>OY288247.1:67948564-77054260 GCA_958450325.1 Agrostemma githago | reverse complement strand
CCCTAAACCCTAAACCCTAAACCCTAAACCCTAAACCCTAAACCCTAAACCCTAAACCCTAAACCCTAAACCCTAAACCCTAAACCCTAAACCCTAAACCCTAAACCCTAAACCCTAAACCCTAAACCCTAAACCCTAAACCCTAAACCCTAAACCCTAAACCCTAAACCCTAAACCCTAAACCCTAAACCCTAAACCCTAAACCCTAAACCCTAAACCCTAAACCCTAAACCCTAAACCCTAAACCCTAAACCCTAAACCCTAAACCCTAAACCCTAAACCCTAAACCCTAAACCCTAAACCCTAAACCCTAAACCCTAAACCCTAAACCCTAAACCCTAAACCCTAAACCCTAAACCCTAAACCCTAAACCCTAAACCCTAAACCCTAAACCCTAAACCCTAAACCCTAAACCCTAAACCCTAAACCCTAAACCCTAAACCCTAAACCCTAAACCCTAAACCCTAAACCCTAAACCCTAAACCCTAAACCCTAAACCCTAAACCCTAAACCCTAAACCCTAAACCCTAAACCCTAAACCCTAAACCCTAAACCCTAAACCCTAAACCCTAAACCCTAAACCCTAAACCCTAAACCCTAAACCCTAAACCCTAAACCCTAAACCCTAAACCCTAAACCCTAAACCCTAAACCCTAAACCCTAAACCCTAAACCCTAAACCCTAAACCCTAAACCCTAAACCCTAAACCCTAAACCCTAAACCCTAAACCCTAAACCCTAAACCCTAAACCCTAAACCCTAAACCCTAAACCCTAAAACCCTAAACCCTAAACCCTAAACCCTAAACCCTAAAACCCTAAACCCTAAACCCTAAACCCTAAAACCCTAAAACCCTAAACCCTAAACCCTAAACCCTAAACCCTAAACCCTAAACCCTAAACCCTAAACCCTAAACCCTAAACCCTAAACCCTAAACCCTAAACCCTAAACCCTAAACCCTAAACCCTAAACCCTAAACCCTAAACCCTAAACCCTAAACCCTAAACCCTAAACCCTAAACCCTAAACCCTAAACCCTAAACCCTAAACCCTAAACCCTAAACCCTAAACCCTAAACCCTAAACCCTAAACCCTAAACCCTAAACCCTAAACCCTAAACCCTAAACCCTAAACCCTAAACCCTAAACCCTAAACCCTAAACCCTAAACCCTAAACCCTAAACCCTAAACCCTAAACCCTAAACCCTAAACCCTAAACCCTAAACCCTAAACCCTAAACCCTAAACCCTAAACCCTAAACCCTAAACCCTAAACCCTAAACCCTAAACCCTAAACCCTAAACCCTAAACCCTAAACCCTAAACCCTAAACCCTAAACCCTAAACCCTAAACCCTAAACCCTAAACCCTAAACCCTAAACCCTAAACCCTAAACCCTAAACCCTAAACCCTAAACCCTAAACCCTAAACCCTAAACCCTAAACCCTAAACCCTAAACCCTAAACCCTAAACCCTAAACCCTAAACCCTAAACCCTAAACCCTAAACCCTAAACCCTAAACCCTAAACCCTAAACCCTAAACCCTAAACCCTAAACCCTAAACCCTAAACCCTAAACCCTAAACCCTAAACCCTAAACCCTAAACCCTAAACCCTAAACCCTAAACCCTAAAACCCTAAACCCTAAACCCTAAACCCTAAACCCTAAACCCTAAACCCTAAACCCTAAACCCTAAACCCTAAACCCTAAACCCTAAAAACCCTAAACCCTAAACCCTAAACCCTAAACCCTAAACCCTAAACCCTAAACCCTAAAACCAGTATTATATTGAAACGAGATAGTAATTTAAAATCGAATGAAATATTTATTATCGAAACAAACTCAGTTTCTCTTTGTGAGGCACATATTGTAACACCCCAGTCACCACTTGTGGATTGTGGTATCACTTATGGCGCTTAACAGGTCGTGTACTGGCCCCACAGATCAACACGGGTCTTTTCTAGCATATTTTGACCTGGAAAAGACCGGAACCTTCTCAGCACATTTTGACCTCATTCTTCATGCGCATCTCGGAACCTTCTCAGAAGGTCACGCTTAACTGTGGAGTTCCTATCTGTGGAGTTCTTATCATTAGGAAACCAAAAAAAAAAGTGCACTTTGTTGATATGAGTAGTACTATCAATCTCTTTAAGCACTCATTCGAGCCTCTTAAACCATATCCAATACACGCTTTTCTGAGCACCACATCCAATATATATACTCTTTAAACTCGGAGTATTACACATATAGCCAAGACGATGTCATAAAAGTACATTTCTACCTCTTTCCCATAAGCTTCAGCCTTTCAGCCTAAATCTTCACCCCATAAGCCATACTCCCAAGTAGGGATGGCAATGGGTCCGGGACCCTACCCGGACCCGTCGGGTCTTACCCTAATGGGTCGGGTACGGGTCCTCTTTTTTTTAGACCCTGCGGGTACGGGTCGGGTATGGGTCCTTCAATAATTTTTCGGGTCCGGGTTCGGGTCCTATATATTGGACCCGGACCCGACCCTTGGACCCGTTAAAATTATTTTTTTTTTAAAAAGAAAAAAAGAACTTAGTGGATGCGGTAATTCAATGTGTAGTATTGTAAATGAAACTAATACAAACCACAATGGGAGACGGAGACCTTACATTAGCAATAGAAATTAGAAATTAACCGCCAGTTATTCTAATATGTATACCGAAACTCAGTAAATACCGAATTTCACCTCCTTTATCATTACGTCAGGCGTTTTTAGTGTCTGATTTAAAGTCAATTAAGTCATACAACTTCCGTTTTATTCATTTATTTGCATTTATATTTATTGTGAATAATATTTTAATCAAAGGCGGACAAATAAACGAGACGGAAGAGTATATATTAAAAAAATGTACAATCGGGTCCGGACCCGTGAAGGACCCGGACCCTACCCGGACCCATCGGGTCCGGGTAAGGGTCTTAAAATTTTGGACCCTTACGGGTCCGGGTCCAACTTGTGAAACACGGGTCCGGGTCCGGGTCCGACCGGACCCGACCCATACCCGCCCCGTTGCCATCCCTACTCCCAAGTCATCGATCCAAACCCCACAATCCTTGTACATACCACCCGTCATTAATCCTCTACCGTAGATTAACTTTCCAATCCAACGATCCCTCTCCCTCTTCCCTATATAAAATCCCTCATCAGTAGGGATGACAACGGGTCCAGGACCCTACCCAGACCCTCCGGGTCTTACCCTAACGGGTCGGGTACGGGTCCTAATTTTTTTGGACTCTGTGGGTACGGGTCGGATATGGGTCCTTCAAAAATAATCCGGGTGCGGGTCCTAAAAGTTAGACCCGGATCCGACCCTTGGACCCGTATAAAAAATAAAAAATATATGTATTCTCATATTTGTGTAATGCAACAAAGTAAGAATAAGCAAAAGAAATGGCAGTGATTTGCAAAAAGAATTTATATTTGAGACAGAAATACGTCATTAAAGCTACCCTAAATTAATAAAAAAAGTGGTAAATAATGAGGTTGATGATCTAAGGTCATGACCTTCTGCATGAGAGGGTGTAGGAGGGTTAAGGTAAACAAGGTGGAATTAAGAGGAAAAAAATGAGTCACAACCCAATTAACTTGACCCTTATTTGGGGATGGTCTTAATGGCAAAATTATTGTTGATTGGTGATCTGATGATATATTATGGTGATGGTAGACTATGATGATGACCGACCAAACGGGAAACAAAAGACGTGGAGGGCGTGCGTAATGAAGGTTGTAGGGGGGTGAGGTGGTTGTTGATGGTGGCGGTGGACACGTTCCAAGTCCTTTACCTTTAGTCAACGCGAGTTTAATGCTTTCAGGTATACTCATTTCTTCATCGTTAGTCCTAAAAATATGGAAGGAGTCGGCATATGACCTAAGGAAAAGACTAGTCAATTTTTGACAAGTTTTGTTTTTGCTCCTTGGATCTCCATAAATCATGTATTATACAAAAAAATGTTTTTAATTATTTTCGTAATTTAAATATTAAAATTTCTTCTCAGTGAGTTTGGACATGACAAAATTATTTAATAAAACTAATTAATGTGATATGGGAATTGTAATGAAGTTGAATGACGGACCACCAGTAGCAGCCACATAGCACATGAGTACATGACACGACTCTTTAAGATATGCTTATATGACTACTCCGTATATAATAATTCAAAAATACTCCGTATAAAATACACATTGTCATGCCATGTCACCAATCTGTGCACACCAACCTATCTGTCACACACAAACCGTCGATCGATCAAACTATGGGGCCACACAGAAGGTTCCGGTCTTTTCCAGGTCAAAATATGCTAGAAAAGACCCGTGTTGATCTGTGGGGCCAGTACACGACCTGTTAAGCGCCATAAGTGATACCACAATCCACAAGTGGTGACTGGGGTGTTACAATATGTGCCTCACAAAGAGAAACTGAGTTTGTTTCGATAATAAATATTTCATTCGATTTTAAATTACTATCTCGTTTCAATATAATACTCATCACAAATATTATTCAAATTGAGTGATAGGAATACTCCCTCACATTCAAACAAATATTAACACTTACTATAGCGTCACGACAATCTATAAGAGAACATATAGTCGTGTGAAATATTGTTTGCTTCGTAAGTATACTAAGAATATCAAGCTTTATATTTTTTTTGATAATATAAAATACGTAAAAGATATCATTGGTGTAAAATGTGTATCGATAAATGTGAAAAAACAAATAAAACTATTGGATATGAATGAATGGAGTATTATAAAATTCAGTTTGAGTCGCCCGAAGGTCATACTAGACTACACTTCAATTTAGTCTGAATTTCATTCGTGTTTGGGGTGTCTTGCCTAATTTCATGCTCAAATGACAATCATTGCACGGACGACGGTGTTGTAACACGTACCAACGCTCTTAAATGTTCTCTGTTGCTCATCGTATTTTGTAAGGTTTTTTTCAATGAACCCGATCGACACGTTGGAATTGATAGGCACATTGCCAGTAAGTATCCTCGTGATAGCTAAGATCTTCCTCTTTCCTTTTTGATACAACATACATGGTCAGTATTATGTCACTTTTTACACCACTGAATCTCAACCACATTTACTTTTCCTAAAATTTTGTATGCAAAAGATGAAAAAAGAACGTAGTGAAAAGGAAGGAGTAAAGTGCGTCGATACAGTAGATAATTTTAAAAAAACCCGTGCAGATTTATAAAAAAATATTTATTTATAGTTAATTATTTAAACAAAATAAATTTCAATTAGCAACCCGATAATTTTTCATTATTTTTATCTTTGTTTGTTGATATAATAAAATAATTTGAACTGCATAATTAATCAAGATTACGACTTCGACTAATATCATGGAATATGTAGTCCAAGAAATTACTACTTCTGTGTCTAATTTGTCATTCATATTTCTCGAGACAATCATTTCTTTTTTAAATATTTTTTTAGTATAATATATGAATAAATTGTGGAATGTATATTCACTTTAAATTTATTTTCAAATAGAGTATATAATTTTATACTTGATGTTTAGATTCTCACCCTCCGTCTCGTTCATTTGTTTGCCTTTAATTAAAATACTTCAATTTATAAGCAACAATTCTACAATTTATTTTCATCAATACACTCATTATTAGTTTTTAAATATTTAACCTGTAAATATTCTTTATATGATACGATTGATAATTGAGTGTGATTCTTTCGTTATTTGTTGATTTTGTCAAAATTAAGTGCTTAAAATTTATGCGGGAAAAAAGTTTTGAGAATTTTTATTCTCTTAGCTAATAGAGTATTACAATATTTAATTACAATCTTATATCAGTCATGATTATTACAAAAATAAAATGTATTTCCGTTGGTATATAAATTCTCGGTATTTAGTACTATACACTGACGCAAATCGCAGAGATTGTAAAATATATTTAACATATAAGTCATGAGGCTACATTTAGATGTTACTTTAGTCATTTTCGTGGATATATCATTCCTAAATTATGGTTGTCTTTCATTTATACTTAAATATTCCAATTTGCACGTTAATTTAGTCAATCATTCTAAAATTATGGCTGCCTTTCATTTACATGCAATAAAACATTCTAATTTGCACGAATAAATAATAGTTTGGTTATATTACTTAATTAGTAGTGTGTCTGGCTATGTCAAGTTAACTATATATAGTAGTTAACCAAAGCAGCAAAATACCCAATATGAATAGGCGGGAATATGATAGGGGTGCTAATCTCTTAGCATATTAGGGATATATACTACAATCTCGTATATATCCCTAATATAGACCATAATTACAATCCCCTAATTATAATCTTATATACTAATCTTATATCTTAATCTCAATTAAATATGACTTGATATCGTCTTATTTTAAGATGAAATTCTGTAATTTATTATAGTCATGAGTATTATAATATGAAAATTAATCTTAGTTGTTATAGTCAAGGTTTAAACAAAAATATTCTAATTTGAGGATGGATTAATAGTGGATAATTTGGTTACATTTTGGTTAATTAATAATTTAATACCGTTAGAAACAAATTATCTTCTTAATTTTCCTTAATTAAATTATTAGAGTGTGTAGCTTTATGATTAATTTAGTGATAAATGAATCAATAAGATATTGGAGTGTAGTGGTAGAGGATAAGTAATATTCTATATTCTAGATGATATATAGAATACTAAGGTACGTGTTGTATACCAATCAATTATATACGATTATATATGATAGTATACAATTTAAAAAGTCTATCAAAATCAATCACACAAATTCTGTCAGTTATACAAAATCAAAAGATGATCGTCTTCTACAATTAAAAGATTGATTTTAAATCAAAAAAGATATAAAATTATATCGTATAGAACTAATTATAATAATATCTTCTAGTATAGACTCAATTCACCAAAATGTCATTTCTAGTATATTATTACCCTCAAATTATTATATTGTCAAAAATACTCAGAAATACAATTATCGGTATTACATGAAACTTGATATGGGATGAAATATAATGTGATACAATAATTATGGCATATATATGGATTATATGGCATAATATACGGAAAATAATATAGATGCATATTATAAGGAATGTATGCTATATGGATTTTAAGGCATAATAATTATATTATATACGGTATCTTTATCGAATTGATTATTATCATATATTTAGCGTATATTTTTAATGATGCACAGTATATATGATATTACGATATGATATATTTAGCATATATTTAGCCTTACGTATACCGTTAAATATATGATAATATATATAAAATTTGATTGTACTGTCGATTATCAATCAATTAATTAGTATGATATATAGAAAAAGATTTATACTATTTTATGGTATAACAAAAATGGTAGCATCTACTCTATTAATTATAATATTTTATGGTAGTATCCTTTAAACATATAACTATTGATTGCAGTTAACGAATAATTTAGATATAAGCCCAACCAATATATATATATATTAAATAATTCAAAAGTAGGCCTATATATTAGTAGGCGGGAAAATTTGGAGATTTGTTATTTGATTAGTGGAAAGGGGATTCATTGAAACAAAATCCGTGTCATAATTGCTTATGTTACCTATCCAATATTGCAGCGGACGCTAGTGAACCTACCTTGCTCTTCACAGTTTCGACATTATCATCTAATCATTCCTGTATAAACAAGGCTACAGAAATGCCGCATGACCAAATGACAATGACTCTGGAATTTACAAGCCAAAATACATACATACTCAATACTCATGTAGAAAAGGGAACAAAAAAGCATATTGTCTATCTACATGATAGATTTTTCTTTTTATCACAAAGTACACAATTTATGTCAAATGGCAGGTGGTATAACATACTCATGTTCTACCAGAGGCTGTGGGGCCTCACCCTGCTGAACTCCGCTCTGGCTATACCAGCACACCGAACACCCGGACTCTTGGATGAGAGTTGGAATAAGAGGAAGCAGCTTTTAGAATGTAGTTCATGCTAATGTCTGTTGAGTAAGCATCAAAGGATATGATGGGAATATAAAAACTACTGGAGTAGTAGTAGTAGTTGTTTATGTATTTTGGCTTGTAAATTCCAGAGTCATTGTCATTTGGTCATGCGGCATTTCTGTAGCCTTGTTTATACAGGAATGATTAGATGATAATGTCGAAACTGTGAAGAGCAAGGTAGGTTCACTAGCGTCCGCTGCAATATTGGATAGGTAACATAAGCAATTATGACACGGATTTTGTTTCAATGAATCCCCTTTCCACTAATCAAATAACAAATCTCCAAATTTTCCCGCCTACTAATATATAGGCCTACTTTTGAATTATTTAATATATATATATATTGGTTGGGCTTATATCTAAATTATTCGTTAACTGCAATCAATAGTTATATGTTTAAAGGATACTACCATAAAATATTATAATTAATAGAGTAGATGCTACCATTTTTGTTATACCATAAAATAGTATAAATCTTTTTCTATATATCATACTAATTAATTGATTGATAATCGACAGTACAATCAAATTTTATATATATTATCATATATTTAACGGTATACGTAAGGCTAAATATATGCTAAATATATCATATCGTAATATCATATATACTGTGCATCATTAAAAATATACGCTAAATATATGATAATAATCAATTCGATAAAGATACCGTATATAATATAATTATTATGCCTTAAAATCCATATAGCATACATTCCTTATAATATGCATCTATATTATTTTCCGTATATTATGCCATATAATCCATATATATGCCATAATTATTGTATCACATTATATTTCATCCCATATCAAGTTTCATGTAATACCGATAATTGTATTTCTGAGTATTTTTGACAATATAATAATTTGAGGGTAATAATATACTAGAAATGACATTTTGGTGAATTGAGTCTATACTAGAAGATATTATTATAATTAGTTCTATACGATATAATTTTATATCTTTTTTGATTTAAAATCAATCTTTTAATTGTAGAAGACGATCATCTTTTGATTTTGTATAACTGACAGAATTTGTGTGATTGATTTTGATAGACTTTTTAAATTGTATACTATCATATATAATCGTATATAATTGATTGGTATACAACACGTACCTTAGTATTCTATATATCATCTAGAATATAGAATATTACTTATCCTCTACCACTACACTCCAATATCTTATTGATTCATTTATCACTAAATTAATCATAAAGCTACACACTCTAATAATTTAATTAAGGAAAATTAAGAAGATAATTTGTTTCTAACGGTATTAAATTATTAATTAACCAAAATGTAACCAAATTATCCACTATTAATCCATCCTCAAATTAGAATATTTTTGTTTAAACCTTGACTATAACAACTAAGATTAATTTTCATATTATAATACTCATGACTATAATAAATTACAGAATTTCATCTTAAAATAAGACGATATCAAGTCATATTTAATTGAGATTAAGATATAAGATTAGTATATAAGATTATAATTAGGGGATTGTAATTATGGTCTATATTAGGGATATATACGAGATTGTAGTATATATCCCTAATATGCTAAGAGATTAGCACCCCTATCATATTCCCGCCTATTCATATTGGGTATTTTGCTGCTTTGGTTAACTACTATATATAGTTAACTTGACATAGCCAGACACACTACTAATTAAGTAATATAACCAAACTATTATTTATTCGTGCAAATTAGAATGTTTTATTGCATGTAAATGAAAGGCAGCCATAATTTTAGAATGATTGACTAAATTAACGTGCAAATTGGAATATTTAAGTATAAATGAAAGACAACCATAATTTAGGAATGATATATCCACGAAAATGACTAAAGTAACATCTAAATGTAGCCTCATGACTTATATGTTAAATATATTTTACAATCTCTGCGATTTGCGTCAGTGTATAGTACTAAATACCGAGAATTTATATACCAACGGAAATACATTTTATTTTTGTAATAATCATGACTGATATAAGATTGTAATTAAATATTGTAATACTCTATTAGCTAAGAGAATAAAAATTCTCAAAACTTTTTTCCCGCATAAATTTTAAGCACTTAATTTTGACAAAATCAACAAATAACGAAAGAATCACACTCAATTATCAATCGTATCATATAAAGAATATTTACAGGTTAAATATTTAAAAACTAATAATGAGTGTATTGATGAAAATAAATTGTAGAATTGTTGCTTATAAATTGAAGTATTTTAATTAAAGGCAAACAAATGAACGAGACGGAGGGTGAGAATCTAAACATCAAGTATAAAATTATATACTCTATTTGAAAATAAATTTAAAGTGAATATACATTCCACAATTTATTCATATATTATACTAAAAAAATATTTAAAAAAGAAATGATTGTCTCGAGAAATATGAATGACAAATTAGACACAGAAGTAGTAATTTCTTGGACTACATATTCCATGATATTAGTCGAAGTCGTAATCTTGATTAATTATGCAGTTCAAATTATTTTATTATATCAACAAACAAAGATAAAAATAATGAAAAATTATCGGGTTGCTAATTGAAATTTATTTTGTTTAAATAATTAACTATAAATAAATATTTTTTTATAAATCTGCACGGGTTTTTTTAAAATTATCTACTGTATCGACGCACTTTACTCCTTCCTTTTCACTACGTTCTTTTTTCATCTTTTGCATACAAAATTTTAGGAAAAGTAAATGTGGTTGAGATTCAGTGGTGTAAAAAGTGACATAATACTGACCATGTATGTTGTATCAAAAAGGAAAGAGGAAGATCTTAGCTATCACGAGGATACTTACTGGCAATGTGCCTATCAATTCCAACGTGTCGATCGGGTTCATTGAAAAAAACCTTACAAAATACGATGAGCAACAGAGAACATTTAAGAGCGTTGGTACGTGTTACAACACCGTCGTCCGTGCAATGATTGTCATTTGAGCATGAAATTAGGCAAGACACCCCAAACACGAATGAAATTCAGACTAAATTGAAGTGTAGTCTAGTATGACCTTCGGGCGACTCAAACTGAATTTTATAATACTCCATTCATTCATATCCAATAGTTTTATTTGTTTTTTCACATTTATCGATACACATTTTACACCAATGATATCTTTTACGTATTTTATATTATCAAAAAAAATATAAAGCTTGATATTCTTAGTATACTTACGAAGCAAACAATATTTCACACGACTATATGTTCTCTTATAGATTGTCGTGACGCTATAGTAAGTGTTAATATTTGTTTGAATGTGAGGGAGTATTCCTATCACTCAATTTGAATAATATTTGTGATGAGTATTATATTGAAACGAGATAGTAATTTAAAATCGAATGAAATATTTATTATCGAAACAAACTCAGTTTCTCTTTGTGAGGCACATATTGTAACACCCCAGTCACCACTTGTGGATTGTGGTATCACTTATGGCGCTTAACAGGTCGTGTACTGGCCCCACAGATCAACACGGGTCTTTTCTAGCATATTTTGACCTGGAAAAGACCGGAACCTTCTGTGTGGCCCCATAGTTTGATCGATCGACGGTTTGTGTGTGACAGATAGGTTGGTGTGCACAGATTGGTGACATGGCATGACAATGTGTATTTTATACGGAGTATTTTTGAATTATTATATACGGAGTAGTCATATAAGCATATCTTAAAGAGTCGTGTCATGTACTCATGTGCTATGTGGCTGCTACTGGTGGTCCGTCATTCAACTTCATTACAATTCCCATATCACATTAATTAGTTTTATTAAATAATTTTGTCATGTCCAAACTCACTGAGAAGAAATTTTAATATTTAAATTACGAAAATAATTAAAAACATTTTTTTGTATAATACATGATTTATGGAGATCCAAGGAGCAAAAACAAAACTTGTCAAAAATTGACTAGTCTTTTCCTTAGGTCATATGCCGACTCCTTCCATATTTTTAGGACTAACGATGAAGAAATGAGTATACCTGAAAGCATTAAACTCGCGTTGACTAAAGGTAAAGGACTTGGAACGTGTCCACCGCCACCATCAACAACCACCTCACCCCCCTACAACCTTCATTACGCACGCCCTCCACGTCTTTTGTTTCCCGTTTGGTCGGTCATCATCATAGTCTACCATCACCATAATATATCATCAGATCACCAATCAACAATAATTTTGCCATTAAGACCATCCCCAAATAAGGGTCAAGTTAATTGGGTTGTGACTCATTTTTTTTCTCTTAATTCCACCTTGTTTACCTTAACCCTCCTACACCCTCTCATGCAGAAGGTCATGACCTTAGATCATCAACCTCATTATTTACCACTTTTTTTATTAATTTAGGGTAGCTTTAATGACGTATTTCTGTCTCAAATATAAATTCTTTTTGCAAATCACTGCCATTTCTTTTGCTTATTCTTACTTTGTTGCATTACACAAATATGAGAATACATATATTTTTTATTTTTTATACGGGTCCAAGGGTCGGATCCGGGTCTAACTTTTAGGACCCGCACCCGGATTATTTTTGAAGGACCCATATCCGACCCGTACCCACAGAGTCCAAAAAAATTAGGACCCGTACCCGACCCGTTAGGGTAAGACCCGGAGGGTCTGGGTAGGGTCCTGGACCCGTTGTCATCCCTACTGATGAGGGATTTTATATAGGGAAGAGGGAGAGGGATCGTTGGATTGGAAAGTTAATCTACGGTAGAGGATTAATGACGGGTGGTATGTACAAGGATTGTGGGGTTTGGATCGATGACTTGGGAGTAGGGATGGCAACGGGGCGGGTATGGGTCGGGTCCGGTCGGACCCGGACCCGGACCCGTGTTTCACAAGTTGGACCCGGACCCGTAAGGGTCCAAAATTTTAAGACCCTTACCCGGACCCGATGGGTCCGGGTAGGGTCCGGGTCCTTCACGGGTCCGGACCCGATTGTACATTTTTTTAATATATACTCTTCCGTCTCGTTTATTTGTCCGCCTTTGATTAAAATATTATTCACAATAAATATAAATGCAAATAAATGAATAAAACGGAAGTTGTATGACTTAATTGACTTTAAATCAGACACTAAAAACGCCTGACGTAATGATAAAGGAGGTGAAATTCGGTATTTACTGAGTTTCGGTATACATATTAGAATAACTGGCGGTTAATTTCTAATTTCTATTGCTAATGTAAGGTCTCCGTCTCCCATTGTGGTTTGTATTAGTTTCATTTACAATACTACACATTGAATTACCGCATCCACTAAGTTCTTTTTTTCTTTTTAAAAAAAAAATAATTTTAACGGGTCCAAGGGTCGGGTCCGGGTCCAATATATAGGACCCGAACCCGGACCCGAAAAATTATTGAAGGACCCATACCCGACCCGTACCCGCAGGGTCTAAAAAAAAGAGGACCCGTACCCGACCCATTAGGGTAAGACCCGACGGGTCCGGGTAGGGTCCCGGACCCATTGCCATCCCTACTTGGGAGTATGGCTTATGGGGTGAAGATTTAGGCTGAAAGGCTGAAGCTTATGGGAAAGAGGTAGAAATGTACTTTTATGACATCGTCTTGGCTATATGTGTAATACTCCGAGTTTAAAGAGTATATATATTGGATGTGGTGCTCAGAAAAGCGTGTATTGGATATGGTTTAAGAGGCTCGAATGAGTGCTTAAAGAGATTGATAGTACTACTCATATCAACAAAGTGCACTTTTTTTTTTGGTTTCCTAATGATAAGAACTCCACAGATAGGAACTCCACAGTTAAGCGTGACCTTCTGAGAAGGTTCCGAGATGCGCATGAAGAATGAGGTCAAAATGTGCTGAGAAGGTTCCGGTCTTTTCCAGGTCAAAATATGCTAGAAAAGACCCGTGTTGATCTGTGGGGCCAGTACACGACCTGTTAAGCGCCATAAGTGATACCACAATCCACAAGTGGTGACTGGGGTGTTACAATATGTGCCTCACAAAGAGAAACTGAGTTTGTTTCGATAATAAATATTTCATTCGATTTTAAATTACTATCTCGTTTCAATATAATACTCATCACAAATATTATTCAAATTGAGTGATAGGAATACTCCCTCACATTCAAACAAATATTAACACTTACTATAGCGTCACGACAATCTATAAGAGAACATATAGTCGTGTGAAATATTGTTTGCTTCGTAAGTATACTAAGAATATCAAGCTTTATATTTTTTTTGATAATATAAAATACGTAAAAGATATCATTGGTGTAAAATGTGTATCGATAAATGTGAAAAAACAAATAAAACTATTGGATATGAATGAATGGAGTATTATAAAATTCAGTTTGAGTCGCCCGAAGGTCATACTAGACTACACTTCAATTTAGTCTGAATTTCATTCGTGTTTGGGGTGTCTTGCCTAATTTCATGCTCAAATGACAATCATTGCACGGACGACGGTGTTGTAACACGTACCAACGCTCTTAAATGTTCTCTGTTGCTCATCGTATTTTGTAAGGTTTTTTTCAATGAACCCGATCGACACGTTGGAATTGATAGGCACATTGCCAGTAAGTATCCTCGTGATAGCTAAGATCTTCCTCTTTCCTTTTTGATACAACATACATGGTCAGTATTATGTCACTTTTTACACCACTGAATCTCAACCACATTTACTTTTCCTAAAATTTTGTATGCAAAAGATGAAAAAAGAACGTAGTGAAAAGGAAGGAGTAAAGTGCGTCGATACAGTAGATAATTTTAAAAAAACCCGTGCAGATTTATAAAAAAATATTTATTTATAGTTAATTATTTAAACAAAATAAATTTCAATTAGCAACCCGATAATTTTTCATTATTTTTATCTTTGTTTGTTGATATAATAAAATAATTTGAACTGCATAATTAATCAAGATTACGACTTCGACTAATATCATGGAATATGTAGTCCAAGAAATTACTACTTCTGTGTCTAATTTGTCATTCATATTTCTCGAGACAATCATTTCTTTTTTAAATATTTTTTTAGTATAATATATGAATAAATTGTGGAATGTATATTCACTTTAAATTTATTTTCAAATAGAGTATATAATTTTATACTTGATGTTTAGATTCTCACCCTCCGTCTCGTTCATTTGTTTGCCTTTAATTAAAATACTTCAATTTATAAGCAACAATTCTACAATTTATTTTCATCAATACACTCATTATTAGTTTTTAAATATTTAACCTGTAAATATTCTTTATATGATACGATTGATAATTGAGTGTGATTCTTTCGTTATTTGTTGATTTTGTCAAAATTAAGTGCTTAAAATTTATGCGGGAAAAAAGTTTTGAGAATTTTTATTCTCTTAGCTAATAGAGTATTACAATATTTAATTACAATCTTATATCAGTCATGATTATTACAAAAATAAAATGTATTTCCGTTGGTATATAAATTCTCGGTATTTAGTACTATACACTGACGCAAATCGCAGAGATTGTAAAATATATTTAACATATAAGTCATGAGGCTACATTTAGATGTTACTTTAGTCATTTTCGTGGATATATCATTCCTAAATTATGGTTGTCTTTCATTTATACTTAAATATTCCAATTTGCACGTTAATTTAGTCAATCATTCTAAAATTATGGCTGCCTTTCATTTACATGCAATAAAACATTCTAATTTGCACGAATAAATAATAGTTTGGTTATATTACTTAATTAGTAGTGTGTCTGGCTATGTCAAGTTAACTATATATAGTAGTTAACCAAAGCAGCAAAATACCCAATATGAATAGGCGGGAATATGATAGGGGTGCTAATCTCTTAGCATATTAGGGATATATACTACAATCTCGTATATATCCCTAATATAGACCATAATTACAATCCCCTAATTATAATCTTATATACTAATCTTATATCTTAATCTCAATTAAATATGACTTGATATCGTCTTATTTTAAGATGAAATTCTGTAATTTATTATAGTCATGAGTATTATAATATGAAAATTAATCTTAGTTGTTATAGTCAAGGTTTAAACAAAAATATTCTAATTTGAGGATGGATTAATAGTGGATAATTTGGTTACATTTTGGTTAATTAATAATTTAATACCGTTAGAAACAAATTATCTTCTTAATTTTCCTTAATTAAATTATTAGAGTGTGTAGCTTTATGATTAATTTAGTGATAAATGAATCAATAAGATATTGGAGTGTAGTGGTAGAGGATAAGTAATATTCTATATTCTAGATGATATATAGAATACTAAGGTACGTGTTGTATACCAATCAATTATATACGATTATATATGATAGTATACAATTTAAAAAGTCTATCAAAATCAATCACACAAATTCTGTCAGTTATACAAAATCAAAAGATGATCGTCTTCTACAATTAAAAGATTGATTTTAAATCAAAAAAGATATAAAATTATATCGTATAGAACTAATTATAATAATATCTTCTAGTATAGACTCAATTCACCAAAATGTCATTTCTAGTATATTATTACCCTCAAATTATTATATTGTCAAAAATACTCAGAAATACAATTATCGGTATTACATGAAACTTGATATGGGATGAAATATAATGTGATACAATAATTATGGCATATATATGGATTATATGGCATAATATACGGAAAATAATATAGATGCATATTATAAGGAATGTATGCTATATGGATTTTAAGGCATAATAATTATATTATATACGGTATCTTTATCGAATTGATTATTATCATATATTTAGCGTATATTTTTAATGATGCACAGTATATATGATATTACGATATGATATATTTAGCATATATTTAGCCTTACGTATACCGTTAAATATATGATAATATATATAAAATTTGATTGTACTGTCGATTATCAATCAATTAATTAGTATGATATATAGAAAAAGATTTATACTATTTTATGGTATAACAAAAATGGTAGCATCTACTCTATTAATTATAATATTTTATGGTAGTATCCTTTAAACATATAACTATTGATTGCAGTTAACGAATAATTTAGATATAAGCCCAACCAATATATATATATATTAAATAATTCAAAAGTAGGCCTATATATTAGTAGGCGGGAAAATTTGGAGATTTGTTATTTGATTAGTGGAAAGGGGATTCATTGAAACAAAATCCGTGTCATAATTGCTTATGTTACCTATCCAATATTGCAGCGGACGCTAGTGAACCTACCTTGCTCTTCACAGTTTCGACATTATCATCTAATCATTCCTGTATAAACAAGGCTACAGAAATGCCGCATGACCAAATGACAATGACTCTGGAATTTACAAGCCAAAATACATACATACTCAATACTCATGTAGAAAAGGGAACAAAAAAGCATATTGTCTATCTACATGATAGATTTTTCTTTTTATCACAAAGTACACAATTTATGTCAAATGGCAGGTGGTATAACATACTCATGTTCTACCAGAGGCTGTGGGGCCTCACCCTGCTGAACTCCGCTCTGGCTATACCAGCACACCGAACACCCGGACTCTTGGATGAGAGTTGGAATAAGAGGAAGCAGCTTTTAGAATGTAGTTCATGCTAATGTCTGTTGAGTAAGCATCAAAGGATATGATGGGAATATAAAAACTACTGGAGTAGTAGTAGTAGTTGTTTATGAAGAAAGTATTGAAGCATCCGCAGCAGCAGCAGCAGCAGCAGCATTAGTGGGTAATGACAGTGGTGGCTCAGAATCAGGGTGATACAATAATCCAGTTAGATGAGGGCAGATCTTGGTTGTCCAAAAGAGGGTGAAGGAGGCAGAGTCTCCGCCTTTGGTCTTGGCCTCAACCACAAGGAGTTGGTCTGTCAAGGGGGTAATCTCCAAACTGGCCACAAAGTGGCCCTTGGGGCCTTCCAAATCAACAGCATGGCCGTCTTTGTTTCTTTTGACCTTGGCATTCTCGGAGGATGCAGCTCCCTCAATCTGGTCGAGGATCTTATGAGCAGGCTCGGCGGATAGAAACCTTTCAGAGTGCACAATGGGATTGAAGGGGTCGTGGAACAAGCCGGACAAATCAAGGCCAGAGGAGAAGGAGATGGGGTCAAAGGCATTGAAGGAACAAGAGCTGCTGCTGCTGCCGCCGGTGGTGCTGGATGAGCAAGACAATCTGCAGTGAAAACGTTGCAGACTCCAACAAAAGGCTCTGCAGAACAATATGGGACTTGCCTTACAATTCACCTTCACTTTTTAATTCTATTGGCAGCCACCTTGGTTAGACTCTGTTTTCCTTTTTCCAGTAGTAAGTTTTGACTTCAAAGCGACAGTATTACAAGATGTTCCAGAAAACTTTCATGTGTTTCTGTTTAGAAGAGTTTATCATTTCTGTTTCTCTTTTATTTGCTCGGTTATCAAAACTAAAGAAGTAATTCCTTTGGATTCTTTTTTTTCGAAGGAAAACAAAGAAAGTACTTCATATCAATCATCTTTAACACTCGTAACAAAATGAATGTGATGAGCAATATATGGAGTACTGTACATGGTGTTAAATGAAACACAGAACTTTGTACATAAGTTGATTATTTGCAGCTGACAGCACTAAGCATGGCAGGCTGGCAGCTCCTTTTAAAAACCAGATCCCACTTTATCCAGGTGTAAACCATGTCTTCTAAGAATCCGGATCTAAACCCAACCCATAAACTCAGTCAGAAGATTCAAATATGTACAACCAAAACATGTGCAACCTTTGGATTAAAAGGAAGAAACGCTACCTGGGCAAAGGCGTATATAGCTTGCAGAATCCTGATATAGTCAGTTCCCAGCATTTGAATGACAACATCTGCCAAAAATGTTCCCCACAACCTACCATATGAAACTCAATTATGTACGCAAAATGATACTACTTGTTCCTACTTGTTTAGAAAAACTACATCAGATTGACAACCATTCAATTGTAGAAACTAGAAATAGTGCAGCATTTGGATGGCATGTCGTGGGGGCAAAATACTTGTTTGGCTACCCTAGATGAGACTGTGCTAGCACATAGTATTACATACAGAGTATATATTACGTAGTACTCACTAGCATTAGAGAAACATAAAAAGAGATAGTCACTCACATAGGACCAAACAATGATGCTAAACTGCTTATCCCCAAATATCGCGTTGTGGTTCCAATGAGTCCCTGTCAAAACCACACCAAATCTCCCATCTAAAATTTTCAAAAAGATTAGAAAATGGATGTCATACGAATATATTAATAATATTTTCAATATATTTTAACGCATATACATGAGGAATGCCCAAGCCGCTATTTCATACTCGTACAACAAATTGATATCAACAGGGCAACAAACAAACAGGGTGAATTGAGGTAAGGCAAAAGGGAACAGTAACGAGAAATGTACAGATTACTAGCTCCCCTGATTTTTATCAAAAGGAAACAATCAAGCCTAACAGAAAATTTGAGTTTCCGAGTCCCATATTGACTCCTACGACTGTTACAGACAGCGTTCCTGCACATGTGACGCATCAGAGAATAGACTTTCCCACAACAGTTAACAATTACCATGTGTGATGATACAGTACCACAAGATTCAACTTTTCCTGATCTGGGGCTAGGTTCAAATGATCCCAATCTCCCATATGCTTACTAGTCTTTATGTGATGATAAATCAGCATTGGTACTCATGTACATATCAAGAGTCCAACAAAGAGATTGGTACTCCAAAGCGGAGTCATAGATATAGTTAAGTGCCAAGGTTTACCTTTTTGACGGCCTCACTTCCGAATTTATGTTTGGCAGCTTCCACAAGCATTTTCTCTGACAGCTTTGCGGATACCAAGAGCAAAGAGATTGAAGGGCCAAATAATAATGGAAGCAACCAAATTACCAAATGAAAAGAAAAGAAAAACTAAAATAATCAAACAATACTGAATACAGTTTATAAGTCTTACCAGTTCAGAAATCTTCAGCAAGGATACCAGTTGACCACCCTAAAAATATGCTAAAGAAAATTTACACATGCCCAATGTGAGTTTCCAAAACGAAAATGGAGGGAGAGAGAATTAATACTTTAACAAGTACTGAACATAGTTCCGCAGCCCCAACCCTTACAGCAGTGGCAGTATTCCAGTCCCTGGCTCAGATTGGAAATGAAATAAACATGAGTTCTCGACACATCAAAAGAAAGTTATATGTTCATGATGTAACATGAAGGAATTAGGGATATGCAAAAGAGTACCATTATAATAGGACTACTAACGGCCTGGTCTGTGTTTCCTGCTTTGCTGTTCGATTCAGTTTGGGTAACGGATTCAAGGTAACAGAATGTTACAGAAACAACCTAGTTTGCAAAATTGAAATCTAACCTAGTTGTATATTGAGGATCAACTGACAGACCTTGAACCGTTTGTAATGAGCTTTAGAGGTGCATCAGTGGGGCACACAACTTTAGTTTCGAAGGTGGATAGGCAAGTATTTGAACAATTGGTACTGAGGTTTACATTTGCTAACGACGTAATATAAAACTCACTCCATAAACCTCGCTATTTCATTGAAGATCCTATTGTATACAAGATTTCCGTTCCTAGACTACTCTTTCTTGATTGAACAAACTTCTAAAATTTTACATCAAAGACCAATATTGGTACGTCACATAATTTCTTAAACATGACCCCTAGACTTCAGTAATAAAATTGATATGGACGCATTATTATTAACAATACAGAAGGAGCGGCGATACTAACATCAGGAATCTTTATTGGTTCCATTCCAATCAATTCTATGCATTTACTTTATGCACATTATTTAAGGAAAACTAATAAGGAGTATAAAAATCAATTCTCCTCTCTAACTCCAAAACACCCCAGTCTCTCTCACCCTTACCCATTACCATTAAGTTGGGAAGGGGTAAATCTGTAGCTTTGAGACTTGTACATTACAAATTAAGGAAATGAATGGAATGACCCATAATGGAATATCCGAATATGTATAGAATTGATTGAAATGGAGGGAGTACATAATAAAAGCAAGGATATTACAGTAAAATGTACCTCGAACATTTCTGAATCATGAAAATAAATATTTCAACCTCTAAGTCCTCCACCGATAATCTTGTTGAGCAAGGAACTTTCAGTTCTTTTCTCACATCAAGTAACACATTTCTATATGAAGGCCTCCATCCCCTGTAAGCAGAGAAAGGGGTGTAGTTAGACAATTTGCCATTTTTAACACAAATATATAATCTGCAAGTTCAGCACATTTGGAGATAAAATCACGTCAAGAAGGTATTTTTAAGATACCGCTACTCGTTAGTTTCAGATGCACCATCATGAAACCGGATATCCAATTTCACATGGTTCTTCGAACTAAAGCTTGAAGTTTGAACCATTAATAGTTCAACTTCTTTGAAATCTTACGGCAGCGGAAGTGTACTAATTCCCTATTAATCAACATTAACCAGTGTACAGTGATAGGAGTACAAGAGTATTAAGACACTCCTAATCTATCAACTACCAGCGGTCAGAACAGCCAAAAAAAATTTGGTACATAGGATAGAGGTGTCCAAACAGAAGTATAGGGAAACAATTGTTAGATGAAAGGTATAATGAATTAGAAAAAGAGGAGAAACAGGCAGTGGTGAAACTTATGAGAAAGAGAGAAATGCAAGTAACCTCATTGTAGAACGGGCATCAGCAGCAAGATATAAGAATCGAGATTCAAGAGCATTAATAAACTGCTCTCGTGCTTGGAAGTCCTCCTCGACCATGAATCGGTCAATCTCCACTCCATTACTAGCATATTTTAGCAAGGGACTAAAGTAACTGCAATAAAATAAGGAAAAAAAACAAGATAAATATATTGGCAGTGTGCAAATAATTTGAATTTCAGCTCTTATTTTGTTCATGAAACAGCGAATACTCACAGTGTGTGTGTTTGGATACAATAAAAAAAGGAGGTGGTTAAGGGGAGGGGCTGGGCAAAGGAGTGATCATTCACAAGTACTCCATTCATTTGTTTACCTTTGATTAACAAATGAACGGGAGGGAGGGAGGGAGTATTAACTTCCGTACTTATAATGATACCAAAGAAGGTATGGTTGATATATGAAGTAGTCCTCCGTGGCCGTGGGTGAATAATGAAAAGTGGAAGCGCGATTGTAATGTGAATAATGAAAGTTGGAGGCTTTTGTACCCCAAAATTGGGGGAATGTGAATAATGAAAGAAGAAAGAAGGAAGGAGGGAGGGAGGGAGGTACCTGGGTCGGAAAAGAATGGAATGAAGCTCAAAAAGCTCGGAGTTGGTAGCAAGCTCAAGAACAGTCCTTAACTCAGGGTCAGCAGTAGCAGTAGGAGTAGCAGTAGCAGTAGCAGTACCTGCAGCGCGCGCGCGCACACACACACACACATATATATATATATATATATATATATATATGTAATCATAATAAGATGGATTAAAGAAAAAGGGTGAGGGAAGGCAGGGTTACGATGATTAAAGAAAAGACCTTGATGAGGGAAATAGGGTTTAGTAGGAGGGTGGCGTTGATGTTGGTGTTGGTCTTGGGTATGAAGACAAGAGTGAGGAATGAAGACGACGCTCTTGAATCTCGGAGATGATGATGATGATGACGACGGCAGAAGACTAGTGTGGTTAGAGAAGGTGAGGTTATGGCGGACACATGGTGGACCTGCTCCTGCTGCTAAACTACTACTCATCCTTATTCACCCCCAAAAACCCACTCACTCACTCACTCAAATCACAAATAATCTGAATCACCCTATTAACTAACACCGCCTTACTTATAAAGGGATGATGATTTTTCCAAAATTTAATTAATTAATTAATTCGCCTCATCAACTTTATTAATCATACCCTCACATAGGAGTATATGATATACCTCATCATCGTTAAAAGAAGACATCTTTATGTATTAATGTATGTATACGTGAGAAATAATGTGGGGTAGTAGAAGGAACATAAACGTACTCGTATTTATTTAGAAATATAGAAAGAATATAAACGTGTTTATTTAATACTCCACTGTATAGGAGTAGTAAAATGACACCAAAGAAGTGAAAAAGGACATGGAAATAAAAGTAAAACCCCCTGCTTCGTAGAGTATGTCCTACTATGATCAATCATCAATCATCAATCATCAATCATCAATCATCATACTCCCATGATACAACCCTTGATTTTATTCCGGATAGGATAGGATAGGATAGGATGGGAGTGGGGAGAGGAAGAACGGTGAGTGATATGAAAATCGTTGAAGATCCAAATAAAATATGGACATTACTGTAAGTATTAATTAACGAGGGGAGTGGGCGGTTTGGCTACCTACTTTAATTAACCATTAATGCTGCTGCTGCTAGTATTACTACTCCTCCGTATGATGAATATCTCAAATCTCAATCAAATCATCTTCTCCATTCTTTCCGACCTCCTAACTAAGTGGAGTGCTATAATGTCATGCATTACTTACGACTCCTTCCACTTGTAATACACTACTCATTTTCTGACTTACATCCACATCAATAAAGGTTTCAACTTCGCTACTCATTTATTGTTATTGTAGTTTGTAGTTTGTAGTTTGTAGTTAGTAGTAGTAGATGAACTAACTTTAGCTCTGACGGACTAAACAATGACTTGCTTATATCTTTTCTTTCTCTCTCTCTCTCTCTAGTCTCTAGTTGCCACATTTATCAGCTCTGATTTAGGTAGGAATATCCCAACCATCAAGATTTCTGTTTTTGGGGGCTTATTTATTTATTTCATTAACAAGAGAAAGGGACTCCATTTAATTTCAACTGGGTTTGCATACCACCTACTACAGGATAGGATATCTAGTAAGTAAGAGGAGGTGGTTTTGATTTCAAGAGAAATAATGGTGGCACCATACTCTAATGGATCTACCAATCATCATAATGGGAATGGGAATGGCTATGAAGATAAGCTGGATGAGCTTCGAAGCCTCCTGGGAAAGACGGAGGGTGATCCTTTGAGAATTGTGGGTGTCGGGGCCGGTGCTTGGGGCAGTGTTTTTGCGGCTTTGCTGCAAGACAGTTACGGCCACTTGCGCGATAAGCTCCAAATAAGGATTTGGAGGAGGTCCGGCAGAGCTGTCGACAAACCCACTGCTCAACATTTGTTTGAGGTCATCAACTCAAGGGAGGATGTCTTGAGGAGACTCATTCGTCGATGTGCATACTCCAAGTATGTTGAAGCAAGGCTGGGTGATCGAACTCTTTATGCAGATGAGATACTAAGAGATGGCTTCTGCTTAAACATGATTGATACACCCCTCTGCCCCTTGAAGGTCGTAACCAATCTGCAGGAAGCTGTTTGGGATGCTGACATTGTTGTTAACGGATTGCCTTCCACTGAAACCCGTGAGGTCTTTGAAGAGATCAACAACTACTGGAAGGAGAGGCTCACTCTTCCCATTATCATCTCTCTCTCCAAGGGCATTGAGACTGCATTGCACCCCGTTCCCCATATTGTTACTCCCACTCAGATGATTTACCGTGCAAGTATGGAAACACCCTCATCCTTTACTCCACTATTTATGTTTTCCTACTTATTTTACCCGTCTCTTTTTCTCCATTTTCGCTTAGCACCATGTCACTGCTCTCCTCCATTTTGTACTTCATTTTAGCTCCATTACTTCCCAATTCATTACCTTCATCCCAAGCGAGCCAACTATGCTTATTCCTGAGACTCCCATGTTCGACATTTGACAACCCGAAAGAACTGTTACAAATACTGAGCCCATGTTATTATTTTCGGAATCTTAGGTCAGCATGCATGCAGGGCTTCCTGAATATCAGAAAAGAGTGAGCCCTGCATTAGGAGCGGAGACCTTCCTCTCTATGTATCTTGTTTGATCACTGTCGGCCCTCTTTTCCCTTGATAGGGAAAAGTTGTGTTTTTTATGCGAATATATGTAAACTAAACTCAGAAAAACTTCATGTCAGGCAAACCATGATCCTAATTTCCTAGCAAAATGTCATGTACCATAAATCTTGGTTTCTCTATCCTTTTTTACCCCACAAAATTTCTAGCTTTCTGTGATGAAACATAATGCTGCATTCTGTTCATGTGAAGCACTGAAGGCTCCTTATTATCGCACCCAAACTGAAACCTATAATTGCACTCTCAAATCACTTTTTGAAATATGTTACCAGCACGTGTGTGTTTGTGACTGCAGCTGGAGTACCGATGGACAACATTCTCTACGTTGGTGGACCAAATATTGCCTCTGAGATTTATAACAAGGAATATGCTAATGCTCGTATATGTGGAACGGAAAAGTGGAGGAAACCCCTGGCAAAGTTTCTACGGCAGCCCCATTTCATTGTGTGGGACAATAGTGATCTTGTCACTCATGAAGTTATGGGAGGTTTGAAGAATGTGTACGCTATTGGAGCTGGTAAGTTTATTTACTTAGCGTATGTAGGACTCGAGGTAGCCATCCTTTATTTGTCTGCTGGAGCTGTTTAGTTTCACCTTTTTGTACAAATTTGCACATATACCTGACCTCTTAAACAGTGGGGGAGCTTTTTAATTCCAAGAGGGTGCCTGGCCCTTGGGTTTAGTGGTTGGGTCTTTAATCTTATTCGCACACAAAATCATCAGTAGTTTAGACCTCGGCCTTCCTTATTATAGACTCAAGATTCACCAGTTTAAATCCAACAAGTAGCAAGTGCTATAAAGATTCAATACCACCAAGTCAATCCTTGACCTATGTTTTCTCATTTCAGGAATGGCAGCAGCTCTCACAAATGAAAGTGCTACCAGCAAATCAGTGTATTTCGCACACTGCACATCAGAAATGATATTTATTACTCATCTTTTGGCTAAAGATCCTGAGAAGCTTGCCGGACCTTTGCTGGCTGACACATATGTGACGTTACTCAAAGGACGTAATGCGTGGTATGGACAAATGCTTGCCAAGGGTGATTTGAGCCTTGACATGGGAGATAGTATCAGCGGCAAAGGGATGATCCAGGTATCATTTTGTCCTTTGTTACTTGAAACACTTCACTTTGGCTGCATAATGTTTACACTTCACCGTGATGGATCAGAAAGTGTCATCTTTCTGACATACTGTACAACATCTGTTGATAGGGTGTCTCAGCTGTAAGAGCATTCTATGAGCTCCTGAGCCAGTCATCTCTGAATGTATCTCGCCACGGTGAAAACAAGCCAGTTTGCCCGGTTGACATGTGTCCAATCTTGAAGACACTTTATAAGATACTCATAACCAGGTGATTCTGCACTCATTTGTACCAACTGTCCTACACTCTTTAATCCAAGTATATACTCAGTATTTGTTCTTTTCTTTTTGTGGGGGTACAATTTCAGGGAACAATGCTCAGAGGACATTCTCCAAGCTCTGAGAGATGAAAACATGAACGACCCGAGGGAACGTATAGAACTTGCACAGTCACATGCGTTTTATATGCCGTCACTCCTTGGACAGCCCTTAGAATCCTGATGTATCATTCCTAGTTCCTACATGAGTTCTGAAACAGATGTTGTACCTGAAGATCAGTCATCAATAACCATAATACAAGAGTATATTAGTCGTTTGTTCTTTTATTGGTTTTGTACTTTCCATGAGAATGTGGCATGTTCAATGTTCATTCATGTTTGATTGGAAGACAAATGAATGTGCAGTACTTTTGGTGATTGTGTACATTCACAAATTACTCCGCACTAGTTTTATTGTAGCACATGTATTACTACTTCAAGCCAGGATCGGAAAATCAAGATTTTTTTTTTCTTCTCTTTAAATATCACTCACAAGTCATAATACAGACAATATGACTTAAAACCTGCACAATCTTCAAAGAGAAACCCAAACATATAATAATAAAAAAAGTACTTTGGAAACAAGATTTTATGTATGCTACCAGTTTAAACCTGCTCAACTCCATAACCATCATTGTGATGCCTAGGGGAGTCAGTTTTAACAGGAATGCACTT
The DNA here is from genome assembly GCA_958450325.1 of Agrostemma githago. Taxonomy (NCBI): domain Eukaryota; kingdom Viridiplantae; phylum Streptophyta; class Magnoliopsida; order Caryophyllales; family Caryophyllaceae; genus Agrostemma; species Agrostemma githago. Next base: position 77,027,273 of record OY288247.1, on the reverse strand, counting down.
AAGGACGGTATCCAAGGGCATGCTAGCAGCTCCGATAAGTATGCTTAGTGACCATAGCTGCCAGTTTAAGGGTACGGTGCTTGCAAAAGTGCCCATAAACTCTACAATAATTGCTTGGCACGTTAGAGTCAGAACCAGTATGCCAATGAACATCCAGTTGCCAAACATTCCACGAAAAACATTTATTTTATCGGTATCACGACAGTTGATTTCATTGAACACCTGCCACGGGAAAGGGCGAGAACAGCATCTTGTAAATCACGTAACTAACCTCTAGAATGCAACCGAACACATGAAAAAAAAGAGGGTGTAGGAAAACAGAAAGCCAAGAGAGAGAGAGAGAAACCTGGCAGAACACAAAAGAGTTGAATGCAAAAGTATTTAGAATAGCATCTGAAGTATTCGAGTCATTGAGCCTAAGCAGCCTCTTTCCGTCAAAAATTACAACAACTAGGACAGTGAACTGGTACATACTTTGGCCGAGAATGTTTCTCCACATAGCCTTGCTAATAAGGTTCGCATCTCGCCCATGAGGTGCTCTTTTCATAAGTGCGTCGGTTGGTGGTTCAGTAGCCAAGGCCAAGGCAGCAAACGTATCCTGGATCAGGTTGATCCACAACCACTGTACAATCTTCAGTGGAGGTGTTCCTGGAAATCTCATTGTTATAAAACGACAAAAAATTAACAAAAAGTCTGTCCAATGTATGCCAGAATACTACAACCAGAATGAACCCGTTTCACTAACCAGCAACGCATGCGGAGACAAGATTGATCATAAGTGCAACTATGTTAATTGTTAGCTGAAACTGCACAAATCGTTGGATGTTTACATATACAGCTCGTCCCCATCTAGCAATGCTTATAATGGTTGCGAAATTGTCGTCCAAAATTATGACGTCTGCGCTTTCCTTTGCAACCTGACAAATTGTACAAGGAGTAATATATTGTGAAGAATATATTTTCGGCTTTTTATTGGGGAGAGGGGGTTCATTTTACAGTGATCTTTCCTCTGCTATAACAAATAAATAAACAAAGGTTGATAGGAGTTACGAATATAACTCTACTTGCTACACCAATCACAATTGATAATGCACAACACAGAAATGAAAGAAATGAGCTACAAACCTCTGTCCCGGCAATGCCCATAGCAAGTCCGATATCAGACTCATGCAGAGCTGGTGCATCATTGGTCCCATCGCCTGTCACAGCAACTACCTCTCCAAGCTTTCTAAGATTACTAACCAGAGTGTGCTTGTCTGATGGTAGAGATCTAGCCATTACCTACCATAAAAAAACACCCAATGTTCTAGCAGAAAGTCACCAGCTTCAGAAAAAAACAAACAAAATACCTTCAAATCAAATTGAGCTCCTAGATTTGTTAGAGTATTAAATATTGGGAGAGAACCTGTATTCTTGGTAGCATTTCTTTCATTTGCTCAAGAGACTTGTTACGAAGTTCTGAGCCTTCAATTGCCAGACCACCTTCAGTTAATATGCCACACTCCTTTGCAATGGCCTTGGCTGTGTTAATGTTGTCGCCTGTGACCATCCTCACAGTAATTCCAGCAGCTAAACATGTTTGTACAGCATCCTTGACCTCGGGACGAACTGGATCCTTAATTCCTACAACTGCAATCAAAGTGTAATCTTCCTGAGGAATGGTTGCTATGTCCCAATCATTATTCAAGTCTCTGAAAGCCAAGCATATAGTCCTGAAGGATTTGGAGGCAAAACCATCTATAACACTTGTTACTGTCTTCCCTTGTTCTTCAGACAAATCAACAGAATGTCCATGATAGTCAAGTATTCTGCTGCACATGCCTACGACAATTTCAGGTGCGCCATTGCAGAAGGCTCTGAAGCCGCCATCTGGCAAGGCCACAACAACTGACATCCTCTTTCTGACAGAATTGAAAGGCTCTACATTTTCTACCCTGTACTTGTTGTGTAAACCACCAAAATCACCTCCTAGAAGAAGTCCAACTTTAACTAGTGCTGATTCGGTAGGCTGGCCTATGACTGAATCCTTCCCATCACGGCCCTTTGCCACCTCAGCACCTGTGTTCAACAAAGTAGCTTGCAAAAGGGTACTAAGGACACACTCCGATATCCCTGACTTCAGATCATTCGCGTTCATTTCCTTGTTTAGGCCAGATAACCAAATCTTATCAACCACCATGATATTTGTAGTTAGCGTGCCAGTCTTATCTGTACAGATGCAGGTTGCTGATCCCATTGTTTCACAAGCAGAAAGTTGCCTCACAAGTGCCTTAGCCTTCATAAGTTTCTTCATTGCAAAAGCAAGGCTTAGCATGACCGCCAATGGAAGTCCTTCTGGAACTGCAATAACAACTACAATAACTGCTGTAGCAAAATAGTTTAAGAGCTTCATTGCATCCTTAGAAGACCACCGCGTTAACTCATGGTGAATCCCTTTCTCCACCAGAAATCTAGTCACAAACGCGAAAAACGTTAGCCCTGCGAAACCCAGCCCGAGTTTCCCCATAAGTTTAGCGATTCCGTCGAGCTTGACCTGTAAAGGTGTCTCATCTTCTCCTTCTTGGCTGACGGTTTCCATCAGATTGCCCCATTCGGTCCTATTTCCAACGGCGGTCACAAGCATCTTGGCTGACCCATCTTGTACTTTTGTCCCAGATAGAAGAAAAGGGTTCCCATTATCTACGTAAACAGGTTCACTCTCACCCGTCAAACTAGACTCGTCCAGCAGTAAGTTGTAGCCAGAGATGAATATTCCATCTGTTGGGACTATATCACCAATAGACAGATGGATAACGTCTCCAACAACTAAATCATAAACGGGTATTTTGTCCCTACATCCATCCCTGGTCACCTGCACATAAATCTTCTTCTTCTCTCTATCGAGGTCCCTAAATTGCAGTGATTGATTATAGTTACTGACAGAGGAGACCATGACAACCAAGAAGATACAGAGCAGTATCCCAAGGCCATCATACATACCTTTTGTCAACCCTTGTGTAGCAATTCCAATTCCTAGTGAAACTAGAGCAGAAATCATCAGGATTATTAACGTTAAGTCGTGAAGTGCTTCCCAAACGAATGTCCAAAACCCTTTTAATGGCTTCTCAGTGTATGTATTGAATCCATATACCTTTTGCCTAAGAGGTACATCAGTCGATGGGATCCCATGTTCAAATGATGAAGATATTTTGCCTGCAATTCCCTCCATACCCCCATGGGTACTAAGACCATTGGTGTCACGCCCTCGAACAATGGATGAAATGGCATCTGCTCCAATCTCGAAGTTGGACTCTGCAATCTCTTGCGGACGCTTATCGTCATTTCCCTGTCAAATAATCCGGAAGGAAGATCAGTCTCCATGAGTAAATGCAAAAAAAAAAAAAAACAGCATAGCCACTAGCTACCTGTGAAGTCATGATTCTTTTCTTAAGCAAGGTTGAGTTAGAGGCTAAGTAACCCCAGCCTTGTCTAAGTAACCAGTGGGGTCTTAAGAATAAAGATAGGTGCATGGAGTAGTATATACTCCGTACGTAATAAAAAGCTTAGTAAGATTCAGCATTACATGTGTTGGGACTTGGGATGACTCATTTCCCAACTAATCAATCCTTTTCAACATATATATGCATTGCAAGTTCGATTTAGTTAAGGACATTATAGTGGTTAGTAAGGTGTCGTCAGTAGTCCAACAACATCACTCCCCCTTTACTTAATTAGCTAGTGCTCAAATCCCATTAGTAAGACGACATCACTCCAACAACTATTCCATCTCGTCGAATATAGAGTAATATATCTGTAATTCATACACACCCAGGGCACCACTACTGTCACATACATACAGTTACAGGCGGCTACTCCGAGCTAATTAATTAAGGTTGATGAATCTTTTTTTATATTGCTGGATATAAAAGTTAGAGGAGGAGTAAATACGTACATTGTTTATTGGATATCGTATAATTAAGTAGTATTCCTCCGCAGACAAAATGAAGAGCAAGTTTAGTTATTATTATGATAAAACGTACTGCAGGAGGTTTGCAGTGGGGGTAAGAAGTACATACATGGCCTGGTGAGATATTAAGGTAGACACGAGTAACACATAAACGAATAGAGTGAAAGTTTGAGTAGCATACCAGAGTTGAGGACCCAAGATGAGGATGAGGAAGTGACCCCATCAGAATAGAATGCTGAGGATGAGGATGTGACCCCATCAGAATCAGAATCAGAATCAGAATCTACAATGCAAATTAATTAAGTAGCGTAGCGTCGTTTGGCACTTAGTTGTTATTACTCACTTATTAGGCAGGCTGAAAATGCAAAGAAATAACCTTCTACTAACACGATTACAATGCATTGATTGATTGCATTCTACTAATTTAATGTACTGTATGTCTTTTTGTTACAGTACTTCTTTACCATTTCAATGCAAGGAACGTTCCGCATTCATTTTCAACAGTATCCTATTTTGTCCTTTCTACGCTTTTAATTTCTACTCCCTGTTGTTTTCTCACTTGCTCAATTCTCCACATCCATTTTTTGGTTCGATCCAAGGTTACTTGGTAAGAAATCAAATCATTGTGCTAAGTATACTACGAGTACTTTCTATATTATTCCTAATAAGTTTGGGAATTTAATTATTTGCCTACTCTATTGTTTTCCTTATTACTCAGTACGAGTGTTATTTAGGAAGTTATTTCCAATTCCGAGTTAGGATAGGAGTCCATGTTAGGATTACTATAAATAAGAGATCAACCTTTTATTTATTTTTACTGTAATTCATTCAAGCAAAATTTACTCCGTATCAATTAGGGTTCCCAAGTCTTTCGTAAATCAACTTCCGACATCTAATCTAAACAGTAAACACATACGTACAATGCCAATTCTTGCTGATTCATTCTTGGCCGATCTTGATGATTTATCCGATAATGATACGCCGAAAAGATGGAGGAGGATATGGATATTATTGATGGGGACTTGCTGGCCAATATCGAATCTCTGAACGATCTTGATAATGTTTCAAAACTGCAAAAGTCACAACGTTATAATGACACCATGCAGAAAATTAACGAAGCATTATTATTGCTAAAAGGTTCAGAACATGGAAGAGTTTTGGAAGATGATGATCCTGAATACCAGCTAATTGTTGATTGTAATGCGTTATCAGTGGATATTGAAAACGAGATTATCGTCATCCATATTTTCATCCGGGACAAGTACCACCTAAAGTTTCCAGAGCTTGAGTCCTTAGTTCGCCATCCCATTGACTATGCTCGTGTTGTGAAGAAGATTGGTAATGAAACTCTTCCAGTTAATAATCTAGATGGGCTTTTGCCACCTGCTATCATTATGGCTGTTTCTGTCGCTGCCTCAACCACCAGTGGCAAGCCACTTCCTGAAGATGTTTTACAGAAAACTATCGAGGCATGTGATCGCACACTTAATCTTGATTCTGCGAGGAAAAAGGTCCTTGATTTTGTGGAGAGCAGAATGGTTTGCATAGCACCAAATCTTTCAGCTATGGTTGGAAGTGCAGTTGCAGCAAAGCTTATGGGGACAGCCGGAGGGCTGGGATCACTTGCAAAGATGCCAGCCTGCAACGTTCAGCTACTTGGGGCTAAAAGGAAAAATCTCGCTGGATTTTCCTCAGCAGCAACTTCTCAATATCATCATCGTATTGGTTATCTTGAGCAGACAGAGATATTCCAGAGTACTCCGCCTGCTCTGAAAATGCGTGCGTGTCGTCTTTTGGCTGCTAAGTCTACGCTGGTAGCTCGAGTGGATTCTACAAGAGGAGGAGGCGACCCAAGTGGAAAGATGGGAAGGACACTTGGAGAAGAGATTCGCAAGAAGATTGAGAAGTGGCAGGAGCCTCCTCCTCCTAAGATCCCTAAACCTCTACCAGTGCCTCTGGATTCTGAATCAAAAAAAGAAAAGAGGCGGACAAAGATTGAGGAAGGCGAAAGAGAGATATGCTGTTACTGACATGAGGAAGTTGGCAAATAGGATGCAGTTTGGAATCCCTGAAGGGAGTTCACTAGGTGATGGTTTGGGACAAGGATATGGGATGCTTGGTAAATTACGGATGTCAGCTGCTCCCAGCAAGCAAGCTGCCAAGAAATCTAATAAGTTGAAGTGATACTATGGAACCACCTCAGCCTCAGGGTTAACTTCGAGCTTGGCATTCACTCCTGTTCAGGGGATTGAACTTTCCAATCCACAGGCCCTAGCGCATCAACTTCAACTTGGAAGTGGAACTCAAAGTACATATTTCTCTGAAACAGGCATATTTTCAAAAGTCAAGAGCAACTTATTAGGTAGAAATTGAGCGCTACCAAACGAATTCATACTTCAACTTTCCATCTCTTCTTTAATTTAGTGCCACAAAACCATATTACTCAATGTAAAGACTATTTACTGTATAATTCTCTTGAATGAAACTTGTTACTGTATAATTCTCTTAAAGGAAAACTTTCTCATAGAAAAAAAATAAGGTAAATAACTAAATTACAATGATAGTTAAGGAAATAATTAAATAAACCAACTAATTATACTAGTAGTATATTCTGGTTTTTTTACTGAGTTTGACATTTAGATTCTTGACGTCGATTTTAGCTTTGGCATACCTCGTATCACCATTCATGTATGATGCAGACCCAAGTCCAAGTCCAAGTCCAAGTCTCACAATCCTCGTGTTTTTCCTTTATGTTTTCTTAAAATAAAAGTGTCAGAAGTATCATGTATTGAGTATCAATATGAGTACACACGATAATATGAATAGTTCCACAAACATTTTAAGCGCCACCTTTCCAAATAGAGCTGATAAAACAAAATGAAGGGTTTGAATGGTACTTGAAATAACTTCCCATGAAATTTCTGCTATTTTATTCCAACAGAGAACCCTTCCAGTTTAGCATCAACGGAAACAAACAATCACTCTCTGTCTCTCTTGTTATCCACTTGCCTGTGCCTTTATAGCAGTCACATTTGCTGATCTTCTCGGTAATTGTCGTTACAATGGGCAGTAGTAGAACAAACATCTTACACAAACTATGGAGTATCTTCCTATAGAACTGCTGAATGAGCTAAAAGGATAAAAGCAAGTCTAATGCTGGTAGTTGCAAGCACCCCCTTCCTCCTGTTCAGATGAACTACTAGGGAGTATGTTAGTAATATAATTAAGCAGCAATCTTAAATACTTCAGCCCAGTGTTTGTTTAGTTTTCATGAATCAAGATGACAGGACAGCTATCACAGCACAGAGTTGACGCTAAAAAAAGTTGCACACGTCTGTCAAGCAATTGAAAGAAAGCGTCTTTACAATGAATTTGTAAAAGAAACCAAAGTGGAAAATTTCACCAGTAATCCCGACAGGAGCACTTGCCCTCCTTGAAGTGATGAAACCTCTTGTTGTCCCTCACAATTAACTCGCGCCCAACAATCCTTGACATGATCTTGATAGCATTGTGGCAGTCACCACAGATCCTGAGGTTTTTAATGATCCGAAGGGGAGTCCTTGGTGGAGTACTGATCAGGCCGTATGCGATTGCTAACCTCTCGCTGTGGTAAAGCAGGGCTTGCTCCTTAGCCTCTTGATCAATGTCGTGAAGAACATATCGGGTGTCTGGCACATAACTCTGTTCCTTCATAGCAGCCTTGTATTTCTCATCGTCTTTGTACAGAATAGGATTCTTAAACTCGGGAAGTCTGTTCCTCCCTTCCATCATGTTGACGGCCATGCGCTTCTTTGGGGGAGGAGCTGGGATTTTGTTAGTAGCATTAGACTTGGAAGGATCAAGATGAGCAATGAGGTGATCGAGATGGTCCTCAAGATCGATGTCCCCGTGAATCCTGGCGTAATTTTTCAATGCTTCCCAGACGGGCACAGTTGGCTGGAACGGCAACGTGTCAACAAACTCCTTGGCTTCGGAAAGGTGTCCAGAGGCCCCGAGAACATGAAGCAAGCCCAAGTAATGGTCAAGCGTAGGCTGAATCCCGTGATCAGTGGTCATCTTGTCGAAATAAATAAAGGCCTCCTGAATGGCCTCAGCCCCGGCGCAGGCAGCCAAGACAGCGTGGAAAGTGTCGGCTGTAGGGTGCAGGCCCAGGTCCTTCATCTTCTCAAAGAGCTGGAGTCCCTCGTCGCCAAGGCAGTTAGTGGCGTAGCCTCGAATGACCAAATGCCAAGAATCCATATCGCGGTGGGGCATATGATCAAACACGCGGCGGGCGTCGACCATGCTGCCACACATGGAATACATGTGAAGGACCTTATTGTTGAGGCGAAGGTCGGCCCTGAAGGGGGAGCGGAGGTAGAAATCATGGACCTTTTTGGCATTGTCGAGGGAGTTGCACTTATCGAAAAGCACGTAAAACAGCTCGCCGCTTTGAGGCTTTGCTCCTTTCTCCATCAGCTCGATAAGCTCCTTGACTTTGCCTTCCATGGCCAAGGCCATCAAGTTGACATCATCATCATAACTAGGTTGTTGATTAAACCCTTGATTGGGGTTTTGGGGTCTTTGATATTGATTCTGATTAAAGGGTTGGCTGGGTCTTTGATTAGGATTAGGAATAGGAATAGGATTGGGATTGGGATTCCATTGATGATTGAAATTGGGATTATGATTAGCGGAGGGAGCATATGTGGTGGAGAAATTAGGGTTTAAGAAAAAAGAAAAGGGAGAGATGGAAGAGCGAACCTTGAGAAAGGAAGAGAGGGAAAAAGGAGGGCGGATGGTAGAAATGAGATGAGACGCCATTATTGCACAAGTATGTTTGTTACAGCAGCAGCAGCAAGAAGTAGAGTAGTAGTACTCCGTAACTAACAATGGAAGAAGATGAGGGCGAAGAGGAAGAGGACGAGGAGGTTTTAATGACCCACCAAATGGTATTGGGCCCAATAGGATTATTTTGGGCCCAAACTCCTTCTCTTTCTCTTTCCAGAGTAGACTCACACTCACTCACTCACTCACTCACTCACTCGTGCTCCTCGTGGATTACGGAATTACGGAGGGAGGGAGACAGGACACAGGAGGGAATAATCAATTTTGATTATTATTTGGTCTCTTCACCTCACCTCGTGCCTCACGTTGCTTGCCTCTTCTACCCCCACCCGTTCATTATATATACACTACTACTACTCGTAGTAGTTGTAGAGGAAGAGGAAGAAGCTGTTTTGGGTTTTCAGACTTCACTTCACATCTTGTACCCATCTTCAGATAGCACCCAGGTTCGTACTTTTACTTTTACTTTTACTTTGTCTTGATCAATTTCTTTTTGTTTTTACTGCTAATAATATAATGCATCCATGCAGGCAATTATGGGTAAGTACTACAAGCCAAAGAACATCCTTGTTACAGGAGCAGCTGGGTTCATAGCCTCCCATGTCGCCAACAGGCTTGTCAGGAACTACCCTGATTACAACATCGTGGTTTTGGACAAACTCGACTACTGCTCCAACCTCAACAACCTCAACCCCTCTCGCTCCTCCCCCAACTTCAAGTTCATCAAGGGCGACATTGCGTCCCCTGATCTCGTCAACTACATCCTCACCACCGAGTCCATCGACACCATCATGCACTTTGCTGCCCAGACCCACGTCGACAACTCCTTCGGCAACAGCTTCGAGTTCACCAAGAACAACATCTACGGCACCCACGTCCTCCTCGAAGCCTGCAAGCTCACCGCCCACCAGATCAAGAGGTTCATCCATGTCAGCACCGACGAGGTTTATGGGGAGACCGACGAGGATGCTGCCGTCGGCAACCACGAGGCCTCCCAGCTCCTCCCCACTAACCCCTACTCCGCCACCAAGGCGGGGGCCGAGATGCTCGTCATGGCCTACGGCAGCTCCTACGGACTGCCTGTCATCACCACCCGAGGAAACAATGTCTACGGCCCCAACCAGTTCCCCGAGAAGATGATTCCCAAGTTCATACTGCTCGCCATGAGAGGCATGCCTCTCCCCATCCACGGGGATGGATCCAATGTCAGAAGTTACCTCTACTGTGAGGATGTCGCTGAGGCTTTTGAGACCGTCCTCCACAGAGGGGAGGTTGGCCACGTCTATAACATAGGCACTCTTAAAGAGAGAAGGGTCCTTGATGTCGCCACAGAGATATGCAACTTGTTTTCCAGGAACCCTGATAAAACCATCAAGTTTGTGGAGAACAGACCCTTCAATGATCAGAGGTATTTCTTAGACGACCAAAAGCTCAAGAGATTGGGTTGGTCCGAGAGGACGAGCTGGGAAGTAGGTTTGAAAAAGACCATGGAATGGTACATCAACAATCCTGATTGGTGGGGAGATGTGTCGGGGGCCCTAGTGCCTCATCCTAGGATGCTAATCATGCCTGGTGCTGGTGCTGCTGCAGCTGCTACAGAGACACAGGCACCTATTAATAATAATGGCAATGTCAATGTGAAAGATCAGTGAGCATAAGTAACTGAGATACGTAGTATAATACTCCATAGTACTTATGGTTTTCCAAGTAGAACACATGGATGTAATATTCAAATGGAATAAAGCAGTTGAAGTAGCTAATTTCCTTCCTTGAACATGCAATGATGAGACAAAAGTAAAATTAGAATGAGCTCAACTGTTTCTGTGCCTCCTAATGACTACCAGAACATCACAACTGAATCTGCATTAAATTCCATCCTAGGCTTTCAAAAGTGTCCTTCAAATCAAAAACAAGGAGAAATGGCGATGTCGCAGCTCCTGATAGTGTCAAGGCTTCCCATGAAAGTTACCTTTTGCTCGCTCCTATGTGGAACACCCAATTTCTTACATTTAAACCAATCCACTAGCAATTGGAATCGCAGATGAGGCTTCTTTTTTGTATTAGAAAAGTATGGATTCAGATAAACAAAATTCCACAAGAATGATGACTCCGTATAATAACCTGTGCTTGGTACCGTACCTATACAGATTTACATACGCTACATATATAACTTACAATTCTGTATGTGCTATCTTATTAATACTTAATTTCTAGTTTCTACCCCTATCTTGAAGGGGGGTGGCTGCTTAACACTTAACAGAGGTAAAAAGAATTTGCACAGAGAACATAAAGATAACGGCCAATTTTGCTGGACATAACTTTCATCAACAAAAGTTATTGCTTGATTTTCCGAAGTTCCCAATTACCCTCTCCGTCAATCAGTCGTAATTCCAAACTATGGAACGGAATCAATGCAGGGCGCTGCAACAAGTAAGAATATGATTATTAGTACCCTCAAATATGTAGTCAGTCACTTTATAACTTTCCTATTCAATGACCATGTTAGTCAAATATCCATGTTCAATGACCTTGATTACTTTCCTATTCTTTACCTATCCCCTCCCTCCATTTCTCCCCGCCATCCCTCTTCCCTCCCACTACCGGATACAGAGTACTATTGATCCAAGCATACAGAGTACTATTGAGGGGAGGCAGAAGGGGGTAAGAGGTTTCTTTTCCTCCCAAATCTCTCAATCAAGGATGGATTCAAAAGGAAAAGCCAATGCTTTTGTGTCCCTTCCCTCAATTTCCTTCCAACAAATTATGATCTATCCTTTGCTTTCCTTTCCCTCCTTTTCTGCCTAAACCTTCCTAACCTTCCCAACCAAATAAGGTCTTTATAATCTTCTACAGTAGCACTTTGGGTTAATATTAGAGAAACGGAATTTTAACATTGTAGATACCTAAGAAGAATAAATGCAGCAGTTGATCATGAACCTGACTCTGATACGCCATACTTGGATAAAAAAAAATATTGATACATGGTAGCTAAGCCAATTGAGCACCGTAAGAAAGGCATACAAGTAGTGTATAATTCGGATACCCTAGGAAGTACCCAGAAGCTCTGAATGACAAACGTGACTGAATTTTTTCTCAAAATCTGGTTCATTAAAAGAAGACCAACATTTGTGGACAGAACTGCAAATATCATTCGCTAAGAAAGCAGGAAAAAGATCCGCATACATTGCCACTATACGACCAATAAAATTACATACCTGTGATGATGTTACAACCGTAATGCCTAGTTCTGCCGCAAGTGTGTACAGGTGTTCTTCCACATCAACACTAGTGGCACTGTCGGTGAAGAAAAGAGTGATCCATTAACATGGATCCATTAATGTTTTTCAGCCAAAAGGCACCTATCATTTAGGTCATCTGCAAAAAACACCTAATTTTTTTTCTTTTTGCTCTAAAGCATCTAATATTTACATCTTTTTGTCGTATGGCACCAAATCTCTTCTGTAAAAAATGCCAATATTTCGTCGTTGACTAACGGATTTGCTGAATCGGCATTGTTCATATCCTTTCTCAACCAACCTGACACCCTCCCATCATGAGATGCCAATACAACCCCTAAGATAACTACAACCCATCCCCAACCACTAGCAAACTAATCCTGGCAGTGGAGACGAGAACGCGTTGGCGACGCTCATCAAAATCAACATAATCGACACCGATTCCAAATTTGACCCCTTCCTCCCAAACCACCCCTCCACCTCCTTAAACTTAAGGCTTCACCTTCTAAAACACTAAATTTAGGGTTTTGTGGGGTGGTGAGTGGGGAGGAGTACTCGATGGTAGGGATCTATTTTAGAGGTTAAGGTGGGTAGGTCGTCATGGTGTGGAAAAGTGAGGTTGAGGGTGGAGGAGAGAGTAATAGTATTGGGTGTATCTAGTTAAAGGGAGAGGTGTTGGTGGTTGTGGTGGGGTGGGTGCAGTCTCAAGGGTGTCAGTGGTGAAAGGGAAGGAATGTCGGTGGTGGTGGGTGGTGGTGGGTGTTGTGGGGGTGGATATAAGGTGTTGTGAGTGCTAGATGTGAGACAATTGCATAGTCTGTTAGTCAAGAACTCAAGACGGAATATTAACTTTTTTTTTTAAATGGAAGAGAATGTGGTTTCATAGCACACAAATGTAAATGTTGGGTGTTTCTGGGCCAAAAATATAACTCTAGGTGCTTTTATTTCTTACAGTTGAGCAGATGACCAGAATGTTAGGTGTCTTTTGACAAAAATCCATTCATTAATATTAAGAGGAAAAAAACTTTCATTTTAACTTCGAGATTCACCATAAGTTGCAATATAGGTGGTGATAGGATCAGAAATTAGGTTTAACAAAAAGGTAGGGAGTACTTAGTACTATAATGAATGAACTATGGAGTCCGCATAACTTACTTGGTGCATTCATCTAGAACCGCAAACTTAGGCTTGTGGAAGAATAAGCGAGCCTTCAGTGGACATCAAAGTATTAAATTAGACAAGTGTAGAATATAACTATCACAAATGAGGGGGTTAAGAAAACTCAGATTATTTTCGTTTCGAATTTAGTTGCAAGAAAACAAACTCACCATCCCCAACCTTTGTTGTTCTCCCAGGGAGAGAACATCTTCCCAATTTAAAGTAGCACCCAATCCACCTTCCCTCTCCAACAAATAAATCAGTTTCACATTTTCCAGAATGGTTTTCAGCTGCAGATCTAACATATTCGTTGCACTACTAGTTGGCCGACCTAAAAATCATAACACAAGATAAAACGAGACACGGTTTAGAAACAAGCAAGCCATACAAAAAAAGTTTGGATTAGCACTCTTGCCATCAATTTTTTTTATAATGAGATAGTTAGGACTTAGGAGCTTATGCTGCACCACGTAAAATGACACATTTTTATTAAGGCAAGTAAAAAGCACAAACTATTCTCAAAAGGGGAATGACCCATCATACAAATTTACATGAAATATGCACTAAAACAATATAATTAGCACAGAATGATGAAAGGGTGTGACTGTTGTTTGACAGAATGCGATATTATGACCTCAACAATTTGCATCACAAATATTTGATACCATGCATAAACATGTGCCGACATGCTTAATTAGATTACAATGGTTGTTAGAATGACATGTGCTTACCTTCATGTCTGCATATCGCTCTTATCTCAGCTTCTTCATGAGATAGGGGATAAATAATCTGATCTCTCAGGGATCCCAAGCATGTATATGGACGTTGAGGAACAACAAATATACCACAATCAAACTCAATCCCCTTGTCATAAAGTTGACTTGGTCTTAAGAGTCTTCCACTAACAATGGGCCAAAGACCACGGAGAACTCTGAAAACTGAACTTTTACCACTCCCATTTGGACCTTCACAAATTCATGTGTTTTAGATAACAATAAAAAATATATTTTAAAAAAAACGTTTAGCCAACAATATAACACAAAAAACTGTCTAGCCATTTTAGCGAGTAATGTCACATGAGATCTAGCCACCAGCTAGAATGAGTAAACCAGGAAAAAAAAAAAAAACTAACCAGTAACAAGAAGACTTTTCCCTGGTACAACGTTGCATGATAATCGCCTAGCCAACAATTTTTGGGATGGGGTGATTATGTCAACATCAGAGAAGGAAATAATGTTATCGGAAAGAGAACTGATTCCCTCACATTCTGATGAAGCACAATTTGCATCACCTGAAAGAAAAACACATTAATGACCAAGTAGCAAGATACCATGTAGAACTGTTCATCATAATGCAAACGTAAGCAGTTAATACTTCGTAATACCATCTTTTTTGAGGTTGTTTGGCTTAGAATCCTAGATAGCAAAGTGAGCAGTAAATGCAAAAGGTCAGTTAAGTATTTCATAGTGTCGCTATTGGTTGTAGAACTGTTTATCATAATGCAAACATAAGCAGTTAATACTTCGTAATACCATCTTTTTTGTGGTTGGTTGGCTTAGAATCCTAGATAGCAAAGTGAGCAGTAAATACAAAAGGTCAGTTATTTCATAGTGTCGCTATTGGTTGTCATAGACACCAAGTTAGTTGGCTGACTTAGATAGCAATATATAATATGCACGAGGGAAATGGCTAAAATCTTGGCCCCTTCCAAAATAACACCAAGAACCACCACTGGTAATAAACTAATAATTTTAAAATAAGCATACCCATACTAAAATCAACAAGTGGGAGCCATTATGTTAAAATTTTCTTTAATACTTATATCAGCGCATATAGACAAAGGTGGGGCGATTCAGTTAATTTTTAATGTACCTGATTGAGCAGCATCTAAGAACTCTTCTAATTCAAGAATTCGATTGATACCACCAGAAAGCTCAAGAAATTTCTTGTGCAACTCAAGAATATCACCAAAAGCTAAAAAGCTTTGAGAGACAACTGATGCCAAAAAACGCAAAGCATGTGCTAGATCACCTGGGGAAAACATAGAAAATAAGTTCAGACTCAGTTGCAAAACCTGCATTCCTCAGAACTACTCCGTAGCTAACTACAGAGCTAAGATTTTCCAAGAACGTGTCAAATAGTGAGCCATCTGGTCGACACTAGGGGATTGTTTTTTTCTTTGTTTCAACAAAGAGCGCACTTAATTGCATTACAGTAGCGGGGAGGGGTACCTTTGTCTTAACAACTAGACATCTATGGTTCACTAAGGTCTTGTTTGAATACCAAAATAAGAGGAAAGGCAAGGGGAGGGGAAATGAGAAGGGTTGGTTTGATTGTGGTAGAATTATCAATAACATGTTCAACTATTCAAAAGCCATAAGAATTTTTGCAAATATAAATGTGAGAAGTAACAGAGTGAGCACGCCTTTACCCCTAACTATTCTAAAATTTTAGCCAAGGCTATAGATTCGCATCACCTTGTGTGGAAGTCAAGGACCGATCTCCCTTGTGTTCCAATGCATATAATAAGCTCAACCCCCAGGTGACATTATGTGGAAGTTGCTTTGTGACGAAATCGTCTATTATACCATAGAGCCACTTCTTCTTTATCAGTAGCAATGAGTGATTCAGAAGTTTCTCAAATTTAGATTCAACCATCTGCAATTACCAAAATCAGAACTCAGCGTGATAATCAAGTCGTCTACAATGTAAAAACCATCAGAATTCATTTATAACTCTACTTTCTCACAGGGCTTCATCTTAAAAAACCAAGACTGAGAATAAAAACGTTACACATAAACGAAGTCGCCCTACTGCCTTAAAGAAAATAGCTTATGGCGCGATACGGGGATTTCTGCACAAAGGATTTGCTCAGATGGAAGAAACCATGGGCCTGAATATTCACCAACAGATGGCCCCAAACCATTCATGGGGATATTGGGTTCACTCATAAATGTAACATTTGAGTTACCAGACCCCAAGAAAGGAGAGAGTGGAGACTGGAGATACTAATAGCAAAGCTACTCACCGACTTTTCCCGTGCGCCTCCTCCAAAGAAAGCAACAGACTCTGCATGTGTGCGCAATCTTTCATGCATAAACCTGAAAGACCAGAAATAACAGAAAGGCATGAATTGAAACACTTTGAAACAAAGAGTAATATATACTGAGAAGTACGAACCTAAAAGTTCCTTCAAGCTGTTGTTCTTCACTCGCGAGATCACCAAAATCAGGGGTAACACTCCTCAGAAATCCAAGACCAAGTAACATATATGTATATAAGATAGCAACACCTCTTCTACCAGTAAGTAGCTTCATTCTCCAAGTGAACCTTGAATAAATTAAGGAATCACAGCAAATCGTCAAGTCATTTTCAATGATGACGAAGTAGGGTCTCTGGTATTACAGATCTCAGTACTTACCACAAAATGTCCACAGTGGGCTTCACCAAACCAGTGACTAGCCCTGATAAATCTGTGGTAAGCTTTTCCAGATCGTGAGTTATTCTTTGATCTGCATCAATGCTTTTATTCGACATGTGGAACACCTGTAAACAAAATCATATCATGAACTGACTGTTTGATAGCATCCAACATTTTATGATGATCAGACTTTATTTTCTATCATGAATCTACAAAGGTAACGTTGCATATATCCGAACCCCAACCCCCTCTCCAAAAATACATTTGCGGGAGCAGTTGAGAGAAATGCGATAGTTGTTTTTATCTGGAAGTCCAGAGAAAAAAATAGCATTAAGATAATTGCCAGAATGTTGTGTAAAACATCATGCTATGTTCCTAGTTTAGCCAGTCAAATCCTTGCTTATAAATAATGGGAGAGGTCCAATGTTTGATACAAACTAATTGTACAAAGTAGTATCATTGTTTCGGATTTTACTTTGTCTCGTAGTATCTCTTTTGTATAATTCTGGTAAAGTGGCATTTCTTTTTTTAGCTTATCCATTCTGTTCTTCCACTCTTCACTGCTCACCACACTACTTCACCTCCAGTCATTTTTCCATTCTTTTTTTTTATTAATCTTAGCTTTTTTAAATAAATAAATAATACTCCGTACCTTGGATCAACATCGTAAGCCGTACATATATTATTTTCTTATTTATTATTCTACTCTGTAGTAGCTAGTACTCCACCCACTAAAGGCATATAAATTCTGTGATACTGAAACGAATATTTCCACAATTATGCATCTCTTACCAAGTGTTAAAACTTAAAAGTTCAATAGGTAATTAATTATACACATGTAAATATTGTCGCCGATTCCTTATAAGTTCGTTATATTTACTCGCCGAACCCCCCACCCCAAATGTCCCCTTCCTGCGTCCACCACTGCATTGTAAACACATCCATGTGCTTCTATATGCCACTAGGCCACTCATGACATCTTTGGCCAAGATGTGTACACATCACATAAGCAAAGATGTAAGTTAAGTTGGTAATGTATTAGTGTACTCTAGAGAAAAGGCTGCACGTAGACATCAGTACCTTATAAAATGCATTTTTTCTCAAGTAGTTCTTGAGTAAATGCTGAGTCATACGAATCCTCCAACCTAGAGCCAACCTAGCTGTCAAATGCCTGAAACATGACAAAAGACCAAAAACAGGAAAGAGTTAGTTGCGATATCATTTACTCGCTCCAAAGACAATAGAAACATATAATTCGGTAATCTATATTTGAAATCACCCTGAACAAGTAATACATAGCCAAACTTCTACAGTTCCAGAGGCTACAAACAAAGGATGAGAATAGCCCGAGAATAAACAGGAATACAACTCCATCCAAATACACTAAAACACAACTAACTTTGTTGAGTTTCAGAATACTCCTGTTTTCGCTACTACAGAAACACGCCCGTCTTATTTGGACAATCTCCCAGCTATCTCAGGTTACACTCAGTGCTTCCTTAAAAAATCATTTAACCTAAATATGAACAACATTCAACATTTATTCAAACATCCGACACAAGCATTTGAGTCTAGAGTACACAGCCTACACCACTGTAGAATAGCTTAAAAGTTAATCCGCTCCCAGACTATTAACCAGCAGAAAGCCCACACTTTTAAGAACATAAGCCTCCACCGCTGTTTATTACTCAAGTCAAAGGATGGGAGCAAATGATAGACGTCAAACGGGGTGGGAATAGAGTTGCTTCAACCTTCTACCGGGACAGAAATGTGAGGATAGGCTCCGCATAGACTACGGTGCAAAGCTAATGATATATTTGTCCATTACGAGTTATCCTATTTAAAAGTGCCACCTTAACCATTCAACTTTGTATGAACATGTTTTAGCACCATTCAATGGACTTCCTAAAGTAGACACAGTACCATCATCATTACCCTAGGGCCTACAAAAGGTGGGGGGGGGGAGGTCCGATCGGACATACACCATTCTCATCTGTAAAAACGGAGACTATTTCCATGGGTCACTGATCCGAAAGGAGATACCCACAGCTAGTTCATAAAAAAGCTAGAAAATGATTTAATTGTGTAATTGTGGCATTTAAGAAATAACACCTTATAGAGGGAGCAATGAATGAAGAAGCGCCGCTTTGAAGGACACTGACTCCAATTAAACGAATAAAGGATGCCTTATCCTGCTCCAAAACGTACTTAACAGTCGTTCCTACAACCAAAAAACGACGAGCTTAAGTTTCAAACTCTGTCAGTGAAATTGTAACAACCCAAAAATGAATGGCATTGATACCATTCAAAGAGGCAATGCGATCAGAAACCATTGTTCTTGAGACAACCAACATTGCAACTGCCAGCAACTGTGCTCCCTGCTTGTCAAGCATAGTGGGTACCTGGAGAGAATGAGATTGCCTAGATGAAATCCACCCACATAGTAAGCATAAACATTGTCTACACATAAAATGGACACAAAAGAAGCTGTAATGACAGTTAAATCATCTCAGTTGTTGATTGTCATATAAGAATCCCCAATGTGAAGTTCCATATTGGTGGTGGAGTAGAGAGGCTCAGGGGCTCCCCTCCTGTTGCCAATTGGTTTTAAGGATAATGAAATTCCCATGGGCTTGTGGACTAGGCAACATCTCTCCCTTTCGGGTATGGCCATGCCCTATCTCAAAATATAACATGCTAAGGCCCATTTCAAAATCCAACCTGATATCAGTGCTCGGGTTTGCCTCTGCCTGGGTGCCACTCAAGGAGGGCCCTCTCTTTTAAGGAATCTGAATTTCTGTTGTCCTAAGTCTGTTAGCTGGGGTTCAAATGTGACGCTAGCAATCAAGTGGCACTATGGCTCTAATATCATGTTGTTGAAATGGGGACATACCCGAAAGAGTGGAAGGGTGCCTAACTGCCTACTACACAAGTCCAAGGGACTCTTTCCTAAAACCAATTGGCAATAGGAGGAGAACCCCTAGGCCTTATAAAGTGAACAACTCTCTGCTCTTAATTGTCTTAGGAATCCTTCCCCTCACGTAAATCGTAAGATATGATATAAAAGAGAAACAGTGTCCACTGAATATGCACAGTGAATCTTATAATTCCTCAAATTACCTTTGTCTCTCTTACTTTCTGAACTTTATAAACACGTTAAGGGAATCAGAAATAGATAACGAAGATAATTTTCAATAGCAATATTATCATAGAACACATCCATTCGTATCTTCAGTGAGCAACAACACTACCCCAGTGCCTCGAGGGGATCGCGCAAATGGCAAGATGAGCGGGGGGGACTGTTGTCACTGTTCACATGTAAGCAAGTTTACCTCTATATCATTTAACACAGTGCTATTTTCTGAATCACAGGTAATGAAAGTGCATACCATGACATGCTATTTTACAATAAAAAGAAATGCAATCATTTCAGAGAATCATTTTGTGTTATTCTGACACAATTTAAAGCAAAGAATAGTTGGTCTTTGGATCTAAAGGAAAGAGAAACTGCCCATTTCATCAATCAATTAAGAAAATTGTTTTAAACATGTTAAATAAAATTGACAGGATTTCATGGGAAGCAACAAAATGTTATACAAAGTACGAACTGTCTAAGAATTATAATACCAAGCTGAGCGTACAGCAGAGATTAATCACATATTCAAGCACCTTTTTTCACAAAACTAAATGCCATAATAATGCCACTGTCCCATGCAAAGGAGGAGAAGTTTAGTATTGAAATAAAAAGTTCTTAGGGTAGAATCCCGAAAGAAACTCACCAATATCCTGAACATGTTAGCCACCCTCATGGGCAACATCTTAGGGGATATTTGAAGTTGTGGGACATGGGGCAAAACTGCAGAACGGTCTGAAAGACGTGATGTTCCTACCACCTCTGAGATATATGAATCAGAGCTTGATCTAGAGATTCCATTGCCCTGTTCATGAAAACTTCAAAAGGTTACTGACAAACTTGCTAACACTTGAACTCGGATGAAAGGGATATGGCCACCAAATTTCAAACCTTCTTGACCGTGGCAAAAGCCCGTTGTACAGTCATTGCATCATTTTGCCTGTGAGAGTCTAAATGTTTACTCTGAGCCACTGTGTCATCATTGTCTGCCAAAATATCATCTCTGTATATTTAAAAGAAACCTTCATATAAGCATATTTGAATGTCCACATCAGAACCTGCAACTAGCATCAATGCTAGAAAAGACATAATGAACCTTTTATAGTGCACGCTCCATCCTCCTTCACCATCTAAGGACAGTACTACATCATGAAATGCGACCAATGCAGGACGATGTGATATTGTGATGCATGAAGTTCCCATAGCCCGGACCTTTGCACAAAATCGCTCCTCCATATCAATTGTTACGGCACTGGTGCATTCATCAAGAATAGCAAATGTCGGCTTATGATAGAACAGTCTTGCCATCCCCAATCTCTGTTGCTCCCCTAAAGAAAGCTCTTCACCCCAGTTGACCTCAACATCAGAAGGGTACCGATCAAGCAGATACTCGAGGTCAACCTATGAAAAAGAAAAATTAAAATCCAACAAAGGTTGAGGCAAGTGAGAGCAAATGACTTAGCATGGTTGCTTTATACGTATTGGTCGATCATCTAACCAAAGCTGTAACTGGAAAGTAATCCTACATTTTTTAATAACTCTATCATTCCACTGTGGCTCAACGGTTCAGTTTCTTGATCTGCAGTAAGAGGATAAATCAATTGATCCCTCAGTGTGCCAACCGCTGTATATGGTCGTTGAGGCACATAAAAAATTTCTTTGTTAAGATCACATCCAACTCCAGGCTTCGCAATATGTCCAGAGACCAGAGGCCAGAGGCCTCCTAGAACCCGGAAAAGCGAGCTTTTGCCACTGCCATTTGGACCTTCAGAGAAAAACAAACGGGCAAATCAATACCAGACACATGCTTCAAGAGTACACCAATATGAAAATAGAAGTCTAACATAATTCTCAAAAAAATCTGTACAGTGACCTAAACCCCCCACCTCACACACACACTTAGACACAAGCACACACAAATATATTTCTGATAAAAGTGATCAAATAATCAATCAGACAAACTTTCAAGGCCACGCACCCCAAAGTACAAATTGTTGTGAAAAAGTAAAATAATTGTAAACTAGATGTTACTTTCTTAAAGCCACACATATCAGGGAAAGACAGATACCACACAAGCCAAAAAGTATACACATAAATCAAGCTAAAAACATAAACTAGCATAAACAATTATTTGCAAATATACATCTCAAACTTGATTAACATTGGCACATGGACAATATTGTTCACTGGTACCACATGATTCGTCAAAAAAATATAGAAGCGGCATGGTTACATATACTAGACTTAGCGTTGATTCACCAGAGAGCCTAAGCAAAATAATGGGATACCCTCACAACCTCAGTCATGAAAATAATCCAAATAAACATTAGACGCATCAAAATACTGTAAACAGAAGAAATCAAATGCAGAAAAGGGTAATCGCATCCCTACTAAAAATAAAAAATTAAATACACACTTTGTTACTTTTCAGGAATCATTCACCAGAGATCACAAAATTACCTGTGATCAAAAGATTTGATCCTGGTTGGACTTTCAATGTCAAGTCTTCCACCAGCACATTGTTAGATGGGGTAACAACCTAGATTTCACAAATCTTAAGGTGACTATTACAGAAATAAGAACAAAGAGTAATGTCGAGAAGGACAAACTGCATAAACCAGGCACCTTGACACTGGAAAACTCAATGTACTTGGCTTCAGTGAAACAAATTCTACTTCCGTTTCTCAGAGAAGCGCTATCACGCAAGCCAACCTCTCGTGAAACAGCAATTAACTCATGGATTCGATCTGCATAACCGCTGTAGTTCAGGCAATACATGAGTGAAGCATCATTAACCAGGATAGAACATTGGAATTAAGCCTACATATTCTTTAGTTCTAGATTATGTTGGAATAAGTTTAAATGGCTCAATCAAGAAGTTGTGCGCTACTTTTTGTTGTGATGTAATTCTCAATACAATTTCCATCATGGTTCATACACGTGTGATTAATGGAGATATAAGGCTGCGTATGTCAGAATCCCTTGAGTATCCCTTTAATGAGTACCCTGCCTTGCTAATAAAAACATGCGAGTATGATTTAAGCAGAACTGTGACAGAAAACAAATTCACATGTACCTGAGACGATTAAGCCTTCTTGAGCTAATAGACAGGGTACCCAAAGACTGAAATAGTGAAATAATAACACTTGTATGATATCTAAGATTGCTTAACATCTCTGCACGTCCCAAGGTTGAAGTATCGGGCCTTAAAGCACCAGAGAAAAAGGGTTCAATAATCAGAACAACAGCGACGGTGGCACCTAGATACTTCAACAGGAAATCCTGGATCATTCCAAACCACCAATGTTCATGAATGACAGTACGCATATGCTTTACTAGTGTTTTAAACTTTTGCTGAATATGAAATTCTTCTCTAGCTTCTCCTCCATAGAACGCTATACTTTCAGAATGTGTCCGTAACCGTGACTGAAGTTGACGATATTCCCCTTCCAGTTGTTGTTCTGTTGCCATCAGTTTACCAAAAGCGGGAGAAAACTTTCTAATCAGGGTGCCCGCTCCAAGTACATAAGCCTGCAACCCATATAAAAAGCTTCGTCAAGAGAAAATCGTACCTTTTGTGTTGGGGAAATTTTGGAACAATTAAAATGATCAAATTAAGATACCATAATCCATAAGATATATTTTGGGCTGGCATAAGAACAGAGGCGCCACGTATACAGCACCCCATCCGTGACTGCAGTTAGATCCTCTTGTACAAGGTCACTTAATTCTGAGCAGAACCTTGGAACATCACTAGCAATCCGTTGTTCTGGATTAGTTATTCGGCCATCAACATGCGATAATTTGTAGTACGCCATATTCTAATTAACACAAATACTTGTTCAGTAACAATATAAAGCAAGCTGCTAATAATCAGACAGAACAGTGGGTATTGACGTTCAACCAGTGACTTATTAATGCAAAGAGGGTTCAATCAAAAAGTGGCAGATACAGCAACATTCCCCTAGTGCCTTACAAGCTCCCGTATGTGAGACAGCAAGGGGTGCAAATGTACGACTTTTCCTATCTGTTGAAAACCAAGTGAGGTTGTTTGTGGAAGACCCGTAATAAAAATTGTGTCCAGGATTGCACCAATGCACACAGCTACGGAACAATATGCTACAATAAAATTGGGGTATCGATGAAAGTGAATCTCTAAATTTTGTTGGACATAGTACTCTGTAATAATTAATAAATAAACAACTGCATAAGAAAATTAAAAAGGCCCCTGAATGTTCCATCATCCATATGCTACAACAATAAAGGAATCAATTCAAAATACCACAAGGTAATGTCATTCAGTCAATAGAAAGATACAGTAACAAAGATATTCCCTCCAGTCGAATTATAATTTTTTCATCTTAATAAAAAAAAAAGTCAGTGTAGCTTTCTGCTCACAATGCAGCACTCAATTTTAATTACAGAACGCAGAGCATATGCAGTACTTCTCTTTGCTCAAATGAAATGAAGAAACCTCTTAGAGGATTAGTTTTTTGGATAATTACAAAGACACTCATTGGCCTTAAAAGGGAAATCACTATCCAATACCCCAACAAAGCTAAAACAAATTGGTCGAAGACATCAAAGCAAAGAGATACCGAACAGATATATCAGTGGCAAGGGATAGAATGTATATACCTCAAAATAATGTGAATGGATAAGCTTTGTCAGTATTTTCCTAAAACGCAAGCTTAGTGTCCCTGTTATGTACTTCGAAGTAGAATGTATTGTTGAAAGAAGGAAACATAAAATAACATTTTCAATTATTAATCTAAAAAAGTTTGGCACACGGCGCAGAAAAGCAGCTCGAAACAGAAAGCCCTGCACTTTGGCCAGTCTATTGCTCACAGCAGTTCGTAATACCTGCAAAAAAGAATGGAAACTAATAAGCCCACCAGTAGAACAGATATGAATCCAGTATTATTTGATAAGATAATTTGGAATCACTTTCAACAAGGTTTGTGCATGAAGAAATCTGAAATGTCCAAACCCTTCAAACTCCGAATGTCAACGATGAAGAAAAAATTTGAAATATTATTTAAAATCCTATATTTATCTAGTTTTAGATTTTGGTTACCGATGTACTCCTTACATGTCATTGTTGGCTAAGTATTCATTCAAAAACAGCATAAATTATAAAATGAGTAAAATTTAACATGATTGAAACAAAAAGTGACTCGTAAACCTGCTTTGACAAAGAGCCAGCATACCGACGCACGTCACTCACCCCATTTTATGACAAGTATTTAATTTCTGAAACAAATTAAAGGGGGATGCCAGATAAAATTGATACCTTTGTAGGTAGCTCCCTCATAGAAGTTATGCTTTTTTCTTTTTCTTTTTTCCTATGGCTAAGGCGGCAAAGGCTTTTGTTATTTCACCAATTACCCTTCTTCAAAGGAATTGTATACTTTGTGATTTCATTTAAGAGGACTCCTCGGAAACTTATTTTTGATGATTTCTATCAACAGCAACACTACCACACTTGTAATAGTGAGCCATTTTCTTTTACCCCATCATAATCTAAAACCAAAAGATAACGAGCCTTTCGTTCCATTGGAATCTAGAAACTTTCCAATAATTTTCTAGCAGGTACACCAATCAATTGGAATATTTCCTATAGGTCTCTAGAGGCATTTTGACTTATGTCTCCAAAAAATTAACTACGAGCCAAATAGTCAATTGTATCAGAAAATGATTCCCTATAAACCTGGAAATTCACTCTCTTTGCAGAACTCTCACCCTCACCTTTCCCATCTAATATTTGTTCACCCTTGTCCTTCAGCCACTAAAACTTGTCTTCAATCTTTGCCATTCTTCTCTTCACATAGTTGCATATCTATATAATCTCTCCTCCCTCTCTCCCTCTCCACATAAATTTCTAGACCGTTGTACAAGTGAGGACATCAGGACAGCAGAATTTATGGAGTTAATTGTCAAGTAGAGCAGAGATAAAACCAGCCAGAGAATCAGGTTACAGAGTTCATCCGCAATGAACAAAAAAAAATAGAATGATTTCCAATCTGCGGGAGAAGAGATGGGAGCAGAGCAGAAAGCCAGCACCCAAAAGCTCCAGAAGACAGTAAAATAAAGAGAGAAAATAAGGGGTAGAGGAGTCACCGGGGAAAATAAGAGTTAATTGTTTGATGATTGTACAAAGTTCCATAATTTAAACTAAAAAATGAAGGAAAACACATAAAAAACTGTTATCGGTGTAAGAATCTTACCACTACAGATACCAATGCTAAAAGGTCACGAGCACCCCTCCTACCCATGTGAGACAGAATAATAGCTGCTAGGACCTGAAGAGATTTCAGCCCGTTCTTCTTTTGTCTCTTCCCTTTAGGCACAGTAGTTGTTGAACTGCCAGTTGCAGAATCCTCTGCCATACTGCCAGGTCCATTGCAGTGACCAAATGTATCAGGCCGCTTATGCCTCAATCTTGACTGCATATATGCAGCAGTTCCACCAGCAGCTATGATACCAGTGGCAAGCAGCAGAGACTTCCTGCATGAGAAAGACATTTGAGATTTGGTATTCAAGTGTGATAAGGAACAAGTGGCAACCCACTATAAACAAAGTATAGAGATGAGGCAAAGTTAGATGCCTCTAAGGCATCCAACAAGCAACAACAGAAAAGGATATAGAAAGGTATCCACAGTCGATGTTAGGTCCTTCCCATGGCCACGCAAGCACAATATCAGAAAATAGTCTATTGTATGGAGTTACAGCTTAGATACAACCTAGTGTAGCACTGTATTTGGCATTACACGTCCAAAAACAATAGCTCCCTCTAGGCATTTTAAGAGATATAAATGAAAGCTGCTGCCAGCTGCCTCTCACCGACCCAACAACAGCTTTAATGATTGGCCATTTGAAAATCTAAGATTAGGAGTTAGGACTAATCTAAAGAAGTAGCGAACCACAAGAACAGCAAGTAGAGAAACAAAATGTTGGAAAAAAAAATACCTTCTTGATGCAAGAAAATTGCGACCATGCTCTTTTAACTGAAGAAGTTGGAGGGAAGACATTTTTACAGGATGACCGCTCCCTATCAAATTCCGTCAGCTACTACAAGTGTTTGCTACTCCAGAGGTGACAGCTACAAGACATTTTACAATTTCAAATGAGAAAAGGTTGAGAAAGGGAAGGATGAACTTAAGCATCTGAGAAAAAAAATACTACTCGTAAATGAAAATTGAACCTTTCTTTGGCTATCTACGGACTGCATTGTCATCTTACTAAAAAATGAACAAGCTTCATACTTGTCAAATCTATATTATGTGCACAAACATAAGTTTTGCAGATTATACGGTTTTTCATTCTATTGACCGAGGAACTTGCATTGGAAATTGAAAAATAAGTTCCAAGGCAATTACTTTTAATAAGTAGCCATCTTATCATACATTCAAAGATTCACTACATATATTCCACACGTTTCCATATCCAGAACTGAAGTCAAACTGTGAATGAGAAGCACCTTACACCCTCCACCGAAAGAGCTTCCATGGCAACTCCCTCTAAACAACTAGTTAACCTCGTGTAAATAAAAGAAAGGGTAAAACTTTCCAGAAAACCGTGAGGTGATGATAGGGAGAAGTAAATGAGGCGAATCATAAAGATCGTTTGACTAAGTGGAGTAGCGGACTCTAATGTACAAAGTAGTGATTCAACAAATTGCAATTAGCACGATAGAGCAATCAACACTAATTGATGCAGTGTTGAATTATACCTTAATCTTAATCCAGGTAGTAATAAATGAATGTAAAATCTCAATATGGTAGGCAATTAGCAAGAATGAACAAATTATAAGAGTATCAGCCTGTAATTTAAGCAGACATTACAAGGCCAGTGCTTGAAATCAGTGCAGTGCAACGATCCGATTAGAAAAATAAAAGGATGAGTGAGTAGTTAGGTTAGGTTAGGTTCCATTAATCTTACTCAGTCGTGTGATGTGATGTGATGTGATGTGATTATTCACATTAATCTTACCACCATAGCTTGCGCAAGTATTAAGTTCAGAACAAGATATTCATTCATTCATTCACTAGAAATAATAATAATCGCAATTGAGAAAGTTGAATGAATGATCAGAATGAAAGCAGCATACATACCAATTACCAATTACCAATTACCAAATACAGAGCTTCGACACCAACTTCCTAAAGCGCAATTGAATTTTCCCCAAAATCAAGAACCCTAGAAAGCTTTACTTGTATGACCCGATTTCTGGGAATAAACCAAACGAAACTAACCAACCAACCTACACACAGAGAGAAAGAGAGGGCGATTAGATGAAACTACCCTATTTAAGTACTCTAATTACATAAATAAATAAATACTCCAATTTTTTTTATCGTTCCTCTCTCCATTTCTGGATTGTACTTTAATCAATTTTTTATTCTTTCCTTTGCTCATAAACCCCCACCATATTTCTATTTAATATTTTCCCACATTTACTTACTTTAATCAATTATTTAATATTTTCCTATTTTTTGTGCCCAAAAAAGAGAAGAAATAAAAAACCAGGAGGGAGTACTAATCCGTATATAGAATTAAATACCGCATAAATTTTGATTTTGGACAGGTAGATACGAGCGGAAACGATATAATCTCTAAATAAAATCAACATGTTGCAACCACACTCTTAAAAAAAGAATATCCACGACGTCACAACAATGAATAGATCTCTTTACAAAACGATATCTTATGAAATTTATTAGGAAATTGATTACTCTATCGATGATAAAAGAACTTACAAATAAAATTATAACAAGTACTACTTAAAGTTATGAGTAAAAGGAACAAGCGGATGAATACTCGTACTTAAGGTGAATAAAAAGTGGGCTGAATTTGTGTTACTTTGGGAGATTGTTGATTGTGTAAGTTGGGTCTACACTTTAGTTGCCTTCTCTTCTAGCATTGTGCGATGTGTGAGTTTAACCGTGAATTCAAGAGCGATTATATGAGAGTTGTATGACTTGAGGCTATGTCTTTTAGATTTCAAACTTTTCGCCTAAAGCTGGTATGCGTGGTTTGCAGGTTATTGCGTACCCACCAAAAATAGCGATTGCGGATTATCTCGTCATCAATGAGTTGGGCTTTGAAAATAATTTTATAAGAATGTAATTCTAAAAAAGTAGGGCAATTATATAAGGATCAAACTGATTGGGGGTCGAAAAAGTATCCATAAACCTAAAAAAAAGGGGGAAATGGGTCGGGTCACTCCGTACTAATGCAAGGATTAAGAAATAAGATGGTGATTGGAATACGAAATTGAAAAGGGGAGAACGAGTCCCAATCGAAAATAATAAGTGGAAGGGCAGAGCGGAGGATCCCAATTACTAAATTGTTTGGTTGATTGATTGATTGAAACTGGGTATCACGAAATAGAAGATAGAAGATGGAAGAGTCAGAGGAGAAGTCAGGTTCAGGTTCAGGTTCAGTTTCAGTGGGAGTTGCTGTTGCATGGAGTTGGGTGTTAGAAGCCCTAGCAAGGTCACAGCTTCTGGATGCACCGCTCTTGTATCAATTCTATGGTAACCTAACTACCACTACTTTCTTTCTTCCTCCAACTCTTACTATATCTACTCTACTCTAATGGCTGTCTCTGTGTCTCCTCCATTCCATTCCCATTTAGAGCTGTGTCCACTCTTTGACACCCATACCAGCAGCAGCAGCAGCAGCAGTAGCACTACGGCAGCATCAGCAGCTGCGGAAGCCGCTGCTCTCACATGTTTGGAAGCTCTCTATCCTACATCTTCCCCTCTACATCACCACCACCACCATCATCATCATCCCCATTCCCCTCTACATCTTCTTCACCGCATTTCCCTTCAGGTTTCTACTCCCTTCTTTTTTTGTTTTACTCTTTTTTCACACTCTCATTACTTACATACTGCTTTTCTGCAGGAACATTCATCTCAGACTGATGACCACCACCTCAAATCCAGTCTTCACTATTTCATCAACCAATACAAAGCTGCCTCTCCTAACTTCGCTTTGCAACTCGTACGTCCCTCTCCCTCTCCCTCTCCCTCTACTCTATTCCTCCATTTTCTTTACCCATTCACTTTCTAACCCTTTTTCTCTTGTCTATGCATCCCCAGTTGCAAAATACGATCCTACAAGGTACCCACTCAGTTTTCAAGGATTTTCGACCTAATGCTCCCACCCACCCACACTCAACCACTGTTGAAGCCCCATCTTCTCCCGCTCCTCACCCTGCAAAAACAGACAACCATAGTATGCAGGGGGTTCATCTTCATACCACTGCATCGCCTCTTCACTCCCCCCCAAACAAGCTTAAATACCAAACACATGATGGTGGAGACTCATCTCTCGAAATCGTTGCCAAAACATCCGCAGAAAATCGGATGTCACCTGATCATCACTCGAGCTCCCAGAGTGAAGATTCCATCGCATCCACGGACAGTGATGCCAACCTCTGTATGAAATGTAATCAAGGTGGCCAGTTGTTATCTTGCTCTGCCACCACCTGCCCTCTGCTTTTTCATGACACCTGTCTTGGCTGTTTCGTGAGCTTCGATGATGGTGGAAACTTTTACTGTCCTATCTGTGCATACAGCCGCACTTTTGCGGACTACGTAAAGGCAAAAGAGGAGGTGTCTCATTTCAGGAAAGAGCTCACCTTATTTATAGGAGGGGGATCTAACAATCGGACAAAGCATAATCATAACAGATCCTCGGATGATGTACAAGTTGCTAGATCTCAGCAGACCAGGAATTTATAAGGTGGAAGTGGTGAACATTGAACAAGTGCTCTGCAGCTCATCTCTATCTTCTCTACTCCTAATGTGAATGCGTGCATATGTGACTGCTACACCATAATAATTTTGATTCTAAGTCGGAAAAGAGTTGCAGTAAGGTTGTTTAGAACTAAAAGGAGCGAGGACAAGGTGGACTTTGTATCCTTCATTCCAGCTGATTCAGTGGAACTTGTTACTCCAGTTTTTACCTACTCTTTTTTTCCATCTTGTTAACCTTATTGGCTTAGTGAGATTCCTATTAATGCATTCTCTATGCAAATTTGATGTTCATGATGATGATGATGATTGTAGGTGCAAAATTTGATTTGATTGTATGATTAAAATTTGTTTTGAAGAGCAGCTCTACCCATCAGTGTGGTGCAAATTGAACTCGGAGTTGGTTTTCATTCGTTTGGGGAGTCGGTTTTGGTATGTTTTCATCAGTAGACAAGTATGCAGTACAGGCGAGATACATTTGATTAAAGTATACTCGTAACATTCCACCACAAACCGTATTGAAAAATTGGCATGGATGATGTATTTATTAGCACGGCTTTTGAAGCTTAATTAATGCAAGTATAGACATTTACAACAAGCCTTCTTTTTGCAAGATCATTAATGAGATCTTCATGGTGATTTGGTTTGGGGGAGTCTCCACTTTTTCATAAAAAAAGAACTACCAAAGATTTCTGATTCCACAAATCAGCTCCAGTCTGACCAATAAAAATAAAATCAGTTGTTCCTTCAAGCGCATAAACATTGGCAGCTCATACCAATCCAGAATCCAAGATGAGTGGTAGGGAATATTAGTGAATTAGCTCACAATCAGGTCATCAATCAAGTAACAGGAACCGGTGCAGGAAATTTCATTTCCAATTACACTACGACCACAAAGCTACCACATTTTATGATTAACCGGAATACAAACCAATCACAACTTCAAAGTAGCTGTCTCAAACCAATAGCCAAACTAGAATTTATTCAATTTCATACTCTGAAGCACTCAGATACTCACCATGCTCTTCAAAATACTCAATTAGCCGCTTCAGGAATTGGTCACTGTTCACAGTTTCCGTGTCACAAACCAGGCAACATTGTCTCCTTGCTCGGGTCACTGCTACATTCATTCTTCTGTGATCAATCAGAAAGCCTACCTGCACAACTCGGAATAACATTTATCTAATTAATTCATTCATTACTCAGTATATTATTGGTAAGTCTTGTCTCAAGACTACAACATCCTTTAGCTTGTCAACATTGATATTATTGGCAAGACTGTATATACCTACCTCTTTCTTCGAGTTTGACCTAACCATTGATATTATAATGGCCTCCTTTTCCCGACCTTGGAAACCGTCAACTGATGATATCTCCACATCCTTTAGCTTGTCAACATGGCTCCTCAACATCCTTAGCATCACAACCTATGGAAAGAACAACATCAATTTTTAAGAAAAACTAATTACTTATTGACGCAAAGTAACTACAAGTATCTATCATATCTTACCTGTGCATTGTACGGGGTGATTATTCCAATGTCACATGCCCGGACTCCACTTTCTACCAGTCTTCTAGCATGAGCCATGGCCACCTCAGCTTCGCCCTCATTCAGAGTGCTATCTTCTTCATCCTTTTTTTCTTCCATGTCACAGCTGAAAAGTATAGCATAATGCAAAACTATCAACACATCACAAGAAGGCTATCAAAACAAAGTTCATATAGGAGTTCCAAACTTCCAGTTGAACGTAGATAAAGTGGTCATGCCTAGATGTGTATAAAAGGTAATATGCTTGCTGACTAGTAAAATCTAGAGAACTTCTTAAGGTTGTGATACAATCTTAAAATGATATAATATCTGCAGTAAGAATGATGTATAAAGCAATAAAAAAAAAAGACTAAATATATTGATACAAACTGAGACTCCCCAAAATAGTGATGCACTGATGCAGTATTACAGTATTCTGGGTAAAGAAAGAATGAATACTTGGTCACGTGCTTAAATGAGATAAAGACTGAATTTGAGACGGAAAGCATTGATATTCTCATTCAAGATAATAACTCCTCACATAATCAGCTACTTTAGGCTAAATTACTTGGGGAATAAGTAATAGAAAAAGATTTACATTACTAAATGGTCCTCCACTTTTTTTGGTGTGCATCAGGGTGCTTAATAAATTTCAAGATAAAAATTCTGAGATCTCCAAAAATGAAATATTACATGTTCACATGCAAACGATATATTCACCGCTTGCTTAAAATCCAATGCTAATCTTCTGAACTCTATGATGCAAACACCAAATTTGAATAGAATGGTCAATGTCACAACTGGCACAATGAAGAGTGGAAACACAACAAAAGAACACATATTCAATATGTACCCCGCGGTGTCAATGAGCAGTAGCACCGCTTCAGTTTCAGGTGTCTTCTTCACACCCTCCAGATCACAAAGCATATGGGCAGCAACACACGAATGTGCTTCTATCTGAAATAAACACCACTTTAATACAAAAACTCGACCAATTTCTCCCACAACATTGCTTCAAGATTAAAGGTCACAAACTACTACTGGTTCAACATTTTCAGCACCTTACTGTTATAAAGCTCTTTGGACGACCAATCCATGATAAGTTCATGCATGCGGTACTGAACAGTAAGCATGGACATGATGTCACCCCCATACAAGTCTGCAAGACGCTCAAACAAAGTTCTTCCCAAGCCTTTCTTTTCAGCTTCAACACTCTGGATCGTCGGGGGAAGCTGAAGATGATCTCCCGCAAGAACACATCTTGATCCCTGAATAAATTCAACATTACGCTATAAACCTAAAAGGCTCCCGCTATGAGACTATAGACTTCATACCCGCCCGTCAAAAAGGTGAATGTGTGTGGGTGGGTGGGGGGTGTCAGATGCACGATGGCACTATCAGCCATAGTGCCCAGTGCCTCAAATACTCCCGCCAATCGCAATGGCAAGGAGAGGTCATGAGTAAGCAATCTTATCCTTCAGCTGCCAGAGAGGTTAATTACGAATCCATAATGAAAATAGCATTGAAATACTTCACGATATAAGCAGTGCATTTTTCTACCATGATACCAGCAGCATAGATACAAATAGTACGCAAAACCTGTAGTACATGACCACCACATGAAAACTTGCCTTCAAAAGAGCTATCCAGCATGCAATTTCAAGTGCCTGTGCAGCTTCATCAATAATCACAAGGTCAAAAGTAATATGGTCCAACTTTCTTGTCAGCGCTCCAGTTAAGGTTGTCAATATCACTTCTGCATTTTTAGTAACATCAACCACGGCTAGCTGTTGTCGCTTGCGCTCTTCCTTAGAAAGAATACGGAGTTCCCTCGTAATCTCTCTCTTGGTACCTTTATCTTTAGCCTTCAGCAGCTTCCCAGTTAGTGCCTAAATTTCACATCTGATTTTTTAAATAGAAAGGATATAACAATCCCTCACAAGCAAAGATCTTTGAAATCACGCAGAAAAAACAATCAACAATCACCAAGTTACCTTTATTTCCTTGCGAATGTCATTGGCCAGAGCATTGTTGTCCCCCCTTAGAACCTAAATATATCCAGATGAAACTTTGATCATGAACATGCTCTAGTATTTAAAAAGATACTCCGTAGAAGGTTGCATAAAATCCATCAATTATATTCAAAAGCGAATGTTGCAAATAAATGGAGCGCAATAAACGTCTAACTGGGGTCCGAGGCTGCAATAACCGGAGATAGGCAAGCTTTAATCTTATTTTTGTTAACATTGTTTTAATCTTATTTCGGATGGCTGAGGATATTCGAAGGCTATCTTTTCGTTCTTTTTATTTTATTTTTTTTTAAAAAAAATCATAACTATTTTTTTCCTACTAGTGTTATTTTTACTTACTAAATATTTCTTCATGAACTTGAGTTTATAACCCTTTAAAAACTTATTATTACCGCTTTCAACTTAATTTTGAGTTTGAAAGTGTATTTTTATTATTATTTGTTCGCTTTCCATTTTATTTATTTATTTATTTATTTGGGCGACGACTTGGCGACTTCAGATAATGAATCATGTTAGCGGACTCCAAATCTTTTTGGGACTAAGGCTCTGATGTTGATGTTGATGTTGATGTTGTTAAAAAAGAAAGATCTTTAGTACTCCGTATTAATCTAGTTTAGTTTTACGTGAGGATAGTCCAATACTCCAATTGAATTTTAGAGGAAGTGAGGCAAGCACAAGTCAACTTCCACAAGATTACTAAACTTACTACCCACATAGCCATTCACATACTTCAGATTTCTTAGACACAAAGCAAAGCATCGCAGATGGATGACCACGAAAGATATGCACTATTTTGGGAACAGAATGCACATGAGAGTATGACACTATTTTTGGAATTTAATATGGAGTATAATTAGCCTCACTTCTACTATTTATCATGATACGGAGTACATCAGAAGAATATTACTCATACATCATTATTCTATCTCATCATGCTTAAGTGAGTCAAATATGCACAATTCTTGCAATAGAAGGGTGAAATGTGGTATTGATATAGCTTGCCATTGATAAGACATTGATACAATCATATAGCTCAGTTATATTTAAGGAAGCAACTACATGAAGCTGGCATATTAACATTAACAGTATATAATAAAATAAGAAAAGGAAAACAAAAAAAGGCAAATTAGGAAGTCTTGACATATTCTAATTTGTGAAGTACCTGTGAATCCAAGGCACTTTCTAAAACTTGAGGTAGTAAACGTGCAGGATGACCAACTCTCACAAGTTTCACTCTAATGAAAAGGAAGGAAAAAACTTTAGCAAAACAAATGTGAAAGCAGATTTCAAATGGATCAGAGAGATATCAAATAAATCCGTTGTTTTAATCTAGCCAAACACCTTGAGCAGCTACTTAGCATAATAATTCCTATATTTAAGTGTTCTAAGCATCCACCATGCCCAGGAAATCTTGCGCTCAATTAAAGTTTACCTGTGACAAACAAGACGCTCAACAATATTGTCAACAGCAATGTTTGATGCAGCACAAGCAAGTATTTTCGACCCACGCTTTACTTCCTGTAAGATGATTTCAACAACAGTTGTGGTTTTTCCAGTTCCTGGAGGTCCGTGCAGCAAAAACACATTGTTGGATGACAGTGCCTTAGAAACGGCAGATTTCTTCATTTCGCACACAAAAAAGAAATAGGGACAGATTAGTCAGAAAGTAACACCTGTACTCCGCAATTTATAGGTTCCATATGCAATTAAGTTATCAACATGATCAAATAGTAGCCAAGATTTTTATTTTCATTTTTACGTGACTGCGGCAATTAAATCCGAGAGAGAGAGAAAGAAAGCAAGAGTTACCTGGGAGTGATCCAGATTTAAATTAAATGGAGAGAAAGCAACATCTTTCTTCGACATAGATGGTGCCCTCTCTCCAAAAAGTACAGGAACTAGGTCAGCGGCAGGACCTTTCTGCACACCTTTACTCAGCTGTGTCAGCGTCTCTTTCATCCTACGGTATGTTACCTAGCAAAGGATGGAATATGCCACACCATAAGTTGGACAATATATTGATTCCATTCAGCTAGTCTAGCTTTTCTATGGGCCTGCTCCACCGTAAACCCTAAAGCCAACTGCAATTTACCTGGGTTATACTGAGAACTTGACCGAATCCAAGATGTAAAACTATGGGTTCTTGTTCAAGTAGTGGTGGTAGGCTGGCAAGCTCAAAGCATGAAAAATAAAATTTCTAAAAATATCACAAAGCCACACTAATAGGATGCTATTTAATGAGAAAATAGAGTCTTATGTGTCTGTATCAATTGTTTTATGGAATGTTCTGGAGGCAGCAAAGATGTGCGACGGATGAGATGTGCACAGTATGCAAACTATTGTCTTCAAGGTAAAGAGAAGGGAATTTCAAATTCAAGAAATACAGAAATAGTCATATGCGTAGAATAAGTGCATAATGTGGGATCAATTTGCAGGCACAATATGGAGAGACCTACCTCATTTGCTACTTTTTCAAGTCGCAGGGCGTTATTTAGACCCTCCTCGGGTATGTCATCAAATGCCACGGTGATTGAAGAATCCTGGTGAGGAGTTTAGTTATCCATATATTATGAGTACTAGAAATGTGTGTGAAAGGTGTTGGGATACCAGTAAGCGAAATACCTTGAGACGATAAACTACGCCTTGGCCCATGGAAGGAGACGCGGCGTCAGCCTTGCTCGGTTTGAGAACTACCACGTCATGAGGTCCAAACTGGCAGCACATCATTCACACGTACGGGTCGTGAGCATAATGCACACTTGGAAGAAGTCATTCTACTTTTAAAACAAGACTTTTGTGAAAAACACACACACTTAACTTTGTGAGGAGGTAGAACATCTCCTTTGGTGGATTGGAATTCCAGTAGACTCTTTCCCATCCAACCTGACTGGTATAGATTACAAAAATATAGAATACAAGGAAAAAATAATCAGATTAGATTAGATTTAATTAAATGACCCCCTAAAACAAACTGATAGGATTAATACTACTCAAGTCAATATAATGGCTCAACATTACTTGCATATCAACACACTTCAAGTTAAGAATGGTTGAGCCCCTTCGTCGAGCAGTGTCTATACTCCTTGAAGATCCAGAAGAGATAGAAGAAGATATTTCAGCTTCCTGAAACCCGGCCCACCAAGAATAAATAAAATACAGAATACAAGCAACAAGCAACAACGAGAGGGAGAGACGACCTTTACCTTCTCAATGTCGATTAAGGGAGTCATGGTGGATATGAATTGTTGCAGAGAAATCGGAGGATTGTTTCTTTTCCTCCCTCCCTCCATGCTTTCCACTTTCGCCTTCTGATTTTTGCTATCACCTTCACCGCCTTACAGATACCTCACTAAGCTACGCCTAGTCGCCTACTCTACTGTGCTAGAATGCATGCCACCGAGTTGCGTCGTTACAACAAGAGCTGATTTGCTAGGCGGGGTGGCAAAGTGTGAAATCAAATGAAGATTAATTCATATTAAAGCTAATGAAGATCTTATTTCTCGTCGGAGGGTTGACACAACCCCAAACCTATATCTAAATCAAACACAAAACGAATAGGGTTTAAATAATAAATACCTAATCGACAACGGATGACGAAATGCGAGGAGGCTGGTCGTCCGCAACAGCAACTCCGACAACAACACGCAACTCCGGCAGCAGCAACCTGGAATTAGAAAAGGAAAAAGAAAACAAAGAGGAGGAAAAGTGAGGGGCAGCCGAGGAGGCGACGAGTGTGGGTCGCCGGAGAGGGGGGAGGAGAACCGGACAGTCAGGTCGCCAGAAATAGAGAAAGAACAAGAAATAGCAAAAACAAAAAGAGGTTGGAGGAGGAGGTGAACCGGTGGTGGGAGGCGAGGTGGGTCGTCGGCAGAGGGATGAAGCGACGGTGAGGGGTGGCAGCCAGGGGAAAAGGGTTGGGGTTTAGGGTTGGGGTCGATTTGTGGGAGGAAGAGCGATTTCAAGCGCAAATAACCGGTACACGTCGATTTTACGCGGATGATCGATTTGCCAACGGCGTCCAAATTTCAATCTTTTTTTTTCGGACCGCAGGAACTCTGAAAAACGTGTATTATAACTTTTAATCTAAGTCACTTCGGATGTAGGACGATGTTGAGTTTAATTTTCATCTGAATTTGTACCATGTATCGGGGGTCGCTTCACGAGGTACCTCGTTCAATTTTCAAGTACAAACAACAAGTGCACATCGCTTTTACCCGACTAATTGCTTTGCGAGCGACATTAGTTTATTGCTTAACGACACCCTTTAATGTTCTACGTTGCTTCTCAAATTTTGCTTCGCCATTTCCGAAGACCATGTGAATATGTGGTGCAATTTTCGGCCGATTTTGTTTCGGATCACAAATATGTGGGAAATTTGTTTTATACACTTCAATTTTAGCCATTTTTTAGGTCGAATGGGGTTTGGTTTTATTTTCGTTTGAGTTTTGTATCATGTGTCGGGGTTGTTTCACGAGGTATCTCGTTCAATTTTATAGCCAAACAGCATGTACACGCCCTTTTACATGGCTAATCGATTTGCGAGCGATAGTTGTTTATCACTTAACGATGCCATCAAAGATTTGCGGTTGTTTATCACTTAACGACACCCTCAAATGTTCTCTGTACTACTAAAATTTTGTGTGATCATTTTCGATGACACTAAAAATCTGTTGTGCAATTTTTGACCATTTTTGTTTTAGATCGCAAAAACTCTGAAAAAGGTGATTATAACCTTCAATTTGAGCTATTCCGAAGGTCGAACGAGGTTAATCTTTATTTTTGTCCGATTTTTGTCCCATGTGTTGAGGGTTTGCGTCACAAGATACCATGTTCGTTTCTAAGCGCAAGCAACAAGTGCATGTCGCTTTTATAAGATAAATAGACTTGCGAGCAACGTTGTTTTGTTATTTAACGACGCCCTTGAATTGCTGCTAAAATTTAGTGTGGTCATTTTGATGACTCGAGAAATCCGTCGTACAAATTTCGACCTTTTTTTTGTTTTTTTATCTTACAAACTCCGAAAAACGTGTATTTATATACTTCAGCTTGAGTCGTTTCGGATGTCGAACACAATTTGGTTTTGTTTTTGTTTGAATTTTGTACCATGTGTCAGTCACGAGGTACCTTATTCATTTTCAAGCCCAAAAACAAGTATACGTCGCTTTTACACGACTAATCGATCTGCGAGCGATGTTGTTTTATCACTTAACGACGCGCTCAAATGATCCTTGGTGCTACTAAATTTTTGCACACCGTGTAATTTTCAAACATTTTTGTTTCGGATCCCAGAATCTCCGAAAAATTTGGGCAATTTCGGAGGTCGGACGTGACATGTGTCTGGCGTCGCTTCAAGTAATCTCGTCGACGTCACATTTACAAGACCAATCGATTTGCGAGGTTAATAGCTTAAAGGTCACCTCAAATGTTGTACTCCCGCTTAGTTTTTTTTATCTTCCCTCCTTTAATTTTTTAGTTATATTTTGAACAATTTTTTATTCTTCCTTCAATTTTATTATTTCCTTTACTCAAAAATTCCACCATATTTTACTTTATACCCCATATTTTGTTATTTTAATCTATTCCTTATTCCCTTCTTAATATTTGTGTAAAAAAAAAAGAGAAAATGGAGGAGGAGGGTGGGAGTAAAATTTTGGGTGGAAATCATCGGAAGTAGCGAGTCAGTAGCGAGGGATAAGGATTAGGGAGGAGGGGAAAAAGGCGGGAAAGGAAAGAGGAGAAGCGCATTCGAGACGTACTGCTTCGTCCTCATCGTCGTCCTCATCGCTATCTGTATGCTCTCTCTGTTTCTAAGTGTCTGGTTAATTCATTCATTTATGCTGCTACTACTACTGCACTGTGTACTGTAATTTGTATGCTCATCAGTCTGCTGCTATTTAATTAATGAATTAATTCATTCATTCTGATTTCGCACCGCAATTAATAAACCGAGGGAGTAATAAGCATCGCATCTGCCTAATTGGAATTTTGAAATGAAATAGAGTAGCGGTTTTGGGGGTTTAGGGTTGGCTAAATCTGCTGCTAATTACTCATCCCCCGTATATGTTTTGCTTTTCTAATTCCTGCTTAATTGCTTGTCCACAGCTCCAGGCACTTACTCATCTAGCTACCAATTAACCAACTACGGAGTCGGACTATATTTCAATCCATCATGGACGCCCACCCTCATCCTCATCCTCATCCTCATCCGGGTAAATACATGCTCAACCATCTCTTCAAACATATCCTCTTCCGTACCGTCTATCACATCATTAGTCATTACGGAGTATGATATTATTAGCAAGACAAGATATACATATACTACTCGTATTTATTTACGGATTAGTAATTAATCCTAACACGTGATCCAACTGGCCTGGGTGGGTGATGAACATGAACATGAACTTAGTTTCTGCATTATTGCTGCTTATATGCTGGAGTAGTAATTATTTCAAGTGCTCTCATGATTAAATAAATGTATCTTCATTTCTGATGTTCTAAATTGATATTTAAAATAAATGGAGCTGTTAACATTCAGATACAAATGGCAAGAGCAAGCCTGTAAAGAATGTTATAAATATCCCCCCGGGCCAGGAGAGGGTTTTTCCTCAAAACTCTATACAACCACCTTGTACACATGATCCCAGACATGCCAACTACTCCTATATATATGGTGAAGCACCTCAACATTCTGAGCCATCAAACATGGAAGCTGCTATCAATTCTGATGATATAATAAGGGCTGGAGGTTTTGGTGCAACAGATGGCCTAAGTAGTGTCCTTCCAATTGCAACTGACTCCACTGATTTTGAATCGTCTTTGCTGGGTATGCGTGAATATGAAGATCCCCAGGGTGAGAGACACCGACCGGGTCTTGGCTGGAGTGAAGATAATAAGGAGTCAAAGTAAATACATATATGTTTTACAATTTGCTTTAGCACTCACAAACCGTTTAAATCTTTAAGGTAAACTTGTAACACCTTCATTGTGATTGCTTCTTTTTTGTT
Organism: Agrostemma githago; assembly: GCA_958450325.1. NCBI lineage: Eukaryota > Viridiplantae > Streptophyta > Magnoliopsida > Caryophyllales > Caryophyllaceae > Agrostemma > Agrostemma githago. Next base: position 76,986,224 of record OY288247.1, on the reverse strand, counting down.
TTGTGCTTATTGTAACCATGGTGTGAAAGCTGGAACGTATGCAGAAATTTGTATGTTTTCCCCTACATTTTGATGTTAACATTTTAGTTCTCTTTATATTTTATTTTCAGCTAACATTAATACTTCCATGATGCTCAATTCTATTGAAAATTGGATAGAAAGATTTGTACTGAGTTTTGTAATTGTAAATTTTTTCAAATATGGTGGTGCAGAATATTCTATTTTATTTTAAGAGATGGGTACTTACAGGCCAGTGTTCGACGCTTTTTCTCCATTTGGCAAAACCACCTACATCAGCATCAGCTACTTATAATATCCTGATGCTGTGGCTCTACCTCTTCGGAAGATTCTTTGCCCTGGAGCAAGAATTGCTAGGGGGTCATAATTATTTTTTCTCTTGGCAAAAGCATCCCACTTACGGCCAAAATGAGCTTTCCATCCATCCTCATTGTGGTAGTGTGGCAGGTATTGCTTTACCCCAAGATTCGCAGTGGTATAGAAATCTATAATCCTTTTATTCATTGCTAGGATTTGTTTAAGCCCATCTGAGCCCGTTGAAGATGGCATTGCAGAAGTCAGAAATGCTACAAGGTAAAATACATCTTCCTCAGGTGTCACCAGAGAAGTCCTGCTATTCCATCTGTTAGCATAAAGAAGATCCTGGGTTACATTATCTGTGTGAGTCTCAGCATACAAGAACTGTTAAATGTAAAGTCTTGTATGACATTGTCACCCTTGCAAGACCTACCCAAATCTATTTTGTATGCTCATTGAATTGTATGGGTAGGTTTTATGGGTTGCTTTCACATGGAAGCCACACTCATATATTAGATTTTGTGAACAATGAACCAAACTATTTAGTTACCTTGATTGGTTAACAGGGTAAATGAGGATTGGACCGTTGCTTGTCTCTGTGAGGATACTACCAAAAACTTCTTTGGCAAAGGTGTATATATTACTTTTGGGAACAAGGAGGTTTAACCAGGGATGAGGAACATCCCATAATCCTTTTTCCCGGAGCTTTATTTCTGAAAGGTGCACCCGGTTCAGGAAATCCATATAAGAGACTTCAGCCTCAAAAAGTGTGTGTGGAATGAAGTTTAATCTGGACAGTAAATATTCTGTTTGCTGTATATAAAGCAGACAGCTGGTTAGTTCTGACACATGATCTGCATGTTAGGTATGATATGGAAATGGAATGATTGGTAATATGAGATGCTAACCTGGTTCATATAATCGTCTTCCTCGGGGTGGAAATACATTGCTAGTTCAAGGCAGTAGAGAGTTCTTCCTTCAGAGCTGAACTGACTAGCTTGAAGTGGATCCTTGGGACTGAAGGTAGATCTCCAATTATTCACAAGGCCTGTCCTGTTTATGATGACAAATCCTTCAATATAATCAAATGAATGATCTGCTGATATAAGATTTTCTTGATCCTTTGTAAATACGTGGAAATCTTTGTAAAGGACTCTTATCCATTTCACCTGTGAGATATGGCAGTCTTTAATTACCACAGTATTTTTGTAATAGCAAAGGAATTGTTTGGGGTTGGCTAAGCATGAACTATCATATGGAACCATCCTAACGAATTGGCTTTTATGATTCGATATTGCTCGAAGAAACTATGTGTACTATACCTTTTTGGGAGCTGGCTCAAGAGCTATCCTGGCCTTAGTGATGATGCCAAACTGTCCTAGTCCTCCAAGGACACCATAAAAGAGGTCAGTATTCTGCTTATCTGAACACTGTACTATATCACCCTTTCCTGCACCCACAAAAGCAATTAGTCACATGTTTTAATGCTTATGTGGTTCTTGCATTCTCCTTACGCCACTGTATGCGGAAGCTTTAGTAGTTGTTTGTCATTTATTTTGTATTATTAATGATGATATGTACGAGTGGCAAATTTTGTTTTGCACCAAGTATATATGTGCTGCGCTATCCTATATGGATAATACACAACGAGTTGAGCACTTACCTGTTACAATTTCTAATTGATAGACATTATTTATCTGAGGTCCATGCTTGAATGCTTGGCCACTGATTCCAGCATTTGATAAGGTACCCCCAACAGTTAAATGAAGGTAATCAGTCCATGATTTAGGCGATAATCCATGTTTTAGACTCTCATATAGGATATTTATCCACAGTTCACCCCCTGAAACGTCAACATAAGGAATTTCTCCATTGTGCACATGAATTTTTTGATCTTTCAGTGATTCCATGGTGATCACTATGCCACCATGACTCTGTGATTGGCCCTGAAGTGAATGACCATGGCCTCTTGCTGTAATAGTGAGCTCAGTGTTTGAACCTGTGTCATAAACATATTTGATTGTGGTAGATATGTCAGTGACTGTTTTTGGGGATAGAATTGCCATAGGGATGAAATGGTGTATGTTTCCAAAGTCTCCCACGACATGGCGGGTGTTGTCGAAATCTAGACGACCGTGAATGTTTAGGTTCATTAGGGATGATGGTATGTCGAGCGAGTTTAAGGTTTTCAAAACTGGGGTGGCATGAGGAAGATATGAGCACTGGTTGATGTTACCAGCCGAATTTAGCAAGAGAACTAAGAATACTCTAAGCACCACGTTTTTGTTTTGTTTAAGGTGTTTACAAGAACACATTTTTGTTTGGCGATGTGAGTTAACGGCAAAAGGGGAGGTGGGGAGCAAGAAGGGTCTGATAGGAAGGGTTTGCTTGAATAAATTTTGGTTGTGAGGAGCAGAATTTAAAGGGAGAGGGTAGCACAAGTCAAATATAGTCACGGATGCTATTATTAATTATTTATGTAATAAGCCATCATTTTGACTTGGGTGGGGCTCATTTTTCTGGGTTGTTTTTAGTGGCTGGCTACTGTCTACAATCCACTCCCTTTTTCTTTTCCCTTTTCTAAGTTGGTGTAGATTCACCACATTTCTCTCTTAGCATTTAAAAGTTTTCAAGTCGTATGATTTTTTTGTATTTCTTTTGGGTAATATAACTATTTTTGTCTCAACTCATATGGAGTACTGTAATTTAGACGTACATAAGCAAAAGTTAACTAGATTAACCAGTTAAATCACTCTCCATTAGTGTCAATGTCGTATTGGCGATTCTTTACACAAAATGCCCTAAACCTAGCCTGTAATCCAAAAAATATAATGTAATAAAAATAAATATGCATGCATAAATAAAACTGCGTACATTTAGGATTCTTCACTCTGATCTCCATTAGTGTCACATTTTGCTGGAGACTTGGATTATGTTTTTGCTCATTAGGAGGTATGTAATCAATGAACTGGTCCTTGCATTAAATAAGAACAAGGATTATATCTTTTTTGACTTCTTAAATTTTCACTAATTAATTCAACTAGGTGGCGTTAGTTTGGCATATCTTTTATTTTGGTGAATTGAATTTTGAAAACGTTTTTCATTTTGCGGACCAAGGATATTATACCGTCATACTCTTTCATTTGAGTAAATGATGATGTTTAATATAATAGAGTGAAAATAATGATTAAAGTGCATAAAATTAAGTGTTCAATTAATTTTAGGGTCAAATGTCATTAGGAAAAAGTATTCTTAAAAGTACTCTTTAGGTCGCCAAGTATGGGTATCATTCAAATCTAATGTCACTAAAATATACACTTAATTAGTTGGATTTTAGGATACGATAGTGAGGATGATGTTAAGTATGGAGTATTTTAGGAGATCGAGAGGATCCAGAAGTTTGATTTGGTTTTTCTTGGAAAAATGTCGTACACCTTTCATGGTTGGGGGATGATCCCCCATCTACATAATCTGGTCCTTCTTCTAGCCATTTCACAGGACATGATATAGAGCTTTCTACTACTAGACATTACGGTCATTATCGCTAGTTATACTACTGTTCAGTAGTTAAACTCACGCCAGGAAATATAAATGTCCTCATCTTTCAGGTTATAGCTAGCATGCCCAATCTATATCATTCAAATTTTAAAGTTGCTTTATTCTTGGCTGGATGTAGCGAAGCACGCACAAGCTCAGATTCACGTCCATGCGCTTACTCGAGGCGGGTATATCTTTTTCTGTTTCTTCTTATTTTTTTTTTAAATTTTTTTTCCGGACGCCATTTTTTGTACCTTTGTGACTTGGGAATATTTTCAAGTTTTTGATTAATTTTTACGTCTAGTGGCATTAGTGCATATAAAAAGAGTCCGAGTGGGATATAAAAAGGGTATATACATTCAGACAACAACGATGCACAAAGTAACTCAAGATGAATTGTGAATTGTGATACAAAACGTATCACTGTGATGTGGTAATTGTAGCTTTGTGTCTGTTAAAGTAGAACTTAGTAACAAGTAATATTTGGTAATATATATCTCATGAGATATAGAGATAATCAGATACAGTAAGCCAGCCAGAGAACAAGGAAAAGTTCACTACTACGAGTACTTCTAATGGTAAAAACGGATTTTCTGCAAATTTAAGTGGTGCCATGGCAAGAGATAAGACGGCAATAACCAGTCTGATGTTGAATTACAGTGGGATTGCTCTGAGTTGGACTGTCGGCGGGTCCAGTTTTTACTATTTCTGACCTTATTTTTAATAATCTGTCTATAGGACGTGTTTTTCGTTGAGCAACTTTGGAAAAAAGATTCAAGAGATTACCGAGTGTAGGTTCCACACATGTAAAACGAAGTGCTGTACGTAGTAGGTAAGAATACCAAAAGGAAACACAACAGAAAAACGAGGCCACCAAAGTTTGAGTAGCATGATGTTGCACATGTGATAACAGGAAAGTTATTTAGGTGATTGAAATGTAGACACGATTGACTGGAATTCTGTGGGGAAATTGGTTTAAATTTCACCTCAGAAGGTAGCTTAGACTGGATGCATGCTTAATTAGTGTGTGCTCCCAAGTAATTGACCTCTCGATCCCTTTCCCTTTGAGATATATGATCTATTGATCTGTGATAGGTGATGAGAAGAGCTTTGGACCACTGCCCCCCCTATCATGTGCTACCAGCAAGGTAAGGTAAAATATCAAACCAAATCATTTTAAGCTCAATCATTCATTAAATCTTGTTTACCTGTCCCTTCATTCTTTTCACTAGATAGGAGTAATTCATGTTGTCTTTTCAAATACTTTAAAAAGATTACTGTAGTCATTAGTGTTGATTCTCATTATTAGTTTTTATTCTGTTACTGTTATGTATTTTGCATATCACATGAGTAATGAAAAAGAAGGGTGATGTTATCAACTACTAGAAGAGCAACCCGATTGAATCCAAAATGTTTGTTGACAAAATTAAGCAATAGACGTCCAATAGCACTACTCCGTCATTTTCACCTCTTATTTTATTTCAAATTAATTATTTCCTTTCTACTTTGAGTAAGGAACATAAGTGAACTCCAACATTACCGTATATTCTCGAATAATTTACATCGCAAGTTATATATCCATATTTTTGGTGACAGAAAACTTATGTTTAGGGGAAAAAATGGAGGAAAACATATGTGGAGTATGATGATGTGGTAAATTGATCTGATGACATGCAGAGTAATGGGTGTAGAGTAGTATGATTGGCTATAGTTTGAGAGCTAGAGGCAAAAGATACAGTAGCATCATGAGTATCTAACTTTATTTATGCATGTTTGATTTCAGCAGAGAAATGATGGGGCTGGGGATCCAGTGCCCATGCAACAATGGAGGACGAAATCTGCTTTCAGCCAAAAGGCTATCCTAGCTACTAACCTTTGAATTTGGGTACATCTAGATTCCTGTATGTACTTCTTTTCATTGCTTCTATCCCTTTATGCTCCCTTAATTCCAGTGAATCATTTATTGAAATTTATTAAGAGTCGAAATTGATCACATTAAAGTTGAAATTAAACGAGATGATATAATGAACTGGAACCGGATGTTGATTATTCCTTGAATAACACTGATGAGTTCTTTGAGAGGTTTGGCCTGGTTAAGCGAGAACATACAACTCCTTACTTGATTGATTGATCCAAGTGATCATGGGTCTTCCTATTTATTTATACAGTGTAGTGTTGGTATGGAGTATCAATACATATTAAGTAGAGTAATTATCTAGAAGGTGTATGTGATAGGAAAACAAGTACTCCGTAGATGAGATGTGGGGAAGTGAGGAGATAGGGAGGGAGTAGACAGTAGAGTATGTAGTAGCTGCTTAGCCAAGGGGCAAGGGGCAAGGCAATGATTTTGTTGGTGAAGGGGGAGGGGGAGGGGGAGGAGACATATCATATGCATGTGCACGCCCTACAGATTAGAGATTATTAGCTAGGGCACCAAAGGATGAGATATGCATGCAGTGAGGAAGACAGACAAGAAATTTTCTATACTCCCATTATTTTCTTCTATACACTAGCTAGCTGAGTTGTTCTGGAATCAGGATAGCATAGCATCCTACTACAGTACTACATTTCCACTCTATGCGTGCAAGTGGAACCAGGCCACTACTAACATATACTCCGTATATATATATATATACACACACATCCTCTACTCTACTCTACTCTACTCTTCTTTAGATACGGATTCGTATCTACTGGAACAGTATCATATACGGAGTACCCCGTGGTGGAGTATGCATCTACGATTCTAGATATATATATACTCCATGCAACCCTAATACTAGAAAAAGTAATGCATGAATAAAGTTGAGTTGTGTAAATTTAATGAATTATCAACTTTCTTTGTTTGATGGACAATAAATAAACCAACAATATATTCATTTTAATAAGTAAATAATTAATTGGATACAATATTGTGTTGAGATACAATATTCTTTAATTAAGATACGTTGGTATCTCTAGCAAATAGCAATCCCAAGGAATGATAAAAGTAGTACAGTATGTTATAGGTAGGTGAGATTTATGGTTGTACGAAGGGATAGAGAGCATATGAATAATACTTCAACTTTACAAGTGTAGTGGAAATATATAAACGACCATTCGCACACGTGTATAGCCGTTTTCTTAAACGGGATTGTGAGTGAATTGAACCCCACCACCCCACATTGTAGGGATGATCATCCTCTCCATTTCTTCCTCTCTATTTTTTTTTTCTATTATCCCTAATAATTCGGTGTTTTTAGATTTAAATGGATGGATTTTTTGGATTTTCTTTTACGATTATTGAACCGGGGGAAAAGGTGAGAAGAAGAGGTTCAGAGGAAGGAGGAGAGGCAAGACAAAGAGATGCAGAGAGGAGAGAGAACGAAAAGCAACTTGAAGATGTAGTTGAAGCCTTGACGGTTTCGGGAAGTTTTTTACGGTTGTCAGATCATGGGCTAAATAAAATACGTATTTTTTAGGCAGTTATTGCAATAATATTTCACCAATTTGATAGTTTTGACCATATTTCTTTATTATTTTCAAGCGCCACGTCAGATGTCACATTGGATTCACATAGGCCATCCTACCCATCGTCCTACGTGGCTTAATATGGGAGAATTATTTGCTCCTGCTTTATATAATAAGGGAAGGGATAATAGAGTTAATATTATATACAAGCATTATATCTTTCCCGTCATCCTCCATTACTATCTTTTGTAATTGTTGGATCATTTTATGAAGTAATCCGAACAGTACAGTTAAAAACAAACGGAGAAGGGAGATAATGGAGAGAACCGAAACGACTAGTTGCAATTGCATAGGAGTACTGGAGTACTATACTTACATACATTTACATACGCCGTTCTTCTCTTCTGTTGCATATATTCTACGAAGATAATTACGAGTAGTATACTAGGAGTATAACATTGTTGTAGTACGTATGATTTAAATTGTGGGGATATCTTAGGATCGGAGATAACCCACCCTATTATTTTATGACTAGTAGGAGAGGAGTATGTTTTTTTGATAGCTAGGAAAAGAGAAATGATTGGCAGGCAGGGCAAGGGCAAGGGCAAGGGCATGACAAATGAGTTTATTTTATTTTCTACGCTGAAATGATTTAATGAGGAGACATTGTGGTTCACAATTAGTTTAGATGTAGAATGTGAACTAAACAAACCCCAACATGCATGTTTAATAATTAAACGTGAAAGATAAAATGCTCCCCATTAGGAGACCATGCATATATATATATATATAAACTTTTATTTGCCCTATCAATTAAACACAGTAGTTTGATATGAACTAATTTACTATTACTATAAGGCCGTTTTATTAAAGAAATTGCGTAAAAGTTAGTAGCTAATTAACTCACTTTGTTAGATACTCACTAGTACGGAGTATAATACATCCTTGAGCAACAGTGTTTTCCCAATCCCCGGCCCCCTCAGATGGATCGGCCTTCAAATAAGTGTAAGTTATTAAGAAGATTAATACAAAAGATAATTGTAGAGCGGGGAACAAGAAATAGTGGAGCCAAACAGACTTTCTTAGATTAATCATCTGATTTCCCATCTTGCTCCTAGTATTACGCCTCTATATTTAAACCTACTTTTTGTGGTTTGCTAAAATAATGAAAATGATAATGATAATTGAGATTAATTAATTCCATTTTACATACGTACTACTCTCTACTATTCTCTTTTAGTACTCCGTAATAAGTTATTCGTTTTTAGTATGTAATAGAAAGCTGTAATATTTCCTGATAAGTTAATACTCGGTGATATAGTAACGAAAACGACTAGAATATTAGTTCAAATTAATTAATTAGCCGAATTTAAAGAGCTACTAGAGTAGTAGCTTAGCTCGTCTCTTCAATTAGTCTCATTTATTACTACTTTGAAGTACAAACTTATTAAGGAAAGTTATTAAAAAATGAAAATGAGAGAAGTTAATACGAATGAACTTTAGTAGAAAATATTAAAAAATGAAAATAAGAGACTAATTAAAATGGAAAGAATACAAAAATAAATGTCTCAAAATAGAAAATGGGAGTAACAAAATAAAACGGAGGGAATAGTAATTTGTATCATCATCATCATCATCATCATAAAAATAGTTCGGGATGTGGGAAGAATATATGTTTGTCAATATTTGTGAGCGCATTAGTGCAATTATTATTATTAAGGGGTGTGAATGTGGCGAGTGAGTTGAGGCACTATCTAGCAGGAGTATGTAGTAAGTAGGTGTTTGGAGCACAAGTAATTGAGTTGGTTTAATTTGGGTGGTACTCGTAGGAGATGACCAAGTCTTCAGGTAGCACTAATAATTTAGCCGCAATATAAGGTAGTACTCGTATATGTAATCTCATACTCACATACGGAGTACTTCTAGAATTTCTTGTTTATACTACTACAAGTACTAGGGACTAGGGAGTGCTATGTTTTACTCCACTCCGTATCTGTATCTTACTGTATATATTACCGCATCCGCATCCACATGCATTCATTCTTTTGCAGGAACCACGAAGCTGAACTCATCTCTTGAAACTCCTAACCAAGCATTCATTTCATTTGTCATCACCCTACATACCAATATTTATACTCCCTCCATTCCAATCAATTCCATACATTTGATTTTTTGACACTATTTATATGTGAAAAGAATCTTCGATATAACTTCAGATATATAAGATAAAATATAGTCATATGAGAGCTGGTTTAAATTGTCTAATCGAATGCATTATGAATATCAAATTTTTATAATTTTTAGAAATATGTAACTAAAGATATAAACAAAAGAAAACGTGCATTGATGTACGTGATAAAGCAAATGTATGAAATTCATTGGAACGGAGGGAGTATTTAGGAGTACGTGAATATATATAAACCTTAGCTTGCCCCATATGCATGCATACATTACAAAGATAAGTTGGGTAGTCAAGCCAACTCATAAGTCAGAGTACTTGCTTGATTGAGTTGAGTCTTGAGTCCTCCCTCTTTGACGTGACTAACCTATTCATTCTAAAGGAAGGTCGTCGGTCCTTATATATGCATGCATGCCTGCCTGCCAATCAATTCATACACACTGTAGTCCTACACTTCACTTCAGAGCTCAGCCTCAGCTTTTCTTGAGTTGGTTTGGTGGGACATCTTTTCATGTGGAATAACATAACTTCCCCCTCTTTACTTTTCACTTGTCAATTGCTAATTCATCATTCCAACTCTATGTTCACCTCTCCTTGTGACAAGACAAGTAGTTTGGTTATCTCATTTTCTTGACGCAACCACACTACAAACCTCGGTCGTAATGAGATTAGAACCATCAATAGTTGTCAGCGCATTACTCTAAGGATTCCCTGCAATTGTACTTATGTCTTCTTCAATACAACACTATAACATGACTATTATCTTCCTTCTCATTTTATCTACTTTCTTTTTCCCTACCGACTATATTTTGGAGTATTTTTTAATCGAAATAAAGCTCAAGAAGAGAGATATAATTAGGTCGGTCTCTAGTTATAGATTTTCAAAATATTAGGACGAAGACTCGATCAGGATAATAGAAGTACAAAATGTGCAACTTCGCTCCAGCCTCCAGGCTAAGGACATCCGTATATAGTGAGTAAAGATTGAAGCGTCATTGTCTTACGGAAAGCATGCATAGTACTGTATTACACTACTGGAGTATGGACGTATGGTTTATATTTTTGACTCTATTTGAAGCCTAGTACCTAGTAACCTAGGCTAGCCACTGTTATCGGAAGCCTTAAAGTGAGGGGAGGGGAGGGGAGGAGAGGAACGGGGCCACTAGGAGCCTGCCACGTAGCTATTAATCAACCCAAGACACACCCACATGGAAGCGTGAGGGAGGGAGTGGTGGTGCTTACTGAATACAAGCTACTGCTTGCTTAGCTTAGCTTCATTAATTATACGGAATAATGTCAGTTCACTTCTGATCGATCTCCAGCTTTTTCTATCATAACTCATCCATCTAATTAATTAAGCACATGCTGTTCAGATAACAGTAAACGAGCGAGGATGGGTCGAATTGTCGCTCGGATTATGTTTTGAGATCCCTGATTTATAAGAGAAATTATATACTTTGGTTTTCATTAGATTCAGTTTCAATTATACGTATTTATTTCTTGTAAGTGTTTTTTATGGCGATTAATGAATTATTCTTGTGTTTCAATAAAAAAAAAACTATCCAACTAATTATCCCTTGGATGATCCTCAGTTAATATATACTCCGTAGGTAGTAAAAAAGGAAATTCTTTCTCTAACAAAATAATTTCCCTTCAGGATATACATAGGAACAAAAACTAACAGATTTATTTAGCATTGAAGCAAGTACAAAATTATTGGCATCACTGATTTGTTTGTGTAACTTACAATAACTTACAAGCCTGTATGTAGAGTGTACACCTAACTGAAATGGGTTTCTGAGTATCCATATATAATTTGTGATCTGTTGTGTTGTGTTGTGTGTGATATACGGAGTATATTTACTGCTGTGACGAGAATCTCATTGGGTTTTGCAGGACTGAATGAATAAGGAAAGGTGATGTATATCTATGTACTGAATTTGGAGGCTGAATTTGTTACATACGTTGACGTATTCTAGCTATACATACAGTTGCCAGAATGATGGAGCCTGTCTGTCTGTGCATGCGTGATGTAACCACCTTTGATATTCACTTAAGGAAGAATGTGAGAGGAGTGATGTGCCAAACACCAACACAGTACATACAATGTGCTAATCCAGCAACCCGTCCTTATTACCGAGTAGTCCAAGCTGTCCGACTCACAAAGGACACCTACAGTCTCGAGTTATGCTACCTACAGTCTCGAGTTATTCTCCCAGTATATTTGATCCACCTCGCCGTCACCTCTATATGCGGCCTTCCCACCCGACCGACAGCCACCTCTTTCAAAAATCCGTATCGGCCCGTGCTGGAGGGTCTGTGACTCCATGTTATGTGTTTTTTTATGCCCAAAGGTGTGGTTATTAAATAAACTTGAGTCGACAATCAGGTTAATTTATACACAGATAGCTGTGCGGGACAATGTTGAATCTATACACAGATAGCTGTGCTATATATTTATCACACTTTCCTCAAAAATATGAATTCTTAAATTGAAAAAAATTAATAAATCACCCACAAATTAAATCCTCTTCAATCTGTATCAACCTTTGATTGAATCTTCACCATTGTATATATGTTAAGTCGTTGATATATCATTTCACTCTTTATCTTCTGTTTATTGTATCTTCAAACACAGCGTCAGGAAAACAAATCCATGGGAAACAAAAAGGCCAGCTAGGTCTTGTCTACCAAAGGGCACTGCTTGTCTTCGAGTCGCCATTAGAAGATGACCATTGAGAAGCCCTATTTACACTCGAATATGGAGATTCAGGCTGTAAACAAGTGTCGCCATATCCCACTACACTTTGCCTAGGTGTGCTCATTGATCTCATCTTTGCCTTGGCTGATTCAGTAGCTGCCATGTATGTTGGAAAGTGATTGTAGCTGCAGCTTGTTATCTCACATTCTTCTTCCACACTTGGTTTTTTTGTAGACTGACAGAATGATCGCCTTGGATAAGAATATGGGGAGCTAACCTCCTGTAAGAGATCCTCTCTGAATAGATTCCTGGATCTTATCCTTAAATTCCGGCCAAGGTCGCACATTCTTGTATTAGACTGATAATCCGAGGTTGTTTTTTCCTCTGCCCATTTCTTGCTTTTGCAAGTCAGACTTAAATGGCGCCCCAGTGTCCCTGTTTCTTCCAGCATTTCACAGCTTTGCCTCTCCTGAAAATCGCATCAAGTCGCTACTGTAACGCTGTTTTTAATTTGCATTGTTACTGGAGTGATATATTCTGTAATAGTTAGTTACAATGAGTAAGAAGTTCATTAATTACCCTATGTGAGAAGGAGTATTGCCTCATTCGCTCTCTTCTAAATGCAGCCTCGTGCTTTTTCAAGTACAAGGACTTGAGTTCGTCCTTGGAGAACAATGCGCCTGTCCACTGTCTCTGACTCTTGCATTCAAGCTGATCAAATGATGAACTTTTCAGTCGGGAAAAAGGTATGACTGATATGACTCGGCATTGAGATCAATGAATGCAACATTTTAAGGTTACCTTTAACCTCTCGACCATTTCACTGCTCATTCCAGGAGACTGACATCTCTCACCGATTTCACAGCTTACTGAATGATGTTTTCTGTGAGCATTATGTGAATGGATGAGTCGCGATTGAGAATGCTTCACTACTTTGCTCACTTGACGTCTCACTGCTCGTCCTCGTGCCAATGCTTGTATTCTCACCACTCCCTTTAGTGCTCTCAGTGCTTTCCTCGCCTGCGAATTTGTCGTCAATCCAAATCACAACAGCCTCATTTTTCCTGTTTCCAACACTATCACAGACATTACAAAATCCTCAAAGAGAGTAAATGGAACAATATATACCAGGTATGCCCTGAAAGCAGATTGAATCTTGATGGCGGCCAAATTCAAAACTTTGTTTTCAGGCGGTTTTGGAGATGACCGAGACACCCTGGTGAGCCGAACCACCTCAGCAGCTGCCTGGGCGGCTGCCATAGCAGCCTGGGCAGCGGCGGCTGTGGCCTTTGCAACGTTGAGTGCATGCTTTCTCTGTTCTTCTTTGGCTTCAGTGAGGGACTTGTGCTGAGTTATTGCTGATGCAGGGAGCTGCTTCAACTTAAACTTGTCAAAAAACCATCTCCACCTTTTGTTCTTACCCTGAAAATATCAAGTAAAACTCGTAATCCATCAAAGCAATCAACAATGCAGGGAGCTCCCTTCTCCCACACATGCATTCTGTCAGGAAATTGTGTGGCAGGCGTGATTTTTGAGTGACATTATGATAATCCGTCAAACAATGAATAAAGTCATGGCATGTATGTACCTTGTGTGGATTGGTTTGTGAATCACAAATGAAGAGAGTCTTGAGAAGACTAATCCACCCATTCTTCTTTGCCATAGGAATAAAGAAAAAAGAGATCCTGAAAAATAAAAGAAGAGCTAGGATCCGAAAAGACAAAGACAAGATGGTATGAGTATGTGCTGTATGAATTGGGAAAGCAAGTAAGTCAACAAGAGTTATTTTCAAGAAAGTGATTGTTTCAAAGCTGATAGTAACATTATTACTCCGTATTAATGTAACAAATTCCAAACATCGGCCTTAGACAATGCCCAAGTAGTAGTAGTAACTGATAATGAAGCTACCGGCTTTAGCAAAGTAGGTAATGCAAAGATGTTACGATCTGTGGTACTACCCGTCTTGAATAGCAAAGGATATTGGTGGGTGAGTGAAGAAGAAGAAGAAGAAGAAGAAGAGTATAGAGGTAGAGAAAGGAAAGAGATAGGTAGTAGTAGTAGTATTAGTAGTAGGCAAAAGGGAGACTATAAAAGAGCATCACATCTCATATTGTCATGTATGTATGTATGTCATCGATCATCCTAGCTTGTTTTTCTCTACTGTTAACTGCCTCCTATATACTGTAAGTATATATATTTTATTTAATTTCCAACCCTGCCTTTTCAGTTTTCATTCAATTAAGCTTTGCTTTGCTTCATCATATCATTATCATGTACTCATGTATATATGTCCTACATCACTTCAACCTAACTTTAGCCGCAGCCTGCATGCATCTCTACACTATACGGAGTAGTAATGTCTGTCTGTCTGGTCAGTCTTTTAGGTTGTCCAACTTTTCCCAATCATAGAATCAACCAAGCTAATGAATGAATGTAATCATTCAATGTATGTATCTTCCCAATTATTCCTAATATTGCCTCTCTCTTTTTTAAACCTTTCACTACATACCGTGTTCACTGAGTATATTTGATGTAAATCATACGTTCACTCATCGATGTAATACCAAACGTCCTTGATCAATCTCTTTTTATACGAGTATATGATAATCATTACTATTACGGACTAGTAAATACTAAAGCATCAGAGAAGAACAAGCAAAGGAATGCTAATTAGCCAAAGTGAAGATGAGAGGAATTAAGAATGTTGGGTGGCCTGGGTACTCAGATGATGATGATTTGATTTGAATGAAGCTCATAATAAAGTACGGAGTAGGAAGGAATCAAGTGATCATCATTGATTACACACACATCACATGTAACTATCATTAACGCACGCATCCATCTACTCACTTCATTCCTAGCATTAAACAAAGGAAATGTACTAACTACAAATAACTGCATGCCAAGTCAACTGGTAGCCCAGGGTGGATGCCGAAAGTAGCCTCCCTCAGCCTGCCTGCCTGCCTAGATTCGATTCAATTCAATTGAGCCTAGGCCATGGCCATGGCCGAACCCCATACGATCACCAAACACAACATCACTTACCATCTCATCTATCCATACCAATTACAGTATTATAAACCAACTCAGTTTCCACTTCCCTAAATATTTGATTCATCATTATTCACTAACAAAATTCAACCTCCTACGTATAACTACCTCTTCCAGTCCTCGAGTATTTAACCGTATGTAGCTGCAGGCCTTAGCTACATACATACCTAGTCTCTCACTGTATATATATATATGGAGTATTTGCCAATTCCAAGTTCCAACCAAAACATCTTAATTAAGACCACCTATTCACAGGTTTCCACGCCACTGCGGTGTGTCGTTCCCCATCAATATTATTCTCAAACAACCGCTTGTTATTATTTCTATTTACAAATCGCGACATCTTGTACCTTGATCTACTCCAACCACCATCATGTCCGCCCTTTCCATTTTCCCTCGGCTTTGCATTCCCATAATACGCCTGCTCTTTCCTGTAATTATTCCAACTTGACCCATCCACTCTATTTTCTTGATCACCGCTCGTATACACATAATCATCCTCCCAACCGCTTGGGACTGGGATTGGGATGACCTCTTCTGGTGGCTTCACATCTGCAGCGTCACCCCACCCAGTTGGGGTCAAATCATAATTAACGATAAGAGGTATCTCAATTATTACACCACCAATGTCATCTTGTTGCACAATTTCCCCGTTGTCCAAATCAGACAGGAGCTTGGGATCAACAGCAGAATCCCAGTCAATGTTGTCGATGAACATGTTGGGATCAGGGAGTTGAGCATCACATGGCTCGCCATGTATCTTTGCCAAAAACCGCTTCCTGGCATCCCAATAAGCCTCCTTGACGGCAGAATCCTCCCACTTCATGATCCTCTCATCCTTGTACGTGTATCGCTGGTTTTCAATCACATGTTTCCATGAGATTCCTCCTATCGCTCTGATGAATCTCTTCTCTAGTTGCTGACCAGACAGCTGCCAATCTACAGACCAAAAATAAGCATATTCAAAAATCAATAAGCCAGCGGTTCCAATCTCCATTATTTGTTTCCTTTTAATTACAATCCACACATTTCAAATTTCAATGTTCAGCTTATACAGTAGGAATTCAGAAAGATTCGCTATTCGATCATTTCCATTCCAACGTGTGTGGACTCATGTAAATCATGAACCAGCAGACAACGCATGCATTCAGACTCCAGTATTAATACAGGATAACCGAGAATAATCTAAAGTAGCCTAATTTATGAATACGTAACATGTAGATTTCAAGCAAACGACCCGAGACATAGATATACGATTTGTAACCAGGAATGAGACACATCTTCCCTAGGTATGGTCTACATAAAGATTGGAGGAGTAATGATAGAGTCGGATGGCAGGCGTTTGAAACAAGTTGTCGTAATTAGGGTGTAGGGAGTAAGATAGTTGGTTTCCCAAAGTGTTGATTGTAAAATTGAAAATTTGGGTGAATAGATTTGAGGGAGAAAGTGGGAGGGAATGTAGAGCTGTTAATCGTCGTATTTGGAGACATTCATTCCTCATCGACCAACACTTTGATGTAGGATAGATTGAATTTGTGAAACATAGTTAGGATGTTCGAAAAACAGAATCTTTTATCGACTAGACCTTAGGAAGCCGGTAATAAATAAGGAAAATGTGTAATAGCAAAGCAGTAGTAGAGAAAAGATAGTGCAGTAAAACATAAATAGAGGAGAGGAGAGGTGAGGTGAACCCCATGTGCAGGTGCAGTGACTAATTATAATGCTTCAGAGTTGAGACTATCAAATGGAGTACTGTCTGTTTCCCAATTCTAGAGATAGATAGATAGATTGATTGATTGATTGATTAGGTACAAAAAGAGCAAGAATTTGATTGCATGCACCAAAATATAATCACACATTCACATTCACATTCACAGTAGAATCAATGAATGAATACTAAAAGAAGAGGCAAAAATTACCATGAACAGAAGATGGGTTCCAGGTGTTAAATGATCTGGGATTATTATTACTACTATTCATCTTCTTATGATTATTATTATTATTATTAGCCATCATCATCCCGGCCGCTAATTAATAACAATAACAACCCACGTTAATTAAAATTAGGGTAGGGTGATCACAAACAAACAAACAAACAAACAAACAAACAAACAAAACTGGGGAAAATTGAATTGAAAGAGGATGCAGTAAGTAAATATGATTTGGGGGATGAATAGTATAGAATAGAATAGAAGAGGGCGTGTGTATTTATATATACCCAGTACTGATTTCCTTGAATGGGTGGGTTTCTGAATCCTACTACCAGATGGAGTTGGAGATGGAGATGGAGATGGAGAAGTGGAGGAGGAGATGTGCGACGTACTCACTTGATTTTGTTGTATTCCCAACTTTGGTCGGACGATCATGATTCTCCTCCTCATTACCATAATAGTCGATTACTCAATTATACTTTCCAAACTAATCTTGCTTCTTTTAGAATGTTTTATTTCCATAAATCGTATTTTCATTTTCATCCAAACTTCTCTATATATCGAAATTGATACGAGTAACGCAATACCATATTATCCACATCCACCCCTAAATAACTGTAACTTCGTCTTTGTATTTCTAATTTTAGTCAAAATTCACGCTACCGTGTCTATCAACTTTCTCTTCAAAGCGACGCTGTCACTTCACAACTAAAACTTATTTTTGCAAACATCTCGTAATTACAACAACTATGATATAAAAAAAAGGGACAATTTTAATATTTAAAGTTTAATCAATCAAAAATATTTTGAAATACAAACAAGGTTTCAATTATAAAAAATAATCGTCATTTCTTAAAGTTGTGGTTGTGGTGGTGGTGGTGAGTTGACGATGGGTTGAATGAAAAGTTGAAAACTTTGGCGTCGAGTTTGAGCCAGCCAGTTTGGAATCCATGGATCCATCACTTATGCCAAAGGTCTGGTACATCGAAACACATCCTGCAAACGTGGCCCACAATGTTGGCGCCGTAGTATTCGGAGGCGGTTTATGTATCGATTCTTCGGGATTAATACTCACTGCTGCTTCAATTGTCACCATTCCCTCTCTGAATCAAGATGAATGCATCATCAAAGCTAGATCCTTTGAACATCATTTCTGGAGTGTCAGGTTAATCGACAAATTCCCCCAATTTGACCTTGCTTTACTGCAACTAGTATCACATGGTCAGCCTTTCGATTTCGTGTCTCTTGAGGGGAG
The DNA here is from genome assembly GCA_958450325.1 of Agrostemma githago. Lineage (NCBI taxonomy): Eukaryota > Viridiplantae > Streptophyta > Magnoliopsida > Caryophyllales > Caryophyllaceae > Agrostemma > Agrostemma githago. The sequence continues at coordinate 76,967,805 of OY288247.1, read as the reverse complement.
TGTAAGTGTTGAGGTGGGAGAGTATACTTATGGGTTCCTTCATCTCGACCAATTTCTGTTTTCTGCAGTGTCAGGATACGCTAATTACCAGTTCCCTGCCGATGCTCTTTTCCCTGGCATTTTCGAGATTTCTGCTCTCGAACCACCTCCAAGAAACCACGGTCACGATACCTTTAACTCCACTCTTCATTATAGAACTGTTGCTAACGTGCTACGGACTACTGACCCTGGCTTCCGTCACATGCATCGCAGACTCCCCTTAGTTCAAGTTAGCGGCTTTGGAAAACACCCCGGTTGTGCTGGATGCCCCTTATTCAAGTTGACCAACGCTCAACTTATCGGTCTTTTCAGTCTCCGAAAGGATGGTTTCCACTTTGTTATCCCCCGCACCTTCCTTAAAAAGTTTGTGGATCATGTCCGGGCGAAGCACCACTGTTGAAGCGCTCATGGATTCCGAACTCTCTATGTTTTCCCCTGCTTTATCTGAGATTTGTTTTAATTACAGTGTGCATAATCTTATGCTTTAGTTAGCTAATTGTAAGCATGGTTCTCCAATGCTGGAATGCTTGCGGAACTCTATGTTTTTCCCTGGTTAATCTAAGAATTGTTTTCAGTCCACGTATCTAACAGGCGCGCCTTTTCGACTTCTTTGAAACTGAGGTAGCTGCCCTTGCCATAGTTTGCCATGTTTCACCCAAGACACATGTTGATTCTTCAGTTTTAGTTGCCAAAAACATGCTGAATGTTGCCAAGCTTCACCGCACATATATGGCATAACATGCCTGACTAGTGACTACACAACCTCATCTTGCTGTCCTATAAATTCTGGGTTGTATTTGCTTCAAATTTTATCCTACACAAATACTACAAAGCAATTTGAGCATCAAGAATTCAACGAAAATACGGAGATGGTTTCCAACACCAAGATGCATGCTGCAACACTTATAGCTGCTCTCATACTAGTATCCACCATGGTGCAACCCACCTCGGCTGTGCGTTCCCACCTTCCACTTGAAGACGTAGTTGCCAGTGTCGTTAACAGAGTCCCTGTAGGGTGCATTCCACTAGGGAACAGATGCGGCCCTGCCGCAGACGGGGTTCAATGCTGCGAGCCCTACAACTGCTCTTCCCAGTATTATGGTCACTGTAACTAAACCAGTTGAATCGTCGTTCGTGATTCATGAATGTATGTTTGTCTGTCTTGTCTTGTCTGTAGGTGGTTGAAATAAAAGTTGTATGCATAACCAATGGCATATGAAACGCGTCTGTATGTATGTCTGTCTAAAATGAGAATTTTAGAACAGAATGTTAGGGATGAAATAAAACGGCACGACTGGTGAAAAAGGTTCTCTCTTTTAGCATTTTTCGGATTTAAAAGGTACTAGTACACATTTCTCATCATCTAATGTCTACACTTGCTTGGAAAGTTTCTTGATTTACCGAAAGAAACCAGCATTAAGAAGAACTCATACATACAAGAGCTGCAACCTGGCTCTGTACAAAAGTTACAGAAAAGAAAAGCTACGACTCCCGATTACTAGTAACCAACTCTACTTGTGATCTGGCTTCTCCTGGAGCTCAGACCCGACCCTTGAGCCTGTTGTTGCAATGACTGTAACAATAGAAGAGGCGGTATCAGGAAAGAAGTAGAAACACATTTGATCATGCAACCGTGAACACATCAGATAATGTTTTACCTTCTTTTGGCAAAAGCTTGCTCTCCTGCAACTGTGCCCCTGAAAATTTGAGGAATTCCTCAAACTGGGATTCCATGGTCAGCAATTCCTCATCGACACCAAGGTCGATCTCATCAGGTAGCATATCAACAACGTTATCATCACCCACAAAGTCGTTGTTTTGGTTGCTCCCATACATCCTCTCGGTTTCCTGATGCTGGCTCAGCCAGTAGTCACGGAACCACATTGAAGAATTGATCAAATCATACCATTCAGGTGAAAATTCCTCGACTTGTCGGAATGCAGCAGGGATGTAGACAGGGGCGTTAGGATTCAGGTTTGATCTTACACCAGAAACTAAAGCCATTCTTGCGGTTTTGTCTGGACTTTGAATGTAGAATTGTTCTTTTAAAAAAGCTGCTCATAATACAAAGCAATCACAAGATGTAAAAGATCAAGTTCAAAGTATAAAACACAAGGACTGGTGATAAATGGTCATGAAAACATTGGAGTTTGAAGTAGTTGCAGGGACATCAACAAAATATCAACAATCCTTGAGCATAACACAACTAATGAAAGTATATCAGCTACGACATCTTGATCAAAGCTAAACAAATGATTGAGACAGTAATCGAATATCAAAACTCGGATTCTCACCCACTTATTCTGGGAATATGTACAGCAAGATAACACCTTTTTAAAGCTCAACCCAGCACAGATAATACAAACTAATAATCAGTGCATCAAACCCCCAAAAGTTGAAAATTTTCACCCTTTCATTTGCAATTCATGTTGATTAAAAAAAAAGCAAGATCAAACACATAACCTCCCACAGATGACGCAATAGGAGTAGTTGATGAAAGCTTCATCACTCAAAAGATGACATCTTTTTATTCATCAACTAAAACAAAACAGCATCAAACTCATCAAACAATCTAAAAGTTGCAGAATTTAAGATTGATTACAGACAAAAACATGTCAAATTTTACAAGAAGATAGATCAAAGCAGAGATATTAGATCAAAGTAAGAGCCAAAAAAAAGAGAGATGAAGGGAGTACAAGTTGATAAGAATTGAGATACCTGAACCTGAACCTGATGGGGAAAACTAATAATATCTGGGAAGTGATTAGAGTTAAGACCAATGAGGAAAAAGGCAAGAAAATGAAGGGCGAGCAAGTTGGATTTATAGCAAGGACTGAACCGGTTACCAAGATAAGGTATTGAACCGGATATCCGGTTTGTGTGGGCAGGTGAACCGGGAGGTGTAGGAATGAAGAAAGTCGCGTTTGGATGGCGTGTGAAGACAAGCTAAGGGAAGGGGTACCTTCTTTTGACCTTCACTGGACCCCATCTCCATCTCCATCTCCATCTCCATCTCCATCTCCATCCACAATTACTTCTCCCTTCATTGTCCTTAACTAATTCTATTACCCTTCAACGTGTTTCTATTGTGTTAGGGCCATTTAAAATGTAACCGTCCACTCACTTGTATGTCTTGTTTGATGACTGTATATTTGGTTTATAGTATCTCTACTTAAAATCGTTGACATATATTTGCATATTTATATCTCATTTAGTAATAGTGTAGTTGATTTACGACGTGCCTAGTTGAGTTGATTGTCATCTTCTTATCTCCTCAGTGATAGTGGAGTTGTTTTATGATTTTCCTTATTGAGTTAGTTGACATTTACATATCTTGCTTAGTGATCATGTCATCGGTAAAGCATGTATATGTTACGAATATGGTATTACAAGAGTAACGATTTGGTAAAGTTGATACGTAAACGAATGAAGGATGCCAAAAGACAGTAAATAACTCATCAAACAAATTGATGGCGTCAAATGAAGGATTTAGAGAAGACGTTCCTATGAATTTGTGATTGATTATGAATATGAATATGATGTTTATGAAGTAGAGTATTGATTGAGGTTGGTGGACCCAACTAATCCTTCCTTCCCCACTTGATTATTATTATTATTATTATTATGTTTACAACACATGCTTTGTTGGTTTTGATTAGACAGCTTCAAATTAGAGTGGTAATCAAAGTAGTACTTGTATTATCTACTTTCCCTTGGTTTCCCACTTTCTCCCTTGTCTTCTTTCTAATCATGTGTAGCTTTGCTGTGTTAAAGATCAACATTGATCATTGATGATTGATGAACAAACCCAATAAACCATTCGTATTCTTTTTTGATCTAACAAACACATGGACAGTAGGTCTGAGGTTCGATTCGAAATGTGACTCAGTACACAAAAAAGGAATGGCTGATATGAGTAACGGAACGCAGATAGCACTTTGGGCCTACTTCCATGAAGTGTGCACATGTTTGGGGCTGGCCTTCTAGAAGTGGAGTGAATAAAGCATAGAGTGTGTTGGATAAGTGAATGGGCCTTACAACCCAAAATAATAACACTTTCCAAAAACCAAATCAAATTGGAGTACCGAAAGTATTAATCGGATCGACCCGACTCGTATCAAAAACAAACTTCCAACTTCCAAAAACCCTTATATACCTTTACCACCACCTCCTCCTCCTCCTTCGTCTTCTTCATCTGCCTCTGCCTCTGCCTCATCCTCTTCTTCTTATTCTTTCTTCTTACAGTAGATCTATTCAACTTACCCTCTCATCTTCAGGTAATCTCGCCCTTCCCATATTTTGATTTACTTTTTCTATTTTCATGTTTTTATGTTTAGATTCTTCTTTTTTTCATTCATTCTTCTGTATGAATTTGTGTTTTTAAGCTCGGGCTTTGATTTTTGTATGTTTTAATCAGCTACCCAAATCGCCGTAGTTCGATTCTATGATATACCTTTAATCGATTTTTGTATGTTTTACGATTTCGCCTCTTTACCTCAAAACCCTAGCTCCATCTTTATCATTCATATACATAGATAGATACCTGGGGATTTCAAGATTCGAATTAAGATTATCTCCGTGTTTAGCCCTTTGCCCAATTCCCTCCACTGTTTCTTTGTTTCTAAAATCATGTGTTTTACTTCGAATTCGCTGTTTCCAATCAATGATACCCAATTCCCGTTATGTGTATATGTATATTCATTAGTTTTTTGTTTTGTTAATTCTGTGCAGTGCTTAGATAACTCGTCAATTTGCTCAAGATGTCGCGTTTTTGGAATCAGGTTCCTGCCATATCAATTCTACTTTCTGCTTGCTTCAGCTCAACTTGTTTCACTAACTGTGATGTTGTTGTTATTGACATGTTTTTTTCGTCAATAGGGAGGGAGTGACACTGAGGAGGAGGAATTGACGGACTATGCGTCCGATGAAGAGAATGAAGTTCTTCGTGATGCAGGTGGTGATGCCGCTGGTAGCAAGTACCTGCGAGAGAATGACAGTGACAGTGATGCCTCTGACGATCAGAGGCGTGTGGTTGTTTCCGCCAAGGACAAACGTTTCCAGGAGTTGTCTGCTACTGTCGACCAGATGAGGAATGCTATGAAAATCAACGACTGGGTCAGTCTCCAGGAGTGCTTCGATAAAATCAACAAACAGCTCGAGAAGGTGATGCGTGTTGCTGAGACTGCCAAGGTCCCGACAGTTTACATTAAAGCTTTGGTGATGTTGGAGGATTATCTTGCTGAGACTTTGTCCAACAAAGAGGCAAAGAAAAAAATGAGTAGCAGCAATGCAAAGGCATTGAATAAGATGAAGCAGAACCTGAAGAAGAATAACAAGCTATATGAGGATCAAATCACCAAGTATAGGGAGAATCCTGAGGTTGAAGAGGAGCCTGCCTCTGATGATGAAGATGAAGATGATGAGGACGACGATGTCCTTTCGGATACAAAGTCGGATATCAAGGATTCGGACTCTGAGGATGATATCGAACATAGGGATGACAATGAATTGGGCGATGACTGGCAAAAGCAGCTTGGAAGGAAAAATAAGTTGATGGAGAAGCAGTTCATGAAAGACCCTAGCGAGATTTCTTGGGACATTGTGGACAAAAAAAAGAAGGAAATTATTGCTGCACGTGGTAGGAAGGGAACGGGGAGAGTGGAGCTCGTTGAGCAGCTCACCTTCTTGACCAAAGTTGCAAAGACTCCTGCCCAGAAACTTGAAATCTATTTTGCTGTCGTGTCTGCTCAGTTTGATATCAACCCTAGTCTCAGCGGACACATGCCGATAAATGTATGGAAGAAATGTGTTCAGAACATGCTGGTTATTCTAGACATTGTATCTCACTACTCCAACATCCTGGTTGATGACACTGTGGAGCCCGAGGAGAATGAAACTCAAAAGGGTGATGACTATAAGGGTACAATTCGAGTATGGGGAAACTTGGTTGCTTTCCTCGAGAGACTGGATGCTGAATTCTTCAAGAGCTTGCAGTGTATAGACCCACATACCCGTGATTATGTTGAAAGGCTTAGGGACGAGCCAATGTTTTTAGCGTTGGCACAGAATGTCCAGGAATATTCAGAGAGGAGTGGAAATCTGAAAGCTGCTGCTAAAGTAGCCCTGAAACGGGTTGAGTTTGTGTATTACAAGCCTCAAGGGGTTTACGATGCAATGAGGAAATTGGCTGAACAAGCCGAAGAAGAGAATAATGAAGAAGGTGTTGATGATTTTAAGGGACCTCCTTCTTTCGTGGCAACTCCTGAGATTGTGCCACGCAAACCCACTTTTCCGGAGAGCAGTAGGGCCTTGATGGACAGCTTAGTGTCACTAATTTACCAATCTGGAGATGAGCGCACCAAAGCCCGAGCAATGCTTTGTGATATATACAACCATGCACTTATGGATGAATTCTCCATTGCCCGGGACTTGCTTCTGATGAGTCACCTTCAGGATACCGTTCAACAGCTTGATGTCTCGACCCAGATATTGTTCAATAGAGCTATGGCTCAGCTTGGTCTTTGTGCTTTCAGGGTTGGGTTAATATCTGAAGCTCATAGTTGCTTATCCGAACTTTATTCTGCTGGTCGTGTCAGAGAGTTACTTGCTCAAGGAGTTTCTCAAAGCCGTTACCATGATAAGACTCCTGAACAGGTAATCCTTCTTGCTGCCTATTTTGCCCTGTATCCTTTCATGCTTAAGGCTTGTCTTTGTCGAATGATTTGGATGCGTATATGATGAATTCTGTGTCACTCTCAATCTTGCAAGTACATAGTATTGTATTTTGTTCATAATTAGACAAAAAAGATGTGTGTATTTTGTGTAGTTAATGAAACAGACTCATTTCTGTATGTTAGGCCTTTCATCTGTCGATCCCAGTTTCAGTTTATTTCTTATAAGTATATCTGTATATGGTTTACGTTGGTCTGTGATTCCTCTCTTTGTTGTAATGTTTTCTCTGAGTTCTATGAATTGAAGGATAAGTACTGGCCTGTGTTTGTCTTGATAATTTCGTCTTTTCGCCTCTCGCTTTTATTTCCTTGTATACTCTTTGCATCTCCTATTGTCATTGAACTTCCCTTTGTTTCTATAGCAATTATCCCTTCCACTTTCCCTTGTGTGTACATCACTGAGTTTGATACGTTGCCTCCCGTCTTTTGTTGTGTTGATGTACTGATTTATGTGCTGTTAACTTAAACCAGGAGAGGCTTGAAAGAAGACGTCAAATGCCATACCACATGCACATCAATCTTGAACTGTTGGAGGCTGTTCATTTGACTTGCGCAATGCTACTTGAGGTCCCCTACATGGCCTCCAACACCTTTGATGTCAAGCGCAGAATCATCAGCAAGACGTTCCGTAGACTGCTCGAAACCAGCGAGAAGCAAACTCTGACGGGCCCACCTGAGAATGTTCGGGATCACGTCATGGCAGCGACTCGAGCCCTCACCCTAGGAGACTTCCAGAAAGCCTACGATGTCATCACGTCCCTTGACGTGTGGAAGCTTCTAAGAAACCGCGAGAGTGTTCTCGAGATGCTTAAATCTAAGGTTAAGGAGGAGGCCCTCAGAACTTACTTATTCAAGTATGCTGCATCCTACACTTCTCTAGGGTTAGACCTTCTCTCAAAGATGTTTGACCTCTCCGAGACCCAGACTCACTGCATCGTGAGCAAGATGATGGTGAACGAGGAGCTTCACGCCACGTGGGATCAGCCAACACGCTGCATCATCTTCCATGAAGTCGAGCACTCGAGACTTCAGGCTCTGGCGTTTCAGTTGACCGAGAAACTCTCAATCCTTGCTGAAAACAACGAGCGGGCCATGGAGGCCAAGCTGGGCGGGGGCTCATTAGACGGGCTGCCTCTTAGGAGACGCGATGGGCCCGACTACGCCCAAGTGGCAGCAGGTGGCGGTGGCAACAGGTGGCAAGACAATCAGTCCTACTCTCAGGGCAGGCAAGGTGGACGGTCAGGATACGGCGGGAAGCCCTTCACTCCCGGTCAGTTCTCGTCAGGCGGGTATTCAAGGGATCGGGGTAATCAGTCGAGGGGTGGCGGTTCTTACAGCCGATCTCAGCGTGGACAAATGGACTCATCTGCCCGTATGGTCAGTCTCAACCGCGGATCCCGCTAATTGATCACCCGAGTAACGCAACGCAACACATCTGAAGAAGACTGAATCATCCCCCCATTTCTCGAGTCGTGTTTTTCCTGAATTGGTTTTTTCCCGTGCTAAGTGAAACTGAGAGTATTTTGCCTACTTTAGCTGAAAGGTTTACCTTTGGTGTACGGTACTAAGATGTTTTTAAGCTTATTTGTTTATTTTTGGGTTATGTTAAGTCGTACTGACAGACAGAAGATTGAAGCAGGAGCAAACCATGCTCGACAGTATTGCTTTGTATCAAACCAGGCAATAATTTTACCTTTAATTCTCTCTTTTGTCAAGATGTTGGTCTCTTGGTGTTGTATACTCGAGACTACAACCCTGTGACGATATGTGTGCAGAAGCAATGCAATTATATGGTGTAGTTTAGGTTTAGACATCGGGATGATGTCATGTCACAGGGACAGGGTAAGAATACTCGGTTTCGAGTGGTACTTGTTACTGTCGGGCCATGCAGTAAAGCGGGGGTTGGCAATGGCACATGTGAAGGAAGGCTTCAAACTTTGTGTCATTTACGAAACCTAACAAACAATAAATATTGGATGCTTTACATATTCACATGCACAACATTTTTGCAAAACTACAAACTCCAAATTGAATTGCGTCAATCCAGACTCCAGACAGAGTCGTCAGTCAGTCCACAGATTTATTTTGTTGTCAAATGTGATTTCATTCAATTAATCAAACCTTCTCCTTCACTTGTTCATCTCTCTATATCACTCATTCATCCTTTTAATACAATCTTACTCCCTCCTATTGGATAATCATCCCTATTTTTTTTGTGTAATATGAGCGTCATTTGGATGTCGATGAAGTCTTTTAAAGAACATAATATGTGATTTTGAGAAGTATCGGAATCACTTGAAACAAATTCTAGGTTCGTTTTCAAATAGTGTCTGAGGGTTCTAATAATCATTATTTGGATTAAAGAACATAATATGTGATTTTGAGAAGTGTCGAAATCACTCGAAACAAATTCTAGATTCGTTTTTAAATAGTGTCTGAGGGTTCTAATAATCATTATTTGGATTCCTATACCTGTTGACAAGTATTCATCAAAAAATTTTCAAGCTTTAGAACAAATTTCAAAATTATCAAAAATAACAAAAAATGATCGATTTTGAAGGTTCCACGTTTTTTCGGCCTTTTGGGTCCCGGAATAGAATGGTTCCAAATTCGCGCCAAACAAACCCCACACCAAATGAAATGTCCCGGTGTAATATGAGGGTCATATGGTTTTAAATCGAGACCTTTAAGAAGCATAATTTGATCGTTCGAGAGGTGTCGAAATCAGTCGAAACATGAGTTATATTCCAATTTATATCGTGTCAGAGGGTCCGAATAATCATTACTAGGCATTCTATACCTATCGACAAGTTTTAGTTGAAAAACATTCGCGTTTAGATCAACTTTCCCCGCTTACGAAAAATAGTCAAAAACGATCGATTTTGAAGGTTATTTATCCACGTTTTTTCGGCCTTTTGGGTCCCAAAAACGATCGATTCTATACCTATCTACGTTTTTTTCGGCCTTTTGGGTCCCGAAATAAAATGGTTCCAAATTCGCGCCAAACAAACTCCACACCAAATGAAATATCCCGGGGTAATATGAGGGTCATATGGTTCTAAATCGAGAGTTTTAAGAGCCAGAATTTGATCGCTCGAGAGGTGACGGAATCAGTCGAAACATGAGTTATATTCCAATTTATATCGTGTCAGAGGGTCCGAATAATCATTACTAGGCATTCTATACCTATCGACAAGTTTTCGACGAAAAACATTCACTTTTAAATCAACTTTCCCCGCTTACAAAAAATAGCCAAAAACGATCGATTTTGAAGGTTATTATCTACGTTTTTTTTCGGCCTTTTGGGTCCCGAAATAAAATGGTTCCAAATTCGCGCCAAACAAACCCCACACCAAATGAAATGTCACGGTGTAATATGAGGGTCATATGGTTTTAAATCGAGACCTTTAAGAGGCATAATTTGATCGTTCGAGAGGTGTCGGAATCAGTCGAAACATGAGTTATATTCCAATTTATATCGTGTCAGAGGGTCCGAATAATCATTACTAGGCATTCTATACCTATCGACAAGTTTTCGTCGCTAAACATTCGCATTTAGATCAACTTTCCACGCTTACAAAAAATAGCCAAAAATGATCGATTTTGAAGGTTATTATCTACGTTTTTTTCGGCCTTTTGGGTCCCGAAATAAAATGGTTCCAAATTCGCGCCAAACAAACCCCACACCAAATGAAATGTCTCGGTGTAATATGAGGGTCATATGGTTTTAAATCGAGAAATTTAAGAACCATAATTTTATCGTTCAAGAGGTGTCGAAATCAGTCGAAACATGAGTTATATTCCAATTTATATCGTGTCAGAGGGTCCGAATAATCATTACTAGGCATTCTATACCTATCGACAAGTTTTCGTCGAAACACATTTGGGTATAGATCAACTTTCCCCGCTTACGAAAAATAGTCAAAAACGATCGATTTTGAAGGTTATTATCCACGTTTTTTCGGCCTTTTGAGTCCCGAAATAAAATGGTTACAAATTGGCGCCAAACAAACCCCACACCAAATGAAATGCCCCGGGGTAATATGAGGGTCAAATGGTTCTAAATCGAGAGTTTTAAGAGCCAGAATTTGATCGCTCGAGAGGTGTCGGAATCAGTCGAAACATGAGTTATATTCCAATTTATATCGTGTCAGAGGGTCCGAATAATCATTACTAGGCATTCTATACCTATCGACAAGTTTTCGTCGATAAACATTCGCTTTTAGATCAACTTTCCCCACTTACAAAAAATAGCCAAAAACGATCGATTTTGAAGCTTATTATCTACGTTTTTTCCGGCCTTTTGGGTCCCGAAATAAAATGGTTCTAAATTCGCGCCAAACAAACCCCACACCAAATGAAATGTCTCGGTGTAATATGAGGGTCATATGATTTTAAATCGAGAAATTTAAGAACCAGAATTTTATCGTTCAAGAGGTGTCGAAATCAGTCGAAACATGAGTTATATTCCAATTTATATCGTGTCAGAGGGTCCGAATAATCATTACTAGGCATTCTATACCTATCGACAAGTTTTAGTCGAAAAACATTCGCGTTTAGATCAACTTTTCCCGCTTACGAAAAATAGTAAATAACGATCGATTTTGAAGGTTATTATCCAAGTTTTTTCGGTCTTTTGGGTCCCAAAATAAAATGATTCAAATTGGCGCCAAACAAACCCCACACCAAATGAAATGTCCCGGGGTAATATGAGGGTCATATGGTTCTAAATCGAGAGTTTTAAGAGCTAGAATTTGATCGCTCGAGAGATGTCGGAATCAGTCGAAACATTAGTTATATTCCAATTTATATCGTGTCAGAGGGTCCGAATAATCATTACTAGGCATTCTATACCTATCGACAAGATTTCGTCAAAAAACATTCGCTTTTAGATCAACTTTGCCCGCTTACAAAAAATTGTCAAAAACGATCGATTTTGAAGGTTATTATCTACGTTTTTTTTGGCCTTTTGGGTCCCGAAATAAATAGGTTCCAAATTCGCGCCAAACAAACCCCACACCAAATGAAATGTCCTGGAGTAATATGAGGGTCATATGGTTTTAAATCGAGACCTTTAAGAGGCATAATTTGATCGTTCGAGAGGTGTCGGAATCAGTCGAAACATGAGTTATATTCCAATTTATATCGTGTCAGAGGGTCTTAATAATCATTACTAGGCATTCTATACCTATCGACAAGTTTTCGTCGAAAAACATTCGCTTTTAGATCAACTTTGCCCGCTTACAAAAAATAGCCAAAAACGATCGATTTTGAAGGTTATTATCTACGTTTTTTTCGGCCTTTTGGGTCCCGAAATAAAATGGTTCCAAATTCGCGCCAAACAAACCCCACACCAAATGAAATGTCCCGGAGTAATATGCGGGTCATATGGTTTTACATCGAGACCTTTAAGAGGCATAATTTGATCGTTCGAGAGGTGTCGGAATCAGTCGAAACATGAGTTATATTCCAATTTATATCGTGTCAGAGGGTCCGAATAATCATTACTAGGCATTCTATACCTATCGAAAAGTTTTCGTCGAAAAACATTCGCTTTTAGATCAACTTTCCCCGCTTACAAAAAATAGCCAAAAACGATCGATTTTGAAGGTTATTATTATCTACGTTTTTTTCGGCCTTTTGGGCCCCGAAATAAAATGGTTCCAAATTCGCGCCAAACAAACCCCACACCAAATGAAATGTCCCGGGGTAATATGAGGGTCATATGGTTCTAAATCGAGAGTTTTAAGAGCCAGAATTTGATCGCTCGAGAGGTGTCGGAATCAGTCGAAACATGAGTTATATTCCAATTTATATTGTGTCAGAGGGTCCGAATAATCTAGGCATTCTATACCTATCGACAAGTTTTTGTCGAAAAATATTCGCTTTTAAATCAACTTTCCCCGCTTACAAAAAATAGCCAAAAACTATCGATTTTGAATGTTATTATCTACGTTTTTTTCGGCCTTTTGGGTCCCGAAATAAACTGGTTCCAAATTCGCGCCAAACAAACCCCACACCAAATGAAATGTCACGGTGTAATATTAGGGTCATATGGTTTTAAATCGAGACCTTTAAGAGGCATAATTTGATCGTTCGAGAGGTGTCGGAATCAGTCGAAACATGAGTTATATTCCAATTTATATCGTGTCAGAGGGTCCGAATAATCATTACTAGGCATTCTATACCTATCGACAAATTTACGTCGATAAACATTCGCTTTTAGATCAACTTTCCCCGCTTACAAATAAAAGCCAAAAAGATCGATTTTGAAGGTTATTATCTACGTTTTTTTTCGGCCTTTTGGGTCCCGAAATAAAATGATTCCAAATTCGCGCCAAACAAACCCCACACCAAATGAAATGTCTCGGTGTAATATGAGGGTCATATGGTTTTAAATCGAGAAATTTAAGAGCCAGAAATTTATCGTTCAAGAGGTGTCGGAATCCGTCGAAACATGAGTTATATTCCAATTTATATCGTGTCAGAGGGTCCGAATAATCATTAATAGGCATTATATACCTATCGACAAGTTTTCGTCGAAAAACATTCGCTTTTAGATCAACTTTCCCCGCTTACAAAAAATAGCCAAAAACGATCGATTTTGAAGGTTATTATCTACGTTTTTTTCGGCCTTTTGGGTCCCGAAATAAAATGGTTCCAAATTCGCGCCAAACAAACCCCACACCAAATGAAATGTTCCGGGGTAATATGAGGGTCATACGGTTCTAAATCAAGAGTTTTAAGAGCCAGAATTTGATCGCTCGAGAGGTGTCGGAATCAGTCGAAACATGAGTTATATTCCAATTTATATCGTGTCAGAGGGTCCGAATAATCATTACTAGGCATTCTATACCTATCGACAAGTTTTCGTCGAAAAACATTCGCTTTTAAATCAACTTTCCCCGCTTACAAAAAATAGCCAAAAACGATCGATTTTGAAGGTTATTATCTACGTTTTTTTCGGCCTTTTGGGTCCCGAAATAAAATGGTTCCAAATTCGCGCCAAACAAACCCCACACCAAATAAAATGTCACGTTGTAATATGAGGGTCATATGGTTTTAAATCGAGACCTTTATGAGGCATAATTTGATCGTTCGAGAGGTGTCAGAATCAGTCGAAACATGAGTTATATTCCAATTTATATCGTGTCAGAGGGTCCGAATAATCATTACTAGGCATTCTATACCTATCGACAAGTTTTCGTCGAAAAACATTCGCTTTTAGATCAACTTTCCCCGCTTACAAAAAATAGCCAAAAACGATCGATTTTGAAGGTTATTATCTACGTTTTTTTCGGCCTTTTGGGTCCCGAAATAAAATGATTCCAAATTCGCGCCAAACAAACCCCACACCAAATGAAATGTCTCGGTGTAATATGAGGATCATATGGTTTTAAATCGAGAAATTTAAGAGCCAGAATTTTATCGTTCAAGAGGTGTCAAAATCAGTCGAAACATGAGTTATATTCCAATTTATATCGTGTCAGAGGGTCCGAATAATCATTACTAGGCATTCTATACCTATCGACAAGTTTTAGTCGAAAAACATTCGCGTTTAGATCAACTTTCCCCGCTTACAAAAAATAGTCAAAAACGATCGATTTTGAAGGTTATTATCTACGTTTTTTCGGCCTTTTGGGTCCCAAAATAAAATGGTTCAAATTGGCGCCAAACAAACCCCACACCAAATGAAATGTCCCGGGGTAATATGAGGGTCATATGGTTCTAAATCGAGAGTTTTAAGAGCTAAAATTTGATCGCTCGAGAGGTGTCGGAATCAGTCGAAACATGAGTTATATTCAAATTTATATCGTGTCAGAGGGTCCGAATAATCATTACTAGGCATTCTATACCTATCGATAAGTTTTCGTCGATAAACATTCGCTTTTAGATCAACTTTCCCCACTTACAAAAAATAGCCAAAAACGATCGATTTTGAAGGTTATTATCTACGTTTTTTTCGGCCTTTTGGGTCCCGAAATAAAATGGTTCCAAATTCGCGCCAAACAAACCCCACACCAAATGAAACGTCCCGGGGTAATATGAGGGTCATATGGTTCAAAATCGAGAGTTTTAAGAGCCAGAATTTGATCGCTCGAGAGGTGTCGGAATCAGTCGAAACATGAGTTATATTCCAATTTATATCGTGTCAGAGGGTCCGAATAATCATTACTAGGCATTCTATACCTATCGACAAGTTTTCGTCGAAAAACATTCGCTTTTAAATCAACTTTCCCTGCTTACAAAAAATAGCCAAAAACGATCGACTTTGAAGGTTAATATCTACGTTTTTTTTTGGCCATTTGGGTCCCGAAATAAAATGGTTCCAAATTCGCGCCAAACAAACCCCACACCAAATGAAATGTCACGATGTAATATGAGGGTCATATGGTTTTAAATCGAGACCTTTAAGAGGCATAATTTGATCGTTCGAGAGGTGTCGGAATCAGTCGAAACATGAGTTATATTCCAAGTTATATCGTGTCAGAGGGTCCGAATAATCATTACTAGGCATTCTATACCTATCGACAAGTTTTCGTCGATAAACATTCGCTTTTAGATCAACTTTCCCTGCTTACAAAAAATAGCCAAAAACGATCGATTTTGAAGGTTATTATCTACGTTTTTTTCGGCCTTTTGGGTTCCCGAAATAAAATGGTTCCAAATTCGCGCCAAACAAACCCCACACCAAATGAAATGTCTCGGTGTAATATGAGGGTCATATGGTTTTAAATCGAGAAATTTAAGAGCCATAATTTTATCGTTCAAGAGGTGTCGAAATCAGTCGAAACATGAGTTATATTCCAATTTATATTGTGTCAGAGGGTCCGAATAATCATTACTAGGCATTTTATACCTATCGACAAGTTTTCGTCAAAACACATTTGGGTATAGATCAACTTTCCCTGCTTACGAAAAATAGTCAAAAACGATCGATTTTGAAGGTTATTATCCACGTTTTTTCGGCCTTTTGAGTCCCGAAATAAAATGGTTACAAATGGCGCCAAACAAACCCCACACCAAATGAAATGTCCCGGGGTAATATGAGGGTCATATTGTTCTAAATCGAGAGTTTTAAGAGCCAGATATTGATCGCTCGAGAGGTGTCGGAATCGGTCGAAACATGAGTTATATTCCAATTTATATCGTGTCAGAGGGTCCGAATAATCATTACTAGGCATTCTATACCTATCGACAAGTTTTCGTCGAAAAACATTCGCTTTTAGATCAAGTTTCCCCGCTGACAAAAAATAGCCAAAAACGATCGATTTTGAAGGTTATTATCTACGTTTTTTTCGGCCTTTTGGGTCCCGAAATAAAATGGTTCCAAATTCGCGCCAAACAAATCCCACACCAAATGAAATGTCCCGGTGTAATATGAGGGTCATATGGTTTTAAATCGAGATCTTTAAGAGGCATAATTTGATCGTTCGAGAGGTGTCGGAATCAGTTGAAACATGAGTTATATTCCAATTTATATCGTGTCAGAGGGTCCGAATAATCATTACTAGGCATTCTATACCTATCGACAAGTTTTCGTCGAAAAACATTCGCTTTTAGATCAACTTTCCCCGCTTACAAAAAATAGCCAAAAACGATCGACTTTGAAGGTTATTATCTACGTTTTTTTCGACCTTTTGGGTCACGAAATAAAATGGTTCCAAATTCGCGCCAAACAAACCCCACACCAAATGAAATGTCCCGGGGTAATATGAGGGTCATATGGTTCTAAATCGAGAGTTTTAAGAGCCAGAATTTGATCGCTCGAGAGGTGTCGGAATCAGTCGAAACATGAGTTATATTCCAATTTATATCGTGTCAGAGGGTCCGAATAATCATTACTAGGCATTCTATACCTATCGACAAGTTTTCGTCGAAAAACATTCGCTTTTAAATCAACTTTCCCCGCTTACAAAAAATAGCCAAAAACGATCGATTTTGAAGGTTATTATCTACGTTTTTTTTTCGGCCTTTTGGGTCCCGAAATAAAATGGTTCCAAATTCGCGCCAAACAACCCCCACACCAAATGAAATGTCACGGTGTAATATGAGGGTCATATGGTTTTAAATCGAGACCTTTAAGAGGCATAATTTGATCGTTCGAGAGGTGTCGGAATCAGTCGAAACATGAGTTTTATTACAATTTATATCGTGTCAGAGGGTCCGAATAATCATTACTAGGCATTCTATAACTATCGATAAGTTTTCGTCGATAAACATTCGCTTTTAGATCAACTTTCCCCACTGACAAAAAATAGCCAAAAACGATCGATTTTGAAGGTTATTATCTACGTTTTTTTCGGCCTTTTGGGTCCCGAAATAAAATGGTTACAAATGGCGCCAAACAAACCCCACACCAAATGAAATGTCCCGGGGTAATATGAGGGTCATATGGTTCTAAATCGAGAGTTTTAAGAGCCAGATATTGATCGCTCGAGAGGTGTCGGAATCGGTCGAAACATGAGTTATATTCCAATTTATATCGTGTCAGAGGGTCCGAATAATCATTACTAGGCATTCTATACCTATCGACAAGTTTTCGTCGAAAAACATTCGCTTTTAGATCAAGTTTCCCCGCTGACAAAAAATAGCCAAAAACGATCGATTTTGAAGGTTATTATCTACGTTTTTTTCGGCCTTTTGGGTCCCGAAATAAAATGGTTCCAAATTCGCGCCAAACAAACCCCACACCAAATGAAACGTCCCGGGGTAATATGAGGGTCATATGGTTCTAAATCGAGAGTTTTAAGAGCCAGAATTTGATCGCTCGAGAGGTGTCGGAATCAGTCGAAACATGAGTTATATTCCAATTTATATCGTGTCAGAGGGTCCGAATAATCATTACTAGGCATTCTATACCTATCGACAAGTTTTCGTCGAAAAACATTCGCTTTTAGATCAAGTTTCCCCGCTGACAAAAAATAGCCAAAAACGATCGATTTTGAAGGTTATTATCTACGTTTTTTTCGGCCTTTTGGGTCCCGAAATAAAATGGTTCCAAATTCGCGCCAAACAAACCCCACACCAAATGAAATGTCCCGGTGTAATATGAGGGTCATATGGTTCTAAATCGAGAGTTTTAAGAGCCAGAATTTGATCGCTCGAGAGGTGTCGGAATCAGTCGAAACATGAGTTATATTCCAATTTATATCGTGTCAGAGGGTCCGAATAATCATTACTAGGCATTCTATACCTATCGACAAGTTTTAGTCGAAAAACATTCGCGTTTAGATCAACTTTCCCCGCTTACAAAAAATAGTCAAAAACGATCGATTTTGAAGGTTTTTTTTTTTTTTTTTTTTTTTTTTTTGGTAAAAGGTAAGAATATATTAAAAAATAATGATCACTGTACAAATGAATGGCTACATCAAATTATGTAGCCATCTCGCGTCTCTCGTCCGTAACGGATATTTTATCATGACATTAATCCTACTCCGAACTTCCACTTTAATCATTTTAACTACCTGTTGCGGACACTGCACTGCGCCTTCAATTCTGCACAAGTTGCGTTGTCTCCAAACATGATAAATCATGGCATTGAAAAGTGTGCGTACTACATTGCATTGCAGTTTAGTACCCCGCACCTTGCATGCCCAATCCAGAGTACCAGACGAAGGAATTTTCTTCAACACCCATTCGCTTAAACCTTTGGCAATCTTGGAGCTCCACTCGCATTCAAAAAAAATATGCTCCAGTTTTTCCTCGTGGGTTTCACATAGCAAACAACGGTCAGTATCAGCAACTCCAAATCTAACCAGATTAACCCTAGTGTTTAGAGCACGCCTAAAAACAAGCCATGAAATGAAGCTGTGTTTAGGCATACTCCATCCACTCCAAACGAGACGAGCCCAAGGCACTGTCGGGTTGTGTACCCGAAGTCCCTCATAGCCCTCCGAGATCCCATAACAGGATCGAGACCCATGCCAAAGGCCATTCACATACATATGTTTAATTTTGTCCTTAGCCTGACAAATCTTCCGCCAAGCCCAGGTAACATCTGTGGAAGGTTGGTATTCATTCCAATCGCGGCCTTTGAGATAAATAGAATTAACCCATCTAACCCAAAGACGTTCCGGTTGATCAAAAACCCAAGCAGCTAATTTAGCCACCGCAGCCTGATTCCAGGTAGACAAGTCTCGAAGCCCTAGACCACCTTCCCCCTTAGGGCAACATAATTTCTCCCAACTCACCAGTGCTCTGTTATTACCTTCCACCCCGCCATTCCACAGGAAATTGCGACATAAGGAGATAATTCGAGTCATGACATAAGAAGGGATAATGAACACCATAGCCCAGTAATTATGAAGCTGGGATAGCACAGACTGAACCAGAGTCAGCCTACCTGCATAGGATAATTTTCTCGCACCAATACTCGAAATTCTCGAAATAATTCTAGCCACTAAACATTCGCAATCGCCCTTACTAATCCGGGTGCACTGAATCGGGAGACCCAAGTAACGAAAGGGTAGTGTACCTTCGATACATCCCGAAAAACGGAGCATACTCTCTTTCACGGCAGGGTCGACCCCGGCGAAATAAGCGTGCGACTTGCCAAAGCTCAAGCTCAAACCCGATGCCCTGCTAAACATAGCAAAAGCTTTCCACAAGAATTCCATAGACGGACTATCTCCTTTGCAAAAAAGCAAAAGATCATCCGCGAACATAAGGTGGGTGAGTTTCATCGATGCACATTTAGGATGATATTTAAATTTCTTGTCAATTCTGCCAAATGTTAGTATACGAGAAAAGTATTCCATACAGATAGTAAAAAGCAGTGGTGACATTGGATCACCTTGTCTTAGCCCTCGCTTCCCCTGAAAAAATCCGAACGAATCTCCGTTGACACAAAGTGAATAGGAGACCGAAGTCACACACTCCATGACCAGGTGCCGAAAGTGGTCCGGGAATTCCAAGGCTCGCAGCATTTGATCAACAAATTCCCATTCCACACTGTCATAAGCTTTATGTAAATCCACCTTGAACAGACATCTAGGTGAAACCCGACCTCTTCTATACATCTTAACAAGATCCTGACATATCATTACATTCTCAACAATACTCCGACCCTCAATGAACCCACCTTGAGTAGGCGAGATAATCTGCGGAAGGATCTTGGCCAACCTCGAACAAATAATCTTAGCAATGCACTTATAAACCACATTGCAGCACGCAATAGGCCTAAAATCCTTAACAGACTGAGGACGATTCAATTTGGGAATAAGAGTAATGATAGCACAGTTCAGCTGTTTCAGCAGCTTACCTGAAACAAAGAAGTCCTGGATAGCACTGATCACATCCCCTCCAACAATATCCCACGAGTCAATAAAAAATTGGCTCGTGAAACCATCGGGCCCCGGAGCTTTATCTCGATGAATAGCAAAGAGCGCCTTTTTGATTTCATCCTCAGAAACTCCGGCCAAGAGAGCAGCCGAATGATCCTGTGTGCAAACAGGGCCCAAACGTACCGTGTCCACACACACATCTTCTATCGATTTCGAATCCCCCAGGAGCGAGCGATAATACTTCAGAAAAGCATCTTCAATTTCCTCCTTCGTATTGCACTCCTCCCCCTCAGCGCCTAAAAGCTTTGTGACTGCATTGCGAGCACGTCTTGCTCTCAAAAGGCCATGGAAGTAAGCGGAGTTCACGTCCCCTTCTTTAATCCACTTTTGCTTCGACTTCTGGGCCCAAAAGTCAGCTCGCGCAGCCTGCAGGCCACGGACCGTATCGTTCAAATCAGATTCTTCCCGCAACAAGGACTCGGATCGGTCAGTCCTGATACGGAACTGGAGATTCTTCCCGCAACAAGGACTCGAATCAGATTTTGAAGGTTATTATCTACGTTTTTTCGGCCTTTTGGGTCCCAAAATAAAATGGTTCAAATTGGCGCCAAACAAACCCCACACCAAATGAAATGTCCCGGGGTAATATGAGGGTCATATGGTTCTAAATCGAGAGTTTTAAGAGCTAAAATTTGATCGCTCGAGAGGTGTCGGAATCAGTCGAAACATGAGTTATATTCAAATTTATATCGTGTCAGAGGGTCCGAATAATCATTACTAGGCATTCTATACCTATCGATAAGTTTTCGTCGATAAACATTCGCTTTTAGATCAACTTTCCCCACTTACAAAAAATAGCCAAAAACGATCGATTTTGAAGGTTATTATCTACGTTTTTTTCGGCCTTTTGGGTCCCGAAATAAAATGGTTCCAAATTCGCGCCAAACAAACCCCACACCAAATGAAACGTCCCGGGGTAATATGAGGGTCATATGGTTCAAAATCGAGAGTTTTAAGAGCCAGAATTTGATCGCTCGAGAGGTGTCGGAATCAGTCGAAACATGAGTTATATTCCAATTTATATCGTGTCAGAGGGTCCGAATAATCATTACTAGGCATTCTATACCTATCGACAAGTTTTCGTCGAAAAACATTCGCTTTTAAATCAACTTTCCCTGCTTACAAAAAATAGCCAAAAACGATCGACTTTGAAGGTTAATATCTACGTTTTTTTTTGGCCATTTGGGTCCCGAAATAAAATGGTTCCAAATTCGCGCCAAACAAACCCCACACCAAATGAAATGTCACGATGTAATATGAGGGTCATATGGTTTTAAATCGAGACCTTTAAGAGGCATAATTTGATCGTTCGAGAGGTGTCGGAATCAGTCGAAACATGAGTTATATTCCAAGTTATATCGTGTCAGAGGGTCCGAATAATCATTACTAGGCATTCTATACCTATCGACAAGTTTTCGTCGATAAACATTCGCTTTTAGATCAACTTTCCCTGCTTACAAAAAATAGCCAAAAACGATCGATTTTGAAGGTTATTATCTACGTTTTTTTCGGCCTTTTGGGTTCCCGAAATAAAATGGTTCCAAATTCGCGCCAAACAAACCCCACACCAAATGAAATGTCTCGGTGTAATATGAGGGTCATATGGTTTTAAATCGAGAAATTTAAGAGCCATAATTTTATCGTTCAAGAGGTGTCGAAATCAGTCGAAACATGAGTTATATTCCAATTTATATTGTGTCAGAGGGTCCGAATAATCATTACTAGGCATTTTATACCTATCGACAAGTTTTCGTCAAAACACATTTGGGTATAGATCAACTTTCCCTGCTTACGAAAAATAGTCAAAAACGATCGATTTTGAAGGTTATTATCCACGTTTTTTCGGCCTTTTGAGTCCCGAAATAAAATGGTTACAAATGGCGCCAAACAAACCCCACACCAAATGAAATGTCCCGGGGTAATATGAGGGTCATATTGTTCTAAATCGAGAGTTTTAAGAGCCAGATATTGATCGCTCGAGAGGTGTCGGAATCGGTCGAAACATGAGTTATATTCCAATTTATATCGTGTCAGAGGGTCCGAATAATCATTACTAGGCATTCTATACCTATCGACAAGTTTTCGTCGAAAAACATTCGCTTTTAGATCAAGTTTCCCCGCTGACAAAAAATAGCCAAAAACGATCGATTTTGAAGGTTATTATCTACGTTTTTTTCGGCCTTTTGGGTCCCGAAATAAAATGGTTCCAAATTCGCGCCAAACAAACCCCACACCAAATGAAACGTCCCGGGGTAATATGAGGGTCATATGGTTCTAAATCGAGAGTTTTAAGAGCCAGAATTTGATCGCTCGAGAGGTGTCGGAATCAGTCGAAACATGAGTTATATTCCAATTTATATCGTGTCAGAGGGTCCGAATAATCATTACTAGGCATTCTATACCTATCGACAAGTTTTCGTCGAAAAACATTCGCTTTTAGATCAACTTTCCCCGCTTACAAAAAATAGCCAAAAACTATCGATTTTGAATGTTATTATCTACGTTTTTTTCGGCCTTTTGGGTCCCGAAATAAACTGGTTCCAAATTCGCGCCAAACAAACCCCACACCAAATGAAATGTCACGGTGTAATATTAGGGTCATATGGTTTTAAATCGAGACCTTTAAGAGGCATAATTTGATCGTTCGAGAGGTGTCGGAATCAGTCGAAACATGAGTTATATTCCAATTTATATCGTGTCAGAGGGTCCGAATAATCATTACTAGGCATTCTATACCTATCGACAAATTTACGTCGATAAACATTCGCTTTTAGATCAACTTTCCCCGCTTACAAATAAAAGCCAAAAAGATCGATTTTGAAGGTTATTATCTACGTTTTTTTTCGGCCTTTTGGGTCCCGAAATAAAATGATTCCAAATTCGCGCCAAACAAACCCCACACCAAATGAAATGTCTCGGTGTAATATGAGGGTCATATGGTTTTAAATCGAGAAATTTAAGAGCCAGAAATTTATCGTTCAAGAGGTGTCGGAATCCGTCGAAACATGAGTTATATTCCAATTTATATCGTGTCAGAGGGTCCGAATAATCATTAATAGGCATTATATACCTATCGACAAGTTTTCGTCGAAAAACATTCGCTTTTAGATCAACTTTCCCCGCTTACAAAAAATAGCCAAAAACGATCGATTTTGAAGGTTATTATCTACGTTTTTTTCGGCCTTTTGGGTCCCGAAATAAAATGGTTCCAAATTCGCGCCAAACAAACCCCACACCAAATGAAATGTTCCGGGGTAATATGAGGGTCATACGGTTCTAAATCAAGAGTTTTAAGAGCCAGAATTTGATCGCTCGAGAGGTGTCGGAATCAGTCGAAACATGAGTTATATTCCAATTTATATCGTGTCAGAGGGTCCGAATAATCATTACTAGGCATTCTATACCTATCGACAAGTTTTCGTCGAAAAACATTCGCTTTTAAATCAACTTTCCCCGCTTACAAAAAATAGCCAAAAACGATCGATTTTGAAGGTTATTATCTACGTTTTTTTCGGCCTTTTGGGTCCCGAAATAAAATGGTTCCAAATTCGCGCCAAACAAACCCCACACCAAATAAAATGTCACGTTGTAATATGAGGGTCATATGGTTTTAAATCGAGACCTTTATGAGGCATAATTTGATCGTTCGAGAGGTGTCAGAATCAGTCGAAACATGAGTTATATTCCAATTTATATCGTGTCAGAGGGTCCGAATAATCATTACTAGGCATTCTATACCTATCGACAAGTTTTCGTCGAAAAACATTCGCTTTTAGATCAACTTTCCCGCTTACAAAAAATAGCCAAAAACGATCGATTTTGAAGGTTATTATCTACGTTTTTTTCGGCCTTTTGGGTCCCGAAATAAAATGATTCCAAATTCGCGCCAAACAAACCCCACACCAAATGAAATGTCTCGGTGTAATATGAGGATCATATGGTTTTAAATCGAGAAATTTAAGAGCCAGAATTTTATCGTTCAAGAGGTGTCAAAATCAGTCGAAACATGAGTTATATTCCAATTTATATCGTGTCAGAGGGTCCGAATAATCATTACTAGGCATTCTATACCTATCGACAAGTTTTAGTCGAAAAACATTCGCGTTTAGATCAACTTTCCCCGCTTACAAAAAATAGTCAAAAACGATCGATTTTGAAGGTTATTATCTACGTTTTTTCGGCCTTTTGGGTCCCAAAATAAAATGGTTCAAATTGGCGCCAAACAAACCCCACACCAAATGAAATGTCCCGGGGTAATATGAGGGTCATATGGTTCTAAATCGAGAGTTTTAAGAGCTAAAATTTGATCGCTCGAGAGGTGTCGGAATCAGTCGAAACATGAGTTATATTCCAAGTTATATCGTGTCAGAGGGTCCGAATAATCATTACTAGGCATTCTATACCTATCGACAAGTTTTCGTCGATAAACATTCGCTTTTAGATCAACTTTCCCTGCTTACAAAAAATAGCCAAAAACGATCGATTTTGAAGGTTATTATCTACGTTTTTTTCGGCCTTTTGGGTTCCCGAAATAAAATGGTTCCAAATTCGCGCCAAACAAACCCCACACCAAATGAAATGTCTCGGTGTAATATGAGGGTCATATGGTTTTAAATCGAGAAATTTAAGAGCCATAATTTTATCGTTCAAGAGGTGTCGAAATCAGTCGAAACATGAGTTATATTCCAATTTATATTGTGTCAGAGGGTCCGAATAATCATTACTAGGCATTTTATACCTATCGACAAGTTTTCGTCAAAACACATTTGGGTATAGATCAACTTTCCCTGCTTACGAAAAATAGTCAAAAACGATCGATTTTGAAGGTTATTATCCACGTTTTTTCGGCCTTTTGAGTCCCGAAATAAAATGGTTACAAATGGCGCCAAACAAACCCCACACCAAATGAAATGTCCCGGGGTAATATGAGGGTCATATTGTTCTAAATCGAGAGTTTTAAGAGCCAGATATTGATCGCTCGAGAGGTGTCGGAATCGGTCGAAACATGAGTTATATTCCAATTTATATCGTGTCAGAGGGTCCGAATAATCATTACTAGGCATTCTATACCTATCGACAAGTTTTCGTCGAAAAACATTCGCTTTTAGATCAAGTTTCCCCGCTGACAAAAAATAGCCAAAAACGATCGATTTTGAAGGTTATTATCTACGTTTTTTTCGGCCTTTTGGGTCCCGAAATAAAATGGTTCCAAATTCGCGCCAAACAAATCCCACACCAAATGAAATGTCCCGGTGTAATATGAGGGTCATATGGTTTTAAATCGAGATCTTTAAGAGGCTTAATTTGATCGTTCGAGAGGTGTCGGAATCAGTTGAAACATGAGTTATATTCCAATTTATATCGTGTCAGAGGGTCCGAATAATCATTACTAGGCATTCTATACCTATCGACAAGTTTTCGTCGAAAAACATTCGCTTTTAGATCAACTTTCCCCGCTTACAAAAAATAGCCAAAAACGATCGACTTTGAAGGTTATTATCTACGTTTTTTTCGACCTTTTGGGTCACGAAATAAAATGGTTCCAAATTCGCGCCAAACAAACCCCACACCAAATGAAATGTCCCGGGGTAATATGAGGGTCATATGGTTCTAAATCGAGAGTTTTAAGAGCCAGAATTTGATCGCTCGAGAGGTGTCGGAATCAGTCGAAACATGAGTTATATTCCAATTTATATCGTGTCAGAGGGTCCGAATAATCATTACTAGGCATTCTATACCTATCGACAAGTTTTCGTCGAAAAACATTCGCTTTTAAATCAACTTTCCCCGCTTACAAAAAATAGCCAAAAACGATCGATTTTGAAGGTTATTATCTACGTTTTTTTTTCGGCCTTTTGGGTCCCGAAATAAAATGGTTCCAAATTCGCGCCAAACAACCCCCACACCAAATGAAATGTCACGGTGTAATATGAGGGTCATATGGTTTTAAATCGAGACCTTTAAGAGGCATAATTTGATCGTTCGAGAGGTGTCGGAATCAGTCGAAACATGAGTTTTATTACAATTTATATCGTGTCAGAGGGTCCGAATAATCATTACTAGGCATTCTATAACTATCGATAAGTTTTCGTCGATAAACATTCGCTTTTAGATCAACTTTCCCCACTGACAAAAAATAGCCAAAAACGATCGATTTTGAAGGTTATTATCTACGTTTTTTTCGGCCTTTTGGGTCCCGAAATAAAATGGTTACAAATGGCGCCAAACAAACCCCACACCAAATGAAATGTCCCGGGGTAATATGAGGGTCATATGGTTCTAAATCGAGAGTTTTAAGAGCCAGATATTGATCGCTCGAGAGGTGTCGGAATCGGTCGAAACATGAGTTATATTCCAATTTATATCGTGTCAGAGGGTCCGAATAATCATTACTAGGCATTCTATACCTATCGACAAGTTTTCGTCGAAAAACATTCGCTTTTAGATCAAGTTTCCCCGCTGACAAAAAATAGCCAAAAACGATCGATTTTGAAGGTTATTATCTACGTTTTTTTCGGCCTTTTGGGTCCCGAAATAAAATGGTTCCAAATTCGCGCCAAACAAACCCCACACCAAATGAAACGTCCCGGGGTAATATGAGGGTCATATGGTTCTAAATCGAGAGTTTTAAGAGCCAGAATTTGATCGCTCGAGAGGTGTCGGAATCAGTCGAAACATGAGTTATATTCCAATTTATATCGTGTCAGAGGGTCCGAATAATCATTACTAGGCATTCTATACCTATCGACAAGTTTTCGTCGAAAAACATTCGCTTTTAGATCAAGTTTCCCCGCTGACAAAAAATAGCCAAAAACGATCGATTTTGAAGGTTATTATCTACGTTTTTTTCGGCCTTTTGGGTCCCGAAATAAAATGGTTCCAAATTCGCGCCAAACAAACCCCACACCAAATGAAATGTCCCGGTGTAATATGAGGGTCATATGGTTCTAAATCGAGAGTTTTAAGAGCCAGAATTTGATCGCTCGAGAGGTGTCGGAATCAGTCGAAACATGAGTTATATTCCAATTTATATCGTGTCAGAGGGTCCGAATAATCATTACTAGGCATTCTATACCTATCGACAAGTTTTAGTCGAAAAACATTCGCGTTTAGATCAACTTTCCCCGCTTACAAAAAATAGTCAAAAACGATCGATTTTGAAGGTTTTTTTTTTTTTTTTTTTTTTTTTTTTTGGTAAAAGGTAAGAATATATTAAAAAATAATGATCACTGTACAAATGAATGGCTACATCAAATTATGTAGCCATCTCGCGTCTCTCGTCCGTAACGGATATTTTATCATGACATTAATCCTACTCCGAACTTCCACTTTAATCATTTTAACTACCTGTTGCGGACACTGCACTGCGCCTTCAATTCTGCACAAGTTGCGTTGTCTCCAAACATGATAAATCATGGCATTGAAAAGTGTGCGTACTACATTGCATTGCAGTTTAGTACCCCGCACCTTGCATGCCCAATCCAGAGTACCAGACGAAGGAATTTTCTTCAACACCCATTCGCTTAAACCTTTGGCAATCTTGGAGCTCCACTCGCATTCAAAAAAAATATGCTCCAGTTTTTCCTCGTGGGTTTCACATAGCAAACAACGGTCAGTATCAGCAACTCCAAATCTAACCAGATTAACCCTAGTGTTTAGAGCACGCCTAAAAACAAGCCATGAAATGAAGCTGTGTTTAGGCATACTCCATCCACTCCAAACGAGACGAGCCCAAGGCACTGTCGGGTTGTGTACCCGAAGTCCCTCATAGCCCTCCGAGATCCCATAACAGGATCGAGACCCATGCCAAAGGCCATTCACATACATATGTTTAATTTTGTCCTTAGCCTGACAAATCTTCCGCCAAGCCCAGGTAACATCTGTGGAAGGTTGGTATTCATTCCAATCGCGGCCTTTGAGATAAATAGAATTAACCCATCTAACCCAAAGACGTTCCGGTTGATCAAAAACCCAAGCAGCTAATTTAGCCACCGCAGCCTGATTCCAGGTAGACAAGTCTCGAAGCCCTAGACCACCTTCCCCCTTAGGGCAACATAATTTCTCCCAACTCACCAGTGCTCTGTTATTACCTTCCACCCCGCCATTCCACAGGAAATTGCGACATAAGGAGATAATTCGAGTCATGACATAAGAAGGGATAATGAACACCATAGCCCAGTAATTATGAAGCTGGGATAGCACAGACTGAACCAGAGTCAGCCTACCTGCATAGGATAATTTTCTCGCACCAATACTCGAAATTCTCGAAATAATTCTAGCCACTAAACATTCGCAATCGCCCTTACTAATCCGGGTGCACTGAATCGGGAGACCCAAGTAACGAAAGGGTAGTGTACCTTCGATACATCCCGAAAAACGGAGCATACTCTCTTTCACGGCAGGGTCGACCCCGGCGAAATAAGCGTGCGACTTGCCAAAGCTCAAGCTCAAACCCGATGCCCTGCTAAACATAGCAAAAGCTTTCCACAAGAATTCCATAGACGGACTATCTCCTTTGCAAAAAAGCAAAAGATCATCCGCGAACATAAGGTGGGTGAGTTTCATCGATGCACATTTAGGATGATATTTAAATTTCTTGTCAATTCTGCCAAATGTTAGTATACGAGAAAAGTATTCCATACAGATAGTAAAAAGCAGTGGTGACATTGGATCACCTTGTCTTAGCCCTCGCTTCCCCTGAAAAAATCCGAACGAATCTCCGTTGACACAAAGTGAATAGGAGACCGAAGTCACACACTCCATGACCAGGTGCCGAAAGTGGTCCGGGAATTCCAAGGCTCGCAGCATTTGATCAACAAATTCCCATTCCACACTGTCATAAGCTTTATGTAAATCCACCTTGAACAGACATCTAGGTGAAACCCGACCTCTTCTATACATCTTAACAAGATCCTGACATATCAGTACATTCTCAACAATACTCCGACCCTCAATGAACCCACCTTGAGTAGGCGAGATAATCTGCGGAAGGATCTTGGCCAACCTCGAACAAATAATCTTAGCAATGCACTTATAAACCACATTGCAGCACGCAATAGGCCTAAAATCCTTAACAGACTGAGGACGATTCAATTTGGGAATAAGAGTAATGATAGCACAGTTCAGCTGTTTCAGCAGCTTACCTGAAACAAAGAAGTCCTGGATAGCACTGATCACATCCCCTCCAACAATATCCCACGAGTCAATAAAAAATTGGCTCGTGAAACCATCGGGCCCCGGAGCTTTATCTCGATGAATAGCAAAGAGCGCCTTTTTGATTTCATCCTCAGAAACTCCGGCCAAGAGAGCAGCCGAATGATCCTGTGTGCAAACAGGGCCCAAACGTACCGTGTCCACACACACATCTTCTATCGATTTCGAATCCCCCAGGAGCGAGCGATAATACTTCAGAAAAGCATCTTCAATTTCCTCCTTCGTATTGCACTCCTCCCCCTCAGCGCCTAAAAGCTTTGTGACTGCATTGCGAGCACGTCTTGCTCTCAAAAGGCCATGGAAGTAAGCGGAGTTCACGTCCCCTTCTTTAATCCACTTTTGCTTCGACTTCTGGGCCCAAAAGTCAGCTCGCGCAGCCTGCAGGCCACGGACCGTATCGTTCAAATCAGATTCTTCCCGCAACAAGGACTCGGATCGGTCAGTCCTGATACGGAACTGGAGATTCTTCCCGCAACAAGGACTCGAATCAGATTTTGAAGGTTATTATCTACGTTTTTTCGGCCTTTTGGGTCCCAAAATAAAATGGTTCAAATTGGCGCCAAACAAACCCCACACCAAATGAAATGTCCCGGGGTAATATGAGGGTCATATGGTTCTAAATCGAGAGTTTTAAGAGCTAAAATTTGATCGCTCGAGAGGTGTCGGAATCAGTCGAAACATGAGTTATATTCAAATTTATATCGTGTCAGAGGGTCCGAATAATCATTACTAGGCATTCTATACCTATCGATAAGTTTTCGTCGATAAACATTCGCTTTTAGATCAACTTTCCCCACTTACAAAAAATAGCCAAAAACGATCGATTTTGAAGGTTATTATCTACGTTTTTTTCGGCCTTTTGGGTCCCGAAATAAAATGGTTCCAAATTCGCGCCAAACAAACCCCACACCAAATGAAACGTCCCGGGGTAATATGAGGGTCATATGGTTCAAAATCGAGAGTTTTAAGAGCCAGAATTTGATCGCTCGAGAGGTGTCGGAATCAGTCGAAACATGAGTTATATTCCAATTTATATCGTGTCAGAGGGTCCGAATAATCATTACTAGGCATTCTATACCTATCGACAAGTTTTCGTCGAAAAACATTCGCTTTTAAATCAACTTTCCCTGCTTACAAAAAATAGCCAAAAACGATCGACTTTGAAGGTTAATATCTACGTTTTTTTTTGGCCATTTGGGTCCCGAAATAAAATGGTTCCAAATTCGCGCCAAACAAACCCCACACCAAATGAAATGTCACGATGTAATATGAGGGTCATATGGTTTTAAATCGAGACCTTTAAGAGGCATAATTTGATCGTTCGAGAGGTGTCGGAATCAGTCGAAACATGAGTTATATTCCAAGTTATATCGTGTCAGAGGGTCCGAATAATCATTACTAGGCATTCTATACCTATCGACAAGTTTTCGTCGATAAACATTCGCTTTTAGATCAACTTTCCCTGCTTACAAAAAATAGCCAAAAACGATCGATTTTGAAGGTTATTATCTACGTTTTTTTCGGCCTTTTGGGTTCCCGAAATAAAATGGTTCCAAATTCGCGCCAAACAAACCCCACACCAAAT
Organism: Agrostemma githago; assembly: GCA_958450325.1. Taxonomy (NCBI): domain Eukaryota; kingdom Viridiplantae; phylum Streptophyta; class Magnoliopsida; order Caryophyllales; family Caryophyllaceae; genus Agrostemma; species Agrostemma githago. The sequence goes on along the minus strand of OY288247.1, from coordinate 76,936,891 downwards.
GAAATGTCTCGGTGTAATATGAGGGTCATATGGTTTTAAATCGAGAAATTTAAGAGCCATAATTTTATCGTTCAAGAGGTGTCGAAATCAGTCGAAACATGAGTTATATTCCAATTTATATTGTGTCAGAGGGTCCGAATAATCATTACTAGGCATTTTATACCTATCGACAAGTTTTCGTCAAAACACATTTGGGTATAGATCAACTTTCCCTGCTTACGAAAAATAGTCAAAAACGATCGATTTTGAAGGTTATTATCCACGTTTTTTCGGCCTTTTGAGTCCCGAAATAAAATGGTTACAAATGGCGCCAAACAAACCCCACACCAAATGAAATGTCCCGGGGTAATATGAGGGTCATATTGTTCTAAATCGAGAGTTTTAAGAGCCAGATATTGATCGCTCGAGAGGTGTCGGAATCGGTCGAAACATGAGTTATATTCCAATTTATATCGTGTCAGAGGGTCCGAATAATCATTACTAGGCATTCTATACCTATCGACAAGTTTTCGTCGAAAAACATTCGCTTTTAGATCAAGTTTCCCCGCTGACAAAAAATAGCCAAAAACGATCGATTTTGAAGGTTATTATCTACGTTTTTTTCGGCCTTTTGGGTCCCGAAATAAAATGGTTCCAAATTCGCGCCAAACAAATCCCACACCAAATGAAATGTCCCGGTGTAATATGAGGGTCATATGGTTTTAAATCGAGATCTTTAAGAGGCATAATTTGATCGTTCGAGAGGTGTCGGAATCAGTTGAAACATGAGTTATATTCCAATTTATATCGTGTCAGAGGGTCCGAATAATCATTACTAGGCATTCTATACCTATCGACAAGTTTTCGTCGAAAAACATTCGCTTTTAGATCAACTTTCCCCGCTTACAAAAAATAGCCAAAAACGATCGACTTTGAAGGTTATTATCTACGTTTTTTTCGACCTTTTGGGTCACGAAATAAAATGGTTCCAAATTCGCGCCAAACAAACCCCACACCAAATGAAATGTCCCGGGGTAATATGAGGGTCATATGGTTCTAAATCGAGAGTTTTAAGAGCCAGAATTTGATCGCTCGAGAGGTGTCGGAATCAGTCGAAACATGAGTTATATTCCAATTTATATCGTGTCAGAGGGTCCGAATAATCATTACTAGGCATTCTATACCTATCGACAAGTTTTCGTCGAAAAACATTTGCTTTTAAATCAACTTTCCCCGCTTACAAAAAATAGCCAAAAACGATCGATTTTGAAGGTTATTATCTACGTTTTTTTTTCGGCCTTTTGGGTCCCGAAATAAAATGGTTCCAAATTCGCGCCAAACAACCCCCACACCAAATGAAATGTCACGGTGTAATATGAGGGTCATATGGTTTTAAATCGAGACCTTTAAGAGGCATAATTTGATCGTTCGAGAGGTGTCGGAATCAGTCGAAACATGAGTTTTATTACAATTTATATCGTGTCAGAGGGTCCGAATAATCATTACTAGGCATTCTATAACTATCGATAAGTTTTCGTCGATAAACATTCGCTTTTAGATCAACTTTCCCCACTGACAAAAAATAGCCAAAAACGATCGATTTTGAAGGTTATTATCTACGTTTTTTTCGGCCTTTTGGGTCCCGAAATAAAATGGTTACAAATGGCGCCAAACAAACCCCACACCAAATGAAATGTCCCGGGGTAATATGAGGGTCATATGGTTCTAAATCGAGAGTTTTAAGAGCCAAATATTGATCGCTCGAGAGGTGTCGGAATCGGTCGAAACATGAGTTATATTCCAATTTATATCGTGTCAGAGGGTCCGAATAATCATTACTAGGCATTCTATACCTATCGACAAGTTTTCGTCGAAAAACATTCGCTTTTAGATCAAGTTTCCCCGCTGACAAAAAATAGCCAAAAACGATCGATTTTGAAGGTTATTATCTACGTTTTTTTCGGCCTTTTGGGTCCCGAAATAAAATGGTTCCAAATTCGCGCCAAACAAACCCCACACCAAATGAAACGTCCCGGGGTAATATGAGGGTCATATGGTTCTAAATCGAGAGTTTTAAGAGCCAGAATTTGATCGCTCGAGAGGTGTCGGAATCAGTCGAAACATGAGTTATATTCCAATTTATATCGTGTCAGAGGGTCCGAATAATCATTACTAGGCATTCTATACCTATCGACAAGTTTTCGTCGAAAAACATTCGCTTTTAGATCAAGTTTCCCCGCTGACAAAAAATAGCCAAAAACGATCGATTTTGAAGGTTATTATCTACGTTTTTTTCGGCCTTTTGGGTCCCGAAATAAAATGGTTCCAAATTCGCGCCAAACAAACCCCACACCAAATGAAATGTCCCGGTGTAATATGAGGGTCATATGGTTCTAAATCGAGAGTTTTAAGAGGCATAATTTGATCGTTCGAGAGGTGTCGGAATCAGTCGAAACATGAGTTATATTCCAATTTATATCGTGTCAGAGGGTCCGAATAATCATTACTAGGCATTCTATACCTATCGACAAGTTTTCGTCGAAAAACATTCGCTTTTAAATCAACTTTCCCCGCTTACAAAAAATAGCCAAAAACGATCGACTTTGAAGGTTATTATCTACGTTTTTTTCGACCTTTTGGGTTCCGAAATAAAATGGTTCCAAATTCGCGCCAAACAAACCCCACACCAAATGAAATGTCCCGGGGTAATATGAGGGTCATATGGTTCTAAATCGAGAGTTTTAAGAGCCAGAATTTGATCGCTCGAGAGGTGTCGGAATCAGTCGAAACATGAGTTATATTCCAATTTATATCGTGTCAGAGGGTCCGAATAATCATTACTAGGCATTCTATACCTATCGACAAGTTTTCGTCGAAAAACATTCGCTTTTAAATCAACTTTCCCCGCTTACAAAAAATAGCCAAAAACGATCGATTTTGAAGGTTATTATCTACGTTTTTTTTCCGGCCTTTTGGGTCCCGAAATAAAATGGTTCCAAATTCGCGCCAAACAAACCCCACATCAAATGAAATGTCACGGTGTAATATGAGGGTCATATGGTTTTAAATCGAGACCTTTAAGAGGCATAATTTGATCGTTCGAGAGGTGTCGGAATCAGTCGAAACATGAGTTATATTCCAATTTATATCGTGTCAGAGGGTCCGAATAATCATTACTAGGCATTCTATACCTATCGACAAGTTTTCGTCGATAAACATTCGCTTTTAGATCAACTTTCCCCGCTTACGAAAAATAGTCAAAAACGATCGATTTTGAAGGTTTTTTTTTTTTTTTTGGTAAAGGGCAAGTATATTAGAAAGGGAAACAAAAACAAAAACAAAAAATGACTACATCAAATTATGTAGCCATTTAGCATCCTTATCCGTAACGGGGAATTTAATCTTACACAAAATCCTATTTTTAACATCCGACACAATCAATTTGACTATCTCCTGTGGATGTCGCACCGCTTCATCAATCCTGCAAGCATTTCTTTGTCTCCAAATATGATATATAGTCGCATTGATCATCGCTCGAAGCACATTACATTGTAACTTCGAGCCCCGCATTTTCGTAGCCCAGATCATCCCCGTGATACACGGGATTGGTTTCCTCACCCAATTGCTCAACAGACCCATCACCCGAGAACTCCAACTGCAACCAAAGAAAAGATGTTCTAAACTCTCTTCTTCCCGCTCGCAGATAAAACACCGATCCGAGTCAGCAACCCCGATCCTAAAAAGCTTCTTCCTCGTATTAAGGGCCCCTCGAAACACTAGCCACGAGATGAAGCTATGCCTCGGAACACTCCACGCGCTCCATACAAGTCTCGCCCACGGGGCCGGAGACTCGCAAGAACGCAACTCCTGATAAGCCATCGAGATCGAGTAACTCGGCTCCGCTCCATGCCAAGTACCATTGACTAACATATTCTTTATTTTCTCTTTAGCCTGACAGATTTTCCTCCACGCCCACGTAACATCGGATTGAGGCCGATAATCATACCACTCCACCCCCTTCAGATAGATGCTATTGACCCACCGAACCCACAACCGGTCCGGCTGATCAAACACCCACGAAGCAAGCTTCGCCACAGCTGCTTCATTCCAGATATACAGATCCCTAATTCCCAAACCTCCTTCATCTTTAGGCCGACAAATTTTATCCCAACTAACCAAAGCTCGATTATTTCCTTCGACACCCCCATCCCATAAAAAGTTACGGCAAATTGAAATAATTCGAGCCATGACAAATTTAGGAATGATAAAAATCATTGCCCAATAATTATGCAGCTGAGACAGAACAGACTGAACCAGGGTCAGTCTCCCAGCATAAGACAGCTTACGGGCCCCAATACCAGAGATCCTAGAAATGATACGAGCTATCAAATTTTCACAATCTAGCTTACCTAAACGAGTACTTTGGATAGGAAACCCAAGATACCGAAAAGGAAACGTACCTTCGACACAACCCGAGAGCTGAAGAATCGCAGCCTTCCTGTCCTCATCCACCCCTGCAAAATAGGCATGAGACTTCCCCACGCTTAAGCTCAGACCCGAGGCCCTACTAAAGGAAGCAAAGGCACCCCACAGGAATTCCATCGATTCCCGATCCCCCTTACAAAAAAGGAGGAGATCATCCGCGAAGAGCAAATGAGTCAGCTTCAAAGGGCCACATTTCGGATGGAATTTAAAGTTCCTATCCACTCTTCCAAAATTCAAGATTCGAGAGAAATATTCCATGCAAATCGTGAATAACAAAGGCGACATGGGATCCCCTTGTCTCAACCCTCTTTTCCCTCGAAAAAACCCGAAATTATCCCCATTAGCACAAAGAGAGTAAGAAACGGTCTCTACACATTCCATAACCAACCTACGAAAGTGGTCAGGAAAGTCCAAAGCTCTCAACATCTGGTCAACAAAATTCCACTCAACACTATCATATGCCTTATGAATATCAACTTTAAACAGGCATCTTGGCGAAATTCGCCTTCTCTTATACATACGCACCAAGTCCTGACAAATCAGCACATTCTCCACTATACTCCGACCTTCAATAAAACCTCCTTGAGTAGGAGATATTATCTGGGGTAAAACCTTAGCCATCCTTGCACAAATAATTTTAGCAATACACTTGTACAAGACATTACAGCAAGCAATCGGCCTGAAATCTTTCACATTATGTGGCCTATTCACCTTAGGTATCAGGACGATATTCGCACAATTCAGTTGCTTTAAGAGCTTACCTGAGAGAAAGAAATCCTGGATAGCCGTCACAACATCCTCACCAATAATGTCCCACGAATCAATAAAGAATTGACTCGAGAATCCATCCGGACCAGGCGATTTATCCTGAGGAATACTAAACAGCGCCCTCTTGATCTCATCCGGTGTCACATTTGCCTCCAGAATCTTTCTATGCTCCTGTGAACAAATGGGACCCCGTCTAATCAAGTCAAAATCAATATCCTCAACCACCCGAGACTCACCGAGAAGCCCACGGTAGTACCGCAAAAACGCATCCTCGATCGAGGCCTTATTATCACAATCCAGACCGTTAGCATCAGAAATCTTAGCTATTGCGTTGTGCGCCCGTCGACCTCGTAGGAGGCCGTGGAAATACGCCGAGTTGACATCCCCATCTCGGACCCATTTTAGCTTAGATTTTTGACTCCAAAATTCTGCTCTAGCACCCTGTAAAATCCTAACCTGTTCATTCATCTCACTCTCCTCCTTCAACAGTTCCTCGGACAAGTCAGACCTGAGACGCTGTTGCAAGAGGTCGAGCCTGATCTCAGCCTGATTACACCGATTCTCAATATCCGAGAAGCAATCAGCATTCAGCATCTTCAACGGTCTTTTGAGACTACCCAACTTCTTCACTATCCGAAACATAGGAGTCCCAAAGACCGTCTCCTTCCACGCATCAGCGACACACAAACATTTTTTCGGCGAATAATCATTACTAGGCATTCTATACCTATCGACAAGTTTTCGTCGAAAAACATTCGCTTTTAGATCAACTTTCCCCGCTTACAAAAAATAGCCAAAAACGATCGATTTTGAAGGTTATTATCTACGTTTTTTTCGGCCTTTTGGGTCCCGAAATAAAATGGTTCCAAATTCGCGCCAAACAAACCCCACACCAAATGAAATGTTCCGGGGTAATATGAGGGTCATACGGTTCTAAATCAAGAGTTTTAAGAGCCAGAATTTGATCGCTCGAGAGGTGTCGGAATCAGTCGAAACATGAGTTATATTCCAATTTATATCGTGTCAGAGGGTCCGAATAATCATTACTAGGCATTCTATACCTATCGACAAGTTTTCGTCGAAAAACATTCGCTTTTAGATCAACTTTCCCCGCTTACAAAAAATAGCCAAAAACGATCGACTTTGAAGGTTATTATCTACGTTTTTTTCGACCTTTTGGGTCCCGAAATAAAATGGTTCCAAATTCGCGCCAAACAAACCCCACACCAAATGAAATGTCCCGGGGTAATATGAGGGTCATATGGTTCTAAATCGAGAGTTTTAAGAGCCAGAATTTGATCGCTCGAGAGGTGTCGGAATCAGTCGAAACATGAGTTATATTCCAATTTATATCGTGTCAGAGGGTCCGAATTATCATTACTAGGCATTCTATACCTATCGACAAGTTTTCGTCGAAAAACATTCGCTTTTAGATCAAGTTTCCCCGCTGACAAAAAATAGCCAAAAACGATCGATTTTGAAGGTTATTATCTACGTTTTTTTCGGCCATTTGGGTCCCGAAATAAAATGGTTCCAAATTCGCGCCAAACAAGCCCCACACCAAATGAAATGTCCCGGTGTAATATGAGGGTCATATGGTTCTAAATCGAGAGTTTTAAGAGCTAAAATTTGATCGCTCGAGAGGTGTCGGAATCAGTCGAAACATGAGTTATATTCCAATTTATATCGTGTCAGAGGGTCCGAATAATCATTACTAGGCATTCTATACCTATCGACAAGTTTTCGTCGAAAAACATTCGCTTTTAGATCAAGTTTCCCCGCTGACAAAAAATAGCCAAAAACGATCGATTTTGAAGGTTATTATCTACGTTTTTTTCGTCCTTTTGGGTCCCGAAATAAAATGGTTCCAAATTCGCGCCAAAAAAATCCCACACCAAATGAAATGTCCCGGTGTAATATGAGGGTCATATGGTTTTAAATCGTGATCTTTAAGAGGCATAATTTGATCGTTCGAGAGGTGTCGGAATCAGTCGAAACATGAGTTATATTCCAATTTACATCGTGTCAGAGGGTCCGAATAATCATTACTAGGCATTTTATACCTATCGACAAGTTTTCGTCAAAACACATTTGGGTATAGATCAACTTTCCCCGCTTACGAAAAATAGTCAAAAACGATCGATTTTGAAGGTTATTATCCACGTTTTTTCGGCCTTTTGAGTCCTTAAATAAAATGGTTACAAATGGCGCCAAACAAACCCCACACCAAATGAAATGTCACGGGGTAATATGAGGGTCATATGGTTCTAAATCGAGAGTTTTAGGAGCCAGAATTTGATCGCTCGAGAGGTGTCGGAATCAGTCGAAACATGAGTTATATTCCAATTTATATCGTGTCAGAGGGTCCGAATAATCATTACTAGGCATTCTATACCTATCGACAAGTTTTCGTCGAAAAACATTCGCTTTTAGATCAAGTTTCCCCGCTGACAAAAAATAGCCAAAAACGATCGATTTTGAAGGTTATTATCTACGTTTTTTTCGGCCTTTTGGGTCCCGAAGTAAAATGGTTCCAAATTCGCGCCAAACAAGCCCCACACCAAATGAAATGTCCCGGTGTAATATGAGGGTCATATGGTTCTAAATCGAGAGTTTTAAGAGCTAAAATTTGATCGCTCGAGAGGTGTCGGAATCAGTCGAAACATGAGTTATATTCCAATTTATATCGTGTCAGAGGGTCCGAATAATCATTACTAGGCATTCTATACCTATCGACAAGTTTTCGTCGATAAACATTCGCTTTTAGATCAACTTTCCCCACTTACAAAAAATAGCCAAAAACGATCGATTTTGAAGGTTATTATCTACTCCCTCCGTTCCAATGAATTGTTTGCCTATTCCATATTGGGGCGTCTCAATGAATTGTTTGCCTTTCTATTTTAGGAAAGCTTTTTATATGTAATTTAATCCTTGACTCCATATGTCACTTCCCCATTGGTTCTCTTTCCCTTGGTGCATGAAGTAAAGGCAAACAATTCATTGGAACGGAGGGAGTACGTTTTTTTCGGCCTTTTGGGTCCCGAAATAAAGTGGTTCCAAATTCGCGCCAAACAAACCCCACACCAAATGAAATGTCTCGGTGTAATATGAGGGTCATATGGTTTTAAATCGAGAATTTTAAGAGCCATAATTTTATCGTTCAAGAGGTGTCGAAATCAGTCGAAACATGAGTTATATTCAAATTTATTTCGTGTCAGAGGGTCCGAATAATCATTACTAGGCATTCTATACCTATCGACAAGTTTTTGTCGAAACACATTTGGGTATAGATCAACTTTCCCCGCTTACGAAAAATAGTCAAAAACGATCGATTTTGAAGGTTATTATCCACGTTTTTTCGGCCTTTTGAGTCCCGAAATAAAATGGTTACAAATTGGCCCCAAACAAACCCCACACCACATGAAATGTCCTGGGGTAATATGAGGGTCATATGGTTCTAAATCGAGAGTTTTAAGAGCCAGAATTTGATCGCTCGAGAGGTGTCGGAATCAGTCGAAACATGAGTTATATTCCAATTTATATCGTGTCAGAGGGTCCGAATAATCATTACTAGGCATTCTATACCTATCGACAAGTTTTCGTCGAAAAACATTCGTTTTTAGATCAAGTTTCTTCTGTTGACAAAAAATAGCAAAAAACGATCGATTTTGAAGGTTATTATCTACGTTTTTTTCGGCCTTTTGGGTCCCGAAATAAAATGGTTCCAAATTCGCGCCAAACAAACCCCACACCAAATGAAATGTCTCGGTGTAATATGAGGGTCATATGGTTTTAAATCGAGAAATTTAAGAGCCATAATTTTATCGTTCAAGAGGTGTCGAAATCAGTCAAAACATGAGTTATATTCCAATTTATATCGTGTCAGAGGGTCCGAATAATCATTACTAGGCATTTTATACCTATCGACAAGTTTTCGTCAAAACACATTTGGGTATAGATCAACTTTCCCCGCTTACAAAAAATAGTAAAAAACGATCGATTTTGAAGGTTATTATCCACGTTTTTTCGGCCTTTTGAGTCCTGAAATAAAATGGTTACAAATTGGCGCCAAACAAACCCCACACCAAATGAAATGTCCCGGGGTAATATGAGGGTCATATGGTTCTAAATCGAGAGTTTTAAGAGCCAGAATTTGATCGCTCGAGAGGTGTCGGAATCAGTCGAAACATGAGTTATATTCCAATTTATATCGTGTCAGAGGGTCCGAATAATCATTACTAGGCATTCTATACCTATCGACAAGTTTTCGTCGAAAAACATTCGCTTTTAGATCAAGTTTCTTCTGTTGACAAAAAATAGCAAAAAACGATCGATTTTGAAGGTTATTATCTACGTTTTTTTCGGCCTTTTGGGTCCCGAAATAAAATGGTTCCAAATTCGCGCCAAACAAACCCCACACCAAATGAAATGTCCCGGTGTAATATGAGGGTCATATGGTTTTAAATCGAGATCTTTAAGAGGCATAATTTGATCGTTCGAGAGGTGTCGGAATCAGTCGAAACATGAGTTATATTCCAATTTATATCGTGTCAGAGGGTCCGAATAATCATTACTAGGCATTCTATACCTATCGACAAGTTTTCGTCGAAACACATTCGCTTTTAGATCAAGTTTCTTCTGTTGACAAAAAATAGCAAAAAACGATCGATTTTGAAGGTTATTATCTACGTTTTTTTCGGCCTTTTGGGTCCCGAAATAAAATGGTTCCAAATTCGCGCCAAACAAACCCCACACCAAATGAAATGTCCCGGGGTAATATGAGGGTCATATGGTTCTAAATCGAGAGTTTTAAGAGGCATAATTTGATCGTTCGAGAGGTGTCGGAATCAGTCGAAACATGAGTTATATTCCAATTAATATCGTGTCAGAGGGTCCGAATAATCATTACTAGGCATTCTATACCTATCGACAAGTTTTCGTCGATAAACATTCGCTTTTAGATCAACTTTCCCTGCTTACAAAAAATAGCCAAAAACGATCGATTTTGAAGTTTATTATCTACGTTTTTTTCGGCCTTTTGGGTCCCGAAATAAAATGGTTCCAAATTCGCGCCAAACAAACCCCACACCAAAAGAAATGTCTCGGTGTAATATGAGGGTCATATGGTTTTAAATCGAGAAATTTAAGAGCCATAATTTTATCGTTCAAGAGGTGTCGAAATCAGTCGAAACATGAGTTATATAATCCAATTTATATCGTGTCAGAGGGTCCGAATAATCATTACTAGGCATTCTATACCTATCGACAAGTTTTCGTCAAAACACATTTGGGTATAGATCAACTTTCCCCGCTTACGAAAAATAGTCAAAAATGATCGATTTTGAAAGTTATTATCCACGTTTTTTCGGCCTTTTGAGTCCCAAAATAAAATGGTTACAAATTGGCGCCAAACAAACCCCACACCAAATGAAATGTCCCGGGGTAATATGAGGGTCATATGGTTCTAAATCGAGAGTTTTAAGAGCCAGAATTTGATCGCTCGAGAGGTGTCTGAATCAGTCGAAACATGAGTTATATTCCAATTTATATCGTGTCAGAGGGTCCGAATAATCATTACTAGGCATTCTATACCTATCGACAAGTTTTAGTCGAAAAACATTCGCGTTTAGATCAACTTTCCCCGCTTACGAAAAATAGTAAATAACGATCGATTTTGAAGGTTATTATCCAAGTTTTTTCGGCCTTTTGGGTCCCAAAATAAAATGGTTCAAATTGGCGCCAAACAAACCCCACACTAAATGAAATGTCCCGGGGTAATATGAGGGTCATATGACAATCCCAACACCAAATGAAATGTCTCGGTGTAATATGAGGTTCATATGGTTTTAAATCGAGAAATTTAAGAGCCATAATTTTATCGTTCAAGAGGTGTCGAAATCAGTCGAGACATGAGTTATATTCCAATTTATATCGCGTCAGAGGGTCCGAACAATCATTACTAGGCATTCTATACCTATCGACAAGTTTTAGTCGAAAAACATTCGCGTTTAGATCAACTTTCCCCGCTTACGAAAAATAGTAAATAACGATCGATTTTGAAAGTTATAATCCAAGTTTTTTCGGCCTTTTGGGTCCCAAAATAAAATGGTTAAAATTGGTGCCAAACAAACCCCACACTAAATGAAATGTCCCGGGGTAATATGAGGGTCATATGACATACCCCACACCAAATGAAATGTCTCGGTGAAATATGAGGGTCATATGGTTTTAAATCGAGAAATTTAAGAGCCAGAATTTTATCGATCAAGAGGTGTCGAAATCAGTCAAAACATGAGTTATATTCCAATTTATATCGTGTCAGAGGGTCCGAATAATCATTACTAGGCATTCTATACCTATCGACAAGTTTTCGTCGAAAAACATTCGCTTTTAAATCAACTATCCCCGCTTACAAAAAATAGCCAAAAACGATCGATTTTGAAGGTTATTATCTACGTTTTTTTTCGGCCTTTTGGGTCCCGAAATAAAATGGTTCCAAATTCGCGCCAAACAAACCCCACACCAAATAAAAGGTCACGTTGTAATATGAGGGTCATATGGTTTTAAATCGAGACCTTTAAGAGGCATAATTTGATCGTTCGAGAGGTGTCAGAATCAGTCGAAACATGAGTTATATTCCTATTTATATCGTGTCAGAGGGTCCGAATAATCATTACTAGGCATTCTATACCTATCGACAAGTTTTCGTCGATAAACATTCGCTTTTAGATCAACTTTCCCCGCTTACATAAAATAGCCAAAAACGATCGATTTTGAAGGTTATTATCTACGTTTTTTTCGGCCTTTTGGGTCCCGAAATAAAATGATTCCAAATTCGCGTCAAACAAACCCCACACCAAATGAAATGTCTCGGTGTAATATGAGGATCATATGGTTTTAAATCGAGAAATTTAAGAGCCAGAATTTTATCGTTCAAGAGGTGTCAAAATCAGTCGAAACATGAGTTATATTCCAATTTATATCGTGTCAGAGGGTCCGAATAATCATTACTAGGCATTTTATATCTATCGACAAGTTTTAGTCGAAAAACATTCGCGTTTAGATCAACTTTCCCCGCTTACGAAAAATAGTCAAAAACGATCGATTTTGAAGGTTATTATCCACATTTTTTCGGCCTTTTGGGTCCCGAAATAAAATGGTTCCAAATTCGCGCCAAACAAACCCCACACCAAATGAAATGTCCCGGGGTAATATGAGGGTCATATGGTTCTAAATCGAGAGTTTTAAGAGCCAGAATTTGATCGCTCGAGAGGTGTTGGAATCAGTCGAAACATGAGTTATATTCCAATTTATATCGTGTCAGAGGGTCCGAATAATCATTACTAGGCATTCTATACCTATCGACAAGTTTTCGTCGAAAAACATTCGCTTTTAAATCAACTTTCCCTGCTTACAAAAAATAGCCAAAAACGATCGATTTTGAAGGTTAATATCTACGTTTTTTTTTGGCCATTTGGGTCCCGAAATAAAATGGTTCCAAATTCGCGCCAAACAAACCCCACACCAAATGAAATGTCACGGTGTAATATGAGGGTCATATGGTTTTAAATCGAGACCTTTAAGAGGCATAATTTGATCGTTCGAGAGGTGTCGGAATCAGTCGAAACATGAGTTATATTCCAATTAATATCGTGTCAGAGGGTCCGAATAATCATTACTAGGCATTCTATACCTATCGACAAGTTTTCGTCGATAAACATTCGCTTTTAGATCAACTTTCCCTGCTTACAAAAAATAGCCAAAAACGATCGATTTTGAAGTTTATTATCTACGTTTTTTTCGGCCTTTTGGGTCCCGAAATAAAATGGTTCCAAATTCGCGCCAAACAAACCCCACACCAAAAGAAATGTCTCGGTGTAATATGAGGGTCATATGGTTTTAAATCGAGAAATTTAAGAGCCATAATTTTATCGTTCAAGAGGTGTCGAAATCAGTCGAAACATGAGTTATATAATCCAATTTATATCGTGTCAGAGGGTCCGAATAATCATTACTAGGCATTCTATACCTATCGACAAGTTTTCGTCAAAACACATTTGGGTATAGATCAACTTTCCCCGCTTACGAAAAATAGTCAAAAATGATCGATTTTGAAAGTTATTATCCACGTTTTTTCGGCCTTTTGAGTCCCAAAATAAAATGGTTACAAATTGGCGCCAAACAAACCCCACACCAAATGAAATGTCCCGGGGTAATATGAGGGTCATATGGTTCTAAATCGAGAGTTTTAAGAGCCAGAATTTGATCGCTCGAGAGGTGTCTGAATCAGTCGAAACATGAGTTATATTCCAATTTATATCGTGTCAGAGGGTCCGAATAATCATTACTAGGCATTCTATACCTATCGACAAGTTTTAGTCGAAAAACATTCGCGTTTAGATCAACTTTCCCCGCTTACGAAAAATAGTAAATAACGATCGATTTTGAAGGTTATTATCCAAGTTTTTTCGGCCTTTTGGGTCCCAAAATAAAATGGTTCAAATTGGCGCCAAACAAACCCCACACTAAATGAAATGTCCCGGGGTAATATGAGGGTCATATGACAATCCCAACACCAAATGAAATGTCTCGGTGTAATATGAGGTTCATATGGTTTTAAATCGAGAAATTTAAGAGCCATAATTTTATCGTTCAAGAGGTGTCGAAATCAGTCGAGACATGAGTTATATTCCAATTTATATCGCGTCAGAGGGTCCGAACAATCATTACTAGGCATTCTATACCTATCGACAAGTTTTAGTCGAAAAACATTCGCGTTTAGATCAACTTTCCCCGCTTACGAAAAATAGTAAATAACGATCGATTTTGAAAGTTATAATCCAAGTTTTTTCGGCCTTTTGGGTCCCAAAATAAAATGGTTAAAATTGGTGCCAAACAAACCCCACACTAAATGAAATGTCCCGGGGTAATATGAGGGTCATATGACATACCCCACACCAAATGAAATGTCTCGGTGAAATATGAGGGTCATATGGTTTTAAATCGAGAAATTTAAGAGCCAGAATTTTATCGATCAAGAGGTGTCGAAATCAGTCAAAACATGAGTTATATTCCAATTTATATCGTGTCAGAGGGTCCGAATAATCATTACTAGGCATTCTATACCTATCGACAAGTTTTCGTCGAAAAACATTCGCTTTTAAATCAACTATCCCCGCTTACAAAAAATAGCCAAAAACGATCGATTTTGAAGGTTATTATCTACGTTTTTTTTCGGCCTTTTGGGTCCCGAAATAAAATGGTTCCAAATTCGCGCCAAACAAACCCCACACCAAATAAAAGGTCACGTTGTAATATGAGGGTCATATGGTTTTAAATCGAGACCTTTAAGAGGCATAATTTGATCGTTCGAGAGGTGTCAGAATCAGTCGAAACATGAGTTATATTCCTATTTATATCGTGTCAGAGGGTCCGAATAATCATTACTAGGCATTCTATACCTATCGACAAGTTTTCGTCGATAAACATTCGCTTTTAGATCAACTTTCCCCGCTTACAAAAAATAGCCAAAAACGATCGATTTTGAAGGTTATTATCTACGTTTTTTTCGGCCTTTTGGGTCCCGAAATAAAATGATTCCAAATTCGCGTCAAACAAACCCCACACCAAATGAAATGTCTCGGTGTAATATGAGGATCATATGGTTTTAAATCGAGAAATTTAAGAGCCAGAATTTTATCGTTCAAGAGGTGTCAAAATCAGTCGAAACATGAGTTATATTCCAATTTATATCGTGTCAGAGGGTCCGAATAATCATTACTAGGCATTTTATATCTATCGACAAGTTTTAGTCGAAAAACATTCGCGTTTAGATCAACTTTCCCCGCTTACGAAAAATAGTCAAAAACGATCGATTTTGAAGGTTATTATCCACATTTTTTCGGCCTTTTGGGTCCCAAAATAAAATGGTTCAAATTGGCGCCAAACAAACCCCACACCAAATGAAATGTCCCGGGGTAATATGAGGGTCATATGGTTCTAAATTGAGAGTTTTAAGAGCCAGAATTTGATCGCTCGAGAGGTGTCGGAATCAGTCGAAACATGAGTTATATTCCAATTTATATCGTGTCAGAGGGTCCGAATAATCATTACTAGGCATTCTATACCTATCGACAAGTTTTCGTCGATAAACATTCGCTTTTAGATCAACTTTCCCCACTTACAAAAAATAGAAAAAACGATGGATTTTGAAGGTTATTATCTACGTTTTTTTCGGCCTTTTGGGTCCCAAAATAAAATGGTTCCAAATTCGCGCCAAACAAAACCCACACCAAATGAAATGTCTCGGTGTAATATGAGGGTCATATGGTTTTAAATCGAGAAATTTAAGAGCCATAATTTTATCGTTCAAGAGGTGTCGAAATCAGTCGAAACATGAGTTATATTCAAATTTATATCGTGTCAGAGGGTCCGAATAATCATTACTAGGCATTCTATACCTATCAACAAGTTTTCGTCGAAACACATTTGGGTATAGATCAACTTTCCTCGCTTACGAAAAATAGTCAAAAACGATCGATTTTGAAGGTTATTATCCACGTTTTTTCGGCCTTTTGAGTCTCGAAATAAAATGGTTACAAATTGGCGCCAAACAAACCCCACACCAAATGAAATGTCCCGGGGTAATATGAGGGTCATATGGTTCTAAATCGAGAGTTTTAAGAGCCAGAATTTGATCGCTCGAGAGGTGTCGGAATCAGTCGAAACATGAGTTATATTCCAATTTATATCGTGTCAGAGGGTCCGAATAATCATTACTAGGCATTCTATACCTATCGACAAGTTTTCGTCGAAAAACATTCGCCTTTAGATCAAGTTTCCCCTGTTGACAAAAAATAGCAAAAAACGATCGATTTTGAAGGTTATTATCTACGTTTTTTTCGGCCTTTTGGGTCCCGAAATAAAATGGTTCCAAATTCGCGCCAAACAAACCCCACACCAAATGAAATGTCCCGGTGTAATATGAGGGTCATATGGTTTTAAATCGAGATCTTTAAGAGGCATAATTTGATCGTTCGAGAGGTGTCGGAATCAGTCGAAACATGAGTTATATTCCAATTTATATCGTGTCAGAGGGTCCGAATAATCATTACTAGGCATTCTATACCTATCGACAAGTTTTCGTCGAAAAACATTCGCTTTCAGATCAACTTTCCCCGCTTACAAAAAATAGCCAAAAACGATCGACTTTGAAGGTTATTATCTACGTTTTTTTCGGCCTTTTGGGTCCCGAAATAAAATGGTTCCAAATTCGCGCCAAACAAACCCCACACCAAATGAAATGTCTCGGTGTAATATGAGGGTCATATGGTTTTAAATCGAGAAATTTAAGAGCCATAATTTTATCGTTCAAGAGGTGTCGAAATCAGTCGAAACATGAGTTATATAATCCAATTTATATCGTGTCAGAGGGTCCGAATAATCATTACTAGGCATTCTATACCTATCGACAAGTTTTCGTCAAAACACATTCGCGTTTAGATCAACTTTCCCCGCTTACGAAAAATAGTAAATAACGATCGATTTTGAAGGTTATTATCCAAGTTTTTTCGGGCTTTTGGGTCCCAAAATAAAATGGTTCAAATTGGCGCCAAACAAACCCCACACCAAATGAAATGTCCCGGGGTAATATGAGGGTCATATGACAAACCCCACACCAAATGAAATGTCTCGGTGTAATATGAGGGTCATATGGTTTTAAATAGAGAAATTTAAGAGCCATAATTTTATCGTTCAAGAGGTGTCGAAATCAGTCGAAACATGAGTTATATTCCAATTTATATCGTGTCAGAGGGTCCGAATAATCATTACTAGGCATTCTATACCTATCAACAAGGTTTAGTCGAAAAACATTCGCGTTTAGATCAACTTTCCCCGCTTACGAAAAATAGTAAAAAACGATCGATTTTGAAGGTTATTATCCAAGTTTTTTCGGCCTTTTGGGTCCCAAAATAAAATGGTTCAAATTGACGCCAAATAAACCCCACACCAAATGAAATGTCCCGGGGTAATATGAGGGTCATATGGTTCTAAATCGAGAGTTTTAAGAGCCAGAATTTGATCGCTCGAGAGATGTCGGAATCAGTCGAAACATGAGTTATATTCCAATTTATATCGTGTCAGAGGGTCCGAATAATCATTACTAGGCATTCTATACCTATCGACAAGTTTTTGTCGATAAACCTTCGCTTTTAGATCAACTTTCCCCGCTTACAAAAAATAGCCAAAAACGATCGATTTTGAAGGTTATTATCTACGTTTTTTTCGGCCTTTTGGGTCCCGAAATAAAATGGTTCCAAATTCGCGCCAAACAAACCTCACACCAAATGAAATGTCTCGATGTAATATGAGGGTCATATGGTTTTAAATCGAGAAATTTAAGAGCCAGAATTTTATCGTTCAAGAGGTGTCGAAATCAGTCGAAACATGAGTTATATTCCAATTTATATCGTGTCAGAGGGTCCGAATAACCATTACTAGGCATTCTATACATATCGACAAGTTTTAGTCGAAAAACATTCGGGTTTAGATCGACTTTCCCCGCTTACGAAAAATAGTCAAAAACGATCGATTTTGAAGGTTATTATCCACGTTTTTTCGGCCTTTTGGGTCCCAAAATAAAATGGTTCAAATTGGCGCCAAACAAACCCCACACCAAATGAAATGTCCCGGGGTAATATGAGGGTCATATGGTTCTAAATCGAGAGTTTTAAGAGCCAGAATTTGATCGCTCGAGAGATGTCGGAATCAGTCGAAACATTAGTTATATTCCAATTTATATCGTGTCAGAGGGTCCGAATAATCATTACTAGGCATTCTATACCTATCGACAAGTTTTCGTCGATAAACATTCGCTTTTAGATCAACTTTGCCCGCTTACAAAAAATAGCCAAAAACGATCGATTTTGAAGGTTATTATCTACGTTTTTTTCGGCCTTTTGTGTCCCGAAATAAAATGGTTCCAAATTCGCGCCAAACAAACCCCACACCAAATGAAATGTCCCGGAGTAATATGAGGCTCATATGGTTTTAAATCGAGACCTTTAAGAGGCATAATTTGATCGTTCGAGAGGTGTCGGAATCAGTCGAAACATGAGTTATATTCCAATTTATATCGTGTCAGAGGGTCCGAATAATCATTACTAGACATTCTATACCTATCGACAAGTTTTTGTCGATAAACCTTCGCTTTTAGATCAACTTTCCCCGCTTACAAAAAATAGCCAAAAACGATCGATTTTGAAGGTTATTATCTACGTTTTTTTCGGCCTTTTGGGTCCCGAAATAAAATGGTTCCAAATTCGCGCCAAACAAACCTCACACCAAATGAAATGTCTCGATGTAATATGAGGGTCATATGGTTTTAAATCGAGAAATTTAAGAGCCAGAATTTTATCGTTCAAGAGGTGTCGAAATCAGTCGAAACATGAGTTATATTCCAATTTATATCGTGTCAGAGGGTCCGAATAACCATTACTAGGCATTCTATACCTATCGACAAGTTTTAGTCGAAAAACATTCGCGTTTAGATCGACTTTCCCAGCTTACGAAAAATAGTCAAAAACGATCGATTTTGAAGGTAATTATCCACGTTTTTTCGGCCTTTTGGGTCCCAATATAAAATGGTTCAAATTGGCGCCAAACAAACCCCACACCAAATGAAATGTCCCGGGGTAATATGAGGGTCATATGGTTTTAAATCGAGAGTTTTAAGAGCCAGAATTTGATCGCTCGAGAGATGTCGGAATCAGTCGAAACATTAGTTATATTCCAATTTATATCGTGTCAGAGGGTCCGAATAATCATTACTAGGCATTCTATACCTATCGACAAGTTTTCGTCGAAAAACATTCGCTTTTAGATCAACTTTGCCCGCTTACAAAAAATAGCCAAAAACGATCGATTTTGAAGGTTATTATCTACATTTTTTTCGGCCTTTTG
Source organism: Agrostemma githago (assembly GCA_958450325.1). Taxonomy (NCBI): domain Eukaryota; kingdom Viridiplantae; phylum Streptophyta; class Magnoliopsida; order Caryophyllales; family Caryophyllaceae; genus Agrostemma; species Agrostemma githago. The sequence continues at coordinate 76,917,697 of OY288247.1, read as the reverse complement.
GGTCCCGAAATAAAATGGTTCCAAATTCGCGCCAAACAAACCCCACACCAAATGAAATGTCCCGGAGTAATATGAGGCTCATATGGTTTTAAATCGAGACCTTTAAGAGGCATAATTTGATCGTTCGAGAGGTGTCGGAATCAGTCGAAACATGAGTTATATTCCAATTTATATCGTGTCAGAGGGTCCGAATAATCATTACTAGGCATTCTATACCTATCGACAAGTTTTCGTCGATAAACATGCGCTTTTAGATCAACTTTCCCCGCTTACAAAAAATAGCCAAAAACGATTGATTTTGAAGGTTATTATCTACGTTTTTTTCGGTCTTTTGGGTCCCGAAATAAAATGATTCCAAATTCGCGCCAAACAAACCCCACACCAAATGAAATGTCTCGGTGTAATATGAGGGTCATATGGTTTTATATCGAGAAATTTAAGAGCCAGAATTTTATCGTTCAAGAGGTGTCGAAATCAGTCGAAACATGAGTTATATTCCAATTTATATCGTGTCAGAGAGTCCGAATAATCATTACTAGGCATTCTATACCTATCGACAAGTTTTAGTCGAAAAACATTCGCGTTTAGATCAACTTTCCCCGCTTACGAAAAATAGTCAAAAACGATCGATTTTGAAGGTTATTATCCACGTTTTTTCGGCCTTTTGGGTCCCAAAATAAAATGGTTCAAATTGGCGCCAAACAAACCCCACACCAAATGAAATGTCCCGGGGTAATATGAGGGTCATATGGTTCTAAATCGAGAGTTTTAAGAGCCAGAATTTGATCGCTCGAGAGATGTCGGAATCAGTCGAAACATTAGTTATATTCCAATTTATATCGTGTCAGAGGGTCCGAATAATCATTACTAGGCATTCTATACCTATCGACAAGTTTTCGTCGAAAAACATTCGCTTTTAGATCAACTTTGCCCGCTTACAAAAAATAGCCAAAAACGATCGATTTTGAAGGTTATTATCTACATTTTTTTCGGCCTTTTGGGTCCCGAAATAAAATGGTTCCAAATTCGCGCCAAACAAACCCCACACCAAATGAAATGTCCCGGAGTAATATGAGGCTCATATGGTTTTAAATCGAGACCTTTAAGAGGCATAATTTGATCGTTCGAGAGGTGTCGGAATCAGTCGAAACATGAGTTATATTCCAATTTATATCGTGTCAGAGGGTCCGAATAATCATTACTAGGCATTCTATACCTATCGACAAGTTTTCGTCGATAAACATGCGCTTTTAGATCAACTTTCCCCGCTTACAAAAAATAGCCAAAAACGATTGATTTTGAAGGTTATTATCTACGTTTTTTTCGGTCTTTTGGGTCCCGAAATAAAATGATTCCAAATTCGCGCCAAACAAACCCCACACCAAATGAAATGTCTCGGTGTAATATGAGGGTCATATGGTTTTATATCGAGAAATTTAAGAGCCAGAATTTTATCGTTCAAGAGGTGTCGAAATCAGTCGAAACATGAGTTATATTCCAATTTATATCGTGTCAGAGAGTCCGAATAATCATTACTAGGCATTCTATACCTATCGACAAGTTTTAGTCAAAAAACATTCGCGTTTAGATCAACTTTCCCCGCTTACGAAAAATAGTCAAAAACGATCGATTTTGAAGGTTATTATCCACGTTTTTTCGGCCTTTTGGGTCCCAAAATAAAATGGTTCAAATTGGCGCCAAACAAACCCCACACCAAATGAAATGTCCCGGGGTAATATGAGGGTCATATGGTTCTAAATCGAGAGTTTTAAGAGCCAGAATTTGATCGCTCGAGAGGTGTCGAAATTAGTCGAAACATGAGTTATATTCCAATTTATATCGTGTCAGAGGGTCCGAATAATCATTACTAGGCATTCTATACCTATCGACAAGTTTTCATCGAAAAACATTCGCTTTTAGATCAACTTTCCCCGCTTACAAAAAATAGCCAAAAACGATTGATTTTGAAGGTTATTATCTACGTTTTTTTCGGTCTTTTGGGTCCCGAAATAAAATGATTCCAAATTCGCGCCAAACAAACCCCACACCAAATGAAATGTCTCGGTGTAATATGAGGGTCATATGGTTTTATATCGAGAAATTTAAGAGCCAGAATTTTATCGTTCAAGAGGTGTCGAAATCAGTCGAAACATGAGTTATATTCCAATTTATATCGTGTCAGAGAGTCCGAATAATCATTACTAGGCATTCTATACCTATCGACAAGTTTTAGTCGAAAAACATTCGCGTTTAGATCAACTTTCCCCGCTTACGAAAAATAGTCAAAAACGATCGATTTTGAAGGTTATTATCCACGTTTTTTCGGCCTTTTGGGTCCCAAAATAAAATGGTTCAAATTGGCGCCAAACAAACCCCACACCAAATGAAATGTCCCGGGGTAATATGAGGGTCATATGGTTCTAAATCGAGAGTTTTAAGAGCCAGAATTTGATCGCTCGAGAGATGTCGGAATCAGTCGAAACATTAGTTATATTCCAATTTATATCGTGTCAGAGGGTCCGAATAATCATTACTAGGCATTCTATACCTATCGACAAGTTTTCGTCGAAAAACATTCGCTTTTAGATCAACTTTGCCCGCTTACAAAAAATAGCCAAAAACGATCGATTTTGAAGGTTATTATCTACATTTTTTTCGGCCTTTTGGGTCCCGAAATAAAATGGTTCCAAATTCGCGCCAAACAAACCCCACACCAAATGAAATGTCCCGGAGTAATATGAGGCTCATATGGTTTTAAATCGAGACCTTTAAGAGGCATAATTTGATCGTTCGAGAGGTGTCGGAATCAGTCGAAACATGAGTTATATTCCAATTTATATCGTGTCAGAGGGTCCGAATAATCATTACTAGGCATTCTATACCTATCGACAAGTTTTCGTCGATAAACATGCGCTTTTAGATCAACTTTCCCCGCTTACAAAAAATAGCCAAAAACGATTGATTTTGAAGGTTATTATCTACGTTTTTTTCGGTCTTTTGGGTCCCGAAATAAAATGATTCCAAATTCGCGCCAAACAAACCCCACACCAAATGAAATGTCTCGGTGTAATATGAGGGTCATATGGTTTTATATCGAGAAATTTAAGAGCCAGAATTTTATCGTTCAAGAGGTGTCGAAATCAGTCGAAACATGAGTTATATTCCAATTTATATCGTGTCAGAGAGTCCGAATAATCATTACTAGGCATTCTATACCTATCGACAAGTTTTAGTCGAAAAACATTCGCGTTTAGATCAACTTTCCCCGCTTACGAAAGATAGTCAAAAACGATCGATTTTGAAGGTTATTATCCACGTTTTTTCGGCCTTTTGGGTCCCAAAATAAAATGGTTCAAATTGGCGCCAAACAAACCCCACACCAAATGAAATGTCCCGGGGTAATATGAGGGTCATATGGTTCTAAATCGAGAGTTTTAAGAGCCAGAATTTGATCGCTCGAGAGGTGTCGAAATTAGTCGAAACATGAGTTATATTCCAATTTATATCGTGTCAGAGGGTCCGAATAATCATTACTAGGCATTCTATACCTATCGACAAGTTTTCATCGAAAAACATTCGCTTTTAGATCAACTTTCCCCGCTTACAAAAAATAGCCAAAAACGATCGACTTTGAATGTTATTATCTACGTTTTTTTCGGCCTTTTGGGTCCCGAAATAAAATGGTTCCAAATTCGCGCCAAACAAACCCCACACCAAATGAAATGTCCCGGGGTAATATGAGGGTCATATGGTTCTAAATCGAGAGTTTTAAGAGCCAGAATTTGATCGCTCGAGAGGTGTCGGAATCAGTCGAAACATGAGTTATATTCCAATTTATATCGTGTCAGAGGGTCCGAATAATCATTACTAGGCATTCTATACCTATCGACAAGTTTTCATCGAAAAACATTCGCTTTTAGATCAACTTTCCCCGCTTACAAAAAATAGCCAAAAACGATTGATTTTGAAGATTATTATCTACGTTTTTTTCGGTCTTTTGGGTCCCGAAATAAAATGATTCCAAATTCGCGCCAAACAAACCCCACACCAAATGAAATGTCTCGGTGTAATATGAGGGTCATATGGTTTTATATCGAGAAATTTAAGAGCCAGAATTTTATCGTTCAAGAGGTGTCGAAATCAGTCGAAACATGAGTTATATTCCAATTTATATCGTGTCAGAGAGTCCGAATAATCATTACTAGGCATTCTATACCTATCGACAAGTTTTAGTCGAAAAACATTCGCGTTTAGATCAACTTTCCCCGCTTACGAAAAATAGTCAAAAACGATCGATTTTGAAGGTTATTATCCACGTTTTTTCGGCCTTTTGGGTCCCAAAATAAAATGGTTCAAATTGGCGCCAAACAAACCCCACACCAAATGAAATGTCCCGGGGTAATATGAGGGTCATATGGTTCTAAATCGAGAGTTTTAAGAGCCAGAATTTGATCGCTCGAGAGGTGTCGAAATTAGTCGAAACATGAGTTATATTCCAATTTATATCGTGTCAGAGGGTCCGAATAATCATTACTAGGCATTCTATACCTATCGACAAGTTTTCATCGAAAAACATTCGCTTTTAGATCAACTTTCCCCGCTTACAAAAAATAGCCAAAAACGATCGACTTTGAATGTTATTATCTACGTTTTTTTCGGCCTTTTGGGTCCCGAAATAAAATGGTTCCAAATTCGCGCCAAACAAACCCCACACCAAATGAAATGTCCCGGGGTAATATGAGGGTCATATGGTTCTAAATCGAGAGTTTTAAGAGCCAGAATTTGATCGCTCGAGAGGTGTTGAAATCAGTCGAAACATGAGTTATATTCCAATTTATATCGTGTCAGAGGGTCCGAATAATCATTACTAGGCATTCTATACCTATCGACAAGTTTTCGTCGAAAAACATTCGCTTTTAAATCAACTTTCCCTGCTTACAAAAAATAGCCAAAAACGATCGATTTTGAAGGTTAATATCTACGTTTTTTTTTGGCCATTTGGGTCCCGAAATAAAATGGTTCCAAATTCGCGCCAAACAAACCCCACACCAAATGAAATGTCACGGTGTAATATGAGGGTCATATGGTTTTAAATCGAGACCTTTAAGAGGCATAATTTGATCGTTCGAGAGGTGTCGGAATCAGTCGAAACATGAGTTATATTCCAATTTATATCGTGTCAGAGGGTCCGAATAATCATTACTAGGCATTCTATACCTATCGACAAGTTTTTGTCGATAAACATTCGCTTTTAGATCAACTTTCCCCGCTTACAAAAAATAGCCAAAAACGATCGATTTTGAAGGTTATTATCTACGTTTTTTTCGGCCTTTTGGGTCCCAAAATAAAATGGTTCCAAATTCGCGCCAAACAAAACCCACACCCAATGAAATGTCTCGGTGTAATATGAGGGTCATATGGTTTTAAATCGAGAAATTTAAGAGCCATAATTTTATCGTTCAAGAGGTGTCGAAATCAGTCGAAACATGAGTTATATTCCAATTTATATCGTGTCAGAGGGTCCGAATAATCATTACTAGGCATTCTATACCTATCGACAAGTTTTAGTAGAAAAACATTCGCGTTTAGATCAACTTTCCCCGCTTACGAAAAATAGTAAAAACCGATCGATTTTGAAGGTTATTATCCAAGTTTTTTTGGCCTTTTGGGTCCCAAAATAAAATGGTTCAAATTGGCGCCAAACAAACCCCACACCAAATGAAATGTCCCGGTGTAATATGAGGGTCATATGGTTTTAAATCGAGACCTTTAAGAGGCATAATTTGATCGTTCGAGAGGTGTCGGAATCAGTCGAAACATGAGTTATATTCCAATTTATATCGTGTCAAAGGGTCCGAATAATCATTACTAGGCATTCTATACCTATCGACAAGTTTTCGTCGAAAAACATTCGCTTTTAGATCAACTTTCCCCGCTTACAAAAAATAGCCAAAAATGATCGACTTTGAATGTTATTATCTACGTTTTTTTCGGCCTTTTGGGTCCCGAAATAAAATGGTTCCAAATTCGCGCCAAACAAACCCCACACCAAATGAAATGTCCCGGAGTAATATGAGGGTCATATGGTTCTAAATCGAGAGTTTTAAGAGCCAGAATTTGATCGCTCGAGAGGTGTCGGAATCAGTCGAAACATGAGTTATATTCCAATTTATATCGTGTCAGAGGGTCCGAATAATCATTACTAGGCATTCTATACCTATCGACAAGTTTTAGTCGAAAAACATTCACGTTTAGATCAACTTTCCCCGCTTACGAAAAATAGTCAAAAACGATCGGTTTTGAAGGTTTTTTTTTTTTTTTTTTGGTGAAGGGTAAGTATGTATTAAAAAATGATGGTCAATGTACAAATGAATGGCTACATCAAATTATGAAGCCATCTCGCATCCCTAGTCCGTAAAGGATATTTAATCATGGCCTTAATTCTATTCCGAACATCCAATTTGATCATCTTAACTACAAGCTGGGGGCATTGCACTGCTCAATCAATTCTACACAAGTTCCGTTGCCTCCACACATGGTAAATCATGGCATTGAAAAGCGTTCGGATGATGTTGCATTGCAACTTAGATCCTCGCACCTTGCAAGCCCAGAGTAACGTGCCAGTGCTAGGAATGTGCTTCTTCGTCCACTTGCGCAAACTTTCAACAATCTTGGAGCTCCACTCTCAATCAAAAAATAGATGCTCCAAACTTTCTTCATGGGCCTCACATAAAAAACACCGGTCAGATTCCGCCACTCCAAATCTAACCAAATTAATCCTAGTGTTTAAAGTCCGCCTAAACACAAGCCACGAAATGAAGCTATGTTTAGGGATGCTCCAACCACTCCAGACGAGACGGGCCCAAGGCACATTCGGTTTGTGAGTCCGAATACCCTCATAACCCTCCGAGATACTATAACAAGAACGTGAACCATGCCATAGATCATTCACAAACATATGTTTAATTTTGTCCTTAGCCTGACAAATCTTTCGCCAGGCCCAGGTGACATCCGTGTTAGGCTGATAATCTCGCCAGTCACGCCCTTTGAGGTAGACAGAGTTAACCCACCTAACCCATAGTCGATCCGGTTGGTCAAAAACCCATGACGCTAACTTAGCCACCGCAGCCTGATTCCAGATGTTCAGGTCACGAAGCCCTAATCCTCCTTCCAATTTAGGAAAGCAAATCTTCTCCCAACTCACTAGAGCCCGATTATTACCTTCCACCCCGCCATTCCATAAGAAATTGCGACATAAAGAAACAATTCGGGTCATAACATAAGACGGGATAATAAACACCATTGCCCAATAGTTATGAAGCTGAGACAGCACAGACTGCACCAAGGTCAGTCTACCAGCATACGATAATTTTCGTGCGCCAATACTCGAGATTCTCGAGGTGATTCGCGCAATCAAACACTCACAATCAAGCTTTCCAATGCGGGTACATTGGATCAGGAGGCCCAAGTAACGAAAGGGTAACGTACCTTCAACACAACCCGAAAATTGAAGAATAGCAGCTTTCTTCCCTTCTTCTACCCCAGCGAAGTAGGCATGCGACTTGCCTATGCTTAAACACAGACCCGAGGCCCTGCTAAAAGTAGCAAAAGCCCTCCACAAAAATTCCATTGAAGCCAAATCCCCTTTGCAAAAGAGCAAGAGATCATCCGCGAACATGAGATGAGTAAGCTTCATCGAGGCACATTTCGGATGATACTTAAACTTTTTGTCAATCTTACCATGGTTAAGGATACGAGAAAAATATTCCATACAAATAGTAAAAAGCAAAGGTGACATAGGATCACCCTGCCTTAAACCTCTCTTCCCCCGAAAAAACCCGAAAGAATCTCCATTAACACAAAGTGAGTACGACACCGTAGTAACACACTCCATGATCAGGATTCGGAAATGGTCCGGGAAGTCCAAAGCACGAAGCATTTGATCCACAAAATCCCATTCCACACTATCATAGGCCTTGTGCAAATCCACCTTGAATAAGCATCTAGGTGAAACACGCCCTCTTCCGTACATCGATTTTGAAGGTTATTATCCACGTTTTTTCGGCCTTTTGGGTCCCAAAATAGAATTGTTCAAAATTTGCGCCAAACAAACCCCACACCAAATGAAATGTCCCGGTGTAATAATAGGGTCATTTGGTTTTAAATTGGGACCTTTATGAGCCTTAATTTTATCGTTTGAGAGGTGTCGGAATAACTCGAAACAAGTGTTATATTACATTTTATATCGTATCAGAGGGTTCGAATACTCATTATTAGGCATTCTAAACGTATCCACAATTTTTCGTCAAAAAACATTCGCGTTTAGATCAACTTTCACCGTTTACGAAAAATAGCAAAAAACGGTCGATTTTGAAGGTTATTATCCACGCTTTTTTGGCCTTTTGGGCCCCGAAATGAAATTGTTCCAAATTCGCGCCAAACAAACCCCACACCAAATGAAATGTCTCGGTGTAATAATAGGGTCATTTGGTTTTAAATCGGGACCTTTATGAGCCTTAATTTTATCGTTTGAGAGGTGTCGGAATCACTCGAAACAAGTGTTATATTACATTTTATATCGTGTCAGAGGGTTCGAATACTCATTATTAGGCATTCTAAACGTATCCACAAGTTTTCGTCAAAAAACATTCGCGTTTAGATCAACTTTCACCGTTTACGAAAAATAGCAAAAAACGGTCGATTTTGAAGGTTATTATCCACGCTTTTTTAGCCTTTTGGGCCCCGAAATGAAATTGTTCCAAATTCGCGCCAAACAAACCCCACACTAAATGAAATGTCCCGGTGTAATAATAGGGTCATTTGGTTTTAAATCGGGACCTTTATGAGCCTTAATTTTATCGTTTGAGAGGTGTCGGAATCACTCGAAACAAGTGTTATATTACATTTTATATCGTGTCAGAGGGTTCGAATACTCATTATTAGGCATTCTAAACGTATCCACAAGTTTTCGTCAAAAAATATTCGCGTTTAGATCAACTTTCACCGTTTACGAAAAATAGCAAAAACGGTCGTTTTTTAAGGTTATTATCCACGCTTTTACGGCCTTTTGGGTCCCGAAATGGAATTGTTTCAAATTCGCGCGAAACAAACCCCACACCAAATGAAACGTCCCGGTGTAATAATAGGGTCATTTGGTTTTAAATCGGGACCTTTATGAGCCTTAATTTTATCGTTTGAGAGGTGTCGGAATCACTCGAAACAAGTGTTATATTACATTTTATATCGTGTCAGAGGGTTCGAATACTCATTATTAGGCATTCTAAACGTATCCACAATTTTTCGTCAAAAAACATTCGCGTTTAGATCAACTTTCACCGTTTACGAAAAATAGCAAAAAATGGTCGATTTTGAAGGTTATTATCCACGCTTTTACGGCCTTTTGGGTCCCGAATTGGAATTGTTTCAAATTCGCGCCAAACAAACCCCACACCAAATGAAACGTCCCGGTGTAATAATAGGGTCATTTGGTTTTAAATCGGGACCTTTATGAGCCTTAATTTTATCGTTTGAGAGGTGTCGGAATCACTCGAAACAAGTGTTATATTACGTTTTATATCGTGTCAGAGGGTTCGAATACTCATTATTAGGCATTCTAAACGTATCCACAAGTTTTCGTCAAAAAATATTCGCGTTTAGATCAACTTTCACCGTTTACGAAAAATAGCAAAAACGGTCGTTTTTTAAGGTTATTATCCACGCTTTTACGGCCTTTTGGGTCCCGAAATGGAATTGTTTCAAATTCGCGCCAAACAAACCCCACACCGAATGAAACGTCCCGGTGTAATAATAGGGTCATTTGGTTTTAAATCGGGACCTTTATGAGCCTTAATTTTATCGTTTGAGAGGTGTCGGAATCACTCGAAACAAGTGTTATATTACATTTTATATCGTGTCAGAGGGTTCGAATACTCATTATTAGGCATTCTAAACGTATCCACAAGTTTTCGTCAAAAAACATTCGCGTTTAGATCAACTTTCACCGTTTACGAAAAATAGCAAAAAACGGTCGATTTTGAAGGTTATTATCCACGCTTTTTTAGCCTTTTGGGCCCCGAAATGAAATTGTTCCAAATTCGCGCCAAACAAACCCCATACTAAATGAAATGTCCCGGTGTAATAATAGGGTCATTTGGTTTTAAATCGGGACCTTTATGAGCCTTAATTTTATCGTTTGAGAGGTGTCGGAATCACTCGAAACAAGTGTTATATTACATTTTATATCGTGTCAGAGGGTTCGAATACTCATTATTAGGCATTCTAAACGTATCCACAAGTTTTCGTCAAAAAATATTCGCGTTTAGATCAACTTTCACCGTTTACGAAAAATAGCAAAAACGGTCGTTTTTTAAGGTTATTATCCACGCTTTTACGGCCTTTTGGGTCCCGAAATGGAATTGTTTCAAATTCGCGCCAAACAAACCCCACACCAAATGAAACGTCCCGGTGTAATAATAGGGTCATTTGGTTTTAAATCGGGACCTTTATGAGCCTTAATTTTATCGTTTGAGAGGTGTCGGAATCACTCGAAAAAAGTGTTATATTACATTTTATATCGTGTCAGAGGGTTCGAATACTCATTATTAGGCATTCTAAACGTATCCACAAGTTTTCGTCAAAAAACATTCGCGTTTAGATCAACTTTCACCGTTTACGAAAAATAGCAAAAACGGTCGTTTTTGAAGATTATTATCCACGCTTTTTCGGCCTTTTGGGTCCCGAAATGGAATTGTTTCAAATTCGCGCCAAACAAACCCCACACCAAATGAAATGTCCCGGTGTAATAATAGGGTCATTTGGTTTTAAATCGGGATCTTTATGAGCCTTAATTTCATCGTTTGAGAGGTGTCGAAATCAGTCGAAACAAGTGTTATATTACTTTTAATATCGTGTCAGAGGGTTCGAATACTCAATATTAGGCATTCTAAACGTATCCACAAGTTTTCGTCAAAAAACATTCGCATGTAGATCAACTTTCACCGTTTACGAAAAATAGCAAAAAAACGGTCGATTTTGAAGGTTATTATCCACGCTTTTTTGGCCTTTTGGGTCCCAAAATGGAATTGTTTCAAATTCGCGCCAAACAAACCCCACACCAAATGAAATGTCCCGGTGTAATAATAGGGTCATTTGATCTTAAATCGAGACCTTTAGGAGCCTCAATTTATCGTTTGAGAGGTGTCAGAATCACTCGAAACAAGTGTTTTATTACATTTTATATCGTATCAGAGGGTTCGAATACTCATTATTAGGCATTCTAAACGTATCCGCAAGTTTTCGTCAAAAAACATTCGCGTTTAGATCAACTTTCACCGTTTACGAAAAATAGCAAAAAACGGTCGATTTTGAAGGTTATTATCCACGCTTTTTCGGCCTTTTCGGTCCCGAAATGGAATTGTTTTAAATTCGCGCCAAACAAACCCTACACCAAATGAAATGTCCCGGTGTAATAATAGGGTCATTTGGTTTTAAATCGGGACCTTTATGAGCCTTAATTTTATCGTTTGAGAGGTGTCGGAATCACTCGAAACAAGTGTTATATTACATTTTATATCGTGTCAGAGGGTTCGAATACTCATTATTAGGCATTCTAAACGTATCCACAAGTTTTCGTCAAAAAACATTCGCGTTTAGATCAACTTTCACCGTTTACGAAAAATAGCAAAAAACGGTCGATTTTGAAGGTTATTATCCACGCTTTTTTAGCCTTTTGGGCCCCGAAATGAAATTGTTCCAAATTCGCGCCAAACAAACCCCACACTAAATGAAATGTCCCGGTGTAATAATAGGGTCATTTGGTTTTAAATCGGGACCTTTATGAGCCTTAATTTTATCGTTTGAGAGGTGTCGGAATCACTCGAAACAAGTGTTATATTACGTTTTATATCGTGTCAGAGGGTTCGAATACTCATTATTAGGCATTCTAAACGTATCCACAAGTTTTCGTCAAAAAATATTCGCGTTTAGATCAACTTTCACCGTTTACGAAAAATAGCAAAAACGGTCGTTTTTTAAGGTTATTATCCACGCTTTTACGGCCTTTTGGGTCCCGAAATGGAATTGTTTCAAATTCGCGCCAAACAAACCCCACACCGAATGAAACGTCCCGGTGTAATAATAGGGTCATTTGGTTTTAAATCGGGACCTTTATGAGCCTTAATTTTATCGTTTGAGAGGTGTCGGAATCAGTCGAAACAAGTGTTATATTACATTTTATATCGTGTCAGAGGGTTCGAATACTCATTATTAGGCATTCTAAACGTATCCACAATTTTTCGTCAAAAAACATTCGCGTTTAGATCAACTTTCACCGTTTACGAAAAATAGCAAAAACGGTCGTTTTTGAAGATTATTATCCACGCTTTTTCGGCCTTTTGGGTCCCGAAATGGAATTGTTTCAAATTCGCGCCAAACAAACCCCACACCAAATGAAATGTCCCGGTGTAATAATAGGGTCATTTGGTTTTAAATCGGGATCTTTATGAGCCTTAATTTCATCGTTTGAGAGGTGTCGAAATCAGTCGAAACAAGTGTTATATTACTTTTAATATCGTGTCAGAGGGTTCGAATACTCAATATTAGGCATTCTAAACGTATCCACAAGTTTTCGTCAAAAAACATTCGCATGTAGATCAACTTTCACCGTTTACGAAAAATAGCAAAAAAACGGTCGATTTTGAAGGTTATTATCCACGCTTTTTTGGCCTTTTGGGTCCCAAAATGGAATTGTTTCAAATTCGCGCCAAACAAACCCCACACCAAATGAAATGTCCCGGTGTAATAATAGGGTCATTTGATCTTAAATCGAGACCTTTAGGAGCCTCAATTTATCGTTTGAGAGGTGTCAGAATCACTCGAAACAAGTGTTTTATTACATTTTATATCGTATCAGAGGGTTCGAATACTCATTATTAGGCATTCTAAACGTATCCGCAAGTTTTCGTCAAAAAACATTCGCGTTTAGATCAACTTTCACCGTTTACGAAAAATAGCAAAAAACGGTCGATTTTGAAGGTTATTATCCACGCTTTTTCGGCCTTTTCGGTCCCGAAATGGAATTGTTTTAAATTCGCGCCAAACAAACCCTACACCAAATGAAATGTCCCGGTGTAATAATAGGGTCATTTGGTTTTAAATCGGGACCTTTATGAGCCTTAATTTTATCGTTTGAGAGGTGTCGGAATCACTCGAAACAAGTGTTATATTACATTTTATATCGTGTCAGAGGGTTCGAATACTCATTATTAGGCATTCTAAACGTATCCACAAGTTTTCGTCAAAAAACATTCGCGTTTAGATCAACTTTCACCGTTTACGAAAAATAGCAAAAAACGGTCGATTTTGAAGGTTATTATCCACGCTTTTTTAGCCTTTTGGGCCCCGAAATGAAATTGTTCCAAATTCGCGCCAAACAAACCCCACACTAAATGAAATGTCCCGGTGTAATAATAGGGTCATTTGGTTTTAAATCGGGACCTTTATGAGCCTTAATTTTATCGTTTGAGAGGTGTCGGAATCACTCGAAACAAGTGTTATATTACGTTTTATATCGTGTCAGAGGGTTCGAATACTCATTATTAGGCATTCTAAACGTATCCACAAGTTTTCGTCAAAAAATATTCGCGTTTAGATCAACTTTCACCGTTTACGAAAAATAGCAAAAACGGTCGTTTTTTAAGGTTATTATCCACGCTTTTACGGCCTTTTGGGTCCCGAAATGGAATTGTTTCAAATTCGCGCCAAACAAACCCCACACCGAATGAAACGTCCCGGTGTAATAATAGGGTCATTTGGTTTTAAATCGGGACCTTTATGAGCCTTAATTTTATCGTTTGAGAGGTGTCGGAATCAGTCGAAACAAGTGTTATATTACATTTTATATCGTGTCAGAGGGTTCGAATACTCATTATTAGGCATTCTAAACGTATCCACAATTTTTCGTCAAAAAACATTCGCGTTTAGATCAACTTTCACCGTTTACGAAAAATAGCAAAAAATGGTCGATTTTGAAGGTTATTATCCACGCTTTTACGGCCTTTTGGGTCCCGAATTGGAATTGTTTCAAATTCGCGCCAAACAAACCCCACACCAAATGAAACGTCCCGGTGTAATAATAGGGTCATTTGGTTTTAAATCGGGACCTTTATGAGCCTTAATTTTATCGTTTGAGAGGTGTCGGAATCACTCGAAACAAGTGTTATATTACATTTTATATCGTGTCAGAGGGTTCGAATACTCATTATTAGGCATTCTAAACGTATCCACAATTTTTCGTCAAAAAACATTCGCGTTTAGATCAACTTTCACCGTTTACGAAAAATAGCAAAAAACGGTCGATTTTGAAGGTTATTATCCACGCTTTTTTGGCCTTTTGGGCCCCGAATTGAAATTGTTCCAAATTCGCGCCAAACAAACCCCACACCAAATGAAATGTCTCGGTGTAACAATAGGGTCATTTGGTTTTAAATCGGGACCTTTATGAGCCTTAATTTTATCGTTTGAGAGGTGTCGGAATCACTCGAAACAAGTGTTATATTACATTTTATATCGTGTCAGAGGGTTCGAATACTCATTATTAGGCATTCTAAACGTATCCACAAGTTTTCGTCAAAAAACATTCGCGTTTAGATCAACTTTCACCGTTTACGAAAAATAGCAAAAAACGGTCGATTTTGAAGGTTATTATCCACGCTTTTTTGGCCTTTTGGGCCCCGAATTGAAATTGTTCCAAATTCGCGCCAAACAAACCCCACACCAAATGAAATGTCTCGGTGTAACAATAGGGTCATTTGGTTTTAAATCGGGACCTTTATGAGCCTTAATTTTATCGTTTGAGAGGTGTCGGAATCACTCGAAACAAGTGTTATATTACATTTTATATCGTGTCAGAGGGTTCGAATACTCATTATTAGGCATTCTAAACGTATCCACAAGTTTTCGTCAAAAAACATTCGCGTTTAGATCAACTTTCACCGTTTACGAAAAATAGCAAAAAACGGTCGATTTTGAAGGTTATTATCCACGCTTTTTCGGCTTTTTGGGTCCCGAAATGGAATTGTTTCAAATCGCGCCAAACAAACCCCACACCAAATGAAATGTCCCGGTGTAATAATAGGGTCATTTGGTTTTAAATCGGGACCTTTATGAGCCTTAATTTTATCGTTTGAGAGGTGTCGGAATCACTCGAAACAAGTGTTATATTACATTTTATATCGTGTCAGTGCGTTCGAATACTCATTATTAGGCATTCTAAACGTATCCACAAGTTTTCGTCATAAAACATTCCCGTTTAGATTAACTTTCACCGCTTACGAAAAATAGCAAAAAACGGTCGATTTTGAAGGTTATTATCCACGTTTTTTCGGCCTTTTGGGTCCCGAAATAGAATTGTTCCAAATTTGCGCCAAACAAACCTCACACCAAATGAAATGTCCCGGTATAGTAATAGGGTCGTTTGGTTTTAAATCGGGACTTTTAAGAGCCATAATTTCATCGTTTGTGAGGTGTCGAAATCAGTCGAAACAAGTGTTATATTACATTTTTTAACGTGTCAGAGCGTTCGAATACTCATTATTAGGCATTCTAAACGTATCCACAAGTTTTCGTCGAGAAACATTCGCATTTAGATCAACTCTCACCGTTTACGAAAAATAGCAAAAAACGGTCGATTTTGAAGGTTATTATCCACGCTTTTTCGGCCTTTTCGGTCCCGAAATGGAATTGTTTCAAATTCGCGCCAAACAAACCCTACACCAAATGAAATGTCCCGGTGTAATAATAGGGTCATTTGGTTTTAAATCGGGACCTTTATGAGCCTTAATTTTATCGTTTGAGAGGTGTCGGAATCACTCGAAACAAGTGTTATATTACATTTTATATCGTGTCAGAGGGTTCGAATACTCATTATTAGGCATTCTAAACGTATCCACAAGTTTTCGTCAAAAAACATTCGCGTTTAGATCAACTTTCACCGTTTACGAAAAATAGCAAAAACGGTCGTTTTTTAAGGTTATTATCCACGCTTTTACGGCCTTTTGGGTCCCGAAATGGAATTGTTTCAAATTCGCGCCAAACAAACCCCACACCAAATGAAACGTCCCGGTGTAATAATAGGGTCATTTGGTTTTAAATCGGGACCTTTATGAGCCTTAATTTTATCGTTTGAGAGGTGTCGGAATCACTCGAAACAAGTGTTATATTACATTTTATATCGTGTCAGAGGGTTCGAATACTCATTATTAGGCATTCTAAACGTATCCACAATTTTTCGTCAAAAAACATTCGCGTTTAGATCAACTTTCACCGTTTACGAAAAATAGCAAAAAATGGTCGATTTTGAAGGTTATTATCCACGCTTTTACGGCCTTTTGGGTCCCGAATTGGAATTGTTTCAAATTCGCGCCAAACAAACCCCACACCAAATAAAATGTCCCGGTGTAATAATAGGGTCATTTGGTTTTAAATCGGGACCTTTATGAGCCTTAATTTTATCGTTTGAGAGGTGTCGGAATCACTCGAAACAAGTGTTATATTACATTTTATATCGTGTCAGAGGGTTCGAATACTCATTATTAGTGTAATATCCGTGTTTTATAGTGAGTCAAACCGAGTGGGTAATTTATACTAAGTCGTAAATAATTGGACCCAAGCCCATGTAAGTGATACGTGCGTAACATGTATAGAAACTCCTTATAAGGAACTTAGTATAACATTGATGTGGGTCAAATTGTTATATATTATTATACTCTTAAGTCCAATTGTTATACTCTTAGTCGTAAATCATTGATGTGGGTCAAACCCTAAGCTATGACCCATGTGCTCCTTATATATTATGAACACCAGCAGCCAAACATTTGATAATTCGTAAACACACAGTACACTTATTCTCACTCACGCCGCTCGAGTCCAAGAGGAGAAAAGGGGTCCTAGGAGTCGGATTGGATCACCGGTGGGTTATAACTTGATCATACGCGCCACCTAGGAACGGATTTCGTAGAGTTTCCGTGGTGAACCGTGCTACCCGCGCTGTGGTAAATTGCTGATTAGGTAAGGTTTTCCTTACTTGGAATGTGTTAATACTATAATGTCGTTCTAGCTATGTATTTATGATATAAGATTGATATGGATGAGATTGAGTAGTGTAGCGAGATCCTGACCGGGAGGTCCATTGAGTAGTGTAGCGAAATCCTGACCGGGAGGTCCATTGAGTAGTGTAGCGAAATCCTGACCGGGAGGTCCATTGAGTAGAGTAGCAGAAATTATGGGTACCGTGAAGTGCTGAGAATATGGAGATGATTTTATTGGATTGTACCGATGATGATACTGAGATGATCGAGACTGGATGGTTTAATTTTGTACTTGTATTTTAATGTTAGCATGTTCTAACCGTTTTCTCTGTCAAATTGTCACCCTATTTTATTGGGGGCCTGCGACGATCCAATTGACATTTACGGTCTTTTGGGGAGCAGAGTCTTGATGCAGATATGGATCATTGATGTGTGCTTAACTGAAGGGAATTGCTGTTCGGGAAGGGAGTGCGTAGTCATCGTTGTTATACTTTTAGCATGTTTCCGTCATTAGTACTTAATAGACCATTTATTCATGTAATCGTTTGGGTTTACGTAACCATACTTATGCTCGAACTTGGGTTGCCTCCTTTGAATAATCTATTAAACTCGGATGTGTTTCAGTATTGTTCTGTGATGAGACTACGACCTCGGTTAACCCGGGATGGTAACACTCTCAGTTATCCGAGAAGGCCTAGTTAAGGCTCTTGGATAAACGGGGGTGTTACAAAGTGGTATCAGAGCGATCGATTCTGGAGCCTGAATAAACGAACATAGGAATTAAAAAAAAGAACCCCGGTGATAGACCATTAGGAGCCCACTTAAAATCTCTGGTTGAGGAGACGTCCTCATACCAACTTCTGGCCCTTTTGGTTTGGACCCGGTAACTACGGGTGAGACCGAGAGAGGGTAGAATAGGATGGGTCCGTGATGATGATATGAATTTCCTTTGAATTGCATAAGTGTACGAGTAGTTACAAGTGTGATGTTTACAATGACATGAATAATTACAACGTTAATAGTGATATATTATTATGATGAATGAGCATTTAAGGCTCATGTGTATGTTATTGTTGTGTTAGTCATGTCAAAGGATGCAGCTACCAGTTCCACCCCAGCCACTCTGAGTGCCGAGGAAATGGCGCGCTTAAAGGCAACCAACGATGCGCTTTTGGAAGCTCTGAGAAACATCCACATTCCGAAACCACCAATGACAGACGCGGCCGCTATCAGCGCTGCGATAGCACGCCTTCATCCCAGTAAATATGACGGGACTGGTGGGCCGTCGCAGCTAGAGAACTGGGTGAGAGAAATGAAGAAGGTATTTCAGACCGTGAATTGTCCGGAGAATTTGGAGTTGAATCAAGCTGCGTTCTATTTGAGTGGCAAGGCTGATTTATGGTGGCACCTTAACTATGACAAGCTGATTGCAGAGCATGAGGAAGGGGATTACGGGGAGTACGTCTTTGGGTGGAAGAGTCTCGCAGAAGCGCTGAGGGTGGAGTTCTTTCCGGAACATATCCGTAGTGCAAAAAGAGCAGAATTTGATCGTTTCACCATGACAGACGATATGACTGTCGAGGACTATTACGACAAGTTTATGGAGCTGGCCACTTATTCTGCTGACCTCAATTTGAGTTCTGAACTATTGGCTTCTCGTTTCGAGAGGGGCTTGTCTATCAGAATCCTGGAAAGGCTACCCATGGGAAATAATGCTGATGTGAAAGAGGTATACCTGAGAGCCGGGCACGCCGAGCGATTAGCCGATCGTATTAAGGAGTTGAACAGTCAGAAAGGTGAAAAGAGGAAAGCCGAGTCTGAGGGAGCTGTGCAGGGGGATGCAAAGAGGGGGGGAAATAACCGATCTCAGTGGCAGAGATCCCAAAACTCAGGTGGGAACAGTTATAGAGGAGGTAGTTACAACACCGGGAAGAAAGATGTTCGGCACTACAACTGTAAGTGGTGCAACTACAACCACCCCGGTAAGGACTGCAATGGACAACTAATAACTTGTTACCACTGCGGGAAACTTGGACACCGAGCTTACGAATGTCGGTTGAAGGGAGGACAACATCAGGGCAACCCTAATTCCATCCCAGTAACAAGGTCAGAAAGTGTGAACCAAGGGAATCGGTACCAGGGAAACGGGAACCGATCACAGGGGAACAGGAACCGCCCACAGGGGAGTTACTATCAAGGGTCTGGGAGCACTACCCAGTCAACTGCAGGCGTTAAGTCAACTAATTCCTCTGGTGGGGCACCTGAGGGGAGTAAGAATACTGGGAAGCTCTTTGCTATGGGGAAACAAGCTGCTAAAGAGGACACACAAGTTATCACGGGTACCTTTCTCGTTAACTCGAAACCTTCTTTTATTCTGTTCGATTCTGGGGCAACCCATTCATTTGTAGCCTGTAATCATGTACCGAGCCTGGGGTTAGTAGATTTTGAAAACATAGCTGATGATATAATCACACCCTCGGGGAAACCGGTTAGGTGTACAAGAGTCTTTCGTAATGTGTCTTTACTAGTTGGGGGAGTTGACCTTCCAGTTAATTTAATAGAGTTTCCCCTAGATGATTTTGACATTATCCTGGGGATGGATTGGTTGGGACGGTTTAGAGCCCAAATTGATTGTAATCTTAAGAAAGTGTCGTTAAGAGGTCCGAAGGGCGTTAGGGTGTCTTATAGAGGATTTGCGGTGAAGCCAACTGTGAAGATCATAGCAGCCATTACCCTGAAGACCCACCTGAAGAAGGGAAGTCCGTTATTCTTGTGCCATGTACGGGATACTCGGGCAGAGGAGTTGTCTTCTGATTCAATTCCTGTAGTGAGAGAGTTTGGGGATGTATTTCCGGAGGAGATCCCAGGTTTACCACCAAGACGGGAGGTCGATTTCAGTGTTGAGTTGAAGCCAGGGACGGGTCCGATCTCTAAAGCACCATACCGTATGGGGCCTAAAGAGTTGACCGAGTTAAAGAAGCAGTTAGAAGAATTGATGGATAAGGGGTATATTCGACCTAGTGTATCGCCGTGGGGTGCTCCAGTTTTGTTTGTGCAGAAGAAGGATGGGAGCATGAGGCTGTGCATTGATTACAGGGAGCTGAACAATGTCACTGTGAAGAATCGGTATCCTTTGCCTCGTATTGATGATTTATTCGATCAATTGAGTGGGGCTGGTATCTTTTCAAAGATTGATTTGAGGTCTGGTTATCACCAGTTGAGGGTCAAGAACGAAGATATTCCTAAGACCGCATTCAGAACTCGGTATGACCACTATGAATTTGTGGTGATGCCGTTTGGTCTAACAAATGCTCCTGCTGTCTTCATGGATTTGATGAACCGAATTTTCCGGCCCTACTTGGACCAGTTCGTGGTGGTGTTTATCGATGATATCCTGGTTTATTCAAGAAACCGGGAAGAGCATGCAGAGCATCTGAGGATCGTATTGCAACTTCTCCGAGACAATCAGTTGTACGCTAAGTTATCAAAGTGTGAGTTCTGGTTGGAGAAAGTCGCATTTTTGGGGCACGTGATTTCGAAAGAGGGGGTATCTGTAGACCCAAGCAAGATCGAAGCTGTCTCAAAGTGGTTGGCGCCAAAGAACGTGGCAGAGATTCGGAGTTTCTTGGGGTTAGCCGGGTACTATCGAAGGTTCGTGAAGGATTTCTCAAAGATAGCAAGACCGTTGACTAACCTTATGAGGAAGGAGATTCGGTATAAGTGGGATGACAGCTGTGAGAGGGCGTTCCAAACCCTGAAGAAGCGTCTGACTACGGCTCCAATCCTGGCCTTACCCGAAGGGAGCGAAAATTTTGAGGTGTACACTGATGCATCAAAGAATGGGTTGGGTTGTGTACTAATGCAGGATGGGAAGGTCATTGCGTATGCTTCACGTCAGCTGAAGACTTACGAAGAGAACTACCCAACTCATGACCTAGAACTTGGGGCGGTAGTGTTTGCACTGAAAATATGGAGACATTATTTGTATGGGGCAACATTCAAGGTATTTTCAGACCACAAGAGTTTGAAGTACATCTACACTCAAAAGGAGTTGAATATGCGGCAGAGGCGATGGATAGAGTTGATCGGAGATTACGATATGGAGATTTTGTACCACGAGGGGAAGGCAAATGTGGTGGCCGACGCTCTAAGCAGGAAATCTGTGCATTCCTTGTGTTTGGATATGTCCAGATTGAAGTTGAGGAGTGAAGTGCAACAGATGGGGATTCATGTGATAAGAAAAGGGGAAGCAATGACGGACTTGGCGATTCAACCCGAGTTGTACGCCGAAATACGAGAAGAACAGTTTTTGGATCAGAAATATGTAATGTGGCGAGCCCGCATTGAGAGAGGTGAACCCTCAAATCTCACCATTCACCCAGACGGGAGCCTCAGGTTTAATGGCAGGTGGTGGGTGCCAGAAGGAGGAGAATTAAGGAGAAAAATCATGACCGAGGCGCATTGTGCTCCTTACTCGGTACATCCGGGTGGGGACAAGTTGTATAAGGATCTGAAGAAGACATTCTGGTGGGATAACATGAAGAGAGAAGTGGCCGAGTTTGTGTCCAAATGTTTGACTTGTCAGAAGGTCAAGAGTGAACACAAACGACCACAGGGTAAGCTGCAACCCTTAGAGGTACCTGAGTGGAAGTGGGACTCCATTTCCATGGATTTCATTGTAGGTTTGCCGAGAACCCCAAAGGGGAATAATATGATTTGGGTGATAGTAGATCGACTCACCAAGTCAGCTCACTTCGTGCCAATGAAGGATACGTGGAGTAAGGCCGAGCTAGCAATGGCTTATAGGAGACATGTTCTGAAATTACATGGAGTACCTAGAGATATCGTGTCAGATCGTGATTCGAGGTTCATATCGAAGTTTTGGCAGGAGCTGCAAGAATCTTTGGGGACACGATTGAAGATGAGTACAGCATTCCACCCTGCTACTGACGGTCAGACAGAACGTACCATACAGACTCTGGAAGATATGTTGCGAGCATGTGCATTGGAATTTCGAGGTTCGTGGGAGGATCGACTGGATTTGATTGAGTTCTCTTACAACAACAGCTACCATGCTAGCATTCAGATGGCACCATTTGAAGCCTTATATGGGAGGAAGTGTAGGAGCCCGGTATGTTGGGACGAGAAGGCCGACGCGGTAGTGCTGGGGCCCCATATGATTCAGGAGATGATCGAGCATGTACATGTAATCCGACAGAAGATGCGAGCAGCACAGGATCGTCAGAAGAGCTATGCTGATCTCCACCGCCGAGAGGTTGAGTTCGATGTGGGTGATAAGGTCTTGTTGAAAGTGTCACCTATGAGAGGGGTTATGAGGTTCGGGAAGAAGGGCAAGTTGAGTCAAAAGTTTGTTGGGCCGTATGAAATTCTGGATAGGATAGGGGAGGTGGCGTATCGATTAGCACTTCCCCCAACTCTAGATAAAGTCCATAATGTGTTTCATGTTTCCCAGTTGCGGAAATACTTGAGTGACCCGTCTCACATCATTGAACCCGAGACGATCCAGCTAGATGATTCTCTTAATTATGAGGAGGTTCCCAAGGAAATTTTAGATCGGAAAGTTCGGAAAACCAGGAGAGGAGAAACAGCCCTTGTCAAGGTTTTGTGGTCTAATCATAACGTTGAGGAGGCAACTTGGGAAACAGAAGCATCAATGAAGAAACGTTTTCCTCACCTCTTCGATCAGGTAATTACTTCGGTTACGGGGACGTAACCTTGTTTTCTAGGAGGGTAGGATGTCATACCAAATTATTTTCCTATATCATGTTTGCTTAGTGACTGTGTCAGTCACTTTGTGATAAGTTGGATTGGATGTCACTAGTTTTAATTGCGCATATATTGTTAATCTACTTGAGACAGGTACAACAGTTAGTCATGCAATGGGTCTGGTAAGGTAGTTGAGCAGTGTAAATTATTAGAGACGTCACTAGTTGATGAGAGGAGTCGTTATTGAGCGGATCCTGAACTTCGGGACGAAGTTCCTTATAAGGAGGGTAGATTGTAATATCCGTGTTTTATAGTGAGTCAAACCGAGTGGGTAATTTATACTAAGTCGTAAATAATTGGACCCAAGCCCATGTAAGTGATACGTGCGTAACATGTATAGAAACTCCTTATAAGGAACTTAGTATAACATTGATGTGGGTCAAATTGTTATATATTATTATACTCTTAAGTCCAATTGTTATACTCTTAGTCGTAAATCATTGATGTGGGTCAAACCCTAAGCTATGACCCATGTGCTCCTTATATATTATGAACACCAGCAGCCAAACATTTGATAATTCGTAAACACACAGTACACTTATTCTCACTCACGCCGCTCGAGTCCAAGAGGAGAAAAGGGGTCCTAGGAGTCGGATTGGATCACCGGTGGGTTATAACTTGATCATACGCGCCACCTAGGAACGGATTTCGTAGAGTTTCCGTGGTGAACCGTGCTACCCGCGCTGTGGTAAATTGCTGATTAGGTAAGGTTTTCCTTACTTGGAATGTGTTAATACTATAATGTCGTTCTAGCTATGTATTTATGATATAAGATTGATATGGATGAGATTGAGTAGTGTAGCGAGATCCTGACCGGGAGGTCCATTGAGTAGTGTAGCGAAATCCTGACCGGGAGGTCCATTGAGTAGTGTAGCGAAATCCTGACCGGGAGGTCCATTGAGTAGAGTAGCAGAAATTATGGGTACCGTGAAGTGCTGAGAATATGGAGATGATTTTATTGGATTGTACCGATGATGATACTGAGATGATCGAGACTGGATGATTTAATTTTGTACTTGTATTTTAATGTTAGCATGTTCTAACCGTTTTCTCTGTCAAATTGTCACCCTATTTTATTGGGGGCCTGCGACGATCCAATTGACATTTACGGTCTTTTGGGGAGCAGAGTCTTGATGCAGATATGGATCATTGATGTGTGCTTAACTGAAGGGAATTGCTGTTCGGGAAGGGAGTGCGTAGTCATCGTTGTTATACTTTTAGCATGTTTCCGTCATTAGTACTTAATAGACCATTTATTCATGTAATCGTTTGGGTTTACGTAACCATACTTATGCTCGAACTTGGGTTGCCTCCTTTGAATAATCTATTAAACTCGGATGTGTTTCAGTATTGTTCTGTGATGAGACTACGACCTCGGTTAACCCGGGATGGTAACACTCTCAGTTATCCGAGAAGGCCTAGTTAAGGCTCTTGGATAAACGGGGGTGTTACAATTAGGCATTCTAAACGTATCCACAATTTTTCGTCAAAAAACATTCGCGTTTAGATCAACTTTCACCGTTTACGAAAAATAGCAAAAAACGGTCGATTTTGAAGGTTATTATCCACGCTTTTTTGGCCTTTTGGGCCCCGAATTGAAATTGTTCCAAATTCGCGCCAAACAAACCCCACACCAAATGAAATGTCTCGGTATAATAGTAGGGTCATTTGGTTTTAAATCGGGACCTTTATGAGCCTTAATTGTATCGTTTGAGAGGTGTCGGAATCACTCGAAACAAGTGTTATATTACATTTTATATCGTGTCAGAGGGTTCGAATACTCATTATGTAACACCCCCGTTTATCTAAGAGCCTTAACTAGGCCTTCTTGGATAAATGAGAGTGTTACCATCCCGGGTTAACCGAGGTCGTAGTCTCATCACAAAACAATACTGAAACACAACCGAGTTTAATAGATTATTCAAAGGATGCAAACCAAGTTTGAGAACTAAGTATGGTTACAAAAACCCAAAACGACTACGTGAATAAAAGGTCTATCAAGTACTAACGACGGAAACATGCTAAGAGTATAACAACGATGATTACGCACTCCCTTCCCGAACAGCAATTCCCTTCAGTTAAGCATATATCAATGATCCATATCTGCATCAATACTCTGCTCCCCAAAAGACCGAAAAAGTCAATTGGATCGTCGCAGGCCCCCAATAAGATAGGGTGACAATTTAGACAGAGGAAACGGTTAGAACATGCTAACATTAAAATACAAGTACGGAGTATAAAACATCCAGTCTCAATCATCTCAGTATCATCATCGGTACAATTCAATAATATCATCTCCATATTCTCAGCACTTCACAATACCCATAATTTCTGCTACACTACTCAATGGACCTCCCGGCCAGGATTTCGCTATACTACTCAGTGGACCTCCCGGTCAGGATTTCGCTACACTACTCAATGAACCTTCCGGTCAGGATCTCGCTACACTACTCAATCTCATCCATATCAATCTTATATCATAAATACATAGCTCGAACGACATTATAGTGTTAACACATTCCAAGTAAGGAAAGCCTTACCTAAATAGCAGGTCACCACAGCTTGGTAGTATAATTCACCACGGAGATTCTACGAAGTCCGACCCTAATAAAATATCATACATCTAAATTAATATCGATCATAACGTATTGATTTTATAACACGAACCCAATACCATTCTAATGAAATTCGACTACCACAACTTATGATACTTGACACACTATTATACTTATATTATACCTATGATACTTATATTATATTATAAGTATATCATACTAATGTACATACTCAGCGCACCAACTACGGAGTAATACTCTTGGTACTCCGTACAAATGCTAACAAGACCCACCGCATCACTATTATAATTATTATTAACCCTTATTATTATTATATTAATATAAAATATCACATACAAACATACTGCTACTATTTTTAATTCTTGCTACTTTTATTATATTATATTAATATAAAGTACTATTGTTATATCTATATTAATAACAATAAGCACACACAGCATGCCATGGTGTTCTTCGGCTATAACAATGGCAGTAAGTCCAGTAACCCAAACGTACCAGGCTCGTTCACAATTTCGACACTCACGATACTACTCTTATGCTTTTAATGCTTCGGTCCTCCCACAAAATATAACAATGGCAGTAATTACGGACAAAACATAACAACCGACATAGTCGTACATGGGCCGACACAATTCCCAACAACAATTAGTACGACAATGCTATCATAATGACAACGACATCAATCTAAACCAGTATCGTACCACAATAATGACGCAACACAATTGCTAATCCCGACAATACCAATCCCGATTCCGATAATTCGACACGAATGTACACTAAACATGCCATAAAACATAAAGACGGTGTGGCATACCGAGTGACGTGTATACACAGGGTCTAGCTCGCCTATGGTTCGATCCGACTCCTAGGGCCTTCTTCTTCTTCTCTCGTTACGGGCGGCGGTGTTTTCTATTTGGTTGTGCGTGTAGTATTGTGTAACTGGTGAGGTAATGCTTGGTAAAGTGATTATAAGGGTGTGGGATTATAAGGGCGTGGGATTAGGGTAAGATGGAGTAATTAGGGTAATATGGAGTATGATCATGTAAACAATACGTGGCTTGATTTGTTAATACATACCCCACTTGAGTCCAGGTTCGATATAACATCGGGTTGTATTAATTAACATGTTTTATTCGGGTCTGACTCACTATATATAAAAAAATGCGGGTATTACAATCTACCCTTCTTATAAGGAACTTCGTCCCCGAAGTTCGTTACTCGACACAAACTTACAACCCTTCAATAGAATTCTGAGGAACTACCTTCCTCTTAACGAAGCACGAAAACAAGGAATCTATAGGATACCAGTTTAAGTTATAGCATAAATCAGGTTGTTACATTCTACCCTCCTTATAGACAGGGTTACGTCCCCGTAACCAAGGTGATTACCTGATCGAAGAGATGAGGGAAACGTTTCTGCATCGACGCTTCTGTTTCCCAGGTGGCTTCCTCGACATTGTGATTTGACCACAAGACTTTGACAAGAGCTGTTTCCCCTCCTCGTGTTTTTCGAACCTTCCGGTCTAAAATTTCCTTTGGAACCTCCTCATAGGTAAGAGAATCATCTAACTGGATTGTCTCGAGTTCAATGATGTGAGACGGGTCACTCAAATATTTTCTCAACAGGGAAACATGAAACACATTATGGACTTTATCGAGAGCTGGAGGAAGTGCTAACCGATACGCCACCTCCCCTATCCTATCTAGAATTTCATACGATCCAATAAACTTTTGGCTCAACTTGCCCTTCTTCCCAAACCTCATAACCCCTCTCATGGGTGACACTTTCAGCAAGACCTTATCACCCACAGTGAATTCAACCTCTCTACGGTGGAGATCAGCATAGCTCTTCTGACGATCCTGTGCTGCTCGCATCTTCTGTCGGATTACATGTACCTGCTCGATCATCTCCTGAATCATGTGGGGCCCCAGAACCACTGCGTCGGCCTTCTCGTCCCAACAAACCGGGCTCCTACACTTCCTCCCATACAAAGCTTCAAACGGTGCCATCTGGATGCTAGCATGGTAGCTGTTGTTGTAAGAGAACTCAATCAAATCAAGTCTATCCTCCCACGAACCCCGAAATTCCAAGGCACAGGCCCGCAACATGTCTTCCAAAGTCTGTATGGTTCGTTCTGTCTGACCGTCAGTCGCAGGGTGAAAGGCTGTACTCATTTTCAATTGTGTACCCAAGGATTCCTGCAGCTCTTGCCAAAATTTCGATATGAACCTCGAATCACGATCTGACACAATGTCCTTAGGTACTCCATGTAATTTCAGAACATGTCTCCTATAAGCCATTGCTAGCTCAGCCTTACTCCATGTATCCTTCATTGGAACAAAGTGAGCGGACTTGGTGAGTCGATCCACTATCACCCATATCATATTATTCCCCTTCGGAGTCCTTGGCAAACCAACAATGAAATCCATGGAGATGGAGTCCCATTTCCACTTAGGTACCTCTAAGGGTTGCAGCTTACCCTGTGGTCGTTTGTGTTCACTCTTAACCTTCTGACAAGTCAGACATCTAGACACAAACTCGGCCACCTCTCTCTTCATGTTCTCCCACCAGAACGTCTTCTTCAGATCTTTATACAGTTTGTCCCCACCCGGATGTACCGAGTAAGGGCTGCAATGCGCCTCGGTCATGATTTTCCTCCTTAAATCTCCTCCTTCCGGTACCCACCACCTGTCGTTGAACCTGAGGCTCCCGTCAGAGTGAATGGTGAGATTTGAGGGTTCACCTCTCTCAATACGGGCTCGCCACATTACATACTTCTGATCCAAAAACTGCTCTTCTCGTATTTCGGCGTACAACTCGGGTTGAATCGCCAAATTCGTCATTGCTTCCCCTTTTCTTATCACATGAATCCCCATCTGTCGCACTTCATTCCTTAGCTTCAATCTGGACATATCCAAACACAAGGAATGCACAGATTTCCTGCTTAGAGCGTCGGCCACCACGTTTGCCTTTCCCTCGTGGTACAAAATCTCCATATCATAATCTCCGATCAGCTCTATCCATCGCCTTTGTCGCATATTCAGCTCCTTCTGTGTGTAGATGTACTTCAAGCTCTTGTGGTCTGAAAACACCTTGAATGTTGCCCCATACAGATAATGCCTCCATATTTTCAGAGCAAACACCACTGCCCCAAGTTCTAGGTCATGAGTTGGGTAGTTCTCTTCGTAAGTCTTCAGCTGACGTGAAGCATACGCAATGGCTTTGCCATTCTGCATCAGTACACAACCCAACCCATTCTTCGATGCATCAGTGTACACCTCGAAATTTTCGCTCCCTTCGGGTAAGGTTAGGATTGGTGCCGTAGTCAGGCGCTCTTTCAAAGTTTGGAACGCCCTCTCACAGCTGTCATCCCACCTGTACCGAATCTCCTTCCTCATAAGGTTAGTCAACGGTCTTGCTATCTTTGAGAAGTCCTTCACAAACCTTCGATAGTACCCGGCTAACCCCAAGAAACTCCGAATCTCTGCTACATTCTTTGGTGTCTGCCACTTTGAGACAGCTTCGATCTTGCTCGGATCTACAGATACCCCCTCTTTTGAAATCACGTGCCCCAAAAATGCGACCTTCTCCAACCAGAACTCACACTTTGATAACTTGGCGTACAACTGGTTGTCTCGGAGTAGTTGCAATACGATCCGCAGATGTTCTGCATGCTCTTCCCGGTTCCTCGAATAAACCAGGATATCATCGATAAACACCACCACAAACTTGTCCAAGTAGGGTCGGAAAACTCGGTTCATCAAATCCATGAAAACAGCAGGAGCATTTGTTAGACCAAACGGCATCACCACAAATTCATAGTGGCCATACCGAGTTCTGAATGCGGTCTTAGGAATATCTTCGTTCTTGACCCTCAACTGGTGATAACCGGATCTCAAATCAATCTTTGAAAAGATACCAGCCCCACTCAGTTGATCGAATAGATCATCAATACGAGGCAAAGGGTACCGATTCTTCACAGTGACATTATTCAGCTCCCTGTAGTCAATACACAATCTCATGCTCCCATCCTTCTTCTGTACAAACAAAACGGGAGCACCCCACGGCGATACACTAGGTCTGATATACCCCTTATCCATCAATTCTTCCAACTGCTTCTTTAGCTCGGTCAACTCCTTAGGCCCCATACGGTACGGTGCCTTAGAGATAGGCCCCGTCCCTGGTTTCAATTCGACACTGAAATCAACCTCTCGCCTTGGTGGTAACCCTGGGATCTCCTCCGGAAATACGTCCCCAAACTCGCTCACTACAGGAATTGAATCGGAAGACAACTCCTCGGCTCGAGTATCCCGTACATGGCACAAGAATAACGGACTTCCCTTCTTCAGATGGGTCTTCAGAGTAATGGCTGCTATGATCTTCACAGTTGGTTTTACAGCAAATCCTCTATAAGACACCCTAATGCCCTTCGGGCCTCTTAATGACACTTTCTTGAGATTACAATCAATCTGGGCCCTAAACCGTCCCAACCAATCCATCCCCAGGATAATATCAAAGTCATCTAGGGGAAACTCTATTAAATTAACTGGCAGGTCCACTCCCCCAACTATTAAAGACACATTCCGAAAGACCCTTGTACACCTAACCGACTT
This sequence comes from Agrostemma githago, assembly GCA_958450325.1. Classification (NCBI taxonomy): domain Eukaryota; kingdom Viridiplantae; phylum Streptophyta; class Magnoliopsida; order Caryophyllales; family Caryophyllaceae; genus Agrostemma; species Agrostemma githago. Next base: position 76,887,636 of record OY288247.1, on the reverse strand, counting down.
CCCCGAGGGTGTGATTATATCATCAGCTATATTTTCAAAATCCACTAACCCTAGACTCGGTACATGATTACAAGCTACAAAAGAATGGGTTGCCCCAGAATCGAACAGAATAAAAGAAGGTTTCGAGTTAACGAGAAAGGTACCCGTGATAACTTGTGTGTCCTCTTCAGCAGCTTGTTTCCCCATAGCAAAGAGTTTCCCAGTATTCTTACTCACCTCAGGTGTCCCACCAGCGGAATTTATTGGCTTAACGCCTGCAGTTGACTGGGTAGTGCTCCCAGACCTTTGATAGTAACTCCCTTGTGGGCGGTTCCAGTTCCCCTGTGATAGGTTCCCGTTTCCCTGGTACCGATTCCCTTGGTTAACACTTTCCGACCTTGTTACTGGGATAGAATTAGGGTTGCCCTGCTGTTGCCCTCCCTTCAACCGACATTCGTAAGCTCGGTGTCCCAGTTTCCCGCAGTGGTAACAGGTTATTAGTTGTCCATTGCAGTCCTTACCGGGGTGGTTGTAGCTGCACCACTTACAGTTGTAGTGCCGAACATCTTTCTTCCCGGTGTTGTAACTACCTCCTCTATAACTGTTCCCACCTGAGTATTGGGATCTCTGCCATTGAGATCTGTTATTTCCCCCTCTCTTTGCATCCCCCTGCACAGCATTCTCGGACTCGGCTTTCCTCTTTTCACCTTTCTGACCGTTCAGCTCCTTAATGCGATCAGCTATTCGCTCGGCGTGCCCGGCTCTCAAGTATACCTCTTTCACATCAGCATTATTCCCCATGGGTAGCTTCTCGAGGATCCTAACAGACAGACCCCTCTCAAAACGGGAAGCTAGAAGTTCGGAACTCAGATTGAGGTCAGCAGAATAAGTGGCCAGCTCCATAAATTTGTCGTAGTAGTCCTCGACAGTCATATCGTCTGTCATGGTGAAACGATCAAATTCAGCTCTTTTTGCACTACGGATATGTTCCGGAAAGAACTCCACCCTCAGCGCTTCTGCGAGACTCTTCCACCCAAAGACGTACTCCCCGGAATCCCCTTCCTCGTGCTCTGCAATCAGCTTGTCATAGTTAAGGTGCCACCATAAATCGGCCTTGCCACTCAAATAGAACGCAGCTTGATTCAGCTTCAAATTCTCCGGACAATTCACGGTCTGGAACACCTTCTTCATTTCTCTCACCCAGTTCTCTAGCTGCGACGGCCCACCAGTTCCGTCATATTTACTGGGACGAAGGCGTGCTATCGCAGCGCTGATAGCAGCCGCGTCTGTCGTTGGTGGTTTCGGGACATGGATGTTTCTCAAAGCTTCCAAAAGCGCATCGTTGGTTGCCCTTAAGCGCGCCATTTCCTCGGCACTCGGAGTAGCTGGGGTAGAACTGGTAGCTGCATCCTTTGACATGACTACCTTAAAACAACAATATCATACACATGAGCCTTAAATGCTCATTCATCATAACAATAAATCACTACTAACGTTGTAATTATTCATGTCATTGTAAACATCACACTTGTAACTATTCGTACAATTATGCAATTCAAGGAACTTCATATCATCATCGCGGACCCATCTTATTCTACCCCCTCTCAATCTCACACGTAGTTACCGGGTCCAAACCAAAAGGGCCGGGGTTGGTATAAAGACGTCTCCTCAACCAGAGATTTTAAGTGGGCTCCTAATGGTCTATCACCGGGGTTCTTTTTAATTCCTACATTCTTTTATTCAGGCTCCAGAATCGATCGCTCTGATACCACTTTGTAACACCCCCGTTTATCTAAGAGCCTTAACTAGGCCTTCTTGGATAAATGAGAGTGTTACCATCCCGGGTTAACCGAGGTCGTAGTCTCATCACAAAACAATACTGAAACACAACCGAGTTTAATAGATTATTCAAAGGATGCAAACCAAGTTTGAGAACTAAGTATGGTTACAAAAACCCAAAACGACTACGTGAATAAAAGGTCTATCAAGTACTAACGACGGAAACATGCTAAGAGTATAACAACGATGATTACGCACTCCCTTCCCGAACAGCAATTCCCTTCAGTTAAGCATATATCAATGATCCATATCTGCATCAATACTCTGCTCCCCAAAAGACCGAAAAAGTCAATTGGATCGTCGCAGGCCCCCAATAAGATAGGGTGACAATTTAGACAGAGGAAACGGTTAGAACATGCTAACATTAAAATACAAGTACGGAGTATAAAACATCCAGTCTCAATCATCTCAGTATCATCATCGGTACAATTCAATAATATCATCTCCATATTCTCAGCACTTCACAATACCCATAATTTCTGCTACACTACTCAATGGACCTCCCGGCCAGGATTTCGCTATACTACTCAGTGGACCTCCCGGTCAGGATTTCGCTACACTACTCAATGAACCTTCCGGTCAGGATCTCGCTACACTACTCAATCTCATCCATATCAATCTTATATCATAAATACATAGCTCGAACGACATTATAGTGTTAACACATTCCAAGTAAGGAAAGCCTTACCTAAATAGCAGGTCACCACAGCTTGGTAGTATAATTCACCACGGAGATTCTACGAAGTCCGACCCTAATAAAATATCATACATCTAAATTAATATCGATCATAACGTATTGATTTTATAACACGAACCCAATACCATTCTAATGAAATTCGACTACCACAACTTATGATACTTGACACACTATTATACTTATATTATACCTATGATACTTATATTATATTATAAGTATATCATACTAATGTACATACTCAGCGCACCAACTACGGAGTAATACTCTTGGTACTCCGTACAAATGCTAACAAGACCCACCGCATCACTATTATAATTATTATTAACCCTTATTATTATTATATTAATATAAAATATCACATACAAACATACTGCTACTATTTTTAATTCTTGCTACTTTTATTATATTATATTAATATAAAGTACTATTGTTATATCTATATTAATAACAATAAGCACACACAGCATGCCATGGTGTTCTTCGGCTATAACAATGGCAGTAAGTCCAGTAACCCAAACGTACCAGGCTCGTTCACAATTTCGACACTCACGATACTACTCTTATGCTTTTAATGCTTCGGTCCTCCCACAAAATATAACAATGGCAGTAATTACGGACAAAACATAACAACCGACATAGTCGTACATGGGCCGACACAATTCCCAACAACAATTAGTACGACAATGCTATCATAATGACAACGACATCAATCTAAACCAGTATCGTACCACAATAATGACGCAACACAATTGCTAATCCCGACAATACCAATCCCGATTCCGATAATTCGACACGAATGTACACTAAACATGCCATAAAACATAAAGACGGTGTGGCATACCGAGTGACGTGTATACACAGGGTCTAGCTCGCCTATGGTTCGATCCGACTCCTAGGGCCTTCTTCTTCTTCTCTCGTTACGGGCGGCGGTGTTTTCTATTTGGTTGTGCGTGTAGTATTGTGTAACTGGTGAGGTAATGCTTGGTAAAGTGATTATAAGGGTGTGGGATTATAAGGGCGTGGGATTAGGGTAAGATGGAGTAATTAGGGTAATATGGAGTATGATCATGTAAACAATACGTGGCTTGATTTGTTAATACATACCCCACTTGAGTCCAGGTTCGATATAACATCGGGTTGTATTAATTAACATGTTTTATTCGGGTCTGACTCACTATATATAAAAAAATGCGGGTATTACAATCTACCCTTCTTATAAGGAACTTCGTCCCCGAAGTTCGTTACTCGACACAAACTTACAACCCTTCAATAGAATTCTGAGGAACTACCTTCCTCTTAACGAAGCACGAAAACAAGGAATCTATAGGATACCAGTTTAAGTTATAGCATAAATCAGGTTGTTACACATTATTAGGCATTCTAAACGTATCCACAAGTTTTCGTCAAAAAATATTCGCGTTTAGATCAACTTTCACCGTTTACGAAAAATAGCAAAAACGGTCGTTTTTGAAGGTTATTATCCACGCTTTTACGGCCTTTTGGGTCCCGAAATGGAATTGTTTCAAATTCGCGCCAAACAAACCCCACACCAAATGAAACGTCCCGGTGTAATAATAGGGTCATTTGGTTTTAAATCGGGACCTTTATGAGCCTTAATTTTATCGTTTGAGAGGTGTCGGAATCACTCGAAAAAAGTGTTATATTACATTTTATATCGTGTCAGAGGGTTCGAATACTCATTATTAGGCATTCTAAACGTATCCACAAGTTTTCGTCAAAAAACATTCGCGTTTAGATCAACTTTCACCGTTTACGAAAAATAGCAAAAACGGTCGTTTTTGAAGGTTATTATCCACGCTTTTTCGGCCTTTTGGGTCCCGAAATGGAATTGTTTCAAATTCGCGCCAAACAAACCCCACACCAAATGAAATGTCCCGGTGTAATAATAGGGTCATTTGGTTTTAAATCGGGATCTTTATGAGCCTTAATTTCATCGTTTGAGAGGTGTCGAAATCAGTCGAAACAAGTGTTATATTACTTTTAATATCGTGTCAGAGGGTTCGAATACTCAATATTAGGCATTCTAAACGTATCCACAAGTTTTCGTCAAAAAACATTCGCATGTAGATCAACTTTCACCGTTTACGAAAAATAGCAAAAAAACGGTCGATTTTGAAGGTTATTATCCACGCTTTTTTGGCCTTTTGGGTCCCAAAATGGAATTGTTTCAAATTCGCGCCAAACAAACCCCACACCAAATGAAATGTCCCGGTGTAATAATAGGGTCATTTGGTTTTAAATCGGGATCTTTATGAGCTTTAATTTTATCGTTTGAGAGGTGTCGGAATCACTCGAAACAAGTGTTATATTACATTTTATATCGTGTCAGTGCGTTCGAATACTCATTATTAGGCATTCTAAACGTATCCGCAAGTTTTCGTCAAAAAACATTCGCGTTTAGATCAACTTTCACCGTTTACGAAAAATAGCAAAAAACGGTCGATTTTGAAGGTTATTATTATCCACGCTTTTTCGGCTTTTTGGGTCCCGAAATGGAATTGTTTCAAATTCGCGCCAAACAAACCCCACACCAAATGAAATGTCCCGGTGTAATAATAGGGTCATTTGGTTTTAAATCGGGACCTTTATGAGCTTTAATTTTATCGTTTGAGAGGTGTCGGAATCACTCGAAACAAGTGTTATATTACATTTTATATCGTGTCAGTGCGTTCGAATACTCATTATTAGGCATTCTAAACGTATCCACAAGTTTTCGTCAAAAAACATTCGCGTTTAGATCAACTTTCACCGTTTACGAAAAATAGCAAAAACGGTCGTTTTTGAAGGTTATTATCCACGCTTTTTCGGCCTTTTGGGTCCCGAAATGGAATTGTTTCAAATTCGCGACAAACAAACCCCACACCAAATGAAATGTCCCGGTGTAATAATAGGCTCATTTGGTTTTAAATCGGGATCTTTATGAGCCTTAATTTCATCGTTTGAGAGGTGTCGAAATCAGTCGAAACAAGTGTTATATTACTTTTAATATCGTGTCAGAGGGTTCGAATACTCAATATTAGGCATTCTAAACGTATCCACAAGTTTTCGTCAAAAAACATTCGCATGTAGATCAACTTTCACCGTTTACGAAAAATAGCAAAAAAACGGTCGATTTTGAAGGTTATTATCCACGCTTTTTTGGCCTTTTGGGTCCCAAAATGGAATTGTTTCAAATTCGCGCCAAACAAACCCCACACCAAATGAAATGTCCCGGTGTAATAATAGGGTCATTTGGTTTTAAATCGGGATCTTTATGAGCTTTAATTTTATCGTTTGAGAGGTGTCGGAATCACTCGAAACAAGTGTTATATTACATTTTATATCGTGTCAGTGCGTTCGAATACTCATTATTAGGCATTCTAAACGTATCCGCAAGTTTTCGTCAAAAAACATTCGCGTTTAGATCAACTTTCACCGTTTACTAAAAATAGCAAAAAACGGTCGATTTTGAAGGTTATTATCCACGCTTTTTCGGCTTTTTGGGTCCCGAAATGGAATTGTTTCAAATTCGCGCCAAACAAACCCCACACCAAATGAAATGTCCCGGTGTAATAATAGGGTCATTTGGTTTTAAATCGGGACCTTTATGAGCTTTAATTTTATCGTTTGAGAGGTGTCGGAATCACTCGAAACAAGTGTTATATTACATTTTATATCGTGTCAGTGCGTTCGAATACTCATTATTAGGCATTCTAAACGTATCCACAAGTTTTCGTCATAAAACATTCCCGTTTAGATTAACTTTCACCGCTTACGAAAAATAGCAAAAAACGGTCGATTTTGAAGGTTATTATCCACGTTTTTTCGGCCTTTTGGGTCCCGAAATAGAATTGTTCCAAATTTGCGCCAAACAAACCCCACACCAAATGAAATGTCCCGGTATAGTAATAGGGTCGTTTGGTTTTAAATCGGGACTTTTAAGAGCCATAATTTCATCGTTTGTGAGGTGTCGAAATCAGTCGAAACAAGTGTTATATTACATTTTTTATCGTGTCAGAGCGTTCGAATACTCATTATTAGGCATTCTAAACGTATCCACAAGTTTTCGTCGAGAAACATTCGCATTTAGATCAACTCTCACCGTTTACGAAAAATAGCAAAAAACGGTCGATTTTGAAGGTTATTATCCACGCTTTTTCGGCCTTTTCGGTCCCGAAATGGAATTGTTTCAAATTCGCGCCAAACAAACCCTACACCAAATGAAATGTCCCGGTGTAATAATAGGGTCATTTGGTTTTAAATCGGGACCTTTATGAGCCTTAATTTTATCGTTTGAGAGGTGTCGGAATCACTCGAAACAAGTGTTATATTACATTTTATATCGTGTCAGAGGGTTCGAATACTCATTATTAGGCATTCTAAACGTATCCACAAGTTTTCGTCAAAAAATATTCGCGTTTAGATCAACTTTCACCGTTTACGAAAAATAGCAAAAAACGGTCGATTTTGAAGGTTATTATCCACGCTTTTACGGCCTTTTGGGTCCCGAAATGGAATTGTTCCAAATTCGCGCCAAACAAACCCCACACCAAATGAAATGTCCCGGTGTAATAATAGGGTCATTTGGTTTTAAATCGGGACCTTTATGAGCCTTAATTTTATCGTTTGAGAGGTGTCGGAATCACTCGAAACAAGTGTTATATTACATTTTATATCGTGTCAGAGGGTTCGAATACTCATTATTAGGCATTCTAAACGTATCCACAAGTTTTCGTCAAAAAACATTCGCATTTAGATCAACTTTCACCGTTTACGAAAAATAGCAAAAACGGTCGTTTTTGAAGGTTTTTTTTTTTTTTGGTGAAATGTAAGTATATATTAATCAAATAATCATTTACACAAGAATATGACTACATCAGGGTACGTAGCCATCTAGCATCTTTATCCTTTAAAGGATATCTGATCTTACACATTATTCTATTGCGCACATCCATTTTAATCAGCTTCACAACATATTCCGGTTGTTGAACCATTCCCTCAATTCTGCACAAATTTCTCTGTCTCCACACATTATAAATGGTGGCCGTGATCACAGCCCGTAGCACCTTGCATTGCAGCTTACTTCCTCTTATTTTGGATGCCCAAATCAGCCCGTCACTATTCGGAATACTTTTATTTACCCAACCACAAAGTGTGTCAACCACTCGAGAACTCCAGCTGCACCCAAAAAACAGATGCTCGACAGTCTCAATCTGTGATTCACATAAGTAGCAAAGGTCTGAGTCTGCCACACCAAACCTCAAAAGTTTGTTCCGGGTGTTTAGAGCGCCCCTAAAGACCAGCCAAGCGATAAAACTATGTCTCGGGACGTTCCAACCATTCCACACCAGTCTTGCCCACTCCACTCGCGGTTTTCGATTTCGGAGATCGTCGTAGGCCCTAGCGATCGAGTACACTGGGAGCGAACCATGCCACAACCCATTCTCGAACATATGCTTGATCTTGTCTTTAGCCTGACACACCTTCCTCCAAGTCCAGGTGACATCAGTGTTAGGCTGATACTCACCCCAATCAACTCCCTTCAGGTATATACAGTTAACCCATCTGACCCACAGCCTATCAGGCTGATCAAATACCCACGAGGCCAGCTTCGCTACCGCAACCTCATTCCAAGTGACTAGATCCCTAAGACCTAGTCCGCCTTCATCCTTGGGATAACAAATTTTCTCCCAACTTACAAGAGCTCGACTAGGTCCTTCTGTACCACCATCCCAAAGGAAATTGCGACACAAAGAGCCAATGCGAGCCATCACATATTTAGGAATAATAAAAATCATGGCCCAATAATTATGCAATTGAGACAGCACAGACTGAACCAACGTCAGCCTACCAGCATAGGATAGTCGCCGTGCGCCAATACTCGAAATTCTCGCCATGATCCGTGCAAGCAGCTTCTCGCAGTCTCCTCGACCAATTCGGGTACACTGGATTGGCACTCCAAGGTATCGAAAAGGTAGAGAACCCTCAATACAGCCAGAAAACTGCAATATCTCGGCCTTCCTATCATCATCAACACCTGCAAAATAGGCGTGAGACTTGCCCAAGCTGATCGTCAGGCCCGACGCCCGGCTGAACTTAGCAAACGCTCTCCATAAACATTTCATCGAGTCAATATCTCCTTTACAAAACAGAAGCAAGTCGTCTGCAAACATTAGGTGCGTAAGCTTCAAAGGAGCACACCTCGGATGGTACCTAAACTTCTTATCAACCATGCCATTATCCAAAATGCGCGAGAAATATTCCATGCACACCGTGAATAGCAATGGCGACATTGGATCCCCTTGTCTCAACCCCCTTTTCCCCCGAAAGAAACCAAAATTGTCTCCATTCACACAAAGTGTGAATGAGACCGATTTCACACATTCCATAATCAGCCTGCGGAAGTGTGGAGGGAAATCCAAGGCCTGCAACATCTGCTCCACAAAACTCCACTCCACACTATCATAAGCCTTGTGGATGTCCACCTTAAATAAGCAACGAGGCGATATATGGCTTCGTCTATACATTTTAATCAAGTCTTGGCAAATTAAAACATTCTCAACAATGCTCCTTCCTTCAATAAAACCCCCTTGAGTAGGGGATATTATATCAGGCAAAACCCGTGCTAGCCTCGTACAAATAATTTTGGCAATACATTTATATAAGACATTGCAGCAAGCGATCGGCCTGAACTCTTTCACATTGTTCGGCCTATCAACTTTCGGGATCAATGATATATTAGCACAGTTTATCTATTTCAGCAATTTACCTGAGATGAAGAAATCTTTGACAGCAGCCACGACATCTTTCCCGACTATCTCCCAAGCATCAATAAAAATTGGCTTGAGTAACCATCCGGTCCTGGAGCCTTATCGCGAGGAATATTGAAAATCGCGTGCTTAATCTCTTACTCAGTAACGGACGCACTCAGCCACTCCTTATGCTGTTCCGAGCAAGTCTTGCCTCGACGCACAATACCCATATTAATCGGTTCCACCACACAAGACTCACCGAGAAGAGCCAAGTAATACCTGAGGAACGCATCCTCAATCGATGCTCGATCCCCACACGGACGTCCCTCAGCATCACAAATGCTCGTAATAGCATTACGAGCTCTTCGGGCCCTTAACAAGCCATGAAAATAAGCGGAATTCACATCCCCATCTTTAACCCATTTCTGTTTAGCCTTCTGGCTCCAAAATTCCGCCCTAGCAGCCTGCAACACACGAACCGTGTCGTTCAGTTCGGCCTCCTCCTGGAGTATAGCAGGCTCACGATCAGTTCTAAGCCGGTTTTTGAAGGTTATTATCCACGCTTTTTCGGCCTTTTGGGTCCCGAAATGGAATTGTTTCAAATTCGCGCCAAACAAACCCCACACCAAATGAAATGTCCCGGTGTAATAATAGGGTCATTTGGTTTTAAATCGGGACCTTTATGAGCCTTAATTTTATCGTTTGAGAGGTGTCGGAATCACTCGAAACAAGTGTTATATTACATTTTATATCGTGTCAGAGGGTTCGAATACTCATTATTAGGCATTCTAAACGTATCCACAAGTTTTCGTCAAAAAACATTCGCGTTTAGATCAACTTTCACCGTTTACGAAAAATAGCAAAAAACGGTCGATTTTGAAGGTTATTATCCACGCTTTTACGGCCTTTTGGGTCCCGAAATGGAATTGTTCCAAATTCGCGCCAAACGTCAAAAAACATTCGCGTTTAGATCAACTTTCACCGTTTACGAAAAGTAGCAAAAAACGGTCGATTTTGAAGGTTATTATCCACGCTTTTACGGCCTTTTGGGTCCCGAAATGGAATTGTTCCAAATTCGCGCCAAACAAACCCCACACCAAATGAAACGTCCCGGTGTAATAATAGGGTCATTTGGTTTTAAATCGGGACCTTTATGAGCCTTAATTTTATCGTTTGAGAGGTGTCGGAATCACTCGAAACAAGTGTTATATTACATTTTATATCGTGTCAGAGGGTTCGAATACTCATTATTAGGCATTCTGAACGTATCCACAAGTTTTCGTCAAAAAACATTCGCGTTTAGATCAACTTTCACCGTTTACGAAAAATAGCAAAAACGGTCGTTTTTGAAGGTTATTATCCACGCTTTTTCGGCCTTTTGGGTCCCGAAATGGAATTGTTTCAAATTCGCGCCAAACAAACCCCACACCAAATGAAATATCCCGGTGTAATAATAGGGTCATTTGGTTTTAAATCGGGATCTTTATGAGCCTTAATTTCATCGTTTGAGAGGTGTCGAAATCAGTCGAAACAAGTGTTATATTACATTTAATATCGTGTCAGAGGGTTCGAATACTCAATATTAGGCATTCTAAACGTATCCACAAGTTTTCGTCAAAAAACATTCGCATGTAGATCAACTTTCACCGTTTACAAAAAATAGCAAAAAAACGGTCGATTTTGAAGGTTATTATCCACGCTTTTTCGGCTTTTTGGGTCCCGAAATGGAATTGTTTCAAATTCGCGCCAAACAAACCCCACACCAAATGAAATGTCCCGGTGTAATAATAGGGTCATTTGGTTTTAAATCGGGACCTTTATGAGCCTTAATTTTATCGTTTGAGAGGTGTCGGAATCACTCGAAACAAGTGTTATATTACATTTTATATCGTGTCAGTGCGTTCGAATACTCATTATTAGGCATTCTAAACGTATCCACAGGTTTTCGTCATAAAACATTCCCGTTTAGATTAACTTTCACCACTTACGAAAAATAGCAAAAAAACGATCGATTTTGAAGGTTATTATCCACGTTTTTTCGGCCTTTTGGGTCCCGAAATAGAATTGTTCCAAATTTGCGCCAAACAAACCCCACACCAAATGAAATGTCCCGGTATAATAATAGGGTCGTTTGGTTTTAAATCGGGACTTTTAAGAGCCATAATTTCATCGTTTGTGAGGTGTCGAAATCAGTCGAAACAAGTGTTATATTACATTTTTTATCGTGTCAGAGCGTTCGAATACTCATTATTAGGCATTCTAAACGTATCCACAAGTTTTCATCGAGAAACATTCGCATTTAGATCAACTTTCACCGTTTACGAAAAATAGCAAAAAACGGTCGATTTTGAAGGTTATTATCCACGCTTTTTCGGCCTTTTCGGTCCCGAAATGGAATTGTTTCAAATTCGCGCCAAACAAACCCCACACCAAATGAAATATCCCGGTGTAATAATAGGGTCATTTGGTTTTAAATCGGGACCTTTATGAGCCTTAATTTTATCGTTTGAGAGGTGTCGGAATCACTCGAAACAAGTGTTATATTACATTTTATATCGTGTCAGAGGGTTCGAATACTCATTATTAGGCATTCTAAACGTATCCACAAGTTTTCGTCAAAAAACATTCGCGTTTAGATCAACTTTCACCGTTTACGAAAAATAGCAAAAAACGGTCGATTTTGAAGGTTATTATCCACGCTTTTACGGCCTTTTGGGTCCCGAAATGGAATTGTTCCAAATTCGCGCCAAACAAACCCCACACCAAATGAAACGTCCCGGTGTAATAATAGGGTCATTTGGTTTTAAATCGGGACCTTTATGTGCCTTAATTTTATCGTTTGAGAGGTGTCGGAATCACTCGAAACAAGTGTTATATTACATTTTATATCGTGTCAGAGGGTTCGAATACTCATTATTAGGCATTCTAAACGTATCCACAAGTTTTCGTCAAAAAACATTCGCGTTTAGATCAACTTTCACCGTTTACGAAAAATAGCAAAAAACGGTCGATTTTGAAGGTTATTATCCACGCTTTTACGGCCTTTTGGGTCCCGAAATGGAATAGTTCCAAATTCGCGCCAAACAAACCCCACACCAAATGAAACGTCCCGGTGTAATAATAGGGTCATTTGGTTTTAAATCGGGACCTTTATGAGCCTTAATTTTATCGTTTGAGAGGTGTCGGAATCACTCGAAACAAGTGTTATATTACATTTTATATCGTGTCAGAGGGTTCGAATACTCATTATTAGGCATTCTAAACGTATCCACAAGTTTTCGTCAAAAAACATTCGCGTTTAGATCAACTGATGCGTGTCGTTTCCGCAGTCAAAATTAAATTTATAAACACTACTAACTCTACGGTAGATAGGGTAAGTAGAGGTCGATCCCACAGAGACTGACGTTATTATCTAAGACGATTTATTATTTAATAGTATAGATATATATAAAGGGGGTTTTGTTAGGTTTGAAAATAATAATAATAATAATAATAATAATAATAATAAACATAACATAAATAAAAAATTAATCATAACAATATTCGAGACATGCAATATATGATATAGTCGGGTTAATCATCGATTCAATTAATTAGACTCAAATAGATCGGTAACCAGTTAATCCCATGAACGCATGCAAATTACCAGTTTTATCGTTTTGACTCGTTAAACCCCGTGAACGTACGCAAGTTTAATCCTAACCAAATTTATCAAATTAACCATGAACGCACGAATTAACTTAACAAATTTAGTCGCATTAAGAATACCCATCAATTGAATTATATATAACCAGAACGCTGCAATTAAATATAACTCAATTATCATACAAAATTCTAGCACTTAAATTAGACCAGAACGCTGCAACCTAATTTAAAACACTATTAATTTAACAATCGACTCATGTAAATAATCTAGGTGATCAGGCTAAATTAATAAACATGAAAACAATAGTCAAATCGTGAATTTCATACGAATATCAAAGTACTAATTAAACGTTAAAACAATAACATAATCTCATAACTCATTGACAACCATCAATACATTACATGTTCGAATAACTGAAAGATTAAACTAAATAATTAATTAAACAATAAATAAACTAAATAGATAGATACAACCGTTAGATAAATTAGGAGTTGAATTGATCGCGTCCCGCATTAAAATCTGGTTGAATTTGCATCAACCTTGGCCATGAAGGCCAAGGCCTTCGCCTTGTTCCTACGTGTGTTTTTGTGTCTTCTTTTTTTGTGTTTTGTTCTCAAGCCCTAATACCTTCTTTTATAGTGTTGAATTTGGTCTTAGTGAATTTATTTCTTTCCTTAATTAATTGATCTTGCTCTTCCAATTCAACATCTTCTTCTTTCCTTTTTACACTCGATTTTCTTTCCTTAATTAATTGGCTGATGGTTTCAAACTTGATTTTGATCCCATTAAATGATGGAATTAGACCTGTAAACATACATACGATTTTAGTAGTCTTTCCATGTATCCATATTAAATAATTAAAATATATATCAAATACTCAATTTAGCACCAAGAATAATATAAGGCCGATAATAAATCAAAAGTTACTAAAGTTATACGTTTTAGCTCAAATATACAAAGACGACATAGAAAATATAATATTAATGGGGTAAAAATACGCTTAAATATCGATTTATCAAATTCCCCCACACTTAGTCCATTGTCGTCTTCGACAATGAGAACTCACGAGCTAAAACAAAGAACCAAAACATTAACCCTCCAAGATTTCAAACCAACTAAAGTAGGTACAATCGACGACAAATTAAAAATGTTTTATAAGTCAGTAAGTTAGTAAAGTTAACGAAACAAATTACAAGTTAGATTAGCAGGTAATATATACATAAATTTCTCCTCCATTATAAACTATTCAATTAATTAATTTAATAACATATAATATTTTAAATCGCTTCTAAATCTAAACTAGAAATAAACTCATTATCCTTCCCACTTAACGGCGCCAAAATTTGATGCGTGTCGTTTCCGCAGTCAAAATTAAATTTATAAACACTACTAACTCTACGGTAGATAGGGTAAGTAGAGGTCGATCCCACAGAGACTGACGTTATTATCTAAGACGATTTATTATTTAATAGTATAGATATATATAAAGGGGGTTTTGTTAGGTTTGAAAATAATAATAATAATAATAATAATAATAATAAACATAACATAAATAAAAAATTAATCATAACAATATTCGAGACATGCAATATATGATATAGTCGGGTTAATCATCGATTCAATTAATTAGACTCAAATAGATCGGTAACCAGTTAATCCCATGAACGCATGCAAATTACCAGTTTTATCGTTTTGACTCGTTAAACCCCGTGAACGCACGCAAGTTTAATCCTAACCAAATTTATCAAATTAACCATGAACGCACGAATTAACTTAACAAATTTAGTCGCATTAAGAATACCCATCAATTGAATTATATATAACCAGAACGTTGCAATTAAATATAACTCAATTATCATACAAAATTCTAGCACTTAAATTAGACCAGAACGCTGCAACCTAATTTAAAACACTATTAATTTAACAATCGACTCATGTAAATAATCTAGGTGATCAGGCTAAATTAATAAACATGAAAACAATAGTCAAATCGTGAATTTCATACGAATATCAAAGTACTAATTAAACGTTAAAACAATAACATAATCTCATAACTCATTGACAACCATCAATACATTACATGTTCGAATAACTGAAAGATTAAACTAAATAATTAATTAAACAATAAATAAACTAAATAGATAGATACAACCGTTAGATAAATTAGGAGTTGAATTGATCGCGTCCCGCATTAAAATCTGGTTGAATTTGCATCAACCTTGGCCATGAAGGCCAAGGCCTTCGCCTTGTTCCTACGTGTGTTTTTGTGTCTTCTTTTTTTGTGTTTTGTTCTCAAGCCCTAATACCTTCTTTTATAGTGTTGAATTTGGTCTTAGTGAATTTATTTCTTTCCTTAATTAATTGATCTTGCTCTTCCAATTCAACATCTTCTTCTTTCCTTTTTACACTCGATTTTCTTTCCTTAATTAATTGGCTGATGGTTTCAAACTTGATTTTGATCCCATTAAATGATGGAATTAGACCTGTAAACATACATACGATTTTAGTAGTCTTTCCATGTATCCATATTAAATAATTAAAATATATATCAAATACTCAATTTAGCACCAAGAATAATATAAGGCCGATAATAAATCAAAAGTTACTAAAGTTATACGTTTTAGCTCAAATATACAAAGACGACATAGAAAATATAATATTAATGGGGTAAAAATACGCTTAAATATCGATTTATCATCAACTTTCACCGTTTACGAAAAGTAGCAAAAAACGGTCGATTTTGAAGGTTATTATCCACGCTTTTACGGCCTTTTGGGTCCCGAAATGGAATTGTTCCAAATTCGCGCCAAACAAACCCCACACCAAATGAAACGTCCCGGTGTAATAATAGGGTCATTTGGTTTTAAATCGGGACCTTTATGAGCCTTAATTTTATCGTTTGAGAGGTGTCGGAATCACTCGAAACAAGTGTTATATTACATTTTATATCGTGTCAGAGGGTTCGAATACTCATTATTAGGCATTCTGAACGTATCCACAAGTTTTCGTCAAAAAACATTCGCGTTTAGATCAACTTTCACCGTTTACGAAAAATAGCAAAAACGGTCGTTTTTGAAGGTTATTATCCACGCTTTTTCGGCCTTTTGGGTCCCGAAATGGAATAGTTTCAAATTCGCGCCAAACAAACCCCACACCAAATGAAATGTCCCGGTGTAATAATAGGGTCATTTGGTTTTAAATCGGGATCTTTATGAGCCTTAATTTCATCGTTTGAGAGGTGTCGAAATCAGTCGAAACAAGTGTTATATTACATTTAATATCGTGTCAGAGGGTTCGAATACTCAATATTAGGCATTCTAAACGTATCCACAAGTTTTCGTCAAAAAACATTCGCATGTAGATCAACTTTCACCGTTTACGAAAAATAGCAAAAAAACGGTCGATTTTGAAGGTTATTATCCACGCTTTTTCGGCTTTTTGGGTCCCGAAATGGAATTGTTTCAAATTCGCGCCAAACAAACCCCACACCAAATGAAATGTCCCGGTGTAATAATAGGGTCATTTGGTTTTAAATCGGGACCTTTATGAGCCTTAATTTTATCGTTTGAGAGGTGTCGGAATCACTCGAAACAAGTGTTATATTACATTTTATATCGTGTCAGTGCGTTCGAATACTCATTATTAGGCATTCTAAACGTATCCACAGGTTTTCGTCATAAAACATTCCCGTTTAGATTAACTTTCACCGCTTACGAAAAATAGCAAAAAACGGTCGATTTTGAAGGTTATTATCCACGTTTTTTCGGCCTTTTGGGTCCCGAAATAGAATTGTTCCAAATTTGCGCCAAACAAACCCCACACCAAATGAAATGTCCCGGTGTAATAATAGAGTCATTTGGTTTTAAATCGGGACCTTTATGAGCCTTATTTTTATCGTTTGAGAGGTGTCGGAATCACTCGAAACAAGTGTTATATTACATTTTATAACGTGTCAGAGGGTTCGAATACTCATTATTAGGCATTCTAAACGTATCCACAAGTTTTCGTCAAAAAACATTCGCGTTTAGATCAACTTTCACCGTTTACGAAAAATAGCAAAAAACGGTCGATTTTGAAGGTTATTATCCACGCTTTTACGGCCTTTTGGGTCCCGAAATGGAATTGTTCCAAATTCGCGCCAAACAAACCCCACACCAAATGAAACGTCCCGGTGTAATAATAGGGTCATTTGGTTTTAAATCGGGACCTTTATGAGCCTTAATTTTATCGTTTGAGAGGTGTCAGAATCAGTCGAAACAAGTGTTATATTACATTTTATATCGTGTCAGAGGGTTCGAATACTCAATATTAGGCATTCTAAACGTATCCACAAGTTTTCGTCAAAAAACATTCGCGTTTAGATCAACTTTCACCGTTTACGATAAATAGCAAAAAACGGTCGATTTTGAAGGTTATTATCCACGCTTTTACGGCCTTTTGGGTCCCGAAATGGAATTGTTCCAAATTCGCGCCAAACAAACCCCACACCAAATGAAACGTCCCGGTGTAATAATAGGGTCATTTGGTTTTAAATCGGGACCTTTATGAGCCTTAATTTTATCGTTTGAGAGGTGTCGGAATCACTCGAAACAAGTGTTATATTACATTTTATATCGTGTCAGAGGGTTCGAATACTCATTATTAGGCATTCTAAACGTATCCACAAGTTTTCGTCAAAAAACATTCGCGTTTAGATCAACTTTCACCGTTTACGAAAAATAGCAAAAACGGTCGTTTTTGAAGGTTATTATCCACGCTTTTTCGGCCTTTTGGGTCCCGAAATGGAATTGTTTCAAATTCGCGCCAAACAAACCCCACACCAAATGAAATGTCCCGGTGTAATAATAGGGTCATTTGGTTTTAAATCGGGACCTTTATTAGCCTTAATTTTATCGTTTGAGAGGTGTCGGAATCACTCGAAACAAGTGTTATATTACATTTTATATCGTGTCAGAGGGTTCGAATACTCATTATTAGGCATTCTAAACGTATCCACAAGTTTTCGTCAAAAAACATTCGCGTTTAGATCAACTTTCACCATTTACGAAAAATAGCAAAAAACGGTCGATTTTGAAGGTTATTATCCACGCTTTTACGGCCTTTTGGGTCCCGAAATGGAATTGTTCCAAATTCGCGCCAAACAAACCCCACACCAAATGAAACGTCCCGGTGTAATAATAGGGTCTTTTGGTTTTAAATCGGGACCTTTATGAGCCTTAATTTTATCGTTTGAGAGGTGTCGGAATCACTCGAAACAAGTGTTATATTACATTTTATATCGTGTCAGAGGGTTCGAATACTCATTATTAGGCATTCTAAACGTATCCACAAGTTTTCGTCAAAAAACATTCGCGTTTAGATCAACTTTCACCGTTTACGAAAAATAGCAAAAAAGGGTCGATTTTGAAGGTTATTATCCACGCTTTTACGGCCTTTTGGGTCCCGAAATGGAATTGTTCCAAATTCGCGCCAAACAAACCCCACACCAAATGAAACGTCCCGGTGTAATAATAGGGTCATTTGGTTTTAAATCGGGACCTTTATGAGCCTTAATTTTATCGTTTGAGAGGTGTCAGAATCAGTCGAAACAAGTGTTATATTACATTTTATATCGTGTCAGAGGGTTCGAATACTCATTATTAGGCATTCTAAACGTATCCACAAGTTTTCGTCAAAAAACATTCGCGTTTAGATCAACTTTCACCGTTTACGAAAAATAGCAAAAACGGTCGTTTTTGAAGGTTATTATCCACGCTTTTTCGGCCTTTTGGGTCCCGAAATGGAATTGTTTCAAATTCGCGCCAAACAAACCCCACACCAAATGAAATGTCCCGGTGTAATAATAGGGTCATTTGGTTTTAAATCGGGATCTTTATGAGCCTTAATTTCATCGTTTGAGAGGTGTCGAAATCAGTCGAAACAAGTGTTATATTACATTTAATATCGTGTCAGAGGGTTCGAATACTCAATATTAGGCATTCTAAACGTATCCACAAGTTTTCGTCAAAAAACATTCGCATGTAGATCAACTTTCACCGTTTACGAAAAATAGCAAAAAAACGGTCGATTTTGAAGGTTATTATCCACGCTTTTTTGGCCTTTTGGGTCCCAAAATGGAATTGTTTCAAATTCGCGCCAAACAAACCCCACACATAATGAAATGTCCCGGTGTAATAATAGGGTCATTTGATCTTAAATCGAGACCTTTAGGAGCCTCAATTTATCGTTTGAGAGGTGTTGGAATCACTCGAAACAAGTGTTTTATTACATTTTATATCGTATCAGAGGGTTCGAATACTCATTATTAGGCATTCTAAACGTATCCGCAAGTTTTCGTCAAAAAAAATTCGCGTTTAGATCAACTTTCACCGTTTACGAAAAATAGCAAAAAACGGTCGATTTTGAAAGTTATTATCCACGCTTTTTCGGCTTTTTGGGTCCCGAAATGGAATTGTTTCAAATTCGCGCCAAACAAACCCCACACCAAATGAAATGTCCCGGTGTAATAATAGGGTCATTTGGTTTTAAATCGGGACCTTTATGAGCCTTAATTTTATCGTTTGAGAGGTGTCGGAATCACTCGAAACAAGTGTTATATTACATTTTATATCGTGTCAGTGCGTTCGAATACTCATTATTAGGCATTCTTAACGTATCCACAAGTTTTCGTCATAAAACATTCCCGTTTAGATCAACTTTCACCGCTTACGAAAAATAGCAAAAAACGGTCGATTTTGAAGGTTATTATCCACGTTTTTTCGGCCTTTTGGGTCCCGAAATAGAATTGTTCCAAATTTGCGCCAAACAAACCCCACACCAAATGAAATGTCCCGGTATAATAATAGGGTCGTTTGGTTTTAAATCGGGACTTTTAAGAGCCATAATTTCATCGTTTATGAGGTGTCGAAATCAGTCGAAACAAGTGTTATATTACATTTTTTATCGTGTCAGAGCGTTCGAATACTGATTATTAGGCATTCTAAACGTATCCACAAGTTTTCGTCGAAAAACATTCGCATTTAGATCAACTTTCACCGTTTACGAAAAATAGCAAAAAACGGTCGATTTTGAAGGTTATTATCCACGCTTTTTCGGCTTTTTGGGTCCCGAAATGGAATTGTTTCAAATTCGCGCCAAACAAACCCCACACCAAATGAAATGTCCCGGTGTAATAATAGGGTCATTTGGTTTTAAATCGGGACCTTTATGAGCCTTATTTTTATCGTTTGAGAGGTGTCGGAATCACTCGAAACAAGTGTTATATTACATTTTATAACGTGTCAGAGGGTTCGAATACTCATTATTAGGCATTCTAAACGTATCCACAAGTTTTCGTCAAAAAACATTCGCTTTTAGATCAACTTTCACCGTTTACGAAAAATAGCAAAAAACGGTCGATTTTGAAGGTTATATCCACGCTTTTTTGGCCTTTTGGGCCCTGAAATGAAATTGTTCCAAATTCGCGCCAAACAAACCCCACACCAAATGAAATGTTCCGGTGTAATAATAGGGTCATTTGGTCTTAAATCGAGACCTTTAGGAGCCATAATTTTATCGTTCGAGAGGTGTCGGAATCACTCGAAACAAGTGTTTTATTACATTTTATATCGTATCAGAGGGTTCGAATACTCATTATTAGGCATTCTAAACGTATCCGCAAGTTTTCGTCAAAAAACATTCGCGTTTAGATCAACTTTCACCGTTTACGAAAAATAGCAAAAAATGGTCGATTTTGAAGGTTATTATCCACGCTTTTTCGGCCTTTTGGGTCCCGAAATGGAATTGTTTCAAATTCGCGCCAAACAAACCCCACACCATATGAAATGTCCCGGTGTAATAATAGGGTCATTTGGTTTTAAAACGGGATCTTTATGAGCCATAATTTCATCGTTTGAGAGGTGTCGAAATCAGTCGAAACAAGTGTTATATTACATTTTTTATCGGGTCAGAACGTTCGAATACTCATTATTAGGCATTCTAAACGTATCCACAAGTTTTCGCCAAAAAACATTCGCATTTAGATCAACTTTCACCGTTTACGAAAAATAGCAAAAAACGGTCGATTTTGAAGGTTTTTTTTTTTTTTTGGTAAAGGGTAAGATTTTGAAGGTTATTATCCACGCTTTTTCGGCCTTTTGGGTCCCAAAATGGAATTGTTTCAAATTCGCGCCAAACAAACCTCACACCAAATGAAATGTCCCGGTGTAATAATAGGGTCATTTGGTTTTAAAACTGGATCTTTATGAGCCTTTATTTTATCGTTTGAGAGGTGTCGGAATCACTCGAAACAAGTGTTATATTACATTTTATATCGTGTCAGAGGGTTCGAATACTCATTATTAGGCATTCTAAACGTATCCACAAGTTTTCGTCAAAAAACATTTGCGTTTAGATCAACTTTCATCGTTTACGAAAAATAGCAAAAAACGGTCGATTTTGAAGGTTATTATCCACGCTTTTTCGGCCTTTTGAGTCCCAAAATAAAATGGGTCAATATTAGCGCTTGACATACCCCTCGCCAATCAAAATACCCTAGTGAATTATGAGAGTAAATGGGTACTCAATAGAGTTCTTTTTAAGGCTCAAAATTGTTTATCGAGACATGTCGGAATCGGCCGAAACATGTTCAATTATATCGTGTGAAAAAGTTCTAATAATCATTATTAGGCATTATGTTCCTATCGACAAGTTTTAGTGAAAAAATATTCGCGTTTGAGAACAATTTTATATCCCTTCAAAAAACGTCGAAAAACACCGATTTTGAAGGTTATTATTCACGTTTTTTCGGTCTTTTGAGTCCCAAAATAAAAAGGGCCAATATTAGCGCTTGACATACCCCTCGCCAAACATAATACCCCGGTGAATGATGAGAGTCAATTGGTACTCAATAGATTCTTTTTTAAGTCTCAAAATTGTTTATCGAGACATGTCGGAATCGGTCGAAACATGTTCAATACTCCATTTTATATCGTGTCAGAAAGTTCTAATAATCATTCTTGGGCATTATGTTCCTATCGACAAGTTTTAGTGAAAAAATATTCGCGTTTGAGAACAATTTTATATCCCTTCAAAAAACGTCGAAAAACACCGATTTTAAAGGTTATTATTCACGTTTTTTTGGCGTTTTGGGTCCCGAAATAAAATGATTTTATAATTGCTTCGAACTAACTCCATACCAAATTCTATCCCCCGTTGTAATTTAAGGGTCATTTGGAAATAAATAAAGTCTTTTTAAGGCCTTAAATAGTCTTATGAAATGTGTCGGAATCCGTCGAAACAAGCCATTATATTCCATTTTATATCGTGTTCGAGGGTTCTAATAATCATTATATTCCATTTTATTCCTACCAACAAGTTCTCGTAAAAAAAAAATTCAAGCTTTAGAACAACTTTCATTTTGATAAAAAAAAGGCTAAAAACGACGATTTTGAAGGTTATTATCCACGTTTTTTTAGCGTTTTGGGTCCCGAAATAAAATGGTTCTATAATTGCGTTGAACAAACTTCATACCAAATACTATGCCGCGGTATAATTTCAGTGTCATTTGAATCTAAATAAAGTCTTTTAAAACCTGTCGAAATCCATCGAAACAAGTTGAATATTAAATTTTATATTGTGTTTGTAGGTTGTAATAATTAGTACTCCGTATTAGACATTTATTACTATCGATAAAGTTCTATATTCCATTTTATTTGGTTTAACTAACTAATTTTATAATGCTTCAGAAGCCGGATATGGAGTAGGAGTAGTAGTAGTAGTATTAAATAACAGCATCCAGCATGAATTCATCATCATATATAACAAGGTGATTGAGAGAGACGAAGGCTAGAAATTGAGAAAGGAATGACTATGTACGAGTAAAAATGTAGGTAATTAATAGACTTCTAATAAAAAAAGAGACTTGTGAAGAATAAAAAAGAGTTTAGAGTATTGGAAAAAGTAATTAGTGACATAATGCATGCATTATACTATACGCTCGTAATTAAAAATAGTTAGTAGTGATTTATGATAAAGAAAAATGGGTTGACAAACATTTTATTTCTTTCCGTTTTCTCTAACATTTCTTCATTTTTTAATAACAAAAATGACATGGTAAATAACTCAATATATTATCATAACCTCGATCACGTATTTTTGGTTTGCTAAATAAAAATAATATGCCAAAAATCAATAATAAAGTGGAGTATTACGTAGAATTGATCGTGTTTGAAGAAATAGAAGATGGGGATTTGTATATATAAAAGCGGGAGGCATTGTATGCATTGGGGCCGGGTAGATCGGGGGAAGGAGCCGATGTGGGAGGAGCAGGAGGAAGAGGATGAGGTTGAGGAAGTGTTGTGGGTAAAATATGTTTGAGCCGATTGTTTCTGTAGTTCTTCCAGAAATAGAAGTGTTGTTGCTGAGAATATGGGAATACATGAATTATTCATCAGAAATTAGTAATTAATGGGAGATTATACGAAGACAAAAAAGAGACCAATTACATACGAAAGGAAACAATTAGTAATTATAATGATGGAAGCATAACAGAATTGAAAGGCGAACCTTGCTCCCCGGATGAGGCATTGAATTGCGGAAGGTCAAGGAAATACAGGAAGTCAGGAACAACTCCAGGAAACAATCAGACATCAAAACACACTAATTACAACAACCCATAAAGCGAAAAAGTGATGACATAGGCTGTGATGGCAAGAAAATTACAATGGCAAGAAACAGAAGCACCACTTTCAACTTGCAAGAGACCCAAATCAAATGCACAAAATCTACTTGCTGCTTACTCCCTCAAATTAAGGAAATGAATGGATTAGAGGATGCATAAGAGGATAATGCTGAAAACTAAATAATCTACACAACTATAACGCATGTACATCAATTATCACAAAAATCCACCAAATGAAACAAAAATACTTCAATTCAATTCACTTCACTTCAGACATCATCCAAATCAAATGAAACAATCAGACATCAATTCAGAAAATGAAACAATCGATCCATTCAAACCACAAACCTATTAACCTAATCGCTTTGATTCGATCATCATCAAATTCAAATGAAACAATCATGCTTCAATTCACAAATTGAAATAATCATACTTCAATTCACAAAATCAAACAATCAATCCATTCAAACCACAACGATCAACCCAATCGGTCAAAAACAAATGAAACAATCAATCCGTCACCTCAACAACTCAATCAGCTCAACTCTCAAAACATATAATAAAAACATTACTTCTTCTCTAATAATCATACGAAACAATCAACAACCAAAACACTTCCATTTCAATCAATCAATCAATCAATACGTACAGGTAATAAAAATTCAATTTATAGGTATTTATACGTATAAATCAATCCATAATAAGTAGGACTAAAAATGTATGTAAACGTAGGTAGGTACAGGTACAGGGGTTTGGTTTGCAAACAAATGAAGAAGAAAACAAGGAAATTGAGAAAGGAATAATGGTGGTGGTCTGGAAATTAAAGAGGAGGGAGACGGAGTACGTTTTGAGGAAGGTATTGTATGACTCACTGTGTCAGTAATTGACTTCTACTATAGGTATTTATACGTATATTTGTACGTATTTTATAGGTATTTATACGTATATATGTACGTATTTTATAAATATTTATATGTATATTTGTACGTATTTTATAGGTATTTATATGTATATTTGTACGTATTGGTAGGTATTTATACGTATACGTATTTTATAGGTATGTATACGTATATATGTACGTATTTTATAGGTATTTATACGTATATATGTACGTATTTATAGGTATTTTCTTTGCGTCAGTAGTTTTTTCCGACGCTTTTCTTTGCATCAGTAGTTTTATTTGCGACGCTTTTCTTTGCGTCGGTATTTTTTTGCGACGCTTTTCTTTGCGTCAGTAGTTTTTTGCAACGCTTTAATTTCGACGCTTTTCTTTGCGTCAGTAATTTCGACGTTTTATTCGCGACACTTTTCTTTGCGTCAGTAGTTTTTTGCAACGCTTTAATTTCGACGCTTTACTTTGCGTCAGTAGTTTTATTTGCGACGCTTTTCTTTGCGTCAGTAGTTTTTTGCAACGATTTAATTTCGACGTTTTATTTGCGACGCTTTTCTTCGCGTCAGTAGTTTTTTTGCGACATTTTATTTGCGACGCTTTTCTTTGCGTCAGTAGTTTTTTTCGGACATTTTATTTGCGACGCTTTTCTTTGTGTCAGTAGTTTTTTTGCGACATTTTATTTGCGACGCTTTTCTTTGTGTCAGTAGTTTTTGCGACGCTTTTCTTTGCGTCAGTAGTTTTTTTTGCAACATTTTATTTGCGACGCTTTTCTTTGCGTCAGTAGTTTTTTGCGACGCTTTTCTTTGCGTCAGTAGTTTTTTGGGACGCTTTTCTTTGCGTCAGTAATTTTTTGCGACATTATATTTGCGACGCTTTGCTTTGCGTCAGTAGTTTTTGCGACGCTTTTCTTTGCGTCAGTAGTTTTTTTCGGACATTTTATTTGCGACGCTTTTCTTTGCGTCAGTAGTTTTTTTGCGACATTTTATTTGCGACGCTTTTCTTTGCGTCAGTAGTTTTTTGCGACATTTTATTTGCGACGCAAACAAAATGAAATCATATATATGTACTCCGTATGAATCAGCAGGCCTAATCTCCTTCATTTTGCCCTGAATTTTTGCAGAGGGTTTGGATTGTTTTTTGGAGGTTGATTATCGTATATTGCAGCTCCTGGCTTGCTTGATTTGATGGGTAGATGTTACTCGTATATATGTACTTCAAAACTCAAATATTCATTTCGATCTTTTCTAATTTTTTATGATAATAAATAAAAGTAATTGTTTATGATTTCCAATCATAACGAATCATGAAGTTGATTTCTGGGAAAAGTATGATGAAGGAGTAGAGATTGTGATGATTTGTGGGAAAAGTATGAATCATGAAGTTGATTCCAATCGTAATAATGGCGATCATCTTAACAGCTCAGCTATGGCCTCCAATTCAGCTTGGTCAACAATTGCCGTCTTCTCAAAATCCTACTGCCCCTATTTCCCTTCAAACCCTAATTGTATCAATTTGCTCATTATTCCCCTCTCAGTTTCATTTCTTAACCCCATCTTGCTCATCTTCAAAGAAACACCAACAGCAACAACAAACTCAAACCGTTCAAAAGTCACCTCAAAGTTTAAAAAGGCTCTTGAATTTCAACTCAAAGCCAGATGATGATGAAGAAGACAAGAAAATTGAGGTGAAAGAAGAAGAAGAAGAAGAAAGTTTGGATTTTGAAGGGGAGAAAGGTAGGATTTTGGCTGGGTTGGTGTTGGTGGGTTTGGGTCACTTGGGTATTCGTATAGGGATCAAATTAATTCATTCTTGACCCAGTTTTCCACTATCATTGAAGGTACTTCCCCCTATTCATTCATTCATTCTTCTCTAATTCTTCATTGTTTTGTTTTTGTGAAAGATTTGACTTTGAGTGAGGTCTTCAGACATTGGAGTTATCTTGTTATGTTGTTGTTGTTGTTGTTGTTGAGGTTGATTCATTTGGGAATGGAATCTATTTGATACTAAAAAGATTGTCTCAGCCTCTTTAAGGAAAGAAAGAAGTTTTTCCTCCAAATCTTGCCTCTTTAAGTGGGGAAATGAATTGGCTTGGAGGAGGGAAATGAATTGAAGCAGGTGGGGAAGATCAGTTGAAGTTGAAGGACAAACTGGATCGGAGGACCAACACCCAATTCCCGCTTTCTTCTTCTTCTTCATCATCACAAGATCGGTCTGTCAAGGAATTTTCAGTGGATGGTTTATTAAGTTGAGTTGGAGGGACTCATTTTTCAACAACATCTAACAAAAGTATATCGCTTCAGTCTTGTGTTAAATTGCAGGAATTGGGGATCCACTATTTCTTCAGTACAGCAGTACCCTGGACCAATGTTGTTACTTCATTCTGCTCGCCCAATGGGAATGGGTATCAGCCTTGGTCTTGTTATGTTGCCTGATTTGAATGATGGGTATAGAAGCTTGATTCGGAATGTAGATACGCGAATGCATCTGCAGCTTCTGAGGCCAGTTAAGCCAAGATGGATGACACAAAAAGATCACCATAACAATTTAGTTCACCATAAATAATCAACACAAATAGCCGCCTTCCTTCTTCTCTCTTTTCTCTTCTCCAAACAAAATCAAACCCAGAATTTCTTCCCCAATTCGATTTTTTGATTGAAATCATATGCCGGAATCAAAAACAACTGCTGCATCAGTCAGGCATTGGGTCGCTGAACACAAACTCCGCACCTTTGATTGTTTGTAAATTATTAATATCTGGATTCAATTCTGCGTTTTTTGTGATTATTTATTCAAGATTTGGGGGAATTGAATTGATTGAATAGGGTGTTTATGGTTGAGCGGAATTGCTGGATCAATCGCCTACAATTGGTCTCGTCCTACCATGAAAACTAGCGTCAGACTTATTCATGCTAGGTTTTCGGAATGTGATTTGATAAATTAGGGTAACTGTTGGATTCGTGATGAATTTTTGTGTGAAACCGTCTCGTTTGATAATTAGTTTTAGATTGAATGCGAAGAATGCTTAACATTCGCGTTTTAGAACAACTTTCATTTCGATAAAAAAAAAAAGCTAAAAACGGCCGATTTTGAAGGCTATTATTCACGTTTTTTTGGTCTTTTGAGTCCCGAAATAAAATGGGTCAATATTTGCGTTGGACAAACCCCTCGCCAAACAAAATACCCCGGTGAATTATGAGAGGAAATTGGTACTCAATAGTCTTTTTTAAGCCTCAAAATTGTTTATCGAGACATGTCGGAATCAGTCGAAACATGTTCAACACTCCATTTTATATCGTGTCAAAAAATTCTAATAATCATTATTACGCAATATGTTCCTATCGACAAGTTTTAGGTAAAAAATATTCGCGTTTGAGAACAATTTTGTATCCATTCAAAAAACGCCGAAAAACACCGATCAATTTTATATCCACAAGTTTTCGTCAAAAAACATTCGCGTTTAGATCAACTTTCACCGTTTACGAAAAATAGTAAAAACCGATCGATTTTGAAGGTTATTATCCAAGTTTTTTCGGCCTTTTGGGTCCCAAAATAAAATGGTTCAAATTGGCGCAAAACAAACCCCACACCAAATGAAATGTCCCGGTGTAATATGAGGGTCATATAGTTTTAAATCGAGACCTTTAAGAGGCATA
Organism: Agrostemma githago; assembly: GCA_958450325.1. Taxonomy (NCBI): domain Eukaryota; kingdom Viridiplantae; phylum Streptophyta; class Magnoliopsida; order Caryophyllales; family Caryophyllaceae; genus Agrostemma; species Agrostemma githago. The sequence continues at coordinate 76,859,518 of OY288247.1, read as the reverse complement.
ATTTGATCGTTCGAGAGGTGTCGGAATCAGTCGAAACATGAGTTATATTCCAATTTATATCGTGTCAAAGGGTCCGAATAATCATTACTAGGCATTCTATACCTATCGACAAGTTTTCGTCGAAAAACATTCGCTTTTAGATCAACTTTCCCCGCTTACAAAAAATAGCCAAAAACGATCGACTTTGAATGTTATTATCTACGTTTTTTTCGGCCTTTTGGGTCCCGAAATAAAATGGTTCCAAATTCGCGCCAAACAAACCCCACACCAAATGAAATGTCCCGGAGTAATATGAGGGTCATATGGTTCTAAATCGAGAGTTTTAAGAGCCAGAATTTGATCGCTCGAGAGGTGTCGGAATCAGTCGAAACATGAGTTATATTCCAATTTATATCATGTCAGAGGGTCCGAATAATCATTACTAGGCATTCTATACCTATCGACAAGTTTTAGTCGAAAAACATTCACGTTTAGATCAACTTTCCCCGCTTACGAAAAATAGTCAAAAACGATCGGTTTTGAAGGTTATTATCTACGTTTTTTTCGGCCTTTTGGGTCCCGAAATAAAATGGTTCCAAATTCGCGCCAAACAAAACCCACACCCAATGAAATGTCTCGGTGTAATATGAGGGTCATATGGTTTTAAATCGAGAAATTTAAGAGCCAGAACTTTATCGTTCAAGAGGTGTCGAAATCAGTCGAAACATGAGTTATATTCCAATTTATATCGTGTCAGAGGGTCCGAATAATCATTACTAGGCATTCTATACCTATCGACAAGTTTTAGTAGAAAAACATTCGCGTTTAGATCAACTTTCCCCGCTTACGAAAAATAGTAAAAAAACGATCGATTTTGAAGATTATTATCCAAGTTTTTTAGGCCTTTTGGGTCCCAAAATAAAATGGTTCAAATTGGCGCCAAACAAACCCCACACCAAATTAAATGTCCCGGTGTAATATGAGGGTCATATGGTTTTAAATCGAGACCTTTAAGAGGCATAATTTGATCGTTCGAGAGGTGTCGGAATCAGTCGAAACATGAGTTATATTCCAATTTATATCGTGTCAAAGGGTCCGAATAATCATTACTAGGCATTCTATACCTATCGACAAGTTTTCGTCGAAAAATATTCGCTTTTAGATCAACTTTCCCCGCTTACAAAAAATAGCCAAAAACGATCGACTTTGAATGTTATTATCTACGTTTTTTTCGGCCTTTTGGGTCCCGAAATAAAATGGTTCCAAATTCGCGCCAAACAAACCCCACACCAAATGAAATGTCCCGGGGTAATTTGAGGGTCATATGGTTCTAAATCGAGAGTTTTAAGAGCCAGAATTTGATCGCTCGAGAGGTGTCGGAATCAGTCGAAACAAGAGTTATATTCCAATTTATATCGTGTCAGAGGGTCCGAATAATCATTACTAGGCATTCTATACCTATCGACAAGTTTTCGTCGAAAAACATTCGCTTTTAAATTAACTTTCGCTGCTTACAAAAAATAGCCAAAAACGATCGATTTTGAAGGTTAATATCTACGTTTTTTTTGGCCTTTTGGGTCCCAAAATAAAATGGTTCAAATTGGCGCCAAACAAACCCCACACCAAATGAAATGTCCCGGTGTAATATGAGGGTCATATGGTTTTAAATCGAGACCTTTAGGAGGCATAGTTTGATCGCTCGAGAGGTGTCGGAATCAGTCGAAAAATGAGTTATATTCCAATTTATATCGTGTCAGAGGGTTCGAATAATCATTACTAGGCATTCTATACCTATCGACAAGTTTTCCTCGAAAAACATTCGCTTTTAGATCAACTTTCCCCGCTTACAAAAAATAGCCAAAAACGATCGATTTCGAAGGTTATTATCTACGTTTTTTTCGGCCTTTTAGGTCCCGAAATAAAATGGTTTCAAATTCGCGCCAAACAAACCCCACACCAAATGAAATGTCCTGGGGTAATATGAGGGTCATATGGTTCTAAATCGAGAGTTTTAAGAGCCAGAATTTGATCGCTCGAGAGGTGACGGAATCAGTCGAAACAAGAGATATATTCCAATTTATATCGTGTCAGAGGGTCCGAATAATCATTACTAGGCATTCTATACCTATCGACAAGTTTTAGTCGAAAAACATTCGCGTTTAGATCAACTTTCCCCGCTTACGAAAAATAGTCAAAAACGATCGATTTTGAAGGTTATTATCCACATTTTTCCGGCCTTTTGGGTCCCAAAATAAAATGGTTCAAATTGGCGCCAAACAAACCTCACACCAAATGAAATGTTCCGGGGTAATATGAGGGTCATATGGTTCTAAATCGAGAGTTTTAAGAGCCAGAATTTGATCGCTCGAGAGATGTCGGAATCAGTCGAAACATTAGTTATATTCCAATTTATATCGTGTCAGAGGGTCCGAATAATCATTACTAGGCATTCTATACCTATCGACAAGTTTTCGTCGAAACACATTCGGGTTTAGATCAACTTTGCCCGCTTACAAAAAATAGCCAAAAACAATCGATTTTGAAGGTTATTATCTACGTTTTTTTCGGCCTTTTGGGTCCCGAAATAAAATGGTTCCAAATTCGCGCCAAACAAACGCCACACCAAATGAAATGTCCCGGAGTAATATGAGGCTCATATGGTTTTAAATCGAGACCTTTAAGAAGCATAATTTGATCGTTCGAGAGGTGTCGGAATCAGTCGAAACATGAGTTATATTCCAATTTATATCGTGTCAGAGGGTCCGAATAATCATTACTAGGCATTCTATACCTATCGACAAGTTTTCGTCGATAAACATTCGCTTTTAGATCAACTTTCCCCGCTTACAAAAAATAGCCAAAAACGATCGATTTTGAAGGTTATTATCTACGTTTTTTTCAGCCTTTTGGGTCCCGAAATAGAATGATTCCAAATTCACGCCAAACAAACCCCACACCAAATGAAATGTCTCGGTGTAATATGAGGGTCATATGGTTCTAAATCGAGAAATTTAAGAGGGTCCGAATAATCATTACTAGGCATTCTATACCTATCGACAAGTTGTAGTCGAAAAACATTCGCTTTTAGATCAACTTTCCCCGCTTACGAAAAATAGTCAAAAACGATCGATTTTGAAGGTTATTATCCACGTTTTTTCGGCCTTTTGGGTCCCAAAATAAAATGGTTCAAATTGGCGCCAAACAAACCCCACACCAAATGAAATGTCACGGGGTAATATGAGGGTCATATGGTTCTAAATCGAGAGTTTTAAGAGCCAGAATTTGATCGCTCGAGAGGTGTCGGAATCAGTCGAAACATGAGTTATATTCAAATTTATATCTTGTCAGAGGGTCCGAATAATCATTACTAGGCATTCTATACCTATCGACAAGTTTTAGTCGAAAAACATTCGCGTTTAGATCAACTTTCCCCGCTTACGAAAAATAGTCAAAAACGATCGATTTTGAAGGTTATTTGTAACACCCCCGTTTATCCAAGAGCCTTAACAAGACCTTCCCGGATAAATGAGAGTGTTACCATCTCGGGTTAACCGAGGTAGTAGTCACATCACAACACAATACTGAAACACAACCGAGTTTAATAGATTATTCAAAAGATGCAAACCAAGTTCGAGAAATAAGTATGGTTACAAAACCCCAAAACAACTTCATGAATTAAACGGTCTATTAAATACTAGTAATGGAAATATGCTAAGAGTATAACAACAATGGCCACTCGCTCCCTTCCCGATCAGCAATTCCCTTCAGTTAAAGCACATGTAAATGGTCCATATCTGCATCAATACTCTGCTCCCCAAAAGACCGTAAATATCAATTGGATCGTCGCAGGCCCCCAATAAAATAGGGTGACAAGGTAGACAATGAAAACACGATTAGAACATGCTAACAATAATATACGAGTACGGAATATGAAACAACAATTCTCAACCATCTTATTACTATTATGGGTACCAATTAACAATATCATCTTCACATCCTCAGTACCATCACGGTACCAATCAATATTCCCATCTCAATATTCTCATCTCAACTCTTCTGGCAGGCCCTTTCATTCCGAGTGTGCACACCCCCCGCAGGTTCAACAACCCGCGAGGAGAAATCAGGGAGGGGACCGTGATCAAAGGTCCCGGCTAGGTCTAAAGCTAGCCTCACCAACTCCAATATAACAATATTCAACAATCATTCTTCCACCAATACTCAACATTAATCATATTATCACAATATCACATCGTACTCGTAATTCATACATGCATAATAATATTAACATATTCTAAGTAAGGAGAACCTTACCTAATTAGCTGCTCACCACAGCGTCGCCAGTATAACTCACCACGGAAATTCTACGAAGTCCGATCCTAGTAAAATATTGTATATATAAATTAATATTGTTCCTAACATATTTAATATATAAAATGGAATCGATGTCGTTATAATTAAATTATAAAATAAAAGAGTAACCAACCTAAAGAATCTACTCCTAAGATTAATATATATTAACAAGTACGTACCAACCTAAAGAATCTACTCCTAAGATTAATATATATTAACAAGTACGTACCAACCTAAAGAATCTACTCCTAAGATTAATATATATTAACAAGTACTACGTACCCCACGCACTAATACTAACATTGCACCCTACAAAAGCTTCAACTACAACATCGAACCGGTACTAGCTGCAATACAACCCGCGAGGAACAGCCCACACCACGCAATACCAAACGAAAAACCCAAACAAACCCGTCAATAACAACAGTACATAACCGCACCAACATTACGTAGTAATACACTCACCATCACAGTACATCATGTCCACAACCACACGGAACCCGAACACAACGACTCCTTCCTTACTCCCTCCAACCTTAGCACACCACAGGCCGACACTACTAGCGGTAAATTAAACCGACCCTAACCACAGTATTCAACATTATTACCATCATTCAAGACGACAATATCACAACGATAACAACAACAATACGGAAACGACAACCAGAAGGCGACACTAACAACAGACGACACTACCATTCGCGACCCCCATATCGACACCAAGGTTCAACCACATGCTAAATATAGAAAATAGGATGTTAACTTACCTATAAAAGGGTGTACGGTGGATCACGGCTGACTATACGTGAGGACTTAAGAGGGTTGAGAGGAACGGTCTGAGTGTGCGACGATGGATGCGGATTGTTTTGTCGTTGTTTGGTGTGCGTAGGGTTAAGGAGAGTTTGCTGCTTGTATGTATTATTTAAACGGGGTGTAGGTTTTAGGGCCTAGGTATATATATTTAAATGGGTGTGGGTGTACGTGAGTATACTAGTGGACTAGGTTAGTAATACGATTGCACTTCATATGAAATTTGGGCCCAGGTACTATTAAGAGTATTATTAGTAGCTTGTCTAATAGATTATTACGTGTTATCCGTAATATAAATGGTCTTGACTCGATTGACCCACTATAAAACACGGATATTACAATCTACCCTCCTTATAAAGAATTTCGTCCCGAAGTTATCACAAAGTGGCTGACACAATCACTAAGCAAACATAATAAAGGAAAGCACCCGGGTATAACATTATTATCCACGTTTTTTCGGCCTTTTGGGTCCCAAAATAAAATGGTTCAAATTGGCGCCAAACAAACCCCACACCAAATGAAATGTCCCGGGGTAGTATGAGGGTCATATGGTTCTAAATCGAGAGTTTTAAGAGCCAGAATTTGATCGCTCGAGAGATGTCGGAATCAGTCGAAACATTAGTTATATTCCAATTTATATCGTGTCAGAGGGTCCGAATGACATGGCATTTCCACGATTAAATAATATTTCATTCTGGTTGTTGCCCCCAAGTCTCTTGCGCTTTTCGTCTCCTTCGTCTCTTTCATTTTAAAAGAAAAAGTTTTAATCATTACTAGGCATTCTATACCTATCGACAAGTTTTCGTCGAAAAACATTCGCTTTTAGATCAACTTTCCCCGCTTACAAAAAATAGCCAAAAACGATCGATTTTGAAGGTTATTATCTACGTTTTTTTCGGCCTTTTGGGTCTCGAAATAAAATGGTTCCAAATACGCGCCAAACAAACCCCACACCAAATGAAATGTCCCGGGGTAATATGAGGCTCATATGGTTTTAAATCGAGACCTTTAAGAGGCATAATTTGATCGCTCGAGAGGTGTCGGAATCAGTCGAAACATGAGTTATATTCCAATTTATATCGTGTCAGAGGGTCCGAATAATCATTACTAGGCATTCTATACCTATCGACAAGTTTTCGTTGAAAAACATTCGCTTTTAGATCAACTTTCCCCGCTTACAAAAAATAGCCAAAAACGATCGATTTTGAAGGTTATTATCTACGTTTTTTTCGGCCTTTTGGGTCTCGAAATAAAATGGTTCCAAATTCGCGCCAAACAAAACCCACACCCAATGAAATGTCTCGGTGTAATATGAGGGTCATATGGTTTTAAATCGAGAAATTTAAGAGCCAGAATTTTATCGTTCAAGAGGTGTCGAAATCAGTCGAAACATGAGTTATATTCCAATTTATATCGTGTCAGAGGGTCCGAATAATCATTACTAGGCATTCTATACCTATCGACAAGTTTTCGTCGAAAAACATTCGCTTTTAGATCAACTTTCCCCGCTTACAAAAAATAGCCAAAAACGATGGATTTTGAAGGTTATTATCTCCGTTTTTTTCGGCCTTTTGGATCCCGAAATAAAATGGTTCCAAATTCGCGCCAAACAAACCCCACACCAAATGAAATGTCCCGGGGTAATATGAGGGTCATATGGTTCTAAATCGAGAGTTTTAAGAGCCAGAATTTGATCGCTCGAGAGGTGTCAGAATTAGTCGAAACATGAGTTATATTCCAATTTATATCGTGTCAGAGGGTCCGAATAATCATTACTAGGCATTCTATACCTATCAACAAGTTTTAGTCGAAAAAAATTCGCGTTTAGATCAACTTTCCCCGCTTACAAAAAATAGTCAAAAACGATCGATTTTGAAGGTTATTATCCACGTTTTTTCGGCCTTTTGGGTCCCAAAATAAAATGGTTCAAATTGGCGCCAAACAAACCCCACACCAAATGTAATGTCCCGGGGTAATATGAGGGTCATATGGTTCTAAATCTAGAGTTTTAAGGGCCAGAATTTGATCGCTCGAGAGGTGTCGGAATCAGTCGAAACATGAGTTATATTCCAATTTATATCGTGTCAGAGGGTCCGAATAATCATTACTAAGCATTCTATACCTATCGACAAGTTTTAGTCGAAAATCATTCGCGTTTAGATCAACTTTCCCCGCTTACGAAAAATAGTCAAAAACGATCGGTTTTGAAGGTTATTATCCACGTTTTTTCGGCCTTTTGGGTCCCGAAATAAAATGGTTCCAAATTCGCGCCAAACAAACCCCACACCAAATAAAATGTCCCGGGGTAATATGAGGGTCATATGGTTCTAAATCGAGAGTTTTAAGAGCCAGAATTTGATCGCTCGAGAGGTGTCGGAATAAGTCGAAACATGAGTTATATTCCAATTTATATCGTGTCAGAGGGTCTGAATAATCATTACTAGGCATTCTATATCTATCGACAAGTTTTCGTCGAAAAACATTCGCTTTTAAATCAACTTTCCCCGCTTACAAAAAATAGCCAAAAACGATCGATTTTGAAGGTTATTATCTACGTTTTTTTCGGCCTTTTGGGTCCCGAAATAAAATGGTTCCAAATTCGCGCCAAACAAAACCCACACCCAATGAAATGTCTCGGTGTAATATGAGGGTCATATGGTTTTAAATCGAGAAATTTAAGAGCCAGAATTTGATCGTTCGAGAGGTGTCGGAATCAGTCGAAACATTAGTTATATTCCAATTATATCGTGTTAGAGGGTCCGAATAATCATTACTAGGCATTCTATACCTATCGACAAGTTTTCGTCGAAAAACATTCGCTTTTAGATCAACTTTCCCCGCTTACAAAAAATAGCCAAAAACGATCGACTTTGAATGTTATTATCTACGTTTTTTTTGGCCTTTTGGGTCCCGAAATAAAATAGTTCCAAATTCGCCCCAAACAAACCCCACACCAAATGAAATGTCACGGTGTAATATGAGGGTCATATGGTTTTAAATCGAGACCTTTAAGAGAGGCAGAATTTGATCGCTCGAGAGGTGTCGGAATCAGTCGAAACATTAGTTATATTCCAATTATATCGTGTCAGAGCGTCCGAATAATCATTACTAGGCATTCTATACCTATCGACAAGTTTTCCTCGAAAAACATTCGCTTTTAGATCAACTTCCCCGCTTACAAAAAATAGCCAAAAACGATCGATTTTGAAGGTTATTATCTCCGTTTTTTTCGGCCTTTTGGATCCCGAAATAAAATGGTTCCAAATTCGCGCCAAACAAACCCCACACCAAATGAAATGTCCCGGGGTAATATGAGGGTCATATGGTTCTAAATCGAGAGTTTTAAGAGCCAGAATTTGATCGCTCGAGAGGTGTCAGAATTAGTCGAAACATGAGTTATATTCCAATTTATATCGTGTCAGAGGGTCCGAATAATCATTACTAGGCATTCTATACCTATCAACAAGTTTTAGTCGAAAAAAATTCGCGTTTAGATCAACTTTCCCCGCTTACAAAAAATAGTCAAAAACGATCGATTTTGAAGGTTATTATCCACGTTTTTTCGGCCTTTTGGGTCCCAAAATAAAATGGTTCAAATTGGCGCCAAACAAACCCCACACCAAATGTAAAGTCCCGGGGTAATATGAGGGTCATATGGTTCTAAATCGAGAGTTTTAAGAGCCAGAATTTGATCGCTCGAGAGGTGTCGGAATCAGTCGAAACATGAGTTATATTCCAATTTATATCGTGTCAGAGGGTCCGAATAATCATTACTAGGCATTCTATACCTATCGACAAGTTTTAGTCGAAAAGCATTCGCGTTTAGATCAACTTTCCCCGCTTACGAAAAATAGTCAAAAACGATCGGTTTTAAAGGTTATTATCCACGTTTTTTCGGCCTTTTGGGTCCCGAAATAAAATAGTTCCAAATTCGCGCCAAACAAACCCCACACCAAATGAAATGTCCCTGGGTAATATGAGGGTTATATGGTTCTAAATCGAGAGTTTTAAGAGCCAGAATTTGATCGCTCGAGAGGTGTCGGAATAAGTCGAAACATGAGTTATATTCCAATTTATATCGTGTCAGAGGATCCGAATAATTATTACTAGGCATTCTATACCTATCGACAAGTTTTCGTCGAAAAACATTCGCTTTTAAATCAACTTTCCCCGCTTACAAAAAATAGCAAAAAACGATCGATTTTGAAGGTTATTATCTACGTTTTTTTCGGCCTTTTGGGTCCCGAAATAAAATGGTTCCAAATTCGCGCCAAACAAAACCCACACCCAATGAAATGTCTCGGTGTAATATGAGGGTCATATGGTTTTAAATCGAGAAATTTAAGAGCCAGAATTTTATCGTTCAAGAGGTGTCGAAATCAGTCGAAACATGAGTTATATTCCAATTTATATCGTGTCAGAGGGTCCGAATAATCATTACTAGGCATTCTATACCTATCGACAAGTTTTGTCGAAAAAAATTCGCGTTTAGATCAACTTTCCCCGCTTACAAAAAATAGTCAAAAACGATCGATTTTGAAGGTTATTATCCACGTTTTTTCGGCCTTTTGGGTCCCAAAATAAAATGGTTCAAATTTGCGCCAAACAAACCCCACACCAAATGTAATGTCCCGGGGTAATATGAGGGTCATATGGTTCTAAATCGAGAGTTTTAAGAGCCAGAATCTGATCGCTCGAGAGGTGTCGGAAGCAGTCGAAACATGAGTTATATTCCAATTTATATCGTGTCAGAGGGTCCGAATAATCATTACTAGGCATTCTATACCTATCGACAAGTTTTCCTCGAAAAACATTCGCTTTTATATCAACTTTCCCCGCTTACAAAAAATAGCCAAAAACGATCGATTTTGAAAGGTTATTATCTACGTTTTTTTCGGCCTTTTGGGTCCCGAAATAAAATGGTTCAAATTTGCGCCAAACAAACCCCACACCAAATGTAATGTCCCGGGGTAATATGAGGGTCATATGGTTCTAAATCGAGAGTTTTAAGAGCCTGAATTTGATCGCTCGAGAGGTGTCGGAATCAGTCGAAACATGAGTTATATTCCAATTTATATCGTGTCAGAGGGTCCGAATAATCATTACTAGGCATTCTATACCTATCGACAAGTTTTCGTTGAAACACATTCGGGTTTAGATCAACTTTGCCCGCTTACAAAAAATAGCCAAAAACGATCGATTTTGAAGGTTATTATCTACGTTTTTTTTCGGCCTTTTGGGTCCCGAAATAAAATGGTTCCAAATTCGCGCCAAACAAACCCCACACCAAATGAAATGTCCCGGGGTAATATGAGGGTCATATGGTTCTAAATCGAGAGTTTTTTAAGAGCCAGAATTTGATCGCTCGAGAGGTGTCGAAATCAGTCGAAACATGAGTTATATTCCAATTTATATCGTGTCAGAGGGTTCGAATAATCATTACTAGGCATTTTATACCTATCGACAAGTTTTCGTCGAAAAACATTCGCTTTTAGATCAAGTATCCCCGCTGACAAAAAATAGCCAAAAACGATCGATTTTTAAGGTTATTATCTACGTTTTTTTCGGCTTTTTGGGTCCCGAATAAATTGGTTCCGAATTCGCGCCAAACAAAACCCACACCCAATGAAATGTCTCGGTGTAATATGAGGGTCATATTGTAATCCCCTAGAAAATCTAACGCAATACAGTGGCGGAAACACTGTAGAGTTGGGATTAAAACACACTGACAAACTATATCTTATTAAAAGAATTGGTAAGTCAATACAAAGGCCACTTTTTACAAAAGGGCTAAATAGAAAATTCTCCAAACGGGTTATACAAATCCATAAATTACAAGAATAAGGAAAGAGTAGGATCCACGCTACTCGCTAGCTCACACCCAAAACCCAGCAGCAAATACCTGTCATGTTATAAACATAACAGCCACGTCAGTGGGGAGTAACTCGGACGTTCTCCCAGCCATATTATATCATATGAAAAATAATAGTATTATTATATCAAAATATTTAAAAAGAGAAAACATTGAAACGATATAATAAAAATAAGCTTTCAACGAAACTTAAAACACTTGCCAACCTGCAAGTCAAAATCAATCGATAATATAAATATATTCAAAAATGGTGTTATGGAAATCAATCAGTGCAACGGAATAGACTTTCACCAGGATAATACTCAAACTAGCTTCGAGAACTTAGTCAAAACAAATTAGACTTCGGTCTCTAACTAGGCAACTCAACTATAACAGGACTGCGTGCAGCGAGGTCCTGGCTTAAGTAATGTACACCCCTCCTGGACACCAACCGTAATCCAGTTCAACCCGACGGCGACTTACACGATGCGATATCTAAGTTTAAGGTCAAAATATACACACTCCTGAACACAAACCATGCTCAGTTCAACGACCAATGTGTCTCAACATAGACACACCAGCTTTATAGTTGATGGCAAAACGTATACCCTAGACTGTATTACTCTACCCATACACTTGTCCTCATTCCATAACTCCAAAACAGTCATTATCGATATTCAAAAGTAAATATAATCAATATAAAGGATATGGATAAAAGGAATAACCATTTTATATTAAAAGGGAAACTTTCTATAAATAGAAACTTACTAATTTTAGAAACTTACTTAAAATAGAAAGTCTTATAGAAAATACGTAAGTTATTAAAATAAGTGAAATGTATAAAAATAGCATTTCTAACGAGATTAACATTTAATTATTATCGTCGTTATCGTAACTTTAATATATTTCTAAATTCGTTACTCAAAATATAAATAAAATGTGGTAAGTCATTATATAGTATTTTTATAAATAATTTAGGAAATCGAGGTAAAACAATAAATCTTAGAAAAGAGATATTTTAAGAAAAACGATATCAAAATTAATTGAGTCAACGAGTTATATAAATGAAATGAATTTTATAAAGGTTTCAAATTATTTTTAAGAAATAGCTTTGATTTATGAATAATACAATTTTCAATAAAAATAGTCAATCGGAAACAAATAGGAAATTATTAGTGAAAATAGTCTCGACTAAAATGTATTTAAAACTAAATCAACTATCTTCTCATTTACTAGTATAAATCGTAAACCGAAAATTAATTTATTAAACAAATATACAAATCTCGATTATAATATGAAAATACGATTTTGAGTTAAAAATTAGAAATTAACGAAATATGACGAAAATATGAAATCGATATTATTTAGTTACTAGTGTCACGATAACTAACAAAATATTATAACGATCGTAAATAATTAAATTACTAACGATTTATTAAACGATATCGAAAATCGTAAAATATTTATAAAGCACACCATTTATAAAATAATATTTTTAGCAAATAATAAATAGCTAAAATTAGAAAACGGAAGTTAAAATATTTACTACATACTACTACTCAAACATACGATATAAAATCGAGTAACGTCCTAAAGTTACCTTAAGTCGATATAGCACTTGTCCTCGTTGGGGTCCTCATGAATCCTTTCGACGAGTCCGGGTCGAAGATCGGCAGTTCAACAGCAGCGTACAGCAGCAGCGAAACGAAACAAGGTCCTAGATCGAAGAACCCGACTGAGAACAGAAGAACGCAGCAGCAGACGAACGCACGACCTAACGAACAAAAGGAACGATGACAGGCTCGTAGACAATAGCAGCAACGACGATGAACTGGGTGCGATAAAAGTAGCAGCAGACGCAAGTAACAAGAACGACCCGAAAGCCGAGACAGAAAACGAGAAAAGACAGGGAAAAAGGAAGATGAAAGAAGAGAAAGAGAGTAAAGACATCACAACACATCATCAGTACAAAACGCAGCAGCAGCACGGAAGAAGAAGACCAGGGAAAGCCGGCAACCAGGTACGGAAACAACGAGGAAAACAAAATGTGACAGCAACATATGCATCGAACAACAACGACAACAAGAAGAACGAAAAGAAGGGGAGAAAATAAGAAGAAATTCGAGACCGAACGGACAGCAGCAGCAACACAACATAGAAGCATCAAGCAGCGAATCAGTAACAAAGTCGACATCAGGAATAACGACAATACCACCAGCAAAACGAATAAAAAGAAGAGGGACGAACTGCAACGACATCCTTGGAATCGGCATAGTACGGAGTAGTAAACGCAAAAGAAGAAGGAGAAAAGGAAGAGAACAGCGGCGGCGGCAACAACACAAATTTGAAGAAAGAACAGCAGCATCGAAGAAGATCGATAACAAAAGCAACAATCGGCAGCAAAAAGAGATCGAACAAAAAAAACAGCGAGAAAACAGGATGAAGAAGAAAATGGAACGAGATGGAGGAATGAATAGACTTACACAGCAGCAGCAGGTCGCGGTGACAGTATAAAACCGAAACAGCAGAAACCGAACATGGGCAGGGGTTCGACATCCGAAAGTAGCAGAAAACGAATAACAGGGGAAAACAGAGGGGGCGGCTGAAAGAGAAATATACTAGCCAGAGCAAATATAAGAAGAAAAAAAAAGGAAGAGAAGGGAAGGAACGAAGAAGATGAAACATAAAGGAAAAGGGGAAATGCTGGTAGATACCACAAAACGAAATGGGTATAAAAAAAAGGATACAGAGGATGGAGAGGAGATGATGCGGTTGAGGTAATGAATCAGGAGGTGGAACGGTGAAAATAAAAATAAAAGAAGGGGATAAACAAAGAGATAAGGGGGAATGTAAGTGAAACAAGTGGGTGACTGATAATTAAGAAAACAAATGAGGTGGCTGATACATGAAACCAATATAGGCTAGAAAAACGGATTGATTAAATGAATCAGGTTAGAAATACGGATTAAACAAATTCTGTATCAATGGCTGACTCACGAATCGAATTAAAACGAGTTAATAAAATTAAATAAATAATCGGGCCGTTAAATAAAGTTAGTAATTAAAGTACTCGAGACGAAAACGAAGTTGATAGAAATAAATAATTAGACGATGAAATAATATTTCTCGATAAATAATAATTTTTTTGATAAAATGAATTAAATTGATTTCTCGAAGAAAGAAAATAAATGTTTTGACGAAATTTAAAATAAATGAACTTCAAGCCGAAAATAGAAATTCGAGCTTAAATATAAATAAGTAAAAAAAAAAGAATTTAGAATTTAAATCGTCGAAATAGACTTTCGATAAGAATTAAATCAAATGTATAAAGTAAATCGAAACAGAAATGGAAATATGTTTTATATATAAGAGTTTCCGAGACAATTAGAGTTTTAGGAGTTCGAAACGATTAAATAATAAATTCATTTTATAATAATTTTAAGAATCACGAGTTAAATCGTAACAAAACAAAAATACGAACATAACTTTAAATTCATTTAAATTTATAAAATCAGGGGGGTGTTACACATATGGTTTTAAATCGAAAAATTTAAGTGCCATAATTTTATCGTTCAAGAGGTGTCGAAATCAGTCGAAACATGAGTTATATTCCAATTTATATCGTGTCAGAGGGTCCGAATAATCATTACTAGGCATTCTATACCTATCGACAAGTTTTCATCGAAAAACATTCGCTTTTATATCAACTTTCCCCGCTTACAAAAAATAGCCAAAAACGATCGATTTTGAAGGTTATTATCTACGTTTTTTTCGGCCTTTTGGGTCTCGAAATAAAATGGTTTCAAATTCGCGCCAAACAAACCCCACACCAAATGAAATGTCCCTGGGTAATATGAGGGTCATATGGTTCTAAATCGAGAGTTTTAAGAGCCAGAATTTGATCGCTCGAGAGGTGTCGGAATAAGTCGAAACATGAGTTATATTCCAATTTATATCGTGTCAGAGGATCCGAATAATTATTACTAGGCATTCTATACCTATCGACAAGTTTTCGTCGAAAAACATTCGCTTTTAAATCAACTTTCCCCGCTTACAAAAAATAGCAAAAAACGATCGATTTTGAAGGTTATTATCTACGTTTTTTTCGGCCTTTTGGGTCCCGAAATAAAATGGTTCCAAATTCGCGCCAAACAAAACCCACACCCAATGAAATGTCTCGGTGTAATATGAGGGTCATATGGTTTTAAATCGAGAAATTTAAGAGCCAGAATTTTATCGTTCAAGAGGTGTCGAAATCAGTCGAAACATGAGTTATATTCCAATTTATATCGTGTCAGAGGGTCCGAATAATCATTACTAGGCATTCTATACCTATCGACAAGTTTTGTCGAAAAAAATTCGCGTTTAGATCAACTTTCCCCGCTTACAAAAAATAGTCAAAAACGATCGATTTTGAAGGTTATTATCCACGTTTTTTCGGCCTTTTGGGTCCCAAAATAAAATGGTTCAAATTTGCGCCAAACAAACCCCACACCAAATGTAATGTCCCGGGGTAATATGAGGGTCATATGGTTCTAAATCGAGAGTTTTAAGAGCCAGAATCTGATCGCTCGAGAGGTGTCGGAAGCAGTCGAAACATGAGTTATATTCCAATTTATATCGTGTCAGAGGGTCCGAATAATCATTACTAGGCATTCTATACCTATCGACAAGTTTTCCTCGAAAAACATTCGCTTTTATATCAACTTTCCCCGCTTACAAAAAATAGCCAAAAACGATCGATTTTGAAAGGTTATTATCTACGTTTTTTTCGGCCTTTTGGGTCCCGAAATAAAATGGTTCAAATTTGCGCCAAACAAACCCCACACCAAATGTAATGTCCCGGGGTAATATGAGGGTCATATGGTTCTAAATCGAGAGTTTTAAGAGCCTGAATTTGATCGCTCGAGAGGTGTCGGAATCAGTCGAAACATGAGTTATATTCCAATTTATATCGTGTCAGAGGGTCCGAATAATCATTACTAGGCATTCTATACCTATCGACAAGTTTTCGTTGAAACACATTCGGGTTTAGATCAACTTTGCCCGCTTACAAAAAATAGCCAAAAACGATCGATTTTGAAGGTTATTATCTACGTTTTTTTTCGGCCTTTTGGGTCCCGAAATAAAATGGTTCCAAATTCGCGCCAAACAAACCCCACACCAAATGAAATGTCCCGGGGTAATATGAGGGTCATATGGTTCTAAATCGAGAGTTTTTTAAGAGCCAGAATTTGATCGCTCGAGAGGTGTCGAAATCAGTCGAAACATGAGTTATATTCCAATTTATATCGTGTCAGAGGGTTCGAATAATCATTACTAGGCATTTTATACCTATCGACAAGTTTTCGTCGAAAAACATTCGCTTTTAGATCAAGTATCCCCGCTGACAAAAAATAGCCAAAAACGATCGATTTTTAAGGTTATTATCTACGTTTTTTTCGGCTTTTTGGGTCCCGAATAAATTGGTTCCGAATTCGCGCCAAACAAAACCCACACCCAATGAAATGTCTCGGTGTAATATGAGGGTCATATTGTAATCCCCTAGAAAATCTAACGCAATACAGTGGCGGAAACACTGTAGAGTTGGGATTAAAACACACTGACAAACTATATCTTATTAAAAGAATTGGTAAGTCAATACAAAGGCCACTTTTTACAAAAGGGCTAAATAGAAAATTCTCCAAACGGGTTATACAAATCCATAAATTACAAGAATAAGGAAAGAGTAGGATCCACGCTACTCGCTAGCTCACACCCAAAACCCAGCAGCAAATACCTGTCATGTTATAAACATAACAGCCACGTCAGTGGGGAGTAACTCGGACGTTCTCCCAGCCATATTATATCATATGAAAAATAATAGTATTATTATATCAAAATATTTAAAAAGAGAAAACATTGAAACGATATAATAAAAATAAGCTTTCAACGAAACTTAAAACACTTGCCAACCTGCAAGTCAAAATCAATCGATAATATAAATATATTCAAAAATGGTGTTATGGAAATCAATCAGTGCAACGGAATAGACTTTCACCAGGATAATACTCAAACTAGCTTCGAGAACTTAGTCAAAACAAATTAGACTTCGGTCTCTAACTAGGCAACTCAACTATAACAGGACTGCGTGCAGCGAGGTCCTGGCTTAAGTAATGTACACCCCTCCTGGACACCAACCGTAATCCAGTTCAACCCGACGGCGACTTACACGATGCGATATCTAAGTTTAAGGTCAAAATATACACACTCCTGAACACAAACCATGCTCAGTTCAACGACCAATGTGTCTCAACATAGACACACCAGCTTTATAGTTGATGGCAAAACGTATACCCTAGACTGTATTACTCTACCCATACACTTGTCCTCATTCCATAACTCCAAAACAGTCATTATCGATATTCAAAAGTAAATATAATCAATATAAAGGATATGGATAAAAGGAATAACCATTTTATATTAAAAGGGAAACTTTCTATAAATAGAAACTTACTAATTTTAGAAACTTACTTAAAATAGAAAGTCTTATAGAAAATACGTAAGTTATTAAAATAAGTGAAATGTATAAAAATAGCATTTCTAACGAGATTAACATTTAATTATTATCGTCGTTATCGTAACTTTAATATATTTCTAAATTCGTTACTCAAAATATAAATAAAATGTGGTAAGTCATTATATAGTATTTTTATAAATAATTTAGGAAATCGAGGTAAAACAATAAATCTTAGAAAAGAGATATTTTAAGAAAAACGATATCAAAATTAATTGAGTCAACGAGTTATATAAATGAAATGAATTTTATAAAGGTTTCAAATTATTTTTAAGAAATAGCTTTGATTTATGAATAATACAATTTTCAATAAAAATAGTCAATCGGAAACAAATAGGAAATTATTAGTGAAAATAGTCTCGACTAAAATGTATTTAAAACTAAATCAACTATCTTCTCATTTACTAGTATAAATCGTAAACCGAAAATTAATTTATTAAACAAATATACAAATCTCGATTATAATATGAAAATACGATTTTGAGTTAAAAATTAGAAATTAACGAAATATGACGAAAATATGAAATCGATATTATTTAGTTACTAGTGTCACGATAACTAACAAAATATTATAACGATCGTAAATAATTAAATTACTAACGATTTATTAAACGATATCGAAAATCGTAAAATATTTATAAAGCACACCATTTATAAAATAATATTTTTAGCAAATAATAAATAGCTAAAATTAGAAAACGGAAGTTAAAATATTTACTACATACTACTACTCAAACATACGATATAAAATCGAGTAACGTCCTAAAGTTACCTTAAGTCGATATAGCACTTGTCCTCGTTGGGGTCCTCATGAATCCTTTCGACGAGTCCGGGTCGAAGATCGGCAGTTCAACAGCAGCGTACAGCAGCAGCGAAACGAAACAAGGTCCTAGATCGAAGAACCCGACTGAGAACAGAAGAACGCAGCAGCAGACGAACGCACGACCTAACGAACAAAAGGAACGATGACAGGCTCGTAGACAATAGCAGCAACGACGATGAACTGGGTGCGATAAAAGTAGCAGCAGACGCAAGTAACAAGAACGACCCGAAAGCCGAGACAGAAAACGAGAAAAGACAGGGAAAAAGGAAGATGAAAGAAGAGAAAGAGAGTAAAGACATCACAACACATCATCAGTACAAAACGCAGCAGCAGCACGGAAGAAGAAGACCAGGGAAAGCCGGCAACCAGGTACGGAAACAACGAGGAAAACAAAATGTGACAGCAACATATGCATCGAACAACAACGACAACAAGAAGAACGAAAAGAAGGGGAGAAAATAAGAAGAAATTCGAGACCGAACGGACAGCAGCAGCAACACAACATAGAAGCATCAAGCAGCGAATCAGTAACAAAGTCGACATCAGGAATAACGACAATACCACCAGCAAAACGAATAAAAAGAAGAGGGACGAACTGCAACGACATCCTTGGAATCGGCATAGTACGGAGTAGTAAACGCAAAAGAAGAAGGAGAAAAGGAAGAGAACAGCGGCGGCGGCAACAACACAAATTTGAAGAAAGAACAGCAGCATCGAAGAAGATCGATAACAAAAGC
The DNA here is from genome assembly GCA_958450325.1 of Agrostemma githago. NCBI lineage: Eukaryota > Viridiplantae > Streptophyta > Magnoliopsida > Caryophyllales > Caryophyllaceae > Agrostemma > Agrostemma githago. Next base: position 76,840,412 of record OY288247.1, on the reverse strand, counting down.
AACAATCGGCAGCAAAAAGAGATCGAACAAAAAAAACAGCGAGAAAACAGGATGAAGAAGAAAATGGAACGAGATGGAGGAATGAATAGACTTACACAGCAGCAGCAGGTCGCGGTGACAGTATAAAACCGAAACAGCAGAAACCGAACATGGGCAGGGGTTCGACATCCGAAAGTAGCAGAAAACGAATAACAGGGGAAAACAGAGGGGGCGGCTGAAAGAGAAATATACTAGCCAGAGCAAATATAAGAAGAAAAAAAAAGGAAGAGAAGGGAAGGAACGAAGAAGATGAAACATAAAGGAAAAGGGGAAATGCTGGTAGATACCACAAAACGAAATGGGTATAAAAAAAAGGATACAGAGGATGGAGAGGAGATGATGCGGTTGAGGTAATGAATCAGGAGGTGGAACGGTGAAAATAAAAATAAAAGAAGGGGATAAACAAAGAGATAAGGGGGAATGTAAGTGAAACAAGTGGGTGACTGATAATTAAGAAAACAAATGAGGTGGCTGATACATGAAACCAATATAGGCTAGAAAAACGGATTGATTAAATGAATCAGGTTAGAAATACGGATTAAACAAATTCTGTATCAATGGCTGACTCACGAATCGAATTAAAACGAGTTAATAAAATTAAATAAATAATCGGGCCGTTAAATAAAGTTAGTAATTAAAGTACTCGAGACGAAAACGAAGTTGATAGAAATAAATAATTAGACGATGAAATAATATTTCTCGATAAATAATAATTTTTTTGATAAAATGAATTAAATTGATTTCTCGAAGAAAGAAAATAAATGTTTTGACGAAATTTAAAATAAATGAACTTCAAGCCGAAAATAGAAATTCGAGCTTAAATATAAATAAGTAAAAAAAAAAGAATTTAGAATTTAAATCGTCGAAATAGACTTTCGATAAGAATTAAATCAAATGTATAAAGTAAATCGAAACAGAAATGGAAATATGTTTTATATATAAGAGTTTCCGAGACAATTAGAGTTTTAGGAGTTCGAAACGATTAAATAATAAATTCATTTTATAATAATTTTAAGAATCACGAGTTAAATCGTAACAAAACAAAAATACGAACATAACTTTAAATTCATTTAAATTTATAAAATCAGGGGGGTGTTACACATATGGTTTTAAATCGAAAAATTTAAGTGCCATAATTTTATCGTTCAAGAGGTGTCGAAATCAGTCGAAACATGAGTTATATTCCAATTTATATCGTGTCAGAGGGTCCGAATAATCATTACTAGGCATTCTATACCTATCGACAAGTTTTCATCGAAAAACATTCGCTTTTATATCAACTTTCCCCGCTTACAAAAAATAGCCAAAAACGATCGATTTTGAAGGTTATTATCTACGTTTTTTTCGGCCTTTTGGGTCTCGAAATAAAATGGTTTCAAATTCACGCCAAACAAACCCCACACCAAATGAAATGTCCCGGGGTAATATGAGGGTCATATGGTTCTAAATCGAGAGTTTTAAGAGCCAGAATTTGATCGCTCGAGAGGTGTCGGAATCAGTCGAAACATGAGTTATATTCCAATTTATATCGTGTCAGAGGGTCCGAATAATCATTACTAGGCATTCTATACCTATCGACAAGTTTTCGTCGAAAAACATTCGCTTTTAAATCAAGTTTCCCCGCTTACAAAAAATAGCCAAAAACGATCGATTTTGAAGGTTATTATCTACGTTTTTTTCGGCCTTTTGGGTCCCAAAATAAAATGGTTCCAAATTCGCGCCAAACAAACCCCACACCAAATGAAATGTCACGGTGTAATATGAGGGTCATATGGTTTTAAATCGAGACCTTTAAGAGGCATAATTTGATCGTTCGAGAGGTGTCGGAATCAGTCGAAACATGAGTTATATTCCAATTTATATCGTGTCAGAGGGTCCGAATAATCATTACTAGGCATTATATACCTATCGACAAGTTTTCGTCGATAAACATTCGCTTTTAGATCAACTTTCCCCGCTTACAAAAAATAGCCAAAAACGATCGATTTTGAAGGTAATATCTCCGTTTTTTTCGGCCTTTTGGGTCCCGAAAGAAAATGGTTCCAAATTCGCGCCAAACAAACCCCACACCAAATGAAATGTCCCGGGGTAATATGAGGGTCGTATGGTTCTAAATCGAGAGTTTTAAGTGCCAGAATTTGATCGCTCGAGAGGTGTCGGAATCAGTCGAAACATGAGTTATATTCCAATTTATATCGTGTCAGAGGGTCCGAATAATCATTACTAGGCATTCTATACCTATCGACAAGTTTTCGTCGAAAAACATTCGCTTTTAGATCAACTTTCCCCGCTTACAAAAAATAGCCAAAAACGATCGATTTTGAAGGTTATTATCTACGTTTTTTTCGGCCTTTAGGGTCCCGAAATAAAATGGTTCCAAATTCGCGCCAAACAAACCCCACACCAAATGAAATGTCTTGGTGTAATATGAGGATCATATGGTTTTAAATCGAGACCTTTAAGAGCCATAATTTGATCGTTCGAGAGGAGTCGAAATCAGTCGAAACATGAGTTATATACAAAATTATATCGTGTCAGAGGGTAAGAATAAACATTAATAAACATTCTATTCCTATCGACAAGTTTTTGTCGAAAAACATCCACGTTTAGATCAACTTTCCCCGCTTACGAAAAATAGCCAAAAATAATTGATTTTGGAGGTTATTATCCCCGTTTTTTCGGCCTTTTGGGTCCCAAACAAACCCCACACCAAATGAAATGTCCTAGAATATGAGGGTCATATGGTTTTAAATCGAGATCTTTAAGAGCCATAATTTGATCTTTCGAGAGGTGTCGGATTCAGTCGATACATGAGTGATATTCCAATTTATATCGTGTCGGAGGGTCCGAATAATCATTACTAGGCATTCTATACCTATGGACAAGTTTTAGTCGAAAAACATTCGCGTTTAGATCAAGTTTTTCCGCTTACGAAAAATAGCCAAAATCGATCGATTTTGAAGGTTATTATCCACGTTTTTTCGGCCTTTTGAGTCCCGAAATAAAATAGTTACAAATTGGCGCCAAACAAACCCCACACCAAATGAAATGTCCCGGTGTAATATGAGGATTATATGGTTTTAAATCGAGACCTTTAAGAGCCATAATTTGATCGTTCGAGAGGTGTCGGAATCAGTCGAAACATGAGTTATATTCTAATTTATATCGTGTTAGAGGGTCCGAATAATCACTACTAGGCATTCTTTACCTATCGACAAGTTTTAGTCGAAAAACATTCGCGTTTAGATCAACTTTCTCCGCTTACGAAAAATAGCCAAAAACGATCGATTTTGAAGGTTATTATCTTCGTTTTTTCGGCCTTTTGGGTCCCGAAATAAAATGGTTCCAAATTCGCGCCAAACAAACCCCACACCAAATGAAATGTCCCGGTGTAATATGAGGATCATATGGTTTTAAATCGAGACCTTTAAGAGCCATAATTTGATCGTTCGAGAGGAGTCGAAATCAGTCGAAACATGAGTTATATTCAAAATTATATCGTGTCAGAGGGTTCGAATAAACATTAATAGGCATTCTATTCCTATCGACAAGTTTTTGTCGAAAAACATCCACGTTTAGATCAACTTTCCCCGCTTACGAAAAATAGCCAAAAATGATCGATTTTGAAGGTTATTATCCACGTTTTTTCGACCTTTTTTGGTCCCAAAAGATAATGGTTCCAAATTGGCGTAAAACAAACCCCACACCAATTGAAACAAACTTGAAGACACCCTTACTTGTCACCTTGTATGAAAATAAGGTCGTTTCGAAGCCGGACCAAATAAAATCTAAAAAAATTATGGGGTTTGCATCTGGTCGGTAGGAGTGTCTCCAAAAAATATGATGAGCAACGGAGAACGTTTGGGGGTTACGGAGTGTGTTAAACCGTCCCAATCTGAAAACTCGTTTATCATGTAAAGGCACTTTATACTACTCGTTTGGCCGCGAAATCGGACAAGGAACAACCTGAAGACACCCTTGTCACGTGGTATGAAAATCAGGTCGTTTCGAAACCGGACCAAATATGACCTCCGCTAACGGCTCTACGTTTATGCTACATTAAACGCTTTTCTGGAGCGATTTTGGGGTCCGAAATGAAAGTAGTCAAAAAAATCTAAAAAAACTCCGGGGTTTGCATCTGGTTTGTAGGAGTGTCTCCACAAAATATGAGGAGCAACGGAGAACGTTTGGGGGTTACAGTGTGTGTTAAACCGTCCCTATCTGAAAACTCGTTTATCATGTAAAAGCACTCTATACTTCTCGTTTGGCCGCGAAATCGGACAGGGAACAACTTGAAGACATCCTTGTCACGTAGTATGAAAATAAGATCGTTAAGAAACTTCCCTCAACGAAAAATAGCCAAAAACTATCGATTTTGAAGGTTATTATATCCACATTTTTCCGGCCTTTTGGGTCCCGAAATAAAACAGTTCCAAATTCGCGCCAAACAAACCCCACACCAAATGAAATGTCTCGGTGTAATATGAGGGTCATATGGTTTTAAATCGAGAAATTTAAGAGCCATAATTTTATCGTTCAAGAGGTGTCGAAATCAGTCGAAACATGAGTTATATTCCAATTTATATCGTGTCAGAGGGTCCGAATAATCATTACTAGGCATTCTATACCTGTCGACAAGTTTTCGTCGATAAACATTCGCTTTTAGATCAACTTTCCCCGCTTACAAAAAATAGCCAAAAACGATCGATTTTGAAGGTTATTATCTACGTTTTTTTCGGCCTTTTGGGTCCCAAAATAAAATGGTTCCAAATTCGCGCCAAACAAAACACACACCCAATGAAATGTCTCGGTGTAATATGAGGGTCATATGGTTTTAAATCGAGAAATTTAAGAGCCAGAATTTTATCGTTCAAGAGGTGTCGAAATCAGTCGAAACATGAGTTATATTCCAATTTATATCGTGTCAGAGGGTCCGAATAATCATTACTAGGCATTCTATACCTATCGACAAGTTTTAGTAGAAAAACATTCGCGTTTAGATCAACTTTCCCCGCTTACGAAAAATAGCCAAAAACGATCGATTTTGAAGGTTATTATTTACGTTTTTTTTGGCCTTTTGGGTCCCGAAATAAAATGGTTCTAAATTCGCGCCAAACAAGACCCACACCAAATGAAATGTCCCGGTGTAATATAAGGGTCATATGGTTTTAAATCGAGACCTTTAAGAGGCATAATTTGATCGTTCGAGAGGTGTCGGAATCAGTCGAAACATGAGTTATATTCAAATTTATATCGTGTCAGAGGGTCCGAATAATCATTACTAGGCATTCTATACCTATCGACAAGTTTTCGTTGAAAAACATTCGCTTTTATATCAACTTTCCCCGCTTACAAAAAATAGCCAAAAACGATCGATTTTGAAGGTTATTATCTACGTTTTTTTCGGCCTTTTGGGTCTCGAAATAAAATGGTTCCAAATTCGCGCTAAACAAACCCCACACCAAATGAAATGTCACGGGGTAATATGAGGGTCATATGGTTCTAAATCGAGAGTTTTAAGAGCCAGAATTTGATCGCTCGAGAGGTGTCGGAATCAGTCGAAACATGAGTTATATTCCAATTTATATCGTGTCAGAGGGTCCGAATAATCATTACTAGGCATTCTATACCTATCGACAAGTTTTCGTCGAAAAACATTCGCTTTTAAATCAAGTTTCCCCGCTTACAAAAAATAGCCAAAAACGATCGATTTTGAAGGTTATTATCTACGTTTTTTTCGGCCTTTTGGGTCCCGAAATAAAATGGTTCCAAATTCGCGCCAAACAAACCCCACACCAAATGAAATGTCCCGGTGTAATATGAGGATCATATGGTTTTAAATCGAGACCTTTAAGAGCCAGAATTTGATCGTTCGAGAGGAGTCGAAATCAGTCGAAACATGAGTTATATACAAAATTATATCGTGTCAGAGGGTTCAAATAAACATTAATAAGCATTCTATTCCTATCGACAAGTTTTTGTCGAAAAACATCCACGTTTAGATCAACTTTCCCCGCTTACGAAAAATAGTAAAAACCGATCGATTTTGAAGGTTATTATCCAAGTTTTTTCGGCCTTTTGGGTCCCAAAATAAAATGGTTCAAATTGGCGCCAAACAAACCCCACACCAAATGAAATGTCCCGGTGTAATATGAGGATCATATGGTTTTAAATCGAGACCTTTAAGAGCCATAATTTGATCGTTCGAGAGGAGTCGAAATCAGTCGAAACATGAGTTATATACAAAATTATATCGTGTCAGAGGGTTCGAATAAACATTAATAAGCATTCTATTCCTATCGACAAGTTTTTGTCGAAAAACATCCACGTTTAGATCAACTTTCCCCGCTTACGAAAAATAGCCAAAAATAATTGATTTTGAAGGTTATTATCCCCGTTTTTTCGGCCTTTTGGGTCCCAAACAAACCCCACACCAAATGAAATGTCCTAGAATATGAGGGTCATATGGTTTTAAATCGAGACCTTTAAGAGCCATAATTTGATCTTTCGAGAGGTGTCGGATTCAGTCGAAACATGAGTTATATTCCAATTTATATCGTGTCAGAGGGTCCGAATAATCATTACTAGGCATTCTATACCTATGGACAAGTTTTCGTCGAAACACATTCGGGTATAGATCAAGTTTTCGCGTTTACGAAAAAAAGCCAAAATCGATCGATCCACGTTTTTTCGGCCTTTTGAGTTCCGAAATAAAATGGTTACAAATTGGCGCCAAACAAACCCCACACCAAATGAAATGTCCCGGTGTAATATGAGGGTTATATGGTTTTAAATCGAGACCTTTAAGAGCCATAATTTGATCGTTCGAGAGGTGTCGGAATCAGTCGAAACATGAGTTATATTCTAATTTATATCGTGTTAGAGGGTCCGAATAATCACTACTAGGCATTCTTTACCTATCGACAAGTTTTAGTCGAAAAACATTCGCGTTTAGATCAACTTTCTCCGCTTACGAAAAATAGCCAAAAACGATCGATTTTGAGATTATTATCTTCGTTTTTTCGGCGTTTTGGGTCCCGAAATAAAATGGTTCCAAATTCGCGCCAAACAAACCCCACACCAAATGAAATGTCCCGGTGTAATATGAGGATCATATGGTTTTAAATCGAGACCTTTAAGAGCCATAATTTGATCGTTCGAGAGGAGTCGAAATCAGTCGAAACATGAGTTATATTCAAAATTATATCGTGTCAGAGGGTTCGAATAAACATTAATAGGCATTCTATTCCTATCGACAAGTTTTTGTCGAAAAACATCCACGTTTAGATCAACTTTCCCCGCTTACGAAAAATAGCCAAAAATGATCGATTTTGAAGGTTATTATCCACGTTTTTTCGACCTTTTTTGGTCCCAAAAGATAATGGTTCCAAATTGGCGTAAAACAAACCCCACACCAATTGAAACAAACTTGAAGACACCCTTACTTGTCACCTTGTATGAAAATAAGGTCGTTTCGAAGCCGGACCAAATAAAATCTAAAAAAATTATGGGGTTTGCATCTGGTCGGTTGGAGTGTCTCCAAAAAATATGATGAGCAACGGAGAACGTTTGGGGGTTACGGAGTGTGTTAAACCGTCCCTATCTGAAAACTCGTTTATCATGTAAAAGCACTTTATACTTCTCGTTTGGCCGCGAAATCGGACAGGGAACAACCTGAAGACACCCTTGTCACGTGGTATGAAAATCAGGTCGTTTCGAAACCGGACCAAATATGACCTCCGCTAACGGCTCTACGTTTATGCTACATTAAACGCTTTTCTGGAGCGATTTTGGGGTCCGAAATGAAAGTAGTCAAAAAAATCTAAAAAAAATTACGGGATTTGCATCTGGTTTGTAGGAGTGTCTCCACAAAATATGAGGAGCAACGGAGAACGTTTGGGGGTTACGGTGTGTGTTAAACCGTCCCTATCTGAAAACTCGTTTATCATGTAAAAGCACTCTATACTTCTCGTTTGGCCGCGAAATCGGACAGGGAACAACCTGAAGACATCCTTGTCTTGTAGTATGAAAATAAGATCGTTTCGAAACTTCCCTCAACGAAAAATAGCCAAAAACTATCGATTTTGAAGGTTATTATATCCACGTTTTTCTGGCCTTTTGGGTCCCGAAATAAAACAGTTCCAAATTCGCGCCAAACAAACTCCACACCAAATGAAATGTCTCGGTGTAATATGAGGGTCATATGGTTTTAAATCGAGAAATTTAAGAGCCATAATTTTATCATTCAAGAGGTGTCGAAATCAGTCGAAACATGAGTTATATTCCAATTTATATCGTGTCAGAGGGTCCGAATAATCATTATTAGGCATTCTGTTCCTATCGACAAGTTTTCGTCGAAAAACATTCGCGTTTAGATCAACTTTCCCCACTTACGAAAAATAGCCAAAAACGGTCGATTTTGAAGGTTATCATCCACGTTTTTTCGGCCTTTTGAGTACCGAAATAAAATGGTTTCAAATTCGCACCAAACAAACCCACACCAAATAAAATGTCCCGGTGTAATATTAGGGTCATATGGTTTGAACTCAAGACCTTTAAGAGCCATAATTTGACTCTATGTTATAGGAACGGGACTCAAGGGCTCAAGACTGAAGCTATACTACTGTTAGAGACGATGTGGAAGAAAATTGCTCATATATATATATATATATATCTACGTACATGCAATACTCTTTCCGTATCGATCATTTATTATTCACATATGATCTCATATTATTTGTGAGTGATACTCTAATCAAAGGTACGTACTGCGGCCCCATGCATGTAGAAATTAAGGTAGGACTCCGGAACTGTTTTTATTATAAATACCTTCCAATAACGTACATTATAGGGATAGGGTATGTATATCAAGGGGCGTATCAAACCAATTCAAGTCACAACATTCATATCATCTAGCTCATATAAAAATGCTGGGTTTGAAGCTCTTAATTATCTTCACATTCATACTTGTACATTTTTCATATGTTGAGAATCATGTAAGCTCGTATATATTTGTTTGTCTTGAGATCGATCAAGATAGCAGTAGTTGTAGTTAGATGACATGCATTTATTTGAGTAACGTGACTGTCCTGGTGATGAAATAATAATACTACGTACTGACAATGGTTTGTTTGTTTGTTTGTTTGTTTTTGGGTGTGGGTTGATGAAGAAACACAAGATTGAAGAAGCCCCAAGTCCAAGTCCCCAATCCCCGACCACCATTACTATCCCCTTGGTATGTCGTCATAATATACTACTAGCTCCTTAAACTTTGATTGATTGATTCATGTAAAAAGCAGGCAGTGGTAGTAATTAACTTGAGTTTATTATTGTGAATAATAATTTCAGTATGGGTATACACCTGGAAGTCTGAAGCCTCAAGGTACGTATTCTGATATATATTCAACTCAATATAAAGAGTATGAGAGTCGGGATTATTGGGTCATGTATTAAAAGCCCGACCCAATCGAGTCTCTGAAATCAAATCAAATGATGATGGATGCAGAGTGTGGAGGAAGGTGTAGTACTCGGTGCTCAAGGACGCAGTACAAGAAGCCATGCCTCTTCTTCTGTAACAAATGCTGTGCCACATGCTTATGCGTGCCCCCTGGTACCTACGGCAACAAGGACTTCTGCCCTTGCTACAATAACTGGAAGACCAAGAGGGGCGGCCCCAAATGCCCTTAATTACGGAGTACTACTTTCATCTTCCATCTCTTTTATTAACACGACATCTTTAGTTGCTACCTTATTAATTACGTCTTGTATCATCGTTCTAATTAATAATGTGGAAATAAATTTACTCTTTTTGCTCTCTCAAAATATTATTGTAAACAAATGATGGGGACGAAGGGAATCATTTTTAAATACACGCACTTACAATGAAGATTTGCAGAAACAAAAAGAAGAGCATGCAATTGCTGTATGTTGTGTTACAACTAACTTTGTTGAGTAGAATACAATAATCTTCCCACTTATTATAGGCGGAGTATCGTAAAACAGAGTCTTTAATTATACAAGTATATATCAAAATGATATGGAATAATCCGGTAGCATGAACATCATCAGGAGATAGCAATAATGAACACAAAAGTCATCAAAATTTGTTTAGTTTGTGTTGAGAGGAGTAATAAGATGCGGTAAATCAACAGTAGAAGAAGAAGAAGAAGACAAGCAAAGTTTCACAAGTTGTTGTTGCTTCTTATTAATAGGAATAGGATGATTGGGGTTCACAGTTTTGTTGTTGTGTGACATGTGAAGTGAGTGGTTGACTATTAAGTGGTGTTGATTGGGTTTAACCAAGGACAGAGATTTGGCGACGGAGGAATCAAGAGCAGTAGCAGTAGCTGATGATGCTTCAAAAGTTGGGACGAAGAAATCGGTTGGGAAAAACTTGTATTCAAGCCCTGCCATATATGTATTCAAATACTCCCTTGCTACGTACGTTTGTTGATGTTTTGAGAGAATATAATGGAATGGAATGAAGTTTTTAGGGCAGTTAACTAAAATGCGTGCTTAGTTTGAGGTATTTATAGGAGGGCAGGGGATGAAAGGACCTTAAATGTATGTGGCGTAGTCATGGTAGGAGCATCAAGCGTGCATGCTTTTGAGTTTCACCCTAGCCTACCTCACTTGTTCATTTAATACTCTACTTAACAACCAATTCAAAACAAAACAAAAACATAATAAAAAAACAAATGATAGACACGATCACTAGGATGCATGCGCTAATTAATCCGTCTTGATTAGGGTTTTTACTACTAGATTAGACTAGATTCTTAGACGATAGTGGCAATGAACGAATCATTAATGAGTCACGTAAATAAAATAAAGTTGAAAGTGGAGGAATAGAATATAGAAATGGAGGAGAATGATGAAGGAATATCCATATGAATATATGAGCATGTGTTATTGGTGCATGTGGTTAGAATTATGGTTGCCCCATGGGTATTGTGAGAAGACCTTTTACTGAGTATCAAAAGTCGCTTCTTCTTCTTCTTCTTTCTAAAAAGTCGGCTTACTTGTAGTTGTGGCCATAATTTCCTCTTGGTTGACCCTTGAATAATCTTCCTTTGTCCTCTGATTCTGGCGGGCGTGCCCTATATCATCACCATCAACCATTGCAGCATGCTATTGGTATCCCTCAGATCATGTATATATGTGCTCATGCCGCATAGGATAAAATACTAAATACTCGCACTTATTCCTTTTGATATGAGTCATTTAAATAACTAAAGTGATTTTCGATTAACATATATATGTCGGATCTCAACTAAGATTTTAATACTGTCACGCAGGCACGCTTTTGGTCATCAAACTGTTAAATATCAACGTGTGTATAACTAACTAACTAACCTGTAGTCCTGTATGATAACTTGATAAGTACAAAGCAGCAAAGTAGACGTGGTACAATCATCTTACTATTCTTCCTTATCCTCTACTCAACTCATTATGTTCAACCTCACATTCATTCTATATACTACGACTACAAACTACATCCCACCCATCTAATCCCTATTCATCATTCTGATTTTATTTGATTTTATTTTATTTGATTTGTTAATACTTTTCCTAATTCTTCTTCCATTACTCTAATTCATCTCCTCTGCTTTCCTTTCCATGCTCACCAATTCTGGGTTCATCCTCTGTTTTCTTTCCTAATTTGAATTGGATTACTTTTTATATCTCTTTCCAAAGATTTCATCTTTCTTATTTCATCACTACTAAAGCTTCTTTCTTTTTCCATCTCATGATTTTAACCTATTCACTTGAATTGAATTAGCCATGGATGATATAAGTAGTGAAGCAAACATTGATTCATTCTCCATCATCGGACCCAATTCACTAATCGGCCGAACAATCGCCTTCAAAATATTATTCTCCAAGTCTATCTCACATTTCCGGAACCAACTCATCCATGCCTTGATCGGCTACATCAAATGGTTCAAATCCCACATCATCCGACCCGTTTTCTCATGGGTCGATCCCCGACATCCTCAGGGGATACTCACAATCGTCACCCTCATCGCTTTTCTCCTCAACCGATACACAAACGTGAAAAGAAGAGCAGAGATTGCTTACAGAAGAAAACTGTGGCGAAATATGATGAATGTAGCTCCCAATTACGACAAGTGGGCTTACGCCGCGAAAAAGATGGAGATGGAAAGGGAAAGGGAAAGTAATCCGACCATGTTTTATGACGCGGAGCTTGTGAAAAACAAGCTCCAAGAGCTATGGCAACGTCGCCAAGACGGGTCATTAAGAGACATTATGTTCTGTATGAGAGCCGATCTCACAAGAAACCTCGGTAACATGTGTAACCCTCAGCTTCATAAGGGCAGGCTTCAAGTCCCTTCCCTTATAAGGGACTACATTCAAGAAGTCACCACTCAATTGAAAATGGTTTCTGAATCCGATTCAGTAGAATTGAATGTAGACGAGAAACTCGCGTTTATGCACGAGATTAGGCATGCTTTTGGTAGGACTGCTTTGCTCTTAAGTGGTGGTGCTTCTCTAGGAACTTTTCATGTCGGTGTGGTCAAGACTTTGGTTGAACACAAGCTTTTGCCTCGAATCATTGCTGGTTCGAGTGTAGGATCCATCATGTGTGCCATCGTCGCAACCAGATCATGGCCTGAACTCCAGGTCTTCTTTCAAGATACATGGCATTCGTTGAAGTTTTTCGACCAAATGGGTGGAATCATTGCCATCATCAAGAGGGTCACTACTCATGGAGCTGTTCATGAGATTCGACAGTTGCAAGTACTGCTTCGTGATCTTACGAGTAATATGACTTTCCAGGAGGCTTACGATATGACAGGAAGGATTGTCGGTATAACTGTTTGTTCTCCTAGAAAACACGAACCACCTCGTTGCCTCAACTATCTGACCTCCCCGCATGTCGTTATATGGAGCGCAGTGACTGCGTCCTGTGCGTTTCCTGGACTTTTTGAGGCACAAGAGCTGATGGCTAAAGACCGGTTTGGTGAGCTTGTGCCTTACCACCCACCTTTCCATCTTGGGCCGGAAGAGGGTACCATTCCGGCTCGTAGATGGAGAGATGGTAGCCTTGAGAGTGATCTACCCATGGCGCAGTTGAAGGAGTTGTTCAATGTTAACCATTTCATTGTTAGCCAAGCAAATCCACATATCGCTCCGTTTCTTAGGTTGAAGGAGTTTGTCAGATCTTATGGAGGCAACTTTGCTGCCAAGGTACTTACTTACTTACTAGCTGAGCCGATTTTTACGTCTGATTTGATCTGTACTGCGAGCTTTGTGTGAGACGATCTCACATACCTGAATTATTCATGCAGCTTGCTCAATTGGCGGAGATGGAAGTCAAACACAGATGCAACCAGATACTGGAACTTGGTATTCCGTTAGGCGGAATTGCTAAATTATTTGCTCAGGCATGGGAAGGCGATGTAACAGTCGTCATGCCAGCCACTCTTGCTCAGGTATGCTGACTTTGATAAACAAGAATTAGATGAGATGATAATTTGATGCAAGATTGATAGTATGTTTTTTTTATTGGTGGGAGCGCAGTATGCGAAAATGATCCAGAATCCGTCGTATGTGGAGCTACAAAAGGCGGCAAATCAAGGGAGAAGATGCACTTGGGAGAAGCTTTCGGCCATAAAGTCCAATTGCGGCATTGAGCTTGCTTTAGATGAGTGTGTTACAAGTCTCAACCACATGCGCCGACTGCAACGCACTGCTCAGAAAGCTCAAAACACGTCCTCCTCTACTGTACAAAGATTCAACGCATCAAGAAGGATTCCCTCATGGATTTCTATTGCTCGGGAAAACTCAACCGGATCTCTTGAAGACGAGGTTCTTGCTGATGTCTCTGCCTTTCAACCCGATAGTGGTACAAGTGGATCATCTAGTCGGCATCATAGGACTGGCAGAAATTACTTGCAGGATTTGAGTGACAGTGAATCCGACAGTGCAGTTTTGCACAGTTGGACAAGAACAGGTGGGCCTCTTATGCGGAGCATTTCTGCTGAAGAATTTGTGAAATTGGTTCAGAAAATGGACGCAGTGTCCAGAGATGTGAATGTCAACAAGAATTTGTGTGAGCAGAGGGATAATACAGCAAGCCGGTCTAGCATTACTGTGAGTGAAGGAGATTTGTTGCAGACAGAAAGAATTGGGAATGGAATAGTGCTTAATATTGTCAAGAAAACCGACTCGGGGAGTTACACTGACATGCCCTGCCCAGGTCCTGACAGCATGCAGTTGGAATGCCCTGAACCAGATATGGATGTCAGCTCAGAATCCGAATCCAATGATGATGAAAACCAAGTCCGAGAAGTAGACGCTGTTTCTACCATCAATTAACCCAATATGTACATAATTAAACAGGATTGGTCGGTTTCACTTGTGAGACCGATCTTCCTATGTCTGCCCATGTAAAGATGACCTTACTTTAGATTTGTATATGTATTCGTTGAGGGCGATGTTTCCTCATTCCTTTGCGAGGATTGTATGGATTCATTTGTGGATTGATGACGATCTTGTAAATAGCTTCATTAATGGCTTCGGTTTGAAATTTAAAAAAAAAAACAGCCATATAATCAGCAATGCTAAGTAAGCCAGTAGCCACCTACAGCAATTACAGGCATTACAGGAAATCAGCAATTGCACCACCAAAGATCAATTTTTTACTAACTTCCAACATTATCTCATCTATCCATGGCTTCTCTAGGTTTATTCATCATCCATCCATCATCTTCCCATTACAATTTCTTCACTCCTATCACTTAAAGTCTTCACCTTTTTCCACCCTTTCTTCCCCAATCTTCAACTCTTTCACAGACATTCAAACCCTTAAAGTAACACATGCCCATCTCATTGTTTCATCTCAGTATCACACCTCTTCAGTTGCTGCAAATCTTGCCAATTTGTATGTTAAATTTGGGGATTTTCACAGTTTGCAAGAACCCTGTTCGAAAGTTTGGAACTTGATGATGAAATCGTCAATTGATTTGGGTAATTCTGAGATGGGTGTTTTAATTTATAGGAAAATGAGACAACTGGGTGTTCTGCATGATAGTTATACTCTTCCTCTAGTTAACCAGTTATATTTGAAGCTTGGGTGTGATTTTAGATGTGCGAAGATGATCCATTGTGTTGGGATTCAATTGGGTTTTGGCTTTGATTTGTACTTCTGCAACACCATGATAGAGTTTTATGTGAAATGTGGGTATTTTAGTTTAGCGCACAAGCTGTTCGATGAAATGTCGCTTAGAGATCATGTTTCTTGGACCTCGATGATCTCGGGTTTTGTTAGTGCAGGAGATTCAATGCGAGCGTTTAGTTTGTTTAGTGAAATGGGGAGAGAAGTAGATCCCAATTCCGTGACTGTGATCACAGTTTTACAAGCATGTTCGAGTTTTGGAGATGTGGTTTTAGGCAGGCAACTTCATGGATATGTACTCAAGAAAGGGTTTCTCATCGACAAATCTGTAAGAAATTCACTCTTGCGGGTGTATACATGTAAGGGTACTTATCTCGACGTTGAAACTCTATTCTCAGAGTTCAGCGCAGATGTCGTTGCATGGAATACTCTACTTTCTTTCTACATTTCAGCAGAAACTATAAATCTAGTGGTCGAGAGTTTCTGCGCTATGCGACTAGAAGTGAGACCTAATGTCGAAAGTCTAACTTTGATAGTATCTGCATTATCAAAGTGTGGAAATTCGTCCGAGGGTCAACAGTTGCATTGTCTTGCCGTGAAGACTGGCCTGTTTGACAGCATCCTTTCGACATGTTTGATCGATCTATACTCCAAATGCAGTGATTTGGATGCTTGTTTTAGATTGTTCAATGAAGTCCCTTCTAGAAACAGAAACACCTTAGTATGGAGCACTTTGATGTCGGCTTTCACAGAAAACGGACAGCACGACAAAACTCTGAAGTTGTTCAAGCAACTACGATCCTCTGGAGTTGAAATCACAGCTGCGATCCTAACATCTCTTCTCAATGTTTGCATTGATTCCAAAGCTTTGCACATCGGAAAAGAAATCCACAGTTACTGCGTACGAAATCTCCTGTTGAACAGTTCCAAAAACAGTTCAGTCTTGGAGACCGTCATCCTCAATATGTACATCAAATGTGGAAGCATTTCGTCTGCTAGACACACTTTCCACCTAATGTCTGCCAAAGACGTAATCTCATGGACATCGATGATTGAGGGATTGGGAAGTTACGGCCTTGGTCGTGAAGCCTTGGCTCATTTCAACCAAATGATAAAACAAGGCATCGTTCCAAATCCCGTCACATTCTTGAGCATTCTATCAGCGTGTAGCCACAGCGGCCTGACACACGAAGGATGCAATCTCCTGTACGCAATGAAATGGAAATTTCAGGTGGAACCAGAGTTAAACCATTACACTTGCATTGTCGATCTTTTGGGAAGAGCAGGAAAGCTCAAGGATGCTCTTGCTGTGATACTGAAAACGGTGGCATGCCCGGACAGTAGAATATGGGGTGCGCTCCTTGCAGCGTGCAGAGTGTATATGGATCGTAAAATAGGGGAGTTTGCTGCGAAGCGAGTGTTGGAGTTGGAACCGGATAATGTAGGGTATCATATGGTGTTGAGTCATATGCAAGCGAGTGCAGAGCAGTGGAGTGATGTCCAACGATTGAGGACGACAGTTACTGAGATGAATTCGGCGAAGCTAATACCTGGATGGAGCTTCATTGATGCGAAACCATGAAATAAAGTAAAAGTGTAGAACCGTCGTCTAGGGCTAAATCGACAAAATCTGTCGACGATAATTTAATCATAAATTCAAAATATATTTATAACCGTTTTTTTTTTGTTTGTCGGTCCAAGTTGGTTTTCTTTATTTTTTATCTTATGATCTACTCCGTATTCGTTATGAATGTTGACTAATATGGAGCCTTGAAAATCAGGTTAGAAGTCAAAAGAAATCAAATATAATCCATATTTATTTAGATGCTCACCCTTAACGCATACTACTACGGTGTACGAGTATATTATTGATTTTACGATTGAAAGGGATACTCCGTATTAGAATCATAAAGTTATGATATACGGAATGGAGTAGTTAATTAATTAGCTAATAGCTATGATCTAGTTTAGCGTTGCGAAGACATGAATTAAGTAACAAAAATTTTGTGTGAATTTGGTGAAAAAATGTCAGAGGAACCATCATTTTCAACCATTAAATCAAAGATCATTAAAAATATATTAGAGTACTAGATTGAATGCGTTTAATTAATTAACGTAGGTATTGCGAATAATAATAGTAATAGGGGTAGCCAGGCCAAACCCAAAATAATTAGTGGGTAGATGATTAGTTAGTCATTACCCAACGTATCATGTTATGAGTTGTTATATGAGTAAACGGTAAACATAAATATGAATATATCATCAATTCTAATACTGCAAATCCACTGTACTGTATCATTACGGAGTATTAATTCTCCTGACCATCTCTACACCCAGGTCACACCCACACCCACACCCACACCCACACCCACATTTTCAGAAATAATTTAACTACTCTATCTTTTTCTGTTACTAGTAGTAATCATCCGGCCTGGACTGGACTATATATCTTTCCTCTCATCATTTACTTTCGTATTTAAAATTTAACGAAATCACCGCGGATACTTAACATTCACGTTACTCCTAATAATACCGACTATTAATATTAATATCAAAATTAAACTAATTAATTAATGACGAATATTGATATGTACGTTTTCTCTAAAGATTACCCATTCTTATTTTAATTCAAACCAATGCAACAAATAATTGAAATAACCGTTATTGGAAGATAACGAAAAATATCCGACGCACGCACGCACGCTCGCTCACAATTTTGGTAAACATAATAAATCAAACATTATACAGTATTCATGTTGGTAACAATAATAATAATAATAATAATAATAATAATAATAATAATAATAATAATAATAATAATAATAATAATAATTCTGGCAGCTGCTGGCTGGGTTTATGAGTTATGACCGACGTGGAGACATAAGGATCTTGCATCAATTATTTAATTAATTAATACTATAGTAATTAGTTATAATGACGACGTTATTAATTTAATATTATAATTAATTTGATTTGATTTTCGAAGCTAGCTAGCTAGGTAGCTTTACTAAAGAGAGAGGCAACTAACTAATCTTTGTCGTCCTTGTTTGTTTCTTAATTAGTATTAGTATATCATCATCTCATTCTCATTCTCATTCTCATGCATGCCAATCAACCAATCATTTATTTATTATTTATTATTTATATATAATAAAATTACTCTTACTATATATGGATGGAGTAATTTACGATGTCACTCAAGATCGATACAGTGTTTGTTGACTTTTACAATAACCGACGTCGGATCATCATCATCATCATCATCATCATCATCATCATCATCATCTTACTCGCTACATCGTCTTTAACATAGCTACTTACTACTAGTATCGCAGAACCAACTTAATTAGCTAGCTAGCTAGCTTAGGTCAATTAATAAGCAACCTGTGCTAAAGGTGTGGTGTTGTTATACCATCCAATCCGCGATCGAGTTTGAATTCATCGACTTCCTTCCTTTACTAAGAATAGTGATCAAACAATGTAAACTCCATCATACTCTTGTTTCATATACCACCCTTAAATTTGTTCCCAACTCGAATCTCACCCGATTAAAATATACTACTCCCTCCGTTTCAATAAATTGTTTGTCTACCTTATATTGGGCCGTCTCAACAATGAATTGTTTGCCTTTCTATTTTAGAAATGTTTTTTACATGTAATTTGACCTTTCTCATGAACTTGACTCCACATGTCAATTTCTCATTGAATCTCTCACTCTTGGTGTCAAAAGTCAAAAGTAAAGGTAAACAATTAATTGAAACGGAGGGAGTATAAAATATCGACACCAAAAATATTCAAACACGTGACTTTTAATCGCATTCATTTTAATACCATGTTACTCGTTAAACGAACCATATCTCAACCAAAATAGTTAAATACATTCAAAGTAATTATGTATGTGAAGCTAATTTCAAAAATAAAAATGCAGCATTAATGCTAAATTGGAAGATTACAGCACCGACCTCACTCCATCTCAATTACTATTGTAGTGTAGTAGTCACTAATATTTTCTCTATTATTAATTAATGGATACTCCTAATTAGTTAGCTAGTAGCAGCAGTACAGTAGTAAATACGAATACGAATAAGAATACTCACTGCTATTCCTTCTAGCAGGTAATCATGATTAATTTAATTAATTTGATTTAGATTTATATGCTAATTTGATGAGTAAAGCTAAAGCTAAGATATGACACGCCACTAATTACTCAATTAATTAATTATTCTTAGTACTAATAAGATTATCACTATTCTTCACCCCATCGAATTGGACAACTCGATCCGTGTACGTTCACACATAATTAAACAACGATCTAAATCGAGTTACTCTCAACAGTATAATTAATTCAACATCGATTATAACACGATTAAATAATCACGTAAGAAAAATAAGTAATCTCAGTGGCAGTGGAGTGCAACAGTACGTGCATGCATACGCTAGCTAACGGGGCCAGGCCATACATACAATACAACATGTATATATGGTGAGTATTTAGTACGGGTCGGGTATGTAATTAAGATTTAACGAAATGATGGCCCTAGCTATTTTATCAGAAGTATTAGTATTTATTTAAGGTTTTAATGCCTCTGGTATTTAGTTATTTATTTTTCCAGGTGCAAATTATGATCTTCTGATTTTGTAGTTATTTACTACTTCCCCCAAAAACAGTACAGTACAGTACACCCTCAATTAATTAATTAATTATGTGCTGCATACAACATTACAATTCCTATTTTTATTTCTTTTAATTCCAATCTACTACCTAAGTTACGTCTGTCACTGTAGTACTCATAATTAATTAATTACTCCCTAGCTAGGGTTTTATTTTCACCACCTAAATCCATGTCTAATTCTACACGTGATCAAAATAATAATCCACTTCTATAACCTTCTCCTAATCATCATAATTATACAAGTTTAGTACATATTTAAATACCGAGTACAAGTTTAGTACACTGCATATCTAATTATACAAGTAGAATACAACTACTAACTACGAGTAATTACTTAATTAGGAAAGTACTCCTTATATCAAAAGTCGCAACCTCGTATTAGGTTTAATTCTTTATGTGATACGGAGTTTTTTTTTTTTTTTTACCCGGGTCATATGAAAATTCTAATTCGGCCTCATCGTATTCCTTTAAAAAAAAATGTATAGTGTATGTGTCAATAGCTACATACGATAGGATACAATGTAATCAAGCAATTACGATCCTATTAAAGACAAAAAAGATGAAGAAAGCAAACGAAAGAGAAAGGAATCCCAAAGAAGTAAATACACTAGTGGTAAAGATAATCCAACAAGAATAATCCAAAATGAATGCATACATACGCATACAAATCTTACACAGTTTTAATTACATACGAGACGTTCTGATTCCATTAATAAACAATTTAATTAATTTATTCTAGTTCTAGAAAAATAGATGAACTTTGTGTACAATTTTAATATTGTCTCACAACGTGAAACCGTCTCACATGATAAGTCGATAACTACCCAATTTAGGTGCCGGGTCTCGTCTCATCTCGTCTAGTACAAGATATTGTTAAATTAAAAGGAGTCTTTTCTGGTAGTCACATTTCAGTGTTGGACTGATGCGAGACAAGATCAATAATTTGTACCCGCAAAACCTTCATTATATTTTATTCTATGTATATTGATTTTGTTATTACATTAATAATCAATTCAAAAGCTAAGCAATCTTCTTAATTATTTGTGTAAAAGGGCCACTAGATTGGACTTTGGAGATTACCAAGAAATGAGCCACAAAAGGAATGATACAGCTCATTTCCCTAAATAGAACTAAATTATTTTATCCATTTCTTCAAATAAATATCAACTAATCAGCGCTCAAGGACAAAATACTCAATAATTTTACCCTATGCTTTCAATAATCACCTCAAATTATTTTATTATATCAAATATTTCACATTGAAATTTCAATTTCCACTCGTATATATTAGTATCTGTCCAAAAAATACGATGTATATAACATAATATTTTCCCGCAAAAAGCCTTTTTTTACAATTTTTGGTAAATAATTTTAAAAAAAACAAGATTATAGAGGATTATTTACTTCAAAATTTAAAATAAATATTACTCCGTATTAATTAGAGGAAAAGATTAATTTGTATGCATTCATCGGAATGGAGGAAATATTTAGTAAAAATATTTTTTAATTTTTTTTTTTAAATGAAATACTAAATTAGATGAAATCATAAATAATTCGACAATTACAATGATCATGATTATAGTAATTTAAAAAATGAAGATACAAATTAGAATAAAATAATGCTAAAATATACAAGGCATTATTATTATTATTATTATTATTATTATTATTATTATTATTATTATTATTATTATGTATAGGAAAAAACCACCCATTAGCTTAGTTAGATCAAATCTTACCAATAAATAAAAGTAGAAAAAGAGTCGGCAAATTTATAAAAGAGAAGACACAATGGAGTGGGGGACAAAGAAGAAGTAAAAAGCCAAGAATAATAGGCCATCATAATAATATTGCTTAGCTTCATCATATTACAAGGTAATTAATAACAACAACATAACCAATACCACTAACGCTAAATGATCTCATGATAATTTTACTGCGAGATAATAATAACTTTCAGGATAAAATTATTGTGAAATACCACATTCATAAAATATCATTTCTCTAAATAATACGGAGTAAAATACAATAAGTTCCTCATAAATAATCCAACAAAAAAAACCAATTTCATCACATTAATTCCTCACTTCATTTTGCATCATAATTACTTGATCAAATAAAGATTATCAAGCAAAAAAAAACCTACTTACATGGCTACATATACTCCATATTGCTCGCTCAAGGGCTTGATTCCAAACTAAAACCGGGAGTCGTTTCACCAGTAAAAACATATAGCGAGCATAAGCTGGCATTATATATAATTTGGACCGTTCACGTTCATACATGATTTAAATGCTAATCCCTTATAATAATAATAGTAGTAGTGAATAAATAAATAAGATGGACGGATGATGAGATCAATAATCATGGTGGTGATGATGTTGGTGATGATGATGGTGATGATACATTGACAAAGCAGCAGCAGTAGCAGCATTATTCCTTTGACTACTATGACTGGTGCTACTATCTTCATTCTGATCACCACCCCCCATCGACGCCCCTAGGTTCAAATACACCAACCTCGAATCGATCCCAATATTCCCACCACCACCACCACCACCACCGCTACTATTACTACTCGTTTGATTATCCGGATCTCCCCCTACCGACCCGTATACCCCACCCGACACCGGCACGTTGTTGTTGTTGTTGTTCCCCTCCTCCCTGGATATCACCATGGCCTCGGATTGGACCAACTCGAGACACAACCTAAGCTTATTGGGTTCAATGTGGGCCAACCCGGGTACCGCACCCTTAAACAAAAAGTCGGAGGTCAACGTCCTCAATATATCCAATGGTGTCACACCATCCACCGTCCTGACATTAGGGTCAGCATGGTGGTCTAGTAGGACCGCTACCATGTCCGGTGACACCATCTCGGCCGCCAGGTGGAGGGGCGTCTTCCCCGTGGGGCCGGCTGGGTAGTTGACGTCAGCTGCACCGAGTTCAAGCAAGGCCTTGACCACTTCCCTAGTGCAATTCTCCACGGCGTAGTGTAGGGCTAGTGCTTCGTCTAAGTTGAGGCCTTCCCCCATGACCATAAGTTTGACTAGTTCCACGTCGGACGAGTCCAATGCTCGTCTCATTCGCCGGATTTTGTGCTCCTCCTGGTCCAGGGCGGACGGGAGGGAGAGGTCGTGGTGGCTGTGGTGGTGGTGAGAGAGCGGGATGAGGGATGATCTTCGGGATTTGAGACGGATTTCTTCGATTTTGGCGACCATGTCTAAGGGGAGGTGTTTTGCGAGGACTTCGGGTGGTAACCCTGATTTGGCAACAAGGTGAGAACATGTTGTCCAAAGTTGGTGCATTTCTTGTTTCCTTGATGCTAGTAACACCTTCATTACATCTTCTATTGATGCCTTCTCCACCATGCTAGCTAGTTGCTTCTGCATGAAATGTAATATCCTACACTAGTAAATTCATCCACAACACAAATGACTCATATTGCAGACACGTTTCACTTCTCTGAAAAGACAACTTCATTTATTATTAATAAATTAGTAAACTTTTTAGACAAATGGACTGTCATATAGTGTTAGATAGTCTTATTCTTATACACAATGACTACCACAACAAGATAAAAAACAAATGTGGTAAAATCAGAGCGAGTAACGTGCTTTAATTACGACTTATATACAATAAGAGAAAGAATGTGATTCCACCCTCCAGATGAATGAAATGAAAATCCATTGACTTTACATACTTATTGCAAAAGAGAAGATATGATTTTAACCTATGTGGATGAGGAAATACAAAGTACAATTGCACAAAAACATGGCTAAGAGGGCTAAAGAGGGCTAAGATGCCATATGAAGATATTGTAACACCAATTAGGGAAAGTAGATGATCAAGCTTTCTTTTGTGGGAGTTTGTGTATCTATGAGTAGATTACTATATTAGTATAACATTTCTATCTCCAAATCAGGAAACTTTGATCTCTTCCCAATCTAGTAGACAAGACTTTTGATTGAAATGAAATGATATTATACTCCATATATGTGATGAATGCATGAATGGATGAATGAAATTTTGATTCAAACATTTTCACCAATTTACCCATTTCAAAGCATCATTATAAATTCATACACTTACTTCGATTTTCCTTTATCTTCCCGTTTCCTCAATATATGAGTGGATTATATTCAAACAGAGAGATAAAAGAAAATCGGAGAAAGTACTCAGATTTCCCAAAATATATCCAATTAAATCAGAAATTATCTCATTATTTAATCAACTTTGTAATTAAAAAAACATGAATTATCAATTATGTGACCCAAATCATACCTCACCCCATCACCTTTCAACTAAATGACGTTCATCTACTAATACAAGTGTTACTCTCTAGCTAGTACCACTAGCATAGTACAAATAATTTATGAAAACAAATCCACAAATTGTCCATTTATTATCATCCTAATCACACCCCCAAATAAATAATCCCCAAAACAACCCAATAATCATTGGAGGATAATCAAGTCGTTAGTTGAAATCATAATCAACCCATCTCCCACACCCATCTTACTTTCAGACCGTCTCACAAAACACTTATTATCAGTATTAATTTTTTGTCGGTAGTATGTAACTGACCGACCAAACTCAAACTAGGTCGGTGGTGTACTCTGTGGTAGTTATCGTGTGAGACATGCATCCTTATGTTTGTATAAATAAAAGATCAATCATTTGTCATTAGTTTTTCTTAACGAAATTGGACAGTTTCACGTGTAAAACCGTGTTTAGATTAAAAGTAAGGAAGAGATGGAGGGGGGAGAAATAAAAACCTGAGTGAGTAAGGCAAGTTGTTCAACACCAAAGTAACGAGCGGCGGAGAGAGTATCAAGAGCAAGATCAACGGCGGAGGAGCAATGCGTGTGCCAACACGCTCTCTCACCGCAATTGGGCCTGGGCTCATGTTTCTGAGGAACAACAGAAACCTGTCCACTGTACAGAAACTGAAGCAACAGCATGAACACCTCGTACCCGACTGAACTCACGGGTATCGCCTGCTGCTGCTGCTGCTGCTGCTGGACCCCCACCCCAACCCCAACCCCAACCCCACGCGGTGATACCGGACCCGAACCCGGCTGGTGATGACTCGGGTCACAGAAGAATTTCCTGAAGAAAAGACTACGCGCTGCGAGTATACACTTGTGCGCGTGTACTAGACGCCCTTCTACGTTGAATGTCACGTCGCTGAATGCTTGACCGTTGATTAGTAGGTTTAGGTAATCCAACGATACAGATCTCATTGTTTCTTCCATTTTAATTTCCCTTTTTTTTAATTATATTAGGGTTAATGAAATGAAAGAAAAGAAATAAAAGAAAGAACGCTTTGGAGAAAGAGATAGGGGAATTGAAAGATGGAGAAGAGGAGAGAAGAAGGAGAAAGAAGAAGAAGTTGGAAGTTTTTTTTTTTTAATTATTATGAAAATGAAAGATGGAAAAGGAAGGTAGGATTGTATATTATTGGTACTTGCTAGTGTATATAGTTATTTATTATTGACCCATATACATATGCACAGACTAACTAGGTCATGACTCGTTCAACTTCTGTTCCAAAAAAAAAACGATATACTTCTCGCTACTCTCTAATTAATTTTTTAAAATAGAGATTATTAGTACTTCGTATATTGATTTATATATTTATTGATCGAGACTGATTAGGTCTGGTCATGACTCGTTCAACTTCTTTTCAGAAAAAACAACATACGTAATCCTCCGTATAAGGTATAAACTCGTGATTAATTTTTTAAAAAGAGATTGTTATTATTGTATTGTACATGTTATGAATTAGAGTTTGATATGAGAGGGGAAGGGAGAAAGTTGAATGAGAAGATGATGATAATGTAAAGGGGAAGAGAGCAAATTGGGTGGCTGGACTGGTCGGAGGGTATTTAAAAGGGAAGAGAGAATTATTGGAATATTTAATCAAGTCGACGTCTTTCTCTTTTCATAGATAACTTATTTTAAGTGTAGAAAAATGATTAGTCTCTATTCCGTTTTTGTTATAGTGTTAACGACTATATAAATATTGAGTGTATGATAATTTGAGTGATATAGTGATCGAATAGGTATTAGGTTTAAATACATCTCTCGTCTTCTTAAACTATTGTATTGTAATATAAGGCCAAATAGCCAGATTGGTAAAAAAAAAGAGGGGTAGATGACAAATTGGTAAAAAAACTTTCAAACATGACAAATAGGTAAAAAAACTTCAAATTTGTGACAAATACACCAAAAAAGCTTGGTATATGTTTTCGAGCACTAATATTCATTGACGGAATTTTTACTTTGCGTTGTCGAGATTTAATGTGAACTACCTAAAATATTTATTGTTCTTACCTTATCGAAAAAAATTGAAAAAGGTACCATTAATTAATCGTTATGGAGTACAAAGTAAATTCATCAAATGTGGGAAAAAAATATCGATTTCACTTAAAAATAGTCATCGCTAATTGCTAATGGCTAATGCTACGAACTAATAAATACCGACAAAAAATAAAACCGATTACACTCCAAAGAAAGTTTGATTTCATTTAAAAAATACAATGAATTAATTGTTTTAAACCATTTACATCCTTAAATTTTTTTCATCGATTTCATTAAAAATTGAATGGGGCTATTATATATAAAAATCCTACTTACGAAAGAATCTTAAAAATTCTAGATACGACAATATTCCACCAATATAAGGTATCGAGTTTATTATTACTTTGTAACCTCAA
Organism: Agrostemma githago; assembly: GCA_958450325.1. Classification (NCBI taxonomy): domain Eukaryota; kingdom Viridiplantae; phylum Streptophyta; class Magnoliopsida; order Caryophyllales; family Caryophyllaceae; genus Agrostemma; species Agrostemma githago. The sequence continues at coordinate 76,813,836 of OY288247.1, read as the reverse complement.
CGATAATTTTTTTAGTCAAATCGATATTAGTTTTCTCAACTCAATTAGTTTGCATAACAATTAATTAGCTAGCTACACTTTTTTGGTTTTTCGAGTTGGTGGATAAAATAATACGTATTTTCGGTAATTCACCTAGAAACCCGACAACGTGAAATAAAATTTCCGACGACTCGAAATAAAATCTTGATGCGAAATACGAAGTAAAAATCTTAATAACTACGGAGTATTTTTTTGGTGTATTTGTCACCAACTTCAATTTTTTTTTACCAATTTGTCATGTTTGAAAGTTTTTTTACCAATTTGTCATCCACCCCCACTTTTTTTTACCAATTTGGTTATTTGGCCTGTAATATAATGACATCTTTAGAGTTCATACTACAAATTAAATAATACTCCGTATATATGGAGTAATATAATACAAGTACAGAGTATTGTGGAACCTCATATCTTAATACATACAATAGCTCTGTATAACTCAATAAAAAAAGAATAATGAGTTGTACGGTATGCGTGTAATTTTGATCTTCCATGTTGCACAGTAAGTTACCTGTTTGGTTGCTCCATTTACGTATAAAAAATCCAAGAAAATACGTAAACTAATTAATTAGTGATCTCCAATCCTCTATAGTTGATATATCTATCATGTTGACAAAGTACTCCGTATATCGTATCCTCAAGGTCGTTTGATTATGTCATTTTGTATCTGAATAGATACGGGGTACTAATACTATACTTGACCATAATAATAATAATATGACAGATATTTCCGTCAGAACGAAGCAACCAAAAATGGTGATTGGTCAAGCATGGAAGCCAAAGAAGCAAGGAAAGAAGGAAAAACGTTTATTTAATGTAATGGGGGTGAATAATGGGAGTAATTTTAGAGTGTGAAATGATGATTAGGGTAAATTTTATAGGGAGAGGAGAAAGTAATAATTGCATGTGCTTCAAACTAAAAGGACAAATATGTGCGTATAGGCTGCCAAACTGGCTTTCAGGGGACAAAAGGGTTATGAAGAAGGGGGGAATGAATAATGCAAATTTAATGGTCATCGTCTATAGTCTATATACTGTGTACCCCCTCCCTTAGTTTTGTAAGCTATACCCAATTTTTTTACTACCACTACTACTCCATGTGTCTATATACACGACTACAACTCTACACAAGTACATAAGCATTTAATTTTGGTGAATTTATAATCGAGATTTTACTTATTTTATGATTTTTTTTACTCCTTTTTGTACTATAAAATTCCTAACTAATATCGCATACGTCGTGCTGAGAATTCGACCTTTTGAATATAAAAATAAATGTTACCGTAGTGTTATGATAATGATCGAAGTATATGTTGGTTGTCTAAATATTCAAAAGTCGTATTTTTTTCATTTTATTTTATGTTGTAAATTTACCAGTTTATGTAATTATGACCTCCTCAGAAATTTAGAATTAGGGCAATCTATCTATCTATCTATCTATCTATCTTCAATAATATCAATAATTTCAACAATATATATAGTATAAAACCAAATTAATCCATACAAAAATGCCCTATCCAAAAATTTAGCTTTAAGTAGTGGAGAAACACACTTTGCAAGGCTAATGAAAAGGAAAGGACAGAGGGGTGGAATGAAATACTTCATATTTGTATCAATTCTACCGTATTAAAAGGGTAATAAAAAGGTATAATAATTCACTAATTGAAATAATAAAAGATACTCGTATTACAATTTATGCGCTAACCTATTTAAATGATACGAGTATGTTACTTGTCTATTTGATTTGTTTAAATTTTAAAGTCGTATCTATTCCGTGTCTTATGTATTTATATCTGTCATAAAATTTAAAACGGATCAAATAATATCACCAAAATAAATTGTGTATTTGTATAGGGAGGTGAGTGGTAGAGAATAACACAAAATCCGAGGGAATGACAATACAAAATTATAGAAATAAAATCATGTAATATTAGGAGAGTGATATGATATGATATGATATGATATGATATGATGTGATGCATTTTAGCAGCTGCTTCCCAACACTGACTGTCTTATGATTTCTTCAATTCCTTCCTCCGATTTGACGTTTGACTTGTCTTTTCACTAACCCATTCCCTTCTCTTACTACTTCCCTCCACACACTCAACCCCTCCCCTCCCCTCCCCTCCCTCTTCATTCCTCCCCTAATTTTGTTCTTAATTGATTGAGATATCTCCCCAATATTATGATTACAAATTCCTGTTTCTGACTAAGAAATCTTAAACATTGCGATTCTTACATACGTTTACATGTGGGGGGTAGATCAGATGTGTATATATATATATACCCGTTACAAATGAGATCGACTTAATTGTGATGATCGATAGTATGTATGTAATTAGGGGTGATTAGTGTACAACAACTATAATTAATTAGTTGAGGTGGTTTGCTAATTATAGCATTTGCATGCATGCAATGCATATAGTATCTTACAAGTTACAACTTATTTAAGGTTTTGTCCTTTTAGAGTTTAGTGTATACTATTACTTTTTTGAAGTGTAGTGTATACTATTACTTATTCCGAACGATAATGAATACTTCATCATCTGGTATAGATGATAGTTTACGTTTCCCTAATTTTACTCAAAACTACTATTAACAAAAGTTGGAAGAATGAATGAGCATGATATATAATCCATCATAATAGGCATTGATCATAATTTGAGTTGGGCATCTATATATATGTATATATGTATATGCATGATTAGATAGATGTTAGTGATATGATGTGAGTATGTTATGTAATTAAAGGAAAGTTGGCAAACTCCATATATGGGAAGTGGGTGGGGAATCTCACAAGTGTTTTAAGTGTATGGTGTAATGTGTTTTTTTTGTGGATGATATCAAGTCAAAACATCCACAATTGCAAATGCATATGAATATGAATATGAATGAGAGTATATGATATGATGCATGATGCACACATCCATTAATTAGTTTTTCCATTTATGGTGGCTAATATGGGGTCAACTACTTCTTTGAGTTCTTTCCACAATTGCAAACAACCATCATATCATACTTAATTCAATACTTCATCCTATATATTCATTGAATTGGAATAGAGCTAGACATGTATGGTAAAGAATCGATTAAACAGACTCTGTTTTGGTTTTAAAAAATCGTTACATATTCTCATAGTAGATAGAATAAGAGTGTTATTCTAACCACTTGGGCTGATTATTGTTCATACAATCGATGATTATGTGCATATGCATGACAAACTTGGATCAAAGTCATCAAAAACAAATAGGAATATATATTGCATGAAAGAAGAATCAAATACTCAAGGAACAATTAAGTGGAAGGTTGATCGAACAAGTATGATTCTATTATTATTCCTACCTTTTGATGGTATGTATGTACAATTTGGGGAATTAGAAAAGAAAAATAGTAGAGTAATTACATCATATCATACCACTGTTCTTTTCTACTGCACGATAGAGATAAAATTTTGCAATATACGGTAAATAAGTGATCAAGTTAGATTAGTTAGTACTAAAATAAGGTGATCGATATTTAACTTAAAATGATCATTAATTAACTTAAACTAGTTTTCATCTCTTACACACGGTATAACAGTTATACATACGCTCCTTCTTTACCTTAATATTCATTTATATTACGGAATATAAAGCAAGCGTAAACTATCTGAATACGGAAAACTAGCCAGAAAAGTACTTATAATTTGTGATGCTAATTAAAATAAAAAGGAAAAGGGCAATAGAAGAAATAAATGAAGAGATGGAAAAGATGGGAGAGAAGTGAAATACACTGAAGTGACAAGACAAGACAGGAAAAAAAAATGAAGGGGGAAACTGAGAAAGGAAGAAGAGTACTCGTAGTAGTAGTAGTAGTATTAGATGATGAAGTGTAGTGGGATGTGAAAAGAGGAAGATATTATCATCACTATTCCTCTCTTCTGACCCCATGATCTGACCCTTCATCCCCCCCTTCCCCTCTCATTCTATTCTGCCTCTTCCACCTCCCTTCTGTCAGACCATCTCACGATAATCTTAATCACCGTCACATTCTCCTATTCCCTGTTTTTAATCGTACTTAAAATGATCAACTTTTTTTTAAGATTATAATGTGATACAACGATTTCAAAGTATAATACACGTAGAAAGTGGATTACTCCGTATTTGTTTGTTTAATTAATTTGAAAATGAGATTCACTAAACTTTCACTTTTTTACTATGAAATCAGAAATTCTGACTGTTTTCATGTTTTCACTGCCACTTCTTCAGTTCCCTCTATTTTCAGCCATGCACATGAATGACAACATGATGCAAAGCTTGCAGCGGTTTTAGTGCATCCAACTCCAACTTCACTAATTCTTTCTTCTTTTTAATCAAATTACTTTATTTTTATTTTATTATTTTAAACACGGATGACTATGATACTGACAAGATTCGAACGTTAGGTTATGAGTCACTTACGAGTATCTATCAATAAAATTATTATTAGAGTTATCAACCCTAATTATTCATCCTAATAAAGTAGATAGGTAGTAAGTTTTAAAATTTGGCCCGCAAGGGTGGAGCCTAGTGGTTAAAACACGTGGCTACAACCCCATGGGTCTCAGGTTCAAGCCCTCCAAGAGCGTTCTAGGCTTCGAGTCTGTCGTCCAAAGGGCGGCTTACATGATGTGCGTGGTTTGCAAGCTATTGTATACACCCGGGTTACCCAGGACACACCATAGGTAGCGACTGCGGTTCCCTCGTCACCAAAAAAAAATTAAAATTTGAACCTAGAAATGGGTGTAATAAGCCGAAGGTCTGTATATCTGAATGATATATCCAATGGATCATCTACTACTGTATGATAATACTTGTAATAATAATGTTTAATGCATGCATGTATGAATCATGAATGAATGAATGAATGAATGCTTTTACATACGTAGTAACTTTTTCTTTGAATAATCTTTCATTACTACTCATACTCATACTTCCTTCGCATTTCACACCTATTTATTCACCATTTATCACTTTCTTCGTTTTTTTTATTAACTTTGTACTATATTTTCCACTGTTTTCACAGGCTTTAAACTCATAGGGTAGTCATACCACTAGCGCTTCCATAATCTTCAGGAGTCGAACATGACAATAATATACAATATCGAGATCCTTTACTTATTTGGACCTGATTTCTCGAACCAGAAAGAACATCCTTTAGCCGACCACTCACGAACTCTTTAAGTTCTCAAACATAATAAATGTGTTCATCATGGACACACAGAGGACAGTGGATACCGACTTATCGATCATATAGTACAAGTATACATACATGAGTACATGACCATGAATCCATGATTCACTTCGTTCTAACAAGCATAGGAGGAAAAACCCTATTCATTTAAAAATGGTTTTATGAAAGTTCATCTTAAATACGAAATCAGTCAAAAAATAAATAAATAGAAACCCTACTAAATAGCAATAAAAATGTGTGTCATTGTAGGCTTACGTAATATTTGACCAGTTTTAACCTAAAATGTATAAGATCGTTTAACCGAACCAAAGAATAATTGTTAGGAGTACGTAAGTATTGGTAGGACCTTTGCATTAAAGGAATCGTGGGGGTGGGATCCGACTTAATACACTTAACATCCCAAAAGACAAAAAAAGTGAGAAAATTATATTGTAAGAGAATAACAACAACGACGAGGGGAACATCAATTCAGTAAAAACTATTTTAACTAATTAGTTATTTTCAAATATAAAATATATTTTCAAAATTATCTCAACTAATTACATAAAATGTTTATTTAAGATGGATATATCGATTAAAAGTGAGACTAATAATGAATGGTTTATTCTTCGACAATTTTAACATCATATGTAGGGCAATATTGTCCAAATCAAGTTATGCCAAAAATTATTACATGCATGTCTCTTTTTACTGTAACTTCAATTCATATATCTTTATTATTCTAACATCTATTGCACTATATTGAATCATACACAAACACTAATAAAGTCTTTGTTGTGATTTTTTCGGGTAAAGAACTCATGAAATGTACTATACTCCGTATTAATTAGTTAGTAGAAAATCGAATCACATTATACCTTTCACAACTAATTCATGTAAATGCAGAATTGATTACTCCGTATAATATACAACACTCGAGAATCTGTACATTAGATATATCATATATGCAATTTAATTATGATGAATAGTTTTTTTTATTTGCCAACTAGTTTAGTCCTCGCTTGAAAGTTCTCCAATCTCTCATATTGTTCAACAATTCGAGACCTATAATTTGTACTCCAAATGTTAAGTTTTAGCTCGATTTTTCATAATTGAAACTTGTAAATACCGTCTGTGCTAATTAAGTCTTAAAATCGTCACTGATTATATTGATTTTGGAACAAAAGTTGGAATGAATTAGCAATAAATTAGGAAGAAATAAAAGAAGTAGAAGTAGATAGATGATAGATAGGGGAGATTTGTGGGACAAATAGGGTCGACTACCGTGAGGTTGTCTCGTCAAATCAAGAAAGCTCTAATAGACCCACCCTCTCCTTCGCTTTCCCTTCAATTCCTCATTCTGTCTCTCTTCATTATTTTTCCCTCTCGATAAACTTTGGATTATTCTCAATCCCTCCAATCCTACCACTCTTGTATCCTTATTACACCCGAATTCAACTCAATCAAGTCTCGTGTTACATAAATGGGTTGGTTAACCCGAACCCAAATCCATCCGTCAATTTCGTTCGATTCAAGTCGTGTTTTGGATTCATTACAACTTATGGTTACGCTCATTCAGTTCAATTCGATCCATTCAGTTTAACTCAATTCAATTCAACCGGAAAGAATAAGGCCTGGCCCAGCACTTCATATTCTTACGTGCATTGAATTTAGCATGGCTGAAATCTTTTTTTTTTGACGGGCCAAACGGCCCACGAGAATCCGGCCCATAAATATCAAGGTAAAAGAATTGAGCTTCTTTCAAAATAAAGGATTGATTGTTCACTACTCTGTACAAAAATGGATACTAGTAGTATAGAATTGAAACAAGGAAGATTTTGTCAATGTGTATAGTCAATCGAAAAAAGTTCAAATTTTATTATGCTACGAAAAAGAGGAAGAACATAAGAAATACAATCAATACAAAGAATATCTTGATCATCAGCCACCGATTCGAGGATATACTGTTGAGATATCTGGCCAACTGATTCTGCGCTCCATCGACATTTCCAAGCGTTTCTTCCATGTTTTCGTCAATCCTGCCCATCACCAGTTACAAAAACACCTAAGGGAAGGAACCCACTAAGTTCGTGATGAATAGATAATCTCTGCAGGAAACCAACCTGATGGCAATCTCCCCTTGCTGCGAAACCATACCTGCCAACTGTGTGAAAATATTACTGAGTTCATGAATGGTAGACTCGACATTTTGAAGAGCTTCAGCTCTGCTATGCATGTAAGTGTCTTGTAGTGGAACCATTTGTTGCTGTTGCTGTTGCTGTTGCTGCAGCAGTGGCTGAGATTCTCCGTCAGCTAGTTTCCTGCAAAGATCTAGAATTAAAGTGCCATTATTTCGATTGTAGTTAAATCATAAGACGGGTCTACAAAATTACCTTGGAAATAGTGCGGATGAAGATGAAGCAGCATTGGCCCATGGAGGAGGAGCGGGGGTGTCGGGACCAGGCCTGGCTGATTTCGCTGCCAGTGGACGTTGACGAACAAAAGGATTTGCAGTTTCCTTTGACGAAAATAACTGTCTTCTATTTTCATGCACCTTCAAATTCTACACATTCAAACATAAAATTAAGGACAAGAAATGAACAAGGTTACCCAAGCATTAGTAGAAGTCGATACCTACCTCAGTACGCATGGTAAGAACTTGTTTAAACTCCTTTGTTGCAGTCATGAGGCGGTTCTTAAGGTTATCCACAACAGTGGTGGAATGACTAGAGGTATCGGTAGTCATATTTCCGCTTTCATGTTGTGTGTTGCATAGAAACTGGAGATCCACCACGGCTGAATTAAGGGCAGTAATATCCTGCTTGATGAGTGCAGTCAGCTCTTGAATTTCAACAGTTGGGTCGTCAAACACAGACGTCCTCTTCGCCACTGCACAACCCCATTTTTATATCCAATCATCATCTACTTTCTTATCTTACTTTATACTATATGATCTCGTCTGCTTCTTCGTTATACACGACAGACTCAAATGCCAGGGATCGACTTCAGGAGGTGCAACTGAAGAATGTTACATTGGCTATCCAGCAGTCTAACAACCTACTACTGTAAACCCGACAATTTTACCCGAATCTTGCACAGTTTTACATTGTAAACATCTATGTTACTTTGACACTTCACTCGATATTCCAAATTAGGAAAAAAATTGAAACTTTTGCCCAAAATAGCCGTCTCCGACACTCTGACACCTCGCAGAAGAGTCATGGTAACATAGATAAACATAAAGTAGCACAATTCCAGTCATAAGCAACAATGCAGGAGCTCAATCAATACTAAACTGGTATCCAATCAACTAATAAGTTAACAGCAATCAAGTGGAGTATTAATTTTGGTAATCAAAAGTGATAAATCACTCACATTTAGCGAGTTTGCTGAGCTTCTGAGAAGTGTGGTGGATACCAAGCCCGATATTGGAAGCCCGTTTGTTGAATTCGGATTGAATCACTGATGTAGACCCGATTCCTTGCTGCTTCGACCCGTTTTGCGACGACGATGATTTGTTAATCCCTTCCACAATGCTCTGAAATTCATGAGTCCGATCTCTGTACGACGATTGATTCGTCCTCATTGATCCGATCGTACAGTTTCTGCAACCCTAACCCTTTAATTTGGGGGTTTACCGGCAACGATGAAGATCGTCATTGTTTCAGAACTGAGTAGACGGACTATACTATTCTATTTTTAGCAATTTTCACTCCATTCCAAATTAAACATCTTTTTTTACTTTGATTCTATTTCGGTTTTATACGATAAAATTCTCATCTTCGATCATCATAATTCATAAATCACCTTATTAGATTACATAAACAAATTACTAATCGAAAATTTACGACTTAAGTAGGTATGATTTTTGTGATGCCCAGTGACGTTAATAGGTAACAAAATATCGAAAAATGTCTTTAATAAAAGAAATTCACTCAATATCTGTTCCTCATAATCACCTTGTTCGTCTAATTGTATAGATGTAGCTAGATACCTGATACCGTATAATAGTAAATTCGTAATGATCATAGTATGATTAATGAGATATTGGTCAAATTCCTTGTTCAGATTTGTTGCATCATCAACTTAATTAACTAATTACACTTCCACTAATTTCTCAACAAGACAACCACAACTTCAATTCTTTACTTTATTGTTCTTGATTGATTGATTGCTTCTACACCATTACTTTATCCATATCTATATCCCTATCTATTAAGTATAGGCTAATCAGAAAACCGTAATCAAATCAATCCTATATTCCTATATACTCCATACTAAATCATAGTAACTGTTTTCCCGAGTACATACTCTATATAGTTGATGGCTAAGTCGCCATTGAAAAGCCGCCACTTGGCAGAAAATAGGTCAAAGAAGAACAAATTGTTAAACGTGGTTTGAACGCGTATTATTATTATTACTTTAGCTTCCATGAGAATGAAATAATTTTTGTAGCTTTCATCACCTACATACGTACACTACCCTTTGTTTGCTTTCTAGACATCGACATCGACATCGACATCTTACTTAACCCATTCATTCATCTCCTTCCCTTATTATTCTTCCTACGCAATCTTCTATAAGACGGTTTCACAATAATATATCAATATGAAACTGACTCACAAAAGAAGATCGATTCTTCTTTCGTTCTAATCTTTCGAATGGAGAATATAATATATTCTTCTTTTTCCTTTATCAAGTTGTCTACCTCTAAAAAGAAGGGTATCTTCTCTTTTCTTTTGGGTCTTTAATTTAGTTACTTAATTTAATTCACTTTTAAAATCAAAAAGTTGAAGAATTATGCCTTTGATCTAGCTCCTACATGTTCATACTAATAATTCATGAGATTGAATCAAATAAATAAAGTATTTAATGAGTCACACAATTATACAAACGAACTACAAAATTATGCGTTTTTATAATCCACGTAAAATATTATACGAATAAAACTTAATTACTTGAGGACATATCCTAATCCAAGTTAAATTAACAATGTTTAGTTAGTCTCTTGTGACACAGTTTTACATATATAATATAAAAATATTATTGTAAGACGTCTAATAGAATACAATAACTAGAATTTGTGAAGAAGGTGAGAGGAAGAAACGCGGATTAAGAATTTCTCTATATAAACCACCACCTTATACATACTCTCTTCTTCCATAGCATACATACAAATCGTTAAACAACAACAACAACAACAACTACGTATTTATTGAGTATTTCATACAATTATTATACAAAAACAACAATTCCGACATGGCCAAGATCGAGACCACCCAACAACAACAACAACCGATGGACAACGTTGTTGTCCCTCCTGCGGGTATGTATAGTAGTAGTCGATAATCAGACCTATTGTACAAAGTACCTCTGTTCCTAGTTTATTTCAAGTTTTACTTGATGAATCTGTGTGTGTTTTTTGGTTTCGAGTAGGTTATCCAACTTTAAGTAGTCCTCCTGAGGGAAAGATGAAGAAGAAGAAGGGTGGATTTCGTACTAAGCAGAAGGGTGAGAAAGGTTTCATTGAAGGATGGTATGTTTCATACACAGTGTTTCAATATATTACGAATAATTCTTCTACAAAGATGGGTTCTCGTTAAATTTATTGGACGATCAAAACTTTAAGACAATAGCTCTAAAAGGAAAAAAAAATTTAAAAATTATCTCTAACATAGGATCGATCTCATTAAAATTATCGAGTGAACATGTGTTTTATTTATTTACGAGTATTTATTTATTTGTGTTGTTGATTGTTTATTTGGTTGGCAATAATTGCAGCCTGGCTGGACTATGCTGCTGTTTTGTGTGTGAAGAGTGCTGCTGCTAGAGATCGATCAATATCATCCCCTCTTTTTTCATGAATTTGTGAAGTCTTATTAATATTACGAATTACTCCGTATTATTATTCTTGGTGATTTATGTGATTTGTTTACGTGTAAAATATAGACATTTATCGTTCTATATCGATCTACTATTTATTTCTTGTAATTGTTTGGTACGCGTGACATACGAGTACTATTCTTCTTTTGAGTTCAACGACGCTAGTTGACATCGTTTACATTGTTATCGTGTGAATTTCTCAAATAAATAGCCATTAATTGGTGAAACTCTCACGTCTCGACACAATTCTCATTAACCTTTATTTAAAAATTATCGATAAATTAGTAATAGTTATATTTTTCGACAAGAGTAGGTTCTAAATTTTCGATCTTTAGTGGATAGAGCCATGAGAGAGCTGATACTCGTGGTAGGAGTCATAATCGTACAAAAAAGAACAAAGTTTCAACTTTCAACAAAGGCAGTCTTTCTGATGGCTTCAAACACTGAATAGTCTAATTCCAGACATTCAACTGTAATACATCAGGACGAGCAAAGACGAGCTTATCACACGCAGCAAACACCCTAAAATTTGCATTTTACATCTTACATTTCATGACAGGAATCAGTTTAAAAATCAGAAACTTTGTAAACACGATCGACTGAATCAAGACATGAACTCCCGAGATTCCCACCGTTGTGTGTACCTTCCAAATGAATTGGTTGTGGATGGGATTTCAGTTAAGTGTAGAGGATCGGGTTCAATTCCATAATCTGTTAAGGGTCTGTTCTCGAGTATGTTGTCATGTTTTTTCACAAACTCCGGGATCTCCACCTCCTCTTTCTTTATATCATCCCAAAGGTACTGCAGTCGGCTCACATACTTGATTTTCCAATATAAACTGCATCAAAGATCACGACTTTCCGGATCAAAATTACACAAGTTGAAATTTTGATAACGAGTAACATAGTATAGAAGACTAGACTTACTTTCCGCTCAAGAAAAACCGGCCTAGGGTTGCGAAAGCAAGCCTCGAGCGCAGCCCAGGGTGGAGAAAATAGACAACTTGAAGCCTGTCTTTGATATCAGCAGGGAGATCTTCATAAATCCATCGAAGAATAGTCATGCCAGGTGAATTGTCATCCTTTTGCACGGTTGTATGCATATACAGAATGGAGAATGGACCCTCAGGCAATTCCGTGTATATTTTGTAGAAAACGTACTTCTTCAGTCGCTCAGCACTGACGACAGTTGCTGAAATATTTCCGACATAAGAAACTTACAAAATTACACAACTTGCATCAGACTACACAAGAACAAAGTATCAAACTTTCAACTCTCGACTGTAACAGCAAAACATTCGTGCTTCTTTTCATTCTTTCTCTTTCCCAAACTTACGGGATACAGACAATACGACATCAAATTACTCCTAGAACACCGTCATTCTGCTAATTTTCTGTAAACAATCACCACAAACCCCCAATTCTGTTTTCTCCAAAGCTCCCATCAACGAATCATATATGGTTTGCAAATGTAACAAAGGGGAAAATTGTATCCTCGAATTCTATATACGATAATCACAAGAGCAGAAGATAAAGTCAACACAACTCACTGATCGATGAAACGAGAGTGAAACTCCCTTATGTACTTGTGATTATCGTTCAAGAAAAACCCCGAAGAAGAGACATTTCTTCTAAATACCCAACTACAAGCACACTAGCTAGTGACAGCATCAATTTTTTTAATCAATAGTCCAGAAATTTCTTCAACAAAAACACATACAAGATGATGGGGTGTAGAGTGAGAGGTCGATCTCATAATATGATTACTGTGAAACCGTTTCATAGGAGATTTGGGGATGATGGGCATCAGCTACCAGTTCACTGACACTATCAAAATCATCAATTTTATCAATAATTGAAGAATCTCAACCCAGAAATTTCATGATGATTGGTTATCAGCTCACTGTACAGTATCAAATACTACATCAGTAAAAATCCCAAAGTAACGATCTTTTCGCAACCCTGTTAATAATCAATCAAACCCTAGAAAATCAAATCAATCAAAAACCCTAAACAACAATCAAAATCAAAGAAAAGCGAGAAACTTGAACAATTACCAGGAAAGAATTTGCCGACGATCCGAAAGAAAGGGTGACCAGACTTATCAGAGCCTTGTAGGCGGAAGAAATCGCGAGTTTCGAGGTCAGAGAAATCTTCATCGGCGAAATAAGAAGGACAATCTTGCCAAATATCATGATCATGATCATGATCTTCATCATCTTGACTGTGATTGCTAGGGTTTAAGAAAGGTCGTGCATCGACACCTAAATCTGATGCGAGGACGAATACTGAAAAATCGTCGTCGTTTGATTGTGTAGTGTTCACTGAAGTCGCCATTGTTGTCACTCCTACAACACTAGAGCTCGATTCCCTTTATCTTGTGGTGACACTTGAGTCGGATACTAATATACCATCAGCTCGGTCAAAACTCGACTCAAAATCGGTTAGAATCACTTTTCCTTATATGAACTCGAGCTCAAATCGACTTCGTTATACCATCATTGATAAGTCATAACATAAAGACTTCCCAAGAGACGGTTTTTTAAGTTTTTTTTTTTAATTTTTTTGTTTGTTATTATTAGGCAACCAAAATCCTATCCTATTGATTTGTCATATACATAATACAACTACTCCTATACTAAGTCCACTCAAATCTCAATTTGTTTGGTTGAGGTTTGGCCTAATGCATACAATTACCTATCACGAATTGAGCCGTAAATACCGTCTTATACCATAAAATTACATCATCATTAAACCTAATTAATCTTGATAACTTTCTCGATCTACAATTTTAAGTTAGATTACATCAATTTGACACGATAAGACGGTTTTGTAGAAGTGGTGAGGAGTACTTAATTAGCCACACAAAAACAATTTTCCTTCCCAAGAAAAGACTCAACCTTTGAGAACAAAACATCAGGATATCCACACTACATACTCTCTCTATTCTGGTAGTGCTTTACTGAGAGGGCCACATCATTCAATTTCATGGTGGAAGTCCCCTCTATCACCACCTTTTTCCAGATTAAAAACATGAATTTCAGGTAAAATTCCTACCAAAAATCCCACCTTTCAACTTCATTTTACAGTTGTTTTCAATATCTGTGTTGCTGAGGTTAGTTCATGTGTCTGTTTGTTGGTTTTTCTGCAGTATTTAGAAAAATCCCATCTTACTTTTCCCACAATTGGAGAATACCCAGTTGTTGATTTTGTTAATCAATGGGTACTTTGCTTAGAATTCATAACAAGATTGAATTTTGGACTCCTGTACATGGATTTTCTGAGAAATTACCTTGTTTGAGCCAACCTAGGGTTCTTAAGCAGCATTACTTTGGTGAACCCTCAAGAAAATGGATCAAGGGTGGGTGCCTTAATGTTAAGGGTACCCTTTTGGAGCTTGTTCCTGAAACTAAGAAAGAAAACCTTGATTTTGAGCTCCCCTTGTATGACCCTTCAAAGGGTTTGGTGGTGGATTTGGCTATTGTGGGGGGTGGTCCTGCAGGGCTTGCTGTTGCACAGCAAGTGTCGGCTGCCGGTCTATCGGTTTGCTCGATTGACCCGTCTCCCAAACTGATCTGGCCTAATAACTATGGTGTTTGGGTGGATGAGTTTGAGGCCATGGATTTGCTTGACTGCCTCGACACGACTTGGTCGGGTGCTGTCGTGTATATCGATGAGGGTTTGAAGAAGGACCTCGCTCGGCCGTATGGGAGGGTGAATCGAAAGCAATTGAAGTCGAAAATGATGCAGAAATGTATATCCAATGGGGTGAAATTTCATCAAGCTAAAGTTGTTAAGGTAGTTCATGAGGAATCGAAATCTCTTGTGACGTGCAATGATGGAGTTACCATTCAAGCTACTGTGGTGTTGGATGCAACCGGGTTTTCTAGATGTCTTGTGCAGTATGATAAGCCGTACAATCCCGGGTACCAAGTAGCGTATGGCATTGTGGCTGAAGTCGAGGAGCATCCTTTTGATGTCGACAAAATGGTGTTCATGGATTGGAGAGATTCACATTTGGACAACTACCCCGAATTAAAGGAGAAAAACAGCAAGATCCCGACTTTCTTGTACGCTATGCCTTTTTCCAAGGATAGGATATTCCTAGAGGAAACTTCGTTGGTTGCACGGCCAGGCGTACAGATGGACGACATTCAGCAGAGAATGGAGGCTCGATTGAGGCACCTCGGTATAAGGGTTAAGAGTATCGAGGAGGATGAACGTTGTGTGATCCCTATGGGTGGGCCCCTTCCAGTAATTCCACAGCGAGTTGTGGGGATTGGTGGCACGGCTGGAATGGTGCACCCGTCAACCGGCTATATGGTAGCGAGGACCCTTGCAGCGGCACCCCTCGTTGCCAAATCCATCGTTCATTATCTCAGCTCAGAAGGCAACCATTTCGGTAGTGAATTGTCGACAGGGGTGTGGAAAGATTTATGGCCTATTGAGAGGAGAAGACAAAGGGAGTTCTTCTGCTTCGGTATGGACATACTGCTGAAACTCGATCTTCCAGGCACAAGAAAGTTTTTTGATGCATTTTTCGATCTAGAGCCACGTTACTGGCATGGGTTTTTGTCTTCTCGGCTATTCCTTCCCGAGCTATTAGTTTTCGGACTCTCTCTTTTTGGTCACGCCTCCAACTCTTCTAGGCTAGAAATTATGGCAAAGGGCACTCTTCCATTGATAAATATGATCAACAATTTGGTTAAAGATAGAGATTGATATCCACGATCCGGCATCTGCATCTTGTGCTTGAACTTGTATAAATCATGAATAACTAAAGTGCAATCTGGTGGATGTATTATACCCTTCTTATACATGTATTCCTTTTATAATGTAATTTCGCAGCATAATGTCTTACGTCTTTGGCTATTTATTTCATCTCTGAGACGTACTTGGATTCGCTTGTCTATCAAACTGAGAGGGTTGCAGGATTCAGGAGAGCACTTATCCCCTGCAGTATAATTGAATTCGACGCCAAAACAAAGACATTATAACTCAGAGAAATCAGCATACTGAACAAAGTTGGGTGACAAACGAGCTTTTTATTATAAGAGGAAACTAAGACAAATCAGAACTGTCAAACTGGCTTTACACAAATGTCTCGAGCCTCATATCGTTGCCAAAAGAATAGCCGCACTTGCATCATGTTGACCTGAATACATGACTAACGTTCTAAAGCCTCGTCTCTAACAACATTTCCTGACATGTCCTAGAGTTCAGCCACTCTCAGTTTAACATCGCCAACTGAATCTAGTTGTAAGACTTTTAACTTTGGGAAAGTTCTTTGCCACGCTTTGCAGCTGCTACTACAGCATTCATGATGGTACCTCGAAATCCGCCTTTCTCCAACTCGTGAATGCCAGCAATTGTTGTCCCTCCTGGTGATGCCACGTCATCTTTGAGCTGAGCCGGGTGTTTTCCACTGTTAACTGCCATGGATGCAGCTCCCAGGACCTGCATCATTACAGTCGTATTCACATTACTTATCTAGCATTTTCTTTCCGAATCTTAGCATTCTGCATTCTATAGCCCATCTTTTGAAATCCTCAAGATTTTCAACATTTTAGGCTCATTTCAACCATAACTTGAGCATTCCAAATCGTTTTAATTGTCAAATCTCCCTCGGAAAGAAAGGGTAAGAACGGCTTACAGTTTGAGCTGCTAAGCCCTTGGCAAGATCTCGTGGCAGACCAGCAGCAACTCCACCATCAGCCAAGGCTTCAATTGCCAAAAATATATATGCTGGTCCACTTCCACTGCACGACAAAAACAACAGATATTTGATTAGAAGACACATCATTTGATAAAATTCCGTTGATCACACAGATAATATATCATCGACAAGGCATTTACAGGATAATATTAATGGAATTACAGAAGTTTCAAGAACCCAACAAACCTAAGACCAGTAATTGCATCAAACAACTTCTCATCAGCCCTCCAAACCTTGCCAATTGCTCCAAATAATTTTTCAATTACTTCACCATCGCCTTCAGTCGCTGCTCCTCCCAAGGTTATCACTAACACATCGCCATATTTCACATAATTATTAAGAATATATATAAATACACATACTCGCAGTTTCAGTGAGAAGCGTTGTACTAAAGGAAGTTCTAAGATCATCAGTCACATAATTACAGGCTCGAGTTTAACTTATTGAAAGAAGATCAAAACCTGAAGCAGCCACTCCAACAGCAGCGGGGGTATTAGGCATCACCCTTATAAATCGACTATGTCCTGCCCATTCCTGTCAAAACATCCGACAACAAACTGGTTTAAAAACCGTAACAACAGGTAGTTCTACCCAAAATCAGCTTCTTGAACCGTAAAAAACAAGTCGACTAATGATTTGAGATACGCCTTGAATGCAATAGACACGATCCAAATTGCAGCACAGACCTGTAAATCTTTCAACTTAGTTCCAGCAACAACTGATACCAGCAGTTGTTTCTCGGAAAGCTTCGGCTTCAACTTCAACACCACATCTTTCACTGCATCAAAACATAAATCACGTAAAAAGCTGTAAACTTGAGAACATCATCCAATCAAAGAATGCAAGATAACAACTTTACTGCAAGTAGAAGGGAATCCAGCTAGTAGCAGCAACAAGGATAACTAAAATGGATAAATTCATCGACTTTTGCTACCAAAAACTCGTAAATATGAGACTTTGATTCGGTATCCCAAATAAACATGACAACACCAAACAAAATCATCCAATCAAAGTTGCTGCAAGATCATAACTTTACTATACAATGATCATAGTACCAAATTCCGAATCACGAAGAACGAATTCTATCATCTTCTTTACTAAAAATCATGAATAGTAAAGAGCGAATTCATAGCCGTACCAACTTGAGGTTTTACAGATAATACAACCACATCACAATCTTCAACCACCTGCAAAAAAAAATCAAAAATCAAAACAACGATCAATTGAATCAACCTCGTACTTCCATCAAAATCGCAATAATCAATCAATCAATCAATTCGATTATAAAAACAAATGATTAATTAATTAATTAATTGATTGGATGATGATGATGATGATGATCGAAAACCTGGGAGTTGTTATCGAAGACGGTGACGCCAAAAGACTGGAAGGCGTCACGGCGTTGAGAACCGAGATGAGCGGTTCGAATCCTGGACGCCGGCATTACGCCGGAAGTAACTACACCACGAGCAATACTTTCCGCCATTTTTCCGGCGCCGATGAAACCTAGCTTGAACGTATCCGCCGGAATTACAGCCGCCGCCATTTTTACCTCTCTCTGTTTTTTTTACTGTGGTGAATTACTGAATTGCAACAAAATCGGGAGTGACTGAGTGACTGTGAGTGTCCTACATTTACTGAATTACTGTTAACTGATGATGATTTGATTGATGGATCATTTGGGCTTAAAATCAGTTTATATCGGTTCGGGTCGGCCCATTTTCAAGTTATTAAAATTGGGTTCACTTCGGGTCGGGCCGGGCCATTTCATGTTAGTCGGGCCAGTTTCGGATTAGCCCGTGTGAAATCGGGTTACGGGTCAACTTCGGGAGTTCGGATCGGGTGTCGGGTCGAGTCAGTTTTGTCAGGTCCATCAATCACTCATGAATCGATTTTTCTAACATGGATCCAGTAAAAATACGTTAATAAATTAATTATGGAAAGATTAGTATTGATATTGTCTAAATATGGTAAATATAAATTAGTAAATCAATTTCTCAAGGTAATATCAATATTAATTTTTTTTGTAATTATCATATTAACGTATGTCTAGTAAGCATTGATAAGGATACAACTAATAAGGATTATTATATATTATCACAGTAATCTAAGGGGATATTTGTGTTCAAAAGACATCGATGAACATGGAGTTTATATGGAATATTTAATATATATGATTAATTTTATTTTTTTGATGCTTCAATGTCGTGTTTTTTCCATAAATTAAACGGTTTTCTGATGTATATCCAGTTGACACACGTTAATATGTTAATTAAGGAAAAAATTACAACAATATTATCACGATAAATTGAAATATCGACCCTTAATTACTGTACCTAGACAATATAATGGTGATTAATTCCTTGGTTAACATATTAATAGGAAAATCGTCTTTTGATCTTATCCATGGTGACTTGTGTACAATTGTACGATGTTTCCATACTTCAGACATTCATAATCCTATAAATAAAACACTTCAGGCATGTTCGTTATCATTCAATTCAAGTTCAATTACTCTTCGTATTATTGTCAGTTAAGTCGAAGTAATAATATTATTGTGATGGAGGATTTAACTTCTGTTTTCAATTTCAATCACGTAATTACTTCTTCTTCTTATTATTCTTATTCGTCTTATTATTCATCGTTGTACTTCTTCGTTCCTTTATAGTTAGATTTTTAATGCATGTTTTTGCATGAGAAAATCTTACGTTTTCATTGATTATCGAGTCGCAGGAAATTCAAACAGTGGAGTATTGGAAGAGAATGACAATAAAAGTGGTGCATCTCTTGGGACTTGCATACAAAGAAAGGGACGAATCCAACGACAAACTCCGCAAATTATTGAAGGTTCTGCCTTACTCTCTCTTCAAAATCGCCCCACAACTGCCCAACCTGATACCGGCTCAGTCACCGGCTCAAGGCGCCTTAGAACAGCCCAACCTGATACCGGCTCAAGGCTTGTGTACGTCGTGTGCAATGTGTGCACGCCGCAACTTTACCCTTAGTAGTCCCAACGTTGACTTACAGAGTTCTGATCATAATAATCTTATTGCTCCCAACTTGACATCGGATTGGTCAACGGACCCCCAATGGCTTGGATCCACTAGTGGTCAAGACCTTCTTACTCCTGGTCCGATGTACAATGTTGGTCCAAGTGCGACCACCAATAACAACAACAACTACTACAACGGGTTAGCTGGTCAGCCTGATTCAAGTGCGACCACCAATAACAACAACTACTACTACAACGAGTTAGCTGGTTGGTCTGGTCCAAGTGCGACCACCAATAACAACAACAACAACTACGACGGGTTAGCTGGTCAGCCTGGTCCAAGTGCGACCACCAATAACAACAACTACTACTACTACAACGGGTTAGCTGGTCAGCCCGGTCCAAGTGCGACCACCAATAACAACAACAACTACTACAACGGGTTAGCTGGTCAGCCCGGTCCAAGTGCGACCACCAATAACAACAACAACTACTACAACGGGTTAGCTGGTCAGCCTGGTCCAAGTGCGACCACCAATAACAACAACTACTACTACAACGGGTTAGCTACATGCTCTGATTCTTTGGTTGATGTGGATGTGGCTTTAGATACTACCACGTTCTCGATTCATGACTCGTCGATCATGGCGGACTCAACACTCCCGGCTTGGTGGGAGAACCCGGCTCCTCAAGATTCTGATCAAGCTTTGGAAGGTACTCTGATGGCTGTTATAACGGATCGCAAGCGTCCACGAAACAACTAACTAGATATATAGACTCGTTTTTTTAATCAAATCGTTCTCTAGATTTTTTTTTTTACTTAATTACTCCGTATATTATAGGAGTATCTATAATTCGTCAGATTAACATACACTAGTCTTACATTCATCTAGTTATGGGAATGATATTTAATTTGTTACTCAATAATTTTATTAGTATAGACTCGTGCATGTATGCACGGTATTTATAGAAATTTATTTATTTTTAGTTAATTATTTATACAAACTTGATTTTAATTAGCAATGCAATCCAATAATTTTTCATTATTTTTATCTTTATTTTTTGATACTGTATAATAAAATAATTTGAAATTGCATAATTAATCAAGATAACGATCACGATTAATATCATGAAATTACATAATTTATGATTGATATACACGTCACAATAGAGACCGAGAAAATTGAGGTGAATGGTAATGTGTGGCAATAGAAACACAAACATCATGCATGACGCACATTACTCCAACGTTTAGACCATTCATTTTTCCAAAAAGAATGGGAAAAAGTTGTCGACTTTTCTTTTGTATATCATGAACTTGAAAGCCATCAATCATCGCATCTTATTCCATCACGACACTATTTCCTCTATATATCCATCATATGAGACCTTCAATTTTGATCATTTTTATCCAATTTCGACATTCGAAACAATAATATCACCCACGAAAATGGCTCAGTTATTCATAAAACAAGCTCAAGTCTACGCGAAAACACGACCAACTTATCCACTCGAGTTATTTCAGTTCATCGCCTCAAAGACTCCCCTAAATGACCTCGTTTGGGACGTTGGCACCGGTAGCGGCCAAGCCATCCCTCCCGTAAGTCCATCAACTCCGATAATGAATCAGTTCGGTCAAAGTTTGACTTTGACCGAACCAGATCGAGTTTTTGATATTAAAAAATTATTTACTTATCAACTAATGATTGAATTTGTCATTGTTTGATTGATTGATTAATTTCAGTTGGCGGAGTTGTTCAAGAACGTGATAGGCACGGACACGAGCCAAAAACAACTCGACTACGCACCCAAACTACAAAACGTGACGTACCATCAAACCCCACCAATCATGTCAATCGACCAACTCCAACTCAAAATCGGGCCAAAATCGACTGTGGACTTAATAACATTAGCCCAAGCGTTACATTGGTTCGACCTACCAAAGTTCTACGATACATGCAAGTACGTTCTAAAAAAGCCCAATGGTGTGATCGCGGCATGGTGCTACACTACCCCTTGTGTTAATGACACGGTCGACTCGGTTTTCAACCCGTTTTACAAAATGGATTCTGACCCGTATTGGGAACCCGAACGTAAAATCGTGGATAAGAAGTATAAGGAGGTTTATTTCCCGTTTGAGCCCGTGGACGGGTTGGATCATACCGGCCCGTTTGAGTTTGAGGCCCAAAAGATTATGGGGTTGGATGATTATGTAACGTACTTAAGGTCTTGGTCGGCTTATAATACGGCTAAGGAGAAGGGGGTTGAGTTGTTGACTAAGGAGGTTTTGGAGAAATTTGAATGTGCTTGGAATAGTGAAGGTGATAGTAGTGAAAAGTTGGTTAGGTTTCCTATTTACTTGAGAATTGGCAAAGTTGGGGGAGTGTAAGACGGTTTTGAAATCATGTAACGATCTGTTTGTATGAAAAGTTTGCTCGTTTATCGATAATAAATGAAGTTTTCTTCTCGCAGAATTGGACCTTAGAGGCCAAAATACTCCTAATGAAGGGTACCCATGATTCAGTGTTTTTGCTATATTATTTCGACACTTCACTTGGGTGCTGTGTCGCGTGTTGATACTGTGGTTATCGTGTGAGACGGTTTGAAATCATGTAACGATCTGTTTGTATGAAAAGTTTACTCATTTATCGATAATAACTGAAGTTTTCTTCTCGCAAAATTGGACTTTTAGAGGCCAAAATACTCTTATTGAAGGGTACCCATGATTCAGTGTTGTTGCTATGTTACTTCGACACTTCACTTGGGTGTCGTGTCAGGTGTTTGACATTGACACTACACTTTGATACGTCACTTTAAACCAAAAAAGTAGCCGTGTCTGACACGACATTGGGTAGGAGGAGGGTTTGGAGGAAGGGAGCTTTTGAGATTGAATGACTTGTCAAACATGTGCATTCATTCTATATCTAAAGGCTATAGCACATCATGATCATCATCATTCAGAAGTGAGGCTAATGAATGCTATAATCACACACTAGTCACTGGGTAGACCATGCATCACAATCACATTCTAAATGTGACTAGACAATCACAACTACCACCTACCTTGTGCACATGAATGCATCTTACATGATCAATTCATCACTGTTTGCATTGCATGTTGGTGAACTGTAGATGTAGATGAACCAAATCTTACTTTTCCTGCAAACTAGTATTAAAGCGTTGCTACAGCGAACGACTTGAAAGACGAAGATCAGACCACAAACAGACAGAGTAGAAGTTAATCGTCTATGAAACGTGTTTTTGGCGAGAGTGTAGGATGTGCAGCAAATGAAGAATATTGTTGAGGGTTCTGACAGGACAGCAAAGACGACGAAAATGTCATTCTGACAGTAAATTCGGACAGCGAAGACAGGATATGCAGGATACATCAACAGCATTATTATTTAGGGATTTTAGGTACAAGTAGGGACCGGGTTTGAATCCGAAATGAGAAGATTAGGCATACTAATAACATGAATCTCAACATCAAACAGAAAATTTGAAGAAAAAGAAAGTATTCCACTTTTGTTAACAACTCTCTTTCAGTACAGTGGAGATATATAACCACAATCACCAAAGACAGCTACTCATATTAATTTCGATTGATCCGTTAAAACTTCTTTACAGCTTTTACACGAATCAGACGCGACGTACTAACAAAGAAGACAGCGACATTCATCAGTTCAAAAAGGACAGTAGGTAATAGGTAAGAAATAGTTACTGAATTTCAAGGAAAAATTCGAGCTTTTGGAATCGTCATTTCATTCATGTTCACGAGCAGCAAGCAGGACAGCGAAGCAACCCGTTCTCATTGCATTCAGGGCATTTCCTCGTTCGTCCCTCCTCTTCCTCGTACACCTTCCTGCTGCCATAACAATTTGAACACGGAACAAACCTCGCATCACCACAACACTCACACACCGACTCACAATCCTTTGTAGGACAACCTTCAAGAATACTTTCCAATTCCCCGGTTTCATGCAACAACTTGACATCATCTGCACCACCTATATGCTTTCCTCTGATAAATAGCTGTGGCAAGCTCATCGCTTTTCCCATAAGTTTACTTCGTAATTCCTGCCTAAAACTTGAATCCATCGAAATGTCACGTTCATCTACCACCACTCGAAACCCTCTAAGTATCGCTCTGACAGTCGAGCAATCTTCATAGGTTTTCCTGATGCTCCTCAAGGTAGTAAAGTACAGGACGATTTTATCGTCATTAGACAGTTTCGACCCCATTGGAGAGTTTGAATAGATACTGTTACTCTTCCAAATTACCGGACTTGAACCCCAATTCGGACTCTCGTTCCTAGACTGTGCAAACCCGTATATTTCAGGAGAGAACGCGGTTTCATAAGCATTGCCTATGTAAGGGTCGGTCTTAGAAAGAAGGGACTCATGTGATAGATGTTCCCAAAGAGGCTTAGTACTAAGACTCGGGTCATTGGCCTCCTCCTCGACTATTTCGCTTGGTATATCAACAAAGACATAGGAATCATTGAAATGGGAATCCAATCTAGAAGAGGGTAGTTTCTCTTCATCATACATGACCTTGAAATCACTACTACAATCAATCAAGTCTAACCCCAATCTTGAACAAGGTAGCTTTTGGGCATCTTCAAAATCACATAAATTTGAAGACTTTACTTTATAATCAGCCAAATTCATACCAATTTCCGAGCTCGGAAATTCATGGGTTTCCTTAAAATCACACAAATTTGAAGACTTGACTTTATAATCACCTCCAGAACCAACCAAATGCTTACCAATTTCCGAGCTCGGAAATTCATGGGAATCCTTAAAATCACACAAATTTGAAGACTTGACCTTAGAACCAACCAAATTCACACCAATTTTCGAACCCGAAAACTCATGGAAATCCTTAAAATCACACACATTTGTAGACTTCACCTTATAATCAACTCCAGAACCAACCAAATTCACACCAATTTTTTCTTGGGAATCCTTAAAATCACACAAATTTGAAGACTTGACCTTATAATCACCTCCAGAACCAACCAAATTCACACCAATTTTCGAACCCAAAAACTCATGGGAATCATTAAAATCACATAAATTTGAAGACTTGACCTTATAATCACCTCTAGAACCAACCAAATTCACACCAATTTTCGAACCCGAAAACTCATGGGAATCATTAAAATCACACAAATTTGAAGACTTGACCTTAGAATCACTATCAGAATCAACCAAATTCACACCCAATTTCGAACCCGAAAATCGATTTGAATCCTTAGAATCACATAAATTTACAGACTTGGACATGAAATCATTACCAGAATCAACTTCATCATCTTCTAACCCTTCCATTAACTCCCAAGCATTGATCACAGAATCAGGAGAAGCTTTCTCTGAAAATTCATCATCTTTTTCAACTGAAGAACATTGATTATCATCATCATCATTTTTCTTACTATTATTATGATTATGATTATAATTACGATTATTATCAACATCAACAAGTGAGCCATAAGTGGTGGAAGTTAAACATACAAGATGATGGGTATCTCCCTTTTTTGTAGCAGGATGATGAACTAAAGGAGTTGATAAAGAACGAGTCTTTGGCACCATTGAAGAACATGATGGAGATACAGAGGAAGAAGAAGAAGATGTATATATCAATAAAGATGAGTTTTTTGAGGAAAAAGATGAAGTTGAAGTTGAAGAAGGTGAAGGATCTTCAATGGCTTTTGCTATGTATGTATCAAGACGTGAAGCTGAGCACCCCATTACAGATGAAATCTTCAATTTTTGTTGGAAAAGTTTTGATTTTTTTTTTTGTAAAGTTTTGATCTTTTGATGGTTGTTGAATGAAGAATTGAATGAAATTTGTGTTTATGGGAGTTTGGAGTAATAAAGACAGGGTGGAAAGCTTCTAGTTTATGTTTAAAGAATCACACTTGTAATTATGGTTTGATTTTGAAATTATGGGGTGGGAGTGGGATTGTGTGCAAAATCATACTCCTCCTCGGTTTCATTTTAACTGTTCTGATTCGATATTCAAATGATTTAATGGTCCGAAATTATAGGAAACTGACGAGAAATGGAGAAAAACCTAACTTGGATTTTTGGTTGGAGTAGAAGAATTTTTTGGTGAGTTTGCGATTACAATCACGAAGTAATTTTATTGATGAAATACGTGTTCCTGATATGATACTATAAAAGAGAGGAGATTCGAGGTTAGGTGTGTTGGTGGATGTTCAAAGGGCTTGAACCCATTATTGATTACAAGTAGAGTTTAGTGGAGATGTAAAATTAGTATAAACGAGTTTGTGAATCAGCTAGACACGTGTTATTGGTTGGCATCGGTATGGGAAAAAGTTTGCGGAGAATTAGGGCAAGCTAAGATCCGCAGTTAGGAGTCGACGACCGACTCAAGTGCACTCCAAACCATGCGAAAGATCGATCGATTGAGACAAGATGACATTTTTAATTCATTGACATTCATCATCCGACAAATACATCCATATATCAAAGTGACGGATAACGTGTAGCCGTGTAGGGGTGTTCACTTCGTGGTCGGACCGAAAACCAGACCGGATCGAACATTTTTTGGTCCGGACCAGACAGATCGAACATTTTTTGGTCCGGTCCACATTTTAACGATTATCTGGCCTTCGGTCCACCCTAAACGGTCTGGCCTGGTCCGGTCCTGGACCGACGAACATCCCTAATAACGTGAACGATAGGTTTAAAAAACGGGCTTAATTCAAAAAAACGGGCTTAATTTGTAATCTGATCCAAACCCGACCCATTGCCATTAGATATGGTCCATATATATGGTATCGATCCCCTCAAAGCCCAAACTTTCCCGCCTATTCTCACTTTCAAACTCAACACTCACCTGATCTTTCTCTCTCTATCTCTACACCTCAACAAAAATGGCACCTCAATTCGTCTTCCCTTCAACAATCTCCTCGCTGGAGCAACCTTCCGACGACGACAACCGTCTCGCGGTGGTAAACGCCGCCGCCGTCACCTCCCTCCGCCCCTCCGATCTCGAAGAATTCGTCAAAGGTAATACAGAGTACATTTTCCCCTCAATTTCGAAACCCTAATTTCGGATTCTCCTCTCAATTTCCGCTAATTCGCGTGATTTTCACTTTTTCAGGTGTTTCGTTCGATTTGTCCGATAAGGAGTTGTTTTGCATCGAAGAACAAGAGGTTTTCGATCGAGTGTATTCCTTAGTCAAGTGTTTTTCTTGCCTTACTCCTGCTTGTAAGTTTAACTTAGTCGAGAGTCTTCGGTCGAACTTCAGTGTTCTTCTTCCGAATGTCGATTCGCTCTCTCGTAATTCAGATTCTCCTGAAAATGACGACGATGATGATGGTGATGGAAGTGATCGTAATTTTGCTGTGCTTGAAAGGGTGGCCTCGCATCGAAACGCGTTTAAAATCTACACGTTTTTCCTAATTCATATCGTGCTTGCAGAGGAATCGAGTAGTAATTCTAGCAATGCAGCTAAAGTAAGCTCCTTTTTTACTGTGTTTTTTGTTGGAGTTGATTCATGCACCAATACTAATTTTCGCCGAATTCTATCAAATAGAAATACGGTACTGGAAAATGTAGTACTCCCTAGTATATATGATTGTTTCAACGACGCAAAAACCGAGCTTTAGTCTATCAGATGCTCTTCACTTCATTGATGTTTCGATAATACAAGTATAGTTCATGTTGCGAAACCCAAATCATTTCAGAACTTAGGCTTGCTTTTGTGTTGTTGCAAGAATGTTCATGTTGGAATTGAGTTGTAGACTGTACTGCTAGGAATGCTGCTGAATTCAGCCCTCTTTTTGAAATTCAGTTGATGCTTTCGGTACAGCGGCCTTTGCCGTTTCAATGTGTCATGCTGATTGATTTCAATTTTCTCGTGTGGCTTTAGCCGGCAGCTAGCACTCGGAAGAAAGTTACAATAAATGCATGGAGTTGGGAAGGACAACGAGGTCGAATCTTGAATTTGATTGCCAATTCACTAGAGATCAACTTGTCGTTATTATTTGGATCTTCGGATCCTGATGAGAATTATCTGTCTTTTCTTACCAAGTGAGTTGGTTATGATCGCAGTAATTCATTTTGGAGTTCTATATTATAATCTCTATGACACTATTTTATTTCTCATCACTAGGAATGCATTTCTGTTGTTTGAGAATGCTGCTGTATTGAAAGATTCTGATGCAAAGGATGCCTTATGTCGAATTATTGGGATCTGTGCTACCAAATATCATTACTTAGCACAATCATCTGCCTCGATTATGCACATGCTCCACAAGTATGATTTTGTTGTCACTTCGATGGCTGATGCAGTGGCTGGGGCTCAGAAGAAGTTTAATGATGGTAGTTTGGCGATATCACTTATAAGAGAGATTGGAAGAACAAATCCAAAGGACTATGCCAAGGACACTGCGGGTGCTGAAAACATAGGGCGCTTTCTAGTCGAGCTCTCTGAAAGGTTGCCTAAGCTAGTGTCGACCAATATTGGCATTCTAGTCCCACATTTTGGTGGAGAATCGTACAAGATTAGGAACTCACTTGTGGCGGTACTTGGGAAATTGGTTTCTAAGGCATTTAAAGATGATGAAATAGACGTGAGCTCGAAGACTACTCGGTTGAGAACCAAGCAAGCTATGCTAGAGATATTGATGGAGCGTTGTCGTGATGTGTCTGCTTATACAAGAAGCAAGGTGCTGCAGGTTTGGTCCGAGCTGTGTGAGGAGCATTCAGTTTCAATTGGATTGTGGAATGAATTGGCAGCAATTGCTGCCGGGAGGCTGGAAGACAAGGCTACTCTTGTCCGAAAAGCTGCTTTAAATCTACTTATTGTAATGCTGCAGCATAATCCTTTTGGGCCCCAACTACGTGTAGCATCTTTTGAAGCGACATTGGAGAAATACCAGAGCAAGTTGAGTTCTCTTCAGCCAGAAGTACCATCAGAAAATGGGGAAGCTGATCATTTAAATCCCGAGGATGGCACCTCAAATGGGGATCAGGAAGCTGATCATTTGAATTCTGACAATGGTACCTCCAACGAGAATGGGGAAGTTGATCATGTAAATTCTGAAGTCGGACCTGAAGATCAGCCTAATAGCTTAACTGATAGCTATTTATCTCAGGTTGAGGATGGCAACATCCATATGGATGATTCTGTTCCTGATGTTGGCAATTTGGAGCAAACCAGGGCACTAGTTGCTTCTCTTGAAGCTGGCCTGACCTTTTCGAAGTGCATATCAGCTACCATGCCGACTTTAGTTCAACTAATGGCTTCGTCTTCAGCGGCAGATGTGGAAAACACGATACTGTTGCTTATGAGGTGCAGACAGTTTCAGATTGATGGATCTGAATCATGTCTACGTAAGATGTTACCATTGGTACGTTTTTTATATCACATAGTCACACAGTATGTCTTAGCTCATAATTTAAGGCCTTTATGCAGTCTTAACTGTTATTTTTCTGCTTCAGGTATTCTCTCAGGATAAGTCCATCTACGAAGCTGTAGAAAATGCTTTCATTACGATATACATTACCAGAAACTCACTGGAAACTGCTAAAAATTTGCTGACTCTTGCCATAGATTCAAACATTGGAGATCTTGCAGCCCTGGAATCTATTATTGCTTCATTAGTGTTCAAAGGGGACATCTCTTCTGGAATGGTACTTGAGCTGTTTATATTTGAATAATATGATTCACAAAATGTTTGAATTCTACTCAAAATCATGTGTTCGGTTTTTTTCTTTCAGATCTCAGCATTATGGGACTTCTTTTGCTTTAACGTCCCTAAAACAACCGCAGAACAGTGCCGTGGTGCCTTAGCTGTTCTTTGTATGGCAGCAAAATCATCAAGTGCAATTCTGAGCCCTCATTTACAGGACATAATTGATATTGGATTTGGCCGATGGGCAAAAGTAGACCCTCTTCTGGCAAGAATAGCATGCATTGCTCTCCAGAGGTTATCTGAAGACGATAGGAAAAAGCTTCTAGCTACTAATGGGACCCGCGTTTTCAGCACACTAGAGAGTCTAATTGCTGGTTCTTGGCTGCCTGATAAGATTTGGTATAGTGCTGCTGATAAAGCAGTAGGTGCCATCTACACTCTTCATCCCGCACCAGAAATTTTTGCTGCCAGGATAGTAAAGAAATCTCAAAGTTCCGTATTCCCTTGTGGTGAGAGTGGCAATTTAGAGCATGAAATTGAGGACGGATCTGGTCTCGATCAAACCACTGTTCAAGTTGGAAAACTGGGGAGATACCTCTTCATTATAAGCCATGTTGCCATGCATCAATTAGTATATATTGAATCTTGTGTTAGAAAGATTCAGAAGCAGAAGGCAAAGAAGGATCGACAGGAATCTGAGTCTACCAATGTTGATGCTAATGATTCAACAAATACTGCAGAAAAGGTGAGGCTGAACACTTGGAAATATGAAATAACTTCATGACTTGTTTAGAACATAATGCAGGAATCTGATTCTTATGAACAACCCTGTTACAGGATGGTGGTATAAATGCTGAACTAGGAGTTGCTGCCTCAGAAGATGCAATACTTGATTTGCTAGCAGACAGGGCAGAGAAGGAGATATTATCTGGTGGTTCACATGAAAAGAACTTGCTTGGATATTGTGCACCTTTTCTCTCAAAGATTTGTAGAAACTTCAATTTGATGCAGAAGGCAAGTTTCCACTGCCCTCTTGTTTCTATTATGTCGTTGCTGCTAAGTTATTCAATGAATTGAAGTCTATAGTACAAGTACCGAGATCTTTTAGATAGCAATAAGTGCAAGTAATGT
Source organism: Agrostemma githago (assembly GCA_958450325.1). NCBI lineage: Eukaryota > Viridiplantae > Streptophyta > Magnoliopsida > Caryophyllales > Caryophyllaceae > Agrostemma > Agrostemma githago. The sequence goes on along the minus strand of OY288247.1, from coordinate 76,783,213 downwards.
TCTTTTGCTTAAACATTAGGTTGGCAGACTATTAAATCTCAAATGTCGAGTTTTTCATTTGCAACAATGATATTTCTTCAAAAATATAAGCAGCATTATTATCTTATTTCCCTCAAATAAAGAGGGCAGCAAAGCTTTTGAGTTTTGATCGATTTAAAATCTTCTGGCTAACATCTTGTTTCTCTTTCTTTTTTGTAGTATCCGGATCTTCAGGCATCGGCTATGCTTGCATTATGTCGTTTCATGATTGTCGATGCATCTTTTTGGTATGAATGGGGTGTGGCATTAGTATAGTTAGCTTCTGCTTTACTGTCTTGGTTTACTGTTACTGTGCAATGAACAATTTCTCTTAAACTTTGATTTGTATACATACACAGTGAAGCGAATCTCCAGCTACTCTTTACAGTTGTGGAGGGTGCATCATCCGAAACTGTTCGATCAAATTGCACTATTGCTCTCGGAGATCTAGCAGTTCGCTTTCCTAATTTGGTAGAGCCATGGACAGAGAACATGTATGCTAGATTGCGTGATCCTTCAGCATCCGTGAGAAAAAACGCAGTTTTGGTGCTGTCACATCTGATATTGAATGACATGATGAAGGTATGGCAAATAATCAGCTGTTTGATTTGTATTCGAATCTCAAAGGCTAAAGGAAACTCTTCTCATGAGTCATATGTGTAACAGGTCAAGGGATACATAAATGAAATGGCTGCAAGACTAGAGGATGAAGACGAAAGAATCTCAAACCTAGCGAAACTCTTCTTTACTGAACTGTCCAAAAAGGGTAATTTACGATTCATGTTTATTAATCGAGCAACCACTTGGGTCCGTGAGAACGAAAGGGGTATTAATTGAACTGAAATGTTTATTTTGCAATATTTTCAGGATCAAATCCTATATATAATCTACTGCCGGATATTCTTGGCAAGCTTTCGAATCAGAACTTGGGAAGAGATTCGTTTTGCAATATTATGCAGTTTTTGATCGGTTCCATTAAGAAGGTATAACCCTTGTCTTTAATTCGGCCAGAGTTTCTTTTATCTTCATCATGTATATGCGCGTATTTGACTTGCTTGGCCCAATCTTTTGTTAGGATAAGCAAATGGAAGGCTTAGTCGAAAAGCTTTGCAACCGGTTCAATGGGGTCACTGGTATGTTATGTTATCGATTTCCAACTTACATTTTGGTCTCGTTGTCTTAAAGCTTTGCTGTGGTTTCATGATGAAAAACTTCTGGTGCAGATCACAGTCAGTGGGAATGCCTAGCGTATTGCCTTTCTCAGTTGGCATTCACCGATAAAGGAATGAAAAGGCTTATAGAGTCATTTAAGGCGTATGAACACGCCTTAAGTGAGGATTCTGTGACCGAGCATTTCCGAAGCATAATAAACAAGGTACCAACTACCAACACCCTGTTTTCAATGTCTGTGTTTTTGGTTTGTTAATGTAGTAGTATTATTGATGCATATGCCCATTCAATGGACTAAAACCAGGCCAAGAAGTTTGCAAAGCCAGATCTGAAATCATCCATTGAAGAATTCGAGGAAAAACTCAACAAGTTTCACTTGGAGAAGAAAGAACAGGAAATCACTGCAAAAAATGCACAAGCTCACAGAAACAAAATCGGCAGCTTAGAAGGGCTTCTAGTTTCGAACAAAGTTAAAAACGAAGTTACAGATGCTTCAGTAAGCAAAGGTATTCCTTTTATTCCCTTCATCCTATCTGCAGTTTCAATTAATCTTCATAATATTACTCCAATTCCAACCCAGAAACGAGTCTAGATATTTTGCTGATGCAGTTGCAGTTGATACTACGAATTTTCATTAATGTTTTGTGCTTCCCATTTGATGGTTATATTTATACATCGCATTGCCAAATTTATAAAAACCTGTAATTTCTTTCTCCATGGTCGCTTCAGTTGAACGAAGCTACCAATCACACTGCGTGCCTATACTTCCATGCACATAGTTCTATTGATTCGGAAAAAAATCTTACATTTCTTCTCTTTTAGACGAAATAGATGGTGATGCGTCAAGTGATCTAACTACTGAAGAATCCGGTGTGAAAGATTCAACTGAATCAAAAGGCGATGAGACAGAGGATCGTTCCACTTTATCTAGTGAAGTGACACAGGAGGGAACTACTGGCGACGAAGTCCAGTCACCACTACCAACAATCAAACAAAGAGCTGGTAACATTGCATTTTACTCCAATCTTACCAGTTACCACCATACCGCTTTCCCCAAAGGCTAATGCTTACTCGTTTGTCCAGATAAGTCACAATCCAGAGCTAGGAAACCGAGATCCAAAGATCAAAACAGTGTTAGCTCAGCATCTGTCACGACTAGAATTACCAGGTCAAAGCGAAGGTAAACTGTTCATATCATCAGGATTCAGGAACCCTAAACTTTCAGACTTTTACTCAGTTGAGTACATTTCTAAATGTTGAGTGCCCTTTCTGATGTATTGTCATCAAATATTCGTATATTTTCCTCTGAACGACCGACCCTTTCGGATCACCAGGAATGAATGTACACCTGCTGTAACTGTAATAGGCTTGTCTTAAGGGCTTAAGGCTAACTGTATCCTGCTGCCCTGAATCACTGATGTACATATTGTAGTTACTCTCTTTATGAAACAATTGTAACTTATATGTTGTACTAGTGTACTTAATAGTCTTTCTATATTATTCTCTCCGTCCCGATGAATAATTTACGTTTACTTTATTTCGTGAGGAGAAAATAAAGCAAACGTAAACTATTGATTGAGATGAGGGGAGTATCAATAAAGGCCAACAATGTTCTGCATACAAGTCTTTCTTGTGACGGTCACAAGCTTGTGACGTTCCACAGTCTCTTTCCTTTTAAATACCGTACTAATTACTCAATTGGATGTGAATTGTCATAAGCTTATGCCCATGATGGTTACAAATTGAAATTTGCATTCAACCTACGATTTGACTCGTTATAAGGTTAATACAGAGGTTTATCTAGTGAACCTGAGATATTCATTAGAGTAACAAAGCATGATGAATCAAAAAGAAAAAAAATGGTCAAGAGAAATCTTGTATAAGACGATCTTATACTCTGTACTAATTTAATGTGAGAGTACCCTTCACAAATACGAGTAACACATACTCCATACGTTATTAGTGTGAGACGATCTTATACCAGAATTTATGTTCATTGATTAACATTTTTTTGTTCAAACAAATTTCACATTTAATCGTATTTCAACAGTAAACAAGAAAATCGAACATTTTATCATGATACCTCGTCTCATTCCACCTGTCTAAATCAAACTTACTCAGACAGTCAAACCAGCAGTTCATTCATTCATTAACTGAACAATTGGAAGTCCAAACTCCAAAGACGGTAAATTCGCAGAGAATCTGCAGAATTTTTCTCAACTAATTTTTGAATCTACTGTATTATTATCCTCATATATAAAAGCCCATTAAAGTTTTCGTCTTTTTTCTCTCGAAAAATCATAAAAGTTTTGATCTTTGATTGATTCCCATAATTTACCATTTTTTACCATTAATTACCATAAACCCTAATGAAAATGGCACCTTCTCTTTCTCTCAAATCTTACCTTCCTTCCTTCTCTCCTGATTTCACCTCCCATGTAAGCTTACTTCAATTGATGATTTTTTTACTCCCCTAATTGTTCGATTAATCTGTTAATTTTTTTTTTTTCTGATTTTTCAGGGTTTTTCATCTGGGATTTATCCAACTAGAGTAACCTTCAATTCCCCAATTTTTACTGACAGAAGAAGAAGTGCAATTGAAGTTAATTGTTTGGGTGAAAAGGGTAAAGGAATGGATGTAAAAGCTGCTGCCTTGGTGGACACTGACACTGTTGCTGATTGTTTGGGTAAATCCGTCACAAACCCACAACGGGTTTAGTAAATGACTCGTCTTTATCTATTTTTTTGACTCGTCACAATCGAGAAATTATTTTGTTGAATTATTTAGTAAATGGTCTTTTTTTAGTCAAATTCTAATTCGAATATATTTTGTTGAATTATGTATGATTTCTGGATTTTCTATGAACATTTTGGGTGAAATTATTGTTAAATTAATTCGTTGCTGTTTTTTTGAGGTGTTTTTGTTTAATTCCGGTGTGTGTTTCTGCTTCTTATGCTGAATGTATGATTTGGTATTTATTTTGCAATTGTTGTTTCGGAATGATTTTAGAATCGGAGCTAATGATTTTATAGTTTTTGTGTTTTTTATGCACATTTTGGGTGAAATTATTGTTAAATTAATTTGTTGTATTTTTGGTGTTTTTATTTAAGTTTCAATAATCCAATGTGTGTTTCTTTCTGCTTCTTGTGCTGATTGCTGAATGTATGATTGTTGTTTCGGAATGATTTTAGAATCGGAGATTAAGGAGCCGAGTGTTTCGACATTGTTGATGAATTTCGATAGCAACATTGATCCTTTTGGTGCAATGAGCACACCCCTTTATCAGACTGCAACTTTTAAGCAAGTAAGCTTTTCAGATATGGCTTCCTACTATACTCTGCTCGATCATACTTTAACTCCGTACCATGAGATTGAACCTTAAAATCCCGTCTGCTCTTGGTTGTCCGTTCTTTTTCTAACTTATTTTTCTGATCTATACCCTGTCGAATTCAATGTCTCATCACTAGCCATCAGCCCTGGAAATGGGGCCGTATGATTATACAAGGAGCGGTAATCCTACACGTGATGTTCTCGAAAGGTAACTCATTTCTTCGTTTACACGGAAATCAATGGCGATTATCAGATTCCATTAGTGATAATTGAACTCTCGATGTTGCAGGCTTCTTGCAAAACTGGATAAGGCCGATAGAGCATTATGCTTTACTAGTGGAATGGCTGCACTAGCTGCTGTTGCTCATCTCGTTGGCACAGGTATTCTTTTCCATCACAGTTTTACATATAATAATGTAGACGTCGATCATTATATTGCGTTACTGATCCAAGTGTTCCAGGCCAGGAAATTGTTGCTGGAGATGATATCTACGGTGGATCTGATCGTTTACTGTCACAAGTTCTCCCAAAGACGGGAGTTGTTGTAAAGTTAGTAGCTTTTTATTTAATTTATTCCTCGCTCAAGTATTAGCTATGTCTCGATTTCATTTTGCTGATCTAATTGTTGGTGATTGATTGTGTAGACGTGTGAATGCTACTGACTTAGAGGAAGTTGCAGCTGCTATTGGTCCTTGGACAAAGCTTGTTTGGCTCGAGAGTCCGACCAATCCTCGACAAATGATCTGTGATATTCGTGTAAGTTTTTTTTCCCTTCTTTTTAACAAATTGAGCTCTTTTTAGCACCTTACTTGGATAACTAAATATCTGAGTTTTTTTTAACCGTTCTTTCAGAAAATTTCGGAGTTGGCTCATGCGCATGGTGCTCTCGTATTAGTGGACAACAGCATTATGTCTCCGGTTTTATCGCAGCCTCTAGAACTTGGCGCAGGTAGCCCTTTTCTCCTTCATCTTTCATTATTTCTCGTTCCATAACCTCGAGTTACTCATCGATCCTTTTTCTCTTGCTCTATCCTCCTACTTCATGAATGGCCAACAGATATTGTGATGCATTCTGCAACTAAATTTATATCTGGACATAGTGATCTTATGGCTGGCGTTCTTGCTGTGAAAGGAGAAAGGTAACGATATGCAAAAACTTACACCGGAAAGCTGAACTGTTCGTAGTATGTGTTTAAAAGATAACGGTTGTTTATGCTGTCTTGACCAGTTTGGCGAAAGAACTTTATTTCCTCCAAAATGCTGAAGGCTCTGGATTGGCACCGTTTGATTGCTGGCTTTGTTTACGTGGTATCAAGACCATGGGTCTTCGAGTCGAAAAGCAACAGGTATGCTCAAAAAACAATATCCTCGTCCGCTTTTTAACGTCAAAAAATATTGACCTCGATTATATTTCAACATAAATGGAGATTAATATAGTACTGTTACCGTTTCATATAGGATAATGCACAAAAAATTGCTGAATTTCTCGCCTCGCATCCACGAGTTAAGAGGGTTAACTATGCTGGACTTCCTGACCATCCTGGACGATCTTTGCATTATTCGCAGGTATTCTTCTTCCCCCGCCCGCTTACTTCTGAATTCATCTCGGTCTATGAATATTTGTTTTTGTTTCCCTGATATGAGAATTTCGAGAAACACTAAGATCAAGAAAAATAAGGGACTGTCTCTTCTTTGTAGGCAAAAGGTGCAGGATCAGTCCTTAGTTTTGTGACCGGTTCCATCCCTCTTTCAAAACATGTCGTCGAGACAACCCAATATTTCAGCATAACCGTCAGTTTTGGTAATAATCGCTCTTTACCTCATCCAAATATTTCAGCATTATTGTCAGTCTAATTTGGGGTTTTATTATCGGTTTCAGGGAGTGTGAAGTCACTGATAAGCATGCCGTGCTTCATGTCTCACGCGGCCATACCGGCTGCAGACAGGGAAGCGAGAGGTTTGACTGAAGATCTGGTCCGAATTTCTGTTGGCATTGAGGACGTGAACGATTTGATATCGGATTTGGATCATGCTCTTAGCACAGGGCCTGTTTAATGCAAACTTACCATTTTGTTTGCCTTTCTATAAATAAATCTTCATTTTCATGTAATTCTTTTTTTTAATGAACAATTTCATGTACTAATTCTTATACTTTTCATTTGTTCTATTATTGTTTTTTTTAACCAAATCCGACCCGTTACCCAAAAAAATTACGTCTGCTTTCCAATATTGTCTTGCTAGCTGATCCAACATGTTCGGAAATGATATACAAATACAAAATCAGAATGAAAAAAAAAACTTGAATTTCAATCAAAGACTTCAGACAGCAAAATTACAGTACACATTAATGTGTAATTACAGTACATAACAATGTTTTAATGTTAAGAAAAACCAAAACTTCAACCAGTTATTTGAATCATAACACGGCGAATATAACTTATATGCTTCCTAAAATACATTGTCGAAAACTAGCCAGCACGAATTTCCGTCACAATAAAGTTATAGTACGAAATGTTAATCAAGATCTCCAAACCCGAGCTTATCCATGAGGCATTTGCGTAAAATGCAGCATCAAATTCAAACATCGACAACTTCACACAATCTATGTATTTCTGCGAAATAAAGTATTAAAAATCTCATCCCTAAATTGCTATGTACAGATTTAACGGCTTTTGTTTGAGCCACGAGCACTACCCTGTCGACACAAGACAATACAAATCATCATCATCGATTTAAAGTTGCCTATTCTCGAAGGATTAGTAGATAGATCTTTCAACTGAATGATGAACGTACCACTAAAACAAAGTCGTCGACTTAATCACTTCCAAAATCTTCGTAAGTATTATAGCTTCCTGATATTGTTCCCTTGCTTTCATCTGTTTATCCACAGCAAACATCAGGTCTCGTTTCATAAAGTTCTGTCATGTGAACGACAGGTAACCGTTCTCACCTTGAATTTCACCTCTATCAAGAAAGTTGTCTGTATCTGTAGTTATGAAGGCTGAATTTTGATAGTTATCTAATACATCTGCTCAAACCAATAAAAAAACGTGAACTTTAGTCGATGGGGCAATAAAATTAGACGGAGGGAGCATTTATCATAGGAAAACCATACTAGGAAAAGCCGACAAATCTGGAAAACTGAAGATCTTAGGAATTTGCCCGAGTTGTCCAAATGAAGAGCACGAGCCGTTCATGCCCAAGAGTGTGTCATGCATTGGTTGTGAGCTCGCCTCCATGCCGCTGAAAGATGCAACTGATGCATCGTCCATGAGGCCTTGAGGAGGTTCCCCGATGCTAGTATCAGCGTCAAATATAAGTTGTGAATCTGAAGGATAGCCGGTTTCAGATTTAATGATCCCACCACCGTTCAATCCTTGCATCAATCTCATGGAACTCGAGTTTTGACCATGAAGGGAGTCGGGGTGAAAATTTATTCGGCTGGTCTGGGTAGACATGTCATAAGCGGAGTGGGTTTGCATTGATGAGACACCATTAGAGAATGGTGTTGGAAGAGTGGGAGGAGGAATAGCAGGTTGTAAGTTCTCTGGCTGTAAAGATGCACCTGTCTGATCGATTGGGTACCGGCCAGCATTCTGTTGAACTGTTGAGAGGAAATAAAGACGTGATTACTGTTCAACCGAATCAAAAGTAAGGCAGCGTGAAGAAACAGACAGTGTAAATCACAGCAACAATGATTATTACTAAGAATGGATGTCATGTGATGAATCTTACATTGTGTCATGCGAGATCCATTAGAAACTGTCACAGGAGAAACTCCAGTAGATTGGATTTGATCCATCAGTGTTGCCTGCTTCTTCAACAGTTCGTTGAAACGATTTATTTGGTCTTTAAGTGCCAATCGAATATAATAAAACTGAAAAAATTCGTGATTTTCTTCTTCAAGCCGTTGCCAAACTGCAAGATTACACAAATTAATTTTTGAACACCGGAATTGGAAAGTCTCCACAACATTAAGATTCAACTGTGAAGAACGACAACAATACGATCCATTATAGGAATATATAGGGATATAGGGATAGCACTTACCAAGTTCGGTAATGTCAGGCACTACATTTGCATCTCTTGAGAGCACATTCACGGCTTCTATCTTGCTCATGTGCAGTTGAATGCAACGTTCTATAAGATTTTGTACCTGAATGAAAACAGTAGGCGAGAACTAATAAATGTAGGAGCCATGGACAAAACCGAATGAAATTAAAAGAATAAAACAATTCATAAATACAACTCACCACTTGTAGATGTTCACCCGAGAGGTGTCTGACCTCTCCTCCCGACATGCTTCAGGTTCGTCAATACCCGATTACAGCCTTACTACAACTCAAATATCGGAGCTAATAATCCTGGATATACAAGAAAATGTCGACAAAAGAAAGTTGCTAAGTGGAACTCCATAGAAGACAGCACTCGAAACAGGAAAGTGGACACATTGAGAACACCGACAAACATTACAAGTTAGCATTTTTCTTTTAAGAGAAACTTTCAAGGAGCTCACACCAATCTATAACCTCACCGGATTTCACCCCACACTAATTAATGGCAACGATAATGTCGAGAAAATGAAGACATTAAGTTGACGGAATCAAAAAGGCTTAACCTTTAAACTTTCGGCATAGATTTCAATCAAAAAAGTCTCAACTAAACAGATGCTCTTCAATGAGGAACAAAAAAACGAGAATAATGGACTGGAAAACAACTAAAGAATCAAACTTGGAGAAATGGGGACATTAAGTTGACGGAATTGAAAAGGCTAAACCTTGAACTCTCGGTATAGCATTCAAGCAAAAGAGAAAGCAAAACGAGGATAACGGACTTCTAGCCAACTGAAGAATCAAACTTTTGAGTAGTAAACAACGAAGCGACAAGAAAAACAAACAAAAATCCACAACCATCAACAAAAACAGTCTTTTTATAACCATTCTCGACACATTTCAGTACGAAATATGAGTTAATTTTATCCAAACTTTTCGATGAATCTTAAACTGCCTTCAACAGTCTAGTCATTGATTCAAGATCACGTCCTTAAATATTGCAGTAAACAGTACTAGCAGCAGCAGATAAACACTGTAATTCGAAACTAAAACCGTAATTAAAACCTCGAAGACATTGATTCACACACCATTACAAATTCAGAACAGCTTCATAAATTCATAAATTTGCATTACAACATTCAAAATCCTACACTCGAAATCGTGTCGAAATTAGTTCATCTCCTTAATTTACTCCAGCAACAGATTATCAGCAATCAACAAACCTAACAATTCGAAACTAAAACCTAAACAAACACGAATCAAATGCACAATTCGAATCGATCAAATTCTTCAATTCGAACAACAACAACAAACATCACGAAATTCAGAACTTCAAGATCACGAAACTAAAGAAATCACATAATCACACCACAAAATCATTCATAAACAACAACAATCAATGATTCAAGAAATCGAGAGGTGAGGAGAGAGAAAAAGATAGAGTACTCGTAGTTGATTACAAACCTGAGAAGACAGACAAAGGTAGCGTTGATTACAAGTATGGCGGAGGAAAGAGACGAAGACAGATTTGATATTGATGGCTACTTTCTAGAGAGAGACAGAATATTTTCTAGAGAGATTGAATCATTGCTTTCCCTTTTTTTTTTTCCTTTTTCTTTTTTTCATAATAATAACCACTAAAAGACGGTTTCCTGATAATATGTCGTCCTGATACATTGATACTCCTCCCTTCTTGCCTACGCTTTTTTTTTTGTAAAACACGGTTTCACACAATTCATATGATCTTTATAGGTAACGAATTACTCTGTACTATGTACTCTGTACTCTGTACTCTGTACTTTGTATCTCACAATACGTTACTATATTTTACATTATCGTAACTCGAAAAACAGTCTCTTTCAATGATTTATCGTGATTATAAAAATGGTTAATAAGCTATTTACAGCAAGAAAAACACATTGATAATATCACGAGAAATTGATATATTATTAACACATAATTACCATACTTAAAACAATATCAATGTGATTTTTACTATAAATAGTTTATTAAAGTGTGTCCAGTCGATAATGTTTTCCCCTCTATCATTTAAATCGATAACATCTATTTGTGATAAAACTATAGGACGATCTTACCAGAGATTTGTTCTTTTACTTTTGGTGTCTTGTAGACTAGTAGTACTACTCATGTTGGGTTGGTTTTGGGATGTTCTTGTTCATTAAGACACCCAAAGTCCCAAAGCTAAAGGCTTATCTTTTACCAAGACATAGAGGTGAGGGTGAGGTTGTTCCCACTTTTGTAAGTGTGGGTTGTGGGGCCCAAATGGTTAGGTGAATTTGGGCTGGATTTTGTTGTATTTTGTTTGGACATGACTATTTTTGTATGGTCATCATGGCCCATTTGCGAACTCCAAGGTGAAACTAAAGGCACCACACCCACCATGCCTTAATTTCAATCGAAAATGTTTCAATCTAGTGGTTAAGGGTTAAGATAAATGTATCGTGAACAATAGGTCCTCATGCAGTCATGCTAGAACCCTCGTTGAGGTGTATTGCCCTTATGTAGAGCTGACAAATCGGGCCGAGCCAATCTCGGCAGCCCGACCCGACACGAAAATAAGCACAACCCGGGCCCGTCACGGTGATGACGTGGCGAAAAGCACGGGCACAGCACAACGGGTCCTAAATCGGGCCGCGAGACCAATTTGAAGAAAAGTCTGTGCCTAGACACGGTGGGACCGTACCGACACGACTCTAAATCCTCAAAAAATGAAAAATCTTGAAAATTTGGTCGGGCACGACTTAAGCACGACGGCATGGCGCGACTTAGGCACGACCGGCACGTCCGGTTTGCCAGTTCTACCCTTATGGCTCTTTTGACACCAAGAAAGCAGTAACTTTCGTATATATAAGACCGTCTTACAATAAGTTGAGTTCGAAAAGAGGTAGCCAATCATAAATTTTTAGACTGTTGCTAGATGAGTAATGGACTAATGAGCAAGTGACAACAAATTTGCCAATAATTTAAGTAAAGTTAGTTGTTTGATTTTGTCTATGATATCATATGTGATAGTTGAAGTTAATACACTAATCACAATTCACAAATAGTTGTTCATCGTTTTAGAGTTAAGTGAATTTATTTTCAACATGAAATAGTCTATGTACTATTTCATGGAAGGTTATCACTTTCAATTCTCTTTCGTTCAAATTTTATTTCCACGAAACATCGTCTCACAATAATAATTATCGTGAACAATATCACAAAAGATTAACTCCATAACTTTAGACTCGACCTGCCCTGACTCGACGAGAAAGGTGAGGTGGCGCGGGCACAACGCGATGCATCACCGCACGACAAAAGTACGAGTGTATGAACCGAAATACAGTCAGACACAACAGACGACACGTGAACTGATCGATCCGACACAAGGAGCCTCAACGTGAGGGTGGGAGGCAGACTGGCTAGCCCTAACACGACATGACTAGACTCTGGCCTAATCACGTCAAAAGTAGATCAGATTTAAACACGATGGACCGACACAAAACACGGACAAACCAATAAAACCAATAGACACATTTGTCAACCTAATAAAACGTGCATCCATAACACCCCACACACATCCTCAAACCTTTTAGTCATTCCAACCATTCATTATTCACACAAAAACAAACACAAACACAAAAAATAGAATAATAATAATAGTAATAATAATGAATAATCATATCATACTTTCACCAAGGTTTTTAACACTTTCTACACTTATTATCCTCATATTTTCCTTCATCTTCTTCAAATATTATCCACAACAAAATGCACATAATAATAATAATTATAATAAATTCTCTGAATTATTACAATTGTTTCCTATAGATGATGCTTTCGGTCCCGAAAGTCTCACGTTCGATCCCAAGGGTGATGGTCCATATACCGGTGTTTCCGACGGCCGGATTATCAAGTGGGTCCCTCATGAACGCCGTTGGGAAGATTTTGCCTATACTTCTCTTAATAGGTGCATTCTCTTTCTTTCTTTTTTATTATTATTATTATCTGCAAATTTAATAAATACTTAATATTTGTGATAATTGTATTGATTTGTGTGTAATTCAGTCATCAATTTTAAATACATCTTACCATATTAAGAAAGAATTATATGGTTAAATATATTCTTAGAACTGTATTTAACGTTATTACGATAATTAATTATTGGTCAAGGTTTTTTCCCTAGAAAAATGTTATACTAATACAAGTATGTCTAATTGGTAGCTTGGTTGATGGAGACAAAATATTAGCATGTGGCTTATTAATTAAGTTGGTAAAATCTAGGACATTTTTGGTGATAATGATCTTATGATTAGGTCATTAATCATTATTTGAATAGTGGCAAACCCTAATTAATTATTGATTGTTGACGGTTTTACAATCAGTTTATGATGTAACAAGTTTCGTTCACGTTCACGTTCACGTGAGACGGTCTCACTAAAAACATGAATACTTATATGATTTATCTCAAGTAAGTCATTCATGATTTCGTCAATATCATATATATTCTTTATGTTTCGCGTTGCACCGAAAAAAAAAAAAAAATCACAATGTATTTCCTAGTTAATTAGCTGACTAAGAGATGGGCTAATCCCATAGGAATTGCATGACTATAATGGCCAACTAATTTTGGCTGTTTTTCTATGTGCGATGTGCCATACATCTCACATGTCCATTTAGAGATGCCGTCTTGTCCTACCATGCTAATAATAATAGAAATTAAACAAACAAATAAACAAACAAACAAATTTCTTGATGATAAAAACAAGGATCATGTTATTACATTTCTAAGCTAAACACTGAATTTACGGTGTTAAAATCTTCTAAATTTGACACTAATATAAGAACTGATGACAAAATTCATAAGTACATTACTTAGGGTTATATTTATCATTTCTCTATGACTTATTTCATCATGTAAATACCTGAATTTATTTATTCAGACAGATACATTAAGTTAAATTAAGGAAAAAAAAAAATTAGGGCATCATAACTTATTTATAGTATTAACATCGGTTTCTTTAACATGTATCCACTGGACACACGTTAATATATACTTATTAAGAAAGGAATCGCAATGATGTTGTCTAAGCATAGTATGGTAAATACTCCGTATGAATTAGGATTTCAAATTCTCGTGATAATACCATTGTGAATACCTCTTTAATAAGCATTTTAACGTATATCTAGTGGATACACGTTATAAAAACCGTATTAACATAATGTTATAATGTGTAGGGAAGTATGTGTGAGACATAAAAACCATGAAGAAAAAGAAGATAAATGTGGAAGACCATTAGGGTTACGTTTCAATGAAAAGAGTGGTGAACTATACATAGCCGATGCTTATATGGGCCTACTTGTTGTGGGCCAAGAAGGTGGGTTGGCCCATCAAGTTGTAACCGAAGTTGAAGGAGTTCCTCTTGGGTTCACTAATGGGCTTGATATTGATCAAGATAATGGGCTTGTCTACTTTACTTCTAGTAGCACTCGGTATCCAAGAAGGTAGGCCCGTCTATACCCGACCCGTTATAACGTTCGCTAGTTGCCTAGTTTAACTGATAACGTTATGAGGAGTGATATACTGATATGTATCCATGATTAGAAGTTTGAGATAAAAGCTAGTCAACACGGTTAAACACGACTCTTAGACTCAATCAGACACCAGCCCACTTTAGCACCACACGCCATGAATCTCGTTATTTTTTTTTTACTTTTTTTGTGGTTCTGTGAACAACGGGGGAGGACTTCAAACCTGAAACTTATTGTCTAAGGTACCTGATTTTAGGTTAACCATTAGACTAAGACATCTTCGGTGTCATGGATCTCGTTATGGGAAGTGATAGTCATTTTTTGCTATTAGGTTATTTCGACTTTTCAGAATGTCAATAGTTAAAGATCAGATGTACGCGGCCTTACATTTAGTTGCATTACAATAGAGATCGAGGATGAGAGATCAAACATGCGAACTATTATCGAGGGTAATCAGTTCTAACCACTAGACTAAGACATCTATACGGTAATCAAACATTGTCATGAAGTCACGTAATTGTCCATGATAATTGTGTCTGAACCATCAGACTAAGACATTTACGAGAGTCGAACCTGCATTGTTATGAAGCCAGGTCATATAATTGAAGCTTTTTTGTTTGTCATGCAGGAATTACATGTCAATAATCCTAAGCAATGACAAAACAGGAAGGTTACTTGAATACAATCCACTAACAAAACAATCAAGGAACCTTCTCACTAATCTTTCATTCCCTAATGGTGTATCATTAACCAAAAACAAGGATTCTCTTCTCCTAGTTGAGACAACTACTTGCAAAATCCTAAGACATTGGCTAGAACTTTCGCCAAAACCCGGTATTACAGAGGTGTTTACAGAGCTACCAGGGTTTCCAGACAACATAAGGATGAATTCAAGAGGCGAGTATTGGGTAGGAATTTACTCGAAACGAGGGAAGTTTTTGGAATCGATTCTTTCGTTTTCTTGGGTTGGAAATGTCATAGTTAATCTTCCCTTTAATGGGGTGAAATTGAGTTCAATTTTTACTAGGTTGAAAGCAATTGGTTTGGCTGTAAAATTGGATGAGAAGGGTAGTATAGTTCAAGTTTTGGAGGATATAAGTGGTAAGTTGAAGTTTGTTAGTGAGGTTTTGGAGAAAGATGGGAATTTGTGGTTTGGGTCTGTTATTTTGCCCTTTGCTAGTTTGTACAAGGACTATGAAAAAGCCGACAGATGATTAGTACACATGATCTGAATTCAAATCCCGTCAACATCAAATTCGTCCATGTAATTCATATTGCATCAATCAATACATATACGATGATTAGTTGTACTCTAGTGATGAGGGTTAATGAAGCCGACTAATTGACCATTAATTCAATTAAACGGTTTCATGTATACCTGTTGCCATGTAATGATGATTAGTCGCAAATGTTAGCACGCTTAAGTGGTTAACTAATAGATTTGCATGAGCTATATGCATATACATATGATCACCCAATTCAAATCCCGTCAACATCAAATTCATGCATGTTGTACTCTAGTGATGAGGGTTAACGAAGTTGACTAATTGAGCATTAGTTCAGTGAAACAGTTTCATGCATACCTGCCATGTAATTAGATGATTAGCTGCAAATCTGAGCACACGTAACTGTTTAACTAATAGTTTCACGTGAGCCATACGCATATGCATATGAATATATGACCAGAATTCAAATCCCGTCACCATCAAATTCGTGAATGTGAGTGACACATATTGCATCAATATATATAATGGTTACTTGGACTCTAGTGAGTTAATGTAAATAATTGGCAAACAAGTTAGATATTGGAGTTTAATTTCAGTTGTGTGGCCCAATCATATTTTGCACTATGAGTCCTTTAATTTGGCTAATCAAATTAAAGCCACAACTGGCCCACAAGGCCCACAATCAATGAGGTAAAAAAAACCTTTCCTCCACAAATGGTCAAACTAACTTGAACTTTTAAAGTAAATTTTATATGCGATTTTGAATATTTATTTACCTGTAATTAAAATATTTAGTACAACGAATCAAAGATAGAGCCGTCAAGGTGGTCACGGACTCACGAGATTGGGATCAGTTCGAGCTTGGCTGAGCCACCATCACAAGGGCTAGTGGCATCGGTCTAGTACGCGGTTAATTGGTTTATTTTTATACTTTTGTTTATACAGTACATATAATTATTTTAATCAAAGATAATGAATAATTGAGACTAACAAATGATCGAGATTACAGAGTACATTAATAAAATGATACAGAGTAACTCAGTAAAAACCCGTTAGTCATTTGTTTAGTAAAAGACGATTTCACACGTATTTTCCGTATTTCAAGAAAAAAAGAATAAAGAAAAAAACAGAAATGAGCGCCACGCGTCATTTTTTTCCCATATATATCCACAAAAATCACATTTGGTTTTCCTCAAATTCCGAACCTCCCTCCCTCCCTCAAGTTCATACATCACTGACTACTGAATCATTGCCACTCCTAACCTAAATCACCTCAAATCAATCCCAATTCCCCCAATTAATCTCCAATCAAATCAATCAAATGGCAAATTTTATCAGAACCATCTCCCAATCCCTAACCAAACGTACCAATATCACCCGATCCTGTTCCGGTTCGGGTTCGGGTTCGGGTTTGGGTTTGAGTTTGAGTTCCCGCCTCTATTCCTCCGCCGCCGCTGCCACCGCCGATTTGGACGTCGGTTTATGGCTCAAAGACTACCAAGACTACCGGAAGTCGCTCTACGGCGGCACCATCACTCACCGCGCTCTCTTCGTCGATGCCGTCGGCACCCTCGTCGTCCCCGCCCAACCCATGGCCCAGGTTCGCCACCGTCTCCGCCGTCAATATAAATTTAGTAGTATAGTAATGTGAATTGTGAAAATGTCGGAATTGCAGATATACAGGGAGATAGGAGAGAAGTACGGCGTGAAATACTCGGAAGACGAGATATTAAACCGGTATCGATGGGCTTATGAACAACCTTGGGGAGGATCTCGACTCAGGTTCGATTTGTTTACCTTTGATTAAAATAGTCGATTTTTCTTTTATAATTATTTAGCAAAATAAATGTAGGGTAGTGTTTAGTGTAGTTTAATTTGTTTATCTTTGATTAAAAGAATCGATTTTTAGGGTTTATCTCGTTAAATAAATGTAGGATTTGTTTCATTTGTTTACTCAATCTATTGTGGATTTACAGTTTATTTTCGTTGAATGTTGTCCATTTTCTGCTGATTTTGGTAATAATACTGTAGTTAATTGTGTAAGACGATCTGTATCCCGATTTGTTCGTATAAAAAGTTCATTAATTTATCGATAATGAATAAACCTGTATTTAATCATTGCATGCAACGATAATTTATAATCTGGAACTGGGCACACGTTAGAAAAACTGATTTAGAAATAAGGACTCGATTAGGGCATAAATCGATGTAATTAATGCATATACAGAGTATTATTGAAGGGTTGTAATTATCCATTTATCCTTTCCCATAATAATTGAGGTGAAGTTGTCGTTTTACGCAAGTGTACTGTCTGCCTCAGACGTGAGATCGTCTTAGTATGCTCTGTGTTTCTAATGTTGTTTATGTTGCTGTTAAATGGCGATTATGAATTGATTAGTTTGTGTAGTGAATTTCGATAATTGAGATGAGTATGATTAAGACACTTCCTTAAGTCATTATCCAGATGTTAATTATTAAAGATATGGTGCAAAAACACTACAATAATTGAGCTAATTAACAAATATTAATCGTCTGCAAGATTCGTTGTCGTAGTGCTAATGATAGTGTTAAATTTTAATAATTCATCGTCCATGTGCGTTTGCGTGACTTCTCCATTTGGTCGTCTAAGCATGATTACTGACATGGATTAGTACTAAACTCAATATAATTACTTTATTAAGCAAATGATCAACTGCCTTACTTTGGTCTCTGTCTGTTCATCAAAGCATCTTTGTTGCCCAAGTTACATGTGATTATATCAAAAAGTTTGCTAATGATATTCGATTCTTAGCCACAATAGTCGATCCCAAGTTGAACATTTTGTAGAAACTCCGGTTTTGTTGTTGTTGTTGTTGTTGTTGTGTTGTTGTCGTGATATAATCAAAAACTTGGGTATGCATCTAGCTAGTAGGTGCGACTCTTGGAAACCGTGTTTGTGTAACATAGGCTATGATTTCCCCATTTGGCCAACATTCGATGCTTTAGTTGGTAGTAAACCAGTAACCCATGTATGCATTTGATATGTTCCTGTGAAATGTGATAAGCTATCAGTCACAAGAACATTTGAGACTTTTAAGACACGGTGGGCCGGTGGGGGTGACATAGGACTCGGAAGATGTGGCTGTCGCTTAACGTCTCCCAGTTTCCCTCTACTGAAAATCTGAATTTGAAGTGACCCTGTTGAACTTCTAAAGTTAGTAGCCACTAATTTTGAGAGGCCCGGGCCTATCCTATGAGGGATGATAAATGACATGTCTTAATCCATTCAACTCATGTGGGTCAAGTAATTTATGTGGTCTTCTTTTCTTATTGAATTGAAAAGAAGAAAATGAAAATGACCTGCATCTGCATATATGATTAAAGACCTTTTACTTTGAGGGAAAGCCGGAGTAGAATTGATTCCGAGTTTTCGACTTTTGTTTATCAGTCACTGTTTGAAACTTATGGTAATTGAATGGCAAACTATATCACGGAAAAATAGGAACTTCGATGTTTCTTTCTCCCTTGACTGAAGTTTTTGTCGTTGTCTTCGCCTTTTAACTAGTATGGAGTAAATTTCAACTGATAATATCGTCATCTTACGTGGAGGATTGATCAAAGGGGTATAGCCGTATAGTGTTTAAGTAAAGCAGTAAATGTGGTCGACTGGTACCGGGTAAATGCAAAAATTGACTGAGTTTTGAGCTTGCATCCCAGATTTACTGTCTCTTTTTTACTTTGGTATAATGTGGAGTACACCTTATCAGATGAAGTGATGAACGTGATTTGCCAAAGTCAAAAATTTCCATTTGGAGAACGGGGATTAATAATGGTAAATCTTTTTTTATGCAGATATGTCGACGATGGTAGACCTTTCTGGCAATATATCGTTGCTTCTTCCACAGGTTGCTCAGATGCTCAGTACTTCGAAGAGCTATACAACTACTACATTACCGATAAGGTGAGCAAATGGCCGTGCTAAGTTCTGCAATCATTCCTTCTTTCTCTCAAATTCCGTACTTCGTAAACTGTAAATTAAAACTCTGTGTTGATGTCATGTCATTGTTTATATTTGACAGGCCTGGCAGTTGTGCGATCCAAATGCAGAGAAAGTATTTCAGGCTCTCAGAAATGCTGGTGTAAAAGTTGCAGTCGTCTCCAACTTCGATACTCGGTTAAGGCCTCTACTTAAGGCTCTGAAGTGTGAGCACTGGTTTGATGCTTTGGCCGTCTCAGCTGAAGTAAGAGCTCTCATAATCCTCTATCATTTGAATAGCATTACTAGAAACTTCTGCACGAGACAACCACATTGTCGAACCATATGATGAGTAGATGAGACCATCACAGGCAATTTACTGAAACATGACCGTGTTATCCAAATTGAACAGGTTGCTGCAGAGAAGCCAAACCCAACGATATTTTTGAAGGCATGTGAGCTACTGCAGGTAAAACCAGAAGATGCTGTTCACGTTGGTGATGACCGTAGAAACGACATATGGGGTGCCAGAGATGCTGGTTGTGATGCTTGGCTCTGGGGTAGCGACGTGCACTCTTTCAAAGAGGTATATTGCCCCTTCATTCACTTATTCCCGGTTCTCCATAATTCCTTTTGAAACTGTAAAACTCGAACAAATTAGGGTTCCAAACTGACATTGGTTGTACTATACGTGATTTCAGGTTGCGCAAAGAATCGGCGTCCATGTCTAGATTATACATATATAAGACCGTCTTCCTGGAAATCTCCGAGGTTGTACTTGTACATATTTTGTCACGGTTTCTTGTAGCAAGAGCGATGTAGAAGCGAAGCCCCTTAGCTTACAAATAAGCTGTTAAGCAAGTTATCGAGGCTAGTTTGGCTTGTAAAGTTGTAATCTTTGTATGTAATGAGTGTCGAACTATCAAGTGTTTGTTCATCGATGTTGGTGTTGTCTCGAAAAGCGTGCTCTTTTCTCGTTGTTATGTACTCCCATGTCGTCCCGCCTCCTTGAAGATAATTAAAGCATCTCCCATGAATTTTGTAAAATTACCTCCCACGGGCCTCGCTCTTGTTGTGACAAGGTTGCGTTTTGCATTAGTCTGAACCCGAAATGACCTGACATGTCGCATAACACGACGACACAAACAAGTTCGCGAGCTAAGATGTGACTTCAAGTCTAAGTCAAGGCTATGTAGCACTATTAACTTTATGCTTTTTTTCATCAATATTTTCTTAATAACTCGGGATCTAATAATACACCGTATACAAAAAATATTAGATAATCAATAAAAAAACATTTCATATGGTCAAAAACTATATGATTATAATTAATATTTTTGTAAATAAAAGGAAATTATTAACTATATACTCGTATAATTATGATTAATACCATTAACTCGGTTGCTCGACTTGACTCATTAAAATACCGAGCCACCGAGCTTTTATTTCATATTATATTTCTTAATTTTATTATATTATACGTATTTACTAATTATATTTAGGACGATTTTTCTAACCTGTGTCCATTGAACACACATCAATAACCTAATTAAAAAAAAGATTAATCATGATATTATCCTGAAAAGTTGAAAAAATTAAGTTTTATTTATCATATTTATACGATATCTATTTAATTTTACCTTAATTAAGAGCCGAAAAAAAGAGGAGTAATTACCATAAATAAATACTCTATAAAAAAAGAGTATCGCATATCTATCTTCCTCACTTGCTGTACAAGAAACTGTCTCACCCTTTTTAGAGAGATAATCCAATACTCTAGAGAGAGAAAGCTCAGTCTTCGACAACAATGACGGAATACGACGAGCATGAAGCCAAGAACGAGAAGAATCCTCCTCCCCTCGATGAAGGCGACATCGCCGTCATGAAAACTTATGTAATTAACTTTCTGTCTCTTTTCCCCCAATTTTTCGTCTTTGATTGATTTGATTGCTGCTTTTCACCTCGATTCGTCGTTGTTTCACCTCTGATTGATTTATTAGGTTGGGGGATTTGATTGATTAGGGTTCTTGAGTGAATTAGGGTTTTCGTGTAGTTAGTTGCTTCCTTTTGAATGATATGATTGCTGGCTGCTTTTCACCTCGATTCGTCGTTGTTTCACCTCTGATTGATTTATTGGGTTGGGGGATTTGATGGATTAGGGTTTCGAGCGAATTTTAGGGTTTTCGTGTAGTTAGTTGCTTCCTTTTGAATGATATGATTGCTGGCTGCTTTTCCCCCAATTTTTCGTCTTTGATTGTTTTGCCTGGGTTTGATCCGTCATTGTTTCACCTCTGATTGATTTATTGGGGTTGGGGGATTTGATAGATTAGGGTTCTTGAGTGAATTAGGGTTCTCGAGTGAATTAGGGTTTTCGTGGAGCTAGTTTTTCCCCTTCTGAATTGATGATTATTATTACTCTTTGTTAGTGTAGGGTTTTGATTGAACGTGTTTGAACGCTTATTCACAACTTTAGTTGTAGTATATTGATTGTTCTAGTTTGAAAAGATGCTGACTTTCGAGTTGTTGAGGATTTTTTAATCAACTATGGTTTTAGGGGTGGATGGAGGTTCACTTCAATGGTATTGTTCATTTGTTTGTCTTAATTGAAACCGTAAATCTGCTCTATTTGGCTCGAGAAATAACTGGTTGGGTAACTGGGTTATAAGAATATTTATGATTACGGTAATTTTAGAAGCTTTGTATAGGACAGTCCCAATAGGGAATAACCCAAAGTTAAAAGGGGTAGGTTATCAATTTAAAGGCAGTTTCTTAATCAAAAGTTTGGTCTTTTATGAAATAGATTGGTTATATGGCGTAGGACAGCCTTATATACGTAACAATTTGTGATTTTTTTGTCCAACAAAGCACGCACTTTTAGTCGCATTAGAATAATTGTGTATCTGTCTCATTTTTGAATGATGTCGGGTTTAAGGCACAAAATTTTTGAGTGGGCTAGTTGTTGAGACAGGTTGTCCATTTAGTGACCTGTGTCCCAGGTCTATTTTAGTTGTTGTGAATTGTTCGATCTTGATTATATCAGGTTTAAGCTTATCCTGCGTTTGGGTTTG
Organism: Agrostemma githago; assembly: GCA_958450325.1. Lineage (NCBI taxonomy): Eukaryota > Viridiplantae > Streptophyta > Magnoliopsida > Caryophyllales > Caryophyllaceae > Agrostemma > Agrostemma githago. The sequence goes on along the minus strand of OY288247.1, from coordinate 76,760,861 downwards.
TTAATATCTGAATCTTTGTTTGGTCATTTTTGCAGGGTTTAGGACCTTACTCATCCGTCATCAAAGAGAGGGAGAAGGAAGTAAAGGAGTTGTCAAAGAAGATAAATGACCTGCGTGGTATGTTTCTCGTCTTTTATGTAGAGACAAGCAGTCAATGTCCTATGAAATGTATCACCTTTTTCATCGTCTGTGCTAAATTACATATTGAAGAATAGTTACTACTTACTAGTGTGAGTGATGTTCATTGTAAAGAAAAACTTCATTAACTAAACATAACTGTCTTCCCTGTATAGCATCAGTCAGACTTGATGACATGAAATATATTGGTCATATTATGCTTGGTGAATGCATGAAATGGTCGAGTATCTTATAAGTATACATCTTTCTTGGAGGGAGGCAGGGAGCATCATATAAATTCTCTTGCTTGGTTAGGGAGTTAGTCTGGAAGAATATAGAGGGATCCATTCACTCTTGTAAGGAAATTAATAACCTTCTGTCGTTGTGAGATTTAGAATGAGAATGACATTAGTCCATCCAGCCTCCCTCCCGTCCCCTCCTTTTCTCAATGTGTATCTCAACAAGGACCGAGTTTTTTTCCCCCTTTCTAATCTTTTTTGTGTAACCAATATGATTAGTTTAGCTTCTATCTGAGTTCCTGACTGTAGAGCTCAACTCAAAGTGTAACATATAAGTAATATACAACTCCAAACCCCAAAGCCTTTGTTGATTGCTCTTTATCGTTGCTTGGTTTGGTCTATTGATTGCTCTTTATCGTTGGGTTGCTATGTATAGGTGTCAAGGAGTCCGATACCGGATTAGCACCACCCAGCCAATGGGATCTTGTTGCTGATAAGCAAATGATGCAGGAAGAACAACCACTGCAGGTTTGTTTCGATTGAATCTTTTCTGTCCGACTTGTCTAGTTACCTCTTTGAATTTCTTAGGTTGCTGATTGTTGCAACTGATTTTAGGTTGCAAGATGCACCAAGATCATCAATCCAAACACCGAGGATGCTAAATACATGATCAACGTCAAGCAAATTGCAAAGGTATTTGGGCTTCCTTGTCAATAATCTCTCCTCGAAGTAATTTTTTGTTTATTTATATTTTTACTGGAATGTATGTAGTTTAAGAAGAATTGATGAGTTATCTGTAGGGAAAATTGTATATTATGGGGCTTTTGCATAGTGGATTATGCTATATACCCTCCTCTTCGATTATGTTATATACTGATACATATTAGTATTATCACCAAGGTGAACTTGTCATTATATGACTACTCGTATCTAACTTTCATTTTATGTTCTGAATTGCAGTTTGTCGTTGGGTTGGGTGATAAAGTTTCTCCAACAGATATCGAAGAAGGAATGCGTATCGGGTATGTTAGTCGAGTTTTTAGGCAACATCGTGCACTCCAGATGTTTTAAAAACAATGATTCTTCTCATTTGAATGAAGCTATAACAGCTTATATTTTCATCTTTTTGCCTTGTGTCTAATGTTAGTTGTGCTAGTATAGTCAACTTGTCTATAGGTTGTCAATTGAGTCAACTTTGGACAGTCGACATGTCATTTATTTTGTTTCTGATGTTGTGCATCAATTTCACAGGGTTGATCGAACTAAGTACCAGATCCAGATACCCTTACCTCCAAAGATCGATCCCAGTGTGACCATGATGACGGTGGAGGAGAAGCCTGACGTTACTTATAATGATGTCGGTGGGTGCAAAGAGCAGATTGAAAAGATGAGAGAAGTGAGTGTCCTTGCTTCTTCTCAAATGTGCATTTCCTGTCTTTTTTTAACTCATCAGTAACAAGTAGCCTTTAACCAATGAGATCATAGCTTAGTGCTTCTTAGGGTCGAATCTCACCCCTAACAGTTGTACTACCTGGCTCATTTCTCAACAAAAATATAGGCTTTTCTTTATCTTGACGGTGGCGGTGCTAGCTTTTCATGGTCGTTATTTCATGTATGTCTCAGGTTGTCGAATTACCTATGCTTCACCCCGAGAAGTTTGTGAAACTGGGTATCGATCCTCCCAAGGGTGTATTATGCTATGGCCCACCCGGAACGGGAAAAACTCTGTTGGCCAGAGCTGTTGCTAACCGAACCGATGCATGCTTCATTCGTGTAATTGGAAGTGAGCTCGTTCAGAAGTATGTCGGAGAAGGTGCCCGAATGGTTCGTGAACTGTTTCAGGTATGCTCTTTGGAAGGAATTTGCAGTATTTTCTCTACTTCCATTCTTTTATATTTTACACAGTGAAGTAATATACTGTTGTCTATATAGATGGCGAGGTCAAAAAAGGCCTGCATCGTCTTTTTCGATGAAGTTGATGCTATTGGAGGTGCTCGTTTTGATGATGGTGTGGGTGGAGACAACGAGGTGCAGCGTACTATGCTGGAGATTGTAAACCAACTTGATGGTTTCGATGCCCGTGGAAACATCAAAGTCCTCATGGCTACAAACAGGTACACATCGATTCTTGCATAAAGAATTTTAACTATTTTGCAAATTGGGTTGGTATCAGTTTGAATGACTCATATTCTTTTTAATGGATCATGCAGACCCGATACACTTGATCCAGCTCTTCTGCGGCCAGGACGTTTGGACAGGAAGGTTGAGTTTGGCCTCCCGGATTTGGAGGGCAGGACCCAGATATTCAAGATTCATACCCGGACTATGAATTGTGAAAGGGATATCAGGTTCGAGCTTCTTGCCCGACTCTGCCCCAACTCAACAGGTGAATGCCCCACTTCTCTTCTCACTCATACTACTACTTAGACCAATCCGAAAACCCGACCCGACCCGACATCCTAACGAATAACCCGAATTCTTACAAGACATGTGAATTGAGTTGACCTCAACCTGGACCCCAACTGGGTTGACATTCTCACGAGCTGATATTACTTTCAGGAGCTGACATACGGAGTGTATGCACGGAAGCTGGTATGTATGCGATAAGAGCAAGGAGGAAGACAGTGACGGAGAAAGACTTCTTGGACGCGGTGGACAAAGTCATAAAGGGGTATCAGAAGTTCAGTGCCACACCCAAGTACATGGTCTACAACTAAAGCTACAGTATTATGTTCAATCTCTTTTCGTTACTGTATCTTGGGATCGTTTTGGATGAAAATGCCCTAGTTTAAAGTGTATGTTTAATTCGTTTTCCTGAATTTTTATGGGTCGTTTAATGTTTATTCCTTTCAAATTTTAGGCCCGATGGTCTGTTATTTCTATGAATTTGAACGCCTCGAAGCTGTAGTGCCATTTTGTTTTTTACAATTTCCGGGTTTTAGATTGAGCAATTTGGAGAGATTATTATGTATGGAGTAGTAACACGTCTCCAAATCACGTATTATATCGTTTAAATGACAACATCAACATCCAATTAACCCTCATATTACACTAATGCATTATATTTGGTGTAGAGGTTGTTCAGTGTGAATATGTATCAATTTTATTTTGGGCCTCAAAAGATCGAAAAAATGTGGATAATAACCTTCAAAATTGATTTTTTTTTGTTATTTTTGAGAGTTTTTAAACTTGTTCTGAAGCGCGAATATTTTTGTACAAAAACTTGTCAACATAAATATAATGCCTAAAGATGAATATTAGAACCCTCCGGCGCGATATAAATCGGGATATAGAACTTGTTTCGATTGAATCTGATATGTCTAAAAATCACATATCATGGCCTTTAAAAAACTCGATTGACATCCAAATGACCTTTATTTTACACCAGGACATTAGATTTGGTGTGGACATTGTTCAGCGTGAATATCGATTGATTTTATTCCGGGACCCAAATGACCGAAAAAACGTGGATAATAACCTTCGAAATCGATCGTTTTTTTGCTATTTTCGAGAGTTTTTAAATGTATTCTAAAGCGCGAATATTTTTGGACGAAAATTTGTTAACATGAACATAATGCCTAAAGATGATTATTAGGACCCTCCGTCGCAATATAAATTGATATATAGAACTTGTTTCGATTGAATCGGATACGTCTCAAAATCACATATTATGGCCTCTAAAGGACTTGATTGACATCCAAATGACACTTATTTTACACTGGGGCATTACATTTGGCGTGGACCTTGCTCAACGCAAATATCGATCGATTTTATTCTGGGACCTAAATGGCCGAAAAAACATGGATAATAACCTTCAAAATTGACCCTTTTTCGCTATTTTCGAGAGTTTTTAAGTTTGTTCTAAAGCGCAAATATTTTTGGACGAAAACTTGTCAACATGAATATAATGCCTTAAGATGATTATTAGGACCCTCAGGCGCGATATAAATTGGTATATATAACTTGTTTCGATTGAATTCGACACGTCTAAAAATCACATATCATGGCCTTTAAATGACTCGATTGACATCCAAATGACCCTTATTTTACACCGGCGGATTACATTTGGTGTGGACTTTGTCCAGCGCGAATATCGGTCAATTTTATTCCAGGACCCAAATGGCCGAAAAAATGTGGATAATAACCTTCAAAATCGATCGTTTTTCGCTATTCTCTAGAGCTTTTAATTTGTTTTAAAGCGCGAATATTTTTGTACGAAAACTTGTCAACATGAACATAGTGCCTAAAGATGATTATTATAACCTTCCGGTGCGATATAAATTGGTATATAGAACTTGTTTCGATTGAATCAGACACGTCTCAAAATCAGATATTATGGCCTTTAAAAGACTCGATTGACATCCAAATGACCCTTATTTTACACCGGGGCATTACATTTGGTGTGGACTTTGTTCAGCGCGAATATCGGTCGATTTTATTTCGGGACCGAAATGGCCGAAAAAACGTGGATAATAACCTTCAAAATCGACCGTTTTTCGCTATTTTTGAGAGTTTTTAAATGTGTTCTAAAGCGCGAATATTTTTGGACGAAAACTTGACAACATGAATATAATGCCTAAAGATGATTATTAGAACCCTCTGGCGCGATAAAAACTGGTATATAGAACTTGTTTCGATTGAACCGACACGTCTCAAAATCACATATTATGGCCTTTAAAAGACTCGATTGACATCCAAATGACCCTTATTTTACACCAGGGCATTACATTTGGTGTGGACTTTGTTCAGCGCGAATATCGTTCGATTATTTCGGGATCGAAATGGCCGAAAAAACGTGAATAATAACCTTCAAAATCGACCGTTTTTCGCTATTTTTGAGAGTTTTTAAATGTGTTCTAAAGCGCGAATATTTTTGGACGAAAACTTGTCAACATGAACATAATGCCTAAAGATGATTATTAGGACCCTCCGACGCGATATAAATTGGTATATAGAACTTGTTTCGATTGAATCGGACACGTCTCAAAATCAGATATTATGGCCTTTAAAAGACTCGATTGACATCCAAATGACCCTTATTTTACACCGGGGCATTATATTTGGTGTGGACTTTGTTCTGCGCGAATATCGGTCGATTTCTTTCGGGACCGAAATGGCCGAAAAAACGTGGATAATAACCTTCAAAATTACTGACATTGTGCGTTTTGGGAATTTATGCTCGGACGAGCATAAACAGGTGCTCGAAGCGGCTGTTTCTGAGACGGAGATCAAGAAAGCGATGCATGATATTCCTCGAGACAAAGCTCCTGGTCCGGACGGGTTCACTACTAGTCAGTTTTTTATTGACTCGTGGGATATAATTGGAGACGATGTGGTCAGCGCTATTCAGGACTTCTTCCTCTCTGGTAAGTTACTGAAACAGCTGAACTGTGCTATTATTACTTTGATTCCAAAAGTGAGCAGGCCTCAGACCGTGAAAGAATTTAGGCCGATTGCGTGCTGTAATGTTGTTTACAAATGTATTGCTAAGATAATCTGTTCGAGATTGGCCAAAGTCCTTCCCCAGATAATTTCGCCTACTCAGGGTGGATTTATTGAGGGTCGGAGTATTGTGGAGAATGTGTTGATATGTCAAGACCTTGTTAAGATGTATAGGAGAGGGCGCGTTTCTCCTAGATGTTTATTCAAGGTTGATATTCACAAGGCCTATGATAGTGTGGAGTGGAGCTTTGTCGATCAAATGTTAAGAGCTTTGGATTTCCCGGAACATTTTCGTTGCCTGATCATGGAATGTGTCACCTCAGTCTCGTATTCCCTCAGTGCCAATGGAGATAATTTCGGGTTTTTCCGTGGGAAGAGAGGTTTGAGGCAGGGTGATCCTATGTCGCCGTTGCTATTTACTATTTGTATGAAATATTTTTCTCGTATTCTGACCTATGGTAAGATGGACAGGAATTTTAAATATCACCCAAAATGTGGCCCAATGAAGCTTACACATCTGATGTTCGCGGACGATTTGTTGCTTTTTTGCAAAGGGGATACTGTTTCGATGGAGTTCTTGTGGAGAGCTTTTGCTACGTTTAGCCGTGCCTCAGGGCTGAATATAAGCATAGGTAAATCTCATGCTTATTTTGCTGGTGTTGATGAGGTTAAGAAAGCTTCTATACTGCAATTTTCAGGCTGTGTGGAAGGTACGTTGCCCTTTCGGTATCTTGGTCTTCCGATCCAATGTACTCGCATTGGGAAATCGGATTGTGAAAGCCTGATAGCCCGTATTATCTCGAGAGTTTCTAGTATTGGTGCTCGTAAGCTTTCCTATGCGGGTAGACTGACCTTGGTTCAGACTGTCTTGTCTCAACTGCATAACTATTGGGCAATGGTCTTTATTATTCCGAATTATGTTATGTCCAGAATTATTACTCTATGTCGCAATTTCTTAGGGAATGGTGGGGTGGAGGGAAATAATCGGGCTTTGGTGAGCTGGGAGAAGATCTGCTGCCCTAAGATGGAAGGGGGATTGGGCCTTAGGGACCTGACCGCGTGGAATCAGGCCGCGGTGGCTAAACTGGCATCTTGGGTTTTTGATCAGCCGGATCGGTTATGGGTGCGGTGGGTGAATAGCATTTATCTGAAGGGACGGGATTGGCGTGATTATCAACCCAACACGGATGTCACCTGGGCTTGGCGGAAGATTTGTCAGGCTAAGGAGAAAATTAAACATTTGTTTGTGAATGATCTCTGGCATGGTTCTTTTTCCTGTTATAGGATCTCGGAAGGTTACGAGGGCATTCGGACTCACAAACCGAAGGTGCCTTGGGCCCGCCTTGTTTGGAGTGGGTGGAGTACTCCTAAACATAGCTTTATTTCTTGGCTTGTGTTTAGAAGGGCTTTAAACACTAGGATAAACCTCGTGAGGTTTGGTATTGCTGATTCAGACCGTTGCTATTTATGTGAAGCTCAGGAAGAGAGCTTGGAGCATCTATTCTTTGGCTGTGAGTGGAGCTCTCAGATTGTTGACAGTCTGAGCATGTGGGTGAGGAAACAAATACCGAGTAACGATACCTTACTTTGGGCGAGCAAGATGCGAGGATCGAAATTGCAATGCAATGTCTTGCGTGTTTTGTTTAACGCCATGATTTACTATGTATGGAGGCAACGAAACTTGTGTAGAATTGAAGGATCAGTCCAGCGACCTCATCATATAGTTAAGTTGATCAAAAGGGATGTACGAGATAGAATTATGTCTAAGATTAAATACCCATTACGGACTAGAGATGCTAGATGGCTACATAATTTGATGTAGCCATTCATTTGTACAATGATACACATTTTTTAATACATACTTACCCTTTACCAAAAAAAAAAAACCCTTCAAAATCGACCGTTTTTCGCTATTTTCGAGAGTTTTTAAATGTTTTCTAAAGCGCGAATATTTTTGGACGAAAACTTGTCAACATGAACATAATGCCTAAAGATGATTATTAGGACCCTCCGACGCGATATAAATTGGTATATAGAACTTGTTTCGATTGAATCGGACACGTCTCAAAATCAGATATTATGGCCTTTAAAAGACTCGATTGACATCCAAATGACCCTTATTTTACACCGGGGCATTACATTTGGTGTGGACCTTGTTTAGCGCGAATATCGGTCGATTTTATTTCGGGACCGAAATGACCGAAAAAACGTGGATAATAACCTTCAAAATCGACCGTTTTTCGCTATTTTTGAGAGTTTTTAAATGTGTTCTAAAGCGCGAATATTTTTGGACGAAAACTTGTCAACATGAACATAATGCTTAAAGATGATTATTAGAACCCTCCGGCGCGATATAAATTGGTATATAGAACTTGTTTCGATTGAATCGGACACGTCTCAAAATCACATATTATGGCCTTTTAAAGACTCGATTGACATCCAAATAATCCTTATTTTACACCGGGGCATTACATTTGGTGTGGACCTTGTTCAGCGCGAATATCGGTTGATTTTATGTCGGGACCGAAATGGCCGAAAAAACGTGGATAATAACCTTCAAAATCGACCGTTTTTCGCTATTTTTGAGAGTTTTTAAATGTGTTCTAAAGCGCGAATATTTTTGGACGAAAACTTGTCAACATGAACATAATGCTTAAAGATGATTATTAGAACCCTCCGGCGCGATATAAATTGGTATATAAAACTTGTTTCGATTGAATCGGACACGTCTCAAAATCACATATTATGGCCTTTTAAAGACTCGATCGACATCCAAATAATCCTTATTTTACACCGGGGCATTACATTTGGTGTGGACCTTGTTCAGCGCGATAATCGGTTGATTTTATGTCGGGACCGAAATGGCCGAAAAAACGTGGATAATAACCTTCAAAATCGACCGTTTTTCGCTATTTATGAGAGTTTTTAAATGTGATCTAAAGCGTGAATATTTTTGGACAAAAACTTGTCAACATGAACATAATGCCTAAAGATGATTTTTAGGACCCTCCGTCGCGATATAAATTGGTATATAGAACTTGTTTCGATTGAATCGGACACGTCTCAAAATCAGATATTATGGCCTTTAAAAGACTCGATTGACATCCGAATGACCCTTATTTTACACCGGGGCATTACATTTGGTGTGGACTTTGTTCTGCGCGAATATCGGTCGATTTATTTCGGGACCGAAATGGCCGAAAAAACGTGGATAATAACCTTCAAAATCGATCGTTTTTCGCTATTTTTGAGAGTTTTTAAATGTGATCTAAAGCGCAAATATTTTTGGACGAAAACTTGTCAACATTAACATAATGCCTAAAGATGATTATTAGGACCCTCCGACACGATATAAATTGGTATATAGAACTTGTTTCGATTGAATCGGACACGTCCCAAAATCAGATATTATGGCCTTTAAAAGACATGATTGACATCCGAATGACCCTTATTTTACACCGGGGCATTACATTTGGTGTGGACTTTGTTCAGCGCGAATATCGGTCGATTTTATTTCGTGACCGAAATGGCCGAAAAAACGTGGATAATAACCTTCAAAATCGACCGTTTTTCGCTATTTTCGAGAGTTTTTAAATGTGTTCTAAAGCGCGAATATTTTTGGACGAAAACTTGTCAACATGAACATAATGCCTAAAGATGATTATTAGGACCCTCCGACGCGATATAAATTGTTATATAGAACTTGTTTCGATTGAATCGGACACGTCTCAAAATCAGATATTATGGCCTTTAAAAGACTCGATTGACATCCAAATGACCCTTATTTTACACCGGGGCATTACATTTGGTGTGGACCTTGTTTAGCGCGAATATCGGTCGATTTTATTTCGGGACCGAAATGGCCGAAAAAACGTGGATAATAACCTTCAAAATGGACCGTTTTTCGCTATTTTTGAGAGTTTTTAAATGTGTTCTAAAGCGCGAATATTTTTGGACGAAAACTTGTCAACATGAACATAATGCTTAAAGATGATTATTAGAACCCTCCGGCGCGATATAAATTGGTATATAGAACTTGTTTCGATTGAATCGGACACGTCTCAAAATCACATATTATGGCCTTTTAAAGACTCGATTGACATCCAAATAATCCTTATTTTACACCGGGGCATTACATTTGGTGTGGACCTTGTTCAGCGCGAATATCGGTTGATTTTATGTCGGGACCGAAATGGCCGAAAAAACGTGGATAATAACCTTCAAAATCGACCGTTTTCCGCTATTTTTGAGAGTTTTTAAATGTGTTCTAAAGCGCGAATATTTTTGGACGAAAACTTGTCAACATGAACATAATGCTTAAAGATGATTATTAGAACCCTCCGGCACGATATAAATTGGTATATAGAACTTGTTTCGATTGAATCGGACACGTCTCAAAATCACATATTATGGCCTTTTAAAGACTCGATCGACATTCAAATAATCCTTATTTTACACCGGGGCATTACATTTGGTGTGGACCTTGTTCTGCGCGAATATCGGTCGATTTTATTTCGGGACCGAAATGGCCGAAAAAACGTGGATAATAACCTTCAAAATCGACCGTTTTTCGCTATTTTCAAGAGTTTTTAAATGTTTTCTAAAGCGCGAATATTTTTGGACGAAAACTTGTCAACATGAACATAATGCCTAAAGATGATTATTTGGACCCTCCGATGCGATATAAATTGGTCTATAGAACTTGTTTCGATTGAATCAGACACGTCTCAAAATCAGATATTATGGCCTTTAAAAGACTCGATTGACATCCAAATGACCCTTATTTTACACCGGGGCATTACATTTGGTGTGGACCTTGTTTAGCGCGAATATCGGTCGATTTTATTTCGGGACCGAAATGGCCGAAAAAACGTGGATAATAACCTTCAAAATCGACCGTTTATCGCTATTTTTGAGAGTTTTTAAATGTGTTCTAAAGCGCGAATATTTTTGGACGAAAACTTGTCAACATGAACATAATGCCTAAAGATGATTATTAGGACCCTCCGACGCGATATAAATTGGTATATAGAACTTGTTTCGATTGAATCGGACACGTCTCAAAATCAGATATTATGGCCTTTAAAAGACTCGATTGACATCCAAATGACCCTTATTTTACACCGGGGCATTACATTTGGTGTGGACCTTGTTCAGCGCGATAATCGGTTGATTTTATGTCGGGACCGAAATGGCCGAAAAAACGTGGATAATAACCTTCAAAATCGACCGTTTTTCGCTATTTATGAGAGTTTTTAAATGTGATCTAAAGCGTGAATATTTTTGGACAAAAACTTGTCAACATGAACATAATGCCTAAAGATGATTTTTAGGACCCTCCGTCGCGATATAAATTGGTATATAGAACTTGTTTCGATTGAATCGGACACGTCTCAAAATCAGATATTATGGCCTTTAAAAGACTCGATTGACATCCGAATGACCCTTATTTTACACCGGGGCGTTACATTTGGTTTGGACTTTGTTCTGCGCGAATATCGGTCGATTTTTTTCGGGACCGAAATGGCCGAAAAAACGTGGATAATAACCTTCAAAATCGACCGTTTTTCGCTATTTTTGAGAGTTTTTAAATGTGATCTAAAGCGCGAATATTTTTGGACGAAAACTTGTCAACATGAACATAATGCCTAAAGATGATTATTAGGACCCTCCGTCGCGATATAAATTGGTATATAGAACTTGTTTCGATTGAATCGGACACGTCTCAAAATCAGATATTATGGCCTTTACAAGACTCGATTGACATCCGAATGACCCTTATTTTACATCAAGGCATTACATTTGGTGTGGACTTTGTTCTGCGCGAATATCGATCGATTTATTTCAGGACCGAAATGGCCGAAAAAACGTGGATAATAACCTTCAAAATCGACCGTTTTTCGCTATTTTCGAGAGTTTTTAAATGTTTTCTAAAGCGCGAATATTTTTGGACGAAAACTTGTCAACATGAACATAATGCCTAAAGATGATTATTAGAACCCTCCGACGCGATATAAATTGGTATATAGAACTTGTTTCGATTGAATCGGACACGTCTCAAAATCAGATATTATGGCCTTTAAAAGACTCGATTGACATCCAAATGACCCTTATTTTACACCGGGGCATTACATTTGGTGTGGACCTTGTTCTGCGCGAATATCGGTCGATTTTATTTCGGGACCGAAATGGCCGAAAAAACGTGGATAATAACCTTCAAAATCGACCGTTTTTCGCTATTTTCAAGAGTTTTTAAATGTTTTCTAAAGCGCGAATATTTTTGGACGAAAACTTGTCAACATGAACATAATGCCTAAAGATGATTATTTGGACCCTCCGATGCGATATAAATTGGTCTATAGAACTTGTTTCGATTGAATCAGACACGTCTCAAAATCAGATATTATGGCCTTTAAAAGACTCGATTGACATCCAAATGACCCTTATTTTACACCGGGGCATTACATTTGGTGTGGACCTTGTTTAGCGCGAATATCGGTCGATTTTATTTCGGGACCGAAATGGCCGAAAAAACGTGGATAATAACCTTCAAAATCGACCGTTTATCGCTATTTTTGAGAGTTTTTAAATGTGTTCTAAAGCGCGAATATTTTTGGACGAAAACTTGTCAACATGAATGTAATGCCTAAAGATGATTATTAGGACCCTCCGACGCGATATAAATTGGTATATAGAACTTGTTTCGATTGAATCGGACACGTCTCAAAATCAGATATTATGGCCTTTAAAAGACTCGATTGACATCCGAATGACCCTTATTTTACACCGGGGCGTTACATTTGGTTTGGACTTTGTTCTGCGCGAATATCGGTCGATTTATTTCGGGACCGAAATGGCCGAAAAAACGTGGATAATAACCTTCAAAATCGACCGTTTTTCGCTATTTTTGAGAGTTTTTAAATGTGATCTAAAGCGCGAATATTTTTGGACGAAAACTTGTCAACATGAACATAATGCCTAAAGATGATTATTAGGACCCTCCGTCGCGATATAAATTGGTATATAGAACTTGTTTCGATTGAATCGGACACGTCTCAAAATCAGATATTATGGCCTTTATAAGACTCGATTGACATCCGAATGACCCTTATTTTACATCAAGGCATTACATTTGGTGTGGACTTTGTTCTGCGCGAATATCGATCGATTTATTTCAGGACCGAAATGGCCGAAAAAACGTGGATAATAACCTTCAAAATCGACCGTTTTTCGCTATTTTCGAGAGTTTTTAAATGTTTTCTAAATCGCGAATATTTTTGGACGAAAACTTGTCAACATGAACATAATGCCTAAAGATGATTATTAGGACCCTCCGACGCGATATAAATTGTTATATAGAACTTGTTTCGATTGAATCGGACACGTCTCAAAATCAGATATTATGGCCTTTAAAATACTCGATTGACATCCAAATGACCCTTATTTTACACCGGGGCATTACATTTGGTGTGGACCTTGTTTAGCGCGAATATCGGTCGATTTTATTTCGGGACCGAAATGGCCGAAAAAACGTGGATAATAACCTTCAAAATCGACCGTTTTTCGCTATTTTTGAGAGTTTTTAAATGTGTTCTAAAGCGCGAATATTTTTGGACGAAAACTTGTCAACATGAACATAATGCGTAAAGATGATTATTAGAACCCTCCGGCGCGATATAAATTGGTATATAGAACTTGTTTCGATTGAATCGGACACGTCTCAAAATCACATATTATGGCCTTTTAAAGACTCGATTGACATCCAAATAATCCTTATTTTACACCGGGGCATTACATTTGGTGTGGACCTTGTTCAGCGCGAATATCGGTTGATTTTATGTCGGGACCGAAATGGCCGAAAAAACGTGGATAATAACCTTCAAAATCGACCGTTTTCCGCTATTTTTGAGAGTTTTTAAATGTGTTCTAAAGCGCGAATATTTTTGGACGAAAACTTGTCAACATGAACATAATGCTTAAAGATGATTATTAGAACCCTCCGGCACGATATAAATTGGTATATAGAACTTGTTTCGATTGAATCGGACACGTCTCAAAATCACATATTATGGCCTTTTAAAGACTCGATCGACATTCAAATAATCCTTATTTTACACCGGGGCATTACATTTGGTGTGGACCTTGTTCTGCGCGAATATCGGTCGATTTTATTTCGGGACCGAAATGGCCGAAAAAACGTGGATAATAACCTTCAAAATCGACCGTTTTTCGCTATTTTCAAGAGTTTTTAAATGTTTTCTAAAGCGCGAATATTTTTGGACGAAAACTTGTCAACATGAACATAATGCCTAAAGATGATTATTTGGACCCTCCGATGCGATATAAATTGGTCTATAGAACTTGTTTCGATTGAATCAGACACGTCTCAAAATCAGATATTATGGCCTTTAAAAGACTCGATTGACATCCAAATGACCCTTATTTTACACCGGGGCATTACATTTGGTGTGGACCTTGTTTAGCGCGAATATCGGTCGATTTTATTTCGGGACCGAAATGGCCGAAAAAACGTGGATAATAACCTTCAAAATCGACCGTTTATCGCTATTTTTGAGAGTTTTTAAATGTGTTCTAAAGCGCGAATATTTTTGGACGAAAACTTGTCAACATGAACATAATGCCTAAAGATGATTATTAGGACCCTCCGACGCGATATAAATTGGTATATAGAACTTGTTTCGATTGAATCGGACACGTCTCAAAATCAGATATTATGGCCTTTAAAAGACTCGATTGACATCCAAATGACCCTTATTTTACACCGGGGCATTACATTTGGTGTGGACCTTGTTTAGCGCGAATATCGGTCGATTTTATTTCGGGACCGAAATGGCCGAAAAAACGTGGATAATAACCTTCAAAATCGACCGTTTTTCGCTATTTTTGAGAGTTTTTAAATGTGTTCTAAAGCGCGAATATTTTTGGACGAAAACTTGTCAACATGAACATAATGCTTAAAGATGATTATTAGAACCCTCCGGCGCGATATAAATTGGTATATAGAACTTGTTTCGATTGAATCGGACACGTCTCAAAATCACATATTATGGCCTTTTAAAGACTCGATCGACATTCAAATAATCCTTATTTTACACCGGGGCATTACATTTGGTGTGGACCTTGTTCTGCGCGAATATCGGTCGATTTTATTTCGGGACCGAAATGGCCGAAAAAACGTGGATAATAACCTTCAAAATCGACCGTTTTTCGCTATTTTCAAGAGTTTTTAAATGTTTTCTAAAGCGCGAATATTTTTGGACGAAAACTTGTCAACATGAACATAATGCCTAAAGATGATTATTTGGACCCTCCGATGCGATATAAATTGGTCTATAGAACTTGTTTCGATTGAATCAGACACGTCTCAAAATCAGATATTATGGCCTTTAAAAGACTCGATTGACATCCAAATGACCCTTATTTTACACCGGGGCATTACATTTGGTGTGGACCTTGTTTAGCGCGAATATCGGTCGATTTTATTTCGGGACCGAAATGGCCGAAAAAACGTGGATAATAACCTTCAAAATCGACCGTTTATCGCTATTTTTGAGAGTTTTTAAATGTGTTCTAAAGCGCGAATATTTTTGGACGAAAACTTGTCAACATGAATGTAATGCCTAATGATGATTATTAGGACCCTCCGACGCGATATAAATTGGTATATAGAACTTGTTTCGATTGAATCGGACACGTCTCAAAATCAGATATTATGGCCTTTAAAAGACTCGATTGACATCCAAATGACCCTTATTTTACACCGGGGTATTACATTTGGTGTGGACCTTGTTCAGCGCGAATATCGGTTGATTTTATGTCGGGACCGAAATGGCCGAAAAAACGTGGATAATAACCTTCAAAATCGACCGTTTTTCGCTATTTTTGAGAGTTTTTAAATGTGTTCTAAAGCGCGAATATTTTTGGACGAAAACTTGTCAACATGAACATAATGCTTAAAGATGATTATTAGAACCCTCCGGCGCGATATAAATTGGTATATAGAACTTGTTTCGATTGAATCGGACACGTCTCAAAATCACATATTATGGCCTTTTAAAGACTCGATCGACATCCAAATAATCCTTATTTTACACCGGGGCATTACATTTGGTGTGGACCTTGTTCAGCGCGATAATCGGTTGATTTTATGTCGGGACCGAAATGGCCGAAAAAACGTGGATAATAACCTTCAAAATCGACCGTTTTTCGCTATTTTCGAGAGTTTTTAAATGTGATCTAAAGCGTGAATATTTTTGGACAAAAACTTGTCAACATGAACATAATGCCTAAAGATGATTTTTAGGACTCTCCGTCGCGATATAAATTGGTATATAGAACTTGTTTCGATTGAATCGGACACGTCTCAAAATCAGATATTATGGCCTTTAAAAGACTCGATTGACATCCAAATGACCCTTATTTTACACCGGGGCATTACATTTGGTGTGGACCTTGTTCTGCGCGAATATCGGTCGATTTTATTTCGGGACCGAAATGGCCGAAAAAACGTGGATAATAACCTTCAAAATCGACCGTTTTTCGCTATTTTCAAGAGTTTTTAAATGTTTTCTAAAGCGCGAATATTTTTGGACGAAAACTTGTCAACATGAACATAATGCCTAAAGATGATTATTAGGACCCTCCGACGCGATATAAATTGGTATATAGAACTTGTTTCGATTGAATCGGACACGTCTCAAAATCAGATATTATGGCCTTTAAAAGACTCGATTGACATCCAAATGACCCTTATTTTACACCGGGGTATTACATTTGGTGTGGACCTTGTTCAGCGCGAATATCGGTTGATTTTATGTCGGGACCGAAATGGCCGAAAAAACGTGGATAATAACCTTCAAAATCGACCGTTTTTCGCTATTTTTGAGAGTTTTTAAATGTGTTCTAAAGCGCGAATATTTTTGGACGAAAACTTGTCAACATGAACATAATGCTTAAAGATGATTATTAGAACCCTCCGGCGCGATATAAATTGGTATATAGAACTTGTTTCGATTGAATCGGACACGTCTCAAAATCACATATTATGGCCTTTTAAAGACTCGATCGACATCCAAATAATCCTTATTTTACACCGGGGCATTACATTTGGTGTGGACCTTGTTCAGCGCGATAATCGGTTGATTTTATGTTGGGACCGAAATGGCCGAAAAAACGTGGATAATAACCTTCAAAATCGACCGTTTTTCGCTATTTATGAGAGTTTTTAAATGTGATCTAAAGCGTGAATATTTTTGGACAAAAACTTGTCAACATGAACATAATGCCTAAAGATGATTTTTAGGACCCTCCGTCGCGATATAAATTGGTATATAGAACTTGTTTCGATTGAATCGGACACGTCTCAAAATCAGATATTATGGCCTTTAAAAGACTCGATTGACATCCGAATGACCCTTATTTTACACCGGGGCGTTACATTTGGTTTGGACTTTGTTCTGCGCGAATATCGGTCGATTTATTTCGGGACCGAAATGGCCGAAAAAACGTGGATAATAACCTTCAAAATCGACCGTTTTTCGCTATTTTTGAGAGTTTTTAAATGTGATCTAAAGCGCGAATATTTTTGGACGAAAACTTGTCAACATGAACATAATGCCTAAAGATGATTATTAGGACCCTCCGTCGCGATATAAATTGGTATATAGAACTTGTTTCGATTGAATCGGACACGTCTCAAAATCAGATATTATGGCCTTTACAAGACTCGATTGACATCCGAATGACCCTTATTTTACATCAAGGCATTACATTTGGTGTGGACTTTGTTCTGCGCGAATATCGATCGATTTATTTCAGGACCGAAATGGCCGAAAAAACGTGGATAATAACCTTCAAAATCGACCGTTTTTCGCTATTTTCGAGAGTTTTTAAATGTTTTCTAAAGCGCGAATATTTTTGGACGAAAACTTGTCAACATGAACATAATGCCTAAAGATGATTATTAGGACCCTCCGACGCGATATAAATTGGTATATAGAAGTTGTTTCGATTGAATCGGACATGTCTAAAAATCAGATATTGTGGCCTTTAAAAGACTCGATTGACATCCAAATGACCCTTATTTTACACCGGGGCATTACATTTGGTGTGGACCTTGTTTAGCGCGAATATCGGTCGATTTTATTTCGGGACCGAAATGGCCGAAAAAACGTGGATAATAACCTTCAAAATCGACCGTTTATCGCTATTTTTGAGAGTTTTTAAATGTGTTCTAAAGCGCGAATATTTTTGGACGAAAACTTGTCAACATGAACATAATGCCTAAAGATGATTATTAGGACCCTCCGACGCGATATAAATTGGTATATAGAACTTGTTTCGATTGAATCGGACACGTCTCAAAATCAGATATTATGGCCTTTAAAAGACTCGATTGACATCCAAATGACCCTTATTTTACACCGGGGCATTACATTTGGTGTGGACCTTGTTTAGCGCGAATATCGGTCGATTTTATTTCGGGACCGAAATGGCCGAAAAAACGTGGATAATAACCTTCAAAATCGACCGTTTTTCGCTATTTTTGAGAGTTTTTAAATGTGTTCTAAAGCGCGAATATTTTTGGACGAAAACTTGTCAACATGAACATAATGCTTAAAGATGATTATTAGAACCCTCCGGCGCGATATAAATTGGTATATAGAACTTGTTTCGATTGAATCGGACACGTCTCAAAATCACATATTATGGCCTTTTAAAGACTCGATCGACATTCAAATAATCCTTATTTTACACCGGGGCATTACATTTGGTGTGGACCTTGTTCTGCGCGAATATCGGTCGATTTTATTTCGGGACCGAAATGGCCGAAAAAACGTGGATAATAACCTTCAAAATCGACCGTTTTTCGCTATTTTCGAGAGTTTTTAAATGTTTTCTAAATCGCGAATATTTTTGGACGAAAACTTGTCAACATGAACATAATGCCTAAAGATGATTATTAGGACCCTCCGACGCGATATAAATTGTTATATAGAACTTGTTTCGATTGAATCGGACACGTCTCAAAATCAGATATTATGGCCTTTAAAAGACTCGATTGACATCCAAATGACCCTTATTTTACACCGGGGCATTACATTTGGTGTGGACCTTGTTTAGCGCGAATATCGGTCGATTTTATTTCGGGACCGAAATGGCCGAAAAAACGTGGATAATAATCTTCAAAATCGACCGTTTTTCGCTATTTTTGAGAGTTTTTAAATGTGATCTAAAGCGCGAATATTTTTGGACGAAAACTTGTCAACATGAACATAATGCCTAAAGATGATTATTAGGACTCTCCGACGCGATATAAATTGGTCTATAGAACTTGTTTCGATTGAATCGTACACGTCTCAAAATCAGATATTATGGCCTTTAAAAGACTCGATTGACATCCAAATGACCCTTATTTTACACCGGGGCATTACATTTGGTGTGGACCTTGTTTAGCGCGAATATCGGTCGATTTTATTTCAGGACCGAAATGGCCGAAAAAAAGTGGATAATAACCTTCAAAATCGACCGTTTTTCGCTATTTTTGAGAGTTTTTAAATGTGTTCTAAAGCGCGAATATTTTTGGACGAAAACTTGTCAACATGAACATAATGCCTAAAGATGATTATTAGAACCTCCGGTGCGATATAAATTGGTATATAGAACTTGTTTCGATTGATTCGGACACGTCTCAAAATCACATATTATGGCCTTTTAAAGACTCGATTTACATCCGAATGACCCTTATTTTACACCGGGGCATTACATTTGGTGTGGACCTTGTTCTGCGCGAATATCGGTTGATTTTATGTCGGGACCGAAATGGCCGAAAAAACGTGGATAATAACCTTCAAAATCGACCGTTTTTCGCTATTTTTGAGAGTTTTTAAATGTGATCTAAAGCGCGAATATTTTTGGACGAAAACTTGTCAACATGAACATAATGTCTAAAGATGATTTTTAGGAAACTCCGTCGCGATATAAATTGGTATATAGAACTTGTTTCGATTGAATCGGACACGTCTCAAAATCAGATATTATGGCCTTTAAAAGACTCGATTGACATCCGAATGACCCTTATTTTACATCGGGGCATTACATTTGGTGTGGACTTTGTTCTGCGCGAATATCGTTCGATTTATTTCGGGACCGAAATGGCCGAAAAAACGTGGATAATAACCTTCAAAATCGACCGTTTTTCGCTATTTTTGAGAGTTTTTAAATGTGATCTAAAGCGCGAATTTTTTTGGACGAAAACTTGTCAACATGAACATAATGCCTAAATATGATTATTAGGACCCTCCGACGCGATATAAATTGGTATATAGAACTTGTTTCGATTGAATCGGACATGTCTCAAAATCAGATATTGTGGCCTTTAAAAGACTCGATTGACATCCAAATGACCCTTATTTTACACCGGGGCATTACATTTGGTGTGGACCTTGTTTAGCGCGAATATCGATCGATTTTATTTCGGGACCGAAATGGCCGAAAAAAAGTGGATAATAACCTTCAAAATCGACCGTTTTTCGCTATTTTTGAGAGTTTTTAAATGTGTTCTAAAGCGCGAATATTTTTGGACGAAAACTTGTCAACATGAACATAATGCCTAAAGATGATTATTAGAACCTCCGGTGCGATATAAATTGGTATATAGAACTTGTTTCGATTGATTCGGACACGTCTCAAAATCACATATTATGGCCTTTTAAAGACTCGATTTACATCCGAATGACCCTTATTTTACACCGGGGCATTACATTTGGTGTGGACCTTGTTCTGCGCGAATATCGGTTGATTTTATGTCGGGACCGAAATGGCCGAAAAAACGTGGATAATAACCTTCAAAATCGACCGTTTTTCGCTATTTTTGAGAGTTTTTAAATGTGATCTAAAGCGCGAATATTTTTGGACGAAAACTTGTCAACATGAACATAATGTCTAAAGATGATTTTTAGGAAACTCCGTCGCGATATAAATTGGTATATAGAACTTGTTTCGATTGAATCGGACACGTCTCAAAATCAGATATTATGACCTTTAAAAGACTCGATTGACATCCGAATGACCCTTATTTTACATCGGGGCATTACATTTGGTGTGGACTTTGTTCTGCGCGAATATCGTTCGATTTATTTCGGGACCGAAATGGCCGAAAAAACGTGGATAATAACCTTCAAAATCGACCGTTTTTCGCTATTTTTGAGAGTTTTTAAATGTGATCTAAAGCGCGAATTTTTTTGGACGAAAACTTGTCAACATGAACATAATGCCTAAATATGATTATTAGGACCCTCCGACGCGATATAAATTGGTATATAGAACTTGTTTCGATTGAATCGGACATGTCTCAAAATCAGATATTGTGGCCTTTAAAAGACTCGATTGACATCCAAATGACCCTTATTTTACACCGGGGCATTACATTTGGTGTGGACCTTGTTTAGCGCGAATATCGGTCGATTTTATTTCGGGACCGAAATGGCCGAAAAAACGTGGATAATAACCTTCAAAATCGACCGTTTTTCGCTATTTTTGAGAGTTTTTAAATGTGATCTAAAGCGCGAATATTTTTGGACGAAAACTTGTCAACATGAACATAATGCCTAAAGATGATTATTAGGACCCTCCGACGCGATATAAATTGGTCTATAGAACTTGTTTCGATTGAATCGGACACGTCTCAAAATCAGATATTATGGCCTTTAAAAGACTCGATTGACATCCAAATGACCCTTATTTTACACCGGGGCATTACATTTGGTGTGGACCTTGTTTAGCGCGAATATCGGTCGATTTTATTTCGGGACCGAAATGGCCGAAAAAAAGTGGATAATAACCTTCAAAATCGACCGTTTTTCGCTATTTTTGAGAGTTTTTAAATGTGTTCTAAAGCGCGAATATTTTTGGACGAAAACTTGTCAACATGAACATAATGCCTAAAGATGATTATTAGAACCTCCGGTGCGATATAAATTGGTATATAGAACTTGTTTCGATTGATTCGGACACGTCTCAAAATCACATATTATGGCCTTTTAAAGACTCGATTGACATCCGAATGACCCTTATTTTACACCGGGGCATTACATTTGGTGTGGACCTTGTTCTGCGCGAATATCGGTTGATTTTATGTCGGGACCGAAATGGCCGAAAAAACGTGGATAATAACCTTCAAAATCGACCGTTTTTCGCTATTTTTGAGAGTTTTTAAATGTGATCTAAAGCGCGAATATTTTTGGACGAAAACTTGTCAACATGAACATAATGTCTAAAGATGATTTTTAGGAAACTCCGTCGCGATATAAATTGGTATATAGAACTTGTTTCGATTGAATCGGACACGTCTCAAAATCAGATATTATGGCCTTTAAAAGACTCGATTGACATCCGAATGACCCTTATTTTACATCGGGGCATTACATTTGGTGTGGACTTTGTTCTGCGCGAATATCGGTTGATTTATTTCTGGACCGAAATGGCCGAAAAAACGTGGATAATAACCGTCAAAATCGACCGTTTTTCGCTATTTTTGAGAGTTTTTAAATGTGATCTAAAGCGCAAATATTTTTGGACGAAAACTTGTCAACATGAACATAATGCCTAAATATGATTATTAGGACCCTCCGACGCGATATAAATTGGTATATAGAACTTGTTTCGATTGAATCGGACATGTCTCAAAATCAGATATTGTGGCCTTTAAAAGACTCGATTGACATCCAAATGACCCTTATTTTACACCGGGGCATTACATTTGGTGTGGACCTTGTTTAGCGCGAATATCGGTCGATTTTATTTCGGGACCGAAATGGCCGAAAAAACGTGGATAATAACCTTCAAAATCGACCGTTTTTCGCTATTTTCGAGAGTTTTTAAATGTGTTCTAAAGCGCGAATATTTTTGGACGAAAACTTGTCAACATGAATATAATGCTTAAAGATGATTATTAGAACCCTCCGGCGCGATATAAATTGGTATATAGAACTTGTTTCGATTGAATCAGACATGTCTCAAAATCACATATTATGGCCTTTTAAAGACTCGATTGACATCCAAATAATCCTTATTTTACACCGGGGCATTACATTTGGTGTGGACCTTGTTCAGCGCGAATATCGGTCGATTTTATTTCGGGACCGAAATGGCCGAAAAAACGTGGATAAATAAAATAACCTTCAAAATCGACCGTTTTTCGCTATTTTTGAGAGTTTTTAAATGTGATCTAAAGCGCGAATATTTTTGGACGAAAACTTGTCAACATGAACATAATGCCTAAAGATGATTTTTAGGACCCTCCGTCGCGATATAAATTGGTATATAGAACTTGTTTCGATTGAATCGGACATGTCTAAAAATCAGATATTGTGGCCTTTAAAAGACTCGATTGACATCCAAATGACCCTTATTTTACACCGGGGCATTACATTTGGTGTGGACCTTGTTTAGCGCGAATATCGGTCGATTTTATATCGGGACCGAAATGGCCGAAAAAACGTGGATAATAACCTTCAAAATCCCCGGGTCCTGACGGCTTTTCGAGCCAATTCTTTGTTGATGCTTGGGATGTTATTGGGGAGGACTTCACAAAAGCTATTCAGGATTTTTTTGTGTCAGGTAAGCTTCTTAAACAGCTGAACTGTGCTAATATTACGTTGATTCCGAAGGTTAAGAGGCCTAAATCTGTGAAAGAATTTCGGCCGATTGCTTGTTGCAATGTCCTTTATAAGTGTATTGCTAAAATTTTATGTGTGAGGCTGTCTCGGGTTTTACCTCAGTTAATTAGTCCGACGCAAGGTGGCTTCATTGAGGGAAGGAGTATTGTTGAAAACGTGCTTATTTGTCAAGATTTAGTCAAAATGTACAATAGGAGTAGAGTCTCTCCCCGATGCTTATTTAAAGTCGATATACATAAAGCATATGACAGTGTTGAATGGAAATTTGTGGATCAGATGCTGAGAGCTATGGACTTTCCTAATCACTTCCGTATGCTGATTATGGAATGTGTTGAGTCTGTTTCTTATTCCTTATGTGTTAACGGGGATAATTTTGGATTTTTTCGAGGCCGTCGGGGGTTGAGACAGGGTGACCCCATGTCTCCGTTGCTTTTCACGATTTGTATGGAGTACTTTACTCGTATTATGGATTATGTTGCGACGGAGGAAAATTTTAAGTTCCACCCCAAATGTGGTGAGCTGAAGCTCAGTCATCTTCTGTTTGCTGACGATCTGCTCCTTTTTTGCAAAGGAGACCCGGATTCGATGGAGATATTATGGCGTGCTTTTGCTTCATTTAGTAAGGCGTCGGGCCTTTGTATCAGTGTTGGAAAATCTCATGCGTATTTTGCTGGTGTAGATGCAGACAGGAAAACAGCGATTTTGCAGTTTTCAGGATGTGTCGAGGGCGAAATGCCATTTCGATATCTTGGATTCCCAATCCAAAGTACCAAGTTAGGAAAGATTGATTGTGAGAAACTTCTGGCTCGTATCATTTCCAGAATTTCAGGTATTGGGGCTAGAAAGCTTTCTTATGCGGGCAGATTAACTCTGGTTCAGTCTGTTTTATCTCAATTACACAATTACTGGGCTATGGTGTTTATTATTCCGAAGTTTATTATGGCGCGTATTGTTTCTATTTGCCGAAACTTCCTTTGGGAAGGAGGAGTGGAAGGAAACAATAGGGCACTTGTGAGTTGGGAGAAAATATGTTGTCCTAAAGTTGAGGGAGGGTTGGGTCTGCGGGATATTATTATGTGGAATGAAGTGGCAGTTGCGAAATTAGCATCGTGGGTTTTCGATCAACCGGATAGATTATGGGTACGATGGGTGAACAGTGTTTACTTGAAAGGATCGGCATGGTTTGATTTTAAACCCCATGCAGATGTCACCTGGGCTTGGAGGAAAATTTGTCAGGCTAAGGACAAAATCAAGCACATGTTTGTAGATGGTAAATGGCATGGATCTGATAATCATTACTCTATTTCGAAGGCTTATGATGAATTAAGGGGAACTAGGCCGAGGGTTACGTGGTGGAGGCTAGCTTGGAATAATTGGAATGAGCCGAAACATGCATTTATAGTGTGGCTTGTGTTTCGTCGGGCCTTGAACACTCGTGAGAAATTGATGAGGTTCGGGGTGTCTGAGACAAACCTATGCTACCTTTGTGACGCACATTCGGAGAGCATAGATCATTTGTTCTTTGATTGTTGCTGGAGTGCGCGTGTTGTGTCGATAATGGGTGACTGGGTGATGCGCAACATCCCGATCACTGGTGGATTGCTTTGGGCGAATAAAGTTAGAGGATCGAGATTTCAATGCAAGATAATCAGGGCCATGGTTGCTGCTACGATTTATCACATTTGGAGGCAGCGGAATATTTGCAGGCTTGAAGCGAAAGTTCAATTACCTCAGGTCACAGCTAGAGTTATCAAAAAAGATGTGCTTAATCGAGTAATGTGTATGATTAAATATCCCATTCTTTCCAAAGACGCTAATTGGTTACATAAGTTGATGTAATCCGTTAGTGCTTTTGTATTTGGTTACACATTTTTTAATATATTCTTACCTTTCACCAAAAAAAAAAAAAAAAAAAAAAAACCTTCAAAATCGACCGTTTTTCGCTATTTTTGAGAGTTTTTAAATGTGTTCTAAAGCGCGAATATTTTTGGACGAAAACTTGTCAACATGAACATAATGCTTAAAGATGATTATTAGAACCCTCCGGCGCGATATAAATTGGTATATAGAACTTGTTTCGATTGAATCGGACACGTCTCAAAATCACATATTATGGCCTTTTAAAGACTCGATTGACATCCAAATAATCCTTATTTTACACCGGGGCATTACATTTGGTGTGGACCTTGTTCAGCGCGAATATCGGTTGATTTTATGTCGGGACCGAAATGGCCGAAAAAACGTGGATAATAACCTTCAAAATCGACCGTTTTTCGCTATTTTTGAGAGTTTTTAAATGTGATCTAAAGCGCGAATATTTTTGGATGAAAACTTGTCAACATGAACATAATGCCTAAAGATGATTATTAGGACCCTCCGACGCGATATAAATTGGTCTATAGAACTTGTTTCGATTGAATCGGACACGTCTCAAAATCAGATATTATGGCCTTTAAAAGACTCGATTGACATCCAAATGACCCTTATTTTACACCGGGGCATTACATTTGGTGTGGACCTTGTTTAGCGCGAATATCGGTCGATTTTATTTCGGGACCGAAATGGCCGAAAAAAAGTGGATAATAACCTTCAAAATCGACCGTTTTTCGCTATTTTTGAGAGTTTTTAAATGTGTTCTAAAGCGCGAATATTTTTGGACGAAAACTTGTCAACATGAACATAATGCCTAAAGATGATTATTAGAACCTCCGGTGCGATATAAATTGGTATATAGAACTTGTTTCGATTGATTCGGACACGTCTCAAAATCACATATTATGGCCTTTTAAAGACTCGATTGACATCCGAATGACCCTTATTTTACACCGGGGCATTACATTTGGTGTGGACCTTGTTCTGCGCGAATATCGGTTGATTTTATGTCGGGACCGAAATGGCCGAAAAAACGTGGATAATAACCTTAAAAATCGACCGTTTTTCGCTATTTTTGAGAGTTTTTAAATGTGATCTAAAGCGCGAATATTTTTGGACGAAAACTTGTCAACATGAACATAATGTCTAAAGATGATTTTTAGGAAACTCCGTCGCGATATAAATTGGTATATAGAACTTGTTTCGATTGAATCGGACACGTCTCAAAATCAGATATTATGGCCTTTAAAAGACTCGATTGACATCCGAATGACCCTTATTTTACATCGGGGCATTACATTTGGTGTGGACTTTGTTCTGCGCGATTATCGGTCGATTTATTTCGGGACCGAAATGGCCGAAAAAACGTGGATAATAACCTTCAAAATCGACCGTTTTTCGCTATTTTTGAGAGTTTTTAAATGTGATCTAAAGCGCAAATATTTTTGGACGAAAACTTGTCAACATGAACATAATGCCTAAATATGATTATTAGGACCCTCCGACGCGATATAAATTGGTATATAGAACTTGTTTCGATTGAATCGGACATGTCTCAAAATCAGATATTGTGGCCTTTAAAAGACTCGATTGACATCCAAATGACCCTTATTTTACACCGGGGCATTACATTTGGTGTGGACCTTGTTTAGCGCGAATATCGGTCGATTTTATTCCGGGACCGAAATGGCCGAAAAAACGTGGATAATAACCTTCAAAATCGACCGTTTTTCGCTATTTTCGAGAGTTTTTAAATGTGTTCTAAAGCGCGAATATTTTTGGACGAAAACTTGTCAACATGAATATAATGCTTAAAGATGATTATTAGAACCCTCCGGCGCGATATAAATTGGTATATAGAACTTGTTTCGATTGAATCAGACACGTCTCAAAATCACATATTATGGCCTTTTAAAGACTCGATTGACATCCAAATAATCCTTATTTTACACCGGGGCATTACATTTGGTGTGGACCTTGTTCAGCGCGAATATCGGTCGATTTTATTTCGGGACCGAAATGGCCGAAAAAACGTGGATAAATAACCTTCAAAATCGACCGTTTTTCGCTATTTTTGAGAGTTTTTAAATGTGATCTAAAGCGCGAATATTTTTAGACGAAAACTTGTCAACATGAACATAATGCCTAAAGATGATTTTTAGGACCCTCCGTCGCGATATAAATTGGTATATAGAACTTGTTTCGATTGAATCGGACACGTCTCAAAATCAGATATTATGGCCTTTAAAAGACTCGACTGACATCCGAATGACCCTTATTTTACACCGGGGCATTACATTTGGTGTGGACCTTGTTCTGCGCGAATATCGGTCGATTTATGTCGGGACCGAAATGGCCGAAAAAACGTGGATAATAACCTTCAAAATCGACCGTTTTTCGCTATTTTCGAGAGTTTTTAAATGTGATCTAAAGCGCGAATATTTTTGGACGAAAACTTGTCAACATGAACATAATGCCTAAAGATGATTATTAGGACTCTCTGACGCGATATAAATTGGTATATAGAACTTGTTTCGATTGAATCGGACACGTCTCAAAATCAGATATTATGGCCTTTAAAAGACTCGATTGACATCCGAATGACCCTTATTTTACACCGGGGAATTACATTTGGTGTGGACCTTGTTCTGCGCGAATATCGGTCGATTTTATTTCGGGACCTAAATGGCCGAAAAAACGTGGATAATAACCTTAAAAATCGACCGTTTTTCGCTATTTTTGAGAGTTTTTAAATGTGATCTAAAGCGCGAATATTTTTGGACGAAAACTTGTCAACATGAACATAATGCCTAAAGATGATTTTTCAGACACTCCGTCGCGATATAAATTGGTATATAGAACTTGTTTCGATTGAATCGGACACGTCTCAAAATCAGATATTATGGCCTTTAAAAGACTCGATTGACATCCGAATGACCCTTATTTTACATCGGGGCATTACATTTGGTGTGGAACTTGCTTAGCGCGAATATCGGTCGATTTTTATTAGGGACCGAAATGGCCGAAAAAACGTGGATAATAACCTTCAAAATCGACCGTTTTTCGCTATTTTCGAGAGTTTTTAAATGTTTTCTAAAGCGCGAATAT
The DNA here is from genome assembly GCA_958450325.1 of Agrostemma githago. Classification (NCBI taxonomy): domain Eukaryota; kingdom Viridiplantae; phylum Streptophyta; class Magnoliopsida; order Caryophyllales; family Caryophyllaceae; genus Agrostemma; species Agrostemma githago. Next base: position 76,732,384 of record OY288247.1, on the reverse strand, counting down.
TTTTGGACGAAAACTTGTCAACATGAACATAATGCCTAAAGATGATTTTTAGGAACCTCCGTCACGATATAAATTGGTATATTGAACTTGTTTCGATTGAATCGGACACGTCTCAAAATCAGATATTATGGCCTTTAAAAGACTCGATTGACATCCGAATGACCCTTATTTTACACCGGGGCATTACATTTGGTGTGGACCTTGTTCTGCGCGAATATCGGGCGATTTATGTCGGGACCGAAATGGCCGAAAAAACGTGGATAATAACCTTCAAAATCGACCGTTTTTCGCTATTTTCGAGAGTTTTTAAATGTGATCTAAAGCGCGAATATTTTTGGACGAAAACTTGTCAACATGAACATAATGCCTAAAGATGATTATTAGGACCCTCCGACGCGATATAAATTGGTATATAGAACTTGTTTCGATTGAATCGGACACGTCTCAAAATCAGATATTATGGCCTTTAAAAGACTCGATTGACATCCGAATGACCCTTATTTTACACCGGGGCATTACATTTGGTGTGGACTTTGTTCTGCGCGAATATCGGTCGATTTTATTTCGGGACCTAAATGGCCGAAAAAACGTGGATAATAACCTTCAAAATCGACCGTTTTTCGCTATTTTTGAGAGTTTTTAAATGTGATCTAAAGCGCGAATATTTTTGGACGAAAACTTGTCAACATGAACATAATGCCTAAAGATGATTTTTCGGACACTCCATCGCGATATAATATGGTATATAGAACTTGTTTCGATTGAATCGGACACGTCTCAAAATCAGATATTATGGCCTTTAAAAGACTCGATTGACATCCGAATGACCCTTATTTTACATCGGGGCATTACATTTGGTGTGGACCTTGTTTAGCGCAAATATCGGTCGATTTTTATTCGGGACCGAAATGGCCGAAAAAACCTTCAAAATCGACTGTTTTTCGCTATTTTCAAGAGTTTTTAAATGTTTTCTAAAGCGCGAATATTTTTGGACGAAAACTTGTCAACATGAACATAATGCCTAAAGATGATTATTAGGACCCTCTGACGCGATATAAATTGGTATATAGAACTTGTTTCGATTGAATCGGACACGTCTCAAAATCAGATATTATGGCCTTTAAAAGACTCGATTGACATCCAAATGACCCTTATTTTACATCGGGGCATTACATTTGGTGTGGACTTTGTTCTGCGCGAATATCGGTCGATTTATTTCGGGACCGAAATGGCTGAAAAAACGTGGATAATAACCTTCAAAATCGACCGATTTTCGCTATTTTTGAGAGTTTTTAAATGTGATCTAAAGCGCGAATATTTTTGGACGAAAACTTGTCAACATGAACATAATGCCTAAATATGATTATTAGGACCCTCCGACGCGATATAAATTGGTATATAGAACTTGTTTCGATTGAATCGAACATGTCTCAAAATCAGATATTGTGGCCTTTAAAAGACTCGATTGACATCCAAATGACCCTTATTTTACACCGGGGCATTACATTTGGTGTGGACCTTGTTTAGCGCGAATATCGGTCGATTTTATTTCGGGACCGAAATGGCCGAAAAAACGTGGATAAATAACCTTCAAAATCGACCGTTTTTCGCTATTTTTGAGAGTTTTTAAATGTGATCTAAAGCGCGAATATTTTTGGACGAAAACTTGTCAACATGAACATAATGCCTAAAGACGATTTTTAGGATCCTCCGTCGCGATATAAATTGGTATATAGAACTTGTTTCGATTGAATCGAACACGTCTCAAAATCAGATATTATGGCCTTTAAAAGACTCGATTGACATCCAAATGACCCTTATTTTACACCGGGGCATTACATTTGGTGTGGACCCTGTTCTGGGCGAATATCGGTCGATTTATGTCGGGACCGAAATGGCCGAAAAAACGTGGATAATAACCTTCAAAATCGACCGTTTTTCGCTATTTTCGAGAGTTTTTAAATGTGATCTAAAGCGCGAATATTTTTGGACGAAAACTTGTCAACATGAACATAATGCCTAAAGATGATTATTAGGACCCTCCGACGCGATATAAATTGGTATATAGAACTTGTTTCGATTGAATCGGACACGTCTCAAAATCATATATTATGGCCTTTAAAAGACTCGATTGACATCCGAATGACCCTTATTTTACACCAGGGCATTACATTTGGTGTGGACCTTGTTCTGCGCGAATATCGGTCGATTTTATTTCGGGACCTAAATGGCCGAAAAAACGTGGATAATAACCTTCAAAATCGACCGTTTTTCGCTATTTTTGAGAGTTTTTAAATGTGATCTAAAGCGCGAATATTTTTGGACGAAAACTTGTCAACATGAACATAATGCCTAAAGATGATTTTTAGGACACTCCGTCGCGATATAAATTGGTATATAGAACTTGTTTCGATTGAATCGGACACGTCTCAAAATCAGATATTGTGGCCTTTAAAAGACTCGATTGACATCCGAATGACCCTTATTTTACATCGGGGCATTACATTTGGTGTGGACTTTGTTCTGCGCGATTATCGGTCGATTTATTTCGGGACCGAAATGGCCGAAAAAACGTGGATAATAACCTTCAAAATCGACCGTTTTTCGCTATTTTCGAGAGTTTTTAAATGTTTTCTAAAGCGCGAATATTTTTGGACGAAAACTTGTCAACATGAACATAATGCCTAAAGATGATTATTAGGACCCTCCGACGCGATATAAATTGGTATATAGAACTTGTTTCGATTGAATCGGACATGTCTAAAAATCAGATATTGTGGCCTTTAAAAGACTCGATTGACATCCAAATGACCCTTATTTTACACCGGGGCATTACATTTGGTGTGGACCTTGTTTAGCGCGAATATCGGTCGATTTTATTTCGGGACCGAAATGGCCGAAAAAACGTGGATAATAACCTTCAAAATCGACCGTTTTTCGCTATTTTTGAGAGTTTTTAAATGTGTTCTAAAGCGCGAATATTTTTGGACGAAAACTTGTCAACATGAACATTATGCTTAAAGATGATTATTAGAACCCTCCGACGCGATATAAATTGGTATATAGAACTTGTTTCGATTGAATCGGACACGTCTCAAAATCACATATTATGGCCTTTTAAAGACTCGATTGACATCCAAATAATCCTTATTTTACACCGGGGCATTACATTTGGTGTGGACCTTGTTCAGCGCGAATATCGGTTGATTTTATGTCGGGACCGAAATGGCCGAAAAAACGTGGATAATAACCTTCAAAATCGACCGTTTTTCGCTATTTTTGAGAGTTTTTAAATGTGATCTAAAGCGCGAATATTTTTGGACGAAAACTTGTCAACATGAACATAATGCCTAAAGATGACTTTTAGGACCCTCCGTCGCGATATAAATTGGTATATAGAACTTGTTTCGATTGAATCGGACACGTCTCAAAATCAGATATTATGGCCTTTAAAAGACTCGATTGACATCCGAATGACCCTTATTTTACATCGGGGCATTACATTTGGTGTGGACTTTGTTCTGCGCGAATATCGGTCGATTTATTTCGGGACCGAAATGGCCGAAAAAACGTGGATAATAACCTTCAAAATCGACCGTTTTTCGCTATTTTTGAGAGTTTTTAAATGTGATCTAAAGCGCGAATTTTTTTGGACGAAAACTTGTCAACATGAACATAATGCCTAAATATGATTATTAGGACCCTCCGACGCGATATAAATTGGTATATAGAACTTGTTTCGATTGAATCGGACATGTCTCAAAATCAGATATTGTGGCCTTTAAAAGACTCGATTGACATCCAAATGACCCTTATTTTACACCGGGGCATTACATTTGGTGTGGACCTTGTTTAGCGCGAATATCGGTCGATTTTATTTCGGGACCGAAATGGCCGAAAAAACGTGGATAATAACCTTCAAAATCAAAAAAAACCAAAATCAAAATTAGAGAGAGAAGGGTGTTTTGGCGAGTTGCTGCTTCCCGTCCGTCTGCCTTCGGTTCCGGCTGACTCTGACAGCCTGTTTTCCGGTGTCTCCATGAGGAAGAAGAATCGCCTTCCGGGGAAGGGCCCTAAGGCTTCGATCCGTTCCATTGCTAAAGAGGTATTGTCTCGGCAAATTCAATTGAAACCTAATTCTAGCCATTTTTTGAACCCTAGTAACAATGTAGTAGAAGATGATCAAACCAGCAATGAGAAAATTAGGGAGATCCCTGGATTGAACTATGAATCTGATGTTGAGGAATTAGAGCGTGATTCTCAAGTTGTTCCGGAAACTAACCCCTTGGATTGTACTGGGTGGAAGCAAAAGGATGGAAAAAAAGTCATTGAATTTGAGGAGGAAGAAGAAATGATGAAGTTTACTAGTGATGATGTTGGAGATGAAATTGATTATTGGAGTAATGCCGTCTATTGCTTTATCATGGGTGCTAATCCTCCATGGGAAGTGATTGAAGGATATGTGAGGAGAATTTGGAAGGAGCATGGGATTGATAAAATTTCCTTTCTTCCAAATGGAATTTTTGTAGTTCGGTTCAAGGAAAAGAATGCTAAGGTAAATGTTCTCAATCATGGAATCTTTATGTTTGATAACAAACCTTTAATTGTGAAAGAATGGACTCCGAATGCTAAATTGGACAAGGAGGATGTGCAAGAGGTACCTATTTGGTTACAATTGCATGATTTACCTCTGAAATTTTGGGGCCGATGTCTAGGTCGTTTAGCCTCGTTGGTGGGACCGTATGTTAAATCTGACTTAGCTACGGAGGAGCGCACTAGACTAGGTTATGCTAGGGTCATGGTTTTGGTCAAAGTGGGACAAGTATTCAAAAGCTCAATCAAATTCATGGATGAGCTTGAAAATGTTGTTGAGGTCAAGATTAAGTACGAATGGAAACCCACTTGGTGTTCTAAATGTAGAGGTTATGGTCATGAAGCTAGAGAATGCAAGAAAGAGGAGATGAATAAAGCGAGATTGGAAATGAAAAAGAAACAAATCCGTGGTGGAGTTGTGCCCAATTTGACAGCTCATAATGGACTGAAGGTTGGACAGCTGTCTGCCACTGTCCTGCAGAAAGCTGCTGTTGGCGTGGCTGCTGCGCTGCATACTGTTCCTGCGGCTGTTGTGGCTGTCCCGCAGCAGGCTGCTGCTTCTTCTGGTGCGGCTGCTGCAGTTCCTGTTGCTTCTTCTGCTTCTTCTGCGGCTGCTTCTTCTGCTTTTCCTGCTGCTTCTGTTTTGGCTGCTGCTGTGAGGCCGTCACAAATCAGGTCGGTTTTTCGGACCAAAGCATCTGCTGCTAGGCTGCATTCTGTGAGTGGTCTAGTTAACCCTGATGTCCGCTTTGTGGATATGCTACGTAGTTCACCAGATGTAATGAGATTGGAGGAAAAGGAAGGAGTTGGATTGGAATTGGTTGTTCATGGAAGTTCATAATATAGGATGTTGGAATGTACGCGGCATGTGTAACTTAAGTAAGCAACGTGCAATTAGTGAATTGGTTAGGAAACAGCAGGTTGATATTTTTGGTCTCCTAGAGACTAAAATTAAAAATAAATCTTACGCTAAAGTTCAACAGAATATTTTTTCTGATTGGAGCATTACGACTAATAATCACTGTCATGAAGGAGGTCGAATTTGGCTTTTGTGGAAACACGAAAGGGTTAATTTGACGATTGTGGAGTATAGTAATCAAAGTATTCATATCAAAGTTACTACTTTATCGGGGAAGGATTATTGGCTCACTCTTGTGTATGCCTTTAACTCAGCCTCGGGGAGAACAGAGCTTTGGAGAAGACTAGAGAGTTATGCTCAAAAAGGGCCTTGGATGATTATGGGGGACTTCAACTGTGTTGTGGAAGCTCGTGAACGTCTAGGGGGGAACTCTTCGGAGGAAGCTATGAATCAATTTCGAGACTGTTTGGCGAACTGTGAGGTTAGTGATTGCAAGGCTAGTGGGTCTTGGTTCACTTGGAATAATAAACATAGGGTGGCTGAAACTAGAGTTTATAGTCGTATTGACAGGTGTTTAATTAATGATGAGATGATGGGTCTGTTTCCGAACGGGTTTGCGAACTTCTTACCTGAAGGAACCTTTGACCATTGTCCTTGTGTTGTTCAACTTGAGCACCCGCCGATAAGGAAGAATCGTAGCTTTAAGTACATGAATATGTGGAGCAAAGCGCCGAATTTTGGTTCTTGTGTTTCAGAAACTTGGAAGGAGACGATCTTTGGGACACCAATGTTTCGGATTGTGAAGAAACTGGGTAGACTCAAAAGACCTTTGAAGAGGTTGAATGCCGATTGTTTTTCGGATATTGAAAGTCGGTGTAATCAGGCTGAGCTCAGGCTCGGTCAATTACAGCAGCGTCTCAGGGTTGACCAGTCCACGGAGCTAATGCAGGAGGAGAGTGAGATGAACGAGCAGGTTAGGATTTTGCAGGCTGCTAGGGCTGATTTTTGGAGCCAGAAATCTAAGTTTAAATGGGTCCGTGATGGGGATGTCAATTCGGCGTATTTTCACGGCCTTCTCAGGGGACGAAGGGCTCACAACGCAATTGCTAAAATTACAGATGCTGATGGCCTGGAATGTGGCAATAAAGCCTCGATTGAGGATGCGTTGTAACACCCCCATTTACCCAAGAGCCTTATCAAGACATTCTCGAATAAATAAAGGTGTTACCATCTCGGTTTCCCGAGGTAGTAGCTCATTACAATACAACATGGAATGCCAAACCGATCATTTGATTTAAACATTACAACTCATTAACTATTACAACTCTAGTTACACAGCGGAAGCTATACAATCTATATAACAGGAATGCCTATGCATTAACCCGTACTACGACCAGGATCATTATCGCGTTCACCCCAATCCCGTACAAGCATCCCAGCATCCAAACAGATCAAGATATACCTAGCCTGCATAATAGACTGCTCCCCAATTGATCAGAATATCAATTGGATCATCACAGACCATCAATAAAATAGGGTGACAATATAGACAGAGAAAACGGTTAGAACATGCTAACATTACAACACAGGTACGTAATATAAAACATCCAATTTCAATCGTCTCAGTACCATCATCGGTACTAATCAATAATATCCATCTCCAAATTCTCGATACCATCACGGTACCAATCAATAATCTCATCTCAACATTCAGTACCATCACGGTACCATATCAATATTCTCATCTCAAACTCTTCTGGCAGGCCCTTTCATTCCGAGTGTGCACACCCCCCGCAGGTTCACCAACCCGCGAGGAGAAATCAGGGAGGGGACCGTGATCAAGGGCCCCGGCTAGGTCTAAAGCTAGCCTCACCAACTCCAATATATAAATATTCATCAATCATTCTCCCATCATTATTCAACATTATTCTCATTAGCACGATATCACATCGTACTCGTAACTCATACATGCATAATATCATTAACGTATTCTAAGTAAGGAAAACCTTACCTAGTAAGCAAGTCACACATCTCCGGTAGTACAGCTCACCACGGAAACTCTACGAAGTCCGATCCTAATAAAATAGTACATCTTTAAATTAATATCGACCCTAACGTAGCTAATTAATAAAATGAAACCGACACTGACTCATCTAAATTACATTATGAGATTGACCCGCTACCCTCGGTAACTACAAACACACTACGAGACCACCTATATCGACATAATAACAGTAGCAATTCAGCCCCAATGGTTTACCCACCCTCATATAACATCATGACACAGCGAGTCAGCGAGAACAATAATTCTCCATGCACGACAGAACCAGCCCCAACAATAACACTACTCCGCCAATACAAAACAGTGTACCCAGAACCCAACCCAAAATATAATAACAATATATAATAATCATAATAACAATGTAAGTGGCAGTAGTTCTTTGATAATAATAATAATAATAATAATAATAATAATAATAATAATAATAATAATAATAATAATAATAATAATAATAATAATAATAATAATAATAAATTAATAATAATAACAATATAAACTACACCACCACACCTAGCAATACGACTCGGCAATGGAACCGACAACATATACCTAGCCCCGACACAACATTAACAACACCCGACCTAATAATAGTACTAACAACATAACCACCCAAATACCTCGTGTCCGTAACAGAGGGGCTGAAACACACGAACAGAGGAGACGAGGGAGGGTGTGACTCAGGAAAACAGGGAAACAAGGGTGACGAGGACCACCGGTGGCGCGACAACAACAGTGGCAAAGTAGCAGACCGCCGGCGAGATAGAAGGCCTAGGGAATGTCGGTGACACGCATGGCTGGCGGCAGAAGACGGTTGACAGTGGTGGGTCAGGATGATGCACGAAACATGGTGGTCGATGGTGTTGATGCAATGGTTGATGATAATGATTGATGAAAGTGATGAGTAGTAGTGGGGTTGTTGATGACAACCGAAAGAATGGAAATGGAGGCAATGTGCTTGTAAGTCAAAGAAGGCAAAAGAGGGCAAAGATAGTTTACGTAATTTCATTAGGGTTTACTTTAAAATGGGTTGACAAATGGGTTACTAATTAGTATTCAAATGGGTTAGAAATGGGTTACCAACTCCTATTAGAAATAAGTTAACGACAATATATAAATCACTACCCAGTTGAGAGACCCTGACTGGACTAGCATAAAATATGTGTATCACCATACGAGTATTACAGTCTGGCTTGACTTACCCCGTTTGACCTCCATACAAAATTACGGTTATTACAATCTATCCTCCTTATAAGAACTTCGTCCCGAAGTTCCGGATCCAACCAATAATGACACCTCTGCTCTCGACTAACGACACCTCACACCATTCATACTTAATTTAATACATCACTCGGCTAGTCATGTCACTACTGTTGTATATGACTAACTGTTCACGTGCTTATGACACGACAATCATTTCAACTTATTGTGCGGCGACTGACGATTATTAAGCACACATATCATAGAAAATAATGGGATATGACATACTATACCAGCTTGACCGATCAACTCATCACTAACTGACTGATCATCCAATTACTAAACTAACATAAGTAATGTAGCGTGGATAAGCAGGACGGGTATTACATTCTACTCGCCTTACAAGGAACTTCGTCCCGAAGTTCACTCCCCTCAACCGTTCTACCAACATTTCAATTAATATGGTAGTAAATTCCTCGATTCACAGAAGCGTCTCCCGACTCACTGCCCCAACAACACGACAACAACACCAGCATGACCACCACAACAACAGAATTGACAAGACGATGACAACAGCAACGACAACGATGCTTGACAATCATTCAGGGTAACGATATTACATTCTACCCTCCTTATAAGGAACTTCGCCCCGAAGTTCACTAATCTCATACTCACACTACCCAACATATCTTATATATATGGCGACACTATCTTGACACTAACGAGATCACTGTTTTCTCGACTCTCTTATATAACGCGCAATTCATTTATCAAAGGACACCACAATAAACATTTCAAACGATTATATATATTTGTAGCCCTGATCAGGGGTGAGTAGGTTTGTAATATTTGCAGTCAACTCATGTGATCCATCCTAACGAGTTTTAATATATTTCACGACCTCCATATCTTGTGGCATCAAGCTTAACACAGAAACTCATTCACGTTTCATCTAGATTTCAGAACTTACTCACCAGGCCACTAACTGGTCGCAAGGGGTTCTATCCCCGCATTCATTCACATTTCACAACTTAACTCTCTTTTCCTTTACTATCACTTGTAGACATCATTATTTAGACTGTTCTCATGATTCAACATGAGTGCCAACAAATTAATTGCATAATCTTTCTCATATACCATACTTCACATACTTTAAGAAAATATACCACTTATTTACCACTTATTAGCATCATTGTTTTTATACTCATTATACTTGTCATGAATTATTTCACATGTGGGCATGTCACAACTGATATACCTGTAACTTCACATAGTGGTGTAAGTCTCACTTTGAGATACTCATATATATATATATGGACACCACGACTATCATGCAAATAAAATAACTAGCTCACACACAGATGGTTTGTCCACGCTCGATACCTGATACCCAGTGGCATCCTACTATATTTCATGGTCTCGTGATCGTGATGTTATTACTAGTAACCCGACCTACTAATATTGAAACGTATGTGATGAAGCAACGAATTCACGTATATACCTTGAACCCCTTACTATGTGTTATTCCAGATCCTCATACAATCACTATACCAATTATCCTTCTTTAATGAATCTTGATATCGTGACTCTTTTTTCTCCCTGGTGGTGTTATTACTCTTATTGATACCGTTAGACTCATTAACCACCGTTATTACGACATTATAACAAGTGATTGAAACGACACTGTATCCTCATGACATCTCTTTATTATATCTCTCGACTCGGTTTTATCATTAAGACACGTACTCCCACTCTATATTATGATAACTCGTTGACATGGTTGTATCTTTAACAGATTCAGACACACATGAATACACTTATATACGGAGACAACGCATACGCAAGCAATATAATCATCACGGTATGGCAACAACACAACTAAACACTCTTAGATGACCACGTTAACAACTTCATAGCTCGATCGAGACGATTACAGGTGACATTTATTCCTCGTAATTGCAACAACTGACCAGATAGTTCATATATGATGTACATAAATCTTAAATTTAGACACTAACATACGACTTAAGACCAATAATCAACCTATATACATTGTAAACATTATTATTCATCTAGGCATACTTACTCATTGATTAGTTAACTAAAACGGTAATTCATTACGGATATAAAGGATCAGTTAAGAATGACATTCGACTCGTTTACCAACAGGTACAAGTTCTTTACATCTATTACGACCAAATCTAACATCTTCAGAATATTGTTGTCATTGTGGAGGAAAAAAAAATTCATAACTAAATTATCATAATTTGAAACAGTGTAAAACAAGTCGGTTAGATTCGTAAGACAACCCCTACAACTTTTCTATTAAAACCATTTTCAAATTCCAAATGTAACGACTTGTAGAATCATTTTCATGTGCTGACTGATTTGACCTTGAACAAGTTTTGATTGATAAAACGAGTTGCAAAACACCTTTTCAGTAAACCAAGTCTCAACATTATAAAGACTCTTTAAAGTGACATCAGCAAAAGTCCCAAATAATGATTCAATCTCTAAGTAAGGCTTACAATGAAAAACTTCACTGAAATCAAATAGGTTGAAGTACTTGGATTTAGATCCCGAAATTTTATAGTGAAGAATTAGACTTAAAATAAACGAGAGTCTCTTTTCAAACTTTTGTGAAATAGGCACTATAAAAAGTGGAACAATTCAGTAACACATTGTTCATGTTAACAAAGGTGTTTTAAGTTGTTCTGACAATATCTCAGCACATTTAGCAAGCATGTTTGTTTAGGCCATCAAAACAGAACTCAGCAAACAAATTATTCATGTATGATGAAGTGTTGTAATATGTGTCTCATTAACTCAACACGGGGTTTTTTTTTAAATATAAATACTCATTTAAACCATCAAGAATAGAAATCGACAATAAGGTATGAATCGGAACCGATCACACACGCAAATTGACAGAAATCATATAAACGCAAAACGAAACACAAATATCCAAGTATCTTTGACAAAAATTAACCTTAAAGGATACAGTACCACAGAAATTAATAACATGTTGTACTCAAATTCAAGTAATAAACATACTTCGACTTCACATTTTATTTTGTCAATCACACATTGTATTAATCAGGGTGAAGTAGAAATAACACATTTATATATACATTATTGCTCCCTATAATATAAACAGATCGACATAATTTCAGATACCACATACGTTTCCAATACATTTTCAAGAACCAATTAATGGACAAGTTCATTTACGTCATTACGACAGAAGGATTAGGACCAATAAGGACTACTTGAATCGATATAAAGCAAGTAACTTAATTAAATCAAAACGGACCTCAAATATTCTTACATTGTTCAGCCATTAGTCTCACTAATTCGTAGTTGATTCACATGCGACAAAGCTCCATTAGGGCGTCACGACACCATTATACTTATCTCAATCCAAGTTAACATGAAGGCAGCTTGTACAAACATTGGCAAGGAAGCATATAATACTCAAACCAGAATGCGAATGTCCAGGTACTTTTGATTAGCATTCACATTATGACACACTTAAACCACATAAGTTATCAACTCTCTGGATATTTGATGATACCACCACCACATTAGTCATCGAGCCCTTCAAATAACGTGAAATCGTACTAGTACACTACATAGACGAGACAGTACCTGGAGTACCCCTATCGACACCTCGTTCACATAACACGAAGGTAGTACTAACGTACTACATCGTCAAGACCAATACCGGGTATCACAAAGTCAACTAAACAGAATCCTCTATTGCGTACGACACTACCACGTACAAACAACTTGACATTGTATCTAGCTTATTACCAACTCTGGCTATGACCGTTCTCTCACTAAGGATTATCAACACCTACCTTGACCTTACTTACAAATCATACAGTTTATCTGGCCTCATACTAATTGTTATACTATGGTAACACTGTAACTACGTACTAGTCACAACTCAACTTATGTTGCTCACAACATCATACACATCAAACCTAGCAATCAGTCATCGTAGACAGTCATCACAAAACATTCATTGCATCACAACGCGTATCCCTTCCTATTGTACCCCATCTCATTTCTCACACGCTGTTACCGGATCAAGACCAGGAGGGCCGAGGTTGGTATAAGGACGTCTCCTCAACCGAATTAAAGGGGCTCCTGATGGTCATCACCGGGGTTCATTTTATTTTTCCTATGTTTATTTATTTTAGGCTCCAGGATCGTTCGCTCTGATACCACTTTGTAACACCCCCATTTACCCAAGAGCCTTATCAAGACATTCTCGAATAAATAAAGGTGTTACCATCTCGGTTTCCCGAGGTAGTAGCTCATTACAATACAACATGGAATGCCAAACCGATCATTTGATTTAAACATTACAACTCATTAACTATTACAACTCTAGTTACACAGCGGAAGCTATACAATCTATATAACAGGAATGCCTATGCATTAACCCGTACTACGACCAGGATCATTATCGCGTTCACCCCAATCCCGTACAAGCATCCCAGCATCCAAACAGATCAGGATATACCTAGCCTGCATAATAGACTGCTCCCCAATTGATCAGAATATCAATTGGATCATCACAGACCATCAATAAAATAGGGTGACAATATAGACAGAGAAAACGGTTAGAACATGCTAACATTACAACACAGGTACGTAATATAAAACATCCAATTTCAATCGTCTCAGTACCATCATCGGTACTAATCAATAATATCCATCTCCAAATTCTCGATACCATCACGGTACCAATCAATAATCTCATCTCAACATTCAGTACCATCACGGTACCATATCAATATTCTCATCTCAAACTCTTCTGGCAGGCCCTTTCATTCCGAGTGTGCACACCCCCCGCAGGTTCACCAACCCGCGAGGAGAAATCAGGGAGGGGACCGTGATCAAGGGCCCCGGCTAGGTCTAAAGCTAGCCTCACCAACTCCAATATATAAATATTCATCAATCATTCTCCCATCATTATTCAACATTATTCTCATTAGCACGATATCACATCGTACTCGTAACTCATACATGCATAATATCATTAACGTATTCTAAGTAAGGAAAACCTTACCTAGTAAGCAAGTCACACATCTCCGGTAGTACAGCTCACCACGGAAACTCTACGAAGTCCGATCCTAATAAAATAGTACATCTTTAAATTAATATCGACCCTAACGTAGCTAATTAATAAAATGAAACCGACACTGACTCATCTAAATTACATTATGAGATTGACCCGCTACCCTCGGTAACTACAAACACACTACGAGACCACCTATATCGACATAATAACAGTAGCAATTCAGCCCCAATGGTTTACCCACCCTCATATAACATCATGACACAGCGAGTCAGCGAGAACAATAATTCTCCATGCACGACAGAACCAGCCCCAACAATAACACTACTCCGCCAATACAAAACAGTGTACCCAGAACCCAACCCAAAATATAATAACAATATATAATAATCATAATAACAATGTAAGTGGCAGTAGTTCTTTGATAATAATAATAATAATAATAATAATAATAATAATAATAATAATAATAATAATAATAATAATAAATTAATAATAATAACAATATAAACTACACCACCACACCTAGCAATACGACTCGGCAATGGAACCGACAACATATACCTAGCCCCGACACAACATTAACAACACCCGACCTAATAATAGTACTAACAACATAACCACCCAAATACCTCGTGTCCGTAACAGAGGGGCTGAAACACACGAACAGAGGAGACGAGGGAGGGTGTGACTCAGGAAAACAGGGAAACAAGGGTGACGAGGACCACCGGTGGCGCGACAACAACAGTGGCAAAGTAGCAGACCGCCGGCGAGATAGAAGGCCTAGGGAATGTCGGTGACACGCATGGCTGGCGGCAGAAGACGGTTGACAGTGGTGGGTCAGGATGATGCACGAAACATGGTGGTCGATGGTGTTGATGCAATGGTTGATGATAATGATTGATGAAAGTGATGAGTAGTAGTGGGGTTGTTGATGACAACCGAAAGAATGGAAATGGAGGCAATGTGCTTGTAAGTCAAAGAAGGCAAAAGAGGGCAAAGATAGTTTACGTAATTTCATTAGGGTTTACTTTAAAATGGGTTGACAAATGGGTTACTAATTAGTATTCAAATGGGTTAGAAATGGGTTACCAACTCCTATTAGAAATAAGTTAACGACAATATATAAATCACTACCCAGTTGAGAGACCCTGACTGGACTAGCATAAAATATGTGTATCACCATACGAGTATTACAGTCTGGCTTGACTTACCCCGTTTGACCTCCATACAAAATTACGGTTATTACATGCGTTCACTAGGTATTACCGTGGACTCCTCGGTGAGTCACGGACTGTTGAGGAGATTGATTTTGACTTGATTAGGCGGGGCCCCGTTTGCAACCAGGAGCACAAAATGATTCTGGAGGCAATCGTGACACCGGATGAAATCAAGAGGGCTCTTTTTAGTATTCCCCGGGATAAGTCGCCGTGACCGGATGGTTTCTCGAGTCAATTCTTTATTGATTCATGGGATATTATTGGTGAGGATGTCGTTTTGGCTATCCAGGACTTCTTCATCTCGGGTAAGCTTTTAAAGCAGCTTAATTGTGCGAATATTGTTCTGATTCCTAAAGTGAATAAACCCCAAAATGTGAAAGATTTCAAGCCGATTGCTTGTTGTAATGTCTTGTACAAGTGTATTGCTAAAATTATGTGTGCAAGGATGGCTAAGGTTCTGCCCCAGATAATTTCTCCTACTCAAGGAGGTTTTATTGAAGGTCGGAGTATTGTGGAGAATGTGCTGATTTGTCAAGACTTGGTGCGTATGTATAAGAGAGGGCGAATTTCGTCAAGATGCCTTTTTAAAGTTGATATTCATAAGGCATATGACTGTGTGGAATGGACTTTTGTTGACCAGATGCTGAGAGCGCTTGACTTTCCTGATCACTTTCGCAGGTTGGTTATGGAATGCGTTGAGACTGTTTCCTATTCTCTTTATGCTAATGGGGACAATTTTGGGTTTTTTCGAGGGAAAAGGGGGTTGAGACAAGGGGATCCCATGTCGCCTTTGTTATTCACGATTTGTATGGACTATTTCTCTCGAATCATGAACTTTGGAAGAATGGATAGGAATTTTAAATTCCATCCGAAATGTGGTCCTCTGAAGCTGACTCATTTGCTTTTTGCGGATGACCTCCTCCTTTTTTGTAAGGGGGATCGGGAATCGATGGAATTCTTGTGGAGTGCTTTTGCTACCTTTAGCAGGGCCTCGGGTCTGAGTTTGAGTGTGGGTAAGTCTCATGCTTATTTCGCAGGGGTGGATGAAGACAGGAAGGCTTCGATTCTTCGGCTCTCGGGGTGCGTCGAAGGTACGTTTCCTTTTCGGTATCTTGGGTTACCTATCCAAAGTACTCGCTTAGGTAAACTTGATTGTGGAAATTTGATTGCCCGCATTATCTCGAGGATCTCTGGTATAGGAGCCCGAAAGCTGTCTTATGCTGGGAGACTTACTCTGGTCCAATCTGTTTTGTCCCAATTGCATAATTATTGGGCAATGATTTTTATCATTCCTAAGTTTGTCATGGCTCGAATTATTTCACTATGTCGTAATTTCTTATGGGAAGGTGGTGTAGAAGGAAATAATCGAGCTTTGGTTAGTTGGGAAAAAATTTGTCGGCCTAAAGATGAAGGAGGTTTGGGAATTAGAGATCTGTATATCTGGAATGAAGCAGCGGTGGCAAAGCTAGCTTCTTGGGTGTTTGATCAGCCGGACCGGCTGTGGGTTCGGTGGGTCAATAGCATCTATCTGAAGGGGGTGGAGTGGTATGATTATCACCCTCATTCAGATGTTACGTGGGCGTGGAGGAAAATTTGTCAGGCTAAAGAAAAAATTAAGAATATGTTTGTCGATGGTCTTTGGCATGGAGAGAAATCTTGTTTCTCGATTTCGAGGGCCTATCAGGACTTGAGACCACGAGACTCGCGGGTTCCTTGGGCGAGACTTGTATGGAGCGCGTGGAGTGTTCCGAGGCATAGTTTCATCTCGTGGCTTGTGTTTCGAGGGGCCCTTAGTACGAGGAAGAAACTTTTTAGGATTGGGGTTGCAGATTC
Source organism: Agrostemma githago (assembly GCA_958450325.1). Classification (NCBI taxonomy): domain Eukaryota; kingdom Viridiplantae; phylum Streptophyta; class Magnoliopsida; order Caryophyllales; family Caryophyllaceae; genus Agrostemma; species Agrostemma githago. Next base: position 76,715,531 of record OY288247.1, on the reverse strand, counting down.
GGATCGCTGCTTTATCTGTGAGCAGGAAGAAGAGAGTTTAGAACACCTTTTCTTTGCTTGCAGTTGGAGCTCGCGGGTGATGGGTCTTTTGGGCAATTGGGTGCGGAAATCAATCCCGTGCAACACGGGAATGGTCTGGGCTATGAAAATACGGGGCTCGAAGTTGCAATGTAATGTGATTCGAGCTATGATCAATGCGACTATTTACCATATTTGGAGGCAGAGAAATTCGTGTAGAATTGATGGAATGATAATTCATCCACGGGAGATAGTCAAATTGATCGTGTCGGATGTTAAGAATAGAATTTTGTGTAAGATTAATTACCCTGTAACAGATAAGGATGCTAAATGGCTACATAATCTGATGTAGTCATTTCAGTTTTGTTGTGCCGTTTTTTATATACTTACCCTTTACCAAAAAAAAAAAACCTTCAAAATCGACCGTTTTTCGCTATTTTCGAGAGTTTTTAAATGTGTTCTAAAGCGCGAATATTTTTGGACGAAAACTTGTCAACATGAACATAATGCTTAAAGATGATTATTAGAACCCTCCGGCGCGATATAAATTGGTATATAGAACTTGTTTCGATTGAATCGGACACGTCTCAAAATCACATATTATGGCCTTTTAAAGACTCGATTGACATCCAAATAATCCTTATTTTACACCGGGGCATTACATTTGGTGTGGACCTTGTTCAGCGCGAATATCGGTTGATTTTATGTCGGGACCGAAATGGCCGAAAAAACGTGGATAATAACCTTCAAAATCTGCGTTTCTCGGGATGCGTGGAGGGGTCCTTACCTTTTCGGTATCTAGGGCTTCCTATTCAGAGTACCAGATTGGGAAAGAATGACTGTAAGACTTTATTGGCCCGTATTACGGCGAGAATTGCAGGAATTGGAGCGCGGAAATTATCCTATGCGGGTAGGTTTACGTTAGTTCAGTCTGTGTTATCACAATTACATAATTACTGGGCTATGGTCTTCATTATTCCGAAATATGTTATGACACGTATTGTTTCACTATGCCGGAACTTTTTATGGGATGGCGGAGTGGAAGGCAATAACAGAGCGCTAGTGAGTTGGGAGAAGATTTGCTATCCCAAGAATGAGGGAGGCTTTGGAATTCGTGACCTGACCGTTTGGAATGAGGCTGCGGTGGCTAAATTAGCATCGTGGGTCTTCGATCAACCGGATAGGTTATGGGTTCAGTGGGTTAATAATGTCTATTTGAAAGGCTTCCCGTGGAGTGAGTATCAACCTCAGGCAGATGTCACATGGTCGTGGAGGAAAATATGTCAGGCAAAAGACAAGATTAAAAATCTGTTTGTTAATGGAAAGTGGCATGGGTCGGATAATTTCTATTCGATTTCGAAGGGCTATGAGGAGTTACGTGATAAAGGACCAAAGGTTCCGTGGTGGAGAGTTGTGTGGAGTAATTGGAGTATCCCGAGACATAGCTTCATCTCTTGGCTTGTGTTTAGGGGTGCTCCAAACACGAGACAGAGGCTTCACAGAATTGGAGTGGCTGATTCTGATCGATGCTATTTATGTGAGATGCAGACTGAGAGTTTAGATCATCTATTTTTTGGGTGTGACTGGAGCTCGAGAGTTGTGGCGCTTGTGAGTCAGTGGTTGCAGAAGAGGATACCGGTGAATGGGAGTATGAATTGGGCTAAGAGTATTAGGGGGGTCGAAGCTACAATGCAATATTACTAGAGCTGTGGTTAATGCGCTGATATATCATATCTGGAGACAGCGGAATATTTGCAGAGTTGATGGAATCTTAATTCAGCCGCAGTGCACGGCCAATTTGATTAAACTAGAGATGAAAAATCGCATAATGTGTAAGATTAAATATCCCATACCTGTCAAAGATGCTAGATGGCTACAAAATTTGTTGTAGTCATTTGATTGTACATTGAATCTCACACATACATATATATATACTTACCTTTTACAACAAAAAAAACCTTCAAAATCGACCATTTTTCGCTATTTTTGAGAGTTTTTAAATGTGATCTAAAGCGCGAATATTTTTGGACGAAAACTTGTCAACATGAACATAATGCCTAAAGATAATTTTTAGAACCCTCCGTCGCGATATAAATTGGTATATAGAACTTGTTTCGATTGAATCGGACACGTCTCAAAATCAGATATTATGGCCTTTAAACGACTCGATTGACATCCGAATGACCCATATTTTACACCGGGGCATTATATTTGGTGTGGACTTTGTTCAGCGCGAATATCGGTCGATTTTATTTCGGGACCGAAATGGCCGAAAAAACGTGGATAATAACCTTCAAAATCGACCGTTTTTCGCTATTTTTGAGAGTTTTTAAATGTGTTCTAAAGCGCGAATATTTTTGGACGAAAACTTGTCAACATGAACATAATGCCTAAAGATGATTATTAGGACCCTCTGACGCGATATAAATTGGTATATAGAACTTGTTTCGATTGAATCGGACACGTCTCAAAATCAGATATTATGGCCTTTAAAATACTCGATTGACATCCAAATGACCCTTATTTTACACCGGGGCATTACATTTGGGGTGGACTTTGTTTAAAATTAAGAGGTAAATAAGGTTTAAAATTAAGAGGTAAATTAAGATCGTCCGAGTTGATGTTTTAAGGGATAGAATTGTCCGTAGGTGAAAATATGACATTGATTTCATTATATATTTATTTTTTATTTCAATTTTTGAAAAAAAAAAAAAAGAAAAATCGATTAATGTCCGTAAAATACTAAGAAAGGTACATATATTGTATAGAAGGAACTGGTCTAATCACTGTACTACTAGGCCGGGTTGCATACATATATTGTATTTGTATAGAACTCAACTCGCCATAGCGTTTGATACTCAACTGTGACATACGGTCGTCGTCACACGCGGTCCTCTCCTCTCGAGGTATTTCCCCGCCTTAAATATTAGTACCTGGCAGTTCGATGAAGCCCTCGGAAATGTAGAGATCGTTCCACTTGGTAACACCCTCGTGGTCCAACCTGCTCGATCTCCTCCAGAAATGTTCCAAACTGGGTGCGTCCCCTAACACGTACTTGACAAGCGCCGAAATAATAACATACATGCTGTTGTTAGCATTAATAACATAAAGAGTGAATATGTGAATGCTCTTGATTTGATTTGTCATCTTTCCAAGGATCTGCATCTCATCGTCGTCTAGTACTGGACGGGGCAGACTGCCATGAATTTCACTCAGTTAAATTGGTGGATGTGTTGAGCGACTGAAAATCTAGGGTTAGCACACCCTCACATTCACAGAGTAGGATGAGTTAACCGATTTGTCACCAAACACAATTGCCCTTCATTTATGAGCGCTGACGTACAACTACTCTAACTTTGCTGCATTGTCATTCATATATAACCACCTTTTTCATCCCCTGTGTCTGTGTGTATCCATAATAGCTTCAGATTAAAAACACCTTTTTGATCAACTAATTATACTAAAATCGATTAATGCTGTATATACTCTTTTAACAGTTTTTTTCTTAACAAAGGAATTTAATAAAAAAAACCCACTTCAATTATAAAGATAGAGGAAGAGCTAACTTACACAAAGAAAAACTGATGAAATTCACATAAAAAAAAAAAAAAAAAAAATTGGTATTTTTTTCAATGAAGAGGGAAAATTCACTAATTAAAAAATCCGATAATCCCTAAAATTTGAAACATAAATAAATAGGGCAGTTATAATCATGGATTTCCCCCTCTTCAACAGAGGAAATCCAACTAAAAAATCAATGATAAAAGTAATTAAAGTAGGTCAAAATCCAAAGTTTTTTTTTTTTTTAATTAAATACTAACAAAGGAATTTAATAAAAAACCCACTTCAAATATACAATAAAATCACAGATCAAATCGAGGGTTCCTCTCTAATTTCACAAATTCAACCTCAAATTCACAGATTAATTAATCAAAATTCGAAATTAAAATGAGGGCAAAATTGATGAAGGAAGAAAGTATAGAGAAGAGGGATTTGAATTAGGTTAAAAAGCTTGGATTTCGTGTAAAAATGGAGTGATTTCAAGTGGGAGAGAAGAAGAGGAGGAAGAAAAACGGGGATTTTAATTATAATTAAAGTTTATAGGGATTTCAAATATTAAACTTCATCCTCCTGTTGATGAGATTGAGATAGTAATCCGCCAGTGCCACCCACCATTATTCATTCATTCCTCCAATCCCACCCAACAACAGCGCAGATTTACGTAATATACGTACATTTATACGCAAAATACGTACATTTATACGCAAATACGTACATATGTCCGTACATTTATACGCAAATACGTACATATATACGTAAATTTATACGCAAATACGTACATATATACGTACATTTATACGCAAATACGTACATATATACGTACATTTATACGCAAATACGTACATATATACGTACATTTATACGCAAATACGTACATATATACGTACATTTATACGCAAATACGTACATTTATACGTACATTTATACGAAAATACGTACATATATACGTACATTTATATTCATAATACGTACATATATACGCAAAATACGTACATATATACGTATATTTATACGCATAATACGTACATATATACGTATATTTATACGCATAATACGTACATATATACGTACATTTATACGCAAATACGTACATATATACGTAAATTTATACGCAAATACGTACATATATACGTACATTTATACGCAAATACGTACATATATACGTACATTTATACGCAAATACGTACATATATACGTACATTTATACGCAAATACGTACATATATACGTACATATATACGTACATTTATACGCAAATACGTACATTTATACGTACATTTATACGCAAATACGTACATATATACGTACATTTATACGCATATACGTACATATATACGTACATATATACGTACATTTATACGCAAATACGTACATTTATACGTACATATATACGTACATTTATACGCAAATACGTACATTTATACGTACATTTATACGCAAATACGTACATGTATACGTAAATTTATACGCAAATACGTACATATATACGTAAATTTATACGCAAATACGTACATATATACGTAAATTTATACGCAAATACGTACATATATACGTACATTTATACGCAAATACGTACATATATACGTACATTTATACGCAAATACGTACATATATACGTACATTTATACGCAAATACGTACATATATACGTACATTTATACGCATAATACGTACATATATACGCAAAATACGTACATATATACGTACATTTATACGCAAATACGTACATATATACGTACATTTATACGCATAATACGTACATATATACGTACATTTTTACGCAAAAACGTACATATATACGTACATTTATACGCAAAAACGTACATATATACGTACATTTATACGCAAATACGTACATATATACGTACATTTATACGCATAATACGTACATATATACGTACATTTATACGCATAATACGTACATATATACGTACATTTATACGCAAAAACGTACATATATACGTACATTTATACGCAAAATACGTACATATATACGTATATTTATACGCATAATACGTACATATATACGTACATTTATACGCAAATACGTACATATATACGTACATTTATACGCAAATACGTACATTTATACGCAAATACGTACATATATACGTACATTTATACGCATAAACGTACATATATACGTACATTTATACGCATAATACGTACATATATACGTACATTTATACGCAGAATACGTACATATATACGTACATTTATACGCAAATACGTACATGTATACGTACATTTATACGCATAATACGTACATATATACGTACATTTATACGCAAATACGTACATTTATACGCAAATACGTACATATATACGTACATTTATACGCATAAACGTACATATATACGTACATTTATACGCATAAAACGTACATTTATACGTACATTTATACGCAAATACGTACATATATACGTACATTTATACGCAAATACGTACATATATACGCAAAATACGTACATATATACGTATATTTATACGCATAATACGTACATATATACGTACATTTATACGCAAATACGTACATATATACGTACATTTATACGCAAAAAACGTACATATATACGTACATTTATACGCAAATACGTACATTTATACGCAAATACGTACATTTATACGTACATTTATACGCAAATACGTACATTTATACGTACATTTATACGCAAATACGTACATATATACGTACATTTATACGCAAATACGTACATTTATACGCAAATACGTACATATATACGTACATTTATACGCATAAACGTACATATATACGTACATTTATACGCATAAAACGTACATTTATACGCATAATACGTACATATATACGTACATTTATACGCAAATACGTACATGTATACGTACATTTATACGCATAATACGTACATTTATACGCAGAATTCGTACATATATACATACATGTACACCTATACATACGTACATACATGCATCCGCACAAATGCACAATATGTACATTCGTACCAAAAAAAGTACAATACGTACATACATACGTATACAATCAATACGAACTTCAGTCACTGATTTTTTTTAAAAAAAGCAGAATTCGCAACCGATTATTGAGGATCGCGATGGAATTTTGAGAATTTGCGACCGATTTTTGAAAATTCCATAATTTCGAATTCGAATTCTACTACGAGTAATACTTAATTTGTTTGCAGCAGTTCCTGCAATTCGCTGTGGGATTCGATTCGATCCGTTCTGATTTGGGTTCTATACAATGACTCATATCCGCCGTTTGATTCCGTTTTACTTTACTTCCATCGAATTGTTGGGTCTATAAATCTTTGTTTTTTTTGTTGAATTTGTTTGTTTTTTTGTTGGGTTATGCGTAGAAATTAGAAACCCTAATTTTTGTTGATTGAATATCAATCAATATTTGTTGATCAAAGACACCGTTTTTCAAGAACTACCCAAGTTGGGATAGAATCGTTGTTTATTTCTGATTGTACATGTAAATGGGGTTTGCTGGGATTTAGTGTATCAGTTATTAGGCTTGTAGAAACAGCATTACAAATGAGTGATGGAGAGATTATAAAGTACTACTCTAGTAATACAGGGATGCAAAGGCGTTGCAGGAGAAGACAGCGAAGAAAGCTGGTGGTGGTGGAGGCACAGGCACCGCGATGTGATGATAACTTCATATATTACTCCTTATACTCCTCCTACTACGAGTAAAGTTTGTATTTGTATGATGAATTATTCAATAAATGAGTGAGCTTTGTTTCGTATAATGTATTCGCTTTAAGATGCCTTCCATCTTCAAAAATGAATACCCTTTTTCCGTTCTTTCGGGACGTGTATGGGTCTCGGATCTTAATGAGTTCTTATGTTGTTGTACTCTATAACTAAAATTCTTGATGTTTTCGATGCATGAGATCGTGTTCGACTGTTGGTGGTTCTTTTTCATTATTGTTTTCGCATTGGTTTTGGGCTGTGTTCGTTCTTTTGGGCTGAAATAGGCTGAGGTGTGCTAAAGTGAAATGGTTTTGAAAAATGTGAACAATAACCTTCAAAATCAATCGTTTTGAGCTATTTTGAATAGTTTTGAAAGTTGTTCCAAAACGCAAATGTTTTTTGACGAAAACTTGTCAGCCAGTATAGAATGCCTATTAATGATTACTAGAACCCTCCGACACGATAAAAAAAGGAATATAGACTTGTTTCGATGGATTCCAACACGCCTCAAAATCACGTATTTTGTCTTTTAAAAGACTCTATCGACTTCCAAATGACGCTCACATTACACTGGGGACATTATATTTGGTGTGTAGGTTGTTCAGTGCGAATATGAATCGATTTTATTTCGGGATCTATAAGGCCGAAAAAATGTGGATAATAGCCTTCAAAATCGACCGTTTCTAGCTATTTTCGATAGTTTTGAAAGTTGTTCCAAAACGTGAATGTTTTTCGACGAAAAGTTGTCAACAGGTATAAAATGCCTATTAATGATTATTAGAACCGCGACACAATATAAAAAGGAATATAGACCTTGTTTCGATTGAATCCGACATGTCTCAAAATCACGTATTACGTCTTTTAAAAGGCTCTATCGACTTCCAAATGACGCTCACATTACACTGGGGATATTATATTTGGTGTGTAGGTTATTCAGTGCGCATATTAATCGATTTTATTCCGGAACCCAAATGGCCGAAAAAACGTGGATAATAACTTTCAAAATCGACCGTTTTAGCTATTTTTGAGAGTTTTTTGATTTGTTCTAAATCGGTAATATTTTTGGACGAAATGTTTTCAGCATTAATATAAAGCCTAAAGATTAGTATTACAACCCTCCGGCGCGATATAAATTAGTATATATAACTTATTTCGATTGAATCTGACACGTCTCAAAATCACATATTATGGCATTTAAAGGACTCGATTAACATCCAAATGAACCTTATTTTACCCCGAGGCATTACATTTGGTGTGGACTTTGTTCAGCGCGAATATCGGTCGATTTTATTCCGGGACCCAAATGACCGAAAAAAACGTGGATAATAACCTTCGAAATCGATCGTTTTTTGCTATTTTCGAGAGTTTTTTAAATGTGTTCTAAAGCGCGAATATTTTTGGACGAAAACTTGCTAACATGAACATAATGCCTAAAGATGATTATTAGGACCCTCCGGCGCGATATAAATCGGTATATAGAATTTGTTTCGATTGAATCAGACACGTCTCAAAATCACATATTATGGCCTTTAAAAGACTCGATTGACATCCAAATAATCCTTATTTTACACCGGGGTATTACATTTAGTGTGGACCTTATTCAGCGCGAATATCGGTCGATTTTATTTCGGGACCGAAATGGCCGAAAAAACGTGGATAATAATCTTCAAAATCGACCGTTTTTCGCTGTTTTTGAGAGTTTTTAAATGTGTTATAAAGCGCGAATATTTTGGACGAAAACTTGTCAACATGAATATAATGCATAATGCCTAAAGATGATTATTATAACCCTCCAGCGCGATATAAATTGGTATATAGGACCTGTTTCGATTGAATCCGACACGTCTCAAAATCACATATTATGACCTTTAAAAGACTCGATTGACATCCAAACGACCCTTTTTTTGCACCGGGGGATTACATTTGGTGTGGACCTTGTTCAGCGCGAATATCGGTCGATTTAATTCCGAGACCTAAATGGCCAAAAAAACGTGGATAATAACCTTCAAAATCGACCGTTTTTAGCTATTTACGAGAGTTGTTAAATTTGTTCTGAAGCGCGAATATTTTTGGACGAGGACTTGTCAACATGAATATAATGCCTAAAAATTATTATTAGAACCCTCCGGCGCGATATAAATTGGTATATAGGACCTGTTTCGATTGAATCCGACACGTCTCAAAATCACATATTATGACCTTTAAAAGACTCGATTGACATCCAAACGACCCTTATTTTGAACCGGGGGATTACAATTGGTGTGGACCTTGTTCAGCGCGAATATCGGTCGATTTAATTCCGGGACCCAAATGACCGAACAAACGTGGATAATAACCTTCAAAATCTCGTGGCTTGTGTTTCGAGGGGCCCTTAGTACGAGGAAGAAACTTTTTAGGATTGGGGTTGCAGATTCGGATCGCTGCTTTATCTGTGAGCAGGAAGAAGAGAGTTTAGAACACCTTTTCTTTGCTTGCAGTTGGAGCTCGCGGGTGATGGGTCTTTTGAGCAATTGGGTGCGGAAATCTATCCCGTGCAACACGGGGATGGTCTGGGCTATGAAAATTCGGGGCTCGAAGTTGCAATGTAATGTGATTCGAGCTATGATCAATGCGACTATTTACCATATTTGGAGGCAGAGAAATTCGTGTAGAATTGATGGAATGATGATTCATCCACGGGAGATAGTCAAATTGATCGTGTCGGATGTTAAGAATAGAATTTTGTGTAAGATTAATTACCCTGTAACAGATAAGGATGCTAAATGGCTACATAACCTGATGTAGTCATTTCTGTTTTGTTGTTCCGTTTTTTTTTATATACTTGCCCTTTACCAAAAAAAAAAAACCTTCAGAATCGACCGTTTTTGGCTATTTTCGAGAGTTTTTAAATGTGTTCTAAAGCGCGAATATTTTTGGACGAAAACTTGTCAACATGAACATAATGCCTAAAGATGATTATTAGGACCCTCCGACGCGATATAAATTGGTATATAGAACTTGTTTTGATTGAATCGGACACGTCTCAAAATCAGATATTATGGCCTTTAAAAGACTCGATGACATCCAAATGACCCTTATTTTACACCGGGGCATTACATTTGGTGTGGACCTTGTCTAGCGCGAATATCGGTCGATTTTATTTCGGGACCGAAATGGCCGAAAAAACGTGGATAATAACCTTCAAAATCGACCGTTTTTGGGTATTTTCGAGAGTTTTTAAATGTGTTCTAAAGCGCGAATATTTTTGGACGAAAACTTGTCAACATGAACATAATGCCTAAAGATGATTATTAGGACCCTCCGGCGCGATATAAATTGGTATATAGAATTTGTTTCGATTGAATCTGACACGTCTCAAAATCACATATTATGGCCTTTAAAAGACTCGATTGACATCCAAATGACACTTATTGTACACTGGTGCATTACATTTGGTGTGCACCTTGTTCAGCACGAATATCGGTCGATTTTATTTCGGGACACAAATGGCAGAAAAAACGTGAATAATAATCTTCGAAATCGACCGTTTTTGGGTATTTTCGAGAGTTTTTAAATGTGTTCTAAAGCGCGAATATTTTTGGACGAATACTTGTCAACATGAACATAATGCCTAAAGATGATTATTAGGACCCTCCGGCGCGATATAAATTGGGATATAGAACTTGTTTCGATTGAATCGGACACGTCTCAAAGTCACATATTATGGCCTTTAAAAGACTCGATGACATCCAAATGATACTTATTTTACACCGGGGCATTACATTTGGCGTGGACCTTGCTCCGCGCAAATATCGGTTGATTTTATTACGGGACCCAAATGGCCGAAAAAACGTTGATAATACCTTCAAAATCGACCGTTTTTCGCTATTTTCGAGAGTTTTTTAGTTTGTTCGAAAGCGCGAATATTTTTGGATGAAAATTTGTCAACATGAATATAATGCCTAAAGATGATTATTAGAACCCTCCAGCGCGATATAAATTGGTATATAGAACTAGTTTCGATTGAATCAGACACGTCTCAAAATCACTAATGATGGCCTTTGAAAGAGTTGATTGACATTCTAATGACACTTATTTTACACTGGGGCATTACATTTGGTGTGGACCTTGTTCAGCACGAATATCGGTCGATTTTATTTCGGGACACAAATGGCCGAAAAAACGTGAATAATAATCTTCAAAATCGACCGTTTTAGGGTATTTTCAAGAGTTTTTAAATGTGTTCTAAAGCGCAAATATTTTTGTACGAATACTTGTCTACATGAACATAATGCCTAAAGATGATTATTAGTACCCTCCAGCGCGATATAAATTGGTATATAGAACTTGTTTCGATTGAATCGGACACGTCTCAAAGTCACATATTATGGCCTTTAAAAGACTCGATTGACATCCAAATGACCCTTATTTTACACCGGGGCATTACATTTGGTGTGGACCTTGTTCAGCGCGAATATCGGTCGATTTTATTGCGGGACCCAAATGACCGAAAAAAACGTGGATAATAACCTTCGAAATCGATCGTTTTTTGCTATTTTCAAGAGTTTTTAAATGTTGTTGAAAGCGCGAATATTTTTGGATGAAAACTTGTTAACATGAACACAATGCCTAAAGATGATTATTAGGACCCTCCGGCGCGATATACATTGGTATATAGAACTTGTTTCGATTGAATCGGACACGTCTCAAAATTACATATTATGGCCTTTAAAAGATTCGATTGACATCTGAATGACACTTATTTTACACTGGGGCATTACATTTGGCGTGGACCTTGCTCAACGCAAATATCGATCGATTATATTCTGGGACCCAAATGGCCTAAAAAGCGTGGATAATAACCTTTAAAATCGACCGTTTTTCGCTATTTTCGATAGTTTTTAAGTTTGTTCTAAAGCGCGAATATTTTTGGACGAAAACTTGTCAACATGAACATAATGCCTAAAGATGATTATTAGGACCCTCCGGCGCGATATAAATTGGTATATAGAACTTGTTTCGATTGAATCGGACACGTCTCAAAGTCACATATTATGGCCTTTAAAAGACTCGATGACAACCAAATGACACTTATTTTACACTGGGGCATTACATTTGGCGTGAACCTTGCTCAGCGCAAATATCGGTTGATTTTATTACGGGACCCAAATGAAAGTAGCGAAAAAAATCTAAAAAAAATCCAGGGTTTGCATCTGGTCGGTAGGAGTGTCTCCACAAAATATGAGGAGCAACGGAGAATAAGAGTCGTTGGATGTCAATCGAGTCGTTTAAAGGCCATAACAGTGATTTTGACGTGTCAGGTTCAATCGAAACCCAATTTATATCGCGCCGGAGGGTTATAATAATCATCTTTAGGCATTATATTCATGTTGACAAATTTTCGTCCAAGAATATTCGCTCTTTATAACACATTTAAAAATTCTCAAAATGCTTGCGTTTTATAGCCAAAAACGGTCGATTTTGAAGGTTATTATCCATGTTTTTTCGGTCATTTGAGTCTCGGAACAAAATCAACCCATATGGATCCATTTATTGTATAAACTATACCAGATTTAACCTATTTACGTTATGATCTTAATCTTGATTAAGACAGAAAGAATATATTCGACACGAGAGAGACCAGAGGTAGATAGAAAGAATGTTGTTGTTGGTGGTCAAAGAGAAGAAGAGAGGTGGGATATATAAAGTGTGGGGAGAATAATGATTAGCGTGGGAAACAAGTAGGGCTGCAAACCGCACGCTATGAAGAAGAAGAAGTAGAGGGGACACAAAAAGACTAGTTGTTGTTGTAGTTAGTATACTAGAGTGGCCAAACCCTTTACTTTAATGGAGTGAACCTTAGACTTCCTACTTAGTCTTGTCACCTTATGGTCTCCCCCTTTCATCCTTTTGTGACAGAGATATTCGTCATATTACTGATCTCGTCTCGTTATGAGTACTGTTTCTGTGTGTAAAATTAAAGTTGTTATATCTAATATACTTTGTATAATAGTATAGGTTAGAGGTGTTCATCGATCGATATATGGACCAGGTTGATCGTGTAACCTCAAAAAACAAATATGGAAACCGACTAGTTAGGAGACTTCTTACTTAGTCTTGTCACCTTATGGTCTCCCCCTTTCACCCTTTCGTGACAGAGATATTCGTCATATTACTGATCTCGTCTCGTTATGAGTACTGTTTCTGTGTTTAAAAGTTGTTATATCTGATATACTTTGTATAATAGTATAGGTTAGAGGTGTTCATCGATCGATATATGGACCAGGTTGATCGTGTAACCCCAAAAAACAAATATGGAAACCGACTAGTTAGGAGACTTCTTACTTAGTCTTGTCACCTTATGGTCTCCCCTTTCAACGTCCCGTGACAGAGATATTCGTCATAATACTGGTCTTGTCTCGTTATGATTACTGTTTCTGTGTTTAAAAGTTGTTATATCTAATATACTTTGTATAATAGTATAGGTTAGAGGTGTTCATCGATCGATATATGGACCAGCAGGTTGATCGTGTAACCCCAAAAAACAAATATGGAAACCGACTAGTTAGGAGACTTCTTACTTAGTCTTGTCACCTTATGGTCTCCCCTTTCAACGTTCCGTGACAGAGATATTCGTCATAATATTGGTCTCGTCTCGTTATGAGTACTGTTTCTGTGTTTAAAAGTTGTTATATCTAATATACTCTGTATAATAGTATAGGTTAGAGGTGTTCATCGATCGATATATGGACCAGGTTGATCGTGTAACCCCAAAAAACAAATATGGAATCCGACTAGTTAGGAGACTTCTTACTTAGTCTTGTCACCTTATGGTCTCCCCTTTCAACGTCCCGTGACAGAGATATTCGTCATAATACTGGCCTCGTCTCGTTATGAGTATTGTTTCTGTGTTTGAAAGTTGTTATATCTGATATACTCTGTATAATAGTGTAGGTGAGAGGTGTTCACCGATTGATATGGACCAGCAGATTGATCGTGTAACCTAAACAAAAACAAATCTGGAGACCGACTAGTTAGGAAAGGACTCAAACCGGATTGCGCGCCAAAGTTTCTATATATGTGTGCACGGTAATGGTTTGTACTCGATCAGACCGGTTATATAAGATGTTTTTTTGATATTTATTTAGTTTGGACAGATTCGATCAGAAACTAAACACTGTACTCTACCTTTATGGATTCGATAACTGGATCGAATTTTATGTATATATCCAAGTTCGTATTATCATCTTTTATTACTATTCAAGAATAATAACTTTATCAACTAAACTAACCGACATCTTGAATATTTTTAAAATTCTAATGTACACATTTAAGTATTCTTCAATCTTCATCCATAAATCCATCTCATGGACACCAATTGAATAAACTTTAAATTAAATTAAAATTAAAATTAATCAAAGTGCATTAATTAATAAACCAAGCAAACTCCTCGTATATCTAACCCTAATTTTCATACTACTACATCAGAAATCCACCTCGATATACGTCAGAATGTTGCTTCCTTCATAATTTTTGTTTTTGCCTTCATGATTATCCTCCTATTTAATTATTCATCAAATATTCTCGTAAAACCGTCTCACATTAAAATATCATAAATTTTATGATATATATATATACCAACGAAAATCATAAGAGAATTTGCAAGAAATCGTCTCTGATACACCAAGAAACCCTAATTATCATATCATATACCAACAAAAAACATAAGAAAATCTGCAAGAAATCGTCTCACAAGATAATTTACGAGATCATACTGAATAACGTAACCTTAATTATTATCGTGAGATCGTCTCTGTATGATAATTGGTTGTGTGATATACCAAGGAACATCTTTACACAATAAATGATGAATTGCACCAATTTGGCAAAAACTCACCTAGATCATCAATGTTTCTTGTTTATTTCAATATCAAACACAATCTTCCAATTTCTGATTGCATTTGTTATGGTGTTTTTTCATGCATGCATGCAAACAACAATAACTTAATTATTAATTACGAGTATTATTTACGAGTATTATTTTTATATTACTCAAACTCGTGTTTTTATTTTTATATTAATGACATAATATGATATGGAGTATTAAGAATTGTACGTAATTTACATTAAAAAAAATAAACATTTGGCAAACCCTAATCTTCGCAAAAACATAATATTAATTAAATAAACACTTAAACACGTATCATAGATAAGGAAATCACAATTATAAATAATGTGACACCGTTTTACAATCCAGGAAATAATTAAAAAAAAACACGTATATCGATCTTAACCCAAACCCAATATTTTTTTAAAAAAACGCAACGTAATTACCATCCAAAATCGGTAAATCACGTTGACATCACACACCAAACCAAACCAAACCAAACCAAACCTAATTAAGTACCCAACACACCAAGTACTTAATTAATTAAGACATATACTTACATAACATAACATAAACATAACATATTATTATAATTAATATATTTAATTAATTACTCAATTAATTAATTAACAATCGGAATCGAAAACCCTACGACGTCGTTTAAGTCGTTCCTCAGATCTAGATCCAGATCCAGATCCAGAGCGTTGCACAATTCCCTTCAAAGCATCCCTTAAAAACACGGCACATTCATCGCTTCGACCATTATCATCCCCACTTACTATAAGCACGCTTTGAACTCGTCCCCCTAGGGACGAGATCTCTGCTCGCACCGTCTTTAGGTTTAATGAGTCTAACACCCCGTTTAGGTCCGAAAATAGGTCTGGCCTATCTTCGCAACATAACGAGGCCTTTAATATTACTTTATTATTATCATTATCATTATCATTACCATTATCATTATCATTATTATTAATAATATCATTATTATTAATAATAATATTATTATTACTGTCAGTATTGATAATATTATCGTTTTCGTTATTATTTTTAATATTATTATTATTGTGGAGGTAGACAGAAAATTCGTCATTTTCAGAAGGGATGATGTTGTTGTTGTAGTCATGGAGCTCCGAGGTTTGCCGTTTTAATTCCAACACTCTCTGCACAACCTTGGAAAGGAGCGTTGCTTTGTCTGTCTGCCAATTACAACATCAACAACAACAACAAAACATTTACTATCAAAAGATTTTAAAAGAATCTCGTCAAAAAGCTGCATCAAAATAGCGATATATATATATATATATATACACACAATGATATTATGAACTGTTAGATCATGTTTCGAGATGATGAATCCCGTCAAAAGCTACATAAAAATAACGATATATATATATATACAATGATATTCTGAATTGTTAGATCACGTGAGATGAATAATCCCGTCAAAAGCTGCATGAAAATAGTGATATATATACAACGATAATGTTCTGAATTGTTAGATCACGTTTCGATATGATGAATCTCGTCAAAAGCAGCATGAAAATAGTGATATATACAACGATAGTGTTATCAATATTAATTCATAAATTACCATGCTATGCTACATTGATTATATAACAATAAGTCAATAATATTCATGACCTACTCATAATTATAGTCTTATGTACGCGATAAAATCCAATAAAATACACGTAAAACTAATTTTTCACACTATAAAATTAAATAAGTCTGTTGAAAGATCATTTTATATATATCGAACAAAGTTTTATATTCCATACTTCATGTAAGAACAAAAAAAAAGGTAAACCACTTTACAAAAAAAGGGGAATAATATAATTAAGATGGTAAAAGTCTAAGTTAAAGTATGAACCCTAATCCATTGTGGGCGTGGTGTATGGTTGAATTTGTACAAAAAGCAAATAGTAGTACAACTTTTTTTATGTTTTTTTTGTTTATATTCTCATTCGTTACGATCACAAATTCACCGGTTCCTACATTAAAACATACTATTCCGTAATTTTTCATAATAAAAAATAACAACTAAATGATCTTTTTTAGCTGGAAAATAATAATTACAGTCCTTACATACGACTATATTTAACAAATTAAAAATGAAATAAATAAACTCTCGGTATACTATATATATAAACATTAATTACACTGATTTATGTATAATCTGATCCTTAATTCCTAAATTATTACCAAATCTCGATGGTATGTATTAATGTACGATCATGATCTTTTGATAAAACTGTCTCTCTTTTTTCAGCAATGATTGTGTACAACCGTTGTACCATGCGACAATAGTAAAAACGTTATTACTATTTAACTTAAAGTGGTAAGTTTTTACCATAAATTCCTAGATTTAAGGTCTGTTGCACGATAAAATGGTTATATATATTATAATTCGTGCTCTTTTTTACCGTTGTAAATAACTAACTTACGACCATGACAAGAGAAAACCGACTATATTGTTTGACCGTCTACTCACTTTTTAACCCCATCAAGTTCTCACTTTCCTTTAACTCTTCACGCCGTAATGATGTTGTTGGTATAACTTTTTGAATAATTTTTTTTTTGGGTTAAATCAAAAAATATAAAATAATTATTGTACATAGATTATTGTATTTAAAAAGTGGGACAATTTTTTTAATCGAAAAAGTAGGACACTGAGATGATCAGAATGAGAAGCATCTCTGCAAAAATGTGGTACTAGTAATTCTTTTAGTGGTAAACAAAATTTTAATTCAATTTACATTAAAAGAATAACCACAAAATAAATTAATAAATCTATGAAATAAGTATAAACATTCAATGTGTAATTAATTCTTTTTACATTAATATAGATAGATAGGTAGATCTAATAATTTATCGTGAAAATCGTCTCATGCTAGACGGTTTTATAATAATTTATAGTCTGTAAAACTATGTATTTGATGATTTTTTTAATATATATATATTCGATATCCTCATTATATTAATACACAAAAACTCCTATTATCATGTAGATAATAATAATACCATTTTTTTTGTTATTTTATGTATATTATCGTTCATTAAAGCAAGAGCAAGACGGTTTTATAATAATTTATAGTCGATAAAACTATGTATTCGATGATTTGTGGTAATATTTTAAGAGTATAAATGACTTTATATATATTCGATATCCTCATTTAAACTTCAATTACTAAGTAATACTCTGTATTTGTTTCTGATACACAAATTTATACTCGTACATGATTATTTACTTGTAATATCGTCTTTAATTATATGACAGTCTACCTATCGTATCACCTCATTTACTTTTAAATAATACAGAGTAATTTTCTTTATTTTTTTTCCATCACAATCCTTTTTAATTTCCAATTTATAAACATTAAAACTTTATGAAAAAATGTTGAATTTATAAACATTACAAACTTTGTATTTATATATTTTTTACGAAATATGAATAAATAAATAAATATATGGAGTAATTTGGACGTAAGGAATGGCACGCTATCACCTTAATAATTAAAGATTATAAACTTGATTTAATCATGTATACTAGTTGCTTAGCACATGGTGAAAAACAACAAACAAACAAAATTAACAAACCTAATTTTTAAATAATTAATTAATACAAGAGTACTATTTTTGTCTCGATCATTTATTTACATTTATATTATTTGTGTGCAGCATTTTTAATTAAACGTAAACAAATGACAGATACAACTATGAATACAACAAAAAAAAACCTAGAGATTGAGCATTTTATGAATACAACCTTGATAATTAAGTTTGTAATTAACTTGGATTCGAGTGACATTATGTATGAATACTTCGTATTAAATTAGATCAGATTTATGAAAGATAAATAATATCATTAGATTAAAACAATATTCAATTCTTTCGTTCGATTCATTTGTTTATATTTTGTTCGGTAAAAAGATAAATAAACAATTTGATTATATTATTCGAACATGGAAATAAAATACTCGGTAATTAATGAAAATATAATAAGATCGAAAATTTGTTTGGATTTAAAAGGAATCACAAAGACGATTATGATGCTGATACTAATTTTTTTTTTTTTTGACTCATCCACTCTAACATTTGGTATCTATGACCTTCATTATTTTAGATTGAACCCAAATTTTTGACTGAATATTTAGTGTTTATTTGACTTAATGTCCAAAAAATTACATGTTTCACCAAACCCATGAATAAAACAATAATAATAATAATAATAATAATAACAATAATACTTTTTAAGTTCAATTCATTTGTTTATATTTTATATTTATTGTGAGGAGTATTTTTATTAAAAATCGACAAATGAACTAAGACAGAGAGAGTAATAGCGATAACAATGATGACTCATTAAAAAAAATGATAAAAATAATAATCTCAATTGAACAAAATTAATGTAAAAACAAAGTAGAACAAGCTAAGCCCTAACTTCCACTCTCATAACATGCCAAGCATAAAACATCATATATTCATATGGCATTTCCACCTAAGACCTTATTATGTCAACTAAAATTATCTCTATTATTATAAAAGGCGTTAATCCTGAAAGACGGTTTTACAATAAATAATACTGTATAAGACTAACGTAACATTTGAGGATATAAAACCGTCTCATTTTAGAATTTTTATTATAAAGATGTATATTCATCAATTATTATTATTATTATTATGGATGAATTATCTATAAATCATTAACAAAAACATGAATTTTTAGCTATTTTTTTTTAAAACTAATAGTAATAATTTATCATGCTATTGAAAATATTTTGCTCACCACTATAATTACAAGACTAAGCTAGTTTTGATTATATATAGGTTATTTTCTTTATCATCATTTATTTACGAATAATCTTAAATACAACCCTATAATTAAATTAAATTAAAAATATATGACAAATTAACGCGTATATTGATATCATAAATGTTTTTAGCTCTTAAATACACCCTTAGAACAAAGAAATAAACCTATATATTTTTTTTATTTAATAAAATCATTTATTTATCTTTGATTAAATGTAATAAACAAATAAAATTCGATATTAAAATAAAAGTATATATTTATTTACCTTAGTAGTACAAGGAAGAAGAGAACGAAGTCGATCAAGATGAGAATTAATCCTCTCCCTCCTCCTCTTCTCAGCCTCCTTATGATGAATCCTCGACGCCGCCACCGCCTTCGCCTCCGCCGTCTCATCATTCATCATCCCCATCCCGGCCGCCAACCCCGCCGCCCCATAAAACCCACCACCGCCGCCACCACCACCACCACTACCACCACCGTATCCATACCCCATCGCCGCCGTGTGTGGCCACCTCACTCCCCCATGTGGGGCCATGTACCGGTACATGTCCATTTCCGAGGAATTGTTATTCTCCATGTAATGCTGCATTTTCTACTGTCAGACTGTCTCACGATATTAATATAAAATTAAATTTAATTAAATTATCGTGTTTATTTAATTAAATTATCGTGTGTTTTTTTTAAGTATATAATTATTGTAAAAATAATGAGTTTAGTTGTGTATATGAATTAGGGTTTTATATAGGGAAAAAAACAATTTATATAAGGATTAACGTTTTTTTTTTAATACGAAAAGATCGTCTTTTATAAGAATTTTGTAATGGTATAGTTATAATAATAAGTGTGTTGTGAGTTGGGATGAGTTGTGTTGGAGAGTGTTAGTGTATATATAGGTGGAAAAAAGAGGGTAGGAATTAATTAGGGTTTGGTTACTCAATGAAGAGAGGACTTTTAACTTTTTAAGGAATTGAATTTCACATATTTTAATTTCATATTATCGATAAATTTGTCATAATTTTATAACATGGTTAAATAAAGTACAAATTACGGAGTAATATAATATATGATAAAACAAAAATAAAATATATATAAAAAAACTAAATATTTAAGAAAATGATCTATGAGTATAATTTTTAGGGCTGTATTTATAAGATTAAAATTAGAAGAAATAAACTATTAATACAAAGTACTCCGTATATGTATTAATTGCATTTTGCATCAACATGTATAATTTATTCTTCAATTTCTAAGTTCACGTCAATATATTTAAATATGTTATATTGTACAAAGTATTTAACATTACATTACTCAATATTTAATCATCTAACGACATAAGATAGTCATTTGAAACCGTTATAATTTTAAAAACAGACATAAAATAGTCATAATTAATAAGACTTAGCTTGAAAGTTCGACAAAAAAAATTCAGTATAAAACCATCTCACGTTAAACCGTCTTACACAATAACTAAAACGATGGAGAGACCTAGCTAGGCCTTTTCTTTTTGTACTTATGATGATGATGATAGATCCACTATATATTCTATTTTTTTTCCAAACTATTCTATTCTATTCTATAATATCAAAATCCATGGTTCTAATGAGATGATTTTTATTCTATTTTGTAGGACCAATTTTCCACTTACTTGAAGTAATTTGTCCATTTTGTTCATTCCTTTTCTTTTTTTTTGTGATTTTATTTATTTATTTATTTTATTTTAATTTAATTTTGGGTAGGCAATAGTGGTGGTACTAGAATTTGGTTGTAGTACGTGAGCTTGGCGTAGTGGGAACGTCATGCATGAGAATATAATAAGTTTATTATAAGAGAATGTGGCTTCTCAAATCTAAAATTTGTACTTTAGCCACCCATGAAGATTTCTTTTTAATATCCTACACTTTTTTTTTATTAATTTCAAGAATTATTAATATATATTCGAACTAAGAAATACTTTATAGGACAGTATTTAAAAGATTAAAATTAGAAATAAAATATCGTAAAGGATCATAAAATATACGGAGTATCAAAGAATGTTTATTTATTCCCAAAAAGAAATGAGAAAAATTAGTTAAGTACTTGTATCTTAAATATGTGCCCTAACTTCGTTCTAAGGGCAGACGAGTCATGACACGAGTTAGAAAAATCAATATTTGCTATAAAAAGCTACAATAATACGAAGTATAATTTTTATTCGACAGTATACTCGGTATATTTTTCTGGTATCGAACAAAACGCACTGTAATTTGACTAATTACAATAGAATTGAATGAAGATTTTTGAGAAGGGAATGAACTTTAAAAATCTATCGTTTTGGATACATCTGTATATTGTCTTAAATAGTTGACTAAGACATTCACGATAAATATGATAGGATTATGTAATAATAATTAAACTAGTTACCTTACATTTGGGTAATTAGAGGGGTCTCCTTTGCTAGATTGGTCCAATGTCACTACATACTCTATTATTAACTTATCTTTTTGTTATTGGGAGAAAAACAATAGTAAAAAAACGACAACTGAATATACATGCGTGATTTATACTGACTACATCCACACTGATAAGGAGAACAAAATAATTCCACATTGATCAGTGTCAAATAAAATCAGTATTATAAATTCTATTTAACTCGGTTTAATTAACTTGACTTCACCTGGTTCAATTAACCTAATTAATTATTTTTAACTTTGATAAAAAATGAGAATATTTTTATGTACACTTTAGATCGTTTTTACTATATTATATGCATCTTATGTTGATCAACATCTTTATTTTATGGATTCTTTTACTCCTTTTTATTTTATTTTACTTTTATTTTAATAAAAAAAAAATGTTTTATTCATAAATATAAGAACTTTCCACAAATTAAAGCATGTATGTATCAATGCTGATTTCCTGTCTCATTTTGTGTCCCACTCTGTGTGCCACACCATACACTGGATGACACATCAACAAGTGTATGATATTTGTTGCTTATTTTATTTATTCAATAGGCGAGGTGTCAACCGGTGTATGGTGTGGCACACGGAGTGGGACACAAAAATGTATGTATCCACCGGCTTAGCTCCACAACTTTGACGACAATTTTGGATATGAAGTCGCATTCATAACAAAAAGGGAAACATTTTCAAACCCTCCTTTCAAATATATATACAAATAATTGTCGTGTTAGACGATTTCATAATAATTAAATTACGAAACCTTCAGACTTTAGATCGATAACAAATAAATATTTCTAAAGGCATACACTTTAAAAACATTGTTTCAACAATGTTCATTTTTAAATATCGGTTTTTTTAAAATGTACCCTAGGGATAAATGTTAACAGATCAATTAAGGCAGAATTTACAACAATATATCATGAGAAATTGATATTTAAATCCATAATTACTTTATTTAAATGATTTAGCTTGTAAATCTTGGGACACATTTTAGAAAAACCGATAAATAATTGGTTATAATATACCTAATTTATTTCGTGTAAGGTGTAACATTCATTTACTCCGTATTTGTTATCGATCTATTTTTTTGGGTTAAGTGTTAGACACGTGGGTTTGCGTGTGTACATACGAACGAACCAACTTTTTATTTATTTGATTTTATTTATTTCACACATTTTAAATATAGGTTTATGCGTGAATTAAAATACGAGTAGATAACAATTCTCTAACATAAAACTCGATTTATATTTTATATTATCGAATGAGCCATGGGCCCATAAGTATAATACCCCCTCCGTTCCAATCATTTCCATGCATTTGGATATTATGCACTATTCATAGATGAGAAGAATTATCGACATAACTTTTAATATATACGATAAAATATAGTCATGTGAGATCTTGTTTAAATTGTCTAATCGAATACATCATGAATATCAAATTTTTATAATTTTTAGAAATACGTAGCTAAAGATACAGACAAAAGAAAACGTGCATTGACAAGTGTGAAAAAGCAAACGTATGGAATTGATTGGAACAGAGAGAGTAGTTCTATTGAGTGAGGTTGGGCCTCATGGCTTAGTGGACTAGCCCAAACATAAAGTGTTCTTAAACCATTCTACCTATCGGGCTAGCCCGTTAATTTTGAGAGGTTCGGTAACATTCTCTCACGTCATAACGCAACTAAAATGACACATAAAACGGTCTGATTTGATTATTTGAGGTCAACTAATATGAATATTACCTAAAAATGTCGATGTGGGAAGGCTAAAGAGAAGAGAAAATAGGGAGACCGGGTAAAGTGACACCGGCGTCAACGATGAACATATTCCCGGTAATATAGGAAGACGAGTCATGAATCAGGTATCGAACCAGAGACGTGAGGGCGGGATCCGTGGTTCCAAATGTCCTTAAAGGGACCGTTCTTATGGCTATATTGTTCAACCAGTCTTTCTCCATAAGAGTCCCCGTGATTTCAGACTTGAATAAACCTGGAGAAATCGAATTCACTCTAATGTTGAACGTACCCAATTCCAAGCCCATCATCTGCACAGTTAAGCCCCGTTCTTTTAAAACATTATAGTAGCATTTTAAAAATGTGCGTTCTGTGGTTGTTTTGATAAAATCAAAGACATAGTTACATCATCATTTTTCCCTGTTGGTGAAACAGATGAATCAAAGACGTATTTACCTGTGGCTGTTCTGATAAAATCAAAGACATAGTTACAACATTTTTTTCCCTGGTGGCGAAACAGATGAATCAAAGACGTATTTACCTTGGTCAACGTGTTAACAGCGGCCTTGGAAGTCGAGTAAGCCGAAGAACCCGGGAGATGGCCTCGGGTTAGCCCGGCTATCGAAGATATGTTTATGATGGATCCTCCGATTTTAGCATCGCGCATTCGAATACTGACCGCTTTTGATACCAACCATACTCCTTTTAAATTTGTTTTGAATACCGTATCCCATTCTTCTTCTGTTGTATCTAACGGAGATCTCACATTACCTATTACAGAATACAAACAACACAAAGACGTACAT
The DNA here is from genome assembly GCA_958450325.1 of Agrostemma githago. Classification (NCBI taxonomy): domain Eukaryota; kingdom Viridiplantae; phylum Streptophyta; class Magnoliopsida; order Caryophyllales; family Caryophyllaceae; genus Agrostemma; species Agrostemma githago. Next base: position 76,690,596 of record OY288247.1, on the reverse strand, counting down.
TAATCTCAAATCCTCGAGATTTTGAATCAATAATCCTCGAGATTTACTTTCGATCTCCCTTTTTTTTTTTTCTTTTTCTATTCCGCTATATATAATTATGTGTTTCAATCGAACATAATTAATTTTAGACCTAGCCAATTAAAATAATAATAATAAAGTAAAATCTACACCAATATAATTTAATAATATCTATCTTCCAAGAAAATAGGATTAATCTCTTGACATTTTTTATTTTGCATAATCCTAAATTATCCAAACAATAGTAAAAAATAATTTTTCAGAGCAGACGTTAATATTTTAATTAAAGCAAGAAATCACAATAACGTTGTTTAACTAGGATTAATCTCTTGACATTTTTTATTTTGCATAATCCTAAATTATCCAAACAATAGTAAAAAATAATTTTTCAGAGCAGACGTTAATATTTTAATTAAAGCAAGAAATCACAATAACGTTGTTTAACTACGATAAATATGGGTTAGTATTTCAATTTATCATGATAATTTCAGTGATCCGTTCATGCGCATACATCAGAAAAACAGATTAAAAAAAGACAAATTAAAGTCAGAATTATAAATAACGTCGTCGAAATACAGTAAATATGCGTTAATATTTCAATGGTTTTCTTCGGATATAGAAAAATCGATTAAATTATTTTTCAAAATAATTCAAAAAAGACAAAGTAAAGGTTAGTTATTATATTACCTCGAAGACCGGCATTATTAATAAGAACATCCACGCGCCCAAACGCGTCCCAACCCTTTTGCACAGCTTCATCAATGCTTTTCTCATCGGCTGCCACGTCCAACCCAACCGCCACCGCGCGTGCACCACACGCGCCACCGTCTGCCGGCGCGTGGGCATTTATCTGGTCGCAGAGTGACTTCAGCCGATCGGTCCTCCGGGCGGCGGCGATGATCCGGCAGCCGGACTCCGCCAGGTCAAGGCAGAAGTCTCGGCCTATCCCCGATGACGCTCCCGTTATCATCACCACCTTGTTGTTTAGCTTCGCGAATGTCTTTGGCCGACTCTGGTGGCCGGTGGTGGCGGGTTTTTTCTCATTGGTCTCTTTCCCCATTTTTTTTTTAAAAAAAAATTATAAAAAATTATTTTGTGAAATTTATGGTGATAGAAATTTGAAAAAAAGTTTTATGTATATATATAGAGTTTTTTTTTTTTTTTTTTTTTTTTTAATCGGGTTTTCAGCAGACTTGTCTCTTACATTACTGATTGTAAAACCGTCATTATGTTCATATAGAAAAGACGAAGGGTGGGGAAGTTTTTTTTTTTTTTTTTTAAATGAGACGGTTTTAGAGCAGACTTGTGTCTTATGTTATTTATTGTAAAATCGTCTTTTATTAGGATTATATAGGGGGAGTTGGGGGTGGTTGTTTGGTGTGAAATGTGAATTGTGAATGAATGCAAAGTGTCTAAATGTATATAGGAAATGAATGCATGTTGTGATAGGTGGTTATGTTATGTTTGGTTATCATTATTGTATGCACTCTTACCACATGAAGCAATGGTTGATACACATGCCAAACCTACATAATTATTAAAACATACATTTGATTTTAAATAATATTGATATATATAAAAACGATAAATACAGATCTAAAGATTGTATTTAAAATATTAAAATATGAATTTATCTAAAAATTGTATTTTAATTATTAAAATATGAATTAAATCCATATCATATATGTATTAATTACGCTGATATTTTCTATTCTTAGAGTTGTATTTAGTATTAATCTTCTTTTTTAGTCAAAAATGTATCGTGCACGCAAGATTACGATGATTTGTACTACTTTCTAGTTGGAAAAAAGGACGATGAAATTAAATGTAACGGAATTAGCTAGTACCGTCTTTTTTTTGGTGCGAAATCTTGAAAATTAATTAAATAATGGATATGATTATGCATAATATTAGTTGATTTTTTTTACAAATATATAAATTGATTTTATGTTGATTTTTTTTTTAACTTAGGTCAATGATGGATTATATAATAATAAAGATTTTATGTTAATTAATTACTAGTAATTATGTTAATTAAAAGTTTATTAGGCAAGTACTATGCATGTAAGACCATATACTCCAATTAGCATCATGTGATCATGTGTTGCATATGGTGTTCAATAAATGAAGATTTGGAAGTGTAGATCAAGATATCAAGATTCATATATAATGATGACTTTTAAGTTTATTTATTCAATAAACAAAGACTTTATTTTAATTTAATTAATTACGAATATCGAAATATGTTAATTAAAAGTTTATACAATAGCGAAATCAGGATTTATATAGTTTTGGTTAAATTTTACTCTGTATTTATTAATTTATTTAGTTTCGATTTTACTCGTTAGAAAGCAAAACTTTGGCTCAGATTTTAATATTAATTTATATATAAAATATTAAATATATTGAGATGCACTATTATTAATACACGTGCAAAACCCTTTTTTTAAAATTTAATTAGCTTGGAATACAAATTTCTTTATATATTAAAATAAGGCCAAACAAAATGTTTGTTGTATGAATAAATTATTTATTTGTGGACCAAAAATTAGGTAAAAATGTCTTATTTTGATTGGCCAAAATTATGGCACATGTACTTCGAGGTCACAATCGGGTGGGTCAGGTTGAGTTCGAGTATTGTTGGTGTCAGATGAGTCCAATCTCGAATAAATCAGATCAATTTTGTCGAGTTGGTAGAGTCATAGAGGTTATATTAACTTGAAAGTGAAGTGAACAAGATTTTTTTTTTTTTGTCAATGAAATTTCCAAGGAAATTGTGTATATTTTTCGACAATTTTTTCCCTAATATTTTTAAAGTTTTTAGTGAATAATTTGTTGTATTTAATATTTTCTAATTTTTAGGGAATTATTTGATATTTTTTGAGCTATTTTGATTTATTTTTTTGTGATTATGTTGAAATTGTTGCCACTAAATTTATTTTTATCCAACTTTCAACACAAAGTAATTACTCCAATATAAACAATGTACATTGTATTTTTCAGTTGGAAAATGATATATTCACCATTTACGGTTTCAAAAGAGGAAATAACCGTTTAAATCAAACATTAATTACATAAACATATGCATAAATCGGTCATTAAATTTCTACTTCAATTCCATTTTACGAAATACATTTAATCATAGATATCGAAATATAAATATATAAATACTAAATTTCGAAAGTTTTACCATTTTAAATACAACCCTAAAAACCGTATTTAACATTACCCATCGAATTAATTAAAGCAACACATTTTGTTAATACGGCCTAATTAAGTTCAACTCAAAAAAAAAATCATAATAATTAAGTTGATCGTGACGAGATCGAGATCGAGCTCTCGGGACTATTTGAAGTCATGATGATAACGATGATGATGATGATGACTCGGGAATAATAATAATAATAATAATAATAATAATAATAATACAATGAATAGATTAGATAGATCGATAGATAGATAGATAGAAAATAATCGTAAATCCTACAATAATAATAATAATAATTCCCGTGATCCGACTAATTCAATTCCCGACTCACAAAATAAGCAACCAAGTGCAAGAATTCGATGTAAATTAATAATACCGGGTCGTTGGTGTTGGTGTTGGTGTTGGTGTTAATGTGAGTGAGCTTCGAGGAGGATGTTAGTCGCCACATTCACGTCGTTTCTAGCTTGTACTAACGCTTGCCTTGCATTGTCTCGGTCGAATCCCATCGACACCAACATCGTGATCGAGTCTTCCGTTGGTTCTATTGAGCCCACGAGGGGAGACGGGTACGTTCTCTACATTCACCACAAATGAAAAAACTTGAACTAAACCCGTTACTAGACCTGACAAAATTGACCCGAATGTTTGACCCGGATGTGAAATCAACCCGATTTTTCTGAACCAAAAGTTGACCGACCCAAAGCTCAGATGACCGGGTTGACCCGGTTGCTGTAATTAGTATAGAGAAGCGAATATATATACTGACCTCCACTTGTCGACCGGTGAAGTGAGGTGGGGCGGTCCCCCCGGTCGCGAGTGTGTTTCTGGGTCCGGGACTTCCAGTTGAAGGAGATGAGCTCCCCGTTGAAGGCCACGTGAGTCGGGAAAACAACGAAGTCATGAAATCAGGCAACTGCGATGCAATATTATGTAAAAAAATCATGTAGCCTTAGTCTTCGTTTTGGAAAAAAAAAAAAAAAAAAAAAAAAAGACGGCGGGTCTAACCTTAGCCTTAATATTACTATAAAGTTCTTGAAAATATTATTATAAAAAATAAACTAAATTTTCTGATTTTTCATGATTAATTAAATAATTTTGTAATTAACTTTTCTAATTTTCGTCTAAAAAATTACGGTATAATAATTAAAGTAAAGTTCTTGAAAATATTGTAAAAAAATTAATTAAGTTTTCTGAGTTTTCATGATTAATTAAATATAATTTTCTAATTTTTGTCCTAAAAAATTACGGTATAATAATTAAAGTAAGGGCCGTAAGAATATTACGGAGTATAAATTTGTTTTCTAATTTTTCGTAATTAATGAATTAATTTTTGTAATTTTTGTACTAAATCCCTAACGTTATCCGTAAAAAAAATCATGTAGCCTTGGTCGCCGTTTGATTTTTTTTTTTTTTTAAAAGAAGAAGTCGGGTCTAACCTTAGCCTTACGGATGTAAAAGACGTTCAAACGGTACAAAAAACCGGCAGTGACGCCGCATAGGCCAGGCAACATGGATCGTTTCCAAGACGAGAAAAGCAACTGCATGTTACACAACAAAAGTTTACTTCTTTTTTTTACGGTGCTGTCAACAAAACCTAAACGGGGTGAATCGAGGAAATAAAATCAATCACCTGAATGCCGGCTAGGTAAATGAAAGACTTGTCGGAGAAGCTCAAACCAAACACACGAAACCGGGTTGTCACGGGGATATCAAAAAAGAAGGGTACAAAGGATGAGAAGATTAGGCTGTACGGTCCTGAAGTGATCGAATAGCTTTGATCTGCAGTAAAAAAAGATAAAAAAAAATCGACATTTCATGGTGTTTTTAATCATAAAGATACAATCTTTGAATGAATTTAGGCCCCGTTCTTCTCAATTCAGTTCAATCAAGCCTAGTTTGGGCAAAAGTTTTGATTTTTGAGCCTTGAACGGAACCAATACCTTTGAGAAGCGACAAAAGAACGCTTTCTTGAAGAAAAGAAACGGCAAAAGAGAACAAAAGAAACACCTGCAAAACGATAAGTGAAATCAAATTAGTAAAAAAAAAAAAAAAAAAAAAAACGCGATACCCATTATCAAGAAGGGTCATGTTGATACGAGTTCATGATAAAATTACTCGGAAGAGAAAAATATAAATGAGAATACGGGTTTTTTTTTCTCTAATTTTTTGTTTTTTTTTTCAATTTTTTTTTTTCATATTATAAAAAACAAGTGAATAATAACGAGTATGATATTTCTTGGTGAACTCACCGAGTATTTATTGGACCCTATTTGCCTTTCGAATACCCTGAAGTAATAGAGTAAGAATAATCCAAACATCAGCTCAGGAGTTGACATAAATGCAAACATCGAGACAATGATCTTCCAAAACTTCGGCTTCTGGAAAACATCCTGCACTCGGGATCATATTTCATGAATTTATATAACAAATTAAATTAAATCAAATCAAATGAACACGGTAATATTAACGAGAAATTAATAATGTACCTGAAATGAGATGCCGAGTTTTTTAGAACGACCTTGAAATCCAAAGATGATGGTGAAAAGTGCAGATGAAATGACTATAGCTTTAGTGACAGGAGCATTATCTGTTAACAAAATCAATGATCATGATCACGATCACGGCTGTATATCGTAATTCTAACAAAAATCTCACAAATGTTGGATTGAAGATGTAATTAAGCTTAATCTATGAAAAGGGTATGCTCGAATAATCCATAATTCAACTTCATAATCACGACTTTCTGACAGTCGAGTGTTATGCAAAGATCAAAACTTTATATCATAAAAATCTCATAAAGTTGCATCAATTGTGTCATTAAGGTCCAATAACCCCAATTCAACTTCAAAATCACGACTTTCTGACAGTTGATTGTTACACAAAGATCATAACTTTATAGCTTAACCTATGAAAAGGGTATGCTCGAGTATCGAATTCAACTTCAATCATCAACTGAATTTGCATAAAGATCGCGATTTTCTGGCAAATTTGTGACAAAAATCTCAGAAATGTTGCATCAAACATATCATTAAGCTTAATCTACGAAAAGGGTATGCTCCAATAACCCAATTCAACTTCAATTACTTACAAAATGAGCAGAAAAATCACAAATAAACTCGCAAAATTTGCATCAAACATGTCATTAAGCTTAACCAATGAAAAGGGTATGCTCGAGTATCGAATTCAACTTCAATCATCAACTGAATTTGCATAAAAATCACAACTTTCTAACAGTCAATTGCTACACAAAGATCATAACTTTATATCACAAAAATCTCGCAAAATTCACAGGAAATGTATCATTAGGGTTCGAAAAACCCGATTCAACTTCAATCATCAACTGAATTTGCATACAAATCACGAATTTCTAGCAATCAATTGTTACCAAAATTCATAAGTTTATATCACAAAATTCGCAGCAAACATATCATTAGGGTTCGAAAAACCCGATTCAACTTCAATCATCAACTGAATTTGCATACAAATCACGACTTTCTAACAGTCAATTGTTACACAAAGATCACAACTTTATATCACAAAAATCTCGGAAAATTCGCAGGAAACGTATCATTAGGGTTCGAAAAACCCGATTCAACTTCAATCTTCAACTGAATTTGCATACAAATCACGACTTTCTAGCAATCAATTGTTACACAAATTTCATAAGTTTATATCACAAAAATCACACAAAATTCCCAGCAAACATGTAATTAAGCTTAATCTACGAAAACGGTATGCTCGAGTAATCGAATTCAACTTCAATTACTAATTACTAACAATCGATAGTTCAACAAATTACACAAAGATCACAACATTTTAGCATTATTAATCAATAATCAAACAAAACATCAAAATTGGGTATTATATCGCAAAATTCAATTCAATTAAAAAAATTGAAATCAATTGCTTACTGAATCCAGATGGACCACCGTTCATCTTCGATTTTTTGGAGGAACAGTACAATTCCTCTTCTTCCTCTTTGAAATCAATCAATGCTCACTGAATCGAGATGAATCCCTAATTTTCTAGGGTTTTTGATTTTTAGTTTGATTTGATTTTGATTTATTCCTCAGGGATTATTTGGTCTGGTGAAAGTTAGAAACTTTGGGGAATTTGGTGGAGAATGAGAGGAGTGACTCATCTGAGTATCGGTTTTTCTAACGTGTGTATATCCACGACGAAATAATTAAAGTAAAGTTCTTAAAAATATTATTTACAAAAAAATAAATTAAGTTTTCTGATTTTTCATGATTAATTAAATAATTTTGTAATTAATTTTCTAATTTTCGTCTAAAAAATTACGATATATAATAATTTTTGTAATTAATGAATTAATTTTGTAATTTTTGTCCTAAATCCCTAACGTTTATCCGTAAACCCGTTTATGAATTTTGATTCCAAATCTAATTTGATCGAAACCTACCCACGAGTTTATTATGAATTCAAATCCCGGATCTAATTTGATCCAAATAACCCGATTAATATTCAACAATTGGGCGAAAAATTTCCCGAGTTGATACATGATTTGGAGCAAAACAATAATCCTATACAAACCGAGTTTAAATAAAGGTTTATTTATCGTACAATATGATTTTCGCTCATTAAAAATCATAACCCAAAAATACTCTCGATCAGTCGGAAAAAAAAAAAAAAAAAAAAAAAAAACTCGGTATTCTCGACTAGGTAAGGACTTTGGTAGGCCATAAACTCGTCCACATGGCGATCACATCGTGACTGTAAAGTTTTCGGATTCCTCCATAAAACCCGTCTGCCTCGTTTCCTTCTTCTCGATGATTCTTCCTGCTTACTTTCTTCCGTCTCCATCGTGATTCTGGTGCGTACTGGTTGAATTCCATGATCACCGTCTCTGTAATAGCATGAACAAACTAGCTCAAAGGTCAAGATAACCAACCAAATCACGAGAATCAGTAAGTCGGCCTAGCAAACGGGTCAACCCGGTTGGGTCAGGTCGGGTCAGACCAACGAAGACTCGGAATTGGGAAGAAAGAAACATATACAGGTGCAGGTGAGCATTGAATTGGGACCAGTAGGTTGATCACAAGCTTCTGGTTTAGAGACGATCTTAGATGACAGTCACGGTCCCATGATCTTGACTAAACGAATGATGCTAACTGATTTAATCCTCAATTCCTCAGTATCAACATCGAGTTCCCCAGAAATCAGACTACTTACATTCCAAGTTATCTAGCATACCGTCCGTCATCTACCAGTACACGAAACAGACTGATGTGCAGTTGCAGAATTTCCTGTAATTACTGTCATACGGGGTTTTTATCACAACATCGCTATACCGCCCTTCTTTTTCAGAATGTCTAGGTGATTGGACGGTGCAAAGATGAAAAACAGTAAAAGGAGGAGTTTTTGCGCTCAGAAATACGTCCCCTTACATATGTGATGGAGATGGATCAACGTCGCTATTACAGCTAAGACTGTAGTATTATCATGACCGTAGGCTCACATGGTATTGTCCATTTTCAAACGATAGTAACAATCAATGAAAATATCTACTATAACATGTTCATCGTGACAGCAAAGTAATGCAGTTATGTGTACTCACGACTATCGTGACAGATGCAATGATTTTCATTTACGCTGCATGATTCCAGGTGACCGATAACTCCATACCACCAACCTGCAATTAAATGATCAGATCAGAAACGATGCTGCAGCAGGTCAGAAGAAATTGTCGGAATTTGAAAACGATTTCTAAAACACAGCAATGACAGCATACCATATGGATACGCATTGTTTCGTCTCCATTGAATTTCAAAGTGATCTCCAGGACGTAAATCATCGAGACAGTCAGTGACGTGAAGATTATATGGAGGTGTATCGACAGGTGGTGGTCTAAGCCTACTCCATGAAATGTTTCCCTCGATGGTTCGCCTGCCATGTGGCGAGTACCTGAATGCACATCAAACATTCAAACTGGTTTACACCATTTCGCTCAGCGGCCCCAAACAAGTTCAGGAAAACGAAAAAAACGTGATGATCTCCAACTTTCCACTTACCTAGCTTGAAAGGTGTCGGTTTTAAGATTATAGCTTATTTTAGCATCATAACACGACAACATGAACCCGTCATGCCCATTCTGCAACAATTTCAACAACATCAACAACATTACCCTAACAACCCCAAATTTCACAAACTTTAGTTCCACATACCAAAAAAATGGCGTTACATAACGAATCAACAAAATGGGTTTATATATACCTCGCGATTATAGACTTGAGCCGGGAACCAAAACTCGCCGGTTTCAAGGGAAAGGTACCAAGCCATGATAGAATCGGGTGGTAAATCGCCATTTAAGTCACCTTTTTGTGGCAACTTCGACCTAGAGACGAGAGACAAAGGCCAAAAACTACAAAGAGTATCAAAAATTCCGCCATTGTCGACACCATTCAAGCAATACTTCCTCCTCTTATTGTTACTACTATTATTAGCCATATACCAATGCCATTCTCTTAAAGCAACATTACCAATCACTCTTCCCCATTTTTTCTCCATATGTTTTTCCCACATATGATTACTCCTACATTTTGCTCTCAAATAGGTACAAACTCCTGCTAAACTACACAATTCGGCGGGCGAAAGCTGCTCTAGAATTAGATCCAATGCCAAATCATGCAAATCCAACAACGACATTCGTACATCAACATTAACATTAACATCAACATCATTGTTTCCATCATTTTCGAGCTTTGAAAGCTCGAAACTTTCATGGGTTTTCAACATATTCCTTAGAAACCCGACTTCAAAAACACGAAATTTAGGACCCCTTTTGGTTATATTCAACAAAAACCTCACCATCTCATGTAACTTTGATGACTTGAATACTAAGATGAATGAGAAACAACAAGATATCAAGAATAAAAGCATTGGGGAGCTTGAAACAAATACTACCAATACCAATATCATACTCCCTCTGCCCCAAAATTGTCACGTTTCATTAAAATACTACTCGCATATAATGAGGAAATGAGACGATCTTCTTGGACGGAGTTAATATACACCCCTATATGAAATTATAATTATAATTATAATATGTAATTATAATTAAAAATTAAAAATTATGTACTCCTATAATATAAATAATTGAAATCATGGTATATATATAAATAATTAAAATTAATAATTATATGTAATTATGAAATAATGGTACACCAAGATCCAAACTTTATTGCAACTAGATTGATTGCAAAATTAGAAGAGAATCCTATCCTATAATACTTAAAGTGGCAGCAAAATCTATGCAAATATGTTGAGTAAAGTAGAACACACAAAAAAAAATTATAAATTGAGTGGTTGTTTACTTGTTTGCTTAGCTTTATCAACTAACTAAAAGACGGTTTCACGTGTGAGACGATCCAATTGTGTGAGAAGACAACTACTTAATAAACTTAATGACAACATAGGCAGGCAAAGGCAAAGGCAACTAACCCTACCAAACCGACACCGTTTTAATATAGTTGGTAGTTACTGGTTGAAAAATATTATTCACAGAGGCAATTCAACAAACACCTTATGTGCAACCATTATAATAAACAGATAGGAGGTGTATTAATGCAGGTATCTAGATACACTGAACTGATGTTACTGCAAAAAAAAACATAAATAAATTAATTAATTAATAAACTGTATATATGAGTTAAAACTTCTTAATTATGGATTAAAAATTGAATTAATTAGCACAAAAAAAAACCATTTTTTTAAGATTATTGACAACCCCACAAAAAAAAATTATGTATAGGGTGTTAAAAAAAATTAAAAATGTAATTACCCAAATTATAAAATCAAATATTAAAAGTAAATAAATGGTAATAGATTATGCAATAAAGGTAGGATCTTTGAGGAGAAAATGGGGAAAATGAAGTGGGAATCACCAAAATGCAAGAAACCCAGAAAAAATGATGAGAAGAATTGAAGAAATTTGAGGTGATTGGGTGAAGATGGAGGTAAAGTGTGCAACTTTTTATAAGGGTTTTTGTATGAAGAATGAAAGATTGGAGAGAAAGTGACATTCAAAGAATTGTTTAGAGGGAATGTTACATGATGTGTTTAAGTTATTGAGTCAAATACTCTTAGTTGACTAATGCTCGGATCAACTGGTAACGGGTTTGCGATTAGTTTTGGTTTCAGATTGAGTATGGAGTTTAAAACTTGGAATGATCGGGAATTTCTTAGGGAGAGTTTAATAGGTTGTGAAGTTTCTGGTTCAATTTGAGGTATCGAGTTTAAGATTCAGAACGGTCGGAAAGGTTCATTTGATGAAGTGACTAATACTCTGATCAACTGGTAAAGAGTTTGTAATTAGTTTCGGTTTCAGGTTGAGTAACGCGTTTAAAAGTCGGAACGATCAGGAATTTGTTAGGGAGAGTTTAATAGGGTGTGAAGTTTCTGGTTCAATTTGAGGTATCGAGTTTAAGATTCAGAACGGTCAGAAAGGTTCATTTGATGAAGTGTAAAGTTATTGAGTCAAATAATCATATTTGACTAATACTCTGATCAACTGGTAAAGAGTTTGTGATTAGTTTCGGTTTCAGGTTGAGTATTGGGTTTAAAAGTCGGAACAATCAGGAATTTGTTAGGGAGAGTTTAATAGGTTGTGAAGTTTCTGGTTCAATTTGAGGTATCGAGTTTAAGATTCAGAACGGTCGGAAATGTTCATTTGATGAAGTGACTAATACTCTGATCAACTGGTAAAGAGTTTGTGATTAGTTTCGGTTTCAGGTTGAGTAACGCGTTTAAAAGTCGGAATGATCAGGAATTTGTTAGGGAGAGTTTAATAGGTTGCGAAGTCTCTTGTTCAATTGAGATATCGAGTATAGGATTCAGAACGATTGTAAAGGTTCATTTGATGATGTGTGAAGTTATTGAGTCAAATACTCCTAGTTGACTAATACTCAGATCAACTGGTAAAAGGTTGTGATTAGTTTCGATTTTAGATTGAGTACCGAGTTTAAAATTTGGAATGATCAGGAATTTATTAGGGAGAGTTTAATAAGGTTGCGAAGTCTCTTACTTCAATTTGAGGTATCGAGTTTTGTTACTCTTGTAGTCCTATCTTACACTACTTCGGTTCATTAGAACGAATTTTACGTCTAGTCTGGTCTGGTCTATCTGACCCGACTCGAATCTGAACTACACATTGATAGCAAAATGATAAAGTATAATAAAAGTATAGTTGAGTAAGAGGTTAAGGAAGGTTACCCAAATCTTGCCTAATTCTACCAAACTCTTTCCATTACTCAACACATTTCATTAGCCTAGCCACCTTTGCCTCTTTTGACTCAAATCATGAGGAAAAAAAAAGCAATTACAAAAAGTCAAAAACCCAAAAAATTTCGAGACATGATCTCTCAATAACGTTATCGAGAAACATCTGAAAATGATGAAACGATTGAGTTATTTGAAATCAATTTTAACAGAACGCAATCCCTCGAGAGATCTACTCTAGAAATTGAAAAACACAAATTATAAACATCTGAGTGATGAAACGATTGAGTTATTTGAAATCAATTTTAACAGAGCGCAATCCCTCGAGAGATCTACTCTAAAAATTGAAAAACACAAATTATAAACATTTGAAAATGATGAAACGATTGAGTTATTTGAAATTCATTTTAACATTACGCAATCCCTCGAGAGATCTACTCTAAAAATTGAAAAACACAAATTATAATGTACTCAACACGATTAAGTGAAATTCATTTTTTGTTAATAGCAAACTAATGATTTTTCGAACAATGTCATCGACAAGAAAACTAAATGATTGATAATTTTTTTTTATTTTTTTAAAGAATTTTTTTTTAATATTTTTTTTTAATTAGACGACTCGAGTTTAAGCAAATCAAGATTAAACACGATAATTTTACAAAAAAAATAAAAAAAAATAAATAAAAACATATGGAGTAGTTACTTTAAGTAACTAGATTAACTAATTAATGACTAACCTTCAAAAAATAAAATAAAATAAAATAAAAATCTACTACTATTAGGGTTCATAATTGATTCAATTAATTGAATCAATTCAATCTCAAAAACCCCCTTTTCTCTCAAAATTTCTGATAAAGTTCTCAACTTTTAAATGTGGGCAATTCGTCGAGCTTCTGCCAATTATCTCAGGTACCTTCAACTTTCAATTGTATATATTTTTCCTCTTAAATTTTGTAATTTGGGGAAGAACATGAGGATATCAGAGCTCAATTCAATCGTTATTATTGATTTTATAATTGGAATTTCATCCAGTTATATGGCTAAAATGCAGTAAAACCCAAACCACAGATTTCAATTCTGGGTATTTCCAGTATTTTGGGCAAAAGTTTCAATTTTTTCGGTGTAAATTGAAGTATCGAAGTGTCGAGTATCGATTTTTTTGATTAGTTTAGGGTAATTCAGCTATTAGACTAATTATTTTTGATTGATAAATTATGATTCTTGGAGTTTGATTCAATGAATTTTTGCTCTAATTATTGCTGTTCTTTGTTAAATACATCTAATTTTTTGCCTGTTGGAAAATGATTAATCATTTAGAAGCTGTTTTTTTAAAATTATTATTATCATCGATTACTGAAAATCGAGCTGATAATCGAGTTTTTTTTGCTCTAATTATTGCTGTTCTTCGTCAAATGGATCTAATTTTTGCCTGTCAAAAAATGATTAATCGTTTAGAAGGTGTTTTTTTAATTACCAATTACTGAAAATCGAGCTGAAAATCAAGTTTTTTTGCTCTAATTATTGCTGTTCTTCGTCAAATGGATCTAATTTTTGCCTGTCAAAAAATGATTAATCGTTTAGAAGGTGTTTTTTTAATTACCAATTACTGAAAATCGAGCTGAAAATCAAGTTTTTTTGCTCAAATTATTGCTGTTCTTCGTCAAATGGATCTAATTTTTGCCTGTCGAAAATTATTAATCATTTAGAATCTGTTTTTATTATCAATTACTGAAAATCGAGCTGAAAATCGAGTTTTTTAGCTCTAATTATTGCTGTTCTTCGTCAAATGGATCTAATTTTTGTGATTAATCGTTTAGAAGCTGTTTTTTATTACCAATTACTGAAAATCGAGCTGAAAATCGAGTTTCTTTGCTCTAATTATTGCTGTTCTTCGTCAAAATGTGCTGCTGCTGCTGCTGTCGTATTTCAGAGCTTATGGCTTGAATGCAACAGCTTTCAGATCACGTGGTGCTACTGTCAAACCATACAAACCTCACGAAGAAGACAACCTAACCATCTTCGACCTTCACTCGTTCAAAAGACAGATAACATCGAAGACTTGCACTTCTTCACGCGCAAGTTGGAATCATCTAGAAACATCTGGAACACGTGATTCTGATTCAGAATCTGACAGATTTGAAACTGAGGTGAAGTCGAAGGAGAAAAAAGCAGCGTCGTGTGGTGTAGGGAAGTTGGTTTTGGAGACATCGAGATCTGTTTCTGATGTTCTTGAAGAATATTTCGAGGGAAAGGAGTTGTGTCGGTATGAAGTTTCTCGACTTTTGCTTTACCTTCGCACATGCAAGTTCTTTCGAAAGGCCATGGAGGTAAAATTCTGCGTTTCAAACTGTATTTTTATTATTATTTTAATTTAATGTATTGTTTGCCTTCCATTTATTTATTTTTTTATTTTTTTCGTGTATATGTCGATCTTAGGTATACCTCCCTAACCCGACCCATTTAACTCGACCCTTTTTACTCTTTTATTTATTCTGAATTCTTTTTATTTTATTTAATTTTTCAAAAATTATTTTCTCACTTTTTTTTTTTTTAACGAAAAACGAAGTGATTATTTTATTTTATTTTTCAAAAATTATTTTCACTTTTTTAAAAATAAATAATTAGATCGAGAACAATATAAAACGTATCTCGAGATTAAAATTTCTCGAAGAAATTATAAACAGATTCCGACGAAAATGAAGTTCAGATATGAAACTGTATTTTTATTATTATTTTAATTTAATGTATTGTTTGCCTTCCATTTTTTTTTTCCGTGTATATGTCGATCTTAGGTATTACCTCCCTAACCCGACCCATTTAACTCGACCCTTTTTACTCTTTTATTTATTCTGAATTCTTTTTATTTTATTTTATTTTTCAAAAATTATTTTCACTTTTTTTTTAAACGAAAAACGAAGTGATTATTTTATTTTATTTTTCAAAAATTATTTTCACTTTTTTAAAAATAAATAATTAGATCGAGAAAAATATAAAACGTATCTCGAGATTAAAATTTCTCGAAGAAATTATAAACAGATTCCGACGAAAATGAAGTTCAGATATGAAACTGTATTTTTATTATTATTTTAATTTAATGTATTGTTTGCCTTCCATTTCTTTTTTTCTTTTTTTTCGTGTATATGTCGATCTTAGGTATACCTCCCTAACCCGACCCATTTAACTCGACCCTTTTTACTCTTTTATTTATTCTGAATTGTTTTTATTTTATTTTATTTTTCAAAAATTATTTTCACTTTTTTTTATAACGAAAAACGAAGTGATTATTTTATTTTATTTTTCAAAAATAAATAATTAGATCGAGAAAAATATAAAACGTATCTCGAGATTAAAATAAACTTTCGTGCTTTTTAATAATGTTTCTCGAAGAAATTATAAACAGATTCCGAAGAAAATGAAGTGTAGATATGAAACTGTATTTTTATTATTATTTTATTATTTTTGGATGACGACTTCAGATATTGATTCATGTGCTTAGGTGTCGGAATGGCTAGAGAGTAGAGACGAGTACATTTTCACGGAACAAGACTACGCATTTAGACTTAACCTAATTGCAAAGCTACACGGACTCACCAAAGCGGAAACCTACCTCGACAAAATCCCCAAACCCTTCAAAAACGAGCTCGTCTACAAATCATTACTCAAAAACTTCATCTCGGCTTCACTCGTTGAAAAATCCGAACAACTCTTCAACAAAATCAAAACTCTAGGGTTTCCGATCACGATTTCAACTTACAACCACATGTTACTTCTCTACAAGAAGACAAACCATCGAAAAATAGGTGATCTACTTCAAACAATGGAGATGGAGATGGAGATGGAGAACGAGGAGGGTTTGAAGCCGTCTCTTTTTACATACCAAGTGTTGATAGACGTGAAAGGAAAAATGAAGGATATCGAAGGGATGGAGAAAGTTGTGGAGGCGATGAAGGAAGAAGGGTTGGAACCCGATGTTTTTATCAAAGCGGTTTTGGCTCGGCATTATGTGGGTGCCAAACTTCGTGGAAAAGCCGAGGAAATTTTGAAAGATATCGAAATGTGTGATTTCTTGACTACCCGTTTTATTTATCCGATCATCCTCCGTTTATATGCCGATCTTAGGTATACTACTATACCTCCCTAACCCGACCCATTTAACTCGACCCTTTTACTCTTTTATTTATTCTGAATTCTTTTTATTTTATTTTATTTTTCAAAAATTATTTTCTCACTTTTTTTTTTTTTTTTTACGAAAAATGAAGTTTGTAACCCTTTAAAAACTTATCATTAACGCTGTCAACTTAATTTTGCATTCGAAACTGTATTTTTATTATTATTATATTGTATCGTTCGCCTTCCATATTTTATTTTTATTTCTTATTTTTCAAAAATTATTTTCACTTTTTTTTTTTTTAACGAAAAACGAAGTTTGTAACCCTTTAAAAACTTATCATTAACGCTGTCAACTTAATTTTGCATTCGAAACTGTATTATTTTTTTTTATTTTTTATTATTATTATAAAACGAAACTTGCATTAAACATCAGAACAAATTACAATAAGTTAGAGGGAAGCCGAGATATTATTATTATTATTATTATTATTATTATTATTTTATTGTTTCGTTCGCCTTCCATATTTTATTTTCATTTCTTATTCTTCACAAATTATTTTCACTTTTTTTTCGAGACTAAGGCTTTGATGTTATTATCGTTGTTGTTGATTTCAGGAAACCCGAGGAAGTAGAAAGAATATGGAAATCGGTCGAATCATCCCCTCGACAACCCGAATTCCTCGCAACAATAACCGCATGGGGAAAACTCAACAACGTCGAAAAATCAGAAACCGTTTTCAACCAAATGACCGAAACATACAAAAGAAATCTTTCAACCAAGCAATGGAACACAATGCTTCGTGTTTACACATCGAACAAGATGTTAACCAAAGCAAACCAACTCCTAAAACAAATGACCGATGCCCAACGAGATATAGACCCGTTATCATGCGACGCACTCGTTAAACTATGTTTAGACGTCGGCCAAGTCGAGGAAGCGGTCACTTTGTTACACAAAGCGACCCAAAATAATCGACATCATCAAAGACCGAAGATCAATACTTACACAAATGTTTTGACAAATTTCTCGAAAAATGGTGATGTTGTTAATTCCGAGAGGGTTTTTTGGTTGATGAAACGGGCGGGCCATGTTGTCGGGTCTAAACAATTTAACTCCTTGTTACGGCTTATATGAACGCTAAGGTTCCCGCGTATGGGATTAGGGAGAGGATGGAAGCCGAGAAGGTTAAGATTAGTGAATCGATGGAAGCGAAATTGGGTCTTGTTGATGTATTCGATTGAGTGTGTTTAAATTCATTTTTCGTCGAGAGATCAATTTAATTCATTTTTCGTCGAAAAAAACTGTTTATAATTTCTTCGAGAAACATTATTATAAACACGAAAGATTATTTTAATCATGTGCGTTGGATTTATTCGATTGAGTGTATTTAAATTCATTTTTCGTCGAAAACTGTTTATAATTTCTTCTAGCAACTTTATTATAAACACGAAAGTTTATTTCAATCTCGAGATACATTTTATATTTTTCTCGATCTAATTATTTATTTTTCCGAACTACATTATTATAAGCACAAAAGTTTACTTTAATCTCGAGATACATTTTTATATTTTTTTTTTCCTCGATCTAATTATTCATTTTCCTGAACCTCTTATACCTACGCAAATTTCGAGTCTACTAATCCTTGGAATTAATTATTGGCTTTTTCCTCGAAAAATGAAAGGAAAACATCACGAATTTACAATATAAAGAAAAAACATAAAAGATTACTCCAAAAATATGAAGTATCTTCATTACAATATATTCGCTTCTCACAATGAAATTAATTATTCTTGTAAAAGACCGTAAAATCTAATACCACGAGGGGTGATATTCATGACGTGAATTCAATGCTCGTCATCATTCCGTAAAAAATAAAAATAAAATAAAATCGATAGAAGAACGGACCAAAAACCCACAAAACACTATATATTCTCATAATAAATTCACAAATCATGTTGTTAATCAAGATTTACAAGAAGTCTCCCTGGACTAATATATAGCTAATCAGCTTCTTTTCGAAAAAAAAAAAAAAAAAAAAAAATTCGAAGAAACAAAACGTATTAAGCTTATAATACTCCCTCTGTTCCGTTCATTAGTTTGCCTTTTTATATTCATTGCGAGGAATAATATATTTTAATCAAAAGGCAAACAAATGAACGAGACGGAGGGAGGACTGAAGCCTCTTTCTGTGCAAAGCTAAGGCAAGAAGTTATCATCCTTACAAATTTCGAATGTTCCTGAAAACAAAAACAAAAACAAAAAAAACGGTTAAACGGGTCGACCCGTTTGGGTTCGGGTTCGGGTTAGGTCAGTTCGAGCCGGGTTAGATGTTACCTTGTCTGATGAGTAACGGGTCCTCGACCGGCACTAAGACTCATCCTTCGAGCTCGTTGATCGTTCTCCTTGTTGACACGCATAGAAGCGACTTCTTTCTCCATCGCCGCCACTTCTCTTCTCATCTTCTTCGCTTCAACTTCCATCGCTTTGTTTAATGTCTCCACCTTCTTCGACAACATCTGTCGAGAATTTCAGAAAATCAGAATACGGGTCAACCCGATTTGGGTCGGGTTGGGTTGGGTCGGGTTGGGTGGCTAACCTCGATAGCATCGTCCTTGTCCTTGAGACTTTGAGTTTTCTCGTGACACGTTTTCCTCAAAACCACGACTTCCTTTTGTAACATATCATACAACGCACCGGACACGGTATCATCGTTGTTGTCCGCTTTACTCTTTCCGACCGAATTATCATCACCCTCGGGTTCACCCGGCACCACGACCACGTCTCTCACTTTACTCCCACCACCGAGATTAGATCGAGGGGTCCCACACGGCGAACTAGGGCTTTTTTTGGTTAAGTAGCCGTTAGAAGACGATAACCTAGAGAAGCTCTCAACTCCTCCTCCTCCACCTCCCAATGATTGGCGGCGGGCCCGGCCGTTGCTCGTGCTTCTCACTTGGGCACGACCGTTGCTCACGCTTCTTCCATCCGAAGGACCACGAGAGGGGTTAGTGCTCGAAGTCGGAGATACTCTTACCTTTTCTTCCAACACCTTGAATCTTAGTTGATATTTCTCCTACAAAAACCCGACCCATTACCAATAATTAGATCAAATGCATAAACGGGTCGCCCTGAATTTATTATATAAAAAATGGGTCCACGTAGGATTGGGCAAAAACGGAGTTGAGTTCATCGATTGGGTGTGCTTACTTTTAACTGGGCTTCGGCCTTTGCTGTGCGTTCGACAACAGCGAGCTTATCACGAAGTTGCTGCATTTCTCTCTGAAAAAAAAGTACAGTAGCAATGAAGAAAGACAGCAGCAGCAGCTAAAACACGAGTTTACTCAACAAAAATGGCTAATGACTGATGTACCTGATAACATTTTCGCTCTTCAAGCCATTGTTTAACCGGCATTACTTTGTCATTGCCATCTTTCCACTCGTTAGCAACCACGGTAGCTACCCTATTTGCTGTCACTTTTGCGCGCGCTAGCTCCCGGTCTAGAATTTTCTTCTCATCCTACACAAAAATAGAATACTGAGTCTAAATTTTAAAAATAAATAAAATATTTTTTCAATATCGAATCATATTGTGCAAAGAATTTACATTTATCTCTTGCATTTTACGCTGGTAATCTCGGACAGCATTAGCAGCTGCACCACCTGCTAAAACCGCTTCCTCGAGCTCTCTAACAGTTTGAGTAAGCTTTTCAACCTCTGCAACTTTTTGCCGATGCATCTTGTCCAGAATCTTGTTTTCTTCCTGATCGAATCAGCAGCAAGCAAACATCAGTGCACGATAATTAAACGACCATGTCAGACAAACGGAGTGGTAAGGTAAGCTTGAAACCTGGCAAATCTCGATTTGCTTCATTAATTCCTGGTTCTTGTTCTGCAGATCGTCAACCAGTGATGCCTTTGCCATGGCCATCTGAACTGTTTTTTCTGCATCTAATAATGCAGCTTCCTTGGATTTCGTGAGACGATCCAGAGCTTTGTTGTCGTCCTGCAGTTTCGCAATCTGGAGAAAAAGACATTCAAAAGATTTGGGGTCGGCCAACCAAAAAAAAGTATTTTTTGAGTATAAGAAATAGGTAAATATACCTCCTGCCTGGCCAACTTCAACTCGGCTTCTAATGGCGCGATGATGGCCTCAATAGGAGGCATATCGTCATCTTTCTGCGCAGCGTGAACTCGTCTAAGTGTAGCCTCAGCGGCAAACTGCGCTGCAAGTGCCGATTTCTTCTCTTCATTGATTTTTTTAATTTCAAGATTCTGAAGAACCAATAAATCAACCACTCGATTTTAAATTGCTCCAAACTCAGATGTAATACAGAGACAAAATATGTCTCCTGAACTGAAACTGACTGAATATAAGTCCAAAAGAACAGGACCGTACTTTGAGCAATATATATATACCTTGCTATCGAGAATTGTTTGAGTTGCTTTAAGCTTCCCGTCCACTTTTTGTAGCTCGTCGTGAAGCTAAAATATCCAAAATACAATAAAACTTCGCATCATTACCACAAAATTTACCGTGATTTTTTCACAAACTTCGCATCAATACCACAAAATTTACCGTATTTTTTCACAAACTTCGCATCAATACCACAAAATTTACCGTGATTTTTTCACAAACTTCGCATCAATACCACAAAATTTACCGTATTTTTTCACAAACTTGGCATCAATACCACAAAATTTACCGTGATTTTTTCACAAACTTCGCATCAATACCACAAAATTTACCGTATTTTTTCACAAACTTCGCATCAATACCACAAAATTTACCGTATTTTTTCACAAACTTCGCATCAATACCACAAAATTTACCGTATTTTTTTCTCAAATGGCAACCTCGGATTATCCACCCATTCATATAATCATATCATCATAAGCAACACAAAAAAAAAATAAAACAATGGAAGGCGAACAATACAATAAAATAATAATAATAATAATAATAAAAATACAGTAGTGTTAAATTGTTAATACCTCTTCGACGGCCTTTTCTTTGAGGCGGTCTGACTGCCTTAATCCCTTTATTTCAGCGTGAGCTTCACCCAATTCCCGATCCTTCTCTGTGAATTCACGACATTAGGAAAAAAAAAACACAAATGAATTCACGACATTAAACAACGATGATGATGAAATCATGAAAACACAAATTCCACAATTTTTGACAGAATGATTGAACAGATGAACAGCTGCAAGAAAAATTATGCTGAAATTTTTCGAAGTTTTCAATGCTTAAAGTCACGACAAAAAAACCGTTTAGAAGTATCTAACACGGGTGTGTAAGGGTAAGATTATTGGTAGTCTTGGGGTGAGTCTTGAGGGAGTCTGAACTAGAGATCGATTTTGACAAAAAAAAAAAAATAGCATCAATCATAAAAGACAAGAACTTCTATCAAGAAAAATAGTCGTAACAACGACAAAAAAAAACATCAATTTTTAACTAACAGGGGAAATAGACAAGAACCAAAATTGATGGAAAAAAACAAATGTTTTCATATCAAAGACAAATGGCATCAACAAAGAGGGATTTTTTTTATATATATTTTTTTTCTAAAATTATGTAAAATTCAAATTAAATCATTTGGGCAATTTATTCAAGCTCAATCAATAATATTCAAATTAAAATTATTCAATTATTCAACAAAAAAAATTAAATCTTTCTCAATAAAACTTACAAAAATAAATTCAACAATTACAAAATTCCATTTATAATAAAATAAAAAAAATATAAAAAAAATTACCATTACTTGAACTAAATTAAATAAAATATTAGTCGTAAACTTATTATGAAACCGTCTCATTTGAGAATTAGTTTTCTACTCAATCAATACAAAAAAAAAATCCATTACTTGAACTAAATTAAATAAAATTATGATTAATACAATCAAATTTCCTGCAAATATTTTTAAATCAGATTACATATATATATGATAAAAATCCCAACTTTAATTAAATTAAGAACAATAACAGATTAGATTAAAAAAACCCAATAAACCTGAATTTAAAATGAATAAAAAAAAATAATAATAAAAAAAAAAATTAATTAGAAGAAGACAATGACAACCTCGGACTTCATTTTCGAGGCGGGTAAGTTCGACCCGAATAGGATCGGATCCATGTAACATAGAATGAGTAAAATCGTCGACTTCCGAATTCACCCTTGAATGTCCACTAACACTACTTTTCCGGCGACTTTTGGCCGACGCCGACGCCGTCAATCTCGTCGGCGCCGGCGTAACTTCGCCATTATTAGAGTAATCGGTTCTGGACATTTTCCCGAATTTCCAACGCCGAGATCTTCAATTCGATCGTCGTCGATCTTCAATTTGATCGTCTGATAAAATTGAGAAATTAAAATTGCGAAATTGGGGATTTAAAAACCCTAATTTTAGAGAGAGAGAGTGAGAGAGTAATGGAAATGTGAGATTTGTAAAAGAGAATGTTTAGTTGCCTAATATATTTATTTTTATATTTTTATATATAATTAATAATTAATAATTATTTATTTTAGGCGGGTATTTTTAATATTTAATGGAAAATAAAATAGGTGATTAACGGTAATTGTGGATTAATTAATTGATTAATCAAATTAAAAATTACCCTATACAGAAGACGGTTTCACATTTGAGATGGTTCACTTTGGTGAAAACAATTTTTTTTTTATTATTTTTTTTCGTTAATCGTTATTGATAAATTGATAAATGAGTAATTAAATTACAAATTACCATATACTGAAAACGGTTTCACATGTGAGACGGTTCACTTTAGCAGAAAGATAATTTTTATTCTTTAATTGTTATTGATAAATTGATAAATGAGTAAAGTTTTAATTCAAAACACAGTTTTGTACTCTAATTACTGTAATTAGATTTACCGTAATTGATTGATTAATTAGGGGTTTTTTTTACTAAGTTTTATTTATGGTAAAGTTGTTTAAAAATATGGGTACTTAAAATGTTTTTAAGTAAAGTTTTTGAGTTTTAAATAAATTATTTATTAGCTGAAAAATTTATAATGTACGAGATTCGAAAATAGTAAATATACGTTTAGTTAAATATAATAATAATAATAATAATAATTATTATTATTATTATGAAAAAACAATACATACAAGCTCGATTAAATTTGAGACAGATGGATTACCTTAAGTGAGGTATAAATAAATATATAATGACGATTGACGAAGTAACTACTTTGGTTGGACGACGGTTGATTAATTAATACTCGTAAGTACTTTGTAATTAATTTAAGTACTCAGAAATAATTCATTTAATTTCGGTTTAATTCGAGTTAGTTGTGCAACCCATCTACTTCCTATAGAAGGGTGTAAATGGTTGAATAATGCTCGTTTAATTAGCGAGATATTGATGATTAATTACATGTAAATTTTCATATCAAACGGTTTAAAAATACGATTATTGTGAAAACTGTCGTTAATGATGCGAAAGTAATAGTTGGTCCACGTTTAGAGAATGAATGAAAGGGGTGTTGAGGATCATGCCACTGTTCTCTGACACGTGATAGATGTTTTTTTTTTTTATAAATAAAAAAAAAAAAAAAAATTACACCAAATTTTTATTCTTTTTCAATAAGCAATCATTATTTTATGGCGAATTTATTTCATAATTTTATTTATATGAGTAATATTTGGTTCACTTTATACAATTACCGTTCGGAAAAAAAATAAAAAATAAATAAAAACTTCTTTTATAAAAAAAATAACGGTCGAAAATGAGTCTAATATTCGAACACATTGATCATTCAATTTTCGTGATGAATTCAACCATTTCAATTCAGTTGAGTTAATCTCACTTCAGCTGGACCGGACCAAATCGCTCATTCCCGAGTCATCCACGTCGAAAATGCCACATATAACCACTTTCGTTGCTCAATTGCTGAGCGGTTTCCCGTTCGCCTTTCAAATTCCAAACTTGCAAAACCGATAGTTTGAGACATAGACAGAGACCGAGACCGAGACCGAGGAAGTATCATGTATACATCACTTTGTTATAACGGGTCAAATACTACTCATTTATATAGAAAATATAAAAGACAAAACATCAATTTTATACTACTTCCTCCGATTTTTATTTATCTTCTCTGTTTTTTTATTGGGCTGAAACATCTTTTTTTTCTCTGTTTCTATTTTGGGCCATCAACCTGTGGTCTAGAATTACTCTTTCGTTTCTCTCTCATCCTTCTTCTCTTTTGAGCGACACATTTTTGCACCCTTATCTTTCACCCAAAAGTCGGATGGGAAGATAATTAAAAATCGGAGGGAGTATATTGTTTTTTTGCCTTTTTTTATATGCAAATGGATAGTATTTGACTCGTTATAATAAAGAGAAGGTCTCCTAAAATACAGTCTCTCATTAACTTTACTGAGAGACCAAATACAAATGAAAGTAACAATGGTACCAAACGTAGGTACGATTAACAGGAAAAAGTATACAAATATAAAGATGGTACGCTTGTTATAAAAACAGGTACAAAACGAAGTTGTCATTTAAGGGTACGAATAGTACATAGAGTGATACCGAAAAATGGTCTCTCAATAAGTTATTGAGAGACCGTTTCTCCCAAGATTTTGTGTATAATAAAATAACGAATAACTCCGTCACAAACAGGAATTTGTGGTCATGTGATGTACATTGTATGCTACTACTTACTACTACCAACTCATCACTTTCCTTGGATCTTATTCCACGCTTAATCTATCTGTTCATCACATTCCCACCTCCTCTCTTACTAGTCAATCTTATACATACATAATTACATTCTCACATCATTACTCCATACTCGTAATATCGTAGATGTTTTAGTCTAGTGGTTAAGACTTAAGACGACGAGACAGATATCAACTGAATAATAGGTCTCGAGTTCAATTCATGAATAATAACGATTCTATTGTAATGCAATAATCTAATAAGTGCGTTTTTCGTTGGACCAGCCAAAAAAAACATATTTACAATATTTTGGCCTTGTTTTTTTGGACATATATTCAGTCAGTTTCGGTTCAGTTCAGCTCCAGGAGACATATTTTGTCTCTATATTTCAGACACTTTCAGTCCAAAAGAACAGAGCCTTAGTCGGGTTGGGAGTATAAAATTTTGAAATAGGTAGTTTGTGGACCTACGAAAAAAACGTTAACAAGATCACGGATTTTGAACTCGTGATTTTGGGTTACATTCCGACATTAGCTTTACTAGCGGTCTCACATTCTCGTGCCATGAATTTAGGGTTTATCGCGATAGAATGATGAATTCATCCATTCATTCATTAATCGTAAAATCACGTCCTTATGCAACATCTAATCCTACCATCAACATTCTAATCGATTTCCCGTCACCATTTCATATCGTCTCCAAAAAAATCAATCATATAAAAAGACATAATAGGACGATTTGAATCCCGTCAGCATCAAAATCTCATGCGTTCGCCCTCGAATGCATAAGAAAAAAGAAGAATATAATTGTGTAAGGATTAGGGGTTGTTGTGTGAACTTATCAATCATAATCCAATTTTTTATTTTTATGATTATTTTGCTAATTACAAGCTCAAGTTAAGTGGGACAAATGAGTTGGTAACAATTAGACAACCCTATAATTTAAGGTAATGTAATGAGGACATCAAGGGTTATTATGAATCATTTAAAAAAGTAGGTCCACTTAACAAAATCTACCAAAACCATTCATTAATTATTTAATTAATTAATACTCCAGTATTAATTAATTAACGGTAGTTCTAACGTGTGCTCATTGAGTATAAATTAATCAATAATTATTGTGTACAACCATTGTGCGATAATAATAAAAATTTGTAATTTATACCATAATAAAAAGTGATAATTTTTGGTTAATTAGTTACCACTTTTTTGTATCAAAACGTGATCACTATTTAACCTAACGTGGTCACTAAATAACCTAAAAAGATAATTTTTTACCATAAATTTCTAATTTTAAGGTCTGTGCACGGTATAACGATTGTATAGTATAATTTGTGATACATTAATACGATTGTATTGTATCAAAACGTGATCATTATTTAACCTAACGTGGTCACTAAATAACCTAAAAAGAAAACTTTTTACCATGACTTCCTAATTTTAAGGTCTGTGCACGGTATAACGATTGTATAGTATAATTTGTGTACATCAATATGATGATTAGAGCAAAATTCACATTGATGTTGTCTATATCAATTTCTCATGATAATATTATCGCGATTTTTGCTCTAATTAGCATATTAACGTGTACCCAATAACACACGTTAGAAAAACCGATTAATAATTATTAATTTAATTAATTAATTAATTAATTAATTGGAGTTTAATTGGGCCTTAAGCTTTATGTCCCTTGTGAAGGCCTCAAAACAGTAAAGTTAACCAATTCCCTCCTTTTCTGCCTGCTTTTGGCATGGCATTATGGCATTACCAATTCTAGCATAACGTCTACTTCACACCATCCAACCCATTTCCGAGTCCGAGTCTAAATTCTCTGTCTCAATTTCGTGTCGCTAACTTCTAAATCCGTGACCCAAAAAAAAAAATTAGGATAAAATATTCATGTTCGATCAAATTTATCATCAATATTATTATAGTATTACGATGTAGTAACATATAATGATCTTATTTAAGTACTATTGTAATTTCAAATTTAATTTTTATAAAATAAAATTTAAAAAAAAAAATTGGGAATAAACAATTTTGGAATATATTGTTACCCCAAAAGTGGACCCTTCACATAGTGTGATACCCTTGCAAGAAACAAGGAACTTTGGCAAATGGAAAAACATAAAACACAAGTACACAACAACATCCTAGAAATAAACTAGGACGGTGACCGATATACCCGTTTTAAATTTAAAATTGATTAAACGAGATTAAATACTATACCTCATATAGATGGTGAAACACGTTTTTTTTATCCTTCAATTTAAACCAAAATATGCTGAATTTTCATAAAAATAGCTGAGCTCAAGACCAGATACACATCCGTGTCAGATACTTCTAAACCGGGTTTGGGGTTAAAACGAAGTTAAGTACCACCTCATATAGAAAAAAAATCGGACATGGGTACAACACTTGAATCCTTCAATTTAAACCTAAATATGCTGAATTTTCATAAAAATAGCCGAGTTTGACACTAGGACACACACATCCATGTCAGATACTTCTAAACGAGTCTAAGCAACATAGGATAAAGGGAAACTTGTCCCTCATCTATTTATTAAACCCGTTTTGTATTTAAAACGGATACGGATATACGGGTTTCTAAACCGGGTTTGGGGTTAAAACAAAGTTAAATACCGCTTAATATAGAAAAAGATCGGACATGGGTACGACACTTGAAACCAAAATATGCTGAATTTTCATAAAAATAGCCTAATTCGACACTAGGATACAGATACACATCCATGTCAGATACATCTAAACGAGTCTAAGCAACATGCATAGGATAAAGGGAAACTTGTCCAGTTGTCCCTCATCTATTTATTTAACCCGTTTTGTATTTAAAACGGATACGGATACGGATACGGATATACGGGTTTCTAAACCGGGTTTGGGGTTAAAAGTTGAAAGAAAAAGAAAAGTAAAGGGAAAGGAAAGGGACAGATGCACATGCAAAGGGAAGATCACATGGAGTGGAGGGAAGTATAGTGGGGAGGGTGGGATGGATTGCGTAGGGGGTGAGACAGACAGACAATGCACGCACTCATTCTCTCCCTCTCCCTTGTTCCGTACCTTGAGGGGGCCACGTGTCGATATCCACTTCAAAATACTCATGTGACGGTTCAAATATTACCCACAGACAATATCACACACGTGTCAGTATCGCTTCAAAATGTAAAGGTGGAGTATAATTAGACCTGGCTAACAGATTGGGTCGTGTCGTGTTCGTGTCACAGGTAAACGAGTCACAAACTCAACCCATTTAAGTTTCGTGTCATTGTTCGTGTTGACCCACATACATAAATGGGTCATTAAGGCTCAACCCAAACCCATTGATTCGTGTTTTCATGTCATGTCCATATTTGAAAAGTATTTACATATTTATTTTTAAAATGATTAAATTCTTTTTGACTAATTTAATAAATAAAGAGGTTATTCGTGTCGGGTTCGTGTTTTGGGACCTCAACCAAGACCTAACCCAATTAAATCTCGTATCGTGTTCGTGTCGACCCACTTACATAAATGGGTCATGAACCCTCAACCCAAACCCATTAATTTTGTGTCGGGGTTCGTGTCATTTTGGTCGTGTTGGGTTTGTGTCACTTATAGACGGGTCATGAAACATTCAACCAAAACTCAAACCCAACCCATTTGAGTTTCGTGTCATGTTCGTGTCGACCTAGTTTAACCCACAAATATTACCCGTACGATATCACTCACGATATCACCCACATGTCAATATCGCTTCAAAATGAAGAGGGATATAATAAGAGTAGATCGTGTTGGGTTTGTGTCACTTATAAACGGGCCATGAAACATTCAACTCAAACCCGATCCATTTGAGTTTCATGTCGTGTTGGTGTCGACCCATATTAACACAGTGATAAGTTCAAGCGAGATTCCATCCTAAAATCATAAAGAATCAATTGAATATGTGTTGTCAAGCATACTCTTAAACAACCTAAAAATACATATTTATATCATTAATTAACAAATCATTCTAATCGGGTATACGGGTTAATTTTAGACGTGTTTCATTGGACACACACACTCACAATTAAACCGTCTCAAATAAGAATTTCGTGATTATAAAAGTATAAAACATTAGCTTCCCTAATTGTGATTCCTTAAAATTCTTGTACTTCACTATAAGTTAGTTCCCTGCATTAGCTTCAACTTCACCTCTCATGCATAATCTCCCTAGCTTTCTAGACTCGTCTAAACTTGGCTACTTTATGAAAATTCAGCATATTTTCATACCCATGTCCGAGTATAAAGTGTCAGAAACGGGCACACGAGGTAGTTAGAATATAATGATATATTACGATATGCAAACATTTGTAAATTAGGTTGCTTTAAGCATGTATTTTTTGCAGAACAAAATATATGTAAAACCACAAAATCAGCAAAATGTATGTAGATGAGTGAAGAGTAAGCCAAAATTCACCAGAAAGACAGACAGACTGTCAAATACTGTATATTCAAGCTTAAGTTAAAACACAGAAGACAAACTGACAGCGTTATGAAATCTCGGATATCTTAACGATGTATAACATACCTTTAAGCGAAGCTTCGAAATAAGACGGGTTTTTTAAGCCGAAGACGTCCTCCTTCCATACCGTTTATGTTACCCCACAACCTACAACATGGGAGTTATGTTATAAAATATAAAGACGATACCTCTATGAAAAATCAGATATGAAAATGGTGGTGTTTTTACATGTACATGCATTTACTTAGAGAGATTAATCGTTACAGTTGACAGTTGAAGTCAAATGATGACAATATCAATGGAATGGAGGTCGAACAACCTTCTACGCAGCGAACGATCCTCTTCACATGGATGCTTCACTTCTCTGGCGGTGTGTTTCTCTCTGCATTTCAAGAGAAAGTCGTTCAAAATAATTCATCGACATAAACTTGGCGACAAAATCCCATTTTAGGTTTTCTGAAGGGCGACAAGCAACAAAATCAACCAATTCATCAACATAAACAAGCGAGAACAAAATATTTTTCAATGCAAGTAAATACCCTTCTTTCCCAGTAGGGGTGATAGCAGACATAGTCATAAACCGGTGAGATTGTCGACACCAGAACGCAGTTGAGTCCAGTGAACAAAAGAATCGCTGTCATTGGCCGTGTCCTATGCGGCATTGTTCAAGAATATGCTTCTTTCCTGAAATAAAATTTAAAAAAATAAAAATAC
Organism: Agrostemma githago; assembly: GCA_958450325.1. Lineage (NCBI taxonomy): Eukaryota > Viridiplantae > Streptophyta > Magnoliopsida > Caryophyllales > Caryophyllaceae > Agrostemma > Agrostemma githago. The sequence goes on along the minus strand of OY288247.1, from coordinate 76,660,130 downwards.
AAAATTATCCAATTCTTCAGCTTACTGCCACAGTGCCACTACTAGAATTCAGGAAGCGAGAAAAAAATGTAGCAAAACACTGAAACCAATATACCGCAGACGCGATTGAGATGATACCCATTTTTTTATAAGCCTATATGTTGTACTACACTGTGAATCCTTGGAATATACTTTAGTCCAGTAGCGTTATTTCCCATATTACTGCAGATTATCGATCCTTCATGAACCAAAATCAGATCAAATATACTACTACACCGTAAATCCTCAAAATACTCCAAACCCTACGCCTACTCAAGTGAGGAAATGGATCGAATCATCGAAATATCGAATCCCTTCATTTCCTCAAAACCCAACTTACTATCCAACCACGGGTTTCCCTCTCATTTCCTCCGAATCTCTCCTCCATCCAAACAAAAGATTATGTGACAGCAGTACTCCCTTTGTTACTGTAGAAAGTAGAGTTCATCCAAACAAAACTACCAGACCATTAATCCTTGAAACTACCACTAAACACCACTCTTCAATTACGGAGTACATTCAACAAAAACGTCTACTTAGAGCCCAAGAATTGATCAATCACACTAGCCAAACCAAGAGATTTCCAACAAGCGGTACGTCAAAAGACGAATCAATCCACCAATCAACTCCTTCAACTACTAAAAACCAATTATATTCAACGAATACACCTAACTAGAGCTGAACACTCACCAATCATACTAGCTAAACCAAGAGACTGACGTCGAGAGACGGTTATATTCATGAATAAAAACCCCAAACCACAAAACATCACTCCTCAATTCTGGAGTACTGAGTAAATCCAACAAAAACACCTAATTAGAGCCCAAGAATTGACCAATCACACTTGCCAAACCAAGAGATTTCCAACAAATGCTACGTCAAAGACGAATCAATCAACCAATTACCTTCCTCGACTACTAAGTACCAATTATATTCAACAAAAGCATCTAACTAGAGCTGAACACTCACCAATCATACTAGCTAAACCAAGATCGACGTCGAAAGACCATTATATTCACGAATCAAAACCCCAAACCACAAAACACCACTCTTCAATTCTAGAGTACATCCAACAAAAACACCTAATTAGAGCCCAGGAATTAAGCGATCACACTAGCCAAACCAAGAGATTTCCCACAAACGTTACGTCTAAAGATGAATCAATTAATCAATCACCTCCCTCAACTACAAAATACCAATTATCTTCACCAAAAGCACCTAATTAGAGCTGAACACTGACCAATCACACTACCTAAACCAACAGATCGACGTCGAAAGACGATTATATTCACCAATCAAAACCCCAAACTACTGAACACCAATCCTCAATTACGAAGTACATCCAACAAAAACACCTAATTAGAGCCCAACAATTAAGCGATCACACTAGCCAAACCAAGAGATTTCCCACAAACGTTACGTCTAAAGACGTATCAATTAACCAATCACCTCTCTGAACTACTAAATACTACTGTACCAATTATATTCAATAAAACACCCAATTAGAGCTCAACACTGACCAATCATACTAGCTAAACCAAGATCCCAACGTCAAAAGACGAATCAATTCACCAATCAAAACCCCAAACTACTGTACACCACTCTTCAATTACGGAGAACATTCAACAAAAACACCTCATTAGAGCTCAAGAACTAACTAATCACGCTAGCCAAACCCAAGACCAACGTCGAAAGACGAATTAATTCACAAATCAAAACCCCAAATCACTAAACACCACTCTTCAATTACGGAGTACATCCAACAAGAATTGAGCAATCACACTAGCCAAACCAAGAGATTTCCAACAAGCGCTACATCAAAAGACGAATCAGTCCACCAATCAACTCCCTCAACTACTAAATACCAATTATATTCAACGAAAACACCTAACTAGAGCTGAACACTCACCAATCATACTAGGTAAACCAAGAGACTGATGTCAAAAGACAATTATACTCACAAATCAAAACTATAAATCACTAAACACCACTCTTCAATTACGGAGTACATTCAACAAAAACACCTAATTAGAGCTCAAGAACCGACCAATCACGCTAGCTAAACCAAGAAACCTACGTCAAAAGACGAATCAATTGACCAATCAAAATCCCAAACTACTAAACACCACTTTTCAATTACGGAGTACATTCAACAAATACGTCTACTTAGAGCCCAGGAATTGACCAATCACACTGGCTAAACCAAGAGATCGACGTCAAAAGACGAATCAATTTACAACTCAAAACCCCAAACTACTAAACACCCCTCTTCAATTATAGAGTACATCCAACAAAAACACCTCATTAGAGCTCAAGAACTCACCAATCACACTAGCTAACCCAAGAGATGTCCAACAAGCGCTACGTCTAAAGACGAATCAATTAACCAATCACCTCTCTGAACTACTAAATACCAATTATACTCAACAAAAACACCCAAGTAGACATCAACACTGACCAACCATACTAGCTAAACCAAGAGACCAACGCCAAAAGACAAATCAATTCACCAATCAAAACCCCAAACTACTGAACACCACTCTTCAATTACAGAGTCATTCAACAAATACACCTTGTTAGAGCTCAAGAACCGACCAATCACGCTAGCTAAACCAAGAAACCGACGTCGAAAGACTAATTAATTCACAAATCAAAACCCCAAACTACTGAACACCACTCTTCAATTACAGAGTACATTCAACAAAAACAATTACTTAGAGCCTAAGAGTTGACCAATCAACCAAGCCAAACCAAGAGATTTCCAACGAGCGCTACGTCAAAAGATGAATCAATCCACCAATCACCTTCCTCAACTACTAAATACCAATTATATTCAACGAAAACACCTAACTAGAGCCCAAGAACTGACCAATCACGCTAGCCAAACCAAGAGACCGACGTCAAAAGACGAATCAGTTCACCAATCAAAACCCCAAACTACTTAACACCACTCTTAAATTACAGAGTCCATCCAACAAAAACTCCTAATTAGAGCCCAAGAATTGACCAATCAGACTAGCCAGACCAAGATTTCCAACAAACGTTACGTCAAAAGATGAATCAATTAATCAATCACCTCCCTCGACTACTAAATACCAATTATCTTCCACAAAAGCACCTAACTGGAGCTCAACACTTACCCATCACACTAGCCAAAACCAAGAGATCGACCTCGAAGACGATTATATTCACGAATCAAAACCCCAAATCACTAAACACCACTTCAAATACGGAGAACATCCAACAAAAACGTCTACTTAGAGACCAAGAATTGACCAATCACATTAGCCAAACCAAGAGATTTCAACAAGCGTTACGTCAAAAGACGAATCAATCCACCAATCAACTCCCTCAACTACTAAATACCAATTATATTCAACGAAAACACCTAACTAGAGCTGAAGACTGACCAATCACACTGGCTAAACCAAGAGATCGACGTCGAAAGACAAGTATATTCACGAATCAAAACCCCAAACCACAAAACACCACTCTTCAATTCTGGAGTACATTCAACGAAAAACATCTAATTAGAGCCCAAGAATTAAGCGATCACACTAGCGAAACCAATAGATTTCCCACAAACGTAATGTCTAAAGACGAATCAATTAATCAATCACCTCCCTCAACTACTAAATACCAATTATCTTCACCAAAAGCACCTAATTAGAGCTCAACACCGACCAATCACACTAGCTAAACCAAGAGATTGACATCGAAAGACCATTATATTCACGAATCAAAACCCCAAACCACAAAACTCCACTCTTCAATTACGGAGTACATTCAACAAAAACGTCTACTTAGAGCCCAAGAATTGACCAATCACACTAGCCAAACCAAGAGATTTCCAACAAGCGCTACGTCAAAAGACGAATCAATCCACCAATCAACTCCTCAACTACTAAATACCAATTATATTCAACAAAAGCACCTAATTAGAGCTGACCAATCACACTGGTTAAACCAAAAGACCAACGTCAAAAGACGAATCAATTCACCAATCAAAACTTCAAACTACTGAACACCTCTCTTCAATTACAGAATACATTCAACAACAACACCTCATTAAAGCTCAAGAACTCACCAATCACACTAGTTAACCCAAGGGACTGACGTCGATTGACGATTATATTCACGAATAAAAACCCCAAATCGTTAAACACCACTCTTCAATTATTGAGTAAATCCAACAAAATCATCTAATTAGAGCTCTACACTGACCAATCACACTAGCTAAACCAAGAGGCCGACGTCAAAAGACGAATCAATTCACCAATCAAAATCCCAAACTACTAAACACCACTCTTCAATTACAGAATACATTCAACACATGCCTAATTAGAGCTCAGCATTGACCAATCACACTACCTAAACCAAGAGACCGACGTCAAAAGACGATTATATTCACGAATCAAAACCCCAAACCATTAAACACCACTCAATTACGGAATACATTCAACAAAAACGACTAATTAGAGCCCAAGAACTGATCAATCACACTAGCTAAACCAGAGACTGACGTCGAAAGACGAATCAATTCACGAATCAAAACCCTAAACCACTAAACACCACTCTTCAATTACGGAATACATTCAACAAAAACTCCTAATTAGAGCCCAAGAACTGATCAATCACACTAGCTAAACCAATAGATTGACGTCGAAATATGAATCAATTCACGAATCAAAACCCCAAATCACTAAACCCAACTCTTCAATTACGGAGTACATTCAACAAAAACCCCCAATTAGAGCTCAAGAACTGAGCAATTACACTAGCTAAACCTAGAGATTCCCAAAAATACAACCTCGAAAGACGAATCAATTCGCCAACTAAAACCCTAAATCACCGAATACCACTCCTGAATTTCAAAATTCCCAAATTACAACAAAAACCATCAAATAAACGTACAATCATGCAAAGAAGCAACCCTAAATCCCCAAATTACAACAATAACAACAACAACAACAACAACAAAAATGGTGGGAAATGATCAATCAAACTTATTACGGAGTACGACACAATTCAAACACATCTAATTTCACACTATAAAAATGCAGAAACGATAGTAAGATTATACTACTAGATCAATTGAAGCGCGAACATTCAAAAAATTTCAGCGAAATTCAATTGAAATTTCAATTTCGAATTTTACCAGAAATCACGAAGAAACGAAAACAAAAAAAATCGAGGGTTTGACGAGTGAGGACTGAATTTCTATCTATTTATAGTACGAAATTTGGGCGCCGGTTTTGTTAAAAGGATCGGGAATTTGGCGGCCCGTTACGTGGCCCGTTAATTAAGGGTGTTCAAAGAGTGGTTTGGTCCGGAATGATTGGGCACATGTCGGTCTGGTCTGGTTTGGTCCAAACCTGGAAAAAATTAGTACGAGTTAAAGGGGTCCGATCTGGGTCACTTTTTAGCCGGCTCGACATCTGTCGATTTTTTGGTGATCAGTTTTTGGAGTGAATCTGATGAAATTGTGGAGTCGGTTTTGTTAAAGGATCGGGAATTTGGCGGCCCGTTAAGGGTGTTCAAAGAGTGGTTTGGTCCGGAACGATTGGGCACATATCGGTCTGGTCTGGTTTGGTCCAAACCTGGAAAAAATTAGTCCTGGTTAAAGGGATCCGATCTGGGTCACTTTACTTTCTAGCCGGCCCGACATTTGTCGATTTTTTGGTGATCAGTTTTCGGAGTGAATCTGATGAAATTGTGGAGTCGGTTTAGTTTTAATTTAGACTGAGTAATTTTATTATTTTTGTCCAATGAAGAACACACTTAGTCACATTACAATATAGGGAAAAAGATTCGAACCTGAGATCTAGAGCACCTAATACTAACCATTAGGCTAAGACATCTTAGGTTGGACTGAATATTATGAATGCATGCGTTAATTTTATTTAAAATCGTCATTAAACTTGTTAAAATATATACTCATACAGTCGTACGTAGTACTTTCCTATTATTGTCCCAAAAAGTTTTGAGGTGAAAAATAAGAAAGGAAAAATGAGTGGTTGAAAAAATAAGGATGAAGGGAGAGAAATGAGAGAGTAATTGTGAACCACACATTGATGGCCTAAAAAGGAAAGTGTGACAAAAATCAAACTCAACCCAAAAAAAAAAGTGGGACAATAATAGAAACTCGGAGGGAATACTTGATATGAGTACATAGGGTCAATATACGTAACATTATCGCATAAAGTGATATAAAACCGTCTTACCAAACCCTAATCGATAAATTGATAATTAGTGGTGGAGATGAAGGCCGCCATAGAAGGTAGAAATAAAAAAGGTGACATCAGAATGAGAGACGTCATCAACATTAAATGCACCAATGAATAGCCTCCACGTGTGTGGCAGCAAAACCCTATTATTATCGACAAATACTCCCTCCGTTCAAATCCAAGCTTCCCTTTTGCTTTTTCACGTTTGTCAACGCGCATTTTGCATCTTTAATATCTTTCGTATCATATTAGTAAAAATTATGGAAATTGGATATTAATAATGTACTTTTAAAGACGAATCAAACAAGATCCCACATAAATATATTTTCTCTAATAGATTGTCGTGAATATCGAAAGTTCTCATTGATTGTGAATAGTGTCGAAAAGAAAAAAAAAGAAAGCTTGGACTTGAACGGAGGGAGTACACACGAAGAATATATATTCGTCATAAATTTGTGATGGTTTCGACTTTAATTCTCATACATACATGATACGTCTATCATTCTCTGATGATTTTGTCTTATATTCAGATATTTGACCAATTACAGATAAGTACGAGTATTATATTATCTAATATATCTGTCACAATTGATCAGATGACTTAACTTACTGATTCGATCACTAGCCACTCACGGGCCACGGCCCACCGACCACATATCGTCAGTGTCACTATCTACTATTCTAGCTACTTCCATTTCAACCGAATTATCCCGTATATATACGATGAACACTTAGATCAACTGGTAAGTCGTTCTAATTTAATCAATTGTTGTCTCGCATGAGGAAGAACTTTTACCGTCCTTGAGATCCTATCTGACTCGAATTCAAACATACTAAAGTGTGTGTATATATATATGAACTTTTTTTTTTGTAAAAAGAAACCCTAATATATATACTTGGGAAATGTTCGATATTGTACATCTGTATGACAGTTTCACATCATACAACGATCTTTTTATATAAAGAATCCAATCATTTATCAATAATAAATGAAGTTTTTTTTCGAGAAGTCGGTCATTCTACGCGTAATAAAATCATTTTAGACGGCTATATATAATTTGTGATGTTACAATGTATTTTTAATAATAGACTGACGTTTGGGAAATACGATAGCACATTGTACGATAAAGTCTACATTTATTAGTGGGTGAGAAGATAATTGCACTAATTAAACGTGGATTTTCCGCAAACCATTTTGGACTCGTCGAATATGTACTGATTTAATATTAAAAAAAAACCATAGTTTTGGAAAAAATTAAAGTTTGCAATGTTCATAGTCAAGATCTCTAGCAAAGTTAGATTAGATTTGGTTTAAGAGCTTGACTTTTATCGAATATGATTAAGCATGAGTTTTGACTGAGCTGATTATACAATTTTACGATCAAATTATTTTGCAAAACAAAAATACAGTATGGTAAAAAAAAGGGAAAATAGGATTATACATCTGGTTGTACAATAGCATTGTACAACTAAGGCAAAGTTTTTGAGCTTTTTTGTATATTTGTTGAGTTTATAAAAGTTTCTGAGCTGAGTTGTAAGTTTTTGAGCTTAAACATTTATGTGATTTAAATCGACAACTTTACACTAAAGCTCAGAAAGTTTACAGCAAAACTCGAAATCTTTGTAATAAAGCTCAAAATCTTAAAACCAGTTGTACATAGAGCTATGTACATACAACTGGTTGTATAATCCTCTAATTGAAAAAAAAGTGGTACCAATTCGTAAATCGTAATGGATGATTCGTACCATTGTTTTCAAAATTCAATAAATCGGTTCAGATCAATCATTGTGTGCCCTAATTAGGAGTAATTCATTCCCTACCATCATCTTAGACACTCTATAAATCGACTCAGATCAAACTGATCATAGTCCCTAGCTACTACTGTCCTAAACACTGTATAAATCGACTCAAATATAATCAATCTGTCATAGGGTCCAGAATAATCCCTACAAGGCTACAACTGTCCTAAACACTATAAATCGACTAAGATCAAACTGGTCATAGTCCCTAGCTACTACATACTATCCTAAACACTGTATAAATCGACTCAAATCAATCTGTCATAGGGTCCAGAATAATCCCCACAAGGCTACAACTGTCCTAAACACTATAAATCGACTAAGATCAATTACGATCACACTTCGAAATACGAGTAATTATCCCTAGCTACCACTACTATATATATACTACATTATCACGGTTGTAGACCGTCTATAAATAACACTCTACTGTAGATCGACTCAGATCAGATCAATAACTGATATAATACGAATTGAAATAAACCGTTTTCCTTAACATTCTATAAATCGATCGACTTAGATTCTTTATCAAATCCTACCACGCTCGTAGACAATCTATGGGGTCGTTTGGTTACTCGTCCAATTATCGGGAAGTGCAAGTTCCCAGTAAGTGCATTTTCAGGGAGTTGTTTGGTTGCCCACTTCCCGGGAATTGCCACTTCCTCCACAATGGGGGAAATTACTCACCAAGCCCTGTGTAGAACTTTTCGCATGAAGTCATTTCCCAGATGACAACCAAACAATATTTTTTAATTCCCATGAAATACAAATTCACGTGAATTTAAAGTTTCCGGTAACTTCATCTTCCCATGGTGAACCAAACGAGCTCTATATATAAATAACACTCTGTAGATCAACTCAGATCAAATGATCAATAACTGATATAATCCGAAATAAATAATTCCACCGTTTTAATTTTCTAAATATTCTATAAATCGACTCTAATTAATTAATTAATTAAATTAATTACTGCCCTAATCCAAAAAAATCCGTACCTAATGCACGGGTGATGTTTTAAGGGAAAAGACATGGCATGCAATCATGCATCATGCATGGCTGCTGTATGAATTAAATTCCCTTCATTACCCGTCACTACACAATAATACACATGTAATTTTTACTAAAATATTTAATTTTAGACTCGACAATTAATAATACGATCTTAAAAAAAAATCAAACACAAAATTAATGATTTTTTCGACGAGATTTACTGATAACCTAATTATATATACGAGTAATTTATATACGTTTATTTGGGTTATTGAAAGGTTCACTATATTAATTACTCGTTTATACGTGATACAAATACAAATACAAATACAAATCTGTCATAACTCGATCTGTTTGTCAAGCCTACAGACTGTATTTAAGGTTTTAAATAAAAGAGGAAATAAAATAAAAATTTAAATTGAACATAAAAAAACTCATATGAGACGGTAAGTAATTAAGGGTGGTTATTGTTGTGTTTTAACGTGTCTCACAATAAATTTGCTTGAGACCGTCTCACAAGAGACTAATTGTTCAGTATATAGATACACATAAATTACTAAATTTGTCAAAAAAATCCTACTTTAATTTCATTTTATAAAATGCTTTTAATTTAATTTATATTTATTTATATTTACAACCCTAATAACCGTATTTTACATCGTTCTATAATAAAATAGAATATAATATGATATTCTTTGGAAAAAAATCCCAATCTCACCGACACTATACATATAAATATCATCATATACTTCCCTTCATTTCCTCCACATAATTTTTTCATTAATTTATCAAACTTTAATTCTCAAATTATTTGATATATTTATTATTTATTATTCATTACCTACTCAAGAATAAATTAAACAACCAAAAATAAATAAAAATGTCATCTGAAATTGGCCAAAACCCTAATAATAATAATAATAATAATTTTGCACTAAAAATCACTAAGAACAAATCTTCCAAGAAAATGGGAAAAAATGAAAGCAACAAGAAGAAGGAAAAGATTATTAATAACAATAATAATCATAATAATCAACCTCTCAAGGTTGTCTACATATCAAACCCGGTGAAGTTTCAGGTATCATTTGATTTTTCACGGTTTATATATAAAACGATTATTATGGCATCACATTCAATTTTTTTATTTTTTTTTCTTTTAAAATTATCGATTCTCGAACAAGAGTGAAAAAACATAACGTAATAAAGAAATGAATATACATAGTGAGTATACACTATTTCCATATGTTCTAGTTAATATTATTATTATTTTACTATAAATGGGAGAATTTTATTAGATAATTACAAAAAAATTATTGGGCAGCTGAGATACAATTTGGATAGTCAATTATTATTTCGTAATTTATTTTGATTAAAGATGAAAAAATGATTGAAAAGTAAATCGTTCTTCTGACCTAACACTTAAATTATCATGTATGTACATGTTGACGAGTCATTTCAGTTGTTTATTTTGATTAAAGATGAACTAACAAATGATTGAAAAACAAACTGTTCTTCATTCTGACCTAGCTAACAGTCTGACGAGATTCAGTCGTTTATTTTGATTAAAGATGAACAAATAATGATTGAAAAGTAAAACGTTCTTCTGACTTAATTAACACGTAATTAAATTATTTGGTATGGTAGGTACATGTTGACGAGTTTCAAGCCCTAGTTCAAGGACTCACCGGTCGTGATGCGACCGAGTGCACAAACAACAACAACTCGAACTCAAACTCAAACTCAAACTCGACCTTAGAGGTTGATGATCAACAAGAGCCATCGATGATGATGATGATGAATGATGATGATCAAGTGATGAGAATGGACGGCTATGATCATCATAATAATGGAATGAATAATAGTATTGATTGCTCAAGGCCATTGGATTTTGATAATGGTGGTGATGAATATAAAGGCCACATGAATAATGAGGATTATTATTATTATTATCATCATCAAGGATTTCCAAGCTTGTATGATTGACTCATTAAGGTGTTTTTTCCGTCAAATTCATCTGTTTATCTTTTATATTATTTGTGAATAATATTTTAATCACGAAAAAATTTAGATGGAGTAAAAAAAGAAAAAAAAAAGAAAAAAAAATGTTACTATATTTGTGAATAATATTTTTAATTAAAAGTGGACAAATGATTTTGATGTAGTATTTGCTTCATTTTTCTTTTATACTACTCCATATTATTTGTGAATAATATTTTAATTTTTAATTAAACATACACAAATGTTTTAGACAGAAGAGTAAAAATTACCGTAGTACACTGTAATAATTAAGGGTCGTTTGGTTGCCCTCTTAGATCATGGGAAGTTGAACTTCCCATGAATTGATAAATTGTGAAGCTGTTTGGTTGCCCACTTCCCGGAAATTGCCACTTTCTCCATAATGGGGGAAGTTACTCACCAAGCCCCCTTGGTGTGTAGAACTTCCCGCATGAAGTTATTTCCCACATGACAACCAAACAATATTTTTGTAATTCCCATGAAATACAAATTCACGTGAATTTAAGTTCCCGGTAACTCTATCTTCCCATGGTGAACCAAACGAGCCCTTAATTAAATCCTGATCTATATATGTTTGTCATTTTTAACTCGTTTTATAACTGTAATAACCCGACTTGTAATATACTCTGTACTATTGAAGTATATACGAATATAATCCAACAAGTATATGACATAATCTAGGTTCATTCTGACCCGTTTGACGGGTCTAAATCGACACTATATATTACCAAAAGAAGATAGAACTCATTTAATTTGTAGCCCTACTAAAACCCCACACTAATCCCAACCATAATTTCATTTTCTTTTTATTAATTGTTTATTTTTTTTAATATTATTTACGAGAAATATTTTAAATCTGAATTAAAATAAATGATTAGGTTGGAGGGAATAATAAATACAGTAATATTAATGGTATTTTTTTTAAATATTATTTACGAGAAATATTTTAAATCTAAATTAAAAAAATGATTAAGTCTGAGGGAGTAATAAATACTTACAATACTAATATTATAATGGTGACATATTCACCCGATCAACCTAGCCTAGCTATGTCTGGCTCGAACCGGCCCACTCATTGCCCCTAGTCGAGCCAGGCTAAAATATAAATAATAAGTGTCTCGAGCCATTTTCAAGCCGGTCATCGGCTAACTTAGCCACCTCACGGGCACGGCTCAGTTCAGGAAAACAAAAAAGATTAAACAAAATTGAAAAAAATAAAAATTAATGCAACTTCAAAGAAAAACAAGAGAAGATGCCAATTACAGCCCTTAAAGACAAGGGAAAAACAGTTAAAAAAAAAAAAAATTACCTTAGAAGGGTTAAATGGTTAAACCAAGATTTTTACAGTTCATTTTTTTTAACTGTTTTCCTTGGTTCGAAACCCGAGTAGTAAAAAAAAAAAGTGAGTCTAAATTCATCCTACATTAAAAAAAAAAAAAATCTCTATTTTTTTTTTCGAACTGGTTTAGGTTTATTATTATTTGGAGGGTGAACAACCCGGTGAGGTGGCAGTGGTCGACCCCACGGCCTTGTCAGCAGCGTGCCATTTCATGAAACCGTCTTCAAGGGCTTGTCGCATCCATGGGTGCCGGCAACATTCCCTTGCTTCGGGAATGGTCACCCATTTCCTTTGTCGAGTGCTTTGTTCTGGCCAATACTCGAGTTCTTCTTTTACTAGGAGTGCAAACATCGCTGCCTTGCATAGCCCTTCTGGGCTGAACTCGTCTTGTAGTGTTTTGCTCTTGAAGTCGTAGCTTCCTAGGTGCCCCTGAAACTCGCGAAATAATAATAATAATAATAATAATAATAATAATAATAAAAAAAAAAAAAAATAATAATAATAATAATAATAATAACTTCTTGTAATTTGTTCTGGTGTTAATGAAAGTTCGGTTTTAAAAAATAATAATAATGATGATGATGATGATGATGATAATAATAATAATAATAATAATAATAATAATAATAATAATAATAATAATAAATAAATAAATAAAAAATAATAATAATAATAATAATAATAATAATAACTTCTTGTAATTTGTTCTGGTGTTAATGAAAGTTCGGTTTTAAAAAATAATAATGATGATGATGATGATGATGATGATAATAATAATAATAATAATAATAATAATAATAAAGAATAAGTACTCCCTTTTAAAATATTAATTTTAAAATTTAATCCCTTTAGAAAATTTTGTTAAAAATAACTCTCAAAAATCTATTAAAAGTTAAAAAATTGCTCCTAAATTTATTTTTAGGACGAAAAATGTCCTTGACTGGAGGATGGGGTGGAGTAATATGGCATAAAAAAGTTAGGGGCATTTTTGTCCAAGAATTATATTTTGGAGCAATTTTTGAATTTTTGATAGATTTTGGGAGTTATTTTTAACAAAAATTTCAAAAGGGAATAAATTTTAAAATAGATATTTTAAAAGGGAGTAATTTTTAATTTACTCTAATAATAATAATAATAATAATGCAAGTTCCGTTTTTTTTTTAAATAATAATAATAATAAACAACGTCGAAAAAGGGTGATTGCCTATGATATGAGCCCTATGTAGACTAGGCAAAATTGACTGACCCGACCCGAGCTAACCCAGAATTCACCTGACAAGTCGGTATGCCTAAAAAAGTTGTAAGCAACAAACGACCCAAAATGACCCAGCCCGACCCGAAAGTGACCCGGCTTGGTTGACCCGTTTGCTAGGTCGAGCCCTATGTTACTCTTGACTTGTCTACTAAGTAATGAACACGATATGTAGACAGAAAACCAGCACAAAGTTAACGGGTTTGGGTTGAGGCATTCATGACCCGTTTACATGTGATACGAACCTGAACTTGACATGACCAGACCGACAAAAAAAAAATGATCACGGAGAAGGACGAGATTTTCCTCACCAGAAGGTCGCCTTTGACACCAGCTTCCTCTATAGCTTCACGCCTCGCAGCTTCCTCCACAGTTTCATCGTTTTCCCAACCTCCCTATACACAAAAAAAAAAAAAACGAACCAAAATAAAACCTCTGTGTCTCGTTCATCTGTTTACCTTTTACCATAAGAAAACTTGGATTACCTTAGGAAACAGAAGACCGGGCCCACTTGCGGAGTTGATCATAAGAACTTCGACAACTTTCTCAGATTCTTCTCCTCCGCCGCCTTCAGAGGAACATTTATGTCTAAAAGGGATACACCTACAAGTGCAAAACCAACAACCAAAAATACTCACATTACACAAAAATGTCGAAAACTCACATACAAGTGATCGAATCAAGCACATACTATACTCCATATAGGCATATATGTACATCGATTTCCCTTGCAAAAACAATCTCGAGGTCCAAATGGTGACTAATTACACATTACAATATTGAATTAGTAACTATGTTAGGTTGATCTCGAGCCTAAAAACCGAAGAACAAACACATTTTCCACCGGTCTCATTTTTTTTTTCAATTTCTTTTACCAAGTCATCGAAAACCCACCTCTGAAATTTCAAAAAGATTCGATCTTTGCAATCAAAATTCAATTTTTATCCAATAGTAATGTTTAACTACTACCCCCTATGAGGTCCAAATGGTGCCTAATTACACATTACAATATTGAATTAGTAACTATGGTTTGTTGATCTCGAGCCTAAAAACCGAAGAACAAACACATTTTCCACCGGTCTCATTTTTTTTTTCAATTTTTTTTACCAAGTCATTGAAAACCCACCTCTGAAATTTCAAAAAGATTCGATCTTTGCAATCAAAATTCAATTTTTATCCAATAGTAATGTTTAACTACTACCCCCTATGTGCCTCGAGGGCTCCCACGATTTGTTAGGTAAAGGGGGTCATGTGTATGCAACATAGCTTGAGCAACAGAATGAGGTTGTTTCCGACTGACCTAGAATCAAAATTGCATCGAGAACTGCATTGAATGACACGCATAATTTACATAAAAAAGGCATTATAATTTACGTTTCACAAGAAGTTAAGAGTTTAAGACGATAATCACAACACAAGATAATGAGGTTGTTTCCGAATGAAACGAAATCAATTTGCATCGAGAATTGCATCGAATGACCGTCCAATCCAACACCAACATCAACATCAACAACAAACATTGCGATCAAAATTGTGTCGAGAATTGCATCGAATGATAAAAAGGGGAGCAAGAGCCATTGAGATAAGCTAAGTAAGCCATCTTGCTAAGACACAAGCAAATATCAACATTTTGAGCTAAAAACAAAAAATTCGCAACAAAAAGGGAAGAACTATTATGATTTGAAATCAACCTCAACAACATCAAGAACGATATTCAAATTACAATTCATGTCCATTGGACCGAGGTTTACGACATTTGGAGCTCAAAACAACAAATTCACAACAAAAGGGGGAAGAACTACTACTATGATTTGAAATCAACCCCACCAATGAAAACAACAACGATGTTCAAATTACGATTCATCTCCATCCAATGTGACCGAGTTTTACAACATTTGGAGCTCAAAACAACAAGTTCACAACAAAAGGGGAAGAACTACTATGATTTGAAATCAAACCCACCAATGAAACAACAACGATATTCAAATTACGATTCATGTCCATCCAATGTGACCAAGTTTTACGACATTTGGAGCTCAAAACAACAATCCCAACAATGAAAACAACAACGATATTCAAATTACGATTCATGTCAATCCAATGTGACCGAGTTTTACAACATTTGGAGCTCAAAACAACAAATTCACAACAAAAGGGGGAAGAACTACTACTATGATTTGAAATCAAACCCTAACAATGAAAACAACAACGATATTCAAATTACGATTCATGTCCATCCAATGTGACCAAGTTTTACGACAGTGAAATATCATAATAACAACATTCAATGAATATTCAATTAAAACAAAAATTACAATCAAATAAATTAACAAAAAATTAGGGAAGAACATGATTGAATAATTGATTGATTGATTGATTGATTTACCCAGCAACAAGGCGACAACCATGTTCATATCGTTGTTGATGGCGACCAGTACGAGCTACCAATTCCGACATTCCTTCTCCTTTATCAAATCCACCAGCTAACCCCATTTTCCTCCAATTTCATCTCTTTTTTTCTTGTAATTTTTGATTTTATTCAAGACATTGAACAAACCCCACCTTCTAAAATTCCAGAAAGATTCGATCTTTGCAATCAAAATCCAATCTTTATCCAATTATTTGATAATCTAATGAAAACCTAGATGTAATTTTACCCTAAAAAAAAACTTTTCTTTTTTTTTTTTCTAATTTTTTTTTTGCAATGAATGCAGCTCAATATGCATCAATTTTTCATCATATGAAAAAATGATTTTTTTTAGGAAGAAAATAGAGAAAAGAAAAGAAAATAAAGAGTGTTTGGAAGATTACGGTTTATTGTAATCGGAATAACAAAGAGAAATTATAATTCCTTATAACCATAATAATAACAATAACAATAATTATAATTAATCTCCAAAAAAAAAATATTAACGATTATTCTCTTATAAAATACGTAACAAATTTAAAATTATCGTCTTTTGATTTTATTTATTTATTTATATATATATATATTTTTTTTTCAATTGCCGAAAATGAACCCGAAAAGTAAATCAGGAGAAGAGGAGTTAGAGAAAGAGTTGAATAAGGGACGTTCAACAGATAGTCAGTCACTCATAGCAAAGCGAGGTTAATGAAGACATAGTTCGTATTAAAATGAGATTACGTATAGTTTGTATTAATTTAAGAAGTACACACGTAGTTGACATTATTTTCATGAAATAATCCTATTTTATATTCATAAAATAGACTCGGGCAGGGTCTAAAATTACTACTGATTTATAACTCTGATCTGACGTGACCTGACCATATTTTTTTTGTTAGTTTTGATATTTTAGTTAGAATTATCCAATAGGTCGACACGCGTGTCATGGCGGTGTCAAGTTGGTGGTCGATTGAATGGATCCGATGAATCGTGATTGGAAGACATACTTAATGCGGTTGTTTGGAGCGGATCAAGCAACGTGGAGTCGTGGTGGAGCTTCGAACGTGTTGGTGGTTCTAATGTCGCGCTAGAGTGTAAGTGGTGGTTCTGAGCACGAGGATATCGTGTAGAATAATTATTATATAGAAACGAGTTTAACACTTTGGTTTCGTATAACAATAACATAATTAAATTAGATTAACTCGTTTATGTTCAATTGATTATCGTGAATTTAACATGATAACTAAAGATCGTCTCATTCTGAATTATAAATCTAATATATAGAGATACAAAATTCCATGGATCCAACCATGAATTGCTCAACATTGGTGTGTATACAATTATACATATGTTTTCGTGATCGATTCCTCGATTCCTCTAACAATCGACATAGTAATTTGATGAACGTAAGTCGATTGGTCTTGATTCTCGACATACACTCGATTTTGTTTTTGCCGAGCCCTAAAACTAACCATCACGTACGATAGTTGAAAAATATAGGCACTCTCGGGACGTTTTTAATTTCTTCCTTTTTATAGATCTTCGATAAATATTTTGAAAATGAAATCACGAAAGCGTTTCGAATATAGTTTTGGATCGACGGCCGAGATGGATGTAGCATCGTATTGCATGGCTTTGTAAGCGTGCTCGAGTTTTTTGCTGATATCGTAGTCTTGTAGTATGTCTATGATACCGAAGAACATTACAACATCGTAAAATTCTCCAATCGGCTCCATTGCTAGCAATTCACCTTCCATTGTTCTAATGGATCGCTCGACTCGAGCCGGCATGTTTGTACCTAATCTAACACTAGCCCACCTAACCAATATCAAATTTTCAAAAAAAAAATCAAATAGGATACTAAGTCGAGGATAAAATTAACATTGATAAACGTATCAGGAAATTTTTTCGAAGTTTTTTTTTTGAAGTTTTTTGGTGTGTAAACCATCTGTTTTAATCAGAATTAGTCAGAACCCCTGACCAGTTGATCTCAAAGATATATATAAATTAGTTGCTTACCAAGCAGGGTCGATTAAAAGTTGATCAACATTTGATAGACGTAGTCCGACGTGTTCACTGTCGCACTCATCACCTAACGACAAACATATAAAACTAAAGTTTAGCTTTATGTCAAATGAAAGTAATAATTAAAATTATCGCGAGACAGTCTGAGATCGAGGAGATCTATCTACTGACCGATAGGAGTACGAGCACCGGAGGGTATTAAGTCTCCGGCTTTCGATGCTTCCCTAAAATGAATTCCTACTAGCATGCTATAGTCCATGATCCTCTCTTGTTCGAGAAACTCGCAGTCTCTGTCGACTTGCCTGCAAGAACCTGAAGGAGTTATGTCTGTTGTTCTGCACGGATTTAACGTCTGTATGTATGTATGAGAGTTATTATTGTTGGGTCTCGGCTCTCAATCCAGACAGACAGACGCACAAACAAACAAACAAACAAATAAACGAGCGAAAAATGCAAGTGTAGGGTTACCTGCAAAAGTCTTGGAACCATGACTTATGCAATCTAAAAATGAAGCTAAGATCAAGATCTTTGAGAATGGTACTTGCATCTAATTCCTCCTCGGGTTTATCGGTGGAACGACCAAGCGAAGAGCCTTTTAAGTCGAAACGTCTATGAATGGAGTAATCGGTGCAAAATAGGTTCCCCATTATGATGAAACGCACCTAAAATATCGACTTAGAGAACGTCATTATACTATAAAAAAAGGATTAACAACATATACGGTAAGTTCAACATTATTTATTACTTGCGTATATAGTTTATCATCGTACTTTCTTTTGGATTGAGCCAGTCAGTTTTACGCAGTGAAGACCGAAGAATTTTGTGACGAGCGTGTGCTCGAATGCTCGTACGTGATTGTAGTATGCCGATAACATCCTCAAAAGTACCTATAAACAAACAAACAAACAAACAAAATGTTAATAACATTATTGAGATGTCGTTTCTGTATGTTGAAATTCGAGAAGAGGGAGTACTTTGACTTCGGCTTTCTTCACCGTCTTGATCATGTAACGATCGTCACTACTTAAGTAAAAGAAGCTCCCGCTTTTGCCGGGAGAAGACAACTCTCTCAGGGCTTCGTTTCCACAAATGGAGAGCATGTAATCGGCCGCATCTACCTTGAACAGTTTCCTCAGTGCTCTGGGCAACATGTGGAAATCCTGATCAGTCTACAGTGACAGATCCAGAACTTTTTCTATCCTACCTAAAATTTAAAGATACTTCTCCACTAAAAGACCTACCTGAAAACTAAAGGACAATAGTCTTTCCATTTGAATTCACAAGAGTTGTGTGGAGGAGTATACTTTGAACCTTCCGATGGAAATTTCGTCCATACTTTTTCCCTAGGATCAAATGCCGATGACTTCAAGTCTAGTGATGTTGGGGGAGCCGGTCTTCCTACTGCATGCCTGCATAATGCCGAAAATGTCTTAATCTGATGGTTATCAACACATAGTTTTTGTGGATGATAAGTTCCAGATTTGAATCTCGCATCCACTCTGATGTAATGCGACTAAGTGCGCGCTTTGTTAGTTAAAAAAAACATATAGTAGTATATAGCGATCCATTTTGAGATATTGTTCTGTTTTTTCGAGAAGGGTAGTTTTGATGCTGATGGATTTTGAATCTAAGATCATGAATGAGGACTAATATCGTGTAATACCTGATTCCCAATTGAAGATTAAGCATAAGCTCATAGTTTTTGTGACCTTTAGTAATAATCTCCCCTTGCTTCCTCCCAGCTTTAGGTATTCTGAGAGGTCTCCCCGGAGTAGTTGGCGGTGTCCTACTACTAGTAGTTGAGTAGTTGTCTAGACTATCATAATCGACCTCTCGTCCACCTACGGAACTCCGATGATGCCCTTCGTTGCTTTCGCTCTCCCACGTCGTTGTTCCACCACCACCACCACCACCAGGAGTCGGTATCTTGGAATCAACTGATATCCGAGTGGACCTAACCCCGTTACCTTTGGAAGACTTCCACGTGGCCAACTTCTTCTGAGACGGAAATAATGTAATCTTATCAGTCGAACGTACCTTACACCCACTCGAAACATCACTATACAACTCCATAGGGTCCCAACTAGGGACCACCCCAGACATTTCACCAGAAACATACTTACAATTCATTCCCTTAGGTTCGAGGCTCCAACTCCCCTGAAAATAACTCCCATCGTCGAACTTATAAATTCCTTCTCCCTCGGGTAATGCCTCCCTCCAATTCCCTTCAAATCGCGCCCCGTTGGCCCACTTCATGGTCCCTGGCCCAGAAAACGCCCCACCCCTCCACTCGCCAATATAACAATTTCCGTTACTCCACTTATACTTCCCCTGCCCATCCTGAACCCCGTGCTTCCAATCGCCCTCGTACGAGTCCCCATTCTCATAACACATAAACCCGTGCCCGTGTTTCATATTCATCACCCAAAATCCTCTATAGATCTCCCCGCTCGGAGACGTGTAGCTCCCTTTACCGTCCATATACCCGCTTTTGAATTCCCCCTCGTAGATCGCCCCAGACGGCCAACTAAACCGGCCTTTCCCTATCGCTTGGCCCCGAAACCATTCCCCTACGTACATGCACCCGTCGGTCCACAAGTACTTGCCATGACCATGAGGGCAATTCTCAAACCATTGTCCCATGTAATAGTCTCCATTAGGCAAGAACCTCTCAACATGACTCGGCTCAGTCGTCGCGCTATCACTTTTATGGTGGAGGTGGTGCGGGGTCGTGCTCGCCCCTTCCGCCTCGTGATCAAAATCGTCGTTCAAGTGGGCTATCGACGTTGAACCGAATATGCTGTGGGCCCGTTTCTTCGCCGCTTGAGTTTTTCGCAATGTCGCTTCCCATGCTTTCGCCATTCCTTCTTTCTAATCCTAAGGTCGTCACATTAATTCGTGATGTCTCGACCCCAAATTATTGGATCCCGGTTCTAAGACTTTTGAACTTGTTAATCAACGACTGACCATTCCTAAGGATATTATCAAAAAAAATTCTTTTTTCTTTTTTCTTTTTTCTTCACATTATAACAACACAAAGAAATTGTGTGTACATGCGTGTACCTTAGATCATTTAAGGATTAATCTGCGACAAATCATCAAGCTAAGCCTTCAATTTTCGCGATACATTAACACGGTACGCAATCAATCGGATCAAACCAAGCTTCGCGATCAAAAAAAAAATTTGCTATATTTTTAGTAACATGATATTTGTTGTAATTATTTTAGTTATGTTACAACAACAAAAAATCATGCAAAATGAAACTCGTGAAAATAGGAGGAAAATGCTAATCTACAATTCCCTACAAACTAGTAACAAATGAACGGACACTTAGTAACATATAATTTGCCATATTTAGGGCTTCTTTTCTTTAAACTTGAGGATTATGAAAAACATTTAAACTACCCAATAGAATATAAATTAAATGAGCCTCAATCATCGGTTTAATTAAGGTTTTGGTTGAGTTGATTCCTTAACATGGTATCAGATCCGGAGGTCACGAGTTCGAACCCTGCTAGCCCCCAATATCTCGAACTCTCAAGTGGAATCTCACAACACATGCACTACAACAAATCATCACTTGTGCCACGAAAATTTTGTTACCACAGAAAATTTACCGTGGCTAGAATCTCAGCACATGCACTACAACAAATTAAATCATCACTTGTGCCACGAAAATTTTGTTACCACAGAAAATTTACCGTGGCAAATAATCTAGCCACGGAAATTTGACACTTGCGCCATGGTACAACATCTGTATCGATTTTTCATGTATTAAAATGCTCTGATGCTCGAATAAAACAAATACGAGTAATGTTTTCTTCCCATCAACTTAATTAAATAGAAATGAAGAATCAATTAATTAAACAGTTTTTCTAATATATGTTATATGTTAATTAACGAAGGCCAAATTCTCAAACATATTATATAAAATATGGTAAATATAAGTTAACGTTTCAATTTCTCATGATAATATGCTTGTGATTCTGGCTGTAATAAATATTAGAAAAATCCGTTAATCGGAATACAAGATTAGTTCGATGAGGGAGGTTTATCAGGCATGAAAGCAAGGAGAGCTAGAAGTAGAAGAAGTATGACTGGAACGAAAAGAATATACGACGGTGGTGGAGGCGGAACTGTCGAAAAAAAGAGAGGCAACCCTAATAAGGTGACTGCCAAGGCCACCACAAAAAACATGGTTGAACTTGAACTTGAACTACTCTTTCTTTTTCCCATATAAAGAAAAACCTAAAGTTTAGAGACAATGATGATATTTGATGAGTTAATTACTATGGTTTGAATGAGAGTGAAAATAGGTAGCTAGGGTTTATATAGAAGAAATTAAAGTAAGTAGCGCAGCGGATCTATGATTATTACGGGTCTAGTCCGGGGCTACAAGATTTTGTAACACGATCTTTTTTGTGCTCGTATCTTCTTGTAACCAATTTTAAGCTGAAAAAAATTACAAATCAAATTTTAAATCTTATATGTATAGATAACTTATAAATTTGAGTCTGTATCTCGTAAAGAAAAATCTTGAAGCAACCAAGTAACCAACCATTTTGTTTTCATAAACTTTGCATGCATAGGTCATAACCTATAGCCCAATCGAACTCTCACCTCGTGCTTGTTGCAATTAAACTTACTAGACATTTAGAGTCGATACCCGGACTTCAGTTTAATTTAGTTCGAATGATGTTTAAATGAAGTACGGTAAATAATTGAGGTTTTGAAATTCAAAAACGAATTAGATTAATTATTTGGTAAGACAATCTTTTTTCGTAATAAAATCAATAAAAAAATACTACTCCGTATCAATTCGGTTTGATTATCTCTCCTTTGATTTAATTTACCCTATTAATTACATCGGTGAATATAATCGCCGTTACATTTTTGTATGTGCTCACATAGTTGCATATAGGTATAATATATTGTTCATGTTACGATATGGGTTACTTACACCAGGTGATGCCCTATCGCAATCTTGTAACTAATTAGACCAAACACAAAGATTTACCATGCATATCAATAAAGTTACACATGAATAAGAAGTTACACTTATTACTCTTTTAATCTCATCGGTCATTTATTCACCTTTTACATTACGAAATAATTTAATTAAAGGTAAACAAATGACGGAGACTGATTTAGTATATATTTTATCATAATCTACTTAATATTTTTTCGTCTTTGGTAATTAAAAGACTAATCATAATGATCATTATTATTAGATGGATAATTAGGAAGGTTTGATGGAGTCGTCAAAGCAAGGTGGAGAAGAAGTACAAGTATAATCACCGGAACAAGGAGGACGTAAGGCGGAGGTGGCGGTGGGACCGTCGGAAAAATGAGTGGTGCCGATAATATTAGGGCAGTCAATGCCACCAAAAACATGATCGAACCCCAACCCATGTACAAATTATTGTCATTGTATTTTTTGTTATTCATACTCATTTTATTTTTAGGAAAAAGAGGCTAATTAAATTGCAATTTTTCACTAGTAATTTTTTTTTTTAAAATTTTATTTAGATTGTACTAGGATGACAAAGGTTTAATAATATTTAAAGAACAAATTAAAAGTTATAAAAAGTAAAAAAATTAAAGTATTTGGATTTTATTCCTTTGTTTCATTCACATGTTTTACACTCTCATCCAACATATATCGCTCTATGTACAACTGATTTTATGATTTTAAGTTTTATCACAAAGTTTTTGAGTTTTGTTGTAAACTTTCTGAGCTTCAGTGTGAAGTTGTCGAACTAAATCACATAAATATTTAAGCTCAAAAACTTACAACTCAACTCAGAATCTTATATAAGATCGGTAAATGTATAGAAAAGCTCGACATACAACTTTGTACTGTGTTGGTTGTACAATGCTATTGTACAACCAGGTGTATAATACTATTTTTCCTAAGAAGATTATACAACCAGTTGCAATCAGTTGTACGTAGCTCTATGTACAACTGGTTTTATGATTTTGAGTTTTATTACAAAAGTTTCGAGTTTTTTTGTAAACTTTTTGAGCTTCAGTGTAAAGTTGTCGAGTTAAATTCCATAAATGTTTAAGTTCAAAAACTTACGACTCAGCTCAGAAACTTGTATAAACTAAGTAAATATATATACAAATTCTCAACAACTTTGCCTTGATCTAGGTGTATAATCCTATTTTCCGATAAGATGAAGGAAATCACAATGTATAAGCAATTGGATTTGGATTCAATGTATCAATTTTGAAGGGATATGAGCAATTGAGCATAGTAGTCACTACTCAATATAATACTTCCTTAATTTCAACAATTTTTTTTGAGAAAAAATATATATGTAAGAGATATTTGGATTATCACAGTGAAAAATCTTTGTTTTAACGCGAATTTATTTTTAGGGTTTTTCTTTGGGGTACCCCTCAACTATTGGCTTTTCCAAGTGGTGCCCCCGCCTTTTTCGAATTACAAGGTGTACCCCTAAACTTGACTTATCACTCCATATCATAACCAAAGTGACAAGTGTATTACAATTTTTTTTTGTAAATGGATAATTAACATATTAATCAATCCAATTTGATGCTTCGAACCAACCTCTCTTTCTTTACCATTCACCAAGCCACCAAATGTCCACCACAACGCACCTCTGTTGTTGGTCGACGTCGACCTCTCTACCTCACTCTTTTAAATCCTTTAACCTCAATTCCTTCAGCACTCCTATGTCGTAGTGTGGTGAAATGGAGTTTTTCGAGTAAATGATGCAAATTGAAGAAATATATCATGGTTGATGAAAGTCAATTGGGGGATAATCACTATTTACATCAGCAATTGGAAAATTTTCGTTGGAAATTTATAACTTTGATTATAATATAGAGTAATTTACAAAGTTTAGGGGTACACCATGTAATTTGAAAAAGGCAGGGGTACCACTTGGAAAAACCGATAGTTGAGGGGTATCCCATAGAAAAACCCTTATTTTTATTCAAATTTTATAATATTGTATACGTTCAGTTTAATATAAGTTGTAAATGTCGTATGACTTTTTATTAACGAAATGATCTATTCGTTAAAGAAAAAAGGGTTATTTCATGACAATAATACCAACTATAAGAGGACTTCTTAGATTAATCCCAAGTATACGTAATCTCGTTTTAATATGAACTATGCCTTTGTTAATCTCTCATTGATATAGGTGACCGATTACCTGGAAAACTGGTTGAACCTTCCTCTTCAGTTCGGCTATTGGTTAAGTTTTTTTTAATTTTCCCAAAATTCATCTTGCATTTTTTTCTTCCGATTAGTATTATAGAAGCCATGAAAAAAATGATTTAATTTTCTTGTTGTTTTGGCTTTCATGAACGACGACGGAACACTCAAGGACCCTAAAAAGTCACAACCGGTTACTATTACCGGTAATAGCATGTCATAATTTTGTCCATAGCGAAATGAGATGAATGAAGGCATAGTTCATATTAAAACGAGATTACGTATAGTTGAGATTATTCTAAGAAGTCCCCTTATAGTTGATATTATTGTCATAAAATAATCCAAAAAAATATTATGTACAACACTAATTAAAAGAATATAATTATCTTTGGAAAGGAACAACAAGTCACTAAGTGACAACTTCATATATAATCTTAAAACGACTACAAACACTCATTTTTATAATTTCGATGTTTTAAGTCATAATCTATAAATATCGAGTTAAGTTTAACATATCGACTGATCTTTATTTTTTACTCCGTATAATTTTAGAAAATGATTATTATGCGTACAATGTACAATAATTCATTATATATTATTAGGTTAATACTCGTGCAAAGTTGCTGCTAAGTCGATATAGCTCCATCGAGTGTGATTCCGAGTGCTTCATTCTAATGGTATACTTGGCTCATGTTATTATTCTTTTTTTGAATAAAAGATGGAAGCTCTTCCTTCAACTTCTCACAATTCACAATATAATTAGCTCCTTCATTCTGTAAATACATAAAACACATTTCATGATTTAATATTCTAATTAATTGAATAATTAATATATAAATAACAGTCATTCTCCCTTGTGACGGATTATTCGTCATATTTTTATATAATATGGAGTCGAATATTAATTAATTTAATTAGATAAAAACAAATACGGATTAAAATATTGTTCCTAGAGAATAATATGACTGATATTTTCGTCACAAATAATAATATGTATATGAATAATTAAGTATATCTAGTGTCAACTTCTTATAAATTAAAAAATGTATTTAGTTCTTGAATGATTATGTTGTCATTTTTAGCATCCAAGTATATTCTCTTACTTCATGACAAAATCAATTAATTTCTAATTAGGTTTAGTTAGGTACATGACTTATGCTCTTAGATTCTTAATTATACTTTGTAATTAAATATTAGTAAATTATTATATAGTTAATTTTTTTAAGTATAGTACTTTGTGTATGGTCCTAATTTGATACAAAAGTCTTTCATCATGTCAACTAAACTCTAGATTCTCCAATAATAATAATAATAATAATAATAATAATAATAATAATAATAATAATAATAATAATAATAATAATAATAATAATAATAATAATAATAATAATAATAATAATAATAATAATAATAATAATAATAATAATAATAATAATAATAATAATAATAATAATAATAATAATAATAATAATAATAATAATAATAATAATAATAATAATAATAATAATAATAATAATAATAATAATAATAATAATAATAATAATAATAATAATAATAATAATAATAATAATAATAATAATAATAATAATAATAATAATAATAATAATAATAATAATAATAATAATAATAATAATAATAATAATAATAATAATAATAATAATAATAATAATAATAATAATAATAATAATAATAATAATAATAATAATAATAATAATAATAATAATAATAATAATAATAATAATAATAATAATAATAATAATAATAATAATAATAATAATAATAATAATAATAATAATAATAATAATAATAATAATAATAATAATAATAATAATAATAATAATAATAATAATAATAATAATAATAATAATAATAATAATAATAATAATAATAATAATAATAATAATAATAATAATAATAATAATAATAATAATAATAATAATAATAATAATAATAATAATAATAATAATAATAATAATAATAATAATAATAATAATAATAATAATAATAATAATAATAATAATAATAATAATAATAATAATAATAATAATAATAATAATAATAATAATAATAATAATAATAATAATAATAATAATAATAATAATAATAATAATAATAATAATAATAATAATAATAATAATAATAATAATAATAATAATAATAATAATAATAATAATAATAATAATAATAATAATAATAATAATAATAATAATAATAATAATAATAATAATAATAATAATAATAATAATAATAATAATAATAATAATAATAATAATAATAATAATAATAATAATAATAATAATAATAATAATAATAATAATAATAATAATAATAATAATAATAATAATAATAATAATAATAATAATAATAATAATAATAATAATAATAATAATAATAATAATAATAATAATAATAATAATAATAATAATAATAATAATAATAATAATAATAATAATAATAATAATAATAATAATAATAATAATAATAATAATAATAATAATAATAATAATAATAATAATAATAATAATAATAATAATAATAATAATAATAATAATAATAATAATAATAATAATAATAATAATAATAATAATAATAATAATAATAATAATAATAATAATAATAATAATAATAATAATAATAATAATAATAATAATAATAATAATAATAATAATAATAATAATAATAATAATAATAATAATAATAATAATAATAATAATAATAATAATAATAATAATAATAATAATAATAATAATAATAATAATAATAATAATAATAATAATAATAATAATAATAATAATAATAATAATAATAATAATAATAATAATAATAATAATAATAATAATAATAATAATAATAATAATAATAATAATAATAATAATAATAATAATAATAATAATAATAATAATAATAATAATAATAATAATAATAATAATAATAATAATAATAATAATAATAATAATAATAATAATAATAATAATAATAATAATAATAATAATAATAATAATAATAATAATAATAATAATAATAATAATAATAATAATAATAATAATAATAATAATAATAATAATAATAATAATAATAATAATAATAATAATAATAATAATAATAATAATAAACTAGGGTTTCAAAATAGAAAGCTACTCTATAGTTCTTATTTCTTTCAAGTTTATTTCAACAAAAAGTCAACAAATTATTTTTATCCTACTATTCTGTTTATTTCGGATTCGAGTTAAAAAAATTAATAAAGTCGAAACTAAATTTACCTAGAGTTTTTAAAGATTTTGCAAAATTAATTAAAATTAATTAAAACTACAACAAAATAAAAACACAATTTCTCTATATGTAGACTTTTTTTTGACACAATTCATAAAATGTAGACTTATTGGAGGGAATAAATAAAGAAAATAAAATTTGAATTTATTTAAATTTCAATCATTTGAATTATATATGAATAAAAAAAATACTAACCAATAAATGTATATTGTAGAAATTGCTTCCACCAAAGGTTTGAAAAGATGAAACATCAAGGACTTGAAGGCCATCCATCTCAAGCTTATGAATCAATTTAGGCAACAAAATGTTGTCTAAACTCGATATTTGGATCATAATCTCGTTGTCACCTAATTTACTTGTCGATATTGAGCACGAATGTTTGTTCTTTAGGTCGTCTTGACCTTTTATCTTCGGCTTTTGCTCTTGAATGAAATCACTCGGTCCTTGTAAGACCGAAAATTTGGCTAAAAGACGATCTTTTTGGTGAATTAGGGCATCCACTTCTTTTTGTAACTCCGGTATGTACTTCAAAACCTGGCCTACCGTGTTGGGAATGCTTAGCTTTTTCTGCATTCAAAAGAAAATCAAGGCAAAGTTGTTGAACTTTTGTATATATTTATTGAGATTATAAAAGTTTTTGAGTTTTTGAACTTAAATGTTTATGTGATTTAACTCGACAACTTTATACTAAAGCTCAAAAAGTTTAAAGCAAAATAAACTCGAAACCTTTGTAATAAAGCTCAAAATCTTAAAACCAGTTGTACATAGAGCTATGTACAACGAACTGACTGGCTGTATAATCATCTAATTGCAAAAACTGTTGTAATTAACATAAATAGACAGATAATTACCGTATGATTATTAGGAGGAAGCAAAGAACGAAGAGTCGAGTACAAGTAATTAATCTTCTTTCGACGATCTCTTTCACTTGCATTATGATTAAGTTTCTTATTAACCAACACATTTCCACATAAATGATTATTATTATTATTATTATTATTATTATCCCTTGATGAACTTACACTCCTTGGTGATTCTTCTTGATTTTGATCATGATAATTATCTCGAAATAATTGAGACGTTGAAAAATTACTCGTATTAGGAAGAAGAATAGAATCCAAATTCCAATCATCCAAATTAATTGATTGTTGTGTCCCTATTTCTATAGGGTACTCCCATCCTAAATTAGGGCAAAGAGGAGACATTGCCAACATTTTTTTTTGGATAATTAATTAATTAGGTTAAATTTTCTTTAGATGCTAATTAATCAAAGTTTTTTTTTGTTTTTGTTGTTGTTGTTGTAAGTATGTAGCTAGGCAAAAGGGTTAATTATAATTAAGCTAATCTTAATTATTAGATGATAATTAAGTAATTAAGGCTAGCTTAGTTATTAGTATGAAGATGTTTTAGGTGTATAAAAGCATGTGTAAATGTGTATTTATGTTTGTATGTTGGTGGTTATGTTAGTTGATCCCCAACAAATACACATACTTTTATACTTATAAAATAATCTATGGAAATATTAGCAATTAATTAACGATTTTTCTAAAATGTGACAGGATTTGCAACAATATATCATGATAAATTGATATCTAAATCCATAATTACCTTATTTAGATAATTAACCTTGTAAATTCTGCCTTAACTAATCTCTTAAAATGTGTCCTTGGGACAGATTTTAGAAAAACCGATTAACTAAAAACAGTAATGTTAAATACAATAGTCCATAGGGTTATATTTAAGCATTTAAAACCTTCTAAATGTGGTACAAACTTAGAAATTGAAGATTAAGTTACACATTCATCGATACAATTAATACATATATATATATATATATTAACACTTTATTGTCGTTTTTAGTCTTTTAAATACAGCCCTAAGGATCGTATTTATCATTCTCCAATTAAAAATTAGGGAAGATAATAATGTTTTTAATTTTCCTTTGCTTTGATCATATATTGATCATACAATTTGTAACATGAAGAGGACATTTTATTAAATTAAATATAATCATTTAGTTAATTAATTACTATAAATATGTGGGTGTGTAGAGTTCTATGCCGCCCGTGGTTGCTTGAGAAAGCTTGTGGATTATTTTAATCACTTATCATTTATCAACTTGTTAATTAATTAAACACATAAAATAATATTTTAAATAAACGTATGTAAGACGGTATTACAGGAAAATACCTGATATTAACTAAATATTAATTGAAATATTATTTTTATCATTATTCACATATAAAAAGGTCGTCGAATATATTGAATAATATTGACAAAGAATATTGTACATAATAATACAGTATTCTCTATCAAATATACCTGTTCGATCTCCTTTTCGTGGTGCTTATAATGTTAAATATACAATCGTAAAGTTATTAGTTTGTATTTAAACAGTACATTTAATACTTTTCAAATTATAAAAGGATTATAAAAAGGTTAGAGCGAGCTTCATTTTGTATGATTCATAGCATGTTAAGTAGTTTTTTTTTTTTTTTTTTTTTTTTTTTGCGAAAAAAATAAGAAAACGTAATAAATAATTATTTCATTAATTTTTATTGTGATTAAATTAACAAATTAATAATTATGAAACAATAAGATTAATATATAAAAAGCACGTAGTGCGCGTGCCATAGCTCAATATATAAAGCCACATATGCCAAGGGTTCACATAGTAACGTGAATTTATTATTATCGTCGTTATTGCGTGAGACAGACTTGCTTCATACATACATATAACTGTCTATTTATATTAATAAAATCACTAATTTATCGATAGTAAATGAATTATATTTTCACGAAATTGGATCGTTTCATGCGTGAGACCGTCTTACCCTATATTTCGTCAACTATCCATATAATAATAGTGTTTATAATTTTTTTTATATTTGACTTTTGATTAATTAAGCTAGGAAAGTCAATAGATCATAGATTCGATAATAACTCATCATATATATTTTTTAGACTCCACGTATATTTTTTACGCTACAATGTTATTAATTGTTTGTCGTTAATGATGGTAATTTTAGTCAATTATATTATTCATTTTACAATTTTAATATTCTTTTTATGAAAAATGGTTTTAGTAATAGATTATGCCCTTTTATTTTTTAATAAAATAAAAAGGTAAATATAGATATACATTGGTGTAAAATTGAAAAGACGGCGTATATGTTATTCTCACATTTCGCTTAGAGAGTGTTTTCGAGGATTTAAACTTTATAAGATTTTATATAATTTTATAAAAAAATATCGAGACCATTTATTGTGTTTTTCTCTACGTAATTATCAGGTTGACATACATTAATATGCTGATTTACATCCAATATATTGTTTAAACTTGGCTCGTAATAAACAAAATTGATATTCCATCTTAATAAACTTTGATTATAAGAATGTGCTAATAAATATATTGGTAATTAAATCATGGGACTTTGATCATTATTACAATTGTCTTTGATAATTAACTAATTAAGTCATATATAATCTACATTCTACAAATAACGAAATACATTCGATATAATCAGCTGGTCTCCTATAAAACCGATATCAAAATTAAATTAATATTATATATAAATAGTTTTTAAATTTTCTGTAGAATCTCGTAAAGAAAATTTTCTAGATAAAAGATGGACTAATAATACATGAAGTTCTTCCTCTAATAGTATGAATGGCTCATGTTTTGTTTTTGGATAAACAATGTCACCTCTTCATTCAACTTGTTGCAATTCATAGTATACATTCCATCATTCTGTTACATAAAAATAAACATACATAAATAATTAGTTGAATACTTTTAAATTAATTAAAAAAATAATATATACAATCCTAAGAAAATGTAATAGATAAAAGTTTAAATAAAAATCAATTAATGACATCAATATATACGCGTAGATTTGTCATACATTCATGCTTTAATTCAGTTTTAAAAAATGTATTTAATTCTTATTTACAATCCTATTTAATATTATATTTAATTTTATGCATTATATATTGATAAATTTAAAGTACAATTTACTAAAAAATTTCAATAATTTAATTTATAATCCTAAGGGTTGTATTTAATATTATATTTAATTTTATGCATTATATATTGATAAATTTAAAGTACAATTTACTAATTTTTTTCAATAATTTAATTTACAATCCTAAAGGTTGTATTTAATATTATATTTAATTTTATGCATTATATATTGATAAATTTAAAGTATAATTTACTAATTTTTGTCAATGATTTAATTTGAATGAAGAAAAGAGTACTAACCCATAAATGTACATTGTAGAAAATGCTTCCTCCAAAGGTTCTAAAGGATGAAACATCAAGGATTTGAAGGTTATTATCCATCTCGAGTTTATGAATCAATTCAGGCAACGATATATTGTCTAAACTCGATATTTGGATCATAATCTCTTTGTCACCCAATTTACTTGTCGATATTGAGCACGAATGTTTGATCTTTAGGCCGTCTTGATCTTTTAACTTCGGCTTTTGCTCTTGAATGAAATCACTCGGTCCTTGTAATATCGAAAATTTTGACAGAAGATCGTCTTTTCTTTGAATTAGGGCATCCACTTCCTTTTGTAACTCCGGTATGTACTTCAAAACCTGGCCTACCGTGTTGGGAATGCTCAGCTTTTTCTGCATTCAAAATAATGTACATGGTTATACAAACTCTATGTACAACTGGTTTTATGATTTTGAGTTTTATCACAAAGGTTTCGAGTTTTGCTCTAAATTTTTTGAGCAGTAGTGTACAGTTGTCGAGTTAAATCACATAGCTCTATGTACAACTGGTTTTATGATTTTGAGTTTTATCACAAAGGTTTCGAGTTTTGCTCTAAATTTTCTGAGCAGTAGTGTACAGTTGTCGAGTTAAATCACATAACTCTATGTACAACTGGTTTTATGATTTTGAGTTTTATCACAAAGGTTTCAAGTTTTGCTGTAAATTTTCTGAACAGTAGTGTACAGTTGTCGAGTTAAATCACATATATATATAACTCTATGTACAACTGGTTTTATGATTTTGAGTTTTATCACAAAGGTTTCGAGTTTTGCTCTAAATTTTCTGAACAGTAGTGTACAGTTGTTGAGTTAAATCACATAGCTCTATGTACAACTGTTTTTATGACTTTGAATTTTATCACAAAGGTTTCGAATTTTGCTGTAAATTTTCTGAACAGTAATGTTACAAAAACTGTTTTAACATAAATGGGCAGGTAATTAATTATTACCGTATGATTATTAGGAGGAAGCAAAGAACGAAGAGTCGAGTACAAGTAATTAATCTTCTTTCGACGATCTCTTTCACTTGCATTATGATTAAGTTTCTTATTAACCAACACATTTCCGCCACATTCATCTTCTCTCGACGAACTTACACTCCTTGGTGATGATTGATCACTTGATCTCTTCACAATTCCTTGATTAACTTGATCATCATCATAAACTTGATAATTATTATTATTATTATTATTATTATTATCATAATTAACTTGATTTTTTTGAGATGTTGAAAAATTAGGAATAACAAGAGAATTATAATAATCCAAATTCCAATCATTTTCCAAATTAATTGATTGTTGTGTCCCTATATCCATAGGGTACTCCCATCCTAAATTAGGGCAAAGAGGAGACATTGCCAACATTTTTGGGACACTTTAATTAAGGATTTTTAAGGGTTTATTTGTTGGTGAATTATACCTTATGATCCTAGGACAACTACACTTTTATACTTAGAGTATATAAGCTATTGAAACATTTTAATTAATTATTTTAATTATTTTAATTAAAGGAGGAACTAAAAACAAGTAGACAATGATGGGTTAGTTGTGGTTAGATTATGTATACTTACTCTTTTTAATTATAAGATTATCGTTAATTACAGAGTAAGACAGTTTCACGTGTAAAATAGTCAAATTTTATAGAAAATGTAATTAATTTTATCCAATTTATTACTGAAAATAAGTATTCCTTTTATATAAAGAGAGTTAAGGGACAGTTTCAGTGTTTCACGATGTAAAACCGTCTCACACAATAATTACTGATTAATTATTTTATGATTATATGATAACTTTTGTACTATGAAGATGACATTTTGTTTTGGAACAATTTTTATTTGTATGTATGGATGATGAATGCTCGTGCTTGTCTCATGGATGCGTGTGCCATATTTTAATCATTTATTTATACAATTTTTAAATTAATACACAATTACAACTAAAAATAACATCCAAATAAAAAATAAAAATTACAAATAAAAATAAAAAATATAAATCATTTTATTGTCTTAACCCTAATAAGTTTATTTCGCTTTGTGTTTTTTTAATTTATTTTTCACGTTAAAAAAATATTTTTTTTTTATTTTTGATTATCGCGTTTTGTAAAATATAAATTTTGTTCCATGTATTCGCAATTTCTATCATATTTCTAAAGGTTAAGAAATATATTATACACAAATTCTCAAGCATAATTTATTTATTTATTTATTTATTTTGGAATTTATTAACAATGTACAATTCCTATTTGTGAAATATTTATTATAAATGAACGAGATGGAGGGAGTATAAAACAAATTGTGCGCGCCATTCCAAAGCCTATGGACAATTTATTTAATTATTTTAAGCCAAACTTTCCTATAAAGTTAGCATATATAAATATATAACATTATAATAATTTGGATATTAAAATATTTGACTTGGGTTACGACAACATATAGATGTGACATCAATAATTTATATGTTCTTGATAATATTGATTTATTACATATAAATAATCTTATTATTTAACACCCATTAAGTAATAATATTAGTCCATTTATTTAACTGAGTAATTTGTTTATTTTCAATTAAAATATAATATATACTATTCGTAAATGATATAAAATTTAAATAAATGACTGAACTTGTTAACATACATCAATAAAATTTAATAACACGAGTCACATATATTTTTCATTTAAAAATTAGTGAGACGTAATATAATGTCACGGTGTAATATAAGGGTCATTTGGATGTCAATCCAGACGTAATATGTTATTTTGAAACGTGTTGTAATCAATCAAAACAAGTTTCATATTCCAATTTATATCGTGTCAAAGGGTTTTAATTATCATTTTTAGGCATTATATTCATGGTGACAAGTTTTCGTCAAAAAATATTCGCGCTTTAGAACGACTTTAAAAACTCTCGAAAATAGCGAAAAACGATCGATTTTGAAGGTTATTATACACGATTTTTCGGACATTTGGGTCCCGGAATAAAATCGATCCATATTCTCGCTGAACAAAGTCCACACCAAATATAATGTCTCAGTGTAATATAAGGGTCATTTGGATGTCAATCGAGTCTTTTAAAGACAATAATAGTATGTTATTTTGAGACATGTCGTAATCAATCGAAACAAGTTTCATATTCAAATTTGTATCGTGTCGGAGGATTCTAATAATCATTTTTAGACATTATATTCATGTTGACAAGTTTTCATCAAAAATATTCGTGCTTTAGAACAACTTTAAAAACTCTCGAAAATAACTAAAAACGGTCGATTTTGAAGGTTATTATCCACGTTTTTTCGGACATTTGGGTCTCAGAATAAAATCAATCCATATTCACGCTGAACAAATTAAAGTCCACACCAAATGTAATATAAGGGTCATTTAGATGTCAATCGAGTGTTTGAAAAGACGTAATATACTAATATGTGATTTTAAGACGTGTCGGATTCAATCGAAACAAATTCTATATTCCAATTTATATCATGACGGAGGGTTCTAATAATCATTTTTAGGCATTATATTCATGTTGACAAGTTTTCGTCAAAAAATATTTGCGCTTTAGAACAACTTTAAAAACTCTCAAAAATAGGGTTATTTAACAGGATTAATACCAACTTTGGGTGGTATTCCATAAATAAAACCAACTTTAATTAATACGGGAATAAAACCAAGTATGAGACATATTATACGAGAATGAAATTGACTCTTAAATGACCGGATGAAGTTGGTTTTTGTGGGTCCCATACTATTAATTAACTCACATCTTCATCTTCTTCATTCCCACAAGTTCCCAGCAAACTCAAATTTCCCCATAACAAGACTTCAAGGTCACAAATCTCCATGAATCAACCTACGTTTTTAATCAAACCAATTAAAAATAATACTAATAGGAAACCCAAAATAACCCCTAAATTAAACTCGGAATAAAAAAACCCTAAATTAGTAAAGGAAACCCAGAAAAATCGATTTGGGAAAATGAAAACAATACTCACCATTGACATTGGCGACGCAAAGGATTGAGAAATGAACTTCTCTACGGCTATAACCCCTGAAAATTGGTTTTCGATAATATTAATGGTAATTATAAAGACGGACAAGATGAATTACCTTTGAAAGTTGATAAACAAACAAAAATTTCGAAAAAAAAATTACCTTCAACAAGATGAATCGAGGAAGAAGAAGATGAAGTGAAACATAAGATGAATTGAGGAAGAAGAAGATGAGTGAAGATGAATTTTGAAGTTAAAAAAACCCAGAATTGTATGGGGTTACAAGAAAGATCAGTATTAGTGAAATATGACAGGCGTAGGCGGTAGCAAGTGAGACGATTCTATTTCAGTATAATATGTCTCATACATGGTTTTATTCTCGTATTATTTAAATTTGGTTTTATTTATGGAATACCACCCAAAGTTGGTATTATTCCTGTTAAATAACCCCTCAAAAATAGCTAAAAATGATCGATTTTAAAGGTTATTATCCACGTTTTTTCGGCCTGTTAGATCCCGGAATAAAATCGATCCATACATTAGAGTAATAATGATAAAATGTCCAAAATAATAAAAGGTTATTGGATATAGATGTTGTATATCATTTGCAATTATTTGCAATCATATATAATCGAGTATTTATAATTTTGTACCAAATAATAATAATATTTTCGGTTAGTCTTTTGAAAAACGGTTCTCTAATTATTAAGTAATATAATACGCACTATGAGATAAATCGTGAAAGTAATGAGTTGATCTCGTAATTAAATTATTTTATGTACGAGTAATATTTTAATACTCGTATAAGTCAAGTAACGCTAGGCTTAAAAGAGACTCGATCTCGTAATTCTTTGGATTTAATGTGAATAAGAATATAAGATAGTCTCTCACGAGATTTACTCTTTGTTTAATAGGGGTGGTTAGTTGTTGATTATGAACACTATTATTATTATTATTATTTTTAAATTATTATTATTATTATTATTATTATTATTATTATTATTATTATTATTATTATTAATTTCCACAAGTAATATAATTATTTCTTCAAATTCAATGCAATTAATTTAACACCCGTCATTTTTAATAATATCAGAAAATCTCATGCGAGACAGTTTCATAACAAAATTATTATCAGACCTCTAATACATAATGAGGCCAGGTTACTAATTTAATACAGTAAATCATCTTCTATATAATACATCTCATAATAATCGTATCGTGAAATCTTTTCACTGTAAAAGACAATTACCACTTATATTAATTAATAAGAACGAGTAATTATTTTAACTTATTGAAATATCTCAAGTTTTAGTTCTCAGAACGTAACAATAATTTAAACTCATAAAAACAAAGCTTTAATTTAATTTATTTAATTTATTGAATACTGTCCCATATTACGTATTCTCGAGATTTCAATTACCGAATATAAATCTAAAATAACAGGTACGGATTTTCTCGTTATCGAAAAATTGGATAATTATTTATAGAATAATATTAGTGGGCATGCATTGTGATTAGGGCTTTCACAACCATAGGATTCCAATAAAATAAAAATAAATAAATAAAATAGTGATTAATAATAATTTGGGGTGACTAACCAACCTTTGATCACCAAATTGTTGGTAATGTCATTTTTGTCAATATATTCCAAGCATTTCTGTACTCCATGTTACTCCCATGTTCACTTTCTACAATTATCACATAGTTTCTGAATTTGAAACGACTGTCTCATTTCATGAATATATATATATATATATATATATGAACAGTATTATATTAAAACGGGATAATTATTTAAAATCGAAGGGGTATTTGATAGAGAAACATATAGAGTATACTCTAATAATAGGCTAATTAATTAATTAAATTAAACAAAAAGTTAATATAGTCTATTTGATTAGCTAATAACTAGATGAAATCGGTTTATCGTCAAAGTTTTGGATGATTGAAGGATTCTGTTGTAAGAGGTTGTATCATTAAACGACGATATAATGACGGTAGAGACATTAAGCGATCAGACCAAATTAAAGATGAAAATCTTCGTTTAGACGAGAATTTATTTTTTTTTAATTTACTGAGTTGTATCCGTTCGAATTTTGAGGAAATTAAGAATGAATATCTTCGTTTTAATGAGAATTTATTTTATTTAATTTTTATAAATTTATATTTATTTGAAATTGATACTTAATAAGAAGTTATAAGTGTCCTATGACTTTTAATAATTAATTATTTTATGAAATCATTTATATATATAATTAAATGCACCCACTTTTATTTATTTATTTATTTTATTTTATTTTATGACTTTTTTGTTGTTGCCATTGGTAACTTTATTCCATTGTACAAAGATAAGGAAGAAGAGGGCATCAAAGAATAAGATTTTTTTTTACCTTTATTATGGTTCCTTTCTTTTTCACAAAGCTCCACTTAAAACATGGAAAGGAGAATATTTATTATTTACCTTTTTTTTACCTTTTTAGAGTATAAATCGATCAGTTCTAAAACCGTCTCACACTAGAATACTTTAAAACTAAAAATACGTATTCCGTAATAATTATTCCACATCACGTGAGAGGTTTCAGAATAAATAAACTTATTGTTGGATCAGACCGTCTCATTGAAAA
This sequence comes from Agrostemma githago, assembly GCA_958450325.1. Taxonomy (NCBI): domain Eukaryota; kingdom Viridiplantae; phylum Streptophyta; class Magnoliopsida; order Caryophyllales; family Caryophyllaceae; genus Agrostemma; species Agrostemma githago. The sequence continues at coordinate 76,620,706 of OY288247.1, read as the reverse complement.
ATTAGTGTAATATATATTATCGAGATCACCAAAAAAAAAATACAAATATTGTATAAAATAAATAAATAAATAAAACACATTATTTACATTCTTTAATCGTTGTTTTTTCTTTTATTTCTAATATAAGAATGAATATATTAATATTTCAAAACAAAATCACACTAATTAATGAAAATATTATTTAGTTATCTATAATGTACTTCGTACTTTTTTTTTATATTATTACGGAGTAATATTATGCAAAATAAACATTTAAAACTACTCATAATTATTAAGTAATTTATTACGGAGTACATAATAATATATACGGAATTTAAATAAATCTATTGTTTAATTAACAATTTCAACATTTTGTTGCATGTTACGTACGACATTTATTTCATAAATGAATTGTAACGTTATTGCATTATCTTTAGGTCACCCACCTTTAAATTCTTCCTTTTATAGTTGAGCAACTTTAATTTGCTTAAACAAAATTTATAATTCTAGTTTTTTTTAAAATTAATTCGACCGTTGATCTTAGCTTTAAAATTTCTAGAAAAAACGTGCAACATGCATGGTCATAAATTCATAATATATAAACATGGAGTACGTACAATTTAATAAATTTATTTACTATTTGATGTAATAAAAATAAAATACTTCGTAATTTAATTATATATATGTATGTATGTATAAATAATCTCGTTTATTCACGTATGAGCTAGTATCGTATGAGGCTCTCTCAAACTTATTAGGGCATAATATATTAATATGAACTTATATATAACGATCTTAAATGAGATTTTTATTTACTGAAGTAATTACTTGTTCGATTGTGTTATTATTAATTGCAGGTTGATCAGTTAAAACACGTATATAAAGTATGTTTTAATTTATGTTTATTTACAAAAGAATGAAAATATAACAATATGTAAGTGATAAAATAGTTTTTTTTAAAAAAAATTACATAATGCATGTGAGCTATATCTACTCAATTATGCATGTGTTAGCGAGTCTCTTGTAAAACCGTCTCCAGGAATGCTATTTATCAATAGTTAAAGTTAATTAACTATTGCAGTATTATTAGAGCGAGATAAATTACTCTGACATGAAACGGTTTTACATGAATAAATTACGAAGTAAATACGTAAATATTTTATTTTTATTTCATATTTAATTAACATAGAGTGAAAATTATTTATAATTAGATTGATTAATTAAAGTTGATGATTTTGTGTAATTAGAATTTCTTACTTCATGCAAATCAATGAAGTACACAATTGAGCATGCATTGGTCAATCAAAACTGCAAAGGGAATTTATAGGACAAGAAGCCAATAATTAAAAAAAATCGATATTCGTCCTATGATTTAAAACGTGTCAAATATTATTCTTTTATTAAAACAAAACAAAATATTATTTTAAAAAAAATATTCTACGAATAAATTTTTTATTTTTATTTATATAAATAAGTAAATAATTAATTTTTTTTTCATAATTATATGACGGATATATCTGTCACGAATCATGATTTGGATTATAACATGACCAAAGAAGCTCAGTCAAAGCAGAAAACACAAAGGACAGAGACAAATGTATTAAGATCACAACTTTAACCTGAAAAGTTACATCAATTGATATGATAATAATGATAATTAATAATTAGTTGATTTATGTTAATATCGAGAAATCTCGGATTAAAACGATTAAATAACATCTCTATTTAGCTAGATAAATCAATTTTTTTATTAATTTTTCGATATTATATATAACTTCTTTTATCATCTGTATATTTAATTCATTTTAAATTTAAGACGTTTATATAATTATATTTCTCTTCAGCGCAAATGATTGATCTATCTTAATAAGGCATACGTACACATATATATCTGATTTCAGATTAAAACGGTTAAATAACACATTTATTTAGCTAGACAAAACAAATTTTTTTGTTAGTTTCTCGACACATAGCTCTTTTATCGACTATATATTCAAATAATTTTAAATTCAAGATGGATATATCTGTCTTAAACAATAATTATTGATCTATCTTAACACAGACAAATCCAATTTCAGATTAAAACGAGTTAAATAACATCTCTATTTAGCTAGATAGAATAACTTTTTTATTAGTTTCTCGACACGTATAAATCTTTTAACGATTATATGTTTAATTTATTTTATATTTAAGACAGTTTATAATGAATATATCGATCTTAAACACGGGATTAAGGTAATAATAATAATAATAATAATAATAATAATAATAATAATAATAATAATTTGAAGCCACAAAAAGACAGGCTGGAAGGATCCAAGCTAAAGCACATTACCCTACAACACCTCCCCATTATTTCTAGTTTGTCTCCTTTACACAAAGTGTCCTCTTCTCCCTCTCTTTAATCCACCTTTTTAATTAATTTTTTTTATGTATAATTATTACATTTATTAATATTAAAAATGTGGTTAGCACATAATAATAGTAGCAATCAAATTAATAGTAATAATAATATTTTTTTAGAGTAGGGTGAGAATCCAAGTAATCATTTACACTAATCACTTTGCATCTTATTTAACAAATAATAATCTTATTTAATTACCCTTTTTGTCTAATATTTATTTATAGACTATAAAACAATTTACATTTGTAAATTTGACGATATTTTTTTGAGCAGAAAAACTCGTACATAAGAGCTGAAAGAGAAACAAAATTAATTCAAATTTTCCCTAATTGGAAATACTTTATTTCATTAATAAATATTAAAATAATTTTGTAAATATAATCCGAACCATTCTCTCGTGACATTTTTTTTTTACAAAGAAGACAATAATATTGTCCATCGTTTCACATATCCAACCTAAACTAAATTATCGTGAATTGAATGAAGAAATTCAAACGATTTTATTGCATGTGTAAAACAAGTTTTCAATAGCTATTTTTTTTTCTGAGTCTTTATTTATCATTTATTTAAATTAATAAGATAATAAACTTTTACTACTTGTTAACTTCATTTGAAACGATATAACAAGCAAGTTACAAAACACAAATTATATAACAAGACGATCTTTCGCATGAATCAATCCAGTTTTTGTAAAAAACAGAATTAATATAAGCAAAGTATATTATTTTAATACATTTTAAACTAGTTTTTCTTCATTCAAATAACTATTTCACGATATGAAACCGTTTCATAATAACTTTCTCATTTGTTATCCATTCACTCAACCACTCTTTTCATTCCTTCATTCCTTCCTCAATCTCCCTACTTAGCATCTTTTCCAATCTTTACCTCTCCCACTACTTTTATTCCCACTCTTCCAATTATAATTATTTTCCCCCAATTAATTTAATTTAATTTAATTATATTTCTAATTAATTTATTTTCCAATTGATTTAATTATTCACAATTACTAGAAGTATATAATCCCTTCCCTCTCTTATTATTTTTTTTCCCCTTCAAGGCTTCAACCAAACCTTCTCCTACTTCTTCTTATTCTAATTTCTATTCTTCATTTTTGTTCTTTACTCAAACTTCAATCATTATTTTGTTTTGATCACAAAGATTGCACCTTTTTTCCTCCCAATTTCCATACTTTCCCACCATAATAATTTCACAATTAAATGAATTGGGTACTCCTTAAATTTCAATTTTAGCTCATCAATAATAATAATTAAAAAAGAAAAAAAAAAAAACTTTTTTGTAGCTCATATTGCTTCAAATTGAGTGTTAGTTCATAAAAAAAGTTGTGATTTTTTTTTTTTTTGTAATTTCAAAAAAGCTTTCATCTTTACTTAATTACATGAATTGGGTACTCCTCAAATTTCAATTCTAGCTCATCAATACAAAAAAAATCCCCTTTTTTTTAGCTCATATTGCTTCAAATTGAGTGTTAATTCATAAAAAAAGTTGTGATTTTTTTTGTAATTTCAATAAAGATTTCATCTTTACATAATTACATGAATTGGGTACTCCTTAAATTTCAATTTTTAGCTCATATTATTGCAAATTGAATGTTATTTCATAAAAGATATTTTTTTTTGGTAATTTCAATAAAGCTTTCATCTTTACTTAATTACATGAATTGGGTACTCCTCAAATTTCAATTTTAGCTAATAAATACCATGATTAAACCCTAATTTGAATCCTAATCCTTCAATTTTCAGCTCAAATTGCTCTAATTTGAGCATTATTTCATAAAAAAAATTGATTTTTTTAATTTTTTTTGTAATTAGTAGAGTTCAATGGGGTTGTGTCATGCAAAACCAATCGAAATCCCAGAACCCCAATCAGAAAACCAAGTAATTACTCAAAATTCAACTGGAAAAACCCCAATTAAATTCCCATTTTACAGTCCAAGTCCATTACCAAACTGGTTCAAAAACTCACCATCATCCAATTCTAGTGTAAATTCAACACCATCGAGGTTATTCAAACGCCCATTTCCGCCACCGTCGCCGGCGAAACACATTCGGGCCTTACTGGCCCGAAGACACGGGTCAGTGAAGCCCAATGAAGCTTCAATTCCTGAAAGTAGTGAAGAATGTGGTGAAAATGGTGTTGGATTGGACAAGAATTTTGGGTATTGTAAGCAGTTTTTAGGGAATTATGAACTTGGGGAGGAAGTTGGTAGAGGGCATTTTGGGTATACTTGTTGTGGGAAAGGGAAGAAAGGGAGCTTGAAGGGTGTTGATGTTGCTATCAAAGTTATCCCTAAACCTAAGGTGATGATGCCTTCTTCTCAATTTTGAATTTTTTGTCCTTTTTTTTTGTTGGTTTTTTTGTGTATTTTGTTTTGTTGTTTAGAATGAATTGAATGAATGAGTGTACTATGTTGCAGATGAGAATCGAACCATCAACCTGTTCTAATTTAGATTTTTGGGTTTTTTTGTGTGTTGGTTTTATTGTGTACTTTGTTTTGTTGTTTAGAATGAATCGAATGAATGAGCGTACTATGTTGCAGATGAGAATCGAACCATCAACCTGTTCTAATTTAGATTTTTGGGTTTTTTTGTGTGTTGGTTTTATTGTGTATTTTGTTTTGTTGTTTAGAATGAATTGAATGAATGAGCGTACTATGTTGCAGATGAGAATCGAACCATCAACCTGTTCTAATTTAGATTTTTGGGTTTTTTTGTGTGTTGGTTTTATTGTGTACTTTGTTTTGTTGTTTAGAATGAATCGAATGAATGAACGTACTATGTTGCAGATGAGAATCGAACCATCAACCTATTCTAATTTAGATTTTTGGGTTTTTTTGTGTGTTGGTTGTATTGTGTACTTTGTTTTGTTGTTTTGAATGAATCAAATGAATGAGCGTTATGTTGCAGATGAGAATCGAACCATCAACCTGTTCTAATTTAGATTTTTGGTTTTTTTGTGTGTTGGTTTTATTGTGTACTTTGTTTTGTTGTTATGAATGAGCCTACTATGTTGCAGATGAGAATCGAATATTTTAATTTAGATTTTTGGTTTTTTTGTATTTTGTTTTGTTGTTTAGAATGAATGAGCCTACTATGTTGCAGATGAGAATCGAACCATTCTAATTTAGATTTTTGTTTTTTTTGTATTTTGTTTTGTTTCGAATGAACGAGCCTACTATGTCGCAGATGAGAATCGAACATTCTAATTTAGATTTCACAAAATTTTGGAAGAGACGGTCTCTTAATAACTTATTGAGAGACCACTATTCAGTACCCCTCTATATCATATTCGTACGCTTAAATGACAACTTTGTTTTGTACCTGTTTTTATAACAAGCGTACCCTCTTTATATTTGTATACTCTTTTATGTTAATCGTACCTAATAGTACCTATTTCTATTAGGTTTGGTACCACTGTTACTTCCATTTATACTTAGTCTCTAAGTAAAGTTAATCAGAGACCGTCTCTCAGGAGACCTACTCTTTAGATTTTTGGTTTTTTTGTATTTTGTTTTGTTTCGAATGAAAGAGCCTACTATGTTGCAGATGTGAATCGAACATTCTAATTTAGATTTTTGGTTTTTTTTGTATTTTGTTTTGTTTCGAATGAATGAGCCTACTATGTTGCAGATGCGAATCAAACATTCTAATTTTGATTTTTTTTGTCCTTTTTTTGTTGGTTTTATTGTGTATTTTGTTTTGTTGTTTCGAATGAATGAGCGTACTATGTTGCAGATGAGAATCGAACCATCAACCTATTCTAATTTAGATTTTTTTCTTTTTTGTATTTTGTTTTGTTTCGAATGAACGAGTGTATTATGTTGCAAATGAGAATCGAACATCAACCTTGGTGGGGGTGGTGATTGGTGTTCTAATCTAGTTTTTTGTTTTTTTTTGTTGGTTTTCTTGTATTTTGTTTTGTTGTTTTGAATGAATGAGCGCACTATGTTGCAGATAAGAATCGAACCATCAACCTGTTCTAATTTAGATTTTTGGTTTTTTGTTGTTTTTTTTAAAATTTTGTTTTGTTTCGAATGATTTTTCGAGTTAAGGGTAAGGTTCCGTACTTTTAAACTCTTCACCTTGATTATTGATATTCTCATCTATTGATCATCACGCGTTTACATACTCTTTCAGTCTCGATCATTTGCTTACCTTCTACTCCGTATATTTCGCACATTGATGATCATGTGGCGAAATTGGTTGATCTAATTAGTGTTATGAATTTATGATGATTGAAGCCCCAATTATTTGTAGATTGAAAATATTGAATGCATTGTTTGTTGTCATGTTGAATGATTTGCTAAAGGAATACTACTACAACTACTACTACTACATGTTGTGGACATTGATGTTCAATTGATTTAAGTACAATTGTACATGAATCAATCCATGTGAGTCAATCAATCACTCCCGGGTGTCCAGTCTGGTCATTTCAGTTCAGGTCATTTTGGGTTCAGGTCATTTCGGGTTCAGGTCATCTTGATTGACCGATTGATTGATTATCGTGTTAGTTGTTACCTAATAATCATTAATGTTGAATCATTTTTGATAGATGACGACAGCGATTGCAATCGAGGACGTCAGAAGAGAAGTCAAAATCTTACGAGCGTTGACCGGCCATAAAAATCTCGTCCAATTCTACGAGGCCTATGAAGATGACGAAAATGTTTACGTTGTCATGGAGTAAGCAACCGTTTTTTTTACTATTATGTTTTATCGACTAATTATGCTTCTTTGTCGAAAATTAACCCAACCCGAGTCTGACCCGTAACCCGAATTGACCCGGCTTAACCCACAACTGACCCATTTTTTTAATAGAAAACGAGTCGATATCCCTAACAAAAGTTCAAAATAACAAACCTGAAAATGACCTGGACTTGAAATGAGCCGGTCCGATCCGAAGTCAACCCGATTTTTCAGACCCGAATTGACCCGGCCTAACCCACAATTGACCTAATTTTTTTTTTATAGAAAATGAGTCAATATCCCTAAAACAGTTCAAAATAACAAACCCGAAAATGACCTGAACTTGAAACGAGCCGGTCCGATCCGAAGTCAACCCGATTTTCCAGACCTGAATTGACCCGGCCTAACCCACAACTGACCCAATTTTTTATATTTTTTTTAAATAGAAAATGAGTCGATATCCCTAAAAAAAACCTCAAAATAACAAACCTGAAAATGACCCGAACCCGACCCGATTGACCCGTTTGGTAGGTGTAGTTGGTAATTATTCGTTTGGTTGTCGCAGGTTATGTCAAGGCGGTGAATTGTTGGATCGAATTCTATCAAGGTACTAACTACGAATTTCTTTACTTTAATAATACTCGTAATTTGTCTAATTCAACCGTTTTTATTTAAGTTGGTACGCGATATGTATTTATATTATTTTGGGTTTCGATTTGATTTTTTTCAGAGGTGGGAAGTACTCAGAAGAAGATGCAAAAGCCGTCATGGTCCAGATTCTGAGCGTCACGGCCTACTGTCATCTCCAAGGTGTCGTTCACCGTGATCTCAAACCCGAGGTAAAATAAATAAATTCACTGTTTTTTTAAAACTTTTTTACCCGTTAAAATTCTCCGGCTTATTAAAAATTCACGGTTTTTTACCCGTTAAAATTCTTCGGCTTATTAAAAAAAATTCACAGTTTTTACTTTTTTACCAGTTAAAATTCTTCGGCTTATTAAAAATTCACGGTTTTTACTTTTTTACCCGTTAAAATTCTTCGGCTTATTAAAAAAAATTCACAGTTTTTACTTTTTTACCCATTAAAATTCTTCGGCTTATTAAAAATTCATGGTTTTTTCTTTTTTCTTTTTTACCCGTTAAAATTCTTCGGCTTATTAAAAATTCACGGTTTTTTTTTTCTTTTTTACCCGTTAAAATTCTTCAGCTTATTAAAAATTCACGGTTTTTTTTTCTTTTTTACCCGTTAAAATTCTTCGGCTTATTAAAATAAAATTCACGGTTTTTACTTTTTTACCCGTTAAAATTCTTCGGCTTATTAAAATTCACGGTTTTTTTTTTCTTTTTTACCCGTTAAAATTCTTCGGCTTATTAAAAATTCACGGTTTTTACCCGTTAAAATTCTTCGGCTTATTAAAAATTCACGATTTTTACCCCGAATCCTTCGACTGCAGAATTTCCTGTTTACTTCAAAAGATGATAATTCCGCTCTAAAAGCCATCGACTTTGGATTATCCGACTACGTAAAACCAGGTACCGAGTAGTAATAATTTTGGGTTTTTTAAACTCCAAATGCCGTAAAAAACAAGGTAACTCGTATAACAATGGTGGAATTTATGCAGACGAGAGATTAAACGACATTGTAGGAAGTGCATATTACGTTGCCCCCGAAGTTCTTCACCGATCATATGGAACGGAGGCGGACATGTGGAGTATCGGTGTGATCGCTTACATTCTTCTATGTGGAAGTAGACCGTTCTGGGCTCGAACAGAATCCGGAATCTTCCGGGCTGTTCTTAAGGCGGACCCCAGCTTCGACGAATCCCCATGGCCGTCGTTGTCGTCCGAGGCTAAAGACTTTGTCAAGAGGTTGTTGAACAAGGATTATCGCAAGAGATTAACCGCCGCTCAAGCACTCAGTAAGACCCTGTTCTTTTGGACTTATATTCAGTCAGTTTCTCATATTTTGTCTCTATATTTCAGTCAGTTTCAGTTAAATTAAGTTCAGTTAAGTTGAGTTCAGTCAGTTTCGAGCTTAAGCGCGAATTAAATAAATAAATAAATTAATTAATTAATATGTCGCGTTAATCGCGCATTAAGTTAAATTAAGTTGAGTTGAGTTGAGTTGAGTTAAGTTGAGTTCAGTCAGTTTCGAGCCTAAGCGCGAATTAAATAAATAAATAAAATTAATTAATTAATTAATTAATTAATTAATTAATATGTCGTGTTAATCGCGAATTATTATAGGGTAAGACAGTCTCACACGTTATATGATGATTACTTTATTGTGTAGGTCATCCGTGGTTTTCGGGTTATCCCGACATCAAGATTCCTCAAGATATGATCGTGTACCGGCTCGTGAGAGCTTATATATGCTCATCGTCCCTCCGTAAAGCATCTCTTCGGGTACGCAACCATTTCGAAAAACGGGTTGCTTTCGGGTCGGGTCAAGTTCGGGTCAACTGGGTCAGGTCGGGTCGAGTCAGCTTCGGGTCAACTGGGTCGGGTCAGCTTCGGGTTTGTTGTTTTCAACTTTTTTTTTAATGGATATCGACTCGTTTCTTATAATAACATCCGGGACAGTTTCGGGTTAGGTCGGGTCAGTTTCGGGTTGAGTCGGGTCAGGTTCGGGTAGGGTTTTTTGGGTCGGGTTAGGTTGATCCGACCCGAATTACTTGACCGAAATCACTAACCGAAGTGCACTCTCTCTACTTGTTATTTTTCGACAGTCTCTTGCAAAGACGTTAACAGTACCGCAACTAACGTATCTAAAGGAACAATTCCAAATGCTATCTCCAAGCAAAAACGGTTATGTCTCGTTGCAAAATTTCAAGACGGTGAGTTTTGATTATTCCGATAATTAATTAAATTACCCACGATTAATTTCACTAATTTTTCGCTAATTACCTTCTTTTTCTCGAACGTGTTCTCATCATTGACGAAATATGTTCAAATTGTTCAGACGATGATCAGGAACGCTACGGACGCAATAAAGGATTCACGTGTTATCGAATATGTCAACATGGTTCGTTAATTAATCTAATAATCTCGTTAATTTCCTAATTAACCCGTGTTTAATTTTCACTTTAATCTCGTTAAATCTCTTTAATTCTCGATTCTCGATGTATTTATTAATTTTAATTCTCGATTGCAGGTCAGCTCGCTTCAGTACAGAAAAATGGATTTCGAGGAATTTTGTGCATCCGCGATTAGCGTGCATCAATTGGAAGCCATGGATACGTGGGAGCAACACGCACGACATGCATACGAGTTATTCGAAAAAGACGGAAACCGACCAATTATGATCGAAGAACTCGCTTCCGTAAGTCACTATGCAAACGGGTCAACTGGGTCCGGTTAAACGGGTCGGGTCAAGTCAGGTTAAACGGGTCGGGTCAAGTTTGTCAGGTCTAACCTATTAAGTCCCTCAGTCAGTTTCAGTTCACTTCCAGGAGGCATATTTTGTCTCTATATTTCACTCAGTTTCAGTTAAATTCGGTCAGTTTGAGTCCAAAAGAACAGGGCCTAACTTGTTTTTTTCGACGATGTAGGAACTTGGGCTAAGTCCGTCAGTGCCGGTTCACGTGGTACTTCAAGATTGGATTCGACATTCAGACGGGAAGCTCAGTTTTCTTGGTTTCGTGAGACTTCTACACGGAGTCTCGTCTCGTACATTCCAAAAGGCATGAGTTCATGACCATCGAACTTCACGAGTAAATAACTGAATGAAAGACGATCTCTCTAACTGCTTCGAAGTTCCTCACTTTGAAGCCGAAAGACTAAAAAACAAAACGGTCCTCGAGGATTACTTTCGTGTATTATTTTAATTACCCTCGTTAAGGTTTTAAGTTTTTAACCGTGCGATTATGTTTTCGGGTTTTTTTTGTTGGGATTAGTTTTGAGTAGAGAGTTTGTATATATAAAGACATTTTAGATTATGAAGAGTAGAGTTAGTTTTCGAGTATTTTGTTTGTGTGTATGAATCGTCTAAATAATCGAAAAAAGAAAAAAGAAAATGAAGTGCATTGTCGTCGTTACCTTCTCGTTCCAACCTTTTCTTCGAAACTTTTGAAAAATAATACGGTGATGATGATGGGGATCGGATCTCGAATTGAAGACTTGACTTTGAGTCTTTAACTTGTAACCTGAATTTACCCGGCCTAAACCTGAACTGGTCTGAATGTTATTATAAAAAAACGAGTCGATATTCCTGAAAAAAAAAAAAAAAAAAAACTCATAAAATTAAACATAAATTCTCAACGAACTCACAACACGAGTGACTCGATTAATTACAACCTCGACAAAATCAACATATTAAAAAAAAACTCGTAAAATTAAACATAAATTTTCGACGAACTCACTACACGAATGACCCGATTAATTACAACCTCGACCAATCAACGTTTTTTTTTTTAAAAAAAACGTAAAATTAAGCATAAATTCTCGACGAACTCACAACATGAGTGACTCGATTAATTACAACCTCGACCAATCAACGATTTTTTTTTTTTTAAAAAAAAAAACGTAAAATTAAACATAAATTCTCGACGAACTCACAACACGAGTGACCCGATTAATCACAACCTCGACCCATCAACGAAATAAAATAAAATTAAAAAAATAAATAAAAAAAACCTCGTAATATTAAACATAAATTCTCAACGAACTCACAACACGAGTGACCCGATTAATTACAACCTCGACCAATCAACGAAATTTTAAATAAATAAATAAAACTCGTAAAATTAAACATAAATTCTCGACGAACTGACCCGATTAATTACAACCTCGACCAATCAACGAAATTATAAAAATAAAAAAAAAAATAAAAAAAACTCGTAAAATTAAACATAAATTCTCGGCGAACTCACAACACGAATGACCCGATTAATTAGAACCTCGACCAATCAACAAAATTTTAAAAAAAAACTCGTAAAATTAAACATAAATTCTCGACGAACTCACTACACAAATGACCCGATTAATTACAACCTCGAGTCCTCGACCAATCAACGAAATTAAAAAAAAAAAAAAAAAAAAAAAAAAAACTATTAAAATTAAACATAAATTCTCGACGAACTCACAATACGAGTGACCCGATTAATTACAACCTCGACCAATCAACGAAATTTAATTAAAAAAACTCGTAAAATTAAACATAAATTCTCGTATGAGACGGTAATGTTCACTATCTACACTTTCTTCTTCATGTTCTTCAATCATCTCACTTAATAAAACTCCCAAAAAAAAAAATGGGATCACCAAAATCGACAACGACAATAAAACCCAAATCACAATTAGGAAAACCGATACTAATCCTAGGAGTATCAATCACAGGAACAGCATTAATATTCTTAATCTCATCAATTGAATATTCAACAACTTGGTTTTCAATTGTATTATCTCCAAGAACAATCATACCCAATATTATTGTGTTTAGTAAATCCGCCATTGATGATGATGTTGAAAGGTTTTTGTATTGGGGGTTTAGGGTTGATTGTCCTGGGAAACATTGTTATACTTGTGCTGGTCTTGGTCATCAGGAATCTAGTCTTAGATGTGCTCTTGAAGAGGCATTCTTTCTTCAAAGGTACTTCATCTTTGTTCTTCAATTTTTAATTGCTTCAAGTTAATTTTGATTTTTGATTGTTATAGAGGTGATTAATTTGATTTTGATCATGATTTGGGGGTTTTTGTGTGTGATTTTTTTTTTTAAAAAAATTTTTTTTTATGAAGTTAATTGTGATTAATTTGATTTTGATTATGATTTGGGTTTTTTTGTGTGTGAATTGTGTTGTTTGTGATCTTTTTTTTTTGAATTAATTGTGATTTTTGGTTGTTTGTGATTTTGATTGGTTTGATTTCAATTAATTGTGTTTTTTTTGGTTGTATTGGGGTTTTAGGGTTTCTATGGAGGTGATTAATTTGATTTTGATCAAGATTTGGGGGTTTTTTGTGTGTGAATTGTGTTGTTTGTGATCTTTTTTTTTTGAATTAATTGTGATTTTTGGTTGTTTGTGATTTTGATTGGTTTGATTTCAATTAATTGTGTTTTTTTTTGTTGTATTGGGGTTTTAGGGTTTCTATGGAGGTGATTAATTTGATTTTGATCAAGATTTGGGGTTTTTTTTGTGTGTGAATTGTGTTGTTTGTGATATTTATGTTCAAAGGTATGATCTTTCTTATTAATTGTAATTAATCGTGTTTTTTGGTTGTCATTGAAGTGATTATAAGCTCAACTTTGATCAAAATTTGAGCTTAGTTATGTGAATTGTGTTGTTTGTCATATTTTCGAATGCATTTTTTCTTCAAAGCTATGATCTTTCTTCTTAATTGTACTCGTAATTAATTGTAATCTTTGGTTGTTATGGAAGTGATTATGAGCTCAACTTTGATCGAGATTTGAGCTTAGTTGTATGAATTACTCCCTCCGTTCCAATGAATTGTTTGCCTATTCCATATTGGGGCGTCTCAGTGAATTGTTTGCCTTTCTATTTTAGGAATGTTTTTTATATGCAATTTGCCCCTTCTCATGAGTTTTGCTCCACATGTCGCTCTCTCATTGGATCCCTTACCCTTGGTGCCAATACGAAAGGCAAACAATTCATTGGAACGGATGGAGTATGTTGTTTGTGATATTATGAAGGATATATTTGTTCAAAGTTGAAATCTTTTTCAAAATTTTCGAGATTGAAACCATAGTTTTCTTGCACGATCGCCTTTTCTATTCTTTTGGTTGTTTTATTTGGTGGTTATGACGTTTGATTCATGATCGACTTTGATCAAGATTTGAGCTAAGTTATGTGAATTATGTTTACTTGTGATGTTTGTGAATGCATTGTTTCTTCAAAGGTATGATCTTTCTTCTTAATTGTAATTAATCGTGTTTTTCGGTTGTTATTGAAGTGATTAAGAGCTCAACTTTGATCAAGATTGGGGGTTTGTTGTATGAATTATGTTGTTTGTGATATTGTGAAGGATGTTGGTTTTTGAGATCGAAATTGAATTCTGTGATTTTTATCAACTTGAAGATGTTGATGGGGTGAATTTCGATCCGGGTTTTGTAAATTTGTGAAATTTTCGAAGTTTTTGAGGATTAAAGTGACTGAAGACACGAATTTTTCGCACAATTTGAGTTCCTTTAGTTGAATTTTGCTGTCTTCTATTGATGTCGACACCGTGCTTGCTCAAAGCTCAAATGAAAAAAAAAAAAAAAATAATCATCATCAAAGGTCGAAACTTTTGAATTTAATATTGAATTGGGAAGTTTTCGTAGTTTGGAAAAAAAAAAAAAATTTAATTTTCTGCAATGTTCGAGATTCTTAGTTCAAAGTTCGAATCTTTAATCTCACAAATTTTGATTTTTTTTTCCTCGAGAAATTTAATATATTTGTTTCAAAGTTTGTAAATGTAATGTAATTTCTTGCCACAGGACTTTCGTGATGCCTGCGAGGATGTGCATCAACCCGATGCACAACAACAAAGGACTCTTACATCAGTCAACTACCACAACTTCCGATGATGGGTCCGCTCTTCACGTCCCTAATTTTTATTTTATTTTTTAAAAAAAATAAATAAATAATTAACACTTCACTTGGGTGCCGTGTCATGTGCCCTACACGACACTAAAATACTTCAATTTATACCGAAAAAAATTCAAAATTTCTCCTAAATTGCCATCCTCGTAGAAAAGTCTGAGTAACATAAAATGGAATTAATCGTTGATGTTTTTTTTCTAAAACCGTTATTGATGTTTTTTCTAAAAGTCTGAGTAACATTAAATGGAATTTTTATTATATTTTTTTTTAAAAATAAAATAAAAAATTAACACTTCACTTGGGTGCCGTGTCATGTGCCCTACACGACACTAAAATGCTAAAATTTATACCGAAAAAAATTCAAAATTTCTCCTAAATTGCCATCCTCGTAGAAAAGTCTGAGTAACATAAAATGGAATTAATCGTTGATGTTTTTTCTAAAACCGTTATTGATGTTTTTTCCAAAAGTCTGAGTAACATTGAATGGAATTTTTATTATATATATATTTTTTTTTAAAAAAATAAAAAAATTAACACTTCACTTGGGTGCCGTGTCATGTGCCCTACACGACACTAAAATACTTCAATTTATACCGAAAAAAATTCAAAATTTCTCCTAAATTGCCATCCTCGTAGAAAAGTCTGAGTAACATAAAAATGGAATTAATCCTCGATCTTTTTCTAAAACCGTTATTGATGTCTTTTAGGTGGGCGGCGTCGTCTTGCGCGATGGATTCTCTATACGACTTGGATCTTATTTCGAAGAAAGTACCCGTGATATTAGATAATTCGGAAATGTGGCATCGAGTTTTATCCACCGCGATGAAACTTGGTGATCGAGGTGTCGCTCATGTCGAAGGATTGAGTCGACGTGTTCTTAAAGACGATCCAAAGTACGCGAATCTTTTGCTCGTGAATCGTACTGCGAGCCCTTTAGCATGGTAAATTCTCGATCCGTAATATTATTCTGATTTTTTTCATATTTTCGACGATTGTGAATTAAATTGGTTTCTCGAGGAAAAATAACAAATGTTTTGACGAAACTTGAAATAAATTCAATAAGAATTAGAACCAGAATTACGAGTTAAATCGCAAACAGAATTATAATCCCCTATTTTCGACGATTATGAATTAAATTGGTTTTCTCGAGGAGAAATAACGAATGTTTAGTAAAAAGGATTTGTCGAGGAAAAAAATAACTAATGTTTTGACGAAACTTGAAATAAATTCAGTAAGAATTAAAATCAGAATTACGAGTTAAATCTCAAAGAAAATTATAATCCCCTATTTTCGACGATAGTGAATTAAATTGGTTTCTCGAGGAGAAATAACGAATGTTTAGTAAAAAGGATTTGTCGAGGAAAAAAAATAACAAGTGTTTTGACGAAACTTGAAATAAATTCAGTAAGAATTAAAATCAGAATTACTACGAGTTAAATCGCAAACAAATTTAAAATACAATTTAATTTTAGGTTATTGTGAAATTTGTTATGTTGTTTGAGATTTGATTTTGTTCCTATTTTCGACGATTATGAATTAAATTGGTTTTCTCGAGGAGAAATAACGAATGTTTAGTAAAAAGGATTTGTCGAGGAAAAAAAATAACAAATGTTTTGACGAAACTTGAAATAAATTCATTAAGAATTAAAATCAGAATTACTACGAGTTAAATCACAAACAAAATTAAAATACAATTTAATTTTAGAAAATCGCGGATATTATTGTGAAATTTGTTGTGTTGTTCGAAATTTTTGATTTATCAAGAAAAAAAAAATCCAGGTTTATGGAATGCAAGGATCGGAAAAATAGTAGCGCGATAATGTTGCCCCATACGTTCCTTCCATCGATGGCAACCAAGAAACTTCGAGACGTCGCAGATAAGGTGATTTTATTTATTTATTTATTTATTTATTTATTTATTTATTTATTTATTTAAAAAAAAACGTTTCAATCGGGTCGGGTCGGGTCGGATCAATTCCGAGTCACGGGTCAAGCTTGATTAATTTTGACGTGATTCCGGCTTGTAGATAAAATCGAGGCTCGGAGACTACGACGCGATTCATGTTCGTCGAGGCGATATAATAAAAACGAGGAGAGATCGATTTGGTGTCGAGCGAAGCTTGCATCCTCACATCGAGAGGGACACAAGGCCGGAGTTCATCCTCCAAAGAATCGCAAAGTGGGTCCCGGCCGGTCGAACCCTTTACATTGCATCAAACGAACGAACACCGGGATTCTTCTCTCCCCTCGGTGCTAAGTACGCTACTTACTTGGGCCGGGCCCACCCGGCCCGCCCCCTGATTTTTTTTTTTTTTTTTCAACGAAGCGTGCACTTAGTCGCATTACAATCATCAGAAACCAAACTGACTGTCTGTCTTGTGTTATTGCAGGTATAAGTTAGCGTATTCGTCGAACTACACGGATATTTTGGACCCGGTGATCGAGAACAACTACCAGTTGTTCATGATCGAGCGACTGATAATGACGGGAGCCAAAACGTTCATCAATACCTACAAAAGCGACGAGTCCGACCTTAGTTTGACCGACGATCCTAAGAAAAACACCAAGGTTTGGGGGAAGGTTGTTCATACGATGTAAGATACCGAACCTAGATAATACTCCCGAACCTAGCCAATTCATACCGGGTTTCGCCACTTCATTTTGTATATTTCGGGGTTTTTTTTTAGGTAGACGATTTTTTTTTCGTGTCTAAAATGTCGTTTTTAATTTGTAATTTTTTCGTCGAAGACCACAAAATTTTGGGTTTGTATCGTGTAAAGAGGACGAAATTTTCGAAATGAGCATGACATATAGTGCATTAGAGTTTTTTTTCGCTTTTACGAATAATCATGTTTAAATATAATTTATAAAGTTTTTTTCTAGCGACGTGAGAGAATCCAATTTTTTTAAAACATTGAAGTCTAAATATTTTAAATATTAAAAGTAATACAGTATTTTTTATCTTAATAAAATTAGTTTTATTTTTAATAAAATAAAATTATTATTATTGGGTTAGAGTTTCGACAAACTAATTTTGTAGTAGTAATTTTTTACGGTTTTATTTATTTTATCATCATGTCCGTTAAATTCTTCAATTTTATGAGTTTTTATTTATTTCAAAATATCCGTTAAATCTCGAATTAAATATTTTATTTTTATTTGTATACTATACGAGTCTTTATTTTATTTGACCGTAAAAAATTTATAACGGATATGCTCGTAACAGACGAGAATTTGTAATTAATGTTGATGGTAGAGTAAAAAAGGTGAAGTAAGCTGACATTAGTATAGCTTTAATATATCATATCAACTCAAGCATTGAATGTCTTCATTTGTTAGTTGGTCTTGACTCTTGAATGTTTGACCAACAAATCGTGTTCGTGTCGTGTTTTCGTTAAATGGGTTGACATGAACTCGACACGAGATTTAACTGATTTTGAGTCTAGATTGAATGGTTCGTGGCTCGTTTATTTACACGTGACACGAATATGAACACGACTTGATCTGTTTGCCAGATGTAACTGTACAAAAGATGATAAGGGAAACCAACAAATTGTGTTCGTGTCGTGTTTTCGTTAAATGGGTTAATGATCCATTTGGGTAAATGGGTCGACGTGAAACGACACGAGATTTAACTTCATTTGAGTCTGGATTGAAGGGTTTCGTGACTCGTTTACACGTGACACGAATATGAACACGACTTGATCTGTTTGCCAGATGTAACTGTACAAAAGCTGATGAAGGGAAACCAACAGGTTGTGTTCGTGTCGTGTTTTCGTTAAATGGGTTAATGATCCATTTGGGTAAATGGGTCGACGTGAAACGACACGAGATTTAACTTCATTTGAGTCTGGATTGAAGGGTTTCGTGACTCGTTTACACGTGACACGAATATGAACACGATTTGATCTGTTTGCCAGATGTAACTGTACAAAAGATGATGAAGGGAAACCAACAGGTTGTGTTCGTGTCGTGTTTCGTTAAATGGGTTAATGATCCATTTGGGTAAATGGGTCGACATGAACACGACACGAGATTTAATTTCATTTGAGTCTGGATTGAAGGGTTTCGTGACTCGTTTACACGTGACACGAATATGAACACGACTTGATCTGTTTGCCAGATGTAACTGTACAAAAGATGATGAAGGGAAACCAACAGGTTGGGTTCGTGTCGTGTTTTCGTTAAACGGGTTAATGATCCATTTGGGTAAATGGGTCGACGTGAAACGACACGAGATTTAACTTCATTTGAGTCTGGATTGAAGGGTTTCGTGACTCGTTTACACGTGACACGAATATGAACACGACTCAGTCTGTTTGCCATGGGTAACCAGCAAATTGTGTTCGTGACGTGTTTTCGTGAAATGGGTTGATGATCCATTTAAGTGGGTCGGCATGAACACGAACAGTTCGAACACGACTCGATCTGTTTGCCAAATGTAACTATTTATTCAAGGTAAACCTTCAAAGTAACTTTCCAATTAACCCTACATGAACTTTCCATAATTTACCCTTTGAATCCACTTCCTATAAAGAGGTTAATTAAATGAGCTTCTGTCACCTGATAATCTTTTTACTGTCTTGATTGAAAAAAAAAAAAAAAAAAAAATTACAAAAATAAATAAAATCAGAATTTTTTTTACTGTAAATTCAGAAAATTTTACTGCTTTTATCAGAAAAATATCTGACCATAGCTTTTATTGTAACTTGTTTGTGTTAAATTCTCATGTGTCCACTTTCTGGCTTTTGTGGTCTATATTGTGTCCAGATCTGACCCGACATCCGAACCTAAATTTAAAACCCGTGTTTGAACGTAACTAAAATAATATATTCCGACCTAATTTTGGTGACCCGAGTTTTTTTTTTTTTTTTTTTATTGTAGGCAACGAGTCAATATATATCCTCGAAAAAGTCGAAAATAACAAACCTGGAAATGACCCGAACCTAAAATGACACGACCTGACGCGAAATTGACCTGATTTTTCTTACCAGACCTGAAGTCGACATGACCCAAACCTGACCCAATTGAACGCCACCTTATGTGAATAAAAGTCGTCGAATTTTATTGTGATTTTTAGGTGAAACGATCAGTATTATTACCAATAAATTTGTAGTTTTTATGTTTTATTACAGCAAATTAAAAAATTCGTGTCTAGATATAAAACCGTCTTATATAAATTCATATAATATTATATGAATTTTAATATTCATTATTTTTTAAGAATAAATACTAGTAGTAATAATTACTCTGAAATTTGATAACAAAAAAAGATAAAGTAAAAGTCGTCAAATTTTAATTTATTGTGATTTTTAGGTGAAACGATCTGTATTATACTAATAAATTTGTAGTTTTTATGTTTTATTACAACGAAATAAAAAAACTCGTCTCGATATAAAACCGTCTTATATAATATTATATGAATTTTAATATTATACAAATTTTAATATTCATTTTTTTTTTAAGAATAAATACTAGTACTAGTAATAATTACTCTGAAATTTAATAACAAAAAAAGATAAAGTAAAACTGAAGAAGTTAAATTTACTGATTTCCAATTCTATGAAAATAACATGTGGTTTTAACTCTAGGTATATCATAGTTTAGGAATTGGCGGTAAAAATCGAATTATTACCGTTGGTCTAGTCATGTGCATGCAATTAATTTTTACAACTACTTGTTTCATGCTATAACATTTAGTTTAAAATATTTCTCTACTTTACCTCCTTTTTAGGGCGATCGATCAATTAAATTCTATGACTGTAAATACAGTCCTAAAAATTGTATTTAAATATTTAATATTTTTTTAATTTACGTAAATTTTGAAATTAAAATTACATATATATTAACGTAATTAATAGATTTATTAAGAGTTTTTTCCTTCGTCATTTAATATTTAAAAAATACAGTCATAGAGATTGTATTTATGATTTTCTTTTTTATTACGATAAAAAATAAATATAATGAAACGTGCAACTTTTTATCGAGTAACATTCAGTTACAATAACGTTATTTTTTTATGTAATGTACATGTAAAACATTTCGAGTCATTAGGCTCGATTTTGAGATACCGTTAATAAAACGTTTATTAAGAGTTTTTTCCTTCGTCTTTTAATATTTTAAAAATACAACCCTGAAGATTGTATCTATAATTTCCCTGTTTATTACGATAAAAAATTAAACAGTGAAATGCGCAATTTTTTTATTGAGTAACATTTAGTTACAATAAAGTTTTTTTTTTTGTAAATCGTTTCAAGTGTTTAGCGCTCGATTTTGAGATACCGTTCATAATAAAATGTTTATTACGAGTATGATTTAAGAAAGGCAACTATTCTCATTATTATTATTATTATTATTATTATTATTATTATTATGAAACGGATCTTGCATTAACAACAGAACAAATTACAAGAAGTTAGAGGGGAGCCTAGATACTATCTGGGCCCCCACTCCCTTAGCAATCGCGAAACTAATTCTAGTGAAAATATGAACTGCGGCACGCGCTCCAGCATCCTGTGACATAGCGAATTTACGCGCTCCCATTTATTATTATTATTATTATTATTATTATTATTATTATTATAAATGGGAGAATTTTATTGATGAAACAAAAATATTATTATTAGAATTTTATAAATGGGATATAAATGGGAGAATTATTATTATTATTATTATAAAACGGAACTTTTATTATTATTATTATTCTGAATTTCCGTTTTTCTAATTAATTTGAGTGTACGATGACATGATATATGAATCGAAAGGGGAATTTGGTTGACATATGCACAAGTGGGTGCAACTATTTAGCATAGAAGTAGATGTAGCAAATGGGGTCATCTTCATAAATTGTTCATTTAAGTTTTCCCCTAAATTAAAGTCCAATTGATGTAATAATCCTTGATTTTTAAATAGGATTATTTCATGGGAATAATACCAACTATGCGTGTGCTTCTTAAATTACTACAAACTATACGTAATCCCATTTTAATACGAACTACGCCTTCATTAATCTCGCTTTGTTATGGGTGACCGGCTACCTGTTGAACCTCCATTATTCAACTCTTTCTCTAACTCTTCTTCTTCTGATTCACATTTCGTGTTCATTTTCGGCCATTGAAAAAAATAATTAAATTTTTCGAAAATTCATCTTTCATTTTTTTTTCAATTAGTCTTACAAAAGCTATGGAAAAAAAATGTTTTTATTGTTATTTTGGCTTTCACGATGACTGCAACGGACCTAATAAAATCCTAGAAAGTTACAACAAGTCACTATGACCTGTAATAGCAGGTCATAATTTCATACATAACAAAGCGAGATTAATGAATGCATAGTTCATATTAAAATGAGATTACGTATAGTTTGTATTAATTTAAGAAGCACGAGCATAGTTGGTATTATTCCCATGAAATAACCCTTTTAAATATCAATAAAATGAGTAAATTACTACAAATTAAAATCAATTAATTAATCAAATACAATACTATGGTCATTTCGATTTTTTAATTTGAACGTTACAATTAATCATAAATATATGTAAAAAGTATTTTAATAAAATCAGACGCGAACTATAAAATATATATACTCGTATTAATTTTTCTCCTACATTTTTACTCAATTAATCATGTTCATTTGTAAATTGTAAAGGTATTCTATTTTTTTTGTAAATCACACCATAATTTCTTGCATAGTTAAGCTTTTTATCCACGCGAAACACGGTTTATACTCTGTAATTATTTTAAAAATCACGGTATAATTTAAAGATCAACTACATGTCACGACATATATATATATAGTTAATTATTTTCAAAAACATTAAATATGGAACAACATAAATTAAAATCATTATTCATTATACAACAATTTTATTCGAGTTTTTACGTATCACAAAATATTGTATATTCAAAGTTATTATTATCTAAAAATTTTTTTTGGAGAAAAACTATTATTATATTTTTTTTTTATGGTTATTATTATCTAAACTTAGGAAAGAAAATTATGCTCCTACTCCTACCAACCAACCTAGAAAATAAAAAAGTAGACAATATATTCATTACACCAACAACTCCACTGTTAATTACTTAATGACATTAAATACTTTAGTGATCATCCTCTCAAAAAAAATCATACCCTCATTTTTATTTATTTATTTATTTATTTTATTTTTTTATAATTTCCAATATTATCAATTAAAAAAATCCATACATATGAATTTTGAACATTATACCTATCAGAATGATATAGATATCGTATGACTTTTTAATTTTTATCGACTAATTAAAAAATGAAAATAATTATCAACTTCATATTGAACATATCAAAAATCATAACAAAACTATATATTTGAGTTTATAATTGGGATAATAATTATATTAAGCTCAAAAAATTTACAATAAATTATTGGATAACCGTGATATTATCCGAGTTTTCACTCCTTTTTGCATGCAATAACAATACTAATAACAAATTTTGAATCAACTCGAGCAAAGCAACAACATCCGTCTATTATTATTTTTATTTTTATTTTGAAAATTCATTGATTCTTATTCAATAAAATTCCCAAAAAAGGAATTATTATTGTTTTTATAAAAAACTTATATTGAACTCGAAACATATTATTACTAGAAATTATTATTATTATTATTTTGTATTTTTTTTTTAATAAAACGGAACTTGCATTAACACCAGAACACAAGAACTTATTATTATCATTATTGTTATTATTAATATAAACTAAAATAAACTAAACTAAATAAATAAATAAAATTATTAAATGAAGAAAATAAACCTTCAAATTAAACATATTATATTAATTAAAGATCAAAATTTTCCATATACATATACTCCTACATAATTAACTTGCAAAATCTTACAATAATATCATAAACTTTATACTAAAAAAAAAAAACTAAATTCTAAATTTAACCTAAATTTATCTACGGTTTTTCTAACGTCTGCCCGCCCACTGAACACACATTAGAAAATCCGATTTATCTATTATGAAGAGGATTTGGACCTGTATGAACTTTCCTTTTATCATCTTCAAATATAACATCACCATTTTTTTTGTAAGAAGAAGGAGTGAAAACCCCATTTTGCCCTTGATGATGATGATGATGCTTCACATTATGATGATCAAATTTGTTGAATCTTCCATACCCATGAGCAAATTTAGGAGCTTTAAGTAATAATAATATAATTATTATTAATAATATGAAAATAAGAGATAAATAATGATGTTTTCTTATACTCATCATTTTATTTTATTTTATTTTTGTTAAATTATTGATGAAAATAAATAGAAGAAGAATCCCAAATCATAGTTTTTTTTTTTGTTTTTTTTTGGGTATATATAGTGTATAAATTTGAGGGAATCTTAAGTGAAATTTTATTAATTTTATTAATGAGAAATTAATTAATTAATTAAAAATAAGAAGGGGAAGAGGGACTATTTTGTTGTGATTTGTTTGGAGTTTATTACATTAATGTTTGTTCTGTAAAAAAGACAGTAAGGAAGCTTTGAAATTTGGAACTTTTAAGAAGAAGATTTGTAGTTGTAGTGATAGTCAATTGGGAAATGAGAGTCAATATTGCATGGGGTTTTGTAGCAAATTTAAGATGTTTTTTTATGTAATTGAGAAACAATAAATACCGTTTTTGTGGTTGTATTTATCAGTTCAGTCTAAAAATTTAAAATAAAACATAAATTCTCAGTATATGTATCAATTGAGAAACCATAAATCTCGTTTTTAGAGCTGTATTTATCGTTTCAGTCTAAAAAAATAATAAAAAAACATAAATTCTGAATATATATATATATTTATCGATTGAGAAACAATAAATACCGTTTTTAGAACTGTATTTATCAGTTCAGTCTAAAAAAAATTAAAACAAAACATAAATTCTCAATGCATTAATTGAGAAACCATAAATATCGTTTTAGAATTGCATTGATCTATGTGTAATTTATTTTGTTTTTTCAAATTTATAAGTTTATATCAAATTTGATGTATATATATATATATATATATATATTAGTATTTGGTTAATGATAAAATGAAAAAATTCAAAATGATATTCTTAATCTCTATTATTAGTAATAATAATCTAATACAGAGTAAATAATAATAATAATAATAATAATAATAATAATAATAATAATAATAATAATAATAATAATAATAAAATGAGTGAATGTACAGATAATATCTCGGTTGCTCTCACTAATTTTTTGTAATTATTTTTTAGCTTTATATAAGTATATATATATATAACTTGGTTTAATTTCATTTAAAAAAAACAACAACAATAATAATTTTAATAATTTTAAATTTTAGCTAATAATTTTTGTAATGATACTCCTATTAGAAGGCAGTTATTGGAAACTTCTTTTGATTAATTATTTGATGTTTTCAGAGCCTAATTTTTAGGTAAAAGAGTCACTAAAATCTAAGGGAAAAGTTACACAAAGAACACAAAGAAAGAGGGAGAGAGGGAACAAGTTGAAGAAAGAGGAAGGGAGGTTATTAATGAGAGCTTTAATAGTTATTAATTAATTAATTAATCAATTAATTAATTACGAAAAATGATAAATACATTTTGAAATATTGTGTATTTGCCTGTTTATAATGTGTCAGAAGAGAAAATAAATTTACAATATATTGTATGTATTAATTGCATCAATATGTGTATAAACTGATCTTAAATTTATAATTTATGTACGTACTAAATTTGGAAGATTTAAAATGTTTAAATACAACCATAAGAACTGTATTTGACACTACGATTACGAGTAATATTTAATTAGTGTTTTTATTAAGCTTAGTAGTAGTAGTAGTAACATGGTAATTAGTGTTTAGAGTAGTCTTGTCTTTGGTGGCTTGAAATTTAATGCTAAAGATATGTTGTTTATTGTTCAATATCTTGGGTCATGTGATCAATCATTTTCATTATGAAGAGGGTGTTTATGTCAAAAAATAACACTTATTGTATTATAATCTTATATTATCGATAATTACAGTGTAAACCGTTGCACCATGCAACAGAGCAAAAATTTATAATTTACGGTAAAAAAAAAGTGATCATATTTAGGTTAATTAATGACGACTTTTACATATATATTGATCACTTTTTAATACTATAAAACACTTATTATAATCTTATATTATCGATAATTACAGTGTAAACCGTTGCACCATACGACAGAGCAAAAATTTATAATTTACGGTAAAAAAAAGTGACCATATTAGGTTAATTAATGACAATTTTTACACAAATACTGTTCACTTTTTAATACTATAAAATGGTCAGTAATTAACTTAAAATAATCAATTTTTACCATAAATTGCTAATTTTTAGCTCTGTCACACGGTATAACGATTGTATTGTATTTGCTAAAAAAATTAATCTTTGGATCAATAAATTTGTGTAAATCATATTAATTTTGAAAGTATAATAATCCTTTTTTATAAATCATTAATCATGATATGATAGATATGAACTATCCCATCTTTGGATAAGAAAAAAAAGCCAAGTTTATTGGCTTTGGATTTTGGAGTTTATGATTTTGTTGAAAAAATTTGGTTTATGTCTTTCCATGACACTTTGGTGGCCTATAAAATTAGGGAATGTTGTTTTATATAGGTAGGTATTGTAGTATGTCACTTGTGAAGCAAATAATCCAAGGGAACATTGCCTTACAATTTAAAGGACTTATTTATTTTAACCTATTTTCCCTAAAAAAGTTGCTAGAAATGTGGTTTTGTAGGAATAATAAGTCATTAGATTTTTATTTTTATTTTTATCTTAATGTAATAAAAATACATATATTGACTTTTTATGACATGAGATCCATCTTTGAATAACCTAACTCCTTCCAATGTTGACTTAGTTCAATCAAGCCAAAAAAATAAATATTTATTTGTATATATACATATGATTTTATTTTTGAAAATATAAATGGTAAAAATAATTTTTGTTATTTGATACGCACGATTAAATAATGAAACAATAAAAATGGAATGGATGTGATGCAATGTTATATACGGAGTATTTTGTAACATTTTAATGATAATATGAAAATCAGTTTTTATTACTCTGTAATTGATCCTATATTTTAAATTCAGAGTATTGTCGATAAATTTGAGAGAGCAAAATTGTTATAAATGTGTCCATTGACCACATAATAAAATTTCATATAATTGTGTTTATTTAGATTACATTTTTTCAAAAATTATACTCCGTAAGAAATAATGTTATAAATTTGTACATACAGTATGCCATCGATTAGTAGAATACTTTGATGTCTTTTACACTTTATATTACAAGAAAAATAAAGATAAAAAATCATATATGATGTGTCACTTTGATTATTATTATTATTATTATTTATTATTATTATTATTATTATTATTATTATTATTATTATTATTATTTTAAAATAAAATAAAATAAAATAAAACTTTAAATGTAATAGTAAAACATCACATATAATGATATAAGTTGACCTAAAAAGATGATTACATTTAGAAAGGTGGGAGTTTAAAGAAGAGGTGGAATGAATTGAAAGTAATGGTGATTAAGTAATTTCTCAAGGGAAATGATAGTGTTTTTTTTTTTGTTTTTTTTTTAAAAACTTTTTCTTATTTTCTTTTACATTATTCCCGTTTCAGTCCATAATTTACACTTTTTTTTACGGTGTATCAGTTAATAATTTACGTTTTTTATTTTAGATACTACCTCCGTCCCACTAAGATTGTCACATTTTATTAAAATACTCCTCACAAATAATAGGGAAATGAGACAATCATTTAGGGACGGAGGGAGTATAATTTATCCTCAGTAACGTATCTGTTGATGATATTAAAAACAATTCAATTTTCTATATAAAGCAATTGTAAACAATCTAGTGGGACGGTGGAGTAAAAGAAAGATGGATGAACATTTTATTCCTCAATGTCATTATATAAAGACTTTGATAATCATTACTTGAAGATAATCCAATAAACACACATTATTCTTGTCATCATTGTACATTTTGTACTCCAAAGAATGGACCAATAATTACTATTATTTGTTACGAATTATCTGTCGCATTGTTACGATTAATAAAATACAGAACACTATGTGTTTACTGGTTAGTGAGACAAACAACCGAAAAAACAAAGTATTTTTCCTAACGAAGAAAGATATTTTAGTCCTTTTTTTTCCTGTTTAAATGAATAAATATTTGATTTGTTATAACAATATGTGACAAATAATGCATTTTTTTAAGAATTAAACAAGAATTAATTAATTAATACACTAATAATGCATTTTTTTTTATTAATTAATGTTAAATCTTTTTAAATTTATTCATTCTAATACTCGTAACTAATAAATCTTCATTCCGATGTAAATACAAACGATACTTACGACTCTACATTTTGTTTCGAAACCTCGACACTTCATAATAATAATAATAATAATTTATACAACAGGGTGTCTGCTCTTCGCAGTTCATTTTTTTTTTTTTTTCGATATATCAAAAAATAAAGTTAAAATACTCAAAATATCGATATTTTTTTTAGTTGGGCTATTAAAAGGCTAAGCCCAAAGAAATATATTTTGAATAAAAAGAAAGCCCATATTTTAATAAATATAGAAATTAAATTAAAAAAAAATAATTATAATTTCACTCTTCACAATATAATTTTTCGTGAAACTTCGATTGTTTGGAGGAGAAGCTACTAATTAATCATCTAATTTCATATATTTTCCAGGTAAATTCATCTTCAATTTCCATCAGAATTTAATTAATTGTTCAATTTGATCATAAAAATTCATAATTAATCAAATAATCAGCTAATTATGTGATTTTTTTACTTGTTAATTGATGTTTTACTTGATTTTTTCCATGAAAGTTTGCATCTTTCGCTGTTAGATTGAATTCTTAGCATCCGGGTTGAACTAATTTGATTGATTATGGATTGTGTTCTTTGAATTGGGATTTGATGAACCCTAGAAAATTAAATCAATTTTGATGAACAAAAGCTACGATTTTTTTTTCCCTTTAATTTCGCGTTATTGCTTCAGTTTCTGCTTTTTTCCCACTGTTTTAATTCGATTAATTCGAATCGATTGTGTAAAAACAGCCTAATTTGGGATATTATCAAGGGAATTACCAATTTAATTCGCGTCGAATGTGTGAAAAATCGCCATAGTTTGAGCTTAATCTAATTTCTTAATGGTTTTAATGGCGGAATTCATGGTGATAATGGCGAAAATACTGTAATTTTGAAGGTTTAGGCATGAAATTACCAATTCGATTCGTATCGAATGTGTGAAAAATCATGTTTTCTGGGTTCGTAGTTCGTCCTGGATTATGATGGATAATCACCATAGCTTGAGCTTAATGTAATTTCGTAATGGTTTTAATGGCGGAATTAATTCTCTAAGACTTTCGATTTTCTTCATAATTCGACATTTTCGAGCAATTTGATTTTCTTCATAATTCGACATTTTTGAGCAATTTGATTTTCTTCATAATTCGACATTTTCGAGTTTTTTTTTTTTTTTTTTTTTTTTCCGTTTAATTCCGATTTTTGCGAAATTACAATTATTTCGAAACATAAATCTTCAAACACGGTTTCATTTCGTTGTTCGTAATGGTTTTAATGGCGGAATTAATTCTTCGAGACTTTCAATTTTCTTCATAATTCGACATTTTCGAGCAATTTGATTTTCTTCATAATTCGACATTTTCGAGTTTTTTTTTTTTTTTTTTTTTTTTTTTTTTTTTTTTACGTTTAATTCCGATTTTGCGAAATTACAATTATTTCGAAACATAAATCTTCGAACACAAATTCATTTCGTTGTTCGTAATGGTTTTAATGGCGGAATTAATGCTTCGAGACTTTCAATTTTCTTCATAATTCGACATTTTCGAGCAATTTGATTTTCTTCATAATTCGACATTTTTGAGTTTTTTTTTTTTTTTTTTTTTTTCCGTTTAATTCCGACTTTGCGAAATTACAAATATTTCGAAACATAAATCTTCAAACACGGTTTCATTTCGTTGTTCGTAATGGTTTTAATGGCGGAATTAATGCTTCGAGACTTTCAATTTTCTTAATAATTCGACATTTTCGAGCAATTTGATTTTCTTCATAATTCGACATTTTCGAGTTTTTTTTTTTTTTTCGTTTAATTCCGATTTTGCGAAATTACAAATATTTCGAAACATAAATCTTCAAACACGGTTTCATTTCGTTGTTCGTAATGGTTTTAATGGCGGAATTAATTCTTCGAGACTTTCAATTTTCTTAATAATTCGACATTTTCGAGCAATTTGATTTTCTTCATAATTCGACATTTTCGAGCAATTTGATTTTCTTCATAATTCGACATTTTCGAGTTTTTTTTTTTTTTTTTTTTCGTTTAATTCCGATTTTGCGAAATTACAATTATTTCGAAACATAAATCTTCAAACACGGTTTCATTTCGTTGTTCGTAATGGTTTTAATGGCGGAATTAATTCTCTAAGACTTTCGATTTTCTTCATAATTCGACATTTTCGAGCAATTTGATTTTCTTCATAATTCGACATTTTCGAGCAATTTGATTTTCTTCATAATTCGACATTTTTGAGTTTTTTTTTTTTTTTTTCGTTTAATTCCGATTTTGCGAAATTACAATTATTTCGAAACATAAATCTTCAAACACATGTCGTTTCGTTTCGTTGTTCGTAATTGTTTTAATGGCGGAATTAATTCTTCGAGACTTTCAATTTTCTTAATAATTCGACATTTTCGAGCAATTTGATTTTCTTCATAATTCGACATTTTTGAGTTTTTTTTTTCCCTTCATTTAATTCCGATTTTGCGAAATTACAATTATTTCAAAACATAAATCTTCAAACCCACGTCGTTTCGTTCTTCGTAACGGTTTTAATAGCGGAATTAACGCTCCGAGACCTTCGAATTTCTTAATAACTCGACATTTTCGGCCGATTTTTTTTTTTTTTTCCGTTTAATTTCGATATTACAAAATTACAATTATTTCGAAACATAATAATCTTTAAAGTTTAAAAACGCAGGTCGTTTCATTGAGATGGAATCCAACAAGGAAGTTAAGCCAACAACCGTCACCCCGTCACCAACAATGACTTCATGTCGAAAAAAGAAAAAGGACGACGCGACTTTCCTAGAAGACGTCAAAGATCATATCGACGAGTTTATATACGCTTCCATGGATGAACACAAATCATGCTTCAAAAAGACCATTAGCAAGGTCGATATCTCGATGCCTTGCATTCTACTTTTTTTTTTTTTTTTTGAGTAAATTAAAAATTACTCCCTTCTGATATTTTTGTTAAAAATAACTTCCAAAATCTATCAAAAGTTCAAAAATTGCTCCCAAATTTATTTTTAGGACGAAAAGGCCCTTGGTTAGAGGGTCAGGTGAAGTAATATGGCATAAAAAAGTTAGGGGCATTTTCGTTCAAAAATTATATTTTGGAGCATTTTTTAAACTTTTGATAGATTTTGGAAGCTATTTTTAACAAAAAAAATTTAAAGGATAGTAAATTTTAAAATTAGTACATATCTTACAAGGGAGTAATTTTTAATTTACTCTTTTTTTAAATTAAAAAAAAAAATTGCCTTCTTGAATTTATTTAAAAAAGTTAGGGGCATTTTCGTCCAAAAATTATATTTTGGAGCAATTTTTAAACTTTTGATAGATTTTGGGAGTTATTTTTAACAAATATTTTTTAAAAGGGAGTATTTTTTTTTTTTTTTTTTTTTTTTTTGCGTTCTTGAATTTATTTAAAATTATAAACCCGTTTTTGTTTTTTTTGGTCGGAGCAGATGTTCGGGATGTCGAGAGAAGTGGCACAAAGGGCGGCCGTGGAGCAACAAGAGATCGAGAGTATTCTTCCTCTTCAAACGACAATCTCGAAATAGAGTCAATAGACCGTGTTTTTATATATTTATTATCTTCGAAGAACTTGATGTGTAATGTACTAATGTATCTTTGAAATATTGGATTTTCGAGACTCGTGGTTTTCCCTCTCGACCCAAATAAAATTCAACATTGTCGGGTCATTTTGATGGTTTGAAGGGTCGGATCCATAAAACCATTGCAATTTTTTTTTGTATAAAATACGTATACGGTATACGGAATACGGAATACGGTATATCGGCCCTAACTCTATTCAAATGTGATGACATTCGAGTACTTGACCCGTATTTAAAATAATTTAAAATAATAATCGAATGTATTTAAAATGTAATTAAATAATAATCGAATGTAATTAAATAATTAAATAATAATCTAATGTATTTAAAATAATTTAAAATATTTAAATAATACCGTGTTAGTATCCGTATCAGTATCTGTATCCGTATTAATTAACTACCTTAGTTAAAAAAAAAAAAACCGGAAAATTTGGATTCGAATCGGGTTGATAATTTCCGCCCAAATACAACACAAACCCTAGAAAATTAAATCAATTTTGATGAACAAAAGCTGTGAGTGACTCTGTGAGCGCGCGATTAACAACAAATTAAGATCAGGTAATCTGCTTAATTTACTTCCTTTTAACAACTTGAATCTCTGAAACATTTTTAATTTCGCGTTATTGCTTTGATTTCTGGGTTTTTTTTTAAATTTTTTTTAAAATTAATTCGTATCGAATATGGGAAATTTGTGCAATCTGGAATGTTAGTTAGGGAATTACCAATTCGATTCATAATCGAATGTGTGAAAAATCATGTTTTCTGGTTTTATACCAGATTATGGTGGTAAATCGCCATAGCTAATTACAGAGCTGGAGCTTACTGTAATTTGGTAATGGGTTTTAATGGCGGAATTAATGGTGATAGCGATGAAATTAATCAATAATGTAACTTGGGAATATTAGGCAATTACCGATTTAATTCGTATTGAATGTCTGAAAATTATGTTTTCTGTTTTCGACGGATTATGATTGGAAATCGCCATAGCTGAAGCTCACTGTAATTTCGTTGTTGGTTTTAATGGCGGAATCAATGGCGACAGCGATGAAAAAATCACGTAATTTGGGCAAAGTTCCATTTTTTTGTCGAAATTGAAGTATCAAAGTGTCGTGTTAGTTGATTTACACTTACAGAGCTCGAGCTTACTGTAATTTCGTTATTGATTTTAATGGCGGAATTAATGGTGATAGCGATAATTTGGGCAAAGTTCCAATTTTTTTCATCGAAATTGAAGTATCAAAGTGTCGTATCGTCAGAATTCTACGTTGTTTGTGCAGAATTTGATCTAGAAAGATCCGAGACCATGGATTCAGAAGCAGCACGAACTGCAAGGGAGTCACTAGACCTGGCATTTCACATGTCGAACATACTCGACACAGGATTAGATCGTCACACTCTATCAGTCCTCATTGCACTTTGTGATGTCGGTATGAACCCTGAATCACTTGCTGCCCTTGTCAAGGAACTTCGAAGAGAACCCGTCTCTTCTTCTTCTTCTTCTATCACCAAGCCTGCTGACTCCCCCCCATCCAACTCCTGAATCAACTGCCTTACCAGTCACGACAACAATGTACTGTTTTTTTTATTGGGTTGGAGACGGGTTATCCGTATTAGGTGATTTGGGTCGAATTGGGTCGAGCAATGTGTGTATAAAGTCATCTATGTTGATTCGAAAATGAACGCTTTGGTTTGAATGACACTCACTTTCGAATGTCGATGATACTAGAATGTTCATTTTTTTGGTTCAACGAAAAGTGCACTTGGTCGCATTACTATATAGAGGAGGGGGATTCGAACCTGAGATCTATTGTCCCAGAATACCTAGTCTTAACCACTAGGCTAAGACATCTTCGGTATACTGGAATGTTTATTCATGTCTTCGGTATACTGGAATGTTCATTCATGTATACTGGAATGTTCCAGAACACCTCGCCTTAACCACTAGGCTAAGACATCTTCGGTATACTGGAATGTCTTCGGTAACTAATAAGTGATAACCCAATTTCGGATTTTGCGAGACTGATCCATTTAGGGCATTTCGCAAGGTTGGGTCGGGTTGGGTCAGGTCGAATCACTTCAACTTAAAGTCGAACAGTTGTTTGTTTGTTTTTAGAAAAAAATGAACATCTACGAGTAAGGTCTTGTTCTTTTGGACTTATATCCAGTCAGTTTGTCTCTATATTTCAGTCAGTTTAAGTTAAATTAAGTTCAGTTAAGTTCACTCAGTTTCAGTCCAAAAGAAGCCTACTGAACAAAGAGAACATCGGTCTACAATAGATGGATAGCTATTCAATTCAAACACACACGGAGATTTACATTACTTTCTTCGACGGAGCGAAGATAACTTTCCTCGACATAAGATTTGGCCAAATCGGGAAAAAAAAAAGAGTTCAAAACAATCAAACTACCTCACAATACGAATCACGAATCACATACGAGAAATCCAAATACAACCCGTCACTCATCATACAAACAATCTCGACTCTCGACTCTCAACAAATTTCGAAATTACTCATGATCGAACTCGGCCTCCTCGTCCTCATACTCTTCCTCATCGGCGGTAGCATCCTGGTACTGTTGATACTCGGAAACCAAATCATTCATATTACTCTCAGCCTCGGTGAACTCCATCTCGTCCATGCCTTCACCCGTGTACCAATGCAAGAAAGCCTTCCTCCTAAACATAGCCGTGAACTGTTCGCTAACCCTTCTAAACATCTCCTGAATCGAGGTCGAGTTTCCAACGAAAGTCGAAGCCATGCTCAAACCCCGAGGCGGGATGTCACAAACACTCGACTTCACGTTGTTCGGGATCCACTCAACGAAGTAGGACGAGTTCTTGTTTTGGACGTTGATCATTTGCTCGTCGACCTCCTTCGTGCTCATTTTGCCTCGGAACATGGCTGAGGCGGTCAGGTACCGCCCGTGTCGTGGGTCGGCCGCGCACATCATGTTCTTTGAGTCCCACATTTGTTGGGTCAGTTCGGGCACGGTTAGGGAACGGTATTGTTGGGAGCCTCGGGAGGTTAAGGGTGCGAACCCAACCATGAAGAAGTGGAGACGGGGGAACGGGATTAAGTTCACGGCTAGCTTTCGAAGGTCAGAGTTGAGTTGACCCGGGAACCGGAGGCAGCATGTGACACCACTCATTGTTGCTGAGATCAAGTGGTTCAAATCTCCAACTGAAGAAAACCAAGCAACAAATATTAGTATCCTTATCATATGGTACCTATTTGGATCCGTTTTAGGGTTGAAACGGATACTTACAGCTAGGGGTAGTGAGTTTGAGGGTCCTGAAGCAAATATCATATAAAGCCTCGTTGTCGAGCACCATACACTCGTCAGCATTCTCGACAAGTTGGTGAACAGAGAGAGTTGCATTGTACGGTTCAACCACTGTGTCGGAAACTTTTGGTGATGGGAAGACAGAGAAAGTGAGCATCATCCTGTCAGGGTACTCTTCCCTTATCTTCGAGATCAGTAAGGTTCCCATACCAGATCCCGTTCCTCCACCCAAAGAATGGCACACTTGGAATCCTACACGAGAAGAAAATCAAACGTTTAACTGAAGATCGTACTTAACATTAGTGTTTTAGTGACGCTGTTAAACCGAGTTTTTTTGTTATTAAGAAATACAGCAAGATTCTCGACACAGTTTTCATCACGGGTCATGATTGACAAAAACAAAAAGACGGTTTTTTTTTCATTTGCTTTGATTCTCAACACGGTTTTCATCATGGGTCATCTGAAAAACAGTTATCGGGAGAGAAACATAAGAACAGTAGTAGTCAACTAGTCATCAAGTGTCGAAAATTATATACCTTGAAGACAATCACAATTCTCAGCTTCCTTTCGAACAACATCAAGAACCGAGTCAATAAGCTCAGCACCCTCAGTATAATGACCCTTAGCCCAGTTATTACCAGCACCCGACTGGCCAAAAACAAAGTTATCAGGACGGAAAATCTGACCAAACGGGCCAGTTCTGACAGCATCCATAGTACCCGGTTCAAGATCCATCAACACAGCACGAGGAACAAATCGACCACAAGAAGCCTCGTTGTAGTAGACATTGACACGTTCCAACTGCAAGTCTGAGGTACCAACGTACCTCCCAGTTGGATCGATGCCATGCTCGTCACAGACAACTTCCCAGAATTTAGACCCGATTTGGTTTCCGCACTGACCACCCTGAATGTGTAGGATTTCTCTCATTTTCCTGGTTTATAACACATATGAGTATGTTAGTAAAACTGCCAACATACTGGAATCGAGAATTCGACATCACTGATGCAATGCTCAGCTTAATTAATAGTATCAAAATGATCAGCAAAACTCGAATTAAACTGAAACTTCAGCTTAATTAACATCGAAATCCTCAAGATAAGCATCAATTTGTTCTTATTTGCATCGAATCAGAGCAATTTTTACATATCAAAATGATCAGAAAAACTCAAATTAAACTGAAAATTCAACATCGAAAACCTCAAGATAAGCATCAATTTGTTCTTATTCGCATCGAATTAGAGCAATTTTTACGAATTACATCGAATTGAATGCAAAGAACCCTAGATTTACGACGAAACACTCTAATTTCTAAAAAATCGAACAAATTCAAAGAACATTACACGATTAAACAGCAGTCAGTAATTCGAAATTCGAGCGCAAATTACCAAGATCTTAAGATCTAACATATACACA
Organism: Agrostemma githago; assembly: GCA_958450325.1. Classification (NCBI taxonomy): domain Eukaryota; kingdom Viridiplantae; phylum Streptophyta; class Magnoliopsida; order Caryophyllales; family Caryophyllaceae; genus Agrostemma; species Agrostemma githago. The sequence continues at coordinate 76,584,380 of OY288247.1, read as the reverse complement.
CAGCAATGAACTACATCTAAGCAAAATCCAGGCATAAATGCATAATCACCTCAATTAAACTTCAAACAATGGCGAATTGGCGAAAAACTCAAATCAACACCAAAATCCTCAAGATAAACATCAATTTGTTCATATTTACATCGAATTGCAGCAATTTCTACAAAAAAAACATCGAATTGAATCCAAAAAAAAAACCCTAGATTTACGACAAAAACACTACCACAACAACTCCCAACTCTCCAATTTCCAAAAACACCACTAATTTCAATCGTATCAAACAAAATTCAAAGAACATCAAACGATTAAACAACACAGTAACTCGAAATTCGAACACAAATCGCGAAGATCTTGAGATCAGATTACCTTGAGCGACGACGAACAGTACGAAGTGTAGAGAGAGAGAGTGGTTGTTGAAGGTAAGTGTAGAAATGTGAGTGAAGAGGGAAAACCGTTTTTTTATACAAGTTGATAAAAATATAACGTAAACCGTGAACCGGTTCAATCGGGTCGGGTTTCAATTCAGACTCACCAATCTGATCAACCGGGTCACGTTCAAATCGGGTCAAATCATTTGTGTTTGTTATTTTCAACTTTCTTAGTCATATCGACCCGTTTTCTATAATGACATGCATTCGGGTCAGTTTTGGGTTAGGCCAGGTCTATCTATTTGGCTTCATGTGTTAGATCGGGTTATTTGAATCGGTTTGGGTCGGTTTTGTCGGGTCTAAGTGTTTTTTTTTTTCTTTCAATGAAGCGAGTACTTAGTTGCAAGTACAATATAGGGGAAGGAGATTCGAACCTGAGACCTACTATGCCAGTTTTCGGCTCGGGTCTAACTTCTAAGCATCGATGCTTCCGGTTGAGTCACGTTTGGGTCAGATCTGATCAGTTTTTCTCAATGATCTGTCCAGGTCAAAAGATCATACTGATCCAAAGTGTAATAATATAGAGTACTATACATCGATTGTATACAATAATTACTGATCTGATCCAAATGATGTGTTAGTATTACTTGTTTTTGTTAAGATGGTGACATTTTATTTCCTTTCACTTTATTTCTATTTTCCTACCTAATAATTAGCTAAATTCTTCATTATTACTCATCAATTAATCAATTATATCTCATCTCTTGTGGGACTAATGACTTGATATAAAGCATAATTAAGGAATTCTATGGGCTCATTTAGTTAATTGATTGGTATCCTAAGCAAAATATTTTAATTAACGTAAGGTTATCATAAACGTTTTAGTTTTTTTGTTAAGGATTTGGAAATCATCATTACATTTCTGATCAGGATTGCTTGGATCAAAGTCAATGTTTTGAGTAAGATTTAGCCTTGTATAGTATCAGTTGGTATCCTAAGCGATAAACATATGTAGACGTGCAGTTAACATTTTGACCTAACATGATGATCACAAACGTTTTGGTTTTTTCGTTAAGGAATTGAACGTCGTTATTGAATCTGCTTAGACCAGAGCTGACATCTTAAATACAGTAAGATTTTAACATTGTACCAGACTACCAGTTGCTGACATCCTAAGATTTAACATTTTAACCTAACATGATCATAACGTTTTAGTTTTTTCGTTAAGGATTTGGACGTCGTTATTACATCTACGAGAACTACTTGAACAGTTAGCCTTGACCATAGTCGACGTTTTAAGTAAGATTTAACCTTGTACCGGTTGATCATATTTACGATTTCTAATAACCTAATAATAATAATAATAATAATAATAATAATAATAATAATAATAATAATAATAATAATAATAATAATAATAATAATAATAATTTGGAATTATTGGTTGTCCTTTGTGAAAAGGATAAACTTTTGTCCTCAAATGACAAAACATCAAATATTGAAAAGGAGATATGCACATCTACAACAGAAAATACACTGTTTTTTTTACCAATTGATCTTTTAGAATTTATGAGTTTATCGGTTTGATTAGAATAGTTAGTCTTATATAAGACGGTTTAACCTGAATAATTCATAACACAAGATTAATTGTTCAGGATTTAACCATTAAATTTAAACATTTTTTTATATAGTTTTATAGTTAATTAAAGTCATAAGTAAATAAATTAGTGATCGATCTATTACCCAATAACCAATTAACCATTTTATATACACAAATTATACAGTAACACGATTTCACGCGTGAGACAGTCTAATTCTGTAAAAATAAAATTTATTTGTTATTGATAAACGGTTTCACGCGTAATAATGTGTCACTGCACAGTATAATACCGTCTCATATAATAACGGTTGATATATGAGTAATAATTTGGTATTTGGTCCATAAACTAACCACATTGTCCTTATTGGATCATGTTAAAATCTCTAATATAATGGGCTACCCCAAATAGTTGTCCTTAAATTTTTTTAGTCTTCACTCATGGGTTTTAGGCTTTTAGCCCATGTAATGTTCAAACAATAAATCATACTACAATGTTGAGTTTGATCCAACTAAAAAATTAAATAAATAAATTGTTGCATGAAACCGTCTTACTGTATATGATAGAGCAGACTCACGGTAACTGTAAGGAAACAAGGTTGCTCGAGTACGCGCATAAAATAAAATTGCATTTTTTTTTGGAAACATAAATTCTTCTATGCGACAGTTTCATAGTAATTATATATCGTGAAACCTCGAACCCTAGGACATTGCACTCCATGATACTATATATATCATCGTGAAACTCTTTTTTTCGAACGTAACATTCCTAAATATATTTATTTTGTGTCTTTATTGATAGTCAAATTTTACTTATTCTAACCTAAAAAAATCAAATAAAAAAAACAACCTATTTTGTCAATTTTTATAATTTTTTAATGTGTTTTTAAAAAAGAAAAATGGAATAAAATTACCATTTATGAGCAATATATACTAACTTTGGTGTCTAATTATAGTCATTAATAACTAGAAAAGGGCCTTTAGTTGTGATAATGGGCCATCCTCTAATCAATTAATCTTCAACAATGCTAAGACCAATGTTAATCTATCAATGATGACTATCACCAAACATTACCTAACTAATGTCCTTACTCAAACCCTATAATAATAAAGAATAAGGCTGTTGAGAAACCGTCTCTCGGCGTGTTATTCGCAGGCTTATTTTCAGCTCGTTTATTTCAATTATGTTCGTTCTTATTCAGTTGAGTTGATCAGTTAATTTCAGTCCCATTAAGTTAAAGCTAAGTTATTAAACCTTTGTCATTTAGTACTATTACATCTAAATAATAAAACCAGTCTCTTTAAAGATTTTTAAACTAAGAAGAACGATAAATACAGTCCTTAATTAGAGTTATATTTAAGAAATTAAAAGATAGAAATAAAGTCTATACACACATGCATTATTTTTTATTTTATTTTATTTATTTTTGAATCATATACCCATGAATTATTAAACTAAATTAATATTTCATATATTATCATATACACATGCATTATTAAACTTTATATTTCATAAATTAATACCAAATTTAGAAGATAATAAATGCTTAAATACAGTCTTAAAGATCGTATTTATATTAATATTACCCTTAAATTAATAGCAAAAAGCATAGTCAATTTCTAAGTAACATCATTAAGCAAAAGATTAGCAAAAGTCTAATTTTCTCTCAAAAGATAACACAATTATATTATATTATATTATATTGAAGTGATGCATCAATCATGATGTTTTAATTTAATTTATTTTGCTTGGAATCCAATTAAGTCAAGGAGTTGAACCAAACTAATTAATTTGTCTAATTTGTCTAATTTCATACTTAATCTCTATCCATTTGCAAGGTTGTCATTATTTGTCATATTTGTATCACCTACTTGCTTAATTATAATTTGCTTGTTAAATTAGTTAATTGTTTGGTAGTTTAACACTATATATCAAGACTTTGTTGCCTTAATAATAATAACAAAAATTATATTCAGCAATTATTATTGTGTACAACTGTTATACAATACAGAGTATAATTCAACGATACAACAAAATGATCACGTTAGATTAAATAATGAAAATTTAAGGTTAAATAGTGAAGTTAAAACTGGTCAATTTTTATCATAAATTGCTGATTGTTAGCTCTATTGCATGATAAAACGATCGTACAACATAATCTGGATGTAATAACCCAAAAAAATGAACAATAGTGAAGTTAAAATTGATCAGTTTTTATCATAAATTGACAGTTTTTAATTTTATTGTATGATAAAACGGCTGTACAGTATAATTTGTAATCGTAATTAGGTTGGATAAAAATGTAGGTAATCTTGGTAGGAACTATCCTATCTAATTATGCGACACTTTATTATAGGTTAGTACGGATTTTCAAAATCAATTCAATTTAGACATTTGGTCATACCCTATTTAATTAAACTATTTAAAGCGTAAAATTCGGACCATGTGCGATTTATAATAAATTTCTATATTTCGTAAAGTAGAATGAAAAAAAAATATTTTTTTAATATTTTATTAAGTAAAAAAAAATCTTTTTTTTTTTTTTTATAAATTTGCGATACATATTTCAGAATACTTATATTATATTCACAAAAACAATATCGTGACAAATTTTATTTTATTTTCGTTTATAATTTTTTCTTTTGATTGTTAAATTTAATTCAGGCGAAATATTTTTTTAATATTATCGTTACATTATAGATTTATTTTAATCGATTTAGGGTTTATTATTTTCAATCTTAAAAATTGGAATTAATGAGCAAGTCAATTCGAGTTTGTTTAGAAATACATAGTTTGTCAAATCTAGGGTCCCATGCATATATATACTCACGTGTGATCGATAAGTGTAACCTACACGAATCGAATTTAATTCTAATCATTTATAGAAATAATAAAGTCGAATATAAATACATTAAATAGTAATGTACATTATATATATCATTATTATGGTCGGTCTTAAATTCCGATAATAATACTACTCAAATTCAAGAAATTAATAAATTTGCATGCAATTGCGTGAAAATTATAAAATGTATTTTTTTCATACATACTTGCTTTATGTTTGTCGTGACAAAAATGAGTAAACATTGGCCTAATATAAATTATATAATGGTCCATTTATTATATATATTGTGACTCATCATGCATGACAATAATAATAATAATAATAATAAAACAAAATGACAATAACAATAATAATAATAATAATAATAATAATAATGACAATAATAATAATAATAATAATAATAATAATAATAATAATGACAATAATATAATAATAATAATTCTTGTAATTTGTTCTGGTGTTAATGAAAGTTCTGTTAAAAAATAATAATAATAATAATAATAATAAAATAATAATAATAATAATAATAACAACGTTAATTTAATTGTTTGATTAATAATGATAGCACCATTTCATGCAAATATTACACATATATATAGTACCACGTACGTAAATGCCCTAATTTAGCAACTAAGTGCATATATATTCACTATTATTCGAAGTTAACTTTAGAAAATATCGACGTCGATTATCCATAATCTGACTAAAAAAATTCTATATATTTATTTATAAATAAAGAAAATAATTTAAGAGTATGTATTTAGTATTTCGAGAGACCGGGAAAAGTCAAATTTTATATATCCTTTGATTGAATCGTTTAAAACGGATGTATCGATCTTTTCAGGGTTCTGATGATCTGAATCATCTGATGTTTGATAACTTCAAAAACTATCGAAACATAAAAAATATTATATAAATGTTATGTTTATAGGTTGATGAAAACTCGATAAAATGCATTAAAAAAATAATCGTTTTCTGATATCTCGAGATTGAGAAATATATATAATGTTGGATGTATATATGTATGTAGGATCGGTCGATCGATGGTTAATAGACAATGGTTAAGACGTAACATTGCATGTGATAGACGTTCGTGCATGTCCCTTTGCTATTGTCCTTCGTGCTTGTTTTTTTATAATTATTTTAGGGAATATAATATATTGATTTTATTTAATTAATTAATTAATTAATTAATTAATTTGTTGGGTCGATTTATTATTAATAGCAAAGTTCGGATTTGGAGATAAAAAAAATAAATTAAAAATATCGGTTTATTCAATATAATCACTTTAACGATCTAAGGAAAATTAATCTAATACGCCGTAAATTAATATTTAATCTTACTTAATTATAGTTACGACATCATACGAGTACTAGTTCTTAGGTAACTAAATAACTCGTCTTTTCAAATGAATAACTGATGCTTATTTGACCAGATTTTATTATTTTAGTGACGAAAAAATATACAAATAAGATCGAGGATTATATGATAAAATAACGATATTGTGAGACGGTTATATATATATATACGGAACAATAATAATTTGTGATTTATATATAAAAGGCCAAAGTATTGCTTTTACAATTGCCTAATCACAAAAGTTAAATTTGTGAAGTTACCAACTAATAATAATGATTATGAATGAATAGAACTAATTAGTTATATTAATTATTAATTAAACCGTCAATTAATTAAGTATGTGTCCTAATCAATCGATCACTTTCTTTAACGTTACAAAAAGTCATGATCAAACGTGTAATTTTAGGATAATTATCGGATATAATTAGTACTATATATAGAGTGATTATCTTGTAAAACCGTCGCATAAAAGAATTTATACAACTGATATAGATTGATTTTAAATCTATATTCTGACCAGTAATTACCGTGTGACAATAATAAAAATTTGTAATTTATGATAAAAAGTGGTCATTTTAGGATAGCTAGTTACCATTTTCAGATAAATAGTTATCACTCTGTCGCACGGCACAACGATTTTATAGTATAATTTATGTATTCCGACTTTATTTGATGATTTTTATTTCTGAGTACGCCACTGATCGAGTTAATGGATGAGAAAATAAGATTATATATACACCTAGTTGTACAATAACATTGTACAACCAGGTGTAAGTTTTTTGAGCTGAGTTGTAAGTTTTTGAACTTGAACATTTATGTGATTTAACTCGACAACTTTACACTAAAGCTCAGAAATTTTACAGCAAAACTCGAAATCTTTCTGATAAAGCTCAAGATCTTAAAACCAGTTGTACATAGAATTATGTACAACTGACTGTATAATCCTCTCACTGGAATGAATGTTTCCGTTAAGCAACGTCTCTTTGCTTAATTATAGAAAAGGATAATTAATGTTGGATTATTGTGGGGACTTAAGTACAAATTAAACAGTCGAGGTTGTTGTTGTTTCATGCCTTTTCATGTGGGACACTATTTACAATTTTGTGAGTAGTGTGACGAGTATATCTGTTACAGTTTTATAATAACAGATCAATTTTATATGGAGTGTCTAGCAATCAGTCATATAGTACTTCGTATAAAAATCTGTGAAAAGACGGTTTTGTTGATGATCTTACTTAACTGTTTGTCAGATATCTTGATTCGTAAAAATCTTAGGAGAATGAGAGAGTTTAAACCTGATTCGAGCTTAGAAATCACAACTCGGATCACGCACATACAGTGATGGAAGTGAGTCGTGTACTCGTGTGGCACCATGTTTGGAGAAGAAACTTCCATGTTCGTGACAGACTGCCAATTCAATCAATTCAACCTTTTTTTTTATGAACGAGGGAACTGCAGCCGCCGCTACCATTTTGGTGCGCTCTGGGTAAACCCTCGGGTGTACGCATAGCCTGCAAACCACGCACACCAAGGTAAACCGTTCGTGGGCGACATGCTCGAAGTCTACCTTTGATTTAGCCATATTTCTTTGCATTTTGGGAGTGTCCAAAACGTGTTATGCTATGCCTAGCTGGGTGGACTGTACCGTGTGTACGTTAGACACAATCTTCTTTCTCAAACTTCAGCTCAAACACGATCTCCACGCCACGTTAAACCATAGGAGTACTTAACCATACCAGCCCACCGAAATATGTAACCGACTCCACATCTTCCCAATCACAAACCCGATCAGATCTCTCTTGACGAACATCTCCATCCTACGATTAAAACACGTTAAATAACATACCCTACACATAAACGAGACAACTGTTTCACTATTCCCCAAAACATTCAACTTTCGTTTATTAAACCATACTTAACCATACCAGCCCCACCGAGATACGTGCCCGACTCCACCTCTTCCCAGTCACACACAAACCAATCAGATCTCTCTTAACGAAAATCTCTATCCTACGATTAAAACACGTTAAATAACATACCCTACACATAAACGAGACAACCGTTTCACTATTCCCCAAACATTCACCTCTCGATTACCAGTAGGTCTCCTGAGAGACGGTCTCTCATTAACTTTACTGAGAGACTAAGTACAAATGGAAGTAACAGTGGTAACAAACCTAATAGAAGTAGGTACATTTAACATAAAAGAGCATACAAATCTAAAAAGGGCACGCTTCTTATAAAAACAGGTACAAAACAAAGTTGTCATTTAAGGGTACGAATATTACGTACTTGTACTGAAGAGTAGTCTCTCAATAAGGTATTGAGAGACCGTCTCTTCCAAGAATTTGTGCATTACAATACTTAACTTAAAAAACCGATATATATATCCGTTTTAAATCAGAATCGACCCATAATATCTTCCCTCCCTTTTTCTTTTTCTTCTTCTTCCAAACACTTTCTCTTTTGTCAAAAGCATAACAAGAATAACCACTAAACATCAACAACAACAACCTTCACTTCTCTCATTATCATCTCCTTCTCTCTAAATTCTTCATCTTTTTCCCCTCTATCTAAATCCAAATCCATTCAATTTACTTTATTTATACACATATTATATAATATAGTATATAATTATATTGAGATATATTTATTTATTTTATCTTATTTTTAATGTGATCTCTTCCTACATTGCACAATCAATTGTAAGTCCCTCAACTCTTATTTTTTTTGGCGATTCTTTACTTCATTTTTCTGGGTTTTTTGATTATTAATTTCCCATTTCTCTGTTAAAAATATGAACTTTAAATCATTATTTTAATCAATTTTTTGTTTTCAATTAAATGGGTTTTTGTGGGTTTATTTCGATTATTTTAATTAGTTTAATTAACTCTTAATTACTCATTTCCCTGTTAAAAATATGAACTTTAAATCATTATTCTAATCATTTTTTAATTAAATGGGTTTTTTTGGGTTTTTTTTTAATTAGTTTAATTTACTCTTAATTACCCATTTCTCTGTTAAAAATATGAACTTTAAATCAGTATTTTTTTTAATTAAATTGGGTTTTTGGGGTTTATTTTGATTATTTTAATTAGCCTAATTTACTCTTAATTACCCATTTCTCTGTGAAAAATATGAACTTTAAATCATTATTTTTTTTAATTAAATTGGGTTTTTGGGGTTTATTTTGATTATTTTAATTAGCCTAATTTACTCTTAATTACCCATTTCTCTGTGAAAAATATGAACTTTAAATCATTATTTTAATCAATTTTTTTTTTTTAATTAAATGGGTTTTTGGGTTTTATTTTGATTATTTTAATTAATTTAATTAGTTCAGTTTACTCTTTGCATGCTTTAATTTCTATTTTAGGAAGATAGACAGTGATTTATCAAGTTCTAATTTATGGAAATTGATTGATTTTTGATTGGTGAACTATCATTTTCTGCAGTAAATTTGGTTGGTAATTTTAATTTTAAAAAGTATATATGAATTGTTAATTGGAATGTTTAATTGCTTAATTAATCTGAGATAATACATCTTAAAGTTTTGATCTTTGTGTTAATCATTGCTTAATTAGGATGTTTATTGATTAATTAAATCCATTAAAACGGCTTTTTTAATGTGTGATCCCATTGATATTATCACGAGAAATTGAAATATTAATGCAAGTATATATAATTTTGAAAGCATATGTTTTATCTGAAGTTTACAATTTACATCTTAAAGTTTTGATCTTTGTGGTAATTATTGCTTAATTAGGATGTTTATTGATTAATTAAAACCGTTAAAACGGTTTTTCTAATGTGTGCACACCTTAATAAGATGCTTAATCAAGCTAAATAGTTTCTGAAATTATGTAAAAACCGAAGTTTATTACTCGTAATAGTTGTTGTGGGAGACGGTTTCACATGCGAAACATCCCTTGTATAAAAAATAACTAATTTATCGATAATAAATGAATAGTCCTTTTTACAAATTAAACGTGTGAGTGAGCAGTGCTGTTCTCCCGTCCCATTTTGTGTCCCACTCTGTGTGCCACACCATACATTGGATGACACATCAACCAGTGTATGATATTTGTTGCTTATTTTATTTATTCAGTAGGCGAGGTGTCATCCGGTGTATGGTGTGGCACACGGAGTGGGACACAAAAATGGGACGGGAGATCCGTTCTGGTGAGAGACCGCCTAAAGTTATGATCTTTGTGATAATAATTTCTTAATTGTGATGCTATTTTTATCAATTAATAAAACTTTTTTTTTTTTTTTTTTTTTTTGTATTTATATAATTTTTTTTGGGTTTTAAAGGGAGTCACAATGACGATTTTGACTTAGACGAGATTTTGAACCCGGGTCATAACTCATAACTAAAATATTTGAGGAAAATCGCGCATTTAGTCGCATTACAATACATGGGTACATGATCGAATTATAGACCTATTGGTTGACGGTATCCCGTCTTAACCACTGGACTAAGACATCTGAGGAAAACCGCACATTTAGGGGTCGTTTGGTTGTCCTCTTAAATCACGGGAAGTAGAACCTCCCATGAATAATTCTCACTTCCTCCATAACGGGGGAATTACTCACCAAGTCCCCGTTGGTGTGTAGAACTTCCCGCATGAAGTTATTTCTCACCTGACAACCAAACAAATTCACGTGAATTTAAGTTTCTGGTAACTCCATCTTCCCATGGTGAACTAAACGAGCCCTTTCGCATTACAATACATGAATGATGGGTAAAAAAAATGTACGAAAAAACATGTCATAATCTTTGACTGGTAGTAGTAGATTTTTTGGAAACATGCTGAATTTGAAATGATGTCAACTTATTGTATAGTTCCCACAGTCCCCCCACACTTGAATGTTCATCAAATTATTCTGTTTCTGGTTCACTTTCATCATGATTTTAGTTAAATTCTCTGAATTGCAGTCAAAAAAATCATCACCAACCCTGTAATTTTTACCAAAATTAGTTCAATTTTATTTCGAGTTTGAGTAAATTTCGTGAAAAACAAAATCACGGTCACTTCAGGGACGAAGTTAGGTTCAAATTCTGCCTGTATTTATAATCACGACTGTATAACGATTTCAGATAATGATTGATGTTGTTGCGTTGACTGTTTTTAATGCAATGTAGAAACGGTGGCTTCGAAGATGACAAGGGTAAGTCCTGAAATCGAGGATACCGACATTGCTGCTGCTGCAGCAGCAATGTCGGTTTCAGCAGATGTTAGTTTTCCATCATCAGACGGGTTTCCAAAGTATATGATCGGGCCGAACAACGAGATTTTAGAAGAGCCGAGACCTAACCCCGATTCTCCACCACTCAAGGAAGTCGTCGCTCACGAAACCGCTCAATTATCCGACCAAAACAAACGGCTTTCCGTCCGTGATCTTGCCAGTAAATTCGACAAAAATCTCTCTGCCGCCGCTAAACTATCCGAAGAGGTTTCATAATTTAAATATTTTAAATCGAAGATTTTTATTAATTTTTAGAGTAAATTAAAAATTACTCCCTTTTAAAATACAAATTTTAAAATTTACTATCTTTTGAAATTTTTCGTTAAAAATAACTAGGGGTGTTCAAAAAGTGACCCGGACCGGCAAACCCGACCGACCCGGGCCGTCCCGTCCGGTCCGGACCGGCTACAATCGGTCTGGTATGCGGGTCTCCAAAAACTTTGGTTGCCGGTCCGCGGTCCGGTCCACACTTTAAAAAAATTAATCAAATTTAGTGTATTTTGTCGGTCTGGTCCGGTCCGGTCTGAGTTTCTTTGTAACCGGTCCGGTCCGCGGGTCAAGCCGGGCCGGTCCGGGTTTGGACCGGTGAACACCCCTGAAAATAACTCCCAAAATCTATCAAAAATTCAAAAATTGATCCAAAATTTATTTTTAGGACGAAAATGCCCTTGGCCAGAGTGTGAGGTGAAGTTCGTCAAAAAATTATATTTTGGAGCAATTTTTGAACTTTTGATAGATTTTGAGAATTATTTTTAACAAAAATTTCAAAAGGGAGTAAATTATAAAAATTGTATCTTAAAAGGGGAGTAATTTTTAATTTAATCTAATTTTTATTACGTCTCAATTTTGTCGAGAAATTTGAGGGTATTTTGTATTTATTGATTGATTTTTCAGGCGAAAATTAAGGAGATCCCGTCATTGGAAGGACACGTTTTATTGAAAAAGCTTCGAGATGCTCTCGAGTTTATGAAAGGATGCATGGCCGGAAGAAACAAGGATGATGTCGAGAAAGCCATTTCCATGGTCCGTTCGTTCGTCCTCTATTTCTTTTTATTATTAGAATTTTTTCGAGATGTCTTAGAAAAAAAAATTCACGTTTTCGAGTCCTTCAATTTCATCGAGTTTTTTTACTCAGTCTGAAAATTCCGGGACCCAAATGGCTGAAAATGTGGATAATAACCTTCAAAATCGATCGTTTTTAGCTATTTTCGAGAGTTTTTAAATTTGTTCTAAAGCGCGAATATTTTTTAACGAAAACTTGTCAACATGAATATAATGCCTAAAAATGATTATTAGAACCCTCTGACGTGATACAAATTGGAATATAGAACCTGTTTCGATTGAGTCCGACACGTCTGAAAATCACATATTATGGGCTTTGAAAGACTCGATTGACATCCAAATGACCCTTATTTTACACCGTGGCATTACATTTGGTGTCGACTTTCTTCAGCGCGAATATCGGTCGATTTTATTCCGGGACCCAAATGACCGAAAAAACGTGGATAATAACCTTCAAAATCGACCGTTTTTAGCTATTTTCGAGAGTTTTTCTAAAGTTGTTCCAAATGACCCTTATATGTTTTTTTTTTATCGTCTTTCGACTTCCTTTGATTTAGGTGGAGGCTTTGGCGGTGAAGTTAACTCAAAACGAAGGCGAATTAATTCACGAGAAATTCGAAGTCAATAAGCTCGCTAACTTTCTTAAGCAGGTGGGTGACCGGTTTTGTATAATTCGACATTTCCGATTTTAATTTTAAAATTCGAACGAATATTTTTTTAATTTTTTATTTATTTTTATAGGCGTCGGAGGATGCGAAGAGACTGGTAAACCAAGAAAGATCCTTTGCGTGTGCAGAGATCGAGAGCGCTCGAACAGTCGTGCAAAGATTCGGAGAGGCTCTCGAAGAAGAAGAAAAATTAGCTCAGACGTCCGGAAAACAGGTTCGTGAAATCAATTTTTTACATTTTTCGATGTAATTAATTAATTAACTTAATTAATTAATTAATTAATTAATTAATGTCGTTGCTATTAGGATGTGGAGAAGCTAGTCGAGGAAGTTCAAGACGCTCGACGAATCAAAATGATGCATCAACCTTGCAAGGTCATGGACATGGAACACGAGCTTCGAGCTCTTCGTCTTCAACTCCGTGAAAAATCCATCTTTTCCGCCAAACTTCAAAAAGAGGTCTATTTTTTCTACAATATCTCGAAGAATAAGACCATGTTCTTTTGTACTTATATTCAGTCAGTTTCAGTTCAGCTCCACCTCCCGGAGCCATATTTTGTCTCTATATTTCAGTCAGTTTCAGTTAAATTATGTTCAGTTAAGTTAAGTTCACTCAGTTTTAGTCCAAAAGAACGGGGCCTAAAGTTTAGTTCAGCTCCAGGAGGCATATTTTGTCTCTATATTTCAGTCAATTTCAGTTAAATTAAGTTTAGTTAAGTTAAGTTCAGTCAGTTTTAGTCCAAAAGAACGGGGCCTAAAGTTTAGTTCAGCTCCAGGAGGCATATTTTGTCTCTATATTTCAGTCAATTTCAGTTAAATTAAGTTCAATTAAGTTAAGTTCACTCAGTTTTAGTCCAAAAGAACGGGGCCTAAATACTTCTGCATAGACCTGTCAAACGGGTTGTCAACCGGGTTGACTTTGGGTCAGTTGGGTCGGGTCAGTTTTGTCAGGTCTACTATCTGATGCTCCTATTACATGCAGTTGGCAATGAGCAAACGAGCGGAGGAGAGTCGGTTATGCGTGTACCAACTCGAAGGTACTCAAACCTTAGGCTCGTGTCTCAAAATCCGGCCTCGTTCAAACAACGCCCCCGATCTTTCAAAATGTTCGATTCAATGGTACCGGGTTTCATCCGAGGGTGAACATAAAGAAGTCATATCAGGTACCGAGTATTTATTTTTTTATTCCTCGATGTTTTTATATTTATATTTATTCTTTTGACGAGCTTTGCTAATATGTGTTCTTCTTCGTTCGTGTGTAGGAGCTAATAAACCGATGTACGCACCTGAACCGTTAGACGTGGACCAAGTTTTGCAAGCAGATATCGTCGTTCCTGATTCGCAGACAATAATTCCCGTTACTACTGTTTCTCCCATCGAGCCTGGTCCGTATCCCTAAAAAAAGTTCGAAAAAAGTTTGAATTTTTTTTTTTGGAAGTTCGAAAAAAGTTTGAATTTTTTTTTTGGAAGTTCGAAAAAAGTTTGAATTTTTATATTTTTGGAAGTTCGAAAAAAGTTTGATTTTCTTTTTTTGGAAGTTCGAAAAAAGTTTGAATTTTTTTTGGAAGTTCGAAAAAAGTTTGAATTTTTATATTTTTGGAAGTTCGAAGAAAGTTTGATTTATTTTTTTGGAAGTTCGAAAAAAGTTTGAATTTTTTTTTGGAAGTTCGAAAAAAGTTTGAATTTTTTTTGGGAAGTTCGAAAAAAGTTTGAATTTTTTTTTGGGAAGTTCGAAAAAAGTTTGAATTTTTTTTTTGGAAGTTCGAAAAAAGTTTGAATTTTTTTTGGGAAGTTCGAAAAAAGTTTGAATAAGTTAGAATTTTTTTTGGGAAGTTCGAAAAGAGTTTGAATTTTTCTTTTTTTGGGAAGTTCGAAAAAAGTTTGAAATTTTTTTTTGGAAGTTCGAAACTAATGTATTATATTTTATGACAGCGCCTGGATTGACGAGCCACGTGCAGTCACTTCTGCGAAAATCCAATACCGAGTTCCATGTAATGTAGTCGATTGTTTTTCTTTTATATCTCGATCTCGACATGTTAGTAAATTTGTAGTAATGCAAACTGATAGTCATGTTGCCATGGTTATACATACAGGTAGTAATATCGCAGATGAATGCACATGATTACCCGTCACATTCAGTCCACGTCCTTCACGTTGGAAAATCAAGGATGAAGCTTTGTCGAGGATGGATGACGAAGACTCGAGAATCTTACTCTCCGTCCATGCAGGTATCGCCACATTTTTTTACAACTTCGAGCAATTTTTACTGCACCGAAGATGTCTTAGCCTGGTGGTTAAATGCGACTAAGGCTCTGTTCTTTTGGACTGAAACTGACTGAAATTAACTTAACTTAACTCAAACTGACTGAAATATAGAGACAAAATATGCCTCCTGAAGCTGAACTGAAGTGAAACTGACTGAATATAAGTCCAAATACAGCTTCATTGAAAAAAAAAATGCAAATACAGCTTCGAGCAATATTTAAATGCGACTAAGTGCGCTCTTCATTGAAAAAAAATATGCAAATACAGTTTCGAGCAATTTTTACAGCTTCGAGCAATATTTAAATGCGATTAAGTGCGTTCTTCGTTGAAAAAAAATGCAGTTATGTGGCGTGAGAGGTGGAGGGAACGCGGCGTCGAAATCATTGTTTTGGCAAGTTCGAAAGGGACTATCGTATGTTCTAACATTCGAGAACGAACGAGACCGGAATGCTTCGATTATGATTGCAAGAAAACACGCACTCGATTCCCACGTAAGAATTTGATTTTCCCGCCTCTATTATTTTTGCTCGTCGAACTCCAATTCTTGCATAATTCTCGGTAGGGCTGTTCAAAAAGTGGCCCGGACCGGCAAACCAGATCAGACCGGTCCAGTCTGCGAGTCTCCAAAAACTTGGTGATCGGTCCGCGGTCCGGTCCGGTCCACACTTTTAAAATCAATCAAATTTAGTGTATTTTTACGGTCTGGTCCGGTCCGGGTTTCTTTGTTAACCGGTCCGGACCGTGGGTTTGGATTTTGGGGTTTGTCAGTCCACGGGTCAATCCGGTCCGGTCTGGGTTTGGACCGGTGAACACCCCTAATTCTCGGTGATAAGTGAGTCGGATTTTAACTCGAGAATAATTTTTTTTATCTGTTCCTCGACAGATGGTACTCGGAGGACCCGACACTCGAGAATGAAGCATCGGACACCCTAATTTTTTTTTTTTTTTTCGATTACTTATTTTCGGTTTTGGTTGTGGTTTTTCGGGTGTGGTTTTAGGCGATTTTTATAGAATAATGGCGTTTGGCGTGTGTAATTAGTTTCTACTAATCGCGGTAGCATTCGTTATTTAGGCATAGGTTTTTGTTTGCCTAATTACTGCTGGCTGGTTGTGGTTGTTATGTTTATTATTATTATTATAGGCTTTACGATGAGTATGATAGATGAGATCGAGCATGTAATTTGATTGTCGACGAGTTCTTAATTACTCACGTCTTTTAGTCGACAAGTTCGATCCCGATCCTACAACATTGGGCTACGACCTCGATGAAACACTTTGTTGTACTCCAAATCCATAGCGGGCCGGCCCGTGTAGAGATGGGTCAACATGGCGGGCCCAATCCATGACTTCGACTCGACTTGTCGCCTATAAAGTGGGCCCCACGTGTTCGACGACTCTGATCTTTTCAGTGTAACTCGGCTCTGTTTCAGTCGAAAAGAACAGAACAGAACAGGGCCTAACTACTACGGTCGTAAAACCAGAGAATAATAAATAAAGGGTCGTGTTTTTTTCCTAACGAGTCTGTACCGTTAAAATGATGTGTATTAAAACGTGACAAGGAATAACTCGAACCTGACGTGAAACACGAGAATAATATAAACCGTCTCTCTAACTCTCAAAAAACCTCTTCATATATAATAACGATCCAAATTCCAAATCGACCTATTAATGATTCCAAATTGACCCGAAATAATCCGACTCAAAATTTCTCGATTTTCAAAAACTCTTCAACCACTTCATAATAACGATCCAAATTCCAAATCGACCCATTAATGATCGGCCCATTAACGATTCCAAATTGACCCGAAATAACCCGACTCAAAATTATCGGTTTTCAAAAACTCTTCAACAACTTCATAATAACGATCCAAATTCCAAATCGACCCATTAATGATCGGCCCATTAACGATTCCAAATTGACCCGAAATAACCCGACTCGAAATTATCGGTTTTCAAAAACTCTTCAACAACTTCATAATAACGATCCAAATTCCAAATCGACCCATTAATGATTCCAAATTGACCCGAAATAACCCGACTCGAAATTTATCGATTTTCAAAAACTCTTCAACCACTTCATAATAACGATCCAAATTCCAAATCGACCCATTAATGATTCCAAATTGACCCGAAATAACCCGACTCGAAATTATCGGTTTTCAAAAACTCTTCAACAACTTCATAATAACGATCCAAATTCCAAATCGACCCATTAATGATTCCAAATTGACCCGAAATAACCCGACTCGAAATTTATCGATTTTCAAAAACTCTTCAACCACTTCATAATAACGATCCAAATTCCAAATCGACCCATTAACGATTCCAAATTGACCCGAAATAGCCTGACTCAAAATTATCGATTTTCAAAAACTCTTCAACCACTTCATAATAACGATCCAAATTCCAAATCGACCCATTAATGATCGGCCCATTAATGATCCAAATTGACCCGAAATAACCCGACTCAAAATTATCGATTTTCAAAAACTCTTCAACCACTTCATAATAACGATCCAAATTCCAAATCGACCCATTAATGATCCAAATTGACCCGAAATAACCCGACTCGAAATTTATCGATTTTCAAAAACTCTTCAACCACTTCATAATAACGATCCAAATTCCAAATCGACCCATTAATGATTCCAAATTGACCCGAAATAACCCGACTCGAAATTATCGATTTTTCAAAAATAATATGACCGTTGGGGGAGAATCAAGATATACCGCCATTTTCCATGTTTGTAAAAATAGGGCAAAACTTCTCCAAGACTCTTCATTTAAAACCCCCATTTCATCTTCTTTCTCTTCTTACAACAACAACAACAAAATCCCAAAATTCAAAACAAAATTAAATATATTACACAAATAAACCGTCAAATTTCTTGGTTTTTTTTTTGTTTTTCTGGGTTTTTTTTTTAATTGATCAGTTCTTCAATGGCGTCGAAAACATTTGTTCCTCATCAATCAACAGGTTTTTCACTTACCCTTTTACGATTTTAACTAATTCTTTGATTTAATTCGGTTTAATTTGATTTAATTTGTGATTAATTTTTCAAATTTCATGTTTTTTTTCTTGAATGATCGATGATTTAAAATTAAATGAATCATTGTGATTTTATTGTGTGATTATCGGCTCAAAGTTCATGTTTTTTTCGTTGTATTAGTGATTAATTGAGTGATTATTTTTTACTAATTCTTACATTTTCTGTGATTTGATTGTGTGATTATTTTCTTTTGTGGGTTTTATTTTTTTTTCCCACAAACCCTGATAAAATTATCCTTGATTTGATGGGTCAAATAGTACTCGACTTGGATTGATCGGATTATCGGATACGGTTTTTTGATATCAATTAAACAAGAATCTGCGAGGGTTTTTGATTTGATGGGTTTTTTCGGGTTTATCCGTTTAAGATTAAAACGGGTCAAAAAGACAAAAAGTACTCGACTTGGATTGATCGGAATGTCGGATACGGTTTTTTGATATCAATTAAACAAGAATCTGTGAGACTGTGAGGTTTTGATTTGATGGGTTTTTGGGTATTATCCGGTTAAGATCAAAACGGGTCAAAAAGTACTCGACTTGGATTAATCGGATACTTTTCTTTGCTATCGATCAAACAAGAATCTGTGATGTATTTGATTTGATGGGTTTTTTCGGGTTTATCCTCTTAAGATTAAAACGGGTCAAAAAGTATTCGACTTGGATTGGTTTTTTTTTGCTATCGATCAAACAAGAATCTGTGATGTTTTTGATTTGATGGGTTTTTTATGGTATATCCGTTTAAGATTTAAAACGGGTCAAAAAGTACTCGACTTGGATTAATCGGATACGTTTCTTTGCTATCGATCAAACAAGAATCTGTGAGGTTTTTGATTTGATGGGTTTTTAGGGTTTTTTTCGTAAGATTAAAACGGGTCAAAAAGTATTCGACTTGGATTGATCAAACAAGAATCTGTGAGGGTTTTTGATTTGATGGGGTTTTTTGATGGTATATCCGTTTAAGATTATTAAAACGGGTCAAAAAGTACTCGACTTGGATTGATCGGATAAGCATTTTGCTAGTAGTATCAAATCAATTAAGCAAGAATTTTGCGAAATTTTAATTTGGGGGAATTGAATTGGCAATGTACTATGATTTGAACCCTAAAATTTTTCTTTTGTATTGACTATTTATCGAGTATTGAGACACAAACTTGGTTGGATGAATTGTGATTAGGTGATGCAATGGTCGACAACAATGGCGGTATCAAACAGAAAAATGCAGCAGCAGTGCAGGGAAAGAACAACAGGAGGGCCTTGAATGATATTGGTAACCTTGTCACAATTCGTGGTCTCGAAGGCAAAGTCCAACGACCCATTACAAGGTAGTATAATCTTTCGATTTCTTTAGGGTTTCGATTTGTAAAAAAAAAAATCCCATTAATTGTGACTGAAATGAAACGAAATGTGTTCTTGGTTGTGTAGGAGTTTCGGTGCCAAGTTACTCGCTGCTAATGCACAGGTTGCAGTCGAAAACAAGAACAAGGTTCTTCATAACTTTTTACTGTTTGACTGTTTTTCTGTAATTTCGACACATGTTGATGATTGATGACTGTCTGTGTGTCGTAACTGTCGTTCAGCTTTCTGCA
Organism: Agrostemma githago; assembly: GCA_958450325.1. Lineage (NCBI taxonomy): Eukaryota > Viridiplantae > Streptophyta > Magnoliopsida > Caryophyllales > Caryophyllaceae > Agrostemma > Agrostemma githago. The sequence continues at coordinate 76,564,332 of OY288247.1, read as the reverse complement.
TTCTGTTTGATTTCAGGTTGTAGGTGCAGCGATCCCGAAGCCACCAGTGAAGAAAGTTGTCATTACCAAGTCTGAACCAGAGATCATCGTCATCAGTCCTGATACTGTAGAACTGAAACAAAAACAGGAGGTGGTGAAGCCGGTTTCACAGGATGAGAAATCAGTCGATGAGAAGAAAAATAAGACGAAGAAGAAGCTTCCTTCTATGACCGCTGTGCTCACTGCTCGCAGCAAGGTATCGGTCAATGAAATGAATCTCTACTGTTTTTTTTCTGATTTCGTTCATTTTCTGTGATTTAGTTCATTTTCTGTTATTCTGCAAAAATTCAGATAAAAATAATGCTGATTTGTGCATTCTGAATATGTTTCCACGATTCTCTGGCATAATTTTCATCGTGATTCAGAAACAATGTCGCTTTGTCGTCAAATGAATCTCTACTGTTTTTCTGATATCGTTCATTTTCTGTGATTTAGTTCATTTTCTGTGATTCGGCACAAATTCCAATAAAAATAATGCTGATTTGTGCATTCTGAATGTCGTTTTGTCGTCAGTCTGAAACTTCACGGTTTCTTCTTCGTTTGATGTGAATGATATAGGCAGCTTGCGGTCTGTCTAACAAGCCAAAGGAACAAGTAGTCGACATCGATGCTTCTGACATAGACAACGAGTTGGCCGTGGTTGAATACATCGACGATCTCTACACCTTCTATAAACTTGCAGAGAACGAGTGTCGGCCTAATGACTACATGACAGCGCAACCAGAGATCAATGAAAGGATGAGGGCTATACTGGTCGATTGGCTTATTGAAGTTCACGATAAATTCAATCTTTTGCCCGAGACTCTTTATCTCACGATCAACTTGGTTGATCGATTTCTCTCGATGAAAGCGGTGCCTAGGAGGGAACTCCAGCTTTTGGGGATCGGTTGTATGTTGATTTCCTGCAAGTACGAGGAAATCTGGGCTCCTGAGGTAATTTTAGTTACTGTAGTAGCATCGCCTTTTTTTTTCCGCTGTCAGATTTCCTGCAATTTTCTGATTAATGCACAATGCAATGACTGGTTAATGATTTTTCTGCTGTCAGATACTCGATACCTGCAATTTTTTCAGATTAATGTATTTTTTTTTTCTGTTTCGCTGTCGGAAATTTAATTTTTTCTGTTTCGATGACAGGTAAATTAGTTAGTTAATGTAGTAGCATCGCTTTTTTTTTTATTTCCGCTGTCAGATTTCCTGCAATTTTCAGATCAATGCAATGACTGGTTAATGATTTTTCTGCTGTCAGATACTCGATACCTGCAATTTTTTCAGACTAATGTAATTTTTTTTCCTGTTTCGCTGTCAGAAATGTAATTTTTTCTGTTTCGGTAGATTTCCTGCAATTTTCAGATCAATGCAATGACTGGTTACTGATTTTTCTGCTGTCAGATACTCAATACCTGCAATTTTTTCAGATTATTGTAATTTTTTTTCCCTGTTTCGCTGTCAGAAATGTAAATTTTTTCCTGTTTCGACGACAGGTTAATGATTTTGTGGCGATATCAGAGGGAGCATACAGCAGCGAACAGATTCTAAAGATGGAGAAAACCATACTCGGGAAACTCGAATGGTACCTTACTGTCCCCACTCCATACGTCTTCCTCAATCGCTACATCAAGGCCTCCATCTCTGATCACGAAGTAACAATCTCGACTCCCTATCTTCATTCTTCAATTTAATCGATATATAAATATAAACGGACGTGTTTTTTTTTGTTTTTTTCGTCAGATGGAGAATATGGTCTATTTTCTGGCCGAGCTGGCTCTAATGAACTACGGCTCCATATCATTTTGCTCGTCCATGGTCGCTGCATCAGCAGTCTACGTGGCTCGACTCACCCTTCACAAGACTCCTGCTTGGACCCACACTCTTGGGCGCTACACCGGTTTCTCTGAATCACAGCTAATGTAATTTTTCCCTCAGACTTTTTTTTTCTACTGTCAGAATCGCGGTTAATGTAATTTTTTTTCTGATGTTATTGCAGGGAATGTGCCAGGATGTTAGCCACGCTTCACGCAGGAGCACCAGGACATCGACTGCAGAATGTGTACAAGAAATACTGTAAAGCTGAGAAATTTGTTGTGGCTTCAGCTTCTCCTGCTAGGGCTCTTTTATCTTAGGCCGATGAGCGAATGAATGAATGAATGAATGATCGATCGATCATCAGTCAGTGTCATTACTGATGACATGACTGAATGTCTGAATGACTGAATGTCTGAATGAATGAATATCTCTGCTGTTTGTAATGTGTAATATAGAACCAAGTTTTATATACTTTTATTACTCATGATAAATCAATGTAATGTCGATTGTTCATCGATTCAATGAAATCCTGATAAGACCTCGAAATCTCGAAAAATCGTGCATTATACATTTCACTTTAATCCGTTCAAAAGGGTCCTAACGAACGGGTTTTTCATCTTGTGTCGATTTTCTGGCCACCTTTTCACTATTAAATGACCATCATTATACACCGTTGCATTGTATTTAGTGTGAAGTTTGTTCAATACGAATATGGATCCATTTTATTTCAGGACCCAAAAAGTGGAAAAAAAACGTGGGTAATAAGCTTCAAAATCGACCGTTTTTAGCTATTTTTGAAAGTTTTTTAAAGTGTTCTCAAGCGCAAATATTTTTGGACGAAAACTTGTCAACGTGAATATATTGCCTAAAGATTATTAATAGAACCCTCCGGCGCGATATAAATTGGTATATAGAACATGTTTCGATTGAATCCGACACGTCTCAAAATCAGATATTATGGCCTTTAAAAGATTCGATTGACATCCAAATAACCCTTATTTTACACCGGATTATTTCATTTGGTGTGGACTTTGTTCAACGCGAATATCGGTTGATTTTATTCCGGGACCCAAATGACCGAAAAACGTGGATAATAACCTTTAAACTCGGTCGTTTTTAGCTATTTTCGAGAGTTTTTAAATTTGTTCTAAAACACGGATATTTTTGGACGAAAACTTGTCAACGTGAATATAATGCCTAAAAATGATTATTAGGACCCTCCGGTGCGATATAAATTTGAAAATAGAACCTTTTTCGATTGAGTCCGACACGTATTAAAATCACATATTATGACCTTTAAAAGACTTGATTGACATCCAAATGACCCTTATATTACACCGGGGCATTACTTTTGGTGTGAACTTTGTTCAGCGCGAATATCGGTCGATTTTATTTCGGGACCCAAATGGCCGAAAAACGTGGATAATAACCTTCAAAATCGACCGTTTTTAGCTATTTTCGAGAGTTTTTAAATTACTTCTAAAGCGCGAATATTTTTTGACGAAAACTTGTCAACTTGAACATAATGCCTAAAAATGATTATTAGAACCCTCCGACGCGATATAAGTTGGAATATAGAACCTGTTTTGATTGAGTCCGACACGTCTCAAAATCACATATTATGGCCTTTAAAAGACTCGATTGACATCCAAATAACACTTATATTACACCGGGACATTAAATTTGGTGTGGACTTCGTTCAGTTTGCGAATATCGGTCAATTTTATTACGGGACCCAAATGACCGAAAAAACGTGGATAATAACCTTCAAAATCGACCGTTTTTAGCAATTTTCGAGAGTTTTTAAATTTGTTCAAAAACGCGAATATTTTTGGACGAAAACTTGTCAACATGAATATAATGCCCAAAGATGATTACTAGAACCCTCCGGCACGATATAAATTGGTATATAGGAGTTGTTTCAATTGAATCCGACACGTCTCAAAATCACATATTATGACCTATAAACGACTCGATTGACATCCAAATGACCCTTATTCTACACCGGGGCATTTTATATGGTGTGGACTTTGTTCAGCGCGAATATCGGTAAATTTTATTCCGGGACCCAAATGGCCGAAAAAACGTGGATAAAAACCTTCAAAATCGACCGTTTTTAGCTATTTTTGAGAATTTTTAATTTTGTTTTTAAGCGCGATTATTTTTGACGAAAACTTGTCAACATGAATATAATGCCTAAAAATGATAAATAGAACTCTCCGGCGCGATATAAATTGGAATATAGAACCTGTTTCGATTGAATCTGACACGTCTCAAAGTGACATATTATGGCCTTTAGAAGACTCGATTGACATCCAAATGACCCTTATATTACACGGAGACAATAAATTTTGTGTGGAATTTGTTCGGCGCGAATATCGGTCGATTGTATTCCGGGACCCAAATGGCCGAAAAAACGTGGATAATAACCTTCAAAATCGACCGTTTTTAGCTATTTTCGAGAGTTTTGAAATTTCTTCTAAAGCGCGAATATTTTTGGACGAAAACTTGTCAACACGAATATAATGTCTAAAGATGATTATTAGAACCCTCTGGCGCGGTATAAGTTAGTATATAAAACTTGTTTTGATTGAATCTGATACGTCTCAAAATCAAATATTATGGCCTTTAAACGACACGATTGACATCTAAATGACCCTTATTTTACACCGGGGGATTACGTTCGGTGTGGACCTCCTTCAGCGCGAATATCGGTCGATTTTATTCCGGGACCCAAATGGCTGAAAAAACGTGGATAATAACCTTCAAAATCGGCCGTTTTTAGCTATTTTCGAGACTTTTTTAATTTGTTCCAAAGTGCGAATATTTAAGGACGAAAACTTGTCAACATGAATATAATGCCTAAAGATTATTATTAGAATCCTCCGGCGCGATATAAATTGGTATATAGAACTTATTTCGATTGAATCTGACACGTCTTAAAATCACATATTATGGCCTTTAAAAGACTCGATTGACATCCAAGTGACCCTTATTTTACACCGGGGCATTACATTTGGTGTGGACGTTGTTCAGCGCGAATATCGGTCGATTTTATTCCGGGACCCAAATGGCCGAAAAAACGTGGATAATAACCTTCAAAATCGACCGTTTTTAGCTATTTTCGAGACTTTTTTAATTTGTTCCAAAGCGCGAATATTTAAGGACGAAAACTTGTCAACATGAATATAATGCCTAAAGATTATTATTAGAATCCTCCGGCGCGATATAAATTGGTATATAGAACTTATTTCGATTGAATCTGACACGTCTTAAAATCACATATTATGGCCTTTAAAAGACTCGATTGACATCCAAGTGACCCTTATTTTACACCGGGGCATTACATTTGGTGTGGACGTTGTTCAGCGCGAATATCGGTCGATTTTATTCCGGGACCCAAATGGTCGAAAAAACGTGGATAATAACCTTCAAAATCCACCGTTTTAGCTATTTTCGAGACTTTTTTAATTTGTTCCAAAGCGCGAATATTTAAGGACGAAAACTTGTCAACATGAATATAATGCCTAAAGATTATTATTATAATCCTCCGGCGCGATATAAATTGGTATATAGAACTTATTTCGATTGAATCTGACACGTCTTAAAATCACATATTATGGCCTTTAAAAGACTCGATTGACATCCAAGTGACCCTTATTTTACACCGGGGCATTACATTTGGTGTGGACCTTTTTCAGCGCGAATATCGGTCGATTTTATTCCGGGATCCAAATGGCCGAAAAAACGTGGATAATAACCTTCAAAATCGGCCGTTTTTAGCTATTTTCGAGACTTTTTTAATTTGTTCCAAAGCGCGAATATCTAAGGACGAAAACTTGTCAACATGAATATAATGCCTAAAGATTATTATTAGAATCCTCCGGCGCGATATAAATTGGTATATAGAACTTATTTCGATTGAATCTGACACGTCTTAAAATCACATATTATGGCCTTTAAAAGACTCGATTGACATCCAAGTGACCCTTATTTTACACCGGGGCATTACATTTGGTGTGGACCTTTTTCAGCGCGAATATCGGTCGATTTTATTCCGGGACCCAAATGGCCGAAAAAAACGTGGATAATAACCTTCAAAATCGGCTGTTTTTAGCTATTTTCGAGACTTTTTTAATTTGTTCCAAAGCGCAAATATTTAAGGACGAAAACTTGTCAAAATGAATATAATGCCTAAAGATTATTATTAGAATCCTCCGGCGCGATATAAATTGGTATATAGAACTTATTTCGATTGAATCTGACACGTCTTAAAATCACATACTATGGCCTTTAAAAGACTTGATTGACATCCAAGTGACCCTTATTTTACACCGGGGCATTACATTTGGTATGGACGTTGTTCAGTGCGAATATCGGTCGATTTTATTCCGGGACCCAAATGGTCGAAAAAACGTGGATAATAACCTTCAAAATCCACCGTTTTAGCTATTTTCGAGACTTTTTTAATTTGTTCCAAAGCGCGAATATTTAAGGACGAAAACTTGTCAACATGAATATAATGCCTAAAGATTATTATTAGAATCCTCCGACGCGATATAAAATTGGTATATAGAACTTATTTCGATTGAATCTGACACGTCTTAAAATCACATATTATGGCCTTTAAAAGACTCGATTGACATCCAAGTGACCCTTATTTTACACCGGGGCATTACATTTGGTATGGACGTTGTTCAGTGCGAATATCGGTCGATTTTATTCCGGGACCCAAATGGTCGAAAAAACGTGGATAATAACCTTCAAAATCCACCGTTTTTGCTATTTTCGAGAGTTTTTAAATTTGTTCTAAAGCGCGAATATTATTTGCGGAAAACTTGTCAACATGAATATAATACCTAAAAATGATTATAAGAATCCTCCGGCGCGATATAAATTGAAATATAGAACCTGTTTCGATTGAATCCGACACGTTTCAAAATCCCATATTATGGACTTTAAAAGACTCGATTGACATCCAAACGACCCTTATTTTACACCGAGGCATTACAATTGGTGTAGACCTTTTTCAGCGCGAATATAGGTCGATTTTATTCCGAGACCCAAATGGCAAAAAAAAAAACGTGGATAATAACCTTCAAAATCGACCGTTTTTTGCAATTTTTGAGAGTTTTTAAATGTATTCTAAAGCGCGAATATTTTTGGACGAAAATGTGTCAATATGAATATAATATGCCTAAAGATGATTATTAGAACCCTCCTGCGCGATAATAATTGGAATATAGTACTTTTTTCGATTGAATCCGACACATCTCAAAATCACATATTATGACCTTCAAAAGACTCGATTGACATCCAAATGACCCTTATATTACACCGGGGCATTACATTTGGTGTGGACTTTGTTCAGCGCGAATATCTGTCGATTTTATTCCGGGGCCCAAATGGCCGAAAAAACGTGGATAATTAATCTTCAAAATCGACAGTTTTTAGCTATTTTCGAGAGTTTTTAAATTTGTTCTAAAACGCGAATATTTTTGGACGAAAACTTGTCAACATGAATATAATGCCTAAAGATGATTACTAGAACCCTCCGGCACGATATAAATTGGTATATAGAACCTGTTTCGATTGAATCTGACACGTCTCAAAATCACATATTATGACCTATAAACGACTCGATTGACATCCAAATGACCCTTATGGCATTACATTTGGTGTTGACTTTGTTTAAAATTAAGAGGTAAATAAGCTTTAAAATTAAGAGGTAAATTAAGATCGTCCGAATTGATGTTTTAAGGGATAGAATTGTCCGTAGGTGAAAACATGAAATTGATTGCATTATATATTTATTTTTTATTTCAATTTTTGAAAAAAAAAAAGAAAGAAAAATCGATTAATGTACGTAATTGAAATCGATTGCATTATATATTTATTTTTTATTTCAATTTTTGAAAAAAGAAAAAGAAAAATCTATTAATCAGCGTAATTGAAATTGGTTGCATTATTTAATCACCAAATGTCATGTCGTTACTAAAAAAAAAAAAAGTATAAGACGGTCTTTTTTATCAATGTAAGTGTTACTGTATGAGATCTTTCACGTACGAAATAATTAGGTTAATATTTTTAACTTTAAAAGTTTTTTTTTTTTCTAAACTGCTGCTTTGGGATTTTGTGAGCTTAATCATTAACTAGCATAGGCCCGATATTTTTAATAATTTTTTTTAATAGCATATTTAATTCTAGATTTTAAATTATTAATTTAGATCATAATTTTATGTTTATAATTAACAATTTGGCCCTTTTTAAGATTTGTGACGAGTTTTTTAATCAAATGTTACAATTCCAAAGAACTAGAGAACATTATAAAGATAGAGGAAGAGCTAACTTACACAAAGAAAAACTGATGAAATTCACATAAATTGAGCCACCAAAAAAAAAATATTGGTATTTTTTTCAATGAAGAGGGAAAATTCACTAATTAAAAAATCCGATAATCCCTAAAATTTGAAACATAAATAAATAGGGCAGTTATAATCATGGATTTCCCCCTCTTCAACAGAGGAAATCCAACTAAAAAATCAATGATAAAAGTAATTAAAGTAGGTCAAAATCCAAAGTTTTTTAAAAAAATTAAATACTCTCTCCGTTTTTTAATATAAGTCATTATCACCTTTCGAGACAACCCCTTCTCTCTTCAATATCTCTCACAACATAAGAAAAAATACCATGAGATGTATACTCATTTGAAAGCTCTTTTCGTAAGGGATTTTATGGTGCAATTTTTAAAAATTTTGGAATAATATATTTACATAAAAATTAAAGTCAAAGCCTCACCTCAAAAAAGTCAAACGTCATATAAAAAAATACGGAGGGAGTACTAACAAAGGAATTTAATTAAAAAAACCCACTTCAAATATACAATAAAATCACAGATCAAATCGAGGGTTCCTCTCTAATTTCACAAATTCAACCTCAAATTCACAGATTAATTAATCAAAATTCGAAATTAAAATGAGGGCAAAATTGATGAAGGAAGAAAGTATAGAGAAGAGGGATTTGAATTAGGTTAAAAAGCTTGGATTTCGTGTAAAAATGGAGTGATTTCAAGTGGGAGAGAAGAAGAGGAGGAAGAAAAACGGGGATTTTAATTATAATTAAAGTTTATAGGGATTTCAAATATTAAACTTCATCCTCCTGTTGATGAGATTGAGATAGTAATCCGCCAGTGCCACCCACCATTATTCATTCATTCCTCCAATCCCACCCAACAACAATGCACATTTACGTACATTATACCAAATACGTACATATATACACAAAATTCGTATATATCATTTATGAAAATTGTACGTAAGATTTACGTATATATCAACATTTATATTCGTATATATGTGCACACTTTCGAGTACGTACATACATACGTATATATATACTTACAAACACACGTATATATATACATACATATATTCATACATTTATATGCAAAATACGTACATTTATACGCAAAATACGTACATTTATATGCAAAATACGTGCTTATATGCAAAATACGTACATTTATACGCAGAATACGTACATACGTACAAAATACGTACATTTATACGCAGAATACGTACAAAATACGTACATATATACACAAAATCCGTACAAAAATACGTACATATATACACAAAATACGTACATTTATACGCATAATACGTACATATATACGCAAATACGTACATATATACGTACATTTATACACAAACACGTACATATATACGTACATTTATACGCAGAATACGTACATATATACGTACATTTATACGCAGAATACGTATATATATGTACATTTATACTCATAATACGTACATATATACGTACATTTATACGCAAATACGTACATATATACGCATAATACGTACATATATACGTACATTTATACGCAGAATTCGTACATATATACGTACATGTATACGCATAATACGTACATATATACTCATAATACGTACATTTATACGCATAATACGTACATATATACGTACATGAATACGCCAAATACGTACATTTATACGTACATTTATACACAGAATTCGTACATATATACGTACATGAATACGCCAAATACGTACATTTATACGTACATTTATACGCAGAATACGTACATATACGTACATATATACGCAGAATACGTACATATATATACGTACATTTATACGCCAAATATGTACATTTATACGTACACATATACACATAATACGTACATTTATACGTACACATATACACATAATACGTACATATATACGCTGATACGTACATTCGTACCAAAAAACGTACAATACGTACATACGTATACAATACGAACTTCAGTCACTGATTTTTTAAAAAAAAAAGCAGAATTCGCAACCGATTTTTGAGAATTGCGATGGAATTTTGAGAATTTGCAACCGATTTTTGAAAATTCCATAATTCAAATTCGAATTCTACTAATACTTAACTTGTTTGCAGCAGTTTCTGCAATTCGCGGTGGGATTCGATCCGTTCTGATTTGGGTTCTATATCCTTCGTTTAATTGAGTTTTGCTTTACTTCCATTCAATTGTTGGGTCTATAAATCTTTGTTTTTTTTGTTGGGTTTTGCGTAGAAATTAGAAACCCTAATTTTTGTTGATTGAATATCAATCAATATTTGTATAATTGGGGGTGAAATTAAGGGCATTTCGTGATTTGAGAATTTTATGAGGTAAAAGCCCTAATTTTCGCTGATCATACGTGATTGATTTGTGAAATGGAATTGGGGGGTGAAATGAAGGGCATTTATCAATGACATGAATTTTATGAGGTAAAAGCCCTAATTTCCGCTGATTGAATATCATTAGTTGATGGAATCAATGGTTAATTCGATCTATCTTGGTATAATCAAGGGTATTTCGTAATTTAAGAATTTTATGAGGTAAAAGTTGTAGCTTTTGGTGATCATCTGTGATTAATCCGTCAAAATCAATGGTTGATTTAATTAATCGTAGTGTAATTGGGGTGAAAGCAAGGGTATTTATCCATTAAATGAATTTTTATGATGTTAAAAGCTGATTAACTATCATTAAACGATCAAATCAATAATTAGTTCGATTAACTGTGAATTCAAAGTTAACGAAAAATTGATCAAAGGCACCGTTTTTTCAAGAACTACCCAAGTTGAGATAGACTGACTGGTGATAGAATCGTCGTTTATTTCTCATTGTACTTGTAATTCGGGTTTGCTGGGATTTATCAGTTTTCATCCAAGATCACCAGTCACGCTCGTAGAAAACTTGTCAATAGGTATAAAATTCCTAATACAGTAATAATTATTAGAACTCTCCGACACAATATAAAAACGAATATAGACCTTGTTTCGAAGGATTCCGACACGTCTCAAAATCACGTATTATGTCTTTTAAAAGGCTCTATCGACTTCCAAATGACGCTCACATTACACTGGGGCATTATATTTGGTGTGTAGGTTGTCCAGTGCGAATATGGATCGATTTTATTCTGGGACTCATAAGGCCGAAAAAACGTGGATAATAACCTTCAAAATCGACCGTTTTTAACTATTTTCGAGAGTTTTTAAATTTGTTCTAAAGCGCAAATATTTTTGGACGAAATGTTTTCAGCATGAATATAAAGCCTAAAGATTAGTATTACAACCCTCCGGCACGATATAAATTAGTATATATAACTTATTTCGATTGAATCCGACACGTCTCAAAATCACATATTATGGCCTTTAAAGGACTCGATTAACATCAAAATGAACCTTATTTTACACCAGGGCATTACATTTGGTGTGGACTTTGTTCAGCGCATATATCGGTCGATTTTATTCCGGGACCCAAATGACCGAAAAAAACGTGGATAATAACCTTCGAAATCGATCGTTTTTTGCTATTTTCGAGAGTTTTTAAATGTGTTCTAAAGCGCGAATATTTTTGGACGAAAACTTGCTAACATGAACATAATGCCTAAAGATGATTATTAGGACCCTCCGGCGCGATATAAATTGGTATATAGAATTTGTTTCGATTAAATCGGACACGTCTCAAAATCACATATTATGGCCTTTAAAAGACTCGATTGACATCCAAATAATCCTTATTTTACACCGGGGTATTACATTTAGTGTGGACCTTATTCAGCGCGAATATCGGTCGATTTTATTTCAGGACCGAAATGGCCGAAAAAACGTGGATAATAACCTTCAAAATCGACCGTTTTTCGCTGTTTTCGAGAGTTTCTAAATGTGTTATAAAGCGCGAATATTTTTGGACGAAAACTTGTCAACATGAATATAATGCCTAAAGATGATAATTATTAGAACCCTCCGGCGCGATATAAATTGATATATAGAACTTGTTTCGATTGAATCAGACACGTCTCAAAATCACATATTATGGCCTTTAAAAGACTCGATTGACATCCGAATGACACTTATTTTACACTGGGGCATTACATTTGGCGTGGACCTTGCTCAACGCAAATATCGATCGATTTTATTCTGGGACCCAAATGACCGAAAAAACGTGGATAATAACCTTCAAAATCGATCGTTTTTCGCTATTTTCGAGAGTTTTAAATTTTATTGTAAAGCACTAATATTATTTGACGAAAACTTGTCAACATGAATATAATGCGTAAAAATGATTATTAGAACCCTCCGGCGCGATATAAATTGGAATATAGAACCTGTTTCGATTGAATCGATTGAATCCGACACGTTTCAAAATCACATATTATGACCTTTAAAAGACTCGATTGACATCCAAATTCCCCTTATATTACATCGGGTTTACATTTGGTGTGGACCCCAACCCCAACCCCAACCACCACCACCACCCAAGATGGGGGTGGACACCGGACACCTCGGGGTAGGAGTTAACCCCAACGTACCCAACCCAACCCAACAACCCATCCCATCCGAGACGGACAACTAACATCTACCAAGATGGAACGAACGAAAGAAGAAGAAAAAAACACGAAAATTACACAACCTTAGAGTCGAAAGGTAAAGGGAATTCGACATTACTAAAAAAAAAAACCCGGAATTTTAAGCAAATAAATTCGAAAATGCCTAATCTTTGGAGGACATATGATAATGAGTACTATATGAGTAGCAAAAGATAGAAAAATAGTTTAGAAAAATGAAATTCCAACAAACAAAACAAAGCCTACAAATATAGTCTTAAGATTGATGTAGACCTAAAGTTTTTTTTTTAATCCTGGTAAATTAAAATCAATACAAACAGAGTAAAAACATATCTGAAAAACGGGTATTTCTTAACGGTTCTGGGAGTAGTCGAAGCTCAGAGGTTGCTGATGAAATGGACCCTGCAACGAGATAGCACACATTTCAGGCAACACACTCGACATTCAGCACAAGTTTCGCAACAAGCAGAATGTGTACACAATCTAAAAATCTATGCGCGATGTTTTATCACATTTCCCTCGAAATAGAGAGAAGAACACATTGGTATCGCGTCACGCATCACAACGCTCTCTAGACTGTAAAGTAGCTTTAATGGTAAGAAGAATGAGAGGTGCAATCTTACTTGGAAAACCGAGTGCCTGAACTGATCATATGAATGTGCATACATCATAGCAGGAGTGTGCCACTGCATATATACGGCATTTGTCGAAGGTTGATTCAATCCCATCGCAGAGTAAGGAGTCATAGCCGGATTAGATGATGGGCCGTAGTTTAGAGAGGCTTGTGGCCCGGGAACGTGGCCCATCGGAGGAGCAAAAGCAGCATCGTACTGCACAAAGGGTGGTTGAAACTTTTGCATGCTGAAAGGATCCAAATATCTCTGACCAATTGGGAAGCTCTTCACATATCTGCAGGAAATAAAGGAAGACGAGGTGATGACCCGAGCTGACCCACCTGACTCGACCCAAATGTTTATTGAATGTGATATCCACAAAATAGTTGATAATGAACTTGATATGACTCAGTTTGACCCGACCCGACCAAACCTGACCCGTTCACTAAATAGTCACGTGGTCAACGAAGAAGTGTACCTGTCATAACTGCGATCATAGTCAGGATCATACCGATCCTTTTCCCTGTCCCTAATAATAGCCACCCTCGAAGGATTACCGACATCCCTAACGCCAAGATTTCTGTCCAAATCACATGCCAAAATCTGACATCCTCCATTATCAACCACCTTACTCGAAACCACCTTCCCATCTGCGGAGGAGCCTTGAGACAAGGTCTCATCCGAAGTAGGACTACTTGAACCCGGGCTACTGAAAATACGGGCCCGGGCCTTATCATACTCCTCCTTCCTCTCTTCCACGGTTCTTATCAGCCTCTTGCGTTCCATTTCAGCTGCATCACCAGAGGCGTTTCTACCGGGCCTTGGCATGATAGCAACCTTCAGTTTTTCGAGCTTGTTGTTTTGGTTTTGGTTTTGGTTTTCCGACTGTTTTGCAGATATTTCTGATAAACAGACGGATGGGAACTTGGTTTCCGATGTTTTGCTGACCATGATTTTAGCACCTGGCCCTTCGACGACATTGTCTAGTACCATGGTCCGGAGACCGTAATGCTGGGCAACTCTGTGAGCAGCAAGCCGGAGATAGGATGTCGGAAAGTGTTGAAACTCAAACTGCAACTGTTCTGGATTCTGCAAGAATGTCTGAATGTCGAGTTCCATTCGCAGAACTGAGGAGAACAAAATTAATGTAATCAGTAAATCGGCATAAAACACCATATAACAGGACCAAAAATTCACCTACATTAAGATCACACACCTCCATAGCAAACATTTTCACCTAAATTAAGTTCACATTCTACGAATTCTCTCAAATACCCTACAAATCGAAAATCATTAAAAGTGAATTCTATCTAGCCACCTAATGAAAAATCAAGGCCGGCCCAAAGGGAGCTCAATCCGGTTCTAGGAACCGATGCCCAAGTGAGTGAAGGGCCTCAAATTGTAGAATTCCCCCTTTGAAGGGCCTCATTACTTTTTAGGTATTTTTAGGTTTGACCTCGTCCAGAGGTTCGCACTTACTCCCTCCGTCTCACTCAATACTCAATAGTTACCTATTGCCTTCTTATGTGAAGGGATTTCGAGCACAGTTAACCATTGAGAAAGACTGAGGGAATATTTTACAAATTACAATCACAAATTGTTTCCATGCACTCAAATACACAGTTCGGTCGTAATTCGATGTGCCAATCATCTTATAACAAAAGAATATCTACAAACTAATAACACCAATTTCGACTTCTCAAACAACAAGTCAACAACAACAACAACCTAAGGGCCTTAGTCCCAATTCCAACGACACCAACAACCTCTGAGCCTTAGTCCCAATTTCAACTTCTCCAACAACAACAACAATAACAACAACCAGAGCCTTAGTCCCAATTTCGACTTCTCGAACAACAACAACAACCTCAGAGTCATAGTCCCAATTTCAACTTCCCCAACAACAACCTCGAAGCCTTAGTCCCAATTTCAACTTCTCCAACAACAATAACAACCTCAGTGCCTAGTCCCAATTTCAACTTCTCCAACAACAACAACAATAACAACAACCAAAGCCTTAGTCCCAATTTCGACTTCTCGAACAACAACAACAACCTCAGAGCCTTAGTCCCAATTTCAACTTCTCCAACAACAACAACAACAACCTCAGAGACTTAGTCCCAATTTCAACTTCTCCAACAACAACAACAGCCTCAGAACCTTAGTTCCAAAACGATTTTGGGTCGGCAAACATGAATCATTATCCAAAACGTCGAGTCATTTCCAAAAAACAATCATAATTACCCAAATGCAGTCGTCCAAACCCTAACCACACTACCAGATCTAACCACAAACAACAAATCTACAAAATCCCACAATTCAACAGCTCAAATCACAAAAAACCCAGATACAAGACTCTCAAATGAATTTAATCACCCAAATCAACAGAATTTCACACTTAGAATATCAGAAATTACTTCAATTAAAACCCACACAAATCGAAATATAATACCAAAACAATTAGAAAAACAAAAAAAAAACCCAAATTTTATATACAAGATTAATAGGGATACAAACTCAACTGGTAAGACGATGACGCGGGTTTTGAAGAGCTTCAACGAGAAAAGGGTCAACTTCCTTCTCCTTATCCACCAAACCCATAGTTTGATTAATAGAATCCATCAATCAATTACAAAATCGAACAAAAACCCAGAAATTATTACAGCCTGAATCAACCCTAAGCCCTACAAAAAATTCACCTTCTTCTAATTAGGGTAAAAAAACAATTCCTCTTCTCTGAACCAAATTATGCCCTAGAAATTGGGGATAATTGGGGAAGAGAAGAAGAATGAAATTGGGAAGGTGGGTGTTGTAATTGAGGCAAAAGGGTTTAAGGATGTGAAGATAAAAAGACGTGATTTTTGATTTTGATTGAATTGAATTGGGTGGTGAGATTTGAGAATTGGGGATATGAACAAAGAGAAGAAAAGAGGGTTTCCTCTTCTTTCCTTTTTCCTTCCTTTTCTTCTTATCTCTCACCACAATCTAAATCCAAAGGAATTTGATATTTTGATGCTTTGGTTTTTATAATTTTATGTTCCCCAAGTGGGTTTTTAATTATTTTACGAGAAATGGTATTCATGATTTTGGTTCGGATTAGGTAATTCTAGTTCAAATAATAGTACGGAGTACATAGTAGTAATTGTATTTATGGATTCGATTCTTATTCACTATAAGAGTACTTAAAACTATGATGATGGTATTCGTGAGTTCGATTCAAATGAATGACGGTATTCGTGACTTTGATTTGAATTTGATAATACTTAAAACTATGACGACAGTATTCGTGAATTCGATTCGAATTCGATTTATCATAAGTACAGATGGTACCAGAGTTAGAGGATTATACAACCAGTTGTACATAACTCTATGTACAACTGATTTTAAGATTTTGAGTTTTATCACAAAGATTTCGAGTTTTGCTGGAAACTTTATGAGCTTTAGTGTAAAGTTGTCGATATAAATCACATAAATGTTTAAGCTCACAAACTTACAACTCAGCTCATAAACTTTTATAAGCTCAGTAAATATACACAAAGCTCAAAACCTTTGTCTTGGTTGTAGAATGCTATTGTACAACCAGGTGTATAATCTTATTTTCCGTGCAAATGTATACTTTTTTCTTGGGATGAAGAAACGCATACTTAATTGCATTATAATAGAGAGAAGGCAAATTCGTACTTAAATATAGTAATATACGATGACGATATTCACGATAATATAAGACGGTCTTGTAGGAAAAATTATGCTAAAAAGTTGTGGGCTGAATTATAGACATGGGCCAAGCCAACTTCAAGTTAGGTTTGAAACATGGGCCATTGATTAATGTGTTATGATGTTGAAATGTTATGGGCTCAAGTTAACAATATCCATAGGCCCAATGATGAACTAGTATAGCCCTACAAGTCCATTAGTCACTCAAGTATTTGGCTTGAAAAGGTAGTCAACCCAAATAAGATCATGTCGGGTCGGGTCGGGTCGGGTCGGGGTCTAATATATTACTCGTATATTTTATTTTGGGTCGAGTCATGACAAAAGTCAAATCGTTTTAGGTCTGTTTGTTTTAGATCGAGATTGGGTTAACATTGGATCACTCAGGATTGAAGTTCGGTTTGAGTTGGGTCCATGTCGAATTAAGATTCGACTCGTTTTTAGATTATACAGAGTATGATTTTGGATTAATCTCGAGTCTCGGATCAACCCTATTGAGTAGAATGCATCAAATAATATAGCCATGAGTCCATGACTTTGCATGACAACAACAATAATCCTCAAAACACATGTGATTATACGAGGGTAGGTCATTCATTCATTACATGGGGACCTCGTTGAATTGAATATGATTTTTTTTACGATCATATCTGTTTTCGACTTAAAATAAATCAAACAGTTACTTATTCGATACACGAAACCGATGTTTTATAAACCCTAAGCATTCTACATTGAGATCCGAGTTCAACCCTAATCGAATTGACTCGACCTTACCTAATCCTGGTCTTCATTATTCCCTCATTTACAGTATGAACGATATCCCTATAAGTCCATATAACCCCGACTTTTATCCAACTAATCCAACTCGATTGCTCGAACCTGACCTGATTGACCCGTAATCTCAACCAAATAAGGAATTATAAAGGTAATTAATAACTTAAACAAGAAGACAACCCAAAAAAAAAATTTAAAAAAAATGATAATGTCATACAATTAAAGAGATAGAACATGTGAGGATAACGTAGCGGATAGGACACATAAAGTAGGTGAGAATTATAGTTAAGGAGAAGTTTCGAGATGCATGCTCTCCAACATGATCATCCATCTGTATCGGTCTCTCTTAACACGGATATATATATTTGACTAAAACAGATCAAATAACGTCCTACTTGACTAGATCATACCATTATTTTAGGACTGGACTGGATCCAGACCGGAATCTAAAAAATTTGGACCGGGACCGGACCGGACCAGTTGGACCGGTTAGACCAGTTAGGCCCGACCAGACCAAAATTTTTATCAAATAAATGTAATTCTGGTCTGTTCTGGTCCAAACAAACCGATCCAGACTGAAAAAAACCGGGTCAGGATCGGACAGAATCGTCCAAATTGATGGACCGGAGACTGGACCGGAATTTTGCACACCCCTAATTATTTTAGTTGTCCCGGGAGTTTTGCTTTTGTCTTACTTATCCTTCCTATCTGATCTATTATAAGTTTGTGACGAATATCTCGATCTCGATCACAGATAAGAATTTGTGGTCATAAATTCATTATTGATGATTGATTACTAAAATCCATGTTTACAACACGTTTCGATTCCTCACGTCTACATTTTGTAGTACTTTTTTTGTTGTTTTGTGGGTCACCATCACTTTGTTGCCCCATTTATAGTCCTTGCATTTGCAATTGTAGTTTTGAAATTTCTTGGAAAATTAGGTATACTTGTTTGTCTGTATCGGTCATTTATTTGTTTATATTTGATTTTGATATAAAGATCGAACAGTAAAGAAGGGATCGTTTAATTTGTGATTATTATTGTTAATTTGATGACTTCGATGATCAAACTACTGTCTCGCTAACAGAAACAATCCTAAAATAGAAAGGTAAACAATTCTACTCTATATGTTGCGCAATATAATTATAGTAACTTATATTATATCTCAAGTGGGAATCATGCTTTACTACCAAAAACATATACATCTTTATATCATTCTATTTTAACTCTATTTTAACAGATTTTCTATACAGTATAATATCGCATATAATACCGATAATATCATAATAATACTCAGTATAATCAACCCATTTATTATAGGTAATAAACCCAAAATTGATCCCAATTTTTTTCCAATTATATAATAAATAAATAAATAAAATAAAAATAAAAATAATCTACCAAAAAAATAAAATGATCTTTCTTCATTCTTTCCCATTTTCCACTCAAATGAATAATAAGTCAACAAAAGACTTGGTTTTTTCCACACAAAGAAAAGTCAAGTAAAGTGCATGAACAACCTTCACCATCCACTTGTTAATAAAAACAAAATAAAACAAAAATAATAATAAATAAATAAATTATCGTGTCAGACCGTCTCATACCATAAACACAGATTCTCATATGAGACGATAAGACTGTTACTCACTCTATCTTGAAACGATACCTTTATATTATGATTATTATCAACAATAAACCGATAAAACTGATCTGTCTCACACATGAAACTGTCTTGTTAGTCAATAACTGAGTCATTTCTGTCTTTCCGGGTCAACTTTAGGTTGTACCGGACCGACTTTATTCAGGTTCACGTCATTTTCGAGTGTTATTTTCAACTTCTCGAAAGATATCGACTCGTTTGATACAATAAACATCCGGATCAGTTTGGGTGTCGTATCAGATTCAGATCAGGTTATTCAGATCGATCAGTTTTACCGAGTCTAAAACTATTAAGTCTATATAAAATCATTTCATTTTTTTAATTTATTATTATTATTATTATTATTATTAAGTGGACTGTCTCACACGTGAAACCGTCTCAGTTCAGTTGAGTAGGGTAGTAATCAAATCAAATAAATCTCTTCAAAAACCTTCCAATTAACATTTAATTGAATTAATTCAATTAATTCAATCAATTAAAACCCCCAATTTCTTCCATTAATACACAGATTCTAACTCCAATTGAATCAAATTCTCATCAAAAAATCCGCCATGGAAGAACACGAGCTTGAGCGGCACGAGCTAGAACAGGAACAGGAACATGAACAGGAACACCATCATCATCATCATCAATTCCATGACGACGTCGTTGAGCTACCTAACTTTCCTCCATTACCGGAGTTCGACGACTCCGGTGTCACCGCCGACCTCGACGGTGAGTTTCCGTTCAATGTTGACTTTGACTTCACCTTTGATGATATCTCGTTTGCGGATGATCTTCTTCTAGAACCTCCTGAAGCTAGCTCCGACCCGGTTGTGCTCACTTGTGACCCGAATTGCGACCCGATTTCGTCTGAGGAATCGAATTTCGGAGGTAAGTGTGATTCGCCGGAGATCGGTAGCTCTAAGAGTAATTCTGATGTTTATGATGGAAAATCTCATGATCATGATAATAATAATTGTAGTAGTGGTAGTGATGATCATTTGATTAAGGTAGAGAATTGCAAGGATAATTGCAGTAGTGGTAGTGGTAGTGATAGTGTTAGCAAATGCGGGTCGAAATCGAAACTGAAATCGAAACGGAAGGTAGATGGAGAATTAGATAATGTTGCTGTTGAAGCAGCTAGGGTTAGTAAGTTTAGGAGGTCGAATTATTCGAATTCGAATGCTGGGGAATCGGAATCGAATGTGTCTGTGTTTGCTAATGAGGAGGAATCGGAAGGTGGTGGAAGTGGTGGCGGAGGTGGTGGTGGTGGTTGTGGTGGTGGTGATGATGATAAGAGAAAGGCGAGGCTGATGAGAAACCGGGAAAGCGCACAGCTTTCTCGTCAGAGGAAGAAACAGTATGTAGAGGAGTTAGAGGATAAGGTCAGAGCAATGCATTCCACAATTACGGATTTAAACAGTAAAATCTCGTATTTCATGACTGAAAACGCGACTTTGAGGCAGCAATTGGGTAGTGTAGGTGGTGGTGGTGGTGGTGGTGTGGGTGGTGGTGTGGCGGTTCCTGGGGTGGGACCGCCAGGGATGTATCCCATGCCGCCAATGCCGTACACTTGGATGCCATACCCACCACCTTACATGGTTAAGCCTCAAGGTTCGCACGTTCCTTTAGTTCCGATACCTAGGTTGAAGCCACAACAACCTACCCCGGCTCCTAAGGTTAAGAAACCGTCTGAGGGGAAGAGGAAGACGAAGAAGGTGGCGAGCGTGAGTTTGTTAGGGCTGTTGTTCTTTATGTTGTTGTTTGGTGGGCTAATGCCGATGGTTAGTTTTAGGTCCGGTAATGGCGGTGGTGGTAGTGGGGTCCACAAAGGCGCGGTGTTTAAGGTTGATAAGAACGCGGGGGAGATGGGTGGGCATGGGAGAGTGCTTCAACAAGTGAATAGTTCGAGTGTGGGGAACGAGAAAGGGAACGGGAAAGGGAACGCGAGTGAGCCTCTTGTTGCGTCGTTGTATGTTCCAAGGAATGATAAGTTGGTGAAGATTGATGGGAATTTGATTATTCATTCCGTTCTTGCGAGTGAGAAAGCAATGGCTTCTCGTGAGGAGACGGGTTTGGCCATTCATGGGAGTTATCCACCTTATCCCACTCCTGTTCCTGGAAGCAATAACTGGAGACGACCTCACCTCGATAGGAATCAGAATGGACGGCAGCAACGGGCTCTTGGCTCCGTTTCTTCTACTGATTTTACTCCTATTGGATCTGATGGCAAGCTGCAACAGTGGTTCCGTGAAGGTCTAGCAGGTATATTGGATCTGAACTTCTCATGTATTTGCTGGGGTATTTGATGTGGAACTTGGGAAAGTCAGAAATTATGATCTTGTTGATTAATTTCGTATGTCTTTTGCAGAGCCTATGTTGAGTTCAGGCATGTGCACAGAAGTGTTCCAATTCGACGTCTCACCAACTCCAGGATCAATTGTTCCGGCTACTTCTGTATCCAACATAACTTCGGAAACTCGAGTGAATTCTACTCGCCCCAACATACCAAAGAACAGAAGGATTCTCCATGGACACGCTATTCCTTATACTAATAACGACCCTACACTGAACTCTACTGAAGAGCATATGCATTCACGTGAACAGAATGACGGACTTCAGAGCAATAAATCCCGTTCATCTGTTGTCGTATCTGTTCTTGTTGATCCCAGAGAAGTTGGCGACGGTGATGGTGAGAGCGTCATTGGGTCAAAGACCCTACCGCGGATCTTTGTCGTAGTTCTAATCGACAGTGTGAAGTATGTAACTTACTCTTGCATGCTTCCATTTATGGGATCGGGTTCTCATCTGATAACAGCATGAAAGGTGAAAGATTGAAGGACATACAGTGAAGCTAGAATCAACTTTGTTCATCTCAGTTTTTGTATAGTATCACTAGTTATGTAGTTTACAGTTTACACCCTCGCCGTTGCTAACAAAACTCATGTACAACGAGTTCTCGTCTTTGTGTTGAAATATCCTGTCTGCTGATAGGATTCACACTAGATTGAGCCCGTGCACTCGTTTCTGGAAATTTGTCGGCTTGTAACCTTGTAATGAGTTTTATATTTAATACCTTGGTATTTTACGACATTTACCTCTTGTTTATGATACCCCCTACTCTACATTTCTCTATTGATAAATTGTCGATTCAGCACATTGTGACATAATATGTTGCTGGTGTAAGATGATGCACAACATTCTGCTGCAGTGTGCAGGTTAGCCGTACAGGGTTCAGGAATGGAGCTACACAAGATAATATATCGATCTTTCACGATGATATATGGTCGGCATATTTCAACACAAATGGGTAGCTGCAAGAGGACACGTCGTGCAATGTGCAGGTGAGTGCTACAGTAGATGCCTGGATTCAAGAGACGGCCCGGAGTGACACAAAACGGAGTAGTACATGAGTTTTCGTTTTCGTTTTCGTTTATTTTTTATGTTTTATTTGTCTGTTCCAATAGATTGTGTACGTTTTTCAAATTATGTGGTGGGAATCTCGGAAAACGTATACAACCTATTGAAACAGAGAAAGTATTATGCAGCTTATTCTCTGAGAACCTAATTTGAAGTGTGGGTAGCCTTGAGTATGCACAATGCTTGCGTAAATAGTTAATGACTAAATCAAGATGTTCAGTTATAAAGATAGTGCACACTAGACGCGTATTGGTGCTGCACTAGATGTATCTAAAACAGGAATTGCAGAATTTTTTTTTCTAGTGGTGCTGCACTAGATGCATATAGTCTGGTGGTGGTAGTTCGAGTGGGCGACTCTAGCTAAGTGCACTAGTTTTGTGCTGCTCTTGTCAATATCTGATCATGTTTCTCAGTAAGTATTTCTGTAACGATAATAAATGCTAGATTTCAGATTAAAGGGCGGCGACATGATTTAGCCGAAGGGATCTGTGATCGTTTACTTTGCGTGTTCAGAATAGGTCTCAGCTGCTTGGAGCCAATGCAACAAGGATCTGTAAACCTGAAAGCCTGTCAACTGGTCATAAGTTTAGCCGAATGAAGGTGAGATTCTTACTCATCTACTTTCTTCAGTGGAATTTCTTTATGCATATTTGGATTTGCAATCTCCTGCACGCACTTCAGTAGTACTCCGACACTCCGTACTTCATATTGCACTTTAGAGATATTGTTCTTCTTGTATCTAGAGTTATACTTATCTGGACGAGGCGTTTCCTGTTCTTTGATTCTGCATGCTGATGGTTCATGAATCGTGACTCATTTTTGCTGCATTATTCTTTGTGTCTTAGATTCTTTCCTGCACAAGATAAGGTGTTGTGTAGCCTTGTAGGTCGTAGCTCATATACAGTAAAGCAAATAGTATCACTGCATATCTTTCATCTATGACAGACCATCGAAGCATAAGATTACTATTGAATTTTCGGTTTTTATAGAAATGACTTGAGCAGTTGAGCTTCTATGTTTGGCTCATTCTATGAGTTGACAGGAGAACTTTGGTCCGTGATTTTTAGCCATCACGGAATGCTATCTTCTGTTATTTTAATTCATGTCCGATACTTCGATGTTTATATGTTAAATTAAGCAGTAGTTGTTGACATTATGGATACTTGCCTGTGAGAGGGAATAATCCGCCAGCATTTGATTATATTATCGCAGCTTGTGAATATATAATCGGTTCTATCTTAAAACGGCCAGTATAGGACGTGCCGTGTGTTTATGGAACTTTAGGGATTGATTAAGGACTCTAGTTAGTGTCCGAGGGTCGAGGGAAGTAGCCGAAAATCGACAACATCAAAGAAATTGAAGGCTCATCACAATTTTCTTGAACATGATTGAGTGAATATTAGAAAGATAAAAGTGTTATGATTGAACATTAGAAAGGTTATTTGATGTTAACTATGCTTTTGATCCATTAACCTAAATCTTTAGATGGAGTTGTATAGTCATACTCCGTATCAGTATTCAGTACTGAAGATGTCTTCGTTTAGTGGTTAAGACTAGTCCTATTTATTCAGGATTAGTCTCATTAATCCCTTGGGTGTGAATGAAGAAGAATGTTAGCCACACATGGTTGCTTACTTGCTTTTGTACTTGTCCTATTTATGAAGCATAAAGGATTAAAGGGTGTTTGATTTTGTTGCTTGGGTATATGTGTTTGTGCATATAGAGTTATAGACATTGAATGACCACAATAGACTGAAAGAGCATGCTAATATGCAATGTGTATTTGTTGTTATATGTTGTTTCCGAGTAGTCGATTGCTCTATTTGTGAGTAGTCCTGTCAAACGAGTTGCACATCCCGGGGTTTGAGTAGTTGAGTTAGGTCAACGAGCCAGGTTGAATTTGGGTGAAGTTATATGGGTTGAATTCAGAATACGAGTCAAAAAATATTGTCTAGGAATGATTCTCTACCAAATTTTATACTATAAAAAAATATACTCAATTTTTAATAATATTTTAGTATATTCAATTTTAATTATTTTATCTTTAAATTTAATTTTTATATAGATCGTTCTGAACTTAGTGATCGATTTTACCATATCTACATCTATTTACATGAAGAATGCTTAAGATTTTGCTCGGTCGAACATGTGAAACCGTCACATATAAAAAAATCAACTTTTTTTTAATTTTTTTTTTTAAATAAATAAATGAAGTAGCATAGGAGAAAAGCTGATTGTCTCCTAGCCTTTACAAGGCATGGGCAAAAACTTTGGATGCAAATTGTTGATAGAAAAGACCCATTATCTCTTGGGACCAACCACCATACCACTACCTCCATGTATATTTTGTATAGGAGTTAATATTCATTCTGAACAACGTTCTTTTCAGTTCAGTTAAGTTTAACTTCATTTAGTTTATTAGTCAGTTTAGTTAAATTCAAATTTTCTAAGTCAGTTTAGTCCTATTCACTATTCAGTCTAGTTCAGCCGTCAGTCGGAAAGTGCAGGAGCCTTCCGTCTTTCTTGAGATAGAGGTATCCGTTTTATAATTAAATACATCAGACAATTTTTTATACTCATCTATCTAGACAGGAATTACTTGACCCATTGACGGCCATTGGAACCAGAAAACGGATGCTTCATCTTAAATAAGAATTTGTGATATTGAATTGTGTGAATGATTGTGAGAAAGTAGCACCTGTCAACCAAGTAATGGATCCTGAGTCCTTCCTAACAGGAAAGCAGGTTAAAAGTGGCCACACTTATCACTGCTGCTAGATGCCTTATACAGTTGACGTTGCAGATCCTCTGTTCCATTTTTATGTTCTATCTCGTGTCCCATTATTTTAAAGAGATATATTTATTTTAAAATCGCCTATGACGTAAGGGCTGAAATATACCTTCATGGATCATTAGGATCCATAGAGATTGAATATTGGGAAGTACACAGAGTAGTTTTTAAAGTATTAGATTCATGAATGAAGAAATCTTCATTATTCTTAGCAATATATACTCTTGTAGTATAACGTAAAATACAGTTACGTGAGACTTTGTTTCATCTGTCTGACTGTCTTCGTGAATACAACAAGAATGTCGTGTTTTTACAGTAAGTCCATTTCATTCAGTCCAGTCGGAAAGAGCAAGGTCTAGTCGGTTTTAAATGTCAGAGGGTGTTTTTTGTCACCTCTTTGGAATGTAATTACTTGTCGACTTGTTTCGTGTAGTCGTAGAACAGAATGAGAATGTGATGCGACGAGGATAGAAAAAGAGTGTGGGATGGCAGAATGATGGTGAAAAAGCCAGATTTACCTCTGAAGAAACTTATGTCATCAAAGGTAAAAAAAAAAGTTGTGTGAGAAATGACACTGCCTCTTTACCTCTTTTTTCCATTTTCAAGCATACACATTCTTATGCCATTTTATCTGCATCTATCCAAATGTATCAGTACTAAATATTCTCCACTCACCTGTCAGAAGAAAAAAAAAGTTGAAAATAATTCAGCATTGTCTGACTCATGTGATTGTATCTGTCTCTGTAGTAGTCTAGTAGAGCTTTACAACTCTCAGCAATTGGCCTTAAGAGCTGATAATTCCTCTTATATTTGGTTGAAGCTGTCAGTTCGGATCTCGAGTTGGGTAACTTGGGTCGGGTTCTTCGTGTCAAGTCATTTTGTCTATGATCCTCTTAAATTAGGTGGAAGCTCTCAGTTCGAGTTGTTCTATTCAGATCTCGAGTTAGGTGACTTGGTTAGGTTCTTCGAGTCAGGTCATTTTGTTCTATTTGGTTCTCGAGAAAACTTGTAAAACTCAACTCAACTGAACGTAGCGAGCGAGGCGACTAGTGGAGTATATGACATTTCTTGTAGACTCTAGTTTGGAGGTTAAAGCTAACTTGTAGACTTCTACTTGAATCAGGCCTTTTCTTGTTGAACTCCATTTTATTGTATTTTTTTTGGGTGACGACTTGACGATTTCACATAATGATTCATTGATTCTTGTTAGTCGATCTCAAATATTTTTGGGACTAATGCTCTGAGGACGTTGTTGTTATTTCTGCTTGAACTCTAATAGAATTATATACACTCATAATAGATTAGGGAACTTTATCCTAAATATCAGTAGGGATATGAAATATTAATTTACCAAATCTGTTTGTATAAAAATAGAAAAATCACAGGGCAGTACTCCGTATCTACTGTATCACAAATTCTTGTTTGTGACGAAATTATTCCTCTAATTCTTGTTTGTGACGGAATTATTCCTGTAACTGTGTATTTATGTACCTCTTCATGACAAAAAAAGTGGTGGGTCACACCATTTCTCATGATTTTATGCATTTTTTTCTCACAGCTGCTCATTATAAATGTGACTGTGTTAGTCCCTTGTAATAACACACTACTAAATCTTGAATTATTATTAGCATTTAAAAAGATTGCTGAAACATCATATCATGGAACTGGATAAAAGAGTTGTAAGTTCTAATAAGGAGATGTCGATGGAGATGGAAGTTGTTGAAGAAGACGAGAATCCGAAGAAGATGAAGCGTGGCGGTATCAGAACAATGCCATTCATTCTTGGTATGCTTATCCACAGTTTTCCCTGCAATTTATTTTCATGCTTTTTGAATCATGTACTCGTATGAATCTATGTTACTCTGACTCGTCTATGAATTTTTTCAACTTTTTTTTTAACCTAAAATGATGTATACTTTGTTTTGCATTTACTGTCTGCAATACTCTGACTCGTCTGCAAGTGTTGGTGCGAAATTTTCAAAAAAAAAAATCTGTCGAAACTGAAGTATCGAAGTGTATACAGACAGCTATGTGAAGTATACTTTGTTTTGCATATACTGTCTGCGATACTGACTGACTCGTCTGCAAGTATTAGTGCGGAATTTTCAAAAAAAAAACTACTGTCTAAAATGAAGTATCGAAGTGTATACAACAGTTATGTGAAGTATCAGAGATGATTTTTTTTTTTTTTTTTTTTTTTTTTCAGGAAGCGAGATATGTGACAGGTTTGCAGCGGTGGGATTCCACGCAAACATGATAACGTACTTGACTCGACAGCTTAACATGCCGTTGGTACAGGCTTCCAATACACTGACCAATTTCGCTGGTACAGCAAACTTTACTCCTCTCATCGGTGCTTTGATTGCCGACTCCTATGCTGGTCAATTCTGGACTATTGCAGTTGGATCATTCTTCTATGAACTGGTATAATTCTCGACACAGAAATCGTCTTTTTGTGCTGTTAATTCAGATGTAATGCTGCTTATATTCGCAGGAACCCTCGAAACAGCAGAAAAATCAAAAATGCTGTGTTTTGTCCATCGACAACTGGACCTGGCAAACGGGTCGGGTCAAGTTCAGGTCACGACTACTGACCGAAATTTTTGTTGCAGGGTTTTATTGCCATCACAATATCAGCTATAATCCCGAAACTCCACCCTCGGCCATGTCCAACACAACTAAACTGTCAGGAACCGTCGACTCTCCAACTCTCAGTCCTGTACCTCTCACTCCTCCTGACATCAATCGGCACAGGCGGTATACGTCCCTGCGTGGTCACATTCGCAGCCAACCAGCTCGACATGAGCAAAACCGGGGTTGCATCGAGGAAATGGAATTACTTCAACTGGTATTACTTCTGTATGGGACTCGCAACACTTACTGCACTGACTGTCATCGTTTACATACAGGATAACGTCGGTTGGGGTTGGGGTCTCGGGATTCCGACCATTGCCATGTTGATTTCAATTATCGCGTTTTTGGTCGGGTACCCTCTTTACTACAGGCCGAAGCCCGGTGGGAGCCCGTTGGTTCGGATGTCGCAGGTTGTTGTCGCTGCGTGGAAGAAAAGGAAGGTTTCGAAGCCTGCGGATCCGAGTTTGTTGTATCAGGATAAAGAGATTGATGCACTTATTTCTGTTGATGGAAGGCTTCTACACACTGAACAGTTCAAGTAAGCCTTCCACTTTTAGTACCCGTTTCTAAACCTGTCTAAACGACCCGACCCGACCCGAATTTGACCCGACCTAACTCAGAACAAACCCGAATGTTTTTATATAGAGCAAGTCGATATCCCTAGAAAAGTGGAAATAACAAACCCGAAAATGACCTGGCCTTACCCGAACTGAACCCGTTTTTGTCCCCAAAGTGGCCCGACTCGAAGATGACCCACCCGAACTCGACCAGGTTGGCCCGTTTGCCAAAGTAGACCCCGTAACATAGACCTAATCCGACCGGTGTACATATAGGTGGATTGAATTCGGGCCGGGCTGGGTCATTTCGGGTTTAGGTCATTTTCATGCGTGTTATTTTCAACTTTTTTGGGGGGATATCGACTCGTTTTCTATACTAACCTTCGGGCCAGTTTTGGGTTAGTCTCGGGTCAAATTCGGGTCGACCGGTCTAACCCAAGCTTGACCTACAACCCGTCTAACCCAAATGTTTAATGCTGTATACAAACTCATATCCTTGAAAAAGGTTGATCATAAGTCATAACAACCGAAATGACCCGACCCGAATTTTAGACCTGGGAAACGGGTCAGCTTCGGGTCAAGTCACTTTCGGGTTGACTTCGAGCCGTGCTGGGTCATTGAACCCATTTCGGGTTCAGGTCGTTTTCGGGCGTGTTATTTTGGGTCAGTTCCGGGTTAGCCCTAGTCAAACTCGGGTCTTCAACACCGGTGCGAACTAATTCGTTTATGTAGGTGGTTCGACAGAGCAGCGATACCGACTGAATCTGAATCTGAATCCGACAAATTTACCAAAGAATCGAAACCACCACCACCAAACCTATGGAGACTATCAACAGTCCACAGAGTAGAAGAACTAAAATCCATCCTGAGACTACTCCCAATATGGTCAGCAGGAATCCTACTAGTCACAGCAACCTCACACCAATCGAGCTTCGTCCTCCAACAAGCTCGAACAATGGACCGACACCTCACCCGTTCCTTCGAAATCCCACCCGCCACCCTCTCGATCTTCACCATCGTCACAATGCTCGTCGGGTTGGTAGCCTACGAGCGAGCCCTCGTCCCCCTCGCTCGAAAACTCACCAAAAACCCGACTGGTCTAACCTGCCTCCAACGAATGGGGATCGGTTACATCATCAACATTTTCGCCACGTTTTTGGCTTCCCTCGTCGAAGTCAAGAGAAAAAAAACTAGCTTGACCAACCAGCACGGTTTAGGACCAATGTCGGTGTTTTGGTTGGTTCCACAGTATTGCACACACGGGCTAGCCGAGGTGTTTGTGAACGTCGGGCACATGGAGTTTTTATACGATCAAGCGCCCGAGAGCATGAGGAGTACGGCGGCCGCATTGTATTGTTTGACGACGTCGTTTGGGAATTATTTGGGGACGTTCGTGGTGAGTTTAGTTCATGCTTATACCGGAAAACAAGGGGGCGACGAGAATTGGATCCCGGATAGGGATCTTAATAGAGGACATTTGGAGTATTATTACTTGCTTTGTACCGGTATTCAAGTCGTGAATCTCGTGTATTATGTCGTTTGTGCTCGGTTTTATGTGTGTAAGCCGTTGGAGCAAGAGAAAGAGTGTGTCAAAGACGGTCGAGAGACGTGTACAGAGTGCTAATAACAAGTTCAAAAGGTTCTCAGAACTAAAAACGAAGCTTAGAGCGAAAATCTCGATTATAATGTTGGAAAAAAGAGGATTAAATAGTTATTGTCGAGATTATTTTAGACGAGTGAATGTTAACCCGTCTTATATATCGGGTGTAATTTTATGTAAAAATTGAGGTTTACGGGTTTGGGATACAAACTCGAGATATTCTCGATTAAAATGTTAGAAAAAGAGGATTAAATAGTTGTTGTCGAGGTTAAATCGATTATTATTTTAGACATATTTTGAGTTCTTCGAATTAAAAAGATTTAATTTCTCACTTTGATAAACTCGGGTTTTAAGATTAATTTCATTTTAATACATTGTTCAACTATCAAAATCTAAAATCCAACACGAAATGATTAAATCCGTTTTTTTAATAATGACGACGAAATTAAAAATAAATGTTTATTGTATGTGATTAATTAACAATTATATACATTTTCTTGAATCTATATATACACACATTAAATTACATCATTGAAATTAAAATCATAGAAAAATGTCAATGAACAAATAATTAAGATGGTAATTAAATAAAATTTTAGTAAATTTTCTGAGAGACGATCTCACGATAATTTATGTTTATTGTACGTAATTAATTAACATTATATACATTCTCTTGAATCTATATATACACATTACATTACATTACATCATTGAAATTAAAATCATAGAAAAATGTCGATGAACAAATAATTAAGACGGTAATTAAATAAAATTTTAGTAAATTTTCTGAGAGACGATCTCACGATAATTTATGTTTATTGTACGTAATTAATTAACATTATATACATTCTCTTGAATCTATATATACACATTACATTACATCATTGAAATTAAAATCATAGAAAAATGTCGATGAACAAATAATTAAGACGGTAATTAAATAAAATTTAGAAAATTTTGGTAAATTTTCTGAGAGACGATCTCACGATAATTTATGTTTATTGTACGTAATTAATTAACATTATATACATTTTCTTGAATCTATATATACACATTACATTACATTACATTACATCATTGAAATTAAAATCATAGAAAAATGTCGATGAACAAATAATTAAGACGGTAATTAAATAAAATTTAGAAAATTTCGGTAAATTTTCTGAGAGACGATCTCACGATAATTTTAATTAATTTCGTTCCTTCAATTTCACTAGCAACCCATTTTTCATCCTTAATGTTAATGACAACAAATATTTAGGACATTCCTTACTCACCAAATTCACATCATATTTTTCGACC
The DNA here is from genome assembly GCA_958450325.1 of Agrostemma githago. Taxonomy (NCBI): domain Eukaryota; kingdom Viridiplantae; phylum Streptophyta; class Magnoliopsida; order Caryophyllales; family Caryophyllaceae; genus Agrostemma; species Agrostemma githago. The sequence continues at coordinate 76,532,534 of OY288247.1, read as the reverse complement.
AAACTCGCCACAATCGACTTCATTTGCACATACGCAATCTCTTTACCCAAACACACCCTCGGCCCACCGTGAAAAACCGGGAACTTAAACGGGCTTTTCGGCTTATAAAACCCGTTTACCAACCATCTTTCGGGTCGAAATTCCAAACAATCTTTTCCCCAAATACTCTCCATTCTCCCCATAGCATAAGTATGATACATAACAAACCAACCCGATTTCACAATCGCGCCACTTGGCAACACGTCATTGGCCAAACACGCTTTAGTGTCAACTGGGACAGGTGGGTATAACCTCAATGACTCAGATATCGCCCCGTGTAGATAATGCATGTCATTTAACTCCTCATACCCGAACATCTCCCCGACCCGTTTTCCAAATTTGACCCGTATTTGACCGATCTCGGCCCGTATTTGACCGAGTACGGCCGGGTTTGTAGATAATAACCAAAAAAACCAACTTAACCCGGTCGATGTCGTATCTTTACCCGCCAAAATAACACTAATTACCACGTCTCGTAAAAGTTTTGTGTCGTGTGCACTCGTGACAACAAAACGTGACAATAAATCCTCATAATTTTTACCATTTTTACCATTATTACTATTATTATTATCATCGAGTTTTATTATTTCTTCTTTTAATCTGGACCGTATGATCTTATCCGCGAACTCATGGACCGTTCGGGTCGCTGCCCGTAATTTTTTCTCCGAACCCAAATTAAAATACCGTTTGATTTTCCACGTCATCGGTAACGCGTACATGAACCGGCCCGAACTAAGTGACGTGGCTTCATTAAAAGCCCTCATAAACTCCGGTTCAACTGAACCGGACAAATTCAAACAACCCGGGTCAACATTAAAAGCCAATTTACACACATTATCAAAAGCGAACCGCTCCAACACATCTTGCAAGTCAACAACCCGGTCCAACCGGGCCGCCTCATTTAAAAGAGGGTTGAGCCGGGTCATGACCTCGGTCTGGACCGTTTCCAGCTGGAAGGTTTTCAGGATGCGCATGCTGAACGCGTAGCTGGCAGTTTTCCTCTGGAACTGCCAGACTACGCCGTCAGAATTAAAGATCCCGGATCCCAGAAAATCGTGTAGCATCGACACGAACCGGGGCCCCTTCGGGTAGTTCGAGAATTTGGTCCTGAGGATGTGTTCCACGTTGGCGGGGTCCGCGGTGATCACACCGTGGGTCCCGCCAACGGGCCGGCGGAACACCGCCGTCGGGCCCGGGCCCGGTGGGCCCGACGAGAGGATTTCGGTGCACCATTCTAGGAACCGGTCCCGGTTCGAGAGGAATTGAGGGATTGTCCCTAGAATAGGGTAGTTTTTGAAGCCTTGAGGGGTGATTAAGGACTTTTTAGGGTATAATAATGAGGTGATTAAGGACTTTTTAGGGTAAAATGAGGTAATTAAGTGATAAATTAGGGTTAAGAGACTTAATAATATGGTGTAGAACACCAATGTTGTAGGTATTGTTTCTTCCATGATGGAATAATTGAAACAAACAAATAATGTTGTAGGACATGGCCTTATATAATAGTCATGCTTGTGTGAGACGGTTTTATAAAAAAAGTTATCGTCTGTTCACAAAGTCACGTCAGCATCATAATCGCGCATGTATGTGTATTCTATACATAATACATAGGAGTATATAGTACAACAGAAGAAAACGTGTCACGTTAAGTTAGAAAGTGATCAGTTTAGGTTACTTATTACTAAAAATGGTCAATATTTCACCTAACATGGTTACTTTTTAAACTATAAAGCGTCCCATTTTACTAGTATAAATTATTACAGAGTAATTTTTAACTCTATCATATGATACGACAATTGTACAATATAATTTTACTATAAATTGCTAATTTTTATCCATGTGGCACACTTGTTGTAAAGTATAATTTGTGAATGTATATTCATATAATTGCTAAAAAATAATTATTATAAAATATTTATATATTGGATGATTTTATTAATATATAACTCATTCAACCAAGGTGGTATAAATGTTGAAGCATTATGTGTAGTTTGAAGAATATTCGAGCAAATTATATTCAAGTTAATAAGGTTAAATATCTAACAACAACAATTATAATTATAATTATAATACACTTAAAAAAAAGTCATAGATTTGAATATTTCAAGTGAAACAACTATGTTTATGCTAAGTCAATAACAAATTTAAACCAAGTGGATTAATTAGTCCAAATTAATTAAAGCAAGGCTAATTAACAATTAAATTAAAGATTAATTATTAAGCAAAAATTACCGAGTTATTATGACTTGAATCTGTTTTGGTTGTCACTTCGAATGATAATTACGGGATTAATTTAATATAATCTGTCTGGATGAGGGTTTCTGTTATTTTGGTCTAGGATTTTTTCATTGGACTCTTCTTGGTTTTATGTGATTTGTATTCTTTTTTTCAAATTTAATAAAACTCCTCGATCATTCTGATAATTTAGTGAACAATGTTAATCTGTGTGTGTTTAATTTATCGTTTCTGTCATAACAATGTACTCATCCGCTTTAGTATAAGGATCATCTGTCTCACATTATGTCCCATTCGATATCATGCTGTTTCATTTATCTTCTAATTTGATTAATTTGTTGAAAAATAATCGATTAATTTGATTATTCACATTACAAATTAATACTCTCCCTGTCTCGGTCATTTATCGTCATTTTATATTATTTGCGAGAGTATTTTTATCAAATAATAACAAATGACCGATAAGGAAAAAAATAGTAATATAATTAAATAAATTAAATCAATTTTGCATCCAATAATCCTACCTACTCCTTTACCTAATGCAAAGTATTATTGTTGTTGGGTAAGTGTATGTAGCACGTTAATTAAACTTGGATTATAAATTTTACAAGATCTTATGTTTATTAATTAATTTACAAGCCATAATATATTCATTAATTAATTATATATTTATATTCCACAATTTTTTACTCTAAAGAGAAGTGTAAATTACTACACTACATGTATTTATTTGTGTAGTTTAATTTTATTTATTACTCGTATATATAATATATTCTATCAATATTACTATTATACAGTATAAAAACCGTAAATAAATGATCGAGAATCTGACACGAAAAGTTTATGTAACATGTGTCCATACATGCAATAAAGATCACACTTTCCAAAATTTGTTGCAAAAAACCATAATATTCTTAGCTTTTTAGCAGCCTTATATAAAAAATAATTAAAAGCCACAAAAAAATGCATAAAATTGTTCAACAAAATTTTAATCACCGAATTTTGTATGAGACGATATTATAATAATAACGTTTTAATTTATGGTTTGTTGTTATTGTATGCATGGAATTGGTTGAATCTTCCTCGTGATATTTGCATGCATTAATAAAGATATATACGTCGTAAATAATGGCAAGTTTCGAACCTTAATAATCATATGAATTTTTCGTGATGATGAAGGGAAAAAATAAAGTATCACGAGAGTCACAATTTGTGTTATTAATTAAGAGTTGTAAATGCCACGTTTCGAACCCTAATCATAAATTTTCCGTGATGACAAAAAGGGAAAAAAATAAATTAAAGTTTCACGAGAGTCATAATCTGTGTTAAATGTTAAGAGTTGTAACTGAGAAATTTCGAACCCTAATCAAATCAATTTATCATGATAAGAAAAAAGTTTCACAAGAATAACAATTTGTGTTAATTAAGAGTTGTAAATGACAAGTTTCGAACTTTAAATCATATTTCTCGTGATAAACTAACGTGAATTGAATATATAATCGAATTATTTACATTTATAATTAATAAACTCTTAATAATTCAATCTTATAATGAAACTAATGTATTTAAATATTAAATTTATCACTAAAAAATATTAAATCATCATAATAATAAAATGTTACCTTTTTTTTTAATTACTATTACTTTTTTTTAATAATAAAATGTTACTTATTGTACTTTAATTAAGAAATTTAATTGGACTTTCTAATATTATTGGGCTAGTATTATTATATTTTATGGTCTTGTAAAACAAATTTCAAATAATTTATTATTGGGCTTTTAAAGGACTTAAGCCCATTCCAATTTTTTGATCACTCATGGACTCATGGCCTTACAATCTAAGGGTAGTTTATAATTTATAAACTTTATATAGTCCAAAGAAAAATAATTTGCACAAAAAAAAAAAAAACTATAACACGCGTTTCAAGGTTAAGACTGATTTCGATATAACCAATTTATTTTCATCCCGGGCGTCCTAGAAAGTCAACCAAGACCGTCCACGCACGACAATTTTTTTAAAAAAAATATTATTAAAAAAATATAATGTCAGGTTGGATTTAGGTCGACATTGACATGTAACGAGGTCTAACCCTAACACACTATAATACTCGAATGTCACGTTCATATTACACATAAATCGTTGTAATTAATGCATGTATTAAGAAATTTTCGTTATTCAATTAATTAATTAATTAATTAAAATTTGTGTAATTGATGCATATATTAATTTATTTATTTTTTAATTTTTTAAATACGATCCTAAGGTTTATTTACATCCTAAAAATTATATTTAATCGTTCTCATTAATTAATTAATTAATTAATTAGATGTCAAATTTGAATTTGATTACTTAGACTATTTGTTAATCTAAAGTTTATGCAGAAACACGACGCCTACTTACTAAAATTTTGTTAGTGGAAGTGGCAACTGAGCTTATAACCTAAAAGTATTGTTATATTAATGTAATTAAATTAAAAAAAATGTAATTAGTGCTTTAATTATGTCCACAAAATTAGATTACCAAAAAAAAAACAACACAAGCTAATGATTCATCAACTCGAACTTTAATTCGTCTTAAGTCTTAATCATGAGATCGTGGATGCGTTAAAAAATTTGTGATCGTAAATTACTAAATTTAATTTAATATTTCGATATAAAAGTTATAAATTATACTCTATTTCGTGAAATTGGTTGAAATCGTAGATATAATTTAATATTTTAATGAAATTTATAAATTATTTTTTTTAAAAAAAAATTTGAGATTGTCAATTTAATTTGATTTTTTGATATAAAAGTTATAAAATATATTTCGTGAATAATAATACGACAAATAATCAGATATCTTATTATATGTAGTTATGTACCATCCAAATATACTTTGGTTTTATGCTTTAAATCAAATCAACGCGATCTCAATTAAAATATCTAAAATTCTTCGTTAAAAACTTTTTAATTCTAATTCGAATTAAATTATGTTAATTATATTACGAGATCGAAATCTTTTAATAAAAAATAACGATAAATCCTGATTCTGTCACTGTGTCACTAATCGAGGTTATCCAATAATATATACTTTTTTTTAACATGTAATAAGTTGATACGTAAGTACTTTGAACACATACAAAAGGGTAAAAAATTAGATTAAATTATTGGTGTTACATACGTCTAGTACTAAACATTTTTTATTAATTTACAAATTAATAAAGTAAATTTATATTGCTTGATGATCTAATCAATAATAATGCATCTTTTAATTGCATCCACATATAATTAAAATTGTTTAATTCATTTATTTTGGGTAATTAATTCTTGTAGTTAGTGTGGTAGGCTTGAGAGGTAACAAGATATACTCCTATGAGATTGTGGATTCCACTAAACTAATTTTACGATCCGTAAAATCTACGGATCAGCAATATCAAATTGTGATATATATCAGTATTTAAGATTTATTAAGAACGGGCATTAAGACGCGTTTTTAGTGGCTTTTTTGAACAAAAAAAACACTCTTAAAATTCTCAATTATTAGCACTTTATTATTACATGTTTAAGAATTTTTTTTAGTATTTTAGTTATTGTCTAAAAAACTCTCAAATATCTATATTTTGAGCATTTTAACAAGAACATATTATGTTTTTTTTAAGGATAATGTTAAGTACACAGTCCTAAGCAAGGTCTGTATTTAACGAGTTACAAGTTTATAAATCTGATATTAATATAGAAATTGATGATAAAATTGATGTAGTTAATGATAATATTAAACATTAATTTCGTGTTATTTCCGAATATACTATTACTATTATTAGTACTATATCTTAAAAATATTATGATTCATTTTATACTACTCTATTCGTGTCAATCATTTATTTAATTTTAATCATAATACTCATTATTACAAATAATAATACGAAATATAAAAATTAAATAAGTAAATGATCGAGATGAAAAGATGGACTAATAATATAATTAATGTAGACTCATATTACTCTATATTTTAAGACTCTTGATTGGAAGCAATATGATCCAATAACATGACATCATTAGGCATGTGGTTATGATTATTATTAATTATAATAAAGAGTGATAGATTAAGGTGGCCATTATCCACTTAGTGATTATTGTTGCAAACATGCATGGTTTCAATAATTGGACGAGACAACTCACGAGCAATTCAATTTCGAGTTCATCAAAGTTTGATCGGTTCAAAATTTATCAAGTCAAATAGAGCAACAAATCAATGCAAGCTCGGGCGGTAGTCGTTAAGCTCAAGATCGACTCAAGATGAGTTCAAATTTTGCTGGACGTGTATGTACAAGTCCAGCAAGATCAAGCTCGTGCTTTGCTCGTTACCTAAGCTACAACACACCATTATATTTTGGCTCTGTTTGAACACGCTTTCAGATAGCTTATTTCAAATTAGGACAAGTGTCGAACAAAGCAAAAAAAACATAGCACATACCTGCAAAATGGTCCTAGAACCTCGAATGGAATCACGGTGAATTCGCGCGCGTGTGTCGAGACCCATTATAAGCTCACCCAAAATAAGCCAAGAGGGCGATCGCTCATGCTCCATCTCCATTACAGCATCTAGAACACGAGGGTTACCCCAACCAGCATACACCGATGCATCTTCAAACAGATAATAACACGTTATCGCAATGCTAGATGTTTAACCAATAGCATATAACATACATATTCTAACACTACTCTTAATAACTAGCTAGAAGCAAAGAGAGCCAATAATTAACATGACATCATATCATACATTAGTGGATTATGATTAGTGTTAAATATAACAAAAAGTGATTAAGATAGGCACTTAGTCATTGTTGCACATATGCATACATACATATGGTTTCATTTGGACTACACACACATCACAAATGTATCTAAACATGCATATATGTGTTCTTCATCATTATGTTTTTGACTATCTCCCTATAGCTATCGTCGATGCTGAAACTCGTGTCCTTTCTACTGATCTCCGTCAACATATTTTGACCCTTAGATCTCGTAATCTTCTCGTTTTTAGACGTTATTTAAGTTTTTTTTAATGTTCTTGACGTATTATGTTTCCCCCGATCTCTTAACAACAGAGAATACTCAATAATATTGACTCTGAATTTGTTGTAGGATGGTTCTGTATTTGCTGGCACATATATGATTATGTCATAGAGATGTGCCCAAAATAATTGGCACAACTACTAGTCTACTAGGGAACTTGAATTGATTGGTACTTTATGAATTGGTAAGCATTATAATTAAGTTTCCTAGGATTTTGGAAACATTATACTCCTATATATCTTTATATGTGTGGCTATGAAATAAACTCCTAATTTTGTCCATTTTACTTTGATAATTCCTAAATCAATGACTCGATTTAGTCTCTTTTGTGGCAGATATATTTATTTTAAATATATTTATCTCAAAAAAAATATTATGAAAAAGATAAAAAAATATTTCCTAGAATTTTGGAGATATTATTTAACTATATGTGTGGTTATGAATGAAATAAACACCTAATTTTGTCCATTTTATTTGGATAATTTCTAGATTGATGACTCGATTTGGTATCTCTTGTGACAGATGTATATATATTCGTTTTAAATGAAGTCATCATGGAAAAAATATCATGAAAATAAAATATGATACGGAGCACAAAGTATTATATTTAATATGTTATAAAATTATGACAGTCTTAAATAAAAATTTGTGGGACCTTAATTATTATTTTTGGAATATTATTGTGAAAATAAGATGTGGAAGTCTATGTTTTTCATTTTTTTTTTGGTTTATATTTTAAAATTATCATACTCAATTTTGTAAGAAACGGTTTTCAATAAGGTTTATAATTTTTCTAACGTGTGGTATTAGGACCTATATTAACTCATAATATTCTACACACACATATATATATATAACATACAACAAGAACATTCTAATAATTAATCCATAATAATTATATTAAACATTAGTAAAGAAATGTTAAGAATAATCAAGTTTGGCAAAGGAATATATATATTTAATAATCATAATCTCGATTCTAGGATTTATTATTATTCCTTGTTGGTTTATTCAGTTTTACGTCACTAACTCAGAAATCATCGAGAAATTCAACACAAATTATTGAATAAGACGGTTTCATATACTTAAATAATAATCCAATTTGTAAAAAAATATACTCGTAATTCATTTATCGTGTATAAATAAGTGATTTTTTTATACAAAGAAACCGTGTCAGATCACATAGAATGTTCTAAAATTAAATGTCTCATGAAATGTTTTTATTATAATTTTATAATTAATACTCTATTGACCTTTTGACAAATAAATTATTATGTCAAAATTATTCCAATGACATAAAATTTGTTTTTAGATTTGCATGCATGCATCATAGACATATATATATATTAAGTTCTAAGAACCTCTTTAATTAATTAACTAATTAATTAATTAAAAGAAAGTTCGAAGAATCCAAATCATAGTGGATTTCATCCAAAGAATCTCAAGTGTTAAAAACACGTAAATTCTCGTCTAAGAGTCTAAGACGGTTATATCCGTTATAAATTTATACACGTGAAAATATGCAGAGTTTAGTAAATATTCTGTGAGACGGTTTATTTTGCAGAATTTTTTTTTAAAAAAACTGTAAAATAAATATGCATGTAAAAAGATATATATAAAACTCGATAATCTTTTACCACTTCATAATATTTTGCAGAAATTTATCGTTTATGAGACCGTCTTATACCATAATTCGGATTAATTGCTTAGGGTTACCAATAATTGTGGAGAAACATATGATGAAAAATGTTGTTGACGTTGCATGCATGCATACGTAAGTAAATTCTCCTCATTAATTCGAAAATAAACCTTAGATAAGGAAGATATTCTTTATTCATACTTTGCATATTTTGTCGATAATATTTCTCACAAATAACATAAAAAAATATATAAACGAATAATTGAAACAAAAAAAATAGTAGTAATTGGATATTCTTATGTTTTAGTGGATTTGCTTAAGTATTCATCATATAATTAAGTACATAATTATGTATATTGTGACAATATATTCAATATATACATGAAAAAAAACAAATTATTTTATTATAATATGCAAATTATCAAACATTATTTTTCTTAATTCTGTTAATTAATTTGATAATTAAATCTGTTATTAAAATCCACCGACCTAAGGTCATTCTAAGGTGAATAAATGATATTTTATCCATCTCGATCAGTTTTTACCTTTGATTAAAATAATCTTTACAAAAATATACAGTAAGAGATAAAAAAAAAATGATCGAGACGGAAATAGTAGTAATTAGATATGGTTATTATGTTTTTGGTGGATGGATTTGCTTAAGTATGCATGCATAATAATTAAGTGCATAATTAATTAAGCATTAACTTTAATTTATTCTTCATTCATCTCTTGATGATGATTCTTTGTAATATTATTGCGGATCGTGTAAGAGAATCACTAAAGTAAAATTATCGATTTGTAGTCTTAATCACTCTATAGTCGATTTATACATTTTTTGTAAAACCGTCTCACGTTAAAATAACGTAACATATACTAATAAAAATAGAGTTTTTTTTGTCAAAATAATAAAAAATAATTAACCTATTAACGTGTTAATATATTAATAAAAATAAGATTTCGAGATAATTTATTAATTTCTCAGGGTAATATCATTGTTGATATCAGTATATAATTAATTAACCTATTATATAATTAACGTGTGTCTAATAGACAAATGTTAGAAAAATCATACTCTTAATTAATTATCGAAAATAAATCACAAATTCTTGTAGAGGGCAGTCATACACAGACCTGGCCGGCAAACAAACGGGTCAGCTTCAGGTCAAATCACTTTCAGATTATAAAAAATCAGATTGACATCGGGTGAGACCCCGTATCATTACCAGTTTTGTTATTTTCAATTTTTTTTTAAGGATATCAACATGTTTGTTGTAATAACATTCTGGTCAGTTCCGGGATATACCGGGTTAATTAAATTCAGATTACTGGTCAAATTTCTTCTTCAGTTCTAGTGTCGATCATCATTTGGACCGGATCAGTTTTGTCAGATGTATGTGTTTTAATGCAAAAACCGTCTCTTTTAGGTCAGTTTTATACTATAGGACGGTTCTGTAATTGGCAAATGAATGGGGCCCATGGAAGCCCAATGGGCCATGGACACGTAAAGCAACTGTTTAACAACAAAAGAACCGGGCCTGGGCCCACAAGGTGATCAGCAAATCACCAAGGTTAAGTATGTTAGGAGGAAGAATTTGATTTGCTAATTCTTGGATCTAATCCCATCCACATACACATTAATCCAATAACGATTTTTCTAACCTGCACACGTTAGTAACACATTAATAACCTAATTAAAACAATATTAATCGTAATATTACCCTGAGAAATTGAAATATTAAGCTTTATTTACCGTAATTAATTATACGATATTCATTTTAATATTTCCTTAATTAACTTATTAACGTGTGTTTACTGGACACACATTGAAAAAATCAACCTAATAATAATAAATTAATAATCCTCTTCAATTCATTCTTCTTCTTCAAACGTGGATTCCATTGGAATATAATTAATTTACTTTTTTTTGTTGTTGGAATCTTGTTATATATTTGTCGAAGACGGTCTGATCTTACGATAATTTTATAATAAAGGCTTAGAATCGGAAGTGATTTGATCTTAGAGCTCGATCAGTACCACAATCATTCTTTGCTACAATCTATGAGGTTAGATGAAATCGATTCTCTTCAAAACCTTGGAAGATACGAAGACCTCTTGTGAAAAGATGAATCATTAAACAACGATATATATATATTTTGAGAGAGGATGTGCAGAAGCGGTGATCAAAATGATAGTGAGAGATCTTTGTTTTAACGGGAATTTATTTTACTCAAATTTTATACGAGTAGTATCGTATCCGTTCAATTTCGATATAAGGTGTGGATGTCGTATGACTTTTTATTAATGAAATGATCTATTCGCTTAAAAGAAGGGCTCGATCACGTTCTGGAAAAAGATCTCAATATCAACAATGTTTGGATCTCATGTGATCAAATAGCTGAGACCGAGTATAATTAAACTCCTCAATCTTGGTTATGGATTCACGTTCATCATTTATAAAAACATAGTTAAACAAATGATTGAGACGGAAAAAATAAATATTTTGATAAAAATGATAGTGTAACTAGGGCTAAAATTATGGCAAGTAAAAGGATAATTAATTAATTGTTTGTAACCATATTTTGGACCAATATATGCTCATATATAATAAATCACAACAAGGTGAATTATTATTCTATTTGGTTAATTAATTACTTGGTATAACCCTTAAGATTATACTTAATCACTTAATAACTTATTGATTTAATATTAACTTAGGAAATACTGAAATACAAACTAAACTATACTAATGCGAGTACATAAATCCGTATGATTTTTTATTTTATTTTTGCGAGAAAAAATATCATTTGATTTCATGTAATAATAATAATAATAATAATAATGCATGTATTGATAATTTTTTTTTACTCTTTTAGTTTCTTAAATACCACCTTTCAGACGGTATTTATCATTTTCTTTATAAATTTTGTAATTAATGAAAAGTCCAAATATAAGTTCAATTCCAATTTGCCATGTAGTAGTAGTAGTGCTAGTGCCTTTTTCAATTCTAGGGCATGGCTTCAAGAACAAAACACACATTTAAGTTTACATTCACTTCACTTTCTTCACAATAATAATTAAAGACTTAAAAAGTACATGATCATATTACAATATTTCGATTTATATGTGGTGTTCGAGTTTGCCTGACTTTACTTGTAATGGTCTGACGGGGCTGCAAGTTATAAGATGACATGCACATAGTCTTTACACATACAACTAAATAACGATCAGTTCGATTATTTCTACTTAGTCGATCCCGTTCTTGTTATTTCAACTTAATTAGGCATGATGTGCAAGTTAGATCAGATCAGATGACACAGGAGTCTTACTTTCTCAGAGTGTAAAAGTGTAATCCCGAGATCAATGATTATATTCCTCAGCTTGACTCGTTAAATTATTGAGCCAAACTCGCACGAGTCAAACCTTAACCAAACCGATTAATAACTCAAATTACTCACGAACTATCTCGTGTCATTAATTAGGAAAATAGGATTATACACCTAGTTGTACAATAGCATTGTACAACCAAGTGTAAGTTTTCGAGCTTTTTTGTATATTTATTGAGCTTAAAAAAGTTTCTGAGTTGAGTTATAAGTTTTTGAGCTTCAACATTTATGTGATTTAACTCGACAATTTTACACTAAAGCTCAGAAATTTTACAGCAAAACTCAAAATCTTTGTGATAAAGCTCAAGATCTTAAAACCAGTTGTACATCGAGCTGTGTACAACTGGTGTATAATCCTCTAACTGAATTAGTTATCACCCCTACTAATAAGAACAAAGTTCTAACTCTAAGCTTCAAACAACAACAAAAAAAAAGTTTAATTCTTATTCATATTATAAAGTTTATTTATAAATTAAACTAAAGTACATATACATACATGATACACCCCACCATTTGCAAAGCAAATGTGAGTGCCCTATAAATACCCATGCACTTACCACTTCTACCATAAGAAAACATAACATAAAACACAAGAGTTTTAAGTGTTTTCTTCCTTACAAAAACTTCAACTAATTAATTAATTAATTACCCTCTTAATTAATTACATACTTAATTACATATTTAAAAATATACAAAAACTAATTAAATTATTATATATAAAATGGAAGGAATTAAAGGCAAAAATAATAATAATAATAATAATTCCTTTGAGAAATTCAAGCCATACATAGCTATGATATGCTTACAATTTGGGTATGCAGGAATGAACATTGTAACCAAAGTTTCTTTAAATGGTGGTATGAGCCATTATGTGTTAGTCGTGTATCGCCACGCTTTTGCAACCGCTGTTATGGCTCCCTTTGCACTCATCCTCGAAAGGTATATATAAATTATAATTACATAATAAATACTCCGTATTTAACACTGTTTTATTTTCAGAATTCAGCCCTTATATATCTTAATAAATATTTAAGTATTTATTTTCATAATTCAGCCCTGATCTTAATAAATATTTAAGTATTTATTTTCGATGAAATAAGTTAATTAAATTTTACTAATGTTTATAATTTCAACTAAATATTATTATTATTATTATTATTTAATATTCAATATTTTGTTTAATTTTTCAGGAATGCAAGGCCAAAGATGACATTAGTCATGTTTATTCAAATTTTCATCCTAGGTCTTCTTGGGTAAAGTCTACTTAATTACACTATATCATTGAGCTACTAATAATTAAGTTTTAATAAATTATTAACCATATTAATTAATAATCTAATTAATTTGGAAATAATCACATTTTTTTAATATGATTTTCATGTAATTAATTATGGGTTTTGTGTTAATTAATTATGTAATTTAGGCCAGTGATTGATCAAAATTTCTACTACATGGGATTAAAATACACATCTCCAACATTTTCTTGTGCCATGAGCAACATGTTACCTGCCATGACATTTGTTATGGCATTCATATGCAGGTAAAAACCCGTTCCTTAGCTTCTGTTTCATATTATAATAACTCGTTTTATAAAATACCAAAAAAATAAAATTAATATTGTTTTACCAACTATATATTTTAAATATTGTTTTACCAACTTTATATTTTAAATAATAATTCGTATATTTAATAAACAAAATTCAAACATTTTTTTTCGTATTTCTTAAAATTATTTATTAGCATTTCGATATTTTCCTAGGTAATAATATTAACAATTTTAATATGATGATATATAATTAATTAATTAATTAATATATTAAATAAAATTATGTAATAATTTAATTATTTTGTGATTTTTTTTTTTTTTTTTTTGTGATTAGGATGGAAAAAGTGGACATAAAAAAGTTGAGGTGCATAGCCAAAGTAGTAGGAACTTTAATAACAGTGGGAGGTGCAATGTTAATGACATTATACAAAGGACACATAATTAACATGATATGGTCAAGTCATATCCACACCGCCGCCGCCACCGGCCACCCTGCCACCACCGCCGCCTTGGCGGCCGCCGACAAAGACTGGGCCAAGGGCTCGATTCTTCTCATCCTCGCTACTCTTGCCTGGGCCGCCTTTTTCATCCTCCAGGTATAATATAATATAAAATATATAATATATAATATACTCGTCAATTAATTTAATTTAATTAACCAGAATATATAATTAATTTTAAAAAATCCCACATTTTTTTAATTGATTTTTATTTTATATATAAAATATATAATATACTCGTCAATTAATTTAATTTAATTAACCAGAATATATAATTAATTTTAAAAATCCCACATTTTTTTTAATTGATTTTTATTTTACTTTTGTGTGTGATAGATGAGAAAATCATTTATTTATAATATAATATATTCGACAAGTAATTTAATCAAAATATAAATGTCATTTATTAAAAAAATCTCACGTTTTTTTAATTGATTTTTGTTTTATTTTTGGGTGTGACAGGCAATAACGATGAGGAAATACACGGCACATCTTTCATTAACAACGTTAGTGTGCTTTTTGGGCACGTTACAGTCGATAGTGGTCACCTTTGTGATGGAACGTAGACCATCGGTTTGGACTATTGGTTGGGACATGAATCTCCTAGCAGCCGCTTACGCTGTAATTAACTATCTTAACCGTCTTTTTAATTAATTATATAATAATATTATTATTATTATTATTAATTAATATAACATTTTTAGAATTAATTCGATTTTATTAACATAAATATTATTTTTAGGGCATAATTTCATCCGGAATTGCATACTATGTTCAAGGAATTGTGATGGAGAAAAGAGGACCGGTTTTCGTCACGGCTTTTAGCCCCTTAATGATGATTATCGTGGCGTTCATGGGTTCTTTCATCCTCGCCGAGAAAATTTACACCGGAGGGTAATTAATTAATTTATCCCTATTTTATTTACCGTCCTTAATCAGAAAAAATAATTATAAAAAAATTAACGGTTAATTATTTTAACATAATACATACCGATAACAAATTGCATGCAATATAATTAATTACGTAATTAATTAATTAACTATATTTATCTATAATCAACTATTTATGCTAATTAATTATTATCACGATTATTTTTAATTTGGAACGTCGTTATCAAAATATTTTTCTAGGAAAACCTATTGAATATTAATTCTTGACTCGAGTTTTTTTCTTTTCTCGATTGTAGTATCATTTTCTTGCATACGACAAATTTTATTTTGTTACTTTTTTTTTTGTCTCGGTCGTGTTTTTATAGTATGATTTATATAATGCACACGCAATTAAGACACAAGATAAAATGTTATAATCATTTTTTTGGCATGATATTAACATATATAGCTTAGCCCATTTAGGTGTGCTTTCCTAAAGTACCTTTAATTTTGTGACCTTCATTAAGCCATTTGTGTATTATTAAGAATTAATATTATTTCGACACGTAGAATGTTTTCTTTCATTGGTTACGTTACTTGATTATTAACGTGATTTATGTATTCTGTCACGTGAAATATATTGTCACTGTTAAGATATAATTAGTTATTAATCAATTGCATTACATGATTACTAACATGATTTATGTATTCTGTCACGTGAAATATTAATATGTTTCTGTATTTTGTCACGTAAAATAAACTGCCACTATTCAAAATTTATTAGTTTAAATCAGTTATATTACATGATTACTGATTAACGTGATTTCTGTATTCTGTCACGTGAAATATATTGTCACCATTCAGGATTTAACTAATTATCAGTTACATTACATTACATGAATACTAACGTGATTTCTGTATTCTGTCACGTGAAATATATTGTCACCATTCAGGATTTAACTAATTATCAGTTACATTACATTACATGAATACTAACGTGATTTCTGTATTCTGTCACGTTAAATATGTAAGTATTACCATCATTTAAGATTTAATTTTTTTTTGGAGCGATCATTTAAGATTTAATTAGTTCATCATCACTTACTTGCATGGTTAAAAACGTGATTTCTGTATTCTGTCACGTCAAATCTGTTGCTACCATTTAAAGATCACGTTAAATACATTATACTACCTTTCGAGATTTATTATTTAGTTCATCACTTACACAATTACTAACATGATTTTTTTTATCCCGTCACGTTAAATTATACTCTACCACGCACCATTTAAGATTTAATCAGTTCATCACTTAATCACATTTATAATTACAAACGTGATTTCTGTATTCTGTCACGTCAAATCTGTTACTACCATTTCAAATTCAATTAGCTCATCACTTATATTTTATTACCAATTTAAGATTTAATTAATTAGTTCATCGTTTACATAATTACTAACGATAATTTTGTTTATTTGATAATTAGGGTTCTTGGTTCGATTCTGATTGTGATTGGGTTATACTCTGTACTGTGGGGAAAATACAAGGAGTTCAAGGAGAAGGAGGCCGAGGAAATGATCCCAGAAGTTATTAAAGGAACGAACAACAACAACAACAACAATAATATGGAAATTATAGTCGACAATTTTGGATCAAACGACATCGTTCAAGGGATTGAAGTTGGAAATAATAATCCTACAACTTTGGCTATAAGTTCACCAATTCCTCAACCTCCAATGCTTGCAATGGTAGCACCAAAAAGACCTCAAATTAATTAATGATAATAATTAATTAGTATAATAATTATACTAATTAATGAAATAATTAGTATAATTTTATTTTAATTAATTAAGAAGTATAAAATGGAGGGAGAGGGCATGTTTTTTTTTTGTTATTAGGAAGAAAATGAGGGGCCTTTTTGTAATTTGGTAGCCTATTTTCTTTCTTTTTTCTTCTTCTTTTTAACTTTTTTTTTGGTTTTAATTTTATAATGAAAATGGTGTAATCGCGAGATTAATTATACCGTCCTCGCTTTCTTTGAGATTATGGGATAATATGCGAAATTATATGAATTATCAATAATAATATAATTAGCGTATTTGTAAAATGTTTTTTTCCTCCAATTAATTCTCTAATATGTTCAATTATATACAAGTATGCGATAATTTCCAAAATCATTCCACGATAAAAACAATGAACCAACAAATATATCATAAACGATACGAGTATAAATATATTCGTGTTTTGGTATATATCAGATTGAGATAATTTATGTTTTACCAATTGACTACAAATATTTCAGATGTTAATCCAAAACGTAAATATATAAATCGATCTGTACATATAATTATTTTATATATTTTACATATTATATATATATTATGTATATGTAATTAAGTATTTAACTCCTTCCATAGTTAATTAATTTAATTCGTCAAATAATTTAATTAATTACAAAATAATTATTTCATCACTTGAGATAATTTTTTTTTTTTACCAATTGACTACGAATATTTCAAATGTTAATTCAGCATAAATATATAAATCGATCCGTACATGTAATTATTTTAGATATTTTATAGTATATTTTATACTATGTAATTAAGTATTTAAATCCTTCAATAGTTAATTAATTTAATTTGTTAAATCATTAAATTAATTACAAAATAATTATTATTACATCACTTGTCATTCCTCATTCCATGATAAAAAATGAGCCAACTTTATGTAACACATCTTTAGAGCAATTGGACAAAAACTTTGGATACAATGTTACATGATATCTTGGTAAGACTTCCACTACACAATTTCAAGAGATTTTTCAGAAAAACTTTATTAAAACACATCAAATAGAATCAACAAATTTATGTTAAGCTATATTGCTAGGCATCTCATTATGCCTTAATTAGTCTATGATGATTACTTTTGCTAATTACTTTATTGATGATCAAAAATGTATTAATTTAGTGGTTACGTACACCATAATCGGAATAATTAATTTAGTTATAACGAAGTTATTGTAAACAATATCTTATAATGATCTCCTCTATAGATAGTAATGAGACTAATTACGCACGCGTTTTTCGTGACTGAATCCACGATATTTTAATTAAAACCTTTAGTTTGCAAATGCAACTCATTATGAATTATGATGACATTGTATTTGTGGTTTATGGCATCACCCACTCAATTATACAAACAATTAAGATCACAAAAATGAACTATATGTAAAAAAAACTAAATAATTCAATTTTGTAAAAAAAATCATTTATTATTGATAAATTAATGATCTTTTTAGGTGTTATTACCAGACGAAAACTTTTGATGGAACACGAGGATAATATTAATTATCGTCGTTACTCAGTACATAAAATGTTATTAATTTATTATACTACGCAGTATATAATACTAAAATATACTCTACCACTTATAAAATCCTCGAGAAAACTAGAATTAATATAGTGATGCTTTCAATAAAGAATAACATAGTATATTCAGTATCTGACGTTATTCATTTATTATTAGTAAATGAGTGAATTTTTTATATAAATGAACTACATACTCCTACTGCGAGAGATCGTCTTACACAATTACTGGTGTATTTATTGTGGATACATTTATCAATTGTTGTCATTCACTTTATGAACCTAGACTACAATATTGGTGATTTCTTTTGACAAATTAAAGTCACTATAAAATTAAAATAGTTAAATCATGAAGAAAGGGTAAAAATCTTTTGAAAATACAATAATTTTTTTGAGCATTGACTTATTACAATACTCTAAGTAGAGTAAATACACATCATACTAAGCTAGCATCCATTATTCCATCAAGAATAATATGCTTTCATCTACTATGAATTGAAGTGTATATCACTTACTTCTCCTACTTTTTTTATATTACTTTTTACTTGGTCGATTCTCCACATATCTTTACAAAATAACAATAATAATATTTGGTTTTTATTAAATAATAATAATAATAATAAAATATAATAATAATAATAATAATAATAATAATAATAATAATAATAATAATAATAATAATAATAATGCTAAGTACAACTACCCTTAAACTGTATTTAAAAAGTTAAAATTTTAAACTGATGATAACAATATAAGAATTGTTGACAAAATTGCACAAAAACTAATACAATTAATGACAATATTAAACATTATTATTTTCCTGTTTTAAATCCTTAAATATAATACTCATGGCTCTATTAATAATCAATTCCCTAATAATAATAATAATAATAATAATAATAATAAATACTATATATTACGCAGTAATTTCTTTCACATTGAAATGAAATGATAATTTTCTTGCAAAATAAATAAATAAATATATACGCAAGTTTTATTTGTAGTCTGAAAATTGAACAAAATATATACTCGTATTTTAAAAAATTATTTTCTGATCTGATCTCTCTGTAATTTCAAAAAGATTGTATCTAGATTCGCCAATGGATATACTCTATCATATATGGTAGTAACTTAAATTTACAAGTATGTGTAGTTAAATTACTCCATTATTGATTATTGTTCTTATCTTTTATTACTTAGTTAAGAATTGTTTGTTTTTATAAGAAATTGTTATTGCATTTGTTTGTAATGTTCCTTAGGGTTTGTCCTATTACTAGGAGTCCAAGTGATTAAAGACTCAACATATCCTATTTCCTATAAGATCTATTGTCATCTTCCACCTATACCTAAAGACATAGGTCATCATAATATTAACTTTTTTATTAAAAAAAAAAATTGAAACAAAAGTAATTAACAACTTGATTAAATTAAAGAAGCTAATAATCTTGTCTTATTATGTGAAATATAAGGAATTATGAATAATGTTATTATTAGCTTTTTGTGAAAATTACTTTGATTTTTAATTACCTATATAATGTGGTTAATTAGTTTTAAATGTGATATCAATCCATCTAAAAATATTTAATTTCTGAAGATTCATATATATGATCGAACGACAGTCAACATGTCTCATATAAATAAGTACGCGGATGAATAAATTTCAAGACAAATTATGTTAAGTATATATTAAAGTGAAATTTGTAAGGTTACTCGGGTTACCATGATATCGTAAACTCATAATAAAAAAAAAAGGGTCAAAATTAATTTCGATATAAATCAAAATATAATAACCTAATTGAAGAAATAACCAAAAATTATATTTTTCATTAAGTGGACCATGAAAATTAAACTTTCATAATCATAACTAATAAAACACCTCTTTTTGGAAATTAATTCTTCCTACTAAAATAAATTTTGTGGACTATAATTAAATTAAGTTGCATGCCTACTTAATCACCTTTTAAACTTTTTTTTATATTGGCTTAATAACAATATCGATTCTCCACATATTTAACTTTAATTAGAATAATAATAATAATAATAATAATAATAATAACAATAATAATGAAATGTTAACCAACTTTTCTCCACTTATTTTATCTCTAATTACTTTGAATAGAATTACTTATTTGTTGTACTATTTATTTGTGCTTTTGTTTCATAATGTAAAAGGAAAATTGTAAAAAAATTGGGTCAATGGCCTTAGAAATTTGAACAATTTCCTACAAGATTTAGTGTCATCCTCCACTAATACCTAAAATATAGGTCTTCTTAAGCTTTTTTTACAAGTTAACCACCTATAAATATAATTAGTAAAATGATAATAAAATACTTTATTTCGTCACTAACTATTTTTAGTCCCATTTCATTAAAATATTTCTCGTAAAGTATTGAGGAAATGAAGCGAAAAATAATGACCGGGGTAGTACAATATTTGATTAAGCTACCTGTATATAAGAAATTAAAATAGAAAAGAAATTCTCAATACATGTATTAATTACACTGATTTGTCTGTAATAATATAGTTTTTATGTCCTAAGTTCACAAAAAATTTGGAAGTTATTAAGACTGTATTTAACATGACTTTTTTTTTAAAAAAAATTACTCGTACATAATTATGATTATAATTACTGCTTATTAAAAAAAAATTGTCAGATACTACCTTTTATTTGGGATGTTTTGTGAGCAACTATATTTTATTTATTTATGACTTTCAACTACCTTTTATTCTTTTATTCTTTTTTGTTAAAAACTACCTAATTAATATGAATATATAAACTCCAAATAAAACTTTGTGAAAAAAAGAAAATAATCAATAATAATTTAGTTTAAAATAAGTTATTTTTGGATTTCATGGTGACAATATTGAAGTGTTATCCCTAGAGTAAATTAAAAGGGTAAAAAAAAAAGTTACAAATAGCCTTTAGTTGTGTAAATAAAGGAGTAGAGGATAAATAAAAGAATATCCTTCTTATGATGCTCTTGTATTTAGTCTACCAATCATTGATCAATTACAATAATAACAGCACGAACTCGACATGAAATTAACAGATTAAAATTATTTCAAAATAAAGGAATTATTATAAATTCGATCATTATATAACCTATGAGTTATTATGACAATCATAATACCGAGTATAAAAATACTCGTAGAAGAATAAAAAAAAAATACCGAGTATGTTTATCAAATACGATCATAACGAGTTTAGAAGCGAAAGAACGTGTTTTGTTTTGACCCAAACCCGACCCGATGTTACAATTCAAAGCCCAATATGGGCTAGACCATGATGTTTATTGGGCCAAATCTAAAGTTTTAAGCCCAAAAAAATGAGTTGGGTTGACCTTTGAGCTTAAGGACATTACCATTAGACCCTATAAAGTTGACACCCAAACTTAGGATTTCGATTTGATCTGTGATCTGAATTGACTCGACCTGACCCGAATGACCTTGAACTTTTATTGTTAGAAACGAGTCAATGTCCTTGAAAAAAATTGAAAATAACAAACTCGAAAACGGTTCGAACATGACTCGTCAGTCGTCACCCGAACTTAATACCCGAGTTCGACGTGTAAGTGGAATTCATCCGGCTTAGCCTCAATGATCTCAAAGTTTTATTGTAAAAGAACAGGTCGATATCATTAGAAAAGTTGAAAATAACAAACCCGAAAACGATTTGAACATGACTCGTCAGTCGTCACCCGAACTTAATACCCGAGTTCGACGTGTAAGTGGAATTCATCCGGCTTAGCCTCAATGATCTCGAAGTTTTATTGTCAAAAAACAGGTCGATATCATTAGAATAGTTGAAAATAACAAACCCAAAAACGATCTGAACGAAGTTGACTCAATTCTTATAACCCAAACCCAACCCAACCCATCCCATAATGGATCGTGTCAAAATGAACTCGTGTCAAAACAACAAACTCGGAACAGTCCAAACCTAGTAAACAATCCGATCCAAAACTGACTCAATTCTTTTGACCCGGAAATGATCCGAACCAAAACTGACTCAATTCTTTTGACCCGAAAATGATCCGAACCAAAATTGACTCAATTCTTTTGACCCGGAAATGATCCGAACCAAAATTTAGTCAATTCTTTTGACCCGAAAATGATCCGAACCAAAACTGACTCAATTCTTTTGACCCGAAAATGATCCGAACCAAAACTGACTCAATTCTTTTGACCCGGAAATGATCCGAACCAAAACTGAATCAATTCTTTTGACCCGAAAATGATCCGAACCAAAACTTACTCAATTCTTTTGACCCGGAAATGATCCGACCCCAAACCGAACCAAAACTTACTCAATTCTTTTGACCCGGAATTGATCCGACCCCAAACCGAACCAAAATTGACTCAATTCTTTTGATCCGGAAATTATCCGAACCAAAACTGACTCAATTCTGTTGACCCGGAAATGATCCGAACCAAAACTGACTCAATTCTTTTGACCCGGAAATGATCCGAACCAAAACTGACTCAATTCTTTTGACCCGGAAATGATCCGAACCAAAACCGAACCCGAACCTGAACCTCGTACCTTGTCGGGCAGATGATTACTATGCAGTCTATCTATGGTGTCGACCCACAGAAATCAATCAGAAAAAAATCAATTGAATTTTGCACAGAAGACATGGGAATAGCGATAATGGAGCCGAATTCATGCATTAGAGGATGTTGTCACAGCAAAATCATCCCTCTTCATCTTTCCCCTAATTCTTTCTCCATCACTTCACCAATCGCTCGAGGTAATTAATTAATTCAATTCAATTTCACTTCAATTTTATCGGAAATTTCTATTTTTTTTAATCCATCCAATATTTTAATAATTCAATCATGGGATTTTGATTTTCATTTATTGGTTGATTTTTTTTTGTGTTGATTTCGTGTTAATTTGTTGGGAATTTCTCATTTATTTAATTCATCTAAATTCTTATAATTCAATCATGGGATTTTGATTCACTGGTTAATTTTCGTTGATTTTATTGTGAATGATGATGATAAATTGATGAATTTTTATCATTTTTACATAATTTGTAAGAAATATTTATACTTTCATATTAATTTATTGGGAATTTCTCATTTGATTTAATTCATCTAAATTCTTATAATTCAATCATCGAATTTCTTGATTTCGTGTTAATTTGTTGGGAATTTCTTGTTTGTTTGATTCATCTAAATTTTTGTATAATTCAATCATGGGATTTCGATTTTGCTGGTTAATTTTTGTTGACCCAATTCATTTTGTATGAAGTTTGCTATGAATCCATTTCATTCCGAGACCTAAAACGACGATAAAACGTGGATAATAATCTTCAAAATCGGTCATTTTCGACTATTTCTTATTAACTCATTCATAACTTATTCATTCATAATATTGATTTTTTTTTTTTGTAAATTCTGTGCAATTTTTGGTGATTTTATTGTGAATTTTGATGATAAATCGATAATTGATGATTTTTTTTTACATAATTTATAAGAAATAATTTTGGTTTCATGTTAATTTGTTGGGAAATTCTTGTTTATTTTCATTTTTCGAGTCATTTTATCTTAACCTAATTCATTTGGGTGTTCTTTTTATTCCGAAAGGTGATAGCTTTTCGAATCATAGGACATTTTTACACAATTCCTAGTAAAAAAAAACGGTTTTTCTAACACGTTAATACCTTAATTACGGTTTTTTATGGTGATCTTTAATGATTTATTTCATAATTTTGATCAAATAATGTTGATTTTTGTATCTAATGGGGTAATTTTCGGTGTTTTTACATAATTTATGCTAAGAAATAATTTTAGTTTCATGTTAATTTGTTGGGAAATTCTTGATTTCTAGTAAAAAAAAATTACGACTTTTTAAATCGTGGATAGTTTTGGTGTTTTTTTTATTGTGAACGATGATGAAGATGATGATGAATTTTCATGTAATTTTCGAGAAATAATGTTGTGTGCAGGAAGTGAAAGTATCGTGTATGAAGGGACTTTAGATGGGCAAAAAGTGGCAATCAAGAAACCGGTTTTATCAACTTCTGATGATCTCGATAAATTCCACAAACAATTGCAAATTTTATGGTTCGCCTCGTTTAAATTTATACTCAGATTTAATGTTTTATCGAACAAATTTCCCGTCTTTGATTGCATTATTACCAAATTCGCTATGAACAAATTAAATTTCCCGTCTTTGATGCATGATTTACGTATGTTTTATCGAACAAATTCCCCCGTCTTTGATGCATGATTACCAAATTCGCTATGAACAAATTAAATTTCCCGTCTTTTATGCATTAATTACCAAATTCGCTATGAACAAATTAAATTTCCCGTCTTTGATGCATTATGAACAAATTCGCTATGAACAAATTAAATTTCTCGTCTTTGATGTTGTAAATTTATTGTTTTGTTCATAATTTATTTACCTTTTACATTTTCGAGTGGTAATTTTGTTTTACATTCGAAAATCTTTGAAAGTCGTTTAATGAAAAATTTATTTCATTAATTAATCAACAAATTCGCAAAAAAAAAAAAGTTTATTAATTTTCTTTCCATTTATGTTTTATCGAACAAATTTCCCGTCTTTTATGCATGATTACCAAATTCGCTGTGAACAAATTTCCCATCTTTTGTAAAAAAAAAAGTTTATTAATTTTATTTCCATGTACGAGTATGTTTTAACGAACAAATTTCCCGTCTTTTATGCATGATTACCAAATTCGCTATGAACAAATTTCACATCTTTTAAAAAAAAAGTTTATTAATTTTCTTTCCATGTATGTTTTATCGAACAAATTTACCGTCTTTTATGCATGATTACCAAATTCGCTATGAACAAATTTCCCATCTTTTGTAAAAAAAAAGGTTTATTAATTTTATTTCCATGTACAAAATTATGAAGCAAACTCGATCATCCGGGACTTGGAAAGTTGATTGCCGCGCACGCAAAGCCACCAAATTACATGTTCTTTTTCGAGTTATACAATTTAGGAACTCTTGCACAAAAGCTACATATCGATGAATGGTGCCCCGGAATTCATCAAACCCTCCTCGTGATCCTTCGATTAGGTAACCCTAAAAAATCGAGTATTTCATTATTTCCTCCTTTGCATGAATTTGTCGAGGTCATAACGTGATTTTTATTTTACAGCGGAAGCTTTACAATATTTACATAATCTCGGAATTGTTCATCGAGATGTCAAACCCGCCAATATTCTTGTATGAATTGGTACCGATTTTCTAATTAATCACCTCAAATAATTTTCGTCATTCGTCATTATTTGATTTTTTTAAGAGTAAATTAAAAATTACTCCCTTTTAATATAGCAATTTTAAAATTTACTCCTTTTGAAATTTTTGTTAAAAATAAGGGTAAATTAAAATTACTCCCTTCTAAAATTACAATTTTAAAATTTACTTCCTTTTGAAATTTTTGTTAAAAATAACTCTCAAAATCTATCAAAAGTTCAAAAATTACTCCGGAATATAATTTTTGGACGAAAATGCACCTAACTTTTTTATACCATATTACTTCACGTCACCCTCTGGGCAAGGTCATTTTCGTCCTAAAAATAATTTTGGAAGCAATTTTTGAACTTTTGATAGATTTTGAGAGTTATTTTTAACACAAATTTCGAAAGGGAGGAAATTTTAAAATTGGTATTTTAAAAGGGGGTAATTTTTAATTTACTCTTATTTTTACTTGTATGAAAATTCGATGTTTGAATATTACAGTTAGGAGACGATCTTTCGCCACACCTAGTCGATTTTGGTCTGGCAGAATACGGGAAAAACCTCAAGACATCGTCTTTTCAAAATTGGAAGTCGTCGGGAAAGCCAACGGGCGGATTCCACAAGAAAAATATGGTCGGCACCCTCGTTTATATGGCTCCCGAAGTTTTGAGGAAAGAGATACACACGGAAAAATCAGACGTCTATAGTTTTGCCATAACCGTCAAGTACTACAAATCTTCACTTCGCGTTTTATATAGTATTTTTTTTTTGAATTCGCGTTTTTTTTTAGTTTTATATAATTAATCGTGAATTCGTGATAATCTGCAGTGAGATTCTAACTGGGGTTGTTCCATACACCGATCTTCGCACTGAAGCCGAGGTATTATTGTTCATATGTAAATATCTTCGATTTCTAGAAAAAATATGACTTTAAATATGTAAATATTTTTGTTTATTTATTCCTAATAACGAACAAATCCAAGGCGTTAGGGAAGAGCAAGCGTAGAATGAGCATTTCAAGAGAAAAAAGGAAAAAAAAAATGAACGATGAAATGATTGCCTTGTGAAGATTTGTATTGTTATGCGAGTAAATAGGTTTTTTTTTTTTTAAAAAAAAAAACTCGACCCCTCTTGGAAAAATTGATGTATATTCAACATAATAAATTTTGTAAAATATTTTAATTAAAAATAATACTCGTAATTATATTTTACACAATTTGTTATATATGTAATGCGAGTAAATAAGTTTTTCTTATTAAAAAAAAAAACTCGACCCCTCATTGAAAAATTGATGTATATTCATCATAATAAATTTTGAAAAATATTTTAGTTAAAAATAATACTCGTAATTATATTTTCCACAATTTGTAATAATATGTAATGCTTGTGATTCTTGTAGGCTCATACCGTGTTGGAAATGAACTATACCGAGCAAAAACTCGTCGCAGCCGTCGCATCCGAAGGGTTACGACCCGTTCTAGCTAATTCAAAAACGGGCCTAGTCGTCGTACCATCGAGTTTACCGTCACTCATAAAAAAATGTTGGGACGCTAATCCCGACAATCGCCCGTCTTTTACCCACATAGTATCCGAACTCAATTCAATTTTCGATGAAATAAAAAATATTAATGTGGATATTGAACTCGATTTTTCTCAAAAATCGACGGAGCAAAAGTTCGATTCTCACCATTATGGCGATGAAATAAATTGGTTTTCGCAAGGTGCGGAAATCCCGAGAAAAATTTCGGTTGACGTCGATTATTGCGATGATGATTCGTCGTGTTATGTACCGGTATTGTCTTCGGGTTCGTTTGCGACGTGCGGTCAAAGGGAAGCGATGGAGGACACACACTTTACCATGCCTTGTTTTTCCGATCACCAAGATATTCATCTTTTCGGGATCTTTGATGGTCATCGTGGTTAGTAGATTTCGATATCCTAAATATTTATTTCCGTCTTCGAGTTTTTTTTATACAATGTTTTGTTTTTGAATGAACTAAACAATATTTTCGGAAATATTATACTTCGTACTTAGTTATTACGTTGTAGCGATTATTAGGTAATAATAATATTAAACCTAAATATGGATACGTTTTTTTTGCGAAATTTTCAATATTTTGGTCTAAAATGAAATGTTTGAAACTATATTATTATTATTATTATTATTTTTATTTTTATTATTATTTTTATTTATAAATGGGGCAATTTTATTGATAACTCAAAAAACAGTTTACAAAAAAATAGGTTTAATATTATTATTTTTTTTTTTAAACGGAACTTTCGTTAACACCAGAATAAATTATAAGAAGTTAGAGGGAAGCCGAGATACTATCTGTGCCCCCACTCCCTTAGCGATCGCAAAACTAATTCTAGTGAAAATATGAACTAAACTCTTATTATTATTATTATTATTATTATTATTATTATTATTATTAATTTGTATTTTATTGTATTGTTCGCCTTCCATTTTATTTTATTATGTTATTTTTTTGGATGACGATTTGACGACTTTAGATCCATGATTACGATATTATAGTTCTCAATCATGCTAACAGGTGCCGCCGCTGCTGAATTTTCCGCTCGAGCTTTACCTGGTTTGCTACAAGGTTTAAAACCCGGTATCAGGTATTCTTCCATGCTTCATCGTCTTTTGCTTCTACACCTTATTTAGACTGAATTATTACCGAGTTGAAATCTATCTATAATGTTGTATATATATATATATTTATATAGCAGTCGAGAATGCCTAGTTAAAGCATTCGAGGAGACCGATATTTCGTTCAGAAATGTGCTCGAGGCACACCGTCATCAGTCAAAGGGGTTAGTCAAGAAAGACTCGCATCCCGGTTGTACGGCGATAATTGCTCTTATCGTCAAAGACAAGCTTTTGGTGGCTAATGCCGGGGATTGCCGAGCTATTTTGTGTAGATCCGGTGATGCTATTGCCTTAAGTCGGGTAAGTGATCGTATCAATAAAACCGGTTTCTATCTTGGTTGGACTCGACCCTCGACTATATTAATGAAAATTCTGCATATTTTGGCTTAAAATGAAGAGTCTAAGCGTCGCCATGCCCGCGTCCGAGTGTGTCGGACACGGGTACACGAGGTGACTTGAAGAGTCAGATTATTATTATTATTATTACTACTATTATTACTACTCCTATTATTATTATTATTATTATTATTATTACTATTATATAAAAAACGGAACTTGCATTAAACACGAGAACAAATTACAACAAAAGTTAGAGGGAAGCCGAGATACTATCTGGGCCCCCACTCCCTTAACGATTGCAAACTAATTCTACTGAAAATATGAACTGCGGCACGCGCTCCAGCATCCTGTGATATAGCGAAAATATTATTACTATTATTACTATTATTATCATTATTATTACTACTATTATTATTATTATTATTATTACTATTACTATTATTATTTTTATTATTATTAGTAGTAGTATTATTATTATTATTATTACTACTACTACGACTATTATTACTATTATTAGTAGTACTATTATTATTATTACTATTATTAGTAGTAGTAGTATTACGTGAGACGGTCAATTATCCGATAAATGAGTGATGTTTTTATGCAAAGGGTTCGTCTTTCATGTGGTAGGATCACGTTGCGAGTTGCATTGAGGAGAGAAACCGTGTGATCGAGGCCGGAGGAGTAGTAAAGTGGCAAGTTGATACATGGAGGGTCGGATCGGCCGCTTTGCAGGTTTGTCAACTTTTTTACTATCATCATCATCGTTGTAAAATTTGCATTCGTGAAGTGTCGGAGTAACATAGATTTCATTCAGCGGTTTGGTTTTCGAGGAACGGAAGTAAATCTCGGTTTTGAGACACGATCTTGGAATCGATTTTCACAGTCGGTTCTCGACCGTGTCATCATAAATGCAGCTTCTTATCCCGATTCAAAATGTTTTTTTTTCACCCGGGTTAACCATCTTCGTGATTTTCAAACCCTAATATACTCCAATCAGTGATTTGATTTTCGACGATGGAAGTAAATATCGGTTTTGAGACATGATCTTGGAATTAATTTCACAGTCGGTTCTCTGTCGTTGCGCCATAAATGCATCTTCTTATCTCGATTTACAATGCTTTCATGACAAGAAACCTTCAAAACCTTTTTTTTCTCACCTTTTTTTTCTCCCGGGTTAACCATCTTCGTGATTTTGAAACCCTAATATACTCTGTCAGTGATTTGGTTTTCGACGATGGAAGTAAATCTCGGTTTTGAGACATGATCTTGGAATCGATTGTCAACTTATCCCGATATACAATGTTGCCATGATAAGAAACCTTCAAAACCTTTTTTCTCGAGTTAACCATGTTCTTGATTTTCAAACTGTCAGCGGTTTGGTTTTCGACGATGGAAGTAAATCCCGGTTTTGAGACATGATATGATCCCAGTTTGTCACAGTCAGTTCTTATCCCGATTTACAATGTTTCCATGACAAGAAACTTTCAAAAAAATTGACCTTTTTTTTCTTGGTATAGGTAACGCGCTCCATCGGCGATGATGATCTCAAACCGTCTGTAACTGCCACACCCGAGATAACAGAAACCCGTCTTGGTCCAGATGATGAGTACCTGGTAAGAGCCATTCTCTTAACCCGTCTTTTACCCCGTTCTAACTTCCATCAAGTTTACAACAGTTGAATGAGGTTACCGTTAGTGATAACTGAGAGTCTGAAACAGTTTCCAAATCACCTGTAAACGTCAAAACTGTCGATTTTAGGCTTATTATTATTGCACCTGAAACCAATGATGACCTCAGTTCTCATTCAGTCAGTTCAGTTCCGTTTTCTGACCCCACAAAAAGAACAGATCCTGTCAACTGTCACCGTTAGTGACAACTGAGACCGTTTCCAAATCACCTGTAATAAATGTCAGAACTGCAGATTTTAGGCTTATTATTCTTGCAGCTGAAACCGATGATGATGTCAGTTCAGTTCAGTCCCATTCGGTTCAGTTTTACCCTGTTCAACTTCTGTTAAGTCCACAAAAAGAACAGATCCTGTCAACTGTCACCGTTATTGACAACTAAGACCGTTTCCAAATCAGCTGTAATAAATGTCAAAACTGCCTATTTTAGGCTTATTATTATTGCAGCTGAAACCAATGATGACCGCAGTTCTCATTCAGTTAGTTCAGTTCCGTCTTCTGTCCTATTTGGTTCAGTTTTACCCTGTTCAACTTCCGTTAAGTCCACAAAAAGAACAGATCCTGTCAACTGTCACCGTTACTGACAACTGAGACCGTTTCCAAATCACCTGTAATAAATGTCAGAACTGCAGATTTTAGGCTTATATTATAATATTATTGGAGCTGAATCCGATGATGACGTCAGTTCTCATTCAGTCAGCTCAGTTCAGTTATGTCTTCTGTCCCTTTCGGTTCAGTTTTACCCTGTTCAACTTCCGTTAAGTCCACAAAAAGAACAGATCCTGTCAACTGTCACCGTTACTGACAACTGAGCTCGTTTCCAAATCACCTGTAATAAATGTCAGAACTGCAGATTTTAGGCTTATATTATAATATTATTGCAGCTGAATCCGATGATGACGTCAGTTCCCATTCAGTCAGTTGAGTTCAGTTCTGTCTTCTGTCACTTTCGGTTCAGTTTTACCCTGATCAACTTCCGTTAAGTCCACAAAAAGAACAGATCCTGAGTTAGCCGTCATATCACATGCAATTATGTAAAGAGACCGTCGATTTTAGGCTTATTATTATTGCAGCTGAAACTGATGATGACCGCAGTTCCCATTCAGTCAGTTCAGTTGAACTGCCTTCTGTCCCATTCGGTTCAGTTTTACCCTGTTCAACTTCCGTTAAGTCCACAAAAAGAACAGATCCTGAGTTAACCGTCATATCACATGCAATTATGTAAAGAGACCGCCTTCTCATTACTTGTAATTAGTACGACAGATGAATGAGGTTTAACGGTAATTCTTCACAGGTGATGGCTAGTGATGGACTGTGGGATGTGATCAGCAATGAAGAAGTGGTGAGCATAATAAGGGATACCGTCAAAGAACCCAATATGTGCTCCAAAAGATTAGCTACCGAGGCTGCACAGCGTGGAAGCAAGGATAACATTACTGTGATCGTCGTCTTTCTTCGTCCTGTTACAACTGCTGAAAGAATTTATTAGCAAAAAAACCCGAACTTGCTATTATTGCTTCATTTGTCGAAAATGTGTATTAGTAGGTCATTGTAGTGTCATTCAGTCATTTCATATAACCAACCGTCTTGCGATGAGACAAACCTAGATACTATGGGACATTTTATACCGACTTTTTTTCAGAAACTGACATTTTAACAGGACACCGTTTATGGCTACAACAGGCGAGGCTTCATTTTATGATGATGAACGTGAGAAATAAAGAAAAACTCGATTTCATGAAGAATACAAATCAAATGACATGCATCATGCATTCATGCAGACTTACACAATATCGATTCCAAAATCTAACAGTAGTCGGGGTTCTATTTTTAAGTACAGTTATAACGGTCGGTTTCCATTTAGAAGTACAGTTCAACGGTCGGGCTTTATTAACAGTACACAATCTCGCTCGAGAAAACTTAACTTCTCGAGAAGGTAAAAACGGTGATCTATGGGGGTTATCAGACTACAAACATGGTATATTATGACATGAACATGTCGAAAACAGACAACAACCTGTAAACGATAAAATTTAACACGAAGGTTTCTATTTCACAACCATGATTAAAAGTTCAAAACTGTGTTCAAGCCTCAAGCATATCCAAAACAAGATAATCTCTTTAAAAAAACAAATTCAGGAAGTG
This sequence comes from Agrostemma githago, assembly GCA_958450325.1. NCBI lineage: Eukaryota > Viridiplantae > Streptophyta > Magnoliopsida > Caryophyllales > Caryophyllaceae > Agrostemma > Agrostemma githago. The sequence goes on along the minus strand of OY288247.1, from coordinate 76,499,842 downwards.
TACCAAGATTATTGCATACTATAAATGTGATTTACTAATTCAGAACCTTATAAGTAGATATCAAAATAGTCCAAAGATGCAATGAATATGTACATAACACATCAAAGGAAATATACCTCTTAACATTTAAAAAAAATATATATTTAGATATACAAGGGAATTTAAGCTGTACCTTAAACGGCTGTTCTTGATCTTGGATATCTGTTATACTATTGACATTTTAAGACTTGAATCGACCCTTAAACGGAAATGGTATGTGACCTTAAATTCCTGCAAGAACACTGCATTTAAGTTATAATTTCGTATTAAAAAAAACAATAGAAGAAACGTATTTTTAAAGCAATTTTTTCCCATCTTTAAACAAATCAAATGGAGGTAAGAACACGATCACAGATAAATTGAACATATTAACAAAGTCCAGACATATTTAACCAAGTATCATAAAAGCACACAGTATCAATTAGTTTAACTGGTAAAGTCATGGGTAGTATTTGAATCCCGTCATCATTTATTCAACAACAACATCAAAGCCTTAGTCCCGAAAGATTTGGGGTCGGCTAACATGAATCATTTATTCAAAAATAAAATAAAATATACTCACTTAATATTTGTGATGAGTATTTTAATGAAATGGGGCAAAAAATAGTGACCGGAGGGAGTAATGGTGTTTTTTTGTGTGCTATGAACCTTATCATTCCATCTACTACAGCTGTGAGAATTCACAGATTTTGCAAATCCTACTCATCTATTGATACTATACCATACTTGGGATTAAGCATTAATAAACTAGTTCTATAATTCGACATATAAAGGCATCATAGTCTGGCTTCATTTCAACACACCAAGAGATTCAAAACTTAATAACAACAGCAAAAAAAACAAGAGCAAATCAGCAAATCCCATGGAAATAACAAGGTTTGAAGGCTCTAACGAGGCTGCTGATCAAACTTTCCTGAGTAAAACACAATTACCTCCAAAAAAACGTACTTCTGACAGGAGTAAGTCAGTTGATAACGAGCCATTAGAAAATGAAAACCTTGAAACAAAATCAAATTCAAGTGAGTTATTGAGAGTCACCTCGAGTGTTGTTCAGGAATCACCAAATACTGATTTTCTGGACCAGCCAAAAGACTGCATTATTGATCGAGAGTCGCAGGAAGTTGGACTGGATGACGAGGAAATGGGAGGAGGATCTTCTGAATTGCCTCCTCCTCCTCGTTCACTTCACTCTGAATGCCTGGTAGCCTGCATTGATCAAGAAGTCGGACTTGATGAGGAAATGCAGGGAGAATCCTTTGAATTGCCTTCTCCTCCTGCTTCTCCTCAGGTTCCTTTTGTTTGTGCTCTCTCTCAATGCGTCGTGGCCTGCATTGATCAAGAGACACAAAAGGCTGAACTTGAGGAGATGCAAGAAGAATCTTCTAAATCTCGTTCTCTTTCTCCTCCGACCCCTTTGGCTTGCGCTCTTTCTCAATGTCCCGTGGACTGCATGGATCAAGATCCACAAAAAGTCGGACTTGATGATGAGCAAATTCAAGGAGATTCTTCCATTTTGTCTTCTCCTCCTCCTTTTCCTTTGGCTGTCGTTCCCTTTCAATGTCTACAAAAAGTCGGACTTGATGAGGAAATGCAAGGAGAATTTTCCAAATCGCCTTCTCCTCCTCCTGGTCCTTTGGCTCTCGTTCCCTTTCTAGGGCCACAAAAGGTTGGACTTGATGAAGAAATGCAAGAATACTCCAAATCACCTTCTCCTCCTCCTAACCCTTTGGCTCTCATTCCCTTCAAAAGTCCCATACCCGACATTAATCAAGATCCACCAGAACTCGGACTTAATGAGCAAATTCAAAGAGAATCTTCCAAATCGCTTTTTCCTCATCCCAACCCTTTGGCTCTCATTCCCTTTCAAAGTTCCATACCTGATATTAATGAAGATCCACTAGAAATGGAACTTAACGAGCAAATTCAAGGAGAATCTTCCAAATCGCTCTCTCCTCCTCCTAACCCATTGGCTCTTGTTCCCTTTCAAGGTCCCATACCCAAAACTAGTGAGCAAGAAGAATCTTCCCAACCCTTTCCTCCTCCACTTATCCCAGAACGCCACATAGCCTGCAAATACTGTAACCAGCGTTTTGCAACTACACAAGCACTAGGAGGACATCAGAACGCGCACAGGAAGGAGAGGGAGATTCAAAAGGCTATCGAAGCAGAGAATGAATCTCGCTTAAACAGTCTTCCAGGGATACTATCCCGTCCAATCCGTGGGTCCCATTATGGACGTTCTTTAGCATATCATCCATATGATCGGTATTCCTCCCAAGGATCACTCCATTCAAGGATGCTTTACCCTCACCACAACATAGGCAGCAGTAGCACACAGGGACTAAGTGGTCTTAGGCAAAGCTATCAAGGTTTCATGGGGAGTTCTTCACAAAACACTACTCCATACAGATCATTAGACCAAGGGTGGCCCTCGGCCACACGGTATGCCCCTTCTATAGGAAGCTCGTATGGACCCACTTACTTTAACCCTGTTGCAGGTTCTAGTTCGACATCGTATCCTCGTCTTCCAGTGGTGAATCAGGTTAACTTTGCTGAGAGACAATCCATTACGGACCCCTTGAACCTCAGTTTGTCCCTGAAAAGCGATGAATTTCCAGTGAGGGAATCAACTCCAAACTTTGATCATTTAAGGGGGGCTCAAAATGAATCTACGACACTTGATCTCACCCTAAGACTTTGATTTGGGTTATATTTACCATTTCGTTTCCTATGTCAAGATTATCGGTTTTAGTTGTAGCTACAGCAGTGTGTCAGTTCCATTGTGTCATGTACCCATGTACTCATGTGTGTGATGATTAGAGTTAAGTAAGTTTAGAGTCTTTAGACACATTTCCTGTATGTCTTTTAGCTTCTCTTTTTATGATCATGTACTAGTTGTTTAATGAGATGTTTTATTGTTTCTCAATTGTTCACTGCTCTCTCACAGTTTTTTGTTTGGAAGTATTTTCACGCCCAAAATATGAAGAAAAAAAATGTGTATACAACAACAACATCAGAGCCTAGTACCAATGAGATTTGGAGCAGGCTAACATAAATCATTATCCGAAATTATCCAAGTCATTTCCAAAAAACAATAATATAAAAAGGCATAATAGTGGTAATAGTAAAAAGAATAAAAATACATAGTTTCAAACTCAAAATAAAATTGAAAACGATAATAATAATAATAATAATAATAATTTTTAAAGGCTTACAAGCTCCAAGTTAAAGAAGAAAAGCTTAGTAAGTAAAAATAATAGCGGGAATAATAGTTATGAAAAAATAAAATAATAATAATAATAATAATAATTGTAATTTGTTTCGTTGGCAATACAAATTCTGTTTTATAAAAAAAAAATAATAGTAATAATAATAATAATAATAATAATAATAATTAAATAATAATAAAAATCAAGAAAAAAAGGGTGTATCTTTCAAAAAAAACGTGTTAGAATTGTACGCGGGAAGGATCGTAAAATGATGTGAACTTAGACCCTTCCTAAAAAGGGTGTATCTCTTTGGAAAAAAACGTTAGAATTGTACTCGGGAAGGATCGTAAAATGATGAGAACTCAGACCCTTCCTTTTACATTTGATACCGATAACATTCCTACTCATCAAGATGCCATTTAAGCCAAATGAATCAGCCGAAACCATCAGCAAATCACTGAAATAAGTTTCGCTAGCAAAACAAAATATTCAAAACGGTTTAGAACAAAAAAATATGGAAACTACTTTCATGGATTGATGAAAATGAAAACAGTTCCTAAAAGATCGGACTTTTGGAAAATATCTTATTTCAACCAAATACGACTACACGTAAGGCTTCTGAACTATCATCTCTAAAAGTATCATATCATATATAAGATCGGAAACCTCTGCAACTCCAATACATGTTTATTATGTAGAGTTAAAGACTTGTCGTTCATCTCGCTCATCGTAGCTAATCAATGAACAATAGTTAACTCATTTTCCTCATTCGTAACTTGAAAACAACCACGATCGAGCAAATCTAATCACTAGAAAACTCGACTTTGTCACCATCACTCCATCCTATTTCATAAAATGTTGAATTTACATCATTCTGCAAGATCTCGACAAACTTATGCATTCACTTTAGGCTCATGCAGTCGACTAGCATCATCTTCCTCATTCGTAACTTGAAAACAACCACGATCGAGCAAATCTAATCACTAGAAAACTCGACTTTGTCACCATCACTCCATCCTATTTCATAAAATGTTGAATTTACATCATTCTGCAAGTTCTCGACAAACTTATGCATTCACTTTAGGCTCATGCAGTCGACTAGCATCACACAACAGTTCTACACAATGACGGTGTTATAGACTCAAATTAGCAATAATTTCACCATTATTTCACCATGATCCATTAGTAAAACATTGTTCTAACTCTAAGACATCGTAAATCTCGACAAACTTATGCATTCACTTAGGGCTTGGGCTCATGCAGACAAGCAGTCGACTAGCATCACGCAACAGTTCAACACAATGACGGTGTTATAGGCTCAAATTAGCAATAATTTTACTATTTCCCCATGATCCATCCCCCATTCATTAATCATTATGTAGCATTCGACAGCGTATATTCAAATACTTCTCCTCGATCATATCATTAGCGAAACCGATGATCAACAAGATCCAATTCAATTGAACCCTAACTTTTCCCCCCAAATCCCAACAGAGTAATGATTCATCATCCTCAAATTCGCATAATTTCATCTTGATTACGGCTTCAAACAACATTACATCTAATTCAATTCAATCACATACTAATAACATCAAACTCACGAATCAAATTAGGGAACGATCATCAAATTCATCAGTAAATACACATAATTTCATCAAAATAATACGTAAAATTAGACGAAAAATCGCCTAAAATCTCCGTAATTTCATCACCTCAATCACATCAAATTCAATCGCATATTAATCACATCAAACTATCAAATCAATGAATCAAATCGTTTAACCTCATTCATCAGTAAAATCTTCATATTTCCAGCAAAATTATGCGTAAAATTGGATGAAAAATTACCTAAAATCTTCGCAATTGAGATTCAATTCGTCGCCGGAACCCTAAATTGCGATCGCCTACCTCCACTTCGCGCTAATTTTCATCGGTTTCGATATTTTTTTGGTTGAATTTATTTTCAGCTGAATTTTGAATTCTTCTTCAAATATATTTGATTGACTTTTTTTTTTCTTTTTTTTTTGACTTAAATTGACCCGACTTAACCCAACTACAGAGTAAGAATCTGATCAAATAACTTCACCGACTTTTTTTTACTTGATTTTTATTCATGTACTCGATTACAGCTGAACTTGTTGGATCAGATTTTGACCCTAAAATAACGGATATTTTCGTGGTGGGGTCACTTTGGGACTTTGGGTTGTCCCCTAAGAAAAAAAAAACAGATCGAGTTTGTAAGTCGGATCGAAATTTGTCAGGTCTAATTATAGAATATAGATTTGTAAAATCACAAAATCTTGGGAGAGACGGTCTCTCAATAACTTATTGAGAGACCACTCTTCAGTACCACTCTATGTTCTATTCGTACCCTTAAATGACAACTTTGCTTTGTACCTGTTTTTATAAGATATGTATACTCTTTTATGTTAATCGTACCTACTTCTATTAGGTTTGGTACCACTGTTACTTCCATTTGTACTTAGTCTCCCGGTAAAGTTAATGAGAGACCGTCTCTCAGGAGACCTACTCAATTTGGATGCAGCGACGATCATTTGAGCAAATAATGGACCAAGCGATTGACTCTCGTAACAATGCAGGCGGTGAGTGAGAGGAAGCGTAAGCTCAAGTGGTAAGAGCCCCCTTGCTTTGGAGTCTGACCGGAAGATTTGGGGGTTCGATCCTCAAATGCGACGTAGTGCGCTATTCTCTAGTCGGTGATGAGTAGAATCACGCAGGCGAACTTGAGACTCGATAATTGGAGCCGGTAAACAATGATAAGACTGGAAAACACGACTCGAACCCGATACAAAACTTACGGGTTTGCGTTGAGCATTGTAAACTCATCCATGTAGATAGGTTAACACGAACATGACACGAGATCTAATTGGGTCGCGGGTATGGGTTGAGGTCTAAAAACACGAAACCGACATGAAAACACGACAAGAAACTAACGGGTATGAGTTTACTCGTCGAGACTTAATGAAACTTAGGTACTGTTCTTTTGGGCTGAAACTGACGGAACTTAACTTAACCGAACTTAATTTAACTGAAACTGACTGAAATATAGAGACAAAATATGTATCCTGAAGCTGAACTGAACTGAACTGAATTGAAACTGACTGAATATAAATCCAAAAGAACGAGGCCTTAATTGGATCGAGTTTAGGTTTTTCAAGGATAAGTGACATGAACCCCGAATCCGACCCGACCGGTTTGTCAAGCCCAATGCCTTTAATTCAATTGAGAATTTGGCGCGAATTTTCTTCAATTCAATTGAAAATTGATTCATGAATTCATCGATTATCATCCATTAATGATCACCAAACGAAGCTCAATCTTCCCAATTTCTCAGCTTTCCTCAAATTTAACCCGGTTTCGACATTTCTCAACCTACCCGGATGATCATCTCCACACCTCTCTCGATAAATTCGCGCAATCTCGAACCCTTGAATCCTTACGCACCTTCCATGGACTCAACGTCAAGCTTGGACCTTTGGCTAGAAAACCCATTTACTTCACTAACAATGTCGTGTCCTTGTACTCGGGGTTCGGTGAGTTCGGTGATGCGCGTAAGGTGTTTGATGAAATGCCTGAGAGAACTGTGGTGTCTTATAATGCTATGATAAGCGGGTACAGTAGACGTGGGTGGGTGGAGGAGAGTTGGGATGTTTTTTGTGCTATGTGGGGTTGTGAGATTAGACCGAACGGGTTTACATTTGGTGGGTTATTGTCGTGTCGTGGGTTGGAGTTGAGACGGGGTTGTGTAGCTTACTCATTAGTGGTGAAGAACGGTTTGTTTTACAGCAATCCTTGCGTGGGGACTGCTTTGATCGGGTTTTTTGGTAGACACGAGTGCATTGACGAGGCTGTCCGAGTGTTCAACGACATGTTTGAAAAGAATTTGGTGACATGGAATTTGGTTATTTCTTTGTTAGGGTGTCGTCATGGGTATACGGAAGAGTCGATGATTCTGTTTCGTGAGCTTATGAGGTCCGAGTATGGTGTTTCCGAGAGTACTGTCATTGGTTTGTTGAGTGGGTTTGAGGGTCGAGAGTCAGCAGAGTTAGGTCAGCAAATACATAGTTTAGTGATCAAATCTGGTTTAGATTTCGATGTTTCCGCTTCAAATGCAGTTCTAAGTATGTATGTCAGGTGCCTCGACTTATTTTCAGCTGAAAAAATGTTTGACCGGGCCCCACTCAGGGACGTGGTGACGTATAATATCACGATTGGCGCATGTGCGAGAACTGAGTCGTCTGACATGGGATTAGAGCTTCTACTACGTTTGGAATCCGAAGGGCTTGTGTCAAACTCAACGACATATGTCGGTGCCATCAATTGTTGTTCCAGTATGCTGATACTGAAACTTGGAGAATATCTTCACGCTAAGGTAATGAAAAAGTCGATGCAAGATGATGTTTTTGTAGGCACGGCATTGATTGACTTCTATGGAAAGTGTGATAAATTGGATTCTGCTCGTCGCTGTTTTGATGAAATCTGTGATATCAGTGTGGTTTCATGGAACTGTCTGATTTCAGCATTCGCTTCTAGAAACCATGTTGCAGGCCTTACAGCTACTACCCTGTTGAAATCGATGATTTCTTCAGGCTACTCCCCCAACGAGACCACGATATCTTCTGTGCTCAAAGCATGCTCTCGTTTCGAGTCACAGGAGCTCCATAGCTATGCAATTAGAACAGGTTACACAAAACACGAGTATGTATCAACATCTCTCATTGCCTCTTATGCCAAAAACAGACTGGTTTCTGATGCATTGCATCTTGCCAACTCCATCGACACACAACTACTTCCAGTCGTTTCCATCAATGTCATAGCCGCTGCTTATAATCGAGATCGACAGTATGAAAAATCTCTGCAGATTCTGAGTTTCGTGGATGAACCCGATATGGTTTCTTGGAACGTTCTACTGTCTACTTGCTCTCACAATGGACAGCACGGTGAGGCGTTCGACCTTTTCAAACACATGCTAGAAAGTCGAATCTATCCCGACAATTATACAATTGTGAGTGTTCTGGCTAGCTGCGCTAGTATGCGCAGTCTGGGTTTAGGTCGGTCTGTACACGGGTTACTCATCAAAACCGACTTCACACATTCTGACACATTCGTATGCAATGTGTTGATCGATATGTATGCTAAATGTGGATGTTTGGAAGATTCAATGGAAATCTTCGAATGCACACCAAATAAGAACGTCGTAACTTGGACTACTGCGATTTCAGCTCTCGCCCACCATGGCTATGCTGTTAAAGCATTGGACAGGTTCAGAGAAATGGAGCTTCTCGGGATCAAACCCGATTCTGTGTCGTTTGTGGCTGCGTTGACAGCATGTAGACACTCGGGGTTGGTGAAGGAAGGTATGGAGTTGTTTGAACGGATGAAAAGGGTGTACAGGATCGAGCCTGAAATGGATCATTACCATGGCGTGGTGGATCTTTTAGCTCGACATGGGCACTTGAAGGAAGCCGAGAAGGTCATTACTAGCATTCCGTTCCCTCCGAATGCTGTCATTTGGCGTTGCTTTCTCCAGGGTTGCAATAGGTGGAAGGAAAAGTTGCAAGCTCGGGCTCCCATACCTATGTCCGAGTGTCAAGTGTCGGACGCAGGTACGCAAGGTAATTAGAAAAGTCGGTTGGAGTAACATAGCTAACCCTACTATTCCAACTTTTTTTTGTTGTTGTTGTTGTAATGTCTGCTCGATTTCAGATAATGATTCATGTTAGCCGACCCCAAATCTTTTTAGGACCAAGGCTTTGATGTTATTGTTGGATTAACATAGCTAAAACGAGTTAGGAAGAAGCACCTTTTCCAATGTCAATAAACTAGAAGTATATATTTGCAATCGGGTAATTGAGAAAGGCGTTGGTTTTGGTAAACTGATGTTCGGTCATTCATGCTCCTTATGTTATCTGAATAATCCGAGTTTTGTTCTTCAGATAGTGCATTGATCTTCTGATTTATGATCATTATACATAGATGGTAACTCCTGATTCCTCGACACCGTCTGTGGCACTCTAGTTTCCATGCTGATACCACCAGAAACTCGGTTTTTTGCATAAGCATTAGAGTCTGTCCCACATCGAAAGTCGAGTTTTTGCAATCGGGTAATTGAGAAAGGCGTTGGTTTGGTAAACTGATGTTCAGTCATTCATGCTCCTGATGTTATCTGAATCCGAGTTTTGTTCTTCAGATAGAACATTGCATTGATCTTCTGATTTATGATCATTATATATAGATGGTAATTCCTGATTCCTCGACACCGTCTGTGGGCACTCTAGTTTCCATGCTGATACCACCAGAAACTCGGTTTTTTGCATAAGCATTAGAGTCTGTCCCACATCGAAAGTCGAGTTTTTGCAATCGGGTAATTGAGAAAGGCGTTGGTTTGGTAAACTGATGTTCAGTCATTCATGCTCCTGATGTTATCTGAATCCGAGTTTTGTTCTTCAGATAGTGCATTGCATTGATCTTCTGATTTATGATCATTATATATAGATGGTAACTCCTGATTCCTCGACACCGTCTGTGGCACTCTAGTTTCCATGCTGATACCACCAGAAAGTCCAGTTTTTGCATAAGCATTAGAGTTTGTCCCACATCGAAAGTCGAGTTTTTGCATCAGCATTAGATCAGTTTGTCCCACATCGAAAGATACGAGTAAAAAAATCGAGTAAGCGAGTATTAATTGATTCTGAGTACCACATCGAAAATATCAGTCGAGTAAACTCGATCAGTCTTATATTTAAGACTGATCCGACTGTCGTTCATAACTCATCTTTTCATCAACTGGTACCTTCATTCAGTACCAAACATGGCAATGTTAACATCATCTATTGCCATATCAAATGATGAAGAAGACGATGATGACGACAACAACAACAACAATGTCGATCATTCAAATCATCGAATCAGTGAATTACCAAGTAAGTTCTCTCTTTTCCTTCTTTCGTTTATTTTCTTGTTTCTTGTTTATATTTTTCGCTTTCTCGTCTTTTTTCGTTTTTTTTCTTTGTTTTTTTAATTTATTTATCTTTTTTTAAATTTATTTATCGTTTTTTCGCAATGTCAGAAAGTCTAGGTTGAACCGGTTGGCATTTTTTCGATGATTATGCATCTTGATTACTTAACGAACTTCATTTTCTTCTTCTTCTTCTTCTTCTTCTTCTTCGTGTTCAGAATGGTGTTGTCTACAACACGATCTCCTCAAATATCGAGCCCAATGCACATCGTCAACTATGATGTCTGGTTGCCCATAATCTGCGTCTTTTTCTTCAGATCCCGGCAGTATTCAGGTATATAAATGTATAATCAATATAACTTCGACTGTCATTTTATCGCATTGAATTCATTCTGTCATATGATATCATTATTTGAATCAATTTCTTATGATGTTAATAGGCAAAGAATCGAATCTGATTCAGATTGACGTAACTGGCATTGGGCTTACACCTAACAAAAGTGGTCTTGTATCCTGGCTTGGTTCCGATCCATCATGTTTTCTGGAAAACGGGTAGGGCAAGCAAACCCGGGTCGTCAATGAAATGCATTGAGAACATGGAGACTGCTTACCCTGAACTAAGGACCGAGTTAGTTGATCTCGTGAAAACATCTTGTCTCGGGTGTAGATCCCTCAGGAAGTGGCTCGAGACTTGGTTGAGATGAATGCTCGGAGTCTTAGCATGATTGTATACCCGTTTTTGTGTTTGCTTCTCGTCTCAAAACACGGCTCAAGGCACACACCCCACCAAGATAATATGTGATTAGACTGGCTGGGATCGAGACTCGAAGAATCAAACGATTATAGATATTGTGATTTCGGAATATTTATGTTTATGAGTATTAGTGTATGTAATGTATTTTTTTTTTCTAATTCGAGATTTGGTTGAGATGAACATGTAAGTTTAACATTATGACTAATGATGATGAACATTTTTTAACGATTATGGACGCGAATTCAGGATTTTCGATTCTCTCTTAGAGTTAATAGACTTATAGTTAGGACATAGGAGTAGCAAAACCGAGTACTCGACCCAATTCGAAAGGACCGATCCTTACCCCAACCTCGACCCCCAAACCGAACCTAGACCCAAACCCAAACCCGAGCTGTATATTTCTCCAACCTTTGCCTCCTCGACTCTTTCATCCCGTTCCCGACCATCCAAATCAAACTAATTTAGTTCCACTTCGAAAGAACCGATCCTAGGCCCAAACCCGAACCCGAGTTATACATATATTTCCCCTTGTTTCAATTCAAACTCATTCGTTTCCCAATCGTCCAATCAAAACTAATTTAGTTACGTCCAAACGATTTATTAAAGGAATCGAATCAAAACCCGAGTTCAAACCTGAATCCGAGTCTAATCCCAAGTCCGAGTCTGAATCCGAATCAAAACCCGAGTTCAATCAAAAACTAATTTAGTTACCATCCAAATCAAAACCCGAGTCCAAACCCAAGTCCAAGACTAAGTCTGAGTCTGAATCCGAGTCTGAGTCCAAACCCAAGTCCAAGTCTGAGTCTGAATCCGAGTCTGAATCCGAACTCAAGTCCAAATCCGAACCTGAGTCTGAGTCCGAGTCCGAGTCCTCAAACTTTGTTCCCTTCAACTCATTCATCACTTTTCACATTCATACATTTCAACACCTCTTATCTCTTTATCTCTCTGTGCACTTCACAATCACTTCGAAATCCAACGATCTTCACTTCCAAAGGTACTAATTCTTTCAATTGGGTATTTTTATTACTTCAATTTCTTACTACCCATCTTCTAGTATCCCTAATTTCTGCTGTTTTTACTTCATTTTCAATTGATTTGATTGATTTTTTTTAGGGTTTTTGATTAGTATTTGCTTGATTTTTATGATTTAATTGGGTATTTTTATTGCTGTAAATTCTTGCTACCCATTTTCTAATGTCTTCGATTTCTGCTGTTTTTACTTCATTTTCACTTAATTTGATTGATTTTTAGGGTTTAATTAGTATTTGCTTGATTCTTATGTTTTAATTGGGTATTTTTATTGCCACCAATTTTCTTATGTCTCTAATTTCTGCTGTTTTTACTTAATTTTTAATTAATTTGATTGATCTTTTTGTTTTTTACTAGTATTTGCTTGATTTTTAGGGTTTTTGATGAGTATCTGCCTGATTTTGTTGTTTTAATTGGGTATTTCTTGCTTCGATTTCTGCTGTTTTTACTCCATTTTCAATTAATTTGATTGATTCTTAGGTTTCACTTGTAATTAGTATTTGCCTGATTTTGATGTTTTAATTGGGTATTTCTTGCTTCGATTTCTGCTGTTTTCACTTCATTTTCAATTAATTCGATTGATTTTTATGTTTTTACTTAGTATTCGCTTGATTTTTATGTTGTTTTTTTGTAGTTTTTGTTCAATTGGTATTGTTTTTGTTTTTGTTGTTGTTGTTGTTGAAGAACTCGAAGATCCGAGAAATGAGTAAGTGAAGAACTCAATTATTTGATTAATTGGGTTGTTGAAGACTGATTTACTCCCCCAATTCCCGATCATTTGTTTAGGGTAAATTGATTGTTAAATTGATTTAATCAATGATAATTTAGCAAACGAGTTTTAGCTATCGTAGCCTAGTAAATGGGTTTTTTAGCTATAGTAGAAACTATGAAGGAAACGGGTTTAGCTATGGTAGAAACGAGGAAATGAGTTTTTGCTATTGTAGCCTTGGAAACGGTTTTTTTTAGCTATAGTAGAAACTAGGAAACGGGTTTTAGCTATTCTAGAAACTATGAAACGGGTTTTATCTATCGATGAAACTAGGTAGGAAACGGGTTTTATCTATCGATGAAACTAGGTAGGAAACGGGATTTTAGCTATCGTAGAAACTAGGTAGGAAACGGGATTTTAGCTATCGTAGAAACTAGGAAGGAAATGGGATTTTGCTATTGTGACTAGAAACTAGGTAGGGGACGGGTTTTAGATGTTGTAGAAACTATGAAACGGGTTTTAGCTATCGCAAAAACTAAGAAACGTTTTTTTTAGCTATTGTAGAAACGAGGAAATGTGTTTTTGCTATTGTAGCCTTGGAAACGGTTTTTTTAGCTATAGTAGAAACTAGGAAACGGGTTTTAGCTATCGATGAAACTAGGTAGGAAACGGGATTTAGCTATCTTAGAAACTAGGTAGGAAACGGGATTTTAGGTATCGTAGAAACTAGGTAGGAAATGGGATTTTGCTATTGTGACTAGAGACTAGGTAGGGGACGGGTTTTAGCTATCGCAAAAACTAAGAAACGGTTTTTTTTAGCTATTGTAGAAACGAGGAAAATGTGTTTGAGAAATGTGTTTTTGCTTGAAGTTAACTCCAATAGAGTTACCATTTAAAATCGCTTGTTGTATTTCAAAGCATACACCTTATCAAATGCCGTTTTTTTTTCATTTCAGGTCGTAATCCATGGCTTCCAACTCTGGCGATGATGTTCCCCCACCTGCAAATTCAGGTCAGCTTGCTCATCATCCTCATCATCATCCTCATCATCATCATCATCATCATCATCATCATCGTATTTGCTTTTCATTTGGGTATCGTGCTTCTGCTTGGAACTTTGTGGTTAATTACTTAATTGTCGGTTATTACCAAGTACAGGAACCCAAGAACCGAATAAGACTCCGTCTTCTGCGCAACCACAACCAGGGCAAGGAGGAACATCTGCTGCACCTCCGTTCGCAAATCCCTTTGATTTCTCTGCTATGTCAGGCTTGCTTAATGTATGTCATCTTCCTTCAACTTTCCTCAAGTCGTTTGTTCTCGATGTCCTGAAAAACCCGTCTTTCAACCACTAAAGTCACTAACTATTTTTGATGAATTTAGGATCCAAGCATTAAGGAACTGGCAGAACAGATAGCCAAAGACCCGTCTTTCAACCAGATGGCTGAGCAGCTGCAAAAGACCTTCCAAGGTGGTGCAGCCGTTGACGAACCCCCAAACATTGACCCGCAGCAGTACTACTCTAGTATGCAGCAGGTGATGGAAAACCCTCAATTTATGCAAATGGCCGAGCGCCTCGGCAGTGCATTGATGCAGGTAACTTATACTCTTATCGAAACATTATTTTTATTATTATTATTATTACGAGTATTATTTTATTGTGGTTTTTTAGCCTTCCATTTTATTTTATTTTTTATTTTTATTTTTTTATTTTTTTGGGTGATGACTTTAGATAAGGATTCATGTTAACCCTTTGAAAAAACTTATTATTAACGTTTTCAACTTAATTTTGCGTTTGAAACTGTATTATTATTATTATTATTATTATTTTATTGTATTGTCCGCATTCCATTTTATTTTATTTTATATTTTTATTTTATTTTATTTTTTTTCATTTTTTTGGGCGATGACTTCAAATAAGGATTCATGTTAACCCTTTAAAAAACTTACTCCCTCTGATTTTTATTTATCTTCCCCTTTGATTAAATTATACCTCACATATATTAAACAAAGGGGAAGATTATTAAAAATCGGAGGGAGTATTATTAACGTTTTCAACTAATAAACTGTATTTTTATTATTATTTTATTGTATTGTCCGCATTCCATTCCATTTTATTTTATTTTTTTATTTTTTTGGGTGACGACTTGACGGCTTCAGATAAGGATTCATGTTAGCCGACCCCGAATTCTGAAATCTCGTGTTTTAATATGTCCTAGGATCCCTCTATGTCCGGCATGCTTGAGAATTTGGTTAACCCGGCCCAAAAGGAGCAGTTGGAGGAACGAATGGCACTTATCAAAGAGGACCCTGCACTGAAGCCTATTCTTGAAGAGATCGAGAGTGGCGGTCCAGCTGCCATGATGAGGTTCGGTCTCCACGTTTCATTTTTCCGTAAATAATTGAAGTAAAAAAAAAGCATAATAATCGAGGGTTCAATTCTTGTACTTCGCAATATTGTTCAATGTTAATTTTACATTTATTTTTTTATATATTTTTCGCCCAATCAAAGAAGAAAAATTAGCATTTTAACTTGATTTTCATAGTAAAAATAAACGAAAAAATTGAAGTAAATAACTAAAAAAAAAGCACAATAATCGAGGGTTCAATTTTTTTAATTAGCAATTTTTTCAATGTTATTTTACATTAATTAATATATAAATTTTTCGTCCATTCAAAGAAGAAAAATTAGTGTTGTAAAAATAAACACGATCATCAAGGGTTCAATTCTTGTACTCCGTAGTTAGCAATTTTATTCAATGTTAATTTTACATCTATTTATATATTTTTTTTCATAACTATTTTTTTCCTACTACTCCTAGTATCTTTATTTACTAAATATTTTTCTTTAACTTGGAGTTTGTAACCCTTTAAAAACTTGTTTATTAATACTTTCAACTTAATTTTGCGTTTGAAACTGTATTTATTACGAGTATTTTTTTATTTTATTTATTTTGTCATTTTTTTTGGGTGACGACTTTATGTTGTTGTTGCTACACGTCATTTATGGTCGTTTGTGCTTCCGTAATGTCAGGTATTGGAACGATAAAGAAGTTCTCGAAAAGTTGGGTAAAGCTATGGGTCTTCCACAGCCAGGTGAGGCAGCAGCAGCAGCTACATCCTCCCAGGGTCCCGATCTAGACGAGGGAGAAGAAGAAGGTGGAAATGAAGAAGAAGAGTCGATTGTTCATCACACTGCTAGTATCGGTGATGTTGAGGTAAATACTAAATATCCATCAATCTTTTGTGAAGTCATAGATTTAGAACGGAAAAAAAAGATGATACGAAGATAATAATGATGATAATAATAATTTTGTTTGCTGCGTAGTTGAAAACCAACCTCGTAATCATTATTTAAAGTCGTCACCCCAAAAAAAAAAGGAAGGCGAACAATAGGATAAAATAATAATAATAAAAATACAGTTTCAAATGCAAATTAAATTTAGTACGGAGTAATAAGTTTTTAAAGGGTTGTGAACTCTAAGCTCAAGAAAAAATATTTTAAAAAAATAGCTATGATAATAATTTTTGGAAAATAAAATAAATGAATTAAAGAATAAATGAAAATATTTAAAAAAAAATAGCTATGATAATAATTTTTGGAAAATAAAATAAATGAATTAAAGAATAAATGAAAATATTTTCAAAAAAATAGCTATGATAATAATTTTTGGAAAATAAAATAAATGAATTAAAGAATAAATGAAAATATTTTTAAAAAAATAGCTATGATAATATTTTTTGGAAAATAAAATTAATGAATTGAAGAATAAATTAAACGAATAAAAGGATGCGAAATTTTCAATAATTAGTAAGTAAAACTTTAGACAATTGACGATAAAAAAAAAAAAAAAGTCGATCAAATACGAGAATTTCGTAAATATTGTTCTTGTTACATGTAAATGTAGGGTTTGAAGACTGCTTTGTCGGCCGGCGCTGACAAGGATGAAGAAGATTCCGAAGGGAGGACCGCCTTGCATTTCGCTTGCGGATATGGCGAGGTACGGGCCCCACAAATTCAAAATGACCCGACCCAACCCGACCCGTTTGACCAAACCCAACCCGACCCGTTTGACCAAACCCGACCCGACCCGTTTGACCCGTGGCATTGATCTGATGTTTGTTTGTTTGTGTTGTGTTGTCCAGGTGAAATGCGCGCAGGTTCTTCTAGAAGGTGGGGCCAAAGTCGATGCACTCGACAAAAACAAGAACACCGCCCTTCACTATGCGGCCGGGTACGGGAGGAAGGAATGCGTAGCCCTTCTTCTCGAGAATGGAGCCGCCGTGTAAGTGAAACAAATCGCCGCCTCCTCTTTCCCGTCTTTCCTCAATTTGGTCGGAGTCGTGTTGGATCAATACGGGTCGGGTCGGGTCAAGTTTGGGTTACGGGTCAGACTTGGGATTTCATTTCATGTGTTGGGTTCGAGTCGTGTTGATTCAATTCGGGTCGGGTCAACTTCAACAATCGGGTCAAGTTTGGGTTACGGGTCAGACTCGGGGTTTCATTTCGTGTGTTGGGTTGGGTTGGGTTCGTGTCATGTTGATTCAATTCGGGTCAGGTCAAGTTTGGGTTACGGGTCAGACTCGGGATTTTATTTCGCGTGTTGGGTTCGAGTCGTGTTGATTCGATTCGGGTCGGGTCAACTTCAACAATCGGGTCAAGTTTGGGTTACGGGTCAGACTCGGGATTTCATTTTGTGTGTTGGGTTCGAGTCGTGTTGATTCAATTCGGGTCGGGTCAACTTCAACAATCGGGTCAAGTTTGGGTTACGGGTCAGACTCGGGATTTCATTTCGTGTGTTGGGTTCGAGTCGTGTTGATTCAATTCGGGTCAGGTCAACTTCAACAATCGGGTCAAGTTTGGGTTACGGGTCAGACTCGGGGTTTCATTTCGTGTGTCGGGTCGGGTTGGGTTCGAGTTGAGTTTTCAACGTTTTTATTTTCTTACCGAGACGGTTTTTCTGACGCAGCACGATCCAAAACCTCGATGGTAAGACGCCGATTGAAGTTGCCAAACTGAACAATCAACACGACGTACTCAAACTCCTGGAAACCGACGCGTTCCTGTGATTTCACGGGCCGGGCCGGGCCGGGCTGGATGTTGACCCGTATGTGCTATAAGTGCACTTTCTCCGGGATGACCTCCGAAATTTTAAGAATTGCAAGTTGGGTTTTTTTTACGTGTTGTAATCTTTTTTTGCTAGACGATATATGGTGTTCTCGTTGTTTCTTGTATTCCTATGAGAAATAATACATCGTCTCGTATTCTATATTTCTACTCTTTATCTAATTAATTTGTTTTCGAAAAGAATTTAAAATTCATTTTATCGTTTGTTTCGCTTCTCCATAGATTTCCTAGTACGAGTAATTTGTACCGTAAAAAAAAAGATTTCGTAGTAATAATCCTATCTAATTCATTTCGAAGTTGCGAAAAAATTTGGCTTTGCAATTTTTTATGTCTTTGACATCTTGAACATAATACGAGTAACAAATTACAAATAAATTTCAAGTTATATCTCTGTCTTTTATGCAAAAAACAGAAAATTTGAAAAATTTATTCCGATTTAAAAATGTAAGTAACGACGACTATTACAAAATATGTGTAAAATACGCGAAAATAAATTATCATGACAAAATTGGAATCAAAGCATTGAATAATTGATTGTTTCGAGAGTTTGTAAATTTATGTCCCACATCGAAAGATAAGAAAATGATGTTTAATTGTTTCGAAGATATTTAATTTGTACTTCGTACATATTAAATTGAGTACCACATCGGAAATATTAGACCCATTACACGGTCTAGGCTCGTATTTAAGACCATTCCAGTTCGGGTTAATTAATAATAACTCGTCTTCAACCAAGTATGACGATGTTGTCTTTCACCACATTATATGGTGAAGATGTTGAAGATGAAGACGATGAGGATGAATTAATTACCGTCAGATGATTCAAATATATCATGTGAATTTTCTGTACATTTTACGGTGAAATTGACATTTAATTGGAAAAAAAAATCATACGAGCGAGCTTGTAATTTCTTAGATTATACGTTGAATAACTCGACTGTGATAAAAAAATAAATACGAAAAAATGGGAAAAAATGGATATCCATTATACGAATTTGGATTGTTAAATACTCGTATATTAGTTTCGATTTGCAAATGTTCTATATGTTCGAGGATCCCCTCTGAATGGTACGGTACAACTTTGAATTACTTCGATTTCAGACAAAATGTATTTCCTAAAATATAATCTTCGATAAATGATCATTTATCCAAACTTGGAATTTTTCATCGGTGAGCTTTTGTGAAGAGCAATCGTTTATTGGAAGTGATTTGTTATTGGAGTATGAGAGTACTGTTCTTTTTGGCTGAAGTGAGCTTCGTTGGCTTGAACTGGGCTGGCTGAATTTGCTGAAACAAAATGGATCCAACTGAACTGACGTGAGCTGAGCTGAGCCTGTCAATTTGCAGGTGTTCTATATGTGCAAGGACCCCGTCAGGATTGCATGGCTCTTTTCAGGGTGCAGAGAAAAATGAATTTCCAAACTTCTGCGCACGACAAAATTTGTTGACCAATGTCCGTCACTGGATCCATGAAACAGATCCCTGGCCGGTAATGAAGAAGTTGAAGATATAACAATCTGCTTACCCAGACATCTTACAACAGACAACATTTCTTGTCTCCCGTCTCTCAAGATGCAGTGAGAACCTGCATCATCTCAAAAAGGTGGAAGAACAATTTTCTCTGCCTCCCAGCTCTGTCAGTTCATGGTCCAAGCCTCGTTCAGCGTTCTGGTGCATTAATTGATTGGACCCTCGGAAACCGAGATGATCTCTCAATATACACCATTGCAATCCATTATAAACATCTTTGATAGTCCTGTCTGAAAATTGATGAGACGGGACTCTGATCCTGTCTCATCATTTTCTTCGAGATCTCTCAAGTTGTTTTGAGTGGATGACACAAACCCAGCTCTTGAAATTCCCTTCAACCATCTCTCCTCCACACGTGACAATGCAAACCCAAACATGTGATGTTTTCGTAACTGACCAGGGTTTGCTTTGTCGACTATCTCTACCTGTGTTTCTTCCTACACACTAGGTAGAGTGTCAGGCACAGCCGTGACTCTCAGAACTTTCTCATGTTTTTGCTCTGACATGGCCAGAACATGAGAAAGTCTGAAACCGACACTGTCTCTCATGCGACAGTGTCAGGTTCAGTCTGGATGCCTCTAGTGTCATCTCCTGTCAACATCATATAAAACGTCACGTACTTGGTATAAAATCAAATGCTTCAATGTTTTTATCAAGTACATGATTGTAACTTTGATATGTAAATTTACGGTTAGCGGTACTATCAGACTCAAATGAGTATAATAAAGATGAGATGAATAATTACAAGACACAGAATTAAATTGATTACGAAAGAGGGGTTGTACATCTACCTGACTGATGTTTGAAGAAAGCAGCTAGTGAGGGACGACTATCATAGTTGACAATGTGCATTGATACAGAACGATATGCAACCCCGTTCCAAATGAAGCCATTCTAAACAAGAAGAATGAAATAAATTACTCAACAACAACGACGACGACAATAGTAACAAGCCAACAACAACAACGATAGTAGTAACAAGCCAACAACAACAACAACAACCACAACAACCACAACAACCACAACAACAACAACGATAGTAGTAACAAGCCAACAACCACAACAACCACAACAACAACAACGATAGTAGTAACAAGCCAACAACAACAACAACCACAACAACAACAACAATAGTAGTAACAAGCCAACAACAACAACAACAACAACAACCACAACCACAACAACAACGACAGTAGTAACAAGCCAACAACTACAACAACAGAAGCATCATCATCAGCAGCAACAACAACAGCATCAGCAACAACAACAACAACAACAACAACAACATGAGCACCACCAGCACCACTACCACCACCACCAACAACAACAACAGAAGTAACAGCAACAGCAGGAGCACCATTACCACCAACAACAGCACCACCAGCACCACCACCACTATCAACAACAACAACAACACCAACACCAGCACCAGCACCAACAACAACAACAATAAAAGGAACTAAACAAGATAACAAAGAAAAACAAAAACAAAAACAAAAAAAAAAAAAAAAAAAGAAGAAAAGAAAACAACTTACTTGGTAATTCCCAAATTGTGTAGCTAGAGTGACCAAGAATATAAACTCTTCATCTTTAACTTCATCCATTGATGTAGTCATGCTTGGTATACTTAATGAAGTTACCAATCGATGAGAATGATGAGTTATTAACCACAACCGGAGCAGTCTTAAATACACGAGCATTTCAAGTTTACGAGACAAATCTTCGATGTGGTACACAATTTAATATATAATACGATATATTTATCGAGTAACTCTTATATTTCGATGTGGGACAATCTGAAAACATAATCGAAACAACAAATGCATATAGTATGAAAGTATCTAGCTAAATTCTTTATTTTCATAAACTCAAATCATCAATTCATTAACTAATAACAATAATATTATACTAGATTTTGCTTAATCTTTGCATCCTAAATACTAAATTAATTAAATTTTCACAAATTTACTCATAAATATTTTTGCAAACACTAGCCTATCTACAAATATATAGTAACTCATCAATGAAATAAATTGAGATACAATACATAGATAACTCACAAAACATAATTACAGAAAAACTGTCGAAAAACTGTAATCTGTAATCTGTATGTGCTTGTCTCACATCGAAAAACTGTACAAAATCACGTGATATTACTCGCGCATTCATTGAGCCATTTTATATCTTACTCTTAATAATTTGAATACCACATCGAGAATATTAGTCGAGTATACAACATATTTAAAATTACAAAATACGACAATCATCTGAAATAACACGAGATTCTCGTATCTGACCCAAACCGTATTTGATCCAATCCAAATTTCTATCAAAAATCCATGAACCAATATTTTAATTAATTAATCATATTTATTTAATTGATTAATTAATTAATTTATTTAAATATAAAACTCAAAACGATTCCAATTCCAACACATTAACCTAACTTTCCCTTTCGTATTCCCCAATCAAAAACTCCAACCCACAACAATGGCCGCCGCCGCCGCCGCCGCAGCGACCACCGCAGCTCCACCAACCCCCGCCGCAACAATCACCATCTCCGACCACACACCAAACCCAAACCAAGACCTCTACGACGTAACCTTCAACTCAACCACCATAACCACCACCGTCACCTCGGACCCAACCACCGTCACCGCCTGGCTAACCACCGTAACCACCACCATCGCCACCCCCCAATTCCCCAGAATCGTCGGACTCGACGTCGAATGGCGCCCAAATCGCCACCGTTCCCACGACAACCCCGTCGCAACACTCCAACTCTGCACCACCGCCAGCACCACCAATTCCCCAATCTGCCTAATCTTCCAAATCATCCACTGTCAATCCCCACTCCCCAAAACCCTAATCGAATTCATGTTAGACGAATCAAACGTATTCGTGGGATCCGGAATCCAAACCGATATCGAAAGGCTGTTAATCGATTACGAGTTGGCGGTGGGGAGGAAGGAGGAGTTGGGGAGGTTGGCACGGCGGAGAGAGGTGGTGGGGTTATCGTCGAATTCATCGTCGATTGGGTTGAAGGAATTGGGTCGGGTTGTATTAGGGTTTAGTGTTGATAAACCTAAGAGTGTTACTATGAGTAGATGGGATCAAGGTTGGTTGAGTTATGGTCAAGTTCAATATGCTTGTGTTGATGCTTATTTGTCTTATGAGGTTGGTGTTCGACTCAATGCCGGGTTTTGAAAACCGGGTTTTTTGGGTGTTGTTGTCGAGTTTGTAAGGGTAAGGGTAAGACCGCATACATCCCATTGACGTATATCTAATGCTTTGTGTTGTTATCATCGTAGTTTGAGTGCTTTTGTGTTGTTATCATCGTAGTTTGTGGCCCTTGAGTTGGTAAGGGGAAAACTCGACCATTTGATGACGTATATCTAGTGCTTTTGTGTTGTTATCATCGTAGTTTGAGTGCTTTTGTGTTGTTATTGTAGTTTGTGGTTGTTGAGTTGGTAAGGGTAAGACCGCGTGCATCCAATTGACGTATATCTAGTGCTTTTGTGGTTGTTTACTATCGTAGTTTGTGGTTGTTTACTGTCGTAGTTTGTGGTTGTTGAGTTGGTAAGGGGAAAACTCGACCATTTGATGACGTATATCTAGTGCTTTTGTGTTGTTATCATCGTAGTTTGAGTGCTTTTGTGTTGTTATTATCGTAGTTTGTGGTTGTTGAGTTGGTAAGGGTAAGACCGCGTGCATCCAATTGGCGTATATCTAGTGCTTTTGTGTTGTTATTATCGTAGTTTGTGGTTGTTTACTATCGTAGTTTGTGGTTGTTGAGTTGGTAAGGGGAAAACTCGACCATTTGATGACGTATATCTAGTGCTTTTGTGTTGTTATCATTGTAGTTTGAGTGCTTTTGTGTTGTTATTATCGTAGTTTGTGGTTGTTGAGTAATTGAGTTGGTAAGGGTAAGACCGCGTGCATCCAATTGACGTATATCTAGTGCTCTTGTGTTGTTTACTATCGTAGTTTGTGGTTGTTTACTATCGTAGTTTGTGGTTGTTGAGTTGGTAAGGGGAAAAAACTCGACCATTTGATGACGTATATCTAGTGCTTTTGTGTTGTTATCATCGTAGTTTGAGTGCTTTTGTGTTGTTATCATTGTAGTTTGTGGTTGTCGAGTTGGTAAGGGTAAGACTGCGTACATTTGATGACGTATATCTAGTGCTTTTGTGTTGTTATCATCGTAGTTTGAGTGCTTTTGTGTTGTTATCATTGTAGTTTGTGGTTGTCGAGTTGGTAAGGCTAAGACTGCGTACATTTGATGACGTATATCTAGTGCTGTTATCATCGTTGTTTGTGGCTATTGGGTTGGTAAGGGTAAGATTGCGTACATCAAATTGACGTATATCTAGTGCTTTTGTGTTGTTATAATCGTAGTTTGTTGTTGTCGAGTTGATAAGGGCAAGACTGCGTACATCTTATGACGTGTATCTAGTGTTTTTGTGTCGAAGGGGTGTTATATAATCATAGTTAGTAGTTGTCGAGTTGGTAAGGGTAAGACCGTGTACATCTGACCTATATCTAGTGCTCGTAGTCATAGTTTATCTAGTGCTCGTAGGTTGTTGTCGTCGAGTTGATAAGAGTAAGGCCACATACATCCGAGACCCTATATCTTGTGCTCGTAGTTTGTTGTTGTTGTTGTCGAGTTGGTAAGGGTAAGGATGCGTACATTAGATATTTCTCGGTTATTGTCTATGTTTATTTGGTACTCTTTTGTGCTATGAATGAATGAATGAATGAATGTTCTTTTGTGGCATTTGATGAAGCATGTGATTTAGGCCATTTTACACAATGCTTAGTTCGATCGTTGGTCGCAACCACGTTTCTCTTCTCCCATTGACTAATGTACGTGTCTGTGTCTGTGTCCGTGTTCATTTGTTGCAATTCTGACACGTAACATGAGTCATGACCCTTGTCGTTGCGAATTGTGCAAACAAATAGCTCACTTTGATCCAAAGTTAACATTGTGACTTGAAGAAAACACAAAAGAACACAAGTTATTTGCCAATCCCTAAGGATTCAAAGGCTCTTATTATTATTATTTTCATTATTGTTATTATCATTATTATTGAACATGACATTACAATTCCATCTTCCATGGTCCTTACACAAAAAAATTACAATCATAAGCAAGAGACCTCTACAACTGTATACAAGATTTATAATAAGAACTCGAAAAAATCGGAAAAAAAAAGTATTATGAAGAGATTAGAGGGAAGAAGATAGAAGGGAAAGGATGCCTAAACTCAGGTGGTAAGTGCTCTCTTTTCCCCTCGTTAAAAGTCATTAGAAAACTAGTTAAATCTACGGTGTCATAATTAGTCTTCCGAAAAAAGGGTAATTTACAACTAATGACACAAACATCATTTCCTAATTGTAATTATATTAGCTCTGGCTTTTGATATACTTATTTCATTTTTTTTCCTAGTTAGTGATAAAATACTTCTGTCTGTCAAATGAATGACTGAGGCAGAAAGAGAAACCATTTTCAGTCAAGCTGACCCCACCCTTTGGGTCACGCCGGTGTTCTTACGGTCCTCGAACACCTCTGGCAAAAGCCGTTCGAGCATCTCGAGGAAAAACTCCCACTCTTCTTCCTTCATGTCCCCGAACGAGACCCCTTCGATCTCGTCCTTCCTTCCCGGTGCTGCGAAACTAATGCTCTTAAACAAGTTCCCGGTCTTGTAAAGGGTAGTGTCTTGGCCCTTTAGGTCGACCGGGTCGGTGTGTTTCGATAGTGTAACGTCCTCGGTTTCGTGGTGTTCGTGTTCCGAGGGTGGGCATAGTTTCGCACGTTTGCCGGATTTAGGCTTTGGAGGGAGGGGTGGCTTCCCTAATAGTGGTGAACTTTGCATGACCTTGGAGGATTGGTTGAACATGAACATAGAGCTATCTTCGAATTCCTCATCGAAACAAAACATTTCCGAACCTTGTCCTCCTTCGAGAACCTCAACATCGTCTCCCGAATCATTATCGTTCGATAGCATAAACACGGTGTCTTTTGCCTTAACGCAAATGCTCTCTAGCACACTCATAGTTTCCTCCCCACCGAGTGAATCTCGAGTCATCATCTCGCCTATGTCTCCGAGGCAGAGCCCAGCGGAGGTCGCCATCTTAAGGAAGATTGTGCACACCACGAGCACGCGAATCGAGGCCTCCTCGAGGCAATGAAGCTCGGCTCTTAAAATCTTAGCATCTTCAAACGGGTCGAGATTAGCTATGTACTCCATTTCTACGTCCGAGAAGGGGACTAAAGCTTGAGGCCAATGAAGCCACTCAAAATACGGGTCGTCGAGCCATTCGGGTAAACAAAGTCCGTGGTCTATCGGAATAAGCTCCGCGGATCCAAGAGAATACTTATCGTGTTCGTACTTCCCGACTAGCATGTTCCCGGCGTGCCTATCGATGTTAAGTAGCCTAACATCGAGGATCCCGATGCGATGGACCGAGGCCACGGAAAAGCCCGACGGGCCCAATTCACCTGCATCGGAATCATGGTCTACAAACCGTTGAAGCGAAGCGATCTTATATAGCGGAGGTTCGACCAACAACGAATCATTCACATTAAAGACAACATGAGAGAATTTGACTAGCGCCGTAGGGGGTACCTTAGCAAACCCACCATGATCGAGGAGGTAAGCCGCCAACTCTCGAATGCCCGTTTCACCTACCTTAACGGACCGTTTCAATCCGGGTTGACCCAGCAGTCTCCCGGTGAACCCTTTCGGGTTGTTCAAAGCTAAAGGCTCCTCATCAATAGGTTTCGCCACGGCAATGTTATCCCCATTCCGACCACGAAGCAAGTAGGCCCCACCGAGGCCGCTCGAGAGTAGCTCCGGGTGAATCCCGGAGGCGGTCGCTATCGCAACCTCGACAGCTAAAGCGCGGGCTCTAGGAGCGCTACGACCACCGATGAGATCTATCCTCGGCCGAAATACTTTCGACTCTTCTTCGACCTTAGGAGTTAGGGTTAGGCAAGGAGTCGAAATACTTCTATGAAAGCCCGAAGCAGTCGTAGTAGTAGTCATAATAGTAGTAGTATTAGTAAGGTTTGGGAGTTGTTCTTTGGGATGAGACATGTCGATTGGGTTTGGTTCGAAAGTTAAAAATTCGAGGTGGGTGAACGACAGAAGTCGGCATCTCTGGGATCGGACTTGCGGTTTGAAGCCATGAAGTTGACCAACAACTACTGCCATTTTTCTCACCAAATGCACAAACTGAGTTTGGTCCAAATGTTAGCAAATGATATAGTTCTTTCAAAAAGTTAGCCTGTCCAAAAACAATCAACCATCAAAATCTCGACTTCTCGTTGAAAAAAATATCGATTTTCTGTTATAACATCGTCGAAATTATCAGTACTACAACAACACAACAACAACAACAAAGCCTTAGTACCAAAAAGAATTGGGGTCGGCTAACATGAATCAATATCTGAAGTCGTCAGTGAAAAATACAGGATTCAGGACTTTGATGTACTTACCTATCTAATTTTTTTGTCCCTCGCTCCTATACACATATCTCGCCAGAATTTCTGCAAAAGTCGTTCAAAATCCGTAAGAAAAATGATCGACAATGTGAAGAACAATCGAAAAATGATGAAAAATAGGCAAAGGAAAACGACCGTCGAATGTACAAACCCTTATAACAACAACAACAACAAAATCTCAAGGGCTCCAGCAAATTACATGAAAATGATCGTCGAATGTACACAACCTTACAAGTTACAACAAACAACAACAACAACAACAACAACAATGTGTCAAGGGCTCCAGCAATTACAGGAAAAATGGTCGTCGAATGTACAAAATATTACAACAACAACAACAATATGTCAAGGGCTCCAGCAAATTACATGACATATTCGTCGAATGTACACAACCTTACAACAATAACAACACCAACAACAGAAACAACAACAACAACAACAACGGCCACAATATGTCAAGGGCTCCAGCAAATTACATGACATATTTGTCGAATGTACACAACCTTACAACAACAACAGAAACAACAACAACAACGACCACAATATGTCAAGGGCTCCAGCAAATTACATGACATATTCGTCGAATGTACACAACCTTACAACAACAACAACAACAACAGAAACAACAACAACAACAACAACAACAACAACAACAACGGCCACAATATGTCAAGGGCTCCAGCATATTACATGACATATTTGTCGAATGTACACAACCTTACAACAACAACAACAACAACAACAACAACAACAACAACGACAATGACAACAACATTCAGGTCATCTAACATGAATCAATATCCAAAAACAAGATAAGATCACGATAAAAAAGATAAGAAACTAACCCTGAACACTGGGAAAGGCATTCAGGGAGACGAAACAAAGGTCAAAGAGAGCAAGAGACTATGAATAAAATCTCTCGTCTCCCTCTTTGAACTTTTTTTTTTTCTTTTGTTTCTTACAACAAAAACAAAAAAAAAATAAAATAATCAAATTTTCTCCCCCTTTATTCTTCCCTTCTATCCCCCCTCCTTATTCCTTTTTTTTTAGGAATTAAAAAAAGGGAAGAATTTTTCCCTTTTTTTTCTTTTTTTTCTTCTTCTTCCCCACATTTTTAGTCCTTTTTAATTAATTTTTTTATTCCATTTGTCCTAATTTCCCTCCTTTTCTCCTTTCTATTTTTGGGATTTTTTTTTATAATTTTGGAATTTTTATAGCATTTTTTCTAAAATTTTTTTAGGCCAATTCATTGTTGCGTTACTTAGACTTTTCTATGAGGCTTTTGAACTGTCAGACACGGCTATTTTGAACAAAAAAATTTCAATTTTTCTAGTCTAAATTGATGTATCGAAGTGTCATGCCAGTATCAGAATTTTTTATTTTTCCTTTCTATTTTTGGGATTTTTTTACAATTTTTATTTATTTTCGAATTTTTATTCAATTTAATAGTAATTCGTATTCCTATCGAAAAATCTGACAACATAAGTGTCAGCTGATATGAATCATTATCTGAAATCGTGACGTCGTTTCCAAAATCACGTAGTAGTAACAATATTATAAAGATGAATAATAAATAAACTACGTAATAATAAAAAAAAAAAAAGATCTAGTTTCGAACTCAAAATAAACTTGAAAGAGATGGTCGCGCTTCTAATTAAGATTGCGCAAAAGTGCGCGTTTTATTGAACCGCGAAAGAAATGTTGAGATCGGAGAACGAAACGTGGAATAATACAACAATTCTCGAGTGAGTATCGTTCTTCGAACATAGACTCAAAATTACGAGTAGCTTAATAATACAAAGAAAGACGATGTGTATGTGTGTGTACCATTAATTTCCTAGATTTTTTTCGAGCTTAAGCGTTAGCGGCCTTTTGAGAGACTCCGTTCGCTTTGACTACTTTCGACGTGAGCTCGTTGTTTGGGGAGGAAATGAGTTCTTCGTCGGAAGAAGGGTATGATCTTCCGCTGCTTCGAACGAGATCTTTGATGGTGTTCTTTAGTTCTTGATCCTTTAGTAACGACTCTAATGTAACGTGGGCGCCTGAAAATAAAATAAAATAAAATAAAATGAAAGACAGACAATACAATAAAATAATAATAATAATAATAATAATAATAATAATAATAATAATAATAATAATAAGAAGAAGAAGAATACAGTTTCAAACGCAAAATTAAATAAAATAAAATGGAAGACGAACAATGCAATAAAACAATAATTAAAAAAATACATTTTCAAACGTAAAATTAAGTTCGAAAGTGTTAATAATAAGTTTATAAAGAGCGACAAACTCCAAGTTCGAGAAAAAAATATTTAGCAAGTAAAAAAATATTAGTAGGAAAAAAATAGTTACGAAAATAATTTTTGAAAAATAAAAAATAAAAGAATAATAACGAAATGTGTGAGAAGTTCGACTTACGGTATCTCCAATAATGCTTAGGATTAGTGGGATTGTTGATCGTCTCCTCGTTAGCCGGTCGAGCCGTGTAATCTTCCTTCAACGCCAACAAATCCTACAAAGAACAAAGAACGAGTTCATCACATATGTCTCAGTCAATAGTTTGCACTTTCCTTTTTGGGTAACTTTCCTTTTTGGGAAACTTTCCTTTTTGGGTAAGGTTACCTGGAGGGGGAAGATGGCCCACATCGAGGGAGATTCGAAATGTTGACGTAAAATGAAATGAGCTATCTCGGGTAGACATCGACTAGGCGGAAGTTTACTTGACCCGACCACCGCCTTGAAAAATCTCCGTCTTCTCTCTTCGTCTTCTTCCCACCACGCTCGCAAAGTCGAGCAGTCGTGGCATGACGGAGCACACACCTAATAAATTTCAAACTCGAAATTTCCATTATTTTGCTTTTATCCGAACATACATGGCAAAACTGACCCGACCCGACCCGAATAACCCAACCTGAACCCGACCCATCACCCGAATTGAAGACCCAAGTCAACCCAATTTTCATGATCCGACCCAGTTGACCCGTTTGGCAGGTCTAAGAATCAATGCTTTTATCCGAACAACTGTACTAGACATGACAAAACTGACAAAACTGACCCTACCCGACCCGAGAACCGAATTGAAGACCTGAGTTTGACCCGTAACCTAAATTGACCCGACCTAACCCGAAACTGACCCAAATATTATTATAGAAAGTCAGTCGATATTCCTAAAAAAGTTTAAAACAACAAACCCGAAAATGATCTGAACCCAAGATGACCCGGCCCGGCCCGGCCCAACCCAACCCAAAGTCAACCCGATTTTCATGACCCGACCCGAATAACCCAACTTGAACCCGACCCAACACCCGAATTGAAGACCCGAGTTTGGCCCGTAACTTGAATTAACCCGCCTAACCCAAAAACCGACCTGAATGTTATTATAGAAAGTCAGTCGATATTCCTAAAAAAGTATAAAGCAACAAACCCGAAAATGGCCCGGATCGACCCGACCCAAAGTCAACCCGATTTTCATGACCCGACCCGGTTGACCCGTTTGACAGGTCTAAGAATCGGTGTAGATAACTTACGGTCATGTAGCCATACTGGGACGGGATACCGAATTCAAGATCGGATTCGTTTGGCATACGTTGAATCCGTAAGCCTATCAATCCAAGCTCTTGCATAACCTGCACCAGTCAAACACTCGAACACTCAAACTCCATGAAAACCTAGAAAGATCAAAGATTGCAGACATGTGGGCCACGTGGGGTGTAAGAATGTAACTCACGGGGTGAACGCAAGAAGGAATTAGTCCGAGATCTTCACCACAGGCGAGCATATCTGATGAATCGAGGAGGACTGGCAATGTCTTCATAGCGTTCTGTCGCCAAAGGTTTTCTTGACGATGGAAATAGTAATCGTAGTATTTACTTCTCAACACGTTTTTACTGTCAGTACAACAACAATAACAATACAGTAAAAAAAAATACAGTAAATAGTCCGTAGTAATAAAAATACAGTTTCAAACGCAAAAAAATACAGTTTTTTTTTTGCTGTCGGGGAGAAAATAAATAAAAATATGTATGAACACGATAATTATAATTTGAAAATGATTAGTAATATGGAGTAATAATTAATATTTGAAGTCGTCATCCAAAATTTTTTGGAAAGGCGGACAATAAAATAATAAAAATACAATTTTTTTTTGCTGTCGGTGAGAAAATAAATAAAATTATGTATGAACGCGATAATTTGAAAATGATTAGTAATAATAGTAATTAATATTACTTGTGATCATCTAGATCTTTGAAGCTAGTCGTGTCCTCGAGATTAAACCGAGGGTAGAATTTCCTAGCATCTTCAGGATCTCTGATCAGAACAATATTCTGCAACAAAAAATTTCAAAAAAATGATTTTTTTAATTTTATCAACTCGCAAGTAATTATACAGCGATTAAGAAAAAAAAAAGTTTATTAATTGTTTTAATTATATACCCGTAAAAGATCGAAAAGACCGAGCCTAAGCTGAGGTTCATTTCCTAACAGCAATGATTTCTCGGCGCAGTCCTTAAGCTTGTTAGCAATCTTCTTCTCCGTGTTGCAATCTTCCTTGAACTGAAGTCGAAATAAATAAAAATAGTAATAAAATGGAAGGTGAACAATACAATATAATAATAATAATAATAAATACAGTTATTATCTTGTATTATTCGCTTACCATTTTATCCCGACGTTGATATAATTTTAAAAAAGAAAAAAGAAAAAAAAAGGTATACCTCGTATTCGCCCTTTTGGCATTCATTTAGGAAAAGAGACGCGACAACGGTCCAAGAAGAGCCAAAACTCTCCTGTTAAGAACGAAAAAGTATTCAATTCACTGCAATGATACAGAAAAAATGTCGAGAAATGCATGAAGGAATCGAAGAGTATTCAAGAAGGCCATCAAAAATCGCAACCTCCAAAAACTCTTGTCGTATGTAAGGACGACTAAGCCTGTCAAAATCCCATATTCCTTCTTGTTCAAGTTCTTCCTGTAAAGTGTAAGCAAACAGCCTATGTTACTCCGACACCACACTTCCATACTTCCATACTTCGATTTAGACAAAAAAAAATTGAAAATTTTGCCAAATATAGGCTTGGACACGCTGTTGGACACGACAGCTCGTAGAAGAGTCTAACCTGGCTTAAAGGTATGGATGGTCGAAACTTTCCAACGAGACCGGTTAATGCATGGTCAGGCATTTCCCAAATTCGAAAGAATCCAAGTACATGATCGATCCTATACGCCGTGAAGTATTTTGCCATCTAAACAAAACAAAAATAAAACATTAATCCCTTTTAAAAATAATAATTTAAAACTTTATTCCCTTTTGAAATTTTTGTTAAAAATAACTGCCAAAATCTGTCAAAAGTTTAAAAAATGCTCCCAGATTTATTTTTTTGACGAAAATGCCCTTGGCTAGAGGGTGAGGTGAAGTAATATGACATAAAAAATTTAGGGCCATTTTCGTCCAAAAGTTATATTTTGGAGTAATTTTTGAGCTTTTGATAGATTTTGGGAGTCATTTTTATCAAAAATTTCAAAAGAAAGTAAATTTTAAAATTGGTATTTTAAAAGGGAGTAAATTTTAATTACTCTAAAAAAAAATTATTGTATAATGTAAAATGAAAGATATTGACGGTGCAAAACATGTCATGGCAAGTGTGATAACCTGAGTCAGTCGACCACGCCACCATGCATAGTTATCCTTCGACATCTCCTCCCAATTATAAGTCGGAAACCCCCAATTCTGCCCGTTCTTATCGAAATAATCAGGAGGTGCTCCAGTTGCCGTGTTCATACGAAACAAACTAGGATAAACCCATGTATCAACACTGTTCCTGTCGACACCAATTGGGAGGTCACCTTTTAATATCACTCCCTTTTTCCTCGCGTATTCTGCAGCTTCTGATAACTGAAAACGGTGTTTGAACATTAGATCGAGTTTAAGATTTAGGGTTCAAGGAAAGTTGGAAGTGGTTTGGCGAACCTGTAAGTGGAGGTGGTATTGGATGTAGTAGTGGAAACAAATGATGTTGTATTGTGGACTGGTTTTCGAGATCAGCTTCTCCAACTGTAAAAGACGAAAACTTTTATCAGTACGCATGGTCATAGACCTGGCAAACGGGTCAACCGGGTCGGACCACTTTTGGGTCAGAAAAAACGGGTTGACTTCGGGTCAATTCGGGTTACTGTTCAAATTTGGGTATCGGGTCAGGTTCGGGTAGGGTTATTCGGGTCGACTCAATTTTGCCTAAAGTTTGAAACTTTGAGTCCAAAATGTAAATGGGAAGAAAATAGGAGATGGAGCGAGGAGTAGAGATTTACCTTTTCTTCGGTAAAATGTGAAAATCGGCCCCATTGACTATGATCTGAGGTTTCGAAGAAATCACGCAGAAAACAGAAGGCTGCGTACGGTTTTAGCCATCCCTTTTCATCAAAAATAACGAGTTAGTAATTAAAAATCTCGAGTTCATACATAACCTTAACTTTTACTACATTCAAATGAAAATGTGTAAAGATTAACCTCATTTTCAGAAAAGAATTTCAGGAAGGAGTCGGACTCGAGTACTTGTTCCTTCTCTAAGGAGAAAATTTTCTTCGCGAGTGAAAGTTTTGTTGCCATTGTCGCCTCGTAATCGACATCCTATGGAGTTAGCCATCAAAACTTCCATAATGAACACATCATACAAAACACGAAGGGAAAAAAAAAAAAAAAAAAAAGATTCGGGCACTTGGATATGAACCCATGTCAGATACATCTAGACGAGTCAGGTTTGATGTATAGTGAGATATAAAGGAGTACCTTTAGATCCAGTCTCTCCTTTTCCTTCTCTATTTCTTGCTGCAAGAATAAAAGAATCGACGAAATCAGAAAAAAAAATTAAAAATAAAAAGAAAAAAGTTTGTTGTAAACGGGGAAATGGGAAAATTTTGTTGCAGGAATGCGAAGTTAGTGAAGTTGGAAGACCTTGATTTCGTTGGGAATATCCTTTGAAAGTGCTTGGACTCGAAGGTACAAGGGATGCAATGCAAATACAGACAAAGAGCTGCAACCAAGAGACGGAATCGACATAACACAGAAGATAGAATGAATGTTCATCTTTCAGAAATGTCGGAAAACATGAGGATGGAATTATTACCTGTAAGGGTACGAGTCCCACCACATTCCGTTCACAGAGGTATCATTGATTGGTAAAAGTTGGACTAAGTGAAAACCTGATGAAACTGACCAGTCGACCAGTAACTTCAGGTCGAGAAACTCCCCGACACCAAGATCTTGTTCTGATCGAATGGAGAACATAGGAATCGCCATGCCTGAACCACGCCATGGCATTTCCCTTAGCATCCCGTCCGACAGAAAGATATATCTTGCTTTGTTGCTCGACATTTCCAACGACAGTTCTCTATTTGAACCTATTTCAATGGAGAACTTCCCCGTCTTATCAGATTTGCCATATCTGTATGTGTAAAACAGTCAAGGAACCCAACAGAAAGGAGTAAAAAGCGGTTTATATATATGTCGACTGTCAAAAGGATATTTTAAAGGGAAATCTTTCACGTCCATGACACAGTCGGCATGCCAAATGGAATCACCAGCGTAACTGAGTTTAACTCCGTCCTCAGCCTTCCACTGTCCGAGCTTTGGTGAACTTCCGATCACATACACCTATGGACATCACACATCACTACATCAGTAACATAAACATACTGTCAGCATGCTGTCAATTCTGTTGCAGCTCCAACAGGAAACACTCACGACAGCGATGGAATTACCGTTGTTCCTTCTTCTATGTTAGGACAGCGAATCTTGAAATGCACGAGGAACGAATCTGCCCCAAGAGCATCACATGATCAATTTAACAGAAACTAGAGACCATGGGTAGTACTCCTAACAGTTAGACCTGGCAAACGGGTCAACCAGGTTGGGGTTCGGGTTGGTTTACCTTCAAGGCCTAATTTATTCTGCAAGACACCAACGGGTCTCTCTACGGCCAAGTTTGAACTACTGCGGAAAATGACGTTCTTAAATGCACTTCTCAAAGGTAGATCATCTGAAGCCGTCTGTGTTTCCAATATCAAGGCAAAGTTTTAGATTACCTCGACTAAATGCCAACGTGAAAATTCGATGAAGAATGTTACCTGCCAAAGGTCATGAAGCTCTACAACCTCCCCATCTTGAACATTATCGGGCAACAAAAGCTTCCGCTTTTGCCCCATTTCACATCTCAACACGTTTTTATCATCGTCCACCACGTAGTAACTATACTCGCATTCCAACCCTCTTGGAACCTCGACACTTCCGTGCCATATGAGCTCACTCCCGTGATTCGATGGAGTCAATGCAACTCCACGTTTGACGTTCCATGAACCAAGCAACGGAACTGAACCGGACACGAGTAGGGTTTGGCCCCATTGAGTGAAGTAGGGTATTCGGAAGGTTATGGACACTGATTTTATTGTGTTTTCACCGGAAAACAATCCCAAATTCACCATCTTTTCGAAAATGTCGGGATTTCAGGAACTAGTAATCTAGCATTTACACAAAAGAGTCCTTGTTAATTCACTAGAACCCTGAATTCACTGCAACAACAGCGAATGTGAGGTCAGCTAACATGAATCATTATCTGAAATCGTGAAATCGTCCTAAATTCACCATCTTTTCAAAAATGTAGGCCTTTCAAGAACTAATAATCTAGCATTCACACAAAAGAAACCTTACAACAACAAATTTGAGGTTGGCGAACATGAATCATTATCCGAAATCATGAAGTCGTTCCCAAATTCACAATCTTTTCAAAAAAGCACCAATCATCTTGCATTTACAGTAAAGGGTTGAAGTAAAAATTCACTATTTTATCATCAAAAGTGTACAAAAACAAAGATCAAAAGTACCCAATTTTCTCTTTTGGTGTAAAGAGTCAAGATTTACATAAAATTATAACAGTGAAAATCCAAAAAAAAAGGTGCAGATTTAATTGAACTGAAGTATCTGTAGATTAGAGCAAAACCCAACTCAAAGTTCAGAGCTTTATGATCAAAGTTCTAACCATTAAGCTATCCAGTAACACTGAGTATCGACTCTCGTGACTTTATCAACTAAGCTATCCAATAACAATCAAAATAAGCATTCCAATAACAATGAGTATCAAACTCGACTCTAGTGACTTTATCGACTAAGCTATCCAATAACAATCAAATTAATTAAGAACAAATATACTGTAAAGATTTACATAAAATCCAAAAAAAGTGAAGTACCTGTAAATTGGAGCCAAACCCAACTCAAAGTTTACAGCTTTATGAACAAAGTTGTGAACTTTAAGCCAGAAAAAGTACACAGAAAAGGGTGGACATTGGACAATGAGATAAGTAAAATCAGGAATCACACAAATTTAGGAAAAATTATAAAATATAATCACAAAATCCCAAGTTGGCTACTGGCTACTGGCTACTGAAGGATGAAGATATTTTCATGTGAATGTGATGGACGGATGGCATGAGAGTTTTGTGAAATTGCAGCAATAATCAGTGTAATGACTGATGACTGTGATGAGTGATGCTCCTTGGAGTGAGTGATGCTCCCCTCCTTGTCAATTGCGAGCTTGTGACCGATATATCCGTCAAAAAAATTGTCACGGGTTAGTGGGTTACCCTTGACGGGTTCGGATTTGGTCGAATTCTGATTGGGTTCTTTAGTATCGGATGATTCGGGTCGGTTGGATCATTTCAGATTTTGGATTGTTATTTTCAAACTTTTTTTTTTATAGATATCGACTCATATTAGTGTATGATATTTTTGGGATATTCTTGAGGAATCGAGTCATTCAAGTTATACTCGGGACTTTCGGTTTGGATGTCGGATTTGAGGTAGTGACGAATACCGGTTAGAAACATGAATTTGTGACGATAAATATCGTAGAAAAATTAATTTATAGAGATGAATTTTGGGTTGGCTTTAATTGCAATCACAAGAAAGTAAGTAACATGTGTGTAAGGGGTAGAGTGAGATGCACATTAAAGTGTCATGAGTCTAACTATGGCCAAGTCAGAATTTAACGTTCAGGATTAACTTGCGAAATAAAAGGGTTCTGCAAAAAATTGTCGATCACTCTTTTGTGACCGTGATTGGAGATTTCGATGTTGTATAGATTCATCGTATTTGTATAGAAGTTCATTCTGGTTTGTGTCGAGTGAATGAGTGATTGGTAAACCGATGACTTATCCAACAAGACCAAACAAGTCGGGTTAGGTTCAGGTCAGGTCAGGTCAGGTCAGGTCACGTCGTGCCTCATCATTCTTGCTTGTGAACAATACACGTAGTGAAACAAGTCGGGTCAAGTCCGGTTATGACTGTCTCATGTTTGGTTCGAGAGTCGAGACCAACCGGTGAGAGTCATCATAAACCGGGCCGAACCTACACTTTTTGTAAGTTGAGTTAGGCCCTTAACCATGGTCCACAAAATCAAAAACCATTGGGTTGGGCCATAATCATAGCCCATAAATCATAAACCATCTAGCCCAAGTCCCCAACCCTACCCAACCCACATCCACTTATCTATTATAGGACCGTCTTATATTATAGGACAACCAAAGTCGAAAGAGAACCTAACCTACAGACCCGACAAAACTAACCCGATCCGAATGAGTTGACTCGACACCTGAAATGAAGACCCGAGTGTGACCCGTAACCCAAGTTACCCAAATGTTTATTACTCTGTTTCAAAGCTAACCCGATCTGAATGAGTTGACTAGACACCTGAAATGAAGACCCGAGCGTGACCCGTAACCCAAGTTACCCAAATGTTTATTACTCTGTTTCAAAGCTAACCCGATCTGAATGAGTTGACTAGACACCTGAAATGAAGACCCGAGCGTGACCCGTAACTCAAGTTACCCAAATGTTTATTACTCTGTTTCAAAGCTAACCCGATCTGAATGAGTTGACTAGACACCTGAAATGAAGACCCGAGCGTGACCCGTAACCCAAGTTACCCAAATGTTTATTACTTTTTTTCAAAGCTAACCCGATCTGAATGAGTTGACTAGACACCTGAAATGAAGACCCGAGCGTGACCCGTAACCCAAGTTACCCAAATGTTTATTACTCTGTTTCAAAGCTAACCCGATCTGAATGAGTTGACTAGACACCTGAAATGAAGACCCGAGCGTGACCCGTAACCCAAGTTACCCAAATGTTTATTACTCTGTTTCAAAGCTAACCCGATCTGAATGAGTTGACTCGACACCTGAAATGAAGACCCGAGAGTGACCCGTAACCCAAGTTACCCAAATGTTTATTACTCTGTTTCAAAGCTGACCCGATCTGAATGAGTTGACTCAACACCTGAAATGAAGACCCGAGCGTGACCCGTAACCCAAGTTACCCAAATGTTTATTACTCTGTTTCAAAGCTAACCCGATCTGAATGAGTTGACTCGACACCTGAAATGAAGACCCGAGAGTGACCCGTAACCCAAGTTACCCAGATGTTTATTACTCTGTTCCAAAGCTGACCCGATCCGAATGAGTTGACTCAACACCTGAAATGAAGACCCGAGCGTGACCCATAACCCAAGTTACCCAAATGTTTATTACTCTGTTCCAAAGCTGACCCGATTCTTTCAATTTAAGAATAACTTGACCAGATGTTGTTTCGAACTTCCGACCCGTTTGACCCATTCGTCGGATCTACTTATAAATCGTATATTAATCGGACTGATCTATATCATAAGACGATCCCATATAACTAGTGTTTTTTTTTTAAAAAAAAAAATAAATTATTTTTTTATTTTAAAATTACTATTTTTACTACCTAAGTGCCACGTAGATATATATACAAGAAAATAAAATAATCCAAAAAAAATTAAATCTAAATTAAATTTCTTTACTACAACAACTACTATATAAACCCTCGAAATTTTACTCACTCTCTTTTTTCTCTTAAGCTCGCGAAAAAACTTCCCTTCACATTCTCACCTTCAAAAATTTCGATCAAATTCATCGAATTTTTCGATTTTTTCTTCGTAATTTCATCGTTCGATCCGCGAAATCATGGGCGGAAGAACCGTAGTTTCCGACGACGAAGGTATGAGTTTCCCCCAATTTTCCCCAATTTTTTTTCCAATTTAGTGTCGATTTTTGTATGTGTTTTTTGCGCCGTTGTTGATATGAAACCCTAGTTTGTTGCATTTTTGTTCATGTGGATGAGATTTGTGGGTTGGGTGATGAAGGTGTGGGATTTCCCCCAAATTTATCCAATTTAGTGTCGATTTTGTGTGTTTTTTGCGCCGTTGTTGATATGAAACCCTAGTTTGATGTATATTTGATCGTGTGGATGAGATTTGTGGTTTGGGTGATGAAGGTGTTGAATTTCAATTTCCAGTTTCGCCCAATTTATGGTCGATTTTTGTGGTTTGTTGCTGTTGATATGGAACCCTAATTTGTTGCGTTTTCGATTTGTGAATGAGATTTATGTTTTGAATGATTAAGGCGAGAAATTTCACAGTTTCCCCCAATTTAGCCTGGATTTTTTTTTCCTGGGTTTGGTTGCTGTTGATATGGAACCCTAATTTTGTGCATTTTTTGATTTGTGAATGAGATTTTTGTGTTTTGGATGATGACGACGAGAAATATGACAGTTTCCCTCAATTTGGGGCCGATTTTTGTATTTTGTTGTTGCTGTTGATATGGAACCCTAATTTGTTGTATTTTTGATTTATGAATGAGATTTGTGTTTTGGGTGAAGAAGTGAGAAATTTCAATTTCCAGGTTCCCCAATTTAGCATCGATTTTTGTATTTGTTGTTACTGCTGCTGCTGTTGATATGGAACCCTAATTTGTTGCATTTTTCGATTTATGAATGAGATTTGTGTCTCGGATGGTGAAGGTGAGAAATTTGCTCAAGTTGGCATCGATGTTTGTATGTTATTATGCGTTCGGTTGTTGAAGCGAAACCATAATTTATGGTTTTCTCGATCCAATGAATGAAATTTGTTTTTCTGTTTGTGTAGAGGAGTTCGAGGTGCAGGATGATGAGAGAGAGCAGGAAGAGGACGCTGAGGATCTTGAAGATGGGGATGTTGGCGGAGGAGGCGGTGGTGACGACGACGATGACGAAGATGGTTAGCTTTTCATTGATTTCGATATAATTGTGTTTATTTTGGAGGTTTCTGTGGTAGGTTTGGTGATTTGTAAGATTATGGAGTTTCATTATATTGTGATTGTTTTGGTTAGGGTTTTAGTTACAAGTTAATTATATGATATTTGATGAATTTGAGGGACTTTTGTTCGATTTATATGGAATTTGAAGTTTTTGCGGTTTCATTTGCCTATGATTGTTTTGTTTTGGGTTCTACTTTTGTAATAGGGATAATTTGAGAGGTTTTCATATGCTTTCTGATTGTTTTTCTTGGAGCTTTATAATATGTCATTTGTATGACTTTTGAAGAATTTGATGGTTTTTTTGTATGATCGCTGACGAATTGAGTTTTTTTTGTATGATCGCTGACAAATTTGAGGTATTCTTGCTTGCTTCGTGTATAATTGAAGTATTCTTTGTAGCACTAATTGATGGGGACTTGTTACTAACTGCTGCAAGTTCGTAACATTTTTTATTTCCATGATTTGATGGTTTTGGATCCGACTCCATTAGCATGGAAATTTATACTCTGTATTTGATTTCCATGATTTGAGTGGCAAGACGGAAACTTTCTCGGGTTTGATTGTGGTTCAAACTTCAAATGTTGTTACGATGCACGAAACCAATCTGGGGGATTCATGAGAGGGTCCTCTTAAAGAATTTGTAAGAGTTTATGTGCAGAAACGTAGAATGACCTAAAAAGAAAGAGAGGCCTCCAAAAGACTGGAAAATAGGGATGTACTTTCTAATAAATTTATGTGTTTTTTTCTTGTTTTTCTGATATTTTTAGAAATGTGATACTCTATTGAGTTTTTCCGACCGATGTGAGCGGCTCATCAATGTTTTGCGCTTTCTTAAACCCTTGTTTGGTATTGTGTTTGACCTGTTGTTGACATACTTTCTGCAATCGTATTTGGTACTGTGTTTTGGTGATAACGGGCAATTACCTACTCTGGCAGAAGAAGGACCCGATGAGTATGAGAAGGACGACTTTATTGTCGAGGACATAGAGGAAGAAGATGATGATGAGCCCGGTGAAGGTAGAGAAGATGATGATGATGATGAGAGGCGTAAAAAGAAGAAAAGAAAAAAGAAGTAAAGTTTATTTGAGAAAATTCAAGTATTGTGATCTTTGATCACCCAGTCTTTGCTCATGCTTGTTTTAACTAACTCATTTCAGGGATTTCCAACTTGATGAGGACGATTTGCAACTACTTGAGGATGCCAATATTTCAGTTTCTCGTAAAGCTGCTAGTGTGAGCGACGTTTTCTTGTGCTCTGACTTTTTTTATGGGTGCTAGCTAACTTCACGCCTGTTTTCCTTCTTTCTTATCTATGAAATTTTGTCTGGATTTTAACAGGATAAAAAGTTTAAAAGACTGAAGAAAGCTCGTGGGGATTTTGAGGGTGGGCATTCTGGTTTTTCTGATGAAGAAGAATTTACTGGTTCTATGAAAGGTGGAGGAAGAGGGCAGGACCAGGTTCATAGCTCCTTATTTGATGATGATGGTGAAATTTCATCTCAACTCGGACATTGTAGCTTTCTTTTCTGTGTTTTTAAAATAAAATAAAATTATGATGTGTTATCTGTGGATCAGGAGAACCCATTGAGGATATCCGTGAAGAGTATGATGACCAGCATGAAGAGGAGGATGGAGACATGGTGGATGATGACGATATGGCTGATTTTATTGTGGAAGAAGAAGAAGTAGATGAAACGGGTGCCCCTGTGAGGTATGCAATTATCTCTTATTTCTATAATATTAAATCTCAGTTTCGGTTATGGTCGTGACTTGGGATATCATTTGGTCGCGCTCAAATCTCTCTTAATTTGGCCTATACGCTTCAAAATGTGATTGGAGAAACCTCACTAACTTTCATAAGATCATACCGCAGTCTTGCGTTGGTTTTATGGCCTATTTAAAACAATGCTTATTCCTCTAATCTCTATGGTAACTGGTTGTCGTGCCTTTAATCATGTTGTGATTGACCTCCACTGATTGACATTTAGGCGGCGTAAGGTGAAGAAGAAGAAGCCTGGACAAGTCACCGGGGTTTCATCATCTGCTATTCAAGAAGCCCAAGATATTTTTGGAGATGTTGATGAGCTTCTTAATCAGCGGCGAGTGACCCTGGATAGATCTAGGATTCATGAGGACACTGATGGAAGGAGGCTTGAAGATGAGTTTGAGCCGTCGGTTCTCGAGAAAA
Organism: Agrostemma githago; assembly: GCA_958450325.1. Classification (NCBI taxonomy): domain Eukaryota; kingdom Viridiplantae; phylum Streptophyta; class Magnoliopsida; order Caryophyllales; family Caryophyllaceae; genus Agrostemma; species Agrostemma githago. The sequence goes on along the minus strand of OY288247.1, from coordinate 76,457,624 downwards.
AGTTTATGACCCCTGAAGATGAAAGAATCAGGGAGATTGATATACCGGAGAGAATTCAGGTTTGTAAATCCAGATCAGCCTCGACTATATTGATTTCCGCTAGTGCTGTTCACACTTCAGCCATTGTGATGCTCGTAGTTGGGTATTCTGATCCGTGCACTCAATGATGTCAGGTAACTGAGAAGAGTACAGGTTCTCCTTCCACTGATGTTGGTGCCATTAAAGCGGAGGCCACCTGGATTAGGAAGCAGTTGGAATCTGCTGTAGTTCCTGTTCTAGTGAAGATGTCAGCACTTGGAGAGCAGGAAATTGAAGAGTTGGAGGATCATATTAGAAATTTTCTGAATTTCGTACATGTTCACAAACTTGATGTGAGTAGCATCTTCGTTTCATGTTCTTGTTAGTTCTTGTTTCCTTTGGGTGGCTTACTGTGTCTCGTTTGCATCTCTAGATCCCTTTTATTTCTATGTACCGCAAGGAGGACATCTTCAGTTTGTTGAAGGATCCAGAGCAGCCGGTGGACAACAAAAATGATGATAAACCTCCTCTGAAGTGGCACAAGGTGATATGAATGTAGAACAATTAACTACATGATTGTAGTTATACCGCTTCGTTTGTGCTGGAGTAGACTGAAAGTTGATTCTACAGGTGCTTTGGGCTGTCCAAGACTTGGATAAAAAATGGCTGCTTCTGCAGAAGCGAAAGACTGCTCTTTTGGCATACTACAATAAAAGGTTCGAGGAAGAATCGCGTAGAATATATGATGAGACTAGACTTAGTCTTAATCAGCAGCTCTTTGTGTCAATTCTTCATATGTTGGAGGAAGCAGAATCTGAAAGGGAAGTTGATGATGTTGACGCGAAATTCAATTTGCATTTTCCTTCTGGAGAGGCAGGAGTGGATGAGGGAAAACATAAAAAACCAAAGCGAAAATCCAATTATGGTATATGCAATAAAGCTGGTTTGTGGGAGGTTGCCAGCAAATTCGGCTGCAGTTCTGAGCAGTTTGGGATGCAGATCTCGTTGGAATCAACGGTGAGGTTTAACAAGGGTGAATACTTATTTGACCATTGAATTCACTTTTCCTTTTTTTTTTTCCGAACTAATATTTATTTTGTTTCTTGCAGAGAGTGGATGAACCAGAGGACCGGAGGGAGACACCTGAGGAGGTGGCTTCAAATTTTACCTGTGCGATGTTTGACTCTCCTCAAAGTGTTCTAAGTGGTGCAAGACACATGGTATGTGACTATGTGTATGATATCTTTGTGAAGGTTTTGCTTTATGATGTCCCGTGTTGTTCTCTAATTAGTTTGTGACTATGCCAGGCAGCGGTAGAGATAAGTTGCGAGCCTCGTGTGAAAAAACACTTTCGTAGTATATACTTTGACAATGTGACGGTGTCAACATGCCCTACAACGGATGGCAATACTATGATAGATGCTTTTCATCAGTTTGCTCATGTAAAGTGGCTGCGGAACAAACCTTTGAACAAATTCGATGATGCCCAATGGCTTCTTATACAGAAGGCAGAAGAGGAGAAGCTTCTTCAAGTCACTGTAAAATTGCCAGAGGAAATACTAAATAAACTAGTAAACGATTCGCAGGAGAAGTACCTTAGCTGTGGTGTAAGCAAATCTGCTCAGTTGTGGAATGAGCAGCGGAAACTGATACTAGAGGACGCTATATTTAGTTTTATCCTGCCTGCACTTGAAAAGGAAGCAAGGTTGCTTTTGACTAGCAGGGCCAAGAACCGGTTGCTGATGGAATATGGCAAACGGTTGTGGGATAAAGTATCTGTAGCTCCGTATCAGCGCAAGGATAGTGATGCGAGCGCAGATGACGAGGGAGCTCCCAGGGTCATGGCTTGCTGTTGGGGTCCTGGAAAACCACCAACCACTTTCGTAATGCTGGATTCATTTGGAGAAATTGTTGATGTACTAGAGGCCGCATCAATAAGTTCGAGGTCTCATAATCCATCTGATCAGCACCGTAAAAAACATGATCAGCAAAATCTGTTAAGGTTTATGACAGAACACCAACCTGAGGTGGTAGTTTTGGGTGCTGTGAATTTGTCTTGCACTAGGTTGAAGGATGATATTTACGAGGTATATTTTGTTCAATTGTTCGACTGTATTCTCTCCAGATTGTCTTTTAACATATTCGTCTTCTCTTCAGATTGTTTTTTAAGTTGGTTGCAGAAACTCCTAGAGATATGCTTTATCCTCTGACGAAGATACTGTATTAGTCTTGATTTTTTTTTTCTTTTTCTGTTGTGGGTTTTAGAATAAATTTGTTACTTGATAATATACTCGTGCAGATTGTCTTTTAACATATTCGTCTTCTCTTCAGATTGTTTTTAAGATGGTTGAAGAAACTCCCAGAGATATGGGGCATGAAATGGATGGGCTGAGTGTTTGCTATGGAGATGAATCTTTGCCTCGTCTCTATGAAAATTCTCAAATATCCTCTGAGCAGATCCCTGGCCAACGAGGTATAATTATAGCCAAAAACTGTTATGTGACTGTTGTTTGTTACTCTTGACAAAATCAAATTTTACGCCTCGTTCTTTCTCAGGCATCGTGAAACGAGCTGTTGCGTTAGGACGATATCTTCAAAATCCATTAGCGATGGTTGCTTCACTCTGTGGTGTCGACCAGGAAATATTGTCATGGAAACTCAATCCTCTAGAAAGCTTTCTTAATGCCGATGACAAATACGGAATGGTGGAACAGATATTGGTTGATGTTACTAATCAGGTGGGGATCGATCTCAATTTGGCTGCAAATCATGAATGGTTATTTACCCCATTGCAGTTTATCTCTGGTCTTGGGCCGAGGAAAGCTTCGTCCTTACAGAGGTCATTGGTTAGGGCCGGTGCAATCGTCACGCGTAAGGACTTACTGACAAATCACGGACTTGGTAGAAAGGTGTTCATCAGCGCTGCTGGTTTCCTGCGTGTTAGACGCAGTGGCTTAGTTGTTAGCACCAACCAATTTGTTGATGTCTTGGATGATACAAGAATACATCCCGAGTCCTACGCTCTTGCGCAGGAAATGGCAAAAGATATATACAGGGCTATAATCGGTGACGATAATTTAGACGACGATGATGCAGTTGAGATGGCAATTGAACATCTTCGAGATAAACCGCACGCCCTCAAATCTTTTAGTGTTGATCGTTATGCCAGGGATACGGATCGTGTTTCTAAGATAGAAACCTTGTGTGCTATCAAACTGGAGTTGATGCAAGGGTTCCAAGACTGGCGTACTAAATATACCGATCTTAGCCAGGACGAGGAGTTTTATTTGATTTCTGGTGAGACCGATGATACTCTGTGTGAAGGACGAGTTGTCCAAGCAACTGTTCGCCGGGTTCAACCACAGCGAGCCATATGTGCCATCGAATCAGGATTAACTGGTATGCTTATGAGGGATGAATATTCAGATGATTGGAGGGAAGATTTGACTGAAAAGCTGCATGAAGGTGACGTTCTTACGTGTAAGGTCAAATCAATTCAAAAGAATAGATATCAGGTGTTCCTAACCTGCAGAGATAAGGATATGAGGAATAATGGACTTCAGAATATGGAAAACCGTGATCCTTACTATCATGAAGATCAAAGCAACATACAAAGTGAGCTAGAAAAGGCTCGTAAAGAGAAAGAGCTTGCAGTAAAACGTTTTAAACCAAGAATGATCGTTCATCCTCGCTTCCAGAACATCTCAGCTGATGAGGCAATGAAGGTATGCATGCAGAAAACAGCACGTGAAATTTGTGTGTATATCTACTTTTTGGTCGATTTTCTTTTTAAAAAACTAAGTTTGGATGCATTTATTTATTTATTTATTTCGTCGCTCTTGATTATTCTTCTCCCTCCGTCTGTGTACAGCTTTTAGCCGAAAGTGATCCTGGTGAAAGCATAATTCGTCCAAGTCCTCGTGGTCCGTCTTATTTGACGCTGACTCTCAAGATTTACGATAGTGTATTTGCTCACAAGGATATAATTGAAGGTGGAAAAGATCACAAAGATATCACAAGCTTGCTTCGCATTGGGAAAACTTTGAAAATAGGGGACGATACTTTCGAGGATTTGGATGAGGTTAGTCACACTAATGGTATATTCATTCAGTTACTTACTTCGATAAAATGTTAATAATATCCAATTTTCCTGGTTTTTTTTTGGTTAATTTGTTTACATTGGTATTTTTCCCGTCTTTTTTTGTTAATTTGTTTCCATGAAGCACTTCCTCTCTCCTCTGCATTGTTCCAAAAACTAACCCTAACAATTCATCGGGACAAAGAAAGTTGTATGAACACATAACGAGCTTGAACGAATTGTGTTTGTTTCATTGTTCCACAGGTCATGGACCGTTACATTGATCCATTGGTCGGACATCTAAAGTCAATGCTGAACTATAGGAAATTTAAGAAGGGGACAAAAGCAGAAGTCGACGAGGAGCTTTTAGCAGACAAATTCAGAGAACCGAACAGGATCGCCTACTGTTTTGGCATTTCTCACGAGCACCCCGGCACCTTCATTCTTACTTACATACGAAGCTCTAATCCTCATCACGAGTACGTTGGTCTATACCCTAAAGGGTTTAAATTCCGTAAGAGGATGTTCGAGGACATCGACAGGCTTGTGGCGTATTTCCAGAGGCATATTAACGACCCGATCCAGGATTCATTGTCTATTCAGTCGGTTGCTGCTATGGTGCCAATGCGTAGTCCTGCGAGCAGTGGTTTCTCGGGTGGACGGGGTAGCTCTAGTAGTAGGGATGGCGGGTGGCGAGGGTCTTCAGACAGAGATCATTCTTCTTCTCATGGTGGTAGATCAGGTAATTATCTCAAACCAACTACGCTTTTAACTTTATACTACGTAGTAGATAGATAATAGACAACGGTGCTCTAGTTGTAGTATATAGCATTTTTGTTAAATCTAGATCTTACTAACGACAGTTTTCAGTGTTTTATTTCATCCTCTACTTACGAGTCACTACACCATAATAGATGGCGGTGTGGCGCTGTATTCGTTTTTCATTGTGATTGCCCCCTCTTCTAATGAGGGGCTCAAGCACCTGTGATTAGACCAGAGTACGGGACAAACGGGTCTACCGGGTTAGTTTGGGCCGGCTCATCTTCTGGTCTGTAAGAATCGGGTCAACTTAGGGTAGGTTCGGGTCATTTTGGGTCTGGATTATTTTCGGGTTTGTTCTTTTCAACTTTTTTTAAGGATATTGATTCAAATGTGGTCATAAACACTCGGATCGGGTTTTCAGGTAAAGATAACATGCTTTGACACATTTCGGGATCATCTGTTTTTCTTCAATCTCGAGCATTAGAGTAGAACATTGGTGGGACGTACACGTACACGTTCCTCATTTGTACATACTCCCTCCAGTCCACTCGAAACTACCCACACTTCAAAATCCTAGTCACAAATCCGCGGAACACGGATAATTTGCAGGATTATATATTTAAAGTTTAAACCGGTGTTGTAGGTCGAAGTGACAGACGAGATGCACACCCTAGTGGCGCTCCAAGACCGCCATACGATGCATCTCGTGAACGTGGAGGACGTGGACGTGGCCCCTCAGAACGACGGGAATCAAGGTGGAGTTCAGAAACCAAAGACGTGAGCAGGAATTGGGAAACCTTCCCCGGTGCCAAAGTACAGAACGCCCCTGGCGAGGAAGCGTTTCCCGGTGGTTGGGGAGGAGGAGGTTCGAGTAGTGTAGGTGGAGGTGGTGGTAGTAGTGTCGGCGATGGGCCATGGGGCGGCAGCAGTGGTGGTGCTGGAGATGCAATAGACGGTGGTTGGGGGGATACAAACAGTGTCGGCGGCGGCGGTGGTGGCGGTGGTGGCGGTGGTAACAGTCGGTGGGAAGGAGATTCACCGAGCACCAAAAGCGCATCTAAAGGATGGTAAGTAAGTCTGATCTCGCCTCGTTAACTCGTTAAGCTTCTTTGCACGTCCGTGTCGTTTAATTTTTATGCCGGTTTTCTTTAGTAATTAGTTTTGTAGGTTTCGATGATGTTAAAACTTTTTAAGAGTCGTGTTGAAAAATAAAACGGAATAAGTTGTATTCTACTCCGTATTATATATCGTTTCGAAGGGCGAGTTTTCGAGAAAAAATCGGTTTTGAAAGTACCGTAAACTCTTCCGTGTTCCAGGAAACTAACTAATATTTCGTAATTAGGGTGAGATTTGATTAAAATTTACAAATTGTATGCAATTTTTGTATTGTTATGAAGTTAATCGGGTTCATATATGATAAATTTAATTTTATTGTGTGGTCTCAAAGTCAGAAATACGTGGATAATAATTGTTTTCAGCGGTTCTTTTTTTGTGTGGAAATGGTAGTTTTTTTGAAACATTGTCAAAAACGACCGATTTTCAAGGTTATTATGTGATTTTGAAACATTGTCAATCGAGTCTTCTAAAGGCATAATATGTGATTTTGAGACGCGTTGGATTCAATCAAAACCGGTTCTATATTCCAATTTATATCACGCCGGAGGGTTCTAATAATCTTTTTTAGGCATTATATTCATGTTGACAAGTTTTCGTCAAAAATATTCGCGCTTTAGAACAAATTAAAAAACTTTCGAAAATAGCTAAAAACGGTCGATTTTGAAGGTTATTATCCAGGTTTTTTCGGCCATTTGGGTCCCGGAATAAAATCGACCGATATTCGCGCTGAACAGAGTTCACACCAAATGTAATGCCCCGGTGTAAAATAAGGGTCATATGGATGTCAATCGAGTCTTTTAAAGGCCATAATATGTGATTTTGAGACGTGTCGGATTCAATCGAAATAAGTTCTATATACTAATTTATATCGCGCCGGAGGGTTCTAATAATCATATTTAGGCATTATACTCATGTTGACAAGTTTTCGTCCAAAAATATTCGTGCTTTAGAACAAATTAAAAAACTTTCGAAAATAGCTAAAAACGATCTATTTTGAAGGCTATTATCCACGTTTTTTCGGCCTTATGGATCCCGAAATAAAATCGATCCGTATACGCACTGAACAATCTACACACCAAATATAATGCACAAGTGTAATGTGAGGTCATTTGGAAGTCGATAGTCTTTTAAAAGACAAATACGTGATTTTGAGGCATGTCGGAATCCATCGAAAGAGGGTCTATATTCCTTTTTATATCGTGTCGGAGATTTCTAATAATCATTATTAAGCATTCTATACCTGTTGATAAGTTTTCGTCGAAAAACATTCGCGTTTTGGAGCAACTTTCAAATCTATTGAAAATAGCATAAAATGACCGATTTTGAAAGTTATTATCCATGTTTTTCACGTCTATTTCACTTCAACTCACCTCGGCCTATTTCAGCCCAAAAACCAATGCAAAAAACAATAATGAAAAAGAACCACCAACAGTCGAAAACGATCTCGTGCATTTAAAAGATATTCGGCTAAATTTCGAGTAACGTCGAATTAGCGTAAATCTTTGATATATTTACTAGAAACTGAACTATTTAAGAGTTTTTTTGACAATTGTCAGTCATTTTATGTTATATGCGACATATCTAGAAGACCAGCAAAATATCTCACATTTGTCAAAAATCATCTAAAATGGCCGAATTTGAAGGTTATTATTCACGTTTTTCGGGTCGATTTGGGGTCCTGAAATTAAATGTCCTTGAATTCGCACAGTAACTCCATACATTGTGGATATGTCTCGTTGTTGCGAAAGATAAATATGGCTTCAAATAACTACATTTAAAAGACATTCGGCTACCTTTAAAGTAACGTCGGATTGGCGCAAATCTTCGATATATGTACTAGAAACTAAAGTGTTTAAGAGTTTTTTCAACAGTCGTCAGTCATTTTATGTTAAATGCGATATATTTAGATGACCAGCAAAATATTTCACATTTTTCGAAAATCATTTAAAATGGCCGAATTTGAAGATTATTATCCACGTTTTTCGGGTCGATTTGGTCCCGAAATTAAATGTCTCCGAATTCGCACAATGAGAACTTCATACAGTGTAGATATGTCTTGTTGTTGCAGAAGATAAATATGGCTTCAAATAAATACATTTAAAAGATATTTGGCTACCTTTAAAATAACGTCGGATTAGCGCAAATCTTCGATATATGTACTAAAAACTGAACTATTTAAGAGTTTTTTTAACTACCGTCGGTCATTTCATGTTATATGGGACCTATTTAGATGACCAACAAAATATCTCACATTTTTTTGAAAATCATCTAATTTAAAACGGTCAAATTTGAAGGTTATTATTCACGTTTTTCGGGTGTTTCGGGTCGATTAGGTCCCGAAATTAAATGTCTCCAAATTTTCACTGTAACTATTTCATATATTGTAGATATGTCTCGTTGTTGCGGATAAATATGGATTCAAACAAATACATTTAAAAGACATTCGGCTAAATTTCGAGTACCGTCGAATTAGTGTAATTAAATCTTCGATATATTTACTAGAAACTGAACTATTTAAGGGTTTTTTTGACAACCGTCAGTCATTCTATGTTATATGCGACATATTTAGATGACCAACAAAATATCTCACATTTGTCAAAAATCATCTAAAATGGCCGAATTTGAAGGTTATTATCCACGTTTTTCGGGTTTTTCGGGTCGATTTGGGGTCCTGAAATTAAATGTCTTCGTATTAGCACTGTAACTACTCCATACATTGTGGATATGTCTCGTTGTTGCGGAAGATAAATATGGCTTCAAATAAATACATTTAAAAGATATTCAGCTACCATTAAAGTAACGTCGGATTAGCGCAAATCTTCGATATATGTACTAGAAACTGAACTGTTTAAGAGTTTTTTCAACAACCGTAAGTCATTTTATGTTATATGCGACATATTTAGATGACCTGCAAAATATCTCACATTTTTCGAAAATCATCTAAAACGGACGAATTTGAAGGTTATTATCCACGTTTTTCGGGTATTTCGGGTCGATTTGGTCCCGAAATTAAATGTCTCCGAATTCGCACAATAAGTACTTCATACATCGTAGATATGTCTCGTTGTTGCGGAAGATAAATATGGCTTCAAATAAATACATTTAAAAGATATTTGGCTACCTTTAAAGTAACGTCGGATTAGCGAAAATCTTCGATATATGTACTAGAAACTGAACTGTTTAAGAGTTTTTTCAAGAACCGTCAGTCATTTTATGTTATATGCGACATATTTAGAAGACCAGCAAAATATCTCACATTTTTCAAAAATCATCTAAAATGGCCGAATTTGAAGGTTATTATCCACGTTTTTCGGGTCGATTTGGGGTCCTGAAATTAAATGTCCTTGAATTCGCACAGTAACTACTCCATACATTGTGGATATGTCTCGTTGTTGCGAAAGATAAATATGGCTTCAAATAAATACATTTAAAAGATATTCAGCTACCTTTAAAGTAACGTCGGATTAGCGCAAATCTTCGATATATGTACTAGAAACTAAAGCGTTTAAGAGTTTTTTCAACAGTCGTCAGTCATTTTATGTTACATGTGATATATTTAGATGACCAGCAAAATATTCCACATTTTTCGAAAATCATTTAAAACGGCAGAATTTGAAGGTTATTATCCACGTTTTTCGGGTATTTCGGGTCGATTTGGTCCCGAAATTAAATGTCTCCGAATTTGCAAGTACTTCATACATCGTAGATATGTCTCGTTGTTGCGGAAGATAAATATGGCTTCAAATAAATACATTTAAAAGATATTTGGCTACCTTTAAAATAACGTCGGATTAGCGCAAATCTTCGATATATGTACTAAAAACTGAACTATTTAAAAGTTTTTTTAACTACCGTCGGTCATTTCATGTTATATGGGACCTATTTAGATGACCAACAAAATATCTCACATTTTTTTGAAAATCATCTAATTTAAAACGGTCAAATTTGAAGGTTATTATTCACGTTTTTCGGGTGTTTCGGGTCGATTAGGTCCCGAAATTAAATGTCTCCAAATTTTCACTGTAACTATTTCATATATTGTAGATATGTCTCGTTGTTGCGGATAAATATGGATTCAAACAAATACATTTAAAAGACATTCGGCTAAATTTCGAGTACCGTCGAATTAGTGTAATTAAATCTTCGATATATTTACTAGAAACTGAACTATTTAAGGGTTTTTTTGACAACCGTCAGTCATTCTATGTTATATGCGACATATTTAGATGACCAACAAAATATCTCACATTTGTCAAAAATCATCTAAAATGGCCGAATTTGAAGGTTATTATCCACGTTTTTCGGGTTTTTCGGGTCGATTTGGGGTCCTGAAATTAAATGTCTTCGTATTAGCACTGTAAGTACTCCATACATTGTGGATATGTCTCGTTGTTGCGGAAGATAAATATGGCTTCAAATAAATACATTTAAAAGATATTCAGCTACCATTAAAGTAACGTCGGATTAGCGCAAATCTTCGATATATGTACTAGAAACTGAACTGTTTAAGAGTTTTTTCAACAACCGTAAGTCATTTTATGTTATATGCGACATATTTAGATGACCTGCAAAATATCTCACATTTTTCGAAAATCATCTAAAACGGACGAATTTGAAGGTTATTATCCACGTTTTTCGGGTATTTCGGGTCGATTTGGTCCCGAAATTAAATGTCTCCGAATTCGCACAATAAGTACTTCATACATCGTAGATATGTCTCGTAGTTGCGGAAGATAAATATGGCTTCAAATAAATACATTTAAAAGATATTTGGCTACCTTTAAAGTTACGTCGGATTAGCGAAAATCTTCGATATATGTACTAGAAACTGAACTGTTTAAGAGTTTTTTCAAGAACCGTCAGTCATTTTATGTTATATGCGAAATATTTAGATGACCAGCAAAATATCTCACATTTTTCAAAAATCATCTAAAATGGCCGAATTTGAAGGTTATTATCCACGTTTTTCGGGTTTTTCGGGTCGATTTGAGGTCCTGAAATTAAATGTCTTCGAATTCGCACAGTAACTACTCAATACATTGTGGATATGTCTCGTTGTTGCGAAAGATAAATATGGCTTCAAATAAATACATTTAAAAGACATTCGATTATTTTTAAAGTAACACGTCGGATTAGCGCAAATCTTCGATATATGTACTAGAAACTAAAGCGTTTAAGAGTTTTTTCAACAGTCGTCAGTCATTTTATGTTACATGTGATATATTTAGATGACCAGCAAAATATTTCACATTTTTTGAAAATCATTTAAAACGACAGAATTTGAAGGTTATTATCCACGTTTTTCGGGTCGATTTGGTCCCGAAATTAAATGTCTCCGAATTCGCACAATAAGTACTCCATACATTGTAGATATGTCTCGTTGTTGCGGATAAATATGGATTCAAACAAATACATTTAAAAGACATTCGGCTAAATTTCGAGTACCGTCGAATTAGTGTAATTAAATCTTCGATATATTTACTAGAAACTGAACTATTTAAGGGTTTTTTTGACAACCGTCAGTCATTCTATGTTATATGCGACATATTTAGATGACCAGCAAAATATCTCACATTTGTCAAAAATTATCTAAAATGACCGAATTTGAAGGTTTTTTTTTTGGTAAAGGGTAAGATAGAATAAAAAATGGAAACCTTACAAAAGGACAGGCTACATCAAATTATGCAGCCAACGAGCGTCTTTAGGACTTAACGGAAATTTAATCTTACAAAAAATTCTACTTCTAACATCTAATTTAATCAACCTAGCAATGTTCTCTGGTTGTTGAACCAGACCTTCTACACGGCACACATTCCGTTGCCTCCATATGTGGTAAATAGTCGCATTAGCCACTGCACGGAGAACATTACATTGTAGTTTGGACCCCCTTATTTTAGTCGCCCAATCCAAGCTTCTAGTACTCGGAATCCTCTTCCTCGTCCAGGCACTCAAGATATCAATAATTCGCATGCTCCAATAGCATCCAAAGAAAAGATGATCAAGAGTCTCAGCCTGCGCTTCACAAAAATAACAAAGGTCAGTATCAGCCACCCCAAACCTCAGAAGCTTCGATCTCGTGTTTAGAGCCCTCCAAAAAACAAGCCAAGAAATAAAGCTGTGTTTCGGAAAGCTCCAATCACTCCAAACAAACCGGCTCCAAGCAACCTTCGGGACTCGATCACGAAGAATCTCATAAGCCCTGGAGATCGAGTACGTAAAACAAGAGCCATGCCATAAACCATTCTCAAACATGTCCTTGACTTTTTCCTTCGCTTGACAGATTTTCCTCCATGCCCACGTAACATCAGTGTGAGGTTGATTTTCGCTTGAAGGTTATTATCCACGTTTTTCGGGTTTTTCGGGTCGATTTGGGGTCCTGAAATTAAATGTCTTCGTATTAGCACTGTAACTACTCCATACATTGTGGATATGTCTCGTTGTTGCGGAAGATAAATATGGCTTCAAATAAATACATTTAAAAGATATTCAGCTACCTTTAAAGTAACGTCGGATTAGCGCAAATCTTCGATATATGTACTAGAAACTAAAGCGTTTAAGAGTTTTTTCAACAGTCGTCAGTCATTTTATGTTACATGTGATATATTTAGATGACCAACAAAATATTCCACATTTTTCGAAAATCATTTAAAACGGCAGAATTTGAAGGATATTATCCACGTTTTTCGGGTATTTCGGGTCGATTTGGTCCCGAAATTAAATGTCTCCGAATTCGCAAGTACTTCATACATCGTAGATATGTCTCGTTGTTGCGGAAGATAAATATGGCTTCAAATAAATACATTTAAAAGATATTTGGCTACCTTTAAAGTAACGTCGGATTAGCGCAAATCTTCGATATATGTACTAGAAACTGAACTGTTTAAGAGTTTTTTCAACAACCGTCAGTCATTTTATGTTATATGCGAAATATTTAGATGACCAGCAAAATATCTCACATTTTTCAAAAATCATCTAAAATGGCCGAATTTGAAGGTTATTATCCACGTTTTTCGGGTTTTTCGGGTCGATTTGAGGTCCTGAAATTAAATGTCTTCGAATTCGCACAGTAACTACTCCATACATTGTGGATATGTCTCGTTGTTGCGAAAGATAAATATGGCTTGAACTAAATACATTTAAAAGACATTCGGTTATCTTTAAAGTAACACGTCGAATTAGCGCAAATCTTCGATATATGAACTAGAAACTGAAGCGTTTAAGAGTTTTTTCAACAGTCGTCAGTCATTTTGTGTTACATGTGATATATTTAGATGACCAGCAAAATATTTCACATTTTTCAAAAATCATTTAAAACGGCAGAATTTGAAGGTTATTATCCACGTTTTTCGGGTCGATTTGGTCCCAAAATTAAATGTCTTCGAATTCGCACAATAAGTACTTCATACATTGTAGATATGTCTCGTTGTTGCGGAAGATAAATATGGCTTCAAATAAATACATTTAAAAGATATTTGGCTACCTTTAAAGTTACGTCGGATTAGCGAAAATCTTCGATATATGTACTAGAAACTGAACTGTTTAAGAGTTTTTTCAAGAACCGTCAGTCATTTTATGTTATATGCGACATATTTAGAAGACCAGCAAAATATCTCACATTTTTCAAAAATCATCTAAAATGGCCGAATTTGAAGGTTATTATCCACGTTTTTCGGGTCGATTTGGGGTCCTGAAATTAAATGTCCTTGAATTTGCACAGTAACTACTCCATACATTGTGGATATGTCTCGTTGTTGCGAAAGATAAATATGGCTTCAAATAACTACATTTAAAAGACATTCGGCTACTTTTAAAGTAACGTCGGATTAGCGCAAATCTTCGATATATGTACTAGAAACTAAAGCGTTTAAGAGTTTTTTCAACAGTCGTCAGTCATTTTATGTTAAATGCGATATATTTAGATGACCAGCAAAATATTTCACATTTTTCAAAAATCATTTAAAACGGCAGAATTTGAAGGTTATTATCCACGTTTTTCGGGTCGATTTGGTCCCGAAATTAAATGTCTCCGAATTCGCACAATAAGTACTTCATACATCGTAGATATGTCTCGTTGTTGCGGAAGATAAATATGGCTTCAAATAAATACATTTAAAAGATATTTGGCTACCTTTAAAGTTACGTCGGATTAGCGAAAATCTTCGATATATGTACTAGAAACTGAACTGTTTAAGAGTTTTTTCAAGAACCGTCAGTCATTTTATGTTATATGCGACATATTTAGATGACCAGCAAAATATCTCACATTTTTCAAAAATCATCTAAAATGGCTGAATTTGAAGGTTATTATCCACGTTTTTCGGGTATTTCGGGTCGATTTGGTCCCGAAATTAAATGTCTCCGAATTCGCACAATAAGTACTTCATACATCGTAGATATGTCTCATTGATGCGGAAGATAAATATGGCTTCAAATTAATACATTTAAAAGATATTTGGCTACCTTTAAAGTAACGTCGGATTAGCGCAAATCTTCGATATATGTACTAGAAACTGAACTGTTTAAGAGTTTTTTCAACAACCGTCAGTCATTTTATGTTATATGCGAAATATTTAGATGACCAGCAAAATATCTCACATTTTTCAAAAATCATCTAAAATGGCTAAATTTGAAGGTTATTATCCACGTTTTTCGGGTCGATTTGAGGTCCTGAAATTAAATGTCTTCGAATTCGCACAGTAACTACTCCATACATTGTGGATATGTCTCGTTGTTGCGAAAGATAAATATGGCTTCAAATAAATACATTTAAAAGACATTCGGTTATCTTTAGAGTAACACGTCGGATTAGCGCAAATCTTCAATATATGTACTAGAAACTAAAGCGTTTAAGAGTTTTTTCAACAACCGTCAGTCATTTTATGCTATATGCGACATATATAGATGACCAGCAAAGTATCTCACATTTTTTAAAAATCATCTAAAATGGACGAATTTGAAGGTTATTATCCACGTTTTTCGGTTTTTCGGGTTGATTTCGGGTCCTGAAATTAAATGTCTCCGAATTCGCACAGTAACTACTCCATACATTGTAGATATGTCTCGTTGTTGCGGAAGATAAATATGGCTTCAAATAAATACATTTAAAAGATATTCGGCTACCTTTAAAGTAACGTCGGATTAGCGCAAATCTTCGATATATGTACTAGAAACTAAAGCGTTTAAGAGTTTTTTCAACAGTCGTCAGTCATTTTATGTTACATGCGATATATTTAGATGACCAGCAAAATATTTCACATTTTTCGAAAATCATTTAAAATGGCAGAATTTGAAGGTTATTATCCACGTTTTTCGGGTCGATTTGGTCCCGAAATTAAATGTCTCCGAATTCGCACAATAAGTACTCCATACATTGTAGATATGTCTCGTTGTTGCGGAAGATAAATATGGCTTCAAATAAATACATTTAAAAGATATTCGGCTACCTTTAAAGTAACGTCGGATTAGCGCAAATCTTCGATATATGTACTAGAAACTAAAGCGTTTAAGAGTTTTTTCAACAGTCGTCAGTCATTTTATGTTACATGTGATATATTTAGATGACCAGCAAAATATTTCACATTTTTTGAAAATCATTTAAAACGGCAGAATTTGAAGGTTTTTATCCAAGTTTTTCGGGTTTTTCGGGACGATTTGGTCCCTAAATTAAATGTCTCCGAATTCACACAATAAGTACTTCATACATCGTAGATATGTCTCGTTGTTGCGGAAGATAAATATGGCTTCAAATTAATACATTTAAAAGATATTTGGCTACCTTTAAAGTAACGTCGGATTAGCGCAAATCTTCGATATATGTACTAGAAACTGAACTGTTTAAGAGTTTTTTCAACAACCGTCAGTCATTTTATGCTATATGCGACATATTTAGATGACCAGCAAAATATCTCACATTTTTCAAAAATCATCTAAAATGGCCGAATTTGAAGGTTATTATCCACGTTTTTCGGTTTTTCGGGTCGATTTCCGGTCCTAAAATTAAATGTCTTCGAATTCGCACAGTAACTACTCCATACATTGTGGATATGTCTCGTTGTTGCGAAAGATGAATATGGCTTCAAATAAATACATTTAAAAGATATTCGACTACCTTTAAAGTAACGTCAGATTAGCGCAAATCTTCGATATATGTACTAGAAACGGAACTGTTTAAGAGTGTTTTCAACAACCGTCAGTCACTTTATGTTATATGCGACATATTTAGATGACCAGAAAAATATCTCACATTTTTCGAAAATCATCTAAAATGGCTGAATTTGAAGGTTATTATCCACGTTTTTCGGGTCAATTTGGTCACGAAATTAAATGTCTCCCAATTCGCACAGTAACTACTCCATACATTGTAGATATGTCTTGTTGTTGCGGAAGATAAATATGGCTTCAAATAAATACATTTAAAAGACATTCGGCTCGTTTAAAGTAACGTCGGATTAGCGCAAATCTTCGATAAATGCACTAGAAACTGAACTATTTAAGAGTTTTTTTAACTACCATCAGTCAGTTCATGTTATATGGACCTATTTAGATGACCAGCAAAATATCTCACATTTTTCGAAAATCATCTAAAACGGCCGAATTTGAAGGTTATTATCCACGTTTTTCAGGTCGATTTGGTCCCGAAATAAAATGTCTCCAAATTTCCACTGTAATTATTCCATATATTGTAGATATTTCTCGTTGTTGCGGGAGATAAATATGGCTTGAAATAAATACATTTAAAGGATATTCGGCTACCTTTAAAGTAATGTCGAATTAGCGCAAATCTTCAATATATGTACTAGAAACGGAACTGTTTAAGAGTTTTTTCAACAACCGTCAGTCATTTTATGTTATATGCGACATATTTGGATGACCTGCAAAATATCTCACATTTTTCGAAAATCATCTAAAAAGGCCGAATTTGAAGGATATTTATTATCCACGTTTTTCGGGTGTTTCGGGTCAATTTGGTCACGAAATTAAATGTCTCCGAATTCGTAAAGTAACTACTCCATGCATTGTAGATATGTCTCGTTGTTGCGGAAGATAAATATGGCTTAAAATAAATACATTTACAAGACATTCGGCTCCTTTAAAGTAACGTCGGATTAGCGCAAATCTACGATAAATGTACTAGAAACGGAACTGTTTAAGAGTTTTTTCAACAACCGTCAGTCATTTTATGTTATAGGCGACATATTTAGATGAACAGCAAAATATCTCACATTTTTCGAAAATCATCTAAAATGGCTGAATTTGAAAGTTATTATCCACGTTTTTCGGGTCGATATGGTCCCAAAATTAAATGTCTCCAAATTTCCACTGTAATTATTCCATATATTGTAGATATGTCTCGTTGTTGCGGAAGATAAATATGGCTTGAAATAAATACATTTAAAGGATATTCGGCTACCTTTAGAGTAACGTCGAATTAGCGCAAATCTTCGATAAATGCAATAGAAACTGAACTATTTAAGAGTTTTTTTAACTACCATCATTCATTTCATGTTATATGGAACCTATTTAGATGACCAGCAAAATATCTCACATTTTTCGAAAATCATCTAAAACGGCCGAATTTGAAGGTTATTATCCACGTGTTTCGGGTCAATTTGGTCACGAAATTAAATGTCTCCCAATTCGCACAGTAACTACTCCATACATTGTAGATATGTCTCGTTGTTGCGGAAGATAAATATGGCTTCAAATAAATACATTTAAAAGACATTCGGCTCCTTTAAAGTAACGTCGGATTAGCGCAAAAACAGTAATAATCCTACATTCCCATGCACTTGTATTAATGACACGTCCTATCTTTGGTCAGTCTGGTTTTACCTTGTCCAATCTCCTCTCCTCAAGTCCTCATACCTTGGTTGTCGCACAAAGTCTAGTGGACCCCCCACTCTTGCAACTCTGGTTCATTTCTTTTCATTTTGTAACTGCCTCACGGAATCGCTAATTTGAGTCCCTTCTTTCGTAAAGTATATATATATTTTAGGCTTTTTTCGAGCGATCTCATTGGTCCGTTCCATCAAATCTCAAATTAGGAAAGTATTATAAGTAAATAAAAAATCAATTAGAAAATCTTTTACTTATTATAATATATATTTAATTTATTTTAATATTCGCGCTTTAGAACATATTTAAAAACTCTCAAAAATAGCTAAAAACGGCCGATTTTGAAAGTTGTTATCCACGTTTTTTCGGGCATTTGCTGGGTCCCGGAATAAAATTGACCGATATTCGCGCTAGACAAAGTCCATGCCAAATGTACAATATTTGATTTTGAGACGTGTCGGACTCAAGCGAAACAGGTTCTGTATAATAAACAGGCAAATTGTTCGTACAATAAATGATAAAAAAAACAATACTTCAGGTAGTAATAAAAACAGATAATGAAATGATGGTTATAGCCGACCAAACGAAACAGAACCTAGTTCGACCCGTAAATGATCCGCATATGACGCAGACCCGACAAGTAGGCATGAAAAAATTGACCCAACTCGAAAGACTCGAACCCGAGACGACTTAACCCGACCCGATTGCCTTTCCTCCAGATAAACGTAGGTTAATGATGTAAGAAAGATAAAGATTTTAATATTTTAATATTTAATATGCTTAGGTATAATAATATTATATTTTAATGTAGCTTCTCTCTCCTCCAACAAACTCCTTTTCAGTTGCTCTCTCAGAGCAGAGCGGCGGAAATGTTTAAGAGAATCCGGGACTGGGAGTCTAAAGCTGCAGCGCGAGTCAGTCAGTTTGCGGGAACAGTCTTGGGTGGAGTTAAAAAAGGCCGATCCTACCTGCCGGTGAGCCGTTTCTCCCGCCGGGGTGAAACCAGCGTCTCGACGGCGAAGTGTATCGGCGAAGGTGCTGCCGAAGCTGAGGGTGAAGATGAAGAAGGTATGCCCGGCCTTGAGGAGGCTTATCTTACCAGCAGTGAATCTTCCTGCGATGAAACCAGCGTCTCGACGGCCACCACCGAAGATGAAGAAGGTATGCCCGACCTTGAGGAGGCTTATCTTACCAGCAGTGAATCTAGCGAGACGGTGAAGTGTAACAAGGAAACCTCCGGCGACGTGGAGATGAAGGTAATCTCCGGCGCCGTGAAGATGAACAAGGCCGAATTGGAAAAGCTGGTGGAGGATCTTCGTCGGGCTGAGGCCGCGAAGAAGGAGAAGATCAAAGCTGATTTCGAAAAGCTGGTGGAGGATCTTCGTCGGGCTGAGGCCGCGGAGAAGGAGGAGATCAAAGCTGATTTCAAAAAGCTGGTGGAGGATCTTCGTCGGGCTGAGGCCGCGGAGAAGGAGAAGATCAAAGCTGATTTCGAAAAGCTGGTGGAGGATCATCGTCGGACCGAGGCCATAAGATATGTACTCGAGGCCCTTAGGGTCGGCTCACGGCGGTGGTACCTCGAGTGGTCTCCGGAGTGGGCTTTCGGCAAGGAGGACGAGGAGGCGCTGGTGAGCGTCGCCCGTGTGGCCGTCCGCGACGGGGAACCGGCGCCTCTCGGGAAGGAACTATACAAGATGGACTGGAAAGTCCGACTTCGAGTGTGTGCGAAAACAATTCAATACATCGCCAAAGTGATTGCCTTTGGTGGGGTGATAATAGCTATGGTGGTCGGCATAAGGAGGCTGAGCTGCCCGGAACCATCGCACTACACTTTCACTCCTCAGACAAGGAACGGCACCGTCGTCGGCTATGACATCTTTGGTATCGGAAAAGCTAAAGTCCCCTTGCATTACTGTGAGGTACTCGTATTTTTTTGCTAAGAAATCGTATATATTGAATTCGTCATGGGAATTACGTTTTTAATTTGTTTCTCTCTGAGTGTTTTAGGTCAGGAAGAGGAGGAGCGACGACGACAACGACGACTAATGATGTTGAGGTCTAGTGAATAGCGTAGGGATCCTTGAAATGTTTTTGCACAACTGGGGGAAGAAGTCAGGCATTAACCCAATGGTTTCCTAAAGCCACACCCTCAAATTTTGAATGCATCATATCGTGCTATACCAACACTATCGTTTTTCGACACTTGATTTTACTCTTTATTATGATTATTGTTATTATTCGCTTTGTTTCGTTTCGTTTCATTTATTTTATCTCATTAGAAATTTGCATTTACGGCTTAATAATTTAAATAAATTAATTTAAAACCCGTATATCGTTAGAAATTTGCAAAATAAATTAATCAAAAACCCGTTTATCATTAGAATTTGATGTACGAATTCCACACCCGTCGACAAGTTTTTTCGCCATAAAAAGTTCACAATTTTTTTTTAAAAAAAAAATAATTTAAAACCCGTATACCGTTAGAAATTTGCAAAATAACCATTTCATGCACATGCACATGCACATGCACACAATCTGAAGAGAAGACGAATATGTATATTATCAAGTAAGAAATTTATTCTAAGACCCACAACAGAAAAATAAATAAATAAATAAATAAATAAAATCCAGCATTACTGTCACTAGTACATCAACAATTTCTCCAAATGAATCCAGCATTACGAACGTGGTTGGTGGTTTTCCAGGACCCCAACAGCAAGCCATGACCCTGGGAGCTCCCTCGTCATCTACGCTCGCATCACTATCCTTGCGCTGATACGGAGCCACAGATACTTTATCCCACAACCGTTTGCCATATTCCATCAGCAACCGGTGCTAGTCAAAAGTAACCTTGCTTCCTTTTCAAGTGCAGGCAGGATAAAACAGAATATAGCGTCCTTTAGTATCAGTTTCCGCTGCTCATTCCACAACTGAGCAGATTTGCTTACACCACAACTAAGGTACTTCTCCTGCAAATCGTTTACTAGTTTATTTAGTATTTCCTCTGGCAATTTTACAGTGACTAGAAGAAGCTTCTCCTCTTCTGCCTTCTGTATAAGAAGCCATTGGGCATCATCGAATTTGTTCAAAGGTTTGTTGCGCAGCCACTTCACGTGAGCAAACTGATGAAAAGCATCTATCATAGTATTGCCATCCGTTGTAGGGCATGTTGACACCGTCACATTGTCAAAGTATATACTACGAAAGTGTTTTTTCACGCAACTTATCTCTACCGCCGCCTGGCATATTCACAAACTAATTAGAGAACAACACGGGACATAATAAAGCAAAACCTTCACAAAGATATCATGCACATACCATGTGTCTTGCACCACTTAAAACACTTTGAGGCGAGTCAAACATCGCACAGGTAAAATTTGAAGCCACCTCCTCAGGTGTCTCCCACCGGTCCTCTGGTTCATCCACTCTCTGCAAGAAACAAAAAATAAATATTAGCTCAAAAAAAAGGAAAAGCGAATTCAATGGTCAAATAAGTATTCACCCTTATCAAACCTCACCGTTGATTCCAACGAGATCTGCATCCCAAACTGCTCAGAACTGCAGCCGAATTTGCTGGCAACCTCCCACAAACCAGCTTTATTGCATATACCATAATTGGATTTTCGCTTTGGTTTTTTATGTTTTCCCTCATCCACTCCTGCCTCTCCGGAAGGAAAATGCAAATTGAATTTCGCGTCAACATCATCGACTTCCCTTCCAGATTCTGCTTCCTCCAGCATATGAAGAATTGACACAAAGAGCTGCTGATTAAGACTAAGTCTAGTCTCATCATATTAGAAATTCAGAAAATTTCTAATATGATCCTCCAACTCTTCAATTTCCTGCTCTCCAAGTGCTGACATCTTCACTAGAACAGGAACTACAGCAGATTCCAACTGTTTCCTAATCCAGGTGGCCTCCGCTTTAATGGCACCAACATCAGCGGAAGGAGAACCTGTACTCTTCTCAGTTACCTGACATCATTGAGTGCACGGATCAGAATACCCAACTACGAGCATCACAATGGCTGAAGTGTGAACAGCACTAGCGGAAATCAATATAATCGAGGTTGATCTGGATTTACAAACCTGAATTCTCTCCGGTATATCAATCTCCCTGATTCTTTCATCTTCAGGGGCCATAAACTTTTTCTCGAGAACTGACGGCTCAAACTCATCTTCAAGCCTCCTTCCATCAGGGTCCTCATGACTCCTAGATCTATCCAGGGTCACTCGCCGCTGATTAAGAAGCTCATCAACATCTCCAAAAATATCTTGGGCTTCTTGAATAGCAGATGATGAAACCCCGGTGACTTGTCCAGGCTTCTTCTTCTTCACCTTACGCCGCCTAAATGTCAATCAGTGGAGGTCAATCACAACATGATTAAAGGCACAACAACCAGTTACCATAAAGATTAGAGAAATAAGCATAGTTTTAAATGGGCCACAAAACCAATGCAAGACTGAGGTATGATCTTATGAACGTTAGTGAGGTTTTCCAATCATGTTTTGAAGCGTATAGGCCAAATTAAGAGAGATTTGAGCGCGGCCAAATGATATCCCAAGTCACGACCATGACCGAAACTGAGATTTAATATTACAGAAATAAGAGATAATTGCATACCTCACAGGGGCACCCATTTCATCCACCTCTTCTCTTCCACAATAAAATCAGCCATATCGTCTTCATCGCCCATGTCTCCATCCTCCTCTTCGTGCTGGTCATCATACTCTTCACGGATATCCTCAATGGGTTCTCCTGATCCACAGATAACACATCATAATTTTATTTTATTTTAAAAAAACAGAAAAGAAAGCTACAATGTCCGAGTTAAGATGAAATTTCACCACCATCATCAAATAAGGAGCTATGAACCTGGTCTTGCCCTCTTCCTCCACCTTTCATAGAACCAGTAAATTCTTCTTCATCAGAAAAACCAGAATGCCCACCCTCAAAATCCCCACGAGCTTTCTTCAGTCTTTTAAACTTTTTATCCTGTTAAAATCCAGACAAAATTTCATAGAAAAGAACGAAGGAAAACAGGCGTGAAGTTAGCTAGCACCCATAAAAAAAAGTCAGAGCACAAGAAAACGTCGCTCACACTAGCAGCTTTACGGGAAACTGAAATATTGGCATCCTCAAGTAGTTGCAAATCGTCCTCATCAAGTTGGAAATCCCTGAAATGAGTTAAAACAAGCATGAACAAAGGCTGAGTGATTAAAGATCACAATACTTAAATTTTCTCAAATAAATTTTACTTCTTTTTTCTCTTCTTCTTTTTACGCCTCTCGTCATCATCATCTTCTTCTCTACCTTCACCAGGCTCATCATCATCTTCTTCCTCTACGTCCTCAACAATAAAGTCATCCTTCTCATACTCATCGGGCCCTTCTTCTGCCAGAGTAGATAATTGCCCGTCATCACCAAAACATAGTCTCAAATACAATTTCAGAAAGTATGTCAACAACAGGTCAAACACAATACCAAACAAGGGTTTAAGAAAGCGCAAAACAGTGAAGAGCCGCTCACATCGGTCGGAAAAACTCAATAGAGCATCACATTAATGGAAATCAAATACATAGTATAAATTTCCATGCTAATGGAGTCAGGTCCAAAACCATCAAATGATGGAAATAAAAAAATGTTAGGAACTTGCAGCAGTTAGTGACAAGTCCCCATCAATTAATGCTACAAATAATAATTCAACTATAGACAAAGCATCCGCATTATCTACCATCACTAATCTCATTAATGTCACGATATTTCCATACAGCAGCTAAGTCACCCCATGTTTACCCAGACCACCAACAACAAAGAAGAATTATCAAAGCCGGCCCCTATACAAAAAAGTTACTGTATATAATATGAAGCCGCAAATATTTTAACTCATGGAAAATCATACAAATCCCTAAGATTCATCACAAATCAAGCAAGAATACCTCAAATTCATCAGCGATCATACAAAAAAACCCTCAAATTCATCAAAAATCATACAAATCAAATATTATAAAGCTCCAAGAAAAACAATCAGAAAGCATATGAAAACCTCTCAAATTATCCCCATTACAAAAGTAGAACCCAAAACAAAACAATCATAGGCAAATGAAACCGCAAAAACTTCAAATTCCATATAAATCGAACAAAAGTCCCTCAAATTCATCAAATATCATACAATTGACTTGTAACTAGAACCCTAACCAAAAGTCCAAAACAATCACAATATTATGAAACTCCAGAATCTTAAAAAACACCAAACCTCACACAGAAACCTCCAAAGTAAACACAATTATATCAAAATCAACGAAAAGCTAACCGTCTTCGTCGTCGTCGTCATCACCACCGCCTCCTCCGCCAACATCCCCGTCTTCGAGATCCTCAGCGTCCTCTTCTTGCTCTCTCTCATCATCCTGCACCTCGAACTCCTCTACACAAACAGAAAAACAAATTTCATTCATTGGATCAAGAAAACCATAAATTATGGTTTCGCTTCAACAACCAAAAGAACGCATAATAACATACAAACATCGATGCCAACTTGAGCAAATTTCTCACCTTCACCATACAAAACACAAATCTCATTCACAAATCGAAAAATGCAACAAATTAGGGTTCCATATCAACAGCAACAACAAAATACAAAAAATCGTCGCTAAATTGGGGAAACTGGAAATCGAAATTTCTCACCTTCATCACCCAAACCGCAAATCCCATTCATAAATCCAAAAATGCACCAAATTAGGGTTTCATATCAACAGCAACAGCACCCAAAAACAAAAATCGACGCTAAATTGAGGAAAACTATGAAAATTTTCACCTTTATCATTCAAAACACAAATCTCATCCATAAATCGAAAAATGCACCAAATTAGGGTTTCAGATCAACAGCAACAACCCAAAAAAAAAACAAAAATCGAAGCTAAATTGGGGGAAACTATGAAATTTCTTACCTTAATCATTCAAAACACAAATCTCGTTCATAAATCGAAAACGCAACAAATTAGGGTTCCATATCAACAGCAACGAAACACACAAATCGACGCTAAATTGGGCGAAACTGGAAATTGAATTCCACACCTTCATCACCCAGACCACAAATCCCATCCACATGATCAAATATGCAACAAACTAGGGTTTCATATCAACAACGGCGCAAAAAACACACAAAAATCGACACTAAATCGGAGAAAATTGGGGGAAATCCCACACCTTCATCACCCAACCCACAAATCTCATCCGCATGAACAAATATGCAACAATCTAGGGTTTCATATCAACAACGGCGCAAAAAACACATACAAAAATCGACACTAAATTGGAAAAAAATGGGGGAAAACTCGTACCTTCGTCGTCGGAAACTAAGGTTCTTCCGCCCTTACTTCGCGGATCGAACGAAGAAAAAATCGAAGAAATTCGATGAATTTGATCGAAATTTTTGAAGGTGAGAATGTTAGGGGAAGTTTTTTACGAGCAAAAAAAAAAAAAAAAAAAAAAAAAAAGCGAGGGTTTATATAGTAGTTGTTGCAGTAAAGAGATTTAATTTTTCCTGGATTATTTTATTTTCTATGTATATCTACGTGGCACTTATTAAGTAAAAATAGTAAATAATAATAATAATAATAATATATTATCTAATAAAATACTACAAACCGTTTTTTGTAAACCGTTTACCCACCATTAATAAACCGTTCTTTGTTATAGCTAAGGGGGTGGGGCCCAGATTGTATCTCGGCTACCCACTAATTTTTTTGTAAACCGTTTTTTTTATATACTCTCTCCTCACCACTAAGATTTTCTCACTTTTCTTAAAAGAAAATTCCACTAAGATTTTCCACTTCAAAACTTTCCTTATTCATCCATTATACTCTCTTTCTATTGGTTACTTTTTGTGATTTGACATCTTGAATCCCACCCAACAATTTACCACATTTCATTACCCATTTATTAATCCATGTGTCATTATGAAATGAAAAGATCATTGTGGTGGGGAGGGAGTAATAATTACTTGTTATATAGGACAGTCCTGTGATATAGATCTGTCCGATTGATAATTACTCGTACCTTATTTATCGGTACGAATTATATGTAGAACTGACAAACGAATCAAAAGAGTCGGGTCAACTTCAAGTTAAGTCATTCTCGTATCAAAAGAGTCGGGTCAACTTTGGGACGAATGGACTAGGACATTTCGGCTCGGGTCATTTTCGAGATTGCTATTTTTTACTTTTTTTGGTCGACTCGTTTGTTATAATAAACATTTGGATAACTTGGGTTACAGGTCACGCTCGGGTCTTCATTTCAGGTGTTGGGTCAACTCATTCAAATCGGGTCAATTTTTGTTGGGTTTGCTTATAAGTGAGGTACTCGCTTCATTGGGTGATCCTATAATATAAGACGGTCATATAAATAAGTGGATGTGAGTTGGGTTGGGACTTGGGCTAGATGGTTTATGATTCGTGGGCTATAATTATGGCCTTATGGCCCAATGGTTAATGATTTTGTAGACCATGACTAAGAGCCTAACTCAACTTACAAAGGGCAGGTTCGGCCCAGTTTATGATGACTCTCACGGTTGGTCTCGACTCTCGAGCCAAATGTCATGAGATTGTCACACTTGACTTGACCCGACTTGTTCCTTCGTGTATATTGCCCACAAGCAAGGACGATGAGTCACGACGTGACTTGACCCGACCTGTTTCACTACGTGGATTTTTCACGAATCACGACCAGGGATGAGAAAACGGGTCAAGTTGGACCCGTCTCCCACCAATCCATCTCGACCACAATCCAAGTAGTCACGACATAACCCTTTTCGACTTCCAAATTTCAATGTAGTACTCGTAACATTTTACAAACTTCTCTACCATTAATCACTAACGTCAAATCCTGACTCCGCCACGCTAGAAATCTATAATGTGCATCTTACTCCACATTCCACACCACACCCTTACATTCCTGTGATTGCAATTAAAGCCAACCCAACATTTCTCTTCACAAACTACTCTCACGAGTTACGACTTACGAGAATATTCATCGCAAACATGTAACAGCTCGGATATTCATCACAAAAAAAGACGGTTTTAGGGGACATCGATAGCGGTGATTTTTTTAAAAAAAATCGTGAATATTTTATGACGAAAAAACTTGTCGACGGATATAGAATCCGTATATCAAATTCTAACGATATATGGGAGTTTTTAATTAATTTATTTTTGCAAATTTCGAGCTTAATACTATTTATTAAAAATGTTAATTTCGTACAAATTAAACTGTATATAGAATTCGTTATTGCTTGTGTGTGAATTAATCTTGGCGTAAGTGATTCTAAAAAAAGACGGTTTTAGGGGACATCGATAGCGGTGAATTTTTTTTAAAAATCGCAAATATTTTATGGCGAAAAAACTTGTCGACGAGTATAGAATCCGTATATCAAATTCTATCGATATATGGGTTTTTAATTTATTTATTTTTGCAAATTTCGAGCTTAATACGGTTTATTAAAAACTTTAATCTCGTACAAATTAAAATGTATATAGAATTCGTTGTTGCTTGTGTGTGAATTAATCTTGGCGTAAGTGGTTCTAAAAAAAGACGGTTTTAGGGGACATCGATAGCGGTGATTTTTTTTAAAAAAATCGTGAATATTTTATGGCGAAAAAACTTGTCGACGGGTATAGAATCCGTATATCAAATTCTAACGATATTTTAATTAATTAATTAATTTTTGCAAATTTCAAGCTTAATACAGTTTATTAAAAACATTAATCTTGTACAAATTAAACTGTAATCTTTGGGGCCTAGCTAACTGCAAATTTCTAACGATATAAGGGTTTTTAATTAATTAATTTATTTTTGAAAATTTCGAGCTTAATAAAAAAAAGTTAAACTTGTACAAATTAAAGCGTAATCTTTGGGGCCTAGATAAATGCAAAATTCTAACGACATTAATTAAATAAAATAAAAACAAACATTAATCATAATCATAATAAATAATAAAGAATCACGTATAAAGTGTGGACGACCTAATGAGAAAAACAAAAGTCGAGGAAGTTGAAGAACATATTGGCCTTAACTTGACGACTAATGATGGGGAGCACATTTCTCATCGTGACGGGACGCCCATAAGACTCGCGTGCCCAGAAGTAATGGGACCCCTTGCACTCCTCCCCTCTCATCTCGGCTCGTGCGATACTGACGAGATACTTGATGTGGGATTCAGTGAAAGCACCGAAGTGTAGTTCGGATCTCAAACCCATCGATAAGTACCAAGGAACGTCGATGTTACTCTTAATCAAAAACCCATGGATGGCGTACGTCTCAAGCTTGTCCTCGACCAGTCTTTCGAACAGAGATATTTCCTTCTCCGAGAACACCACCACCTGACCACTGCTACTGCTGCTGCCGCCTTCTTCGGTGGATTCCATAATTGTAACTGAATACAATCGTAGTCATATTCATATTTATAGTATACCACGAAGATACCTTATCTAACTTAAATTAGGAAAACTATGATATTATTCCTAATCCTATTCTACATAATAATATCTAGGTCAAATATTACATTATTAGTTTCCTAATGTTTTTCTAAATATCCTCATTATTAAGGAATGATACGGAGTATTCGAGTCCCTATTTAGGCCGGCCCCAACATAAGGTCTTTTGGAGTCTGTATTGTACTCTCTCCATTCAAATCCAAACTACACATTATTTCTCTTTTGCACATTTGTCGAGGCGCGTTTTGCACCATCGATATCTTTCATTGTATATTAAAAATAATTATAAAAATTTGATATTCTTGACCTACTTGTAAAGATGAATCAAACAAGATCCCATCTGACTATATTTTGTCTTATAGATTTGTCGAGAATTCTCTTTAATTGTGAATAGTGTCGAAAAATGAAATGTGTAGTTTGGATTTGAATGGAGGGAGTATTCTAATTCTAATGTAATTGGATGGGTGAAAGTGAATAAGAACAAAACAAGAAATGCTCCAACATGTAAGTTAAAATAGTAGACCGTAGGAGTAGTAGAAACTCGAAAGTAATTCAGAATTTGAGGGTGTGGCTTTAGGAAACCCTTTTATCTTAATCGTTGATAAGTAATGGAGAGGACAGCGAATCTTGAATTGCACGAGGAATGAATCTGCCCAAGAGCATCACACGATTAATTTAACAGAAACTAGAGACCATGGATCGTAGCTAACTTAAACTCATGTTACTTTCTTGTGATTGCAATTAATTTAGCTCAATCCGACATCCAAACCGAAAATTCGAGATTTCACTGTCTCATGCCTGGCTCGAGACCAACCGTGAGAGTCATCTTAAACCGGGCCGAACCTAACCTAAACTTTTTCTAAATTGATTTAGGCCCTTGACCATGGTCCACAAAATCATTAGCCATTGGGCCATAATCATAGTCCACAAATCATAAACCATCTAGGCCCAAGTCCAAACCCGACCCACGTCCACTTATTTATAGGACTCACCAAATCGAAAGACACGTAACCCATACTCTAACTTTAATAGACCCGGCGAAACTAACATGATCTAAATGAGTTGACCCGACACCTAAAATGAACACCCGAGCGTGACCCGTAACCCAAGTTACCCAAGTTTATTATAACAAACGAGTGGATTTAAAAAAACCCGCAAGTGTCCTGACTCCTGAACTTGAATGACTTGGTCTATCTATTATATTACTCTGTTCCAAAGTTGACCCGATTCTTTTGATTCGAGAATGACTTGACCCGACATTGTCCCGAACTTCCGACCCAGTTAACCCATTCGCCGGATATGTAGTGATTAATGATTAATCATACTGATCTATATCACAAGACGATCCTATATAATTTTTTTTTAATTACTATTTTTAGTTAGTAAGTGCCACGTAGATATATATAGAAAATAAAATAATCCAAAAAAAATAAATCTAAATTAAATTTCTTTTCTACTATATAAACCCTCAAAATTGTCCTCACTCTCTTCTTTTCTCTGAAGCTCGCGAAAAACTTCCCTTCACATTCTCACCTTCAAAAATTTCGATCAAATTCATCTAATTTCTTCGATTTTTTCTTCGTGATTTCATCGTTCGACTCGCGAAATCATGGGTGGAAGAACCGTAGTTTCCGACGACGAAGGTACGAGTTTTCCCCCAATTTTTTTTCCAATTTAGTTTCGATTTTTGTACTCGTATGTGGTTTTTGCGCCGTTGTTGAAATGAAACCCTAGTTTGTTGCATATTTGATTATGTGGATGAGATTTGTGTGTTGGGTGATGAAGGCGTGGGATTTCCCCCATTTTTCTCCAATTTAGTGTCGGTTTTTGTATGTGTTTTTTGCGTCGTTGTTGATATGAAACCCTAGTTCATTACATATTTGATCTTGTTGATGGGATTTGTGGTTTGGGTGATGAAGGCGTGGGATTTCAATTTCCAGTTTCGCCCAATTTAGGGTCGATTTTTGTTGTTTTGTTGCTGTTGATAAGGGAACCCTAATTTGTTATTTTTTTTCGATTCATGAATGAGATTTGTGTTTTGAATGATTAAGGCGAGAAATTTCACAGTTTTCCCCAATTTAGCCTCGATTTTTTTTCCCTGGGTGCGATTGCTGTTGATTTGTAACCCTAATTTGGTGCATTTTTCGATTTGTGAATGAGATTTGTGTTTTGGGTGATGAAGGTGAGAATTTTCAATTTCCAGTTCCCCCAATTCAGGGACGATTTTTGTATTTTGTTGTTGTGTTAATATGGAACCCTAATTTGTTGTATTTTCGATTTATGAATGAGATTTGTGTTTTGGGTGAAGAAGGTGAGAAATTTAAATTTCCAGGTTCCCCAATTTAGCATCGGTTTTTGTATTTCTTGTTGTTGCTGCTGTGGAACCCTAATTTGTGAATGAGATTATGAGATTTGTGGTTTCGATTTATGAATGAGATTTGTGTTTCGGATGGTGAAGGTGAGAAATATGCTCAAGTTGGCATCGATGTTTGTATGTTATTATGCGTTCTTTCGGTTGTTGAAACGAAACCGTAATTTATGATTTTCTCGATCCAATGAATGAAATTTGTTTTTCTGTTTGTGTAGAGGAGTTCGATGTGCAGGATGATGAGAGAGAGCAGGAAGAGGATGCTGAGGATCTCGAAGACGGGGATGTTGGCGGAGGAGGCGGTGGTGATGACGACGATGACGAAGACGGTTAGCTTTTCATTAATTTTGATATAATTGTGTTTATTTTGGAGGTTTCTGTCTTAGGTTTGGTGATTTGTAAGATTCTGGAGTTTCATTATATTGTGATTGTTTTGGTTAGGGCTCTAGTTACAAGTTAATTGTATGATATTTGATGAATTTGAGGGACTTTTGTTCGATTTATATGGAATTTGAAGTTTCTTGGTTTCATTTGCCCATGATTGTTTTGTTTTGGGTTCTACTTTTGTAATAGGGATAATTTGAGAGGTTTTCACAATTCTTTCTGATTGTTTTTCTTGGCGCTTTATAATATTTAATTTGTATGACTTTGGACGAATTTGAGGGTTTTTTTGTATGATTGCTGATGAATTTGAGGTATTCTTGCATGGTCTGTGATGAATCTCAGGGATTTGTATAATTTTCCATGAATTAAAATATTTGCGGCTTCATATCATATACGAGTAACTTTTTTGTATAGGGGCCGGCTTTGATAATTCTTCTTTGTTGTCGGTGGTTTGGGTAAACACGGGGTGGCTTAGCTACTGTATGAAAATATCGTGACATTAATGGGATTAGTGATAGTAGATAATTCGGATGCTTTGTCTATAATTGAATTATTCTTTGTAGCACTAATTGATGGGGACTTGTCACTAACTGCTGCAAGTTCGTAACATTTTATTTCCATGATTTGATGGTTTTGGACCCGACTCCATTAGCATGGAAATTTATACTCTGTATTTGATTTTCATGATTTGAGTAGAAAGATGGAAACTTTCTCGGGTTTGATTGTGGTTCAAACTTTAAATGTTGTTATGATGCACGAAACCAATCTGGGGGATTCATGAGAGGGTTCTCTTAAAGAATTTGCAAGAGTTTATGTGCAAAAAGGTAGAACGACCCAAAAAGAATGAGAGGCCTCCAAAAGACAGGAAAATAGGGAACTTTGTAATGAATTTAGGTGATTTTTTTCTTATTTTTCTGATATTTGTAGAAATGTGATACTCTATTGAGTTTTTCCGACCGATGTGAACGGCTCTGCAATGTTTTGCGCTTTCTTAAACCCTTGTTTGGTATTGTGTTTGACCTGTTGTTGACATACTTTCTGAAATCGAATTTGGTACTGTGTTTTGGTGATATCGGGCAATTACCTACTCTGGCAGAAGAAGGGCCTGATGAGTATGAGAAGGACGTCTTTATTGTTGAGGACATAGAGGAGAAGATGATGATGAGCCTGGTGAAGGTAGAGAAGAAGATGATGATGACGAGAGGCGTAAAAAGAAGAAAAGAAAAAAGAAGTAAAGTTTACTTGAGAAAATTCAAGCATTGTGATCTTTGATCACCCAGTCTTTGCTCATGCTTGTTTTAACTCATTTCAGGGATCCAACTTGACGAGGACGATTTGCAACTACTTGAGGATGCCAATATTTCAGTTTCCCGTAAAGCTGCTAGTGTGAGCAACGTTTTCTTGTCCTCTGACTTTTTTTAATGGGTGCTAGCTAACTTCACGCCTGTTTTCCTTTCTTATCTATGAAATTTTGTCTGGATTTTAACAGGATAAAAAGTTTAAAAGACTGAAGAAAGCTCGTGGGGATTTTGAGGGTGGGCATTCTGATTTTTCTGATGAAGAAGAATTTGCTGGTTCTATGAAAGGTGGAGGAAGAGGGCAAGACCAGGTTCATAGCTCCTTATTTGATGATGATGGTGAAATTTCATCTTAACTCGGACATTGTAGCTTTCTTTTCTGTGTTTTTAAAATAAAATAAAATTATGATGTGTTATTTGTGGATCAGGAGAACCCATTGAGGATATCCGTGAAGAGTATGATGACCAGCACGAAGAGGAGGATGGAGACATGGGCGATGAAGACGATATGGCTGATTTTATTGTAGAAGAAGATGTAGATGAAACAGGTGCCCCTGTGAGGTATGCAGTTATCTCTTATTTCTATAGTATTAAATCTCAGTTTCGGTCATGGTCGTGACTTGGGATATCATTTGGCCGCGCTCAAATCTCTCTTAATTTGGCCTATACGCTTCAAAACGTGATTGGAGAAACCTCACTAACTTTCATAAGATCATACCTCAGTCTTGCATTGGTTTTGTGGCCTATTTAAAACAATGCTTATTTCTCTAATCTCTATGGTAACTGGTTGTTGTGCCTTTAATCATGTTGTGATTGACCTCCACTGATTGACATTTAGGCGGCGTAAGGTGAAGAAGAAGAAGCCTGGACAAGTTACCGGGGTTTCATCATCTGCTATTCAAGAAGCCGAAGATATTTTTGGAGATGTTGATGAGCTTCTTAATCAGCGGCGAGTGACCCTGGATAGATCTAGGAGTCATGAGGACCCTGATGGAAGGAGGCTTGAAGATGAGTTTGAGCCGTCAGTTCTCGAGAAAAAGTTTATGACCCCTGAAGATGAAAGAATCAGGGAGATTGATATACCGGAGAGAATTCAGGTTTGTAAATCCAGATCAACCTCGATTATATTGATTTCCGCTAGTGCTGTTCACACTTCAGCCATTGTTTTGCTCGTAGTTGGGTATTCTGATCCGTGCACCCAATGATGTCATGTAACTGAGAAGAGTACAGGTTCTCCTTCCCTTGATGTTGGTGCCATTAAAGCGGAGGCCACCTGGATTAGGAAACAGTTGGAATCTGCTGTAGTTCCTGTTCTAGTGAAGATGTCAGCACTTGGAGAGCAGGAAATTGAAGAGTTGGAGGATCATATTAGAAATTTTCTGAATTTCGTACATGCTCAGAAACTTGATGTGAGTAGCAGCTTCGTTTCATGTTCTTGTTAGTTCTTGTTTCCTTTGGGTGGCTTACTGTGTCTCGTTTGCATCCCTTGATCCCTTTTATTTCTATGTACCGCAAGGAGGACATCTTCAGTTTGTTGAAGGATCCAGAGCAGCCGGTGGACAATAAAAATGATGATAAACCTCCTCTGAAGTGGCACAAGGTGATATGAATGTTGAACAATTAACTACATGATTGTAGTTATACCGGTTCGTTTGTGCTGAAGTAGACTGAAAGTTGATTCTACAGGTGCTTTGGGCTGTCCAAGACTTGGATAAAAAATGGCTGCTTCTGCAGAAGCGAAAGACTGCTCTTTTGGCATACTACAATAAAAGGTTTGAGGAAGAATCGCGTAGAATATATGATGAGACTAGACTTAGTCTTAATCAGCAGCTCTTTGTGTCAATTCTTCATATGCTGGAGGAAGCAGAATCTGAAAGGGAAGTTGACGATGTTGATGCAAAATTCAATTTGCATTTTCCTTCCGGAGAG
This sequence comes from Agrostemma githago, assembly GCA_958450325.1. Classification (NCBI taxonomy): domain Eukaryota; kingdom Viridiplantae; phylum Streptophyta; class Magnoliopsida; order Caryophyllales; family Caryophyllaceae; genus Agrostemma; species Agrostemma githago. Next base: position 76,423,346 of record OY288247.1, on the reverse strand, counting down.
GCAGGAGTGGATGAGGGAGAACATAAAAAACCAAAGCGAAAATCCAATTATGGTATATGCAATAAAGCTGGTTTGTGGGAGGTTGCCAGCAAATTCGGCTGCAGTTCTGAGCAGTTTGGGATGCAGATCTCGTTGGAATCAACGGTGAGGTTTGATAAGGGTGAATACTTATTTGACCATTGAATTCGCTTTTCCTTTTTTTTTGAGCTAATATTTATTTTTTGTTTCTTGCAGAGAGTGGATGAACCAGAGGGGACCGGAGGGAGACACCTGAGGAAGTGGCTTCAAATTTTACCTGTGCGATGTTTCACTCTCCTCAAAGTGTTTTAAGTGGTGCAAGACACATGGTATGTGTATGATATCTTTGTGAAGGTTTTGCTTTATGATGTTCCTTGTTGTTCTCTAATTGGTTTGTGACTATGCCAGGCAGCGGTCGAGATAAGTTGCGAGCCTCGTGTGAAAAAACACTTTCGTAGTATATACTTTGACAATGTGACGGTGTCAACATGCCCTACAACGGATGGCAATACTATGATAGATGCTTTTCATCAGTTTGCTCACGTGAATTGGCTGCGCAACAAACCTTTGAACAAATTTGACGATGCCCAATGGCTTCTTATACAGAAGGCAGAAGAGGAGAAGCTTCTTCAAGTCACTGTAAAATTGCCAGAGGAAATACTAAATAAACTAGTAAACGATTCACAGGAGAAGTACCTTAGCTGTGGTGTAAGCAAATCTGCTCAGTTGTATAAGCAACAAAACTTTCACTCGCGAAGAAAATTTTCTCCTTAGAGAAGGAACAAATACTCGAGTCCGACTCCTTCCTGAAATTCTTTTCTGAGAACGAGGTTAATCTTTACACATTTTCATTTGAATGTAGTAAAAGTTAAGTTTATGTATAAACTCGAGATTTAGTTACTAACTCGTTATTTTTGATGAAAAGGGATGGCTAAAACCGTATGCAGCCTTCTGTTTTCTGCGTGATTTCTTTGAATCCTCGGATCATAGTCAGTGGGGCCGCTTTTCACATTTTACCGAAGAATAGGTAAATCTCTACTCCTCGCTCCATATTCATGTTTTCTTCCCATTTGCGTTTTGGAGTAAAAGCTTCAAACGTTTACCGTAAATATATTAGAGAATAAATAATAATAGAAGTTTTCGTCTTCTACAGCTTGAGAAGCTGATCTCGAAAACCAGTCCACAGTTCACCACTACATCCAATACCACTTACACTTACAGGTTCGCTAAACTACTTCCAACTTCCCTTAACACAAAATCGTCAACTTGATCTAACCATCTTATTCGTTCTCACATTCGAATGTAATTGCCGTTGCAGTTGTCAGAAGCTGCAGAATACGCGAGGAAAAAGGGAGTGATATTAAAAGGTGACCTCCCGATTGGTGTCGACAGGAACAGTGTCGATACATGGGTTTATCCTAGTTTGTTTCGTATGAACACGGCAACTGGAGCACCTCCTGATTATTTCGATAAGAACGGGCAGAATTGGGGGTTTCCGACTTACAATTGGGAGGAGATGTCGAAGGATAACTATGCATGGTGGCGTGGTCGATTGAGTCAGGTTATCCAATTGGACCTTATCACCTTATCACACTTGCCGCGACATGTTTTGCACCATTAATATCTTTCATTTTACATCATCAAAGTAATGTTTTTTTTAACCTGATTAATGTAATTTTTTTTGTTTAGATGGCAAAATACTTCACGGCATATAGGATCGATCATGTACTTGGATTCTTTCGAATTTGGGAAATGCCCGACCATGCAGTAACCGGTCTCGTTGGAAAGTTTCGACCATCCATACCTTTAAGCCAGGTTCGATCACCTCATAACTCTTCTACAAGGTGTCGTGTCCAATGGGGTGTCTAAGTGTCGGACACGCCTGTCTTTGGCAAAATTTTCAATTTTTTTAGTCTAAATTGAAGTATAGAAGTGTGGTGTCGGAGTAACATAGCCGTTTGCTTACACTTTACAGGAAGAACTCGAACAAGAGGGAATATGGGATTTTGACAGGCTTGGTCGTCCTTACGTACGCCAAGAATTTTTACAGGTTACGATTTTTAATGGCCTACGCTTCAATTCCTTCATGCATTTCTCCACATTTTTCCATATCGTTGCAGTGAATTGAATACTTTTTCGTTCTTAACATTCATAAACCATTTCCTTTCACAGGAGAGTTTTGGCTCTTCTTGGACCGTTGTCGCGTCTCTTTTCCTAAATGAATGCCAGAAGGGCGAATACGAGGTATATCTTTATTTATTTATTTATTATTATTATTATTATTATTATTTAATTATATTGTTCACCTTCCATTTTTTTTTTATTTAAATACTAATTATGTTTATATCCCTCGGTTTTTTATAATCAAGATGATAACGGTTTAAATTATTTCGACTTCAGTTGAAGGAAGATTGCAACACCGAGAAGAAGATTGCTAACAAGCTTAAGGAGTGCGCCGAGAAATCATTGCTGTTAGGAAATGAACCTCAGCTTAGGCTCAGTCTTTTCGATCTTTTACGGGTATATATAATCAATTCAATTAATATACTTTTTTTTTTCCTTAATCGCTATATAATTACTTTCGAGTTGATAAAATTAAAAATATCATTTTTTTTTTCTCCGAATTTTTTTGTTGCAGAATATAGTTCTGATCAGAGATCCTGAAGATGCTACAAAATTCTACCCTCGGTTTAATCTCGAGGACACGACTAGCTTCAGAGATCTAGATGATCACAAGTAATATTAATTATTATGTGGCGGCGCAGGTGGTGGTGATAATACCAACGCCGTGGGTCATGGTGGTTTTGGTGGTGGTGGTCAGTGGATGCCGTACCAGATGCTGCCACATCAGCAGAAGCGGATGATTAAGAATCGCGAATCCGCTGCTCACTCACGAGCTAGGAAACAGGTACACAATACAATGAGATTATCATTTTTTTTTTGTCGTTCATTTAGTCGATGTTAAATCTATTTGTTACCGTGTTCTGTGTTGCTCGGACTCGTTTAGAAATGTACAACACGGGTGTGTGTCCGACTGTCCAGCATGGCTAATTTTCCGAAAATTTTGATGGATGGACAGGCTTACACAAATGAGGTTGAAATTTGAAAATAAAGTGTCGAGGCTCGAAGAGGAGAATGAAATTCTAAGAAGAATGATGGTACGAATTTTTACGTCTTTCTTTCTTCCTTTTTTGCCGTGCTTGCGAATTTGCCATTCACGTAATCTTTTCCTGTCGAAACAAAACGTGTGAATTAGAAAAGGCTCGTAAAGAGAAAGAGCTAGCAGTAAAACGTTTTAAACCAAGAATGATCGTTCATCCTCGCTTCCAGAACATCTCAGCTGATGAGGCAATGAAGGTATGCATGCAGAAAACAGCACGGGAAATTTGTGTGTATATATACTTTTTGTTATCACATTTTTGGTCGGTTTTCTTTTCAAAAAACGAAGTTTGGATGCACCGGCCTATTTATTTATTTCATCGCTCTTGATTATTCTCCTCCCTCCGTCTGCGTACAGCTTTTAGCCGAAAGTGATCCTGGTGAAAGCATAATTCGTCCAAGTCCTCGTGGCCCGTCTTATTTGACGCTGACTCTCAAGGTTTACGATGGCGTATTTGCTCACAAGGATATAATTGAAGGTGGAAAAGATCACAAAGATATCACAAGCTTGCTTCGCATTGGGAAAACTTTGAAAATAGGGGACGATACATTTGAGGATTTGGATGAGGTTAGTCACACTAATGACGTATATTTATGGCATTCAGTTACTTACTTCCTCTCCTCTGCATTGGTCCAAAAACTAACCCTAACAATTTATCGGGATGAAGAAGTCGTATGAACACATAACGAGCTTGAAGGAATTGTGTTTGTTTCATTGTTCCACAGGTCATGGACCGTTGCATTGATCCATTGGTCGGACATCTAAAGTCAATGCTGAATTATAGGAAGTTTAAGAAGGGGACAAAAGCAGAAGTCGACGAGGAGCTATTGGCGGACAAATTCAGAGAACCAAACAGGATCGCCTACTGTTTTGGCATTTCTCACAAGCACCCCGGCACCTTCATTCTTACTTACATACGAAGCTCTAATCCTCATCAAGAGTACGTTGGTCTGTACCCTAAAGGGTTTAAATTCCGTAAGAGGATGTTCGAGGACATCGACAGGCTTGTGGCGTATTTCCAGAGGCATATTAACGACCCGATCCAGGATTCATTGTCTATTCAGTCGGTTGCTGCTATGGTGCCAATGCGTAGTCCTGCGAGCAGTGGTTTTTCGGGTGGACGGGGTAGCTCTAGCAGTAGGGATGGTGGGTGGCGAGGGTCTTCAGACCGAGATCATTCTTCTTCTCATGGTGGTAGATCAGGTAATTATCTCAGACCAACTACGCTTTTAACTTTATACTCCGTAGTAGATAGATAATAGACAACGGTGCTCTAATTGTAGTATATAGCATTTTTGTTAAATCTAGATCTTACTAACGACAGTTTTCAGTGTTTTATTTCATCCTCTACTTACGAGTCACTACACCATAATAGATGGCGGTGTGGCGCTGTATTCGTTTTTCATTGTGATTGCCCCCTCTTCTAATGAGGGGCTCAAGCACCTGTGATTAGACCAGAGTACGGGACAAACGTGTCTACCTTGTTAGTTTGGGCCGGCTCATCTTCTGGTCTATAAGAATCGGGTCAACTTAGGGTTGGTTCGGGTCATTTTGGGTTCTGGATTATTTTCGGGTTTGTTCTTTTCAACTTTTTTTAAGGATGTTGATTCAAATGTGGTTATAAACACTTGGATCGGGTTTTCAGGTAAAGATAACATGCTTTGACACATTGCGGGATCATCTGTTTTTCTTCAATCTCGAGCATTAGAGTAGAACATTGGTGGGACGTACACGTACACGTTCCTCATTTGTACATACTCCCTCCAGTCCACTCGAAACTACCCACACTTCAAAATCCTAGTCACAAATCCGCGGAACACGGATAATTTGCAGGATTATATATTTAAAGTTTAAACCGGTGTTGTAGGTCGAAGTGACAGACGAGATGCACACCCTAGTGGCGCTCCAAGACCGCCATACGATGCATCTCGTGAACGTGGAGGACGTGGACGAGGCCCCTCAGAACGGCGAGAATCAAGGTGGAGTTCAGAAACCAAAGACGTGAGCAGGAATTGGGAAACCTTCCCCGGTGCCAAAGTACAGAACGCCCCTGGCGAGGAAGCGTTTCCCGGTGGTTGGGGAGGAGGAGGTTCGAGTAGTGTAGGTGGAGGTGGTGGTGGTAGTAGTGTCGGCGATGGGCCATGGGGCGGCAGCAGTGGTGGTGCTGGAGATGCAGTAGACGGTGGTTGGGGTGACACAAACAGTGTCGGCGGCGGCGGCGGTGGCGGTGGCGGTGGTAACAGTCGGTGGGAAGGAGATTCACCGAGCACCAAAAGCGCATCTAAAGGATGGTAAGTAAGTTTGATCTCGCCTCGTTAACTCATTTAGCTTCTTTGCACGTCCGTGTCGTTTAATTTTTATGCCGGTTTTCTTTAGTAATTAGTTTTGTAGGTTTCGATAATGTTAAAACTTTTTAAGAGTCGTGTTGAAAAATAAAACGGAATAAGTTGTATTCTACTCCGTATTATATATCATTTCGAAGGGCGAGTTTTCGAGAAAAAAAATCGGTTTTGAAAGTACCGTAAACTCTTCCGTGTTCCAGGAAACTAACTAATATTTCGTAATTAGGGTGAGATTTGATTAAAATTTACAAATTGTATGCAATTTTTGTATTATTATGAAGTTAATCGGGTTCATATATGATAAATTTAATTTTATTGTGTGGTCTCAAAGTCAGAAATACGTGGATAATAATCGTTTTCAGCGGTTCTTTTTTTTTTTGGAAATGGTAGTTTTTTTGAAACATTGTCAAAAACGACCGATTTTCAAGGTTATTATGTGATTTTGAAACATTGTCAATCGAGTCTTCTAAAGACATAATATGTGATAAATTTAATTTTATTGTGTGGTCTCAAAGTCAGAAATACGTGGATAATAATCGTTTTCAGCGGTTCTTTTTTTTTTGGAAATGGTAGTTTTTTTGAAACATTGTCAAAAACGACCGATTTTCAAGGTTATTATGTGATTTTGAAACATTGTCAATCGAGTCTTCTAAAGACATAATATGTGATTTTGAGACGCGTTGGATTCAATCAAAACCGGTTCTATATTCCAATTTATATCACGCCGGAGGGTTCTAATAATCTTTTTTAGGCATTATATTCATGTTGACAAGTTTTCGTCAAAAATATTCACGCTTTAGAACAAATTAAAAAACTTTCAAAAATAGCTAAAAATGGTCGATTTTGGAGTTTATTATCCACGTATTTTCGGCCATTTGGGTCCCGGAATAAAATCGACCGATATTCGCGCTAAACAAAGTTCACACAAAATGTAATGCCCCGGTGTAAAATAAGGGTCATATGGATGTCGATCGAGTCTTTTAAAAGGCCATAATATGTGATTTTGAGACGTTTCGGATTCAATCGAAACAAGTTCTATATACTAATTTATATCGCGCCGGAGGGTTCTAATAATCATATTTAGGCATTATACTCATGTTGACAAGTTTTCGTCCAAAAATATTCGTGCTTTAGAACAAATTAAAAAACTTTCGAAAATAGCTAAAAACGATCTATTTTGAAGGCTATTATCCACGTTTTTTCGGCCTTATGGATCCCGGAATAAAATCGATCCGTATTCGCACTGAACAATCTACACACCAAATATAATGCACAAGTGTAATGTGAGCGTCATTTGGAAGTCGATAGAGTCTTTTAAAAGACATAATACGTGATTTTGAGGCATGTCGGAATTCATGAAAAGAAGGTCTATATTCCTTTTTATATCGTGTCGGAGATTTCTAATAATCATTATTAAGCATTCTATACATGTTGACAAGTTTTCGTAGAAAAACATTCGCGTTTTGGAGCAACTTTCAAATCTATTGAAAGTAGCTTAAAATGACCGATTTTGAAGGTTATTATCTACGTTTTTCACGTCTATTTCACTTCAACTCACCTCGGCCTATTTCAGCCCAAAAACCAATGCAAAAAACAATAATGAAAAAGAACCACCAACAGTCGAACACGATCTCGTGCATTTAAAAGATATTCGGCTAAATATCGAGTAACGTCGAATTAGCGTAAATCTTTGATATATTTACTAGAAACTGAACTATTTAAGAGTTTTTTTGACAATTATCAGTCATTTTATGTTATATGCGACATATCTAGATGACCAGCAACATATCTCACATTTGTCAAAAATCATCTAAAATGGCCGAATTTGAAGGTTATTATCCACGTTTTTTGGGTTTTTCGGGTCGATTTGGGGTCCTGAAATTAAATGTCTTTGAATTCACACAGTAACTACTCCATACATTGTGGATATGTCTCGTAGTTGCGAAAGATAAATATGGCTTCAAATAAATACATTTAAAAGACATTCGGCTACCTTTAAAGTAACGTCGGATTGACGCAAATCTTCGATATATGTACTAGAAACTGAAGCGTTTAAGAGTTTTTTCAACAGTCGTCAGTCATTTTATGTTAAATGCGATATATTTAGATGACCAGCAAAATATTTCACATTTTTCGAAAATCATTTAAAATGACCGAATTTGAAGGTTATTATCCACATTTTTCGGGTCGATTTGGTCCCAAAATTAAATGTCTCCGAATTCACAGAATAAGTACTCTATACACTGTAGATATGTCTCGTTGTTGCAGAAGATAAATATGGCTTCAAATAAATACATTTAAAAGATATTTGGCTACCTTTAAAGTAACGTCGGATTAGCGCAAATCTTCGATATATGTACTAAAAACTGAACTATTTAAGAGTTTTTTTAACTACCGTCTGTCATTTCATGTTATATGGGACCTATTTTGATGACCAACAAATTATCTCACATTTTTCGAAAATCATCTAAAACGGTCAAATTTGAAGGTTATTATTCACGTTTTTCGGGTGTTTCGGGTCGATTAGGTTTCGAAATTAAATGTCTCCAAATTTTCACTGTAACTATTTCATATATTGTAGATATGTCTCATTGTTGCGGATAAATATGGATTCAAACAAATACATTTAAAAGACATTCGGCTAAATTTCGAGTACCGTCGAATTAGTGTAATTAAATCTTCGATATATTTACTAGAAACTGAACTAATTAAGGGTTTTTTTGACAACCGTCAGTCATTTTAGGCTATATGCGACATATTTAGATGACCAGCAAAATATCTCACATTTTTCAAAAATCATCTAAAATGGCCGAATTTGAAGGTTATTATCCACGTTTTTCGGTTTTTCGGGTCGATTTCAGGTCCTGAAATTAAATGTCCTCGAATTCGCACAGTAACTACTCCATACATTGTGGATATGTCTCGTTGTTGCGAAAGATAATAATGGCTTCAAATAAATACATTTAAAAGACATTCGGTTATCTTTAAAGTAACACGTCGAATTAGCGCAAATCTTCAATATATGTACTCGAAAGTTAAGTGTTTGAGAGTTTTTTCAACAGTCGCCAGTCATTTTATGTTACATGCGATATATTTAGATAACCAGCAAAATATTTCACATTTTTCGAAAATCATTTAAAATGGCAGAATTTGAAGGTTATTATCCACGTTTTTCGGGTCGATTTGGTCCCGAAATTAAATGTCTCCGAATTCGCACAATAATTACTCCATACATTGTAGATATGTCTCGTTATTGCGGAAGATAAATATGGCTTCAAATAAATACATTTAAAAGATATTCGGCTACCTTTAAAGTAACGTCGGATTAGCGCAAATCTTCGATATATGTACTAGAAACTGAAGCGTTTAAGAGTTTTTTCAATAGTCGTCAGTCATTTTATGTTACAAGCGATATATTTAGATGACCAGCAAAATATTCACATTTTTCAAAAATCATTTAAAACGGCCGAATTTGAAGGTTATTATCCACGTTTTTCTGTTTTTTTGGGTCGATTTGGTCCCGAAATTAAATGCCTCCGAATTCGCACAGTAACTACTCGATACATTGTGGATATGTCTCGTTGTTGCGAAAGATAAATATGGCTTCAAATAAATACATTTAAAAGATATTCGGCTACCTTTAAAGTAACGTCGGATTAGCGTAAATCTTCGATATATGTACTAGAATCTAAACTGTTTAAGAGTTTTTTCAACAACCGTCAGTCATTTTATGTTATATGCGAAATATTTAGATGACCAACAAAATATCTCACATTTTTCGAAAATCATCTAAAACGGACGAATTTGAAGGTTATTATCCACGTTTTTTTGGGTTTTTCGGGTCGATTTGGTCCCGAAATTAAATGTCTCCGAATTCGCACAATAAGTACTTCATACATCGTAGATTTGTCTCGTTGTGTCGGAAGATAAATATGGCTTCAAATAAATACATTTAAAAGATATTTGGCTACCTTTAAAGTAACGTCGGATTAGCGCAAATCTTCGATATATGTACTAGAAACTGAACTGTTTAAGAGTTTTTTTCAATAACCGTCAGTCATTTTATGTTATATGCGAAATATTTAGATGACCAGCAAAATATCTCACATTTTTCAAAAATCATCTAAAATGGCTGAATTTGAAGGTTATTATCCACGTTTTTCGGGTCGATTTGAGGTCCTGAAATTAAATGTCTTCGAATTCGCACAGTAACTACTCCATACATTGTGGATATGTCTCGTTGTTGCGAAAGATAAATATGGGTTCAAATAAATACATTTAAAAGACATTCGGTTATCTTTAAAGTAACACGTCGGATTAGCGCAAATCTTCGATATATGTACTAGAAACTAAAGCGTTTAAGAGTTTTTTCAACAGTCGTCAGTAATTTTATGTTACATGTGATATATTTAGATGACCAGCAAAATATTTCACATTTTTTGAAAATCATTTAAAACGGCAGAATTTGAAGGTTATTATTCACGTTTTTCGGGTCGATTTGGTCCCGAAATTAAATGTCTCCGAATTCGCACAATAAGTACTTCATACATCGTAGATATGTCTCGTTGTTGCGGAAGATAAATATGGCTTCAAATTAATACATTTAAAAGATATTTGGCTACCTTTAAAGTAACGTCGGATTAGCGCAAATATTCGATATATGTACTAGAAACTGAACTGTTTAAGAGTTTTTTCAACAACCGTCAGTCATTTTATGTTATATGCGAAATCTTTAGATGACCAGCAAAATATCTCACATTTTTCAAAAATCATCTAAAATGGCTGAATTTGAAGGTTATTATCCACGTTTTTCGGGTCGATTTGAGGTCCTGAAATTAAATGTCTTCGAATTCGCACAGTAACTACTCCATACATTGTGGATATGTCTCGTTGTTGCGAAAGATAAATATGGCTTCAAATAAATATATTTAAAAGATATTCGGCTACCTTTAAAGTATCGTCGGATTAGCGTAAATCTTCGATATATGTACTAGAAACTGAACTGTTTAAGAGTTTTTTCAACAACCGTCAGTCATTTTATGTTATATGCGAAATATTTTAGATGACCAGCAAAATATCTCACATTTTTCAAAAATCATCTAAAATGGCTGAATTTGAAGGTTATTATCCACGTTTTTCGGGTTTTTCGGGTCGATTTCAGGTCCTGAAATTAAATGTCTTCGAATTCGCACAGTAACTACTCCATACATTGTGGATATGTCTCGTTGTTGCGAAAGATAAATATGGCTTCAAATAAATATATTTAAAAGATATTCGGCTACCTTTAAAGTATCGTCGGATTAGCGTAAATCTTCGATATATGTACTAGAAACTGAACTGTTTAAGAGTTTTTTCAACAACCGTCAGTCATTTTATGTTATATGCGAAATATTTAGATGACCAGCAAAATATCTCACATTTTTCGAAAATCATCTAAAATGGCCGAATTTGAAGGTTATTATCCACGTTTTTCGTGTTTTTCGGGACGATTTGAGGTTCTGAAATTAAATGTCTTCGAATTCGCACAGTAACTACTCCATACATTGTGGATATGTCTCGTTGTTGCGAAAGATAAATATGGCTTCAAATAAATATATTTAAAAGATATTCGGCTACCTTTAAAGTATCGTCGGATTAGCGTAAATCTTCGATATATGTACTAGAAACTGAACTGTTTAAGAGTTTTTTCAACAACCGTCAGTCATTTTATGTTATATGCGAAATATTTAGATGACCAGCAAAATATCTCACATTTTTCGAAAATCATCTAAAATGGCCGAATTTGAAGGTTATTATCCACGTTTTTCGTGTTTTTCGGGTCGATTTGAGGTTCTGAAATTAAATGTCTTCGAATTCGCACAGTAACTACTCCATACATTGTGGATATGTCTCGTTGTTGTGAAAGATAAATCTGACTTCAAATAAATACATTTAAAAGATATTCGGCTGCCTTTAAAGTAACGTCGGATTAGCGTAAATCTTCGATATATGTACTAGAAACTGAACTGTTTAAGAGTTTTTTCAACAACAGTCAGTCATTTTATGTTATATACGAAATATTTAGATGACCAGCAAAATATCTCACATTTTTCGAAAATCATCTAAAATGGCCGAATTTGAAGGTTATTATCCACGTTTTTCGGGTTTTTCGGGTCGATTTGAGGTCCTGAAATTAAATGTCTTCGAATTCGCACAGTAACTACTCCATACATTGTGGATATGTCTCGTTGTTGCGAAAGATAAATATGGCTTCAAATAAATACATTTAAAAGATATTTGCCTACCTTTAAAGTAACGTCGGATTGACGCAAATCTTCGATATATGTACTAGAAACTGAAGCGTTTAAGAGTTTTTTCAACAGTCGTCAGTCATTTTATGTTAAATGCGATATATTTAGATGACCAGCAAAATATTTCACATTTTTCGAAAATCATTTAAAATGACCGAATTTGAAGGTTATTATCCACATTTTTCGGGTCGATTTGGTCCCAAAATTAAATGTCTCCGAATTCACAGAATAAGTACTCTATACTCTGTAGATATGTCTCGTTGTTGCAGAAGATAAATATGGCTTCAAATAAATACATTTAAAAGATATTTGGCTACCTTTAAAGTAACGTCGGATTAGCGCAAATCTTCGATATATGTACTAAAAACTGAACTATTTAAGAGTTTTTTTAACTACCGTCTGTCATTTCATGTTATATGGGACCTATTTTGATGACCAACAAATTATCTCACATTTTTCGAAAATCATCTAAAACGGTCAAATTTGAAGGTTATTATTCACGTTTTTCGGGTGTTTCGGGTCGATTAGGTTTCGAAATTAAATGTCTCCAAATTTTCACTGTAACTATTTCATATATTGTAGATATGTCTCATTGTTGCGGATAAATATGGATTCAAACAAATACATTTAAAAGACATTCGGCTAAATTTCGAGTACCGTCGAATTAGTGTAATTAAATCTTCGATATATTTACTAGAAACTGAACTAATTAAGGGTTTTTTTGACAACCGTCAGTCATTTTAGGCTATATGCGACATATTTAGATGACCAGCAAAATATCTCACATTTTTCAAAAATCATCTAAAATGGCCGAATTTGAAGGTTATTATCCACGTTTTTCGGTTTTTCGGGTCGATTTCAGGTCCTGAAATTAAATGTCCTCGAATTCGCACAGTAACTACTCCATACATTGTGGATATGTCTCGTTGTTGCGAAAGATAAATATGGCTTCAAATAAATACATTTAAAAGATATTCGGCTACCTTTAAAGTAACGTCGGATTAGCGTAAATCTTCGATATATGTACTAGAATCTAAACTGTTTAAGAGTTTTTTCAACAACCGTCAGTCATTTTATGTTATATGCGAAATATTTAGATGACCAACAAAATATCTCACATTTTTCGAAAATCATCTAAAACGGACGAATTTGAAGGTTATTATCCACGTTTTTTTGGGTTTTTCGGGTCGATTTGGTCCCGAAATTAAATGTCTCCGAATTCGCACAATAAGTACTTCATACATCGTAGATTTGTCTCGTTGTGTCGGAAGATAAATATGGCTTCAAATAAATACATTTAAAAGATATTTGGCTACCTTTAAAGTAACGTCGGATTAGCGCAAATCTTCGATATATGTACTAGAAACTGAACTGTTTAAGAGTTTTTTTCAATAACCGTCAGTCATTTTATGTTATATGCGAAATATTTAGATGACCAGCAAAATATCTCACATTTTTCAAAAATCATCTAAAATGGCTGAATTTGAAGGTTATTATCCACGTTTTTCGGGTCGATTTGAGGTCCTGAAATTAAATGTCTTCGAATTCGCACAGTAACTACTCCATACATTGTGGATATGTCTCGTTGTTGCGAAAGATAAATATGGCTTCAAATAAATACATTTAAAAGACATTCGGTTATCTTTAAAGTAACACGTCGGATTAGCGCAAATCTTCGATATATGTACTAGAAACTAAAGCGTTTAAGAGTTTTTTCAACAGTCGTCAGTCATTTTATGTTACATGTGATATATTTAGATGACCAGCAAAATATTTCACATTTTTTGAAAATCATTTAAAACGGTAGAATTTGAATGCTATTATCCACGTTTTTCGGGTCGATTTGGTCCCGAAATTAAATGTCTCCGAATTCGCAAAATAAGTACTTCATACATCGTAGATATGTCTCGTTGTTGCGGAAGATAAATATGGCTTCAAATTAATACATTTAAAAGATATTTGGCTACCTTTAAAGTAACGTCGGATTAGCGCAAATCTTCGATATATGTACTAGAAACTGAACTGTTTAAGAGTTTTTTCAACAACCGTCAGTCATTTTATGCTATATGCGACATATTTAGATGACCAGCACAATATCTCACATTTTTCAAAAATCATCTAAAATGGCCGAATTTGAAGGTTATTATCCACGTTTTTCGGTTTTTCGGGTCGATTTCAGGTCCTGAAATTAAATGTCTTCGAATTCGCACAGTAACTACTCCATACATTGTGGATATGTCTCGTTGTTGCGAAAGATAAATATGGCTTCAAATAAATATATTTAAAAGATATTCGGCTACCTTTAAAGTAACGTCGGATTAGCACAAATCTTCGATATATGTACTAGAATCTAAACTGTTTAAGAGTTTTTTCAACAACCGTCAGTCATTTTATGTTATATGCGAAATATTCAGATGACCAGCAAAATATCTCACATTTTTCGAAAATCATCTAAAATGGCCGAATTTGAAGGTTATTATCCACGTTTTTCGGGTTTTTGGGGTCGATTTGAGGTCCTGAAATTAAATGTCTTCGAATTCGCACAGTAACTACTCCATACATTGTGGATATGTCTCGTTGTTGCGAAAGATAAATATGGGTTCAAATAAATACATTTAAAAGACATTCGGTTATCTTTAAAGTAACACGTCGGATTAGCGCAAATCTTCGATATATGTACTAGAAACTAAAGCGTTTAAGAGTTTTTTCAACAACCGTCAGTCATTTTATGTTATATGCAACATATCTCGATGACCAGCAAAATATCTCACATTTGTCAAAAATCATCTAAAATGGCCGAATTTGAAGGTTATTATCCACGTTTTTCGTGTTTTTCGGGTCGATTTGGGGTCCTGAAATTAAATGTCTTCGTGTTAGCACTGTAACTACTCCATACATTGTGGATATGTCTCGTTGTTGCGAAAGATAAATATGGTTTCAAATAAATACATTTAAAAGATATTCGGCTACCTTTAAAGTAACGTCGGATTAGCGTAAATCTTCGATATATGTACTAGAAACTGAACTGTTTAAGAGTTTTTTCAACAACCGTCAGTCATTTTATGTTATATGCGAAATATTTAGATGACCAGCAAAATATCTCACATTTTTCGAAAATCATCTAAAATGGCCGAATTTGAAGGTTATTATCCACGTTTTTCGGGTTTTTCGGGTCGATTTGGGGTCCTGAAATTAAATGACTTCGTGTTAGCACTGTAACTACTCCATAAATTGTGGATATGTCTCGTTGTTGCGGAAGATAAATATGGCTTCAAATAAATACATTTAAAAGATATTCGGCTACCTTTAAAGTAACGTCGGGTTAGCGCAAATCTTCGATATATGTACTAGAATCTAAACTGTTTAAGAGTTTTTTCAACAACCGTCAGTCATTTTATGTTATATGCGACATATTTAGATGACCTGCAAAATATCTCACATTTTTCGAAAATCATCTAAAACTAACGAATTTGAAGGTTATTATCCACGTTTTTCGGGGGTCGATTTGGTCCCGAAATTAAATGTCTCCGAATTCGCACAATAAGTACTTCATACATCGTAGATATGTCTCGTTGTTGCGGAAGATAAATATGGCTTCAAATAAATACATTTAAAAGATATTTGGCTACCTTTAAAGTAACGTCGGATTAGCGCAAATCTTCGATATATGTACTAGAAACTGAACTGTTTAAGAGTTTTTTCAACAACCGTCAGTCATTTTATGTTATACGCGAAATATTTAGATGACCAGCAAAATATCTCACATTTTTCAAACATCATCTAAAATGGCTGAATTTGAAGGTTATTATCCACGTTTTTGGGGTCGATTTGAGGTCCTGAAATTAAATGTCTTCGAATTCGCACAGTAACTACTCCATACATTGTGGATATGTCTCGTTGTTGCGAAAGATAAATATGGGTTCAAATAAATACATTTAAAAGACATTCGGTTATCTTTAAAGTAACACGTCGGATTAGCGCAAATCTTCGATATATGTACTAGAAACTAAAGCGTTTAAGAGTTTTTTCAACAGTCGTCAGTTATTTTATGTTACATGTGATATATTTAGATGACCAGCAAAATATTTCACATTTTTTGAAAATCATTTAAAACGGCAGAATTTGAAGGTTATTATTCACGTTTTTCGGGTCGATTTGGTCCCGAAATTAAATGTCTCCGAATTCGCACAATAAGTACTTCATACATCGTAGATATGTCTCGTTGTTGCGGAAGATAAATATGGCTTCAAATTAATACATTTAAAAGATATTTGGCTACCTTTAAAGTAACGTCGGATTAGCGCAAATCTTCGATATATGTACTAGAAACTGAACTGTTTAAGAGTTTTTTCAACAACCGTCAGTCATTTTATGTTATATGCGAAATCTTTAGATGACCAGCAAAATATCTCACATTTTTCAAAAATCATCTAAAATGGCTGAATTTGAAGGTTATTATCTACGTTTTTCGGGTCGATTTGAGGTCCTGAAATTAAATGTCTTCGAATTCGCACAGTAACTACTCCATACATTGTGGATATGTCTCGTTGTTGCGAAAGATAAATATGGCTTCAAATAAATATATTTAAAAGATATTCGGCTACCTTTAAAGTATCGTCGGATTAGCGTAAATCTTCGATATATGTACTAGAAACTGAACTGTTTAAGAGTTTTTTCAACAACCGTCAGTCATTTTATGTTATATGCGAAATATTTAGATGACCAGCAAAATATCTCACATTTTTCGAAAATCATCTAAAATGGCCGAATTTGAAGGTTATTATCCACGTTTTTCGTGTTTTTCGGGTCGATTTGAGGTTCTGAAATTAAATGTCTTCGAATTCGCACAGTAACTACTCCATACATTGTGGATATGTCTCGTTGTTGCGAAAGATAAATATGGCTTCAAATAAATATATTTAAAAGATATTCGGCTACCTTTAAAGTATCGTCGGATTAGCGTAAATCTTCGATATATGTACTAGAAACTGAACTGTTTAAGAGTTTTTTCAACAACCGTCAGTCATTTTATGTTATATGCGAAATATTTAGATGACCATCAAAATATCTCACATTTTTCGAAAATCATCTAAAATGGCCGAATTTGAAGGTTATTATCCACGTTTTTCGTGTTTTTCGGGTCGATTTGAGGTTCTGAAATTAAATGTCTTCGAATTCGCACAGTAACTACTCCATACATTGTGGATATGTCTCGTTGTTGTGAAAGATAAATCTGACTTCAAATAAATACATTTAAAAGATATTCGGCTGCCTTTAAAGTAACGTCGGATTAGCGTAAATCTTCGATATATGTACTAGAAACTGAACTGTTTAAGAGTTTTTTCAACAACAGTCAGTCATTTTATGTTATATGCGAAATATTTAGATGACCAGCAAAATATCTCACATTTTTCGAAAATCATCTAAAATGGCCGAATTTGAAGGTTATTATCCACGTTTTTCGGGTTTTTCGGGTCGATTTGAGGTCCTGAAATTAAATGTCTTCGAATTCGCACAGTAACTACTCCATACATTGTGGATATGTCTCGTTGTTGCGAAAGATAAATATGGCTTCAAATAAATACATTTAAAAGATATTTGCCTACCTTTAAAGTAACGTCGGGTTAGCGCAAATCTTCAATATATGAACTAAAAACTGAACTATTTAAGAGTTTTTCTAACTACCGTCTGTCATTTCATGTTATATGGGACATATTTAGATGACCAGCAAAATATCTCACATTTTTCGAAAATCATCTAAAACGGCCAAATTTGAAGGTTATTATCCACGTTTTTCGGGTGTTTCGGGTCGATTAGGTCCCGAAATTAAATGTCTCCAAACTCGCACAATAACTACTCCATACATTTTAAATATGTCTCGTTGTTGCGGAAGATAAATATGGATTCAAATAAATACATTTAAAAGACATTCGGCTACCTTTAAAGTAACACGTCAAATTAGCGCAAATCGTCGATATATGTACTAGAAACTGAAGTGTTTAAGAGTTTTTTCAACCGTCGTCAGTCATTTTATGTTACATGCGATATATTTAGATGACCAACAAAATATTTCGCATTTTTCAAAAATCATTTAAAACGACCTAATTTGAAGGTTATTATCCACGTTTTTCGGATTTTTCGGGTCGATTTGGTCCCGAAATTAAATGTCTCCGAATTCGCACAATAAGTACTCCATAATTGTAGATATGTCTCGTTGTTGCAGAAGACAAATATGGTTTCAAATAAATACAATTAAAAGACATTAGACTATCTTTCGAATAACGTCGAATTAGCGTAAATCTTCGATATATGTACTAGAAACTGAACTATTTATAAGTTTTTTTTTAACAACTGTCAGTCATTTTATGTTATATGGGACATATTTAGTTGATCGGCAAAATATCTCACATTTTTCGAAAACCATCAAAATCGGCCGAATTTGAAGGTTATTATCCACGTTTTTCGGGCCGATTTGGTCTCGAAATTAAATGTCTCCAAATTCGCACAGTAACTACTTCATACATCATAGAAATGTCTCGTTGTTGCAGAAAACAAATATGGTTTCAAATAAATAGATTTAAAAGACATTCGGCTATCTTTCGAATAACGTCGTATTAGCGTAAATGTTTGATATATGTACTGGAAATTGAACTGTTTAAGTGATTTTTTGACAACCATCAGTCATTTTATGTTATATGGGACATATTTAGATGACCGACAAAATATTTCACTTTTTTCGAAAAACATCAAAAACGGTCGAATTTGAAGGTTATTATCCACGTTTTTCGGGCCGATTTTGTCATAAAATTAAATGTTTCTAAATTCGCACAGTAAATACTCCATACATTGTCGAAATGTCTCATTGTTGCAGAAAATAAATATTGTGTCAAATAAATAGATTTAAAATACATTCGGCTTTCTTTCGAATAACGTCGTATTAGCGTAAATCTTTGATATATGTATTAGAAACTGAACTATTTATGAGATTTGAATAATACATTATATGAAACAAAGCTCACTGATTCATTTGAATAATTCAATCATACAAATACAAACTTATCATCAATGGTTTATTGAATAATAGTAGGAAGGAGTAATATATGAAGTTATCATCACATCGCGGTGCCTGTACCTCGACTGTCTTCTCCTGCAACGCCTTTGCATCCCTGTCTGTACCAACAGTCGAGCATTACAAGATCAGTCATTTTGTAATGCTGTTTTACACCATTAATCACACAAAACTCGTTTTCTACGAGCGTGACTGGTGATCTTGGATAAAAACTGATAATCCCAGCTAACCCGATTTACAAGTACAATGAGAAATAAACGATGATTATATCACCAGTTAGTTCTCGAATTAACCATTGATTCCATCAACTAATGATATTCAATCAACAGAAATTAGAGCTTTTACCTCATAAAATTCATGTCTTGATAAATACCCTGATTTCACCCCCAATTTGATTTGAGAAATCAATCACGTATGATCAGCCAAAATTAGGGCTTTTACCTCATAAAATTTTCAAATCACGAAATACCCTTAATTTCACCCCCAATTATACAAATATTGATTGAATCAACCATCGATTGATATTCAATCAACAAAAATTAGGGTTTCTAATTTCTACGCATAACCCAATAAAAAAAACAAACAAATTCAACAAAAAAAACAAAGATTTATAGAGCCAACAATTGAATAGAAGTGAAGTAAAACGGAATTAAACGAAGGATATGAGTCATTGTATGGAACCGAAATCAGAACGGATCGAATCGAATCCCACAGGAACTGCTGCAAACAAATTAAGTATTAGTAGAATTCGAATTCAAAAAATTATGGAATTTTCAAAAATCGGTCGCAAATTCTCAAAATTCCATCGCAGTATCGTTGATCCGTCGCGATTCTCATAATGCGTATAAATGTACGTATACATGTATGTATTATACGTATAAATGTACGTATATATGTACGTATTATGCGTATAAATATATGTATAATGTACTTATTATGCGTATAAATGTACGTATTTTGCGTATATATGTACGTATTCTGCGTATATATGTACGTATTATTGTACGTATTCTGCGTATATATGTACGTATATATGTACGTATTCTGCGTATATATGTACGTATTTTGCGTATATATTACGTATTTTTGTACGTATTCTGCGTATTTATGTACGTATTTTTGTACGTATTCTGCGTATTTTTGTACGTATTTTTGTACGTATTATGCGTATATATGTACGCATTTTTGTACGTATTATGCGTATATATGTACGCATTTATATACGTATTCTGCATATATATGTACGTATTCTGCGTATATATGTACGTATTTTGTACGTATTCTGTGTATATATGTACGTATTTTTGTACGTATTCTGTGTATATATTACGTATTTTTGTACGTATTCTGTTTTGTACGTATTCTGCGTATATATGCACGTATATATGTACGTATTCTGCGTATATATGTACGTATTTTTGTACGTATTCTGCGTATATATGTACGTATTTATGCACGTATTTTGCATATATATACGTATTTTTGTACGTATTCTGCGTATATATGTACGTATTTATGTACGTATTCTGCGTATATGTACGTATTTTTGTACGTATTTTGCGTATTTATGTACGTATTTTTGTACGTATTCTGTGTATATATTACGTATTTTTGTACGTATTCTGTTTTGTACGTATTCTGCGTATATGTACGTATTTTTGTACGTATTTTGCGTATATATGTACGTATTTTTGTACGTATTCTGTGTATATATTACGTATTTATGTACGTATTCTGCGTATATATGTACGTATTTTTGTACGTATTCTGCGTATATATGTACGTATTTTTGTACGTATTCTGCGTATTTATGTACGTATTCTGCGTATATACGTACGTATTTTTGTACGTATTCTGTGTATAAATGCACGTATTTTGCATATAAATGTACAAATATATGTACGTACATATATACGTGTGTTTGTAAGTATATATATACGTACACGAAAGTGTGCACATATATACGAATATAAATGTTGATATATACGTAAATCTTACAATTTTCATAAATTGTTCAAAATATATTATATTATATATATAAATGCGGATTACTATCTCATCAAGAGGATGAAGTTGAATATTTGAAATCCCTAAAAACTTTAATTAAAATTAAAATTGCTTTTCTCAGAAAAATAAAATCCCCGTTTTTCTTCCGCCTCTTCTTCTCTCCCACTTGAAATCACTCCATTTTTACACGAAATCCAAGCTTTTTAACCTAATTCAAATCCCTCTTCTCTATACTTTCTCCCCTTTCTTCCTTCATCAATTTTTCCCTCATTTTAATTTCGTTTTTTTTCGAATTTTGATTAATTTATGTGTCAATTTGAGGTTGAATTTGTGAAATTAGAGAGGAACCCTCGATTTGATCTGTGATTTTATTGTATATTTGAAGTGGGTTTTTTTATTAAATTCTTTTGTTGGTATTTAATTCAAAAAAAAACTTTGGATTTTGACATACTTTAATCACTTTTATCATTGATTTTTTAGTTCAATTTCCTCTGTTGAAAAGGGGAAAATCCATGATTATAACTGCCCTATTTATTTATGTTTCAAATTTTAGGGATTATCGGATTTTTTGATTAGTGAATTTTTCCTCTTCATTGAAAAAAATACCAATATTTTTGCTGCGTTGCCATGGCGGCGCGCGTTAATTCTTGGGATTTTGGCTGTCAGGGCGTTTTCTTCCTTACATATACGAATATATGTACGTATTTATACGTATATATGTACTTATTATACGTATGTATGTATGTATTATGAATATATGTTCGTATTATACGTACGTATGATGTATTGCATTTGTTTTTTTTTTTAAAAACAGTCTCTAATTTGCAATTTTTTTAAAAAAATCCGTCTCAAATATTGCAATTTTTTTAATAGATCGGTCGCAAATTTCGCAATTTTTTTTAGAATTTTTAGAAAATGCGGTCGCAAATCCTGCACTTTTTTATAGAATTTTTTGAAAAATCGGCCGCAAATATTCATAAATTCGGTCACAATTTTCGCAAATTTTTAATAAATTCGGTCGCAAATTTTACAATTTTTTTCCAATTATTTTTATAAATTCGGTCGCAAATCTTACAAAAAAAATTTATGTCGGTCGCAATTTATCCATAAATTCGGTTGCAAATCCTTCACTTTTTAATAGAATTTTTTGAAAAATCGGCCGCAAATATTCATAAATTCGGTCACAATTTTTAAATAAATTCGGTCGCAAATTTTACAATTTTTTTGCAATTATTTTTATAAATTTGGTCGCAAATCTTACAATTTTTTTTTATGTCGGTCACAATTTATTCATAAATTCGGTTGCAAATTGATACGACCTACTTCAATAAAATCATCTAACTACCACCCCTGAAATCAAGATTTTGCTACTGCTTTTCAATTTTCAATCACTCAAAATCAAGATACTTACATAGATTCCCCGAAATAAAATCGAGCGATATTCGCGCTGAACAAAGTCCACACCAAATGTAATGTCCCGGTGTAAAATAAGGGTCGTTTTGGATGTCAATCGAGTCTTTGAAAAGACGTAATACATGATTTTGAGACGTGTCGTAATCAATTGAAACAAGTTTCATATACCAATTTATATCTCGCCGGAGGATTCTAATAATCATCTTTAGGAATTATATTTATGTTGACAAGTTTTCGTCCTAAAATATCCGCGTTTTAGCACATATTTAAAAACCCTCAAAAATAGCTAAAAACGATCGATTTTGAAGGTTATTATTCACATTTTTTCGACCATTTGGGTCCCGGAATAAAATCAACCGATATTTGCGCTGAACAAAGTCCATATCAAACGTAATGCCCCGGTGTAATACAAGGGTCACTTGGATGTCAATCGAGTCTTTTAAAGGCCATAATATGTGATTTCGAAACGCATCAAATTCAATCGAAACGGGTTCTATATTCCAATTTATATGACGCCGGAGGGTTCTAATAATCTTTTTTAGGCATTATATTCATGTTGACAGGTTTTCGTCAAAAAACATTCGCGCTTTAAAACAAATTTAAAAAACTCCCAAAAATAGCTAAAAACGGTCGATTTTGAAGGTTATTACCCACGTTTTTTCGGCCACTTGAGTCCCGAAATAAAATTGCTCCACATTCGCGCTGGACAATGTTCTCATCAAATAAAATGTCCCGGTGTATTACGAGGTCACTTGGTTTTAAATAGACTTAATATTTTCTTCTGAATTTAATGGTCGTTTCTATATTTGTCTCGTAATACTTATCTTAAGACGTCTTTCATGATTTTTCAAAAGTTCGGAGCCCAAAACGAGTGCCCCTATAGCAAGCACATACGGGATAGACGGCATGGTAGATGTTAGTCGGCATCACCCAATCCATCACTTCCGTCACCTCTCTTAGATATTTCCATGTAGTTAGACCCCGGTTTCTTCTTTTGCGAAGCAATTTCTGCATTTTTTCGTAACACGGCTCCCGGAGACGGATACGGACGTTGTTGGAAAAGCGGGCCCTGAAAAATAGATATCACAAATTCACAATTTGCATTAGATTTCTATGTTCGAATGGCGGACAAAGTGAACGGCTTAGAACCAGACCCATGAACTGAAGACCCGAGGTTTACCCGTAACCCGAATTGACCCGAGTTAACCCGAATTGACCCGAGTTAACCCGAAACTGACCTGACTATTATTATAGAAAACGAGTCGATATCATTTAAAAAGTTGAAAATAGCAAACCCGAATTCAACCCGAAAATGACCCGGCCCGACTCGAAGTCAACCCGAATTCTATAACCCGAAAGTGACTTGACCCGAACCCGACTCGGTTGACCCGGTTGCCAGATTTATATACCCATCACAAGGGAGAATTATTGTTCTTAAAGGGCTCGAAAAGTTCGATAGCAAAACTGTTTTAATCAAAGGCATTGTAGAGAACAAGGTAAGAATGAAAGGTAGCCTTACAGTTGCTGTAGTATCGGCTGCTCGTGGCTGTACTCCCTTAAGACCTACAACCCTGAAAATCATCAATTGAGAGATCACTTATCATTAGTTATCAATATACTGTTCCAGCAATGGCAACATTTAAAAGTCCCCAATATACTCGGTCTTCAGTTTGGGTGTCACGGTAAGACCTTTAATCAACATAGGGGACTAAAAAACTGTGTAATCATAATGACAGAAACATGATTCATTCAACGTACCAGCCACCACGAGGAGCATCGGAATAAGAGCTTGGGTCCATTGGATCCAATTCTTCATCCTCGCTGTAAGACCGTTTCTTGTGGGATCTTCCACCTCCTTTGTTTAGTGGTGGTCGCGAACTTGACCTGCTAGTTACATAACAAATAGTTACAGCAATCGCATGATAACCACACCGTTTCTTACTAGCCAAAATATTAAGGGAAACAAAGATCATCAAATTTCTTATCACGAAAAGTAGCTCAAACCTTTGAGGGAGGGATTTTCTGTCTGGATCTTGCGTGACATTCAAGTCTTTAGTACTCTGCTGCTTGTGTTCTTGTAACAAGTATTGGCTTTGAGGGAGATTAAGAGTCCTGTGTATAAGTCACGTGAAGGTAAGAAACGGAGGAAAGGCAGCGAAAGTAACACAAAGAACGAATAAAAAGCAGCAGCGGGAGCAGCAAAAGATTGTATACACTTGGGTTAACAACACAAAGAGACCGTTTCTGAATTACCTAATACAAATCTAGGTCGAGAACGTCATAGTCTCATAGAATGGAAGCATCCCTAGACATGAGAAGTGGGCATGGATGTTTTTCTGAGACGTTGTGAGAATCAATTAAAGTAATGTTCAAAAGAAAACATGTATGAGAAGTGGTCGTGTTCAAATCGAATCAAATCATCATACGTTGTCAACGAGTTCATTGGCAGGAAAAACCAGTTACGTGTTTCGGGTTCTAGAGTTATGCAAGTTATTATACCTTGTGCAGTGATTACAGTAACCCCAGGCCTGAACAAGTCCTAGCCCCCAACCACCACAGTTCAAGCATCTCTCGGACTGCTCAGCCCAAATATCATCATGATTCTTGGAGGGAGCGTCCTGCACATGCGAGGCAACTTCCAACTCGTGGGGTCGTTCCCATTGTGAAACCTGAGTTTTCTTGTTAAAGTAGTACTTTTGACCTGTGGAGAAAAGTACAATAAAATCAAACTCGAAAATTATATGAGACCAAAGGCAGCCATATGCCCATATGATCTGCATGGCGAGCTATTATATTTCAGTGAGTTCAAAATGTCGGTTTCATAATTTAACAGATTTCTTCGTAGTATATACTAAAAAGTAAAAATCAGTCGAACAATCTCAAACAAACCCCTAATTAATCAGACTCAGTCGAACATATCCTCAAGAACAATTTCTATCAGTTTATAATACCTGATGTCTCATCTAGTGTCTCCACCCACTCTTCAAGCATGGTTAAATTTGATTGGCTTTGTGAACTAGAATCCGTCTCCACCGGTCTTTCCCACTGAGTCTTTCCAGAATTTTCATTGTAGTAATATGACACCCCACTTTGCGGGTCCTTTGCTTCAACCTATATGAAATGCCAATGCACCCGTAAATTTTCCCTAGATCGGAGTATTTACTCTAAACATATGCAGAAAAAAATCAATCCTCGTTTAAATTTACCAGTAAGTGTTACACCATGCTCCCTTTGTCCCACTGTTACTATCCTCCATTCCTTTTGAGAGAGTTCAAGAACAACTTGTTCACTTTTACTTGATCGTGTGCGTCAATGAAACGATCGAGGCCTCGACAATTATGCAAAGTCAAAAAAGACGCTAACCCTCTGGGACAAAGGGAGCAACATTTAAAATTTAAATAGACGAATCACAAGTGGACACACTTGATGATAAAAGTAAAATTTGAATGTTTAAAGTTCTAAGTACTTAGATTTTGCTACGACTTGAGACATTCTGACTCACCCATCCAGGAGCTAGGTTGCCAGCACTTGATAATTGAGTAACTGATGTTTTTTCCTTCTGCAAAATAATTGAAATTTGAAATAGTCAAAATTTTGCGAATGGTGAGAGTGCAGCCGTGAACTATGCTAATGGGGAACTTACACAAATGCACACAATTCAAGTACAGCCAACAATAAAAGATAGCATGGATATCTTACTGAAGAATGGATATCCTGATCATCTTTAGCAGAAGCGTCTTTTAAGATTCCTCGTGCTTTCAACCTCTGTTTGAGGAACTCCGGTAATTCTTTAGCCTCGTGCTTATGCTGTGATTCTACTCCCACGCCCGCACTTGTCTCACGGGTTTCACGGCCAGCAACACCTGATGTCCCTGAATAATCAAATCAGATTATTAATGACTAACAAAATGACAAATTTGATAGAAATGCAACATGTTACAAAATTAAAATAGGCTTACCGGGTACTGCAGAATGAAGATAGGCACCTCCACCTGGCACACCATAACCATTACCTATCTCCAGGTTATCTGAAAAATGAAAACAATATACTATATAAATTCAAACAAAGTTAAGAATTTGATCTATATACTTGCTGTGGAATACGTCGACTGCAAGTTGCCTAGAGTATAATATACATCTACGAAGAAAAATGACAATAACATCACTAACATAAAGAATCACTTAAAGGTACCCTAATTCAAAATCACAGACGATAACGGATGTATAATGCTCGTAATTTTGAAATTTCTGCACCATGTTTATGACAGCTGGTCAACAGGATTTCAAAGTCCATTATCTACTTCTATAGATAGTGAGCTTGTTTTGACTAAGTTCAACACCGTTCAGCCCTCCCGATGCTAATACGTAAAAGTCCTAACTCAAAAGTGATAAGGAGAGGAGTTGGAAATCAACCTTTTTCAGGAGCAGAGGGCTTCCCACGCTTTACAGCCATTTCTGACCGATGTTCTGAAGTAAGCTTCAGTAGATGCTCCTGTATATGAAAAAAATTAAGAATGAATTTTCATCAGCTTAAAGAACAACTATTACATATATATGCAAAATGCAAAACAGCGGAATTTTTCACCGCTACCTCCATAAAAATAGTACATATTTCTTAGTTGCCAACAGATGTTTTAAAAATGATTATGAATGCACGACAAGGAAAAAACGATATCACGTCTTAAAAGTGACCTTTATCGCATTTGGATCTTGCTGGCTAGAAAAAATGTCTTTGTCGTCAGGCAGCATGCTACTTCCTCTGACCTCCCTGAAGTGAAATAGCTAGTAAATATGATTGTGTGTTATACTGTTATAAGTCTACATTCCACAGCATTTAGTCCTATACAAAAATCTGAAACCAATAGAGGCACACCTTTGGCTCTGTATAACCTGTTGGGTTGCATTTTCCTGGTCAATTCAGACACGGAAAAAAATTAATCACACTTAACACATACACCCAAAAAAAATACAACAAGACTAATTGCAGACGACAATTACTTGTTCACGCAATACAGCAGCTTGAACAACTGTATCGATCTCATCATCTGGTTTACGAACGTGATGCAAAGAACCTTGATGGGAATTAGACGGTTCAGAAGACCCTACTTCAGATATGTTCATTTCAGGTCTATCGCCTTCTTTTCTGTCCTTCGCCTGATCAACTACAGCAAGCCCACCCTGCCTAATTTCCGAATTTGATTGAATCGACACATGACCACCATATGGTCCAACAGGGAAGTTGCCCGTATTAGGAAACTGTTGTGTTTGTTGATTATGAGAAACTGGAGCGACAACCCCATTACCATACTGATAATTACTCGGCATTTGTACAGGGAAGTGATGATGATACGGAGCACCATTAAATTGAAGGGGTGGACCGAAATTGGGAGGTGGGGTAACACCATAATGCGGCACAGGGAACTGATGACCGGGATGCTGATAGAACGATTGGTCAGGGGGTCTAGAAAAAGGGGTCGCAACAGACGGGTAATTTTGCGATGATTGCACACCAGGAGGAGGTGGATTTCCGTAATGGTTTTCCATTTTTAGTTATTACAGCGAACTATACTTCCTAATCCTTTTTTCAAGATAAAACTAGTCACAGAAAACAATCATATCGAAGCAAATCCCAATCGATATTCAACAGAAGGCCGTGAATGTCGAGTACAAAGCATCTGTACACGAAAAAAATGATCCATCAGACAGTTAGACACCATCTCACCATTTTCAATTGCAGAAACTCAATGAATAACTACATCCATTTTTTTCCCTAATCTTTTATCGAGATAAAACTAGTCAAAGAAAACGATCATATCAAAGCGAATCCCAATCGATATTCAATAGAAAGCCATAAATGTCGAGTGCACAGCATCTGTACACGAAAAAAATGATCCATCAGACAGTTAGACACCATCTCACCATTCTCAATTGCAGAAACTCAATGAATAACTATATCCATTTTTTTCCTAATCTTTGTTCGAGATAAAACTAGTCGAAGAAAACGATCATATCAAAGCGAATCCCAATCGATATTCAACAGAAGGCCGTGAATGTCGAGTGCAACAGCATCTGTACACGAAAAAAATGATCCATCAGACAGTTAGACACCATCTCACCATTCTCAATTGCAGAAACTCAATGAATAACTACATCCATTTTTTTCCTAATCTTTTATCGAGATAAAACTAGTCAAAGAAAACGATCATATCAAAGCGAATCCCAATCGATATTCAATAGAAAGCCATAAATGTCGAGTACACAGCAGCTGTACACGAAAAATATGATCCATCATACAGTTAGACACCATCTCGCCATTTTCAATTGCGAAACTCAATAAATAACTAAGAATATGAGACAAATCAACACATTACAAGTAATTCAAACTACGAATTATTAAAACCGCAAGCAATTCGCACAAATCTGGGTTTCATTGTAATAATTTGATTGCAAACCCTAAATTAACGAAAATAAGTGTATATCAATCAACAGAAGATTTGGGGGTGACTTACTTGTTGTAGAGGATGATTTTTCTTCAATTGCGCCAGAATCTTGATTGATTTGGGTAATTTAATTAGGGTTTGACGGAGGTTTGAAGAAGATTTGATTAATTACGCGTACGGAGTCTAATGAAGAAGTAAAAAAGGGGTTTTTTTTATTAAGGGTATTTTCGTCGGTTCACGGTTCACAATTTTCACGACTCAATTTGCTTACTACTTCCTCTGTTCAAATTTAAAGTGCACATTTTTTTTGACATTATTCACAATTAAATGGAATTTTCGATATTCTCGACAATCTATAAGAGAAAATATAGTCATGTGGAATCACTAGACGAAATTTTCGATATTCTCGACAATCTATTAGAGAAAATATAGTCATGTGGAATCACTAAATGGAATTTTCGATATTCTCGACAATCTATAAGAAAAAATATAGCCATGTGGAATCACTAAATGGAGTTTTCGATATTCTCGACAATCTATAAGAGAAAATATAGTTATGTGGAATCTTGTTTGATTCATATTTATGAGTAGGTTAAAATATCAAATTTTCATAATTTTTGTTAATGTAAAATGAAAGATATCGATGGTGCAAAACATGCATCGACAAATGTGCAAAAGAGAAATGTGTAGTTTATATTTGAATATAGTTACGTGGAATATAGTTATGTGAATACAGTCGAGAATTTTCGATATTCTTGACAATCTATAAGAGAAAATATAGTTACGTGAAATCTTGTTTGATTCATCTTTATGAGTACCTTAAATTATCAAAAAAAAATTAATTTTTGTTAATGTAAAATGAAAGATATCGATGGTGGAAAACATGCCTCGACAAATGTGCAAAAAAAAATGTGTAGTTTAAATTTGAATATAGTTATGTGGAATATAGTTATGTGAATATAGTCGAGAATTTTTGATATTCTCGACAATCTATAAGAGAAAATATAGTCACATGGAATCTTGTTTGATTCATCTTTATGACTAAGTTAAAATATCAAATTTTTATAATTTTTGTTAATATAAAATAAAAGATATTGATGATGCAAAACATGTATCGACAAATATGCAAAAGAGAAATGTGTAGTCTGAATTTGAATAGAGAGAGTAATCCGTTGGAGTGATAAATGGGTCAGGTTCAGGCCGGGTTTGGTCACTTTTGAATCAGTAATACTGCTACTAATTGAATCGGGTTATTCAAGGTTTATTTCGGATCTTTTATTATCAATTTTTTTAAGCATATTCGAAATCAAAAGAATTCGAAGTACGTTTTTTATTAGTTTGATTTTGTTTTCTCTTTTTGTAATCCCAAATTTGGATTTAACTCACAACCAAATACGAGTAGTAAGGGAAAAGTAAAGTATTTGGTGGAAAATGAAAGTTGAGAGAATGTGTGGAGTCAGAAATGATATTGATCACAAAATTCAACCAAAAAAAGAAAAATTGTATTCCCCCTCTCATTCATTCAATTCTTTACCCATACTATAAATGAACAATTCAATCAGTTCTTTACATTTCCCTTTTGGTAAAAGACTTTACCATATAACTCTCGTATCCTAACTCTATTTACACAAAATGTCACTACTTTTTCCTTACTTTAAATTTGGTGAACCCGTAAAACCATTTGATTTACCAATAATACCGTTATTTTTACTCGTACCATTTTTCCTTAAAGTTGTGAAGATCTCAGGTAAAAAATTGAATAGATAGGAGGAGGTACTTATTTTTGTATCATATCTACATCATTAATAGGGTAAAGCTACTCAATTCCAATAAGCTTGTTCATAACCCGAAAAATAACTAATTGACCAAAAAAAAAAATTGTTGTGACGAGGATATTCATCATAAATTTGAAATGTCAAATAATAATACGAGTAGTACCCATTTGACAAACAATTGGCTAATCCTCAGATTTTCACAAGGGAGACTACCCAAAAGCCCAAATCAACAGGCTTAAATTGTTCTAACAAATTAGAGATGAAACCTAAAAACAAAAATAATGTATCACGTATTTGATCTTGAATGCTATATGACTCTGATAAATATGACTCTGACCCGTATTTGATCTTGAATGTCAAGAGCGCAACATCTACAGAGTAATATGATTCAATTCACCATCATCAAACAAAATGACACCATTAATCATGCTCTAATTCACAATTAAGTTTCCTGAAAACCCGCCTTTAATAACGATATTTGAGACAAAACACATTATACAACGGACAATAACTAAGAAAATTCGCATCAAAACTACAATAATCCTACGATATGCAGAGTTCAACTGCATCGATATAAGCAATTCTCACAATACTAGTAACAAGCAATTAATTGACGTTACAAATCATACAAATTCGTATTGATTATTAAAATTAGGGTAATGTTAAATACAGCCCCAGAGTTGTATTTAAACATTAAATATCTTCTATATTTGACATAAAGTTAGAAATTTAAGAATAAACTAGACATACATCGATGCAATTAATACAAGTATTAATAATTTGTTTCCTTTTTAGATAAAAGACTAAGGGTTGTATTCATCAATTTTCTTAAAATTATGAGCAGGGTGAGTCAAAGCATTTTGTTATTTTCTAGTGTATTATTAGGTGCTTAAATATCGGGCAGAGATGGATTTCAGAAAATTTACCGACTATAAAAAATGTCAAATAAATAATAAAACAAACCCACCACAATAATGATGTATTTCATCGAACTTTTATCACAATTATTATTTTTTTAAAAAAATTGCCCCAATTTTTTGAATTTTATTTTTTTGTGATAAATGGATCATTACAACGATAAAAATTGATAAATAATTTTCTCATTTTGTATAGTCTATGTTTTCGTACTTTGACAATTAGATGGGTCGGATCAAATACGGGTCATGATTCTGGCTAGGGTCAAAAATAATTTCGAACGCGTAATGCCCTAATTATTATTTAGACTTTTGTAATTATTATAATTATTATCAGACGGTTAATAAACGACTAAATCTACAAATCAGCTGATTGAGCTAGGTTCGGTATATAATCAGCTGATGTGTCGAAGGTTAATCATTGCGACGAGATGTGTCGAAGGTTTAATCATTGCAGCGGCCCTACATCCCTACGATATACATTTGGAGTGTGCCGGATTGCTAGCCAAAATATCGAGGGTTTGCCTTCTATTGCTACTATTTGGGGTTTTCTTGGCCTTAGGTGGTCTATTAAAAGACGGCTTGTGAGACTCATATCTGTTGAGGAAAGAAATTCCCACGTCCTTAAAGTCGAGTTATGCAAGAATTAAGTCGCAATCAAAGCAATGCCTTACATTTATGGATAGGAGAAATTGCAAGACTCAAGATGTGCAATCGTGCAACAGCAAGACTCGTCATTTGTGTTACAAAGATATCGACTTTTCTTTTTTATATTACCATCATCTTCAAATTGGGGAGGACGATTGGCGAGAATGTTCAGTCGTATACTCACCGATGAAGTTTTGAAAACGACGGCCGCGGCGAGAAAACCGACTCAGCGGCAGCAAAGGTCGCGCCTTTTTTATTCCACCAAACATTGTTGTTGCGGCTATGAGAGACGGTGCCGCTGGTTTCACGCTCGTCCTTGATCTCGTCTACTGTCATCTTCTGTTGTTCGCAGGACGTTTCACCGGTACCATCATCCTCCAGCTCGGGAATATCATCATCTTCGTCTTAAGGTGGGGAGAACCAGAATCAGATTGGGCAGGACGATCACCTTCACCTTCAGCTTGGGGAGCATGTTCTGTGGAATACTCACCGATGAAGTTTCGAAATTGACGGCCACGGCGAGAAAAACGACTCACCGGCAGCAAAGATCGGGTCTTTTTTATTCCACCCAAGATTGTTCCGGGAAACTGACTCACTCGCACCAAAGGTCGCGACTTTCTGATTCGATTAAACATTTCTATTGCTGCTGCTCTGAGAGAGGAACAGAAGGAATGCTGAGTTGAAAGAGAGAGATGCTCACACCAGACTTCATATAATAGGAATAATGATACACAAAAATAATGAACAACTAATTTCATGTGAAAAAATTGTGGTAATTTGAACGAAAAATAATTCATCTACAAAACATTTCTCAAATAAAAAAAATACTCCTCACATATAATAGGAAAATGAGACCTCTTTTAGGGACGGAGAAAGTAGTAAGTAACAATGATACGCAAAAATAATGAAAAACTAATTTCATGTGAAAAATTGTGATAATTTGGACGAAAAATAATTATCTACGAAGCATTTCTCAAATAAAAAATAGCTTTATTGTAAAAAAAATCACTTAAAAAATTTGGTAGATGGTAATTCACAAAAAATTTGTTCCAAAAATGAAAATATATTATTTTTATAAACAAAATAAACAATTTAAACGTTATCTTTCGTGGTAAAAAATTGTGAATGTTTGTTAAAAAAATCATTAATTTCTCCGGACATTTTTTAAAAATATTTCTAAGTATTTTTTGTTGGATGCATTTTGGAGCAAAATTTATTTATGAGACCTATTTTCAAAGTATATAAGAAATTAATATTATAGGTAAATAATACTGTAATTAAGTTTTTTTTTTTCGAGCTGTTTTCTTGTTCATGTATACGATTGTGTGTTCATGCAGATGGATTTTGTTGGCATAAAGTACTAGTCCATGATCCTGAAGTTCAAGATTCAGAAAACTCTTTAACTCTGTTTCGTTCCCTACAAACTTCTTGAGATCTACATGCTGAGGCATGATGTCTTGATAACTAGAAGATGAAGCTATGATCACATGTCGTTTTGATATGCATGATATTCATTATATTGATGTGGGGACATGATTTATGTTACTCTCTTAGTCTTACACAGGGCCGGTCCTGAATTTTCGGAGGCCCTAGGCAAACTATTCAAATGGGGCCCTTTAAAAATTGAAGTTAAATTTTTTTTGTCATTGTTTGTTCTAGTTAAATCTAGCCAAAGAAAATATTTCTTTCATTGCAAACACAAATCGAACCACAAAGAATCGTAAGCTCAACAATCGTATTTATTTGGAGTATTAAACTATGAACAACTACTTACATGATTCCTAATTAATCGACTGGATCTGTAGCAAAATCATGTTTCCAAAATGATAAACACAAATCAATAATTCCAAAGTCATAAACACAAGTGACAACTGCAAATTAAATTTGGAAATCATAAATTCATAACCATAATACTCCGTACTAATTACCGAAATCAAAAAATCAAACCTGCAACAAATTAACATCTAACAATACAACAAGACAACTAAAATTCACCCAAAAGTTAAAGAATTAATGAGAACGGGAAGAACAAATAAAGAATTAGGACACTGTAGTAGTAGAGGCAGGAGGCGACGAGATTAGGGTGGCGGCGAGTGTCGAGCCCTATGACTGACGACGGAACACTATGGATCGACGGCAACAACGCCTGAGATTTTTTATTTTGACAAATGATGATGGATGAAACATAGTAAGGCGATGAGTATATATCTTGATCATAGAAATTTTCTGATTTTTAAGAACCCTACATACTCTATTAGTCTCTATATGATTTGGAGTTGGAAATTTTGAGGGAAGGTGAAGATTAAGAAATTGATTGATTTCTACACTCCTCTGTAATTAATAATGTTACTCAATTTGGGTGAGGAATTAACGTTACTTTTGGATTTTGGGTAATTGTGAAACAGTGAGTTGTCTTTTTCGATTCTTTCCCTCTTCCCAAGTTATCAATTACCAATTCCCACTTTCCAGAATCCCAATCCCAATATAGCGTAAAACTAGTTTCAGTTTTAGTTTTTTTTCTTCTTCTTGCATTGGGCCCCCTTTCCCCTTGGGCCCTAGGCACCCGCCCCCCTGGACTACCCCCAGGGCCGGGCCTGGTCTTACATAGGCATACTATTTGACTTGCAGGAATGGATCAAACTATTTTGAGTATCACTAATTATACATGGTTGCCAATTTGATCCATGTATTTTTGAATTCCAAAATTTTAAACTACAAGAAATCACCAATTTACCTACCCATACACAATCGGTCGCTAAACCTAGTTACCGTTCGAGATTTTATTTTTATTCGCCCGCTATTATAATTTTGGTTGGTAGAAAAAAATAAGTTTTAAGTATTCAAAATAACCTTAATTTTGGTCGCTAATTACCGATTGGCAGTTGCTCAGTGAAGAGCTACTAGCTAGGTAGGTAAAGATTGAGTCTCGGTTAGACGTGGTTAAACGGGTCGGGTAATTTTGCCAACTTTAGTTTGGGTCGATGTGGCCTGTGGGTTATTAGAAGTTAATTTCGAATTTATATTACACTCCGTAACATAAAATCAATAAAATCTCGACACGAGATGTATTAGTAGTAACTAGTTGGAAAGCCCGTGCGATACACGGGCCGCTTGTTAGTGACGTTGATAAGGATACTAAATTGGATTATTGCATAAATTGGTGCACAACAGTAGAGAGTCGGTCGAATCAGTCGAAGGGAAGAGTATGTCTAATAGTAAATGAATATTATCAATGTGTTTCAAAGGATCATAAATAATATATGCGGTAAACGTAAAATTAAATTATAGGCATTATATATGGTGCATTGTAGTTTGAATGAAAAACTAATTAAAGTATCTCGCACATGAATATACGTAGATATAAATATTCACCGAGTAAAATGTGGAAATATTACAATTAATAACGATGAAACATGTGATAAAAAACAAATTTGTCATTATCAGCGCACAAGTTATAATAATGAATGTTGTCGGTTAAAGTAACTACGCATAATTATGAACGCATTTGAAATTATAGTAAAGTTGAAAATTACAACTCCATATTTATAATTGTAGATACTCACCACGTTAGATAATTTTTGATTGATAATCTCACCTTCTTAAATTTTTGATTGATATCTAACTTATAAATTTTCAATGTGGGATAATTCTTTGGTTGATATATAAGGACGAACGATTACCCTTATTTATCATAATAACAAAAAGGAAAATAAAATATATCTACTTGTAGTCTTGTATTAGGATAATAATAATAATTTTATTTTTATTATAGTATTAATTATTTTAAAATTTTAATTTTATATTTTTAGAATTTCTTAAGAATTAAAAGGTTTTTGGTTTATAGTCTTAAATATTTTTTAAATTATGACTCAAAATATTTTTGGTTAATATCTAATAATGAATTATTACTCACGAATGGTTACACTTATTTATATTATAGAATTCTATCACATTATATCATAATTTTTAGTGTGAGATAATTTAACTCAAGTTTATATTCATAAGAGCGCTCTTTTTAAGGCTTAAAAACATTTTTTGTTGATATCTAAGAACGAATGATATTATAATTCTTCAATGTGAGATAATTTACCTTAAGTTTATATTTTTAGAGCACTTTTTAAAATTTAAAATGCTTTTGTTGATATCTAAGCACGAAAGATTATTCGTATTTATATAATAGAATTCTATCACCTCATTATAATTTTTCGAAGTGGGATAATTTTAAGTTTTTTTTTTATATATGTAATAATAGATTCATCACTTTTTTGAGTAAATAATATATGGAATTTATAATCTAATGAAAGCATTTTCTACCCAAAATTTAACTATTTCATTTGTATATTTTTGTTGCGATGATTTTTTTGTTAAATGAAACTTAAATTTTTTTTACTTTAAATGGTAAAACATCACATTATTATAATGGATGAAATATACTCCCTCCAATTCTTTTTTTTTCTTCCTACTTCATTATTACATGTAATAGGGGAGTAGGAAGAAAAAAAAAAGAATTGGAGGGAGTACATTATAATAATTAAAAGATTATCTACTTGATTTCTATATTATTTATGATATACGGAGTATTCTTGAATCGAGTTTTGATGAAACGGACCAATCATATCACTCGAAAGAAGCATCAAATATATATACAAAGTATCGTAATTTTTTGATGTGGGATAATTTTACTTAAGTTTATAATCTTAGGATTTTTTTAAGACTCTAAAGATTGTTGGTCGATAACTATAGAACAAATGATTGTTCTTGAGCTTGTTTTAAGACTCAAAAGATTGTTGGTTGATATCTAAGAATGTATGCTCGATTGTTTTTTTTTGGTTAATTGATTCTCATTCATTGATTGTACGGTTCTTATTAATAATATAGAATTTCATCACCTCATCATAATTTTTCGATATGAGATAATTTTTACTTAATTTATAATTTTCGGAGTTTTTGGTTGATAACTAAGAACGAGTGATTGCTCTTAAGCCTTTTTTTTTTAAGACTTAAAAGATTATTGATGACATATAAAAATGAATGATTGCTCTTATTTATAATATAAAATTTCATCACCGCATCATAATTTTTCGATGTAGATAATTTTTAATTAACTTTATAATCTTAGGTGATTTTTTTAACACCCAAAAGATTTTGTTGATATAAAAAAAACGAATGACAATTTTTCGATGTGTGATATTTTTTACTACATAACTTTATCATCTTTTATAAAAACGAATTATATCTTATTTATAATCTTAAGAGTAATATAGAATATCATCACCCTATTATAATTTTTTGATAAGATTTTTTTATCAAGTTTGATATCTAAGAATGAATGATTACTTTTATTTATATAGATATAATTTTATTTAGGGTTTTATTAAATACAACCCTTATGGTTGCATTTAAGAAAAAAATTAAAACCTTTCTAAATTGGTATAAACCTAGAAATTGAAAAACCAAATTGCACAAACATTGATGTAATTAATGCATATATCAAAACTTTTTTTTTTTCTCTTTTGGTGTCTTACATGCATATATCAAAATTTAAATTGGTAAATTAAATTATTTTAATCATTTGTCTTATAAATATGTTTATAGTTTCTAAATATAGACAATAATACACGAAAGCAACGGGTTTGGTTTGGTCGATGCTTGATGACCCATTTAGGGGGTGTTTGTTTGATCAAATTTGGATATAAGGTATGGGTTTGAAATCATCTAACCCCATACCTTGTGTTTGTTTGCGAAAAAAACTGCTTTCATACCCATACCTCAAACCCATGAGGTATGGGTTTCCCATACCCAACCCCCTCCTTGGGTATGAGATTTGATACCTATGGAATCAATTTAACAAAAAAAATGATATTTCTTTGAAATGTTATGAAAATATATATTTGATTAAAGCATAATATACATGAAATTAATTAAATAATTAAAAAATAAATATTTTAAATGACTTTTTTGGAAGATTAATGACACTAGCTAATATTAACCCGATACCAACTAGAATCGAAACAAACACAAGGTATGAGGAATCAAGTTCCAACCCCATACCACCTTGGTATGATTCCTCATTCCGATTCCATACCTTTGCACGAACCAAACGCCCCCTTAGGTTGTTAATTAGGTAAGACATCTCTCACAAACGTTGGTAAGATACCGTTTCTTATGAGTTTTTGTGGGGAAAAAGTATCATAAACGATAATATTATGCCATTATTAAACAAAATATTATTTCAAATATTATTATTTAATTCTTATCATAAACGATAATATTATGAAATTAAGGGTAAATAAAAATTCACACATTATTCTTGTATATATAGCGGTTTTAATTACATAAATATTTACGGAATAAACCGCATGACGCTAAACGCAAACGCCGCAAATTCTCATGTAAGCTGGTCTTAAAAATCAATGTATAAATATAAATATATGGCAATATTTCTAGTCGCAGAAAGCGAAAGAAAACCTAAATGGAAAAATCAAATGATTGTAGAGAATATGCTGGCACGGAGGCGTTGAACGATGTACCATGTCCCTTAAAGTGACTCGTGACCGGATATACCTGCAATTGTCGACAGAGAAGTTAAAATTTCGTACATTTAATTTAATTTAAATTAATATCAGAATAACATAGTTTACAACGACGCATTACCTTCCTGGGATTCTCGAAACTATTTTCGTCAGTGACTTTTGACGATGAGAGGATCGTCTTAGATAAGGATCGTAGTTTCTTGGATCCGGTGAACTTCATTGTCAAATCTCTACTAGTGTTACCGAAATTCACTACCTGTATATATATATTTATATATATTTAAAAAGTAAAAATTATCATTCATAATGAGAATTAATATCAGCAAAGATAAGCTCAAAATACGAACCTTGACAGTGACGTAGCTCTTGTTGTTGTATCCTTTCCGACTGATAACAGACGCAACAAGTGAATGATCGTCTGTTTGTAGAGTAGACGAGACGAGTGATGCACCATTTGTTTTAATGAAGAAACGTTGTTGCACCCAGTAACTCGGAGTTCCATAGACATCAACTGAATCGAAAACGATTGCATCGGGATTCCACCTGTGTATTATATTAATACACATCATCAAATAAAATGGGTTTTCGAACTATTAATAATAAATAAAATTTAATAAAGAGTATAATTACTTAATTATTTCATATATTAAAGAGCAAATATAATTTGTTTCGTTAGTAATAATAATAATACTTCCTGCTAACTTGTATAATTTGTTTAGTTGGTAATACAAGTTCCGTTATATAAATAATAATAATAAAAATAAAACTATTAAAATAAATTAATAAAATTTAATACTTCGTATTAAAAATATTTTTTTGACTTAAAAAAGGTTTTTGGAAAAAACAGCGTTCGAAATTATTTTTAATGCTAACCAAAACCATGACTGACCTATATTTGACCCAACCCGTCTAGTTGTCAAAGTACGGAAAATAGACTATATAATAAGTATTTTTGTTGAATTCAAATTCGCAGAATATTATTAATGATGAATCGAGAATTCGAGGTACACACCTCCTATTATTCGCATTAACCAAGAGTGGCGCGTAGCAAGCCAATGCAACCACGTCACTGCAATCGAATAATCGTAAACAGATTAAATAAAACCCGATAATGATCAAAAAGTCGAAACAAACAATGAATATTTTACCTGTTTTTCTCTATGCCTATCAGGAACGCGGCTTCAGCCAGTGCGGCGTGCAAATTTCCCAATCCTGCCTCTTTCCAAACGGCATACTCGCTAACAAAAACCTGCCGAAAAAAAAAAAAAGTTCAGTTCAATTAAATTAAGGTAAAACAGATAGAATTATATATAGGGACAGTTAACTAAACTAAACTAAACTAACCTTTGGCCCATCACGTGGCGTGGAGTCGAAATGGTTTTGAAGAGCGAACATGCCGGCCGGAGTAGTATAATTCTGAAATTAATTAAACCGATATTGATGATTAATTAGTTGTTACGAGAATTAAATTAAATTAAATTAATGAGACTATCTAGCTAGAAGATCAGTTGCGAGAATACGTGGTAATCAAACAGATCAGTTGGATGATTCAACCGATTTCGACTGCCATCACAGTTGGAAATCGCTTTTATGTCTGGATACCATCCCTTCAAGGCCGTATAAAACTCCATGTAGTTTTCTGGTTACACGAAAGGTACGTAGTAGTTTCATTAGATTCACTCGAAAATAAATAACTGAAACGTTAAAAAAAATAAAATTAAAATTAAAGTGTCACGAAAGTAGTACTTTCATTAGATTCACTCGAAAATAAATAACTGAAGACATTAAAAAAATAAAATTAAAATTAAAGTGTCACGAAAGTAGTAGTTTCATTAGATTCACTCGAAAATAAATATCTGAAGGCGTTACAAAAAATAAAATTAAAATTGAAGTGTCACGAAAGTAGTAGTTTCATTAGATTCACTCGAAAATAAATATTTGAAGACGTTAAAAAAATAAAATTAAAATTAAAGTGTCACGAAAGTAGTAGTTTCATTAGCGAAAATAAATATTTGAAGACGTTAAAAAAATAAAAATAAAAATAAAAATAAAATTAAAGCATCGGAAATTATAGATTCACTCGAAAATAAATATTTGAAGACGTTAAAAAATAAAATTAAAATTAAAGTGTCACGAAAGTAGTAGTTTCATTAGCAAAAATAAATATCTGAAGACGTTAAAAAAATAAAAATAAAATTAAAGCATCGAAAATTATATGTATACCTCTGTAGAATGTAAAGTTGCAATCTTCATTACCAATCGCGACATATTTCAAGTTAAACGGTTGAGGATGACCCATTTTAGCTCGAAGGGAACCCCACTCAGTGCGAACGTCGCCTCTGGCAAATTGAATTCCGTCTAACATGTCCTGAAACCAAATCAAAATCAATATATATAAATAAAAATTACAATTTCAAACGTAATAAAATTAGGTCGAAATTATATATAAATAAAAATTACAATTTGAAAAGTAAAATTAGGTTGAAATCGTTAATAATAATAATAATAATAATAATAATAATAATAAAATAATAATAATAATAATAATAATAATAAGTTTTTTAAAGGGTTACAATGCAACTTAATTACAACTCCAAGTTAAAAAAAAAATTACGTACATGATTTGTTTTTTAAATAAAATAAAATACGATGTAAAAGAATTAAAATTTGAAACCGTCTCAAGCAATAAAATAAAATAAAATAAATTTTGAAACCGTCTCAAATTAACGTCGAAACGTAAGGTTAAAGGCAATACCTTAACATATTGCTGAATGCCTGAAGTTTTATTAACGTGTTCATGACGGCTAATTCCTGCATTCACGACCCATATCGGTTCGGCCCCAAGATCCTCGGCCAGCTTCGAAATAATAATAAATCATATATTACTCGACTTTCAAAATTTAAGAAAAATAAAAACGGACGAAAAGACGAAAAAAAAAAGAATTAAAAAAAAACGGACGAAAAAAAAAGAATTAAAAAAAAAATGGACGAAAAGACGGAAAAAAGGGGCGATAAGCCATACCAAAAGTCCTTCGTAAAAGCCGAGCCCATCGTCTGTCCAGTAATTATAGACATCGCTATAGTGTCCGGGTCTGTCTTGCCACGGTCCTATCGTTTTCTTCCATTGGACACTATTACGCAGTTTAATTCCCTCGACGAAAGTTCCACCTGAAATAAAACAATTTCAATTTCTCGTGACTTTAATTAATATTTCTCGCCGAAAGTTCCACCTAAAATAAAACAAATAACATTTCAATTTCTCGTGACTTTAATTAATATTTCTCGACGAAAGTTCCACCTGAAATAAAACAAATAATATTTCAATTTCTCGTGACTTTAATTAATATTTCTCGACGAAAGTTCCACCTAAAATAAAACAATTAATATTTCAATTTCTCGTGACTTTAATTAATATTTCTCGACGAAAGTTCCACCTAAAATAAAACAATTAATATTTCAATTTCTCGTGACTTTAATTAATATTTCTCGACGAAAATTCCACCTAAAATAAAACAATTAATATTTCAATTTCTCGTGACTTTAATTAATATTTCTCGACGAAAGTTCCACCTAAAATAAAACAATTAATATTTCAATTTCAACCGTTTATATATATATATATATATATATATATATACCTGGAAAACGTAAGAACCCGGGCTTTAACGCGGCTATCATTTGATATATATCCTTGCGAAACCCGTGACCCTACAACAGGAAGTCACGAACAGTTAATATATTATCGATTTAAATAAATTTTAATATATTATACGGTTTTATATTAATTTTTTAATCGTCGAAATAATAAATTTTTTAGTACTACAACACGAACAATTAAGATATTATCGATGCAAATAAATTCTAATATAGAATACGGTTTTAAATTAATTTTTTAATCGTCGAAATAATAAATTTTGTAGTACTACAAAACGAACCGTTAAGATATTATCGATGCAAATAAATTTTAATATAGCATTACGGTTTTATATTAATTTTTTAATCATCAGTCAAAATAAATAATAAATTTTTTAGTACTTACTTTGTAAGTATCAGTTGGCATGGCGGATACTTGATCGAACCAAATTACTCCTCTTCTATTAGTAGTGAATTGGAGTCGTGAATTGGTGTTCGACTTGGTGGCGGTCAATAAAAGTTCCATCCTCGTCCAATGATGGGATACAGACGACCTACAAAAATTAACATTAATAAATATAATTTCAACGTTTCAGCGTTACTGTTTTGAATATTTTAATCAAAGGTAAATAAATACAGACGACCTACAAAAACTAGCATTAATAAATATAATTTCAGCGTTTCAGCGTTACTGTTTTGAATATTTTAATCAAAGGTAAATAAATACAGACGACCTACAAAAATTAGCATTAATAAATATAATTTCAGCGTTTCAGTGTTACTGTTTTGAATTTTTTAATCAAAGGTAAATAAATACAGACGACCTACAAAAATTAGCATTAATAAATATAATTTAAGCGTTTCAGCGTTACTGTTTTGAATATTTTAATCAAAGGTAAATAAATACAGACGACCTACAAAAACTAGCATTAATAAATATAATTTCAGCGTTTCAGCGTTACTGTTTTGAATATTTTAATCAAAGGTAAATAAATACAGACGACCGGCAAAAATTAGCATTAATAAATATAATTTCAGCGTTTGTTTTGAATATTTTAATCAAAGGTAAATAAATACAGGCGACCTACAAAAAGTTAAATACAGACGATAAATAAATGATTGAGACAGACGAACTTACACTGTTATCGGTGAAGAAATAGACTCGGTTCCATCCTTTGTTGCGAATGATACCGTTATGGGTACCATATCAGACGAACGGATTTCGAAAGTGATCTTGTACTGCTTGCCCTTCTCGATATTCTGCAAAAAAAAAAACGATCGAAATGTAAAACCTCAATTCGACGAAAATAAAAAATAAAAAAGTCGACGAAAAAATAATAAAAAAAATCGAACTTATTTATTTTATTTTTTTCAAAAAAAAAAGGACGAAAATTTAGGAACATACCATGCCCCAGAAGCCGGGGTTGTAGATACCCACGTGGACCAGGGTATCTTTGAGAACGTTGACTTTGAGGGCGACTGGATTGCGTGGGAAGGGTGACGAGAGGTCAGTGGAAACGAGTATTTCTGACTCGTTTCCAATGACACCCCAAGGGTTCAAGTCGGCGTGGGTCCCGTTGTTGGACTCGAACCCTGTGAATTAATTAAAAAAACTCAATTTTATTAGTTCAATATTATTATATACGAGTATATATTAAATAATAATAATAATAATAATAATAATAATAATATCGACGAAAATGTTTATTATTTACGACATGAATAATAATAATTTATTTGAGTGAAAATCGAAATATATATACCGTGATTGCTGACCATCTCGGCCCATAGTCCACCCGTTCCAGCGTGGTTGATTTCCTGCAAAATTCGGACATGGTTGATCAAATTCGGACGTACAATATTTTTTTAAAAAAACGCGATAATAAAAACATTTTAGCTTCGAGAATAGAGAAAATAAAGATGCACATACGTAAAACTAAAATGTAAATTACAAAAAAAAATGTTTTAGCTTCGAGAATAAACAAAATAAATAGTATACCTCGAAAAAAATCCCGAACAGATTATTTGGCATCGGCCTCTGAGGCTGGCTCAGGTCTATCGTGAGAGTAGACCCATCAACACACACCGTCACTAGACTCACTACTATTATCACCACCGACAATGCGAGTAAAAAACCGTGATTTATCCTCATTATTCTATGAGACAAGTATTGTAATTATAAATTATTACTGTATTTTAGGTAATTATGACTAGTTC
The DNA here is from genome assembly GCA_958450325.1 of Agrostemma githago. Taxonomy (NCBI): domain Eukaryota; kingdom Viridiplantae; phylum Streptophyta; class Magnoliopsida; order Caryophyllales; family Caryophyllaceae; genus Agrostemma; species Agrostemma githago. The sequence continues at coordinate 76,378,887 of OY288247.1, read as the reverse complement.
GAGTCGAGTCCTTTTTGGTCTGAGTTATATGAAATGGAGAGCAAGTGAGCAACGTGTGTGTCTATATATATATATATATAGATGCATGGGAGTGATTACGTTTGAATTTGGGTTCGATGAGAATTCTTTGTTGATACGAAATTCTATTTGTCTGTAATTGTGTAAACCTAGTCGTAAAACACTGCATATAGATATAGATATAGATACAGATATAGATAAACAAGATTCTTATTCGCAAGAAGTATATCTGTAGTAAATTTGTAATAGATCAAATATTATCCATATGAATAAATAAATAAAGATATAGATACAATTTTAGTTTTGGTCAAGTACAGAGTAGTATTTGACATGTTATAACTTTGTAACGGATAAGGAAGACCAAGATTAGATAGATAAACAGATTCTAATTTGTAAGTAGTATATCTGTCATAAACTTGTAACTGATCAAATACACTATATTATTTATTTATTTATACGGTTTATAATTTTATTATGTTTTATCTAGTCAGGTGGATAATAATATTTGACATAACTCTGTGACAGATAAGCTAAGGAATATTAACCATATATGGATACATAAACAAATTAAATTCTAATTTGTTAGTAGCAGTAGTATATCTGTCATAAACTTGTAACTGATCAAATATTATTCATACAAATAAATAAAGATAAACCATCTTTTATTGCTGATATAATTTTATTTTGTTTTATCTAATCAGGTGAATAATATTTGATCTGTTATAACTTTATGACGAATAAGGAAGACTGATCGTAGATAGATATATCATGACATAACTTGGCAGCCAGCTACTTCCTAGTTCGAAATCCATTTGGTAAAGAATCACTTTTCAAAAATAGCAAAAAAAAACACAAAATAAATAAATGAATAAATTGCTCGTATAAGAGACGGTCTCTCAATACCGTCATAATAGTAATTTATTATTCCATAATATACGCATAATATAATAAACGGTCTCAGAATTTTTCAAAAAAATAAATAAAGTCTCTCACCATTTAATAATAATTTTTTTTAATTTTTTTATTAATATTATTATATTTATTTTTTAATAAAACGGAACTTTCATTAACACTACAAACATTAATATTATTATTATTTTATGAAATATTTACAAAAAAATCGAGATATTATCGAATTAATATTTCACCATCTTGATGAAAAAAAAGCCCAACCCAACTTGATGGGGCTATGTGTCACTTGAACCTACATACATATCTTAGTTGGGCTTTACTCAAAAAAGCCTAATTCTCCAATTACGGGTGTTCATCGCTCCAAACTTGGTTCGAATTGGACCGGACTAGATAGACTCGAAGAACGGGCACCCCAAATACAAACCCGGAGACCGGACTATTAAGACTGGGTTTGGATCGGACCAGACCAGACCGGGAAAGTAGTCTAAAATGTGGTGACCTGAAGACCGGTCCGGGTCAGTCCAAATTATCAATCTGGATCACTTTTCGAACACTCATGCTCCCAATACAGCAACACGATCCAAAAACACGACTCAATGAAAACGACCCACCCTCTCCTGCCATCGTCTCATATCGAACCTGCCAAGTAAGTAAGGTTGTTCACCGGCCCAAACCCGGACACCAGAACGGTTAGAAGGCAAACCAGGACCGGATCCTTAAGACCAGGTTTAGACCAGACCGAATTGGACGATCTGGGTCTGTAACACCCCTGATTTTTATAAATTAAATTAAACTAAAATTAGGTTCGTATTTATATTTTTACAATTTAACTCGTAATTCTTAAAATTATTATAAGACGAATTTATCGTTTAATCGTTTCAAACTCCTAAAATTTTATTTGACTCGGAAACTTTTCTTATTAAAACATATTTTTATTTATGTTTCGATCCATTTTATATATCTAATTTAATTCTTATCGTAAATCTATTTTGACGATTTAAATTCTAAATTCTTTTTATTTGTTTATATTTAAGTTCGAATTTCTATTTTCAGCTCGAACTTCATTTATTTTATTGTTTCGTCAAAATATTTATTCTCTTTCCTCGAGAAATCAATTTAATTCACTTCATCGAAAATTTATTATTTATCGGGAAATACTATTGGATCGTTTAATTATTTATTTCTACAAACTTCATTTTCGTCTCGAACAAATATTTACATCTCGAGAACGTTCATTTACTAATTTTATTAGTCGGCCCAACTATTTTCTATTAATTCGTTTTAACCCGATTCGTGGGTCAGTCAACTTATCGTTATGGAATTCGTCTCCTACCCGATTATTCTAATTAATCCATTTCTTTATTTTTCCCACTTGTACACTTCCCTTGGTCTTCTTTTCTTTTTCAACTGCTCATTCCATCCAACGTTTCATTCTTTCCCCCTTCCTTTATTCTTCATCCACCGCTGCCCACTTGTTTTTATCATATGTTAACCTCCCTTTTCAGGCTGGTTCATCTCCCATTCTTTCCCTCTTCCTATTCTCTTAAGTTTGCCATCTTATCCCTCCGTATGGTTAGATTGGATTACCTTCATCGATCTTCGTCAATTCACGCTCCAACGATCCGCAACCCCTGCCCGTGTTCCGTCCTCTGTCTTGGCCTGGTGTTTACGTAAATCTCTCGTACTCTCTCGCCTGAACTTGGGTAAAGTGTTTTACTCCTCTTCCTTTTGTTCTCCTTTTCCTACTGTTTTACGATCCCCTGTCTTCTCTCGTCCTTGTCTTCGGTTTTCGGGTCATCGTTTTTACTACGTGCTGCTGTTGCTGTCGCTAATGTTTCTGTTCTGTTTGTGCCCGTTTTCTTCTTCTCATTTCCTTCTCCTTAATCCTCTTCACCTATGCTTTCTTCTTCTTATTTCGATGTTCCGCTGTTCGTTTTTTTGGCATTCTTGTTGTTGTTATTACTCTTAAGTTTTACTGCCGCTGCAGCGTTTTGTTATTTCTGCCACTTTTCGGTCTTCTTCTTCTTCATCATATTCTCCGATTCTCCTCTTCTTATTCTTCTTTTCTTCCTCCTCTTTTCGTTGATGTTACGGTTGTTGCTGCTGTTTGATCTTCTAACTTCTGCTGCATCGGTTCTGTACGTGCTGATCGAATTCGATCGACTTTGCGTACTGCTACCCTTATGATTTTCTTCTCCGCTCTTTTAACTTTTCTTTCCGTCTGTTTCTGCTCGTGGTTCTGGTCTGCAGCCTATTGTCATCCGTCTTTGCTTCTTCTTTTGTTGTTGTTGTTGTTGTTGTTGTTGTTGTATGCGACTCAGTTGTCGGTTTTGTCTCTCGGTCTGTCTTCTTCCTCTTCGCTGCTGGTCTGCTGCTACTGTTAAAAGTTTCAGTATCTATTCACATAAAAACATTATGCAGCCAATAATTAGAAACTTCGAATTTCATAAAAGATAATGCTGATAACGAAGAAAGATTAGACTATTTGTTAGCATTTCTTCTTCGTCCTTGTTGCTATTCGATCTACTCCATTTTCGTGTAGTCGATCTTTGATTCTCGCTCTTCTTCCTCCCCTGATCGTATACTCTTCTTCTGTCCGATGTTTGTTGCTGCGTGTTGCTCCTGCTGCGTTTATCTTCTTTAGTCCGTTTATTCTTCTTCTTTTCGGTCATTCCTTTCCGATTCCTTTATTCTGTTTCTTTATGTCTTGAATTTCTTAGTGGAGCGTACTTGGAAGGCTACCGATTCCCGACACGAAGGTTAAAGCGTGTTATTGAAGATTTGGAGCTCGGACTATGCAAGTAGACATGTACGAGATTGATTCGAATTTTGGCTCGAGGTAACTTTAGGACGTTACTCGATTTTATATCGTATGTTTGAGTAGTAGTATGTAGTAAATATTTTAACTTCGGTTTTCTATTTTAGCTATATATTATTGCTAATTATATTAATTTTAAATCGTATGCCTTTCTATATTTTTATAACTTTCGATATCGTTTTATAAATCGTTAATAATTTTATAAATTATGATCGTTATAATATTTTGTTGGTTATCGTGACACTAGTAACTAAATAATATCGATTTCATATTTTTGTCATATTTCGTCTATTTATAATTTTAACTCAAAATCATATTTTTATATTATAATCGAGATTTGTATACTTGTTCAATAAATTTATTTCGTTTTACGACTTATATTAATAAATGAGAAAGTAGTCGATTTTGTTTTAAATACATTTTAGTCGAGACTATTTTTCCCTAATAATTTCTCATTTGTCTACGATTGATTATTTTTAGTAAAATCAGTATTATTTATTGATAAAATCTATTTCCTAAAACCAATTTGAAAGCTTTATAAAATCTCGTTTAATTTATAAAACTCGTCGACTCAAGTAATTTTGATATCGTTTTTCTTAAACCATCTTTTTCAAACATTTATAGTTTAACTCGATTTTCTAATTATTTATAAAAATACTAAATATTGACTTATTATACTTTATTTATATTTTGGGTAACAAATTTAGAAATATATTAAAGTTACGATAACGACGATAATAATGAAACGCTAACTTCGTTAGAAATGATATTTCTATACATTTCACTAATTTTAATAACTTACATATTTTCAATAAGACTTTTTCTATTTTTAGTAAGTTTCTATTTTTAGAAAGTTTCCCTTTTAATATAAAATGGTTATTCTTTTTATCCATATCATTTATATTGATTATATTTACTCTTGACTATCGATAATGGCTGTTTTGGAGTTATGGAATGAGGACAAGTGTATGGGTAGAGTAATACAGTCTAGGGTATACGTTTTGCCATCAACTATAAAGCTGGTGTGTCTATGTTGAGACGCATTGGTCGTTGAACTGAGCATGGTTTGTGTTCAGGAGTGTGTATATTTTGACCTTAAACTTAGATATCGCATCGTGTAAGTCGCCGTCGGGTTGAACTGGATTACGGTTGGTGTCCAGGAGGGGTGTACATTACTTAAGCCAGGACCTCGCTGCACGCAGTCTTGTTATAGTTGAGTTGCCTAGTTAGAGACCGAAGTCTAATTTGTTTTGACTAAGTTCTCGAAGCTAGTTTGAGTATTATCCTAGTGAAAGTCTATTCCGTTGCACTGATTGATTTCCATAACGCCATTTTTGAATATTATTATTATCGATTGATATTGACTTGCAGGTTTGCAAATGCTTTAAGTTTCGCTGAAAACTTATTTTTATCATATCGTTTTAATGTTTTCTCATTTTAATTATTTTGATATAGTAATACTATTATTTTTCCATATGATATAATATGGCTGGGAGAACGTCCGAGTTACTCCCCACTGACGTGGCTGTTATGTTTATAACATGACAGGTATTTGCTGCTAGGTTTTGGGTGTGAGCTAGCGAGTAGCGTGGATCCTACTCTTTCTCTATTCATGTAATTTACGGATTTGTATAACCCATTTGGAGAATTTTCTATTTAGCCCTTTTGTAAAAAGTGGCCTTTGTATCGACTTACCATTTCTTTTAATAAGATATAGTTTGTCAGTGTGTTTTAATCCCAACTCTACAGTGTTTCCGCCACTGTATTACGTTAGATTTTCTAGGGGATTACAGGGTCGGTCCAATTGACCACTCCGGACCACTTTTCGAACACTCATGCTCTCAACACAGACACACAACAACATGATCCAAAACCATGGCTCGATGAAAACGACCTATCCTCCCGCCCTCGTCTCATATCCAACCTGCCAAGTAACGTCGTTCACCAGCCCAAACCCGGACACCAGACCAGTTAGAAGGCAAACCAGGACCGGATCCTTAAGACCAGGTTTAGACCAGACCGAACTGGACGATCTGGGTCGGTCCAATTGACCACTCCGGACCACTTTTCGAACACTCATACTCTCAACACAGACACACAACAACATGATCCAAAATCATGGCTCGATGAAAACGACCTATCCTCCCGCCCTCGTCTCATATCGAACCTGCCAAGTAACGTCGTTCACCAGCCCAAACCCGGACACCAGACCAGTTAGAAGGCAAACCAAGACCAGACCCTTAAGATCAAGCTTGGACCAGTTCAGACCACTTTTTGAACACTCATGCTGCCAACACAGCAACATCAACACGATCCAAAAACACGAGACGAGAAAGCGAAAGATGAGTGAGTACACTCTCTACGTGCCTTCCAAGAGAGAAACGCGTTTATAAAGATGTCCCACACTCCCAAGGTACCCAACCCAAATCACCGTCCTATTTATTCCTTCTCACTTCCCCCTTATAAAACACACCCACTTCACACTTCATTTTTCTTCCTTCTTTCTCTTATCTTACTCATCATACACTTTCAAACTTCACTTCAAAAAAAAAATTCACACACCCCAAAAAAAAACCCAATTTCCACTTTTTTATTACCATTTTTTTTTTACTTTTTTGGTATTATTAGTTTCTTTTTTTTTGCCATTTTTAAAATTTTATTTTAGTGCGAAAATAAACGAATTAATAGTAGTTTTGAAACCCGTGCGAACCCTAATTTTCGCTCTTTTTATTAACAATTTGGTTGTATTATTACTACTACTACTATTTTTCGCTTTTTTTCACTTTTTTTTAGTGCGAAAAAAAATTGAATTGATATTAGTTTTAAAACTCGTGCGAACCCTAATTTTCACTTTTTTTTTAGTGCGAAAAAAATAGAACTAATAGTAGTTTTAAAACCCGTGCAATTCTAATTTTAACTCGTTTATTAATAACAATATTACAAAAAAAAAAAAACTAAATTATCGTGAAATAGTAATAGTATTAATATTTTAGAATACGACTTAGCTCGTTTTTTAAATTTAAATTTTCTCCAAAAAAAAAAGGAGAAAAATACTCGTAATATTTATATACAATGACGACATCGGAAATGCCAAGTTTCGAAACGTGGGCGTTTCATCCAACATTCGACAACTCATGGATCTCCGAAACGTTCACTAAATCCCTCACAAACGTTTCGACCCTCGAAAACGTTTCGTTTCTTGAACCGCCAACTTCATTCCTCATCCAACCCGGTTCAAGCTCAGCCGGTTCAGACCCAGACCCAGACCCAGACCAAGAACCAGACCCAGAACCCGAAACCCCATCCGTTTCGAAACGGGTCACAAGAAACACCAACAGCAAAAAAATCACGAAACGCAAAACCAGAGCATCGAAACGGTCCACTACCACATTTATAAACGCTGACCCGGCTAATTTCAGGCAAATGGTTCAACAAGTGACTGGAGTCCGGTTCGGTTCGGTTCAACTTCCCGGTTTGGTACTTAAACCCGAACCTCAACGGGTCGAGTCTGGGTCGGGTCTTTTTCTGCCTACGCTTGACACGTCAGCGTTTTTGTTGGATCATCGACAGCAAGTGGTGGGCCCGACGAGGAAAGATGGGAACGGGTCGAATGTGGGGCCCGGTTCCGGACCCGGGTTTGATTTTGATGGGTTGTGTTGTTTTCCTACTTTAGAATCGTGGAAAGTTATGTAACTAATATAAGACGGTTTTACAGAAGAGTTTAATTTGCCGTTATTTTTTCTTCCACTTTTTTATTTTTTAATCAAAGTAGTTAATTAAATTAAATTTTTAGTTTTTTTTTTTTATTAATTAATGTAGGGTAGATTTAATTTAAAATTATGGTATTATTAATGTTAAGTCGATCTTTTATTAATAATATCGTACTTGTTAATTTGTTACGTTATTAATTACTTTTATTATTTTAATGTATTTAAAATAATGTTAATATCGAGTTTTCAGAGTTTTTTTTAACGTTATTAACATGGTACATTGGTACGATTTGATGCTTCTAAATTCGAATTATTACCTTTATTCTAATGTACTTAATTAAGAGAATGTTATTATCGATATGTATGTAAGATGGATAGCAAATTGATAATTACTCGTAATTAATTATTTAATAATAAAGAGTAATTAATTTTTTTATTTTACAAAACACATTACTATAAATAAAATATTATGATACATTACTTTATCCCGAGTTTTCAGAGTTTTTAACGTTATTAACACGATTTGATGTTTCGTTCTAAATTCTAATCACCTTTACTTTAATATACTTTAAAAGAATGTTATTATCGATATGTAATATGACCTGGATAGCAAATTGACGATAATTACTCGTAATTAATACTCGTAATAATCTTTTGAAAAAAAATATTACTTTAATTAATTAATTTATTTATTTAGAAAATTTATTATAAATAAAATATTATATTAATTACTTTATATATTTATTATGTTTGATATTTGAAATGATAGTGGAATAAATGGGACAAAGGTGGCCAATTAAGTCATGCATCCCAACTTTTACGTATGATCGGATGTGATAAATTAAAGCATACACGTAACCCTAATCATCATATCATATCATCATGAAAACAAATTTTTTTTTTTTTTTTTTTTAAATCGTAAATTATAAAATAAGACGGTCTTACGTGCATGCTAAATTATCGTCTGTTAGGGTTATTTCATGACAATAATATCAACTATAATGGGGTTTCTTAGATTAATCTCAACTATATGTAATCTCGTTTTAATATGAACTGTGCCTTCATTAATCTCTCATTGATATAGGTAACCGGTTACCTGGAAAACTGGTTGAACCTTCCTCTTCAGTTTCAGCTATTAGTTAAGTTTTTTTTGAATTTTCCCAAAATTCATCTTTCATTTTTTTTTCCCGATTAGTATTATAGAAGCCATGAAAAAAAATGATTTAATTTTCTTGTTGTTTTGGCTTTCATGAACGACGACGGAACACTCAGGACCCTATAAAGTCACAACCGGTCACTATTACCGGTAATAACAGGTCACAATTTTGTCCATAGCGAAATAAAATGAATGAAGACATAGTTCATATTAAAACGAGATTACGTATAATTTGGATTATTCTAAAAAGCCTCATTATAATTGGTATTATTGTCATGAAATAACCCTTTATTTTATTACAGGAGTATATTATTATACACACATTTTTACAGCATTTGAAATCGATGGTAAAATCGATAATTTTATTGATAAAACCAGTAGTATAATATTTTACGTTAAATTTTTATATGAAACAGTTTTACAATAATTTAAAAAAAATTATGATAATTACAAGAATTTAAGTGCTCACTTTAATTCACTTTTTTTTCGTATGAATCATGACTTTTTGATCATGCAAGCGTGTAATTTGTTTAACCGTGTGCTCACCTCACCGCTTTACTCAATGAGTGTATTATTACACCGTAAAACAGATCATTTGTATAAATAAATAGAACTATCTGCAAGATCATGAGAGCAATGAAATTTTTACGTACGGTGATATAATTGAGGTCAGATCTCGGTCTATTATTTGTCAAAATAGAGAAATTTCATCATTTTGGAGACTATTTAATCAGATCTATGGATTTCTTTGCGAAAGACTGTGTAAATAAACAGCGATATATAAAAGGTTATGCAGAAAAACTTTATTCTAATAGTGATCTTTGTCTCAAAGTGTTCTTTATTTATTTTTTACAAATCTGTATTCAGTTCAATTTGACATCGATGGTAGATGCCGAATGGCTTATTATTAATGATATTGTCTTCACTTCAAAAATAAAAATAAAAAAATAGATCACTTATTTATTAGTAATAATTAATTAATCGTCTTTTGTGAAATGGGATCGTGATTTGGTCTCACGTCGCAAAATTAAATAGGTTATTATTTATATCAAAAGATTGTTAATTTATCTATAAAAGAATTATATTATTGTTATAGAATTGGATCGTTTCACGCGTGAGATCGTCTGATAATTAATATAATTTTTTTTATATTAATCACTTACTCCGTACTAATTATCTTTTTTTATTTGAAGTGAAGATAAATATCATTAATAATAAGTCATCCGGCATCTACCAACGATGTCAAATTGAACTGAATACAGATTTGTAAAAAATAAATAAAGAACACCTTTGAGACAAAGATCACTATTAGAATAAAGCGTTTCTGCATAACCTTCTATATATCGCTGTTGATTGACACAACCTTTCGTTAAGAAATCTATAGATCTGATGAAATAGTCTCCAAAATGATAAATTTACTAATTATCCTCATTCTTTAGTCTTTAGGTATGATAATTCATGTAAGGATATAAATTAAAGTAAGCTCGATTTAGCTTATTGTTTTTGTTATCGCCCTCGTTAAATAACGAAAAAATTTCAATTTAATAATTTGCTTATTCTCGTAGAATATTAATTATCCATTATATATATAACCTATTTTTTTATATTTTGATTATTAGCATAGTTAATTTTTATTTTTTTCATTGATAAATTTCAACTTTAATTGGTACAAAAGGTTATTTCACCAATTTTCAAAGTGTATTATTTTTTTATTAAACTTAATTATTACAATACCGTTCTCCAACATTTAATTTTTTTCACGATTTTTGTGAGTTTTTTTAATTAAAACGACAAATAAAAAATATCGAATCGACTATATTAATTAATCAAAAAATATTATCTAAGTCACCAAGCTTATTAATTAATTGATTAATTCCAACAATATGTATCATAATTAATATTTCCTCTTTAATTTATCTCATAATTAATTATATACTCCTAATTGTTCCTTTCTACAAGACCAATGACCGTTGACCTTGAAACCTAACACCTATACCTAAGCAAACATTAGGTGATGTGGTAGTCATTTTTATATCTAGTTGATTAATTACTTAATTAGGTAATTAAATTAAATTAATCGTTAATTAGAGATCTCGAGTTTGAGTCATCAGAATACAGTTAATAATAATAATTTTATTGTCTTTTATAGGTTTAACAACTGACCAGCTTTATTTCAGTTAATCAGAGGTCTCGAGTTTGAGTCATTGAAATACAACAATAACGTGCATGTTAAGATTCATAATAAGGGAGAATTTTATCGTCTTTTATAGGTCTAACTGATCAGCTTGCTTGACTTCAGTTTATCAGAGGTCTCGAGTTTGAGTTCTATCGATAATATTGTATTATTAATTTATTATAACTGTTAATAAAACTCATATTTTACTGTCTTTAATTTAATGTCCAACCGACTAGTTTAATTGACTTTAGTTTATTAGAGGTCTCGAGTTTGAGTGATTTTCAACATGTATTATCATTAATATAATGATTCAATAATGTTAAAACTCATGACCTGAGAACTTATTATTACCGTCTTTCAGATCCCAACGGATCTGATTATGAACTAAACCGATAAATTTTACCAATAAATAAATAAATATGTTTAATGATGCTAGATTGCCCAAACTATATTATATTGTTATCGATTTTTCTACGCTAATTATTAGCTAAATTAAAGCGACATTTACATGAATATCATCATGATAAATTGAAACTAAATATTAAATTTCATTTACCATACTTAGACGATATCCATGTTAATATTGTTTTAATTAGCTAATTAATTAACTTGTACTCAGTGGACACACGTCAGAAAAAAAATCGATTTATTATATGTAGGCCATATAACACAATTGAATTTGACTAGAAAATACTATAAGTCAAATTTGTTGAATTGCATGTGAGTATTTGTGGATAGATATAAGTCATTTTCTTTGGTTGTAGTATTAATTAATGTGAGTGAAGACCTTGGAATAAAAATGACATATTTGTTGAAAAGTAATTATTTAAATTTCTAAATTAAGATAATAAAACATTATCTTATTTTTTTTATTCCAAAGTGATAGTACTACTAAAATTAATTAACTTATTATGGAGATGACGATATCGCTTCCCTCATGCATCTACGTCTAGAAAGCCTCAAGTCAATTTACGTTTCATTTTACGAGATGAATCTTTAATTTAATTTAATTTTTTTTGGAAAAATTATAATTATAAAATTATTTATGAAAAGAGTTTTATTATGAGTATTTATTTCAAATTATTTAGTTAGATGGTTTTTCAGAAAAATATATTGATTGGAAAATTTCAAAATTATGAAATTTATTATTATAAAATTATTTATGAAAAGAGCTTTATTATGAATACTTATTTCAGAATATTTAGTTAAATGTTTTTTCATAAATATATTGACTAAAAAATTATGAAAATTATATTACAAAATTATTTATGAAAAAAAAAACCTTTAATATGAATATTTATTTCAAAATATATAATTAATTATTTTTTCAAAAATATATTGATTGAAAATTTCTGAAAAATATATAACAAAATTATTCATGAAAAGAGTTTTATTATGAGTATTTATTAGTACAAAAATACGTATTTAGTTAAATATTTCGAAAGAGACTCATCAAACGCTACACATTTTATTAATTAATTAAAAAAGTTTATCAGAGTATACAATACGAGTAAAATACTTACCGTAATTATCTTAAATTTTACCGTAATTATCTTAAAATAAATCAGACAGTGTTCAAATTTTTCGTATAATATAAAATTCCAATTTTTTAAAATTATTTTTCTTTAAAAAGTTATTTTTTTATTTTTTATTTTTTATTTTTTATTTTTTATTTTTTTGGACTAGTTGAAGGGAACAGTAGTAGTGTCAGTGTATTGAGATGCATGAGAGCTCTGACTACCTCAACGTCTACATATAAGATTATGGTCAACAACTTCTACCACTCACATTCATAGATCATGTCTTTTACCCAATTCCCTTTCCCATTTAGAATCTCGTCTCCTCAACTGAACTAAACTGAACTGAATTTGAATGAACTGAACTGAACTGAACTGACTGATCAAAACTGGGCTAATAAACAAAACTAACTGAGAGAAAATGAACTTATTAAATACTAACTCAGGTTCGGTTATTTTCAAAAATAAATCAGTTCAGTTCAGTTCAGTCCTAGGAGTCTCATTTTGTTTCAATAATTCAACTCATTTCAGTTCAGTTTAGCTCACTTTAGTTACTAAATACTAACTCAGGTTCGGTTCTTTTCAAAAATAAATCAGTTCAGTTCAGTTCAGTCACAGAAGTCTCATTTTGTTTCAGTAATTCAACTCATTTTAGTTCAGTTTAGCTCACTTTAGTTACTAAATACTAACTCAGGTTCGGTTCTTTTCAAAAATAAATCAGTTCAGTTCAGTTCAGTCACAGAAGTCTCATTTTGTTTCAGTAATTCAACTCATTTTAGTTCAGTTTAGCTCACTTTAGTTACTAAATACTAACTCAGGTTCGGTTCTTTTCAAAAATAAATCAATTCAGTTCAGTCCCTGGAGTTTCATTTTGTTTCAGTAATTCAACTCATTTCAGTTCAGTTTAGCTCACTTTAGTTACTAAATACTAACTCAGGTTCGGTTCTTTAAAAAAATAAATCAATTCAGTTCAGTCCCTGGAGTTTCATTTTGTTTCAGTAATTCAACTCATTTCAGTTCAGTTTAGCTCACTTTAGTTACTAAATACTAACTCAGGTTCGGTTCTTTTCAAAAATAAATCAATTCAGTTCAGTCCCAGGAGTCTCATTTTGTTTCAGTAATTCAACTCATTTTAGTTCAGTTTAACTCAGTTTAGTTCATTTCAATTCAACGTACTTTAGTCCAAAAGAACACTGTCTTCTTAATAAGACTTAACTGAATAGAATTGAATCAAACACAATCACAAAAACCCGTAAAATCACTTTCTAACAAATACGTACTACGAGTATTATTTTAGTAATAAATTATAATATTTTGGACGTCAAAGGATGATAACGAGATTCGATATTTATTATACTAATGATATTTTCTTTTTGAAGATTTTATTTCTAATTATAGTTTATTGTATATTCCGTACATAATAATTAATTAAACAGAATCACAAAAACTCGTAAAATCACTTTCTAACAAATACAAACTACGGTTATTATTTCAGTAATAATAATAACTCTAATATTTTGGACGTCAAAGGATGATAACGAGACTCGATATTTATTATACATTTATACTAACGATATTTTTATTTTCGTGAATTTTATTTTAATTATTAGTTTATTGTTTATTCCGTACATAATTAATTAATTAATTAATTTTGATAAAGAGAATAATTAGGTGGGTTTAAGTAGGACATCTTTGTCAGTCAAATTCCTGAAATTTGTTGACTTTTACAAGTCAGTGTCAAACTTTATTTGATTTAATTATTCAAATCAAATTGTACTTTTTTTTTATAAAAAGAATAAATTGAATTTAAATTTAAATTTAAATTAAATAATTCAATCTTGTTTTTTTTCATATAAATTATCGGCCCATTTGTCCCCCCTTTATTGGGCCCACGTTATTCTTACCTCATGCTTACACCTTCCTTACGTCACCTCATATATTTCGCAATTATTGCAAAATTCTCGCGTCAGACGGTCTCACGATACTATCGGTATGATTCCTCGAGAAATTAATAAAATATTCTATAGAACCGACCAATTATCAGTTATCACTTATCAGTTATCAGTTATCACATTAAAACTCGACAGTTATCAAATGTTTGTTCGACTATTGCTAGGGTCAGTTTTATCATGTAAAACCGTCTCACACAATAACTTGTCCTTTATTATTAACTTAAAAAAGGCAGTTATCAGTTTATCACATTAAAACTCGACAGTTATCAAATATTTGATCGACTATTGCTATGGGTCAGTGACTCAGTTCTATCATGTAAAACCGTCACACAGAATAACTTGTCATTTGTTATTCACTTAAAAGGGACAGTTATCAGTTTATCACATTAAAGCTCGACAGTTATCAAATATTTGATCGACTATTGCTATGGGTCAGTGACTCAGTTCTATCATGTAAAACCGTCTCGCACAATAACTTGTCATTTGTTATTCACTTAAAAAGGACAGTTATCAGTTTATCACATTAAAACTCGACAGTTATCAAATATTTGTTCGACTATCATGTAAAATCGTCTCATGCAACAATTCATTTTAAAAAAAAAAAAAATTAATGACATTTCATCAACTGGTCGATTTTTCATGTGAGACGGTCGTGCACACAACTAATGGATCATTAATTGTAACGGCAATAGACATATGATATTGGACCGTTACTAATATATGTATGACAAATGAGGCCCACAAATAAAATAATGTGGCCCAATTGAGTTTTAACTTAATACAAATATTTTATCGAAGATGTCTTAGCCTAGTGGTTAGGACTAGGTGCTATGGGACAGTAGTTCTCAGGTTCGAATCTCCTCCCTATATTGTAATGCGACTAAGTGCGCTCTTCGTGGAACCAAAAAAAAAAAACTTAATACAAATATTTTACGGTTTTTTCAATAACGTTATTGAGAGATGTCTCACATGAGGACGAGAATGAGTTATTTAATTTCTGGGGTTTTCCAATTGTTACGTCTTTCTGATTTAATGGGAGACGGTATCTCAGAAGACTTACCGTTAATTAATCCATTCCGGATATCATTTTACGAGTATTTTACCATATAATGATATGTGTTTAATGATGTTAGAAATTTTATTTAATTTTCATAGAAATATATTTTGTTAATTCTTATATCGAGTTGTAAATTTCATACGAAACATATTGAAATTAATCACTTAAGGTTTTGGTTTAGTCACGATTATCAATATTATATTAATATTTCTCAACAATTTTCCTATATTTCTAATTACTATTTGTATGATTTAAATTTAAATAATCTATTAATTCACCTAAATTGGAATTTTAAGACTGTATATATCATTTCTGAATAAATAAAAATGGTCGAAATTGTATTTTGTTAATTCTTATATCGGGTTGTGAATTTCATATGAAACATATTGAAATTAATCACTTAAGGTTTTGGTTTAGTCACGATTATCAATATTATATTAATATTTCTCAACATTTTCCTATATGATTTAAATTTAAATAATATATCAATTCAGATGATTTGAATTTTAGGGTTGTATATATCATTTCCGAATAAATAAAATGGTCGAAATTATAGTAAAAGTTGAAAGAAAAATAAGATGAAAAGAGAGACCATAGACATTAGACATTGCTAAAAGTGAAAGAATATAATTTCATGGTTTGCTTTACACACAAATTCACACAAAGCAAAAGCATCACAAATTATTTCTATACTTGATTCGGAAAAGTCGGGTCGGATTGAAGATCACATCACCGATGAATGTGAAGTCTAGACGCTTATTATTCAATCAAATCGAAAACCTATAAATAGAGAAAGACGAAGATTAGAAGAAAGAAAAATCCCGTGTTATTTATAAACGTTCGAAATTAAAAAAAGAGTAAGAAAGGATCGCGGAATTTGCTCAAATATTCGAGTTTTTGACACCCGTAATTAAAAAAAATATAGCGAATAAGGTAAATGTGAAAAAAAAAAAGGAGGTGAAATTAACCGATAAAAGAAAGCGGGATGAAACTTTGAAAACCCGTATCATCGCTTTTGATGGTTTAAGGCCTTACGGTAAAAAAAAAAAAATAAATAAAAAATAAAAAATAATGAAAAAGGTAAATGTGAAGAAAAAAAAGTGAAATTAACCGATAAAAGAAAGCGGGATGAAACTTAGAAAGAGTAAAAGGATCGCGGAATTTGCCCAAATATTCGAGTTTTAGACACCCGTATCTTCACTTTCGATGGTTAAAGATCTTACGGTAAAAAAACAAAAAATATAGCGAATAAGGTAAATGTGAAAAGAAAAAAAAAGTGAAATTAACCGATAAAAGAAACCGGGATGAAACTTAGAAAACCCGTTTTCGCTGGTTTAAGGCCTTACGGTAAAAAAAAAAAAAAAAACTATAGCGAATAAGGTAAATGTGAAAAAAAAAAACAAAAAAAGGGTGAAATTAACCGATAAAAGAAAGCGGGATGAAACTTAGAAAACCCGTATCTTTGCTTTCGATGGTTTAAGGCCTTACGGTAAAAAAAAAAAGGGAGCAGCGAATAAGGTAAATGTGAAAAGAAAAAAAAAGTGAAATTAACCGATAAAAGAAACCAGGATGAAACTTAGAAAACCCGTTTTCGCTGGTTTAAGGCCTTACGGTAAAAAAAAAAAACTATAGCGAATAAGGTAAATGTGAAAAAAAAACAAAAAAAAGGGTGAAATTAACCGATAAAAGAAAGCGGGATGAAACTTAGAAAACCCGTATCTTCGCTTTCGATGGTTTAAGGCCTTACGGTAAAAAAAAAAAAAAAAAAAAAGGGAGCAGCGAATAAGGTAAATGTGAAAAGAAAAAAAAAGTGAAATTAACCGATAAAAGAAAGCAGGATGAAAAACGATAGCGAATAAGGTAAATGTGAAAAAAGTGAAATTAATCGATAAAAAAAAGTGACTGAACATTTATTTGAGAGAACGGTAAGTATTGAGAGTAAAAAAAAAATACTAGTAAATTGAACACTTACCGAAGTTTGCTGCTCTATAGATATTTGATCAATGCAAATATAATGAGGACGAGAATCACGATCAATGTAACCACCATGATCGAGCAACAGCAACCTCCTTTGGTGTTTCGGTTTAGAATGCCTAATCTTCTTTGAATACGCTGTTCCAAAACCCAACAAAAAAATCTCGTTTAAAACGGGTATTATCCGTTTTGAAATAAAACGAGCCAAATGGGTTAACAAAAAGAGTCAAAGCGGGGAGAAAGAAACCTGTAAACGGGAACCTGTTGCCTCGAGATGGTCATCCAAGCCATTCTACAAAAAACGATTAAGAAAATGAAACGTTGAAGTCAATGAGATGTTCGATAACACTACAGATCGGGTTGTGTCGTGTTCGTGTCATTGGTAAACGGGTCACGAACCTCTCAACCCAAACCCAATCCATTTAAGTTTCGTGTCGTGTTCGTGTTGACCCACTTACATAAATGGGTCATTAAGCTTCAACCCAAACCCATTTATTTCGTGTCGGGTTCGTGTCGTGTTTTCGTGTCATGTCCATATTTGGAAAGTACTAACATATTTATGTTAAAAATGATTAAAAATATTTAAACTAATTTAATAAACAGGTTATTCGTGTTTTGGGACCTCAAAACAAACCCGATCCAATTAAATCTCGTGTCGTGTTCGTGTTCGTGTCGACCCACTTACATAAATGGGTTATCAACCCTCAACCCAAACCCGTTTATTTCGTGTCGGGTTTTCGTGTCGTGTCATTTTTTGCCGGCTCTAAATTGTCACTGGGTAGTGAAATTTTACACGTCGTAAAAAGAACAGAGTTTAGGCGATATTATACCAGAAGCCTAGTATGGAGGTCGAGCTCTTCGTTGACTGCCAATGCAATATGTTTTGTACTAACGACTGTCTCCTCTAATTTTTCAAGGTCCTCATCTTGATCTGAATATGAAATCGACACACAAAAAGAAAAATTAATGACCACCCGAATAAGATATGAAGGCACGGGTTAGTTGGTTACAAGTCCATACCCCTCATAACCTGTCGTTGAAAACCGACAAGGCCACTGTTGTCCATGTTAGATGCTCTCTTCATTACATTGTCTGATCTTGTGTCAGGACCAAGCAACCGATCTCTGTTTGCCGAACTGTATGAATTGAGAGTGTTTGATATTTGGTTGACTTTTGTATTCAGATTTCCCAACATATCGTTACGTTTATTCATCTCCTTTCCAGACCTGCATTAACATGAAGATTAATCAGAGCTCGGTATATTTCTGCATTAAAAATATACTATACGTAATATTTTCATTAAAATACATATTTAATGACATTTCAAAATATTATCCAATTATCTTGATTTGTTTTGCAATGTCGAAAATATTTTCATATATACCTACACAGTGGCTACACGTACCATTGTTAGATTTATATAAAAATGAAAGAATTGAAAATTTAAAATGAAATATGCTATAAAATAAATTTATTAAAAATATTGTGCATCATTGCACGGGGTCTATACATGTGACTTATCAACAGGCAACTATTTTATGCAAAGCATGAGCACATTACGTGTCGATTATCAAACAAACAAAATACGTAGTACTAAGAACAAAGAATCGTGGATACAATACAACAGAGAACAATAACAAAAGGGAAAACAAATAGCAACCAAATTCTACTACTAGTTCATATAGCGTATTTTATTTCGACTTTATTTAGTTATTCAGTCTAACCACCGATTTGTTATTGGAGAACCATTTCAACAGACATGCGTCTTTTTTTATTTTCCAATGGATTTACATCCCGTTCTCAAGAGCCAAGACAAACGTATGCAAACCCACTATTGTTGAGAGCATAATCAAGCAGTTATTTGAGCACGCCATAAACGTTCAAAACGATAAGAGTGCTATGTCACAACATAACAAGCAGAAAGAGTACGGTGGGCCATATTCGGATGCTCGAGAATGATGACACTTTGTCTCAACTACATTGAAAGGAGTAAACAGAATAACGGACCAACAAACCTAAAATGAGAACCTTAATCAAAGAAACACCATAGTAAACACGACAACAGACTGTCAATAGTCAACACATTGTATGTTGCTTCGACAGCACAAGAAGAGAAGCGTGTTGTGAAGCTCCAAAACAAAACCAAAAATCTGCATTCATCACAGAAGTAAGGTCGAAATTGGGCTATGTCACAACATAACAAGCAGAAAGAGTACAGTGAGCCATATTCAGATGCCCAAGAATGATGACACTTTCTCTCAACTACAATGAAAACAGTAAACAGAAAAAAAAAAAGTAATCAAAGAAACACCACAGTAAACACGGCAACAGATTGTCAACACATTGTATTTTGCTTCGACAGCAGAAGAAGAGAAGCATGTTGTGAAGCTACAAAACAAAACACAAAATCTGCATTCATCACAGAAGTAAGGTCAAAATTGATGCTTACAAAGTTTGCCTGGTGGGGAGCTCGGCTAAAAACTTTCCTAGACTGTCGAGTTTATTATTTATTATGCTGATCTTTCTACGAGTAGCTGAAAAATGACGTTGTGTTTGTGGTCCGGTTGGAGGCAAAGCACTTGCCTCCGATACCATGCTGTTGATTTCATCAGCGAGCTTCGACGCTTCATTATAATCCCGCATCCATTTCTCTGCAGGCGAAGTCATTTCTGCTGGAAGTATAAAAAAAAGTTCAATTTTAATGATACTGATAACCTAACCGAAGAAAGAAAATCAGAATAAAAGTACAAAATTGGCAGAAAATCAGCAACGTGATTCAAATCGTTGATTGATGAATTATGATTATAACAATCAACTTTGAAAAAAAATCTTCACTCATCATTGATTATGCTAATCCCCCTAATTCCGTCACTAATTCGCAAACGAACCCATTAGATTAACTTTGAAAACCAACAAAAAAAATTAACTGAAAATCCATATTCATCATTGATTACGCTAATCTACCTAAATCCGTCACTCATTGAAAACGAACCACGAACTTGTGCTACGATTTCTAAACAAATAACTTCATGCGAAGCAACAGGATTCAATTAGTTGATTGATGAATTATAATCATAACAATTCATTGAATTATAAACAAATAATCAATCGTCATTGATTATGCTAATCTACCCATTCCGTCTCTGATTCGCAAACGAACACCGAGCTACGATTTCCAAACAAGAGCTATATGATACAAGTGATACTTGAAAACCGACAAAATTAGCTGAAAAATCCATATTCATCATTGATTACACTAATCTCCCTATTTCCGCCACTGATTCGCAAGTGAACCTCGTACTTGAGCTATGATTTCTAAACAAATAACTTCACGCGAAACAACACGATTCAAATAATTGATTGAAGAACTATAATCAATTAATCATAACAATTAACTTTTATAAACATGATTATGATTCCTAAACAACCACATCACGATTCACGAACACATCTACATCAAGAATTGAACACGATATACAAGTATCAATAATTCAGTACAAGAAACCCCCAAATTGAAACAATAATGTAAACTCGAACCCTAGAAATTGAAATCTTTCAAGATGTAACACTTAAATTAGCAATATATGCAGTAATTACAACGAATTGAAAAGCAATTGAGAATCAATGAGTGAACTATAATCTCCTGCTCAAAATCCATGAATCATTGAAAATCCATATTCATCATCGATTACGCTAGCATCCTACTGATTCGCAAACGAACAACGAACTCGAGCTATGATTTCTAACTTGAGCTATGATTTCAAAACCAATAATTTTCTGAGAAACAACACGATTCAAATAATTGATTGATGAGTTTAAGATCATAACAATTGACTGTTGTAAACACGATTATGATTCAGTATCAACAATTATCAACAATTCAGTACAAAAACCCCTAAATTGAAACAATAACGTAACTTCGAACCCTAGAAACTGAAATCCTTCAAGATGTAACACTTAAATTAGCAATATACGCAGTAATTAAGATGAATTGGGATGAATTACGATGAATTGAAAAGAGATTGAGGATCAATGAGTGAAGTAGTACCTGTAATTTGGGGGAAGGGGATTGGATTAGGGTTTGGACGATAATTGATTGATTTAATTGATTGAAGAGGAAAGGAAAACGAGAGAGAGAAAGTGGAGTGAATTGTTGGTCTTCTTTGTCTTCATGCGTATTATTATTGCATTTATTATTATATTCTCAACCCGAATCCAAACCCAAACCCGAACCCGAACCCGAACCCGAACCCGAATTATAGAGTAAGACGGTTTTAAGACTCAAGACGGTTTTTCCGTGAAACCCGTCTCACACGATGTCGGCTAACCACGTCAGGTCAGGTCAGGTCAGGTCAGCTTCGGGTCGAACCACTTTCAGATTATACAAACCGGGTTGACTTCAAGTCGGGCCGATCATTTCGGGTTCGCGTTGTTTTCGGATTTATTATTTTCGATTTTTTTTAGGAATATAGAATTCAAATCAAATTCGGGTTTGACCGGGTCAAACTCAAATCTTCGATTTGGGTGTCGAGTCAAGTTGGCACGGTACCGGTACCACCAATGCTCGGTTGACCGGGTAGTTATAAATCATTGCCTAGGCTCTCGACTTGTATTACATCTATCGTTTTAAGACGGTTTATGTCATCTTAAACGAGAATTTGTTGAAATACACCAAATCGACACTCATTGATTCATAGACGTGAAATATATTACATTTTCTCGTGATAACATTAACATCGTTCTTGGCACAAACCAAGCAAACTCCAAGTCAAAATGTATCCAAAATATACAATACGATTACGTAGCCTCTACACGTATAAGCCAAAATATACCAACTTGTCTTAGTTGTCGATCGATCATTCTTCTTGGTCCGACATAGGATGATGCATATCGACATCAGTGGAGAGCAACCAAGACAGATACTCGGTGCTGTGTGTTAGAACACTGTCGCCTTCATTCGGTGGAGTAATCCTCTTACGCATTAGCATTTCCACTGTTGGACGCTTTCTTTTCTGACCACCGTGAGGTCGTGACCTCCATTCCTCATCAAACTCCTCCAAATCTCCCTACAAATTTCGAGAAAAAAAAAAAAAAAAAAAAAAAAACTTAAATTAACTTAACATTCGATATTATTTTGTACTCGTAAAACGGTTCCAGACCAAATTATTACGTCTACTCCAAATTCCCGTGTCATAACTTAAATGTAATTATTTAAAATATAATTACCCCGTAGATTATTTAAATAATTATTTAAATTATTTTTCACATAAAATAATTATTTGTTTGTTTAAATAATTATTTTTCACCTAAAGTAATTATTTTAAATATAATTATTAAAATGTAATTATTTTAAATATGGCCTAGTAGAGCTTATTTTTCTGTTTCCAATGGTAAATTATTACCCCGTAGTAAATTATTTACGAGTTTAAACTTTATTTAATTTGGTAATCTATATTTATTTATTTTCGAGAATTATACTACTACTACTACATATTATCTTTATTAAATTTGACTATTTGAGTGATATTTTCTAAAATAATTTATATAATATTATAATGAAACGGAGGGAGTATATCAAACGATAGAGGGATGAAGATTACCGGCGTATAAACATGGCGACCAGATTTCTCGTGATTATCTCTCACGTGCTTAAATGCAAATCTCATGCCACAACCCGAAACACTACATGCAAATGGTTTAAGATTCAGATGCACCGCCTTCACATGCTGCCGTAGATTCGAGCTCTGCACGA
The DNA here is from genome assembly GCA_958450325.1 of Agrostemma githago. Taxonomy (NCBI): domain Eukaryota; kingdom Viridiplantae; phylum Streptophyta; class Magnoliopsida; order Caryophyllales; family Caryophyllaceae; genus Agrostemma; species Agrostemma githago. The sequence continues at coordinate 76,355,845 of OY288247.1, read as the reverse complement.
AATAATAAATCAAACAAACATTTACCGCCTGCTCAGCTAAATCCGTTTTTTTACAGCAGTAAAATTTAGAAAAATTTTGGTATGATGATGATTCGTACGGTGGTAAACGTATGATCACAACCGTCAAAGATGCATTTCAGAATTTGGGTTGAAATATAAATCAAACATTTACCCCCGGTTCAGTTAAATCCGTTTTTTCACAGCAGTAAAATTTATATGAAATACGTAGTATAGTATATGGTATGATGATTTTCTTACGGTGGTAAACATATGATCACAACCATCAAAGATGCATTTCAGAATTTGGGTTGAAATATAAATCAAACATTTACCCCCAGCTCAGTTAAATCCGTTTTTTCACAGCAGTAAAAATTATACTCCGTATAAAATACGTAGTACAGTATATGGTACGAGGATTTTCTTACGGTGGTAAACGTATGATCACAAGAGTCAAAGATGCATTTCAGAATTTGGGTTGAAATATAAATCAAACACTTACCCCCAGCTCAGTTAAATCTGTTTTTTCACAGCAGTAAAATTTATATAAAATACGTAGTACAGTATATGGTACGAGGATTTTCTTACAGTGGTAAATGTATGATCACAAGAGTCAAAGATGCATTTCAGAATTTGGGTTGAATCGTCATCATCATCATGAGATCGAAGATGGCGTTTGTAGTTCTTTCGCAGATGTTTTGACCCACAGACTTCGCAGAGTATGTATTGGTGGCAAGATCTCATATGGGCTTTGAGGCACTCGGCGTTAGCAAAGGGTTTCATACAACTTGGATCGGCACAATATGCTTCGGTACATTCAACTGCAAAGCAAAAAGTTAATTTTGAGACATTTTCACGCAGTCCACAAAAACTAACAAGACGGTCTCACTTGTGTGAGAAATGTGAAACCGACTCATCTAATCCTACGATCAAATGAGTAAAATTTAGAGTAAATAATTTGTTCGAAGTTCAAAATTTGCTCCGAATTATGCTTTTAAGAGGAAAATGACCCTACCTTTTTATTCCCTATTACGGCAACTCACCAACTAACCAAGGCCATTTACGTCCTAAAAATATACTTAATTTGGAGTAATTTTTGAAATTTGAACATATTTGTGAGTAATTTTTAACAAAATTTGGGAGTAATTTTTAACAAAAAAACTCAAACAGGCAACTAACCAAGGGCATTTGCGTCCTAAAAATATAATTTGGAGTAATTTTTGAAATTTGAATATATTTGTTTGTAATTTTTAACAAAATTTCAAAAAGGGTAATAATTTTTAAAATGTGTATTTTAAAAGGGGTAATTGTTAATTTACTCTTACATTTAAGTTATTTAGACTCGGTTCAAAGAATCGGACACGGGTTTTTTTCCCATTAAAATTGTCTCTAAGTTTTGGTTAAAACTCTAAAGACAGTCCCACACCATGAAACGTGGGTACACGAACTGTAATGAAGAGCCGAAGCATACAAGTAGCCGTAAAAAAAACATGCAGAGGAGAATAATTACCGTGGGACTCCTGGTGTTTTTGCAGCCGTGAAGCATACTTGAACTCCTTCCCACACCCCGGTTTCTCACAAATATGTTTCTTTTGTTCTTCACTTGGTGTCGGCTTTTTTCCTTCATGATATTCCTTTAGGTGTCGACTAATATTCCCTTGAATCGCAAACTCCTTACCACAGTTGTCCATAGGGCATTTAAATAGCTTGCCTTCGTGCTGAAGAAGGTGCCGATTCAAGTGGTCTTTTCTTCTGTAACTTGCATTACAGTCGTCTACCGGGCAAGCAAACGGTCTCTGAAAAAAAAAAAAAAACTATGAGAAAAAAGTAGAGTAAATAAAAAAATACTCCCTTTTAAAATATTTATTTTAAATTTAACTCCCTTTTGAAAATTTAGTTAAAAATAACTCCCAAAATCTATCAAAAGTTCAAAAAATTACTCCAAAATTTAATTTTTGAACGAAAATACCCCCACCATTTTTATGTCATATTACTTCGCCCTACCCCCCAGCTAAGGACATTTTCGTTCTACAAATAAACTTGGGAGCAATTTTTGAACTTTTAATATATTTTGAGAGTTATTTTTTACAAAATTTTCGAAAGGGAGTAAATTTTAATTTACTCAAAAAAGTAGTCGTCTAAAATTACGTGGAAAATTCAACCGTGAGTGAATCTGAATTTAATTTAATTAAAAATAATTAAAAATTACGGAGTATATATTGTATAAAATTGAAGTGACCGAGCAAACCTCGAGGATAGTGCGTGAGAGAGGCTTCACTTGACACGGAGCTTCTCAGGAGGTCGCCCATCCTGATACTAGTCCGGTCAAGAGTAAGTTACATTATTATAAGCCCCTTCGCATTTTGGAGTTCTTTCATTGGGATCCAATGCTTCACACACTTTTCAAACGTGTCGTCATCTGCAACATTATTATTAATCAACGAATCCCGCATTGGAATGAATTGGAAATCTAGCCCGAAATGGCATATACAAACATTATCAAATAAAATTGTGTGCAGGCTATGTTGCACGGACTTGTTTAGAAGTGTCCATGTGTCCGACACGGCTAATTCTATGAAAATTCTGCATATTTTGGGAGTCTAAGTGTCATATATCCAACTACACATGTCCGAGTGTCAAGTGTCAGACAAAGGTATGCTAGGACAGAACATATTCCACACAGAAAACAGTAGTGTAACGGGTATAATCCGATTTCTACTAAATGTAACTAAAACACCAACTATCCCAAAAGATTTGGGGTTGTCAAGTCGTCATCCCCAAAACAAATAAAATAAAATAAAAGCAAACAAAGAAAAGGCAACTACTGAAAATTGAAAAACGCTCTTAATTTGCATTTACCCAAATCATGCATACCACTGAAAAATGTTGATCGACTCAGAATATAACGCGTCTTTATAAATAGATAAACCGATTAAGCATACACGATTCTACACTAATACTCCCTCCGTTCCAATGAATTGTTTGCCTTTCCTTTTGGCACCAAGGTTAAGGGAACCAATGAGGGAGTGACATGTAGAGCGAAACTTATGAGAATTATCAAATTGCATATAAAAAACATTCCTAAAATAGAAAGGCAAACAATTCATTGAGACGCCCCAATATGGAATAGGCAAACAATTCATTGAGACGGAGGGAGTATTCAACTAACACTGCGTTACATAACAAGAAAAACTGTAAGCAGGAAATATGAGTGTCGTAGATGAAAAATAAAAGAGAAACAAATGAAAAGAGTACCTCGAAAGAGTGAGAAAGCATGTGTTGCTTCAAATGAGCGGGTTTCTTGAATTTAGCACCACATTCATCACACGTATTATCCCCCTTTTGCATATCGTCTTCATTTTCCTCGATCTTCTTCATCTCCTCCTATATTCATCATAATCGAAATCCAAAGGCCACACAATTAATATTTTTGAATACAAAACATGGCATATAATCATCAAAATCAAATTTCAACCACGATCCGTTAAATCGAATCGGTAACAACATAAATTAAAGCCAAGACAAAAAAAGTTTCGTCATCTTTTCCAGAAATCGTAGAATTTCAAATGAGCTACAAGCCTACAACCCATTAAGCACGGAATGAAATCAAACATACAAATTCAAAAGGGCTAAAAACACAAATTAAAGACAAAGTAGTGCAAATTTGCAATAGAAATCACTCATGTTCTTCACATCGAAATCCAACCCCGGCCCGAAAAATATATAGCAAAATATAAATTACAAGGCTAAAAACACAAACACAAATTAAAGTAGCAACAACAAAATTAAAGTAGAATCGTAAATTGAGAATGTATTATCCAACAATACAAGGAGCGGCTTGTCTGCCTCGAATCCTATTAGTAAGTTAATGAGACAAAAACCGCCCGTTGGATAACGAATTAAATACTCTATATACGCACAGATAAAATCCTCGACATCATCATCACTGATCTCAAAGAAGAACTATGTGCGTGCGACCCTCCCTCAACATACCATACTTGATTCTCGAATACTTATACTAGAAGGAAATTGATTAAAAATAAATAATCGGATTAAAAATAAGTTTTTATTGGCAAAAGGAAAGGATGGAGGCAGGTGCGTTTGGAAGCACGGAACGAAATCAAACATATGAATTCAAAACGGCTAAAAACACAAATTAAAGACAAACAAACTAGTGCAAATGCGCAATAGAAATCATTCGTGTTCTTCAAATCCAAAACCAACCCCGGCCCGATAAATATATAGCAAAATCGAACGAAACCTTGAAATAAAAACAGCTAAAAACTCAAATTAAACACAATAAAAGTAATGCATTAGATGTCATTCATGTTCTTCACCGCTATAATCATTATAATCGAAATCCATCAACGACCCATTAAGTAATCAAACATAAAACCAATGAAATCGCTCATGTTCTTGACTTCTTCGCTACTATGATCATTATAATCGAAATCCAGCAACGACCCATCAAGTCATTAGCAAAATCAAACAAAACAAAATGAAATCGAAACAGATAAGAACGCAAATTAAAGCAAACTAAGTAGTTCAATAGAAATCGCTCGTGTTCTTGACTTCATCCTATGATTATTAACATCCAAATCCAACCCCGACCCAATAAATATATAGCAAAATCGAACAAACCCTTGAAATCAAATCAACTAGAACCACAAATTGAAGCAAACTAAGTAGTTCAATAGAAATCATTCATGTTCTTCGATCATTACTCCTGTAATCGTTGAAATCTAAAACGAACAATGAATCATCAAGCATTGAGCAAAATCAAACAAAACAAATGAATTCGAAACAGCGAAAAACACGAATTAAAGCAGATTAACTAGTGTAATTAAAATCATTCATGTTCTTCAATTCCTCGTATAATCACTGAAATTTAAATCCAACAATGAACAATTATGGAGCAAAATCAAACAAATTCCATCAAATCAAAACACCTAAAAACCCAAATTAAATCACCATCGCCATTGATGTTCTTCAAGAGCTTCAGTACCGCATCAAATTAAATCCAAATCGAACGACAACCCATCAAACATTCACCAAAATCATACATACCCATGACATTCAAATCATCCAAAAACACAAATTAAACCCTAAGAGATCATTCAAAATCCAACACAAATTAAACAAATTAAACACAAATCATTCATGTTCTTCGATTACTCCTATAATCATTGAAATCTAAATCCAACAACGGAACATCAAGCATCGAGCAAAATCGAAACAGCTAAATACACAAATTAGACCAAAATTAACTAGTTTAATTAAAATCATTCACGTTCTTCAATTCCTCGTATAATCACTGAACATCATCGAAAAACACTTACCCATGATATTCAAATCATCTAAAACCACAAATCAAACCCTAACAGAAGAAAACAAATTACCGGATGTTCGGCGATAAGATGTTTGGTGATTTGGATTTTTTTGGACCGACAAATACCGCAAAATTGACAGTAGTATCGACGTATATCTTTGAAAATCGGCGGCTTTTCTGCTACTCGAGCTTCCATGGATGATGAATCCGCCATGAATGTCGATTTGATTGAGAAATGAGTAAATGAGTGGAGGAGGTGAGGTGAGGCAGTGTAACGAAAAATTAGGGTTTAATAGTGGTTTCTTTCTTTGACCTAATCTTGGCATTTTACACACGTGGCAAGACGGTTTCCCGATAATTATTCACAAATTCTTGTGTAAGACTGTTATGGAATCAACTGGAGATTCGAACTCGTGATCTTTTGTCACGCTGGCTCTGATACCATGTTAACGAACCATCTCAACCAATACCTTAAGGTGACGGTTGGAGGCTCAGAAATATTTATATACTCTTACAAAGACGGTTTCACGATAATCGTGTATGGATTTTTGTCTACGATGATTTCACGGGAAGGTTTAACGTTTAAATAAATTATTAATTTGATATTCACGATTATAGAAATAAATCCTTCTAAGTAAATAGTTTATATTTCTAAATAATGTCAAATAAAAAACAAAATGAACAACGTAATAACAATATATTCCGTGAAATATTTTTAAAGACCATAATATGTGATTTTGAAACGTGTCGGACTCAGTCGAAACATGTTCTATATTCCAATTTATATCGCACTGGAGGGTTCTAATAATCATTTTTAGGCATTATATTCTTATTGACAAATTTTCGTCAAAAAATATTCGCACTTTACAACAAATTTAAAAACTCTCGAAAATAGCTAAAAACTGTCGATTTTGAAGGTTATTATCCACGTTTTTTCGGCCATTTGGGTCCCAAAATAAAATCGACCGGTATTCGCGCTAAACAAAGTCCACACTAAATGTAATGCCGGTGTAAAATAAGGGTCATTTGGATGTCAATCGAGTCTTTTAAAGGCCATAATATGTGATTTTGAGACGTAGCGGACTCAGTCGAAACAGGTTCTATATTCCAAATTATATCGCGTCGGAGCCTTCTAATAATCATGTTTAGGCATTATGTTCATGTTGACAAGTTTTCGTCAAAAAATATACGCGCTTTAGAACAAATTTAAAAACTCTCGAAAATAGCTAAAACGGTCGATTTTGAAGGTTATTATCCACGTTTTTTCAGCCATTTGGGTCCCGGAATAAAATCGACCGATATTCGCGCTGAACAAAGTCTACACCAAATGTAATGCCCCGGTGTAATATAAGGGTCATTTGGATGTCAATCGAGTCTTTTAAAGGCCATAATATGTGATTTTGAGACGTGTCGTACCCAATCGAAACAGGTTCTATATATATTCCAATTTATATTGCGGCGGAGGGTTCTAATACTCATTTTTAGGCATTATGTTCATGTTGACAAGTTTTCGTCGCGCTTTAGAAGAAATTTAAAATTTCTCGAAAATAGCTAAAAACGGTCGATTTTGAAGGTTATTATCCACGTTTTTTCGGCCATTTGGGTCCCGGAATAAATTCTACCGGACAAATTTAAAAAAACTCTCAAAAAAGACTAAAAATGATCGATTTTGAAGGTTATTATCCACGTTTTTTCGACCATTTGGGTCCCGCAATAAAATCGACCGATATTCGCGCTGAACAAAGTCCACATTAAATGTAATGCCTTGGTGTAAAATAAGGGTCATTTGGATGTCAATCGAGTCTTTTAAAGGACATAATATGTGATTTTGAGACGTGTCGGATTCAATCGAAACAAGTTCTATACCCCAGCTTATATCGCGTCGGATGGTTCTAATAATCATTTTTAGGCATTATATTCATGTTGGCAATATTCTCGCTAAACAAACTCCACACCAAATAAAATGTCGTCTCGGTGTACTATGAGAGTCATTTTTATTTCAATGATCGAGTCTTTTAAAAGCCATAAGATCGCGCTTTGAAACGTGTCGGTATCTTTCGAAACAAGTTATGTATTCTATTTTATTTCATGTTTGAGGGTCCGATTTAATCCTTATTCGGCATTCAATTTAATCCCCATGATGTTATGTAGACATGATAAATAATTTTGTAGTTTCGGCTTAACTTCGACGGGTCATTCAGGTTTGGACTCAAATTAGGCCACTTTGGGGGCGGTCTAGGCCATTTCAGATTCGGACTATTTTTCATAATTATTGTTTTCAACTTTTTTAGGATCAGATCCGGGTTAGGTCAAATCAATTCGGGTTATGTATCTGTTTAGGTGTCACATCGGGGTCAGGTTTGGTTATTTGTGCCGGGTTATTCAGGACAGATCGGTTTTGCCAGGTCTAATATTGTCCATATCTAGTTTCGGTCAAGTTATTCCCGACCGTGACCAGGCCCAATCGACTAGGCCGAGCTACTAGCATGACCAGGCTAATGGCTCGCTTGAGTCCGCTTCACGATGCTTGGTGTTTCGGTCGAAATTACGAGTACGAGAGAGAAATGAATTTCAAAAGTCGACAAAAAAATACAAATATACAGTTATTGTTTCGGTCTACAAAGGAAGCCTTCAGCAGCTAGTGAACATCGTTGTTTTCGCCTGTTACCGGGGTTATATTGTGTATGTTTTTCGTAGTTTTTGGCCATCAACTCGAGATATGAAATGCATGCCTTGCTTCGACTGTGATTGACTTCGTTCTGGCAAAAACCGCGCCTGCTGCAGTACAGTATGAATGTGAGAAACTGAAGTTAGATAACCAGTTCGATGCGAATATAAGAACATTTTAGATGATACCGAGTATATAGTATACGCTTATTTTCACCCGAAGCCCGCTTCAATTCAGTTCACTTCAGTTTAGGAGTGCAAAATCCGGTCCGGTTTCCAGTCCATCAATTCGAGGGATTTCGGGTTCCGGTCCGGTCCGGTCCTAACCCGCTTTTTTCCGGTCCGGTCCTAACCCGGTTTTTTCCGGTCCGGTCCTAACCCGGTTTGGACCAGAAAACCCGGAATTATATTTATTTGATAAGAATTCCGGTCTAACCGGTCCAAGAGACCGGAATTTTTTTTAAAAAAATTGCATATCTGGTCCAACCGGTCCATATTTCCTAGATTCCGGTCCGGTTTTTTTTAAGATTCTGGTCCGGTTCTAGACTGGTGCACAGCCCTAGTTCAGTTAAGCTCGGCCCAACCAACCCGGTTCAGTTCACTATGTGACCGATTCAAACATGATAATCTTCTATAGGGGGCCATAAGGTTTACTCTATTGACCTCGCGAAATGTCGGAAACAACAATAATTCCACATTATTTTAAAAAATAAAATAGTACGGAGTACACGATTTGAGATTACCTTAACATACGCTTCAAAGAAATGGTATTCGATACTTGATCACGCCAGGAGGTACTAATAATTTTCACAGGTTCGAGTGAACAGACTACAGCAAAGACTAATGTCAGAAAAAATGCAGGATGATGACAGATGCAAGAAGACAGTAGTACGGTATATAGACGTATAGTAAGAAACGTCGCTAAAAAAATGAATCTGATTTGCATATGGAGTATAATACAGGAGACGTACCTCGACTAAGGATTAACATGAGAACGAAAAAGAAGAGGGTATGTGCAACAGAAACCGGTGCTCCAACACTGTAAAGGAAGCAGCGGAAATGATGGATTTAGAGTTCGGATAAACAACAACAACAACAACAACAACAACATCAAAGCCTTAGTCCCAAAAGATTTGGGGTCGGCTAACATGAATCAGAATCTGAGGTCAAGTCGTCATCCCCAAAACAAAGTAAACAAGTAAACAAATCCCTAATGTGGTATTTTGGTTAAGTAGGTGGAGTACGTCTCGCTTTATATGTCACTAATTCTTTTTTTTAAGAAAAAACCCCCAAAAAACGGGATTACATCATTGCATTAAAATCATCACACAAAACAGCTTCCACGTTTGGCGGACCAAAGTTTTCCCTTGTATTATATAAACGGGATTAAATGTCACTAATTCTTGTATGAAACAGTCGAGAGTAATTTACTGTAAAACCGCTCCATTCATGGTTGGTCCCTTGTGTGTTTTTATGATACGACCATACAAGAATTAGTTAAAGATAACGAGGAAATGATTCATAGTTCATACCACTGAGAGAAGAGGACCTTGCTTGAACTTATCGTGGAAAGAAAAGGTGAGTGGCGTCGGATTTTCACCAGGCCCCCGGATAAATCCACTGGGTACATCGGAAAACAATATATATCAGTCATTTGTATACATAACAACACCACGTTGCGGCTTAATTGGCTGAAAAACAAGCTACTTTACTTTGACTCGTGTCCAAAGCGGCTATTTTGGGCAATTTTCAGTTTTTTTGGTGTAAATTGAAGTATCTGAAGAGTTGTGTGGGTGTCAGAGTAACATAGAATTTTCAAAAAAAAATGAATTAGAGAGACTCACAATAGAGTTGCAGCGAGAAGAGGAGTCCTCCTAACATCATAAATGGCAACAAGGCCCTTGTATGATTCATCACCGTCCTTAAAAGAAACAGCTAAGCGTTCCCCAGAGCCGTCCCATGCTATTTTCTCAATACTCCGACTACAATAAATCACAATGTAACAGTGAAAATGATCGACAAAGCACAGCGGAATACATAATCAGAGACATTAGGCTCAGATTTAACTCATAAAGTCGTACCTGCCCGTCAGATTAGCGATTTCTGGTAGATCGACTGGGAGCAAGTGTGCAACTGTAGGTGAAGTAAAAGTTATAAGGGGATAGGAAATGGATACAGATCCGTAGGCGAGTAAACAAAGCTGTGGAAAATAAAGGAAAGCGGAAAAATTCAATCACCAAGAGATGGAGGCTTTGATGCAAAATGAACAGAGCCCAATGTTGAAGAATCGGAAAAGGCAAGCAAAATCATACGGCTTTCAGGATCCCACGTTGCTCCCTGTAAAAAAAAAACAATTGAACACGACTATTTTGAAGGACATAATTCGAGCTAATCGAAGTTGAACAGAAACAGACCTAATGAACAACATGGCCACGATATTCATGTCAGTTACGTTATGCGTATATAACTTCCAGTCTTACACTCGAGTGGATCAATGTTACTCCGACACTTCACCTAAGAGCCACGTCGCACGTCCGACATGACACTTAACTTCGACACTTCATTTTAGACCAAAAAAACTGAAAGTTACAACCCAGTGACACGACGCCCTTGTCGGAGAGTCGAGTAACATGGGACATTTCGCATGATGGTTTACAAGTTAGTCATACAACCCAGTGACACATCTATCGCGTAGACATATAGTGAAAATGTGACAAAGTGATCAACATATGACATAGGGAGTATCACTTACTGTAACAAAGCCATTAGATGAAGACCATGGCTGTGAAGTCCATGTCACTGTCTCCCATAAATAGAATGTCCCGTCACTACAAAAGAGAAAGACGTTACTCAAACGAAGTTAATGATATAGTACCAAATGTTACAACTTGGTTAGGTTCAGGAACATACAACTTCGCTGAGAAAAAGTAATCTCCACTAGGCGACCATTTCAAGATAGATATCCCTCCCAGTCCTCGACGAATAGGAGTGCCGATCCCTAAGTTAGCAAAAATGAAGATAAAGCCATCATCAGATAAGCCACAAACAAATTATCAGAGCCCAAATATTTACGGACGACGGAAAACTTCTAAACCATAAACAAGATCAAATAAAATTTAGAAGGTCATTTCACGCTGTTGCTATCCTTCCAGCAAATAAACGACCTGAATTTCTGTTCAAGGATCAAGCTCAACCAATATCAAGTCACATGGCAGTCTGAAATAGCACAGATAAATGATATAGATGGATATGAATGAGAGGCTAGCTAGAAAATTCAGTGTTGAAAGTCTTAAAGGTCTGAGAGTACTTTTCAAGTCGTGTTGAAATTAGACAAAACAATCTATTTACTCAATTTTAGGTTGTCTTAAAGGTCAATTTAACAAATGTAGTCATTATACGACATACATGCTGCATTGAAATGGTTTAGCAAAAATATCACCGATTTGGGAAAACCCAAAAACTACTGGTTCTAAAGGTTATTATCCACGATTTTCGTCCAGACAAGGTCCCGCAAACAAGAAATGTACTCGATTCTAAGTCGTTTTAGAGTTACTTTTAAATCTAGTGTTCATGTCAAGGCATACATGCCCCATAAAAATGGTTTAGCGAAAATATCACTGACTTTAAAAAATCACCGAAAATTGCCGATTTTAAAGGTTAATATCCACGAATTTCAGCCCGACAAGGTCCTAGAAATAAATGTCTCCAAATTCTCACCATTATTAATCCTAGCAACATACAAATGTTTAAGAGTAATACAAGAGGAATATGGTTTACAAAGATACACTTAGAGGCCTTACAATTACGAAATACGGAGTACTTTTTAAGCTGTTTTGAAATTAGACGGAAAAAGCTATTTACTCAATTCGAAGTCGTTTTAGAGTTATTTTTTTACCACCGTTAGTCCTTTTGAGGAATACAGACCCTATATAAATGGTATAGGAAAATAAATCACAGTTCACAGAAAATCATCCAAAACTGAAGATTTCTGAACCGCTTACATGCGATACGAACCTAGACTCCACACGACTCGATAGGTTTGTCATAGGTCTATTAGAAGATAAATAACCATATAAGGCTAGAATTTAGGCATACCTTGAGCAACATCCCATATGGTAAAAGCTGAACTCTCATACGATCCAGTCGCCAAATATGTGCTGATCAGTCAAGGAAACTAATATAGTTTGCAGTTACGATCCAATTTAATAGATTGGATGATCACAGAATAACAAGTAAAATGTATTCACATCTGTGGGGAGAATGCTGAAAAAATAAACAGAATAATAGGTCTGCTTCTTACTGTTAACAAAATTCAGATTCAAACAATGCATGTAACTTGGTTTACGAAATTATGGGGGACATATGGGAGGAAAAAACAGCTACACAAGGGATGTCAAAACAAGGATATCTTCCGTCAGGGCTCCAAGAAAGAGCGCTGATGTGCTCGCCATCATGACCCTTAAGAAAGTCAACTAAAGTCCATCTCATGCCGGCGCCTTTGGAAATTGCACCGACAAAAGAGGCAGCTCCAGGTCTTACAGATGCTGGATTACCAGGATATGAAGCAGCCCATATGCATATTCCTCCCCTGAAGGACGAAAAAATAAAGTTAAATTCCAGGCTATCGAAACAAGACATTAGCAGCAGATTAGCACTAAGCACGGGAGCAAGGGGTTTCACAGAGAAGTAGGAAAACTGACTTGCATGCTACTGAAAGTGTTCTCCCGCTATTTGGCCGCCACTCAACAAGTTTGACATCTTGCTGAAACTCGCCGTGTAATATACTTGGATCTTTTCCCTCTGCTCGGATTAAGTGACATGATAGACGACCACGATATTAATACAATGAGTTTTTTAAAGATCCACATATTACATTTAACTATTTAACTGGTATATATTCTACGGAGTACAGGTAAAAGGGAGATGAAAAATGTACCAGAATCCTCATAGTCACGAATTGTAACCTGGTTTGACCCTGATACAAATGCCACTATATGTTTGTGCTGGTGCCAAGAGACACCTTGTAAGTTTACTTTAGGCAGCAAGTGCACCTGTAAAATTAAAGGGGCATAAGTATAAGTACATCAAATCACAGAGGAGTCTACACTAACTGCCATACTTCCAGGGAACTACGGTAATAGTAAAACAAAAAACATAAGCTCAACCAAGACCGACCCATCATAACAAAATAAATGCATATAACCCCCTTTCCAATGATTTCTCGAGATATCCAAACTTAAATGATAAAATCATGAGAGGTGGTATTCATTATATGAGGTTCAAACCCTATCATCATCATAAGTGCTCTTATGGCTCCCTCTATGCCCCAATAAAATGATTTCTCTAGATATATAGTTGATGAAAAGCATAAGTTCGTTCAAAAGAAGTTCCCCATAGACAAAAACTCCTTCTCGAGAAAGACTTTAAAATTGGGCGACATGTGTACTAAGCTTGAAACGCTTGTTTGTCTGATCATTTGCTCATACAAACATATGCAGTCGCGCTAGTTTGATAAACCCTAAAACCCTCAATCAACCAATTCCACCAGTTCACAAAACCACACCACAACGATTAAACATACTTTTCTCAACTCTCGACTTAATTCCACGAGATACATACACAACAAATTTAACATCACAATACCTACATGTCCACTAACAAAATCAAAACAACGATCCCTCTAAGTAGACAAGGATACAAAGCAAAACTAAACTAAACTAAACTAAACATCGTCTCACACGAGAAGGGGGCTACTTCAATATGAAAGAGGATACATACAGCAGCAAAACGAGGGGTGCTAACATAGACAGTCGACCCTTGAACAATACCAAAATTAACGTTCTGATTAAAATTCTCGATCAATTCCCTAATTTCACCTAATACAGTACCTCTTACAGTTCCAAACATGAAAGAGGATGCATACAGCAGTAAACGAGAGGTGCTAACAGAGACAGTCGACCCTTGAACGATACCAAAATCAACGTTCTGATTAAAATTCTCGATCAATTCCCTAATTTCACCTCATACAGTTCCAAACCTAGCTACAAAATTCAGGTTACAAAATTCAAAACATACAAAAAAACACCTAAATCCACAAATTTAACATCAAAAACAAGCTATAATTAAAAACCCGAAATTGAATCAATAACTCACATCATTAGGGTAAAAAATACGCTTAATAGAAGCAACTAAAGCTCCAAAACCCTTCTCCCCATTTCTCCCCAATTGATCATCCCTACTATCACCGTCATTCCAAGTCCGTAAATCATCAGCTCGAAACTCCACCGGCCTAAACACCACCCCCTGAAAAAACCCCCAAATCAATCAAAATTAAAATAACAACAACAATAAAACCCAAATACAAAACTCAAAAACAATCAAAAAAATGGTGGAAATCAAACAGTACAGTGATTTTGCCGTATGTATCGTTAGCGCATTCGTCGGTAAAAGCGTCAGCGGTAACTGCAGAGAAATCACAATTGAGTGAAAAAAAATCAATTGAGAATTGGGTAGAAAAAAAAACGGTAAATTCTACAGCGATTGAGAGAGAGAGAGAGAGTTACTGAGATGGCGGTTGATTTCGCAAATGGTGACGGAACCTGGTGGTGGATACGACGGCATTATGGAGACGGCGGTGTTTTTCGCGGTGGTTGTTGTGGTGGCGTAGGGGTTTTAGGGTTTTAGGAGTTGAAGAAGAAGAACAATGTTGAAAAAATGTTGAAAAATGTTGAAAAATGAAAAACGTTTTAATTTCCCGCTCAATATTTTGATTAATATTATCGGTTTTTTTGAGTTTGATTCGTAATCTGAATTGATTTGCAGTGTGAAGTGCCTCGACTGAAGTTCATCTGACTCGGATTCGGACTCGTGATCTGAGACTTGGCAAAAACGGGTCACCGGGCCGGATACGGGTCGGGGCGGGTCATCTCGAGTTATAATCATTTTCAGGATTGCTATTTTCAACTTTGTTTAGGGATATCGACTCATTTTCTATAATAATGTTTGGGCCAATTCGGGTTACGGGTCAAACTCGAGTCTTCTGTTCGGGTGTTGGGGTTGGGTTCAGGTTGCCTTATCCAGGTCGGGTCATGTCAGTTTTGCCAAGTCTAATCTAAATTGACGGTAATTTGGATCGGCTATGATTCGAAGGTTTGTTTTCACGCATGAACTGTCGAATCGTTTATCCTGGTAGTATAATACTCATAATAACTTGGTTGATAATAACGCATTCGAATTTGACACTAATCTAACTAAGGGGACGTTTGGTTCAAGGTAGTTATAAACGTGAGTTTTGAGCCGGGGATGAGATTCCAAGAGATTGGGATGATGAAGTTGAAATTCATTGAGATCTCTAATTCCATTTCGCATTCACTTTCAGATAGATTCAGCAGATCAATGCGGGATGACAAAAGACCGGAATTACATTTTTTTTTTGAAAAAAATTCCGGCCAAACCGGGTCTAATCGGTCGAAATTTTTTTGATTCCAATCCAATTTTTTTGAAGATTCTGGGTCTGGTCCGGGACTGGTGCAGACCTAACTAACTTAGCATGAGACGATATCGAAAAGTTGTTTCATTCCTCAACAAAAGGCACACATAATTCCAATCAACCAACAAATCCCAATTCTCACAACAAAATGCAACACCACCAAACCACCCTACAAACCACCACTACTCACCTAACTAACTACATATCAACAACCTTCTCAAGATCAAACCCTTATTTTTTCCCAAATCAACACCAAATTGATGAGATTTCTGATGATGATGGGTTGTCATCATCATCATCATCATCATCATCATCATCATCATCAGATCACTGTTTTTTTTCCAATTCATTTGTTTTTTTGGATGTAATTTGGAACATGGGTCTTGTTCTTATTTCATCTTTTGTGTTGTTTTCCACTTTTCATGAGAAACCCTCTTCTCCTTTGAGGGTTTGGATTGTTGGGTATGTTTTACAGTGTTTTTTGCATGTGGGTTTTTGTTTTCATGAGTTTAGGTGCAGGAATTTTGGTGGGTTTGATGCTCAGTTTTGCAGTAGCAGCACCAGCAGCAGCCGCAGGTATGAATAAAAAATTCTCGTCTTTGACGAGTATATCTGTCACAAGTTTTTCTATTCCCGATGCATCATGATTCTGTCTTATCTAGCCAACATTTATTATTCCCGATGCATTCTGATTGTGTCATATGTAGCCATGCAATCACAAATTCTCGTTTGTGACGAGCATATCTGTCACGGGTTTTTCTATTCGCGATGCATTTTGGTTTTGCCTTATCTAGCCAACATTTGCTATTCCCGAGGCACTCTGATTGTGTCATATGTAGCCATGTAATCACGAATTCTCGTTTGTGACGGGCATATATGTTACTCCCTCCCCTCCACAATGATCTTCTCACTTTAATATGGCACGTGGATTAAGAAATGGATAATGAAAGGTGGTAAATTGTTTGGTGGAGTTCAAGATGTCAAATCACAAAAAGTAATCAATAGGAAGAGAGTATAATGGATGAATAAGGAAAGTTTTGAAGTGGGAAAATCTTAGTGGAGTTTCCTTTTAAGGAAAGTGGGAAGATCTTAGTGGTGGGGAGGGAGTACAAGTTTTTCTATTGTCTTATCTAGCCAACATTTGCTATTCCCGAGTCATTCTGTGACGAGCATGTCCGTCACAAGTTTTTTCTATTCCCGAGGCATTCTAATTACTGTATGTCTTATCTAGCCACGTGGGCGATACTTGACCCTTTTGTGACGGGTATATCACAAGAGAGAACGACTTGATATGTTTTCTCTTGGTCTAACGAAAGAGCGCACCTAGTCGTAGATGGGAATCAACCCCTCGAGTTCTTGGTTGGGGTAAGGAAACTGGTTGAGCTGAACCTTCTTCTCTATTTTATTGTCCGAGTGATTTGAGGCTCGGGAGGCTATAAAGCCGACATCTTTCTTGCTGGTTTGACGGAACATGTCTGCTGAATGCTAAACATTTCGTGCTATATCGTGTCATGTTGTGTTGTGCATTCAGTATTCCGTGCTTTTTTGGCTTTCAGCGTTGTGAAGAGATTAGAATCAGCAAACACAATAGCTTCGTCGTTATGGTGGGCGTTTGGGTTTTACTGGATCGTTACTGGTGGTCCGTCTCTTCTCCTGTATTCTCCTCGTCTCTACTGGTAAGCTCAGTCGAGATCTCGAATTCTGTAGTTTGAATCCGACTGAAATACATCATTTTAACTTTTTAAGCACGCGCTGTTCTTTTTCCCGTGATTGCAGGTTAGCAGTTGTTTTCCTGGCACTCGACGTCTTCTTTATGATGTTCTGCATCGGAGTAGCCTGTATAGTTTGCGTGACTCTCTTCTGCTGTATCCCAATCGTAGCGATTGCTTACGCCATGACAATCAGAGAAGGAGCATCTGCTGACGATATCAGACAACTTCCAAAGTACACGTTCCATTCTTCTTCTTCTTCTACCCCAAAGATCTCAGCTTCTATGTGGTTAGGCCATGAAGGTGCCGGTCCCGCCATCGATGACTCAGACTCACGTTTTGAACTTCCGGTAAGAACGGTTTCGACCCGACCCGAATTGACCCGGTTGACCCGTTTGCCCCGTTTACCAGGCTGTGTCCTCGGAATCTGATTTATTGTTTGTTTTCTATAGGAATGTTGCATTTGCTTGACACGGTATGGAGAAGGAGCCGAATTGTGTAGTCTTCCCTGCAACCACCATTTTCATACCTCGTGTATCAGCCGATGGTTGAGAATAAACGCCACTTGCCCGCTTTGCAAGTTCAATATCAAGGCCAAGGGTGATACGTTGGTCTAAAACGCCACGTTTCTACTTTCTCGAGAGTATTTTCCTCGAAGATAGTCACAAGAGCGATTATTACTATATGATACTGACAGAGTTAGTTGTTCATTGGTGTTATAGTGTAAATACCGGTTTTAAGTCCATGTTCCTTGGTTTCGAGTTTGTAATGATAATTTTCAATTGAAGAGTAATTTTCAGCATCACAGATTTACAAACATGTACTGTATCAGTGTATCTTGTTCCAAACATATTTCAGAATGCTACTGTCAGATTGTATCACGACAGTAGACGATAAAAACCACAGAAATGAGATACATTCTCCAGCATCACAGATTCACAGACATGTACTGTATCAGTGTATTCTGTTCCAAACATATTTCAGAATGCTCCTGTCAGACGGTACCACGACAGTAGACGATAAAAACTACAGCAATAAGATGCATCCTTCAGCTTCACAGACATATACTGAATCCTGTTCTGATATACGAGTATTTCAGAATGCTCCTGTCAGACTGTATCACGACAGTAGATAAAAAAACAACAGTAATAAGATGCATCCTTCAGCATCACAGACATATACTGACTCCTGTTCTGATATACGAGTATTTCAGAATGCTCCTGTCAGACTGTATCACGCAGTAGATAAAAAACGACAGTAATAAGATACATCCTTCAGCATCACAAGACATATACTGCATTCTGTTCCGACATACGAGTATTTCAGAACGCTCCTGTCGGACTGTGTCACGACAGTAATAAGATACATCCTTCAGCATTACAGACATACTGCATCCTGTTCCGACATACGAGTATTTCAGAATGCTCCTGTCAGACTGTATCACACGACAGTAGACAATAAAAACTACAGCAATAATATTACTGTATAGTCTGTATCCTGTTCCGAATTCTGATGAGCGGAAAAAATTACATGCATTTCTATCTATACTGCAGAGAAGTATTCCCCTTTTGAAGTAATTTAAATTCAAAACGAAAAAAAACTGTCAAAACGAGGAATCATACTGACATTTCATACATTCTTAAGCTTCTTCATCTTAGAAGGAGGCCACCTGCCTTTCTTCCTAAGTGCTCTTTTGCGATTAAGACGGTTCCTACGAAGTCTAATCTTCTTGTCTAACTTCATCTTCAACTTCTGTTCAAGTTTCAGCTGCAACTTTGACTCCAAAGGCAGATTCTCGATACCAGTCGTTACTTCCTTGGTACTACTTGATTCGCTGTCTCCACTTGCTACTACGTCGGGGGTTCCAGGATCGACTGATGCCCTAGCAATGACGGCGACTCTTTTGTGAGCTGTGAACGGTGCTCGATTCTGGACAGTTTGAGTGAATGTTGGGTGAAAACCGAGAGAGACAGTTTGCAGCCTGATTGCTGAACACACAACACCCATGTTTATGCATCAAATACGAGTCTACTTGAATGACCCGACCCAAATTGACTCGAACGTGAAATGAATGAACTTGAAACCAACCTCAAAAACCTCAAGAAGGTCAACTAGACCCGACCCAAATTGACTCGAACTTTAATTGACCGGACTTGAAAACTATGTTACTCCGACACTTCACCTAGTGCAGTTTGAAACCAACCTCAAAAACCTCAAGAAGGTCTACTAGACCTAACATAACTGACCCGACCCAACTCAAATTGACTCGAACCTGAAAGGAACCAACTTGAAACCAACCAAACCCAAAATTGATCTAATCTAAACCGACAAATTTGTAAATTTGACCCGACTTGTAATCACTGCCTGAAAACTAATCAATGGTCTATAGTGAAACTCAAGTAATAATTTTATTCGGAACCCGACTCAGACTCAATTGACCCGTTTCCCATGTCAAACCAATGCATCATGTTGCTATAATAATAAACTCGATAATAGTACCAATTTTACTCGACGAAGTATAGATAATTCATCAATGATTAAGCATTATAGGCTTATAGCATATAATAGTGAAATGGGTAATCAAGAAATTCAATAATTAAGCGAAATAAAACATGAAAAATGTGAAATTTAGTCATTTAGATACATTAATCATACAGCAGAAATGCAGAATCAAACCCAGAAAATTAAATTAAATTTAAAAAATTAAAATTAAAATAGCATACAATAGTGAAATGGGTAATCAAGAAATTCAATAATTAAGCTAAATAAAACATGAAAAACATGAAATTCAGTCATTTAAATGCAATAATACATCAATCATGCAGCAGAAATGCAGAATCAAACCCAGAAAATAAAATAAAATTAAATTAAAAAAATTAAAATAGCATACAATAGTGAAATGGGTAATCAAGAAATTCAATAATTAAGCTAAATGAAACATGAAAAACATGAAATTTAGTCATTTAAATACATCAATCATACAGCAGAAATGCAGAATCAAACCCAGAAAAATAAAATAAAATTAAAATTTTAAAAAATTAAAATAGCATACAATAGTGAAATGGGTAGTCAAGAAATTCAATAATTAAGCTAAATAAAACATGAAAAATGTGAAATTCAGCAATTCAGATACATCAATCATATCATACAGCAGAAATGCAGAATGCACTACCCAGAAAAATAAATTAAAAAAATTAAAATGGTGAGAGTTCAGAGAGAGATAGGAATGCATACAGAAGGAAGAAGGGAGGGAGATGGAAGATTTAGGAATGGTAGGAGTAAGAGAGAGGAAAGGTGAGTGAAGTGCCATTGTTGTCGTTGTTCTCTCTGCTTCAAGAAAAATCAATGGTGTAAGATGAGGTAAGGATAAGTCTATGCTCTATAGATATTGATTGAGGCTTGATTAGGTTCGGTTCGGTCCGGTCCGGTTTGGTTTAGTTAGGTTCGGTTAGATAGAACACGATGTCGTATCATAGATACTGATACTCCCTTCATTCAAATCCAAGTGCCTCATTTCACTTTTTGACCATATTCACATTTGAGGGGAATCTTCGATATTCTCGACAATCTATAAGTGAGAATATAGTCATGTGAGATTTTGTTTGATTCGTCTTTATGAACACATTAAGAATATCAAATTTTTATAATTTTTGCTAATGTAAAATGAAAGATATCGCTAGTATAAAACGCGTCTCGGCAAATGTGCCAAAAGGAAATGAGACAAGTGGATTTGAATGGAGGGAGTAATAAAATGACCGAAAATTGCACGTGGTATGCTTCAAGTCGTAGAAAATGACTACTAACATAGAACATTTGAGGGTGCTGGTGAATGATAAGCGACGTTGATAAAAAATGGTTAGTCGTGTTAAAGTGATGTGTGAGTGTTGTTTGAGCTTGAAAACGGACGAGGTAGCTCGTGAAGCGTCCCCTGACACATGGTACAACAGTGGGACGAAAATGAAACCCAGCATTGTCGGATCTCTGAAACGACTCTGATTGAAGTGCATAATAATACACGTTTTTCGGAGATTCTGGGGTCTTAAACAAAAATGATCGAAAATTGTACAGGATATTCCTCATGGCATTGAAAATGACCACCCAAAATTTTAGCAGCAACGCAGAACTTTCGAGGGTGCAAATAAGTGATAAGCCAGCATCAATCGAAATCGAATAGTCGTGTAAAAGCGATGCGTACTTGTTGTTTGAGCTTGAAAACGGACGAGGTACCAAATATTGTACAAGAACATTGTGTTTTTCCCTTGAAGAATGAGTTTACATCAATAGGCTTTTTTTGACATTGAACTTACTCTGTTTTCTACAAAACATCCTAGTGTGTGTGACCTAGATACAATGTCTTAAGGATCCAAAACATTGCCTCAAAATTCAATGTACAAAGCACTATTTTTCAACTTTCAAGCACAAAATTGTTCATTAACAATTTTCCACAATGCCTATTCAACCTGCATCCAACGTAATTTACATTCGAAAAACTGTTATCATCTTGAAAAAAATTCAAAAAAAGAAACTGGGATGATAATAATCAAACATACGAGTCATATGAAACATATCAGTCGTCAGACAACGGGCTCAATTACAGTCGTCATATTGCGGGACCCCGACCCCGCATATAGGATTTGCGGGACCCGGGTTGAGTTGATTTGCTAGGTATGCTGAGCTAGCCAAACTACTCATGAGCTGGCGTGGCCCGTACATGGATGATTCCTTCAGTAGACCAGGTCTAATATCTAATAGAGTATCATGTTTCAATTGTTATATGTAGACGATTAAAAAAAAATGTTACCTTTAGCCTCGAGAATTCTGTTCTTTAGTCCGACAAATATCGAAATTCTTAGCCTTGGCCGCAAATTCCTCGTCCTGAGGTTTGATCCCTTGATTAACAATAAGAGACGAGTCAATTAAACCATCGCGTTACTTCAGTTAGTCAATAAGTACAACGACCAGAGTACATGTTCTGCAAAGTTATTACCTGAAATTACTCGACCTGAAATAACCCGCCCTGAGTTCTTAGTGAGCTTATTTCCGGCTTCTACGTCGAAATTTCTCCTTAAACTCTTGTACCCTTCACGACAACTCGGGGACTCGGGTATTACGACATCTTGTACAAGCACCATTTCTCGAAAATTGACTGCTGACGGTGGTATTCTTGTCAAGAAGATTTGCTTCATATTGTGGAGTAATCACAGATTGTGTGGATTTTTGTTCTTGTCGTACCGGTACCGGAAATTTTCATAGGTTGTCTGCCTTGGGAAAAACACCATGTGTTAGATTAACAACAAAGCAGGTCACGTCATGTTTCAACCCTAAATTAACAGTTCATATTGAAATCTGGTGAAAATGTCAAGATTTGTAAGTCTTGGCCTTGAAAAATGCGTCAGATTGAAATTCGACAAACTGACATAACCTGACCTCACCTGACCTGACACAAATTGACTCATACTCGAAAATGAATCATTTTCGACACGTCTGTATACCTGATTAGTTGACAAAAGGTAGAAGTGAAAGACGGTAAGCCCGCCTACGAACCAGACAACCACAAAGCAATAGCAAACCAGAATTACAGACACAATATCGTCGGACATGGAATTCATCAACGGCCCTGTTTTCCGAAGAAGGTTGACCAACGAGAACGTGAAGACGTATATACACAAAAAAGTTGATGACGATATGAACAAAATGAAGAAACGATAGTTGCGCTGCAGAAACACATCTAGAGTTAGAGCAACAATATAACAGAATTGCAGACGAGTTAGAGTAACATAGAAAAAACAGAATAATGATGTTGTGAACTAACGTGTCTTGTGTCATGACATGTTACTTCTACCATGTTACTCTAACTCAGTTGTACTTTCGCAAGTGAAGTGACAGAGTAACATGTCATGACATGTCAACTGAGTTAGAGTAACATGGCAGAAGTAACATGTCATGATATGTTACTTCTGCAATGTTACTCTAACTCGGTTGTAGTTTCGCAGGTGAAGTTTTCCAGAGTAACATGTCATGACATATCAACCGAGTTAGAGTAACATGTTGAAAAGACAGCACCGACAGTTGTTTCTTGCAGTAAAAGTAATACAGGGTGAGCCTTACAAGTCCTATGCATTGACCCACCCACGGACAATGATGATCGAATCTCTGCACACAGTTGTTGCAGACGGAACAATGTGAGGCACGAGCAGGACGAAACAACCTACAAGTCTCGCAAAACTTGACTTTAACGGTAAAACCATTTACAATCACGTCCTTAGTCCTCGGGATCCTCTGATTTATCGTCTTTCCAGAAACCCATTCCATCGACTGTGTCGGTGTTGCAAGCTCGTCTTCATCGGGTGGACTGAAGTTCCTAGGGACTATTCCTGGATCGCGCACAGAGGTCATGTACAGGAACAACAAATCCTACATTGTTAACGAGATGCACATAAGACAACTAAACAACAGAATATACCAGACGTGACAAACCTGACCTAACCTAGCCCTATCAACCTACACAACAGAATATACCAGCCAACCCTGACAAACCTAACCTGACCTAACCTGGCCCTATCGACCTACACAACAGAATATACCAGACCTGACAAACCTGACCTGACCAGCTTTATTGCAAATGAAATAAATAGTTTTTTTCGAACTGACAATAATGAAAATCGAGTCAGTGCAAGAAACGCAGACAGTTTAATGAGTTGATGTAGTTAATTACCAAGAAAGTGAGAATAACACCGGCGGTTAAAACCCCATACCCATACAAGGGATCGTGTTCTTTGATTCGTACCGCCATCCTTATGCAGAATGTGATCGCAGGACAACCTATAAGAAACGACGATAAATAAAGCGATCCTGAATCCGGTCCAAGTACCAGTCTTCCACCACACATAAATCTCTGTCATCCAAAAATCGAAGGTTCATTCAGGATTTCAAAACCTAATTCATGTTATCAGACCCCAAATCACCAGCATAAACCAAAATTAATGCATAATATTACATTTTGCATAGGGGACACAATGGCTCGAGCAGTCGAACACAATCAAAGACATTTTCTAGTGACAATACTTCAGAACCCCAGATCACGAGTATTACCAGTCGACAGACATACACAC
The DNA here is from genome assembly GCA_958450325.1 of Agrostemma githago. Classification (NCBI taxonomy): domain Eukaryota; kingdom Viridiplantae; phylum Streptophyta; class Magnoliopsida; order Caryophyllales; family Caryophyllaceae; genus Agrostemma; species Agrostemma githago. The sequence continues at coordinate 76,331,542 of OY288247.1, read as the reverse complement.
AAGTATACAATAAAGACACAAAAATTAATGAACACCCCTAGATAAATCTGACTAATAACATTACTACTATACTGTGAATTTATGCACGATATATATTAAGATAATTTGTTTTAAATTAGAATTTATTTATTTTATATATTTATGAACTTTATACTTCTGATTCTTAAAATAATTTGAAATTGAGAAGTCAATAAATACACAAAATTTAATTAAGACACTTATATATCAATCTAATTAACTAATTTTTAACAACATTAATCAAAATCTTTTACAACCTAAAAATAAATTCTATTAGCATTATCAATAAATAAAATATATAATGACGATACTTTAAAAAAACCCAGATCACGAGTATTATCCCTGAACATTAAATCAACAACATTTTTAATTCATCAACAACAACAAAGACAAAAAAACAAAATAACAACATTCACCAATTTTTTTTTTCTTCTTAAAAAAAAAAAAAAAAAAAAAAAAAAAAAAAAAAAAACTTACATTGTTGCCAGGCCAAACTCTATAGAGCCTCTCGGGTTTCGGAGCACTAATAGCTTGTTGAGAAACGCAATCCCATGTCGGAACGACAACCCCGTCAGGCGGCATACTATTACGTTTTGCGTGCATTTTTTTCTCGTCACACATCACCATGCAATATTTGCATGGGACGTTATTTTCTCGAGTTATTACGACCCAAATGTATCAATAAATCACCCTTTTTATCGAAGATTAACTTTAATTTAATTCCCCGATAATAATAATAATAAAATAATAATAATAATAATAATAATAATAACAATAACAATAATAATAATAATAATAATGTAGCTTGATTGATTAATGTAGCAGGGGGAGAAAAGAAGCTATGTATGATAATTTTGTTAATTATCTCCCCTTGCTAATTAATTAATTTAATTAATTGATTAATCAATTAATGATGATTAATGATTAACCAAATTTGTTTTTTTTGTGATCTTTCTCTCTAGGTTGATTTTTTTTTCTCTTTCCTCTTTTATTTCTTAGACAACTTTTTTTTACACATAGATAACAAATCTTCCAAAAAAACAATCAAATATCCGCGTAAATTTAGGAAGGGTATATCTGAAGTAATTTTAAAAAAACACGAGGAAAAAATCTAACGTATTTTATTTTAAAATATATATACTTCGTATAAAATAAAATAAAATAAATGTTAGTGGATATTCGATATTGGGATAATTTATTTATTTATTGCAAAAACTACATTTACAACTAAATTATTATTTGAAAATAAATTAATGAAAATAAAAAATAAAAGGGCCCAACTCCGAAAAAAAAAAATCCACGTAAATTTAGGATGGGTATATCTGAAGTAATTTTTAAAAAATATGAGCAAAAATATAACGTATTTTGTTTAAAAATATATACTCCATATAAAATAAAATAAATGTTAGTTGATATTCGATATTAGGATTATTTATTTATTTATGTATTTATTGCAAAAACTACACTTACAACTAAATTCATTTATTTGAAAATAAATGAATGAAAATTAAAATGAAAAAAGGGCTCAACCGGGTTCGAACCGGTGACCTCTTGATCTGCAGTCAAATGCTCTACCACTGAGCTATGGACCCTTACTGGTAGTAGATTTTCTTTATATTTCTAATAATACATGAATAAGTTAATACCAATAAAAAGACTATATTTTCATAATTTTGAATGTGTTTATATTTTGTAAGATAAAATTTTCTTTCTTCAAGGAAATAAAAATTTGCATATGACTCTCTGTCTCGGCTTGTGAAAACGATGTGCAAAATAACATTTAGAATATGTCGATGTTCTCAACCGTGTTTTCTTCATAGAACGAACGAGGTTTGAAAAAGATTTTTATGAAAAACATTTAGAATATGTCGATGTAATTCACGTTCATATATCATTGTGGACTATTTTTATTGTTCATGGGATTGTCGATCCATCACAGCGACAAAACGGTATGAAAATCGTAACTATCTTACAGACATCGGTTTATATCAAACTTAACATTATATATTTACATGCATTCCGATCATGAAATATCAACAACAATTATTTAAAATCTCAAACGATGTCAACTGCATTCACGGATTTTACAGGCTCCTCTCCTGAACTACGAGATTGGTGTCATTTATAGGGAAACGGCCAACAGACAAAGAACAGTGCACGAAGGTCGATGATCTGCAAGAGAAGCCCTGGCCTGCAACATTCAGAGATCATTCAGTGAGCAACTATTATCAAGTAACAGTAGTTCATAGAAACGCAGTTGAATTATGGAGTACTGGAAAACAGAAACTATCGTGTTTTCATCAGGGCACACATTCAATGGCGCAAGGTTCCTCAGGGTTCGACAAGTTTTCCAAAAGAATTCAACTACATTTTGCCAAAAGAAGATTACAGAAAAATGCAGCATTCTCAGAACAGCATTAGCATCAAGTCTGGCAGACTCAGTATAACTGTATAAGTAAATGTACGCTGCTCGGACTCGTGTCTGATACAGGTGAGTGTCCAAGTGATCCACTTTACGATCATTAAACTGAACAGCTCAAATAATGGTTCAGTATTCAGTAAGTGGCAACGCAGCATTCTCACGACATTTTACAGGCAAAGCAGCATTTTCAGAACATCATTAGCATTAAGGCTTTTCAGCTAAATACAGAGGGTTTGAGAATGTTTACCAGAAAAGAGTTTAGGAATAGACTTCGCCATCAATCTCAATATATTTGAGATGTTCGACCTTAAACCATTCAGGACCCTTGTCATCGACATAATTTTTCTTCAAAAGTGGACAATCCATAATCAGGAGGCCGTATAGTTTCGTCAGACGTTTCATAGCTTCTTTCGAAGGTAAACACTTCAAAGACGGGCACAACCTCAAGTCCAATGTTTCAAGAGACGAGAGGTTGCAAACTCCCTCGGGAACTTCTTCCAAGTGATCAAACAACAATATTTTCAGGATTTTAATCCTAGTGAGTAGTCCAAGTTGTTCAGGAAGTGACCTTATCTCTGGACGACCCACCAATATTAGTTCTTCGAGGGATTGGAGACGGAGAAAGGGAGTCATGTCGGAGAAGTATTCTCCTAACTGCTGCTCGTCTCGAAACCCATCAATTCCGACAAGTCTAAGTTGTGGAAGTTGCTCAACTGCCCCAAGCATGGACCTCAGAGATATTGCTGAACAGTTGGATATAAGCAATTCGGAAAGCCCCCTATACGCGAGTAAGTTTGCGGGTAGAACTACCTCTATCCCACATTTAAAGATCCAAATCGTCTCCAAAGATGTGAGTTCTACCAGGCTTGATGGGATTGTAGTCAACTTACAATCATAGATGCTAAGTTCGCGCAGAGCAGACAAGCCAATGAAAAAATCATCCCGGAGAGAAATCAGTCCCCGAGAATTGATTGCCAAACACTTGAGACACCCCATGGATTTTAGGCTGGGTAAAGACACGAGGCGTTCAAAATTGTGTATTCCCAAATTTTGAAGGTTCCTACAGCTTGCCAGTTCATCAGGCAAGTGTGTCAATAAAGACATTCCACACATGTGGAGCGAGGTGAGTCCAGTGCAAACTTTGATTATATCCAAAGACTCGATTCTACAAAGTTGATGAAGTGTTAGACGTGTCAATGATTCACACTGTAGTGCCGGAATAGTTTTTAGATCGTGACAACGTTCAACTCGTAGACGTTCAAGGCAAGGAAACACGATTATCCCCTCTACAGAAGGCGGACTCCATGTGGTCAGCCTACGAAAGTTAGAAATCACAAGTTTCCTCAGCGATTTAAATACTTCCCCTGCAGAATCACCGTAGAAGTCACATCCGATGAATTCTACATCGAGCCCACTCATGATCAGTGTCTTCAGGTTAAGCAAGTGGCCAAGTGTGGGAAGGGTCTGACAATAGACGCAGTTCAGTAATTTAAGCGTTGTCAGATTGCTTAGTGGTCTCAGAACTTCCTGAGTTACAATACCACCGTTCATTATCCACAAAGGAAACGCTTTCCCGTAGAAGTTGTTTAATTCCAGGGAAGAAATTTCGTGGTGAGGTTGAAGACCAACCAAAACATCTTCATCACTATAACCTGCACTAGTTTCTTCTCTATCTTTGGCCCAAGTCAAAGTCAATTTCATGACCTTGTCGATTCTACTAAGCACAGCTTTTCCTGCCTGTTCTCTTCCCACATGCTCGAGTCCATGAATGCATATCTCACCCCTGAGCTCCGGTAAAGCTCCAAGCTCATCAACTGTCCATCCTTGATCACTATTCAAAACAAGATGAGGTAAGGTCTGCAGGCTCTTTAATTCTGCCAACCCTTTAGATGCATACAAAGGAGTAGTCGTGAAGATGTGTCTCAAGTTGACAAGCTTATTTAACAACGAAGGTAGATTAGTTAATCTTTTGCAGTTGAGGATCCCGAGCGTTTGTAGGTGGTAGAGTTCACATATCATGTCTGGCAGCATTCTGATCGGATTTTCAGACAGGTCGAGGAATCTCAGATGGTGTAGCAACCCAATAGCAGGTGACACCTCCGATAGGTCACTACTCCTGAGCACTAGCGTGCGCAGATTATGTGCATGAACCCACCAGTTTTGTGAATGGACACCTCCAAATGAAAGTGTCCGTAGCTTTATTACTGTCTTTGGTACAGAAAATTCGGACACCATTTCATCCTGTTTAGGCATGAATACCAAATGCCTATAATCACCGTCTTTTTTTAGGTCTTCTGCCTCTCTAATCAAGAGCAGATCCTTAGAAACATAGATTGCAAGATCATGGAGCAGATCATGCATTTTGTAACTCAAAACCTCATCCCCGTCTGCATCATGTGCCTCTAAGAACAAATTATTAAGAAGAACACTGCATATTTCTCGACCAATGTCTTCCTCAGTCAAACTTCTTGTTTGATCAGATGAGGGGATGTGAAGGAACCCTTGGGCCAGCCAAAGAGCAATCAATACGTCCTTCTCTATTGCTTCGCCCTTGGGTAAAATTGAACAAAAAGCAAAGCACTGCTTTATAGATGGTGATGGTAGATGGTTGAAACTCAACAATAGGGATGGGAGGATATCGTTTCTGCCTTGTGGTAGTTCCCATAGCTCACTCGTTTCTATTGCTTCCCATTCGCGTTGGTTTTTCTTCTTGGACATTAGCAAGCATCTGATAACATTTATAGCCAAAGGAACTCCCTTACACTTGTTAGCGATTCTTCTACCAATCGCTTCTAGGCAAGAATCATTGTCTATGTCGTCAACATTTTGCTTGAGTAGGTCCCAACTATCGTCTTCAGATAATCCTTCAAGCTCATGCCTGTGCATGGCCATTGAAGCATCTGCAACTTTCTTGCTACGGGTGGTAATCAATATCACACTCCCCGGAAGTCCTCCAATCCTCTTCAATGACCCGCGTAAAGAATCCCATAACACTTTATTTTCGTTCCAAACATCGTCTAGAACAAGCAAGAACTTTTTCCCCTTCAACTTCTCCTCAAGTTTTCGTATAATTCCATCTTCGTTGGACAAGTCCCCTTTGTTTGCTGTCACTGCTTCAACCATTTCATTCAGAATCCTTATGATGTTGAAATTCTCAGAGACACATATCCAAATTTTACTGTCCCCGAAATGTGCGTTGATGTTCTGATGATTATACATGTGTCTTGCTAATGTTGTCTTCCCAAGACCTGTAGTATCCAAGATTAGGGAATGCATGGAGAAAGCAACAAAAAAAACCAGACAAGAAGTTTTCACAACAGCTAGTCTTAAGTCCTCTACAACAGGCTCATTATAGCAGGATCCCGCCTGCCCGGGTTGGGTTGGCTGATTTGGGTGGGTGAGTTGTGCCCTAAGGCAAACATTTGATTCAAGTCCTTAATATCCAAATTTAGTAATTTTATAGCACAGTTCAACCAAAACTATACAGTAGCTTTGCGGCGATACTGATCTGACTGGAAAACATGAGTAACTAGGCCTATCAAAACTTGACCCGACCGGCCCGTTTATTTAGCATCATGATTCTGTTTTTTTCGACCCGTGATCCGTTTGATCCAAAATGGAAATGACCCGTTAATCTAAGGTCGAAACCCGGCCCGTTTGACCCGTTGGGTCAACGAGAATTTATTAAAATCTAAAAAATACTCCCTCTGTTTCATTGATAGGTTCCAAATTTCCTTTTTCAACTATTTCTTTGATTTCTTCCACTTTCCTTTTTTTCTATCTCCTCTCTACTTTTACTTATTTTATTATTTTTCTTAAGAAATGTGTCACTTTTAAGGTGGAAGAAATCATTGAAACGGAGGGAGTAATACGTAGTACTCCGTAATATTTATATACGGAGTACTCTATTACATTTGGATTTATGATTAAAAAATTAATAATTTTAATATTTAAAATCAACAAATATTCAATTTAATACGACATTTTTATCATTTAATAATAAAATAATTATTAAAGTAATTTTAAATTTTGATTTTAATATATTTTTTGAAATATAAACGTTGGAGTATAAATAAAGAGTACAATAATAATTAACATTAAAAATATTTTTTGACCTAAATATGGGGCAAAAATTAGGCGTTCGGAACTATTTTTGTCCCGTATTCTCCTAACCCGACCTGTTACCCATATTTGCCCCGACCCGAGACCCGTTTGACAGGTCTATGAGTAACCCATAAAATATGCAGAGTAATCAAAATGACAGACATATGAGGGAAGATGATTACCTCCCATTCCAAGGATGCCTACAATGGGCAAACTACTATCTTCATTCAAAGAATCGCATAACATTTCAACGAGTATTCTCTCGTCTTCTTTCCTTCCTACAAACTCATTTGAACCACCATCACATGACGCGTGTTCCCGTGCTTGATTCCAACTCCTACCATTATCATACAACAGGTTTCCTGCATGCATAAAAATTTACTCGCAACCACATACTGTGAATATTTAATAACAATACTTGGGAATAAATTTATTACCATTGAAGGTTCCTTGTCTGGCATCTCGTGCAAGCTCAACCTAACTCAGAGAAACGCAAATCGAAGTTAGTGAAAAAAAAAACATAATTTAAAGAGATATTTCTAAAGAAGTTGAGTTTATAAAGAATGGAAATATAAATAACTGTAAAGTAAATTTATTTTTACTGTTTAGTAATTTGCTAAACCCCTAGTTCCGTCACTGACCTGATTAAGACAAATATCCTTAGCCTCCCCTTTGAGCTCGTCGAACAACAAGAGGATGTTTCTAACCTTGAGCGACATCCGAAACCGAAACAACAGAGGGCCCCACACAAAAAGGTATCGACATTTTCTAGTAGGCTGGAATTTTCGACGTATAACCTCATAGGCGTACTCGTCCATGAGGTTATCAGCCATATAAGCGACATCCTCGAAACGCTTGAGCCAAGTATCCACCAGCCTACTCCGTTGTGCCTGGTCCTGGTGGTTGGACCGGTCCAAGTCCTCCAACAAAGCTTCGACGTACTCCAACTTACGCCGAAGCTTTTCAATTTGGTTATGGTAGCTCCGTGCTAGCTGTATCTCCTCTGTCACCCGACCCAGTAACAATTGAGCTAGTGCCTTCGCTCCCTCGATTGCGAGGCCTTTTCCTAGTTCTATTATTAGAGTTTCCGCCATTAGAAGGTATTTTATGTAAAATGTACAACGCTTTAACAGGTGAAGTAGAAGGTAGCCTTACGATTTACTTAGAGAAGTTATGCAATGTATATTCAAGCAAACCTGTAATAATAATGCGGTTTTGCATGTAAAATCGTCTTAGAATTGCTTAACTTTCAAAAATGACTAATCACTAATCACTAATGACACTAATGACACTAATGACTAACGACACTAATGACTGATGACACTAATGACGAATGACTAATGACACGAATGACTGATGACTAACAACCGATGACTAACGCGTATGAGTTGTGATAGTGACAACTTACTACATACGGAGTATTTTGTAATGACAGCGGTTTCACTAAAATATGTAGGTAATTATTGTAAAATACTCCGTATCAATATAATAATACAAAAATACATGTATTTACGATTGAATTTCTGGTTATTACTCTTATTTTACTAATAAAATGGTAAATACGTTCATCCCGTAAATGTTCTTCGGCTTGAACCACAACGAGGTTACCACATAGATGTATCAAGCACCAGCAAGGAGAGTAAGAGACAACTTATAAAGGTTTGAAGGCTATTATTACCGTAATTTGAAGCAATATTGACCACAAGCAAATCGAAACAACCAACACTATAGTAATCACAGATTCCAATATCGATAGGGAAGCAGATACTCATCGTGTATTACCAGGATACAGGAAAAATATCTTCTATAGACTAGAATACTGAATAGAGAAGATGGAAGAACAGTTAGAAAACTTACAGAGTGTTGCATTGACGGGGTCGAGAATAACCTCAATAAAAGAGTTAGGGCAACTGGTTCAGGAAAAAGAAATCTTGAGCTTTTGTGCCTGGTCTCAGATGAGTGGCAATGGGGCAGATGCAACATCACTCAGTTAACCTACAAGTCAACAGAAACTACATCATGCTTCACCAGTTTACCTCCAATGTCAAAGGTCCCTCAGGGTTCGACAATTTTTGAAGCAGTGATAGATTGCAAAGAAACTCACAGCATTTTGCTAGTGAATAATGCTTCCCTTACAGTTAAAGGCATAGCAGCATTAGCATCAAGTTTCCCGGTATCAGCATCAGATATAAATAAATATTCGACCTTTTTATAAACTATCGCAACCCACCATCTGCAACTATTAAACATAATGTTCCATCCCTTCTATAACCATTAAATTAACCAACTCAAAAACACCAAACTTTCACAAGTAATGACAACGTTGAACAAACAACGGCTAAAACTGCTAGATATTGCAGCAGCCAAAACAGGAAGACGGTCCATAAGTTCCTTAGGCAAATCACAAACTTACTCAAAATGGCCAATAAGAAGAGTTTAAAACAGAGAGGCATAGATTCACATTTTTACCCATAACATAATGGTCATGTGATGGACAATTTGACATGATACCAACAATAAAGCTTAAATCTCAAGCATGAACATCAAGAAACTGTTGTTTTCAGCTCACTTTAGGTCAATTCAGGTAAGCCTACTTCAGTTCAGCTCATCAAAAATCAAATAACCAAACAAACCCGAACTATATAAAACAAACTCGTAGCACCAAATTTCTCAGACAACTATTCAGATACTTCACCTGGATGTTGTATCGTGTGTCATACGTCACTTCAATACTTCATTTTAGACCAAAATATTGAAAATTTCGCAGAAAATAATTGTATTTCATACTCCACTTACCATGTCAGATACATGCAAACGAGTCAGAGTAACATAGCAACAAACCCTAATGCCTCAAAATCACTAGAGTCGGCCCGCCTACCAACCGGGTTTTGAGAACTGCATTAACAAGCCACAATTTGAAAGGAACTATGGTGAAATAAAGAGATACGGAGTAGTATTTACCAATTAAACGGCTTAGAAAAATTCTTCTCCATTTATCTCAATGTAGTTAAGATGTTCAACCTTGTTCCATTCCGAGCCCTTATCCTTATTGGCAAAGCTTTCCATCAACAGCGGACATTTAATAATCAGGAGTCGGCGTAGTTTCATCAGACGTAGCATAGCTTCTTTTGAAGGAAGACGTTTCAACGACCTGCACGACCTAAACTCCAACGATTCTAGAGATGAAAGGTTACATAACAACTCCGGAGCTTCTTCCAAGTCCTCAAACATACATATACTCAGACTCGTGATCGTAGTTAGTCGTCCAAGTTGTTCAGGAAGCGACAGTATCTTTGAACAACCCACTAACATTAATTCTTGTAGGGATTGTAGACAGTGAAACGGAGTTAAGTCGGAAAAGTACTCTTTTAGTTGGTGCTCGTCTTGAAACCCGTCAATTCCTAAGAATTTAAGCTGTGGAAGTTGCTCGACTGCGTGAAGCATTGACCTCAGTGATTCTGCTGAAGAATTTGATAGAAGCAGTTCAGAAAGATTTCTGAATGCGTTTAGTTTAGCCGGTAAGAAGACATCGTCTAACTCGCACTTAAAGAACCACATCTTCTCCAAAGAGGTGAGTTCTAACAGGCTTGTTGGTATACTCGACAAATTCGGACAACAGTAGATGTTAACAGCGCGCAGAGCAGATAGCCCGTGAAAAATATCATCTGGAAGAGAAATCAGCGCCTGAGAACTGATCGACAGGGACTTCAGACACGTCATGGATTTGAGGCTCGGTAAAGACACGAGCCGTCCAAAATCCTCTACTTTCAGTTTTCGAAGGTTACTACAATTTGACAGTTCGTCAGGCAGGTGCGTGAGTAAAGACATCCCGCACATGTGGAGTGATATGAGTCCACTGCAAACCTTGATGATATCCAACGACTCGATGCTACGAAGTTTGTGAAGTTTCAGGTGCGTCAGTGATTCACAGTGTAGTGCAGGAACGGTTTTCAGCTCGGGACAGTCTTTAACTTGTAGACATTCAAGGCAAGGAAACACGACTGTCGCTGCGTCTACAGAAGGCACTGTCCATGTAGTCAGCAAAGGGAAGCTCGAAACCACGAGTTTACTCAGAGACTGAAAAACTTTCCCTGTGGAATTATTTCCGTAAAACTCACTTCCGATGAATTCTACGTCGAGCCCACTCATGATCAGGGTTCTCAGGAGAGGTAAGTGCCCTAGAGTCGGAAGGGTCTCGCAATTCCTGCAGTTCAGCAGTTTAAGGATCGTCAGGTTGTTTAAAGGTTTCAAACGACCTCCGATAACAACTTCCTGAGTTAACACAGAGTTTTCATTATCCATGGAGGAAACGATTTCCCGTAGAAGTTCTTTATCTCCAGGGACGACATTCCAGGGTGCGGTTGAAGGCCGTCGAGAACACCTTCATCACGAAAACCTTCACCTTCACCGGTTTCTTCTCTATCTTTACCCCAAGTCAAAGTTAATTTCGTGACCTTGTTGTTTCGATTCAACGCAGCTTTACCCGCTTGCTCTCCGTTTTCCACATGCTCGAGCCCATGAATCGATATCTCACCCCTTAGTTCAGATAGCGCTTCAAGCTCGTCTATCGTCCATCCTTCATCATTATTCAAAGCAAGATGAGGTAACGTACGCAGATTCGTCAGTTCAGATAATCCCTTTGATGCATGCATCGGAGTGGTAGTGAAGACGTGTCGTAAGTTCACAAGCCTGTTTAACACAGAGGGCAGCCTAGTCAACTTCTTGCAGTCGAGGAGCACGAGGGTTTGCAGGTGGTAGAGTTTACCGATTGTATCAGGCAGCATTCTGATAGGATTATATGACAGGTCGAGAAATCTCAGGTGTTGCAGCGATCCAATCGCAGGTTGCACCTCAGATAACTCAGTACCCCTGAGAACTAGCGTGCGCAGATATCGAGCATGAACACACCAACCCTGCGATGAGACAGATCGGACAACACCTTCAAACGAAATCGTTCGTAGCTTTTTTCTTACTGTTTCCAGTTTCGAAAACTCTGACACCATTTGTTCATGTTTCGACGAGAATACCAGATGCCTACAATCACCACCACCGTCATATTGTTGTTCCTCGTCTGCCTCCTCCCTGATAACCCGAAGATCCTTAGACACATAAACGGCAAGATCGTGGACTAAATCGTGCATTTTGTACCGTAAAACCTCGTCCTTTTTCGTCTTTTCTTCCTGCAAGAACAAATTATTAAGCAGAACATTACAAAATTCCGCACCAATATCTTCCTCCGTCAACAACCTTCTTGTTTCAGATGACGGGACGTGAAGAAATCCCTGAGCCAACCAAAGCGCGATCAATACATCTTTCTCCATTACTCTTCCTTTGGGAAATACCGCACAAAATGCAAAGCACTGCTTTATCGATGGTGACGGCAGATACCTGAAACTCAACAACATCAATAAGCAGAAAGTATACATACAAGCTCAAAATGGGTCATCAACCCTCAACCCAAACCCGTTTATTTCGTGTACATACGGTATAATACAGTACTATTTTTCGCTTTATAGATGGTGACGGTGTAGATACCTGAAACTCAACAACAGCGACGGGAGGATACAGTCTCTGCCTTGTGGCAATTCCCAAACCTCACTCGATTCTATAACTTCCCACTCGCGTTGAGAATCCTGTTTCGACATCAGTAAACACCCGATAACATTTACAGCCAACGGAACACCCTTACACTTCCTAGCGATTCTCCTCCCGATCTCTTCCAAACAAGAATCGTCATGTATAACAACATTTTGTCTAAGCAAATCCCAACTATCGTCTTCAGATAATCCTTCAAGCTCATGCTTGTACCCAGCTCTTGCAGCGTCTGCAACTTTTTTACTACGAGTCGTGATCAAGATCACGCTCCCTGGAAGTCCACCGATTCTCTTCAACGACTCGCATAAAGAATCCCATAACACTTGGTCTTCGTTCCAAACATCGTCTAGGACAAGTAAGAACTTTTTGCCCTTCAACTTCTCCTCGAGTTTTCGTATGATTCCATCTTTGTTGCATAAGTCACCTTTGTTCGATGTTACTGATTCTACCATTTCATTTAGAAGTCGTATGATGTTGAAATTCTCAGAGACGCATATCCAAAGCTTACCATCCCCGAAGTGCGTGTTGATGGTGTCATGATTGTATAAGTGTCTCGCTAATGTCGTCTTCCCAAGACCTCCCATGCCAACAATGCCGACAATGGGTAAAGCGCTATCTTCGTTGAAAGAATGGCATAGTGTTTCGAGTAATATTCTCTCGTCTTCCTTCCTTCCTACAAACCCGTTTGAACCACCACCACCAGACACGTGTTCCCGTGCTTGATTAAAGGTCGTACCATTTCCAAACAACAAGTTTCCTGCAAATACTACTTCAAATCGGCTCAGATAATGAATTTCAGGAACCCCAACTCAAAATTACCTAGAATAAAAAACACAAATTATACTATACATACTGTGCGACAAACCTTAAAACTAGGAATTTATGGTAAAAAGTTACCACTTTAGTAGGTTATTTAGTGACCACCTTTTGATACCAAAAAAAGTGGTAACTATTTATCAACCTAAAATGGTCATTTTTTTAATCATAAATTACGAATTTTTATTATTGTCGCACGGTACAACGGTTGTACACAATAATTATTGAATAAAAAAATTTAACAAACGAATGGAACGGAGGGATAAATTAACAGACATCAGATCCGAAATGCAACAATTTTTTTTTTACAAAGTACGGAGTAATAGATTTTGTTTTTTTTACCATTGTATGTTTCTCGAACAGCATCTCGTGCAATCTCGACCTAACTTACCCAAGCATAAATAATCAAAATTAGTGCAAAACATAAAAACCGAAAATTCCAAGAAAACTTATGTACTAATTTATAAATTCGCTCAAAAAAAAAACACTAAACCAACTTTTTATATTAAATCACTTACCTGATTAAGACCAATAGCCTTAGCCTCGACATCGAGCTCATGGAACAACAAAAGGATGTGTTTAACCTTAAACGACATCCTAAATCTGAAAAAGACAGGGGTAACCATCACGAGGAGGCGGTCTCTAAACTTGGAACTAGGCTCAAGTTTTCGACGAATGATTTCATAGGCATACTCATCCATGAGATCATCGGTCAGAAAAGCGACATCTTGGAACCGTTTAAGCCAAGTGTCCAACACTCGGATCTGTTGGACCGGGTGATTGGACCGGCTCAAGTCCTCTAAGAAAGCCTCGACGTACTCAAACTTGCGTCGAAGCTTCTTGAGTTGGTCACGGTACCCTAATGATACTCGTATCTCGTCTGTGGCTCGACCCAACATCAACTGAGCTAGCGCCTGCGCCCCCTCGATTGCCAACCCTTTTCCTACTTCCATTATCAGAGCTTCTGCCATTGATTATGAGACGGTTTTACATGTAAGATCGATCAGAAATATATAAGGTAGGATTAATATGGTCTTGTTTTGGGTGATGGGTACATTTAGAGTATAATATAGCCTTCTTTTTTGAAGTGACAAAAATGGTGGGACTACCAATAATAATAATACAGTAATAAAAACTATGATATTCTGACTAATAGTAATATTGTATTATTCAGATGTCGGAAAGGGTTCTCGTAAATTGCGAATTTTTGAATTCAAAATTCATACGAAATCAAAATGGTCACACGGAATTAAGTAATGGATGGTAATGTGTAGGAGAAATAAATAATATAATGCAGGAAAAAAAAAAACCGATTTCAGAAATTCACCAGCCAGTAACATTATCACGACGAAAGTCGAGAATGTGGGAGACAAATGTATGAAAGGATTGATAACGAAAATAAAGAGGGGATGCTTACCTCGATGTAGTTGAGATGCTCAATCTTGCGCCTTTCAGGGGAGTTGTACATTTTGCGAAGACTGAATTTGGGAAAATAAGAAGAAAAAAAAAACGTTTTTTTTACCTCGTGATCGTTTGAGAGCTCAAAACAGTGATTTTTTCCTCGAAAACTGAAGATTGTGTAAAAGGCAAGCAAATTTAGATCTAACTAGGATACACACAGGGAGAAGATGAAAGAACAGTTCAAACATATCTGAAGTCTTGCATTGATGATATCGAGAATAACCTCGGAAACTTGTTACAGTGGAAGAAGATGATACAATTAGGGCAAATTTTTACCTCATAAAAAGTAGTAAAATCTAGGATCAATAAAAAATAAAAATGGATCAGCTTCACATTTACCTAGCTATACACTTTTACGAGCATCAAAAGATGGTTTTCCAAAAGAAAATCTACTGTACTGTATCATTCTATCTTACGCTTTACGTTTGCGTTTGTGTTTGCGTTTGTGTTTGCTTTAGATTTCTGAAACAACAGACCGGAGACCCATACGGCCAGTAACATCCCCTCAACTGGCGCAAGCCAGTACACAATCACGTGTTCTTTTGATCTGTGATCGCCTCGTGCATGTGCCCATCCTGTTACCTGCACACATCAGACATTGCATTGCATTCCAAAATCAGTAACCAGTAACCAGCAATCACAGTACATTACAACATTACATCTTCGAGATGATGAAATTATCAGAAGAAGGGGAGGAGAAACGCGTACAGAAGCAGGGTTCATGACTCCGCCGGTTAGGTCAGATCCGATGATTTGAAGGGTAAGTTTCGAAAGGCTAGAAATCCACGTCTTCGTCACGAAACTCCCGGGAATGGTTATCGATAGTGATTTGGAGACGGAGACGGTTATAAATGTTAGAAGTCCTTCGGTCAGTGCACCGTGGTGGATGTCGACGTTGAGATTTGGTCCACGGACGATTTCAGGGAAGGTGTAGATGAGTAGTCGGACTCCGTATATGGCTCCGAGCACCTAATTAAACACGGTATGCGAGTTAGACGTGGTGAAGTTGACCGGACCCAAATGATTCGACCCGACACCCGAATGGATCGAAGACTCGGGTTTGAACCCTAACCCGAATTGACATGACC
The DNA here is from genome assembly GCA_958450325.1 of Agrostemma githago. NCBI lineage: Eukaryota > Viridiplantae > Streptophyta > Magnoliopsida > Caryophyllales > Caryophyllaceae > Agrostemma > Agrostemma githago. Next base: position 76,316,038 of record OY288247.1, on the reverse strand, counting down.
TAACAATTCTTCTTCAAATCGACCAGCTAAATATGAAGAAATCAATCAAATTGAAGAGCAAAAAATCAAAAATCAATCAAATTGAGCAGCAGAAATCTGAAATCAATCAAATTGAGCAGCAAAAATCAATAAATTGATCAAATTGAGCAGCAAAAATCGAGAAATCGATCAAAATGAACAGCAAAAATAAATTAAAAAGTTCAAAAGCGCCAAACTTTCATCAATTGGACATCAAATTACCAAACCCAATAATAATTCAATCGAAATCGAAGAACAAGAACAGAGAAATTGAACAGCAAAAATGAAGAAATCAATCAAATTGAGCAGCAAAATTCAAAAATTCAATCAATGAACTGCAAAAATCAAGAAATCAATCAAATTGAGCAGCAAAATTTTTTTTGAACTGCAAAAATCAAGAAATTAATCAAATTGAACATCAAAAATAAAAAAAATCAATCAATGGACTGCAAAAAATGAAGAAATCAATCAAATTAAACATCAAAAAATCACAAATCAATCAAATTGAACAACAAAAATAAGCTAAAAATCTCAAAAACACCAAACTTTCTTCAATTAAATTTGGTATAATCAAATTAAACAGCAAAAAATCATGAAATTAATCAAATTGAGCAGCAAAAAAAATCACAAATCAATCAAATTGAACAGCAAAAACAGAGAAATCAATCAAATTGAACAGCAAAAAAAAGCAAGAAATCAATCAAATTGAACAACAAAAACTGATAAATCAGCCCAAAAAAAGCTCGAAAGCACCCAACTTTCTTCAATTGAGCATCAAATTATCAAAATTCAATCAAAATCGAAGAACAAGAACATAAAAAATTTCACCTGAGCAGGAATTCGAGCACCAACAGTAAACAAAAACTTGCTAAATCCACCAGGAATCGCAGCAGCCAAAACCGTAAGAGGATTATAATTACCCCCTTTAGAAAATCTAATCAAAACAGCAAATAAAAACAAATGAATCAACGAAAACCCTAATTTCACAACTTCCCCAATTGTATCATCATGATGAAATCCCAGAATTTCGAACACCAAAATTTTGACCAAAACACCTGACCATACCCATGTAAATGATAGGATAAAATCAGTAATTAATAACCCAATTTCCCCCATTTTCAATTCGAAATTTAATTTTTCCGATTGAATTGATTTATTTCTTCATTTATTGATTGAATTGATTGAATTGATTGAATGTAATTGAAGTTTCCTTTTTGTTTGTTTGTCATGATGATTTTTCAGCAATTGGGTCAATCCCTAATCCATGAATTACCACGATCATTAATTAATTTAGGGGTTTATCATTCGATTATATTGAATTCGATTCAATTTTGGTTCGACTTGGATTGAATCGGTTTTCAAATTCAATCGGGTATGTTGTATGTAGTACTATTCTAGACTGATCATATTGGATGATCGATCAATTATCAATTCAGGTATTTTTGATCGATTTTTCAAACTCGGGTTTACTGTTTGATCAATTTTTCGGTTTCAGGTTTTCGATTGGTTTTTGGGTTTCGATCATTTTGACCTTCAAGTTTTATTTTATTTTTTAATAAACGAGTTTAACTAAAATATATCGGATTATGATTACAGATATCAGCTAAATTAATAGGTAAAAATGTAAAATCATGAGGATTATGTTCATAACGTGAATTCGAATCCCTGATTAATTAGAGGTTTGTTTGCTCAATGACGATCCGACAAAATAAATACTCCATCCGCTCCAGTATTTTTATTTTCTTTTATAATGTACCGAGAATGAAGGAGTAACATTTTATCGAAAACATGAGAAAATTAAAACGTCTCGAGCCATAAATATTTAATTATTTAATTTGGCGAGCCATAAATATTTAATTATTTGATTAAATATGATAATTATTATTATTCATTATATCATTTAAAAATGATATTATTGTAGACCCAAATTAAAGGTAAAATGACATGAACTATTTAATATTGAGTGCGGAATAAAAATTAAGTTATTAGTTACTCGATATTACGAATAAATATCCCTCAACATTTCCTATAATAGAAATGAAGAAGAAAACATAAGTAATAATAATAGCAACATTTTATTATTAAAATTTAAAAACATGAGAAAATTAAATTAAAACAACCCTAGTTAGATAACTTGTACCTCAAGTTACCTAATTATTATTATAAATCGAACCACGTAAATTATTTTCTAGGTTATGCATGCATGCATGCAAACCCTAATTAATCACGCAACGACGTGCAAGACGTGGACGACAAGGTTAAGCACGCCACCAACGACGTTAAGGATCTCGACCGGCCCCTCAAGGACTCCATTAGTGTTAGCCCAGATACTGCACCGGGCAATTGGAAGCGAAACCCTAGCCTTAAGGTTCGACAGACTCAGAAGGGAGGTCAGGGTCTGTTCGGAATTGACTATGATCCTGGAAGTCCCGTCCAGGTCAGTTCTGGCGGACCCAATGAGTTGGTTGTTGAGCAGAAGGTCGACGGTGATGTCAGTCAGTGGGGCTGCGTTGCCAGTGACTAACCCTGCTGGGTTAGCCTGACAGTGCAATCCCACGGCGACTATGCATGTGTTTATGGCTACACCGCCGACTGCGAGCCCATGGGCTTGGGTGGTGGCTAGAAGGAGGATGGTGGCTAGGGCTAGCATGGTTTTTGATGAGGCCATTTTTTTTAATGATATTATTATTATTATTATTAATTTTTTTTTAAACAAAACTTGTATTATCAACGAAACAAATTATTATTGTATTATTATTATTATTATGTGTAAATAGGTAATATTTTTTTTTGAATGAGGGAAGTTGTGAGGAAAAAAAAAAGTGTTTGAAGGGTTTTTATAGGGTGAAATTATTATTATTTTATTGTATTTATTTATTTATTACTCATATTTTATTTATTTATGAAGCAAGTTGTTTGATTTGTTGGTTGTGTTGTGTATGAAAATTTATTTATTTATGTATTTGTTTATTTATTTATTAATTGAAGGATTATTTTATAGGGTGAAATTATTATTTTTATTTTATTTTATTTATTAAATATTTTATTTATTTATGAAGCAAATTGTTGGTTGGTTGTGTTATTGTGTATGAAATAAAAGCAATAATAATAATTCTATGGTGAAGATTGTGAGTATGGGCTTTGATTTAATTTGATGAGGGTTAAGGTATGGGATCTACAACTTGTTCTTGAACACACTTGCTAATTAAATAATACTCAAACAATTAATATTAAAAAATTAATATTCATAAATTAAAAATATTACTCATATTTGTCAAAAAAATATTAAAACTAAAATAATCCAAGGTATAATGATAACAAATTTCTGTATGTGAAACGGTTTTAGATGATTATTATCATTCGACTATATACTGATCAAAACCGAGCACTTAAGATGATTAATTAATTAGTTTTGGTTCAATTTTCGAAATAATAAAATATACATTTCCATATATTCTGCATTAAAATCCAAGGCAGTTATGCAAATGATTTCCTGAAAATATGACTATTTAATTTAATTTAATTATATATGAGGTGCTTACAATTATTATTAATAATCATTATTTAATTTAATTTTTATTTTATTATTGGAAAATTTTATTGATGAATTTAATTCAGCAAATTCTATCGAAAATGTTTTGAGATATCTAACGATGAGTAAACTAGACCTGGTCAACCAAACGGACCGGCTTGACCCGACTCGTTGGTTCGAATTTTGTTGACCCGTCTTTGTCCGGGGCTAGGGCCGGTACTAGGGGTGTTCAAAAAGTGACCTGGACCGGCAAACCCGACTGACCCGGACCGTGGGTCTCCAAAAACTTGGTTGTCGATCCGCGGTCCGGCCCGGTCCGGTTCACACTTTTTTTGTTCAAATTTAGTGTATTTTGCCGGTCCGGTCCGGGTCCCGTCCGATCTTAAGAGGGTTCGGTCCGGTCCGAGTTTCTTTGTAACCGGTCCGGTCCGCGGTTTGGATTTGTTGGGTTGCCGGTTCGCGTGTCAAGTCGGTCCGGTCCGGGTTTGGACCGGTGAACACCTTTAGCCGGTACAATACAACGAGCCACATATATGGCAATTTTTTGTAAGCAAACATAATGTCGGTATGGATTTGAGTCGACTCGACCCAATCATCTTCACGCGACGATTTTGGGATCCAGAGTCTAAACCAGACCGACCATGTCGATCTGGTTGATCCTGAACCAGACCGACCATGTCGATCTGGTTGATCCTGAACCAGACCGACCAGAGTCTAAGCTCATGTCGATCCTGAACCAGACCGACCCGACCCGTGACCAAGTCAAAAATAACTCACCTTAGTTGAACCAAACCGGCAACCCGTCAATTAATTCGTTTCCCTCCAAATACGAAATCCACAAACCCTAAATTCCCAAATCAAAATCAATTTCAATTTCTATTCCCCCCAATCTCCTCCAACATTCCCCCTCCTTAATTCCTCACTCAATTCCTCACAAATCGAGCTCAAATTCAATTCGATTCTTTCAATTTCATCTCCCACCATTTTAATCGATCCACAAATTACTCCAATTACAAGTTCAACTGTAGAGCTCAGCTATGGCGGCAACACCAATGCAGCAGCCGGGAAACCCTAATTTCGACGGAGCTCCACCGCAATTACCGCCTCCAGGAACGGACATGACTGGAATTTGCTTCAGAGATCAATTATGGCTTAACACGTATCCACTTGATCGTAATTTAGTGTTTGATTACTTTGCGATGTCGCCATTTTATGATCGGAGTTGTAGTAATGAGCAGCTGCGTATGAACTCTATTCATCCTCTTGATTTATCTCACCTTTCGTAAGAATCTTTCCCCTTTTTTTCTATTGTGATTTCGTTACGAGTTAGTCTCTTGTAAGACGGTTTCACATTGCCTAGTTGGTTGAAGATATCCAGCTCTCGTGTAAGACGGTTTTATTACATAGTTAGGGTTTGTGATTGATCATGTTCTGTTTTGATGTGGTTAATTTGATGCAGAAATTCATGATTGTTTTTTTGGGGGAAATTGAATCGAAGGCAGTAATTATGTTCGTTTCGTTTGTTAGTGATGAATTTGGATTGGTTGAAGATATATAGTGTGAGACGGATCAAGCTGCACCGGATTAGGCTTCACATTAAGTTACTCTAAGTTAGTTAAGAGTAAAACTAACTATGTATATCTAAGTATATATATATGGATGTAATAACAGAATTGTAACTACTTTTACACATTCACAAATATCAATAACAGAATACTTCTATTTACTCCTGAGTATGGATTCCTCAAGCTCCATCCATGGAGGATAATAAGCTTCACATGGTATCAGAGCTGGTTCAAAGCTCCTGATAATACATTTTTCTTACTCAAATTTTGCTAATTGCTTCCGCTTCATTGATTACTGTTTGATCAATCAATTCAACAGATAATCAATCGATTTTTTCGCGATTTTCTGCATATTTCGATTGAAATTCAGATTTCGTTTTTTCCTTCAGCATTCATCAATTGAAGCTTCACGTTTCATACGAATTCGTGATTTTAACATTCAGTTTCTGCAAATTTTGTCCTCAAATCAAAATACCTAAAAATTCTTCGTTTACCTAATTTTTCGCATCTTCGCAAAATTTTCAATCGGTTATCATCTGTATAATGGCGAACTCTCTAGAAAGTGATCAATCAGCTTCTTATGCTTTCTATGATGATCCGCTCTATCTCTCGTCCTCTGATCAACCGACGCTTATCCTCGTTGATGTTCTCTTCGATGGCGGTAACTTTCTCAATTGGAAGAAAGATGTTCTTATGGCTCTTACTGCGAAGAACAAGGATGGATTCATCACAGGAACTTGTCGTTTACCTGAGAAGAAGGACAAGAAGTATCATCAATGGTTACGGTGTGATCTGTTGGTCACTCGCTGGATTCTGAATTCCATTCATCCTTCTCTTCGCGAAAATCTCAAGTATGTTCATACGTCCAAGCAACTTTGGTCTGAGATGGTGGAACGTTATGGACAGCCTAATGGTCTCGAGCTTTACATGCTAAAGAAGGACCTTGGAGCTACTTCTCAAGAGAATTATCCTTTAATCGACTATTACAGTCGTTTAAAACGCACTTGGGAGGATATTGATGCTGTTGATCCTATTCCAGAATGCACTTGTGGAGCAATTGATTCCTGCACCTGCACTCTGGTCAAGCGACTTGTGGAACGAGAGTTACAGGCCAAGCTAATTCAGCTTTTGATGGGCCTAAACTCCAGTTATGAGAATGTTAAAGGCACGATCCTCACCATGGAACCACTACCTCCAATCAACAAGGTCCTTGGCATATTACAACGCATTGAAAAACAAAAGGAGATAAGCGAAACTTTTGATACGATGGCAAATGCAAATGCATACACAGGACAGAAACAAGGGGGAAATGAGACCAGTGTTTGGAAGAGGCTGAAGTTTGACACTAATGCTAGTGGTGCTGGTAATTCTGGTGATAAATCATCCAAAATTTGTTCACATTGCACCAAGAAAGGACATCTCAGAGAGGATTGTTACCTGTTGCAAACCTGCACTTTCTGTACCAAATTTGGGCATGTGGAAGCTCAATGCTACCTTAAAAAACGTCAAAATCAGTCTTCACACAGAGGCAGGGGACGTGGTTCTAACTCCAAGAGAGGTGGTCATAATCAGCGTAGACCTGCAGCAAACAATGCTGATGCAATTGTGTATGCTGAATCAGACACGGGCAATAATCCACTTGAAGATGAATACATGGACTATGAAGAAGAAGAGAATTATGAATCCGGACTGATTGACAAAGTCTGTGATAAAGTCCTGAAGGCTATCAACAATTCACAAGGGTCTAAATCCCAGGCTAATTCAGCCAGAACTCTGCCACCTTTGAGCTCGGCAGGTATGACTGATTTTTCCAAAGCTTTTAATGCTTCTCATGACATAAACAGTCTTGATTGGATTGTTGATTCTGGGGCCTCAGATCATATGACTTCTTGTTCTTCCCTATTATATGACATTAGAACACTACCTCACCCCATTCATGTTGCATTGGCTGATGGAAGTGTCAAAAAGGTGCACAAAATAGGGACAGTTCATTTAAATTCAGACATTACCTTGCACAATGTACTGCTGGTACCTGAATTCAAACAGAATTTGTTATCTGTTGGACGCTTAATTGAGCACTCAAACCTTGAGATTATTTTCTCACAATATGGTTGTTGGTTCCAGGACCCTTTAAGTAAGGTCGTCCTAGCAAGAGCAGCAAGAAAAGGAGAGCTGTACAGACTACCTTTGGAACCTAACAGACATGGAAATAATGAGCAACCTGCTGAACATAACAGTAGAACTTGCAATCTCATGAATCATTGTAATTCAGATGCAAATAGTTGTACTCTGTCTTGTGATATTGACCTCTTACATCAAAGACTTGGTCATAGTTCTATAGACAAAATGAGACATGTCACAGGAATGCAACTGTCTGGAATTAGTAAACTGTTTTGTAATACTTGTGCTATGTCTAAACATCATATTCTTCCTTTCAAAAGAAGTATATCTTATGCACAGAATTGCTTTGATCTCATACATCTAGATGTTTGGGGACCCTATAAGACAAAGACAACATCTGGTGCCCAATCATTTCTAACTATTTTGGATGATCACAGTAGAACCACTTGGACATTTTTAATGCAAAGCAAACAACAAGTGCCCAACCTAATCAAAACCTTCCTCAATTATGTTGAAACCCAATTTGGGGCTAAGGTAAAGCGCATTAGGTCAGATAATGGGACAGAGTTTGTCCAAGAACATTGCTTAGATATGTTCAATGATAGAGGGATAGTGCATCAAAAATCCATTCCAGGCAGGCCCCAACAGAATGGGAGGGTGGAAAGAAAGCATCGTCACTTGCTTGAGACAGCTAGAGCTCTCAGATTACAGGCTAATATGCCAATTAAATTCTGGGGAGATTGCTTATTAACAGCCACCTACCTAATCAACAAGATGCCAGTTGCTTTGCTCAAATGGAAATCACCATTTGAGATTTTATTTGGGGAAAAACCATTGTATGATGAGCTTAGAGTATTTGGATGCCTCTGTTATGCTTCTGTTCCCATTACTCAAAAGGACAAATTTGGTGTCAAAGCTCGCAAAGGAGTGTTATTGGGTTATCCTTTTGGGCAAAAAGGATACAAAATATATGACCTTGAAACACACACTACCTTTTCTAGTAGGGATGTAATCTTCAAGGAAGATATTTTTCCCTTTGCTCAATCATATACAGAAGATCAAGGTCTGAAATCTGGAATATCTAAAGATATATTCCAGTCAGATTACTTACCTGATGCATATACACCAGAGTTTGACAGTAGAAATGCACCTGGAGGTACTAATACTCTTAATAATAATGAGAGTGAAGAACATCATCACACCACAGGTTCTACTACTGAACAAATCAGGGAAGAAAACACTAACATTGAGAGAATGCCCATAGACCAGAACCCACCCAGAAGATCTGCTCGTATTAGAGTAATGTCCTCTAGATTACATGGGTACCATTGTCCAAATCAGCCGTCTTCTGCAGCTGATTTTGTGACCAAAGCTTCTGTAAATTTTTCTCAATTTGTCATTCAAGCTCTGACTTGCTTTGACAAAGATTATCTCTCTTCTCTTTATCATGTTCTCACTGAGCATGAACCCCATACCTACACAGAAGCAAAGAAAGACAGTAGGTGGGTAGAAGCTATGGCATTGGAATTACAAGCCCTTGAACAGAATAATACCTGGGAAATGGCAGAGTTGCCCTCAGGAAAGAAAGCTATAGGCTCTAAATGGGTGTTTAAGATAAAACACAGAGCAGATGGCAGTGTAGAAAGATTCAAGGCAAGGCTAGTAGCAAAGGGCTACAATCAAGTTAAAGATAAAGATTATAAACATACCTTTTCTCCTGTAGCCAAATTTACAACAGTTCGCTCATTAATAGCAGTTGCTGCTGTTCGGAAGTGGCCCTTGCATCAATTGGATATTAACAATGCATTCTTGCATGGTTACCTTGAGGAAGAAGTATACATGGTACCTCCTGAAGGGTACACTAAAGCTACTCAATGGCAAGTTTGTAGGTTAAAGAGATCACTTTATGGGCTCAAACAAGCCTCCAGGCAGTGGAATATCCAGCTTACAAAACACTTGCTTGGTTTGGAGTTTGTACAGTCCAAAGAGGATTATTCTTTGTTCACACAGACAAATATAAATCAGGGCACATTCACAGTTATTCTTGTGTATGTGGATGATTTAATTATCACTGGAAATGATGAGGGCATTATCCAGAAGGTAAAGGACAGTCTACATACTGCATTTACTATCAAAGACCTTGGGTTAATGAGATACTTTCTTGGCTTAGAGGTTGCCAGAAATGAATCTGGAATTCTGTTGAATCAAAGAAAGTACATTGTTGATATTATTAAAGACATTGGGATGGAAGATTGCAATGAATCTCTTGTGCCCTTATCTCAAGGTTTAAAATTGTCCACCGATGATGGCGAAATACTTGATAACCCTGAACAATACCGGAGATTAGTGGGTAGATTGCTATATCTCAATTTAACCCGTCCTGATATTTCATACTCAGTACAGCACTTGAGTCAGTTCCTGGTGCAACCAAGGCAGCCTCACTTAGCAGCAGCACTTCATTTGGTAAAGTACTTAAAGCATACTGTGAATGCGGGGTTGTTCTATTCTGCTGAGGGTCCATTAACAGTTGTAGCGTACAGTGATTCAAATCACGGTACATGCGTTTACAGCTGCAGATCACTCAGTGGTTATTGCATTTTCTTAGGAGAATCGTTGATTTCATGGAAAACAAAAAAGCAAAAAACAGTGAGCAAAAGTAGTACAGAATCTGAATATAGGTGTATGTCATACACCGCGGGAGAAATTGTATGGTTGGAGAGACTTCTCAAGGATCTTGGAGTCCGTGTACCAAGGCCCATTGATTTATACTGTGACAACAAGGCTGCTCAGCATATAGCATTGAATCCAGTGTTTCACGAGAGAACCAAACATCTTGACATCGATTGTCATTATGTAAGGGAGACGATACAGAATGGATTGTTAATTCCAAGACATGTTAAATCAAGTATGCAACTAGCAGATATTATGACGAAACCTCTTGGCATAACACAACATCAATATCTGGCTAGCAGGCTTGGTATCAAACTGGAATCCAGTTTGAGAGGGGTATGTGAAGCAGGTCAATCTGAACCAGATTTGCAGTCCAGCTTGAGAGGGGTATGTGAGACGGATCAAGCTGCACCGGATTAGGCTTCACATTAAGTTACTCTAAGTTAGTTAAGAGTATAACTAACTATGTATATCTAAGTATATATATATGGATGTAATAACAGAATTGTAACTACTTTTACACATTCACAAATATCAATAACAGAATACTTCTATTTACTCCTGAGTATGGATTCCTCAAGCTCCATCCATGGAGGATAATAAGCTTCACATATAGCTCTCGTGTAAGACGGTTTTATCACATAGTTAGGGTTTGTGATTGATTATGTACTGTTTTAATGTGGTTGATTTGATGAAGAAATCCAGGATTGTTTTTTTGGGGGAAATTGAATCGAAGGCAGTAATTATGTTTGTTTCGTTTGTTAGTGATGAATTTGGATTGGTTGAAGATTTATAGCTCTTGTGTAAGACGGTTTTATTGCATAATTATATAATTGGGAAATTGGAAGCTGATTATTGAGGGATTTGTGATTATGTTCTGGTTTAATGTGGTTGATTTGATGAAGAAATTCGTGATTGGTTTTTTGGGGGAAATTGAACTGAAAGCAGTAATTATGTTCATTCTGATTTGTTTGTGATGAATTTGGATTGGTTGAAGATAAATAGCTCTCGTGTAAGACGGTTTTATTACATAATTATGTAGTTGGAAAATCGGGTTTTGATTATTGAGGGATTTGTGATTGATTATGTACTGTTTTAATGTGGTTAATTCGATGAAGAAATTCATGACTGAGTTTTTCTGTTCACGGAATTGAATCAAAGACGGTAATTATGTTCATTTTGATTTGTTTGTGATGAATTTGGATTGGTTGAAGAGATATATAGCTCTCGTGTAAGACGGCTTTATTACATAATTATATACTTCGTAGTTGGGAAATTGGAAGCTGATTATCGAGGGGTTTGTGATTGATTATCTACTGTTTTAATGTGGTTAATTTGATGAAGAAATTCATGATTGATTTTTTTCAGGGAAATTGAATCGTTTTGATTTGTTTGTGATGAATTTCGATTGGTTAACTTCAGCAAATTTCACTTCTGTAAGATTGATAATGTTAGTTTGTAGGAGTAATGAGTAATGGCCTGTGAATGACTGTGACTGATTTAGAAGCGGAATCGCTTATGCAAAGGCTATAAACGAGCAATACTCTCCCCGTTTCTATAGGCTAGTTTATAAGTTTCAAAGTGTTTAGGGGATTTCGAGAAGTGTACATAACTCGTTGGGAATTGGGATGAAGGATAGTGAATAATCGATCTTAGGTTGATCGCGTTTTCATTTTGGGTTTTCAATTGCTATGTTGCTCGGACACGGGTTGGTATCCAAATGTCAGACTCGGCTATTTTCTTATGAAAATTCGTCATATTTTGGTTTAAAATGGAAGACTCCAAGTGTCACACTCATAGTTTTTAGACGAGTGTCAAGCGTCGGACACGGGTACGTGGAGTAATTAGACGAGTCGGAGGAACATAGTTTTTTTTTGCCTGGTCAAACTAACAACATTCACATTTTTTTAATGAATTTGTGTTCGAAAATGAGCCAAAATCGTACTCCCTCCGTCCCAATGAATTGTTTGCCTATTCCATATTGGGGCGTCTCAATGAATTGTTTTCCTTTCTATTTTAGGAATGTTTTTTATATGCAATTTGATCATTCTCATGAATTTGGCTTTACATGTCACTCCCTCATTGGTTCCCTTAACCTTGGTGCCAAAAGGAAAGACAAACAATTCATTGGAACGGAGGGAGTAACTGAATAATCTATTGTGATCGAGAGAGTAATAATGTATGAAAACAATGTGACTTTATAAAATAGGATCGATAACTCGATAAGTGATGTTTATTGTGTTTCTGCATGAATTTGCATAAACATGTTCGTTTTTTTGCGTATACAGTAAAGGGTGATTGTTGAAATTTTTACTCTGTTTACTACAGGAAGATGACGGGAATTGAGTTCATGCTATACGAAGTTATGGAACCGAATCTGTTTGTTATTCGGAAGCAAAAGAGGGACAGTCCCGAGAAAGTCACGCCAATGTTGACTTACTACGTCTTGGACGGTTCAATCTACCAAGCACCCCAACTTTGCAGTGTTTTTGCTTCAAGAGTTGTAGGTTTAGTTCTTTGGCTCTGAAATGTAAAAAAAATTACTCGAAAAAAAAAAAAAATACTCGAAACTTCGAACAAATTTTTCCCTCTTAATATTTTGGAGCCTTGTTAGTCATAATATGTTTTGTTTCGATTTGCAGGGACGTGCTATGTATCATATACAAAAGGCATTCACCATTGCTGTCTCCAAGTTGGAAAAGATCGGGCACGGTATTTTTCCTGAAATCCCAACCCCTTTCTTTTATCGTATACAACAACAACATCAGAGCCTTATTCCCAATAAGATTTGCGGTCGGATAACCGGAACAATATCAGAGGTCGTCAAGTCGTCATCTAAAAGAAAAAATTGGAAGGCAGACATTACAATAATAATATAATAATAATAATAATAAAGGCTTACCCACCCATTTTTTGTAAATTACGTTTTGATTCATCAATAAAATTCTCCCATTTTATTAAATTTTTTTTAAAAAAAAATAATAAAAATAAAAATACGGTTTCAAACGCAAAATTTAGTTAAAAACGTTAATACTTCAAATTATTTTAAAGTTTTTAATGAGTTTATAAAGATGTTTTTGAAGTTTTTAAAAACGTTAAATTCTTTAAAAGTTTGAAGTAATACAGTAAGTTTTTAAAGAGTTACAGATTTCAAGTTCAAGAAAAAAAAAATTAGTCAGTAAAAATACTAGTAGTAGGAAAATTTTTGTTGTAAAAAATATTAGAGAAATTTTGTTGAGACCTCGATTTACCAATATCGCTATATAATTTGTTCTCGTTGTTTTTGTTGAGGCATGTGGAGATTTGGGAAATATTAGCACTCACAAAACCGACGTATATATTTTCCTGCTGATGATTGCTCTAAGAATCAATGGAAAGTAATTTATATGATTGTTTTGTCGTGGTTGCAACAGACGATGAAGGTGAAGATACTAACGACGATTCAGCAGATCCTAAAGAAACAATTGATTTTCGAGAACTAAAAAGAGTGGATCATATCCTCGCATCTTTGCAGCGCAAGGTCAGATTTTTCAGAAACCGACATTGCATCATATTTTTAAATTTTTCCTGTGAAAATTTACATCCACATTACTTGCGATCTGGAGTCCTATACCGTATGTTGAAAACTGTGACTTCAACCAACGTATTTCGCTTCTTGGCCGACTGAGGAAAATGTGATCATTTTATGGTATAAAATTTAACCTAAAATTGTGAATTTTTTATCACGGAATATTATTTCATTGTATTGTCCGCCTTCCTTTTTTTTTTCGATTTTTTTTTATAATTCTAGTTTTTAAATTTTATTTTATTTTTAAAATTGTTTTTTTGGATGACGATTTCATATATTGACGATTTTGACCAATCTAATCCGTTTCATGGTCGACTGATGAAAAACTGTTCATTTTATGGTAAAATTTTAACCTAAAATCGTCAATTTTCACCATAAAATGTTCCTTTTTTACTCCGTTTGCACCATAAAACGATTAGCAAATTTGTTTTGAATATGGTTGCTTGGAAACATAAGAACAACTCTCTTGTGAAACCGTCTTACGGAAACATATTGTGAGAAAATTTTTATTTTTTATTATTTTTTTTTAAAAAAAATACGGTATATGTGAGACCGTCTCATAGTTTAAAATTTATGCAGCTACCACCGGCCCCACCACCGCCCCCATTTCCAGAGGGATACACCCCGCCTCAACCTGCAGAAGCCGAGCAGGGTTCAGAAGCTCAACCAGGCTCGGAACAACAACAACCGCTCCCCGTTGATCCTATTATCGATCAAGGTCCAGCTAAACGCATGAAATTTGATAACGCGGGAAATTCAATTTAATTATAATCACTAATTCTATTATATCGCCTTGTTTTTGAAAAAAAAAAAAAAAATCGTTCTCACGAGTTAATCGATGATTTGTTTCGGAATTTTTCACCCTTGTTTCCTTTCTCGGTTTTTGATTGCTTGCATCCTTGAACAATTTAACGGGTACAGTCGAATGTAATGGATGACATTATGAAGGAGAAATACCGTTAAATATGTCGGAAAAATCACGTGATTCATTGATGGCGATGAAAATACATCATCAATTCATATAAAATCACGAGAATTGACACTGTAAACACAAATCTGTGATCCTAATATCGGTAACTTTATTTACTGTGATCAAAACCGTAAACCAAAAACAGCAACCACTCAAAAACATATAGCGACATGCAAATCGAGTTACTGTGGGAAAGATTTCCGACTGTCAAAAACCAGGTCGATCGGAGCTAGAACGATGAAAGACAATCAGTCATTTGATTCATCAGAAAATCGAGTTAACCATCGAAAAGTAACCAGTAACCACAACGGTAAAAAAAAAAAAAAATTCACCCATCATTACAGAAAAACAGTTTCAACCACAATCATAAGAACATAAGCGATCCTCCGAAAGAAAAAAAAAAACTTAAAAATCCGATAATAATTTCACTAACGCAAATTATAAAAAGACGGTGCCAACCCGGGCGGGTAAACCCACCCACCCGCCCGCCCGCCCGCTTACTTAGCCATCATGACTTTAACAAACTCGTCATAGTTGATTTGACCGTCACCATCGACATCAGCCTCCCTAATCATCTCATCAACTTCTTCATCGGTGAGCTTCTCACCGAGGTTGGTCATCACATGGCGCAACTCGGCTGCTGAGATGAAACCGTTCTGGTCCTTGTCGAAGACACGGAAGGCCTCCTTCAGTTCCTCCTCGGAGTCGGTGTCCTTCATCTTTCGGGCCATCAGGTTGAGGAACTCTGGGAAGTCGATGGTTCCGTTCCCGTCTGCATCCACCTCGTTTATCATGTCTTGGAGTTCGGCTTCGGTTGGGTTTTGGCCTAGTGACCTCATCACGGTCCCGAGTTCCTTGGTTGTGATGCAACCTGGCGTGGACAACAAAGATAAGGTTGATGAAACGATGGCACGACCCAAAACTCAACACGAAAACGGGTTTGGGTTTGGGTTTGGGTTTGAGGGTTAATGACCCGTTTATGTAAGTGGGTCGATGCAAAATGACTCACTAACCAAAATACCCGAACATTCTAATCATTCAACAATTACTAATCGCACAAGCCCTAACGATTGAAAAAAAAAAAACATATCCTTCTCATTTCCCCAAATTCTGACCTTACAAAAAAAACATAAACAATCGATCAAACATATCATTCTCTAAACAACACACAAATCATGTTAAAACCCGAACATTTAAAAGAAACAGGAATCAAATCAACATAAACATTCAAATTTATTAATGTACAGTCGATCAGACTACCCAAATGTTCAAATAATCCGAGAATGATTCATCACTCTCACAGTTTCCATAGTCCCTGATCAAATGAAATCGGAATCCAACAATCATACATCAACCTAACCCTCAATCTACCCCGACTTTCAAATCATCCAACAACCATTCATCCCAGTAGCTCATGTAGTACCGAAATTTCCAAATCATCCAACAATTCATTCACCACGCATTCACGATACCCAAATATTCAAACCCTTGATCAAACAAAACTAAATCCCAAAAAGCATTCATCGCGCTAACCCTCGAACTATACCCAAACTTTAAAATCAACCAACAATCCATTCATCACGCATTCACGCTCACAATTGACAATACCTAAATATTCAAACCCTCGATCAAACAAAACCAAATCCCAAAAAGCATTCATCGCGCTAACCCTCGAACGATCCAAACTTTAAAATCAACCAACCATTCATCCATCACGCATTCACGCACACGATTGACAATACCCAAATATTCAAACCTTTGATCAAACAAAACTAAATCCCAAAAATCATTCATCACGCTAACCCTTGACCAACAATCGTTCATCACAGTAGCTCACGCATCACCGAAATGTCCTAATCATCCAACAACAATTCATCATGCTAGTTCACACAGTACCGAAACATCCAAATCATCCAACAATCACTCATCACGATAGCTCACAGAGTACCAAAATATCCAAATCATCCAACAATCACTCATCACGATAGCTCACAGAGTACCAAAACATCCAAATCATCCAACAATTATCAATCGAGCTAACCCCTCACTGATCATCCAAAAAACTCATTTGATATCAAATGAAAACTAAATCCAACAATCAGTCAACACACTAGCTCTCACAGTATCGAAACTTTCAACCAACGATCATTCAAGCTCTCGCAGTATAGAAACTCTCAAATCATCCAACAATCATTCATCGAGCACTCGACCTAATCCTCACAGATCCCAAAACTTTCAAGTCATCCAACAATCCATTCATCACACTAACCCTAACTAATCGAAATACCCAAATATTCAAATCATTCAACAATTATTATTAATCGCACAAACCCTAACGATTGCAAAATTTCCAGAAAATCCCTAAATCGTGCTAATCATCCAACAAGAACAACATCTCATTTCCCCCAAATACCCAAATCATCTCAAAAACCCTAACATCTCAAAAAAGAGAAATCAAATCAACATAATCGAACAATCAAAGTCAAACAACAACAAAACACCCAAAATTAAACCAACCCACAAATCATCTCAAAACCCTAACATTTCCAGAAAGAGAAATCAAATCAACAAAATCGATCAATCAAAGTCAAACAACAACAACAAAACACCCAAAATTAAACAATACCCAAAGCATCTACAAACCCTAACATTTCAAATAACTTAAATCAAATCAACCTAATCGAACATTCAAAGTCAAACAACAACAACAAAAATACCCAAATCATCTCAAAACCCTAACATCTCCAGAAAGAGAAATCAAACCAACAAAATCGAACAATCAAAGTCAAACAACAACAAAAATACCCAAAATCAAACCAACCCACAAATCATCCACAAACCCTAACATTTCAAAAAAAACGGAAATCAAATCAACATAATCCAAAGTCAAACAACAACAAAATACCCAAAATCACAACAGATCTCCAACATTCAACAACAAACCAAACCAAATCCTCAAAAAATCCCCAAAAAAAATACATAAAAGGTCAGATCCGTAAAAACAAACCATCGCCATCCTTGTCGAATAGGCTGAAAGCTTCCTTGAACTCAGAGATCTGATCATCAGTCAATTGTTCCGCCATTTTTGTGATAAATTTATTCCGATTTTACCCCCTTTTTTTCTGATTTTTTTTTTCTTTCTCTCTCACTAGAATTTTAATTTTTTTGATTTTGAAATGGCAATTTTTTTTCCCCTTTCTTTCTCCGATTCGATGCTCTATTTATCTTTGGATATTTATCGAATGATATCAGATCCGTATTATATAAATATATTCATATAATAATTGGACTTTGTA
Organism: Agrostemma githago; assembly: GCA_958450325.1. NCBI lineage: Eukaryota > Viridiplantae > Streptophyta > Magnoliopsida > Caryophyllales > Caryophyllaceae > Agrostemma > Agrostemma githago. The sequence goes on along the minus strand of OY288247.1, from coordinate 76,298,298 downwards.
AACGGGTCAACTGAGTCGGGTCAAGTCAAGTCGGATCATATCCATCTCGAGTCGAGTCAAGTCAAGTCATTTCGATTGAGATGGGTTCGAGTCATTTCGAGTTCGGGTCAGTTGCTTGCTCTGTTGTCAGACTGTTATTATCGAGTTTTTTTTTTTACAAAGGTCGGTCTGTTTGAGTCTGGTCGTCAGTCTGTTTGAGTTTGGTCGGATTTCTGGTTGTCGAGTAAAACCGGGGCTTCGATTTGGGTGACGGAATATTGTCGAGTTATTTCGAGTTCGGGTCATTTGCTGTTGTGTTGTTAGACAGTTATTATCGAGTTTTTTTTTACAAAGGTCGGTCTGTTTGAGTCTGGTTGTCGGTCTGTTTGAGTCTAGTTGGGTTTCTGATTGTCGAGTAAGGTCGGAACTTTAATTTGGGTGTCGAGTTGTCGAGTCATTTCGAGTTCGGGTCATTTGCTGTTGTGTTGTTAAACTGTTATTATGGAGTTTTTTTTTATGAAGGTCGGTCTGTTTGAGTCTGGTCGTCGGTCTGTTTGAGTCTAGTCGGGTTTCTGATTGTCGAGTAAGGTCAAAACTTTAATTTGGGTGTCGAGTTGTCGAGTCATTTCAAGTTCGGGTCATTTGCTGTTGTGTTGTTAGACTGTTATTATCAAGTTTTTTTTTTTTTTACGAAGGTCAGTCTGTTTGAGCTGGTCGGGTTTCTGACTTTCTGGTTGTCGAGTAAAGTCAGGACTTAATTTGGGTGTCGAGTCATTCTGAGTTCGGGTCATTTGTTGCTCTGTTGTTATACTGTTATTATCGAGTTTTTTTTTTTACGAAGGTCGGTCTGTGGTTTATATGTTGTGTGTAGTAATAAACAATTGAGTCTAGTCGAGTTTTTGGTTGTCGAGAGTAAAGCCGAGACTTCAGTTTGGATGTCAGATTGTCGGATCATCTTCAACTTCATGGGTTCGAACTAAAACATTTCGTGACTGTATCTACAGATCTGTTATTATTGACATTTTCATGGACATCAGTGTGTCTATATACAACAATATAAACATTCAGATCAAATTGCAATAGTAAACCGATTCATTTCGTGTTAGTATAAAACAAACTCAAAACTCGAATCTTCAGTCAGACGAGTCATGTTATTGTGTCGAGTGGGGTTTAAATTATCGAGAATATTTTTTTGAAAAAAATATTTAATACAACGAAACACAATTAATCATATTAGGAAGGTGATCGAAACTCGAAGATGAGATTTATTATCTTGGATGTCTCTATCTTATTTTCATACGTAATTATTAGACTGAGACATCTACGATATTTTAATTTTTTTTATTAATATTAATATTAATATTAATACATTATTATTTTTTTTAAGTGAATTAATATTATTTTGAATTTATATAGGAGTAATATTCTTCTTGGGTTTGATTGGTGGAGGACTAGTTGGCAATTACTTGGCAAACCACATTGCATGTTTTTGGGTCAATAATAATTCATAGGTCATGCTTCTTCATGTTCATGACTAGACATCTCAACTTTTGTTAGTTATTCCAGTCTGATTCGGGTCAGATCATTATTATTATTAACCGTTGTGTAGTTTTCTTCGAATAAGTCAATTACAGGTCAAAATTATACAGAATTATTTGGTTTACGTCGGTCGTTTTGGAACACGCATGGTCCTCGAGTTAGAGTTACTCTCGTAAATCGTAATACTAGAAACCTAAGAAACACGTCAGATCATGTCGCGTTTGTGTTCATATATGTAAACAGATCACGAACCCCTCTCAACCCAAATCTGACCCAATTCGTGTTTGTGTCACTGTCAACCCACCTACACAAATGGGTCATTCAGCTTCAACCCAAACTCATTGATCTCGTGTCGGTTTTTCCCGTCATGTCAGTATTTGGAAAGTACATAACATATTTAAGTGACAAACGTTTCAAAAGTTTACAAACCGATTATTCCTGTCAGGTCCGTGTTTCGGGAATTCAACCCGAACCCGACCCAATTAAATCATACTTCGTGTTCGGGTCGACCCAGTTACATAAATGGATCATCAAGCCTCAACTTAAACTGTTCATTTTCGAGGTATAAGTGTATAACAGACCCACGAATCTTATAACGAAAATAAATATTCGATCTTCGATATTCTTAACCTTTCTGCATCAATTTCGTACTGTATTCATATCGTTTTTTAAATCGTGTCATTATTTGTCGATTCTTTCCAGAGAATCAAGATGAATACTAGTACCACTTCTTTCTAGTACGTTGTTTGGATGGATGTACGGTGCACATAAATGTTTCCATATTGGCGGGCGGGCGGCTTCGTTGACTTTATTATATGAATAAATTCTAACCTACCAAGTGTCACGGGCTAAAACCATACCAAACCAAACCAAATTCCTATTTAAATTTTGAAAACCACTTCAAAATTAATTAATAATAATAATTATAATTATAATAATATTTTTTTTTAAAAATCATCATAAAATAATTTTTGGTAATGTTAAATACAGTCATTAGGGTTGTATTTAAGCATTAAATATCTCCTATATTTAGCATAAAATTAGCAATTTAAGAATAAATTACACATACATCGATACAATTAATACAAGCATTGACATTTTGTTTCCTATTTTAGTCTCTAAGGGTTGTATTTATCATTTTCCAATAATTTTTTTATATATACGGTGTACGGAGTATATTCATGATAGGGGAAAATTGAATTACAGGAAACTAATTAAAACGACATAATTGTCGTATATCAATATTTGTTAATTTGTAATATCGTGATTACAAATTTGTTGTGCTCGATTTTCCATTGATGTTAAGCTTATTTTACTATTGTGTTTAATTTCGCTAAAATAAATGAGGTATTTTGTATTAATGTTAGACTGTTTTGTGATTAGTGAAGACGTTTTAGTTTGTACTATAGTATAATTTAATCTTGGATTACATATAATCCGTGGCGATGGAAAAAAGCGAACATTCTTCATGCGTGATGAAAATATACAAATTTTGATTTAGTCGATGATTTTTATATAATTAAAAAGGGTTGATAGAGAAAACAAAAAAAATCATAATAATAATAATTTTAAAAAATTTAAATAAACAATTTTTTTTTTTGAGGAATAATAATAATAATAATAAAAGTTCGGTTCATATTTTCACTAGAATTAGTTTTGCGATCGCTAAGAGGATGGGGGCCCAGATAGTATTCGACTTTCCTCTAACTTATTGTAATTTGTTAGGGTGTTAATGAAAGTTCGTTTTTTTATAAAATAAAAAATAATAATAATAATAATAATATTTTTTTCCTAGAGGATATATCTTTTGTAAGAGCTTAGTCTCATTTTTTTTATTAATATGAGGCATAATTTTCTTGCAAAAAAAATAAATTAATAAATGCAAAATTAATTAAAGAAGATTAAAGATTTGAAGCAATGCTAAAGAAGACAAAAAAGTCCATTAGAAAAACACATATAGTGAATGGGCTTGCACATACAAGGCAACCTAGCCCAAAGTAAACCACTAGCCTTGCCTACACCATGGCCCTATTTGATAAATAACATTTCGAGTTTTCAACGTAGATAGTGAATTTTTCGACGTAAGTATATTAATTTGATAGGTTTGATAAATTGCTAATTATAATTAACAAACACTTTTTTAAATTTTTTCGATAATTTAATTTAATAGTTAAATCTGCTGATAAATCTGTTAAAATTCAGTTAACTTTATCAAACTGACTAGTTACATCATCGAGTTATGATACTCATAATCTGAATTCGAAATTCATCAACAGTTACTGTGTTCAAAATTCAAAGATGTTATTAAAACTGCTCTTGCGAACCATGACATTTCATTTATCCACTGACAAAATCTTGATCACTAAACTGACATATTACATAATTTTCAATCAATCATTTGTTTATCTTCAGCTAATTAAACAATCATCCCACAAAATAAAAAAAAATATAAACAAATAAATGAAACAGATATCAGAACACAGTAATACAGTTATCTAGAACGACAATTGTCTCTTCCATGCTTCATTAAAACCTTCCAATTCATCGATAACTTCATCTACTAACTCTCTAACTATGAAATTTTGAAGCACCAAAACTAGGCTCTCGATCTCAAGTCTCAACCCACATTCCAAATCTTTGCAAACTTCGATGACGGTTTCTCTCATCGCGTTGCTCCAACGACTTGGTGGCTCTGTCGTTGTTGTTGTTGTTGTCGTTGTCGTTGTTGTTGTCGTTGCTGTTGTTGCTGTCGCCGAGGGAACCACAAAGGGTTTTGTTTGGAATTGTAACATTTTGTTGTTGTTGTTGTTGTTGTTGTTGTAGTCTTCATGATCCCTTGCATTTTGTTTGCTTGATTGTTGCCTTGTTGGTTGCTCTTGGTATTTGAACTCGGGTTTGATAACTGCAAAACAGAGAATAAAAAAGTAAACAGATAGTAACAGAGAAAACTCACTTCAAAATTAATTAATTAATTGCGAGTAGCAGTGCCACGTATTTCTTACCCCTATTAAAACATAATTTAATTTACTGATGTGACTAACAATTGGTCTCTCGTGTGAAGATGAAAGACAAGTTCATGATAAAATGTAACCATCATTTTATGATAAAATTTAAAATTGGTTAATATTGAATCATATTAAAAAAATAACCATTTTAATTAGTTATTATTGAGTAGTTCATACATTATTATATTTATCATAAAATGACAAATATTTATCAGAAAATCAATGATCGGATTACAAGATCTGAAGCCCAGACTACCTCGTTTGATCACTGTCATAAATAAAAATTTACGACTAACAAAATGGTTAAATCTGATACTCTATTATATTCAACACAAAAAAATTTGGTGAAACGATTTCACAATATAATTACCGTGAAACCGTTTCACAGAAGATCTACTCTGATTTGTAATGATGAACAACAATATTTTATTTTTATTAAAAAAAAGGTGAAAAGTGAAAAAGAATAAAGATGATAATAACAACTTATTAATATATGCTTTTTGTATTATTATCAAATTCTCTTTTTACAAGGCTAGTGCTTGATTATTGGTTAATTGGACCCCCTTCATCCTTTTCACTTTTACTTTTACTTTTTACTACATGATATTGTTACATCATAAATCATATGTGCATGAGAAATTATTTCACCAATTTAAGAAATATATAATTGGTGGCGAAACCAAGATCTGATGTTATTAATGACGTTAAAATTGTAATATATATCGAAAATTATTGTAATATATTGAGATTGTAAAAAAAAAAAAAAAACTGTCAAAGAAATAGAAGGGCATTATCGATCACTATAAGTTTCATTAGAAATGACAACACGCGTTCTGTTTTATAAAAACTTCATCGTTACATTAAAAAAATATTGTATATTGTAATAAAGACAGTAACCTTCGAGTTATGAAGTATTTATTATTCGTGTAATTTCGTGATTAACATTGTATATGCAAGTCATTTTACTTTAATATCGACTGAAGTAAAAGTCCGAATTACTTTCCAAAGTAAAATATTTACCTTCGTTTGACCATTCGTTTGACCGTTTGGCACATGAAATACGAGGCGACCTGCAAAGCACCCGATGATGATGATAATCCAACACAGAAACCGGACTCGGCTCATCACTCTCCCCCACCTCCTCCTCCTCCTCGTCCACCACCACCTCCGCCGCCTCCGCCGCTCCCCCACCGCCACAACCACCACCACGCGGTGGTGTTCTAGACGGTGATTGATCTCGTACGACCTTGATGATACGTTTTAGCTCTTGTAAATCCTCGTCGCACTTCTCCAATGCACCTAACAACACCTTCCTCCTCTTCTCGGCCACCGCTGGCGGCGACTCCGGCGGTGATTCCGGCGACCACCGCCGGATCTCTGCCGGAATTCCCGGGCTTCTTGGTGATATGAGTGTGATCACTTCTGTTGATGCAGGTTTGCTGCGATGATCCTGGGACTGACACGTGGCACCAGTATTGCCACCTCTTCGTTTTCGTGAGGTGGTGGCCTCACGTTCTTGTTTTTTATTACCTGTTTTGGAAAATGAGATAACGCCAACGGCGTATTATTCTTATTATTATTATTATTATTATTATTATTATTATTATTATTATTATTATTATCATCATATCATGCAAAATTCTACAATGAAAAATGAGATAACGCCAGCAACGTCAGTGATTATATAATATTTATAATATTATAATATTGTATCATATCATGCAAAATTCTACAATGATTATTTTTTAACTAACAACGGTGCACTAAGTCGCATTACGGAGGAATAATAAAATTCTACACTATGTAAAACAATATATGCAATAATAAAATTGAAGCAAAAACTTGTAAGAGATGGTTTTTTTTTTTCTCATATGATTAATGTTTTAATTTTTAATTAGTTTCTTTTTTCATTTTCTTGTTATATGTCTCACGTTAATTTAGCGTGAGACGATGTCCTAGAGAATTATGAAATATACATATTTTTAGGTGACAGAGAATATATGGTATTCTGTATTAATACAGTTTTTCTAACATGTATCCAAAAACGCCGAGTGAAAAAATTCTAAATAAAAATAGAAGAAAATATTATGAAAATTCAATTATTTAGTGAAAGAATTTTCTGATTTATTTATTTATAATTAATTAGATTCTTAATGTGTATTATAACAACACAAGTTAGAAAAATCGTTATTATTTATTTATATGTTTATTTATTTTAATTTAACCATATAAATGTACTTAATTAACTTTGTAGCTAAATTAATCAAAATACAGTGAAAAATCTATTATTTTTCGTTTGGATAATCATACATATATACATGAAAAATTATTAAATTACCAAAAAATTAAATAAAATTTAATTAGATTCTTAATGTGTATTACTATAACAAGTTAACAACACAAGTCAGAAAAACCGTTATTATTTGTTTATATGTTTATTTATTTTAATTTAACTATATAAATGCACTTAATTAACTTTGTAGCTAAATTAATAAAAATGCAATGAAAAATCTCTCATATTTCACATGAAAAACTATTAAATTACCAAAAAATTAAATAAAATTTAATTAGATTCTTAATGTGTATTACTATAACAAGTTAAGAAAAACCGTTATTATTTGTTTATATGTTTATTTATTTTAATTTAACTATATAAATGCATTTTAATTAACTTTGTAGCTAAATTAATAAAAATGCAATGAAAAATCTCTCATATTTCACATGAAAAATTATTAAATTACCAAAAAATTAAATAAAATTTACGTACCAAAAGTGAGGAACTTGTGACGAGTCTGATACTTGGACACGAACCCAAAAATCCCAGACATACACCCGACTTTAACCCGTGGTGTATATTTTTTCGGAGTTGGTGTCTTTGAATTATCTCGACGCAAGGATGTCGACCTCAACGAGGTCGTTTCTTGGAATTCTCGACTTTTATTTGTTCCTCCCATTTTAATTAATTTAATTTAATTTAATTTCCTTCGAAATTACGAAAATTTTCTAAGGAAAATTTATGAGAAACCCATTGAATAAATATTTGTGTAGGAGAGAATGAAATTATGAAATGAATAATTTTGATTTTTATTAATTTAATTTAACGGTAAAAATATAAAGTGCATAAAGAAATTAAAGTGGAGGGGTCATTTTATGTAAGAAAATTGATGATGACCAAAGGCATGTAGTTGTCTACACTATTCTTTTTATTGTATGCATGGCTAGTTTTTTTTTTTTTTTTTTTTTTTTTTTTTTTTTTTGTAAAATTTATTTATTGAATTTCCTAGGAACCCTTTTAATAATTTCATATTCGAGGTTGCGATCAGATCGATTCATTAAAAAATCGTATGATTGGTCGTTTTTGATTGGATTCTTTTGGACTGTGGGATATGGAAGTGGACACATATGTTGTATGACTGGTCGTTATTGGATTGTTTTGGAATCAGAGATATAGAAGTGGACACGTATGTCACTGTGTATTCAATTAGAGAATTATACAACCAGTTGTACATAGCTCTATGTACAACTGGTTTTAAGATTTTGAGCTTTATCACAAAGATTTCGAGTTTTGCTGTAAACTTTCTGAGCTTTAGTGTAAAATTGTTGATTTAAATCACATAAATGTTTAAGCTCAAAAACTTACAACTCAACTCAGAAACTTTTATAAGCTCAATAAACATACACAAAAGCTCAAAAACTCTGCCCTGGTTGTACAATGCTATTGTACAACCAGGTGTATAATCTTATTTTTCGTGTGTATTGATACAGTCAGAAATGCCTCGATAAGGCACGAGTTCACCTTGACACGTACAACACAACAATATATGACACGTTATGGATCGTGGGACGTGCCAAGAATGAGGAAAAAGACTGTGCTTAGGCATAATTAACAATAACAGATTTACAGTTCATCTGTGCACGACACGACATGACACATCATTGCATAGATCTGCTGAATTCCACCGACATGACACGCAATTCTCTTCTACAGACACGATGGACCAGTACGAGAGACGAGCATGTATTTCTAGGTAGAATGATGGATAATGTCAAGGATCATTGATAAAGTTGATAAAGTGGTATTGACTTTGTGTGTGCTAGAATGAATATAAGTAATTAATTGAGTAATTAAAAGCCTAAAAGGTGTTAAGATGGTATATGGAGTAATGGTAGATGAATGATGTTAATTGTTTTTGGTTAGTAGTTACCAAGTACTTATATAATTATTATTTCAATATGTAGCTAGGATTATAAATTTATAATTAATAACTTAGGGCCACTTTGTGACAAGTGAGTGTTTATAATGTAAACATATAGCATCACAAATAATAATTTTCCGTAATTTTGACAATTTTATTATTTTATAATAAAAATTAATATTAATAAATCGAGTTCGACAAATGATTTAAATATTAATATGAGTCATGATCATTTTTTTTACCATGAATTACAAATTATTACTATTGTCACATGATACAACGGTTGTACATAATAATTACTCTATACGTGTATATATATATATATATAGTATTTTTTTATGTACAAATATTAGTATGAAAATAGTATTGTTTGAATTAAAAATATTACTCCCTCTGTTCTAATTAATACTGTAGTATACATTTATTTTTTGCACAATAACAGATATAAATAGTTGGTGATAATTATCTAATTTGTTGAAATTTTTCCGATGTTCAATAAATTTATTTTTGATAAATGATAATAAATTTGATAAATTACACTATCAACAATAACCTAGTCATGCTATCATGGATTTTTTATGTTTCGTAATTAATTATTTAAAAATTAATATTTTAATCGCGTAGAATTGCAATGACAGTTTTGCAATTGTAAAGTAAAATACAGAGATTCCAACTATTAAATACTCGTATTAACATTTAAATCATTTGTGGAGACTCGATTTATTAATATTAATCTTTATTACAAAATAGTAAAATTGTCGAAATTACAGGGCGTTACAAGTAATTCATGCGAGTATCAGTATATCAGTATATCAGTATATCAGATCTTATTCGGTCTATATCCATCAACCCGAGAAACCGATCTGAAGTCTGAACCACTTTTCGAACAACCCTAAATAGAGTAACATTGACGAAAAAATGATGAATAAAAAATGAATAATGGACTATGAAAAATTCTGGACCATATTCATTTGTACCCCCACAATGTAGAAATTATATGGATCACATTTGGCATGCCATTTGCACCCTTTAAGCCCAACATAACCCCCATCATTTTCTGACTACATCCTCTTACAAGTCACTTTGCAACCTTTTTTTTTTTTTTTTTTTTTTTTGTTTTTTGTCGCGAGACAGTACAAAATTACGGAAAATAATATTATACACCTGGTTGTACAATAGCATTATAACTTTCTGAACTTAAACATTTACTCTCTCCGTTCCAATGAATTGTTTGTCTTTCCTTTTGACACCAAGGGTAAGAGATCCAATGAGGAAACGACATGTGGAGCAAAACTCATTAAAAGGGTCAAATTGCATATAAAAAACATTCCTAAAATAGAAAGGTAAACAATTCATTGAGACGCCTCAATATAGAATAGGCAAACAATTCACTGGGACAGAGGAAGTATGTGATTTAACTCGAAAACTTCACATCACTAGAGTTCAGAAAGTTTACAGTAAAACTCGAAATCTTTGTGATAAATCTTAAAATCATAAAACCAGTTGTGCATAGAGCTATGTACAATTGGTTGTATAATTTTCTCATTAGCCTTATTACAATCGAAGTGCATTTACATAAGCGTGTGCTCTACTGTCAAGGGATCGAAAGATAACATAATACAGAGTACATTCCAACAGAAACGTAAAATGGAAAGCAACTTCCTTAGATTATGGCCTTGTTCTTTTGGACCGAACTGAAATGAGCTGAAAAGAAGTTGAAAAGAACATGACTTAAGTCGAGGTGGTTGGTGACTTGGTGGTGCACTGAAGAATGGACACGAACTTCTTTATCCACCTCATCTGACCAGTTGCCCGCTCACAGAGACAAATAATACTCCATACTCTGTATTTATTTAAAAAGGTTTTGAAATGGAATATAATTTTGTGTAAAACACAAATTATAATAAAAATCTACTTTTAGATGACTTACCATGGAAATAATTTAAATATTGTACTTATTATGTCGAATTAAAAACTTGATGTGAATTGTCATTTGACGTTCTTATATAGTTATATACTTATATACATCGTACTTAATTTCTTAAATAAGTATGGTAAATTATCACTTTGATTATGTACTATAAATAAAATAGTACTATAAATAAAATAAAATTATAGGAGTAACTATGTATTATATATATAAGCACAATATTTTACATAAAAATTTAGTTTTTTTTAATTAAGATTAAATTATATAAAATGGGTGATAATAATGAGCATTTGTTGTTGAAACAAGTGTATTATCATGAGAATTGTCCTGGTTGTAAAATAGATAAAAGAAAAGCAGAATGTCCGAATATTCCATGGCTTCCCCTTTTTTACGTTTGGATTATTATCCTTGGTTCAGGTATTATCCGTCATAAATTTAATTGTTACTGTATTAAATATTTAATTAATTATTGTATTTGTAGATAATTAAAACAATATTACTCCATCGATTATTGACTTAGAATTCATAGTTGAAATTTCGAGAGAAATGAGAATTTTTAGCAGAGGGGTTAACCAGAGAGCAATGAGAAGATTATACAATCAGTTGTACACTTGTACAACTGATTATATGATTTTGAGCTTTATCACAAAGGTTTCAAATTTTGCTGTAAATTTTATGAACTTTAGTGTAAAATTGTCGAGTTAAATCACATAAATGTTTAAGCTTAAAAATTTACGACTTAACTTAGAAACTTGTATAATATCAATAAATATGTACAAAAACTCAACAACTTTGTCTTGGTAATACAATGTGCGAATTCCTTCATTTTTATATTTAATGCAACTAAGTATGCTTTTTTTGCTGAAAAAACAATTATGTAGCATACTTGACAGTGTTGACACTTAGGCAGTGACGCTCTGTTTGGCAAACCACAGTAGCAGATTTATAATAGCAGATAACATTGGCATAATACAGTTAGCAGATTGTATTATTAGGGTTGACTATCAAATTAATTTAGTAGAATTAAGAAAGAGTGTTCGGTAATTAACTGATTATATAATAAGAGAATCAAATTCTTTTCGTGTATAAATTGAATACGGAGTATATAATTTTCAATATGCTCCTATCAACAAATTCTAAGATAGTAGATTCCGGTCAGTATGCTATCGCAATAAGTATTATTTTGTGGATTTTATTTCTGAAAAATATATTTTGGGTTATGATTATTACAGGCTTGTCAATATCATCCATATTTCCATTCCTATATTTCATGGTAAGTACATTATTTTTATCGGTTTTTATTTTAACATATAATCTTATCATAAATAACGTAAAACTAATATATAATAACCAGGCGCCCTTTAAATCAATAAAATTAGGAAATTAAAATTAAAATTAAAATATCCAATATTCCAATTATAGGAAATGATTTTACAATATTTTTTTTGTTAAACCATTCTATAAGATTATTTTCAGTAAATTTTCCGTGAGACAGTGTCACAGTAATTTTACCGTGGGACCTATTACATTTTTTTTTTGTGTGTTTTTGTTAAATAATCTGTATGATTATCTTGGTTTAATTATATTAATCTAATTATTGTATTTGTTTAATAATTAGATTAGAGACTTCCATATTGCAAAACGAGAAGAAGATATTAGTTTCTATGCTGGCTTTATTGGTAAGGAGTTTTTTTTTTTGGAACCGTCTTATTCTTGTATAAGATCGTTAAATACAATTTTATTGTTATTAGGTCAACCTAAAATAATACCCCGTATTTTTAGTTAAAACATTTTTTATTTGCGAAAAATGTGTTTGACCTAGTCAAACTATAGTAGACTCGAGAAATTTGATCTGACACCTGATAATGAACCGACTATACAGGATGTTCACTCTTGGTTGGAAGATTTCTAACATCAGTTCCTTGGGGAATCGCATCAGATCGATATGGTCGAAAACCCGTAATTCTTATAAGCACAGTGGCAATGTAAGTACCATAGCATTCGAATAACAATAATCCGTCTGAGTTCCTATTATGTTTCCATTTGCTTTTGGGGTGAAAAAATAAGGGTGGAGAGCAGGAAGACTTCGAACCTATTGGTTAAAACTTGTGGTCGTCACCCCCAAGGGTCTCAGCTTCAATCCCCTGCAAGAGCGATCTTGGGAGTTGTATGGTTTGAGGCTATGCCTGTGCCTTATAGACTTCGAGCATGTCGCTCTAAGGGTGGCTTACATGGTGTGCATGGTTTGTAGGCTATTGCATATACCCGAGGGTTTACCCAGAGCGCACCAAAGGTAGTGGATGCGGGTCCCTCATCATTAAAAAAGAAGGAAAAGAGAGAAGATTATACAACCAGTTGTATATATAGCTCTATGTACAACTGGTTTTATGATTTTGAACTTTATCACAAAGGATTTGCTGTAAACTTTCTGAGTTTTAGTGTGAAGTTGTAGAGTTAAATCACATAAATGTTTAAGTGCAAAAACTTACAATAACTCAACTCAGAAACTTGTATAAACTCATCAGTAAATATATACAAAATCTCAACAACTTTGCCTTAGTTGTACAATGCTATTGTACATGGTGTGCGTGGTTTGTATGCTACTGCGTATACCCGAGGATTTACCCAAAGCGCACCAAAAATAGCGACTGTGGCTCCTCCATCGTTAAAAAAGGAGGAAGAGAGAGAAGTGGGAGGTAAATCTAGACCACAAATGAGTGCTTTAAAAAGGAAATAACGAACAAAAGCAAATTCAGCTCAAAATTGGAATAAGGAACAAAATAGGAACTCAGACGGAGTATAAAATTGCATAACATTATTCTTTCGTTCTCTGACGATGTTTACCTTCGCTTAAATATCGATTTTTTCAGAGTCGTATTCAATGTAATGTTCGGTTTGTGCAATAACTATTGGATGGCAATTGCTGCAAGGTTTTTGCTTGGATCTTTTAATGGATCATTTGGACCAATGAAGGTAATCTGTCTTTTACTCATTGTTGCTACTGTTTTTTTTATAGTCATATTTTTGGTAATTCTACGTTTACAGAATGCAATTTTACTTCTATTGTTTTTTTACTGTCATATTTCGATAATTCTGTCTTTACAACATGCTAGCTACTGTTTTTTTTTCTGTCATATTTTGATAATTTTGCTTTTACAGAATGCAATTTTACTGCTACTGTTTTTTTGGTGTCGTATTTTGGTAATTCTGCATTTACAGAATGCAATTTTACTGCTTCTGTTTTATTACCGTCATATTTTGGTAATTCTACATGTACAAAATACAGTACAATTTTAGTGTTACTGTTTTTTGATGTCATATTTTGGTAGTTCTGCGTTTACAAAATGCAATTTTACTTCTACTGTTTTTTTACTTTCATATTTCGATAATTCTGCCTTTACAACATGCTAGCTACTGTTTTTTATTACTGTCATATTTTGGTAATTTTGTGTTTACAGAATGTAATTTTACTGCTACTGTTTTTTTGGTGTCGTATTTTGGTAATTCTGCATTTGCAGAATGCAATTTTACTGCTTCTGTTTTATTACCGTCATATTTTGGTAATTCTACATGTACAAAATACAGTACAATTTTACTGCTACTGTTTTTTGAAGTCATATTTTGGTAGTTCTGCGTTTACAGAATGCAGTTTTACTTCTACTGTTTTTTTACTGTCATATTTCGATAATTCTGCCTTTACAACATGCAATCTATTGTTTTTTTTACTGTCATATTTTGGTAATTCTGTGTTTACAGAATGCAATTTTACTACTACTGTTTTTTTGATGCCGTATTTTGGAAATTATGCGTTTACAGAATGCAATTTTACTTCTACGGTTTTTTTAATGTCATATTTTGGTAATTCTGTATTTACAGAATGCAATTTTACTGTTACTGCTTTTTTATGTCATATTTTGATAGTTCAACATTTACAGAATGCAATGTCACTGCTACCGTTTTATTACTGTCATTTATCGAATGCAACTTTTGCTGCAACTGTTTGTCTGATATTATTTATTTATTTGATTAGGCATATGTCGCAGAATTGTGTCGTAGGGAGCATCAAGCTATAGGTCTTGCAGTGGTATGTATATTCACATTCATGTATCAAAATTGTCGTTGCACCCGACTTGGGAAACTAACCATTTGTGTTGGAGGAACTAACCGTTCTTGTCAAAGTTATATTCATAATCTTATCTCGATCGTTTCAGTTGGGTTCAGGCTGGTCAATCGGTCAGGTAATAGGCCCGGCAATTGGTGGTTATCTCGCATTGCCTGTAGAAAAGTTCCCGAATGTATTTTCGCAGGATTCGATTTTTGGGAGGTGATTAGAACTTCTTTCTTCTTGAGTTAATTATTAATTTGATGATATAGATTTAATTATGAAGGGTTATTTCATGACAATAATACCAACTATAAGGGGACTTCTTAGAATAATCCCAACTATACGTAATCTCGTTTTAATATGAACTATGTCTTCATTAATCTCATTCGCTATGGACAAAATTATGACCTGCTATTACCGATAATAGTGGCCGGTTGTGACTTTCTAGGGTCCTTGAGTGTTCCATCGTCGTTCATGAAAGCCAAAACAACAAGAAAATTAAAGCATTTTTTTCATGGCTTCTATAATACTAATCGGAAAAAAAAATGCAAGATGAATTTTGGAAAAATTCAAAAAAAAAAATTAACCAATAGCCGAAATTGAAGAGGAAGGTTCAACCGGTTTTCTAGGTAACCCGTCACCTATATCAATGAGAGATTAATGAAGACATAGTTCATATTAAAACGAGATTACGTATAGTTGAGATTAATCTAAGAAGTCCCCTTATTGTTGGTATTATTGTCATGAAATAACCCAATTATGAATTATTGTTCTATCATTGTAGGTTCCCCTACTTCTTAGCATCTTTGGTGATATCCATCTATGCACTTTTGGTGTCTTTTCTCTGCTTTTGGATCCCGGTATGTTCTTTATCCCTTCACCTCTCTTTAATACGGAAAAAGACGGTTTCAGAATGATCCAACGAAGTGTTGTTGCAGGAAACCTTGCACTCGCATCCTGTAGAAGATGATCAGGATGTTGAAAAATCACAGAAGATCGAATCAAAAACATTTAATCGTTGGCTCGGTCTTCTCAGAAATTGGCCTTTGATGTCACTTATCATATTGTATACTATCTTTCAAGTCCATGATATGGCATTTATGGAGGTACTTCAAAATTCCTATGCTTATGCTTAGGGGTGTTCACCGGTCCAAACCCATTTATGTAAAGTTATGCTTGTTTCAAAATTCTTCTGTAATTCAGAATCGATGTTAATTTTCGACCAGGTTTTCCCGTTATGGGCTGTCAGTCCGAGGTCATTAGACGGATTGGGTTTTCGAACAGAGGATGTTGGCCAAGCGCTTACAGCTTCAGGTAGATACTGGCGCTGCCAGGATTCGAACTCTTGACCTTTGGTCACGCTGACTCTGATAACATGTTAAATGAACTAACTCAATCAAAACCTTAAGCTGGTGGTTGAGGCCCAACTATTACATTTATATTCTATTACTGAGTAATTAACACGGGTGCTGAATGATGTAATTTATAGGTGTTGGTTTATTAATGGCTAACATGCTTCTATACCCGATCCTTGACCGGTTACTAGGGCCGCTGACAATTTGTCGTGTATCATCGGTATGTCTCAACTTTCTTTTAGTAGATCATAATCATCATATTACATATATACAGTCTTCGACAGTCGACACTGAGTACTTGTATGTCTTTCGATGTGAAGGTTATTAGTATCGGTCTGATGGCTTGTTTCCCTTTCACTACTCGATTAAGTGGCTTAACTCTCTCAACAATTGTCGATTTTGTTGCCGCCATGCAAAATGTTCTTGGTGTAAGTGTTCGTTTCCCTTGTATAATATCGAAAACCTTGCCAGGAGATCACCCATTCTAAGACTTCACCATTCAAGCACGCATAACTGTGGAGTTCTTTTCATGGCAAAAAAACATCTATTGTTTTAACATAATATTAAGTATCATAGTATCGTTTTTCTTAGATGTAATAATCTTTGATTTTGGCAACAGAGTATAATCTCAACAGGATGGTTTCTTCAGCAAAATCGAGCAGTGGTAATAATAATTTCTGTTATTTCGATTCTTTCATCATTAATTAATTGATTGAACAATTTGTTATAAAATGAGTTCGGGTTCACGTTGTTGTAAATCAGAGACAAGAACAAAGAGGAACGGCCAGCGGACTTAATTTGAGTATCGCGTCTCTTGGCAATGCAGTCGGCCCTGCTGTTGCCGGATCCATGTAAGTCTTCTGTATATTCCGCTTATCCCTTATTTATCAAAACAATGTCATTTAAAGGTCTCTAATTGATTCCAATTAGTAGATTATACAACTAGTTGTACATAGCGCTATGTACAACTGTTTTTATGATTTTGAGTGTTATCACAAAGTTTTCGAGCTTTGCTGTAAACTTTCTGAGTTTTAGTGTAAAGTTGTCGAGTTAAATTACATAAATGTTTAAGCTCAAAAACTTACCACCCAGCTCAGAAATTTGTATAATCTCAGTAAGTATATACACAAAAGTTCAACAATTTTGAGATGATTGTACATACAAATGGTGGTATAATACTATTTTACAATTGATTCTTAACAATACATGCTTACATGTCAGCACCACAAATATTTGGATAATAAAATAATGGGAAGGATAAAAATTAGGTTATGTTAAATACAATCCTAAGGGTTTAATTAAGACATTGAAATCTTTCACATTTTTTTTAGTATAAACATAGAATTTGAAAACCAAATTACACATACATCCATGCAATTAATACATGTTTTCAAAAATTATTTCCTCTTATAATTTCTTAAATACAGCCCTTCCTAAAAATTATTATAAATAACCTCCTTGAAAAAGCTACCCCCATGTCTAAAAAAGCGTTTGATCAATAAATAAACTGATCCAAAAAGAAATACTAAGTATAATTAAATGCAATATATTCGTCATAATTTACCATGTAATATGAATACGGAGTATATAAAGTACTACTCTGTATATACTTCGTCCGACCAGATCAATTTTGGCTATGTTATTCACAACTTTTTTTAGGTATATCGAATGGGTTAGAATATATCAATTATTGACATCCAATGCTAACAATTTGTTGCAGTCTTTCTTGGACTCAAAGGCGCCAGAATGCTACTTTCCTTCCAGGTAAAACTTAAAACTTAAATTAGGCCTTCATCGATATGTGACGCATATACCCTAGCATGGCTGTCAAACATGTCAAACAGATCTGATCCTAGGTCGAGTCAAACTAGTTAAATATAGTAAAAAAAAATGTTTAATCACATTCCATTTTAATACTAATACTTCGTATATTGTATTAATTACTTATCGTTCTTATAATGAAATCATTTTTAAAATTAAATTATCGTGGAGGAAATAACAAAATATTTTATATTAAATTGATTTTGTAATTAATTATTAAAAGTAATTAAAAAAAATATATATGTTAAAGAATAATACAAATATTAATATTTTAATAATTTTGATGACTTATTATTTTTTACCTAGCGAATTAATTAAATAGCTTTGGTTTATTTGACCATAAATTAACAAGTTATTTCGAATTCAGGTTAACTGTGTCGTGGGAAAAGAATTTCATACCATAACCATGTAAAAATAAAAACTAGTCGCGCTTACAGTTTGGATAAAATTTCCGTCATTGTAACAATAAATATGGTCGATATCACTTCAAAATTAGCATGATGCTAATTATAATTACTAATTTTGGGAAAATATAATTATACACCTGATTTTACAATAACATTGCTAATTTTGTATGTGTTGCATTGCAGGGAGTCACATGGTTTTCTTCATACTAAACATGATCAAACTTGTGGGATTCATGTTGACTTTCAAGCCTTTTTTGGTTAAACCACCACAAGAATTTGATTAATTAATCTCAAAGATTTAGCAAATTTTGTTGTATGTTGCAAACTAGAGCATGGATGTGTAAAGAGATCACCCTTTTACATGTAAAATGGGACAGAAAATCCGCTCTGCTCTTATGGTTGTGATTGGAGTATTTTAATGTTCTTTGTTAAAAGAAAACATGAAATAATTGTTGTAATCCTTGATTATGTGCATAATACAAAGGTAACAAATGTAAAAACATTATCTAATTAGATATAAACAAGACTTAATAATGTAATCAACTAATCAATGATAATAACAACAATACTCACAGATCAACACAAGTCCTTTCCAATACATTTTGTGCTCATTCATGAGTATCTCGGAGATGTCACCCTTTCCAAGACTACTACCAGCCATGCACGCTTAACTATAGAGTTCTTTTGCATTGAGAATTAAAAAAGAAAGTGCACTTTGTTGATATAAGTAGTAATCTAACCCCTTTAAGCATTAGTCATTTAAACTAATAAATAAGACCTCTTCAATTAACATAGGGTATTTCAATCACCCCACTTGAAGAACGCAACATCCTCGTTGTGCTTGGTAGCATAACCGCTAAACCAGAATCCTCCTCCGCTAGGTGCAAAACCACACGGTCGCAAGGTTGCTCTGATACCATTTGTAACACCTCGGCCAAAATCAGGACAAAAAATGTTAGTCGCGGTAGCTCACCATGCTTTGTACTGGTCACACTTACCAACACGAGTCCTTTTAAGCACATTTTGTCATCACTCATGTTCATCTCGAAAACCTTCACAGAAGATCACCCGTCTCAAGACTACTCTCAGTCAAACACGCTTAACTGTAGAGTTCTTTTGCATGGAGACCCAGAAAAGAGAGTGCACTTTGTTGATATGAGTGGTAATCTATGAGCTAACCCTTTAAGCATTAGTCATTTAAGCTAATAAACATGACCTCTTCAATTAACATGAGATATTTCAATCACCTCCACTTGAACAACGCAACGTCCTCGTTGCCCCTGGTAGCATAACCGCTAACCCAGCCAGAATCTGCCCCCGCTACGTGCAACCACACGGTCGCAGAATTGCTTTGATATATAAGTAATGATTTAAATTTACTAAACTTCGTTACAAGATTGTGTAAGATCGTCTTTTATACATAAACAATTTTTTAAAAAAAAAGAGAGACTAATATAAACATACATAATCGTACTTGCATCTTGGAGAACACAAAAACTTGTCGAATACTATGATGAAAAGAAATTTTCTAAGACGATGTATGTAAAACCATTTGTACAAAAGTCAAAAGACTAATATATAAACGGATTTAAAAAAATCGACTAATAGAAAACTCTTTAGCAAAAGTGACTTAATTCACGGTCTTATATATTATATACCTAAATCGTACTTACGACCTTAAATGATAAATATACAAAAATGGTAAGTAATCAAATTTATCATATACCATTATTGAGATAAAAAATTTAAAAGTACATTTTATAAATAAAGCACAAAATTTATATTAAATTTAGTTTTAGTCAATATTAAATTCACATAAAATTTACAATATATAATGGGTGATAATAAAGAGTCATTGTTGTTGAAACAAGTGTATTATCATGAGAATTGTTCTGGTTGTAAAATTGTTAAAAGAAAAGCAGAATGTCCTAATATTCCATGGCTTCACCTTTTTTACATGTGGATGATCAGCCTTTGTTCAGGTAAATAAATCGAGAGACGGTATCTCAATAACGTTATATTACTATTACTATTAATTTAATAAAAAAAATTATTGTTGTTGTTGGACTAGTAATTTTTTTTGTATGATTTTATTCTTTTGCGAGCTGAGAGATATAATATTTTATTTTTCGTACTTGTCTTGGGTTGATTTTTTTTTTCATGCATGGATAATCGGTGAAACTTTGGTTTTGCATCGGTGCTCATGCATAAACAAAGTTATGCATAAATCGACCAGGTCAATTGCATGAATCAATATTTAAAAAAAAAAAAAGTACTATGCTACAAAAATTTTGAATACTCAATATTAATTGAATGTTATATATATAATTGAATATTAATTGAATACTCAATAAATATAAATATATATATATATATATATATATATATATATATATATATATATATATATATATATATATATATATATATATATATATATTACAAGAGAATTGAAGGTTTCGAGTGTAAGATTTTTTTTGATAAAGATAAATTTAATATTTTTTTACTAAAATATACATTTGTAAGTTTGACTCATTTTTTTTGTAAGAATCTTACAAATTTAATCAGATTGTTTTATAAGAGAATTAGTAAAAAAACAATTTTTACAAAGCAAAATTAATTTTCAACAAATAGAGACTTATTCTATTAAATAACGATATTCATATTGGGAGACTGTCTCGAAAATTTGTGATTATTACATTACTAATTAATTCACTTCTATATTAATCAATAATTTAGTGAATTTTATTTCTAGTAAATTATATATTTCGTTATTATTATTATTATTGCAGCTTTGTCGGTCTCATCGATATTTCCATTCCTTTATTTCATGGTACGTATACGTATATTTGTGTATTTTTCGAAATTTCAATATTTATTTCCTAGTCAAAATGACATATTTTTATTTTTAATTTTTTAAAAATAATTATTTTGGTTTAAATAATGCTCCATTATTAATTAAATTACTTTTTTTATTAAAAAAAACAATTAAATTACCTAATTATTATTATTATTATTATTATTATTATTGTGTTTGTTTAATAATTAATTAGATTAGAGACTTCCAAATTGCAAAACAAGAAGAGGATATTAGTTTCTATGGTGGCTTTATTGGTAAGATCGAACTCTAATTTTTGTGTAAGACGGTTTTATTAAAAGTAATATCACTCCCAGCCAAGCACGCTTGACTGTCAGTTGACCCGTTTACTATGTCTACAATACAGGAAGTTTATTCATGGCTGGAAGATTTCTAACATCGATTCACTGGGGAATCGTGTCAGATCGCTATGGTCGAAAACCCGTGATTCTTATAAGCACAATGGCAATGTAAGTACAGTACAACATACAACATTCACATAACAATATAACATGAGTGTCGATTTAATGTCGATTTTTTCAGTGTCGTATTCAATGCTATATTTGGGTTGTGCACGAACTATTGGATTGCAATTGTTGTAAGATTTCTGCTTGGAGCTTTTAATGGAGTAATGGGACCATTAAGGGTAATTTTTCCATTACTGTTTTTTCTGATTTTTGTTGGTATATATCTATCTCTTACAGAATGCAACTTTACTGCTACTGTTTTTCTGAAGTTTGTCGCTTTGTTTTTTTACTGTCGTGTTATGGTGATTCTGCATTTACATAATTCAACTTTACTGCTACTGTTTTTCTGAAGTTTGTCGCTTTGATTTTTTTTTTTACTGTCGTGTGTTATGGTGATTCTGCATTTACAGAATGCAACTTTACACTGTTTTTCTGAAGTTTGTCGCTTTGTTTTTTTTACAGTCGTGTTTTGGTGATTTTGCATTTACAGAATGCAGCTTTACTGCTACTGTTTTTCTGAAGTTTGTCGCTTTGTTTTTCTTACTGTCGTGTGTTATGGTGATTCTGCATTTACAGAATGCAACTTTACTGCTACTGTTTTTCTGAAGTTTGTCGTTTTGTTTTTTTTACTTTCGTGTTTTATGGTGATTCTGCAATTACAGAATGCAACTTTACTGCTACTGTTTTTCTGAAGTTTGTCGCTTTGTTTTTCTTACTGTCGTGTGTTATGGTGATTCTGCATTTACAGAATGCAACTTTACTGCTACTGTTTTTCTGAAGTTTTGTCGCTTTGTTTTTTTACTGTCGTATGTTATGGTGATTCTGCATTTACAGAATGCAACTCTACTTCTACTGTTTTTCTGAAGTTTGTCGCTTTGTTTTTTTACCGTTGTGTGTTATGGTGATTCTCCATTTACAGAATGCAACTTTACTGCTACTGTTTTTCTGTAGTTTGTCGCTTTGTTTTTCTTACTGTTGTGTTATGGTGATTCTGCATTTACGGGATGCAACTATACTGCTACTATTTTTCTTAAGTTTGTCGCTTTGTTTTTTTACTGTCATGTTATGGTGATTCTGCATTTCAGAATTTAACTTTACTAATACTGTTTTTCCTGAAGTTTGCTCGTGCTTTTTTTTACTGTCATACTATGGTAATTCTACCTTTGCAAGATGCAACTTTCCTGCTACTGTGTTTATGAAGTTTTTTTTTGCTTCTTTTACTGTCATGTTACGATGATTCCGCCCTTACAGAATGCAACTTTTTTCTGCTATTGTTTCTGAAGTTTGATGCTTTCTTTTTCTGCTGTCATGTTACCGTGATTCCGCTTTTACATAATGCAACTTCCCTACTGTTGTTTTTCTGAAGTGTGCTGTTTTTTTTACTGTCATATTATGGTAACTCTGCCATTACAGAATGCAACATTTACTGCTATTTGTCTGAAGTACCTTATTTAATTGATTAGGCCTATGTCGTAGAAGTGTGTCGCAGGGAGCATCAAGCTATAGGTGTTTCTATGGTAAGTATATGTACAATATTTATCGAAAATATTTCATTTCAGGTCGACCTTATGACATTACTGCCAGAGTTATATTGATCAAAATCTTATCTCGATCATTTCAGTTGGGGTCAGGCTGGGCAGTCGGCCTGGTAATAGGCCCGGCAATTGGTGGTTATCTTGCGCTGCCTGCAGAAAAGTTCCCGAATGTATTTTCACAGGAATCGATTTTTGGGAGGTTCCCTTACTTCTTAGCATGTTTAATGATATCAGTGTTTGCGTTTTTCGTGTTTATCATCTGCTTTTGGTTGCCTGTATGTTCTTTCTCCCTTCACTACCTCTCTTCAATACACAAAAAAAGATGATGTTAGTCGTCTAGGAGACTAACTAACAGATGAATGTGTCTGTGTCTGATAACTGTTGTTGCAGGAAACCCTGCACTCGCATCCTGTAGAAGATGTGGATGCTGAAAAATTGCAGCAAGTCGAACCAAAAACATCCAATTCTTGGTTCAGTCTTCTCAAAAACTGGCCGTTGATGTCGACTGTCATAATATACAGTATCTTCATGCTCCATGATATGGCATATACTGAGGTACTCTAATGAAAAACGCGTTTAACTGGCGTGAGCATAAACTGAACTGAACTTAACAGAACAAAACAGAAAATGACTTAATCGACTAAAATAAATTGAATATTTTTCAACCAGGTTTTCTCGTTATGGGCTGTCAGTCCGAGGTCATTAGGAGGATTGAGCTTTCAAACAGACGATGTTGGCCAAGCGCTTATGACTTCAGGTAAACCCGAGGCATTAGTTTGATGACGGTGTTCAACCAGTTCTACTAGTTAACCTGTACCATACATGAGTAACTGACACGGGTGCTGAGATTATTATTGCAGGTGTCGGTTTATTGTTGTTTAACACTCTTCTGTACCCGGTCTTTGAACGATTACTAGGACTGCTGACATTAAGTCGTATTGCAGCGGTAAGCATTTATGCATTCATGTCTCGACTCTTGAGTAAGTTAAGTAATCATACATTCTTCGACACTGATTAATTACTACTCTTTTCTTTCGATGTAAAGGTGCTTAGTATCGGTCTGCTGTCTTGTTTCCCTTTCACTACTCGATTAAGTGGATTAACTCTCACATTAGTCATCAATTTTGCTTCCGCCCTGCAAGTTATTTTGGCTGTAAGTGTTCGTTTCCCTTGTATGCTGTCAGATTTTTACTGAAATTAGCCCCACCACCTGACTGTACACCCTTCGTTCTCATATAATGTCGGATTTTACTGAAATTAGTGACTTCAGATTTTTTTTTTACTGTGATAGTACTGCTGTACACACTCGTTTTCCTGTATGATGTTGATTTTTCGCTGAAATTAGCCCCAACACCTGACTGTACACCCTCGTTTTCCTGTATAATGTTGGATTTTTTTACTGTGACTGTACTGCCATACACACTCGTTTTTCCTTTACAATGTCGGATTTTACTGAAATTAGCACCACCACCTGACTGTACACCCTTCGTTCTCGTATAATGGTCGGATTTTACTGAAATTAGTGACTTCACATTTTTTTTACTGTGATTGTACTGCTGTACACACTCGTTTTCCTGTATGATGTCGAATTTTCGCTGAAATTAGCCCCAACACCTGACTGTACACCCTCGTTTTCCTGTATAATGTTGGATTTTTTTACTGTGACTGTACTGCCATACACACTCGTTTTTCCTTTACAATGTCGGATTTTACTGAAATTAGCACCACCACCTGACTGTACACCCTTCGTTCTCGTATAATGGTCGGATTTTACTGAAATTAGTGACTTCACATTTTTTTTACTGTGATTGTACTGCTGTACACACTCGTTTTCCTGTATGATGTCGAATTTTCGCTGAAATTAGCCCCAACACCTGACTGTACACCCTCGTTTTCCTGTATAATGTTGGATTTTTTTACTGTGACTGTACTGCCATACACACTCGTTTTTCCTTTACAATGTCGGATTTTACTGAAATTAGCACCACCACCTGACTGTACACCCTTCGTTCTCGTATAATGGTCGGATTTTACTGAAATTAGTGACTTCACATTTTTTTTACTGTGATTGTACTGCTGTACACACTCGTTTTCCTGTATGATGTCGAATTTTCGCTGAAATTAGCCCCAACACCTGACTGTACACCCTCGTTTTTCTGTATAATGTTGGATTTTTTTACTGTGACTGTACTGCCATACACACTCGTTTTTCCTTTACAATGTCGGATTTTACTGAAATTAGCACCACCACCCCTGACTGTAAACCCTCGTTTTCTTGTATAATGCCGGAGTTTTACTGAATTTAGTGACGTTACACCCTCATTTTCATGGATATTGTCGGATTTTTACTGAAATTAGTACCACCACCTGACTGTAAACCCTCGTTTTCCAGTATAATGCCTAATTTTTAACTCAGTATCATCATATTCACATAACACTGACTTAGTATCACTTTCCTTGCATGTAATAATCTCTGACTTGGTTTTTTGCAACAGTGCGCCATCGCGAATGGACTGTTTCTGCTGCAAAATCGAGTTGTGGTACTGTTTCTTTTTTCGATCCCGTGTTCTTTTCTTTTATCACTGAATTGATTGATTGAGTAATTTGTTGAAAAATCCAGAGTCAAGAACAACGAGGAACAGCCAGCGGAATTTCTCTGAGTATCACGTCTCTCAGTAATGCAATCGGCCCTGCATTTGCAGGATCCATGTACTTACTATCTTCCTCATTTACTCGACGTTATTACATGATATATACAGTATATTATTGCACGGGTCTATACTAGTAATTAATTACGACATTTAATGTTACGTTTCCATCAAATAATCGAAAATTTTACAGTTGCTGACATCGAATGCTAACAATGTGTTGCAGTCTTTCTTGGACTCAAAGGCGACAGAATGCTAGTTTCCTTCCAGGTATGTAACACCTGAAACTTAGAGCATCCCCATCCATCATCCATTCTCCATTCTTGGAGTAGAATGGAGAAAAATGGTTCTTCCATCCATGGAGAAATCATTCCATCCATGGAGAAATCATTCTTTATGGAAAATAGAAGATATTCATTCTTTCAAACGAATGGAGTAGAGAATGAAAATCGTGGGTCCCCATAATAAAAATATTAATATTAAAATAAATTAAAGATATGTGTAAATGAATGAATGGAGTAATAGAAATATGTTGGGACTCACTGGAGAATAGAAACTTCATTCTTGGAGGGAGCAGTTCTTTTACGATGGAAAAAGTAGGATAAAAGTAATGAAGTGGATGAGGTGGATCCCATGCATCCAAGAATGAAAAAATCATTCTTGAACGAGGATGCTCTTAGGCCTTCATCGATATGTCAGGCATATATACACCTATCAAACGGGTCAGACTGATCAGGTATCAAGCTGAGCTATATGGGTTATGGCCTATGGGTCGAATTAAGGTTAAAATTCTAGTCAAAAGTAGTTTTTCTGTAGGTGTCAAAAATGGTTTGAACCAGTAAACCAAACCAACAAAATTTGGACCAGACCACCGGTCACATACTGGTCCAGTCTTCGGGTCCCAACAAAAATGGTGAGTTTACACTTGCGCCACGAATTATTCTTCCGTCCGTGGCTAAGCATTTGACATGTATCCTAGCCACGTTTATTTCCGTGGCGCAAGTGTAAAATTACCGTGGCTAGACTGAAACACCTCACATTGATTGAAGATGTCCTATTTATGAGCTTTGCTTAAAGAGATTTGAAGTACTACTCATATCAACAAAGTGCACTTTCTTTTTTGGTTTGTCCATGATAAGAACTCTGCAGTTAAGCGTGCTTGACTGGGAGCAATCTTAGGATGGGTGACCTCCTGGGAAGGTTTCTGGTACTCATTTGTAGTAGTGATTGTGGAATTTGTTATTGTTGCCTAACTAATTGGTATGTGTTACATTTGCAGGGAGTCACATGGTTTTCTTCCTACTAAACCTAATCAAATTTGTAGGATTAGTGATGACTTTCAAGCCTTTTATGGTTAAACCACCTCAAGAGTTTGATTAATTAGTTCCTAAATGTAATTAGCCAAGTTGGTTATATATATATATGTTTATTACATGCAAATTAAGTTGGTTATATCTTTTTGGAGACTATTTCATCAGATTTATAGATTCTTTTGTGAAAGGCTGTGTCAATAAACAGCGATATATAGAAGGCTATGCAGAAGTGCTTTATTCTAATAGCGATCTTTGTCTCGAAGATGTTCTTTATTTATTTTTTACAAATTTGTATTCAGTTCAATTTGACATCGTTTGTAGATGCCGGATGACTTATTATTAATGATATTGATCTTTCACTTCAAAAAAAAAAAATTAATTAGAGCATAAATGCAAAGAGAATAGCATTTTATGAGTGTGATTTTGGAGTATTTTTGGTAGTTATTATGTAAGACGGACTCGGAAAATAGGATTATACATCTAATTGTACAGTATCATTGTACAATCAAGGCAAAGTTGTTGAGCTTCTGTATATATTTACAGAGCTTATATAAGTTTCTGAGCCGAGTTGTAAGTCATTGAGCTTAAACATTTTTGTGATTTAACTCGACAACTTTACACTAAACTTGAAAAATTTAAAGCAAAACTCAAGACCTTTGTGATATAGCTCAAAATCATAAAAACCAGTGGTTGTATAATCTTCTCATTGGACGGACTCACGCCATACAATGATCATTTTGTATCAAAAAATTTTTCTCATTTATTTGCATTGTAATAAATGAAGTTATCTTTTCACAGAAGTATACGGTTTTGTAGTGTTACATAAATGACAAATGACTCGACGGTTAGGGAATATTAATATTACGAGTAATTAATACTCTATGATTTTTAATAGGGGCCCAATTATAAACTTATGCTTTTGTTTGAAACGGTTCTTTAATATGGTATCACAGTAATCACGTCACGACATGATCTATAAGTTGTGTGTTCGAATTTTGAATACCTTTTTGCTACACAGTTGACAGTATCTTGTGGTTATCCATGTTTCGTGTTAATTTAAAGAACTTACTAGATAATTAAGGATGTGAATAATTCATAAGAGTTTATGTTATTATTGTTTTAAGTTTCTAATTTCTACTCAATCATCTTCATTCAAAGTTTCAATACATTAATGTAAAAAACAAGGTTGGTCCATTATTTTTATTAATAATTCTATTGGCATTTATACCTCATAAAACACTCTAAATAATCTATCACACTTAAATTAAATGAGATATACTTTCAATTATTATTATAATAATTAATCAATAAATTTAACTTAATACAACATACTTGTAATAATAAATTGTTCAATAAATAAAGTAAGTTACATATACATTGTTATTAGTCGAAATTTCACATACTTGAAACGGGTTTAAATTTATGATAAAAAATCTTAATTTGTTGACAAATTATCTCTCATATATATATAAAGATGATTTGACGAAGAGCTCTATAAAATATATCAATAATCTTTTTCATAGTGTAATTTTTTCACAGTTTCTGCTGATAAAGACACAATGAAAATAAAGATCTTAAATTCTTATATTGTAAAACCGTCTAAGTCGACATGCGAGGGGAAATTCCCCTTAACCGAATGGGATCAAACCGGTGTGATCACCCACATTCCAACAGTCTACTTTTACAAGACATCTGAAGAGTGGATTGCATCTTCAAAATCTATAATAGACACTTTGAAGGAGTCGTTGAGTCGTGTCCTCGTCCATTTTTACCCCTTAGCTGGTCGAGTTAGATGGATCGGACAAGGGAGGCTCGAGCTCGTATGCAATTCTATGGGAGTCAAGCTCATAGAAGCCGAGTCTAATGGCCTATTGAGCGATCTAGGTGATTTCGCTTCTCAAACCCATCAGTTTCATGACCTAATTCCTTTTGTGGATTATGAGAAACCTATTGAGGAGTTGCCCTTGGTTATAGGGCAACTTACTTTTTTTCGATGTGGTGGCGTCTGTCTAGGGGTGACCATATCACATCTGGTGGCCGATGGTCAAAGTGCACTCCACTTCATGACAGAGTGGGCTAGGCTAGCTCGAGGTGAACCACTTCAAGAAACTCCTTACATCAATCATAACGCATTACGTGCCAAAGGTTCGAAAAGTTCCCAAAATCCTTATGACAAACACTCTGAGATAAGGCCCCCACCTTTGATTATTGGGCAGGAAAATAATAAAGAAGAACGACTTAAACCAACTGGTGTTACAATCCTACCCCTGGACAAAGACCAAGTCAAAACCCTAAAGTCAAAGGCCAACAACGAACCTAATAACCATCCAGATCGACCTTACACCCGGTACGAAGTCGTAGCAGCTCACGTGTGGAGAAGTTCGTGCAAGGCACGTGAGCACCTTGACGACCAACCAACGTGCCTAGGGTTCTCAATAGACGTGCGAGGGCGCTTACACCCTCCTCTACCACCAAAGTTCTTTGGGAACGCGATCCTGGACGTCGTGGCCCCAGCTAAAGCTGGGGAAGTCATACGCCAGCCCCTGACCTACGCCTGTGGCCAAATAAGGGAGGCGCTCAATAAAGTGGACGACGAGTACGTTTGGTCAAACATCGAGTTTTTCCACAACCAACCCGATCTAACTCCGTTCCAAGACCTTCACGGACGTATAGGCGATAACGGGATCGATGGGCCATATTATGGTAACCCAAATATTGGGGTGATTAGTTGGTTAACCCTACCCATATATGGGCTTGATTTCGGGTGGGGCAAAGAGGTTTATATGGGCCCGGGTACACATGATTCGGATGGTGATTGTTTGATGCTACCCGGATCCATTAATGATGGGTCGGTCAAGGTTGCTTTGTGCTTGCAATTGGCCCATATTGATGAATTTAAGAAACATTTTTATGAGGACATATATGAAACATAAAAACAAAAATGAGGACATATATGAAACATTAAAAAAAAAAAAAAAAAAGTAATTTTATCATTATTATTTTATTTTAAGTCTTGCAAAAAAATAAAAAAATAAATAGAGATTCTAATTTGAAGTGTAATGCAAGAATAATACTACGTATCATTATTCGTATAGATCCCGTGCATTTATACACGAATTTATATGAGAATTTAGTACAGTATTATTCAAAGATTTTAAGTTGAATTATTTTTATTGTTGAATATATTTTGTACTTTTGATTGAAGAAAATAATTTGAAATTAAGTGCCAATCAAGGTATTTTTTTAGTGAACCAATAAATGTATATACTCCGTATATTAATCAAAATATTTACATTCTAATCATATGTTATTCTCACAATTCAAAACACTCAATTCTACCTTCAAATATACTACTCGTATATGAATTAATATTAGTAAATTAATACTCATATGATAAATATTTTCTTAACGAGTTTAATGTTAACTTTTTTTTTTTATAGAAAAAATGGAACTAATTTTATGTTTTAACTAGATATCCACCTCGAAAAAAAATATGTTAATTAGTAAAAAGAAACCAGTATTTTTAGCTTTATTGTATAACCGATGATTTTCATATTAATATACTCCGTATTATATAGATTTCTCAAAAAAATGATGAATTTATCGTCATTTATTAAATTTCAATAAATCGTTATTATAGGATACATTTTATACAATTTTTTTTCTCTTTTTTTATAAGAGGATTAAAATTAATGATTATATGATATACGAAACTCGAAATATTATCGATTTTTTATAATACATATACAATCAGTCGTATAATCTCGAAATCGATAAATGAAACGTGTAAACGGACCAATTGACCATCGTCTCACACACTCTAAAGTCTCAAACCAAAGAAGATTGAGTTGAATATTTGAAATCCCTAAAAACTTTAATTAAAATTAAAATTGCTTTTCTCAGGAAAAAAAATCCCCCTTTTCTTCCCCTCTTCTTCTCTCCCACTTCAAATCACTCCATTTTTACACGAAATCCAAGCTTTTTAACCTAATTGAAATCCCTCTTCATTATACTTCCTTCCTTTCTCTCCTTCGTCAATTTTTTTCTCATTTTAATTTCGTTTTTTTCGAATTTTGATTATTTTATCTGTCAATTTGAGCTTGAATTTGTGAAATTAGAGAGGAACCCTCGATTTGATCTGTGATTTTATTGTATATTTGAAGTGGGTTTTTATTAAATTCTTTTTGTTGGTATTTAATTTTTAAAAAAACTTTGGATTTTGACCTACTTTAATCACTTTATCATTGATTTTTTAGTTCGATTTCCTCTGTTGAAAAGGGGGAAATCCATGATTATAACTGCCCTATTTATTTATGTTTCAAATTTTAGGGATTATCGGATTTTTTAATTAGTGAATTTTCCCTGTTCATTGAAAAAAATACCAATATATTTTTTTTGGTGGCTCAATTTATGTGAATTTCATCAGTTTTTCTTTGTGTAAGTTAGCTCTTCCTCTATCTTTATAATGCTCTCTAGTACTCTCGATTCTTTCGAATTGCAACATTTGATTAAAAAACCCGTCACAAATCTTAAAAAGTATTGCGATTCCAAAGAATTGGAGGGAGTATGATCACATGTTTTTTTTGGCATTTTAATGTATGACTTTATGTGCTCAATGTTGTGGGATTTGAGAGATGAATGCTGTTTTTTTTTCTATAGTTGTTATTTATATATAATAAGTGTGTTGTTAGATTATATCTTGCTTAATTTAGGAAATGGGGATGGGGTTATCTTTGTTGGGTATGTTTTAGTACTAGCAAATAGCAATGAGCCAATAACCCATGTTACTCTATTTGGAATTTTGAATGTTGTGGTCTAAAATGAAGTATCTAAGTATCGTGTCGTCACTGTCGTGTTGGTGTAACCTAGCCAATAACTACAATTAGTATACGGTTTGGATTGGTGTTATCTTGTTAATTCCATAATTGTCCGTTGTATTGTACGATTCAAGTTGTCGTGACTCGAAGTGGAATCTAGTAGTGTAGTGTTCTAAGGTTTTGATGTGAAATTCGGGAGGAAATGTTATCTTTGTTGGGTATGTTTTAGTACTAGCAATGAGCCAATAGGCAATAACACATGTTACTCTATTTGGAATTTTCAATGATGTGGTCTAAAATGAAGTATCAAAGTATCGTGTCATGTACTCATGTTGGAGTAACCTTGCCAATGACTGCAATTAGTATAAGGTTTGTCAAGTCGATTGGTGTAGTTATCTTGTTAATTCCATAATCGTCTGTTGTATTGTACGATTCGAGTTGTCTTGACTCGAAGTGGAATCTAGTAGTGTAGTGTTCTAAGGTTTTGATGTGAAATTCGGGAGGAAATGTTATCTTTGGTGGGTATGTTTTAGTACTAGCAATGAGGCAATACCCATGTTACTCTATTTGGAATTTTGAATGTTGTGGTCTAAAATGAAGTATCGGAGTATCGTGTCGTATTAGAGTAACATAGCCAAAAACCACAAGTAGCATAAGGTTGTTTTCTTGTACTTACCATTGTATGGTACGATTCGAGTTGTCATTTAGAGCTTCTTCGAGCAAGGAGCATGAATCGTGACTCTAAGTGGAATCTAGTGGTTTAGTGTTCTAATGTTTTGATGTGATATTCTCAAGGATAGACTAGTTGTGTTGCTGTAGACTTCTAGAGTTATAGCTAGCGAGATAGGATCATCTCAAGTTCTATTAGGCATAGTCAAAAAGTCTGGTTCGAGCTTATGCAATGCGAAAGCGAGTGGATTTTTGTACTTCTATTGTTATATTATAGACTTAGTACCATAATTGCTTGTTTTGTTGTTACTTACCATTGTATTGAACGATTCTTGTTGTCGTCGAGTGCTTTTTCGAGCAAGGATAACGAATGACGACTAAAGTGAATTCTAGTAGTGTAGTTAGGGCTTGATATGAATGATGGACAAGTTGTATGCATAGATCTGCAATCATGTGGAATTCTATTAGAAAAAGTTGAAAATTCTGGCTTACGCTTATGAAACCCTAAGGCGAGCAACTTTTTTGCACGTTTATTGTGAATATGAGTCTTTCATGAAACAGATTCTATGCTACTCTGACTAGTCTTTCAATATTTTGGGTCGTCAACGAGTGTTAATGCTTCTTTGTTGCTTTATTGTGAATATTTTGGATATTGCAGTGAACTTTGAAATATGTACCATGCTAAGAAGCTTTCAACGATGAGCTTGGTGCCGCATAAGACTCAAGCCAGTGAGCCATCGGGAAACCATGGCTCGTTGGAAAGTCCTACTCCAAAAAGCCCTACTCATCCCGGCGGAGGTGGAAGACAACGGTTAAGATGGACTGAAGACCTTCATAATCGCTTTGTCGATGCCATCACCCAGCTTGGTGGACCCGATAGTGAGTATTTTTTCCGCAATTAAAATCCCTTTGCTCGTCATTTTTGGCCGTCCTTGAGGCATTGTGGTTGTTTTGCCGTTGTTGACTTGTTGATGTTGATATAGTAGTTGTTAATTACGAGTGATGGGTGATTAGCGGTTGCTGCATGATTATGATGTCGTGATTTAGTTAATCATTAGTTGTTAACTACATCAATCTTACCCGAGTTCTTACAAACCCTAAATGACGACCCAAATTGACATGACTTAAACCCGACCCGTTGGACCCGTTTGAAGGTCTAGTTAGTGGATTAGTGGTTGTTGCTGCGTGATTATGATGTCGTGATTTTGTTAATTGTCAGTTGTTAACTACATCAAACCTTATATAGAAGGCAAATCCAATTTGTCGATAATCAATTATAGGCTGCATATAAACTTTTTCCGCCGCCCTTCTCTCTTTTCATATCTGGATTCATACACCGTATACTCTCCTTTATATATCTATAGTAAAATACAGTAATATTACTGCAGTAGTATTCTTTATATATCTATAGTAGTATTCATACACCGAATCACTCTCCTTTTCTAGTGTCTTCTTAATGCAATGCTCTATTATTCTTATTCTTTACGATCCAAAAAAAAGACCCACTAACTTTCGATAGCATCTCTTTAGTCTTACGTTACTCCGTACTTCTGTTAAAGGCGGTAGATCTGGATTCCTTGTACTCTTGTCCCACACTTGACACTCGGGCATGGTTCTTACACTCGGGTTCTTCATTTTAAACCAAAATATGCCGGATTTTCATGAAGATAACCGAGTCCAACACTTGGATATGGGATACTTCTAAACGAGTCCGAGCAACATAGGCTTGAATGCTTGATGTAAGAAATGTTTTCCTGGTAGACTGTAGAATAGTATTAGATAGTGAATGAAAACCGTTAATTGATCTTCGCGTTAAGGCAAATATGTATGGACTTACACAATTATGCATGGTTTCACACTGTCTGAGACTCTGTAAGTAGCTGAGAACACACAAGGTTCATCGAAGAGCTTCAGTTTTTTTTTCTTAGAGAAAAAAAAAATTACAAGAGAAAGAAGCATTCACAATGACAGTTGTATACTTGTATTGTTCTTTCCTCTTTTCGTTTGAATGTGGGTGTTTTTAACCTATCTTGCTCGGATTCATTTAGAAGTGTCCTACACAGGTGCACGTTCAGGCGTCCGACACTGCTAAATTTATGATTTTCTTCTTCTTGCAGGAGCGACCCCAAAAGGAGTACTACGAGTGATGGGTGTCCCCGGACTCACAATCTACCACGTGAAAAGTCATTTACAGGTTTCCTATCTCTTCTCTTCTCGATGTTCTTTGTTTGTATGTCAATGGAAGACGGTATTTTGGATGTTCTTTTTTTCATTTCTCGTGATTTCCGTACTTGGTTTTTCGTTTTTGCAGAAGTATAGGCTTGCCAAGTACTTGCCGGAGTCACCGAGTGATGGTAGAGTGTCTGTCAACTCTGTCTACTTTCTATTTGATGATGATGCTGTTTCTAACGTGCTTATGACTTATATTTAGAGTAATCGATATATACTTCTTGAGTTCTATAGGCTCCAAGGACGAAAAGAAAGGTTCCGGTGATCCCCAAGCGAACCTCGACCCTTCTTCCCAGTGAGTTCCCACGTCTCGCCCACTTTTTTGTTTTTTTTTTTTCCGACAAAGTGTATTTTGTTCCCTCCCCGTCCGTCTTCTCCCCTCCAATTTCCTCCATTGAAACAAAAAACTATGCTCGTTGAAAAACTTCGTTATATAGGAATTCGGGAAAAAAAAGAGTAGATCTCCTGAGAGACGGTCTCTGATTAACTTTATTGAGAGACTAAGTACAAATGGAAGTGACTGTGGTACCAAACCTAATAGAAGTAGGTACGATTAACATAAAAGAGTATACAAATACAAAGAGGGTACGTTTGTTATAAAAACAGATACTCACAAAACAAAGTTGTCATTTAAGGGGTACGAATATGACATAGAGTGGTACTGAAGAGTGAAGAGTGGTCTCTCAATAAGTTATTGAAAAACCGTCCCTCCCAAGATTTTGTGGAAAAAAAAAATACTTCGATATGTTTTCGGCTATGACTTATTATATCTACTTATCGTTTTTCAGTGGATTAGAAATTAACGAGGCGCTTAGGATGCAAATGGAAGTGCAAAAACGTCTCCACGAGCAACTCGAGGTTTGTTTCTTAAGCATCCTTACCGTTGTTTTAGCCTAAGAACTTGAGTTGGTGATTGGATCTCATATCGAGCTAGACCCGTCAAACGGGTTGGGTTAACGGGTCGGAAATTATTTCAACCGTTTTATAATATATTTTTTTTTAATTTTTTTTTTAATTTTTTTTTTGGGGGGGAAGGTGCAACGACAACTGCAAATGAGAATCGAGGCGCAGGGGAAGTACTTACAGAAGATAATCGAGGAGCAACAGAAACT
The DNA here is from genome assembly GCA_958450325.1 of Agrostemma githago. Classification (NCBI taxonomy): domain Eukaryota; kingdom Viridiplantae; phylum Streptophyta; class Magnoliopsida; order Caryophyllales; family Caryophyllaceae; genus Agrostemma; species Agrostemma githago. The sequence goes on along the minus strand of OY288247.1, from coordinate 76,262,314 downwards.
CGGCAGCATGCTCAAAGTTTCAGACAACACCGCGCTTCCATCAGACGAACAACAGCAGCAACAACAACAACAACAACAACACAACCCCCCGACGAAAAACAAGTCGTCCTCAGAAAGTCAAAGTCAAAGTCAAAGTCAACCAGGCGGGTCCCCGGGCCCCGCTTCTTCACCACAAAGGAAGAAGCAGAAACCGTGCGATCCTACACCGGCCGACCAGTGGGCCCCTCACCTCTACGGAATGAACATCTCCGGTTTCATGAAGGAGGAGGAAAACCGTGCGACGGAACACGAGATTTCCTCAACATCGGCTCCCATGGCCATGGGAGCCGATCCTAGAAGAATAGGTTGAATGAAACTCGGAGAGTAAAGTAAAGTACATTTAGCGAGAGGGGACAAACATTCTAGAAGGTGCCGGAATGTACAGGGATGACGAGATGAGTGGCTCATGGCCGAGCCTCTCGGCCGTCTGGGGTAAGTCGAGTTTTTTTTTTTTTACGTACTGTAATCTTCTTCTTAGACGATATATAGTTCCCGATGTTTTTTTTTTTGTTGTATTTGTATGAAAAAATAAGACACCGTCTCTCATATTCCGAAGATCTACATTCATCGAGTAATTTAGTTTAGTTTGTCTTTAAAATCCATTTCGTCGAGCTTAAAATTTTCAAAATTGACTCGATCTAAATTATTTGAGGTTACTCCGCCTGGTTTTGTTAGACGGGTTTTCATGCGTGAAACAGATCAATTCAGTAAAAAAGACGATTAATTTATTACAAAGAAATGAGTGGTCTTTTTTTAAGTGAAGATCAATATCATTAATAATAAGTCATCTGACATCTACAAACGGTAGATGTCAAATTGAACTGAATACAGATTTGTGAAAAATAAATAAAGAACATCATTGAGACAAAGATCACTATTAGAATAATGTGCTTCTGCATAGCCTTCTATATATCGCTGTTTATTGACACAATCTTTCGCGAAAAAATCTATAGATCTGATGAAATAGCCTCCATGATGATGAACTTTCTCTATTTTGACAAATAGTAGACCGAGATCTGACCTCATTAACTTTCTCTATTTTGACAAATAGTAGACCGAGATCTGACCTCAAAAAAGAAATGAGTGTTCTTTTATACAAAGACATCGATTGACATGGTTGACCGTCTCACATAATAACCCATTTCAAAAGTGATCTTCTATCTTTTAGATAATTTTTTATTTTTATTTTTATTTTGTCGGGTTTAAATCGACAATAGTGTTACCGAATTCAAATTATTACTACCATTAGTTATCGGATTGTGATAAATCGAACCGCCCCGTTTTTGCTTTTTTCACCCATATGATAATTTGATATCAAAAAAATATTACTCGTATATATATGACCTGAACTGGTCTAGGATCGGACCGGAATCTTCAAAAAAATCCGGACAGGAATCCAGAATTGGACTGGTTTTACCGCAATTTGCAATTTTTTTAAAAATTTCGGTCCAAAATTCCGGTCTTTTGGATCGGATAGAATGGAATTTTTATTAAATGAATATAATTCTGGTTTTTCCGGTCCAAACCGTTCCGGACCGGAAAAACCGGGTTTGGACTGGACCGGAACCCAGAATCTCCCAAATTGATGGACCGGAGACTGGACCGAAATTTTTTATTCCGGTCCAGATTGGATTTTGCACACTCAATGTATGAGACTGTGTCACGGTAATTTTACTCTAACACAGACCCATGAAGTCGGGTCGGGTCGGGTCGGATTTTGTCGGGTCTAAGCCCATCTAAACACTAAGCCAAAGTATCAACGGAGTGTATATAAATTTCGAAACCCTAAATCCCCAATTCTCTTTCTCTCTCTCACCCTAAAAACCCAAATCAATTTCCAACCACTCAAATCTTGAACCAAAAATCCCCCAAAAAATCACCAGAGAAACCCTAATTCCTTCTTCAACCTCAACAATGGTGACAAAGCGAAAGGCATCCGCCGCTTCTCAACCCAACAAACAACAGAAAAAGCAAGAACAAATCGAATCACAAACTCCAATCGCCGTCGAAGAGAAAAAACCCGAAATCGAACCGAAACCTGAACAAATCGAACAAAAAATCGAAGAACAAGTAGAGGAAGAAGTTGAAGAAGAGGAGGAGGAGGAAGTTGAAGAAGAAGAAGTCGATGAAGAAGTTGAAGAAGAAGAAGAACAGGAACAAGAGGAAGAACATGAACATGAACAAGAAGTTGATGAAGATGAAGAACCAATCGAAACCCTAATTGAACCATTTACGAAGGAACAATTGACATCGTTACTCCGTGAAGCAGCTGAGAAACACGCAGATGTTGCTTCACGAGTACGCAATCTCGCCGACAAAGATATCGTGCATCGCAAGATATTCGTCCATGGATTAGGTTGGGATACCACGACTGAAACCCTACGCGAAACCTTCGCGAAGTACGGTGAGATCGAGGATTGTAAGGCGGTGACGGATAAAGTGACGGGTAAATCGAAGGGATACGGGTTTATTCTGTTTAAGACTCGGGTCGGAGCGAAGAAAGCGCTTAAAGAGCCGCAAAAGACGGTTTCGGGTCGGACTGCGAGTTGTCAGCTTGCTGCTGTGGGGCCGGTTGGTGGTGGTGCGACGTCGTCTGGGGTGGCGACCGCGGCGGGTGGTGGTGGAGGAGGTGGTGGGTTTCAGACTGAGTATACTCAGAGGAAGATTTACGTCAGTAATGTGTCAGCGGATTTGGAACCGTCGAAGTTATCGGCGTATTTTGCGAAGTTTGGGGAGATCGAAGATGGGCCGTTGGGGATCGATAAATCGACGGGGAAGTTCAAAGGGTTTTGTTTGTTTGTGTATAAGACGGTCGAAAGCGCGAGGAAAGCGTTGGAGGAGCCGCATAAGCAGTACGAAGGGCATACCTTACATTGTCAGAGAGCAATTGACGGGCCGAAACCCGGGAAATCCGGTCACGGGCATGTCGGGCATAGTCACGGGCACGGGCATCATCATTCGGGTGGTGGGCATGGTAGAAGAGGCGACAACCCGGGTTTCTTGGGTTCGGGTCCGAATGTTAGTGTAGGTGTGGGGCCAAGCGGTGTGGGCGGTGGGGCAGGGTTTAATCCGGCGTTGGGGCAGGCGCTGACCGCATTGCTGGCGTCACAAGGGGCAGGGTTAGGGTTGAATAATATATTGGGGACGTTGGGTGGGGCAGGTGGGGCAGGACATATGGGGCAGGGTGGCGGTGTTGGTGGTGGATATGGAGCTGCGGCCGGGATGGGAATGGGGATTGGACCGGGCGGTGTTGGTGGGTTGGGTGGATATGGTAATCAAGTCGGGTATCCGAATCAGATGGGTCAGGGTGGAGGGAGGTCTCAACATGGGTATAATGGTGCTCCCTATGGTGGTCACTGAGGTATACATTTACTTCCGATTCTCGGGTGTGTGTATGTATATATGTTAACTGTCATATCTGATTGCATAGTTCATAGTTCATATGGAGTAGTTCATAGTTTTGGCTAAATAGGGCAAAGTACTCGGTACGTTTGTTTTGGCAGAATTGCTCATTATAGCTTGGATTTTGGAAGATGTGGGTTGATTGGTTTAGTAAGTAGGGTATGTGGTGGGAATTTGCTACTGTTATTTTCGATTGGGGGTAGTTTTCTCAAGTTATGTGTATCTAGCCCATGTTTGTCATTATAGTCGGGAAGTTGTGTATTGATTTGGTTAGTAATTAGGGTAATCTGCTGCTGTTATATTTGATTGGAGTAGTTTTCTCGAGTTGTGTGTATTTAGCTCAAGTTCGTCACTATAATTGGGAGGTTGTGTATTGATTTTGGTCAGTAGTTGGGGTGTGTGGTGGTAATTAGGGAAATTTGCTGCTGTTATTTTTGATTGGGGTAGTTTTCTTGAGTTATGTGTATCTAGCTCATGTTCGTCACTATAGTCTGGAAGTTGTGTGCTGATTTGCTTAGTAATTAGGGTGTGGTGGGAATTTGCTCCTGTTATATTTGACTGGCATAGTTTTCTCGAGTTGTGTGTCGAGATGTGGATTGATTTGGTTAGTAATTAGGGTGTGGTGGGAATTCACTGTAGTTATTTTTGACTGTGTAGTTTTCTTGAGTTGAGTGTATCTAGCTCATGTTTGTCACTATAGTTTGGAAGATGCGGATTGATTTGGTTAGTAATTAGGGGAGCGTGGTGCGGATTTGGTGGTGTTCTGTAGTGTTTTGCTGTCGTTTCTGTCATGTGTATCTAGCTCTTGTTTGTTTGTAGACTTGTAATTTCAGGTTTAATATATTGATATGTGGTGGAAATATGTTATTGGTTAGTAGTTTTTGTGTGTAATGGGTAGTAGTTTTTGTGTTTAGGCATATTCGTGAGTCAAGGTGAACACTATTGGTGGAGTGGGGTGTATGTCGTTGTGACCTTGGTGGAGTGGGTGTATGTCGTTGTCTTCCATGTACCTGTCTTCTGTGTGCCCTTTACATCATTTTCATGTATTCTTCCTGTGATTTCTTCGTTTATGATTGATGCACTCAATCATAACTTTAATCAGAAATAATATATTTATCGTCTGTGAAGCTGCTTTTGAGTTGCAGATCCTCCCCGTTGACTTAAAAAGGGATTAATCCTTTTGAAGCTATTTTTTCTTCTAATACAGTCACGTCATTAAGTCGAAATTTTTTATCCATAAACATTTCATCTTATGTTACCTTTACGGCTTACTTTTATCCTTTTGTTGAAGGAAATGCAATTTTCAGGTAGCTTCATTTTTGCAAATGTTTTTGCCTTTTGCTGATTAATTCCCGTCAGTGGCCGAATAAATTTGATTTTGATTTATGATCCCCGACGATCAAAAAATTTGAATAAAAAGAGCTTTCATCATTTTGCCAGTACTCTTGCAACATTTTTGAAATTGATTTTTTATGGTTTAATCATTCATTGTGCAGATCGATTCAGTGTTTTAGTACTGGCCTGGTGATTGTTCCGAAGTTTGAGGAGCTTATGCAAAAGAGATCTTTACAACAAATTTATGTTTGCCTTTATCGTTTCCTACTACTAGGAAGGACTGCAGTCTTTGAACTATCAAATGGATTTACGATTTTCATTTGACTTCTTCATTTTCTATCTACTTATCCTGCTTTCGAAAAGCTGTAATATTTTAAGACTTCTTTTATCTTTAAATCTCTTGGATAGCATTGAGTACGTTTTCCAATTTTTATTCGGTTGTGTAACTTTGAAAATGGTTATGACGTTTTATGAAATGGTACTACGAACTCTTTATCTACCTACCTGATTTTCTACTATGCGATTTTCGCTCCTCTTTACGCTTTTTTATTTACAGTCGTGTGTTTGTTCTTTATGTGCTTTCATGCTTACCGTTCAATGAAGTAATGTTATTGTCGATACCACCTTGTACTCTAATGTTTTCTCTCAGGAATGCTGCTACTGTTGGGTGATTGGCGATTTGTGCAGCCTTAAAACCATCGGAAAACGTAATTTTGATATGCTTATCTTTAGGATTTGTGTTTTTTGTACCTGATCCCCCTTCCTGAAGTCCTCTTTTGATGATTTGCCCCCTTCTCCGTGTTTGAAAGCTGATACTGATGGAGTTAGATGTACAAGGTAGGATATTCTTATGCTACGGTTGACAGTCAGAAGGTGAAAGTACGGTTTTGTAATCTAGGTAGTGATGAACCTGCTTTTGTTCCGTCTGATGGAATGCCAACATTTCATCAGTCAGTTTTATTCGTCGACTTTTTTCCTATTTTGGTGAAACCCTGGAAGTCTTGACAGCTCTGCTTCACATCCCATTCGAGGTTGGATGTTTGCTGCTCTATGTACCCTAGAATATGTCGGTCGTCACTCCTACTTTTCTGCGTTTCTAACTTTGACAGAATGCAACCACTGTCGGGTGTCCAAACGTGTTTCGACTGTCACAATCCCCTCTTAGATGTTACCCTACTAACTCTAATTTGATGGAATTGCAGTATAGTTGTCGTGTCGGAACTGTTTTTTTTATGCTTGTTTGATTTACTTGGTCTAAATTTGATAATGCTTGTATCTTCTCACGACATGCCTGTGAGTAACGATCCTGATCAAATAACTGCTGGAGGAGAAAAGGCACGGTGAATGTAATGCAGATTGCAGACTGGTGAGCTAACTAATCCTTGCTGCAATGGCGTGATTTGATACCGTGTATTTGTAAAAATTTATTTGTTGGCATCATTAGTTTATCGATTTTTTGTTCCTGTAACTGCATTGTAAGGCCGAGGTCTGTATCGGCTGCTGCATTCATGCATCAAAAGAAATACAGTAATATAAACAAGATTGATCACCCGATGTCCTGTCCTGGTCTAGTGGTTGAAATTATGGGTTCAAACGAGCCTATTTGAGCTTGAGCTAGCTCATCTTGGCTCTGGCTCAGGCTCGACTGTCTCGTCTCAGGGCCGATTATGGTAGTTTACACCCCCTAGTTGGTTCACTTATCTGTTGGACCGTTTTTTTTTTGGTTCATCGAAGAGCGCACTTAGTCGCATTACAATATAGGGGAGGGATTCGAACCTGGAACCTACTGTCCCAGAGCATCTAGTCTTAATCACTAGGCTGAGCCATCTTCTATTGGACCGATTCTTTTGTGGTGATGTAAATTGGTTGGGTTCGCGAATTGTTTCGCATTTTGGCCCAGAAGAAAACGGGCTTTTTTGTCTCTTGGGCCGCCTCATTATGGATTATTATAGATATATAATCAATAATTATCGCTTCTCATTTGCGATTAAGTATGTTTTTTCTTTATATAACAGAAAAAAAATAATAATAATTTTGAGTGTTTTTGGGTGTCAATGAATACAAATAATAATAATCAGTTGTTTTTTTAATTGTTTGATAAAAGACCGTCTTTGTAATAAATAAAATATATTTCCTAGTCTTTATTATTTTTCGTTCGGTTTTCTGAAAAAACTGTTTCATACTCGTAATACTTCATACTAAATTATTAAAAAAATTAAATAACTTGACGAATCTAATTAGTTAACTTGATAACTCTCGTTAATTTTAAGTCGAGTTTTTTTTTTTTTTTTGTATTTTGGCTTCGACTTTTGTAACAAGATTTTTTTTTTTTTGTTTTTTTTAAATAACTATAGGACGGTTCTATAGGACTAAATTATTATGGAGTATAAAAAAATTACTCAGTAAATAACTTGATAACTCTATTTATATTAATACTCCTCTGTTTCAATGAATTGTTTGCCTATTTCATATTGGGACGTTTCAATGAATTGTTTGTCTTTCTATTTTAAGAAAGTTTTTTATAGTAATTTGACCATTGGCTCCACATGTCACTTCCTCATTGGTTCTCTTTATCTTGGTGTCAAAAGCAAAGACAAACAATTATGCTTGAGATAATTTTATGTCGATTTTTTTGTTGTTTGGCTTCGACTTTTGTAATAAGATGGTTTTTTTGTTACTGTAAGACGGTTTTCCAGAAGACGGGGAAAATGATGAGGGTGGAGATGTATATATATGGGAGGACACTTGGGTGAGGACATGGTGAACAAGTGTCATAACAGTGAAGAAAGAAAAAAGGAGACATTCTCGAAATGGAAAAACTATTTTAACCCAAGGTTTGGGCCAAAACCCCTTTTGTGGACGACTTGAACGTTACTGTGTCCCCACTTCTCCCCACACTGACACACTTTTATCATTACATTTTCACCTAATCTCTCGTGAAATCGTTTCATATATATATATACATATATACTTTTGAAATAAATAAATAAAATTATTGTTAATATAATTTTCTAATTTAAAATGGGTATATTCATATACATACATTCGAAATAAATAAATACAATAAATAAATGAAATTATTGTTAATATAATTTTCTAATTTAAAATGGATATATTCGGGAAAATATAACGAGTCAAATAGTTGGCTAGAATTTAGAAATAAATAAATAAATACTCCTTCATATCCATTCAATTCTTTACACTTAATATAAATGGACAATCCAATCAATTCTTTACTTTCTTTTTTTGGCAAAATATTTTACCCTATAATTCTTATATCATTACTCTATTTACACAAAATGTCACTACTTTTTCCTTACTTTAAGTTTGGTGGACCAATAAAATCATTTGATTTACCAATAATATCCTTGCTTTTACCACTTTTCTTAAAAATTGTGAAACCTTCCATGTCAAGGATTTAATGGATGGAAGGGAATAGATAGTATCGATAAATTGTTTTATCGGTTTTGGTAGACATGAAACGGGTATGATTTTCTTTACCGGAAACATTTATTATTAGTACGATATTATTTTGGAGACATTTTTCTTATTTAAAATAAAATACTCCGTATGTTGCTATCAGCTGCATATTTAAACAATTGTTTTTTTACTAATAATATGTGATCGAATATACTCATGATTCATCAAATACTCCGTACTAGAGAGTACATTTTAAATTATTTAAATTAGTAGATCGACCGTCAATATATTCCCTATTTAGGCTAAAAAGTTTTATTTTTTTCTCCAAATAAAGCCGTTATACTAATTACCAAACGGGATCTGTATCAGACAATAACTGATTCATTTTATTACATAAAACCGATATTATGAGACTACTTTTTTGAGTGAAATTACGACTCTTCGTCCCGGTCAATAGTTTCGGCAAAAAAATAAGTACATACTATTTGTAATAAGTTGTAACAGTAAAATAATTTTGTTTTTTTATTTGGTTTATTTATTTATTTATTATTTATTATTATTAGTACTATATTTAATAACCCCTCTTTTTTTTATTTTCTTAATTCATTCACTTCAGTCAGATCTGATCATGGTTCCTCATGCTTTTTGTAAGTGATTCTCTCCTCTTTCTCTCACTTTAACTCATCACTTTCCTCAAATTTCCCCCCTTTTTCATCATTTTTTAATTTAATTTAATTTAATCAATTAAATTAATTTAAATTAAATTAAATTTGTAGTTGTACTATTAATTTAATTTATTTATTCAAACTTTTTTCTTTAAGTGGGATTTTTTTTTTCCATTTGTCCTTTTTTACCAATTCAATATTTACCCAATTCCTCAAAAAAAAATTGATAGATTGTGTTGATTTTGATTTTTGATTTTATTTTATTATTAGTACATGATATAATCCCCTTTTTTATTTGTTTAATTTAGGTTTCCATTAAAGTATTTAGTACTATGATTCTATGGTAGTGTGTATCCACTACCAACCCACTAATTTTACTAATTTTAATTTAATTTTCTTGTTGTTTCCCATATTTCAATTAATTATTATTATTAATTATTACTCTTAATTATTAATTAAATTAATTACTTGTAATAATAATTACTCGTATTTATTAATTGTTGGGTTGTTCTTATTTCTATTTCTATTTCTTCTCTTCATTTCAGTAATTTCTAGTGATTTTAGGGTTTAATGGAGTGATTTAATTTGCAGGTAATGTACCCTTTTCCCCCTTTGCATGTGTTCTTCACAAGTGTTTAATTGTTGAGTTTTGATTAAGTTGGTGTGAGTGTTGCATCTTGCATGTGTTGATTCTAGGGTTTTTGATGAAATTGGATTAAAGATTGAAGCTTTTAATCAATTAGATTGAGAAAAATATTGAGATTTTGATTCTAGGGTTTTTAAAAGATTGAACCTTTTTTTGATTCTAGGGTTTTGAAAGATGTGATTTGGGGATTTTTAATTTGGGGGTAGGAGGAAATTTGGGGGAAAATGAGAATATATGAGGTGGGATTTGTTTGAATTTAGTAGATGGGTACTCAAACAATGGGATCTCAAGGCGGTGTTGGTGGCGGCGGTGTTGGTGGTGGTGTTGGTGGTGGTGGTGGTGATAATTCCGTTGTCCCGAAAATATCGGGTTTGTCTAGGCAAGGTTCATTGTATAGTCTAACCCTAGATGAGGTTCAAAATCAATTGGGTAATTTGGGGAAACCCTTGGGTAGTTTGAATCTTGATGAACTCTTGAGGTCCGTCGAAGCTTCACAAACCCTCGAAAATGGTCAAAATCTTACTCAATGTGGCGGTGGCGGTGGCGGTGGTGGTGGTGGTGGTGGTGGTGGTGGCGGGCCGCCACCACCGGGTAGTATTTCGTTGTCAAGGGATCTTAAGGAGAAGACGGTCGAAGAGTTGTGGAGGGAGATACAACAAGTTGGTGGTGGTGGCGGTGGTGGTGGTGGTGGTGGGGGTAAGAGTAGTAGTGGTGGGACCGGGCCCGAGAGGCAGAATACTCTCGGTGAGATGACGTTGGAGGATTTCCTGGTTCAAGCCGGTGTTGCCATCGATGCGACAGCTGGCACCGGCACTGGCGGCGCTGATAATACCAACGCCGCCAGTCACGGTGGTTTTGGTGGTGGTGGTGGTGGCGGCGGAGGTGGTGGTCAGTGGATGCCGTACCAGATGCTGCAACAGCAACAGCAACATCAGCAACAAGTACAACACCCGGGCATGATGCCGATGTTCATGCCAGGTCAGACTATTTCTGAGACGGGTTACTCTGATCGCCAGCTGGCGGTCTCTACTTCTCCTATGATGGGCGATACACAGGCTGTTGGTGTCGGTCGAAAAAGGATCATTCCTGGTGACGTGGTCGAGAAAACAGTTGAAAGGAGACAGAAAAGAATGATTAAGAACCGTGAATCCGCTGCTCGTTCTCGAGCCAGGAAACAGGTATACATTATACAATGAGTTTTTTTTTTTTTTTTTTTTTTTTTAATAAAAAAAAAAAAAAGTCGATGTTAAATATATTTGCTACCGTGTTCTATGTTGCTCGGTTGACAGGCTTATACAAACGAGTTGGAAAATAAAGTGTCGAGGCTCGAAGAGGAGAACGAAAGGCTAAGAAGAATGATGGTATGAATTTTTACTGTCTTTTTTTTTTTTTACCTTTTTTACCGTGCTTGCGAATTTACTTCACATGACACGAGTCTGAGTAAACCGTCTAATTTTTTTTTTTTTTTTTTTTTTCGACAGGAGGTGGAGAAGGCGTTGCCAAGTGTTCCACCTCCGCCGCCAAAGCACCAACTTCGAAGAACAAACTCAGGACCGATCTAGAGAAAACTGTCGATAAAAAAAACGGGGTTTCAGCCGTGGAGGAAAAGAGTACGAGTAGGACTTTAACTACGCCAGTCATCGATGTTTTTTTTAACTGTCTGCGAAAAAGTCATAAATTTATCGTTTGTTCGATTCTCGATTCTGCACTGTGCAGTGTTTTTTTTACCTTCTTCTTCTTCATAGAGAGACTAATCTTGTGACTTTTGTGCATGTACATTTGGTTTTTGAAGTGTCAGTTTTTATAGGTTTGAGCTTTGTTTCGATGGGGCATTGTCGCTTGTGAATTAATCATGGCGTAAGCGTTTCTAAAAAAAGACGGTTTTAGGGGATATTGATAGCGGTGATTTTTTTTTAAAAAATTGTGAATATTTTATGACGAAAATACTTGTCAACGGGTTTTAAATTCTAACGATATACGGGTTTTAAATTAATTTATTTTTGCAAATTTCGAGCTTAATACAGTTTATTATCTCGTACAAATTAAAGTGTAATCTTTGGGGCCTAGCTAACCGCAAATTTCTAACGATATACGGGTTTTTAATATATTTATTTTTTGCAAATTTCGAGCTTAATACGGTTTATTAAAAACGTTAAATCTTGTACGAGTACAAATTAAAGTGTAATCTTTGGGGCCTCGCTAACCACAAATTGTGATCTTGTATACGGGTTTTTAATTTATTTATTTTTGCAAATTTCGAACTTAATAAAAAACGTTAATCCTGTACAAATTAAACTGTAATCATTGGGGCCGAGCTAACCGCAAATTTCTAACGACATTAATTAAATTAAATAAAACAAATAATAACATTAATCATAATAAATAAAGGAAGGACAAATAAAAGAGTAAAAAAAATCACGTATGAAGTGTCGACGACCTAATGACAAAAACAAAAGTCAAGGAATTTGCCCAACATATTGACCTTAACTTGACGACTAATGATGGGGAGCACCTTTCTCATCGTGACGGGACCCTCAAAAGACTCGATTGACATCCAAATGACCCTTATATTACACCGGAGCATTACATTCGGTGTAGACTTTGTTCAACGCGAATACCGATCGATTTTATTCCGGGACCCAAATGGCCGAAAAAACGTGGATAATAACCTTCAAAATCGACCGTTTTTAGCTATTTTCGAGAGTTTTTAAATTAGTTCTAAAGCGCGAATATTTTTTGACGAAAACTTGTCAACATGAATATAATGCCTAAAAATGATTATTAGAAGGCTCCGACGCGATATAAATTGGAATATAGAACATGTTTCGATTGAGTCCGACACGTCTCAAAATCACATATTATGGCCTTTAAAAGACTCGATTTACATCCAAACGACCCTTATATTAAACCGGGGCATTACATTTGGTGTGGACTTTGTTCTGCGCGAATACCGGTTGATTTTATTCCGGGACCCAAATGACCGAAAAAACGCGGATAATAACCTTTAAAATCGACCATTTTTTAGCTATTTTCGAGAGTTTATAAATTTGTTCAAAAGCGTCCATATTTTTTGACGAAAACTTGTCAACATGAACATAATGCCTAAAAATGATTATTAGAACCCTCCGACGCAGTATAAATTGGAATATAGAACCTGTTTCGACTGAGTCCGACACGTCTCAAAATCACATATTATGGCCTTTAAAAGACTCGATTGACATACAAACGACCCTTATATTACACCGGGGCATTACATTTGGTGTGGACCTTGTTCAACGCGAATATCGGTCGATTTGATTCCGGGATTCAAAATCGTTGAAAAAACGTGGATAATAACCTTCAAAATCGATCATTTTTAGCTATTTTCGAGAGTTTATAAATTTGTTCTAAAGCGCAAATATTTTTGGACGAAAACTTGTCAACATAAGTATAATGCCTAAACATGATTATTAGAACCCTCCGGCGCGATATAAATTGGTATATAGAACTTGTTTGGATTGAATCCGACACGTCTCAAAATCACATATTATGTCCTTTAAAAGACTCGATTGAGATCCAAATGACCCTTATTTTACACCGGGGCATTACATTTAGTGTGGACCTTGTTCAGTGCGAATATCGGTCGATTTTCTTCCGGGACCCAAATGGCCGAAAAAACGTGGATAATAACCTTCAAAATCGACCATTTTTTAGCTATTTTCGAGAATTTTTAAATTTCTTATAAAGCGCGACAAAAACTTGTCAACATGAACATAGTGCCTAAAAATGAGTATTAGAACCCTCCGCCGCAATATAAATTGGAATATATATAGAACCTGTTTCGATTGAGTACGACACGTCTCAAAATCACATATTATGACCTTTAAAAGACTCGATTGACATCCAAATGAACCTTATATTACACCGGGGCATTACTTTTGTTGTGGACTTTGTTCAACGCGAATATCGGTCGATTTTATTTCGAGACCCAAATGGCCAAAAAAACGTGGATAATAACCTTCAAAATCGACCGTTTTTAGCTATTTTCGAGAGTTTTCAAATTTGTTGTAAAACGCGAATATTTTTTGACGAAAACTTGTCAATAAGAATATAATGCCTAAAAATGATTATTAGAACCCTCCAGCGCGATATAAATTGGAATATAGAACCCGTTTCGATTGAATCTGATGCGTCTTAAAATCACATATCATGGCCTTTAAAAGACTTGATTGACATCCATATGACACTTATATTACACAGGGGCATTACATTTGGTGTAGACTTTGTTCAGCGTGAATATCGGTCGATTTTATTCCGTGACTCAAATGCCCGAAAAAACGCGGATAATAACCTTCAAAATCGACCGTTTTTAGCTATTTTCGAGAGTTTTTAAATTAGTTCTAAACCGCGAATATTTTTTGATGAAAACTTGTCAACATGAACATAATGCCTAAAAATGATTATTAGAAGGCTCCGACGCGATATAAATTGGAATATAGAACCTGTTTCGATTGAGTCCGACACGTCTCAAAATCACATATTATGGCCATTAAAAGACTCGATTGACATCCAAATGACCCTTATATTACACCGGAGCATTACATTCGGTGTAGACTTTGTTCAACGCGAATACCGATCGATTTTATTCCGGGGCCCAAATGGCCGAAAAAACGTGGATAATAACCTTCAAAATCGACCGTTTTTAGCTATTTTCGAGAGTTTTTAAATTAGTTCTAAAGCGCGAATATTTTTTGACGAAAACTTGTCAACATGAATATAATGCCTAAAAATGATTATTAGAAGGCTCCGACGCGATATAAATTGGAATATAGAACATGTTTCGATTGAGTCCGACACGTCTCAAAATCACATATTATGGCCTTTAAAAGACTCGATTTACATCCAAACGACCCTTATATTACACCGGGGCATTACATTTGGTGTGGACTTTGTTCTGCGCGAATACCAGTTGATTTTATTCCGGGACCCAAATGACCGAAAAAACGTGGATAATAACCTTTAAAATCGACCATTTTTAGCTATTTTCGAGAGTTTATAAATTTGTTCAAAAGCGTCCATATTTTTTGACGAAAACTTGTCAACATGAACATAATGCCTAAAAATGATTATTAGAACCCTCCGACGCAGTATAAATTGGAATATAGAACCTGTTTCGACTGAGTCCGACACGTCTCAAAATCACATATTATGGCCTTTAAAAGACTCGATTGACATACAAACGACCCTTATATTACACCGGGGCATTACATTTGGTGTGGACCTTGTTCAACGCGAATATCGGTCGATTTGATTCCGGGATTCAAAATCGTTGAAAAAACGTGGATAATAACCTTCAAAATCAAAATTGAAAAATCCCTTTCGACTCCCTGGTGATTTCCGGCGAATTTTGTGTGATTTCCGGCGAGTCTGTTTCCCAGGCGTGCGCAGGCCTGCCGTCGACTAGGCGTGCGTACGTTCCGTCCCAATGAGGCAAAAATCGAAGCCTTTACCGAGAGGATCTAAAGCCATGAAACCAATAACACGTAGGGCAAAGGAGGACTTGCTTCGGAAAATGGTTAAAATATCGAATTTGGATGATAATGCCGTGTCCAATAAGACGGCAGAGGCTAATGTCGTTCCCGGCATGAATTACGTGTCTGATGATGATGAGGAAATACCGGACTTCGTGCCCGAATCAGGGGCAGAGGCCAGTACGGATGCGGGTGGATGGAAGAAGAGAGATGGGAAAAGAATAGTTGATATGCCTGACGATGGTGAATTACTCAAATTCACGGAGGAAGATGTAGACGACGAGATTGAGTACTGGAGCACAGCCGTGTTTTGTTTCATCATGGGCGCGAACCCGCCTTGGGAAGTGGTTGAAGGGTTTGTTCGGAGAATTTGGAGGGACCTTGGCATAGACAAGATTTCGTTCCTACCTAATGGTATCTTCCTAGTTCGGTTCAAGGACAAGGAAGCTAAGGTAAAAATACTCGACCATGGCCTGTTTATGTTTGATAATAAGCCCCTGATTGTGAAAGAGTGGACACCCGATGCAAAATTGGACAAATCTGATGTCCCTGAAGTTCCTGTATGGATTCAGCTCCATGACCTTCCCTTAAAATTTTGGGGTAGATGTTTGCCTAGGATAGCGTCCCTTGTTGGCCCGTATGTCAAGTCTGACTTGGCTACGGAAGAGCGTTCGAGGCTTGGGTATGCGAGGGTTATGGTAATGGCCAAAGTGGGTCAGAAATTTAGGAATGAAATCACCATTATGGATGAAAAGGAGAACTTGGTTCACGTCTTTGTGAAATATGAGTGGAAGCCTATTTGGTGTTCCAAATGCAAGGGTTATGGGCATGAGGTTCGGGAGTGTCGGAGAGATGAACTAAGGAAGGCGAGACAGGAAGTGAAGAAAAAAAAATCTGAGGGAGGGGGTCCTGTGAAACAGGCCCCGGCTGGGGTGGTCCCGGTGAGGATGATCACGGGGCCCAAACCTGTGTCGAACAGTCTTGGGGTGGGTACTAACAAGCCTAAGTCGCCTGGGCAGGATGCGGTGTTACCGATTGTGACAGTGCCGCTTAATGGGGGGAATGAGGGTGTTTCCTATGCTAACATGGTTATAGGGTCCCCTAGAAAAGGCTCGGTCGAGGGGAATGAGGGGGTTGGATTAGAACTAATAATCCATGGAAATACATAATATAGGTTGCTGGAACGTGCGTGGTATGTGTAATATAAATAAGCAGCGTGTGATAAGTGATTTTGTTAGGAAACAACAGGTAGATGTCTTTGGTCTCCTTGAGACTAAAATAAAGAATAAGGCTTACGCCAAAGTGCAACAAAATGTTTTTTCGGAGTGGAGTATTACTACAAATAGTCACTGTGTTGAAAGTGGTCGTGTTTGGTTATTATGGAAGCATGATAAGGTGAACCTTATGGTCTTGGAGTATAGTGCGCAAAGTATTCATGTTCGGGTCACCACCGCCTCGGGAAATAGTTACTTCCTCACCATTGTGTATGCTTTTAATGCCATTGGGGATCGGGGTGTGCTATGGAGGGCTATGGAGACCTATGCGCGTAAGGGTCCTTGGATGGTCTTGGGTGATTTCAATTGTGTTCTTGACGCTCGTGAACGACTTGGGGGATCTTCTTCGGAGGAGGAGATGGCTCAATTCCGTGATTCCTTAGCTAATTGTGACATTGGGGATTTTAGAGCTAGTGGGTCGTGGTTCACATGGAATAATAAACATAAGGTGGTGGAAACGAGAGTTTTTAGCCGTATTGATAGATGCTTGGCGAATGACGATATGGTGAGATTATTCCCGGATGGCTTTGCGAATTTTTTACCGGAAGGTACCTTTGACCATTGTCCTTGTGTGGTTCAATTGGGAAGGCCTCCGGTAAGGAAGAACCGTCCTTTCAAATATTTGAATTTGTGGAGCCGGTCCCCTGACTTCTTGCCGTGTGTGAGTAATGTTTGGGGTGAGCAGGTCGTTGGCTCGAAGATGTTTCAGCTCGTCACGAAGATGAAGAGCTTGAAGCGTCCGCTAAAGCTGCTGAATTCCTCCTCGTTCTCTGACATTGAGGTGCGTTGCAATTTGGCCGAAGCTAAGCTCGCTGATCTTCAATGCAGACTGCGGACGGACCAGTCCGCTGCACTCTTACAGGAAGAATTGATTGAAAACGCTGCTGTTCGCCGGTTGCAGGCAGCCCGGGCTGATTTTTGGGCTCAGAAAGCGAAGCAACGGTGGATTAAAGAGGGGGACGTTAACTCGGCATTTTTCCATGGGTTGTTGCGGGCTCGTCGGGCTCATAATGCTGTTGCTATGATTAACGATGCTGATGGGCGTGGGTGCGGGACCAAGGAGGAGATCGAGTCAGCTTTCCTAAGTTACTACACTTCACTCTTGGGTGATTCGAAGGAGGTAGAACCTATTCGGGTTGATATTGTTCGGTTAGGGGGTTTATGCTCGGATGAACATAAGCTTCTCCTTGGGGCTTCTGTGACCAAATCGGAAATTAAGAAGGCTATGCATGCTATTCACCGTGATAAGGCTCCTGGACCAGATGGGTTCACTAGTCAGTTTTTCATTGATTCGTGGAATATAGTGGGTGAGGCTGTGGTCAGCGCGATCCAGGACTTCTTCCGTACTGGTAAGCTGCTGAAACAGCTGAACTGTGCTTTAATCACTTTAATCCCAAAAATGAGTAGGCCTCAATCTGTGAAAGATTTCAGGCCTATAGCGTGCTGTAATGTAGTGTATAAATGTATAGCTAAAATTATATGCTCGAGATTAGCCAAGGTTCTGCCCCGGATAATTTCGCCCACTCAGGGTGGATTTATTGAGGGTCGGAGTATAGTTGAGAATGTCCTCATTTGTCAAGACCTTGTTAAGATGTATAGGAGAGGCCGTGTCTCTCCTAGATGTCTCTTCAAGGTTGATATTCATAAGGCCTATGATAGCGTGGAATGGAGTTTTCTTGAACAAATGCTAGCTGCATTGGATTTTCCGGTTCATTTTTGCCGCCTGATCATGGAGTGCGTCTCCACTGTTTCGTACTCCCTCAGTGTTAATGGCGATTCCTTCGGGTTTTTCCGTGGTAAGAGAGGGTTGAGACAAGGAGACCCTATGTCACCTTTGCTGTTCACCATCTGTATGGAATATTTTTCACGTATTCTGTCGTATGGTAAGATCGATCGTAACTTTAGATTTCACCCGAAGTGTGGTCCGATGCGACTTACTCACTTGATGTTTGCTGATGATCTGCTGCTCTTCTGTAAAGGGGATACAGATTCGATGCAATTCTTGTGGAAGGCCTTTGCTACGTTCAGCAGGGCCTCGGGGCTGAATATAAGTATTGGGAAATCGCATGCTTATTTTGCAGGGGTGGATGAAGATAAGAAAGCTGCTATTCTACAGTTTTCAGGCTGTGTGGAAGGTACGCTACCCTTTCGCTACCTGGGTCTTCCGATACAGTGCACTCGGCTTGGGAAAATTGACTGTGAGTCCCTGACTGCTCGTATTATTTCGAGGATCTCTAGTATTGGGGCCCGTAAGCTTTCCTATGCGGGTAGATTGACATTGGTTCAGTCCGTTCTGTCTCAGCTACATAATTACTGGGCGTTGGTGTTTATTATTCCGAATTATGTGATGAACAGAATTATTTCCTTATGTCGTAATTTCCTTTGGAATGGCGGGGTTGAAGGTAATAACAGGGCTCTGGTGAGTTGGGAGAAGCTGTGCTGTCCTAAAATGGAGGGAGGTCTGGGGCTGAGGGACTTGGTTATTTGGAATCAGGCTGCAGTTGCTAAGTTAGCTTCATGGGTTTTTGATCAACCGGATCGTCTGTGGGTCCGTTGGGTGAATGCCATCTACCTCAAGGGGAGCGAGTGGCGAGAGTACCAACCCAATACCGATGTCACCTGGGCATGGCGGAAAATCTGTCAGGCTAAGGATAAAATCAAACACATGTTCGTTGATGAGCGCTGGCATGGTACCAGGGCACGCTATTCGGTCGCGGAGGGATACGACGGGCTTCGGTCTAAAAAACCGGAGGTCTCGTGGGCTCGCCTAGTTTGGAGTGGTTGGAGTATTCCTAAACATAGCTTTATCTCTTGGCTTGTGTTTAGGAAGGCTTTAAACACTAGGATTAATTTGATGCGGTTTGGTGTGTCTGAATCAGACCGCTGCTATTTTTGTGAGGACCATGAGGAAAGCTTGGAACATCTCTTTTTCAGTTGTGCCTGGAGTTCACAGATTGTGGACAGTTTGAGCCGGTGGGTGAAGAAGCATATACCGAGCTCCGGCTCGTTGCTTTGGGCGACCAAGATGCGTGGATCGAAGTTACAATGTAATTTCATTCGCGCCTTAGTCAATGCCATGATTTATCATGTTTGGAGACAACGTAACTTGTGTCGGATAGAAGGGTTGGTGCAACGACCTCACCATATTGTTAAAATGATTAAATTGGATATTCGTGATAGAATTTTGGCTAAGATTAAGTATCCGCTACGTCCTAGGGATGCTAGATGGCTACGTAATTTGACGTAGCCAAACTTGTGTACATTGATTATAATTTTAATACATTCTTACCTTTTACCAAAAAAAAAAAAAAAAAAAAAAAACCTTCAAAATCGATCATTTTTAGCTATTTTCGAGAGTTTATAAATTTGTTCTAAAGCGCAAATATTTTTGGACGAAAACTAGTCAACATAAGTATAATGCCTAAACATGATTATTAGAACCCTCCGGCGCGATATAAATTGGTATATAGAACTTGTTTGGATTGAATCCGACACGTCTCAAAATCACATATTATGTCCTTTAAAAGACTCGATTGAGATCCAAATGACCCTTATTTTACACCGGGGCATTACATTTAGTGTGGACCTTGTTCAGTGCGAATATCGGTCGATTTTCTTTCGGGACCCAAATGGCCGAAAAAACGTGGATAATAACCTTCAAAATCGACCATTTTTTAGCTATTTTCGAGAATTTTTAAATTTCTTATAAAGCGCGACAAAAACTTGTCAACATGAACATAGTGCCTTAAAATGAGTATTAGAACCCTCCGCCGCAATATAAATTGGAATATATATAGAACCTGTTTCGATTGAGTACGACACGTCTCAAAATCACATATTATGACCTTTAAAAGACTCGATTGACATCCAAATGAACCTTATATTACACCGGGGCATTACATTTGGTGTAGACTTTGTTCAGCGTGAATATCGGTCGATTTTATTCCGTGACTCAAATGCCCGAAAAAACGCGGATAATAACCTTCAAAATCGACCGTTTTTAGCTATTTTCGAGAGTTTTTAAATTAGTTCTAAACCGCGAATATTTTTTGATGAAAACTTGTCAACATGAACATAATGCCTAAAAATGATTATTAGAAGGCTCCGACGCGATATAAATTGGAATATAGAACCTGTTTCGATTGAGTCCGACACGTCTCAAAATCACATATTATGGCCATTAAAAGACTCGATTGACATCCAAATGACCCTTATATTACACCGGAGCATTACATTCGGTGTAGACTTTGTTCAACGCGAATACCGATCGATTTTATTCCGGGGCCCAAATGGCCGAAAAAACGTGGATAATAACCTTCAAAATCGACCGTTTTTAGCTATTTTCGAGAGTTTTTAAATTAGTTCTAAAGCGCGAATATTTTTTGACGAAAACTTGTCAACATGAATATAATGCCTAAAAATGATTATTAGAAGGCTCCGACGCGATATAAATTGGAATATAGAACATGTTTCGATTGAGTCCGACACGTCTCAAAATCACATATTATGGCCTTTAAAAGACTCGATTTACATCCAAACGACCCTTATATTACACCGGGGCATTACATTTGGTGTGGACTTTGTTCTGCGCGAATACCAGTTGATTTTATTCCGGGACCCAAATGACCGAAAAAACGTGGATAATAACCTTTAAAATCGACCATTTTTAGCTATTTTCGAGAGTTTATAAATATGTTCAAAAGCGTCCATATTTTTTGGCGAAAACTTGTCAACATGAACATAATGCCTAAAAATGATTATTAGAACCCTCCGACGCAGTATAAATTGGAATATAGAACCTGTTTCGACTGAGTCCGACACGTCTCAAAATCACATATTATGGCCTTTAAAAGACTCGATTGACATACAAACGACCCTTATATTAAACCGGGGCATTACATTTGGTGTGGACCTTGTTCAACGCGAATATCGGTCGATTTGATTCCGGGATTCAAAATCGTTGAAAAAACGTGGATAATAACCTTCAAAATCGATCATTTTTAGCTATTTTCGAGAGTTTATAAATTTGTTCTAAAGCGCAATTATTTTTGGACGAAAACTTGTCAACATAAGTATAATGCCTAAACATGATTATTAGAACCCTCCGGCGCGATATAAATTGGTATATAGAACTTGTTTGGATTGAATCCGACACGTCTCAAAATCACATATTATGTCCTTTAAAAGACTCGATTGAGATCCAAATGACCCTTATTTTACACCGGGGCATTACATTTAGTGTGGACCTTGTTCAGTGCGAATATCGGTCGATTTTCTTCCGGGACCCAAATGGCCGAAAAAACGTGGATAATAACCTTCAAAATCGACCATTTTTTAGCTATTTTCGAGAATTTTTAAATTTCTTATAAAGCGCGACAAAAACTTGTCAACATGAACATAGTGCCTAAAAATGAGTATTAGAACCCTCCGCCGCAATATAAATTGGAATATATATAGAACCTGTTTCGATTGAGTACGACACGTCTCAAAATCACATATTATGACCTTTAAAAGACTCGATTGACATCCAAATGAACCTTATATTACACCGGGGCATTACTTTTGTTGTGGACTTTGTTCAACGCGAATATCGGTCGATTTTATTTCGAGACCCAAATGGCCAAAAAAACGTGGATAATAACCTTCAAAATCGACCGTTTTTAGCTATTTTCGAGAGTTTTCAAATTTGTTGTAAAACGCGAATATTTTTTGACGAAAACTTGTCAATAAGAATATAATGCCTAAAAATGATTATTAGAACCCTCCAGCGCGATATAAATTGGAATATAGAACCCGTTTCGATTGAATCTGATGCGTCTTAAAATCACATATCATGGCCTTTAAAAGACTTGATTGACATCCATATGACACTTATATTACACAGGGGCATTACATTTGGTGTAGACTTTGTTCAGCGTGAATATCGGTCGATTTTATTCCGTGACTCAAATGCCCGAAAAAACGCGGATAATAACCTTCAAAATCGACCGTTTTTAGCTATTTTCGAGAGTTTTTAAATTAGTTCTAAACCGCGAATATTTTTTGATGAAAACTTGTCAACATGAACATAATGCCTAAAAATGATTATTAGAAGGCTCCGACGCGATATAAATTGGAATATAGAACCTGTTTCGATTGAGTCCGACACGTCTCAAAATCACATATTATGGCCATTAAAAGACTCGATTGACATACAAACGACCCTTATATTACACCGGGGCATTACATTTGGTGTGGACCTTGTTCAACGCGAATATCGGTCGATTTGATTCCGGGATTCAAAATCGTTGAAAAAACGTGGATAATAACCTTCAAAATCGATCATTTTTAGCTATTTTCGAGAGTTTATAAATTTGTTCTAAAGCGCAAATATTTTTGGACGAAAACTTGTCAACATAAGTATAATGCCTAAACATGATTATTAGAACCCTCCGGCGCGATATAAATTGGTATATAGAACTTGTTTGGATTGAATCCGACACGTCTCAAAATCACATATTATGTCCTTTAAAAGACTCGATTGAGATCCAAATGACCCTTATTTTACACCGGGGCATTACATTTAGTGTGGACCTTGTTCAGTGCGAATATCGGTCGATTTTCTTCCGGGACCCAAATGGCCGAAAAAACGTGGATAATAACCTTCAAAATCGACCATTTTTTAGCTATTTTCGAGAATTTTTAAATTTCTTATAAAGCGCGACAAAAACTTGTCAACATGAACATAGTGCCTAAAAATGAGTATTAGAACCCTCCGCCGCAATATA
Source organism: Agrostemma githago (assembly GCA_958450325.1). Lineage (NCBI taxonomy): Eukaryota > Viridiplantae > Streptophyta > Magnoliopsida > Caryophyllales > Caryophyllaceae > Agrostemma > Agrostemma githago. The sequence continues at coordinate 76,239,256 of OY288247.1, read as the reverse complement.
AATTGGAATATATATAGAACCTGTTTCGATTGAGTACGACACGTCTCAAAATCACATATTATGACCTTTAAAAGACTCGATTGACATCCAAATGAACCTTATATTACACCGGGGCATTACTTTTGTTGTGGACTTTGTTCAACGCGAATATCGGTCGATTTTATTTCGAGACCCAAATGGCCAAAAAAACGTGGATAATAACCTTCAAAATCGACCGTTTTTAGCTATTTTCGAGAGTTTTCAAATTTGTTGTAAAACGCGAATATTTTTTGACGAAAACTTGTCAATAAGAATATAATACCTAAAAATGATTATTAGAACCCTCCAGCGCGATATAAATTGGAATATAGAACCCGTTTCGATTGAATCTGATGCGTCTTAAAATCACATATCATGGCCTTTAAAAGACTTGATTGACATCCATATGACACTTATATTACACATGGGCATTACATTTGGTGTAGACTTTGTTCAGCGTGAATATCGGTCGATTTTATTCCGTGACTCAAATGCCCAAAAAAACGCGGATAATAACCTTCAAAATCGACCGTTTTTAGCTATTTTCGAGAGTTTTTAAATTAGTTCTAAACCGCGAATATTTTTTGATGAAAACTTGTCAACATGAACATAATGCCTAAAAATGATTATTAGAAGGCTCCGACGCGATATAAATTGGAATATAGAACCTGTTTCGATTGAGTCCGACACGTCTCAAAATCACATATTATGGCCATTAAAAGACTCGATTGACATCCAAATGACCCTTATATTACACCGGAGCATTACATTCGGTGTAGACTTTGTTCAACGCGAATACCGATCGATTTTATTCCGGGACCCAAATGGCCGAAAAAACGTGGATAATAACCTTCAAAATCGACCGTTTTTAGCTATTTTCGAGAGTTTTTAAATTAGTTCTAAAGCGCGAATATTTTTTGACGAAAACTTGTCAACATGAATATAATGCCTAAAAATGATTATTAGAAGGCTCCGACGCGATATAAATTGGAATATAGAACATGTTTCGATTGAGTCCGACACGTCTCAAAATCACATATTATGGCCTTTAAAAGACTCGATTTACATCCAAACGACCCTTATATTACACCGGGGCATTACATTTGGTGTGGACTTTGTTCTGCGCGAATACCAGTTGATTTTATTCCGGGACCCAAATGACCGAAAAAACGTGGATAATAACCTTTAAAATCGACCATTTTTAGCTATTTTCGAGAGTTTATAAATATGTTCAAAAGCGTCCATATTTTTTGGCGAAAACTTGTCAACATGAACATAATGCCTAAAAATGATTATTAGAACCCTCCGACGCAGTGTAAATTGGAATATAGAACCTGTTTCGACTGAGTCCGACACGTCTCAAAATCACATATTATGGCCTTTAAAAGACTCGATTGACATACAAACGACCCTTATATTACACCGGGGCATTACATTTGGTGTGGACCTTGTTCAACGCGAATATCGGTCGATTTGATTCTGGGATTCAAAATCGTTGAAAAAACGTGGATAATAACCTTCAAAATCGATCATTTTTAGCTATTTTCGAGAGTTTATAAATTTGTTCTAAAGCGCAAATATTTTTGGACGAAAACTTGTCAACATAAGTATAATGCCTAAACATGATTATTAGAACCCTCCGGCGCGATATAAATTGGTATATAGAACTTGTTTGGATTGAATCCGACACGTCTCAAAATCACATATTATGTCCTTTAAAAGACTCGATTGAGATCCAAATGACCCTTATTTTACACCGGGGCATTACATTTAGTGTGGACCTTGTTCAGTGCGAATATCGGTCGATTTTCTTCCGGGACCCAAATGGCCGAAAAAACGTGGATAATAACCTTCAAAATCGACCATTTTTTAGCTATTTTCGAGAATTTTTAAATTTCTTATAAAGCGCGACAAAAACTTGTCAACATGAACATAGTGCCTAAAAATGAGTATTAGAACCCTCCGCCGCAATATAAATTGGAATATATATAGAACCTGTTTCGATTGAGTACGACACGTCTCAAAATCACATATTATGACCTTTAAAAGACTCGATTGACATCCAAATGAACCTTATATTACACCGGGGCATTACTTTTGTTGTGGACTTTGTTCATCGCGAATATCGGTCGATTTTATTCCGAGACCCAAATGGCCAAAAAAACGTGGATAATAACCTTCAAAATCGACCGTTTTTAGCTATTTTCGAGAGTTTTCAAATTTGTTGTAAAACGCGAATATTTTTTGACGAAAACTTGTCAATAAGAATATAATGCCTAAAAATGATTATTAGAACCCTCCAGCGCGATATAAATTGGAATATAGAACCCGTTTCGATTGAATCTGATGCGTCTTAAAATCACATATCATGGCCTTTAAAAGACTTGATTGACATCCATATGACACTTATATTACACAGGGGCATTACATTTGGTGTAGACTTTGTTCAGCGTGAATATCGGTCGATTTTATTCCGTGACTCAAATGCCCGAAAAAACGCGGATAATAACCTTCAAAATCGACCGTTTTTAGCTATTTTCGAGAGTTTTTAAATTAGTTCTAAACCGCGAATATTTTTTGATGAAAACTTGTCAACATGAACATAATGCCTAAAAATGATTATTAGAAGGCTCCGACGCGATATAAATTGGAATATAGAACCTGTTTCGATTGAGTCCGACACGTCTCAAAATCACATATTATGGCCATTAAAAGACTCGATTGACATCCAAATGACCCTTATATTACACCGGAGCATTACATTCGGTGTAGACTTTGTTCAACGCGAATACCGATCGATTTTATTCCGGGACCCAAATGGCCGAAAAAACGTGGATAATAACCTTCAAAATCGACCGTTTTTAGCTATTTTCGAGAGTTTTTAAATTAGTTCTAAAGCGCGAATATTTTTTGACGAAAACTTGTCAACATGAATATAATGCCTAAAAATGATTATTAGAAGGCTCCGACGCGATATAAATTGGAATATAGAACATGTTTCGATTGAGTCCGACACGTCTCAAAATCACATATTATGGCCTTTAAAAGACTCGATTTACATCCAAACGACCCTTATATTACACCGGGGCATTACATTTGGTGTGGACTTTGTTCTGCGCGAATACCAGTTGATTTTATTCCGGGACCCAAATGACCGAAAAAACGTGGATAATAACCTTTAAAATCGACCATTTTTAGCTATTTTCGAGAGTTTATAAATATGTTCAAAAGCGTCCATATTTTTTGGCGAAAACTTGTCAACATGAACATAATGCCTAAAAATGATTATTAGAACCCTCCGACGCAGTATAAATTGGAATATAGAACCTGTTTCGACTGAGTCCGACACGTCTCAAAATCACATATTATGGCCTTTAAAAGACTCGATTGACATACAAACGACCCTTATATTACACCGGGGCATTACATTTGGTGTGGACCTTGTTCAACGCGAATATCGGTCGATTTGATTCCGGGATTCAAAATCGTTGAAAAAACGTGGATAATAACCTTCAAAATCGATCATTTTTAGCTATTTTCGAGAGTTTATAAATTTGTTCTAAAGCGCAAATATTTTTGGACGAAAACTTGTCAACATAAGTATAATGCCTAAACATGATTATTAGAACCCTCCGGCGCGATATAAATTGGTATATAGAACTTGTTTGGATTGAATCCGACACGTCTCAAAATCACATATTATGTCCTTTAAAAGACTCGATTGAGATCCAAACGACCCTTATTTTACACCGGGGCATTACATTTAGTGTGGACCTTGTTCAGTGCGAATATCGGTCGATTTTCTTCCGGGACCCAAATGGCCGAAAAAACGTGGATAATAACCTTCAAAATCGACCATTTTTTAGCTATTTTCGAGAATTTTTAAATTTCTTATAAAGCGCGACAAAAACTTGTCAACATGAACATAGTGCCTAAAAATGAGTATTAGAACCCTCCGCCGCAATATAAATTGGAATATATATAGAACCTGTTTAGATTGAGTACGACACGTCTCAAAATCACATATTATGACCTTTAAAAGACTCGATTGATATCCAAATGAACCTTATATTACACCGGGGCATTACTTTTGTTGTGGACTTTGTTCAACGCGAATATCGGTCGATTTTATTCCGAGACCCAAATGGCCAAAAAAACGTGGATAATAACCTTCAAAATCGACCGTTTTTAGCTATTTTCGAGAGTTTTCAAATTTGTTGTAAAACGCGAATATTTTTTGACGAAAACTTGTCAATAAGAATATAATGCCTAAAAATGATTATTAGAACCCTCCAGTGCGATATAAATTGGAATATAGAACCCGTTTCGATTGAATCTGATGCGTCTTAAAATCACATATCATGGCCTTTAAAAGACTTGATTGACATCCATATGACACTTATATTACACAGGGGCATTACATTTGGTGTAGACTTTGTTCAGCGTGAATATCGGTCGATTTTATTCCGTGACTCAAATGCCCGAAAAAACGCGGATAATAACCTTCAAAATCGACCGTTTTTAGCTATTTTAGAGAGTTTTTAAATTAGTTCTAAACCGCAAATATTTTTTGATGAAAACTTGTCAACATGAACATAATGCCTAAAAATGATTATTAGAAGGCTCCGACGCGATATAAATTGGAATATAGAACCTGTTTCGATTGAGTCCGACACGTCTCAAAATCACATATTATGGCCATTAAAAGACTCGATTGACATACAAACGACCCTTATATTACACCGGGGCATTACATTTGGTGTGGACCTTGTTCAACGCGAATATCGGTCGATTTGATTCCGGGATTCAAAATCGTTGAAAAAACGTGGATAATAACCTTCAAAATCGATCATTTTTAGCTATTTTCGAGAGTTTATAAATTTGTTCTAAAGCGCAAATATTTTTGGACGAAAACTTGTCAACATAAGTATAATGCCTAAACATGATTATTAGAACCCTCCGGCGCGATATAAATTGGTATATAGAACTTGTTTGGATTGAATCCGACACGTCTCAAAATCACATATTATGTCCTTTAAAAGACTCGATTGAGATCCAAATGACCCTTATTTTACACCGGGGCATTACATTTAGTGTGGACCTTGTTCAGTGCGAATATCGGTCGATTTTCTTCCGGGACCCAAATGGCCGAAAAAACGTGGATAATAACCTTCAAAATCGACCATTTTTTAGCTATTTTCGAGAATTTTTAAATTTCTTATAAAGCGCGACAAAAACTTGTCAACATGAACATAGTGCCTAAAAATGAGTATTAGAACCCTCCGCCGCAATATAAATTGGAATATATATAGAACCTGTTTCGATTGAGTACGACACGTCTCAAAATCACATATTATGACCTTTAAAAGACTCGATTGACATCCAAATGAACCTTATATTACACCGGGGCATTACTTTTGTTGTGGACTTTGTTCAACGCGAATATCGGTCGATTTTATTTCGAGACCCAAATGGCCAAAAAAACGTGGATAATAACCTTCAAAATCGACCGTTTTTAGCTATTTTCGAGAGTTTTCAAATTTGTTGTAAAACGCGAATATTTTTTGACGAAAACTTGTCAATAAGAATATAATGCCTAAAAATGATTATTAGAACCCTCCAGCGCGATATAAATTGGAATATAGAACCCGTTTCGATTGAATCTGATGCGTCTTAAAATCACATATCATGGCCTTTAAAAGACTTGATTGACATCCATATGACACTTATATTACACAGGGGCATTACATTTGGTGTAGACTTTGTTCAGCGTGAATATCGGTCGATTTTATTCCGTGACTCAAATGCCCGAAAAAACGCGGATAATAACCTTCAAAATCGACCGTTTTTAGCTATTTTCGAGAGTTTTTAAATTAGTTCTAAACCGCGAATATTTTTTGATGAAAACTTGTCAACATGAACATAATGCCTAAAAATGATTATTAGAAGGCTCCGACGCGATATAAATTGGAATATAGAACCTGTTTCGATTGAGTCCGACACGTCTCAAAATCACATATTATGGCCATTAAAAGACTCGATTGACATACAAACGACCCTTATATTACACCGGGGCATTACATTTGGTGTGGACCTTGTTCAACGCGAATATCGGTCGATTTGATTCCGGGATTCAAAATCGTTGAAAAAACGTGGATAATAACCTTCAAAATCGATCATTTTTAGCTATTTTCGAGAGTTTATAAATTTGTTCTAAAGCGCAAATATTTTTGGACGAAAACTTGTCAACATAAGTATAATGCCTAAACATGATTATTAGAACCCTCCGGCGCGATTTAAATTGGTATATAGAACTTGTTTGGATTGAATCCGACACGTCTCAAAATCACATATTATGTCCTTTAAAAGACTCGATTGAGATCCAAATGACCCTTATTTTACACCGGGGCATTACATTTAGTGTGGACCTTGTTCAGTGCGAATATCGGTCGATTTTCTTCCGGGACCCAAATGGCCGAAAAAACGTGGATAATAACCTTCAAAATCGACCATTTTTTAGCTATTTTCGAGAATTTTTAAATTTCTTATAAAGCGCGACAAAAACTTGTCAACATGAACATAGTGCCTAAAAATGAGTATTAGAACCCTCCGCCGCAATATAAATTGGAATATATATAGAACCTGTTTCGATTGAGGACGACACGTCTCAAAATCACATATTATGACCTTTAAAAGACTCGATTGACATCCAAATGAACCTTATATTACACCGGGGCATTACTTTTGTTGTGGACTTTGTTCAACGCGAATATCGGTCGATTTTATTCCGAGACCCAAATGGCCAAAAAAACGTGGATAATAACCTTCAAAATCGACCGTTTTTAGCTATTTTCGAGAGTTTTCAAATTTGTTGTAAAACGCGAATATTTTTTGACGAAAACTTGTCAATAAGAATATAATACCTAAAAATGATTATTAGAACCCTCCAGCGCGATATAAATTGGAATATAGAACCCGTTTCGATTGAATCTGATGCGTCTTAAAATCACATATCATGGCCTTTAAAAGACTTGATTGACATCCATATGACACTTATATTACACAGGGGCATTACATTTGGTGTAGACTTTGTTCAGCGTGAATATCGGTCGATTTTATTCCGTGACTCAAATGCCCAAAAAAACGCGGATAATAACCTTCAAAATCGACCGTTTTTAGCTATTTTCGAGAGTTTTTAAATTAGTTCTAAACCGCGAATATTTTTTGATGAAAACTTGTCAACATGAACATAATGCCTAAAAATGATTATTAGAAGGCTCCGACGCGATATAAATTGGAATATAGAACCTGTTTCGATTGAGTCCGACACGTCTCAAAATCACATATTATGGCCATTAAAAGACTCGATTGACATCCAAATGACCCTTATATTACACCGGAGCATTACATTCGGTGTAGACTTTGTTCAACGCGAATACCGATCGATTTTATTCCGGGACCCAAATGGCCGAAAAAACGTGGATAATAACCTTCAAAATCGACCGTTTTTAGCTATTTTCGAGAGTTTTTAAATTAGTTCTAAAGCGCGAATATTTTTTGACGAAAACTTGTCAACATGAATATAATGCCTAAAAATGATTATTAGAAGGCTCCGACGCGATATAAATTGGAATATAGAACATGTTTCGATTGAGTCCGACACGTCTCAAAATCACATATTATGGCCATTAAAAGACTCGATTGACATCCAAATGACCCTTATATTACACCGGAGCATTACATTCGGTGTAGACTTTGTTCAACGCGAATACCGATCGATTTTATTCCGGGACCCAAATGGCCGAAAAAACGTGGATAATAACCTTCAAAATCGACCGTTTTTAGCTATTTTCGAGAGTTTTTAAATTAGTTCTAAAGCGCGAATATTTTTTGACGAAAACTTGTCAACATGAATATAATGCCTAAAAATGATTATTAGAAGGCTCCGACGCGATATAAATTGGAATATAGAACATGTTTCGATTGAGTCCGACACGTCTCAAAATCACATATTATGGCCTTTAAAAGACTCGATTTACATCCAAACGACCCTTATATTACACCGGGGCATTACATTTGGTGTGGACCTTGTTCAACGCGAATATCGGTCGATTTGATTCGGGGATTCAAAATCGTTGAAAAAACGTGGATAATAACCTTCAAAATCGATCATTTTTAGCTATTTTCGAGAGTTTATAAATTTGTTCTAAAGCGCAAATATTTTTGGACGAAAACTTGTCAACATAAGTATAATGCCTAAACATGATTATTAGAACCCTCCGGCGCGATATAAATTGGTATATAGAACTTGTTTGGATTGAATCCGACACGTCTCAAAATCACATATTATGTCCTTTAAAAGACTCGATTGAGATCCAAATGACCCTTATTTTACACCGGGGCATTACATTTAGTGTGGACCTTGTTCAGTGCGAATATCGGTCGATTTTCTTCCGGGACCCAAATGGCCGAAAAAACGTGGATAATAACCTTCAAAATCGACCATTTTTTAGCTATTTTCGAGAATTTTTAAATTTCTTATAAAGCGCGACAAAAACTTGTCAACATGAACATAGTGCCTAAAAATGAGTATTAGAACCCTCCGCCGCAATATAAATTGGAATATATATAGAACCTGTTTCGATTGAGTACGACACGTCTCAAAATCACATATTATGACCTTTAAAAGACTCGATTGACATCCAAATGAACCTTATATTACACCGGGGCATTACTTTTGTTGTGGACTTTGTTCATCGCGAATATCGGTCGATTTTATTCCGAGACCCAAATGGCCAAAAAAACGTGGATAATAACCTTCAAAATCGACCGTTTTTAGCTATTTTCGAGAGTTTTCAAATTTGTTGTAAAACGCGAATATTTTTTGACGAAAACTTGTCAATAAGAATATAATGCCTAAAAATGATTATTAGAACCCTCCAGCGCGATATAAATTGGAATATAGAACCCGTTTCGATTGAATCTGATGCGTCTTAAAATCACATATCATGGCCTTTAAAAGACTTGATTGACATCCATATGACACTTATATTACACAGGGGCATTACATTTGGTGTAGACTTTGTTCAGCGTGAATATCGGTCGATTTTATTCCGTGACTCAAATGCCCGAAAAAACGCGGATAATAACCTTCAAAATCGACCGTTTTTAGCTATTTTCGAGAGTTTTTAAATTAGTTCTAAACCGCGAATATTTTTTGATGAAAACTTGTCAACATGAACATAATGCCTAAAAATGATTATTAGAAGGCTCCGACGCGATATAAATTGGAATATAGAACCTGTTTCGATTGAGTCCGACACGTCTCAAAATCACATATTATGGCCATTAAAAGACTCGATTGACATCCAAATGACCCTTATATTACACCGGAGCATTACATTCGGTGTAGACTTTGTTCAACGCGAATACCGATCGATTTTATTCCGGGACCCAAATGGCCGAAAAAACGTGGATAATAACCTTCAAAATCGACCGTTTTTAGCTATTTTCGAGAGTTTTTAAATTAGTTCTAAAGCGCGAATATTTTTTGACGAAAACTTGTCAACATGAATATAATGCCTAAAAATGATTATTAGAAGGCTCCGACGCGATATAAATTGGAATATAGAACATGTTTCGATTGAGTCCGACACGTCTCAAAATCACATATTATGGCCTTTAAAAGACTCGATTTACATCCAAACGACCCTTATATTACACCGGGGCATTACATTTGGTGTGGACTTTATTTGTTCTGCGCGAATACCAGTTGATTTTATTCCGGGACCCAAATGACCGAAAAAACGTGGATAATAACCTTTAAAATCGATCATTTTTAGCTATTTTCGAGAGTTTATAAATATGTTCAAAAGCGTCCATATTTTTTGGCGAAAACTTGTCAACATGAACATAATGCCTAAAAATGATTATTAGAACCCTCCGACGCAGTATAAATTGGAATATAGAACCTGTTTCGACTGAGTCCGACACGTCTCAAAATCACATATTATGGCCTTTAAAAGACTCGATTGACATACAAACGACCCTTATATTACACCGGGGCATTACATTTGGTGTGGACCTTGTTCAACGCGAATATCGGTCGATTTGATTCCGGGATTCAAAATCGTTGAAAAAACGTGGATAATAACCTTCAAAATCGATCATTTTTAGCTATTTTCGAGAGTTTATAAATTTGTTCTAAAGCGCAAATATTTTTGGACGAAAACTTGTCAACATAAGTATAATGCCTAAACATGATTATTAGAACCCTCCGGCGCGATATAAATTGGTATATAGAACTTGTTTGGATTGAATCCGACACGTCTCAAAATCACATATTATGTCCTTTAAAAGACTCGATTGAGATCCAAACGACCCTTATTTTACACCGGGGCATTACATTTAGTGTGGACCTTGTTCAGTGCGAATATCGGTCGATTTTCTTCCGGGACCCAAATGGCCGAAAAAACGTGGATAATAACCTTCAAAATCGACCATTTTTTAGCTATTTTCGAGAATTTTTAAATTTCTTATAAAGCGCGACAAAAACTTGTCAACATGAACATAGTGCCTAAAAATGAGTATTAGAACCCTCCGCCGCAATATAAATTGGAATATATATAGAACCTGTTTAGATTGAGTACGACACGTCTCAAAATCACATATTATGACCTTTAAAAGACTCGATTGATATCCAAATGAACCTTATATTACACCGGGGCATTACTTTTGTTGTGGACTTTGTTCAACGCGAATATCGGTCGATTTTATTCCGAGACCCAAATGGCCAAAAAAACGTGGATAATAACCTTCAAAATCGACCGTTTTTAGCTATTTTCGAGAGTTTTCAAATTTGTTGTAAAACGCGAATATTTTTTGACGAAAACTTGTCAATAAGAATATAATGCCTAAAAATGATTATTAGAACCCTCCAGTGCGATATAAATTGGAATATAGAACCCGTTTCGATTGAATCTGATGCGTCTTAAAATCATATATCATGGCCTTTAAAAGACTTGATTGACATCCATATGACACTTATATTACACAGGGGCATTACATTTGGTGTAGACTTTGTTCAGCGTGAATATCGGTCGATTTTATTCCGTGACTCAAATGCCCGAAAAAACGCGGATAATAACCTTCAAAATCGACCGTTTTTAGCTATTTTAGAGAGTTTTTAAATTAGTTCTAAACCGCGAATAATTTTTGATGAAAACTTGTCAACATGAACATAATGCCTAAAAATGATTATTAGAAGGCTCCGACGCGATATAAATTGGAATATAGAACCTGTTTCGACTGAGTCCGACACGTCTCAAAATCACATATTATGGCCATTAAAAGACTCGATTGACATACAAACGACCCTTATATTACACCGGGGCATTACATTTGGTGTGGACCTTGTTCAACGCGAATATCGGTCGATTTGATTCCGGGATTCAAAATCGTTGAAAAAACGTGGATAATAACCTTCAAAATCGATCATTTTTAGCTATTTTCGAGAGTTTATAAATTTGTTCTAAAGCGCAAATATTTTTGGACGAAAACTTGTCAACATAAGTATAATGCCTAAACATGATTATTAGAACCCTCCGGCGCGATATAAATTGGTATATAGAACTTGTTTGGATTGAATCCGACACGTCTCAAAATCACATATTATGTCCTTTAAAAGACTCGATTGAGATCCAAATGACCCTTATTTTACACCGGGGCATTACATTTAGTGTGGACCTTGTTCAGTGCGAATATCGGTCGATTTTCTTCCGGGACCCAAATGGCCGAAAAAACGTGGATAATAACCTTCAAAATCGACCATTTTTTAGCTATTTTCGAGAATTTTTAAATTTCTTATAAAGCGCGACAAAAACTTGTCAACATGAACATAGTGCCTAAAAATGAGTATTAGAACCCTCCGCCGCAATATAAATTGGAATATATATAGAACCTGTTTCGATTGAGTACGACACGTCTCAAAATCACATATTATGACCTTTAAAAGACTCGATTGACATCCAAATGAACCTTATATTACACCGGGGCATTACTTTTGTTGTGGACTTTGTTCAACGCGAATATCGGTCGATTTTATTCCGAGACCCAAATGGCCAAAAAAACGTGGATAATAACCTTCAAAATCGACAGTTTTTAGCTATTTTCGAGAGTTTTCAAATTTGTTGTAAAACGCGAATATTTTTTGACGAAAACTTGTCAATAAGAATATAATGCCTAAAAATGATTATTAGAACCCTCCAGCGCGATATAAATTGGAATATAGAACCCGTTTCGATTGAATCTGATGCGTCTTAAAATCACATATCATGGCCTTTAAAAGACTTGATTGACATCCATATGACACTTATATTACACAGGGGCATTACATTTGGTGTAGACTTTGTTCAGCGTGAATATCGGTCGATTTTATTCCGTGACTCAAATGCCCGAAAAAACGCGGATAATAACCTTCAAAATCGACCGTTTTTAGCTATTTTCGAGAGTTTTTAAATTAGTTCTAAACCGCGAATATTTTTTGGCGAAAACTTGTCAACATGAACATAATGCCTAAAAATGATTATTAGAACCCTCCGACGCAGTATAAATTGGAATATAGAACCTGTTTCGACTGAGTCCGACACGTCTCAAAATCACATATTATGGCCATTAAAAGACTCGATTGACATACAAACGACCCTTATATTACACCGGGGCATTACATTTGGTGTGGACCTTGTTCAACGCGAATATCGGTCGATTTGATTCCGGGATTCAAAATCGTTGAAAAAACGTGGATAATAACCTTCAAAATCGATCATTTTTAGCTATTTTTGAGAGTTTATAAATTTGTTCTAAAGCGCAAATATTTTTGGACGAAAACTTGTCAACATAAGTATAATGCCTAAACATGATTATTAGAACCCTCCGGCGCGATATAAATTGGTATATAGAACTTGTTTGGATTGAATCCGACACGTCTCAAAATCACATATTATGTCCTTTAAAAGACTCGATTGAGATCCAAATGACCCTTATTTTACACCGGGGCATTACATTTAGTGTGGACCTTGTTCAGTGCGAATATCGGTCGATTTTCTTCCGGGACCCAAATGGCCGAAAAAACGTGGATAATAACCTTCAAAATCGACCTTTTTTTAGCTATTTTCGAGAATTTTTAAATTTCTTATAAAGCGCGACAAAAACTTGTCAACATGAACATAGTGCCTAAAAATGAGTATTAGAACCCTCCGCCGCAATATAAATTGGAATATATATAGAACCTGTTTCGATTGAGTACGACACGTCTCAAAATCACATATTATGACCTTTAAAAGACTCGATTGACATCCAAATGAACCTTATATTACACCGGGGCATTAATTTTGTTGTGGACTTTGTTCAACGCGAATATCGGTCGATTTTATTCCGAGACCCAAATGGCCAAAAAAACGTGGATAATAACCTTCAAAATCGACCGTTTTTAGCTATTTTCGAGAGTTTTCAAATTTGTTGTAAAACGCGAATATTTTTTGACGAAAACTTGTCAATAAGAATATAATGCCTAAAAATGATTATTAGAACCCTCCAGCGCGATATAAATTGGAATATAGAACCCGTTTCGATTGAATCTGATGCGTCTTAAAATCACATATCATGGCCTTTAAAAGACTTGATTGGCATTCATATGACACTTATATTACACAGGGGCATTACATTTGGTGTAGACTTTGTTCAGCGTGAATATCGGTCGATTTTATTCCGTGACTCAAATGCCCGAAAAAACGCGGATAATAACCTTCAAAATCGACCGTTTTTAGCTATTTTCGAGAGTTTTTAAATTAGTTCTAAACCGCGAATATTTTTTGATGAAAACTTGTCAACATGAACATAATGCCTAAAAATGATTATTAGAAGGCTCCGACGCGATATAAATTGGAATATAGAACCTGTTTCGATTGAGTCCGACACGTCTCAAAATCACATATTATGGCCATTAAAAGACTCGATTGACATCCAAATGACCCTTATATTACACCGGAGCATTACATTCGGTGTAGACTTTGTTCAACGCGAATACCGATCGATTTTATTCCGGGGCCCAAATGGCCGAAAAAACGTGGATAATAACCTTCAAAATCGACCGTTTTTAGCTATTTTCGAGAGTTTTTAAATTAGTTCTAAAGCGCGAATATTTTTTGACGAAAACTTGTCAACATGAATATAATGCCTAAAAATGATTATTAGAAGGCTCCGACGCGATATAAATTGGAATATAGAACATGTTTCGATTGAGTCCGACACGTCTCAAAATCACATATTATGGCCTTTAAAAGACTCGATTTACATCCAAACGACCCTTATATTACACCGGGGCGTTACATTTGGTGTGGACTTTGTTCTGCGCGAATACCAGTTGATTTTATTCCGGGACCCAAATGACCGAAAAAACGTGGATAATAACCTTTAAAATCGACCATTTTTAGCTATTTTCGAGAGTTTATAAATATGTTCAAAAGCGTCCATATTTTTTGGCGAAAACTTGTCAACATGAACATAATGCCTAAAAATGATTATTAGAACCCTCCGACGCAGTATAAATTGGAATATAGAACCTGTTTCGACTGAGTCCGACACGTCTCAAAATCACATATTATGGCCTTTAAAAGACTCGATTGACATACAAACGACCCTTATATTACACCGGGGCATTACATTTGGTGTGGACCTTGTTCAACGCGAATATCGGTCGATTTGATTCCGGGATTCAAAATCGTTGAAAAAACGTGGATAATAACCTTCAAAATCGATCATTTTTAGCTATTTTCGAGAGTTTATAAATTTGTTCTAAAGCGCAAATATTTTTGGACGAAAACTTGTCAACATAAGTATAATGCCTAAACATGATTATTAGAACCCTCCGGCGCGATATAAATTGGTATATAGAACTTGTTTGGATTGAATCCGACACGTCTCAAAATCACATATTATGTCCTTTAAAAGACTCGATTGAGATCCAAATGACCCTTATTTTACACCGGGGCATTACATTTAGTGTGGACCTTGTTCAGTGCGAATATCGGTCGATTTTCTTCCGGGACCCAAATGGCCGAAAAAACGTGGATAATAACCTTCAAAATCGACCATTTTTTAGCTATTTTCGAGAATTTTTAAATTTCTTATAAAGCGCGACAAAAACTTGTCAACATGAACATAGTGCCTAAAAATGAGTATTAGAACCCTCCGCCGCAATATAAATTGGAATATATATAGAACCTGTTTCGATTGAGTACGACACGTCTCAAAATCACATATTATGACCTTTAAAAGACTCGATTGACATCCAAATGAACCTTATATTACACCGGGGCATTACTTTTGTTGTGGACTTTGTTCAACGCGAATATCGGTCGATTTTATTCCGAGACCCAAATGGCCAAAAAAACGTGGATAATAACCTTCAAAATCGACAGTTTTTAGCTATTTTCGAGAGTTTTCAAATTTGTTGTAAAACGCGAATATTTTTTGACGAAAACTTGTCAATAAGAATATAATGCCTAAAAATGATTATTAGAACCCTCCAGCGCGATATAAATTGGAATATAGAACCCGTTTCGATTGAATCTGATGCGTCTTAAAATCACATATCATGGCCTTTAAAAGACTTGATTGACATCCATATGACACTTATATTACACAGGGGCATTACATTTGGTGTAGACTTTGTTCAGCGTGAATATCGGTCGATTTTATTCCGTGACTCAAATGCCCGAAAAAACGCGGATAATAACCTTCAAAATCGACCGTTTTTAGCTATTTTCGAGAGTTTTTAAATTAGTTCTAAACCGCGAATATTTTTTGATGAAAACTTGTCAACATGAACATAATGCCTAAAAATGATTATTAGAAGGCTCCGACGCGATATAAATTGGAATATAGAACCTGTTTCGATTGAGTCCGACACGTCTCAAAATCACATATTATGGCCATTAAAAGACTCGATTGACATCCAAATGACCCTTATATTACACCGGAGCATTACATTCGGTGTAGACTTTGTTCAACGCGAATACCGATCGATTTTATTCCGGGGCCCAAATGGCCGAAAAAACGTGGATAATAACCTTCAAAATCGACCGTTTTTAGCTATTTTCGAGAGTTTTTAAATTAGTTCTAAAGCGCGAATATTTTTTGACGAAAACTTGTCAACATGAATATAATGCCTAAAAATGATTATTAGAAGGCTCCGACGCGATATAAATTGGAATATAGAACATGTTTTGATTGAGTCCGACACGTCTCAAAATCACATATTATGGCCTTTAAAAGACTCGATTTACATCCAAACGACCCTTATATTACACCGGGGCATTACATTTGGTGTGGACTTTGTTCTGCGCGAATACCAGTTGATTTTATTCCGGGACCCAAATGACCGAAAAAACGTGGATAATAACCTTTAAAATCGACCATTTTTAGCTATTTTCGAGAGTTTATAAATATGTTCAAAAGCGTCCATATTTTTTGGCGAAAACTTGTCAACATGAACATAATGCCTAAAAATGATTATTAGAACCCTCCGACGCAGTATAAATTGGAATATAGAACCTGTTTCGACTGAGTCCGACACGTCTCAAAATCACATATTATGGCCTTTAAAAGACTCGATTGACATACAAACGACCCTTATATTACACCGGGGCATTACATTTGGTGTGGACCTTGTTCAACGCGAATATCGGTCGATTTGATTCCGGGATTCAAAATCGTTGAAAAAACGTGGATAATAACCTTCAAAATCGATCATTTTTAGCTATTTTCGAGAGTTTATAAATTTGTTCTAAAGCGCAAATATTTTTGGACGAAAACTTATCAACATAAGTATAATGCCTAAACATGATTATTAGAACCCTCCGGCGCGATATAAATTGGTATATAGAACTTGTTTGGATTGAATCCGACACGTCTCAAAATCACATATTATGTCCTTTAAAAGACTCGATTGAGATCCAAATGACCCTTATTTTACACCGGGGCATTACATTTAGTGTGGACCTTGTTCAGTGCGAATATCGGTCGATTTTCTTCCGGGACCCAAATGGCCGAAAAAACGTGGATAATAACCTTCAAAATCGACCATTTTTTAGCTATTTTCGAGAATTTTTAAATTTCTTATAAAGCGCGACAAAAACTTGTCAACATGAACATAGTGCCTAAAAATGAGTATTAGAACCCTCCGCCGCAATATAAATTGGAATATATATAGAACCTGTTTCGATTGAGTACGACACGTCTCAAAATCACATATTATGACCTTTAAAAGACTCGATTGACATCCAAATGAACCTTATATTACACCGGGGCATTACTTTTGTTGTGGACTTTGTTCAACGCGAATATCGGTCGATTTTATTCCGAGACCCAAATGGCCAAAAAAACGTGGATAATAACCTTCAAAATCGACCGTTTTTAGCTATTTTCGAGAGTTTTCAAATTTGTTGTAAAACGCGAATATTTTTTGACGAAAACTTGTCAATAAGAATATAATGCCTAAAAATGATTATTAGAACCCTCCAGCGCGATATAAATTGGAATATAGAACCCGTTTCGATTGAATCTGATGCGTCTTAAAATCACATATCATGGCCTTTAAAAGACTTGATTGACATCCATATGACACTTATATTACACAGGGGCATTACATTTGGTGTAGACTTTGTTCAGCGTGAATATCGGTCGATTTTATTCCGTGACTCAAATGCCCGAAAAAACGCGGATAATAACCTTCAAAATCGACCTTTTTTAGCTATTTTCGAGAGTTTTTAAATTAGTTCTAAACCGCGAATATTTTTTGATGAAAACTTGTCAACATGAACATAATGCCTAAAAATGATTATTAGAAGGCTCCGACGCGATATAAATTGGAATATAGAACCTGTTTCGATTGAGTCCGACACGTCTCAAAATCACATATTATGGCCATTAAAAGACTCGATTGACATCCAAATGACCCTTATATTACACCGGAGCATTACATTCGGTGTAGACTTTGTTCAACTCGAATACCGATCGATTTTATTCCGGGGCCCAAATGGCCGAAAAAACGTGGATAATAACCTTCAAAATCGACCGTTTTTAGCTATTTTCGAGAGTTTTTAAATTAGTTCTAAAGCGCGAATATTTTTTGACGAAAACTTATCAACATGAATATAATGCCTAAAAATGATTATTAGAAGGCTCCGACGCGATATAAATTGGAATATAGAACATGTTTCGATTGAGTCCGACACGTCTCAAAATCACATATTATGGCCTTTAAAAGACTCGATTTACATCCAAACGACCCTTATATTACACCGGGGCATTACATTTGGTGTGGACTTTGTTCTGCGCGAATACCAGTTGATTTTATTCCGGGACCCAAATGACCGAAAAAACGTGGATAATAACCTTTAAAATCGACCATTTTTAGCTATTTTCGAGAGTTTATAAATATGTTCAAAAGCGTCCATATTTTTTGGCGAAAACTTGTCAACATGAACATAATGCCTAAAAATGATTATTAGAACCCTCCGACGCAGTATAAATTGGAATATAGAACCTGTTTCGACTGAGTCCGACACGTCTCAAAATCACATATTATGGCCTTTAAAAGACTCGATTGACATACAAACGACCCTTATATTACACCGGGGCATTACATTTGGTGTGGACCTTGTTCAACGCGAATATCGGTCGATTTGATTCCGGGATTCAAAATCGTTGAAAAAACGTGGATAATAACCTTCAAAATCGATCATTTTTAGCTATTTTCGAGAGTTTATAAATTTGTTCTAAAGCGCAAATATTTTTGGACGAAAACTTGTCAACATAAGTATAATGCCTAAACATGATTATTAGAACCCTCCGGCGCGATATAAATTGGTATATAGAACTTGTTTGGATTGAATCCGACACGTCTCAAAATCACATATTATGTCCTTTAAAAGACTCGATTGAGATCCAAATGACCCTTATTTTACACCGGGGCATTACATTTAGTGTGGACCTTGTTCAGTGCGAATATCGGTCGATTTTCTTCCGGGACCCAAATGGCCGAAAAAACGTGGATAATAACCTTCAAAATCGACCATTTTTTAGCTATTTTCGAGAATTTTTAAATTTCTTATAAAGCGCGACAAAAACTTGTCAACATGAACATAGTGCCTAAAAATGAGTATTAGAACCCTCCGCCGCAATATAAATTGGAATATATATAGAACCTGTTTCGATTGAGTACGACACGTCTCAAAATCACATATTATGACCTTTAAAAGACTCGATTGACATCCAAATGAACCTTATATTACACCGGGGCATTACTTTTGTTGTGGACTTTGTTCAACGCGAATATCGGTCGATTTTATTCCGAGACCCAAATGGCCAAAAAAACGTGGATAATAACCTTCAAAATCGACCGTTTTTAGCTATTTTCGAGAGTTTTCAAATTTGTTTTAAAACGCGAATATTTTTTGACGAAAACTTGTCAATAAGAATATAATGCCTAAAAATGATTATTAGAACCCTCCAGCGCGATATAAATTGGAATATAGAACCCGTTTCGATTGAATCTGATGCGTCTTAAAATCACATATCATGGCCTTTAAAAGACTTGATTGACATCCATATGACACTTATATTTTTAATACCCACATTTTTTTATATATAGTGAGTCAGACCCGAATAAAACATGTTAATTAATACAACCCGATGTTATATCGAACCTGGACTCAAGTGGGGTATGTATTAACAAATCAAGCCACGTATTGTTTACATGATCATACTCCATATTACCCTAATTACTCCATCTTACCCTAATCCCACGCCCTTATAATCCCACACCCTTATAATCACTTTACCAAGCATTACCTCACCAGTTACACAATACTACACGCACAACCAAGTAGAAAACACCGCCGCCCGTAACGAGAGAAGAAGAAGAAGGCCCTAGGAGTCGGATCGAACCATAGGCGAGCTAGACCCTGTCTATACACGTCACTCGGTATGCCACACCGTCTTTATGTTTTATGGCATGTTTAGTGTACATTCGTGTCGAATTATCGGAATCGGGATTGGTATTGTCGGGATTAGCAATTGTGTTGCGTCATTATTGTGGTACGATACTGGTTTAGATTGATGTCGTTGTCATTATGATAACATTGTCGTACTAATTGTTGTTGGGAATTGTGTCGGCCCATGTACGACTATGTCGGTTGTTATGTTTTGTCCGTAATTACTGCCATTGTTATATTTTGTGGGAGGACCGAAGCATTAAAAGCATAAGAGTAGTATCGTGAGTGTCGAAATTGTGAACGAGCCTGGTACGTTTGGGTTACTGGACTTACTGCCATTGTTATAGCCGAAGAACACCATGGCATGCTGTGTGTGCTTATTGTTATTAATATAGATATAACAATAGTACTTTATATTAATATAATATAATAAAAGTAGCAAGAATTAAAAATAGTAGCAGTATGTTTGTATGTGATATTTTATATTAATATAATAATAAGGGTTAATAATAATTATAATAGTGATGCGGTGGGTCTTGTTAGCATTTGTACGGAGTACCAAGAGTATTACTCCGTAGTTGGTGCGCTGAGTATGTACATTAGTATGATATACTTATAATATAATATAAGTATCATAGGTATAATATAAGTATAATAGTGTGTCAAGTATCATAAGTTGTGGTAGTCGAATTTCATTAGAATGGTATTGGGTTCGTGTTATAAAATCAATACGTTATGATCGATATTAATTTAGATGTATGATATTTTATTAGGGTCGGACTTCGTAGAATCTCCGTGGTGAATTATACTACCAAGCTGTGGTGACCTGCTATTTAGGTAAGGCTTTCCTTACTTGGAATGTGTTAACACTATAATGTCGTTCGAGCTATGTATTTATGATATAAGATTGATATGGATGAGATTGAGTAGTGTAGCGAGATCCTGACCGGAAGGTTCATTGAGTAGTGTAGCGAAATCCTGACCGGGAGGTCCACTGAGTAGTATAGCGAAATCCTGGCCGGGAGGTCCATTGAGTAGTGTAGCAGAAATTATGGGTATTGTGAAGTGCTGAGAATATGGAGATGATATTATTGAATTGTACCGATGATGATACTGAGATGATTGAGACTGGATGTTTTATACTCCGTACTTGTATTTTAATGTTAGCATGTTCTAACCGTTTCCTCTGTCTAAATTGTCACCCTATCTTATTGGGGGCCTGCGACGATCCAATTGACTTTTTCGGTCTTTTGGGGAGCAGAGTATTGATGCAGATATGGATCATTGATATATGCTTAACTGAAGGGAATTGCTGTTCGGGAAGGGAGTGCGTAATCATCGTTGTTATACTCTTAGCATGTTTCCGTCGTTAGTACTTGATAGACCTTTTATTCACGTAGTCGTTTTGGGTTTTTGTAACCATACTTAGTTCTCAAACTTGGTTTGCATCCTTTGAATAATCTATTAAACTCGGTTGTGTTTCAGTATTGTTTTGTGATGAGACTACGACCTCGGTTAACCCGGGATGGTAACACTCTCATTTATCCAAGAAGGCCTAGTTAAGGCTCTTAGATAAACGGGGGTGTTACAAAGTGGTATCAGAGCGATCGATTCTGGAGCCTGAATAAAAGAATGTAGGAATTAAAAAGAACCCCGGTGATAGACCATTAGGAGCCCACTTAAAATCTCTGGTTGAGGAGACGTCCTTATACCAACCCCGGCCCTTTTGGTTTGGACCCGGTAACTACGTGTGAGATTGAGAGGGGGTAGAATAAGATGGGTCCGCGATGATGATATGAAGTTCCTTGAATTGCATAATTGTACGAATAGTTACAAGTGTGATGTTTACAATGACATGAATAATTACAACGTTAGTAGTGATTTATTGTTATGATGAATGAGCATTTAAGGCTCATGTGTATGATATTGTTGTTTTGAGGTAGTCATGTCAAAGGATGCAGCTACCAGTTCTACCCCAGCTACTCCGAGTGCCGAGGAAATGGCGCGCTTAAGGGCAACCAACGATGCGCTTTTGGAAGCTTTGAGAAACATCCATGTCCCGAAACCACCAACGACAGACGCGGCTGCTATCAGCGCTGCGATAGCACGCCTTCGTCCCAGTAAATATGACGGAACTGGTGGGCCGTCGCAGCTAGAAAACTGGGTGAGAGAAATGAAGAAGGTGTTCCAGACCGTGAATTGTCCGGAGAATTTGAAGCTGAATCAAGCTGCGTTCTATTTGAGTGGCAAGGCCGATTTATGGTGGCACCTTAACTATGACAAGCTGATTGCAGAGCACGAGGAAGGGGATTCCGGGGAGTACGTCTTTGGGTGGAAGAGTCTCGCAGAAGCGCTGAGGGTGGAGTTCTTTCCGGAACATATCCGTAGTGCAAAAAGAGCTGAATTTGATCGTTTCACCATGACAGACGATATGACTGTCGAGGACTACTACGACAAATTTATGGAGCTGGCCACTTATTCTGCTGACCTCAATCTGAGTTCCGAACTTCTAGCTTCCCGTTTTGAGAGGGGTCTGTCTGTTAGGATCCTCGAGAAGCTACCCATGGGGAATAATGCTGATGTGAAAGAGGTATACTTGAGAGCCGGGCACGCCGAGCGAATAGCTGATCGCATTAAGGAGCTGAACGGTCAGAAAGGTGAAAAGAGGAAAGCCGAGTCCGAGAATGCTGTGCAGGGGGATGCAAAGAGAGGGGGAAATAACAGATCTCAATGGCAGAGATCCCAATACTCAGGTGGGAACAGTTATAGAGGAGGTAGTTACAACACCGGGAAGAAAGATGTTCGGCACTACAACTGTAAGTGGTGCAGCTACAACCACCCCGGTAAGGACTGCAATGGACAACTAATAACCTGTTACCACTGCGGGAAACTGGGACACCGAGCTTACGAATGTCGGTTGAAGGGAGGGCAACAGCAGGGCAACCCTAATTCTATCCCAGTAACAAGGTCGGAAAGTGTTAACCAAGGGAATCGGTACCAGGGAAACGGGAACCTATCACAGGAGAACTGGAACCGCCCACAAGGGAGTTACTATCAAAGGTCTGGGAGCACTACCCAGTCAACTGCAGGCGTTAAGCCAACAAATTCCGCTGGTGGGACACCTGAGGTGAGTAAGAATACTGGGAAACTCTTTGCTATGGGGAAACAAGCTGCTGAAGAGGACACACAAGTTATCACGGGTACCTTTCTCGTTAACTCGAAACCTTCTTTTATTCTGTTCGATTCTGGGGCAACCCATTCTTTTGTAGCTTGTAATCATGTACCGAGTCTAGGGTTAGTGGATTTTGAAAATATAGCTGATGATATAATCACACCCTCGGGGAAGTCGGTTAGGTGTACAAGGGTCTTTCGGAATGTGTCTTTAATAGTTGGGGGAGTGGACCTGCCAGTTAATTTAATAGAGTTTCCCCTAGATGACTTTGATATTATCCTGGGGATGGATTGGTTGGGACGGTTTAGGGCCCAGATTGATTGTAATCTCAAGAAAGTGTCATTAAGAGGCCCGAAGGGCATTAGGGTGTCTTATAGAGGATTTGCTGTAAAACCAACTGTGAAGATCATAGCAGCCATTACTCTGAAGACCCATCTGAAGAAGGGAAGTCCGTTATTCTTGTGCCATGTACGGGATACTCGAGCCGAGGAGTTGTCTTCCGATTCAATTCCTGTAGTGAGCGAGTTTGGGGACGTATTTCCGGAGGAGATCCCAGGGTTACCACCAAGGCGAGAGGTTGATTTCAGTGTCGAATTGAAACCAGGGACGGGGCCTATCTCTAAGGCACCGTACCGTATGGGGCCTAAGGAGTTGACCGAGCTAAAGAAGCAGTTGGAAGAATTGATGGATAAGGGGTATATCAGACCTAGTGTATCGCCGTGGGGTGCTCCCGTTTTGTTTGTACAGAAGAAGGATGGGAGCATGAGATTGTGTATTGACTACAGGGAGCTGAATAATGTCACTGTGAAGAATCGGTACCCTTTGCCTCGTATTGATGATCTATTCGATCAACTGAGTGGGGCTGGTATCTTTTCAAAGATTGATTTGAGATCCGGTTATCACCAGTTGAGGGTCAAGAACGAAGATATTCCTAAGACCGCATTCAGAACTCGGTATGGCCACTATGAATTTGTGGTGATGCCGTTTGGTCTAACAAATGCTCCTGCTGTTTTCATGGATTTGATGAACCGAGTTTTCCGACCCTACTTGGACAAGTTTGTGGTGGTGTTTATCGATGATATCCTGGTTTATTCGAGGAACCGGGAAGAGCATGCAGAACATCTGCGGATCGTATTGCAACTACTCCGAGACAACCAGTTGTACGCCAAGTTATCAAAGTGTGAGTTCTGGTTGGAGAAGGTCGCATTTTTGGGGCACGTGATTTCAAAAGAGGGGGTATCTGTAGATCCGAGCAAGATCGAAGCTGTCTCAAAGTGGCAGACACCAAAGAATGTAGCAGAGATTCGGAGTTTCTTGGGGTTAGCCGGGTACTATCGAAGGTTTGTGAAGGACTTCTCAAAGATAGCAAGACCGTTGACTAACCTTATGAGGAAGGAGATTCGGTACAGGTGGGATGACAGCTGTGAGAGGGCGTTCCAAACTTTGAAAGAGCGCCTGACTACGGCACCAATCCTAACCTTACCCGAAGGGAGCGAAAATTTCGAGGTGTACACTGATGCATCGAAGAATGGGTTGGGTTGTGTACTGATGCAGAATGGCAAAGTCATTGCGTATGCTTCACGTCAGCTGAAGACTTACGAAGAGAACTACCCAACTCATGACCTAGAACTTGGGGCAGTGGTGTTTGCTCTGAAAATATGGAGGCATTATCTGTATGGGGCAACATTCAAGGTGTTTTCAGACCACAAGAGCTTGAAGTACATCTACACACAGAAGGAGCTGAATATGCGACAAAGGCGATGGATAGAGCTGATCGGAGATTATGATATGGAGATTTTGTACCACGAGGGAAAGGCAAACGTGGTGGCCGACGCTCTAAGCAGGAAATCTGTGCATTCCTTGTGTTTGGATATGTCCAGATTGAAGCTAAGGAATGAAGTGCGACAGATGGGGATTCATGTGATAAGAAAAGGGGAAGCAATGACGAATTTGGCGATTCAACCCGAGTTGTACGCCGAAATACGAGAAGAGCAGTTTTTGGATCAGAAGTATGTAATGTGGCGAGCCCGTATTGAGAGAGGTGAACCCTCAAATCTCACCATTCACTCTGACGGGAGCCTCAGGTTCAACGACAGGTGGTGGGTACCGGAAGGAGGAGATTTAAGGAGGAAAATCATGACCGAGGCGCATTGCAGCCCTTACTCGGTACATCCGGGTGGGGACAAACTGTATAAAGATCTGAAGAAGACGTTCTGGTGGGAGAACATGAAGAGAGAGGTGGCCGAGTTTGTGTCTAGATGTCTGACTTGTCAGAAGGTTAAGAGTGAACACAAACGACCACAGGGTAAGCTGCAACCCTTAGAGGTACCTAAGTGGAAATGGGACTCCATCTCCATGGATTTCATTGTTGGTTTGCCAAGGGCTCCGAAGGGGAATAATATGATATGGGTGATAGTGGATCGACTCACCAAGTCCGCTCACTTTGTTCCAATGAAGGATACATGGAGTAAGGCTGAGCTAGCAATGGCTTATAGGAGACATGTTCTGAAATTACATGGAGTACCTAAGGACATTGTGTCAGATCGTGATTCGAGGTTCATATCGAAATTTTGGCAAGAGCTACAGGAATCCTTGGGTACACAATTGAAAATGAGTACAGCCTTTCACCCTGCGACTGACGGTCAGACAGAACGAACCATACAGACTTTGGAAGACATGTTGCGGGCCTGTGCCTTGAAATTTCGGGGTTCGTGGGAGGATAGACTTGATTTGATTGAGTTCTCTTACAACAACAGCTACCATGCTAGCATCCAGATGGCACCGTTTGAAGCTTTGTATGGGAGGAAGTGTAGGAGCCCGGTTTGTTGGGACGAGAAGGCCGACGCAGTGGTTCTGGGGCCCCACATGATTCAGGAGATGATCGAGCAGGTACATGTAATCCGACAGAAGATGCGAGCAGCACAGGATCGTCAGAAGAGCTATGCTGATCTCCACCGTAGAGAGGTTGAATTCACTGTGGGTGATAAGGTCTTGCTGAAAGTGTCACCCATGAGAGGGGTTATGAGGTTTGGGAAGAAGGGCAAGTTGAGCCAAAAGTTTATTGGACCGTATGAAATTCTAGATAGGATAGGGGAGGTGGCGTATCGGTTAGCACTTCCTCCAGCTCTCGATAAAGTCCATAATGTGTTTCATGTTTCCCAGTTGAGAAAATATTTGAGTGACCCGTCTCACATCATTGAACTCGAGACAATCCAGTTAGATGATTCTCTTACCTATGAGGAGGTTCCAAAGGAAATTTTAGACCGGAAGGTTCGAAAAACACGAGGAGGGGAAACAGCTCTTGTCAAAGTCTTGTGGTCAAATCACAATGTCGAGGAAGCCACCTGGGAAACAGAAGCGTCGATGCAGAAACGTTTCCCTCATCTCTTCGATCAGGTAATCACCTTGGTTACGGGGACGTAACCCTGTCTATAAGGAGGGTAGAATGTAACAACCTGATTTATGCTATAACTTAAACTGGTATCCTATAGATTCCTTGTTTTCGTGCTTCGTTAAGAGGAAGGTAGTTCCTCAGAATTCTATTGAAGGGTTGTAAGTTTGTGTCGAGTAACGAACTTCGGGGACGAAGTTCCTTATAAGAAGGGTAGATTGTAATACCCGCATTTTTTTATATATAGTGAGTCAGACCCGAATAAAACATGTTAATTAATACAACCCGATGTTATATCGAACCTGGACTCAAGTGGGGTATGTATTAACAAATCAAGCCACGTATTGTTTACATGATCATACTCCATATTACCCTAATTACTCCATCTTACCCTAATCCCACGCCCTTATAATCCCACACCCTTATAATCACTTTACCAAGCATTACCTCACCAGTTACACAATACTACACGCACAACCAAATAGAAAACACCGCCGCCCGTAACGAGAGAAGAAGAAGAAGGCCCTAGGAGTCGGATCGAACCATAGGCGAGCTAGACCCTGTCTATACACGTCACTCGGTATGCCACACCGTCTTTATGTTTTATGGCATGTTTAGTGTACATTCGTGTCGAATTATCGGAATCGGGATTGGTATTGTCGGGATTAGCAATTGTGTTGCGTCATTATTGTGGTACGATACTGGTTTAGATTGATGTCGTTGTCATTATGATAACATTGTCGTACTAATTGTTGTTGGGAATTGTGTCGGCCCATGTACGACTATGTCGGTTGTTATGTTTTGTCCGTAATTACTGCCATTGTTATATTTTGTGGGAGGACCGAAGCATTAAAAGCATAAGAGTAGTATCGTGAGTGTCGAAATTGTTAACGAGCCTGGTACGTTTGGGTTACTGGACTTACTGCCATTGTTATAGCCGAAGAACACCATGGCATGCTGTGTGTGCTTATTGTTATTAATATAGATATAACAATAGTACTTTATATTAATATAATATAATAAAAGTAGCAAGAATTAAAAATAGTAGCAGTATGTTTGTATGTGATATTTTATATTAATATAATAATAATAAGGGTTAATAATAATTATAATAGTGATGCGGTGGGTCTTGTTAGCATTTGTACGGAGTACCAAGAGTATTACTCCGTAGTTGGTGCGCTGAGTATGTACATTAGTATGATATACTTATAATATAATATAAGTATCATAGGTATAATATAAGTATAATAGTGTGTCAAGTATCATAAGTTGTGGTAGTCGAATTTCATTAGAATGGTATTGGGTTCGTGTTATAAAATCAATACGTTATGATCGATATTAATTTAGATGTATGATATTTTATTAGGGTCGGACTTCGTAGAATCTCCGTGGTGAATTATACTACCAAGCTGTGGTGACCTGCTATTTAGGTAAGGCTTTCCTTACTTGGAATGTGTTAACACTATAATGTCGTTCGAGCTATGTATTTATGATATAAGATTGATATGGATGAGATTGAGTAGTGTAGCGAGATCCTGACCGGAAGGTTCATTGAGTAGTGTAGCGAAATCCTGACCGGGAGGTCCACTGAGTAGTATAGCGAAATCCTGGCCGGGAGGTCCATTGAGTAGTGTAGCAGAAATTATGGGTATTGTGAAGTGCTGAGAATATGGAGATGATATTATTGAATTGTACCGATGATGATACTGAGATGATTGAGACTGGATGTTTTATACTCCGTACTTGTATTTTAATGTTAGCATGTTCTAACCGTTTCCTCTGTCTAAATTGTCACCCTATCTTATTGGGGGCCTGCGACGATCCAATTGACTTTTTCGGTCTTTTGGGGAGCAGAGTATTGATGCAGATATGGATCATTGATATATGCTTAACTGAAGGGAATTGCTGTTCGGGAAGGGAGTGCGTAATCATCGTTGTTATACTCTTAGCATGTTTCCGTCGTTAGTACTTGATAGACCTTTTATTCACGTAGTCGTTTTTGGTTTTTGTAACCATACTTAGTTCTCAAACTTGGTTTGCATCCTTTGAATAATCTATTAAACTCGGTTGTGTTTCAGTATTGTTTTGTGATGAGACTACGACCTCGGTTAACCCGGGATGGTAACACTCTCATTTATCCAAGAAGGCCTAGTTAAGGCTCTTAGATAAACGGGGGTGTTACAATATTACACAGGGGCATTACATTTGGTGTAGACTTTGTTCAGCGTGAATATCGGTCGATTTTATTCCGTGACTCAAATGCCCGAAAAAACGCGGATAATAACCTTCAAAATCGACCGTTTTTAGCTATTTTCGAGAGTTTTTAAATTAGTTCTAAACCGCGAATATTTTTTGATGAAAACTTGTCAACATGAACATAATGCCTAAAAATGATTATTAGAAGGCTCCGACGCGATATAAATTGGAATATAGAACCTGTTTCGATTGAGTCCGACACGTCTCAAAATCACATATTATGGCCATTAAAAGACTCGATTGACATCCAAATGACCCTTATATTACACCGGAGCATTACATTCGGTGTAGACTTTGTTCAACGCGAATACCGATCGATTTTATTCCGGGACCCAAATGGCCGAAAAAACGTGGATAATAACCTTCAAAATCGACCGTTTTTAGCTATTTTCGAGAGTTTTTAAATTAGTTCTAAAGCGCGAATATTTTTTGACGAAAACTTGTCAACATGAATATAATGCCTAAAAATGATTATTAGAAGGCTCCGACGCGATATAAATTGGAATATAGAACATGTTTCGATTGAGTCCGACACGTCTCAAAATCACATATTATGGCCATTAAAAGACTCGATTGACATCCAAATGACCCTTATATTACACCGGAGCATTACATTCGGTGTAGACTTTGTTCAACGCGAATATCGGTCGATTTGATTCCGGGATTCAAAATCGTTGAAAAAACGTGGATAATAACCTTCAAAATCGATCATTTTTAGCTATTTTCGAGAGTTTATAAATTTGTTGTAAAACGCGAATATTTTTTGACGAAAACTTGTCAATAAGAATATAATGCCTAAAAATGATTATTAAAACCCTCCAGCGCGATATAAATTGGAATATAGAACCCGTTTCGATTGAATCTGATGCGTCTTAAAATCACATATCATGGCCTTTAAAAGACTTGATTGACATCCATATGACACTTATATTACACAGGGGCATTACATTTGGTGTAGACTTTGTTCAGCGTGAATATCGGTCGATTTTATTCCGTGACTCAAATGCCCGAAAAAACGCGGATAATAATCTTCAAAATCGACCGTTTTTAGCTATTTTCGAGAGTTTTTAAATTAGTTCTAAACCGTGAATATTTTTTGATGAAAACTTGTCAACATGAACATAATGCCTAAAAATGATTATTAGAAGGCTCCGACGCGATATAAATTGGAATATAGAACCTGTTTCGATTGAGTCCGACACGTCTCAAAATCACATATTATGGCCATTAAAAGACTCGATTGACATCCAAATGACCCTTATATTACACCGGAGCATTACATTTGGTGTAGACTTTGTTCAACGTGAATACCGATCGATTTTATTCCGGGACCCAAATGGCCGAAAAAACGTGGATAATAACCTTCAAAATCGACCGTTTTTAGCTATTTTCGAGAGTTTTTAAATTAGTTCTAAAGCGCGAATATTTTTTGACGAAAACTTGTCAACATGAATATAATGCCTAAAAATGATTATTAGAAGGCTCCGACGCGATATAAATTGGAATATAGAACATGTTTCGATTGAGTCCGACACGTCTCAAAATCACATATTATGGCCTTTAAAAGACTCGATTTACATCCAAACGACCCTTATATTACACCGGGGCGTTACATTTGGTGTGGACTTTGTTCTGCGCGAATACCGGTTGATTTTATTCCGGGACCCAAATGACCGAAAAAACGTGGATAATAACCTTTAAAATCGACCATTTTTAGCTATTTTCGAGAGTTTATAAATTTGTTCAAAAGCGTCCATATTTTTTGACGAAAACTTGTCAACATGAACATAATGCCTAAAAATGATTATTAGAACCCTCCGACGCAGTATAAATTGGAATATAGAACCTGTTTCGACTGAGTCCGACACGTCTCAAAATCACATATTATGGCCTTTAAAAGACTCGATTGACATACAAACGACCCTTATATTACACCGGGGCATTACATTTGGTGTGGACTTTGTTCAACGCGAATATCGGTCGATTTGATTCCGGGATTCAAAATCGTTGAAAAAACGTGGATAATAACCTTCAAAATCGATCATTTTTAGCTATTTTCGAGAGTTTATAAATTTGTTCTAAAGCGCAAAAATTTTTGGACGAAAACTTGTCAACATAAGTATAATGCCTAAACATGATTATTAGAACCCTCCGGCGCGATATAAATTGGTATATAGAACTTGTTTGGATTGATTCTGACACGTCCCAAAATCGCATATTATGGCCTTTAAAGGACTCCATTGACATCCAAATGACCCTTATTTTACACGGAAGCATTACATTTTGGGTTGACTTTGTTCAGCGCGAATATCGGTCGATTTTATTCCGGGACCCAAATAGCCGAAAAAACGTGGATAATAACCTTCAAAATCGACCGTTTTTAGTTATTTTCGAGAGTTTTTAAATTTGTTCTAAAGCGGAAATATTTTTGGACGAAAACTTGTCAACATGAATATGCCTAAAGATGATTATTAGAACCCTCCGGCGCGATAAAAATTGGTATATAGAACTTGTAGTTTGGATTGATTTCGACGCGTCTCAAAATCGCATATTATGGCCTTTAAAGGACTCGATTGACATCCAAACGACCCTTATTTTACATCGGGGCATTACATTTGGTGTGTACTTTGTTTAAAATTAAGAGATAAATTAAGATCGTCCGAATTGATATTTTAAGGCATAGAATTGTCCGTAGGTGAAAACATGAAATTGGTTGCATTATATATTTATTTTTTATTTCAATTTTTGAAAAAAAAAATCTATTAATGTACGTAATTGAAATCGGTTGCATTATATATTTATTTTTTATTTCAATTTTTTTTAATAGCGTATTTAATTCTAGATTTTAAATTATTAATTTAGATCATAATTTTATTTTTATAATTAACAATAGTACACGTATAGTAGATATATAAAAATATTTTTGAAATCGCAAAACAAATTCTAAATAATTGGGAAATATTTTGAAATGTATTTTAATGAAAATACTACGGAATACATTTAAATGAGTGCATTAAGAATATCAAACTTTTACGATTTTAGTTGCATTTGATAGATTTTTCTTCAATGCGTTACATGATTTATATAGTGACGAACTTTTTATATTGCAGAGTTGGTGTCTTCTTTTGTAGGTTTTTCTTCAATGTATTGCAAGATGTGATGAATATTGCGATGGAATTTTGAGAATTTGCTAGACCGATTTTTCAAAATTCCATAATTTGCGATGGGTTTTTGTAAAAAAATTCCAGCATTTGCGACCGATTTTTCTAATTTTTCCGACGAATTATTATAAAATCAGAATTTGCGACCGAACTTTATAAAGTGCTATAAATTTGCGACCAATTTTTTTTAAAAAAATTTGCAGGATTTGCAACCGACATAAATTTTTTTCCGAAAGATTTGCGACCGAATTTATAAAAAAATTTGTAAAATTTGCGGCCGATTTTGAACATATATATGTGCATATGTTCATAAATTGTAGTCCAGTGAAAACAATGCAACATCAGGTAGAAATCAGAGAATAAGTGTTTGGTTCTTCAAATATACGAGAGTACGAGACAGATAAATACAATACAAAATACGATTAGTGAATTTTCCTAATAAGGAAATGTGGGGTTACAAACAATAAGAACCACATAATGTAGTACTTAAAAGGAAAGTGGAACATCTTAGTGAATTTTCCTAATAAGGAAATGTGGAACATCTTAGTGAAGGGGAGAGAGTAAACAACCCAACAATTATCCGTTTCTAAAGAGGGTAATAACAATTAATTAACAAACTGTAAGTCGGTATTAAACAAGTAGCTAAAACGACAGATCATAGCAAAAACAGGGTAATTAGACCGACTTAAACATAACAGCATTTCATTCATATGATGAGATAGTAATCCGCCACCCACCTCCAATCCCACCCAACAATAATGCACATTTACTCACCCTCACCCACCATCAGCATCATATATACGGAGTATAATATATTTTCAACAATTTATGAAAATTGTACGTAAGATTTACGTATATATCAACATTTATATTCGTATATATGTGCACACTTTCGTGTACGTACATACATACGTATATATATACTTACAAACACACGTGTATATATATACGTACATATATTCGTACATTTATATGCAAAATACGTACATTTATACACAGAATACGTACATATATACGCAGAATACGTACATTTATACGCAAAATGCGTACATATATACGCAGAATACGTACAGATATACGCAGAATACGTAGAAAAATACACAGAATACGTACAAAAATACGTACATATACGCAGAATACGTACAAAAATACGTACATATATATGCAGAATACGTACAAAAATACATACATATATACACAAAATACGTACATTTATACGCAAAATACGTACATTTATACGCAGAATACGTACAAAAATACGTACATTTATACGCATAATACGTACAAAATACGTACATATATACACAGAATACGTACAAAAATACGTACATATATATGCAGAATACGTACAAAAATACGTACATATATACGCAAAATACGTACAAAATACGTACATATATACACAGAATACGTACAAAAATACGTACATATATATGCAGAATACGTACAAAAATACGTACATATATACGCAAAATACGTACATTTATACGCATAATACGTACAAAAATACGTACATATATACGCAGAATACGTACAAAAATACGTACATATATACGCAGAATAAGTACATATATACACAGAATACGTACAAAAATACGTACATATATATGCAGAATACGTACAAAAATACGTACATATATACGCAGAATACGTACATTTATACGTATATTTATACGCATAATACGTACATATATACGTACATTTATACGCAGATACGTACAAGAATACGTACATTTATACGCAGATACGTACAAGAATACGTACATTTATACGCATAATACGTACATTTATACGCATAATACGTACATATATACGTACATTTATACGCAAAATACGTACATTTTTACACATAATACGTACATATATACGTACATTTATACGCCAAATATGTACATTTATACGTACACATATACACATAATACGTACATATATATGTACATATATACGCAGAATACGTACATTCGTACCAAAAACCGTACAATACGTACATACATACGTATACAATACGAACTTCAGTCACTGATTTTTTTTTAAAAAAAAGCAGAATTCGCAACCGATTTTTGAGAATCGCGACGGATCAACGATATTGCGATGGAATTTTGAGAATCATAATTTCGAATTCGAATTCTACTAATACTTAATTTGTTTGCAGCAGTTTCTGCAATTCGCGGTGGGATTCGATCCGTTCTGATTTGGGTTCTATATCCTTCGTTTAATTGCGTTTTACTTCACTTCCATTCAATTGTTGGGTCTATAAATCTTTGTTTTTTTGTTGGGTTATGCGTAGAAATTAGAAACCCTAATTTTTGTTGATTGAATATCAATCAATATTTGTATAATTGGGGGTGAAATGAAGGGCATTTATCAATTACATGAATTTGATGAGGTAAAAGCCCTACTTTTCGGTGATTGAATATCATTAGTTGATGGAATCAATGGATGTATCTAGGTATAATCAAGAGTATTTAAGAATTTTATTGTTGTTTTCTGGAACAAAGGTGCTATTAAATGAACTACTTTACATGGTTTGAAAACAAGTATATTGTGAAACTAGAAATTGAGCAAAGGCACCGTTTTTTCAAGAACTACCCAAGTTGAGATAGAATCGTCGTTTATTTCTCATTGTACTTGTAAATCGGGTTTGCTGGGATTTATCAGTTTTCATCCAAGATCACCAGTCACGC
Organism: Agrostemma githago; assembly: GCA_958450325.1. Lineage (NCBI taxonomy): Eukaryota > Viridiplantae > Streptophyta > Magnoliopsida > Caryophyllales > Caryophyllaceae > Agrostemma > Agrostemma githago. Next base: position 76,204,520 of record OY288247.1, on the reverse strand, counting down.
TCGTAGAAAACGAGTTATCTGTCATAATTGGTGTAAAACAGCCTTACAAAATGACTGATCTTGTAATGCTCGACTGTTGGTACAGACAGGGATGCAAAGGCGTTGCAGGAGAAGACAGTGGAGGTACAGCCACCGCGATGTGATCATAACTTCATATATTACTCCTCCTACTACAAGTATTATTCAAGAAATCATTGATGATAAGTTTGTATTTGTATGATGAATTATTCAATAAATCATTGATGATAAGCCGAATGTATTTTAAATCTATTTATTTGACACAATATTTATTTTCTGCAACAATGAGACATTTCGACAATGTATGGAGTATTTACTGTGCGAATTTGGACACATTTAATTTCGTGACCAAATCGGTCCGAAAAACGTGGATAATAACCTTCAAATTCGACCGTTTTCGATGTTTTTCGAAAAAAGTGAGATATTTTGTCGGTCATCTAAATATGTTCCATATAACATAAAATGACTGACGGTTGTCAAAAAATCTCTTAAACAGTTCAATTTACAGTACATATATCAAACATTTACGTTAATACGACGTTATTCGAAAGATAGCCGAATGTCTTTTAAATCTATTTATTTGAAACCATATTTATTTTCTGCAACAACGAGACATTTCTACGATTTATGGAGTAGTTACTGTGCGAATTTGAAGACATTTAATTTCGAGACCAAATAGGCCCGAAAAACGTGGATAATAACCTTCAAATTCGGCCGATTTTGATGGTTTTCGAAAAATGTGAGATATTTTGCCGGTCAACTAAATATGTCCCATATAACATAAAATGACTGACGGTTGTTGAAAAAACTCTTAAACAGTTCAGTTTCTAGTACATATATCGAAGATTTGCGCTAATCCGACGTTACTTTAAAGGTAGCCAAATATCTTTTAAAGGTAGCGCAAATGTGAGATATTTTGCAAGTCATCTAAATATTTCGCAATATAACATAAAATGACTGACGGTTGTTGAAAAAACTCTTAAACAGTTCAGTTTCTAGTACATATATCGAAGATTTGCACTAATCTGACGTTACTTTAAAGGTAGCCAAATATCTTTTAAATGTATTTATTTGAAGCCATATTTATCTTCCGCAACAACGAGACATATCTACGATGTATGAAGTACTTATTGTGCGAATTCGGAGACATTTAATTTCGGGACCAAATCGACCCGAAAAACCCGAAAAACGTGGATAATAACCTTCAAATTCGGTCGTTTTAAATGATTTTTGAAAAATGTGAAATATTTTGCTGGTCATCTAAATATATCGCTTGTAACATAAAATGACTGACGACTTTTGAAAAAACTCTTAAACGCTTCAGTTTCTAGTACATATATCGAAGATTTGCGCTAATCCGACGTTACTTTAAAGGTAGCCGAATATCTTTTAAATGTATTTATTTGAAGCCATATTTATCTTTCGCAACAACGAGACATATCCACAATGTATGGAGTAGTTACTGTGCGAATTCGAAAATATTTAATTTCAGGACCTGAAATCGACCCGAAAAACCGAAAAATGTGGATAATAACCTTCAAATTCGGCCATTTTAGATGATTTTTGAAAAATGTGAGATATTTTGCTGGTCATCTAAATATGTCGCATATAGCATAAAATGACTGACGGTTGTTGAAAAAACTCTTAAACAGTTCAGTTTCTAGTACATATATCGAAAATTTGCGCTAATCCAACGTTACTTTAAAGGTAGCCAAATATCTTTTAAATGTATTAATTTGAAGCCATATTTATCTTCCGCAACAACGAGACATATCTACGATGTATGAAGTACTTATTGTGCGAATTCGGAGACATTTAATTTCGGGACCAAATCGACCCGAAAAACGTGGATAATAACCTTCAAATTTGGCCGTTTTAGATGATTTTCGAAAAATGTGAGATATTTTGTTGGTCATCTAAATATATCACATGTAACATAAAATGATTGACGACTGTTGAAAAAACTCTTAAATAGTTCAGTTTTTAGTACATCTACAAAGATTTGCGCTAATTTGACGTTACTTTAAAGGTAGTCGAATATCTTTTAAATGTATTTATTTGAAGCCATATTTATCTTCCGCAACAACGAGACATATTTAAAATGTATGGAGTAGTTATTGTGCGAGTTTGGAGACATTTAATTTCGGGACCAAATCGACTCGAAAAACCCGGAAAACGTGGATAATAATCTTCAAATTCGTCCGTTTTAGATGATTTTCGAAAAATGTGAGACATATTGCAGGTCATCTAAATATGTCGCATATAACATAAAATGACTGACGGTTGTTGAAAAAACTCTTAAATAATTCAGTTTCTAGTACATATATCGAAGATTTGCGCTAATCCGACGTTACTTTAAAGGTAGCCGAATATCTTTTAAATTATTTATTTGAAGCCATATTTATCTTCCGCAACAACGAGACATATCTACAATGTATGGAGTACTTATTGTGCGAATTCGGAGACATTTAATTTCGGGACCAAATCGACCCGAAAAACCCGAAAAACGTGGATAATAATCTTCAAATTCGGCCGTTTTAAATGATTTTCAAAAAATGTGAAATATTTTGCTGGTCATCTAAATATATCACATGTAACATAAAATGACTGACGACTGTTGAAAAAACTCTTAAACGCTTTAGTTTCTAGTACATATATCGAACATTTGCGCTAATCCGACGTTACTTTAAAGGTAGCCGAATATCTTTTAAATGTATTTATTTGAAGCCATATTTATCTTCCGCAACAACGAGACATATCTACAATGTATGGAGTACTTATTGTGCGAATTCGGAGGCATTTAATTTCGGGACCAAATCGAACCGAAAAACCCGAAAAACGTGGATAAAATAACCTTCAAATTCTGCCATTTTAAATGATTTTCGAAAAATGTGAAATATTTTGCTGGTCATCTAAATATATCGCATCTAACATAAAATGACTGGCGACTGTTGAAAAAACTCTTAAACACTTAAGTTTCTCGTCCATATATCGAAGATTTGCGCTAATTCGACGTGTTACTTTAAAGATAACCGAATGTCTTTTAAATGTATTTATTTGAAGCCATATTTATCTTTCGCAACAACGAGACATATCCACAATGTATGGAGTAGTTACCGTGCGAATTCGAAGACATTTAATTTCAGGACCTCAAATCGACCCGAAAAACCCGAAAAACGTGGATAATAACCTTCAAATTCGGCTATTTTAGATGATTTTTGAAAAATGTGAAATATTTTGCAGGTCATCTAAATATTTCGCATATAACATAAAATGACTGACGGTTGTTGAAAAAACTCTTAAATAATTCAGTTTCTAGTACATATATCGAAGATTTGCGCTAATCCGACGTTACTTTAAAGGTAGCCAAATATCTTTTAAATGTATTAATTTGAAGCCATATTTATCTTCCGCAACAACGAGACATATCTACGATGTATGAAGTACTTATTGTGCGAATTCGGAGACATTTAATTTCGGGACCAAATCGACCCGAAAAACGTGGATAATAACCTTCAAATTTGGCCGTTTTAGATGATTTTCGAAAAATGTGAGATATTTTGTTGGTCATCTAAATATATCACATGTAACATAAAATGATTGACGACTGTTGAAAAAACTCTTAAATAGTTCAGTTTTTAGTACATATACAAAGATTTGCGCTAATTTGACGTTACTTTAAAGGTAGTCGAATATCTTTTAAATGTATTTATTTGAAGCCATATTTATCTTCCGCAACAACGAGACATATTTAAAATGTATGGAGTAGTTATTGTGCGAGTTTGGAGACATTTAATTTCGGGAACAAATCGACTTGAAAAACCCGGAAAACGTGGATAATAATCTTCAAATTCGTCCGTTTTAGATGATTTTCGAAAAATGTGAGATATATTGCAGGTCATCTAAATATGTCGCATATAACATAAAATGACTGACGGTTGTTGAAAAAACTCTTAAATAATTCAGTTTCTAGTACATATATCGAAGATTTGCGCTAATCCGACGTTACTTTAAAGGTAGCCGAATATCTTTTAAATTATTTATTTGAAGCCATATTTATCTTCCGCAACAACGAGACATATCTACAATGTATGGAGTACTTATTGTACGAATTCGGAGACATTTAATTTCGGGACCAAATCGACCCGAAAAACCCGAAAAACGTGGATAATAATCTTCAAATTCGGCCGTTTTAAATGATTTTCAAAAAATGTGAAATATTTTGCTGGTCTTCTAAATATATCACATGTAACATAAAATGACTGACGACTGTTGAAAAAACTCTTAAACGCTTTAGTTTCTAGTACATATATCGAAGATTTGCGCTAATCCGACGTTACTTTAAAGGTAGCCGAATATCTTTTAAATGTATTTATTTGAAGCCATATTTATCTTCCGCAACAACGAGACATATCTACAATGTATGGAGTACTTATTGTGCGAATTCGGAGGCATTTAATTTCGGGACCAAATCGACCCGAAAAACCCGAAAAACGTGGATAATAACCTTCAAATTCTGCCGTTTTAAATGATTTTCGAAAAATGTGAAATATTTTGCTGGTCATCTAAATATATCGCATCTAACATAAAATGACTGGCGACTGTTGAAAAAACTCTTAAACACTTAAGTTTCTAGTCCATATATCGAAGATTTGCGCTAATTCGACGTGTTACTTTAAAGATAACCGAATGTCTTTTAAATGTATTTATTTGAAGCCATATTTATCTTTCGCAACAACGAGACATATCCACAATGTATGGATTAGTTACTGTGCAAATTCGAAGACATTTAATTTCAGGACCTCAAATCGAACCGAAAAACCCGAAAAACGTGGATAATAACCTTCAAATTCGGCCATTTTAGATGATTTTTGAAAAATGTGAGATATTTTGCCGGTCAACTAAATATGTCCCATATAACATAAAATGACTGACGGTTGTTGAAAAAACTCTTAAACAGTTCAGTTTCTAGTACATATATCGAAGATTTGCGCTAATCCGACGTTACTTTAAAGGTAGCCAAATATCTTTTAAAGGTAGCGCAAATGTGAGATATTTTGCAAGTCATCTAAATATTTCGCAATATAACATAAAATGACTGACGGTTGTTGAAAAAACTCTTAAACAGTTCAGTTTCTAGTACATATATCGAAGATTTGCACTAATCTGACGTTACTTTAAAGGTAGCCAAATATCTTTTAAATGTATTTATTTGAAGCCATATTTATCTTCCGCAACAACGAGACATATCTACGATGTATGAAGTACTTATTGTGCGAATTCGGAGACATTTAATTTCGGGACCAAATCGACCCGAAAAACCCGAAAAACGTGGATAATAACCTTCAAATTCGGCCGTTTTAAATGATTTTTGAAAAATGTGAAATATTTTGCTGGTCATCTAAATATATCGCTTGTAACATAAAATGACTGACGACTTTTGAAAAAACTCTTAAACGCTTCAGTTTCTAGTACATATATCGAAGATTTGCGCTAATCCGACGTTACTTTAAAGGTAGCCGAATATCTTTTAAATGTATTTATTTGAAGCCATATTTATCTTTCGCAACAACGAGACATATCCACAATGTATGGAGTAGTTACTGTGCGAATTCGAAAATATTTAATTTCAGGACCTGAAATCGACCCGAAAAACCGAAAAATGTGGATAATAACCTTCAAATTCGGCCATTTTAGATGATTTTTGAAAAATGTGAGATATTTTGCTGGTCATCTAAATATGTCGCATATAGCATAAAATGACTGACGGTTGTTGAAAAAACTCTTAAACAGTTCAGTTTCTAGTACATATATCGAAAATTTGCGCTAATCCAACGTTACTTTAAAGGTAGCCAAATATCTTTTAAATGTATTAATTTGAAGCCATATTTATCTTCCGCAACAACGAGACATATCTACGATGTATGAAGTACTTATTGTGCGAATTCGGAGACATTTAATTTCGGGACCAAATCGACCCGAAAAACGTGGATAATAACCTTCAAATTTGGCCGTTTTAGATGATTTTCGAAAAATGTGAGATATTTTGTTGGTCATCTAAATATATCACATGTAACATAAAATGATTGACGACTGTTGAAAAAACTCTTAAATAGTTCAGTTTTTAGTACATCTACAAAGATTTGCGCTAATTTGACGTTACTTTAAAGGTAGTCGAATATCTTTTAAATGTATTTATTTGAAGCCATATTTATCTTCCGCAACAACGAGACATATTTAAAATGTATGGAGTAGTTATTGTGCGAGTTTGGAGACATTTAATTTCGGGACCAAATCGACTCGAAAAACCCGGAAAACGTGGATAATAATCTTCAAATTCGTCCGTTTTAGATGATTTTCGAAAAATGTGAGACATATTGCAGGTCATCTAAATATGTCGCATATAACATAAAATGACTGACGGTTGTTGAAAAAACTCTTAAATAATTCAGTTTCTAGTACATATATCGAAGATTTGCGCTAATCCGACGTTACTTTAAAGGTAGCCGAATATCTTTTAAATTATTTATTTGAAGCCATATTTATCTTCCGCAACAACGAGACATATCTACAATGTATGGAGTACTTATTGTGCGAATTCGGAGACATTTAATTTCGGGACCAAATCGACCCGAAAAACCCGAAAAACGTGGATAATAATCTTCAAATTCGGCCGTTTTAAATGATTTTCAAAAAATGTGAAATATTTTGCTGGTCATCTAAATATATCACATGTAACATAAAATGACTGACGACTGTTGAAAAAACTCTTAAACGCTTTAGTTTCTAGTACATATATCGAACATTTGCGCTAATCCGACGTTACTTTAAAGGTAGCCGAATATCTTTTAAATGTATTTATTTGAAGCCATATTTATCTTCCGCAACAACGAGACATATCTACAATGTATGGAGTACTTATTGTGCGAATTCGGAGGCATTTAATTTCGGGACCAAATCGAACCGAAAAACCCGAAAAACGTGGATAAAATAACCTTCAAATTCTGCCATTTTAAATGATTTTCGAAAAATGTGAAATATTTTGCTGGTCATCTAAATATATCGCATCTAACATAAAATGACTGGCGACTGTTGAAAAAACTCTTAAACACTTAAGTTTCTCGTCCATATATCGAAGATTTGCGCTAATTCGACGTGTTACTTTAAAGATAACCGAATGTCTTTTAAATGTATTTATTTGAAGCCATATTTATCTTTCGCAACAACGAGACATATCCACAATGTATGGAGTAGTTACCGTGCGAATTCGAAGACATTTAATTTCAGGACCTCAAATCGACCCGAAAAACCCGAAAAACGTGGATAATAACCTTCAAATTCGGCTATTTTAGATGATTTTTGAAAAATGTGAAATATTTTGCAGGTCATCTAAATATTTCGCATATAACATAAAATGACTGACGGTTGTTGAAAAAACTCTTAAATAATTCAGTTTCTAGTACATATATCGAAGATTTGCGCTAATCCGACGTTACTTTAAAGGTAGCCAAATATCTTTTAAATGTATTAATTTGAAGCCATATTTATCTTCCGCAACAACGAGACATATCTACGATGTATGAAGTACTTATTGTGCGAATTCGGAGACATTTAATTTCGGGACCAAATCGACCCGAAAAACGTGGATAATAACCTTCAAATTTGGCCGTTTTAGATGATTTTCGAAAAATGTGAGATATTTTGTTGGTCATCTAAATATATCACATGTAACATAAAATGATTGACGACTGTTGAAAAAACTCTTAAATAGTTCAGTTTTTAGTACATATACAAAGATTTGCGCTAATTTGACGTTACTTTAAAGGTAGTCGAATATCTTTTAAATGTATTTATTTGAAGCCATATTTATCTTCCGCAACAACGAGACATATTTAAAATGTATGGAGTAGTTATTGTGCGAGTTTGGAGACATTTAATTTCGGGACCAAATCGACCCGAAAAACCCGAAAAACGTGGATAATAATCTTCAAATTCGGCCGTTTTAAATGATTTTCAAAAAATGTGAAATATTTTGCTGGTCATCTAAATATATCACATGTAACATAAAATGACTGACGACTGTTGAAAAAACTCTTAAACGCTTTAGTTTCTAGTACATATATCGAAGATTTGCGCTAATCCGACGTTACTTTAAAGGTAGCCGAATATCTTTTAAATGTATTTATTTGAAGCCATATTTATCTTCCGCAACAACGAGACATATCTACAATGTATGGAGTACTTATTGTGCGAATTCGGAGACATTTAATTTCGGGACCAAATCGAACCGAAAAACCCGAAAAACGTGGATAATAACCTTCAAATTCTGCCATTTTAAATGATTTTCGAAAAATGTGAAATATTTTGCTGGTCATCTAAATATATCGCATCTAACATAAAATGACTGGCGACTGTTGAAAAAACTCTTAAACACTTAAGTTTCTTGTCCATATATCGAAGATTTGCGCTAATTCGACGTGTTACTTTAAAGATAACCGAATGTCTTTTAAATGTATTTATTTGAAGCCATATTTATCTTTCGCAACAACGAGACATATCCACAATGTATGGAGTAGTTACTGTGCGAATTCGAAGACATTTAATTTCAGGACCTCAAATCGACCCGAAAAACCCGAAAAACGTGGATAATAACCTTCAAATTCGGCCATTTTAGATGATTTTTGAAAAATGTGAGATATTTTGCCGGTCATCTAAATATTTCGCATATGACATAAAATGACTGACGGTTGTTGAAAAAACTCTTAAACAGTTCAGTTTCTAGTACATATATCGAAGATTTGCGCTAATCCGACGTTACTTTAAAGGTAGCCGAATATCTTTTAAATGTATTTATTTGAAGCCATATTTATCTTCCGCAACAACGAGACATATCCACAATGTATTGAGTAGTTACTGTGCGAATTCGAAGACATTTAATTTCGGGACCCCAAATCGACCCGAAAAACCCGAAAAACGTGGATAATAACCTTCAAATTCGACAGTTTTAGATTATTTTTGAAAAATGTGAGATATTTTGCAGGTAATCTAAATATGTCACATATAACATAAAATAACTGACGATTGTCAAAAACACTCTTAAATAGTTCAGTTTCTAGTAAATATATCAAAGATTTACGCAATTCGACGTTACTCGGAATTTAGCCGAATGTCTTTTAAATACATGAGATCGTGTTCGACTGTTAGTGGTTCTTTTTCATTATTGTTTTTGCATTGGTTTTTGGGCTGAAATAGGCCGAGGTGAGTTGAAGTGAAATAGTCATGAAAAACGTGGATAATAAATAACCTTCAAATTCAGTCGTTTTAAGCTATTTTCAATAGATTTGAAAGTTGCTCCAAAGCACGAATGTTTTTCAACGAAAACTTGTCAACAGGTATAGAATGCCTAATAATGATTATTTGAAATCTCCGACACGATATAAAAAGGAATATAGACCTTCTTTCGATGGATTCCGACACGTCTCAAAATCACGTATCATGTCTTTTAAAAGGCTCTATCGACTTCCAAATGACGCTCACATTACACTGGGGCATTACATTTGGTGTGTAGGTTGTTCAGTGCGAATATGAATCGATTTTATTCCGGGACCCATAAGGTTGAAAAAACGTGGATAATAACCTTAAAAATCGACCGTTTTTATCTATTTTCGAGAGTTTTTAAATTTGTTATAAAGCGCCAATATTTTTGGACGAAAACTTGTCAACATGAATATAATGCCTAAAGAAGACTATTAGAACCCTCCGGCGCGATATAAATTGGTATATAGAACTTGTTTCGATTGGATACGACACGTATCAAAATCACATATTATGGTCTTTAAAGAACTCGATTGACATCCAAATGACCCTTATTTTACACCGGGGCATTTCATTTGGTGCGGACTTTGTTCAGCGCGAATATCGGTCAATTTTATTTTGGGACCCAAATGGCCGAAAAAACGTGGATAATAACCTTCAAAATTGACCGTTTTTAGCTATTTTCGAGAGTTTTTAAATTTGTTCTAAAGCGTGAATATTTTTGGACGAAAACTTGTCAACATGAATATCATGCCTAAAGATGATTATTAGAACCTTCCGGCGCGATATAAATTGGTATATAGAACTTCTTTCGATTGAATCTGACACGTCTCAAAATCACATATTATGGCCTTTAAAGGACTCGATTGACATCCAAATGACCCTTATATTACACCGGGGCGTTACATTTGGTGTGGAATTTGTTCAGCGCGAATATCGGTCGATTTTATTCCGGGTCCTAAATGGTCGAAAAACCGTGGATAATAACCTTCAAAATCGTCCGTTTTTAGCTATTTTTCAAAAGCGTGATTTTTTTAAGACGAAAACTTGTCGACGGGTATAGAATGACGAATAATGATTATTTGGACCCTCAAACATGAATTAAAGTGGAATATATAACTTGTTTCGAGGGATATCGAGACATTTCAAAGGGCGACCTTATGGCTTTTAAAAGACTTCATTGAAATCAAAATGACTCTCATATTGCACCGAGACAATGTATTTGGTGTGGAGTTTGTTTAGCGCGAATATGAATTCGTTTTTTTTTCGGGACCCAAAACGTCGAAAAAACGTGGATAATAACCTTCAAAATCGACCGTTTTTAGCTATTTTTCATCGCGGTGAATTTTGTTAAAAAAACGCGAATATTTTATGGCGAAAACTTGTCGACGGGTATAGAATGCCGAATAATATTTATTAGGACCCTCAAACATGAAATAACCGAGAATAATATACAAACGATGATTAAACATCAAATAATAACCGATATTCATAACCATTAAAAACACATACGAGTATTATTTTTAAAATTACAACAAAACACGAAATTAATCAAAAAAATAACAATAACAACACATTAAAATCAACAACACAATTACAAAATTATTTGTAATTGAGTCGGTTATATCTAAGCTCAATCTGTTAGAGTTAGTTGCTCTCTTATTCTTGTATCATAACATCTTATCAAATATAATCATAAATTCTCGATAACCTATATAATTCGATGATTAAACAAGTGATTACACTGAATACATTATGGAGTACTCCTTCCGTCCCAATGAATTGTTTGCCTATTCCATATTGGGGTGTCTCAATGAATTGTTTGTCTTTCTATTTTAGGAATGTTTTTTATATGCAATTTGCCCATTCTCATGAGTTTTGCTCCATATGTCACTTTCTCATTGGATCCCTACCTTGGTGCCAAAAGGAAAGACAAACCATTCATTGGAACGGAGGGAGTATTTACTAAGAATTCTTTCTCTCCAAATTCTCCCAAGGTCAACATGGTACGAGAGCTTTGAGTTTTTTTTTTTTTTTCGATTCATCTTCCTCCTCCTTCGTTCTTCTTCTTCTTCTTCTTCTTCTTCGTTCTTCTTCTTCTTCTTCTTCTTCTTCTTCTTCTTCTTCTTCTTGTTTTCTCCCCAAATTCATTCATCTGAAGTAGACATCCATGGCTTCTGGACAGATCAACATCGACAATCCCCTGTACATTCACCCCTCAGACATACCCAACTCTAAGTTGGTTACTCATCTTTTTGATGGAAGGAATTTTCTCATCGTCACCTATTTCACGAAGATCAAATCTATCTGGGATGAAATCGAAGGAATGGGGATGAACCCGAACCCTAAATGTACTTGTGCCTGTTCTTGTGGTGCTAAGGATTTGCTCGCAACCAGCTTCTTCAGCCAATTTCGCTGCTAATTCGTTTAATTCTTCAATCAATTTCTCATTTTTTCTGCAAATTACGAAAAACATAAATTTCTTCAACATTTCTTTATTCGGTTTCTGCTGAATGAAGCTGCTTGGAAAGATCTTGAGAGTAGATATGGCCAAGGCCAATCAAATGGAGCTACTCAATTGTATGGAATCCATAGAAAATTAACTGATCTTAGTCAAGGAAACGATAATATAGCTGCATATTTTACTAAGATGAAGGTAATTTGGGATGAAATCGATTCCATGAATCTAAACCCTAATTGCTCGTGTTCTTGCACTTGTGGTGCAAGTGATAAGCGTGCCAAATTCCCGAAAGATCAACACAATTTACATCAAACACGAAATTAATCGAAAATATAACAATAACACCACATTAAATAAAAATCAACAACACAATTACTCCGTACATTAAATGACTCTCATATTACACCGAGACATTGTATTTGGTGTAGAGTTTGTTTAGCGCGAATATGAATTCAGTTTTTTCCGCGACCCAAAATGTCGAAAAAAACGTGGATAATAACCTTCAAAATCGACCGTTTTTATCTATTTTACATAACGGTGAAATTTTTTAAAAAACGCCACTCTTTTTTTTACAAAAACTTGTAGACAGGTATAGAATGCCGAATAATATTTATTAGAATCTCTCAAACATGAAATAACCGAGAATAATATACAAACGGTGATTAACATCAAATAATAACCGATATTCATAACCATAAAAAACACATACGAGTATTAATTTTAAACACAACAAACACGAAATTTAATCGAAAATATAACAATAACAACACATTAAAATCAACAATAATAAAATTACAATTATTAATCATAAAATTATTACATTTTTTTTAAATTAACCAAAGAAATTAGGATCATAACCATTGCTAGAAGTAGCCAAAATATAGTAAGCAACAATATGACCTATGGACCCCCATGCAAGTACGTCCACAATATTGAACCCAACCGGGTCATTACTCTTAAGCAAACTAACATACTCCTTAGCCCGTTTATCACCGGCATCGAAATGGGTCAACCCGTTTTGTTCCGGAAGCCCTTGTTTCGCTACGTTCTCGCGTTGGAAGTTGAAAAACACGAACCGGCCTAGGAATAATGATAACCCTGTGCTAAGGCTGATCACCAGAGACGGGTTCAGGAGTTCAGCACGACACGACATGCCACGACGAGCCACCCCGGCCGTGGTGGTGGTGGTGGTTATCCCGGTGGTGGAGACGGGTTTTAAGGGTTTTAGGCCTTGGAATGTGACCATTTGGACATGTTTTGGGGTGGTTGTTGTTCTAGGGATTGTTGTTGTGTATGGTGACATTAAACTTGTGCTTGATGTTGCCATAATTTTTTTTGCCTAAGGGATTTTTTTTTGCCTAAGGAAATTTTTGTGAATAAAATTTAGAAAAAAATACACAATTTTTGTGATTTTTTGGGTGAAGAAAGTAAGGATTTTGAATGGGTAGCTAGTATAATATGTGAGGATGTTATGTGTTGTGAGATTTAGTGAGGTGAGGTGGCAAGTTGTGATTGGTTGGTTTTGGGTTGATCATGGATTGTATGAATCTTATTCCTCATCCTATAGTAGTTGGATAATGAGATGAGAAGGATGCTTCATTTAGATTTTATTAGTAGACTTTGTAAACGGGTCAACTGGATCGGGATTTGAATGGATCAGATTGGGTCAAGTCGGTTTTTGGGTTCGTAAGAAGATGATGATTTTAGTAGAATCGACAAACGGGTTGGAACGACCGATGACGATGTATGTTTAGACTTTAGATTAACACAAAATCGTGTTTAAGCGAGGTATATCCATTCAAGTTATTCGGCTTTTTTCTTCAAGGAAACACGCTTTTAATCGTTTTACAATAAAGGGAATGAGGGATTCGAACATGTTGTCACGCCCTAGTTTCTCGGGTCACTACTTTAGGTCTCGAAAACATTCGGTAAATATTCGAACATGAATACAACTCATTGCTCAGTCTCGACTCTCGACTCTTGATTTCTTGAGTATATATACACTTTTTGTTCTCCGTCAACAGATAATTAAACGGTGAGAAGGTAGTTTTTCACCCTCGAACCGAGGAATTTGGAAGTCGAATGAAAACAACACATTGGAAATTGGAATCAAGAGACCGACATACACTTCTTCCGTTACAAAGAAACAGAGAACGACGCGAATGCAACAGATGGAGGAAATCCCGAGACGGGCAACGACGAGAGTGAGAGAAACCGAGCAAATCCCGAAGATGACCCCTCCGAGTTTCACACTTCTTCGAATATGTCAACGCAACGGACATCATAAACTCGACACATTAAAACAACGACGACGACTACATCGACCCATAGTCTCAAACCGCTCCATCGACCCGTTTTAAAGAAGAAAACCCGTACCCGTATGCACACCACTATAAGTATACTCGGCTCATAGACCGACCACCTTCGTAGTTCGTACCGCTTTCTTTATTCTCGAGTTCAAACGATAATTTCGAAACTCGGGCTCACACGAATGAATCGAGGTATTGGTACGTATGCCTCTTGTTATATTGAAGCAAGCTCGCGTAAGTCCGGTCCCATATCCCGATGTATAAAGACTCGTCGTCGGGGCTCAACGACACCCCGGAAATCTCCCCAAAGAAACCGATCTCCTGCCTTTTCTCGTAGTTCGATTTCGTATCGTACACGTGGACGAAATCGGCCGGTTCGGCCGCCACCATAAACTGCCCGTCCGATGAGAACCGGATCGACCGGGCTGCCCCCAAGTTGCCCTTCAAGACGGAGACCGACTCGCTCAGTTTCCTCACGTCCCACACTCGGCACGTCTTGTCTTGGTTGCCCGTGGCAAAGACGTGTCCGTTTGGATGCCACGCCGTAGCAAAGGAGTAATCCCGGTGACCGACTACCGACGCTACTTCCTACACATGCAAAAATTAAAATAATATTTAATTTTATCACAAGATATCGGGTTTCACGAGTTGGGTTTGGGCCGGGTCAGTTTCAAGTCGGGTCACAAAAATCGGGTCGACTTTGGATCGGAACGGGTCATTTCGGGTTCGGGTCATTTCCCGGTTCGGTATTTTCAACTTTTTTTGGGGATATCGACTTGTTTGCTATAATAACATTCGTGTCAATTCCGGTCTAACCCGGGTCAATTTCGGGTCACGGGTCAAACTCGGGTCTTCACTTCAAGTATCGCGTTGGATTCGGGTTGGGGTTATTCGGGTCGGGTCAAGTTATTACTAACGTGTTACCACAAAGGAATCCCGGGTCACGTACCCAAAAACGTCATTTTCCGGTTTGTTATTTTGAACTTTTTTAGGGATATCGACTTGTCGTGTCAATTCTGACCAAACCCGAGTCAATTTTGGGTCACGGGTCAAACTTGGGTCTTCAGTTCGGGTATCGGGCTGGGTTCGGGTTTGGGTAATTCGGGCCAGGTCACGTACCTTCCCAGTTTGAGAGTCGATTAGCAAGCCATTAACATGATCGCCGACAACAGCAACAAGCTTCTGATCCGGGCTAATCGATGTGTGCTGCATTTAAAGACAAAACGTGACACTTTTACTTCACAAATGCGGGCGAAAAAATCAAATGAACTTGGAAAAATAGCCGATATTTTAGGTACTAAAAAAACCAAGAAAACATACATTGACCGGCCAAGGGAACGAGAAGTGTCTTAAGAGCTGAAACCTCTCCATCTCATACTCTCGAATCCCACAATCATTATTCGAAGCCATAAACCGATATCCACCACTGTAATATTTGGACAAAAAAAGTAAAAATAAATTATAAATAAATAAATAAATAAAATAAAAAATAAAAGTCAAGCGAGCAAGACTGTGTTTACCTTAAGCTGTCGTATATTTCGAGAGCGTTGGTGATAGCATTATCGTCAAATGTAGTCCTCGTACAAAAACTGATTCCGGGTTTATCCAAATGCTGTAAATATATTTACTATCGGTTAAAATAATTACACTTACAAGTTACAACACCGAGTAAAATTGTATGAAAACAAAAATCACGAGGAATCGGGTTTTGTATGCAGATTTTTCACCTTGCAGATTAATTCGCCTTGGAAACCACCGGCAACCATGAGCCGGTCTTTTATCGCGAGAGTACTAATCTGAGTTTGAGTAAATCCGTCTAAAAAACTTCCTCGATGTTTCTACAATCGGTCCACAAAGAATGCGACACTTAGCATTCATTCAGAAATACACAGGAATTTTTATTTATTTATTTATTTTATTTTATTTAAAAAAAAAAACGGGAATGTAAGTACTACCTCGGAAGGGGCAACATGCTCCTCGAAATTGACGACTTCTGTCAAATTTCGAGACAATGACGACCAATGCATAACTTGAAAGTTGGACATGAGATAGACATCGTGTTTTGAGGAGGCCCAAACAAGGTTCCTTAGCTGTAAACATAAACATGTTGACGATAAAATCAAACAACAATTAAAAAAAAAAAAAAAAAAATATATATATATATATATATATATATATATATATATATATATATATATATATATATATATATATCAAAATGAGAGACGGGCATTCGGAAGCGAGAAGCGTTTTAACTTTTTCGAGGAAGCGGGCACATTCAAATACCTGAAAATGTAGGATAGTAGGCTTCACCATCCTCGAATTGTAAAAAAAATCGTAATAGTTTCCACCTTTCTCCTTCGACTTCCATTCCTATTCACCACAATAAAAGGTCAGGTATCGAAGATGTCTTGGCTCAGTAGTTAAGACTAGATGCTCTAGACTAGGTGCTCTGGGGCAGTAGGTCTCAAGTTCGAATCCCTTCTCCACCTATATTGTAATGCGACTAAGTGCGCTCTTCAAAGGTCAGGTTCGCCAAACGGGACCCAAGTGAAGCGTTGAGGTAACATAGAAAAAAATGAAGGAAAAAAAAAAAAAAATGCACAATTTCAAGCTTGGAATAAAGTAGAATATCCCGACAATGATTTTAAGGAAAGTGAGCGACCTTGTCGACAGTTTCACTAGAGTTAGGAACGTTCTCGTAGTTCTTGTATTGTTCAAGCCTCGTCAACCTGTAATTCTCTCTCGTTATATTCAACCGACCCCAAGGAATTCCTTGGATATCTTTACCTTGCCTTGCACTTGCTGCTGAGGTATCCGTTGCCTTATCAAGCTGTGCTCCAAAACAAAAACTGCACGTCAAACTCACGAGTCGTATTTTCATTATTTCAAATGAAATCCCGTAAAATAAACAACAATATGTCAATATCAGAGTCTTAGTCCCAAAACGATTTGGGGTAGGCTAACATGAATCATTATATAAAATTGTCAAGTCGTCTCTATCTAAAAAAAAGTTTCAAAATTCAAAATGAAGGTGAAAACGTTAATAATAATAATTTAAGGGTTAGAAAATCCAAGCCAGGAAAATTTAGTAAGTAAAAATACTACATACGAAGTAATATTTTATGAAAAATATTAGTAAAATAATACGTTAATTAAAAATAATAGTAATATTTCAAAACTCAAAATACTATTAGTAATACAGAGTGATATTTTATGAAAAATATTAGTAAAAATAATACGTTAATAAAAATAATAGTAATATTTTACTATTAGTAATATTTCAAAACTCAAAATACTATTAGTAATACGGAGTAAAATATTATGAAAAATAAAAACAATAATAAATTGAAAACGTTAATAATAAATTTTTAAAGGGTTACAAACTCCAAGTTAACGAAGAAAATTTATTAAGTCCTCAAATCGCCATAACTATAAAACGAGAACCCAAAAAATGTAGTACGAGTAAAAGAGATGACACACCAAATCATAATCATCCATCTCGAGATAAGCGTCGCCACCGGGATAATACTCGCCCTCCTCGACTTCGTCGAGCAAATCAACCACGTCTTCTTCATCGGAGACGTATTCAAATGGACCGTCTCCGTAGTTGGACATCACAAATTGGCGGATATTCCTGCATCACCAAAAAAAAAAAAAAAAAAAAAAACAGTAATCTTAATATTGGAACGTCATAGTTTATAGCCGTGATTTCGTGATTATATAGGCAATTCACACCTACATTCCTCCGCCATCGTCCTGAAAACAAATTACACGGAAAAAATCAAGGAAAAAAAAAACAAAGTTAACACTAAAATACGAGTAATTTACTACGAAAATGAAGAACAATTTAACACCAAATGAAGAACAATTTACTACGAAAATAGGATTATACACCTGGTTATTCAATGCACAATCAAGGCAAAGTTGTTGAGCTTTTGTATATATTTACTGAGCTTATATACATAGAGTTATGTACAACTGGTTGTATAATCTTCTTATTGACGAAAAACTACCGGTAGATCTCCTAAGAGACAGTCTTACGTCAATATTATACTCTAAATCATGTTTTACAAATTTCGAAACAAAGCTTTTGCTCGAAAATAGGAGGATCGTTAACAAATCATAACACCCCGTCTCAATTATTTATATACCTTCGAATAAATTTATAAATTACTCCTCACTAGAATTTCAAAAAAAAAAAAAAAATTGATGGGGATGAAGGTTATAAATTAATAATCGTCTCCTATATGGGAGGGTTTTGCAATAAAATTATGGTGAAACCGTCTCGAGATTTTGTGTCTTAAAATATATCAATCCCAACAAAAAATTATAAACTTTAAATGCAAACCCTTCATCTATAATCAAACTAAAACCCCTTTTTCCTAATCCAAAATATAATTAATCTATAATCAAACAAAAACCCATTTTCCTAATCAATTTTTTTTGGGTAATATCCGATTATCCATTAATTTATACACTTAATCTATAATCAAACGGTTTTTTTAACGATTAATCTTGTTTTAATTAGCTTATTAACCTGCATACGTTAGAAAACCCGATAATCAAACTAAAACCCCTTTTCCTAATCCAAAATATAATTAATTAATCTATAATCAAACAAAAACCCCTTTTCCTAATCAATTTTTTTTGGGGGTAATATCCAATTATTCATTAATGTATACACTTAATCTATAATCAAAGGGTTTTTTTATCGATTAATCTTGCTTTAATTAACTTTTTAACGTGCACACATTAGAAAAATCGATAATCAAACTAAAACCCTTTTTCCTAATCCAAAATATAATTAATCTATAATCAAACAAAAACCCCTTTTTCCTAATCCAAAATATAATTAATCTATAACCAAACAAAAACCCATTTTCCTAATCAATTTTTTTTGGGTAATATCCGATTATCCATTAATTTATACACTTAATCTATAATCAAACGGTTTTTTTAACGATTAATCTTGTTTTAATTAGCTTATTAACCTGCATACGTTAGAAAACCCGATAATCAAACTAAAACCCCTTTTCCTAATCCAAAATATAATTAATTAATCTATAATCAAACAAAAACCCCTTTTCCTAATCAATTTTTTTTGGGTAATATCCAATTATTCAATAATGCATACACTTAATCTATAATCAAACGGGTTTTTTAACGATTAATCTTGTTTTAATTAGCTTATTAATGTGCACACGTTAGAAAACCCGATAATCAAACTAAAACCCCTTTTCCTAATCCAAAAAAAATTAATTAATCTATAATCAAACAAAAACCCCTTTTCCTAATCAATTTTTTTTGGGTAATATCCAGTTATTCAATAATGCATACACTTAATCTATAATCAAATGGTTTTTTTAACGATTAATCTTGCTTTAATTAGCTTATTAACGTGCACACACTAGAAAACCCGATAATCAAACTAAAACCCTTTTTCTAATCCAAAAAAAATAAATCATTATTCTGAAATTAAACTTAAACCCATTTTATATCGATCAAAAATAAAGGGTATATACTTCAATTCATACCAATAATTGCAATTAGATAATACCCAAAAAAAAAAAACAATCATAGAAAAAAATAAAATAATACAATTAATGCATACCCAGAATCTGCAATTAGATAAATATAATACACCCAAAAAAAACAATCATAGAAAAAAAAATTTGAATACAGATAAATACAAAAAAAAAAAACAATTTCATATCGAATCGAATAATTAAATATATATCGATTTATCGAACACATTTCATACATCAAAAATTATATAAATTAAAATTAAACATGAAATTAGAGGAAATAAAAAGGGGGAAATAAATGCGACACCTTGAAATTGAAATTGAAAATTGAAATTCGGAAGTTTTTCTGGGGTCTAATCTGGGTAAGAAAAAGTCGCTTCCAATTGTTTTCAATGTCCCCTTGAAATTATTGCACCTAAAATCTTCTTTATTTTTTTTTTCTGCAATAAATATCCGATTAATAAAAAATGTAGAAATTATTTTATTAAAAAAAAAATTGAAGATTTTTTCTTTGATGAAGGGGTTGGGCAAAAGGGAAAAAAAATTAAAAAAAATTGCCAATTTTATTGGATTATGGAGAAAGTGTCATATATTGAGCCCAATTCAAGCAATTCACATGTGTCAAAGTACTGATGATTATTTTATGAGACGGTTTTACGATTTTTTTTTAGTCTAGATAAAAATGTAATATGTTGAGAATCGAACTTTCAACCTCTCGATCGGAGTAAAAGATATTTTCTCATCTGGTTTTATGGTGCACAAAATCTTGGAAGAGACGGTCTCTCAATAACTTATTGAGAGATCACTGTTCAGTATCACTCTATGTCATATTCGTACCCTTAAATGACAACTTTGTTTTGTACCTGTTTTTATAATAACAGTATCCTCTTTTTATTTGTATACTCTTTTATGTCAATCGTACCTACTTCTATTAGGTTTGGTACCACTGTTACTTCCATTTGTACTTAGTCTCTCAGTAAAGTTAATGAGAGACCGTCTCTCAGGAGACCTACTAAATTATGAAAGATAATTTTCGTTATAAAGATAATTATATAAAATGAGACGGTGTCATATTAATATAAAGATAAAGATAAAGATGAGACGGTGTCATGAGAGAGAATATAAAGATAATTTTCGTTATTTGAAATTATGAAAAATGAGACAGTGTCATATTAATATACGGGTTTTACTCGTAATATATAATAATTTATCTGGTATCGACAAACAATGACACGATACGAAATTAATTAACGGGTTTGAGTTGAGGTTTGATGAGCCGTTTATGCAAGTGGGTCGACACGAATACAAACACGACTTGAAACTTAATTGAGTTGGGGTTGGGTTGAAGGATTCTAATCCGTTTTCACGTGACACGAACATGAACCCGACACGACCAAATTCATTTGCTAGGTTTAAATCTATCGCGTGAAATTGGAAATTTGCTAAATAATACACGGATTTTACTCAAAAAGAAAGCATAATTTAGTAAATTTAAGTGTATGCTTTAACAATTCCGTATATCTCAGTATTCAGCCCAATTCAGTTTAATTCACTCCAGTTCATCCTACTTCAGTGCAAAATAACGTGCCATAGTTGATTATTGATTATTGATTAATCAAGTTGTAATTGAAAATTAGTGATTTAATATTATTGTCACTTTCTCTTGATTATGACACTAAAAATGGATTTATTGACGACATAATCGATCCGATATAAATACGAGGACTACAGAGTATGTTATTACCAATAACGACTTTTTGTAAGTCGTTCCCACCGTTTTTAAAATACCGTACAAAATACGGAGTATACTTTATTGACTCAAAATTATACAGAAATTTACGATAAATAATTCCACAATAGATTTATTTTAAAAATACCGTGATAAATATGAAATTTATCCAATCAACTTAAAATTATAGATTTTTTGTGTGTGCGTAAGTGCATCTTGGTCTCGTGACTGTACGGTTCATTTGTGTGGATGTCATCTGAGAGTCCGCAGCTGTGTTGATTTTGTGGATGAAGACGCTTGTGCCCAAGCTTCCGTGTACCAACAACTCACTACTCTCACCCGACGCGTTTATTTTATTGTTCTTGTTTTAGTAATAGTTATGGTGTCAATTTTATGTTCAATAAAGGATGTAATATGAGTTCCGAGAGCCCGAACAGCATGTAATCCGATGCTCTTTCTCCATTGACAAAAAAAAAACTTAAAATTATAGATAAATTTATTAAAAGACCGTCTATGAATTCGAAAGTCAACTACCATTATTGGTGTTTGACTCGCGAAAAGTCAACTACATCATTTTCCTCAATTAATTTTTTTTTACTTTGAATGATCAAATTAGGGCATTAACACAGTAAAGTCCTTTAAACATGGTTCAAAATCTCGATATCACCGACACGGTGGCGGTATACTCGTCCCTAATTGGGTGTTGCCTTGTCGTGGATGGATCACGGTGATTCTCGGTCCGTATTTTGAACCATGCCTTAAAAAGAGGCCAGTGAAGTGGCGGTATGCCTTGACCATGAATCTTCGTAAAGTCGTCTTCAAAAAAATTCAAAATTAAAAAAATTAAAATTAAAATTAAAATCAAAATAAAAATAAAAAGTTTCAAAATCAAAATAAAATTGAAATCGTTGATAAGAAATTTTTTAAGGCGAGAAATTAGTGGATTAATTTGAAATTATTTACGGTATTTAGACGTGCGGAAACACCTGCAACGCTCTCTCGTTCTGCTACTGTTTCCGAGGCTAACACTGAAGCTGAAGCTTTACTTCCACAGGTCCGAGTTCGTAGCTGTGTCTGCAAGACTGCATGCAACAAGTTTTACAGCAAAAACTATGGAGTTACAAGACAAAATCGAGCCACAGACCGAATAATTGGGCATTCAGATTCACCCACAGGTCAAACCGCAACCAGCACATAAAAGAAATCAATGCACACCAAGCTTCAGAACAAATCGGGAAAAAAAATGGATGTGATAAGTTACGTGACTTGATTATGTGAGTCGTGAAAGATGTGATATTTGACCCGTATCTGTCCACACAGTAGTTCTATTAGTGTGCGGTCATCAGAAGCCAGTTCGTTATTGGAGCATAAACAAGGGTCACCTCCAATGCTAGAAGGAACCTATAACACTATGCTCCGAAACTTGGGGATGAGGATCGGAAAAAGTTTGATCCTAACATAAGTATCGAGAAGAGACCATTATGTAAAAACTGTGGACAGCGTAGTCGATCCTGCTACATTGAAATTTTCAGGAAAATACTAATTTGGAGGAAAACTGTGGACAGCATAGTCGGTCCTGCTACATTGAAATTTTCAGGCAAATACTAATGCTCAAGGAAAACTGTGGACAGCATAGTCGATCCTGCTACATTGATATTTTCAGGCAAATACTAATGCTCAAGGAAAACTGTGGACAGCATAGTCGGTCCTGCTGCATTGAAATTTTCAGGCAAATACTAATGCTCAAGGAAAAGAAAAGACGGTATAAAGTCATTACCTGATGTCTTGAAGACAGTTTCCGAATGACTGATCAGGAAAAAAAATGCATCAACATTGGGTTGACAGCGAATTCAATATTTTGTCGTCGGCTTCTCGGTTCATCCCAGGACCAAAAGCTGCAATATATTCTAATAAATCTGCGACAATGCATTCATTTATTTGCAGAGAAACTGTACAGCAGAAACAGAAAGATACAGGAATCGATTATCAGAACGATGTTTGACCCGTATCTGTCCACACAGTAGATCTATTAGTGCGCGGTCACCAGAAGCCGAGTTATTTTTGGAGCATAATCACAGATTTCCTCTAACGCTAGAAAGGAACCCCTCCGTATGCTCCGAAATTGAGGCTCGTGCATATGCAAAGCAAGTGTTTTTATCAATATATAAGTACAAAGTAAAGACCCTTAATCATATAGTGAACAACATGGCCGATCACATAAAATTGACCTCTATGTTACTCCGACTCTTCTAATTACCTCGCTTACCGTGCCCGACACTTGACACTCAGACAAAATATGCCAAATTTTCATAACAATAGCCGAGTCCGACACTCGGATCCCGTGCCAGATACTTCTGAACGAGTCTGAGCAACAGAGTTTTACCTTTTTGGGGGGAAAAGGATGAGAAGATCAAATCAAAGAAAAGAGACTAAGAAAATCTATAGCATTAGGAATCGTATAAGAGCAACATAGATAGGAACTACAGAAGAAGTATAGTCCATCATCATAATTCTCGAACTATAGCATTAGGAATCGTATAAGAGCATGTAATAAATCCTCAAAAACACATTAACCTTGATCATTTCTTTCCATTGCATTCAGTTATTTGCAGGAAAACTGTACAGCATCAATATACAATGCTACCAGCGCTCCGATAATCCACCAGCTTTACCACTAGGAGTTCCAGAACCTTCTGAACTCCAGAACTGTCGTTCACCATTCATATGCACTCTCGGATTATACTCATCATCACTGTCTTCATCATAAAATTCAAAATCAGACGAGTCAAACAGATCTTCTAACGCATCGTCTTTGTCAACAACATAAGGTTCCATCTCATGTTCAAAAATAGTCACGGGATGATCTTCAGGTGTTGTATCGTCATTTTTTAGGGCCCACTTTTTTTCTCGTCTAATTCTCTTCCCTTCTCTGACCAATGCCAGCAGCTGCTCTTTCATTGTAAGAGGTTCCTCATGGTGGATAAGTTCACCTTGATCATCATACGCCTCGACTAAGAACACAGAGTGTCTCAGCCCTTTAAAACACACGTAGAATAACTCTGGGTGCCGGAACAACATCCCTCGTAATTTGTTAGGTAACCCAAAATCCTTCCTAAAATGTGTCAAATGGTCGACCAAAGTCCTCTTCTCGATCGTCATCCCCAAAATCTCCCTCACTACACTGCAAGCCCTTTTTTCCGCTTCTAAAGAAACTTTCGGGAAATCCTCCAAAGATGATCTATACGGACAAATATCCGGCAGTTCCTCAAATTTCATCAAAAAATCATGATGGCGTCGCTTAACATTCATTCCTTTTCTAAATTTAATCAGCTTAAACTTCGACGGCCGATCAACTATCAAATCATGCGTCGGATTCCTTATCTTTGCTATTGGTATTGCTAACCCTTCATCCCATGAGACAAGTTCAAGTGCTCGACCATAGGACGTGTCAACGATCTTGAATTTATCAGGATGGTCAAAGCAAAGACGGGATGTGAAATTGATAGGAAGGCCAAAATCAGGGCCTAAGTGGACAAGCTTAGACAAAACAAGCCTTCTATAAGGAGATAACATGAGAATCTTTTGAAGCTTGTTGGCTAGAGTCATAGAAGCAATTGACTTAAGGTACGCTTCTCGGGTGGAAAGCGCTTCTGCCGCAGGGGTCAGACGCACACAAAGCTGAGACGTTGTCTTAGTTGCATTAAACGGTGTTTGAGCGTACGGAATGTAAAAGAGCTCAAAAATGGTAGGATAACGCTGGATCATCGAGACGATGGATCGAGGCTTATCTAAACAAAGGTACGACCGACATTTCGAAAGAATGTGAATAGGCATGAAGTGTTTAGGTTTCGAAAGGAGTAGAGTCCTAAGCTTGTGCACAAACCTAATCTTGTTTTGCTTAACCACATGCCTATCTAAAGAACGGTCCCGTACATTCGGAGCTGAGTAACAAATGGTGAGGGACAATTTTCTAAATTTCCTCGTAAATACAGAAACCTTTTCATTTTTACACATGCAGTCTGCACTTATGGGGTTTAGAAAGTCCGATTTTACACCAAGAAACGGCCTTCCCTTTTGCGGTAACAAGACGGGCGTAACCAATGCCATATTCAGAGTTTGTAGAATTCGTCAAAGAACGACTTACAGGGTTTACAGGGACTACAAGCAGCTCTCAACTACACATGAAAAAACAATGATATTTCATCCCGAGTTGCAGCGCTCAAATCACATTCCAAGCCCCATCTACCAAAGAAAACAATCAAACTCGAGTTTATAATCAGGCAATCTTTACAACCAAAACGAAGCACGAAAGCAACCAGAACAGCTACCACACATTCACATCTATCGGATTGTATCCCTTTATTTAAGGGCTGAAAGCACTACTACGACATTGCTCTCTTTGATTCACAACTCACAATTAAGTTTGGAAATCCATACCTCCGAAAATTAACAAGCATATATTGAAATATCCATTTTTGTTTCTCTTATTGTCATGAAGTACATACAATTTATAAAAAGAACAAAAACAATATTGGGTGTTTCAGCTCCTACTTCGGCTACTTGTTAACTATCGTATAAACAGGTATTCATGAGACGGAGGGAGTACGTAGTTTTAATAAGTCGATTGCCACTGCTTAGACAAGAATCCACAACCAAGCAGTAGCAGCAACAACAGAGTCTTAGTCCCAAAAAGATTTGGGATCGGCTAACACGAATCATTACCCGAAATCTTTAAGTCGTATCCAATAAAACAATCCTCAGATTTAAGAAAAACCCCATGAAACGATTATCAAAGTCAAACGACCAAAAGGGTATCTACTATCTTCATATTCACAGCATAGCAAATTAACAATCACAAACAGAGAAAAAAATCTCAATCAGGCATTTCGACAAACACTTGGTGGGCACATTAAACAAAGCACAAAACGAATCAGATTTCAATTGGAAAAAAGGATTGGGGTCGGACACCAAGAATCATTCTCCGAAATCGTCAAATCGTCTCCAATAAAACAATAGTCAGATTTAAGCCCCATGAAACAATAATCAAATATCAAATGACCAAAAGGGTGTTTATTATCTTCTTTTTCACATCATAATAATCACATACAGAGAAAAAAATCTCAGTCAGGCATTTCGACAAACACTTGGAGGGCATATTGATCACAAAACAAATAAGATTTCAATCGGAAAAAAAATAAAAAAAATTTGGGGTCGAACAACATGAATCATTCTCCAAAATCGTCAAATCGTCTCCAATAAGACAATCCCCAGATTTAGAAACAATTATCAAATTCAAATTACCAAAAGGGTATTTACTATCTTCATATTCACATCATAATAATCACATACAGGAAAAAAAATCCCAGGTAGGCATTTCGACAAACACTTGGAAGGCATATCAAACTAAGCACAAAACGAATAAGATTTCAATCGGAAAAAAAAGATTGGGGTCGGACAACACGAATCATTCTCCGAAATCATCAAATCGTCTCCATAAAACAATCCTCAGATTTAAGAAAATACCCATGAAACAATTATCAAATTCAAATTACCAAAAGGGTATCTACTATCTTCATATTCACAGCGTAACAATCACATACAAAGAAAAAAATCTCAGTCAGGCATTTAGACAAACACTTGGAAGGCATATCAAACTAAGCACAAAACCAATAAGATTTCAATTGGGGAAAAAAGATTGGGGTCGGAAAACATGAATCATTCTCCGAAATCGTCTCCAATCAAACAATCGTCAGATTTAAGAAAAACCCCATGAAACAATTATCGAATTCAAATTACCCAAAAGTGTATCATCATCTTCACATTCGCATCATAATAATCGCATACAAAAAAATCTCAGTCAGGCATTTCGACAAACACTTGGTAGGCATACTAAACTAAGCACAAAACCAATCAGATTTCAATTGGAAAAAAAAAAAATTGGGGTCCGACAACATGAATCATACTCCGAAATCGTTAAATCGTCTCCAATAAAACAATCGTCAGATTAAAGAAAAACCCCACGAAACAATTACCAAATTCAAATGACCAAAAGGGTATTCATCATCTTCATATTCACAGCATAACAATCACACACAGAGAAAAAAATCTCAGTCAGACATTTCGACAAACACTTGGAGGGCATATTAAACTAAGCACAAAACGTAGAACAATTCAATTGGGAAAAAAATATGAGAGTATAAGAAGTGGAGAAAGCTTCATTACCATTACTTGAAGCTTTAATTAATGCCGAAAAATGACTCGAATTTTTGCAGCAAAATCGATTTTTTTTGTTTTTTTGGTTTGGTGTGCAGTGTTGAATTGTTAGGGAAGAAGAAGAAGATCCGATTATGAATGTGGGTCGTTTATGGTCCGGTCCTTCGGTTTATTGAACCCGTCTCGTCGGGCCCGTTATGACTGGACCTATAAACGGGTCAATTGGGTCGGGTCAGAACAATCGGGTTGAGTGTGGGTTGGGCTGAATTATTTCGGGTTCAGGCCATTTCGTGTATCATAGAAATTGATACAAGTACTATATTATTAATGTACTCGTAAAGACAAATCAAACCAGATCTCACGTGACTATATTTTTCCTTATAGATTGTCGAGAAAATTGAAAATTCTCTGTAACTATGAATAGTATTCCGTATCAAAAACGCATAACATAAGTAACAAATTGAGTTGAACGAATGGAGTATAAATGTATAATTGCTTCGATATCTCTTCACAGTATCAAAGATATGCAAAAATATTTTTCTCGAGATTGTTTTCCAAATCCGTCTCAGTAAATTCATTGTAATTAACCCCTTCTTCGTCGATACTAGTTACGATGTGGAGTATAAAATGTACTCTGTACTATCTTACGTTCTGATTGAATAAACACGAAAACCTTCGCCGGCCAAAACCCGAAAAATAATAATAAATAAATAAATAATGGCAAGTTCAATGAGAAGAATGAAGTTGGGTAGTCAGGGTTTAGAAGTATCAGCACAAGGTTTAGGATGCATGGGAATGTCAGCATTCTATGGGAAACCTAAGCCAGATGAAGACATGATTGAACTTATTCATCATGCTATTAACTCTGGTGTCACTTTACTTGATACTTCTGATATTTATGGACCTCATATCAATGAAATTCTGATTGGAAAGGTGAGATTCTTTCTCGAAACGAAGCGTAGGGTGTAGGCTTAGTTGCGTTACAATAGAAATTCTAATTGGAAATGTGAGATTCTTTCTCAAAATGAAGCGTAGGGTGTACGCTAAGTTGCGTTACCATAGATTCAGCAGGGGGTTCGAACCCTGACGTAGAAATTTGAACCCTGACAACGTATGTATCTAAGCTAGTTCTGACTTAACCACTAGAAATTGTGATTGGAAAGGTGAGATTCTTTTCAGCGAAACGTAGGCTTAGTTGTGTTACAAACTTAGAATAGAGGAGGGGGATTCGAACCCTGACGTAGAAATTTGAACCCTAACAACGTATGTATCTAGCTCTGACTTAACCACTAGAAATTGTGATTGGAAAGGTGAGATTCTTTTTAGTGAAGCGTAGGCTTTTAGTTGCGTTACAAACTTAGAATAGAGGAGGGGGATTCGAACCCTAACGTAGAAATTTGAACCCTGACAACGTATGTATCTAGCTCTGACTTAACCACTAGAAATTGTAATTGGAAAGGTGAGATTCTTTTTAGTGAAGCGTGGGCTTTTAGTTGCGTTACAAACTTAGAATAGAGGAGGGGGGATTCGAACCCTGACGTAGAAATTTGAACTCCGACAACGTATGTATCTCTGACTTAACCACTAGAAATTGTGATTGGAAAGGTGAGATTCTTTTCAGCGAAGCGTAGGCTTAGTTGCGTTACAAACTTAGAATAGAGGAGGGGGGGTTCGAACCCTGACGTAGAAATTTGAACCCCGACAACGTATGTATCTCTGACTTAACCACTAGAAATTGTGATTGGAAAGGTGAGATTCTTTTCAGCGAAGCGTAGGCTTAGTTGCGTTACAAACTTAGAATAGAGGAGGGGGGATTCGAACCCTGACGTAGAAATTTGAATCCTGACAACGTATGTATCTCTTACTTAACCACTAGAAATTGTGATTGGAAAGGTGAGATTTTTTTCAGCGAAGCGTAGGCTTAGTTGCGATACAAACTTAGAATAGAGGAGGGGGGATTCGAACCCTGACGTTGAAATTTGAACCCTGACAACGTATGTATCTCTGACTTAAACACTAGAAATTGTGATTGGAAAGGTGAGATTCTTTTCAGCGAAGCGTAGGCTTAGTTGCGTTACAAACTTAGAATAGAGGAGGGGGATTCGAACCCTGATGTAGAAATTTGAACCCTGACAACGTATGTATCTCTGACTTAACCACTAGAAATTGTGATTGAAAAGGTGAGATTATTTTCAACGAAGGTGGAATTGTGCAGGCTTTAAACGGGGCGTGGAGAGAGAAGGTGGAATTGGCTACAAAGTTCGGGATCAAAGCCGTAGACGGGAAAACCGAAATTCATGGCGATCCACAATATGTACGAGCGGCTTGTGAGGCGAGCTTGAAGCGGCTTGGGGTCGAATGCATCGACCTTTATTATCAACATCGTATTGATGCCAAAGTTCCCATAGAAATTACGGTTTGTTCTATTCTTTATCCCTTTTCGTCACCATTATTATCTTAAAGATTTTGATTAAGATGGTTCATATGACATGGTATCAGATCCAACGTGACGAAATGTCACGAGTTCAAATCCTGACAACCTCACAAAATATCGTACTAGAACCTGTGTACTGATCACTCTTCAAGCCCAATGGAAATTCAAGTGTAGTGGCGGGATAGAAAATAAGGGGGCGTTTGTTTAGAACATAGGAAAGGAAAATGAATAAACATGGGAAACAAGGATAAAGAAAAGATATTCTCTTAGATTTTTGTTGTTGTTTGTTTAGAAATTATAAGGAATAAAAATGACGAGTTGGTGACGGTGTCGGGGTGGCGTTAGTGACGAGATCGATGGTGGTAGTGATATTGGTGGTGGTGTCGGAGTGGTGGCAGTGGTGGTGATGCCGGAGTGGTGGTGGTTTTAGGGTGGCGAGTGATGAGTTGGGATGGGTGAGGGAATCAAAATCGAAACCATAGGGGGTGGGGGATTGAAATTAGAGGAGCACGAGGGTTTGAGAGGGAATGCAAATGGGAAAGGAAATGCAAAAAAAGTGAAAACAAAATGAAGAATTTTGATTCCTTTTCCCTTTCCGGTAACCCTCAACCAAACGCCCCCTATATATATTAGTTGAGTCTCAACCATTACCACCAACGAAGTTGAACTCATTGTATTGCATCTTTTTTCAGTATATGGGGATTACAATTTTTTTGCGTGCTAACCGGTTCTGTCAATTAACTCGTTTTTTCATTTTGAAAACGATTCAGATGGGAGAGCTGAAAAAACTTGTTGAAGAGGGTAAAATAAAGTACATTGGTCTCTCGGAAGCATCGCCTTCGACTATCAGACGAGCGCACGCTGTCCACCCGATCACGGCAGTTCAGTTGGAATGGTCATTGTGGACTAGAGACGCCGAGGACGAGTTAGTTCCTACCTGCAGGTAATAAAGTCTTGTTCTTTTCAACTCACTTCACTTCAGTTCAGTCAAGTTCAGCTCACTTCAGTTAAATTTAGCCTACTTCAGTCCAAAAGAACAAAAGTTAATTAGACCGTCATTGATAAATCGACAATAGATAACCGGCTGACCTACTCCGTTTGTTCTTTTTGAGTAATTTTCGTTTTTTAGGGAGCTTGGGATCGGAATCGTGGCGTACAGTCCTTTAGGAAGAGGGTTCTTTTCATCGGGACCAAAGCTGGTGGAGACCTTTACCAAGGATGACCTTCGACAGGTTGGATTTTTTAAATAATTTGAGTCAGATTTGGGTTAGGCTGGGTTATTTTGAGTTGTGAAAATCAACCTTCGGGTCGGGCCAGAGGGATCAAGATCGGACCTTCATTTTGGGTGTCTGGTTGGGTACAATTGTGCTTATATACATACTCGTTGCGTCATTCTGGTTGTGTCATTGCACACGTCTAGTAAGATTTAGGTCGAGCTCAGATTTATCTGAGTTATTTTCGGGTCAGATTGTGAATCAAGCTCGGGCCTTCATTTTTGGGTGTCGGGTTGGGTACAATTGTGGTTATACTTGTTGGGTCATTCAGGTTGTGGCCATGTCTGGTAACAACAAATTGGGTTGGGGATTAGGTTGATGTCAATCTACCAACTTCATGTGTTTGGTAAATAACATATATCGATAACCTATTGGCCGAAATCTACTGTTTTTGAATATGAGGTTAATAACAACATATTGAAACAACATATTCAATTTATACATGAAAACAACTTGATTGTCATATAATTCTGCTAATTACCAAACGCTCTATCTTAATTCTGCTAATTTAATTTGATTGTCAAACCTGCTATTGCAATCTACTAACCGCAATCTGCTAATGTTATCCGCTGTTACGAATTTGTTATTGTCATTTACCAAATAGGGCCTTGCAGGTCCACCAAGTCAACTCTAGGTCGGGTTAGGTCATTTACTGGTATGTAAGAATTAGGTCGAGTTAGGTCATCTACGTAAGAATTAGGCTGAGTTCGGATCAAGCCGAGTCAATTTCGGTTCTATTATCATCATCTTCTTAAGAGATGTCAAAGACAATAAACATTCAGGTCAAGTCGGGTTAGGTTAGGTCACTTCAGGCTACATGCCAAGTTTGGGTTTTCAGTTCGGATATCAGACACTAATGTGTGCTTATTTTTACTGTCTACTAGCACTCGCCACGATTCCAGCCGGAAAACATCGAGCACAACAAACTCATCTTTGACCGAGTCCAGTCTCTCGCTACGAAAAAAGGGTGCACCACAGCACAACTAGCCTTAGCATGGGTGCACCACCAAGGAGACGACGTGTGTCCGATCCCCGGGACAACCAAAATCGACAACTTCAACTCGAACATCGGTGCATTATCAGTGAAACTCACTCCCGAAGAGATGGCTGAACTGGAATCGTTAGCATCTTCTGATACTGCTGTCAAGGGTGATCGGTATTCCGATGCAGGTCTCGCCATGACATGGAAGAATACCGAGACTCCTCCATTGTCGTCGTGGAAATGCTGAATAGCAAGCGAGCACTTAGTCGCATCACAGTATAAGGGAGAAGATTTGAACTTGAGAACTATTGTCCTTAACCACTAAGACATCTCCGTTCCCTACCTGTCATGGTTAGGTGTACATTATATCATGGATTCATACTCACTACTCACTTTGCCTTAGTCATTTGTTATTACTTTTACTTATTATCCTTGGTCTTCAGTTAGACTTTGTTCTTTCCAAGTGGATGCGCTTAACTGTACTAAAATGAATTGAACCGAAATAGATTTATTGAATTAAACTAAAATGAGCCAAAACGAGTTAAAAATAACTCAAAGATATATTAGATCTCTCGAGAGACGGTCTCACCCAATTATTCTATCTAGTCCACTAGGTACACCTTGGTAGATCCAAAAATTTCTTGAGTCAAGCTAATAATCCAAATTTTCAAGTCAAATCAATATAATATTAATACTACTATTATAAATGTATTGAAATTATAGAATTTAAATATAAAACCAACATAGAAAAAAATTCAAAAAAAAAAGTTCAACAAAAAAAAGGTATATGCATGAATAATGAAAAATAGAATAGTAAACGATCTTCCGATTCAACGATCTAATTTTGTAACAGTTATTTTATTCATACTGACGTTTAAAAGGAAAATTTCTTAAAAATTTGCATAGACCATATAATGATATTAAGATTAATAAGTTATCAATATTTTATGAATAAATATTAACAAAAATACTCGAAAATGTTTTGATCTTCCCATATACTCCTATGATTAATACGATCCTATAAACATATTTTTACCAAATAAAAATATTTGTATTTAATAAGAATGTAGAATCTTGCGATATTATAATGATCCGATTATATCGATTCGATCTATACAAGATAACTCCACCAAAGATTACATCACCACTTACGTTACCACATATATTTGCTTGCATAGCACACTACATAGATATAAATACACCACCTCAACCACAAACACTTGGTAACAATCAAACCAAAATTATTAAATTAAAAAAAAATTATTATTCCCCATCTTTCAAAAAAAATATATTATTATTATAATTATACACAACTTTTATTAAGATAAAATCAAAAGTTATCGTAGTTGGCAGATTATTATTATTATTATTATTATTATTATTATTATTATTATAAAATTATTATTAATATTATTACTATATTATTATTTTTATTAATATTATTATATTACTAGAAAATTAGAAAAACAATCTTAGCAATAAAACAATTTTAAAAATAACTCAAAGCAATTTTACAATAAATTGTTGGGCAGCCGATATAATATCTGGGTTTCACTCCTTTTGCAATATCGTTATAATTAATTTTATTTTATTTATTTTATCGCAACTTTTATTAGATAAAATCAAATTTACGAGAACATTTTAAAATTTATATATAAAAAAAAGTAAATATTTTTTAAAATGGCAAAAAGTGTGAGGAGAATGAAGTTGGGCTCAAATGGGCTTGAAATATCAGCCCAAGGACTAGGATGCATGGGAATGTCAGCATTTTATGGGCCACCCAAACCCGATGAAGAAATGATTGAATTAATTCACCATGCTATTAATTCTGGTGTTACTTTTCTTGATACTTCTGATGTTTATGGACCTCATACTAATGAAATCTTAGTTGGAAAGGTAATTAATTAATATACTAATTACCGTTTATGTCAGATATATCCGTTTTATTGTTACAGTGCACGGGCCCGACTGGGGTCAGAAAGATGAAATAAGATGGGGAATTATTTGATTATTTATGTTTGTCGTCTTTATCTATCTGAATGAGTAGTATCGATTGATTTGAGTGTTTTATTTCATGAATTATCGTTAAAAACAGATGAGATATATCTGTTTCATAGTTATAATGCTCGGGTAGTAAAGGGTCGAGTAGTTAGATAGATAAAGATGAAATACGAATAAGACGGGAATTATTTAAATTGGTCTTTATCTGTCTGAATGAGTGGTATCGATTAATTTGAGTGTTTCATTTAAATTTCATGAATTATCGTCCATAATAGATGAAATATATCTGTTTTATAGTTATAATGCTCTGGTAAAGGGTCGTGTAGTTAGATAGATAAAGACGAAATAAGACGGGTAATTATATAAGTCAATGTCTTTATCAATCGGGATGAGTTGTATCGATTAATTTGAGTGTTTCATTCTATGAATTGTCGTTTAAGATAGAAATATCTGTTTTATAGTTACAACGGGTCAAGTAACAGTCGATATTGACTACATTCTTTGGGCTGAAATAAGTTTAACTAAACAAAAGTAGAAAATGAACCTAATAATTGAGCTTAATTGTAGTAGCTTTAAGTGAACTACTGAAGTGGCCGAAAAGAAGCGGAAAAGAACATGATGGTAATATTGAAACCCGTTACTTAAAACGGATATATCTTTTCTAATAACCGTTTTTTCAGGCACTCAAGGGAGGATGGAGAGAGAAAGTACAATTGGCTACGAAGTTCGGCGTGGTTTTCGAGGATGGAAAGTTGTCGATTAAGGGCGATCCACAATACGTGAGAGCCGCCTGCGAGGCGAGCTTGAAGAGGCTCGATGTCGACTACATTGATCTTTATTATCAGCACAGAATCGATACTGGCGTCCCTATTGAAGCCACGGTTTGTCCTTTCGCTTTATCGCTAATAGGATACAAATATAATAGCTGTGCATCAAGCCATCAACCATCATCTTAAGATTTTGGTTGTGATGATTCATCTAACATAGTATCATAGCCAACCTGCAATGTAAAGATTATACAACCAGGTGTACACAGCTCTATGTACAACTGGTTTTAAGATTTGAGCTTTATTACAAAGGTTTCGAGTTTTGATGTTTTAATTTGCTGTAAATTTTCTGAGCTTTAGTGTAAAGTTGTCGAGTTAAATCACATAAATGTTTAAGCTCAAAAACTTACAACTAAGCTCATAAACTTTTATAAGCTCAGTAAATATATATAAAGCTCAACAACTTTGCTATTGTACAACCAGGTGTAGGGTTTATCGTTCACCGGAACTATATACGCGCATAAGAATTCGTTCATCGTAGATAGATTTTACTCTTTTTCATTTACGAAATTTAATCTGTGTTAATTCAGATGTCGGAGCTCAAGAAACTGGTGGAAGAGGGCAAAATCAAGTACATCGGTCTTTCTGAAGCATCAGCTTCGACTATCCGAAGAGCGCATGCAGTTCATCCGATAACAGCCGTGCAGTTGGAATGGTCTTTATGGACTCGAGATTCGGAGGAAGAGATTATTCCTACCTGCAGGTAAAGTATTATCGTTTCCTGAAATTCTGCTTTTGCATCAGTATATTTATAATCCTTTAGTCATGTGATCTTATAAGAGACGTCTTTTACGCAGGGAACTTGGCATCGGAATCGTACCCTATAGTCCTCTGGGACGAGGTTTTCTCTCGTCAGGGCCAAAAATGGTCGAGAATTTGTCGAAAGACGACTTCCGTCAGGTTCGAAACAAACTTAAATACAATGTCAAAGTGTAAAGTGAGTTGATTTCTAATGAATGCTGTTTTTTTAATGATTTTACCAGCTAAACTAGTTTATTTGAAATCCTGCATGCAGTATTTGCCTAGGTTTCAGCAGGAAAACTTGGAGAAGAATAAATTGATATTTGAGCGAGTTAGCGAGATAGCATCCCAAAAGGGGTGCACCCCGGCGCAGCTAGCGCTGGCGTGGGTGCATCACCAAGGGGACGACGTGTGTCCTATTCCCGGGACCACCAAGTTCGAGAACTTCGACCAAAACGTCGGAGCATTGTCTGTGAAGCTAACGGCCGAGGACGTGGTCGAGCTAGAAGGGTTGGCGTCCGATGATGCGGTGCATGGTGATAGGTATGGAGGGACTGTCAGTACTTGGAAGAAATCGGATACTCCGCCTTTTTCCTCTTGGAAACTTGAGTAAATGTCGGGGATTTACGGTCCCTTCGAAATCCGAATCGCGAAAGTTTTCGTAGTTTTTTTTTTCGATGTGTGTAATATTCGGTATGTGAGAAATAATTATAATAAAAGTGAACGATTTCAATAATTCGAAGATTCAGAAAGATTAGTCACTCGATAATCACAAATTCTTGTTTGTGACAGAGATATCAAGCACACAACCTGGAGAATAAAAACGATGCTTTGTCTTTTTTTTTTATCTAAAATGGGTAATATTTTACCAGTTATAGCATTACGCCATCTGTCGATTTTCTTATCCACCCATTTCTATATAATTTCATTTCATTTAGATTAGACAGTTTCATAACTAATCATTCATCATTAGCCAAATACCAAATAGACCCTCTATAGAATCTCCGCCGGTTAGAGATGTTCTTTTTGGTAAGATCATCCTCAATCATTTAATATTACCCTTAGTTTTCAATTAGACATTGTTCTTTCCACGTGGGACGAACTTAACTAAAATGAACTGAATCGAAGTGGATTTATTGAATTAAACTGAACCAAAAATATCTAAAATGTATGATAGATCTTCCAAAAAAACGGTCTCTATATAATGTTATTGTAATATCTCTCGATCATATCAAATTATCGATTAACCACATACAAAAGTCTCACAATACTATTATCATGATAGTGTAAACTTTTATTTTAAATGTGAAGTGCATTATTATAATTGGAAAAAAGACGAAAGTTCTAGATTCTATCTCTCCCTGGTTCCAAAATTTTATTGAGTCAAGTTAAGTAGCTAACAATCCAATTTAAATATATATAAAATATTAATATTTTATATTTAGTGAAATTATAGAATTTAAATATAAAACTAATAGTGCAAATAAAAACTTCAAGAAAATAATAATCTAACAAAAAAAGAAGTTAAAAATTCATGCATAAACACAAAATAAAAAATAGAATAGTAAAACGGTAATTACTTAGTCCGCACTAATAATACGAGTAACTTTTTTACCAGTTTTTTTTTTCCACGTCTAGATATATAAAACCACCACGACCCGTCACGATCCATTAACATCTCTATCAACCCATAAATCCACCAAAGATTACCTCACCACTTACGTTACTATATACTCCTATATACTTGAATATATCACACTAAACCTAACACCTATAAATACACTACCTCAAAAAAAATATTAATATCATATTCAAAAATAAAAATATTTTATAAAAAATTACAGGACAGCCGAGATACCTCCAAAAAATTATTATTATTATTATTATTATTATTTAATTGCAACTTGTATTGAGCTCAAACAAAATTTAAAAGAAATTAGAGGGTAGTCGAATTATTATTATTATTTTATTTTTAAAAATAAATTAAAAATTGTATTAAGATCGAAACAAATTACAAGAAATTATTATTATTATTAAAAATAATATACAAGTAATAAACTTTTAAAAAAATGGGAAAAAGTGTGAGAAGAATGAAGTTGGGCTCAAGTGGGCTTAAAATATCAGCCCAAGGACTAGGATGCATGGGAATGTCAGCCTTTTACGGGCCACCCAAGCCCGATGAAGAAATGATTGAATTAATTCATCATGCTATTAATTCTGGTGTTACTTTTCTTGATACTTCTGACATGTATGGACCTCATACTAATGAAATCTTAATTGGAAAGGTAATTTATATAATAAAATGCTATTGTAATTATCTACTAATTATCGTCTACGACAGATATATCTGTTTTATAATTACATATATGACTTGGTTATAAACCTAATAGCCGAGTGTAACACCCGGCCCAAACTAGGACTGGAAATGTTAACCGCGGTAGCTTACCAGGCTTTGTACTGGTCCCACAGACCAACACGAGTCATTTCCAATACATTTTGGCCTCATTCATGCACATCCCAGAAACCTTACCAGGATGTCACTCATCCTAAGACTGCTCCCAGCCAAGCAAACACATTTAACTGTGGAGTTCTTATCATGAGCAAACCAGAAAAGAAAGTGGATTTTGTTGATATGAGTAGTACTTCAAATCCTTCGAGCAAAACTCATAAATAGGACATCTTCAATAAACATGAAGTGTTTCACCGAGCTTAGCTGGTGTGGTTGAAAAGAAGTGGAAAAGAACATATTGTATATGATTGTAATATTCAGACTTGTATTAGGAATAAAACGGGTATATCTGTCTTAATAATCGTTTTTGCCCTTACTTGTTTGTCTGTGAAATGTTGCAGGCACTCAAGGGAGGGTGGAGAGAAAAGGTACAATTGGCTACAAAGTTCGGCGTGGTTTACGAGGATGAAAACTATTCGGCTAGGGGCGATCCACAATACGTGAGAGCCGCCTGTGAGGCGAGCTTGAAGAGGCTCGGTGTCGAGTACATTGATCTCTATTATCAGCACAAAATCGATACTAACGTCCCTATTGAAGCCACGGTTTGTCCCTTTACTTTGTCGCTTCATTAGTATTTGTACATGTGTCATACAAACCAATATCTCTAAAAAAGTGCAAAATGACGCGGTCTGACATGAACTTGATCTGATTTTGCTTATTGACTCGAAATTGACGTGTCTGTCAGGTCTAGTTCCTAAGGACTCTTGATTTATGAGTACGACCTCTATGTTCTTTCCAACTTAATTACAGTTTGTTCATTGGTTCAGTTTAGCTAACTTTACCTGGATTCTTATCGACTTGACTTGAAAATCAGTTGACCTGAATCTAACCCTGTTGATTTGTTTGCATTGTCAGGTATAGTTCCTAGGACCCTGTTCTTTCTAGCTTAATTGCAGCTTCATTAGTTCAGCTTAGCTAGTTTTAACCGAAAAGAGCATGGCCTAACTGGGAGAGTCGTGAGTCGGATTTATTATTGCTCATCGAAATTATATGTACAAAATTAATCCGCGTTAATTCAGATGTCGGAACTTAAGAAACTGGTGGAAGAGGGTAAAATCAAGTACATCGGTCTTCCCGAAGCATCAGCTTCGACTATCCGAAGAGCGTATGCAGTTCACCCAATAACAGCCGTGCAGTTGGAATGGTCTTTATGGACTCGAGATTCGGAGGAAGAGATTATTCCCACCTGCAGGTAAAGTATTATCGTTTCCTGGAACTCTGCTTTTGCATCAGTATATTTATAATCCTTTAGTCATGTGATCTTATAAGAGACGTCTTTTACGCAGGGAACTTGGCATCGGAATCGTACCTTACAGTCCTCTGGGACGAGGTTTTCTCTCGTCAGGGCCGAAAATGGTCGAGAATTTGTCGAAAGACGACTTTCGTCAGGTTCAAAACAAACTTAAATAATGTCAAAGTGTAAAGTGAGTTGATTTATGATGAATGTTGTTTTTTAATGATTTTACCAACTAAACTAGTTTTTTGAAATCATGCATGCAGTATCTGCCGCGGTTTCAGCTGGAAAACATAAAGAAGAATAAACTAATATTCGAGCGAGTTAGCGAGATAGCATCCCAAAAGGGGTGCACCCCTGCGCAGCTAGCGCTGGCGTGGGTGCATCACCAAGGGGACGACGTGTGTCCTATTCCCGGGACCACCAAGTTGGAGAACTTCGACCAGAACGTCGGAGCATTGTCGGTGAAGCTAACGGTCGAGGAAGTGATCGAACTAGAAGGGTTGGCGTCCGATGATGCGGTGCATGGTGATAGGTATGGAGGGGACGTTAGTACTTGGAAGGAATCGGATACTCCGCCTTTGTCCTCTTGGAAACTTGAATAAATGTCGGGGACTTGAAACTTGAATAAACTTGAAACTTGGAAACTTGAATAAACTTGAATATTAGATAGTTTCGTAACCAATTATTTATCATTAGTCAAATTGTGAATACTAATGAGTAGGTCTCCAATATTATTATCTTAAATTTAAAGTGCATTACCGAAAATGTCTTGGCCCAGTGGTTACTAGGTGCTCTGGGACAATAGGTCTCAGGTTCGAATCCCCCTCCCCCAATATTGTAATGCGACTGAGTGCGCTATTCGTTGAACCCAAAAAAAATATTTAAAGTGCATTAACTAGGAAAAACAAAATTCATCAAAGAATACATGTTCTAGATTCTTCTAGTCCATTACTTACACCTCAGTAGATCTAAAAATTTACTGAGTCAAGCTTAAGTAGCTAACAATCTAATTTTAAAGTCAAAGTCAAATAAAATAAATAAAATATTATATTAGATATTTAGTGAAATTATAGAATTTAAATATAAAACTAAAAGAGAAAAACTTCTAGAAAATAATAATTTAACAACAAAAAAGAGTTAAAATTGCATAAATAAATAAATAAAATAGTAAAACTATAATTTATTTGTTAGATCGCAGAATAGTTTGAAAAGAGTTTTTTTTTTGTTGAAGTTTGAAAAGAGTTTATGAGTATCGATTTACTTTTTCTACATTGAATATCAGATACAGGAAAAAAACTCGTTAAATATTTTATACTGGACTGACACGATCCATCTGGACGCAACAACTTAGACACCCATTCTAATACACAACATTATTCAAATCGGTTTTTGTCACCTTCAGACCGATAGGAGACACGGTTCGCCACGATACATTAACTTCTCTACCTACATGTCCTCCACATAAATCTACCAAAATTTGAAAAAAAAAAATTGACACCATAATATTAATCATAAATTTATGACGACACAAATACTACTGCGTATTTATTTGCAATTATTTTGCTTAGACAAAGACAAACAAGTTGCTACTCCTTAAATTTTGCCTTACCTAAGCTTTTAGTTTGTGTATTATTTGATCATCCATCGATTTGTGACAGGTAACCGTCAACCATCAAAAGAGACACTTAGTCAAATTGAGTACCTCACATTATCCATATATGACATAATATACTTGCATAGCACACTAC
This sequence comes from Agrostemma githago, assembly GCA_958450325.1. NCBI lineage: Eukaryota > Viridiplantae > Streptophyta > Magnoliopsida > Caryophyllales > Caryophyllaceae > Agrostemma > Agrostemma githago. The sequence continues at coordinate 76,163,194 of OY288247.1, read as the reverse complement.
ATTCTACATTCTACATTCTACAAACATATAAATACACCACCTCAATAACAAACACTTAGCAAAAATCAAACCAAAAGTATTTATTTCAATATATTTTTATTCCCATCTTTCAAAAAATATATTATTATCTATAGACAATCTTTATTAAGATAAAATCAAACGTTACAAGAAATTAATTGGCAGATATATTATTATTATTATTATTATTATTATTATTCCCATCTCTCAAAAAATATATTATTATTATTATTATTATACGCAATTTTTATTAAGATAAAATCAAACGTTACAAGAAATTAGTTGACTGATATATTATTATTGTTATTATTACTATTGTATTATTATTATTATTATTATTATAAAATATTAATATAATTATATTATCATTGTTATTATTATAAAATAATTATTAATATTATTATACTTTTATTGTTATTCTTATAAAATTTTGAAAAAATGGCAATAAGTATGAGAAGAATGAAGTTGGGCTCAAATGGGCTAGAAGTATCAGCCCAAGGTTTAGGATGCATGGGAATGTCAGAATGTTATGGGCCAAGTAAGCCCGATGAAGAAATGATTGAACTAATTCATCATGCTATTAATTCTGGTGTTACTTTTCTTGATACTTCTGATATTTATGGACCTCTTACTAATGAAATCTTAATTGGAAAGGTAATTATCGTTTATGACGGATATATCCCTTTTATTGTTATAATTCTCGGGCCTCGGGTGGAGGGTTGAGTATAGGTAGATATAAGATAAAAAAGAAATAATTAAGACGGGATATTATTTATTAGGTTTGTTTTATCTATTTCAATGAGTAAAATTGATTAATTTGAGGTTTCATTCCATGAATTATTGTTTAAGACAAATATATCGGTTTTTATAGTTATAATGCTCGGGTATTGGGTTGGTAAAGACGGGGAATTATTTAGGTTTGTCTTTATCTATCTGAATAAGTAGTATCGATTAATTTGAGGGTTTTATTCCATGAAATATTATTTAAGATATAAACATTTGGTTTATTGTTAGTTGTTACAACGTGTCCAGTAACAGTCGATATCGATTGATTGAATAAGAAAGACAAAATTGGGCAAGGAAACGGTAAGTTGGTAATACTTGATCCGTTCTAAAACAAACCGAATCCGTTGGGAAACTAATATGAATAACCATTAATTTTGTATTTTATCGAGTAATTTTGATACTGATGGGATTCGGTCCAATGTTATTACATTATATGACGCTTTTTCTGCTAATGTGACTTTATATTTGGACCCCTTTTTTAAAATGGATATATCCGTTTTTTTCAGGCTCTCAAGGGAGGATGGAGAGAAAAAGTACAATTGGCTACGAAGTTTGGCGCGGTTATCGAGGACGGAAACTATTCGGTTAAGGGCGATCCACAACACGTGAGAGCCGCCTGCGAAGCGAGCTTGAAGAGGCTCGGGGTCGACTACATTGATCTCTATTATCAGCACAGAGTCGATACTAGCGTCCCTATTGAAGTCACGGTTTGTCCTTTCGCTTTGTCGCTCCGTTAACTTTCGTACCTAAAACCGACACGGATCTCTCTAAAAATGTGGAAAATAACACGCTCCGACTCGAATTAATCTGATTTTAATTTATTGGCTCGAAAATGACGTGTTTGTTAGGTTTAGTTCCTAATAAGGATGCATGAGTTATGAGTAAGACATAGTTCTTTCCAGCTTAATTGCAGTTTAGCTAGCTTTAACAGGATTCTTATTGACTTGACTTGAAAATGACCTGACCAGAACCTAACCAGTTGTTGTTAGGTCTGGTTCCTAAGACCTTATTCTTTCTAGCTTAATTACATTTTCATTAGTTCATGTTAAAGTATATAAACATTTCTAGGTCTTCAATCATAGCCGCCTTAAAGTTTTGCTTGAACTAGTTTCATATATAATACGTATTAGAGCCAGCGCATGCAACAAAAGGTCGGTCGCTGGTTCGAATCTCAACCTCCTTCTGATCCTTTCAAAATTGAAATATTTGGCACCAGACATGAGGATGCCTGAGTTGCATCCACACTTCAAATTCAATGGACAAAGTGTTAGACTATATAAACATTACTGGATCTTCAGCGTAGCATTAAGGTTTTGGTTGAGTTAGTTCCATAATAGTTTTAAGAGGATTGTTATTGATTCGAGACTTGAAAATGATCTGACCCGAACCTAACCCTGTTGATTTATTTTGTGTTAATTCAGATGTCGGAACTTAAGAAACTGGTGGAAGAGGGTAAAATCAGGTACATCGGTCTTTCCGAAGCATCAGCTTCGACTATCCGAAGAGCTCATGCAGTTCACCCGATAACCGCCGTGCAGTTGGAATGGTCTTTATGGGCTCGAGATTCCGAGGAAGAAATCATTCCTACCTGCAGGTAAAGTATTATCGTTTCCTGAAACTCTGCTTTTGCATTAGTATATATATAATCCTTTAGTCATGTGATCTTATAAGAGACGTCTTTTACGCAGGGAGCTTGGGATCGGAATCGTACCCTATAGTCCTTTGGGACGAGGTTTTCTCTCGTCAGGGCCAAAAATTATCGAGAATTTGTCAAAAAACGACTTTCGACAGGTTAAAAACAAACTTAAATAATTAAAGTGACCCTTCTTCTCTGCTGATTTTTTTTAATGATTTTATGAACTAAACTAGTTTATTTGAAATCCTGCCTGCAGTGTCTGCCTAGGTTTCAACAGGAAAACATGGAGAAGAATAAACTGATATTTGAGCGAGTTAGCGAGATAGCATCTCAAAAGGGGTGCACCCCGGCGCAGCTAGCGCTAGCGTGGGTGCACCACCAAGGAGACAACGTGTGTCCTATTCCCGGAACCACCAAGACCGAAAACTTCAACCAAAACATCAAGGCATTGTCGGTCAAGCTAACGGCCGAGGAAGTGGCCGAGCTAGAGGGGTTAGCGTCCGATGATGCGGTGCATGGTGATAGATATGCATGGACTATGGGTACTTGGAAGGAATCGGATACTCCGTCTTTGTCCTCTTGGAAACTCAAATAATTATAAATGGTTGAGATTTACGCTCCCTTCGAGATCCAAATCACGAAAGTTTCCAAATTTTTTTTCAATATCTATAATACTTCGTGTGTGTGTGAGAAGTATTTTAATAAATCTGAACTGTTTCGAACATTTAAAAAGAGTAGATAGACACTCAAAAATATGTACTTTCATTATGTAAGAGGAAACTTTATTGAACATAATAATTCAAAAATAATCCATTTTATTTTATTTTAATTTGTACTTTTGTTTCACTATTCTATAGGTAGTGCATTCAATCATCAATGAATAAAAAAAATAGTCCAAAGGGTCCATGAGTTAGTCAATTGCATCACCACTTACGTTTACTTCATAATGCATGTCACAACTCACAATACTTTGACATATGTAAACTAATAAATTTTCACAAAAAACAACATATAATATATAATAATGATATAAACTAATAATATGAAGTACAACCAAGTAGCCTATAAATACATAACTCACAAAACAAACCTAGAAACATCACAATTCATAAAATTTCACTATTTTAATTACGGTACGTCTACAATATCTTCTGTTTTATCGTGTTTTTTAATAATTAAAAAGTTAAGAATTATTTTATTTTATTTTTCGATTTTTTTTTGCAAATAACAAGTAAATATTCATTAATCCATCTCATTCAGATCCAAGGTAACATTTATAATATATTTAAATGTCAAATTTTTAAAATTTTGAAATTGATCATAATTAATTTTATTTAAAATAAAAACTAAACATAACACTTACATATCTTGATTTATTAAAAAAAAGGTTTATAACACAATAATTCCACACAAAAAAGGTATTATACCTCTAACTCAAAGTGTTTTCCCCTTTGTTTTTTCACAATCTTCGAGGTAGTACTTTGAGCGAGTTTTGTCATAACTATACATAATAATAATTTTTTTCGAAAATATAAATTAATACGGAGTAAAAGACTTTTTGATAAAGACTTTAATTACGTGAAAATCATGTTATTATATATATTTTTCTTTATATTGTATCGATGGTCAAAATCTAATTTTTTTTACCTCGATAAAGCAAAGAACAAAGAACACTCTGACTCGAAGGCAACATATAAATTGAGAAAAACGAGTTCAAAATAACGTCTTCGAGAGCATGAAAAATCAAACGTTATCTTTATTCTCAATGAAAATAAATATATCGTACTACTATATATAACTTACGTATTTTTGAAGGTATTTCAGAGACGAAGGAAGAAATCGAAAGCTCGAAAAAATGGAAAATAGTGTAAGAAGAATAAAGTTGGGCTCAAATGGGCTTGAAGTGTCAGCCCAAGGACTAGGATGTATGGGCATGTCAGCCTATTACGGGCCGTCGAAGCCCGATGAAGAAATGATTGAACTAATCCACCATGCTATTAACTCTGGTGTCACTTTTCTTGATACTTCTGATGTTTATGGGCCTCATACTAATGAGATCCTAATTGGAAAGGTATTTAAAATAAAACTCGGTTTTGAATTAATATAATTAAGTGCATGCTTCGTTGGAAAAAAAAAAAACTCGGTTTTGAATTTATAGGTAGAATCTATGATTGAAAATATGTTGAATTAAGAGGTCGAGAAAATTAAATTAAATTTTATTCGTAGAGCGAATAAGATTTTATTATTTAATTGAGTAAATTTGTCGAAAACTTTGAACCTACGATTGAAAATATGTTGAATTAAGAGGACGAGAAAATTAAATTAAATTTTATTCGTAGAGCGAATAAGATTTTATTATTTAATTGAGTGAATTTGTCAAAAATTTCGTTATAAAACGTAATATTATCCAATAATTACATATGATGATAAGATAATTTTTCAAAAAATTCAAATAAGAAGCTCGGTCGAGCTCATTTTCTTTTTTTTTAGTTAATTTTTTTAGTATTTTATCCGTTAATTTTGATGACGAGATAATCTTTAAAAAAAATGTTTAAATCAGAAGCTCGGTTGAGCTCATTTTTTTTTTAAAGTTAATTTAACCATTGAAATATGTTGAATTAAAAGGTCGAGAAAAGAAATATAAATTTTATTCGTAGAGTGAATAAGATTTTATTTTTTACTCGTAATTGAGTAAATTTGTCGAAAACTTCGTTATAAAACGTAATATTATCCAATAATTACATTTGATGATAAAATAATCTTTAAAAAAATCAAGAATCTCGGTCGAGCTCATTTTCTTTTTTTAGTTAATTCATTTTAGTATTTTACAATTATTTTTTTGCTCTCGATTATATCTTAATCTCGAGTATAATTTATTTATTAAATTTTAAAAATATATATTTCGAAATGATTTTAAATTCGAAAGTTCTAAAAAATTATTTAAACGCGCTCGAGTTGAGCTCGAGCTCAGATAGGCTCGATTAAACTCCTAATAAAACGGTCATCATTTCGATTAATTTTTACTTTTTTTTTTTACTATCGACTAAACGGTCTTTATATCTCGATTAATTACACTTTTTTTTGTCGAATTCTCGTCGCAAATATTTATTAATTGCAGGCATTGAAAGGAGGGTGGAGAGAAAAAGTACAATTAGCTACGAAATTTGGCATCGTAGACATCGATGGAAATATGTCGGTTAAAGGCGATCCAAAGTACGTTCGAGATGCGTGCGAGGCGAGCTTGAAGCGTCTTGATGTCGATTACATCGATCTCTATTATCAACATAGAATCGACACTACCGTTCCTATTGAAGTCACGGTTCGTCCCTTTTATTATTATTATTATTATTATTATTTTAAAAAATTAAAAATGATAATTTTATTGATGAATCAAAACGCAGATTAAATGTTATTATTATTAATAAAATGAGAATTTTATTAATAAAATCTTATTGATGAATCAAAACGCAGATTAATAAAATGAGAATTTTATTATTATTATTATTATTATTATTATTATTATTATTATTATTATAAATGGAGAATTTTATTGATGAATAAAAAAGCAGGTTACAAAAAATTGGTGGGTAACCGAGATACAATCTAGACCCCCACCCCCTTAATTATTATTAATACATCTGAATTAATTATTATTATTATTATTATTATTATTATTATTATTATTATTATTATTATTATTATTATTATTATTATTATTATTATTATTATTATTATCATCATCATCTCAGTTTCGACAGAGTTTTACAATATATTTGAGAGACACGGTTCTAAACATTAATTTCAGACAACCCAATTAAACTAAAAGTTAAGAGTTATTTTACTCTGAAAATTGGTGGGCCCCGATTCTGAGAACCTATTAATTAATTCAGATGTCTGAACTCAAAAAACTCGTCGAAGAAGGGAAAATAAAGTACATCGGTCTCTCCGAAGCATCATCATCGACTATCCGAAGAGCTCACGCAATTCACCCGATAACGGCCGTTCAGTTAGAATGGTCTTTATGGACTCGAGACGTCGAGGCCGATATAATTCCTACCTGCAGGTGAACCATCAAACATCGATTATTCAACTTCGAAATCTTGTTCCATTTTTTTTATTTCTTACGAAATCGTGTTGTCGAATTAAATTCATCGTCTTTTGCGCAGGGAACTTGGCATTGGAATCGTAGCTTATAGTCCTCTTGGTAGAGGATTTCTCTCTTCGGGGCCGAAAATGACCGAGAATTTGTCGAAAGACGACTTTCGACAGGTCAGAATATCGTCGTGTTTTTTTTTTTTTCAAATTCTACGTGGTACCCTGATTTTTTTTTAATTTTTTTTTTCGAGTTTTACGTGAATACCCTTTAAAAAACTTATTATTAACGCTTTCAACTTTAATTTTGCGTTTGAAACTGTATTTTTATTACAGTATTATTTTATTGTATTGTCTGTCTTTATTTTTTTATTTTGGTTTTGTGGGCGACGACTTCAGATATTTATTCATGTTCGCCGCCCCCAAATTTGTTCGTGACTAAGGCTATGATGTTTTTGTTTCAAATTCTGCGTGGTACCCTGATTTTTTTTTTTTTGTATTTTACGTGAATACCCTTTAAAAAACTTATAATTAACGCTTTCAACTTTAATTTTGCATTTGAAACTGTATTTTTATTATTATTTTATTGTATTGTCCGTCTTTTTTTTTTTGGACGACGACTTCAGATATTTATTCACGTTGGTCGACCCCAAATCTTTTTGCAACTAAGGCTCTGATGTTGTTGTTTCGAATGCTTGTAGTTATTGCCTCGGTTTCAACAAGAAAACATGGAGAAGAACAAACTCATATTTGATCGCGTTAGCGAGTTAGCATCGCAAAAGGGGTGCACCCCGGCACAGCTAGCCTTAGCGTGGGTGCACCACCAAGGAGACGACGTGTGTCCAATTCCCGGGACCACCAAAATCGAAAATCTTAACCAAAACATCAAAGCGTTGTCGGTTAAGCTAAAACCCGAGGAAATGATCGAGCTAGAATCCCTCATTTCCGATGATTCCGTGCAAGGTGACCGGTACGGAGAAACTCTCGTCACGTGGAAGGAGTCGGATACTCCGCCTTTGTCCTCTTGGAAACCCGAATAAATATTCTCGAGATATCGGATTTTAATTTGTGTTTTCTTTCGAAAATAAAATGTCGATTAATGTTTTTTTTTTGTTTTCGTTGTAGATTTTTTTTTTCGTCGTAACGATGTTATTTTATGTACAACGTGTTTTCTTCCAAAAATAAAAAAAGTCGATTTGTAACGATATTATTTTACTTTCGATTTATGCTTATAAAACCGGTATTTCGATCAATTCATTTCACATACTTACATTATCGATATATATTTTTTTTTCCTCGTTCGAGTTTTCGAATTAATCTTTGCAATTCTAACCTTACTTTTCGAACTAAAACGAATCAATTACAATCAAAATCGAGTATAATTCTAACAATAATAAAATTAGTAATAAGAATCCCATTCATGTCTTCCTACATTTCCGGTCAAGTAATACTTCCAACTCGCGTACTCGGGAAACCCGCTATACGGAACATTCCCTTCTCGAATCTGCCTCGTAGAATTCTCGACTCGCTCGAGAATCCTCTTCACGGCTATATCGAACGCGTCTTCAACCGTCTCCAATTTTTTTCGAGCATAAATAATCTTCGGAATTAACCTAATCACCTCGTCTCGCATCCCCAAAATATCGTCTTTCGAAAACTTCGATAATACTTCCTCGACACGGACCGTCCTATTCTCGATCCCTATAGACGGGATGAAAACCGAGTATTTCGTGTAGTTTAACGGGAAATACCATATATATTGAATGTAAGCCGAGCTCGGGTGGAAAAAAACCGGTATACACCCGGCTAGGATCGAGTCGAAGGTGGACCGTCTCGTGCTCGAGTCCCCCGGCGGTTGTAGACAAAACTCCGAATTCATGTACGCGTTGATGAAATGAGCCGGGTTTGTACACATCTCGTCCCCCGGCCGACAATTTACGAGGTTACACGGGTTTTTGTCGGTCGCGTTCCGACATTGTTCGATCAACTCGTCCCGGATCGACCCGGTCGAACGCGACCGGGTCGCCCCACCGAACGCGAACAAAAACCGTCTCTTCGATTTTTTGACTCGGTTTTGCCAGTCGAGGACTTCGAAGTCCGCCGAGGGATGGAAATAAGTCGGATACGGAACCGCGAAGTCGTTGTTCACGTAAGGGCTCGCTTCGATGGCGAGAATAGTCATGTTTTTCGACTCGGGTAAGTCTAGGAGACTCGACCCCCAACTCGAGTTATTGGTATAACTTAATCTTCGAAAATCCCAAGTGATCCGACCCGACACGAAGAAGTGGTCCCACCCGTGGAACCGGGCCCACTCGGGCCGGTCCCTTAGCCACGACGTGAACGCCACGCCTCCTTCGTCTCTCAAGGTTAGGTTCGTTATGTCGAGGTAACGCCTTACCTAAACATAACACAACACAACACAAACAAGACACGAAATTAACTCATTTAATTAAGTAATTGGGTTGCCTCGAACAAATTTAATTTGATTTCGAGATAAACTCAACATAAATAACTTCGACTCGAATTAACAGTTTTGCAGAGCGGATCTCCCGTCCCATTTTTGTGTATCACTCCGTGTGCCACACCATACACTGGATGACACCTCGCCTACTCAACAAATAAAATAAGTAACAAATATCACACACTTGTTGATGTGTCATTCAGTGTATGGTGTGGCAAACGGAGTGAGACATAAAATGACACGTTAGAAAAACAGTATTAATTAATTAATATAATTTTTTTTAGGAATTTTCTCATTTGTACCACTTGAACAGTTAGTTAAACCACTGTATTTGATTAACAGTTTTTGGACACACGTCAGAAAAACAGTATTAATTAATATAATTTTTTTTAGGGATTTTTTCATTTGTACCACTTGAACAGTTAAACTATTGTATTTGATTTTCTCACTTGTACCTTTTTCTTTTAAAAAAAAACTTTAACCACGCGTAACTCTCAGCTATGACTTCCGAAAACAACATTTTTTCTATTCGATATTTTCCCAAAAAATCATTCTTTTAGGAACTCGTCAGTCAAAGTTTTTTAACGAAGTAAACTTTGACCACTCAGAATTCACGATCAAATACCAATTTCGAAAAAGAAAAAAAATATAATCGACAAAATAATTTCAAAAATCTTCGTCCGAAAAAAAAAATCATTCTTTTACAAACTCGTACTTAAAAATTCTAATCAGTCAAAGTTTTTTAACGAAATAAACTTTGACCACTCAGAATTCCCGATCAAATACCAATTTCAAAAAAAGGAAAAATATAATCGAGAAAATAAATTTAAAAAAAACCCGAGTAAAATTATCGAAAAATAAAATAAATGAACCGGGTTTAATTTACCTGCAATCCGGGGTAAAACGGGGCGTAAATCGCGGTCGCAAGAGACGAGTTTTTCGTCAAACATTCATACTTCTCCATCCTCCTATGAAAAATCACTGACAACATAAACTGATTCGTCTCGAACCAACTATCCGACCCGTTAAAATACGGGCCGAACCCTCTGTTTTCGACATACGGGCAGTAATCGAACCATTCAGCAAGTTTACGACAATTCGTTAACAAATCCTTGTTAAATTGTGCAGGAAGATCGTACATGTAAATGTACCTTCCTGCACATTGATCGATTTTTGAACCGACATTTGAAAACCCGGAATTTTTAATAAAATTGATTGTTTTAGGTGAGAAGTGATGAAAACAGAGTAATGTGAGTGAGAATAGTATGAAAATTGTAGTGAAAATTGGGTTTTTTGGGATTTTTTTTGGTTTTCTATAGTTTTTGAATAACCATGACATTTTTTATTTTTTTTGTGAATTTTTTATTTTAAAAAAAAAATAAAAAAAAAATGTTGGGTTTTTGAGGATTTTTGTTTGGTTTATGAAGAATTTAAAATGTTGGTGATTTGATGAGTTGAGAATTAAGAATTGTGATTTATTTATTTTATTTTTTTTGTGATTTTTTTATTTGAAAAAATAAAATAATTTGTTGGGTTTTTGAGGTTTTTTGTTTGATTTATGAAGAATTTAAAATGTTGGTGATTTGATGAGTTGAGAATTAAGGATTGTGATTTATTTATTTTATTTTTTTTTGGTGATTTTTTATTTGAAAAAATAAAATAATTTGTTGGGTTTTTGAGATATTTTGTTTGATTTATGAAGAATTTAAAATATTGGTGATTTTGATGAATTTTGAGGATTGAGAATTGAGAATTGTGATGGAATAATTAACATGTTGTTGGTGTAATTAAGTACATACAGATCTTCTGTCTCATTTTTGTGTTTCATCCATGTGTTGCACCATACACAGAATAACACGTCAACAAGTTATAATATCTGTTGCATATTTTATTTATGTAATAGGCGAAATGTCAACCCGTGTATGACCTGCCACACAGAATCGGACACAAAAATGAGACTGGAAATCTGCACCGGTAATTAGTGGGGTAATTAATTAAAACGTTTTGTTTTTGGGGATTTGATGGTAATTAATTAGTGTGCTTTAATGTGATTTCATGCCTTTAATGAGTGATTCACTTACTATGTACACAAAAGTTGCAATTTGTTGATGTATTCAATTTTTTTTGGGGAATCAATTGTGATTGTGTGCCTTAAATGAAGGGTGAAATTTTTGGAAAAATTTACCGAAAATGTTTTAACCTGATGGTTAATATTAGATATCGTGGATAATAGGTCTCTGGTTCGAATCTTCTGTCCTCTATATTGTAATAATGAGACTAAGTATGTGTCATTATTGCAAGACTGTTTCATAAAGAGGAGATTTTGTGGGAAATTTTTTTGTTGAAAAATAGTCAAGAGAGGTAAAAAAAATAATTCTATGGGTTGCATGAGAAAAATGAGGAGAAAAAGCCATTTTTCGAGGATTAGTTGATAATCGTAGATCGTTGTGGAATCAGGATTTGACGGTAGATGATGCGTAAATTTCAGTAGAAGTGAACTAATTTAATATAAAGAAAATTAGGGGGAATATCGAATAAAATTTTAAATTACTACGAAGTACAAAGTATTTTTTTCAGATAAAATGTTGTTACAGAGTATAAATTACGTACATTTTTTTCGACAATAATGTATTCAACGTGTGTTACAAAATTCAGTGATAATGACCTTGTTTGGCAAACGGCGTCCGCAGATTTTTGGCAGAATATGATTAGCGGACTGTGATAATCAATCTATGATTTAGGTCGATATTTATTATTTTTCGTCCAATATGTTGTTTAACAAATATGACAAGTTAATTGACAACTAGAGTGATTGAATTTTTTATTTTTATTTTTATTTTTTAAAAAACATTTTGGAGAAAAGGGAGTTTAAAAGTTTTTTTTTTAAAAAAAAAACTTTAAACTAATTTGGTAGTTTATTGATGATAAAGGATGTATTGATGGCATTTGTTACTTGAAACCATTCACTTACTTTTTTGACATAAACAAAAGGTTAGGGAGCTATAGAGAATTTATCATGTTTGTATTATTTTTGGTCATATTGGGAAATTTGATGCTGACGGGATTTAATTTAAACAACAATCGTGGCGTTTCTTAGTGTTACATCTCGATGACATATACAATCATAAATTTGCTTCGTATCATATAATAATTCAAACCCGAGCCTTGGCCTATTATTTATGATACACCGTTCTTAATCCTAAAATTAAAAAAATTAAAAAATAAAATAAATTGGCACATAATTTATCGAAAATTAGGCATGAAAATCGGTCCGGCCTATACAACATTTTGCTATGAGAACGAATGCTTAAACCGTTAAATATAGCGTTTTCAAGTTTATGTTATCTACAGATCAGAGTACTGATTTACTACTTAGTTTGTAAGTCATGAGATGTGATATTTATGATCTGATGTTCGAAATCTGTAAAAAAAAAAAAATTGTTTATGTTGTCTAGTTGTATCAAAAGAGAGCTTTATAGTGTCTACTAGAGTACTTTTGAATCCTTTGTTATCATTATGCATTTATGCCGACTTAGACCATAAATAATAATCAAATGATACCATCATCATTTGACTGAGATGATCATATAATCACAACATTTCCTAGTAAATTTAAGATTATGAAATTCATAGAAAATTTGATCATTTTTGGAAGAATTTTTAAATATTTTCTTTGCCATTTTAAATATTTTAAAATGTTTAATTTAAATTTTTAAATAATTTTAATCACAATATTTAAATTTTTAAATTTTAAAAAATGGCAAACATAATATTTAATTTATTTATTTTGAGTGAAGACAAGTTTCGCTAAATAAAAATTCATACGATATCTATTAAAATATCAGATTGAACGAAATACAAATTGTTTTAAATAAACAAAATTGTTAGATTATTTTTGGAAGAATTTATTGGACAAAAAGTAATAAATTACTTATATAATATCATTGGCCAACATAACATATTTAATTTATTTATTTTGCTTATTACTTAATTAATTTATATTATTTAGTTTACCTCGGTCCATTTAATTCATTTCAATTCAACGAAATATAATTCAATTTAGGTTATTTTAAGTTCAATTTGACGAATTCGTCATGCATCTCCTTCTATGAAATCTCATCAAAATTACTCAATTAGGCCCAAAATTTTATTCCTGGGCCCAAATGCAAGCCCTATAGTTTTCTTCTTATAGTTAGCCCATATGTAATTTTTTTGCTGACAAATCTAAATAAAAATTATTTTCGTAATCTCGAGAAAATATTAAAATTACTCCATATAATACGGAGTAAAATTTAAATTTATTTTTTTACCCTAATTGGACAAATTTCACGAATTTATTTTGGTTTTCGAGTCTCGGGACACCAGAAACTAACACATAGTCCCGACATTGCATATGCGATTATTATTATATTTGGGCCTTTGCATTAATATCAAACAATTAAATGAATTGACACAAAATTTGGATCTAAAGCTTGAAAGTTGGGCTTTATTTGTTTCTTCCCAAAATATATATTTTCTTTCCTTTGTAAGTAAGAAACATAATGCACTTTAAAGCTTGATTTCCATGTCATTGTTGGACTAATAATTAATCGAAAACTCGAACTAAATGAATAGTCAAAATAAATCGAGTAAGAAATACAATGTGCTTTATTATAGCTTCGTTTTCGTGGCATTGCTGATTTGGTTGACTAATTGATGATTGAACCAGACGTATACTGATTTAATTGAACTGAAGAAAAATTGAACGATAAGTCAAAATAAATAGAGTAAGAAACCTCACGTAACTTTATATTTTAAATAATTCTTTCGCGAGATTTTTTTTTTTTTTTCGTGTCAAACTAATAATAAAAGCAATTATCTTCGTAACAAGATTTCAAACCAAATTACGAGAATTTGCAGAAGTTCACCAACTAAGCAAGCTGACATCTGCAAAAGAGTTTTCAACTACGTGCACGCTGAAAACAAAGGATAAATAAACGAGACTCGAAGGCAAAAATGCAAAAAAAAAAAAAAACATAAAAATTCCTCGAGACTACCAAAAAATTCGATTTATTAATTTATTATTTTATTTATTTATCAAAATTGAATCATTTTTTGCTCGTTTTAAAATTAAAACAGATATATTCGTTTTAAGACGAGAGACAAAAGTATTGGATCGAATTATAGAAACACAATTACCAAAGCCAAGTAGGGTGATGACTGCCGACGGATCTTGTAGCATATCAACCCCTTCTTGTGTGAAAATATGGGTCAACCATTAAAGAGCTACCAAACTTTGTGTTTTCTAATATTATTATTATTTTATTTATTTATTTGTTGCATTATTGGATTATATTAATTTTAGCTAATTATTGGAGAATCACAATAATAATAATAATAATAATAATAATAATAATAATATTAACATTATTTTTGTAAACTGCATTTTGATTCAACAATAAAATTCACTTTTTTATAACAACAACAACAACGTAGTTTTAACCTTTATTTTGTTTTTGTTGAATTTCTAAAATTGGGATAACTTCATGATCATAAAACAAGTCGTATAAATTCACTAAAATGTATCGAGTAATTATCATATTTCAAATGGTAAAATTAAAAGTTAAAACAACTTCTATTCTCTCATTTTATTCGTTTATTTGACTTTTATATTCGTTGTAATTAATAATATTTTAATTGAATGCAAACAAATAAACTAAACTAAGAGAATAATTCATTAATTTTACCGACTAAATTAATTGAAATTTGTATCCTACAACATGAGATATAAATACATGAGAATATGAAAGAATGCATTAATTGGTGTCCATGATCATTGATCACCTCCTTCATTCCACCCCAAAACATGCCACACTAACATCATTATTCATTACCTCTCTCCCAACCTTTTTTAGACTCGAAAAGGACCCGAAATAATCTGATTCATACTCGACCCCCATCAATCAAACTGAATATTTTAAACTCGAATTGATGTGACCTGACCCATTACCATCACATTCGAACTCATTATCCCTATAATAAGTTGATAACAAGAAATCGAAAATGATTTGAACCTAAACCGGCAACACTTCACCTGGATCAATCTGACCTGTTTCTTACAAATCCAAAAACAACCGAATCCTTGATCGAATTCTTAAAAAACCCAAAAAATACTGAACCGAAACTGAACCTAATCGAACAATGTTGATCCATTTAACAAAGTCTAATCAATCAATCAATCAATGATTCAATCATTCACCACCCTTCCCTCGAAATTAACCAAAATTCATGTATGTAACGAGCATATCTGTCAGATAAAGACAAAACATTTTCTATTCCCGATATCTTCTGATTTTGTCTTACTTAGCCTTAACCACGTGAGTGATATCTGATCCGTTATAACATTGTGACGGGTATCAGCAGAATTAATTGGTGTCCATGATCACCTCACCACCTTTCACCTCCTCTTCACACTAAAACCTCATCATTCAATTACTCTCTCTCCACACCTTTCTCCTCCCATTTTCTCCACTCTTTCTCCCTCAAAACTCATAGTCAACAAAATCCAACCCCAACCCATTTCCCCAAATCACTCCCTTTCCAATACCCAATTCCCCAAAACTCCCCAAATTCCCTCCAATTTCCCCCCAATTCAAACCCTAACCCTCCCCTGTTTTCCCCTGTTTTTTCCCCTGTTTTCAACAATGTCTTCAGACGACGAATCAGAGGAATACCTATTCAAAATAGTAATAATCGGCGACTCGGGCGTAGGCAAATCAAACCTACTATCACGATACGCGAGGAACGAATTCAATCTTCATTCAAAAGCGACAATCGGGGTTGAATTTCAAACACAGAGCATAGAACTTGATGGTAAAGAAGTTAGAGCTCAGATATGGGATACTGCAGGACAAGAGAGGTTTAGAGCCGTTACTTCTGCTTATTATCGAGGCGCCGTCGGTGCTCTTATCGTTTACGATATTACTCGAGGAACTACTTTCGATAGCATTAGCCGCTGGCTCGAGGAACTTAACAGTAAGTTTTTTTTTACGGTTTCTGTCTCAATCATTTATTTACCTTTTTTACGCAGTTTTTTTAAAATTTGGTTGTGTCGGAAGTAAAGGTAAATATGTATACGTGGTTGTTGATGGAAGTTTTTTTTTTTTACGGTTTTCATCTCGATCATTTATTTACCTTTTTACGCAATTTTTTACAATTTGGATGATTTAGTAATTTTTTTATGTTTTGCGTCGAAAGTAAAGGTAAATATACATTACCTTTTTAAGCAATTTTTAAAAAAATTGGGTGATTAAGTAAATTTTTATGTTTTGCGTCGAAAGTAAAGGTAAATATATACGTGGTTGTTTATGAAGTATTTTTATTTACGGTTTTTGTCTTGATCATTTGTTTACTGTTTTTTCGTAGTTTTTTAATTTTTTTAATGTTTCGGTCATTTTTTTTTATGTTTTGCGTCGAAAGTAAAGATAAATAAATACGATCGCAGAAAAGATATTTATTGACGAAGTTTATTTATTTATTGTGTCGGTCTGTCTTTATCATTTGTTTACTGTGAAAATTTCTACTATTTGATACATTAGTCCTTTTTTTAAAAAATATTTTCTTTGGTTAATCTATTGTGTCGAAAGTAAAGGTAAATATGATCGTGGGAAATTAATGTTATTAGTAAATAGTATTGTACTTGGTTGTCTATGAAGTTTTTGTTTATTTACAGTCTCTATTTTGATCATTTATTTACTGTTTTTTCGCAGTTTTTTTATTATTCAGGTGTTTCAGTCATTTTTTATATACGTATATTTTATCGCTTTTATGTTTTGCGTTGAAAGTAAAGTTAAATAATTATGATCATGATTTTTGTTTTGATTCTTGCTTAATTAATGTGTTGTTTTAGGGAAGTTTTACTATCAAAATCATAGAGGAATTTACTGACGAACCCTCGAATTTTAAGTACTCTCTAAATATCTTAAAACTTCGGCATTTTGAATACATGTGACTAGCATTTTACTCTATAATAAAAACATAATCTTTCAAACATTCAGATAACTAATTATCACCCCTCGAGTAGAATAGGTAAACAAAAGAACAATCGGTATCGATTTCCATAGACTTAACATGGGTATGTAGATTTAAGGATGTTCATTTAGGTCTAAGCAATGTATGACCCTTTATGTCCATGTCAAGTGTCAACTTTTACACAACAAAAAAATAAAAAATAAAAAAAATAAAAAATGATGATCATTAAAGTCATAGGAGGTAGAAATTAGTTGAAAGTTGCTATCTATGGTTGAATATACTTTAATAACATGGGACAACCACAAAGGCACAAAGTAGATATTTTTAGTTGATGTAAAGTGACACGAATCAGCTAAGTTAATTGACATCTGTATGTTCGTTACAATATTATTGTGCATGTAAAATGATATAAATTGCCTATGTTAGCATCACTGTCACTTAAGTTCTTAAATCTCGAGTTCAATATACGATCTTATGTAACTCGAATCCAGACTGAATTGACTCGTCATAAAGTACTAGAGTAGTTGACATCTGTATGTTCGTTACAACGTTATTGTGCCTGTAAAATGATGTAAATCGGCTATGTTAGCATCACCGTCACTTAAGTTCTTAATAAATCTCGAGTTCAATATCTGATATTCTGATCTTATATAACTCGAATCCAGACTAAACTGACTCGTCATAAAGTACTAGTAGTTGTAAAGGACTAAAGATGATGTATGTGATTGATCTCAATTTAGGCCTAACATTGCATTCTCCATTGACTTGTCTATGTCACTTCTATAAATTTATGTACCATGGGTGTTCTACCACAAACTAATGAGCCGATCTCTCAATAATTATACTGTAGAATTGATCGAGTTGCCTTGATCTTATAGGATTAATTAATGACTTAAACTTCTGAAATAATCAAAGCATCTGTTGCATGCTGAAATTCTGTGAAATTAAACTGTCTCGTATGAAAATTTGCTGCAATCTTTGTGCAACTCATTCTGATACGACGGTGAAACTGTCTCTTACGGATGGTCTACCACAATTAATGAGACGATCTCTCAATAATACTGTAGAACTAAATAATCAACTAATTGAGTTGACTTAATCTTATAGGATTAAGGTCATGAAATTGTGAAATAATCAAAGCATCTATTGCATGCTGAAATTCTGTGAAACCGTTTCTTATGAAAATTTGCTGCAATCTCTGTGCAACTCATTTGATACGACAGTGAAACTGTCTCTTACAGATGGTCTACCACAATTAATGAGCCGATATCTCAATAATATTGTAGAATTGATCGAGTTGACTTAACTAATCTTATAGGATTAATGACTTAAACTTATGAAATGATCAAAGCATTTGTTGCATGCTGAAATTCTGTGAAACTGTCTCTTATGAAAATTTGCTGCAATCTTTGTGCAGCTCATTCTGATACAACTGTAGCGAAAATGCTAGTGGGGAATAAATACGATTTGGACGATATTAGGGCCGTTAGCATCGACCAAGGCAAAACCCTAGCCGAAGAACACGGTCTTTTTTTCATGGAGACGTCGGCCAAAGACTCGACCAATGTCAAGTTGGCTTTCGAGATGGTGATCAAGGAAATATACACGACCGTCAGTCGTAAAGTTCTCAACTCCGATTCCTACAAAGCTCAGTTATCGTTGAAGAGAGTAAGTCTCGTGAATGACGATAAGTCCAAACCTAACGAAGGCATTACCTCGTGTTGTTATAGTTGATTTTTGTAATTTTATTTTTACACTTCGAAAATCATATTTATTACCTCAAAAAAATTGAATTTTTGTAATCGAAACTACGTATATATAATTTCTACGACAAATTCTAATCCCTCTATTTTGTCGTTAAGGGATTAATTATTCTTTTTTGTCGTAATATTTTCAATTTTATTTATAATATATACTCGTACCTTTTTTTTAAAATGGAGACATCGAAATTTTTTATATATATTTTTTTCCTAAATTCGTCACAGTTTATTCGATCTATCATTATACAATATTTCATTACAACTAAAGAATAATAATTTAGAAGAGACGGTCTCTCGTTAGTATTAATTAAGAGTTCTACTAATCTTGTTTTTATTTTTCTAAACGACTAATTATATATTGTACTTCTTATTTTCGTATCAATTTTCTTATTATGCCTCTCACTAACTTAATAAAAAAACGATCTCTCACAAAATATGCTCCTTATATTAAGTCAAATCAAAGCTTATTATCTTAACAAATACTCATAAGTCATAATTTCATGGCTTTTGCATAATTGCATGCATGTTATATTTAGGCTGTCATTGGTTGGTTTGTTGTCTTGTACTTTTATAATTTACCATTATTTTTATTTTATTTTTATTTTTTTATTAAATCAAGGAATTATTATTATTATTATTATTATTGATAACTCAAAACGTGGTTTACAAAAAAAATAATAGTAACTTAATAATAATAATTATTATTATTATTATTGTTGTTGTTGTTGTTGTTGATGTTTTTCTTGGAATATTTGGACATTGGTCGAAATATCGACGTATCATAATTAGTAGTACTACTAAAATACAGTATATATTAAATTGACGTATCATAATTAGTAGTACTACTAAAATACAGTATATTAATAATTTAATATATACTGTACTGCCGAGAATAATATTATGATTCTATAGATATGAGTATTTAAATTTTGAAATGATTCTTTTGTACAATTAAAAATGGGGATGAAGCACATATATTAATTGGGTGTCTTTGTACTACTTTTTATAGTTTCATATGAATCATTGACTTTTACACTACATGCCATGATTATATGTTTTTTCCTTTAGAATTTAGAATGATTATTATGCTAATGATGTTTGTTTATTGCATGATTAATTATGTTTTAACTTTAATCTCATGGTAAATTGGCAAATTGGAATCATATTAGGTCGGGTTAAGAGGGTATTATATTATGATACGAAGTACAGAATTTAAAAGAATCGTCTTAGTCAAAAGTTTAATCTCGAGACAATTGAGATTCGAAATAAAATATTATAGTTTGAATCGAGGGATCATACCAGCACTAATACACGAGTGATACAGGATTATTTATTCATTTAATTTATCGAAAAATTGAGAGTATTTGAAAGGTAAACTAATTAGGACTAATTATTATTATCATTTTCAAATTATTTCTCTAATCAAGATTTTACATGGATTGATTAATTGGGCTTTTAATTAATAAACTATTTAAGAGGCCCATTTAAGTTACACAAGCCCAAGTAATTGTATGAAAGGCCCAATTAAATTAAATCACAAAAGTCTAAATAATTGGCTTAAAAGCCCATTTCAATTAATTAGGGCTTTATTTTTTGAACATATAATTTTAAAGCCCAATTTTTATTTAGTTTTAAATTTCCATATTTTGAGGCCAAAAAAAATCATTTACCGAAATATATACATAAATTTTGAGCTTTCGATCCGGTGAAGTTGACTCGATTCCAATCTATTCGAATTTTACAAAGTATATTTCTAAAAAATTAATAAAATAAAAAATTATGAATTAATAAAATAATAAAATATTTCGTAATTTTTTTTATGCAAGCACGTTTTTTTTTTACTATTTTCGTTAGATATTTAATTAAATCGGAAAAAATAAAAATTCATAAATTTCAATCAACCCTACCAAATTGTGTCCTCCCCACCGTCCACCACCCTACATAATCTCATATCCCTTTCATCTCATTAATGTCCTTTAATTTGTTCAATGTTTACTACTTTTTGAACACATTTTTAAGATTTTATTTCTATAAATAAATAAATAAATAAATAAATAAATAAATAAATAAATAAATAAATAAATAAATATTTTTTGAATCTATATACATTTTTGTTAAGTTTAATTTATGCGTACTATTTTGATTCGATGTATCTGCAATGTAAACGTGTATAGCTACTAGCGAGTGTCTAGTCAACAATCGTCCTCTGGTTTTTTTGCATCTGACACACCAGCTATGAAATAACGAGTTAAATTTAAAAAAAAAAAATTATTCTAAAGCAGTTAACTTCTGACACACCAGTTATAAAGCAACGAGTTACAGTAAATAAATAAAAAAAAACTTTTCACGTCATCAACATACATTTTTGTCGAAGTTGACAAAATGTTACTTGACATACATCGATTCATTCTACATCTCTCTCTACGACATGACGTTATTCCAAGTTATGCTAAACGTAATTAATTAGTTCAGTAAAATCGATAAATTAATAAGAGACCGTTTTATATTAATGACTCTTAAGGGTCTTAATTAGATGACTTGGCACTAAAGCTTTTGACTTTGGTTATTAAATTAAAATTCAAATAACAATCAAATTAATTACTTCTACTTGGCAAAGAGGAATATCATTAGAGAAAGGATTATTCCCTCTAATGACTTTAAGGCACCTTTATTTATCACCAATTAACACAAAAATAATACAATTAATTAATTAATTAATCCTAACAATAATTTCTGACACATTGAATTTAAAAATATTTCAAATTGTAATAATTAGCTTTACATTAAAAAAAATAAAAACAAAAAAAACAAAAAAACTTTCACTTAGGCATGTTGAGTTTTATATTCAGGAAACGATAAATACAGCTCTTAAAATGTAAGGAGTATTTAAGAAATTTAAAAAGTAAAAAATAAAATAAATAAATAAATAAATAAATAAATACATGTATTAATTACATTGATTTATCTGTAGTTTAGTCTTTATTTCATATATTATTACCTAATCCGAAAGATATTCATCACAGTACAAATGTACAATAACTTAGACATGTTGAGTTTTATATTCGGGAAACGATAAATACAGTTTTTAAAATGTATTTAAGAAATTTGAAAAAAAAAAAAAAAACTTAATACATGTATTAATTACACCGATTTATCTGTAATTTAGTCTTTATTTCATAAATTATTACTAAATCCGGAAGATATTCATTACAATACAAATGTACAATAACTTTAAAAAAAAAAGAAAAAAAAAGAAAACAAAAAAAAACTATTACAAGTTGTATTTAACGTTACATTTTATTTTTCAAATGACGATATTTATATAAAGATAGTTTATTTTGTTCGATTTTTTTACAAATTTGTATTCAGCAAATCTTGATATCCAACAATTACTGTATATATTTCGTTTATCGAATACAGCAAATCATTTCATTAATTAATAAAAAGTCATGAACAACATTTACAATTTATATCGAAATTGAACGAATATAATTACGATATAGAGTGCATTATTATTATGATTAACCTTTTGACTAAAGGAGACAATAATAATAACTTTAATTATTTAATTAGTTTAGTTTTCATTAGAAGTTAACAAACATAATATGGTATATGATTAACCTGCAACGGTCAGTTTAATTTAATTAATTTAATCCAAACATTATAATATTAATTAATTTTATAAAATTAATTAATTTTAATTATAAAATTAATTAATTTAATTATTATTTTTTAATTGTAGAGTAATAACGTAGTATTCCGCCAACCAAACAAGAACACGAATCCATCTAAAAGAATAATAATCATTAATTATTATTAATATTTGTGTTAGTCAAATTTGCATTAATATGTGTGCTCTCAATGATTGATTGTCACGTTAGATCAAACATACAAGCAATGTCTGTTTTTTTTTTTTTGAAAAAAAAATAAAAATTATACTAGTGAGTAATTTTTTTTTACCATAAGATAAAAGTAATATTATTATGTCAAATATAATTATTACCATGAGAAAATAATTAATTTGTTATTAACAAAATAATTTTTTTTTTAAAAAAAATATAAAAATTGTTTTACAACGTGAGAGTGTGGAGTAAAAAATATTATTTGTTCATTATTAAATACTTACTACGGAGTAAAAGTAATAATGAGTGGTACGTCGTTAATTTTAATTTACTGTGTAAGATCCTCTTACTCGATAATTTAAACGTTTTATTTAAGCTACACTGTGTCATCAAGCAAATTAAGCTTATTTTTATGGAATATAGCACGAGTACTATTATCTAACTTTGAAGGTTAAACTTTTTAAGCCCTTGAACTCGATATATCTGATTAAATTTAAAATATTAATACGAGTAATAATTATTAACCAAATTAGTTAAAAAAAATACATTAACTTTTATTCCTTTCCTTAATAAATTCATTAACTTTTTAACTTTAAACTTGAAGAAAAAAAGTAATTTATCTTTGTCATGTTTAATTTGTGAGTCCTCGAACTAAAAAATCTGATTAAATCTTCACTATTTCATTACTATTTTTTTTTTCAGAATATAGAGTAATTAATAATTAATAAAATTATTTTAAAAAATATATATAATTTCATGATTATTCCTTTTTCTTAAACTATGCATTAACTTTTTTAGCTTTAAACTTGTAAAAAAAAGTAGTTTATATTATCTTTGCTTGTCATGTTTAACTTTTCGAGTCCTCAAACTCAGAAATCTGATTAAATCTTCGCTATTTCTTTCAGAATACAGAGTAATAATTAATTAAATTAGTTTTAAAAAAAAGCTTCTTATTCCTTTTCTTAATCAATGCATTAATTTTATTTTTTAACATAAAATTTATAATAAAAAAAAGTAATTTATTTAACTTATTATTATTAACTTTGTTCTTGGGGTACATAGCCGACAAAAGTGAAGCATCTTGAAAGTTGATTTATTTTTGTATGAGAAGTTTGAGGCGGTGGATAATATAGAAACAACCAAAGTCAAGTAAAGAGTAGAATTGCATGTAGTAAGAGGGGTGGTTAGATCTTGAACTTAATAAATAACTCAAAAACTTGATCTATACGGTTTCACGATAATTTTATCACGAGATCTTATATGTATGATTGACTGTATAAGGTTTTATAGTAAATCAAGATATTTAGTAGGTAATCGAGATACTATCTGGTGGTCCCCACTTCTTTTGCAATAGCAAAAAGTAAGCAGAGTAAAAACGTGAGCAGCATTGCGAGTTCCGGCACCCTGCTGAGACATGGAAAACTTCTCATTACGAGATCTTATGTATGAGGTCTCGTAGTAAAATCAGGATATTTAGCGAGTAATCGAGATACTATCTGGTGGTCTCCACTTCTTTTATTTGTAATAGTAGCAAAAACCAATCAAGAGTAATAAAAACGTGAGCAGCATTGCGAGTTCCGGCACCCTGAGACATGGAAAACTTCTCATTACGAGATCTTATGTATGAGGTCTCAAAGTAAAATCTATCTGGTGGTCTCCACTTCTTTTGTAATAGTAGCAAAAACCAATCAAGAGTAATAAAAACGTGAGCAGCATTGCGAGTTTTGGCACCCTGCTGAGACATGGAAAACTTCTCATTACGAGATCTTATGTATGAGGTCTCGTAGTAAAATCAAGATATTTAGTAGGTAATCGAGATACTATCTGGTGGTCTCCACTTCTTTTGCAATAGCAAAAACCAATCAGAGTAAAAACGTGAGCAGCATTGCGAGTTCCGGCACCCTGAGACATGGAAAGCTTCTCATTGCGAGATCTTATGTATGAGGTCTCGTAATATAATCAGGATATTTAGTGGGTAATCGAGATACTATCTGGTGGTCTCTACTTCTTTTGCAATAGCAAAAACCAATCAGAGTAAAAACGTGAGCAGCATTGCGAGTTCCGGCACCCTGAGACATGGAAAACTTCTCATTACGAGATCTTATGTATGAGGTCTCGTAGTAAAATCAGGATATTTAGTGGGTAATCGAGATACTATCTGGTCTCCACTTCTTTTGTAATAGTAGCAAAACCAATCAAGAGTAAAAACGTGAGCAACATTGCGAGTTTCGGTACCCTGCTGATACATGGAAAACTTCTAAATCCACTTGAACAAGTCATCAACAACATCCGTCTCTAACTCCGTGAATGTATGACTCATCGCCGTACGTAAGTCCCGATACTTGACACATTTGCGCTGGGCCGCATCATCCACCACGCGTTCGGACAGTAACTCAAACATCCCATACCGATTATTATTAATATTATTATTATTATTTTATTTTTAACCAGAACTTGTATTAAGAACGAAACAAATTACCAGAAGTTAGTGGGTAGCCGAGTTATTATTATTATTATTTTATTATTATTATTATTATAACTTGCTAAGGGAGTGTGTGGGTGCTCAGATAGTATCCCGGCTACACAGATAATAACCGAGATATTATTATTATTAGCTATCCCAGACCAATCTGGACACGATCTCAGACATCCCATACCGGGAAAGCTACAACCAGTCACTTTTACTAGTAACAACCGGTCATAATTTTACCTATAGTGAAGCCGAAGTGACATTAATGAATATACTGATCAGATTAATTTGTCTTTTTTTTTTTAATATTCCAATGGGTACATTTTTAGAAAAACTACACATACATTTGATAGTTGATTTGATTTGAACATCTTAGAAGGAAGACCTAACATCCAACTAACAAAGTAATGGAAGATTTAAACAGATGAAATAAGCTGGCAATCACTATGCATGGTTTTGGTAGGCACCAAAACTAGATTTGATTTCTTCCATATTAATCATATAATCACAATCATAATCATTTTCTTAATCAAAATCAAAATCAAAATCAAATAAAGTACATATATAATTATATATATATATCAATATATCAATGAGCCACACACTTTATTTATTTATTTTAAAATTTATTTTAAGTGTAAATTAATTTCTTTAATAAAAAAGTCATATGATAATATCTGATCTACAACTGATTATCGAATTGAACGAGATATAAATTTGTAAGAAATAAATAAATAAATACGGAGTAAATAATATGCCACACGCCGCTTTAATTTAATTTATTAAATTGACGGCTTTTCTTGTTACAAGTATACAACTAACAAATTTGAAAAATGTAGTATATGAACGTGTGAACCGTAATCAATATCCTCATAAACTCGGTCGAGTGTTACATAGAGTAATTTTTACCATAGAACTAACATAATTATTAACAACGATTAATTGTTTGAAAGGCATAAAGTTTATATAAAAAAATATAAATTTTAAAAAATATTATTGTATAATTAACGTTAATTCAACAAAAAAAATCTTTAATACTGATCGTGTTTGCTAAACAACAATTTAAATGATTAGATAAACTCGACTACAATGCAATATATTACTTTTTAATAATTTGTAAAGATTTTGAAGAATTATTATATTTTGTTAAAATTTATAAGATGGTTTCACGTGAGGATTTAATGGTATATATATGAACGAGTGTACAACATTGATTAATTATTTATTACATGCATTAAAATAATACCTAAATTAACCGTCAAAGACTCAAAGCTAGGAGTACATGACCTTAGTTCAAAGATTAAAAAAAATATACTTTAAAATTAATTAAGTAAAAGTCAAATGAGTAATTAAATTAAACAAGATTAAGTGAAAATAAATAAATTAAAAATAAAACTAAGTCGGTGTTAATTAAAACACCATCACCGGTCCATTTTTTCAGCACCCATGTCTCTTCATGTTGTACTATACAATCAAATAAGTAAATAAATAAATTGATATTAAATTCTTGTTTAAAACAGATATATATATATTCTGATTAAACTTAACACAGATCAAATACAATCAAACAGATAAATAAATAAATGAATACCTACTTCGCATGACCTTAAACAGTCGTGTTTATATATTCTATTAGAATGTTATTTGATCAGTTTTAATTTTATTAATCTTAATATAAATATTAATACATATTGATATATAAATAAATTTACTTCGAATTTTAATTTAAAACGGGTATATATATATGTGTGTGTATATGTTTTTTTAGACTTAATACTGATCAGATTACATCATACATACGATCAATTTGATAAAAAAAAGAGCAAAATATCTACTTTGTATGAATTTAGAGCAATCGTGTTTATTCTATTAGAATGTTATTTTATCTGATTTAATTTCGTTAATCTGAAAATAAATATATTAAGAGAGATTGATATATTATAAATGAAATTAATTTCAATTTAATAAAATAAAAAAAATTATATTAATGGTAAGAATAATGAATTTAATAAAGTTATTTAATTTGTTTTAAATTCATTAATCTGAAAATAAATATATTAAGAGAGATTGATATATAATAAATAAAATTAATTTCAATTTAATAAAATAAAAAATTATATTAATGGTAAGAATGAATTTAATTTGTTATAAGGGAAATTTCCTACTCAATGACAATTAACAAAACGGACCAAAAACGTGAGAAAGTACATACATACACATTACTAGCTTCCTAATTGCTCCCCTCACACGACATTCCCATCATCTTTATTGAATAATTAATTCAAATAATAAATTAATAATCATATACTTAATTAGCTTATATATAAATTAAATAATTAAGAGTAATTAACATTTTCAATTGTTTATTTGTATATGTTTTTTTAGCAAATATATAGTGAATATTACATTCAAATTGATTTAATAATTTAAGTTCGATTCAGTTTAATTATTATACTGAAACCGATATGACTTACCATCTGATTTTTATTTAATTTTTTAAGATAAATACTCAATATTTGGATAACATCTTTTAATATAAGATAACATTATGTACAATCCTTAGCACTATATTTAAGAAATTAAAATCTTCTAAATCTGATATTAATATAGGAATTGATGACAAAATTGCACAAAAAACTGATGAACTTAATGACAATATTACTTATTAATTTCATATTTTAACTCGTTAAATACATCGTTAAATCTGTATTTATCATTTCCCTTAATATAAATTATAATCATTGTAAATGTTTGATTTAACCGAAGACTATTTCGTAACCAAACTAAATTAATTAGTAGTCATAATATAATAATTTTATTATAAATATTAATTTCATCCACAAAATTAGGTTATTGTGTCTAATAAGTGGGACCATAATTTCCCTCAAATTACTCCATAATTTTCTTTGAAATTAATAGTTATTATTCCTATAACACATAAATAAATAGTACATAATATTATGGTTAGTTCATGCAATTACTTATTATACTTGGAAATTGGGAGTATGTTATATGCCAAAATAGAGGACGTTGGGAAATTAGATGGTTTGACGTTGAAGGCCCGGCACTTTGTTTTATGTGTGGTGCTATAACACGTCTACACATTAACCTAACATATGTACAAATTTATGGTAAACCATTCGATATAGTCTGAATTTAATATGGATAGAATCGGTGGATTAGATTGGTAAAGGTAAAACAGCTTGTTAAGAGTTGATCTAAGGGCTCGTTTGGTTCACCATGGGAAGATAGAGTTACCGGGAACTTACATTCACGTGAATTTGTATTTCATGGGAATTACAAAAATATTGTTTGGTTGTCATGTGAGAAATAACTTCATGCGGGAAGTTTTACACACCAAGGGGGGCTTGGTGAGTAACTTCCCCATTATGGAGGAAGTGGCAATTCCCGGAAAGTGGGCAACCAAACAGCTTCACAATTTATCAATTCATGGGAAATTCTACTTCCCATGATTTAAGAGGGCAACCAAATGACCCCTAAGTGTTACAGAGTTGGATGATGAGCAAATTAAACAATGTGTGGTTACTTTGTAAACCATCTGATATAGTCTGGATTTAACATGGATAGAATCGGTAAATTAGAGTGGTAAAAGTAAAGCGGCTTGTTATAAGTTGATCTAAGTGTTACAGAGTTGGGTGAGCAAACAATGTGTACATGGCTACTTTGTAAACTATCTGGTATAGTCTGGATTCAACGTGCGTGGATATGTAGTAGCTAGGATCATTAGACTACTGGTAAGTGGTAAAGGCAGAAAAACTCGTTATGAGTTGATCTGAGTGTTCAGAGGTGGATGGATAAACAATGCGGTAAAGCGAGAGGGCATTACGTGTTGATCGAGGATCGAGTACGATTCAGTTATCGAAACTCAAAGGTTTTAATTAATTGAACAGGTAATTCTAATAGGATATGATCAACGCCTAGAACAACTTTATCATCAATGTTTAGAGCTGGATGAACAAACAATGTGGTAAAACGAGGACATTATGTGTTGAGGAGTACGATTCAATTATCGAAACTTAGAGCTAGGTTTTGAGTGAAAATTAAAAGGTATTCTAATAAGTTATCAGAGTTTAGCAACCATTTTAACTTGCCAGATGATAATAGATACTGTATGTGTTTATCCACGGTTAATGCATAGTGGCTAATAGGTGTCCGCCGCCAGCCTGACCTCAAGGTCGGATCAGTGCAGATCAGGATACATGCCAACTTAGTCAGCCAGCCATATACAAGCGATTATGACACTGAATGTATAAAGATATAAAATTCTATTATTACACGTCAACTATTACCTTAAAATTTCACGCAAATGCATACTCGATACTTCCCTATTTTCCTTCTTTCTTTTAAAAAAATTGCTACTCCAATTAATGCCAAATACCAAGAGGGGGCATCAACAAAAATGTTAGGCCTAGTTGTTTAGATCAACTATAGAGTATGTTCCCTTAAAATTGATGATTGATAAGCAAGTTTATGAAGGTAACAACTAACCAAAACTAAAGTCAATCAATCATTTAAGATAGCTTCATCATATGTATAAGCAAGCTAATTTATGATATGATTGTCTAGCATAAGATCCCTAACCTTTTTTTTTTACAAAATTTCTAAATTTTTAGACAAAGAAAATGAGAATCGATTAAATGCGGAGAACTTGACATAAAATAAAATAGATGTATTCCAAATGCAATGTAACCAATAGTCAAATGCGGTATATATGACCATTTTGCGACCAGTCTAACTCCAAACCTGGACTGACCCCCCAACTCATCTACCAGGATTCAGTCATTCAGGATCAAGCCATGCTATCTGAACCAGTTTAGCTCGATCCAAGCCTGGACCAACCCCCCTCCCCCCAACCGACACATCGAGATCTGGCCAAACCAGCTCCGACAGTCTAACTCCAAGCCTGAAGACACCCTCCAACTCATCCATTAAGATCGAACTAGACTAGCTCCAAGCCTGGACCAGCTCCTCCCAACCCGCCCATTAAGATCCGGCCAGGCCAAACAATGTGGAGCGCAATTCGGCTTGCGCCCTCCTCTGAGAAATGCACGAGCCTAGCTAGTGCCATTCCCCACAAACCAATGATGACCTCGATCGACCCTGATTGACTTGACCCGTTCCACACCAAACCCGATCTATGACCACCTCTAATCTCTTTCTCCATTTAAAAAAAACCATCAACTTTAAAAAAAACTTTTATTTTTTTAATTATTTCTATATCCTACTCTCTTTTACTTCCCCTTTTCCACTTTCAACTTTCTACTTTCCACATTTCCACACTTCCATTTTTCCACAATAATTTCTTCCAAACTTATCACACTCTATCTCTATCCATCCCACCTCCTCTCCCTCTTCCATCACTTTCTAATCCCTTCACCAATCTTCTTTATTTATCAATTGAGTGAACTACAATACCCTCATTCTCCTCACTCCCCACTTTCCCTCTCTACACTCACTCTCCCTCCAAAAATTAAAATCACCCCCAAAAAAAAACTATATTTCCCTCTTTTTATTTCTCCAAAAATCCTTAAAATAATTCTATAATTCCCCATTTTATTCCCCCCTAAAATTCCCATAAAAAACCCATAATTACCACATTATTTTCTCCTACAATTCCCACCATTTTATATTTCCAAACTCCCAATAATAATTCTATAATTCCCACAAAAAAACCCATAATTCCCACATTATTTTCCCCTATAATTCTCAAAAAAAACCATAATTCTCACATTATTATCTCCTAAATTCCCCCCCAAAAAATATAATTCCCACATTAATTCCCAATATTTTATTTTTATATTTTTTTTTAAAATGGAGAAAGAGCTAAGTAGCTCAAATTATGGGCTAATGATGGAAAATGTCAATTATTTCCACATTAATAATAATAATAATTATGAAAATGACCAAAATGACCCTTTTGAATCTGCCCTTAGTTCAATGGTATCTTCACCTACAACAACAACAACTCCATCCAATGGTGGAGGTGATGGCATCATGATCACAGAATTGATCGGACGGCTAGGAAACATTTGTGATTCTTCTTCTCAAAATTTCCCAAAAATTATTAATAATAATTCTATTAATTACAATAATAATAATAATAATAATAATAATAATATCAATAATAATAGTAATAATAATACTTCATGTTATAATACACCAATTAATTCACCACAAAAATCATCAAAATTCAATCTTTCTCCAATTATGATGATGGGTAATTTAGCTAATAATCAAGTAATTAGTGGTAATTACTCAAATAATGTGGGTAATTTGAATTCTGTTGATCCTGGATTTGTTGAGAGAGCAGCTAAATTTTCATGTTTTGGAAATAATAATAATAATAATATTAATGAAATTAATGGTGGTATTAATCATAATATTAATCAGAATTATAATGGGATTAATTGTAATTATGATAATAATATTAATAATAATAATTATTATAATAATAATAATAATGGAGATTCAAGAGAAGGTTCTTCAGTTTCTGAGCAAAACCCAGGTGTTGAATTGGCAGTTAAAGTTCAGAATAATGATGGGAAATCAAGGAAAAGGAAGTCAAATTCTAAGGGTAAAATCAAGGAAATTACTGCTTCAATCAAAGATGATAAGGTAATTATTACTCAATAATTACAGTAAATTTTTTACTCCATTTTGTTATATTAAGGTAATTTTTACACTAATTTTTACTCTACTACATTTTGATACTAATAAGGTAATTTTTACTCCATTTTGGAATAATATGGTAATTATTATAGTAATTTTTACTGCATTTTGGAATAATAAGGTAAATCTTACACTAAATTTTACTCCATTTTGATAAATAGGGTAATTTTTACTCCATTTTTTGTAAAATAAAATAAAATAATTATTAGAGTAGTTTTACTCCACTTTGGTACTCTAATTTGTGGTATTTAGATTGTGAATTTTGGCACGTGAAATGATCTATTTCTGTCAAAAAAAAAGTATTATAAGTACTCGTATTTATTATTGATATAAACGAACTTTCATAATTATTTACAGAGTAGTTTTGTAATTGAAGAAATACTCTATTTTATACTTGTACGTAGTTTTGTAAATCGTGAAAAGTCAAATGATTGAAACAAAAATAGAAAGACATATTTGGTACCGAAAAAAGTACTTTGTTTTTATACGTAGTTTTGTAAACCGTGAAAAGTCAAATCAACAATTTTAATTACTAATATATATTTTTTTTATTTTTTTTGTAGGTTGGAGTAGAGAATGGTGAATCAAATGGCAAAAGAAGCAAAGTAGATAATAATAATAATAATAATAATAATAATAATAATAATAATAATAATTGTAATAATAATAAGGAAAAAGAAAAGGATAATAATAATAATAATAATAATAATAATAATAATAATAATAATAATAATAATAATAATAATAATAATAATAATAATAATAATAATAAGGAGAAAAAAGAAGTAGAAAAGGGAGAGGCACCAAAGGATTATATTCATGTGAGAGCAAGAAGGGGCCAAGCAACTGATAGTCATAGCCTTGCTGAAAGAGTATGTTTTCTTTACTTTACTCTCAAGTCACCTAATTTCTATCGAAAATGTCTCAGTCTAGTGGTTAAGATTAGATATTCTGGACACAGTAGGTTTCAGGTTCGAATCTTCCTTCCACTATATTATAATGCGACTAGGTGCGTTTTTCGGTGAGCAAAAAAAAAAGTCAGTTAATTTCTACTACTGTAGCGTATTGGTTAAGACTAGGTATCTTAGACAGTAGGTCTCAGGTTCGAATCTCACTCATCTGTCGTGTAATGCGTCTAAGTGTGTTGTTCGTTAAACAAAAAAAAAAGTCACTTAATTTTTACTGTAATGTCTTGATCTAGTGGTTAAGACGAGGTATCCTAAACAGTAGATCTCATGTTCGAATCTTCCTCCCTTATATTGTAATGCGATTAAGTGTGCTCTTCGTTGAAAAAAAATATATATATATTTTTTTTAACATATTATTTTTTTGAATAGGTGAGAAGAGAGAAAATTAGTGAAAGAATGAAATTCTTGCAAGATCTTGTTCCTGGATGCAATAAGGTATTACCCCTTAATTACATCATTTAATTTCGATTTTATAAAATTTATGATATCGTAAAATGATCTCTTTGTATATTTTTTTTTCGAAATAGAATATTTAACGTGTGAAACAGTCTTACTTTATATAATTATTTTGTGTGTGTATATATATAATTTCTGATGTTGAAACTTGAAATTAAATGCAATTAACACAATTAATACATTTATTAATTATTAGGTGACTGGAAAAGCAACTGTTCTTGATGAAATAATAAATTATGTGCAATCTTTGCAAAGACAAGTTGAGGTATGTCATAATTTAATTTTCCTACCATATTTGGCAAAATTTCAATTTATCTATTTTTAATTTTGCTAATTAAATTAAGCTAATAATAATTATTAATTTAATTTAATTTAATTAATTTGTTTTGCAGTTCTTGTCAATGAAATTATCGACCGTAAATCCTAGATTGGAATTTAACATGGAATCTCTCTTATCCAAAGAAGTAAGTTTCATAGTAATTTTTTTTTTAATTTACTCCATAGTAAATAAATATAAGTTAGTTTTCTATTAACCTGGCCGGTTTGGGTCCAGTCACTTTCGAAAACATGTCAGGTTTGATCTGGCTCGGGTCATTTCCGGGTGTACTATCAACATGTTTAAAAATTTGTACTAAGACCCGATACAAACATACAGTCATACAACAATCTTATTTAAAAATTCGTCGACAATTTGATTTTTTTTTTGATTTTTTTTAAAATTTTTATTAAATATTTGATATTTTTTTTCTTTTCGATTTTTATTAAATATTGATTGATTGATTAATCATGTTCCATAATTGTTTAGGTGATGTTGCAATCAAGAGGGTCACAATTGCACCAAACTATGTACCAATTAGACCAAAATTCATCACAAGCATTCCCTTTTGCGTACCAAACGCCCCAACAAATATCACTTCCCATGCTGAATGTTGTTCCGAACGGGTTCGAGAACTCGAACCCGTTCTCGGTGAGCCCGACCGAAACAACCGGATCCCGACGAAACCCGAATGCCCCGGTGCCGTCTATTGATGGATTTGTTGACTCCTTGACTCAGGTAATATAACCAGTCTTCCGATTTTACCCTTTTCATTTCGACATTTTCTTCTAAAACTGTGTATGAAATGCCGTGCGATTGTATTAATAAAAAGGGAAAAATGAATTTAATTAATTTTATAAATAAAACGATAATTAATTAATTAATTATAATGGTATTAAAATGTAATTAACATTGGCTTTTGTTTGTTTAACTATTATAGTTACCAACACTATGGGAAGATGATCTACAAAGTTTAGTGCAAATGGGAGTTGTCCCAAATCAAACACAAAGTGTACAAGGTGAGATCCAACTTCAAAAATAATATTAATATTATTGTCAAATAAATTAAAATTAAAGTTGTTTAAAATTTAGGTAATTAAATGATAAATACAGTTCTAATAATTGTATTTAAGTAATTAAAAAAATAAATTAATATTGTCATTAATTGCATCAGAATTTTTTTTTCACAAATTTGTCTTCGATTTTTATATTAATATAGATTTAAAAGATTTTAATTTCTTAAATACAGTATTAATTAATTATTGTACTTAAGATAACCTTTAAATTTAACTTTTTGTTTTTTTGTTGACAATTTATAGGTACATTGCCAAATGCCCAAATGAAAGTTGAGCTTTGACCCTCTATTTTTTTAACTTCATCAAGCATTTGTTGTAATTCTACATTTCTACCAAATGTGTACATACAAAAATCATTGAATTTCTAGCAAATTCAAGATCAAGAGGAAGAACAAGAGCAAGAACAAGAACTACCATGACTTATTATGATATAGTCCCAATTTTTGGAGACGATTTTCGTACCCGATTCTTTTTTTTTTTTTGGGAAATTATTTAAAGAAATTCCCAAAATTGTAAAATTTAGTAACTAATTATCATTACTATCCTATTATTACTATCCTATTGTATAATAATAACTCTAAGTAATATAGAATTATATTGTTGTAATAGTAATAGACTAAGTAGGGGATTTGTAGGTCAAAAAAAGGTGTGTGTTAACCTTTTGGCACATTTCCCAAGTTATATATCTTGTAATAAGGTAATTAGATTGGTGAATCAATTATTGTAATATTCCCTCAATTTTATTTTAATTTTATAGAGATGATATATACCTATATACTGTCTAAGAACTGTATTTAAGGTATCAAAAGAAAAAATTAAAAATTAAATTAAATATTAATGACATCAATCTGATCATAAATTTGTCATACATTCCTATTTTAATTCTATTTTAGGAAATACATTTAATTCTTATTTACAAACCTAAAAAATTTATTTAAGAATTCTTTTTTTTTTTTTTTACATTCTCGAGATATTCATTTCTCTAATCAAGAGTAATTTACCGTGTAATTATTACTGTTTTTCAACTAATATGTTTATAATAAAAAATGATTTTAATATAATTTTTCAACAAATATATTTATAATAAAAATGGTTTTTTTTTTAAATTTTTAGTCACCTCATAAAATGCAAACATAAATTAAAAAAATAATTAAAATGGGTATTACAATTTCCATTATATATTGAAATTGATATTGATTGTTTTAAAACATGTTTTTGTGATGTAACTTTCAATTGGCCTCTTTTACATCTTTGGTTAACAAAAGAATGTGACTTGTCTCATCATAATGATGATTAGATATATAGAAAGTATCCATCAATTTCATCATTAATTAACAACAATTGGATTTTTATTTTTTTGAGGAAACATCAATTGGATTTCAATTTCTCTATATTTAATGTTACATCAATTTCATTATATTTATTAAGAATTATTAAATTCAATTGGATTTAATTTGAATTCTCAATTTTTATGATACATCAATTTCAATTCACTATAAACTTCAATCCAACTTGAATTTCTCATCTTTATAGTTTAACCACGACCTCAAAATATAGATAAAGTTATTTCATTTATTTCATTTGATTCTGAATTTCGAAGGAAACAATTTTTTTCTATTCTCAAAGGAATTTCTCAAAAAAACTACGTTTATTGAATTAATAATCTGACTAGATCAAAGATGTCTTAGCCTAACAGATAAAGTCACTGCACAATGTACATTCTCGACTTTTGCGGAAGTTGTGACTGTTTTCATGACGGTGAAGGAGAAACCGAAGAGAGAGGAAAGACCGGTGATCTTCGAGAGCGACAGTCTTCCGGTAATCGAGAGCCTCTTGTTGATTTACAACGACATTCTCGAAGCTGGCAAACAGTTCGAGTCAATTTCCTTCTCTTATGTTCGTAGACAGTTTAACTGTGTGGCACATTACTTTGCGCATCACATGCCTTAACATCTTGGCAGTCATCGTCTATGTACTTTTCACGTCCCTTGTAACATTTCTTGTATGTCGGACACTGATCATTTATTTGATTAATTTAAGTTAAACACTTTCTATTTTTTCTTTTGAAAAATATATTTTCAACTCCTCGAAACACTCTTTCTTAATTATTTCATGCTAAATTAATTTAATATTGAAATCTGAAATTGACAATGAGTAGATTATACAACCAGTTGTACTGTACATAGCTTTATGAACAACTGATTTTATGATTTTGAGCTTTATCACAAAGATTTCGAGTTTTGATGTAAACATTCTGAACTTTAGTTGTAAAATTGTCGAATTAAATTGAATAAATATTGAAACTAAAAAACTTGCATAAACTCATTAATTATACACAAAAACTCAACAACTTTGCCCTAGTGTACATACAATTGGTGTTATAATACTCCCTCCGTTTTTTTATTTTTGCCCGTATTCCTTATT
This sequence comes from Agrostemma githago, assembly GCA_958450325.1. Taxonomy (NCBI): domain Eukaryota; kingdom Viridiplantae; phylum Streptophyta; class Magnoliopsida; order Caryophyllales; family Caryophyllaceae; genus Agrostemma; species Agrostemma githago. Next base: position 76,126,189 of record OY288247.1, on the reverse strand, counting down.
TGGCAAGTTTTTATTTTTTGTCCCACTTCTTAACTTTCCTTATTTGTCATGTATATATTACTATATTATCCTTATACTTTTCTATTATTTACCCATTATGCCATTAAATTGATTAAACTAACATTATATTCCCTTCACTTTAATGACTCATTGTATTTAGTCACCAATTTTCATCATCATTTATCTCTTTATCAATAATTTATCAAATTTTCTTAATTTATGTGCTAAACACAATGGGGCGAAAATTAAAAACCGGAGGGAGTACTATTTTCCTGAAACCGATACTCTGGATATATCAGCACTCTTACAATATACCGTAATATTCCCTAAAAAATTCGATTTAATTTAATTTGTCTTAATTAATTAAAATCTCCAATAATTAATTAATAAAAATATGGTACTCATAGTAAAATAAATGAGGTTGACATAATTTATTTTTGCGTAACTTGTGGGAATGGATGAATGAAGAAGATTCATGATTATTATTATTATTATTATTAGTGGTAAACAGCTGGGTTTAGTAGTAGGGACAAAATTAAAGTAATCAGCTCATAAGTCCAAAAATTAGATGCAAAATGCAATAGTGTAATTAGCTGGAATCCAAGGAGAAAAACTACTACTAACTTTTTAAATTTTTATTCTAATTTTTCGTACTAATTTGACAGCAAAGTCTAGTGCATTATGTTTTTCTTTAAAAAAATATTTTAAAAAAAGAAAAAAAAATATTATTACTCGATTTAAAATAAGTATATTCGTGTTAAAAACAGGAAAATTAAATGATAAATACAGCTCTTATTATTATATTTAACAGATTAATAAAGGAAATATTACGATAAATTTAAGTTCGATCAAATGAACTCGATCTTTATTTTTATTTTTTGTAAGGGAATAAGGAAAATTTAATTTATCTCTAGTTAGTTCAGATCATTTTCAAGTATGCGATAACTAAATACAGAGTAGTCCACAGCTCCAATAAATTCAGTTTCGTTCAACTCAGTTTAACTGCTTAATAATTTCGAAAGAACGAGTTGTAACAAATCTTAAGTAATGACCTAATAATCGATTTACTTGTACAAATATAGTAATTGGTAAAAATAAAAATCACTCGTTCTTAAAATAATTAACTAAATATGTTGAAATGCATACTCATATTAAAATTCTCTTCATACAGAATTTAATTTTATGGTACGATGTAATTTTCATAATCGTCTTTTAATCAACATATTTTTGTAGAAATTAAATTTAAACACTTGCATCATCGTAAAATAAAAACGTCAATTATTTAAAAATGGAGAAAATAATATCATTTTTTCTACAATGTTCCAAGAAAAAACAAAGGTATGGTGAATTGGTGATGATGATTTTTTTAATTTTTTTTTTAAATTTATATGGGTAAAAATTAAGGGAAAAAAAAATAGTAGATGCAAGTATTTTCAGTTGTTAGAAACAGTCAGATACCCATGTTCTTTCAATAGATTTGACATAATTTACCAATAAAATAATTAATTAATTAATAAAAGTTTTGTCAGAAAAATCCAATATTTTTTTTCAGACATTAACAAAAGATAAAATTCTGCAACTAACTCTTCCATCCCATTCTTGTATTTCTGTGTGCTCAACTTCTACATATATGGCCCCCTTATGTCATTTTGTTTAAAATATTTAAGTTATTTAACAAAAGATATACGGATATATCCATTTCAATTTTTATGTATATAAATACGATATTAATAAGATAAATTGTTTTTGAATTAGCAAATTTTTATCTTAATACCATCGATAAAATATTTAAAATTATGGAGTACTGGTTTATGTAATTATGTCGCATATATTCATTTAAAGTATAAAAAAATATAACTATATAAGTAAATACGATATTAATAAGATAAATTGTTTAGAAATTGGTAAAATTTTCATAATTTTTTTTTGTGATGATTTAGACATCATTTAGTCTGATTTTTTTTTGTTTCGCTATGGATAAAATATTTAAAATTTATGGACTATTAGTTTACGATATATGTACATGTTTAAACTATAAATGTATGTATGTAAATACGATATTAATAAGAAAAATTGCTTAGGAATTAGCAAAATTTCGTAAAGAATAGATTTTTTTTCTCATGATATATGTTTTCAATATATAAAAAAAATTATTAGGCTACTTCAAAAACATTTTATGAATAAGAATAAGACAAAATATATATACTATGACATTATTTTTTTAGACATTGTATTATATGACATTATTATGCAACTATATATATCATTGTTACTTGTAAGAAATATGTGTCTAATTACTATATGTATAGATGTAGACATAATATTTATTATTTGTATATAAATTCAATAAAATTGAGCCTACATTACAGTGATTTTAATATATTTAAATCATTTATTTTCTTATCCGTAAATTATTTTTTCCGCTTATATATGGTCCCGAATATAAGTCGACCACCTATTTTTTCCTCAATAATTTTACATTATTTATTATATTTCTTAGGAAATTACAAGCACTACAAAAGTATATAAATTAATTTAACTAAATCTTTTAAATTACGCGTATCATTTTATAATTCATAGTATATATTGGTAGATATTTGTTGGGTCATATAATATGAAACTCGGGTTTTATTATGATATATATATACTTCGTATTTAATACAAAATTATGCGCTCTAATTATATAGAGCATATAATATCAAACTCTTTATACATATATAGCCAAATTAAATTAAATTAAATTTCCATCATATACTTGAAAATAGAGACAATGATGGTCCAATGGGGTTAAGTATGTTACAGTATAATATATTAATATACAGTAAAATAAATTTGCTAGAGAATATATTTATTTTGAAACATATCAATTTTGTTTGGCTAAATTTGGGCCACATTGTGTCTTTAAATATCATATCTAATAAATAAATAAATAAATAAAATAAAATAAAATAAAAATAAACTTGTTGTTTATCTCTTTTGTTTAAATATTGAGGACCACTAAACTATAGAAATATTGGTGATATATGTTCAAATATAATTCAACAATAATAATCAATAATAATGTATAAATAGTCACCTCACAAATTAACTATTGAAAACTAATTAAATGATTTAATAATGTGATTTAATTTCATAAATAGTAATATAAAATCTAAATTTATACGGAGTAATTTATTAAAATATGATTACTTTTGGTTGTTTCATGCATAAGGTAAATAGGTAATACTGAAGGTGTATGATAACGTGATATATTTGATATCTGTCTACAAAGTTCTAAGGTACACTATGCATACAAAATCGATCATCTACTCCTATAACTAATTACCTAGTTGATGAGAAAATTTGATTTCGATTCTACTTAGAACAACAATATGACCAGTTTTAATATTCTCATTAGATAATGTATATGATGACGTGGTACACGGTACACCTGATGGACACGAGAATTCTGGAAAATAGGATTATACACTTGGTTGTACAATAACATTGTACAACTAACCAAGACAAAATTGTTGAGCTTTTATATATATTTATCGAGCTTATAAAATTTTCTGAGCTAAGTTCTAAGTTTTTGAACTTAAACATTTATATGATTTAACTCGACAACTTTACACTAAGGCTCAAAAAAGTTACAGCAAAACTCAAAAACTGTGATAAAGCTCAAAATCTTAAAACCAGTTGTACATAGAACTATGTACAACTGGTTGTATAATCCTCTAACTGGAGAATTCTCGATATACGTCTAATCCTTCTTTATTTTTATTTTTTTTATTTTTTATTTTTTTTGAGGGAAAATAAGAAATCTAAAATAAAATCTTTTTAGATTTCATAATTGTGACATATTGATTTGGTTCAATTTTGTGTGTGTAACTTGTAATTTGGATTTGACCAAAAGAAGGAATGCAAGTTGGTGAAAGCTAAAGAGAGGAGAAGTGGTAAGTAGTAGTAGGGTTAATATACAGTTAATAAGTCATTTTCTTGCACCAGTTTTCTTGGTTGTTATCATCATTGAATGCACAAATCCATGCAAAAAAAATAAATAAAATATATTAGCCAATTGAATTGGTAAGAAAAATCCATAAAAGTCACTTTTCAACTATTTTTATTAGACAAATAATGATAAATGTAATCGAAAAATAAATTAATACTCCATCTGTTCTAATTAATTTCATATATTTGGTTATTGTGCATTATTTATAGCTGAGAAGAATCGTCGATATAATTTTTAATATATACGATAAAATATAGTCACGTTAGATCTGGCTTAAATTGTCTAATCGAGTGCATCATGAATATCAAATTTTTATAATTTTTAGAAAATATGTAATTAAAGATATAGACAGAAAAAAAACGTGTAGGGCAATCTAGCACCTATAGGATTAGGAATAATTAATCAACTAATTAAACCAACCTAATTATAATGAAATTAAATGGAAGAAGAGCTTTCATACCATGATCATTGCTATAAGCCTACTTTTAACTTTTTTGCCTATTATATTACACATTGTTATTTCTTTCAATCTTGTAGTTAAAAATTATTGATTTCCTAAGATTTGGTAGATTAAGAAATTACTATATATAATCAATAATTACTTATGAATTGTTCTTGTGACTTTTTTTTTTCAACTCAATAATATCTTCTTGATTGTGACATTATTAATTAAACTAAATTATAATTTGATACTCAAAAGATTCGCTACGATACTTCGTAATTATGCATGCATGGATCGGATTGCATGTAATTAAATCACGGTTTATTTAGTCTGAGACGATTTTTCAGAAAATATATATTAACATTTACTCAATTGTATAATTGATTAGTTTTAAATTTAATTAATTCTAAAATAGAATTATAATACAATAAAGATGTGAAATTTATAAAATTAATGAGTTTCAAATATATAATAACAATAATAATAATAATAATAATAATAAGTCCAAAATATAATGTCATCTCTTAATCACACTAAGTCCAAAAATATAGTGGGTCACAATCACCTCTTAATTAAATTAGGCTTACATACATTAAGCAAAACATGTACAATACCATACTATTGTGCATGAAAGTGAATAGTATTTTTAGTAACGACGACTGGACTAAGACGTCTACAATTGAAGGGTTAAAATTTAAATAATGTGACGATAAATTAGGGTTCTCGAGGGACGTCTATTTTATCATATAATTGAAGGTTCGTCGTCATATATAGTAACGTCTTTAATTAATTAATTTGTCTAGCTAGTTATATACTCTATAATTATATTGAAATTAAATGTGTAGGCGAACGATGAAACAAAAATAATGGAAAGATCTGTTATATTTAAAACGAGAGAAAAAAGTGATAATATTATATTAAAAATGACTATTTTATGTGTAAAACTGATCATTTTTCAGTATTAAAAATAATCATTTTGTATCATAAGCCATCTTATTTTTTTCTTTATTGTAAATTATTTTTTTACTGAGGAACTAAATCCTTCTATGAAATTCGCCCGATGCCTACATAATGTACTTTACTTGTATAAAATGACGAATAATTTATTAATAAAAAATAAATTAATATATTGTGGAATTAATGACTTTATGATGCAATGGATACTATGAAAAATACAAAGTAATTTAATTAATTAATGGACAAATTTGAGATTTTTTTTATTGAACCAAACAAAATAAATAAAATTGTCATGGAAAGTGAGCACCTTTAGGACCCAAACGTCCTATACATGTTTGTGTCAATACATGAAATATAGGGCAATTATTACTAAGTACTTGTCACATACTACCTCTTTCGAAAAAATACACAAAAATTATACATGTCGTGCTGGTGAAATGAAAATTACAGTCTTGATCGAGGGTTATGGCGTGTCCAAATAATTCTTCTACTTCAGTCTTATTTCCTTGCATTTTGGTCGGGCATATGTGTGTCTGACCATCAGGTGGTCGCGTCGTGACTGTACCTAGACATAGTCTTTTTTCTTAAATTTCAGTTGAAGCACTGCCCACAGCCTGTTGTATCGTGTCGTATTAAAGTGGTTTCGTGTCTTAATAACCTTACATTTTACTTGCATATATTATATGAAAATTGTACATGTAAAATAACCTTTCATTTTACCAAATTACCCCTATATAATTGTCTTCTTTAACTCTATATCTTCTTTCATTTCTACTAAGGGTATATTAGTCATTTAATATATTCATACTCTTTCCGTCTCAGACATTTTTTTGTCTTTTGATTAAAATAAAATATTCCTTACAAATAATATAAAAAAATAACAAATGATCGAGACAGAGCGAGTATGATTTTTACCGTAAACCGTTTTATCCAAAACCGGTTAGTATGGACCATATATATGAGTAGAGAGGCTTAATGGATGAGAAATGGTCCACATTATAAGTCTTTAACCACAAGACAAGCCCATTACCCTTAAGTTTTGTGGTCTCCATTACAAAACAAAACAAAAGCCCTTGTATTTCTCTCTAGTCTCTACCTAATGTCCTTTAACTCCTAATGTACCTTAAGGTTTTCCTAAACTATTCTATAAAACCGTCTTATCGTATAAGACAGACTTATTATCAAAAAAACCCACCTAATCAACTTAATAACTTCTCATTTTTTCATAATAATCACCGTTTTTAATTTGAGTTACCTTTCATTCGATCAGTTCTATACGGTCCGGGTCGGTCCGGATCAGGGCACATACTGGTCCGTCTGCGGGTCGTCAAAAACTTGGTGACCGGTCCGGTCCGGTCCGGTCCACACTTTAAAAAAAATCAAATTTAATGTATTTTTTCGGTCCGGTCAGGGTTTCTTTGTTAACCGGTACAGTCTGTGGGTTTGGATTTTTGGAGTTGTCGATCCGTGGGTCAATCCGATCCGATCTGGGTTTGGACCAATGAATACCTCTGTCTATATTATAGGATGGTCTTACAGGAGAATTGCTCGTACAAATCTTAAGAGTAAATCATGAGAAGATCTCATGGAACAAGCTTTTAAGATTTTATGAACAAAGTTTGGATGCTTCTTCAATATTGTTGGATGGCATAGAATAGAAGAACTATTCATAGACGGGACAACCCAATAAACCTACATTCATCTATGTTTATACATTTCACTTTAAGTTGTTTAATTCATCACCACCCACGAACTGAACGCATAACACGAACCCGACAAGAAATTAACGAGTTTAGCTCGAGACTTGATGGTTTGTTTACACGTGAGTCAAGCACAAAATCAACACGATCCGATCTGTAATTCAAGTCTAGGTTTATTAGGTTATCCCGTCTGTAAACAAAATTTGATGACATCCAGCAAGATTGAATATCTGACTTGAACACAAAATCGATACGGTCCAATCTTTTTATTAGGTTGTCCCGTCTATGAACAGTTTTTTCATGACATCCAAGGAAATTAAAGATTGAAGAATGCAAGAATCCAAACTTTGTTCATAAGATCTTAAAAAGCTAGTTTTTTTTAAGATCTTCTCTTGAGACTAATTGTCTCTTCATCCATACCCTAAGAAACACATTTATTAAGACCATATCCTTAGGTGTGTAGGGTACCCCCCCAAACCCAATCCACCAAATGTAGAACTACTTGTTCTCTTCTTGCCCATCATTTAGAATAACATATGGTCTTCACAAAATTAAATGACAAGTGAGAAATGCATTTGTTGTGTATGCAAACAAACAAATTAAAGAAAGAGTTGAAGTTATATGACTAGTCTTTCCAAACATAAATTTTTGTAAGTTGGTGAGCATGTTTGTACACACTATATAAATAGCCAAATTCTGGTCTATGACGGGATTATCCGTCACAAATGTGTCACGGGTAGAAAAGACAAACTCATGTGCTACTTCCAACTTTCAAGCATTGTTTTTTTTCTAAATAAATAATATTATTTGACCCGTTATCAATTTATGATGGATATATCCATCACAAAGGAGATTTACTCGTAGGAATAATGTTTGTCTATGTTCTACTCAAGCAAAATAACGACTACCTAACTTTAATAAGGGCAGTCCCCACATAAAGTAAGGGCATAATATTAGCCGTTGAAAGTAAGTAAAAGGAGTGAAAAAAACAACCAAAAAAACAGAAGATAATATCAATAAAAAATCATTTTTCTTTATTTATGGATAATTTACATTTCCATTTTATTTTTTTATTTTTTTGCCTTTTTGCATATGGAAGCTATTGAATTGAGCAATCTTCAAAAAAAAAAATCCGGACCGATTGGATCGGAATTTTCAATTTTTTTGAAAATTCGTTCCAAATTTTCGGGCCGGTTGGACCAGTTAGGCCCGGTTAAGCCAGAATTTTTATCAAATAATTATAATTCCGGCCCAAACCGGTCCGGACTGAAAAAAACCGGGTTAGGACCAGACCGAACCGGAACTCAAAATCGCCCAAAATGATGGACCTGAGACCGGGCCAGAATTTTTTATTCCGGGTCCGGTTCGTCAGATTACGGTCCGATCCATTTTTTCAGTCCAGATCGGATTTTGCACCCCTAACTTCAAGTGATACAACCCGACCCGATTGACCCAATTGACCCATCTACTCTTAGGCCCGGTTAAACCAGAATTTTTATCAAATAATTATAATTCCGGTCCAAACCGGTCCGGACTGGAAAAAACCGGGTTAGGACCAGACCGAACCGAAACTCGGAATCGCCCAAAATGATGGACCTGAGACCGGGCCAAAATTTTTTATTCCGGGTCCGGTTCGTTAGATTCCGGTCCGGTCCAGTCCATTTTTTCAGTTCAGATTGAATTTTGCACACCCCTAGCTTCAAGTGATACAACCCGACCCGATTGACCCAATTGACCCATCTACTCTTATGTCTAACCCGACCCGAACAACCCGTTTCACATCAAAGCTTTTTCAAGTGGGATGATACAAACTGCTACTACAACATTTGGGGGAGTAAACCACACCCCCCTTTCAATTATAATACAAGATGTACTTACTTATACTTATACTTATATGATCCATGAGATGTTATTTGATTCGCATTTTTCCGAAAGAAGAAAGTAAAATCGAAAATTCATACTCGTACTATATATCACTCTCTCTCTCTCTCTCTCTTATATATTACATCTATCATACCCGGAAAACCATGAAGCGGGTTCTGATAACTTCGATGATGACAAGTCGTCATCATCATCATCATCATCGTCTTGACCTTGACCTTGACCGTCTTTATCGAAGAACCCCTCGAACTCTTCTTTCCATTGCTCGTTCTCAAACGTGTCTTGACCACCACCACCGTCTTCAGCATCGTATTTTGCCATGCTTGCTGAACCCGGTTCAGCAACGACGACATGATGGTGGTTTACTGTCGAAATTTCTGTTTCGTGTTGTTTCTTTAATTCGTCGATTTTCTTGCTCATTTTTGTTGTCTCTTCTTCTGCCTTCGTAGCACGCATCTGCAAAGAACGTCGAGTTAGACCTAGTGATCTTGTAAGCAGCACAAGTTTGCTGCAAAACTGCTAAAAAGACAGGAAAATTCTCGCTAGCTAGTAGTACTTCAACAAATTATAGGGTAAGACGGTATTACACGTGAGACAGTCCAGTTGTAGTTCTACAGAAAGACTTCACTTTATACAAAAGGGTCATTTCACGGCGTGAGACTGTCTAACACAATAACTCCTTTAAGTAGAAGGCACTTTTAAGGCACCTTTAAGTATAAGGCAGTTTAAGAGTAAAACGGTTTTACGCGTGAGACGTCCAGTTCTATAGTAAGACTTCACTTTATACAAAAGGGGTCATTTCACGGTGTGAGACCGTCTAACACAATAACTACTTTAAGTATAAGGCACTTTTAAGGCACCTTTAAGTATAAGGCACTTTAAATATAACACACAAATTATAGAGTAAGACGGTCTTACGCGTGAGACGTCCAGTTCTATAGTAAGACTTCACTTTATACAAAAGGGGTCATTTCACGGTGTGAGACCGTCTAACACAATAACTACTTTAAGTATAAGGCACTTTTAAGGCACCTTTAAGTATAAGGCACTTTAAGTATAACACACAAATTAGAGTAAGACGGTCTTACGCGTGAGACGTCCAGTTCTATAGTAAGACTTCACTTTACAAAAGGGGTCATTTCACGGTGTGAGACTGTCTAACACAATAACTCCTTTAAGTATAAGGCACTTTTAAGGCACCTTTTAAGTATAAGGCACTTTAAGTATAACACACAAATTATAGAGTAAGACGGTCTTACGCGTGAGACGTTCAGTTCTATAGTAAGACTTCACTTTATACAAAAGGGGTCATTTCACGGCGAGAGATTGTCTAACACAATAACTCCTTTAAGTAGAAGGCACTTTTAAGGCACCTTTAAGTATAAGGCAGTTTAAGTATAACACACAAATTATAGAGTAAGACGGTCTTACGCGTGAGACGTCCAGTTCTATAGTAAGACTTCACTTTATACAAAAGGGTCATTTCACGGCGTGAGACTGTCTAACACAATAACTCCTTTAAGTATAAGGCACTTTTAAGTATAAGGCAGTTTAAGTATAACACACAAATTATAGAGTAAGACGGTCTTACGCGTGAAACGTACAGTTCTATAATAAGACTTCACTTTACACAAAAGGGGTCATTTCACGGTGTGAGACTGTCTAACATAATAACTCCTTTAAGTATAAGGCACTTTTAAGGCACCTTTTAAGTATAAGGCACTTTAAGTATAACACACAAATTATAGAGTAAGACGGTCTTACGCGTGAAACGTACAGTTCTATAGTAAGACTTCACTTTACACAAAAGGGTCATTTCACGTATAAGGCACTTTTAAGGCACCTTTTAAGTATAAGGCACTTTAACTATAACACACAAATTATAGAGTAAGACGGTCTTACGCGTGAGACGTCCAGTTCTATAGAAAGACTTCATTTATCAATGATAAATGAGTATCATTTTATACAAAAGGGGTCATTTCACGGTGTGAGACTGTGTAACACAATAACTACTTTTAAGGCAAGTTTAAGGCACTTTTAAGGCAAGTTTAAGCAACAAAGAATAGTGATCAAATTTTGATAACTGAAAACGGAAATGAAGCTCTCACCTCAGCAGCAGCGATCGCTTCCTCAGCTTCTTTCAGACGAACAAGCAACTCACCAGCAGCCTGCACAGCTTCTGCAGTATCTCTCAGTTGAGACTGCAGCATTTTATTCTGATCCCTCAAATACTGTCTTTCCTTCTCCTTCTCAACTCTGAATGCCGAAATCTGCGCAGCAAGAACATTAATAAACTTCGATTCTGCACCCTTTACCCCGGATTTGGCAGCAACTTTCTTCACATCCTCGATCCCTTCCTGCATCTTCCTGTGTCTCGCGAGCATATGCATATGTCGCTCCTCGAGGTCTGCGTACTGCTCCAGCATTCGTGCGTGACCCTGCATTGCTAGCTGCATTGCCTCTTTTAACTCCTCTGAGCATTTCTTTTCGGCCACGAGTTCACGTTCTAGTGTTTCAGCATGAGAACGAGAAGATTCTAGTTCTCGTTTTAGTTCATCGGCTAGAGATATCCACTGACTCTCCACTTCCGTCCACTTAGCTCTCTCCTGCTCGAGTTTTTCCAAAGTATTTTCCTCGTTTACTTCTACGATTGGGTTCAATGGTGGGTTCAATGGTGGACATGGGGTCGGGTCACAGGAGTATGTTAGTTGCAGAAGCGACTTTTGTTGTCTAGCTTTGGGTGAATTATCGGTGTAGTATTGGAGCTGACTCCGTAAATCATGAATCTCTTCTAGTAATACTTCCTTTTCACCCATGTCAAAGAAGTTTCGCAATCTTTCTAACTCGTCTTGTACTCTTTGTACCTCGATCTTGCTCTCGAGGACTTCAGGGTGGTTTTCGTATTTCTCCTTCAATATCTACAAATACCAGATAACGGGATTCAGTTAAAAAGGAAAGTAATCGAATCAAATATTGTAAAAACGTACTTTGGGATATATTGTCTATAAGCAAAAGTGATAATTAACCCCCTTAAGTTTAGACAATTGTGAGATTAAACCTCATAGGTTTCAAATGTTGTAATTAGATCCTATAACTTTGAGTAGAAGTGAAATTCAATTCAATTTTTATTTTCAACATAAATTATATCATTAAATCATGTTATATATAAACTAATTGTCACTGAATAATTATTAATATTTTAAAAGCAATTAAATAATTTATTAACATGTTTTTTAGAATTTTTTTAATAATTTTAATATACTCTGTAATTCATATCATCTATGAGATTACTTTTACAAATTTTCGATTTTATGTAATTCATTCAGATTTTTTTTTTCCAAAATATGTAAACATTGCGTACATTTTATAAATATATAATTATGCTTATCATATACTGAGAAAATGTATAAATAAATCGAGTTTTTGTTCTCAAGGTGCAATTTTAATTGAAAAATAAAAAACTTGTATAAAATGAAACTCATAGTTCACCTCATGTTCTTTACGGAGACAGATAAATTCCTCTTCCATAAAGTCCTCGGAAGGTAGTACGCCGTCCATAAGGTTCTCAAGCCGATTAATTTTATCCTCGCGCATCTGCCCTATAATGCCGTTGCATTCTCTTTCATGCTTGTACTGTTGAACCTGTAAATAATGTAATAATGTTAAGACTTAAGAGACTTGCTAAAGTTTTTCTATGCAGTCTGGGTTACGAGAATATTGATTTAAACTGACCAAACGATTCAGGTGGGCGATCTCGTGACTTTGCTTTGCGCAGAAATCCTCAAGCGCCATTTCCCGCCTTATCGCTCCTGCAAGAACCTTCTCCACAGCCTGTTCCATGGTTTTAACACATTCAGGGCTCAACATTTCACAGAAGAACAGAAAATACCGAGTTTTTTTTTCCAGAAAACACACCTTTGGGACGTGTTTCATAGGCTTTTCCGCGGATAATGACCTGTCAACAGGTACCATTTGAAGGTTTGAAGGGTCGTTAACTTCTTTCTCATCTCCATCGTGAATTCTTTTCTTACAGTTACTGCAGACATAGATTCCATTATCTTCTTCCAGTGCGTCAAGGCTTCCGGGTAGAGTTTGAGTACCTACATCGACTTTTGGTAGGGGCAAAACTGTCTTTAGTTCTGCAGGCTTGAATGAAAACCGCAGTGGTGACGTCCTAAAAGCTGAGCTCTGACGTTGACACTCGATTATCTCAAGCCCACGATGAAGGCTTGCTGCCAAATTATCTGTAGTTCTACGATGTTGGTTGTTGCCTAGCCCGGAGCTTTGTACAGCCTTCTGTGATGCAGTAATCATCGATGAAGATTTTAGACTCTTTCTGCTACTAGAAACAGACGGTGTCGGGGAAACGCTTGGAAGGGGACATGGCAGAGTTGGAGGAGAAACATCGCCTGGAATTATAGCAACTGCAGTGTTGGTAAAAGTGGGGGCCACATTCACAGAGCTATCCTCAGTTGCTTTGGATGGTGTTCCGATAACAGCTTCTTCCAGATGCGGTATGTCATCAGTCATGTTACTGGGCGAGCAGCCAGCTTCTACTACTGTTTCAGAAGTATTATCGATTTCTGGAATCTCAACTTCCATGGTTACATCTGACACTTCAGAATTCATAGATGTCTTCGAGACTAACTCGAGTTGTTTTTCCTCCTTGTACTCTAGTAATTGCTGTCCCAAACCACCAGGAACGGTTGTACTTCCAGTTCCAGTTGATTCCAGACCAACTTTGTGGCAAAGTTTCTCGACAGCTTCATCGACAATTTCCATCTCTATGTCGCCGTCATCATCCAGATGGCGTAATGCCATTGGATGATTCAGGCTTAACTTCAAGAGACTCAAGCTTCGGCGTGCATTCCAACTATTTGCATATGCTGCACTAGGATTGTTGTGATCTCCATTTGCCTTCATTCGTTGTAGTTCATCCTGTTTTGTATGATCAAGCATAATTAAAAATCCATGCACCAAAAACGATTCACATAAATGAGTTTTTCACGGTGTGAGACCGTCTCTCACACAATAATACTAGGACTTTTCGTAGCCTAAACATATAACCAACCTTGAGCTGCCGTATCACTTCTCTCAAGACATTGATATCATCCTGTGTGACCTCATTGACGATAGCCTTGTTCTTAATGGCCTTCGCGCGCTGTGCAAACCTCAGTGTGCTAAATGTCTCACTCCTACAGCTGATATATAAGAAGAAAATCAATAACCCCGCAATATCGAAGGAAGAACAGAGTGAGGATTTAGGGGGCTGCATCACCTTTGTGCTGGAGAAATTGCACAGATCATTGCAAGTTTCGCGTTACCACCTAGAGATTCCTGGAGCAAAAATGTCAACCTTGAGTCTCGATATGGAATATGCCTTTGCTTTCCAGTTTGGGAGACTTCAGCCAGAATGTTTATCAGATTCCTGAAAAGCAATCAACAAGTTAGGATACAGTTTACCGACATTATCAGAAGTTCATTTGCATTCCGTTTATTCCTAGCCATGATTTGAACTACAGCGAAACAACACCTAGTATTCTAAGCATTGATCAGCCCCAAGTTACTCTGGCTTGTTTGAGACACGACACTGTATCAAAGTGTCGGATACAACAATTTTGAGAGAAGTTTTCAATTTTTCGACTAAAATAAAGTGTCAAGGGTCATAACGGTTCAGACACAATGTGTAACACATACACAACAAGGTAGCTACATGAGGTGTCGAAGTAACATAGGATCAACCATTGCCATGTTGGAATATTATACGGAGTAGTAAGCAAGACAAATTTACCAATGTTAAGGCTACAACTAAGTGCAGTTTGAAATTGAGCGATACGCAGGTATGAGGGAACTAAGTATAGATAGCATACCCTAGTTGTGACAAAGACCGATTAATATTTCCTGCTTCTTTAAGCCGCTCTCCGGCAGCACCAGTCAGCTTTTGCCTTTCTGATCCAGCAAGATCAACTAAGTTTATTCTACTAGTCTTGAAGCTGCTTAGACCATCTGTCATGCTCTGCAACATTAACAGCACATATTAGCTAGGTGACTAGGCCAAATATTCACTGAGCTATATCCACTCAGAAGACAATCAACATTCTTATGTTTGCCCTATTATCGTCATTGGATCAGATTGTACCTTGCATTGTGATTCGACAACGCAAGTAAAAACACTGTGCGAACGTGAACTCTCTGAATTTACACTTGTTACACCCGTCTTCCTGTGTGAAAGTCCCTGTACAGTTGACGATAAGATTGAATCAGTACAAGGATATTTGAAGATCGCGGGATGCTACAGATAGTACGAAACTAAAGAAGGGTAATTCCAGGTTATGTAAAGAGCATCAAAATGCTATACATAATATAACCAAAATTCGAGAAATGATGTCTCATGTACCTTCAACAGAAGCCGGATCACGTCCTTGACGGTTGACACACACTCCTCTTTGAGATTTTCAACATAAACACCAGATTTGACATCCTCTCTTATCTGTAGGGAACAAAAGAAAATCGTAAGATTATCACATAGTGCGCCATTCTTTTAGCAGAGAACTAAAGAGAAGGCCTTCCTCAAACCTGAAGATTCTTTTGAGTTGGATCCAACAAATCTGTTATTTGCTCGTTGTAAATCTGAAGAGAAGGAATTAAACGGCCGTATCATGGTTAGAGTGACCTAAATACACGGTTAATCCTGAAAGCGATGCAGAAGATAGAACATTACCTCAAGAAAAGAACAACGACACTGATACCTAAGTTGTTTGTCAGAATGCTTAATTTGTTCCTGAATCAACAAAAAACAATGAAGAACACCACACACTTCAGTATTTCCAAAATGTTTTTCACTTAAGAGGACAAGGAAAAGAATCAGATTTCAATAACGACCTCATTAATGCGAGCAAAAAGGCGTTCGAAAACACGAGGTGTTAGCCCCTGTTGTTCATCGGCTAAGTTCTCTTCCTGTAACGCGTTCGCTGGTCCCCACATTGTATACGTTTTCCCACTTCCCGTCTAATCAGACACAAATATACAAATATATAAACAAACTAAACGTCGGCTATTTTCAATTTGCATTAATCAATGATATAATATGGTTGAAGTAAAGGGTTACTTGGCCATAGGCAAACACGGAGCTGTTAAACCCGGCAAGGCAGTTCTCGACAAGTGGAGATCCTACAAGCTGGAAGATGTCTAGCTGCAAAAGACAGACATAAACGGGACATAAACAGGCTGAGCTTTATTCTCAGTCGATCTCCACAATCCTGCAATTAATCGGAAAAACTGACCAAAAACTTGCCTGTGTCGACTCTGTATCAGCAACAGAATCATAAGTAAAGGTGTGTCCATTGATCGACAAAGAATCGTTTGACATTTTCTGCACTATCATCTCACTGTCTTCCTCGTCTTTGTTTAGTGGTCGCATTCGCACCACCACCTTGAAAAATAAATAGCAGCCTTTAGTTTCTAAGAAAACAAAGAGGTAATAACTTCAAACTAGCATTCCCATGTCAGAGCACGGAAAAAATTCAGGAGTTGAAGGAAGCTACAAGGGTAGTTCTAATGGTGGCCGAATTCAAACTCTATAGTTCGATTCGAGATTGGATACATCTTACTAGGGTAGAACTATATAGGAACTAAATCCATTGATCAAATTCTCGAACTCTACAGTTCAGTTCCAGATTTTGATGCATCTTCCTAAGAACAAATAAATTGGAACTAAATCCGTCAATCAAATTCTCGAACTATACAGTTCAGTTCCCAATTTTGCTCCATCTTGCTAAGATCGAACTAAATAGGAACTAAATCCATTAATCAAACTGCCAGACTCTACAATTCAGCTCGTGATTTGAATATTTGATACATCTTCCAAAGATCGACTCCATAGGAACTAAATCCGTCAATCTAATTTTCAAACTAAATAGGAACTAAATCCTTCAATTAAATGTAGAAACTAATTAGGAACTAAATCCCTCAATCAAATTCTCGAACTATACAGTTTAGTTCTCAATTTTGCTGCATCTTGCTAAGATCGAACTAAACAGGAACTAAATCCCCCAATCAAATTGCCAAACTCTACAATTCAGCTCGTGATTTGATACATCTTCCAAAGATCGACTCCATAGGAACTAAATCCGTCAATCAAATTCTCGAACTCTACACTTCAGCCCGTAATTTGATACACATCTTACTAACATCAAACTAAATCCGTCAATCAAGTCTTCAAACGCTACAGTTCAGCTCGCAATTTGATACATCTTACTAAGATCTAACTAAATCCGTCAATCGAATCTTCAAACACTGCAGTTCAGCTCTATTTCATACACCTAGCTAACATGAATTCGAACGAATAAGAAACTGAACTCCTCAATCAAAATCCTCAGACTATACAGCTATCAAATCAAGAATTAATCGAGATTAACTCCGAATTTCGCCCTAAATTACCTAAAACCAGCAAGAATCAACAACATCAACTTAAACATTCCTCAAATCTAAGATAAAATTAGGTCAAATCAATCAAATTAAAACAATCCTACTTCCTCTTCAACTGATTCTTTCCAATTCGAGATTAAAAGACCGAGTAGAACATACATTCATACAAATTCGAAAAAAAAAAATTGTAGAATCAATCAAAATTTACGAATTCATATCCTCTTCAACTGATTCTTTCCAATTCGAGATTAAAAGACCGAGTAGAACATACATTCATTCAAATTCATAAAAAATCGTAGAATCAATCAAAATTTACGAATTCATATCCTCTTCGACTGATTTTTTTTTTTTAAATTTGAGATTAAGACCGAGTAGAACATAAATTCACACAAATTCATAAAAAAATCATAGAATCAATCAAATTTTACCCTAACGCCAGTGTCCAACGCAGAAGACGACGAAGCCGATCCTAATCCAATAATATCCGAAACAACATCGTTACTGAGCTTCCTCTTAAGCGGATTACACACCGGCGGACGCGGCGGTAGTGGACTCCGAAGCTTCGCCGGCGACGGCGGAGGTTTTCCTCCGCCGGTGTCGCCGGCGGCGACACCGGCGACACCGGGATCGGAGTTCTCCTTATCTTTAGGCGGACACTTCGGTTTCCGATTCGACTTCGATTTGTTAGGGTTAGGGCTGGGGTTTGGGGAAGTGGTGAGTTCCGACAACGGGTTGGCGTCTCGAAACGACGACGTTTTGGGGAGCATGAAGTGCTTCATTGGTGATAAGAGTGATGAAGTTTAGAGAGAGGATGAAGAGAGTGAAGGGGAAATGGTGAGTGGTGAGGTGACTGTGAGAGAGAGAGAGAGAGGGTGACTGAGTATGGGGATTGGGAAGTAGCCGTTTGAGAGGATTGGGGGATTTGAAATTTGTGTGATTAAAAAAAGAGGGAAAAAGGGACAAAAAGGTGGGGAAAATGGTGGTTTTATACTTTTGTGTGAACATAGCCGGTATCTGGTGAGACCGTCTCACGAAAATATATCGTGAGCAATTAGAGAATTATATAACCAGTTGTACATAACTCTATGTACAACTGATTTTAAGATTTTGATTTTGAGCTTTATCACAAAGATTTCGAGCTTTGCTGTAAAGTTTTCGATTTAAATCACATAAATGTTTAAGCTCAAAAACTTACAACTCAGCACAGGAACTTTTATAAGCTCAATAAATATACACAAAAGCTCAAAAACTTTGTCTTGGTTGTACAGGGGTATAATACTATTTTCCTATCGTGAGACTCACTAATACTCTCTCCATTTTTTATTTATTGTCTCGTTTCATTAAAATATTCCACCTATATATTAATGAAATGGGGACGAAAATTTAAAACTGGAGTAAGTAAAAATAATAAATTGTGACGTCTCATACGAGAATATGTGTGATAAATTACGGAGTAAGACGGTTTCATGCGTGAAATGATTTTATAAATGGATGGTTTAATTTTGCAAAAAGATGGTTTAATTTTATAAATATTCCACCTCTATGCCGGTGGTTTATTGTCTTATTCCATTTCGGAGTGTCTTGGTCAATTGATAAGCAATTTGATCTTTTATACTCAATTTGATACACTTGTCATTCACTAATTGGTCCATTCCAATTTTTCGGACAACAATTGATCGAGAGAAAGGGAGTAATTCGTTTAATAATATTGTTAAATGAGTGATTTTTTTTGATACAAATTGGCTTGTTTATGGTGTTAGACCGTCTGACACGATGACTATTAGTGTGATAGCATGGGTTTGTTTGTCTTTGGTCAATTGACTACGAAAATTTATTCACATTATCGAAGATACCTCTGTTTTTTTAACTCTTAACCACTAGACTAAATTGTCTTCGATTGGTTGGTTTGAATTCTTGGATGTGGAGGAGCGTTTATGCATTTGGAGGGGAGTGACTTGCCTTAAAGTGGGGTGGAAATGTGCATTTAAGGTTGGTATTAACTACTCCGTACTTTGTACAAATTTTTGTTTAAGATTAATACGACTGTTAAATGCGAAATAGGTTGAACGGATAAATGAGACGAAAAGCAGAATGTCTATAGATAGAAATGAAAAAAACGTGTCCTTAGTCATCAGTCGCCGCCCCAAAATCCTAGACATCGAGAGCGTCCTTAGTCCATTCCATGCTTTATAACTTCCCTTCTTGATAGACGTCTTAGGCTCGGTTCTTTTTGACTGAAACTGATTGAAATATAGAGACAAAATATGTCTCCTGGAACTGAGCTGAATTGGAACTGACTGAATATAAGTCCAAAAGAACAGGACGTTAATCGTAGTCACCAGCACCTCGTGCTTAGATGCTCACTTGCTTGCCATCCTTGCGAAACCCTAGTCGCACCACATATTTAGCGACGGTGTGGGATATCGATATGTTGGACAACAAAGCGTTAAATTAGTGCCACAAAACGTCTAGCATTTGCCGGGAAAGGTTTGAACAACGCTCAAGGGTTGGGACTCGGGAGGTGTGGACGAGGAAAGAAACTTCAATCGAGATAAAAGGTGGGATAGAATCATAGAACAAAGCCATCGGTGCGAGATGGCTTAGGTTTGTCGAAATGGCCCGTTGGTTTCAAGGGACTCACGAGAACAACGTGATGGTTTCGGATGATGAAGAAGCCCGATGGCAAGATTAAGTTCATAGTAGTTCATAGTACGAGTTTCGAAAGTATGCCTTCCGTTCACAATTTTGCCAACGAAATTCAAACCATTTTTGCTTTCGACAAGCGTGCTAATTCCTCGTGAGTGACACCGAAGTGAAGAAGATGAAGAAAAACAACTCACATCATGAACAATTTTAGCTCGAAATGTAGGGAATGCATCTCACCGATACACCACCACTCATGTTCTTCACCGCACATGAGAAAATCGAACCACAACGACACCATGCTGGATTGATATGATCAATTTTCTTCATTGCACGTTCCTCGATAGGGAAGAGGAAACAGAAGAACATCAGTCGAAGCAACACAACACAACACGAAACAAACAAAGTGCATTAAGAGAAAGAAAGCACGGTTTTTACCTTCTTCCTATTCATACATAACCCTAGTCACTGGCTGAGTCCGCTCGACACATCCTCGAAACTTACCTCGAGATCGAATCACGGTTGACCTTGACCAAATGAGTCAAATCCCAAGCCCAGTAACGAATCCTCAACTCGAAACCTCGTAAGGTGATTTCAAAATATATTTTTTGGACCGAAGATGTCTTGGCCCAGTGGTTAAGGCTAGGTGTTCTGGGACAGTAGGTCTCAGGTTCGAATCCCCCATCCCCCTATATTGTAATGCGACTAAATGCGCTCTTCGTTGAACCAAAAAAAAAAAAAAAAAATTACCGCAATTATATTTTTTAAAAAATTTGAAAAAAAATAAAACACACAAGTTGAGATCAAAGATTAATTTGAAGAGCTCGAGATCGGGCTTGAGTACGATTTTTAATATACGAGCTAAAGCTCGGGATTGGCTTACCATAACCGATTCACCATAAACCATAGGAGTAGAGTAGAGTAGAGTAATCAACGCGAATTAGAAGTTGTCGTCTTCATAGCTGCAGCATTTTAGTTATACCTATGACACAATAAGCTATCAGCATAATAATCCATCCATCCATCCACTCGTAATTATATTCGCTCTCAAAACTTTTACGTAGCATATTACTCTTCGATGGTTAAATCTCGTTTTTTTTTTTTTTTTTATCGATCTATCTGTCGTAAGGGCATTCTAGGTCATTTTCAGTCACTTTGAATGGCTGAGGATGCTGGCCGACACAGTACAAATTCCACATCTTGAAATATGCTCGCTCTAGGTTTTTCACCTGCAGTTGTATAAAAGTCGAGTTAGCAAACTATCGGAGTGACTTGGATCGAGAGATCGTGGATCCGGGGTCCCGGGATACAGGAAAACGTTTCTTTTTTTTTGGGTTATTTCATAGAAATAATATCAACTATGTGTGTACTTATTAAAATAATTCAAACTATACGTAATCTCATTTTAATATGAACTACGCATTCATTAATCTCGCTTTGTTATGTATGAAATTATTACTTGCTATTACAGGTCATAGTGACTTGTTGTAACTTTCTAGGGTTTTATCAAGTCCGTTGCAGTCATCGTGAAAGCCAAAATAACAATAAAAACATTTTTTTTCCATAGCTTCTATAAGACTAAATGAAAAAGAAATGGAAGATGAACTTTCGGAAAATTTAATTTTTTTTTCAATGGCCGAAAATGAACACGAAATGTGAATCAGAAGAAGAGTTAGAGAAAGAGTTGAATAAGGAAGGTTCAACCGGTAGTCGGTCACTCGTAGTAGCAAAGCGAGGTTAATGAAGACATAGTTCGTATTAAAATGAGATTACGTATAGTTTGTATTAATTTAAGAAACACACGCATAGTTGGTATTATTCCCATGAAATAATACTTTTTTTTGTGTGTATTTTGTCCAACTTTTAACCTGAATTCTACGTGGTACCGTCTCATTAATAACACGAAACTCGGTGGTTTAAATATTAAGATACTCGAAGTTCCATAATTTGAGTTTTTGACAGGATTAAATTTTGTAAAGAAAAATATGTTTGCGATGAAGTAAACGCAATTCATGTTAATATTTTCATGAATTAATACTAAAAAAACCATCTAAAAAGTTCATAAACTTTACATTTAAAACCGACAAAATAGAGCATTTAGGTATTTTAAGTAGTTTTCCACTCTTCCCCGACACCCCGGAAAAAAAATAGTCAGCATGAAGACAATTACGGAGTAATACTCAAGTACAATAATCCGATTTTAACCCCATTGATTTCAAGTTTCAACACAGTTAGAAATAATTTTAAAAAATATTATGCTATAGTACGAGTATTATTTTAAAAATTATTTAAATACTTACCCATTGATTTAAATAATTTAAAAATATTATGCTATGGAGTACTCCCTCCGAGTTCCTATTATTGTCCCACTTAGGGGTGTTCACCGGTCCAAACCCGGACCGGACCGGACCGGACCGGTTTGACCCGTGGACCGGAAACCCAAAAACCCAAACCCGCGGACCGGACCGGGTAACAAAGAAACCCGGACCGGACCGGACCGGACCCTCTTAAGACCGGTCCGGTCCGGTCCGAACCGTAAAAATACACTAAATTTGATATTTTTTTAAAGTGTGGACCGGACCGGACCGGACCGGGGACCGGTTACCAACTTTTTTGGGACCCGGAGACCGGACCGGTACGTGCCCCGGTCTGGACCGACCCGGACCTTACGGTCCGGTCCGGTCCGGTTTGCCGGTCCGGGTCTTGAACACCCCTAGTCCCACTTTCCTTTTTGGACTGAGTTTGATTTTTGTCCCACTTTCCTTTTTAAGTCATCAATGTGTGGTTCACAATTACTCTCTCATTTCTCTCTCCTCCTCTTTCCTTTTTCAACCACTCATTTCTCCTTCCTTATTTTTCACCCCTAAACCTTATGGGACAATAATAAGAACTCGGAGGGAGTATTATTTAATACCATTGATTTCAACACAGTTGGAAATAATTTTAAAATTTATTATGCTATATTATTATTTAAAAAATATATTCCCCGATAAAGTGAAAAGGCAGAATTGCACACAGATATAGGCACATAAATAAATACTCACCCAGCGTGCAGTGTCGAAAAGAGGGCAAGTCAAGCGGGCAGCCTTCAGTCTATCAGTGAGATCTTGAAGCTTCGGTCGATTCAATGCCAAAGACACGGCCTTCTCTTCATATTCTCTCAAGCTTCCAGATATTGTAACAAAGTGAAAGAAAGGAGTCGGAAGTCAGTATAGCATAGCATACAGCACTAATACAAGCATTTCTAACTTTCCAGCAAAGAAAACTTGAAATAAAATCAGGTCGTGTAAGTCGTACTTCAAACCCTAATGTGGTGGCCCCCGGCCAAAGGACCATACCCTCTGAAATTAAAACGCTGGTATTAGCTACGGCCTACAGTATGGGTCGTATGAAAGGTATCCACAAGTGAATCCCAGTATTTACGGCAGAAACTGTTACTCGGACTCTGACACGGGTGTCGTGTGTCTGACACGTGTCGAGTGTCGGATACGGCTATTTTGGGGCGAAACTTTCAGTTTTTTGATCTAAAATGAAGTGTCGAAGTGATGTGTCGTGTTGAACACGCGGCAGTACTAGGGGTGTTCAAAAAGTGGCCCGGACCGGCAAATGCGACCGACCCGGACCGTACGGTCCGCTCCGCAGGTCCCCAAAAACTTGTTTGTCGGTCCGCGGTCCGGTCCACACTTTAAAAAAATAATCTAATTTAGTGTATTTTCCGGTCCGGTCCGGTCCGCGGGTTTGGATTTTTTGGGTTGCCGGTCTGCGGGTCAAGCCTTGGACCGGACGAACAACCCTACCCAGCACGGCACCTAGGTGAAGTGTTGGAGAACATAGACATAAAGCTAACATCCTTGACGGAAAAAACTCGGGCGGGCCCGAAGGAAAAGTATGTCAAAACTCGGGATGAAAGAAAACGGAGGATGCATCACGTTTACGTATTGCACGTGAAGTATTTGGAATAGGCGGAGTAGCTACCTGTTAACTACCATATCCTTGCCGACTCCAGTTGCCAGGCACAATGAACCAGCAACCCTACTGGCCATTTTCTCTAGGGGAAGTGTCAACATGGGTAAACCCGCCCACAGAACATCTGTGCCAGTGGTGTGTCCATTGCATAACGGCCTGCATCCATATAATACAATAGCAGCAATCAGTAAAAAAATAAAAAAAATAAAAAACGTCTGCTAAGAGGGGATTGCTAAATACTCATGAAGAAAGACTGTAATTACGTGTCAAGACAGAGATCTGCCAATGCACTGCGTCTGATGTGCTCGCCTTTCATGGCAACATCGGTAAAAATAATTTGGTCTTGTGGTACACCCCTTGCAGCAGCATCTGCGAATTTCAAAAGAGCACAATGTTCCCATGAAACTGTTTATCGACATTAAAAAAACATATAAGAATTACCGATTTAAGTACGTGACACGGTACTTACATGCACGAAGCCTACTCTCGCCTGCAGCAGGAAATCTCAGAAGCCAAAGAACGCTGTTAGGAACACGTTTAAGAATATTGCACCTGAACAGAGTAGACAAGGTTATTGTGACACCTGAATAAGTTACGACAGACAAGCTTTCAAGTATCACTCGATCTCATTTATAACAATGTTGTCGGAATATATAATAGTAGCTTCATCAAAATAATACTATTAAAACAATTATTTTTCACGATTAAATCAGGAAACCTTTACATTGTCTTTTTACATGTGGCAATTAAAAATCAATTCATACTGATGACAACTTAAGTCAAACACAGACAAGATATCAGGAACGAGGTTGCACATAGGACAAAGGTTAAAAACATATCTAACTGACTCACCAAGTGTCAAAAATGTCGGGATCAATTTTGTACAGCTGGTTAAAGCATCCAAAAATGAATTTGTCCTCCGGCAGTCCATAATCAGATCGCTTAGGTTGGTTATTCGGGTCCAATACATCCCGATTTTTCTGAAAGAGAACTCATGATCTTAAATATCGTGGATTTTAAAAGGCCAACAAATGTGAGTTATTCGTTCTAGAGCAGCAACAAACCTGCTTATAATCACTAACAAAGTAACAATTGGGAACATGTACAAGCTTCTCTGCGTAGATGTGTGATAGATGGCTAGGAGAGACAAACTGCACAAAAAGACGGGAGTTAGTATAGAACATCAGGGAAGGTGAGAACCAACCGAATAACTGATTCACTTTCAGACCTCATCTGTTACAAGATACTGTATGTAAGAGGCCCCCATGGTTCCTGGAAATCCCATGTACGAGACCTGAACTGGAGCAGGCTGCATCGCAAATATTTCATTTCTAGCACCCTGCAGAAGACGCAACGGGGCAACATTTCACACCAACATCTCTACTGATTACAATTATCAGCAAACTACTCGTATTTGTTAACTGCGTCTACATATGGAGTCAAATCAAGGCCAAAAACATTACAAACTGATTTAAGTTTTTTTAGTTGTTTCATGAATATCATGTACGAAAATTCTTTGGAGCACGGGCAGATGGAATACAAAATCAACAGATCCCTTTTTTGGTAAATTTATAATAAGATCTAATAAGAGGTTCTATTTTAAGCATCTCTAACAGGCAAATATATACAGAGTACACGTAAAAATGTGTTCTCTGAGCAGCTGGGAAGGTGCCAAGGAATGCATGTTTGCCTTCTATTCTGAATCAACGTGTTTATGTGTAAGTTTTCGCAAGTCAACACTCAACATATAAACAACTTTGTAAAAGTAAGGTCTGGACCAAAATAGTACTATTAAGATTCAGCAGTAATACATTCCAATTTCAAATATCTGAATATTTGATTAACAAGAGACCTACAATCAGGAATACTGAGAACAAGTAAGACTTGGCAACAAAAACAATGCAATACCTACCTTTGTGTACCCATTAAGGTTGACCAAGATCTGAATCTTATCGTCATTAATTAATTTAGCAATTGCATCAGAGGTTAAAGATGAGACGTCAAGGAAATGCTCAGCCTCTGATTGTGTGCGCAACCTCCACTCAGAACCATCACTTGGACTCAATGCATAACAGAAGACCTGACACAAAGAACAATCTCATTTACCACATAAATACTGTGACAACGGATGATAGTACACACTAATCGTATAAAAGCGTGGATTGACTGTTACCTCAACATTTTCTCTGTTGTGCATACCAAAGACTGAGCCCATAAGGTGTGACAAGGGATGGTTCCCAAAATCACTACTGACATATCTGTAACAAAGTGCTTCGGTTATAACAGAAAGAAAACCTAAACCACCGATTGAAACTAAAAAAAGAGGTTACAAACATACCCAAGTCTCAACCGCCTATTCCCACCATTACTCTTAACGGGTATAGGAGAAGGGTAACTGAATGGGGGAAGTGAGAATCGAGCCGCCACGAGAGAACAGTGTTCCGCGTATTTACGACTGCAAGAAACAAAATAGTAACAAGAGAACACTGGATATCAGGCAAACTTGGAAATAACACGTCATCAGCACTACAAGATAACTAACTACTCACCTAATTTCCAGAGCCAACATTGGCTCAAGAGGATACGCAAAAGCATGGAAAGGTTGGACGCTTGGCAAAACATTCATCTGACAAGTAAATGGCAGCTTCGTTTAACAAAAATAGTTCAAAAAAAGGCATAACTGGAAGAAGATGAACCAAGAAGAAAAGGCAGCACAGATTGAATAACCTGTATTTGCCGCCTCAATATCCGTTCTACTTCAATAAGCCTACTTTCTCTATCATCCCAGCCACATACACACTGCACCATATGAGCAAAAGCTAATTAATGTCTACAGCTTTGAAATTCAATTTAAAAGACATGGATACACTAGACTCAAACAAATGACAGGCCAGTAAACCCTGGATCACAAGGCTAGTCTCAGACTGAACACAAACTATGTAACTATTTGAGCCACGCCGTAGCATCGAAATTTGATTTTAGACGTGGATACACAAAACTGGACAAAAAAACGGGACAGTGAACCCTGGCATGCAGAACGAAAAGTATAATATCAAGAAGATATTTGGTCACCCACTAACCTGTAATGTATGAAGAAGATTGCATGATGCCTCTGGGAAATCAGGCCGTAACATTAAGGCATGTTTATAACTCTTTACAGCTAGTTCAACTTGGCCACTGAAAACAACCAACGAAGCTATTGAGTTTCATTAGGAAATAAGCAGACGTCGCTTATCTACGAACTACTTACAACTCATCTCCCATGAATACCTGTCTTTGTAGGCAGAAGCCAGGTTCGCATGAGCCTCAGCCATAGACGGGCGAACGTTAATCGCATTCATGTAGTCCTGGATAGCATCATTAATTCTTCCAGTTTCCTTATACGTATTCCCCCTATTCAGAAATGCATCGGCTGCCAATGGGTCAATTCTTAGAACTTCTGTGTAGCAGGTTATGGCATCTGCGCAGTTACCCTGTAAAGAAGACGCCTAATGCTGTAAGTTTCAACATTAAATAGAAATATATGTCACTGCAAAGGACTTGCAAAAGTACATAGGGCCATGTGGGATCATGGATAGATCTGAAGACAACAGTCAAACTAATGAATTAATGATAAGATCAAATTATCATCAGTTGATAATCAACATACAAAGAAAACCATAACAAAGCAGGATGATTACATTACCTGCTGTTTATAAATCATAGCGAGGTTATTATAAGGTGCAGACAGTCCCGTGGTAACATTAAGTGTGGCCTTATAATACTGCGCTGCAGTACCAACCATATTCCTACAGAAACCACATATAAATCAAAAGGTATAGAAAGGTAAAGGACATTTCAAACATTTCCAAAAAAACAGAACGTCTTCATTGTAAAAAGATGTACCATTCCATATATATGTTGCCAAGGTTAGTTAGCGCCTGGGGGTGACTCGGTTGCAGAGAAAGGCATTGCTGCACACAGCAACAGTATTCGTTAGAATAAAACTAACATGGCAGAATCAACATCATCAACGATAACATTCCCTTAGTGGCTCATTGGCTCCTGCCTATACTGCAGTAGTAGATTTGGACGTACAAAACCCTTTGGTCGACAGATGACCCGTAACGAGAACTGATTTCAAAATGGCATAGACTAACTGCTTGTACAGTGTACGAAACACAGACGATTTAGTGAGGTATTTAGTTTAATTCCAATATATTCCAGACGTAGAGTACAGTGAGTCATTGGCCTCACTGGAAAGTGAGACTAATGTTAAAAATGTGAAGATGAAAACATATGTATAAGCCCACTTGAGCGTAAAAAAAACAGAAGAAAAAATACATACACGATAGTACTGAGCAGCCTCATCAGCTCGGCCAGCATCCTTCAATGCATTACCCTTGAGAGTGATATTTAAAATAAATAGTATGAGAACCTGAACATAAACTAGTGCAAGATCGACTGTTTAAAGACCTTCAGGACTCCATACCAAATTATTATAAGCTTCCAGAAATCCAGGATCACAAGAGATAGCTCTTTCATAATGAAGAATAGCCATATCCAGCTGCCCTTGCTCATAGTAGATGCTTGCGAGATTACCTGATTAGTTCACAGTTTAAATTCGTGTTGGAAAAATGATGGCCATTAAACAATTTTGAATTATTCTAATGTACTACAAAGCCAAAAAAAAAAACGAGTTTCTAGACAATTATAAGTATATGGCAAACTAGAAGGCATATACAAATCCAACGGTTAAGCAGAATATCTTGCTTCAATAGGCGAAGTCTATAGATGCATGAAAGAGGCAGTAGCAAGAAAAAAGCATCCTCACCATATCCTATTGCATAATCTGGTCGGACCTGCAGGGCACGTTGATAACATACTACAGCTTCCTGAGGCTTTCCCAGAGCCTGGATAGGCAGAACAAAACACACATCATCAACTTTGTCACAATCTTCCTTCAGGGGAAGCGAAGGTAAACAACTCGACATATCTAATCACTGAGATGACATACCTTGTAAACATTTCCTAAATTTAGGTAGGCATCGACACATGAAGGCTTGTGTTTAATAGCTTCCTGATATCCAGACAACAGATCAATATCATTTAGAAAATACGTATAAGCCACTGCAAACAAAATAAGATAAAAGATGTTTCTCGATGACAGAAAAAACTAGCATACCTTGTAATACTGAATAGCATTTGTAAAATCCCCCGTCTCCACAAAAAGCCCAGCAAGATTGGCCCACGCAATAGCAAGTGTCGGTTGGATGCGGAGAGCCTCAACATAACAATTGTATGCCTGCACGCAAGATAAATCCCAACTATAATATAAACAGACCAACAATTGTTACACAGGTAACGGAAAAGTAACGCAGCCGGTCAAGCATAGATATTTACATACAAATAACAATGATTATTAAAAGCCTGTCAGATTGAGTCGCTGGATGGCTGGATCAACCGTGTTCAAAGCAGCCCAAAAGAACAGAAGAACGGTGGTGGAGGTAGTAGACTAGTAGTAGCAAGGGCGGTCACCCTGAACCATGGTTACCGAATTACCTCGGCCCGTAGCAAATAGTGAATCGTTAAAACTGAATTCTATCATTCGCCTACTAAAAATACATATACACATACTCTACAGAAGCGAATCATGAATCGGTAAAAGACTATTCAACTATTCCATGCCCCGAAAATGGAAAATTTAAACTAGTTGACTATATTTTCATTAGCAACGCCCCCTCTCCTGGAAAAATTTCACTCCCCAAACGACAAACCCTGAATCCGCCGCTGAAAGCACAATATGCCAATAATATTGAAGCAATGTCCCGCTACCAAATTTTCAAGTGGGTTGCAATAAGAGGAATTATTTGTTAATATTAAAACTTGTGATAAAGAGTACAGTATATGACATGGTAAACTTCTCGTCATATTCTCCACAAAACATCCCACATAAAAACAGACGGAATACACCAACAACGGCTTTTTATTACCTCGGAGACAAGGCCTTGAGCTTTCATCAAATTACCAAGGGTGCAGCGAGCATCAATCTACGCAAAACATTAAAAAAAAACTCAGTAAAGTGTCAAAAATCATCACAACATCATAACACACATAGATACAAAATGCCAAACATTTACCAGATTAGGATTTAATGTAAGAGCTTGGCGGCAGCATTGAGAAGCCTCGCTGACCCTTCCTTTTCTCAAGTAGGCGTTGGCCAAGTTGGACCATGCATCGGCGAAATTTGGTCGCAGCTGCAAATGATTGATATGACAAATATAAGTAACTGAGTATGTACTGTAAATAACAGAAGAAGTTGAGGTAGACATAGTTTTATTACCTCAATTGCAACTATATAATACTGAATAGCGACCTCGATATTGCCTTTCTCCTGCACCATAAAGGTAGACAAAGGTTAAATTCACGTGAATAATATATCTAAATAAGATATGTTTGAATTTTGAGTAAACTCAAGTTTTTTTTCTTGCATGTAAAGCAATTTCCACAATTAAAGAAACGGCCGATTTATAGAGAAACCCTCCTCGAGAAAAGGAAACACCCAAATTTTTGAGTGCATGAATAGTTGAATACCTTCCATGCATTTGCCATGTTGCCGTAACATTCGGCGAAACGAGGATCAATAAGGATAGCCTCTTCATTTTTTGAGATGCAGGAATCAAAGTCGTGCAACTACAAAAAAGAACAAGAACAAACAGTCAGAAATACCATTCAAACAAGCGAAACTACGAATTCAACAACTGAAATGGTTTCATATAAATATATAATCACCGACAACATAGAATAGAATATAACCTGGTAATAAATAGCACCCAATAGCAGAAGGTTATCAGTGCGGCGCGGATTTTTTTCATATAAAATATTACAGAACTCCAACGCCTGTTTGTAGTTCCCGGATTTGTACTTTTGGTGGGCAAGAGATAGCAGCAGAGTGTCATCCACTACAACAAAAGAACACATAGCATCATTTCTGGAGAAGCTCGGAACCATTCATGGACGACGAAAACGACAATAAACAGCAAAATCAACCCCAGCAACTAAAATTCAACACACACACACTATCACAAAAACAACCTCTAACATTAACAACTGAAAACCCAGATAGATTAATACGCAAAATTAACCTCGGCTCTTGAAATCTAACTCGGAAAACCAAAACAAATCACAATTAAACTAATTCACGGACCTAAACGAGGATCACCGGACTGAGAAACCTTATCAACAATGGCGGACGAAGATGACAATAAACAGCAAAATCAACCTCGGAAACTATAATTCAACACAAACAATTACAAAAACAACCTCTAACATGAACAATAATGCGCAAAATTAACCTCGGCTATTGAAATCTAACTCAGAAAACAAAGAATTCACAGCTGATAATTAAAAAATCAAACTAATTCACAGTCCTAAACGGGGATCACCGGACTGAGAAGTGAGAAACCTTATTAGCAATCATGGACGACGAACATGAAGATGAAGACGATAGTACACAGCAAAATCAACCTCAGAAACTATAATTCAACACACACAATTACAAAAACAACCCCTAACATTAACAACTGAAAACGCGGATAGATTAATACGCAAAATTAACCTCGGCCATTGAAATCTAACTCAGAAAACAAAATATTCACACACCTAAACGAGGATCACCGGACTGAGAAACCTTATTAGCAACCATGGACGACGAACATGAAGACGAAGATGACAATAAACAGCAAAATCAACCTCAGAAACTATGATTCAACACACACAATTACGAAAACATGGACTGAGGAACCTTATTATCAATCATGGACGATGAACATGAAGACGAAGAGGACAATAAACAGCAAAATCGATCTCTAACATGAACAACTGAAAGCTCAAATAAATTACTCCATACGCAAAATTAACCTCGGCAATTGAAATCTAACTCAGAAAACAAAATATTCACACACCTAAGCGAGGATCACCGGACTGAGAAACCTTATTAACAATGGCGGACGAAGAAGACGACAATAAACAGCAAAATCAAGCTCAGAAACTCAAATTCAACACACACAATTACAAAAACACCCTCTAACATGAACAACTGAAAGCTCAAACAAATTAATACGCGAAATTAACCTCAGCCATTGAAGTCTAACTCAGAAAACCAAAAAAATCACAATTTAATTAATTCACAGACCTAACCGAAGATCACCGGACTGAGAAACCTTGTCAACAATGGCGGACGAAGACGAAGACGACAATAAACAGCAAAATCAACCTCTAACATAAACAACTGAAAGCTCAAATAAATTACTCCATACGCAAAATTAACCTCAGCTATCGAAATCTAACTCAGAAACCAAAAAAATCACAACTAATAATCAAAAAATTTTAAAAAATCAAACTAATTCACACACCTAGACGAGGATCACCGGACTGAGAAACCTTATTAACAATGGCGGACGAAGAAGCCGATGCCGCCGACAATAACTGCAACTGTTTATTACTACTACTCTGCTGATTCTCGCTCCCAAAAATCACCACATCATTACGATCGAACGAAACCCTAGCTCCACCTTGCAATTGCAATTGACGTTGAAACAACTGCAAATTCTGCTGCTGCTGATACTGCAGATTATTACTATGATTACCATGATTATGATTATTATTACTGCTACTACTATCATTCTGCAGCAGCAACATTGTTATCAAAATCGAAATTGAAATTGGAACCACAAAATCAAATCAAAATTTGAACTCGATTTCGCAAAACAATTGAAAATCAAAATTCTGCCATTGAAGTGAAGATGATGAAGAACAGTAATAACAGCAACAAGTGAGATTTATGGATTTTCATAGGATGGAAAATTTGCGAAAATTCTTTTCGTCGATTTTTTTTGTGATGACGATTGTAGAAGAGTCGTCACATAATTAAGTTTTTTTTATTTTTTGAGATTTTTTTTTTGGGTGTATGTGTATCTTTTTCCTCTCTCTATCTCTAGAAGGTGTTTTTTGTTTTTGTGGGGTGCATAGATTGTTCATTGTTAGTAGGGTGTTCAAAAAGTGACCTTCGGTAAATTTGACTGATCTGCACCGTATGGTCCGGTCCGGTCCAGCTACATACTGGTCCGGTTCGCGGGTCTCCAAAAATTTGATTGCTTGTCCGCGATCTGGTCCGGTCCGGTCCACACTTAAAAAAATTAATCAAATTTAGTATATTTTGCCGGTCCGGTCCGGTCTTAAGAGAGTTCGGTCCGGTGCGGGTTTCTTTGGAACCGGTCCGGTCCGCGGGTTTGGATTTTTTGGGTTGTCGGTCCGCGGGTCAAGCCGGTCCGGTCCGGGTTTGGACCGGTGAACACCCCTAGTTGTTAGTAGTATACGCAAATTAGTCTGTATTGAGATTACGTGTTCTAGGACAGTAGTTTTAGATTAAGTACGCTCTTTGTTGAACAAAAAAAACAAACTAGACGGTCTCTGACTAGCGGGGACAGTAGGTCTCAGGTTCGAATCCCTTCCTCCTACTGAATATTGTAATGCGACTAAGTACGCTCTTCGTTGAACCAAAAAAACAAGTTAGACGGTCTTCGACTAGTGGTTAAGACTAAGTGTTCTGGGACAGTAGGTATCAGGTTCAAATATCTCGTTCCCTCTATTGTAATGCGACTAAGTACGTTATTCGGTGAAAAAAAAAACAAATTAGACGATGTTCGACTAGTGGTTAAGACTAGGTGCTCTGTTACAGTAGGTCCCAGGTTCGAATCTCCCTTCCTCTAAAAAGAAATAGACGGTCTTCGACCAATTGTTAAGATTAGGTGCTCTGGAATAGTAGGTATCAGGTTCGAATGACTGAGAACGCTTTTCGTTGAACCAACAAAAAAAACAAAGGTAGTACGTCTCTATTAACAGGTCTCACGATAAATTATGGTAAAACGGTTTCGCAGGGGAGCAACTAAGTTTATCTTGAGTATTAATGGATTTTTTTTATTTTCCTTTATTACTCCTATTTGTTTCTTTGATCGATTAGGTATTCATCTGATGTGTTGGCCGGTTTGTTAAACAATATATTGGGCGAAAATTAATACTGTACTATTCCATAGTAGATTGACGGTTAATTTGATGATTTTACGTGTTTGGTAAGCGGCATTTTGTGTATTCTGATAAGCATGTTAGCCGGAATCCATTGCTTTTCTAGTAATATGACACAACATATTCAATTTATACGCGAAAACAGTCAGATTGTTCTTTAATAATTTGATAATTATCAAATGTTCTTTCATAATTTTGCTAATTTAATTTGATAGTCAAACACGTTACAATTTGCTATTGTCATTGCCAAAGACGGCCTTTGTCCCTCTATTATAAAGCAAAACGAGCTAGACTGTATTGACCTGTATTTAAGTATGCGGACTGAATTGAAATAGCCTGAAGTGAACTGAATAGTGGGTTGGATTCGTCAAAAGATCAAAACGAATTAAATACTTCGCAATTACCATATTAAAATAAATAAAACAATTTAACTTGAGTGATAAAGATTATTAAGACCGGTTACAATCTACTTTCATTATAAAAAAGTTCTATCAATTTCATCTTAATGGTCCAACGTGTTTTATCAGTGCTACTTTTCAGGGAAAAGGATGTCACGATAACAAATAATTGTAAAAGATATATATGAATGTTGCTCCGTTGTATTGCATTTTAAATTAAATATACTTATAATAATCCAACCTCTAATTATTAACTTTTTTATTTATTACATTTAAAGTCAAATTATAAAGATTCGACTACTTCAAATAATATATAGGCCCCGTTCTTTTGAACTTATATTCAGTCAGTTTCAGTTCAGCTCCAGGAGACATATTTTGTCTCTATATTTCAGTTAATTTTAGTTAAATTAAGTTCAGTCAAGTTATGTTCAGTCAGTTTCAGTCCAAAAAAACATGACCATAGTGTTTACTTCAAATAATATATATAGTGTCCAAATCATGGACCATGAGCACCCCCTCGTCACCTTTTGTTAACTAAACTAGTTGACATCAGCTTATAATGCGTGTTATAAGGGCATAGTACATTAGATCAAATGTCAAAGTAAATTTGTACTTATTACGGAGTAGTTGTCAAAGTCATAACAAGTGATGATCATGATCTAAGGTTCGAACTTCGTCAGCATCATAATCATCCCCGTGATTATTCTCAAGCAAATATTTGTCTTTATTAACACCATGATATTCTAGTATTTGATCCGTTTTAAGTCTTATTATGAATATCCCGTATTAAGCAAATGTTTATCAGCAAACTTTGTTGACATAGTCACGAGAGATGGTACTCATAGTCTAAGGTTCGAACTCCATCGGCATCATAACTATCATCATCGTGACATTTCCTACAAAAATAAATAAGTAAAGGCATAAATTAGTAAAACCGTCTTACAACAAATACACAAAATCTTGAGAGAGACGATCTCTCAATAACTTATTGAGAGACCATTCTTCAGTACCACTCTATGTACTATTCGTACCCTTAAATAATAATTTTTTTTGTATCTGTTTTTATAACAAGCGTACTTACTTCTTTATATTTGTATACTTTCATTTGTACTTACTCTCTAAGTATAGTTAATGAAAGACCGTATCTTAGGAGACCTTCATACTACGAGTTCGAAATACAGAGTAATTATTTAATTTATTTTTTAATTATAAAAAATCCAAAAAGCAAGAAGGTGGAAATATAGATAGGAGTGTATCAAAGACATGGGAAATGTGAGTCGAACATGGTTCGACACGTGTGAGTAGAGTGATGTGAAAGGTGACTTGTATAAGACTATGTTTATCCACAGACTCATCTTTTTTTCTCAGACTCGGCCACCTCAGCTTTCCACTCACTTTTCATTCTTCAGACTCAGACTCAGACTCATTACAAAAGTACACTTTATCCACAGACTCATCTCAGACTTTCTCACCTCACATACCTTATTTTATATTATTTTTTCATTCATTTCACCTCAACTTTTTACCTACCTTATTTTATTTTATTATTTTTATATTTACCTCATTTCTCCTCAAATCTACCTACCTTATTTTATTTTTTTATTTACCTCAATATCTACGTTTATTTTATAACTCGAATAATTACAATTAAATAATTAATTGTTAAATAAATATTGTGACATACGAATAATTTTACATCCAAGTGGTCCTTATTAAAGATGACAATCGGGCGGGTGGATCGAGTTCGGGTTGGGTTGTCGGTAGACCTGACAAACAAGTCAACCGGGTCGGGTTTGGGTCAGGTGACTTTTGCGTTGACTTTAAGTCGGACCATATCATTTCGGGTTTGCTATTTTCATCATTTTTTAAGGATATCGACTCGTTTTTTATAATAATAGTCGGGTCAATTTTGGGTTAGCTCGGGTCAATTCAGGTTACGAGTCAACCTCGAATCTTTAGTTTGGATATTAGATCGGGTTCGGGTTGGCTTATTTGGGTCCGATCGGGTCGAGCCAGTTTTGCCATGTCTAGTTGTCGGGTATGGGTCAGATGCGGATCATTTTTCGGGTCATATCGTTGGGTCGGGTTTGGTCATGTTAAGGTTGAACTAGGTTTTGTTTGGTTTGGTCGTGTATAACCATCGATTCATTATCCGTTATTATTACTACGTGCCGTGTTATTTATCATTTATTATATGAATTTGGTTTTTATCATCTATACAACTATATCATCTAATACAAATTATTTTGGCCATGTTCTTTTGTACGGAAGTGAAATGAGCTAAAGTGAAATGAGATAAAATGGAATGAGTTGAACTGAACTGAACTAAGCTGAGCTGAACTAAAGTAGCCTGAAATACAGAAATAATAATAATAATAATAATAATAATAATAATAATAATAACAATAATAACAATAACAAGTTTACTTGTTACAAAAAAAATATTAATTACTATTTAAACAACAACAAATAATAATAATAATAATAATAATAACAACAAATAATGTTAATTATTGTATCAAAAAATATTAATTATTATTATATTAATTTTAATTTTAATAAAAATATTATTAATAAAAATATTTTATAATAATAATAATAATAATTATTATTATTATTATTATTATAACAATAGTAATAATAATTAATTAATAATAATATTAATAATATTAATATTTATAATTAATATTAATAATTAATATTAATTTTAATAATTAATATTAATATTAATAATTATTATTAATATTTAATAGTAATAATATTAATAACAATAAAAAAAATATTAATTTTTATTATTATATTAATATTAATTATTATAAAATGTCATTAATTTTAATATTTAATAATAATAATAATAATAATAATTAATAATAATAATAATAATAATAATATTTAATAATAATAATAATAACAACTTATTTGAACTGAACGGAACTGAACTGAACTGAACTGAATGAACGAGTCTGAGATTGAGTCTTTGAAATCCAAGACTCAACTTCAGACTTATCTGAGTCTCAGACCGTCTCAACCACTTTAACCAGGTATGAGTCTCAGACTCAAAGAATCTGAGTCTCAGACTTTTGTTCAGACTCAACTTCAGACTCCCTTTAAACTTAGATCCGTCTGAGACTCAGACTCGTACCAACCACATTATCCAGGTATGAGTCTCAGACTCAACAAATCTGAGTCTCAGACTCATACTCAGACTCACACTCAGACCCCCTTTAAACTTAGTCTAAGACGATAGAAGTGGTTGGTTTTCAAGTTTGGTGTGAAGTTTGACGAATGTGAATTGAATACGTTTTATTACCATACACGTTTTCTATTTGTCCTTAATTCGTTGGGTGGGATGGGAAGTGACCCGAATTCAATGTTGCATGATAATCCCACTTGTTAATGACCCATTGGTCACGATGGATTTCAATTTGGTATCGATGAGATATCAAAATTCAGTAAGTCTCTCATGTGACGGATATATCCGTTATAAATCGATAACGGGTCAAATATTATCACTAAGTTAGGAAAGATAAGCCTAGAAAGAGCATACGAGTTTGTTTTTATGTATCCAGATGAGTATTATTTGACCCGTCACACGTTTATGATGAATTATCAAATTTGGTATTGATGAGATATCAAAAGTTCAGTGAGTCTCCCATGTGATGGATATATTCATCATAAATTGGTCACGGGTCAAATACTACTACTATATTAGAAAATACAAGCCTAGAAAGAGCACACGAGTTTGTCTTTATCTACCCGTCACACGTAAAGCTGGCAGTTCGGACGTGCCGGATCGTGCTTCCTGCCAGTCCGATTGTGCTTCGTGCCCGGAAAAATCATGCCAGACCGTGCCAGGCCCGACCCGGCCGTGCCCGACCCAACTGAGGCACGGCCCGAGACCCGAGCCAACAAAAACGAAGCTAGTGCCATGAGTTTGTGACCTAACCTATCCTGAACCGAGCTTAAAGCCATGACCAGAATCTTACTGTATTATTTTGCACCGAGCCTAGTGCCACGACCCTCCACCGCGCCCTCTTCTTGGCCGTGTCTAGACTCTAGACCGAGTACCATGACCGACCCGTCCCGCATCGAGCCATGAGGCCCATGAGTCCATGACCACCTATAGTACCTAGACGTACCCATCCAAATTTGACGACCATATAAATAGTACGAGTACCCCTCAGTACTCCGTATATATAACGCCACTTTGTAAAACCGCCATAATCGTCTCCAAATCATGGCGCCATAATTTCGAAAAATCAACCACCAAAATCCAAAAATCCTCCATTAAAATGCACTACTACACCTACACCACCGCCACCGCACAACCGCCGTATCCTCCGCCGTCACCTCCACACTGCGGTTCGAACCACCGCGCATCACTCTCACTCCGAACCGAATCAGGCGGCTCAATCTGCCTCGCATGCCTCGCCGCTCTCCTCTCAAACTCCAATTCTCCGACATTCCACGTATCGTACGCGTTATCGCAGCTCGCTATCGCCGTCTCTCAACCTTCTTTCCTCTCCGATCTCATTGATTTCCATGCGCACCTTGTGATTTCTCCGCTTGTGGTATCGCTCGCGTCGTTTCACGATGATCAGATTGCTCGTCAGGTTGTTGAGGTTGTTGCTGATCTTTCGCGAGCTGGCGGTGTTGCGATCGCTTGCGAGTTCGTTTCGAGGATTGCTGATTGTCTTTGTTCTTGTTCTTTGGTTTGGAGTCGCCGCCAATTCTACTCGGTGATTTTCTCTACTCGTTTCGCTTGATCATTTGAAAATTTTCATATTAATTAGCTAATTTTTAGTTGAATGTTGTTTGATTTGAAGTGTTTTGATCAATGTGTTGGATTATTGCGATTAAATCAGTTGTTTATACGAGAATTTCCTGAAATTTCTACGGAAATGCTGCTTCGTTAAGCATATTTCACAGTATTTGATCTTAATGCTGGATTTCTGTGTTTAGATCAGTTGATGTTAGATTATTGCGATTAAATCGACGAGTTTCCTGAAATTTCTATGGAAATGCTGCTTCGTTTAGCAATTTTCACCGTATTTGGATCATTATGCTGGATTACTGTGGTTAGATCAGTTGATGTTAGATTATCGCGATTAAATCGGTTGTTTATACGAGAATTTCCTGAAATTTCTACGGAAATGCTGCTTCGTTTAGCAATTTTCACCGTATTTTGATCATTATGCTGGATTATTGCGTTTAGATCAGTTGATGTTAGATTATCGCGATTAAATCAGTTGTTTCGGAAGTTTCTATTGAATGCGGGTTCGTTAAACAATTTTCACCGTATTTTGATCATTATGCTGGATTATAGTGTTTAGATCAGTTGATTATATGAGATTTTCCGAAAATTGATCATTATGCTGGATTATTGTGTTTAGATCAGTTGTTGTTAGATTATCGCGATTAAATCAGTTGTTTATACGAGAATTCCGGAAGTTTCTACTGAAATGCTGCTTCGTTAAGCATATTTCACAGTATTTTGATAATTATGCTGTATTATTGTGTTTAGATCAGTTGATTATTCAATAATTTCTGGAAATTGTTACTTAAATGCTCTGAAAAATGCTTAATGAAACATTATGCTGTATTATCGCGTTTAGATCAGTTGATTATTCGAGATTTTCCGGAAATTGTTACTTAAATGCTGTGAAAATTGATCAACGAAACATTATGCTGGATTATTGCGTTTAGGTCAGTTGATTATCTGAGATTTTCCGGAGATTGTTACTTAGATGCTGTGAAAAATGCTTAAACGGAACATTATGCTGGATTATCGCGTTTAGATCCAGTTGATTATCTGAGTTTTTTTTGGAAATTGTTACCTAAATGCTGTTTTGTCTAGCATTTTGAAGCGTTTTGATCATTGTGTTGGATTCTTGCGATTGAATCAGTTGATTATACGAGAGTCTCCGGAAATTTCTTTGAAAACTGTTTTTAGTCTCGCTTTCTGCAGTATTTTGATAACTGTGTTGCCTTATTCTGATTGATTAGTTGATTGTACGAGAATTTCCGAAAATTTCTGTTTGAATGCTGTTTTCGCTAGGTTTTTTCGCACTGTGTTGGAGTGTTTTGGTATTCACAAAAACTGCGTTGGATTATTTTGATTATTCAGTTGATTGTGTGAGAATCTTTCGAAATTCCGACATGAATGCTGTTTTCGTTAAGGTTAACGCAGTATTTTGAAGCATATTTAACATTATGCTGGATTATTGCCATGAATTAGTTACTTGTATGAGAATTTCCGGAAATTTCTGCAATTTTGTATGTGAATGCTGTTTTCCTTGATGC
This sequence comes from Agrostemma githago, assembly GCA_958450325.1. Lineage (NCBI taxonomy): Eukaryota > Viridiplantae > Streptophyta > Magnoliopsida > Caryophyllales > Caryophyllaceae > Agrostemma > Agrostemma githago. The sequence goes on along the minus strand of OY288247.1, from coordinate 76,085,419 downwards.
AGGCATTCACATTGTTTTGATCATTATATTGGATTATCGCGATCACTCAGTTAATTACATGAGAATTCTCAGAGATTACTGCAAATTTTATTCGCGTCTGATTACTTGTATTTGAATGCTGTTTTCTTGATGCACGAATTCGAATTGCTTTGATCATTATGTTGGATTATCGCGATTATTCAGTTAGTTACATGAAAATTCTTGGAAATCACTGCAAATTTTACTGGCGTCTGATTACTGTGAATTATATCCTTGTAGCTGCATTGCCTTGGCGTTCTCCTGACTCGTGAGACGGATACTTACGCTTGCATCAAAGATAAAGCGGCCTTAATCCACAACCTTGCCACGGGTCTTCAGTTGCCGAGGTATCAAACTATCAACTTAAGCCGTAACTTCTTTTGAAAGTTCCGGTTCCAAATAATGGAAAACTAACATTTTTATGACACAGTCACAGGGTACTCGGATCTAAGCATTTAGCAAACAAATAGTTTGAGAGCATTGAAAGGCCTCGATTCTGTGAACTCTTTGAACTTGCTATTAGACATGGCCCAACTTCTTTGAGTAAATGATATACGAGTAGTCGAGTACTGCATTTTGACAGTGTGTTTGAATCTTCTCGAATGCAGCGAAGAAATTCAAGGGGAGATCATGTTTGTATTGTGTAGGATATGTGTACTTCAGTATTCGACTAAAGACGAGGAAGGCTCCGATGTACTACATGAGCATTGTCCCATGATCTTGCAGCTGTCACTGAGTGCACTTTTGAAAACTCAAAGGGACGATATTCGCTCCAATTGTCTCGGTATTGCCTCTATTCCCTGACTAAACCTTTGCATTAGGTGCAGTAGTCCTACAAGAACTCATGCCTTTGCCCTTAATCTGATACATGCATCTCTACCTTGAGGCTTATGCTTTACGTTTATGTACACAAACATTGTGTTTGTAGACGACTTGACGATTTTGTATAATGATTCATGTTAGCTGACCCCGAACCTATTGCTGTACACTGCCTGTACTTAGTTCTATGTCAAGTGGGATCCGATCTTCAGCAGTTTAAAACAGTAGGACTAGATTGATGGATATAACTCGAAATGAAGTAGAATGGAAAAGTGCTAACATAGGATCAGCAATAACAGTATCTTTGCTCGGCTAGGGTTCTGATAGTGGCAGCATAAGCTTTCTTTTGAACTTAGATAGCGAACTTTAGGCGTGTTTAAGCTCAACTGCACACTGCTTAACTATATTCTTTCAGTCTCAGTAAGCTTTGTTTGCCTTTGTATGCGAAAACCGTCAAACTAAGGCAAGGTTTATTTTGTGTAGCCCTGCTGAAGGTGTTGAGTCAAAGGGGATTCCTCTCAAATGCCTTTTCAAGTGACATCAACATGATGGATAATACCTGTGAAGCTGATAATTACGCGCAAAACTCTGACAGCGAAACAAATGCTGTAAGCAGGTTGTTTGCCGAGGCTATAAAATCACCATTGCTTTCTCCAGATAATGAGGTTCAGGTTTCAGCATTAGACTTCATCTGCCAGTGTCTGTCGCGTGGTGATTTGTCATCCAAGCAGATCCAAATCTTGGTGGAAGAAAATGTTGCAGATTATGTATTTGAGATCCTGAGGTTATCAGGTATGCAACTATGCATGTTCTCTTGGGATTTACACTTGCAGGTCACTTCAAAATTATGAATGTGAGTATATGATTTTGTGTATGAGACCGTCCTATCATATAAGTCTGCCTATGTTACTTAGACTCGGTTTGAAGAGTCGGACATAGGACGATTCTATAAGAGAATTATTCATAAAACGTCGATACAACAACCCGCGTGTCTCAAGGATTTCTGCAAATGCTGCAGATTATGTACTTGAGATCCTGTAATGTTATACAGAGTCCTAGCGTAGTATGTAATATTACAGTCAAAATTTCCATCACCGGGTGTATTTCTCAAGTTACATCATCGATTTATTTTACTATCTAAGTTGTGATGTCATCATTCTTTGGTTTACAGAACGGAAGGACCAAGTTGTTAGCTCATGTCTTCAAGCTCTCGATCTTCTATCAACGGCTGAACAAACCTTCAAGCAAAGGCTTGCAATTGGTTTCACAACTTTAGTCTCTGTTCTACCTCAGGTAACTCAAGTACGTTGTCATCCCGTTCAACCTCAGATGCTAAAGCTTGTATTAGATGGTATCTCGAGTTTCCCAGGAGTCGTATCAACAAAAATCGTGGAAGAAATAAGCAGCGCCTTAGGACTAATGCTAAAACGATATGCATCAGGAGAAATGGGTATGCTTTCAGAAGCATTTATTTTAGTCTGTTCAATCTTTGTTGCTCTCATGCAGTCTCCTTCTGCTAGTAGAGTACCGTTACTTTTACCTGCAATACAAGACGCATCAAAACATACGATTCTGACATCTACAAGCATGTATGAGCAAGAACCCACCTTACTTCTGCACTCTTTATCTCTATTAAAAGAGGCATGCTCTTTCAATACGGAAGGCGATACTGAGATTCAATTGAGAGATTTTGTCATAGAAGTTTGTCGAGAGCACATATTACAATGGTTTATTACAGCCTTCAGTGGAATGGAAGAGGAAAGTATTTTGGGGGTATTTGAGATTCTACAGTTCATACTAACACAGCATCATGATCATCAACTCTCGAAACTTATAAACTCCATGCTTTCGAACTCTTGGTTCAGCCTGTCTTTCGGATGTTTGGGTTTGCACCCGACAGAAAAGATGAAACTGAGAGTGTACCTTGTATTTAGTGCAATTGTCGATAATCTTCTTGGAGAGGACTCCGGTGAATCTGTCAGATTCGTTGCATCTGTTCTGCCACCTGATCCTACTGATTTGCTGTTTCTTCTCGGTCAGAGAAGCGATAATAACTTAGAACTATCATCCTGTCAGACTGCAGTGCTGCAGATATTATATATCAGCTCTTTATATGATGAAATGCAAGTATCTGAACTCGCTTCACCAAATCGTTTTCTCACAAAAACTTGTATGAGGCGGTCACACACAGTCACACGTGAGGCAGTCTCATACAAAACTCGCAATTATTTTCTGACTAACATTCTTTTTTTTTCATCATCTCTCAGGCTTGCTGACATAAAATTAGTTTTAACATCTCTGGAGCAATATCTGCTCTTCAACAGCAACCATTTACTCTTCAAAGCCACCGACTCCATTGTCATAGTTCAGATATTGACGCTCTACGGACTATGCAGAAGTACGGCAAAATTGAACTACCTGATTAGTTACAGTCCAGCTGCAGAACAGATTTTCTTCCAGTTACTGATGGAGCGAGACTGGGATTTATCGTCATTTAATATTCACCCATCGTCTCTAAAATGGTTGTTTCAACAAGAGAAAATCAGCAGAACACTTTCCTGCAAGATTCTTAACCTCTGTCAAAGAGCTTGTTCAACAGGGAACCAGATGAACTGTGGTATCTCAAATTTACGGGATATCTGTCATTTGGTCGCCATAGGAGACAACCTTCTGCCAAAATTGTTGGTATTAATGATTGCACAGCTTGTAGGGGAGGAAATGGTGATGAATGATGTAAAAACATTGCTGCAATTTGTAGCATCAATCATCGTCACCTTCCCACATGCATCGGATCAGCTTTGCATGGACGGAATGGGGAATGCAATCCAGAATCTATGTTCATTTATGCCGTATCCTTCTGATCTGGGGAATTACGCAGTCGTTTTGCAATTCATTTTCATCATTCTAAGCACGGTGAATCCTCAGACACTTGTTGACGATGAAGCTTGGCTAAAAGCTAGTATGAAGGTCAGCCATTTCTAATACAATAACAACACCAACAACATCAGAGCCTTAGTCCCAAAAGCTTTGGGTCGGCTAACATGAATCATTATCCAAAATCGTCATGTTGTCTCCAATAGAACAATCATATAAAAAGACATTTTGATCTGTTATTATATGATACAGTCTCAGATTCGAGGCTAAACTCATCATATTTGAGACCGTCTCATATCTGCTGATTCCCAAAACTACCAACTGTAAAACATTGTTCTAGTTTTATAACTGCAGCCTTACCTCCATGTTTTTGCTTGTGTTTTTTGAGCAGTTGTTGGAATCCTTCTCGGCAACTATACGGGCGAATGGGTGGACAGAAGAACATTTCATTTCTATCGGCATCCTTTCATTGCTTCTGCATCATTCTACTCAAGGAGTACTTGCAAAGACTTCAAAGTTCATACTTCTGAACACGTCTTTAGCTTCAAGAATCCGCACCACAATTAACGAGTTCACCTCAAATGGATCTGCTTCTATTGAACAAGAAGTTGGAACACGTGTCGAGCAAGCTTTGGTTTTCCTACTGTTATTTTACCAAATTTATCTGAAAAGGTAACTCACACACTTAACCCTGGTGAAAATTACTGGCATGACATTTTAGTGGTCGTTTGGTTACCACAAGAATTACAAATTCGTTAGAATTTCAAATTGAATTTCTAATTCCTCCAAAACGGAGAAACCTGCTTACCTAGTTGACTAGTTTCCTGTTGATGAACGGAATTTATGTTCAACAAAATGTTTTTTTAAAGAAATTTGAAATTAGAATCATGGAAAATTCATATAATTGTGCCTTTTAAATCCTTGTTTGTAAACCAAACGACCACCAAATTCCTTCAGGTAGCTTACACTTTTGTGTTAGTTTCCGAGCTGTTTTACCAGGAACTATCTGCTGGCGAAATTTCCTTGAACCAGCAGCAGAAGGAGCAAGTTCATATCCTTCAATCGGGATTCACTCGCAGGATATCTGCAGGTTTCTGCACTTTGGGTCGCCTCTTATCAAATTGGTTGCCTCACATTGCCTCGTCGAGTTACTGAACAATATCACAGATGAAAAGGACAGTCAACAGACAGAAGTAAACTGCTCAATCAAGCATTTAAGGTCCATGGCTTCAGTACTGGAATCCCAGGTTTTCCACAACAACTCGCGAATTGCCATGAATTGCGGTCTTTGCCTATCAATAATACTCAGCTGGGAAATACCTGGGAATAACAGAAGTTTAGTTCGAAACAACGACTGGTGTAGAATCATAGTGGAGGAGCTTACAACGTCGTTGGCCGTTTCATTTTCACTGTCAACATCACTGTCAGCTCATCATAAGCCTGCAGTGCATATTGCTGTATCGCTGTTGAAATCGAAGACTACTCCTTTATGGATGAAATCCGTGTTTGACGAAGCTTGTCTAAGCATCATTATTCAAAATCTGTCACCTAATAGTATCAGTTCTGAGGTTGTGGTTTTATTTCAAGAGCTGTTGCAGTCGGGTTATCTGAAGGCCGATCAAGTATCGAAGGTGAATCATTTATTCCAGGTAACTTTCTTCTATCAACGTTCTTTGGCATCTCGAGAATTGAGAGATAGCTTAATTCTACTCTAACGCCCTCATGTTTAAACTTTAAGCTTCATATCATCAAAATGCAATCCCGATAAATCCTGGTATTAAACTTAGGGCTCCAAAGTGAGACCCTGTCGTTGAAAGCATTCGGTAGCTTTTGATATTCAGTTCAGATCGTATGATTTGAACTAGCTTCTGAATTGGATGTCTTAATCACAATCTCGAGACTTTTAAAAGTAAGATCAGGTCGTCTCAGTGTCTGTTTTGATGGCCTTATCCGTCCGAGTTTAAAACGGGTCAAATACAACCCTAGATAGATAAAATGGACAATTTTTTCACTTCTTAGACATTATGTTTTCTCCTCTATGTATCCATTTCGCCCGTTTCATGTTTAAGATGCATATATTAGCCTTAACCAAGTAATTCCTTATTAACAATTTTGCTGCTAATGATGACTCACAGGCACGCAGAAGATGCCTGCTTATGGAACGCAATGAAGATGAGAGCATGGGAGACCAAACTCAGAAAGCGATCACCATGACAAGCGATTTAGGCGACATGTGTGAGTTTCTGCTCCAAATACTCTTCACAGAACATCCAGATCATGTTTATGCAGAAAATCACTCTGCGAGCGGTAAGCTGGTGGAAGAAATCGACTTATTTTCTTGGCTGATCAAACAAATTGAACAGACTGAGAGCATGAGCTGAAGGATTGGTTACAGGTAAACATGTTCTGACATTTATTATTATTTGTTGAAACAAAAAAAAATCCCTCAGAATTGTTCCCATTATGTTGCATAGAATGAGTAAATTAACCTACATCAGGCAAATCAAAACATGTTTGTTCACCTCTAGCTACTGGCATATTGCCATTTCTTACGTCACAAATTCTTGACGTAAATATTTGTCATAACTTTATAACGGGCCAAATAGTATGAATAAAACAAAAACAAAATGCATAATTGCATATGCAATATGAAAATGTTTGCCACATGTAACGGTAACATGTTATTTGACCTGCTATAAATTTAAGAAACATATGTCTCGAGAGATAGACTGTTTCTTATATTTGCTGATATTGTGATATCAGTTAGCTTACTGCCTTAGCCGATTGGATAGTCGGGGGTGGTAAGTGCTAACTATCACCATGAGTTAAACCCATCATCAGTTTTGCTGATGTCGGAAAGCTTAGCTGATCCGACAGTCAGGGATTGGGAATTGGGAACTATCACCCTGATTCAAAACCCTTTATCACTTATATAACCATCTTTAGTCCCCATTTACCGAAAACACCATCACCAAATATTCAGTTTACTCGAATATATTCTTCATTGAACTAGTAAGGCATCTTCTTCCCAAGTCAGAGAAGAACCACCTTCTGTACTTGATGCTAAATCAGATGAGCCATTCTTTCACAATCTAAGGGGAAGATTCATGGTGCTTCAAAACAAATTGAAGCAGAGTCTCATAAGTCCACAACTTCTCCCTTCTCATTTTAGGTTCAAGCAAAGTCGACATTTTCTCGACTGTCCTATAAAAAACACCTTTCCCAACTGCAGCAAAAACCAAAGAATCTGTATTCACTTCAACACCTTTCTCAAGAAAGCCATTCTTACTCCATATCTTCAATGTTCTACTCCACTCAAACCCTACCTCATGCCCGTCATACAAAATGCTGAAAGTCACAAAATCTGGTCGCACTCGTCTATGGGGTAGTTCCGAAAATGTCATGTCCAACTGCTTAAAGTCTTTCATTTTCAAATAAGCAAATGAAATTGTATTCACAATACTCACATTCCATGAAACTCTGTTTTCCTCCATTTGCTGAAGGACGGCGTCCATTCCCTTCTTGCTTGATTGACCACCATAAGAGAGGAGTCGAAGACACCAGTAAAGATTAGTCCTACCCTTTCTAATAGCAAGATCCTTTGCCAAATCATCTAATCTCGAGAACATATGATTTTCAACATAAACCCTAGCAATCTTCCGCACAATCCGTTCCTTTAGAACGGTCTTTGAGTTTCTAACTTTAATATAAAACCGTTCCATCTTATCCAACACCCCAAAATCAGCATACGCCTCGAGAATTGCAACTAAAGTGGAAGATTGAAGCTCCATCCTCTTTGATATTAGGGTATGATACATCCTCTCCATTCTATTAAGCAATCCGGCTTTTGAGAGTTCATGGATCAACAAGTTGTATGTGACGTGATCAGGCATGCATCCATTGTTTTCCATCCTCTTTAAACACTTAACCATCTCATCATACATCCCGAATTTCCCATACGCTTTAATTAGAACATCATAGGTTTCTGAATCCGGGTTCACACCCGTTTCCTCCATCTCGTTCAAGTAACGAAGTACGTCATCAAACTTCCCTTCCCGAGAATAGCCATGGATAATGGAATTATACACCTCTGAACAAAGCTTTAAGCCGTAATTCTTCATATTCTGAAGTTCTAATGTAGCTTCATCCATCATTCCTGACTCACTCAGCAATCCTATAAGCTTGACATAGTTCAACTCATTGATTCTTGATTCCTGCAACTTTGTCCACGCATTGAAGACCTGTTCATACATTGTCACAAGTGATGCAAAAGTTTGAAGATTATCAAAGATGGGCTGTCAAAAACTGAGGATAAGCTGCCTAGCACCCTTGTCATGTTCACTCTGGCAGCTTTTGACTTTACTGTCCTTCTCTAAACTAGCAGCTATTACTTCTGACAGTCGGATCGGTGAGACTGACCAAAATCCTTATGCATAAAGACATATTCGTCTTAAGATTAAAACGGGTCAAATTGCCTCCCACTTGGATATGAAGCCAGTGTTTTGCTTAGTCCCTACTCCCTAGTTATTCAGCTTTTGGCTCATCTATCTTATTTGGCTTTTGCTTTACCTATCTATTTGAGCCGTATTAAGTTTATAACAGGTTAAATCAGACAAACCATTGTATCCAAAAACCTAGGCTCAATACTGAGAATGTGTTAACAGATTGTTACTTTCCAGTATTAAAAAGCATTCACATTTTGCTTGAGTTATTTTGCTTTATTCCATCAAAGTTATCTTCTTTACCAAACTAATTACAGGCTTACAGCAATACTCCATGTTTATCAACCACACCAGGTAAATGCTATGTTGCTCCGACTCCTTATTCAATCACGTATCTGTCCGACACTTCACACTTTGGACATAGGTACTACACCTACACACCTCATTTTAAGCCAAAACATTTTATAATAATAATAGCGACTCCGACACTTGTGCATGTGTACAGTGTCGGATACTTTTAGGGCATATGAACAAATTTACTAATGTATGAAAAATAAAGTAAAAAATTACACAAATTTCTCACCTCAAGAATTTCAGTATTTCTGGAAGATTCTTGAAGGAACTTAATGACACCCCAAAACTGGGTTTTGCTCCAATCACCATCATCCTGGAGTATTTGTAAAGGGCTCAAGTTTCCCTTCTTTAGTTTTTGTGTTAATGAGTGAATTTCTTTTGCAACATGGTAATTTCCAGCAATTTGGGAGGTGGTTTGTTTGATATATTTTACAGGTGAATTTGGTTGACAGTGGAACTTTAGTACCAAAGGAGAAGGTTTATTGTGTTGAGAATTAGTTGGGAGTGAACATTCTGGGGTTTTGAAGGATTTTAAGGACTGGGTTCTGTAATTCAGAGGGTTGTGCTTGCAGGGTGAAGTATTTGGGGAGAAGATTGAGTTGAATCGGGGGTTTTGAATTTCCATTGTGGCCTTGTGTGTTAGTTTCATTGTATGGACGACGTACTAAACAGAGAGTCAGAGACTACGAAGGTTATTGAGTACTCCTTATTAACTCTATTGTCGAAGTACTCTGGTTCAGGAGACGTATCCGGCTTAAATATAAAACGGATTAGATTGGAGAGACGGTATTGAAAGTATAGATGATTATGAGCAGAAGAAAAGGGCGATTCAGTTACATCCGAGCTCATATCATTTTACAGAATATCAAGCAAGATAAACTTTGACTCGACGAACCAGAAGTTGGTAATTACTCCGTACTTCCTCCATCCAAATTTAAACTATCTACTTCTCGGGATATGCGAGGGGAATTTTTGGAAAGTATGAGCGTCAAATTAAGTATGAGCTTCAAAATTTGACGGACGAACTGCATGTAAAGAAAACCAACCGAGAGGCGGGTGGATATAAGAAAAACCAACATTTTGCCATCTTTTACATCCCCTACAAATAGACATAAATTTGGCAAGGCTACAATATCTTGTAGTCGTATTACACACAACAATCCCACAAAAGGGTCAAGTTTGATCTATCAATGCTACTTGAATATCAAGTTTTACAAAATGCCTCCAATATTATACTTCCTTCTGCTCACCTACCTAGCATTGACAGATGAACAGCATAGAAATGGGACCCATGGCCTGCTCTTGGACCTCTTCTTCTCTGCCTTAATGTTCACCGGGTACCTTGCCGGTGAATTCCATTCTTTTTCTGTCTCCTCTTCCATTGCAGCCTCGGTCTCAGGGTTGTCAGCATCAAGGGTCACGGTCTCTGTCTGCTGCACAGGGCTCGCACTCTGACTGTGATGAACTGGGGACTCTTCTCTGCTTTTGGCTATGGCTTCTCCCAGAAGGGTTTTCAATGGAGTCCGTTGCTTTCCTGAGTCCTGGTTAGAAACCGTGTCAATGATCTCCTTACCCTTGTTTCCTTTATCAAGCTCGGTGGCCACAAGAGAATCCGTGGGAGTCGAGCCAGTCTGTAAGGCCGAAGTCTGAATTTCAGAGACGGGTTCCATTCGTTCAATCACAGTCTCAGTTTTAACTGATATTTGATTCTCTGTCACAGATTCCTGAACCATGCTTGGCATCTCGTTTTGTGGTAATGCTCGAGGCTGAATGGATGCAATGGCGTCAACAGTAGGTTGTGCATCTGAAGTGGCTGACATGGCTGCTCCATGAACCAAAACAAATAAACCTGAAGTTAGTCAGCGATGGCACGGGTTTTCCACCTAGTTTTGGGTCTCTGGTAAAACACTAAAACATGCAACTGTATGAGACGGTACCATAATGGGTTGGCCTTACATGAAAGTAGAACTGACGAGACCAGAATTTACTTGACCTGCTAGGCTCGACCCATATCCAAACAAGTTAACCCAAATATGTTCAAAAAGTACCAAAACCCCAAACTGAAAAGTAATCATCAGAATGAGGAATGTGAACCTACCCTCGGGTCAATAGTACATCAAATCCCACAATGAGCATCATCGGTGTGCTAACCACAGTACATCAAATCTCACTTAAATGCTCTGGTTCTAAAGCCTGAAGGGTGTTTAAGCTTTCACCAGAAGGCATAAAAGCATATGCAATGCAGTACAAAGCATATAGGAGTGAGCAGCTAGCAATCATTCATGTATGTACTTTTTCCCCCAACTCGCTTATTCCATCCCACTTCCTAGTGAATCGAATTCTTATGTATCCTTCATTTAATTATATGATTAACTACATTGTTCAAAATCTTTGTATAGGTCATAGTCATGGTAGCGGTATGACCGGTCCTTAATAGTCTGTCGAGGATGGATCGGTGATTTCTCTGGGATTATCGCCATGGGAGAGTGAAAGACCGATACAACTCGGCTGAGGTTTTGAATCATGATTAACGGTATATGTGAATTCCTCTTATATCAAGTTTTTAATTCCATTTATCTTCAAGTTATTAGACATATAATTCAATTTCTACAAAAGGCAACAACTTTAATTTCACAGAAAATTTACCTGAGACAGATCCCCAGTTGCCTTCAAGACTGTCACTTTGGCTACCTGAATCAACAACATTATCAACAGCCGGAGTTATGACCTGCGGCTTCATTACTTCATCACCCTCTGCAGTGCAAGAAGCATTCACTGCAAACTTATCATTGGAGGAGCAGTGACTGACAACAACCGAACTTTGGCTGGAACGTTCAGCATCTTCCTTCTCCAACTTTGAGGTAGAATTAAGATCGTCAGTTATCACAATAGCATCAGTACCATTGCTATTTCTGCACACTTCGTTTCGTGCATTTTCACCAGTTTTTTCTATTTGACCAGCCAAAGTATCTCTAGACTCCAAAATCTTGTCTGATACTCCATAACGATCAACATCACCCACACCATTGTTGTCAGAAGTATTGATTAGCTCCAAACTTTGTGAAGCAACAACATCGATGGCAGGTTTGGCTAACACTGAATCTCCAACAGCAACATTATTCTCAGAAAATTTACTGCCATCGTCATTAACATCGAAATCTTTATTTGCAGAAGTCTCCTGAATATGAGCAGCATCAGCGGTAACGCCTTCAGGAAAAACGTTCCCCAGTGATGTCACGGGAATCTTCCTTTCAATACAGGCAACTTTCTCTTCTCCTGAAGATCCATTTTTCGAATCTTTAACTATTTCACTCAATTTATTGATTTCTGCTAAATTGGCAGATAGTTGATCAGGCTCTTGGAAAGTGCTTTTGTCATTATTTGCACTAGTCTCCTGAATATGAGCAGCATCCATGGTAACGCCTTTAGGAAAAACGTTCACCAGTGATGTCACGGGAATGTTCCTTTCAATACAGGTAACTTTCTCTTCTCCTGAAGATGCATTTTTCGAATCTTTAACTATTTCACTCAATTTATTGATATCTGCTAAATTGGCAGACAGTTGATCAGGCTCTTGGAAAGTGTTTTTTTCATTATTTGCGCCAATCTCCTGAATATGAGCAGCATCGATGGTAGCTCCTTCAGGAAAGACGTTTTCTACTAATGTCACGGGAATCATCCGTTCAGTACAGGTACCTATTTCTTCTCCTGTAGATTCATTTTTCAAGTCTTCAACTTTTTCACTCGATATATTGATATCTACATCAGATGACTTAGTAGACGACAGCTGATCAGCCTCTTGGAAAACGCCTTTTTCGTTAGTGCCAATCTTTGAGTCACACTCTTCAGATAAATCTAGTTTCCCCGAAACAATATTCCCGAAGTCAAAATCTCGGTCCTGAACTTCAATACAGCCCTCAATTTTATCTTTTTCTGGTACATTATTAAAATTCTCGTTGCTATCTTCAAAACCAGCATAGCCAGAGCCTAAAACTTCATTGCTGACCCCTTTCACTTCACCACAATCACCTTTCTGAATAGTGACTTCGGTCGCTTCCTTAGGTGTCTCACTATACGAGGTTCTGATGTCTGCCTCGTCCTTACTGGACATGACTTCTCTACCTTTTTCTGAGACAATATCCATCACTTTAGACATTTTTGAGGGATGATCCTCGGAACTCGCGTTAGATTCCCTCTTCTTGTTCTCACCTTCCACTTGAATAGTTTGCAGCCTATTTTCCACGGGAAGATCGGGTGTACGAGACTTATCTGCATGTGAACATAAAAATGCATATAATATGAGCCTTGGGCTTCCGGACCCAAGAGAAGATGCTACGAACAAATGTAAAGAGTACATCGCACCACAGCCAGCCAGTAAAAAGCTTATAAACAGGTTTGAAAATTTTCATATTCGTTATATTGTGCAATGATTTTGGTTCGCTTTCTTGTCTTACACTTTGAACCTTTCTTAGGTTACTATCATAGTATGTTTTATCCATTCCCAATAAAAATAATTTAAGTTAGTGGTAAAATTTCGAAAAAAAGGATATATTAGAAAAATTCCAAAATAAAAGAGAAGCACAGGAAAAATACAATAAAATCATGATAAACATCACAATCCAAATATAATAAAAAAATAAAAAATTAAGAATAAATTACACGGGTCAGGTAAAATAATACACACTCCAATCTAATTCATTCTGCCCATTTACTTTTTGCAGCTAGATCGTAAAATGTTGAAAATCATGAAAAACTATTTAAAAATACTTTCAAATAACGATTTGTCATTCAAACTTTTTTACTGTAATAGAATTACAATTTCAACAAAAAAGATCGTGTAAGGAAGAAATGTCACATAAGTTGCCGCCACACAGAATACACACATCACAATGTTTATGTTTAACGATATGGGTTAAGGAAGAAATGTCATTAGATTATACTCCGTATGCAAGTAGGGATGACTGCGGGCTAGATATTGATCTCAATTGGGGTGCAACAACTAGACTTGGATTCTTATCCATTTCTCACATCTTTGGTCTAAATTCTACAAGTCTAGACTTTTAAGATTGAGATCTGGCTGGGTCTTAGGGTCCAACAAATTAGGATCAGATTTGTGAATCTTTGTCTTATTTAGTCGGATCTGAATCTAAAAAAGGGATCTGACTATTACTCGTATTATCGAGACCCACATATTTGGATCGGTTATTGGATCCAATGTCATCCCTGATTGCAACACTCACACCGATTGATCAAAATCTTTGATCACCCTCCCTAAAACACGTGAATTAAAATTCATGAGATTTGCAAAAAATGCAAAATTAGGGGGTTGTAATCGGAATTCCAAAGGAACTCTAATTCCTTTGGAATTCACTTCCCATATTTCCAACCAAAGAACTTTCTCTCAATTCACGTGAAATGCATAATCACGGGAATTGTTACTTCTTGGAAACTACATTTCCCCTCACGAACCAAACGATCCCTATGATCTCACATAACCGATCTACATGCTATTGAAACCAACTAATCGAGTACGGAATAATATGATAATTCAAGGACGCAGGGTTATAATTCATCAATCATATTAATCCAAAACCCAACTGAAATTACTCTAAAACTTCTACCCCATTACAAAAAAAATAAAAAAATAAAAAAATGATATGTCTGCAATTATACATGGACTCACCAGCCGATTTCCCGTCAGATGGAGAAGTATCATCAAGTTCATTCCCATTTTGCATAGAGTAATACCGTTGTAGGAGACCATCGGAATTCTCTCTAGTAAGCTCGGTCCCAGCATCTGTGTACACATCTTCCTCTGATATAGTCGTTCCACTCAATTTACTACTAACACTACTGCTACCCTTCCTGCTTATACTCCTCTCCACATCCTTTTCACCTTCGACAACAAATAATCACACCCGCATTTCAATTATAAATTTATAATCCACAAATTCACACAGCATAGCAAAATTTAAAAAGATCATTTGCTGTAAAAATGAAATGAAAGTCAAATAGTCGGAATTATTTACTTGGGGTTTTGGGCTCATCGTCCGAGTTAGGCTCAACAACACAACCTTTCAAAGGAGTCGTGTCTCGTACACCATTAGTATCCAATCTATACCCTTCAATGGTTCCACAAACCCTCTTATGAGCCTTCCTATGCTTAGAACTAGGGTGAGCTTTCGGAAATGGCCATCCACATTTGTGGCATACATGAACCCCTCCATTCCCATCATTTCCTTTTCACCATAAAACCAAACAACAACAAAAATCCATCATCATTTAGGTCACATGTAGACAAAACCCATTATCAAATGTATGAAATTTACACTAAATACAAAAAAAAAATTTAAAAAAATCATTAAGGCATTATATGAACAAAACCATCATCAAATGTAGTACTTCCTCCGTCTTTTAATGATTTACCCATTATATATTCATTTAGGCGGTATATTGTAAGCAAATGGGTAGAACATGGAAAGAGGGAGGAAGGATGAAATTTGCACTAAATAACAAAAACAAAATATAAAAAAAATTATTTAGGTATTTATCAACAAACCACATTATCAAATATTCAAATGTCATTCTAATGTACTCCATGAAATTAACTCTACACAACAGAAATTGATGCTTAATGCACTAAATAACAAAAAACAAAATATAAAAAAATTAATTTAGGTATTTATAATCAAAACACATCATCTAATATTCAAATGTCATTCTAATGTACTCCATGAAATTAACTCTAAACAACAAAAATTGATGCTTAAAAGTGTGAAAAAATACATAAAAAAACATATTTTCACATTCGAAAATGTGAAAAAAAATACAGATTATACAAGAAAAAAGCATACTGTAGTAGTTTAGGCATTTTATCGAACATTTTGAAGTCAACAAAAAAAAACAATATCAAGATCAAATTAACACAATGTGAGCAAAAATAAGCAAAACCATCATCAAATGCACCAAGATTTAACTACCCAATTAAGAAATCTACGCAAAAAACACAACTTTTAACACTTAAAAGTACGAAAAAATCGAAGAAAAAGATGATACATTACATATATTAATATATACCTGAATGATTAGGCTTTTCTTGATCTTGGGTTTTCATTATTGAGACAAGATGATGAAAATGAGAGGATAAAAATCAGAGGATAAGGACAAAGAAGAAGACGAACAAGGTACAGAAAAACGACTAAGTATAATGATTATAATGAGAGTAAAGTAATGCACTGTTAAGAATACTTAAAGAGTTGATTAAAAAAATTGAAAAAAGGGAAGGAAATTTGACAGCTTTTTGTTTTGTTTCTAAATGGAAAATGTATTTTGGTTAATGACAAATTCTTGTTTGCGGCGAAATTATCCGTTGTAAATGTGTGTCGGGTTAAATAATATATTGTCTCATTTGGATGAATAAGACAAAGTATGTGCTACCCATTAACCTTGTCTTTTTTAATCCAATAATATTATTTGACATATTATTTCATTATGACGGATATATCCGTCACAAGGGAGACTTAAGCGCGTGCAATTGTATTGTGTTGTTAGTTGTTACGTGCATTCCATTTTGAGGAACACTATGTCACGTTTTGATGGTTGGTGACTTGGTGAACTTTGGGTTTGACTCTAACTTGGATTAGATGAAAACGAGTTATTACCTGTCGTAGATTTGTGGAAAAATACGGATATGTGGGTTAGTGTAGGTATTTGTTAACTAAATTTTGTCGGTTTTTTAACTTGAACTCGGATGATTGATGGAGCGAGGTTATGATGATCTTAGACTCGTGAAAATTGTTCGGATACGTGGATTTACGCAAACCATTTATTGGCCATAGTCAATTTTTTTTTGACAATTTCCCAGTAACTCCCCTCCCTCTATGTTCAAAGATCTTCTCTGGTTTCGAGTTGAATTGGAATGATTTAATACAAAAAAATAATTTGTCGTAAAGAATAAGTGGCGGATTCGATAGTTGGTCAATGGATATGGAAACAAACGAAGCGAAATTTTTTCATAATCATTGGAAAAACTAATAAATATTCTTATTCTATTTCCATATCCATTTCGATTGACTTGTTATTTCATCTACTTTTATGCGTAGATAATACCGCGTCACTTGATGATTTCGTGTTAGCGTAACGAGCAAATTTACCTTATTAGCTAACACCTTACGGATAATTATTTATCCTTTGTGAGTATGTGACAATAAATATGTAACTGGTCATATAACGACCCAGATGCATATATGAAGACAAACAATTACTTGTACGTTCTACTAGAGTGTTCTTTGAATATTGTAGTAATTTATTTTTATTTACCCCAACTGACTTGATAATTCAAAAATTATGACAAAAATATATATGAGGAATATTTTAATGAAACGAGATAATCTTCGTGGGACGGAGATAGTATATGTGCAAATTTATCATGGTAAGATTATTACAGAAAATGTCTTAGCCTAATAGGTTAAAACTAGGTATTGTGGAACAATAGATCTCAGTTTCGAATTTCCCCTCTCTTGTGTTGTAATGCGAGTAAGTCCGATTATTTTGGTCAATTTTTCATTTTTTTTAAACATGATATAGCAAAAGTGCAAAACCCTCTTCAACATTGAAAAACCCTAAAACTCCTCAATTTCACCCAAACCAATTCCATTTCCCTCCATTTCACACAAAACCATGAATTCCCACCAAATTATCCCCAATTTCACTTCAATTCTCCAAAAATTCCACAATTCCTTAACAACCCACTTCAATTCCCACCTCCCCAACTTCACTTCCACCATTACAACCCCAACTTCACCACCATTTGCCTCAATTCCCCAATTAACCTTCCAGAAAACCTCCAACAACAATGGCGTCGGTGTCGCAATGTCGAACGACGCCATTGAAGAAAGACTTGCTGGAGTGCCCGTTTACGCCCTGAGTAATTCCAATGAAGAATTTGTGTTGGTTTCTGGGGCTAAGTCGAAAATGTCAATTGGGTTGTTTTGCTTTAGGAAAGAAGATGCTGATTCTTTGCTTAATCAGATGAAATTGATTGACCCGAATATGCGTCGTGGATCCTCTGTTGTTCCTGTTGCTCTGAACAAGGTTGTTTATTTGATTGGATTAGTAATTTTGTTTTAAAATTTCTGTTTTTATTGAAGTTATTAGGAAGAATTGCTCCCAATAATCCCGATTGAAGTAGTAATTTTGCTTAAAATTTCTGTTTTTATTGAAGTTATTAGGAAGAATTGCTCCCAATAATCCCGATTGAAGTAGTAATTTTGCTTAAAATTTCTGTTTTTATTGAAGTTATTAGGAAGAATTGCTCCCAATAATCCCGATTGAAGTAGTAATTTTGCTTAAAATTTCTGTTTTTATTGAAGTTATTAGGAAGAATTGCTCCCAATAATCCCGATTGAAGTAGTAATTTTGCTTAAAATTTCTGTTTTTATTGAAGTTATTAGGAAGAATTGCTCCCAATAATCCCGATTGAAGTAGTAATTTTGCTTAAAATTTCTGTTTTATTGAAGTTATTAGGAAGAATTGCTCGCACTAATCCCGATGAAGTAGTAATTTTGCTTAAAATTTCTGTTTTTATTGAAGTTATTAGGAAGAATTGCTCGCAATAATCCCGATTGAAGTAGTGATTTTGCTTAAAATTTCTGTTTTTATTGAAGTTATAGGAAGAATTGATTGCAATAATCCCGAATGAAGTAGTAATTTTGCTTAAAATTTCTGTTTTTATTGAAGTTATTAGGAAGAATTGCTTGCAATAATCCCCGCTTATTTCCTCGTGTTAACGGGAGTAGCATTTTTGCTTTGATGTTCGTTTTCATTTGAAGTGCTTAGGACAAAATGCTCGCAATAATCCCAGTATTATCGTTCTCGTATTAATGGGAGTAGTCACTTTGTTTTGAAGTTCCGGCTTTTATTGAAGTTATTAGGAAGAATTGCTTGTAAAAATCCCAACTAGTAATATTCTCGTATTGATGGAGGAGTAGCATTTTTGTTGTAAAGTTAGGGTTCTTTGAATTACTAGGAAACATTGCTCGTAATAATCCCAACTTTGGAATATTGTTGAATGAATCGTCCTCCGTATCTGGTTATTGATGGAGTAACATTTTTGTTTGAAAGTTTCGGTTTTGTAAGTTACTACAAGTATCATTTTTCTTGTTTTTTCAGCTTGTCATGAGATTTTTTTTGTACTAGATTTACGATAAGTAATTTAGTGGCTAATATGGAATGTAAGGGAGTGTGAATTGGTAATAAAATAAGGTAAATCAGGTGAAAGTTGAAACATTTAATGAAAATTTTCAGATTTTTTACTGTCCAATACTCCAATGGTCAATTGGCTCTGCTAGCTCCCTGGTTCGGCCACTGATAAAATGGAAGACGGTTTTTCTTAGTTATATTTTCATGTTAATGCCGACTTTGTATCATTTTGTTGGTACAACAGTACAAATTAATTGTGGGATGTCTTTTACAGGTTTTCCAGCTGAAAGTGAATGGAGTTGCGTTTAGATTAATACCAGATTCATCTCAAATAAAAAATGCTCTAAAGGTGAGTTATTATCATTATTTATGTAGAGCTTTGGTAAAATTTTCAGTACACTGATTGCTTTCAGTACACTGATTGCTTGATATGTTTTGTCTTACGGTCAAAACTTAAGTAGGCTGATCAGAATGCTTTGAAATTGTAACTCATGGAACATTATGCAATTCTGAGTTTCCGACATGCATCTTTTAGATGCCGAAATGTTGGGTCAATTAGTTTAGATGGAAAATTTATCAAAAAAAAACAGAAATTTCTGAAACCTGAAGTATCGAATTGATATGAACATTACTGACTGAACATCATGGAATTTGAGTTGGATTAGGATTAAAACTGTGAGACGGTATAAATATTTCTTATGTTCATCGTAAAAAATAAGCACGTTTAGAAGCTCTATTGTTCTTCGTACTCAATGCCTCATTGTACTGTAGTGTATATATCTTTGACTGCCTTAAAAATTCAATACCTGTTGCGATTTGAGAATCCCTTTTACGAAGTATTTATTTTTCTTGGTAACAACTCCCTTTTATACAAATTTTCTTCAAAATCACATTCCGGCAACAAAAACTCAATGCTCATTGTACTGTACTGTAGTACTGTAGTACTGTACTCGTAGCTGAAAGAGTCTTGATGATTTTCTTAGTTTCTCGACATACGATGCAGATTATGTGCTGAAATATTAGGCAATAATATAGAGAGCCAAGTTACTAAATGTTTCAACAGTTCATGAAAAATTATAAGGAAGTAGCTTGTAACGAAAGCTACTTTGTATATAAAAGACGGTGTTTGAGGGAAAATAGGATTATACACCTAGTTGTACAACCAGGTGTAAGTTTTTGAGCTTTTGTGTATATTTATTGAGCTTAAAAAAGTTTCTGAGCTGAGTTGTAAATTTTTTAGCTTGAACATTTGTGTGATTTAACTCGACAACTTTACACTAAAACTCAGAAATTTTACAGCAAAACTCGAAATCTTTGTGATAAAGCTCAAAATCTTAAAACCAGCTATGT
Source organism: Agrostemma githago (assembly GCA_958450325.1). Classification (NCBI taxonomy): domain Eukaryota; kingdom Viridiplantae; phylum Streptophyta; class Magnoliopsida; order Caryophyllales; family Caryophyllaceae; genus Agrostemma; species Agrostemma githago. Next base: position 76,065,362 of record OY288247.1, on the reverse strand, counting down.
ACAACTGGCTGTATAATCCTTTAACTGGTGTTTGAGTGTGTTTGATGATTCATCCTTGATCAACTGCCAAGATGAATTATTTTTTGTTTCTTGTAAATGCACGCTGATAAGTTCTACATGTAGTTCTATAATCAGATACACTGAGGTAAATTCAGTGGCATCTGTTATATTTATCCAGCTTACTCAAGAAATTTTACTCTTGTGTTTCGCAGGAGAAGGAAAAGGCGGGTATCTCAGAAGAGGAAATCTCGGGAGTTCCAGTTTTTCAGGTCCGTTCTAATTGCCTTTTCTCAGTCTTTTTTAACATCCAATATTAAATGTTCGCCCTATTACACGTGTCCCTATTACACGTGTCGTGACTGATAAAATTTGGGGTTGTGGATATTGACACAATAAGGCCTTGTTCTTTTGGACTGAAACTGACTTAACTTAACTGAACTTAATTTAACTTAACTGAACTTAATTTAACTGAAACTGATCGAAATATAGAGACAAAATATGCCTCATGGAGCTGAACTGAACTGAAACTGACTGAATATAACTCCAAAAGAACAAGGCCTAATACTCGTACTAAGCTGGTTTATCAGTTTAAATCGAGTAATGTTTTAGTATTAGACGGTTTTCTAGCTATTGCTATTTCGCAGAGATTTTTCCGAGTCTGCAGTTAAGTTCGCATTTCGTGGAATCTGGAATGTACGAAACAATTTCTGCTCTACAAGATTTTATTTGTTTATTTTTATTTTCATTTTATTTTTATTATTTTATTTTATTTTTTCAAGATTTTATTTTATTTTATCGCGAGTAAGAATCGAACCCCGAACCTCACAGTTGGTGTAAGATAGCTCTTAGCACTTGAGCTAACTCGTGTTCTTTAAAAATGCTTGTTATCAACAAATGTTATTAACTTGGCTCTTGTTCTTCGTATTTGGTTTGGAACGGCACATTTTAAAAGATCTTTAACGGAAATATAGGGTAGTGAACTAGTGATTGTTTGCCACGTACATCGACACGTAATCGTAATTTGGTCCGGGGTCCGGGTCAGAAGGATGATGACCCGTTTAACCCGATCCCGACCTGATCCATGCCTTCTTAGTTCTTACCTACCATAATGAATTATGCGAGTAAGACGTGTGAATTTGTATCTTTCTTTTGTTTCAGTCTCGCAGTCTGAATTTGAAGTCCGGCAATAGAACATACCGCCCAGTTTTCTTCAGAAAGGTTAGCCATCCATCTCGATTTTACCATCTCTACTCCTAAAACCGATTTTTTTCCCTCTAATGTTTGCGACTTGCGTTGCAGGAGGACCTGGAAAAGTCGTTATTTAGAGCTTCAAAGAATCAACAAAGATTGAATCCCGTCTTTAGACAAGGCGACATTGAAGTATGTTCAATTTACTTACGGTTCATTCTTGCGACTCGTCTCAAATTTCTCTCTTTTTTCCCACTCTGCTAATTTTTTTTTTTCATCTTCGACATTTCCATGTTATTCCTAGGTGGGTGTTCTTGAAGATATAGTAAGAGGAATGAAGGTATCGACAATTATCACCACTTCTATACCATTGAATCCGATGCAATTATCCTTTTTTTTTTTAAAATTTAAAAAATTCAATACAAGTTGAACAAATATTGCAGGATGAATCAAGTACGAAATGGAATGATGTCGTATTCATACCACCAGGATTCGATGTTTCGACAGAACCATGACCTTCCAATATCAAATAAAGAATCCATCGACGTCTTAGCATATGCTCCCCTTTCTCATCCAGGTATTCTTACCTCTCACGAAATGTTATAATTGCGATTCGTTTTTTTTTTAATGTTAAGTACTTGGAACAATCTTCCGATATTAACTGAATAATGCGATCTTTACAAGTTTTCCATTTCCGAGTTTACTATAGGAACAATTCTTAGTTTTTTTTCTTTTCTTTTTTCATTCAAAACCCATTTGCAACTTCAATGCCCTCATCCAACATAGGATACCCAAACCAAAACCCCCATCACCTTCTCTTGTGAAAGCGTGACCGTTGTATATATATATATAATACAACGATCTTATAATAGCTTATACGGAGTACATCTCATTTACTGATATCATTACTACTCCGTATTAGAGTATACAATATTAGTTGGACCTCAACCATTACCGACTGATTTTGGTTGAGATAATTCATCTAACATGGTATCACAATCAGTTAGATCAAAATTGCGAGTTTGAATCTCACCCCCCCCCCTTTCTAATGTGTCATATTTGGCAACAAGTAGGGCATTCGTATGAGGAGGCGTATTAGAGTATGAAATAAATATATTAGTTGGGTTTCAATCATCGCCTTAAGATTTTTTTTTGGTTGAGATGATTCATCTAAGTATCTAACAGTTACAAACCCGTTATGCATGTTGACCTGTCATATGTCGATGTTATTTTAGAATCTATGTTTTCGGAATCTCCATATTTTTTCTCCAAGCTGTATGCTCGCGCTTTTGAGCTGTTAGAATCGGGTCGGAATATAAATAATACCCAAAAAAAATAGACATTTCAAAAAAAAAAAGGAGAATTTTTTTTAAAAAAAAAAAAAAGAAAAGGAAAAAGAAAAGGGAGAGAGCATAATTGCATAAACAAAGTTACAAAACTATGTCCATGACCCAAGGAATTGTTTTGAAGAAAAGAAAGTATCAAAGGACACTGGTTTTCCGTGATATGGGATGGGCCCTTTATTATTGTGTACTATTAGCAAAGCCCCCTTTAACTCTTGTGTCCACCGCTTACTATATCACAAGTAATTCCTGGGCCCATTTTAGAATTGTTGTGTGAGCTTTCAAGTTTCAACCCTACCGTTACTACCATTTGATTGTATACGTTTTTCAAAATTCGTCCGACGTGTTTACACTATTCCCAACTCCTAAGTAGTACTCCCTCCGTTTTTTTATTTTTGCCCCGTATTTCTTATTTGGCAAGTTTTATTTTTTTGCCACATTTCTCTACTTTCCTTATTTGTCCTATGTATATTACCACATTACCCTTATACTCCCTCCGCTTCTCTATGATGTTCCACATTTGATTGTGGGAAGAAATTAAGAAAATGGATATATATGGAGGAAAAGGAAGATAAAGAAAAGGAAGTGGGGTCACAAGCAATAACAACCACAAAATATTTACTAAAAAGGAAAGTGGAACATCTTAATGAAGTTTCCTAAAAAGGAAATGTGGAAGATCTTAGTGAAGGGGAGAGAGTACTTTTCTATTATCTACCTATTTTGCCCTTATATTAAGCATTACTCATTTGATTTTGATGAGTCATAGTGATTAGTCATCACATTTTCATCATCATTTCTCTCTTTATCAATATTTCTTAATTTCTGTGCAAAACACAATGGGGCGAAAAATTAAAACCGGAGGGAGTAGGTTCTGTTCTTTTCAGTTCGGTTCAGCCTCAGGAGTTTCATTTTGTCACAGTACTTCAGTTCAGCTCAAAGTACTTCAGTTGAGCTTACTTCAGTTCAAAAGAGCATGACCTTATACCCTCCTATTCAGAAGGTCACCACCTAGGTCACCAACGTCATTATTTGTACGACTTTCAAATTAATTTGTTCTAGGTCACCAATGTCATTATCGGGTTTACGCAACAACCGATGCTAAAAGTCGTTAATACACACAACCATGCCGAAAATCATTCCAAAACGGTTCTTATAACAATAGATGCTTAAAGAGGAAGAGAGATGATATTACGAAGTACACAAATTTTTACTTGTGACGTGTCAAGTATTACCCATGTGAGGTAAATAAAACAAAAAAAAATGCCTAATAAATGGTAATCGGTTTTGTCTTATCTATCCACTGTTTTTCCCGTCACAAGATTACGACGGATATGCCCGTCACAAGGAAGACTTACCGTATGAGTAATTGAGAGAAACCACTCCAATACTCGATAATGGACAATACTATGCGGCACTCGTTACATGATTATGGTATATATATCCATCACAAGGAAGACTTGTCGCACGAGTAATTGAGGGAAACCACTCCAATACTCCATAATGAAACATACTATAGGGTACTCGTTACAAGATTATGACAGATATATCCGTCACAAGGAAGATTTATCGTACGAGTAATTGAGAGAAACCACTCCAATACTCCATAATGGATCATATTATGGGATACTCGTTGCAAGATTATGACAGATATATCCGTCACAAGGAAGACTTGCCGTACGAATAAGCGAGAGAAACAACTCCAATCATCCATAATGACCATAATGGACCATACTATGGACTTATGGGGTACTCCTTAGTAATGTAGTGGAGTACTAAGATGTCAACTTCTAAGATGGGAGGGCCATAAACAAGGACACGTGGCATACATCCAATGGATTAGTACTCAATCAATTTCTCAAATCCCTAGATTTTTTTCAAGGTTGATGATAAGAGGAGAGGATACTTTGTTTATACATATAGAAGGAAATAATAATAGAAATAATAGAATCAGAGATTTCAGAATGTTTTGAAATTTAGAAAATGAGGAGTGTCAATAATTTGACCATTGCTTGCTCATCTTTTTCCTTTCATTGTTTCTGGTCATCCAGCTCATCTTGTCAGCCCACCACCTCCTTAACCTCATCCTTTATCCAATCCCACTCCTTTGGACTCCCACTCCCTATTCAGAATTCATAATCCGGTGGATATATCCGTTACAAATTGATGACGGATCAAATAATATCACTTTTTTGGTTGTACACAAATCTTGTTTGTGACGGTTGTATTCGTCACAAATATGTGACGGGTCAAGTACTAGGTATAAGACAAAAAACATGATGCCTAGTGGGTAGGATATGATTTGTCATTATATATGTTAACGAACCATCTCAACCAAAACCTTAAGGTGATGGTTGAGGCCCGTTTATATTCTATTAATATATTCACATGGATAATACTTGATCCGTCACAAGGAAGACTAACTGCCTATTCTATTAGGCAAATTTTTTATGAGAGTATGTCACAAATGCATGACGGGTAAACTAATATTCACTTGATCGGATAAAGATGAACAAATTGCCACTCTCTCGGTCTGCTTTATCTAACTATAAGACATTATTTAACTCGTCATCGATTTATAATGGATATATCCGTCACAAGGAAGACTACTCGTTGTATTATCGGATCACGTCCACCACAGACTCCTCAAACAAATCCAAATCCAACTAAGTTTCATATCGTGTTGTTGTTGACCCACTTATATAAATAGGTCGTTAAGCCTCAACTCAAAATCATTAGTTTCGTGTAGGGTTTGTGTGTTGTGTTTTCGTGTCATGTAAATATTTTGAAAGTATAAACATTTTTACGTGGCTAATGATTAAAAACATTTAATCTACTCTAATTTACTCGTAATAAGCATGTAATGCGTGTCGGGTTCGTGTTTTGGAACCTCAACCCTAACCAACCTAATTAAATCTTGTTTCGTATTTGTGTCAAACCCACTTACATAAATGAGTCATCATGCCTCAACTCAAATCCGTTAATCTATTAATTTTATGTCGGATTCGAGTCGTGTCATTGTGTACTAGTCCTAAATTTGAAATTTTGTAGTCCTTTATGGATTTCACAAATTTTTTGTGACAGAGATATCCGTCGCAAACGTATGACGGGTCAAATAGGTACCAAATAAGTGGAATAAGACAAAAGTAAAGTTGGTGGGACGTAGATAAATGATTGTCCTTCTCTCCTCAAGTGGTACTTACTTGACCTGTCTTAAGCTTGCAACGGATATATCCGTTGCAAGAGAGACCAACTGTATAGATTTTTTGTACTCCAATTATTTTGTACATTTAAGTTTAGGTGAAAAGGTTGATGTTTTGTGGAGTATGTTAGTGACTAGTGATGATCCTTTGTACTAGTTGGTGCTTCACTCCATAGTCTATATACACTTTACAATACATAGACAAATTAATACTTTTTTCGTATCTTAACGTTCTTCCCATTTTCATATCTTAAGACATCTTAATAAAATCGTCTCATACAAGAATTTGTGTTCTTTTATTATTAACCGTGGTTCAAATAAATCTTTTAGTTGATTCATAGATACTTAATAAACGATTCTTTTTTCGTAAACTATGACCAGTTTTATCCTATGTACCGATTTCATGAGACCTACACATTGACTTATTTCATACGGAGTACTAAAACTATAGTAAAATGATCATAATGAAGTAGAAGACCGTCTTTCACAAGACTTACCGATTATGTCTACAAAATTATACCGAGCAGTAAAATATTGGGTTAATAATATAGTTAAAGACCGTCTTTCTCGAGACTTGCCTATTTTATTTAGTACCCTCTTTTTAGTCTTTGATAAATTAATTTTGGGTTTTAGAGATAATTGTCATAGGTCCCACTGTCCTATAAATCTCACTATCTATAGCACACGTACATTGAAACACTTATTTAATGCTTACATTTTCATATAATTAGTTGGACAAATCAATTAATAAATTAATTAATTAACATTTTAAGTATGGGACATTTTTGTCATGCATAAAATTAATATTTTTAATTTAACATTTTAGGTTGGGTGGTTAGTTGGTTCTGAGTCATTTTAGTAAAAGTGACCTCACTCCAAATTATACTCCCTCTGTTTTTTAATGTTTGTCCCGTTTCCTCAATATATTTGAAGAATATTTTATTAAAACGGGACAAACATTAAAAAACGGAGGGGAACAGTTGGAAGTGAGTTAAGTCGGCCTTGTTCCGGGAAATGACACATTTTCTAGGCACGGGAAAGTGGTCTTCGTGCCGATACTATAAGAATGCCAACCCATTCACAGCCAACGACGCATACCGTGTTATGTTATGTCGTGTTTGAGCATGTCCAATCAACTTCTCTACTCCAACCTTATTTCCTTACATTTTTGGGACGTGCTTAAGGTGTAGTGACTTGTGAGGTATTGTGCCTAGACTATGCACAATCTTCTTTCTCAAACTGCTGTCCATGGCGTGACGTGCCATGCTTGTCAGTGTCATTCGTAACTCATAATGGGAAAATAGGATTGTACACCTGGTTGTACAATAACATCAGGACAAAGTTTTTGAGCTTTTGTGTATATTTATTGAGCTTATAAAAGTTTTTGAACTGAGTTGTAAGTTTTTGAGCTTAAACATTTTGTGATTTAAATCGACAACTTTACACTAAAGCTCAAAAAGTTTACAACAAAACTCGAAATCTTTGTGATAAAGCTCAAAATCTTAAAACTAGTTGTTCATAGAGTTGTGTACAACTGGTTGTATAATCCTCTAATTGCTCATAATGGCTCATGTTGTATTTGCCATAGATGAGCTTGAACCCTACAAGCTCACCGACATACGTGCCTAGTTCCATTTCTCTAGTCTAAATCAGTGGTGTTCATACCTGAGCTAAGTGTGAAACTTTAGTCAATGAACAAACAGGTAAGCAGGTTTGAAACACACCCATAGGTAGAACCTCGATATTTCAAACCATCTTCTTCTACAAACCGAACCAGATGGATGAATTCGATGAATTATCCCGCCCATGATCACCTCTACTTCCAAACTCCATACCCTATGTCCCAAAGGAATCTTGTCATGACATTCCACTTCACCATACCCAAAAAATCCAAAACATTTAAACGAAAAATAAAAAAGTACCTTCTATTATTAAGGCACCTTCTTAGCTGTCACCAGAAAAGCCTCCAGCTGGTGCCCTTAAGCACCCCACTTCACTACTCACTTCACTCATTCAATTCCTTTACTCCCCCCCTCCTTTATATACCCCTTCCCCTCACTTCACTCTTCACTCATCACTCATCACTCAACTCACTCTAAACAAACAAATTCAAAATCACTAAATTTCAAAAAAAATAAAAAAAATAAAAAAAAAGTAATCAACTAAAAAAAAAAAGAAAAATAAGAAAATGGGTTTTATTTTAAATTTAAATATAATGTTGTTTTTAGGTGTTATTCTAACTACTACATTGTGTAGTGTGGTTTATGGAGGGAATTTTTATGAAGATTTTGAGGTCACATTTGGTGATAATAGACTTAAAAGATTTGGGAATGGTAACTTACTTACACTGTCACTTGATCAAGTTTCGGGTTCGGGTTTTCGGTCCAAAAAGGAGTATTTATTTGGTAGAATCGATATGCAACTAAAACTCGTTGCTGGAAATTCTGCTGGAACTGTCACTGCCTACTATGTATGTCTTTGAAACTTTACTACTAATACTACTACATTATTTTGATTATTACGGTTTTTCTAACGTGTGTCCACTTAACATAATTCATAGATATATTATCACTAGAAATTGAAATATTAACTCAAATTTACCTTAAATAGACAATATTCATATAAAATGTGTTGTTAATATTGTTAGGTTATTACGGTTTTTCTAACATGTGTCCACTAGACATGATTCATAGAGATATTATCCCAAAGAATTAAAATATTAACTCATATTTACCGTAAATAGACAACGTGTTATGTAAATAGATACGGAGTAATATTCATATAAATCTTGCTTATGTATATTCAGTGAGCATACGTTAGAAAACGTGGTGTCAATATTGTTAGGTTATTACGGTTTTTCTAACGTGTGTCTACTCGACATGATCCATAGAGATATTTTTATCCCGAGAAATTGAAATATTAGCTCATATTTACCGTAAATAGACAATATACTTCACCTGTTCCAATGAATTGTTTGTCTATTCCATATTGGGGCGTCTCAATGAATTGTTTGCCTTTCTATTTTAGGAATGTTTTTTTATATGCAATTTGATCATTCTCATGAGTTTTGCTCTACATGTCACTCCCTCATTGATTCCCTCAACCTTGGTGCTAAAATTAAAGGCAAATAATTCAAAGGCAAATAATTCATTGGAACGGAAGGAGTATATAAATCTTGCTTATGGTATATTCAGTGAGCATATGTTAGAAAACGTGTTGTTAATATTGTTAGTGTAGTATGCAAATTCTTGTATGAGACGGTTTTTTTGATAGGTTCGTATGTTTTTGGTTTTAGTATAGAGAAATGCATCGAATGACTAATTAATTAACGTTAATTATAGGGTTTTGGGACTTGTCACGTAAAAAGAATAGTTGCATGACCACATTGTTATATTCTGTTAATATTCGGTCCGATTCATTTCAACCTACTCATTCGACTTTTTATCGTATATTTAAACATATTTCGGTAATCTTATCGTGAGACCTCTCACATAGGAAGTGGTTACAAATTTAGTAACTATCTCTTATGTGAAATGTTTCACGATAAATTACCGTGAGACGGTCTCATAAGGAAGTGGTTACAAATTTAGTAACTATCTCTTGTGTGAAATGTTTCACGATAAATTACCGTGAGACGGTCTCATATGAGTTTTTGTGAACATATTTTTCTCCGTTTATATTATTTTGTTACATCAAAATGACGGGTATATTTTTTCGAAGTTTCTAAATTAGGATTCACCATTATGTGAGGTTTCTAGTTAACGTCAAGATACCATTTTAAAAAAAAAAAAAAAAAAAGTTTTCGTAGTTTAGAAAATAAAGCTAAATTGAAAAATGTGAATGATTGAGTTAGGTTTTTGAATTTGTCTTTATTGTTATATGCATTCATATCACATGTCAGTATGTCACGCATCCTTTAACTTATCAAAATGTACTAAAACTGACTACACAAAATAGAGTGAAAAAAGACGGTTTCACTTGTGAAATGGTTCAGAATAATTCATTTATTATCGATAAATAGATCGTTTTATGGTGTGAGACCGTCCTATAATAACGACGGAAATGAATATTACGTTGAGTTTTGGATAGTTGATATTGGATGCATGTATTTGCATTTATTTTAGGAATTCATGACCATCATTCATTATTGTAAAAGGTTGGGGACCTTAAAAACCAATAAAAACCCGTGTTTCCTTTGTTCGATCCAATTCACTACATTTAATTAATTTTTTCCGTCCCCTCAAAAAAAATTAAATTCCGTCAAACTAATGTAATGAATTTGAACAACCTACCAATAAGAGGATTATACACCCAGTTGTACATACTCTATATACAACTGGTTTTAAGATTTTGAGTTTTATTATAAAAGTTTCGAGTTTTGTTGTAAACTTTTTGAGCTTTAGTGTAAAGTTGTCGAGTTAACTCACATAAATATTTAAGCTCGAAAATTTACAACTAAGCTCAGAAACTTTTACAAGCTCAATAAATATATAAAAAAAGCTCACAACTTTGTCTCGGTTGTACAATGTTATTATACAACCATGTGTATAATACTATTTTCCACAACCCAGGGCGAAATTATTTAAACTGACTTATATTCCATATCACGTATCACATATCCGTTTTTTATTGAAACTAGTCGAATTTGACCCATTTTTTATCGTGAAATCGTCTCATTAACGAACAATGGAATCATTTTGGCTTTACAGTACTTTTGCAATATTTGCACTAGTAATAATTGAATTGAATATGCCAATATGGCATCTACTTTTATCTTTAATAATTACCAACAAACTTTTTTTTAGGGAATAGAAGCAACAACTTGTTTATGTCATCATGTACACTCATTACAAATATTTTTTTCGTCTGGTGGTTAAAACAGAAATATCTCGTGTTGTTTTCTTACATGATTTTATGTATTTATGTTATGCAGTTGTCGTCGGAAGGGGCGACACATGACGAGATTGATTTCGAGTTCTTAGGGAATGTTACGGGCCAACCTTACACGGTCCATACCAATGTCTTTACTCAAGGCAAAGGTGGTCGCGAACAACAATTCCGTCTTTGGTTCGATCCTACCGAAAAATTCCACACATATTCCGTTCTCTGGCATCCTACCATGATCATGTTAGTATGATTTCCGATTTATGAAATTTTGACATTGTCGATATTTTATACTAGACCTAGCAAAACCGACTTCAGTCAATCAACCTAGTTTTCCAAATTTTACCAAATTGGCCCAATTAATCCAAAGTTTTCTACCTAGAAAATAACCGAAAATTTCTTTATCTAGTGGTAGAGACTAGGTATCGTGGACTATAGGTCCCAGGTTCGAATCCCCCTCCCCTGTATTGTAATGCGACTAAGTGCGCGCTTCGTTGAACCAAAAAAAATAACCGATAATAACACCCCTTGAAAACATACTCAAACCTTGTTTCGAATAGAATAACCCGATTCTCCCTAGTTGACTCGACCCGAATTTTACCAAAACCGACCCGTGTCACCGAATAACCCGACAATAACACCCTCGGAAACATACCCGAACTTGGTTGGACAGACGGGTAGACCTGACAAAGCTGACTTCGACCAATGGACCCGATTCAAATTTCACGAACCCGAAATGATAGTTTAAGAATGTTGTTTAACTAATTGGATTTATTTGAAAATTGATGTAGATTTTTGGTAGACAACACACCAATTAGGGTTTTCAACAACCATGAAGCAAAAGGAGTACCATTCCCAAAAACCCAACCCATGAAGATATACTCAAGCCTATGGAATGCAGACCAATGGGCCACCCAAGGCGGGTTGGTTAAAACCGACTGGTCCAAGGCCCCGTTCACAGCTTACTACCGTAACTTCAACGCTAACCCAAACCATGCGGCCGCTGCCACCGCCTTCGTCAATGGTGCCTCGCAATACCCGATGCTTAATGCATGGAATCGTCGGAGGTTGCGTTGGGTTCAAAAGTACTTCATGATCTACAACTATTGCACCGATTTGAAGCGGTTTCCTCAAGGTTTTCCGGTCGAATGCAAGCTATGATGAAACTCAAGCAAATAATATTCTGAAGCTATGAAGTTTAAGAAATTTAGTCATCTTGTAATTTGGATTAGTTGTTTTCTTGCATGGTTGTAATGTTTGTTAAGGTTAATTAGATTTTCGTCGTTGATTTAGTAAATAATTCTCATGTTTCGTGTTTTCTTACCGCATTGATTCATGGCTTTTCATCTTCCATGCGTTTACGGTTTTCCGTGTTACACCCTACAAAAGTCGAGTTTACGATCAACAAAGAGTCATTACTAACTCGATTCTGTGTTTCACCACAAATGTCGATTTTATGACCAATATCTCAGACCTAGACCCAAACCTGATATTTTTTCCTGAGACCCAACTGACCCAGACCCATCGGGTCCGAAAAAATGAGAGTCAGACCCAATCCATTTGGGTCTGGGTCAGGTCCTAGACCCACTGCCATCTCTAGTCACTACTATCGATAAGATTAGCAAGTCGATAATGGAATGCAGCAACCTTAGAACTCGTAAGGGAGAGCTTTATCGCCATTACAATCCAAAAAATACTGTAATCAAATCAGGAAAAAAGAAGAAGCAAGTTTTAGGTATAAAATTGAGTTATTGAACCTCCATTGTATATAAAAACAGCAGTTCAAAACTCTTGAGGTTATTTATTTGCAAAACATGTGTATATCCATGTATATATCTTCAGAACATTATAAAAAGCTCTGGATTTTCGGGTTTTCTGTAGTATACGGTTTAAGATCGAGCAAAACGAACACATATACGACGTATAATAGGGCATCGACACGAAGGGCAGTCGTTCATGCCTTGCTTCTCGTGAATCTCGTTGCAGGTTTTGCAGACCACCTGATGCGCGCAAGGAAGGAAAACAACCGACATCTCTTCCGAGAGGCACATCACGCATTCCCTTTCCCGTTTCACCTCTCCGATGTTCGAGAAATCTTGGACTCGGTTCACGGGTTGGTATGAACCCCGAGGGGCGGTTTGAGGGTTTGACAACAGCCCGTGAGCACCTCTCTTCAAAGCGGCAATCTTTGATGAGTCGGTTTTCAGTCGTAGTTGAGAGATTTCATTTTCAAGCTTCGTGATGTCGTCTTTGAATTTCTTCAGCTTTTCTTCGGCTTTTAGGGTTATGGTGTCCTCCTTGGTTTTCGTTGAAGACTCGAGTTGCTCTCGTTCTTTTCTTATTGAACTCGCCTGATCTAGAAGTTCTTTCTTTGTCTTCTCCTCCTGTTTCCACCGCGCCTATAAACACAACACAACAAAACAGTTTAGTTGGATCGCTTTTGGGGTCTGCCCGGCACAGCCCGGGTCCTAAAACCGGGCCGGGTCAGCCCCGACTGAGTCAAGGCGGTCCTGGACCGGCCCGCCCAAACCACTCATAGGGTCAAGTCGATTCAGACCGGGTCATCTTTGGATCGGGCTGGGTCATTACGGGTTCATTTTATTTTCGGATGGGTTATTTTTAACTTTTTTTAGTAAACCAAGTCAATTCGAATCACGGGTCAAACTCAGGTATTCAAGTACAACAACACCAACTACATAGCCTTAGTACCAAAAAGATTTGGGGTCGGCTAAACTAAATCAATATCTGAAGTCGTCATCCATAAAAAAAATAAAAAATAAATAAATATTAAAATAAAAATAAAACAAAAGGCGATAATTTTGGAATGCACATACCACGAGATGAGTGCGAAGATTATTAGCCTGTTCGAGCTCAAGATTAAGCTGAGACAGCTTCCGTCTTTCGGCACCAAGCTCCTCTTGGTAAACACCCTTCTCCTTTTCCCACGACTGAAACTTCACCACCGTCATCTTCTCCCTCTGCGACACCTCCTGACAGCTTACAGCAGACTCCACAGCCTGTAACCTAGCCGCTTCCATTTCCCGCTTCAACCCTGCATTCTCAACTTCCAGCCTTCGGACTGCACCATTAGCTCGCTCAATCTGTCCACTAGCCTTACTCAAAGCGTTCTCCATTTCCGACAGCTTCTTCAATGTGTTCTCCTGTAAAGTTAATCTCTCCTTCTTAAGTCGTTCGACTTCCTCCTTTTCTTGCCTAAGTGTCTTAAGCTCAACCCTATCTTTTCCGAGCCTTTGTGTTGTTTGCATCACCTTCTGATTCGCCCATTCATTCCATATTTCGAGCTCAGTCTGAAGTTCTCGGATCCTAGGCAACAGTTTCATGATCATCTTGTCTTTCTTCGTGAGGGGAACGCACCGTGTTATGCACTTGTCATGTTGCATCCCACAACATGCATTACTCCTCGGAGGGTTGTTGTCATTATTTGTCGGTAATGAAAGAGAGAGCTCGGTGGTTCTACGCTCGATGGTGAATTTAGCCGAAGAAGACGAGAATGATGAGCGGGTTGAGACGTTGAGGGTTCCGGTTTCATGAGCCATCTCTAACCCCATTGTCATCGCTTTGCTAATCTTAAGAGAACCGCCCTTCAACCCAAGGGTAGTCGAGTCTATCACGGTTTTCCCTCTTTTGTCCACGATGTAACCACCGAACTTCGTCGTCCTAAAACTTCCTTTCGCTCCGTTGACTCGGTAACTTTTCTCCGAAATGACCGTTTTTTGTCGGGGTGTATTTTCTTTCTTTGCATTCGCAGGCGTTTGAGACATCCCGGTACTAAAAGGCTTCTCTAGAGGAGTAAGATGGCAACACGAAGAGGATTTCGATTTGCATTTGGATTTCGACCCTTTTTTATCCAAATTCGACCCGTTTACCTCAACGGGTTTCTTCGGTTTGGTGTCACCCGGGTTGGGGTTGGGGTTGGGATTGGGAGGAGAACAAGGCACGGCTGAAATCGGTTTACACGGAAGAGGATCACCCACCGGGCCGACACTCTTAGGCTGTGCTTTGGGGGGTTCGTCGGCCACGTCGGGCCCACCAAACGAGGTACCATTCATGGCACATGCATGAGACACATTCATGTCACATATAAGCAAACACCACATCGCATCCCCGTTGCTGAAAAACGGCCTAACCTCACGGAGAACACAAACAAGCTCGGCCAACACATACTTCCCTAATTGCTCCAAATCACGAAAACAATGTTCCGCAACCAAATCCCTCCGGTCCATGTTCTTCAAAACTACCATAGCATTATCGACAATATTGGACACGGTATCCTTCGACCCGTAACAAAGGCCGGACCTCAAAACCCCATCGGTCGCAGCCTTTTCCGTGTACCCTAACGCAACTAACCTATTAATCGCGCTCCTAAAAAGCGCATCCAAGTTACTCAACACGAGCTCCTCCAACTGACTCTCGGTAAGATCACTCCAATCGGCATCTAGGAAATCATCGCTGTCTAATTCCTCCTCCGCGATGACTCGGGTAGGACCCACCTCGGTCGGACCCGCCTCAGTCGAACCCCCCGTGGTTCCATAAGTCGAGAGTCCAAGGTCGAGTTTTAGGGTTGAAGTGTTGTCATCATACATGCCACACATATCACAAGGGCCGGGTGGGTGTCCGTGACTAGAAGCTATCTCGAATTTCTCAGCTGAAAACTCGTAAGTCGACCCGTCATTCGACGATGATGTTATGACCTTGTTCGAATGAGGATCGGCTCGGAATTTCCTCTTATTCCTAGTTTTTTTCTCTTGAGTCGACAAAGAAGACAACTGATTAGTAGTAGTATTACAAGTGTTGTTATTCACTTTAGCAACCATTGACGCCATTTTCGAACTGTTCATGTAAATCACAAACAACAAAGCATAAGAACATTATATCAGATTATCGCTTATATGATCGAGAAAATACTAAACAAGCAACAACTCATTTACATTACACTATTTGGTAGTCCAACTCTTCTAATTACTTCGTGTACCCGTGTCCGATACTTACACTCAGACTCTTCATTTTAAGCCAAAATTTGCAAAATTTTTATAAGATTAGCCGTGTTGGACACTTGACACTCAGGCACGAGTATGACACTTGGACTCTTCATTTTAAGCCAAAATATGCAGAATTTTCATAAAATTAGCCGTGTCGAACACTTGACACTTAGACACGGGTGTGACACTTGGACTCTTCGTTTTAAGCCAAAATATGCAGAATTTTCATGAAATTAGTCATGTCGGACACTTGACACTCAGGCACGGGTATGACACTTGGATTCTCTTCATTTTAAGCCAAAATATGCAGAATTTTCATAAAATTAGCTGTGTCGAACACTTGACACTTAGACTCTTCGTTTTATGCCAAAATATGCAGAATTTTCATAAAATTAGCCGTGTCGAACACTCGATACTCATACTCAAACATTGCTATGACACTTGGATTCTCTTCATTTTAAGTCAAAATATGCGGAATTTTCATAAAATTAAGCCGTGTTGGACACTTCTAATCGAGTTCGAGCAACATAGAGATTACACAAACAATAACACAAAGTAAAACAACTAAAATGGCCAAAAAAAACATGAGAAATCTGCTCAAAAATCAATTCAATTCTTGATCAAAAACATAAATTCAGATCAAAATCAGCATATACAATCATGAAGAGAGTAACCCAGATGAGAAATCTACTCAAAAAACCCAAAAAATTAACTCAAAATTCTTGATCAAAAATTACACAATCAGTAATACTACAATCATTCCTTAATCAAATAACCTAACATGAGAAATTTAATCAAATAAATAAATAAATAAAATGGACCCAATTCTTGATCAAACTACTAACAAATTCAACAAATTAATTTCCTGATCATAGAATCAAATCAAATCAACAGCAAAAAAAGAACCACTGAACTATTCCCAGAAAAAAAAAATCGAAACTCGATTGATTAGTTAATTAATTAATTAGAAGTTATAAACTCTCAGTTTAGCAGAAAATGCCCAATTACTACTGATCAGAAAAAATGGGTATCAACCCAGAAAAATGCGGGGAATCACATATCAATTGGTCATAAAAATTTGCATGAAATGGAATCTAATTTTAAAAAAAATCATGGGCCATAAATAAAATAAATAAATAAACACAAAATTAATTAAATAAACTCCAATTAAATAGACTAATAATATAATAATTACGAGTATTATACTAATAATAATACTAATAATAAGATTATTAAATAAACAAAATGAGATAGAAGAAGAAACGTTACAGTAAGAGATGGAAGAAGGAAGAAGAGCAGAAAAGTTGAATGTGATTTTTTTTTTTTTTTTTTTTAATTATTTTTGGAGAATTGGTGGGCTAAAGCATGCACAATTGCACATGTATATGATGAATGTATGATGATGTGAGTATATATTTATTAATATGGATTATATCATATGTACCCAAAAACTCTAAAAAGACGGTTTTTCAATATCGCTAATGGATAGTAATATTTAATACTCTTTTTAATACTTTCTCTGTTTAAATCTAGAGAGTATGCTTCCTTTTTTACACTGTTCACAACTCAAGAGAATCGTTAATATTTTTGACAAAATTTAATCACGTGAGATCTTGTTTGATTAGTCCTTTGGACATTATTCACAATTCAAGAGAATTGTTGATATTTTCGACAATTTATAGGAGAAAATATAGTCACGTGAGATCTGATTTAATTAGTCTTTATTAATAGATTAAGAACTATCGAATTTTTATTATTTTTGTTAATGTGAAACGTGTTTCGGCAAGTGTGAAGAAACAAATGTACCCTTTGAATTTGAACGGATTAGATAAAAAAAATTTAGTGTGCCTTAGTTGTTTTTATATCGAGTTTTCTAACGTGTCACGTGTGCGGTGGTGCGTTCACTGGACACACGTTAACACCCTAATTACAGTAGGATTTATAAAGGTTTTTATCACGAGAAATTGAAATATTATTAGTTCATACTGTATTTGCCATACTTAGGCAATATCCTTACAATTCTTGTTTTTTTGTAGGATGTTAACGTGTGCCACTGTGGTCAATAGGTACGCGTTAAAAAAAACCGTTTTTATATAATTTGTGTTTGATTTCACTATGTAGTGCAACTGGTGGTGTAGTTTTTGAGCTTGTGCGTAAAGATTATGAGCTCATTTATGTAAATATTGAGTTGAAAAAATTACATAATAATGTAACAAAATTAATAAATATAAGCTCAATTAGATTTTAGTTTTAACGTAAACAAAATAAAATATATAATCTATAGTATTTTTTTTAATATTTGAAAAAAAAAAAATTAGTAAGATGAATTGGATGTAGTAATGGTTATAGAATGCTCTCGTACAACTGGTGCTATAATCTTTATTTCCGCTTGATATGCATCCTTTTCTGGGTTGTTATTTGTATGATTTTATCTGTATTAATTAATAGTCATACAACTGGTCGTATAACGTGATACGCATCCTTTTTTGGGTTGTTGCTATTTGTATTAATTAATACGAGTGGTACATAGTATCAGTTCTGAAGATATCTGTAAAGTATAAAGGTTTGAATGATATAAGGATAAAAGGAAACGGATCACTCAGATCGGGTGTGGTCGCGTGGATGCATTGCACGAGGTCGGGTCAGTTTGGGTGTGTTTTAGCCTTTTAGGTGTATTGTAGACTTGTAATCTGTACAGTGTAGACATATGCTGATCAGTAATTGTTTTATACACGATTATTAAGTTAGTCAAAGAAAAATTACTACAATGATAAACTAACTTAATGTATTTTCATATTACATTTTTTTTCAACTCACAAATAATATTTTTCATTTGCATACTTTAATACGGAGTATATTAATCAACCAAAAAAATCTCGGAAATTTATTGAATTTTCATAGTAATATACATTTCCAATATCTCAAGAAAAACATATTTGGCATAGTCATTGAACTAATTATAGGAAGAGATTAATTATTTATTGAATAAAAAGAGCAAAAAAATATCACCTATTATTCTCATTTAAAACGAATTTGATCTACTTAATCATGTAAAAAAATACTCGAATATTTAATTTAATAATTATATATCATTAAAAAAAATTGAGACGGTAAATAAATCTATAATGAAAAAATTAGGTAGGAAAAGTTTTTTTATTTTTTTTAGTCCCACATAACAATAATCATCATAAATATAATATTGGAAATTGCTCTCCAATTTTATTTATTTTCGTTTAATTTCCCAAAATTCTTTTACCAATACATTGCATCTTTCTACTATTATTTTGATATTTGTGAATTCTGATAACCTTTTTATTTTTATTTTTTTTATATTTATATTCCATTTGAAGCATATATTCACTGATGTGAGTCAGAATCTTAAAAAGTTTTTATTTTTTATTTTTTATTTTTTTATGGAGATAAATTCTTAAATGAAAATCGAATAATGTACTTATTTTCGCAATACAAAACTTTTCATTTAGATACCCTTGACTTTAAAAAAAATCCCAAATACACGTCTCCAATTCATCGTTTTTATTTTATTTATTTTATTTTTTAAAATATTTCTTTCATGATTTACAAAAAATAAATTATAGACAGATTATGTCAAGACATCATCGGATAATACCGAGTCTTATTTTTTTTTTAAATTTTTTTTACTCGAGCCTTAGTAGCTAGTCGACCGTCTAATAATTCCAACATTTCGGACGTGACGGGTTGTACCAAAACACGGTATTATCTAGTATCGTCATCTCATCAAATAATTCCGATGCATCTTAAAAATCACAACGACGACCAAAATCACGAAAAACAAAAATTAATGTACCTATAAATTTACCCAATTTTTCATTTCATGGTAAAAAAAGTAAAAAATACTGTATGGAGAGTAAAAATCCTGCAGTTTCAAAATCCTCACATTATTCATCTTTATTCAGAAAATATTCAACAAAGTTCTGAATATTTTTTGATTTTTTCTGGGTTTTTGTAAATCGGGTTTTACTTAAGATCGAGCATAACGAACACATATACGCCGCTTGATAGGACTTCGACAAGACGGGCAATCGTTCATCCCTTGCTTCTCGTGAATCTCGTTGCAGGTTTTGCAGACCACCTGATGCGCGCAAGGAAGGAAGACAACCGACATTTCTTCAGAAAGGCACATCACACATTCTCTTTCCCGTTTTACCCCTCCGACAGTTGAGAAATCTTGTGCCCAATTGACCGGTTGGTAAGGAAGTTGGGTAGGAAGAGGAGGGGTAGTTTGGGAATTTGTGACTTTACCGGCATAACTTCCGTCTACTACTACTACACCTCTCTTCAAAGCTGCGATCTTTGATGAGTCGGTCTTGAGTCTTAGTTGAGAGATTTCGTTTTCAAGTTTCACGATGTCGTCTTTGAATTTTGTCAGTTTTTCTTCGGCTTTTAGGGTTATGGCTTCCTCCTTGGATTTCGCTGATGACTCGAGTTGTTCTCGTTCTTTTGTTATTGAACTCGCTTGAGTTAGAAGTTCTGTCTTCGTCTTCTCCTCCTGTTTCCACCGCGCCTATAAACAACACGAGAAAAACTGTTTTTATTAAGATTTCAATATTGGCACCCGACCCGACCCGACCCAAAGTGACCCACCCAAATTCGAATGATCCGACCCAAAAATGACCAAGCCTGAAATGACCCGATCCGACCCAGACTCGACCCAATTCACATTTGCCAGGTCCAAATCCGAATGATCCGACCCGAAAATGACCGATCCCTAAAAATGACCCTAAAAATGTTTTTTAGGAAACAAGTCGATATCCATCAAAAGGTTCAAAATAACAAACCCGAAAATGACCAAGCCTGAAATGACCTAATCAGTCCCAGACCCGACCCAATTGACCCGTTTGCCCGGTCTAGGAACAACAACATTTCAGGCAAACCAATTACGATGCAAATGTCGAGCCATACATACAAGAGGCATGCATCAAGTGAAGCGTCCGAGTAACATAGCTTCTGAATACTATATCAAAGAATCCAACAACATTGGAGCCTTGATCCCAAAAAGATTTGGGATCGGCTAACGTGAATCAATATTTAGGTCGACAAGTCATCATCCCAAAAAAAAAAAAAAAACATGTAAGTGTAACAAAAAAATACGGTATGGAAATGCACGTACCAAGAGATGAGCGCGGAGTTCTTTGGCCTGTTCAAGCTCCTGCTTAACCTGAGTCAACTTCCGTCTTTCAGCAACAAGCTCCTCTTGGAAAACACATTTCTCCTTTTCCCACGACCGAAACTTCACCAATGTCTCCTTCTCTCGCTTCGAAACCTCCTGACAGCTTGCTGCAGACTCTGCGGCCTGCACCTTGGCAGCTTCCATCTCCTTCTTCAACCCTGTATTCTCCACTTCCAGCCTCTGCACTGCAGCATTCGCTCGCTCAATCTGCCCGCTCGCCTTAATCAACGCGTTCTCCATCTCCGAAAGCTTCTTCAATGTGTTCTCCTGTAAACTCAACTTCTCCTTCTTAAGCCGCTCGACTTCCTCCTTTTCTTGCCTAAGTGTCTTAAGCTCGACTCTATCCTTTCCGAGCCTCTGTGTCGCTTGCATCACCTTCTGGTTCGCCCACTCGGTCCACACCTCGAGCTGATTCTGCAGTTCCCGAATCCTTGGCATCAGCTTCATGATCAACTCGTCTTTTTTCGTGAGTGGGGCCCACTGCGTCGTCGCTTGGCGGGTGTCGCTTTTTTTTGTTGGCAGTGAAAGGGAGAGTTCGGTGCATTTACTCTCCACGGTGAACTTAGCCGAGGAAGATGAGAAAGACGAGGTAGTAGTAGTAGAGTCGTTGAGGGTTCCGAGGGTCCCGCTTTCACGAGCCATCTCTAACCCCATTGCCATAGCCTTGCTGATCTTAAGAGAAGCGGTCTTCAAGCTAATGCTGCCCGAGTCTGTCACAGGTTTCCCTCTTTTGTCCACGAAGTAACCACTTACCTTCGTCGTTCTAAAACTTCCCTTTGCCCCGTTGACTCTATAACATTTCTCAGAGTGAAGAGACTTATGTCGAAGTGCATGCTCCCTCTTCGAGTTTGTCGAGGAGCTTATCTTCCTTACTGAGACAAATTTCTCGTCGGTCGCAGGAGTTTGAGTTTGAGTTTGAGTCATCCCTGCACTGAACGGCTTCTCTAGTGGCGCAAGAGGAGTATATGAAGTGGACCCGGTTTTGATAACGGGTTTCTTCGGTTTGGTAAGGCTAGGAATGCCAGCAATTTTGTCAATGTCGGAACCGATTACAGGAGGACAAGGAACTGCTGAGATTGGTTTACATGGATTAGGAACCGGTTTAGGGACTTTCGGGCTACTACTCAAAGGGTCACCGTCCATGGCGCATGCATGTGACACATTCATGTCACATATGAGTAAACACCACATGGCATCGCCGTTGCTGAAAAACGGTCTAACCTCTCGAAGAACACAAACGAGCTCAGCCAACACATACTTCTCTAGTTGCTCCAAATCTCGAAAACAATGCTCAGTCGACGAATCAATACCTTTCTCGTTCCTCAACACAACCAAAGCATTATCCACAATGTTGGACACGGTATCCTTAGACCCATAATAGAGGCCGGACCTCAAAATAGCCTTAGTTGCAAGGTCTTCAGTATACCCTAAAGCAACAATCCTATTAATCGCGGTCTTAAAAACCATATCCAAGTTACTCAATAGAAGATCTTCCAACTGAGTCTCGGTAAGATCATTCCAATCGGCATCTTGGAACTCGTCGCCTTCCACTTCGTCGGTGACTCGGGTAGGAGGAGGAGTAGGACCCACTTCGGCGGTCGAACCCCCTGATGATCCGTAAGTGGATAGTCCGAGGTCAAGTTTTAAAGTACTTGACGGGTCCTCGTACATGCCACACATATCACAACACCCTGGTGGATGTCCATGACTAGAAGCTACCTCAAATTTCTCCGCGAATTTTTCAGCTGAAAACTCGTAAGTTGACCCATCATTTAATGCTGATGTTATGACCTTACTTGGATGAGGATCGGCTTGGAATTTCCGCTTATTCCTACTCTTTTTCTCTTGAATCGATAACGAAGATAAGTGAGTACTACTACTACTACTACAGCTATTGGTGCTCGCTTTTGCCACCACCGATGCCATTATAGAGCTGCCCATGTAATTACAAACAACACGTTTTGTCAGTTTAGGCAAATTCTCATTTGTGACCGTCACAACTCACAAGCTTGTGACCGTCAAAAACAAGATTTATCGATGAGATTATCACTTACATATGATAAAGGAAATTTCTACGATCAACAACCAACTTGATGCAAAAATCCCTCAAATTAAAGCAGCAATAATTAATGAAACAACCAACACGATGAATCTTTTCCGAAAACAAATATATTAACCCATTTCATAATCAAACATAAGACATACAAATACAATCATTAGCAAAATAACCCATATGAGAAATCTTCTTGAAAATCTAAAATTGACACATACAATCACCAAGTAAGAGATTCAACGACAGGATATCGTGATCATGAAATCAGCAATATAACACTAGCAACACACAAAAAATCAAACTGTTCCGATATAAGTCGATACTTCAGTGTTGAAATTAAGCCATCAGAAAAAAAAAATATAGCACAATTACTACCTATACTGCTCGGACTTGTTTATCTACGTATCAGACTCGTCTACTTTTATGAAACTCTGCATGTCCGAGTGTCTAATTATCGGACATGGGTACGTGAAGTAACACAGATTACTACTTTCTAAACAGATGATTAACGGGTTGATCAGACAAATTAGGTTCCACCAAGAAAAATAAAGAGGAATCACAAACAATCTACATCTTGGAACTCATGCGCCTTCTACTTCCTATATAACTCGACCAGAACCCACCTCAGTCGAACCCCTCATTCCATAAGTCGAAGAGTCCTCAGCAAATTTCTCAGCTGAAAACTCGTAAGTTGACCCGTCATTTAATGCTGATGTCATTATAACCTTATTCGGATGAGGATCAACTCAAAATTTCCGTTTATTCCTAATCTTCTTGTCTTGAATTGATAACGAAGGCAAGTGATTAACTGACTACTATTACTACAACTATTGTTATTCATTCACTTTTGCCACCACCGATGCCATTATAGAACTGCCGATATAACTACAAACAACACATTTTATCAGATTCAGCAAATTCTCGTTAGTGACCGTTACAACTCACAAACTTGTCACAATTCACAACCGATATAAATAATGCTGAAAAGGAAAGGGATTCTGAAACGTCACGAGCAAGTTATTGTTGAATATATTATCGCTTACCCTATGATATGTAAATTCCTAACAATCAACAGCCAACCCTAACCCTAAAACCCGTCAAACTAAAACAACAATAGTGACTGAAAATAACAATAATCCACATAAGAAAATCTTCCAATTCAACCTACAATCATTCTTTAACTTCACCTATTAACACTTTCGCTTTTATTTCGAGCTTGAAACCGTTACAACTAACAAACTATCATGCATTTCTACTACGAATGTTTCACTGGAAACGACTTAGACGATTTCAGTTAATGATTCAGGTTAACCTGAGGCTCTCTGAGGTTGGTTTGACGATTTCAGATAATTGACCCATTTTTTGACCCATTTCTCAAAACGGGTTCAACCCGAACCCCATTCTACTACTACTACTCTCGCCCAAGCACGGTTAACTGCAGAATTCTACTGATCGGACCCGGAAAAAAATGATCCATTTATTGAATCAAACATGACACATACAATCACCAACTAACAGATTAAACAAAACGATCTCTTGATCATCAAATCAGCAATAAGAACAATAATAACACAAAAAAAAAAATTCAAACTTCTCAATATATGAAATCGATACTTTAGTGAAGAAATTAAGCTATCAGACTTAAAATCTAGCACGATTACTACTTATTTAACAAGCTGAATAATGGGTTGATCAGAGAAATTAGATTCCACCCAGAAATTAAAAGGGGGAATCTCGAACAATCATAAAAATTGCATGAATATATCAAAAGGAATCTAATTAAATTGGGTATTAATTGAAGAAAAAAAACATGGTAAATTGAAATTAAAAAAAAAAAGGGAGATAGATGAAGAGAGATTACAGTGAGAGAGATGAAGAAGAATGAGGAAGGAGAAGATGGCGAATGTAAGCAAAGCAAAGCAAAATTTGGGTTTTTTTTTTGAGGATTGGTGGGCTATGGATGCTCTTTGTATGATGGTATAATAAACATCAAATGAGGAAAAAAATCAATTGGAAATATTGGACCAAAAATGTGATTGTGGTAAGTAAGAGCTTGCAAAACCGATCTGACTCGAATGATCTGATCTGATCTGATGTCGAAAATTATTCGTGCATTTTAAAAAATTAAGCCGCTATGAAAAATAGCTAAGAGTGGTCGATTTTGAAGGTTATTATCAACGTTTTTTTGGTCATTTGGGTCCTGGAATAAAATCAACTGATATTCGTGCTGAACAAGGTCCACACCAAATGTAATGTCCCGGTGTAATATAAGGGTCATTTGGATGTCAATCGAGTCTTTTAAAGGCCATAATATGTGATTTTGAGACGCGTCGGATTCAATCGAAACGGGTTATATATTCCATTTATATCGCGCTGGAGGGTTCTAATAATCTTTTTTAGGCATTATATTCATGTTGACAAGTTTTCATCCAAAAATATTCGCGCTTTAGAACAAATTTAAAAATACTCTCGAAAATAGCTAAAAACGGTCGATTTTGAAGGGTTTTTTTTGGTAAAGGTTAAGTATATATGTGTGTGTCGTCAATTTACAAGGGTATGACTACATCAAATTAGGTAGCCATCTAGCATCTTTAGCAATAATAGGATATCTAATCTTACACATTATTCGATTTCGCACGTCAATCTTAATCATCTTAACAGCATAACTCGGGTGTTGGACTACACCCTCAGTTCTGCACAAATTCCGCCGTCTCCAAACATGATAAAATATGGCATTGATCATAGCTCGGAGAATGTTACATTGAAGCTTCGTTCCTCTCATGCGAATCGCCCAAGTCGGTCCTTCACTTCCCGGTATGCGTTTCTTCACCCACTCACTCAATAGATCAACCACTCGTAAACTCCAGTAACACCCAAAAAATAGGTGTTCCAGAGTCTCCTCATGCGCTTCACACAGATAGCAAAGGTCTGAATCTGCCACCTCAAACCTCAATAATTTTGACCTCGTGTTTAAAGCCCCCTTAACACCAGCCAAGCAATAAAACTATGTCTAGGGACACTCCAACCACTTCACACAAGCCGCGCCCACGAGACTCTCGGTCTATGATTTCGGAGCTCCTCATAGGCCCTCGATAAGGGTCATTTTGATGTCAATCGAGTCTTTTAAAGCCCATAATATGTGATTTTGAGACGTGTCGGATTCAATCGAAACAAGTTCTATATACCAATATATATCTCGCCGGATGGTTCTAATAATCATATTTAAAGTAACGTCGGATTAGCGCAAATCTTCGATATATGTACTAGAAACTGATCCGTTTAAGAGTTTTTTCAACAACCGTCAGTCATTTCATGTTATATGGAACCTATTTAGATGACCAACAAAATATCTCACATTTTTCAAAAATCATCTAAAACGGACGAATTTGAAGGTTATTATCCACGTTTTTCGGGTGTTTCGGGTCGATTTGGTCCCGAACTTAAATGACTCCAAATTTTCACAGTAATTATTTTATATATATTGTAGATATGTCTCGTTGTTGCGGAAGATAAATATGGCTTCAAATAAATACATTTAAAAGACATTCGGCTAAATTTCGAGTAACGTCGAATTAGCGTAAATCTTTGATATATTTACTAGAAACTGAACTATTTAAGAGTATTTTTGACAACCGTCAGTCATTTTATGTTATATGCGACTTATTTAGATGACCACCAAAATATCTCACATTTTTCGAAAATCATCTAAAACGGCCGAATTTGAAAGTTATTATCCACGTTTTTCGTATCGATTTGGGGTCCCGATATTAAATGTCTCCGAATTCGCACAGTAACTATTCCATACATTGTAGAAATGTCTCTCGTTCAATGTTGCGTAAGATAAATATGACTTCAAATAAATACATTTAAAAGACATTCGGCTACCTTTAAAGTAACGTCGGATTAGCGCAGATCTTCGATATATGTACAAGAAACTGATCCGTTTAAGAGTTTTTTCAACAACCGTCAGTCATTTCATGTTATATGGAACCTATTTAGATGACCAGCAAAATTTCTCACATTTTTCGAAAATCATCTAAAACGGCCGAATTTGAAGGTTATTATCCACGTTTTTCGGGTGTTTCGGGTCGATTTGGTCCCGAAATTCAATGACTCCAAATTTCCACTGTAATTATATTCCATATATTGTAGATATGTCTCGTTGTTGCGGAAGATAAATATGGCTTCAAATAAATACATTTAAAAGACATTCGGCTAAATTTCGAGTAATGTCGAATTAGCGTAAATCTTTGATATATTTACTAGAACCTGAACTATTTAAGAGTTTTTTTGACAACCGTCAGTCATTTTATGTTATATGCGACTTACTTAGATGACCAACAAAATATCTCACATTTTTCGAAAATCATCTAAATCTGCGGAATTTCAAGGTTATTATCCACGTTTTTCGGGTTTTTCGGTTCGATTTGGTGTCACGATATTAATTGTCTCCGAAATTGCACAGTAACTACTTCATACGTTGTAGATATGTCTCGTTGTTGCGGAAGATAAATATGGCTTCAAATAAATACATTTAAAAGAAATTCGGCTACCTTTAAAGTAACGTCAGATTAGCGCAAATCTTCGATATATGTACTAGAAACTGAACTGTTTAAGAGCTTTTTTAACAACCGTCAGTCATTTTATGTTATAAGCGACATATTTAGATGACCTGCAAAATTTCTCACATTTTTCAAAAATCATCTAAAACGGCCGAATTTGAAGGTTATTATCCACGTTTTTCGAGTGTTTCGGGTCGATTTGGTCCCAAAATTAATTGTCTCCGAATTTGCACAGTAACTACTCTATACATAGTAGATATGTCTTGTTGTTGCAGAAGATAAATATGGCTTCAAATAAATACATTTGAAAGACATTCGACTATCTTTAAAGTAACGTCAGATTAGCGCAAATCTTCGATATATGTACTAGAAACTGAGCCGTTTAAGAGTTTTTTCAACAACCGTCAGTCATTTCATGATATATGGAACCTATTTAGATGACCATCACAATATCTCACATTTTTCGAAAATCATCTAAAACGGACGAATTTGAAGGTTATTATCCACGTTTTTCGTGTGTTTCGGGTCGATTTGGTCCCGAAATTAAATGACTCCAAATTTCCACTGTAGTTATTTTATATATATTGTAGATATGTCTCGTTGTTGCGGAAGATAAATATGGCTTCAAATAAATACATTTAAAAGACATTCGGCTAAATTTCGAGTAACATCGAATTAGCGTACATCTTTGATATATTTACTAGAAACTGACCTATTTAAGAGTTGTTTTGACAACCGTCAGTCATTTTATGTTATATGCGACTTATTTAGATGACCACCAAAATATCTCACTTTTTTCGAAAATCATCTAAAACAGACGAATTTGAAGGTTATTATCCACGTTTTTCGGGTGTTTCGGGTCGGTTTGGTCCCGAAATTAAATGACTCCAAATTTCCACTGTAATTATTTTATATATATATTGTAGATATGTCTCGTTGTTGCGGAAGATAAATATGGCTTCAAATAAATACATTTAAAAGACATTCCGTTACCTTTAAAGTAACACGTCAGATTAGCGCAAATTTTCGATATATGTACTAGAAACTGAGCTGTTTAAGGTTTTTCTCAACAAGCCTCAGTCATTTCATGTTATATGCGACATATTTAGATAACCAACAAAATATCTCACATTTTTCGAAAATCATCTAAAACGGGCGAATTTGAAGGTTATTATCCACGTTTTTCTGATTTTTCGGATCGATTTGGGGTCCCGATATTAATTGTCTCCGAATTCGCACAGTATCTACTCCATATATTGTAGAAATGTCTCATTGATTGTTGCGTAAGATAAATATGACTTCAAATAAATATATTTAAATGACATTCGGATAAATTTCGAGTAACGTCGAATTAGTGTAAATCGTCGATATATTTACTAGAAACTGAACTATTTAATGATTTTTTTGACAACCGTAAGTTGTTTTATGTTATATGTGACATACCAGCAAAATATCTCACATTTGTCGAAAATCATCTAAAACGGCCGAATTTGAAGGTTTTTTTTGGTAAGGGTAAGTATATATATATATATATATATATATATATATATATATATATATATATATATATATATATATATATGTCGTGTAACCAATTACAAGGTATGACTATGACTACATCAAATTATGTAGCCATCTAGCGTATTTAGCAAGTAAGGGATATTTAATCTTACACATGATTCTATTCCTAACATCCATCTTAATCATCTTAACAGCACACTGTGGCTGTTGTACCATTCCTTCAATTTTACACAAGTTCCGCTGTCTCCAAACATGATATATCGTGGCATTAATCATAACTCGAAGGATGTTGCATTGCAACTTCGAACCTCTCAAATTACACGCCCAAAGCAGCCCTCCTCCACACGGCAACCTCTTCTTCACCCAATCACTCAGCAATTCCAAAGCACGAGAACTCCAAGAACACCAAAAAAATAGATGATCCAAACTCTCCTCATGCGCTTCACACAAATAGCAAAGGTCAGAGTCTGCAACTCCAAACCTCAATAATTTTTTCCTAGTGTTTAGTGCCCCCCTAAACACAAGCCTAGCTATGAAGGTATGGTTAGGGATGCTCCAACCACTCCAAACCAGACACGACCACAAAACCCGCGAATTAGGAGTCCGCAGAGCCTCGTATGCCATCGTGATCGAGTAACAATTCCCCGAACCATGCCACAATCCATTCACATACATATTTTTAATTTTCTCCTTCGCGTTACATATCTTCCTCCATGCCCAAGTGACATCAGTATTGGGCTGATAATCACTCCAGGCACACCCCTTCAGGTAAATGCTATTCACCCATCGAACCCACAAGCGGTCAGGTTGATCAAATATCCACGAAACTAGCTTCGCCACAGCTACCTCGTTCCATAACGTTAGATCCCTAAGACCCAAACCTCCTTCCTCTTTGGGACAACAAATTTTCTCCCAACTCATAAGGGCCCTATTAGTACCTTCCACACCGCCATCCCAAAGGAAATTGTGACATAAAGAACTAATTCGAGCCATAACATATTTCAGGATAATGAACACCATAGCCCAATAATTGTGCAGCTGAGATAAAACAGTCTGAACCAACGTCAACCTTCCCGCATAAGACAACTTACGGGCCCCAATACTAGAAATTCTCGATATAATCCGAGCCAGCAATTTTTCACAGTCATTCTTACCTAATCGTGTACTTTGGATAGGCAAACCAAGATAACGAAAAGCCATCGTACCTTCCACTCAGCCAGAAAATTGCAGGATAGCCGCCTTCCTATCTTCATCAACTCCTGCAAAGTAGGCATGCGACTTACCCACACTTATTCACAAGCCCGAGGCTCTGCTAAAGGAGGCAAAAGCCCTCCACAAGAATTCCATCGACTCCTTCTCCCCTTTGCAAAAAAGGAGTAAATCGTCGGCGAATAGAAGATGGGTAAGCTTCATTGGTCCACATTTTGGATGATATTTAAAATTCTTATCCAACTTTCCATGAGTTAAAATACGCGAGAAATACTCCATACAAATTGTGAACAGCAACGGAGACATTGGATCACCTTGTCTTAATCCCCTTTTCCCCCGAAAAAAACCGAAATTGTCCCCGTTAGCACAAAGAGAAAATGAGACTGACTCAACACACTCCATTACTAACCCACGAAAATGATCAGGAAAATCTAAAGCTCTCAGCATTTGATCAACAAAACTCCATTCCACACTATCATAGGCCTTATGGATGTCAACTTTAAATAAGCACCGAGGTGAAATACGCCGCCTCTGATACATACGGACTAAATCTTAACAAATCAGCACTTTCTCCACAATGCTTCGCCCCTCAATAAAACCCTCTTGCGTAGGTGATATTATTTGAGGCAAAACTCTAGCTAGTCTCGAACAAATGATTTTAGCAATGCATTTATACAAGACATTGCAACATGCAATCGATCTAAACTCTTTCACAGACTGAGGTCTATTCACCTTGGGAATCAAGGTAATATTAGCACAGTTCAGTTGTTTCAGAAGCTTACCTGAGATAAAGAAATCCTGGATAGCTTTCACAATATCACCTCCAATAATATCCCACGAATCAATAAAGAATTGACTCGAAAATCCATCCGGCCCCGGCGCTTTATCACTTGGAATACTAAACATCGACTTCTTAATCTCCTCCGCAGTCACAGCCCACCACGAACAATGCCCACATCGATAGGCTCGACACTTCTCGATTCCCCTAGAGGGACTTGTAATAACGAAGGAAAGCCTCCTCGATGTCAGCCTTATTTGCACAGTCACGCCCCTCTGCGTCAGAAATTCTCACAATGGCATTATGAGCTCTACGAGCTCTCAAAATACCATGAAAATAAGCCGAGTTCATATCCCCTTCTTTGACCCATTTTTGCTTCGATTTCTGGCTCCAAAATTCACCTCGAGCCTCCTGCAAAACCCCGACCTGCTCATTTAGCAGATTCCTCCTGCAACAGACCCGCATTTCTGTCTGTGCGCAGGCGAGTCTGCACTTCTGCCAATCTGATTTCTGCCTGCAAACACTTGTTTTCTATATCAGCAAAACAGCTTGCGTTCAGTTCTTTCAACGGTTTCTTTAAGCTACGTAATTTATTCACGATCTGGAACATAGCAGCAGTCCCCCTAATTGTCGCACCCCAGGCTGCCGAGACACAAGTCTTAAAAACAGGAGACTTACTCCACATATTCATGTACTTGAAACTACGATTTCTTCTTGCCGGCGGATTACCAATCAAGTTGCACGATACATGGGCAATGGTCGAATGTTCATTCGGGCTTAAAATTAGCGAAGCCATTCGGGTAAAGTCTCACCATGTCATCATTCACCAAACATCGGTCTATACGACTATAGACTCTTGTTTCGGGTTATTATCCACGTTTTTCGGATTTTTCGGATCGATTTGGGGTCCCGATATTAAATGTCTCCGAATTCGCACAGTAACTACTCCATACATTGTAGAAATGTCTCGTTCAATGTTGCGTAAGATAAATATGACTTCAAATAAATACATTTAAAAGACATTCAACTACCTTTAAAGTAACGTCGGATTAGAGCAAGTCTCCGATATATGTACTAGAAACTGAGCTGTTTAAGAGTTTTTTCAACAACCGTCAGTCATTTCATGTTATATGGAACATATTTAGATGACCAGCAAAATATCTCACATTTTTCAAAAATCATCTAAAACGGCCGAATTTGAAGGTTATTATCCACGTTTTTCGGGTGTTTCGGGTCGATTTGGTCCCGAAATTAAACGACTCCAAATTTCTACTGTAATTATTCCATATATTGTAGATATGTCTCGTTGTTGCGAAAGATAAATATGGTTTCAAATAAATACATTTAAAAGACATTCGGCTAAATTTTGAGTAATGTCAAATTAGCGTAAATCTTTGATATATTTACTAGAAACTGAACTATTTAAGAGTTTTTTTTGACAAACATCAGTCATTTTATGTTATATGCGACTTATTTAGATGACCACCAGAATATCTCACATTTTTCAAAAATCATCAAAAACTGCGGAATTTCAAGGTTATTATCCACGTTTTTTGGGTTTTCGGGTCGATTTGGGGTCACGATATTAAATGTATCCAAAATCGCACAGTAACTACTTCATACATTGTAGATATGTCTCGTTGTTGCGTAAGATAAATAAGGCTTCAAATAAATACATTTAAAAGAAATTCGGCTACCTTTAAAGTAACGTTAGATTAGCGCAAATCTTCGATATATGTACTAGAAACTGAATTGTTTAAGAGTTTTTTCAACAACCGTCAGTTATTTTATGTTATATGCGACATATTTAGATGACCTGCAAAATATCTCACATTTTTCAAAAATCATCTATAACGGCCGAATTTGAAGGTTATTATCCACGTTTTTTGGGTGTTTCGGGTCGATTTGGTCCCAAAATTAAATGTCTCTGAATTCGCACAGTAACTACTCCATATATTGTAGATATGTCTCGTTGTTGCGGAAGATAAATATGGCTTCAAATAAATACATTTAAAAGACATTCGGCTAAATTTCGAGTAATGTCGAATTAGCGTAAATCTTTGATATATTTATTAGAAACTGAACTATTTAAGAGTTTTTTTTTTGACAAACGTCAGTCATTTTATGTTATATGCGACTTATTTAGATGACCACCAAAATATCTTACATTTTTCGAAAATTATCTAAAACTGCGGAATTTCAAGGTTATTATCCACGTTTTTTGGGTTTTTCGGGTCAATTTGGGGTCACGATATTAAATGTCTCCGAAATCGCACATTAACTACTTCATACATTGTAGATATGTCTCGTTGTTGCGGAAGATAAATATGGCTTCAAATAAATACATTTAAAAAAAATTCGGCTACCTTTAAAGTAACGTCAGATTAGCGCAAATCTTCGATATATGTACTAGAAACTGAACTGTTTAAGAGCTTTTTTAACAACCGTCAGTCATTTTATGTTATATGCGACATATTTAGATGACCTGCAAAATTTCTCACATTTTTCAAAAATCATCTAAAACGGCCGAATTTGAAGGTTATTATCCACGTTTTTCGGGTGTTTCGGGTCGATTTGGTCCCAAAATTAATTGTCTCCGAATTTGCACAGTAACTACTCCATACATAGTAGATATGTCTTGTTGTTGCAGAAGATAAATATGGCTTCAAATAAATACATTTAAACGACATTCGGCTATCTTTAAAGTAACGTCGGATTAACGCAAATCTTTGATATATGTACTAGAAACTGAACCGTTTAAGAGTTTTTTCAACAACCGTCAGTCATTTCATGTTATATGGAACCTATTTAGATGACCAACAAAATATCTCACATTTTTCAAAAATCATCAAAAATGGACGAATTTGAAGGTTATTATTCACGTTTTCCGGGCTTTTCGAGTAGATTTGGTCCCGAAATTGAATGTCTCCAAACTCGCACAATAATTACTCCATACATTTTAAATATGTCTCGTTGTTGCGGAAGATAAATATGGCTTCAAATAAATACATTTAAAAGACATTCCGTTACCTTTAAAGTAACACTTCGAATTAGCGCAAATCTTCGATATATGTACTAGAAACCGAAGTCTTTAAGAGTTTTTTCAACAACCGTCAGTCATTTCATGTTATATGGAACCTATTTAGATGACCAGCAAAATATCTCACATTTTTCGAAAATCATCTAAAACGGACGAATTTGAAGGTTAATATCCACGTTTTTCGGGTGTTACGGGTCGATTTGGTCCCGAAATTAAACGACTCCAAATTTCCACTGTAATTATTCCATATATTGTAGATATGTCTCGTTGTTGCGGAAGATAAATATGGCTTCAAATAAATACATTTAAAAGACATTCGGCTAAATTTCGAGTAATGACTATTTAAGAGTTTTTTTGACAACCGCCAGTCATTTTATGTTATATGCGACTTATTTAGATGACCACCAAAATATCTCACATTTTTCGAAAATTATCTAAAACTGCGGAATTTCAAGGTTATTAACCACGTTTTTTGGGATTTTCGGGTCAATTTGGGGTCACGATATTAAATGTCTCCGAAATCACACAGTAACTACTTCATACATTGTAGATATGTCTCGTTGTTGCGGAAGATAAATATGGCTTCAAATAAATACATTTAAAAGAAATTCAGCTACCTTTAAAGTAACGTCAGATTATCGCAAATCTTCGATATATGTACTAGAAACTGAACTATTTAAGAGTTTTTTCAACAACCGTCAGTCATTTTATGTTATATGCGACATATTTAGATGACCTGCAAAATATCTCACTTTTTTTAAAAATCATCTAAAACGGCCGAATTTGAAGGTTATTATCCACGTTTTTCGGGTGTTTCGGGTCGATTTGGTCCCGAAATTAAATGTCTCCGAATTTGCACAGAAACTACTCCATACATTGTAGATATGTCTCGTTGTTGCGGAAGATAAATATGGCTTCAAATAAATACATTTAAAAGACATTCGGCTATCTTTAAAGTAACGTCGGATTAGCGCAAATCTTCGATATATGTACTAGAAACTGAGCCGTTTAAGAGTTTTTTCAACAACCGTCAGTCATTTCATGATATATGGAACCTATTTAGATGACCATCACAATATCTCACATTTTTCGAAAATCATCTAAAACAGACGAATTTGAAGTTTATTATCCACGTTTTTCGGGTGTTTCGGGTCGATTTGGTCCCGAAATTAAATGATTCCAAATTTCCACTGTAATTATTTTGTATATATTGTTGATATGTCTCGTTGTTGCGGAAGATAAATATGGCTTCAAATAAATACATTTCAAAGACAATCGGCTATATTTCGAGTAACGTCGAATTAGCGTACATCTTTGATATATTTACTAGAAACTAAACTATTTAAGAGTTGTTTTGACAACCGTCTGTCATTTTATGTTATATGCGACTTATTTAGATGACCACCAAAATATCTCACATTTTTCAAAAATCATCTAAAACGGACGAATTTGAAGGTTATTATCCACGTTTTTCGGGTGTTTCGGGTCGATTTGGTCCCAAAATTAAATGACTCCAAATTTCCACTGTAATTATTTATATATATTGTAGATATGTCTCGTTGTTGCGGAAGATAAATATGGCTTCAAATAAATACATTTAAAAGACATTCCGTTACCTTTAAAGTAACACGTCAGATTAACGTAAATTTTCGATATATGTACTTGAAACTGAGCTGTTTAAGAGTTTTTTTCAACAACCCTCAGTCATTTCATGTTATATGCGACATATTTAGATAACCAGCAAAATATCTCACATTTTTCGAAAATTATCTAAAACGGCCGAATTTGAAGGCTTTCCACGTTTTTTGGGTTTTTCTGCTCGATTTGGAGTCCCGATATTAATTGTCTCCAAATTCGCACGGTAACTACTCCATATATTGTAGAAATGTCTCATTGATTGTTGCGTAAGATAAATATGACTTTAAATAAATATATATAAATGACATTCGGATAAATTTCGAGTAACGTCGAATTAGTGTAAATCGTCGATATATTTACTAGAAACTGAACTATTTAAGGGTTTTTTTGACAACCGTCAGTTGTTTTATGTTATATGTGACATATTTAGATGACCAACAAAATATCTCACATTTGTCAAAAATCATCTAAAACGGCCGAATTTGAAGTTTTTTTTTGGTAAAGGGTAAGTATATATATATATATATATATGCCGTGTAACCAATTACAAGGTATTACTACATCAAATTATGTAGCCATCTAGCGTCTTTAGCAAGTAATGGATATTTAATCTTACACATGATTCTATTCCTGACATCCATCTTAATCATCTTAACAGTACACTATGGCTGTTGTACCATTCCTTCAATTCTACACAAGTTCCGTTGTCTCCAAACATGATATATCGTGGCATTAATCAAACTTGAAGGATGTTGCATTGCAACTTCGAACCCCTCAAATTACACGCCCAAAGCAGCCCTCCTCCACACGGCATCCTCTTCTTCACCCAATCACTCAGCAATTCCAAAACACGAGAACTCCAAGAACACCCAAAAAATAGATGATCCAAACTCTCCTCATGCGCTTCACACAAATAACAAAGGTCAGAGTCTGCAACTCCAAACCTCAATAATTTCTTCCTAGTGTTTAGTGCCCCCCTAAACACAAGCCTAGCTATGAAGGTATGGTTAGGGATGCTCCAACCACTCCAAACCAGACGCGACCACAAAACCCGCGAATTAGGAGTCCGCAGAGCCTTGTATGCCATCGTGATCGAGTAACAATTCCCCGAACCATGCCACAATCCATTCACATACATATTTTTAATTTTCTCCTTCGCGTGACATATCTTCCTCCATGCCCAAGTGACATCAGTATTGGGCTGATAATCACTCCAGGCACACCCCTTCAGGTAAATGCTATTCACCCATCGAACCCACAAGCGGTCAGGTTGATCAAATATCCACGAAACTAGCTTCGCCACAGCTACCTCGTTCCATAACGTTAGATCCCTAAGACCCAAACCTCCTTCCTCTTTGGGACAACAAATTTTCTCCCAACTCACAAGGGCCCTATTAGTACCTTCCACACCGCCATCCCAAAGGAAATTGCGACATAAAGAACTAATTCGAGCCATAACATATTTCGGGATAATGAACACCATAGCCCAATAATTGTGCAGCTGAGATAAAACAGCCTGAACCAACGTCAACCTTCCCGCATAAGACAACTTACGGGCCCCAATACTAGAAATTCTCGATATAATCCGAGCCAGCAATTTTTCACAGTCATTCTTACCTAATCGTGTACTTTGGATAGGCAAACCAAGATAACGAAAAGCCATCGTACCTTCCACTCAGCCAGAAAATTGCAGGATAGCCGCCTTCCTATCTTCATCAACTCCTGCAAAGTAGGCATGCGACTTACCCACACTTATTCACAAGCCCGAGGCTCTGCTAAAGGAGGCAAAAGCCCTCCACAAGAATTCCATCGACTCCTTCTCCCCTTTGCAAAAAAGGAGTAAATCGTCGGCGAATAGAAGATGGGTAAGCTTCATTGGTCCACATTTTGGATGATATTTAAAATTCTTATCCAACTTTCCATGAGTTAAAATACGCGAGAAATACTCCATACAAATTGTGAACAGCAACGGAGACATTGGATCACCTTGTCTTAATCCCCTTTTCCCCCGAAAAAAACCGAAATTGTCCCCGTTAGCACAAAGAGAAAATGAGACTGACTCAACACACTCCATTACTAACCCACGAAAATGATCAAGAAAATCTAAAGCTCTCAGCATTTGATCAACAAAACTCCATTCCACACTATCATAGGCCTTATGGATGTCAACTTTAAATAAGCACCGAGGTGAAATACGCCGCCTCTGATACATACGGACTAAATCTTAACAAATCAGCACTTTCTCCACAATGCTTCGCCCCTCAATAAAACCCTCTTGCGTAGGTGATATTATTTGAGGCAAAACTCTAGCTAGTCTCGAACAAATGATTTTAGCAATGCATTTATACAAGACATTGCAACATGCAATCGATCTAAACTCTTTCACAGACTGAGGTCTATTCACCTTGGGAATCAAGGTAATATTAGCACAGTTCAGTTGTTTCAGAAGCTTACCTGAGATAAAGAAATCCTGGATAGCTTTCACAATATCACCTCCAATAATATCCCACGAATCAATAAAGAATTGACTCGAAAATCCATCCGGCCCCGGCGCTTTATCACGTGGAATACTAAACATCGACTTCTTAATCTCCTCCGCAGTCACAGCCCACCACGAACAATGCCCACATCGATAGGCTCGACACTTCTCGATTCCCCTAGAGGGACTTGTAATAACGAAGGAAAGCCTCCTCGATGTCAGCCTTATTTGCACAGTCACGCCCCTCTGCGTCAGAAATTCTCACAATGGCATTATGAGCTCTACGAGCTCTCGAAATACCATGAAAATAAGCCGAGTTCATATCCCCTTCTTTGACCCATTTTTGCTTCGATTTCTGGCTCCAAAATTCACCTCGAGCCTCCTGCAAAACCCCGACCTGCTCATTTAGCAGATTCTTCCTGCAACAGACCCGCATTTCTGTCCGTGCGCAGGCGAGTCTACACTTCTGCCAATCTGATTTCTGCCTGCAAACACTTGTTTTCTATATCAGCAAAACAGCTTGCGTTCAGTTCTTTCAACGGTTTCTTTAAGCTACGTAATTTATTCACGATCTGGAACATAGCAGCAGTCCCCCTAATTGTCGCACCCCAGGCTGCCGAGACACAAGTCTTAAAAACAGGAGACTTACTCCACATATTCATGTACTTGAAACTACGATTTCTTCTTGCCGGCGGATTACCAATCAAGTTGCACGATACATGGGCAATGGTCGAATGTTCATTCGGGCTTAAAATTAGCGAAGCCATTCGGGTAAAGTCTCACCATGTCATCATTCACCAAACATCGGTCTATACGACTATAGACTCTTGTTTCGGGTTATTATCCACGTTTTTCGGATTTTTCGGATCGATTTGGGGTCCCGATATTAAATGTCTCCGAATTCGCACAGTAACTACTCCATACATTGTAGAAATGTCTCGTTCAATGTTGCGTAAGATAAATATGACTTCAAATAAATACATTTAAAAGACATTCAACTACCTTTAAAGTAACGTCGGATTAGAGCAAGTCTCCGATATATGTACTAGAAACTGAGCTGTTTAAGAGTTTTTTCAACAACCGTCAGTCATTTCATGTTATATGGAACATATTTAGATGACCAGCAAAATATCTCACATTTTTCAAAAATCATCTAAAACGGCCGAATTTGAAGGTTATTATCCACGTTTTTCGGGTGTTTCGGGTCGATTTGGTCCCGAAATTAAACGACTCCAAATTTCTACTGTAATTATTCCATATATTGTAGATATGTCTCGTTTTTGCGAAAGATAAATATGGTTTCAAATAAATACATTTAAAAGACATTCGGCTAAATTTTGAGTAATGTCAAATTAGCGTAAATCTTTGATATATTTACTAGAAACTGAACTATTTAAGAGTTTTTTTTGACAAACATCAGTCATTTTATGTTATATGCGACTTATTTAGATGACCACCAGAATATCTCACATTTTTCAAAAATCATCAAAAACTGCGGAATTTCAAGGTTATTATCCACGTTTTTTGGGTTTTCGGGTCGATTTGGGGTCACGATGTTAAATGTATCCGAAATCGCTCAGTAACTACTTCATACATTGTAGATATGTCTCGTTGTTGCGTAAGATAAATAAGGCTTCAAATAAATACATTTAAAAGAAATTCGGCTACCTTTAAAGTAACGTTAGATTAGCGCAAATCTTCGATATATGTACTAGAAACTGAATTGTTTAAGAGTTTTTTCAACAACCGTCAGTTATTTTATGTTATATGCGATATATTTAGATGACCTGCAAAATATCTCACATTTTTCAAAAATCATCTATAACGGCCGAATTTGAAGGTTATTATCCACGTTTTTTGGGGGTTTCGGGTCGATTTGGTCCCAAAATTAAATGTCTCCGAATTCGCACAGTAACTACTCCATACATTGTAGATATGTCTCGTTGTTGCAGAAGATAAATATGGCTTTAAATAAATACATTTAAAAGACATTCGGCTATCTTTAAAGTAACGTCGGATTAGCGCAAATCTTTGATATATGTACTAGAAACTGAGCCGTTTAAGAGTTTTTTCAACAACCGTCAGTCATTTCATGTTATATGGAACCTATTTAGATGACCAGCAAAATATCTCACATTTTTCGAAAATCATCTAAAACGGACGAATTTGAAGGTAATCCACGTTTTTCGGGTGTTTCGGGTCGATTTGGTCTTGAAATCAAACGACTCCAAATTTCCACTATAATTATTCCATATATTGTAGATATGTCTCGTTGTTGGGGAAGATAAATTTGGCTTCAAATAAATACATTTAAAAGAAATTCGGCTACCTTTAAAGTAACGTCAGATTAGCGCAAATCTTCGATATATGTACTAGAAACTGAACTGTTTAAGAGTTTTTTCAACAACCGTCAGTCATTTTATGTTATATGCAACATATTTAGATGACCTGCAAAATATCTCACATTTTTCAAAAATTATCTAAAACGGCCGAATTTGAAGGTTATTATCCACGTTTTTCGGGTTTTTCGGGTCGATTTGGGGTCCTGGAATTAAATGTCTTCGAATTCGCACAGTAACTACTCCATACATTTTGGATATGTCTCGTTGTTGCGGAAGATAAATATGGTTTCAAATAAGTACGGAGTACATTTAAAAGACATTCGGCTACCTTTAAAGTAACACGTCTGATTAGCGCAAATCTTCGATTTATGTACTAGAAACCGAACTGTTTAGGAGTTTTTTCAACAACCGTCGGTCATTTTATGTTATATGCGATATACTTAGATGACCAGCAAAATATCTTACATTTTTCGAAAATCATCAAAAAGGGTCGAATTTGAAAGTAATATCCACGTTTTTCGGGTCGATTTCGTCCCGAAATTAAATTTCTTCAAATTCGCACAGTAACTAATCTATACATTGTAGAAATGTGTCGTTGTCGCAGAAAGTAAATATTGCATCAAATAAATAGATTTAAAATACATTCGGCTATCTTTCGAATAAAGTCGTATTAGCGTAAATCTTTGACATTTGTATTAGAAACTGAACTATTTAAGAGATTTTTTGACAACCGTCAGTCATTTTATGATATCTGGGACATATTTAGATGACCGGCAAATATCTCACATTTTTCGAAAATCATCAAAAACGGCCGAATTCGAAGGTTATTATCCACGTTTTTCGGATCGATTTCGTTTCGGAATTAAATGTCTCCAAATTCGCACAGTAACTACTCCATACATTGTAGAAATCTCTCGTTGCTGCAGAAGATAAATATGGTTTCAAATAAATACATTCAAAGAACATTCGTCTATCTTTCGAATAACATCGTATTAGCGTAAATCTTCGATATATGTACTAGAAAATGAACTATTTAAGAGCTTTTTTCACCACCGTCAGTCATTTTATGTTATATGGGACATATTAGATGAACGACCAAATATTTCACATTTTTCGAAAATCATAAAAAAAAAAACGGCCGAATTCGAAGGTTATTATCCACGTTTTTCGGGTCGATTTGGTCCCGAAATTAAATAACTCCAAATTCGCACAATAACTATTTTATACATTTGCGCTAATCCGACGTTACTCGAAATGTATCCGAATATCTTTTAAATATCTTAAAATTCGTATCATAATTACTATATTTATTTGCCTCGTATATCATAATTACTATAATCCTCTTACTGTGTTTTATTACATAAATAATCCCATGTTTCAATTATTTTTTTGTTTACTTTTACTAAGAGGGTAATGAAGAATATATAATGGATTATTTAATAAAATAATCAAGAAAATGGTGTGTTAATAAAATACTAAAATAATTAACTTGTTAAGGATTAATAAAATACTAAAATAAAAGAAGATTTACTAAAAAAAATCACTAAAAAACACTTTCTAGTGTGTTACACTAACATAAATATGCAATAATGCCCAAATATTATCCAAGTTTTTTCACTTTAAGAGGATATTTACTACGAGTATGTATCAAATCTCTCGGAATCAAGTGATTTTTGCATCAAAAATATATCGTGAGACAAACAAAATTGCCACATCGATCAAAAAGAGAAAAATACAAAGTAAAAAAACAAACAACCCGTGAAACCGTCTCATAAATAAATTAATAAATTAATATGAAAAAAAATTACTCATACAGCGAATGCATAAAATCAATAGCCTCTCTAGAATATGATCAGTCTTCAAACAAGACTACATTTAAAAGATATTCGGTTACCTTTAAATTAACGTTGGATTAGCGCAAATCTTCGATAT
This sequence comes from Agrostemma githago, assembly GCA_958450325.1. Classification (NCBI taxonomy): domain Eukaryota; kingdom Viridiplantae; phylum Streptophyta; class Magnoliopsida; order Caryophyllales; family Caryophyllaceae; genus Agrostemma; species Agrostemma githago. The sequence continues at coordinate 76,022,985 of OY288247.1, read as the reverse complement.
ATGTACTAGAAACTGAACTATTTAAGAGTTTTTTTAACTACCGTCAGTCATTTCATGTTATATGGGACCTATTTAGATGACGAGCAAAATATCTCACACTTTTCGAAAATCATCTAAAACGGCCGAATTTGAAGGGTTTTTTTTTTTTTGGTATAGGGTAAGTATGTATTAAAAAATGTGGATCAATGTACAAATGAATGGCTACATCAAATTATGTAGCCATCTAGCATCTCTAGTCCGTAAAGGGTATTTAATCTTAGACATAATTCTATCTCGTACAGTCGTACATCCCTTTTGATCAACTTAACTATATGATGAGGTCGCTGGACTGATCCTTCAATTCTACACAAGTTTCGTTGCCTCCATACATAGTAAATCATGGCGTTAAACAAGACACGCATGACATTGCATTGCAATTTCGATCCCCGCATCTTGCTCGCCCAAAGTAAGGTATCGTTACTCGGTATTTGTTTCCTCACCCACATGCTCAGACTGTCAACAATCTGAGAGCTCCACTCACAGCCAAAGAATAGGTGCTCCAAGCTCTCTTCCTGAGCTTCACATAAATAGCAACGGTCTGAATCAGCAACACCAAACCTCACAAGATTTATCCTAGTGTTTAAAGCCCTCCTAAACACAAGCCAAGAAATAAAGCTATGTTTATAAGAAATAAAGCCAAGATTTGAAGGTTATTATCCACGTTTTTCGAGTGTTTGGAGCTGATTTGCTCCAGAAATTAAATGTCACCAAATTTCCATTGTAAATACTTCATATATTGTAGATATGTCTTGTTGTAGCGGAAGATAAATATGGCTTCAAATAAATACATTTAAAAGATATTCGGTTACCTTTAAAGTAACGTCGGATTAGCGCAAATCTTCGATATATGTACTTGAAACTGAACTGTTTAAGAGTTTTTTCAACAACCGTCAATCATTTTATGTTATATGCGACATATTTATATGACCAGCAAAATATCTCACATTTTTAAAAAATCATCTAAAACGGCCGAATTTGAAGGTTATTATCCACGTTTTTCGGGTGTTTCTGGTTGATTTAGTCCCGAAATTAAATGTCTCCAAATTTTCACTGTAACTACTCCATATATTGTAGATATGTCTCGTTGTTGCGGAAGATAAATAATGCTTCAAATAAATAAATTTAAAAGACATTCGGGTAAATTTTGAGTGACTTCGAATTAGCGTAAATCTTCGATATATTTACTAGAAACTGAAATATTTAAGAGTTTTTTTGACAACTGTCAGTCATTTTATGTTATATGCGACATATTTAGATGATCAGCAAAATATCTCACATTTTTCGAAAATCATCTAAAACTGCCGAATTTGAAGGTTATTATCCACGTTTTTCGGATTATTCGAGTCGACTTGGTCCCGAAATTAAATGTCTCCGAATTCGCACAATAACTACTCCATACATTTTAAATATGTCTCGTTGTTGCGGAAGATAAATATGGCTTCAAATAAATCCATTTAAAAGACATTCATCTACCTTTAAAGTAACGTCGGATTTGCGCAAATCTTCGATATATGTACTTGAAACTGAACTGTTTAAGAGCTTTTTCAACAACTGTCAGTCATTTCATGTTATATGGGACCTATTTAGATGACCAGCAAAATATCTCACACTTTTCGAAAATCATTTAAAACGGCCGAATTTGAAGGTTATTATCCACGTTTTTCGAGTGTTTGGAGCTGATTTGCTCCAGAAATTAAATGTCTCCAAATTTCCACTGTAACTATTCCATACATTGTAGATATGTCTCGTTGTTGCGGAAGATAAATATAACTTCAAATAAATACATTTAAAAGATATTCGGCTACCTTTAAAAAGTAACGTTGGATTAGCGCAAATCTTCAATATATGTACTAGAAACTGAACTATTTAAGAGCTTTTTTAACTAACGTCAGTCATTTCATGTTATATGAGACATATCTAGATGACCAGCAAAATATCTCACACTTTTCGAAAATCATCTAAAACGGCCGAATTTGAAGGTTATTATCCACGTTTTTCGAGTATTTCAAGCTGATTTGCTCCAGAAATTAAATGTCTCAAAATTTCCACTGTAAATACTCCATATATTGTAGATATGTCTCGTTGTAGCGGAAAATAAATATGGCTTCAAATAAATACATTTAAAAGATATTCGGCTATCTTTAAAAAGTAACGTCGGATTAGCGCAAATCTTCAATAAACTGAACTATTTAAGAGTTTTTTTAGAACCGTCAGTCGTTTAATGTTATATGCGACATATTTAGATGACCAGCAAAATATCTCACATTTTTCGAAAATCATCTAAAACGGCCGTATTTGAAGGTTATTATCCACGTTTTTCGAGTTTTTCGGGTCGATTTGGGGTCCTGAAATTAAATGTCTTCGAATTCGCACAATAACTATTCCATACATTGTGGATATGTCTCGTTGTTGCGGAAGATAAATATAACTTCAAATAAATACATTTAAAAGACATTCTGCTACCTTTAAAGTAACGTCGGATTAGCGCAAATCTTTGATTTATGTACTAGAAACTGAACTGTTTAAGAGTTTTTTCAACCACCGTCAGTCATTTTATGTTATATGCGACATATTTAGATTACCAGCATAATGTCTCACATTTTTAGAAAATCATCAAAAAGGGTCGAATTTGAAAGTTAATTATCCACGTTTTTCGGGCCGATTTCGTCCCGAAATTAAATTTCTTCAAATTCGCACAGTAAGTACTCCATACATGGTAGAAATGTCTCGTTGTTGCAAAAGACAAATTTGGTTTCAAATAAATACAATTAAAAGACATTAGGCTATCTTTCGAATAACGTCGAATTAGCGTAAATCTTCGATATATGTACTAGAAAGTAGAAACTGAACTATTTAAGAGCTTTTTTCACAACCGTCGGTCATTTTATGTTATATGGGACATATTTAGACGAACGACAAAATATTTCACATGTTTCGAAAATCATCAAAAACGGCCGAATTCGAAGGTTATTAATCCACGTTTTTCGGACCGATTTGGTCCCGAAATTGAATATCTCCAAATTCGCACAATAACTATTTCATACATTTGCGCTAATCCGACGTTACTCGAAATGTATCCGAATATCTTTTAAATATCTTAAAATTCGTATCATAATTACTATATTTATTTGCCTCGTACATTATTATGGTATCATGTTTTATTAGATAAATAATCCCATGTTTCAATTATTTTTTTGTTTACTTTTACTAAGAGGGTAATGAAGAATATATAATGGATTATTTAATAAAAATAATCTAAACTATTGAACATCTTCTTATATTAATCCAATCTAAAGATTAACTCAAAATACAAATTAAAAAAACAAACAACCCGTGAAACCGTCCCACTTCTTCCAGTGCAAACAGTAAAAATTCTGGCTCATAAATCTAAGTAGTACAGTACATGTTTGTTGACTGGTGAAGCTCTACCTCCGCCCTTAGTGTGATTTCTGGTAGATATTTGTTTGTTGAATTGTGGAGATGAGTCTTTTAAAGACCATAATACTATACGTGATTTTGAGACGTGTCGGAATCAATCGAAACAAGTTCTATATACCAATTTATATCGCGCCGGAGGGTTCTAAACTTCTAATAATCATCTTTAGGCATTATATTCATGTTGTAAAGTTTTTGTCCAAAAATATTCGTGCTTTAGAACACATTTAAAAACTCTTGAAAATTGCCTAAAAAAGGTCGATTTTGAAGGTTATTATCCACGTTTTTTCGGCTATTTCAGTCCCGGAATAAAATCGACCGATACTCGCGCTGAACAAAGTCCACAGCAAATGTAATGCTCCGGTGTAAAATAAGGGTCATTGGGATGTGAATCGAGTCTTTCAAAGGACATAATATGTGATTTTGAGACGTGTCGGTTTCAATCGAAACAAGTTTTATATATCAATTTATATCGTGCCGGAGGGTTCTAATAATCATCTTTAGGCATTATATTCATGTTGACATGTTTTCGTCCAAAAATATTCGTGCTTTAGAACAAATTTAAAAACGCTCGAAAATAGCTAAAAAAAGGTCGATTTTGAAGGTTATTATCCACGTTTTTTCGGCTATTTCAGTCCCGGAATAAAATCGACCGATATTCGCGCTGAACAAAGTCCACACCAAATTTATTGCCCCGGCGTAAAATAAGGGTCATTTGGATGTCAATTGAGTCTTTTATAATATGTGATTTTGTGACGTGTCGGATTCAATCGAAACAAGTTATATATACCAATTTATATCGCGCCGAAGGGTTCAAATAATCATCTTTAGGCATTATACTCATGTTGACAAGTTTTCGTCCAAAAATATTCGCGCTTTAGAACAAATTTAAAAATATCGAAAATAGCTAAAAACGGTCAATTTTGAAAGCTATTATCCACGTTTTTTTGGCCTTATGTATGGGTCCCGGAATAAAATCGATTCATATTCGCACTGAACAACCTACACACCAAATATAATGCCTCAGTGTAATGTGAGCGTCATTTGGAAGTCGATAGAGCTTTTAAAAGACATGATACGTGATTTTGAGACGTGTCGGAATTCATCGAAACAAGGTCTATATTCCTTTTTATATTGTGTCGGAGAGTTCTAATAATTATTATTAGGCATTTTATACATGTTGACAAGTTTTCGTTAAAAAACATTCGCGTTTTGAAACAACTTTCAAAACTATTGAAAATAGCTTAAAACGACCGATTTTGAAGGTTATTATCCACGTTTTTCACGACTATTTCACTTCAACTCACCTCGGCCTATTTCAGCCCAAAAACCAATGCAAAAACAATAACGAAAAAGAACCACCAACCGTCGAACACGATCTCATGCATCGACAATATCAAGAATTTTAGTTATAGAGTACAACAACATAAGAACTCATTAAGATCCGAGACCCATTCACATCCCGAAAGAACGGAAAAAGGGAATTAATTTTTCAACATCGAAGGCATCTTAAAGCTAATACTCCACATTATAGGACTACGAAACAAAGCTCACTGATTTGAAAGAGCAAATTAAAATTTATTTATTGAATAATTCAGCATACAAACTTATCATCAATGATTTATTGAATAATAGTAGGAGGAGTATAAGGAGTAATATATGAAGTTATCATCACATTGCGGTGCCTGTACCTCCACCGCTTCCTTGCCCTGAACCACCACCAGCTTTCTCCTGCAACGCCTTTGCATCCCTGTCTGTACCAAAAGTCGAGCATTACAAATTACTACAGTTGTACTTTATAATCTCTCCATCACTCATTTGTAATGCTGTTTTACAGTAAATCCCAGCAAACCCGATTTACATGTACAATGAGAAATAAACAACGATGATTATATCACCAGTCAGTCTATCTCAACTTGGGTAGTTCTTGAAAAAACGATCAATTTCTCGTTTCAGATTCTTCGCAAAAATTATTGATTTTTGATTTCATCGGTTAATGATAGTTAATCAGCAAAAATTAGGGATTTTACCTCATAAAATTCATTTCATTGATACAGAGAGTAATAACCTTGATTTCACCCCAAATTACATCACATTATTGATTTGATCTATTAATGAAATTTAATCAGCAAAAAATAAGGCTTTAATAATTTCATCTAGTAATTGATAACTACAACTTGATTTTACCCCAATTACACTACGATTAATTAAATTAACCATTGATTTCACACCAATTTATACCAAGATTGATCGATATAAATGTACGTATAAATGTACGTATATATAAATGTACGTATTTAATTAATCTTGGTATAAATTTATATAATCTCCTAATTTTTTGATCACCCTCGTCAGCAATACACTTCAAGGTCTTGTACGGTTCATCACGCACCAACTCGATGTAGTCATTAGATCTGATTTTCCTTCTGTCCCCGATGTCCGGGAAAGTAAGATAGGCATCTCGAGGGAAAGGCGAAGATGTTATCCCCTCCTTCTCTGTAAAAAGGATGAAATTCTGGTGTACGTACGCCATCACATCTTCGTTAATGTCCACATCAAGACTTGCACATGAACTCAGATCGAGGTAGTCGAACTCCTCACCCTCCTCAACATCAACAGGGTCTACCCTCAGCAAAGCCAAATCGAAATTATCCAGCCTACTAATTAGTTGAAGTGCCCTCATCCTAGTACCCGTCCCTGGTCTGCCCTCATGCTCTATACCTTCATTATTGTCAAGGTCAGGTAAGTCTAAGATATGAGCCACTGTTAGGATGAATCCATCCCTAGATACACATAATCCCCCGCCGCTGGTGTAATTTTTCCATTTCACTTCTCCAGACTGAATATACCAAATCTTGGAAGACAAAGACTCCATTACTGTAACCTACCTGTGTTTTAATTTAAAACGACATCAAAAATAATACACCGTAATAGAGTACAAATGGTATATATATAAATTTATATATATAAAGTGTACGTATTTATACCAAGATTAAATTAATTAAATTTATAAATGTACGTATATATGTATTATTCTGCGTATATATGTACGTATTTGCGTATAAATGTACGTATATATGTACGTATCTGCGTATATATGTGCGTATTCTGCGTATAAATGTACGTATATATGTACGTATTCTGCATATAAATGTACGTATATATGTACGTATTCTGCGTATAAATGTATGTATTCAAGTACGTATTTTGTGTATATATGTACGTATTTGCGTATATATGTACGTATTTTGCGTATAATGTACGTAAATCTGCATTGTTGGGTGGGATTGGAGGAATGAATAATGGTGGGTGGCGGATTACTATCTCATCAAGAGGATGAAGTTGAATATTTGAAATCCCTAAAAACTTTAATTAAAATTAAAATTGGTTTTCTCAGAAAAAAAATCCCCCATTTTCTTCCCCTCTTCTTCTCTCCCACTTCAAATCACTCCATTTTTACACGAAATCCAAGCTTTTTAACCTAATTCAAATCCCTCTTCTCTATACTTTCTCCCCTTTCTTCCTTCATCAATTTTTCCCTCATTTTAATTTCGAATTTTGATTAATTTATCTGTCAATTTGAGCTTGAATTTGTGAAATTAGAGAGGAACCCTCGATTTGATCTGTGATTTTATTGTATATTTGAAGTGGATTTTTTATTAAATTCTTTTTGTTGGTATTTAATTTTAAAAAGAACTTTGGATTTTGACCTACTTTAATCACTTTTATGATTGATTTTTTAGTTCGATTTCCTCAGTTGAAAAGGGGAAAATCCATGATTATAACTGCCCTATTTATTTATGTTTCAAATTTTAGGGATTATCGGATTTTTTAATTAGTGAATTTTCCCTCTTCATTGAAAAAAATACCAATATATTTTTTTGAGTGGCTCAATTTATGTGAATTTCATCAGTTTTTCTTTGTGTAAGTTAGCTTCTTCCTCTATCTTTATAATAAAAAGTGTTGCGATTATGATCTTAAAAAGGGCCTAATTGTTAATTATAAACATAAAATTATGATCTAAATTGATAATTTAAAATCTAGAATTAAATATGCTATTAAAAATGTCGGGCCTATGCTAGTTAATGATTAAGCTCACAAAATCCCAAAGCAACCGTTTAGAAAGAAAAAAAACTTTTAAAGTTAAAAATGTCGTACAGTCGGGGATTTTAGCGTGCTGTGTGACTTTTATTATTGAAGCTGAGGTTGAGGGTTAGGTTTAAGACTGGGACATGGAAGCCTAAGGTGAAGTGTGATTTGAAGGTTCCATTGACTGGTAGTAATGGTGGTAGTTCTACTTCTACCCAGAAATTTGAAGATACCAAGTGTGACTATTATTATTGATTTCTTTATTTTATTTTATTTTTAATTTGTTGATTAATTATTTTGGTTTTTTTTTAAAAAAAATTATTATTATTGGTTAAAAATGTTACCCTAATTATTTCGTACGTGAAATATCTCACACAGTAACACTTACATTGATAAAAAAGACCGTCTTATACTTTCTTTTTTTTTAGCAACGACACATGACATTTGGTGATTAAATAATGCAACCAATTTCAATTATGTTGATTAATAGATTTTTCTTTTTCATTTTTCAAAAATTGAAATAAAAAATAAATACATAATGCAACCGATTTCAATTACGTACATTAATCGATTTTTATTTCTTTTTTTTTTTCAAAAATTGAAATAAAAAATAAATATATAATGCAATCAATTTCATGTTTTCACCTACGGACAATTCTATCCCTTAAAACATCAATTCGGACGATCTTAATTTACCTCTTAATTTTAAAGCTTATTTACCTCTTAATTTTAAACAAATACCACACCAAATATAAGGCCCCGGTGTAAAATAAGGGTCATTTGGATGTCAATCGAATCTTTTAAAGATCATAATATGTGATTTTGAGACGTGTCGGATTCAGTCGAAACAAGTTCTATATATACCAATTTTTATCGCGCCAGAGGGTTCTAATAATTATCTTTAGGCATTATATTCATGTTGACAAGTTTTCATCAAAAAATATTCGCGCTTTAGAACAAATTTAAAAACTCTCGAAAATAGAAAAAAACGGTCGATTTTGAAGGTTATTATCCACGTTTTTTCGGCTTTTTGGGTCCCGGAATAAAATCGACCGATATTCGCGCTGAACAAACTCCACACCAATTGTAATTATACGGTGCAAAATAAGGGTCATTTGGATGTCAATCGAGTCTTTTAAAGGCCATAATATGTAATTTTGAGACGTGTCGGATTTAATCGAAACAAATTCTATCTACCAATTTTTATCGCGCCGGAGGGTTCTAATAATCATTTTTAGGTATTATATTCATGTTGAAAGGTTTTCGTCCAAAAATATTAGCGCTTTAGAATAAATTTAAAAACTCTCGAAAACAGCCAAAAACAGTCGATTTTGAAGGTTATTATCTACGTTTTTTAGGCCATTTGGGTCCCGGAATAAAATCGACCGATATTCGCGCTGAACAAACTCCACACCAAATGTAATGCTCCCGTGTAAAATAAGGGTCATTTGGATGTCAATCGAGTCTTTTAAAGGCCATAATATGCGATTTTGAGACGTGTCGGAATCAATCCAAACAAGTTCTATATACCAATTTATATCGCTCCAGAGGGTTCTAATAATCATTTTTAGGCATTATATTCATTCTGGCAAGTTTTCCTCCAAAAATATTCGCGCTTTAGAACAAATTTAAAAACTCTCAAAAATAGCTACAAACGGTCGATTTTGAAGGTTATTATCCACGTTTTTTCAGCCATTTGCGTCCCGGAATAAAATCGACCGACATTCGCGCTGAACAAGGTCCACACCAAATGTAATGCCTTGGTGTAAAATAAGGGTCATTTGGACGTCAATCGAGTCTTTTAAAGGCTATAATATGTGATTTTGAGACGTGTCGGATTCAATCGAAACAAGTTCTATATACCAATTTTTATCGCGCCGGAGGGTTCTAATACTCATCTTTAGGCATTATATTTATGCTGACAAGTTTTCGTCCAAAAAAATTCGCGATTTAGAACAAATTTAAAAACTCTCGAAAATAGCCAAAAACGGTCGATTTTGAAGGTTATTATCCACGTTTTTTCGGCTATTTGGGTCCCGGAATAAAATCGACCGATATTCGCGCTGAACAAATTCCACACCAAATGTAATGTTCCGGTGCAAAATAAGGGTCATTTGGATGTCAATCGAGTCTTTTAAAGGCCATAATATGTAATTTTGAGACGTGTCGGATTTAATCGAAACAAGTTCTATCTACAAATTTTTATCGCGCCGGAGGGTTCTAATAATCATCTTTAGGCATTATATTTATGTTGAAAGGTTTTCGTCCAAAAATATTCGCTCTTTAGAATAAATTTAAAAACTCTCGAAAACAGCCAAAAACAGTCGATTTTGAAGGTTTTTTTTTGGTAAAGGGTAAGTATATATATATATATGCCGTGTTGTCTAATTACAAAAAATATGACTACATCAAATTATGTAGCCATCGATCGTCCTTAGCCAGTAACGGATATTTAATCTTACACATGATTCTACTACGGATATCCAATTTAATCAATCTAACAGCATATTTCGGGTGTTGGAGCATTCCCTCAGCCCGACACAAATTTCTCATCCTCCAAACGTGGTAAATGGCGGCATTAATCAGGGCTCGCAGAATGTTGCATTGGAACTTCGAACCCCTCATCTTACACGCCCAGGCCAAGGTATCATTATTCGGTATCTTCTTCTTCACCCAAACACTCAACAGGTCGACAACTTGAGAACTCCAATTACACCCAAAAAATAGGTGTTCAAAGTTCTCCTCATGGGCTTCACATAAAACACACCGATCAGAATCCGCCACCCCGATTCTCCATAATTTTTTCCTAGTGTTTAAAGCCTCCCTAAACACAAGCCAGGCAATAAAGCTATGTCTAGGTATGCTCCATCCACTCCAAACAAGCCGAGCCCACGGGACACTGACACCAACGGATCGAAGGTCATCGTAGGCCTTCGAAATAGAATAATGGGTCATAGAACCGTGCCACACACCATTCGCATACATTGATTTTATTCTTTCCTTCGCTTGACAGATCTTTTTCCACGCCCATGTAGCTTCAGTGTTCGGTTTATACTCCCTCCAATCGGCTCCCCTCAGATAAATACTGCTAACCCACCTGACCCAAAGACGTTCAGGTTGATCAAACACCCAAGACGCCAGCTTAGCCACCGCTGCTTCATTCCAAGTCGCAAGTTCTCTAAGGCCTAACCCACCTTCCCTTTTCGGGTAACAAATTTTCTCCCAACTTACTAAGGCTCTATTAGTACCTTCCACCCCGCCATCCCACAAAAAATTCCGACATAAGGCACCAATCCGACCCATAATATACTTTGGGATAATGAACACCATGGCCCAATAATTATGGAGCTGAGATAGAACAGCCTGAACCAAAGTCAATCTGCCAGCATACGAAAGCTTACGGGCTCCAATACTAGTGACCCTCGCAATAATACGGGCTAACAGCTTTTCACAATCATTTTTACCTAGTCTAGTACATTGAATAGGCAATCCAAGATACCGAAACGGTAACGTACCTTCCACACAGCCTGAATACTGTAAAATGGCCTCTTTCCTGTCTTCATCCACACCGGCAAAATAAGCATGAGATTTTCCTACACTTATACACAGCCCCGATGTCCTACTAAAAGTAGCAAAGGCCTTCCACAAAAACTTCATCGATTCCTTATCCCCTTTACAAAAAAGGAGCAAGTCATCAGCAAACAGCAAATGGGTAAGCTTCATCGGTCCACACTTCGGATGATACCTGAACTTCTTATCCATATTGCCATGAATAAGGATATGCGAGAAATACTCCATGCAAATAGTGAACAGCATCGGAGACATAGGATCTCCTTGTCGAAGTCCCCTCTTCCCTTTGAAAAACCCAAAATTATCCCCATTAGCACACATCGAATACGAGACCGTGGAAACACATTCCATGATTAAATTGCAAAAATGGTCAAGGAACTCGAGCGCGCGCAACATCTCCTCCATAAAACTCCATTCAACACTGTCATAAGCCTTATGTATATCCACTTTAAACAAGCAGCGAGGCGAAACATGGTTCCTCTTATACAATTTTACCAGATCCTGACATATGAGCACATTTTCCACAATACTTCTTCCCTCGATAAATCCCCCTTGATTAGGTGAAATTATATGAGGCAAGACTCGACCCAGTCTCGTACAAATGATCTTAGCAATACATTTGTACAAAACATTACAGCAGGCGATGGGTCGGAATTCTTTAACAGTCTTAGGCCGATTAACTTTAGGAATCAACACAATGTTAGCACAGTTTAGCTGTTTCAGAAGTTTACCTGAAGTGAAAAAATCTTTAACAGCTTTCACAATATCGTCTCCAATAATGTCCCACGAATCAATAAAAAATTGACTCGTGAAACCATCAGGACCCGGAGCTTTATCTCGCGGAATACTAAATAAAGCACTTTTAATCTCCTCGTAGGTCACCGCAGCCTCCAACCAACTTCTGTGCTCGTTGGAACATAAAACGCCCCGTCGAACAATGCCCACATTAATAGGCTCCACAACCCGAGACTCCCCCAACAACGAGCCATAGTAACGTAGGAAAGCATCCTCGATGTCGTGCTTGTTCACGCATTCAAGCCCATCCGCATCTTCAATCAAAGCGATTGCATTATGCGCCCTCCTAGCCCTTAAGAGCCCGTGGAAATAAGCGGAGTTAACATCTCCATCCTTGACCCATTTTTGTTTCACTTTTTGGCTCCAAAAAGCTGCTCTCGCCGCTTGGAGATTCCGCACTAAACAGTTCTGATCCGCTTGGAGATTTTGAAGGTTATTATCCACATTTTTTCGGCTATTTGGGTCCCGGAATAAAATCGACCGATATTCGCGCTGAACAAACTCCACACCAAATGTAATGCTCCCGTGTAAAATAAGGGTCATTTGGATGTCAATCGAGTCCTTTAAAGGCCATAATATTCGATTTTGGAACGTGTCGGAATCAATCCAAACAAGTTCTATATACCAATTTATATCGCTCCAGAGGGTTCTAATAATCATTTTTAGGCATTATATTCATTCTGGCAAGTTTTCCTCCAAAAATATTCGCGCTTTAGAACAAATTTAAAAACTCTCAAAAATAGCTACAAACGGTCGATTTTGAAGGTTTTTTTTTTTTTTTTGATGAACGAGGGAACCCGCAGCCGCTACCTTTTTGGTGCGCTCTGGATAAACCCTCGGGTGTACGCATAGCCTGCAAACCACGCACACCAAGGTAAACCGCCCGTGGGCGACAGGCTCGAAGTCTAGAAGGCATAGTCTCAAGCCATACAACTCCCACAAGTTCGCGCTTGCAGGGGCTTGAACCTGAGACCCTTGGGCCAATGACCACAAGTTTTAACCACTAGGCAACACCCTTATGGGCGATTTTGAAGGTTATTATCCACGTTTTTTCAGCCATTTGCGTCCCAGAATAAAATCGACCGACATTCGCGCTGAACAAGGTCCACACCAAATGTAATGTCTTGGTGTAAAATAAGGGTCATTTGGATGTCAATCGAGTCTTTTAAAGGCCATAATATGTGATTTTGAGACGTGTCGGATTTAATCGAAACAAGTTCTATCTACCAATTTTTATCGCGCCGAAGGGTTCTAATAATCATCTTTGGGCATTATATTTATGTTGAAAGGTTTTCGTCCAAAAATATTCGCTCTTTAGAATAAATTTAAAAACTCTCGAAAACAACCAAAAACAGTCGATTTTGAAGGTTATTATCCACATTTTTTCGGCTATTTGGGTCCCGGAATAAAATCGACCGATATTCGCGCTGAACAAAGTCCCAACCAAATGTAATGCTCCCGTGTAAAATAAGGGTCATTTGGATGTCAGTCGAGTCTTTTAAAGACCATAATATGCGATTTTGAGACGTGTCGGAATCAATCCAAACAAGTTCTATATACCAATTTATATCGTGCCGGAGGGTTCTGATAATCATTTTTAGGCATTATATTCATGTTGACCAGTTTTCGTCCAAAAATATTCGCGCTTTAGAACAAATTTAAAAACTCTCGAAAATAGCCAAAAACGGTCGATTTTGAAGGTTATTATCCACGTTTTTCCGGCTATTTGGGTCCCGGAATAAAATCGACCGATATTCGTGCTGAACAAAATCCACACCAAATGTAATGCTCCGGTGCAAAATAAGGGTCATTTGGATGTCAATCGATTCTTTTAAAGGCCATAATATGTGATTTTGAGACGTGTCGGATTTAATCGAAACAAGTTCTATCTACCAATTTTTATCGTGCCGGAGGGTTCTAATAATTATCTTTAGGCATTATATTCATGTTGAAAGGTTTTCGTCCAAAAATATTCGCTCTTTAGAATAAATTTAAAAACTCTCGAAAACAGCCAAAAACAGTCGATTTTGAAGGTTTTTATCCACGTTTTTTCGGCCATTTGGGTCCCGGAATAAAATCGACCGATATTCGCGCTGAACAAATTCCACACCAAATGTAATGCTCCTGTGTAAAATAAGGGCCATTTGGATGTCAATCGAGTCCTTTAAAGGCCCTAATATGTGATTTTGAGACATGTCGGATTCAATCGAAACAAGTTCTACATACCAATTTTTATCGCGCCGGAGGGTTCTAATAATCATCTTTAGGCATTATATTCATTCAGAAAAGTTTTCCTCCAAAAATATTCGCGCTTTAGAACAAATTTAAAAACTCTCAAAAATAACTAAAAATGGTCGATTTTGAAGGTTATTATCCACGTTTTTAGGCATTATATTTATGCTGACATTATACCAATTGGTGTAAAACGAACTCGCGCCGAAGGGTTCTAATAATCATTTTTAGGTATTATATTCATCCTGACAAGTTTTTCTCCAAAAATATTCGCGATTTAGAACAAATTTAAAAGCTCTCAAAAATTGTTAAAAACGGTCGATTTTGAAGGTTATTTTGACTGATTTTGACATGATATGACTAAAGAAAGACGTACGAAAAGAGTAATAGTAATAACTATTTATACTTTATTTCCATTGAAAGAGTCACTATAAGACTAGTTACGTTGAATGCCTTCACAAATCAATAAGACACACTAACCTCCAAACACACCGATTTGAAGAACAATAGATTTTGCTAGAGACAAAGTAATCAATAAATTAAATCGAGTATATACATTAAAGTTCGAGAATAGGTCGAGGGCGTTATTGGGTCTACGATGTCTCTAATCATTGACTTTACATGCACGATATATATAGAAAGTGTTATAGAACTCGTGAATGAGCTTCAGCTTCGATCTGCATGCATGCATGTCATCAGTATCGCTTCAGGTATCCACCGGAGTTTAAGTAAATATGTGATCGATCGAGTATACATACATTAAAATTTGAGAATAGGTCGATCGAGCGCATTCTGAACCTCGATCTTATGCCTCTAATCATTGACATTATCTGATCTGATCTAATGGAACTTCGGATGAAATCATGCATCAAGTCAGACCAGCTACTAGATGGTTCAATTAGTCTCTCTCCCCTATACCAAATCAATAATAAATCGATAACAAGTACTCGTGATTCGTGAATGAGCTCCAGCTATATATCGTGAGCGAAACTCTAGAGAAATAAACCAGCTACTAGATGATTCGATTAATCTTTCGCCTCGACCTATACCCAAATCTGACGAACGATTTACACGGATGTCAAACTATCAGTATCGATAAATCAAGTACTCGTGATTCGTGAATGAAACCCTAGAGAAATAAACCAGCTACTGGATGATTCGATTAATCTTTCGCATCTGTACCCAAATTTGACGAACGATTTACATTCATGTCAGACTATCATCAATATCATTTCGAACCTCGACCAGAGTTTATCTTTATATTATACAAATAAAGTGAATAAGTGATCAAGTAGTGGTAGTGGCATGCAACAAGTGGTTCATATATATTGAGTAAAGGCCAAATAAAATAGGGTCACTTCCATATATTACTATGTGGATTTTCTGTCGATTGCACCCATATATGACCCCTCTTTGCCCATAACCTCTTCGTCCCACATGCACAAGAAAATTGTTAGCACAAATGCACAATCATCATACATTCATACTCTCGATCTTATTTAAAACAAATATATTTATTTTATGTATTTATAAAAAAAATCAGATATATAGGAACAGTTTTTTATTAGTTGTTAGACGGTTTATTGGATCAAATGATATACTCTTGATCTTATTTAAAATAGATATATTCATTTTACGTATTTATAAAACAGATAAATCAGATATATAGGAATGGTTTTTTATTAGTAGTAAATTAAATTACCATAAATTTAAGGGTTTCATATTTGACTCAAAAAAAAAAAGGGTTTCATATGATTTTAATTCATATATTAATATATTATTACTGTATATATTCTCAAACACTAATTTATTCTACATTGTCATGAAAAAATGAGACGTCACAACATTGCATGTAATAATGTAGCTCTCATATAATTTTTTTTTTTAAAGAAAATAAATAAATAAATTGAACTATAAAATATGTTGTTAGCAAATAAATGTCATAATTATTATATTGCCAACATTATAATGTAATAATTAAATAATTAATAATCAACACAATAATATAGTTTGGCCAATTTAATTAGTGTTCAAGAAGATCAATTGAGCATGTTATTCCTAACCACCTAACTATGCAAATCTTAATGACAATTATATGAGAGGTATGAAATTATTATTAAGTTATTATTAATAATATTATCGTTTTCATTTATAACAAGTCAATTATTAGCAAAATAAACTCAAATTATGAGTATCGTCTTTCGTGACTATACCAGCTAAGATCGCTGATATCAACGGTTTTATATTTTTTTTAAAACTATGAAAAATCCAATATTATGTCACATTTTACTATATATATTACTTTAGTTTCATAGAATTGGTGCATTTATTTTAAAGTTTTAACAATTGCATTTATTTTTATTTTCATATTATAAACAACAACAACAATAATAATAATAATAATAATAATAATAATAATAATAATAATAATAATAATAATAATAATAATAATAATAATAATGATAATAATAATAATAATTATAATAATAATAATAATAGTAATAGTAATAGTAATAATAATAATAATAATAATAATAATAACTACTTATGTTGTAAGTTAATTAATTTTAATTTTAATAATGTTAAATATAGGCTTTATTGATTGATTGATTGACAACACAACAAAAAAAACATACATTATCAAACATAATAATCACTAAATCAAGAAATGACCTAATTTAAAAACATAAGCATGTTACTAATAGTCTAATACCAAGCAAATAAACATAATTCAGTAAAAATTGAAGTGCCAACTAATTTAAAATTCAATGCAAAAGGGACCCAATAAAATAAATATTAACACCTACACAAAATAATTAATAAAGTTAGATTACATATACAATGTATCGGTCGTATTATTTTTATATCGAGTCAAATAATAATACGAATATAACAAAGGCAAAATATATAGAAAATAGAAGGACAAAAAACGGCTAACATCTGGTTACATGAAGTTTTATTTAACCCGTTATAATCTTAATTATTACTGACATATATATATATATATATATATATATATATATATATATATATATATATATATATATATATATATATATATATATATATATATATATATATATACACACTTATATATCCATTTTATTATATTATACCGAGTCAAATAATACGAATGTAACAAAAACAAAATGCATAGAAAATAACAAGAATAAAAACGTATAACATCTAACCACATAAAATATTATTTAACTCGTTATAATTTTATATTTTATCGGTTTGTTTTATATATGATATATCCGTCTTATTATCCTTATACCGAGTCAAATAACATGAAAATGACAAAAACAAAATACCTAAAAAATAACAAAAAAAATAAAACATATAATCTTAATTAAAACAAATGTTTATTTCATACCCTATATTCGTACGACTTATTATCATATCTTTATACGAACCCAAATAACATGAATAACAAAAATAAATAAAAACATATAACATCTAATCACATGAAATATTATTTATATTTAACCCGTTATTTATATTTTTTTTTTATTAATACAGATATATCCATTTAAAGAGAGACCAGAATTATCGACTTATTTCACACCCTATATTCGTTACGATTTATCATCATATCTTTATACAAACCCAAATAACATGAATATATAACAAAAATAAAAAAAAAACGTATAACATCTAATCACATGAAATATTATTTATTATTTAAACCGTTATTCATATTTTTTTTTATTAATGCAGATATATCTGTTTTAAGAGAAATCAGAATTATCGACTTATTTCAATTAGGTTATTGGTCTAAGGAAGGATATGATTGTACAGCTAAGGGCTCTTAAGAGCCCAGTTGTTTACAATCTTAAGCACCTCACATGCACATGCACCCTTCATGTTACCCTACGTACTTCCTATATATACTTACATATTTTTTCCATTTTCCAACACACAATTCTCACAACCAAAAAAATATAATCCACACTTTATTAATTATATAAAAAAAACATCATATTATTATTATTATTATTATTATTAATTATCGAGTGAAGAAAAAAAAAATGACGAAAATGGTTTTAGGGACGGTGGTTAATATAATTGTTTTGTATTTTGTGGTCGTAAATGGTGCAATATTATCGAATAATTTTTTAGGTGATTTCGAACCTACATTTGGTAATGAAAGGGTTAAAACGATGGGAGGAAACTTGTTATCGTTATCACTAGACAAGTATTCTGGTGCTGGGTTTCGGTCTAAGAAAGATTTCTTGTTTGGTAGGGTCGATATGGAACTTAAGCTTGTACCCGGTGATTCATCTGGAACTGTCACTACCTTTTATGTAAGTCTGATTTTAATTCTGTTGTTTCAGTAATTTGTTTATCTGATTTTTAACTGGAATAATACAGGTAAGAAAGAACTGAAATAAATTTAATTATGTAATAATTGTCATTATTATTATTTCTTTAGTTTGATTGGAAAATGGTTTATCTTTAATTAAAATAATATTTATGTAATTAAGTCACTACTTTCACTTACTATATATATTGAGACTTTGAGAGTTGTGTAATTATATACTCCCTCCGATTCTTTTTATCAGTTGTTTTAAAAGATTTTACGAGAATTAAGAATCAGTTGAAAAAAGTTTTGATAATAATAATAAAGTAATCTTTGAAAATGGTAAAAATAAGTTTAAACACCGATCATAAAGCTCAAATAAAACATCATATTTCCCGAATAATTATTGTTTTTGAAAATATAAAAGACGTGTAATAATACATGGAAAACCGTAAAATGATAAATAAAAATAAAATTTTGTTCTTTTCTAAAATGACAAATAAAAAGGTGGTGTACATGTTATAACATGTTAATATTAAGAGGATATTAACATGATAACATGCATGTTAGTAAAAGTTAAAACATATATTCATTTTTTTTATTTTGATTCTTTGTTTTTAACAAATAAATAATTAACATGTTATTAGAAGTTTTTATTACTATTCCTTACATTATTAAAAGCTAACACATAATTAACTTGTCATTTATATTAACAACATATTATTATTATATTAACATGCATGTTAGTAAAACTTACTTCTATTTTTTTTTTGTTCTTAGTTTATGATACAATTAAAATTTGAACATTTTTTGATAAATGATAAGGTCTGTATTTAAGAGATTAAAATGAGAAATAAATTATTAATAGATATTTGTGTAATATAGTCTTCATTTCTTAAATTTATACCAAATTTGGAGGATATTAATTATTTAAATACGACCTTAATTATAAGTTATATTTACCATTATCCTTTTTTAATTTGAAACATACTTGTATTGTACTACATATTTTTGTTCCATATAAACAATGAAACCGGAAGAGAATGAAATCAACGTTATTTTACCATAACGATAAATACTCTGGTCCAGTTGTTATAGTTTCTCACAAACATTACCAGCTAATTAAACAAGCTCTGTAGACGTTATAAATTTATAATAAGACTTGTTATCATGTGGTTAATAAAAGAATATTATTATTATTATTATTATTATGATTTTTAGTATAATATTTATTTTTATTTAATTATTTATTTTTAATTAATTAATTATTTATTTATTTATTTGCAGTTGACGTCGGACCAAAGCACGGGTAGACACGACGAAATAGACTTTGAATTTTTAGGGAATGTAAGTGGTCAACCTTACACTCTCCACGCAAATGTGTTTAGTCAAGGAAAAGGAGATAGAGAACAACAATTTCACTTGTGGTTTGACCCTACTATCAACTTTCACACTTACTCCATTGTTTGGAACACTAAACTCATCATGTAAGTATAATTTATTATTATTATTATTATTAGACTAATTAAGTACCTTTTTTAGTTAAATTATTGGTTCGACGAGTTTATCATGTTTAATTATCTAGCTTAATTAGAGTTCTCGAGTGTGATAGTCTAAGAATGAGTACAAAAGAACGTTAATCGTTTCTTTGAAATGCATGTATGTGTTGTCGTGTTCGTGTTCATATGAATTGGGTCGATCTAGACCAGAAGATTTAAACAAACAAAACCATTTTTTTTATAGTTTTATTGTTATATTTTACTTTTAATTTCACTCATCATGTAAGTATAATTAAGTGCATTATTAGACTAATTAAGTACTCTTTTAGTTTGACGAGTTTATCGTGTTTAATTATCTAGCTTGACTAGAGTTCTCGAAGCTAGTCCGACAATGTAAGAACAAGTTCAAAAACATTAGTCGTTTTAATTGAATTGTGTTGTCTTGTTTCTATACGTATGAACTAGGTCTAGACCCGAATATTTAAACAAATAAAACCATTTTATAGTTATAGTTTACTTTTAATTTGTTATTTGAATTCCTAAAACCGATAATGTCTCATCTCTTCTATTTGATCTGTTCTTCATAGATAGAAAACACGAACATGATTAATTATATATGGAGTAGTTATAAATGACTAAATGAGACGTATGTATATACTATTATAAAATTGCTATATGTAATTTTTCAGGTTTTTGGTGGACAATACACCAATTAGAGTATTTAGAAGTAATGAGAATGTGGGGGTCCCATTTCCAAAGAACCAGCCCATGAAGATACAATGTAGTCTATGGAGTGCAGATTGGGCCACACAAGGTGGGCTAATCAAGACGGATTGGTCCAAAGCACCCTTCGTTGCACACTATCGGGGCTACAAAGTGGACGGATGCGAGGGTATGAGCGGTAGGTCCGCTTGCGCTAACACCCCTGGCTCATGGCGCACCCATGACCTCGACGAGTTTGGTAGGAGAAGGTTGAAATGGGTTCAAACCAATTACATGATTTATGATTATTGCAAAGATACTAAAAGGTATCCTCAGGGTTCGCCTAAGGAATGTCTGCGTTCTGAATAAAATAAATAAATAAATGATTTCATTATTGATTTTCATGATTCTTTTTGAATTGTGAAAATTGATTTTAAATTGAGATTTGTGATATCGAGTCGTATATGGTATTAATTCTTTGTATGTGTATAACATGGTATTAAAGAAATTAAGTGGGTGTGACTTGTGTATTAGTGAACTTACAAATTCTTGTACCTTGTAATCTATCTATTTATATAAATATAATATATGTCTTAAAGTTATTGAGATAATCGTAATGAATACGGAGTATTACTCGTATTATGGGTTGTTTCCGATGATGCCATGACTGGTTGTTGTTTCGGTTTTACAATGAAGAGACTGGAATGCGAATTGGGCATTACTATCTGAATGCTAAATCTGCAGTCGGATTACTTGATCCAATCGGAATGTTGCAATGCATGAATATGGTGAAATATAGAAAAAAAACACTATATTAAATACAACGTAGGTAATAATAATACACCAAAATAATGAAAACTAATTTCTTTTTTAAAAAATTGTGATAATTTGGACAAAAAAATAATTCATTTACAAAGTATTTTTCAAATAAAAATAGTTTTATTGTACATTTTTTTCACTTAAAAAATTTGATGGATTGGAATTCACAAAAAATTTGTTCCAAAAATGAAAATATATTACTTTAATAAACAAAATAAATAATTTAAACGATATCAAATATTTCGTGGTAAAAAAATTGTGGTAAAAAGAAAAATTCATTAATTTCTCCGGACAGTTTTTTTAAAATATATGTAACTATTGAATGCATTTTGGAGCGAAATTTATTTATGAGACTTATTTTCAAAGTTTATACTGGTATACCTAATCATCACGGGTGACTGGGAGACCGCTCGCAGAAGTATCAGGTTATCAAGATGCACCCTAGCTGGGTTGATCATGCCTAGTACCTCAGCATCTGTCTCCATGCTCATATCAAGTAAATAGTCGGTTAGTGCTGAGAAAACAGCGCGATCACCTGTACGAGACTAATAAGACTTGATGTGGCAGCATATAATACGTGGCACAGCCCTATGATGCGCCACATCAGGAGAGTCATAGTTGCAAACGATATATTCTTCCCACGCAGGAGTACTAAGGTCAGTTAGGCAACTTCATCATTTGAGCCAAGAAACGTTGGGCGGTAATAACTTTTTCCCCTTGATTTGTGCAGATTCGTTTGTAGATAGACAACCATCCCATGCCGTGGGAAGCCAGTTCTTCATGATAAGCGCGATAAGGTTACGCAATTCCAATAAGGTGTTATCGGTGGCCAGGAGTGTTGCTAAATATTGTTGTGCATTGGCACAATAATCAAACGTTCATATATTTTTATCAAATCACTTCGGGCTTCTTCGAGATACAAATCGTCCACATGTGAATTGGATCGATCGACTCAAGAAGTAATGGAGTTTTATGACTCTATACTACATTTGGTTTGTATGCATGCGAGACTTGGATCTCTCGATGAGAAACGGATCGGACCCAAGCGCACCAAAACAGAACTGACTCACCTAATCGGATCGGACATTACCTCTCTGGATACCTTAACGACCGTAAACTTTCTCTAACTCAATAAAAACATACTCCATATGCAAGTCCAGAAGTCCTTATTATCACGATAGTGTTCCACCATTTGTCTCATCAAAAATATTGCTTCCATAGTCGATCTCTCGGGCATAAATCCAAATTCATTTTCGGATATCCCCACACACTTTCCACAACCGTACGTTGCTCGATCACTCATTCCAATAATTTCATAGTATGACTCATCAACTAAATTACTCGATAGTTTAATTTGAGCGCTCTTGAACATCGCCTTTATTATTATATAAACATATTAAAGTACTTGTCCTCCAAACTAGTGGCAGTTTATATATATATTGTGTTTCCAAACTTCCGGACCTTTTGCTTTCTTTTCACCCCCATTTTTTTTAACGCTAAACTTACTTCACCTTTTTTAATACGCCACATAAAATCCCGATTAACCAAATTGAGTGCAATACTCACCTCCTCAATCTATCTATCTATACTATATAATAAAACAGAAACCACTACATTGACCTTTTGGCGCCAAAACGCACTTTCCAAAAACATCATAATTTCCATATTAATATAATCAATATATCAATATATATTAATAAAGCAAGAACTTTTCGAGCGATATGATTGGTCCAAGTTTTTTATATATTTTTTAAGTTAAATAAAGAATATAAAAATGTGTATATGAAAAAAAATCCTACTCTACCTGAGACTCGATTTTTGTAAAATTTAAATAAAGAATACTCGTATAAGAATTTGTATAAGAAAAAAAAACAATCATACTCCATTTAGACTCAAAAAATTATCACTATATAAACCGACGATATCACCTCATAAGGCAAAAAAATGGAGAGCGACAGCGAACGCTTAGTCAATTTTGTTGATAATTGTTTTAATATTTATTTATTCATCCCCAAAAAATATAAAATTATAATTTTGAAATAAAATTATAATTTTGAATTTTTAAGTAATAATTATTATAGTTTTAATATATTTTTTTAATTTAAATAAAGAATATATAGAAATTTGTGTAGGGAAAAAATAATCCCACATCGAAAAATTATAATGAGGTGATGAAATTCTATATAATAAAAGTAGTCATTCGTTCTTAGATATCAACCCACGATTTTTTGAATCTTAAAAAAAGTTCATAAGAATATAAATTTAAGTAAAAAATTCTCATATCAAAAAATTACAATAGAGTGATGATCTATATTACTCCTGAGATTATAAATAAGAGATATCATTCGTTCTTAGATATCAAACAACAATCTTTTGAGCAAGATTATAAACTTAAGTAAAAATTATCCCACATCGAAAAATTGTGACGAGGTGATGCAATTCTTTATTATAAATAATAACAATCATCATTTTTCGATATCAATTAACCGTCTTTTTTTGGGTGTTAAAAAATTACCTAAGATTATAAAATTATCGAAAAATTATGATGCATCGCAATGATGAAATTCTATATAATAAATAAGAGCAATGACACGTTCTTAGATATCAACCAACAATCTTTTATTTGAGTCTTAAAAAAGCACATAAGATTATAAACTTAAGTAAAATTATCTTACGTCAAAAAATTATGATGAGGTGATAAATTCTACGAAGTATATTAATAAGAGTAGTCATCCGTTCTTAGATATCAACCAAGAATTTAAAATAATGATGCGGTGATGAAATTTTATATAATTAATAAATAAGAGAAATCATACGTTCTTAGATATCAATGCAACCAACATACTTTTTGAGTCTTAAAAAACTTCTAAGATTATAAATTTAATTAACAATTATCGCACATCAAAAAATTACGATACTTGATTGGTCCGTTTCATCAAAACTCAATTCAAGAAAATATCATAAATAATAAAAAAAAAATAAAGTAGAGAATCTTTTAATTATTATAATAATATTTATATATTTAATCCATTATATTAATGTGATGTTTTACCATTTAAAAAAAATTAAGTTTCATTTAACAAAAAAAATTAACGTAACAAAAATATACAAATGAAATAGTTAGATTTTGTGGTATAAAATGCTTTCATTAGTGTATAAATTTCTTACTATTATTTACTCAAAAAAGTGATGAATCTATTATTGCATGTATAAAAAACGTAAAATTTTCCACTTCGAAAAATTATAATGAAGCGATAGAATTTTATTATATAAATAATAAGAATCTTTCGTGATTAGATTTAAATAAAAAAATTCTTAATTCTTAAAAAGAGTTGTTAAGACTATAAACCAAAAATATTTTAAACTTTAAAAAGAGTTATTAAAAATATAAACTTAAGTTAAATTGTCCCACATTAAAGATTTATAATTCTATAAATAAAAGTAATTATTCGTCCTCAGATATCAACAAAAAAACTTTTTAAGTCTTAAAAAGAGCGCTCTTTAAATTGTCTCACATCGAAAAATTATACTTCGTACTACAATGTGACATAATTCTATTATATAAATAAGAGTAATCATTCGTTCTTAGATATTAACCAAAAATCTTTTGAGTATTAAAAAATCTCTTAAGACTATAAAGTTAAGTAAAATTATTTCACATAGAAAAATTGTAATGAGGTCATCGTTTTCTATTGTATAAATAAGAGTAATAATTCGTTATTAGATATTATTGTGCAGTCTCACCAATCTCACCAATTTATACAATCATCTAACTTAGTATCCTTATCAATGTCATTAACAAGCGGCTCATGCATCGCACGGGCTTTCCAACTAGTATTTCTCACAAAGATAATACCTAGAAACAAATAATATTCCTTACTATTCTCGAATATCTTGTTTAGACGAATGTTAATAAAACTACCTTAAATTCCTCGATGATGAATGTTAATTGTCTCGCTGCTCAGACAGTCTCTTGTAAAACTACACGACTAGTCGACTATGCTGTTTGTGTGAGCTTATTATTCCAATAATCGTCGAACATTCAATAAAACTAGCTTAAATTCGTCAGATAAATATACAATCTATCTATCTGTGTGAGCCTATTATTCTCTTCATCTTTCTCGATAGTTACTTATATTTTAATCAACTAATATACAATCTATTAGTCACATTCTTCAATCATTTCCAAAAAAAAAAAACACGTACAACAACAATAATTGAGGCTAACATGGGAACAATTGAGCTGGTTAGATGAGAAAAACAGCAGTAATCCACTGTTGACAAAATCTATTGTCAAAATCCTTAAGTAACAGCTAGATAACATCTATAAAAAAAACAAACTAATTTAAATAGCTGTCGGAATTATAGTACAAAATCTCGTTTAATAAAGATATATTTATATTCGTTTTTAATTTTTTTTTCGTATAATCGGGATCAATTTAGGTATAATCCGTGTAAAAAAAAATGGGATCGATTAAGTAACAACTAGATAACATCTAAAAAACTAATTTAAATAGTTGTCGGAATTATAGTACTAAATCTCGTTTAATACTGATATATTTATACGAGTATTTGTTTTCAATTTTTTTTCGTATAATCGGGATCAGTTTTTAAAATTATTTAGGTATAACCTTTGTGTAAAAAAAATCGGGATCGAATTTTTAATAAAATAGATGTATTCGACATGAAAACTTAATTGAATCGAACTGGGTTGTATATTAAATAAACTGAATCGACTGAGAAAAATTAGATTTAACGTGACTGAATTGAACTGAACGGATAATTTTAGAATTTTGTTGGCCCAATTGGGTCCCAATTGATTGCTTGGAAGTTTGGTCCAATTGTAAAGTAGGTATAAATGTTTACAATAATTCTATATATCAATATTATTAATTTCCATTAATTTATTATTTCATCTTAATTGATTGTAGTTTTATTTTAATTTAATTTTGAAATAAAGAGTATTTAGTAAGATACATATGTCTTTAATTAATTTTTTTAATTAATTTAGTTTAACCTAAATTAATTCATAATGGAATTCATTTTATTTCAAACAAAGAGAAAGTTTTATTAAGGTAATCTCATTTGATATCACGATTTACTAAATCTGAATTTGCGTCGACTCACCTCCAACTCATACTTCCTAAATCGATTTAATAACCCGCGAACAACACCTCTAACGTGACACAATCCAAATACCGATTCAGAGTTCAGACCCTTTTCTTCGCCGCTCATTCGATTCAATTTACTTCATGATCTCATCTATTTAAGATCACGATTTACTTAATCTGAGTTCACGTCAGTATGTACGACTCACCGCCAACTAATCTTTTCTTTCAGTTGATTTCGAGATTAAGACTCCAACTCATCTAATATAAACAATCCAAATATCGATTCAGACTCTGTTCTTTACAACTCATCCAATTTAATTTAATTTAATTCAGTTTGATTCAGTTCAGACTGTATGACGGGCCCACAACCAACTAATCCACATACTTGTAGTACTAAAGTAACAAACTTTTAACAACTTCATTCAATCATCATTTATTCATCAAAAAAAATGCGAACTCACCTCCTCCTCCTCCTCCTCACCGCGGCGGTGGCGGCCGCGGTGGTGGCCGTGGTGGCGGCCGCCACCACGGACGATGAAACCCGAGTCATGACCCAATTCCTAACAACCCTAACCCCACCACCACAAACCTGGACCGGAACAACCCACCACTGCAAATGGACCGGTATCACTTGCGACCCGACAACAAACCGGGTCACCTCCATCAACCTCCAATCCCTCTCTCTTACCGGCTCGCTTCCCGACTCGCTCAACTCGCTCACCCAACTCACCACCGTCTCCCTCCAAAACAACCGGTTCTCCGGCCCCGTACCCGATTTCTCTTCCCTCTCTTCTCTCTCCTCACTCTCACTCAACTCCAATAATTTCACTTCCTCTGTTTCCGATTTCTCCGGTCTCATCTCGCTTCGAACCTTTTCGATTTCCGATAATCCTGGTTTGTCGCCATGGGAGCTTCCGAGTCAACTCAGTGACTCGGTTAATCTTGTTTCGCTTTACGCTAGTAATTGCAACCTTGTCGGGTCGATTCCGGATATTTTTGGTTCGTTTCCGGGTTTGACTGATCTTCGACTCGCTTACAACAAGCTAAACGGGTCGTTACCGGGTTCTCTACTCAATTCATCGTTGCAGTACCTTTGGGTGAACAATCAGGAGCTTTCCGGTTCGATTTCGGTTGTTTCCGGGTTGACCCAATTGAAGCAATTATGGCTGCATGATAATCAATTTACCGGGTCGATACCAGATTTATCGGGTTTAACCGTTTTATTCGATCTTCAACTAAGAGACAATCAATTAACAGGTACCGTACCGAATTCAATCATTTCTCTACCGAATTTGTTGAACGTTACGTTACAGAACAACAAGCTGCAAGGTCCGTATCCGGGTTTTCCGAAACGGGTCGAGAAAACAGAGCTCGGGAACAACAAGTTTTGTCGAAACGAAACAGGGGATTGCGATAATCAAGTGAGTGTTCTACTGAATTGTGAATCGGGTTTCGGGTTTCCGATCAAATTGGCGGATAATTGGATTGGTAACGATGCTTGTAGTAATTGGATCGGGGTAAATTGCAATAGTAACGGTACAGTAATTAGTGTTAATCTCGGTAAACAGGGGTTAAACGGGTTAATTTCGCCCTCATTTTCGAATTTAACCGGTTTACAAACGTTGGTTTTGAGTGGTAATAATTTGACTGGGGTGATTCCTGAGAGTTTAACCTTATTACCTCGCTTGGTAAAACTCGATGTTAGTGGTAATAATTTGACTGGGAAATTACCCGGGTTCCGGTCTAGTGTTGTCATTAACACTAACGGGAACCCGTTATTCGGGTCTAACCCGGTTCAGCCTGCGGCTAAACCGGGTAAAACGGGTTCGAAGGAGTCCGGTTTGGTTGTGGCCGGTATTGTGGTCGCGGTTTTGGTGTTTGTTGTTGTGGTTATGTTTGTGTTGTACAAATGTTATGTCAACAAGAGAAAAATTGTCGAAAATCCTGAGTCAGGAAAACCGACTGACATGGAATTCGACAGTCGAACCAGCGAATTCCCGACACCAGAAGGTTCAAGTTCTGGACCTGGACCTGGACCTTCCGGTGTCGGGAACGTCGCTATCTCGATTGAAGTCCTCAGGCACGTGACTAAGGACTTCAGCGAGAGGAACGTGATAGGACAAGGAGGGTTCGGGATTGTCTACAAAGGTCAACTCCCGGACGGGACTATGATCGCAGTCAAGAGGATGGAGTCGGGCTCGACTGGGACGACGAAAGGAATGAAGGAATTCCAAGCCGAGATCGGCGTTCTCACCAAAGTTCGACATAGACACTTGGTTGCCCTACTCGGATCTTGTGTCGAAAGGAACGAGAGGATATTGGTGTATGAGTACATGCCCAAGGGCCACTTAGGGCAACACCTCTTCGACCGGGAATGGGAAGAACGTAACTACCTGTCTCTTACGTGGAAGAAACGCGTGACTATAGCGTTGGATGTTGCTCGAGGGGTCGAGTATTTGCATAGTTTGGCTCAAACTAGCTTCATTCATCGAGATTTGAAGCCGTCGAATATTTTGTTGGGGGATAATATGAGGGCTAAGGTCGCGGATTTTGGGTTGGTTAAGGACGCCCCGGATGGGAAATACTCGGTCAAGACTCGTTTGGCCGGGACCTTCGGGTACCTTGCTCCCGAATACGCAGGTATATATATATTCATCTCAGACAGTCTCACGATAAATTTATTATCAGTTTATCAGAATCGAGTCAGTTTTGCCAGGTCTAACTAAGTTTTTGAAAACAGTGACAGGTAGAGTGACAACCAAAATCGATGTGTATGCATTCGGGGTGATCCTAATGGAGCTAATAACGGGGAGAAAAGCCCTCGACGAGACACTGCCAGACGAGCGATCCCACCTAGTGACATGGTTCCGAAGAATCCTAATCAACAAAGACGAAAACAACATCAGAAAATCCATCGATTCTTCAATTCTCGACCCTGATGACGAGACATATGACAGTATCTGCAGGGTAGCAGAGCTAGCAGGCACTGTACTGCTCGTGAGCCACAACAGCGGCCTGACATGGGTCACGCTGTCAACGTGCTAGGCCCGTTGGTCGAGCATTGGAAACCGTGTTCCCAAGATGAGGAGGAGGAGGAGGAGGAAGACGAGGGGGGCGATGGGTATGGGATCGACCTTGGAGTTAGCCTCCCTCATGCGTTACAACAATGGCAGGCCAACGCGTTTAGTGATGTTTCCTACAGTCAGACACAGAGTAGCATTCCTGCAAAACCTGCAGGATTTGCACATTCATTCGACTCAATGGACTGTCGATGATTATATTATACTACGTATTATTTTTTTACTGCCTCCAATTCTTTGAAATTATCTCAGCACGATGTATAATTTACCATTTTTTTCTATAGTTTCTTGCTAATCATGTGAAAATAAAATTAAAAAATTAAAAAATTAAAAAAAAAAAAGGGTTGTTAATTGCTTAGAATTTTTTTTTGGTTGAGATTGGTAGTTGAAGAATGTAAAACTACACATGGGTTTGGTAGAACATTTTGTAATACATTCATTAATTCTTGTTCTTGTGATTAAATTCATTTTTTTTCCATTGATCTGTGGATTCGAACCCTGGTAATAAAGTTACGAGGAATGTTGGCGGCATCACTTTGGAGAAAAATTTTTGGGTTCAAACGTATTCAGTAAAGTTACGAGAGATGGTGCTCATAATCTGGTTAATAATTTGAAATTAAGGGAATATTTGACACCATTGAAATGAGGATAATGTTGTTTGTCTTGATACTACATTCAATATGTTTGATGGATAAGTGGTGTAAAGTTTGTTCCTTTTTACACATGGTAATGTGAGGCTTTTAAAGTTGGCCCAATTGACCGGGTCGGACCGGCCCACATGCACCCGGTTTGGCAACCCGGTTGACCCGCTCATGCACCTGAGGCTAGGGTTAGCTCGATGGGATCCTCCCATGGGTTGGTTCATGGTCGAGCAAGCAAGGTCGGGTCTAGTGGAACTTCATTAGATTCTTGTTTAGTAAACTGATACTCATGATTTAGGTTCAAATCTGTCAATTTAAGCTTGACGAGTTTATAACTAAATCATTCAGGTGACATCGTGAACGAGTCACAAAGACGATTTCGATGCTGACGGGGTTGATCTTAACCATTTTTCATGCTTCTTTTTCCTACCACTTTAAAAAAAAATTAACAAGTTAATTAGAGATAACTAATCTTTGTTATATTATGAGTAGTTGAACAATCTCAAGAGTCTTTTTACTTTGTTTTTAACTCTATAAAGTGTTACATGAACATGAGACATATATACAAGATTGTAATTATAAGTTAATTAAACACACTTAAAACCAAGTTCATCCCACAATTTTTTGTTAGCTAATCTCAAAGAAAAAAGTTGCAAAAAAATGTCAATTTTGAGTCTCATATTCATCTTGTATTGTTTCACCATTGTCTCAAGTGAGTTCTCTTCTCAATTTTTGGTTTTTTCGGGTCCTAATCTTGATAATTTTATGATTATTATTGATTTTTTTTGTGGAATTGAAAGGTGGACAAAAATCGGAACGAATCGGGATCAACTATGGCAAGCTAGGAAGCAACCTACCGACGCCATTGCAAACCGTAGAGACCCTTAAACACTTGAAAGTCGGGATGGTCAAGCTCTTCGACACGGACCCCGAGACCTTAAAAGTCCTAGCCGGGACGAGCATCCACGTGTCGGTCATGGTTCGCAACGAGGAGATAGCCGATCTAGCCCTCGACGAGTCTCTAGCCATCAATTGGGTTCACGACCGTATCTTGGCCTTTTACCCTAAGACCATGATTAGGTTTATAATGGTCGGAAACGAGGTCTATAGTAACCACATACCGGACCAATGGGACAACCTTGTCCTAGCCATGACCCACATTAGGACTACCCTAAGGACTCGAGGCATACACAACATTAAAGTCGGTACACCCTTGGCTATGGACATCTTATCGGTCGCTTTTCCGCCTTCTAATAGCAAATTTCGAGGCGATACCCTAACAACTATGGTACCCCTCCTACAAATGTTGAGGAGGAGTAGTTCATACTTTTTCCTAAATATTTACCCTTACTTTGCTTGGGCAAGAAATACTACCCAAATACCCTTAAAATTTACGTTGTTTAAAGGCGGTAACTTGACCTATACGGACCCGGGATCCGGGTTGAAATACACCAATCTTCTAGATCAAATGTTGGATTCGGTCTATTCGGCTATGACTAAATTAGGCTTTCCCGACATCCCGATAGCTATATCGGAAACCGGGTGGCCTAACCAAGGTGACCTAGACCAACCCGGCGCAAACATATACAACGCGGCCACGTACAATCGAAACCTCGTTCAAAGGATCATAACCGAACCGCCCTTGGGCACCCCGGCCCGACCCGGTACCATCATACCGACCTATCTATTCGCCTTATATGACGAGAACCTTAAGGACGGGCGAGGGACGGAGCGACATTGGGGGCTATTAGACCCTAAAGGGTTACCCAATTACCCGATTGACCTAACCGGGTCCCAAACCGAATTTGAACCCTTACCCAATGCAACTAATAACTCACCCTATGAAGGTGAGCTTTGGTGTGTGGTGCATAATGCACCCAATGTGACTCAACTCGGGCCAACTTTATCGGATATTTGTGCCCGGTTTGACGGGATTTGTGAAGCCGAACTTGGACCCGGGAAAGATTGTTATGAACCCGTTTCGATGATTTGGCATGCTAGCTATGTTTTTAGTGCTTATTGGGCTAAGTATAGGAGTCATGGTGTTGCATGTTTCTTCAATGGGCTTGCTACTCTTACAACTAATGACCCAAGTAAGTCTCTCTACCACAACTCTTCTAAACCGTAAAACCGTCTTACAATAAAAACAAGTTCAAAAAAAAACTAAATAATCATATGAGTTTTATATTTGGACATTTTTAATAAGGTACTCCGTATTCGTTATATTATACGACTTTTTTACAAAATAATTTGTGTATATATTTATTTGATTATTATTATTTTTTCAATGAAGCGCGAGTTAATCGCATTACAAATATTTGATTATTAATCTGAAATGATTAAAAATTCCTACGTGAACAGGTCATGGAACTTGTCGATTTCCAAGCGTAACGGTTTGAAGGCGGATATGTTACACAAGATTTTAATTTTTTTTGGTCGGTACTTATTTTGTAAGACGGGTTTCACATCGTGTAACAGTCTCTTTGTATAAAATGTTCACTTAGTTATCAAAATAAATGGAGTTATCATCCACAGAAGTGACCGTTTCCCGCGTGATAAGGAACTATTTTTGCATATTATTTTTATTTGTATTTACAACATTTAAAATATTTTTATGCCTAAAAATATCTTTAAATAAAACAATAGGATTTTTATTAAATTATTATTTTTTTTATACAAATTCTATTTGCATAGGGATTCAGAATTCAGATACCTACCTGAAATCGTATAATTCTAAAAGTATATAAATATATACATGATATATACAAATCATAATTCCAATATAACTTCTACTAAGTAACATCATGGACCCAACTCGACATACCGTCTCACACAATACTTACCAATTACCAATCGGATACGTATTCGACCCAAACGAGGACGAAATATATTCATATTTCATGCCAAATCGGATCCTCGAGGGAAAACCGATGCTCGGAGTAGACGAAGTCGACTTATACGGAAACAAATCACCCGACGACCTATTCGGGTCACGTGACACGACCCAAAACCCTAATAATAATTATAATTATAATTATAATTATAATACGGGTAAAAAAGATAATCACGTGTATTTATTCACGAGATTAAGGAAGCAAAAGTCGACCCATACCCGGAATTTACGGGTGGTCGGAGGCGGGACTTGGGTCGGGCAAAAACCGACTCATATTTCTAGGATGATTAGTGATAATGGTGAAGAGAAGGAGATTAAGATTGGGATTATGAGGCAATTTAGTTATAATGGGAAAGATAATAATTGGATTATGCATGAGTATAGTGTTGAAGATGATTTTCTTAATTACAAGATTAATGGTTGGATTAATCCTAATTACAATGGTGTTAAATTCAATGTAAGTTTTTAATTATCTCTTTTTTTTATGTTTTTTTTTTCTTCATAAAATCTTATATATATGAGACCGTCTCACAGTAATCTGATTTTCTGGTGGTTATTTTTATTATTATTTTACCTTGTTTCTTTATGTTATTTTCTTGATTTCTTTGCAAAATTTGTTATGGGACAGCCTCACGGTAATCTCCTAGTGGTTTTTTCTTTAATTACCGTGACATTGTCTCGTTTCTTTTTATGTTATTTTTTTTGTAAAATCTGTTATGAGACGATCTCGCGATAATTTCATACTCCCTCCGATTACCTGTGTTCTTCCCCTTTCTTTTTGGGGAAGAAAATAAGGAGGGAGTAATTATATTAATAGAATATGAAGGGTGAAATGAAAAAGTAAGAGAGAGAAATATTATATTAATTAAATGAGAAAAAGTAGAATGAAAAGGTAGGAGAGAGGAATATTATATTAATTAAATAAGAATAAGTGTGGTGGAAAGGTAGGAGAGAGGAATATTATATTAACTAATGAAGATGATAAAACTTTCCTTAAATGGAAAGAGGGAAGAAAATCAAACTCAGCCCAAAAAGAAAATAGGGAAGAACATAGGTAATCAGAGGGAGTAATATTTTTTCTTTAATTACCTTGTTTCTTTATGTTATTTTTTCCCCAAAATCTGTTAGGAGACGGTCTCACGATAATTCTTGATATATTTTCTTTACTTTCTTGTATAATAATATGCATGTAGTTAATTATACTATGATAATGTTTAAAGTTTTAGGTGAACTTTCTTGTACTCATATTGTATATTACTACTATGTGTTATCCAGTTCCATCCATCTCAGTCAATTATTTACCGTGTTTATGTTTCATTAACAACCGGAGAATATCGTCTTCTGCCATATATATAGAAAAGCCAAGAAAAACCGAGAAATCAGAAGAAATGTTGAAGTTAGCAACTCACAAAAGAAGAGGAAGATGATGATTTCCCACAATAATAATGAAGATGACATTGGAAATATTATTAGTTTTGTTAATAATAATAATAATAATAATAATAATGTTGTTCAAAGTATAACAAAGCCGGAAAATAATAACATATGGTTCGATAATAATAATTGTAATAACATTAATAACTATTCCGACTACGGTACAGATCCCATGCAAATGCACGGTTTCTGAAAAAAAAAAATTATTGGGATCATTTTCTTACATTTGATTGTATAAAATCGTTATCAATTAACCTAATCGCATTTAATTATATTTTTCATTCAAAGTTGAAATATATTAAGGCATGTTCATAATGAACAGAAGTGAGCCGAAAAGAAGTTGAAAAGAACAGGTCCTTAAAGGGTTAATGCAAATACACGATATTCAAGATCTTTTCTTCTTTCTTTTTTTTCGGTTTCTTTTGATTGTATAAAGGCGTTACCATATCATTCAATGCACGAGTAACGTAAAAAACTTGACTTACAATCAACTATTTTGTGCACGAAATTTTGGAGGCCCGGAGCAAGTGCTGATATAGTAGATAATATAGGGGTAGACGGCCCGGCCCGGTTCGTCCTCCATTAGTCGACTTTGATCCTGAATATCAGTGAAGTTCAGACATGAGTCATCGGAACTCCATGACTCCACATAGGGCTGCAAAATCAAAATAATATCAAAAAAAATAGAAAATGTTCCAAAAAGAAATTTAAAAAAAAAAGTTATATCCGATACTTGGAGTCGAGACAGAGTGACGTAGGAATAAACTGGTGCCCGACTGCCCGACCAATATAACCCGACCAGATCAATGACTAACCACGTAGCTTGTATAAATGGCACAAATCTACCAGATTGCATGTCGATTACTCAGGTTAGCTTACGAATTCATTTGTCATTTTTTTTTTAAAAAATAAAATAAAATAAAAAACTAAATTGGGCAAAATTTCAGTTTTTTGGTCTAAATTGAAGTATCAAGTGTCGGAGTAACATTGCAAAAAGATGCTAGCTTGGGTGTCGCATGAACTGCTAGAAAGAGGGATACAAGATCGAGAATAGACCCGAATAAAGAAGGCAGACTCTGATGATTAACATGGTTGGATCGAACGACAAGTAATCACGCCTCAAATTCCCACAAAATAAGTCCGATGTAGACAGCAACCAAGCAGAATAAGCATGAAGCAGTAAAGAACGTAAATACAGTAAATACAGTATGAACAGGTGAAAAATGATTATTTACCATGGCAACACAGGCTCTAATGATGCTGTGAAATGTAAACCCGTCTGTCGATGCCAGTGACTCGATCAAAGCAAACACCTTATAGACCCCTGAAAAAAGTACAAAGAAATGAACACGTAAATTTGTAAATTACTCCTTCCATTCCATATTATTTGTCGTTTTGCAAAAAAAAAAACTTTTTATTTGTTGCTTCACGGTTTTCCCACGTTTCCAAAACAATGATCCGTGATTATTAGTGAAAAATGATGTTTTTAGCTTTTTCCGACAATTTCTTAATTCTAGTGAAATCTACTAGAATGACAAATTAAACTAACACCGGGAACATTAATAAATGACGTAATGAGAAAAATAAGATAATCACCATTGCAGCTCTGCAGAATCCCGTCTTCGTCGAGCTCTGAACATACATCACACAGCTCCATGTATAATCTTCACTTGAAGATGAGCAACACGATTCACGAATTGGGTTTTGAGTGGAGTGTTCTAATTAGGGTTTCGGAGATGGATCGATCAAGAGTAAATCCCTTCTCCATCATATAATCCCAAACACTACAAGCTACCGAAATCTTATCAACCCGTATTAGCCCCGCGATTATCACCTTGAAAGTCACTTCATCCGGATACGGTCCTCCGTTTTTCATATCGTTATACAAATCAAACGCCTCGTCTACTCGACCGGCCTTACATAGTCCGCTTATAAGAGCATTGTAAGTAACTACATCCGGATTTATACCTTTCTCCATCATTTCATCGAAAGCACACTTACCCATCTCAACATTTCCCGTCTTACAAAGATGATCAATGAGTGACGTCCACAAAACACGGTCGGGAGACATACCCATCCACATCATGTGATCTAGAAGTTTCTTGGCGACGTGAGAACCACCCGATTGAAGAAACGCGTTGATAAGAATGGTGAACGTGACAACGTCGGGAGAAACCTCCTTATGAAACATTTCCTCAAAAACTTTGTACGCTCTCCTTATGTGATTCCCTACACAAAGTCCTCGAATAATGGTATTATATGAGACAACATCACACAAT
The DNA here is from genome assembly GCA_958450325.1 of Agrostemma githago. Taxonomy (NCBI): domain Eukaryota; kingdom Viridiplantae; phylum Streptophyta; class Magnoliopsida; order Caryophyllales; family Caryophyllaceae; genus Agrostemma; species Agrostemma githago. Next base: position 75,986,064 of record OY288247.1, on the reverse strand, counting down.
TTCTTCACTTCCATCACGTCGAGCAACAAGTAAGCCTTATCCAATCGATTCGCTTTACAAAGACCCTTAAGAAAATGGTTATAGCTATAGGTATCCGGGTCAACACCGTTTTTTTCCATACTCTCCATAAGTTTCTCCGCCTCCTTTAACATAACCCGATCACAACAATAACCCAATAATATGTTATAAGTCACCTTATCGGGATTACATCCGTTCTTCTTCATATACAACTTGATAGTTAACGCCTTTTCAATCTGACCCGCCTTACAAAACCCGCTTATAAGAGCATTATAAACAAGTATACCCACATTCGAACCGGTTTTTATCAAATCTACCATAAGTTCATAAGCTAAATCGACTTTACCACCGCCACATAACCCCAAAACCAATGCCCTACAAGCTTTACTATCCATTTCAAACCGATGATGATTCTTCACCATCGTCACCCAAATTTCAACGGCATCATCATACCGTCCTACCTTACACAACCCACTAATCAAAATCGTGTACGTTACAACATCGGAGTGTCTACCCTTCCTAACCATGTCCTGCAACAATTTCAACCCGATATCCACTCGATTTTCTTGGCACAATGAATGCATATAGATATTATACGCCCAAATATCGGGCACAGAACCGAGTTTCTCCATATCCTCGAGCAAACTCTCGATTAATCGAAAATTTCTAACATCACATAAAGCTGATATGAATCTTGAATAAGTAAACGAAATCAAAGAAAACCCTTGTGGCATCATAGTGTAATAGTATCTCTCAGCGAGATCGAGACGGGGTTGTTTAATAAGAACCCCAATAAATCGATTGTAATCAATGCTAAAAACCCTACAATCTGAACTAATCATTTCATCAAAAGTTTCAATAGCTCGATCAATTAATCCTGCTTTAACGAATCGGGAGATTAGGGTTCTATAAACAAGTCGATTTTTGGCTAAATTGCAAATCATGTCATAGCATTCAAACCCTAATTTAGAATGCGATCGATAACATTTGCTCCAATTGAATCGATCGGCATCCACTTAAAGTTCAATCTAACAATGCGATAGAATAAATAGAGTGAGATAGAGAAATACCCATGATTGATTTTGCTGGGTTTTTGCGATATAGAGCTTTTGATTGATTCTTCAATGATTTTAATCAAAAAATAAATTGAATTGAATTGAATTGGGGATTTTGGAGGGTTGAGAAATGTGAGCAAACCCTATGGTTTGGTGAAAGGGGTTTTGAGTGGTTTAAGGGCTTAAGGCTATTTTGATTATTATTATTATTATTTTATTATTTTATTTTATTTTTAATAAAAACGGAACTTGCATTAACACCCTAACAAATTACCAGAATTTAGAGGGAAAATATTATTATTATTATTATTATTATTATTTATTATAAAATGCAACTTTTATTAAGTTGAAAATAATTTATAAAGAAATATTACTACTCCTCGGTTTATTTATTTGTTTGTTTTTATAATATTTTAATCAAATGCAAACTAGTGAAAGAGACCGACGAAGTATCATTGCTATTGTTATTGTTATCATATAGTAATCTGTATTAATGGTTATTATTGTTATTATTATTTTTATTATAAAAACGGAACTTCGACTGAGATCGAAACAAAACTTTTATCAAGACAAAATCAAAGTTTGGACGAAAATTAATGGCCAGCCGAGATACGATCTGGAGTCTGGACACTCGGTCCCCGAGCAAGTATCGAGCATTCAAGCCTAGTATATTCAAACCTAAAATCAATCGTATTCATTCAAAATAAAATTATGTAAACGATAATTGATTAAACCAATCTAAACCGAACTAAAATGAGTGAAACTCATGTAGACCTTTCAAAAAACTGACACGACTCGACAAACGAACAGAAGATTCGAGTTTCACCTGTAACTCAGATTGAACTGGCTTATAAGTCGGAACTGACTCGACTATTTCCATATAATAAAACAAGTTGATACCCTTAAAAAAATGAAAATAACAAACCCAAAATGATTCAGCTCAAAATCATTCTTAGGCTCGGTTCTTTTGGACTTATATTCAGTAAGTTTCAGTTCAGCTCCATGAGGCGTATTTTGTCTATATATTTCAGTCAGTTCCAGTTAAATTAAGTTCAGTTAATTTAAGTTCAGTCAGTTTCAGTATAAAAGAACATAGCCTTATTTTCCTGAACCAAAAGTGATCAAACCCAACACTAATCAATTCAAACCAGACCCAATTGACCCGTTTACGAGTTATAAACTCACTCATCCAAGGAGAGCTCAAGTTGGGTGCACAATGATTCAATGAAGAACAAGTGACATTTGGATAAGATAATACACCAAAAACCCCTTTTACACCTCTCAAATCTCAATTTCAATCAAATTTCACACCTAACCCAATTCAATTTCCAATCCAATCATCAATTCAACTCCAATAACAATCAATTAAACCCCCCCAAAAAAAAATCAAAGAAAAATGTCATCAATTTCTTCAATTATCTCATGTCCAACCCTAACCCAAACCCAACACAATTCAACTCAAAGATTCAAACTTTCACCACAAACCCACCTCAAATCCTCAGTTTTCTGTAATGGGTTTGTGTTAAAATTCCAGAAAAATGTTCATACAAAAACTCCATTGATGAAAGTTCATGCTGTTGCTACAACTGAAGAAGCTGCTGCTACTTCGATTTCGAATGAAGAAGGTGCTAAAAGAGTTTACATTGGTAATATTCCTAGAACTGTCAATAATGATGAGCTTCTTCGTATTGTTGAAGAACATGGTGCTGTTGAGAAAGCTGAGGTCTTTGAATTTCTTCCCCCTTTTTTCGAGTTTTGAACTCGGTTTTTTACTCTTTTCGTCTCAGTCATTTGTTTTAACTTTTATTCTTGTGGATTCTGTGACGAGTATTTTAATCAAAGATATATAGAGTATTATTTCCTTGATGCATTGCTATGGAGTAACTCGAAAATTCGAGTAATTTTACTAGATATGGGAACATGAATGAATAGCTTCAGTATGCAATTTGTAGACTGTAGTAGTAGTACTGTAGTAGTAAAAGATTTGAATCTGCTTCGAAATTTCGAGTAGATTAGGTACGAGAATGCGATTGCTGTTAATGAACAAGACAAAGAATGTTTTGTTTGAATGCTGATCAATAGAATTTGGAGCAAGTGATCTATGTAAATGTAATCGCTGTTGATTCGGAAATATGGAATGCATAGGATGTTTGGAATGCTGAACAATAGAATTTCGAGAAGTTTAGCTATGCTGCTTGCCTATGTAAATGTAATTGCTGTTAATTCGGAATAGATAAGACGATTGAAACGCTGATCAATGTGATTTCGAGCAAGTTATCTATGTAGAATGTGACTGCTGTTAATTCGGAATGCATAGGATGTTTGAAATGCTGATTTCAATAGAATTTCGAGCAATTTAGGTATGCAAATGTGATTGCTGTTAATCTGGAATGCATAGAATAGGATGTTTGAAACGCTGATGAAATGATGAATAGAATTTCGAGCAAGTTAACTGCAAATGAGACAGTGTTATTTCCTGCGCGACTGCTTATTCTGCAGCGGTTGGAGGATATTTCCTCAGTCCATGACTTTTCTGTGAACTTAGTGCGATAACTTAACCGAGTTTTCTTCTGTATTTTCGTGCAGGTGATGTATGATAAATACTCTGGTCGAAGTCGAAGGTTTGCCTTTGCTACAATGAAGACGGTTGAGGATGCAAATGCAGTCGTCGAGAAATTGAACGACACTGTAAGCATTTCATCCCGTCTTTCTAACAAAAAAAAAAACTAATCTGGTATGAAACAGTCACGTGAAACCGAGTTTTGTATCCTAAAAAACGTGCAGGAAATTGGTGGAAGGAAAATCAAGGTGAACATCACGGAGAAACCATTAGGAGGAGGAGGCTTCAGTGTATCGCTTCCACCAGGAGAGGAAACGCAGTTTGTCGACAGTCCACATAAAGTTTACGTTGGAAATCTTGCAAAGACGGTGACAACGGAGATGTTGAAGGAGTTTTTCTCGGACAAGGGGACGGTTCTTAGTGCCAAAGTTCAACGGACACCCGGGACGTCTAAGTCTAGTGGATTCGGTTTCGTTTGTTTCTCTTCTGATGATGAGGTCGAGGCTGCCATCGCTGCTTTGAACAATGCCGTAAGTTTGACTAAGACATCGAGTTGTGTTGGGTTCGGCCGTTCGGGTCTAGACCTGGCAAACGGGTCAACTTGGTCGGGCCAAAAAAAACCTCGCAAACGGGTCAATCTGGGTTACGGGTCAAACTCAGGTTTTCAAGGTGTCGGGTCATTTGGGTTGGATCAATTCGGATTATTGGTCAAACTCGGGTCTTCAGGTTTCGGGTGGGATATTCGGGCAGGTCATTTGGGTCGGGTCTATTTGTGTCACGTGAAATGGGTCACAACTAGACCTGGCAAACGGGTCAACTGGGCCGGGTTGGGTCGGGCCAAAATAACCCTGACAAACGGGATACGGGTCAAACTCAGGTTTTCAGTTCGGGTGTCGGGTTGAGATATTTTGGTCGGGTCATTTGGGTTGGATCAATTTGGGTTACGGGTCAAACTCGGGTCTTCAGGTCAGGGTTCGGGTGGGATATTCGGGCCGGGTCATTTGGGTCGGGTATCATCTTGAGTTTTTTTCCTAACGTAAACGTTTTGGTTTTTCGTGATGCAGGCATTGGAAGGGCAAAAGATCAGAGTAAACAAAGCTTAGGAATAACCGAAGTTTTGAAGTCGATTGTGTTTATGTAATTTGTAGTGATAGAACTCGTTTTTTTTTTGGTAGTTTTCGGACTCTACGAAGCTAGTCCGGGTCTAGGCCCGTGTTTGAGAATTATTCCACGTGTTTTATTTAAATACATTCGACGATTTCACATTTTTATACGAAGTATAATCACAATTTACTCGTATAGTCGTATTTCAATTTTTATTTTTATCAAATAACAACCCTTTATCCCGGGTAATTTTTCAAAATTAACGGGTAAAAACCCGTTTTTTTCTTGGTAATTTCAAGTATCAACTTGTTTTTTTTCCATTAATCTCAAAATTATCGAGTAACACCACAATCCGTTTCTTTCCCGGTAATTTCGAAACTATCAAGTATACTAACCCCCTTTTTTTTTCCGATAACTTCAAAATTCATGGCCCGTATAGAAAGATAACTTCGAAATTCCCGGTTCGTCCCGTTCTCCTCATTGGCTATTTCGGGTTAATCAAGACGGAAATACTGATCACTTCGAGTTAATTTTGAGCCAGTTTTCAAATCGAGTCTAACTTTACCTGATCCGTTTTCATCCAAGAGTTCGAGTCAAATACAAAGTATTTAGATCGTATTTCTTGTCCTACAAGTTATCCAGATCATATCGTGTCGTGTCGTGTTCATGGCACCGAGATAATAATTAGTCAAAAACTCAAAAGATATTTAACAAAATTTTAGGATTTCAAAAAAAAAAAAAAAAATTGTTATTATAAATATTACTCACATAAACCCTAGCCGCTCATAAACCCTTTCTTTCTCTATCTTTATTTCCCCCTTTTCACTTCTCCTTCTCTGCTTTCTCAATTCTCAGGTATACTTCTTCATCTAATCAAATTCTGATCAATCCCTTCTGTTTTGCCCTTTGTTTTGATTCGACTCGATTCGATTCTGGGGTTGTCAAAATCTCTATCTTTTCTAGGTTATGTTCTTGAATTTAGTTTGTAATTTGATAATTTTTGCAGTTTTTGATTTGATTTAGGGTTTAGGGTTTTTGATTTGATTTAGGGTTTTTGATTTGATTTAGGGTTTAGGGTTTTTGATTTGATTTGATTTATCGAGGGAAAAGATGATGAATCGTTTCTGGGTATTGTTAATATTTTGTAATTAGCTTTTAATTTGATTTGATTGATTGATTGGTTGATTCTAGGGTTGTTAAAATTTCAATCTTTTGTGTGTATTGTTCTCGATTTTTTTTGTAATTTGTAATTTAGATGATTTTAACAGCTTTTGATTTGAGAATTGAAGAGTGTGATCTAGATTACTACCCTCAAATCTCGACGTCAATTTTGTTGATAGTTGTTTACAGTTATTGTGTGAGACGGTATCGATCCCCTTTAGAAAAAAGATCACTAATTTATACAGATTAGTAAATTAAATACGAGTATCTTTTCGAAATTCTAGACCGTCTTCTGTCAAATTTTGCATATGTAGGGATGATACACTTCTGTAAAATTTGAATAATTGATGTGGAATTTTGTTGTGTAAATTACTCTAAATTATGAAAAGTTTCAATCTTGTGTCGAATTGTCGATTCTCTGAAAGCTTCCACCTTTTATTAATTGATATGATACACAAAATCTTCGAAATAATGGTGTTTGTGTTCTAATAGTGCTCTTCTCGGTTCTAATAGAGTATTTCAATTGACGGTAAACAAATAATCGGACATAACGAATCTATTTTATACTCCCTTCGTTCCAATGAATTGTTTGCTTTGTTTTTGGCATCAAGGGAAAGAGAACCAATGAGGAAGTGACACGTGGAGTGAATTTCAAATTACATATAAAAAGCATTCCTAAAATAGAAAGGCAAACAATTCATTGAGACGCCCCAATATGGAATAGGCAAACAATTCATTAGAACGGAGGGAGTAGAAGATTATTTGCAATTTGGAGGCTCAATCTATGTATTTCTATTTACTCCCTCTGTTTCAGTCGTTTGTTTGCCTTTGCCTTTGATCAAAATACTACTCATGGGTTGGAAAAAGTATGAATTTTTCCGCTTTTTGGGCTCGAAAGTGATGATCTTTTATGCCGATTAAGTAACTAATCCCGTTTTGTATGTGATTGGAACGGTAACTCTGCCATTAGTTACTTTAATCTTGGTTAATCTGATGTAACTTCATTGAATGTTACTGTATTACTATAACGCAGACTGTTGCAAAAATGGCGATGTTGAACAAATTCGGTAGCATTCTGAAGCAAAGTATCACTCAGAATTCATCATCATCAGCGATGTTGAATTCCGTTCGTTACATGTCTAACAAGCTTTTTATCGGAGGTAATCTTCTTGAGCTCTTGAATTTAGTCCTCAGTTTTTTATGATTTGGGTAATTTGGGTAATTTTCATTGATCATACTTTTGTGTTTTTCAGGTGTTTCATACTCGACTGATGATAACTCGCTCAGAGAGGCGTTTTCTGCATATGGTGAAGTCACTGATGGTACGATTTACATCCGAGATTTTACTTTTTTTCCCATTGTTTGAGATGATGTTTATTTCGATTAATCGAGACCATTAGAAATATATATTTGAGTTTTTTTCGAGCAATATTATTACAAGTGGATAATCCTATAAAATAATAATAATAATAATAATAATAATAATAATAATGATAATTATAATAATAATAATATTTCGGCTGCCCACCTATTTTTTGGAATCTACGATTTGATTTTTTAATAAAATTCCCCTATTTATAATAATAATAATAAAATAATAATAGTAATAATAATAATAATAATAATAATAATAAAAAATTGCGTTTTGATTCATAATAAAATTCTCCCGTTTAAAATAAATAAATAACTATATTAGTATATATTTAAGGTGAAAATATAACGAAAGCTCCACGTATGTCGTATTTGGAAATTTCTAGTTTGATCGCGTTCATTTCATTTTTGGGTTTGTTATATGGACGAATATGGCCGTGCCCATATAAGTCGGGTTGGGTCGGGTTACTCAAATTGGGTCGGTTTTTTGTTGATTTCTTGAATCCAAGTTTTTTGCATCGTTTTGCAGCGAGGATCATCATTGATCGTGAAACGGGAAGGTCAAGAGGATTCGGTTTTGTCGAATTCACAGACGCCGAAGCTGCCAGCAGCGCCGTGAGCGCCATGGATGGACAGGTTAGAAACCGTTAACCCTCACGTTTATTTTAAATTAATTAATAATTAATTAAATTAATTCAAAAAAATAAATATAAATAATCGTTTAAATGATGTAGGAACTCCACGGACGAAGCATTCGTGTGAGCATTGCTAACGAGAGACCACCTCGTGGTGGCGGAGGCTACGGTGGAGGTGGTGGCGGAGGCTACGGTGGTGGCGGCGGCTATGGTGGCGGTCGTGGTGGTGGTGGTTATGGTGGCGGCCAAAGGAGTTCATATGGTGGAGGAGGCAATGACGAGTATTAGTTAAAATTCCAAGCCTAAGCCTCGGGTTATTGTATCGCTCTTAGTTTCATGCTCTCGTTTTTGTGTTATATTTCGTTACTTACTGTCCACTCTAAATAACGTTTCGGTTCGGTTCGGTTGGTTCGGGTTGGTTCCCCTAGTCTAAGTAAATTGTTGGGTTTTTTTTAGGGTCGGATTGTTTTGTATCGACAATTTATGCTACGAGTATTTTTTAAAATCAGTTTCTATTAATTTTCCGCCTTCAGAAATCGAGAATTTTGTTAATTTTTTGGTTCAAGAAGCTAGGTTCGGGTTTTTTAAGAAGTTATATTGGTCTTGTTTTGGGTTGGACCGGACCGAGAATTGAATTCAAATGTTATCCCATGGTATCGAAAGGGCTTAAGGAATATGTCCTAAACAAATCATTTGGCCCAAATAAAAATAAATAATTTAATCACCTATACTTCCTAATTATTTATTTTTATGGAATATAAAATAATCGGTAATTAAAATAAAATGTCGGTTTTATATTTTTATTAGTAATTAAATTACTCGATTATTTTTTGTATTAATATGTTTGTCCTATCGACTTTGTCATGGTTTAAACACGTTTAATATTTGCGATTTATTTTTTCAATCTAACGGAACAAGTACTTTATCGTGTCTATAAAGTTGACGGTTTTTGTGATGATTCATTAAAGGCAAAAAAAAAAAAAAATATATACTCCAAAACAACTCGAGTTCCATTGTTTACGGGAGAAAAATCCAATGATCGATATTCTTTCTGTTTCAAATATTCATTTTTATTTATTTATTTTATTTGTATTCAGCATTTTAAATTAAAAGTAAATAAATGAACAATTTTTATTTTATTTTTTTGTAAGAAGTTTTAATTTTGTTTTTTTAATTAATAAGTGATAATGTTATGTTTTTGTACAAGGTGTTTATACTTGAATTAGAGTGTCGGTCGACATTTCTATACAACATTAATTTTTTTGTTGTTGTGTCTAATAGAAAGTGATTGAAGTGACTATTCAAATTAATTAATGGGGATAAAGGCAAAATTATATGTATGGTTATCATTAGTGCACACTTTCCCTTTACTAATTAAAATAATTAATTGGAATTTATTGAGTGGAGATGTAGCCTCTTTATGTTGGTTAAGATCTTAAATCATGTATAAATATGTTTTTGACGGGATTCAAACTCAGATCATGAATATCGTCTCTCATAACGTTATTAACTTTTTGGCTTCGTTAGGGTTGAATAAATGAAATATATTTGGTTCAGATTCCTGTTTAATTTCACCTTAGCTTCATCCCGATCATAGACAGATCATTTTTTTTTTGTTCAACGAAGCGCGTACCTAGTTTCATTACAATATATGGGTAGTGAGATTCGAACCTGACACCTACTGTCCAGGGTACCTAGTTTTAACCACTGGGCTAATATATTTTTGGTATTATAGACAGATCATTAGGGTTCGGGTTCGGGTTTGGGTTTGGGTTCATAATTCCATAAGCATTGACAATTGCCCTATGAAGACTCGCGTTTGCTACGACTTTGGTGGGTTTCCTTAATCAAATCACTGTCTCTATCACTAGTTTAGATACGTGGTCTATTTAAATGGATACAAAATGACGATAAATTCATCTTAATAGAGACCAGCTAATCAAACTATAAGTGTAATCAGATCAATATGTTTGTATTAACCATTTAGTTATTAGGACAAATCATTGTTGCCTCTAAATTTTATTTTTTCTATGACGAGGGAACCTATAGTCACTACCTTTGGCCGGTACGTTCTTGGTAGCCTGCAAACCACGCACACCAGACAAATCATCCATAGAGCGACATGCTCGAAGTTTAGAGGTATGGGCTCAAGCCATACAACAATTTGCCTTTAAGATTGTCTTCACTTAACATGACTGATATCTCTAATACAGATAAGAATTCTGAATTCGTGTACTGAGATTCAGATCGAAACACAAAAATGAGACAGAAGATTGAAAACACAAAAATGAGACAGAGGATCCGATAAAGAGAATGAATAGGTGGATGATGGATGGGTGTAACATGGGAGATGAACCTTTCCAATGAAGATATGAAAAGCAATAAATTCCACCTCTTTTCAACACTTGACTTGGATGTTTGCATTGCCCACTACTTTTTGTTCTTCACATTTATTCTTTCAACCCAATAAAATCTTGCCTCAATCATCATTCATCATATCTTTTCACTCTTTACATTCATCATCTAGGGTTAGCCATGATGATATTTTGGGATTACATCGAGTTTCGTGAATTTTTGTTTGTGACGGATATATCTGTTACAAAATATATACTCGGACATTCATCATTGACTAGCTCACCACTAGTGAGTTAGGCATGAATGGTAACTGGTAAGATTGGATCGAGTTTCGTGAATTCTCGTTTGTGACAAATGTACTCTGTATCTGTTATGAAATTTACTCAGACATTTATCATCTGGCTCACCACTAAGGTTAGGCATGATTGGTAGGATAACTAGGATTAGATCGAGTTTCGTGAATTCTCGTTTGTGACGGTTATTTAATCTGTTATGAAATTTACTGGTACACTTATCACTTTGCTCATCATCATTGGGGTTAGAATGATTGGTAGGATTGGAATGAGTTTCACGAATTCTTGTTCATGACGATATATCTGTATAAAAGTTACTCATACATTGATATCCTTGTGCAGTTCCGCGCCACTAGGTTTAGCCATGAATGGCAGGGTTACATCGAGTTTCACATTTACTTATCTGTCACAGATATATCTGATATAGAGTTATGATAAGGTAACGATAATTTTAAGGTGACTGAGTTTCTCTTAAAGAAAAAGGAAAATCAACGTGATTTTCATATCAAATTAGTCCCGTCTATGACAAATAAACTCACATAAAATCTTGACATAAAACCAAATGATCTTTAAGACTTTGATGTCACAATTCATCCAATTCTTCAACAATTTCCACTTAAACTTTTTGACATTCACACAAATTTAGATTTTGTTCTACTCCAATTTTTTTTGTAGTAGATCGTCCATTCATCCCTACCAAATTCACTCGGGCCTACGACTTTTTTTTAACCCGTATCTCATTATTACATCTCATCATCTACATTTTCCACTTAAAATCACGGTCCACCTCTTCATTTTTCATCTATATTATAATACGAAGTAATAATAATAACAATAATATCAATAATAATAATAATAATTTTAGTAATATGAACACTTGCAACTTTTTCTATATCTATAGTACAATAACATCATTTTCCTCATCAATTCACCCACACCCAAAAAAAAAAAACTTTTTTTTTCCTTTTTTTCGAATAAGGTGCCCCATTTCCCATGTTTATCTTCATGTGACGATTTTATCGTCACCATCACCATCATCGTTGCTGTTGTTGTCGTTATCGGTATCAGTACCAGTATCAGTACCACTATTAGGATCAGGATTAGTCGGAGTCGGTTGAATCCTTTTTGACCCGAGTTTGAACACCATAATACCCAACATACCACTTAACAAACTTCCTAAGACCACTAGCCAAATCAGTAGTAGGCTTATACCCAAAATCCTTATGTGCTAAAGTCACATTAGCATGAGTATAAGGCACATCCCCATTTCTTGGCATAGTAATCACATGTTTTTTAGCCTTAACATTCAACAACCCCTCCAAAATAGAGACCAACCTTCCAACCCCAACTGGACTAGTATTCCCCAAATTATAAACCCTCAATTGGGCCGGGCCCCGTTTCTTGCCCCCGCTCCCGGTACTCTTCTCCGCCGTGTCCAACGCCCCGACACAACCCTTCACAATATCGTCAATATAAGTAAAATCCCTCGCCACCTCACCCCCGTCGTGCGTCTTATAAATACTTATCGGTTTCCCTTGCAAAATATCCTTAGTGAAAAAAAAGTAAGCCATGTCGGGCCGGCCCCACGGGCCATACACCGTGAAAAACCTAAGCCCGGTGAGAGAAAGCCCGTAAATATGGTTATAAGTATGGGCGATTTCTTCGCCGGCTTTTTTAGTAGCGGCATATAAACTCGCAGGCTGGTCCGTCCGGTCTGTCTCTGAAAACGGGTTGTCTTTGTTCAACCCGTAGACAGAGCTGGACGAGGCCCAGACAATGGCGGGTTGTGGGTCCGCCGCCTTGGCAACCTCTAAGAGGTTGACAAAGCCCGCGATGTTGGATGCCACGTAGGATTGAGGGTTTTGCATCGCGTAGCGGACCCCGGCTTGGGCCGCCAGGTGGAGCACGTGGGTGAAGGGTACAATGTCGAACAACTTGTTTAGGATTGGGCTGTCATTTAGATCCGCCTCTACTATGAAGATCTGGTGCCTGTCATTTATTATTAAAATCACCGAAAAAAAATTAATTTTTTTTAATTAATTAATTCAACAGCTGTACACATAAAAATATAAAATAATAAATAAATTTTTTTAAAAAAATAGACTTTTTTTTCCACCGTAATTATCGTGTGCACCGTTTTATAATATAATGGAAGAAAAAATGATCACGTTAAATTAAAATCACCGAAAAATATTAATTTTAATTAATTAATTGGACAACTATACACATAAAATAAATAATTTTAAAAAAAAATTAAAAACTATTTATTTTTATTTTTTTCCCACCGTAATTATGGTGTGCGACGTTTTACAATATAATGGAAGAAAAAATGATCACGTTAAATTAATTTAAACTGGTTAGTATTTAACTTAAAGTGATAAATTTGTACCATAAATTGCTACGGAGTAAGTACATTTTTAGCTCTGACGTACAGTAGAACGATTATACAGTATAATTTGTGTTTTTTTCGAATATTAGTTAATCGAAAATTTAATTATGTCAAACTAGGAACGTCAATTACGGAATTAAATATAAAAATAAGTAAATAATAATAGAATAAATAAATAAACTTTGACTTCACAAAAAAAATAAAAATGATTTTATGTTAACCGTGTCGTGATAGATTTATCATTTTCCTTTAATTAATGCTGACAGATTTTGAACACAATTTCGAACAATTTTTTATCGTAAAAAGTGAAATAAATTAAACATCACCGAATTTAAAACAGTCTTTCGGTAGACTAACTGGCCTCGAAAAAATATTTGTATTATTTCACTAATTATTATTCATCATCGTTATTTACGTCTTTATCACTAGATTAAGACAGGTACGATATCTTACCTTTTATAATAATAAACGTATTTATCATACGATTATGAGTAAAATTAGCAACAAATGGAATAATTAGTAAATGGACCGACAATATTAACAAACAATTAATTGTAATTAGTCTATTACACCTATCAATGCCTAAAAAAAACTAGACAAAAAAAGTGTCAATTGTTTTCATGTGATTTATAATTATCATAAATAAAATTAAAATTCACATCGATTACGTGTAAAACTCTAATTATGTTATTAAATTAATTAATATTATTGTGAGATCATCTTTATATCTAAAAAAAATATTATCGAGACAGTAAACAGATAGTAAAATTATCGTGAGATTGTTTTTATATTAAAAAGGAAAGAAATTTACCTACACAGTAAATAAATACTAATAATATTATTGTGAGATCGTCTTTATATTACAAATAAATAAATTATCGAGACAGTAAAAATATAGTAAAATTATCGTGAAACCGTTTTTATATCAAAAAAAATGAAAGAAATTTACCTACAAAGTAAATAAATAAATACTAATTATATTATCATGAAATCTTCTTCATACGTATTAAAAATAGTAAAATTATCGTGAAAAATAAACTGTTTTTGTATTAAAAAAATGAAAGAAATTCACCTACACAGTAAATAAATAAATACTAATAATATCATCGTGAGACCGTAAAAAAAAATTACCTACACGAATCCAGACTTAAAATTTTGAGGTAGCGAGTTCATTATATTTGCTCACTATATATGAAAATGTGTCAACTTTACGAAATTTGGGTAGCAAAAGTCGATAATTTTAATCATTTTATGTAAGTTTGGGGTAGCGAGTGCTACCCTTTGCTACTAGCTACATTCCCCTCTGCCTACACAGCAAATAAATTATTTTTAAAAAAAATTATCGTATTTTTATAGGAAAAAAATGAAAGAAATTTACCTACACAGTAAATAAATAAATTACTAATACTAATAATATTATCGTGAGACCGTAAAAAAAAAGAAATTTACCTGGACAGTAAATTTTGTCTGGCCTTTTTAAGTGAGGGATCATAGTAACTATTAAAATTGTCGAGACCCAGTACTCCATCGCCCCGTTTCTTGAGGGCGAGGGAGCAGTGGGTCCCGACAAAACCCGCAGCGCCCGTAACAAGAACAGAAAACCCGTTGGGGCGCTGCGGGGTGGACGATTTCCGAACCTGCTTCTCCCAAGCAGTTCCGGACCCATAAAACGACGACGAGAAGAACCTCGTCGTGGTATGGAGTGACGAACTCCCAGGTCCAACAATCCCAGCCTGGGAGGAATCACCACCCGAACCTACAGGGTAGGGGTAGTTGATGGTGAAGAGGAAGACGAGGACGAGAGCGACTAGGAGTGTGGCTCGGAATAGTAGTTTTGACGAAGCTGCTAGTAGCTTCGTGTTGTTCACGCGCCGAAGGTAGCTGTTGTAGCGTTCTAGCTTCGTTGTTTTGCTTGTGTCCGGAGGCGACGCCATATATACCGAACCTAGCTCAATTGTAGGTATTTTCTACGTTGCTCGCTGATAAATGGATATTTATCGGCGAGTCTGTCGGGTCGGGTCGGGTCGGGATGGAAGTTTATATGGAAAAATATAAGGAAGGTACTTAAAAATAAAGAAGGTACTTAAAAATTTGGGAATGAGAGAAGGAAGTTGAATAATTGAGTGAGGTTTGAAGAGTGGAGAGTGAAGGGAGTGAGAAATATAAAGGAAGGAGGTTGGGGTGGAGGCCACTATTCATGTTCTTAAGTTTTTTTTTTTTTTTTTGAGTATTATTATTCGGTCTGTCTCGGTGATTTGTTTATCTCGTTTAACACTGTTATTAATGAATACAGATAGATTATTATCGAAGATGTTTTAGCCTAATTCTTAAGAGTTAGGACTAAATACTCTGAACAGTAGGTTTTACGTTCGAATCATCTTCATCTACTCCCTCCGTTTCAATGAATTGTTTGCCTTTCCTTTTGGCACCAAGGTTAAGGGAACCAATGAGGGAGTGACATGTAGAGCAAAACTCATGAGAATGATCAAATTGCATATAAAAAATATTCCTAAAATAGAAAGGCAAACAATTCATTGAGACGCCCCAATATGGAATAGGCAAACAATTCATTGGGACGGAGGGAGTATATTGTAGTGCGACTAAGTGCACGATTCGATGAACTAAAAAAATAAAAATAGATTATTGACGAATGGGATCATCGAATTACCAATAAAAGCATCCTAATATAGTAGAAAAGTCAGCAAATGATCGAGACATTCTGAAATGGAATAACTAAATAAATGATCGGGACAGATGATGTATTGTTTATTTATTTATTTTTTTTTAAAAAAATAGAAAATTGGTTAATCTTGTTTGAGGTTTGTAATTTTGTATATTTATTTTTTAATATTAAAACGGGTCGAAAGATTGATAAATTCTGGTTAGTGACATGAGTTTTTTTGTCTCGTTTATTCTAATTATATTAATACTTTTTGAGTTTAAAGACGGATCTATATTTATTTGTTTCTAACTCGATCATCTATTTATTTTTTATATTATTTTACGAGAAATATTTTAATTAAACCTAAATGGAGTGAAATAAATAGCAATGTCATTATCCTATTAAGTAGAAGTAGGACCTTTATATATAGGATATGTATGCACTAGAAAAGTGCCAATAATGAATAGGTGTAGTAGTAACGGCTATTTAAAATTACAATTATTTGTGATTTTATAGCAAAAAAAACATTACTACATCCAATGTTTTTACAATATATGGAAAACACAAATGTAACCTATATATAAAATTCATATTAATAATTCCATTTTAAATTACCAATATTATCGACTTATCGTGTTTATACTTTTACATTAATTAACTTAATTGATAAAATAATGAGAAATATAACGTACACATGATCTGAATAATATTTAACCTATCGAAAATAAATGAAGCTCTTAGCTTAATTTATTCTATCCAAATTATACCAATTTATTCCAGGTACGGAGTAACATTTATTTTAGATTCATCGATTTTCATCCCTATTCATCGTCAATTTCACTTTTATCACAACCGTAAAATTTCAAAAAAATTACTCTGATTAACGACAATTTTTTCTCTCTTTCACAAAAAAATTTATTCAAGATTTTCTTTTTCTCGGTTGAGTATATTTGAGTATATGTATATATATACACGGGTTTTCTCTTACGAATCAATAATAATTTACAAAATTCACAAATAAAAAACAAAAAATATACACCATATTCACAAATAATTAATTACTCTGTAGAAATGAAATTATTGTAAAACCGTCTCGCAAAATAATTTTGAAAATTTGGAAGAGTGGAGGAGTATTGTGTGGGGAGTGGGCTAGCTAGGTTCACTAGTGGGCGAAGTGCCAGCTACGCCGAAACCGAGTTGCACACACAACTTTGGACCATGTGACTCATACGTGTTTTCATTAAATTCCCCCCTTTCTTCTTATTCTCACTCTAACCACTTTTTTTATTTTATTTTATTTTTTCTTAATAAAAAAAAATATACTTATAATTTAATTATTCATATTTTATTCCCCAATTTTATGAGTAGGTCTCCTGAGACACGGTCTCTCATTAACTTTACTGAGAGACTAAGTACAAATGGAAGTAACAGTGATACCAAATCTAATAGAATTAGGTACGATTAACATAAAAGAGTATACAAATATAAAGAGGGTACACTTCTTATGAAAACAGGTACAAAACAAAGTTGTCGGTACGAATAGGACATAGAGTGGTACTGAAGAGTGGTCTTTCAATAAGTTATTGAGAGACCGTCTCTTTCAAGATTTTGTGATATTTTATTTATTTCGTTGTGAGCAAATTATCATAAAAATTTTACGGTAAGAGTTTAAGGGTTTAAAGTCGTTATTTAACGTAAAAAGAAGTAAGAAATAATTTCAATGTCTCGTTGGATAGGCAGTAATTAATTAAATTAATTTGACAATATAACTGCTGATTATTATTTTAATGAATATTTTATATTTTTAAAGTGAATATCGATTACCATTTCATATTTTAATTCAATTTTTCGTTAATTACCGACAATTAAATAATTATTTAATTAAAGATAAATTAATAACCGAGACATGATAGAATGGATATATAAAAACAAAATAATTAGTAAACTTAAAATTGCATTAAACAATCACAACCCATAATATTAGGTCATACTTATAAGGTAAGTTAAACAAGCTATCATTAGGTCAAATTGAAGTCCTAGGACATTATTCATTTTTTTTTATTCACATATCATGAATATATGACTAATTAGCTTGATTTCTAAGGAAAATAATAGAGAAAAGTAAGACATTAAATATAATATTATATATATATATATATATTATATTCTCTTATATAGAATTACGATAGACCTGACAAACGAGTCAATCTAATAAGGTTCAAATCGAGTCAATTCAAAATATATAGAGTATTTTCGAATTTGTAAAAATAAATCGGTCAGAATATCAGTTCATATCCGACAATAAAAATGAATAATATCAAATTAAATTCAGATTACAAGTCAAATTCGGATCTCAATTCAAGTCCTTAATTAATATATACAAGGAATAAATTGAGTTCCTAGGTTTAATTAACATGAAGAAAACAATGTTTTTGGTTTTTTATTATAGGTATTAAATTAATTAATTATTTATTTAATTAATTAGTTTTGTTTTGTCCCACTCCATGATTATTTGAGTTGGCACTTTTTTTCCGGGTCATAAACGGTAAATGTGGGACTTTCATTAATAATTAATATAAACACGCAATAATATAATATATGGTCGAAGAATTAGGCCTAATTAAACTCGTTATTTTGTGTAAGACGGTTTCACGATCCTAAATAATTTACGTATAATTTATCAATAAATATTTTTTTAATAAAATTGGACCGAGATAATAATTTGTTTTTATTATTTGTTTAGTTGTTACGTTGTTGTTGCGCAATCTCGCATTTATTTAATTTTAGAATTTTAAATAAGAAAACGAAATAATTAATTTAATATCCTTATTAACACAAACACATCGAATATACATCGTTTAGAAACATTATATACTCCGTACTCCTTCCGTTCCAATGAATTGTTTGTCTATTTCATATTGGACGTCTCAATGAATTGTTTGTCTTTCTATTTTAGGAATGTTTTTTTAATGTGTAATTTGACTTTTGGCTCCACATGTCACCTTCTAATTGGACCTCTTGCCCTTGGTGCCAAAAGCAAAGATGGAGGGAGTATATTTTAACACAAATTATAGAGTAACACAGTACAGTTGATGCGTGAGACAGATCAGATTATTTCTCTAAAAAGAGATATTGTAATTAATTTATCATTAATAAATGAACAATTTTACGTGTGAGATCGTCTCACACCGTTAAATATATATTAATCGTCATTAGACAAGCTTAATTAATTAAGGCAGTAATTAATATAATGTCATAATTAATCTCTTAGCTTTGTAAAGAAATAACCTAAAGGATGGAGAAGTAATGCCTTAAAATGTAGGGTAAGTCTATTAAGTGATAATGTTGCCCTAAAAGGGTAACAAAGTCGTTGTTGCCGTGTGAATATCAGAAAAATCATGCTTATACTATTAACATCACTACCGACATTAACGTTTTAATTAGATCCGATCCAAATACATACTACAAGGTCAAACCGTCTTTAAATTATAACGAGTCAATATTATCGATAGATCAGAGGTGTGCAAAATCCGGTCCAGACCGAAAAAATGTATTGGACTGAACCGGAATCGGGATAAAAAAAATTCTGGTCCGGTCTCCGATCCATCAATTTGGACGATTTCGGGTTCTGGTCCGGTCCTAACCCGATTTTTTTCTGTCCGGAAAAACCGGTATTACATTTATTTGGTGAAAATTCCGGTCTAACCGGGCTTAACCGATCCAAATTGGTCCAATGGACCAGAATTTTGGACCAGAATTTCAAAAAAAAAAAATTGAAAATTTCGCTCCAACCAGTCCGGTCCGGATTTATTGGTAAAAATATACTCGTAGTACATAGCAAATATTTAGTAAATTTAATTTAAAAAAAGAAGTATATATAGTATGTTAAATTAATTACTCGTAATATGTGAGTATACTTTTAATTAATTTTTAGTATGTTAGAAATTAAAGTTATTAGGCCTTAATTTATTGCATGTATCTTAAAATTCTTTCAACAATTTATTGCTCGATAATTTAATTCATACTCCGTATATATCATGCATAATTACATAAGATTATTTATAAGTATCGTCGAATATATAATGTCGATAATAAGATTAATATATTAATATTAAAATAAGACGATTTTAGGTAAAATTATTTATAAATAAAAAGTTAATTTTAAATCATTGAATATATATATATATATACACATTGAGGGACCATATATATATTGATATATATACTCATTGATTATATCTTTATTCATTGATATGGACAACTTAATAAACTTACTACAAAGTACAGTGATTTATGAAACCGTCTTATTAAATTATGTTAACGTTATATATATGTTATAATCAAAATGAGTATTTTTTTGACGCGTGATTAGGTATTTGGTATACGGTAGATTATTGACAAATTAAAATCTGAACATATTATTCTCCATTTTTTTACGTGTTTGAACTCTTAAAAAAAGTGCAAAAAAAAAAAAAAAAAAAAAACTTATTACTCCAAATTAAAACTCTACTTATATATATTATTTTCATTTTACTATATATGATCGGATCGATTAAATTATTTAATGAGTAAAACCTTTTTTTAATAAACTACTAATACTCCACTTCGTACGAGTATGTATATATTTTCATATTTATCGTATACGTATAATATATATTGTATTTATTTGAATATATATCATTTTTGCATACTCCGTATTTCATATGTATATACTCTGTATTATTATTATTATTATTATTATTATTATTATACTTAAGATTCTTTTATTCAACTAAATTAAATACTATTAATTTTCACTATCACAAAGGTATGATCCACCATTTATTTTTTTCTCATATATGATGGATTTATTTTATATATTTAAATATATAATACAAATATTCATGTTCATAAAAAAATAAAGGGAAATTCTACATGGTACTCTTGTGTTTTTTTCATTTTCTATGCGATACTTTTCCTTTTAGTCAAAATAACTTTGACTCGCGATAACTTATGGACACGGGTTCAAAAAATGACGATATTTTCGCTAAAATCATTGTCTTTACAAGATCCTCGATTTGAGATTTGATTTTTTGTAATTTCGAAACTTGTACTACGAGTTATGCTCAGTCAAATGCTTTTAAACGAATAAACTTTGACCAGCCATAACTCTTTTTCCCGAGTTCTGAAAGTGATGATTTTTTTTTCCAAACGGATCGTTTTTAAGAGATCTTCAGTTTAAAATTAAAATCTTCTCTTTTGGAATTTATAGCTAAGAATTATCGTAAGTCAAATGTATTTTGAGCAAAATGAGGGATACCACGTAGAATTTGAAAAAACACGAGGGTACCATGTAAAATATCTCAAAAATAAATAAAAAATATTTCTAAAATATCATCATTGTACGTGTTTTTTTTTTTTTTTTTTTTTTTGAAGAAGTCATTATTGTACGTTTTTTTTGGCGATAATAAGTCAAGTGGTCAACTACGAGTGTTAGTCGTATTTATATTTTGGTACGTCGGCCACATTTTTACGACTAAATTTTGTACTAGTACTATCTAATGCATTAATATATACGAATTCTAACTAGTTTAATTGATAAATTTACGAGAATATATATAAATACGTACCAGTACCAGATCGAATCTCGTTATTCTCGTTTGCATCAAAATCCTTTGATCCAACCTTTCCTATTATGGACTGGAAATACGGTTGCTCACTGGCTGGCTAGGTTCTGTTCTAGTCAGGATAGCGAGATTGTATTGGATTCCTCTTTTCCGACAACTGTAATTGAGTTGTCGGATGTCGATTTAATATAATGGGGCTATTCTTCCTTCAAAAAAAAAATATTATGTTAAATTATACTCGGATCAGTTATATATTTCTCAAATGATTCGTGACACATTAAAAAAAAAAATGTACTCACTCCGATTCATTTGATTCTTTACGTTTGCTTTATCACACTTGTCAATGTACGTTTTGTTTCATTTTTATCTTTATTTACATATTATTAATAAAAATCGTAAAAAATTGATATTCTTGATGTATTCATTAAAACGATTTAAAAAAGATCTCACATGACTATGTTTTAGTTTATAGATTGGAAATTATATTAGATATTCTACCCACTCATGAATAGTGTCAAAAAGTAAACGTAAAGAAACAAATGAATCGGAGGAAGCATTTGATAACACGGAACATATACTGGAAATAATACAGAGTACATTTTTGTAGACAAAAACTTATAAGAGACCGTGTCACATGATAAAGGTAATTATTACATTTTTCTTTTTCCGTTTAGTATTAGGAAAACTATTTTTTAGGAGACTTACTCAATCAGCTAAATCTTATTTGTAACAGATATATCTTTATTTAGAACTGACGGGTGAAATGCGATCTACATGGATTATATTAATCGATAGATACGACCAAAAAAAAAAGACTAAAGACGATATTGCTGTGTTATAATTTATAACTCGCTTTTATTTATTTACTTACCAATATAGGTAATATTTGAGTCGTTATAAATTTAGAATTTTGTGTTATATGAACGTCGGTGGTTTATTATGTAAGAAAATTCCTGTCTATTTCTGGACATCAATCCAGTGTCTCTGTTGTGTTCCTAATTTTATGCTGGAAAGTCGGTTTCCATTATTCACAATTTCACATGAACTCAATTTATATTCATTACTTTGAGATTAGTGTTAATAAATTCATATTTTTTATTTATTATTTGATTAAAATATTTCTAATGAAAAATAATACTCCGTAATTAGCAAAAAAAAAAAAAAAGAGAGACCGAGTATCACATTATTAAAAAAAAAAAAAAATTAATCTCCCTTGAAACAGATATATCATCCGTTTTATCATTAATATCTGTCATTACTTCCAAATATTATATCGAGTTGATATTAGGGACAATTTTTTGATAATTTGTGTAATTTCAATACATAAGCTTTTTATTTCTTATTATTAAATGGCATATGTCTAACCCTGATAAACTGGTTAATTACCGAAGTTGTCTTAGCATAGTGATTAGGACTAGGTGCTCTGGGACAGTATGTCTCAGGTTCGAATCCCCCTCCCCCTAATATTGTAATGCGACTAAGTGCGCTCTTCGTGGAACCAAAAAAAAAATAAACTGGTTAATTGGGTTGGGTTTAGGTCAGGTTGACTCTGGGTCGAATCATTTTTGGACCAGAAAATCGGGTCACCATCGGGTCGACCGGAATACTTTTGATTCGGGTCTCATTTTCAACTCTTTTTTAGGGGTACGTGTCGACTCGTTTGGTGGTTAGACTCGATCAATTTGGTAACGGGTCAAACTTTGGTCTTCAGTTTGCATGTATGTCGAACCGGGTCGGGTCAGTTTTGCCAAATCTATTTATATCTTTTACTTTAAGATGAGTTTTTTAAAACAGATATATTCGTCTTAACGAGAATTGAATATGAGCTCTACATTGTTCTAGGATAGGGTAATTGGTCCTACATATAGTAAGTTAGTATAACAATAATAACAAACATTTTTGTGAAAGCTCAAATAATTGTGTATATAAATCATATGATAAAAATTTATGAGGCTAAAGTTACTAGTACTTGGTAGACACTTTTGGCAATTGATTAAAAACATTATGGTGCAATTACCCTAGGTTTGTAAATTGTCAAAAATAGAGCAATCAATTATCAATGTTCGAAAATTACAACTCAATTATTAAAAACCGTCCCTAAAATTGAATTTCGAGGAAAAAAAAACAGAATTAAATTACAAACGCGATATAACTTTTTAAAAAATTCGAAGAAAAAAAAGTATGATAACAATCAATGTTCTAAAATTACACCTCAATTATTAAAAACCGCGTTGAAAAATAAATTTCGAGGGGGAAAAAATAGAATTAAATTACAAACGCGATATAATCTTTTTAAAAAAATTGAAAAAATTTATGATAACAATCAATGTTCTAAAATTACACCTCAATTATTAAAAATCGTGTTGAAAATTAAATTTTCAAGGTAAAAAATAGAATTAAATTACAAACGGGATATAATTTTTAAAAAAATGGAAAAAATAAATAAATTATGATAACAATCAATGTTCTAAAATTACACCTCAATTATTAAAAACCGTGTTGAAAATTAAATTTCGAGGGAAAAAAAACAGAATTAAATTACAAACGCGATATAACTTTTTAAAAAAATCGAAAATATTTATGATAACAAATTAACAATCAATGTTCTAAAATTACACCTCAATTATTAAAAACCGTGTTGAAAATTAAATTTGGAGGGAAAAAACAAAATTAAATTACAAACGCGATATAACTTTTTAAAAAATTGAAAATTTTTATGAATCACCATTTTTTGAAGCATAAGATTGTCTTTTCGATATAAACTGATATACAGAATATATACACACACGTTATAAGTGAGACCAATCGATCGATCGAGTCATCTAAACAATAATTGATGACATGACTTTCCGAGTATTTTCTTCTAAACCGTTCACTTTAATAATATTATGTGTTATATATAAGTCCAATTTCAAATATCCAATCTGTGCTCTGCCCTCTATATCAATAGGCCAATCCAACGTACATACACTGGTTAAGTAGACCACCACATTCTTAACTTTCTATGGATGGTGGTGTTTAGTGTAATTACACTCCATCATTATGTGGTGTACAATGACGGAAATATTCGTCATGATATTGTAACATATCGAGTATTAATCCATTTAGGGGTCGTTTGGTTGCCCTCTTAAATCATGGGAAGTAAAACTTTCAATGATTTGATAAATTGTGAAGCTGTTTGGTTGCCCACTTCCCGGGAATTGTCACTTCCCAGGAATTGTCACTTCCTCCATAATGGGGAAGTGTAAAACTTCCCGCATGAAGTTATTTCCCACATGGCAACCAAACAATATTTTTGGAATTCCCATGAAATACAAATTCACGTGAATTTAAGTTCCCGGTAACTCTATCTTCCCATGGTGAACCAAACGAGCCCTTAGAGAAAAAAAAAGTGTTATTTTGTAGAAACAAATTAATTATTGTGTACAGCCGTTGTACCATGCGACAGTAGTAAAAATTTGCAACTTATGATAAAAAGTGACCATTTTAGGTTAGTTAGGTACCACTTTCAGATAAATAGTTACCACTTTTTCATATTAAAATGTGGTCACTATTTAACTTAAAGTGGTCACAAAATAACATAAAGTGGTAACTTTTTATCATAAATTAGGTCCGTCGTATGGTAAACGGTTGTATATTACTCCGTATAATTTGTGAACAAATTATTTGTCATTATCTAATTAGAGAAATAATAATATTTGACTCGTCATAACAATATGACTGAAACCCATGACATGGGAATTGTATGTGGTGTTTAACATTTTGTCTATTTCCAAATTTATTATTATTATTATTATTATTATTATTATTATATTTTAAAATGTAGTTTCTAGAATTCTAGATGTCTTTTTTGGAAATAGGTATATTTTTTGAGATTAAAACGGGTCAAGTAAACCGTACTTGGAACAAATAAGATACGATTTTTTGTAACTTTCGACATTTTGTTATTTTTGTATCGACTAATCGATCCCATTTGACTCGTTTTAAGTATTAAAAAAATGCGTTTAGACACGATAAATTTGTAAAATTAATGAAATAGTTTTTGATGGTAGAGATTGGAGAATATCACTATCAATTAGGAAGCAAGTTTGTAAAAGCACTTTATTTTTGATATATGCTGTTTTTTTTGTCAATGAAATTTAGACTTTAAATTCTCAAAAAAAAAAAAAAAAAAAAAAAAGACTTGATTGTCGGCAGAATTTTTTTTCCACAATTTTGTTCTATTTTTTGTTAAAAATTTCAAATTTATGATCTCAGGTCTAAACCCCGTCAGCAATATATCATATCAAAAGAAAACCGCTATGTCTTCAAAATAACTCGGAAATATACTCGAGTAACCAGATTGCCACCTCAAATTCACGACATAATCGACTTAGATTATTCAAGTTTCATCGTTTCAAATCAAACTCGGGTCTAAATCACATTATTAAAATTATTATTATTGTTATTATTATTATTATTATTATTATTTGGTTCAGCGAAGAGCACAGTTAATCGTATAAATATAAAAAACCCATTATATATCCTTAGTGAAGAAATGAAGTGAACCTTCGAAGAATTATAGGACTGATCCATAACAATACTGATCCAAGATAATTTTAATTAAAATTAAAACTAAAACGTGAATTTTCTCACATTTGAACCCGTCTTATACTATAAAACGGTACTATATGAGAATTTTTTGTTCATGATTTTGATTAATTGAGATGATATCTCATCAAATCAAGCCCACAAAAAGGCCCACCCCACATGCAAGTAGTGGTGGTACATCAACACTAGATTGCCAACTCTTTCCACTCAAAATTGCAAAGACAAAAGACCATTACCCAAAAATAAATAAATAAATAAATAAATAAATCTTTGTCTCGGTCATTTACGAGAATATTTTAATCAAAGGTAAACAAACGATTTGGACGAACCGAGTTTATAATTTTTTATTTACAGGTGTTATTATGGCTTGTTGTCAGTATATACTGTTGTCTTAACTACTGAACTAAGACATTTACGGTCAAAAAAAAATATTTTCTCTGTCTCGATCATTTGCAAGAATATTTTGATCAAAGATAAATAAACGATTGAGACGAACAAAGTCATAATTTTTCATTTACAGAAGGTGGTACGACATGTTGATGTCCAGTATATACCACCGTCTTATAGTCTTAACCATTAAACTAAGACATTTACGGTGTGAACTGTGGAAGTCTGGAGGAAGGTGTTGTGAACTTATGGTATGGGCTCATAGATTGATTATGAACAAAAAGTAATGACTCATGGTTCTTGTTTTCATGGGTGTCAGGTCAGAATAGAGGAAAAAATTTACTACACTTTGTCAGAGGTCTACCACATCTGACAAATTCAAAAAAAAATTGAGTTTAATGCAATCATAGTACTATTATGACTACACTGCCTGCCCGGGCCCAGGCCCGAGACATCCGGGTCATGTTCCATGACCCGTGCCCACGTCTACTTATACCTAGACTCGGCATAACTGACTTGACAGGAATAGCCCAATCTGAACCCGACCCGAATTGAAGACCCGAGATGACCCGGCCTAACCCAATGTCAACCAGATTTCCTGACCCGACACAAAGTTGAAACGAATCAAACCCAACCCGGTTGACCCGTTTGTCAGGTCTACCGGTCGTGCCCACACCTACTTAGTATCGGTAAAACTGACGTGACCGGTCAATCTGAACCTGACCCGAATTGAAGACCCGAGATGACCCGGCCTAACCCAAAGTCAACCAGATTTCCTGACACGACCCAAAGTTGAAACGAACCAAACCCAACCCGGTTGACCCGTTTGTAAGGTCCAGTCTACCGGTCGTGTCCATGTCTGCTTGTACCTATGAAAATTGCATTAGGCTTACAGACTTGACTCGACTCGACTCTCGAGCCTTAGACTCAAAACGATTATAGAATGCTATAAGCCTAAGATCTTCGACATGACAGTTGAATGCTAGAGAGTACTACTGGCATTTTTCATTAATGCTAGGAATTCAGTTTCAGTCAAATTCTGGGCAAATGACATTGAATGCTACAGATGTACTGGCATGCTGATATCCTAATTTATCTGTGTAACTGTGTTCACTTTGGTTGCACATGTTAAGGACCAATGCAATGTCAGTATCCGAAAATGACTATTTTGTCATATAGTATCGGATAAGCGACACCCAACTCGTCTGTTTTCTCCAACGACGATGTTTCTTTCTACTCTTACTCTTTTTTCGTCTTGATGCTATTTCCCCCGTGAATGCTGCTAACCTATTGACGCTGTATTACTTGTGTTCTCGTGTTTTCCTACATGGCTTACTAACTAAAATGAGCAAAACCCTAGAAACACAGAATCGAAAAGAAGAACAATTTGAACAAAAATATAGAACGCCCAACAAAGATCAGGAAAAAAATTACGAGTAGATGTTGAATATCAGATATATGCATTGAAAAAGGGTCTATGATGGATAAAATTTTCAAATCAGACACGGGATGAAGAAAAAGCTGATCGAATTATGAGATATAGCATGAAACTGCATACCGATTCATGCTGTCATCAAATGTAGAACGCTTTCACAGTGAAGGTAAAAAAATATCACAGAGCTTCGCCGCCTCATTTCCTGCAGAAACATTCTAACAGCATTAATGAATGGTGTTTTTTGAGGAAAAAAAAAAACTACTGTATGTATGAATGTATGGGTTTGATCGTACATATTTTGAGATTTTGCAGCAAAACGGAAATTAAATAGACTTGTTTGAATCATTTGTGTCTCGATGCTTTTGAGATTCAAAATCGTCTTTCTGAGACCTAACTTTTTGAACGCCTTCCTGGTAGCCTTCAATAAAGCTTTTCAAGGCATCTTTGTATGCTGAAGCTTTTGTCATGTATAGTCGCTGCAGCGCCGGTCTTAGAGTCTCCATCCCTCCTCTTGCTGCTATCGCTGTTACACACCGTTTTACACACAACTTCCATTGATTCAGAACAAGGAACAGATAACGAGCATAGAATTATGTGAGTATGTATTAGGGATTTTTACCGAGATCTTCTAATGTCGTCGCGTCTTTCTCCTTTCCCTTGTCACCTGCTCCACCAAGCTCATCATCGCCGTCCTTTATGTTCTTGTACTTTCTTGGATAAAGTTCGGGTCCAATGTCACGTACCCAGCTGACTGCATACAGCCGTGCTGCCTCCTTTACAATCTGAAACATACAGAGTAATTTACAACAACAACATTAGAGCCTTAGTCCCAAAAGATTTGGGGTCGGCTAACATGAATCAGAATCTGAGGTCGTTGAGTCGTCATCCCAAAACAAATAAAAAAATAAAAGGAATAATAATAAAATGCCGTTTCAAAATCAATTTGAAAGCACAAATGATAAAATTTTTAAAAGTTTAGAAAACTCAAGTTAGTCAACGCAAATTACTCTATTCAATTCCAAATGCTACATACGGAGTATGTTGTTTCGACTTTCAACACTACTCATGAATGAAGGGAATCTTTGTTATTCTTTGTAATATATGTTTACGCGTCCGTTTGCAGCTTATGCGTTGAGTAGGCAACGAAGACTCGAATAGCTCATTAATCACACAATTCAAATTTTTTTTTTATTTACTTCGGATTATACAAGAATGAATTACATGTGGGATTAATGGGAATAAGGGGAAGGAGTCGAGTATCTTACTAAATATTGTTGCTTCAAAGGAAGTGCAAAAAAAATCGGCTTTTTCTTTTTGGGAACATAACCAGGAGGATCGGGAAGACAGGAGGGAAAGGCAATCTCTTTCAAATCATACCGAACATAATCACGAACTTTCCTCCAAACAACCTTTACCTCTATCTCTTTCAATTTGTTTTGTTTTTTGATAGCCGCGTCTTTCAAATCAGTCCGAGCATAGTCGTAGAGTTTCCTGCAAACAACCTTAAACTTCATGTTCGATACAATATGTCAGCACATCAACCTGCAAAAAAGTTATAACGAATGAATGAATGACACAGATTTGCTTCATTAATGATCGAAAAGACGAAAACTGAAGTCATTCGAGAGGGAGAAATTTACTGGCAAAGAGAGACGATTTCAAACAGCACGTACATTTATTCACAATTACAGACTTACAATGCAGAATTCAACGGATTTCAACATCTCGCCATTGTTTTTAAATAGGGTTTTCATTTTTATAAACAATCTTACTTAATCACGAGAGTTTCTTCAACCAACAAGCGACACCTACAAAATTTCATTTCTAACTCCTCCCCCAGCCTACAATGATTTCCACCATGCCCAATAGCAACAAACCAAGTATAGTTCTCGGGAAGAAAACGGATTCTATTGTGAATTACTGCAAAAGGAGTAACTGCTAGTGTAGCTCCTCGGGTTTTAAAGTGAGCATTTACGCTCTTTTGCTGAATTGGACTCTGTTTGGAAAAACTAATCATCAAACAAGCTAAATCTGCAGCAAAGCCAATCACCTAATAACCTAATTTGAAAGCTTACTGATCAAATAAGCTTAATATGCAGCAAACCGAAATTACCCAATTGCCTAATTTCCGAGCATTACTAATCAAACAAAAATAATTTGTAGCAAACTCAATTACCTAATAACCTAATTTGCAAGCTTACTGATCAAACAAGCTTGATTTGCAGCAAACCCAGATTACCCAATTACCTCATTTGCAAGCATACTAATCGGACAAATTAATTTGCAATCTTACTAATCAAACACACTTAATTTTGCAGCAAACCCAATCACCTGGGCAAGCAACAGTGGAAACTACACACCCATATATTCTTCTAATCTTCTATACAGACTATTTAACAAAAACAACTCCACACATCAAGTAATTTCAACCCCTAATTAATTCACAAGCAAAAAAAATGGCTAACATATTCACATTTAGGGGTGTTCACCGGTCCAAACCCGGACCGGACCGGCTTGACCCGCGGACCGGTAACCCAAAAAATTCAAACCCACGGACCGGACCGGACCGGACCGAACCCTCTTAAGACCGGACCGGACCGGCAAAATACACTAAATTTGATTAATTTTTTTAAGTGCGGACCGGCAGCCAAGTTTTTGGAGACCCGCGGACCGGACCGTACGGTCCGGGTCAGTCGGGTTTGCCGGTCCGGGTCACTTTTTGAACACCCCTATTCACATTATTGTTACCAATTCTACTCTCGACTCTTTTACCTCTGGTCAGTAATGCACAGCTAAATAATGAAACTAACCAAATCCCTTATCAAATCATGCAGAACATGATCACCCAAGCATGCACTAACGTCGATGACCAAATTACTTGCCTCTCTAACCTAGAATCCAGGCTGCCAATGACCCAAAAAATGCGACATTAATCCTCGAAGCCGCCTTAGAACCTCTCTTAACGAACTCCAACATGTTATTCGTACGGTTTCCACCTTCAGCTCACTCTCAGCACCAACTGCACGCGAACAAATTGCAGTAGAAGATTGCCAGGAGCTCCTCGACTACTCGGTCACTGAGCTTGCTTGGTCTTTAGCCAAGATGAGAAGAATTTGTGGTAGTAATAATGACGGGTCATTCAAACTCAAATTTGTACAACCATATTGTCCACGACCCCGAAGGAAACCCAGATTATCCAATTAACTAGTAATTTGCAGCAAACCCAAATAACTCCAGTAGCTAATTCGCAAGCATACTAATCAAACAAGCTAAACTTGCATCAAAACCGTTTACCCAATTACCTAATTTCCAAGCATACTAATCAAACAAATTAATCTGTAGCACACTCAATCACCCAATAACCTAATTTGCAAGCTTACTGATCAAACAAGCTTAATTTGCATCAAACCCGATTACCCAATAACCTAATTTGCAAGCTTACTGATCAAACAAGCTTAATTTGCATCAAACCTGATTACCCAATTACCTAATTTCCAAGCATACTGATCAAACAAGCTTAATTTGCATCAAACCCGATTACCCAATAACCTAATTTGCAAGCTTACTGATCAAACAAGCTTAACTTGGATCAAACTCGATTACCCAATAACCTAATTTGCAAGCTTACTGCAGCAAACCCAATTACTCAATTGGCTAATTTGCAAGCTTAATTTGAATCAAAACCGATTACCCGATAACCTAATTTTAAGGAAACATTGAACAGAGAGCTGTACATATATAAATGCATAATATTACATGTATATTGGCAATCAATCAATCATCAACAAAATCAAATACTCGTATTACTCATACTTTATACCATGTGAAATTGTAAATTAGATAGTTATAATTCACAAGACATTCCACCAATTTCTACGAAATACAATCTAGAAATCAAATCAAATCAAATCAAATCAAAACATAAACAAAATTAATTAAGTGATAATGTGATTTTTAATTGGTAGAATCTCTGAGAAAATAAATGAAATGATCGGCACCTTCTGATTGAAGAATTGAAGAAGAGTTGGATGATTGAGTGTGACTGAGTGAGCGCGAGTGTAGTTAGGGTTTTTGGAATTTGGGAATTGGGGATTTGAAATTGGGAATTAGGAGCTCTTATATATTACGAGTATTATTTGAAATAATATTTGAAATTAATACTCCCTCCGTTTTTTTAATCTTTCGGATTTTATTGAACTTTGAAATTAGCCCAAACATTGAAAAACGTTTTTTTAATCTTTCGATTTTATTGAATTTTGAAATTGGCGCAAACATTGAAAAAACGTTTTTTTTAATCTTCCGATTTTAATGAACTTTGAAATTGGTGTAAACATTGAAAAACAGAGAGATTAATACTCATAGATTATTATTTCGATTTGAGTTTTCGATCGTGTCATACTTTCTCGATTATCATATTCGAGGTCTCGTTCGTTGCGGGACAATTTTCGACTGCCCGGATCGGATCCATATATATATGCTTCACCTAAAATTGGCAAATCGAGTCGGGCCCGGTGGCCTGGTCCGGCACGAAAATAAGCACGACCGGGCCGGCACGATGGTGATGTGGCATAGAGCATGGGCACGACACGACCGGTCCCAAGTCGGATCGCAGCGCTAATTTGAAGAAAAGCACGTGATTAGGCAAAGCTGGGCCGACACGACTCTAAATCCCAAACAAATGAAAAATCCTGAAAATTTTGTCGGCCACGATCGGGCCCGAGCTAGGAACTGTGCCTCGGAGCATGTTGTCAGAGTCATGCATGGCCCAACACGGCATGGTGGGTCTGTCAGGCACGACTAAGTCGGGCTGGACGGGCACGAAACACGGCCCGGCACAGCTGGTTTACCAGCTCTAGCTTCACCCAACCAGAATTGAAATCGAAAACCAAAATCCATATCTTTTTGAAGAGGGCACCGAACGAATCCATGAACCATGATCCATCAGATCCAAAATAGACTTGGCAAAGCATGATTTATATGTTTCGGTCAGTTGTCACCTCTCGCGTCTCACGTTACGACTCAACTTCTACCTTGAAAAAAAACGTTAATCCAGTTTGAATGTCACAAGTACAAACCGAGTGACGTTATCACTACCAAGTTAATTTAACCATGCACATTTGCTATTAGGTAATCTTATGTTTATCAATCATCATCATTGTGTCGGTTGGTAGTAATAGATTTGAAAAAGGGTAAGATTAGTAGTAGTTCATTAAAGTTGGTAAATGTCCTTTTTATTAACGGGTTTTCTAACGTGTGTCCACTAGGTACACGATAATATGTTAATAAAGGAATGAATCACCATTATGTTGTCTAAATATGATAATAAAGAGTTTTATCGTGATGATATAGTTGTGATTTCTTCTTTAATTAACATATTAACGTGTGTTCACTGGATACACGTTAGGAAAACCGTTTTGGAAATTATACTTGTAATCTTGCATAGTTAAAGCACCTAACCATTTGACAATGACAAACAAATTTCCTTTTACTTGAACAAGTAGTTCACTAAATGACTAGAGTAATAGAGTTGGTGAATTTTTAGCAACAAAAGTAAATAATGTATCACCTATATTAAGGCTACCTTGGTTGACAAGCTCACTAATTAATATAATATCAATTTTTCTAACATATGTTTAGTGGATACACGTTATAACTTAATTATTAAGGGAAGACTAATCGTGATATTATTATGAGAAATATAAATGTATTTAAAATAGTAGCCCGAAAACTGTGAAAAATTAGATCTTGATGTTGGTATAATATAGGGATATTGGTTGAAGTTGACATTATTTAAATACAACCATGTAACAAAAAAATATTGAATAACATAGACAATAATAGAGGGAAAATTCCAATTATTATTTTATTAAAACTCCAATTATTATTATTATTAAATTTATTATTATTATTATTATTATTATTATTATTATTAATTTATTAATAGTCATTTACATATTTAGTAAATCCACCACTCATGTATCAAACCACATTCATTTGACAAAATAATATGGCCATTTTCTCCCCACTTCTTCCTACAAATAATTGGTACACCACCTTGGCACCATTACTTGGTACATGTCTCAAATTAACAATAATTTACACGTGTCCAAATCTCGTAAACATGATGACGAGATTCAAAATCTCTTCTGAAATGGTTTTACAATTCTGTTGAGAAATGTCTTACATAAATGTTAGTATTAATATACTCCAATTATTGTGAAACAATGTCACGGGGATCATTGAAACAACCTTATAAATATAAGAAAACTTAGTTGGTAAAGTCATGAAACGTGAACAGGGTGTGGTTCAAATTTCGTCAGCATCATAATCTCAAGTAACAACGAGTGATGACGTCATTTCCCTTTGATCGAAACGCTACAGAAGCAAAATGACCATTTGTAAATCGACTGTATTCATGTTTAAAGCCATTGTACTCCATATGACACTTTACGCTCGAATCAAACCATCAAGTCAGAACAGACCGAATCATTTAGATCATCGAGTTTTCTTCCCATCCAGCCACAGCTCGAGGTGGCGATAATAGGAACGACCACGACCAGGTCGAGCACGATGTGCAATATCAAACGTGAAGGCAATGATCCAAGCACGATCCTATTACTGTTTTTGTGGAGTCAGACCCACCTAACTTTTCTCTGTCATCGATGACACTTGACTCGGCTCGCCCCTAAAGCAACAACGATTCTGATCTCAACCAAAAACGAAGTCATAATAAACCTATAAATATTCGATCAAAATGTGACTCGTTGAAAAAACAAAGAAAATCAGATCGAACTGAATCGTCATGATGACCACCACTACTCACCACCATCCACATCCACCTATACAAACTACAAAAACATCACCAACCACTCTAAAGCTCCCTCACCAACCCCAAAAGCCCCTCCAACCACAACAAAGATCTCACACACCCATGACCCCACCACAAAAAATTAAAATATTAAGCAAAAAAGTTAGTGTATTTAATTTTAAAATTCATAAAATTAAAAAACTTTTATTTATTTTTATATAATCATTTATTATAATTATTTTAATAAGATAAAAACAAGTGATCGAGAGAAAAAAAATATTTTATTTACAATTTCAAAAGTACATAAACTAAATTTATTTACTTAAAATTCTAAAAGCATTTTTTTTAATTTTTTTTTCTAAAGAAATTTTATACCCAAGAAAACAAAATATTTGTCAT
Organism: Agrostemma githago; assembly: GCA_958450325.1. Lineage (NCBI taxonomy): Eukaryota > Viridiplantae > Streptophyta > Magnoliopsida > Caryophyllales > Caryophyllaceae > Agrostemma > Agrostemma githago. The sequence goes on along the minus strand of OY288247.1, from coordinate 75,951,236 downwards.
TTACGTATTTATTACTCAACTTTTACAAAAATTAAAATTGTTTTCATGGTGCAAAAGATGTCTCGATAACTTTATTGAAACACCGTCTCTATTTTTTTTTATAGAAATAGATATACTATACCTAAAATAATCTAGTGTAAATGAAAAACACTTTTTTTTTCTAAAAATATTTTATACCTAAAAATACAAAATATTTATCATTTACGTATTTATTGCTCAACAGAAAAATTAAATCTGTTTTCATGCTGCAATTTCAATAACACTATTTAAAAACCGTTTATTATAATTTTTTTTGTAAAGTGATATTATACTATACCTAAAATAAATTTTTTTTAAAACACCTTTTTTTTAAAAAAATATTTTATACCTAAAATAAATAAAATATTTGTCATTTATTTATTTATTACTCAACATTTAAAAAAATTAAAACCGTTTTCATCTCGCAACTGCAAGAGATGTATCGAATCTCGATAACCCTATTAAAACACCGTCTCTATTAATTTTTTTTAGAAATAGATATACTATTCCTAAAATAATTTTAATTTTTTTTTCTAAACAAATTTCATACCTAAAATAAATAAAATAATAGATATTTATTTAATTAAAATATTATTTAATATTATTATTTTTTTCAAAAAAAAAAAAAAACCATAACCATTCCTCCCTATTTATACTCCCTTCTTCACTCCCCTATTTCCTCGCTTAGCCCTTCCTTTCCTCTTCATATACTCTCATCACTTCTCCTTCTTCTTCCGCCATTATCACACCTCCTTCCTCCTCTGTTTCTTCATCTTCTTCCTCTGTTTCTTCGACCGACAACAATGGCGTTGATAGCTGAGAAAACCAGTTCTGGCCGTGAATACAAGGTCAAGGACATGTCTCAGGCCGATTTCGGTCGGCTCGAACTCGAGCTTGCTGAAGTTGAAATGCCCGGTTTAATCGCTTGTCGTACTGAATTCGGCCCGTCTCAGCCGTTTAAAGGTGCTAAGATCACCGGTTCACTTCATATGACTATTCAGACCGCGGTTTTGATTGAGACTTTGACTGCTCTTGGTGCTGAAGTTCGTTGGTGTTCTTGCAATATCTTCTCCACTCAGGTAATTTTTTTGATTTTTTTTTTTGGATTTTTAGTGATTTACAGTAATTTTTTATCGTGTTTTTGATCGTTATTTGAATAATGTGGATTGGATCTTGTTGTGATTTTGATTGAATTGATTTTTTTAATGTTAGATCTGAATCTGCGATGTTGATTTGATCGTAATTTGAGCTATTTTTTGAGAAATTTAGGGTTTAAAATCGATTGGATAGAAATGTCGAATGATTTTTTTGATCGTTATTTGAATAATGTGGATTGGATCTTGTAATTGAGTATGATTGAATTGATTTTTTAATGTCAGATCTGAACCAGAGGGGTTGATTTGATCGAGATTTTAGCTTTTTTTTTTTTTTTTTTTTTTTGAGATTTAGGGTTTATATTTGATGATGAATCGATTGGATTGAAATGCAGATTAATGTTGATCGGATTGAGGAATTTAGTGTTTAAAATCGATTTGATTGAAATGTAGAATGATTTGGATCGGATGTTCGTTATTCAGATTGTGATAAATTTTCTTGTTGTGATTTGATCGTAATGTTTTGAATGTCGGATCTGAATCTGCGGTATTAATTTGATTGAGATTTTGGCTAGTTTTTTCAGAAATTTAGGGTTTATATGATCATATCTCATGATGAATCGATTGGATAGAAATGTAGAATGATTTGAATCGGATATTCGGATTGTGATAACATTTCTAGTTGTGATTTGATTGTAATGTTTGAATGTCCGATCTGAATCTGCGATGTTAATTTCATGATTTGATCGAAATTTTAGCTAGTTTTTGAGAGATTTAGGGTTTATATCTGATAAATCGATTCGATAAAAATGCAGAATAATGATTTGAATGTCAGATCGGAATACGGATCTTCTTTGTTCGGATTGTGATAACACTTGTGATTTGATTCTAATGTTTCGAATGTCAGATCTGAATCCGCGATCTTAATTGATCGAGATTTATGATTCAGCTAGTTTTCCAGAAATTTAGTGTTTAAACCTGGATTGAAATGTCGAACAATGTGGATCGGATCTTTGTTATTCAGATCCATTTGACTTCGATGATGATCAGATTCCGATGATTTAAACCCAAGTAATTGAATATCAAATCGATTTACTTTGAATAACGATTTGATCTCACTTAATTGCTGGTTTAATCTCGTGTTAATCGCTAATGAATCAATCTTCTTCGCACGAATTTGAACTTTTGAAGTACTAATTGATCAAAGTAATTTAAATTTAGGGTTAACTGATTGAGTTATCGATTTATTCAGATCCATTTGACTTCGATGATGATCAGATTCGGATTATTTAAACCCAAATAATTGAATATCGAATCGATTTACTTTGAAAAACAATTTGATCTCCCTTAATGGCTGTTTTAATCTCGTGTTAATCGCTAATGAATCAATCTTCTTCGCACGAATTTGAACTTTTGAAGTACTAATCGATCAAACCAATTTAAATTTAGGGTTAACTGATTGAGTTATCGATTTGATCTAACTTAATTGCTGGTTTAATCTCGTGTTAATCGCCAATGAATCAATTTTTTCCCACAAATTTAAACTTCTGAAGTACTAATTGATCAAACCAATTTAAATTTAGGGTTAACTGATTGATTAATGACATTTATCGATTAATTCGCGTGCAGGATCATGCTGCAGCAGCCATAGCCAGGGACAGCGCAGCAGTATTCGCATGGAAGGGTGAGACCCTCCAAGAATACTGGTGGTGCACAGAAAGGGCACTCGACTGGGGCCCAGACGGTGGACCCGACCTAATCGTTGATGACGGTGGTGACGCCACTCTCTTGATCCACGAGGGAGTCAAGGCCGAGGAGGAATATGCCAAGTCTGGCAAGATTCCCGACCCTAACTCCACTGACAACGTCGAGTTCCAACTTGTCTTGGGTCTCATCAAGGAGAGTCTTAAGGTCGACCCCAAGAGGTACCACAAGATGAAGGAGAGATTGGTCGGTGTGTCCGAGGAGACTACTACCGGTGTTAAGAGGCTTTATCAGATGCAGGAGAACGGTACCCTTTTGTTCCCCGCCATCAATGTCAACGACTCTGTCACCAAGAGCAAGGTATAAAACCGTCTAACTGAGTATATACTCTTTTTTGGAACACGGTCTAATGTTTGTATAGTTATCTGGTTCGGGTTTGTGTCACATTGATGGGTGATGAATTCTTCCACCCAACCCTAACCCTAACCCTAACCCAAATGGCCAAATGGGTCAGCATGACTCATCCCGAACCTACTAATTTCGTATTCGGTCAAAAAAATTGTGACTGAGTATTAAATCTCGACCTAAATACATCCCGTGTTGTGTTCTTGTTGACCTAACTCAAATGGCCAAATGGGTCATCAAGACTCATCCCGAACCTACTAATTTCGTATTGGGTCAAAAAAAATTGTGACTGAGTATTAAATCTCGACCCAAATAAATCCCGTGTTGTGTTGTTGTTGACCTAACTCAAATGGGTCATCAAGACTCATCCCGAACCTACTAATTTCGTTTTGTGTCAATTTTTTTTTTTTTTTTTTGTGATGGAGCATTAAATCTCAACCTAAATAAATCCCGTGTTGTGTTCTTGAGTTCTTGTTGACCGAATCCAAATGGGTCATCAAGACTCAGCCCGAACCCATTAATTTCGTATCAGACGTCAAATTTTGCCCAAAATAGCCGTTTTGGACATCGTAGAGGAGTTAGAGTAACACGGGTTTCATGTACATGGTTACTAGTTACGAGCTTGTGTTGTGTGTTTTTTTTGGAACAGTTTGACAACTTGTACGGATGCCGTCACTCTCTCCCCGACGGTCTAATGAGAGCCACCGACGTCATGATCGCCGGCAAAGTCGGTGTTGTCTGCGGATACGGAGACGTCGGAAAGGGTTGCGCCCTCGCCTTAAAAGCCGGCGGGGCCCGTGTCATCGTGACCGAAATCGACCCAATCTGTGCCCTCCAAGCCCTAATGGAAGGATTCCAAGTCCTAACCCTGGAGGACGTCGTCTCTGAGGCCGACATCTTCGTGACCACAACCGGCAACAAGGACATCATCATGGTCGACCACATGCGCAAAATGAAGAACAACGCCATCGTCTGCAACATCGGTCACTTCGACAACGAGATCGACATGCACGGGCTCGAGACCTTCCCGGGAGTCAAGAGGATCACGATCAAGCCCCAGACCGACAGGTTCGTGTTCCCCGACACCAAGACCGGGATCATTGTCTTGGCCGAGGGTCGGCTCATGAACTTGGGTTGTGCCACGGGTCACCCTAGCTTCGTGATGTCGTGCTCGTTCACCAACCAGGTCATCGCTCAGCTCGAGCTATGGAAGGAGAAGGCGTCGGGGAAGTACGAGAAGAAGGTGTATGTTTTGCCTAAGCACCTCGACGAGAAGGTGGCCGCGCTTCATTTGGGCAAGCTCGGTGCTAGGTTGACCAAGCTGACCAAGGACCAGTCCGACTACATCAGCATCCCGGTCGAGGGTCCGTACAAGCCTGCCCACTACAGGTACTAGAGACCAGCATTCAGCATTCCCGGCATGGTGCAGGAACATCGGATATCAGACATCAAGACGGTGTTCTATATATTATGTTATGAGTATTTCATTTTTGAGTTCGGATATTAGGTTCGGATTTCGGTTTAAGCTTTGTTGGTTTGGGGATGGAAGGAAGTTTGAGAGGGTCGGGTTTTTGGGTATGAGTCCGGTTTTAGGATCGGAATGAGGGTTTGAATAAGTGTTGGTGGTGTTATATGTTGTTAGTTGTGCAGTAGACTTGGCTTCTTATGTTTTTACATATTGGGCAAAGTCCTGCTATAAATTTTTTCTGTCATTTTTCGGAATTGAGATTATAGTTTTTCCCGTCTTTTCGCTCCATCTCGAATTTCACTCGTTCTTTTGCATAATTGCATTGTTGTTTAGGCGGATAGTCCCGATTGACACCACGAAAGACGGTTTGTTCATAATGAGTTCTTCCATCTCGACGTTCACTCTCGTTCTTTGGCGACGTAATTTCGAGATGAATATACTCGTTTTAAACAATTACTCCCTACTTGTCTATTTGAACGTATTACTCGTCTCACTAAAATCCTACTTTTAAGTTCCAAGAAAACACGATGAAACAAACCCGATCCAAATGACCCAAACCACAGTTCGAACTTACCCGGTCCGGCCTGCAGAAGAAACAGACTTAGACACAACATTTTCATAAATATACAAAGGTCCGACCCACGAACCCGAACCAAATGCCCTAACCCGCTTGTCTACGAGCCAAAATTTTACACTTATCCCGACCCATGTCCAACCTGAACCCAAATATGATAACCTAACCTCTAGACTCTAGAGTAAATAACCCGACTCAAACCGATCCGACCCAAATCCGACCCGATCAAATTAAATGGGTAACAAAGCCCGAATGTGTATTGACAATAAAAGAATCAAAATCGAGAAACCCTAAACCCTCTTTTTTCGACCTCTTCTTCTCTACTGAGGTTTTAAAGCAGCTCCTCCTCCTTCTACTCTTTCTCCCTTCATTTTCCTGCCGTTCTTCTATCAATCACTGCTCAAACATGCCTAAATCAAAGCGTGATCGTCCAGGTATCTCACTCAATCACTCACCTAGTACTTATTGTTCTTCCCCCTTTTCCCTTAATTTGTCATTTTTTAGGGTTTAAATTTGAATTATAGCTGCTTTTACTTGTAATTATTTGTGTTTGATTGTTGTTTTTGGATCTGAGTAGCTTTATTTCTTCGAAATACAATCTGGGTTGGGGATAATTTATGTGTTTTTTTTTTAGGTTTAAATTTGAATTTTAGCTGCTTGTACTCGTAATTATTTGTGTTTGATTGTTCTTTTGGATTTGGGTAGCTTAATTTCTTGGAAATATAATCTGGGTTGGTGATAATTTCGAATAATTTGCAGCTCTTTTCCCTTCATTTGTGATTTTTTAGGGTTTGAATTTGAATTTTAGCTGCTTGTTTTTGTTATTATTTGTGTTTGATTGTTGTTTTTCGATCTGGGTAGCTATATTTCTTGGAAATACAATCTGGGTTGGTGATAATTTCGAAATACAATCAGTTTAATTGTGTTTTGAAATTTTTGTTAACTAGACTTGCAACAAGTATTTTAATGAATTTGGTTTGATGTATTTCTCAAAAGTCGAAACTGAAAATCGTGTTCATGTTATATCGAAGTAAGATGAAGTGTTGAAAGAGATTTTCATATGGTCTAATACACCATGTAAAAGTACGATTATTTGCTCGGTTTTGGGATAAATTGGATACAATAGCCTAGAATCGATCTTAAATGAATAAGAACGTAGAATCGATGTTAAATAATCCGAGCCTATAATTGGTATGACCCATGCTTGCTTGTATAGATTTTTTTGTGTTTGTAATTCGATAACCAAATCAGTGAATGGAAGAATGATTACTTGACTTGAAAAATGCAGTGACACTATCGAAAACAAAGAAGAAAGGAAGAGAGCATAAGGAGGCAATTGTAAACTCGATAAGAGATGCCGTTGAGAAGTATTCTTCTGTCTATGTTTTCTCCTTCGAGAATATGAGGAATCTTAAATTCAAGGAGTTTAGAGATTCTCTCAAGTCCAGCAGGTTGCTTCTTCCTTCTGTACTCCCAATCGAGCGTGCGAGAAGAGTTCATTTGTGATTTTTTCTTGAATATCTAGTTGACTTCTTTTGAATTTTCAGATTCTTTCTTGGATCAAACAAAGTCATGCAGATTGCGCTAGGACGTTCCGCTTCTGATGAGATCAAAGACGGTCTTCACAAGATTTCCAAGGTAATATTGTTTTTCATTTGCTTGCAGTCTACTTTTCAATTTTCATTAGCTCATGTTCTCTAACGTCCCGGTTTATCTCTCATTCTACAGTTTCTACGTGGAGACACTGGTCTTTTTCTTACCGATATGTCGCAGGAAGAAGTCAAGAAGTATGTGCAGCAACGTCTTAGCTTTGTTCAGTCATCTGTATTTGGTGTTCTTGTGTTGCTACAATTTGTTGTTGGGTAGTTTGAGCATGATTTGTTTTGTGTAACTTCATGTCTCAACTCTGAACTCTCTGACTTTCGATTCTCATCTGCGAGCCTGGGACCGTACTCTCTTTTGGCCTTAACCACCTTCCGACTCATGCTAATGTTTAGTAGATTGTTCTTGTGTTCAACGTCGGTGTTTTTAATGTTTTTATTTTTTTATCTTTTACTCGCAGGGCATTTGATGAGTTTGAAGCCTATGATTTTGCTCGGACCGGAACTCTCGCAACTGAGCAGGTTTGTACTGTTTGGACATCAACACTAGTGGAGTAGTCGATGTTAGGCACAAGAATGTTAATACGGAAATATGAACGTTGCAGGTGGAGCTTAAGGAAGGGCCTTTAACCGAGTTCAGCCACGAGATGGAACCCTTTCTACGTAAGCAAGGGATGCCTGTGCGGCTAAACAGAGGTAGTTTTTGTTTTTCTCCCTATATTTGTACATTCAGTATAATTTCCAAGGAAGTGCAACCGTTAAAATGGGTTGAATTTTTGACGAGGCAGGTGTTATCGAGCTTATTGCGGACTTTGTTGTTTGTGAAGCTGGGAAACCTTTGTCACCTGAGTCCGCTCGCGTTCTGGTTAGTTTTCTCTACTTGGCTCTAAACGGGTTGGATTTGGCTCATAAACGGGGCTAGATTGGCCGGGTCGGCTTTTTCACGGATAGCAGTTGGTATGGTAATAGACTTTTGGGCCAGTTCCGGTTAGGGTGTAAAATTTGGATTACGGGTCAAACTCTTGGGTTCAGGTCGGGTCAGTTTTGTTTTTGATTATGGAGGCGGGGTCATTTAAAGGGTTTTAATCTTGATAATGGAATTGGAAAACGGGTTTTCATCTTGCCGTGTGGGTTTTGGGATGACGGTTTTAGGATTATTTTACTGTCAATTATCAAACCGTTTTTGGAGTTGGATCACATTGGAATAAAGCCGTAACTTTTGTTTTTGTTCCCCTGTGATACAGCGACTACTCGGTATGAAGCAAGCCGTCTTCAAGCTTCATTTGGTCTGCCGATTGAATGGAGATGATTTCGAGATATATAGAGAAGGGTTGGAAGAATCCGACATCGAGTCTTCATAATCAAAGTCGAATATGTAACTACACCGTATTATTCATGGTAGTTAAGGTTATGTACCTCGTGCCGTCTACCGTCGTGTTTTTGTACCTCTAAACAGTCATCGATTAATTTTGTGATTTTAGGAAGTTCGGGTTTTCATCAGAATGTCGGTCTCATTCTCTAGTTAGTTACTTTCATGAACAATGTAATACTCCAAAGTACTTGAGTTCGAATGTCTTTCCAAAGTTTTGTTTAGATTGCTTTAATCCCGATCTATATAACCCGACCTAAATGACTTGAAAATGACGTGAACTTGAAATAACCCGCTCTACCTGTTTTGATCCAAACTCTTACAACCCTGAAATTGTTACACTCTGAACCTAACACGGTTGACTCGCTCGAATAGTTTTGATCTCCTCGCTCGAATAGTTTTGATCTCCTAGACAATGATGTTTCTATCACATTGATGTTGATATAGTAACTTTTTTTTAGGCATGTTTTAGGAGAGGTTTCACGATAATATTACCATCAAAATCGTCTCATAGAAGATCTACCGGTAATCGAATTGACTAGTCATTGAATGTACTACTACATCCATGATCATATCTCATTTTCCTTCAACTTATGAAGAGCATTGAAGCATCACATCATACTCCAACTTCAATCATAAATTCATAACACTCCAAACTTGCATTTTACTTCATCTCCTCCACACTCTTTTGATCACCCATTTCACACATTCCAATCATTTCATCAAATTTACTTATCTTTCACGTGCTGGTATCCCTAAAAAAGTCGATAATAACCTAATCTGAACCTCACCCGTTTCACAAATTCCAATCATTTCATCAAATTTACAATCTTTCACGCGCCGATATCCCTAAAAAAGTCTATAATAACATCATCTAAATCTCACCCATTCACAAATTCCAATCATTTTACCAAATTTACAATCTTTCACGTGCTGGTATCCCTAAAAAAGTCGATAATAACCTAATCTGAACGTTACCCATTTCACAAATTCCAATCATTTCATCAAATTTACAATCTTTCACGTGCTGGTATCCCTAAAAAAGTCGATAATAACATCATTTGAACCTCACCCATTTCACAAATTCCAATCATTTCATCAAATTTACAATCTTTCACGCGCTGATATCCCTAAAAAAGTCGATAATAACATAATCTGAACCTCACCCATTTCACAAATTCCAATCATTTCATCAAATTTACAATCTTTCACGCGCCGATATCCCTAAAAAAAAAGTCGATAATAACATAATCTTGAACCTCAAATGACCCTGAACCCGAAATGACTCAACTCAACTTGAACTTAACCTCATTTAGTCTTTTTCACAAACCCGATATCAACCCAATTGACCCGTTTGCCAGGTCTAACACAATAATCCAACAACACAAACAAAAATCACATTGAATAAAGTCAATACAATTATACAAACAACAAATACAATCACATTTTTTTTTCCTTTTGATAATAATAATACAGTACATGAGATTTGATCATACATTCATCAAACTCTTTAAGAAAATCTAGCACATTGAGTAATAACACTACAACCTCTACTATAATGATTAGCTGGTGCAGCTCCACACCTGTAATATGATGAACCTGCAGTTGAACATGGCACAGCATCCTTCTTCAACGTCTCATAACTCACATATTTCCTGGTTTCTCCACCTAATACTCTCCTAATTACCCCTGAATCACTTCCATTACCCTCAATTTCATCAATTTCCGCCATTGTTGTCGAGCAAGTTTTCAATTTTTTTCCGCAATTTGGATCAGGATCAGGGGTTTTAGGTGAAATTGAGAGTGAATCGGAAAACCCAGATGAGGAATTGAAGTGGGATTGAGAGATCAGGAGGAGTAAGAGTAGTGGGAGTGTGATTGATTTAGTGTGCATTGCTAAAATTAGGGTTTTTTTGGGGGAAAAGGAATTGGGGGTAAAAGGGTTGATTTATATTTTGGGGAAGTTAGATTTTTTTTTTCCCCTTTTTTTTTTACCAAATTTACTAATGATTTGATCATGAATTGTGATTTGTTAGGTTTTAAAGAGAAACTCGGTTTCTCGTAACACAGATATATCAATACTGATCTGTACTTTGTAATTAGGTTATAACGAATCGATCAGTCGAATAATATCTCATTTGGTTAAAAAAACTTTCTATTTGCGTTACATGATCTGTTGTATAGTTACGAGTTTACGACAGATAGTTTTTCATGAGATTAACGTATCTGTATTTAGGTTAAAACGAGTCAAATAATATCTCATCTGATTGATTAATCGTCGAAATTTTTGTTATTCATTCAACGATTTATGTTCTATTTATATCTCTTCATACATCGTGTTTGATTAATTAATTTGTTGTATAATAATGACAGATATATCGATCACAGATAATAACAACTGTATATTGAGGTCAAAGGCATATGCCACTATATATACCTAAGAAAGCTAGAGGACTACTAGAAGTCTAGAAGAGTAGAAGTCAACAATGGTCAAATTTGTATGTAATATTATATTCGATTTAATAATAGGTGAGACAGATCAGTGTGTCGAGTCATTGTATATCTTTCGAGACTGCCTTCTTTGTATCAAAATTATTTTTTTTAAAAAAAAATTATAATTTCATTTATAATTACTAAACATATATGTGTGTGTATATGTATATATGTATAAGAATATATTAATATCTTTCACAAAGAGGTAAATATATAGAAAGTTAACTAATTAAATTAATTATAATATGAACACATAAGGAATATTCTCAATTAATATTTTAATTCATTCCCTTCTATATTTCTATAGATCTTCAAATATTTTTGTGTAATCTTTTTATAATGGAACATATATTTATAATTAATATTTTTTATATATGTAAAAAAACATGAAGTCATAACTAAGTTGATAACTAAGTCGGTAAAATTTTTGATAACAACAACAATAATAATAATATATCTACGTTATATATATATTTTCGATTTTTTAAAACTTTGTTTTAATTCTTCAATAAATTTCACCCATTTATAATAATAATAATAGATTAAAATTTGAAAAATCACAAAAATGTAATCATATTAAATAATTGTACATTTCAAATTAATCGAAAATATATTAACAATATTATATAAATATTTTCAAAAAAATGAAAAAGCAAAATAAAAACAAAAATAAAAAGTTTCCAAAATCGGGTTAACTAGAGTAAGGTTAACAATTAACCAAAGATGCAAAATTACTAACCTAACCCTAAGCTAATAAACTTAGGATTGACACGTGGCGCGATATGATTCGCTGTGTATGAAAATTTCATACACCGCGTATAAGTGTAGCTTTTTTGATAATATCGATGTAATCCACCAAAAATTTCTTTCCGAGATTCTGATGAAAATATTCAAAATATTTTACACTAAAATATTCTCTCTCTGTATATATATACTCCGATAAATCAATTTTTTTTCGATATAAAAATATGATTAAAATACATACGGAATATAAAAATATTTAGTTTTTCGATATTTCGAAAACCCGAATCCATATACATGGACCCACAACAAGTTGAGTGATAGTAATAATACATTAATTAGCACTAAGTATGGCTAATAATTAATCTTGGTGTAGTACTTACTGTACATGTACGAGCGTGACAGCATATATGCACCAAAATTAATTGATTAGAAAATGTATGTAATGTAGGCAACTAGTAGCACGTTTATCCCAAAAGCAACAATAATGGTTTAAAGTCAACAATAAATTCATAAAATAAACATAATTTAAAATGTGATTTAGAAGGTATTTTCGAGACAAAATGAATATAATATTTGTATTTATTTTGAAATAATATTTCGATGTTATATGAACCTGGTTTAAGTGTATTTTAGAAGGTTTTTTTGAGATAAAAAATGAATATAATATTTGTATTTATTTTGAAATAATAATTCGATATTATATACGAGTAAACCAGATTTAAGTGTATTTTAGAAGGTATTTTCGAGATGAAATGAATATAATATTTGTATTTAATTTGAAATAATATTTCGATATTATATAAACTTAATTTAAATGTATTTTAGAAGGTACATATATATTCAAGATGAAATGAATATACATACTGCAATTTTGTATATTTATTTTGAAATAACATTTAGATACGAGTATTATATAAACCTAATTTAAAGTTATTTTGGAAGGTATTTTCGAAACGAAATGAATATAATATTTGTATTTAATTTGAAATAATATTTCGATATTATATAAACTTAATTTAAATGTATTTTAGAAGGTATATATATTCGAGATGAAATGAATATACATACCGTAATTTTGTATATTTATTTTGAAATAATATCTAGATATTATATAAACTTAATTTAAATGTATTTTAGAAGGTATTTTCGAGACAAAATTAATGAAGGCAATACTGTAATTAAATAATCGTTACAACATAGATCAAATAGTAGTCGACCATATATGATCACAAAATACATCATTTGTGTCTCTAACATTACAATCACAACGTGTGTGTATATATATAGAACTTTAAAATGATATTATAATATTCGAAATTAAATATCAATCGATCCAACAATAATACAGTATTATTCTCTACGGTTGGTTATTTCAATATACCGTATTTCTTAATCATCATTATATATCTCCAAATATCCCAACAACATGACAAATACTTTGACCAGCTCATCAGTAATTTAATTTTACAGTAAAATTACCGTAAAACTGTCTCGTATATATGTCCTTTAGTAGTGACCATGATGGTGCTGATGTCCCTGATGGTTATTATGACCATAACCATGGTCATAATTATAACCATGATGACCTCCACCATATGAACCATGATGGTCATCATGATGGTTAAGACCATAACCAAGATTGTGACCGTCACCATGATGGCTATGACCGTCGCCATAGCCATAGCCATAGCCATTATGGTGACCATATCCACCACCACTGTATCCGTGTCCATGTTCGTGTCCGTGTCCTTGTCCAAATCTGATATCAAATCCATCGGGCGCGCCGCCCCATGCTCCATGATGACCATCATGTGAGTGATGATGACGTCCATGATGACCTCCCATTTTAATTTAATTTAATTTAATTATTAGAGTAAATAATAAGAATAATTGTTCGCTTAATTAATTAATTAATTAATTAATAGACAAACTTATGGGTTTACAAAAAAATGGAAATATTTGGATTGTATAAAATTGTATTAATGTGAATTATATATGAAAATATGAATTATATTGGTAGGAAATTATTAGGTATTTATAGTAATTGAAAAAAGAATATATGCTTTTATTAGATTTTTTTTTGAATCAGATTCTTATCTTTTGTCAATTTTAATTTGCAAGAATTTTTTTAAAAAAATCTTGTCTTGTTGTTAATGGAAATAAGAGAATTTATTCTCTTTCACACAAAATTATAACTCGAGTTCAAACATAAAATATTATCATAAAGACATAAAGTAGTACGAGTTCATACTATATATAGTAAATATAGTCGACTTACATATAAAATTCATTTTTCTTCGTTGGCAAAAAAAAGACTTACATATAAAATTCTTTTCATTTTTTTTAAAAGTAGTCGAATCGTTATAATAAAGCATATAATATAGATCAATGTCATTATTCGAAACAACGTTACATACCATAAAATCGTGATAGAATCATTTATAACTTTATTTTTTATTTCTTAAGAAATGGAAATGACTATTCTTACATGCATGCTTAAAAAATTGTTTAATTTTATTTATTTATTTTTATTTTATTTTATTATTATTAGTATTATTATTTTATGAACGAGGGAACACCCTTACAGGCTTTTTATTTTATTATTGTGAAATATAATTATTCGATTTCCATGATTCAGCTCAAAACCCGACTCATCCAATCCGTTTTACAAATGTAATGGAAATGTATCAAATAAAATAGAATTAATTAAGGTGGGAATTAGCAATTAAACCACATGCATGTCCACAAAATTAGCACTAATTACCCACTAATTGTGAACTTTGGGACTATTTTACATTCCTACCTCTAACCCTAAATATTAGGACAAATTGTTATATGAGACAGACTTATAATATACTTCGTATGACGGTATGATTTACTCGATAATAATTGAAAATGATTTCTATATTTCTGTAATTGTTACATGAAGCCTAATTAAATAAAAATATCCTCGATCATGCTAGAAAATTAGCTATATATGATCGATATAAATAGAAAAGTTGAGTAATCTGTAATTCCCGTGTAAGACTGATACTGATTTAATCCTGATCGAAGCTGAATACATTATTTTACCATTTAAACCAACCGATCGACTTATTAAATTAAACCAACTTTTGTAACAATCATAAGGACATTTTTATCAACAATAAAAAGTGAAAATTGTAACAAATAAAATACCAAAAAAAAAAACATACACTCATACATTTTTTTTTGCTCAAAATACAACAAATAATTAAATTAAACTAAACTAATTTAATGCAATTCAATTAACAACTAAACTAATTTAAGGACATTTTTATCAACAATAAAAAGTGAAAATTGTAACAAATAAAATACAACCATATTACCAAAAAAAAACATACACTCATACATTTTTTTTGCTCAAAATACAACAAATAATTAAATTAAACTAAAAACTAATTTAATGCAATTCAAGTAACAACAATTAGGTTTTATTTAATCATCTTTTTTACATCTATAATACTTAGAACAACCTCTATGATAAGGATTTTCTTGAGGAGGAAGACAATTAGCATTGTTCGAATAAGCTTGACCGCGTGCACCACCACAAACCGGTTGATCCCTAGCCAACGCTCCAAACGATATATGCTTCCCTTCTTGCAAAAAACGTCTTGTGACTTCCGACTCCATCAACATTTCACTGTCCTCGACACTGCATTCTGCTATTGTGTTATTACACTGCTCTGTTCTACTGTTGCTACGCGCTAGAACACAAAGGTTTATAATTAAAATTACGAAGAAATAATAATAATAATTTTTAGTAGTCATTGTTTTTTTTTTATATAAATTTGGATTTTTTTTTTATTTTTTTTTTGGGTTAGGGTATGAAATGTATGTATGTAGGATAATGTGAGTGAGATTATAAGTGAATGGTTTGTGTTAGGTTGAAAGGGATGACTTTAGGCAAAAGGGTTTTTGATGGAAGGCACTTTACCTACTACCTCTTATTAGAAACTTCTATCATTGGTTTCACACAAATCCTGGTCGATAACGGAAATATCTATCGTAATGTTATAACTAGTCAGTATTTATTTTCAAAAAAAAGGACAAAAATATTGTTATTTTTTATGACCTCTATTGCTTTCTCGTTATTTTAAATCTGAACAAGTATTATAATAATATTTTATTCATTATAACAATATGATGGATAAACCGTGACGAGGGAGACTGATGCCTAAAATTATGATTTTTGGTTCATAATGGTTGATTATTATGAGTTGAATTGAAGGGCACTTTGTAAGGTTCATGATTGATATAGCCCACCCTTTTGAAGAAAGTTTTATGTTATATCTAAATCGATGTGGAATTTCGTGTCGCTACACTGTATTTATCATATACGAAGTACATTGTATATTTGTATCTGTATTTGTCCGTTCAGTTCGGGCTACTTAACCCAATAACCCGGCCCATGTCAGACCCAAACAGCCAATTTTTTTTTTTTTTTTTTTGGTATAACGAAGCGCGCAATTAGTCGCAGATCTCTCGACTTGGGTAAGGAAGCTCTAATCACGTGAGCTGAAACTTCTTCTCACCCAAACCACCAATTGCGAAGTCATGTATGGGACTAATCTTCAAGTAGTTGACCATTGACAACGTTAGGATTGGTCTATATGTAAATAAATACCGAGTATTTTTTTTTTTTCGAATCATCTTTATTTAATATGATCGAGTTATATTATTTTTTGTAAAACATTTAAATCTGGCTCGACAGAAAAATACTCGTAATTATCATCGAGTGAGTTATTGGAAAAAGATCTCGCCAGTTGAAATATACGAATAGTTTGACTAAATTTTTAATTTTTTTTAAATGTCAAGAAAAAATAATATGAACTCGAGTCTATCGTGTTAATTAATTCCGCAACATCACTATAAAGTTTTCAACAAAACCGATTTAGTAATTTATAAAAGTCGAACCCATGAAAAAATTAAAACCTCAAACCCGAGAACGTAAATGAGGAAATTAGAAGAGATGTCAACTAAAGATTGAATTATTATTTTTTTCTGCATTTTTTTTGAATTTAAAATGTTGAAATTGAAGTAAAAAAATCATCAATTTCCCACCAAAATAATGGTGGGAAAGATGAATTAGCATTCCAAATCTTTGTTTAATGCAAGTACCCATGTGATTATCCTCATTTAATAATATGAAAATTTTGACCAATTCAATTACCAATTTTGTAAAGACTTAATTGAAGAGGAGGAGGAGGAAGAACCCTAATAATTTCCTACAATTATTATTTTCCCCCAATTCATATAGAAAATTGTTGAATGAACAAATAATAAAACCTTAATAAAATACCCAAATTAAAGTTGTGATCTTTATCACATTTAATTTAATTTCAAGGAATTGAATTGAATTTAAATCATTATTATTGTAAAAAATCACAAATCAATTACTCATATGATCATATTTGGTGTCTAATTTGCATCCCCATTGAGCAAGATCCACAAGGGTAATTCTAATTCTAATTTTTCTTCTTATTTCTCATGTTTTTTATTTCTCATTTTAGTCCGTAAATCTCATATAAAACCGTCTCACGTGTATTCTACAACCTCAAGATTAACAATTAACAATCCATTTACCGTGTAATTGTAATTGTAACAATTGAAACCGTATCACAAAAGATTTTGTAATTGTAATGTATCGTGAGAGCTGTCACATAGGAGCTGGTTACCAATACAATTATCGTGAGACCGTGTTATTCTGATGCAATTTTTTTTTATTTTTTTTTCAGGAGTTGAGGATTTGCTCAAGGGATTCAATTTTTTTTTTTTTTTTTTTTAAATTTTTATTTTTGGGTGTGGGAAATGGGGTTGTCATCAGATAATATGACTGGGCTTGCACTAGCTGTATCTTCAAGTGCATTCATTGGGTCAAGTTTTATTATCAAGAAAAAAGGTCTCATGAAAGCTGGGAATTCTGGTCTTAGGGCAGGTCTGATTTCTTACTCTTATGTTGCTCGGACTCGTTGAAAAGTATCTGACACGGGTGCATGTCCGAGTGCCCTACACGGCTAATTTTATGATTTTTTTTTCATATTTTGCCTAAAAATGAAGTGTCCAAGTGTTCTGAGTGCCAAGTGTTGGACACGGGTATCTGGCCCGCCCTTGACTGGGTGCGTGTCTAAGTGCCCGACACGACTAGTTTTTTTTTTGAAAATTCTGCATATTTTGGCTTAAAATGAAGAGCCCAAGTGTAAATGTTGGACACGAGTATATACGCGATGTAGTTAGAAGAGTCGGAGTAACATAACCCTGAATCCTACAATTTACAGACGCTCTCGAGGATTTAGGTGATGTAGTTGTTGTAATGAGTCGATGCTAAGGTGTCGTCCAAATTTTGCTTCGGTTTTGTTGGTTCGTTCATTAATGTACTGTTCAAGGACTAAAGGGCCGATTTTATCTGGTTTTGGGTCAGGTTCGGGTGGCCACTCATACTTGGCTGAACCCTGGTGGTGGGTCGGAATGATTGCAAGTAAGCTTCGACGTCCTTATAATCATCGAAATATGTAGAAAACACGACTTTCAATGATCTGTTTACATGATGATCTTTCGTTCAAATGTCACGAATCTGAATCAGTGTTTTCTGTGTACATTATCTGTAGTGATTGTAGGGGAGATAGCAAATTTTGCAGCGTATGCATTTGCATCAGCGATTCTTGTCACGCCTTTGGGAGCACTTAGTATAATTTTTAGGTACGGACACTCGGACTGTACAGTTTTTAGCCATCGGATTTTGAATGCATTGTGTAGCATTGCAGAGTTGCAGTGAAGTGTTCATCAGCTGATAACAGTTTTTTTTTTCATTGCATTCAATTGCATTGCAGTGCAGTTCTAGCTCACTGTTTCCTGCAGGAAAAGTTGCATATATTTGGTGTACTTGGATGTGTTCTATGTGTGGTTGGTTCGACTACTATCGTTCTGCATGCACCGCGTGAAAAAGATATTGAGTCTGTTAGACAAGTATGGCACCTCGCTACACAGCCAGGTATACTTATTAAATTACTGCAGTCACGGATTCACGGTATCAAAACTTGGTTTAGCCCTGATGCACATATCTGAAGTTTCATAGATGCTGTAATTTTTCCCTTTTTGTCTGAAAACACACATACTTGCATCAATGCTCAATTCTCTGCAACTGATGCACATATTTGAAGTTTCCTACATGCTGTAATTCCCCCCCCCCCTTTCCCGAAAATATGTATACTTGCATCAATGCTCAATTCTCTGCAACTGAAAAAACTTCAATCACAGTATCAGATTTCAGTTTAATCCTGATTTCGTACTCTCAGGATTCACTTCTTCCTCAAGTAAAAGTTCCACATAGTTGAAGTTTCCAAGATGCTGTCTATAACTTTTAACTTTGTTTCCGAGTATATACACATTTGCATCTGAAATAACTGAAATCACGGGATCTGATTTCCCGAAAGTATACATACTTGCATCAATGCTCAATTTTCTGCAACTGATGCACATATTTGAAGTTTCCTAGATGCTGTAATTTTTCTCCCTTTTTTTTTCCGAAAATATGTATAGTTGCATCAATGCTCAATTCTCTGCAACTGAAAATACTTCAATCACGGTATCAAATATCAGTTTTACTTTCACCCTGATCTCGGAATTCACTTCTTCCTGAAGTAAAAGTTGTGCACATTGTATTTGTATTTTCTTAATGCTGTTACTGTCTGCAACGGAAACATGTGACCTGAATTTTATCTGCATGCAGGTTTCTTGGTATATTCCGCCCTTGTCGTGATCATGGTTCTCGTCCTAATTTTCTACTACGTTCCACGTTATGGCCGTTCTCATATGATCGTGTATATCGGCATTTGCTCGCTCATGGGTTCTATCACGGTTTGTCACCTAAACCCCCAATTCTTCTCACTTTTACTGTCGATTTTAAAACTGAACTGAATTTTTTTTTTTCGTGTCACCATTCATGTAGGTTATGAGCGTGAAAGCGGTGAGCATTGCATTGAAGTTGTCGATCGAAGGACATAACCAGTTCAAATACTTTCAAGCATGGTTCTTCACTGTAATTCTCGCCGCCTGTTGCATTTTGCAGATCAATTACTTGAACAAGGTATGTATAGTGAATTAATTACAAGACGATTTTCTACATTTCCAGTGTTTTCCCGTGTCTAAAAATGGCGGTTAATTAATTCTGTACAGGCACTGGACACGTTCAACACGGCTGTTGTATCGCCTGTCTACTACGTTATGTTCACATCCTTCACAATTCTCGCTAGTATGATCATGTTTAAGGTACGATCACGGGTTAGGCCAGATACGGGTCGGGTTAGGGTCAAAATACGGGTCGGAAATAATTTTGATTTTTTTCAGGAATGGGATACTCAAAGTGCTGCACAAATAGCCACAGAAGCCTGTGGGTTTGTAACCATTCTAGCAGGAACATTCCTGCTGCACAAAACCCGCGACATGGGTAGCATTCCTGCTGCAATACCGCTTTCTCCACGCATTCTTTCACGATGCTGCAGCAACAACTCGATTCCAAATCAGGCGCCTTAATTAGATGCTTGTAACTCCATTTTCAGGCTTCAGAACTGTCACTAGTTTGTGAATATGTCGACTGTCGAGGGATGTACAGGGATATGACCCATTTGTCGAAACAAGGGGTCGGATTTTTGTGTTTCGTGATTTTTTTTTTTTCTGAGACGGTTTCATAATAAGATTATGAGGCCGAGACTATTAGACTAAGGGGTCGTTTGGTTACTCATCCAATTACCGGGAAGTGCAAGTTCCCAGGAAGTGCATTTTCAGGGAGTTGTTTGGTTGCCTACCTCCGAGAATTGTCACTTCCTCCATAATGGAGGAAGTTACTCAACAAGCCCCCTCTTGGTGCGTAGAACTTCTCGCATGAGGTCATTTCCCACATGACAACCAAATACAGTAATATTTTTTAATTCCTGTGAAATACAAATTCACGTGAATTTAAAGTTCCCGGTAACTTCATCTTCCCATGGTGAACCAAACGAGCCCTCAGACTAACCTGTGTTGTCGATATTAATCTTACAATCATGTTATTCGGTTATTACTCTTCACTTTTTCGAGTCTCAAGTAGTAGTTTGGATGGATGTCTTGCACAGTAATGCTTCGACCCGTCAAACGGGTCGGGTTGCTGGGTCACGGGTCGAGTCAAATACGGGTTACGGGTCATAATATATACGTGCCAGAAATTATTTCGAACGCCTTATTTTTTTGCCGCTTTTGTACTCGAGTTTCTCTACCGTGACTCCGTGTCCTAATTTGTGTCAGTTTCTCCTCCAAACACGATGGAATTCTGATATACGATCCACTTCCATCTCTATTCGCAAGTGGGAATCAAGTATACCAAAGTATTAGGAAAATAAAATAAAAAAAGCAACTACTAATATCCAATTATGTACCATTTTAATTTATTCCCACTAATATAAAGTTAGTAATAAAGGAATTATTTTACTAATCCCAATTAAATTAACGGCTAATCTCATGTGAGACCGTCTCACGATAAGTTATCGTGAGATCTACTAATAGGAATATAATAATAATAAAACTAACTACCTTCTATGTGAGAGGTCTTACGATAAACTTACCCTGAGACCGTCTCATACAAGAATTTGTGTTAAATTAAATAAGAGTAACAATTTTTCTATTCTGTACCAATTGCACAAAAGTTACTAGTCTAATAATGATATTATCGCGATAAATTGATACAGTATATATTAACTCATATTTACTGTATTTAGCTTAGACCGAGCAAAACCGACCCGAATGAGTGGGCTGAACCCGACCCGTCACCTGAACTGAAACACCCAAATTCGACCCGTAACCCAATCGCCCCGAGCTTAATCCAAAATTGATTATAGCAAACAAGTCGATATCCCTGAAAATAACACGAATTCGAAATAACCCGCCTGATCCGAATCTGACCTAGTCGACCCGCCCAGGTCTAACCGTATTTAGTCAAATTCTATGTCAATATTTTCCGTAATTAAACCATTAACGTGTATTCAAATAAGTATTAGAATAGAGAAGGTTTAATGAGAGACGGTCTCTGATTAACTTTACTAAAAGACTAAGTACAAATGGAAGTAACAATGGTATCATAAAAGAGTATACAAATATAAAGATTGTACGGTTGTTATAAAAACAGGTACGAGTACAAAACAAAATTGTCATTTAAAGGTACAAATAGTACATAAAGTGGTACTGAAGAATGGTATCTCAATAAGTTATTGAGATAAATGTAAAATATTATTATTCCCACAAGTTAAACCCTACTACGTATATATCGTATCGCAGCATTCTTCCTTCGTCTTCTTAATTTTCTTCACTTTCATGCGTAGCTTGATTTTCCAGCTTCGGAAAATCTTCCCCAAATCAGAAACCCTAATCCGCTCGATTTCCCCAAACCTTCGACGTAGTACGACAATGGCGGATTCCAGCGAGAAACGCCCGATTCTGCCGGTTCCTGGGAAGCGAAACGTGCTCATTACCAGTGCTCTTCCCTACGTTAACAATGTTCCTCACCTCGGAAATATAATCGGATGTATTCTTCTCCTTTTATCGCAATTTGATTTCGATTATATTTGTGATTATTTGAATCGGATTGTAGGATATGGTTATTTTGTGCGGATTTTTCAGTTTTTTTGGTTCAATATGAAGTAATGAATGTTGTATCGTGTTGGATTTGATATGAGCTGGATACACGAATGGCAGCTAAGTGAAGTATTGAGTATCGGAGTGAAATTTTTGCGATGATTAGAGAGTTTTTGCCGTAGGATTACTCGAATTTGGATTATTACAGAGTATTTACTGTAGGATTACTTGTATTTGTATGAATTGAAATGCTAATGTGAGTTGAAATGCTGATATTATGTGTGTGTAATTGTTCTATGGATGGAATGTCGAAGGTTTTTTGCGATGATTAGAGAGTTTTTGCTGTAGGATTACTCGAATTGTGATTATTAATGGAGTATTTACTGGAGGATAACTCGTATTTGTATGAATTGAAATGCTAATGTGAGTTGAAATGCTGATATTATGTATTTGTAATTGTGATTTCTGCTGTAGGATTACTCGAATTTTGATTATTACGGAGTATTTACTGTGGGATTACTCGTATTTGTATGAATTGAAGTGCTAATGCGAGTTGAAATGCTGATATTATGTACTGTATGTATTTGTGATTGTTCTATGTGTGGAATGTGCAAGGTTTTTTGCGATGATTAGAGTGTTTTTGCTGTAGGATTACTCAAATTTTTATACACAAATGAAGCTGTATGAATTGAAATGCTATGGGAGTTATGTTAGAAGATTTCAGTATGTAATTTTAGTTTGTGTCGAATTTGATTATTATGGAGTATTTACTGTAGGATTGCTATAACTTGTGTTAATCGATTTGTAATTTTGGTGAGTTTCAATTGTGAAAGGTATTCTATGAACTGAGTGGAGGGAGTGTATTCGATCGAACGTGGAAGATATTTACAAGGATTAGGGATGATTAGGAATGTTATAACGTTTGATGGTTGATTTGAGTACCTACGGGGTAATTCTTTTGTGTGTAGAATGTGGAAGGTATTTGTGGATATTAGGGAGTTTTTTCTGTAGGATTACTCAAATTTTTATACGGAAATGAAGCTGTATGAATTGAAATGATATGGGTTGATATTACTTGTGTTAAATGATTTGTAATTTTGGTGGGTATTGAATGTGTAAGGTATTCTATGAACTGAGTGGAGGGATTGTATTCGATCAAATGTGGATGGTATTTGCAACGATTAGAGACTATGCACTCAAATTTAGCTGTATGATGAGGAATGGTGTAGCTTTTGATGGTTGATTTCAGTACCTACGGGATAATTCTTGTGTGTGGCGAATTTGGAAGATATTTGTGGATATTAGGGAGTTACTATAGGATTACTCGAATGTGGAAGATATTTGTAAGGATCGGGGGGTATGCACACCAATTAAGCTTTATGATTAGAAATTTTATAACGTTTGATGGACGATTTGGGTACCTAAGTGGTTATTCTTGTGTGTGTCGAATTTGGAAGGTATTTGTGAATATTTGGGAGTATATACCGTAGGATAACTCGAATTTTTATATGGAAATGAAGGTGTATGAATTGAAATGCTATGAGGTTTATGTTAGAAGATTTCAGTATGTAATTCTAGTTCGTGTTGAATTTGGTTATTATGGAGTATTTACTGTAGGATTGCTATTACTTGTGTTAATCGATTTGTAATATTGGTGAGTTTCGAATGTGAAAGGTATTCTATGAACTGAGTGGAGGGAGTGTATTGGATTAGGGAGTATGCACACCAATTACACTTTATGATTAGTTATGTTATACTGTTTGATGGTTGATTTGAGTACCTACGGGTAATTCTTGTGTGTAGAATTTGGAAGGTATTTGTGGATATTAGGGAGTTTTTGCTGTAGGATTACTCGAATTTTTATACGGAAACGAAGCTGTATGAATTGAAATGCTATGGGTTGCTAATACTTGTGTTAAACGATTTGTAATTTTGGTGGGTATTGAATGTCTAAGATATTCTATGAACTAAGTGGAGGAATTGTATTCGATCAAATGTGGATCGTATTTGCAAGGATTAGGGAGTATGCACTCAAATTTTGCTGTATGATGAGGAGTGGTGTAACGTTTGATGGTCGATTTCAGTACCTTCGAGATTATTCTTGTGTGTGGCGAATTTGGAAGATATTTGTGGATATTAGGGAGTCTGTACTATAGGATCACTCGAATGTGGAGATATTTGTAAGGATCAGGGATTATGCATACCAATTAAGCTTTATGATTAGAAATTTTATAACGTTTGATGGACGATTTGAGTACCTAAGTGGTTATTCTTGTGTGTGTCGAATTGGAAGGTATTTGTGAATATTTGGGAGTATATGATGTGGGATCACTCGAATTTTTATATGGAAATGTAGATGTATGAATTGAAATGCTATGGGGTTTATGTTAATAGATTTCAGTATGTAATTCTTGTTCGTGCTGAATTTGATTATTATGGAGTATTTACTGTAGGATTGCTATTACTTGTGTTAATCGATTTGTAATTTTGGTGAGTTTCGAATGTGTAAGGTATTCTATGAACTTAGTGGAGGGAGTGTATTCGATTGAACGTGGAAGATATTTACAAGGATTAGGGAGTATGCACACCAATTAAGCTTTATGATTAGTTATGTTATAACGTTTGATGGTTGATTTGAGTACCTACGGGGTAATTCTTTTGTGTGTAGAATTTGGAAGGTTATTGTGGATATTAGGGAGTTTTTGCTGTAGGATTACTCGAATTTTTATACGGAAATGAAGGTGTATGAATTGAAATGCTATGGGTTGCTGTTACTTGTGTTAAACGATTTGTAATTTTGGTGGGTATTGAATGTGTAAGGTATTCTATGAACTGAGTGGAGGGATTGTATTCGATCAAATGTGGATGGTATTTGCAAGGATTAGAGACTATGCACTCAAATTGAGCTGGATGATGAGGAATGGTGTAGCGATTGATGGTCGATTTCAGTATCTACTGGATTATTCTTGTGTGTGGCGAATTTGGAAGATATTTGTGGATATTAGGGAGTATATACTGTAGGATTACTCGAATGTGGAAGATATTTGTAAGGATCAGGGAGTATGCACACCAATAAAGCTTTATGATTAAAAATTTTATAACGTTTGATCGACGTTGATGGACGATTTTACCTAAGTGGTTATTCTTGTTTTGGAAGGTATTTGTGAATATTTGGGATTATATACTGTAGGATTACTAGAATTTTTATGGAAACGAAGATGTATGAATTGAAATGCTATGGGTTATGTTAGAAGATTTCAGTATGTAATTCTAGTTAGTGTCAAATTTGATTATTATGGAGTATTTACAGTAGGATTACTCGAATTTGTACACATGGATTAAGCTGTATGTCTTGGATTGCTATTACTTGTGTTAATAGATTTGTAGTGATGGTGGGTATCGAATGTGTAAGGTATTTTATGAACCAGACACTGAGTGGAGGGAGCGTATTCGATCGATGTGGAAGATATTTGAAAGGATTAGTGAGTGTGCACACCTATTAAGCTTTATGATTAGGAATGTTATGCCGTTTGATGGTCAATTTGAGTACCTATGGGGTAATTCTTGTGTGTGTCGATTCGAATTTGGAAGGTATTTGTGAATATTAGAGAATATTTATTGTAGGATTACTCGAATTTTATATACGCAAATTATGATGTATGAATAGGAATGCTGATACTTATGTTGGTTGATCTCAGTACATACGTCCCAATTTTTGTGCGTATTGAATATGGAAGATATTTGTGAATCAGAGGGAGGGAGGGAGTGTATTCGTAGGTCTGAAAGGGTATTGACTATTGTATGTGGATTATTGTGGAGGTTATTTGCTACTTGCAAGGATTAGGGAGTATGTACGCAAATTATGCTGGATGATTAGGAATGCTGATAACCTAGTCCTAAATTTTGTGCATATTGAATATGGAAATTATTTGTGAATTGGAGGGAGGGAGTGTATTCGTAAGTCTTGATGGTATCGACTATCGAATGTGGAAGGTATTTGCAAGAATTAGTGAGTATGTACACAAATTATCGTTTATGATTAGGAACGTTATTTCTTATGATAGTCGATTTGAGTACCTATGGGGTAATTCTTGTGCGTGTCGTGTGTGGAAGGATTTTGTGGATATTAGGGAGTGTTTACTTTATGATTACTCAAGTTTAAACACAAGTTAAGCTGTATGAATTTGAAGTGCTATTACTTATGTTAGTAGATTTCAATACCTAAGTCGTGATTTTAGTGCGTAACAAATATGGAAGTTGTTTGTGAATCAGAGGGAGCGTATTGTTGGTATTATTTTTGTGAATCAGAGGGAGTGTATTGTTGGGATATAGGAAATAGCTATTTTGTGCGTTTTTTGTGTTGTTGTCTAAAGTTAAGTAATGAAATGTCGTATCCTATTGGACGTGATACGAACCGGATACACGATATGGCAGCTAAGTGAAGTATTGAGTATCGCAGTGAAATGTAAGCTGAAATGCTGATGTTTTGTATTTGTAATTGTTCTATGTGTGGAACGTGGAAGGTTTTTTGTGATTATTTATAGAGTTTTTGGTGTAGGATTACTCGAAGTTTTATACACAAATGCTATGGGTTATGTTAGAAGATTTCAGTATGTAATTCTAGTTTGTGTCGAATTTGATTATTATCGATTTTTTTTTGTAGGACTACTCGAATTTTGTACTGATTAAGCTGTACGACTTGGATTGCTATTACTCGTGGTAAACGTGGTAATTTTGGTGGGTATCGAACGTGTAAGGTATTCTATGAACTGAGTGGAGGGAGTGTATTCGATCGAACGTGGAAGATATTTACAAGGATTAGGGAGTATGCACACCAATTAAGCTTTATGATGGTTGATTTGAGTACCTACGGGGTAATTCTTTTGTGTGTAGAATTTGGAAGGTATTTGTGGATGTTAGGGAGTTTTGCCGTAGGATTACTCGAATTTTTATACGGAAGTGAAGTGTATGAATTGAAATGCTATGGGTTGCTGTTACTTGTGTTAAACGATTTGTAATTTTGGTGGGTATTGAATGTGTAAGGTATTCTATGAACTGAGTGGAGGGATTGTATTCGATCAAATGTGGATGGTATTTGCAAGGATTAGAGACTATGCACTCAAATTTACCTGCATGATGAGGAATGGTGTAGCATTTGATGGTCGATTTCAGTACCTATGGGATTATTCTTGTGTGTGGCGAATTTGGAAGATATTTGTGGATATTAGGGAGTATATACTATAGGATTACTCGAATGTGGAAGATTAGAAATTAAGTGGTTAGAAATTTGGAAGATATTTTATGATTAGAAATTTTATAACGTTTGATGGACGATTTGAGTATCTAAGTGGTTATTCTTGTGTTTGTCGAATTTGGAAGGTATTTGTGAATATCTGGGAGTATATACTGTAGGATTACTCGAATTTTTATATGGAAATGAAGATGTATGGATTGAAATGCTATGGGTTATGTTAGAAGATTTCTGTATGTAATTCTAGTTAGTGTCAAATTTGATTATTATGGAGTAGTTAAAGTAGGATTACTTGAATTTTGTACACACGGATTAAGCTGTATGTCTTGGTTTGCTGTTACTTATGTTAATCGATTTGTAGTGTTGGTGGGGAACTGAGATACTGAGTGGAGGGAGCGTATTCGATTGAATGTGGAAGATATTTGAAAGGATTAGGGAGTGTGGAAGGATTTTGTGAATAGTAGATAGTGTTTACTTTATGGTTACTTAAGTTTAAACACAAGTTGTATAAATTTGAAGCGCTATTACTTACTTCGTATGTTAGTAGATTTCAATACCTTAAGTCATAATTTTGATGCTTAACAAATGTGGAAGTTGTTTGTGAATCAGAGGGAGCATATTGTTGGTATTATTTTTGTTTATATGGATGATTGTAGCTAATAGTAATGCTGCATTTTGAATAGGTGTATTGAGTGCAGACGTGTTTGCAAGGTATTGTAGGCTGAGAGGATACAATGCTGTCTATATTTGCGGGACTGATGAATATGGTACCGCTACTGAAACTAAAGCTATGGAGGAGAATTGTACTCCAAAGGAAATCTGTGACAAGTATTGCTCTTCACTTTGTCGTCTTTTTTTATATGTTTTTCTTTTTGTTTGTCCATGTGCTGTTTTAGTTCCATTCGTATGCTTTGATGATAATGATTTTTTGAGTTGGGGAAGTTTGCATTTGGGAACGAGTGATGAACTATGTTTGCTGATCTGACCTTCTATTGTAAGGTGTATTTTGATTGTTTTGTCTTTAGTAATAAAAGGGGGTTTTTAAGAAAAGAAAATATGTGGCTTTGATTGTGTTTTTGGTATGTACTGATGGTAATAAAGTGCCTAACATTCGTGTTTCCTGTATTTTGTAGATACCATGCAATACACAAGCAAGTGTATGATTGGTTCAATATTAGCTTTGACGAATTTGGGCGTACATCTTCTCCTCAACAAACGGAAGTTTGCCAAGCCATCTTTAAGAAGGTGATGGAGAACAATTGGCTCTCTGAGAACACAATGCAGCAGCTTTATTGCGATAGTTGTGAAAGATTTTTGGCTGATCGACTTGTGGAGGGCGTTTGCCCTGGCTGCAATTATGACTCTGCTCGAGGAGACCAATGTGAGAACTGTGGAAAGCTTCTAAATCCAACAGAGTTGAAAGAACCCAAATGCAAAGTGAGTGTCTTTCCCTCACTCCATTATCTTTTCCTGCTTGATGTACACCACTTAAAACTGATTATGGCTTGAGTTTGTTTAGGATGTGGATTCTAGCTGGTAATCAATGTTGAACACTTAGAGTAGCTTTAGCTAGGGGTGTTCAAAAAGTGACCCGGACCGGTAAACCCGACCGACCAGGACCGTGCGGTCCGGTCCGCGGGTCTCCAAAAACTTGGTTGCCGGTCCGCTGTCCGGTCCACACTAAAAAAAAAAAAAAATCAAATTTAGTGTATTTTTCCGGTCCGGTCCGCGGCTTTGGATTTTTTGGGTTGCCGGTCCACGGGTCAAGCCGGTCCGGGTGAACACCCTAGATTTAGCCATTCAGCCTTGTTTTACATACATAACTACCGTAGGAATTCTGGTGAGCGATAGTTTAATTGTCTATTAGATGGTTTGCCACAATTTTTGTGAATCGGTTCTTTGAGTGACCTTACTCTGGATTCATACTCCATATGTTTCACAGTTTCTTGTGACTAATTATTGCTAACCTTGAATTTTCTTTGTTTCAAATTCTATATGAATAGAGGTGCCAATCCACTCCTCGCATCCGTGATACTAATCACTTGTTCCTGGAGCTTGGACAGCTCCGGGGCAAGTTGGAAGAATATATAAATAAGACGTCAGAAGCTGGATCGTGGAGCCAGAATGCCATTCAGGTAACAAATGGATGGCTAAAGGAAGGACTGAGGCAACGGTGTATAACCAGAGATTTAAAATGGGGAGTTCCAGTTCCTCATGAGAAGTTTAATGACAAGGTTGGGTGCCGCATATTATACAAAATTTCCGTTCCCAAAGCTATTATTCTAATCTTTTTTCAACTCAGGCTGATATTTTAGTTTTTTACTGTTTGCCAACTAACTTTTGTATATTAATTACTTGTAGGTGTTTTATGTCTGGTTCGATGCCCCTATTGGATATGTTTCAATTACAGCATGCTACACACCAGAGTGGGAAAAATGGTGGAAAAATCCGGAAAACGTTGAACTGTATCAATTTATGGGCAAGGACAATGTGCCATTTCACACTGTAAGAAAGAATGAGCAGTTGTTGATAGTGTGTTATTATTATCTTCTTTGTTGTCTTTTTTACTCTGATAGTATACCATGCGGCCTTTTATATCATTGTAGACAACTCTTCTATCATTTTTTTCCTCAAATAATTTAGTAGCGTAGCACCTCTGAAGCTGTTAGTAGAAGGATTAGCTATAAATCATTAATTTGTGAGGACTTCTATGTTGTAGGTGATGTTCCCGTCTACACTTATTGGTACAGGAGAAAACTGGACTATGATGAAGACTATTAGTGTTACAGAGTACTTAAACTATGAAGCAGGTAACAGTAGTTCTTACATGCATATGCTTGTGCCGTCATCATGCTCAGTTTCTCGGCTTCATGCTGGTTCTGACTCTTATGAATTGAGATGGCTTAGTATCTATTTGATGTCCCAGGCAAGTTCTCTAAAAGCAAAGGCGTTGGTGTTTTTGGAAATGATGCGAAGGACACCAATATTCCTGTTGAAGTGTGGAGATACTATTTGCTAACTAACAGGCCAGAGGTGGGTTGTTACTTTCTGTCTTATGTATGGACCTCTCAGCTGCATTGCCCAATCTGAAGTTATTGTCCTGGAAATATCTGTTAATAGGTATCAGACACGTTATTCACGTGGGCAGATCTTCAAGCAAAACTGAACAGCGAGCTGCTGAGTAATCTCGGCAATTTCGTAAATCGTGTCCTGAGTTTCATTGCTAAGCCTTCAGGTACAGTTTGCATATTTGATCTAGTCTAATATACTTTTGGTGTTAGCGTGTTCCTCATTCTATGAAGCTTTCATCACAGTCGTGAGTCGTCTTGATGAACCTCACTTCTAAAACTGAGACAATTTCTCAAGTCTAGCATCTGCTTAATGAATTTTTTGTTTGGCAGGCCAGGGATACGACTCTGTCATTCCTGATGCTCCACAGGCAGAATCACATTCTTTAACTAACGTATTAGCGGAAAAAGTAGACAAGTATGTAGATCAATATGTAGAAGCTATGGAGAAGGTGAGTCTAGTTCTCAGGCTGCTCAGTTGATGGTTCTTACCACTGTCAGTGATTTTGATGTTTTCCCTATCTTGTTTTAGGTTAAGCTAAAGCAGGGCCTGAAAATTGCGATGAGCATTTCTGGTGAAGGAAATGCATATTTGCAGGTAATATTCCTTCTCCATATCATGGATATGCCTATCTCGTATCATTAGCTTATCACGTAGAACTCTTTTTATGTTTGACATGCTCCCTGGGAATCGTCTTTGCTGATGTACAGGAGAGTCAATTCTGGAAGCTTTATAAGGAAGACCAAGCTGCCTGTGCTATTGTGATGAGAACTTCAGCTGGATTAGTATATGTCCTTGCCTGTTTGTTGGAGCCTTTTATGCCGTCTTTCTCCGCTGATGTAATGGAAATGCATTATTACTTCAGAGATCTAAAACTGACGGTGTATTAGCCGATGTGTTGATTGTTTCTTTATTATGATGGTTCTTAGGTGCTTAAGCAGCTGGATATGCCTCAACTACAAGTTTCCCTATCCGATGAAAATGACGACATAAAGAAAATCAAGAAACCATGGGAGATTCTACCTGCTGCTCACAGAATAGGGAAACCAGAGCCACTGTTCAAGGAACTGGTATGCAATATACACAGCATCAGTACATTGTTAATTCAATCCTTATGACTTTCGATCACAGAATTTAAAGGCCTATGCTGTCAATTGCTCCCGTACAATGGTTGTTTTTTTCAGACTTCACAGTTGCTTATAGCCTTATAGGCTGTTCTGATTGGTTAGATTTATAATACAGTAACATGGTGACGATGATTCTGCTAGTCACATACTGTACATGGTTCTTACTATTTCAGAAAGATGAAGAGATGGAGTTTTACCGAGAGAAGTTTGCTGGGAGTCAAGCTGACCGGGCTGTTAAAGCTGCAGCCGAGAAATCAGCTGAGCAGTTGAAGAAAACAAAAATTGCAGGTTTATACTTTATACCGAAGCCTATATTATCACTACTCCCTACTAATTCA
The DNA here is from genome assembly GCA_958450325.1 of Agrostemma githago. NCBI lineage: Eukaryota > Viridiplantae > Streptophyta > Magnoliopsida > Caryophyllales > Caryophyllaceae > Agrostemma > Agrostemma githago. The sequence goes on along the minus strand of OY288247.1, from coordinate 75,919,361 downwards.
TATTACTATTGTCAATATCATCATCGTCATTCTTTTTTCCCGGTATTCTAGCTTTCGTTGGCACAACCTCTTTATCAGAGATGTCATAACACTATGCTTATAACTTGGGAAGTTTTTGTAGTTTATTATTTTGTTCCCTGCATGAGGTAGTATGTTGTATCCTAGCGTAACAATAAAAATTCTATGGGTCAATTATTTTCTTCGACAATGAAAGTCATTCCTTGCATCCATGTAACAAAATATTTCTTTATACAGTAATGAACATTTCTGACCTGAATTTAACTGTGCATCAAACTATCAGTCTATCAATGACATAACATGCAGTAAATACTATCACCCGTCACTATATACTGTATTTCTATACTGTATAAAATATGACGGTATATCAAACTGAAGATGTGTGATGTAATTTGCCTACAAATTTGCATTTTAGATGGAAAAGAGAAGAAAAAAGCAGCCAAGCCGTCCGGAAGCAACGCCAAGTCAGCTCCTGAAGCGGAAATCACAATCAGCAGACTGGATATTCGTGTTGGCCTAATAACAAAGGTTCAAAAACATCCTGATGCCGATTCCTTGTATGTGGAAGAGATCGATGTTGGTGAAGCAGCACCCAGAACTGTAGTCAGTGGACTTGTCAAGTACATACCTATTGAACAGATGCAGGTAAAAAATCCCGACTTATCTTTATTACATTCAGGTTAACTAGTACATGGGTCGTGATTATATTATTTACAAATGCAGAACCGCAAGGTGTGCGTTCTTTGTAACTTGAAGCCTGCTTCCATGAGGGGAATCAAGTCTCACGCTATGGTTCTCGCTGCTTCTGACAGTGAACACACAAAGGTAATATTTGAGATCGCCTGTATTTTATTCTACGCAAAAAAGTTGCATGAGACGGTTTTATACCTGAAACGATCCTTTAACCCTCTAATAACTGAGGAATACATAAGGTTTTGGACTGTTCTTACACGTGTCTGGATGTGGCAAACGGGTCGACCTGGTTGGGTTTGGGTCAGGTCATTGTAGGTTTGTAAATGTTCGGGCTAAATTGGGTGGGCCGTGTCGTTGTTGAGTGGGTTATATTATTAAATTATTTAGGGATAACGATTCGTGAAACAATACATTTACCATTTGGGTCGGGTTTTGTGAAACTATCCACTTGTTCTTTTGGACTGAAACTGACTGAATTTAACTGAACTTAACTGAACTGAAACTGACTGAAATATAGTGACAATTTATGCCTCATGGAGCTGAATTGAACTGACTGAATATAAGCCCAGAAGAACAGGGCTTGGCCTAAATAACTAAACTTAATTTAACCGAAACTGACTGAAATATAGAGACAAAATATGCCTCTTGGAGCCGAACTGAACTGAAACTGACTGAATATAAGTTCAGAAGAACAGGGCTTGGCCTCTAATAGCTGAGGAATACACGAGGTTTTGGGCCGGTCTTACACACACGACTATATCTGGCAAAAGGGTCACTTGGGCCGGGTTTGAGTTAGGTTAGTCCGGGTCGGATCATCAGATGGGCCAAATCATCATCGGGTGTGTTGTTATCAAGCTCGGGTATCCTGATTTGTACTGGACATTGACTCTCGCCTTTGAAATTTTCAGGTCGAGCTAGTAGACCCACCAGCAGACGCAGTAATCGGGGAGAGACTCACGTTCCCAGGTTTCGAAGGTGAACCCGATGCACTTCTTAACCCTAAAAAGAAGGTATGGGAGACGTTACAAGTGGATCTCAACACCGACTCAAATCTTGTGGCACGTTTTAAAGATATACCGTTGACTACTTCCTCCGGTATTTGCAAAGTTTCCTCCATTGCCAACGGATCCATCAAGTAGACGCCACACATCGGTATGATACTTTTTTTTGCTCGATTCTGAATTCGTATTCAACTCATTTAACATACTTATTAGAATTCGATCATTTGAAGACTTTTTTGGGGTAGTTTTTGGTACTTTTTGTTGTTGAAAATCAGCTTCAAGATGTTGTAAATTTGACTGTTTGTCGGTTCTTGGTTGTTTTTTGTGTTATTCATAGGGCAATAAGCTCGGAACTGTCTCATATTAGAATTCGTGGCGTCTCTAACTAATTGTAATATGATTACGATTAATTAGTTTTGTGTCGGTCTCGAATGCTTTGCGAGATTTTAGTGTTGCCTTTCGGTCAGGTAGTTCATGGTTAGTTGGTTACGATTAGAGGTGATCATATACGGGTTCAGGACATGGGTCGGGCTAAGTGTGAAATTTTGGCCCACGGACAAGCGGGTTAGCGGGTTTGGGACAGGTTTGTGGGTCGGGCTTTTGTATATTTGTGGGTCGGGCTAATGTTGTGTTTAAGTTTGCTAAAATTCGGGTCGGACGGGACGGTACGATCCATGATCAGCTCTAGTTACGATAAATTGAGCAGATTCATTATGGGTTTAGAAGAGTTTTGGCTGTCCTAGGCCGGGTCTGTTCAATTTTAAGTCATTCGGGTCGTGCTATTTTGGTCAATTTTGAACTTTAGGTCGATCTTATCAACATGAATTCTTATTTGTAATGGCAATGTCTGTTTTAGTAGCGAGACGTATTCAAATTGATTCCAAATTGGAACATAGTTGGGCAAAAAAATTAACTTAGATATCGAAGGATGGTATTTGGATATATTTTAATGAGAAAACGAATATTTTTGTCCTAAAGCAAACTACTCGTAATAGACTAATAGATTTGCACGAACGTTTAATTTTTCTTTTTGGTTTCACGAAGAGCGCACTTAGTCGCATTACAATATAGGGGGGATTCGAACCTGAGACCTACTGTCTCAGAACACCTAGTCCTAATCACTAGGCTAAGACATCTTCGGTCACAAACATTTAATTTGTCAAAACGAATATTATCGTCCTAAACAAACTTACTCTTGGAAAAATTATACAATACTCGACTACTCGTATAACGTACTTTTACAAATTACGACACTGAACATCAGTACCATCCGACTGGGGACTCGGGAAGATAACGTGTTGAGTGGAGTTCGAGCTTGGTTTTGTTCGGCTTTGTGCTCACTAAGCAAAACTTAGTCTCGAATTTGCCCGAACTTGAAAAAATTAAGTCCGTAAAGAACCAGTTCGGATCCTTCGTCTCATTTATGTGTCTCACGTGTGCCACACCATACACGGTAAATAATTGATTTCTCACAATGAATATAAAAGGCAAACAAACAAATGAACAGCACGAAGGGAGTGTTAACTAGTCGCATTATTTTGAGTCGTCCGCTATCTTTTCGAGCATCAGTCGAGTCGAGTCGACTCGGTAAGTTACCAAGCCTCCTTAAGTTACTTACCCAAGCACGCGAACTTTGACTGAGCCGAACTCGGAAAATAGGATTATACATTTGGTTGTACAATTGCATTGTACAACCAAGGCAAAGCGGTTGAGCTTTTTGTATCGAGCTTATAAATGTTTCTGCTGAGTTGCAAGTTTTTGAGATTAAACATTTATGTGATTTAATTCAACAATTTTACACTAAAACTCAGAAAATTTACAGCAAAACTTGAAATATTTATGATAAAACTCAAAATCTTAAAACCAGTTATACATAGAGCTACGTACAACTGGTTGCATAAATCCTCTAATTGGCTGAACTCGAGCTGCTCGCGAGCGTCTGTTGCATTCCCCCCGCTTTATTAAACAACAAACACAAAATTAATGAACCCTAATTAATTAATTAATGATTCACTAATTACAGTAATTAGCGTAATCACAAACCCCCAAATATAGATCAACAATTCACCATTACACGTATACACTACACTTCACACTCTCGCAACAATTCAATTCAACCCTAAATCCCCAAATTCAATCTCAATTCAATTCAATTCGATTCGATTCGATTCAACTCTCCGAATTCCACCAAATGCGTTGATACAATGAGACGGTAATCACTAATCACTTGATTTAAACGATCTACCACACTATCAATTTCACTCGTAGATCGCGTTTTTTTGGGGCTAATTGTGTTGATGATTTGCGATGTTTGTCTAGGGTTGGAGAAATTGGACATAGAAGACGGCAATTGAAGCAATGGAGTGGTGGAATCAAGGCTAAGCTTTTGGTTGCCGCCATTGTTGTCGTTGTTTGCACTTTCTCTCTGTTTTCTTCTAGGTCTACTATTCAATCTACTACCAGAACTGAGGTTAGCTCGATTTCGTTTATTTTTGATTTGATTTTGTCGAATTCGGTAGAAATGTTGGTTGTTGTGTTGATTTTCTTGATTTTCTTAGCTCGATTGAGAGGTTGTTGTCGAATTCGTTGAAACTGTAGGCTGCTTACGGATTCATGTACTTTTTTGACGTTTGTCGAAGTTATTGCGTTGGATTGTCGACAAATTCGTTAGAAGTGTAGGTTGTTTGTTGATTGCTGAAGTTGAAGTTATTGCATTAGACTTGTCAAATTCGTTAGAAGTGTAAGTTTGCTTATTGATGCATGAATTTTTGAAGTTATTTTGTTGGATTATCGTCAAATACGGTAGAAATGTTGATTGTTTGTTTGTTTGTTGGTGTTGTGAACATTTTTTTGTCGATTGTTGAAGTGTAAGTTATTGCATTAGGCTTGTTGTCAAATTCGTTAGAAGTGTAAGTTGCTTATTGATGCATGTATTTGTTCGCATTTTGTTGAAGTTATTCTGCTGGATTTGTCGTCAAATACGGTAGAAATGTTGGTTGCTTTTTGATTTAATGGATACTTTTATCGATTGTTAAGTTTAAGTAATTGCGGTAAGACTTGTTGTCATATTCGTTAGAAGTGTAAGTTGTTTGTTGATGTAATGGATATTTTTTTTCGATTGTTGAATTGAAGTTATTGTGAATGGATATCACTAAATTTAGGATGTTTATTGTTGTAATGGATATTCCCGTTGATTGTTGAAGTTTATGTTATGGCGTTAGACTTGTTGTCAAATTCGTTAGAAGTGTAAGTTGTTTATTGTAGATGAATGAATTTTTTCGTGGATTGTTGAATTGAAGTTATTGTGTATGGATATTACTAAATATAGGATGTGTATTGATACAATGGATATTCCCGTTGATTGTTGAAGTTTAAGTTATCGCGTTAGACCTGTCAAATTCATTAGAAGTGTAAGTTGTTTATTATATTGATGAATGAATTTTTTCGTGGATTGTTGAATTGAAGTTATTGTGTATGGATATTGCTGAATTTAGGTTGTTTACTGATGTAACGGATGTTTCCGTTGATTGTTGGAAGTTTAAGGTCTTGTGTTAGACTCATTGCCAAATTCGTTAAAAGTGTTAGTAATTGTGTATTGATGTAATGGAATGTTTCATTTACTGTTGAAGTTACATTGTATGAATATTGCTAAATTTAGGTTGTTGCAAATTTGAAATGCAATGATTTGTCATTAATTATTCGAGTTTGTAACGTGCCTGAATAATTCCGAATTTAGGTTTTTTGATTGCTTTAATGCTTTACCAATTTGTCATTGATTTGTATGGGCTATTGTTGGGTGGGTGGAGGATTATGTTTGGATATTGATGAACTTAGGTGTTTGGTTTTATTCGTTATTGTGTTAATGTAGAGAGCTATTGTCAAATCCTAGATTAAACTGATTTCTGTGAATTTGAAGCATTATCTTCAAAACCATTTGAATGTTGACCCAACAACCATCATTTTTTCATGATATTTTGAATCTAGTGTCTTTCCTGTTCAATTTTGTTACAGCTCAATCCTGATGAACTTTGGGAAACTGCTCCTTCTGACGGTTGGAAGCCGAATTCTGCTCCTCGTTCCGATTGGCCACGTAAGAACTTCAACTTCTGAAGCCGAACACATTGATATTAAATTATTAATATACTGTATACTCCGTATAATATAGTACATCATCCTTATTGATGTTTATGTGCCCCAAAATTATGTTATTGCAGCTCCTCCAAGCGAAACTAATGGATATTTACGGGTTCGCTGTAATGGTGGTTTAAATCAGCAAAGGAGTGCGGTATGTACTCCTCGTCATCTGTCTCTTGACTATTGTCGTGCTAATCCTTCTTGTTATGTGAGCTTCAAAAGACATTTGTGGAGTAGAAACTCTTACTGTACACTTAGCAGCAATGATGTGAAATCGATGTCGGTCTTAAATGTGTAGGTCTCTAGGCTGCTGTGTTCGCCTCTATATACATGCAAGATACGCTGAACTACCCCGTACTTTTGTTCTGCATTTCTTGATAGCATCAGTTTACCAATATGTTTCGCACTTTCATATTTAATGCCTAGAATATTCTCAATGTCATCTTAGCGAACTGCTTTGGTTTTACTAAGCAAATCCTCTTCTGTCGTTACAGATCTGCAATGCTGTTCTTGCTGCACGGATCATGAATGCGACTCTCGTACTGCCCGAGTTAGATGCAAATTCCTTTTGGCATGACGACAGGTACGTTATTACTCCGTACATGTGTACTCTTAGTTACGACTAGTTTGAAATGTCTTGTTGTCTGTGGCTGCATTTTTTAGGCACCACGGACCGCATATAATTGCACGGCTGAGATCAACCCGTCAACTAGCCATCACATCTAAGTCCGCGAAAGTGTTACTTAACCCCCTTAACTTTTGGCAATTGTGAGATTAGACCCCGTAGGTTTCAAATGTTGTAATTAGGCCCCATAACTTTGAGTAGAAGTGAAATTCGATTCAATTTTTATTTTCAACATAAATTATATCATTAAATCATGTTATATATAAACTCAATGTACACTGAATAATTATTAATATTATATAAATGCCATTAAATAATTTATTAACATAATTTTTAAATTTTTTTAAATAATTTTAATATACTCTATAATTTATATAATCTATGAGATTATTGTTACAAATTTTTGATTATATGTAATTCTTTCAAATATTTTTTTTCAAAAATATGTAAAAATTGCATACATTTTATAAATATACAATTATTTTTATCGTACGCTGAGAAAATGTATAAATAAATAGAGTTTTTATTTTTAAGGTGCAATTTTAATTGAAAAAAATAAAAAACTTGGATTGAATTTCACTTTTACCCAAAGTTATGGGGCTTAATTACTATAATTAAAACTTAAGGGGGTTAATCTCACGATTGATCAAACTTAAGGGGACTAATCACCACTTTCGCGCATCTAAGTCTCTAATCAAGTTTTTTCACGATTAGTTTTTTCAAGTTTGTGACTTGTAATAGTGCAATGCAGCGGCTTTCAAGGTATCTATGACGTGGAGCATTTCATCAGAACTCTGAAATATGACGTGAAAATAGTAGAAAACATTCCAGATATCCACAAGAACGGTAAAACCAAGAAATTAAAAGGACACACGGTAACTTCCATAGTCACGCACGTATTGCATTCAAGATTTGAAATCGTATAATCATCGACTTTTCACTGATGCATGTCAAATTTGATTTTGAAAATATATTCAGATGCACCCTCCGAGAGATTCTCCAATCAGTTGGTATACAAACGTTGCTTTGCCGTTGATGAAAGAACACGGTGCTGTTTATATGACTCCCTTTTCTCATCGACTGGCCGAGGAAATCGACAATCCTGAATATCAGAGGTTAAGATGCAGAGTCAATTATCATGCACTCAGATTTAAACCACACATTATGGAGCTCAGTAACGCAATAGTCAGTAGACTTCGTGCACAAGGTCACTTCATGGCTATACATCTTCGATTCGAGATGGATATGCTGGCGTTTGCTGGGTAAGCCTTCCGAAATTATTTACTTAATTCACAGATATTGACTGTGACAAGGTGAGATGTATCGAGATTTAATTCTGGTTAACATTTGTGCTGATGTCCTTTTGTTATTTTTATTTATTCTTAATTATTTTATTTTATTTTTCAAAAATTATTTTCATAACTATATTTTTTTCCTATTAGTATTTTTACTTACTCCGTAAAAAATATTTTTTCTTGAACTTGGGAGTTTTTAACCCTTGAAAACTTAATTTTGCGTTTGAAACTTTATTTTTATTATTAATTACGGAGTATTATTTTATTGTATCGTTCACCTTTCATTTGTTTTTTTAGATGGAGATGACTCGACAATTTCAGATAATGATTCATGTTAGCCGACCCCAAATCTTTTTAGGACTAAAGCTCTGATGTTGTTGGGGTTGTTGTACCATTTGTGCAGATGTTTCGATATTTTCACTCCCAAGGAGCAGAAAGAATTGAGAGCATACCGAGAGAAAAACTTTGCTCCTAAAAAACTCGTGTATAACGAGAGACGAGCAATCGGGAAATGTCCTTTGACTCCAGAAGAGGTACTTTACTTCAGTTCAGTCCTGTTAAATTCATTTTATCTCAGTCAATTCAGCCCACTTCACTTTAGTATTAAGAGATCGTTTGGTTGCCCTCTTAAATCATGAGAAACAGAACTCCCCATGAATTGATAAATTGGGTGCCCATTTCATAAGATTTGCCACTTCCCAGGAATTGTCATTTCCTCCATAATGGGGGAAGTTACTCACCAAGCCTCCTTAGTGTGTAGAACTTTCCGCATGAAGTCATTTCCCACATGGCAACCAAACAAACAATATTTTTGTAATTTCCACGAAATACAAATTCACGTGAATTTTAAGTTCCCGGTAACTCCATCTTCCTATGGTGAACCAAACGAGCCCTAAGTACGTACTTTCAAACCGTCTTCTGTGGTTAAGTACTGCCTTAATGATGCAGGTGGGTCTAATCCTCCGTGCAATCGGGTTCAACAACACCACCAGAATCTACCTCGCAGCCGGCGAACTATACGGTGGTGAACGCTTCATGAACCCATTCAGATCTCTTTTCCCTCATCTCGAGAACCACAGCACAGTCGATACCACAGGTCAACTAGCAAAGAACACAAGAGGATTACTAGGATCAGCAGTCGACTACATGGTTTGCCTTCTTTCCGACATCTTCATTCCTACATACGACGGTCCAAGCAACTTCGCCAATAATCTCTTAGGCCACCGTCTTTACTACGGGTTCAGAACCGTGATCAAGCCCGACAGAAAAGCCTTAGCACCGATCTTCATCGACCGGGAAGAAGGCAGGGGAAATGGGTTCGAGGAAGCGGTGAGAAATGCTATGTTGAAGACGAGTTTTGGTGGCCCACATAAACGAATATCGCCAGAATCGTTCTACACTAATTCCTGGCCCGAATGCTTTTGTCAGATGTCACCGAAGAATCTGAAAGATAAATGCCCACCTGAAAACACGATAGAGGTACTGCATAGCCAGTTGCAGCAGGGTGCGGGTCTTGATGACCCGACTGGTATTAAATCAAATCTGACAGACGGGTCTGATAGATGAACGATGTGCAAAAGATATCAACTTTAGTTTAGAATTTCGAGATTCGATTTGGAAGTGAACTAGCGATATTTGCGTGGCCCGTCGGAGGTGTTTGTTGCCGGAGTTGTTCCCTGAATGTACCGATCTTGGTGTTTTACACAGAGGCGGCTTTGCAAATCGCAAAGCGGCGATTTTTTTTTTTTTTTTTTTTTTTTTTTTGTAGTTAAGGTAATCATCATTCTTGTTTAAATTTGTAACATTGGAGGCATATGAAGATCATAAGTCACTCTTTCTTGTAGGATAGATTAAAAACGGTACACTTAACTGCGTAAATACTCGGTAAGTCCGTGTAAAAAACGTGCAAATGACGGTCTTAAAAGGACTTTGATTCCCGGTGAGGTCTAAGTCTTTGAATAAGCGGTGTTGAAATCGTTGGATGAGTTCACCGGAATTTCGAACGTACCTATCATTGTGATAAAAAAGATGGCCAATATCGATATGGATGGTTGATTTCGATATGTAAAGGGTGCAATCGGGTCGGGTTTGGTTCAGGTCATGACTACCTTTAGGATAGGTTATGGGTCCTCTCGGACTGGGTTCAGGTTCAGTCGGGTCGGGTCAGGTTAGGTCATGACTAACTTTAGGTTAGGTTATGGGTCATCTTTGGTCGGTTACGGTTTCGGGTTGACCTAATATTGTTTGTATCGGGTTAACGGTCATCATCGGGGCGGGTTGATTTCGTGGTGCTGTATTTCTGGATCGAGTCAGATTTGCCAGCTCTATCGACGATATGCATGGTTAACGTTTACCGATTAGTCGGCTGCCACTGTATTTTCGGATCGAGTCAGATTTGCCAGCTCTATCGACGATATGCATGGTTAACGTTTACCGATTAGTCGGCTGCCACTGTATTTTCGGATCGAGTCAGATTTGCCAGCTCTATCGACGATATGCATGGTTAACGTTTACCGATTAGTCGGCTACCACAAATACCTCATGTTTATTCATTCCACGACCGATAAAAAAAAATAACGGTTTCGTTGTAAAAAAAGAAAAATATAAATGTATAAAATGACTCTTTCCGTCTCGATCATTTTTATTTAATTTTTTAAATATTATTACTCCGTTTTTGTGAGGAGAGCTACAAAACCCTAAACCCTCACTCAAGGTCTCCAATTGCTCGACATTCTTCCCCATTTTTCTCTTATTCGACAATCTAAAACCCTAAACCCTCAATTCACTCTTCGATTCCTTCAATTGAATCATCTTTTCCCCAATTCGATCAATTAATTTGCAGAAAATGGAAGGAGAAATTCATGTAGAAGTAGAAGAAGAAGTGAAATCATTCAAGGAGCTCGGAGTTTGTGATGCTTTAGTTGAAGCTTGTACTGCATTACATTGGGATGCACCTACTAAAATTCAATCCGATTCCATTCCTCATGCTCTTGAAGGTCTTGATTCATTGCTCTTGATTTCTTAATTGGATTGTATTGTATTGTTATTGGCTTCGGAACCTGAATTTGTTGTTAGATATGAGGCGGAATCGGGATTTTTAGTTGAAGCGAACTAGTAGTAGATGCTATGAGGTCGATTGGGAGGAACGAATTGGAAAGTTTAGCTTAACGGTTCAAATTTTCATTGTTTGGAGGAAGTGAGGAACTGATTAGTAATGCTATAAGGCTGAACCGGGATTTGTAGTTGAAGCGAACTAGTAGTAAATGCTATGAAGTCAATTAGGAGAAACGAATCGAAAATTTTAGCTTAACAGTTCGAATTTCATTGTTTGGAGGAAGTGAGGAACTGATTAGTAATGCTATAAGGCGGAATCGGGATTTTTAGTTGAAGCGAACTAGTAGTAGATGCTATGAGGTCGATTGGGTGGAACGAATTGGAAATTTTAGCTTAACGGTTCAAATTTTCATTGTTTGGAGGAAGTGAGGAACTGATTAGTAATGCTATAAGGTGGAACCGGGATTTGTAGTTGAAGCGAACTAGTAGTAAATGCTATGAAGTCAATTAGGAGAAACGAATCGAAAATTTTAGCTTAACAGTTCGAATTTCATTGTTTGGAGGAAGTGAGGAACTGATTAGTAATGCTATAAGGTGGAATCTGGATTTTTAGTTGGAGCGAACTAGTAGTAAATGCTATAAGGTGAATTTGGAGAAACGAATCGAAAATTTTAGCTAGTTTGAATATTTCATTGTTTGGAGGAAGTGAGGAACTGATTAGTAATGCTATAAGGCGGAATCGGGATTTTTAGTTGAAGCGAACTAGTAGTAAATGCTATAAGGTGAATTTGGAGAAATGAATCGAAAATTTTAGCTAGTTTGAATATTTCATTGTTTGGAGGAAGTGAGGAACTGATTAGTAATGCTATAAGGTGGAATCTGGATTTTTAGTCGGAGCGAACTAGTAGTAAATGCTATAAGGTGAATTTGGAGAAACGAATCGAAAATTTTAGCTAGTTTGAATATTTCATTGTTTGGAGGAAGTGATTAACTGATTAGTAATGCTATAAGGCGGAATCGGGATTTATAGTTGAAGCGAACTAGTAGTAAATGCTATAAGGTGAATTTGGAGAAATGAATCGAAAATTTTAGCTAGTTTGAATATTTCATTGTTTGGAGGAAGTGATGAACTGATTAGTAATGCTATAAGGTGGAATCTGGATTTTTAGTCGGAGCGAACTAGTAGTAAATGCTATAAGGTGAATTTGGAGAAACGAATCGAAAATTTTTAGCTAGCCTGAAATTTTCATTGTTTGGAGGAACTAATTAGTAAATGCAGTAAGGCGGAATCGGGATTCATAGTTAAAGTGAACTAGTAGTAAATGCTATAAGGTCAATTAGGAGAAATGAATCGAAAATTTTAGCTAAAGAGTTCGAAATTTTCAATGTTTGGGGGAATGAATTGGTAATGCAATAAGGTGGAACTGGAATTTATAGTTGGAGTGAACTAGTAATGCTACAAGGTAACTTAGGAGAAAAGAATCCGAAAATTTCAGCTAGAAGCTTTGAAAGTTTACTTGTGATGAATACCTTTGAATTTGTCACTAGTTATTGTATTACATTGCTTTTATCATTACTGTTTAGTCGATTCATGTACGTGTCTTAAATAATTGGGGAATTAGTAATGTAATAAGAACGATTAGGAAAAAGTCAAAGTGTTGTTAGACTTGTTACTGGTGTTATAGTTCATTTCTGTAAAGTGAAATTTTGATGAATGATTGTGTTCATTTGGTTGATTAATTTTGCAGGGAAGGATATAATTGGGCTTGCTCAAACTGGTTCTGGTAAAACTGGGGCGTTTGCCTTGCCGATAATTCAGGCATTACTCGAGGCGAAGAATGCTACTCCCTTCTTTGGTCTCGTTCTTGCTCCAACCAGGTATTCGACTTGAACTGGTTATTTTGTTTCTGCTGTTATTGATTTGATTTCTGCCGAATTGAATGCTAACATGGTACTTTGTATTGTTCCTTGTGACGTTAAATAGTTTTATGGATGATTGACCTTCATATAAATTTGAATTAATACTCTGTGTTTTCCCCATAAACTGTTTATATACTGTTTCAATTTTCTTTCAGAGAGCTCGCAATTCAAATCGCTGAACAGTTTGAAGCATTAGGAGCTGGTATTAGCTTAAAAACTGCAGTGGTGAGTTTTCTCAATAACTCTGCTTATTTCGTCTTTGTTAACGACACCATTAATATCTTACGACTATTATTCCTTATATGATTGTTTTTTGGGGACGACTTGACGATTTCGGATAATGACTCATGTTAGCCGACCCCAAACCTTTTTGGGACTAAGGCTCTGTAGGTGTTGTCGTCGTTGTTAGGCAGAGGAGTATTAAATTCTGACAAGTTCTTGTGTTTGTAGCTTGTTGGTGGAGTGGACATGAATCAACAGCAGCTTGCCCTTGCTAAGCGTCCTCACATCGTAGTAAGTTGTCACACTATTATTTTTTAACATTATTCTGATGGGTGGTATGTCGATTAAAACAGCTGCAAGCCTACATTGAATGGGTTTCTTGATCAAACTAACTTCATTCGTAGTGATCCTACGTTTTCTATCTTTTGCTGGATCCGATTGATTTTGTATTTTTTTTTTTGTCGTGCTCACCATCTAATCTATATGTTTAGGTTGCAACGCCTGGACGTCTTATGGACCATTTGACTAATACCAAGGGGTTCTCACTTCGAACTTTAAAGTATCTGGTATGCTTCGCTAAGTGTAGCATTTTGTTCATTTATTTTATGTTTGTATTATTGAAACGGCGCATTGTTATTATAGAGATCATTTTGTTTCTATTTCCAGTACACCCGAATACCCAGTCTTATTTGTCTTTGAATATTGTGAAATAAGACAAAATGACTCTGGAAGCTGTTTGTGGCTTTGTGCTTCGTAGCCTTATAATTAGACGTGTTTCAGTTGTGCAACATTTATATTCAAATCATTTTCCTTTTTCCTTGTACAGGTACTAGATGAGGCTGATAGATTATTGAATGAGGAATTTGAAAAATCCCTTGATGATATCTTAAAAGTAATCCCCCTGGACAGGCGGACTTATTTATTTTCGGCAACCATGACGAAAAAGGTATGCCTGCCGCCACATATTCATTTGCTTTACAGATATATGCTACTGTTTACTATTTCAATTTATCCTTCTTGTTGCTGTTTTGGCTACCAGCTCTTTGTAAATGGGTTTTAATACCTATCGTAGTGTCTAAGAGGGATATGAGTGTATTCAAGCTTTTCAGCAGCCTAGGACGCATGGTTTTTGTTGAATGAATATTGTTATTGTTTGGGTAACTTGTCCTGTTGTCTTTTTCAACTATGATCTTTGTTTGTTAGTATCTATGTTGCTCGGACTCATTTAGAAGTATTTGACATGGGTATGTGTCGAAGTGTCAGGCTCGGCTATTTATATGAAAATTCTGTATATTTTGGCTTAAATAAAGAGTCCAAGTGTCATACCCATGGTCGACTGTCAAGTGTCGGACAAGGGTACGCGAGGTAATTAGAAGAGTTGGAGTAACATAGTTTAGTATCCTTCCCATGCTGTAGGCTGTTTACATTTGCTGTTAGATTAGTAAAATTGTGAGATGGAGTTATTTGAAGTAGATGAACATCGATTTTTTCATGAGCTGACTTGATGCAATTCGTCTTCCTGATGACAGGTTAAGAAGCTCCAAAGAGCCTGTCTAAGAAATCCTGTGAAGGTGAGAATTTACTTTTTCATAAATACTTTTTGTTTCCCTGGATTTGTTATCTTTGCCTCTAATGACAAATTGTTTTCTTTGCAGATTGAATCGGCTTCTAAATATTCTACTGTTGATACTCTAAAACAACAATTTCTTTTTATTCCTGCAAAATATAAGGTTTGTATTCCCTGGTTTCGGTCTTTCCTTTTTCTAGAATGCATGAATTTATTACGTTTGTCTTCTGAATTTCAAAATATTTAGTCTAAATGCTAAACTTGAAACGATGTTTACGTTTGGAGTTGCTACTGCCTACTATTATATACGGAGTACACTTTTTTGGTACAAAGTTCTATCTATTACACACTTATTGTTACATTTTGTACTTTCTTTGTGCCCACAGGATTGCTATCTTCTTTATGTTCTAATGGAGTTATCTGGGAGCTCAATGGTTTTCACTCGTACATGTGATACTACACAAGTTTTAGCGCTGATGCTTCGTAATCTTGGTTTAAGGGCTGTTCCTATCAATGGCAAGATGACTCAGGTTTTCTTCAATTCCGTCTTTGACTTAACCTTTTCATTTCTGTATAAGACAGTGTTTGCTTGTCCGGTCTGTTACCATACGGTTCAAGTGGAACTTTGACACGCCCTTGATTTTTGGACTTGATTTACGTGGCTCTTATGTAATAGGCAAAAAGACTTGGAGCATTAAACAAGTTCAAAGCTGGCGAATGCAATATTCTCATCGCTACTGATGTTGCCAGTCGAGGTCTTGACATTCCTTTGGTTGATATGGTCATAAACTATGATATTCCATCTAACTCAAAGGTTAGTAGATGGGGCGATAAATATTGTTCAATAATCTTACTTTGCCCTGAGAAGTATGCTCTTTTATAAACATATGATCATATATGGAAGTAGCGCGAAAACTTTGTTCTGTAACGGTGCTGATAGAACTTCACTTGGGGACTAAAATATACTCAATACAAATGTCACTTTAAAAGCAATTGTTTTCTTTACGTATGATTGTGTGCATTAGTTATGGACTTATGGTGTGTCTAATGCCAATTATGTGTTTCAGGATTACATACATCGTGTAGGAAGAACCGCTCGTGCTGGAAGAACTGGTGTTGCTATTTCTTTAGTCAATCAGTACGAAATCGAGTGGTTTATCCAGATAGAGAACTTAATAGGTTACTACTCTCCCTTGTATTACATATTTATTTGATTTGTACTTGATTGATTCCAGAACTCATCTGTCGTATCGATGTTATACAGGTAAGAAATTACCGAAACATCCTGCTGAGGAAGAGGAAGTGTTGGTTCTGCAGGAACGCGTTACTGAGGCAAAAAGGATCGCACACATGGTATGTTATCCTCCTATTCATGTATGAATTTTTATTGCCGTGTATGAGTTTTCCTGCTCACTTTGAACCAACCCAATACTTAGTAGCAAACTGTTATCTAAAACAGATCGAATATATATATGATTTGGTAAGACAAGTCGCCTAGGGTGTAGGGAAAAAACCGTGTTCATACTGTCATCATGCGGGAGATGTTCTTCTATAAGGCTCCTCGTAAAGGGAAATTGTTCCTCTAGGCTCTAGCTGGATCGTTTTCTTGTATTATTCGTTTAGGGTTGCTTTGTAATGGCTGCTGCATCTTTGTTTCCTTAGAAAATCAAGGAGTCCGGAGGGAGGAAGAGGAAAGGTATGGGAGATGAAGAGGGAGAGGAGATTCAAAAATATTTGGATAAACAAAATTCCCGAAAATCAAATAAGATTAGAAGAAGATGATAGAAATTAGAACTTGAGACGGAACTTAACCCGAGGACATAAGGGAACTCCGACCCTACCCCCTCAATTAGAGCCGACGTCATTTTGGTAACATTTTTGGTCGAAATATTCTTCTTTGGGTCAAATTAATTGTCACCGTGTTCTGTTTATTAAGGATGACTTGATAAAATTTAAATGTAAACTGTTTTAACTTGTTGAAATATGTTTTTGATGCGTTTTTCGTTGTGAAATGTTGAAGATTACCTTTTACAAGGAATGAAAAACTACGTAAAACCTTTAGATTACGACCGTTTTATCAAAACTAAAATTGATATTATTACTCTTATTATTATCTGATATACATCAAGGTGAGTTGATGAATGCAACAAACTGATCCATGAGCTCCACAGCTGTGGGTGAGCTCTGGTTATACAAGTGGAACACATGGTTTTCCCCTTTTGTCTCAATCACTTGAACTTGCCCTTTCCACCCGCTTTTCTCCAACATCTCTTTGTATTGCATTCCTCTGTCCCTTAGTGCATCCTTCTCTGCCACAAACACCAGTATCTTCTCTCCGGCCAGCTCCCGTAACTTGGGATCCTTTTCCGGGTTGATCAGTGGGTCGTCAGACCCGCTGGTCTTCGGGTAAGCCAACTTCCACACTTTGTCGTATAACGACTCTGACGCCTCTTCGGCAGTCAAATTCAGCTTCTGGAGCTCGGATCCAATCCGGTCCTTCCCCCAAAAGTACGGTTGAATCAACACGAGTCCTTTCAGCGCAATTTTACCAGCACTATAAAGTCGCTTAGCCATGTTATGGGCTATGTTGCCACCAGCACTGTCCCCGGCCAGGAAAATCCTAGTTGGGTTCACATGGGTGCTGATCCACGGCTCAGCACCCAACAAACCCGACCCGACCCATTCCAATGCAGCCCAGGAATCGTCGTAGGCTGCAGGGATAGGGTGTTCAGGAGCTCTCCTATAATCCACTGACACAACAATCACATTACCCCTAGAACATAAAACATTGAGATAACTGTGATATACAGGAGATGCCGCAGTTTCGATTAAAAATCCTCCCCCATGAAAATACACCAGTAGAGGCAGTTTTTCATCAGGTTCGACACCCTGTGGCTTGTACAATCTTACATAGACACCTGTCTCAGCCGAGATCACGACATCCTTGGATTCGACTCCGGTGACAGCATCGACTGAGGGTGGAACTGTCAGCTTACTACCTAGGAGCCTTTGAACTCTTCCATCTTTGTAAACAACTAGTAGTGGCCTTAGATCATAGAGTAAATCTTCTTGCTTAATGCCTTCACTTGCTCTCATTATTTCTTTCCTTACTTCTTCCATGCTTTCTCTCAATTTTTGGTTTTCGGTGTTTCTCGATATAGTTGTTGTACTATGCTTCTTCTCCTTATAAATGTGGCACTCCCTCTGTCTAGTTCATCTGTTTATAAAGAATATTGTTCATGACAAGTGGTAGCCGTTGAAGGCCATAAAATCAAAGATATGCCAAGTGTTTTCGACTTTTCCCTTGATCATAAAATTGGTCACATTTGTTGATAAAAGGAGTACACTTATATCAAATAAAAGAGGAGTCCATTTGAACCACGATGAATAATAAAAGGTTCACGAAAAACATATTACTCCCTCCGCGTCTGACTTATGTTCCCTCTTGTTTAATATTTGTGAGGTATATTTTAATCAAAGGGGAACATAAGTCAAGACTCGGAGGGAGTATAAAATAGTACAAAAGAAAGTAGCTTGTTGAACGTGGCCTTTTTTTATAAGACACTTCAAAATTTTAACCAGAAATATGTGGATAAAATTTATTAATATTAATATTAATATTCCATTATATGTAAACGTGTTTTTTGATAGAATAATATACACCTATCAATGAAGAGGAAGAAAAAACAAAACCTAATTTATAAACGTGTAAAAACAAACTGCTATATTGAACAGGTGGGAGCAGTAAGCTGAAAATTTCAGTGTCGTATTGATGGCTTGCCAAAACTATGTGATCCCATTTTACAAATGTAGGTAGTATAATATGGAGTAATAAGTATAGTCGTCGGTTGATCTCGGGCTTGGGCTTGGGCTTGGACTTGGGCTTAGACTCGGGTGGTGAGTCACAGATTGGACTAATGCCTACTCCGTATTAGTTAAGGTCCAAACTAGAATGGCCAAACTGGCCGATCTTAACCACTTTTTGAACAACCCCTTGTTGTAAAGTAAAACTCATAATTCTAGTCTGTAGAGAAAAAAATAATCTCATATTTAAAAAATTCAAATAAGAATGGTGAGAATTTCCACTATACTTATATAAGTATATATAGCTAAAATTATAAATGTTGCATTTTATATATAAATTGTTTGAAGTACCTCGTGTATCGTACGGGCTTTTATTCTAGCAAATTAAATAAAATTGAGAATCCAGGTTATGCCACTGGTGATACAATTTGAGTAATATAATAAAAACCGTTATTTGTAAGATGTCCACTGGACATACATTAATAGTAAATTAATTACGGAAGTATGGTAATAGAGTATAAATTAATACTTCCTCTGTCTTTCTATGTTCTACCCATTTGATTGAAATATACCACCTAAATGAATATATAACGGGTAGATCATTAAAAGACGGAGGCAGTATATCAATTCCTTACGATAATATCATTCTTAATCTTTCCATAATTAATTTTTTTTTAAATAAAAAAAAAATATTGTTGCATTGCAACTTGGATTCCTCATTAATTCAGCATTAAGCTGAGTTTATGAATGCAACAAACTGATCCATGAGCTCCATAGCTGTGGGTGAGCTATGGTTGTACAAGTGAAACACATGGCCCTCCCCTTTTGTCTCAACCACTTGAACCTCTCCTTTCCACCCGCTTTTCTCCAACACCTCTTTGTACTCCACTCCCCTGTCCCTCAGTGTATCTTCCTCTGCTACAAACACCAGTATCTTCTCTCCGGCCAGCTCCCCTAACTCGGGATCATTCCCCGGGTTGATCAATGGGTCGTCAGACCCGTTGCTCCCCGGATGAGCAAACTTCCACAGCCTGTCAATCATCGAGTCTGCAAAGGCGTCGTTCAAATTCAGCTTCTGGAGCTCGGACCCTATTCGGTCCTTTCCCCAGAAGTATGGGTGAACCAACACGAGTCCTTTCAGCGAAATTTTATCGTCACCACTCTTGGCTACTTTCTTAGCCATATGATGGGAGATGTTACCCCCGGCACTATCCCCAGCCAGGAAAACCTTGGCCGGATCCGCATAGGTGCTGAGCCACGGCTCAGCACCCGCACCTGCACCCGACAAACCCGACCCCACCCACTCCAATGCAGCCCACGAGTCTTCGTAGGCTGCAGGAAGTGGGTGTTCAGGAGCTAACCTGTAATCCACTGACACAACTAACACATTAGCCTTAGAACATAGAAGATTCAGGTAACTGTGATACATAGGAGATGCTGCAGTTTCGACAATAAATGCACCTCCATGAAAATACACCAAAACTGGCAGTTTTTCACCAGATTTGACACCCTGTGGCTTGTATATTCTGACATACACACCCGTCTCAGTCGAGATCACGACATCCTTGGATTCGACTCCGGTGACAGCGTCAACTGAGGGTGGGACTGTCAGATTACTACTCATGAGCCTTTGAACTTTTCCATCTTTGTAAACAACTATAACTGGCCTTAAATCATGGAGTAAATCTTCTTTCTTAATGCTTGCACTTGCTTTCATTATTTCTTGCATTATTTCTTCCATTTTTTCACTCAATCTTTTTTTTGGGTGTGGTGTTTCTAGATATGGCTGTGTTATACTATATAATTGTCCTTCCTATATATGTGTGTGAAAAGTTGCAATCAGCGCTACTGTTTACGTTATCTTTGAATATTAAAAGGCTAGTGGTCACCATTGAAGGCAATAAATAATTAAATATCAAAGATATATGCCATGTGTTCTTGGACTTTTCCCTTAAGTTTTGGAGTACTATATTATACTACTGGTACCGGTATTTATTGTGTGAGACTGTGTGCCTCGTGGAAATGTCCTTTTATACAATAAGTATAAATTAGTCACTTATCAATAATAAATGAATTGAAATTATGTAACTAGATTTTTTCCCTTGTGAGACCGTCTCGCTTTATAACTTACAATATTATTGGAAAGATATTTTACATTTTAACCTAGAAATAGGTTCCAACAGTAATAAATATGGTACGGGTGCGCTTGTCTTGAACCATGATTAATAATAAAAGGGTTACGAAAACATATAAAATGGTTTGGAAAAAGAAGTAGTCTCTCCCAAGCTTTTATAAAACGGAATTTCAGGAAATTGTTCCTTTAGGTGGATCGTTTTTACTTGTGTTATTCGTTTGGAGTACCCGATGTATTGTACGGGCTTTTATTCTAGCAAACTATTGCATTGCAACTTGGAATTCCTCATTAATTCAGCATTAAGTTGAGTTAATGAATGCTACAAATTTGTCCATGAGATCTGCAGCTGTGGTTGATCCATGATTGTACAAGTGAAACACATGATTCTCCCCTTTTGTCTCAACCACTTGAACATCTCCTTTCCACCCACTTTTCTCCAACACCTCTTTGTACTTCACTCCCCTGTCCCTTAGTATATCTTGCTCTGCTACAAACACCAGCACCTTCTCTCCAGCCATCTCCCCTATCTCAGGATCATTCCCCGGGTTAATCAACGAGTCGTCAGACCCGTTGCTCCCCGGATGAGCAAACTTCCATAGCCTGTCAATCATCGAGTCTGCAAAGGCGTCGTTCGAATTCAGCTTCTGGAGCTCGGACCCTATTCGGTCCTTGCCCCAGAATTTTGGGTGAACCAACACGACTCCTTTCAGCGCAATGTCACCACTCTTGGCCAGTTTCTTAGCCATATGATGGGAGATGTTACCCCCAGCACTATCCCCGGCCAGGAAAACCCTGGCCGGATCCGCATAGGTGCTGAGCCACGGCTCAGCACCCGCACCCGACAAACCTGACCCGACCCACTCCAATGCAGCCCATGAGTCGTCGTAGGCTGCAGGAAGTGGGTGTTCAGGAGCTAACCTGTAATCCACTGATACCACAATCACATTAGCCTTAGAACATAGAACATTCAGGTAACTGTGATACATAGGAGATGCTGCAGTTTCGACAAGAAATGCACCTCCATGAAAATACACTAAAACAGGCAGTTTTTCACCAGGTTTGACACCCTGTGGCTTGTACATTCTGACATACACACCCGTCTCAGTCGAGATTACCATATCCTTGGATTCGACTCCGGTGACAGCATCAACTGAGGGTGGGACTGTCAGATTACTACTTATGAGCCTTTGAACTCTTCCATCTTTGTAAACAACTATAACTGGCCTTAAATCATGGAGTAGATCTTCTTGCTTGATGCTTGCACTTGCTTCCATTACTTCTTGCATTATTTTTTCCATTTTTTCACTCCATCTTTCTTTTTTTTGTTTTTTTGTTTTTTTTTGTTTGGTGTTTTATACTATGTGATTATCCTTCCTATATATGTGTGAAAAGTTGCAATCAACTCGACTGTTACGTTTTCCTTGTTGAATATTATGAGTAAAAGGCAAGTGGTCACCATTGAAGGCCATAAATTTCAAAGAATATATGCCAAGTGTTCTTGGACTTTTCCCTTAACCATAAGCTTTACTATATTTATTCTCTACTAGTTTCGGTAGTTATTGTGTGAGACTGTGATGCCTCGTGGAAATGTCCTTTATACAATACGGAGTATAAATTAGTCACTTATCAATAATATATGAATGGTCTTTTTATATAACTAGATTGTTTCTCGTGTGAGGTCATCTCGCTTCATAACTTACTACTCGTATATTATTGGAAAGATATTTTACATTTTTACCTAGAAATAGGTACCAACAGTAATAAATACGGTAAGGGTGCGCTTGTCTTGAACCATGATTAATAATAAAAGGGTTACAAAAACATATAAAATGGTATGGAAAAAAAGGTAGTCTCTCCCAAGCTTTTATAAAACCGAATTTCAGGAAATTGTTCCTTTAGGTGGATCGTTTTTACTTGTGTTATTCGTTTGGAGTACCCGATGTATTGTACGGGCTTTCATTCTAGCAAACTATTGCATTGCAACTTGGAATTCCTCATTAATTCAGCATTAAGTTGAGTTAATGAATGCTACAAATTTGTCCATGAGATCTGCAGCTGTGGTTGATCCATGATTGTACAAGTGAAACACATGATTCTCCCCTTTTGTCTCAATCACCTGAACCTCACCTTTCCACCCACTTTTCTGCAACACCTCTTTGTACTCCACTCCTCTGTCCCTTAGTGTATCTAGCTCTGCCACAAACACCAGCACCTTCTCTCCGGCCATCTCCCCTATCTCGGGATCATTCCTCGGGTTGATCAACGGGTCATCAGACCCGTTGCTCCCCGGATGAGCAAACTTCCACAGCCTGTCGATCAATGAATCGTTCGACGCCTGTTCGGTCAATGTCAAATCCAGCTTCTGGAGCTCGGACCCTATTCGGTCCTTGCCCCAGAAGTATGGGTGAACCAACACGAGTCCTTTCAGCACAATTTTGCCGTTGCCACTCTTGGCTAGTTTCTTAGCCATATGATGGGAGATGTTACCCCCAGCACTATCCCCGGCCAGGAAAACCCTAGCCGGGTCAGCGTGGTGCTGAGCCTGGCTCAGCACCCACACCCAACAAACCTAACCCGACCCACTCCAATGCAGCCCACGAGTCATCGTAGGCTGCAGGGAGAGGGTGTTCAGGAGCTAACCTGTAATCCACTGATACCACAATCACATTAGCCTTAGAACATAAAACATTCAGGTAACTGTGGTACACAGGAGACGCTGCAGTTTCGACAAGAAATGCACCTCCATGAAAATACACCAAAACTGGCAGTTTTTCACCAGATTTGACACCCTGTGGCTTGTACAATCTGACAAACACACCTGTCTCAGCCGAGATCACGACGTCCTTGGATTCGACTCCGGTGACAGTATCAACTGAGGGTGGAACTGTCAGATTACTTCCTAGGAGCCTTTGAACTCTTCCATCTTTATACACAACTATAACTGGCCTTAAATCATGGAGTAAGTCTTCTTGCTTAATGCTTGCACTTGCTTTCATCAATTCTTGTATCATTTGTTCCATTTTTTCTCTCAAAACTTTTCTTTTTTTGATGTTTCTAGATATAAGGTATATATATATAGTAGGCTAGTAGCAATCAAATCAAATGTATTAAAATGTTCACAAGTGTTTTTTTTTTTTACTTTCCCCTTAATCATAAGCTTTACTATATTATACTCGTAGTTTTTATTGTGTAAGACAGTTACACCCCGTGAAAAAAGTCCTTTTATATTGTCTTTTTATATCATTGAACCATTTCACACATGTCACGTGTGAGACGGAGTAAAAAATAAACTATGCACCAAGATATTCATATTGAATTACATGCAATTTTAATACTCCCTCCGAGTTCCTATCAATTACCCATTTGTTTTTGGGGTGAAAAATAAGGAAGGAAAAATGAGTGGTTAAAAAAGAAAGGATGAAGAGAGAGAAATTGGTGGACAAATGTGAACCACACATTTATGGCCAAAAATAGAAAATGGGTAAAAGATCAAACTCAGCTCTAAAAGGAAAATGGGGCAATGTTAGAAACTCGGAGGGAATACTACATTAGTGGGAAAAAAACCCTATTTTAGAGACGTGTAAAAATTATACTCGTACTCTATATTCTATAGGAAGGAGTTGAAAAGTTTCATACAAATGTTGATGGCTTGCAAAAGTATCTGAGATCCCATCTCATTAATGTAGGGAATTGATAATGACCTAAAACGTACTCTGTCACTCATCATGTGAGTATTATTTTAAGGGCAGTACTAAAGCCACGAATAGAATGTATTGGGGCACTGTTTTTGTTTGATTTATGCCTAAAATACCCTTTTTCCAAAGCAATTTGTCGTGATTTCATCTGTGGATTTATGACTCCCCTATTTTAATTGCATAAATTTTCGTAAGTGTATTTTGAGAGGCATAGTACGTTTTGGTGTGGCGTTAGGGTTTGTGGGTTACCCTTAATGTAATACGTACCATTATAAATTTATACTGTAATTATTATTGTAGTCTATTAGGTTCGGTCCAAACCAGACCGGCTAGCTCGGTGTAATTCTAGGACTCTACTGGAATAACAATGTAACATAGCCGGGTTCACGCAGATTGTGAGTCATGGCTCGTAACCCGACCAACCCAACCCAACCCAACCCACTTGACAAACCTTATACGGAGTATTTGTATGGATAAGTAGCGATTTGCCGATTTGTGTCAAATGCATAGTTGTTTATGTTATCCTAGAATTTCGAAAGGCAAGTGGTGAATGTAGAAGCCCGAAATAATCAAAGATTTACCAAAAAAGGTAGATGTTCCATAGGATTATATGGTTAATCGTTTTTACTTTAGATGGATCGTTTTTACTTGTGTTATTCGTTTGGAGTTGTCAGTCACTCTATAACGGCTGTTGCGTGTTTGTTTTCTGCAGAAAATCAAGGAATCGGGAGGGAGGAAAAGGAAAGGTATGGGAGATGAAGAAGGGGAAGAAATTCAAAAATATTTGGACAAACAAAACTCCCGAAAATCAAGTAAGATTAGAAGACGGTGAGATGGTAAAAACATGACACAGAATTTAACCCGAGCACCTCTCGGCCCCAAATCAGAAACGAACGTCATTTGGTAACAAATTTTGGTCAAAATATTTTTTTTACCATGTTCTGTTTGATGACTTGAGACGATTCAACATCACATAATCGACTTTGAAATGCGATTTTGAGGCATTTATGCTGTCAAATGTTGAAGATCGAATTTTACATCGTCTTTGTATACCTGTCGTTCTGATCATTATGTTAATCCTGTATGTCGACTTGTGAAGAGCTGAATGCAGAATGGTTCCTGCAGAATGGTTCCTGCAGATATGGGACGTGGTTTTTTTACTGCTCGTGAATCCCGTCACCAACCTATCTGCTGCCCTTCTGGCTTCTTTGAATAACTGTGGGCGCCAAATTATCGGGTTAGTTCCCTAATAAGTTGGTCTTACATTGTATTAGCATAGCACGAGACGGTTTTACAAAATGCCTAACCGGTGCACCAACTACGATGAACATTCGAAAGTTCCGAGTCTGTCACCGTAAAATAAAATATGTGGTAAAATAGAATAAATAAAAATAAGACGATTTCATTTATTTTCAGTTAAATATATTTTTTCTCTATCAATTTTTATTTTTAACAAAGAATAATATGGGAGTAGAATTAGGATTCTGTTTGAACCACGAGTTTGGTACGAACCGTCTGAACTCTACTTACACTTCTTTAAAACTCTACTTACACTTCTTTAAAACTCTACTTACACTTTTGGGAGCTTCATTTACACTTTAAAAAAAAACAAAATAAAAAATAAAAAATGGGATATTCATCGGGCCGGTTTGGTACATTGTATCTTGTTCACCATTAAGTCTCCATAAAGATAGAGTTAATGAAGGCAACAAAGTCTTCCTCATGGGGGGCCCTCAACTCTCACATGCAAATTGTTTTAGAGCAACCACAATGGAGGTTCTTACCATCAGTTGGTCTTACTTGTGACGTGTATATCCGTTACAAGCTTGCGACGGGTCAAATAGTACCCATGTGGTAGATAAGACAAAAGACATTACCACATGTTACTTTTGTTTTATCTCCCCACATGGGTAATACTTGACCCGTCATACATATACGACGGATATGGCCGTCACAAGTAAGAATTTGTGTTTTACCATTGGAGTTGTCAATAAGAACTTTTTTTTCAAAAGTTCTTCCATTGTGGCTCTTATTGGGTTATTCAATAAGAACCAAGTTTGTACTAAGTTCAAGAAAAAGTTGTCAATTACAATTTTTTTATTATTCATTTTTTACCAAATTTATTCTATCTAAGAACTTTATATAAAACTTTATATAAAGTTCTTCCACTGTGGGTAAAAGTTTCAAATCTCTTGAGTTTGTCAAATGATGAAATGACAATGACAAACTTTATTTTAAGTTTGTCCATTGTAATTGCTCATAGTAACCGTACAACACACAGACTTTCATTTAGATAAACGGAATTAAATCGAGAATTTGATATCACCCCTCAATATATTCCAAATCTAAAATTCATAAGATTATTATTGTCTAATACAATTTGGGCAATATTGCAAACAATTGCAACTTAGTAATTTGATTAACTCATCATAATAAAATTCTCCACCCAATTATTTTGAGTTAAGGAATGCAACAAATTTGTCCATGAGAGCACTAGCATTAGTTGACATAGGCTTGATCAAATGAAACACATGATTCTCACCAATTGTCTCAACAACCTCCACATCTCCCTTCCACCCACTCTTCACCAACACCTCCTTGTAGTACACTCCCCTATCCCTCAATGAATCCTCTTGAGCCACAAACACCAAAACCTTCTCCCCGACGAGCTCCCCCAGCTCGGTATCCTTCCCGGGGTTGATCAGCGGGTCGTCAGACCCGCTGCTCCCCGGGTGGGCAAACTTCCACAGCTGGTCTGCCATCGATATAGATGTCAGACCACCTGTTGGCTCCATTCTCTGAGCCTCAGACCCTATCCTGTCTGAGCCCCAGAAGAATGGGTGGATCAACACGAGTCCTTTCAACCCATTTGGTATTGGTGGGTTCCCACCAACCCCAACCACCTTGGCTAGTTTCCTAGCCATGTTGTGGGCAATGTTGCCCCCAGCGCTGTCCCCGGCCAGGAAAACCCTGGCGAGGTCAGCGTGGGTGCTGAGCCACTGCTCAGCACCCTCACCCCCACGCCCACCTGACCCCACCCACTCCAACGCAGCCCACGAGTCATCGTAGGCTGCAGGGAGTGGGTGGTCGGGAGCTAACCTGTAATCCACTGACACAACTAACACATTAGCCTTAGAACACAGAGCATTCAGGTAACCATGATAAACAGGGGATGCTGCAGTTTCGACCACGAATGCACCTCCATGAAAATACACCAAAACGGGCAGTTTTTCGTCGGGTTTGACACCCTTTGGCTTGTACATTCTGACAAAAACACCTGTCTCGGTCGAGATCACGACATCTTTGGATTCGACACCGGTCACGGGATCGACTGAGGGTGGGACAGTTAGGGTTCCTAGGAATTTCTGAACTTTGCCATCTTTGTAGACAACTAGGAATGGTCTGAAATCATGGAGTAGATCTTCTGGTTTGATGCTTGCTGTTGCTTTCATTAGTTCTTTCATTAATTCTTCCATCTTTCTTTTTTTTGGGAGTTTGTTGTGATTTAGTTTTTTTTTATGTGGTGGTTGTTATCTTAGTTCTGATGCATATATATATATATACACTAAGAAAAATGAATCAATTAGGTGGGACGATTATTATGCTGACGGGTTCGACTGTTCGAGTACTGTATATGAGTATTAAGTATTATTAACTCTCGTGAATTGATCAAACACTAAAAGCTAGTTGACATCTGCTGAATCGATGATTTTTTTTTTTTTAAGAAGAGTTACAAAGGCGAGTATGATTCTGACGAGGTTCGAAACCTGGAAAATAGGATATACAAGTACTCCCTCCGTCCCAATGAATTGTTTGCCTATTTCATATTGAGGCGTCTCAATGAATTGTTTGCCTTTCTATTTTAAGAATTTTTTTATATGCAATTTGATCATTCTCATGAGTTTTGCTCTACATGTCACTCCCTCATTGGTTCCCTTAACCTTGGTGTCAAAAGGAAAGACAAACAATTCATTGAAACGAAGGAGTATATAAATATAATAGTTGGACATCAATCATCATCTTAAAGTTTTGATTGGTTGATTCATCTAATATGGTATGAGAGCCAATGCATGCTCGTATCCCTAGCAGCCTGACAGTGTTCTATCCCTTGATCATGAGTATAAACTTTCATGGATCGATTTAAACCCCTGAGTTAGTTGGCATTTGCTGAATAGAAAAAGGTCGTTAACTATCGCTAATATTTGTATTTTCTTTATGTATGTCGTATACTCTCCGAATACTATTTTTTTTCCCTATTAATTCAATATATGTGAGTATTATAATGAAATGAGATAAAAAATAGTGTCCGAAAGAAATACTATAATATTACGGATTAAGCGTCAGTGAACAATGTCAATTGACTTAATTTAGTTGTTAAAGTCACAAAGAATGATACTCGAAAAACATGGATAAATGAATTGGAAATGTATTTCCATATTTATTTGATTTGATTGTTCATTGAATTTATTATTGATTTGATTGATTAGGTAATCAATTAGGCACCAATCCAAATCTACCATTCCAAGAGGATTTCTTCTAGAAATTAACAAATTTGGTGAAGTCTACCTAAATACCTCAAAAATCTACCATTCTTTAAGGATCCAATTTACTAAACAATTAACATTAAAAACAATTAATTAAAGTTGTAGAAATTCTTTGTTTGCGATGGTCATATCTGTCATATTAATGTGACAGATCAAATAATGTTCATTTAGAAGAAACAATACAAAAGCAAATAACATGGATGATACTAATGGTTTGTCCTTATTTGTCTAAATGATCATTATTTGATCTGTTGACCTCTTGTAATAATGTGACGGATAGTTCTGTCATAGGATGATCTATTTCTTTGACTACTCACTCAACAAAATTGCTTATTTCAAGCTTGGTTGGTAAACCATAAACTACGACACGAAATTAACGAGTTTGAATCGAAACATAATTATTTGTTTATTCAAGGGTACGAAAACACGATATCATTAAAAACAACACAAAAATTAATGGATTTTGGTTAGCACTTCATGACTCGTTTATGTAATTGAGTCAATATTAACACGGTACAGAATTTATTTATATTAGGTTTGCTTTAAAGGGTTTGTTCGTGACGTATTAATGTCTCACTACCCGATCTGTTAGCCATGTATAATACTCCAAGTGACAAATGAACGGACATGCTCAAATGCACGGATGCACCTAACACAATTATTATACATACAAAGATACAAACTCAAATATTTGTGGTTTTTTTCGTGAAGGGTCGCCTTATATTATTCGTCACGTCTTGAGTTCGCGTTTGAGAATGCAGTCGTATTGAAACGTATAGCAAAGAGTTTTTATCATGTACGTAAGGTCTTACCTTGCGCGAATTCGGATTAAACTGGATGATTCACGGAAAAACAAATACAAAATATATTCTCGTTTAATATTATAGCGTGTCAAATACGAGTAACATTTTGTGTGTTTAAATGGAACTAACTCTTTTTTTTTGCGACAGATACATCGTGTTAATTTTTGGTTTGTTTTCAATCTTTTCTCGTTCATAGTTAGGTGTTTTCATTGCTGGTTTTATTGATCTAATTAACGCAGTACAAGTAATCCTAGAACCTAGGTATAATTTTTTATACTCTATAAGTTTCTGAGTTGAATCGTAAGTTTTTGCACAAAATCTTTACCTTAGTCGTAAGTTTTTGAACAAAATCTTTACATTAAAACTCAAGAAACTTTACAACGAAACTCAAAAATATTAAAACTCAAGAAACTTTTTGAACAAAATCTTTACAATAAAACTCAAGAAACTTTACAACAAAACTCAAAAATATTAAAGAAACTTTGCAAACAACAAAATGTCGTGGATATCAGAGCCAGGTTTTGATCCTGGGACCTGTGGGTTATGGGCCCACCACGCTTCCGCTGCGCCACTCTGATTTGTTAATTATTTTTCCAAGTATCTTAATATATATTTTCCTTCCATCTCCGACATTTTTTTAAAATTAGAAATAAAACTTTCCAAAAAAAAAAATTTGGAAATAAAACTTCACTTTCAAATATCAGAGCCAGGTTTCGATCCTGGGATCTGATTTATTGATTGTTTTTCAAAAGTGTTTGGTACATATGTCCTTTCAATCTTTTCTTTTTAAACATTGCTCACAAAAAGTCAAAAAAAAAAACAAAATATCGAGACGAGGAAGTTATCTTGAGAAATTTCAATAAAAGTAGAGCCACCCGTAAGGTGTTCAATTAGGTTATCAGAATTGGGTTCAAATTAAAACATTGCCGTAGAAATTATTCTTTTAATTGAAAAAACTAGTTTTTTCCAAGGCCCTATCTCTACCCTAATAAAATTCGACTCAACTAAAACATTTTCTATTTCTAAAATAATTTTCAAATATAATTGTATCGCTAAAAATATACGGAGTACAATTATTTAGTTGTGTTTTATTTTCTTTACAAAATATTAAACGTTAAAAAAAATTGTGATAAAAATCAGCCATGAATATTTAATACTATTTGAAATATAATCGTGATAAATTATACGAATTGAAGAAAATATTTTATCTCCCCAAAAAACTATTTTTCCGAAAACATATTCTCATATATTATAGTAGAATATTAATTCACTCATAATCATTTTTGTATAAAAAAAAATCAAAAATAAAAAATATTTTAAAAATTGATTTGTTAGAAACACTTGAAAAAAAAATTAACATTTAATATACAAAATTAATACAATAAAAAAAAAAAAAAAGGTAAAGTATCCTCAAAAATACACTAATTGAATCTAACGAACCCGACCCAAAACGATCCTCAAACAGATCTTATAAATTGGTTTCAACAAGTAAACCGGATCGACCCAGACCAGACACATACCGATCCTGTTTTTGGGTCGTCAAAAAATTGATGACAGACGTCCGATCCAGTCCAAACTTTAAAAAAAAAAAAAATCTAAACCATTCTATTTTCCGGCCCGGTTTGGTCCAAACCCGCAAAACCGATCCTAACAGATCCGATCCGGTCCAAACTGAAAAATAAATAAATCAAAATTAGTCTAATTTGGCCCGGTTTGGTCCAAACCGCAGAACCGATCCTAATAAGTCCGATCCGATCCAAACTGAAAAATAAATAAATCAAAATCAGTCTATTTTCCGGCCCGGTTTGGTCCAAACCCACAAAACCGAACCTAACGGGCCCGATCCGGTCCAAACTGAAAAACAAATAAATCAAAATCATTATATTTTTCGGCCTGGTTTGGTCCAAACCGCAAAACCGATCCTAATAAGTCCGATCCGGTCCAATCTGAAAAATAAATAAATAAAAATCAGTCTATTTTCCGGCCCGGTTTGATCCAAACCCACAAAAACCGAACCTAACGGGTTTGGTATTCGGACCTAAATAGACCTTACTTGCCTTGATCATTCATCTTCTTCTTCTTCATCTCCAAACCAAACACAACTCCCTCCATTCAAATCGATTCGATCAAATCCAGAATTCAGACCTTGAATCGACAACAATGGCGGGCGTATCGTTGAAATGCGGCGATTGTGGAGCGCTGTTGAAATCAGTCGAAGAAGCACAAGAACACGCTGAGCTCACTTCTCACTCGAACTTCTCCGAATCCACTGAACCTGTGCTTAATCTCGTTTGTTCCGAATGTCGCAAACCTTGCCGCTCCAAAACTGTACTTAATCTTCTTTTACTTTTTCTCTATCGTTTGTCAATTGATTGAATTTTGAGATCTTTTGGTTAGGGTTCAATTGGCGAATTAGGCGTAATTGCTGTTGTTGTTGATGATGTTGTGAAATTTCGTGTGAATTGGCGAATTAGGATAATAAATTATCATTATCAGTTAGGCGAAGTTGTTCTTGCTGTGAATTACTGAATTAGGTATATGTTTTGATGTGTTCTTTGTTTTGCTTAATGAGCCGAGGCGAAACGCATTGTTGTTCTGGTGAAATTTCGGATTGCATACTAAATTGTTGTTGAATTGATGTTGAAATTTAGGGTTGAATTGTCGAATTAGGCGAAATTGTTGTTGTTGATGTTGTGAAATTTCTTGTTAGTTGGATTTGGATAATAAATTATCATTATCGGTTTCTTTTTGATTGATATGTTGGGCGAAGTTGTTCTTGTTGTGAATTACTGAATTAATATGTGTTTGGCTGGATTTCTGTACTTAATTATCGGTTATTTGATGTTTAGACTGGTTTGATGTGCATCTGTTTCAGTGAATTAGGCTAAATTCATGTAGTTATGGTGAAATTTTAAACGAAGCCCGATTCTCTTGCTGAATCCTATGTTATTTGATGTTTGGAATGTTTCGATGTGTTCATGATTTGCTTAATGAGCCAATGCGAACTCGTTGTTGTTCTGGTGAAATTTCGGATTGCATACTAACTTGTCAGTAATTTGATGTGCTATAATTATGGTGAAAATTTGAGGGAGTTGGATTTGCGTGCCAAATCCTATATGTTATTTGATGTTTGGAATATTTCGATGTGTTCTTGATTGCCCGACGAGGCGAAATCGTTGTTGTGGTAAAATGTTGTATTGCATACTAACTTGTCGGTAAATTTGACGTGCTGGCTTTTGTTATGATGAATTAGGCGAAATTTCTTTAGTTATCGGATTCCCATTTTGTGTGCTAAGTTCCGAGTTATTAGATCTTTGGAACGTTTTGATGTGTTCTTGATTACCTGATGAGGCGAAATCGTTGCTGGGGTGGTAAAATCTTGTAGTGGATGCTAACTTATCAGTAATTCGATCAAGTTCTTTTCTGTATCGATGAACTTAGTGATATTGATTAGGGTTTTTGTTTTGTCGATTTCGTGAAAGTTTTTGTTGCGGTGATATTTTGTAGGAGACCGATTTGCATACCAAAAGAACGGGACATACAGAGTTTGTAGACAAGACTTCTGAGGCCACGAAGCCTATTAATCTTGAATCGCCAATTAATAATGCCGGTTCCGCTGCTGCTCCTATGGATGTTGATGCCAGCGGTAGTGGAGCTTCAGAAGGTGCTACATTCCGACTTTTTTCCTTCAGCTGTTTGACTACTTAACTCAGCTTCATCTTAGACATCATGCATCAGGATTTCGTTGTCTATTTAAGTTGATAATTCAGGTGTCAATCTTTCTCAAGTCATTTTGTTGGTTTCAGAAATGGTCGTACCCGAGGTTGATAAGAAGTTGGTTGAGGAGCTAGAAGGAATGGGATTCTCGACAGCACGGGCCACTCGTGCCCTTCATTACTCAGGTATAGTTGTTGAAGCCGTGTATTTACTACTGTTACCGTGCATACCATCTGGCAAATGTACATTTAGAAAATTGATTGGAGGCAAGTTTTCTCCGGATAGATATTTGCTACTATATCCCTTCCTACTTCCACCTAGACCTAGCAAACGGGTAAACCGGGTCTGGCCTGAAATTTGGGTTGACTTCGGGTCGGGCCGGGTCATTTTCGGGTTTATTATTTCAAGTTTTTAAGGATATCGACTCGTTTTCTATAATAACGGGTCAATTCGGAATGAGTCAAAATCAGGTCTTCAGTTCGTTCATTCGGGTCGGGTCAGTTTTGCCAATTGGAGTTCCACCCATGGGTTGGGTAGACAGTTGTTTGACTGTTACGGTCTTTGTCTATAACCTTGCAATAAAACCTTTTATTTTCAGGTAATTCCAGCCTCGAGGCGGCAGTCAATTGGATAGTTGAACATGAGAATGATCCTGATATCGATGAAATGCCTAAGGTATACTTGCTCTTAACTACTGTATCAACTTCTTCCCACCTGTTCGTTTATTTTACCGTGCTTAATGTTTTACAAGGGAATTAACGACTTGCTTAGTTCAAGAAAGATGAGGTTTTCAACGTGCATGATCGACATTTTCTTGTTTGATTTATCGTTATACGTTTGTGATTCTGAATCATTTGAGCATTTTTTTTTTCTCAACTCCTTTGAGTCCTTTGCTCCTGAAATCAAACTTTTTGAGCCTCTGAAATACAGGCTCGTGTTTTCTTTAACCTATGACTCGCCATGAGGGGGATGATTTATGTTGATGTAAACCTTCATGTGAGTTTATTGTTACATGGAGTAATTTATTTACTTTTATCGGTGTTCGTCATTGTAGGATTGTTGCTACGCCCATAATCTTTTACTAGCCGTTATTTTTACTCCGTACTTCATACTTTCTTCATCCTCAGGTTTCGATTGGATGTTACTCCGTACTCCACAATAGTAAAGCCATTTGCTTTGCCTGTTAGTCTGTTACTCAAGACCGTCTTTGGTTTTTATTGTCACTCTCCAGGTTCCTGCCGGTACCAAAAGCGAGCCTCCAAAGCCAACTTTAACCGAAGAAGAAAAGAGGCAGAAGTTCCTGGAGCTAAGGTGCTCGTGTACTTCCATGTTTTCTTTTCTTTTCTTTTATTTGTTCTAATAATTAGATTTACTCTCCTTTCCCCTTTTATCGTACTTCATTGCCCAATTTTCACCTCCATCAAAATTATGTGAAGATAAATCATGTATGAAATTGGAAAGACCTAGGATCCCATCTCTCAAAACCAATTGTGTAGTGTCTGATTCTTCGATGTGGATCTGTGTTACTCAGGGTGTCGTGTCGGACACGGCTATCTTGGCAAAATATTCAAATTTTTAGTCTAAGTTGACACATCGAAGGGTCGTGTCGGTGTCAGAAACGACATGTGTCGGACACGCGTCACGGTTTCATGTGGATTGTTGTAGGTTTTTGTGATTTTACTTGTCTTTCTTTGCTGCCATGGTATTCTTTGACATTTTTGAAAATATTTAGGGAGCGAGCTCGTAAGAAGAAGGAAGAGGAAGAAAAGAGGATGGAACGAGAGAGAGAAAAGGTACAATCAGTCAATCACTACTCGTATATTAGAAAATACAAGTAACAAGTCTTTCATGTGCATCTGTTTTTTTTTAACGTTACACTGTTATTCACGAACTTTCGCGTGCTTTTTTCACTGTGTATAATATGGAGTACTTCAGATGATACGGGTTGCCTTTACTTAGCTTGTTACTCAGTTAATTTGAATTGGATACAAATTTTGAGAAAATTCATAGTAATTCTGAATTCACAACTTTTATGTACCACGTCTTTAAAACTCCCACCTTCTCAATTTTTGTGTCTTCTGTAGGAGAGGATTCGGATCGGCAAGGAACTTCTTGAGGCGAAGCGTATAGAAGAAGACAATGAGAGAAAGCGGTCTGTGATATACTGATATCTTCATTCTGTATATATCTCAAGTGGAATTCTTCATGAATTCTTTATACTTAGCTGTAACTACGACTCTACATTTTTTTGTTTGTTTTGGTAGTATAATTGCCCTACGGAAGGCGGAGAAAGAAGAAGAGAAACGAGCTTTGGAAAAAATACGTCAGAAACTGGAAGAAGACAAGGTTCGTTTGTTCGTTCATTTACTTGTTGCAAATCACATCGAATAATTCACAACTTGAGCTATCGCCATAAATTTTCTTGTATGTAAATAATGACGATTCTGTTTTTTTCTCGGGTTTTGTAGGCTGAAAGAAGGCGGAAACTTGGGTTACCTGAAGTAGACCCCGCTTCTTCGAAACCAGCTCCTAAACCTTCCGAACCCACTCTGGAGAAAAAGGTAGAAACTTTTTAAATGAACACACTTACGCATACAAATTACTATTAACGCTCTCAACTTAATTTTGTGTTTCAAACTGTATTTTTATTACTTCCTCGGTTTTTTTTTATTTCTTTTCATTTTCCGTTTTTTTTTTATCTTCCCATTTTGTTTCTTTCCATTTTTGTCCATAATTTTTACCATATTACTCTTACTATTTACGACACTTTACACCTTTATTCTTTTCTATTTACACTCACTTACCGTTCTACACCCTCAATATTTCTTAAATCTATCATTTTATATTCATTACTAAAAAAATTGTGCCAAATATGAATGGGAAGATATAAAAAAAATGGAGAAAGAATTATTTAATTGTATTGTTCGCCCATTTCATTTTTATTTTTTTTGGATGACGACTCCAGATATTGATTTGATTCATGTTAGCTGACCCCAAATCGTTTTGGGACTAAGGCTCTGATATTGTTGTGCTTTATCGAGATTTTCTTTGACGGTTTCAGATGGGACTGCCTGTAAAGGCGGTTACAAAGGCAGAACGAATGAGAGAATGCCTTCGATCACTGAAAAAGAATCACCAGGTGAACCTTACATACTACTCGTACTCCGTACCATTTAATTCAAGCAACTAAGGCCCCGTTCTTTTGGACTTATATTCAGTCAGTTTCACTTCAGTTTAGTTCAGCTCCAGGAGGCATATTTTGTCTCTATATTTCAGTCAGTTTCAGTTAAGTTAAGTTAAGTTAAGTTTCAGTCCAAAAGAACAGAGCCTAAGTAGTAGTAATATGTTCGAACTTCACATCGTCTTTTATTTATGCTGCTGCTGCTACTTTGGATGTATTTAAATCCAGGACGATGATGCCAGAGTAAAGAAAGCATTCCAGACACTTTTCACTTATGCAGGCAACGTGGTGAAGAATCCCGATGAGGAGAAATTCAGGAAAATCCGACTCAGTAACCAGGCCTTTCAGGTAATGGTTCATTTTGAGTCTAGACCCGGCAAAACTGACCCGACCCGACCCGAATGACCCGGCCTGGTAGCCGAATCTGGCCCGTATCCCGGA
Organism: Agrostemma githago; assembly: GCA_958450325.1. NCBI lineage: Eukaryota > Viridiplantae > Streptophyta > Magnoliopsida > Caryophyllales > Caryophyllaceae > Agrostemma > Agrostemma githago. The sequence goes on along the minus strand of OY288247.1, from coordinate 75,882,513 downwards.
TTGACCGGCTCTACCCCCAACTAACCCAAACTGACTCTGATGTGAACATGACCCAAATCAAAGACCCGTATTCCGAATTGACCTGGATTGTAGCAAACGCGTCGGTATCCCTAAAAAGTCGAAAATAACACCTAACCGAAAATGACCCGTATGGAAATGACCCGACCCGACCCGACCCTGACTCGCTTGACCCGTTTGCCATGTCTAATTTTGACCTTCATTGAGTCTTGTAGGTAACTTTTCGTTTAAAGATTGAGTGAGTCTATTAGAAGACGGTTTCATTCCATTTTAGTTGAGACCGTCCATTTTACGGTTTTACCCTAAAACAGTTAAAACCCCACCCGCTTGTTTACCCACTTATCCACACAGAAAGTGAAATAATGTCATAAAAGAATTGAAATTTTCCGATTATTTTTCTATTTCACCTTCACATTTCCTCGCCCTGTTAAAGAATTTCACCCTCCCTTGTAAGTTAACCCAATATAAAAGGTAAAAAAAAATGACTGAGACGGAAAGAGTTACTGTCTTGTGAGAACCTCTAGTTAACGCCGTATCAAAGGTAAAAAAAAATGACCTAGACGGAAAGAGTTACTGTCTTGTGAGAACCTCTAGTTAACGCAATATAAAAGGTAAACAAATGGCCGAGACAAGAAGAGTTACTGTCTCGTGAAAATTTCACCTCTAGGTAACGCGGATTTTATGTTGCAGGATAAAACCCCATTTTACGGTTTTACCCTAAAACAGTTAAAACCACACCCGCTTGTTTTACCCACTTGTCCACACAGAAAGTGAAATAATGTTATATATAAAAGAATTGAAAATTTCCGATTATTTTTCTACTTCACCTTTACATTTGAACGCAATATAAAAGGTAAACAAATGACCTGAGACAGAAAGAGTTACTGTCTCGTGAAAATTTCACCTCTAGTTTTAACCCGGTTTTTTTTACGTTGCAGGATAGAGTTGGTGGATTGAAAGGCGGTATAGAATTTCTCGAGCTTTGTGGATTCGAGAAAAGCGAAGATGGCGAATTCTTGTACATGCCAAGAAACAAGGTCGATATTGCAGTCATGAATTCCGCTGGCAAAGAACTACAATCGGCCATCGAGAATCCTCATTTCGGTATTTTGTGATGTTTATGACTTCTCTAACTTTCTTACATTATGTTACGATTTTCTTTATCCAACTTGACAAAAATGCGAGAAAAAACCGAAAACAAACATCTTCTATGCTACCTTGTCATCTAGATTTTTTTTTTTTTTAAATTTTAAATTTCAAAGAGAATTCAAAACTATAGTGTTGGCATGATTTTTTTTTTTTTTTTTTTGTGTGTGTGAACTTCGGAACTCGGGATTATGTCATTGGATTAGAATCCTCGAAAACCATAGCTTCAACATGTTCCGGAATCCGGAGTCCGGACCAATGCCCTCCCACGCGTTGTATACAAATTGATATTTCTAAAACGGGTCTATATTATTAGACGTGAATCAAATGACTCGACTTGATCCAAACTCGACCAATTCTTTCTTCACAAAATTCTTACAAATCCGAAAAATGATCCAACGTGTTTACCACCGTATACGAATTGACATTCCAAAAAAGTTAATAATACTTCCGTAACGTACTTGAGGCAATTTATAGTAATATACAACGTTGTACCGTGCGATAAAACTAAAAAATACTATGTAGCAATTTATGATAAAAGTGGTCATTATTTAACTGAAATTGATCACTTGCTGATCTCAATTTTTTTTTATTCAACGAAGAACGCGCCTTACCGAATTATATCGGGGAAGACTTCGAACCTGAGACCTATTATCCAGCGCAGTTAGTTTTATTCACTGGCTTCGGTGAAATTACTCGACTTTGGTGTTCTTACAGACGGTAAAAAAGAACATAACCGAATCGAAGATGTCTTAAGCCAGTCTAGTGGTTAAAACGAGGTGTTTCGCAATAGTTCCGGAATAGTAAGTCTCAGGTTTGAATTCCCTCGCCCTATGTTGTATTGCAAGTAATTGCGCTTTTCGTTGAACAACGATAATCGAAACCGGACTCTAATGGTTTCAAAGTGCATTAATAACCCGTATCCGAAACCGGACCCGTATAAAACCCGTATTTTTCAAACCCGAAATACACCCGACCCGTATTTTACCCAAATCCGAAATGACCGAACCCGAAACCCGACCGCCCGACCCGTTTGACAGGTCTATCCTCGCCCTATGTTAGTATGTTGTATTGCAAGTAATTACGCTTTTCGTTGAACAAAAAAAACAAACCGTAAAAAAAAAAAGAATAAACTAACCCGACTCAGTCGACCTGTTTGGTTTTGGCCCCACTCACTTTAATGTGTGGGTGTGATGGTAAAGTGGAGTGACCTCCTCCCACGTGACCACTTTCTCCCAAAATCACCTGCCCTTCTTTCTTCTTCGTCTTCGTCTTCTCCCGTAAATTAATTTAATTAATTTAATAATTTAATTTAATCTCTCAACATGATGAACGAAAAGCAGAAGAAAATCCCCGACTGGCTCAACTCCTCCCTCTGGTCACCGCGATCCACCGCCTCACCCACCGCCGCCGCCGCCGTCAATTCACTCGATTCCGACTCCGATTCCGACTCGCCTCCCCCTCCCGACTCACCTCCTCCTACCCTAACTCGTCCTCCTCCTCAACAACATCACCCTATCCCTACCCGACCCGACTCCTTTTCCCCCAAATCGAAACCGGACTCTAATGGTACTACTCCCACCGCTGCGGCGGCAGCGGCCGCCGCTGGTGGTGCTGGTACTACTGCGAGTTCTCCTCGTGGTTCCGATTCTTCGACGCCTTCCGTCAACGCCGAGGATGTCGCTCATCATTCTCTGCTCATTTTACAGGTTTGAGCTTCTTTCCTTCCTTCTTTCTATCCAATTCGATTTGGTTCGATTTGATTTGATTTGATTATCGGTTTTGACGCGATGATTACTGGTTAGGTTTCTGTAATTCGATGTATTAGAGTGTTGAAACTTGAAATTGTGTGGATGATGTGAAATTGTGTGAATGATGTGAAATTGTGTGGATGATTAATCGTCAAGGAAGTGTGAGAAATTTAGCTGCCTTTCGATTGTAAGGTGATTGTGATGAAGGAAGTTAGCGATTTAGCTGTTTTAGTGAAATTTAATGTAATGGTGATCTGAGGTGTAGTTAAATTTCTGTAATTCGATGTAAGAGAGTGTGATTCTGCGTTTCGATTGTAATGCAATGTTTTTCCGTGTTGAAATTGTTTGGAGGATTATGATTATCAGAAGGCGTCGACGAAGGTGATTGATATGAAAGAAGTTAGGAATTTAGCTGTTTTAGCGAAATTCAATGTAATGTTGATCTGAAGTAGTTAGGTTTCTGTAATTCGATATAATCGAGTGTGATTCTGTGTTGAAATTGCGTGGATAATGTGAATTAGGTGATTAATTGTGAAGGAAGTGTGAGAAACTTAGCTGCGTTTTGATTTGGTTTATTGTTTTGATTGCTGCTCAATGTCTGCGTTGATATTCGTTGGATGATTATGATTATCAGAAGGCGTCGACGAAGGTGATTGATATGAAAGAAGTTAAGAATTTAGCTGTTTTTAGTGAAATTTTAATGTAATGTCGATCTTAGGTAGTTGGGTATCTGTAATTCGATGTAATCGAGTGCGATTTTGTGTTGAAATTGCATGGATAATGTGAATCAGGTGATTAATCGTCAAGGAAGTGTGAGAAATTTAGCTGCATTTCGAATTTCGATTCAGTTTATTGTTTTGATTGCTGTTCAATGTAATTTTTTCCGCGTTGATATTCTTTGAATGATTATGCTTATCAGAAGTTGTCGACTGTCGATGAAGGTGATTAATACGAAAGAAGTTAGGAATTTAGCTGTTTTAGCGAAATTTTGGCGAAATTTTAGCGAAATTCAATGTAATGTTGATCTGAAGTAGTTAGGTTTCTGTAATTCGATGTAATAGAGTGTGATTCTGTGTTGAAATTGCGTGGATGATGTGAATTAGGTGATTAATTGTGAAGGAAGTGTGAGAAACTTAGCTGCGTTTTGATTTGGTTTATTGTTTTAATTGCTGCTCAATGTCTGCGTTGATATTCGTTGGATGATTATGATTATCAGAAGGCGTCGACGAAGGTGATTGATATGAAAGAAGTTAAGAATTGAGCTGTTTTTAGTGAAATTTTAATGTAATGTCGATCTTAGGTAGTTGGGTATCTGTAATTCGATGTAATCGAGTGCGATTTTGTGTTGAAATTGCATGGATAATGTGAATCAGGTGATTAATCGTCAAGGAGTGTGAGAAATTTAACTGCATTTCGAATTTTGATTCAGTTTATTGTTTTGATTGCTGTTCAATGTAATTTTTTCCGCGTTGATATTCTTTGAATGATTATGCTTATCAGAAGGTGTCGACTGTCGATGAAGGTGATTAATACGAAAGAAGTTATGAATTTAGCTGTTTTAGTGAAATTTTAGTGAAATTTAATGTAATGTCGATCTGAGGTAGTTAGGTTTCTGTAATTCGATGTAATAGAGCGTGATTCTGTGTTGAAATTGCATGGATAATGTGAATTGCATGGATAATGTGAATTAGGTGATTAGTCATGAAGGAAGTGTGAGAAATTTAGGTGTGTTTCGATTCGGTTCATTGTTTTAATTTCTGTTCAATATAATGTTTTTCCGTGCTGATATTCTTTGGATGATTATGATTATCCGAAGCTGTCAACGAAGGTGATTGATAGTATGAAGGAAGTCAGGAATTTAGTCATTTCAGTGAAAATTTAATGTAATGTCGATCTGAGGTAGTTAGGTTTCTGTTATTCGATGTAATAGAGTGTGATTCTGTGTTGAAATTGCATGGATAATGTGAATTAGGTTATTAATCATCAAGGAATTGTGAAAAATTTAGCTGCGTTTCAAATTTCGATTCAGTTTATTGTTTCAATTGCTGTTCAATGTGATGTAACGTTTTTCCGCGTTGATATTCTTTGGATGATTATGATTATCAGAAGGTGTCGACAAAGGTGATTAATATGAAGGAAGTTAGGAATTTAACCGTTTCAGTGAAATTTAACGTATTGTCATGTTTTTTTGTGTTCAAATTCGATGGAATGACTATGTGAAGGTGTCAACGAAGGTAATTAATGGAGTATGAAGGAAGGATTGTAGGATTTAGTTCAGTTTCAATATACTGTAATGTTACGTTATGCTATGTTCTTCTTTGTTGCGATTGTGCTGATGATTATATCAACGCGTTGAAGAAGGTGATAAACATAAACTCGATGAATTGGTTTTACTGCAATTCAATGTAATCAATGCATTATGTTATTGTATGCGGAAATTTTCTGGATGATTATATTCAGTTTTCGAAGACGATGATAACTCAATTCATATGTTTTTACTGAAATTCAATGTAATGTTATGCTAATTCGAAGAAGGTGCTTTTTTTTGTGATTGATTGTATGAAGGTGTCAAAGAAGATGATAAACATGAAGGAAGTTAGGAATTTAGCTACCATGGGCGTTCCTGATACTCCCGGGGTTCGCTCCATTGTCTGGAAGGTAATTAATTTTCAATGAATTAACGATTCTAACGGTTTTTGAAAGGATGAGTAAGCAGTAATGTTTGTGTTAGTGGAGTGTGAATGATTTGAAATGGAAATGCAGCTTTTGTTAGGATATTTGTCGAGTGATCGAGCAATGTGGCCTGCAGAAGTAGCTAAGAAGAGGTTGCAATACAAGCATTTCAAAGACGATCTCTTGATGTCACCGGTATTTCTCCTTTTATGCTTCCCTTCCTTAGTGAAAAAGATTACTCGCAATTGGATTCAATTAGTGGCTCCTCTTTGTTGAGAACATAATGAGTAGATTTTGAGATGACATGTCAATTGAATTGAGAATCGCAATGAGCAAATACTTATCCTCGTTATCGACAATATAATTGGAAAAAAAAACATTTTGCTTAGCAATTGTGCTCTATTTGATCATATTCCAAATGTAAGGAATAGTGAATCTAGGGTTATGATAATGCCACTCCATTTTCACTTGTGCCACTCAATTATTGTGAGTGTAGGAATAAAATATCGTATTTTTCTAAGGTGGGAATTGAGTGGCAAAAGTAATTAGTGAGTGGCATTATCAACACCCTAAATCTATGGTTTTCAATTGGAACTGAAAGATAAGTTTTGTCTTACGGGCATTAGATTCGTTCATCTATCAAATTTGCCGGACTTGTGATGTCGAAAGTAGATATACATTTAGTTGATTTCTTGGCTACAGCAACCTTCTTCTTCTTACTGTGTTGTCGACTTTATGTTGTTCTTTAATCCATGAATATTTTCATAGCATCGTTGATCTTCTTCTTACTTCTGTAAGAAGTTGGATTTCTGAATGTCGATCTGACTGGTCAGTCAGAAATTACGAGGCAGTTGGAGCAAGCGGCAATCAATGAAAATGATGAAATGAAAGGTGGTAGCCGTTGCTTACTGTCAAGATCTGAAGTAACTCAGGACGAACATCCTCTAAGTCTCGGTCAATCCAGTGTTTGGAATATGTTCTTTAAGGTAATCTCACCCGAATTTTCACCGATTTTCATTCACAATATGTTGTACCACTCTTTTTTTGCGATTAACGAATGCTGGGTTCTATTCTTTATTTCCCATGTAACTTGAGTCGTCTCACTTTATTGAAGTTCCCCAATCATATTGTTTTATCGCGTGATCTTAGTGGTATACTCCCTCCGTCTCACTAAGATTGTCCCGTATTTCTTTTTGGGTAGGTTCTTAAAGATTGTCCCATTTCTCAACTTTCCTTTTTAGTCTATCATTTTTTACAACTTCGTCCCTACTAAGACAAAATATTTACCATTTTGCCATTTCATTAAATCACACCACCTCACACATCACCCTATAAAGTAGTCATAATTGTCTATATACCCCATCATTACACAATTTTCTTAATTATTGTGCAAAAGTAAATAGGACAAACATTTTGGGACATAGGGAGTATAAGACATTAAGATTTAAGAGTTACGACACTGTTTCCTCTAGGGGTGTTCAAAAAGTGATCCGGACCGGCAAACCAAACCGGTACCGGTCTGGTCTCCGGGTCGCAAAAAACTTGGTGACTGGTCCGCGGTCCGGTCCAAGTTCACACTTAAAAAAAAAATCAAATTTAGTGTATTTTTATGGTCCGGTCCGGTCCGGTCTTAAGAGGGTCCGGTCCGGTCCGGGTTCGGACAGGTGAACAGTCCTAGTTTCCTCAAGCAATATGTCTATTGAATAATAAGGCAACTCATTTTTATAACTTGTGCATAGGACACAGAGATTATAGAGCAAATTGACCGTGATGTAAAACGAACCCACCCGGACATGGAATTTTTCAGCGGCGACACAATGTCAGCAAAATCGAATCAGGTTAGATTAATTTTTTATTATGTTGAAATTCTAATCTCCTCGTCATTGTTTGTTTTGCAAACTGATAATTAGAACATTTCCTACTCTACAGGAGGCTCTACGGAGCATATTGATAGTGTTTGCGAAGCTCAATCCGGGAATAAGATATGTTCAAGGAATGAATGAAATCCTGGCACCTCTGTATTATATTTTTAAAACTGATCCGGATGCAGAGAATTCGGTAATATGCTTATCATTGCTCTTTTGAAAATAATTTTTGAATTTTTTTTTTAAAAAAAAAACTCCTTTTTTTTTTCACCTTCCAAAGTCGGTAATAATAAACTACTGTAATAAAATAGGCAACGAATACAATAATTAAAGTTAAACCAATTTAATAAAAATATAAACCAAAGGGAACTACAATTATAGTGTACAATCGTTGTACCGGTGAGTAATAATTTACAATTTATGGTAAAAAGTGACCATTTTAGGTCCATTAGTTACTACTTACAAATAAATAGTTACCACGTTTTCGTATTAAAAAGTGGTCACTATTCAAAGGGGTCACTAAATAACTAAAAAGTGTTAATTTTTTTACCACAAATTCCTAGTTTTAAGGTCTGTTGTACGGTACAACGGTTGTATACTATGAGTATGATTTGTGCAAAGGGAATGAGGGAAGAACAAAGCAAGGCGATGGTAGTATGTTTCACGGATGTTGATTCCATTGTTTACGGTTTTGTAGGCTGCTGTTGAATCGGATACATTCTTCTGTTTCGTTGAATTACTAAGCGGATTCAGAGATAATTTCTGTCAGCAACTCGACAACAGCGTCGTTGGAATTCGTTCCACGATCACAAAATTGTCGTTATTGTTAAAAGAACATGACGAAGAGCTTTGGCGTCACTTGGAGGTCACATGCAAAGTAAATACTTTTTCCAACTTTTTACCTCATTTTTCTATATCGCTCAACTTACTTGCTTCTTATTATCGATTACTCTAGCCATCTGGTTTATGCCTTTAAACTAACCGGTGGCTTGGTAACCTATGTTACTTCGACACTTCACTTGGGTGCCATGTCGCGTGTGGCTTGTCCTACATCCACACGACCCTTCGATACTTCAATTTAGACCAAAAAATTAATTATTATTTTTCCCAGAATAGTCTTGTTCGACACTCAGACACCGTGTCGGACACGACACCTCGTAGAAGAGTTTGAGTAATATAGAACTCTCTCCGTTCCAATTAATTGTTTGCCTTTCCTTTTGTCACCAAGGTTAAGGGAACCAATGAGAGAGTGACATATAGAGCAAAACTCATGAGAATTATCAAATTGCCTATAAAAAACATTCCTAAAATAGAAAGGCAAACAATTAATTGAGACGCCCCAATATGGAATAGGCAAACAATTCATTGGGACGGAGGGAGTATAGAACTACACTATAACATGGAATGGTATGGCATACCGCATACTCCATCAGTCACTATGCTTTCTATTTTTGGTAAATTTTGAGTATAAGAAGACCAAAATACTCCCTCCGTCTCAGTCTTTTTTTTACCTTTGATTAAAGTACTCCTCACAAATAATATAAAAGGTCAACAAATGATCGAAACGGAAAGAGTACATTTTTTGAAGTATGTGGATTCCTTCTCCATCCTCTTGATTTTAGTTACTTCATTTTCTATCGATTTGACATATATCTACCGATCTCACCCACCTCTTTATGACATATGAGCTGAAGTGAATACAACTATACAAGTAAGGCCCGACCCTGTTCTTTTGGACTTATATTCAGTCAGTTTCAATTCAGTTCAGTTTAGTTCAGCTCCAGGGGTCATATTTTGTCTCTATATTTCAGTCAGTTTCAGTTAAATTAAGTTCAATTAAGGTAAGTTCAGTCAGTTTCAGTCCAAAAGAACATGGCCTAAATGGAGCAAGTAGGAATGCTAATCGAAACATCATATAGTTAGGTTTATAAATGTTAGCCTACAATCGGAATAAAAACGACTCTAGATCATCAACCGAGTGTTCATTTATTGGGAAACTCGAGTTTACACATTTGTCGAATGTACCGTGTGCTTTTAATTTTTGTTAGTATTGATTGGTTTTTATCTTTACAATTTGGAGTATTTTGGGGATGACGACTTGACTACCTCAGATTCTGATTCATGTTAGCCGACCCCAAATCTTTTGGGACTAAGGCTCTGATGTTGTTGTTGTTGTTATTGATTGGTTGTCAGGTTAATCCCCAGTTTTATGCGTTTCGATGGATAACGCTTTTACTGACTCAAGAATTCAGCTTCACGGACAGCCTTCGTATTTGGGATACTTTGTTAAGCGACCCTGAAGGTCCTCAGGTTGGTTTTTACTGTCTACTCTTTCCGTCTCAGTAATTTGTTTACCTTTTACTGTCACTGTCCTACCCCTGCTTTACAATCTGAGGAAGTCTCATGTAAGACGGTCTCACAATACGATTATTGCAAGACCTCTTCACCTAAGATAAAATTCTTCGTAATTTACCTGTTTTTTTATTATTATTATTATTATTATTATTATTTTATTGTATTGTTCGCCTCCCTGTTTTTTATGTTTTTTTTAAATTTTTAAATTTTTAATTTTATTTTTGAATGACGACTTCAGATATTGACTCTTGTGAGACCTTTCACATAAGATAAAGAAGCAACGTGATTTACATATTTTATTTTTATTATTATTTTATTGTAATTGTTCGCCCCCCCCTCCCCCCTTTTTTCCTTTTAATTTTAATTTTTTTTAAAATTTTATTTTTGAATGACGACTTCAGATATTGACTCATGTTAACCGACCCCAAATCTTCTGACGTTGTCGATGTAAAAACAGTTTTAAAAAAACAACATTTTGAATTTTGATCTCCATAGTTAAATTGACATATCGATTTGTATACAAACACGTTAAAAAAAAAAAAAAAAAAATTCAAAACATGTGCTGTTTACCAAACACGGTCTATATATATTATCTTTCATTCTATATTCTGACTCAATCGAGCTTTAAGAACACAAAATTTTTGATCAATTGATCGATCATTTACGTGATTTCTGTGACTCGCAGGAAACACTCTTAAGAATCTGCTGCGCGATGCTAATTCTCATTCGAAGACGATTACTAGCAGGTGATTTTACTTCCAATCTCAAGTTACTGCAAAATTACCCTTCATCAAATATCAGTCACCTTCTATATGTTGCTAACAAATTGAGGGCTCTTCCCACTAGCTAGTTTCTTCACACGACCGCCTTTTTCTCGACCTTTTTTTTTTAAAAAAAAAAAAAAATTACGGTTTGTAGAGATTGTTCGTTTTGTAAATGTAGGTAAAAAATTTAATTAAATTGAGGGGTAAAATATTGGCTATGGCTGTAATTTATACTCTCTGTGTCTCGGGTTTTCTCTTTCGAATTACTTCGTATCTATGTATTTGATGTAGTGACTTGTATTATTGATTTTATTATCGCTATTTTGTGTTTTACTGAAAAGTCGGGTTTTTTTTACCGGTTACAAACAATTATCGGTTAAACGGGTCAAATATTTATTCACTTGGCGAGATCCGACAATTGTTTTGTTATCTACTATTTGACCCGTTATAAACTTACCTGTTTGTAGAGTAAATAATCGTGTTTGATTTAAACCCGGACCAAATTGAATATATTACTCCGTACTCCCTCTGTTTTTTAATATAAGTCATTCTCACTTTTCGAGACAGCCTCTTCTCTCTTCAATATCTCTCACAACATAAGAAAAAATACCATGAAATGTATACTCATTTGAAAGCTCTTTTTGTAATGGATTTTATGGTGCAATTTTTAAAATTTTTGGAATAATATATTTACATAAAAATTAAAGTCAAAGTCCCACCTCAAAAAAGTCAAATGTTATAAAAAAATACGGAGGAAATATTCATATTTTATCGATCCTATAATAATTATGATAATTAGTACATTAAAAAGTACGAACACTAAGAATTACGAAGTAATTTTTTTTCCTCGTTATCAATTTTTTTGACAATTTACACGGAATTAATACTCCCTCCGTTCCAACGAATTGTATACATTTACTTTTTTAACACTATTTATAAGTGATGAGAATCTTCAATATAACTTCTAATATATAAGATAAAAGATAGTCGTGTGGGATCTTGTTTAAATCGTCTAATGAAATACATTATGAATATCAAATTTTTATAATTTTTAGTAACACGTAACTAAAGATATAGACAAAAAAAAACGTGTATCGACATACGTACATAAAGCAAACGTATACAATTCGTTGGAACGGAGGGAACACTAGTTTTGAAAAAGGAAAAATAAATAAAGCAAATAATGCACTCACCACTCAATGGTCAATAGTCAAAAGACCTTTTGAATAAAGAGCAAATTATTAGTCTTCACGTTCAATAAATTCTCCCAATTCACACGAAATACATGATTACGAGAATCACATTTCTTATTGTATAAATTTTGTAACGTCCTTCTTATTGTTATAAACTTATCACAAAAACTGAGACCGTCTCACGATAATTTATCGTGACACCTTTCACATAAGAGGTGGTTACTAAATTTGTAATCTCTTCCTATGTGAGAGGTCTCCTATGTGAGAGGTCTCACGGTCAGATTATCGTGAGACGGTCTCACAGGAGAGTTACTGTAAACTTATACTCCCTCCCCACCACAATAATCTTCCCACTTGATAATGACACATAGATTAAGAAATGGGTAATGAAAAGTGGTAAATTGTTTGGTTGGGTTCAAGATGTCAAATCACAAAAAGTAACCAATAGGAAGAGAGTATAATTGATGAATAAAGAAAGTTTTGAAGTGGGAAAATCTCAATGGAGTTTCCTTTTAAGGAAAGTGGGAAGATCTTAGTGAGGGGAAGGGAGTAACAGCGTGACTGATATTTTCATCATAAATTACAACCCTATATAAGTCACGATGGTATATCGATTTTTTTGACACTGTTTTACGATAATTATATTACGATATCTCTCACACAAAAATATTTATAAATTACAGAGTATAAATTACTTGTAAAATCGTCTTATACAATACAGTAATTTTTTTTTGGGTCCAAAAGCATTTATTAGGCCTAGTACATATATTAATATATACTCTCTCCGATTTTTATTTATCTTCCTTGTTTCCTTATTGGGCTGAAACACCATTTCTTCCCTATTTTTATTTTGGGCCATCAACATGTGGTCTAGAATTACCTTTACATTTCTCTCTCATCATTCTTCTCTTTTGAGCCACACATTTCTACACTCTTATTTTTCACCAAAAAGTCAAATGGGAAATAATAAAAAATTGGAGGAAGTATATATAGATATATATATATATATATATATATATATATATATATATATATATATATATATATATATATATATATATATATATATATATATATATATATATACTCTCTTGGTTATATTTATTGCTTGATCTTCTTCATTTACACTTGTAACTTCATCAATTTCTCTTCCAAAAAGTTAATTTTTTTCTTAAAATATTCTACATTTAGGTAAAATATTATTTACCACAATAAAAAAATTTGGAAAAAAACGATGGATAACACTATGACGAATACTAGTGCTACTTCAAATGAAGAGGGTTTTACTACAAAGAGGCAAAAAACCGATGAAAATTCCAACACTATTGTCATTAAATTTACTAACAATGTGGTAAGTAATTATCTAATTGACTCTTTCTTTCATTATTTTTTTACTTTTACTTTTTGTTGTATATGTTTGTATTTAAAATAGTAAGTAATAGAGTCAAAAAAAAAAATTAAAAAATGCATGCAAAAAAAATATAATTTTTTTTACTCTTTTATTGATAAAAAATGATTATTAAAACTCGGTCAAAGTATCATCTTGAAGACGGTAAAAAAAAAAACAAAGAAGAAGAAAACCCAATTAGGAAAAAATATTTATTTATTTGATTTTTCTAACGTGTATCTAATCTAAGTTAATTAAAGCAAGAATTATATTGATATTATTATCACGAGAAATTAAAATATTAACTACGGTAATATTTACCATTCTCATGATAATATTAATATGATTCTTACTTTAATTTACTTATTATTAAAATATTAATGTAGAAATTTTAGAGCTGATCATGGATAGTACCGTCCGATTGATCCGTTCCAAACCCGTTAACCCGTTTGTCCGTGGGCTAAAATTTCACAATTAGTCCAGTCCATGTCCGACCCGAATCCGCATTTGATCATAGTTAGTTAATGTAGATCTATCTAGTGGGCAACTGGGCACACGTTAGAACAAAAAATTATTTTTTTTATTTTTTTTATTTTTTGTTTTTTAATTTTAATCCTAAATTCAGCACATTTACATTCATTTTAATTTGTTTAATATATTTGTGATTTAAGTAAAAAATAATAATGTGCAGGATAATAGTTCGTTTTACTGCGTGGTTAAACCAACAGTAAAATTCAGAAAGATATTTGAGACGTATTGCGAACATCAACAATTCAAAGTGGATGAAGTTCGTTTTATTTATCAAGATCATAAGATTCTTCCTAATCTTACCCCTCTTGAGGTAAAAAAAAAAAAAAATCTCCGATTTTAGACGGGTATATTCGTTTTAACCTTATAATAATAACGGTAATATAAATAAAGTGTTTTAACATACTGGGTAAATTTTGTGAGTGACCGTGTTTCATTACGTGAAAATTCTCTAATTTGTGACGGGTATAATCGTCTTTTAACTTTATAATGGTAATAAGTAGAGTGTCTAACATAGTGAAAATTCTTTAATTTGTGATGGGTATTTTCGTCTTTTAACTTTATAAAGGTAAAAATAAAGTAAAATGTTTTACATACCGGGTAAATTTTGTGAGAGACCGTATTTTGTTACGTGAGACAAGTGGGTAGAAAAATAGTAAAAAATGATATTGGTAGGACCCACCATTATATGAGAGATTGTCTTTTCGAGATGAAATTAATCGGTTTAATGTAAAAAAGATCGATCCATGATTTTCTTACGGTTTTACCATTTTTTCAAAATGCAGGTAAGTTTTCCGGATGGAGGTGAAATTGATGTAATGAGCTCAATGAATGGGGGTGGTAAATCTTAAGGACTTTTTTTTTTACTACTCCTAGCTAGATAGTCCATGTTTAAGTCTAGTATTAGTGTATTCTAAAAAATATCGTGTGAGACGATTTCACATAATTTTTTGTAAGATAATCGGTCTCACAGAAGATTTTACTCGTATTGTATCGGTAAAAAAAGATTTGGTGAATCAAAAGATATAAGGCAAGATTTGATTTGGTACATGCGATCTGACAAAGTTGACCCGATATGAATGACCCACCCGAATTCAAATTGAAGAAAATGACCCAAATTCGAAATAATTTGGTTCGATTTTTCTAGCTCGACTCAAAATTGACCCACCAGAACCCGATTTGGTTGACCTGGTTGTCAGGCCTACTCATATGTGAAACAGTCTCATAGGAGATTTATCGGTGTTATGGGTAAAAGATATGGTGAATCAAAAAGATAAGGGTAAAGATTTGATTTTGGTTCAAGATTACAATCATAGAGTAGATGAAAATGGGTAAAAGTACATTGTAAAAATACTCACCATATCTTTTACCAATCGAATACGAGTAAATCTTCTGTGAGACTGTCTGGCAAAAGTTTTCGTGAAACTATTTGATTCAAATTCGTTCTTGAAATGAAGGAGTAGAAATCATTCATTCAACGGTGAAAAAATGTTCTTTTGACACGAATTTATCGATAATAAAATCATTTGTTGAGCGTTAATTCTTTTGACACGGGTTTAAAAAACCGTCTTTTCAAATTCGATCATAAAATGAAATACAAGAATGAGTCTCTAATTCAATTTCTACAATCTTCACTTTCTAATTGCCCCCAAATTAACTTACATTAGTTGCCCTAGAGGCTAGAACCCTAATTTTCATAATCATAATTCATTTAATTTAATTAAATTTCGAGGGAAATCGATTTAAATTTGTCCCGAAATAGACAAAGATTTAGATTCTAATTACGAGATGGGACCGGGGTTTAATTTTCAGGGTTCGAACAAAATTGTGACGGCCCTCTTCGTCTAAAACGCCAACGAACTCGTTTTTCTCGTTCTTCGGCCGAGAATTTAGTCAGAAAATAGCGAAGTAAGATAAGAGTAGTGTAAGAAGGGTTGTAGCGGCGATTGAAATGGGTCGGGTCGTGGTTGAGTCGCTTGTCGTGGCAATCGGTGGGCCCATGTTTGTCGGGCTAAAAGTCGATGACCCGCTTCCGAATGTTCCGGAAGTGGTGGTTGGCGGTGAGAAGGGCGAGGAAATTCCGTTAGGCGGTGACGTGGCGTAAGGCGGAGTTGTGGTTGTGGTTGTTGTCGGTGTTGTGCCGGTGGTTGTAGAAGGTATGTTTCCTGCGGTGCTGAAAACAAAACTATGTCATTAGCTCGAAATACAGAATAAAAATGATTATTTTAATCAAAGGTAAATAAAATTATTGACCGATGACAATATGGACTTGGGTCTGGACCGGACCAACAAAGAGTTTGTCTTAGGTCCAAATTGGGTCGGTCTGGACCTTTGATTGACGGTCAAGAAGTCGACTTGGGTCTGAACCGAACCCAAAGGGTTGTCTTAGGACAACTAACTAGCCTTAGGTCCAAACCGGGTCGGTCCGCACCAGACCGACCCAATTTTGGACCTTTGAAAAGCCATAGAGGAAATGATTAACAGTCTAGGAGGTCGAGGTCGGCTTGACTCTAGATCGGACCAAAGGGTTGTCTTAGGATGCCTAACTAACTAGTCTTGGGTCCAAACCGGGTTGGTTTGGTCTAAACCGACCCGGGTTTGGACCTTTGAAAAGGGCATAGAAAGGAGAGCATAAGGACATTGGAAAGGCAACAAGTTAAGCCTAAAAGCCCTTAAAACATGGGTCTAGAGACTTAGAGAGAATGCTTTGGAAGTTTAAATCTTGAACTTTTGTCTACCACTACCACTATTCTCAATGAATGACTAGAATTAAAGACGAATATATCTGTCAAAAATTTATGACGATTTAAATGAAAACTTATAAGCTACGAAGTACTCCGTATATGTATAGACAAAAACAAACCATTTACTCAAGGATCGGTGTCCCTAACATTATTGTGAGTGATACTTAATCGGTCACTTTACTCTTGAATAGTACTCATACTCCATCGAAAGCACCAATTACAAGACGAGACGAGACCGAGTTTTCAAGCATTTGTTATTACCGATGTATTCTAATTTTGTCTTATCTAACCATGGTGAGTTGATATTTAACTCGTTACTACTTCCTCCGATCCAACAAATTATATACATTTACTTTTTTGACACTATTTATAAGTAGGATGAATTTTCGATATAACTTCTAATATATAAGATAAAATATATTCATGTGGTATATTGTTTAAATTGTCTAATCGGTTACATTATAAATATCAAATTTTTATAACTTTTTTGTAATACGTTAACTAAATATATAGACAAAATAAAACGAGTATCGACATACATGCATAAAGCAAATGGATACAAATAGTTGGAACGGAGGGAGTATTATGACAGACTACATTGCATTATATCATGCATATATGCATATGATATGACAATTCATTCAAATTCAAAGTGGGGTTGTGGAGTAGTAAAAGCTGAAGTGATGGGACAAGAAAATGACCATACGTACATGCACAATAAAGCAGAAGCTATGTATGTGTGTCAGCCATGTACTCTACTAACTCTACTCACTCAAACACTAATGCTCTCACCTATATCCGACCCGACCCGACACCTGAACTGAATACCCGAGTCCGATTAAACCTAAACAAGATCAACCCGATCTAACCCAAATAATACTTCCTCCGAGTTTTTATTATTGTCCCAAAAATTTTTGGGATGAAAAATAAGAAAGGAGAAATAAGTGGTTCAAAAAAGGAGGAGAAAGAGAGAGAAATGAGAGAGTAATTGTAAACCACACATTGATGACCTAAAAAGAAAAGTAAGACAAAAATCAAACTCAGTCCAAAAAGGAAAGTGGGAAAATAATAGGGACTCGGAGTGAGTATTTATTATTGGGTACGAATCCATAACCGTAATTTTTTTTTTGAAAATTTCACACCCAAAACGACTTAACTTGACTCAAAAACAACCCATTTTCCTGATCCAAAAGTGACCTGACCCGAAATTTCGAAAATGGGTTCACAATTTATTAGCCATTAGGTCTATTGAAAATGAGTAGTAAATGACCGAAATCAAATCTGACCTGGTTAACCCGTTTGTCAAATTCAAGTAAAAACACAAAAGGATTAGGAAAAAGAATCCAAAGGCGTGACAAACACTATGTATGTACGCAAAGCCCATAGAAAACATCACCTAAAGGAATCACATTATAATAAAATGGTCCCTCTATTCACTATAAAATCGGTCCAAATTCTGGTTTATGACGGGTATTTTAAAATTCACAAATTCTTGTTTGTAACGGAGATATTCGTCACAAACGTATGACGGATCAAGTAGATACCATTTGAGAGGAAAAGACAAAAATGAAGTTGGTGGAGCCTGTCCTTTTTCCCTCAAATGGTATCTACTTGACTCGTATTAAGCTTGCGACGGATATATATATATATATCTGTCACAAGAGAAACCAACTGTTTAAAATTAAACGTAATATCCGTTCATAGCTACAAATGTACAAATTCTAATTAAGACGAGTATAATTTTAAGATCGATATATTTATTTTTATTAGACGAAATATTTATTCAAATATAATTAACCTCATTAATTATTTATAGAATAATTAATTAGATTAAGAGAGCGACAATAATTAATTATTCACAATTGTGTTAATGATGGCCAGATTAAACTTTAATCTGACATGTACGAGTAATTCATAATGAATTTCTAATAATAATACGTACGTAAAGTGATTAAAATTTAGAAATTATTTATACATATAAAATAAATAAATAAATAAATAAATAAAATTTTATACCAAAAATGGGACAATAAATGGACATTATTTCACATTGAAGTTGTCTTAGTCTAACGAAAAAGACAGGATTCACGGGTCAAATTATAATATCGACATATCGTTCGATTGTAAGTTGTAACGTGAGTACATTATGTAAGTACGCGTTTTGTTGAAAAAAAAAAAACATTTCATAAACAAAGTCTTAATAATATGTTTAAGGAACAACTTGTTGATCAATTCTCCTATTATTATTATTATTATTATTATTATTATTATTATTATTATTATTATTATTGAAATAAAAGAAAGTGTAATAGACAAGTAAAGAATTGTATACGCAAAAAAAAGAGAAAGATCGAACATGAATGAAAAAAGAGATGTAATAATGAAAACTAACGTTAAGCATGGAATATTCAAAATAAAATAAAATACTTTGTAAAATAATTAATAATAATAATAATAATTTATTATTATTATTATTATTATTATTATTATTATTATCATTATAAATTTTAAAAATAAATAAATCATGAAATATAGGAATAATAATTGTCAAGTTGCATGCCAGGGCGGATCTCCCGTCCCATTTTTGTGTCCCACTCCGTGTGCCACACCATACACCGGATGACACCTCGCCTATTGAATAGATAAAATAAGCAACAAATATCATACACTTGTTGATGTGTCATCCAGTGTATGGTGTGGCACACAGAGTGGAACACAAAATGGGACAGGAAATCCGCATTGGTTGCATGGCATACCTTGGAGAAGAAGGGTACACACAAGATCCATAACCTACACACACCCATACAACAAAAATTAAATAATCGTCAAATTTCCGAGTTAGTCTTATTTAAAACCGTCTTAAATTCTTAATCTAATTAATAACCTAATTAATTAAATGAACCACGTAACATCGATCGTCAATTATTCACAAATAACTAACTTAACTAATAAAATCATAACGATATAAATACCCGTCAAAATTCCTTCAAATATTATTTGTAACGAGTATTTTAATTTAATAAAAAAAAACATACAACCCGTCAATTATTCACAATATAACTAACTTAACTAATACTCCCTCCGTTCCAATGAATAGAGATCCAATTAGAAGGTGACATGTGAAGCCAAGAGTCAAATTACACATTAAAAAAACATTCCTAAAATAGAAAGGCAAACAATTCATCGAGACGCCCCAATATGGAATAGGTAAATAATTCATTGGAACAACGACATGAATATCGGTCTCTTAATAATATTTGTGACGAGTATTTTAATAAATAAAAGAATATATACGAATAATTAGGTTCGGAAAGGGTATGAAATTAGGGTCGGTTTGACGTACTAGGATCGGTTTTAGCAAGAGTAGCCGAACCGGAAAAGTCGCATGAACCGGTGGCGCCATTGTTACGTTGAAAGAGGCTATTATAAGCGTACGAAGCATGGGCTTGTAACGTGTTTGGTAGGAAACATAAGCCGGTTTGGAGTAAAGGTGCACAATCGGCACCGGCTGCGCAAGCGTAGTCGAGTCCTGATTGTAGGACCGAGTCGGGTGCGTCGCTTCTTGCGACGCACCATAGGGCTTGGACTTGGGCTAGCCCACCTAGCCCTATTGGTCCATACATTGTTAGAAATATTAGTATGAGTATGTTGGTTTTCATTGTGTGTTTGTGTTGGTTTTGGTTTTGGTTTTGGTAAAGGTTGAGAGAGTGTAGAGTGAAAGAGTGTGGAGTGTTGTGTTGTGTTGTGTTGTGTTTTTGTGTGGCTTTTTGGTTTTAAATGGTTCACTTTTTTGACCACTTGATTAGCTAGCTTGGTGAGTGAATGGGTTTGGTTGTATTTGATCTGACTCGTATTCTGATAGAGATCGTGTTTGGATACGTGGGCATGAGTTTGATGTGGAAAGGGAATTGATTCGGTCGGATTGATCTGATAAGGGTGTTTAGGTGATTCATGTCTTGCTCGAACATAGATAGATGAGTCTGGATTTGTTATGGAAACGAAACTGATCTGACTGGATTGATCTAGTAAAAGTGTTTTTGCATTTTACTACTCCCTCCCCACCACTAAGATTTTCCCACTTTCCTTAAAAGGAAACCCCACTAAGATTTTCCCACTTCAAAACTTTCCTTATTTATCCAATTTACTCTCTTTCTATTGGTTACTTTTTGTGATTTGACATCTTGAACCCCACCAAACAATTTACCACTATTCATTATCAATTTCTTAATCAATGTGCCATATTGAAGTGAGAACATCAATGTGGTGGGGAGTGAGTATCTCTCTAATTCTGGAATGACTCGGTCTAATTGAAACGTGTTATCCCGAAGTACACAACTTAGGAGTGTGATTTGATTTCACGTGTTAACCGTTCTATGTTCAAAATAACTTAAAGGCATCCAATATAACGGGATAACTCGGGTTGGACTGCACATGTTTAAATCGTAGCCATCGACCTAAACCCAAATCCCAATGATGCCGTAGTCGGGTTCGAATCGAACCCGACCCATGACCACCTAAACCGATGCCAACTCAACCAGCCTTCCAAATTCGAATCTATTTTTGCTTGACTACCCTCCCCCTGTACAAAAACCTCTTCTTTCTTCAATCGCCATTGCAGCAGATTCGAAGGTAACTCAAACCTTCTTCCCTCTTCTTCTCCTTCTTCGACCAAATTCTCCCCTAATTTCGAATTCGGATTCTACTAATACTTAATTTTTTTGCAGCAGGTCCTGCAATTCGCCTTGGGATTCGATCCGTTCTGATTTCGGTTCTATACAATGACTCATATCCTTCGTTTAATTGTGGTTTAATTTACTTCCATTCAATTGTTTGGTCTATAAATCTTTTATTTTTTTGTTGAATTTGATTTTTTTTTTGTTGGGTTATGCGTAGAAATTAGAAACCCTAATTTTTGTTGATTGAATATCAATCAATCTTGGTATGATTTGGGATGAAATTAAGCGTATTTCGTGATTTTAGGATTTTATTTCGTAAAAGCCCTAATTTTTGCTGATCATATGTGATTGATTTGTCAAATCGAATTGGGGGTAAAATCAAGGGTATTTATCAATTACATGAATTTTATCAGGTAAAAGCCCTAATTTTCGCTGATCATACGTGATTGATTCGTCAAATCAAATTGGGGGTAAAATCAAGGGTTTTTTATCAATTACGTGAATTTTATGAGGTGAAAGCTCTGATTTTGGTTGATTGAATATCATTGTTTGATGGAATCAATGGCTGATTCAATCAATCTTGGTATAATTTGTGGGTGAAATTATGGGTATTTCGTGATTTTAGAATTTTATTTGGTAAAAGCCCTAATTTTTGCTGATCATATGTGATTGATTTGTCAAATCAAATTGGGGTGAAATTAAGCGTATTTCGTGATTAAAGAATTTTATGGGTTAAAAGCCCTAATTTTTGTTGATCATATGTGATTAATTTGTCAAATCAAATTGGGGGTGAAATCGAGGATATTTATCAATTACGGAGCACATGAAATTTATGAGGTAAAATCTCTGTTTTTTGTTGATTGTATATCATTAGTTGATGGAATCAATGGTTGATTCGATCTATCTTGGTATAATTCGGGATGAAATCAAGGGTATTTCATTATTTTGTGAATTTTATGAGGTAAAAGCCCTAATTTTTGCTGACCATAATGTGATTAATTTGTCAAATCGAATTGGGGGTGAAATAAAGGGTTTCTATCAATTATATGAATTTTATGAGAAAAGCTCAAATTTTTGTTGATTGAATATCACTAGTCTATGGAATCAATGGCTGATTCGATCAATCTTAGTCTAATTTGGGGTGAAATTTAGGGTATTTCGTAATTTAGTGAATTTTATGAGGTAAAAGCCTTATTCTTTGCCAATTATCCGTGATTTGTTTGTCAAATCAATGATTAATTTAATTAGTCGTAGTTTAATTGGGGGTGAATTCAAGGGTATTTATCAATTAAATGAATTTTATGATGTAAAAGCCCTAATTTTTGCTGATTAACTATCATTAATCGATCAAATCAACAATTCGTTCGATTAATTTGGGGTGAAATTAAGGGTATTACTCTGTATCAATTAAATGAATTTTACGAGGTAAAAGCCCTAATTTTTGCTGATTAACTATCATTAACCGATCAAATCAATAATTCGTTCTATTAACTGTGATGTAATTTGGGGTGAAATCAAGGTTACGAGGTAAAAGCCCTGATTTTTGCTGATTGACTGTCATGAATTGATCTAACATTATTTCTGGGGAATCAAGATTACTTAGTTTAGTTATTTTTATACGGTAAAAGCACTAGTTTTGTGTCAAATCAGTGGTTAATTCCAATTCCATTGACGGTAATAATCCTTAATTAAGTGAATCATACGCGGTAATCAAAGAGAGAAAGATCGTGAAAGAGCTCAAGCTCGCGGTGGTAAGAAAGGTGCTAAGAAAGAAGATGGGTTGACCCATGAACAACGCCGTGAAAGGTACAAATTTCACTTCTTTTGTTGTTTTCTCGAACAAAGATGCTAATTCAATTCAATTGGTCTGATAAACGGGTCAAATAACCATATCTCTTCTATTTGACCCGTTATAAGTTTGTGAAGAATCTGGGATTTATGAAACGAGAAATTGATCAAAGACACCGTTTTTTAACAACTACCCAAGTTAAGATAGACTTGTGATATATATATAATCGTCGTTTATTTCTCATTGTACTTGTAATTCGGGTTTTCTGGGATTTATCAGTTTTCATCCGAGAACACCAGCTACTTTAATCTTAAGAATAGCATACTGTGAAACGAGAATTTGATCAACGACACCATTTTTTTAGGAACTACCCAAGTTGAGATAGACTGGTGATATAATCACCGTTTATTTCTCACTGTAAATGTAATTCAGGTTTGCTGGGATTTACTGTATCAGTTTTTACGCGAGGTCACCAGTCAGTCAGTTAGTCAGTCACGCTTGTAGAAAACGAGAGTTTTCTGTGATTATTGGTGTAAAACAGCATTACAAATGACTGATCATGTAATGCTCGACTGTTGGTGCAGGGATGCAAAGGCATTGCAGGAGAAGAATGCAAAGAAAGCTGGTGGTGGTTCAGGGCAAGGAAGCGGTGGAGGTACAGGCACCGCGAAATGATGATAAGTTTACATATTACTCCTTATACTCCTCCTACTATTCGGTATGACGAATTATTCAATAAATAAATTTTAGTTTGCTCTTCAAATCAGTGAGCTTTGTTTTCGTATAATGTACTATATTTGCTTTAAGATGCCTTCGATGTTGAAAAATTAATTCCCTTTTTCCGTTCTTTCGGGATGTGTATGGGTCTCGGATCTTAATGAGTTCTTATGTTGTTGTACTCTATAACTAAAATTCTTGATATTTTTGATGCATGAGACCGTGTTCGACTGTTGGTGGTTGTTTTTCGTTATTGTTTTTGCATTGGTTTTTGGGCTGAAATAGGCCGAGGTGAGTTCGAAGTGAAATAGTCGTGAAAACGTGGATAATAACCTTCAAAATCGAGCGTTTTTAACTATTTTCGAGAGTTTTCAAATTTGTTGTAAAGCGCGAATATTTTTGGACGAAAACTTGTCAAAATCCACAAAATACAGTAAGGAAATGGGGATAGTCAGCACATTACAAACTTCTGCCAAATGCTTATTAGTGACTGATAGAACAAACATACAGATCCAGAGTATTTATAAGAACCAGGAAAAATTACAAAAACTCCATTTAAAGTCAATTTATTTGAATTTATAAAGTTTGTTGTATGAGTAATTTTTTTTTTCATATTAATTCTTTTTTGAGACGGTTTCACGGGTTGTTTGTTTTTTTTAATTTGTATTTTGAGTTAATCTTTAGATTGGATTAATATAAGAAGATGTTCAATAGTTTAGATTATTTTTATTAAATAATCCATTATATATTCTTCATTACCCTCTTGGTAAAAAAGTAAACAAAAAAAAAATTGAAACATGGGATTATTTATTTAATAAAACATGATATCATAATAATTATACGAGGCAAATAAATATACTCCGTAGTAATTATGATATGAATTTTAAGATATTTAAAAGATATTCGGATACATTTCGAGTAACGTCGTATTAGCGCAAATGTATGAAATAGTTACTGTGCGAATTTAGAGATATTTAATTTCGGGACCAAATTGGTCCGAAAAACGTTGATAATAACCTTCGAATTCGGCCGTTTTTTATGGTTTTTAAAAAATGTGAGATGTTTTGCCGTCAACTAAATATGTCCCATATAACATAAAATGACTGACGGTTGTGAAAAAAAACTCCTAAATAGTTCAGTTTCTAGTACATATATCGAAGATTTACGATGGAGTAGTTACTGTACGAATTTGGAGACATTTAATTTCGAGACGAAATCGACCCGAAAAACGTGGATAATAACCTTCGAATTCGACCGTTTTTGATGTTTTTCCAAAAATGTGAAATATTTTGTCGGTCATCTAAATATGTCCCATATAACATAAAATGACTGACGGTTGTCAAAAAATATCTTAAACAGTTCAATTTCCAGTACATATATCGAATATTTACGCTAATACGACGTTATTCGAAAGATAGCCGAATATATTTTAAATCTATTTATTTGAAACCATATTTGTCTTCTGCAACAACGAGACATTTCTACAATGTATTGAGTAGTTACTATGCGAATTTGGAGACATTTAATTTCGAGACCAAATCGGCTCGAAAAACGTAGATAATAACCTTCAAATTCGACCGTTTTAGATGATTTTCGAAAAATGTGATATATTTTAGTGATCATCTAAATAGGTCCCATATAACATGAAATGACTTACGGTAATTAAAAAAACTCTTAAATAGTTCAGTTTCTAGTACAAATATTGAAGATTTGTCCTAATCCGACGTTAATTTAAAGGTAGCCGAATATCTTTTAAATGTATTTATTTGAAGCCCATATTTATCTTCCGCTACAACGAGACATATCTACAATGTATGGAGTATTTACAGTGGAAATTTGGAGACATTTAATTTCGGGACCAAATCGACCTGAAACACCCGAAAAACGTGGATAATAACCTTCAAATTTAGCCGTTTTAGATGATTTTCGAAAAATGTGAGATATTTTGCTGGTCATCTAAATAGGTCCCATATATCATAAAATGACTGACGGTTGTTGAAAGAAACTCTTAAACAGTTCAGTTTCAAGTACATATATTGAAGATTTTCGCTAATCCGACGTTACTT
This sequence comes from Agrostemma githago, assembly GCA_958450325.1. Taxonomy (NCBI): domain Eukaryota; kingdom Viridiplantae; phylum Streptophyta; class Magnoliopsida; order Caryophyllales; family Caryophyllaceae; genus Agrostemma; species Agrostemma githago. The sequence goes on along the minus strand of OY288247.1, from coordinate 75,856,841 downwards.
TAAAGGTAATCGAATGTCTTTTAAATGTATTTATTTGAAGGCTTCCGCTACACGGAGACATATCTACAATGTATGGAGTAGTTACTGTGCGATTTTGGAGACATTTAATATCGGGACCCCAAATCGACCCGAAAAACCCGAAAAATGTGGATAATAACCTTCAAATTTGGCCGTTTTAGATGATTTTTGAAAAATGTGAGATATTTTGGTGGTCATCTAAATATGTCGCGTATGTCGCGTATAACACAAAATGACTGACGGTTGTTGAAAAAACTCTTAAACAGTTCAGTTTCAAGTACATACTCCCTCCGTTCCAATGAATTGTTTGCCTTTCGTTTTGGCACCAAGGGTAAGGGATCCAATGAGGGAGCGACATGTGGACCAAAACTCATGAGAAGGGGCAAATTGCATATAAAAAAGATTCCTAAAATAGAAAGGCAAACAATTCACTGAGACACCCCAATATGGAATAGGCAAACAATTCATTGGAACGGAGGGAGTATATTGAAGATTTGCGCTAATCCGACGTTACTTTAAAGGTAGCCGAATATCTTTTAAATGTATTTATTTGAAGCCATATTTATCTTCCGTTACAACGAGACATATCTACAATGCATGGAGTATTTACAGTGGAAATTTGGAGACATTTAATTTCGGGACCCCAAATCGACCTGAAACACCCGAAAAACGTGGATAATAACCTTCAAATTCGGCCGTTTTAGATGATTTTCAAAAAATGTGAGATATTTTGCAGGTCATCTAAATATGTCGCGTATAACATAAAACAACTGACGGTTCTCAATAAAACTCTTAAATAGTTCTGTTTCTAGTAAATATATCGAAGATTTACGCTAATTCGACGTTACTTTAAAAGTAGTCGAGTGTCTTTTAAATGTATTTATTTGAAGCCATATTTATCTTCCGCAACAACGAGACATATCTACAATATGTGGAATAATTACAGTGGAAATTTGGACACATTTAATTTCGGGACCAAATCGACTCGAAACACCTGAAAAACGTGGATAATAACCTTCAAATTCGGCCGTTTTAGATGATTTTCAAAAAACGTGAGATATTTTGCTGGTCATCTAAATATGTCGCATATAACATAAAACAAATGACGGTTCTCAATAAAACTCTTAAATAGTTCAGTTTCTAGTAAATATATCGAAGATTTACACTAATTCGACGTTACTTTAAAAGTAGCCGAGTGTCTTTTAAATGTATTTATTTGAAGACATATTTATCTTCCGTTACAACGAGACATATCTACAATGCATGGAGTATTTACAGTGGAAATTTGGAGACATTTAATTTCGGGACCCCATCGACCTGAAACACCCGAAAAACGTGGATAATAACCTTCAAATTCGTCCGTTTTAGATGATTTTCAAAAAATGTGAGATATTTTGCAGGTCATCTAAATATGTCGCATATAACATAAAATGACTGACGGTTGTTGAAAAAACTCTTAACCAGTTAAGTTTCTAGTACATATATCGAAGATTTGCGTTAATTCGACGTTACTTTAAAGTTAGCCGAATATCTTTTAAATGTATTTATTTGAAGTTATCTTCCGCAACAATGAAAGAGACATTTCTACAATGTATGGAGTAGTTACTGTGCGAATTCGGAGACATTTAATATCGAGACCTCAAATCGATCCGAAAAACCCGAAAAACATGGATAATAACCTTCAAATTCGGTCGTTTTATATGATTTTCGAAAAATGTGAGATATTTTGCTGGTCATCTAAATATGTCGCATGTAACATAAAACGACTGACGTTTGTTGAAAAAACTCTTAAACAGTTCAGTTTCTAGTACATATATCGAAGATTTGCGCTAATTCGACGTTACTTTAAAGGTAGCCGAATGCCATTTAAATGTATTTATTTGAAGCCATATTTATCTTCCGCAACAACGAGACATATCTACAATGTATGAAGTAGTTACTGTGCGATTTCGGAGATATTTAATATCGGGACCCCAAATCGACCCGAAAAATCCAAAAAACGTGGATAATAACCTTCAAATTCAGCAGTTTTAGATGATTTTTGAAAAATGTGAGATATTTTGCTGATCATCTAAATACGTCGCATATAACATAAAATGACTGACGGTTGTCAAAAAAACTCTTAAATAGTTCGGTTTCTAGAAAATATATCGAAGATTTACGCTAATTCGACGTGTTACTTTAAAGGTAACCGAATGTCTTTTAAATGTATTTATTTGAAGCCATATTTATCTTCCGCAACAACGAGACATATTTAAAATGTATGGAGTAATTATTGTACGAGTTTGGAAACATTTAATTTCGAGACCAAATTGACTCAAAAAACCCGGAAAACGTGGATAATAACCTTCAAATTCGGCCGTTTTAGATGATTTTCGAAAAATGTGAGATATTTTTCTGGTCAGCTAAATAGGTCCCATATAACATAAAATGATTGATGGTTGTTGAAAAAACTCTAAAACAGTTCGGTTTCTAGTACATATATCGAGATTTGCGCTAATCCGACGTTACTTTAAAGGTAGCCGAATGTCTTTTAAATGTATTTATTTGAAGCCTTATTTATTTTCTGCAACAAAGAGACATATCTACAATATATGGAATAATTACGGTGGAAATATGAAGACATTTAATTTCGGGACCAAATCGACCCGAAACACCTGAAAAACGTGGATAATAACCTTCAAATTTGGCCGTTTTAGATGATTTTCGAAAAATGTGAGATATTTTGTTGGTCATCTAAATAGGTCCCGTATAACATGAAATGACAGTCGGTAGGTAAAAAAACTCATAAATAGTTCAGTTTTTAGTACATATATCGAAGATTGGCGCTAATCCGACGTTACTTTAAAGATTGCCGAATATCTTTTAAATGTATTTATTTGAAGCCATATTTATCTTTCGCAACAACGAGACATATCTACAATGTATGGAGTACTCATTGTGCGAATTCGGAGACATTTAATTTCGGGACCAAATCGACCCGAAAAACGTGGATAATAACCTTCAAATTCGGTCGTTTTAAATGATTTTCGACAAATGTGAGATATTTTGCTTGTCATGTAAATATGTCGCATATAACATAAAATGACTGACGGTTGTCAAAAAAATTCTTAAATAGTTCAGTTTCTAGTACATATATCGAAGATTTACACTAATTCGACGTTACTCGAAATTTAGCCGAACGTTTTTAAATGTATTTGCTTGAAGCCATATTTATCCGCAACAACGAGACATATCTACAATTTATGGAATAGTTACAGTGGAAATTTGGAGACATTTAATTTCGGGACCAAATCGACCCGAAACACCCGAAAAACGTGGATAATAACCTTCAAATTTGGCCATTTTAGATGATTTTCGAAAAATGTGAGATATTTTGTTGGTCATCTAAATAGGTCCCATATAACATGAAATGACTGACGGTAGTTAAAAAAACTCTTAAATATTTCAAATTTTAATACATATATCGAAGATTTGCGCTAATCCGACGTTACTTTAAAGGTAGTCGAATGTCTTTTAAATGTATTTATTTGAAGCCATATTTATCTTTTGTAACAACGAGACATATCTACAATGTATGGAGTAGTTACTGTGCGAATTCGGAGACATTTAATTCCAGAACCAAATCGACCCGAAACACCCGAAAAACGTGGATAATAACCTTCAAATTCGGCCGTTTTAGATGATTTTCGAAAAATGTGAGATATTTTGCAGGTCATCTAAATATGTTGTATATAACCTAAAATGACTGACGGTTGTTGATTTTTTTTTAAACAGTTCAGTTTCTAGTACATATATCGAAGATTTGCGCTAATCCGACGTTACTTTAAAGGTAGCGGAATTTCTTTTAAATGTATTTATTTGAAGTCATATTTATCTTCCGCAACAATGAGACATATCTACAATGTATGAAGTAGTTACTGTGCGATTTCGGAGACATTTAATATCGGGACCCCAAATCGACTCGAAAAACGTGGACAATAACCTTCAAATTTAGCTGTTTTAGATGATTTTCGAAAAATGTGAGATATTTTGCTGATCATCTAAATATGTTGCATATAACATAAAATGACTGACGGTTGTCAAAAAAACTCTTAAATAGTTCAGTTTCTACTAAATATATCGAAGCGCTAATTCGAAGTTACTCGAAATTTAGCCGAATATCTTTTAAATGTATTTATTTGAAGACATATTTATCTTCCGCTACAACGAGACAGACATATCTACAATGTATGGAGTATTTACATTGAAAATTTGGAGACATTTAATTTCGGGACCAAATCGACCCGAAACACCCGAAAAACGTGGATAATAACCTTCAAATTTGGCCGTTTTAGATGATTTTCGAAAAATGTGAGATATTTTGCTGGTCATCTAAATAGGTCCCATATAACATAAAATAACTGACGGTTGTTGAAAAAACTCTTAAACAGTTCAGTTTCAAGTACATATATTGAAGATTTGTGCCAATTCGACGTTACTTTAAAGGTAACCGAATATCTTTTAAATGTATTTATTTGAAGCCATATTTATCTTCCGCTACATCGAGACATATCTACAATGTATGGAGTATTTATAGTGGAAATTTGGAGACATTTAATTTCGGGACCAAATCGACCCGAAACACCCGAAAAACGTGGATAATAACCTTCAAATTTAGCCGTTTTAGATGATTTTCGAAAAATGTGAGATATTTTGCTGGTCATCTAAATAGGTCCCATATATCATAAAATGACTGACGGTTGTTGAAAGAAACTCTTAAACAGTTCAGTTTCAAGTACATATATTGAAGATTTGCGCTAATCCGACGTTACTTTAAAGGTAACCGAATGTCTTTTAAATGTATTTATTTGAAGACATATTTATCTTTCGCTACACCGAGACACATCTACAATGTATGGAGTAGGTTTTGTGCGATTTTGGAGACATTTAATATCGGGACCCCAAATCGACCCGAAAACCCCGAAAAATGTGGATAATAACCTTCAAATTCGGCCGTTTTAGATTATTTTCGAAAAATGTGAGATATTTTGGTGGTCATCTAAATATGTCGCGTATAACACAAAATGACTGACGGTTGTCAAAAAAATTCTTAAATAGTTCAGTTTCTAGTAAATATATCGAACATTTCGCTAATTCGAAGTTACTCGAAATTTAGTAGAATGTCTTTTAAATGCATTTATTTGAAGACATATTTATCTTCCGCTACAACGAGACATATCTACAATGAAAGGAATAATTACAGTGGAAATTTGGAGACATTTAATTTCGGGACCAAATCGACCCGAAACACCCGAAAAACGTGGATAATAACCTTCAAATTCGGCCGTTTTAGATGATTTTCGAAAAATGTGTGATATTTTGGTGGTCATCTAAATATGTCGCGTATAACACAAAATGACTGACGATTGTCAAAAAAACTCTTAAACAGTTTAGTTTCTAGTAAATATATCGAAGATTTACGCTAATTCGAAGTTACTCGAAATTTAGGTGAATGTCTTTTAAATGTATTTATTTGAAGCCATATTTATCTTCCGCAACAACGAGACATATCTACAATGAATGGAATAATTACAGTAGAAATTTGGAGACATTTAATTTCGGGACCAAATCGACCCGAAACACCCGAAAAACGTGGATAATAACCTTCAAATTCGGCCGTTTTAGATGATTTTCGAAAAAAGTGAGATATTTTGGTGGTCGTCTAAATATGTCGCGTATAACACAAAATGACTGACGGTTGTCAAAAAAATTCTTAAATAGTTCAGTTTCTAGTAAATATATCGAAGATTTACGCTAATTCGACGTTACTTTAAAAGTAGTCGAGTGTCTTTTAAATGTATTTATTTGAAGCCATATTTATCTTCCGCAACAACGAGACATATCTACAATATGTGGAATAATTACAGTGAAAATTTGGACACATTTAATTTCGGGACCAAATCGACCCGAAACACCCGAAAAACGTGGATAATAACCTTCAAATTCGGCCGTTTTAGATGATTTTAAAAAAATGTGAGATATTTTGCAGGTCATTTAAATATGTCGCGTATAGCATAAAACAACTGACGGTTCTCAATAAAACTCTTAAATAGTTCTGTTTCTAGTAAATATATCGAAGATTTACGCTAATTCGACGTTACTTTAAAAGTAGCCGAGTGTCTTTTAAATGTATTTATTTGAAGACATATTTATCTTCCGTTACAACGAGACATATCTACAATGCATGGAGTATTTACAGTGGAAATTTGGAGACATTTAATTTCGGGACCCCAAATCGACCTGAAACACCCGAAAAACGTGGATAATAACCTTCAAATTCGTCCGTTTTAGATGATTTTCAAAAAATGTGAGATATTTTGCAGGTCATCTAAATATGTCGCATATAACATAAAATGACTGACGGTTGTTGAAAAAACTCTTAACCAGTTAAGTTTCTAGTACATATATCGAAGATTTGCGTTAATTCGACGTTACTTTAAAGTTAGCCGAATATCTTTTAAATGTATTTATTTGAAGTTATCTTCCGCAACAATGAAAGAGACATTTCTACAATGTATGAAGTAGTTACTGTGCGAATTCGGAGACATTTAATATCGAGACCTCAAATCGATCCGAAAAACCCGAAAAACATGGATAATAACCTTCAAATTCGGTCGTTTTATATGATTTTCGAAAAATGTGAGATATTTTGCTGGTCATCTAAATATGTCGCATGTAACATAAAACGACTGACGTTTGTTGAAAAAACTCTTAAACAGTTCAGTTTCTAGTACATATATCGAAGATTTGCGCTAATTCGACGTTACTTTAAAGGTAGCCGAATGCCATTTAAATGTATTTATTTGAAGCCATATTTATCTTCCGCAACAACGAGACATATCTACAATGTATGAAGTAGTTACTGTGCGATTTTGGAGACATTTAATATCGGGACCCCAAATCGACCCGAAAACCTTGAAAAATGTGGATAATAACCTTCAAATTCGGCCGTTTTAGATGATTTTTGAAAAATGTGAGATATTTTTGTGGTCATCTAAATATGTCGCGTATAACACAAAATGACTGACGATTGTCAAAAAAACTCTTAAATAGTTTAGTTTCTAGTAAATATATCGAAGATTTACGCTAATTCGAAGTTACTCGAAATTTAACTGAATGTCTTTTAAATGTATTTATTTGAAGCCATATTTATCTTCCGCAACAACGAGACATATCTACACTGAATGGAATAATTACAGTGGAAATTTGGAGACATTTAATTTCGGGACCAAATCGACCCGAAACACCAAAAAAACGTGGATAATAACCTTCAAATTCGGTCGTTTTTGATGATTTTCGAAAAATGTGTATTATTTTGCTGGTCATCTAAATAGGTTCCATATAACATGAAATGACTGATGGTAGTTAAAAATATGAAATAGAGTGCTTGGATCAAGCTGCACCAGACCAGTTGCTCGAGCTGTACTGCATTGGCACTAACTGTAGTTACTATATCTAGAATAGTTAGTTGTTAGAGTTAGTGTAACTAACTTGTACGGAGTATTATACTCCCTCCTTCCCACTAAGATTGTCCCATATTTAGGTTCTTAAAAATTGTCTCATTTCTCAACTTTCCTTTTTAGTCTATTTTGCTGGTCATCTAAATAGCATATATCACAAAATGACTGACGGTGGTTGAAAGAAACTCTTAAACAATTCAGTTTCAAGTACATATATTGAAGATTTGCGCTAATCCGACGTTACTTTAAGGTAACCGAATGTCTTTTAAATGTATTTTTTTGAAGACATATTTATCTTCCGCTACACCGAGACATATCTACAATGTATTGAGTAGTTACTGTGCGATTTTGAAGACATTTAATATCGGGACCCCAAATCGACCCGAAAAACCCGAAAAATGTGGATAAATAACCTTCAAATTTGGCCGTTATAGATGATTTTCGAAAAATGTGAAATATTTTGGTGGTCATCTAAATATGTCGTGTATAACACAAAATGACTGACGGTTGTTGAAAAAACTCTTAAACCGTTCAGTTTCAAGTACATATATTGAAGATTTGCACTAATCCGACGTTAATTTAAAGGTAGCCGAATATCTTTTAAATGTATTTATTTTAAGTCATATTTATCTTCCGTTACAACGAGACATATCTACAATGCATGGAGTATTTACAGTGGAAATTTGGAGACATTTAATTTCGGGACCAAATCGACCTGAAACACCCGAAAAACGTGGATAATAACCTTCAAATTCGACCGTTTTAGATGATTTTTGAAAAGCGTGAGATATTTTGCAGGTCATCTAGTTATGTCGCATATAACATAAAATGACTGACGGTTGTTGAAAAAACTCTTAAACAGTTCAGTTTCTAGTAAATATATCGAAAATTTACGCTAATTCGACGTTACTTTAAAAGTAGCCGAGTGTCTTTAAAATGTATTTATTTGAAGTCATATTTATCTTCCGCAACAACGAGACATATCTACAATATATGGAATAATTACAGTGGAAATTTGAAGACATTTAATTTCGGAACCAAATCGACCTGAAACACCCGAAAAACGTGGATAACAACCTTCAAATTCGTCCGTTTTAGATGATTTTCAAAAAATGTGAAATATTTTGCAGGTCATCTAAATATGTCGCATATAACATAAAATGACTGACGGTTGTTGAAAAAACTCGTAACCAGTTAAGTTTCTAGTACATATATCGAAGATTTGCGTTAATTCGACGTTACTTTAAAGTTAGCCGAATGTCTTTTAAATGTATTTATTTGAAGTCATATTTATCTTCCGCAACAATGAAAGAGACATTTCTACAATGTATGGAGTAGTTACTGTGCGAATTCGGAGACATTTAATATCGAGACCTCAAATCGATCCGAAAAACCCGAAAAACATGGATAATAACCTTCGAATTCGGTCGTTTTAGATGATTTTTGAAAAATGTGAGATATTTTGCTGGTCATCTAAATATGTCGCATGTAACATAAAACGACTGACGTTTGTTGAAAAAACTCTTAAACAGTTCAGTTTCTAGTACATATATCGAAGATTTGCGCTAATTCGACGTTACTTTAAAGGTAGCCGAATGTCATTTAAATGTATTTATTTGAAGCCATATTTATCTTCCGCAACAACGAGACATATCTACAATGTATGAAGTAGTTACTGGGCGATTTCGGAGACATTTAATATCGGAACCCCAAATCGACCCGAAAAATCCGAAAAACGTGGATAATAACCTTCAAATTCAGCAGTTTTAGATGATTTTTGAAAAATGTGAGATATTTTGCTAATCATCTAAATACGTCGCATATAACATAAAATGACTGACGGTTGTCAAAAAAACCTCTTAAATAGTTCAGTTTCTAGTAAATATATCGAAGATTTACTCTAATTCGACGTGTTACTTTAAAGGTAACCGAATGTCTTTTAAATGTATTTATTTGAAGCCAGATTTATCTTCCGCAACAACGAGACATATTTAAAATGTATGGAGTAATTATTGTACGAGTTTGGAGACATTTAATTTCGAGACCAAATTGACTCGAAAAACCCGGAAAACGTGGATAAATAACCTTCAAATTCGGCCGTTTAAGATGATTTTCGAAAAATGTGAGATATTTTTCTGGTCAGCTAAATAGGTCCCATATAACATAAAATGATTGATGGTTGTTGAAAAAACTCTAAAACAGTTCGGTTTCTAGTACATATATCGAGATTTGCGCTAATCCGACGTTACTTTAAAGGTAGCCGAATGTCTTTTAAATGTATTTATTTGAAGCCTTGTTTATTTTCTGCAACAAAGAGACATATCTACAATATATGGAATAATTACGGTGGAAATATGAAGACATTTAATTTCGGGACCAAATCGACCCGAAACACCTGAAAAACGTGGATAATAACCTTCAAATTCGGCCATTTTAGATGATTTTCGAAAAATGTGAGATATTTTGATGGTCATCTAAATAGGTCTCATATAACATGAAATGACTGACGGTTGTTGAAAAAACTCTTAAACAGTTCAGTTTCTCGTACATATATTGAAGATTTGCACTAATCCGACGTTAATTTAAAGGTTACCGAATATCTTTTAAATATATTTATTTGAAGCCATATTTATCTTCCGCAACAACGAGACATATTTAAAATGTATGGAGTAGTTACTGTGCGAATTCGGAGACATTTAATTTCGGGACCAAGTCGACTTGAAAAACCCGAAAAACGTGGATAATAACCTTCAAATTCGTCCGTTTTAGATGATTTTCGAAAAATGTGAGATATTTTGCTGGTCATCTAAATAGGTCCCATATAACATGAAATGACTAATTTAAAGGTAGCCGAATATCTTTTAAATGTATTTATTTGAAGCCATATTTATCTTCCGCTACAACGAGACATATCTACAATATATGGAGTATTTACCGTGGAAATTTGGAGACATTTAATTTCTGGAGCAAATCGACTCGAAAAACGTGGATAATTAATAACACGTTCAAATTCGCCCGTTTTAGATGATTTTTGACAAATGTGAGATATTTTGGTGTTGAAAAAGTTCATTGTCCGTATTCTGATTGTACGGCATCTTAAAATCATGGGAAAGAAATGATGGATGTTTTCTACTTCTCTTTGCATCAGCTATTTGATACTCCATTATTTTGATTGCAGAGACTCCCATCTAGTTTTCTGGGTTTTTGTTTATTATTTGTCACATCAGTTCGTTCTTGCGTCGTAATGATTGTGTCTTATTGGCCCAAATCCTGTCATATGCAGGAGTCTTTCAAGAAGAGCATGGTCATTGGTAGAAATGTTAACGATGTTTACCTATTGCAAACTGCTGCAGATGTGAACCCGAATCCTGTTTCTGTTAAATCTCCAGTTTCATGTATTATTTGGCACAATCGACTAGGTCATGGACAAAATAAAGAAGTTGAAACTTTGTAGTGATTCTGACATTCAAATGTATGAGAAACAACTTACATCCTCTTACATTTGTTCTAAAGCCAGCAGGCAACACCGCCTGGCATGCATTTCCCGACAGACAGTTCTTCAATTTCGTTTGCTGCATTTGATCTTGTGCATATTGACTTATGGGTGTTTCGATTGAATCCGACACGTCTCAAAATCACATATTATGACGATTGAAACAAACATGTAGTAAGTACTACTAAGGTTTATGAGCCAGATTTTTTACTGTTTGCAGTGGAACAAGTGGCTTCATAAGCTAATTAAGTGCAAGAATAAGATACAAACACTACAATGATACGTAATTGATATAGTTGCAGCTATTTACAAGACAAGATAATATTGATATGAAGTTGATATATATAGTTGCTATTATTTACGAGATTGTGGAATATTACGATTTATTTGATATCCTAATATTATTGATACAATTTCTAAATATGGGATCTTTGATGTTTTGTTTTAACATGATTATTGATTCTTTATGATGCTTTCTCCTTTTTTTAAATTTTTTTTTTTTTAATATGAGCTTCAAATTATGTAAATGGGTTTTCTTCTGCTTGTAAATTTGTTTTTTTTTATCCCTTCAATTTGTGAATTTGTGGTCTTTCATGCTTTATTTTGTGGTGATCATGTTTTCTCCAATTTAATTAGAATTTCCCTTTCTTTTTTTTTGTAATTTTAGCTTAGAATTATGCAAAATTTGTAAATTTTCACCTTTTTTTTTGGATTTGAGCTTAGAATCATGCAATTGTGTTTCTTCAATTTGTAAATTTTCACCTTTTTTTTAGGATTTGAGCTTAGAATCATGCAATTGTGTTTCTTCAATTTGTAAATTTTCCCATTTTTTTTAGGATTTGAGCTTAGAATCATGCAATTGTGTTTCTTCAATTTGTAAATTTGTGGCCTTTCATACTCAAACATACATCTCTGTTCTCTGCAATACGACAGCAAAATCAGCTCTGTTCATTACCAGGATTTATGCTACAACAACAACAAAATACCTGAGAATCAGCTTGCTTTTGGATTCGTTTTATACTTTTTCTCATATGCGTTCATTTGGTATATATTCGGGTCGATGCTGTTCATACTTGTGACTCTAAATCATAATGGTATGCAAGTAATTTAAATTGTTACTGCCAATTCAATTCCCCTTCTACAGTCTATACACTCTGACTATTTCTGGAAAAAACAGAGCCTTTACCGGGCGCTCAAGAACCAAGGTCAATTCTGGGAATTTCGGGACTCAAAAGGCCTGAAAAAAACGTGGATAATAACCTTCAAAATCGATCGTTTTTAGCTATTTTCGATAGTTTTTGAAAGTTGTTCCAAAACGCGAAAGTTTTTTGACGAAAACTTGTCAACAGGTATTGAATGCATAATAATGATTATTAGAACCCTCCGACACGATATAAAAAGGAATATAGACCTTGTTTCGATGGATTCCGACACGTCTCAAAATCACGTATTATGTCTTTTAAAAGACTCTATCGACTTCCAAATGACGCTCATATTACACCGGGGCATTATATTTGGTGTGGAGGTTGTTCAGCGCGAATACAGATCGGTTTTATTTCGGGACTCAAAAGGCCTGAAAAAACGTGGATAATAACCTTCAAAATCGATCGTTTTTAACTATTTTAGACAACGGTGAAATTTGTTCTAAAGCGCGAATGTTATTTAACCAAAACTTGTCGACATGATTAGTACGCTTGATAATGATTGTTAGAACTCTCTGACACGATATAAAATAAAGTATATAACTTGTTTCGACTGATTCCAACACGTTTTAAAAGCCAATATTAAGACTTTTAAAAGTCTTTATTGAAGTCCAAACGACTCTCATATTAATCCGGAGCATTGTATTTGGTGTCTCGTGTATTATATTGATTCATTTTATTTCGGGACCTAAAATGCCGTGGACAATACCATTCAAAATCAAACTTTTTTTTGTTTTCTTTTTAATGTGGAGAAAGTTGCTATAAAGCGCGAATGTTTTTGACGAAAATTTATCGACATGAATAGAATGTCTAATAATACTTATTAGAACTCTTTAACACAATATACATTAGTAGAAAAAAGATTTTGTGGCGTATCAAAAGTATTTCAAATAAGATTTTGTTTGCGGTTTTTTTTATAAAAATGCCTTAAATAGGATGTTATTTGCAGCGTTTTAAGAAAAAACACCTCAAATAGGAACTTATTTGCGGCTGTTTTTAGGGAAAAAAACACCTCAAATAAGAATTATCCGCGGCGCATTTTCGTGGAAAAAACGCCTCAGATACTTAGTTATTTGCGATATTTTTTAATAAACGCCTCGAATAGGATTTTATTTGCATCATTTTCTAGAAAAATGCCTCATATATATGAACTTATTTGCGACGGTTTTAAGAAAAAGCATCTCAAATAAGAATTATTCGTAGCATTTTTAAGGAAAAAACGCCTCATATACGTAGTTATTTGCGACTTTTTTTAATAAACGCCTCAAATAGGTTTCATTTGCAATTTTTTTTAAAAAAACGCCTCAAATATGAACTCATTTGCGGCGTTTTTTAGAAAAACCGCCTCATATAAGCCTTATTCGCGGCGTTTTTTAGAAAAACGCCTCAAATAAGCCTTATTTGCGGCATTTTTGGAAGAAAACGCCGTTGATACGTAGTTATTTGCAGCGATTTTCAGAAAAAACGCCTCAAATAGGAACTTATTTGCAACAATTATCAGAAAAAAACGCCTCAAATAGGAACATATTCGCAGCATTTTCAAGAAACAAAAACCCCACAAATATGAACTTATTGAGGCGATTTTCTTAGTAAAACGCTTCAAATTGTTTATGACGTTTTTCAAATACAACGCCGCAAATAAGTTCTTATTTGAAACATTTTTTTCAAAAGAGACGCCTCAAATAGTAACCGAAAAAATAAATAAATTTAATCTTTCATGATATGCAAATAAATAAATAGCTAGTCCCATTTTTCGTGCAACGTCGACTTGTAAAATATGAAGCCCATTTGTCCTGCGGTAATTCATTAAATCTCATCTTCGTGACTTCACAGTAGTTGTAGGGTTCCTCCTTGTGCGAGATCCAAACCTATAAAATGAGGAGTTAACACAAATACATACATTGTAAATATAAATAGAATCAGTAGTAGTACGGTTCCTCTTTGCGCTAACCCTAATGATTTGCATTTGCACATACATTTAGTAGTACTATTAATTTATAAATCAAATGTTAATTTAACTAGAATATAATATTATCATATCACGATAATGAATATACGAGGTCAATCCAAAATACTCTTCAAAAATAATCTTTATTTTACAAAATAAAAACTCACAATAAATTATAATGTATTAAGAAATTTAAATGACTTCATTTCATCAAGGGCAGTACATTATTTTGATTTTTTTTGTTTTAAATAGAGAAAGTTACGTGAAATTGACGGTGAATAAAATTTATATTAATAACGAGTAATTTTCAGTGATAGTTTCATTACTCTATACATACTTCTGTTGTTCTTCTGTACTCTCATTCGTCTATTTGTTACTGACTGAGCAAATAAAAATTAAAACATCTTGTGTAGTTTCAAAAGGCCAATGGTCGGTCTAACAAAAGAAGCATGATTCATTAAGCAAAGTGATTGTCGATCATTTACCTGTCCACATGTAGGTTTCGATGTTTTAAGGTGTCAGTGTAGGGCCAAGGTGCCTTTACATCATTTACATCGATATCCGTCTTTAGAAGCAGCTTCATCACTTCGTCATCTCTAACCTTTTAGAAGGAAAATAGAACAACCCATCTGAGATCTTGAACGAACTTTGAATTGCAGATTCGCAAGAAACAATGAAAAGTTTACAAAGTGCCTTAACTCGATCACATAATCAACAACAAAATTCAATCTTTTTATCTTATAACATTGATAATTTCAGCACTTGTGTATAATACTCCATCACCCATATAACAGTAACAACAATATAAAGTCCCACAAAAAAAGGTACGAGGTGGTGATAACGAGGTGGTATCAAGTCTTACAAGGAAGACAGGAATGAGAAGAAAGACTTACAGGTACGAGAAGCTGTAATAAGAATGAATCAAACTGCTATTTCCATTCATACATGTTACTCTAAACCGTAGCGGTCTGGTTATCAAAGGGAAGTCAGATCTGCATTGACATCAAATGCAAACTAATCAGTCGCAATGTCGGTGTAGCATCAATATTTATAGCAAGGAGAAGAAGAAACAAAGAGATGGGTCGGTCACATAATAGGAGGGTTTATTGGACAAGCAACGTCATTAGCTAAAGTGCTACTGAGTGAATCACAATCATAAATGAATTGAAAATCGAGAAGTAATGGATCTGTAATCAGTAAAAACAAAGCATCTAAAACAAAAGTCGGCAGGAAAATTCAGTACATGCAGAAGTACAAGAGGTAGAAGAAACATACTCCGTATAAATTAGCTTGAATGAATTACTCTTTCCGTTCACTATTTTTTTGCCACATTCCATTAAAATACTCCTCACAAATATTCATGAAATGGAGCGAAAAATAATGAACGGGGTAGTACTATATTCTCCTATACAGTAATTCCCTTGACATTTTATGTAGTTTATTAAACAAAAGTCTAATCATTTTATGGTTTATATGTCCTAATACACATGAATTACTTGAACATATGAGCTACGAAGTATAATTTATTATTGGAGCACATCTCTATCATCGTCTTTCCTGCTGTACTTCGCATAGTCATTTCTAAAGGCCCTCATCAATATCATTGGCAAAAGACCAACCAGTCAAGAAAATCACAATCATGAATGAATTGAAAATCGAGAACTAATGGATCTGTAATCAGTAAAATCAAAGCATCTAAAACAAAAGTCGGCAGGAAAATTCGGTACATGCAGAAGACGAGAGGTAGCAGAAACAAGGTTGAAAAGATCAATAGACCTGATTCTCAAAAGAAGGATGGAAGATCCAAGTAAACCTCGAAACACTTAGCAAAAGGGGTGTCGGCAGGAATCCATGTAACAGTTTATGTCATCTTATACACTCTTTCATCGTCTCCTGGCTTTGCAACATTCTGAATCATTAACATCAATGATCTGCAAAAAAAATCAAAAGAGACTCAGATTAATGTTGAAGAAGTTAAATTGGTATACAAATGCACATTAAAACCCTAATCTCACAAATTCAACAAATTGATGAAATTAAAGCAATTAGGGTTCCTGCAATTGATGATTCAATATCGCAATTCTTGAACTAGGGTTATAAAAATGACTAAATTGGTGAGTTTAACAGGTCGAGACAACAATAAAATGATAATCAAGTAATAAACCAATAAATTAGACCCCCAATTGATGAATAGCAACCCAGAATTTTGAAAAATCAACAAACCCTAATCTCGCAAATTCAACAAATCGATGAAGATTCGATATAGTTTTCGCAATTCTTGAATTAGGGTTATAAAAATGACTAAATTGGTGAGCCTAACAAGTCGAAAAAACAACAATAAAATGATAATCAAGTAATAAACCAATAAATTCGACCCCCAATTGATGAATAGCAGCCTTGAATATCAAAAAATCAAAAAACCCTAATCTCACAAATTCAACAAATCGATGAAGATTCGATATAGTTTTCGCAATTCTTGAATTAGGGTTATAACAATGACTAAATTAGTGAGCTTAACAGGTCGGAAAAAAATAAATAATTAGACCCAATTTATGAATAGCAGCCCCAGAAATTTAAGAAATCAACAAACCCTAATTTCATAAATTCAACAAATCGATGTAATTAAAGCAATTAGGGTTATAAAAATACCTGCAATTGATGATTCAATATAGTTTTCGCAATTCTTGAATTAGGGTTACGACATTGAGATACCATATTTCGAACCACGTCTGCCCAGAAATCGCCCTTCATACTGTTGCCTGGGTTTTACTCGTATTTGTTTGTGAAATGACAAGAGAGGCGTGGATAGAGCCGCCGTATTCGGGTTTGGGCTGGACCTGTCAAACGGGTCAATTGGATCTAGTGTACTTCGGGTTGGGCCGGTCATTTTGGGTTGGGCTTGTTTTCGGGTTTGCTACGGGATATTGATTAGTTTTCTGTAATATTAGTCGGATCTCTTTTGGGTTAGCCCGAGTCCATCTCGAGTTTTCAGTTCGGGTGTTGGGTTGGTTTATTTGGGTCGAGGCATTCGGTTCAGGTCAGTTTTGCCAAGTCTAGTTTTGACTGATTCCGACACGTTTCAAAAAGAAATACTCCCTCCGAGTTTTTAACATTGCCCCATTTTCCTTTTTGGGCTGAGTTCAATCTTTTACCCACTTTCAATTTTAGGCCATAAATGTGTGGTTCATATTCTCCCACCCATTTCTCTATCTTCCTTCTTCTTTTTTAAACCACTCATTCATTTCCTTATTTTTCACCCAAAAGTAAATGGGGCAATCATAAGAACTCGGAGAGAGTATTAATTAATGCTTCTAAAAGTCTCCTTTGAAATCCAAATGACCATATTACACCGGGTCCTTGTATTTGGTGTGGATTTTATTCAACGTAAATATGAATCTATTTGATATCGTTTGATGCAAATACTCCGTATTTGTGATGAAATAATTGCGTCGAAGTAAAAGTATATGTATTTATATTTGCCGTCCAACCCACGTTAGACACCAAATGACCCAATCATATGGACATAAACCTGTAAGATTCTGACAACCAAATCTTACTCAATCAACACGCTTTTACACTCTTTTTCACCTGACTTTTTCTATATTAATTAGCAAATTGATAAATACAGTCTTTAGGACTGTATTTAAGAGACTAAAAAAAAAAAAAAATTTCTCAATACATACTCCCTCCGTTCCAACGAATTGTATACATTTGCTTTTTTAAAACTATTTATAGGTAGGATGAATTTTCGATATAACTTCTAATGTATAAGATAAAATATATTCATGTGAGATGTTGTTTAAATCGTTTAATCGAATATACTATGAATATTAAAATTTTATAACTTTTAGTATTACGTAACTAAAGATACAGACAAAAGAAAACGAATATCAACATACGTGCATAAAGCAAATGGATACAAATGGTTGGAACGGAGGGAGTACATTAATTACATTGATTTATGTGTAATTTTCTCTTTATTTCCCAAGTTAATACTAAATATGGAAGTTACTCAATGATTAAATACAGCCATTACATAACCGTATTAATTATTACGTAAATTATTAAAATATTACTCCATAATATATATTACGGAGTAATTATTATACATCATTTTTAAACAATAATAAAAAAAAACTACTGTAATATTTTAAATTATAAAACTATATAATACTCCGTATGTCTATTACAGAGTAATACAGCTTCAATGTAAGACACTGCACAATCCTATAAAAAAAATAAAATTCATTTATTATTACAATATAAAATAATTAAGTAATTTATTTTATATAAATGGACGGTTTACAATCTCTCGGATTACACAATAAAATTGTTCTATTTCTATAAAAAAGATAAATAAATGAATATTTTTTTCCTCATAATATCCTATAAATACACCTTTTCTACCACACCACATTTCACAACTCAAACAACCTCATCAACTCATCATCTCTATATATATATATTCTCTTCTTTAATTCAACTAAGCACGGGTTTTGCACCAGTATATATATAACAACAATGGCAAAGATCATCAACCAATTCTCCCTCTTCACCGTCGCCCTCGTCCTAGCCATCTTAGAAATGGCTAATGCTCAAGCCTCAGCTCCGGCTATGGCTCCAACACCAGCATCAGTCACCGGAGCAGGCTTCTCTCTTCCTACCTCGACTGCCCTCGTTGCCTTCTCTGTCGTTTTCTCAGTTTTATCCTTCCTCAAGCACTAAATAATCGATATTTTATTCGATTTTTAAACCAATTTTATTTATTTTTTGAGTGGTGAGGGTTTATTTATATTGTTGTGAAGACTTTTGTATGGAATTATTATTCATTTTTATTTATTAAATGAAATATATATTTTGTTTATTTAATTATTATTATTATCTCATTTGTTCCATAATTATTTGTTCTATATATAAATATAGAATACATACAACAAATAACGATATTTGTTATTGTTGATGATGAGATTCGAAACCAAGTTATTAAATGAATATTGAGTATCCATTATTCACGAATTTTGATTAGTCAAATTAGTTGACAATTTTATAAATATTACTGATGAGATTCAGTACAAAGCATCATTATTCACGAATTTTGCTTAGTCAAATACTCAAATTAGTTGACAATTGTATAAATATTGCTGATGAGGTTCGAAACCAAGTTAATTATGAAGTACAAATTAAAGTATCTTTATTCATAAATTTTGCTTCGTCAAATATGTTGACAATTGTATAAATTTTGTTGATGAGATTTGAAACCAAGTTATGAAGTATGGAGTATCATTATTCACGAATTTTGCTTAGTCAAATTAGTTGACAACTGCATGAACTATGGGGGACTACTTTTTACCGTCGGCGCTTTACTTCTTACCGTCGGCGTTAATTACGTAAAATGACGACTTTGCCCTTGATATTTATTCTCGAAATAATATTACTTTAACATTTTATAGATTATCGATTTATTAAAACTCGATAATAAAACCGTCTTTTTCGATTATCGTAATAAACCAAAACCGACTTCCTATATAATTAATATATGGAATTACGCAAAATGACAAGTTCTCCTTTGCAATTAATTTTCGAAATATTATCACATTTACATTTTATAAAGTATCGGTTTATTAGAACTCGATAATAAAACCGTTTTTTCGATTATTATTACGCCTGTGATTTTAAAAAGTTAATTAGATTAATTAACGACTTAATACAATTTAATAAACGTAATTAACAAATACGAGTAATACGCAAATTAAATTAAATCCTAATTAATCTACGACAATCAAGATTTATTTTACAAATCGATGCAAATTAAAAGAAAAAAATTCCAGAAATGGGTCGGGTCGAGTGGGTTTTTCGACCCACTCAAAGGTCGTATTATTTTTTGTATAATACTTGAAAGTTTGATACAAAACATAAAGTATGAGGTGGTGAAGTTGGTCCCAGTGACAACTTTCATACAGGAGACTCGGGTTCGAATCCACCCCTGACCTATCAACTGGGAGTCAAATGACCAAACCACTGAACCACCATCAACTTACTGATGTTTCAAATGGTTGAAAACTACTTGTTTCGAAAAAAAAAACACCGAAAAATGGACTAAGTCGAAAAAATTCGTCGACTCTCGGATGGGGATGTCGACGAATTTTCTCGACTGACCGATCCGAGAGTTGAGAATTGAAATATCAATATGTTGATAGTGGTTCAGTGGTTTGGTCATTTGGTTGGTCAGGGGTTCGATCCTCTTTAATAGCATTTTGTTTGTTTGATTTATTTTTTAAATTTTCAAAAGATAAATTCAAAGTGTAAACAAGGGGATTCGAACCCGGGTCACTTGTATGAAAGTTGTTCCTATGACCAACTTCACCACGTTATACTTTATGTTTCATATCAAACTTTCAAGTATTATAGAGAAAATAATACAACCCTTGAGTGGTCGAAAAACCCACTCAACCCGACCCATTTCCGGTTTTTTTCTTTTAATTTGCATCGATTTGTATAATAAATCTTGATTGTCGTAGATTAATTAGGATTTAATTTGCGTATTACTCGTATTTGTTAATTACGTTTATTAAATTGTATTAAGTCGTTAATTAATCTAATTAACTTTTTAAAATCACAGGCGTAACAATAATCGAAAAAACGGTTTTATTATCGAGTTCTAATAAAACGATACTTTATAAAATGTAAATGTGATAATATTTCGAGAATTAATTGCAAAGAAGAACTTGTCATTTTGCGTAATTCCATATATTAATTATATAGGAAGTCGGTTTTGGTTTATTACGATAATCGAAAAAGACGGTTTTATTATCGAGTTTTAATAAATCGATAATCTATAAAATGTTAAAGTAATATTATTTCGAGAATAAATATCAAGGGCAAAGTCGTCATTTTACGTAATTAACGCCGACGGTAAGAAGTAAAGCGCCGACGGTAAAAAGTAGCTGCGGAACTATGGCTATATGACATGACATAAAATGTGTTGCATGTCACTTGTACAAATTAGATTCTAAATCATATAATTTCGATAAAAAAAAATATAAAGAGTTAAATCTTTATATTAATAAAGAAGTAATTATAATCTCTTTTATGAAACATATATCAAATAGTTGTTTCTAGTTTAGTTTTATACAAAACATATATCGAATCATACTCGAATAATAACATCACTAGAAGATTTTGAAATATACTCTGTAGTCTGTACTCTGTATTGTTTATAAACCCAGTAATTTTCTTATACCTCTTTGATTAAATTTGTAAAAACTAACCACGTTTACAATTTAACGATCTAAATAATTTATTAAAAAAATTATGTTCATGAATAATACGAGTATAAATTTAATAAGAGAAATATCGAAATGAATAACTCACATAATATATAATAATAATAACCGGTATACATACATACTGATTGTGTATAACAATCAACAAAAGAATGAAATATAATAATCAAATAAAATAAACTTTACAATATATATAAAATAAATAATAATAAATCCCATGTTAGACGGTCCGACAAACAAGCAGATGTCATGTTTTAGTGCTTGATGAAAGAGAAAAGGGAGACAAGGATGGAGGAAGCAACAAGGAGAGTAGAGACAGGGAGAGAGAACCCTGCTCCGGTTTCTGAAGCTGGTGTGGGTGCTGGTGCTGAGGCTTGGGCGTTCACCATGGCGAAGAAAGCGGTGGCGACGATGACGGTGAAGATGGTGAGTTGGTTGACGGTGGTCGATGCCATTTTTTAAATGAGTACGGTAATCAAAGGTTTGAGCGAAGGTTGGAAGAGTTTAAGAGTAGAATATTGTGTTGTTTGGAAGTTTTGTGAGTTGTGAGTTTTGTGGTGTGGGAAATGGAGTATTTATAGGTGTGGATGGGGGGAGTTAGGTGGGGGATAGTGGGAAATTTGTAAGGTGTATAACCGCGTTGATTAAGGACTAAGGAAGACATGGGGGTGTAGTTGGCCTCTTGTAATTCAGAGCGGATCTTCTGTCCCATTTTAGTGTCTCACTCTGTATGTCACATTATATACTGGATGACACATCGCCTATTGAATCAATAAAATATGCAACAAATATCATAACCAGTTGATGTGTCATCTAGTGTATAGTGTGACACACAAAGTGGGACACAAAATGGGACAGGAGATCCACACTGCTTGCAATTGACCTGGCAAACGGGTTGGGTCGGATCATTTTGGGTTCGGGTTATTTTCGGATTTGTTAGTTTCAACTTTTTTGCAAGGATAACGATTCGTTTTCTATAATAATAGTCGGGTCAGTTTTGGGGTAGCTCGGATCAATTCGGGTTACGGGTCAAACTCGGGTATTAAGTTCGGGTGTTGGGTCAGGTTCGGGTTGGGCCGGGTCAGTTTTGTCAAGTCCACTTGTAAAGTAGTTTCATGAGACCTTTCACAATGGTAACCGCTTTCTATGCAAAGGCTCTCATCATAATACGACTGTATGACCTAAAATCGGTTTAAAAATGAATAAAAACTTTGAATAAAAGAAGATTAAAGCAATCATCAATTTACACACACCTTACATGGAAAAAAAATGTATCGAATATGTCTTAACCTAGTGGTTAAGATCCTATACCGTGAACGACGGATTACAGATCGGATCCCCCTCCCCTATATCGTAATGCGATTAAGTGTAAGCTTCGATGAAAAAAATAATAATGGTTTAATACAATAAAGGTTGAGCCCAAGAACTCATCACACAAGCCCAATGAAAAACCAACAATTTAGCCCAAGAAAAGTAGGCCAATAGAGATGAAGAAAGAGTAAGCCAAAAGTCCTACAGAAATTGGCAATGCAAAACCAACTCCAGTTTCTACTGCAGGCAGTGGTGAAAGCTCTGATGAGTCTTGACCCTTCACACTAATCACCACCATTAACACCACTAATACCGTCAAGAAACGGCCTCTAAACATCGTCATTTCGTCCCCCAAAATCGCTCGTGAATCGACTAATTATGAGGGAAGTTTGAAGTTATAGTGAGGTTGATCAAGTTATGTGTGGAAATGAATAAATGAATTGAACAAGAATTGTATATATTTATAGGGTGATTAACATGTGAGATGTGACCCACGGCGGATCCAGAAAAGTTTCTTTACGGGATCCTGGAGAAAAAAATTTATTAGTTATACACAGAAATTATAAATTTATTGGATAAAATATACGAAAAAATTGTGGTACTGGATCCTGGGATCCTATAACGCAAAGCATAGATCTGTCACATGACAATATGGTATGACTAATATTTCTGATGTCACATGTGACCAGTTTTGAACCTAGAAAATTTTCTCTACGACTCTACATGGTAAGATTTAAAAGTTATTTATACATATAAAAATTATAATTTATTAGACAAAATATCCGAAAATACTGTGTCAGAGTTCGGTGACCCTGTAACGCAAAGCATAGATCTGTCGTTGGATGAAACGTGTTATGTCACATGACAATATGGTTTTAAGTAAGATGTTGATATACTACTTGAATAAGGCTAATTTGAGGTGATATGTCTAAAATGTAAATAGTAAGGTAAATGGGATAGTCTTGCTTCCTTTGTAGGGTAGGGCACCTAACTTGAGAGACAAATGAGTTGGGACACCTTTTGTAGTAGTAGAAGTGATCTTATTGTTTCTTCAAAGCCAAGGGAAGTCTAGATGTTTTCTAGTCGGCTACTCAACGTCATCGAATCTTGAAAATTTTTGAAAGTCTAGATGTTTTCTAATCGGTTACTCAGCACTGTCGAATCCTGAAAAACTTTGAAAGTCTAGATGTTTTCTAATCGGTTACCCAGCACTGGCGAATCTAGGAAAACTTTGAAAGTCTAGATGTTTTCTAATCGACTACTCAGTACTGGTGAATCTTGAAAAAGATTTAAAGTCCAAACTTGTTTAATCGGCTATTCAGGGTTGACGGATCTAGAAAATTTCTGAATTTATTGTTATTTTTTAGATATTTTTGTGCATGATATACATATTTTTAGTATTTTGAAACTCCGAAAACATACTCATGAATGCACAAGTTGAGATCAACTATGCTCATCAATTCCCCATGTGTAATTACAACACACATAGTTGAGTTTTCAAGACATACATTAGACACTAACTAAGCCATTAAGCAAGGCATTAGTGGTGAAGTAAGAGAACTAGTAGCTTAAAATCACAAACTTTTAGGGCTAGATCTGATAAACGGATCAACCAGATTATTTGAACTTTGATCGCATCCTCCATCAGGGACGGGTCAAATCGACTCAGGTGCTACGAATTCAGATTATACGAGTATCAGATTGCGTCAAGGTCGATTTCAACCACTAAAATATTTCAATATTATCAATTGTCGATTGTCAAATGTCCTATCGCAGGCGAGTTAGATCGGTTTCTCGAGTCGGGTCAACCGGTGACTAGAGCTATCATGGACAGTACCGTTCGATTTTTAGCAGGCTTGGACACAACATCCCAACCGGGCCAAATTTTTAGCAGGCTTGGACACAACATTTTCAAAAATATACAAAAGTCCAATCTGCGAACTCGTTTGTCCGTGGACCAAAATTTGACACTTCGCACGGCCCATGTCCGACCCGAACCTGCATATGATCACCTCTACCGGTGACAAAGATCATATTAAGATTTGTCATGAAAACTTAAGAGAGCTCCTTTACACCACTCTTCAACAAAAGTTCCAACCCAAAGAAGTACTAGTACAACAAAACCAGCAAAAACATTACATTTATAAACCATTTCTCACAACTTCAATCAAACAAAAAAACCTAAGATCAACAACACTCTTAGCAAACCATGGCTACAATCATCATCAATCAAAAACATATAAACAAGCATACCCGATTCACGGATTACCCGGACATCAAACATCCGCCTTCTCGGATTTATGTGCGGCGATCAAGCTCTTCGTGAGCCATATCGCAGTTTCACGAGACGACACCGTTTCCTCTCCAAAGGGTCTAAGCACCCCCGAGAGCTCGTCGAGCTTATCCTCCACAAGTAACCGTGCACACAACTCGAGGAGCGATTCCAATGCATCGGCCCGTTGGTGGCCCGGAACTTCGGCCCCACCTTTCCCTTGATCGCCCCTCATTGCCGTTAATGTCCTCTTAAGCAACGATATATCCGCCTGCGACGGGCCGGTGGTCCCCGCTTTCTCGTCTTTCTCACGCACCTCGTTCTCCGTCGAAGTCGCTTTCACTAACGGCGGAGATTCATCGTCACGAGAGATGCCAACGTCGGCGTGGGTATTGCCCCCGGGTTTGACTTCTTGACTTTTTTCTTCGATGGGTAGTTCCGAACGGTCTTTTTTGGTGTCGTTCTCGATGTCAACGTCAACCCAATTCGGTGCAAGAGAACCTGTTTCTTTGATAAGGCTTTCGTTGGCCTCGGTCAAGTCGATGAGTCGTTCCGACGAGAATGACTCACATTTCGAGGTTTGACTATCGTCACACCGTTCCCGTTCCTTCAAGTAGCAAACGGCATCGACTCTCTTCGTTTCAAGGTTCTCCTCGGAGGTAGCCGACGTGGATGATTTATCACAAGTCGGGTTTTTCGCGGGCGTAACAACGGCTTTGTTGTTCGGATCACATTGATCGAAACTCCCAACGAGCTTTACCGCCGCTTTAGCCTCTTTCTCTTTTCCATCTTTAACCCTATTCGGTCTACCACCACCACTCGAAAGCCGTCTTGGTGAATTCTCCTTCGAGTTTGGCGATTTAACGGGAAGATGACAAGGTGATGCAGCACGACACCTCATTAGATACGGTTGAAGATGGGGATGTCTTAAAAGTTCTGCAGCCGTTGGCCTAAGCTCAGGACTTTTCCGTAGCATTGTCTTTATAATCTGTTTCCTGCATGGATAACATTGAACACAAAAAGATGCAGTCTTAGCCTACTGGTTAAGAATTTAAGATCCAGTATCGCAGGTTTGAATCCCAGAAAAACGTATAGATGATCTTACAATGTAGGCGAGTACACGATGGGAAACGGGGATAATACTAATCTGTTGATCTTGTTGATCAGACTGTTCATATCCTGTTCCACAACATCGAGAAAAAAAAAATTAACAGTGATTGCATTCACTTTTTTTCCTGAAGCAAGAAAATTTTCGATTTCCAGGAGTATAATTTAGGAAAGGAACATACGGAAGCTCGGAATGCTGGTTGATGTGCAGCAATCTCGAATATACAACAACCTGAAACGACAAACAAAATCAACACGGGACAGGATACAGTCTACAGATTACATTGTACTGTGAACTGAGAAATACATGGATGTGTTCATATGTAGTACAGTACTTACCAAGTGACCATATATCTGATTTATAACCGTAAGGTGAGTCTGCAAGTAGCTCCGGACACATGTAATTAGGGGTACCGACAACCTATGTACAAGAAGCGGAATTGCATCAGAATTTACATCAACTTTTTCCGGTAATTGTGCAACGACTAAGCTGAAAAAAGAGAGTCAATACCGAGGAAGAACGATCATCAGGCATAACGATTTTGGCTAGTCCCAAATCACCTGTAACGATTTGTGTTCCGTTAGTGTCGTGAGGTTAACAGCTTTGAAACGAAGGAAGAATTATTAATTTTTGTATATTAAGAAGAAAGTTGAGTGCCCTTACCAAGACGTATGTCGTTTTCCTTTGTCAAGAATATATTTGAACACTGACGGGAAAAAAAACAGGTTTTACATTCAGTGTTAGTCCGCACTTCAGAAAACCAACATGCTTATGCTGTAAAGTTTAAACCTTTGAAGCAGATTATACGGAATTTTCATGTAAACGAACCTTGATATCTCTGTGAAGAATACGGTTTGAATGCAGGTAATCGAGAGCCAGTAAAAGCTGAGTCGTCCATCTGCAGACTCGCTGAATGCAACAGAAACAATACTTGAATTACATATAAATAAAACTAGTTGATATAATACGGAGTACAAAATAATATTTTCTTGATTTACCTCCTCGGAAAAAATTGTTGCTTTGGTTTTCCTGATGATTTCCGCCCTGAAAACCCAATACACGTTTCCTCGTTTCAATCTATGTTACTTCAATTTAGACCAAAATAGCCATGACCGACACCCTATTGGACACGACACCTCATAGAAGAGTCATAATTACGATAGTCGACCTACACAACCAAAAAAACGCCATGTACATGCAAGAGCGGTACTTACATATCACCGCCTTCACAATTGTTTCTCACGATGCATACACAGTTTTCCTGCATGACAAAGAGGGAAAAGAGTATGGCTGAATTACATGAAGACATCACATACTTAGATGTGTTAACATGTGAATAAACGAACACGGAGTATTTAGTATTTACCTTGTCGAGCCAAGAATCTTTGTACTCGACAATGTATGGATGATTTAACTTCGATACCAAGTCCATCTGCGGAAAACAAGAACAACCAATTTAGACTATGTCCTGGTTACATAAAAAGAAGCAGCAGCAGCAGCAGCAGCAGCAGTAGTAAAAGCAAAGATTACTAACCTCCTGAAGCGCGATTTTCCTGAACTTCTCGGTTTGTTTAGCTAGTCGAATCTTCTTCATTACATACCTGAAAAGACACGCAAAGTTTACAACTTTAATGGGCGTGAACCATTGATTAGTACGATAGACGATCATGGCCTGAAATTACCCGACTCAAAAACGACCCAAATGGCCAAATTGAACTGACTCAACTCAAAATGACCCGATGCATGATTACCCAAATTACTGACTTGAAATAAAAACATACAATTTCCACTCGAACTGACAAAAAGAGGCGAAACAAACAGAAGTTCTAAGTTGATGATTGAAGCTCGTTCAATGGTTTTACACCTTGCTATTTCCTCTCTTCCATGTTTTCCAAAATCCACATATTTTGAAAAGGGTACACAAAGTACAAAGCAACCGGAAAAAACCCGGCCCAAAAATGACCCAAATGACTTCGTTTGTTTGGTCTACCACCACTTCTATCCCTTATGAATTAGGACTGCCTTACAACTCAAAACCATGCTTCTAAAACCCGACCCAAAAAATGACCCAAATGGCCAAATTGAACCGACTCAACTCGAAATGACCCGATAAGTGTGCACCCAAAAATGATCAAACACGAACTCCATCGAATGATCCAATGACTCATTTGTATGGTCTACCATCACTTCTACCCCTTATGAATTACGACCACTTTGAAACTTCAAACCATGCTTCTAAACCCGACCCAAATGGCCAAATTGAACCGACTCAACTTGAAATGACCCAATAAATGTGCACCCAAAAATGATCAAACACGAACTCCATCGAATGATTCGATGACTCTTTTCTTTGGTCTACCATCACTTCTATCCCTTATGAATTAGGACCACTTTTATTTACAACTTAAAAACCATGTTGTTAAAACCCTTGGTGCATATGCAATCATATATACCACTTTTTTGAGAAATTAATGAGTTTATACTTGAACCTCAAGTGGGCCAAATTCAAATTCAAATTAATCACACTACAAATTACTCAATGAAGATGATCAATTACACAAATTAAAACAATCAATACTTCAATTAACAAAACATAATATTATAGAGTAAGACCGTCTCACACCGTACAAGGGTCCTCCTTTCTTAGCAACGCTTTTGGATGTGAAACCGTCTCACACAATAATGTTAGAATGTATGAACATATAAGCAATTAAGGCAAAACTCACTTCTTTTGCTCAACTTTGTTAAGAACAAGAAAAGAAGTTCCAAATGCTCCACTATCAATTTCTTCAATAACTTCATAATCCTCCATCTTACATTTCCAATCACCATTTTCAGCTTCCATTCTTCAAAACCCTAAACCCCCCTTTTTCCAATGCAACCAAAATTGAAACATTCAAACACAATTTTTTGGCATAAAGTTGACATTTTTAGCATAAATTTGAACTTGGTAATAGTTAAAAAAACACAAATTTACCTTGAATTACTACTTCAAAGAATACCTAGAAATTTGAAACAAACACATTTCTTACTTTCTCAGCATAAAATTAACATTTTTTTAGCATAAATGTAAACTTAGTATAAAAATAAAAGAAATATTTACCTGGGTAATTTCTTCAAAGAATACCTGAAAATTTGACATAAACAAGTTTTTTTTTTAGAAAAAAGTTGACATTTTTAGCATTTTTAGCAAAAATGGGAACTGGGTAATACATAAAATTTGCTAACCTTGAGTAAATTCTTCAAAGACTGGATCTTTTTAATCTTTAATTCAAGAAAAAAAAACCCAGAAAAAAACTGATGAAAACCCAAAGGAAATCAGCAGTTTTTTTATTCCTGAAGAAAAGGATAAAATTAAGAGCAGAAATTGTGAAGACAGACTGAAGACAAGTTCAACAGTTGGAGTAAAGGAGGAAGCAGAGCAGCAGAATAAATAAATATAATTAAAAAAACAAAAAAACAAGGGTGTTAATAAGAAGAGTGAGTATTTAATATTTTAATAGCTCGGTTTTTCGTGACGGATTATCAGTCGTATTGTTAAAAATTTAAAAAACGTACGAGTATTAGATGAGGTAAAATATTGTGGTGTTTCTCGAGAATAATACTCGCTTCGTTTCATTTGATTTTTTATATTTGTTTTTGGTTACTATGAATAAGTAAATGAAATCGTGAATGTAACTTCTACTCCAATATATACGGAGTATAAGATAAAAAATATAGTCACGTGGGATCCGATTCTAAATTGTCTAATCGACTAGGTTATAAATATCAAATTTTTAAAAATTTTAAAAATACATAACTAAAGATATAGACAAAAGAAAACGTGCATTAACAAGTGTAAAAATGTAAAATGCAAAGAATTAAATGAAATGGACAGTGTAATGATTTTTTTTTGATTTTTTAAAAAAATTGGTGAAAATTTTGATCGTTTGTAATAATATGACGTATATATCTGTCGTGGATAGAGAATTTGTGAGTATTTAATAGAAAAGGTGGATCTTGTGAGATTGGTTGGTGAAGAAAAAACAACAAAAGGAATGGTAGGGTTGGGGAAATACTTCATGAAATACCCCTAATTATGGTGACATAACATAAAAACCTAACAATGTGATTATACCCATTTTCATTTACGACTGATATATCCGTCTTAATTTATACGCAACAGGTGAAATTGTATGAACGAGATTAAACAGAATATATCGAGAGTAACAAATAAAACTTATATGATCTGAACATATGAAATACTAGTATATTATTTAAAAAGGGTATATCAGTTACAAGGGAGATCAACCGGAATTAGAGGTGATCATATGCGGGTTCGGGTTGGATTGGTCCACGGGCAAGCGGGTTAGCAGGTTTGGGACGGGTTCACGGGTCGGACCTTTGTATATTTTTGAAAATGTAGTGTCCAAGTCCGCTAAAAATTCAGACCGGACGAGACGAACCAAATCAGACGGTACGACCCATGATCAGTTATAGTCGAAATGATGATTAATTTGAATATTATGAATTCATGATTATGGTCCAAAACAAAAAGAAGGGGATAAGTATTGATTATTGAATTAAATTAAATTAGTGAAAGGTCTCTTTCAAGAACAAAATTAATTAGTGGTGGGTGTAATTAGTCACTAAGTCACTACTTTTTGACACATATTTAGATAGATAATTAAGAAAGTTTCATCTAGTGGCTTCTTAACTTGTCATACTAGTCATAAATTAGATTACCAAATTTAATACTAAACCTAAACTTTTAGGTAAAACGGTTGCCTGGTACAAAGTCGAGATGAAAGTAAGTTGTGTCGTGTCATAATCTATGTTGATCCATCGATCGATCGTTCGAAGTTTTGTGTTGTATCGTGATGTGTCTTGTTTGATACAAAGTTGATATGAGATGAAACAGTGACTTGCTGATATAAAGTTGAGATGAAAGTGGGTTGTGTTTGGTCGTTATTTATGTTGATCAATCGTTCGAGAAGATGGTATAAGCACAGACACGAGAGTAGGCTTTGTGTTGGTAGACACGAGATCCATACCGTGTCGTGCTTGGACATGACCAAGCAACTCCTTCAATTCACTCCAACCCTATCTTGTTCTTTTGCGCAACACGCGGGTCGTGTCGTGAATCAGCCTATACACGATCTTCTTTCTCAAACTTTAACCCAGACAGACAGAAACGATCAATGATATGTCATACTATGTTAAGTCGTAGTTAAAATAGACTCGTATCTTGGTACAAACACAGACACGGGAGTAGGCTTCGTGTTGTGCTTGTGAAATGGAAATTACAGCCTAGGTATACGACATGAGTTCCATAGCGTGTCGTGTCATGAATCAGCCTAGACATGGTCTTCTTTCTCAAACTTTAACTCAAGCAGGCATACATAATCAATGATACATCACACTGTATGACTTAACTGAGCTGAGTTATAAGTTTTTTAACTTAAACATTTATATGACTTAGCTCGACAACTTCACACTAAAGTTCAGAAAATTTACAACAAAACTCAAAACCTTTGTGATAAAGCTCAAAATCATAAAACCAGTTGTACATAGAGCTATGTACAATTGGTTGTATAATCTTCTCATTGCGCACGGAAACCTTTGTGATAAAGCTCAAAATCATAAAACCAGTTGTACATAGAGCTATGTACAATTGGTTGTATAATATTCTCATTGCGCACGGAAACCTTTGTGATAAAACTCAAAATCATAAAACCAGTTGTTCATAGAGCAATCTACAACTAGTTGTATAATCTTCTCATTGGACACGGAAACCTTTGTGATAAAACTTAAAATCATAAAACCAGGCTGTACATAGAGCTATGTACAACCGGTTGTATAATCTTCTCATTGCCTAGGCACGATCTTCTTTCTCAAACTTTAACCCATACAGGCAAACACCGAGACACGATCAATGACACATCATATCATACTGTGTTAGGTCGTACAGAATAGATAAAATAGACTCGTATCTTATTGGATCGTGGACCATACTGAATAGAGCAAGTTGAAGGATGCCAGAGTGAAGAGTGGGTGGGGGAAATTTCCAAGTGTCGTGTAGCTTGCATCGTCACTCTCACTCTCTTAAATGTTAATGTTTCTTACTTGTTTCACCATTATGTGTGTACACTAAAAGGTGTTTATGGACATGGGGACGACCTTGTTCTAATAAATATGAGTACAATCTTATTGTACTCTTTTTTAACACCAATCGTGCACCATTTTTTTCACCATGTTATCCATTCGATTCAGATTTTGAGATCTGTTTTCTTGTTTAATCAGTTTAGTTTCGATGGACAGGATGCACCAGGCCACCAGTTTTATCATGTTGTTGTCCACTTGATTCAGACTTCGGGATCTATTTTCTTGTTTAATCAGCTTAGTTCTGATGGGCGGGATGCACTAGGCCACCAGTTTTACCATGTTATTATCCATTCGATTCAGAGTCCGAGACTTGTTTTCTTGTTTAACTAGCTCAATTCTGATGATCGGGGTGCACTATTTTTTACCATGTTATCCATTTGATTTAGACTCCGAGGACCTGTGTTTCTTGTTTAACCACCTCAGTCATGGTGGACGGGGTGCACCAGTTTTAGGTTTTACTATGTTATTATCCATTTAATTTAGACTCCGAGACCTGTTTTCTTGCTTAACCAGCTTAATTCTGATGGTTAGGGATCGAGTTTCTGGTCTCGTGAGTAAGGGATAATGTGAGTTGGTGAGGAACAAATAAACAAAACTCGGTTTGATTTGATTAGAGACCAATTAGGTCGATTTTAACTAGAGTTTGAAGAGGAGACTTTCTTTTATTCTCTTGTATAACCAGCTCAATTCTTATTGACAATGATCGAATTCTGACCTCTTAAATAAGGGATGAGGTGAACAACTAGCAGACAAAACTCATTTGGTTTGATTATTATAGATATATTGGACCCGACTTTTTCCTCAATTTGAAGGAAAGACTCTAGCTCGAAGTTTTATCCATTAAATTTGCATTCAAGGGTTACGTTGTTCTCTTGTCTAAACCAACTCAATTATGAATGACACGAATCAAAATTCAGACTTAGGGTCTGGGGATGAGGTGAGCAGTCAACACACGAACCTCATACATACGATTTGATTAGAGATATATCGAACCGACTTTTTCCTATTAGAAGAGGAGACTTTAGCTTGGACTTTTTTTAATCTTTGGTTATGTACTTATGTAGGCCTCTTATAGTGCCCATTGTAGTGATTATATCAAGTTTGTTAGTGATCTATTCTATGAGAAAATACTTGTAGTCAATTAGACAAATATAAAAGGAAAAGTGATTTGAGATTAGAAAGTGATGTTTTTGGGGAAAAATTGAAAAAAAGTTAGGGTTAGTATACCCTTTGAAAAGGGCAATTCCAAATAGTTGGACCCTTTAAAATGTTCAAAACAATGTCTTGCCGACAAATCTTAATGATGGAATTAGTATCTATCTACACCCAACAATATCCCATTCCTCAACTTTGTCACATTCCTAACTTTTAATCACCCAAATTCTGACATAAAACGATTTCACGATAATATTACTCTATATGATAAAATATTAAAAACTCTCGTATAAAAACCGGTCACAAATCACTTACCGTATGGGCAATGTAGACTTTTTACATCGACAAAAAGACGATGATGGGCAATACTAACATCGTATGTAAACCTTGTAAGTGAGTCAATCGGGTTGGGTTCAGTTTGGATTAGTCTATAAGAACTTGGGTCAAGTCAACCAAGACGAGTCAATCAATTCCCATCATGGGTCAAACTCGGGTCTTTGAGTTCGAATATGGATCAAGTTATACACGACATAGACGGTTCAACCATGTTCAATAAAGTTACAAGGATTTTTGACACAAAACAAATAGAAATCGCCCATGAAACAAGAACGAACCAAGACGGTTTTCTATTTTCACACACCGATGAAACCAAACCGAAGAAACAACAGGAATTAGGGCAGGACTCGAGAAGTGTTTGATACGAGTCTAGGGCAAACATCGGTTTTACAGGACGAATATTAATGCTTGGATTTGGATTTTCTGGAACTTCTTTTGTTCTCCATTTTTTCCTGAATAGCTTCGAATTCTTCCTCAGTAGGCTCGGATGACGAGCTTTGTCCTCCATACTTGGATATCATCGAGTTGAACATTGAATCGAATTTGTCCTTCCTGTCGTTCTTTCGCTGTGATATGATTGCAAATAGATCAGATTCCGGGTTCTTGCTTGACCTGTCATCACAGATGAAAAAAAAAACAAAATAAATTGTACATTCGGAAAAAGGATACAACTTTCTCAACTTTTCAAGGTTAATCGATTTTTTTTTAATACTTTTTTCTTCGCTTCAAAGGGTTTGTGGGTGGTTTCATTTTCGACACTTCCTTCGCCCATTTCTTGTACGATTTGTATTCCTTCAGCTCACCTGCATCAAAACGACAGTCAGTTTTCATAACTGTTGCTGTACAATTTACAGTACAGAATATAGCAGCATACCTGAAGCTATTGATTCATCGAGAATATCCTTAAACCTATGAGAGTCCAGAAGAGAATCCGAGCATAGCATGGAGCAAAACAGCCTTATTTCACACAAACAGAAACAAAAATTATCACGCTTGAGCAAAAACGCAAGCAAAAGAGGGATTTCAGACGTAATCATATACTATAATATACTATACCTCTTCATATTACCCTTGCATTTGTTGTACAGGTTGATCAAGTCGTTTTTCTCAGAATCAGATCCTCTGTAGTTTGCTTCAAACTCCTCAATATCATCAACTGTCACCTGAATGTATTTTATTTTTACTCAGCATATCAAACTAAACAAGGTCGAAGTTCGCTCATGAATATAGAGAAGTCGAGGTGTTCAGAAATCGGAATTTACCTTTTTGAACACGGACCTGAAGAAGGATTGCAGGTCATTCATAGCATCCTCGCCAAGATCCTGTAAAATATCAAATTTAGTCCTCCGTACAATAATATCTGAATTATGAAGCCAAAAATGGGAATTATTAGGTTTTAAGTGAAGCTCACATCATCATCTACCACCCCAGTCTCGTCATAGAGGGCTCGTTTTTCTTCATCGCCAAGAATCGACATAACTTTCTGCAACTGTTGAAATTTCTCATTTGCATCCTGCAAGAAAACAAACAAAAGATATCCATCAAATTCGTGAAAAAAAAAACTCGTCATGGAGGAATGCAACAGAAACAGATTCACAGCATCGTAAAATCAACAACCTTATCGCCAGGGTTCTTATCGGGATGTAGACGTAATGCTAACTTGTGGTATGCTTTGCGGATTTCCTGATGCGAAGCAGTCTTTTCCACTCCAAGAACCTGTACAAGTAAATTACCAATAATTACGGTATCTCATAATCAATTAACAAAAGGTAGAACAAACCCAATATCAAACTTCAATTCCAAGAAAATACTGCAGACAATGTAAAATTTAATCAAGCGTCGGAAATTCGAAACATTTGAGCTTGGCAAAATCTTTGTTTTTATGCTGCAGCTTCATTCAATGCTAACTGTAACGATAAAGCGATAACAGATTTGTTTATCATGAGCAAAATCGATTCAATTGTGCCGAATTTCACTGCCCTAAACATCAACTTCATCAAATTTAAACTCCTATCAATCGAACAAAACCGAAATGCAGAAACTTGATTCTGAACAGCAGAAACTATCTCCAACAAATCAATTTAGGGTTTTTATCTTATTTTTTGCCTCATTCAAACATCGATTTTAAACTCAACGTATAAAACCCAGTTAACGATTCGATAAGAAACCGTCTCATTGGAGAATTAGTGCTCAAACTGCGAATCTATCCACAACCCATTAATCTAGGGTTACCTACCATAATTTTACCTCAATCAATTGAACAAAAACGTGACTAAAACCCATACACCCAAAACCCTAACCCTAACCCTAAATCAGTAAAGTAAACAAATTAAGATACGGGAAAATCAGCCAACCTCATAGAGCGATTTTCCCTTGCTAGATTCACCATGATCCTCCATTTCTGAGTCCGATTGTTCACGCTCCTCTTCGAATTCGAGTTCAACTTCGTCGGAAATACCAGATTTTCTCTTGCGCGCCATTTTATTCCTGCGATTGAACTGATAGAGAGAAACGTGTAGAAGAGAAGAACGTAAGGAATAAGTAAATGGTTGATTGACGATTGTGAAATTGTGAAATGATTTTGAAAATCGAAGATTGAGATTTGGGAATTAGGGTTGTGACTTGTGACGATCAATTTATAAGGAAATTATTCCCGCCATTTATGTCTCTTGATTTTTAGGTTTTCCCGCGGTTTGATTGATTATACACAAGGTAAACGGGTCAACCGGGTCGGAACATTTTCGGGTTAACCCAATTGGGTTAACCCGTATTATTCTGGGGTCAGATCGTTTCCACGTCTGTTATTTTCAACTTTTGTAAGGATATCGAATCCTTTTCTACAATAAAAGCTCAGTCATTCCAATTACGGGTCAAACTCGGATCTTAAGTCTTCAGTTCCGGTGTCTATCGTGTCAAGTTATTCCAGTCAGATCAGTTTTGTCAAGTTATTCCAGTCAGATCAGTTTTGTCAGATCTAGTTGCAAGCTCAAAGTATCAATGAGATGTCTCTCGTTAAACTTATTGGGCAACAATGATCGGTGTATAATACTAACAATGATGATATCAAAAATAATAAAATAAATTTGTATAATATAAATAAATTCGTATAATATAAATAAATACGTATACATAAAATAAATACGTATAATCTGTCTCCTCTAGTATTTGAAAACATTTTATAAAAATATTCAAGATAAATTATGAGACTTAGAATCTACAAACGATTACATGTTATCTGAAAACCGTTTTTTTTTTTTTTGTTGCTAACGCAAGGTAATGTCGTTCATACAATGTTCATAAAATTCTACAGTCTCGATCGAGAATGACCCGTATCAAAACAACTAATAAACCGATAAAATTTTTCTATACTCGAACTAAATTTCACGTATATATATGCATTCACGCAGTCGAACTCTCAGCATTCCTGCAGGCTGCAGATCAGATTGAGCTGTTTTTCCGGGATCTACAGGGTCCAAACCTCGCGTAAAAGCTCATACCTAGCATTCCCTGAACACCCACTCGCCTGTAAATTCAACGGGGAATCAAAATGATCCAACTCCTCGTCGCTGGTGTACCCCATCGACACGTTCCTGTCGTGATCAGGTTTCCCGCATGCTTCTGCTACTTTTTCTGAACCCGCTTTTGAACGCAGCAGCCTGTATACGACTTCTGATGCTCTGTAAGGAAAGGTTACTGCTGATTCTCCTGCTGTTCTTCGCTCCACGAAACTCTGATAACAGGTTAATGCATATATGCATCATTGCATCAGTTCAGTTGAGTTCAGTTCAGATAAAATTCAGACAAATACAGTTCAGATTTTCGCATTACCTCAGCATTCAGAGACTCTAAGACTTCGCCAGGGACTTGGTCGGGACAAAATTCATCGGGAGTGAAGTAGCATAAGATTCGTTTGATCACACCGAGATTAATCGACGGACAGACCTGAAAACAATCAAACATTACATACAAAATCAGATTTTATTTTATTTTTTTGATTTTTTTCCTGACGGTCTTAAATATTGTTCGATTTGATTTCGACCTGTTCCCTGATAGATTTGTCGATGAGCAAGTCTTTGGGGAGCATCAACAGATCGCTAAGTTCATTAAGAAGGTTGAAACACTCGGTTTTGGCTTGGAACGACGTTGGGTGTTCATCATCAGATTCAAACTCATCATCTTTCAGTAGAACCATATCATCGAACCACCTCGACCAATTGCCAACCTACACAAAAAAAAATCGAAAATAAGACCGTTATCAATCTGTACTAATTTCTGATGCAAAATATAGAGTGAAATGAGATGCGATACATACAGCGTTCTTAAGCTGTGCACCAGAACCGAAGCTGAATTCACCAGCGGGGATAGGGAGCACCCTAGAATCGACTATAGGATCCGATACTGGATCCGTTGGAATCTGCTCAGCAGAATCTCGTAGTATAGCATTGAACATCGCCACGTCTAACCTCTTTATGCATTCTTCCATCACCTAATAAACAAACAAACACGAACCCACGATTCATCATATAATAAAACGGGTCAAGTGGGTCGGGTTAGGGTTAGGGTTAGGGTTAGGGTTTGGGTCAGGTCAACTTACCATCCTTGCTAATACAGGAAGACAGCCACATTCGTGACTGGCAGCACGTAGAGGACACAGCCTTTGGAAAGCAGTCTCGAACGCATTTTTCCAAAGCTCGATTGAGAAAATTCCTTGTTTTTGATCTCCTAGAGCCGGTCCCATCAACTTACTCACGCTCTTCGGGCTCATCAACTCTTCTACTGGCGACACCATGTTCGGTGTCAATGCCTGAAATCACATCGCAGATGAGAATCCAACCCCTGACCTAATAATTAAATTTATTTTTAAAAAAAAAAAAAAGAAACTACCTGCCACCAGACAGACTCGACAAGGCGAGAGAAAATCCAAGACTCGATTTTTTCTAAACCAGAAGTGAAGGTGCTCGTCTCTTCCCAATCATCAAACGACTGACTCGGCTTCATGTTCTTGGCTTGCATGGCATGTCCATTACTTGAAAGGCTCGACATACCAAAAGCTTGTGATATGATCTTCCTCAGGACAACCGTGTTAGACAGCCAAAACGTTAACCTTTATCAAGAACATCGACAACCACGTTAGATAATACAGTAATCGTAACATATAAACTATGTGAAATCGTGAAATTGATATGTAGAGGGCATGCATGCACCTAGCAAGGTCATTCCCGCAGGTTCGAGCAACCAGAATGATTCCTGAGACAGTATTTCTAGCAATGGTAGCCCTCTTACTCCGACCCCAATGCTTGCATGCATGAATGTAAAGCCTAGACAGTCGTCGTGCAGGTGTGTGTAGTTTGTGAGATGAGCTTCCATGTTCTGGTACAACAGAATACAGCGAGAGTTCAAGCGCAGCAACTTCCATTAACTCTTGTTCTAACTTCTCGATCCTATTCTCCATCATCTCGACTCTCCCACCTTCTTCATCGTCACCATTCGACACCTCCTCAAACACGTCTTCATCCTTATCCTTTGCTTCTGACGAATCCAACGTGGGGTACACTTTCATATTCGAAGAAACTTCAACTACTTTAACATTGTTTGATTTCCTGACTGAACCCGACTTGTTTTTTCTTTCAGTAACGATTTTCTTAGACATTTTTCTTGTTTCAAGTTTCTGATCGTCAGCTGTCAAGGGATCGCCTTGAGACGACGAGGATGAATCTTTCAAAGATTCATAGTCAGATTCTTCTCCTCCACCTCCTCCTCCTCCTGCCTTTCCCTTATGACCTTGGAACGAATCCTCAGACCGGTTTGAATCATCCACGTAATGTATAGCCACGTTTTCATAAACCTCGCTCGTCTCAGTACTCAAACTCGTGTCACTCGCTATATTTACAGAAACCGGCTTAGAAGAACGCGAGGATGCTTTAGATTGCGTTTCTTTCGACACTGATTTCCGACCACTGTAAGTAGTATTACTCTCTTCACCTATTCTGCTACTTGTACTAGTTTCTCTCCTTGGTGTTCTCACGGGTCGTTTTGTTTGAGTATTATTCTGAACTTTCTTCCTGTCGGAATCCTTCATAGTAAAAAACAATCGAAACCCACAAAAATCACGAAGAAAAATCCCAAAATATCAAGAAAATCGCTACCTTTCCGCTGTTCTTCCTGACATTTAATCTCAAATTATCCTGCAAAACAGAAAAAACACAACCGATTCAGAAAAAGTTCAAGAAATCCACAAAAACCCCGAAGAAAAAATTAAGATTGAACACCCGAATGGCCAAAATATCAAGAAAATCGCTACCTTTCCGCTGTTATTCTTTCTGACAGTTGCATTGCATTGCTGTTTAACACCGGAATCTCAAATTATCCTGCAAGACAGAAAGAACGAATCACATAAGAACCGATTCAGAAAAAGTTCACGATGAAATGACAAATGCATCTTTTTAATCATCTGAAAACGGAAAATCAGATGACATGATCCATTTCAGAAAAGAACAGATTACTTTACTAGTAGTACAAACTACAAAATGCAAACTTGCAAAGGCAACTTCTGAAATGTCGCCTTCATCATTCTCATCACGGTCCCCCT
The DNA here is from genome assembly GCA_958450325.1 of Agrostemma githago. Classification (NCBI taxonomy): domain Eukaryota; kingdom Viridiplantae; phylum Streptophyta; class Magnoliopsida; order Caryophyllales; family Caryophyllaceae; genus Agrostemma; species Agrostemma githago. The sequence goes on along the minus strand of OY288247.1, from coordinate 75,816,480 downwards.
TTTCCAGGGATTGGAACTCGATTTTACTCAAACAACTTTGACATCATAAGATTTCGCACACCTACTGCAAAAATCTCGATTTGTTGAACACAGATTGGTGTATGAGACGGTGTAAGTATAACCTTAGAGAAGTTCAGATCTAGGTAATAATGTAAAGATGAATGAACAGCGAAATATGAGTTTGTGTTCAGACTTGGAATCATGATGATCAATCATAATTCACCCAAAGATAACAGTAAAATTAACCAGCAACTATTAATTTCACCCAAAAAAAAAAAAACTTTTACAGTAACATTATTCAAAACACAGATCAACAGAGGTTCAATCTTTTTTTTTTACCAGAATTCAGTCAATGGTAACTGTAACATTATTCAGAAATCAACAGAGATTCAATCTTTTTTTTACCAGGATGGAATAATTTACTCTGAGATCACAGTAAAATTAATCAACTATACACTACACTTCAATCAAACCCAAATCAGCAAAAGATTGAATCTTTTTTTTACCAGAATTCAGTCAATGGTAACTGTAACATTATTCACAAATCTACAAAGATTCAATCTTTCTTTTACCAGGATGGAATAATTTACTCAGAGATCACAGTAAAAATAACCAACTACCCACACCACACTTCAATCAAATCAAATCAAAAAAAAAAAAAAAAACTGTAACATAATTCAAAACCCAAATCAGCAAAAGATTCAATCTTTTTTTTTACCAGAATTCAGTCAATGTAATATAATTCAGAAATCAACAAAGATTCAATTTTTTTTACCAGGATGGAATAATTTACTCTGAAATAACAGTAAAATTGACCAACTATACACTACACTTCAATCAAATTAAATCAAATAAAAATGTAACATAATTCAAAACCCAAATTTTACAGAGCCTTAGTTCGAAAATGATTTGGGGTCGACTAACATGAATAATTCTCGAAATCGTCTCCAATTTACACTACACTTCAATACTAATCAACACTAAGAAAATGCAACATGATTAAAAAAAACCCAAATCAGTAAAAAAAATTCAATCTTTTTTTACCAGAATTCACAAGCTAAAAATCCCAGAAGTAACAAATCACAAATCTTAACCCTTTTGTCACCTACCTACAGAAAATTACAGCAACATTACCAAGAATAAACACAGTAATAATAATAATAAAAACAAAAACAAAACAAAGTCAAAATTGATAATAAATTCAAAACCCCACAAAAAAAAATCAAAGCCAAAAATTCAAGGAAATAAAAGACTTGCCAAAAATACAACTGTAAATTATTTAAGAACAATTGACCAGTACTGAGAATTGTACTACTATTAATAGTAATAATAAAAATTGAAAAAAAAAAAAAAAAAAAAAAAAAAGTGGAAGTAGGGTCACCTTTTCTAGTATATTGGGATCAGAATTCAGAGAAAAATTTCAGCATTTAGTGTTCTTCAATCAATGATATTTAAAGGGTGGTAGGACAAAAAAATACAAAATCAGCAATTGCAGGCATTGATTTTCATACTGATAAAATTATCGTGAAATCGTCTCTTTCAATTTTGTTTTTGGGAATTAGAAGTGGGAAAAGTACAGAAATTAAATGAGGTATTTGTAATGAAATGGTGTGGAGAATTGAAGCACGTTGTGTGTTGCAGGAGGAAGTTATTACTGTTGCAGTTACAGAGTTTTTACTGCATTAGATTTTTAATATTTTATTGTAAAAAAAAAAAAAATGACGGTTTCACGATAATTGTATGAATTGTGATTTGCGAGGTATTATGGTAAAAAAAAGTGAGTAATTGTTTAATTAATTGAGTCGGTGTGTTTTTTTATCTCGTTAATATTTTTTTTTCTTTCAATGAAGTAAGCTTTTAGTCTCCCATAAGACTGTCTCACGATACGATTATTGCGAAACCTCACACGTGAAAATATTTTATTATTTAGAGAAGGTCTATGGATAGACGGTCTCTCATTAACTTTACTGAGAGACTAAGTACAAATGGAAGTAACAGTGGTACCAAACCTAATAGAAGTAGGCACGATTAACATAAAAGAGTATACAAATATAAATAAGGTACGTTGTCATTTAAGGGTACGAATATGACATAGAGTGGTACTGAAGGGTGGTATCTCAATAAGTTATTGAGAGACTGTTTCTCCCAAGATTTTGTGTATTGGAGTATTTAATAACTTCATCCCATGTGACAGGTCTCACAATAATCGTATCGTGAGACCGTCTCATATGAGAAAGTGAGATTCGAACTTGTAATTTATTGTGATTTTATCGCGGTTAAAAACTTGTTGATCTTCTAGAAGACGATGTATGTTGTATATTACGGTAAATACATAAAAAGTACTGAGTAATTTTTTAGTTATCTGGGATTGATCTCGTAATACTCTCTTCATGCATATCCAAAGTGTGCGTTTGTTTTTATCACGTTTGTCGAAATGTGGTTTTTACTTTTTACATCATCAATGTCTGTCATTTTATATTAACGAAAATTATAAGAATTTGATATTTATCAATATGACTATATTAATTAATTAATCAATTAATTAGAGTAATTAGTAATTAATTAATTAATAAGAGTAATTAGTAATTAATTAATTAATGGAGTAATTTGTACTATTATTAATGAGTAAAATGTGTGTAGGAGAGGTGGTGGGTGATTGACTACCAAGTTGAGAGGAGGGTGTCGGTGCAATGAATATGACTTTGCTCCATACATCCAACCAAAAAAATACACATGTCAGTTCAAATTCAAAGAATACGTTTTCCTTTTGGACACTATTCACGACACAAGAAAATCATTAATATTCTCGATAATTTATAAGAGAAAATATAGTTATGTGTAAACTTGTTTGATTCGTTTTCATGAGTAGATCAAAAATATTAAAATTTTATAATTTTTGTTGATATAAAACGAAAGATATTGACGGTATAAAACGTGTCTCGACAAGTGTGAAAAAGCAAACGTACCCCCTTGGATCTGAACCGAGGGAGTATCATTTTAGGGGATGAACCATACCATGATTTTGTAGGGTTTTTTTGGTCATAAACTTGTAAACGATGCGTTTCAGATTTAATCCTAAATAAATATCTTAATTTAATGATTAAGATGGAGACATCCTAAACGATATGTTTCAGATTTAATCCTAAATAAACGATAATTTCAAATTTCTATCTAGCAAAGTCCAAGAACAAGATCTCTGTGCCAGAACTATTCATTATTCGTCGTTTCGCTATAACAGATCAAATAATGACAATTTAAATACAAAATGACAAAACATTAGTATGACTCATGTGATTTGCTTTTATCCTTTTTTTTTTTTTTCTTTTTTTAACCTGAGTAGATCTACTAAGGGATAGTCTTTTGGTAAGTTTATTGAGAGAGGTCAATTACAAATGAAGGTAATAGTGGTATCAAACTTAATAAAAATAGGTACACAAATACCCCATCCGTTTCATTTGATTCTTTGCATCTACTTTTTTTTTCAAACTTTTCAATACACATCTTTTTTCGTCTATTTTTGTAGTTACATATTTCTAAAAATTACTCCGTCCATTCATATCCACTTGTCACATATATGCTTTTTGCACAAGTTTTTTGGAGATGAATATAAAATTATTAAAGTACAATAAGAAAGATATAAAGTGGGTCGTAAGAAGGATAAAGAGGAATAAAGTAAGGGTAAAAGTGTCATACTGATTGACCAAAAAAGAAATGTGATAAGTGGATTTGAACGGACTAAAGAGGAATATGTGACAAGTGGATATGATTATATGAATGGAGGGAGTATAAAATAAGTTTGATATCTATAACGTACTCAATAAAACAATTTAAACAAGATTTCACATGATTATTCCCTCCGTTCCAATGAATTGTTTGTCTTTCCTTTTGGCACTCAGGGTAAGAGATCCAATGAGGAAGCGACACGTGGAGCAAAACTCATGAGAATATCAAATTACTTATAAAAAACATTCATAAAATAGAAAGACAAACAATTCATTGAGACGCCCCAATATGGAATAGACAAACAATTCACTGGGACGGAGGGAGTATATTTTATCTTATCTACGGAGTATCAGAAATTACATCGTCGATTTCATTCAACCTATGAATAACACTCACTCCGTTCCAACCATTTGTATACGTTTGCTTTATGCACGTATGTCGATACTCGTTTTCTTTTGTCTATAACTTTACTTACGTATTACTAAAAATTATAAAAATTTGATATTCATAATGTATTCGATTAAACGATTTAAACAAGATCCCACATGAATATATTCGATCTTATATATTAGAAGTTATATCGTAAATTCATTCTACTTCTAAATATTGTCAAAAAAGCCAAAAACCATCATGCAAACAATCAAATAGAACAGACGAGGGGATCCTATTTTTGTTTCTTCGATTATAATTAATTTTTTTTCTTCAATAAATTTAACGAGAGACCGTCTCTCAATAGACCTACCCTCAAACGGATAAGATAAAATGATTGTGATTGTGTTTAGATACCCTTCCCATATCATCCACATATTACACCAAATTCACAACGTCACACCAATCTCCCCCAAACCAACATAAACCATACAAATATTATTCCTCCCATTATTAAATTAAATTAGTACAAAAAGTCATTCATTCATTCACCTCAGTTTCAGTTTCACCCTCCTTCACTCTAACTCATTTGTATGATGATGATGAAGGATAAAACATTCTCAAAGCTATCAGACGACGTCGTTTTGAAGATCCTCTTCCTACTAGAAGACGACCCCAGAAGCTGGGCGATATTATCTTGTGTATCTAGAAAGTTATCGGATTTGATCTCCGACGTCTGTTGTAAGACTAAGTGTTTGGCAACACTGTCCCCTGATTTACACGCGCCCTCGCCATCTGGCGAGGGCGCGTCCACGTGGAGTTCTCTATATAAGATTGCTGTTTGTTGTCCTGGGTTACGTCACTCTGGTATCCTTCTTGATCATTCTGATTTCGGCCTCCTTCGCCAGCTCGGGCCCCACCCCGACCCCGACCCCGCCACCCCGACGATAATCGCTCCTAGTAATATTTCTTCTTCTGAGGTATTCTATCTGTTTCATCGATATCTTTCGCATTTTTTTTTATTCAATAATTTCTTCGATTTCTTTCGTTTTTTTTTATTCAACGAAGAACGTATTTAGTCGCATTACAATATAGAGAGGAGAGGGAGATTTACTGTCCCTTCATCATTAGGCTAAGACATTATCGGTTACGAGATGATGAAGTTACTTACTTTACTCCCTCTTAGAATTGACGTTAGAGTAGGAAACTTGTATTTTTGTTGTTGAAATTACTATTTTACCCTTGTAATTAATGAAATTAAACGATGTTTTAGTAGTGTTGTTTGCTAACCAAAAGGGTGAACAAATAAGAAAATGTACGAAATTGATTCGAAAAGACCTAAAGGAAAAAAACATATGCTCTATTCCCTCTGGTTTTATATACTCCCTTCGTTCCAATGAATTGTTTGTCTTTCCTTTTGGCACCAAGGGTAAGAGATTCAACGAGGAAGCGACATGTGGAGCAAAACTCATTAAAAGGGTCAAATTGCATATGAAAAACATTCCTAAAATAGAAAGGCAAACAATTCATTGAGACGCCCCAATATGGAATAGGCAAACAGTTCACTGGGACGGAGTGAGTATATTTTATTGTTTTTCTTAAAAATGTGTCACTTTTTAAGGTGGAAGAAATCAACGAAACAGATGGAGTAGACAGATGTGAAGAGGAGACATGGACGATGTACGACGACTTGTACAACGACACAATCTACGACAATTCAGAAGCGAGCGGCGCAGGCGTGGAGGTGGAGGGGGGAAGCGGAAGCGAAGGGGGAGACGAAAAGGAAGGAGAAAACGAAGGCGAAGGCGGCGAGGAAGCGAATAAGAAGAGGAAGTTAGGGTGGGTGGTTGGTGGGGCCCACTTGGCGACGGGGAAGTGGAAGTTGAGCCGTGAGGAAGGGAAGAAGCTCTTAGGGAGTCGATTCAGAGAAGACTGTCTGTACCTGAGCGACTGGCCGGGGTGCGTGCACATGGAGGAGAAAAGGAAGTACATGGTGTTTAGAGGCGTGTTCAAGAATTTCAAGAGGAGTCGGGTGTGGAGGACGATCAACGACGGTCAAAGGAGTAGAGTCGAGGAATTGAACTGCGCGTTTTGTGGGTGCGATCACACTTGGGATTTGCACTCGTCTTTTTGTTTGAAGAGGGGGTTTGGGTTTCACGATGATGGCGATCCTGTCGTTCGTGCCTATGTTTGTGAGAATGGTCATGTCTCCGGTGCTTGGACTGATTTCCCGTTCTACTCCTGATCTTATCACCTAGCAAAGCATGCACTTAGTCGCATTACAATAAAAGCTTGGGCTGATTTCCCGTTCTACTCCTGATCTTATCACCTAACGAAGCGTGCACTTAGTCGCATTTCATGATGATGGCGAGCCTGTTGTTCGTGCCTATGTTTGCGAGAATGGTCATGTCTCTGGTGCCTGGACCACCTAACGAAGCGTGCACTTAGTCGCATTACAATAAAGGGAGAGAGGGCTTGGTTTCATGACAGTCATGTTTCTGCTGCTTGGACCGATTTCCCTGGCCTTCTGCTTCTGATTTTTTTGTTCAACGAAGTGCGCACTTAGTCGCATTACAATTAGTAACCATGATGTCCTATTATAATGTCGGAGATTAGGGAGAGTATGTGATACGGTCTTGAAACAATATTAGATGTACTAGTTGTTACGACTTACGAGTACTTTGATGATCCTATATGTTTTTCAAGATATAGTCGACGAATTGAACTCAAAATTGTGAATGCTTTATTCGTTCCGAGTAATCGATCATTTTTTGTGTTATAAATCGCTTTTAGATTCCGTAAACCTTCATGTGAAAGCACATTTCATCTTCTAAAAATCTATGCTACTCTATTTCCCCCAAAAAAATCTATGTTACTCTGACTCTTTTAATTAGTTCGCGTATCTGTGTCCGACACTTCACATTCAGTCATTTAGATCTTCATTTGAAATCAAAATATACCGAAATTTCATACGTAATAAAATAGTGGAGTCTTAATTACACATGGATGCTGAATTTTCAAATATTATTTGTGAACAATATTCTAATTAAAAGTAAACAAATGATCGATATGAAATTATACTGAATTATGCTTCAATTAAACACCATTTCAAAGACACAAAGTCACATTACAACATAGATGATCTACTGTGATTTAATCGCGATATATAATATATGTGCCTTATAGTAATTTTAAAAAACTTGTCAATTTCCTAGAAGACAATTTTATAATAAAAACTACATAAAAAAAGTGATTGAGTAATTAGTTACCTGGTCGGAATTGGTTTCTTGGTCAGTAATACGTGTCTTGTACAACCGTCTCACAGAAATATTTCAAAAAAAATATGATACGGAGTAATTTTTTTTTTGTTTTTCGAAAAAAGAATATGGTAATTAGAGGAGGTGAAAATAATTAGTAATTAATTAATTAATTAATGTAGTAATTTGTAAGTAGAATTAATGAAAAAAAGAGTGAAATGTGTGTATATATAGTTTGATGAGAGGTAGTGGTGATTGGTGTGGTGACCAAGTTGAGAGTGGGGTGTCGGTGCAATGAACATGACTTTGCTCCATACATTCAACCTAAAAAAATAATTAGTTAATTAATTAATTAAATAAATATATAAATTAAATTAAATATTTGATCACAAAATTTCGGTTTAGAGATGAAAGACGGTTTTTCGATAAGTTCTTCGAAAAACAATTTTTATGTTTTAAATTTTTTGTACGAAATATTTCTTTAGATATCAGATATGTTGCACGTTAATTTAAAGTTGATCAGACGGTTTCTCGTATAATTTATATAAAAGCAATGTTAATTGATTTGCACTAAATGAGTGACGTGTTTATATAAACAGACCGTCTTACACGATAATTTAAATGAATCATGTAATAATAATCATTTTAACTAAATCATTTTGTAGTTAAGATCCTAGAAATAATGAAATTCATTCATGATTCTTGATTTTTAGTCTCTCCGATTTTAAATTATTGTTTCGTTCAGTATAATATTTCTCATATATATTGCATAAATGAAGCAAATTATTTAAAACTCGAGGGAGTATCATTTTAGGGAATGAATCATATCATGATTTTGCATGTTCGATTTCTCATAAACTCATAATTGATGATTTTTAACCGTAAATATTTTAGTTTAATGGTTACGATGGAGATATCCTAAACGATATGTTTTAGATGCGATCATCATCCTGTTTATTGTAACGCGATTAAATACGTTTAAAAAATGATCAATGATTTTTAATTAATTAACTAATTAATACTCTACATTGGTTATTTGCTCCCTTTGTGCTTTTGTAATCCTTTATTTTGTGTTGATTGATGTCGGTTAGCCAATTAGAGTGCCTTTAGTCAAAGGTTAAATCTCCACTTTTTTAAAAAAATTTAATTTTAATTTTTTAATTTTTCATATCAATTTTGGAATTAAATTTTACAATTATATGTAAAAGTAGTAAGTAGTAAAAAAAATAAAAATTCAATAGAATATAATTTTGCTCATCAATGGAATTATCCGAGGATGATTTGACATATAATTCGTATAAAATAGAATTATGAATTACTATAAAATAATTTAAGAAAATTTATAAAGTGATATCATTAATTATACGATAGAAAAATTCAGTAATTAGTTAATCTTTTGATTAATAAAATGAAACTACGATAATAAAAATAAAAATAAAAATCTAAAAATCATTATATTACACGTATTATTAGAATTAGTAAACCGAAATTAACACGACCCTAAAACAACTTAAAAAATTTCGGGTCCCTTATAATTTCGATCAATAAGAGTAACTTCATGATCGAGACTGAGTTTATTTCGATTAAGATATGAAATCTACAAAGGATCGATTATTCGACTGAAAAAATGATCAATGTGAATATACGCGTCATAAGAAATACTCAAATCATGTTCTTTCAAATTTAATTTCAACTCGTTTCAGTCTTAAGGACAGATGGTAGGGATGGATGACCCTTAATCTTAAAGGCTACTCCCAAAAGTACCTTCCCAACAATTTCTGTGAAGGGCACATGCTCTGTATGTGCCACCAACTAACATCCTCTTAAATTTCTTCATCATATCATATGTTTTTTTGCCTTCATCTCACATCCAGAAGACGGTTTTTCAATAATATTAACGACAGATGTCACAATTATCTCATGAATGAACCATTAACATCACCCTTGTGGATACAACAAGTCTCCCTTATGACAGATATATCCGTCACAAGGGTATGACGGGTCAAGTATTATTCACTTGATAAAGTAATCAAGTGCATTTCCTATTTCCTATGCAATATACCTTTTTGTCTTATATGTACTATTTGACCCGTCACATGTTTGTGACGGATATATCCGTTACAAACATGAATTTATGTTGTGGATAATGGGTCGACCCGATTTTCACTAAAAACTCGGATTTATACAAAAAACGATCCGAACATACGTCAACGGTCAACGGTCTACGGTCTACGGTCTACTCCACATCATTATGTAACAGTCGGCCTTTATACGGTCATATCGATCTTAAGTTCAAGATGGTATGCATGCCTATGCCTAAAATTAGAGGATTATACAACATGTACAACTGGTTTTAAGATTAAAATTGTCGTGCTCAAAAACTTAAAACTCAGCTCATGAACTTTTATAAGCTCAACAAATATACACAAAAGCTCAAAAACTTTGCCTTGATTGTACAATGCTATTGTACAACCAGGTGTATAATCCTATTTTCCCTATGCCTAGGGCAGTTTGGGCTCCAATCAAACCGTCAATCCATGAAACTCGGCCGCTCCACGTACTACCAACAGAAAAACAAGCTATTTTGTAAGGGCACGCAAGGATATAGGATGTACCATATGAAACCGTATCACAGAAGAACTCGCTAGAGTCCATGGTACAGTGGTACTACATCATTCAGTTGGTCGACAAATTGTCGAATTACTCTGTATACAGTAAAGTAAAACATACAGTATGCAATTCAAGAAGAACAGTCTCCGGCACATCGTATCAGAAACTGTACTCTACATTCTACGGCATAATCCATGACTAAAGGTGCCAAGCCCTTCATGTCGATTCTCCATCACAATCATCTGTTTACCACATCAAAAAAAAAACCCATCTATCTACTCCGTATCTACTGTATCTATCTACACTGTATTTATCATCGAGAAACCCTAATTTCCTCTTATCCATATTGGGGTGTCTCAATGAATTGTTTGCCTTTCTATTTTAGGAATGTTTTTTATATGCAATTTGAACCTTCTCATGAGTTTTGCTCCACGTGTCACTCCCTCATTGGATCCCTTACCCTTGGTACCAAAAGGAAAAACAAATAATTCATTGGAACGGAGGGAGTATCTATCTACAACGTATTAATCATCCATTGTCCATGTTATCTCTGTCTTAACCACTAGACTAAGCTAATTACTAACACAATGCAAGAGGAATCATATCCAAAACTCCACAAACAAGCTAATTACTAACACAAAGGCAAGTCAATCAATGTTTCAAAACATGAAAACCGACAACGAAAAGGGCCAATTGTTGATCTAAAACCCTTATTATCAACGAAAACAACACCTCCACCCCCACATAATATCATCAAACACTGTAATCAACAACACAAAACCCAGAAAACATTCAAACTCACAAACCCTAATTACATGAAAACCCTTATTATCACAAGCTAAATTATGAACACAAGGCAATTCAATCAAAATTCCGAAACACCAAAATCGACAACGAAAAGGGGCCAATTATTGATCTAAAACCCTTATTATCAACGAAAACAACACCTCCACCCCCAACATAATATCATCAAACACTGTAATCAACAACACAAAACCCAGAAAACATTCAAAATCACAAACCCTAATTACATGAAAACCCTTATTATCACAAGCTAAATTATGAACACAAGGCAATTCAATCAAAATTTCGAAACACCAAAATCGACAACGAAAAGGGCCAATTTGTTGATAGAAATACCCTTATTATCAACTCAAACAACATCTCCACCACATAGTATCGTCATATACTGTAATTAAAAACAACACAAAACCCAGAAAACATTCAAAATCACAAACCCTAATAACAAAAATTATTGAAAACAATCACAATTCCGAAACACCAAAATCGACAACGAAAAGGGCCAATTGTTGATAGAAATACCCTTATTATCAACTCAAACAACATCTCCCCCACAAAATATCATAACATCATCATATAATCAACAACATAAAACCCAGAAAACATTCGAAATCACAAACCCTAATAACAAAAATCGAAGAAAAAAGGGGGGAAAACCGTAAATCAGCAAATTCACTCAGATGAATCAATCTGGGCTTGAGCCTGGAGCTGCTCAAGAGCTTTGTGATGGGCCCAAGTCTCGATAGTAAGATCGGGCTTCGCCGAAAGCCCGACGCCGAGGATGACGATGGTGAGGAAGCTAGTGACGTAACACGGCAATTCCCAATCTTCCCACTTACGGGTCTGACCCGGTGGTAATGGAGTCCGGTTCATGAAGTATCCGTTGGGTCGGTCTTGGTGACCCGGACTTGTCCATCTATCTGATGATCCGCCGCTTCTGATTCGGGTTCGGAGGGATTGAGTTAGGCGTGATCGGATTGATCCGGCTGCTGTCGCCATTGTTGATTGATGAAGGATGGAGTGAAGGATTTGTGTGTGTGAATTTTTTGTTGGAGGTTTGTCGATTGAATTTGTGATTGGGGGTTGATATATTGAAACCCGACCCGACCCAACCCGACCCGATTGTAGGAAACCAATTGAAAATATTGAATTGATATCCGATTGAATACGTAAATAAAATTTGATTCGGGTTTTGAATTGAATCGTGATTGAAACCGAAACCCCATTATGGAGTTGGAGTTTAGTTAGACCCTGTTCTTTTGGACTTATATTCAGTCAATTTCAGTTCAGCCTCAGGATGCATATTTTGTCTCTATATTTCAGTCAGTTTCAGTTAAATTAAGTTCAGTTAAGTTAAGTTTCAGTCCAAAAGAACATAGCCTTAGTAAGGGGAATTTTGAATTATTATTCTCGTAAAATTTAAGCTGAATAATTTCGATTTGCGACGTACTCTTGTTTAGTTTTTGACGGTGTATAGGAAAACCGATTGAAAATATGTGAATTGATATCTGATCGAAGACGTATCTAAAATTCGTTCTGGTTTGAATTGAATCGTGATTGAACCTATATTATAATGCGTGCGTTCTTCGTTGAACAAAAAAAAAATTACTCTTCGTTGATCCGACATCATTCAAACTAGAACTACACCCAAATCGAACACAACTCCGATTCATTTTTTTAACTAGAAATGAACTCGATGATTTGAATTGAAATTGAGATTAACGATAACCCCAAATAACATCGATCCAAAATCGGACCAAAAACATGATTACGACTTTACGAGCATAGTCTGCATCATTTCCCTCCCCCCACTGAGATCTTCCCACTTTCCTTAAAAGGAAACTCCACTAAGATTTTCTCACTTCAAAACTTTCCTTATTCATCAATTATACCATCTTTCTATTGGTTACTTTTTGTGATTTGACATCTTGAACCCCACCAAACAATTTACCATCTTTCATTACCCATTTCTTAATCCATGTGTCATTATCAGGTGGGAAGATCATTGTGGTGGGGAGAGAATACATGGTTTTATATTCGGGCTTTCAATCTAATATTACTCGTAATATACAAATTTTTTCGACTCAAAATAAAATTCCGGATTATGGGCTACATTTTAAGTTTTAACCATCACTATATTCGGGCTTTCAACGTAATGTATTCATTAATATACAAATTTTTTTCGACCCAAAACTAAAATTCGAGAGTTGAGATTTAAATTCATTGTAACAATTACTCGGTTTTGAAAACGCTTCACTTTTACAGTTAAGTACAACCTGAGAATCGACAGCATTACATTACAAACAATCTAAATGCAATCAAGAATTACAACCAGAGGATTAATAATAAGTTAATAATAACCATTTAAATTAATTACACGATAATCCGGAGTAAATAAATATAGTAATTCTTTCATCACAAACGGGTAAGTGTCGTAAATTATCAAAAGCAGTACTCGATTTATACGTTACGATTCATAAGAGTGTATATATATATATATGTAGTAGAGTAGTATATAACTAAGAAGGGTTTCCGAGCCCAATTATGAATGATTGAGAAGACCCGGAAACCCGGATCCAAATCCGAATCCTGAACCCTAATTCCTAAATAAACTCATTCGGTCTCTAATTTATGCTAAAACCCGCTAAAATATTCATATTACCTGCAATATTTACAGATGCTCGACAGTCGACGTGATCGAATGATTCAGTAGCATAAGGCTGCTTTCAGAGTTCAGACTTCAGAGTTCCATCTTCAGCTGACTCGATGGCAACGATGCTGCATTTACAGACGGACAACTGAAATGAAATCGACTTGACTGAAGTGAAACTCAACTGAACAAGGCCCAATCAATTCAGTTTAGTTCAACTTATTTCAGCCGCGAAAAAAAAAAAAGAAAAAACAACCCGACCCGAAAATGGTCCGACCCAAAACTGATCTGCCCGAACCCGACCTGGTTGACCCGTGTCCAAGTTTTAAGCCACGAGAATTAAAAAAACTGACCCTTTTATGACCCGAAAGTGGTCCGACCCAAAACTGACCCGCCCGAACCCGACTTGGTTGACCCGTTTGCCAGGTCTACTGGCAGTGTCCAAGTTCAGTTTATTTCAGCCGCGAGAATAAAAAAAAAACCCGACCCGACCCGAAAGTGGACCCATTTGTTTTATAACCCGAAAGTGGTCCGACCCAAAACTGACCCACCCGAACCCAACCTGGTTGACCCGTTTGCCAGGTCTACCCGTCCGTGCCCGAGCCCAAGTTTCAAGACGTGAACGTTCGACAAATTTTCAAGCAGCTATTTTCATGGTGTGTCATAAATGGGTGCGGAGGGGAGGGGAGGGCAGGAACTCGGAAGTTACCTGAATTTGCAGGAGAGTCGTAGCTCAGAAGTGAGTTATCTGATGCAACCAAGCTCGGATGGTTCTCTTCTTCCTTCACCCAAACCGGTTGGTTTAAAGACTCGAAGTGCCATTGTTGTTGTTGTTGTTGTTGTAGTTGCTGTCGCTCTCCATTCATCTGCATTTCCGGCCACATAAATGGCATTCCCATGTTCAGAAAATTACAGTCCATCATAGATTCCGCCTGCGCAAAGTTACAGGCTCGTGAATTAATTATTCTCTGGGTCCGAAACTCAAGTAAAATCGAAGATAATTTACTACTGTTAAAACTTAAAATCACTTACTCCAGTTGAAATGACACTGTCAAGATTGAAATCGATTCTGGGATTGACTGCAGCAAGCCTCATTGACAGATACTGCAAAAATACGACATAGAAAACTTAGAAGAATACGCATCGACATTTTTTCCTTACAATCTTAAATAAAAGAAAACTTTGACAGCGAGAAATGGGTACCTCGACTTGACGCTGCAAGTACTGTACGTGATTGATTATTTCATCCAACACCAACGACGTGCCTGAAATCTGCACAATTGAAATTTGTTTTCGTTCAATGAATTATTCCCAAAATCATAGCATTATTCCCCAAAAAAAAATTGGGATCGGCTAACATGAATTAATTTTTGAAGTCGTCGTCCAAAAAAACAAAATAAAAACAAGTACAATTAAGAAATAAAACAAAATGGAAGGCAGACAAATGCAATAAAATAATAATAATAAAAATACAGTTTCAAACGCAAAATCGTCAAAATCCAATCACGTTCCAAAAAGATTTGGGGTTGGCTAACATGAATCAATATCTGAAATCGTCATCCAAACAAAAAAATTAAAAAAAAAATTAAAAAAATTTAAAATAGAAGGGGGGAGGGGACAATACAATAAAATAATACTCCGTAATAAAAATACAGTTTCAACTGCGAAAATATTAATAATATGCATTAATAACGATTTTAAGAGCAACCATAACAGATTCAAAGAACGTATAGCGAGCCTGCGAAGTAAATTTAAGTCATATACCTTACAATTAAAGAATTTACAGAAACAGAAGTCTTATGTATACCACCACGACCACTGGTCCCGTAAATTAGTAGAATTTACAAGTTCTACCAGACTCGGAACATAGAATTTAATGTATATTGTATACAGGGGGAGGATGATGATTTCTTCCATTTACCGAAATTTTCCCGAAGGACAATGACAGTCCCTGTCCTCCACCCACAAGGGTGGTGCCCCAATCAAGAAGGGCATTTCACAGGGGGGCTACTCTTTTCAGACCTTCAACATCAGGAGGAACAGTTTGCCCACTAGCGAAAACGACATGTAACCATCATCAAAGAAGCCATAATTGTAAGGCAGAGCAGCAGCAGCATATAAAATTCTTAAAGATGGGGGGTCGGGGGTGCCACATTACAGTGGAAGTTAATGTTACGTGGTACCACACCGTCTTTAAAGACTTTGTTGTAACACAGAATGAAAACCAAAACTGAAAGAACGTTCTTCCAGCGTAAGGGTACGTCTCGTAGTAGTAGTAGTAGTATTAGTTCTTTGAAAATTTAAAGCTCCGATTTGGACCAATTTGGGTGGAAAATGGCAAATTTTTAAGGTTTTTATTTGTCTTTTTTCTTCACGATGCATTTTATTTCGTCATAAGAACACCTTTACACTCGAATTTAGGGGTCGAAAAATTTGGGGTCGACTAACATGAATCAATATCTGAAGTTGTCACCCAAAAAAAAGGAAGGTGGACAATACAATAAAATAATACAGTAATAAAAATATATAGTTTCAAACGCAAAATTAAGTTGAAAGCGTTAATAATAAGTTTTAAAGGGTTACAAAATCCAAATTCAAAAAAAAAGTGAAAATAATTTTTGAAATATAATTATATGAACGCGCTTTAATAATAAAAATACGGAGTATATAGTTTCAAACGCAAAATTAAGTTGAAAGCGTTAATAATAAGTTTTTAAAGGATTATAAACTCCAAATTTGAAAAAATAAAAAAGTGAAAATAATTTTTGAAAAATAATTATACGAACGCGCTTTAATAATAAAAATATGGAGTATATAGTTTCAAACGCAAAATTAAGTTGAAAGCGTTAATAATAAATTTTTAAAGGATTATAAACTCCAAATTTGAAAAAAAAAAATGAAAATAATTTTTGAAATATAATTATATGAACGCGCTTTAATAATAAAAATACGGAGTATATAGTTTCAAACGCAAAATTAAGTTGAAAGCGTTAATAATAAATTTTTAAAGGATTATAAACTCCAAATTTGAAAAAAAAAAAGTGAAAATAATTTTTGAAATATAATTATATGAACGCGCTTTAATAATAAAAATACGGAGTATATAGTTTCAAACGCAAAATTAAGTTGAAAGCGTGAATAATAAGTTTTTAAAGGATTATAAACTCCAAATTTGAAAAAAAAAAAAGTGAAAATAATTTTTGAAAAATAATTATACGAACGCGCTTTACTTGCAAATAAAACTCCTCCAGTATAAAAATATTCGGGATATCCAAAAAACAATGAAGACAAAGATGGGACGAAACTTTTTTTTTTTCCATAATGCATCCAAAGTCCAAGAAACTTGTGAACGGAATTTAAAATCGAGGGATAAATGCAAAAACAATGAAATGACAATAATCGCCTTGTCCTTCGAGAAAAAGTACAATAACAAACCTTTTGCAAATGGCAAAGTGAAAGCGAAATGGAATGAAAAAAAATACTTGTACAAGATACCACGAAAACCCCGTTATTTATTTATTTATTTATTTTATTTATTTATTTATCATATACCGAAAATGCAAAACACCCTAGACATTTAGGTATAGTTAAGATGATAATGACTAACACCATAAAGCATAATATGAATACTCGTCAATCATTACATTATCCGTTAAATAATTAATAATAATAATAATAATAATAATAATAAGTATCTTTGCAATCGCTAGAATTAGCTTTGCAATCGCTAAGGGAGTGGGGGCCCAGATAGTATCTCGGCTTCCCTCTAACTTCTTGTAATTTGTTCTGGTGTTTAATGCAAGTTCCGTTTTATAATAAAAATTAAAAAATAATAATAATAATAATAATAATAATAATAATAATCCCGTTAATAAATAGACTAATCACGCCTTTTTTAGGGGACAATAATTGTGTTTTGTGATTTAATTGTCTTCACTTAACCGTCATTATCGTCGTTGTCATCACAAATTCATAACTAATCATTTCATAATCACGCTTCCACATCAAATCAACTTAAACTAATTAATCGTTAATATATAAGAGCAAGAGAGTGTGCGTTAATCGTTAAAGTTTCTACCAAAATTGTCTCACAAAACCGTCATTATCATCATCGTCATCACAAATTCACAAATCACAACTAATCACTTTCATAATCAACCAAATTTCATAATCACACTTTCACATCAAATCTACTTAAACTAATGATTAACAAAAACACACAAAAAAAACAAAAAAAAACTACATGAACTAATTAATCGCTAATACGCGACCGTGTGTGTGTGTTAATCTTCAAAATTGTCGTCATTTTCATCGCTAATAATTTCATAATCACATTTCCACAACAAATCGACTTTTAAACCAATGATTACCACAAACACACACAAAAACATAAGTACTACATGAACTAATTACTCGCTAATACGCGACTGTGTGTGTTACTCCCTCCGTTCCAATGAACTGTTTGTCTATTCCATATTGGGGCGTCTCAATGAATTGTTTGTCTTTCTATTTTAGAAATGTTTTTTATGTGTAATTTGACTCTTGACTCCACATGTCACCTTCTAATTGGATCTCTTGTCCTTGGTGCATAAAGCAAAGGCAAACAATTCATTGCAACAGAGGGAATAATTGTTGAAGTTTCTTCAAAATTGTCGTCATTTTCATCACTAATCATTCCATATTCAACCAAATTAATCGACAATTAATCACTAATACGCGACATTTTCACACAAACATGATTGAAAAACCGTCTCTGGGATTAATGGATTATTATACCTTGTTACAACCAGGAACCAATTCCTGGAGCAACTTCATCCTTGCATTAATCTTCTCCCGCCTCGCCTGATACAGTAGTAACATTCATCAATCAGTCAGTAATTAACTGTAATTAACTGTAATTAACTGTAATTAACTGTAATTAACAGGATGATTAACAGTAATTAACGGCATTAATCCATGATTATAGCAGCTTAAAGACGAGTTTTAATGGCGGAAATTGAATCGGAATTACTCGTTCAGCTAAGCTATGGCTATCAGTAGCTTGCCCTCGCCGAGCTCGAACATGAACGTACGGCAATTTCTCCCCGTCTTCTGAAACCGGCGTCGTTTTGCTCTTCTTACTGCAATTTTTCCCCTAATTTTTCAACAAAAATTCAATCAATTAATCTCCAAAACCCTAGAAATTGACAAAAAAATCCATCAAGAAAACTTCGCGCTACTCACTAATGGCGGACCTAGCTTCAGATTTTTCAACAATTTTGGTATTTTTCTAATGATTCAATCAATAAAATCAATTAATTAACCACCCAAAACCCTAGAAATTCCCCCAAAAAATCCTCCTAGCTTCAATTTTTTTTTTAAAAAAGAATTTAAAATCAATTACAAATCAACAAATTCTGGTTTCCGCCATTTTTAATCTTCGATATTTTCTTCGAATTTTAATTATTTTCGATATTATCTCGAGTTTAATCCTGATTTTCCGCCATTAAAGAAGATAACACCACCTTCTTCTCTCTATCCTTGCGCTTAAGCGAAGACTTATCACTCTCACTACCAGTACCAGTACCAGTACCAGTACCGCCATTCGGATCCGACGACTTCTCATTCGACCCGCTATCAACAGGCTCAGACTTCACACTCGGGTCCGGGTCAACCACCGCGAAATTCGATTGAAACACCGTAAGCAGCTGCGGCGGTGGCGGTGGCGGTGGCGGTGGCGGTGGCGCGTGGTAGTCAGTGAGAAGCTCCATAGCTTGTGTAGGAGGTAACCCAAGAAGTGCAGTGAATGAATTTCCAGTTTCCGACGCCATTGTTGCGAGCTTATCGAATTCTGAACCTAATACTTGAATTCCAGCATCTATTACCCCACTTTCCATCTTCAAGAACAAATCAATTTGGGGGAAAATTGATGAATCAAATTGATGAATTTGTGGATTAATTGCAAGTTTTTGAAGATTGATTTTCCAGAAAAATGGAGTGTGGAGAAGATGAAGATGAAGGAGAAGAAGAAGTGAAGTGTGTGAATGAAGTGATGATGTATAAAGGGGGAAGAGGGAGTTGGAGTAATGAGATCACAATTTCTAATTCCCGATCTGTTAGCCTAGTGGTTAAGACTAGATATTCTCGATATACAAAATACGGAATACGTTATAAGTTCGAATCTATCTTGCATATATTGTAATACTCGTGAGGTCGTAAGCCTTAGTTCGATCATCTCGGTCTCTCTGTTGTGGTGCGACTGAATAAATACTGGACGTGCTTCTGTGAAAAAAGAAACTACAGATTCTCGGTTTTACACTTAATTGACGGGAAATATTGTGGTAATAACCGGTTTTAAGCCTTAAGTTCGATCATCTTCTCCTTTTTTTAATCGTAATGTGATTAAATGTGCGTTTCTTTTGGAAAATAAACTACAGAGACTCGATATTACAGTTGATTGACGGGAAATATCGTGGATCATCTTTGGCTCTCGACCGCTCTGTTGTAATGCGACTAAAAACGCATTTCTTTGAACAAGAAAATACATTATCGGTTTTACACTTAATTGACGGTGATAATAACTAATATTAAGCCATAGGTTCGAGCATTTTTGTTCACGATCGGTGGTAGCACATCTTACGATACTATTCTATCCGCTTTCTTTGAGCAAATAATGAGCTAACGCGTACGCCACACAATTATTATTCAGGTTTTGTGGACGGGGTGAGCTCTCGTGGATTATACGATTCAGTCATAAATAAGGTAATTTAGGTAAAAGTTGTTTGGTAAGGATAATAATTAAAGTTGTGATTTACTTGAATATATCAACTTAATTAACTTTACTTAGTGGTTAGATTAATTAGTCATTAGTCATTCTTCAATTTAGTAGGGTTAGAGGACTTAAAGAGTTAACTAAAAAATTCAACAATCAATCAAGATTATAGTTAGGAAATTAATTAAAAAAAAAATCAAAAACTCGTATCAAAACTCTGTTCTAAAACAATTTTACATAAGCTAAATCGAAATTTTTAGTACCTAAATAAATAAATAAACAAATATAAATAATTACATTAAACTTAACTAAACTGTGTTAAATTAAATTACATTTCAAAGATCTGAATTAAAGTTACGTTAAATTTTTTAAAAAAATTATAATTATTTTGATATAAAAATGTTCACAAATTATATGCTCTGTATATAATGATTTTATGATTACGGGATCTTGACACTCTATATTTTATCTATTTTTTATAATATAAATATCAAATTTATAATAATATTTAATTGTATAAACAAATTCTAAATTTTTACAATAATTTCGTAAAGAAAAAATTCTGGATCCGTCGCTGATTATGGTAGTAGTAATTTTTTTTGGATGGCACACGTGTAAGAGCAAAGTAATGTAGCCATATTTACAAAGGAGGGTGTGCAAAAAGCAGAGTGAAGAAAAAAGATTAGGCAGTGTGTCTTTAATTGGTAATTATGACCATAATTAGTAATTTTGATGGGTTCACCTTTGTAAAGTCACCCTATTTGCCTTACCTTTTTTAACCCATTCACCCCCTTTTCCCTACTCTTCTTAATTACTCCTCCTCCTCCCTTCCTTCTTATATCTATCTTATTTAATGATATGAATATATGATTAAATGAATCGGATTTGGGTTTGAAAACGGGTCGATCTACTACTGGTTTTATTGTCGGTGACATATCCTGTCTTGCTTCGAGAGTTCGAGGTAGCAAGGATCATGTGTACCACTTTTGTGTGTCACTTCATGCAAGCTGTCTTTTCTCTGAAACATCTACTTCTTTTCTTCTTATATCTATCTTATTTAATGATATGAATATATGATTAAATGAATCGGATTTGGGTTTGAAAACGGGTCGATCTACTACTGGTTTTATTGTCGGTGACATATCCTGTCTTGCTTCGAGAGTTCGAGGTAGCAAGGATCATGTGTACCACTTTTGTGTGTCACTTCATGCAAGCTGTCTTTTCTCTGAAACATCTACTTCTTTTCTTCTTATATCTATCTTATTTAATGATATGAATATATGATTAAATGAATCGGATTTGGGTTTGAAAACGGGTCGATCTACTACTGATTTTGTTGTCGGTGATGTATCCTGTCTTGCTTCGAGAGTTCGAGGTAGCAAGGATCATGTGTACCACTTTTGTGTGTCACTTCATGCAAGCTGTCTTTTCTCTGAAACATCTACTTATTTTCTTCTTATATCTATCTTATTTAATGATATGAATATATGATTAAATGAATCGGATTTGGGTTTGAAAACGGGTCGATCTACTACTGATTTTGTTGTCGGTGATGTATCCTGTCTTGCTTCGAGAGTTCGAGGTAGCAAGGATCATGTGTACCACTTTTGTGTGTCACTTCATACAAGTTGTCGTCTCTCTGAAACATTTACTTCTTTTCTTCTTATATCTATCTTATTTAATGATAGGAATATATGATTAAATGAATCGGGTTTGGGTTTGAAAACGGGTCGACCTACTACTGATTTTGTTGTCGGTGACACTGATACATCCTGTCTTGCTTCGAGAGTTCGAGGCAGTAAGGATCCTGTGTAATACTTTTGTGTGTCATTTCATACACTATCTGTTTCTCTGATACATTTAGGGGCCGTTTGGTTCGATCAATTTGGGTATGAGGTATGAGTTTAGAATGAAGCAAACCCATACCTTGTGTTTGTTTGACAATTTTTTCATTTTGATACCCATACCTCAAACCCTCATGGTATGGTTTTTCATACTCAAGGGAGGAGGTGGGTATGAGATTCATACCCTTGGAATCAAACTTTGTTTGATTTTCCGAAAAAAATTGTTCCAATTTTTTTTAAAAAAATATTATTATTGAAATACTATAGTGAAAAACACTAATTTAAAATACCAAAAAAAATTATTTTAAAATTTTATTAATGTAACTTAGCATTTTATATCGTCAAAAGGGGTTGTTTTTAATGAAATTTATTTAATTTTTCTTTCATGTTAAATTTTGTAGATTTTATATAGTCAGTGTTATATAAATTTTTATATATTTAAAATACAATTTTATAAAAATTAGAATTTCGGATTTGATTCCCAATCATCTAAAAAAATGAACCAAACACCGAGTATCAGGAATCAAGTTCCAACCCCATACCAAGTTTGATTCTTGATTCCAATCTTATACCTTTGTGCGAACCAAACGGCCCCTTACTTCTTTCCTTCTTATATCTATGTTATTTAATGATAGTATGATTAAATGAGTCGGGTTTGGGTTTGAAAACGGGTCGATCAACTACTAATTTTGTTTGTTGTCGGTGACAGATCTTGTCTTGCTTCGAGAGTTCGAATTACAACTGGTGCCTCTTAGACACATCTGTCTTAAGTTTAATGTAAGTAGAAAACAGTTGAAGACAATTCCGTTTTTTTTATCCCTATATATATTTCTTTTATCTTATCTATTCTGGTGCCTCTGAAACGTACCCGTCTGTCGGGTTTTAAACAATAATTTATGATAGATTAATCATTTAATCACACACAAGATAGCCAATCATTTGGTTGAGGAACTAGTACAAAACCTTAGGCCCAAATACAGCTTAAAAACAGTGTAAAAGCACAAGTATTGAAGTAATTGAACTCATAGTGCACTTGCCCCCAATGTAACTCTCGAAATTCTGGTCTGTGACGGTCATATCAGTCGTAATTTCATAACAGGTCGATAACATAACCAGAACTAAAAAATCAGAATGCATCCAGAACAGAAAAAAAGTCTGTCTTATCCAAGCAAATGAGATCTTGTTTGATACAGTATATTATACTCTGGATTCGTAAGACAGATATATCCGTCACAGACGAGACCAGATCGTCGATGCAATTATTAGTACATAGGAGTATTCAAATCAACGGTCAGATCTTGCTCCCCCTCTTACTTGATGGGCCTACCAAATTGTACAAGATTCGACCCTTTAACTGTCAAGCCCAACACTGAGACAATGCCAGTCAAGCCCGGCCCCGAAAACGACCCGACATGTTACTGAACCCGTAAGGGGGGTCCCGGGTCACCCCGGCGGGCCCACTTCTTTGAGTGGTAAGAAAGGGTGTGTCCTTTTGGTATGGGCCCCACTTATGGATTGATGGCCCAATAAACGATAACGACTGAACGAGTCTGACTCGACTCCTAAAAGACGATTTTATGATAAGACGAGTTATAGGAGTAGTACTCCGTACTCCGTACATCGATAAACGTTGGTTTGAAGTTTTTTTACGTGTTTTCATTGGATTTAACGTTTTTTTCGGGAGACATTCCTCAATCGACATCAGGACGCGCACGATAGAGAGAGAGAGAGACATGAATGGTTGGGATGAAGGTTTGAAGGATGGGCCAATGTTTTTGGTAAATGGCAGATTTCTATGGGTAGCCCAACATTAATGTGGACCGACAACACCGACAGAAGTAGATTGAACTGAACTGAGCTGAAACTGTATTATTGAGATAAAATGAACCTTCTGAGACTGAAGTGAACCCAACGGGCTATACTAGTGATAGAGTGATAGTAGTAAAGTGTGAATGTGCAAGTAAGACTAGTCTTTTACTCTTCTTTAATGCTTGGAATTGTCATTCTAGATCTCCAAAGTAACCAAGGGAAATATTACTACTACCTTCGATTTTTTAAGATTTGTGAGGAGATTTTAATCAAATATGACAGATTCCTAAAAAACGAAATCGAACTCAATTTAGTACTCCCTCCGTCCCAATGAATTGTTTGCCTATTCCATATTGGACGTCTCAATGAATTGTTTGCCTTTCTATTTTAGGAATGCTTTTTATATGTAATTTGACCAATCTCATGAGTTTTGCTCCACATGACACTCCCTCATTGGCTCACTTACCCTTGGTGCCAAAATCAAAGGCAAACAATTCATTGGAATGGAGGGAGTATAATATAAATGTCAATTGGGACTATTATCAAGCTCAGTTGTTAATCTCACATTGAGTCAATATCGAGTCACAGGTCAAATCATGTCAGAAATGGTAATAAATAAATACTCGTACTCCGTAGTACTTTATAATCCAAGTAGATGGCAAATCTGAAAAAGAATACGAGGATGAACGCGGTATTATTCTTGCTTTGTTGAGTCAGGTTATTTTGGATCAAGATTTCGACTCGACATCAAGGGTCTCATCTGTGTGGATGGTATCTGAGAGTCTGCAGCCGTGTTGATAAAGTGGATGAAGACTCTCATGTCCAATCATCCGTTCAGTGTTCACCATCAACCCATTACAATTATCCGGCGCCTTTATTTTACTGTTATTGTATTAGTACTAGTAGTTTGTTATGTCGTTTTTATATTCAATAAATAAATGTAATATGGGTTCTGACTTCCAAGAGCCCAAACAACATATAATCCGATGCATTTTCTTCGTTGGCACGAAATAAAATTTTAAATTTTTTTTTTTAAAAAAAAGTGGTAGGGCCTAAGTCACATAATAAATTCCATGATAGTAACATGAGCCAACATGTACTTGAGAGACACTATTCACACAAATACAATTCATTCAAAAATTGATAGTAGTTTTATTAGTGGCTATTTGTGATCCCACATCGTGAAAAAAACATGTAAACCAGCTATTATTAAATTGACATTTGATAACATGTCAACTTTGTACCTTCCTAAATATTTGCATCCCTACTTCCGAAACTAGTTTAGTTGATAAAAGCATGAAGCGTAATAGTTCAAACTTCGTTTCTACTATAATCGTCTTCATGACTCCTTTTACACACAACAAAAAAACGAACTTAGAAATGTGAAATTTGAGAGAGTTTGACGCGTAATCACGAATCATGCAACTAGTTTAGTTGGTAATCTCGGTTGTACTCTTAGTGTTTACTAGACAATCTGGGAAACTAGTTCAGTTGATAAGATCATCGAGGGTAATAACTAGTACTACTAAGGACTACTCCCTCCGTTCCAATGAATTGTTTGCCTATTCCATATTGAGACGTCTCAATGAATTGTTTGCCTTTCTATTTTAGGAATGTTTTTTATATGCAATTTGACCCTTCTCATGAGTTTAGCTCCACATGTCACTTCCTCATTGGATCGCTTACCCTTAGTGCCAAAAGGAAAGACAAACAATTCACTGGAACGGAGGGAGTACTATAATCGTCTTTGTAACTCTCTTTATACAAAAACAAAATCGAAAATTTGAAAGGGTTTGACGCGTAAGTACAAAACAAGTGAACAAACTATGTAACGTTTCACGCAACTAAGTTTAGTTGGTAATCTCGGTTGTACACTTGGTGTTAACTAGACGATCTTCTCGATACTTCAAATTGACGAGATTCAAATCCAGATCACGAGTAGTACGAGTACTACCCTCGTGGCCATTGCCAAGTATGAAAAAACCGATCTATGTCGGAAATGTGATTAGGCAAAACCTAAAAAGGCTATATTCATACTTCATAGTACAAGATGCTAGAAATTATGAAACACATGGATATTCCCTCTAAATACGGGAAAAAAAACACGAAAGTTGTTCGACTCTTCAATCATGTAACGGTACAACCATTCAAGCTTATAGAATAGAATCATAGATCCCGTCTAAAAAGGGTCGTTAATTACATAGACGATATAGTTAAACGAGGTGTGCATAAAGTATTTCGAGATTAGAAGAAATTCACGGGTTTTATTGAAAAAACACAAAAGTTGTTCGACTCATCAATCATGTAACGGTACAACCATTCAAGCTTATAGAATAAATCCCGTCTAAAAAAGGTCGTTAATTATATAGTATTTCGAGATTAGAAGAAATTCTTTTTTTTTTAATTTTTTTTTGTAAATGTTGTGGGTTTACATAAAAAAATTGCTACATCGGAATTTAAACACGATCCTATAAGCTAACCTCGTCTATCAAATTTCCGAATTAGGTCATGAATCTATTCTATGAGCAAAGTTTCCGACATCAATCATTTACTTAGACAGGAAAAAAAGCAGGAAAAAAAACACACCTTTCAGAGAGACGGGTCTCAGAATCGAGGAACGATAATAAACAATACTTTGAGTTTGAGATCATTTGTCGTGGGCTCGTGGCTCAATGTCTAGAACAGCCAAAATCCGTGCACAAGTTCATCTTCATCGGCTAATGAGTTATAGAGAGAGATCACAAGCCTGCACGTTGTAATTCAATGTCGGTTTTGCACCAAGATGAGAAATACAGAGAAATATTTACGTGACTCAAAATACGGGGTTTTAGTTTTCTGCACCAAGGAACATGGGATTTTTTTTTTTTTTTTTATATAAAAAAAATGTCAGTAGACATTCGAGTCAAGCGGGAGTACATTAGGCAGAAATTTCAGAATTCAAGAAAAGAGGAACGGATATCTAAATCTCCATGCTCCGGTGAGAAGATCGACAGAGTAGAAACTGAGTCTGCAGGAAATCTAAGACCACATAGCAATAAAAAAAACATTCAGAATCCTTTTCATCATTTTTTTCTCTCCATTACCTTCGATTTTCTCTAATACAACGATATAAGACCATTTTCCACTCTCGAGTTCATTCAAACTGATAACAGTTGGATCGTTGAAAGGTAATGGAGAGAAGGGAGATGAACGATCATATGGTAAGGATAGTAGTAATTACCTGACGATGACCAAGAAGATGAAGCATAAATAAATGCCGAGTTTGATGATTCTGTATTTCTTCTCTTGACTAAGTGCCCTAAAAATTTCGGTAACATCAAGAAGATGTGATTTCCTAGCAAACCTGCATACAATAGGATAAGCATTTTGTGACAAATCACAACAAACCAGTTAAAAAAACGTTTAAATCTTTGCAGAAAATGATTTTTCTTAGCTTCCTAAGTACCGAAAAATACTTTTCTTAGTTAAAATTTCCGACTTTTCTAGCACCCTAACTATGAATCAGGGTCTGCAGCTGAAAATAATAGAGATTATCACCACTTCCTAAGCAGCGGAAAACTGCATTTCTGAGTTAAATTTCCCGTCTTTTTCCAAACTAACTTTTATAGCACCCTAGAGATGAACCTGGTTGTGTCATTATGCTAGCAGATACGATCAGTTTCCTAAGTAACGGAAAATACTTTTCTTAGTTAAAATTTTCGATCTTTTTCCAAATCACATTTCTAGCACCCAAACTATGAACCTGGCTCTGCTGCTGAAACTAATCGCGATTCTCACCACATCTTAAGCAACAGAAAACTGCGATTCTGAGTTAACATTTCCGTTTAGTTTCCAAACAACTTTTATACTAGTAGCACCCTAAATATGAACTTGGCTACGTCGTTATGCCAGCAGAGATCAGCTTCCTAAGTAACGAAAAATACTTTTCTTAATTAGAATCTCCGATTTTTTCCTAGCACCCTAACTATGAACCTCCCTCCTCTGCTGAAACTACTCGAGATTGTCACCACTTCTTAAGCAACCGAAAACTGCGTTTGTGAGCTAAAATTTCCGATTTCTTTCCCAATTACTGTAATTTTCTAGCACCCTAACTATGAACCTGGCTCTGCTGCTGAAACTAATCAAGATTCTCACCACTTCCTAATCAATGGAAAACTGCATCTCTGAGCTATAATTTCCATCTTTTTCCAAATTACGAGTACTTTTCTAGCACCCTAACTATGAACCTGACTCCAATGCTGAAACTAATCGAGATTCGCATCACTTCCTGGCAGCGAAAAACTGTGTTTCTGAGCTAAAATTTCCGATTTCTTTCCCAATTACTGTACTTTTCTAGCACCCTAACTATGAACCTGGCTCTGCTGCTGAAACTAATCGAGATTCTCACCACTTCCTAATCAATGGAAAACTGCATCTCTGAGCTATAATTTCCATCTTTTTCCAAATTACGAGTACTTTTCTAGCACCCTAACTATGAACCTGACTCCACTGCTGAAACTAATCGAGATTCGCATCACTTCCTGGCAGCAAAAAACTGTGTTTCTGAGCTAAAATTTCCGATTTCTTTCCCAATTACTGTACTTTTCTAGCACCCTAACTATGAACCTGGCTCTGCTGAAACTAATCGAGATTCTCACCACTTCCTAATCAATGGAAAACTGCATCTCTGAGCTATAATTTCCATCTTTTTCCAAATTACGAGTACTTTTCTAGCACCCTAACTATGAACCTGACTCCACTGCTGAAACTAATCGAGATTCGCATCACTTCCTGGCAGCAAAAAACTGTGTTTCTGAGCTAAAATTTCCGATTTCTTTCCCAATTACTGTACTTTTCTAGCACCCTAACTATGAACCTGGCTCTGCTGAAACTAATCGAGATTCTCACCACTTCCTAATCAATGGAAAACTGCATCTCTGAGCTATAATTTCCATCTTTTTCCAAATTACGAGTACTTTTCTAGCACCCTAACTATGAACCTGACTCCACTGCTGAAACTAATCGAGATTCGCATCACTTCCTGGCAGCGAAAAACTGTGTTTTTGAGCTAAAATTTCCGATTTCTTTCCCAATTACTGTAATTTTCTAGCACCCTAACTATGAACCTGGCTCTGCTGCTGAAACTAATCAAGATTCTCACCACTTCCTAATCAATGGAAAACTGCATCTCTGAGCTATAATTTCCATCTTTTTCCAAATTACGAGTACTTTTCTAGCACCCTAACTATGAACCTGACTCCAATGCTGAAACTAATCGAGATTCGCATCACTTCCTGGCAGCGAAAAACTGTGTTTCTGAGCTAAAATTTCCGATTTCTTTCCCAATTACTGTACTTTTCTAGCACCCTAACTATGAACCTGGCTCTGCTGCTGAAACTAATCGAGATTCTCACCACTTCCTAATCAATGGAAAACTGCATCTCTGAGCTATAATTTCCATCTTTTTCCAAATTACGAGTACTTTTCTAGCACCCTAACTATGAACCTGACTCCACTGCTGAAACTAATCGAGATTCGCATCACTTCCTGGCAGCAAAAAACTGTGTTTCTGAGCTAAAATTTCCGATTTCTTTCCCAATTACTGTACTTTTCTAGCACCCTAACTATGAACCTGGCTCTGCTGCTGAAACTAATCGAGATTCTCACCACTTCCTAATCAATGGAAAACTGCATCTCTGAGCTATAATTTCCATCTTTTTCCAAATTACGAGTACTTTTCTAGCACCCTAACTATGAACCTGACTCCACTGCTGAAACTAATCGAGATTCGCATCACTTCCTGGCAGCAAAAAACTGTGTTTCTGAGCTAAAATTTCCGATTTCTTTCCCAATTACTGTACTTTTCTAGCACCCTAACTATGAACCTGGCTCTGCTGCTGAAACTAATCGAGATTCTCACCACTTCCTAATCAATGGAAAACTGCATCTCTGAGCTATAATTTCCATCTTTTTCCAAATTACGAGTACTTTTCTAGCACCCTAACTATGAACCTGACTCCACTGCTGAAACTAATCGAGATTCGCATCACTTCCTGGCAGCAAAAAACTGTGTTTCTGAGCTAAAATTTCCGATTTCTTTCCCAATTACTGTACTTTTCTAGCACCCTAACTATGAACCTGGCTCTGCTGAAACTAATCGAGATTCTCACCACTTCCTAATCAATGGAAAACTGCATCTCTGAGCTATAATTTCCATCTTTTTCCAAATTACGAGTACTTTTCTAGCACCCTAACTATGAACCTGACTCCACTGCTGAAACTAATCGAGATTCGCATCACTTCCTGGCAGCAAAAAACTGTGTTTCTGAGCTAAAATTTCCGATTTCTTTCCCAATTACTGTACTTTTCTAGCACCCTAACTATGAACCTGGCTCTGCTGAAACTAATCGAGATTCTCACCACTTCCTAATCAATGGAAAACTGCATCTCTGAGCTATAATTTCCATCTTTTTCCAAATTACGAGTACTTTTCTAGCACCCTAACTATGAACCTGACTCCACTGCTGAAACTAATCGAGATTCGCATCACTTCCTGGCAGCGAAAAACTGTGTTTCTGAGCTAAAATTTCCGATTTCTTTCCCAATTACTGTAATTTTCTAGCACCCTAACTATGAACCTGGCTCTGCTGCTGAAACTAATCAAGATTCTCACCACTTCCTAATCAATGGAAAACTGCATCTCTGAGCTATAATTTCCATCTTTTTCCAAATTACGAGTACTTTTCTAGCACCCTAACTATGAACCTGACTCCAATGCTGAAACTAATCGAGATTCGCATCACTTCCTGGCAGCGAAAAACTGTGTTTCTGAGCTAAAATTTCCGATTTCTTTCCCAATTACTGTACTTTTCTAGCACCCTAACTATGAACCTGGCTCTGCTGCTGAAACTAATCGAGATTCTCACCACTTCCTAATCAATGGAAAACTGCATCTCTGAGCTATAATTTCCATCTTTTTCCAAATTACGAGTACTTTTCTAGCACCCTAACTATGAACCTGACTCCACTGCTGAAACTAATCGAGATTCGCATCACTTCCTGGCAGCAAAAAACTGTGTTTCTGAGCTAAAATTTCCGATTTCTTTCCCAATTACTGTACTTTTCTAGCACCCTAACTATGAACCTGGCTCTGCTGCTGAAACTAATCGAGATTCTCACCACTTCCTAATCAATGGAAAACTGCATCTCTGAGCTATAATTTCCATCTTTTTCCAAATTACGAGTACTTTTCTAGCACCCTAACTATGAACCTGACTCCACTGCTGAAACTAATCGAGATTCGCATCACTTCCTGGCAGCAAAAAACTGTGTTTCTGAGCTAAAATTTCCGATTTCTTTCCCAATTACTGTACTTTTCTAGCACCCTAACTATGAACCTGGCTCTGCTGAAACTAATCGAGATTCTCACCACTTCCTAATCAATGGAAAACTGCATCTCTGAGCTATAATTTCCATCTTTTTCCAAATTACGAGTACTTTTCTAGCACCCTAACTATGAACCTGACTCCACT
The DNA here is from genome assembly GCA_958450325.1 of Agrostemma githago. Lineage (NCBI taxonomy): Eukaryota > Viridiplantae > Streptophyta > Magnoliopsida > Caryophyllales > Caryophyllaceae > Agrostemma > Agrostemma githago. The sequence continues at coordinate 75,785,155 of OY288247.1, read as the reverse complement.
GCTGAAACTAATCGAGATTCGCATCACTTCCTGGCAGCAAAAAACTGTGTTTCTGAGCTAAAATTTCCGATTTCTTTCCCAATTACTGTACTTTTCTAGCACCCTAACTATGAACCTGGCTCTGCTGAAACTAATCGAGATTCTCACCACTTCCTAATCAATGGAAAACTGCATCTCTGAGCTATAATTTCCATCTTTTTTCCAAATTACGAGTACTTTTCTAGCACCCTAACTATGAACCTGACTCCACTGCTGAAACTAATCGAGATTCGCATCACTTCCTGGCAGCGAAAAACTGTGTTTCTGAGCTAAAATTTCCGATTTCTTTCCAAATTACTTTTCTAGCACCCTAACTATGAGCCTGGCTCCGCTGCTGATCCTAATCGACATTATCAACACTTCCTAAGCAACGAGAAACTGTGATTCTGAGCTAAAATTTTCAATCTTACTCCAATTTGATTACTTCGAATCCTGGCTCGCAACTAATACTACAATCATCATTCATCCAGATCAAAATCAACAACATCCAATTCAATCTCAAAAAACGCAACGAAACCGAAATCAAATCAACAAAACTTACAATCTAGCATGATAAACAGCAAGCGGAAGCGTAACGAGAAACATAAACCGATGTCCAGTGATCAGAAAAATCGCGCAAAAAGCTCCTTGAAGTATAAACTCAGGAACAACAACCGAATTAACCTTCGACGAAGATTCATACGGGTTCATATAATCCGCCTCCAAATCCGACAAACATATAAGCTGGAACACACAAAATCGATTCAATTTGGGGAAAAGTTACGAAATTAGGGTTTATAGACGGGAATTAGGGTTTATGAAAGGGAAAGTAAGTAGTAAGTGACAGCAGTAGTAGTAGTAGTAACCTGGTAAAGGAGTATTGAGATGAGAGCGATGTTGGAGATGAGAGCGATTATCCATAATATTAAATCCCAGCACATTGTTCAATTTACTTCAATGGCGTCTGATTAATTCAATTAATTTGTGATTTTGATTCTGAATTCGATTGGAAAATTCAGGTTGTTGTGTTGTTGACGATGAAGATGACCCGAGCCCGAGTTTGGCCTTGCTCGTTAATTAAAATTTAAGTCGATCTCGAGTTTTTTTTTTTTTTTATAATTATTATTTTTTTTATTTTTTTTATTTTGAGTTTATTTTGATTTGAAAAAATTGAGATTATAAACAAACTTTCGATATGTAAATATTAAATTTACTTTTTTTTTTCGATAATATTGTTTAAGAACTCGGGATACGAAAATATACAAGAAGTATTTGGTAAATTCTCGTAAATTCAATGATAATATAAATAATATCGGTCTGTTCAATTCAATTTTCATGTATTTTTCGATTTATTTAGAACTTAAAGACATGTATTCGAGGAATATATAGATTTCTAATATTTTATTAGGATTCGACGTTCTTTATAATAACCCTTAAGTCCGATTTAGATTTATGATCGGTTTGATTATTCGGTTTTCACATTATTTTATTTTATTTTGAAATTTTTTCACATTAATTTTTGATATTTTTTTTAATTGAATTCAACATTTACTTTAATTTCGACCGACTGATTTGATTTGGTGAGATCGTGGACCCACCTGAACAATTTGAGACCCGACAAATTTTATATCGTATTTTAAATCTTGGGTCAGATCAGTTTCGGGTTTACCAAATAGTGTTGGTGGTCTACTTGACCACTTGCTAACTAAGTTGATAGAAGTACTTGATATGGTCTATGCTACTTGGAGAGTGGTCAATTTACACCAAATGTACCAAATGTTAAGTACATTGAATATCCACACCACATTTTCTTACATATTTTATTCTGAGGCGATCATACGCGTGTTCAAGTCAGATATGAGTCAGATTATGTCTGAAATAATGACCCATGAACAAACCGGTTAATGGGTTTTGGAATTTAGACCAATTTGTGACTCGGGTTTTTGTATATTTCTGAAAATACTGTGTCTAATTCCGTTTTTTTTTTACGGGTCAGACCAGATAGATTCGAGGTTGGAAATAATGGTATATCATGTTATGACATGCCATGCCATGCTACTTGAATGTTACTACTTGCTTTACATTACTTGACCAACTTGGACATGTATTTCATGATATTTCCAAGTATTTTCTAACCAACTTGCTCCATTTTGTCTTGGGTTTGGATCTTTATAATCTTTGCAAAACTTCATTTTGAATGAAAAATCACATTACAATTACAATATAATGAGAGGGCATGGTGTTTTTAGAGTAGGTAAAAATGGTACTAATGCCGGGTCCGGTCCGTGTACCGATGGGTCGGGTTCATACCTTTTGCCACGGGTCATTCCCGGGGTCGGAAATAAAAACAAAAATGTCAAGAAAACAAGCTCTACCGAAGTTGAATTCGAAAAACGTGTATCATCTCATCTATCCAAGGTATCAATTTCTCACTTTATTATACTCCGGGCCATAGTCCGGCCCAGTCGAACCGGGCCGGGTCACTAACATCCCGGCCCATGATTATTTTGTAAAAATATGTATGTGGGCCCGGCCCGATCTTGTGTCCGCCTCTAGTTTTGGGGGCGTCGTTTTAACAACAACGATAATGGTTTTTCTATCAGAATAACGGCGGTCATAGGAGCGCAACGAAGAAGTCGACTACGAAGGCGGGTACCGATAAATTGGTGCATTTTCAAGACAAAGTTCCTTGTAAAGTTAGGGCAAGAAGGGGTTGTGCTACACACCCTAGAAGCATTGCTGAGAGGGTATATAACTTTTGTCGTAGAACTGATAAAACTGACCAGTCTCAGAATTTCAACTAAATAAAGCTTAAAACATCGATAATAATGACTAACGAGTAGTGTTGACGTACAGTGACTTGACTCTGACCCGACATGAATTATTTTATAGCAGACGAGGAGAAACCGGATCAGCAAAAGGATGAAGAATCTACAAGAACTTGTGCCAAATATGGCTAAAGTTAGCCAACATTCTTCTCTGCACACGTTATTATGCTAAATAAATTGCTAAATTACAGCAAGAATCACAGTGAAAATGTTTTTGTTTTTTTAACACTTGGGAATTTACGGTTTTTTCGTCTATATATAGCAAACAAACACGGCCGATATGTTGGATTTAGCAGTCGATTACATCAAAATTCTTCAAGACGAGTTCGAGGTACTTGAAAATACTCCCTCCGTCCCAATGAATTGTTTGCCTATTCCATATTGGGCATCTCAATAAATTGTTTGCCTTTCTATTTTAGGTAATTAACTTGGTAGTCGATGATCTTTTTACTATAACGATAATTATTGTGTTCGTTTTGTAGGTCTTAAGCAACGGACAAGCGAAATGCAAGTGTGCTAATTAATCGACAATAACCAACACGAAATCATCAATCGATATTTTTAATTTTTGACGAACGAACTAGAGAAAGCAATACGGCCGAGGAGATTGTAAAAGCATCTTCGATTATTCGATCATCATCAACACTTTATAGATCGAACAACAATTCATTAATTTCATATTTCGAGACATGCACTTACTATTGACCTTACTGTCACGGTCAGTCAAACGTTTTTCAGCCGTCTACAAGTCTACAACTCTTCATACCGAATTCCGAAACTGATTATTTTTTGTTCGAGATATATTCGTTTTGAAAACAATTTGATTTATTTTGAGATCTCCGACTAGAAAAAAAATCACCACTTTCGAGACATGCAGTTACATACATACTAACTTACTGTCACGGTCAGTCAAACGTTTTTCACTGAATAAACTTTGACCGTCTACAACTCTACATACCGAATTCCGAAACTGATTATTTTTTCTTCGAGATATATTCTGTCATTCTGAAAACAATTTTCACCGCTTTTGAAATTCATGACCGAGAATTTATCATCCAAATCAAAGTAATGACCTACCAATAAAGTCTAACATGGGAAACACTCACATTAAGTGAAAATATTAAAAAGTCGTTAGTGGGACCCAACTAGTTAGTTGCTCTTTATACTACTTCTCTTCCACCATCATTCATCCCCAAATTTTCCCCCAAATCAATTTAATTTCCCGCCTCAAACCCTAACCCTAACCCTACCATTTCCAATCCAAATTCCTCAAAACCCAATCATAATACCTCAAATTTCCAGCTACCCTTTTCAGTAATCGATCTATTACATTGATTTTTCCAGTCAATTTCGATCTAATTGAAGATCAATTACTGTTATCAATCGATCAATTACATTGATTTTTCCAGTCAATTTTGATCTAATTAGTACGTATTTGATTAAGTGGATTGAATCGGCGAAGAATGTCGAATCTGTACGGAGATTTTAATCAGAAGATAGATTATGTGTTCAAAGTGGTATTAATTGGGGATTCAGCTGTAGGGAAATCACAATTGTTAGCTCGATTTGCTAGGAATCAATTTAGTGTAGATTCAAAAGCAACAATCGGTGTCGAATTTCAGACTAAAACTCTTGTTATTGATCATAAGATTGTTAAAGCTCAGATTTGGGATACTGCTGGTCAAGAAAGGTCCAATTTCCCCCCATATTTTCTCCGTTCTATTTGATTATTTACGTTTTTAAAATAGAGTTATTTCATGGGAATAATCTCAACTATGTGTGCGCTTCTTAAAATAATCCAAACTACACGTAATCTCATTTTAATATGAACTGCGCATTAATTAATCTTGTTTTGCTATGTACGAAATTATGACTTGTTATTACCGGTTAGAGTGATTTGTTGTAACTTTTTAGGATTTTATTAGGTCCGTTGCAGTCATCGTGAAAGTCAAAATTATAATAAAAACATTTTTTTTCATAGCTTCTACAAGACTAATTGGGAAAAAAAATGAAAGATGAATTTTCAGTTTTTTTTTATTTTTATAATGGTCGAAAATGAACACGAAATGTGAATAGGAAGAAGGAGAGCCAGAGGAGTGAGGTTCAGCAGGTAGTCGGTCACCCCATAGCAAATCGAGGTTAATGAAGGCGTAATTCATATTAAAATGAGATTACGTATAATTTGGATTAATTTAAGAAGCACACGCATGGTATTATTCTCATGAAATACTCCCTCCGTTCCAATGAATTGTTTGCCTATTCCATATTGGGGTGTCTCAATGAATTGTTTGCCTTTCTATTTTAGGAATGTTTTTTATGTGTAATTTGACTCTTGGCTCCACATGTCACCTTCTAATTGGATCTCTTGCCCTTTGTGCCAAAAGTAAAGGCAAACAATTCATTGGAACGGAGTAACCCTTTAAAATAAAACATTTCTCGAAAAATGATAAAACTCATAATTTGGGGTAAGATTGCGTGAATCTGATCTGATCTGACCTGACTTCGACATTCTGATTTCAGGTACCGTGCTGTAACAAGCGCGTACTACAGAGGCGCAGTGGGAGCAATGCTAGTATACGACATGACCAAACACCAAACATTCGATCACATGGCACGATGGCTAGAAGAACTAAGAAACCACGCGGACAAGAACATCGTGATCATGCTCATAGGCAACAAATGTGACTTGGCCTCGCTTCGAGCTGTGCAAATCGAGGATGCAAAGGAATTTGCAGAACGAGAGAATCTCTTCTTCATGGAAACATCGGCTTTGGATTCGACCAATGTTGAGTCTGCTTACTTGACTGTGTTGACCGATGTGTACCGGTCAGTGAGCAAGAAGACTTTGTTGGCTAACGGTGAGCTTGATGCGACTGGTACCGCTTCTCTTCTGAAGGGTACTCAGATTGTTGTTCCCGGTTCTGATGAGGTTGTTGCTCCTGGAAAAACCGGGTGTTGCACGTCCTCGTAGTATATACTCCCTCCGTCCCAGTGAATTGTTTGCCTATTCCATATTGGGGCGTCTCAATGAATTGTTTGTCTTTCTATTTTAGGAATGTTTTTTATACTCCCTCCACTAAGATCTTCCCACTTTCCTTAAAAGAAAACTTCACTAAGATTTTCCCACTTCAGAACTTTCCTTATTCATCAATTATACTCTCTCCCTATTGGTTACTTCTTGTGATGACAAACAATTCATTGGAACGGAGTAGTAGATGTTTGTTCGTATACAGAGAATTTTTTTGAGTAAGGATCGGGTTATTTTCGAGTTTTTTTTTTGGGGTTCAAGAGCGTACTTAGTCGCATTACAATACAGGGGAGGGAGAGAGATTTAAACCTGGAACCTACTGTCCCAGAACACCTAGTCTTAACCTAACTACTAGGCGAAGCCATCTTCGGTGAGTTTGGAATATTTTTCGTGTATGTAATTTTATTTTTTTTTTATTTTATTTTTCGGTGTGAATGTGTACGAAATTTCTAGAAATTCAATCATTCGGTATGTTCGGATTGTGTTGTTGAGCGGGTTATCCGTTTCCATTTTTTGGTCGAACCTTCGGAGTATTATATTTTGGCCGCGATGAGTAATGCTCGGTTTAAACCCGACCCAAAAATATTATGGACATGTTAGGACCGGTCTATGATTTTTTTTTAAGGAATCAAAGGCCCGAGACCCGTTGAAAAGGGTTGAATCAGATGTCTTAACTGACCTGAAGTGAATAAGTCAACCGAACTGAAGATTCGAATTATATCCGGCTTAACCCGAAACTGATCCGGATGTTATTATACCAGGAAACAAGTCGATATCACTAAAGAAATTGAAAATAACACATCCAAAATGACCCAAACCCGAAATAATCCGGACCGAACTGACCCGATCAGAATAAGCCAACCTGAACCCGACCCAACACCCGAACTGAAGACCCGTAACCCGAATTTTCCCGATTTAAACCGAAACTGACCCGAATATTATCATAGAAAACGAGTCGATATTACTAAAGAAATTGAAAATAACAAAACCGAAATGACCCATATCCGAAATGTTCCGACCCGATCAAAAATCAACCCGATTTTAGTAATCCGAAAGTGGTTCGACCCGAACCCGACCCATTTGCAAGGTCTACCCATTCACACTCTCCTCTCTAAAATCTTTAACCTAGCCGTCTTCTTCAACACTCAATTGATTCATCCAAAAGTCGATCTCACAAGGTAAAAATCGCAATCTTAATTCAAGTATATATAATTGATTAATTGTTAGCTATAAACTTCTGTGATTGTAAATTTGTAATATATTCATGTTTGTTTTGGGCGATTTATTGAATCATGCTGTATGTTTTTTTTTATTAATTGCAATATGTTTTTGATTAATTGCAAAAATTATTGGTAAAATTGGCCTAAATCAATTCGATTGTGTTCTATATTCTGGGCAATCTTAGCTTACTGGAAATGTCAGTGTTTAGATTAATTTTACGAAATTTTCGAGCAAATTATGAAATCGTAATCTATGATTAATTGCAATAATTATTGGTAAAATTGGCCTAAATCAATGCAATTGTGTTCTATATTCTGAGCATATCTGTGTTTAGCTTAATTTCACGAAATTTTGGAGCAAATTATGAAATCGTAATCTATGATTCTGATTCTAATTCTAATTGCATACGAATTCGTGTCAAAATTGGTGTTAGATCGATGATGAACAATACTAATCCCAGCTCTAATCGAACCGTGTCGTTTTCATTGAAACTTAATAATCGGGTTTGTAGCGACAGTTTATACTCCGTAATTACCTGCATTTTTCCGTAAAAAAATTTCATGGTTTTTACTGGCATTCATAATTTACTGAGTATTTCGATAAAATTTGATAAAATTCTAATAAAATTGATGAGCGATGATGAACAATACTAATCCCAGCTCTATGAGATCGCGTGTTATTCGTTAACACGAGGTCAGGGACAAAACTCGATAATTTCTGGCTGAGCTCTCAAAGGAAATCGAATTCATGGTGTTTTGTAGCGGTTTTCTGTAAAAACTTTCATGGTTTTTCAACATTTTTAGATGATGGGTTTGTAGTTGCATTCGTTATTTACAGAGTACTTATTTCTATAGAATTGATTGAGCTGTGATGACAAACGATAATCCCAGCTCTATGAGATCTCGTGTTATTTGTTAACCCTAGGTCAGGGACAAAACTCGATAATTTCTGTCTGAGCTCTCAAAGGAAATCGAATTCTGTCATTTTTGTTGAAGCTTAAGAGTAATTCAGTAATTGGGTTTGTAGCGGTTTTCAGTAAAAACTTTCATGGTTTTTAACATGATGGGTTTGGATTAGTGGCATTCTATGAGATCTCGTGTTATTTGTTAACATGAGGTCAGAGACAAAACTCGATAATTTTTGGTGGTTTTTGTTGAAACTTAATAGTAGTAATTGGGTTTGTAGCGGCTGCAGTTTTCTGTAAAACCTTTCATGGTTTTCAACATTTTAACGATGGGTTTGTAGTTGCATTCGTTATTTACAGAGTATTTATTTCTATTGAATTGATGAGCTGTGATGACAAAACATAATCCCAGCTCTATGAGATCTCTTCTCTTACTCACCGTCTTTTTGATGTTTTGGTTGAAACTTAATAGTAATTGGGTTTGTAACTGCAGTTTTCAGTAAAAACTTTCATGGTTTTTGACATTTTGAGATGACGGGTTTGTACTGGCGTTCTATAGAATTGATGAGCCGTGATGACAAAACATAATCCCAGCTCTATGAGATCTCATTTGTTGAGGTCAAGGACAAAACTCGATAATTTTTGGCTGAGCTGTTCCTTTACTTACCGTCTTTTTGACAATTTTGTTGAAACTGCAGTAATTGGGTTTGTAATTACAGTTTTCTGTAAGAACTTTCATGGTTTTTGGTAGATTACGTCGACTAATTTCTCATTTTCTCTAATCCAAGCTTGACCCAATTATACGCTCCTTGTGGTCTCGGGAAAATAGGATTATACACCTGGTTGTACAATAGCTTTTGAGCTTTTGTGTATATATTTATTGAGCTTATAAAAGTTTCTGAGCTGAGTTGTAAGTTTTTGAGCTTTACACTGTGATTTAAATCGACAACTTTATACTAAAGCTCAGAAAGTTTACAGCAAAACTCAAAATCTTTGTGATAAAACTCGAAATCTTAAAACTAGTTGTACATAGAGCTATATATATGTAAAACTGGTTGTATAATCCTCTAATTGGTGATCTCGTGTTAGCGAATATGTGTTCTCGTTTTGATTCTTGACTATTTTATTACATTTTTGATTTGGGGTTAGTGAATTTCATTTCGATTTCACAAGATTGTGTTCATGGAAGGTTTTTAACTTAATTTTTTTTTGTTTATCCATATTTTCTGCATGAAACACGTCTTGACGGATATATATACCGGCCGGTGAGTAAGAAGACTCGATCTTTTGAGCTCGATGATTTTATCAACTAAGCTGGCTAATTTTGCCTCGACATTAAGTTGTGGTAGTATGTATATATATAGATCGAGAAATTATTCGTCTGTGAAGAGAATCAAAAAACGGTTTGTAATTGTATACCGAGAATTTCTTGACTCGGGATCGGGATATTTTCGGGTATTTTTCATGTATGTAATTTATTTATTTATTTATTTATTTGTCTGCACGATTTCTTTATTTACGGAGTATATGAAGAGTCGAAATTTAAAACATATCGATGAAAAAAAAAACATAAATTTAATGTAATTAGACTCGAACCCTAAAATTCTTTTGTGAGATTTTTGGATGCTGTAAGGATTCGAACTCATTTTTTTTTGTCATGTTAGCTCTGATACATGTTAGATAAACCGTAAAAAAAAAACTTAAAATAATTGTCAACATAAATTCTTGTATGAAATCGTGTCACGGTCTCAATTTTGCCGTTACGTGATTATATAGTGACATCTCAAGACATGTGAGTCGTTGGTTTGATTGTATTGCATTGCTAGGTCACTCGTGTAACTCGAGACTCCATTTTATTAAATTATTATTATTATTATTATTATTATTATTATTATTCTCTTAATTATCTAATTAAATTTACCCTAACCGTCTTCGTAAAATAACGATTATATATCCGTCTTAAATTTAAAAACGTTAATATTATTTATATCGACAAGTTATCTGTTATATTCTTATTTAATGAGAATATGTACTTTATTCGTACTAATTTAATGACGTGCAAGTGCATGGTTAATTAAAAATGTCAAATTAAAATGCCAATGTCATAATAAATAATAAATAATTAAACCATAAAATCTTGACATTATTTCTATAGTAGATCTTGCCTACGAAGACTTTTTAATTTAAATGTTAAAATAATAATATTCTGATCTAGTACATTATTTCATTCTTTTACGATATTTTAAAACATGTAATAGCGTCGTCTTAACTTAAAAAAAAAAAACAATTTAAAAAAAAATGTAGCAATTATTGTTATTGGAGTAATAATATACGATAAATTCACGTGTATATTGATGTTATTAATATTTTATTTAAGTTTTTATTTCATCTTTTAGAACCCGAAATATAGTCTTAGGGCAGTTTATATATGTCATTTTTTTTAATAATAATTATTGTTATCAAAGTATAATAGATTTCAACTTATAATATTTTAATTTTTTAAAATTTTAACTAAATTTTCAATTATTTTAACCTAAAGAAACTAACAATTTAACGAGAATATTACGTAGTATGTAATACTACGTATTTATATATTTATATCTTCATTACATACTAGTAGAAAATCGAAATAATTCAAAATTTAACGTGAGATTAATTTAAATAAAAGATAATAAAACCGTATTAATATTATTAATTATTATTTCTCTAAACACAACACAATAATATTATTTATTTGTATAACAAAACGTATCTTACAAAGTTACAACTATCTACAAGTAAAAAAAAATTAAATTAAAAAAAACCCGACAATAATTTAATACAAATTACATAATATCACATTATATTATCATAACGTATTATATCAGATAATATAACTGAAACTCGAACGCTGAAAATCACAACATTGATCAAAGGAAGGCAACATGGAGTAGACAACAAATGAAGTAATGCTAGTTCTAGTGATAATGTGACCTTGTTGAAGCAATTGAGGCATGTTAATTGATTCAAAACAATTTTTTAGGAGAATTGAAGAAATTGAAATAAACCAAAGGAAAAATAATAAAAGATAATATCCTGGATTTATTGGGTTCTCCATTATATTATTTTTATATTTTATTTAATTTTTGGAGATTTTAATGTATATATATATTTTTTAAAATAAATTAAAAATAATTGTGCTCTAATAAATATTAGAGCAATATATATTGAGAGTGTTACACTAGTTTTTTTTTTTTTTTGTAATGCTTATTGCATCTCCCCTTTTATATACTTACATGGAGATGAAGCATTGGGATAGCCAATTATTGGGGGTTTGAATGAGTGGTGAAAAAGTGCTACTAACTTAAAAAATAAAATAAAAAATTAGGTAATTTATTTATTTATTTATTTATTATTATTATTATTATTATTATTATTATTATTTTAAAAAAAAAAACAAAACAAAACTTGCATTAAACACCAGAACAAATTACAAGAAGTTAGAGGGAAGCCGAGATACTATCTGGCCCCCCACTCCCTTATTATTATTATTATTATTATTATTATTTTATTAGAACACAAGTTTTATTATTATTATTATTATTATTATTATTATTGATATGGTTGATATAGTGATTAAGATTTGAGTAAAATTCGGGGTTTCAGATTCAAATATTTTTAGAGCAATGTTGTGTGAGTTGTATGATAAAAGTTCTGGCTAGCTTGACACTCTTAACGAGCCTCGATTATTTGTGGTTTAATAACATTAATACAGTATAAATCTCATGCGATTGCGTAATTTTTTTAAAAAAAATGGTGGTAGTATCGCAGTATTGGTAATTGATAATTGAAATTAAAATATTAATACTAATTTATTACGAAGTATAATTTTGTGTTGAACATTAAAATATGTTAGTATATTAATATAAAACGAAGAGTTTGATAAATGGGAAAAAAGACATGCAATATTATTTTAGCTAGTATATATAATTGATTAAGTATTTTGTTAATTAATTAAGTCAAATAATATTTAAACAAATATTTGCAAATTTTTTAATATACAAGGAAGGGGCATACAACTTGTTAATAGATGCATGCTTTGTCAAAAGGAATTGGAAAGTAGTGGACATCTGTTCTTCAGGTGTCAATATTCTAGCCAGGTGTGGGAGAATATTTTGGGATGGATTCAAATAGCAGGTAGAAGTTGCAGCCTTACTACTGAACTTAAATGGGCGGCAGCAAGAGGGAACAAGAAGCATTGGAAGCATCAGTGGTTCATAAGTGCTATTACAGCTACAGTTTATCATCTATGGAATGAAAGGAATGATCGGATTTTCAAGGATAACTATAGAAATTGTAAAATTGTTACAAATCAAATTAAATTTGATGTTTTTACTAGATTACGAAGTAGGGGGATTATACTAAGATAGAGATAGTTGGTGGTATGTATTAGTACATACTAGAGGTTATATGTTTTTTTGTAAGTGAAGTCTCTTATTAATGAAAAGAGTCATAACTTTCTTGCAAAAAAAAAAAAAAAATATTTGCAAATTTTATTTTTATTTTTTATTTTTTGTGATTTATCATAAAACTTAATTATATAATGAGAATTAAATAATCGTATGAATTAATAATTGATTTGTTCGCTCAATTATTTGTTTTCATAATTTTCAAATTTAATTATTTGAGAAAAAAACTTTAAATGTGAGGATGACAAGTAGCAAGGGAGATTCAAGATCTCAATATTAAATTATGGAGTGCATTTTTTGTACAATATCAAAGATCTTTCGCATGACGTCAATAATTATTAATTCGGTTTTTCTAATATACTGTATTAATTAAAGAATGAATCACCATTATATTGTCTAAGAATGATAATTAAGAGTTGATATTTCAATTTATCGTGATAATATTATTGTAATATTTTCTTTAATTAACATATTAACATGTACTCAGTGGGTACACATTAGAAAAATCGTTATTAATTATATGCTTTTTTTTTCTCATATTTTTACACTATGTAATATTTACAAATCTTAATATGTCATTATCGTTAGGAATGTTCTTTTTATTATTACAATTAGTCTCATGTGAGACCGTCTCACACAATCTTATTGTAAGACTTAACTACAACATACTAATAACCAACCAGAAAATAAAATTAAAATAAATAAAAACTAAAAATAACCAACCACATGTGAGAGGTCTCACAATAACGTTAGTGTGAGACCGTCTCATATGAGTTTTTGTGTTATTATTATTATTTCAAATATTGGATATATTTTAAAATAACGTATTCAAATAAACGTTTTCACAAATACGTTAAAACTGAAATATCACGTCAAACAAAAAAAAAACCTAAATAAAATTGCAAAAAATCATGCTAATAATATAGTATGATTTCCTAATAGGAGGAATCAAATCAAATAATATTTGGTTGGTTGTCTTGTTTCCTCATATTTGGTGTCAAGAGCACAAATTGAAAATGTCTTAATTTACTGATTCAAACTAAGAACGGATGATCTGTCTCAATAATTTATTGACAGACCACTTTTGTTGCATCTGTATTATTTGTACCTGTTTCATTATCAGTTGTTTTTTCAAAATAATCATTTCATTCAGTACTTGGTTTTACAACAACTTTTTTTTAGTATACTCCATCTGTATATATAAAAATCATCTGAATCATACGTGAAATTAAAAATCATCTGACTGTAATTATCCTAAACTAAATTTAAAATCAATACGAGTATTAGCAATTATTCTACTATTTCTGCAAGACGATTTCAGACTATAAAACAATTCATTTATATATATAAATCATCTGAATTAAATCACACGTGAAATTAAAAATCATCTGACGACTGTAATTATTCTGAATTAAATTAAAAATCAACACGAGTATTAGCAATTATTCTATTATTTTTGCAAGACAGTTTCAGACTGTAAAACAATTCATTTATATATAAAAAAATCATCTGAATCACACGTGAAATTAAAAATCATCTGACTGTAATTATCCTGAACTAAATTAAAAATCAATACGGGTATTAACAATTATTCTACTATTTCTGCAAGACGGTTTCAGACTGTAAAACAATTCATTTATATATAAAAAAAATCACCTGAATCACACGTGAAATTAAAAATCATCTGACTGTAATTATCCTGAACTAAATTAAAAATCAATACGGGTATTAACAATTATTCTACTATTTTTGTAAGACGATTTCATACCGTAAAACAGTTCATTTATATATAAAAAATCATCTGAATCACACGTAAAATAAAACCGTCTTATTCTATAATTTTTCAGCCACAAATAATTTCATGGGTTGGAAAATTGGTAAGCGCATGCAACTCGTGGCTCCATAGTTGTGTACTCATGTCTCAGTCTGTACATGTGCTGGCCACATTTTTTATTTTTATTTTCTAAATATAAGTTTCATTTTATTTATTTTGTGACGTACAAAAAGAAATTATTATTATTATTATTATTATTATTATTATTATTATTATTGGGTCATGTGCTACATTAAGGCCCGATTTTTCGGTTGAAATAAATTTATTTGAACTGATTTTAATTGACTAAACTAAATTCGAAAAGTCATGAATCGTGATTCATTTTATAATTAATGAATCAAATTAACAAATTCATTATAAAAATTAGCTTTTATGATAGTACGTCATAAAAATTGAAAAATATATTAAAAAAAAGTTTAGGTGTTTATTTTAATATTATTTGACTAAGTTTAATTAAAAATAATTAATCAATTCTATTAACTAAAAAGGTGTATATAATAATATATTGTATAATGCTTAAATTAATCCCATATTTTAACGTTCAACACAAAATTGTAGTAATAAATTATTACTCGTAATATTTTAATTTTGATTATTTATTAATAAAATCATTATTTAAAAATTTATTGCATGAGATTTATACTACGAGTAATAAAAATAATTCAAACTAAGACAATTGTTTGGATTTTTAACTTATGAGCTGGTCGCCTAGTCCTATACTATAAGACAATTCTATAAAAACACGTCGTATTTTTATTTTTACATTAATACAAATACGTGCCATCAAAATGTACGATTTTTTTATTTTTTTTATTTTTACTAATTTAGTAGAAGACGGTTTTTAGAGAACTATAATAAGAATCTAGGAGTACTCTAAAAAGTAACCTCTTCCAAAAATCATGGACCGTTATCACCTCCAAAGAATTTGAGCCCAAGTGTTGGAACTTGGAACATGGAATTATTAGCTCACCAATCTCTAAAAGAAGCCCTAATGATACTCCATGTTTTTAATTGGGTCATCCAAATTAAAAATAAAAAAATAAAAAAATAAAATAATTCGAGTCGGTCCGGTTTAAAGATCGCTTGAATAATAATCTCGATTTTTTTTATCACTTTTTTCAAATTATTTTTAGTTTATTTTAGTTAATACAACTTATTTTAGTGAAGTTTATTTCGGTTTCACCAGCTTTATTATGTCAATCTAAAGTTTTAAAAATAAAATAAAATATTAATTCGAGTTGGTTCGGTTTAAAGATTGCTTGAATAATAATCTCGATTTTTTTTTTATCGCTTTTTTCAAATTATTTTTAGTTTATTTTAGTTAATACAGCTTATTTTAGTGAAGTTTATTTCGGTTTCACCAGCTTTATTATGTCAATCTAAAGTTTTAAAAATAAAATAAAATATTAATTCGAGTTGGTTCGGTTTAAAGATCGCTTGAATAATAATCTCGATTTTTTTTTTATCGCTTTTTTCAAATTATTTTTAGTTTATTTTAGTTAATACAACTTATTTTAGTGAAGTTTATTTCGGTTTCACCAGCTTTATTATGTCAATCTAAAGTTTTAAAAATAAAATAAAATATTAATTCGAGTTGGTTCGGTTTAAAGATCGCTTGAATAATAATCTCGATTTTTTTTTATCACTTTTTTCAAATTATTTTTAGTTTATTTTAGTTAATACAACTTATTTTAGTGAAGTTTATTTCGGTTTCACCAGCTTTATTATGTCAATCTAAAGTTTTAAAAATAAAATAAAATATTAATTCGAGTTGGTTCGGTTTAAAGATCGCTTGATTAATAATCTTGATTTTTTTATCGCTTTTTTCAAAAATAAAATAAAATTATTTTAGTTGATTCAGCTTTTTTTTTAGTGAATTTTATTTCGGTTTCACCAGCTTTATTATGTCAAAATCTGAAGTTACAGATTAATTATCAAACATCATTACAAAAAAACTTGATTAGTTGTACGAGTATTAGTTAAACACGTTATTTATCAAACAAGACCTTTTTTATTAATACGTAAGTAATTGAATTGTAATATGGATCAGGTTTGAATTTATATTACACGTAAACAGATTATATTGGATCGAGTTTTATTTGATTTAGTTTGGATCCAATGATCGAGTATTTGATTAACAAACGGATATCATATGAGAATCCGATCCATTGTTATCCCTAATCGTACAATTTGAAGCATCATTAGCACTAATTAATTAATTAATATGGAATTTTAAAGAGGAAGAAGTACATGTTCTTAGCATCCATTTTGAGTGGCTTTAAGTTATAAAGAACAAATACTAATTCTCCTATATGATCGTCCCATCCTACAGTATCGAACATAAAAAAAAAATCAATTTGATATTAATAGGGTTGTATTAAAAAAATTAAAACCTTTTCAATCTGGTATTAATAAAAAAATTAACGACAAAATTGCGAAAAATCTGATGTAATTAGTGACAATATTAATTATTAATTCTCTCTTTTAATTCCTTAAACACCGTCCATTTTATTTATTTAAATCATGATTATTTATTTAAGTCATGATTGCTTCACCTTAATATTTATTCAATTTTTTTTCCTTAAGAGTTAAAAATAAACATTCTAAATCTTGTATATATTGACAATAAAATTGCCAAAAAAACTGATGTAAATTAACGATAATATTAAGTATTGATTTCCCATTTTAACTCATTAAATAATATCCGAATAATATAATACTATTTTATTATATTTTTTTAAGTCGTGATTCCTCACCTTAATATACAAATCTTCTAAATAAAATAAACCTTAATATATAATACTCGTGATTTCTTTAAAAGTTAAAAATAAACGTTCTAAATCTGGTGTATATATATATATATGAAGGAATTGACAATAAAATTACAAAAAAACTGATATAATATAACAATAATATTAAATATTAATTTTCCGTTTTAACTCATTAAATAATATCCGAATAATATAATATTTTATTATATTTTTTTAAGTCGTGATTCGTCACCTTAATATTTATTCTAATTTTATTTTATTTTTGTATTTTAGAATTTTTACCCAAAAGAATGTGAATGTGAATATGAATATGAATATCATTCCGTGGTCATTTCTCACTTTAGCAAAGGGCCACTCTTTGTGTGGTCAACATGGAGCATTACAATGATGGAGCATCTTCACACATGTTAGTGTTCTACTTCTACTTCTACCTTCTTAACAAATCCCGGGTTCCCAAACGCGCTTTCTGTCTTACTTCGACTCTTCATATCTGTTCGTTTCTGCGTGCCCTCGCTCGTCTTTGAACTAAGTACTATTAGCCTCTTAAAAAACCCGTCTCAAAATTAACCATGTTTATCAGATTCTGAGAAAAAAAAAATGCAATTTTTTTTTATATAAAATGGTTGAACAAGATGTAGATGCACCGTGTCAGATACTTCAAAATATGTGATATTTTCAGACTCGTGTTAGGTTTGTGGGAATGAACATAGCATATCTGTTGAAGATGAAAATATCTGAAACGCGCTTCCTTGCTTTCTGTGTTACTTCGACTCTTCATTTTTATATAAAATGGTTGAACGAGAGGTACATCAGTCATCAGTACATGCACACTCGTGTCAAATACTTCAAAATACGGAGTATATGTGATATTTTCATACCGTTTTGGTTTGTGTGAATGAAAATACCCGTTTGACTGTTTTACCACTAAAACGGGTTTTGGAGTAAAACGAATATATCCATCTGTCTGTCGTAAGTAAGACTAAATTGACATACAGTACATTATATGCTCTCTCATCTATCTTTCTGCAGTATATGGAGAATCATAGAATGCTTGACTGAAGGGCAAGTATCCCAATGTGTAAAGGTTGCATTCCTGAAAACAGTGCAGAAAGTGAAAAATCTGTGTTAACTCAGAATCTTCCACGAGGTGTCGTATCCTGACACGTTGTCCCTTTTTTTAGGTCTAAATTGGAGTATCAAAGTGTCGTGTCTTGTCGTGTCAGTGTCAGAGTAAACGTAGATCAAAACATCTTTTTCTTAGGTTGATTTGATTCACATGTATGTGTATGTATGTATGGCTGGATATGGACTAAAAGTTTCTGCCAACATAATACACATAAACATGCTTAAAACAAATCTGTAAACCACATGAAAACAAAAGTTGAATGCCTGAATGTCTGAAATGCTACAGATTTACAGGTACGACGACATATAGTCGAGAAGACGAGAACTGCATGCCTAAAAGTCGTTTCAACTCAAAACTCTCGTCTTTCCTGCAAAAAAACCCATTTTCTGAAATGCTACAGATTTACAGGTATGACTGTATGAGTGTATGACATATACTTGAGAAGACGAGAACTGCATGCCTAAAGCTGTTTCAACTCAAAAATCCCGTCTTTCCTGCAAAAAAACCCATTTTTTCTGAAATGCTACAGATTTACAGGTATGACATATAGTCGAGAAGACGAGAACTGCATGCCTAAAAGTCGTTTCAACTCAAAAATCCCGTCTTTCCTGCAAAAAAAACCCATTTTTCTGAAATGCTACAGATTTACAGGTATGACATATAGTCGAGAAGACGAGAGCTGCGTGCCTAAACCCTCGCCTTTCCTGCAAAAAAAACCCATTTTTCTGAAATGCTACAGATTTACAGGTATGACATATAGTCGAGAAGACGAGAACTGCATGCCTAAAGTCGTTTCAACTCAAAAATCCCGTCTTTCCTGCAAAAAAACCCATTTTTCTGAAATGCTACAGATTTACAGGTATGACATATAGTCGAGAAGACGAGAACTGCATGCCTAATGTCGTTTCAACTCAAAACTCTCGTCTTTCCTGCAAAAAACCCATTTTTCTGAAATGCTACAGATTTACAGGTACGACACATAATCGAGAAGACGAGAACTGCATGCCTAAAAGTCATTTCAAGTTTTCAACTCAAAAATATCGTCTTTTCTGCAACAAAAAAACCCGTCTGTAAATGACCCATAATCGAGAAGAGATTAATTTCACGGATCGAATGAAATATAATACATAATGGAAGTCATCTGTGAAGACAGTGATGTTGCAGCAGGAATGTGTTCTCATCCAATTGAAGCTACAAATTCCATTTCCATATGCCAAGTTACTATTGAAGAAAAGTTCTCTCTTTTCAAAAGGACTGTTGATTCCAATATATATTCTCACAAATCGGAATCATATCAAATGATCTTCCGAAAAAACAAAGGCCTACTACCGAAACCTAGCATTGTAACTTGTAACTACTGTGCTCTATGTTGACAAAAAAATCAGTGTTCATTCCTCGGTCGAAATTTGCCTGGTTTTTCAAGGAACGAACCATCACGAACCCTTCCGAAGAGGAATCTACACATTTAATACCAAAAGAAGATACAAGTCGTCTTCAAATTGAAAATATACTTCGATTTTTTTTAAAGCAAAAGATGTTCTAGGAATGAATAAGTATGCAGGCAGATACAGTCATGTGTGCGCGATCAAGAAAAACCGAGTTACTTAGAAGCAACAAAACATCATGATTCACGACTTGAGAGTTTAGAGATACTGCAGGCTGCCAGGATTAGAACTCGTGACCTTTGGCCACACTGGCTCTACATCGAAAAATTGCCAGTTGTTCAAAGAATAAGTAGGCAGGCAGATACAGTCATGTGTGCATACTTGATGACAGCATCACGACTTGAGAGTGAATACAGCAGGCTGTCAGGATTAGACCTCGTGACCGAAAAATGGCCAGATGTTCAAGAGAATGCTTATATCTCAAGTAACGATCCAAGAACAAAACGAGGTTTATATCAAGAACGGAGTTCCGAAAGAATCAGGACACCAAAATGGGGGAGGGGAGTGGTGGTCCTAAAAAGATGAATAACATTATGACAGCATCTCTGAGAAAACAAGCAAGTACAAAGACTGCACTTTTGATGGGAACCCACAGGAGGGCCACAGTTGTTCCTAAATTAAACAGTATGGAACTCAGTTTTCTACCCCAAAATTGGCTAATAATAACAAAGGGTTAGTCTTTTAGAATTTAGACCCACCAAATTGTGAATTTTTGTATTGAATAAGTACCAAACTTACTCAAGGAGATGTAACAGAATATATAAATGTACTGTAATAATAATAATACCTTATTATTCATTTTATTCCATGCTTTGCTCTCAAACAATGCAATGTTCATTCTGATATACTGTACTGTAATAATAAGCATCTTCCTTCTCCGGTTTTTTTTCCTGCCTGTCTGCGTCCGAAACTAAAGCTGTACAGTGCCTTGGGTCAACCGAATCAAACCCTTCCCTGCAACTAAACATTATATCGAATCATTAGTTTTTTTTTAACGAAAGTTCATGCATTAAACGAACATTGAAAATTTCACTGAGGGGTAATACTGTTAGCATCAATATTATCCAATGTCGGAAAATCACTGAGGGCTGATACTCATGACTTCAGACCTGAATTCGAAGGCACCCAAGCTAGTTAGCATCAATTTTTTTTTTTGGCATGCATTAATTTTATAGTTTTATAGTAGTTAGCATCAGTTTTATAGATGAGAATCGAGTTTTCAACCAGAATGATCACAAGAATGCCACGCGAGAATAAAAAAACAGGCAAGTAATCATGAATAAAATGATGAAGTTGAACTTGAATTGAACTGAAAGAATATAGAAGACCTTTGAAAGTTACATGAGAATGAGAAACCATGTTAGTGGGAGGAGGATTCTCGAGTCCAGGTTTACATGATTCCTATATTCCATCCATCTGAGAACGAACGAATAAGGTTCCAGTCGAAAAAAAAGAAAAAGATCAGAATAATAATGAATAGAAAATCGCGGGTTGCATCTATTCCGATACCCCCAACCCCCTCAATAGGAAGATAAGTGATGTTTTGGAAAGTTAAGTTCAGAGGAATATCAAAGAATACATAGATTAGGTTGCGTTCATTGTTGGCTTTGTATCACTTTGTATTATTACTTTTGTACAAGATTCCATCTTCCTGCGCGTCTATAAAACCGTCTCATCACACATTATTTCTCTATACGATCAAAGAGACAACATATATATATATACACAGCAGAGCTAGCGTACCGTGTGTATAAGATATTACAGATCAGTTTCAGAACATTGAAAAAACCAGGAAGGAAGATCAGCAAACATCTCAGACGAAAGTTGCAGGATCACGTATTTGATACAAAGGCAAACTTCGATCTCTGCAAACGTTACAGGTATTTAGTTGCTGCTTTACACTCAGACATGAATATAACACTCAGACTCTTCATTCTAACCTAAAACAAGTTTTTTTCCTTCTGTTTTTCGACATTCAGACATGGATATAACCCTCGGCCACTTCATTCTAACCTAAAACTAGTTTTTTTTGTTTTTTTTTCTTCTGTTTTTCAACATTCAGACATGGATATAACCCTCAGCCACTTCATTCTAAGTTCTAACCTAAAACTAGGTTTTTTTTTTCGTCTGTTTTTCGACATTCAGACATGGATATAACCCTCGGCCACTTCATTCTAACCTAAAACTAGTTTTTTTTTTCCTTCTGTTTTTCGACATTCAGACATGGATATAACCCTCGGCCACTTCATTCTAAGTTCTAACCTAAAACTAGTTTTTTTTTTGTTTTTTTTTCTTCTGTTTTTCGACATTCAGACATGGATATAACCCTCGGCCACTTCATTCTAACCTAAAACTAGTTTTTTTTTTCCTTCTGTTTTTCGACATTCAGACATGGATATAACCCTCGGTCACTTCATTCTAAGTTCTAACCTAAATTTAGTTTTTTTTTTGTTTTTTTTTTCTTCTGGTTTTCGACATTCAGACATGGATATAACCCTCGGCCACTTCATTCTAACCTAAAACTAGTTTTTTTTCCCTTCTGTTTTTCGACATTCAGACATGGATATAACCCTAGGCCACTTCATTCTAACCTAAAACGAGTTTTTCTCCCTGCTAAGACATGGAAAGTCGCGTCAGAATGACAGGATGCTCCTATTTGCATCAAAAAAAGACTAAAATTTAGGGTAAATGATGAAATGACAGGGTTAATGTATCATCAACATCATCACAGTCAAGGGAACACAACGATGTACCAATCATCTCCAAGAATGGCACCACATTCAGAGAGGCAGTTATTTCTACAAGGTGGGAATCATAGCCCTAGAGATTCTAGTCTCGTGCTGTCAACAGATGCAAAACCGAGGTTAAAGTGGACGACAGACTTACATGAACGGTTTGTCGAAGCAGTAAACCAGTTAGGAGGCGCAGACAGTATGTCTTATTCCTGCAAAAACCTCAAATTCTTACATTGAACCCTAAAGACGGTGATGAAACTTATCATGTCTTTAAATTCCTGTGTTTTTTTGACTTTTTTCTCAGAGGCAACCCCAAAGACAGTGATGAAACTGATGGGAATCCCCGGTCTTACATTATACCACCTAAAGAGTCATCTTCAGGTGATTATCGTTCAGTTTTGGGATACGAGTTTCTAACCATAAACAGGTGAAAGTAGTAAAAGAAGGCAAAAAAATCTGTCGAAAATATGTTTTAAATGTTCGATTCTCTCCAATAACACAAGCATCTTAACTTGTCAACATATTCTCGCTTTTTTCGACTTTATACCAAGAAGTGTAAGCATAAAGGCATAGAAGCATAAAGGTGTAAACTGTAAAGCACAGTTTCTAATGCACTCGGCTTTTGCGTAACAGAAATACAGATTGAGCAAGAATATCCATGGACAAACTAACAGTGGAAACAGTAACAAAACTGGTATGATTATCTTTTTTTTCTTTCATCAGTTTATGTTTACTGTTTACCCTTAATATCTGCAAAAAACACGGTCTGACTCTGATAAATGCATGTATAATACAGTCGTTATGACAGGCGACCAAATGGCTGAAACAAGTCCTCAGCATACCAGTAACATCAACATCGCTCAACCAACAAATAACCAACAGTATGTATGATTTCAGTATTGTCAGATGAACGAATCACGATGAAAATTTTGGAAAAAAAGGCCTAAATTTTGCGACAAAAACGTGTGCAGGAACGTACACATAAATGATGCATTGCAGATGCAGATTGAAGTTCAGAGAAGGCTACATGATCAACTCGAGGTACATGGCCTTCTTTCACCTAGTGCCGGAACATCACCAGCTGTCGAGAATTTACAGAGACATCATCCTAAGAACAGTCATGACAAAGATGTGGGGTATAAAAATAAAGAATTACTAAGATTTTTCCTTCCTCATTCATTCCACATTCCATCACTTCATTGCATCACACATCAACACAAGAACAACCTATGTTAACAACACGGAAAACCCATTTTGGATGACCCCATGACGAAAATTGCATCATAATTCATAGTATTGCTAGTTCACCGCATTTTTTTTGGGTATAAACAGAGCCAGAAGGGCGATTATGATGCTGACAGGGTTCGAACCTGGGATCAGGAGTACAACTATCATGACCTTACCAACTAAACTCGTCAAGAGTATAAGAAGCACATATCATAGTACTACTAGTTCAAAGCCATGGGGGCAATTATGATGCTGGGAGGGTTCGAACCTAGGATCAAGAGTACCAGCTCTCATGAGTCATGACCTTCATGACATTACCAGTTAAACTCGTTCATAGTATAAGAAATAAGAAGCGCATATCAAAGAAACACCTTGGAAAAACTCGATAAATGCATGTAATTTGATTGTTTATGTGATACGAATGTGTTATATGAAAATATAGGTACAAAGACGTCTACAACTTCGGATAGAAGCGCAAGGGAAGTACCTTCAATCAGTGTTAGAAAAAGCTCAAGAAACACTAGGGAAGCAGAATATTGGCGCGGTAGGACTTGAAGCAGCGAAAAACCAGCTCTCTGAACTCGTCTCCAAGGTATCGAACCAATGCTTGAACCTAGCATTCACAGACGAACAACAGCAAACACAACAACAACAACAGAACAACAAACTCATAACAAACTGCTCAATCGAAAGCTGCTTAACTTCATGTGACGGGCCTGAACCCCATCAACGACACCAAGAAATGCAACACAGTGAGTTGGGTTTGAGACCGTATAGAGAAACACGGTTCCAAGACATGGAAGATCTCAATGGAACAGTAAAAGAACAGGCTGCCATGCTTTTCCCTATGTCGACAGCACAACTACCAGACTCGGAAAAACTTTTATCCATGAGTGTCGGAATTGGACAGGATGATGTCGATAAGAGTACACATAACTGTAGAACAGACCCGTTTCAGGTCGACCTCGACTTGAATTCACGAGATGAATCCGATGGGATCAGGCACTTGGACCTAAACGGTTTGAGCTGGACATAAAAACACATACTTGTTATAATGTTATTACCATTTTAGTACAAAGTATACGATATATATGGAAAGTTTTTTGTAAGTTAAAAATACAGAAGAAATAGGACGAAATTTTCCCTTTCCCTCGACTCCTGGGACATCGTAAAGCTGAAATTTTCCATACATTCTGAATTTTCTGCAATAATGTACATCAATCAACTGTATGTAGAGAGTACATACTCACAAACCCGCTTTTCCGAATCCAATATAGTGATTGTTCAAGTATTTAAACGGACCCCTGAAGCGTAAACTAATTTGACTTAATCCGCCATAGCCATATGCGACAGTTCCTTGAATCCTCGATAATCTGAGACACGTAAAATCATTCCATGAAAACAATGCAACAAACCAAGCAACCTACATTAGCATAACAGTCATAATACAGTTAAGGAAATGGCTCAAATTCAAACCGTCTTCATTGAGGCATTTCATCGAACATATGGTGTGCAGTCATTACAATAGTTACTGTATGGTTAAAGGGTTAATTTTTTTAACTTTCACTGTTGGTATTTTTTGGGTGAGAAAAGGGTGTAAGCAATCGAGTCGATCTGAGCTCACATGATTACACATGGGTTGAGTCCCGAACCAAACTCAATCCAACGATAACCAAACATTAACCCAATTCAACTTAATAAATCCAAAATTCAATAGAACTCGATTAAAACTCATTGATCCCAAATCAAGTTAATATGAATAAATCGAAAATTAAATAAAACTCGATTAAAATTCCGCTTTATCAACACCAAATTGACTCGATTGTGACCTGGATATCCTAGTCAGCATTCATCATCCAAATCCACGGCCAATTCTTACATATTTATATACGATTTCAATCGATTTTTCCGCCCCCTGTTTTCCTTCTCAAAAAAAAAAAAAAAAAAACTGGTTTCATCTTATCCTTTTTTTTAAAAAAAAAATAAGAATTCAAAGATATTCTTATCCTGTTGGGATGATCAATGGATTGATCATCTCTCACATTCATGATTTTTTAGATCTGGGCTGAAAAAAATTGAGAGCAAAAAATAAAATAAAATAAATTCTGGGTTAGGTAGAATTTGCTCAAAATTGGGATAAAATTTGAAGTTTTAGAGTTCAATTCAATTAGGGTTTGCTCAATTTGGTATAAAGGTTGAATCTTCTGCTGAAAATCTGAAAAAATTGCTCAAAATCCAGAGCAAAAATTTTAAAAAAAACTGGGTTAGGTAGAATTTGCTCGAAGTTGGGATAAAATTTGAAGTTTTAGGGTTCAATTCAGTTAGGGTTTGCTCAATTTGGTATAAAGGTTGAATCTTCTGCTGAAAATCTGAAAAAATTGCTCAAAATCCAGAGCAAAAAAAAAAAAAAAACTGAGTTAGGTAGAATTTGCTCGAAGTTGGGATTAAATTTGAAGTTTTAGGGTTCAATTCAATTAGGGTTTGCTCAATTTGGTATGAAGGTTGAATCTTTTGCTGAAAATCTGAAAAAAAAATTGGTCAATTTTGACCCCAAAGTTTGGATTTTTAGCCGAAATTATTGGTGAGTTCGATTCAATTAGGGTTTGCTCAATTTGGTACTCCAAAGTTTGAACCTTTATCAGAAAATCTTGAAAAAAATTGATAATTTTGCATAGGGGTAAGCTTGAATTGCTTAAAATTATCAAAAGTTGGGGATCTTTGATTGAATTGAATTCAATTTCACGGTTTCCGATAATGATTCATGTTAGCTGACCCCTTTTTACGGTTTTCGAGAATGATTCATGTTAGTTGACCCCGAGTGAGTTGTAAACATGGTATCAGCAAAATTAGGGATACTACATTATGTGTTAGATCATGTATATGGTGCATTACTACATAGAACAAAGATCAGTCCACCATTTTTTTCAGGAGGATGGGGTGGTAATAAACTTGAGTTATTAGAAAAGTTGATCAAACAACTTTTCCCAGAAATTGAATCTCAACAAAAATGGCCTCCAAAGTTGATTCAACCAGTTTGGAAAACAGTTTGGGAAACTAAAAGTTCTTGTTTGAGAGAAGGTGTTTTTACTACTTCTTGTGATGAACAACTTTTTACTGCATTGCCTCCTGAATCTCATCTTGCTAGGGTTGCTTTTCTTACTCCAAAGTTTTACAGTCCTCAGGATATGGCTTGTGTTGTTCATCTTGCAGGTAAATTTTCAGAGGTTAAATTTGTGGTTTTGCTCAATCTTTTGTTTTTTTTGATTGGATTTTTGGGATTTTGATGCTGACGGATTCGAACCCGTATCATGAATTGACCAACTAAGCTATGTGGGATGAATGATATGTGTAGGATTCAACTTGGTGTTGTTTGCATGTCATTGTTATGTAGTTGACTGAGGTTAATCTTGTGTTTTTTCATCTTTTTGTTTACTATGATTCGTTATTTTGATTGAATTTTGATGCTGACGGGTTTGAATCATGAGGACCGGACCATGATTTGGCGAACTAAGCTAGCTGACATCTGCATACTCGTGTTGTTTGTGTGATGAATGAATGTGTAGTATTCAACTTGGTGTTGTTTGCTTGTCATTGTTGTAGATATAGGAGTAGTTGACTCGGGTTGACTGAGGTTAATCTTGTGTTTTTTCATCTTTTTGTTCACTATGATTGTTTATTTTGATTGGATTTTTGGGATTTTGATGCTGACGGATTCAAATCCCGTATCATGAGTACCATGACTTGAACAACTAAGCTAATGTGGGATGAATGAATGAATGTGTAGGATTCAACTTGTGGCTTTGTTTGCTTTTATATCTTCATTCCACCAATCTTCCTTACTTTCAACGTTCAAGTATCGGATATAAAGTTTGTAAATTTCCGTGCTTTTCCTCTTGATATGCTTAAGTATAGGCACAGGAGACCATACATTCGAACGGAGATTACGTCTTGGTGGACCTTTACTAAAGCAAAACATCGCTACCATGGTGCTCGAGAGGTGAGAACTGAGAACTGAACTTCCTCCCCCAACTCACACCGAAATTCTAATGATTCTTTTTTTGTTTTTATAATTTTGTAAGTTGAATGACTTGCAGCCCTTTCTATGGACAGAGGCGCCCTGTGCTGCAACGTGGTTCAAAACTTCTTTGCGTTAGTGATTTGTTGTTGTTGGGGAGGGCGACCATAGACGAAGCTCGAAGCCTTTTACATTGGTTAGATGAAGAAGGGTTCGGCAAATTGGGTGTTTGTGGACTTAGCATGGGTAAACTAAGCTACTTTCATTCTTAATGCTATTCGAGTTTTTATAGCTGTCAAACAATGACACGACCTGAAAACTCAGTCACGAGTTTAACGAGTTTAATAGGTTTGGATTAAGGCTTAATGACCCATTTATGTTTTGATTTCTGTAAGGTGGAGTACATGCTGCAATGGTAGGATCGCTGCACCCAACACCAATTGCAACACTTCCGTTCCTCTCCCCACATTCAGCCGTGGTAGCATTCTGCGAAGGTGTTCTGAAGCATGCAACCGCGTGGGAGGCTCTGAGAGCAGAACTTACAGCACAAAACGCTGCGATGACTTTGGAGGAAGTAAGGCAGAGGTTAAGAGATGTTCTCTCGCTGACTGATGTCACCCGATTTCCCATCCCAAAAAACCCTAATGCTGTTATATTCGTCGCTGCAACTGTAAGTATAAGTAAAAGTTGCATTCTTTCATCTGATAATGCAATTCTTTTAAGAAATGATGTAAATCATGTAATGTTTCCTGAAGTCTATAAAAATCCGGTCTTTTTTGCCAATCCCAAAAAACCCTAATGCTGTTATATTCGTCGCTGCAACTGTAAGTCTGATAATGCAATTCCTGTCAAAATCCGGTCTTTTTTGCCAATCCCAAAAACCCTAATGCTGTTATATTCGTCGCTGCAACTGTAAGTCTGATAATGCAATTCCTGTCAAAACCCGTGTTTTTTTTGCCAGTTCTCGACTGTAATCTCTGATGCTGATGGATTTCAGGATGACGGGTATATACCGAATCACTCAGTGCTGGAACTTAAGAAAGCATGGCCAGGATCGGAAGTGAGATGGGTTAAAGGCGGACATGTCTCGTCTTTTATCCTTCACAATGATGAGTTTCGCAGGGCTATTATTGACGGCCTTGATCGATTAAACTGGAAGGAGCCTCAGCCATAGCCATAGCCACCCTCGTGATTAGCACACCGAGAGGTAAAGAAGCCAGTCTTGATCTTAGCCCGTCAACATAGAATGAAAAAATACGTTCTTTTTTTGTCCGAAGTTTCTTCTTGTGCGATTCTTGTCTAAACTAAACTCCCTGGTTTGTGTTGGTCGAGATGGAATAAAATTTATCGATAAAATTGAAATAATAATAAAAATAATAATAAAAGCTTATTCTCCTCGTTGTTTTTTCGTTCTGCTGAATAAAAAATGAGATAGATAGGGTGATCATGAGCCAGGTTGGGCCGAACATAAACCGGGTCAAATGATTCCAACCCAACTTCCCCAATCGCCCCATTTTTGTTGAACAACCGTCTTGTAGGCCCCACACCGTGGTTTTCATATAGAAGTCGATCATGAAAGGTTATTATTTTTGCCTCGAGACGACTTCTATGTTCGTGTTAGGTATGAGTACTAGACTTGGGATTGTTCACGACGGTCTATTCATGTTGTATTTGTTCTTTTATGGATATCGAGAATGAAGGTTCGAGGATTGAGAGCGACGTGAAGAGACGTGGGGGGGAAAGTGTGACGGTTCGAGGATCGAGGACCGTGGACCATGGGAGGAAGGTTAAAGTTGAGAGTACATCCTGTAAATAACAAAACATGACATGTGAAGTAACTTGGTGGTGGTTTCCTACACAACCAAAACTACAACTTTGATTCAAAACAAACATCCAAATCACAATAATGCAAAACATGGTTTGATGTTCTCATGGGAAACGCAACTCAATGTACATAATCCGGTGGGTACGATCGCACGTGGGAACTAACCGTCTCTCTTTTCGTGAGAGTGGATTATTTGCTGTTATCGACGATAAACTCTGGGTTTACCCACGTGGGAATAGAGCAAACTTCTTGAAAACTGTATCTCTTTTCATGAAAGGCATTTACGTGGGAATAGAGCAAACTTCTTGAAAACCGTCTCTCTTTTTCGTGAAAGGCATTTACGTGAGTGGATTATTTGCTGTTATCGACGATAAACTCTGGGTTTTACCCACGTGGGAATAGAGCAAACTTCTTGGCAAATCGTGTGTGGGAATAGGGCAAACTTCTTACAAACCGTCTCTTTTTACATGAGAGCACTTGAAGGGCTGCGATTGAGTGGATTGCGGGTTGCGACTGAGTGGATTACTTGCTGTTATCGACGATCGAGACCTATTTACTCCCATGAAAGTTTTGGCACATTGATTTTGACCCTTTAAACCAAAACGTGTAAGCCAATGTGGGCTATGGCCACTTTCAAAACTTTGTGGCAACATACAATGAATCAGATAAGATCAGAAAGAATATATCTGTCACAAAGAACGAACAAATATATCTGTCACAAAGAAGAAATGTTGAAATAAGACGTACTTTTTTTGCTATTACGTATACATTCTGCTTATATCTTATTCATATTACTCGACCTGTTATATGTTTGTAACGAATATATCTGTCATAAACACGAATTCCGAAGTCGTGTTTCACGTTCCATGGTACATACCCACTTGCACAACACAACATAATTGCACAACACAACATAATGGACCAATATAGTCCTATATATAGCCCTACCAATTCAATCACATTTAGTCCACAAAAACAACACACAAAAATCATCCAAATGGAACAACCCATACACATTATATCCCTTCTTTTCTTCACTATTTTCCTCCTCCCATCTCTACATCTATCCAAACCGGTTCACCCGAATCGTTGTTTTCAAAATGACCAAAATACCCTTCTCGGAATCAAATACCATTGGAAAAACTCGACCCTTTTCTCGACATGGACCCCCGGATCTGACTGCTGTAGGTGGAGCGGGGTCTCGTGTAAAAAACTCCCTAAAACGACCACATACCGTGTCAACTTCCTAGAAGTTAACTTCGGAAATGACATTGTTGGTACAATCCCGTCTATAATAAGTGACCTCCCGTACCTCGAGACCTTAATTATTCGAGGAAACCCTAACCTAACCGGTTCAATCCCCGAATCAATCACTAAACTCAAAAATCTCGACTTTGTCTTATTAAACTACAATAGTCTAACCGGTCCAATCCCGAACTTTTTTAGTAAACTTACTAAATTAGTCACACTCGGTCTTAATGACAATAAATTAATCGGTCCGATCCCAAGTTACTTTGGCCAACTTCCGAACCTAGGCTCATTAGACTTTTCAAACAATCAACTTACTGGATCGATCCCTCCGAATTTGGGCCACTTACCCAAATTCACATTCCTTCAATTATCAAATAACAAGCTCTCGGGCCCAATCCCGCGATCATTAGGTAACCTTAACTTCGAAATATTGGAATTAGGAGGTAACCAATTTACGGGGGACGCGTCATTTCTGTTTGGGTCAAATAAGACAAACTTGGCTCATTTGAACCTTAGTTCGAATCATTTGTCATTCGACTTCTCTAAAGTCGTGTTACCCGTTGATAGTTTGATCTCGAGTTTGTTAGTTTTGGACCTAAGCCATAACATGATTTATGGACGGATACCGAATTGGTTGGGCCAAGTTCCCGGGCTTTATAGCTTGGACTTGAGTTATAATCAGCTTTGTGGCCCGATTCCAACGGCCGGAGGGAAACTTCAAGGGTTTAATCCGTCGTCGTTTGAGCATAATAAGTGCTTGTGTGGTGCCCCATTGCGACCTTGTAAACCCTAGTGTTACGTTATGTTATGTTATTCGTCTAAGTGAATAAGGATGAATAACTACTTATTGCTCTTCCTTGTTACTAGATCTATGAATATGTCATTTGTAATCTTGTGATTCTCGATAGACCTAATATTCAGATCTCGAATCTGACTTGACATCTAAACTGAAGATCAATGTTTGACATCTTAATTATATTAGAGCATAAGATATGATACTCATGACCTTAATTCGAACTCTGGCGCATCATAATTATGTTTTGATTGTCTTTATACAAAAAAAACATTGTCGAACTAAATGAAAATGAGCTAGACAACTTCAACCTAGCAATGTCATTCACTTTTACCAACGCGGAAAATGAATTTATTGAGTTCGAATTTAACAGAACTGAGCTGAAAAGAAAACAGTTTTACCAACTTCTTGCAAATTTTCTCTCTTTTTGTGAGAGCTTCTGGATCCCACTGGGTGGATTATTTACTGTTATCGACGATAATAAACTATTGGTTTACCCACATGAGAATAAAGCGAACTTTTTTGCAAGTCATCACTCTTTTCGTGAGAGCACTCGCAGGCCCACGGGACATCCTCGGTTTACCAACTTAGGAATACATACAGAGTAAACATATTGACAAACCGTCTCACTCTTCGTTATTGCATCCATGACTAAGTGGATTACTTACTGTTATCGACGATGATATCGTATTTACCCCATAAAAATCTTGGCTCCCACTAATCCTTAAACGTGTGAAAAGTGAACCAATGTGCCCACCACAAAAACTTAGTGGTAATCAACTTGAAAGTCCTACAACGAATCAGATAATATCACATGCGTTTAAACGAGACAAACTTTTTGCTATTGTACTGTATTACTTATGCATTATTCTGGTTTTGTTCTATTCACATCATTCGACTCTGTTATAAGTTCAGAACGGATATATTCGTTACATACATGAAGGACTGAAATGAGACAAACTTTTACTATTACCTATCATTATGCTTTTGTTCGATTCACCCATTCGACCCCGTTACAAATTCAGAACGAATATATTCGTTACAAATATTTGTGAGGAATATTTTAATGAAATGAGGCAAAAAATAGTGTCGGAAAGATTACAATATAAATATATAATGGAACAATATAGTCCTATATATAGCCCTACCAATTCAATCACATTTACTCAACAAAAACAACACACATTTATAATTTCATCCAAATGGGACAACCCATACACATTATATCCCTTCTTTCCTTCACTATTTTCCTCCTCCCATCTCCACATCTATCCAAATCCGTTCACCGGAACCGTTGTTTTGAAAATGACCAAAATACCCTTCTCGAAATCAAATACCATTGGAAAAACTCGACCCTTTTCTCGACATGGACCCCCGAATCCGACTGTTGTAGGTGGAGCGGGGTCTCGTGTAAAAAACTCCCTAAAACGACCACATACCGTGTCAACTTCCTAGAAGTTAACTTCGGAAATGACATTGTCGGTACAATCCCGTCTACCATAAGTGACCTCCCGTACCTCGAGACCTTGAGGAAACCCTAATCTAACCATCCTTATACAATTCTTCTCCGAAACAACCAATGTACGCCCTCCATCCCACAATCTTCTTCCCACTTTCCTAAAAGGGAAATCCCATTAACATCTTCCCATTTACTTTATTTCCTTATTTAATTGGTTTATTTTACAATTCTACCCTTATTAATACTACTTATTTACACTATTTGCCACTCATTTTAGTTGGATGAAGCCAACTTGTATTTGTTTATAATATTATCTGGTTGTCTCTACCAAACACGACCTCGACTCAATAACATTCTCCAGACATAGTCAGAAAACGGGCATTATTGACAGTAGTTCAGTTGGTATCAGTGCTAAACGAGGGGATTTCAGTGACATATTTGAGAGGATTGTGACCACAGCAGAACAGCGTCGTCCCAACATTCTCAGGACTGAAGGAGGAAGAAGGAACGAATACTATCGCCAGCTTGTTAAATGCTCACTACTGGCTGTCTCGGGTAGATTATTAAGTTCCGTCCATTTAAGTTCTAGTTCTACGGGTCTGTGTCACGTCTCTGCATCAAAGAAAAATAGTGAACCGCTTCTCAATGGACCGACATTTGTATAAATTGTATGTATGACACTGTTTTCGACAAAACATTAGGACTTCAGTAATTATCAGATGTATAATACTTACATATACTCCCTCCGTTCCAATGAATTGTTTGTCTATTCCATATTGGGGCGTCTCAATCAATTGTTTGCCTTTCTATTTTAGGAAAACTTTTTATATGTAATTTGACCCTTGACTCCACATGTCACTTCCTCATTGGTTATCTTTCCCTTGGTGCCAAAAGCAAAGGCAAACAATTCATTGGAACGGAGGGAGTATACTGTTGTCGATTAACAAGTTCAAAAGGTTTCGTATCTCGTAATCAACTATTGACTTAACAACCCGACCCTGACACGATTGAATCGTCACGCCTTGTTTTAATGACTCGTTTCTCGGTTTTTGATAATCACTTACTTCGTCAAACTCACGTGTTTACCGATTTGAGTTTTACCGGCCCACGACTATGTGAATGAATGACTCGTTTTCCGACTACCTCAGTCATTTGTTTACCTATTCCGATTTTTTCCGACATTTCATATATCCACGCCTCGTTCAAACGAGACTCGTTTCTCGGTTTTGATAATCACTTCCTTCATCAAACTCACATGTTTACCGATTCAATTTTACCGGCCACGACTAGGGCGGTTCAAAAAGTGGCCCGGACTGGGGCACATACTGGTCCGGTCTGCGGGTCACAAAAAACTTGGTGACCGGTCCGCGGTCCGGTCCACACTTAAAAAAAAAAAAAAAATCAAATTTAGTATATTTTTACAGTCCAGTCTGGTCGTAAGAGGGTCCGTTCCGGGTTTCTTTGTTAACCGGTCCAGTCTGTTGGTTTGGATTTTTGGGTTTGCCAGTCCGCGGGTCAATCCGGTTCGATCTGGGTTTGGACCGGTGAACACCCGAGCCACGACTATATGAATGAATGACTCGTTTTCCGAATAACTCAGTCATTTGTTTACCTATTCCGATTTTCCCGACATTTCATAAACCCTCCTTCACCATTTCTGCAAGAATCGCGAAAGAGGTTTAAGCTCTACTGCTACCTTCATCAATGGCGTCTCTTCATCGCTCAATCACTCCAATCACCATTTCTCTTCTCCTACTTCGCCGATCTCCTAAAGGTACTTACTTACTTACCTACTTTCTCTCTTTCTACCTCAATTTTCTGTCAAATTAGCATATCATCGCCATTGATTGATGTTGATCGTACCTGCAACAGTATCAGCTTATGCACCTGTTTCTCCGGCTTTCTTCTCCACTTTCGTCGACGCGAAACAGCCTGTTCTGGTATTCATTTGTTCTTCTTCAGTTTTTGTTGATCGAGAAGTTTTAGCTACTGTGAATATGAGTGAATTGAATCAAATTAGATGAATATGAGCTGTTTTTGATGCGCAATGTCGTATATTTGGCGATTTATAACCCTAACTATGATTTATGCCTAATTTTTTCAGTTTTAATTGATTGTATGATTGAATTAGTCTATATTAGGAATGCAGCTTGGTGTATGAGCTTGTTTTCGGCGCGTAATTTCATACATTTTGTCGATTTAGTTAGCTAGAAGTTTTGTCGCCGGCTTGGTTCAGCTACTATGAGTATGAGTGAATTGAACTGTCTTAGATTGAATTGAATACGAGTGAATTGAATTGTATTTGATGTGTGAGCTGTTTTCGGTGCGCAATTTCGTATATTTTGGGGATTTATAACCCTAACTATGTGATTTATGCCTATATGTTTCAGTTTTAATTGATTTATGATTGAATTAGTCTATATTCGTAATGCAGCTTGGTGTATGAGCTTTTTTTCGGTGCGTAATTTCACACATTTTGTCGATTTAGTTAGCTAGAAGTTTTGTCGCCAGCTTTGGTTCAGCTAATATGGGTATGAGTGAATTGAACTGAATACGAGTGATGTATGAGCTTGTTTCGGTTCGCGATTTATGACCCTAATTATGATTTATGACCCTAATTAGGATTTATGCCCTTTTTTTTCAGCTTTAATTGATTGTATGATTGAATTAGTAATGAAGCTTGGTGTATGAACTTGTTCTCGGCGCGCAATTTCATACATTTTGTCGATTTATCCTCGTTTCTAATTATGATTCAGCCAATACTTTTAGTTTTGATTGATTGTAAGATTGAATTATAATCCGTATCAGTAATGCAGCTGGTATATCTGATTCATTTGTTGTTGTTAGCTTCAAGATTTTCATACAATTTGGCACTTACCCTGACTATGATTTATGCGTATATTTTCAGTTTTACTTGATTATATGATCGAATTAGTTCGTATTAGTAATGCAGCTGGTATACTTGATGTACTCCGTATTTGTTATTTTAACTGCACGATCCCTGACTGTGACTGACTTATGCCTATTTTTTCAGTTTTACTTGATTGTAGCATAGAATTAAGTAGTATTAGTAAAGCAGCTGGTATATTTGATGTATGTGTTCTTTTCGCACCACGATTTCATGTAATTGGCACTTTATAATTCTGGTTATGATTCATGGATATTTTTTCAGCTTTTAAGTCGAAATAAATGGTGATGCGACAAGTAAATGGATGTATGTATTGTTTTAGGTTCGCGATTTCATCCATTCGGCGCTTTATCACCCTACACATGGCTACTTCTCGAAGAGATCAGGCCCTGTTGGTGTTCTGGAAACTAATATCAAGTTCAATCAACTTGAAGGTTTATTTTTCTCATTTCTTTATTTCCGATTTTATTCCAGCTTCGTATGTTTGACGCTCCATCACCCTTGCTTAACTTGTGTGTTTATTTCAGCAAATTTGCTTTTGAATTGTTCATACGGTCACATTCTACTTTATATTTAGGCAGGAAAGCTTATTTGCGGCATTTAAATAAGATTTACAAGCAAAGTGAAATATCATGGTTTACCCCGGTGGAGCTCTTTAAGGTTAAGTCTCCGACTTTTCTGCACAAGCATCTATCTTCTTATATGAACTGTTTTTTTGTTGTTATGCAATTGTGTCATTGTAAATTAAAGTTCTTCAGTAAAATGCCAGGCTTAACTGTATTAGTTGTAACTCTTGTAAGGTGATGGAAAGGATTCCGAGATCTTAAGTCTCTAATAGTCGGTCTCTGTTTCGAGATATTAAGTCTAAGCTTATGTTCATGGTTACATTTTCAGATGAATCGGGTGAATTGTTGGGTTCAATACCGTTTTTGTGACCTTCCATTTATAACGAACGTCAAAAGGGTTTTGGGAATTATGATGCATATGAACTTGGTTATATCGGCTAAAATGACATGGTTTAATGCTGCGTAGTCTTCATTGATGGTCAAATTGGGGTTTTCTGTATTAAAACCGTTATGTTAATCTATCTTTTGCAGCCTTGGTATGCTCAAGGGATTGCTGAAGCCATTATGCGGACAGCTAATTTCTCAGTTCCTTTAAAAGTGAGTACGATTGTTTATCACATATCTCAAAATTCACTATTCTGTTACTCCTACTATGGTGATCAACTAAAACTCTTATAGTATAACAATCTGTCTTTAATGCGCTTTGTTCTGGATATAATAGCTCACTTCCTATTTTCTATCTGTTTTTATTGACATATTTAGTGCTTCATATTTGTCGATATTCAGATCTATGAAATAGGTGGTGGTTCGGGAACTTGTGCAAAGTGTATTATGGATTATGTAATGCTGAATGCTCCTCCACGAGTCTACAACACAATGACTTATACGTAAGTTTACTATTATAGACCATTGTGTTAAAGTAGTACGGAGTAGTTGTGGAGACTATTGTAGATCAGTTGAGAATCTTGAGATGCGTAAAAAAGATGCTCAAGTAAGACCTTTGATCTTTACTATGCAGATCAGTTGAGATCAGTCCTTCTCTAGCTGAAAAACAAAAGGAAACCGTTTGGCAAGTTGAGAGTCACAAATCACGTTTTAAAGTTGAATGCCGTGATGCTGCAGACCCGAATGGGTGGGGTGTGTTATCTCTTTTTTTTTGATGAATGATTATCATTGATGAACTGGTACGAAATTCTCCCATTTTAGTGCGATTTGATCGATATTTTTGTGTAGGTGATGCACAGAAGGAACCTTGTTGGGTCATAATGCTAGAGGTATTTCAACTTTATTTTCTAGTGTATATCGGTTTGTGTGTGGCTTTGTGCATCGTCTTTTTCACTCAAAATTTCCATGATCTTTCCCACGATCTTATTTTCTAGACCAATATTTATTTTTCCAGGTTCTGGATAATCTTCCCCACGATCTTATCTTTTCCGAGAATCAGGTTTCACCATGGAAAGAAGTTTGGGTTGAAAAGCAACCTGACTGGTAAGTATACCGTATACGAATTCTAGCTAGACGACAACTTTTGGTAAATGTTCACTGCAGTGGTGGTCTTAGAGGTAAATTGACGGTGTTTGTTTCATTTGACAGCCAAGCACCTTCCGAGTGTTACAGACCATTAGAAGACCGCCTTATTTCTCGTTGCGTTGAGATCTTAGGCGAGGATATCAACGGCCCTGGACAAGGATTGGTCTTAGCTGCACGAAGCATTTGGTCTAAAATTTTTCCTAAGCCTCGAAGATGTTGGCTTCCAACTGGCTGTTTGGTAAGTATGGTAACGACGATTCCTCTTTGAACATACTTCGCACTTGCTTTGACAATCTTGATGATGAAATCCCGACTTTTTTTGGCAGAAACTTCTGGAAACCTTACACAGTGCCCTACCAAAGATGTCCATAATTGCATCCGATTTCAGTTACTTACCTGATGTGAGAATACCTGGTGTCAGGGCTCCATTGGTCTCAACAAAGGTGATACTCCGTAACTCATAGCTTACATCCAGAATGAATCTCTGTTTTATTTTTCGTATTTACTCTAAACAACCGTCATCCCTAATTCTTCCGAGTATAAATCACCCTTGCTCATGTGATTTCCGAGCCCATCCTTTGTAGACTAAAACCTCAATATTCATGCTTTTAATATGCTCATTTAATCAGAAATTGCAGGATAATGTACACACTAAATTTCCTGAAACATTTTTTTTTTGGTGTAACATGAATGATACCTGCATAAATCAGTGACCTAGATCACCGTCGTATGAATTAATACAATATATATGCCGAGGTGCAGTATCGTATTAGTGCATTCAGGATACTCATTTAATCAGAAATTGCAGGATGATAATGCACACTAAATTTCGCAAAACAATTTTTTTTGTTTGTATTTCCTATTTTTTTCGGTGTAACATGAATGATATTTGCATAAATCAGTGGCCTAGATCACCATTGTATGAATTACTCGTAATAGAAATGCCGAGGTGCAGTATCATATTAGTGCATTCAGGACGGTCATTGTGTATATGATCAAGTCATCGATAATTTCCTTGGTTTGTGCAGGTAGATGGTCGCAGTGTAGACGAAGACAGCTACCTGGATGCACAGGTTGGTTTATACTTTATACATCTAATCTATGTTTCTCGGGCTCGATTAGAAGTATCTGGCACGAATTACGTGTCCAACTCCCGCACTCAACTATTTTTACGAAAATTTTGCGTATTTTGGTTTAGAATGAAGAGTTCAAACTGTCATACCCATGTCCGAGTGTCACGTGTCGGACATGGGTACACGAGGTAATTAGAATAACTTATTAATTTTTTTTTTTTAATATTTCATTGCTTTCAAAGCGTTCACGCCCTAGATTTTAAGATATTGAAAAAAAAACCCATTAAAGATGTGTTGAAATATACGATGATAAGAAATCTCGTAAGAGACAATCCAATTTGGTTCGGTTTTTTCTCTCTCACTTTTTTTTTTTTTTTTTTTTTTTTGTGTGTGTGTCGAAATATACGAGGATAAGAAACCTCATAAGAGACAATCCAATTTGGTTCTGTTTTTTTTTTTTTTTTTTTTTTTTTTTTTTTTTTGTCGAATGATCTTTATGAGCTCAGTGACCAAATATTTCAATGGCGATTCAACTAATCAGGGCGACGCGGACATATTTTTCCCAACCGACTTCTGGCTATTGGAACGTATAGATCATCACTGTTCCGGCTGGACAAAACAAAGCGACGATAATACAACCAAACTCGGGAGGAAGAGACGGACTGTCATAGTAAGTCCAATAATCTTACGAGTTCTGAAACATTTTTTTTTTCTAATTTCAAATTGTCGGTTTTGTCAGTTCATTATACACCGGTGTTCTAACATGTACAGCTCGATACAAGTGCGTTCATGGAAGAGTTCGGGTTACCAACAAAAACAAGAACCAAAGACGGTTACAATCCCCTCCTCGATGACTTCAAGAACACCAAATTCTACGTAAGTGTTCCGACCCATAATACCAAATAATCACCGCCATGCATCATTGTTTTCGGAAACCTGTTTTTTTTTTTTTTTTTTTTTTTTTTTTTTTGCTGTTCATTCGTTTTGGTATTTGCTTCATGTCGAGGAGACGAGATTAGTGCTCTATGGTAGGGCAAGTCGGGATGATATTGTCAAGCCGTTCCCTGTAAACAAAGGTATAATTTCCTCGAAAAATAAAGCACATTTACCGGGAACTAAACACCACAATTTTTCCGTTCGATTTTTTACGGTTTTTTAGACAAGATTTCACCCACATTTTTTTTACGGTTTTTTTACGAAAGCTTTTGAACTTGTTAATTAACGACTCCGTCTTAACAAACTCGGGAAAATTCAGTGATAAACTTGACAAAAAACCGAAAAACATACTACATTACAAAGCTAAATTCACACACTCTTCAATCTTCATAGTTCATACTATGATTAAGTATATATACATGTGATTAATGAAGTCCTAATGCCTGAATTCTTCTGATATATGACAGAGAAAGAGCATTCCTTTGATTCCATTCTTCTACACCTTCTTTACGACCTTCGACAAGTCGTAAACTGTTTCCGTCCAAAACGCTAGCGATCTGCCTCATACTTGGTCTCATCACCGGGTCAGAATGCGTACACGCCAACCCCAACTTCACCAGTCTACCAAACTGTTCTAAGTCATACCGCCCGTCCATCTTCGGGTCAGCTAGCTCTTCGAAACACCTCGATGTAGACTCGAATTCTCGAATCCTTTTGATTAATAAAACCTCGGGACGTCTGCAGTCGACTGCCATTTGTCCCGTTATGACTTCTAGGACCACGACCCCAAAGCTGTAGACGTCTGCTCCAGTGTTGGCCTCGCCTGAATTCATGTACTCGGGTGCCATATACCCGAATATCCCACGGACCGAGTTTGTATGGCTAGGTTCGACTTCAACGTGGTGGTTGTGTTCGTTTCGGGTTAGGAACTCGGCTAGGGCGAAGCTGGTTAGCCTCGGGTTTGAGTTGTCGGGGTCGAGGACGATCGAGGATGAGGTTATGTTCTTGTGGATCACTTGCTCATCCCATTCCTCATGTAGGTATAGAATTGCCGAAGCTAGTGACCGTATTATGTTATACCTATGGCTCCATTCGAGGGTGCGGTTTGGTCGACGTTGGGGGTGGAATAACGTGTGGCTTAGGAGACGGCTAGCTAGGTAGTCGTAGACGACGAGCATTTCGCCTTGTTCGGTGCACCAACCTCGAAGCTGGATTAGGTTACGGTGGCGTAGCCTACCGAGGTTTTGTAGCTCGGTCGAGAACCGTGCGCGGAGGGCCGGACACGTTTTCATGTTTAGTCTCTTCACTAGGATGTGGTGTCGGTTTTCGAGGATTCCGTGGTAGGCCGTTCCGAAGTCGAGCTCGGCTACTCGGTTTTTATCCGAGAAATTATCGGTCGCTGATATAATCTCTTGGAAAGATATTTCTCTTGGCGTCTCCACCGTTGGAAAATGTTTTCCTGAACCCGAGCTTAATCCCGAACCTGAGTCTATAACAGGATTTGCATCCTGTGCCGTGACAAATACAGTGGTGCCGACCGCGGTGATGTAAATCGTCGAAATAGACGAGACGTCGAGATTATCGTCGG
This sequence comes from Agrostemma githago, assembly GCA_958450325.1. NCBI lineage: Eukaryota > Viridiplantae > Streptophyta > Magnoliopsida > Caryophyllales > Caryophyllaceae > Agrostemma > Agrostemma githago. Next base: position 75,743,626 of record OY288247.1, on the reverse strand, counting down.
TCTTGTGACTCGTGAAAGTGATTGTGGTCGATTTTCCCGAGCTAGTATCATCGGACGAGGACGATAACGTGATGTACAAAGGGTGAGTCTTAAAACTGGGTAGAGCCGGGAGTTGGCCCATATCATTACCACAAAGAGCATCAAGGACCCATTTCATGTTGGGCCGAGATTTCGGGTCGTGCACCGTACACAACAACCCGATATGGATCAACCTCTCCATTTCATATAACCCGTAGGACCCGTCTGGAAGGCGCGGGTCCGCGCCTTCCAGAATTTTCCCTTGGTCCGCCAATCGGCGGACCCAGTCCAATAATATAATCTTCTCGTCGACGTACGCTAGATCCACCGCTCGTCGACCCGATATTACTTCCAACACGACGATTCCGAAGCTAAAAACGTCGGATTTCGCTGTCGCGACGTATTTTCTTTGAAAACTTTCGGGTGGTAAGTACCCGATCGTACCCCCGATTCTAGTCGTATCGGCTAACTTAAATTCATCGTCGTAATCTCTCATACTCGGAGCTTTAATTCGGGATTCGAGATCGTGATGCTCGACCCACCGTGCCAACCCGAAATCCCCGAGCCGGGCGTTATAATTCGAGTCCAACATAACATTACTACTCTTCACATCCCTATGAATTATTTGAGTCTCTAGTTGCTCATGTAAATAAAACAGCGCCGCCGCAAGTCCAATGACTATGCGTCGGCGCTGTTCATAAACCAGACCCGAGCCCGGAGCCTCGACCCGTCTAAAAATAACCCGGTCGAGGCTCCGATTCGGCATGTAGTCGTACACGAGGAGCAGCTGGTCCTCGTGTACGCACCAGCCCCGGAGCCGGACCAGGTTGCGGTGGCGCAAGTGGGCCACCGCGACCAGCTCCGCCGCGAACGTCTTCTCGACAGCATCGTCCCGGTTTCCGGCCACGCACTTGACCGCGACCTCGGTCCCGTCGCTCGGCAACACGGCCCGGTAAACCCGCCCGAACCCGCCCGACCCGAGCAGTTCAGACTCATTAAACCCTTTACTACCAATATACAACTCAGCATAACTAAAAATCCTAGGGTGATTTTTACCGTCCACCTGGACGGTAAATTCTACACCCGTTATATCATGGAATGACAATTGTCTACTAGTGGTACGAGTAACATTTTTTTTACCCTTGGTAAAAAAAATAAATGGACTGTCGCACCCACAATAGTACACCCGCCTTAACGAGTTTTTAATTAAGGCTAGTAGTCGATCGTGGCACGTGCGACGGTCCGTTTCTACCGGTCGTCGTGGTCGTCGTCTCTTCACAAAAGTCGAGTCGGATTCACCGACTTCTTCCGCAATTTCGATTGTAGGAAGAATGTAGCAAAGTTTACTTAGAGGCATTTTTTGTTACATTAGTGTAATGAAGAGAGAAAAATTGAGAGAATTATGTGAACTTGTGGTGTTTATATTACGTGAGAAAAGTAGGTATATTGGTACGTCACATTATTTCAATACATATTCTGGTTTAAGATCGATATATCTATCTTAATTTTATAGTATATCAGGTCAAAATAATGGCTAGAAAATTGTTTCGTCTAATGACACGTTACGATTTTGAAACATGTATATTTGTACTCCCTCCGGACATTATTTTTCGCCCCATTACCCCATTATTTGTGAGGAGTATTATAATGAAATGGGGCAAAAATAGTGTCCGGAGGGAGTATTACACAAAATCTTGGAAGAGACGGTCTCTCAGTAACTTATTGAGAGACCACTATTTAGTACCACTTTATGTACTATTCGTACCATTAAATGACAACTTTGTTTTGTACCTGTTTTTATAACAAGTGTACCTTTTTTATATTTGTATACTTTTTTATGTTAACTGTACCTACTTCTATTGGGTTTGGTACCACTGTTACTTCCATTTGTACTTAGTCTCTCAGTAAAATTAACGAGAGACAGTCTCTCAGTAGACCTACTCTTTGTATTAAGAAAGACGGCATATATATATAGGAGTATATTCGTATTAAGAGAGGAGTATATTCGTATTAAGAGAGGCCGAGACGTGAAGTGATGTGATGTGAAAGGGGATTATAATGGGAGGCAATGCTTAATGCTTATATTCAACGTGGGGTTAGGTTACACGGTTGAAATTATTGGTATAGAAAGTCATCAAATTAAAGCGTGATTAATTGATTATTATCTTTTAAAAAAATGATTATTATCTTAAATTCTCACTATAATTTAATTATTCTCTTTTTGGTATGATAGGAAAAGTTTCAACTACTAATTGAATTTAATGTAAATATGGGTGGTTACGGTTTCGAGTAAATATAATATGAATAAAATCATCCGTCAACAACTATTATAAAACCGTTCATTTTATAATATAAATAAATTTATAAAAATAAAATGATTTTTTTTTTTTACAAACTAGCTCATTGGATTATCTTTGAAATGAACAAACGAAAGTCGATTAGGGTTTAAATTCTTGTCACAAGTTGTTTATTTAATGATTTAAGTCACGAATCTATAACAACGATAATAATACTCCGTACTAATTTTCTAACATTAGGGCTCGTTTGGTTCACCATGGGAAGATAGAGTTACCGGGAACTTAAATTCACGTGAATTTGTATTTCACGGGAATTAGAAAAATATTGTTTGGTTGCCATGTGGGAAATAACTTCATGCGGGAAGTTCTACACACCAAGGGGGGCTTGGTGAGTAACTTCCCCCATTATGGAGGAAGTGGCAATTCCTGGAAAGTGGCAATTCCCGGGAAGTGGGCAACCAAACAGCTTCACAATTTATCAATTCATGGGAAGTTCCACTTCCCATGATTTAAGAGGGCAACCAAACGACCCCTTAATTTACTTAAATTACAAGTAAAACAACGCGAAAAATTGTTATTATTTTTGAAAATTCAAATCACGAGTTACTCAGATAAGATACCGTCTCTGAGATAATTTTACGAATTTAATAATATAATCTTCAAAAATTTGTGAATTTGTAGATAAAAGATGTAGTTGGAGGCATTGATTGAGGAGAATATGGGATGATAAATTATTGCGTGATATTCATTAATTGTACCTTCATACCTATATTATTGGATCATATATGAATTTTGGTATTATCTACTTTTCGTCTTCATTTGCCGGCTTGCATTGCTTCTTTCTAGAACATTTTGAATCAATCACACGTAACAAAACATGACTTCTTCTAGTCTTAAAAGTTCCGTTCATGAAAGATGATTTTACGATAAATAATGGATAATTACTCAAATCATAACAGATGGTGTCACACTCTCACGATATATCGGATTGTAAGATTGTCTGATTTGCTTCAGAATTTTACGATAAATAATGTAAGATAAACTTTTATATATCGATGATGCAGATGTTATCGAATGAACTTAATTAGGACGTAGGAGTATATGGGAGACATAACTCAAATCACAAGGCCGATATGTTTCTTCTCTTACGGGTTAATAATTTAAGTGGTGTCACGTAGACGGTCTCGTCGTTAAACACTTATAATCAATTGTGACTAATGTTGATATGAATATGATATTCCACCCAAAATTGAAATTGAAATTGAAATGCATTATTATCTAAATGATCTAATCACTCACTTAAAACAAATACTTAGTACTAGTAAGACTAAGTAATTAAGATAACCCAACTAAGGCAATTGACAAATGACAACAACAACCCTTGATGATATATAGTTGATGTGATGAAGGTGGAAGTAGAGAGGAAAGCACAATGTATGTATGTGTTAGGAAGAAGAGTAGTGTAGTAGTTCACCTCTCCATGAGGAAAAATGATACTCCAAACAACCAAACACAAACTCTTGTTTAAGACAGATATACGTATTATTAATCTTATATATAACTGGTTAAATAGTATGAATATGATGGAGAACATCAAAAAAATCTGGTCTTATTTAACCACATCTGATGTTATTTACCTTGTTATAATTCTAAGACAGTCTTATCTCTGTAGTTGAACTCATTTCCTTACTCCATTTTTCATCCATTTCCTCTAATTTATTATTGAATTGGTCTACTAAGAAACAGTCTCTCATTAACCTTATTGAGACCGTTAAAAAAAATTGGTCATAATAGTATGAATAAGATGGATAACTGGAATAAAAACTGGTCTTTTCTAACCACGTGTGATGTTATTTAACCAGTTATAATTCTTAGACAGATATCTGATCCATCATAACTCATAAGGAAGATACATCTGATCTATCATACCAAAATTAGTACGAATAATACATAAAGAGACACATACAGAGAAAATGATATCTCAATAACTTAATGATGAGAGAGACATAGTTTTTGCGTGCATTAATATACTAATAAATGCATACTACATTATTTCGCCTCTACGTTTTATTCATCATTGATTCAATTTTCGATCATTAGATTATATGAAGAGTGAATCAGAACCGTTAAAAGAAAACAGAAAGATTCATTATTTGCCCTAAATATGAGGTGTAAGGTGTGCAAGAAAGTCAATAAAGTGGAAGTGAGATATGGAGATGAAACGACTTCGTTTGGACCATTTTCTTCAAAGGTTGTGTAATGTTGCTATCAATTAGAAGTAGCTCACCCAATTCTTAATCAACTTTTGGGAATGATCCCACCAATCTTGGGTATGTAGGCCTTAGTTTGTAGGGTACCCTTTGTACCCTCTTTATTCTTACATTTCAAACTCGATCTGTCACATCTTGCTTAAAACCGTCTTTTAAGTTCAGACTTTATAAATACGTTATATATATCGAAGATGTCTTAGCCTAGTGGTTAAGATTAGATGCTCTTGGACAGTAGGTCTCGGGTTCGAATCCCCCTCCCCTCTGATACGGTCATCAAAGACTTTGTCACGAAGGATCTCGACCATGGTCCATCGACAGATAATATGTGACAAATAATGTAGATCGTTATTAACTAACTATTCTTCTTTAATGCAGAGACGTGATACAGACCGGTAGAACTAGAACTAAAATGGACGCAAGTTTCTTACAGCAGTCCGATCCACAACATTCACGGCATATATATCTCTCGTTAGAGTTTGAAACATAAGCATCAGAGAATGGCCTGCAAATGCATATAAGATCGAGACTGTAATTAAGATCGATCTGACATTAAAAAAAAAGGGTGAGGGGATCGAATGCAGTTTGACAGACAGACAGACAGACAAACCTTCTGAGAAAACCATCCAATAACGCGGATTTACCAGCGTTTTTCGGCCCAAAGACAAAACACGTCTGAAACATTGCATCATTTCACTATCTTTACACCTCCATCCTGTTCTTAACTCTGGCATGTGGAAAATTAGACGCACGTACTCGAGGCTTTTAGTCGGCTCAATAAGCGTCATAAAGATCCACTGCACACAACAAACAAACAAGCAAGCAACAAGAGTTCGATATCATACATTCATTCATACGAAGTTGACAGTACAGTACAGTACAGTACAGATGATGCAGAGCATTACCTGTGACATACAGGAATACATTCAGTGTTATACTGCTACTAGCTAACTCCTGATATTGGTGTCGATAATGCAGCATCTTTGTACGGGTTGGGTTTTCAGTCCACGGACTAAAATAAGAAAAGAATATCAGCCCAACAGAAGATACTCCTATTTGAAGCAGACATTCAAGCAAACAAAGAATACGACAGGCGAACAGATTTCTATACCAGTCTGGCCGGTGCTGTAGAAAACAGATCAACGACATCGATCTGCAGTAGCAACAACAGCAGCAGCAGGAGCAGCATTATATTATCAGTCACAATCTTCGTCTTCAATTCATACACTCGTTCAAAATTTCTTTCAATAAAAGATAAGTATGACACGTCAGCTCATCTGGAGGTTGCTCGTAACGATCGACATGGTGTAGAACTGTCCATGTTCTGTACTGTACTGTGCTGGTTTCCTGTTTCTATGAACGATAAAAATCCACTGAAAGTAATAAGACCGGTTTCACTGACGACAAAGGAATTGAACTGTAAATAAACAACCACAGACGACAAAAGAAAACGATACTACTACTCCCTCTCCCCCCACTAAGATTTTCCCACTTTCCTTGAAAGGAAACTCCACTAAAATTTTCCCACTTCAAAACTTTCCCTATTCATCCATTATACTCTCTTTCTATTGGTTACTTTTTGTGATTTGACATTTTAAACCTCACTCAACAATTTACCACCTTTCATTATCTATTTCTTAATCCATGTGTCATTATGAGGTGGGAAGATTATTGTGGTGAGGGAGTATTAGTTATGGAAAACGAAAAGGGAATAAAGGAAGATTGAGAGTGCAGTGAGGTGACAGACACGATATTCTCAATCTTGATACAGTATTACGGTATCCTCTATTAGTATAATATAATACTCGTATTATTATTATTATTATTATTATTATTATTATTATTATTATTATTATAGGTTTAGGAAACCGATATGATAATATATACTCCCTCTATCCCACTATCTTCTTCCCACTTTCCTAAAAAGGAAATCCCACTAACATCTTCCCATTTACTTTATTTCTTTATTTGGTTGTTTATTTTACAACATTATCCTTGTAAACATTACCTATTTACAAAAAATGTCATCCATTTTAGTTACTTTAAGCCAACATGCATTAGTTTATAATATTTCCTCTTACTAATGGACCCACTTGTAATATTTTATACTAATCCTTAAAGAGATGTGCCCATATCAAATGGGAACATCTCTTTGGGATGGAGGGAGTATATAGTGTGAAGAAGATATAGTAAAATATTATCTGGAATAGAATTAGGAAATTAAATCATATCTTAATGAAAATTTTCCTAATTCTATCATGGATAATAATATCATACTGAATGCTAATGGATGATGATCGAGAGGCGGTTAAAAATATTGAAAATATTGTGTCCAAACCCGCTAACAATTCGGGTCGGACGGGATGGGTCAATCAAGCGAACGGTACGACCCATGATCATCAAATCTATTATTGTGCACGAAAGAAATAAGGTTCGAACCGAGTTAGTTAATTACAAGCATATATATATATATATAGATAAATCGACCGTAAAATTAACATGTAAATAAAATATGTTTCGAGATTCAAAATAAATATTTGAGACGAAAATGAAGTTCAGAAAAAAAGAAAAAAAAAATATTAATTAGTTCGTGAGAATAAATAAAAGTGTACCAAATGCATGCGTTTAGTACCGTAAAATCGTAGATGCCTTAGTCTAGGGTTTAAGGTCGAGAAAATTTGAACATTAGGTTTCGGACTTAAATATCATGCACAATGTGTAACTATTATGTTAATTAAGACCGTTGTATAATATACTCTGTATATATAATAACACTTATACGATAAACATGCATACCGATGGTGTATAATTATTTGAAAATGTCGTAAATATTTTTCGCTATGAATCAAGGATTATTCAAGCTCGAAAACAAAAAATTCATTTCATTTTCGATACCTTAATGAATTATCTATATACATCTATACAAAAAAATACAATTATCGAAAGATCTTCAATCAAAGTAAATAATACTCCCTCCGTTTCAATGAATGGTTTGTCTTTACTTTTGGCACCAAGGGCAAGAGATCCAATTAGAAAGTGACATGTGGAGCAAAGAGTCAAATTACACATAAAAAACATTCCTAAAATAGAAAGGCAAACAATTCATTGGAACGGAGGGAGTAATATAAACATGAATTAATCTCTCGTGAATTTATATATCAACTAAGTTAGTTGACATCTGCAGTTAATTAACCTGCTGGTTCAACAATTCCAACAAAATGGCATTCCATGTGTCGATAGGGCCAGGCAAACACCAATGCAAGCAATCATACTTGTCCTTGTACAAAGGATAAGCATACTTGGCCGGGTGGCCGTCCGGTCTCAACGAACTGAGGAAGGTCGAGTCAAAAAGCCTCAACGACCAAACCCGTTTCTTCTCAGGCTCACTCATCACTCGACTAACTGCCTTCTTGAACTCTTGATTCTCAACCCGGTATAGAATCTCGTCCCATTCACACAGACTTAACCTATCGCTTTCCTTGAGGACTGGCACCCTTCGATCACAGCGTCCCCCCTCGTTCCACTTCCCTGACTCGAAGTGGTTTGGTGTGACCGTTCTGAAAAACACTGCCTTCGGTCTGTGACTCGAACCTGTAAAAAAGAGGTGGCAATAGGGTCAGTCAGGTCAAGGTCAGGCTTGTAACACCTGGGCCCAAACTAGGCCCGGAAAGGTTAGTCGCGGTAGTTCACCGGGCTCTATACTGGTCCCACAAACCAACACGAGTCCTTTTCAGCGCATTTTGACCTCACTCATGCGCATCATGGAGACCTCCTAAGATTACTCTCACTCAAGCACGCTTTAACTGTTGAGTTCTTTTGCATGGATGACATCCAGAAAAGAAGATGCTTATTAACTGTGGAGTTCGTTCTTTTGCATGGATGACCAGAAAAGAAAATGCATTTTTCAATCCCTTTAATGACTAGTCATTTAAGCTCACAAATATATAGGAGCCTTTCAATCAATGTGGCTGGTGTTTCAAGGTCAGGGTTAACAAGTCAGGTCAAGTTTGTCAGCATTACCTGTAATGAACTCGAAAGTTAGATTAAGTGCCTTATGATACGAATATCCGATCCCGAGCTCAGTCAAGTTCTTCCCTGCAGGGCACTGATGATTACACCCTTGAACTTGATTGTTTTCGCTTAGTAGCGTGGGCCGTGTGAACCACGGACCGCTTCCAATCATGACATAGTCGAAATACCGATAGTTAGCCGGCCATGTGTCGTCTAGCTTGTCGAGATGGATCTTGACGTCGGTTTTTGCCATACCGTTGATGTCGTCGTTTATTTCGGCTTTTAGAAGGTAGGGAGCCCAGAAATTTTGGATTGTGAGGTTGTATGATGGGAAATACCATTTACTTGCCTTTTTGTCCTCGGATTCTGATACCAAGTTCGCTTCTTCCACCTATCGCCCGAAAAACACTGAATTATCTGTCAACTAATACAGGTGTAACGTAATAGAATATAAATGTAATAGTTAGCTAGGCATTAATGTTAGGAAATAAGTGTCTAGCAATTGTCTTTTCGGATCTCGAACTAACTTGTCATCTGAATCTGTTTAATGAGGAAAGTTTCATGTTTAATGAGGAAAGTTTCCTAATTAATACAGTATCTGATTGATTAAAGTTTCTGATCAATATCTGAGTATCTGAACTAGGGTTCTTGTTGCCTCTATTATAGAATATTATATAAACTCTCATAACTCTACCCTATCATCAGTCTGAAATCTGTAATCTCTCGTCAAATTAATAAAGCTAACAGGTTGTTAGAATCACGTAAATCTACCTGTCTTTTGATTTTACGTTCTTAATTGTTTGTCTTTCTCTTCCGTTATAACAATTAAGGTTTTGGTTGAACTGATTCAACTAACATGATATCAGAGTCGTCAGAGTTACCTTAATTACATCACTAGTATGTAGCTAGTACACTAATAGTCTAGTACCTAGCTAGCTAGCTAGGTGACAGTTTTCTCGGTGGACTGACACAAGACACGACGTGACAGACACGTAATAATATATACAGATCGATTAGGAAGAAGGGAATTGAAACCTGTGAGAGAAGACAAAGAAGGGATTTCATTTGATTACGCAAAATAGAATCACCAATGAATGCAAAACCTTTATTCTTCATCATATCAAGAAACCTATGAGGATCGAACTCGAGTAACTCGCAATCTGTCGGGTTCCATTTCCAATATAGATAACCCGAATCCGGTCGCCCGTTTTTCTTGCAATTTAGGTTGAACTCCGTGAACCGGCACGTGTTATTGTATGTTGGACCGGTTGGGTTCGGGACCCACTCGCCTTTGAACAAGTCACATTCTCGTTCTCGTTCTGGTTCTGGTTTTGAAATTGATGGTGATGGAGAGGGAGACGGAGACGAAGATCCTAAAAATAATGGATAAAATACTCAGTAAAATCAGCTTAGTTGATAAAGTCATAAAACTCTGATAATTTTCTAACCCTAACGACAATTATTACCTAATTTTAATGGACAAAATACTCGTAAAATCAACTTAGTTGATGAAGTCATAAAACTATGATGATTTTCTAGCCCTAATGACAATTATTACCTAATTTTAATGGACAAAATCATCGTAAAATCAGCTTAGTTGATGAAGTCATAAAACTCTGACGATTTTCTAGCCCTAACGACAATTATTACCTAATTTTAATGGACAAAAAACTCGTAAAATCAGCTTAGTTGATGAAGTCATAAAACTCTGATGATTTTCTAGCCCTAACGACAATTATTACCTAATTTTAATGGACAAAAAAGTAAAAAAAACTCGTAAAATCAGCTTAGTTGATGAAGTCATAAAACTCTTGATGATTTAATTTTCTAGCCCTAATGACAATAATTACCTAATTTTAAGAGATAATTATCGGTTATTACGCATATTTTTTCCACGTTTTCAAATATATGTGAGAAGTGTTTTAAACAAAAAAAAACGTGTACGTGAAATAAAGAACTAAAAATAATGGATAAAATACTCGTAAAATCAGCTTAGTTGATGAAGTCATAAAACTCTGATGATTTTCTAACCCTAGTGACAATTATTACCTAATTTTAAGAGATACTTATCAGTTATTACGTATATTTTTTCAAACTTTCAAAATATATGTGAGAAGTATTTTAACAAAAAAAAACGTGTATGTACATGAAATGAAGAACTAATAACATACCGTTTTTGGCGTCAGGTATAAGGAGACCGGTTTCCCGAGAATTATTATCATCACTAGCAATTGGTGTCGGTGTCTGAAACGGTGTCAATAATGTATGATCAATAGAAAATGTAGAATAAAGAAAAATAGTAAGACTTAACATTATAATTACATATATTAACTTAACATAAATTGGATTATTATTTTTATTATAATTATAATTATTATTATTAACTAATGGAATTGTTTCTTTCATCATTTTGATTTTTTTTTTTGCTTGGAAAATTTGAGTGCAGAATGGAGAAAGTTTTAGTTGGTTATATGACTTTTTTTTTTTTTTGCGTTATATTATTATTAGGTGTACGTACCAAATCGGTTGAATTATGAACTTTTTAGGATGAGATGCGTAAATTTCACTTTATAGACTACAAATTAAAATAATGAAAATGAAAATATAAAATTTATTCCGTTGTTGTCAAAGACGGTTTTATAAAATTTACAATAAATAATGTCTATAACATTTGTCCGTGGAAACCCTAGATAATTGCTCAATTCTCGTAATATTTTTAATGTAAAACCGTCTTGAAAATTTATTTTAAAATAATTAACGTAAATTTGAACTTTCATTTTAAATATACCAATATAGTAGGGCCAAAAGTTGGATGGAAAAAAAAAAATTAATTGGATGAATTCATGCATGCATGCATGCAATTATTTTCATTGTACGTTATTTTTATATAGTTTAATTCAAATATAACAATTCAACTAAATATACGGCTACATTATTATTCATATAATTATTTTTAAAGTATGAAGTACTTTTTTTTCGTTTAATTTGAATATTACAATTCAACTAAATATGTCCTTTAACCGTAATTAAAATAAATATAACTCGACAAATAATTTATTTTCACACTATATATGATCCTAAATAATTTATAATTAACCTAGCTAGCTACGTACACCATTAGATTATTACGTGTTTTAATTATTTTTTAAAAGGTGAAATGAAATAATATTAATTTCTCGTGTTTTTGATCCCGAGAACTTCTAAATGAATAATCCGATTTGATCGAGCTAATAGTGTTTGGTAGATCGAGAAGCTTAGAAGTTACTCGTACTTTTATTTTTTGTCAATTGCTTCGAAATTTTTTCTAGGTAGTAAGTTGTTCTTGACGATGACATAAATTCTTATTATATTATTAACGAGATTCAACTAAATTTTATAAACACCATTACCGTGATATTTATAACTTTAATTTAATTACCAGTTAATTAAACCAGCTAATATTTGGATAAATAATTACATGTTTAATTACATACAATCTCGTTTATCATCAAAATGTAATTATAATTATTCTTTATTAACGTGTTTTAATCTTAAAATGAAATTTCGAAAGTAATATTAATAACGTTGTAGTCTTGTAGAACATGTTAAATTTGTGTTTGGTATATAGTTTGGTAATTGGTCAATTATTTGATTATTATTTTCAATTATATGACCAAACACATGTGACTTCACAACAAACGTACTATTATATTCCTTGTGTATATATTACTCTTTTGGATCGAAAAATTAATCTATGTTTTACACGTAAAAATAAAAACGTAAATCATCGACAGAAATATTATTTAAAAAGGCATAAATTCACAACAAACGTACTATTCCTTGTGTATTACTCTTTTGGGTCGAAAAATTAACCTATGTTTTACACGTAAAAATAAAAACGTAAATCATCGACTGAAACATTATTAAAAAAAAGGCATAAATTATTGTCACTAAATAACCGTTTAATAACTACTCGTAAGTCGTAATAAGGATACGGTCACCACTAGAAATGAGTCGATCGGGAAGCTTCGTAAATCAATTAGAATTGTATTAACTAAATTAGTTAGTAAAGTCGTGACAGTTTATATTCGTGATCTGAATATGTCTGGTCCGAAAAAAAAAATGTGGATTTGGATTAAATAGGATAATGGGCCACAAACCCATGTCCTCTAATTGGGCTTTCTACAATTTGTACTAACCTTGTTTGGGCTTGATGTAATGGGACTAACTTCGTGGTGAGACCGTCTAGTGGACACACGTTGGAAAAATCGTAATGATATTGAGATGTGGAATCATATGTTAAAAAACAATTTATTTATTTATTAAACATTGCATGTCCGGTCTGGTCCGGTCCACACTTAAAAAAAATAATCAAATTTAGTGTATTTTGCCGGTCCGGTCCGGTCTTACGAGGGTTCGGTCCGGTCCGGTCCGAGTTTCTTTGTAACCGGTCCGGCCCGCGGGTCAAGCCGGTCCGGCCCGCGGGTCAAGCCGGCCCGGTCGGGGTTTGGACCGGTGAACACCCCTATCCATTATGCTGTCTAAATAGGATAACGATTTTTCTAATGTGTGTCAACTGGGCACACGTTAATAAATTAATCAAGGCAAGATTAATGGATATCGTATAAGTATGGTAAATAAAGCCTTTAATATTTCAATAACTTCTTATGATAATATCACGATTAATCTTGCCTTGATTAGGTTATTAATACGTGTCCACTGGACATATGTTAAAAAAATCGATATGGTAATTAAGAGTTGATATTTTTATTTATCATGATAATATAATTGCGATTTTTTCATTAATTAACGTATTAGAAAAACCGTTATCATTGTTATCAATCATTTTCATTACTAAATAATAATAAATGGAGTAAAAATCAGACTATAGTAGGAAACTATGAATTCAATCAAATCAAATCGAACCAAATTCAATTAAAAATTGAATTGGGATCTGAATTACAGTACGATTGCGTAGTTGTTCACGATTCATTGGTCGACAAATTTCCAGTTGTACAATCCCAATTTCGTTCTATCTTCCTTCACTTACATTACACACCTACCCAATACAAACCCAAAAAAAAAGAGAAAAACCCATCAATTTTGTAAAAAAAAAAAGATTGAATTTTTGGTTGGAATTCAGGAATTCCCAAATTGAAATTGAATTGAATTGATTTTAGGGTTGTTGATTGAATTTCAAATCATGGGTACAATTGTAGAGGAGTCCATTGTTTCAGATTCTCAGTTAGATGGTCTTGGTCTTTCAATTAGTGGTTCATCCCCTTCTAAACTTCACAAGCTAATCATTGATACTGATCCTGGAATTGGTAATTAATCTTTAATCAATCTAATATTTTATTTATTTTTAGTAATTTTAGTAGTATTTAATTTAATTATTATATTTTGATTTGTTTTGTTGATTATCATGAGTAATTAGTGTGATTAAAGAGTTGATTTTTGGTAATTTATTGTGTAATTGATGTATTTTTAATTGGTTTTATTGATGATCATGAGCAATTAGTGATGAAAGACTTGATTTTTGATGTAATTGGGTATTTTTAATTAGTTTTAGTGATGAAATAGTTGATTCACATTAGTAATTCACAAAAACTTTAGAGAGACGGTTTCTAACTTTCTATCATGTGCGTTTTTATGCTAATTTTGTGAAAGACGGTCTCTCGAGTGTGTAATTGATGTATTTTTGATTGGTATTAGTGATGATCATGGGCAATTAGTGATGAAAGACTTGATTTTTGATGTGTATGAAATACCCATTAGTGTAATTGAGTATTTTTAATTGGTTTTAGTGATGATCATGAGCAATTAGTGATAAAATAGTTGATTTTTGATGTGTGAAATACCCATTAGTATAATTGATGTATGGATTAGAGTGAAATACTCATTAGTAATTCGCAAAAACTTTAGTACCATTTGCATTTTTCCGCTCATTTTGTGAAAGACGGTCTCTCAAGTATGTAATTACTAATTAATGTATTTTAAATGATTTTATTGATGATCATGAGCAATTAGTGATGAAATACTTGAATTTTTGATGTGTGTGAAATACCCATTAGTAATTTAGTACTATGAAATTGATGTATTTTCATTTGTTTTATTGATTTTGCCGATAAATTAGAGCGAAAATACCCATTAGTAAGAGAGACAGTCTCGACTTATTTAATTTGCATTTTTTCTTGCTACCTCTCCTACTAATTTTGTGCAAGACGATCTCTCAGCGAACATTTTACAACATTTAGTATGTAATCAATGTATTTTTAATTTGTTTTATTGATTATTATTGATTAGAATTGAGGATGAAATACTTGATTTTTGAAATACCCAAATCCCAAAAAAATGATTAATGTTATCGATTTTTGCAACATATGTTCATGTTCTTCGTTGTTTTTTTTTCCCGATTTTACAGATGATAGCATGGCGATTCTAATGGCATTTCAATGTGAAGAAGTGGATATAATCGGATTAACAACAATATTTGGCAATGTACTCACAGAAGACGCCACTCGAAACGCATTGCTCTTGGTATTCCTTCTACTTTCGCTTTATTAAATAAAATAAAATCTCGTCTTTCTCATATTTTTCATCACTCACCGATTTTAATGTTCAAAAGGATAGTGTGAGATTGCAGGACGGCCTGATGTTCCCGTTGCAGAGGGCAGCCACGAGCCTCTAAGGGTATATTTCTTCGATCTGTACCTCGAATCTTAATAACAAAAAACGACTTTTTTTCATTAAATCTTTCACTTTCAAGCGAATTTTCCCGACATTATCATATAATCTCTTCATTTTAAGCCAAAATATGCAAAATTTTCATAGAATTAGTCCCTTTTTTTTTCGAATTTTAATAACAAAAACGATTTTTTTCATTAAATCTTTCACTTTCAAGCAAATTTTTTATGATATAATCACTTCATTTTAAGCCAAAATATGCAAAATTTTCATAGAATTAGTCCCTTTTTTTTCCGAATTTTAATAACAAAAAACGACTTTTTTCAGTAAATCTTTCACTTTCGAGCTAATTTTTCAGACATTATCATATAATCTCTTCATTTTAAGCCAAAATATGCAACATTTTCATAGAATTAATCCTTTGTTTTTTTTCTTCCGAATTTTAATAACAAAAAATGACTTTTTTCAGTAATTTTTCACTTTCGAGCTAATTTTTCAGACGTTATTAAATAATCTCTTCATTTAAAGCCAAAATATGCAAAATTTTCATAGAATTAGTCCCCCTTTTTTTTTTCCGAATTTTAATAACAAAAAACTACTTTTTTTCAGTAAATCTTTCACTTTCGAGCTAATTTTTCAGACGTTATTAAATAATATCTTCATTTTAAGCCAAAATATGCAAAATTTTCATAGAATTAGTCCTTTTTTCCCCCAAATTTTAATAACAAAAAAATGACTTTTTTCAGCAAATATTTCACTTTCGAGCTAAATTTTCAGACGTTATTAAATAAATCTCTTCATTTTAAGTCAAAATATGCAAAATTTTCATAGAATTAGCCGTGTCATACACTTGGAATATTTTGAACGAGGGATCGATTTTTTGAACCAGGGTGGAAAGCCTCGAGTTGCTGACTTTGTTCATGGTTCCGATGGCTTGGGAAACATTTTTCTACCACCTCCAAACACAAAAAAGAGCCCAAAAAACGCTGCTGAATTTTTGGTCGACAAAGTTTCTGAATTCCCTGGTGAAGTCACTGTTCTAGCCCTCGGACCAATGACAAACGTAGCCCTGGTACGTCCTTATACCTCTTGGTTTGAAATAAACCAATATGAACATGAACATGAACATGACCCGACCCGTTTTGGTTTGATGACCCGTTTTGGTTTTTGCAGGCGATCAAGAGGGATTCATCTTTCGCTAGCAAAGTTAAAAGGATTGTGGTTCTCGGGGGCGCCTTTTTCTCCTTGGGAAACGTGAATCCTGCTGCTGAAGCAAATGTCAGTCCCGAACCCTCTCAGACCCATTACCCGACCCAGTTGACCCGTTTACTAACCCGTATGAGTTTTGGTTGTGTGCTTGCTTTGTTGTAGATTTACGGGGACCCTGAAGCAGCGGACGTGGTGTTTACATCAGGAGCCGATATTACAGTAGTTGGGATTAACATTACTACCCAAGTCAAATTCACAGGTACAGTTTCCGACTCTAAGGTCATGTTCTTTTGAACTGAAACTGACTGAACTGAACTTAATTTAGAGACAAAATATGCCTCCTGGAGCTGAATTGAACTGAAACTGAAACTGACTGAATATAAGTCCAAGGGAACAGGGCCTAAATAGAATTTCGACAATTTTGAGAGTCGTTAACTTTACTAATACCGATATGAATATATGATGGCGCAGATAAGGATCTTCAAGAGCTTAGAGAATCGAAAGGAAGACATTGTGGAAGAATCACAGATATGTGCAAATTCTATCGAGATTGGCATGTCAAGTCGGATGGCGTTTACGGTATTACATACTATATTCTTCCATCCCCACTCCTTCAATTCTCGTATCTGAAGTCATTAGGTCGTCACCCAAAAAAATCAACAAAAAAAAAAATGGAAGGCGAACAATACAATAAAATAAAATTAAAAAGTAAATTAAAAATTACTCCCTTTTAAAATAACAATTTTAAAATTTACTCAAAAATTGCTCCCAAATTTATTTTTAGGACGAAAATGCCCTTGGCTGGAGGGTGGGGTGAAGTAATACTCCCTCCGTATCTATATGTTCGTCCACTTTGTTTATTATATGGGTGGAGTATTATATTAAAAGTGGACGAACATATAGATACGGAGGGAGTATGACATAAAAAGTTAGGGGTATTTTCGTCAAAAAATTGTATTTTGGAGCAATTTTTGAATTTTCGATAGATTTTGAAAGTTTTTTTTAACAAAATTTCAGAAGAGAGTAATTTGAGAGCAATTTTTGAGTTGATCGGACTGGACTGATTTAAAAGGGATTAATTTTTAATTTACTCAAATAATAATAAAAATGCAGTTTCAAACGCAAAATTAAGTTGAAAACGTTAATAATAAATTTTTACCGGGTTACAAACTCCAAGTTCAAGGAAAAAAAAAAAAACTTTTTTCTCATATTATTTATTTTAAAAAAAAATACTTTTAATAAAATTGGTGACGAATTTGTGGTCGATAATGTGGATGATGCAGGTATATTCCTTCACGATCCAGTAAGTTTTGTAGCGGTTGTGAGACCGGATCTCTTTACATACAAAAAAGGAGTCGTGAGAGTCGAGACTCAAGGCGTTTGCGCAGGACATACATTATTGGATCAAGGACTTAAAAAGTCGGGTTTTTTTTTGGTTTTTTTTCATTTTTCGAAGAAAAGGGTTTTGAGTTTTGATGATCGATTTTGTTTTTTTCATGAATGCAGGTGGAATTCAGATAATCCATGGACAGGATATTCACCCATTTCAGTAGCTTGGACTGTTAATGTTGAACAAGTTCTACTGTACATAAAAAACCAGTTACTCAAGTGTTGAAGACAATCGACGAAGCGCGCGTTAATATTTCACCCAATTCCTCGACATCTTGACGGGTTTTCAAAATTCCGGTGAAGACGAGTTTGGGAAATCATATGAATTCAAATAGTTTTTTTTTTTTTTTTTTTGATGTTTCGATGTTCCACGATTAATTAAATTCGGTCAATCTCGACATTCAATTGCTTATTAATTTCGGTACAGTTTTAAATCCGTTTCAGTTTCAAAAAATTTGGGTCGAGTCAAGTTAGCTATGGTTAGTTAGGTTAGGTTAGTTTGGGTCGGGTCAGGTTAGGTCAGGTCAGGTCAATCTTGGGTTTTGAACGAGGAACCCAAGATTTTGAGCAATAGCTCGAACTAACCTAATTAACCTGACCCAACCCAAATTTTTCTGTCCCATATAGACGGGAAAATACCCGTAACACACCTGAAATGATCCGAACCAAAGGCCCAAAGCTGTTTGGGTTGGGTCAGGTTAGCTCAATCTTGGGTTTTGAATGAGGAACCCAAGATTTTGAGCAATAGCTCGAACTAACCTAATTAATCTGACCCAACCCAAATGTTTCTGTCCCATACAGACGGGAAAATACCCGTAACACACCTGAAATGATCCGAACCAAAGGCCCAAAGCTGACCCGAGTTCGTCCGATCCTAAACAAATGTGAAAAGGCGATAAATCGGTTACATAATAATTTGCATATTGCAAGCAATGTGAAGGACTTTTGAAAAGATGAGGTTGTAGTTGAGTATGATGCAAAAAAAAAAAAAAAAAATTATATTATGCGAAACTTTTTTATATCTTCGTCACAAAATCCGCTATTTTTTTATGGAAGTTGTAACGATCAGACTTTTCAGAAGTTCGAAGGTTTGAAAAAAGCAAAAAGATTGCTTTTTTCTAACGAAATCTTTTTTTTAACGTAAATTTTTCACGTGTTTTTATGAATAGGGTGACGTATGAATTGGCTCACGCTTATCTATGAATTTAGTAAAAATTAAATAAAGCATTTTCGGCGAAATGCCGAAATCTCTCCGTATACTACGCAAGTATCGATTTATTTTTTATTTTTCTATTGTACAATTTTTAATAATTTTTTTTTTTTTGAGAAAAAATAGTCCCCCCAATTTAATTTTATCTGAATTCATATTGTAAATGTCTTATTTTAATTAAAATTATTGTTTCGAAAATGAATTTTAAGATGTCGAAAATTTCTTAAGCAATGATTTTATCTCAAGTCATATTAATAATTTTTTATTCATAAATAAATTTTCATTAAAAAAATTCTACAACTATACATGAATAACATACGAAAAAAATAAAACTGTAAATCCGTAATAATATCTCGTTTAAAAATTAAATAAAAGTTAAAGTAAAGGCATGTTTAATTAGGTGGCAAGATGAACCCATTATTGATTTTGCCACTATGATTGTGTATAAAAATATTAATTAGTTGCGTCCAAGGCACAACAAAATCATTTATAGACGTTTTTTCTAATTAAAAGTTGCATTCCTCCTATTATATATATTCACAATTTCACATCTAATTTCGTCATTAAACTCTAAAATTCATCAAAAAATCATTGAAAATGGCAATTCTAGCTCGTTCCGAGACCAATATTGACCTAATTGAGCTCAATGAGCCCTTGATTAGCACCAACAAAGCCAATTCAAGCCAAAACGAGTATGAAACCGAGCTCAAAAGGCCGAAAGTCAAGCCAAATTTGAATTTGAATGAGAAAATGGCGATTCTAGCTCACTTTCGAGCATGTTCCGAGACCAATAATGACCTAATTGAGCTCAATGAGCCCTTGGTTAGCACCAACAAAGCCAATTCAAGTGAAAATGGGTATGAAACCGATGTCGAAAACCCAAAACTCAAGGCGAATTTGAATTTGAATTTGAACGAGAAACTAGGTTCTGTTAGGAGAAGGTTGTTTGATGAACCCTTGATTAGGACCAACAAAGCCAATTCAAGTGAAAATGAGTATGAAACCGAGTTCAAAAGGCCGAAAATCAAGGTGAATTTGAATTTGAACGGGAAACTGGGTTCTATTAGGAGAAGGTTGTTTGATGAAATGTCGAAATGGGTGAATTTGAATTTGAATTTGAACGAGAAATTATGGGCTAGGAAAAGAATGTTGAAAGAATTCTCAATGATGGATCATAGTTTAAGTCAATGTTGTTTTGGGCCAATTGATCCAAATAATATAATGAGGCTTCAAGGTATTATTGTTGGGCCTTGTGGTACTCCTTTTGAAGGTGGATTATTCTTTCTTTCTATCAAGATTCCTAATAATTACCCTTTTAAACCTCCCAAAATCAAGTTTAAGACTAAGGTAATTTTTTATTTTTTTTTGGAAAAATTTTTAGGTAGATTTTCTGTCTCATTTTTGTGTTTCGACTGATGTATTTTAACCGCGACATATCTTTGAAATTATGGCTTTCAGAAATCGGAATAACGGGTTTATAATTGGTTCATTTTCGTGTTTCGACTGATGTATTTTAACTGCGTCATATCTTTGAAATTATGGCTTTCAGAAATCGGAATAACGGGTTTATAATTGGTTCATTTTCGTGTTTCGACTGATGTATTTTAACCGCGTCATATCTTTGAAATTATGGCTTTCAAAAATCGGAATAACGGGTTTATAATTGGTTCATTTTCATGTTTCGACTGATGTATTTTAACCGCGTCATATCTTTGAAATTATGGCTTTCAGAAATCGGAATAACGGGTTTATAATTGGTTCATTTACAATGTTTTTTACTTGTCACTTCATATCTTTGAAATTATGACATTCAGATTAACGGGTTTTATGATTAGTTCATTTTCGTGTCCAACTCATTTACTATTATTATCAAGCTCTTTACTTGTCACTTCATATCTTTGAAATTATGGCATTCAGAATAACGGGTTTATAATTAGTTCATTCTCGTGTCCAGTGTCCAACTCATGTAATACTAAAAAGTTCTTTACTTGTCATATATTTGAAAATAACGAGTTTATAATTAATTCATTTTCGTATTCAACTCATGTACTACTACTACAACAATAAAAGTTCTTTAATTACGTTCCACTTCATATCTTTGAAATTCTGGCAATTTAGATTAAGGAGTTTATAATTAGTTCATTCTGATCTCCTATCCAACTCATGTAATACTACTACGACATTGATTATCCTAAAACGGAGCAAGTAGTTTTTAGGATAATCAATGTAAGACGATTTCATGCAATACAACAACCATGATCACACGTGTTATTTATGTATGTATTTATGTTTTTAGGTATTCCACCCAAACATCAGTAAAAACGGGAAGATTCATATCAACGTATTGGATTACGACTGGTCACCAGCACTATCCGTCGAGAAACTACTCTTGTCAATATGTTCATTTCTACCGAACCCAGATCATGAATACGACTCCTGCAATCCCGTGTGTGATCTTTATTGGAAAAATAGGAAGGTTTATGACCAAATTGCAAGGGCTTGGACCCTCAAATATGCCATGCTTTAATAACACACAATTAGTTATAGAATGATCATGAATAATGGTGTAATTTGATGATATTAATTTGCTTTAATTATGTGATTATGTAACTAAATAATTTGAGTCATTTCAATGATATAATTAATTAATATAGGGTTTAACGAGTCTCGACTCAAAATTATAGTAATCACTAATTTTGTAATAACGTTATACATACATTATTATATATTCAGTTAGAGGTGGACAACAAAACATGTTTGTCAATAGTTTTACACAAAAAAATGCTAATTTTCCGTTTAAACCCGACAAAAAAATACAAAAATTCTCATGTATACAATTTTATAATAATACCTTTATATCGAAAATGAACTCTACGATACGGTTAAAAAAAAAACTTGAAATCTCTAAATTGCATAACTAAATTAAAAACCAACAAAAACATAACTTTACTTTCCAATCAATCTAACATTTTCTTTAATTAAAATAAAATAAAAATTACAACCCTTTTACCATTAAATATTAAACCACCAAAAAAATAAAAATAAACAATTATTTCTTAATATTTTTTTTAAAAAATTCATGAATCAGAAACAAGTGCATCCCATATCATATCCATGTCTAATGAAGGCATTCTACTTAATTGCACTCCATCAATCACATTATTATAATTATAATTATCATCATAATTATCAATATTATTATTAATATTAATATTATTAATATTATTGGTATTATTAGTCTGGCTTACAAGGCCAGACGACGAGCTGAAAGTAGGGGCAGGAGCGGATCCAGAGTTTTTTTTGGCAGGTTTCGAAATTATTCCCTGCAATTTCGACTCAAGAAGCGAAGCAATACTCGAACTCCCAGTCGAAGCGTTGGCCTTAAGCAAATGTTTCTGATTAGGAAAATTGAGATGAGCATATTCACCTCTTAACAAATAAGCTGCTGTATCATAAGCAAATGCTGCATCTTCTGCTGTATCAAATGTTCCGAGCCATACACGGGTTCTATTACGTGGTAATCTTATTTCCGCTACCCATTTTCCCCAGTGCCTTTGCCTCACCCCCCTGTACAGCTTCGTCCCCGTCCCCCCACCAACTGTCAGTTTTCGACAGCTGCTGTACTTCATCGGGGTTTTCTTTGTCGACAGTAGGGTTTTTTTAGCATTGTTGAAGTTTTCACTCATTCTTAGCCAATCTTCTCCTGGCTGATTCTGCTCAGGGAAGACATATGTAGCAGAAAGTTGATCAGGAAGTGAGCATTTCAGGAAATTGACGAATTTTGATGTTTTTTGAGGGATTGTAGTCGACTGTTTCGAGAAATCAGAGGAACTGGAAGAGGAATTATTGACATTATTACAGCTGATGCTAATGCTACTACTGTCAGCAGGAAAATGAGCATTATTCCAGAGATTTGCTGCATCAGTTGTATACTTATCAGGATAACTGGAAGATGTAGCAGAAAGTTGATCAGTAAGTGAACATTTCAGGAAATTGACGAAATTTGATGCTTTTTGAGGGTTGAAATCGAGATTAGCATCGAAACTAGAGTTGGATTCTGAGATTGTCGTCGACTGTTTCGAGAAATCAGATGAACTGGAAGAAGAATTGTTACTGTCAGCAGGAAAATGAGCATTCCAGCAGAGATTTGCTGCATCAGTAAAATTATCAGGTAATAACAACTTTTCCTGCAGGAAATGTTGCATTCCTGTACAATGAACATTCTCCATACAGTTACAGTTTACAGTAACAGTAATAATTGAGTTGGATGAATGTACAAAAAAATGTGATTTTTTTCAGAGAGAATATATGAAGTTATGAAGAAGAAGAAAAATTCAAGGAATAATGTGCTATTATATATATAAAGGATGTTGATTTAATGTTGATTTAAAAACGGTAAAGTCAGCTGCTCACCACACACACAGGTGCATATCATAAGACAAGAATCAATTCACAAAAACAATTATTTTTATGTTACTCTGACTCGTCTTCAAGTATCAGACTCGATCTGTATTGGAGTATGTGTGTGTATATATATATATATATATATGATGATATACGGTTTTTTGTGCCCTTTTTTATAACGTTCTTGTCTAAATTGAAGTACCAAAGTACCCGTGTTACTTAGACTTTTCGTTGTAAGCCAAAATATATCAGGATTTTCATGAAATTAATTGTATTGGACACTTCTAAACGAATCGAAGGAACTGTATGTAACATTATGACCTAGATCTATTTTATTTTATTGTTCATAAGAAAAAAAAATACTTTCATTATTTTTTTTAAAGAAAAAAGCACATCACACATCATCTAATCATCTTGAGACTTAGTCATGACACCCACATTCAATGTCCCTTGTGTGTAACCAATCACAATGTGCCAACTCATACCCGGTCAGCTCAGTTTACTTTATTTTTGGCCAGATCCCAAGACGGTCATACCTGTATAAGTTCAAAAACGTATTAAATCTTACCCTATATATAGATGAATACGGAGTAGTAGGTTACTCTGAACCTTCTAATTACGTCGTGGGCTGTACCCGACACTTGTCATTCGGACAATCAGACACGTGTATGACACTTGGATTCTTCATTTTAAGCTCAAATGTACAGAATTTACCTAAAATTAATCATGTCGGACAATCCTGATACAGTAAATTACTAACCCGTTTCGTGTTTAAGAAGGATATTCTAAAATGACTTGGAAGAACATCAAACTATTTAGCCTTTAAAGGCATTTTGGCTATGACAAAAGTATATTTTGTTAACACTTTTTGGTCTTGAATTTGTTGGTGTTGTTGTATTAGTCACCATGTGAGCTCCACACATGAGTCACATCCCCCCTTCTTCCTTTACTTTTCATCCTTTATTCCAATCCTCATTATCATAATATAACACCTAGATTGTAGTAATTTGTAACCATCTAAAAATTAAAGGGTTATTTTATGGGAATAATCTTAATTATGTGTGTGTTTATTAAAATAATCCAAACTATACGTAATATCATTTTAATATGAACTACCCATTCATTAATCTCGCTTTGCTATGTATGAAATTATGACTTGCTATTACCGGTCATAGTGACTTGTTGTAACTTTCTAGGGTTTTATTTGATCCGTTGCAGTTATCGTGAAAACCAAAATTACAATAAAAACAATTTTTTTCATAGTTTCTATAATGCTAATTGAAAAAGAAATGGAAGATGAATTTTCGGAAAATTTAACTTTTTTTTATCAATGGCCGAAAATGAACACGAAATGTGAATTAGAAGAAAAAGAGCTAGAGGAAGAGTTGAAAAGAGAGGTTCAACAGGTAGCCGGTCACCCATAGGCCATAACAAAGCGAGGTTAATGAAGGCGTAGTTCGTATTAAAATGAGATTACGTATAGTTTGTATTAATTTAAGAATCACACGCATAGTTGGCAATTAAAGTCCATATTTAATTTTATATATTCTGACTCGGTTTCAAGTATCGTATTCGTATTGTAGATGTACAAAAGAAATAAATCACGTGTTAGATTAAACAATGTTTCTAACATATCTGAGGACATGGTTAAGTGTCCAGTTTTCGATTCAGGAATCGGTGAATGTGAAGAAGTGAAGATCAAGGTATTACAAATCGCAACATGATAATATTGTGACAAATTTTATGAATTATATTAGTACTAATTTTTTATATTACATAAAAAAATACCGCGATTTCTGATATTATACAGAGTAATAAATATTAAGAATCACAGCATGGTAATATTGTGATAAATTTTATGAATTATATTAGTTTAATTTTCTATATTACATAAAAAAATATAGCGAGTTTTAAGATTATAAAGATATTATATTCATAACACCGGGAACTATAATAATCCGGATGCATAAGACAAATGTAATTACGAATTAAATAAATTAAAAATTAGGAGACCACAAAGTGAGAGCAACAAATATATTATATGTAATCATCACTAATTAATTAATTAATTGATTAATTAGTTAATGATCATATTAGGGAGTAATTAAATAAAAACAAATGGAATTGAATTGTTAATATTATCATTTAGAGAACTATCATTAACTTTTGACAGACTACACAACATGATAAATTAATAAAGGAAATTTGTTCTCCAAGCATAACCAAAATTATAAGTAGCTTTCCAGATGACACTAATTAATCATTTGCTTCCTCTTAATAAATTGACTATATACTTAACAACAATTAAATTAATTAATTAAATTAATTTAAATTAATTAATTAATTAATTAGTATGGCTTTTGGTCACTTTTGTCTCTTGAGAACTGTAGTGAGACACCCATGTACAATTAAAATGACTCACTAAATTGACGGTTTTTCAGAAGTTACAGTCGATCAGTTCTCGTCTTCTCGATGCAATTTTCATCATGTAAGTTGTTCAGAAATCTAATAATCTGAATGCATGTATACGATCTCATCATACTCTGCAATTTGTCGAAACCCTTGAGTCACTGGGGTAATGTTTAGAAACTTCAAATATAAATATGATCATGCCCTAATGAATAGTAAAGACTAAGATAAGTCTCACCCAACTTTGTCGGTACAGATTTTCTGTTTCATTTTTGTATATATATACTCATCTGTGCGTGATGATATTCTATACACGCACATACATCAGTTAATTATGATATTTGTTGCATACAGATCAGAGTATTTTATAGGCGATGTGATCCTCACTGCAAGTCTGGAGGTGTACTCTGTACGTGTATATATAGTCTAAACACATCGATAATTTCAACTTTGTACTTAGGAACTAATACTCGACTTCTAAAAGGGTGAATAAAACACGGTTAGATAGACTGGTCACAAATCCATATGGGGTGATTATGCTTCTAAACGAGTTTGAGTAACAAACATTGCAAGATTCCGAGGAATTTTCGAAAAGAGAAGAAGATTCCAACAAATTTAGGTAATTTCCTAAACAAGTTCATTCCAAATATAGAAATTTAAATTAAACTATGAATCTATGATACATTAAGTTAATCACATAGCACATGGTGCAGACCAATGCAAGCTATCACAAATTCTGATAATCATACACAAAACAATGCCTTTTTCTTTGTTATTTTCTAATATAATTAATTAATTAATCAATCATAAATTAATAATAATAATAATAATAATAATAATAATTACTGCATTATTTATTAGTATTATGTAACCAATGAAAGGACATGGTTCTTTGATCCTCTGTCTAAAGACATTAGAACATGACTTAGAAGTCTGTATTTAGAGTCAGCGTGATAATTAAAGTTCACGGATTCGAATCCTGACAGCTTTCAATTAAATCTCACATAGAAATTTAGTACTAACCACTCTTCAAGTCTGACGAGCAATCGAGATATTGTGATCGAGTCAACTATGGAACTAATAAACACTATATCAAAAAGCAATATTTGCATATTCTATTCTAATATCGACTTATATAACACATTCATGCATGATATTACATATCATATCGACTAAATTCATGTTACTCGACTCCAGATCTTTGCAAAAAATGCAAACATGCTAACTTGTGATCCAAGAAAGATTAGATTAAAAAGCTAATAGATTGTAGTATTATTCACCACAAAAAAAAACATAGAAATAGGGTTAAAGTTTCAATGTGACAGGGTACCCTAACTACATATGTTAGTCTTGTGTTGGCTTTCTATAGGACAAGTTTTATCTTACATTTTTAAGTAATAATTCATCACTTCTTAGACTCCAAGATAAATTGTACCCAATAAAACTTCCTTAACTTTAGTTGTTAAGACTTTTCATAAAACGTTTCACTTAGGTGTTTTATCACGTGTCTGATATATATGTGTCGTGTTTGATATTGATGCTTCAATCTAGACTAACAAAATAAAAATTCTGCCCAAAATAGCTGTGACTGATACTCCAATACCCTGAGAGATACAACACCTTGTAGAATAGTCCGACAGACCCACACAAAAAGGGTTAGTTTCATGAAATTAGTAGTGTCGAACATTTGAATGACATTCACCCATGTCAGATATTTAGATATATATCGTGTTACGTGTTTCACATGTATCGCGTTCAACACCAATACTTCAATCGAGACCAATAAACTAAAAGTTATGTCCAAAATAGTCGTGTCCAACACTCCAATACCCTGTCAGATACAACATCTGATCTTGTAGAATAGTTCGACTAATAATGGAGTATAATTTAAGCATATATATTCTCTTACATGACTCACATAAAAGGATCAATTTCATGAAATTAGTAGTGTCGAACATTTGAACGACATTCACCCATGTCAGATACTTAGATAACGTGTCACGTTTTTCACATGTATCGCGTTCGACATCAATACTTCAATCTAGACCAATAAACTAAAAATTATGCCCGAAATAGTCGTGTCGAACACTCCAATACCCTGTCGATCAGATACAACATCTTGTAGAATAGTTCGACTAATTTCATGAAATTACTAGTGTCGAACATTTGAATAAACGATATTCACCCATATCAGATACTTCTAAACGAGTTTGAGAAAGATAATTGAACATAGAAAAGAGGAATTAAGAAAGAAACAAATAGATAAAGATAGAAATTTGAAGACAAAACAAAATAGAATGAATTTCATCAATAATAATCTTGTTAAATTGATGCATGCAATGGATTCTTGGTCTAGTTTACAAGCCACTTGCATGCCTTTTCTCTACCTAAATGCATAATCTTCTGTAGAGTAAAAGAATCTATCTTTTATTTCAGAATATTTTCACGTTAATTAACTGGAAATGATAAATACAGTTTTTAGGACTGTATTTAAAAGATCATAAGAGGAAATTAAATCTACAATGTGCAACACAAAAGACATTTAGGGCTCGTTTGGTTCACCATGGAAAGATGGAGTTACCATGAACTTAAATTCACGTGAATCTGTATTTCATGAGAATTACAAAAATATTGTTTGGTTGCCACGTGAGAAATAACTTCATGCAGGAAGTTCTACACACCAAGGGGGCTTTGTGAGTAACTTCCCCATTATGGAGGAAGTGATAATTCTTAGGAAGTGACAATTCTCTGAAATGGACAACCAAACAGCATCCCAATTTATCAATTCATGGGAAGTTATAATTCCCATGATTTAAGAGGGCAACCAAACGACCCCTTAGTGTAACAGATTTACATTACAATTTAAACCCAGAAGCAAAATCTGTCTCATCTGTTTATAAGGGTTAATCCTTTAACTCGTTTTAAACTTCAACGAAGTGAATATGACGGTTTTAAGCGAAACTAGCTCGATTGTATAATTAATTAATGGGGCTTTCTCACCCACGTAGTTGACACAACTATAACACATTTTTTCCTCAAAAAAAATAAAAAAATAAAAAATAAAAAATTAGCACTTTCATGCCTTCATGGGATTAATACTTAAAACACTTAAATTATTAACAACCTTATCTAATCCAGTGACTGAAGAAAATTAAGTTGTACCTAAACCCTACCAAACACATACAAGCCACTTAATATTAATACTATTAATAAGCAACTTTAATACATTTTTAATTAACCCGACTCCCTTTATTTCAGTCAATAGATCAGAGTACCTTAATCGAAATATACAAAATGGGTATCGAGGGCACAAAATTAATACCCATTTACGTAAATGGGTCATCAACACGACACGAGATTTGAGATTTATTACTTGGGCTGAATGAAGGATCGATGACTTGTTTACATACATGTGACACGAACATGAACTCAACTGATCATATAATTCAAGCAAGCATGCATGTTTAATTAGGTTGGTGGATGAAGATAACATGCATACTGTACTATTACGTAAACAGAATTTAATAAAGTCCGAGATAAAAATAAATAAGAAAAATACAATAATCATCCTAAAATAAGGAGAATGAAATTATATTAAGTAGAGAGTTGGTAGAAGAAAGGTACAAGACAACCATGACATATGACATAAGAGTAGTTCCATAGCTCCATACATCAACTAAATTCATACAAAACTCTCATCATAGGTGGACATTAAATAAAAAAAAGTGTCTCGGAATTATCTGACTCAAATATAATCGAGACCTAATTTGACTTAATATCGACCTAACCCGACTATTTGATCAAAGTCGCGAAAGATGATACTCATGACCAGAATTTGAACCACGCACCTAATAACATTAAAATCATTGTTAAAAAATTGTCAATCAAATGAAATTAAACCATGTATGCTCTTTCATATTTTTTTATTAATTATTTTACAAAAAAAGTAAATAATATTTTTTTTATTAATTATTTGTATGTGATAGATCTAACAAAAAGATAATGATTCTTGAAAATTCAAACTAATTACATTAATTATAATCACCATAAATTTAAGTAAATTTTCCATGTAATTCTTCAAACATTTTATTTGATTATTCAACTCAAAATAATTACCGTCATCAACTTAAGTAAAGTTGTGAAAAACGATACTACTCATGACCTGAATTTGAACTAAGTTATCAACCAAATCCAACCATTGCATGCATGCATGCTCTTTCATATTGTCTATTTTTTGTACTAGTATGTGAGTTCTAACACAAAGATAATGATTCTTGAAAACTCAAACTAATTAATTAATTAATTAATTACATTATAATCATTATAAATTTATTTAACTAAAATTTTCATGTAATTCTTCAAAATAAATTCTAATTAATCAAATCCAACCATGCTCTTCATATTTTTCTTTATACTAATAAACTTAATACTCCAAGGTTTTACTCATGCCTCACCTTACAAAGAGCCTAATAAACACCCTAATTTCGGTTTCTCGACACGGTTAATTCACCGGAGCTCGCCTGAGTCTCCGTTCTATAGCCGGAACTACACGAGGGAAAATCACATAGAAGACGGGATCACGAACACCCAAGCTCGAGTCAAGTATTTCAGCCAAAATAGGAAAGAAATCGACAAATCATACGTCGCGGCCCCTATTTCGGGTTGGAACATGTTGATGAAGTACAAAATGGGTACTCCACCGGTTACAAATCACGGTGTGTTCGACACTGGTTCTAGCTTCACGTGGGTGCAATGCCAGCCATGTTTGCATTGTTATAAGCAGGGGAAATCCCCTGTTTTCAACCCGAACAAATCGACCTCGTTTCAACCCGTTTTTTGTCGTGACCCACGTTGTGAATTGGCGCTGGGTTATTCGTGTAGGGGTAACAGTAGTGACGATTTTTGCTTGTATAACGCGACATATGGGGATAGTTTGATTTCTTCGCGTGGCGTGTTGGCTACGGAGACTGTAACATTGTCTGCACAGAACACGACGAGGACTGTTGTCAATGTCGTGTTTGGGTGTGGACACGATAACCACGACAGGCGGAAGAGTCCTGGCATTGTCGGACTGGGCAATGCCAGTGTCTCGCTCGTCCGCCAGATGTCTGTGTCTGTCTTCTCCCACTATGTGATTGCCAACAGCACTCACATAGGGGGAGTGGCATTCTTTGGACAACAAAGAATGCCCATGCTGGCGGACCCTGCGCTACTTGGCAGCAACGACGCTGGCGTTGTCAGCATGCTGACAACGACAACAACGCCGTTGCTGCCTTCCCAGCACGGGGTCTACTACCTGAACCTGACAGGTATCAGCGTAGACGGGTCGACCCTGGACCTCCCAGAGGATACTTTCTGGGCCAGCGGCCCTGAAAGTGGGGGGTTCATCATCGACTCAGGGACGACCTACACGACACTGAGAGCCGAGGCGTTTGACATGATGGTGAGTAGGATAATGGGTGTGATGCACCGGCACGTGCCAGACAGCACGAAGCATTTCGAGCTGTGTTACGAGGACGTGGGGGACGCACCCGAGGTGGTGTTCCGGTTTAGCGGGTTGGATTACGTGATATGTGACGCGAATTTGTGGGTTCGACACAAGGGTTTGTATTGTTTGGCTATGGTTAGGTTAAGTGATGATCAAAGTGATGAAAATGTGTCTATACTAGGGTTTCATCAACAAAGGAATGTTCATGTTGGTTTTGATTTGGAGAATAATTTGCTTAGTTTGATGTATCCTCAGGGTTGTCCTCCCGATGCTATCGATTTCTTCCAACCCTAGACAGGCTAGATTCAACGACAGACGGTCTCGTAGCAGACCTACTTACATAGAAAATATCGTCAAGAATAATAAAGATTAATTTGTTTTAACATCGATTATTTCTTCTAATAACTCTAGATTAAAAAAAATACTCTAAATTGGTTTAATATCTTGTTATTTTCCCGACAAATTATTATCAACTACGAGTATTCAACTCTATCGGACCCGGTCGACCCCATCGACTTGCCCTTGCCTATGACATCAAGGCTCATAAATGTT
Organism: Agrostemma githago; assembly: GCA_958450325.1. Classification (NCBI taxonomy): domain Eukaryota; kingdom Viridiplantae; phylum Streptophyta; class Magnoliopsida; order Caryophyllales; family Caryophyllaceae; genus Agrostemma; species Agrostemma githago. The sequence goes on along the minus strand of OY288247.1, from coordinate 75,711,706 downwards.
TCGACAAGCTCAATAAATAACGTAAAGATTTCGTGTCAGAGATTTGTAATAATTATTATTAGGCATTCTACTTTTCATCAAAAAAACATTCGTGCTTTAGAGCAATTTTCACCGCTATCGAAAATTGGTAAAAATGATCAATTTGGAAGGTTGTTATCCACGTTTTTTCGAGCTTTTCGGTTCCGGAATAAGATGGATTCATATCCGCGCTGAACCGACTCCACAGCAAATACAAGTACACGGTTGTATATAAGGGACATTTAGATTTGAAAATATATTTTCAAAAGTCATAATATTTTCTTTGAGACGTGTCGGAATCAGTCAAAACTAGATGTGACAAAATCGACTTGACCTAAATTCCCCGACCCAAACAACCCAACCCAACACTTGAACCGAAGACCCCGAGATTTACCCATAACCCGAAAACAACCCGAACCTGAAATGACTCGGCCCAACCCAAAGGCAAAACCCACCCGATTTCTATAATTACAAAAGTGACCCAACTCGAAGTTGATCCTATCCGAACCTGACACAGTTTATCAGTTTGATAGGTCCGGCCCAAACCCGAATACGGCGTCTCTATCCACGCGAATCTTATTATTTCACAAACAAATAAAACCCGAAAGCGTTCCTCTTTTTAAAGTATGAAGGGCGATTTCTGGGTATCTCAATGTCGTAACCCTAATTCAAGATTTGCGAAAACTATATTGAATCATCAATTGCAGGTATTTTATGACTCTAATTGCTTTAATTTCATCGATTTGTTGGATTTCTGGGATTAGGGTTTGTTGAGTTCTTAAATTTCTGGGCTGCTATTCATCAATTAGGGGTCGAATTGGTTGATTATAATTTTATTGTTGTTTTAGACCTGTTAAGCTCACCAATTTAGTCATTTTTGTAACTTAATTGCTTTAATTTCATCGATTTGTTGAATTTCTGAGATTAGGGTTTGTTGATTTTTTAAATTTCTGGGCGGCTATTCATCAATTGGGGGTCGAATTGGTTGATTACTTGATTACTCCGTATCATTTTATTGTTGTTTTTTCGACCTATTAAGCCCACCAATTTAGTCATTTCTATAACCCTAATTCAAGAATTGCGAAAAACTATATTTAATCTTCATCGATTTGTTGAATTTGTGAGATTAGGGTTTGTTGATTTTTTAAAATTCTGGGGCTGCTATTCATCAATTGGGGGTCGAATTTATTGGTTGATTACTCGATTATAACCCTGCTTTAATTACATCGATTTGTTGAATTTCTGAGATTAGGGTTGGTTGATTTTTTAAAATTCTGGGCTGCTATTCATGAATTGGGGGTCGAATTTATTGGTTGATTTATTGTTGTTTTTTGACCTGTTAAGCTCACCAATTTAGTAATTTATATACTCGTATCAATTTAACTTCTTCAACATTAATCCGAGTCTCTTTTGATTTTTTTTTTGCAGATCATTCATGTTAATGATTCGGGATGATGCGAAGCCAGTAGACGATGAAAGAGTGTATAAGATGACATAAACTGTTGCATGGATTCCTACCGACACCCCTTTTGCTAAGCGTTTCGAGGTTTACTTGGATCATCCTTTTCAGAATCAGGTCGATTGATCTTTTCAACCTTGTTTCTGCTACCTCTCGTCTTCTGCATGTACCGAATTTTCCTGCCCACTTTTGTTTTAGATGCTTTGTTTTTACCGTTTACAGATCCATTGCTTCTCGATTTTCAATTCATTCATGATTGTGATTTTCTTGACTGGTCGGTCTATTGCCCTTTTGCCAATGATATTGACGAGGACCTTTAGAAATGACTTACACCAGGTACACCAGGAAAGACGATGAGTCGATGATAGAGAGTCTGGTTAGAATTTTGTAATTGGTGATATGTGTTCCAATAATAAATTATACTCCGTAGCTTATATGTTCAAGTAATTCATATGTGTTTGGACATATAAACCATAAAACGATTAGACTTTTGTTTAATAAACTACCTAAAATGTCAAAGCAATTAGCCAATTACTGTATAGGAGAATATAGTAATTCATTCAAAGCTAAATTCTGTAACCTGTAAGTCTGTACCCAAAGTACTCGTACTTGTATTACTTTTGTCCTCAAGTCTTTCTTCTCATTCCCGTCTTTCTCATAAAACTTGATACCACCTCGTCATCACAACTTCACAAGTGCTGAAATTATCAATGTTATAAGATAAAAAGATCGAATTTTTTTGTTGATTATGTGATCGAGTTAAGGCACTTTGTAAACTTTTCATTGTTTCTTGCGAATCTGCAATTCAAAGTTAGTTCAAGATCTGAGATGGGTTGTTCTATTTTCCTTCTAAAAGGTTAGAGATGGCGAAGTGATGAAGCTGCTTCTAAAGACGGATATTGAAGTAAATGATGTAAAGGCACCTTGGCCCTACACTGACACCTTAAAACATCGAAACCTACACGTGGACAGGTAAATGATCGACAATCACTTTGCTTAATGAAGAATCATGCTTCTTTTGTTGGACTGACCATTGGCCTTTTGAAACTACATAAGATGTTTTAATTTTTATTTGCTCAGTCGGTAACAAATAGACGAATGAGAGTACAGAAGAACAATAGAAGTATGTATAGAGTAATGAAACTATCACTGAAAATTACTCGTTATGTTGGATATTCTACCTTTTTACGAAAATATTAATATAAATTTTATTCACCGTCAATTTCACGTAACTTTCTCTATTTAAAACAAAAAAAAATCAAAATAATGTACTGCCCTTGATGAAATGAAGTCATTTAAATTTCTTAATACATTATAATTTATTGTGAGTTTTTATTTTGTAAAATAAAGATTATTTTTGAAGAGTATTTTGGATTGACCTCGTATATTCATTATCGTGATATAATAATATGTTCTGGTTAAATTAACATTTTATTTATAAATTAATAGTACTACTGAAATGTATGTGCAAATCGTTAGGGTTAGCGCAAAGAGGAACCCTGCAACTACTGATTCTATTTATATTTAAGATGTACTCCGTATGTATTTGTGTTAACTCTTCATTTTATAGGTTTGGATCTAGCACAAGGAGGAACCCTACAACTACTGTGAAGTCGACGTTGCACGAAAAATGGGACTAGCTATTTATTTATTTGCATATCATGAAAGATTAAATTTATTTATTTTTTCGATTACTATTTGAGGGCGTCTCTTTTGAAAAAAAGTTTCAAATAAGAACTTATTTGCGGCGTTGTATTTGAAAAACGTCATAAACAATTTGAAGCGTCTTACTAAGAAAATTGCCTCAATAAGTTCATATTTGTGGGGTTTTTGTTTCTTGAAAATGCTGCGAATATGTTCCTATTTCAGGCGTTTTTTCTGAAAATCGCTGCAAATAAGTTCCTATTTGAGGCGTTCATTTAAAAAAGGCGCAAATCACTACGTATCTATGGCGTTTTTTCCAAAGACGCCGCAAATAGGGCTTATTTGAGGCGTTTTTCTAAAGAACGCCGCGAATAAGGCTTATCTGAGGCGTTTTTTCTAAAAAACGCAGCAAATGAGTTCATATTTGAGGCGTTTTTTTTAAAAAAAATTGCAAATGAAACCTATTTGAGGCGTTTATTAAAAAAAGTCGCAAATAACTACGTATATGAGGCGTTTTTTCCTCACAAATGCTACGAATAATTCTTATTTGAGATGCTTTTTCTTAAACCGTCGCAAATAAGTTCATATATATGAGGCGTTTTTCTAGAAAATGATGCAAATAAAATCCTATTCGAGACGTTTATTAAGAAATGTCGCAAATAACCAAGTATAATAACCAAGTATCTGAGGTGTTTTTTCCACGAAAACTTGCCATGGATAATTCTTATTTGAGGTGTTTTTTTTCTAAAAACAGCCGCAAATAAATTCCTATTTGAGGCGTTTTTTCTTAAAACGGTGCAAATAACATCCTATTTAAGGCATTTTTCTAAAAAAAGCCGCAAACAAAATCTTATTTGAAATACTTTTGATACGCCACAAAATCTTTTTTCTACTAATGTATATTGTGTTAAAGAGTTCTAATAAGTATTATTAGACATTCTATTCATGTCGATAAATTTTCGTCAAAAAACATTCGCGCTTTATAGCAACTTTCTCCACATTAAAAAGAAAACAAAAAAATGATTGATTTTGAATGGTATTGTCCACGTTTTTTACGGCATTTTAGGTCCCGAAATAAAATGAATCAATATAATTCACGCGACACCAAATACAATGCTCCGGATTAATATGAGAATCATTTGGACTTCAATAAAGACTTTTAAAAGTCTTAATATTGGCTTTTAAAACGTGTTGGAATCAGTCGAAACAAGTTATATACTTTATTTTATATCATTATTAAGCGTACTAATCATGTCGACAAGTTTTGGTTAAAAAATATTCGCGCTTTAGAACAAATTTCAGTGTTGTCTAAAATAGCTAAAAACGATCGATTTTGAAGGTTTATTATCCACGTTTTTTCGGGCCATTTGGGTCCCGAAATAAAATCGATCCATATTCGCGCTGAACAAACCCACCACCAAATATAATGCCCCAGTATAATATGAGCGTCATTTGGAAGTCGATAGATTCTTTTAAAAGACATAATACGTGATTTTGAGACGTGTCGGAATCCATCGAAACGATGTCTATATTCCTTTTTATATCGTGTCGAAAGGTTCTAATAATCATTATTATGCATTCAATACCCGTTGACAAGTTTTCGTCAAAAAACATTCGCGTTTTGGAATAACTTTCAAAACTATCGAAAATAGCTAAAAACGATCGATTTTGAAGGTTATTATCCACGTTTTTTCAGGCCTTTTGAGTCCCGAAATCCCCAGAATTGACCTTGGTTCTTGAGTGCTCTGTAAAGGCTCTGTTTTTTCCAGAAATAGTCAGAGTGTATAGACTGTAGAAGGGGAATTGAATTGGCAGTAACAATTCAAATTACTTGTATACCATTATGATTTAGAGTCACAAGTATGAACAGCATCGACCCAAATATATACCAAGTGAACGCATTCGAGAAAAAGTATAAAACGAATCCAAAAGCAAGCTGATTCATTCTCAGGTAACAATGGAAAATTCGAGGCTGATTCTCATGTATTTTGTTGTTGTTGTTGCATAAATCCTGGTAATGAACAGAGCTGATTTTGGTGTCGTATTGCAGAGAACAGAGCTGTATGTTTGAGTATGAAAGCCCACAAATTTACAAATTCAACAAACACAATTCCATGATTCTAAGCTCAAATCAAATCAAATCAAAAAAAAACATGGGAAAATTTACAAATTAAAGCATTAAAGATCCCAAATTTACAAATTGACGAAACATAATTGCATGATTCTAAGCTCAAATCCAAAAAAAAAAAATGGGAAAATTTACAAATTAAAGCATTAAAGATCCCAAATTTACAAATTTTGCATAATTCTAAGCTAAAATTACAAAAAAAGAAAAAAGAAAGGGAAATTCTAATTAAATTGGAGAAAACATGATCACCACAAAATAAAGCATGAAAGACCACAAATTCACAAATTGAAGGGAAAAAAAAAGCAAATTTACAAGCAGAAGAAAACCCATTTGCATAATTTGAAGCTCATATCAAAAAAAAGGAGAAAGCATCATAAAGAATCAATAATCATGTTAAAACAAAACATCAAAGATCCCATATTTAGAAATTGTATCAATAATATTAGGATATCAAATAAATCGTAATATTCCACAATCTCGTAAATAATAGCAACTATATATATCAACTTCATATCAATATTATCTTGTCTTGTAAATAGCTGCAACTATATCAATTACGTATCATTGTAGTGTTTGTATCTTATTCTTGCACTTAATTAGCTTATGAAGCCACTTGTTCCACTGCAAACAGTAAAAAATCTGGCTCATAAACCTTAGTAGTACTTACTACATGTTTGTTTCAATCGTCATAATATGTGATTTTGAGACGTGTCGGATTCAATCGAAACACCCATAAGTCAATATGCACAAGATCAAATGCAGCAAACGAAATTGAAGAACTGTCTGTCGGGAAATGCATGCCAGGCGGTGTTGCCTGCTGGCTTTAGAACAAATGTAAGAGGATGTAAGTTGTTTCTCATACATTTGAATGTCAGAATCACTACAAAGTTTCAACTTCTTTATTTTGTCCATGACCTAGTCGATTGTGCCAAATAATACATGAAACTGGAGATTTAACAGAAACAGGATTCGGGTTCACATCTGCAGCAGTTTGCAATAGGTAAACATCGTTAACATTTCTACCAATGACCATGCTCTTCTTGAAAGACTCCTGCATATGACAGGATTTGGGCCAATAAGACACAATCATTACGACGCAAGAACGAACTGATGTGACAAATAATAAACAAAAACCCAGAAAACTAGATGGGAGTCTCTGCAATCAAAATAATGGAGTATCAAATAGCTGATGCAAAGAGAAGTAGAAAACATCCATCATTTCTTTCCCATGATTTTAAGATGCCGTACAATCAGAATACGGACAATGAACTTTTTCAACACCAAAATATCTCACATTTGTCAAAAATCATCTAAAACGGGCGAATTTGAACGTGTTATTAATTATCCACGTTTTTCGAGTCGATTTGCTCCAGAAATTAAATGTCTCCAAATTTCCACGGTAAATACTCCATATATTGTAGATATGTCTCGTTGTAGCGGAAGATAAATATGGCTTCAAATAAATACATTTAAAAGATATTCGGCTACCTTTAAATTAACGTCGGATCAACGCAAATCTTCAATATATGTACTAGAAACTGAACTATTTAAGAGTTTTTTTAACTAACGTCAGTCATTTCATGTTATATGGGACCAATTTAGATGACCACCAAAATATCTCACATTTTTCGAAAATCATCTAAAACGGACGAATTTGAAGGTTATTATCCACGTTTTTCGGGTTTTTCAAGTCGACTTGGTCCCGAAATTAAATGTCTCCGAATTCGCACAGTAACTACTCCATACATTTTAAATATGTCTCGTTGTAGCGGAAGATAAATATGGCTTCAAATAAATATATTTAAAAGATATTCGGTAACCTTTAAATTAACGTCGGATTAGTGCAAATCTTCAATATATGTACGAGAAACTGAACTGTTTAAGAGTTTTTTCAACAACCGTCAGTCATTTCATGTTATATGAGACCTATTTAGATGACCATAAAAATATCTCACATTTTTCGAAAATCATCTAAAATGGCCGAATTTGAAGTTTATTATCCACGTTTTTCAGGTGTTTCGGGTCGATTTGGTCCCGAAATTAAATGTCTTCAAATTTCCACCGTAATTATTCCATATATTGTAGATATGTCTCTTTGTTGCAGAAAATAAATAAGGCTTCAAATAAATACATTTAAAAGACATTCGGCTACCTTTAAAGTAACGTCGGATTAGCGCAAATCTCGATATATGTACTAGAAACCGAACTGTTTAAGAGTTTTTTCAACAACCATCAATCATTTTATGTTATATGGGACCTATTTAGCTGACCAGAAAAATATCTCACATTTTTCAAAAATCATCTAAAACGGCCGAATTTGAAGGTTATTATCCACGTTTTCCGGGTTTTTCGAGTCAATTTGGTCTCGAAATTAAATGTCTCCAAACTCGAACAATAATTACTCCATACATTTTAAATATGTCTCGTTGTTGCGGAAGATAACTATGGCTTCAAATAAATACATTTAAAAGACATTCGGTTACCTTTAAAGTAACACGTCGAATTAGCGTAAATCTTCGATATATTTACAAGAAACTGAACTATTTAAGAGTTTTTTTTGACAACCGTCACTCATTTTATGTTATATGCGACGTATTTAGATGATCAGCAAAATATCTAACATTTTTCAAAAATCATCTAAAACTGCTTAATTTGAAGGTTATTATCCACGTTTTTCGGATTTTTCGGGTCGATTTGGGGTCCCGATATTAAATGTCTCCGAAATCGCACAGTAACTACTTCATACATTGTAGATATGTCTCGTTGTTGCGGAAGATAAATATGGCTTCAAATAAATACATTTAAAAGACATTCGGCTACCTTTAAAGTAACGTCGGATTAGCGCAAATCTTTAATATATGTACTAGAAACTGAACTATTTAAGAGTTTTTTTAAATACCGTCAGTCATTTCATGTTATTTAGGACCTATTTAGATGACCAACAAAATATCTCACATTTTTCGAAAATCATCTAAAACTGCGAAATTTGAAGGTTAATATCCACGTTTTTCGGTTGTTTCGGGTCGATTTGGTCCCGAAATTATGTCTTCAAATTTCCACTGTAAATACTCCATACATTGTAGATATGTCTCGTTGTAACGGAAGATAAATATGGCTTCAAATAAATACATTTAAAAGATATTCGGCTACCTTTAAATTAACGTCGGATCAGCGCAAATCTTCAATATATGTACTAGAAACTGAACTATTTAAGAGTTTTTTTAACTAACGTCAGTCATTTCATGTTATATGGGACCTATTTAGATGACCACCAAAATATCTCACACTTTTCGAAAATCATCTAAAACGGCCGAATTTGAAGGTTATTATCCACGTTTTTCGGGTCAATTTGGTCCCGAAATTAAATGTCTTCAAACTTCCACTGTAATTATTCCATATATTGTAGATATGTCTCGTTGTTGCGGAAGATAAATATGTCTTCAAATAAATACATTTAAAAGACATTCGGCTAAATTTCGAGTAACTTCGAATTAGCGTAAATCTTCGATATATTTACTAAAAACTGAACTATTTAAGAGTTTTTTTGAGAACCGTCAGTCGTTTTATGTTATATGCGACATATTTAGATGACCGTCAATATCCCACATTTTTCAAAAATCTTCAAAAACGGCCGAATTTGAAGCTTATTATCCACGTTTTTCGGACCGATTTCGTCTCGAAATTAAATGTCTCCAAATTCGCACAGTAACTACTCCATACATTGTAGAAATGTCTCGTTGTTGCAGAAGACAAATATGGTTTCAAATAAATACATTTTAAGGACATTCGTCTATCTTTCGAATAACGTCGTATTGGCGTAAATCTTCGATATATGTACTAGAAACTGAACTATTTAAGAGCTTTTCACAACCGTCAGTCATTTTATGTTATATGAGACATATTTAGATGACCAACAAAATATCTCACATTTTTCAAAAATCATCTAAAACGGCCAAATTTGAAGGTTATTATCCACGTTTTTCGGGTGTTTTGGGTCGATTTGGTCCCGAAATTAAATGTCTCCAAATTTTCACTGTAAATACTCCATACATTGTAGATATGTCTGTCTCGTTGTTGCGGAAGATAAATATGTCTTCAAATAAATACATTTAAAAGACATTCGGCTACCTTTAAAGTAACGTCGAATTAGCACAAATCTTCGATATATGTACTTGAAAGTGAACTGTTTAAGAGTTTTTTCAACAACCGTCAGTCATTTTATGTTATATGCGACATATTTAGATGACCTGCAAAATATCTCACATTTTTTGAAAATCATCTAAAACGGATGAATTTGAAGGTTATTATCCACGTTTTAAAGATGTTTCGAGTCGATTTCGTTCCGAAATTAAATGTCTCCAAATTTCCACTGTAATTATTCCATATATTGTAGATATGTCTCGTTGTTGCGGAAGACAAATATGACTTCAAATAAATACATTTAAAAGACACTCGGCTACTTTTAAAGTAACGTCGAATTAGCGTAAATCTTCGATATATTTACTAGAAAATGAACTATTTAAGAGTTTTATTGAGAACCGTCAGTTGTTTTATGTTATATGCGACATATTTAGATGACCAGCAAAATATCTCACATTTTTCGAAAATCATCTAAAACGGCCGAATTTGAAGGTTATTATCCACGTTTTTCGGGTGTTTCAAGTCGATTTGGTCCCGAAATTAAATGTCTCCAAATTTCCACTGTAAATACTCCATGCATTGTAGATATGTCTCGTTGTAACGGAAGATAAATATGGCTTCAAATAAATACATTTAAAAGATATTCGTTTACCTTTAAAGTAATGTCGAATTGGCACAAATCTTCAATATATGTACTTGAAACTGAACTGTTTAAGAGTTTTTTCAACAACCGTCAGTCATTTTATGTTATATGGGACCTTTTAGATGACCAGAAAAATATCTCACATTTTTCGAAAATCATCTAAAACGGCCAAATTTGAAGGTTATTATCCACGTTTTTCAGGTGTTTTGGGTCGATTTGGTCCCGAAATTAAATGTCTCCAAATTTCCACTGTAAATACTCCATACATTGTAGATATGTCTGTCTCGTTGTAGCGGAAGATAAATATGTCTTCAAATAAATACGTTTAAAAGATATTCGGTTACCTTTAAAGTAATGTCGGATTGGCGCAAATCTTCGATATATGTACTAGAAACTGAACTGTTTAAGAGTTTTTTCAACAACCGTTGGTCATTTTATGTTATATGGGACCTATTTAGATGACCAGCAAAATATCTCACATTTTTCGAAAATCATCTAAAACGGCCAAATTTGAAGGTTATTACCCACGATTTTCAGGTGTTTCGGGTTGATTTGGTCACGAAATTAAATTTCTCCAAATTTTCACTGTAACTACTCCATATATTGTAGATATGTCTCGTTGTTGCTGAAGATAAATAATGCTTCAAATAAATACATTTAAAAGATATTCGGCTACCTTTAAAGTAACACGTCGAATTAGCGCAAATGTTCGATATATGTACTAGAAACTGAACTGCTTAAGAGTTTTTTCAACAACCGTCAGTCATTTTATGTTATATGGGACATATTTAGATGACCAGAAAAATATCTCACATTTGTCGAAAATCATCTAAAACGGCCGAATTTGAAGGTTATTATCCACGTTTTTCGGGTGTTTCGGGTCGATTTGGTCCCGAAACTAAATGTCTCCAAATTTCCACTGTAACTACTCCATTCATTGTAGATATGTCTCGTCGTAATGGTAGATAAATATGGGCTTCAAATAAATACATTTAAAAGATATTCGGCTACCTTTAAATTAACGTCGGATTAGGACAAATCTTCAATATTTGTACTAGAAACTGAACTATTTAAGAGTTTTTTTAACTACCATAAGTCATTTCATGTTATATGGGACCTATTTAGATGATCAGCAAAATATCTCACATTTTTCGAAAATCATCTAAAACGGTCGAATTATCTACATTTTTCGAGCCGATTTGGTCTCGAAATTAAATGTCTCCAAATTCGCCTAGTAACTACTCAATACATTGTAGAAATGTCTCGTTGTTGCAGAAGACAAATATGATTTCAAATAAATAGATTTAAAAGATATTCGGCTATCTTTCGAATAACGTCGTATTCGCGTAAATATTTGATATATGTACTGGAAATTGAACTGCTTAGGATATTTTTTGACAACCGTCAGTCATTTTATGTTATATGGGACATATTTAGATGACCGACAAAATATTTCACATTTTTTGAAAAATGATCGAATTCGAAGGTTATTATCCACGTTTTCGGGTCGATTTCGTCTCGAAATTAAATGTCTCCGAATATGTACAGTAACTACTTCATCGTAAATCTTCGATATATGTACTAGAAACTGAACTATTTAAGAGCTTTTTTCACAACCGTCAGTCATTTTATGTTATATGGGACATATTTAGTTGACCGGCAAAACATCTCACATTTTTCGAAAACCATAAAAAAACGGCCGAATTCGAAGGTTATTATCCACGTTTTTCGAGTGTTTCGAGTCGATTTGGTCTCGAAATTAAATGTCTTCGAATTCGCAAAGTAACTACTCCATACATTGTAGATATGTCTCGTTGTTGCAGAAGATAAATATGGCTTCAAATAAATACATTTAAAAGACATTCGGCTGCCTTTAAAGTAACGTCGGATTAGCGCAAATCCTCGATATATGTACTATAATTTGAACTATTTAAGAGTTTTTTTAACTACCGTCAGTCATTTCATGTTATATGGGACCTATTAAGATGACCAACAAAATATCTCACATTTTTCGAAAATCATCTAAAACGGCCAAATTTGAAAGTTATTATCCATGTTTTTCGGTTGTTTTGGGTCGATTAGGTCCCGAAATTAAATGTCTCCAAATTTCCACTGTAACTATTCCAAATATTTTAGATATGTCTCGTTGTTGCAGATAAATATGGCTTCAAACAAATACATTTAAAAGACATTCGTATAAATTTCAAGTAACGTCGAATTAGTGTAAATCCTCGATATGTTTACTAGAAACTGAACTATTTAAGGGTTTTTTTGACAACCGTCAGTTGTTTTATGTTACATGCGACATATTTAGATGACCAGCAAAATATCTCACATTTGTAGAAAATCATCTAAAATTGCCGAATTTGAAGGTTATTATCCACGTTTTTCGGGTGTTTCGGGTCGATTTGGTCCCGAAATTAAATGTCTCCAAATTTCCTCTATAACTACTCCATACATTGTAGATATGTCTCGTTGTTGCGGAAGATAAATATAGCTTCAAATAAATACACTTAAAAGATATTCGGCTACTCTTAAAGTAACGTCGGATTAGCGCAAATCTTTAATATATATGTACTAGAAACTGAACTATTTAAGAGTTTTTTTAAATACCGTCAGTCATTTCATGTTATATAGGACCTATTTAGATGACCAACAAAATATCTCACATTTTTCGAAAATCATCTAAAACTGCGAAATTTGAAGGTTATTATCCACGTTTTTCGGTTGTTTCGGGTCGATTTGGTCCCGAAATTAAATGTCTTCAAATTTCCACTGTAAATACTCCATACATTGTAGATATGTCTCATTGTAACGGAAGATAAATATGGCTTCAAATAAATACACTTAAAAGATATTCGGCTACTCTTAAAGTAACGTCGGATTAGCGCAAATCTTTAATATATATGTACTAGAAACTGAACTATTTAAGAGTTTTTTTAAATACCGTCAGTCATTTCATGTTATATAGGACCTATTTAGATGACCACCAAAATATCTCAAACTTTTCGAAAATCATCTAAAACGGCCGAATTTGAAGGTTATTATCCACGTTTTTCGGGTCGCTTTGGTCCCGAAATTAAATGTCTTCAAATTTCCACTGTAATTATTCCATATATTGTAGATATGTCTCGTTGTTACGGAAGATAAATATGACTTCAAACAAATACATTTAAAAGACATTCGGCTAAATTTCGAGTAACTTCGAATTAGCGTAAATCTTCGATATATTTACTAGAAAATGAACTATTTAAGAGTTTTTTTGAGAACCGTCAGTCGTTTTATGTTATATGCGACATATTTAGATGACCGTCAAAATATCCCACATTTTTCAAAAATCATCAAAAACGACCGAATTTGAAGCTTATTATCCACGTTTTTCGGACCGATTTCGTCTCGAAATTAAATGTCTCCAAATTCGCACAGTAACTACTCCATACATTGTAGAAATGTCTCGTTGTTGCAGAAGACAAATATGGTTTCAAATAAATACATTTTAAGGACATTCGTCTATCTTTCGAATAACGTCGTATTGGCGTAAATCTTCGATATATGTAGTAGAAACTAAACTATTTAAGAGGTTTTTTCACAACCGTCAGTCATTTTATGTTATATGGGACATATTAGATGCCTGGCAAAATATCTCACATTTTTCGAAAATCATAAAAAACGGCCGAATTCGAAGGTTATTATCCACGTTTTTCGGACCGATTTGTTCCCGAAATTAAATATCTCCAAATTCGCACAGTAACTATTTCATACATTTGCGCTAACCCGACGTTACTCGAAATGTATCCGAATATCTTTTAAATATCTTAAAATTCGTATCATAATTACTGTATTTATTTGCCTCGTATATTATTATGATATCATGTTTTATTACATAAATAATCCCATGTTTCAATTATTTTTTTGTTTACTTTTACTAAGAGGGTAATGAAGAATATATGATGGATTATTTAATAAAAATAATCTAAACTATTGAACATCTTCTTATATTAATCCAATAAAAAAACGAACAACCCGTGAAACCGTCTCATAAAAGAATTAATATGAAAAAAAAAATACTCATACAACAAATGCATAAAATCAATAGCCTCTCTAGAATATGATCACTCTTCAAACAAGACTACATGGGCAATCTAAGCTTCAAACACCTACCTAGATATCAACAACACCAATACACGAAATTCAAGTATTGAGAAACCCGAGTTGTCGGTCACGCAAACGGGTCGGGTCGGGTCGTCTTGGCTTGCTTATATAGCTTGCCCAATAAACCACAAATTTAATGTTGACTATCATCTTTAGGCATTATATACTCATGTTGACAAGTTTTCGTCCAAAAATATTCGCGGTTTAGAACAAATTTAAAAACTCTCAAAAATAGCTAAAAAACGGTCGATTTTGAAGGTTATTATCTACGTTTTTTCGGTCATTTGGATCCCGAGATAAAATCGATCGATATTCGCACTGAACAAAGTCCACACCAAATGTAATGCCCCGGTGTAAAATAAGGATCATTTGGATGTCAATCAAGTCATTTAAAGGCCATAATATGTGATTTTGAGACGTGTCGGATTCAATCGAAACAAGTTCTATATACCAATTTATAACGCACCGGAGGGTTCTAATAATAATCTTTAGGTATTATATTCATGTTGACAAGTTTTCGTCCAAAAATATTCGCGCTTTAAAACAATTTTAAAAATCTCAAAAATAGCTAAAAAGGGTCAATTTTGAAAGCTATTATCCACGTTTTTCGGCCTTTTGAATCCCGGAATAAAATCGATCCATATTCACACTGAATAACCTACCCACCAAATATAATGCCCCAGTGTAATGTGAGCATCATTGGAAGTCAATAGAGCCCTTTAAAAGACATAATACATGATTTTGAGACGTGTCGAAATCCATCGAAACAAGGTCTATATTCCTTTTTATATTGTGTCGGACGGTTCTAATAATCATTATTAGGCATTATATACCCGTTGACAAGTTTTCGTCGAAAAACATTCGCGTTTTGGAGCAACTTTCAAAACTATCGAAAATAGTTAAAAACGATCGATTTTGAAGGTTATTATCCACGTTTTTCACGACTATTATTTCACTTCGAACTCACCTCGGCCTATTTCAGCCCAAAAACCAATGCAAAAACAATAATGAAAAACAACCACCAACAGTCGAACACGATCTCATGCATCGAAAATATCAAGAATTTCAGTTATAGAGTACAACAACATAAGAACTCATTAAGATACGAGACCCATACACATCCCAAAAGAACAGAAAAAGGGAATTAATTTTTCACCATCGAGGCATCTTAAACTGAATATATAGTACATTATACGAAAACAAAGCTCACTGATTTGAAGAGCAAATCAAAATCTATCGATTTATTGAATAATTCATCATACCGAATAGTCGGAGGAGTATAAGGAGTAATATATGAAGTTATGATCACATCGCGGTGTCTGTACCTCCACCTCTTCCTTGCCCTGAACCACCACCAGCTTTCTTTGCATTCTTCTCCTGCAACGCCTTTGCATCCCTGCACCAACAGTCGAGCATTACAAGATCAGTCATTTTGTAATGCTGTTTTACACCAATAATCACAGAAAACTCGTTTTCTACAAGCGTGACTGACTGATTGACTGACTGGTGACCTCGCGTAAAAACTGATACAGTAAATCCCAGCAAACCTGAATTACATTTACAGTGAGAAATAAACGGTGATTATATCACCAGTCTATCTCAACTTGGGTAGTTCCTAAAAAAACGGTGTCTTTGATCAAATTTCTCGTTTCATAAATCCCAGATTCTTCGCAAACTTATATATAACGGGTCAAATAGAAGAGATACGGTTATTTGACCCGTTTATCAGACCAATTGAATTAGCATCATTGTTCGAGAAAACGACAAAAGAAGTGAAAATTGTACTTTTCGCGGCGTTGTTCGTGGGTAAAATAACATTGGTTAGATCAATTCATTACAGTCGATCAGGAAAAATTAGGGCTTTTACCTCGTAACTTTGGATTCACCCCAAATTACATCGCAGTTAATCGAACTAATTATTGATTTGATCGATTAATGATAGTTAATCAGCAAAAATTTGGGCTTTTAACATCATAAAAATTCATTTAATTGATAAATACCCTTGCTTTCACCCCAATTACACTACGATTAATTAAATTAACCATTGATTTTGACGGATTAATCACAGATGATCAGCAAAAACTAGAGCTTTTACCTCATAAAATTCTTAAATTACGAAATACCCTTGATTTCACACCAATTTATACCAAGATTGATCGAATTAATGATATTCAATCAGCAAAAATTAGGGCTTTTACCTCAAAAAAAATTCTCAAATCACGAAATACCCTTAATTTCACCCCCAATTATACAAATATTGATTGATATTCAATCAACAAAAATTAGGGTTTCTAATTTCTACGCATAACCCAACAAAAAAACAAAGATTTATAGACCCAACAATTGAATGGAAGTAAAGTAAAACGGAATTAAACGAAGGATATAGAACCGAAATCAGAACGGATCGAATCCCATGGCGAATTGCAGGAACTGCTGCAAACAAATTAAGTATTACGTAGTAGAATTCAAATTCGAATCATGGAATTTTCAAAAATCGTTCGCAAATTCTCAAAATTCCATCGCAATATCGTTGATTGGTCGCAATTCTCAAAAATCGGTTGCACAAGTGCTGATTCTATTTATTTATATTTAAGAGATTTATGTATTTGTGCTTGCCCTTCATTTTATTTATAGGTCCGGATCTCGCACAAGGGAGAAACCCTACAACTACTATGAAGTCACGAAGATGAGATTAAAGAATTATTTGTGGCGATGGTTCTAAAAACATGCCTCAAATGGGGGACTTATTTGTGACGTTTGTTGTAATAGAAAAGCCTCAAATAGGGACTTATTTGCAGCGTTTGTTTAAGAAAAATGTCTCAAATATGAACTTATTTGCGGCGTTAGTTTGATAAAAATGCCTCGAATAGAGACTTTATCTGTGGCGTTTGTTTTAGAAAAACGCCACAAATAGTACATTTTGCGGCGTTTGTCTTAGTAATGCGCCTCAAATAGAGACTTTTTGCGGCATTTTTTTAATAAAAACGTCTCAAATTGAGACCTATTTGAAGTGTTTTTCTAATACAAACGCTTCAAATAGTCATTTTTGTGGCGTTTATTTGGGAAAAACGCCTCAAATAGTTCTTTTTCGTGGCGTTTGTTTTTGAAATAGAGCCTCAAATAAAGACTTATTTGCGGCGTTTGTTGAAGAAAAACGCCTCAAATAAAGACTTATAGTTCTTTTTTGCGGCATTTGACTTAGAAATAAAGACTTATTTGCGGCGTTTGATGAAGAAAAACGCCTCAAATAAAGAATTATTTGCGGCGTTTGCTGAAGAAAAACGCCTCAAATAATGACTTATTTGCGTCGTTTGTTAAATAAAAACGCCTCAAATAGTTACTTTTTCCAGCATTTATTTAGGAAAAATGCCTCAAATAAACACTTATTTGCGGCAATAATTTGAGAAAAAAGCCTCAAATAATTTGCCTTAGTAAAGTGCCTCCAATAGAAACTTTTTGCAGTGTTTGTTTATGAAAAATGCCTCAAATAAAGACTTATTTGTGGCGTTTGTTTTAGAAAAAAGACCTCAAATGAGGACTTATTTGCGGCATTGGTTTAAAACTACGCCTCTAATTTGGAATTAGTTGCGGCGTTTCTTTTAGGAAAACACCTCGAATAAGTATTTATTTACGGTGTTTGATGAAAAAGCAGCAAAAAAATTTCCATTTAGGCATTTTTATGAAAAAATGTCGCAAAAAAAAAACCCTTATTTTAAGCCATAAGTCATATGGGGTTCTAATAATCATTCTTAGGCATTATATTCATGTTGACAAGTTTTCATGCAAAAAAATATTCACGCTTTATAACAAATTTAAAAACTCTCGAAAATAGCTAAAAACGGTCGATTTTAAAGGTTATTATCCACGTTTTTCGGCCATTTGGGTCCCGGAATAAAATCAACCGTTATTCGCGTTGAACAAAGTCCACATCAAATGGAATGCCCATGTGTAATATAAGGGTCTTTTGGGTGTCAATCGATTCTTTTAAAGGCCATAATATGTGATTTTGAAATGTGTCCAATTCAATCGAAACATGTTCTATATTCCAATTTATATCGCATCGGAGGGTTCTAATAATATTTTTAGGCATTATATTAGTGTTGACAAGTTTTCGTCAAAAAATATTCGTACTTTAGAACAACTTTAAAAACTCTCGAAAATAGCTAAAAATGGTCAATTTTTAAGGTTATTATTCACGTTTTTTCGGCCATTTGAGTCCCAAAATAAAATCGACTGAGATTCGCGCTAAACAAAGTCCACACCAAATGTAATGGCCTGGTGTAATATAAGGGTCATTTGGGTGTCAATCGAGTCTTTTAAAGGCCATAATATATGATTTTGTGACGTGTCGGACTCAATCGAAACAAGCTCTATATTTCAATTTATATCGCACAGGAGGGTGCTAATAATCATTTTTAGGCATTATATTCAAGTTGACGAGTTTTCGTCAAAAAAAATTTGCGCTTTAAAATAACTTTTAAAACTCTCGAAAATAGCTAAAACGGTCGATTTTGAAGATTATTATCCACGTTTTTTTGGTCATTTGAGTCCCGAAATAAAATTGACCGATATTCGCGCTAAACAAAGTGCACACCAAATGTAATGCCTTGGTGTAATATAAGGGTCTTTTGGGTGTCAATCGATTCTTTTATAAAAGCCATAATACACTAGTAGAAAAAGGTCGAATTGCGTCTCCTCATTTGAGGCGTTTTAGGTAAGTAGCTGCAAATAATTTACCTTTTTTTTTTGATAAAAATACTTAAATGAGTCATTTTAGGGATAAATTGATTTAAATAATAAAAAGAAATATTTGAGGCGTCGTCCATGGTTTGACGCCTCTCCACATTTATTTTATTTTAAAAAAAAACTCATAAACTCCAAAAATAAACCCCAGTTTCCCGACCTTATCCCTTACCCAACCTTTTCTTCTTTCATCTTCTCAGTTTCCCGCTTTCCCTCAGTCTCACCTTCTCTACCACCCTAACCCTAAACACTCCATCAAATCTCATCCCCGACATCCTCCATCGTTGCGCTCCCCGACATCCTCCCCGACATCCTCCCCGACATAACCTTCTCTACCACTCTCCATTGTCGCGCTGCTGCACCCTCTCACTGTCGCGTCACGCCGTCACATCAACCCAGACTCCGACCCGCGCCTCTCACTCTCATCGCAGATCTGTTTTTCTTGCCGGAGGTTATTTCTGTTTTGCTTTATTTCTTTCTTCTTTTATCTTTAATTGAATCCTTTGTCAGTAATTTTTTTGTTAGGGTTGAGTTTTTACTTGATTTTGTGTTTAATTAAGGGTTGAGTTTTTACCGAAATTAAATTATAGTTGACAAGAATGAAGGAAGGGGGAGATAAGAGTAAATTAAATAATGCGACGAGTAGAAGTGAAGGAGGAAGGAAGGCAGGGCAGGGGAGTGACGTCGTTTTGGTGGGGGGACCTGGGGTGGCAGGGTATTTGTATGACGAGGTCTCGCTTCTGGGTCATAAATTGGTAATTTGTTTATAATCAAGGCATCTCCCGCAAGAGAGATGTTCAGATGGTACGGACAAAATGATTGATATCATAGGCCTCTAATCTATTAAATACAAAAACAGATAAAAGAGCTCAGACAAATTTGGGTAATAGAGAATCAACATTATGAGTTTAATCATATATTAGAGTGGTGCATGACAATCTTTCGTTTCTTCATAGCTTGCTTTTCATCAAACAATAAACATAACTCAGTAATAACAATAAAATAATTTGGAAATTGCATTAACATATTTCTCAGTAATTGGGATTAAGAAGCAAAAACAAAGATTGGATGTATTAAAGAACAATCGAATCGAATATATAGATATATATGAGGAAAGATCATCAGAAACCAAAAGTTTATCAACATAAGCAAATATGCTTAATTCTGTCCGCATCATGGTTCGGTCCAGATTGGACCGCCATCATCTGATCCACTTCCATTTACAACAAAAGAATGATCAAACTACTAAATCAAACAATTAAATCAAAAAAGAATAAAATAAAGAGCTCAGTGAAAATGGGTAACAGAAATCAACATAATGATACATAGATATCATGTATCAGAGTGGTGCATGACAATCTGTAATTTGGAGTAAAGTTCTTACGTGAAAAACAACACTTTCATGCTTGTGAAAAGGAAAACAAATGGTAGGGTCTTATACCAGGAGTTTTGGAGGATGTTGTATTGAAGCTTTTAATGTGAATCTTGTGATTATGTCGTGCTCATGCCTTTGGTTGAATATGGAGCTGATCGCTTGTCTGTGTACTGAAAGACAGCTTCAGGTTCTGCACATGGATACTAACATATGCAACTACTCAAAATGTTATAACCTGCGCTATTTTTTTTCCAGTCGTTTAGGGATTGGTTTATTGCGCTTCAACTGTTTGAATGTTTAAATGTTTTTAGCACAAAATAAAGCCTTATTGGGGTTTTAGGCTTTCTGGTAATCCCCGGGGGCACCATCTTTAGTCGAAACATCTCCCTTAAACCGTGGGAGATGAGGAAAGATTGAATTGATGCTCATCCTTCGAATGTATTTTTCACTTCACTTTAAACATCTCCATTTTGTGTACTTCTAGTTATTGTGATTCTCCGACTCCACTTCTGTCAATATGCATTTTCCTTCACATCCAACGCTTTTTTTTAATATATGCCCAAGTAGGTAAGTACGCATGAAGTTCTTAACTGGAGGGATTACTATCGTTCAATTTATTGTTCGCCTAAGTTTTGTCTGTGGTGCTTAAGAACATTTTAAATAGCATGTATCAACTAGAAATTAGAGCTAGTTCGGTGAATGTTTTCTGGTGTACGCCGCCTGATGCTGCTTGTGCATCAGAACACAAGCACAATCCCGAAGCCCTTCAAGGCTTTAAACTTGGTACAAGTATTTTAGATGGTACTTTCTTGCAAACCATTTTCTGTGAAACTTTCTAATGTTGAGTCACTTCCATACGAGTCTTCCGACTTGTAAATTCCTTTTAGTCTCTTTCGATATTAATCTGATATATATACTCGTTTCATTTATATACGTAATGTTGCAGCATCGTTGTGCCTGAATGCTAAGACGTTGTATCTGTCTGCAGGTTGTGTTGTAATATTTGTGGGATATAGGATGATGTTCTTATAAAGTGAAGATTAGTGTGAGGTACATTCTTATCTTTGATGGTAATAATCTAGGTTAACTGTATTTTTAAACATTGTTGAAATTTGTTCCTCCTATACTACAAAAAAAAAGTATTTTTACAGTTTCAAATCACTACTAGAAAAGAGGGCAAAGAAATCATCTTAAATTACCCTAAGACACCATTTTGGAGATGATCTCCAGGTCAAAGGTGTCTTAGGGTAAGAAATCAAAGGAAAAAATGGTTTCTTTACTTATGATTTAGAAACCAATTGTAAGAGATAAATGGTTTCTTTGTTTCATGGAAAAAACACCATATTGGAGAGATAAATGGTTTCTTATCTCAACTTAATAAATCATGTAATGTACTTAAATGGTTTCTTTGTTTACCCTTAATAAACCATGTATCACACATAAATGCTTTCTTTGCCACCTTGATTTTTTTAAAAAAAATCTTTTAATATGCAAGATAGCCCAAACAATAAAATACAATATACGCATTTTCAAATATCATCTAAAATAGACACGAATTTCTATAAAATATCTCATATATATATAATGATACCAAGATATGTCAAAATTACATTAAAAGCACAAAATAATGTAATGTCAAAATTACATTGGATGCGAAGATACTCGTATAACATAAATATCCAAAAAAAGAGAGTATGTTTTCCCAAAATGAAGATGCACTCTACAATGGAGTATAATGGATCTAATTACACTTTGAAATCAATCTTCTTCATCTTCTACTTCTTCTTTCTGCACGAGAACAAACTCCTTGACGAATCATGTGCTCGAGAACAAACTCCTTGATGAATCCAAGCCTGAAATAGATTGTCAAAATTTCATAAAAAGTATATGTCCTCAAGATTGTTTTGAAATGCAAAAGTAGTTAGTTTTTAGCTTGTATCTCTCAAACAAATAATAGGTCTCCAATGCAAAACAGTAGATTCTCAAACTCTTATAATATATGACAAAACTGCTATTGCACATGCATGTTTGAATAGTAATTCAGAATTGGATCTTGAATATAATGGATCACTAGACCCGAGTAGACAATCACTGGAGATGGATGTTGTATATTCCTAAATCACTACACCTACTTACTTTTCTCAAACAACTGCATGCTCGATTCTAAACTCAATAAACCCCACTTTGAATTGAAACACAAACACTGCGGGGAGGCCAAACCAGGTACACAATATATGAGACAAATCCTGACAGAAAATAAAATAACTTTCGGAAAGGCCGAATTTGAATCCTCAACAAAACATTATTGGAGCTGGGCGGAGGAGGGTCGCCTTCACGAATGCAATATCGTATATTAGTAATGCGTTCTTAAAGTCTAATGCTACACTTAATGGCGATAAGTTCATATTGGCGCCAATAAGTGATAGGTAGTACTAATAAACCTTATAGTATCATTGGTTTTTATTGTGATTTGTCATTTATTTAATATTTGAAACACTGTAATATCTTTGTGTTTTCTCTAATGTAGTAAGCATTGGGTCTTACTTGCGATTTGTCCTCAAACTTTCACCATTTATTTGTTTGATCCAATGACTCTCAAAGATGGTAGAAATTTACGTGTGAAGATGGTCATTGATTGGTAAGTAAAGTTAAAACTTTTATTTTGTTTCAACAAAGTTTTAAAACTAATTAAAATAATCAACATTCAACATGTTATCTTGTTTAGGGGCTTAAAGAAGTTCAAGATGAGTGGTGGTCATATGAAGATGAAAAGATACGAGCCATTATGGAAATCTATGAAGGTAATTAACTAAAAGACTACATTATTTTTCTCAATTTTTGTTTACACTTTAATTCTTACAATCCTCAAAATTTTGAAATTATGAATATTTTCTGTTCCGTGGTAGTGTCCTCAACAAAGTGGAAGTGCGGACGATGGTTTGTTCGTGATGCGGTTCATGTACGATATAGTTAACCGTTACTCAACTACAAGCGACTTTGAAAAGGTAAGCAATTGGCCAGTTAATCATTCTAAGTTTTTCTTTTAATCGTTCTGTCTTAACTCCATGATCATTTCCCCAATCATCTCATCATTGCCATGTTATTTATTTATCCGAGCTGAGCCATTGTTACAAGGTAATTTTATAACATTGAAGGCACTTCAAAAGTAACCCTCCAATCTCCACAAATTAATCATTTTTATACGGTAGGTTGATGCGGAGATGTCATTGAGTATATGTTGGGCTATATAGTACAAAAGATGGTTTCTTTGTAGTGGTCAAATTAGGTTTAATTTGTAGGCATTCTTTGTAGTAAAATTGGAGTTTGTAGTGGTAAAATTAGGTTAAATTTGTAGGTATTCTTTGTAGTAACATTGAAGGCATTGTTTGTAGTAGTAAATAAAATTTGTGAGGTGGGTGTTTGTTTAATTAGTTCATTGCAACCTCGTTGATATTCTAAGTTACCTATAATAAGCTACATACGATCTTTTCACATGAATATATGACTTTATTATCATATTTATGTGTTCAATCGATAATAATTCGTCGTTCTTGTGTGTTTTTAAGATTTGGATCTTACAAAATGAGCAACCCTACACCTACGGTGAAGATGAGATGAATGAATTACGGGACAAGTGGGCTACGTACTTTACGAATCGTTGTTGTACTTGAAGTACACTAGTTAGTTGGAGCATTTTGGCATGACTTGTGTGGTTTAATTGAGGTCAGAATTGTATCCATGCCACTTTTTGGACATGTGAATGTATGTATGTAGATTTAGATGGATAGTTAAAGTAGACTAGTGTATTGGATCATTTTGGCATGACTTGTGTGGTTTTTTTGAGGTTGAAATTGTATCCATGCCACTTTTTGGACATGTGAATGTATGTATGCAGGTTTGGATGGATAATGTAAGAATTTTATTTGGTTTATCGAAATACAAAAGGTTGCCGTCGAAATTATTAAAAAATTATGAATTGTTTGAATAAAATAAATATTGCTTGCGACATTTATTTGCAGTAGACGCTGCTAACGATCTAATTAAATATATAAAATATGGTGAAATTTGTGGCGTCTAATTGTAAATGATGCATCAAATTTTGGTTGTATTTGAGGCGTCATATACCAAAAGACGCAGCAAAAGAGGTGACATTAGAGGCGTTTTAACTTTAGAAGCCTCAAAATTTTCAGAGTATTTGAGGCGTCTTTTTAGAAAAACGCCGCAAATAGAGCAATTATTTGAGGCGTCACTTTTATAAAACGCCGCAAATAGTCCACTATTTGAGGCTTCTAAAAAACGCCGCACCATAATTTCCAATGTGCGGCCCCCCCGTATGAGGCATCATAAAAGATGCCTCTAATGGGGGGTTTTATGGAGCCTCAAATCCATATTTTTCTACTAGTGATATGTGATTTGAGACGTGTCAGATTCAATCAAAACAAGTTTTATATTCCAATTTATATCGTGTCGGAGGGCTCTTATAATATTTTTAGGCATTATATTCGTGTTGATAAGTTTTCGTCAAAAAATATTCGTGCTTTAGAACAACTTTAAAAACTCTCGAAAATCGCTTAAAACGGTCGATTTTGAAGGTTATTATCCACGTTTTTTCGGTCATTTGGGTCTCGAAATAAAATCGACCGATATTCGCGCTGAACAAAGTCCACACCAAATGTAACGTCCCGGTGTAATGTAAGGGTCATTTGGGTGTCAATCGAGTCTTTTAAAGGCCATAATATGTGATTTTGTGACGTGTCGAGTTCAATCGAAACAAGTTCTATGTTCCAATTTATATCGCACCTGAGGGTGCTAATAATCATTTTTAGACATTATATTCATGTTGACCAGTTTTCTTCAAAAAATATTCGCGATTTAAAGCAACTTTAAAAACTCTAGAAAATAGCTAAAAACGGTCGATTTTGAAGGTTATTATCCACGTTTTTCGGCCATTTGGGTCCCGGAATAAAATCAACCGTTATTCGCGTTGAACAAAGTCCACACCAAATGTAATCCCCGGTGTAATATAAGGGTCATTTGGATGTCAATTGAGTCTTTTAAAGGCCATAATATGTGATTTTGAGACGTGTCGGATTCAATCGAAACAGGTTCTATATACCATTTAATCTAAAAATCATTACTAGACATTTTATTACTGCCGACAAGTTTTCATCAAATAGCATTCGCGCTTTAGAACAATTTTCACTCGAAAAGTAATATAGAAAAAATAAATATAATTTCATAAATAATGTAATACCAAAAGGAATTACAATAATTGTGTTACATAGTGATTATAAGTTTGTAACAACAATCACCAAAGAATAAGAAATAATCAAATAAATCCCAAAAACAATATTCCCCATCTCAGTCATATATACTCGTCACAAATAATATAAAATAATAAATGACAGAGACAGAAAAATGATAATTAAACCGTTCTAGTTCTTGAGGAAGGAGAAGATAGAGAAAACAATGGAGAAGGCAACGAGGTAGGAAGAGAGAAGCCTGCTCCGGTGACTGATGCTGGTGTTGGAGCCATAGCCGGAGCTGAGGCTTGAGCATTAGCCATTTCTAAGATGGCTAGGATGGTGACGAGGACGAAGACGGAGAATTGGTTGATCTTGGCCGCCATTTGGAGGTGAAGAAGATTATTGCTAAGAATGAAGAAGAGATGGTTTTTGTAGGTTGAAATAATGTTTGTTTGTGTTGTTGAAATGAGGTGTGGTGGGAAAGGGTATTTATAGGTTGGATAATTGTGTATGTAGTTGGTGGGAAATTGTAAGAAAATTAAATAATCATACTCCCTATGTTTTTTAATATAAGTCATTCTTACTTTTCGAGATAACCCCTTCTCTCTTCAATATCTCTCACAATATAAGAAAAAAATAATATGAAATGTATACTCATTTGAAAGCACTTTTCGTAAGAAATTTTATGGTGCAATTTTTAAAAATTTTGGAATAATATATTTACGTAAAAATTAAAATCAAAGCATCACCTCGAAAAAGCAAAACGTCATATAAAAAAATACGGAGGGAGTAAGAATTAGTATAAGAATTAATATAAGTGTGCAGTAATTATTGTGTATAATCGTTGTACCATGCGACAATAGTAAAAAAAAAATAATTTATGATAAAAAGTCATTATTTTAGGTTAGTTAGTTACCGCTTTCATATAATAGTTACCACGTTTTCGTATCAAAAGTGGTATCAAAAGTGGTCACTATTTAACTTAACGTGGTCACTAAATAACCTAAAGTGATAACGTTTTATCGTAAATTCCTAGTTTTTAAGGCTCGTTGTACGATACAACGATTGTATACTATAATTTGTGATAAGTGTGTACCAAAGCGTGCTCCGAACATATTCTTTACGTTAGAAGATTAAACTATTGACTGACCAGAACCCAATAACCCGAGCTTTAATATTATTATATTTTTTTAGAAAAATGTTTTTGGGTGGCCGACTTGTAAGAGTAGGAAACAAAAGCGTGTTGATGGAGTAAGATTTGGGTGTCAGAATCTTACAGGTTATGTCTATGTGATTTTGGTTTGGTGGGTTTGAACGTGGATTGGACGGCCAATTACCCAAAGCAAATATGTCGATCCTTCGTTCAAATTCAAAGGGTACGCTTTCCTTTTGGACATTATTCACGATTCAAGAGAATCGTTAATATTACCGACAATCTATAAGAGAAAAATATAGTCATTATGGAAGATCTTGTTTGATTCGTCTTTATGAGTGGATTAAGAATATCGAATTTTTATATTTTTTGTTAATGTAAAACGAAAGATATTGACGGTGTAAAACGTGTCTCGGCAAGTCTGAAAAAGCAAACATACCCTTTTGATTTGAACGAAGAGAGTATAATTAATAAGGTTATAACCACGACATTATTCAGAAATTGTCTTTGTGAATGAGAAACACTTATAAGCCCAGTTTGGCACGCATGTAGTTGAACTGACCACCCAACCCAACCCATTTACGAGCCCATTTTGACACGACATGTCACCGGTTGTGGGTCGTACCTAAGCAGAAGTTTAGAAGACTAATGTGCCTAGCCAAAGCACAAAACAACTCACCTAGGCATGTCAAAAAAAATATTGAATGGTGAAATTGTTATGACATACCTTGGATCGTGCTTGGGCTGTCATTTACATTGTAATAGTCATCCTCTTAACATTAAATCGAACTTAAACAATAATCAACATCACAATTAATCCACAAATTATAACAGTACGTGAATTAACATCAAACAAAATTATCGTCATATATTTTACATTAGTCGCATAACAATAACAAAGATCGAAGGCGACTACATGCTTAAGAAAAGCGATACAAAGAAGGATAATGTGACCAAGAATGGTGAGAACGATACACAAAAGTCGACTCCGGATTTCATTGATGCCGGTGATGGAGCCGGAGCTGGAGCCGGTGACATGTTCATCATTCCCTTTGCCATTCCCTTTCCCTTGCCCATTCCCATTCCCATTCCCTTTGCCATTCCTTTGCCCATCATGTCTCCATTCACATTAGCAACAAAGATTGCAACAATGATGGAGAACAACAAAATTACTATTGCATTAGTAGTAGTAGACATAGTGATGATTTGCAAATAGTATGAGTGAATGAACTAGTGAAGTGATGTGAAGATATATGTGATAGTGTGTATAAAAGCTAAGGCTTGAAATCATCAATGTATGGATTAGGTAGGACCTAATAAGAATCTGTATTTGTAAGAGACGGTTTCTTAATAATGTTTGTGAGAGATCAGATGTACTCCCTCTGTTCCAATGAATTGTTTGTCTTTGCTTTTGGCATTAAGGGAAAGAGAACCAATGGGGAAGTGGCATGTGGACTCAAGGGTCAAATTACATATAAAAAGCTTTCCTAAAATAGAAAGGCAAACAATTCATTGAGACGCCTCAATATGGAATAAGCAAACAATTCATTGGAACGGATGGAGTATCATATAATGGGGGTGTGTCCTGATTTACTTTTAGGTGTTTAGTGCTATATCACTTGCTAAATAGTATGAGAAAGTCTCTCAAATCGTCGGAGAGTTACTCAAATGTGGATCAGATTCTTAATAGTGTTTATAAGAGACGTATGTATCACGTAATAGGGTGGTCAGTGATTTACTTTTAGGTGTTTGATGGTATGTATCTCACACAAAATAGTGTGAGACGATCAATCTCTCGAGAGAGTTACTCAAACGTGAACCTAGAAGTTGTAACACAGACTAGCTTGTAAGAGACTGTTTATTAATCATGTTTGTGAGAGATTTAGCTTATCGCGTGATGAGATGGTCGTTATATCCTACATTAAATAGTGTGAGACAGTTTCTCATGAGAATTACTCAAATGTGGACCTTGAAATTGTAGCACAAAGACTTGCAAGAGATCTGTTTCTTAATAGCGTTTATGAGAGAAGTCTCACGTCGAAGAAACAAATATTTCATCCAACTAAATGATATTCATAATAAAAAAAGACTTTTATTTAAAATTTTGATTAATTTAATTTTTTTTTAGATCACGATGAAATCAGCTACCTTCTACAAGATGTTTTTTCAGAATTTTCAGGTCATAATATTGTCATCCTTGGCTTTAAATGTTGATGATAATTGTCAATATTATGTTTGATGAAATTACGAAAATATTTATTTATTTGTTTAAATTTAGAGGTGGAGCATATGTTAGTCATCTAGACAATGATTTTAAACCAATGAGATTGTGACACGTGTAAGTATAATAGGGCTAAAATTAATGGGCTTTGTGACCCACTAAAGATTTGGTTTTTATGTTTGTACAACTTGTGTAGGTCCAGTTTGCATGTGCATGTATTGCTAGTGAGTAGTGACGATATTGATATTGATGCTAGTGACGATATTGATCGTGATCTTGATATGTATATATATATATATAGAGTTGGAGCGAAGCTGCTAACTGTGATGAATGCGTTAATTATGGATATGATGTCGGGAATCATATTACCATTAGTTATTGAATACGAGTAGATAGAATTCTGTTGTTAGTTATACTGATCCAAGTAAAAATTGAATTGGATTTAACTGGGGAAAACTCACTTTAAAAGTAGAGGTTATCAAATAAAAGAAGTTGAGAATCGAATTGTTTGAGTTTTTTAGCTAACGAGTTGGTCTTATACTATAAGACAGTCATATCTATGTAATCATTTGACGGGATTCGATAGAAGAAGTTGTAACGGTAAATATGTTGTTGACGAGATTCGATCACAGCTCATGCATGATACACTGTAACACTAATACTTACTTTTCACGTTGTTAACAATAAACCATACAATGTGTTAATATTACAGCGAAGAAGTATTTCTCGTAAGAAGTGTTCTGGACTCTGTAGTCGACGACTCTATTAATGTGAATACGAGGAACTTGATTATGATTCATATTATCAATTTTTCTAACATACTCATATTGGATAGGAAAAACATAATTACACCCATTTCATAATAAGAGCAATATTTTGACTTGTTTCACATTTTGAAATAATATTTGAATTGCATGATCTAATATTTATAATTTTATATCCATCAACACTTAATTACTTGCAAATATTAACGTTATAATTAATTAATAATTAAATATTTTCATACTTACACCCCCCAAATCCATATTTAATTTATGAATTTATTTCCAAATTTCCCCTAACATACCCTTAAATGATTTACTATATATACTATAATATATAATTATTTAATTTCATTTGATTTTCATTATATAAAAATCTCCCAATATTCTAACATCATACCAATACCAATACCAATACCAATACCAATACCAATATACTCACAATGGCACAACTAAACTCTTACATTATAATCACAACCATGTTATTATCCCTAATTTTCGCCACCGTGTTGGCCGAAAATGTCCTTTACCACCACCACCACCACCACCACGACGACCACCATCATCACCACCCCCCAAACCGTGTCGCTCCAGCACCTGCCCCGGTACATGAACCCGGCCACCCCGGTTTTAGTCCAACGTCCTCCCCGACACCTGTGCCCAGGTGGGGTCCAACACCAGCACCAGCACCAGCACCAGCACCAGCACCGGCACCTAGTGATCATGCTAATGTTGCCACCCCAACACTGCCGAAATCACTATTCATTTTTTTCGCTCTAATTATTGGATTTTCTCTCTTTTATTAAAATCCTTGTATGTTGAAGAAAAACCATGATCTTTAAAATTAAAAATAAATTATCATCAATAAATTAAAATTATAGTCATCTTTGTTTCAATAGTATATTTATGATCCGGTTCGAATCTTATCAACCAGTCTAATCACGTGCAAAAACTAAAAACACATTCCAAATAATTTAGTATGTTTATATTCATGAGTTCATTCAAAGAAAAATAAATTAAAAATAAATCATCATCAATAAAATTATAGTCATCTTATTAGTTTCACTAGTATAATTATAATCTGGGTTCGAATCCTGTTAACCAGCCTAATAACGCGCAAAAACTAAAAACACATTCCTAATAATTTAGTATTTTATGTTCATGAGTTCATCCAAAGATTTTATTTTATTTTTATTATTTTTATTTTTTTGCGGTTTTCCCTAGAACGTTTCTAACACATATCCATATTAACATTAAAACAGACCAAATAACACCTCGTTTCCTATCCCGGGCATCAAGTTTGTACCCGGTATAGACAGATATGACCGTGTTAAGCAAGAATTTGCGACATTCTAACACCTAGGCATGCATGTTATATATAGACCTATGTTGCTATGTACAGGCAGTGCAGATCCTTTGTCCCAGTGTCGGCTATATACACAAGATAAAATGAGAACACCCTCACGATTCGGGATTCAGGAAGCAGTCCCTAATGATTCCTGGAAATCTAATACCTGTTCAGCTACCATTATACAGGAATCTGCTTCTAAAGTAGAGCTTGAGCTTCGAACAACCGGCTCCTTGGTTGCATTTAGCATGTCGGCTGTGCACTGTACGTCCGGTGTTATCCCTACCTTGTCGATTTCATGTCTTAGTGGCGATAAATACTTTGCAACTGTCACAAACAAGGCCGACCCATCATGCAGTTCCGTTACACTCTGTTCCAAAAAAACACATTCAGTTGATTCACCTCAGTTCAGTTAAGCGTAGTTCAGTTCAGTTTAGTTCACTTCAGTTGAGTTAAGACCTGAATTTTTCCTTTTCCGAAAGTTCTGTTTCCTATCAGCATAGCACGGCCATTATCGTGCAAAGCTCCAGCTAGAATCTCGCTTGCACTCGCACTCCCTTCGTTGACCTATTTCCATGAGAAGTACAGTAAGTAATAACATAGCATTGACAATATTCAGAATAATATTCTTTTCAGCTCAGAATGTTCGTTTTGTCTCAGTACTTTAGTTCACTTCGGTCTACTTCAGTCTACTTCAGTCCAAAAGAACGTGGACTAAGAGTGTAAGTCATGTACGCCAAGAGGATTGGATCGAGGATTGAGGAGCTTACGAGAATCACAAGTGGGTCATGTGTCAAGGCATGGCCATCAACCATATTGATCGGAAATATATGGCCGTCCCTGTCGATAGTGTACACTAGAGTCTCCTCTCCATCAAGCCACATTTGAGCCACATCTAGCCCTGCTCTCACTAAACCCCCCTACAAAATCGTTACAACCAATTCAAATCGATTTAATGGGTTAAGTCGATTTGATGATGTGACCATATTGTAGAACAATCAACAATGCTTGTAATACAGCCTTACAGGGTTGTTCCTGAGATCTAATATGTAGGAATGAACACCCTGATCTTCCATTCGATGAATCACTTTCTCCATATCAGATGCTGCAGACTGATTCAATACAGTACACGATTCAATACAGGTTTTTACTACATCATCATGGATCGAGCTAAAGAGCAAATGTAAGATCGTACCTGAGAGAAGGCGGATAGTCTGACATAACCTGTCCTCGAGAGATGGCCGGTAGGGGTCTTATGAGGAATGATAGCACTCGAGATTGGTGAAAGCTTTATCTCTTCTCGAGGTAGATTGACCTCTCGGAAACTAGGGTTGAAACGAGCGTCATTACCCTGCAATCAGACAGATTAAACAATGTACAGAAAACTGAGATTCGTGAGCGAATGAGGTCAGTTTAAGTTTAGTACACTGTGAATTTTGACTCGGACACTTGTTCCTGCACGCCCTCGTAGCTTCTGCGCTGCTGCTTCACTTCCAACTCCGTCTAGCCTTTCTCCTGACATTTCATAAATCATAACAGTACCCGTAAAACTACAGCAGAAAACCGCACTTCGCATAAACCAGACTTTACTACCAAATCCAGGAACACAGAATTAGTTCAGCCAACTGATACAGTATAATTCTGATTTTTTTTTGCCAGCAGTAAAAACGATAACCAGCAGATATATGAATGTAACCCAATCTTTTCCAGCAGATGATAAGCGACATGAAAAGTTGATAATTGACGGACTGGCATAGTGGCATGCATACCGTTGATTTCAACTAGTTCATCACCAGCATGTATTCCCGCACGAGCAGCTGGGCTATCCTCGACACAGGATACAATGACCTACACACTCAAAGCATAAAAGAATCAATCAAATAACACGAGATTGTGAAGTTAAATATCAGGTTTTTGACACTAAATTTATGCGCAGCGCGTACCAAATGCCCTGTAGTCGGTTCTACATTGACAAACAACCCGACTCCTTGTAAATTCCCGTCGCTCCCAATTCTGAAGTTTTGATACTCCTTAGGGCTAACAATTCGAGTAAAAGGGTCGCCTAAGCTAGACACCATGCTACGGATTTTGCTGTAAGCAGCATCACCAGAGCTCAGAGGGAACATTTCAACCAATGTTTGCTGCAGTTTCAAATCCCAATCTTCCAACATTCACAGTACAGTAAGTTTATATATACACAATTACACATCAATGCAATGTCGGACTGTCGATCATATTCATACACGACTACTAAGAATTTATACCTTGGTGATTGAAACTCGGGTCAATGAAGGATTCTCTTATTAATCCCCACGTCTCGATTAGAGTCCTTTGAACTCTATTTACCTGTAAAATACCCGATAAAATCGTTGAATACATGTTTCGAGTTAGAAAAATGTCGGTTTTATGGCAGAATCAAGCGATTTTCAACATCTACGACGTATTTTACCAAACACGTAATGATTTCATGACGATTACTTAATTAAACTCGATTAATTGCGTATTTAAGCATTCGATCAAATCGAAATTATCAGCACCTCAACTGAGCGAGACACCGGAAAAGCGACGGTAAGAGATTCCGCCACCGCCGGAGGCGGAGAATCACCACCGAAAACCGAACCTACAGCAATCACTCCAACCGCCAAATTAAACAACAATTTCTTCGCATTTCCGATCAAATCACAATCAACTCCCAATTCATTCGAAGAATCGTAACGAGTCGCCGGAATTCTACAATTCGATCTAAAACTAAAACTCCTACTACTCTGATTTTCGCGCGAAATTGTAGAAAATGATCGACGAGAGTAATTGTAATTACTGAATAGTTTATGATTATGAGGTGTGTAAGACGTAATTGGTAGGTTAAGATGGAGATTAGAGGTAAGATAAGTCGATTTCATGATTGAAATCGAGGGAATTTTTTTGATTAAATTGATTAGTAATTGGGGATTTTTTTTTTAGGGTTCATCAAAATTTTGGCGGGACCGACAGTTAGTTGAATCTAGTGAAAGTAGTTGTGGTGGGAAATTCAGTTGCGTTGCCAAGATTCTCACTCTAACTAAAATATCTTGGTTTGTAACCTCGTCCTCGTCCTCATCTATCTCGATCATTTATTTACCTTTAATTAAAATAATCTTCACAAATATTATAAAATAAATAAATTACCGAGATGAAAAAAACAATTTTTTTATTTTATATGGTATATCTTTTTTTTTGTTAATTATTTTTGTTACCGAGATGGCCGCAACTTTCGGTGCGCTCTGGGTAAATCTCGGGTGTACGCATAGCCTGCAAACCACACACAGCTCGAAACCTAGAAGGCATAGTAACCACTGGACAACCTTGAAGCTGAGACCTCAGGTCCGTGATCACAAGTTTTAACCACTGGACAACACCCTTGCTGACTAAGTTAGCAAAACTTATTGGGCTTTGATGTGTATTGTTTGATTCAAAGTAATTTAGGAGTCCAATTTGATTAGGACAATTGGGTCCAACCCACTAAGGTCCATAATCCATATTGGGCCTTTGATATATGAGTTTTGCATTTGGGCTCGTTGTTTGATAAAACCGTCTCATATCATGAGAGTTGAGACGATTCTATTATCTAATAAAGGCATAAAAAGCACAAAATACTCGTAATTTTTTTTTTTGAAGTGAAAGATCAATATCATTAATAATAAGTCATCCGGCATCTACAAACGATGTCAAATTGAACTGAATACAAATTTGTAAAAAAGAAATAAAGAACACCTTCGAGACAAAGATCGTTATTAGAATAAAGCGCTTCTGCATAGCCTTCTATATATCACTGTTTATTGACATTTATTTAAGGTAAATTGTTGTATGAGACGGGTCTTATAAGAGAGTTGCTGTTCACATGACTTGATATGATATATGTCGTCGACAATTTATCTTGAATCGTCGAACATAATTCATGGCGTGTAGCACGGAAGAAATTAGTTTACGAATTACACATTATGGATAAACGGTTCGATATTCTTTAGATAATACTCGCTTTATTCCAATTTTATTATCACCAGTAGTATTTAAATATATACTGTAATTAAATGAT
The DNA here is from genome assembly GCA_958450325.1 of Agrostemma githago. Lineage (NCBI taxonomy): Eukaryota > Viridiplantae > Streptophyta > Magnoliopsida > Caryophyllales > Caryophyllaceae > Agrostemma > Agrostemma githago. Next base: position 75,676,603 of record OY288247.1, on the reverse strand, counting down.
CGAGACCATTTTTTTACCCACTTTTCAATTTAATTATAAAATTAAAGAATTTATCCACTTTTTCCATTTATTCAATTTATCCAATTTAATTAGAAAATTTTATTACCCACTTTTCAAATTGATGTAAGACATGAGTGACCACTAATCAATAGCACTTGTAGGTAATATGGACCAATGAAGTCATTTAGGATTTAAAATCAATCTGTCATAACAAATCCTAGCTATCACTCATTTATGATTTAAAATCAATCAATACTTTTACTCGATTATTCGTGAGAAATACTTTAATTAAACGATCGAAATAATTAGAATAAATAAAAGCTACGTTGTATGTTTCACCAGTATAATATTGTACTACTACTTTTATCATTTTTTCTAACATGTGTGTCCATTTGACACACGACACGCGTTAATAAATTATTAAGATTTATCAAGCATATTTATCATCAGGAATCGAAATATTGACTTATATATTTATCATATACTCGTAATAAATTAAATACTCCGTAATATGCTTGAAAATTCTTACTTAATTAGTTGATCTTTTATTTAGCTGATTAAATATATACTTTCATAATAGTATACGTCTGGTCTCTCCCATAAAAAAGAAATGGGTTTTGACTTAAACCCGCATATGATCACCTCTAATTATCGTTGTAATTAAATGAAAGAATTATCGTGAATATACAACAGTCTTATTAAGAAGTGCTAAAATAGGTCACATTAACATCAAATTATGACAAAGTTAAAAGAAAAAATAAGAAAAAGAAAAAAGAATGGCCTAAAAAAAACACAATGCATGCTTTATTTATTTATACCATAAATTTTTTTATATGATCCCCACATTCCATGTGCAATATATTAAAAATTAAATGATTATTCCTTTTGTAAAATTAATTGAGTGGAAATAAATGCATGTGAATAATATATAAATGTCTTTATTATATATAATATAAAACAATAATAATCATTTAATTTCAGATGGGAAGAATGTCAGTCCAATTGTCCAAATCAAATCTATGGATGAGAATAAATTATTTTAGACTAATAATAACAATTATTAATTAATAATTAATATGATATATTTCGGTCCCCTCATACGATAGATAATATATCAAAGCATGACACGTTTAAGTCAGATACGAGATTTATATAATAGTAAAGGCCAAAGTACATAACACTAAATCCAGAAATTTCTCGAACGTGGCAGCTTAGAAAATGTATATATAAAATTATTGAAAACAAATAAAGTTTTGTTACCTTGAGTTTTAATTTAATCCCGATCTCCCTCATACAGATAAATATATCAAAGCATGTTTATTATTAATTTGTGTAAGAGACGGGATTTACATAGTAGCAAGGAGTACGTCACACATGAAGTACGAGTATATATCTGTCAATTTGATACCCTAATTAAATCCTAATTAAATGGTTGTAATTGTCAATTTTTATGATTCGAAAATTCTCGAATGTGACAGCTTTGAAAAGGTATAAAACTAATACCTCAAATTTTAATTTTTAAAAAGTGGATTATTATTCATTGGCAAAAAATTAAAGCTGCAATTCTTTACATTTATGACTAGTTTTTTTTTTTCTTTTTTTGAATTTTGTCAGCTTTATTTCTTTAATTCTTTGGTTATTATTGTTTTCAAAAGTGGAGATTTTGGTTGGATTTGTGGATATATATGTATATGTGTAATATGTTGAGAATGAGTCAAATTCATATGAACGTGTGATATAATAATAATAATAATAATAATGGTCACTCAAAAAAGAGATGATTTTGGTGACTGATTTGAAAGCTAAGGTATATGATTTCATTTACTTTGTTTGAAAGAATGAAATTCAGAAAATATAGTATTATATCACCAGTTGTATGTACAACCGTTTTAAAGTTTTTGAGCAAAATATTTATCTGATTTAGCTCGAAAACTTTACATTAAAGTTTGAAAAATTTACCAAGATTCAAAAACTTTGTGATAATACTCGAAATAAAAAAAATGGTTGTATATATATAAAGAGAGTTACGTACAACTGGTTGTATAATTTAATCATTAAAATAAGTTGATGGTATTTTAAATTATCCTCTAATTATGTTAGTTTATTATAAAAAAAATGAAAAAGGAGATAATTAATCGTTAGTTGTATTTTATTTTGTTCGAAATGATGAAATAGATTGACCGGTGATAACTAAATTATCGATCTAATTTTCTTATTTTAGTAAATTGAAGAAAAAAAAAAGAGATCATTGTCATTAGTTGTATATTTTATATTTTGTGTGAAAGTATTTTAATAAAAAGTAAAGAAAATGATCAATGTTGCATGGATTGCATGAGTGATGTCTTGAGTGTTATACATAGAATTCTACCCTCAAAATTATGACAAAAATCTTGCATGATATTCCATATTATGATTCTTCACACTTGGTGACATGAGTGACTTAGGATGAATGTACTCGATTTCACAACAATTATATTATAGACAATACTCGTATATAATAACCATCAATTTAAAGTTTTGATTCAAAGAAAATCGATCACATATAGTTTTACGGTCTTAATAATTCTGGCTGTTTTAGGTTTCAAGTTCAGGTCTCGTATATTTTAACAAATTAAATCTAATTTCCTTGAAATAATAACACATTATATCGTAAATAAACGCCATTGGTTGAGGTGTAAACAACCTAGATCTGCCCAATGCCCATAAAACGTAAAAGTTATTTTCATCATCAGATACAATCATATTTCCGACTCTTATATACTCTGTATACATTATTAGTTTATTACTTCATGTAAATATATACTCGTAAATATTATAAATTTAATTAGTCTATGGGTACACATATTTATTTTGGAATGGTCAACAAAACTATGAAGAAAAAGACACTAAAAGTGAATAATAATAATAATATATCAACTATATTATACATTTAGACACTTCCAAGAGCTATATTACAAAGTAGGACACGATTACGACCAATATATCTGTCACAAATTTGTAACGGGTCAAATAATACAGATTTCGTACGTAGACAGATAAAACAAATCATTTGTTACTTTCTAGACCGTCTGATTTTATCTTATTTGTTCTCGTTCATGTAATATTATTTAATCTATCATGAGTTTATGACTGATATATTTATCTTTTGGACTGACCTAAAAATGCGCTTTCAATTGGGGCCCTAATCAATATAAATAGTACATACATAATTAATAAGAGTGGGATGAACAAAAAGAATATATACATAGAGACATTAATTGGTCCATTTATTTATTTATTTGTAAAATATATATGATCATAATATTGATTTATTGATGTAGGAGTGTATGTAGGACAATATAATGCTCCACAATATTATTGGCTCCCACAATTATTAGCTTACTTATCATCTCATATACATCTCTCGTCGGTGAAAGTGGACTATTCGTTCTTATAACTTTGTTTAGTGGTGAAATTAGTAAGACAGCCTCGTAATTTTAATCACGAAGAGAAATTAAACCCTAATTATTAATGTATATTTCACTAGAAAATCATCTGATAATTATTTATTTACTCAAATAAAATTATACTCCTCCGATTCATTTGATTTTTTACGTTTGCTATAGGCATATATAAAATTGTTCTTAGATGAGTAATTTAGTTGTGTTTTTTTCTTCAAATTAATAAAACAAATTAGTAAATATTTATGTTATTCCATAATATCGAAATAAAATGAAAATCTTGGTGAAATTTTAGAGAAAAATAATTAAAATGACGCTAGCTGAATTACATTGATATTTATTTATTGTTAAATGAATATTTATTTATTTTAAATAATTTTGTAATCAAACAAATGTAAAGAGATCAGCAATCTACATTCCACGTTTTATACGACAAGATAATAAAAAAAATCCAAATTGTGAACTATTTAAAGATTTGTCCTTATCTTTGAAAATAAATAATAATAATGTGTTGGATTAGCTAGTAGAGTGTCATGAAGTGCATATATATAGGTAAATGTCTATGAATTTGGAGGCATATCATTTCATTGCTATAGAATTGGATCATGTAGTCTCTCTTTCAAGCAATAAAGGGTCCTAGCTCTTTATTCCATTTGTCTCAAGGCTATATGTAACATTATATACAATGTACAATTTACATATATTTCTACATAATATAAACATTATTATATTTCAAATTATAGAAAAAAAAAATCTCATTTTATTTAATTTTCATTATATTATGAGAGTTCATAATACAAGTTCGATATCAATTAATTAATTTAATCGATCATTTAACCTATACAATAAATTATTAAACCCTAGTGTTAGATTGCTTCTATGTAGGGTAACACAACAATTTATATTCTAAAACAATTAGTAACCGATTTTTATAATGTTATAACGTTAATGAGAGACCTCTCACATGTTAGATGTATTTTTTTAATTTCATTTTTCAAGAATTTTGCTCAATACGTTATACTATAATGTATTAATTATTCTCGTCCCACCGCAATTATCTCTTGTGACTAATTTTAATTAATCTTATTATCGTAAATTATAGCAGGGTTATCTAATCTCACGGCGTATTATATCAACAAACATATTATTCAGTATATAATTAAACGAATCTAATTAAATAATGTATAACGAATTTCATATGATATTTATTTATTGTATTCTTATAATTTTTTTATGTTTGAAATTGTAATCATATTTTGTGGGTCATACATTTCTGTAAATTTAGAAAGGTAAAAATAGCCAAGATTGGTGTAAAAAGTAATATTTGAACGTTAGTAGAAATATATAGGATGCATGATGACTCAACCAACCACTTACATCAAAAGAAGAGGAATTACATTACCTTGATTGTTATGGCCATCATAGTAGGAGTTTTTGAAGTCCACTATTTTTCCTTCAATCAACATTTTATTCACTTCCATTAATTTGGATTCAATTTTAAAAAAATAATAAAAATAAAATTGGCGAATACAACATTTAATAAAAACGTTTGCAGCGAATGAAACTAATAATCTGTATTTTGGGAAGGATGTAATTTGTTTGTATATCACAAATTTGTATTTCGTTCACTTAACTAACCTAACCAGACTCACAGTCACACCAGACCATCTGAAATTACCCAAACCTAAACCCTATCTAGCCAATGAAAAAATTATACAACCAGTGATTTTATGATTTTGAGCTTTATCACAAAGGTTTCAAGTTTTATTATAAACTTTCTGAGTTTTGCTATAAACTTTTTTAGTTTTAGTGTAAAGTTGTCGAGTTAAATCACATAAATATTTAAATTAAAAAACTTACAACTTAGCTCAGATGGGTGTATAAACTCATAAAATATATACAAAATCTCAACAACTTTGTATTGGTATAAACTTTTCCATATCCAACTATTCCATTAAGTTAAATCACTACATAATTTCATGCAAATTATCACATTGTTTTAGGTTATTGTTAGTTACTTTTTGAATACTATAACACAATTACTCTTATCAAACAATCATTAATAAAATAAAACAAAATAAACATTTTTTTTGTCAAAGATTATATTTTGATAGGACAATCATAACTATTACATTACTTTTATAATTGTTAATATATCATAATCTGTGTCTCATGTTAAGTTTACGTGAAACGGTCTAATAAGATAGATATTATCAACATTTTTTTAGAATTCATGTTGCTCAAAAATTAAAGTTGATGGAGTGTGTGTTTGAGTATGGAGATTTGATCAACTTTTAATGATACAAAGATCTATATATCCACTATAGAATGCCCCCTTATGGAGTCCATGCACAATCTACACAAATGTCCCACCCTCTCAATATATATGTTTCAAGAGTTACCACTATATTATTATTTGTTTCAATGATGTGATTGCCCATCTAGGGTTTTCTTTAACCAACCACATACATCAAATTAAAGTTATATATATGTTGGTCCATGGGTTGTATATATACATGATGATAGTATATAATTCCTCCAATTTTTTTATATAAGTAGTTTTCGTTTAACGAGATAAGCTTTTGACTTTCAATTATAAAAAAAAGTACTTTAAAAAAAATTATAAAAGTTTAGTATATCATTATATTCGTCAGGAAAATTGCTTTCATATGAGTATACATTTAATATTGTTTAATCGATAATTTTAAGAGATATTTAAGAGAGAAGTATGCTTCTAAAAAAGTGAGAACTATTTAATTATATTAAAAAAATAAGAGGGACTAATTATTAGGGATTTCTCTCTTTATTTCTTTCATCATTTTATGTGATTTTGTGGTGGTCTCCTCCTCCCTTTTCAACTTTTTAAATTTACTTTATTATTCATATAAAATATGGGGATTAAGACTTAAAATAATGGTTTCATTTGCTTAATTAATGCATCAATATATAACTTATAGAAACAATGCAAACATCATCAATTTAACTTCTTTTTTTTTTTTTGAAGGGTCGTCAATTTAACTTAATTATTGTTAAAATAAAAATGATAAATACAACACTAAAGACTGTATTTAATGAGTTAAAAAAGGAAAAATTGTACTGTACTTAATAGTATATATCATTAAATGCGTCCATTTTTTTTGCGATCTTGTCATCAACTTATATATTATTAATACTCTACCAGATTTATAAGATTTTAACTTTTTAAATACAGTCGTAAAAGGTCATTCATTTAACATTATTACCCTTGTGAGAATTTTTATTTACAATAACGAATTCCATGTAAAATTCTTAGGTAAATATTATGGAAAATTACTACTGGTATTGTTTAAAAACACTCGCATGTTCAACTTTACGATGTATTTTGATTGGTGATCACATCATTCTAAGTGAAAAAACAAACTTCAAAAAATACTCAATTTTTTACTGACAAACTCGAGGTAAAAACCCACCATTTTTATTACGCAATAATACAATGCTTTATTTTGAGTATTATGAGTATATATGACCCACATAATACCTAAATGTGCCTCTCTTTGATTAATGTCATAAATAAAATTAGGTTGAGAATGAATTTATCATTAATGAAATGCAATAAATATTTTGGTACGAATGTGTATGTATATATATAATATAGTTCATGTACTATGTGCTACAACACTCATTTTGTTACTTTTCCTTCAAATCTGTCTATTTGTGTACTTGTATGGTATAACCAATGGGGAATTGGTGATGCACCCGACGCTCTTAAATAGTTTGTCGTTTTACATTTTGCTCAATCATAACCTGAGAAAAAATGTACAATACTCATATGGTGAAAACAGTAAAAATGTACTCTGTATATGTATAACGTTTATGACATTTTATTATATTTTTCAAGACCTTTAGCAAGCCATGTGGCCAGCGCATGGATATATGGGTTATAGTTCGAGTTAATAAAGTTAGAAAAAAAAATATTAAGTATTTGTTGATGAATGGTAGAATGTACAGAAATGTACTCTGTATCTGTATAACGTTTATGACATTTTATTATGTTTTTCAAGATCTTTAGCGAGCCATGTGGCCAGCGCATGGATATATGGATTATAGTTCGAGTTAATAAAGTTAGAAAAAAAAATATTAAGTATTTGTTGAATGGTAGAATGTACAAAAATGTACTCTGTATCTGTATAACATTTATGACATTTTATTATATTTTTCAAGACCTTTAGCGAGTCATGTGGCCAGTGCATGGATATATGGGTTATAGTTCGAGTTAATAAAGATAGAAAAAAAAATACCCGTATTGAGTATTTGTTGAATGATAGAATGTACTGAGTATAACTTTCTAGGGTTCGTTCGATGGTCTTAACTTTTAAATAGTTTGTCGTTTTACTTTTTACCAAATTATAACACCAGAAAAAATATACTCGCATAGTAAAAATGTACTGTATATGTATAACGTTTATGACATTTTATTACGAGTACATTTTTCAAGACTTGCAACCATGTGGTCAGTGCATGGCTACTTGGGTTAGAGTTCGAATTATTTAAATTAAAAAATTAAAAATATATGTTGAATAATAGGATGTACTTCATATATAACTTTCTAGGGTTTGATGATCGATCCTTAAATTTACTAATTGACTACTTATGCTTTCGATTAATTGTAGCATCCGATAAACGAATTATTCAGTGTTTAACATCAATATTTTTTTATTATTTTCTTAGCATTCCGACCATATATAATTAGAATATTTATTTGGCCAAACAATTTTATTTTATTTTATATTTGGCCAAAATATTTTAAAAAATAAATTACAAAATATATTGTAATGATCATATGACATGATAATGTTTGTATAATTATCATCATTGTACTTAAAATCTTCTGCACATCTAACTATTTGTGTAACTTTTAAATTCAAAATCTAAGTACATTTGATTCCTAGTTCCACGATATTAATTAATTCGTAATAATTTATTTATTTATTACGAGTAATTTATTTATAATACATATCTGAATTTTTTCTCTTTATAATGTACTCTACATATCTACTATCACTGTCATTATCTGCCCTTGTTCATTCATTAAATTCACTTAACTAATTCCAGACAAATGGTTTATTATTGTCTGACTTTATTTTGATAATTTATTCTTACTTTATTTGTTAGTATTATTATACATATGTATATGTCGATTTTATTTTCTAACGTATGTCCATTAAATACACGTTAATATGGTAATTATAATAAAATTCACAATGATATATTGATCTTGTTTGGCAAATAATTAACAAAAACATATTTATAATAGTAGATAACATTAATATAAATGTTGTTCGATAATTAGCAGATTACCGAACAATTTAATTGTTTCTATATACAAACCGAATATAGCAGCAAATTCGAAAATAGTAAATTTCGGTCAATATTATATCACACTGTCATTTACCGAACGCATGAAAATAGTAGATTGATTAGTCAATCTAATATACACGCCAGAATCTACTTTTTTTCACCATAATGATGTTACGTGCGTACCAAACACAGTCATTGTATAAATATGGTAAATATGAGTTAATATTTCAATTTTTTTTACTTTAATTAACATATTAACGTGTATTCAGTAAAAAAAACGTTAATTATATTTATTTATTCATATTATTACAATATTTCATCATCATTGTTGTTGATGAATGAATGATCTATCACCTTTCATGCCATTCTGTCTGTCCTATGTTGATGAGGAATTAATTACTCATGAAAAGGGACTACACACACAGTGAAACTCATTCAAGTTGTGAATATGAAGTGCAATAGTTTTTATGTCTCATAAATAAATAAACGGTAATGTTAAATACAATCTTTAGGGTTATATTTAATTAATTAAAATTTTCTATACTTAGTAAAAACATAGGGATTGAAACCTAAATTACACATATATCAATGTAATTAATACTTTTATTAAAGAATTATTTTCTTTTATAATCTCTTATATACAACCCTAAGAGTTGTATATATCATTTTTCATAAATAAATATGTTTTTAATTAGTGAATGTCAATTCTATCTTTTCAATTTAATTTTTGTTTTTTATAGTTGGGAAGATGTATAAATTAAATTACGAAGTGGTACAAGTTATGTACAACATAGGTAAATAATTCAAGGTAACTGGTTCGATAGGAACTAGATATATATACACAAATACGCAACAAGTAATTCAAGGGATGACGTATGTAATTAATATTATATTCGATATTTGTGAAAAACTATCTAACATTAATCTCATTTTAAAAAAATTAAGGGATTTTCTACGCGGTATCTCTATATTTTTCAATTTTCTACATGGTACCCCTACCTTTTCTGTGTCTATACATGGTACCCTTGAAGTTTATTATTAATTTAACTAGCGCCCCAAAAAAAAATTCCATCAAATTTTGTCGTTAGATTATGTTTTTAGCTTAGGATTAAGACTTCAATATCATTTAACTTAGATCATTAACAAGTAATTGAGCTTAATTTAAGTGTTATCATTTGATTTGACAATATAACGTCAAAAATATAATCTGTTTAGATTCGGAGTATAACTGCAAACACGTACAAAATTGTTAGTTTAAGTTCAATTATCGGTTAATTAGGTATGTTAAATGATGTTTTAACTTTTAATCTTGAACATAAAAAGGTAATTTGTTGCCAAAACTTGACGGAAAAAAAGTTTAGGGGTACCAATAAAGATATTAATAAAGTTTAGGGGTACGAAAGAAACATTTAGTAAAGTACAAGGGTACCATGTATACATGTAAAAAGTGTAGGGCACAGGATAGAAAAGTAAAAAGTTCAAGGATACCACGTAAAAAATCCCAAAAATTAAAAAGTATAAGAACATGAACGAAGTTGCTAACTAGAACGCATAACACACCAAACTAACCCTATATCCAAACTAATCCGACTCAAACTCAACCCAATTGATCACCGTCTCAAGGTCAACTAACCATTACATGCGTTCTAACTAGAACGATAAGTACAACACATCAAACTAACTCTATCCAAACTGATCTGATTCAAACCCAATTCAGATCAATTAACTGGATCTCGAGCTCAATTGACAACAAGAATGTAGATTAGTACACACAACACTCCGTGCTAACTCTATCTGAGCTGATCCGACTCAAACCCGACTCAATAATTGACCAGGTCTCAAGGTCAATAATTGACCGTTACTCCCTCCATACCACTAATATCTACCGATCTCATGTTAACTAGAATGTACTATAAAGCCTTGTTCTTTTGGATTCAAACTGACTGAACTTAACTTAACTGAACTTAATTTAACTGAAACTGACTGAAATATAGAGACAAAATATGTCTCCTGGAGCTGAACTGAACTGAAACTGACTGAATATATAATTCCAAAAGAACAGGGCCTAAGTCTATAACACACCAAGCTAACCCTATTCAAACCCTATTATAAGTCCTAAACCCTATTAACTGAAACTGACTGAAATATAGAGACAAAAGATGCTTCCTGGAGCTGCACTGAACTGAAGTGAACTGAAACTGACTGAATATAAGTCCAAAAGAACATGGCCTAAGTCTATAACACACCAAGGTAACCTTATTCAAACCCTATTATAAGTCCTAAACCCTATTAACTGAAACTGACTGAAATATAGAGACAAAATATGCCTCCTGGAGCTGAACTGAACTGAAACTGACTGAATATAAGTTTAAAAGAACCGGGTCTAAGTCTATAACACACCAAGCTAACCCTATTCAAACTGATCCGATTCAAACCCGACTCAATATCGAGAGGTTATGATGATGAAGAACATAATGAAGTTAAATTAGAGTGAAACGAGGGAGAAGGGGAGAGGACCCCAACGAAGTAGTACGTGCACATTATAACCTGAGGAAAAGACTGTAGATTGAAATGACAGTTCGATGTCAGAGTACATGTACGTAGTAATTTGACTACTTTCTTTCACTTTTTTCACTTCTCCTTCACACTTCCCTGACTTAATTCCACCACTTTACGTATGCATCTTTTCAGATAAATTTAGTCAGGATCTCACAGGGTTATTATTAATAACCCCGAGAGGGTAAATAAATCTCGACATAATAATGATCATTGTAATGTGAAACCGTCTTGCATGAGAATTAGGGTTTGGAAAGAAAGTAAGCATTTCAATCATGGAAAAAAAGGTTATTTCATGACAATAATACCAACGATAAGGGTGTTTCTTAGAATAATTTCAACTATACGTAATCTCGTTTTAATATGAACTATGTTTTCATTAATCTCATTTTGCTATGGACAAAATTATGACCTGCTATTACCGGTAATAGTGGTCGGTTGTGACTTTCTAGGGTCCTTGAGTGTTCCGTCGTTGTTCATGAAAACCAAAACAACAAGAAAATTAAAACATTTTTTTCATGACTTTATAATACTAATCGGAAAAAAAAAATGCAAGATGAATTTTGGAAAGATTCAAAAAAAAAATAACCAATAACCGAAACTGAAGAAGAATGTTCAACCAATTTTTCAGGTAACCGGTCACCTATATCAATGAGAGATTAATGAAGGCATAGTTCATATTAAAACGAGATTACGTATAGTTGAGATTAATCTAAGAAGACCCCTTATAGTTGGTATTATTGTCATGAAATAATACTTCAAAAAACCTTCTTGTTACAATTTTTCAAGTATTAAATTAAACAACCATGAGAGGGTAAATCTCGATATAATAATCATTGTATTATGAAACCATTTTACATGAAAATTATTAGGGTTTGGAAAGAAAGTAAGCATTTCAATCATTTGAAAAACCCTTCTTATTACAAATTTTCGCTCGTAAGAACATAGATTTGTTACAGATTTGACCTCGAGACTCGATCAGTTGAGTTAGCCCAGATAGGGTTAGCTCTACATATATCGCATTCAAACCTGGTCAATTGAGTCTGTCGGGTTTAGGTTGAGTCAACTCAAATAAATAGGGCTCGTTTGGTTCACATTGGAAGATGAAGTTACCGGGAACTTTAAATTCACGTGAATTTGTATTTCATGGGAATTAAAAAAATATTGTTTGGTTGTCAGGTGAGAAATGACTTCATGCGGAAAGTTCTACACACCAAGGGGGGCTTGGTGAGTAACTTCCCCCATTCTGGAGGAAGTGGCAATTCCCGGGAAGTGGGCAACCAAAGAACTTACACTTCCCGGTAATTGGATGAATAACCAAACGACCCCATAGAGTTAGCTTGATTGGTGTGTAATCCATACCGAGTACATTCTAGCAGGGGCGGATTTAAAGGGGGTGATGGGGGTGAGCCCTCACCCCCATTATTTCAAAAAAATAGTAATTAAAATTCTGAAAAAAAATATTAAAAATAAAATTGATCCATTCTAATCTAAGGCAATAGATGAAGTGAATGAATAAGACGCAATCAATTCTTCAACTATCCCTAAATTACAAACCCCAAATTTTCAATTTTTTGTCTACAACATGCACCAGTTGAGATGATTTTGATGATGCATATTTGTTTACAATTTTTAATTGACATTTGACTTTCAGAGTGTTTGAAGAATGGAGATGAATTGATGGTATGCGCATAAATGTGCTTTTAAGACTAAGTATTTGGATTTTGGCAGAAATCTGGGTTTGTTTCTTGTTTTGGGTTAACGGTGTTTTTAAGTTGGGGGGGGGTCTATAGGTTTTCACAAATTTGGATTTTGATAGAAATCATATGAGTTCGTTTTTGTTTTAGTGGTTTACGGAAAATAGGATTATACACTTGGTTGTACAATAGCATTGTACAACGAAGGCAAAATTGTTGAGCTTTTATATATTTTTATCGAGCTTATAAAAGTTTATGAGCTAAGTTCTAAGTTTTTGAGCTTAAATATTTATATGATTTAACTCGACAACTTTACACTTAAGCTCAAAAAATTTACAGCAAAACTCAAAAACTTTGTGATATAGCTCAAACTCTTAAAATCAGTTGTACATAGAACTATGTAGTTGTATAATCCTCTAACTGGTGGTTTACTGTCTCTTTATGTTGAGAGAGGGATTACTTACAATTGTTTTAGTTGTTCAATACTCCCTCCGTCCATTATTTATCGCCCCACTCCATTAAAATACTCCTCACATATATTCAGCTAGTGGGGCGATAAATAGTGGAAGGATGAAGTATATTTTTGGATTTTTTTAATCCAAAATTCTTGTACGAGACAGTCTCACAATAATTATCGTGAAATTCCTCATATACAAATGAGTTAGTTTTAATATTATTTTAATTTTAATATTTTATTAGTATATCTCACGATAACTTATAGTAAGTCGGTTTCACGAGATAATTACCACTCCCTTCAGATAATATTTTTTGTCTCATTCAATAAAGCATTTCTCATAAATAATGAGGTAATGAGACAAAAAATAATGTACGAAGGGATCAGGGTATTTTTGAAGAGTGGGATCTTTAGAATAATAGTTTTAGTTGCTCAATATTTTTTGGGTGTTTTTAAAAATATTTTTTAGATTTTGCAGTTACCTCCTCAAAATTGTCATAGTTTCATGTCGTTTGTATAAAAAATATTTTTTGTCTTTTAATTACCTTTTCAAAATTACCGTAGTTTCAGGTTAGACTTTGTTCAATATGATCAAAATAAATTAAACTGAGTTGAGTTAGAGGGCACTAATGTGAATTCAAGTGGGCTGATTGAATCGAGTTAATGTATTAGAGTTTGTGATGCTCTAGACCTGTTACTTTTTATGTCGTAAAATTTATCACCCCCATCACAGAAATCCTGAATTCGCCACTGCATTCTAGTTAATTATTAGCACGCATATAAACATATAATGGTCAGTTGACCTCGAGACTCGGTCAATTAAGTTAGCTCGATCGAATAGGGTTAGCTTTTCATGATCTCAAGACCCTATCAACTGAGTCGGGTTCAAGTCGGATTAACTCAGAAATCAAATAGGTTTAACTTGGTGTGATAATACACATACATTCACTTGCATGTAAACAAAACAGGAAGAAAGTGGTACGACACAAGATTACAAAGAGCAACAGTTTTCAACAATTTGGAATACGCAAGACATAATCATGAAAGACTTTGTGTCACTTTTTCACACGTACCTACTCCGAGTTGGATTAAATCTTTCGTGAAATCATTTCATATTAATTAAGGTAAAATAAATGTAATTTGACATGCAGTAAATGTGAAACCGTCTTAATAATTTGTGAATCATTTATAACATCATCCTAGTTTATCAATGGCAAATAGATTAATTAATTAAATGTTATTTTAGGTTTTGTTATTAATAAATGCTCCTATGCAACTAATTAATTGATATTAATCTTTATTTGAAAAATAAATTATGAAATTTTGCTTAAAAAAATGAGAATAAAAATATCATTAATAATAACAATTATTTGAAGTTTAATTTGATTATTTAATTATTTAGCACTAGTAAATAAGTAAATTATTTAATTACTAAAATATTATTTGAGGCTTAATTTGATTTTAATAAAAATGCTCCTGCTATATAACTATGAAATAAATTATGAATTTTTTTTAATTTATTTAAAATTAAATTATAAAATTTTGCTTAAATAAAATAATAATTAAAAATGTTAATAATAATAATTTAGTATGATAATTGCTATATCACTCGAGTTTATTTCATGCATGATAATTAAGTAACTACTCGTATCTAGTTTATCGAGTTTATTACCTCCTACACTATGAAGTACTGCATGGTTATTATTAGTTATCTAGTTTTTTTTTGTCTCGATTATTTTTATCTTTTATTTTGTATATATTATTTTTTGAGAACTATTTTAATCAAATACAGACAGTCGGGAGTAGTTGATATAGTTAGACAAAAATGGTGTAAACGTGATTGAGGACATCAACTATCACCTTTACATTTTCCCTAGTTTTACTTCCTATACAATCTTTTGCTTTTAGCTAGCCCCTATATATCTTACTACCTTTCTCTATCCTTGATTTTTAGTTCAAAATACCAAGTACATATTCTAGGTATATCATAAAACATTATTTCAAAACTATATATTATATACTCCTTTTTGTTTTATAGCAAAATTGTCATAAAATTCTGATAGAGAATACTGTATTATTACGATATCATAATAACCATATTATTACCGTATCAAGATAGAGAATACCGTATAATATTCTCTATCAAACTCTTCTTACAGATTGCATCTGATCTACCTGGTTTGACAACTTACATGCATAAGCTGAAGACGATATTATCTATCACGATATTATTACTAGTACACAGTGTTTCTCGAGATTTTTACTACCTTATCTAGCTTTATTTTCATTGTGTTACTATTAGCTATATTGCGCAACGATTATTGCAGGGTACGGATGATAATTTTGATTCGACAAAAAAAAGGTCGTCAAATAGATCAGAGTACACTGGTTGAGTTCAAAATATCAATTCAAAACCCTAAATTATTCGAAAATGATATTCACCTACCCTTTTTAAATTACATCGATGTCTTGATTTTTACTCTAACTTTTTACTTATATAACAACGGTTTTTCTAACATGTGGCCATTGGACACAGGTTAATAACCTAATTAAGGAAGATTAATCATGATATTATCATGAGAAGTTGAAATATTAAACTTTATTTACCATACTAATACGATATCCATCTAATCTTTCATTCGTTAATCAACTTATTAACATGTATCCACTGGATGACACACGTTAGAAAAACCGATATAACAATACCGAAAATCTTTTGAACTTACTAATCAATGCTCTTGATTACAAAACAAACGCTCTCTTTAATTTTATTCTCCACTTTTTTTCATTTTTATTATGTAGGGTTACCCTTATCTATCCTTTTCTCTTGCAATCTTCTTTACCAAAATTCTTCACTAAATATCTTCATGGACCACTAAAATAAATAAAACTCAATAACATATATATAGACTAGTGCTCCAATTGTTTCTTTTTTCATACAAATCAAATCATTATCGAACTTTAGAGACGACGTTTATCAACTTAGTTATTATGACGATAGACACTTATAATAACTCACAAACTTACAAACGGTCACTTATACTCAACAATATATATAATGTTGTTACACAAGCATCCATCGTATATATAAAGCCATTTTCGAATAATTCACGATGAAAATTACGTTGAGAATTAGATTTGTATGATTGATCTGACCACCCAAATCAACAAAGAAAAACATAGCGATATAGTAAACTATTTTACTTTTTTACCAGAATAACAAGAAATTACTGAGTCTTGGATTTACTTGGATACACATAAATTTTCAAAAAATATCTCACAAATTTTAATAAATAAAATTTAAAACAATAACATATATATATATATAGAGAGAGACTAGTGCTCCAATAGTTTCTTTTTTCATACAAATTAAATCGTTATCAAACTTTAGAGACGATGTTTATCAACTCTAGCTATTATGACGATAGACACTTATAATAACTCACAAACTTACAACAATATTGTTGTTACACATGCATTAGTCATATATAAAGCCATTTTCGAATAATTCACGATGAAAATTACGTTGAGGATTACATTTGTATGATTGACTATCCAAATTAACAAAGAAAAACACAACGATATAGTAAACTATTTAATTTTTTATCAAATATAACAAGAAATTACGAGTCTTATATTTACACATAAATTTTCAACAAATATTAATAAATAAAATCTACAATAAACAACTCAAAACTATATTGCACAACAAATATTAATCAACAAAAAAAATCATTTTTTTCAAATAACCTAAAAGTCATCACAATTTCTCATATGAGACTAACTAAATCATTTGTCATATAAAAAACTCATTAATTAGCTAATTAACAAGAGATCAAGATCCAACTTATAAATTGAGTAATTATTAACTTAATACAAGTTCATCCAATATCAAACAAATACTTTCGATCCCAGCCATTTATTTACCATTTATATTATTTGTGAGCAATATTATATTTAATGATAAACAAACGACTTAAACCGAGGGAGCATTAATTAACAAAAAAAAATCATTTTTTTCCAAATAATCTAGAAGTCATTTTTCATATCAAAAATCAAAATCCAACTTATAATAAATTGAGTAATTATAATTATAGCTTAATACAACTTCATCCAATACCCAAAATGAATATACAATTTATATCATATTATCATCATCTATCAATTTATTATTATTATTATTATTACTTATTATCTCTAACTATTTCCTTAATTTTAAATTTGTTCATCCAAATTATATAACCAAATTATTTATCAAATAAATGACAATAATTAATCCATGCCCTAGCATTTAGATGAACACTCATGATGATCATAGCTATGATTATCTTGCTCAATTTCGGAACCCGGTTCGAATTCATCATCTTCTTCAAACCCATCAACACCATAAGCACCATGCCCTAACCCAAAGGCCTTAACATGGTCCTTAAGTGACCTTTTATGCTTAAAATCAGACCCACAAATACAATACCATAACTTACCACAATTCTTCTCATGTGTCCTCCAATCACCCCTAACTGCAAAGGCCTTACCACATTTCCTACACATGAAGGGCTTTATCCCATGTTTCCTCTTGTAATGTGTTTGTAGGGTTCGGAAATCCTTCAACGGTTTTGCTCGAGGATGATCTATGTTATTCCGACACCCCACTGCGCAACAATAGCATGGTAGTCTTAGCATTCCTGTTGGTTGTGTTCCTCTTAGTGATTCTGGCCCTTTTCTGTATTGTGATCCATGCCCCCACATGTGCATCTACATACAAAAACAATATCGTTAACCAGTTCTGGCATGAGACAGTTTTACAGTAATATTATAGAGCCATGCCCTACATGTGCATCTACCTACAAATAATATAATTAATCAGTTCTGGTATGAGACGGTTTTACAGTAATATCAGGGTAATATAGAGCCTTGGCTTGCTCTACATGTGCATCTACAAACAATATCATTAACCAGTTCTGGTATGAGACGGTTTTACAGTAATATCAGAGTAATATATGAGGGTAATATATCAGGGTAATATATCAGGGTAATATAGAGTCTTGCCCTAAATGTGCATCTACAAACAATATTATTAATAACTAGTTCTAGTATGAGACAGTTTTACAGTAATATCAGGGTAATATAGAGCCTTAGCTTGTCCTACATGTGCATCTACAAAAGCAATATAAGTAACCAGTTTTGGTATGAGACGGTTCTACGGTAATATCAGGATAATATAGAGCCCTGTCCTACATGTGCATCTACAAAAACAATATAATTAATAACCAGTTGTGGTATGAGACGGTTTTACAGTAATATCAGAGCCTTGCCCTACATGTGCATCTACAAGCAATATCATTAACCAGTTTTGGTATGAGACGGTTTTATAGTAATATCAAGGTAATATAGAGTCTTGCCCTAAGCTACATGTGCATCTACAAACAATATCATAACCAGTTATGGTATGAGACGGTTTTACAGTAATATCAGGGTAATATAGAGCCTTGCCCTACATGTGCATCTACAAATAATATAAAACGGTTCTGATATGAGACGATTTTACAGTAATATCAGGGTAATATAGAGCCTTGCCCTAAGCTACATGTGCATCTACAAACAATGTCATCAACCCGTTCTGGTATGAGACGGTTTTACCGTAATTAATATCAGGGTATTATAGAACCTTGCACTAAGCTAGATGTGCATCTACAAACAATATCATTAACCAGTTCTGATATGAGATGATTTTACGGTTATATCAGGATAATATAGAGTCTTGCCCTAAGCTACATGTGCATCTACAAATAATATAAAACGTTCATGCATGCACGATGCATCTACCTTGATTATTAATGATGCATTAAAACCTTGATCAAATTACTGAGTAAAAATTTGTAATGTTTTGACCAAATTCAATATAATATATTACAATTTTCAATGTAATTAAGTAGTCTTAACGTTTATATATATGAATTTCGTAAGAAGGTTCATTTTTATGAAAACGTCGACAATTTCATTATTTATCGATAATATATAAGTGAATCTTTTATGTAAATTGACTATTGTACGGTATTAGACCGTCTTACACAAAAAACTATTGTGGATTCTATTGATGAATTACTATACATGATGAATCAGTTCCACATATCTTTCTCATAACTAACGGTCCATTTTTTATGTACCCATGCCATGTAGGGTTAACCTAACTTTACCAAAAATCCAAAATCAATGTATCTTATTCTATATAAAGAATGCCAAATAAGCCAAATTTGTAGTATCGACTTTCGAACACTGATCATGAATACCAACCGTCAAATATCCTTGGTTTAATTGCCTATACATATATTTAGTTTTATGACTATTCAAATAGTTATATACAGAGTAATCTATAGTGTAACGTGAAATAAAATTATAAAATAGTCTTACTATATCATCGAATATTCTTATTTACTTTTTTTCGTCTAAATGCACGAGTTTTATTACTCATGCACTCATGCATGTATACAATAAGATAAAATATTTTCTGATATTAGTTAACATTTTAAATGTCGTTGAAAATAAAATCGTTCCATTAAATATATACCGTAATAGTTTTATTTGTATTTTTGTATCATCATTGCGTGTAATATAACTGTTTTATTTGAATTTTTATATCGTCCAAGAAAACGGGTTTATTTAATTAATTAGTCATGTGTGGAATGAGACAAATCAATAAATATATATAGGGGTATTAGTTGACATTCGAAATATTATTATTGAACTATGCTAAAAGTATATATTTTGAAGAATCAAGATTATATATTATTGGACTACACCTAGAAATTGAATATATATCAAAAAAAAGGTGAGAATTTAACAAGCTAAAAATATATTTTTTTATATGAGTTGTCCCTTTTACTAAGGGATGTTGTCGGGTAAGTAGGGTATCATTGAAAGGCAATTAGCACTCGGAGAAGAATTCATCATAAAAAGCATAGAAAAACGAATGGAATTTGCTTATCTCATTTGTTTGGTATCTCATTATTTCAAGTTATATATATACTATATAATATATATACTCCATCTCATATGTATGATCAACATATATTATTCTCGATAATTTTACTGTAAAATCTCTCATATGAAAAAGGATTAATGTGAAACCTAATAGAATATAAATGGACCTCAACCATCGCCATAAGATTTTGGTTGAATCGGTTTCATGGCATGGTATCAGAGCCAGACGTCACGAGTTTGAACCCTGGCAGCCCCAAGTTTGAACCATCGCCTTGAGATTTTGGTTGAATCGGTTTCATGGCATGGTATCAGAGCCAGATGTCACGAATTTGAACTCTGGCAGCCCCATGACGTTACGGGGGGAGTCTATGCACTGTTGAGACCCATTTATATTACAAGACCGTTTCATAAGAGTTTTTGTGGAATATATTCTGTTTCGATTCCCACTAAGAATCACATTGCTTGTC
Source organism: Agrostemma githago (assembly GCA_958450325.1). Classification (NCBI taxonomy): domain Eukaryota; kingdom Viridiplantae; phylum Streptophyta; class Magnoliopsida; order Caryophyllales; family Caryophyllaceae; genus Agrostemma; species Agrostemma githago. The sequence goes on along the minus strand of OY288247.1, from coordinate 75,655,674 downwards.
TAATTACTCAATTTTTATTACTCATACAAGAAATTGGTAAACGGCCTAGATACTACATCAGTATTTGGGATCACCGATCACACTCATTTTACAATAGAAAAACTAAAGATGTATAAAAACAAAAGCATCTTTTATTTTTATATTTTATAAAACGATACTTGAATTGAGAAAATAACAAATTACTATTTGGGATCCCACTTCTTTAGCAATCACAAAATTAATCCCAGTAAGTTAATCTCTTCTAATTTAATCCAATGGTTACATCCATTATTTGAAGTCAACTTAGCAAAATATTGACATCAATCATAAATAATCGAATTGAATAAAAATAAATATCACGTTAACATATTTAGATTTATTATTAAATGATGTTTAATTTCGCAAAATAATATTTTCAATACTAAGATATGTAAAGTATAGAAAGGAGGAAAACGAGGTCAAAATAGCATCTTGAAGATCGTTAAAAGTCAAATGTAACACAATTTGATAAGGGAGTATCAATGGTCATCTGTTTTTTTTATATGACGATTTTTTTTTTAAGTCAAGGGTTCAATTTAAAAAAAAATACATAGTTTCAAAATAAATTGCACCTTTAAATTCATTATGAAAATAGTTTTATGCGAATATATATATTTCATAATAGCTACAGTAATATATATACTTGTCAATTTTAAGAGAGATTGAAAATTGAACTCATGAACGTGTCGATACAAAATATGAAGATGACAAATAAAAACAGAGAAAGTTTAAAATAATTCAAATTTGTTTATTTTTCGATCTCACTCTACACATCGTTATTGATCTGAATTGACACATACAATCTAAATCTCGTTTTTATAATTATCATTTAATTTGATAGCATATAATAATTTATTTATTTTTAGGAAATAAAAATAGAATATATATATATATATATTTTTTTTTTTTTTTTTTTTGTGTCGTCATAAATTAGATGGAGAAAATAAACGAGATGTGTCAACTTATTGTACCATGTTATATTATGTTTCACAACCTATCGTGATCATAATTTAAGACGAAATCATCTTTCTTACTTATAACGCAACAAAAAATTGATTGATTTTGTGATAGTGAAATTTAGATTGAAACCGAGATTTAATATCGTACTTCAAAAAACCCAAAAAACAAGGAAAATTTTAAATTCAACTAACAAATATTCAATTTGATTTCAAGAAGGTCAAAGATAGACAACATGGTATAGCATGGGAGTTCAAAGTTTTATGACTTGGACATTTGAGAGATACATGAGTCTTTACACAAATTCTTAATTTTTTACTTTAAAAAAATTAGATAAAAGATTAAATATTATTTATTTAATATTACAGTAAAAGATTAAATATTAATTAAATTATTTAGATAAAAAAATGACAAAATTAGACACCTTTGAGTACAACAATACTTTGTCTTTTAATTTTCTACTGAAATGATTAGTGTTTCATCCATTATAATATTATAACGAATATATTTCGATAGACATATAACGTGTCAAATATCACTCATTTAGTTAACAAATAACAAAATCAGACACCCTTGTGAATAACGATACTTTGTTAGTTTCAACTAAAATGATTATTACTTGACAGTTGACACGTTATAGCAATATGACTGATGTATCTGTCACAAAGAGTAACAAATAACAAAATCAGACACCCTTGTGAATATCGATACTTTGTCATTTTCAACTGAAATGATTATTACTTGACACATTATAGCAAAATCAGACACTACCCTTGTGAATATCGATACTTTGTCATTTTGAACTGAAATGATTATTACTTGACACGTTATAATAGCAAAATGACTGATGTATCTGTCACAAGGAGTAATAAATAACAAAATCAGACACTACTATTCTTGTGAATACCGATACTTTGTCATTTTCAACTGAAATGATTATTAGTTGACACGTTATAATAGCAATATGACTGATGTATCTGTCACAAGGAGTAACAAATAAAAAAATCAGACACTACCCTTGTGAATATCAATACTTTATCATTTTCAACTGAAATGATTATTACTTGACACGTTATAGCAATATGACAGATGTATCTGTCACAAGGAGTAACAAACAACGAAATCAGACACCCTTGTGAATTGAATACCGATACTTTGTCATTTTCAAATGAAATAATTATTACTCCGCTTGACACGTTGTAATAACAAAATGACTGATGTATCTGTCACAAAGAGTAACAAATAACAAAATGACCACAACCCTTGTGAATACCAATACCTTATCATTTTCAACTGAAATGATTATTACTTGACACGTTATTATAGCAATATGATTGATGTATCTGTCACAAGGAGTAACAAATAACAAAATCAGACACTATCCTTGTGAATACTGATACTTCGTCATTTTCAACTAAACTGATTATTACTTAACACATTATAACAATTATATGATGACGGATGTATCTGTCACGAGCAGTAAGAACCAATGAGTATATGACAATGTTATGCATGAAATAAATATGGGAGAGAAGTAGGTAAAGGAGACAAGATGCACATGTTCAGTATTCACACACAGCAAGCTGACACAAATTAGCAGAGGAAACAGTTTATCATAGGGAAGTAGAAACAAAGGTATAGTAGCTAGCACAAAATCCCAAGCACTCTTATGAATGGACAAAAAGAATAATCAAATTAAAAAAAACACTTGTGTTCTTCAATTGGGTAATATTTATTGTAATTTAATTAATTTAATTATTTAATTTATATAAAATGGATTTAATTGGGTGATATTTTTTTGTGTAATTTAATTAGATATTTTGTGTAATTTAATTGGATTATTTAATTTATATAGACTAGATTTAATTGGGTGATATTTTTTGTGTAATTTAATTAGATATTTAGTGTAATTTGAATGGATTATTTAATTTATATAGACTAGATTTAATTGGGTGATATTTAGTGTGATTTAATTGGATTATTTAATTTATATAGAGTAGATTTAATTGGGTGATATTTAGTGTAATTTAATTGGATTATTTAAATTATATAGAGTGGATTTAATTGGGTGATATTTAGTGTAATTTAATTAGATAATTTAAATTATATAGATTGGATTTAATTGGTGATATTTAGTGTAATTTAATTAGATTTTTTAATTTAAATAGATTGGATTTAATTGGGTGATATTTAGTGTAATTTAATTAGATTATTTAATTTTATAGGAGTAGTATAGCATAGCTAGGTAGACATGATCTTCTTATACTTCCCTAATCCATGCAAAAATGTCCCTTAATTTAAACACATTTTAAAATATTAATTATTTTTTGTTTAATTGGGAACATACTCTCTTATTTTCATAGACTCTGTCTCAAAATAAATCACAAATTTTCAGGTGGGACGGTTTCGCAATACGATTATCATGAACTCTTATAAATTAATACGAGTAAGTAATTTTAATAAATTTAAAAAAAATGGAAATGAAATACCTTTAAATTTATGCATGAATTACTTATTTGAAATACATTTGAATTAATATATAGACATATAGTTATTTATACCTTTAAACAATCTATTTGTCTATGACTTAATCATATACTATTCATTATGCACTAAAATTTTGTAAATAAAATTGTAAGAATGATGGAAGAATTATCTAATTCAACATCTCTTGTATGTTAGACCTTTTATCAAAGTTAAGGTGTTATGTTCATACAATTTTGCAAATTCACACTCACTCTGTCTCCTTTATTCGTTTACATTTATATTTTGGTTATAGAAACAAAAAAAAATAATAATAACAATAACAATATTTATTGTATCTCGGTTGTCCACTAATTTCTTGTACAATAATAATAATAATAATAATAATAAAGGTACAAAAAAATCAATAAGATAGATTGAATGTATATATTTCAAATTCATCTCATAAATAAGAGTAAAATCAATTTGAATGTTTTAAAAATTTTAGGAATTACGAGTATATATTTTTCCATCTAAATAAAACCCTTAATGTTTAAAAAAAATCAAAAAGAAAATCGTAAAAGGAGCCACCAGAATGATTTTGATTGCAACGCGTTTTAACCAGATGTGTTATTAATACCAACTAAGTACGTTAGCTGACATCTGCAACTCGATCCACCTTTGCCAATAACTTACTCATCGATAATAATAATAATAATAATAATAATAATAATAATTTGGTTGCCTACCAATTTTTGTATCTCGATTGCCCACCAATTTTTTATAAACTGCATTTTGATTAATAATAATAATAATAATAATAAGGTTATTTCTGAACGAACCATAATTAAAAAACCGACTTTAATTATTTAAAATTTACATCAAAACAAAAATACATAACAAAAAATTGATAACAAATTAAATGAACTAACCTGCATATTGTTGTATCTATTGAAGCTCTTATAACAAACCGGGCACGAAAATTGGGTCGGCCCGATTAAAATCTGGGTCGGAGTCGGGATCCAATATTGCCCTTTATTCAACCTACTCAATAATGGATACCCTATTTCTTCCCTTTCCTCTTCATTATCATTATCATTATCATTATTATCGTCATTATTATTATTATTATTATAATTATTATCATAATTATTATTATTATTATAATTATTATCTTTATTTATTTCTTTAATATTATTTTCAGAAATATTGACACTAGGGTTTGGTAACCCTATATGTAAAGAAACTGTGACTGTTTCCTCATCCTCCAATAATTCTTCATCTTCATCTTCTAAGCTAGTTATACTCCTTTCACCCTTAAGGGTATTTTGGGTATTATACTTCATTATACCGCGATTCCGAGTTTTATTATTATCATCTTCTTCCATTGTTGTGGATGGACTTAAGCTTAGGAGTGGTAATGCTTCTTTTAATGGTGGTGATGGTGGTGGACTTGGAATTTTATTTTGAAATGAATAATAATTATTATAATTATTGTAATTATTATTATTATTATAATTATTGTAATTGTTGTAATTATTGTAATTATGAATATTATTATTGTAATTATTATTGTTATTATAATAGAGGTATGAAGAATTATGATGAGGGATGGATGAAGAAGAAGAGTGAAGAGGGTTGAATTTAGGTAATTTAATGAAGAAATTAGAGTAGGGATCATCCATGTTTAAATTAAATTAAAATTATAAAAATAAAAAAAAGTGATTATATATTTATATATATAGGGAATAATTTAAATTAAATTGAATTTATAAAAGTGATGAAATTTGAAGGTGGATGAAAAAAAATGAGCTTTATATAAATGGGAATGAGAATGAAGAAGAAAGGTTATAGAGAGAAAGATGAGTGGGAGGAGTGGGAGGTGGAGAAGAAGAGAGTGGGGGGAATGGGGAATAGTGGGTACTCATTGCACTCAATGTGTATTAAAAGAAGCAAAGGTGTAAATGTGTAATGTTGGTGTTGAAAATTCTAAAAAAAAGTTTTAAAATTGAATTGAATTGAAAATTTTGACTTGATTTTGGGTGAAAATATGGGGATAGAGTTGATTCGATTGGTTAAAATAAGAGTTACTTAAGTCTGTTGATCGAGAGAGATTATTTTTCACTGAATTAGTGGAGACATAATATGGAAAATGCTTTTAAGATGGTAAGTTTTTCTCTTTATTATGTCAGTGGTTTCTCAATAACTTTATTGGTTAAAAATATGGAGATTCAATTGGTTAAAATCACATTGAATTGAAAATAACCATGACTTGAATTGGGTAAAAATATGGGGTAAGAGTTGATTCAATTGGTTAAAAATAAAGAGTAGGTAAGTGTGTTGAGCGAGAGAGACCGTTTTTTCACTATATTAGTGGAAACATAATATGAAAAATAGTTTTCAAATAAGTTTCTCTCTTTATTATGGGAGAGGTTTATTGGTTAAAAATATGGGTAAAAATATGGAGGAAAAGTTGATTCAATGGGTGAAAATCAAATTGAATTGAAAACTTTGAGATGAATTGGGTAAAAATATTGAGTAAGAGTTTATTCAATTGGTTAAAATAAAGAGTATGTAGGTCGAGAGATACCGTTATCTACTAAATATGTGGAAATTAAACATAACATGTAAAACAATTCTCTAGATAAGTTTCTTCCTTAATTATGTGCACAAACTCTTGGAATAGACGGTCTTTCAATAACTTATTGAGAGACCACTCTAGTTATTGAGAGACCACTCTTCAGTACCACTCCCAACTTTGTTTTGTACCTGTTTTTATAAGAAATGTACCCTTTTTATATTTGTACACTCTTTTATGTTAATCGTACTACTTCTATTAGGTTTGATACCACTGTTACTTCTATTTGTATTTAGTCTCTCAGTAAAGTTAATGAGATACCGTCTCTCAGGAGACCTACTCAATTATGTGAGGGGTCTTTTTTTTTTGTAAAACAAATGATTTTAAATTTGTTTGTTTGAGTTACAGTTTGGTAATGAGTTTGACTGTCCGATACTCTGTATTAATTATATCTTGATAGTACCGTATAAATGGTGTAATATATATAATGATGTTCAGAAAAAAGGATGTTATTAAAGTGATATTTATGATTTAATTCGAGATTAAATATTGCATTACTTAGTTAGAATTTCTCATTTTCGATATTTATTGTCATTACGATAATTAGGTAGGGTTTGACAATATCCAAAGTTCTAAACCCAGATTCATAATTACGATAACTACGTAATTACTTTTGTTATGTTCATTCAATTATCGACAGATCAGACATATGAGTCTGTGACGGATTTGAAACTTCATTCCAGACCTAAGTCCGCCTCAACAAGATCATACCCAAAGAACTAGGTTCGGATCGGATCCGAAACATATTATCATCAATCAAAAGTTGGCACCATCTAGAATGAAGAATAATCCAAATAATGTTTGATAAATAATGGGTAAAACAATCAAGAGTAGGGTGAAGTAGTACTAATAAAGCTACTTTATTTGTGAGTATGTACATTCATAAATAGTGAAACTATATAATTCACCAAAATAAATTAGTGGTCGTACTTACTGTGACAAATTTCTCACTTTAACAAAAGTGTACTCACTAATTAATATCTCATCAATTACCCTTATTTACGGTACTGAATTCTACCTGTCGTAATTTCATAACAGATCAAATACAACGAATAAAATGAAAGCAGAATGCATAAAAAATAGCAAAAAAACCTTGTCTCGTCTATGGATGTAATTTATCAACCTAGTTCCGAGATTATAATCTGACGAGGAATATAACGGTATTACATACAAAAGATCAGTAGTTGTAGTAATAACTTTATAACAGATCAAGTCAAATGAATGAAACGAAAGCAGAATGCATAAGAAATAGCAAAAAAACTTGTCTCGTCTATGGATGTAATTTATCAATCTAGTTCCGATATTATAATCTGACGAGGAATATAACGGTATTACATATAGTCATGTGGGATCTTGTTTAAATCGTCTAATAAAATACATTATGAATATCAAATTTTTATAATTTTAAGTAACACGTAACTAAAGATATAGACAAAAGAAAACGAGTATCGACGTACGTGCATAAAGCAAACGTATACAAATGGTTGGAACGGAGGGAGTACAAAAGATCAGTCGTTGTAGTAACTTTATAACCGATCAAGTCAAATGAATGAAACGAAAGCAGAATGCATTATAAGAAATAGAAAAAAAAAAAATTTATGACGAGGGAACCCGCAGCCGCTATCTTTGGTGCGCTCTGGGTAAACCCTCGGGTATACGCATAGCCTGCAAACCACGCACACCAGGTAAACCGTCTGTGAACGACAGACTCGAAACCTAGAAGGCATAGTCTAATCTCAAGTCATACAACTTCCACATGTTCGCGCTTGCATGTGCGTGTACATATGGATGTAGATAGTTTATGTATTTATTGATCTGTTATAATCTGATCAGATTATATATGATCAAAAACGAGTATATATGTATATATATCTGTTTTAAGAAAGACGAACAGATAATATGATGTGAGCCAAGGTGGATTTGATGATTTTGTTCATTTAGTTAAGTTATTGGCTTTATTTTAACCTACGAATTTGGGGTCATATCCTATATAATACTACCTCCGGTTTTATATGATTGCCCCCTTTCATTATAATACTCCTCACATATATTACCTAAATGGGGCGAACATATAAAACCGGAGGGAGTAATATGCATGGGATGTGATATTAAAGGGGGACCCTAAGAGCTAAGGGTTATACTCCCTCCGATTCAGAAAGATCTTCCCCTTTGATTAAAATATACCTCACATATATTAAACAAAGAGGAAGATCTTTCTGAATCGGAGGGAGTATATTAGGATGATCTTAGACAATGACTTGCAATAATAATAATCATGTAGCTAATTTATGTCATCTAATTTAATTATGTGTCGGTTTATATCCATGGAAAATTAATTAATAACGATGCACGATTAGGTGTCATCAGAAATCGTCTTTTTTTAATCATATGAAAGATATTTCAATAACGTTATACGAAGATCAGATTTTTGTCCTAAAAACTGTGTAAGAATTTAGAAAAACAAAAGTGAGTGAGTACAGAGAATGTAGTTTATTAATTAATTACTGTAGTGAAAAAGATTCACGCATGCATGTCTTTCACCTTCGTGAAAAAAAAAAATTAAAATAAAATAAATCGTAACATGTCTAACCTAATATACATTGTTTTATGGTTTAATCTTTTACTTTCGTGAAAAAAAAAATCGGAACATGTCTAACCTAATATACATTGTTTTGTGGTTTAATTTATTACCTTGTCGTGAAAAAAAAAATCAAAACACGTCTAACCAAATATATAAGTAGTTTACAAATTAACCTGCATGTGTACGTGGTTTTTTACCTTGGCTTGGTAAAAAAAAAAAATTAAAACACGTCTAACCTAATATATTATGATCTTTGTGAAAAAAACTTTGTAACATGTCTAATTAACCTAATATATATATATACACACACGTAATTTACAGACTATTATTACCATGCACGTGAAACGGTTAAATGATAGGTGAATTATGTAACCGTGGATTGAGGGCATGGGATAAATCGGGTAATTTGGGAGAATTAATTATTTGTGTTGGAACAACGTACACCTGAATAAATTTCACCCACCTAACTTAATGTCACAAAAATGGGTTAAAAGATTTCACCCAAAAAAGGGTTAAAAGAATAGTAGATTGACCGTATCATGTACCGTAAAAATTTTAGAGAGACGTTTTTCATTAACGTCATAATGGTAGGCCTTATTATTATTATTATTATTATTATTATTATTTATTAATGTAGTGAAAGACGGTCTCTTATGAGAGCTACTTATGAACAGCATATTTGTACTGTCTGCCTAAATATATTACTCCTTCTGTATTGAAATAATTGTCGTTCTTGAGCAGTTTATGTATCCTCTAAGAGACTTGTAGGAGACGGTCAGACGATCTTTCTATAATGACATCATAATCCGAACAAACTTTTTACAGAAATGAAACACAAAATAAATATAGTGTAGGTTTTTTTAGTTTTTTAAAATAACTTTAATCTGTATGATTAATAAATACATGTGATTTGATTGATGTTTCAGCCCTAGGCAAAGTCCGAACCTAACTTCATTCTAATTGTATGTAGATGCATCCGTGCATGGTTAGGTAAGACAAAATCACAGTAAATGGTTGGTTGTCATTTATACAAATAATCTTCATTATTTGATCTGTTACAAATTTATGACAGATATATACGATATTCATAAAATGCATCTGCATTGATTTTTATTACTATTTTTCTAACGTGTGTCCACGTCGTTAATATAGCAATATTATCATGGATATTGTCTAAGTATGGTAAATAGAACTTAATATTTCAATTTATCATGATAATATCTATATTATAATTAACTTATTAACATGTGTTCAGTGGACACACGTTAGAAAAATCGTTTTTATTATATTCACTATTTACCTTGGGGTTTTTTTGGGTACAAAGTACGTCCCCCATGCATATTTGTTGTTACCTCAAAAACCCATCATTATTCATTGCTCATTATACACCATATATGTCATTTCATATTGATTATGCTCGTGAAGAAGCTTTACTAACCCATACTCACTTGTTTCTTCTTGGATGTTTGTGAACTAATAAGTGCGCAAATTAAGGGAATAGATATATAGTACTACCAACACATTAATATGGAGTGAAATATAAAAGTTAAATAAACGATTAACAAATATTGAGTGAAATATAAAAATTAAATAAATGACGACTAAGGCGATCGAATCTGTATTATTTGCTTGTAGTTTGAATTATAAAGTGGCGCCAGGGATCAGCCTGGTTCGATCAAATTAGTTGGAATCTGTTCTCGTATCTGTATTTTCCTAAATATTTATGATATTATACTACTAGTTTAATGTAACTCTAATATTATTCTCCTAATATATCTCTAACATTATAATAAAATTAATGTAAACGACGATTAGGTTAATTTTTTCAAAAACGACGAAACATTATTATTACCTGCTTTTGAAAGTCAAAACAAGTAAACGACGATTATAATACCAACAAGGATTGAACCCATATAATGCACACATATAACCTTCCATAACTTTACAAACTAAGTTCATTACATCGTTATCATTTATTCAAATACAAAAACTGTTATGAAATCGTCTCACAAGAGACTTTTTACTATTATTCAAATGAAAATTTCTTTGCTATAAGGCAAAGTGGATTTCTCTTGTGCATAGTAATGCCGGGAATGATATTAGTATCAATGTCTTCCTTCCTCAAACCGAAGGGCACTTCCCAATCGAAAGAGTACAATAGATTGGCTAGTGCAAGCTCCAAGTTAGCCACACCAAGAGCCATGCCCGGACATATCCTTCTTCCAGCTCCAAACGAAGCCAACTCAAAATCTTGTCCTCTAAAATCGATTGAACTTCCTATAAACCTTTCCGGCTTAAACACATCTGGGTCTTCCCATAACTCTGGATCTCTTCCGATTGCCCATACATTCACATGGACTAATGTCTTAGGTTAGATGTCGTACCCGCCTAGTTTTGTTTTTCGAATTGATTCTCTTATGACTAGCAATGGTGCAGCTGGGTGTAATCTGAATGCTTCTTTTACTACTGCTTTGAAATATTCGAGTTTTGAAAGGTCTTCTTCGTCGATATAACCCTTGTTTTGCCCCACATTTCTAACCTCCTCTTGCACTTTTCTTAGACTCTCTGAGTTCTTCATTAGCTCTGTCATCGCCCATTCTATCATGGCTGAACTCGTATCTGTTCCCGCCACAAATATTATCTACACAGATTGACAAGTTCAACATTTCGTAAGACCCGAGGCCGACAAAATTTGGCAAATTTAACTTCTTTTTTTCGTGATTTTAGGATATCGAGTGCTACCTACAACGGCTACTAGTATCTTGACCTCGATAAAAAAAACCTTACACACATAGTACAAAAACTTATGATATACTCCTCTCGCTCAAACCAAACAGCCACATCTGCTTTTTGGACATTATTATTTACAACTAAAGATAATCTTCAACATTCCAGACAATCTATAATAGAAAAATAATCATGTGCGTTATTGTTCGATTTTTTTTATAAGTAGATTAAAAATATCAATTTTTTTATAATTTTTTGCTGATGTAAAATGAAAGATATTGATGGTTTGCAATGCGCCAATGCGAACCATAAACGTTCATTAAATTTGATTGGAGAAAATTTTACTCCCTCTTGGTTTAAATGTTTGTCTCATTTATGCAATATATGTAAGCAGTATTATACCCCCTCCGTTCAATTTGATTCTTTACGTTTGCTTTTTCACACTTGTCAATGCACGTTTTCTTTTGTCCATATCGTTAGTTACATATTTCTAAATATTATAAAAATTTGATATTTATAACGCACTCGATTAGACAATTTAAACAAAATCTCACATGACTATATTTTATCTTATACTCCCTCCGTATCTATATGTTCGTCCACTTTGTTTAATACATAGGTGGAGTATTATATTAAAAGTGGACGAACATATAGATACAGAGGGAGTATATTAGAAGTTATATCGATAATTTTCGTCACTTACGAATAGTGTCCAAAAGCAAACGTAAAGAACCTATTGAAATAGAGAAAGTATTGAAATTGGACAATCATTTAAAACCGGGAAGAGTATTAGAGATAGTACCATTAAGATTGCTTTGATATGATCCATAGTAAGCTCAAATGTAAAAGACCTTTGTTTCTTGAGTTGGAGCAAGACATCTATGAGATCCTCTTGATCAACCTTGGGCCTATTTGGATCAAGATGATCATTGATGATTTCAGTGTAAAACTTATCCATTTTTTCAAACACTTTTTCAAGTCTTGAATGTTGTCCACTTAGCTTATCAAGCCAACCCAAATATGGGAAATAATCACCATAAAAGAAGCCTACAAATAGGGCTTGCACTTCATTTAAGAGCCCATGAAATTTGCTTCTTGGCCCATCATCTTCTTCATACCTATACAACCCCCATAATGACTATGTGATTAGTTAAATATCGGTTTCAATCTTGATTCTCGATCTGTTTATTTGACTCTAGAATTTCGATAGAGGTCGGAGGGCCTTAAAATGTGTGTTTAGTCTTTTTTTCTGAATTTTAAATGAGGCTGAATTGAATTAAACAAAATTATATTATTATGAAAATAAACCTTATTTTTGTAGTAAAGGGAGTTTATGTAGTAAAAAAAATCCATTTTGGATGGAACCAAATGTTTATAATTCAAAAAAACATAATATTGATTCATAAAATCATTTATCGTTTAATAAAATGCGATTATTATTTTTAAGGAGATATACAAAGGTAATTAGATGTAGATATCGACTCAATTTTCATTACTACCTTCACAACTTTAATTTGCTATAAACTAGTCTCTTTTTTTTACTATTATTATAAAAAACACATACCTTCTACCAAAAGCAATCCTACATATATTAGAGCTTCCAAAACTCATCAACAATTCACCCAAATCAACCACTTGAGAAGTAGATGAAAGCAAAGCAATCTTATTAACAAGCCTTGAGACTTCGTCGCGACGAATATAAGCAAAAGACTCAACTCTCTTGGAGCTCAAGAGATGCATAACACAAAGTTTCCTAACCTCTCTAAAATACTCACCATATGGTGCAAATGCAATGTCTAAACCTTTGTAACTTAGCCTTTGTATCCCAACTAATTTGGGCCTACTACAAAAGTTAAGGTCTTGTGTTTTCATGACTTCTTTAGCCATTTCAGCTGATTGAACTACTACAACGGGTACCTGTCCAAGTGTCAGACCGACCACTGGTCCATAAACTTTGCCTAATTTGGCAAAGTATTCGTGGGGAGTCGAGACGTCGTATTGGTGTAAGTTTCCTATTAAGGGTAGTCCCTTAGGCCCGGGAGGTGGTTCATTGTGCTTTTGGTTTGTCTTGTGGTTGTGAAGTAGTAGAAGGAATATGATAGGAGATACAACTAGAAAGAGCAATATCAACATGTTTAGTATGTTTCTATGTGTTTTGTTTCATACAACTTTGTATAAATAGGCCTACAAAAGTCTATGAACTCTTGTCCGGTCGATAGAAATGACACGATCAAGGTACGGGTGAGTGACTCTTATGTCGTGTCAATGTTAGGAAAGGGCGACGTAGGCACAACCCATGACGCATAGTGTGTCGTGTCATGTTGTGTCGTACTTATTGGGCGTGTCTAACCAATTGCTCAAATTTACGTTTATTACGTTACATTTTGGGTGTGCCAAAAGTACGTCGTGTCCAAGACTCCAAGAGGATCTTGTCGTGTCATGCTGAGTCGTGCGAAAATAGGTCCGTGCCTTAATGGGTTGCAGCCTGCAGATCATGTTAATCTGTGTCAACCCACCAACCCACATGCCTATTTCCATCTCTATCGACATTAATGTAGGGGAAATAATTACTCCTATAATTATCTAGTCATGACAAAAATGGTTCTCGATAATATCTTATCCTACTACATTTTAAATTGAATTTTATTCCTTTTGAGTCTATCATACATATGAGTAGATCTACTGAAAAATCACCTCTTACTAAATTAGGAAAAATATGACTATACATCTGGTTGTAGAATAGCATTGTACAACCAGAACAAAGTTGTTGAACTTTTGTATATATTTATTGAGCTTATAAAAGTTTCTAAGCTGAGTTGTACGTTTTTGAGTTTAAACATTTATGTGATTTAAATCGACAACTTTGTACTAAAGCTCAAAAAGTTTACAGCAAAACTCGAAACCTTTGTAATAAAGCTCAAAATCTGAAAATCAGTTGTACATAGAGCATTATACAACTGGTTGTATAACCCTCTTACATAACTTCCTCCCCTCATTCTGTTAGAGATCTATCAATAATACTTACTAAAACGTTTTTGTACATATATTATATGACGGTCCTATAAAACGTTTCTTCTATTCCAAATCTATCAATAAAAAATTAAGCTAGATTTTCCATTTCTAGTCCATTATTCCATACGGCCCGTCGCAACCACTTCTAGCTGCCTAGCTGGCCCATTAGTCGTTACATGGGCCCAAGTTTTATAGATTGTTATGGACCCGACCCGTCAATTCAAGAGCAAGTAGACATGGACTATGGAGTACTTATCCATGTTATTGGAACTTTGTGAGAGATTTTGAGGGAAATATAGTTTTTTAGGTATTCGGTAGGGTCGATAATAATTGTCGTTCATTAGTATATTTTTGGAATCAGTTTGGTCAAAGTTTAGATAAAAATTAGTCAAGATAATGTATGGCCGACTCCAAGTTAAGCGTATTTGAATCCCATACCAAATTTAGTAAAAAAAACTTGAATCCTGGATGACTATCAAACAGTCGCTTTCGATCAAAACTTATGACTTCTCGTGCTCCTTGAGACGTGTTAGGACTGCCTCCGCTTCTATCAACTTGCCAACTATACTTAGAATTAGAAATGGAAGTGGGCAGTGTCGTGTCGTACCTTGTGTCGGTCCATCGTGTATGGAGGAAAAAATGGGACGACCCAGGCACATGGAAGTGGGCTTTGTGTCTAAGGTAGACTCAAAATGAGAGAATAGTAAACACTAAAAAAGCCATGCTCTTTGAAGGAGCACACAATTTAACTTAGCCAATTTCAACTATGTTTCTTGATTCAATAACACGGTTTTTCTCTTTGAGCCGATCATGTAGAGGTGTTTTTCGCATCTGCTTTCCAACTTTAAAAAACGTTTCTTATCCTATCTTGACCAACAATATCAAGATTTTCAAGATTTGTATAATCCTTGGATGCTTTTGCATCGGTCTCATTCAAGAATTTAGATTTAACATGACTCAAAAACCTTTGAAAATCATCACAACTCAACACAATCTCATATGTATCACTTTTTTTTGATGCAAAAGGAACTATAACGATGATTATAATACTAACAAGGGATGAACCCATGTCATGAGTACTAACTACAACCTTTTATGATTTTACAAACTAAATTCATCGTGTTATCATTTATTTGAACGAAAATTTCTTTGCTATAAGACAAAGTGGATTTCTCTTGTGCATAGTAACGCCAGGCATGACATTAGTATCAATGTCTTCCTTCCCCAAACCAAAGGGCACTTCCCAATCGAAAGAGTACAATAAATTGGCAAGTGCAAGCTCCAAGTTAGCTACACCAAGAGCCATGCCTGGACATATCCTTCTTCCTGCTCCAAACGGAGTCAACTCGAAATCTTGTCCTCTAAAATCGATTGTACTTCCTATAAACCTTTCCGGCTTAAACACATCTGGGTCATCCCATAGCTCTGGATCTCTTCCGATTGCCCATACATTCACATGGACTAATGTCTTAGGTTGGATGTCGTACCCGCCTAGTTTTGTTTTTCGAATTGATTCTCTTATGACTAGCAATGGTGCAGCTGGGTGTAATCTAAATGTTTCTTTTACTATTGCTTTGAAATATTCGAGTTTTGAAATATCTTCTTCATTGATACAACCCTTGTTCTGCCCTACATTTCTTACCTCCTTTTGCACTTTTCTCAGACTCTCTGGGTTCTTCACAAGCTCTGTCATTGTCCATTCTATCATGGCTGAACTCGTACCTGTTCCCGCCAAAAATATTACCTACATAGAATCGAAAGTCCAAAAATTGACAACGTTAACTACTTTTTCGTGATTTTGGGATATCCGAGTGCTACCTACTAGTATATATCCCCACCTCAATCAAAAACCCTAAACACATAGTAGAAGAACTTATAATCGATATACACCTTACATTCAAGTCCAATAGACACATTTGTTTTTATCACACTATTCACAACTAAAGAACGTCTTTAATATTCTTGGGTGTGATCTTGTTTGATCTGTCTTTATAAGCAAATTAAGAATATCAATTTTCGTATATTTTTTTTTTGCTGATGTCAACAAAATAAAAGAGGTTGATACTTTAAAACGCATCTCGATAAACATATCAAAAACACAATTGTTTATTGGATTGAAATAGTACCATTAAGATTGCTTTGATATGATCCATAGTAAGGTCAAATGCAAAAGCCCTTTGTTTCTTGAGTTGGAGCAAGACATCTATGAGATCCTCATGATCAACCTTGGGCCTATTTGGATCAAGATGATCATTGATAATTTCAGTGTAAAACTTATCCATTTTTTCAAACACACTTTCAAGTCTTGAATGTTGTCCAGTTAGCTTATCAAGCCAGCCCAAGTAAGGGAAATAATCACCATAAAAGAAGCCTACAAATGAAGCTTCCATTTCATTTAAAAGCCCATAAAATTTGCTCTTTGGCCCATCATCTTCTTCATACCTATACAAACCCATAATAATGATAAAGTAATTCAGAGGACAAATCAATTATTAAGGGCTCGTTTGGTTGATGCGGGCGGGAAGTACAAATTCATGGGAAGTAAAACATCATGTGAAATAAACTCTCTTTCCTCATTCACGGAAATTTCTAAAAAGTGTTTGGTTACCTATGCGGGAACTTAATTCATGGAAATTATGCAGAAGTCACTTCCCACATTTGTGCAATTTTGGAACAACCAAAAAATTCAATTTTTTGCAAATCATGGGAATTTCTACCTCCCATGATTTCACAAGGGCAACCAAACAAGCCTTAATTCATATTTAACTTATAAAATTCGCATTATATAAATCTCAAAATTTGAAATAAATAAATAAAAATAATTGTAAATATTTATTTAAATAATAGTTGACTGAATTTAATTAAAAGAATAATTAATCAACTACGAGTAGCATTTAATAAAAAAAAGTAAGTTTTTTCCCTTTCATGGATCTCTTCATTTTATACTAATACCACTAATATGTAAATAATATATTTACAAGTACAACACACAATTTTAACACATCATTAATATTTTAATTTCAATTATTGATTATTAATAATGTAATTATTTATTAAATAAAATCAAAAAATTGCACGGTTTTATACTAGTTTGCTTACTATAAACTAAGGCCATCTTGTTAACATAAAAAAATAGAATACCTTCTACCAAAAGCAATCCTGCATATATTAGAGCTCCCAAAACTTATCAGCAATTCACCCAAATTAACCACTTGAGAAGTAGAAGAAATCAAAGAAATCTTATCAACGAGCCTAGAGACTTCGTCGCAACGAATATGAGCAAAAGACTCAACTCTCTTAGAGCTCAAGAGATGCACAACACTAAGTTTCTTAACCTCTCTAAAATACTCACCATATGGTGCAAATGCAATGTCTAAACCATTGTAACTTAGCCTTTGTATCCCAACTAATTTAGGCCTACTACAAAAGTTAAGGTCTTGTGTTTTCATGACTTCTTTAGCCATTTCAGCTGACTGAACCACTACAACGGATACCTGTCCAAGTGTCAGACCGACTACTGGTCCATAGATTTTGCCTAATTTGGCAAAGTATTCATGGGGAGCCAAGACATCGTATTGGTGTAAGTTTCCTATTAAGGGTAGTCCCTTAGGCCCGGGAGGTGGTTCATTGTGCTTTTGGTTTGTCTTGTGGTTGTGAACTAGTAGAAGGAATATGATGGGAGATACAACTACAAAGAGCAATATCAACATGTTTAGTATATTTCTATGGGTTTTGTTTCATGCAACTTTGTATAAATAAGCCTACAAAAAAAAGTTCATGGACTCTTGTCGGGTCGATGGAAATGGCATAATCCAGACACAGGAAAGCGAATCTGATATCGTGTTACTGTTTAGAAATGGCGGCCTCGACACAACCCACAGCGTACATCGTGTCGTGTCGTTCTTGGGTGTGCCTAACCAATTGCTCAAATTTACATTTATTACTTTATATTTTGGGAGTGCTAAGAGCGTGTCGTGCCCAAGAGAACCTTGTCATGTCGTGCTGAGTTGTGCAAAAATAGGCTCATGCCTTAATGGGGTGCAAGTCACGTTAATCTGTGCCAACTCACAAACCCACGTGCCTATTTCCATCTCTATCCACGGGAGGGGGAAAATAATTTCTCATATAATTATATAGTAGTAATAAAAAAAATGGTTCTTATAATATCTTATCCTACTACATTTTAAATTGAGTTTTATTCCTTTTGAGTCTCTCATACATATGAGTAGGTATACCGAGAAAGAACCTCTCACTAAATTAGTGGGAGAAACAACATGGAAAATGAAATCTACATAACTTCCTTCCCTTATCCTGTTAGAGATCTATCAAAATACTATTAAGAGACCGTTTCTTTGATGTTTTTGCACACATATTCAGAAAAGAAAATAGGATTATACATCTGGTTGTACAATAGCATCGTACAACCAAGGCAAAGTTATTAAGCTTTTATATATATTTACTGAGCTTATAAAAGTTTCTGAACTAAGTTGTAAGTTTTTTATCTTAAACATTTATGTGATTTAACTCGACATTTTTTAGAAAGTTTACAGCAAAATTCGAAACTTTTATGATAAAGCTCAAAATCTTAAAATTCTTTAAACATAGAGCTATTTACAACTTGTTGTATAATCTTCTCATTGCACATATTTTATGACGATCCTATAAAACGTTTCTTCTATTCCAAATAATCTATCAATAAAAAGTTAAGCTAGATTTTCCATTTCTAGTCCATAATTCCATATGGCCCGTCGCAACCATGCCTAGCTGGCTACCTAGCCCATTAGTCGTTACATGGCCCCAAATTTTTTAGATTGTTATGGATCAAAAGCAAGTAGACATGGACTATATATAGTACTTATCCATGTTATTGGAACTTTGTGAGAGATGTCGGCGAAATTTAAATTTTTTGATCGTCGGTACGGTTGATAATGATTTTATCTAACTCGTATATTTACAGAATCGGTCAAGACTTTCAAGATTTGTATAATCCTTGGATGCTCATGCACCAGTCTCATTCAAAAATTTAGATTTAACATGACTCGAAACCTTTTGAAAGTCAGCACAACTCAACACAATCTCATATGTATCACTATTTTATGTAAAATGAACTATAACGACGATATAATACTAACGAGGGATGAACCCATATCATGAGTACATAAGTACAACCATTTATGACTTTACAGACTAAGTTCATTGTGTTATCATTTATTCAAACGAAAATTTCTTTGATATAAGACAAAGTGGATTTCTCTTGTGCATAGTAATGCCAGGGATGACATCAGTATCAATGTCTTCCTTCCTCAAACCAAAGGGCACTTCCCAATCAAAAGAGTACAATAAATTGGCAAGTGCAAGCTCGAAGTTAGCCACACCAAGAGCCATGCCCGGACATATCCTTCTTCCTGCTCCAAATGGAGTCAACTCAAAATCTTGTCCTCTAAAATCGATTGAACTTTCTATAAACCTTTCCGGCTTAAACACATATGGGTCATCCCATAACTTTGGATCTCTTCCGATTGCCCATGCATTCACATGGACTAATGTCTTAGGTTGGATGTCGTACCCACCTAGTTTTGTTTTTCGAATTGATTCTCTTATGACTAGTAATGGTGTTGCCGGATGTAGTCTGAATGTTTCTTTTACTACTGCTTTGAAATATTCGAGTTTTGAAATATCTTCTTCATTGATACAACCCTTGTTCTGCCCTACATTTCTTACCTCCTTTTGCACTTTTCTTAGACTCTCTGGATTCTTCACTAGCTCAGTCATTGCCCATTCTATCATGGCTGAACTCGTATCTGTTCCCGCCACAAATATTATCTGCATTGATTGACAAGTCCAACAATTGACAACATTAACTAATTTTTCCTGATTTTGAAATATCGAGTGCCACCTACGTACATACTAGTATCTCAAATTCAATATGCACATTTGTTTTTTCACATTATCCATAACTAAAGAAAATCTTTAATATTCTAGAGTGTGATTTTGTTTGATTAGTCTGTTTAAGCAGATTAAGAATATAAATGATGTTGATGCTCTTGATGATTTAAAATACATCTCGATAAACGTGTCAAAGGCATAAGTGTGTATTGGGTTTGAAATAGTACCATTAAGATTGCTTTGATATGATCCATAGTGAGCTCAAATGCAAAAGCCCTTTGTTTCTTGAGTTGGAGCAAGACATCTATGAGATCCTCATGGTCAACCTTGGGCCTATTTGGATCAAGATGATCATTGATAATTTCAGTGTAAAACTTATCCATTTTTTCAAACACACTTTCAAGTCTTGAATGTTGTCCACTTAGCTTATCAAGCCAACCCAAATATGGAAAATAATCACCATAAAAGAAGCCTACAAATAAGGCTTGCATTTCATTTAAAAGCCCATGAAATTTGCTCCTTGGCCCATCATCTTCTTCATACCTATACAAGTGAAACAACCCAATAATGACAAGTGATTAATAGTTAAATTAAACATCGGTTTCAGTCTCGATCCTGGATTTGATTATTACACTCTAGATAGAGGTCGGAGGGCCTTAAAATGTGTTTTTCGGCCGTATTCTCTTTTAATGAGGTTCAATTGAATTAAACTAAATTAGCTGAAATTAGTTAGAAATTCTGTATATACTAAGAGATAATACTCTTATAAATCTTGCTCTAATTAGCATGTTAACATATGTTTAGCTGACACACGTCCAGTTAGAAAAGTATTTGTTTACCATTATTTATATATAAAAATATATACCTTCTACCAAAAGCAATCCTGCATATATTAGAGCTCCCAAAACTCATCAACAATTCACCCAAATCAACCACTTTCGAAGTCGAAGAAATCAAAGAAATCTTATCAACAAGCCTCGAGACTTCATCGCGACGAACATGAGCAAAAGACTCAACTCTCTTAGAGCTCAATAGATGCACAACACTAAGTTTCTTAACCTCTCTAAAATACTCACCATATGGTGCAAATGCAATGTCTAAACCATTGTAACTTAACCTATGCATCCCAACTAAAGTAGGCCTACTACAAAAGTTAAGGTCTTGTGTTTTCATGACTTCTTTAGCCAATTCAGCTGACTGAACCACTACAACGGGTACATGTCCAAGTGTCAGACCGACTATTGGTCCATAGGTTTTGCCTAATTTGGCAAAGTATTCGTGGGGGGTCGAGGTGTCGTATTGGTGTAGGTTTCCTATTAAGGGTAGTCCTTTAGGGCCGGGAGGTAGTTTTTCATTGTGCTTTTGGAAGTGAAGTAGTAGAAGGAATATGAGAGGAGGTAGTATAACTAGAAAGAGCAATACCAACATGTTTTGTATGTATGTTTCAATGTATTCTATGTTTCATGCAACGTAACCTTGTATAAATAGGCCTACGGGAAAGTGGACCTCGTGTCATGTCAGTGTTAAAGAAAGAAAGGTCGGTCCAGGTACGATCCACTAGGCCACTACAGCATATCTTGTCGTGTCGTGTTTGAGTGTGCTTAACCAATAAACTAAATCATCAAATTTAGGCGGGTTTGTTTACATTTTGAGCGTGCAAAGAGTGTGTCGTGTCCAGCCATCCAGGTTGACCGTGTCGTGGCGTGCCGTGCCAAAATAGGGTCGTACCCACTTTCATCTCTATCCACACTACAATGTAGGAACAAAAAAAAGAAGAAAAGAAATAAAAGTCATCACTGCTCTTATATATATTAGCCTTATTTCTTTACATTTCGACATGACAAAAATATGTTGTGCAAAAGTGGACTGTGTCATGTTATGTTGAGTCATGCCTAAATGGGTTACGGGTCATATTAATCCATATGTACCAAACCCACCAACCAACGTGCCAATTTCCGATCTTATTATTCATGATAATTACTCTTATAATTATCTGGTTATAAAAAAAATGGTTCATGATAATATCGTATTGTACTTCATCTAGATATATACATATATATCTAGCACGTTATTCCAAGTGATTGATAGCACAAGTCGTCCTTATGTAGTTTTGTAAGTCATTGATGAGATCAAATGATATATAAAGTTAAATTTAAATTCTGATCTGTAACGAAGATATCAGAATTTACAAGTATTTTTATATTAAATCAAGATAAATACGAGTATTTTTTAATTTTAAACGATCTATTTTTATCTTTTTCACGATATTTAATCTGTTATAACTTTAAAACAGATATTTCGTCACAAGAGAACAGATCACCGACTCATACAACAAGAGTCCATTAATAATCAATCATCTCTATGTTTCATAAGTGAACTCTTTTAAATTGAATTTTACTCTTTCTAAGTCCACAACCTAGAAACCATCTTTCATTAAATTAGTGAGATACACAACCTGAAAAAAAAAAAAAAATTACATTAATCTTCACCTAAACTTCTTAAAAGTATCTCAATAACGTTATAGAAAAACCGTTTTTTTTTTTGGTTTTTTTTACATATATACTATATGACGATCCTATAAAAAAGTGTCGGTTTCCCGTGTTTGAAATGTGAACATGGAAATTTGTAGGACGTTACATGTGCACTATTCACGTCCATAAGTTAAACTACTACTCCGTACTAGATTTTTCAATTATGGTCCATGTTCTATATGGTCCTAGGAGCCCATTAGATTGTTATGGATCTTCAAATATAGGAATTTTGTGAGAAATTTCAAGGAAATGTTGGGTTTTTTTTGGTATCGGTAGGGTCGATAATAATTTTGGTTGACTCGTATACGTAATGGAATCAGATTGGTCAGAAGATTAGATAAAATTCGGTTAAAAATAATGAAAAGCCGACTCCAAGGTGAAAATATTTGACCCGATACCAAGTTTATTTAGTAAAAACTTGAATCGAAAGCCCATTTTTTATTATTATTTAATTTAATAATTACATTTTTTGATATCGGTCCATGTAGCACGGGCTCGATGGAGGTGTTCGAGTAGGGTGCGTTGATACGTTTTTTCCATCTATTTTTGTGTTGTATTCGACTATTCGTAGTTAGTTTGTGATGGAATGTGACAATTTTATAGATATACAAAATTCTTGTTTGTGACACTTCAGCCCAATCCAATGGAACTAGGAGACCCAAAACCAAAATAAAAAATATACTTACAATCAAACCTGTCGAAAAATGACCCGCCTCGAAAATCGGTTCGAAATTTGTTCCGAAAAAAATCGGGAACAACCTGCCCGAAAATGACCGAACCCCGAAAGTCCTATATAAACTGCGTATTAGGGATCTGTTTAGGTTTCCTAATCTCTGTAAGGTTTCTGATTAGGGCTTGAGAGTCCTCTATAAACTATTTTAGAATTTTTTTAATAACCGTCAGTCATTTTATGTTATACGAGTCATTTTAACATGGCAAACAACATATCTCACATTTTTCAAAAAAGACAGTCGAATTTAAAGGTTATTATCCACGTTTTCGGACTGATTTGGTCCCAAAATAAAATGTCTCAAAATTCACAATGTAGAAGTAACAGAAGCTACGTACCGTTATAAATAAACACTTTTAAAAGACATTCGACTATCTTTCGAGTAACGTCGAAATAGGGCGAAATCTTCCATATATATAGGGCCCAAAAAGTCCATGTTGGCATGAAAAGCCGACTTTGGACTTAAAAAATAGACCCACTTGCTTGCTCCAACCCGGTCCAGCCCGCTCATGCGGGCCATTTTTATTGCTTAGGTCCGACCCAAGCCCGAAGCGGACCGACCCATGACCACCTCCACAATTATAGGGCCGGGGTTTGGACTTAAAAACAGGCCTACTCGTTTGGCCCGACCCGGTCCAACCCGCTAATGCGGACCATTTTTATTTAAAGCTGGCAAACCTGACGTGCCGGACCGTGCTTCGTGTCCATTCAGTCCGGCTCAGTCGTGCCTGGCAGGCTCCACCGTTCCGTGTCGTGCCGTGCCTAACTCTGAGAACATGCATCGAGGTACGGTTCCTAGCCTGGGTCCGGTCGTGCCTAAGTCATGCTCGACCAAATTTTCAGGATTTTTCATTTTTTCGAGATTTACAGTCGTGCCAGCCCAACCGTGCCTCGTGCCGGGTCATGCCTAGGCACAGACTTTTCTTCAAATTGACGTCACGGCCCGACTTGGGAGCGGTCGTGCCGTGCCCGTGCTTTTCACCACGTCATCACCGTACCGGGCCCAGTCATGCTTATTTTCGTGCCGGACCGGGCCACCGAGATGGGCCCAACCCAATTTACCAGCTCTATTTTTATTGCTTAGACCCGGCCCAAACCTGAATCGGACCTACCCATGACGACCTCTACAATTATACTCCTATAGATTTTGGAAGCTTGAGATCGTATATAAGGGACGGTGTTTTGAATTCTCTAGGTCAGTAGTAGGTGTTACCGGGAAAAACTGTCGCCATAATCTGCGTATTTTCTGGTGAAAAGATGGCGATTCAATCAAACCAGAGGAATCGAAGAATCACGGTGGTTGTCGCCGGAGATTCTGGTACCGGGAAATCCAGTTTAATCGCCACCGCCGTATCCAAAAAGTGTCCGTTGAAAGCTCTCCGTGTTCTGCCGCCGAAGCAGCTCGCCGCTGACTTTTTCCCCGAACACGTACCCGTTACTATCATTGACACACCATCTGGGTAATCTGTTTGTATTACCATCGTTATTTCTTATCAAAACTTGTTGGATTGATTAGGGTTTAGGGGTTTGTATGATTTTATCGGATTATGGATTAAAATTGTTGGATTAGGGGTTAGGGATTTGTATGATTTTATCGGATTATGGGTCAAAATTGCCGGATCATGGATTAGGGTTTAGGGACTAGGTGGTAGAGAATTATGATTGAAATTGTCGGATTAGGGATTAGGGGTTAAGGGTTTGTATGATTTTATCGGATTATGGATCAAAATTGTCGGATTAGGGATTTGTATGATTTTATCGGATTATGGATCTTAATTGTCGGATTAGGGGTTAGGGATTTGTATGATTTTGTGGGACTATGGATTAAAATTGTCGTATTAGGGATTGAGTAGGTCTCCTGAGAGACGGTCTCATTAAGAGACTACTTTCAAATGAAAGTAACAGTGGTAATAGAAGTGGGTACGCTTGTTATAAAAACAGGTACAAAACAAAGTTGTCATTTAAGGGTACGAATAGAACATAAAGTGGTACTGAAGAGTGGTCTCTCAATAAGTTATTGAGAGACCGTCACTCCCAAGAATTTGTGTTAGGGATTATGGGTTTCTATGATTTTGTCGTTTTTGTTTTAGTTTGATGCGGAGTATAACATTACATTACATTGATATGTGGTATTGTGTGCATGTGGTGTAGTCCTGAAAACATTAAGAAAAGACACAGAGCGGATGCGATTCGGCTTGCAGATGTTGTGGTGCTTACTTTTGCTTACGATCGTTTGTGTACATTTGACAATTTGAGATCTTATTGGCTCCGGGAACTTCGTCGTTTGAAGGTCTCAACTTCTTACCCACTACTCTTCCTGCACGCTTTCAGTTGTACTTTGTATCTCGTAAGTTACACATGTTAGTATGTGAACTCTGTCTTTGTAGGTGAAGGTGCCTATAGTAATTGCTGGTTGTAAAGCTGAATTGGTGGATGAGTTTAGCGCAGAGCAGATTAAGCAGGCATTGTTTCAGGAAGAATTTCGTGCGCTTGACATTCATGTAGACTGTTCTGCATATCACAATTTACAGGTAAACCATTATATTGATAAAATTTTCGCTGATTTCCCTGAAATAAACATCTAGCATCTGGATTGAACAATTCAGGGGTTTGTCATCTCACAGATATTTGATGTTTTCCATCATGCCATACGAGCTGTGCTTTACCCACTAGCCCCAATCTACGATAGGAAAACTCAAAATTTCACGCGTCAATGTATCGGTGGTTTAAACCGTATATTTTTTCTCTGCGACCTTGATCAAGATGGTGCATTAAATGATGCAGAACTGAATGAGTCTCAGGTTTGTAAATCCCCTCTTTTTTTTTGTCGTGTACTTATAGTTTAGTTACTTATCTGTGCATAATGTTTTTAGATCTTCAATTGATAATACATCCATTTTTAAAATTTCTTTTCATAGGGTTGAGTTAAGAAAATGAAATTATAAAACTAATCTAAAGATTCACTAATTAGTGGATGATATTACTTTATAAATTCTCAAACTATTTTAATGAAAAATCACACTTTTCATGAAGTTGGTAATACTATACTATACATATACATATTAATTTTGATTTAAACGGAATGTGTCAAATCTCCTCGAACAAAGCATCATTATTGAAACATTTAAAAGTATGTATTTATGAATTTATTACAAATAAGAGTATATTTTAATTAAAAAAAATAACGGCCGTAGTTTTTTTTAATAGCTCTTCATCAAAATACTTGAGAACTAATCATATTTAAAATTATAATGACTTGAACTTAATTCCAAAAATTAATAATGTAGACATTGACAAACAATAATTACCTTATTTAGATATGACATTTGGAGGGAAAATTTAGTAGGAGAGTTATTCTCTTAGTAATATAGAGATTGTGTTGTTTTAGCTACGTGTTTTTGTGATTAATAGTTATCCTTACCGTCTTTTTTATTTGCACTTAGTGACACTAGTTCTCTTTGTGTCCCTGATGATTGTGAACAGGTCACATCCTCTAATGCTCCTCTTAAGCCATCTGAAATTGCTGCTTTTAAGAGAGCTGTGCAAGACAACTTCCCTGAAGGAGTTAATGAGCATGGTCTTACTATAGATGGATTTATATTCCATTATAAATCTGCCATTCTAAATAGACGCATTGATTTACTATGGTCAATCTTGCACAAATTTGGATACAATGATGATATTAGACTTGCTGTTGATGTTCTCCCACCTTCTTTTAAACGAGCTCCTGACCAGGTAGGCAGAAAAGTAAAAATGCTTGTTACTCGACTTACTCCCACACTTACCCTAGAGAGTTAAATTACTGAGATTAGGACCACGAAAGGAGAGGAAGAGTGTTTCTAAAGCGTTTTGTATTATATTTCACGTTTAGAAGTGTTTTTTAAGTCTTTGCTTGCTGCTATTTAATGTGTGCAGAGCGTGGAGCTGACAAATGCTGCCCTTGATTTCTTGAGAGAAATTTTTTGTTTATGCTACGAAGAACGTGTAAGTATCTCATCTTGTTTATCCATTCCAATCATTTCATTTCTACACATTTGTGGAATGTACGTAAGTTATATTTTAATCATAATTTCTTACTTGTATTTAATTTTGGTGCATTCTAAGTTTGAGGGATCAGATTGGCCGGTTTCTTCATATTTAGTTTTGACCTTAATCATTGATTCTTCTTCTTCTTAAATCCCAAAAAGGAGGAGTTGAACGGAGGGAGTATCACTTTTGTAATGAGTGAAACGTTCCGCGTCTGCTAACTTTGCGTTTTTTGTGTGTCTTCACTTGCTCATTCGAATAATTGTTACCGTTGTGATTTTTTTCTCATAATAATATTCTACCCATGACAGGATGGTGTTATCAGCGGTACAGAGATGGAGCGTTTGTTTCCTACATCACCAGACTGGTATAACCTTTGTTCTTTTTTTTTGCTTGGAATTTTTTTTTGTATGGCACACCCCTAACTATTTTCATTTTGGTGATCTAGTCCCTGGAGTGAAAGCCCATACATGGGTGCTGCCTCTGCAAATGTATTGGGCGGTTTAACACAGGATGGATTCCTCTCACAGGTATGTTTCAACTTCTAAATCCTTTTTAGCGGGTCTTGTTGCCTTGCGTGTTAGAGTAGTTTGCACGTTAAGGAATCTGCTGTGGTTCTTGGCTGAACTCTTACCTGTCTATTTAAGTTATAGATGATGGATGTTATGGAACTATACACTTACAATAATCAGATATTTCATGGGGTGGTTATGTATGATGGATGTCCTAGCTTTTGATATCCTTTGTTGCATGTCTTGTGCAGTGGGTCCTGATGACACTTCTGGAGCCAGCTAAAACTGTTGAATACCTGACTTATATTATGTTTAAGGATGAAGACCCTGCATCTCACATTCGCTTAACTAGGAAGAGGCTTACTGATCGTAAAAAAAGGCAATCTGAGAGAACTGTTTACCAGTGTTTTGTGTTTGGGCCAAAAAAGGCTGGTAAAACGGCGTTGTTGGATGGTTTTTTGGGAAGGTTTGTGATATTGCCTACCTTTTAATGGATCTTCGTTATAATGTACGGAGTATGTCACATTTTAGTTAATGCATATGATTACATTTTTCATTTTCTTATATGCAGGCCATTCTCGGATACTTCCATTCCAAATACTGAAGAGAGATATGCTGTGAATGTTGTAGACGGGGCTGAGGTAAGTGCTATTGATGTGTAACTTATATTAAAGTAATATGTTGTGAACTTGTGATTTGGAAACAAGTTCAAGCGAGACAAAAAACAAAAGAGATTTTGATGTACTTGTGCTGTGTTACGCGTATATAATAAGACGGTGTTCACCTTTGCTAGGGAATCCAGAAGTTCCTTGTTTTGCGAGAGATTCCTGAAGCTAAAGTCAAGAATCTGCTTTCTGATAAAGAATCTTTAGCTGCGTGTGATGTGGCATTGTTTGTGTATGATAGGTGAGTAAACTTTATTTCAAAAAAAAATCAATATCTTTGGCAAATTTACCTGTGGCTTCCAGACATGAAGTGCTTTATACGTTGCAATGTCTACTCCTGTTTCAGCACCGATGAATCATCATTCAAAAAGACAGCTAAATTGCTTGAGGAGATTGCCAGGCACGGGGAAGATACTGGTTATGGAGTGCCTTCCATGATCGTGTCGGCTAAAGATGACCTAAACTCCTATACTAAATCAATCAAGGATTCCACCAGGGTAAACTTTAATCTTCAGTTCTGTCTGACTGTTCCTTTTGTATGTAAAATGACTCTCGATAAGAACCCAAATGGTCAATGAATGTTAGTTCAACCTTCTTACTGGGTTAAAGAGTTAAAAAAAACAGTTTGGAAAATGATAATATGAAAATAAAAGTTTTGATAAATGTACGTTGTGTCACTACGCTCATTTGGAGAAATGAATGGTTAAAGTTAATTAATCTGGGTTAAACTTCTTCCCCTTTTTCCGCCAACCAATTATGAAAAGTTCTCTATTTACAGCTTAGCCAGGATATGGGGATTGATGCTCCAGTTCCCTTCAGTGCCAAACGAGGGAACTTGAACGACTTATTCCAGAGGATAGTTACCACAGCAGAACAGCCTCATCTCAATATTCCCGAGACTGAGGCTGGTAGAAGCACGAAGCAATACCCTCACCCCGTTAATCCTTCAGTTCTTGCTGACTCAGGTACTACCTATATTTTTCGACTTTCCATGGGTAATTGTGCATGCTAAAGTCACAAATTACTCAAAACATAAAAGGTTATTCTTCGTAATGTGAAGTAACAAATTTATTACGAGTATTAAGTTTTCTGAGTTTCTGCCCATGTTTGTAATGTGAACAACAAATTCACTTTATTTACAGAAACATTTAATACCATTACTTGGCGACTTAACGTCCATTTATAAGTATATGTGATCTTCTACCATCGACGTTTTGGGCTGTAATGTGGTTAGCTGGTTACTTAATGAATACTGCTTTTTTCCTTTACAGTGGGCGCTGCTGGTTGGCATTACCGGATTGACTGCTTCTCTTTTCTATTGTATGTATTTCTCGGTCATGACTCATGAGTAGTTTAAAATATTTGAAGGTAGAGAAAAAGTAACGTCGGTGGATTTTAGATCGAATAGGTTTTAATTTAGTAAGAACATATGTAAATATCTTTACACTTTAATATTTATTATGTACTCTGTTTTATTCCTGGAATAGTGATATTCGTCACTAATACTCCCTCCGTCTCAATGGTTTTATTCCTGGAATGGTTTTATGTCTCAATAGTAAATTTATAATGATTTTAAATTTTAGAGTAAATTAAAAATTACTCCCTTTTAAGATATCAATTTTAAAATTTACTCCCTTTTGAAATTTTTGCTTAAAATAACTCCCAAAATCAATCAAAAATTCAAAAATTGCTCCAAAATATAAAATTTGGTCGAAAATGTCCCTAACTTTTTTATGCTATGTTACTTCACCTCACCCTCTAGCCAAGGGCATTTTTGTCCTAAAAATAAATTTGGTAGCAATTTTTGAACTTTTGATAGATTTTGGGAGTTATTTTTAACAAAATTTTCAAAAGGGAGTAAATTTTAAAATTGGTATTTTAGAAGGGAGTAATTTTCAATTTACTCTAACTTTTACATATATATATATATATATACATACCATCTTCTTTCTCCTCCTTTTACAGTGAGAAAACTCCATTGAAGAAGTTCTTGATGAGGACATTCCAACTCGGCAGTAACCCTCCGTTCCCTCATCACCATCATCATCAACTCTTCAGGTGGTCGAACCATGCTTTCCGTTCAAACCCACCTCCTTTCACTTCACCTAACCTACCCCTCCCTCCTTTCTCCGGTGGTGGAAACATGGCGGAGATCACCAGAGAGGCACCACGGCTAACGGTGGAGGACTTCTCTGCAATGGTGAGATCCGGAGAGTTCCGGACGGCTCTCCGGATGTTTTACTTCATCCAGGACAGAAACATTCCAGAGAAACTTGGCGCCATGTTGAAGAACCGGATCATTGCGTTGTCTGATGATCAGATTGAAGACCTGGTGAAACTTGCAGAGTACGAGTTGTTCGGTTTCGAGGGGGAGCGACCCAAATTTCGGGCTCTTCAGCGAGGAGTCAACATTGTCAACGGAGTTCCTCTGCCTCACACACTTGATTCCGCTATCGAGACTTTTTACCGACAAAACACCGATAAGAGTCTCGCTGTTTTTGGGTGTTTGGAAATGTTGTGGGTTTTAGCATCTTAGGGTTTAGGTTTATTCTAGTATTTTGTCTTGTTCGTCGTGTTTTTATGATTTTAACTTTTGATTGTGTTAATTCGGAGATTTTCTTTAATTTAAGTTCACCGTTTATTTTGGTTTAACTTGAGTAATTCAGTCTAGTTAAATTCAATTCAAGAGTAACGATAAAATTGTGTGAGACGGTTTCAGAAACAGTAGATTAGGGTCGAAAATGAATGTGCACAGTGCACCACTTCCGTTTCCCGCCAAAACCCTAAATCCCCCAAAATTACCGCCATGGAAATGGAGTTTCCAAGCTTCAATGGCTTGAAGCAAACTCCGACATCTACGATCAAGATCTCGAGGAAGAAGATTATAACTCCCTTCAATTCCAACCCGAACTCGAAGAATCCAACAATGGCGATGCTCGTCACCCTTTGCCGATCGATTCAATCCCCGCCTTGCGAAGTTGATACTGGTAGTAATAACAGTAAGAAGCGTTCTGGGTCATCCATGGCAGATGTCATTGAAATCGACCTCGAGAACAGTGATAGTAGTAGGTCAGCTAGGGTTAGAACTGAGCAAAATGTGAGAGTTGATTTAGCCATTTTTTAGTGATTCTCCTCGCACTAGACCTGACAAAAGCTTTGCCATTTTCAACTTTTGTATGGATATTGACTTGATTCCTGCAATAAAGTCATTCGGGTCATGGGTCAAACTCGGATCCAACATTCGTGTATCGGGATTGAGTCAAGTTGGGTTATTATTCACTTATTCTTATTTGAGACAGGTCAGTTTTACCGGGTGCACTCACAACCAGACAACACAGTACTGAATCCTGTATTCGTGTTCTTTCGATTCACCATTTGGAAGAACTAGCAACGTGATCCAGGATTCCGGTCATGTTTATCCCAAAGTATCCTTAGACATGGCAAACAGGTCAACCATGTCGCTTTCGGGTCAGGTCAACTTCGAGTATCGACTTACAAGTGAAGCCATGGTAAAAATTACTCGCAGTAATTATCGTTCCATACTGAATACTCAACAAATAATTAAGTTTATTATTACTTCGGAGAATATTGACATATATAGATAGAACAAGAGTGAGTCATAAAGTAGTTAGAGGTTGTTAGAGTTGGTTAGAGACCACCTAACTACCTATATGTAAGCACACAAATTCTTACTTGACGGTCATATCCGTTGTAAGTGTGCAACGGGTCAAATACTATCCATGTGTTGTCTTATCTACCACATGGATAGTATTTGACCCGTCGCAGACTTGTGACAGACAAGACTCGCTGATATACACATCATCGTATACATCATAACTTACGTTCTTATGAATCAAATACGACTTCTCACAATTATCAGAGTACGATTTATGTAAAGTTTTTATTAGAACAACAAATGATAGAATAGACAAATACTCTTTAATAAGTAATGACCGTTTTTTCAATTATTTTTTTCGTATTTGACTTGAAAATTTATTTTTGCTTTGCAGTTTTTGTCACAAAATCATGCAATTGATATAAGTTGTACTCTATATGGAGCCTGGACTAGGTTTATATTCGTATTATGTAACATGAGATTTTCTCACCGGACTCTTCTAGGTTTTTCTGCCGTAGGTAGAGCTGGAAAACCGGGTCGGGCCCATCTCGCGGTCCGGTCCGACACAAAAATAAGCACGACCTGACCCTACACGGTGATGACGTGGCAAAAAGCACGGGCACGGCACGACCGGTTCCAACTCGGGCCGCTGCGCCAATTTGAAGAAAAGCCCGTGCCTAGGCATGGCCCGACGCGAGGTACGGTTGGGCCGGTATGACTCAAAATCCCAAAAAAATCGGTAGCCCAATTAGTCAGTTTCATGGGCCCAAATGTTTTGAATTGTTATGGACTTAAACTTGATCAAATACTCATCCAACAAGTTATTGGATTGGAACTTTGTGAGAAATTTTAAAGAAATGTACTCCGTAGGTTTCTATACAACGGCCGATTTTGAAAAAATTTCACCGTTATGAAAAATAGTTAAAAATGATCGATTTTGAAGGTTATTATTCACGTTTTTTTCGACCTTTTAGGCCCGAAAGATAAAACAACTCATATTCGCGCTAAACAAACTCTACACTAAATACAATGTCTCATTGTAATACGAGAATCATTTTGATTTCAATTGAGTCTTTTAAAAGCCATAAGGTTGTCTTTTGAAACGTGTCGGTATCCGTCGAAATAAGTTATATATTCCATTTTATTTTATGTTTGAGGGTCCAAATAATCATTATCCGTCATTCTATATCCGTCGACAAGTTTTTGTCAAAAACTATTCGCGCTTTTGAAAAAAATTCATTGTTATGAAAAATAGCTAAAAATAGCCGATTTTGAAGGTTATTATCCACGTAAGGAAAATTTACCATTTGGATTTGAACGGTCAAAAAAAGAATACGTAACTTTTGAATTTGAACGGAGGGAGCAGTAATTTTCACAGTACCTTCTTTCGTAGTTGATCATTTGAAGTCGATTCTATCCATTTACAATTTTTTATACACTTCGTAAGTTTTAATACATCAATTGTTTATTATTAAATGTACAAATGTATAAATGTTACAACAAATACGAGTAGGTGTTTAATCGAGTATTAAATGTAAGGTAAATAGTGATTTTTTTTTGTAAATAGGTAAGATTTAAAGTATTTGTTTAATACGATTACATCGTCGTACAGCAGCAGCAGGAGCCGGAGTCGGAGATAGTTGAAGCTGACGTCGCCGGAACCGAGAAGCAGGAGAAACCGGAGGTGGACGCCGGAACTGAGAAGTAGGAGAAACCGGAGGTGGACGCCGGAACTGAGAAGCAGGAGAAACCAGAGGTGGTCGAAGATGAAGAAGAAGCTGATGGAACTGTGAAGCAGGAGAAACCGGAGGTGGTCGAAGATGAAGAAAAACTCGCCGGAATTGAGAACCAGTCGGAGATAGTCGAAGTCGAAGAAGAAGCTGCTGATGGACCTGGAAACCAGGAGGAGGGGGGAACGGAAATGGAAACCAGGAGGAGGGGGGAACGGAAATGGAAACCAGGAGGAGGGGGGAGCGGAAATAGAAACCAGGAGGAGGGGGAACGGAAACGGAAACTAGGAGGAGGAGGGGGAGCGGAAACGGGGACGACAATTTGCCACTGGTTTCTACTCCGACCGTCGAAACCTTCAAAGAAATGAAGGAGTCTGAAGAATTTGTGGTTGCTATTCGGATGTACTATGCCATCCACGAGAAGCCGATCCCGGAAAAGCTGCAGACAATGTTACGCAATCCGGCAGCTACCCCGGGTGAACTCGGTTCGGTCCTATATTTAAACGAATTAATTTAGACAATACTATAATTTAAACGAATTATAAAAGCTACGTAATATTAATAAAAAAATTATTTAAAAAATATCAAAAATACTTTCACAATTTAGTTGTGACAAATAATTGTGACAATATTGCCCATACTGTCACCACTATTTGTCACAATTAATTTTAAAAATAAAATTGTGACAATTATTTTGAAATATATCCGTGATTTTCACGTTTAAAATTAAAAGCTTAGAACACACAAAATGAAACTTATAACCAGAAAACACAAAACATACATGTCGACACGAAGAAATACACTAAACACGGAGAACCCTAAATTTGACGACGTGATGAAGACGACTCACGAAGAAGAAGACGCGCCGGTGACACACATGTCATTAGTCTGTCGTTCCACCTCCTCTCACAGACGCAACCAAGGCAATCGCTTACAAGTGATTTTTTTTTTCAATTTGTTGAATTTCATTATTTATTTTTGATTCAAATACTATTACCAGTCCTATGTAGGATTCAATTGAAGCTTTTTGTTACTAATTCTGATCTATTTCGAGTGTAGCATTTTTTTGAATGTGCAGTGTTAAACCGAATGGCCTGAACAATTCAACATTATCGGGCTCACAGTATTGTCTCACAATTCAACATTTGATTGTTTAAGAATGTACTGTATTAGAGAACAGTTTATGCAATGATGTTGCGTGTTACATTATTAAATTTTGACCCGTCTTTTTGTGGAACTGTAGATGTAAAAGAGTAATGTATCAACATCAAGGTTCAGCAACAGCAGAGCTGCTGCAGAGCAAAGGGAATGCTGGAATGAGGCAACTGCAATCCTCAAAGCCGGTTACTGGGCATCTCACCGGCGAATCTACCACATTATTATTGTCACAAACTGCCTTTCACTCCTAAATGCAATGTGCCATGAGAATCTACTGCGGAATGAACTCGGTTTCATTGTTTTTCTATTAAATACGTTCCTAGAAACCTTAATAAGTGCGCACACGGAATAGCCGTGAATGCGCCCAGAAACTGTTAAGCTTGTTTACCCTGCTGGCAAACAAAAAAAAGACAGAAAACAAAGAGTGAGCTACAAACTCAAGCCCTTAAGCTAGTAGAGGTCTCGACGTGAAATGTTCTTATTGATTTGTCTAATATGGAGTACATTTTGGATCTCAAATTTTAAAAAATTAGCGATGAAAAAAATGTGAATGTAATAGTTATATATATATATAGGCTTGTACTATAGCTTGCGGGGTCAATGGAAAGTTCGAGATTGGCTCGAATTCGAATTTTACCTAATGAGTGCAAGATGAAAAAAAAAAAAAAAAACTCGTACTTGGCTTGACTTGCTCGTTATCAGTTCTAATTTTGACGCTCTTTCTTCTTAATTGTACATAATTAAAAAATTTTTCGTTAGTATAGGGCTTAGATTTCAAGAACTATGTGCAAGATAATGAGAGCAATGGAATCCCTACGTACGACGGTATAATTGAGGTCAGATCTCGGTCAACTATTTGTCAAAATAGAGAAAGTTCATTATCATGAAGGCTATTTCATTAGATCTATAGATTCCTTCGCGAAAGACTGTGTCAATAAACAGCGATATATAGAAGGCTATGCAGAAGCGCATTATTCTAATAGTGATCTTTGTCTCAATGATGTTCTTTATTTATTTTTCACAAATCTGTATTCAGTTCAATTTGACATTGTTTGTAGATGCCGGATGACTTATTATTAACTTTACTAAACAAAAAAAACCCTTTTTCGTTAGTTTGTTTACATACGTGTAGTTATTAAATTACTCCCTCCGTTCGAATGAATTGTTTGCCTTTGGTTTTGGCACCAAGGGGAAGAGATCCAATTAAGACGTGACATGTGGAGCAAATGATCAAATTACATATAAAAAGCATTCCTAAAATAGAAAGGCAAACCATTCATTGAGACGCCCCAATATGGAATAGGCAAACAATTCACTGGGACGGAGGGAGTATTAATATCGGGTTTTCTCTTTATATGCACAATTTAGGAAGATGTGACATCTCAATAATTTATTGAAAAATCATTTTCTTTTACCTATGTATATGTTGTTCGAAATTATTTCATTATTATAAGTGGTATCTCAAAATAACCATTTTTGATAATAAGCATACCACTTTTGTACACCACTCCCGTTTCCCGCCAAAATGACCTCCTCTTATTGTTATCTCCACTACTGAAAACCCTAAATCCCCAAATTTACCGCCATGGAAATGGAGTTTCCAGATCTCGACGAGCTTCAATGGCTTGAAGCAAACACCGACACCTACGATCAAGATCTCGAGGAAGAAGATTATAACTCCCTTCAATTTCAACCCGAACTCGAAGAATCCAACAATGGCGATGCTCGTCACCCTTTGCCGATCGATTCTCCGCCTCGCGAAGTTGATACTGGTAGTAATAACAGTAAGATTAGCAGTAAGAAGCGTTCTAGGTCTTCCATTGAAATTGACCTCGAGAATAGTGATAGTGGTAGGTCAGCTAGGGTTAGAACTGAGCAAAATGTTGCATACATTGAAATGATTCTAGCTGATTTCGATGATGTATCGTAGATTGATAGGATCGCTAGGGTTAGTACTGAGCAAAATGTGAGAGTTGATTTAGACGATTTAGTGCGAATTGAGGATCGTGTTGATGTGGTTGATGATGATGTCAGAAAGTGTTTTTCGCAATTTGATTGGGAGTTTGAAGGTGAATCGATGTCGATTACTGCACCGTCTGGCGGCGAGAGAGTGTATGCTAAGCTTGAGAAGGAAATTTTGAAGGATGTTGATGAGAGAGTTGGCAAATTCAAGAATTCAGCTCATTCTAGTGGTAATTTCTTCGAGATTTCGATGAAATGATCTATACTGCAATCTGAATAATACTATCGTTTTTGATGTTTTCGTGCCTGTGTACGTGTGTTTGCAGGTCTGATTTCGGAACCCGTAAGTCTTTTGTTGCAGAAAGCTGAGCAGGATGCACTGATGAAGGTATACAAATCTTTGGCTTCTGTTGATGTTCTTTTGAATTGCTGCAAGAAAGACAAGTTATCGCGTTTTGTGAGCCTATGCGATTTATTTTGTTGCCATTCTTTTCGATTGTTTGTGTATTTCGAAGGATGATTTATGTGTGTGTGATACTAAACAATTCTGACATGTCTTGTATGTTGGTTACCGTCTTTTAAGTCGTCAAGAGGAGTCTGATGAGTACTGCTGTGTAAATACGAAGGATAATTTTCCCGAACGACTTTGGGGTTTGTGGTGGGGGATTACATTGATTTCTAAACATGTTTCGTTTGTTGATGGATTGCTGTTGGTGTTGTTGTTCCTCTTACTTTTGGAATAGTTATAGTTCATGCTTGGCCCTCAGTTTGTTATTTCGCGGTCAGTACTCAGTATTGCTTGTCTATCATATAACCCTCGTAATTGCTTGTTGCTGTTCGCCTTAAGGAGTACTTGGTTGAATAATTTTCATGAGTGTTTGTAATTTGTATGCTCTTATCCTTTGGTATTCCATGTTGGGCTAATTCACTGTTTGACTAGTTTCATTAACTAATGTGATCAGAACTTTGATCTCGAGTGTAAATATAGATCATCTTGTTTTAACTAATGTATAGATCATCTCGAGTGTATTGATCTCGAGTAATTCTTATCCTTGTACTCCCTCCGCTTCTCTATGATGTTCCACATTTGATTGTGGGAAGAAATTAAGAAAATGGATATACGTGGAGTAAAATGAAGATAGAAAAAAAAGGAAGTGGTGTCACAAGCAATAAGAACCACAAAATATTTACTAAAAAAGAAAGTGGAACATCTTAGTGAAGTTTCCTAAAAAGGAAATGTGGAAGATCTTTGTAAAGGGGAGTAAGTATTTGTCAAAAGAAATTTGCTAATTCTCAAATGACACAGTATCAAAAGTAACTTTATTACGAGATCTCTTAGATGAAAAGTAACTTTATTACGACATCTCTCAGATGAAAGTGGTTATTATTTTGTGATTTAGGGAATATATTTTTGTTGTTTTTATTATTTGTGAACTTTTACCTTCTTTTCTCACTTTTTTTTTTTCGCGACAAATATTTCACTCTTCTTAATTTTCTTCCTAAAAATAAAGTGGGAGATAGTATACTTAATTACGAAGTATGGAGTATTTATTTTTCGGTTTTGTTAAATACAACCCTAAGGGTTGTATTTAATAAATTAAAATCATCCTAAATTGGTATAAATCTAGAAATTGAAAACCAAATTGCACTAATTAATGCATATATCAATTTTTTTTCCTCTTTTGATGTCTTCCTTGCTACAGCCTTTTTTTTTTTTTTTTTGAGCGAATAGATCATTTCATTAATAAGAAGTCATACGACATCTACAACGTATATCAAAATTGAACGGATACAATACTATAAAATTTGAGTAAAATAAATTCTCGTTAAAACAAAGATCTCTCACTAAGATTTTGATCTCCGCTTCTGCACATCCTCTTTCAACACATCGCTGTTTAATGATACAGCTTTTCGCAAGAGGGTCTTCGGATCTTTCAAGGTTTTGACGAGAATCTCCTTGCTACAGCCTAAGGGTTGTATTTATCAATTTTCTTTATTTTTTTACATAATTAATTAAAAAGTTTCCATAATTAATGTCTTGGTACCTATTTGGTCTCAAACTCGGGATCTAACTCTCTCCATATTAGTAGTCGTATCACTTAAAAGAAAGAATTAGGGTTCTACTCGTAATTTCCCCCCTTTTGTGCGTTTCAGCTTAATTAATTAAATTAATTAATGGCGATTCAATCAAATCAGAAGAATAGAAGAATCACGGTGGTTGTCGCCGGAGATTCCGGTACCGGGAAATCCAGTTTAATCGCCACCGCCGTATCCAAAAAGTTCTCGTCTAAAGCTCGCCAGGTTCTGCCGCCGAAGCACCTCCCAGCTGACTTTTTCGCCGAACACGTACCCAGTACTATCATCGACACACCATCTGGGTAATCAATTTATCTTACTATCGCTATTCCCTTTAGCTTATCAAAAATTGTCGGATTGATTAGGGTTTAGGGATTCGTACAATTTTATCGGATTATGGATCAAAATTGTCGGATTAGGGATTTGAATGATTTTATCGGATTATGGATTAAAATTGTCGGATTAGGGATCAGGGATCAGGGATTAGTATGATTTTGTGGGACTATGGGTTAGAATTGTCGGATTAAGGATTAGGGGTTGGGGATTTGTATGATTTTATCGGATTATGGATCAAAATTGTTGGATTAGCAATCAGGGATTAGGGGATTTGTATGATTTTGTGGGACTATGGATTAAAATTGTCGGATTAGGGATTATGGGTTTCTATGATTTTGTCGTTTTTGTTTTAGTTTGATGCGGAGTATAACATTACATTGCATTGATGTGTGGTATTGTGTGCATGTGGTGTAGTCCTGAAAACTTTAAGAAAAGACAAAGAGCGGAGGCGTTTCGGCTTGCAGATGTTGTGGTGCTTACTTTTGCTTACAATCGTTTATATACATTTGACAATTTGAAATCTTATTGGCTTCCGGAACTTTGTCGTTTGAAGGTCTTAAATTCTTACCCACTACTCTTTCTGCCTGTTTTCATTCGTAACTCTTAAGTTAGACATGGTAACATGTGAACTTTGTCTTTGTAGGTGAAGGTGCCCATCGTAATCGCTGCTTGTAAATCTGAATTGGAGAATAAATCTGGCAAATTTAGTGCGGAGCAGATTCGGGAAGCTTTTTCACCGTCTCAGAAGGAAGGATTTGAATATCCTGAGGTTGATGCTTATGTAGATTGTTCTGCACGCAACAATTTTCAGGTAAACCATTATATTGATTGAACTTTTGCTGCTTTCCCTAAAATGAACAATTCAAGGATTTGTTGAATCAGTTATCATTTGTCATCTCGCAGGTATCAGATGTTTTCAATTGTGCCCTAAGATCAGTGCTTTACCCAATAACCCCATTGTACAATAGAATAACTCAAAGTTACACGCGTCAATTTGTCGGTGGTTTAAACCGTATATTTTTTCTCTGCGACCTTGATCAAGATGGTGCATTAAATGATGCAGAACTGAATGAGTCTCAGGTTTGTAAATCCCTTTTTTTTTTTGTCATGTACTACTGTTATTGTGTTGTTTTAGCTACGTGTTTTTGTGATTAGTTGCTATCGTTACCGTCTTTTTTATTTGCACTTAGTGACTCTAGTTCTCTACGTGTCCCTGATGATTGTGAACAGGTCACGTCCTCTAATGCTCCTCTTAAGCCATCTGAAATTGCTGCTTTTAAGAGAGCTGTGCAAGACAACTTCCCTGAAGGAGTTAATGAGCGTGGTCTTACTAGGGAAGGATTTGTATTCCATTATGCATCTGCCATGGGAAATAGTCGCTTTGATTTAGTATGGTCAATCTTGCACAAATTTGGATACAATAATGATATTAGACTTGCTGATGATGTTCTCCCAGCTTTTGAACGAGCACCCGACCAGGTAGGCAGAAAAGTAAAAGCTTGTTAGTCCCACACTTACCCTAGAAGAGTTAAATTAGTGACATTAGGAAAAGTGTTTCTAAAGCGTTTTGTAATATGGGGCTGTTTGGCCCAGCTCAAGTAAAAGAGTTTTTACTTTCTCAAAGGAGTTTATTAAGAAGTTACTTTTCCGAAAAACTCTTAGTGTTTGGCCAAGTTTTTGTAAAAACAGTTTCTTGCAAATTTGGTGTGTTTGGCCTCACTACTTTGGTGATGAATATATATTATAATAATAGAGGAAGAGTCTTTCTAAAGGGTTTTGTATTATATTTCACGTTTAGAAGTGTTTTTTTAATCTCTGCTTGTTTTTAATGTGTGCAGAGCGTGGAGTTCACAAATGTTGCTCTTGATTTCTTGAGAGATTTTTTCAGTTTATTCTACGAGCAACTTGTAAGTTTGTCATCTTGTTTATCCATTCCAATCATTTCATTTCTACACATTTGTGGAATGTGCATAAGTTACATTTTAGTCAAAATTTCTCTATTAAATTTTGGCTCATTCTAATTTTGAGGGATCAGATTGGCCGGCTTCTTCATATTTAGTTTTTAATTATCTATGACCTTAATCACCGATTCTTCTATATTTTCGTTTGACAACATCTGAAGCTAGGTATTTATATAGTCGAAAAAAATTGGTTGTGGTTTGCAGTCATGCTCTTTTTCTCCGTTTTGCTTTCTTTGTACTCTCTCCGATCAACTCGGATCTACCCTTATGTTTTATGCAGTAGTTCTTTAGTATTAAAGGTACAAATGTGTAAGAGTTAAAGTATTTTTTTTAATATTAAATGTATGGTAAATAGTGGCATTTGTTATTTTGTTGTAAAGATTTACGGAGTACGTATAAGTATTTGTTAAATATTAAAACAATGACTAAAATGGAAATGGGAAGCTTGGATTTGAACATCCAAAAAGGAATAAGGGAAGATTGGAGTTGAACGGAGGGAGTATCATTTTTGAAATGATTGAAATGCCCCCCGCTAACTTTGCGTTTTTTTTTGTGTCCCTTCACTTGTTCATGGAATAATTGTTACCATTGTAATTTTTTCTCATAATATCTACACGTGACAGGATGGTGTTATCAGCGCTACAGATACGGAGCGTTTGTTTTCTACATCACCGGACTGGTAGAACCCTTGTTCTTTTTTTTTGCTTGGAAAATTTTCTGTATGGCATTCACCTAATTTTTTTTCTTTTTGGTGATCTAGTCCTTGGAGTCAAAGCCCATACATGGGTGCTGTCTCAACAACTTTATTGGGTGGTTTAACACAGGATGGATTCCTCTCACAGGTATTTGTTAACTTCTAAATCCTATTTAGCGGGTCTTGTTGCTTTGCGTGTTAGAGTAGTTTGCACGTTAAGGAATTTGCCGTGGTTCTTGGCTGAACTCTTACCTGTCTATTTAAGGTATAGATGATGGAAGTTATGGAATTATACATTTGCAAAATTCAGATATTTCATGTTGTGGTTATGTATGATGGATGTCCTAGCGGTTGATATCCTTTGTTGCGTGTCTTGTGCAGTGGGTCCTTATGACACTTCTGGAGCCAACTAAAACTGTTGAATACCTGACTTATATGCTGTATGATGATGAAGACCCTGCTTCTTTCATTCGCTTAACTGGGAAGAGGCTTACTGATCGTAAAAAAAAGCAATCTGAGAGAACTGTATACCAGTGTTTTGTCTTTGGGCCAAAAAAGGCTGGTAAAACAGCATTATTGGATGGTTTTTTGGGAAGGTTTGTGATTTTGCCTACCTTTTAATGCGTCTTCGTTATAATGTATGTCACATTTTAGTTACTGATGTGATTACATTTTTCATTTTCTTATATGCAGGCCTTTCTCCGATACTTCCATTCCAAACACGGAAGAGAGATATGCTGTGAATGTTGTAGACGGGACTGAGGTAAGTGCTATCATATGCTGTGATTTGGTGATTAACGTCACTAACTTGCTTTTTTTGGTCACATAATCATGCAATTGATGTGTAACTTAAGTTAAAGTATTACGTTGTCAACTCGTGATTTGGAAACAAGTTCAAGCGAGACAAAAAAACAGTAGAGATTTTGATGTACTTGTGCTATGTTACGCTTATATAATAAAACGGGGTTCACCTTTGCTAGGGAATCCGGAAGTTCCTTGTTTTGCGAGAGATTCCTGAAGCTAAAGTCAAGAATCTGCTTTCCGATAAAGAATCTTTAGCTGCGTGTGATGTGGCGTTGTTTGTGTATGATAGGTGAGTAAACTTTATTTCATATTTTCTCAATATCGTTGGCAAATTTACCTGTGGTGTCCAGACATGAAGTGCTTTATACGTTGCAATGTCTACTCCTGTTTCAGCACCGATGAATCATCATTCAAAAAGACGGCCAAATTGCTTGAGGAGGTTGCCAGGCACGGGGAAGATACTGGTTATGGAGTGCCTTCCATGATCGTGTCGGCTAAAGATGATTTAAACTCCTATACTAAATCAATCAAGGATTCCACCAGGGTAAACTTTATTACTAATATTCTTCAGTTCATGGTTAATGAATGTTAGTTCGACCTCGACCCTCTATGGATGTCGTTGATAAAAACTTGTCTATTACAGCTTGCCCACGATATGGGTATTGATGCTCCACTTCCCTTGAGTGCCAAACGAGGGAACTTGAGCGACTTATTCCAGAGGATAGTTACCACAGCAGAACAACCTCATCTCAATATTCCCGAGACTGAGGCTGGTAGAAGCACAAAGCAATACCCTCACCCCGTTAATCCTTCAGTTGTGGCCGACTCAGGTACTACCTATATTTCCAAGTTTCCATATGGGTAATTGGGCATGCTTTAGTCACATTTATACCATTACTTAGCGGCCATTTATAAATTTTTGTGATCTTCTACTATTGTCGTTTTGGGCTGCAATGGTGCTGAATATTGTTTTTTTTTTCCCTTACAGTGGGTGGTGTTGGTTGGCATTACCGGATTGGATGCTTCTCGTTTCTATTGGATGTATTTCTCCGTCACGAGTAGTTTAAAATGTTATAAAATATTTTAAGGCAAAATGTCGGTGGATGTTAGGTTGAATAGTTTTCAATTTGGTTAGAACATGTGTAAATATCGTTAACACTTTTATTTTGTACTCGATAATATTTATGTACTCGTCACTAAAGTTGTTCCCCGAGTAGTTTTTCACTTGTTCATATGCAAAGCTCGTAGAAATCTTCTTTAGTTGATTCAGGGT
Source organism: Agrostemma githago (assembly GCA_958450325.1). Lineage (NCBI taxonomy): Eukaryota > Viridiplantae > Streptophyta > Magnoliopsida > Caryophyllales > Caryophyllaceae > Agrostemma > Agrostemma githago. Next base: position 75,611,318 of record OY288247.1, on the reverse strand, counting down.
CTTGTAGGAGATCGGCCACTGACATTAAGAAATACGAGCAGGAAGTAACGGGTAAATAGATAAAAATGTTGTCATAATAACACCTTGAAAATCGTGAAAAGTTAAATAAATCGGATGTGTTTTTGACAAATGGGCTTCTTTGGCCTGATCGGTCATCGGTTAAGCATGTGGGTTGATTGCATTTGTTTGGAAAAAAAGGCCCATAAACCTGCTTGCATTCATGTGTTGATCAACAGATCAACCCAAATTAGTTTTCGAACTTCGTCTGTCACCCAGATTTCTTGTGTGATCGGTTTAGAGGTTGACTTTTTGTTCGACTTTGACGTATTTTGAGTTCTGTTGACTATTCGGTTTAAAATATCTGAAAAATATGAGACGCATACCGGAGTAGCACAAAATGTGCGAAAATAATGTAAACCGACTGCTTAAAATAGCAAGATGATACGGAAATGTGTGCGTGAAAAATCATACGGAGTACTACTTTATGAATTATGAGTTATCAACTAATTATCATAGAGCTGTCAAAAAAAAACTAATTATCATAGGAGTAGTCACTTTTCTAAAAAAAAATAAAAATATTATTACTCATTTTGTCCCGATCAATAGCTTCGATTTCCATTTTCAAGGGTGTTTTAATTAGTCAATCGTTCATGTGTTTGTTAAAAGTAATTTTCTCTTCTACTCCCTCCGGGTTTTTTTTATGTTTCTTCTCGTCTTTTAAAATTTGTGAGGAATATTTTATTGAAACAGGAAGAAACATTAAAAAAAATGGAGATAGTACTTATTTAATATCGTGTATAAAGCATACGTAAAGATTTGATGGAGGTACGAGGGAGAGAGTCAAATAAAGGGGATCCAATAAAACAAAGAGGGTCCTCACGAGCAACTTAAGCTCGGTTCAGTCAAAACTCGGCTCGAACTCAGACTCGACTCGACAAGTTAACAAGTAAATGCTCGACTTAAAAAACTCGCGAGCAGCTCGGAATACGCATTCCGTAATTAATTAATTAATATTTTGTTCTTTTTTAAAAAAAAAAAAACCGTTAAAAACGTATATTAATTAATATACGTTATTCACTCCTTGAAATATTCTTATTTAAAAAAACTCATGCACCAGATTAGAATCATTTTAATTTCTATTTTCGTTTTTGACTTGAAAATTTAACTATATTATGAAACTGTCTCACGAAAGATCTCCTCTTATCTAAATTTAACCTTTAAGTTTAAGCTTTTGCTCAGTGAGCCCAAAAACAACAAACTAGAACTGGATCAAATGTGTTATCCTACCCAATAACAAATTTTTTGGGCTAAGAAATACGAGTATGAAGTAACACGTGTAAATAGAGAAAAATGTTGTCAAAGTAACATCTTGAAAACCGTGTAAAGTTAAATGTAACACTGGGATTAGATTCGATGACGTATTCATTTGAGGTAAATATGTTTTAAAATGTAAAATTTGTACGCTAAAATTCAATTTCAGTTGACACTCAGCCAAATGACCATATTGGTAATTAAAACTGAGGTTTAACGACAAATTTATAAAAAAAAACTTATCAAACAAATTGGTGAAAAAAAACGATAATATTCCTATTGTTATCGTGAGATTTCAAAATTTTACACAATTTATAAGACAAAATATTATCGAGTGAGATATTGTTTGATTCGTCTTGTTGAGTAGAATAAGAATATCAAAAATTATAATTTTTACTAACACCTACTGAAAATACTCACTCCGTTTTTTAATAAGTCATTTTCACTTTTCGAGACAATTTTTTTCTTTTTTCAATATCTCTCACAACATAAATAAAAAATATCATAAAATGCTTACTCATTTGAAAGCTCTTTTCGAAAAGAATTTTATGGTGTAATTTTAAAAAATTTAAACTAATATATTTACGTAAAAATGAAAGTCAACTATCATTTCTGTAAAACAAAACTTTGTATAAAAAAATACGGAGTGATTATTAACGATTTGCAGTGAGCAGACGCATAGTGTCGCTCCCCTCACTCATTTGTGCACAGTTTGTCAAATGTAAAATGTGGGATGCATTTAATGAAACTATAACCAATTTAGGGAAATTACCGAAAGGTTTTTTACTTTTACAATTTGACTACTATTTTATGACAGTGGGTAAAAAAAAATTCTATGGCTTTTTAAAAATTTTACTCGTAGAACATATTCTTATTTTCTTTTCTTTTTTTAAATAAATGAAATTAGTGTCAATTTACGAACTTTTATTTTTACAATTGTGTTCAAATCCTTGTTAATGCGTTTTCTAGTCAAAATGTCTCTCCCTGGGTGATAATGAGACAGAACACCTTGCGAGCAGTTTGAGCTTGGTTCGGTCAAACCGACAAGTTAACGAGTCAAGCTGAATTAACATGATAAACTTGAAAATCTCGTGAATAACTCGAAATAACGTATACTCCATAATTAGTTATTATTTTGTTTTTATTTAAAAAAATATTAATCATAATCATATCCTGTACATTTTTTTTTACTCTATGAAATGTTTTTATGATTGTGTAGCACTCCGTACATTTTTGAATCCCATGTTATAAATATACTGATTAAAAAAATCTATAAAATTTAACCGTTACATATATATATATATGCTCAAGTTAGGCTCAAACTCACCCTTCATAATCGTATACTCCGTGCGATGTACGACTAATTAAATGAACGTTAATCATTACATAAATTAAAAGAAATAAACCTATAAAACAAAAATTAAATTGTTCCACTTAATTAATCATAATACCATTACTGTATCTCATTTTGACACTATTAATAAGTCAAGAGAATTTACGGTATTCCCGACATTTTAGAAGATTGAATATAGTCATATGAGAACTTGTTCGATTCGTCTCTACAAATACATTAAGAATATCAAATTCTTACGACTTTTTACGAACGCTAAACAGATGTAAAACATGCCTAGACGTGTGAAAACAATTGATGTGCTTGGTTAGGAAATTAGCACAATTATTGTTTGTAAAGGAGATATCCGTCACAAATGTATAACGAGTCAAATAAATACCAAATAGATCTTCTCATGTGATATATCCGTCGAAAGGGAGACCAACTGATAAATTAAAGGAAGAGGGTGCAGCATTGGTGTAGAATGTACAGTGTAATCCCCCAATCCCATGCACTACTTCTATGAGTGACACCTAATTCCGTTATTTTCTTTTGTCTGTTTCATTTATTCTCCATATACATACATGCCTTGATTCTCTTTCCTCATAGTCGTACAACAGTGGTGGACCCAACCTGGCGGATTCGTTTACCCCCTCCGTTAATATAAGTAAAAGGTAATTAATTTTTTGTTGTTATGAAACATAATATGTGGATGTCCATTAGGCATTATAGCCCACTATGATGTAACCCTAGATGTACAATGTACTATATATATATGCCCCTGATGGGATGAATAAACGTCTTTCTGATTTCTCTCATCTCTCTTTATTTTCGCTTATTTCTTCCTTTCACAACACGTTATCAGCACGAACTCTAACACTAGTTCTTCTTCAAAAAGTTACCTAATCAAATTTTGTTTTTACACGTAAATACTCAACTCTTTTTGGTGATCACTTTTGTTCTCCTACTTTTGATCAAATTTTTTTTTTACACGTGAATACATAACAATCTTGCTGGGTGATAATTTTTTTTTTACACGTGATCAATTTGGTTGATCAATTCTCCTGGTAGCCAATTTTTTTTGATGTGATTACACTGATTTCTAACCCTAATCTCTAACCCTAATTTTATTTTATTTTAACGATAGGGTACTACGGAGTATAACCCTTATGTACAACCTTCGGATAATTACACGGTTTTGCAAGTTGTCGATTATGCATCTCAAAGTTACTGACATGCTATATTTTTCATAATCAACACACATGATTATAATAACAAACTTTAATCCACACACATCTCAAAGTCATGTCGTTGATTATACACATAATGAAATTTTCGACAATTATTTTGTTTGTTTTCTTTATTCTTAATTAGGTCAATTTGACCAAATTTTAAAATTTATAAAATTTGTGACAATGGAAATTATTCATGAATCATGAGCACTACTTAATTACTTATAATGATCTTGACGATATTATCAAGATGAGGATATGGCAAGAGGCCAAAATTGATGATTTTCTTCTCTTTATGCTCATATAATTTTGGACCTGAAGTTCCAAAACTATTTAATTTTTAATTATGAGCAGTGAAAATAATGTTATCCTGTATGGTAACAAATATTTTGGACACATCTTTCATAAAAGATTGTATACCTGGTGACAAATATTTTGGACAGATGTTCCATAAAAGATTGTATACCTGAAGTATACATGATTATTTTGGGTGATAAATATGCAAATACAGTTGTCCCAGAAAAATATGATATCACGGAAATAAAGTAGCCTCAAAGGCATTGTATCGTGAAAAATATACTTTGTGTGAGTACGTACAAAGTTGATAAAATGTATGCTCCGTGTGAGTAAATTACATGAAATTGTACCATTTTCATATCAATTTCAAATTGAAATAAAAATAATGTGGGAGAGAAAGTACATGAAATTGTACTGTATTGTATTTAATACCACTTATTATTATTATTATCCTGAAGACAAAATATCGTGAGGAGAGGTCATGAGAAATCCTCTGAATTAATTTAATGTTCATCCGAAGTTGAACAGAATAATATAACATAAGTAATATTGAAAGACGACGAATCTCTTTCAATTGGATAAGTCCATTCCCTGAAGTGGATGTGACATTCGATAAAGACTTCATTAGAAGCAGAAGTCGAGAACATGGCAGAAAATAAGCCAAATGTTGTGGCCTTAATTGAGCCTAATGATAATACCGGAATTGAATTACTCTAAGAGTAATATATATAATCATATTCCGGGAAGGAATATTGACGGGTCTTGCGTATTATATTAGACACCAGTTGTGTGTCATAACCATATGACTAAATAAAATCAATGTGCACATATGATTGAATGTAGCTAAACAGAAGTTTAGCAGGATGAGAGTCTGTCAACTGGTAAAGTTGACACGAAAATATTAAAGATGTGACGATTTGAGATGTAACAATTTGAAGTCATCCGGGTTCTTTTTACACCCGTTTCGATAAACCTGATGTTTATCTTGAAGGAAATATAATGACGGGCTGAAACTCTCGTGTATCATTAAAATTATATTTGAGGCAAGACAATACACTGAGATGAAATATTATATTGGAGATCTAAACATTACTCGTAATTGGATAATGAACATGAACGCCCATATCCGGTTGACTTTTAAGTCTTTATTTACGTGACTTGTGGTCACACTGAATTTTACGAGTAGTCCATGTAATCAGAGTTCACAATTTGATTATTATGTGAACATGATGATGATCTCTTGAATGGGCAATTTTAATTCAGCACGTAAAAACCAACTGCGTTAATAGTTGATAACTCCCAAATATATTATTTTACTGAAAAGAATCAGTTGATAAAGTCTATGAAATATGAGACGAATTCTAAGGTGGATATTGCCCTTTAAATCTATCAGGTAATGATAGTTTTTACCACCTTAGAGGGAGATTGATAAGGATAAGCTGGTAAAAACAAACAAGTAATGTTGATCTCAACTGAACCTGAAGTTCAGAGACTTGTTTTGGATATGAAATACATCAATTAGAGGTTCATGAAATATGAATAATGATTCGATCATTGTGTTATGATGATGTATATGAAGATATATCAGCTTGATTACTTATCTTATTAAATATGTTATACATTAAAATTTATGATTTCACTATAGACAGATTCACTCTCCTTGTGGTGTAGCGAGCTATAGATTAGTCATGGATAATAGATGTAATGAACATTGAGATTCTTGCCAAATTTTTAATAATCACACACGATATAGTGTGAGGGTCATAATCGGTTCATTTGTTATAAGAAAATGGCAAGCATGTGCAGTTGGTACTCGTAAAGAGTAATGAAATTGAATGTCCCAAAGTGGCATAGATATCTGATGATAATAGATGACCTACATAAAAAGATTGGTACCACATATATTCAGATTCAGATATCAATAATCAGTACTGATGATAAGAGATTATATCAATATATTAATTCATGGAACCGAATAATAGTTGCGCGCATTCGACCCTAATAGGGATCTTATATAAAAATCCGTTTTGATTGTTGACGTACAATCTATGGTTAAGATTGAGCTCATGGACTTAAAGTCCATGTATTGACATGAAGCCAATCCAATTATGAATATTGGTGAATATACTGTACAGTTTGCATTTGAGTTTCATGTGCATGTAATATAGTTATTTTATCATTGCATATTAGTTAAGATTACATCATTGCATTAATTTAGAATATATACACTATAGGGCCTTGTTCGTATTAAATGCATGCACGAGATTATTATTGTTATATATTGCAGGATATATGTTTAAAAGGAGATCATACTCCTAGATTGACAAGTACTCCGGGAAGGAGCTTATTTTATAAATAATCATCACATGACAGTGGTTGATCGAATGAGTTCCTGAAGGACTCGTGATTAAGTATATATGAACCTCTACACGTAAGTGTATCTATGAGAGCATTCAACATGCATGTGGTATGATGTGAATGCACGGTTTCATTGTCTCAGCTTGAAGTTTGAGCGTATGAGAAATCATACATGATTAAATTTCTTGTCATGTGAAAATACTTTATGGTCCAGAAGCGCCATAATAGTTGAAAATTCATGTAGTGAAATGCTACAATAAGTATGTTAATCCGTACAATGACAAGAAAAATCAATTATTATTTAAGATAAAATCGGATTGATTGATTCTCCTAAAGATAATCAGTTGAGAAATAATGTTAGCTACACTCCTTTTCCCTTCGACTAGGTTTTTGTCACATTGGATTTTTCCTCGCAAGGTTTTTAACGAGGTAGCGCTATAGACGTGTTAATACGCTATAGTTATGATCGTCATAATTTTGATGACGAGATACATATTTGGTTATACATCAAGGAGTCATAAATGATTATGTCCAGATTGCAAGCTCCGAAGAAATATGATACTGAACTTATCAAAGATTCCTATTGATTGAAGATACCAAGTTTGTCAGTTACTACAATCCATTTCAACGTCGTCGTGAAGTTCCATGAAGACATGAATTATTTTAATTAAATATCAAGTTGTGTAATTATCAGGGAGAGTAACCACGCGCTGTACTCTTTTTCCTAAGCCATGGTTTTGTCCCACTGGGTTTTCCATGGAAAGGTTTTAATGAGGCAGTTTGTTATGCGTGTATGAAGATTTATGTACTCTTTTTCCTTTACTAGTGTTTTTCCCACTGGGTTCTTCTAGCCGAGGTTTTAACGAGGCATTTTCTTTAGTAATGTACATCCAAGGGGGAGTGTTATGAAACATAATATGTGGATGTCCATTGGGCATTATAGCCCACTATGATGTAACCCTAGATGTACAATGTACTATATATATGCCCCCTGATGGGATGAATAAACGTCTCTCTGATTTCTCTCATTCTCTCATCTCTCTTTATTTTCGCTTCTTTCTTCCTTTCACAACATTTGTTTCAACAATTTGTATACATTTGTTTTTTTATCGGTATTTTTAAATGACGAGATTTTTTTTTATACGAAGTAACTTCTAATGTACTCCGTATAAGATAAAAGATAGTCATGTGAGATCTTATTTAAATCGTCTAATAAAATACATTATGAATATTAAATTTTTATGTTTTTTTTAGTAACATGCATGTAATTAAAGATATAGACAAAAAAAACAAATATCGACGTACGTGCATAAAACAAACGTGTAGAAATGGTTGGAACGGATGGGGAATGTTTTATCTTGCATAGGGATTAAAAAAGTATTAAAATAATTTTAAAAGTACAATTATTTTGGAGAAATTGTCAAAAGGTATAGGTGATGATTTACGTGCAGTGACATTTTGTGTAAATATGGTGGTAAAAGAAGAATGGGTTGGTCCATAAAATAGATTAAAAACAAAAAATTTACCCTTTGGATTTGAATGGTCCAAAAAAGAATACGTAACTTTTGAATTTGAACGAAGGGAGTAATAATTTTCACTGTACCTTCTTTCGTAGTTGATCATTCGAAGTCGATTCGTAGTTGATCATGTGTAAGGTTTAATTTGTTTAGTACGATTATTAAAACATTAACTAAGCGGATCACATTAACTTCCTTCTTACCGTACCAAAAGTTACGTACTCCGTAATGTATACACGTGAATATTAAAACGATGATTACTCCTATGTTTATATATTTTTTTAATAAAATATCAATAACTTAATAATAATAATAATAATAATATCATTATATACAGTAATTCTCCTGTTAGACCGCCTCAACATAATTTATCGTGAAACGAAGATTAAAACTATTATTCCACATGAAAATTAATGTCTTCTTACCGTACTAAAATTTACGTACTCCGTAATGTACATACGTGAAGATTAAAGCGATGGTTACTCCTTTGTTTATAGTTTTAATTATTTATAAAATATCAATAATTTAATAATAATAACAATAATAATAATATCATTATAGCCCACTATGATGTAACCCTAGATGTACAATGTACTATATATATGCCCCCTGATGGGATGAATAAACGTCTCTCTGATTTCTCTCATTCTCTCATCTCTCTTTATTTTCGCTTCTTTCTTCCTTTCACAACATTTGTTTCAACAATTTGTATACATTTGTTTTTTTATCGGTATTTTTAAATGACGAGATTTTTTTTTATACGAAGTAACTTCTAATGTACTCCGTATAAGATAAAAGATAGTCATGTGAGATCTTATTTAAATCGTCTAATAAAATACATTATGAATATTAAATTTTTATGTTTTTTTTAGTAACATGCATGTAATTAAAGATATAGACAAAAAAAACAAATATCGACGTACGTGCATAAAACAAACGTGTAGAAATGGTTGGAACGGATGGGGAATGTTTTATCTTGCATAGGGATTAAAAAAGTATTAAAATAATTTTAAAAGTACAATTATTTTGGAGAAATTGTCAAAAGGTATAGGTGATGATTTACGTGCAGTGACATTTTGTGTAAATATGGTGGTAAAAGAAGAATGGGTTGGTCCATAAAATAGATTAAAAACAAAAAATTTACCCTTTGGATTTGAATGGTCCAAAAAAGAATACGTAACTTTTGAATTTGAACGAAGGGAGTAATAATTTTCACTGTACCTTCTTTCGTAGTTGATCATTCGAAGTCGATTCGTAGTTGATCATGTGTAAGGTTTAATTTGTTTAGTACGATTATTAAAACATTAACTAAGCGGATCACATTAACTTCCTTCTTACCGTACCAAAAGTTACGTACTCCGTAATGTATACACGTGAATATTAAAACGATGATTACTCCTATGTTTATATATTTTTTTAATAAAATATCAATAACTTAATAATAATAATAATAATAATATCATTATATACAGTAATTCTCCTGTTAGACCGCCTCAACATAATTTATCGTGAAACGAAGATTAAAACTATTATTCCACATGAAAATTAATGTCTTCTTACCGTACTAAAATTTACGTACTCCGTAATGTACATACGTGAAGATTAAAGCGATGGTTACTCCTTTGTTTATAGTTTTAATTATTTATAAAATATCAATAATTTAATAATAATAACAATAATAATAATATCATTACATATAATAATTCTCAATTTAGACCGCCTCAACATAATTTATTGTGAGACGAAGATTAAAACGATTATTCCACATGAAAATTAAAGTCTTCTTACCAATTTATCATACTAAAAATTACGTACTCTGTAATGTATATACGTGAAGATTAAAACGACGCGAAACGATGATTATATTTTTCTTTTTTTTATAAAATATCAATAATTTAATAATAATAATAATAATAATAATATCATTATATACCGTAATTCTTCAATTAAACCGCCTCAACGGTGAGACAAAGATTAAAATGATGATTCCACATGAAAATAAGGGTGGGTAAAATTTACTGTAAATGACAACCGTAATTTTAACTCTACTGTAGGCCAGTAGGTGCATGCAGGTCGTAGAGTACAGTTAGTTGCGTACATATACTGATATACACCACCATCATCCCCTCCTTCTTCAAATCCTCCATCATCCCCACCTTCAAATCCTCACACACTTCTTCATCTTCATCTTCATCTTCTTCTTCGTTTACCATCGAAGAAGATGAAGTCCTTCCTCCGTCCTCGTAACCGCGGAGAAGCCACGGTTCCTTTGCTCCTCAACCGACAACAACACTACTCAATTCCTCGTTTCCCCAGGGCCATTCCTTCTCCCTTCACCCCACCCAACCAACCTCCCACCAACAACCACAACCACAACCACAACCACATCGTCGTACAGCAGGAGCCGGAGATAGAGTCGGAGGTGGTCGAAGCTGACGTCGCTGGAACCGAGAAGCAGGAGAAACCGGAGGTGGACGCCGGAACCGAGAAGCAGGAGAAACCAGAGGTGGTCGAAGATGAAGAAGCTGTGAAGCAGTAGAAACCGGAGGTGGTCGAAGATTAAGAAAAACTCGCCGGAATTGAGAACAAGTCCGAGATAGTCGAAGTCGAAGAAGAAGCTGCTGATGGAACTGGAAACCAGGAAGAGGAGGAGGAGGAGGGGGGAACGGAAATGGAAACCAGGAGGAGGATGGGGGGAACGGAAACGGGGACGATAATTTGCCACTCGTTCCTACACCGACCGTCGAAACTTTCAAAGAAATGAAAGAGTCTGAAGAATTTGTGATTGCTATTCGGATGTATTATGTCATCCACGAGAAGCCGATTCCGGAAAAGCTGCAGACAATGTTACGCAATCCGGCAGTCAAACTGTCGAAGGATCAAATCGAAGATCTAGTGAAGTTGGCTGACTACGAAATGTGTACTGATGAGAAGAAGAAGAGACCTAAATTATCTTGCCTGCAACTCGGAGATAACTCAGTGGATGGTATTCCGGTCCAGCATACCTTAGAATTTGCCATTGATGCTTTTTACGCTGATAATACTTCAGTTTGGCCAATGCTGCGGACCATAATCCCCACATCTGTTCGGGCAAAAATTTGCACCATCAAGAGTGCAACGTGGCACGCTACGAATGGACGGTCAAAAGGACAAAAGTCAAACTCGGAAAGTCAAGGGACGACAGTCAAAAACCGAGGGTCAAAACCAAGTCAGAGCCAGAGACCGAGGATCAAAGGCCAAAATCGGCATTATTGGGCCATTCTTGAACCCGGAACATCAAAAGATAAACGGGCTGCAAAAAGGTGCATCAGGAGGAGAAATGGGCCGGATCAAGGGAAGACAATAACCCAGCCCAACAGGTATAGTAATCTACCCCCACTCCAACCAGGAATAAAAACAAGGAAGAAGTCAAAATCAACACAAAAACCAAAAGGATAAGAAGGAGAAGCAGTAACTATTATGAGAGTTAAGGCAAAGATTCACCATTAATGGGAAATCAATCGTAACAGCCAGAAAACAGTAATGAATTGGGCATTAAAAGGCAATAAAGGAGAATGAATGATGGAGATTCTCCATTGATGGTGGAGATAACGAGCACCAGCAGTATAAAAGAGGAGAAGAAGGGACATTCAAGGGCATCCAAGACCAGCACACTCACACACAATCTAACATATTCACAATATTGTCCAAATATTCATACTTGTATGCTCTTTGTCATTTTTCTCTCATTCTTAGTGAAGCTTTGGTGGGATTACGACTCCCCCCGCGGTTTTTCCCACAACGGGTTTCCGCGTCACCAAACTTTTGTGTGTTATTATTTTCCTTCGTTGCTCCTCGTTTTCTGTTTTTACTTTCATTTCACCGACCCGTGGTTATAGGACGATCGCTTTAACCCGCAACCGAAACTAAGAAATTCCGGTAGATTTTTTACCAAAACAATTTGGCGCCGTCTGTGGGGAATAGTGATCATATCCTGTAAGCCAAACCCCACCGCGAAGCAACCTCGTTCCATCATGACCGGATCCGGACAAAGTTCTTCCAGCAGTCAGGAAGTAACAACTCAGCCCGTAGGAGGATCATTCCCGGGAACAGCAGAGCCGGTCTTCACACCCCTCACCCTGGGAATTCCCACTAGCCAAGCGGTGAAGCCCACGATATCGGCGTCTAAACCCCCTCAGACACCTAAAAGTGCTGGGGTCACCAGCTCCTCCAAGGTCAGGAAGGAAAGCATACTCACCAGAACCATGACTCCAGGAGGATTCGTAGGAGAAGCTCCCGGCGGATCGGGATCACCAGACCTGATGCAGAGTATGCTCCAAGGAATCAATGCTCTGCGCCAAGCGATAGAAACCCTGCAGAAGGACAACCAAGATATCAAGGCTCGAATCTCGGCAGCAGACAAGATTCCAATTGCGTCGCTCCAGATGTCACCAGAGACATTGCCCTTAATGCCTAGGGGAGAGCCTAGCACCCGCAGGGAACCAATGACCAGCAGGAGAACCACCAGAGGAATCCCCTCAGAACTGGTCACCAGGCTGGAGTTAGGTCTGGCTCCACCAGAGCCAGTCATCGAACCCCAGGGGTTAGGTTACCTAACCTACAGCCCCACACCTGGCAGATCGCCCACCACAGGTAATTTTCTCTCCAACATCGAAAATCGAGAGACTAACTCATTGTCTTCTGCAGGCACCCCCGCCCACCAGACGCCAGGATGGCAACTCGTAACCCCACCAAGGACGACCACCTCATTTAGCAACCAGCCCTCTGGTGGAATGTGGACAACGCCTACCCTCAACCAGCAGGCGTCAGAGTGGCAGCCCAGATCCGCGACAGCAGCGACGCCTTTACCTCCTCCTCCTAACGGACAACATCCAGGGGAACCTTATGCAGGAAGTACTCTTTTCAACTTTTCTCCTCCTGTTCCTAACCCTCTTGCAGGAGCAGTCAGCACAGCAGATCAGCAACGCCAGGAGCTAAAGGAGTTAAGGGACCTGATCAACAAGATTCCTGGAATGCCACGCCCCCTGGAGAGAGCAGCTAGGGACAGCTATGCAGATTCACCCTTCATCGACGATCTAGCCTGTGTTGCTGTACCCAAGGGCTTCATGCCACCAGTCATGACGCTTTATGATGGCACTGCAGACCCCCTAGATCACATCAACCAGTACAAACAGAAGATGATGGTGGTGACCGCTACGGGGCCCCTGAAGGAAGCCTGCATGTGCAAGGGGTTTGGCTCCACTCTGTCAGGAGCAGCCCTTCATTGGTTCGTTGGTCTGCCTAACCGAAGCATCACCTCTTTCGCTGACCTGGTCAATGCCTTTAACCAGCAGTTCGCCAGCAGCAGAAAACCAGAGAAGCAGACCAGTGACTTGTATCGGGTAGTGCAGAAGTTCGAAGAATCTACACGTGACTTCCTCAACAGATTCAACAAGGAGAAAGTCACCATCCCCAGATGTGATGTGCCCACTGCCATAGAGGCCTTCCGCCAAGGGCTCCACCAGGATTCAGACCTCTATAAAGACCTCACAAAGTACCCATGTGCCACATTCGAGGATGTGCAGACCAAGGCGATGGCAGCCATCAGGTTAGAAGAAGATTCAGGCCCCAGAAGGGCTGCGTATGGTTATGTCACCAGAAAGGCGCCAGCAGAAAAGAGGGGTGAAAGATCAAAGCCCTATGACAGAAACGTGAGCAAAATTTCCGAGGAGAAAGACTGGAAAGACAATCCAGGATTGCCACCTAAAGTAAGTGAGTATGAGTTCTCTACCAACCTTGATGGGGTGCTCAAGGCTCTGAGGGAGTTAGGGCGCAGAGTCAGGTGGCCCAGGAGACAGGAGTACACCAATGACCGAAGAGACGCCAGCAAGAAGTGCGAATTTCATGACGATATCGGACACCATACCGATGAGTGTGTCCAGCTCAGGAGAGAGGTTAAATTCCAATATGATCAGGGGAACCTCGACCACCTTGTGTCCAGAAACTCCAGCAGGATAAGTGCAGCAGATCAGGTATTGCCTTCTCCACCTCCAATATGTACCAGAATTGTCAATGTGATAACAGGAGGATCGGAATTGTGCGGGCTGACCTACTCAGCAGCCAAGAGACATGCCTCTCAGACCAGAGGAGACAGACCCGAGCACTCCTGCAGAATCAGTTGCCAGGATCTACCAGCTGTCACCTTTGACGAAACTGACGCAGAAGCTACTCCAGAGATGCACCATGACGCCTTAATAATCACCCTCTCTATTGGGAATTGCACCGTGAAGAAGATTCTGGTGGATACAGGGAGTTCAGTCAACCTCATCATGTTGGAAACTCTCCAGAACATGGGATTCAGCGAGAAGGATCTAACAAGGAAGGCGGTTCCCTTAGTGGGTTTTAGTGGTGAGACCAAGCATTCTCTGGGAGAGATCACCATTCCTACCTATGCTGGAGGAGTGAACAAGCAAGTACGGTACCTAGTCATTGATGGACCCTCCACCTACAACGTGATCCTAGGAAGGCCTTGGATTCATGAGATGAAGGCAATCACCTCCACCTACCACCAGTGCTTGAAGTTCCCTACACCCTGGGGAGTCCAGAAGATCACCGGAGACCAAGGAGAGGCCAAAGACTGCTACAGGGTAGCCCTTAAGAAGACGGCGAGCCCCCCAGCATAGCAATTACAGAGCCTTCATCTGCCTCTGCAAGAGTACGTAGAGCCACCTCAGGCGGAGTTGGATGAAATCAACTTGGACAAGCAACATCCAGAGCGAAAAGTGTTAATCGGATCAGAATGCACAGGTAATATCCGCCAAAACCTCATTGAATTATTAAAAGCTAACATGGATTGTTTCGCTTGGTCGCATGATGATATGGTAGGTATAGATCCGAGCGTTATCACTCACAGGCTAAGCGTGGACCCAAGCTACAAACCAGTCCAGCAGAGGAGAAGGAAGTTTGCCCCAGAAAGAAACCAAGTCATAAATCAGGAGGTTGACAGCCTGCTGGCCGCTGGCAAAATCAGGGAAGTAGAGTATCCAGAGTGGTTGTCTAACGTGGTGGTGGTCCCAAAGAAGAATGGCAAGTGGAGGGTGTGTGTTGATTTCACCGACTTAAACAAAGCATGCCCAAAAGATCCATTCCCCCTACCACATATAGATGCCATGGTAGATGCTACAGCAGGCCACGAGATGCTAACCTTTCTTGATGCATGGAGTGGGTACAACCAGATCAAGATGCATCCAGCAGACCAGGAGAAGACAGCCTTCAGGTCTGAGAGAGGTATATATTGTTACAACGTAATGCCTTTTGGTCTGAAGAATGCAGGTTCCACCTACCAGAGACTAGTCAACAAGATGTTCAGGAGACAGATTGGGGATACTATGGAGGTATATATTGACGACATGGTCGTCAAGTCAAAGCGAGCTTCGCAACATACAACACACTTGGAGGATACCTTCAACACCTTGAGAGAATACAAGATGAAGTTAAATCCTTCAAAGTGCACATTTGGAGTGTCATGTGGGAAGTTTCTGGGGTATATGGTGACCCAGAGGGGAATTGAAGCTAGCACAGAGCAGATCAAGGCCATTCTCCAGCTGGAATCACCACAGAAGCCAAGAGACGTGCAAAGGCTGACTGGAAGAATTGCTGCTCTGAGCAGATTTATCTCCAGGTCTTCGGATAGATGTCGGCTGTTCTATGATATCCTGAAGAAGGCCCAAAGGTTTGATTGGACAGCAGAGCACGAGAAGGCGTTCAGCGACCTGAAGCACTACCTCAGCACTCCACCTCTGCTGTCAAAACCAGAACCTGGAGAGCCACTCTTCCTGTATTTATCAGTAACCGAGGTAGCAGTCAGCACGGTATTAGTACGTGAGCACGAAGGAGCACAATGCCCAGTATATTATGTTAGTAAGTCTCTGCTTCCTGCAGAGACCAGGTACACATCCCTTGAGAAACTCGTACTTGCACTTGTTACAGCATCTTACAAACTTCGACCTTATTTTGAATCGCATGCTATTTCCGTAATAACAAATTATCCACTAAAAACTATTATGAGAAAACCTGAGTTATCAGGGAGAATGGCCAAGTGGTCAATACACTTGAGCGGCTTCGACCTGAAATTTGTCCCCAGAACAGCGATAAAATCCCAGGCGTTAGCAGACTTCGTATCCGACTTCAGCCCAGCTCTGCAGACACAGGCAGAGAAAGACATCCTCCTCCTTGAGGAGGACAAAGGCGAACAGGTGTGGAAGCTAAATGTAGATGGCGCCTCCAACATGCGAGGATCTGGAGCAGGATTAGTTCTGAAGTCTCCTCAGGGGGATCTCATAGTCCAAGCAGTACGGTGCGAGTTCCGAACAACAAACAACGAGGCAGAATATGAAGCTCTAATCTTGGGTCTCCAGCTGGCTCTAGACCTCAAAATCAAGCGCCTAGAGGCTTACAGCGATTCCCAGCTAATAGTCAATCACATGAATGGTTCGTACGCAGCTAAGGACTCCAAGATGGTGTCTTACCTTGAAGTGGCAAAGGAGCTCTCCCTCAGGTTCGTAGCCTTCTCAATCAACCAAGTCCCTAGGGACCAGAACGTAGAAGCAGACGCCCTAGCCACCCTGGGGGCAACCTTCAAACCAGGCGTAGTTTCCACCATACCCATTGTCCATGTACTGGAGCCAGCAGTTTGGACAGGCACACAGGAACGCCAGATGCTGAGGCAGGAGGACAATTCACCAGACCAGAGATTGCAGTGGCTGCAGGAGGCAGGAGTCTGCAGCACCTCAGCAGAACAAGAAAGAATCCCAGACTGGAGGAAACCCTACCAAGAATGGCTGCAAAACGATATACTGCCAGCAGACAAGAAAGAAGCCCGGAGTTTTAGAATGAAAGCGTCCAGGTTCACCCTCATTGATGGTGTCATGTTCAAAAGATCAGCCGCTGGACCATACCTGAGGTGCCTAAGTCAGCAGGAGGCAGAGATGGTTATGCATGACCTCCACAGTGGTGAGTGTGGAAATCATGCAGGGGGCAAGAGTCTATCCAACAAAGCACTTCGCCAAGGTTACTACTGGCCGACAATGCGCGGAGACGCGAAGGAATATGTTAAGAAATGTGACGCCTGCCAGAGACACGCACCGATCAACCACCAGCCAGCAGAGCCGTTGCACCCCGTAATCTCCCCCTGGCCCTTCATGAAGTGGGGAATGGATATTGTTGGCAAGTTACCAAGAGCCCCAGGAAGCAAAGTTTTTACTGACTACTTCTCCAAATGGATAGAGGCAGAAGCATTCCCTCAGGTGACTGAGAAGCAGGTTATATCCTTCATAAAACGTAACATTATCTGCAGGTTTGGCATTCCCTCAGAGATCATCTGCGACAACGGATCGCAGTTTATTGGCAACAAGATGGAGGCCTATTGCGCCAGGTGGAACATCACACTAAGCAAATCTACCCCCAGAAACCCTCAGTCTAATGGTCAGGCGGAGTCTAGCAACAAAATTGTGATAGACAACCTGAAGAGAAGGCTGGAGGAAGCAGGGGGCAGATGGGCGGAAGAACTCCCCTTGGTGTTGTGGTCTGACAGAACTACACCTAAGGTGGCTACAGGGCAAACACCTTTCAGTTTGGTCTTTGGTGCTGAGGCGGTCATCCCTTCAGAGGTAAGAGTGTCCACTCATAGATATGGATGCATAACCGAAGACAGGAACCAGGTAGAGATGGCAAACAGCTTGGATACCATAGATGAGATCAGGACCGATGCTCAAATAAGGATGGCCTCCTACAGACAGACAGTCGCCAGAAGTTACAACAAGAATGTTAGAGTCAGAATCCTGCAGGAAGGGGACCTAGTCCTCAGGAAAGTCTTCCAGAACACCAGGAACCAACGAGCAGGAAAGTTCGCTTACAATTGGGAAGGACCCTATCAAATAGAGAAAGTAGTCGGAAATGGAGCCTACCGACTTATGACCTTAGAGGGAGAGATCATCCAAAAGCCATGGAACATCGTGCATCTAAAGAAATACTTCTTCTAAGTGGGCCACAGCCGCCAGCAATCTGGGCCACTGCCGCCAGAAACATGGGCTACAGCCACCAGAAACGTGGCATCTATTCTGCCAGGTGCACCTCCACCGGAACCCAGGTTTAATCTTTTCAAACCTCGCAAACACGTATTCAAATTTTCCTATCATTCTTTTGTTTTCTTTTCTTTCTTTTAGCAAAAATTCAAATTTTTTCCCGCATATTTAAATCAGATAAAATTTTGTTTTCCTTTTTACGTGTGTCGTCAAAATTCAATTTTCTTTGGCATTAAGGTTTGGTTTTCTTATTGCGTACATTTTCGAAATTTAATTTTCTCTCCATATACTTTCGAAATTTGATTTTTTGCTTCCACATATGTCTTCAAATATTGTGTTCCCTGTCTTTGCCAAATTTCTTCAGTTTTTTCAAAACTGAATGCTGGTGACTAATCTGGTGGAGTGTACAATTTCTACAGAGGGCGTGCGTCTGTGACTAAGTGCCTACAACCGGGACATTACAGTCTCCTGCGCCACTTAGCACCCACGCAAAGCGTGGCACCTCCGACTAAGTGGGCGAACTAAACCCCAGGCCACCACTATATCAAAGGTCGACCATACAAACATAAGGCATGCATACAACAGAAGGTAGTTAGACAAAACTACAACAAACGATTACAATCAGACGCAAACAATCACGATCTAAAGCAAACAGTTACGACCTTCTGCTAAGGCACGAAGTGCCACAAATACTAACACACGTCGCTCCTCTGAGCAAAGGCAAAGTCATTACAGAATTTTTTGCAAACACTAACAAATCGGAAGTTCATGCCATGCAGGATTCACAAGCCGAAAACAAAGGAGGAGTAACATCACTCCAGCAGAACTTGGTCCACAGCCTGGACATTCTCCTCTGGTGGAGGCGGAACTGTAGCAGATTCTCCTGCAGAAACCTGGGTCTCTGATGAACAGCAACAGAATCTCCCCCAGGGTCATCAACGACATCCTGCTGGTCCACGCTCTCTTGCCCATCAGCCTCCTGATCAGCAATGAGAAATCAGCTGACTCCATCAGATCCTCCGCCTCCACATCAGAAAGAGCATCCAGGTCAGGCGCCACAGGAAATTCCTCATTCAGTCACTTCTTCCCTACAACCAGATTCCTCCGCCAACAATCTGCGAACCAAGTCCAACTCCTTCAGAGAACCTTCTTCTAGCACAGACCTGGGACCAGGAAGTAGCATATGACCCAGGAAAGTCATATCCTCTGCAGACTTACCAAAGCCATCAGGAAATTTGAGCACCACTTCAGCAAAAACCTCATCAACGGATCTGGGGGCAAAATAAGAGGTAGACTTAGAAAGGTCTGCCACCAGAAGTCCAGTTTCTGTAGGAGCAATTTCTGAGAGAGAGAGAACGGATTACGCCTTCTCCTAGAACCAGCAAGCTAAGGCCAGCAGAAGCAAAGCCGACTGCCTACTATGGAGGCAAACGGAAATTCCCGCCTAAGATGAGCTTAGTCGGAAATTTGGGGGCATTTGTTCGGGCAAAAATTTGCACCATCAAGAGTGCAACGTGGCACGCTACGAATGGACGGTCAAAAGGACAAAAGTCAAACTCGGAAAGTCAAGGGACGACAGTCAAAAACCGAGGGTCAAAACCAAGTCAGAGCCAGAGACCGAGGATCAAAGGCCAAAATCGGCATTATTGGGCCATTCTTGAACCCGGAACATCAAAAGATAAACGGGCTGCAAAAAGGTGCATCAGGAGGAGAAATGGGCCGGATCAAGGGAAGACAATAACCCAGCCCAACAGGTATAGTAATCTACCCCCACTCCAACCAGGAATAAAAACAAGGAAGAAGTCAAAATCAACACAAAAACCAAAAGGATAAGAAGGAGAAGCAGTAACTATTATGAGAGTTAAGGCAAAGATTCACCATTAATGGGAAATCAATCGTAACAGCCAGAAAACAGTAATGAATTGGGCATTAAAAGGCAATAAAGGAGAATGAATGATGGAGATTCTCCATTGATGGTGGAGATAACGAGCACCAGCAGTATAAAAGAGGAGAAGAAGGGACATTCAAGGGCATCCAAGACCAGCACACTCACACACAATCTAACATATTCACAATATTGTCCAAATATTCATACTTGTATGCTCTTTGTCATTTTTCTCTCATTCTTAGTGAAGCTTTGGTGGGATTACGACTCCCCCCGCGGTTTTTCCCACAACGGGTTTCCGCGTCACCAAACTTTTGTGTGTTATTATTTTCCTTCGTTGCTCCTCGTTTTCTGTTTTTACTTTCATTTCACCGACCCGTGGTTATAGGACGATCGCTTTAACCCACAACCGAAACTAAGAAATTCCGGTAGATTTTTTACCAAAACAACATCCATGGCCAATATTTGTTCTGGTTCGGTGGTTGCAGTTGGTGCGTTTCTACTGTCGAAGCTTTGTGGTTTTTGATTAAGGATGGTGGTCGGATGTGCAGGGTTTCTACTGTCGAAACTTTTTGGGGTTTTTGATTAAGGATGGTGGTCTGATGCGTAGGGTTTCTTTCTACTGTCGAAAATTAGTTCACTCTTGTTTTGGTAAAAATTTACCGGATTATCATTTTTGGAAGCGGGTTAAAGTGATCGGCCTATAATCGCGAATTAACGAAATAATAATGAATCTAGCGAACGAGGAACGACGAAAGAAAAAATCGACACACGGAATTTTGGTGACGCGGAAACCCGATGTGGGAAAAATCGCGGGGGGAGTCGGAATCCCACCAATATTTTACTATGACCAAAAGAATGACAAAATGAATATCGAGAGTACAAATATTTGCGTTTGATAATAAATTATGGAGTATTATGCTGTTCTTTTTTGATGTAGCTTGATGGTAATGTGTTGAGAATGTCCCTTTTCCTCTGTTTGTTGTTGTGCTTTTATTTCCTTCCTTTTCCTTAACCGTTGCCTTCCTCTTCTCCTGATTTCTCTCCTGCTCTGGTGGCACTACCCTGGAATCTAGGGGGTTGGTTATTTGACTGGGTCTTGTGCTTGGGGTAGAGTTACTTTGAGTAGTTGGCTGTCTTCGGCCCATTTCGGGGCTTGGATGCTCTCCGGCCCAATGCTACTGTTGGGTTTTACTTTGTTGATTGGTTGACTTTCTTCGTATCGAATCCTTGACTTTTACGACTTTGGACTTTCCGAGTATTATTTCGTGATTTTTCCTTTTTGATTTTCTAACTTCTTGACTTTGACTATCGACTCTCGTCTTTTGACCTTCTGACCTTTGACCATTGACCTTTTGATCTTCCATTTGACCTTCCATTTGTAATATGCCACGTCGTGCTTTGAGGATGCGGATTTTTATCCCAAACAAATGCCCCCAAATTTCCGACTAAGCTCATCTTAGGCAGGAATTTCTGTTCGCTTGGATCGTAGTCGGTTTGCATGATGATTGATTCTTTGATCCGACCATTCGTCCTAAACCCGAAGATGATGACACTCCACAATTCACTCTATTCTTCCACAAGTGGTCCTTCCCCTACTCCCCCAGAGGGAGAAAAAAGAAAAGTCTGGTGGGAACATGCCTTCGGGCAAGATACGTTCATGCTTGGCTAGGTTTACTTGACCTCAAATTCTCCTGGTACTCATTTTCGCTTGCTCCCTCCTTCAGGATCCGCTAAACCTCGTGTGTCTCCAGAGCAAGTAGCTGCTAGAAGGCGGGCCGTTGCTACTAGAGCGGTCTTCAAAAGGAAAGTTAGTTCTGTTTCTGCTGGCTTTGCTGGTTCTGGGAGAAGTCGTAACTCGTCCCATTTTTCAGAAGTTACTTTTGCAGAAAGTGAACCCCTGGTGGCAGATCTTTCTGAGTCTCACTCTTATTCTGCCCCCAGATTCATTGATGATGTTCCTGCTGGAGTGGTGCTCAAATTTCCTGAGGGCTTCGATACATCCAATCTTGCAGAAGACATGACTCTTCTGGACTAGCTGCTTCTTCCTGGTCCCAGGTCCGCGCTAGAAATTAGTTCTCTGAAGGAGTTGGGTTTGATTTGCGAATTGCTGGCGGAGAGATCTGGTAAAAGACAAAAGCTTAGCGCAGATCTGGTGGATGCACGAAGTGAGCTTGCCTGGGCCTTGGATGTCAATTCTTCCCTGTAGGGGAAGAGTGCTGAGCTGAAGAAGACTCTGAGGGATGCTTTAAGCCGGTTGGCTCTGAGCACTGAGATCTAGATGGTCAGAGCCTACTCTGAGGGGAAGCACGAGAACTGGGATTTGGCTGCTCTGAAGGAGAGGATGCAGGTGGAATTTCCCAACGGCTTCGATCTGAAGATGCTGGCCGATGAGGAAGGGGAAGCGGTGGAGGAGTCAGTTTCTTCCCCTCCAACAGCTCAAGGGGCGCCTGGTCCTGTGGTGACAACTGCGGATGCTGTGGTGATGGAGCCGCTCGCCTCTCTTCCTCCTGAGGAGAATATCTAGGTTGTTCAGCCTGTTACCTTTTGTTATCTTTGGCCCTGTGTGGCAAAAACAAAAATATTCTGTTTAAAAAATTTGTTATGTTCCGAATTTTTTCCTCCGCTCAAGGGAGCAGAGTACCCGAATTTCTTCTGCTCAAGGGAGCAGAATCATTTTGAACTTATTTGTGGTACTTGTTTACTTTACTCTGTGGCGTTTGTTTCGTTTGTTTTGTTTGTTCTGTTTGTATGCATGCCTTTGTCCGTATGGTCGACCCATGATGATTGGTGGCCTGGGGTCTTGTTTTGCCCACTCAGTCAGAGGTGCCACGCTTTGCGTGGGTGCTGAGTGGCGCAGGGGACTTGTATTGCCCTGGTTGTAGGCACTCAGCACAAGACGCACGCCTTCTGTAGAAATTATACACTCCACCAGATTGGTCACCAGTTTTGGTTGAAAAAGCTGACGAAAGATGGTAAAGATGCTATGTTTGAAGGTATATGCGGGAGGAAATCAAACTTTTGAAAATATGTGAAGGAAGAAAATCCAATTTTGAAGACTATGAAAAGATAATCGAATTTTGAAAACGTATGAAAAGAAATTTAAATCTTGAAGACATGTAACAAGAGAATTAAATTTCGAAGACGTATGAAAAGGAAATTAAATTTTGAAGACGTATGAAAAGAAAATTAAACTTTGATGCAAAAGAAAACCGAATTTTAATGCAAAAAGAAAATCAAATTTTGATGCAAAAGAAAATCGAATTTTGACGACACAAAGGAGAGAGTCAAACTCTAAAGGCATACTTGAAGATAAAACATCTGACTTTCAAAAACCACGAAAAAGAAAGCAAAACAGATAGAAAGGACAAAAGAAAGGTTTAAATATATGTTTGCAAGGTTTGATAAGATGAAACCTGGTTCTGGTGGAGGTGTATCTGGCAGAATAGATGCCATGTTTCTGGCGACAGTGGCCCATGTTTCTGGCGGCAGCGGCCTATGTGGTTCTGTCGGACCATAGCACCAAGGGGAGTTTCTTTGCCTATCTGCCCCCTGCATGATTTCCACATTCACCATTGTGGGGGTCATGCAAAACAACTTCTGCCTCCTCCTGACCCAGATACCTTAAGTATGGTCCAGCAAGTGATCTTCTTAATAGGATACCATCAATGAGGGTGAATTTGAAGCCTCTGATTTCCTTCTTATCTGCTGGCAGAATGTCACGCTGTAGCCAGTCCTGGTAGGGTTTTCTGGGATTCCTTCTTGTTCTGCTAAGGTGCTGCAGACTCCTGCTTCCTGCAGCCGCAACCCCTAGTCTGATGAATTCTCCCTCTTTCCAGGCATCTTGTGTTCCTTTGGACCTTTACAAGTTGCTGGCTCCAGTACGTGGATGATGGGTATGGTGGACTACACCAGACTTGAACGTTGCCCCCAGGGTAGCTAGGGCGTCTGCTTCGGCATTCTGGTCCCTCGGGATTTGGTTGATTGAGAAGGCTACGAACCTAAGAGAGAGCTCCTTTGCCACTTCAAGGTAAGACATATCATCTTGGAGTCCTTAGCTGCATACGAACCATTCACATGGTTGACAATCAGTTGGGGATCGCTGTATGCCTCCAGGCGCTTGATTTTGAGGTCTAGAGCCAGCTGGAGACCTAAGATTAGAGCTTTGTATTCTACCTCGTTACTTGTTGTCCGGAACTCGCACCGCACTGCTTGGTTTATGAGATCCCCCTGAGGAGACTTGAGAACTAATCCTGCTCCAGATCCTCGCATGTTGGAGGCACCATCTACATTTAGCTTCCACACTTGTTCGCCTTTGTCTTCCTCAAGGAGGAGGATGATTTTCTATGCCTGTGTCTGCAGTGCTGGGCTAAAGTCGGATATGAAGTCTGCTAACGCCTGAGACTTGATCGCAGTCCTGGGGACAAATTTCATGTCGAAGCCGCTCAAATGTATGGACCATTTGGCCATTCTTCCTGATAACTCAGGTTTTCTCATAATAGTTTTGAGTGGATAATTTGTTATTACAGAAATAGCATGCAATTCAAGATAAGATCGAAGTTTATAAGACGCTGTAACAAGTGCAAGTACGAGTTTTTCAAGAAATGTGTACCTGGTCTCTGCAGGAAGCAGAGACTTACTAACATAATACACTGGGTGTTGCGCTCCCTCTTGCCCTCGAACTAATATCGCGCTGACTGCTACCTCGGTTACTGATAAATACAGGAAGAGTGGTTCTCCAGGTTCTGGTTTTGACAGCAGAGGTGGAGTGCTGAGGTAGTGCTTCAGGTCGCTGAACGCCTTCTCGTGCTCTGCTGTCCAATCAAACCTTTGGGCCTTCTTCAGGATATCATAGAACAGCCGACATCTATCTGAAGACCTGGAGATAAATCTGCTCAGAGCAGCAATTCTTCCAGTCAGCCTTTGCACGTCTCTTGGCTTCTGTGGTGATTCCAGCTGGAGGATGGCCTTGATCTGCTCTGTACTAGCTTCAATTCCCCTCTGGGTCACCATGTACCCCAGAAACTTCCCACATGACACTCCAAATGTGCACTTTGAAGGATTTAACTTCATCTTGTATTCCCTCAAGGTGTTGAAGGTATCCTCCAAGTGTGTTGTATGTTGCGAAGCTTGCTTTGACTTGACGACCATGTCGTCAATATATACCTCCATAGTGTCCCCAATCTGTCTCCTGAACATCTTGTTGACTAGTCTCTGGTAGGTGGAACCTGCATTCTTCAGACCAAAAGGCATTACATTGTAACAATATATACCTCGCTCAGACCTGAAGGCTGTCTTCACCTGGTCTGTTGGATGCATCTTGATCTGGTTGTACCCACTCCATGCATCAAGAAAGGTTAGCATCTCGTGGCCTGCTGTAGCATCTACCATGGCATCTATATGTGGTAGTGGGAATGGATCTTTCGGGCATGCTTTGTTTAAGTCGGTAAAGTCAACACATATCCTCCACTTGTCATTCTTCTTTGGGACTACCACCACATTAGATAGCCACTCTGGGTACTTCACCTCCCTGATTTTTCCAGTAGCCAGCAGACTGTCTACCTCCTGATTTGTGACTTGGTTTCTCTCTGGGGCAAACTTCCTTCTCTTCTGCTGGACTGGTTTGTAGCTTGGGTCCACACTTAGCCTGTGGGTTATAACGCTCGGATCTATACCTACCATATCATCATGCGACCAAGCAACACAATCCATGTTAGTTTTTAATAATTCAATGAGGTTTTGGCGGATATTACCTGTACGTTCTGACCCAACCAACACTTTCTGCCTAGGGGGCAGCTTATTCAGGTTGATTTCATCTACCTAAGTCTGAGGCGGTTCGATGCACTCCTCCTGAATGTGTTGGGTTTATGATTGCTATGCTGGATCATAAGTAACTCCTCTAGGATCTGAATCCTCCTCCAGCCTGATGACTGCCAATGCTTTTGTTTGCACCTCCTCAAACGTGGTGCATGGATACCTGGTGAGGTCCTTGTACAGCTCTAAATCCTGGTGGAGTCCCTGGCAGAAGGCTTCTATAGCGGTTGCTATGTCACATCTGGGGATGGTCACTTTCTCCTTGTTGAATCTGTTGAGGAAGTCGCGCGTGGATTCTTCAGACTTTTGTACCACCCGGTACAGATCGCTGGTCCGCTTCTCCGGTTTTCTGCTGCTGGCGAATTGCTGGTTGAAGGCATTGACCAGATCAGCAGAGGAGGTGACACTCCGGTTGGGCAGACTAACGAACCACTGCAGAGCTGCTCCTGACAAAGTGGAGCCGAATCCCTTGCACATGCATACCTCCCTCAGGGGTCTTGCTGCTTTCTCCAGAGGACGTGGCATTCCAGAGATTTTGTTGATCAGGTCCCTCAGCTCCTTCAGTTCTTGGTACTGCTGATCTGCAGCACTGTTTGTTCCTGCAAAAGGGTTAGAAGCAGGTGGGAAGAAACTGAAAGGGGTACTCCCTGCCTTGGACCCTCCAAGGTGGTGAATGCTTGGGGGAGGAGGTGGAAAAGATATAGTTACTGCAGGCTCAGGCCGCCATTCCGATGTCTGCTGAGGCGGGTTTTGGGACGGCCAAGTCACTTCAGGGTATGGGCTGGCGCCGGCGACCATAGGGTTAACTGTCACTTCTGGCGACCATCCTGGTGTTTGCTGACTGGGGGTAGGTGCTTTTCCCAGACCTGGTGGGAGTCGATTGTTGACTGGGGTGCGCACTCCTGGTGAACTTACCGGCTGCCATCCTGACGTCTGGTGGACGGGGGTACCTGCAAGAGACAACAAGTTAGTTTCCTGCCTTTCGATATCAGAGAGAGTGTTACCTGTAGTTTGTTGTCTGTTGGGTGTGCGATTGTAGAGCAGACGGCCTGGTTCCTGAGGGTCGATGATTCTGCTGAGTGATGCCAATTCGAGCTCCAGCCTTGTGACTAATGCTGAGGGGATCTCCTGTTCTGGTGGATCTCCTGTTGGTGCCCGGCTCTCCAGGGATGTTTGCTTCTTCTGCTGGAGGTTTGACCACCATTGAGGTCTGGGCCCTGGGGTTCTGGGGGTGGTCCTTCTCCAGTGGGCTGAGTTGACGCTTCCAGGCTGCTGGAGGGACTTTGGCTAGATCCGGACATGACGATATGCAAGTCGTTTACTGCTGATTTTGGCTATAGGAAATGATCACTTTTCCCCACAGACGGCGCCAATTTGTTTTGGTAAAAATTTACCGGATTATCATTTTTGGAAGCGGGTTAAAGTGATCGGCCTATAATCGCGAATTAACGAAATAATAATGAATCTGGCGAACGAGGAACGACGAAAGAAAAAATCGACACACGGAATTTTGGTGACGCGGAAACCCGATGTGGGAAAAATCGCGGGGGGAGTCGGAATCCCACCAATATTTTACTATGACCAAAAGAATGACAAAATGAATATCGAGAGTACAAATATTTGCATTTGATAATAAATTATGGAGTATTATGCTGTTCTTTTTTGATGTAGCTTGATGGTAATGTGTTGAGAATGTCCCTTTTCCTCTGTTTGTTGTTGTGCTTTTATTTCCTTCCTTTCCCTTAACCGTTGCCTTCCTCTTCTCCTGATTTCTCTCCTGCTCTGGTGGCACTACCCTGGAATCTAGGGGGTTGGTTATTTGACTGGGTCTTGTGCTTGGGGTAGGGTTACTTTGAGTAGTTGGCTGTCTTCGGCCCATTTCGGGGCTTGGATGCTCTCCGGCCCAATGCTACTGTTGGGTTTTACTTTGTTGATTGGTTGACTTTCTTCGTATCGAATCCTTGACTTTTACGACTTTGGACTTTCCGAGTATTACTTCGTGATTTTTCCTTTTTGATTTTCTGACTTCTTGACTTTGACTATCGACTCTCGTCTTTTGACCTTTTGACCTTCTGACCTTTGACCATTGACCTTTTGATCTTCCATTTGACCTTCCATTTGTAATATGCCACGTCGTGCTTTGAGGATGGGGATTTTTATCCCAAACAACTCTCACAACTTTTGTTAGTTAATTAAGGTCACTTATCTTTCATTCTTATTTAGTACTCGGAAATTCAATGGCACTCCCCCTAGAGTTATACATACTGAGTATTACTATTACTGATGTTGTCCCTATCGATATCTAGCTCTAATGGTGAAGAAATGATATCTACTTTGCCCCGTATTGTCTCATAAATATGATTGTCAATCGATAATGTTTACATTACTGTTACTGTACTTTGGATTATGGCTGTCTTAGTACTTATGCAGGTAAACTAGTGTAGTACCATCACTTTGACTTCATGAGCAAGTTTTTCCAGGTTGTTCTCTTCGACTGTGATCGGAGCATAATGTTAAGATGTTAATTGTATAACAACTGTGATCGGGAGCTTGAGCCAATTAACCTCAGTGAAGAACATGGTATCGTTTGCTGTTCTAAAACTTGCAGGAATTATTGAATAATATGATCGAGCGCACACTGAAATGTACTTTGGATTAGAGTTATTGGAGTATTAGATTAGACATTTACAAATTGACAAATTTTTGCCTGGAGGGACACTATTTAATGGAGGTGGTAACTTTCGTTTATCCGTTTGTTGGACCCATTTGTGCCTGGTAGTTGTCTATGGTCTACCTTGATCACGACTATGGCTGCTTAGTACTTATGCAGGTAAACTAGTGTAGTTGGGTCACTTTGACTTTTCTGGAAGGACTGCCATGAGCAAGTTTTTCCAGGTTGTTCCCTCTGAGTGTGATCGGAGCATAATGTTAAGATGTTAATTGTATAACAACTGTGATCGGGAGCTTGAGCCAGTGTTTGAATTAATATGTATTGACCAGGGGGGCGACAATAAAATCATGGCAGTTTCTGCTGATGATCCTTAAGTTATGCACTGGCCTGGACTGATATCAACCAGCTTCTGCCATTTCGGTTGATCGGATAATGCTTTTTGGAGGACTGTATCCTTCTGCCATAGCAGGTACACATTTATTCCTACCCCTTTAAAGTACCACCACTGTTTGAGAATTATTTGACGAGACAAGATAACATATACAGAGACCAAGGGGAGCTGTGTAACTATGCTGGAATTGTTGTTGATAACAGTAGCTCTATTGTTCTTGTGATTCATAACATTGGTCTTGTTGCTATGTTTGCTGTTGCGCGCGAGTGATGTTATTATGTTAGTATGGTTTAATACTTGTAGCCCCGTAGATCCTAAAACGGCTGTTATGCTAATGATATGACTCATACAACATCTCTTCCAGCCTGCAACGCAGTCGTGGTTTTTTTTTTTACAAATATTCGTAATTTTTTCCAAAGGTTCGGGTTTCTTTATACTTCATAGAGGAGCCGTTGTCCTGAACAACGACTTTCTTTGTAAATTTGGTTCTACAAACTCAGTTAACTGTGTCGCTCAGATTTTTGGATGCGTGCATGTGCATCCGGGATTCTGAACAACGCACTCGAGACAATCATCCCAAGCTAATAGTCTTTCTAAGTGGTAGAAAAATAGCCTAAAACTTACTCTATTGATACCAGAATGGTTAGAATTCATATATCTTTTGTGAATTTTTCCGGTTAGCTGGAAATTGCATTGCAGTTGTTTCTTTTTTGCAACTTTATTCTGATCGTAGTAATGCACATCCTACCCTATCAGGTTAGGTCAACTGTGTATCTCACACATAGCTGTAAGTTTCGGGCATATGTGCAGGGCAATCGTCGAAGGGTACAAGGATGCATTCGTGTATAATGGAGTTTATGAAATCTCAAATGCAACCCAACCGACCTGAATCTCAAACGACCTTGCTGAAGTCGAATGTGCAGCGTTAAACCGAATGGCCTGAACAATTCAACATTATCGGGCTCACAGTATTGTCTCACAATTCAACATTTGATTGTTTAAGAATGTACTATATGTCTGCATTAGAGAACAGTTTATGCAATGATGTAAAAGAGTAATGTATCAACATCAAGGTTCAGCAACAGCAAAGCTGCTGCAGAGCAAAGGGAATGCTGGAATGAGGATGCAGCAAGACAGAAAACAACCATCTCTTCTCCCCGTTCTGGGCTAACAATATCAGAAGTATCTACATCCCTCGACAAACACCCTCTGATTCCCTTTATTGGAACAACTCCTTCAGCGGTAATTACACGGTAAAAACTGGGTATTCGGCTGTTTTGCGACTTTCAGAGCCTGCAACTTCAAAAATAAACACAAAGTGATCCTTTCCTTCTAATGGTCGACGCCTCCTGGTCTGAAAACTTTACTGCTGCTGGTGGATGGGGACTTTTTGACATCAATAACAACCTCGTCGACTCCAGCTCTAGCTAAGCCAAAAACTGTTAAGCTTGTTTACCCTGCTGGCAAACAAAAAAAAAGACAGAAAACATGACGTGAAATGTTCTTATTGATTTGTCTAGTATGGAGTACATTTTTGATCTCAAATTTAAAAAAATTAGCGATGAAAAAAAATGTGAATGTAATAGTTATATATATAGGCTCGTACTATAGCTTGCGAGGTCAATGGAAAGTTCGAGACTGGTTCGAATTCAAATTTTACCTAATGAGTACAAGATGAAAAAAAAAAAAAAAAAAAAAAAACTCGTACTTGGCTTGACTCGGCTCGTTATCAGTTCTAATTTTGACGCTCTTTCTTCTTAATTGTACATAATTAAAACCTTTTTCATTAGTTGTTTACATAATTACATACGTGTAGTTATTAAATTATTAATATCGGGTTTTCTCTGTATATACACAAAATTTAGGAAGATGTGACATCTCAATAACTTATTGAAAAATCATTTTTTTTACCTCCCTATGTGTTGTTCAAAATTGTTTCATTATTATTAATCATATCTCAAAATAACCATTTTTGATAATCAGCCAGTATTGCTTGTGACTGATATATGACGGATATATCCGTCACAAGCTTGCGACGGGTCAAATACTACCCATGTGGTAGATAAGACAAAACATGGGTAAACATATTGGTTTTGTCTTATCTATCCAAATGGTTAGTATTTGACCCGTCACACACTTGTGACGAATATCGCCGTCACAATTAAGAATTTGTGTTTGATAATAAGCATACCACTTTTGTACACCACTCCCGTTTCCCGCCAAAATGACCTCCTCTTATTGTTATCTCCACTACTGAAAACCCTAAATCCCCAAATTTACCGCCATGGAAATGGAGTTTCCAGATCTCGACGAGCTTCAATGGCTTGAAGCAAACACCGACACCTACGATCAAGATCTCGAGGAAGAAGATTATAACTCCCTTCAATTTCAACCCGAACTCGAAGAATCCAACAATGGCGATGCTCGTCACCCTTTGCCGATCGATTCTCCGCCTCGCGAAGTTGATACTGGTAGTAATAACAGTAATATTAGCAGTAAGAAGCGTTCTAGGTCTTCCATTGAAATCGACCTCGAGAATAGTGATAGTGGTAGGTCAGCTAGGGTTAGAACTGAGCAAAATGTTGCACAAATTGAAAGAATGCTAACTGATTTCGACGATGTAGCGGAGATTGATAGGATCGCTAGGGTTAGTACTGAGCAAAATGCGAGAGTTGATTTAGACGATTTAGTGCGAATTGAGGATCGTGTTGATGTGGTTGATGATGATGTCAGAAAGTGTTTTTCGCAATTTGATTGGGAGTTTGAAGGTGAATCGATGTCGATTACTGCACCGTCTGGCGGCGAGAGAGTGTATGCTAAGCTTGAGAAGGAATTTTTGAAGGATGTTGATGAGAGAGTTGGCAAATTCAAGAATTCAGCTCATTCTAGTGGTAATTTCTTCGAGATTTCGATGAAATGATCTATACTGCAATCTGAATAATACTATCGTTTTTGATGTTTTCGTGCCTGTGTATGTGTGTTTGCAGGTCTGATTGCGGAACCCGTTAGTCTTTTGTTGCAGAAAGCTGAGCAGGATGCACTAATGAAGGTATACAAATCTTTGGCTTCTGTTGATGTTCTTTTGAATTGCTGCAAGAAAGACAAGTTATCGCGTTTTGTGAGCCTATGTGATTTATTTTGTTGCCATTCTTTTCGATTGTTTGTGTATTTCGAAGGATGATTTATGTGTGTGTGATACTAAACAATTCTGACATGTCTTGTATGTTGGTTACCGTCTTTTAACTCGTCAAGAGGAGTCTGATGAGTACTGCTGTGTAAACATGATGAATAATTTTCCCGAACAAACATGGGGGACTTTGGGGTGGGGTGGGGGCGATTACATTGATTTCTAAAGACGTTTCGTTTGTTGATGGATTGCTGTTGGTGTTGTTGTTCCTCCTACTTTTGGAATAGTTATAGTTCATGCTTGTCCCTCAGTTTGTTATTTTGCGGTCAGTACTCAGTATTGCTTGTCTATCATATAACCGCTGTTCGCCTTAAGGAGTACTTACTTGGTTGAATAATTTACATGAGTGTTTGTAATTTGTATGCTCTTATCCTCTGGTATTCCATGTTGGGCTAATTCATTGTGTTAGGATGTTTGACTAGTTTCATTAACTAATGTGATCAGAACTTTGATCTCGAGTGTAAATGTAGATCATCTTGTTGTATTGTCAAGGGTCAGACTTTTTTCTTAGGATGATTGTACTGTTTTGTGATTTTGTACTTTTAAAGGCTTTGCGGTCTAGTTCTGAAGTCGAACCTACCTTAGCACCCCAAGCGTCTACGGTTGTGACTGAAGAACTTTGGGTGAACAAATATGCTCCTAGATCCTTTACGGAGCTTCTCAGTGATGAGCAAACAAACCGTGAGGTACATATATCTTTTTTTTGCCTAAAGTGTGAAGTCTGTGGCAATCAATTGTAATTTCATTATGTACCATGTTGCTGACAGGTTCTCTTATGGTTGAAACACTGGGACTCTAAAGTGTTTGGTGCGGAAATAAGGAACACTGGAGATGACGTTTTATCTGCACTGAAACGGCATTCCTCTGTTCCTCATCAACAGAAGCATTCTGACTCAAGCTCTTTCAGGAAATTTAGAGGAACTACATTTGTGAAAAGTTATACGGGTTTTTCATCTACTGTAGTGCATAAAGATGTCCGATCTAGTGGCAATGAAGTACCACAAAACAAGAAGCAGAATGGTTCAGGGTCACCTGAACAAAAGGTCAGTAATGATTTTTTTTTTCTTTTTTTCATGATATTCGCTGTTAATGTTTTTAGGCGATTGCAGATATTGTTGCTTTGCGGCCCCCCTGGATTGGCAAAGACGACTCTTGCACACGTGGCAGCAAAACATTGTGGATATCACGTTTCAGAGGTCGGTTTCTAACAAAAATCGTCATAGGTTAAGTATTATGTTTGGTATGGAGTATTACTTTTCTTGTCCATTCATCATAAATAAAATCATCATTTTGATTTTCTTCCCTAAGTTTGTATTTTGGACAACTATCTAGTAGTGTTAAATAGTACCTCTGTTATTGTTACATTTCGTTTCACATTTCAAGACACCCACTTCTCTCTTCAATTATATCTCAAAATATATTAGTAAAGTTGATGAAATGCATAATCACATGAAAGTCCTTTTTCGTCAGGAATGTGGTGGGACTGTGGGAGTCATTTTATAATTTTTGCACAGTATATTTTGTAACAGTTCGAGTCATAGATTCACCTTGAAATATGAAAAATGCTGTATATAAAAGAACAGATGGAGTATGTGTTTATACAGAGTCCTAGCACATAAAATCAACATTTTTCAGTTGGTTACCATTTTTTTTTTGGAGATTCTCCAATCTACATAGAAAGGATTGTGGGACACCTTAGTTTTTTCCTGGAAAACCTTAACAACGCCATTTCTACTTGAATCTCTTTCCATAATTTGTTGTGTACCATTTGATTATCAAAGGAAGTAGCTTAGGATACTTCAATTATTTTAACCTTTCTCCATCCTTCCTGTCTGAGTCACCAGGATGGTTTTTTAGTATTACGAGTATAGGTTCTACTAGCATTCATTGCACTCGAAGTGAATGACAAGGGATACCTGCATTCTGTTTCATACATATTTTTTTTCTAAGGTTGAAATTTTTTGTTTTCTTTCAGCTTATCACATAGATGTGCCATAGGTAGATCTGCAGTATGTCGGTATTCTATTTTTCTTACTCACATTTGTAGTTTCATTACATTTAAAGTGATCTCTGCAGATAAATGCCAGTGATGACCGATCATCAACTATACTTGAAAAGAAAATCTTAGATGCAGTGCAGATGAACACCATCATGGGTGACTCAAGACCCAAGTGTTTGGTAGGTGATACTGCCATATACCAACGTTAAAAATATACGTACCAGGGAATAACATTTTTTCTATCTTAATAGATCATTGATGAAATCGATGGAGCACTTGGGGATGGGAAGGGTGCAGTAGAGATCCTGCTAAAGATGGTAAGTATCACATGGGTAACCTTCTGTCTGGTTGTTTATGTCCTTAACTTTGACATAACTAGAGAAAGTTGTTTAGGTAATGTTATTATAGTTCTAATTATCTTGCGATCACAGAAAAAGTAGGAAAGCGGGGTATCCTATTGAAAAAATTGTTCACCGCCTTTGGTGAATGACAAATGAGTAATAGATTCCCAAAAATGTACCACTATTCTACACATAGTAATCTGTAAAACCTATGAAGAAATAGATGCATATGGAGATGGTGTTCTCCATACCATAATCATTTAAACCATCTCTTAAGAAAAGTACACACAATTACACAAAGTACATTAATCATTACTCAGTAGCAATGTATCAAGTAGTTCCTTTCCTACCTAAGGATTGATTGGTAAAGTAAGTTGCTTATATCTTACTCCGTATAAGATACTACATTACTATGCAACTGACCTAAGGCTTACTCCCAGTCCCAGTAGATGGACTACTAAACCCGCACACGGAATTTTTTTCTTAGTGTAGCCAATAATTTTCCAAGGAAACTCTCCTTTATATCCGGCTAACATGTTTAATTGATTAGATGTTTTGGTCATGTAGAACTTCTAAAACAAGTGCCTCTGAATGTGTATAATAGAATATTGATTGCTGTTCCTTTCCAGGTGTCTAGTGAAACAAAATCTAATGCTGGAAAGGAAGGTTCTATCTCGGGGGAACATCATGGGAAAAAGTCTTCAAGTAAAGGGCGTAAATCAGTATCAATGTCACGCCCTGTAAGACTTTGATCACTACTCATGTTTTAAGTGATGAGATATCTCAGACATTGTGTACTGAACTGGATGTCTGAATGTGATATGCAGGTGATTTGCATATGTAATGACCTATATGCTCCTGCATTAAGACCTCTTCGGCAAATAGCCAAGTAAGATCTTTTTGCTCGGTGTTACTTTTTATTTTGTATGTACTTTAAGAGCTGCGGTCCCAAATCATTTGTGGTGGGTTAAAAGAATTATCGTATGGAACCTTGCACTGCTCCATACCACGATTCACATCAGTCAGCCCAAATCACTGTGGGACCAACGCTCTCGAGCTATGAATTTGAGGAGCGTGTTGTACCATTTGCGCCCTTCTTTTCATTGATTTCTTTCACTTCTGCTTTTAGGTTCATTTGAAATCATCTATTCCAAGTAGATCCATCCAATGTGCTCCTAAGTTAATTTGAGAGAATACATATCCTGAATGTCAGTCCACCCTTCTCCCATTGGATCACCTTTTTGTAGCCGTTGAATAGAATCCATTTACATGCCTTCACCTTTTTGATGCCAATTCAATTTGCATATTGTTTTTATAGGATACTGATAATTTTTGTTATTGGTATTTCTTTTGTTTGATGTTGTAATTCCTTCCCAAAAATAATTCATCTTTGTAACGACTAGTATGTTACTTGGGAGAAATATTGTTTGGTTGACTTATTTGTTGTGGAGATAACAGAATTGGTGATACGATGTGCAAGTTCTTATTTCGAGGTTCTCTTGTTTCTTTGCTTGACTAACTCTGAGATTTTACATCTTGACTTCTTGACTTCAATTTTATTTTCTTCCATACAGGGTTCATGTGTTTGTTAAGCCTACCATTAATCGTATGGTGAGCAGGTAATTTTTCATTCGTGAATGAAATTGTGTTTTTTGTTGTAATAACTAATCCTGGAATGTGGGAAGGGTTGAAATGTCTAAATCCAACAAAGGAGATACTGGAACTTTCTTAATGTTTGGAATATGAGATTCATATGGTTTTCGTGTTGGCATAAATCTTTAAATATAATATAACGACCTAGAATTATGTAATAAAACTTCATGACGGTTAATTGTTATAAATTTAGCGTTATGTTCATTTATAGTTTGGTATCATGAGCTTAAATTTTTGAATAAATTTCCATTTTATTCTGTCTTTGTGATCTTGGACTTGTATGTTTCAAAATTCAATGTGATGTTTTTTTTTTGAATTTCACTTCTTGGTATTATGTGATGTGTCTTTCTTTCTCTCAAAATTTAGAGTTTGGCTTAATAATTTTTTTTGAATGTCATCTTTGATAGGCTCAAGTATATTTGTAACAAAGAGGGACTGAAGACAAGTTCAATTTCATTAACTGCACTTGCTGAAATTACAGGTAGATGGTTATCCGGTTATCCCCCTCGTTTCCTAAAGTGAAGCTTTCTGCTTCTTGCATTGTTTTCTTTCCCAAGGAGTAAAGGGAAAGTAACAATGCAGCAGTATAGTGATTGTTAATAAGTTCAAATCTGCCTCAATACTTAGAGGGGCATCTTTTCTTCTGTATGGACTCTAGTGTAGTGATTTTTTTAGTGCTAAATTATTATTATGTTGATGCTTACCTCTAAGATTAATGATTCTCTTTGTTCATTTCAGAATGTGATATCCGTGCATGTCTGAACACACTCCAGTTTCTACACAAGAAGAAGGAATCTCTGAATTTGGTAAGCACTAACATAGGTTTTTATTGAATTCATCTCTTGGAGATGTCATATACGGAGTATTTCATATAATTTTGCAACAATCTCAGTGTTTTGATAGTCTAGGTATAGTTTGCAAACAATTTATAATAATACATTAATACCTCAGAGTTTTAGGGACTTTGCCTGTTATAGTCAAATTGCTTTTAGAAGTGTTAAAAGAAGAAGTATTGAAACAAGGAGAAAATATTGCTTTTATCATCTTTGCTGATCCTGTATTTGCTTTCATTCCACTCATTGTTGTCTCAGGTAACACTAAGCTCACAAGTAATTGGTCGGAAGGACATCGCAAAAAGTGTTTTTGATGTGTGGAAACAGGTAAGAAGAAGTAGTGGTATGTATATGTATTGTACTATTGTCTTCTTATTGTAGCATTTTGTGATTTTTTGTTGCTTCATGCTTTATAGGTCTTCCAAAAAAGGAAGGTGAAGGCAAGCCCAATTTCTGAAGCGAGTCTGATTAAGGCGCATGAGGCACATGATTCATTATATTCTTTGGTTTCTTACCGGTACGTAGCCAAGTTTTAGCTAGAATTCTCATGAAAGTTGACATAGCTCCTTCCTGTTTTGTTGACATACAAACAAAATTGTTACAGCGGTGATTATGAGTTGATTCTCGATGGCATCCATGAAAACTATCTTCAGCAGCATAATCATGACCCGCTGCTGCAAAAGACGGTAGGCCTTGTGCAAACATTCTGAATCTAGAGTTTCTAGTTTATCGAGTCCCAGTCAGGTGGTTGGAATTAAATTCTCTATTATTGATTTATGTTTTGAAGGTCCAATGTTTAAATGCTCTTGGTGTCTCTGATGTACTTCAGCAATCTGTCATGCGATCCCATAATATGTATCTCTATGGTAAGTTAAATTTACCGTTAGGTTAATTTGACAGGGATACTTATTTGATAAGGTACCTTATAACTATTTCATTTGTTTGGCAGCCTATTTTCCACCTATCATTATGACAGTACATCAGCTGTTGGCCCGTGTTGAAAGACCGACTATAGAGTGGCCTAAATCTTTCCAGAGGTATCAACTTTCCTGTCTAAACTCAAAAGGTCTTGTGTTGTAGAAGTGAAAAACTATCGCTGTGTGTTCATGCATTGATGGAATCATCTCAGGTATCGCACATCGTTATTGGAAAAGATCGAAACACTAAGGTCATGGCAGTCTAGTATTGTACCATGTTTCTCAAGACATCTTTCAGTCGATTCTTTTGTTAACGATAATATTTCTCCATTACTGCATATTCTCAACCCGTTGGATCTACGGCCGGTAATGTACTTCACCTTATATTCTCCTGTTTAACATTATTAGATAAACCTCTCAAACACTGGTTTTAGAATATTTCGAATTCATTTCTATGGTTATTGCTTAACTGCTCGTCTGTTGCCTTTTTCTGAAGTTTGTCACTTCCTATAATTGGTCTTGGATAGATATTATATCCAATGTAGACCTAAATTATCAATTTACAACGCAAATGCATGAGCATATGTAAATAATAGATTTAGCCGATGCTGACAGTGGAACTTAAATGATTGAATATTCCTCTTTATTAATCTTTTGTAAAAAAGAAAGTTTGCATGTTAGATCAGTAGTTTAAATCACAAGGATTTGGTGTTCATGATGATATGCTTAGAATAACATATCCATGTTTAAAGACGAAAATTTCTTCTCTATTACGAGTACGAGTAATTTTTATGGTTGCTGATGTACTGGAATTGAAATGGATGGTTCAGTTTTGAGATGAAAGTTATTTTTATTTTTGCCACAGGTTGCAGTGCATCTACTGTCAGATAAGGAGAACAATGATCTGGAACAGTTAGTTAGCACGATGGTTTCGTATTCTCTAACGTATAAGAACGTGAAGCCTCATCTGTCAGAAAACGTCCCAACACATGATGGGAAGATGGATGTGTCACAGCTGTCTCTCGATCCACCGATTCAGAGTTTTGTTCGTTTTAAGGTATTCGATGTGGCGTGACTAGATCAAGTTGAATTCCTTTATTCCGTTTTCTTACATCTTTTTTGATTCGTTGGAATCAGGATTACAATCCTGGACATCGTGAACTCAAATCAGCCGTGAAGCAAGTAGTTGTGCATGAGGTATGCTGCTAGGAATTTCGCTCTCTCTGAGTGGTTTCTTTGCTCAAACCACTACTATAACGCGATCCTCATTCATTTCTGATACGTTACATTAATGTGAAATGATTTAGGTTGCAAAACAAAAGATAGTTCGTGAAAACACGAACAGATCCACACAATCTACCAACAGCTCCAGACAGCAAACTGATGTCGTCAGTAAAAAATCTAACGCCTTACCAGGATTCCAAATTGACTCATCTTTCAGCAAAGATTTAACAAAGAAAACGCCACAAAAGGACTTCTGCAAACCTAGTGCTCCAGGATGCTCTTCATCGACCGGTGCTGACAGAATTGCAGCAGATGCAGAGAAGACAAAGTCCACCGGAGTTGTAAAGAAGGCTTCAAGAGCTTCCTTCAACTTTTTTGATAGGTACCTCATCATCTCATATTAGCTTCTTGTTGCATGATTGTCCTTACTCCATCCTTAAAGGACGTTCCAACAATTGATTCGCCCAAAATTTAGGACGCGTGATAATTCTGGAGGGTAGGAAAAAAAAGATAGAGAGAATGTGGGGACACAAGTAAAATTAGAACCTGAGAAAAGACGAAAAAATGAAAGTGGAAAATCTTAGAAAAGTTTCTCGGAAAGGAAAGGAAATGTGGAACATCTTTGTGAAGATGAGGGAGTATAAAAATTTCCGCTGTTACGTGACATAGGCATAGCCAGCGTAGCTGGAACCGTTGGTATTGAACTGATACTATGCTAAAGCTGAATCATACCTCCCTTTGGCAGGATGTTTCTCGGGATTATTATGTATTCTGTATACAAAAAAAAACGAGGATGAACAAATTGCTATAAAACAACGGTTTTGATTAGGCCATAGTGATCCGAAAACCCAACCTAAAAACTTGGAACTTGGAACTCGCCTAAATCGATTAAAACTGACAAGATCTCTGTCCATAACCATATGTAAAGACAGCTTACAGCTCACATATTGGTGGTATGTTTCCTTGCAAACTATTCTGCAATGTTGGAGATTGCTCTTGGAGAGTTGCAGTTAAATGGTTCAAATATGGTAGATAAGACAAAAGATACTAAATGAGACGGTTATTTGACCTGTTCCAATGTAAAGACTGGTATTCCCGTCTTTAAAGATACTAACTGACGGTGTAAATATGTTGTTTTCCAGGTTTCGAAAGTCGGACCCAAAGGGTGTAAATGGTGATATTATCCCTGCAAAGAAACTGGCAACTGCTGAGAGAGATGAGCGTCCGCTTTTATTCAAATTCAACGAGGTAATTTGCGTTCTACTCGCTTTCAATTTTTACAGATTCTCCTCACAGTCACAACTAGACAGTAGTACAGTACAGTACAGTACAGAATCCTGTATTCCTGTGCTTTTCTATTCACCATTTGGAAAAACTAGCAACACGATGCAGGATTCCCGTCATGTTTATCCCCGAGTATTTATTATTACACCTGTCAAACGGGTCAACCCGGTCAGGTCCGGGTCATGTCAACTTTGGGTCGGGTCTCTTTGGGTCAGGAAGATCGGGTTGGGTCGGGTCATTTCGGGTTTGTTGTTTTCAACTTTTTTTAAGCATATCGACTCATTTTCTTTAATAACATTTGGGTCAGTTCTGGGTTGGGCGGGTCAATTCGGGTTATGGGTCAAATTCGGGTGTTCTTGATGTGAATATTCCAGAGGACCTAGAATTTCCTCAAGTTTGATGTTCCATTTTGCAGGGTTTTACAAATGCAGTGAAGAGGCCGGTTCGTATTCGCGAATTCCTGTCATGATATCGACGTTTCTTTCTCGTTTCTAATCTACGTTAATGTTAATGTTAATGTTACAATGTACAACGTATTAATTTATGTGTATCAATGTATCATTGTACATGGACATAGACACTACAATTGTATAGTTTGTTCGGGTTTTTTTTTCCCGCTTTTTTTCCGGTTTATTCTGATTTCCTTTCATCCGTACAAAACTCTTAACAATTGTCTGTCACAAATCTTCTATGAGACGGTCTCATAAATTGCAAACACGTTGCAATATGAATATAGGGTGGTATGTATATCAAATTTTGCACTAAATAGAAGAAACTTCGAACTTTGAAAATCCTCGTAATATTTTGAATCGAATTGAATGAGATTGAAATAAACTTGAGGAACTTTAAAATAAATGAGATAAAACACGGTCTAATTTCATCAAAAATATAGATTCTAACGGATCTCGAATTCTTGTTTTTCTAATACGTACTATGAATATATATCAAGATTTCAAATACTTCAATATTTGGACTAGAAAAAAAAAATCATGAGTAATTAACATGCATTATTAATTTCCAATATTTCTCACAAGAAAATAATTACTCCAATACAAAATATTACCATAATTATTTTGATACTTTACTAAAAGTAAAATAATCGAAAAAATGGATAATTTCGCTATTATTGTTAACCTTTCGTTAAGAGGAGAGAAATAATAGGAATACTATTTTAATTCTTACAATTACCATTCAAAATAGGAATTATTATAACCCTTAATTCTCTCTTAATCTAATTTAATTACCACAAATTTTTACCTTTCAAATTTTAACCATTCATTTATCTACCAAATTTGAAGAACAAAGAACAAACTTAAAGCAATTAAAAGCCTAAAGAATTAATACCCTTTTTTTTCTTTTTTGCTAATTCAATTTTTTGGGCACTTTCTTCTATCAAAAAAATTTCCTATGATCACACCCTTATTAATTAATTTTAATTATTTTTTTTATTTGGGCAAATTATTTTTTTTATATTAAGAAATGGGTCAACAATCTTTAATTTATAGTTTTGTGGCCCGTGGAACAGTAATTATTTGTGAGTATACTGAATTTACTGGTAATTTTACAAGTGTTGCTGCTCAATGTCTTCAGAAATTACCTTCTAGCAGCAACAAGTTCACCTATAATTGTGATGGTCACACTTTCAATTACCTTGTTGATAGTGGATTTAGTATGTCTTTCTTTTTTTTACCTTTTTTCACAAATTTCCGTATCAGATCGTCTTACACTGAATTAATCGAATGTATTATTTCTTGTTGTATATCTGATCCAATTCAATGGTTACATTTGACTTTTCACGGTTTTTGAAATGTTACTTTTGAGCATCATTTTTCTCTATTTATACATTACTGTAATTTTTAGTGTTTAAAATATAATTTTACGATATTCCTTTTTTTTATTAGAAATCTAAATATTTTAGTGTTAAATATTTTTTTTTAATTTAAATGTCTATTAAAATCGTCTTTTATCCTTTTCGCTTTACATTACTATAATTTTTAGTGTTATATAAAGGACGATATTACACTAAATTAGTGTAATATCGTCTTTTATTTCTTTTCGCTTTTCATGCATTTTAAAGAAAATGTAATTTTCATTGAAATCATTTTTTTTATGCTAATATAATGAAAAACGGATTAACAAAAGGTTAAAAAGAGATTATCAAAACATATTTAAAATATAATTATATATTACAATTTTATAAATAATTCATATTTTGATGACTTAATTTAATTAATAATACGAAAAATTTATATTTGTATTTTCAGCTTATTGTGTAGTTGCGGTCGAATCGTCGGGCAGACAACTTCCTATAGCTTTTCTTGAAAGAGTAAAGGATGATTTCAACAAGAAATATGGTGGTGGAAAAGCCAATAATGTTAAAGCTAAAGGCCTAAACAAAGAATTCGGGTATTTATCATCGTTTTCAATCTTGTTAAAAAAAACGGTTTTTATTTATGTATAAAAAGTCGTAAATGTTTATATCGTTATACATTTTGGATTCGTAGTGAAAACTAATTTTTTTTTGTAAAAATTTCCACAAATGTTGCAAATGGTAAGTCGTTAATGGCCTAAACAGAGAACGTATGTATATGAATGTAGGATCGTTCTCGGTTTTATATTACATTAAATTTGTAAAAAAAAATGATTTTTAAAAAAAAAAAAAATTATAAAAATGAGTCATAATTCCCAAAGTTTGTTTTCTTTGATAAATAATTTATAAGTATTTATTTCATATTTAGTGAGTATTTGGTAAATATTAGACCATATTTATTTATTTTATAAATAATTATATATTTTATATGACTAAATATTTATAAAACCTTCTTAGACCATATTTATTTGACTAAATAATTAAATAATTTACTTCTTAGACTAAATATTTCTTTGACTAAATAATTAAATAATTTACTTCTTAGACCATATTTATTTTTTTTACTAAAATATTTAGTCATATAAATATTTAGACCATACTTCAATTTACTAAATTCATTATATTATATTCTTTGATAATAATTATTTTTTCATAAAATTTATTTCATAAAGTCATATTTATATTATTCTTTCATAAAGTATTTATTTATTTTTGGACCTAAAATAATATATTTGGTGACATATTATATAATTAGGCCCAAATTGAAGGACCATATGCAGTATTGTGCAGACCATCCTGAAGAATTGAACAAACTTGCAAAAGTGAAGGCCCAAGTTTCAGAAGTGAAGGGTGTTATGATGGAAAATATTGAAAAGGTAATAATAAACAATTCATTTAAATTTAAAATTAAAAGTCGATTTCAAAGTCGATCCAAATTTACAAAAGTTTTCTATGAAACGGTTTTATAATAAATAAAAAAAATAAAAATTAACACACACAAAAAAAAAAAAAAAAACGTTTCACTGCATAACTCATCAATCATGATAGAATCTGAAGTATCATCCCGGACGTTATATTTTGCAAAAGATTAATATAAAACGGGTTTTATAACAATTTGATGATATTTGAGCACTATTTTTTTTTAGCATACAAGAATTTGTGTTTTTTTTTATCTTAATTATTATTTTGTTTTATTTTAAAAAAATTATTATTAACATTTTTAACTTTATTTTGAGCGTGAAATCGTTTATTTTAGTATTTTCTTTAGTTATTACTCTGTATTATTATTACTACCATTATGCATTTTATATGATTGTTTTATTGGAGACGACTTGACGATTTCAGATAATGATTCATGTTAACCGATCTCAAATATTTCGTGAACTAAGACTCTGACGTTGCTGTTTTTGTTGATGATTTAGGTTCGAATCCATGAATTATTAGTTGCACCAATATTGGAGACTAATTAATAATGTTATTTAATTATTTAATTTAATTAAAATACTATTCAAAGTATTTAAAATGTACTTTACATGTCTTAATGAAAATTTGTACTTGTAGGTCCTTGATCGTGGAGAAAAAATTGAATTACTAGTAGACAAAACCGAAGATCTTCGTTCACAGGTGATTTATATATATATATATATATATATATATATA
This sequence comes from Agrostemma githago, assembly GCA_958450325.1. NCBI lineage: Eukaryota > Viridiplantae > Streptophyta > Magnoliopsida > Caryophyllales > Caryophyllaceae > Agrostemma > Agrostemma githago. The sequence goes on along the minus strand of OY288247.1, from coordinate 75,566,983 downwards.
TTTCATGTTACATGTCAGAATATCAGATACACTGCAATTAAAAATAATGAAGTACGTTGTGTCATTCGGTAATCTGTATTGACACGATCTGTGTTGAACACACGATACAACAACTAAGGAGACATCATGGGATAACATGGTTTTATATATATGATGGATGGATTTATTATATAGTACTCCCTCCGATTCATTGGATTTGCAACGTATTCCGTTTTTGGCAAATTCATCAGCTTTGCAACATTTTCATTTTGGGTCATATATTTTCTTATGAAATGACTAACCTACCCTTCACTTTTCATTACTATATTCCAAAATATTCAATCTAATATTATTATATTACTTAATCTTACATAACATCACTATTGTGGTCCACCAATTCACTTTCCTTATTTTTTGTGTGAACAGTAAATGTTGCGGTTCCAATGAATCGGAGGGAGTATTACATTCATTAGAAGTAACATAATTTTATTCAATTGGATAAATTATAATTAATATAAATAATATAAAATATTAGATATGATGCATTAAAAATAACGAAGTCCGTTGTGTCATTCTGTAATCTGTATTGACACGATATGTATTGATATCAAGGGGTGACACGGTTTTATGTGTATATATATATATATATATATATATATATATATATATATATATATATATATATATATATATATATATATATATATATATGAGGGATTTATTATATATTACATTCATTAGAAGTAATATAATTTTATCCAATTATAATTAATATAAATAATATACATTATAATAATTAATATACTTAAGTGTTGAACACAATGTTTTTAGCAAAATAAGTAGTTTAATCTTTCTAGGGTTTATTTTTTTTTATTTTTCCCGGAAATTAAATCAAGAGGCGTGGCAGCTCGGTCACTTATATTAATTATTATATTAATTTTTTCTCGGGCTTATATTAATTATTATTTATATTATAATTAATATAAATAATATACATTATAATTAATATAATTAATATAAGTAAATAAATAATAAATTAAATTTATTATTATTATTATTTTGTGTAATTTGCAGGCTCAGGATTTTAGAAAGCAAGGAACAAAAATGAAGCGTAAAATGTGGGTAGAGAACATGAAAATAAAGTTGATAGTTTTTGCAATTCTTGGTGCTTTGGCTGTTATTCTGTTTTTGTCTATTTGTCCTGGATTTAAGTGTTGAACACAAATGTTTTTAGCAAAATAATAGTTTAATTTTTCTAGGTTTTTTTTTTTTTTTTTTTTTTTTATTTCGGAAATTAAATCAAGAGACGTGGCTGCTCGGTTACTTTCCTACATGTATGCCCGACCTTGTAGAATATTTCTAGATACTTTATCTTTTTACAGTAATTAATTTCGATCATGTTTATAGTATTTCATATCAATATTATTTTAATTTTATTTTTATTTTTCCTAGATAAAACAGGATGAAAAATTACATAATTATTTGATCTTTTATGATCTTCATGTGTTGGATATATAGAGACCATTTTCTTCCAATTTTGTTGATTTTGGACGAATTCATAATCCCGTAACATTTCTTTATATTCTGTTGAAGAATTCGTGCGTATATACTGAATAAAATATACTTTGTATACTACTATGTCATGATTAAGGAACTCGGTTGTTACTATATATCGTACTTTACTATGTAAGTATGTAACCGTCAATTTTCACTATTTATAAAATAGATTATAGGCTCTGTTTGGCAAACATCATATTGGGGGGAAATTAGCGGATTCCGGTCTAAATAGTAGATCGACCGTCAAACTACTAATTTTCCGTGTTTGGTAAATGACATATTGCGATAGCATATTGGTCAGAATCTACTGTTTTTGAATAAAGCTCATAATAGGAGCATATCGAAACAACATATTAATTGAATTTATACATGAAAGCTGAAAACAACCTGATTTTTCTATAATCTGCTAATTACCAAACACTCTTTCTTAATTCTGCAAATTTAATTTGATAGTCAAACATGCAAATACAATCTGCTAACCGTATTCTGTTATTATTATCCGCCATTACGAATCTACTACTGCTACTGCTATTTGTCAAACAGAGTCACATGTTTTAGTTAAAAACTACTCCGTACAAACAACCACGTGATTTTTTACCGGATATTACACTAATATATTCTAAAACTTGTTGTATAGGGGTTAGTAATTTACTAATTTATTATTCAATGAGTTTAATAAAATTGAAAAGTTCTTCCATGTCTTCTTGTTGTTGTAGGCCACAAGTAGTGACAAAAACTTTTAGCATGAGATTCCATTTAATTAATCAGCACAAAGGATATTTTTTCTTTGTATCCTTAAATAAAACCATTGTACCTTGCAGTCATGTAGATCTTAATCTACCACATGAAAACATTTGTAACCTTAAAGTATGACAATAGAAGCTACTATTCCCAATCCTACTAATGTAAGTTTGGAAAAGGACTTTTTGGTAAATAATAGTACTAGGGTGTTGCACAAATATAACTGTAACATCGTCTTGTATAATGAACCCTGATATATGATCATGAATTCTTTTATAAGATGAGTATAATCATCTTAAATACAATCTATACAGAATGAGTTAAATAGATAAATGAGTTGACTTGGAGAATGACATAGCATTGTCTCACCTATTTTTATAGAATGAAGTAATATTTAATTAAAGTTAGAAATGGGTGTATCCGACTAAGTTCAGGGCTTGGAGAGGATGTGTGGTGCTGGGACTTGGAGAAAGACGGAAATTACTCTGTCAAATCTGCTTATAAGGTTATTACTAGAGGTGGGTGGCATGACGAAGAGGGCTCATTTCGGCAGCAGGAAGAATACATCTGGAATCAGATTTGGAATACTCAGACTTTACCTCGAATCAAGATTTTCTTTTGGCGATTTTGCAATGACGCATTGGCTACGAGAACAAATCTTGCGAGGAGAGTTAAGGAGATTGAGTCGGTTTGTCCTATTTGTCAATGCCAAGTGGAGACGAGTCTCCATTTGGTTCAGGGTTGTGGATGGGTGGGTGGAATTTGGGAGGAGTTGGAGATTGGCGTGAAGTCGGAATGGGGGTTTGAGCGGGTGAGGGAGTGGGTGGAGGAGCGAGGGAGGTTCATGGTTGGATGCTGGGCGATATGGGAAGCGAGAAATAAAGTGATATTTGATGGGAAACGTGCTCGAGTGGAGTGGGCGCTTGTGATGGGTAGACGGGGGTGCGAATTGCGGAGGGGGAAGCAGTCCTTGAAGGGGTTCGAACGACGGTCCAGCGGGGGCATAAGCGTATCATTGTCGAGAGTGATTCACAATTGCTGATTAAAGCGCTACAAGAACAGAAGGAGGGACACATGAATTCCATCTTCTTGTCGATGAAATTTCTCAGTTGGCAAGGCACTTTGAGTCTATTTGTTGGTCGTTTACGCATAGAGAGTCAAATAGAGTAGCTCACGAATTAGCATGTCAGGGACTTCGTCGCTTTTCCCCTGAATATTGGTTTTGTTTTTTGCATGATACATTGATGCTGAGACACGTTTTACACCGTCAATATCTTTCGAACTCTTACACCGTCCAGCGGGGCACGTTTATTTTTTCAAACTTGTCAAGACACGTTTTACACCGTCAATATCTTTTGTTTTACATTAACAAAAATTATAAAACTTCGATATTCTTGATCTACTCATAAAGACGAATCAAACAAGATTTCAGATGATTATATTTTCTCTTATAGATTGTCGAAAATATTAACGATTCCTTTGAGTTGTGAACAGTGTCCAAAATGGAAGCTTATCCTATATTGCTCTTCTGTTAGACGATCTCACGGTGATCGTATTTTTTGTGTATATACTCTTCGTCCTCCTAACCAACAACGGCAAAACGACCTTTATCTTTCCCCTTTCTCTCTTCCTCTCTCACTCACTTTCTAACCACCTTTCCTTCCTTCTTCGTCTTCCCCAAAATTCCTCTGTTTAATCCCTTTTTCTCCTTCGATTTCAATCAATTCCTCCATTGAAATCACCTTCGCTGATAACCCACTTCTTCAATTCAACCCATGTTAACCTAATTTCCCCCAATTTCCCCCCAATTTCAATCGATCCAACACCCACTTGAAACAGAGCAAAAAAACTCTGTAATTCCACAAATCAATGGGGAAATACACAAAGAAATCCAAATCCAATAACAACCCAGAAATACCCGTTAACTTAATCGACATTTCTACCCCTCTTGGGGTCCGAACTCGTGCCAAAACCCTAGCTTTGAAAACCCAGAAATCATCCCCTTCGACTTCGTCTTTTGGGTATTTGCAGCTCAGAAATCGCCGTTTGCTTCGTCTTAAGCCTCCTAAGGTGTTCAATCGTTCGAGGAAATCGAGTATTTGTCGAACCCCCAAATCGATTGGAAACCCTAATTTGTGCAATTCTTCTGGTTCTACCCCTAATTCTAGGGTTAGGGTTAGGGTTGGTGGTGATTCCCCCAATTCTGGTGATAAGTTCGCCTCTGTTTCTGCTCAGTCAGTGAAAAATGGTGTTAATTGGAACACTGGTGAGGAATTTGATAATGCTTGTTTCGGCGAAAATGTCGTCGATTCTGATTGTAAAGAAAGGTTATTTCTTCCCCTTATTTCCGTCTTCATTCCGATTTCTTCGCTTTATTTCAGAGATCATATTAGTTGTTGTTGGTAGCATAGTAATCAATCCATGAACATAGATTCATACTGTATTACTGTTAGTAATTCCTATTTATTTGTGATTTAATCTTAGAAATTAAGCCAACATTTCTTTCATGAGACATGCAAATGATGCAATATAAGTCAGTCTCGATCATTTGTTTACCTTACCTTTTCTCGAGAAGGGGAATTTGGAAAAAAAAGTCAAAACAAATGACGGAGACAAAGGGATTATTACTTCATTGATTATTTTGCTGCATTCACGACGTTTGCGCTGCTGCTATACTATTCGAATTTGGTCATGACCCGTGTCACGAATTTGCCATCATGATTTATTTTTCCATTCAGGTGGAAATGCAATGCTGTATGACTGTATGAGTCACTTTTGAATGCTTGTGAATTGTGATGATAATATGATATGGTTTCAGAATTTTGGGTTGGTTAGATATGGTTAAGTGGTTAATTAGTAGTAAGTATGTGTGTAAATGGTAAAGTTTGCATCTTTTGGTCTAAATCGGGACTCAAAATGTTTGTTGTGGCACAGAAGCACCAGGGAAAGTACTCCCAGCAATATGATACGGGATCCTGATTCGATCCACACTCCTGGTTCTACTACCCGGCCTACCTGCTCAGCTCCGGCTGCACGTCGAACACGAAACACAACACAAAGGAGCATACCGACTTCCCAAGAAATGGAGGAGTTTTTCTCTGATGCTGAAGAACAACAGCAAAAAGAATTTATCCAAAAGTATGTGTTTTTCTCTATATTCAATGACTTGACGGTTTCAAATGACGATTCATCTTAGTCAACATCAGTTATTTGGTCAGAGTGGGTTATGTATGAAAAATCCTCGTGTTTTGGCTTAAACTAAAATGTTCACAACTCCATTATATCTGCTTCCCATATGTTTGTTTTTGGCTCTAAAGAAACATGCACTAAGTTGCAGATGAGAATCGAACTTTTATCCTCATGGTGTGAGTAAAGGAGCTCTTGCCACCTAAGCTAACCCGTGTTCTCATCTGCTTCCCATAAAAGATCCATGTTGGGAATAACGGTCCAAAATTTCAGCTGTAGTGAAGCGACTGCAATCTTCATGTGCGCTCAGAAAAAAGTTTGCTAACGACAGTGCTTGACTTTCGCAGGTACAACTTTGATCCAACTAATGAGAAGCCCCTGCCTGGACGCTACGAATGGGAAAAGCTGAAGCCCTAGGCTCTATTTAGGGCAGGTGACTTGACTTGACTCTCTGTGTCTCCGCAGCTGACTTTTTTTCACTTGGCGTATCCATAGAAAGTCCGGTCGATATATATGCTGTATGCAGAAGTAAAGACGGTAAGCTGGTTAGCATTTGTAAAGCGATTTGACTAGGTTTTCAGATGTGTAGACTAATGGGGTATTATGTTACTACTACATACTAAGTGACCCTAGAGGGGGCCGTAGCGAATACTAACCGAAGTTCTCTGTGTCTAACTTATCATGTGAAAAAGGGAAACATAGAATTAAGGGGGTTAGTTTTTGGGATCCTAGCTGTCATTATGTCAGGTGAATCAATCAAAAAACTCAAAAGGGTACATGAAGTTAACTTTTAGTTGTCTTTCTAGTTTTATTTATATGGTCTGTCCTTTCTCTATTTGCCTATACTTGTACTTTCTATGGCTTGTAAAAGAATGGTAATAAAATAAAAAATGCTATGCTGCCTTTTCCCGTTTTTCTTGCATATTCTTCCTCCCCTCGTTTTGGTTTAACGGTTGCATGTGGAATGATGATACACCAAGTCTTGTATGAGACTGTCTCTCATATAAATTGTTAGACTAAGGTAACAAAGATAATACGGAGTATATTGTTTACGTTGAAAGTACGGGTTTGGTGTCGTGGTGTAGACCCGGCCAGAGACTGTTTTTTTAAATTTGGCGAGCCCATGTGGGCCTGGATGTCAATATAAGTAGATCTAGGAAACGGGTTAACTCGGTCGGTTCAGGTGGGTCAGGTTCAGGTCAGGCGACGTTCGGGACAGAAAAATCAGGTTGCCTTCCGGTTGGGCCGGGTCATTTCGGGTCCGGTTTTGTTATTTTAGATTTTTTTTAAGAATATCGACTCGTTTTCCATAAAAACATTCGGGCCTGTTCAATTCGGTGGGATTATTGGGGTCTAGTCAGTTTTGGCAGGCCGACCACATTCGGATCTGCGAGCCTGTGTGGGACGGGCCGACTGTTTGGTTTGGCGAGGCCGACCATGATGATCTTTGTATATGAACCTTGTGATACATGTACCTTGAAGATAAGCTCAAGCTTTGCCCTTTCATTTTCAGCAGTGGTCCTTAATTACAGTTGTCAGCAGACATTGTTCATTGAGTACTTCCACTTCCCATTCAAATTCTAATTGCATGAGTTTCTGTAATGAGTCAGTTTTTGTGTTGTTCTATAGCTGTGTTTCACTTCTCTGTTGCTGACTTTCTCCTGTTTGTCTCTATTACCTTCTATGTCTCTTATTACTCTGTAGTCGTCGACACATTCTCATGAGTCATGACGTATGTTTTCGAACTCTTGGGAAATACAGTGCGTTTTTGTATCTCGAGAAGTGAAAACGACATAGTACATTAGAAAAAAATACAGAATTCTGCATAGTTTTTCTGCAGGAGATACATGCAAGCATGAATCTTGCAGGAACATGAAATGATAAAGAGTCATATGACTATATGAGAGATGACCTAACACCGAAAACGAAAGCCAGAACAAATAGAGGTAACGAGAACTGGAAAAGTTTGATGATGAACTCGGACGTCTTATCTTGACTGTACTTGGGATGTTGTTTAGCAGGAATGTACATCTTCTTAGCAGGAACGGTAGACTCGTCTATGTCTCCGATATAGTACTTGTTCATCAATGCTTTTGCTTTGTCGCTGTGTCCGATATCCTCAAAGTCGTCTGTCGCAACCTTTCCTGCAGCGTAAACATAGCATTCTGTGAAATCCCAAGCATATTACAGCATTTACAGCAGGCACTCACAGTAGTACAGTATTACAGTACAGTACAGTACAGTAATGTACCTGTGGATGCTAGCAGGACTTCTTCACCTCCTGGGTGTTCTTCCAGGAATTCGGTCACGTCGTACACCTGAACAAAAACAACATAAACATTCGATTATACAAACCGAAATGACATGATATCAGGCTTAATAGTGTTAATAATGTGTGTCGAACTGTCGATAACCTTAGAATGGATGATGATCCAACAGTCGTTGCGAGAGTTGTGGCTCGAAACCTCTTCCAATGTAAACACTTTCGAGGTGGAATCACTCATCGTCTTTCTCCTTCTTTTTAATCGATATCACGATCCGATCAGGATGGATGTGTGTAATGAGGGTCAAAGTACAATCTCTCAGGTGTATGGATTGTGATTTTGGTAACAAAAAAACATTTCTTCTATATGATGAGAAGTAGATGGCGTAAAGATGAATAAAGACTATGACAAAAGAGGGTTAGGTGTTGTGAGAAATCATAGCAAGACTTCTCTTATGCGCCTTGGGGGCGGGGTGTTCACCGGTCCAAACCCAATCTGGATTAGACTGATCTGCGGACTAGCAACCCAAAAAATCCAAATCTCCGGACCGGTTCACACGTTGTTATACATGTCAAATATTATTTCGTTAGTTAGATAACGACAAAACGTTCCTAGCAAATAACAATACTCGTATGTTTTTTTTTTTTTTTTCTTTTATAATTATTTTTCGATATAAATTGATAAATACTTATCCCGTTGTAATTCGTGTTTTCGTGGATTATGTCTCCTGAGAGACGGTCTCTCGTTAATTTTACTGAGAGACTAAGTACAAATGAAAGTAACAGTGTTATAAAAACAGGTCCAAAACAAAGTTGTCATTTAAGGGTACGAATAAGACATAAAGTGGTAATGAAGAGTCGCCTCTCAATAACTTATTCAGGGACCGTCTCTTCCAAGATTTTGTGATTTATCTTTCCTACAACGTAATTGTAATATGAATTTTATCATAAAATTTAACCAAAATAAAAGTTTAATTTTTTAATTAATTTTTTTTTCCACTCAATTTACCCTCTATTTACTTACTTTGTATTTACTTTGGTAATTTACGGAGTACGGACTATATGTGAAGATTATTGTACAAGAATTAAACACGATAACTTTCCAATTTTTAATAATAATATTAATAATTAATGTTAAAAATTTAATTTCCTTTCCCACTTTTAATAACAATAGAATTATTTAATTAATTAATATTTATAATTATAATTTAATTTCCTTTACTATAAAAATAAATTTAATACTCCAAAAAAGAACAATAAACAAGATCCAAGTCAAGTATATTTCCCCCTCTTTCCTTCCTTTCTCCATAGTTTTTTTTAGGGTTTTCACTTTTCACCTTGAAAAATTAAATCAAATCGAAACCCTAAGAAATCCCCAAATTTCGATCAATTTCAATTATTTCTATTGTAATCGAGTAGAGAGATAATCACGAAAAACCCTAGATTTCGACAAGTTCCGTGCAACAATGGCGACGATGGTGAGTTCAGCGGGAGCATTACTTGCTATGTTGAACGAGAATCATCCAACGTTGAAGCTTCACGCTCTTACTAATCTCAACACTTTCGCCCAATTTTTCTGGCCTGAGATCTCTACTAGTATCCCTCAAATGTAATTTCTTGATCTTATCTGAATTAATTTTGTGATTTTTTTGGGGGTTTGTTTTGATTATGTTAGATAGGTTTGATTAGTGGATTGAATTCGTGGTAGATTGGGGTTTTTTGTGTTGATTAGGGTTTGGTTTAGCTTCCAGTTTGTTGTAATTGTTGCGTTACTGGCGATTTTGATTGATTGACTGTATTGTTTTGTTAATTCTTAGTAGTAACTTGTGGCGGAGTCGTGAGTGTTGAAATTCACTGAATTTTAGCTGATTGCATTGAAGTTTCGATTGATCATGGATGTTAATACTTAATAATCGATTGAGTAAAGCAGGTTGCTTTGGGACCTTAGATTGGGGATTTTTGTGCTGATTAGGGTTTGGTTTAGCTTCCAGTTTGTTGCAATTGTTATGTTACTGGCGATTTTGATAAATTGATTGTATTCTTAGGTTAATTCTTAGTATTAACTTGTGGCGGAGTCGTGACTGTTGAATTTCACTGAATTTTAGCTGATTGCATTGGGGTTTCGAGTGATCATGGATGTTGTTAATACAGTACTAAATACTCGATTGAATATGGCGGTGGGGGTAGCTAATGTTTGTATCGAAGATTGCGCGAAGCAGGCTGCTTTGGGACCTTAGATCGGGGGTTTATGTTGATTAGGGTTAGGGTTAGCCCTGTGGTAACTTGTAATTGTTACTGTATTATGTTATTGGCGATTTTGATTAATTGACTGTACTCTTTTAGTTTATTCTTAGTATTAACTTGTGGCGGAGTTGTGAGTGTTGAAATTTCACTGTTTTTTGAGCTGATTACACTGGAGTTTCAAGTATTTTACCGGATTATATAAGTAATCATTGATTTTGGTAATACTAAGGTAGCTTAATTTTGTATCGATGATTGAACAAAGCAGGCTGCTTTGGGACTTTAGATTGGGGATTTTTGTGTTGATTAGGGTTTGGTTTAGCTCCAAGTTTGTTGTAATTGGTATATTATTGCCGATTTTGATTAATTGACTGTATTCTTTTGTTAATTCTTAGTATTAACTTGTGGCGGCATCATGAGTGTTGAAATTCACTGAATTTTAGCTGATTACTTTGGAGTTTCGATTATTTTACCGTCTTACATAAGTGATCATGGATGTTAGTGATACTAAATACTTGATTGAATATGGCGGTGGGGGTAGCTTACGTTTGTATCGAAGATTGAGCAGAGCAGGCTTCTTTGCGACCTTAGTGTGGGGATTTTTGTGTTGATTAGGGTTTGGTGTAGCTCCCAGTTTGTTGTAATTGTTATTATGTTACTGGCGGTTTTGATTTTTTGACTGTATTCTGTTGTTAATTCTTAGTATTAACTTGTGGCGGTGTCATGAGTGTTGAAGTTCACTGAATTTTAGCTGATTACTGGAGTTTCGAGTATTTTACCAGCTTACATAAGTGATCATGGATGTTGGTAATACTAAATACTTGATTGAATATTGTGGCGGGGATTGAGCAAAGCAGGCTGCTTTGGGTCCTTAGAATTGAGCTATTGAGATTCAGCTGCATCGAATGTTATTTAGCAGTTGTTTCTGAAGTACGCCATTGTTCATTAGAATCGGGTAGAGTTGGGGAGAAGGCGGTGAGAATTTGTAATTGATCACATTAAATTGGCTGATTTCTATACTGAAGATGAGAAGCAAGCATCTTGGGGGTGTTTGAGTCGGGGCATTTGGAAATTTCTAAGTTGAAAGAATGTCGTAAAGTGAATGCAGATTGCATATGAGTAACATCTCCATGACATGAGCATTGCTGAAGTTTTTTTGTAGCTTTTATGGGTTACCCCATTTTCTTAACCCCTAGCGAATTGCAAATTGTTTCATGTTGCAAAAACTATTTAGAACATTGTGTATAGGATGCATCAAATTTTTATGGAATGGGGAAAGCTTGTGTACGATCCCTTGGTTTCTAAATAGAAAACTTCAGTTGGTCATTCTATTGGACAGGCTCCAATGCTCCATATTTTGACGCTTTCTTTGAGCATTATCTGCTACTTTTCTCTTGTGCTATAACCTTCTTTTGTATTTTGAAGTTTCTAGAAAGCATTCTAAGTAAAGAGTAAAAAAGGTGTGACTACCTCATGCCCATTCAGCTTCCTATAGAACTTGTCTTGCTAACGAGTTTATTTTGATCCATTCACCCAAGTATTTCATGATTTTTTTTCTTTTATTAGTTTTTTTCCTCTTTTGTGGTATCAGCTCCATTGGTAGTTTGCAGCAATTCTTCTTTTCCATATTGTTTCCTGTGTGTGTATGTTATGCTACAATGATGGTTTTTATATACGGAGCATGTGCAACTTTAACGATGGCTGGCTTTCACAGCTGTGTATTGGAACATGTGATTTTCTCTGTAGTAGTGATTCTAGTGAATAGGAACGATATGATTTGTGTCTTCTTTGATTAAGCGTTTTGTTTTCCATGTGAATATTCCCTATTTCCCGAGCTCTGTGATATACCTCTTATGCTTGCTACTTTGCTAGCTTGAATGGAGAGAACTAACCTTATAGCGTGAGGAACTGCATCTTCATTAGTATACAATTTTCTTTCATAAGAGTAATATGGCATGTAGTAACATAGAATAAGGGTTCACATTTAATTCTTGCTTCCCTTCTTACTACTGTGCAACTCCTGTTATTGTTGCTCAATTTGTGACTCCAACTCCAAGGTGCTTCTTATTAGCAGCATCTTTCTGTTAAGCTCGTATTACTAATTGAATGGCGGAATTGGTTATGGCCCATTATCATGTATTCCTGTGTTGTTTCTCTTCCAAGTAATTTTTTGGTCTTTATCAGAACTCCCTACATAATTATCTATCTTATTGGTATTGAGTGAAATTATGACCATGAGACACGTGGTTGAAAGCCATTGCTCACAAGTGATGAAGTGATGTTGGTTTGACATTTTTTAATTCATCCTGCTATATGTAAATTCACTGGGAACAATTGTTGTTCTTTTTCTTTTTCTTTTTCTTTTTCAGAGAAAGCTTGTATGAAGATGAAGAATTCTCCGAGAGGGAACTTGCAGCTCTGGTTGTTTCTAAGGTAATAGATATTGTGTAGAACTCTGTTTTTATTTGGTACAATCATACTCCCTCCGTTCATAATCTTTCGCCCTATTTCATGATTATTTGTGAGGAGTATTTTAATGAATTGGGGCAAAAAATAGTGAACGGAGGGAGTATTAAATACACCAGTTGGTTTATAAGTGAAGTGCTACCTTTGGGCTGTTGCGCAGAGTTTCCTTCTACTGTTTGGTTCCATAGTTATGTCTTAATTTTTGGTTACTGTATGTTATCTTTCTTATTTCCTAATTTATTATCATTCTGCAGGTTTTTTATTTCTTGGGTGAACTGAATGATTCTTTATCATATGCACTTGGAGCTGGGTCTTTGTTTGATGTCGCAGAGGAATCTGATTATGTTCGGACTCTTCTTGGTAAAGCTGCTTATTATATACTGCTTTTCTTTGAAACTTATTTGTTTGATTACATGTTTCGGTAACTGTACCTCATAGGCTCATATCAAACTGATGGAAAATATATTCCTGGAGGCTGGCAATTCCTTAATCTTTTGGTTGTGTTTCTCATTTCCTCAGACAAGGCCATTGATGAGTATGCCAGCCTAAGAAACAAAGCTGCAGATTCAACCGAAGAAGCTTCAAATATTGATCCTAGGCTGGAGGCAATTGTGGAGAGAATGTTGGAGAAGTATGGTCTCGTTTTTCAAAATAATATAATATGCCTTCATGGATTTATTGCTTGTTAGGCTTATTGGTGTTGTGTTTTAGGTGCATTGTGGATGGAAAATACCAACAAGCTATGGGGATGGCAATTGAGTGCCGTAGACTCGATAAACTTGAGGAGGGTATAATGAGGAGTGATAATGCTCCTGGATGTTTGGCATACTGTATTAATGTCTCTCACTCCTATGTTAATCGCAGAGAATATCGTCGGGAGGTATGCATATTCTTGTCCTTGTCATGCTTTCTGAGCTGAGTCTTGTATTGCCAAAATATACAATAATATATAGTGAAGTTAATACTATATGAAGCCCTACCTAACTCAATTCTCCTTTTTTATATGGGTGTCACTTTGTGGTATCTTTTTGTACATGGACATCTTGGTATCCTTTTAATACATATGCTGTTATGCTCTATATTATTTACCCAAACAAACCAGTGCTTGTGTTGAGGCAGGACTAAAAGAAAGCAAATGTTATGAAAAAGAGAGAATGATTTCATTTTTTTTGGAGTACTTACCTATCTCTTTTGGTTCAGGTGCTTCGTCTGCTTGTTCGAGTTTATCAAAAATTGTCCTCTCCAGACTATTTGAGCGTTTGTCAGTGTCTCATGTTTTTGGATCAACCTGAAGGCGTTGCTAGTATTCTGGAAAAGCTTCTTCGGTCAGAGAACCAGGATGACGCTTTGCTTGCCTTTCAGATCGCTTTTGATCTTGTGGAGAACGAACACCAGGCTTTTCTTTTAAATGTGAGAGATCGTCTTTCCAAGCCCAAGTCTCTGCCTGTAGAACAGCCAATATCCAGGGAAACGGAATCCAATCAAACTGAAGTTCCCACAACATCTGAGGATGTGCAAATGAATGATGGGACCATTGTCATTGAAAATGTAATTGATATAGATCCTCTCGAAGCTACATATGCCGAAAGATTGACAAAATTAAGAGGAATCTTGTCCGGGGAGACTTCAATTCAGCTGACTTTGCAGTTCTTGTATAGTCATAATAGGTGAGAAGGCAACTTCATTTCTTGTAATACATACTCGTATGAGATATAGAGGTCATTCTAATCCTCCACTTGTGTTTTCTTGACATAGATCGGACCTTCTTATTTTGAAGACCATAAAACAATCTGTTGAAATGAGAAACAGTGTTTGTCACAGTGCAACAATTTATGCAAATGCTATTATGCATGCTGGTACAACGGTCGACACATTCCTTAGGGAGAATTTGGTAATTCAGCTGTTATCCTCTTAGAGATGGCGATTTGTCTTTCTGAAAATGTTATACTGTGTTCTGACTTCAATGTTGTTGATCTGTCAGGATTGGCTGAGCAGGGCTACTAATTGGGCGAAATTTAGTGCAACTGCTGGATTGGGTGTCATTCATAAAGGCCATTTGAAACAGGGTCGATCACTGATGGCACCTTACTTGCCACAGGGTGGGGCTGGTGGCGGTAGTGCTGGAAGTCCATATTCTGAAGGCGGGGCTCTGTATGCTCTTGGTTTAATCCACGCTAATCATGGCGAGGGCATCAAGCAATTTCTTCGTGATAGCCTACGCTCTACTAATGTAGAGGTGTGATGATTTATATAGCAGATAGAATTTACCTCGTACTTCATAGTCGTTTTGTTCATGCGGGAAGTAACAATTTACAAGATTTTAAGTAAACTTTTTGTTGTAGGTCATACAACATGGAGCTTGTCTAGGTCTTGGATTAGCAGCCCTTGGAACTGCAGACGAGGACATTTTTGAGGACATAAAAAATGTGCTGTATACTGATAGTGCTGTTGCTGGTGAAGCTGCTGGCATCAGTATGGGTCTTCTTATGGTCGGTACCGCAAGTGAAAAGGCTAGCGAGATGCTTGTGTATGCACATGAAACTCAGCATGAGAAGATCATCAGGTTAATCTACATTTCTTATCTTGGTGTTTTTTTCTTATTTTTCATACTTTTTTTTTGCTGATGTGGTTGTTGGCCTATGCAGGGGCTTAGCATTGGGCATAGCTCTTACTGTTTACGGGAGAGAGGAGGAAGCAGACACATTGATTGAGCAAATGACAAGAGACCAAGATCCTATATTGCGTTATGGTGGTATGTATGCATTGGCTTTAGCGTACAGTGGAACATCGAATAACAAGGCCATTCGCCAGCTACTGCACTTCGCAGTCTCTGATGTGAGCGACGATGTCAGGAGGACTGCTGTTTTGGCACTTGGTTTCGTCATGTATAATGAGCCTGAGCAGGTTCGTGTTTTTTCATTTGTCTTTCCTGTGTCACATAGTTTGAAAATTGCATGCGGATAAACAGTTCTCTCTCGTTCTTTGGATTTTCATTTTCCTAAAATGGCTGATTTCTATAAATGACGGAAAAAAACCCTCGCCAAGTTACTCATGTACACCCCCTTGTTGCCTTGTCCACTTGAAGAGTATAGTATTGTCGAAGAAGGTATAATGTTTGCATTCCTTACACTTCGTGCCATTTACGTATGGCACTAACCCAAATAATGGGAGGGAGTATAAGGCAGTTTCGGGAGGAATCTATTTGGTAACCATATCAACTACAAAAATTTTACGTCACTTTTTATGCCTTGCAGACTCCCCGGATTGTGTCTCTGCTATCTGAGTCTTACAATCCACATGTTCGCTATGGTGCGGCCCTTGCTGTTGGAATCTCTTGTGCTGGGAGTGGTCTGAGTGAGGCCATATCTTTGCTGGAACCACTAACATCAGACGTGGTTGATTTTGTTCGTCAAGGAGCTCTGATAGCCATGGCTATGGTAATGATCCAGACTACCGAAGCTATGGATTCTCGTGTTGGAACATTCAGGTGGCATTTGTCTGGTGTTGCTATCTGTTTTTTCTTTATCTTGTAGAAATCTCATTTTTTGGTCATTGCTGAACTTTTATTAGTTGTCTGACAACAGTACTGTGATATTCTTGAATTCAGGCGACAATTGGAGAAAATAATTCTCGACAAGCACGAAGATACAATGAGCAAAATGGGAGCCATCTTGGCTTCCGGAATTCTGGATGCTGGTGGAAGGAACGTGACGATACGTCTTCTTTCCAAGTCAAAACACGATAAAATTACAGCTGTTGTTGGTTTGGCAGTGTTCACCCAGTTCTGGTATTGGTACCCTCTGATATATTTCGTTAGCTTGGCATTCTCACCAACAGCGTTTGTCGGGTTAAACTACGATCTCAAAGTTCCCAAGTTTGATTTCTTATCACATGCAACGCCATCGTTGTTTGAGTATCCAAAACCAACCACTGTGGCTACCGCCACTTCAGCCGTGAAGCTTCCTACTGCTGTATTATCGACATCTGCAAAAGCCAAAGCTCGAGCAAAAAAGGAGTCCGAACAAAAGGAAAAGGAGAAGGAGAAGTCTGCTGCGTCCGAGTCAACTTCTGCATCTGCCACGGGAAAACCAAAATCTTCCGAGAAGGATGCTGACTCTATGCTGGTAACCATGCTCATCCCTTTTAATTCAAACCTAGAAAATGGGTCGAGTTTAGGTCATTTTTGAAGCATGTCTATTACAGTAGGTTTTTTGTCGCAAATTATCGTCTTTCCCATATTTTTTTTTACTTATTTGAATTGAGGACTATTTTTTTGTTCTTTTTATTTATCTTAATTCTTCTATTTTATTTTTCAAAAATTATTTTCACACTTTTTTCGAACTTGGAGTTTGAAACCCTTTAAAAACTTAAGTAAGTATTACGGAGTATTAACGTTTTCAACCTAATTTTGTGTTTGAAACTGTATCTTTATCATTATTTTATTGATTCTTAATTCTTTTATTTTATTTTTCAAAAATTATTTTCACACTTTTTTCGAACTTGGAGTTTGAAACCCTTTAAAAACTTAAGTATTACGGAGTATCAACGTTTTCAACCTAATTTTGTGTTTGAAACTGCATCTTTATCATTATTTTATTGATTCTTAATTATTTTATTTTTCAAAAATTATTTTCACTCTTTTTTCGAACTTGGTTTTTGAAACCTTTTAAAAACTTAAGTACTTATTACGGAGTATTAACGTTTTCAACCTAATTTTGTGTTTGAAACTGTATCTTTATCATTATTTTATTGATTCTTAATTCTTTTATTTTATTTTTCAAAAATTATTTTCACACTTTTTTCGAACTTGGAGTTTGAAACCCTTTAAAAACTTAAGTATTACGGAGTATCAACGTTTTCAACCTAATTTTGTGTTTGAAACTGCATCTTTATCATTATTTTATTGATTCTTAATTATTTTATTTTTCAAAAATTATTTTCACTCTTTTTTCGAACTTGGTTTTTGAAACCTTTTAAAAACTTAAGTACTTATTACGGAGTATTAACGTTTTCAACCTAATTTTGTGTTTGAAACTGTATCTTTATCATTATTTTATTGATTCTTAATTCTTTTATTTTATTTTTCAAAAATTATTTTCACACTTTTTTCAAACTTGGAGTTTGAAACCCCTTTAAAAACATAAGTATTACGAAGTATTAACGTTTTCAACCTAATTTTGTATTTGAAACTGTATCTTTATCATTATTTTATTGTCCTGTCCGCCTTCCATTTTATTTTTCATTATTTTTATTTTGTTTTTTATGTTTTAACGACTTCATATAATGATTCACATTAGTCGACCCCAAATCTTTTTGGGACTAATGCTCTGATATTGTTCTACTGTTTTCCGAAGTTGTATTTTTTCGGAAGTATATATACCTTCGTTAGTTACTTTTTATTCTTAAAATAATATCCATAACTTAATCCTGCTACTTTAATTGGCCCAATAAATCTAACAGGTTGACAACCCACCCGAGAAAAAAGTCGAACAAGAACCTTCATTCGAAACCCTAACAAACCCAGCAAGGGTAGTTCCAGCGCAAGAGAAGTACGTCAAGTTTACAGAAGGAAGCCGATACATGCCGGTCAAAATGGCTCCATCTGGTTTCCTTCTATTGAAGGATTTACACCCTGAAGAACCCGAGGTACTCTCTTTAACCGACTCACCTGCTGCTGCTGCTGCTACTACTGCTACTGCAACAACCGGACCTGCAGCACCTGCACAACCGGGTTCAGCAATGGCTGTCGACGATGAGCCTCAGCCTCCACAACCGTTTGAGTATTCTTCGTGAATGCTTGACCTACTGTAACCCGGTATGATTTCCTAGCTGCATCGAGTCGCATACATTTTTTTAAAATGTTTTTATTTTATTTTTATTTTTATTTTATTTTTATTTCCTGTACTGTACTTTGAACCAGTCTTGTATGATAGCATTAGTTTCATTCAGATTTTTTTGTATTTTATTTATCTTTCTATCATGAATTTATGGGTTGAACGGAACTGAATTGAGCATGACTGAATTGATGAGGCGGGTTGAACAAAACCGAGTGGTGTGTAACTTAACTTGGAGTCGGCTCTGCGTTATTTTTAACCGAGTTTTGATCAAACTGATTCCACGAGATATACGAGTCAACTCAAAATATTATCAGTCCCATCGATATGTCAAAAAATGTACTCGTAGTACACGGAGTATTAATCAAAATTGGCTTCCGATTCAAGCTTTTCAAATTTCAGGGTCAAATCAATCCGAAAAACGTGGATAATAACTTTTAAATTTGTCCATTTCAAGTGATTTTAAAAAAATGTGAGATATGTAGCTGGTCATCCTATGACCTGTATAATATAAAACGACTGACAGTTGTTAGAAAAGTTCTAAAATAGTTCGGCTTCGAGTGTGTAAATATATATATCTCGAAAATTTTGTCCTATTTCGATGTTACTCGAAAGATAGTCGAATTTCTTTTAAAAGTATTTATTTGTAACCGTACATAACTTTTGTTACTTCTGCAATGTATGGGTAATTGCTTTCTAAATTTTGAGACATTTAATTTTGGGACCAAATCAACCCGAAAAATGACCAAATCAACCCGAAAAATGTAGATAATAACCTTCAAATTCGGCTGTTTCAGTTGATTTTTCAAAAAGTGAGATATGTAAATGGTCATCTTAATATGACCTATATAACATAAAAATTTTAGAAGACTATTGAAATATAAATGACTCTCATATTACAACGAGACATTGTATTTTGTGTAAAGTTTGTTCAGCGTGAATATGAACATTTTTCCTGGGACCCAAAATGCTGAAAAAACGTGGATAATAACCTTCAAAAATGTGGATAATAACCTTCAAACGTGTAAAGCTTGTCTCGATTGATTACGACACGTCTCAAAATCACATATTACGTCGTTTCAAAGACTCGATTGACATCCAAATGACTCTTATACTACACCGGGGCATTACATTCGGTGTGGACTTTGTTCAATGCGAATATGGATCGATTTTATTCCGGGACCCAAATGACCCAAAAAAACGTGGATAATAACCTTCAAAATCGACCGTTTTTAGCTATTTTCGAGAATTTTTAAAGTTGTTCTAAAGCGCGAATATTTTTTGACGAAAACTTGTCAACATGAATATAATGCCTTAAAATGAATATTAGAACCCTCCGGCACGATATAAATTGAAATATAGAACTTGTTTCGATTGAATCCGACACGTATAAAAATCAAGTTTTACGTCCATTAAAAGACTCAATTGACATCCAAATGACTCATATATTACACCGGGGCGTTACATTTGGTGTGGACTTTTTTCAGTGGGAATATCGGTCGATTTTATTCCGGGACCCAAACGACCGAAAAAACGTGGATAATAACCTTCAAAATCGACATTTTTTGGCTATTTTCGGGAGTTTTTAAAGTTGTTCTAAAGCGCGAATATTTTTTGACGAAAACTTGTCAACATGAATATAATGCCTAAAATGATTATTAGAATCCTCCAGTGCGATATATATGGAATATAGAACTTTATTCGATTGAATCCGACTCGTCCAAAAATCACGTTTTACGACCTTTAAAAGACTTTATTGATATCCAAATGACCCTTATATTACACCGGAACAATACATTTGGTGTGGACTGTTATCAGTGCGAATATCGGTCGATTTTTATCCGGGACCCAAACGACCGAAAAAACGTGGATAATAGCCTTCAAAATCGACCTTTTTTTGGCTATTTTTGAGAGTTTTTAAAGTTGTTCTAAAGCGCGAATAATTTTTGACGAAAACTTGTTAACATTAATATAATGCCTAAAAATGATTATTAGAATCCTCCGGTGCGATATATATTGGAATATAGAACTTTATTCGATTGAATCCGACTCGTCCAAAAATCACGTTTTACGACCTTTAAAAGACTCGTTTGACATCCAAATGACCCTTATTTTACATCTGAGCATTACATTTGATGTGGACTTTTTTCAGCGCGAATATCGGTCGATTTTATTCCGGGACCCAAACGACAGAAAAAACGTGGATAATAACCTTAAAAATCGACCGTTTTTAGCTATTTTTGAGAGTTTTTAAAGTTGTTCTAAAGCGCGAATATTTTTTGACGAAAACTTGTCAACATGAATATAATGCCTTAAAATGAATATTAGAACCCTCCGGCACGATATAAATTGAAATATAGAACTTGTTTCGATTGAATCCGACACGTATAAAAATCAAGTTTTACGTCCATTAAAAGACTCAATTGACATCCAAATGACTCATATATTACACCGGGGCGTTACATTTGGTGTGGACTTTTTTCAGTGGGAATATCGGTCGATTTTATTCCAGGACCCAAACGACCGAAAAAACGTGGATAATAACCTTCAAAATCGACATTTTTTGGCTATTTTCGGGAGTTTTTAAAGTTGTTCTAAAGCGCGAATATTTTTTAACGAAAACTTGTCAACATGAATATAATGCCTAAAATGATTATTAGAATCCTCCAGTGCGATATATATTGGAATATAGAACTTTATTCGATTGAATCCGACTCGTCCAAAAATCACGTTTTACGACCTTTAAAAGACTTTATTGATATCCAAATGACCCTTATACTACACCGGAACAATACATTTGGTGTGGACTGTTATCAGTGCGAATATCGGTCGATTTTAATCCGGGACCCAAACGACCGAAAAAACGTGGATAATAGCCTTCAAAATCGACCTTTTTTTGGCTATTTTTGAGAGTTTTTAAAGTTGTTCTAAAGCGCGAATATTTTTTGACGAAAACTTGTCAACATGAATATAATGCCTTAAAATGAATATTAGAACCCTCCGGCACGATATAAATTGAAATATAGAACTTGTTTCGATTGAATCCGACACGTATAAAAATCAAGTTTTACGACCATTAAAAGACTCAATTGACATCCAAATGACTCATATATTACACCGGGGCGTTACATTTGGTGTGGACTTTTTTCAGTGGGAATATCGGTCGATTTTATTCCGGGACCCAAACGACCGAAAAAACGTGGATAATAACCTTCAAAATCGACATTTTTTGGCTATTTTCGGGAGTTTTTAAAGTTGTTCTAAAGCGCGAATATTTTTTGACGAAAACTTGTCAACATGAATATAATGCCTAAAATGATTATTAGAATCCTCCAGTGCGATATATATTGGAATATAGAACTTTATTCGATTGAATCGACTCGTCCAAAAATCACGTTTTACGACCTTTAAAAGACTTTATTGATATCCAAATGACCCTTATATTACACCGGAACAATACATTTGGTGTGGACTGTTATCAGTGCGAATATCGGTCGATTTTAATCCGGGACCCAAACGACCGAAAAAACGTGGATAATAGCCTTCAAAATCGACCTTTTTTTGGCTATTTTTGAGAGTTTTTAAAGTTGTTCTAAAGCGCGAATAATTTTTGACGAAAACTTGTTAACATTAATATAATGCCTAAAAATGATTATTAAAATCCTCCGGTGCGATATATATTGGAATATAGAACTTTATTCGAATGAATCCGACTCGTCCAAAAATCACGTTTTACGACCTTTAAAAGACTCGTTTGACATCCAAATGACCCTTATTTTACACCTGAGCATTACATTTGATGTGGACTTTTTTCAGCGCGAATATCGGTCGATTTTATTCCGGGACCCAAACGACAGAAAAAACGTGGATAATAACCTTAAAAATCGACCGTTTTTAGCTATTTTTGAGAGTTTTTAAAGTTGTTCTAAAGCGCGAATATTTTTTGACGAAAACTTGTCAACATGAATATAATGCTTTAAAATGAATATTAGAACCCTCCGGCACGATATAAATTGAAATATAGAACTTGTTTCGATTGAATCCGACACGTATAAAAATCAAGTTTTACGTCCATTAAAAGACTCAATTGACATCCAAATGACTCATATATTACACCGGGGCGTTACATTTGGTGTGGACTTTTTTCAGTGGGAATATCGGTCGATTTTATTCCAGGACCCAAACGACCGAAAAAACGTGGATAATAACCTTCAAAATCGACATTTTTTGGCTATTTTCGGGAGTTTTTAAAGTTGTTCTAAAGCGCGAATATTTTTTGACGAAAACTTGTCAACATGAATATAATGCCTAAAATGATTATTAGAATCCTCCAGTGCGATATATATTGGAATATAGAACTTTATTCGATTGAATCCGACTCGTCCAAAAATCACGTTTTACGACCTTTAAAAGACTTTATTGATATCCAAATGACCCTTATATTACACCGGAACAATACATTTGGTGTGGACTGTTATCAGTGCGAATATCGGTCGATTTTAATCCGGGACCCAAACGACCGAAAAAACGTGGATAATAGCCTTCAAAATCGACCTTTTTTTGGCTATTTTTGAGAGTTTTTAAAGTTGTTCTAAAGCGCGAATAATTTTTGACGAAAACTTGTCAACATTAATATAATGCCTAAAAATGATTATTAGAATCCTCCGGTGCAATATATATTGGAATATAGAACTTTATTCGATTGAATCCGACTCGTCCAAAAATCACGTTTTACGACCTTTAAAAGACTCGTTTGACATCCAAATGACCCTTATTTTACACCTGAGCATTACATTTGATGTGGACTTTTTTCAGCGCGAATATCGGTCGATTTTATTCCGGGACCCAAACGACAGAAAAAACGTGGATAATAACCTTAAAAATCGACCGTTTTTAGCTATTTTTGAGAGTTTTTAAAGTTGTTCTAAAGCGCGAATATTTTTTGACGAAAACTTGTCAACATGAATATAATGCCTTAAAATGAATATTAGAACCCTCCGGCACGATATAAATTGAAATATAGAACTTGTTTCGATTGAATCCGACACGTATAAAAATCAAGTTTTACGTCCATTAAAAGACTCAATTGACATCCAAATGACTCATATATTACACCGGGGCGTTACATTTGGTGTGGACTTTTTTCAGTGGGAATATCGGTCGATTTTATTCCGGGACCCAAACGACCGAAAAAACGTGGATAATAACCTTCAAAATCGACATTTTTTGGCTATTTTCGGGAGTTTTTAAAGTTGTTCTAAAGCGCGAATATTTTTTGACGAAAACTTGTCAACATGAATATAATGCCTAAAATGATTATTAGAATCCTCCAGTGCGATATATATTGGAATATAGAACTTTATTCGATTGAATCCGACTCGTCCAAAAATCACGTTTTACGACCTTTAAAAGACTTTATTGATATCCAAATGACCCTTATATTACACCGGAACAATACATTTGGTGTGGACTGTTATCAGTGCGAATATCGGTCGATTTTAATCCGGGACCCAAACGACCGAAAAAACGTGGATAATAGCCTTCAAAATCGACCTTTTTTTGGCTATTTTTGAGAGTTTTTAAAGTTGTTCTAAAGCGCGAATAATTTTTGACGAAAACTTGTCAACATTAATATAATGCCTAAAAATGATTATTAGAATCCTCCGGTGCAATATATATTGGAATATAGAACTTTATTCGATTGAATCCGACTCGTCCAAAAATCACGTTTTACGACCTTTAAAAGACTCGTTTGACATCCAAATGACCCTTATTTTACACCTGAGCATTACATTTGATGTGGACTTTTTTCAGCGCGAATATCGGTCGATTTTATTCCGGGACCCAAACGACAGAAAAAACGTGGATAATAACCTTAAAAATCGACCGTTTTTAGCTATTTTTGAGAGTTTTTAAAGTTGTTCTAAAGCGCGAATATTTTTTGACGAAAACTTGTCAACATGAATATAATGCCTTAAAATGAATATTAGAACCCTCCGGCACGATATAAATTGAAATATATAACTTGTTTCGATTGAATCCGACACGTATAAAAATCAAGTTTTACGTCCATTAAAAGACTCAATTGACATCCAAATGACTCATATGTTACCTGGGCTTGGCGGAAGATTTGTCAGGCTAAGGACAAAATTAAACATATGTATGTGAATGGCCTTTGGCATGGGTCTCGATCCTGTTATGGGATCTCGGAGGGCTATGAGGCACTTCGGGTACACAACCCGACAGTGCCTTGAGCCCGTCTCGTTTGGAGTGGATGGAGTATGCCTAAACACAGCTTCATTTCATGGCTTGTTTTTAGGCGTGCTCTAAACACTAGGGTTAATCTGGTTAGATTTGGAGTTGCTGATTCTGACCGTTGTTTGCTATGTGAAACCCACGAGGAAAGACTGGAGCATATTTTTTTTGAATGCGAGTGGAGCTCTAAGATTGCCAAAGGTTTAAGCGAATGGGTGTTGAAGAAAATTCCTTCGTCTGGTACACTGGATTGGGCATGCAAGGTGCGGGGTACCAAACTGCAATGCAATGTAGTACGCACACTTTTCAATGCCATGATTTATCATGTTTGGAGACAACGCAACTTGTGCAGAATTGAAGGCGCAGTGCAGTGTCCGCAACAGGTAGTTAAAATGATTAAAGTGGAAGTTCGGAGTAGGATTAATGTCATGATAAAATACCCGTTACGGACGAGAGACGCGAGATGGCTACATAATTTGATGTAGCCATTCATTTGTACAGTGATCATAATTTTTTAATATATTCTTACCTTTTACCAAAAAAAAAACCTTCAAAATCGACATTTTTTGGCTATTTTCGGGAGTTTTTAAAGTTGTTCTAAAGCGCGAATATTTTTTGACGAAAACTTGTCAACATGAATATAATGCCTAAAATGATTATTAGAATCCTCCAGTGCGATATATATTGGAATATAGAACTTTATTCGATTGAATCCGACTCGTCCAAAAATCACGTTTTACTACCTTTAAAAGACTTTATTGATATCCAAATGACCCTTATATTACACCGGAACAATACATTTGGTGTGGACTGTTATCAGTGCGAATATCGGTCGATTTTAATCCGGGACCCAAATGACCGAAAAAACGTGGATAATAGCCTTCAAAATCGACCTTTTTTTGGCTATTTTTGAGAGTTTTTAAAGGTGTTCTAAAGCGCGAATATTTTTTGACGAAAACTTGTCAACATGAATATAATGCCTTAAAATGAATATTAGAACCCTCCGGCACGATATAAATTGAAATATAGAACTTGTTTCGATTGAATCCGACACGTATAAAAATCAAGTTTTACGACCATTAAAAGACTCAATTGACATCCAAATGACTCATATATTACACCGGGGCGTTACATTTGGTGTGAACTTTTTTCAGTGGGAATATCGGTCGATTTTATTCCGGGACCCAAACGACCGAAAAAACGTGGATAATAACCTTCAAAATCGACATTTTTTGGCTATTTTCGGGAGTTTTTAAAGTTGTTCTAAAGCGCGAATATTTTTTGACGAAAACTTGTCAACATGAATATAATGCCTAAAATGATTATTAGAATCCTCCAGTGCGATATATATTGGAATATAGAACTTTATTCGATTGAATCCGACTCGTCCAAAAATCACGTTTTACGACCTTTAAAAGACTTTATTGATATCCAAACAGGGGCGGATTTACAGGGGGTGATGGGGGTGAACCCTCACCCCCATTATTTGACAAAAAAAAGTTTTAATAAAAGTTTTTTTAAAAAAAAAACAATGGCTGATCTAAATCTAATGCCTTAAACGCAATGAAATAAATCCAAAATCAATTCTGCAACTATCCCTAATCCCTTGCTAAAACCCCCATCTTTTCACATCTTTTCAATTTTTTGTCTTCAACTCCGATTGAACTTGGTCTTTTAGGGTCTATTTGAAGAATGAAGATGAGTTGATGGTAGTTTTGTATTCTTGACCATGAAAATTGAAATCGTCATATGCTTTTGATTTTGCTTTCCTGGGTTTTCTGTGTTTGAAGTGGTAAGAGGGAGGGGTCAATTTTTGGGTCTTTTAATTTGGGATACAGGGTACTTTTTTAGTTGTTCAAAATAAAATTTTAGTTGGGTTAATTTTAGTTGTTTAATACTCATACTTTTGGATATTTTTTTTTTGGGTCTTTTACTCTTTTAGTTACTATTCAAAATTATCATAGTTTTACGTCTTTAACTCTTTGGGTATTTTAGTTGTTAAATACGGAGTATTTGTTTTTGACGAAAATATTCGTCTTTAAGTTTATGACGATTCAAATACTTAGGATAAGAAAAACCCATGTGCCTAAATTGTAGATTTTTTTTTTGACATTTTCTTTCTAATTTGGTATATTTGATCCGTTTTAACGTTATGACGGATATGTCCGTCAGCCGTCGCAAATAAAATTTGCTTTTAGTTACCTTTCCAAAATTATGTAATTTCAGTTTAGAACTTGTTCTATTTGGCTAGGGTAGATTAAATTGAACTGGGTTGAGCTCGAGTACACTAATTTGAATTCAAATAGTCTGAACTAAATCGAGTTATTCGAGTTGGTGATGTTCTGGACATTTATTTTTTTGTCGGAAATTTTTTGTCACCCCCACCCTAGAAATCCTGGATTCGCCACTGTATCCAAATGACCCTTATATTACACCGGAACAATACATTTGGTGTGGACTGTTATCAGTGCGAATATCGGTCGATTTTTATCCTGGACCCAAACGACCGAAAAAACGTGGATAATAGCCTTCAAAATCGACCTTTTTTTGGCTATTTTTGAGAGTTTTTAAAGTTGTTCTAAAGCGCGAATAATTTTTGACGAAAACTTGTTAACATTAATATAATGCCTAAAAATGATTATTAGAATCCTCCGGTGCGATATATATTGGAATATAGAACTTTATTCGATTGAATCCGACTCGTCCAAAAATCACGTTTTACGACCTTTAAAAGACTCGTTTGACATCCAAATGACCCTTATTTTACACCTGAGCATTACATTTGATGTGGACTTTTTTCAGCGCGAATATCGGTCGATTTTATTCCGTGATCCAAACGACCGAAAAAACGTGGATAATAACCTTCAAAATCGACCGTTTTTCGAGAGTTTTTAAAGTTGTTCTAAAGCGCGAATATTTTTTGACGAAAACTTGTCAACATGAATATAATGCCTAAAAATGATTATTAGAATCCTCCGGCGCGATATATATTGGAATACTCCTATATAACTTGTTTCGATTGAATCCGACACGTCTAGAAATCACATATTACGGCCTTTAAAAGACTCGATTGACATCACCCTTATTTTACACGGGAGCATTACATTTGGGGTGGACTTTGTTCAGCGCGAATATCGGTCGATTTTATTCCGGGAGCCAAATAGCCGAAAAAACGTGGATAATAACCTTCAAAATCGACCATTTTTTGCTATTTTCGAGAGTTTTTAAATTTGTTCTAAAGCGCGAATATTTTTGGACGAAAACTTGTCAACATGAATATAATGCCTAAAGATGATTATTAGAACCCTCTGGCGCGATAAAAATTGGTATATAGAACTTGTTTTGATTGAACCGACACGTCTCAAAATCACATATTATGGCCTTTAAAAGACTCGATTGACATCCAAATGACCCTTATTTTACACCGGGGCATTATATTTGGTGTGAACTTTGTTTAAAATTAAGAGGTAAATAAGCTTTAAAATTAAGAGGTAAATTAAGATCGTCCGAATTGATGTTTTAAGGGATAGAATTGTCCGTAGGTGAAAACATGAAATTGGTTGCATTATATATTTATTTTTTATTTCAATTTTTGAAAAAAAAAGAAAGAAAAATCTATTAATGTACGTAATTGAAATCGGTTACATTATGTATTTATTTTTTATTTCAATTTTTGAAAAAAGAAAAAGAAAAATCTATTAATCAACGTAATTGAAATTGGTTGCATTATTTAATCACCAAATGTCATGTGTCGTTACTAAAAAAAAGAAAGTATAAGACGGTCTTTTTTATCAATGTACGAAATAATTAGGGTAACATTTTTAACCTTAAAAGTTTTTTTTTTCTAAACTGCTGCTTTGGGATTTTGTGAGCTTAATCATTAACTAGCATAGGCCCAATATTTTTAATAATTTTTTCTAATAGCATATTTAATTCTAGATTTTAAATTATTAATTTAGATCATAATTTTATGTTTATACTCGTAATTAACAATGGTACACGTATAGTAGATATATAAAAATATTTTTGAAGCTGCAAAACAAATTCTAAATAATTGGGAAATATTTTGAAATGTCATTAATAATGTATTTTAATGAAAATATTACGGAGTATATTTTTTTATAGTCCGTGTACGTAACGTCATCTTGTGTGTTGTTACCTTTTCAAATGACGGTCTCATATATCAGTTCATGGTACCCTGTTTCAAATTATTTTGGGACTTGAGATTTGTTGTTCCCTTCTGTTGCCTTGATTTTTTTTTTCTTCTGATTTTATGATTAAATTTTGTAATTTATTATATGAAAATCAATATAAAACTTTAATATTTGCGATCCATTAAATATTTCCTAATAGTTAAACTTTAATACTTTTCTAATGGTATCTTTTTTTAATCATTTAAATGAGTGCATTAAGAATATCAAATTTTTACGATTTTTAATTATGTGTAAATAAAGATATACTTCCTCCGATTGTCTATTTTCTTCCCTTTTCCATTTAAGGAAAATTTAATATAATATTTCTCTCATACTTTTTCACCCCACTTTTCATTTGCGATGGAATTTTGAGAATTTGCGAGACCGATTTTTCAAAATTCCATAATTTGCGATGGGTTTTTGTAAAAAAAATTCCAGCGTTTGCGACCGATTTTTCTAATTTTTCCGACGAATTATCATAAAATCAGAATTTGCGACCGAACTTTATAAAGTGATATAAATTTGCGACCAATTTTTTTAAAAAAATTTGCAGGATTTGCAACCGAATTTATGAATAAATTGCGACCAAATTTATAAAAAAATTGTAAAATTTGCGACCGAATTTATGAATATTTGTGGCCGATTTTGAACATATATATATATATGTGCATATGTTCATAAATTGTAGTGAAAACAATGCAACATCAGGTAGAAATCAGAGAATAAGTGTTTGGTTCTTCAAATATACGAGAGTACGAGACAGATAAATACAGTACAAAATACGATGTATAACGGTCTTAAACGAAACAAGAGTATACTTGAATCCAGCTTCATCCTGTTGATGAGATAGTAATCCGCCGCCCACCATTATTCATTCCTCCAATCCCACCCAACAATGCAGATTTACGTAAGATTTACATTTACCCACCATCACCATCACCATCAGCATCATATATACTACCTCCGTCCCACTAAGATTGTCCTGTTTCATTAAAATACTCCTCACATATAATAAGGATATGGGACAATCTTTTAGGGACGGAGGGAGTATATAATATAATATATTTTCAACAATTTATGAAAATTGTAAGATTTACGTATATATCAACATTTATATTCGTATATATGTGCACACTTTCGTGTACATACATACGTGTATATATACTTACATACATATGTATACACATGTATATATACGTACATATATACGCAAAATATGTACATAAATACGTACATTTATACGCAGAATACGTACAAATAAACGTACATTTATATGCAGAATACGTACATTTATACGCAGAATACGTACATATATACGTACATTTATACGCAGAATACGTACAAATATACGTACATTATATGCAAATACGTACATTTATACGCAGAATACGTACATATATACGTATATTTATACGCAGAATACGTACATTTATACGCAAAATATGTACATTTATACGCAGAATACGTACATATATACGTACATTTATACGCATAATACGTACATATATACGTACATTTATACGCATAATACGTACATTTATACGTACATTATACGCAGAATACGTACATATATACGTACATTTATACGCATAATACGTACATATATACGTACATTTATACGCATAATACGTACATATATACGTACATTTATACGCATAATACGTACATATATACGTACATTATACGCATAATACGTACATATATACGTACATTATACGCAGAATACGTACATTTATACGTACATTTATACGCAGAATACGTACGTATATACGTTCATTTATACGCAAATACGTACATTTATACGTATATTTATACGCAGAATACGTACATATATACGTATATTTGTACACAAATACGTACATATATACACATAATACGTACATTTATACATACATTTATACGCAAATACGTACATTTATACGCTGAATACGTACATTTATACGCATAATACGTACGCACATACGGTACATATATACGTACACATACGTACATGCATACGCACAATACGTACATTCGTACCAAAAAACGTACAATACGTACATACATACGTATCCAACACGAACTTCAGTCACTGATTTTTGAGAATCGCGACGGATCAACGATATTGCGATGGAATTTTGAGAATTTGCGACCGATTTTTGAAAATTCCATAATTTTTCGAATTCGAATTCCACTAATACTTAATTTGTTTGCAGCAGTTCCTGTGGGATTCGATTCGATCCGTTCTGATTTGGGTTCTATACAATGACTCATATCCTTCGTTTAATTCCGTTTTACTTTACTTCCATTCAATTGTTGGGTCTATAAATCTTTGTTTTTTTTGTTGGGTTATGCGTAGAAATTAGAAACCCTAATTTTTGTTGATTGAATATCAATCAATGGTTGTATAATTGGGGGTGAAATTAAGGGTATTTCGTGATTTTAGAATTTTATTTGGTAAAAACCCTAATTTTTGTTGATCATATGTGATTGATTTGTGAAATCGAATTGGGGGTGAAATCAAGGGCATTTATCAATTACATGAATTTTATGAGGTAAAAGCCCTAATTTTTGGTGATTGAATATCATTAGTTGATGGAATCAATGGTTAATTCGATCTATCTAGGTATAATCAAGAGTGTTTCGTAATTTAAGAATTTTATCGTTCTTTTCTCGAAGAAAGGTGCTATTAAATGAACTACTCTACATGGTTTGAAAACACCGTCTTAATCTCAAGACAAGTATATTGTGAAACGAGAAACAGCATAGACTGGTGATATACTCGTGATATAACATCGTTTATAATCATCGTTTATACTGGTGATATAATATACTGATTAAACGAGAAACCGTCTTATCAAAGACACCGTTTTTTCAAGAACTACCCAAGTTGAGATAGACGGGTGATATAATCATCGTTTATTTCTGATTGTACATGTAAATCGGGTTTGCTGGGATTTACTGTATCAGTTTTTACGCTTGTAGAAACAGCATTATTGGTGTAAAACAGCATTACAAATATTACTTTATAAAGATCGAGAGATTATAAAGCACTACTGTAGTAATTTGTAATGCTCGAGTTTTGGTGCAGGGATGCAAAGGCGTTGCAGGAGAAGAATGCAAAGAAAGCTGGTGGTGGTTCAGGGCAAGGAAGCGGTGGAGGTACAGACACCGCGATGTGATGATAACTTCATATATTACTCCTTATACTCCTCCTACTATTATTCAATAAATCATTGATGATAAGTTTGTATTTGTATGATGAATTATTCAATAAATGAATTTTAATTTGCTCTTCAAATCAGTGAGCTTTGTTTCGTATAATGTGCTATATTCGCTTTAAGGTGCCTTCGATGTTGAAAAATTAATTCCCTTTTTCCGTTCTTTCGGATCTTAATGAGTTCTTATGTTGTTGTACTCTATAACTAAAATTCTTGATGTTTTCGATGCATGAGATCGTGTTCGACTGTTGGTGGTTGTTTTTTGTTATTGTTTTTGCATTGGTTTTTGGGCTGAAATAGCCCGAGGTGAGTTGAAGTGAAATAGTCGTGAAAAACGTGGATAATAACCTTCAAAATCGGTCGTTTTAAGCTATTTTCGAGAATTTTTAAATTTGTTCTAAAGCGCGAATATTTTTGGACGAAAACTTGTCAACGGGTATAAAATGCCTAATAATAAATAATTATTAGAACTCTCCGACACAATATAAAAAGGAATATAGACCTTGTTTCGATGGATTCCGACACGTCTCGAAATCACGTATTATGTCTTTTAAAAGGCTCTATCGACTTCCAAATGACGCTCACATTACACAGGGGCATTATATTTGGTGTGTAGGTTGTTCAGTGCGAATATGGATCGATTTTATTCCAGGACCCATAAGGCCGAAAAAACGTGGATAATAACCTTCAAAATCGACCGTTTTTAGCTATTTTTGAGAGTTTTTAAATTTGATCTAAAGCGCGAATTTTTTTGGACGAAAACTTGTCAACATGAATATAATGCCTAAAGATGATTATTAGAACCCTCCGGTGCGATATAAATTGGAATATTGAACTTGTTTCGATTGAATTCGACACGTCTCAAAATCACATATTATTATGGCCTTTAAAAGACTCAATTGACATCCAAATGACCCTTATTTTACACTGGGGCATTATATTTGGTGTGAACTTTGTTCAGCGCGAATATCGGTCGATTTTATTCCGGGACCCTAATGGCCGAAAAACGTGAACAATAATCTTCAAAATCGACCGTTTTTAGCTATTCTTGAGAGTTGTTAAATTTGATCTAAAGCGTGAATTTTTTTGGACGAAAACTTGTCAACATGAATATAATACCTAAAGATGATTATTGGAACCCTCCGGCGCGATATAAATTGGTATATTGAACTTGTTTCGATTGAATCCGACACGTCTCAAAATCACATATTATGGCCTTTAAAAGACTCGATTGACATCCAAATGACCCTTATTTTACACTGGGGCATTATATTTGGTGTGAACTTTGTTCAGCGCGAATATCGGTCGATTTTATTCCGGGACCCTAATGGCCGAAAAAACGTGAACAATACCTTCAAAATCGACCGTTTTTAGCTATTCTTGAGAGTTGTTAAATTTGATCTAAAGCGTGAATTTTTTTGGACGAAAACTTGTCAACATGAATATAATACCTAAAGATGATTATTGGAACCCTCCGGCGCGATATAAATTGGTATATTGAACTTGTTTCGATTGAATCCGACACGTCTCAAAATCACATATTATGGCCTTTAAAAGACTCGATTGACATCCAAATGACCCTTATTTTACACTGGGGCATTATATTTGGTGTGAACTTTGTTCAGCGCGAATATCGGTCGATTTTATTCCGGGACCCTAATGGCCGAAAAAACGTGAACAATACCTTCAAAATCGACCGTTTTTAGCTATTCTTGAGAGTTGTTAAATTTGATCTAAAGCGTGAATTTTTTTGGACGAAAACTTGTCAACATGAATATAATACCTAAAGATGATTATTAGAACCCTCCGGCGCGATATAAATTGGTATATTGAACTTGTTTCGATTGAATCCAACACGTCTCAAAATTTACATATTATGGCCTTTAAAGGACTCGATTAACACCAAATGACCCTTATTTTATACCGGGGCATTACATTTGACGTAGACTTTGTTCAGTGCGAATATCGGTTGATTTTATTCCGGGACCCTAATGGCCGAAAAAACGTGAACAATAACCTTCAAAATCGACCGTTTTAGCTATTTTCGAGAGTTTTTAAATTTGATCTAAAGCGCGAATTTGATATAAATTGGTCCAGATGGGTGAATAGTGTTTATCTGAAAGGCTCCTCGTGGCAGGATTTTCAGCCTCATGCAGATGTGTCAGGCTAAAGACAAGATTGAGCAAATGTTCATAAATGGTAAGTGGCATGGGTCGGACAACGTCTATTCGATCTCGAAGGGTTATGAGGAGCTTCGTAGCAAGAAACCGAAGGTTTCGTGGTGTAGGACGGTGTGGAGTAATTGGAGTGTTCCGAAACATAGCTACATTTTGTGGCTAGTGTTTCGGGGTGCGCTGAATACGAGACTGAAGCTACACAAAATTGGAGTCGCTGATTCGGATCGATGCTGTTTGTGTGAAGCGCAATCAGAGAGCCTGGACCACTTGTTCTTTGGATGCGCTTGGAGTTCGAAAGTTGTGACCATTGTGGGTGACTGGTTGTTGAAGAAGATACCGAGCAATGGGAGTCTCCTATGGGCCAAAAATATGAGAGGATCAAAGTTGCAATGTAACATAATGCGAGCTGCGATCAATGCATTGATTTATCATATCTGGAGAATTCGGAATACTTGCAGATTGGAGGGAACTGTTCCACAGACAATATACACGGCTAAGATGATTATTTTGGATGTGAAAAATCGAATAATGTGTCAGATCAAATACCCGGTTCATCCAAAGGATGATAGATGGCTACAAAAATTGTTGTAGTCATGTACATGTAAATTGACCCCTCATATATATTTATATACTTACCCTTTACTAAAAAAAACCTTCAAAATCGACCTTTTTTGGCTATTTTCGAGAGTTTTTAATGTTGTTCTAAAGCGCGATTATTTTTTGAGGAAAACTTGTCAACAAGAATATAATGCCTGAAAATGATAATTAGATCCCTTCAGCACGATATAAATTGGAATATAAAAACTTGTTTCGTTTGAATCCGACACGTCTAAAAATCACATAGTACGGCCTTTAAAAGACTCGATTGACATCCAAATGACCCTTATTTTACACCGGGGCATTACATTTGGTGTGGACATTTTTCAGCGCGAATATCGTTCGATTTTATTCCGGAACCCAAACGACCGAAAAAGCGTGGATAATAAAGTTGTTTTTGAGAGTTTTTAAAGTTGTTCTAAAGCGCGAATATTTTTTGACGAAAACTTGTCAACATGAATATAGTGCCTAAAAATGATAATTAGAACCCTCCGGCGCGATATAAATTGGAATATATAGAACTTGTTTCGATTGAATCTGACACGTCTAAAAATCACATATTACGGCCTTCAAAAGACTCGATTGACTTCCAAATAACTCTTATATTACACCTGAGCATTACATTTGATGTGGACTTTT
Organism: Agrostemma githago; assembly: GCA_958450325.1. Classification (NCBI taxonomy): domain Eukaryota; kingdom Viridiplantae; phylum Streptophyta; class Magnoliopsida; order Caryophyllales; family Caryophyllaceae; genus Agrostemma; species Agrostemma githago. The sequence continues at coordinate 75,531,655 of OY288247.1, read as the reverse complement.
TTCATCGCGATTATCGGTCGATTTAATTCCGGGAACCAGATGACCGAAAAAACGTGGATAATAACCTTCAAAATCGACCGTAGCTATTTTTGAAAGTTTTTAAAGTTGTTCTAAAGCGCAAATATTTTTTGACGAAAACTTGTCAACATGAATATAATGCCTAAAAATGATTATTAGAACCCTCCGGGACGATATAAATTGAAATATAGAACTTTTTCGATTGAATCCGACACGTCTAAAAATCACGTTTTACGACCTTTAAAAGACTCAATTGACATCGAAATGACCCTTATATTACACCGGGGCATTACATTTGGTGTGCACTTTTTTCCCCGCAAATATCGGTCGATTTTATTCCGGGACCCAAACGACAAAAAAAACGTGGATAATAACCTTCAAAATCGACAGTTTTTAGCTATTTTCGAGTGTTTTTAAAGTTGTTCTAAAGCGCGAATATTTTTTGACGAAAACTTGTCAACATAAATATAATGCCTAAAAATGATTATTAAAATCCTCTGGCGCGATATATATTGGAATATATAACTTGTTTCGATTGAATCTGACACGTCTAAAAATCACATATTACGGCCTTTAAAAGATTCGATTGACTTCCAAATGACCCTTATATTACATCGGGGCATTAAATTTGGTGTGGACTTTTTTCAGCGCGAATATCGGTCGATTTTATTCCGGGACTCAAACGACCGAAAAACGTGGATAATAACCTTCAAAATCGACATTTTTTTTGACTATTTTCGAGAGTTTTTAAAGTTATTCTAAAGCGCGAATATTTTTTGACGAAAACTTGTCAACATGAATATAATGCCTAAAAATGATAATTAGAACCATCCGGCACGATATAAATTGGAATATAGAACTTGTTTCGATTGAATCCGACACGTCTAAAAATCACATATTACGGCTTTTAAAAGACTCGATTGACATCCAAATGACCCTTATATTACACCGGGGCATTACATTTGGTGTGAACTTTGTTCTACGCGAATATCAATCGATTTTATTCCGGGACCCAAAATGTCGAAAATAACGTGGATTATTACCTTCGAAATCGGCCGTCTTTAGCTATTTTTCATAGCGATGATTTTTTTTCAAAATCGCGTAAATTTATTGACGAAAACTTGTTTACAGGAATACAATGCCGAATAATGATGATTAGGACCCTCAAACATGAACTAAAATAAAATATATAACTTGTTTCGACGGATACCGCCACGTTTTAAAAGGCAACCATATGGCTTTTAAAGGACTCAATTGAAATCAAAATGACTTTCGTATTACACCGAGACATTGTATTTATGTTGGAGTTTCCTTAGGACGAATATGAGTTTTTTTTCTTCCGAGACCCAAAATGTCAAAAAAAACGTGGATAATAACCTTCAAAGTCGACCGTTTTTACCTATTTTTCATAGCGGTGAAATTTTTTCAAAATCGACCTTTGGATAGAAACCTACATTTCCCTGAAATTTCTCACAAAGTTCCAATCCAATAACTTGTTGGATGAGTATTTGATCACGTTTGAGAATTCATAACCCCCAAAATTGTAGAGTCGGATCCGTAAGTCCATAACAATTTTAAACATTTGGGCCCATGAAACTGACTAATTGGGCTACCGATTTTTTTGGGATTTAAAGTCGTGTCAGCCCAACCATACCTCGTGCCGGGCCGTGCCTAGACACGAGCTTTTCTTCAAATTGGCGCCGCGGCCCGACTTCAGACCGGTCGTGTCGTGCCCGTACTTTTCGCCACGTCATCACCGTGTCTGGCTGGGTCGTGCTTATTTACTTGCCGGACCGGGCCGCCGAGATGGGCCCGGCCCGGCCCGGGTTTCCAGCGATACCTACGGCAGAAAAACCTAGAAGAGTCCGGTGAGAAAACCTAGTCGAGGCTCCATATAGAGTACACAACTTATATCATTCAGGTTTCGTTTCACCCTTAGACCGCGACTTAGCTTGCTGAAAGATTAACCAACAAGACACAGACACGTGTGATTGGGACCCGACTTGGGACCGTAGAACTAGAACCATTGTCGAGTTCAATGTTTCAAAAGATATCGAGAAAGTTCAGTTCAGTCACCTGTCGTACACAAATAATGCTACAGTACGTCGCAAGTAGATAAAGATTCATTCTTGGAAAGCAGATTATCGACCTCAGCTTCAGGAATCTCTTGCAAAACAAGGAAGTTCTGGAGATCCTGGCAGGTTCATCAAAACCTTCTGTCTTAAACTGTTGGAAAGTTTCGATCTTGAAACATCACGATCACACAAGTAGCCAGTTTCGGATCACAGTGTGTATTAGTTGAGCTCAAGTTAGACATCAATCAATTGCTTGATTTTGTGACAAAAACTGCAAAGCAAGTTTCTTACTGCAGTCTGATCCACATTCCACAACATTCACGTCATATCTCTCGTCAGAGTTTGAAACATAAACATCAGAGAATGGCCTGCAAATGCATATAAGATCGACACTGCAATTAAGATCGATCTGACATTAAAAAAAAAGGGTGAGGGGATCGAATGCAGTTTGACAGACAAATCTTTTGAGAAAACCATCCAATAACGCGGATTTACCAGCTTTTTTTGGCACATCCATCATACATTCATACATAATAACACCGAATTCAGAAGTTGACAGTACCACAGATGATGCAGCATTACCTGTGACAGGAATACATTCAGTGTTATACTGCTACTAACTCCTGATACAGGTGTCGAGGCAGCATCTGGGTATGGGATTTCAGTCCACGGACTAGATAGATCGATCAACCAAAACAAAACAAAAGAATATCATCCCGACAGATGTTCTCCAAGCAAACAAAGAATATGCGCGACCAGATTCTACTCAGTAGTTATGGAGATAGAAAAAGAAAGAAGAAAAAACGACACAACTAAGAAGAAGAAGAAGAAGAAGACGATGTGGAGGAGGTTTTCGCGAACACTTACAGATAGAATAATCAAACAAGATCCACGTGACTACATTTTTTTCTCTTACAAATTATCGACAATATTGGGAAAAAAAAAATCTCTTTAGATTCCCAAAAACTAAACAAACAAACATAATAATAATTACCATTATCGAGTAATTAATTAATTAATTAAATCAAAGTTATTAATTAATTAGTTGCACAAGATAACCCTGGTGAGAGCGAGAGCAAGGCAAGAAAGTCCGAAGAACGACATGGAAACAAAGTCTCTAGTCGACCATTTCCTCACAACTTTACTACTACTCTCGACCCTCATACTCTTAGCCCTTCTAAGCGCATCAACTTCCTTGAGCAAATCGAACTCGATCCCCTTCTTCTTAAGCTCGTCCACACACTTCCTCAGCAGCTTCCCGTCCTCCTTCTCCCTCTCCAACAGCTTCTCCAGGTGCGACTCCACGTCTGTCTTGTACCGTATCGCCCAGATCACCGCCATCGAGAAGAAGAGGGAGCAGACTGAGGGGATCCATGATCTGGTACAGGCGACCGAGGAGGAGGAGGAGGAGGAGGAGAGGTTGAAGAGGAGGAGGAGGGATAGGGAGTGGAAGACGAAGAAGTATGTGTAGAGACAAGTGATTTCCTTTCGGATACCGTCGATTTGTGATTCTTTTAGACAGATTCTTCCCGTGATCAGATCTTCCTCTTTCAGCCATTGTTTTAGGAGGAGTTTGTGTGTCGGTGTGGTTGCGATTTGGTGGAGTGGGTGTTGTTGCTGTTGCGATTTCACCACCACCTCCATTGTTGTTTGTTGTGTGCTGAAATTGTTGGAAAACAGAGTATTGTTTTATGTAGGGGAAATGGGGAGAGGGAGGATGAGGATGAGGAGGATGAGGAGCGGGGAATGTTTATTTCCATTCCAACGGTCACTTTAGGATTTGAATTTTTAAATTAAACCAACGGTCGTATATGACACCTCCACCTATTCGTTCAAGTCACCTTTAGTCGAGTTACCAGGTATCCTGAGAGACGGTCTCTCATTAACTTTACTGAAATCTAATAGAAGTAACCGTGATACCAAATCTAATTGAAGTAGATACGATTAACATAAAAAAATACAAATAGGTACAAAACAAAGTTATCATTTAAGAGTAAGAGACCGTCTCTTCCAAGATTTTTTGTTAGTTGAGTTGGATCATATTCAAGTTTATTATTTTCAATTTTTTAAGTGATGTCAAGTCATTAGTTACGGGTTACTGGACGAACACGGATTTTCAATTCGAGTGTTAGGTCTGGTATGGATCATGTTTTTCGGATAAGGTCGGATCAGTTTGTCAGTGTACTTGTAATACATTATACATACGGGTCAAGACGGTTGTTAGAGAGTTGTTAATATGTTTTAAAATTTTTAAATGACGATATTTTCGGTAAAATCATTGTTTTTACAAGATCCGTGATTTTAGATTTGATTTTTTTTGTAGTTTTGAAACTTGTACTGCGAGTTATGTTCAGTGAAACGCTTTTAAACGGATAAACTTTGACTTGCGATAATTTATGGACACGGGCTCCGAAAATGACGATATTTTCGCTGAAATCGTTGTCTTTACAAGATCTTCGATTTTACATTTGACTTTTTGCAATTTATAAAACTGTACTACGAGTTATGCTCAGTCAAACGCTAGCTTTTAACCGAATAAACTTTAACGACTATAAATCTCTTTCCTAAGTTTCAAAAGTAATGATTTTTTTGTCGAAAGTGATCGTGTTTAGGAGATCTACAGTTTGAAATTATCCGTCTTAAGTTTATTACGGGTCAAATATGTGCGATAACGCAACCCATGTGTTTAGGATGTAACAATTTTTTTGGGCATTTTCTTTCCTAAATGAATGTATTTGACCCATTTTAATGTTACAATGGATATGTCTGTGTTGTAAGAAAGATCAACTGTTATGAGAATTAATCATTTAACTAGTGTAGACCCCGTGCATAAATGCACGGTATACATAAAATTTACTTTGTAGCATACTAATTATATGAAATAGAAATTGGACTATTTTCACATTTTTATAAAAATTAATGTTTAGAGATTCAACTCGAAAAACAAAATTGTTATTTAGAAAAAAGAACCGAATATATTTTTCTAGTGTGAATCTAAGAATGGCTATACTATAAATTTACCATTTTGATGATTTTGTCCTCATCCATGAAATGTAATGAGTTACCAATTTATTTTAATGTATTCTTTGTTTAACTTCCATCTTTAAAAATGATGCATTTTGGAGGAAAAATTTTGGAAAGTTGTTATTCTTTTAGTATAGAGGGGATTTATGATTACTATTGTGATTAATTAAAGGGAAAGCAAATGGAAATGGGTTGATGAAATGAATTGGGTTGGGCCAAAGTCTTACATCACTTGACTTCCTTGATTCGGTTGGACCCTTTTCATTCCTTGACTTAACTTCGTATATATTTAGAAAGTCTCGTGTTAGACCGTCTCACATAGGTTTAGTATGAAACATACTTTATAAGTTTATAACTCCCTAAATCACAAAATAAATAGTAACCACCTTTATACGAGAGGTCTCAGATTTGACAAATGCAAGGATAAGAACTCCATCATACCACTGACTCCTTCTCGCTTTCCTAATAAGGAAATATCACTAACTTCTTCTCATTTCGTTTCTTTCATTTTTTGGCAAATTTTTTACACTAAAATTAGACCTGACAAACAGATCGTGTTCGTGTTCGTGTTCGTGTGATCGTGTCATTGGTAAACAGGTCACGAACCTCTCAATCCAAACCCGACCCATTTAAGTTACGTGTCGTGTTAGTGTTGGCTCACTTACATAAATGAGTCAATAAGCCTCAACCCAAACCCATTTTTTTCGTGTCGGTTTCGTGTTGTGTTTTCGTGTCATGTTCATATTTAGAAAGTCTTAACATGATATGTTAAAAATAATTAAAAAAAATATTTAGACTAATTTAATAAACAAGTTATTTGTGTCAGGTTCGTGTTTTGGGACCTCAACCTAAACCCGACCCAATTAAATCTTGTGTCATGTTCGTGTCGACTCACTTACATAAATGGGTCGACCCAGTTTGTTTAGTTGGGCTGATTGTAATAATCATGTAAATTTAGGATACAGATGTTATGTGACACCAGTCACACACTATATGCCTATATGGAGTAGTTAAATTTTTAAGTCAAAAACGAAAAAAATTAATTGAAAAAACGTTCATTGCTTAGTATGGAGTACTTGCCTTTTCTATCATTTGTTGTTCTAATTAAAACTTTACATAAATCGTACTCCGATAATTGTGAGAAGTTTGTATTTGATTCATAAGAACGTAAGTTATGATTTGATGCGTACAATTATGTGTATATCAGCAAGTCTTGCTTGTGACGAGTCAAATACTATCCATGTGGTAAATAAGACAAAACATGGGCAGACCTTTTGCTTTTGTCTCATCTACCCACATGGATAGTATTTGACCCGTCACACATTTACAACGGATAGTCGGATATGACCGTCATGAGTAAGAATTTGTGTTTACATATAGGTAGTTAGGTAGTCTCTAACCAACTCTAACAACCTCTAACTACTTTATGAATCACTCTTGTAACTGACTCTTGTTCTATCTAAAATATGTCAATATACTCAGTGGTAATAAAAAACTTAATTATTTGTCGAGTATTCAGTATTGAATGATAATTACTATGAGTAATTTTAACCATGTCTTCACTTATAAGTCGATACTCGATATGCTTTAACAAATTGAAAACAACAAATCCAAAATTGATCCGTCTGACCCGAAGCTGACCTGACCCGAAAACGATATAGTTGACCCGTTTGCCATGTCTAAGAATACTCTGGGGTAAACATGACGGGAATCCTGGATCATGTTGCTAGTTTTTCCAAATGGTGAATCGAAAGCACACGAATACAGGACTTAGTACTGGCTGGTTGTGAGTGCACCCGGCAAAACTGACCTATCTCAAATAAGAATAAGTGAATAACCCAGCGTGACTCAACCCGATACACGAATGTTGGATCCGAGTTTGACCCATGACCCATATTCTATTTTCGTCCGTCTTTTTATCTTCTTCTCATCATAAATATTTTCTATTTTTATCCCCACAAATTCTTGCATGAGACAAATAATTGTGACAATATGACTCTTATATTGCCACAATTATTTGTCACAATTAAATTTCAATAAAGAATTGTGACAGTTATTTTCAATAAAGGTTATTATCTTGGACATTGTGTTGGTGGTTGCCGCCGCCGTGGCCTTCCCGCTCTCCGACGTTCTCATCTTGGACATTGTGTTGGTCTGGGATGATCCGGGTTAAGGTCCAAATCAGCAAGTCCGACCAGGTCGGAAAGCTGATCTTCAGACAGGTTAATGAGTTCATACTTCAACATCCGCTGCAATTTACCTGGCATCCTTTGCTGCTTCAACTCGTAATACATGCTCAAAGCCTCTCCCTCTCACCCGACGCAACCATGGCATTGAAGTTTTCCACCGTAGGGGTTGCCTGCTGCTCGCCGATCTCCTCCTGTTCGCCGTCAGCGTTCACCTGGCCGTTGCTGCCGCCGTCGGTTGCCTACTGCTCGCCCATCTCCTCCTGTTCGCCGTCAGCGTTCCCCTGCCCGTTGTTGCCGCCGTCGGTTGCCTGCTGCTCGCCCATCTCCTCCGACACGCCGCCGCCGAGGATAAGAGAGAGGGGTAGGTTAGTTGAGGGGAGAGGAGATATGTTTGAACTGAAAGCAGCTTCTTCTTCGACTTTGACCACTTCCAGTTTCTCCTGCTTCACAATTCCGGCATCTTCTTCTACATCTTCGACCACCTCCGGTTTCTCCTGCTTCTCAGTTCCGGCGTGCACCTCCGGTTTCTCCTGCTTCTCGGTTTTGGCGACGTCAGCTTCAATGGTAAACGAAGAAGAAGATGAAGATGAAGAAGTGTGTGAGGATTTGAAGGAGGGGATGATGGTGGTGTATATCAGTATATGTCAATGTACGCAACTAACTCAAGTACTCTACGACCTATACTGCATGCACCTACTGGCCTACAGTAATTACCCCAGATTAAAATTAAAATTACAGTTATCATTTACGGTAAATTTTACCCACCGTTATTTTCATGTGGAATAATCATTTTAATCTTCGTCTCACCTTAAATTATGTTGAGTCGGTCTAATAGGAGAATTACGGTATATAATGATATTATTATTATTAAATTATTGATATTTAAAAATATATATATATATATATATATATATATATATATATATATATACACAATCATTTTATTATTATTAAATGTGGAATAATCATTTTAATCTTCGTCTCAGGTTAAATTATGTTGAGTCGGTCTAATAGGATAATTACGGTATATAATGACATTATTATTATTATTATTATATTATTGATATTTTATAAAAAAGAAAAATATAATCATTGTTTTAATCTTCACGTATATACATTACGGAGTACGTAACTTTTAGTATGGTAAATTGGTAAGAAGACTTTAATTTTCATGTGGAATCATCATTTTAATCTTCGTCTCACGTTAAATTATGTTGAGTCGGTCTATTAGGAGAATTACGGTATATAATGATATTATTATTATTATTATTAAATTATTGATATTTTATAAATAAATAAAAATATAAACAAAGGAGTAATCATCGTTTTAATTTGCACGTATATACATTACGGAGTACGTAACTTATACGGAGTAGTATGGTAAGAAACTTTAATTTTCATGTTTTAATCTTCGTTTCACGATAAATTATATTGATACGGTCTAACAGGAGAATTACTGTATATAACGATATTATTATTATTATTGTTATTATTATTATTATTAAGTTATCGATATTTTATTAAAAAAAGATATAAACGGAGGGGTAATCATCGTTTTAATATTCACATGTATACATTACGGTAACTTTTAGTACGGTAAGAAGGAAGAATCATGCGATCCGCTTAGTTAATGTTTTAATTTTAATAATCGTATTAAACAAATTAAACATTACATTTAATACTCGATTAATTAAACAACTACTCGTATTTGATGTAACATTTACACATTTGTACCTTTAATAATAATTAATGGATGTGTTAAAACTTACGGAGTGTATAATAAAAGTAAATTGGTAGAGTCGACTTCAAATGATCAACTACGAAAGAAGGTAAAAATTACGTATTCTTTTTTGGACCGTTCAAATATAAAGGGTGAAAATGTCATTGCACGTAAATCATTACTTACGCCTTTTTGACAATTTCTCCCAAATAATTGTACTTTTAATATTATTTTAATACTTTTTTAATCCTTATGCAAGATAAAACATACCGCCTCCTCCGTTCCAACCATTTGTATACGTTTGTTTTATGCACGTACGTTGATACTTGTTTTCTTTTGTCTATATATTTAATTATGCGTCACTAAAAAAATAATACAAATTTAATATTCATAATTTATTTTATTAGACGATTTAAATAAGATCTCACAGACTATCTTTTAACTTATACGAAGTACATTAGAAGTTGTATTGAAGATTCTCGTCATTTATAAATACAATTCAAAAACCAAACTTATAACGGAAAATTACCTTTTACCGTATATATTAACGAGAAAAGGACAATGGTTTACCTAGGTCCTCATCAATTATACCTTTGTACCGAGGAAGTCTTAGCCCAGTGGTTAGGACTAGGTGTTCTGGGACAGTAGGTTTCAGGTTCGAATCCTCCCTCCCCCTATATTGTAATGCGACTAGGTCCGCTCTTGAACCAAAAAACCCTAACCAAGCACATCAATTGTTTTTAATTAAGTGGAATTATGATTAATTAAAATAAAATTAAGTGGAACAATTTATTTTTTGTTTTACACACACTAACCTTCCAATTAATTAAGTGGTATTGTGATTAATTAAGTGGAACAATTTATTTTTTGTTTTACAAGTGTATTTCTTTTAATTTTTGTAATGATTAACGTTCATTTAATTAGTCGTACTTCGGACGGAGTATATGATTATGAAGGATTGAAGGGTGAGTTCGAGCCTAACTTGAACATATATATATAAGTATATAACTGTTAAATTTTACAGATTTTTTTTTCATCAGTATATATTATAACCTGGGATCCAAAAATGTACAGAGTGCTACACAATCAATAAAAATATTTCATAGAGTAAAAAAAAACCGTATAGAGTACTGGATATGATTATGATTAATATTTTTTTAAATAAAAACAAAATATTAACTAATTATGGAGTATACTGTATACGTTATTTCGAGTTGCTCACGAGATTTTCAAGTCTTTCATGTTCAGTTTGACTCGTTAACTTGTCAAATCGAGTCAAGGTTTGACCGAACCAAGCTCAGATCAAATTGCTCGTGAGGTGTCCTGTCTCATCATTTTGATCATAGGAAATATGAGTAACATTTTGACTAAAAAACGCATTAACAAGGATAATTTGAACACAATTGTAAAAATAAAAGTTCATAAATTGGCACTAATTTCATTTATTTAAAAAAAATAAAAGAAAATAAGAATATATTCTAGAAATTTTAAAAAGCCATAGAAATATTTTTTTTACCCACTGTCATAAAGTAGTATTCAAATAGTAAAAGTAAAAAACCTTTCAGTAATTTCCTTAAATTGGTTATAGTTTCATTAAATGCCCAAAATGCATCCCACATCTGTGAGTGAGGGGACTGCTGTCACTTTACCTTTATTACTAACAAACAATGGATTTGTTTTAAATCGTTAATACTTCCTCCGTATTTTTTTATGAGATGTTTTATTTTTTTGAGATAAGACTTGACTTTAATTTTTAAGTAAATATATTATTATAAATTTTTTTAAAACTTCACCATAAAATTCTTTATGAAAAGAGCTACTCCCTCTGATTTTTATTTATCTTTTCTGTTCTTTTATTGGGCTGAAACACTCTTTATTCTCTATTTCTATTTTGGGTCATCAACCTGTGGTCTAAAATTAGCTTTACATTTCTCTTTCATCCTTATTCTCTTTTGAGCCACAAAACCTACTCCTTCCGTTCCAACGGATTGTATACATTTGCTTTTTTTAGCACTATTCATAAGTAGGATGAATCTTCAATATAACTTCCAATATACTCCCTGCGTATCCATATGTTCGTTTACTTTGTTTAATATATGAGTGGAGTATTGTATTAAAAGTGTACGAACATATAGATACGGAGGGAGGATAAGATAAAAGATATTCATGTGAGATCTTGTTTAAATCGTCTAATCGAATACATTATCAATATCAATTTTTTATCTTTTACTAATACGTAGCTAAAGCTATAGACAAAAAAAAACGAACATCGACATACGTGGATAAAACAAACGTATACAAATGGTTGTAATAACGGAGGGAGTATACCCTTATTTTTTACCCAAAAATTAAATGGGAAGATAATTAAAAATGGGAGGAGGTATTTTATATCTTCCACTCTAACTTTGTTTTTTTGGGTCAATTGTGGCCAAAGATATTTTTTTACCAAATTAGCACCAAATCCACTATTTTTTCACCAATTTCTCTCATAAGTTTTTTTTAAAACCAATTTGTCATTAAACCTCCATTTTAATTATCAATATGGTCGTTTAGTCAAGTGTCAATTGAAATTGAATTTTAGCATACAAATTTTACATTTTAAAACATATTTACCTCAAATGAATACGTCATCGAATCTAATCTGAGTGTTACATTTAACTTTACACGGTTTTCAAGATGTTACTTTGACAACATTTTTCTCTATTTACACGTTACTTCATACTCGTATTTCTTAGTGTCAGAGGCCGATCTTCTACGCAATGGGCCGGGGTGAGGCCTCTATTCACTTTTGAAGGAAAAATTGTTGCGAAATTAGCCCAAAAAAGTTGTTATTGGGCTAACTGAGCAAACAATTAGTTGTCAAATGAGTTTTTGTGTTTCACAATATAGTTAAATTTTCAAGTCAAAAACGAAAATAGAAATTAAAACGATTCTAACCTGGTGCGCGAGTTTTTTTTAAATAAGAATATTTCATAAAGTGAATAATGTATACCATTATGATTGATATTTTTTAAAAATAAGAATAAAATATTAATTAATCACGGACTGCATTATTTCGAGCTGCTCGTGAGTTTTTCAAGTCGAGCATGCTCGGATTTACTTGTTAACTTGTCGAGCTGAGCTTGAGTTCGAGCCGAGTTTTGACTGAACCGAGCTTAAGTTGCTCGTGAGGACCCTCTTTATTTGATTGGATCCCCTTTATTTTACTCTCTCCCTCGTACTTCCATCAAATCTTTACGTATGCTTTATACACAATATTAAATAAGTACTATCTCCATTTTTTTTAATGTTTCTTCCTGTTTCAATAAAATATTCCTCACAAATTTTAAAAGACGAGAAGAAACATAAAAAAAACCCGGAGGGAGTAGAAGAGAAAATTACTTTTAACAAACACATGAACGATTGACTAATTAAAACACCCTTGAAAATGGAAATCGAAGCTATTGATCGGGACAAAATGAGTAATAATATTTTTATTTTTTTTTAGAAAAGTGACTACTCCTATGATAATTAGTTTTTTTTTTGACAGCTCTATGATAATTAGTTGATAACTCATAATTCATAAAGTAGTACTCCGTATGATTTTTCACGCACACATTTCCGTATCATCTTGCTATTTTAAGCAGTCGGTTTACATTATTTTCGCACATTTTGTGCTACTCCGGTATGCGTCTCATATTTTTCAGATATTTTAAACCGAGTAGTCAACAGAACTCAAAATACGTCAAAGTCGAACAAAAAGTCAACCTCTAAACCGATCACTAGACCTGGCAAAGTAAACCCGAACCCGAAAAATCGACCGAAAATACCTGAATTGAAACCGATCGAACACCCGACAGGATTAACCTGGAATCATATCCGAAACCCGATTCAATCCGAATCGAACCGAATTTGTACCGAATTTAATATAACCGAATGATACCCGAACCCGAGTATAACCGAACCAATAATAACCGAACTGATTGACTTGATTAATAAATAATTATTTTTTTCATAAAAACACCCAAATTTGGGATTTTTCTTCATTAATTCTTTATATATTGATGGTTTTATAAATTATTCCCTACAATTTGAAGGTATAAGAAACACATAATCAAATTATTTATAGCTTAACTCAAGAAATTAATGACCCGAGACTCACCTGACCTGCTATTGACCCAACCCGAACCGTACTCGACTCGAAATAACATAAACCGATAAAAGTGGCTAACCGAAATGAACCCGATCGAAATCGAACTGAAACTGAAATTTATGTCAACCCGATTTAGATCGAATCGATTTAACCCGATCCGAAATCGAATCGAATGACCCGTTTGCCAGGTCTACCGATCACACAAGAAATCTGGGTGACAGACGAAGTTCGAAAACTAATTTGGGTTGATCTGTTGATCAACACATGAATGCAAGCAGGTTTATGGGCCTTTTTTTCCAAACAAATGCAATCAACCCACATGCTTAACCGATGACCGATCACTTTTCAATTTTCAATCGGCGATCAGGCCAAAGAAGCCCATTTGTCAAAAACACATCCAATTTATTTAACTTTTCACGATTTTCAAGATGTTATTATGACAGCATTTTTATCTATTTACCCGTTACTTCCTGCTCGTATTTCTTAATGTCAGTGGCCGATCTCCTACAAGACCCTGAATCAACTAAAGAAGATTTCTACGAGCTTTGCATATGAACAAGTGAAAAACTACTCGGGGAACAACTTTAGTGACGAGTACATAAATATTATCGAGTACAAAATAAAAGTGTTAACGATATTTACATATGTTCTAACCAAATTGAAAACTATTCAACCTAACATCCACCGACATTTTGCCTTAAAATATTTTATACGGAGTAACATTTTAAACTACTCGTGACGGAGAAATACATCCAATAGAAACGAGAAGCATCCAATCCGGTAATGCCAACCAACACCACCCACTGTAAGGGAAAAAAAAAACAATATTCAGCACCATTGCAGCCCAAAACGACAATAGTAGAAGATCACAAAAATTTATAAATGGCCGCTAAGTAATGGTATAAATGTGACTAAAGCATGCCCAATTACCCATATGGAAACTTGGAAATATAGGTAGTACCTGAGTCGGCCACAACTGAAGGATTAACGGGGTGAGGGTATTGCTTTGTGCTTCTACCAGCCTCAGTCTCGGGAATATTGAGATGAGGTTGTTCTGCTGTGGTAACTATCCTCTGGAATAAGTCGCTCAAGTTCCCTCGTTTGGCACTCAAGGGAAGTGGAGCATCAATACCCATATCGTGGGCAAGCTGTAATAGACAAGTTTTTATCAACGACATCCATAGAGGGTCGAGGTCGAACTAACATTCATTAACCATGAACTGAAGAATATTAGTAATAAAGTTTACCCTGGTGGAATCCTTGATTGATTTAGTATAGGAGTTTAAATCATCTTTAGCCGACACGATCATGGAAGGCACTCCATAACCAGTATCTTCCCCGTGCCTGGCAACCTCCTCAAGCAATTTGGCCGTCTTTTTGAATGATGATTCATCGGTGCTGAAACAGGAGTAGACATTGCAACGTATAAAGCACTTCATGTCTGGACACCACAGGTAAATTTGCCAACGATATTGAGAAAATATGAAATAAAGTTTACTCACCTATCATACACAAACAACGCCACATCACACGCAGCTAAAGATTCTTTATCGGAAAGCAGATTCTTGACTTTAGCTTCAGGAATCTCTCGCAAAACAAGGAACTTCCGGATTCCCTAGCAAAGGTGAACCCCGTTTTATTATATAAGCGTAACATAGCACAAGTACATCAAAATCTCTTTTGTTTTTTGTCTCGCTTGAACTTGTTTCCAAATCACCAGTTCACACATGTTACTTTAACTTAAGTTACACATCAATAGCACTTACCTCAGTCCCGTCTACAACATTCACAGCATATCTCTCTTCAATATTTGGAGTGGAAGTATCCGAGAATGGCCTGCATATAAGAAAACGAAAAATGTAATCACATGCAGTAACTAAAATGTGACATACTCCGTACATTATAACGAAGACGCATTAAAAGGTAGGCAATATCACAAACCTTCCCAAAAAACCATCCAACAACGCCGTTTTACCAGCCTTTTTTGGCCCAAACACAAAACACTGGTAAACAGTTCTCTCAGATTGCCTTTCTTTACGATCAGTAAGCCTCTTCCTAGTTAAGTGAACGTGAGAAGCAGGGTCTTCATCCTTAAACATAATATAAGTCAGGTATTCAACAGTTTTAGTTGGCTCCAGAAGTGTCATCAGGACCCACTGCACAAGACATGCAACAAAGGATATCAAACGCTAGGACATCCATCACACATAACCACCCCATGAAATATCTGATTTTTGTAAATGTATAGTTCCATAACATCCATCATCTATAACTTAAATAGACAGGTAGGAGTTCAGCCAAGAACCACAGCAGATTCCTTAACGTGCAAACTATTCTTAACACGCAAGGCAACAAGACCCGCAAAAAAGGATTTAGAAGTTGAAACTTAACATACCTGTGAGAGGAATCCATCCTGTGTTAAACCGCCCAATACATTTGCAGAGGCAGCACCCATGTATGGGCTTTCACTCCAGGGACTAGATCACCAAAATGAAAATAGTTAGGGGTGTGCCATACAAAAAAAAAAATTCCAAGCTAAAAAAAAGAACAAAGGTTATACCAGTCTGGTGATGTAGGAAACAAACGCTCCATCTCTGTAGCGCTGATAACACCATCCTGTCATGGGTAGAATATTATTATGAGAAAAAAATTACAACGGTAACAATTATTCGAATGAGCAAGTGAAGACACACAAAAAACGCAAAGTTAGCAGACGCGGAACGTTTCACTCATTTCAAAAGTGATACTCCCTCCGATCAACTCCAATCTTCCCTGAAGAAGAATCAAAAGTGATACTCCCTCCATTCAACTCCTCCTTTTTGAGATTTAAGAAGAAGAAGAAGAATCGATGATTAAGGTCAAAACTAAATATGAAGAAACCGGCCAATCTGATCCCTCAAACTTAGAATGCGCCAAAATTAAATACAAGTAAGAAATTATGATTAAAATATAACTTACGTACATTCCATTCCACAAATGTGTAGAAATGAAATGATTGGAATGGATAAACAAGATGAGAAACTTACACGTTCTTCGTTGCATAAACAAAAAAATTTTCTCAAGAAATCAAGGGCAGCATTTGTCAGCTCCACGCTCTGCACACATTAAATAGCAACAAGCAAAGATTAAAAAAAACACTTCTAAACGTGAAATATAATACAAAACATTTTAGAAACACTCTTCCTCTACTTTTGTGGTCCTAATCTCACTAATTTGACTCTTCTAGGGTAAGCGTGGGACTACCAAGCATTTTTACTTTTCCGCCTACCTGGTCGGGAGCTCGTTTAAAAGAAGGTGAGAGAACATCAACAGCAAGTCTAATATCATCATTGTATCCAAATTTATGCAAGATTGACCATAGTAAATCATAGCGTCCATTCATAAAGGCAGATTTATAATGGAATATAAATCCGTCGCAGTAAGACCACGCTCATTGACTCCTTCTGGGAATTTGTCTTGTACAGCTCTCTTAAAAGCAACAATTTCAGACGGCTTAAGAGGAGCATTAGAGGATGTGACCTGTTCACAATCATCAGGGACACACAGAGAACTAGTGTCACTAAGTGCAAATAAAAAAGACGGTAAGGATAACTATTAATCACAAAAACACATAGCTAAAGCAACACAATAACAATAGTACACAACAAAACTAAAAAAAGGGGATTTACAAACCTGAGACTCATTTAGTTCTGCATCATTTAATGCACCATCGTGATCAAGGTCGCAGCAAATAAATATACGGCATAAAGCGCGGAAACATTGATGCGTGAAATTTTGAGTTTTTTTATCGTAGAGTGGGGCTACTGGGTAAAGCACAGCTTGTAGGGCATAATTGAAAACACTTGATACCTGTCAGATGACAAACCCTTGAATTGTTCAACCCAAATGCTAGATGCTAGATGTTTATTTCAGGGAAAGCAGCGAAAATTTTATCAATATAATGGTTTACCTTTCTTTTGCGGTACACAGAACAATCTACGTGAATGTGGAGCGCATGAAATTCTTCCTGAAACAATGCCTTAATCTGCTCTGCGTCAAATTTATCCACCAATTCAGCTTTACAACCAGCAATTACGATAGGCACCTTCACCTACAAAGACAGAGTTCACATATTACCATGTCTAACTTACGAGATACGATTGAAAGCAGGCAGGCAGAAAGAGAAGTGGGTAAGAAGTTGAGACCTTCAAACGACAAAGTTCCGGGAGCCAATAAGATCTCAAATTGTCAAATGTATACAAACGATCGTGAGCAAAAGTAAGCACCACCACATCAGCAAGCCGAAATGCCTCCGCTCTTTCTCTTTTCTTAAAGTTTTCAGGACTACACCACATGCACACAATACCACATATCAATATAATGTTGTATGTATCAAACTAAAACTAAAACAACAAAATCGTAGAAACCCCTAACCCCTAATCCCACAATTTTCATCCATAGTCCCACAAAATCATACTAATCCCCTAATCCATGATCGCTAATCCAACAATTTTTGATCCATAATCCGATAAAATCATACAAATCCCTAACCCCTAATCCCTGATCCGACAATTCTAACCCATAGTCCCACAAAATCATACTAATCCCTGATCCCTAATCCGACAATTTTGATCCATAATCCGATAAAACCATACAAATCCCTAACCCCTAACCCCTAATCCGAAAATTCTAACCCATAGTCCCACAAAATCATACCAATCCCTAATCCGACAATTTTGATCCATAATCGGATAAAATCATACAAATCCCTAAACCCTAATCAATCCGACAATTTTTGATAAGCCAAAGGGAATAACGATAGTAAGATAAATAGATTACCCAGATGGTGTGTCGATGATGGTACAGGGTACGTGTTCGCGGAAAAAGTCGGCGGGGAGGTGGTTCGGCGGCAGAACCGGTGGAGCTTTCGACGGACACTTTTTGGATACGGCGGCGGCGATTAAACTGGATTTTCCGGTACCGGAATCTCCGGCGACAACCACCGTTATTCTATCCCTCTGATTTGATTGGATCGCCATTAATTAATATTTAATTCAGATTAAGAAAGGGGAAAAAATTATGAGTACAGCCCTAATTCTTATCAATATATATATATAAAGGATGAAGTTTTCGAGCGCTATAATTGGTCCGTTGCATAAAAACTCAATTTAGGACAAAGTAGAGAATATTTTAATTATTATAATACTTTCTCCGATTACCTGTGTTCTTCCCTATTTTCTTTTTGGGCTGAGTTTGATTTCTTCCCTCTTTCCATTAAGGAAAGTTTTTCACCCCCTCACTAATTAATACTCCCTCTGATTCACAAAGATCTTCCCCTTTGATTAAAATATACCTCACATATATTAAACAAAGGGGAACATCTTTGTGAATCGGATTTGTGAATCGGAGGGAGTATAATATTAATCTCTCCTACTTTTTCACCCACTTTTTCTCATTTAATATTCTTCTCTCCTACTTTTTCACCCACTTTTTCTCATTTAATTAATACTATAATATTTATCTCTCTTACTTTTTCATTGAACCTTTCATATTTATCTAATATAATACCTCTCCCCCAAAAAGAAAGAGGAAGAACACAGGTAATCGGAGAGAGTAATATATTTAATCTATCATATTAATATGGTGTTTTATAATGTTCATCCTAAAACTTTTAAATTTTGTTTAACAAAAAAATATATTCCCTCCGAGTTCCTATCATTTACCCCCTATTCCTTTTTGGGCTGAGTTTGATCTTTTACCCACTTTTCATTTTATACATAAATGTGTGGTTCATATTTAACCATACATTTCTCTCTCTTTCTCCTTCTCTTTTGAACCACTCATTTTTCCTTCCTTATTTTTCACCTCAAATCCAAATGGGGCAATCATAAGAACTCAGAGGGAGTAGTAAAAAAAATCTTAAAAATGAATTGATTAGACTCGTGGTAAAAAATGTTTTCATTAAAGTATAAATTTCATATAATTTATTTCAAAAAAGTGATGAATTCATTACATATAAAAACAGTAAAGGTATCCCACATCGACAAATTGTAATTAGGTGATGAAATTCTATGTTATAAGATAACAGTAATCATCCGTTCTTATACATCCACCAAAAATCTTTTGAGTCTTGAAGAACTCTTATAAAAAAGTTATGATGAGGTTATAGAATTTTATACTATAAATAATAGTAATCATTGTTTTTAAATATCGACAAAAAAACTTTTGTGTTTTAAAAATCTCTTAATTGGATTACAAACTTACAATTATGATTCTATATTATAAATAAGAGTAATCATGGGTTGTTTTGGGTCTTAAAAAGATATCTTAAGACAGTAAATTATTCCACATCAAAAAACTACGATAATAGAATTCTATATTATAAATAAGAATAATCATTTGTTCTTGAATAACACTAATTTGAGTCTTAAAAAATTTGTTAATAAAACTACAAACTTAAGTAAAATAATCTTACATCGAAAGATTATAACAAGGTGTGATGAAACTATATATTATAAATAAGAAATAAGAGTACTCAATTATACAAAAGTAATAATTTCTCCAAATTATGATGAGGTGATGAAATTATTTATTATAAATAAAAGTAATCATTCGTTCATAGATATTAACAACCAATCTTTCATGGCTTAAAAAAAGTTTCTAGGACTATAATGTCAAATAAATTTATCCCACATCAAAAAATTATGATGAGATGATAAAATTCTACGGAGTATTATATTACGGGGTATAAGTAAGAGTAATAATTCATTTTTAGGTTTCAACCAACAATTTTTGAGTCTCAAAAAAACTCAGATGACTATAAACTTGTATAATATTACCCCACATCAAAAAATTATGATGAGCTGATGAAGTTTTACTATCGCTTACAACGCGATAATTATGTTTGTTCGGCTCTACTTTAAAGCCCTCGATGAAAAGTATAGAGCCTTCTACAATCTTTGATCGGTAGATTCTCCATAATGCGCTCGCTATGGTAACATGTACATAATCCCCTTAAATTGAAAGTGTACATATTGTTAATTACTCAAGAGTATATATAAAATTGAGTATATTAAATATGAAGAGAGATATCAAACATAAATATCTTTTGAGTCCTAAAAGTAATTCTTAAAATTATATATTTAAGTGGAATTATCACACATAGAAAAATTATACGGAGTAAATTATACTTCGTAATGGTTATTTAGATAGAAAAGATAAATTTTTTGTCTTTTCTATCTAAATTGTTCTTATTTGACCCGTTGTAAGTTTGTAACGATATGACGGATATTATCATCACAAGCAAGACTAACTGTTGCAATAATTCATCACAAAAATTATTCAAAGACGGTGTATTTTCCATTTATTAAAATATTAGTATCGACCCACACGGATAAAAAAACGACGTTGATTCACTTTACTAACATATAAAACGATGTCTTGAGAGTAGAGACCTTGCGATAGAGGAAAGAAGATTCGAACATGAGAGACTGAGACCCTACTGTCCAGGGTAACTAGTCTTAACCACTAGGCCATAACACGAAACGATATTTGCGAGTAGACTTGACCCGACCCGAATAAGCCAACCCGACCCGAGGTTGATCTGTAACTCGAATTAGCCCGAGTTAACTGAAACAGACTCGACTATTATTATAGAATCGAGTCGACACTCCTAAAAAAAGTTGAAGAAAGTAAATCCGGAAATGATCAAAACCTGAAATGACCCGGCCCGACCGAAAGTCAACCCGGATTCTATAACCCGAAAGTGACTCGACCCGAAGCCGCTCGAACCAAACTCCGACCAGTTGACCCGTTTACGAGGTGTATTTGCGACATTATCGATCCCATATTCTAGAAATTCTAGCTCAGCTCACGGATCTCTTCACAAGAAGTATATCGGCCCAAAACATCAGTGTAATTGAACCGACCCAATTCCCAAATTTCAAAGACAACTCAAGCGAGGGTAACTTCGATGTAGATTGTTCTATTACGGATCGTAATGACGGGTCAAAAAGAAAGAAAATCCGATTAAAAAATCAAAGTTATTCTCGACTATTTTTTTTTTGACATTATTCACAACTAAAGTGCAAATTTCTTTTTTTTTTTGACACTATCCACAACTAAAGAGAATTTTTCGTTATTCTCGACAATCTAAGACAAATTATAGTCACATGGGATGTTGTTTAATTCATCTTTACGAGTAGGTCAAGAATATCAATCAGTCAATCAATCAATCAATATATTTTAGGCTTTTTTCGAGTGATCACATTGATCCGTTTCATCAAACCTCAAATTAGGAAAGTATCATAAATAAATACAGACTACTAAATTGTACCACCTCCGTATCTATATGTTTGTCCACTTTCAATATAATACTCCCCCATATATTAAATAAAGTGGACGAACATATAGATACGGAGGGAGTACAAAAGAGCGAGAGGGAAAGAGTGTTTGAGGGCCGGATATAGAAAACATGTAAAACGACATTGCTTTTCAATTAACTAGTACGTGTCAAACTTGTATCTTCGGTTCGGATATGAGATTGAAATTTATTTATTACTTATCCCGTCACCGGTTTATGACGGATATATGTGTCAAACCGGAGCAACTCACGAAGCATATTTTTATAATGTCAAAAACAAAGATTAAGTTACAATATTTAGTAAGAATTCTTAATATAATACAAACTGGCCTTATAATAATTTTAGGGTGAATAACCTTTAATAATTTTTTTATCTTTTAAAAATAATTAAGTCGTCACCCGTTTATCACCCGATCCATCCGTTTCATCCGTGAATGATGGATGGATGAATGACGGGTGATATATTTAATGTAATGGATGGATGCGGGTGAGGCTTCAGCTCCACCCGACCCGAACCCGATCCATTGACATCCCTAATCCTAGCAACAATACTCCCTCCGATTCTTTAGATTCGCAACATATTCCATATTTGGCAAATTCATTAGGTTTGCAACATTTCTATAATAGGTAGGTTTTTGTTTTTGTTACCTTTTTACTCTATTGGTGAGACCCACCATCTCCACTCACAACCTTATTATTTGTGCAAATAGTAAACGTTGCGAATCTAAAGAATCGGAGGGAGTACTACATACTTATCTTAATATATGGAGTAAACGGGTCATTATCGGGTCGGGTCGGGTTCACTATGTTTTATTTGGATTTGGAGTCGGATGAGGATTGTCAAGCTCTGCCAGTGTAGTATATATATTGATTGATACGAATATTGATTTCCTCACTTAGAATTAGGGTTCTACTCATAGTTCTCCTTTCTTAATCAATGGCGGTTCAATCAAATCAGAGGAATAGAAGAATCACGGTGGTTGTCGCCGGAGATTCTGGTACCGGGAAATCCAGTTTAATCGCCACCGCCGTATCCGAAAAGTGTCCGTCGGAAGCTGGCCATGTTCTGCCGCCGAAGCACCTCCCCGCTGACTTTTTCCCCGAACACGTACCCATTACAATCATCGACACACCGTCTGGGTAATCAATTTATCTTACTACCGTTATTCCCTTTAGCTTGTCAAAACCTGTCGGATTGATTAGGGTTTAGGGATTTGTATGATTTTATCGGATTATGTATTAAAATTGTCGGATTAGGGATTTGTATGATTTTATCGGTTTATGGATCAAAATTGTCGGATTATGGATTAGGGTTTAGGGACTAAGTGCTAAAAGGATTTATAATTAAAATTGTCGGATTAGGGATTAGGGGTTCAAGGATTTATAATTAAAATTGTCAGATTAGGGATTAGGGGTTAAAAGGATTTGTATGATTTTATAGGATTATGGATTAATATTGTTGGATTAGGGATTTGTATGATTTTATTGGATTATGGATCAAAATTGTCAGATTATGGATTAGGGATTTGTATGATTTTGTGGGACTATGGATTAAAATTGTTAGGGATTAGTGGTTTCTATGATTTTGTCGTTTTTGTTTTAGTTTGATATAACATTACATTGTGTGGAAAATAGGATTATACATACAACAAGGCAAAATTGTTGAGCTTTTATATATATTTATTGAGCTTATAAAAGTTCTGAGCTAGAGCTTAAACATTGGTGCGATTTAACTCGACAACTTTACACTAAAGCTCGGAAAGTTTATAGTAAAATTCGAAAATTTTGTGATAAAACTCAAAATTTTAAAATCAGTTGTACATAGAACTGTGTACAACTGGTTGTATAATCCTCTAACTGCTATTGTGTGCAGTCCTGAAAACATTAAGAAAAGAGAAAGAGCGGAGGCGTTTCGGCTTGCTGATGTTGTGGTTCTTACTTGTTCTTGGGATCGTTTGTATACATTTGACAGTTTGAGATCCTATTGGCTCCCGGAACTTTGTCGATTGAAGGTCTCAACCACTACTCTTTCTGCCTGTCTCTTCCATTTGTATCTTTTTAAGTTAGACATGGTAACATGTGAAGTCCTTCTTTGTAGGTGAAGGTGCCTATTATAATTGCTGGGTGTAAAGCTGAATTGATGGATGAATTTGGCTTGGAGCAGATTAAGCTGGCGATGTCTGAGGAAGCATTCGTTGAGGTTGACGGTCGGATAGAATGTTCTGCATACCACAATATACTGGTAAACCATTGTATTGATAGAACTTTCGCTCGTTTCCTCGAAATGAACAGTTCAGGGGTTTATTGAATCAGTTATCATTTGTCATCTTGCAGGTATTAGATGTTTTCAAAAATGCCCTACGATCTGCGTTTTACCCAATAGCCCCATTGTATGATAGGAAAAATAAAAAATTCAAGCGTCAATTTATCTGTGGTTTAAGACGTATATTTTATCTCTGCGATCTTGATCAGGATGGTGCATTAAATGATGCAGAACTGAATGAGTCTCAGGTTTGTAAGTCCCTATTTTTTTTACTTGTGATTAATAGCTATCTTTACCATCTTTTTTATTTGCACTTAGTGACACTAGTTCCCTGTGTCCCTGATGATTGTGAACAGGTCACATCCTCTAATGCTCCTCTTAAGTCGTCTGAAATTGTCTCTTTGAAGAGAGCTGTGCAAGACGAGTTCCCTGAAAGAGTCGATGATCGTGGTCTTCCTATGGAAGGAGTCAATGAGCGTGGTCTTACTATGGAAGGATTTTTGTTCCATTATGAATCTGCCTTCCTAAATAAACGCTTTGACTTAGTATGGTCAATCCTGCACAAATTTGGATACAATAATGATGTTAGACTTGCTGCTGATGTTCTCCCATCTTTTAAACGAGCTCCCGACCAGGTAGGCCGAAAAGTAAAAATGCTTGTTATTCCTACACTTGCCCTAGAAGAGTTAAATTAGTGAGAGGAAGAGTGTTTCTAAAGCGTTTTGTATTATATTTCACGTTTAGAAGTGTTTTAATCTTTGCTTGTTACTATTTAATGCGTGCAGAGCGTTGAGCTCACAAATGGTGCTCTTGATTACTTGAGAAGAATTTTCAGTTTATTCTACAAAGAACTTGTAAGTTTCTCATCTTGTTTATCCATTCCAATCATTTCATTTCTACACATTTGTGGAATGTACGTAAATTATATTTTAATCAAAATTTCTAATTTTGGGGATCAGATTGACCGGCTTCTTAATATTTACTAGTTTTAATCACCGATTCTTCTATATTTTCGTTTGACAACATCAGAAGCCAGGTATTGATAGAGGCAAAAAATTGGTCATGGTTTGCGGTCATGCTCTTCAATCAAGCATTAACCTTGGTTTTGTTTTAATTTTACCATAAATTAATGTTAGATTTCTTTCCAATATTCACAAGGTTACCTATATTTGTATTTTATTAAAGTTAAAACCCACTGTTATTCATTACCCAGAATTTTTTTAATCCATTAGGGTTGAACTAATCGGTTACATAATTCACCAAATTTCTTTGATTAATTCTAATAATCCTACTGGCTGGCAGATTTAAAAATAATATGGGAATTTCTGGTAAAGTGGGAAGTAGGAGAAGAAAATTGCTTGATGAAAGAAGAATGAACAGGGGATTGATGAAAGAAATATGACTGTGAGATGCTTAATTATGATGATGAAAGTTATAATTGGAAGAAGAAAAAGCAAATATTGCAAATTAAAACCAAATCCCACTAAATCCATCAGTTTTGTAATTTAATTTTGAGTAAGGTATTGATCTTGAAATCAACAAGGTAAATAGGTATAAGTTCTGGAAAAAAAATCTAAGTTATAAAGATTGAAAAATATGGTTATTTGAGGTATAAGTTTTCAATTTTCCCTTAAAACAATGACGAAAATGGAAATGGGAAGCTTGGATTTGAACATCCCAAAAAGGAATAAGGGTAGATTGGATTTGAACGGAGTGAGTATCACTTTTGAAATGATTGAAATGTCCCGCGTCTGTGTGTCCCTTTGCGTTTTTTGTCTGTCCCTTCACTTGCTCATCGAATAATTGTTATCATTGTAATTTTTTTCTCATAATATTCCACACATGACAGGAAGGTGTTATCAGTGCTGCAGATACGGTGCGTTTGTTTCCTACATCACCAGACTGGTATAACCTTTGTTCTTTTTTTTTGCTTGGAAAATTTTCTGTATGGCACACCCCTAATTATTTTCATTTTGGTGATCTAGTCCCTGGAGTGAAAGCCCATACATGGGTGCCGCCTCTGCAAATGTATTGGGCGGTTTAACACATGATGGATTCCTCTCACAGGTATGTTTCAACTTCTAAATCCTTTTTAGCGGGTCTTGTTGCCTTGTGTGTTAGAGTAGTTTGCACATTAAGGAATCTGCCGTGGTTCTTATCTGAACTCTTACCTGTCTATCTAAGTTATAGATGATGGAAGTTATGGAATTATACATTTACAAAAAAAAACAGATATATCATGGGGTGGTTATGTGTGATGGATGAACTAGCGTTTGATATCCTTTGTTGCATGTCTTGTGCAGTGGGTCCTGATGACACTTCTGGAGCCAGCTAAAACTGTTGAGTACCTGACTTATATTATGTTTAAGGATGAAGACCCTGCTTCTCACGTTCGCTTAACTAGGAAGAGGCTTACTGATCGTAAAGAAAGGCAATCTGAGAGAACTGTTTACCAGTGTTTTGTTTTTGGGCCAAAAAAGGCTGGTAAAACGGCGTTGTTGGATGGTTTTTTGGGAAGGTTTGTGATATTGCCTACCTTCTAATGCGTCTTCGTTATAATGTACGGAGTGTCACATTTTAGTTACTGGCTTACTGCATGTGACTACGTTTTTTGTTTTCTTATATGCAGGCCATTCTCGGATACTTCCATTCCAAATAATGAAGAGAGATATGCTGTGAATGTTGTAGACGGGACTGAGGTAAGTGCTATTGATGTGTAACTTAAGTTAAAGTAACATGTTGTGAACTTGTGATTTGGAAACAAGTTCAAGCGAGACAAAAAACAAAAGAGATTTTGATGTACTTGTGCTGTGTTACGCGTATATAATAAGACGGGGTTCACCTTTGCTAGGGAATCCAGAAGTTCCTTGTTTTGCGAGAGATTCCTGAAGCTAAAGTCAAGAATCTGCTTTCCGATAAAGAATCTTTAGCTGCGTGTGATGTGGCGTTGTTTGTGTATGATAGGTGAGTAAACTTTATTTCAAATTTTCTCAATATCCTTGGCAAATTTACCTGCAATGTCTTCTCCTGTTTCAGCACGGATGAATCATCGTTCAAAAAGACGGCTAAATTGCTCGAGGAGGTTGCCAGGCACGGGGAAGATACTGGTTATGGAGTGCCTTCCATGATTGTGTCCGCTAAAGATGACCTAGACTCCTATACTAAATCAATCAAGGATTCTACCAGGGTAAACTTTGTTCTTCAGTTCTGTATATGCTACTCCTGTAAATTTACGTTGTGTCGAAGAAATGAATGGTTAAAGTTAATTAATCTAGGTTAAACTTCTTTACAGCTTAGCCAGGATATGGGTATTGATGCTCCAGTTCCCTTGAGTGCCAAACGAGGGAACTTGAGCGACTTATTCCAGAGGATAGTTACCACAGCTGAACAACCTCATCTCAATATTCCCGAGACTGAGGCTGGTAGAAGCACGAAGCAATACCCTCACCTCGTTAATCCTTCAGTTCTTGCTGACTCAGGTAATATTGCTTATTTCTGCCCATCTATTTTAAGTTTACTTCCTCTATTTCCGACTTTGACCATGTTAGTTTACAGAAACATTTTATACCATTACTTAAGCGTCGATTTATAAACTTATTTGCTCTTCTAGTATTGACGTTTTGGGCTGCAATATCGTTGCTGAATATTGTTTCGTTTCCCTTTACAGTGGGTGCTGCTGATTGGCATTACCGGATTGGTTGCTTCTCGTTGGTATGGGATTTATTTATTAGGCGTGAGTAGTTTGAAACATTTAAGTTAAAGAAATATAACGGTTGGTTGTAGATCGAATAGGTTTTAACTTTTAATTTTGTAAGAACACTAGTATTAACCTCGTGCATAGCATGCACGGGCGACCGCTAAAAAATGTTTTGCAATTTACTATGTTTTAGATATCATCACAGTCGTGTATTTTCAATAAACACTCGTACAAAAAAATGGCGCATTGATTATCGTCGAAATAATTGTAAAAGAAATAACATTCATACTAACATACATGCATGTTTAAGTACGAAAAGATCTAATATATCAAAATATCTGAAATATTTTCTTGTACACTACTTTTGTCGTCACGTTCGATGCATCCCTTTCATCCCAGCAAATAAGAACGTTTTAAATTACTTATTTAAGATAAGTAATTACATTAATCTATGATTATGATATATAGTAAAATGCACAACATACACTTAAAAAAGTTCTAGAGATAGATAGTCTTCTAGTCTCTTGTGGCTTTAAGTTCTTCTTAGTCCATTTTCGAACAATTCTTTCTTTCAAATGAACAACAAATACTCCTCTATCTAGTTAATTTGATTTTTTTTGGTTTTTCTAACATTTGATAGTAATTTTCCTGATATGAGTAATTTTTTGAATGAAAATTTCTTCCTTAAATGTGATATTTAACCTTTGAGAAATGTGGGTTTTTTTGTTGGTTAAATTTGGGAAAAGTGATTTTTTTGTTGGTTAAAATTGAGAAGTTAAGTTTAGTGAGGGATCATGGGCAGTTTTTTTTATCAAACTTAGTAGTGGTTTCATAATTGATTGGAAAATAATGATATTATTTGATGTTATTTTTATTTAGTGTTAGATTAATAATAGTTGAGTATAACACTAAAAAAGTCGGAGTGACGGCAATTCGTAATCAAAATCTTTTTGTTAAGTTTGAACTTTCGGTAGCTTACGTCTTGCCCCCCTAATAAGGTCGAAAACATGATAGCCGTAATTATTGCCGAGTTATAATTTAACAATTTTAAATTCTCGGTGATGATTGATTTCCTTACAGATCTGAGAGAATTAATTTACTTAGTTTGAGTAATATTTAGTCATATTTAAATTTGCCTTTGTACTCTGTAATTCTATTCTATCGAAAATTGTACTTAATTTTTGATGTATTTAAATTTGACTTGGTTATTTAGTTTGATAATGTATAAATAATAAAGTTACCGAAAGTATTAGTTTGATAAATTAATAATGTATAAATTTGAGTAAGATAATTTAATAAGGTTGGAGGATTAAAATCATTTAACTTGAGTCAAACAACTAACTAACATGAGCTATGATTATATTCTCCAAATAATTGTGTGGCTGCCACCTCATCATTAAATTGTGAGATTAATTGTAAAGGCTTAAAAAAACATTGTTTTAATAAAATAGAGATATGTAAATATCGTTATACTTATTTTTTACGTACTCTAATATTTATTCTTGGAACGGTGATACTCGTCACTAATAGTTGCTCATGTACAAAGCTCGTTGATGTTTTTATTTAAGTTCGTCAATGTTTTTATTAACTAACCAAATAATTAAGTATTTTATGACAATTTTACATAAAGTTTATAAAAAAACAGCAGAAGTTAAAATGAAAAGATGAATAAGTAATAACCGTAGTTTTTATTTTTCTCTTCGTATTTGACTTGAAAATCTGACCATATTTTGACACTGACCATAAGTATGGTTTTATGGGCATGATGACACTGACCTAGGAGGGCCTTGGCCCGTGCCGTGGTATGAACAGTCGACAGGTCGGGCCTGGCTGATAGACTGCCCCAAATTTCTACTCGTATTATTTAAAAAAAATGTAACTATGTAATAAAATGAACGACGGTTGTTAAAGAAAATTCTAAAATAATTCAGATTCGAGTATATATGTATCGAAGATATAAAACATCTCCAGAAACACTTTAGTGAACGAAATATATGGAAGTTCAGCGGCTATTTCTTCCGAACGTTTTCACCCTAAAGATAAGAAAACCCTCTTCAAAATCAAACAATCCATCAACAACGCCTACGATTTCATCTCGTGGACACCCGACTCTGATTGTGACTGTGAATAAATTAATGTAAATCTCTAGATATATAGTTCGTATATGAAGATATGTAGTCAAATTTATACTCCGTAGTATCTTACCGTGTCAATAAGCACCAGTTTGTAATGAAAATATATATGCAAAGACCGTGTCCTCGGCCCAAGACGGTCCAATGTGCTCCTCAATGACTCGATTACACGTTCGAAAGGGTCATAACTCATAACTTAAGTCCCATGTACTTGTGACAGGAATGTATGTAACAAATTGCTATACGAGTTATTAATAAGGAAATTATCCCACTCTTCCCGGGTCTAATCCTCAGAAGGCATCTTGACCCGGGCAAGTGTTGACCGAAGTTAACCGCCAACGTTATTTTCGAGAATTTTTGTAATCGTTTGCCTCGTTTATATTTTGTAGGTAGCGTCCCAGAAAAAAAATTCAAATAAGGTCAAGGAATGGGATGGGTCAAACCGAGTCAAAGAGGTCAAGTTAAAAAAGACTTCGGCCCAACCCAATTCCTCTCATCAACCCATCTCCCATAACTTATAATTAATCAACATCTCGAATGAATTTGAATGAAAGACGTTTAATTCAATTTAAAATAAATAACCGTATTATGAGACAGTTTTACGTGGAATTCTGGCCCAAATTTTAGTTCATCATCAAACAATATGCTTTTGGGCTCAATACCACAATCAATATATATATATATATATATATATATAATTAAAGGAAGCTTTTTTTTCGAGGGAATCCAACTTTTATGAAACACTAAGAATTATTTAAATATTATCCATAATAAAAGTAGATATGATAAATAATACTACTATTTGTTTTAGTATTAGATGATAAATAATACTCCTTTGGCTCTTAGTATTAGACAAAACAATCCTAACACCCCTAAGAGTCAAAGAATTATCATTATATAAACCGTCAATTACCACCTCAGAAAACAACAAAATTTGAATCGACACCGCATTCCACGTGTAAAATGGTTATGATTATTTCAAATAATCGTCATTTTTGGAGAATTATTATTAAAATAAAATTATTATCCTAACATAAGTAGATATATTTATTAAGATAAAATTATCGTATTGGATTTACATTTTTGCGAAAATACGGTGTGAGAAATTACAATTTTATGTAAAAATTATTACATTTTTTTTAAACTTTGTACCTTTTATATCAATAAAAAAAATTTAAGAGTTTTTTTAATTTAATATTGAAGTATTTGATTTATATTCATTACTTGTCATATTTATATAGAAATAACTATAAATAATAAATGTTTTAAAAGATATTACACAATAAAAAAAAATTATTACTTCATTTATAGGTGTCATCAAAATAAAACTACGCTGCATTTAATATTGCAATCATATAAAGTAAATAATTTTTAACGGACAGCTCGGGTCGGGCCGCGACCCTAATATATCGGGTTTGATGACAATCAAGTCGCGGATCAAAATTTATAGGTGTTGACCTACGAAAAAATGGGTTGGATGGGTTTGGTTTACGGGTCAAGTCAAGTCATTCAGATCAACTAGAGAGTACAACTTTAGTCTCCTGATTTATACGGGTCACGAGACGGATTAGGCTTAGAATACAGCTGAAAAATAGTTTCGAACGTAGATTTTTTTTTTACCTTTAAGTAGAACGGAGTAATATTTTCGATATTACCTTTTTATTTATTTTAATAATATTATTTTTATACTCCTTTATTATAATGTTTATATTACAATGAATTTTTAAAACTATTTTAATAATTATTTACTATCAAAAGATAAAAAAAATTGTATTAAATTGAATATTAATTTATATTTGTAATTTAAAATATCGAGTAACGAATCAAAATTTAGATGTCATGAATCTTAACCTATGAATAAATGGGTTGAGGGGATCGTGTTACAAGTCAGGTCAAGTTTTGTTGAGTCTAATAATAACGTTACTATTTAACACGATAACACAAATTTAATCTCCCAACAAGTGTTCCTTGTGACGACCATATCTGTCACAGAATCGCAAGCTTGCGACGGAGAAAATACTACCCATTGGGTAGATATGACAAAACAAAGTGTCATTTACTAAGTATTTTGCTTTAGTTTATTTACCCCACATAGGTAGTACTTGACCCGTCGCAAGTTTGCGACGAATATATCCGTCATAAGTAAGAATTTCTGTTAGGCTCCCTTTATACAACTTTACAAGAGAGTAACGTACTAAAATTGCTAAATAATTTATCTTAAGATTAGACATAAAGTTATATTCAAATAAAAGAATACTATATAAAATTAATTATATCGAATAACTAATAAATTAAAATTAGAGTTTTAACAAAATTTAGGCAGAGTAATAGATAGAGTCGAACTAGGCTTTTAGACTAAAGCTTTTAGATTGGTTTAGGTCAAATGGGTCGCGGTTCAGGAAAAAAGGGCTCATGACCCTAAAAACAATGGGTCGGGCGGGTAGGGTCGAATATAGTGTGAGATGATGACATACATACAAAATATTTGATGCAGAAAGTCAAATGATTATAATCTTATAAAGTAAAAGACATAGATAAACTAAATGTTCACAGATGAGTTGTGACGTATTAATATTGCTCACAGATACATGACCTACTACTTTGATGAACGTCGTTTTTTTATCCAAGTAAGTAATCAATATAGGCACTAGACCAGTCAAACAAGTCGAGCGGGTCGGCTCACGGGTCGAGTTATACGAGTGGAGTCAGGATACGGGTCGGGTTATATGAGTCACGGGTCGAGTTATTATCAATAACTCCAAAATTACAATTATTTGAAATAATCATAAACAGTTCGTCACAGTCAATATTATAAAATGAAGTATTATCACTATTATGGATGATTTAGTAGCATTTTTGTTGCACCCGTGCATCGCACAGGCATTATAACTAGTTGTTGACTATCAGGAAGATATCCAAAAAATAATAAATAAAAATTAATACTATATTAAAAACAGTAAAAACAAATATAAATAATTTTTTAAAAAAAATCGTGAGGGTTTAACGTAGATACACGTGGAACTTCCATGATAATTTTACATGAAACTGTCTTGGGAGTCTCGTGAAAGGCCACTGTACTGACTATTAATCTTCGAGAATTTTAGTACTGCATTGTCTCGTTTCTAATTTGTACTCACCGTCTCGAGAATAATTATATATGGAGTTAAGTGAAGGAGTGAAAAGGATCGGTCAAACCGAGTCAAGGAAGTCAAGTGATTTAAGACTTTGGCCCAACCCAATTCATTTCATCAACCCATTTCCATTTGCTTCCCCTTTAATAATTCTCCGAACACTTGGTCTTTCTTACGATAGACATATCCGTCGTAATCTTAAAACAGGTCAAATATATTCATTTAAAAAAAATGTCAAAAAAAAAAAATCCTAAACACACGGATTGTGTTATTCCGTATATTTGACCCGTTATAAATTTAAGACGAATATCTCTATGGAAAACAAAAATTTGCACTTCTCCTAATGCCCTACGTAGGAGTAGGTTAGAAAAAAACAAAGGTGCAGCAGTTGTGCACAGTGTTTGCTCCCAATGAATTTCTTCTATTCCCTCCTCGTCTGGCATATATACTCCACTTTTTTGTTGTTTCTTAAAAAGTTGACTAACTTTATGACAGTATGAGTAAAATATTTTAATGAGTTAATGTATCTTAAAAACGATTAGTATGGACTAAAAAATTGTTACTTTCGGAATTAGGGAAAAAAGAGTTATGATTGGTCAAAATTTATTCGTTTAAAATCGTTCGACTGAGCATAACTTGTACGCAATACAAGTTTCGAAATTGTAAAAAAATCAAATCTCAAATCGAAGATTTTGTAAAGACAATTATTTCAACGAAAATATCATCATTTTTTGAACTCGTATCCGTAACTTATCGGAAGTCAAATAAAATGATCTTATTGGAATTCTCACTCATCCAATTTTTTACACTTATTATAAATAGACAATCCAATCAATTTTGTACGTTTTTTTTTTCGACAAAAGACTTTAGAGCATGTACAATAGAGAGGAGACTTTCATCCTCCTATTTCCTCAATCTCCTCCCTCTATTTTTTTGACACCTCATACCCTCTTTCCTCTATATTTTCCACTATCTACATCATCTCCCTCTTCTCTTCTTCAAAATTTCTCTCACAATAAGGAGGATCCTCTTACATTACAAAATGAAATAAAAAAATCATTTCCAATTTTGCAAAAGATAAAAAAAAATAAAAATACTATTAGTGTGTAGGCAAGAGGGCCAAAAAGAGTTTTCCTCTAAAATTAGAGGAAGAACTCATCTTCCTCTTAGTAAGATGATGCATAATGAACATCCTATAATAGAGATGACTTCCTCTTTAGAGGAGAGAGAGTGCTGAGAGGAGGGTAAATCCTCTCCATTGTACATGCTCTTACCATATATAACCCTCGTATCCTCACCCTATTTGATTTATCAATATATAATAGAGTAATGAAGTAATAAAATAAGCTTAATGATCATGATTACTACTTTTACTGGGAGCAGTGAGTATTACTCCGTAGTACGTAAGCATCCGTGACCAAATTAAATCCCATATTCCCATGCAAGCAACTCACTCATGTTCTATTCTACAACCTTGCTTTATTATTTCTTTTGTTTTGCTCCTACGTTTTTTTTCAGATATCTACAACATTAGTGATTTAGTGGGACCCATTTATTATCAAATACTCACTCCGGTTTTAATTTTGGCCCTGTATTCTTTATTTGGCAAGTTTTTATTTTTTGCCCCATTTTTTTAACTTTCCTTTTTTGTCTTAGGTATATTACCATATTGTCCTTATGCTTTTCTTTATTTACACAATTTGTCATTTTATTTACACACCTATACCTTTATGTTTGATGAGTCATGTGTCTAGTCACCAAAATTCATCATCAATTCTTTCTTTATTCATACTTTATCAATTTTCTTAATTTCTGTGCAAAAGGGAATGAGACGAAAATTAAAAACCGGAGGTAGTAACCATCAATACTTACTAGGTCATGTGAAGAAATAATAAAGGCGTAATTTCTTTCATGTCAGATACTTCTAATTTAATTTAATTTGATGATTAAAACGTAATTTAGTTTAACACAAAATCAAATAAATTCTCAATCTGATTGAGTCATCTTTTCCGTGATTGTGATATTAGCCAGCAAACACGTATGGCTTAGTGGGCCCCTTGGACTTCGACCAATTTCCGAGCCTTCACATCATTTTTCGTACAAAGGCTCCATATACCCACTTTTAGTTAAGCGTTTTGTGGTTGTTTCGAGGGCGATTACATACGTTGCTCGAGAGTTAATAATGTTGTCGCCAGACTTTGTAATTTAATCTGATTAAATAGTAAGGAGTAATTAGGTTTAGTTGGGGTTAATCCAACCAATACTCCTTTCTCCATAAAATACAATTCCAATTCCTTTCATCAACCCGTTTCCCATAACTTATACAGAGTACTCCGTACTACTTAATTAATCACCATTTCGAATGCGAATTAAATTTGTATTAAGCGAATAATGCTAAATTACATTGAAATGAACTAATTAGACTAAATTGATTAAGACAAACCAAAATTAATGACACTAAACTGAATTTAATACTCGTATTATTTTGGAAACCAACTTGACTTAACTTAATATATTGAATAAGGATAAATTTAATTGATCCTAACCAAAAATCCAAGAAACACTTTATTTTGTTCTCGAATGGATAACATTACGAACTAGATTAAGTCCTATTAACGAACCATCGAAAAATTATAACCTTAATTATTAAGCCAATGATTGAAGTCACAAGATTGATTTTACATTCCAAGAGTTATAACGAGTGAAATATATCCCGATCCCTGAATTACCGAATAACACATCAAAAAAGAAGGTGATCGATTATTTCGTCAAATAAATAAAGGTGGAGTGTAGACGTAGTAGGTAGAGTGCAGACTGCACATTTTGTCCGAGTTGACAACCTATAATTAGATAATAGTAGGTCTCAACTCTCAATGTGTGATTTCTTTTCTACCCATTTAATGAAATTACAACCAAATTAATGAAAGTCTTTTTTTTTTTAATTGTTTTCATCAAATTTGAAAAAATTAAAGTACTTTATGAGGAAAATATTTTTTATACGGAGTACCTTTTTAAATTACTCATCTTTTTTAGAAATAATCCTATTTGATTTAAAAAGAAAAAAAGAAAGTAAAGCCAATTTATGAAGCTTAATTTTACAAATTTTACGTAACCAAATTTTAGTACTCCCTCCGTCTCGGTCATTTGTTGTCACATTTGAGGCGTCACAAGTTTGTGTTCATTCGACCCTATAATACTCATGACTTATGACCCGATAACAGCCTAACCTGATATCATTCGACCTTCAAATTGAGCTGTCTGAGGGTTCCATCGGCCTAGGTTTAATTTGGTCCTGATTTTATTTGCAACATGTCTGAGGACACTTCATATATAAAGTACCCATTCGAATTTCACCTAAACCAAAAACTATTCGTCGACTTTTCTCGATTTACGGATTTTCGATCAACGCTGTTATTTCATGTATCGGGACCCTCATATGGTCTCCATTGATACTCAAAGTTTGTGTTGCCAGGCCATTTTATATGCGGCACCTCGTGCAATTTTCGACCATTTTCGTTCCGGACCCCAAAATCACGGAGAAATGTGTATTAATATAAGCTTCAAATTGAGCCTTCGGAGGGTCCTACCGATCCAGTTTTAATTTGGTCTTGATTTTATTCCCAACTTGTATGGAGACGTTACAGAAAGTACCCGATCCAATTTCAAGCTAAAACTAAATCATATGCAATTTTTTCACGATTTACTCATTTTCTATCAGCGTTGTTAGTTCATGTTTCGTGAACTTCATATATGGTCTCCACGTTGATGCTCAAATTATGTGTGACCACTTTATATGATTTTCGGCCAGTTTTAATTTGTTCCGAACCCCAGAAAAATGTGCGTGTCATAAGCTTAGCTTAGAGGTTCCGGGTTTTAGAGGTTATAACTTACGGTTTAATGCATTGAAAATTGAGTCGGACGAACTTTTGTTAGAAATTGAAAAAATCGGGTTTTAGAGGTTCCGGGTGATCATCTCAGGCACGCGGCACACACACCACCATCGAGTATTAGCTTAACCATCTAAATCTCTAATTTAAAAACTTAATCAAACCATAAACTACATACTCCCTCTCATCCATTCAATACTTTACGTGGAAACTGTTTTCATGAGGAGAAATTGTGGACTTACGTAGAGAATTGAATGGACAAGAGAGTAATAATTAAATAAAAGTGTTTTTGGGCCAACTCAAAATCCACAAATGGATTTGACCTAATTGGCAACAAATCCAAATAATGTTGTATATATATATAGCATGTGTTATGCCCGTAGTAAAGCTACATTTTCCACACTCGAAATGGACCCTAACGACCTGAATACCCCTCTCTTACCTGAGTCTCAATCACCACCACCTTCATCGCCGCCACCACCACCACTACCGACCACATCTCCCCTCACCTTCTCCCTCCCCAACGTCAGCCACATCTCAGCCCATCCGTCGCTTTACCAGCACCTTGTCCCCAGTTATGGGTCTCCTCCACCACCACCACCACCACCGCAACAGCTGTCTTTGGCTCCTCCTCGTCCTCTCTCACTACCACCACCTACCCCGTCTCATGCATCTTCTTCATCCGCCCCTCCTCCACCACCTCAACAACCATCTTCGGCTGCTCCTCCTCCACCACCACCTCCTCAACAACCATCTTCGGCTGCTCCTCCTCCACCACCACCTCCTCAACAACCTGCTCCACCTCCACCACCTCTTCAACAGCCATCTTTTGCCTGTGTATGACTATGTAGTTTATGGAATGAATGACTATGTAGTTTGATTTATGGAATGAACGACTTTTGATTTTGCCTGTGTTTAATTTGTCCTAATTTAAGGTTTTTATCTTGATTTTCTCTTCCATATTTAGAAAATTTAGGCTAATTAAGTACACTAATAAAGACTGAAGATCCCAACCTAACGATTTTTTAATTTTAAAGTGTCATTAGTTCTTGTTAATTACAGTTACATAAAATTGGAATTCAAATAGGTCTGTTTTGAGCTCTGACATGTCTCTCCATTATCTACAAGGCTACAACCTCATGTATGTTATTTTATCGAAAAATTCCGACAAGTATATATGTCACAAATTTGTGGGTTGGGACAAATACCTACCCGTATGACCTTACGCGTTCACAAAAACAAATAATGCAAACGGGAAATTCTTGTTTCTAACGACACTACCCGTCATCGTAACCCTAAAGACGAAAGAGCGAGAGGGAGAGAGTGTTTGAGGGCCGGATATGGAAAACATGTAAAACGATGTTGTTTTTCAATTAATTAGTGTCAAATTCGTGTATTTGATTTGGATGCTGAGTACCGATTTATGACGGATATATGTGTAAAATCGTCGCAGCTTACGAAGAAGATTTACTCAATAAAAAAACGAAACAAATCCACCAATTATCGATGAGTCCACTAATGTTGTACATATCTGAAAAAAGAGAAGGGAAAATAATAAAGAAATGTTGGACTTTGGAGGATGGAATTTGTTGGTGCAAATAGAGTCCGAGTGCATGGGATTGGGTGGGGACAGATGCTCTACTGACAATAACTTTGGAATGTAGTTGATTTTATTTGGATGTGTTATGTATCCATTTAAATATTTTCCTTACATAATTTATATCCCTCCGTCTCAGTGAATTCTTTACGTTTGTTTTTTGACACTATTCATGGGATAAAATGATCTCGGATATAATTTCTAATAGTATATAACATGTGAGATCTTTTTCAAATGATCTTAATAAGTACATTAAGATTATCAAATTTTTAGAATTTTTAATAACACTTAAATAAATATATGAACTAAATGAAATGTACATCGACAAGTGTGAAAAAGTAAAGGTAAGGAATTTATTGGGACGGAGGGAATACTTCAATTAAATTTATTCTCATTCAATATACTCCCTCCGTATCTATATGTTTGTCCACAAAGTTTAATATATGGGTGGAGTATTATATTAAAAGTGGACGAACCAATATATGAGTGCAGTATTATATTAAAACTATAAAGTTAAGTTTAGGGTGATTAATTTTAGTTTGTCTCACTCAATTCAATCTAATTAGGAGTACATTTCAATATCCTCCCTCTGTCTCGTTGATTTGTTTTCCTTTAATTAAAATAATCATTATAATGTTTACAAAACGCAAACAAATTAATAAAACGGAAAGTGAGTGAGTAGTTAAATGCTACGCAGTACTCCATATTAAGTTGCATTTAACCTTTTTATTCAAATTCAATTCAACTTATTTCAACTACAATTAATTGCTAAGGATTAAAACATTGTTATTATACGAAATATTATTCTTCAATTTGTAATAATACTGGAATAATATTATTATTATTGTGAAAGTAAAAAAGAATGAAGTCCATAAATTAGCCATAATTACAATTTAAAAATAAAAATCTAGTAGTATTACATTCT
Organism: Agrostemma githago; assembly: GCA_958450325.1. Lineage (NCBI taxonomy): Eukaryota > Viridiplantae > Streptophyta > Magnoliopsida > Caryophyllales > Caryophyllaceae > Agrostemma > Agrostemma githago. The sequence goes on along the minus strand of OY288247.1, from coordinate 75,492,524 downwards.
AAAAAAGATACAGTAATAATTTTCATTAAAATAATGTACTCATATACATAGTACTCCATAATAATTTCAAATTTATGAAAATAAAAGACAATAAAGATTTGATGTAATCAATATATATAATTAAAGGAACTTTTTTTTCGAGGGAATCCAACTTTTATGAAACACTAAAAATTTAAATATTATCTATATTAAAAGTGGATATGATAAATAATACTCCTATTTGTTTTAGTATTAGATAATGAATAATACTCCTTTGACTCTTAGTATTAGACTAAACAATCCTAACACCCCTACGAGTCAAAGAATTACCATTATATAAACCGTCAATTACCACCTCAGAAAACAACAAAATTTGAATAGACACCGCGTGGACACTACAACAAAACCCTTATATTTTAGACGCTTTAAGATCTACACTTTTATAAGCGTCGAGCCTTTTTACCTCATTATTTCATTAATTAATTACAAACCGCTCATTTTTTTTTCAGTAAAATACGCAGCCAACTAATATCCCATGCTTCTTCTGCCAGTTAAAACCCTAAATAAGTAACTGTTCATTTTCCTTCCTCTCTTCATCTTCGTCTTTCATATTTCTTTTCATTTAGTTTTCCTGAACAAATTTAATACCCATTTCACAACCCTTTATTTGATGCATATTCACTTATCAAAATCGAACAGTTGTAGTCAAAATTATGGTGCCCCAAATCTTCAGATGCATTTCAAATACTACAACGTTTTTCTTCATCCAATCATTCGCTTCATGTATCACTTATACACAAAATCCATCCGTAATTACTTAGAAGTTCAATCACCCATATTGAGATTCACGCTAAATTGCTTCTCCTTTTAAGAATTGGCTTAAAACCTTCCAAACCCTAAGATCGATCGGATCTTCGATATTTTAACTCGAAGAATGACGAGTGCAGAGACTTTACTTGGTCTACAATTGAGTGAGGCCCTTGTTTTGAAGATGCTCAGGTATAAAAGCTATAGTTGGTATTTTGAAGATGCTCGGGTATTCAGAGGAATTTTAGTCATGTTTTAATTTTAATTATTTTTTCCATTGACCGGGTTGGTCAAGAAACAATCCATTTATCGTGCTAATTGTTTCAGGTTACCTAAAACAGCCTCTAGCATCAAGATTAGTTGGGTCCACCTTTCTTCTCCTAATCATATGAGGGATAATTGGTTCTAAGAGGTTTGTTTATTTACTAGGTGTTTCAGATCCAAATATAGTTTGTTGATTCTAATACTTCATATCTTATTAAAACTTTCGTTATCAATCAATTTTTTGAAAGCATTTGTGATATTCTATTTATATTGATTAATTCCTAGTTTTTGCTTTTGTATGGTTAGTATTTGAGACTGATGCCAAAGCTGTGTGAGTGAACTCTCTGCCAACATATACAATTGTAGTAGCTAGCTCTGTATGAGCTAGATTATTAAAGAATAAGTAGAGTAAGTTGGGTTTTTAATCATGATGATGAGATGCGTGCTTGTGGCAATGGTAATTACATTTGCTTTGAAGCATAGACATACAATAAAGATCATGAGATCATCTTTAACGCTAATGTACTTTTTCTTTCCCAGGTCCACAATAATAGTTTATCAAAGTCGTGGTACATGAACATTCCTTCACTTTTTTATGCACAAAACACTAATCCCAGCAAAAAGGTATCAACAACTTGAGAACTTGATTAATCAAATGATGGATTCTCTGCCACTATCATCTATTTCCTTAAGCAAACAAGTTGTCATGTTCCTTACATTCCTCACTAATCCCAACATAAAAGTTTTGTTGCTTGCAATTGCTAGGGAACCTGATGGACCACTTATCCCGATGAATACATCTCCCACTTTCAGTCTTCCACTTATGTTTCTTCTTCTTACTCAAGGTAAAGTAATTCAATACACTCACCCCTATTGTATTCAATTTATCCCTGCTCCTAACATAACGTTCTGATTTTCATCACCTTATTTGCTTGCCCAGGTACTGTAATGATTTATTGCTCTTGTTTTTTTAGAGTAACGTTATGAGATACTTTAAGGACGGTTAGAGCAAAAGACTCATAAGTGAGCTTTAAGAAGTAGGTGATTGACATAGAAATGCGGCATAGAGTGATAGAGTAAGCATGTTCTTATTGAAGGTATTCGTTTACCCCTAGTTGATTACTACTTAGATCTTTTTTTACATTGGCCCATGCCTTATTTTATGATGATTCATTTAGAAAAGTGCTCTCTTTAGTTCAGCATACAGTGAAGAGAATAAGGCTGCGTGCATTTATCCCATAACCTTTGTAAGCACGCGCGCGTATTTTGTTGGGTTTTGTTTTATTAATTAATTATGTTGACAGTATTATATTAATAAATTGATCCCAATAATTAAATTTTTGATTACAGATTTAATTAAGGTTAGCTAAGCGAAGAGATGACAGGTCGGTTAACCCGAGTACATACTCTTAAGGTGCGTTTAGATGAAACTCCCACTGCTCAAATAAATGAAATTCTCCCCTTCTTAACCAGGTTTTACTAATTTCTTTTCTTTCTTTAATTAATTTTGATTTTTAATTCAATTATTACTTTTTATTTTAGTTTACTTTTTGTCTCCCATTTAATTAATTTCTTTAGTGAAAACGACTCGAGGGTATTAGAGAATGATTCAGTCGACCCCAGTTGTCGTTGTACATGAGTATATATTTAGTTTTGGGTATTTTGTAAATTCTTAGAGCAAAGATTATGGGTATGTTTTGTTAATAGGTTTGTGGGTTTTATGTATTTGTTCTTAATTTCAGTGTTAGTGAAATTTCTATGAACATAATTTTTTTTTTGTGTTGTGATAAGATTATTGGTCCTCCTAATTTAATCAAATGTAGTATGATCGTTTGAGATAGTGTTGTGAAAAGATTGTTATGAAACTTGCTTATATGATCGTTGAGTTAGGTTGATGATTGTATTAGGCTTTACATTGATGTTAGGGCGAACTTAGAATAAAACTTTTGGGCAACGAGGTTCATTATATTTACTTACTATATATGAAAAAGTCTCATTTTTACGAATTCTGGGTAGCAAAAGTTGATCATTTTAATAATTTTTATACGTTTGGGGTAGCAAGCGCTACCCATTGCTACTAGCTAGATTACCCCGGTACTTCGTGTGCCTCAGATTATTATGAGCCGTGAATTAAGTATTGAGTTCTTAAGACATGACCATGACTTTTACGGGCCATGCTTTTGTGTTGGTCCGTCCATTGGTTGTCACTTGTGGATTATCCCCTATTGGCCTGGTCACATCACGAAATGTTTCTTATATGTCGTCTATGGTTGCTATCTTTCACAAAAATTGTCATATGCATGTACCGTACCATTAATCCTGACTTATATTGATTAAGAGCATAAATTTTTATTTCACCTCCCTAATATTTGATTTTAATGTGTAGATATCACATCAACAAATGATCTTGGCGATGCATCTGGATGAAATAAGCAGTACTCGATCACTTGGAAAGATGATTTGTTGCACTCTATAGCTAGGATTTATTCGTTTCGAGAATATTTTTTTATGTTAACATTAGTGGCAATATTTCTCCATTTCTTGTTCCGGTGAAATAGTTACAATGTTGATTTGGGCTTATAATATATTGATTTTCACGATGAAATTTTATGCTATACTATTTCTTTTTAATATTAAAATTATTTATTTCCATATGGTTTTACGTCATTGAATAATTCATAGTATCATTTAGTCGGTGATAAGTGTTTATTTATAGCGATATAAAACCTCCAGTATCAATTGGATGCAAAAAATATCAGTGACAAAAAAAAGCGTCAAGAATCATGATAGTTTTGACATACAAAAGTGTCGTGTTGAGAAAAACCATGACACAGTGAAGCGTAGGTAATGATGACGCATAAAAGTGTCGCAAACATTGACGCTAAAAAGTGTCGCAAACATTGACGCTAAAAAGTGTCAGCAAATCCTGACACCGAAAAACTCGACGCTTTATTAAAGCGTCGAGATCTAAAATATCGACACTTTAAAGCGACGAAAATGGACCAAAAAAGCGTCGCAAAAAGCAGTGATTTGTAGTAGTGGGAACACGTAAAATGGTTATGATTATTTCAAATAATCGTCATTTTTGGAAAATTATTATTAAAATAAAATTATTATCTTAATATAAGTAGATATATTTATTAAGATAAAATTATCCTAATAGAATTTGATTTACATTTTTGCGAAAATACGGTGTGAGAAATTACAAATTTATAACTTTTTACCTTTTATATCAATAAAAAAATTTAAGAGTTTTTTTAATTTAATATTGGAGTATTTTATTTATATTCATTACTTGTCATATTTATATAGAAATAATTATAAGTAATAAATGTTTTAAAAGATATTACACAATAAAAAATAAATTATTACTTCATTTATAGGTGTCATCAAAATAAAACTACACTGCATTTAATATTGCAATCATATAGAGTAAATAATTTTTAACGGGCAGGTCGGGTCGGGCCGCGACCCTAATATACCGGGTTTGATGACAGTCAAGTCGCGGATCTATATTTATAGGTGTTGACCTACGAAAAATCGTGTTGGATGGGTTGGGTTTACGGGTCAAGTCAAGTCATTCAGATTAACTAGAGAGTACAACTTTAGTCTCCTAATTTATAAGCAAACAATATACTCCCTCCGTCCCACTAAGATTGTCACGTTTCATTAAAATACTCCTCACATATAATAGGGAAATGGGACAATCTTTTAGGGACGGAGGGAGTATATACTAATAAAAGTGCTAGATAATTTAAGTTAAAATTAGAAACAAAATCATATTCAAATAAATTGATTAATATATAAAAAATAATTATGATCAATCAATCAATCTGTCAATTATCAATATAATTAAACGATACATTTTTCGAGCGACGTTGGTAATCTCCAATAGTTTTAGAATTCTTAAATACAAACTTCAATTATTTATCATATTTAAGTATTTTAAAATTTTGAACTACTGCAAACTTGATTAAACTATTTTAACTAATTCAAAATTTAATGAAGTTAAAACACTTAAATAAAATAATTAAATAATTAAATACAAATTGAATACATGTCGGGTTAGACTACGGATATTTCGAGTGACATGTAGTCTCAAACTTTTTTAAACTACGTAATCTATTTAAATAACTTTATATATGTCAGGTTAGACTACAGTCGGTTCAAATAAGGGTCGGGTTATACGGGTCACGAGACGGATTATGCTTAGAATACAGCTGAAAAATAGTTTCGAACTTATATTTTTTTTTACCTTTTAAGTAGAACGGAGTAATATTTTCAATATTACCTTTTTATTTATTTTAATAATATTATTTTTATACTCCTTTATTATAATGTTTATATTACAAAGAATTTTTAAAATTATTTTAATAAATATTTACTATCAAAAGATAAAAAATGTTGTATCAAATTGAATATTAATTATATTTGTAATTTAAAGTATCGAGTCACGGATCAAGATTTAGATGTCTTGAATAGACCTATGAATAAACGGGTTGAGCGGATCGTTTGACAAGTCAGGTCAAGTTTTGTTGAGTCTAATAGTAACGTTACTATTTAACAAGATAACACAAATTTAATCTTCCAACAAGCGTTCCTTATGACGACCATATCTGTCACAGAATCGCAAGCTTGCGACGGGGAAAATACTACCCATTGGGTAGATAAGACGAAACAAAGTGTCATTTACTAAGTATTTTGCTTTGGTTTATCTACCCCACATCTGTAGTACTTGACCCGTCGCAAGTTTGCGACGAATATATCCGTCACAGGTAAGAATTTCTGTTAGGCTCCCTATATACAACTTTACAAGAGAGTAACGTAAATATATAAAATTAATTATATCGAATAACTAATAAATTAAAATTAGAGTTTTAACAAAATTTAGGCAGAGTAATAGATTGAGTCGAACTAGGCTTTTAGACTAAAGCTTTTAGATTGGTTTAGGTCAAATGGGTCGCGGCTCAGGAAAAAAGGGCTCATGACCCTAAAACAATGGGTCGGGGGTAGGGTCGAATATAGTGCGAGATGATGACATACCTACAATATATTTGATGCAGAAAGTCAAATTATTATAATCTTATAAAGTAAAAGACATAGATAAACTAAATGTTCACAGATGAGTTGTGACGTATTAATATTGCTCACAGATACATGACCTACTACTTTGATGAACGTCGTTTTTTTATCCAAGTAAGTAATCAATATAGGCACTAGACCAGTCAAACAAGTCGAGCGGGTCGGCTCACGGGTCGAGTTATACGAGTGGAGTCAGGATACGGGTCGGGTTATATGAGTCACGGGTCGAGTTATTATCAATAACTCCAAAATTACAATTATTTGAAATAATCATAAACAGTTCGTCACAGTCAATATTATAAAATGAAGTATTATCACTATTATGGATGATTTAGTAGCATTTTTGTTGCACCCGTGCATCGCACAGGCATTATAACTAGTTGTTGACTATCAGGAAGATATCCAAAAAATAATAAATAAAAATTAATACTATATTAAAAACAGTAAAAACAAATATAAATAATTTTTTAAAAAAAATCGTGAGGGTTTAACGTAGATACACGTGGAACTTCCATGATAATTTTACATGAAACTGTCTTGGGAGTCTCGTGAAAGGCCACTGTACTGACTATTAATCTTCGAGAATTTTAGTACTGCATTGTCTCGTTTCTAATTTGTACTCACCGTCTCGAGAATAATTATATATGGAGTTAAGTGAAGGAGTGAAAAGGATCGGTCAAACCGAGTCAAGGAAGTCAAGTGATTTAAGACTTTGGCCCAACCCAATTCATTTCATCAACCCATTTCCATTTGCTTCCCCTTTAATAATTCTCCGAACACTTGGTCTTTCTTACGATAGACATATCCGTCGTAATCTTAAAACAGGTCAAATATATTCATTTAAAAAAAATGTCAAAAAAAAAAAATCCTAAACACACGGATTGTGTTATTCCGTATATTTGACCCGTTATAAATTTAAGACGAATATCTCTATGGAAAACAAAAATTTGCACTTCTCCTAATGCCCTACGTAGGAGTAGGTTAGAAAAAAACAAAGGTGCAGCAGTTGTGCACAGTGTTTGCTCCCAATGAATTTCTTCTATTCCCTCCTCGTCTGGCATATATACTCCACTTTTTTGTTGTTTCTTAAAAAGTTGACTAACTTTATGACAGTATGAGTAAAATATTTTAATGAGTTAATGTATCTTAAAAACGATTAGTATGGACTAAAAAATTGTTACTTTCGGAATTAGGGAAAAAAGAGTTATGATTGGTCAAAATTTATTCGTTTAAAATCGTTCGACTGAGCATAACTTGTACGCAATACAAGTTTCGAAATTGTAAAAAAATCAAATCTCAAATCGAAGATTTTGTAAAGACAATTATTTCAACGAAAATATCATCATTTTTTGAACTCGTATCCGTAACTTATCGGAAGTCAAATAAAATGATCTTATTGGAATTCTCACTCATCCAATTTTTTACACTTATTATAAATAGACAATCCAATCAATTTTGTACGTTTTTTTTTTCGACAAAAGACTTTAGAGCATGTACAATAGAGAGGAGACTTTCATCCTCCTATTTCCTCAATCTCCTCCCTCTATTTTTTTGACACCTCATACCCTCTTTCCTCTATATTTTCCACTATCTACATCATCTCCCTCTTCTCTTCTTCAAAATTTCTCTCACAATAAGGAGGATCCTCTTACATTACAAAATGAAATAAAAAAATCATTTCCAATTTTGCAAAAGATAAAAAAAAATAAAAATACTATTAGTGTGTAGGCAAGAGGGCCAAAAAGAGTTTTCCTCTAAAATTAGAGGAAGAACTCATCTTCCTCTTAGTAAGATGATGCATAATGAACATCCTATAATAGAGATGACTTTCTCTTTAGAGGAGAGAGAGTGCTGAGAGGAGGGTAAATCCTCTCCATTGTACATGCTCTTACCATATATAACCCTCGTATCCTCACCCTATTTGATTTATCAATATATAATAGAGTAATGAAGTAATAAAATAAGCTTAATGATCATGATTACTACTTTTACTGGGAGCAGTGAGTATTACTCCGTAGTACGTAAGCATCCGTGACCAAATTAAATCCCATATTCCCATGCAAGCAACTCACTCATGTTCTATTCTACAACCTTGCTTTATTATTTCTTTTGTTTTGCTCCTACGTTTTTTTTCAGATATCTACAACATTAGTGATTTAGTGGGACCCATTTATTATCAAATACTCACTCCGGTTTTAATTTTGGCCCTGTATTCTTTATTTGGCAAGTTTTTATTTTTTGCCCCATTTTTTTAACTTTCCTTTTTTGTCTTATGTATATTACCATATTGTCCTTATGCTTTTCTTTATTTACACAATTTGTCATTTTATTTACACACCTATACCTTTATGTTTGATGAGTCATGTGTCTAGTCACCAAAATTCATCATCAATTCTTTCTTTATTCATACTTTATCAATTTTCTTAATTTCTGTGCAAAAGGGAATGAGACGAAAATTAAAAACCGGAGGTAGTAACCATCAATACTTACTAGGTCATGTGAAGAAATAATAAAGGCGTAATTTCTTTCATGTCAGATACTTCTAATTTAATTTAATTTGATGATTAAAACGTAATTTAGTTTAACACAAAATCAAATAAATTCTCAATCTGATTGAGTCATCTTTTCCGTGATTGTGATATTAGCCAGCAAACACGTATGGCTTAGTGGGCCCCTTGGACTTCGACCAATTTCCGAGCCTTCACATCATTTTTCGTACAAAGGCTCCATATACCCACTTTTAGTTAAGCGTTTTGTGGTTGTTTCGAGGGCGATTACATACGTTGCTCGAGAGTTAATAATGTTGTCGCCAGACTTTGTAATTTAATCTGATTAAATAGTAAGGAGTAATTAGGTTTAGTTGGGGTTAATCCAACCAATACTCCTTTCTCCATAAAATACAATTCCAATTCCTTTCATCAACCCGTTTCCCATAACTTATACAGAGTACTCCGTACTACTTAATTAATCACCATTTCGAATGCGAATTAAATTTGTATTAAGCGAATAATGCTAAATTACATTGAAATGAACTAATTAGACTAAATTGATTAAGACAAACCAAAATTAATGACACTAAACTGAATTTAATACTCGTATTATTTTGGAAACCAACTTGACTTAACTTAATATATTGAATAAGGATAAATTTAATTGATCCTAACCAAAAATCCAAGAAACACTTTATTTTGTTCTCGAATGGATAACATTACGAACTAGATTAAGTCCTATTAACGAACCATCGAAAAATTATAACCTTAATTATTAAGCCAATGATTGAAGTCACAAGATTGATTTTACATTCCAAGAGTTATAACGAGTGAAATATATCCCGATCCCTGAATTACCGAATAACACATCAAAAAAGAAGGTGATCGATTATTTCGTCAAATAAATAAAGGTGGAGTGTAGACGTAGTAGGTAGAGTGCAGACTGCACATTTTGTCCGAGTTGACAACCTATAATTAGATAATAGTAGGTCTCAACTCTCAATGTGTGATTTCTTTTCTACCCATTTAATGAAATTACAACCAAATTAATGAAAGTCTTTTTTTTTTTAATTGTTTTCATCAAATTTGAAAAAATTAAAGTACTTTATGAGGAAAATATTTTTTATACGGAGTACCTTTTTAAATTACTCATCTTTTTTAGAAATAATCCTATTTGATTTAAAAAGAAAAAAAGAAAGTAAAGCCAATTTATGAAGCTTAATTTTACAAATTTTACGTAACCAAATTTTAGTACTCCCTCCGTCTCGGTCATTTGTTGTCACATTTGAGGCGTCACAAGTTTGTGTTCATTCGACCCTATAATACTCATGACTTATGACCCGATAACAGCCTAACCTGATATCATTCGACCTTCAAATTGAGCTGTCTGAGGGTTCCATCGGCCTAGGTTTAATTTGGTCCTGATTTTATTTGCAACATGTCTGAGGACACTTCATATATAAAGTACCCATTCGAATTTCACCTAAACCAAAAACTATTCGTCGACTTTTCTCGATTTACGGATTTTCGATCAACGCTGTTATTTCATGTATCGGGACCCTCATATGGTCTCCATTGATACTCAAAGTTTGTGTTGCCAGGCCATTTTATATGCGGCACCTCGTGCAATTTTCGACCATTTTCGTTCCGGACCCCAAAATCACGGAGAAATGTGTATTAATATAAGCTTCAAATTGAGCCTTCGGAGGGTCCTACCGATCCAGTTTTAATTTGGTCTTGATTTTATTCCCAACTTGTATGGAGACGTTACAGAAAGTACCCGATCCAATTTCAAGCTAAAACTAAATCATATGCAATTTTTTCACGATTTACTCATTTTCTATCAGCGTTGTTAGTTCATGTTTCGTGAACTTCATATATGGTCTCCACGTTGATGCTCAAATTATGTGTGACCACTTTATATGATTTTCGGCCAGTTTTAATTTGTTCCGAACCCCAGAAAAATGTGCGTGTCATAAGCTTAGCTTAGAGGTTCCGGGTTTTAGAGGTTATAACTTACGGTTTAATGCATTGAAAATTGAGTCGGACGAACTTTTGTTAGAAATTGAAAAAATCGGGTTTTAGAGGTTCCGGGTGATCATCTCAGGCACGCGGCACACACACCACCATCGAGTATTAGCTTAACCATCTAAATCTCTAATTTAAAAACTTAATCAAACCATAAACTACATACTCCCTCTCATCCATTCAATACTTTACGTGGAAACTGTTTTCATGAGGAGAAATTGTGGACTTACGTAGAGAATTGAATGGACAAGAGAGTAATAATTAAATAAAAGTGTTTTTGGGCCAACTCAAAATCCACAAATGGATTTGACCTAATTGGCAACAAATCCAAATAATGTTGTATATATATATAGCATGTGTTATGCCCGTAGTAAAGCTACATTTTCCACACTCGAAATGGACCCTAACGACCTGAATACCCCTCTCTTACCTGAGTCTCAATCACCACCACCTTCATCGCCGCCACCACCACCACTACCGACCACATCTCCCCTCACCTTCTCCCTCCCCAACGTCAGCCACATCTCAGCCCATCCGTCGCTTTACCAGCACCTTGTCCCCAGTTATGGGTCTCCTCCACCACCACCACCACCACCGCAACAGCTGTCTTTGGCTCCTCCTCGTCCTCTCTCACTACCACCACCTACCCCGTCTCATGCATCTTCTTCATCCGCCCCTCCTCCACCACCTCAACAACCATCTTCGGCTGCTCCTCCTCCACCACCACCTCCTCAACAACCATCTTCGGCTGCTCCTCCTCCACCACCACCTCCTCAACAACCTGCTCCACCTCCACCACCTCTTCAACAGCCATCTTTTGCCTGTGTATGACTATGTAGTTTATGGAATGAATGACTATGTAGTTTGATTTATGGAATGAACGACTTTTGATTTTGCCTGTGTTTAATTTGTCCTAATTTAAGGTTTTTATCTTGATTTTCTCTTCCATATTTAGAAAATTTAGGCTAATTAAGTACACTAATAAAGACTGAAGATCCCAACCTAACGATTTTTTAATTTTAAAGTGTCATTAGTTCTTGTTAATTACAGTTACATAAAATTGGAATTCAAATAGGTCTGTTTTGAGCTCTGACATGTCTCTCCATTATCTACAAGGCTACAACCTCATGTATGTTATTTTATCGAAAAATTCCGACAAGTATATATGTCACAAATTTGTGGGTTGGGACAAATACCTACCCGTATGACCTTACGCGTTCACAAAAACAAATAATGCAAACGGGAAATTCTTGTTTCTAACGACACTACCCGTCATCGTAACCCTAAAGACGAAAGAGCGAGAGGGAGAGAGTGTTTGAGGGCCGGATATGGAAAACATGTAAAACGATGTTGTTTTTCAATTAATTAGTGTCAAATTCGTGTATTTGATTTGGATGCTGAGTACCGATTTATGACGGATATATGTGTAAAATCGTCGCAGCTTACGAAGAAGATTTACTCAATAAAAAAACGAAACAAATCCACCAATTATCGATGAGTCCACTAATGTTGTACATATCTGAAAAAAGAGAAGGGAAAATAATAAAGAAATGTTGGACTTTGGAGGATGGAATTTGTTGGTGCAAATAGAGTCCGAGTGCATGGGATTGGGTGGGGACAGATGCTCTACTGACAATAACTTTGGAATGTAGTTGATTTTATTTGGATGTGTTATGTATCCATTTAAATATTTTCCTTACATAATTTATATCCCTCCGTCTCAGTGAATTCTTTACGTTTGTTTTTTGACACTATTCATGGGATAAAATGATCTCGGATATAATTTCTAATAGTATATAACATGTGAGATCTTTTTCAAATGATCTTAATAAGTACATTAAGATTATCAAATTTTTAGAATTTTTAATAACACTTAAATAAATATATGAACTAAATGAAATGTACATCGACAAGTGTGAAAAAGTAAAGGTAAGGAATTTATTGGGACGGAGGGAATACTTCAATTAAATTTATTCTCATTCAATATACTCCCTCCGTATCTATATGTTTGTCCACAAAGTTTAATATATGGGTGGAGTATTATATTAAAAGTGGACGAACCAATATATGAGTGCAGTATTATATTAAAACTATAAAGTTAAGTTTAGGGTGATTAATTTTAGTTTGTCTCACTCAATTCAATCTAATTAGGAGTACATTTCAATATCCTCCCTCTGTCTCGTTGATTTGTTTTCCTTTAATTAAAATAATCATTATAATGTTTACAAAACGCAAACAAATTAATAAAACGGAAAGTGAGTGAGTAGTTAAATGCTACGCAGTACTCCATATTAAGTTGCATTTAACCTTTTTATTCAAATTCAATTCAACTTATTTCAACTACAATTAATTGCTAAGGATTAAAACATTGTTATTATACGAAATATTATTCTTCAATTTGTAATAATACTGGAATAATATTATTATTATTGTGAAAGTAAAAAAGAATGAAGTCCATAAATTAGCCATAATTACAATTTAAAAATAAAAATCTAGTAGTATTACATTCTAAAAAAGATACAGTAATAATTTTCATTAAAATAATGTACTCATATACATAGTACTCCATAATAATTTCAAATTTATGAAAATAAAAGACAATAAAGATTTGATGTAATCAATATATATAATTAAAGGAACTTTTTTTTCGAGGGAATCCAACTTTTATGAAACACTAAAAATTTAAATATTATCTATATTAAAAGTGGATATGATAAATAATACTCCTATTTGTTTTAGTATTAGATAATGAATAATACTCCTTTGACTCTTAGTATTAGACTAAACAATCCTAACACCCCTACGAGTCAAAGAATTACCATTATATAAACCGTCAATTACCACCTCAGAAAACAACAAAATTTGAATAGACACCGCGTGGACACTACAACAAAACCCTTATATTTTAGACGCTTTAAGATCTACACTTTTATAAGCGTCGAGCCTTTTTACCTCATTATTTCATTAATTAATTACAAACCGCTCATTTTTTTTTCAGTAAAATACGCAGCCAACTAATATCCCATGCTTCTTCTGCCAGTTAAAACCCTAAATAAGTAACTGTTCATTTTCCTTCCTCTCTTCATCTTCGTCTTTCATATTTCTTTTCATTTAGTTTTCCTGAACAAATTTAATACCCATTTCACAACCCTTTATTTGATGCATATTCACTTATCAAAATCGAACAGTTGTAGTCAAAATTATGGTGCCCCAAATCTTCAGATGCATTTCAAATACTACAACGTTTTTCTTCATCCAATCATTCGCTTCATGTATCACTTATACACAAAATCCATCCGTAATTACTTAGAAGTTCAATCACCCATATTGAGATTCACGCTAAATTGCTTCTCCTTTTAAGAATTGGCTTAAAACCTTCCAAACCCTAAGATCGATCGGATCTTCGATATTTTAACTCGAAGAATGACGAGTGCAGAGACTTTACTTGGTCTACAATTGAGTGAGGCCCTTGTTTTGAAGATGCTCAGGTATAAAAGCTATAGTTGGTATTTTGAAGATGCTCGGGTATTCAGAGGAATTTTAGTCATGTTTTAATTTTAATTATTTTTTCCATTGACCGGGTTGGTCAAGAAACAATCCATTTATCGTGCTAATTGTTTCAGGTTACCTAAAACAGCCTCTAGCATCAAGATTAGTTGGGTCCACCTTTCTTCTCCTAATCATATGAGGGATAATTGGTTCTAAGAGGTTTGTTTATTTACTAGGTGTTTCAGATCCAAATATAGTTTGTTGATTCTAATACTTCATATCTTATTAAAACTTTCGTTATCAATCAATTTTTTGAAAGCATTTGTGATATTCTATTTATATTGATTAATTCCTAGTTTTTGCTTTTGTATGGTTAGTATTTGAGACTGATGCCAAAGCTGTGTGAGTGAACTCTCTGCCAACATATACAATTGTAGTAGCTAGCTCTGTATGAGCTAGATTATTAAAGAATAAGTAGAGTAAGTTGGGTTTTTAATCATGATGATGAGATGCGTGCTTGTGGCAATGGTAATTACATTTGCTTTGAAGCATAGACATACAATAAAGATCATGAGATCATCTTTAACGCTAATGTACTTTTTCTTTCCCAGGTCCACAATAATAGTTTATCAAAGTCGTGGTACATGAACATTCCTTCACTTTTTTATGCACAAAACACTAATCCCAGCAAAAAGGTATCAACAACTTGAGAACTTGATTAATCAAATGATGGATTCTCTGCCACTATCATCTATTTCCTTAAGCAAACAAGTTGTCATGTTCCTTACATTCCTCACTAATCCCAACATAAAAGTTTTGTTGCTTGCAATTGCTAGGGAACCTGATGGACCACTTATCCCGATGAATACATCTCCCACTTTCAGTCTTCCACTTATGTTTCTTCTTCTTACTCAAGGTAAAGTAATTCAATACACTCACCCCTATTGTATTCAATTTATCCCTGCTCCTAACATAACGTTCTGATTTTCATCACCTTATTTGCTTGCCCAGGTACTGTAATGATTTATTGCTCTTGTTTTTTTAGAGTAACGTTATGAGATACTTTAAGGACGGTTAGAGCAAAAGACTCATAAGTGAGCTTTAAGAAGTAGGTGATTGACATAGAAATGCGGCATAGAGTGATAGAGTAAGCATGTTCTTATTGAAGGTATTCGTTTACCCCTAGTTGATTACTACTTAGATCTTTTTTTACATTGGCCCATGCCTTATTTTATGATGATTCATTTAGAAAAGTGCTCTCTTTAGTTCAGCATACAGTGAAGAGAATAAGGCTGCGTGCATTTATCCCATAACCTTTGTAAGCACGCGCGCGTATTTTGTTGGGTTTTGTTTTATTAATTAATTATGTTGACAGTATTATATTAATAAATTGATCCCAATAATTAAATTTTTGATTACAGATTTAATTAAGGTTAGCTAAGCGAAGAGATGACAGGTCGGTTAACCCGAGTACATACTCTTAAGGTGCGTTTAGATGAAACTCCCACTGCTCAAATAAATGAAATTCTCCCCTTCTTAACCAGGTTTTACTAATTTCTTTTCTTTCTTTAATTAATTTTGATTTTTAATTCAATTATTACTTTTTATTTTAGTTTACTTTTTGTCTCCCATTTAATTAATTTCTTTAGTGAAAACGACTCGAGGGTATTAGAGAATGATTCAGTCGACCCCAGTTGTCGTTGTACATGAGTATATATTTAGTTTTGGGTATTTTGTAAATTCTTAGAGCAAAGATTATGGGTATGTTTTGTTAATAGGTTTGTGGGTTTTATGTATTTGTTCTTAATTTCAGTGTTAGTGAAATTTCTATGAACATAATTTTTTTTTTGTGTTGTGATAAGATTATTGGTCCTCCTAATTTAATCAAATGTAGTATGATCGTTTGAGATAGTGTTGTGAAAAGATTGTTATGAAACTTGCTTATATGATCGTTGAGTTAGGTTGATGATTGTATTAGGCTTTACATTGATGTTAGGGCGAACTTAGAATAAAACTTTTGGGCAACGAGGTTCATTATATTTACTTACTATATATGAAAAAGTCTCATTTTTACGAATTCTGGGTAGCAAAAGTTGATCATTTTAATAATTTTTATACGTTTGGGGTAGCAAGCGCTACCCATTGCTACTAGCTAGATTACCCCGGTACTTCGTGTGCCTCAGATTATTATGAGCCGTGAATTAAGTATTGAGTTCTTAAGACATGACCATGACTTTTACGGGCCATGCTTTTGTGTTGGTCCGTCCATTGGTTGTCACTTGTGGATTATCCCCTATTGGCCTGGTCACATCACGAAATGTTTCTTATATGTCGTCTATGGTTGCTATCTTTCACAAAAATTGTCATATGCATGTACCGTACCATTAATCCTGACTTATATTGATTAAGAGCATAAATTTTTATTTCACCTCCCTAATATTTGATTTTAATGTGTAGATATCACATCAACAAATGATCTTGGCGATGCATCTGGATGAAATAAGCAGTACTCGATCACTTGGAAAGATGATTTGTTGCACTCTATAGCTAGGATTTATTCGTTTCGAGAATATTTTTTTATGTTAACATTAGTGGCAATATTTCTCCATTTCTTGTTCCGGTGAAATAGTTACAATGTTGATTTGGGCTTATAATATATTGATTTTCACGATGAAATTTTATGCTATACTATTTCTTTTTAATATTAAAATTATTTATTTCCATATGGTTTTACGTCATTGAATAATTCATAGTATCATTTAGTCGGTGATAAGTGTTTATTTATAGCGATATAAAACCTCCAGTATCAATTGGATGCAAAAAATATCAGTGACAAAAAAAAGCGTCAAGAATCATGATAGTTTTGACATACAAAAGTGTCGTGTTGAGAAAAACCATGACACAGTGAAGCGTAGGTAATGATGACGCATAAAAGTGTCGCAAACATTGACGCTAAAAAGTGTCGCAAACATTGACGCTAAAAAGTGTCAGCAAATCCTGACACCGAAAAACTCGACGCTTTATTAAAGCGTCGAGATCTAAAATATCGACACTTTAAAGCGACGAAAATGGACCAAAAAAGCGTCGCAAAAAGCAGTGATTTGTAGTAGTGGGAACACGTAAAATGGTTATGATTATTTCAAATAATCGTCATTTTTGGAAAATTATTATTAAAATAAAATTATTATCTTAATATAAGTAGATATATTTATTAAGATAAAATTATCCTAATAGAATTTGATTTACATTTTTGCGAAAATACGGTGTGAGAAATTACAAATTTATAACTTTTTACCTTTTATATCAATAAAAAAATTTAAGAGTTTTTTTAATTTAATATTGGAGTATTTTATTTATATTCATTACTTGTCATATTTATATAGAAATAATTATAAGTAATAAATGTTTTAAAAGATATTACACAATAAAAAATAAATTATTACTTCATTTATAGGTGTCATCAAAATAAAACTACACTGCATTTAATATTGCAATCATATAGAGTAAATAATTTTTAACGGGCAGGTCGGGTCGGGCCGCGACCCTAATATACCGGGTTTGATGACAGTCAAGTCGCGGATCTATATTTATAGGTGTTGACCTACGAAAAATCGTGTTGGATGGGTTGGGTTTACGGGTCAAGTCAAGTCATTCAGATTAACTAGAGAGTACAACTTTAGTCTCCTAATTTATAAGCAAACAATATACTCCCTCCGTCCCACTAAGATTGTCACGTTTCATTAAAATACTCCTCACATATAATAGGGAAATGGGACAATCTTTTAGGGACGGAGGGAGTATATACTAATAAAAGTGCTAGATAATTTAAGTTAAAATTAGAAACAAAATCATATTCAAATAAATTGATTAATATATAAAAAATAATTATGATCAATCAATCAATCTGTCAATTATCAATATAATTAAACGATACATTTTTCGAGCGACGTTGGTAATCTCCAATAGTTTTAGAATTCTTAAATACAAACTTCAATTATTTATCATATTTAAGTATTTTAAAATTTTGAACTACTGCAAACTTGATTAAACTATTTTAACTAATTCAAAATTTAATGAAGTTAAAACACTTAAATAAAATAATTAAATAATTAAATACAAATTGAATACATGTCGGGTTAGACTACGGATATTTCGAGTGACATGTAGTCTCAAACTTTTTTAAACTACGTAATCTATTTAAATAACTTTATATATGTCAGGTTAGACTACAGTCGGTTCAAATAAGGGTCGGGTTATACGGGTCACGAGACGGATTATGCTTAGAATACAGCTGAAAAATAGTTTCGAACTTATATTTTTTTTTACCTTTTAAGTAGAACGGAGTAATATTTTCAATATTACCTTTTTATTTATTTTAATAATATTATTTTTATACTCCTTTATTATAATGTTTATATTACAAAGAATTTTTAAAATTATTTTAATAAATATTTACTATCAAAAGATAAAAAATGTTGTATCAAATTGAATATTAATTATATTTGTAATTTAAAGTATCGAGTCACGGATCAAGATTTAGATGTCTTGAATAGACCTATGAATAAACGGGTTGAGCGGATCGTTTGACAAGTCAGGTCAAGTTTTGTTGAGTCTAATAGTAACGTTACTATTTAACAAGATAACACAAATTTAATCTTCCAACAAGCGTTCCTTATGACGACCATATCTGTCACAGAATCGCAAGCTTGCGACGGGGAAAATACTACCCATTGGGTAGATAAGACGAAACAAAGTGTCATTTACTAAGTATTTTGCTTTGGTTTATCTACCCCACATCTGTAGTACTTGACCCGTCGCAAGTTTGCGACGAATATATCCGTCACAGGTAAGAATTTCTGTTAGGCTCCCTATATACAACTTTACAAGAGAGTAACGTAAATATATAAAATTAATTATATCGAATAACTAATAAATTAAAATTAGAGTTTTAACAAAATTTAGGCAGAGTAATAGATTGAGTCGAACTAGGCTTTTAGACTAAAGCTTTTAGATTGGTTTAGGTCAAATGGGTCGCGGCTCAGGAAAAAAGGGCTCATGACCCTAAAACAATGGGTCGGGGGTAGGGTCGAATATAGTGCGAGATGATGACATACCTACAATATATTTGATGCAGAAAGTCAAATTATTATAATCTTATAAAGTAAAAGACATAGATAAACTAAATGTTCACAGATGAGTTGTGACGTATTAATATTGCTCACAGATACATGACCTACTACTTTGATGAACGTCGTTTTTTTATCCAAGTAAGTAATCAATATAGGCACTAGACCAGTCAAACAAGTCGAGCGGGTCGGCTCACGGGTCGAGTTATACGAGTGGAGTCAGGATACGGGTCGGGTTATATGAGTCACGGGTCGAGTTATTATCAATAACTCCAAAATTACAATTATTTGAAATAATCATAAACAGTTCGTCACAGTCAATATTATAAAATGAAGTATTATCACTATTATGGATGATTTAGTAGCATTTTTGTTGCACCCGTGCATCGCACAGGCATTATAACTAGTTGTTGACTATCAGGAAGATATCCAAAAAATAATAAATAAAAATTAATACTATATTAAAAACAGTAAAAACAAATATAAATAATTTTTTAAAAAAAATCGTGAGGGTTTAACGTAGATACACGTGGAACTTCCATGATAATTTTACATGAAACTGTCTTGGGAGTCTCGTGAAAGGCCACTGTACTGACTATTAATCTTCGAGAATTTTAGTACTGCATTGTCTCGTTTCTAATTTGTACTCACCGTCTCGAGAATAATTATATATGGAGTTAAGTGAAGGAGTGAAAAGGATCGGTCAAACCGAGTCAAGGAAGTCAAGTGATTTAAGACTTTGGCCCAACCCAATTCATTTCATCAACCCATTTCCATTTGCTTCCCCTTTAATAATTCTCCGAACACTTGGTCTTTCTTACGATAGACATATCCGTCGTAATCTTAAAACAGGTCAAATATATTCATTTAAAAAAAATGTCAAAAAAAAAAAATCCTAAACACACGGATTGTGTTATTCCGTATATTTGACCCGTTATAAATTTAAGACGAATATCTCTATGGAAAACAAAAATTTGCACTTCTCCTAATGCCCTACGTAGGAGTAGGTTAGAAAAAAACAAAGGTGCAGCAGTTGTGCACAGTGTTTGCTCCCAATGAATTTCTTCTATTCCCTCCTCGTCTGGCATATATACTCCACTTTTTTGTTGTTTCTTAAAAAGTTGACTAACTTTATGACAGTATGAGTAAAATATTTTAATGAGTTAATGTATCTTAAAAACGATTAGTATGGACTAAAAAATTGTTACTTTCGGAATTAGGGAAAAAAGAGTTATGATTGGTCAAAATTTATTCGTTTAAAATCGTTCGACTGAGCATAACTTGTACGCAATACAAGTTTCGAAATTGTAAAAAAATCAAATCTCAAATCGAAGATTTTGTAAAGACAATTATTTCAACGAAAATATCATCATTTTTTGAACTCGTATCCGTAACTTATCGGAAGTCAAATAAAATGATCTTATTGGAATTCTCACTCATCCAATTTTTTACACTTATTATAAATAGACAATCCAATCAATTTTGTACGTTTTTTTTTTCGACAAAAGACTTTAGAGCATGTACAATAGAGAGGAGACTTTCATCCTCCTATTTCCTCAATCTCCTCCCTCTATTTTTTTGACACCTCATACCCTCTTTCCTCTATATTTTCCACTATCTACATCATCTCCCTCTTCTCTTCTTCAAAATTTCTCTCACAATAAGGAGGATCCTCTTACATTACAAAATGAAATAAAAAAATCATTTCCAATTTTGCAAAAGATAAAAAAAAATAAAAATACTATTAGTGTGTAGGCAAGAGGGCCAAAAAGAGTTTTCCTCTAAAATTAGAGGAAGAACTCATCTTCCTCTTAGTAAGATGATGCATAATGAACATCCTATAATAGAGATGACTTCCTCTTTAGAGGAGAGAGAGTGCTGAGAGGAGGGTAAATCCTCTCCATTGTACATGCTCTTACCATATATAACCCTCGTATCCTCACCCTATTTGATTTATCAATATATAATAGAGTAATGAAGTAATAAAATAAGCTTAATGATCATGATTACTACTTTTACTGGGAGCAGTGAGTATTACTCCGTAGTACGTAAGCATCCGTGACCAAATTAAATCCCATATTCCCATGCAAGCAACTCACTCATGTTCTATTCTACAACCTTGCTTTATTATTTCTTTTGTTTTGCTCCTACGTTTTTTTTCAGATATCTACAACATTAGTGATTTAGTGGGACCCATTTATTATCAAATACTCACTCCGGTTTTAATTTTGGCCATGTATTCTTTATTTGGCAAGTTTTTATTTTTTGCCCCATTTTTTTAACTTTCCTTTTTTGT
This sequence comes from Agrostemma githago, assembly GCA_958450325.1. NCBI lineage: Eukaryota > Viridiplantae > Streptophyta > Magnoliopsida > Caryophyllales > Caryophyllaceae > Agrostemma > Agrostemma githago. The sequence continues at coordinate 75,470,964 of OY288247.1, read as the reverse complement.
CTTATGTATATTACCATATTGTCCTTATGCTTTTCTTTATTTACACAATTTGTCATTTTATTTACACACCTATACCTTTATGTTTGATGAGTCATGTGTCTAGTCACCAAAATTCATCATCAATTCTTTCTTTATTCATACTTTATCAATTTTCTTAATTTCTGTGCAAAAGGGAATGAGACGAAAATTAAAAACCGGAGGTAGTAACCATCAATACTTACTAGGTCATGTGAAGAAATAATAAAGGCGTAATTTCTTTCATGTCAGATACTTCTAATTTAATTTAATTTGATGATTAAAACGTAATTTAGTTTAACACAAAATCAAATAAATTCTCAATCTGATTGAGTCATCTTTTCCGTGATTGTGATATTAGCCAGCAAACACGTATGGCTTAGTGGGCCCCTTGGACTTCGACCAATTTCCGAGCCTTCACATCATTTTTCGTACAAAGGCTCCATATACCCACTTTTAGTTAAGCGTTTTGTGGTTGTTTCGAGGGCGATTACATACGTTGCTCGAGAGTTAATAATGTTGTCGCCAGACTTTGTAATTTAATCTGATTAAATAGTAAGGAGTAATTAGGTTTAGTTGGGGTTAATCCAACCAATACTCCTTTCTCCATAAAATACAATTCCAATTCCTTTCATCAACCCGTTTCCCATAACTTATACAGAGTACTCCGTACTACTTAATTAATCACCATTTCGAATGCGAATTAAATTTGTATTAAGCGAATAATGCTAAATTACATTGAAATGAACTAATTAGACTAAATTGATTAAGACAAACCAAAATTAATGACACTAAACTGAATTTAATACTCGTATTATTTTGGAAACCAACTTGACTTAACTTAATATATTGAATAAGGATAAATTTAATTGATCCTAACCAAAAATCCAAGAAACACTTTATTTTGTTCTCGAATGGATAACATTACGAACTAGATTAAGTCCTATTAACGAACCATCGAAAAATTATAACCTTAATTATTAAGCCAATGATTGAAGTCACAAGATTGATTTTACATTCCAAGAGTTATAACGAGTGAAATATATCCCGATCCCTGAATTACCGAATAACACATCAAAAAAGAAGGTGATCGATTATTTCGTCAAATAAATAAAGGTGGAGTGTAGACGTAGTAGGTAGAGTGCAGACTGCACATTTTGTCCGAGTTGACAACCTATAATTAGATAATAGTAGGTCTCAACTCTCAATGTGTGATTTCTTTTCTACCCATTTAATGAAATTACAACCAAATTAATGAAAGTCTTTTTTTTTTTAATTGTTTTCATCAAATTTGAAAAAATTAAAGTACTTTATGAGGAAAATATTTTTTATACGGAGTACCTTTTTAAATTACTCATCTTTTTTAGAAATAATCCTATTTGATTTAAAAAGAAAAAAAGAAAGTAAAGCCAATTTATGAAGCTTAATTTTACAAATTTTACGTAACCAAATTTTAGTACTCCCTCCGTCTCGGTCATTTGTTGTCACATTTGAGGCGTCACAAGTTTGTGTTCATTCGACCCTATAATACTCATGACTTATGACCCGATAACAGCCTAACCTGATATCATTCGACCTTCAAATTGAGCTGTCTGAGGGTTCCATCGGCCTAGGTTTAATTTGGTCCTGATTTTATTTGCAACATGTCTGAGGACACTTCATATATAAAGTACCCATTCGAATTTCACCTAAACCAAAAACTATTCGTCGACTTTTCTCGATTTACGGATTTTCGATCAACGCTGTTATTTCATGTATCGGGACCCTCATATGGTCTCCATTGATACTCAAAGTTTGTGTTGCCAGGCCATTTTATATGCGGCACCTCGTGCAATTTTCGACCATTTTCGTTCCGGACCCCAAAATCACGGAGAAATGTGTATTAATATAAGCTTCAAATTGAGCCTTCGGAGGGTCCTACCGATCCAGTTTTAATTTGGTCTTGATTTTATTCCCAACTTGTATGGAGACGTTACAGAAAGTACCCGATCCAATTTCAAGCTAAAACTAAATCATATGCAATTTTTTCACGATTTACTCATTTTCTATCAGCGTTGTTAGTTCATGTTTCGTGAACTTCATATATGGTCTCCACGTTGATGCTCAAATTATGTGTGACCACTTTATATGATTTTCGGCCAGTTTTAATTTGTTCCGAACCCCAGAAAAATGTGCGTGTCATAAGCTTAGCTTAGAGGTTCCGGGTTTTAGAGGTTATAACTTACGGTTTAATGCATTGAAAATTGAGTCGGACGAACTTTTGTTAGAAATTGAAAAAATCGGGTTTTAGAGGTTCCGGGTGATCATCTCAGGCACGCGGCACACACACCACCATCGAGTATTAGCTTAACCATCTAAATCTCTAATTTAAAAACTTAATCAAACCATAAACTACATACTCCCTCTCATCCATTCAATACTTTACGTGGAAACTGTTTTCATGAGGAGAAATTGTGGACTTACGTAGAGAATTGAATGGACAAGAGAGTAATAATTAAATAAAAGTGTTTTTGGGCCAACTCAAAATCCACAAATGGATTTGACCTAATTGGCAACAAATCCAAATAATGTTGTATATATATATAGCATGTGTTATGCCCGTAGTAAAGCTACATTTTCCACACTCGAAATGGACCCTAACGACCTGAATACCCCTCTCTTACCTGAGTCTCAATCACCACCACCTTCATCGCCGCCACCACCACCACTACCGACCACATCTCCCCTCACCTTCTCCCTCCCCAACGTCAGCCACATCTCAGCCCATCCGTCGCTTTACCAGCACCTTGTCCCCAGTTATGGGTCTCCTCCACCACCACCACCACCACCGCAACAGCTGTCTTTGGCTCCTCCTCGTCCTCTCTCACTACCACCACCTACCCCGTCTCATGCATCTTCTTCATCCGCCCCTCCTCCACCACCTCAACAACCATCTTCGGCTGCTCCTCCTCCACCACCACCTCCTCAACAACCATCTTCGGCTGCTCCTCCTCCACCACCACCTCCTCAACAACCTGCTCCACCTCCACCACCTCTTCAACAGCCATCTTTTGCCTGTGTATGACTATGTAGTTTATGGAATGAATGACTATGTAGTTTGATTTATGGAATGAACGACTTTTGATTTTGCCTGTGTTTAATTTGTCCTAATTTAAGGTTTTTATCTTGATTTTCTCTTCCATATTTAGAAAATTTAGGCTAATTAAGTACACTAATAAAGACTGAAGATCCCAACCTAACGATTTTTTAATTTTAAAGTGTCATTAGTTCTTGTTAATTACAGTTACATAAAATTGGAATTCAAATAGGTCTGTTTTGAGCTCTGACATGTCTCTCCATTATCTACAAGGCTACAACCTCATGTATGTTATTTTATCGAAAAATTCCGACAAGTATATATGTCACAAATTTGTGGGTTGGGACAAATACCTACCCGTATGACCTTACGCGTTCACAAAAACAAATAATGCAAACGGGAAATTCTTGTTTCTAACGACACTACCCGTCATCGTAACCCTAAAGACGAAAGAGCGAGAGGGAGAGAGTGTTTGAGGGCCGGATATGGAAAACATGTAAAACGATGTTGTTTTTCAATTAATTAGTGTCAAATTCGTGTATTTGATTTGGATGCTGAGTACCGATTTATGACGGATATATGTGTAAAATCGTCGCAGCTTACGAAGAAGATTTACTCAATAAAAAAACGAAACAAATCCACCAATTATCGATGAGTCCACTAATGTTGTACATATCTGAAAAAAGAGAAGGGAAAATAATAAAGAAATGTTGGACTTTGGAGGATGGAATTTGTTGGTGCAAATAGAGTCCGAGTGCATGGGATTGGGTGGGGACAGATGCTCTACTGACAATAACTTTGGAATGTAGTTGATTTTATTTGGATGTGTTATGTATCCATTTAAATATTTTCCTTACATAATTTATATCCCTCCGTCTCAGTGAATTCTTTACGTTTGTTTTTTGACACTATTCATGGGATAAAATGATCTCGGATATAATTTCTAATAGTATATAACATGTGAGATCTTTTTCAAATGATCTTAATAAGTACATTAAGATTATCAAATTTTTAGAATTTTTAATAACACTTAAATAAATATATGAACTAAATGAAATGTACATCGACAAGTGTGAAAAAGTAAAGGTAAGGAATTTATTGGGACGGAGGGAATACTTCAATTAAATTTATTCTCATTCAATATACTCCCTCCGTATCTATATGTTTGTCCACAAAGTTTAATATATGGGTGGAGTATTATATTAAAAGTGGACGAACCAATATATGAGTGCAGTATTATATTAAAACTATAAAGTTAAGTTTAGGGTGATTAATTTTAGTTTGTCTCACTCAATTCAATCTAATTAGGAGTACATTTCAATATCCTCCCTCTGTCTCGTTGATTTGTTTTCCTTTAATTAAAATAATCATTATAATGTTTACAAAACGCAAACAAATTAATAAAACGGAAAGTGAGTGAGTAGTTAAATGCTACGCAGTACTCCATATTAAGTTGCATTTAACCTTTTTATTCAAATTCAATTCAACTTATTTCAACTACAATTAATTGCTAAGGATTAAAACATTGTTATTATACGAAATATTATTCTTCAATTTGTAATAATACTGGAATAATATTATTATTATTGTGAAAGTAAAAAAGAATGAAGTCCATAAATTAGCCATAATTACAATTTAAAAATAAAAATCTAGTAGTATTACATTCTAAAAAAGATACAGTAATAATTTTCATTAAAATAATGTACTCATATACATAGTACTCCATAATAATTTCAAATTTATGAAAATAAAAGACAATAAAGATTTGATGTAATCAATATATATAATTAAAGGAACTTTTTTTTCGAGGGAATCCAACTTTTATGAAACACTAAAAATTTAAATATTATCTATATTAAAAGTGGATATGATAAATAATACTCCTATTTGTTTTAGTATTAGATAATGAATAATACTCCTTTGACTCTTAGTATTAGACTAAACAATCCTAACACCCCTACGAGTCAAAGAATTACCATTATATAAACCGTCAATTACCACCTCAGAAAACAACAAAATTTGAATAGACACCGCGTGGACACTACAACAAAACCCTTATATTTTAGACGCTTTAAGATCTACACTTTTATAAGCGTCGAGCCTTTTTACCTCATTATTTCATTAATTAATTACAAACCGCTCATTTTTTTTTCAGTAAAATACGCAGCCAACTAATATCCCATGCTTCTTCTGCCAGTTAAAACCCTAAATAAGTAACTGTTCATTTTCCTTCCTCTCTTCATCTTCGTCTTTCATATTTCTTTTCATTTAGTTTTCCTGAACAAATTTAATACCCATTTCACAACCCTTTATTTGATGCATATTCACTTATCAAAATCGAACAGTTGTAGTCAAAATTATGGTGCCCCAAATCTTCAGATGCATTTCAAATACTACAACGTTTTTCTTCATCCAATCATTCGCTTCATGTATCACTTATACACAAAATCCATCCGTAATTACTTAGAAGTTCAATCACCCATATTGAGATTCACGCTAAATTGCTTCTCCTTTTAAGAATTGGCTTAAAACCTTCCAAACCCTAAGATCGATCGGATCTTCGATATTTTAACTCGAAGAATGACGAGTGCAGAGACTTTACTTGGTCTACAATTGAGTGAGGCCCTTGTTTTGAAGATGCTCAGGTATAAAAGCTATAGTTGGTATTTTGAAGATGCTCGGGTATTCAGAGGAATTTTAGTCATGTTTTAATTTTAATTATTTTTTCCATTGACCGGGTTGGTCAAGAAACAATCCATTTATCGTGCTAATTGTTTCAGGTTACCTAAAACAGCCTCTAGCATCAAGATTAGTTGGGTCCACCTTTCTTCTCCTAATCATATGAGGGATAATTGGTTCTAAGAGGTTTGTTTATTTACTAGGTGTTTCAGATCCAAATATAGTTTGTTGATTCTAATACTTCATATCTTATTAAAACTTTCGTTATCAATCAATTTTTTGAAAGCATTTGTGATATTCTATTTATATTGATTAATTCCTAGTTTTTGCTTTTGTATGGTTAGTATTTGAGACTGATGCCAAAGCTGTGTGAGTGAACTCTCTGCCAACATATACAATTGTAGTAGCTAGCTCTGTATGAGCTAGATTATTAAAGAATAAGTAGAGTAAGTTGGGTTTTTAATCATGATGATGAGATGCGTGCTTGTGGCAATGGTAATTACATTTGCTTTGAAGCATAGACATACAATAAAGATCATGAGATCATCTTTAACGCTAATGTACTTTTTCTTTCCCAGGTCCACAATAATAGTTTATCAAAGTCGTGGTACATGAACATTCCTTCACTTTTTTATGCACAAAACACTAATCCCAGCAAAAAGGTATCAACAACTTGAGAACTTGATTAATCAAATGATGGATTCTCTGCCACTATCATCTATTTCCTTAAGCAAACAAGTTGTCATGTTCCTTACATTCCTCACTAATCCCAACATAAAAGTTTTGTTGCTTGCAATTGCTAGGGAACCTGATGGACCACTTATCCCGATGAATACATCTCCCACTTTCAGTCTTCCACTTATGTTTCTTCTTCTTACTCAAGGTAAAGTAATTCAATACACTCACCCCTATTGTATTCAATTTATCCCTGCTCCTAACATAACGTTCTGATTTTCATCACCTTATTTGCTTGCCCAGGTACTGTAATGATTTATTGCTCTTGTTTTTTTAGAGTAACGTTATGAGATACTTTAAGGACGGTTAGAGCAAAAGACTCATAAGTGAGCTTTAAGAAGTAGGTGATTGACATAGAAATGCGGCATAGAGTGATAGAGTAAGCATGTTCTTATTGAAGGTATTCGTTTACCCCTAGTTGATTACTACTTAGATCTTTTTTTACATTGGCCCATGCCTTATTTTATGATGATTCATTTAGAAAAGTGCTCTCTTTAGTTCAGCATACAGTGAAGAGAATAAGGCTGCGTGCATTTATCCCATAACCTTTGTAAGCACGCGCGCGTATTTTGTTGGGTTTTGTTTTATTAATTAATTATGTTGACAGTATTATATTAATAAATTGATCCCAATAATTAAATTTTTGATTACAGATTTAATTAAGGTTAGCTAAGCGAAGAGATGACAGGTCGGTTAACCCGAGTACATACTCTTAAGGTGCGTTTAGATGAAACTCCCACTGCTCAAATAAATGAAATTCTCCCCTTCTTAACCAGGTTTTACTAATTTCTTTTCTTTCTTTAATTAATTTTGATTTTTAATTCAATTATTACTTTTTATTTTAGTTTACTTTTTGTCTCCCATTTAATTAATTTCTTTAGTGAAAACGACTCGAGGGTATTAGAGAATGATTCAGTCGACCCCAGTTGTCGTTGTACATGAGTATATATTTAGTTTTGGGTATTTTGTAAATTCTTAGAGCAAAGATTATGGGTATGTTTTGTTAATAGGTTTGTGGGTTTTATGTATTTGTTCTTAATTTCAGTGTTAGTGAAATTTCTATGAACATAATTTTTTTTTTGTGTTGTGATAAGATTATTGGTCCTCCTAATTTAATCAAATGTAGTATGATCGTTTGAGATAGTGTTGTGAAAAGATTGTTATGAAACTTGCTTATATGATCGTTGAGTTAGGTTGATGATTGTATTAGGCTTTACATTGATGTTAGGGCGAACTTAGAATAAAACTTTTGGGCAACGAGGTTCATTATATTTACTTACTATATATGAAAAAGTCTCATTTTTACGAATTCTGGGTAGCAAAAGTTGATCATTTTAATAATTTTTATACGTTTGGGGTAGCAAGCGCTACCCATTGCTACTAGCTAGATTACCCCGGTACTTCGTGTGCCTCAGATTATTATGAGCCGTGAATTAAGTATTGAGTTCTTAAGACATGACCATGACTTTTACGGGCCATGCTTTTGTGTTGGTCCGTCCATTGGTTGTCACTTGTGGATTATCCCCTATTGGCCTGGTCACATCACGAAATGTTTCTTATATGTCGTCTATGGTTGCTATCTTTCACAAAAATTGTCATATGCATGTACCGTACCATTAATCCTGACTTATATTGATTAAGAGCATAAATTTTTATTTCACCTCCCTAATATTTGATTTTAATGTGTAGATATCACATCAACAAATGATCTTGGCGATGCATCTGGATGAAATAAGCAGTACTCGATCACTTGGAAAGATGATTTGTTGCACTCTATAGCTAGGATTTATTCGTTTCGAGAATATTTTTTTATGTTAACATTAGTGGCAATATTTCTCCATTTCTTGTTCCGGTGAAATAGTTACAATGTTGATTTGGGCTTATAATATATTGATTTTCACGATGAAATTTTATGCTATACTATTTCTTTTTAATATTAAAATTATTTATTTCCATATGGTTTTACGTCATTGAATAATTCATAGTATCATTTAGTCGGTGATAAGTGTTTATTTATAGCGATATAAAACCTCCAGTATCAATTGGATGCAAAAAATATCAGTGACAAAAAAAAGCGTCAAGAATCATGATAGTTTTGACATACAAAAGTGTCGTGTTGAGAAAAACCATGACACAGTGAAGCGTAGGTAATGATGACGCATAAAAGTGTCGCAAACATTGACGCTAAAAAGTGTCGCAAACATTGACGCTAAAAAGTGTCAGCAAATCCTGACACCGAAAAACTCGACGCTTTATTAAAGCGTCGAGATCTAAAATATCGACACTTTAAAGCGACGAAAATGGACCAAAAAAGCGTCGCAAAAAGCAGTGATTTGTAGTAGTGGGAACACGTAAAATGGTTATGATTATTTCAAATAATCGTCATTTTTGGAAAATTATTATTAAAATAAAATTATTATCTTAATATAAGTAGATATATTTATTAAGATAAAATTATCCTAATAGAATTTGATTTACATTTTTGCGAAAATACGGTGTGAGAAATTACAAATTTATAACTTTTTACCTTTTATATCAATAAAAAAATTTAAGAGTTTTTTTAATTTAATATTGGAGTATTTTATTTATATTCATTACTTGTCATATTTATATAGAAATAATTATAAGTAATAAATGTTTTAAAAGATATTACACAATAAAAAATAAATTATTACTTCATTTATAGGTGTCATCAAAATAAAACTACACTGCATTTAATATTGCAATCATATAGAGTAAATAATTTTTAACGGGCAGGTCGGGTCGGGCCGCGACCCTAATATACCGGGTTTGATGACAGTCAAGTCGCGGATCTATATTTATAGGTGTTGACCTACGAAAAATCGTGTTGGATGGGTTGGGTTTACGGGTCAAGTCAAGTCATTCAGATTAACTAGAGAGTACAACTTTAGTCTCCTAATTTATAAGCAAACAATATACTCCCTCCGTCCCACTAAGATTGTCACGTTTCATTAAAATACTCCTCACATATAATAGGGAAATGGGACAATCTTTTAGGGACGGAGGGAGTATATACTAATAAAAGTGCTAGATAATTTAAGTTAAAATTAGAAACAAAATCATATTCAAATAAATTGATTAATATATAAAAAATAATTATGATCAATCAATCAATCTGTCAATTATCAATATAATTAAACGATACATTTTTCGAGCGACGTTGGTAATCTCCAATAGTTTTAGAATTCTTAAATACAAACTTCAATTATTTATCATATTTAAGTATTTTAAAATTTTGAACTACTGCAAACTTGATTAAACTATTTTAACTAATTCAAAATTTAATGAAGTTAAAACACTTAAATAAAATAATTAAATAATTAAATACAAATTGAATACATGTCGGGTTAGACTACGGATATTTCGAGTGACATGTAGTCTCAAACTTTTTTAAACTACGTAATCTATTTAAATAACTTTATATATGTCAGGTTAGACTACAGTCGGTTCAAATAAGGGTCGGGTTATACGGGTCACGAGACGGATTATGCTTAGAATACAGCTGAAAAATAGTTTCGAACTTATATTTTTTTTTACCTTTTAAGTAGAACGGAGTAATATTTTCAATATTACCTTTTTATTTATTTTAATAATATTATTTTTATACTCCTTTATTATAATGTTTATATTACAAAGAATTTTTAAAATTATTTTAATAAATATTTACTATCAAAAGATAAAAAATGTTGTATCAAATTGAATATTAATTATATTTGTAATTTAAAGTATCGAGTCACGGATCAAGATTTAGATGTCTTGAATAGACCTATGAATAAACGGGTTGAGCGGATCGTTTGACAAGTCAGGTCAAGTTTTGTTGAGTCTAATAGTAACGTTACTATTTAACAAGATAACACAAATTTAATCTTCCAACAAGCGTTCCTTATGACGACCATATCTGTCACAGAATCGCAAGCTTGCGACGGGGAAAATACTACCCATTGGGTAGATAAGACGAAACAAAGTGTCATTTACTAAGTATTTTGCTTTGGTTTATCTACCCCACATCTGTAGTACTTGACCCGTCGCAAGTTTGCGACGAATATATCCGTCACAGGTAAGAATTTCTGTTAGGCTCCCTATATACAACTTTACAAGAGAGTAACGTAAATATATAAAATTAATTATATCGAATAACTAATAAATTAAAATTAGAGTTTTAACAAAATTTAGGCAGAGTAATAGATTGAGTCGAACTAGGCTTTTAGACTAAAGCTTTTAGATTGGTTTAGGTCAAATGGGTCGCGGCTCAGGAAAAAAGGGCTCATGACCCTAAAACAATGGGTCGGGGGTAGGGTCGAATATAGTGCGAGATGATGACATACCTACAATATATTTGATGCAGAAAGTCAAATTATTATAATCTTATAAAGTAAAAGACATAGATAAACTAAATGTTCACAGATGAGTTGTGACGTATTAATATTGCTCACAGATACATGACCCACTACTTTGATGAGCGTCGTTTTTTATCAAAGTAAGTAATCAATATAGGCACTAGACCAATCAAACAAATTGAGCGGGTCGGCTCACGGGTCGAGTTATACGAGTGGAGTCAGGATACGGGTCCGATTATACGAGTCACGGGTCGAGTTATTATCAATAATTTCAAAATTACAATTATTTGAAATAATCATAAACAGTTTGTCACAGTCAATATCATAAAATGAAGTATTATCACTATTATGGATGATTTAGTAGCATTTTTGTTGCACCCGTGCATTAAAACTAGTACTCCCTCCATTCAACTCCACTTGTCACTATTCATTTTGGCACATTTGCCGAGACGCGTTTTACATTAGCGATATCTTTCATTTTACATTAGCAAAAATTATAAAAATTTGATATTAATAATGGAGTGATAAAGACGAATCAAACAAAATCCCACATGACTATATTCTCACTTGTAGATTGTTGAGAATATCGAAGATTTTTTTCAAGTGTGAATAGTGTCAAAAAAAGAAATGTGAAGAGTGAAGTTGAATGGAGGGAGTATTTCATTAAATGCGAAGGGAAGTCATCAGCTATTTCTCGGATGGGACAACTTAGAGAAACAACAAAATCGGTATGCAAAGTACAACCTCGTGGGGAGCAAACAACTGTACACTGTGCACTATTCTACCACTAATTTTTTGCGCCGTATTTTCTGTGCTTTTGGATTTGCTTTTCAATAGAGCAAGAGTTTGTGGATGGCCTTTTAGCGTATATCTTCGTCACAGTCACAAACGTATGTGGATGTAAATAATATCGGTTTCTCTAACATGTATTTACTGAGCACGTGTTAATATACTACGAGTATTTAAGGAAAATATTAAATTGATATTATCACGATAAATTGAAATATCAACCCTTAATTAATTAGCATATTAACGTGTGTCAAGTTGACACACGTTAGAAAAACCGAAATAATATTTATATGACAAAATTATAATGTTGGAAAAGTAATACTTATAAATGTTTGTTTTTTATTTATATGGCATATGAGTGAAATAATAATAATAATACTCGTAATATTTTACTCGAATTGTCATACATATACGGAGTATTTATTACAGATCAAATTAGCCAATCTTTCTATCCTAGGAAACTTTCAGTTTGTCTTGCTAACCGTGGACATGACTCGGTATGGACCGGACAACGAAATACTCCAATATATGCAACAAAATACTTTGTCCATTTTAACAAGTCGTATTTTTATCACGTATCGGTACAACAGTGGACCCTTGATTAAAAGTCTCACATAGGGGGTGGTTACAAATTTAGTAACCACCTCTTATATAAAACGTCTCACGATAAATTACCGTGAGACGGTGTCATATAAGTTTTGTGTTATTTGAATATCTAATGAATATTTCGGACTTGAGAGTTTCATACAGATATACATGAAACTCTCAGGATTTTTTTTAAAATTAAATATATTTATGTAGACACCCGCATTTTGACTGCCAGATGTCTATGGTAGTCTCCAAAAAACACCCGATGATGATCGGACGCAAACGTGACTTAGTATACTCGGATATGGGCTCGGAATCCATAATATCCAGCATGGACTTTTAGCGGAGTAAAAATCTCACAAAACCAGTCTCAAATTCAGGCCCAGTGGGTCGTTCCGAGCAAAATAAGAGTAATTTGGGCCAAAACCGACACCAAAAATAAATCCCGTCTTTTGGCGACCGGGTCAAAACCCGGTCAAAGACGAACCCATCACGCAAATCAGCCAAATACACTCCTCGAAACTGGCGCCCAAATCAGAATTCAAAAAAATCAATCAAATCAACAAAGGTCAACACCTTTCTATTTTATCTCGCCTAAATTGATTCACTCGATCGAGTGGATAGACATAGACCCACTCGGTCGAGTGGAGCGTCAAAAACTGGATAAGACCCGTTTTGATGGGCACTCGATCGAGTGCACTAGGGCCACTCGATCGAGTGACCCTAGATCGTGGGGTAAAGCCTATAAATACCCCTTCAACCCCATTCATTTTTACAGATTTTTCCTAGGCATTTTACCCTACATTTTCAACCCTAATTCACCTACACTCTCCATACTACATCCCTAGCAATACTACACAAAAAACCGAGCCTTCGTCCCTCGAAAAACCGACGTAACACACACATATACCCATACACACCATAACTCGCGTACATCCTCGATACTCCGGCGTCCCGTCGCTATTTACGAGTCCATTTCCGAGGTCCTTACTAAGCATGTATGTTGAGGGTGTCGTAAACCCCATCTCTATCCCTTTTCTACTTCGATTTTTGTGTACATTTTTGCATTTTCGTATTGTAATCATATTAGACTAGTAGCACTAACACTAACGTTTTCATCCTTTTCTCTTTTGCATTTTCTTTGTATCATCTCTTTTTTTTTATTTCTAACACTATCATACCGTGTGTATATATATATTAGTACTAAAAATTCGGTTTCAAATACGTTTGACTATGATGATTGCCTAAGGTCCGTCTAATCCCTTTACGAGCAACGACGGAGGTGGCGCCCTTTCGAGGAGCACCGCCCCAATGTACTCAAGGGCGTGACGTGATCGTGATCGGTCATAGTTGAACGCATTCGATCCCATTTCTATAATTAGTACGGAACCCGTTGACACGAAAACCGACATCACATAACCCGAAAGGGTTAGTTCCGATGTCGTGACGTAGAGGGATGCAATTTCGTCACTAATTCAAAATTTCTAATCTAATAATAACATTTTCATAAAATTCCGACAACGGTATTATAATCGTATATATACAAGATTATAGTACCGGAGGTCAAGTTAAATTCAAATCGTGCGATATTTGTATTTAATTTGACCAAACGTCGATTTAAAACCAAAAAACTAAACGAGTTGTCACTCGTACAGGGGCTACTCGACCGAGTACATAGGCTACTCGATCGAGTAGCACCCAAAAAACTGGGCAGAAACCTTTTTTAGGGACGCACTCGACCGAGTCAGACCACGACTCAATCGAGTGGGTCCTGTAACCCAGAAAACCGAGAGCTTTGACACACCTTTCGAGCCTCGTCTTTTTACGACTCTAGTCATCACGTGTAAAGACAATCACGTGACCCTCCTCTTTTCAAACCCATGCATATCACTACACGTAGAACGACTTTGATCGATTTTTCGACGTGATAAGTCGGGACAAGGCTACGAGACGTGGGATCGGGCTAGCAATACGCCAAAGTCCCATGTCTCCGTCCTTCGTTTAGATACACAATATAATGTGTATTTAATCGGGGTTCGTCCATCTACACAAATTCACGGTCTAGTTTATATACGGGTCCGTTTCTACCTTTTTATCATCTTTATTATTTCGTTTATTATTTTTATGTATCGTTGTATTGTGAATTCCAGGTTGTATTTCCGCCCGTGTAACTTGTACGTTATTTATTTTCGAGTTTTGTTTATTTACTTGCTTATCGTTTTATAAATGAACCTCGCATGCTAAATCATTTCGACCATAATTAGATGCATTAAATGACGTAGTTCACATACTATTCACATGCTTAGCCCGAAAACGCTGTTTGCATATCATTTAATCATTTTACTAGCGCGCGTACACGAACACGAACGATGTCTTAGTAGAGGTCGCCATGTGCGGGCGGGGTTGGGTGTCCTTAGTGGGCTTCCCAACACGTACCCTCCCCCCTTACTCAGAACCTTGGTTTCCGGATGTCCGAAACCATTGGCGCACGAGAGTCATTTTATATACGAAAGGCGGTGTAAACGGTATCGATATAATAATGCAAAGGGACGAGCCCCATAAACTCTGAAATTGAAGTGGGCCGTACTTTGTGTATAGTCCACGACGACATAGAGTTGGCTCGTATGGTTCCGAATAACCACAAGATTCGGTGGCGACTTCATTTTGACTTAAATTTCGAACCCGAGAACAATCTTACCACGAGATTCATTCGCCTACCCAAACCCGCGCGTGGCCGCGTCGGGGTGGACCTACGTCATGTCCACAATTTATTTTTATTATTTTTTAATATATCTTCAAAATATTAATTATTATTATTATTATTATTATTATTATTTGGGCAAGAAGTCCATATAAGACCATCTCACAATACAGTGATTTATTTATAGTTATTCTACTGTAAGACCGTCTTACAGTAACTTATCGTGAGACATACTAATAGAAAATAAAATAATATTAAAAGTAACTTCCTTGTATGTGAGAGGTCTCACGATAAATTTATCGTGAGACCGTCTCATATAAGAATTTGTGATTTATTTTAAGTTGAATTATACGTTTTTCATTCAAATTCATTCGAGATGTTGATTAATTAGAAGTTATGGGAAATGGGTTGATGAAAGGAATTGGGTTGGGCTTGTAATTGTATTGTATTGTATTGTCTTTCTTAACTTGACCTCTTTAACTCGGTTTTACCCCTCCCATTCCTCGATCTTATTTAATTTTTTTCTGAGACGGTACCTACGAAATGTAAACGAGGCAAACGACTACAAAATTTTTCGAAAATAACGCTTATTACTAATAAATAAGTTAAATAAGATAAATAATAAATAATAATTTAAACTAGCTATGTAAGTAATGTAACCATTTAAGCATGGAAAATAACTACTAAAATACCGTTTATCAGTTTGATTGCCATCGAATTAACTTGACCACCGACTCCGCATGGGAAGGGGCAATGGAAGTAAGTATATACACCTCTTCACGGTAATTTTATTGTGAGACCGTTTGGGGTAAATTTTCGATTGTATTAATTACGGAGTAACTTATTTTTATGATTTTCATTTGGATTGGTTTATCATCACTAGAGGGTTGGCCACAGATGATCGACAGTGGGCTTTTCCTATGGGCTGTTATCGAACAATGGGTAATCGACTATGTGGCCCAATCTCGACACGGCCCAAGATTTTATCCGGATCCTAACTAGGGATGTCAATTTCACCCGAAACCGCTAAATATCCATCCACCCGATTAACGGATGATGGATGGATGACGGATGAAGCTAAATTCACCCGTTATCCATCCGTCACCCGATATTCTTACTATTTTGCAAAAAAAAAAAATACATTTATATAAAAGTTAATATACTTAATACGAAGTGCTAAATTATTATACTTTTTATAATGTCAAAACAAAGATTAAGTTACACTATTTAGTAAGAATTCTTAATATAATACAAATTGGCGTTATAATTTTAGGACGAATAACATTTAATATTTTTTTTAGCTTTTAAAAATAATTAAGTCGTCACCCATTTATCACCCGATCCATCCGTGAATGATGGATGGATGGATGACGGGTGATATATTTAATGTAATGGAAGGATGCGGGTGAGGCTTTAGCTTCACCCGACCCAAACCTGATTCATTGACATCCCTAATCCTAACAACTATGACATGGGTGACGTCAGGGCACCATACGACGGTTTACTTCGGTCAATACATGTACCGAGGCTATTTTACAAATAGGCCTACACTTTTTTTTTTGATGAACGAGGGAATCCGCAGCCGCTACCTTTCTGGTGCGCACTGGGTAAACCCTCGGGTGTACGCATAGCCTGCAAACCACGCACACCAAGGTAAACCGCCCGTGGGCGACAGACTCGAAGTCTAGAGGCATAGTCTCAAGCCATACAACTCCCACAAGTTCGCGCTTGCAGGGGCTTGAACCTGAGACCCTTGGACCGATGACCACAAGTTTTAACCACTAGGCAACACCCTTATGGGCAATAGGCCTACACTTGCCTGGGTCAAGATGCCTTCTGAGGATTTGACTTGGGAAGAGTGGGATAATTTCCTTATTAATAACCCGTGTAGCATTTTGTTACCTACATTCCCGTCACAAGTACATGGGACTTAATTTATGAGTTATGACCCTTACGAACGTGAAATCGAGTCATTGAGGAGCACATTGGACCGTCTTGGGCCTAGGATGCGGTTTTTGCATATTTTCATCATATACGGGTGCTTATTGATACGGTAAGATACTATGAAGTATAAATTTAACTACATATCTTAATATACGAAGTACACGACTACACGGGTCATCATCGGGTTAGATCATGTCACTATATTTTCGGGCAAGATTAGTTTTTTTTTTTGAGGGAAAAAGTAAAACGGGTGCAACACGATGCCTTCCCAGGAGGTCACCCATCCTAGTATGCATTAGCTCACGTGGTTAGAGTTTCCTTACCTTGGTCGGGAGTTCAGGGATTCGATTCTCATCTGCGACGAAGTGCGCGCTTCGTTATACCAAAAAAAAACCTAGATTAGATCTATTTTATTCATATTTCGAATCGGATCAGGATTGTGAAGCTCTACTAGTGTAGTATATATATTGATTAATACGAATATTGATTTCCTCACTTAGAATTAGGGTTCTACTCATAGTTCTCCTTTCTTAATCTGGCGTTTTGTATTCGTGTTTTAAGCTGAATTATTTAATCAATGGCGATTCAATCAAATCAGAGGAACAGAAGAATCACGGTGGTTGTCGCCGGAGATTCTGGTACCGGGAAATCCAGTTTAATCGCCACCGCCGTATCCGAAAAGTGTCCGTCGGAAGCTGGCCATGTTCTGCCGCCGAAGCACCTCCCCGCTGACTTTTTCCCCGAACACGTACCCATTACAATCATCGACACACCGTCTGGGTAATCAATTTATCTTACTACCGCTATTCCCCTTTAGCTTATCAAAACCTGTCGGATTGATTAGGGTTTAGGGATTTGTATGATTTTATCGGATTATGTATTAAAATTGTCGGATTAGGGATTTGTATGATTTTATCGGTTTATGGATCAAAATTGTCGGATTATGGATTAGGGTTTAGGGACTAGGTGCTAAAAGGATTTATAATTAAAATTGTCGGATTAGGGATTAGGGGTTCAAGGATTTATAATTAAAATTGTCAGATTAGGGATTAGGGGTTAAAAGGATTTGTATGATTTTATAGGATTATGGATTAATATTGTTGGATTAGGGATTTGTATGATTTTATTGGATTATGGATCAAAATTGTCAGATTATGGATTAGGGATTTGTATGATTTTGTGGGACTATGGATTAAAATTGTTAGGGATTAGTGGTTTCTATGATTTTGTCGTTTTTGTTTTAGTTTGATACTATAACATTACATTGCTATTATTATACACTGGTTGTACAGTAGCATGTTTCTGAGCTAAGTTGTAAGTTTTTGAGCTTAAACATTGGTGTGATTTAACTCGACAACTTTACACTAAAGCTCGGAAAGTGTATAGCAAAACTCGAAAATTTTGTGATAAAACTCAAAATTTTAAAATCAGTTGTACATAGAACTGTGTACAACTGGTTGTATAATCCTCTAACTGCTATTGTGTGCAGTCCTGAAAACATTAAGAAAAGAGAAAGAGCGGAGGCGTTTCGACTTGCTGATGTTGTGGTTCTTACTTGTTCTTGGGATCGTTTGTATACATTTGACAGTTTGAGATCCTATTGGCTCCCGGAACTTTGTCGATTGAAGGTCTCAACCACTACTCTTTCTGCCTGTCTCTTCCATTTGTATCTTTTTAAGTTAGACATGGTAACATGTGAAGTCCTTCTTTGTAGGTGAAGGTGCCTATTATAATTGCTGGGTGTAAAGCTGAATTGATGGATGAATTTGGCTTGGAGCAGATTAAGCTGGCGATGTCTGAGGAAGCATTCGTTGAGGTTGACGGTCGGATAGAATGTTCTGCATACCACAATATACTGGTAAACCATTGTATTGATAGAACTTTCGCTCGTTTCCTCGAAATGAACAATTCAGGGGTTTATTGAATCAGTTATCATTTGTCATCTTGTAGGTATTAGATGTTTTCAAAAATGCCCTACGATCTGCGCTTTACCCAATAGCCCCATTGTATGATAGGAAAAATCAAATGTTCAAGCGTCAGTTTAGCTGTGCTATAAGACGTATATTTTATCTCTGCGATCTTGATCAGGATGGTGCATTAAATGATGCAGAACTGAATGAGTCTCAGGTTTGTAAGGCCCTATTTTTTTACTTGTGTTGTGTACTATTGTTATTGTGTTGTTTTAGCTACGTATTTTTGTGATTAATAGCTATCTTTACCGTCTTCTTTATTTGCACTTAGTGACACTAGTTCCCTGTGTCCCCGATGATTGTGAACAGGTCACATCCTCTAATGCTCCTCTTAAGCCATCTGAAATTGTCTCTTTGAAGAGAGCTGTGCAAGACAAGTTCCCTGAAAGAGTCGATGATAGTGGTCTTCCTATGGAAGGAGTCAATGAGCGTGGTCTTACTTTTTATGGATTTTTGTTCCATTATGAATCTGCCTTCCTAAATAAGCGCTTTGACTTAGTATGGTCAATCTTGCACAAATTTGGATACAATAATGATGTTAGACTTGCTGCTGATGTTCTCCCATCTTTTAAACGAGCTCCCGACCAGGTAGGCGGAAAAGGAAAAATGCTTGTTATTCCCACACTTACCCTAGAAGAGTTAAATTAGTGAGAGGAAGAGTGTTTCTAAAGGATTTTGTATTATATTTCACGTTTAGAAGTGTTTTTTTTTTAATCTTTGCTTGTTACTATTTAATGCGTGCAGAGCGTTGAGCTCACAAATGGTGCTCTTGATTACTTGAGAATAATTGTCAGTTCATTCTACAGAGATCTTGTAAGTTTCTCATCTTGTTTATCCATTCCAATCATTTCATTTCTACACATTTGTGGAATGTACGTAAGTTATATTTTAATCAAAATTTCTAATTTTGGGGATCAGATTAGCCAGCTTCTTAATATTTACTACTCAGTAGTTTTTAATCACTGATTCTTCTATATTTTTGTTTGACAACATCTGAAGCCGGGTATTGATAGAGGCAAAAAAATTGGTCATGGTTTGCGGTCATGCTCTTCTTTTTCTCATTTTTTCTTTCTTTGTACTCTCTCCATTCAACTCAAATCTACTCTTATGTTTTATGCAGTAGTTTTAAGAAAATCTTCCTTTATTATTAAAGGTACAAATGTGTAAGGGTTAAGTATTTGTTTAATATTAAATGTATTGTAAATAGTGGCGTTTGTTATTTTGTTGTAAAGATGTACGGAGTAAGGTTTAGGTATTTGTTAAACATTAAAACAAGGGAAAATTGAAAATTTATACCTCAAATAATTATCTTTTTCAAACTTTATATCTTAGATAATTTTTTTAAAACTTATACCTCCTTAACATATTTATCTCATAATTCACACCTTCATCCAATTTTTGTCAAAAAATTACCTAAATAGGATGGATTAATCTTTTTACCCTTGTTTATTGGAGTAATATTTGAGTTATACTCTATGAAAATTAATTAACTTACCTACTTACTCAAAACACTTTTCAGTACTCACCAACTCAATTTTTTTTCCCAAATTCATCAAGCTCTAAATTGATTTACAATCTGCAAAGAACTTCCCTTGTTGGCTGGCAAATTTTCAATCAACTTACCTTCTTGATTTTTAATTTACCCTCTATCTTCAAACCCTAAATTGATTTCTAATACCCAATTAATTTTGAGTAACCCTAATTCAATCAAACATTAACCTTGGTTTTGTTTTAATTTTGCCATCAGTTAATGTTGATTTCTTTCCAAAATTCACTAGATTACCCAGATTTGTATTTTATTAAAGTTAAACCCTACTGTTATTCATTACCCAGTTGTCTGGCAGATTTAAAAATAATATGTGAATTTCTGGTAAACTGAGAAGTAGGAGGAGAAAATTGTTTGATGAAAGAAGAATGAACAGGGGATTGATGAAAGAAATATGGCTGTGAGATGCTTAATTATGATGAAGGTTATAATTGGAAGAAGAAAAAATAAATATTGCAAATTAAATCCAAATCCCACTAAATCCATCAGTTTTGTATCTTAATTTTGAGTAAGGTATTAATCATGAAATCAACAAGGTAAATAGGTATAAGTTCTGGAAAAAAATATCTAAGGTATAAAGATTGAAAAGTATGGCTATTTGAGGTATAAATTTTCAATTTTCCCTTAAAAAAATGACTAAAATGCAAATGGAAGCTTGGATTTGAGCATCCCAAAAAGGAATAAGGGTAGATTGGAGTTGAACGGAGGGAGTATCACTTTTGAAATGACTGAAATGTCCCGCGTCTGTTAACTTTTCGTTTTTTGTGTCCCTTCACTTGCTCATCGAATAATTGTTATCATTGTAATTTATTTCTCATAATATTCTACACATGACAGGATGGTGTTATTAGTGCTACAGATATGCTGCGTTTGTTTTCTACATCACCAGACTGGTATAACCTTTTTTCTTTGTTTTTTGCTTGGAAAATTTTCTGTATGGCACTCCCCTAATTATTTTCATTTTGGTGATCTAGTCCCTGGAGTGAAAGCCCATACATGGGTGCTGCCTCTGCAAATGTATTGGGCGGTTTAACACAGGATGGATTCCTCTCACTGGTATGTTTCAACTTCTAAATCCTTTTTAGTGATCTGCCGTGGTTCTTGTCTGAACTCTTACCTGTCTATTTAACTTATAGATGATGGAAGTTATGCCGAATTATACATTTACAAAAAACAGATATTTCATGGGGTGGTTATGTATGATGGATGTCCTAGCGTTTGATATCCTTTGTTGCATGTCTTGTGCAGTGGGTCCTGATGACACTTCTGGAGCCAGCTAAAACTGTTGAATACCTGACTTATATTATGTTTAAGGATGAAGACCCTGCTTCTTACATCCTCTTAACTAGGAAGAGGCTTACTGATCGTAAAGAAAGGCAATCTGAGAGAACTGTTTACCAGTGTTTTGTGTTTGGGCCAAAAAAGGCTGGCAAAACGGCGTTGTTGGATGGTTTTTTGGGAAGGTTTGTGATATTGCCTACCTTTTAATGCGTCTTTGTTATAATGTATGTCACATTTTAGTTACTGTTGTGATTACATTTTTCATTTTCTTTTATGCAGGCCTTTCTCCGATACTTCCATTCCAAACACGGAAGAGAGATATGCTGTGAATGTTGTAGACAGGACTGAGGTAGGTGCTTTTGATGTGTAACTTAAGTTAAAGTAATATGTTGTGAACTTGTGATTTGGAAACAAGTTCAAGCGAGACAAAAAACAAAAGAGATTTTGATGTACTTGTGCTGTGTTATGCGTATATAATAAGACGGGGTTCACCTTTGCTAGGGAATCCAGAAGTTCCTTGTTTTGCGAGAGATTCCTGAAGCTAAAGTCAAGAATCTGCTTTCCGATAAAGAATCTTTAGCTGCGTGTGACGTGGCGTTGTTTGTGTATGATAGGTGAGTGAACTTTATTTCAAATTTTCTCAATATCCTTGGCAAATTTACCTGTGGTGTCCAGACATGAAGTGCTTTATATGTTGCAATGTCTGTCTACTCCTGTTTCAGCACCGATGAATCATCATTCAAAAAGACGGCCAAATTGCTTGAGGAGGTTGCCAGGCACGGGGAAGATACTGGTTATGGAGTGCCTTCCATGATCGTGTCGGCTAAAGATGACCTAAACTCCTATACTAAATCAATCAAGGATTCCACCAGGGTAAACTTTATTACTAATATTCTTCAGTTCATGGTTAATGAATGTTAGTTCGACCTCGACCCTCTATGGTTGTCGTTGATAAAAACTTGTCTATTACAGCTTAGCCAGGATATGGGGATTGATGCTCCAGTTCCCTTCAGTGCCAAACAAGGGAACTTGAGCGACTTATTCCAGAGGATAGTTACCACAGCTGAACAGCCTCATCTCAATATTCCCGAGACTGAGGCTGGTAGAAGCACGAAGCAATACCCTCACCCCGTTAATGGGGCTGACTCAGGTACTACCTTATTCCTATATTTCCGACTTTCTGTGGGTAATCGGGCATGCTAATGTCACAAATTAGTCAAAACTTAAAAGGTTATTCTTTGTAATGTGAAGTAAAACATTTATTACTCCATATTAAATTTTCTAAGTTTCTGACCATGTTTGTAATGTGAATAACGAAATTCACTTTGTTTACAGAAACATTTTAGACCATTACTTAAGCGTCCATTTATAAATTTATTTGATCTTCTAGTATTGACGTTTTGGGCTACAATATCGTTGCTGAATATTGTTTCGTTTCCCTTACAGTGGGTGTTGCTGGTTGGCATTACCGGATGGGTTGCTTCTCGTTTCTATGGTATGTATTTCTCGGGCGCGAGTAGTTTGAAACATTTTAAGGTAAAGAAAAATAACGGTGGACTGTATATCGAATTGGTTTTAACTTTTAATTTGGTAAGAACATATGTAAACATCGTTACACTTATTTATTACGTACTCTAATATTTATTCGTGGAACATAGTTGTTCCCGGGATAGTTGCTCATATACAAAGCTCGTAGAGGTTAAGTCATTATTTAAGCATTCGTCAATGTTTTTATTACCTAACCAAATAATTAAGTTTTTTATGACAATTTTACATCAAGTTTTTGAAAAAGCTGTAGAAGTTAAAATAAGTATGGTCTTATGGGCATGATTACACTGACCTAGGAGGGGCTTGGCCGTGCCGTGGTAAGAACAGTCAATAGGCCGGGCCGGGCCGGGCCGATAGACTACCCCAAATTTCTATTATTTTAAAGAAAATGTAACTACGTAATAAAATGAACGACAATTGTAAAGAAAAACTCTAAAATAGTTCAGATTTGAGTATATATGTTGAAGATTTTTCCCTAATTCGATTTTATTCGAAAGATAGTGGAATGTCTCTTAAATGTTTCTATTTTACCGTTATATACATCTCTAGAAACATTTAAATGGGTGCCGCTCAGTAATTTTTGGTATAAACAAGGGTTTACAAAGGGTGGATTTGTCTAGGAACAAGTTTACGTTCGATATGACCAAATTGGAGTTCCTTAAGAGCTTGAACTTACTTGAATTAAGTCATACAACAAAAAATATGGAAGTTTACCTAAGTCACTTACAACTTACAAAGATACCTTATTTGCAAGAGTTCAATGTGAGCTACAACCAATTATGTGGACAAATTCCTAAAGGAGGTCAACTTAATAGATTTGATAAGTATAGTTATGCTCATAATAAGTGCTTGTGTGGTGCACCTTTAGCACCATGCAAGAAGCCGTAATTCTGTTATGAGACGGTCTCATGGTAATCTTATTACTTTTTATTATATCCTCTACTTTTTTTTTTTGAAGTGAAAGATCAATATCATTAATAATAAGTCATCCGGCATCTACAAACGATGTCAAATTGAACTGAATACAGATTTGTGAAAAATAAATAAAGAACATCATTGAGACAAAGATCACTATTAGAATAATGCGCTTCTGCATAGCCTTCTATATATCGTTGTTTATTGACACAGCCTTTCGCGAAGGAATCTATAGATCTGATGAAATAGCCTCCATGATGATGAACTTTCTCTATTTCGACAAATAGTAGACCGAGATCTGACCTCAATTGTATCGTCGTACGTAGGTATTCCATTGCTCTCATGATCTTGCACATACTTATTGAAATCTAAGCCTTATACTAATGTAAAGGACTGAAACCTCGAAATAAAGGAAAAAACCTTGATATAAAGGACGAAAACAACTCTCATAAAAAAGAGACTTTTATTGAATAAGATTTGTTAACTAATAATTAAGATTAAAGCAATTTTTGGGGCTTACCATCGATTAATCATCGATGGAGGCCCCAGATTGAGGAGAAAAAGTAGGGGTTTTTTTGAGGAGAAAGAGGAGAAAAAACTAGGGTTTTTTTGTTATGTGATCTTTACTTCTTCACATTATTATTTGCAAGTAATGTAATGCTTGTCTATTATATCCTCTACTTATTTATTGAGGGAATGGAAAGATATAAAAATATGGAATAAGTATTAATAATGTGTTATGGTGTGGATGTGGAAACTCTATTACTTCCTCCCCTACTAAGATTTTATCACTTTTCTTAAAAGAAAACACAACAAAAAATTTTTCATTTTAAAACTTTTCTTATTTATCAAGAATACTCTTTTTCTATTGGTTACTTTTTGTGATTTGATATCTTGAAGTCCACTAAACAATTTACCACCTTTCATTATCTTATCCATTTCTTAATCCATGTGCCATTTGTAATTAAAATCTCCAAAATTTTCAACGTACATAAATAATATTCAACACTCCGTATAATTATAGTTACAATATGTTTTAGGCTTTTTTCGAGCGATCTCATTGGTCCGTTTAATAAAACCTCAAATTAGGAAAGTATAATAAATAAATAAAAAAAAATCAATTAAAGAATCTTTTGATTATTACAATATATATTTAATCTATTATATTAATATGATGTTTTACAATTCTTAGTTAAAGTGAAAAATTATGATGAGGTGATGGAAGACTATAAACTTAAATAAAGTATCCAACATAAAATTATGATAAGTTGATGAATTCTATATTATTAATAAGACTAATAATTCGTTCTTAAATATCTATTATTATTTTTTTGAGTTTTTAAAAGTCTCTTAATAAGACTACAAATTTAAGTAAAAATAATCTTACGTCGAAAAATTATAATAAAGTGATGAAACTTTATATTATAAATAAGAATAATCATGTGCTCTTAGATATTAACCAAAAATCTTTTGAGTCTTAAAAATATATAAAGACTAATCTTTCGTTCTTATATATAAATCAAAAAATTAATTCGTTCTTATTAGATATCAATCAAAAAATTTCAATTATTTCCACATCGAAAAATTATCATAAGGTGATGAAATTTTATATTATAAATTAGAGTAATCATATGTACGTTCTTTTGAGTTTTAAAATGAGCTCTTAAGACTAAAAATTTAGCTGAAATTAAGTTAAATTCTCCAAATTATGATTAGGTAATGAACTTCTATATTATAAATAAGCCTAATCATTTATCCTTAGATGTCAACAAAAGACTTTTAGTTTTAAAAGTAGTTCTTAATAAGACTACAAATAAAGTTAAATTAAAATTATCACACATCGAAAAATTATAATGAGGTGATAGAATTCTATGTAATCTTTCGTTCTTAGATATTAACCAACAATTTTTGACACTTAAAAATTATTTTTACATTGAGTGAATAATGTCATTGAAAGATGTTGGGTTTTTTAGTAGATGATTTGTCTCACATTGAAAGAATAATGCTGTGTTTTTTAGTAGATGATTTGTCTCACATTGAAAGAATAATGTCACTGTGAAAGTTACTACCCCTTCGTTCCACTAAGATTGTCCTGTATTTCTTTTCGGATATATTCTTAAAGATTGCCACATTTCTCAACTTTTCTTATTAGTCTATCATATCCCACATCGAAAAAATTTAAATAAGATGATGATTCTATATTATAAATAAGAGTAATCATGTGTTTTTTGGCTCATAAAAAGAGCTCTTGAAACAGTAAATAATCCCACCTCGAAAAATTATAAAAAAAAATTATATTATAAATAAGATTAATCATTCATCATTAGATATCAACCAAAACTCTTTTGAATCTTAGAAAAAGCTTTTAAGACTATAAGTTTAGGTAAATTATCCCACATCGACTCTTTTGATTCTTAAAAAAAAAAATTAAGACTATAAGCTTAGATAAAATTATCCCACATCGAAAAATTAAAATAAGGTACGGTTATGATTCTATATTATAAAAAATAAGACTATAAATTTTAGTTAAATTATCCCACATCGACAAATTATAATAAGATAATGGATTTCTATATTATAAATAAGACTAATTATTTGTTAAACTATATACTTAAATAAAGTATCGCACATCGAAAAATTATACTCCCTCTCTTTTGATTGTCTATATACTCAAGTTTCTTAATTTGTAATTTGTGAGCTAAAGTTAATGGAACAATCTTTCTGGGACGAAGGGAGCATGAGTCTTAGATATTTTTTTTCTTCTATAATTGTAGTTAAGGTATTTTTTTTTTGAAAGTATAATTGTAGTTAAGGTATAAATTATCAATTTATTCTTATTTTTATAATCATCAGATGAGATCTTTTATTTCTATTTTTTTCCAATGTAATTAAGCCAACTAATCTAGTATTCCTTAATAGTAGCTTTGATTTGATCCGAATTAATCAATTTAATAACGTTTCTATAATCGATTATTTTTGAAAAAATATTTCTCACAAGTAGGGCCTAAGATTCGAACAATAATAAAAGCTCATCGCGTTAGGTCTTGGTGTCTCATCTTCATAACATGACCCACATAATATTTATTTCAGTAACTCTCATGTGAGACCGTCTCACGATAATTTTATCGTGAGACCTCTCACATGGACACATAGGGGTGTGGTTACAAATTTAGTAATCACCTCTTATATGAGCCGTCTTACGATAAATTACCGTGAGACGGTCAATTACAATTTCACGCCATTACAAATTTACATATTTTTGTTTTGATGTGACGGCATATCCATCATAAATCTTAAGACGGATTAAATAAATAGTAAATCACATGTCAAATTGTCTATGAAATATGAAGTATCAAATATTTTGTCTTTATTATTCTTATGTACTACTTTTATTAGATCCATTTTAAGATTTACGACGGATACTCCGTTTTAAGTTCCGTTTAAGTAAGACTAACTGTAAATTATACGGAGTAATACATTACGGTGTAAGACGGTTCCAGTTCTATCGTTTGTGGTTGGGTTGGAACATGGGTCTAACCTAAAAAATGATGATGGGTCATGTGATATTGGGCAAAGTCTTGTTTGTGACGGGAATACCTGTCATAAATGTATGACGGGTCAAGTATTTGGGAAAAGACAAAAACAAAAAGGCATAAAGAGGAGGTAAGGTGGGGTCTTATGCGTCTTATTCTAGGTGAATGAGCATTACTTGACCCGTTATAAGTTTAAGACGGATAACCCGTCTTAAGGGAGACTTACTCGTGATATTGACATTACAATGTGATCAGGAAAACGTGCAATTGTTATGATGAGAAAACATTATTTATGGTCGAGTAAACAATTCGATGATGAATCAAATAATACTACTTTACTTGTTTAGAAAAGATAAGTTTCGGAAGTAGCACATGAGTTTGTCTTTTCTATCCAAATACGTATTATTTGATCCGTTACATATTTGTGACGGATATTGCCATCACAAACAAGGATTTGCCTTTATTGTTAAGGACATACAAGTGATTAACCTTAGCTTTATTACTTGAATAAAGTGAAGATTAAATATTGTGACGAATATATGTGAAGGTGACTAAATTAAAAAAAAAAAAATATCACGTGAAAACTCTTTTATTAACGTTCTTCAAATAGCGAACGTCGTGCCAATGCCATGTTAATTAAGAGTGTTGCTCCGAATGAATTAATGTAAATTTCTAGTTTTTTAGAGCCCAAACTGCACATACTTGGCCCAAACTTTAGGGGGGCATGTCCCCGTCCGACCCGACCCGACCCATAGAAGATCCGCCCCTGATTCATATGGTATGATTACGGTTCCTACCATGTTCCTATTCCGTAAATTAATATCCGTGTTCCTTGAGTCAATTATACCGTCTAATTTTCTTCAAATTCGAACTAAACCTTTTAAATGATTCTTCAAAATGGTCCAATTTGCTCCTCAATGACTCGATTACACGTTCGAAAGGGTCATAACTCATAAGTCAAGTCCCATGTACTTGTGACGGGAATGTATGTAACAAAATGCTACACGGGTTATTAATAGGGAAATTATCCCACTCTTCCCGGGTCAAATCCTCAGAAGACATCTTGACTCGGGCCCCGGTACGTGTATTGACTGAAGTTAACCGCCCATTTCATAGTTGTTAGGATCCGGATAAAATCTTGGGCCAAATAGTCCATTACCCATTGTCCATCATCTGTGGCCAAACCTCTAGTGATGATAAACCAATCCAAATGAAAATCATAAAAATAAGTTACTCCGTAATTAATACAATCGAAAATCTACCCGAGACGGTCTCACGATAATTTACTGTAAGGCCTCTTACTCAAAGGTAGTTACTAAATTTAGTACTAGTCAATTATGTGTGAGACGTCTCACAGTAAAATTACTGTGAAGAGGTGTATATACTTGCTTCCATTTCTCCTTCCCATTCGGTGTCAGTTGTCGGGTCTTCCAGAATTCTTATAGACGGTATTTTAGTACTCCGCACATTTATATTCTTATTCGATTCGGTTTTCCGTGCTTAAATGGATATATATAGCTCATTTAGATTATTATTTACTGTATTAATTAGTTTATTTAACTTAGTTCGAGAATTTAGGTACTAATTTGTCTCGGGAATAATCCAATAAAGTTAAGGAATGAAATGGGTCAACCCGAGTCAAGAAAGTCAGGCTAAGAAATAATTTGGCCCAACTCTACTTTTCACGACTCCTTCTCCATACAATACAAGCAAGCCCAACCCAATTCCAATTTGCTTTCCCTTTAATAATTCTCCTAACACTTGACCCAACACTTTTACATTATCTAATCTCATCAACCTACAGGAACTCATGTTGGCACGAACTAATATAACCGGTTCAATACCTCCCTTTTTCGGTCATCCCCGAACTATCAGAAAACCGATTAACTGGTCCAATTCCAAGTTCTCTTTCCCTCCTACCGAACCTCAAACAACTCTTACTATTCAAAAATCAACTCACCGGACCGATCCCAACAAGCTTCAGCTCATTCAAAATCCTAGTAGAATTCCAAGCACAACAAACCACCTAACCGGTCAAATCCCTAAGTCACTATCCAAACCTAACCTAACCTGGCTCGACTTGTCCACCAACGACCTAAACCGGTGACGCCTCGTTTTTTTCCGAATCAAATCAAAACCTCATTTTACTAAACTTAACTCAAAATTCTCTATCATTTGATTTGTCAAAAGTAGTATTTCCAACCAAATTACAAGGACTTGACTTAAGCCATAATATGAGTTATGGGTCATTACCTAAGCAACTAGCCCAACTACCCTTGATCTTGTTCAATGTGAGTTATAAGCAACTTTGTGGACCGGTTCCGACCGGAAATTGGCTTAAGAAGTTCAAGGCCGATTCTTTTGAATCTAATAAATGCCTTTGGGGTGGCCCATTACCACCTTGCTAATAAATTATCTCCTCCGTTTGTCTCGATTATTTATTTAATTTTAATTAGAATATTTTCCACAGATAATATACGAAATAAAAAATAAATAAATAATCGAGTGCTAGATTTTCTTTTAACAAATTACATGTAGATTTATGTATGATTGTATAAAATAATGGATTAAAGCTATTTTACTTTTGATTTAATCTTATAAATGAATTACTTTATTATTCCGTATAAATTAATATTAAAATAAAATATTGATATTTTATTTGAATATGTGTACCATACACATAACATGTCATACCGTGCTGGATCGTGCTATACCGAGCTCATATCACATACTACACTACTTTTCACATTAAGTCTCATCAATTTCCCACTATAAATAGGTTCTTCTAACACACAATCTTCTCCCAACCAAATTTCCAATGAAGATAAACGAAGTACACTATGCTATGCACTCACAATCTTATCCCTCTTCCTCTTTTCCTCTACTATTTCATTCGAACGTTGTCACCCCGAAGATAAGAAAACCCTCTTCAAAATCAAACAATCCTTCAACAACGTCTACGAATTCGCCTCGTGGACGACACACAACACCGACTGCTGCGAATGGTACCTAATCCAATGCGACGAGGTCATCAACCGAATCATTTCCCTGTCTGTCCGGAACGTCAATGAGGTAGCCGGCAGCATCCCAGATGCAGTCGGCGACCTCCAATACCTCGAATCCATCGGATTCATCAACCTACCTAGCTAAACTAACTGGTCCAAACTAACAAACCTAAAATCCCTTTGGATCAGTCACACTAACGTAACCGGTTCAATCCCTGGTTTCCTAAGTAAACTCACGAAACTAACTTATATCAACTTGTCTGTTAATAAATTCACCGGTCCAATTCCAGGTTCCCTAGCAAACCTACCTAAACTCGGAGCCCTACTTCTCGAACGTAATCTCCTAACCGGTCCAATACGGCAATACCCGATGGATTTAGTGGGTTCAAGAATAACCCTGATTTTTCCCTCAGACTGGCCAGTCTCTGGTCCCATCCCAAAATCAATTGGCGAGGTTAACTTTTCCGAGTTAGACATCTCCAAAAACACTTTAACAGGTGACGCCTCGGTTTAAAATCTAGTATTCTATTATTTATTTATCTTTTACTTCGTATATTATTTGTGGAAAATATTCTAATTAAAATTAAATAAATAATCGAGACAAACGGAGGGATAATTTATTTATTTATTAGCAAGGTGGTAATGGGCCACCGCAAAGGCATTTATTAGATGTAAAAGAATCGGCCTTGAACTTCTTAAGCCAATTTCCGGTCGGAACCGGTCCACAAAGTTGATTATAGCTCACATTGAACAAGATCAAGGGTAGTTGGGCTAGTTGCTTAGGTAATGACCCATAAATCATGTTATGGCTTAAGTCAAGTCCTTGTAATTTGGTTGGAAATACCACTTTTGACAAATCAAATGATAAAGAATTTTGGGTTAAGTTTAGTAAAATGAGGTTTTGATTTGACCCGAATAAAAACGAGGCGTCACCGATTAGGTCGTTAGTGGACAGGTCGAGCCAGGTTAGGTTAGATTTAGATAGTGATTTTGGGATTTGACCGGTTAGGTGGTTTTGTTGTGCTTGGAATTCTACTAGGGTTTTGAATGAGCCGAAGCTGGTTGGGATTGGTCCGGTGAGTTGGTTTTTGAATAGTAAGAGTTGTTTGAGGTTCGGTAGGAGAGAAAGAGACCCGGGAATTGGACCGGTTAACCTGTTTTCTGACAGGTCGAGGGTCGTTAACTTCTTCAGTCGACCGAAAAAGGGAGGTATTGAACCGGTTATATTAGTTCGTGCCAACATGAGTTCTTGTAGGTTGATGAGATTAGATAAAGACGAGGGGATAGGACCGGTCAAACCAGGAATATCATTGAACCAAAGTTGCTCGAGCGAGGTCAAGTTTCCTACTATATCAGGAATCTGACCTACGAGCTCATTGGTTTGACCGATAGTAAGGATTTTAACACGACCGGTTTTACCATCACACCCGATATTAAGCCACGTCTTACAGCAATCGGTATCAGCCCGCCACGAACTGAAAAACGTCGAGTTAGGACCTAATCGAGCTTTGATTTGAAGGAGGACGTTCTTTTCATTAGGGTCGCAAAGCTCGGCCGAGTTAGAGTGGAAAATGAGAGACGAGAAAACCACTAAAGAAGTTAAAACGAGTAGAGATATTTTGAATTGAGTTTCCATATTTTTTTATGTTCAATTACTAACTTGTTAAGTTGTAACAAATGTATGCTTGTTAGAGGTATATATATAATGTTTGGTGTATGTAATGTTTGACTAAATTTCAATGAAGAATTAGTCTATTTTGGCCATTTGGGAGGACTATGGTCAAAAGTCTAGATTGCATGCTTGATATTGACATATTCATCAACCCATTTTGGAGGCCAATAAATGAATCGCAGTCGATCTCTCTTAAAATAGATATATCTGTCTTAAAATTAAAACAGATCAAATTATACAGAGTATTTCATCTGAGAAGAGTCGTATTTTTGTCTAATCCCTCTTACAGATATCCGTCCTATACACAGGAGAACGCTTGGCAAATTTGACTGGATTGAGTCGTACAATTATTAGGATATATAAAATCAATAATGGGGTTCGATCATCATCTTACAATAGACAAAAGGAAGATTCGAATCTTGGATCTGTTATCCATAATATCTCCGTCTTAACCACTGCACTAATCCATCTTCAATATCGTCTTAAAATTTTAGTTTACTTGGTTTATTTATAGTTTACTCCAAGTCCAAATTTTGTTGGCCCAATGTGTATAAAACATGGGCCTAGTGATTAATAGCCCAACTCATCTACTACTAAGTGGATTGTTTAGCTTTAATAATTCTCATAAACGTTATTGAAAACCGTTTCTGTCAAATATTTTTGTTCTTATATAACGACATGAGTATTTTTTTCTTCTTTTTTTTCGGTTGTAAATATATAACGAATTTAGCAAATAAAACTCAATTCTAACTCATAATTAACTTCGAATAAACCTTTATGATAATATATAAAACGATCACACAAAAGAAAATATATATATATATTTCGGAAATATTTTTCTTTCTACTTAACTTTTTACGTACATAAAACTAAGTACTATAGCAAAGCTAAGCTAAGTAAATATATAAGCTTTAGGGCTTTTCCATGCATGATAATAAGTTAATCTTGTCGCGGTGTCGTCAACCACAAGGTGCTTAGTGCCCGGAGCCGGTGGAAGTACTCAGCAATTGCCAGAAAACACCGTGCTGATTGATGTGTTGTCAGAATTTGATGTAGCCGGTGCAACGTTTGGTGCCTCAAATTATCCGCCTGGAAAAAAAAAATCGTTATTTTTTTGTTGAAATTACTATTTTTTAGAGAAAAAAAACACAAATATACTCGTTTTATGTTGACTAGATATAATTGAAGTCACCATTTTACAATTTTTATTTTAAGGTGATGTTAAGTACCATAATTATAATTGTATTTAAAGAATTAAAACCTGACCTTCTGAATCTAATATTAATATAGGAATTTATGACAAAATTATACAAAAAAATTGATACTCGACAATACTAAATACAAGTATTATTAATTTTCTCTTTTAATTACTTGAATACAGTCTAAAATTAATGACTGTATTTATCATTTTTCAAAAAAAATTCCTTGGGTAACTATGTTAGGATGATTAAAACAATTAGAGGATTATACAACCAGTTGTACATAGCTCTATGTACAACTGATTTTAAGATTTTGAGCTTTATCACAAAGATTTCGAATTTTGCTGTAAACTTTCTGAGTTTTAGTGTAAAGCTATCGATTTAAATCACATAAATGTTTAAGCTCAAAAACTTACAACTCAACTCAGAAACTTTTATAAGCTCGATAAATAT
Source organism: Agrostemma githago (assembly GCA_958450325.1). Taxonomy (NCBI): domain Eukaryota; kingdom Viridiplantae; phylum Streptophyta; class Magnoliopsida; order Caryophyllales; family Caryophyllaceae; genus Agrostemma; species Agrostemma githago. The sequence goes on along the minus strand of OY288247.1, from coordinate 75,436,957 downwards.
ACATAAAAGCTCAAAAAAACTATGCCTTGGTTGTACAACCAGGTGTATAATCCTATTTTTTTTGATTAAAATGGTCAAATTAGAACTATAAAGATTTAATTTGACTTCAAGGACATCTAAGTTTTAGGGCATCTATCACAAGATTTAGATTCACACTATGTAAAAATGTGATGAAATTTAATAACCCTAGATGAATATTGTTGACATATATAATTTACCTGTATTACAGTATAAGACTATCTCACGTGAAAAGATAATTTCATTTATTAATAATAAATAGGTAAACTTTATATATACAAAATGACTGTTATACAATCTGAGACCGTAAATTATTTTGACTTTAATTTCACATGTAAGTCATTTTGTTGTGGTAATAATTGTCTACTATCTAGAAGATTAAGGTATCAATTAAAGTTTAGTAGACAAGTAAAACACACTCTAAAATGATCGAAGTTTGATTCTTCAACTATTATAAATTGACAACAATTAAATTACTAAAAAAAAAACTTATTGTAAACGACACAAATTCTTCTATGAAACCGCTACAAGGCGAGAAAATATTAAAAAATATCTCTAACAAGTAAGAGATTTCTCGTTAATATTATTATCAACAGACCGTTTCTGTAAAATTTTGTGTATTGACAGGAATATTATATTTGTAATTAATTTATGTACAAAACTATAAAATGAGATATAAAATCAAACACGTAGTATGTTTATAAGTGCATTTATAATTACACTTTGAGAATGAAATTATTTATTATTGAAAGAACAACCCTACCTAAAGTAATGAGTTAGTCCACTATGAACATACTTAATAAGTTGCTTGATTGAAATATTAGGGTAGAAGATGTAGACAAATTAGAAAGTTAGATGAAAATAGAAAACGATAGAAGATTAAAACAAAATTACGTAGATTATTTGATAAGACGGTTTTATATATATATATCATAAAAACAAATTCATTTAACTACTAAACGCAACAAAAACATAATAAAAAATATAATTTTTTTTGATAATTCCTCTTATTTTAAGTTGGATTGAGTTCGTCATATGCTAATAATTAAGACGGTCTTATAAGAGTTTCCCAAATTTACAGAAATTGATTAAAATTGTCGAATTTTAATTACTATCCAAAAATTCGTAAATATGGGACTAGAAGATAATAAAATAACACAAGGAATACCACCTAACAAAGTTATATATAGTCTTAATTAATTAACAAAAAAAAAAAACAAGCCTAGTTAGTTGTTATTGAAAGTAACACAAATTATTTTTTAAAATTTTGGCCTAACAAAAATAATAATTAATTTAACACTCCTAAGATAATAATGGTCCTAAAACCTAATAGTAGTTGAGGGAGCAAATCCAATCAATAAATCTTTAATATACCAAAACAATTAGGGATTACATAAATAAATTCAACTAATTTAGTTGGTATAGAGAGTATGTATGAAAGGCTAAAATCCAAGCACATACACAAAGCATACATATATAATTATAAATTCGACGGTTTTTCTAATGTGTACTGGACACACGTTAATAAGCTAATTAACGCAGTATTAACATGGATATTATCTTAAAAAATTGAAATATATATTAACGTGTGTCAACTGGTTACACGTTATAAAAATCGTTGTTATAAATTTATAAGCATGCATTAAGTTGTCACTATGCTATTGTCCTACACTTAATGATAACCTAGGGTTTAAATAATAAAACACAAATAATTACTATAAACTAGTACTACAACACTTAGTACTGTATTTAATTATTTTGAAAGTTAAAATCTTTTAAATCTGATATTAATATATAAATTATTGATGACAAAATTGCACAAAAATTGATACAGTTAGTAATAATATTAAGTACGTAGTACTATTAATTTCTTTTTGAACTCTTTAAAATCGTCTTATTGAATAATAATTGTTCTTAAACAAATATAAAAAGATATTCGATATCTACACTAGCGTTGATTACACTAATTCTATAATGAGACAATCATAATAAACTCATTTTTTTTCATCTCTTTCCTTTTTTTGTTAATTGTTAGTCGGTTTATAGTCAACTTCGTGATTATTATTTCATAAGAGACGGTTTTACAGAAAACATGGTTTCTTAATTTCCATTCTTTGTCCCACACAAGTTCCTAATTTAGGGGACGTCTAGCCCAAAAAATTGGGATTCTATTCTTTCATCTATTATTAATTATTATTACCAAATTTATGTTATGTCATGCATGCATTATTATTTATTATTGTGTGACTAAACACAATTATTATGCTCCATTTTCATTAGAAAAATCACTTATATAGTCTCATATATAAACAAAATAAATTCCAATGAATTTTTACTATTTTTAATGACAATAATTATTATCCTACGGCGAAATTACACATTTTATAAATCACTTTTTCAAAATTACAACCGTATAATCTTTTTGTCAAATGCTACGTTATAAAACACATGCATGGCTATATTTTGGTATATTATCGATCTGTTGAGTTGAAAGTAAATAAGTCGATAACAAACTGGTGTTTATTATTTATCTGACTTCGTAATTAATAATTTAAATATCTGACTTCGTAATTACTTATTATTAAACTGTAGATTTATTACCTGTCTTACGAAGTTTTCCATGGTAGAGAGTTTGCTCATGGCAAGAGCCATTTGACCCATGTAATTAGTCATATTTGGACGACATATCAAAGTGTCAGACACGATCACGTCAGATAGTGTTTGATGTAACACGTGTAGTCCTTGAGATAATGCCTCTTCTCCCTCATGTGTTGTTTGTTGCAATCCACATATGCTCATCACTTGTGTCTCACTTAATGGCTCAACTTGGTGAACAATAATCTAAAAAAAAAATAGTCAAAAATTAAATTTCAAATAATAAATTTTATTAGTAAAAATCAAATAATTAGGGCAATCGGCATAAAAAAAAAAATTCATCACACTTTCAGACATTAATTATACTGTAATTTGAACGAATACTGAAAATTTTACTGATCAAAAACCTAATACATAGTATTTACAATGATCTAAAAATAATAGTCAAAATTTTAATTTCAAATACTCTCTCCCTCCGTATCTATATGTTCGTCCACTTTGCTTAATATATGGGTGGAGTATTATATTGAAAGTGGACGAACATATAGATACGGAGGGAGTAATAAATTTTATTAGTAGAAATCAAATAATTAGCGCACTTAAGCATAAAACAATTTGTCACACTTCGAAACATGAATTAAAATTTGAATATACTGAATATTGTACAGTTCAGAAATCTAATACAGACTACAAAGTGGAGTATTAATTAGATGAAAATGGGTTTAGAAAGAATCGACATTACAGTATAGAGCAGATTATCGAATGTCGAACAATATGTAGAAAGAAAAAAGTACATGGAGCCATGCAAGTTTGTCCATTTTGAAGTACAAAATGTATATGATGATGTTATTATTGTGACTATATTTAGAAGTAACAAACATAGCTTTTAGGGTTCATGCCAAATTATCACCCAATTCTTACTATTTTAATTAATTGAATATTTTTCCAAGATTCTTACATTTTTATTTATTTTTAAAACTCGGAAATAATCAAAATAAATAATTTGTCTAGCTAGGAAAATTTTTTGAATTTCAGCTGAATATATAATACTATTTCTATCTGAATCATTCAATTTGTTTATTAAAATAAAAAAAATAATTTTTGAATTTCAGCTGAATTATAAATTTATAATTTTACCTTGATGAGTTCGGATGGTCGAAAATCACCTAACCATAAGAAGCAACGTTCGGCCGGGGTCTTCCATAGGCCGGAAACAAGGTGGAAGACATCGGTTTTGGCTAAAATGCTCTTAAGGTTCATTACCAAATCGTAATGTGATAAACAATTTTCGACGTATATTTTAAGTTCATTTTCTGGTACGTGTTCTTGCATGGCCGCACGTAGGCCACACGACAACCGGTGGTGCTCCTCTAGCCACCTTGTGTACTCCATGTCAAACACCGCCGCATCTATAAAATTAATTAAATTACTTAATAATAAAAATAATAATAACAATAATTATAATAATAATAATAATAATAATAATAATTACTCCGTATAATAATAAATACAATTTAATTAACAATATCAACATACCAATAAGTTGATAATTAACAATATCAGCCTACCAATAAGTCGATAATTAACAATATTAGCGTACCAATAAGTCGATAATTGACAAATTCAATTGCACTATTTTAAAGTTATGTATGACTTTATTACCTAGAACATTCTTTGATTGTTCAAGAGTTGAAAGGGTACATTATTCAATTTAAATTAATTAATTAATTATTAAATACATAAATTTAACACACGTACAACTTGGTACAATATTATATTGTGAATTGAAGTATTATTTTTAGATTAAATTTTTAGTTAAAGTGTTAACTTGTATGACTAAAACATTTTAATTTGAACCATTTATATATAAGTGTCGAATTGTCAAACGAATGAAGGATCTGCTCAAAAACTGCAAAAAGATAACGATAAGAACACGTCTCGAATTGTTAGATTATATTTTAAAAATCCTAATTTCTTTATTTTTATTAAATTGTTTTTTTTTCATTTATTCGTTATATTAATGAATTTTTCTTCTCGTTCGAAAAAAATACATGAAAGATTACCTTGGCTTATGTTTGTGACACCAATTGGGATTCCTTGGTCACCGCCACCACCGCCGCCTCCTCCTAAAAATATACCCTAAAAATCGCAAACAGATCGATATATCTATCGTAAGTTTCTCTAAAAAGGATTTAATAAAACTTATTATCGAACCAGTATATATATAACTATATAATAACCGTGTACATAACAAAATTATCTTAATGAATATAGTAATTAAGTCTTTGTAAGACGATTTAATTTTAATTTACAATAACGACCAATAGTCAGTCAGTAAATAACGGCGTACACAGTCAAATCATCTGAATATTGTCTTACAATAAACTTATTGTTGGACCAGTATATAATAACCCTAAATTTGTCTGCATATATATATATTTTACACAAATTATAATAAACTTATTTTGTAAAACGATTTTATACAGAAATTTGTCGAGAAATTAGGTTATGATGAACTTACTTGAGATCTAGCTCGTTGATGAAGTTCTTGTTCCAAGTGTGCAAGTCTAATCCTACTTGATTCTAGTTGCTGTACGTAAGCCTGTAGATTTTGACAAAAGACAATTTAAATAAAATTACTTTAAAATTAAAAAAATACACCGACCTTTTGAAATTGATAATTAGTTGAATAAGAAAGCATAACAAACAATTTTACTAACTAATTATAATTAATTAATTAAATAATATGTTATGGGTAGAATTATTTAATTCTCCGCTCTGTTTTAATTGTCATTTTTATTTTTCGAGATACTCATTTTTGTTTTCAATATCTCTCAAAAATATATAATTAAATATACTCTTATTAAAAAATTTCATAATAAAGAATTTTATAGTGTAAAATATTTTTACGGAGTAATTCAAGGTTTATTTCAGAACGAACGGAGTATCATTAAAAATGAATAAACGATAATATCTATTTTAATGGTAAAATGAATAAATCAGATATAAAATGATAAATCCGTTTTACCATTAAAACGGATATTATTACCGTTATAAATAAAAACTTGTGTTTAATTAAATGTAGTAATTAAATTAAATTAAATAATTAATTAAATAGTTGAAATTGACTAACCTTTTTTCTTAGCCTGCTTTTCCTTGCTGCTTCTCTATTCTGAGCTAATCTTCTAAGTGTCTAGTACAAGCAAAAGCGTTGACGTTGAATGTACATTAAAATAAATTAATAAAATAAATTAATAAAAAAAACTCATTGTTTTATATAATTACTTCATAATATAATTATCATGAATTCATATATAATTACTAATTAATTTAAATTACAAGTAAATTTAATAATTTAATTAGGGTTTAGTTACCTTAGGATCGGTTGCCTTAGGTCGTTCTTTCTCCATAGTCGATATTGGACCTTTATGAATTCCTTCACGCTACTCCGAACAAATTTAATTTCAACCGAAAAAAAATACACAATTAGTCCAAAATATCAATTTTTAGTAAACTTTTAAATATTAATAAATCTTGATTATTTTATAATAATAAAAAGGATATTAAATAAAAAAAAATGACATAATTATATATGATATAAATATTTGATTAATGTAATTAATTAATTTTTCAAGTTATATTAATTAAAACCGTCTTTCAGGAGACTAACAGATACAAAGATGGTTACCTTGATAGACTTGGACTGTTCAGCAGGAACCTTGAATTGCATCTTATTAGGTTTATTATTATTATTATGACTAATGTTGTTGGGCAACTCCATTGTTGGTGGTTGTTCTAATGCTCTTTTCAAACCACTAGTCTACAAAAAAATAATTTAGGCACAAATTAAAAAAATTATTGATATTAACCTAGCTAAATAAATAAATAAATTAGTTAGTTATACACTTATATTAATTTAATTTGAAGATGAATATATATATCAACCAAGAAACCAAAAATTATTAAGTAATTAATTAATTAAGGATTAGGTGTACTTGAAAAAATAAATTGTTTTTAAATATAATTGATGGGTTTTAATTTAATTAATTAAATTAAAAATTAAAAATTTATTAATATTAACCTAGCTATATATGTATAAACGGAGTACCTTTTTAATTATCAATATAAAGAACTAAATAATTAATTAATTATTAAGTAATAATGAAGGATTAGGTGTACTTGAAAAAATAAATTGATTTTAAATAATTTGAGGGTTTTAATTTAATTAATTAATTAATTAGAAGGGAAATAAAATTGAGCTAAAATATAATTAATATAATATTAATAGTACATTATTATTAGTTTATAATTAATTACCTTGGAAGGTGGCAAAACATGCATAGGTTGAGATGGGAATATGTTAAGAGTTGGTGGTTTCATTCCTCCTCCTCCTTCTCCACCACCACCGCCGCCACCACCCGATGATGATGATGACGAATTATGATCTTCTATACAAATATCGATAAATTAATTAATCAATAAATTAATTAATACTCCAAAACTAAATATAAACTATTTATAGAAGTTTTGTTATTTGATTTATAAACATTTTGTTCATAGACAATTAAACCTCATGTCATTTAATTTGTAAAATGTTAAAATTAAATTAAATAAATTGTTACTTAATTATAGAATTAAATTTCAATGAAGATATATATATACCATAATAGTAAGAAAATTTCCATCAAGTGAGAAATTATTATTGAATTTTATTTATGTGATATGGATATTATTTAATTACTAGACTTAATTATATGTGCTAATAATTTAGCTAGCTTGAATAAAGAGTAATTGTATTTTTTTTGTTTAGAGAATAAAAAGAGTAGTAGTAATTGTAAGAGAAGGTGATATATGATGATGAGAGTGTGTGTGTACATATATAACAAATTAAAACCCTTTTCACTCATTTTTTTAAATAAAATAAAACAAAAATAATTAATTTCAAAAACTCAAAATTAAATAAAAATAACAAACAAAAACCCTTTTCACTTTTTTTTGAGAATTAAATTAAATTAAATTCTTTAATTTCAAATACTTAAATTAAATAAAAATAACAAACTAAAACCCTTTTCACTTTTTTTTTGAGGATTAAAATAAAATCATTAATTTCAAAAACTCAAAATTAAATAAAAATGAGAAACAAAAACCCTTTTCACTCATTTTTTTGTGAGAATTAAATTAAATTAAATTCATTAATTTCAAAAACTCAAAATTAAATAAAAATGACAAATTTCACTCACAAAAAACAATTGATTTTTTTTTTTTAAATTACTAATTTCAAAAATAAAAAATAAAAATATGGATAATTAGATGGTTTGTTGTGTCTTCTTATGATTTGGTCAAAAGTGAGCAAGTACGGTGGATTTTTTTCGTCACAAATCTTGATCATTCTTCTTATATGACTCAAAACAACAAAAATAAATAAAATAAAATAAAAGGTGAAGAATTAAAAGAGATAAAATTAAATGACGTACGTGGTGCATGGTGATTATTTTGTTCATCAAGGAAAAGGAAAAGAGCTTGATCTATTTCTCCTAGGTCATATGCTCCCGTTGTAGTACTACTACTTATCTCATTATTATTTTTATTTCCTCCTCCCCTACAAAAAAAATTACATCAAAATAAGTAAAAATACGATAAATAAACCCGACTAAATTAATATCGTCAAAACTCAAAAGGGTTTTGATTAATATTCCCTCTATTTCACTTGATTAGCATAAAGGTAAAAAAAAAAAACGAGTTTAATTAATAGACTGAAATAGAGGGAGTAATATTATTATTAATTATTACTATGTATCAACAAAATAAGTAAATACGATAAATAAACTAGACCAAATATCATCAAAACTCAAAAGAGATTCGATTAATATTCCCTCCATTTCACTTAATTAGCATAAAGGAAAAAAATGAGTTTAATAGACTGAAATAGAGGGAGTAATATTATTATTATTATTATCATTATCATTATTATTACTATGTATCAACAAAATAAGTAAATATGATAAATAAACTAGACCAAATATCATAAAAACTCAAAAGAGTTTTCGATTAATATTCCCTCCATTTCACTTAAATAGCATAAATTAAAGGGAAAAAAACGAGTTTAATAGACTGAAATATAGGAAATATTATTATTATTATTATTATTATTATTATTATTATTATTATTAATTATTACCAACAAAATATGTAAATACAATAAATAAACTAGACCAAATATCTTCAAAAGGGTTTTTGATAAATTAATGCTCCTTCTATTTCACTAAATTATCATAACGAAAGTTTGAAAAAACAAACTTAATAGACTGAAATAAAAGAAAGTATTATTAATTACGAAGTATTATGTAACATGCAGACGATATATACGTATTTATGTAAGTTACATACATGTAATGGTTATTGTTCCCAAGTAGAGGAGATGATGATAATGGACTTGATTGCATCATGCTAAATTCAACATTATTCTCATGTTGTTGTTGTTGAAATAAAGAAGTTTGATTATTATTAATATTATTATTATTATTATTATTTGTATTTGTATTAATATTAGAGGAAGACATGAATGGTGTGCTTAGTGCAAATTGATGCTTCATATCTTGCTCAATACCACCTAAAAAACCCATTAACATATATGATCAAGAAAAAACAATAAAGTTTTGAGTTGGTTTGAATTGGGAAGAGTGATTGGTAATGAGGATAAAATGGAAAAAAAGTTAGGGATATAGTAATAGATTATTGTATTAAATGTTATAGATATAAAAGACAACAACAACTTCTTTAATTTTTTGGATTTATTTTAATAACTTCTTATTGAATTTTTCTTTTTTGTTGTTGTTGTTGTGGTGCATTTTCATTCCCAAGTCTAACACACTATAGAGGTATATTAGGACTTTCTTCCTTGGAAAACTATGGATGGATGAAAGAGAGCGGTGATGAAAATGACGGAGTTTTAAAATACGATTCAAATAACAGATGTGTTGATATTTTCCGATGAATCAAGGAAAATACGGAGTTTTAAAAGGGGTTATTTTGATAGAGAAGTTTGATTTTTGGTTTAGTATGTATCAAGGAATTTACGAGAATACCCTTGTAGAAACAACCAGGAATGGTATAGAGCGGTGATGAAAATGATCACGGGATTTTAAATAAAACACGGTTTAAATATCAAATAAACAGATAGAAGTATAATCTGATGAAAATAAAGTATTCTGGTTGAATTTTGGCTTAGTATCGAGAAATTTACGAGAATACCCTTGTAGAAGCGATCAGGAATGGTACAGAGCGGTGATGAAAATGATGACGAAATTTTAAAACACGATTCAAATATCAAATATTTTGATATTTTTCTAACGAAAATAAAATATTCTTACAGCTGAAAGTTGATGAAAAAAAAAACCGAGTTTAAAAATAAGAGAAACCGAAAGTAGACTTTTTTTTTTTTGTGTGTTTATTTTTCTTTTAAGGGTTTTAGGCTTTTAGCATGCTATTGATATGAATTATGGACAAATGTCATGCATGACTTTTATATACACTTGGTAGTTGAAAATTATGTCTTAATATTATAAAATTTATAAAATTAAAATTAGTTTAGTCAACGGATCAATTTGATTATGATTAATTATATGGTAAATCTTTGACAATTCCATCAAATTTCTACAAGTTCATGAAAGATTAATATGAGAAATCAAAACAATAATTTTACGGTTTTTCTAACGTATGTCTAGTGGTACTGTACACACGTTAATAAGTTAATTAAGACAAGATTAAATGGATATCGTATAAGTATGGTAAATACAACTTAATATTTCAACTTCTGACGATAATATCATAATTAATCTTCCCTTAATTAGGTTATTAATATGTGTCAACTGGACAGATGTTAGAAAAACCGATAATTTTATATAATAAAATTTTATAAAGTTGCATGAACGTATGTATATATACGATGAAATCTGTGTAGATTAGATCCTTAAAGAGTTTGATTAGATTAGACGAATTCATCGATGCAAAAAATCTTTGTCTGAGAAAATGAAGCCATAGTATGAGACTATGAGGTGGATTCTATGACAACATTTTTGCATGCAATATGATTATTATTCTAAGATTATATATTAGATTAGATTAGATCGTTTCAGTGACAGATTGACGGGATAGATTATGATTTGAAGTCGGTCAGGTTAAAAGAAAGATCGATCATATCCCTTTGTAATTGGATTTTTATGGAACTATGATTTGAAGTCGGTTAGGTTAGAATAAGTGGTTAGGTTAGGTTAAAAACTTAAAATAAAGATCAATATCTTTCGGTACATGTGTTTTTATGGAACTATGATTTGAAGTCATCGGTCAGGTTAAAACACAGATCGATATTCTTCGGTACCAGAGTTTTATGGAACTACGATAATTTGAACTCGATCGGTTAGGTTAGGTTAGATTATTAGGCCAGGTAGTTAGGTTAAAACAAAGATTGATATCCTTCGGTATCTGAATTTTTATGGAAGTACGATTTGAGGTCGGTTAGATTAAATTAGGTTAAAACAAAGATTGATATCCTTCGGTATGATTTGGGTTTGTATATATGGAACTACGATTTGAGGTCGGCTAGGCCGGTTAGATTAAGTTAGGTCATAACAAAGATCGATATCCTTCGCTACATACGTACCTAAGTTTTTATGAAACTACGATTTGAAGTCCAGTTAGGTTATAGATCGACGTCCTTCGAAAAGTAAACTCGATACCTGAATTTTTATGGAACTGCGATTTGAAGTCAGTTAGGTCAAAACAAAGATCGGTATATATCCTTCAATACCGGGTTTTTATCATTTTATGTAACTACTAACATCCTAAGGACAGAAAAGTCGACACCAGTTGGGTTTTTATGGACGAGCTACGATTATTTGAAATCGATACTTGAATTTTACTCGTATATATTTTGTGTCGGGTTGAATCAGATCGGATTATGATGAGATCTAAAGTAGTAAACGTACAAGATGGATTTACTGACGGATTCTATGAAAATTAGCTTTTGATATATAGTTTGATGTGGACATACGATGAGTAGAAGTAATATTTGACTAAGCAAGTAGTAGGATACACACACTAACTGAGGATAAATATAAATAAAGTCATAATAAAGGTCAAAACATTTGGATTCTCTCTATTAACATGAATCTTTTGACTTATTTCCTAAGATAAAATTTGGATTTTACCTGTAATCTGATTTGATCCGATCTGATTCGAAACTGATCCAGATATTATCACAGAAAACGAGTCGATATCCATGAAAAATTGAAAATATCAAACTCAGAAATGACCCGAATCCGGAATGATCTGGCCCGACTCGAAGTCACCCAAATTTAATAACCCAAAGTTATCTCGACCCGTTTGCCATATCTAGCTGGAACCGGATTTGACCCGGATATTATCATAGAAAACGAGTCGATATTCTTTAAAAAAAATTGAAGATTAGAAACCCGAAAATGAACCGAACCCAAAATGATCTGGCACGATCCGAAGTCAACACAAATTTAATAACCTGAAGTTGGCTCGACCCAAACCCGACTTGATTGACCCGTTTGCTAGGTCTAGTCTAGAGCGGATTGAGTCGGGAATTGGGCTCTAAATTGACTTAGTGTTGGACATGGACTTGAAAAGTTGGTTCATGAATCAGTCATCGGGTTGGGCTAGCCCGTTCAAATGTTTTGGTTTGATGACCATAAACGGTGTTATCCTTCAAATAAAACGTTCGCTAAATTAGTATGTACTCGTAGTATCTAACTAATAATTGATGACCATAAACGTTGTAAATCTTTCAAATATCGGTTTTGCAAACTGTATGAAACGAATAAAACGTTGGCTGAATTAGTACGAACTATACCTATCTACCCGTGATCCGCGCGCCAGCAATAAAATCAACTTTTTTAATAGTATCTTTACAAGAATCAATGACCATAAACAGTGTAAATCTTTCAAAAATATCTGATGTTGAAACTGTACGAAACGAACAAAAACATTCGCTAAATCAACAACAAACTATATCTACCGAATACTCCATATATTACCTAAAAACTCGTGATTCATAATCGACTTTTTTTTCACTAGTATCTGAACCACAATCGATGATCATAAAACGTTATAAATCCTTCAAATATCCATTGTTCAGACGGTATGAAATCAAATTAAACGTATCTATTACTCGTAGTACCTAAGAACTGATGTCAACATTTTTTTTGATCGCAACCGCTACCTTTATAAACCGCCCGTGGGCGACAGACTCGAAGTCTAGAAGACATAGTCTCAAGCCATACAACTCCCACAAGTTCGCGCTTGCAGGGACTTGAACCTGAAACCCTTGGGCCAATAACCACAAATTTTAACCACTACACAACACTCTTGTTACCCCGTCGACTTTTTTTTAATAAACTAGTATAGCACCCGTGATAAAATCACGGGACTGAAAGATGAGACTAATAACATTTTTGTATTTCAAAGGTTTCAAAAACTTTATTTTGTCAAAGCCGTTACACGTAGTATTTTGGGAATACTGAAACACATTAACGGTTACCGGGAATCAGTAATTGAGTATTATAAGATCGTTTATCCACTTAATTTTTGTTATTTAATAATTAGTTGTTCCGTCATTATTAATGACAATCTTGAAGTATATATAAAAGGTGTAGAACTCGTTTTTTAGTCAAAAAAATCTTAGGTATCAAAAGCAGCCTCGGAAAGAATAAAGCCATTAAAAAAAATTCAAAAAGAATTCTAAGTCGAAAGGGTTTGGAAAGGGAATTGTTTTAATACTATCAATGGTTATGGTATCAACCTCCTCTTCATCTGGTACATCTACAATTTGAAGGGAATTGCTCGGTGCAGGGGTTGAGATGCTATATAGGGAAGGAAGGTGATGCAATGAGTATGTATAACTTATGTACGTAGTAGTCATATTAAATATAAGAAGATATTTTTATCATAAATTTAATCCAAATATTAAGAATTCGATCCAGGACATGTCTGAGAAAGTGACAACCTCGGGAATGTCAATGTCAAAATGGAAAGTAGTGGCATTGTAAGTGGTCTGCAACCTCCAAAGGCATGATATAAAATTAAAAATTGGAACCGATTTTATATGATAGTGCAACACAACGATTTATAAAATTAATAGATACAGTAAAAATGTCATATACTTAAAATATGAAAGGGTTAAAAAATTTCATACGCTCGAATTTCTTTACTTCGACGCATTTAATGACAATAACCTTAGACTGCTTGGGGCGAGGTTGCTTTTCATCAAATTCGGATGGTCCGTGGTATGGAGTGACCACAACGTGCAAGATACTTGACAGCACCTGAAAATTATATATATATATATATATATATATATATATATATATAATACGTAAATTTGAGAAGGTTTGTGCATCGACAAATATGTATATAGGTAGAAAATATAAAAACTATTAAAAAAAGTTTCAACCTTTATATCTTTGAGCTTGATGTTCCGATATTCGAGGCCATTGTTTGTCTGATTTAGAGGTAGGACCAATCTCAAAAGGCAGTCCAACTAAATCTGTATATTATTGTTGATGAAATAAAAATTTGTATTAGATATATGACATCCATTTATACACTACCAAAATACGATGTATATATAGTATCGTAACGATGTAGTGAGTTGTTGGAACTCGATCATTCACAATGTCCTCAAAATTGGCAAAACGGAGCCCGTATAAGAGTATAGAGTGCTCACCAACAAAAGGGATGAGTTTACTACCATATTCAAACTGTAAACGAAAAGGGCTTGAAGTAACCTTGTCATACCCGATGTTGGTACCAACAGTCAAGCTCCGAATAGTATAGACCGCCCCAATAGATAGTGTGTTGATAGATTTACTCAAAATTTGCTTGCATTATACAGTTCCTTGAATTATTTCGTTCTAAATAAAACATCAGTAGTGTTTGTTAGAACACAACAACGATTAGAGTAAATAGACGATGTATTACCCTCACGATCATGGCTTTGAGTCTGGTGCTCTGTAACGATTACAGTAACGATGTTCGTAATATTTTGAATCCTAGCTATTAGAAAATTAATGTCGACAACACTCAAATACACTAATATTGAACGAAAAACTATTATTTGCTTTAACTAAATACAAAAACTCCGTAAATTTACCTCAGAATCAAGCATTAAGACCTCGTTTGAGTCAGTCTTTTTCTTGTCTTCATCACGGGACACGTCCAACGATGTACTACCCTCACGATCATGGCTTTGAGTTTGAGTCTGGTGCCCTGTCCGAGCTCTGGGATGGTTTTGAACTCGTCGATCGACATGGCGTGATATGACTGAATATGGGTCGTCTGTTAAGTTTTGTGTGTAGTATAATTTTTAGTTTTGTGTTTAGTATGTCGACAATTGCAAATGAATTCACTTTGCTTTTTTTATATACATAGAACAACACACCCGACAAATATTACCCTAACATTTTTTGCCTCAATTAACAATACCAAAATAATGTTTCCGAAATAAGTTTATAATAATAAGGTAATCAAATAATTGTGATTACAGTTATATTTGTGATAGACATTTCTTTTCATTTATATTTTGGAAAATATTGGCAAGATTTTGATTTTAAAATATATCAAATGAATTTGGCCATATATTGTTCATGTCAATATATAACGCGGTTTTTGTAATATATTATTCATTGTTCATACACTTAAATTATCTTTATTATATTCTCAATTTTGAATCAATTGATTTGTCGTATATAACGTATGATCTTTATCTTTTAAATATTTTGCATTGGGTGGAATCTCGTGATTATTGATTCATTTTGGATCAATTAATCGAAAATTTTGGACATTTCCATATTTGACGAAAGATTTTGTACAAATTCTATAAATTATGCAATAATCTGAAGATTTAAATATCTCGTGATTATTGATTAATATTGGATCAATTATGCCAAAAATTAGTCCCCTTCCAAAATTGATCAAAATTGTCTACTAAATTGAAGATATCAATGTAAATGGAGATTTTAAAAAGATTGTTCAAAAGAATATATTAAACGACTTTAATTAATTTTGCATTAAGTTAATTAATTAAATAAATGTCATTTTTAATTGTCCAAATGTTAAATTAGAATATATTCTCAGCTCTCTAAATTTTTTTTAAGATATGATAAAAGGAATACATCTCAATTTATATATTCTACATAAAAATTTTAGAATACAAAAATTATATTTTATATCAAGGACTACTTGATTTATTTAACATTTAAAATTGGTGACATTAGTTGTATAAAATATTAATTCATTACTGTAATCATCTCAAAGATATTATCAATTTTTGTACAATTTAATAAGATAAATTACCAATATAATTTTATAATGTGGTCAATTGATTTTAAAGTTACCTGTCATTTTGGCATTTTTCGCAAAATTTAAATTTTTTAAAAGTTAACATTGATTTTTAAATTTTTCGATTTAAACTGAAAATTTAAAGTCTACATATATAAAATTTTGGACTACAAATATTGTATTTAAAGTTAATATTAAGGTTATTAAATTTTTTCACAATGGTTCACAAATGTTTCATTTTTTTGTTGAATGGTCCTCGATTTGAGAATAGAGGGACTTGGTATGCAATTTATATATAAAAGGAGGATGATAGTTGTAAGTGCGATGAGGGAGCTTCGTTGAGGGAATGAAAGAATTTTATTGCGCCACGTAGGATGTGTTGGGGTCTTCTTTTATATATATATATAATATATAATATATAATATATAATATATAATATATATATATATATATATATATATATATATATATATATATAAATATATAAATATATAATATATAATATATAATATATAATATATAATATATAATATATAATATATAATATATATATATATATCTCAAAAATGAAAAAATTAATTGATGACCACAAACGGTATTTACTTACTTGAATACAACAACAACAAACTTCATATTCATATTCAATTATTCATACGAGTATATATCTTCGTCTCCAAAAAAATCAAGAAAATTACAATCAATAACTTCATCACCTTCACACAATCGAATCTCTTCTCTTGCCCTCTTCTGCATGCGTTTACTGAGCTAAATCACTTGGTACACTTCCATTTTTCTCACCTTCTTCGTATTTTTAATTAATTTTCCCCCTTTTTCAATCATGTCGATTAGGGCTTTTGATATGGGTCCAAATTCATATATTTCTGTAATATATGATTGTTTTGATTGGAATTTGTTGATGAATTCATAAATTTTTTAGGGTTTTGATTGATTGTAGATGGAACCCTAATACCCTATGCATGAATTGGTATATTTTATTTGGGTGATTGTATGTGCTGAAATTGTAGAAATTAGCTTTGTTGAATGTTGATTAGAGCAAAGTAATTGATGGGTAATGGTTGATTTGTGTGTTTTTAGAGGTTTGTTGTTGTACAAAAACTTTAGAGAGACGAAGTTTATCGAGAGACGTCTCACATGATGATGGGACGGAGTTATTTGATTACCATTTTCCATGTTATGTCTCCTACTGATTTAGTGAGAGACGGATACGGTTTTTAGTGTTTTGAGTGTAGAATTGTAGATGGAACCCTATGCATGATTTGGTAGCTTTTAATTGGGTTGAATATGATTTTTTTTTTGGTGATTGAATGTGCTGAAATTGTAGAAATTCTCTTTGTTGAATGTAGATTAGAGCAAAGTAATTGATGGGTAATGGTTGATTTTGTTTGTTAGTATGTAAGATTGTGTTCGTAGAGGTTTGATATTGCACAAAAACTTTAGAGAGACGAAGTTTATCGAGGGACCTCTCACATGATGACGGAGGGGAGTTATTTGATTACCATTTTCTGTGTTAGGTCTCCTACTGATTTAGTGGGAAACGGAGACGGTTTCTCAGGAGAACTACTCTTGATATTGATATTGATTTAAATTGCATAGTTTTTATCTCTTGAATGTAGATTAGAGCAAATCTATGTTGCTCGGACTTGCTTGGAAGACGGCTAATTTTATAATTTTATGAAATTTTGCATATATTAGCTTAAAATGAAGAGTCTAAGTATTGTACCCATGTCTGAGTGTCAAGTGTTGGACACGGCTACACGGGTAGAGGAGGTAATTGGAGGAGTGGAGTAACATAGGAGCAAATAAAATTGATGGGTAGGTGTTGTTTGGTTACCATTTTCCATGTTATGTCTGGAGACGGAAACGGTTTCTCAGGAGATACCCTTGATATTGATTTAAGGGGAATAAGAATGTTCATACAATGTTTTGTAGTACCATTTAAATTGCATAGTTTTTATCTCTTGAATGTGGATTAGAGCAAATCTATGTTGCTCGGACTTGCTTGGAAGTGTTCGACACGGCTAATATTATGAAATTTTGCATATTTTAGCTTAAAATGAAGAGTCTAAGTATCGTACCCATGTATGAGTGTCAAGTGTCGGACACGGCCATACGGGTACAAGATGTGATTGGAAGAGTCGGAGTTACATAGGAGCAAATAAAATTGATGGGTAGGTTTTTTTTTGGTGTGTGTGTTTTAGTATGTAAGATCGTGTGTTAGAGGTTTGATGTTGATTTAAGAGGGTAAGAAATCTTCATATAATGTTCGCCACCCATTAAATTTGCATAGTTTTTCTCTATGTTGCTCGGACTTGTTGAGAAGTTTTCGACACAAGTGTGTGCAAGTGTCCATCACGGCTCATGTCTGAGTATCAAAGTGTCGGACATAGGTACACAAGGTAATTAGAAGAGTCAGAGACTCAGAGTAACATAGATTTTTCTCTCTCGAATGTATGGATCAATCTAAATGATGGGTAGTTGTTTACTTTGTGTGTTAAAATGTTCATACAATGTTCTGTACCAATCAAAATTGCATAGTTTTTATCTCTTCAATGTCGATTAGGGCAATCTAAATGATGGGTAGTTGTTTATTTTGTGTGTTAAGAAGTTTGATATTGATTTAACGGGGTTAGAACTTGGTTAAAGGTTAAAATAATACGACTAAAGTGAATGTATCACTTTCTATGGTAGAGTGGCATATGGGTGCTCCGAAGCAGAAGTGGACTGCTGAAGAAGAAGCCGCCTTGAAAGCCGGGGTTATTAAACATGGGTCCGGGAAATGGCGCACTATTCTTAAGGATTCTGACTTTAGTGGGATCTTGTATTCACGATCCAATGTCGATTTAAAGGTAACACTACCTTTCTTCATTCTTATGAGGATTTGGTCAACCTGCTTTAGGATTATCACGTGTCTCATATCAACATAGATCAAAAACTTAGATTCTGATGTGGTGCCCTAAGTTTGAGTTCTGCCCTTCAGCATATTCTGCATGTTTGATTGTTCAGGACAAGTGGCGAAACATGTGTGTGATGCCAACTGGATCAGCATCGAGGGAAAAATCCAAGGCGCCGTCTAAAAGGGTGCCAGTGGCCCAACCCATCGTTACTATCAAGCAAGAAGAGAACCCTACTAGTGTTAGTGACGGACCTCAGAGCGAAGAAGAGATGCCCGAGGACAAGCATACAATTGCATCTAGTGCTCCCGTGCCTATTTCATCTGCCCCTAAAAGAACCATTGTAAGGTTAGACCTCCAATTCTTCGAGTTTCAGACTTTCAGTTTGCATATTGAACTTTTAGATAATTTTGATACGACCTGTTATGTTTTGGTTGTTGTTTGTTTATACAGTGACAGTCCAGTCAGTCCTTCGGGTCTGTGTAGGCTCGACAACCTTATTCTGGAAGCTATAACAAATTTGAAGGAACCCGAGGGCTCCAATAAAACTGCCATTGCCACATACATAGAAGTAATCTTTCAATGTTACTTATTTTATTCATAGAGTTATTCTTGTCGTTTAGAAAGCGACATGGTATCAGAGTGTTATATGCTGATATACTGTTTTTGATGTATCGAGGTGTCGTGTTAGAGTGATCGCACATCAGAAGTGATTGGGTGTTTCTTCCAAAACCGTAGTTTCGAATAATGGGTTAATATTTGATTTTTTTTAATAATTTGTGTAGGATCAATATTGGGCGCCTCCTGATTTCAAACGGGTACTGTCAGCAAAACTGAAGTTTTTAACATCAAGTGGAAAGCTCGTCAGGGTACGTTCAAACTTGAAAATCGGATATATCCTATTTGACCCGTTTTATATTGAAAATGGATATATCCGATTTGACCCGTTTTATATATTCAGGTTAAAAGAAATTATCAGATTCCGCCATATCCCGCACTCACAGATAAGAGGAGAACCCATCCGATGGTTCCGATGATAACCCACGAAAGCAGGCAGTTGACTTTCCCTAAAATCGACAGAGAAGATTTAACGATACTGAAATCCCAGATCGATCTAGAACTTGCTAGGATACGGAGCATGACCCCACAGGAAGCGTCTGCAGCTGCAGCTCGTGCTGTTGCAGAGGCAGAGTCTGCTATAGCATTAGCTGAAGAAGCAGCAAGGGAGGCAGAAGAAGCTGAAGCCGATGCTGATGCTGCTCAAGCATTTGCTGCTGCTGCAACTAAGATGCTTCGTGGACGACACCCGCCCAAAATGGTAAGGTAATATGCCTTTAGAAACACCCAAAACAAATATTTTGGCCGAGTTTAGGTCTAACACAATGTTGTGATTGTGAATTTGTGATGTAGATGATGCGTGCTTGAGTGCGTGATACTGATACAAGGCTCCCTCGACGAGAGAGCTAACAATTGGCCGACATTTCACATTCCTTTCACAATAAGCTGAGCTGAGCGACCGACACATCCCTGTCGTATATACATGCCTGAAAATCAGAAATGCAGATTTCACAATGTATGTAACCTGCAGCTGTATTAAATCATCGTCTCTTCTCTTCTATGGAGTAGTTATAGCTTCGTCTGCATTTCCGATTGTTATATGCCCTTCAGAGTTGTAATTTTTTTTTTTACCTAACCGTTAGTAATAATTACTGCTCTGTATCTTGCTTACAAGATTCAGGTCGAAATTATTTTGGTTGTATGGAAAGTATATTGTAAAATGAATTGTACGAAGCACTGTTATTTGTAACTTGTGTAAGATCTGAAACGGTCTCATGGTAAAATTTAACGGTTTAAAATTTTGACTTTTATTTAACCATGGATATTTGATTTTTCAGAGTTGAGTTTAATCTTGTTTTATTCTTTTATCGTGAATTAGGTAAATTCAACCTTGTATATATAGTTCACCGACGAAATACAATATTTATAATCTATTTATGTCGAAAAATAATTTACTTAAATTTTACGAGCATTAGTTATAATCGAACAAATACGGTTAAAATATGCTCCGTAATTTTATAAATCACTTGTGAGCCGGTTTTTCATAGTAAAATTATTGTGAAATTGTTTCACACAGTTATTTTATAGTTCGCCGACGAAATTCAATATTTATTACTATAACCTATTTAAGTTGAAAAATAATTCACTTAAAATTTTACGAGCATTAGTTATAAGCAAACAAATACGGTTAAAATTAAAATAGGTTAAAATATGATCGGTAATTTTATAAATCTCTTGTGAGACGATTTTTCACGGTAGAATTACCGTGAAATCGATGTAGTTATTTTATTTTACCGTGAACCAGAACCGGTTCAAACATGAAAAACCGAGTCGAGTCGAGTTCATGCTTTGTTAACTGAACCGGACCGATGGCTTTAACTAAAGACAAAAAAAACCCATCAAACTATCAGTCTATCACCACCCTTCATCTCTCATCTCCATAACCACCGTCCTCCGTCGCCGCCTCTCCAATTTTCCGGCGACCGTCATCCGTCGCCGCTTCGGCAAATTGACGGCGTCCGTCCTCCGTCGCCGCCGCCTCTTCAACTCAGGTGAACTCCGTTATTCAATAGCTTATTGATTATTTGATTATGTTTGTCATTTCAATTGAATTTAGATTTTAGAATAATTAGGGTTTCTTCACTTTGTAATGTGTAAACAGTGTAAATCAATCGTCTGAGCAGATTTTGAACTGAATGTATTGACCTATCTAGTTGAATTTCGATTTTACGGTGTCGGAGTATCGGATACGACTATTTTGTGCGAAGTTCTCGATTTTCTGGTCTAAATTGAATTATTGTTGCTCGAACTCGACTATTTTTATGAAAATTCTGCATATTTTGGCGAAAATCCTGCATATTCCGAGTGTCCGGACACGGTAATTAGAAGAATCGAAGTAATTTAGGCTAACTGTGTGTAATTTCTCGAGTTTTATACAGAGTATTAGATAGTTCTCCCATGGTAGGATTGAATGATTGATAGCCACTGTCTTGAATCGAATTCGATCAAATTTGTCTGGATTTGAACTTATTCGATTTTGCATGAAGCAATGGTGAACACATCTTAAGCATTTTACTTTTCATCTTGCTGAAAAAATCGAAGTAATTCATCATATCTCGAGTTGGGAAGTAGAGTTTCGCCTACTTACTTGCATCTTATATTCATATAATGATTTCCGGGCTTTTTTTTCCAGTTTTTGTCGACTCCATTAATTTGTGCATTCGATTGCAGACTTTGATGTGGTTTTTTCAGCTCCTATATCGACTTTTATTGGCTGTCTTCTAATGTTTTGATTAATTCGTGTTTATTGCTAGACTTCTCAATTGATGAACAAGACTTAAAGAAGGTGTTGAAGAGCTCAGATGTCGGTAAAGTTACTGTCGAGTTATCAACTCTGTAACTTGCAAAGGTTACCTACCTACCTACACTCGGGACTCTTTCACTTTACTCCATACTTCGTATTTCAACTTGAATTCATCATCTTACATTTTGTTTCTTCAATGGTGGTCAGCTTAGCATCTTCAAAGGCATCAAGAGACAGATCAGTAGAAGCTGCTGCACCTAGATTCATCCGTTTAAGAAAATATACCCAATTCGGACGCTCATCAACAAGTTTACGTTGTGTAATGAGTGATAATAGTCTTTCTTCCGTGACTCATAAAGATGGAGTAGTCATCGTTGATCATGGATCTCGCCGCCAAGAGTCTAATCTCATGCTCAGTAATTTTCTTAAGACCCGCCATTTTACTACAGTAATTATTTTTGCATTTTTGTATGTTAGTGTAAGAGTTATTGCTCATTGCAGATGAGTTCGTGACGATGTTCAGGAATAAAACAGGATACACAATCGTTGAGCCTGCTCATATGGTACGAGTATTTTGCTTCGTTACTTAAAATATTTTGGTAGGATGTATTTTCATGCTTTATACTCTGTATTACTAGCTATGGTGTTCGATCCCCTGCCTTGCGATTTGGGCCCAAAGAAACGGTCTTGTGTGTAGTATATGGTGAACAACAAACCATCTAATTATCTATATTTTTATTTTTATTTTTATTTTTAAAATTAGTAATTTTAAAAAAGAAATCAATTGTTTTTTCTGAGTGAAAAGGGTTTTTGTTTATCATTTTTATATAATTTTGAGTTTTTGAAATTAATGAATTTAATTTAATTTAATTTAATTCTCAAAAAAAAGAGTGAAAAGGGTATTACTAATGTTACTCTGACACTTCAGCTGGGTGCCGTGTCACGTGTCTGACTCCGACAATTTAGACAAAAGAATTGAAAATAGCCGTGTCAGACACATCACCGACAATTTTTGCCCCATTTGTTGTGCTTATCATCCCCGTTGTTTTGTACTTCATAGGAATTGGCAGAACCTTCCATTAGAGATGCATTCGGATCATGTATCCAACAAGGGGCGAGTCGTGTAATTATTAGCCCATTCTTTCTCCTTCCTGGTCGTCACTGGAATCAGGTAACACAATTATCGGTTCTTCTTGTTGCGCTACAACTCCGGGTTGTACTTTGTAGCATTCCTCAAATTCTTGTCTATGTTTTAAGCTTAAAAACGGGTCAAATATGATCAACGAGACAAATAATTGGTTTTATCTTTCTAAACGGGTCAAAACGGGGCGCTATTTGACCCGTTTTAATCTTTTGTTCACTTGAATCAGCGGAATCCTATGTAGTTTGTGTCGCTGTGAATAGGATATTCCTCAAATTCTTGTCTATGTTCTAAACTTAAGACGGGTCAAATATGATAAATGAGACAAATAATTGGTTTTATCTTTCTAAACGGGGCGCTATTTGACCCGTTTTAATCTTTTGTTCACTTGAATCAGCGGAATCTTATGTAGTTTGTGTCGCTGTGAATAGGATATTCCTCAAATTCTTTTATATGTTCTAAACTTAAGACAGGTCAAATATGATAAATGAGACAAATAATTGGTTTTATCTTTCTAAACGGGGCGCTATTTGACCCGTTTTAATCTTTCTTTCACTTGAATCAGCGGAATCTTATGTAGTTTGTGTCGCTGTGAATAGATATTCCTCAAATTCTTGTCTATGTTTTAAACTTAAGACGGGTCAAATATGATAAATGAGACAAATGATTGGTTTTATCTTTCTAAACGGGGCGCTATTTGACCCGTTTTAATCTTTTGTTCACTTGAATCAGCAGAATCTTATGTAGTTTGTATCGGTGTGAATAGTAGGATATTCCTCAAATTCTTGTCTATGTTCTAAACTTAAGACGGGTCAAATATGATAAATGAGACAAATAATTGGTTTTATCTTTCTAAACGGGGCGTTATTTGACCCGTTTTAATCTTTCTTTCACTTGAATCAACGGAATCTTATGTAGTTTGTGTCGGTGTGAATAGGATATTCCTCAAATTCTTGTCTATGTTCTAAACTTAAGACAGGTCAAATATGATAAATGAGACAAATAATTGGTTTTATCTTTCTAAACGGGGCGCTATTTGACCCGTTTTAATCTTTTGTTAGCTTGAATCAGCGGAATCTTATGTAGTTTGTATCGGTGTGAATAGGATATTCCTCAACTAGCAGAAGCTGCTGCCTCTGAGTACCCCGGAATTCCTTACCTTGTCACGGCCCCTTTGGGTCTGCACAACTTACTTGTTGTATGACCTTCATCTTTCCCTCCTTTTTCCATATCCATTACATTTAAGGCTTTCAAACCAAGTGATGCTAAAATTCAGATTACTAACAGTTTCGTCTTCCAAAAAGCGTTTCTTATGATGAATTATTGTACTGAGAATGGAATCATGGACGTGGGTTTTTACTCAGGAATGCTATCGAATGTTTCAGGATGTTATGAAAGACAGAATCGATTACTGCTTAAGCCATGTTGACGGTAAAACAGACGAGTGTGAAGTATGTGCAGGGACAGGCAAATGTAAACTCAAAATGCAGGACTCAGAAACCTAGATCTTGTTACATGCATTCAATTTCATTCACTGTCCACAATCGTGAATTGTGGAGCAAATTTTATCGAGAAATAACAGTTTTTAAGCATCTTGTATAATCGGTTTTTTTTTTTGTTTATGTACCACTGTATGTTACTGGAAGTGTCCCGATGAAGGCAAAGTTTTTCTTGACTCGGAGACTGGAGTGGCCGGTCTAGACAATGTTTCGACCCTTCTAGAGACGATTCTCAGGAAACTCGAGCATCAAATTGGTGAACTAGACTTAAGTTTGGTGGTACCACTTCTACAATACCGTGGGCTTTCACGGTTTTTTATGGCTCGAAATTTATAGTTCATGGTCCAGTAGATTTAGGAAAATAGTATTATACACTTGGTTGTACAATAGCATTGTACAACCAGGACAAAATTGTTGAGCTTTTATATATATTTATTGAGCTTATAAAAGTTTTTGAGCCAAGTTTACATCAAAACTCGAAAACTTTGTGATAAAGCTCAAAATCTTAAAACCAATTGTACATAGAACTATGTACAACTGGTTGTATAATCCTTTAATTGGTAGATTTAGTTGTTCACAAAGGATCGGAAAATATATTCGTAGTGTTATTCAATGAATGACGAACTACCCGTTCTCAAGGTTCGAACCCGAGTACTCTGGTTAAAGCAAGTACCTAAAATGATTTTAAATATTATAAATAAATCGAGTACCAGATGTCAAAATTTAATCGTAAAATTGTTTCATACAAGAATTTATGATAAATAATACTGTCTCATGATAAATTTTCACCCAAAAATAAATATTTTCACCAAAATATTTGAAACCGTCTCATAATAAAATTTATGATGAATAATACTGTCTCATGATAAATTTTCACCCAAAAATAAATATTTTTCACCAAAATATTTGAAACCGTCTCATAATAAAATTTATGATAAATAATACTGTCTCATGATAAATTTTCACCCAAAAATAAATTTTTTTCACCAAAATATTTGGACCGTCTCATAATAAATCGATTATCAATAGCCAAAAATAATATATTTTCACCCACCTTGTGACTTTGTGAGTGGAATCCAACTGAGTGGAAGTATATCCAAGATACTTTTTTTTTTTTTTTTTTTCTTTTTTTTTTTTTTTTGGATTGGAACATTTACAACATTCCATATAATTTGGCCTAATTTCCTTAAGTTTAAACCACACGAACCCAACACGAAATTATCAATTTTAGATTTAGTTTCAACGCCACGTGTATTAGTGTATATAAGTGGGTTTATATAAACTCGATACAAAATTTAATTGAGTCGAATTTGGGTTAAAATGTTCGTGATTTATCTACATATAACACGAATATGAACTCGACACGACCTGACACATGGATATGTAGAAAGACAAAATATACTTTTTTTTTTTTTTTTTTTTTTTTTTATAATAATAAAATGAAGAATGTAACGCATGTCACATGGATATGTAGTAGGCATATACTTTGGAACTTATCCATTTAATTCCCAAGATTTGCGTACATATTTCCAAGTTTAAATTTTTTGACTTGGCAGTTTTACTTTTACCGTTCCTTGACCCTTGTTTTGTCATGGATGCATGTAAACTCGGTCCGACTCGACAAATCTATCTTAGGAATCGTTTGGTTACTCATCCAATTACCGGGAAGTGCAAGTTCCCAGGAAGTCTATTTTCAGGGAGTTGTTTGGTTGCCCACTTCCCGAGAATTGTCACTTCCCGGGAATTCCCACTTCCTCCACAATGGGGGAAGTTACTCACCAAGCCCCCTTGGTGTGTGTAGAACTTCTCGCATGAAGTCATTTCCCACATGGCAACCAAACAATATTTTTTAATTCCTATGAAATACAAATTCACGTGAATTTAAAGTTCCCGATAACTTCATCTTTCCATGGTGAACCAAACGAGTCCTTAATGAATTGATTAAGATAACCTAATAATGATTTGACATGAACTCTTTCTGATCGGACCGACTAATCCAACTGATAAGCGACTTGAATCCAAACTGAACATAATTATGACTCGACTCGACTCGAACTGACCTGACCTATAGAAACGTGATTAATTGGACAAGCTAAGCAATGAGGTTTAGACATGCATGCGTACCAAACTTATGAAGCTACCAACCACATGACAAACGGAATTTATGAAAGGAAAAAATTGTGTGAATTCATCACCCAAAAAAGAGGTGATAATAATAATAATAATAATAATAATAGTAATAATAATAATAATAATAATGGTAGATGAGGAAAGTGTGAAGTGATCACAATAATAATGTTCCATCAAATTAAATTAAATTAAATTAAAATTATATAAACGTTTTTTCTAACGTGTAGGCAGAGGTTAATAAGTTAATTAAATAAAATAATATTAACATGATTACATGAATATTGTCTGAGTATGATAAATAGAAATTAATATTTTAATTTCACATGATAATATCTATGTTAATGTTGCTTTAATTAGCTTACTAACGTGTATTCAGTGGACACACGTTAGAAAAACCGTTATATAAAAGGAGAAATCAGAACAATTATGGAACGGCTAAATTTCATATGAGATGACTTCGTATTAAGAATGTGTTATAAAATTATGGAACCGTTTTGTGTTATTCTTGTATTAATTTTTTCTTAAGAGATTTATTTAGATTTTAAATTATGTTTTTTCGATCCAATTCGAACGTTGGAGAAGTTTGTTTTGATCAAATTCAATCCAATTCAAATTTATAAATTTAATACGGTGGTTTATATAATTTTGTGCCAAAAGAATTGCGATATTACGCAGGTGTAAAACCACTCTATATCTCTAACTTTTTAAAAGTAAAATTAAAGTCAAATATGAACAACATTTAAGACTTGAAATTTACCATATTGAGTCAATGACAATATAAATAATTTAAATTGAGAACTTTTTAATTTTATTTTTATATATATACTCCGATACTCGTATAAAATATGATTAATTGACAAATAAAATGATCAAAATAACCCATAAACACTAAATCTAACCCAAATTCTTGTCAACACGGTCATATATTCATCATAAACTTATAACAAATCAAATGACAGTCACTTAAAAATCAAATGACCAAAATGCACTTTTTTAAAATTTTACATTTGTTGAGACCCGTTTCACTATCAATATCTTTCAATTTACATCAGCAAAAATTCAAAAAAATTAAACAATATTCTACATTTCTACCTGATTATCGAGAATATTAAAGGTTCTCTTTGAATATGAATAATATACTCCTACAGTATGTCAAAGAAAAACATGTACTTTGAATTTGAACGTAGGAAATAAATTATTAAATTATATGTATATGAATTAAATGTAAAATACATCACTGTATATAATAACAAAAAATTTGTCTCATCTAACCATAAATTTTTTCGATCATAATTTCAAAACGAGTGCTCATAATATATCCACATTAAGAGAAATCGATCTTAAAAACCAAAAAGCAAAGAAAAAAAAAAGTTAGAGAGAAGAAAAAAAAGGGTGTGTTTTTATCATTTACTAGTAACACAACACTACCACTCTCTATTGTGTGTATGAATATGTCACAGTAAAAGGTTTGTTCTAGTATCATCCTCTCTGATTCATTCAACTTCATCTCTTTTCCTTTCATTTTCCTCACTTTTTCCCCCTTCTTTAATTCATCAATCAAATCAAACAATCAATTAAATTAATCAAATTAATAAAATTAACTAAATAAATTAGTTAATTTAATTAATTTGATTTGATTTTCCCCTTGTTTATTTTTCATAATTACACCCAATTTTCTGCATTTTGATGAACCTAATTTCTGGGTTTTTTCTCTTCTCAAATGGGTACCCTTTAACTTCCCCAAAGTTGCCTTTTTCAAGTAATTTACTGTGATTTTATGTTATTTTAATATTTAAGTTTTAGGGTTCTTACCAAAGTTTTGATCTTTACTCATATTATCTTACTTAAATTGCAATTTCATGTTAATTTCATCATTTTTATTAATTTTATTAATTTAGTAATTGTTTGCTTACTCTGTTTTCAACCACTTTAATCCCAGATTTTAGTGATTAAAATGTCATAATCAATTAATTATAATGTTTTTTGATTAAAGTTTGATTTTTTTTGGGTAATGTGAGTACAATTTATAGTTTAAATCTCAATTCTTTTGGTAGTTTTTTTAGATTGAAGTTTTGGTAATGTTGGGAGATATAACATGGAAATGGATCTAATAACGTTATTGAGAAACCGTCTTTTAAATTTGTAGTTTAATGTTATTGAGAAACCGTCTTTTTAAGTTCGATTTTTTTTGGTAATTTGATGTTGGTTTTGCATGTTTTTTTTGTGTGCAGATTTGTAGCATTGAGATCTGTACAACTCTTTAATTCAAGCGTTTCTGTACGTTTTTCTTTCTCCTAACTCGATTTAATTCATAATAATAATTATAATTATAATTATAATAATAATTCATTAATTGTTTTTATTAAATTTAAATTGCAACGTTTAAAAAACCCAAATTATTTAAATTTAAACTGTAAAAAACCCATTTTCCCACTAATTTATTATTGTTTTCATTTAATGCTAACAAAATTGAAAAAAAAAATCAAAAGAGCTGTTGTAAATTGTGTTATTTAAGTAGTTTTGAATAAAATTCTGTTCCTAATTAATGGGTTTTAGCCAAAAAAATAATAAATTAAATTCATTTCAATTTTTAATCATCCAAAAATTTGATTTTTATTTCATTTATTTGGAATAAAATCAAATAAAACATCATAAAAGTACAGAATTAAATCTATTTAAATTCTCACAATTGTTGTTTTAGTTCAAAGTTTTGATTTTTTCTTTCATTTATTCGGAATAAAAAACCCAAAAAACCCAAAAATACAGAATTAAATCTATTTAAATCCTGAGAATTATTGTTTTAGTTCAAAGTTTTGATTTTTCTTTCACTTATTTGGAATTAAAAACCCGAAAAAACCCGAAAATACATAATTAAATCTATTTAAATTCTCACAATTGTTGTTTTAGTTCGAAGTTTTGATTTTTCTTACATTTATTTAGAATATAAAAAACCCAAAAAAAATCCTAAAATACAGAATTAAAATCCATTTAATTTCTGAGAATTGTTGTTTTTTTAGTTCAAAAAATTGATTCTTTTTTTGTTTATTTGTTGTTAGAAAAAAAAAAAGCAAAATGCAGAAGCCACCACAAGAAGATTTCTCTCTAAAAGAGACAAATCCACACCTTGGAGGTGGAAAAGTGACTGGAGATAAACTTACAAGCACCTATGACCTAGTTGAGCAAATGCAATACCTCTATGTTAGGGTAGTCAAGGTAAAAGACCTCCCTAGTATGGACCTCACGGGTTCTTGCGACCCGTATGTTGAAGTAAAACTCGGTAACTATAAGGGCACAACCCGTCACTATGAAAAACGAACTTCTGCTGAATGGAACCAAGTTTTCGCCTTTTCTAAGGATCGTATTCAGGCGTCGGTCCTTGAGGTTAGTGTCAAGGATAAGGACGCGATTAAGGATGATTTCATTGGTCGGGTCTTGTTTGATCTTAATGAGGTCCCTAAACGGGTCCCACCCGATAGTCCGTTAGCCCCTCAATGGTATAGGCTTGAGGATAGGAAGAGTGACAAGGCGAGGGGTGAGTTGATGTTGGCTGTGTGGTGGGGGACGCAAGCTGACGAGGCGTTTCCCGAGGCGTGGCATTCGGATGCTGCGGCCGTTAGTGGTAGTGATGCTTTGGCTAGTTTTCGGTCTAAGGTTTACTTGTCCCCTAAGCTTTGGTATTTGAGGGTTAATGTTATCGAGGCTCAAGACTTGATCCCTAGTGATAAAGGTCGGTTTCCCGAGGTTTATGTCAAGGCGATTCTTGGTAGTCAAGCTCTTAGAACTAGGGTTTCGCAAAGTCGGACGATTAACCCGATGTGGAATGAGGATCTTATGTTTGTTGCGGCCGAACCCTTTGAGGAGGCGTTGATCTTAAGCGTGGAGGACCGTGTGGGGCCCAATAAGGATGAGGTCCTAGGCCGGTCCTTGATCCCGTTACAATATGTTGATAGGAGGTTGGACCATAGGCCGATAAACTCGAAATGGTATAACCTTGAGAAACATGTCATGGTCGATGGGGAGAAGAAGAAGGACAACAAATTCTCTAGCCGGATTCATATGAGGATTTGTTTGGAAGGCGGGTACCATGTCCTTGACGAATCCACACATTATAGTAGCGATCTTAGACCCACGGCCAAGCAACTATGGAGGCCGAGTATTGGGGTTCTAGAACTCGGGATCTTGACCGCTCAAGGGTTGATGCCGATGAAAGTGAAGGATAACCGTCAAACCACCGACGCCTATTGTGTTGCCAAATACGGTCAGAAATGGGTTCGAACCAGAACCATCATCGACAGTTTCAGCCCGAAATGGAACGAGCAGTATACTTGGGAGGTGTTTGACCCGTGTACCGTTATCACTGTTGGTGTATTCGACAACTGTCACTTACATGGAGGCGACAAGGGGGGGAGTCGAGATTCAAGAATTGGGAAAGTGAGAATCCGACTTTCTAGTTTGGAAACGGACCGAGTCTACACTCATGCATACCCACTTTTGGTTCTTCACCCGTCCGGGGTCAAAAAAATGGGCGAAATCCAACTCGCGGTCCGATTCACTTGCTCGTCTTTGCTCAACATGATGCACATGTACTCACACCCGTTACTCCCGAAAATGCATTACTTACATCCCTTAACGGTTAGCCAACTCGACAACCTAAGGCACCAAGCGACCCAAATTGTGTCGATGAGGTTGAGCCGGGCTGAACCACCTTTGAGGAAGGAAGTGGTCGAGTTCATGCTCGATGTGGGATCTCATATGTGGAGTATGAGACGAAGCAAGGCGAATTTCTTCCGAATCATGAACGTGTTAGGCGGGTTAATAGCCGTTGGAAGATGGTTTGACCAAATTTGCAATTGGAAGAATCCGATCACAACCGTGCTCATCCACATCTTGTTCTTCATCCTCGTCATGTACCCGGAACTTATCCTCCCGACGATCTTCCTCTACCTTTTCTTGATCGGGGTTTGGTACTACCGGTGGAGGCCGAGGCACCCGCCTCACATGGATACCCGTTTGTCCCACGCGGATTCGGCCCACCCGGATGAGCTCGACGAGGAATTCGACACCTTCCCAACGTCCAAACCCGCGGATATTGTTCGGATGAGGTATGACCGGTTGAGGAGCATAGCCGGGCGGATCCAGACGGTTGTCGGTGACCTGGCGACGCAGGGTGAACGGGTCCAGTCACTGCTGAGCTGGCGGGACCCACGGGCGACCGCTTTGTTTGTGATTTTCTGCTTGATTGCTGCTGTTGTGTTGTATGTTACGCCGTTTCAGGTGGTGGCGCTGGTGACCGGGTTTTATGTGCTGAGACACCCGAGGTTCCGTCACAGGCTCCCGTCCGT
Source organism: Agrostemma githago (assembly GCA_958450325.1). NCBI lineage: Eukaryota > Viridiplantae > Streptophyta > Magnoliopsida > Caryophyllales > Caryophyllaceae > Agrostemma > Agrostemma githago. The sequence continues at coordinate 75,404,600 of OY288247.1, read as the reverse complement.
TCCGTTGAATTTCTTCAGGAGGTTGCCCGCTCGTACCGACTCTATGCTGTGAAAAACCCAAACCCAAACCCGTATGTGTATTGGACTCGGATTCTCTTGTCGGTTTTTTTTTTTGGGGCTTCGGTTGGTTTAGTCGTGATCATGGTTATATATATGTTTTCGTCCGTACCTTGTAGTATTGTGTCGACTTTGTCGGGATTTGTTTTCTGGTTTTTAACCTTTTATCCGAAACTAATCTATATATTTTGATGCTTCATATTTGTGCTGCCCGCGATCCATTTGGGATGACCCGGATATGGACCCGTATATTAGACCCAATTGAATTCGGGTTCGGGTTGGTTTGGGTGAGATTGGGTTATTCGGGTTCCAATGTTTAGAATAGGTTAGATCGTGCGGATCGATTTTGGTCAATTGGGGTCAATCAAGGTCACTTCATATTTGTGTTGCCCGTGATCCATTTGGGTTGACCCGGATATGGATCCGTATATTAAGACCCAATTTGAATTTGGGTTCAGGTCGGTTTTGTGAGATTGGGTCATTTGGGTTCCAATGTAGTAGACCACACACATCTACAACAGATTCGTCCATATGAGTAGATAAGACAGAATTCGACCGCCTAGATAATAGTAAATGGTTTGTCGGTTTGTTTTTATTTTACCTGTCATCGGTTTATGTCAGATATATATATATATATATATATATAGAGAGAGAGAGAAAGTAGTAAAAATGATGCATGTGCACTTCAATAATGAAGAAGCAAGTTGTTTGGTGATGTTGTTGGAAGGAAGGTTAAAGAAATTGTGTGAGTTTTGTTTGAGAAACATCCTCTCAATGTTTGGTGGAATGTGTCATAAATTTGGATCTTGATTCTTGTTTTTTTTTTTTTAAATAATAAATTCTCTCTATACAAAATCTTTGTTTTGTGACATTGATTTAGGCACTAATTGCAACCATCATTGTACTTAGTAACTACTCTTAGTGACTTAGTACTGAGTGCCAAGTAGACCTGACAAAACCAATCTGATACAACTTTAACCAATAGCCTAGATTGACCTTTCTAATTTGAATGATCCGGCTTCGAAGTTACACTAATGTTGAGATTCGTGAGAGAAAATTTTACCCTTTTACTCCGTAATACTTCTACTTTCTTACCCAACTCGACTTTTTTTTTTTTTTTTTTTGGAAGTGTACCCAACTTGACTTTGAATTAAACATGTTTTTAAAAAAATAAATAAATTGATTTTCACACATACTCAAAAGATAACCAGACTGAACCGAACCACCAAAGTTGGACCGGACCCATCATAAATACTCTAGTGGGCTACGTGTGTCGCATGCCGTATTTTGGTCCCACTTTAGCCTACAAACATGCTATGCTTTCAAGTTTCGATTGTCTGATGAGTCGATTTCACGGTAATTTAATTATAACTTTACTCATCCGTTATCATATTTTGATGGTTAATGACTTAACGTATATTCTATTAAATATTTTACGGAGTATAATTTATAACTTTTGACTCATTTTCTAAGATAAAAAGACGGGTCAATTCATGCTACTGGTCGAGAACTTTCGACTCATTTTCTATGATAAAAAGGACGAATTCAGGTTACTGAACAAACTCGAGTGAGTATTAGGTCTGTTCTTTTGGACTTATATTCAGTCAATTTCAGTTCAGTTCAGTTTAGTTCAGCTCCAGGAGGCATATTTTGTCTCTATATTTCAGTCAATTTCAGTTAAATTAAGTTCAGTTAAGTTAAGTTCAGTCAATTTCAGTCCAAAAGAACAGGACCTTAGTGTCGGTTTTACATCATAGTAGCATCAAAATGATATGCAAATTGAAATGGAGTTTGTCGCATACATACATGATTCAAAAAGGGCAAAAAGGAAAGGGAGAATGAGTTGTCGGTTTTCATCCAGCCTCAACCAAGACAAGTTTAGCCCAATAGGAGTGCACATGGGATGGTTGCCCTTTCTCGTCCTTTAAACGTAGGACATTTAGGTAAAGTGACCCGATCTGACATCTGAACTATATACTCTAATAGAATATAAATGACCCTTAACCATCGCCTTAAGTTTTGGTTGAGATAGTTCGTTAACATATTCGAACTTGATTTATAATCCAGATTAACTTGATTTGATTTCGGCACGTCTCAAAACGTAATTTTATTGGTTTTTAAAAGTTTATATTGAAATTCACAAATGACTCTTATATTACACAGGGGAATTGTATTTGGTATGAGCTTTGTCCAGCGCGATTATGGATCCATTTTATTTTGGGACCGAAAAGGCCGAAAAAAAACGGATAATAACCTTCAAAAATTGGTTATTTTTGACTATTTTCGAAAGGTGTGAAAGTTGTTCGAAAGTGTGCGAATGTTCTTTGATGAAAAATTTGCTGATATGCGTAGAATGTATAATAACGATTATTGAAACCCTCTTACACGATTTAAAATGGAATATATAACTTGTTTCGACTAATTTCGTAACTTCTCAAAATGCAATATTATGACTTTTAAAACTCTTTATAAAAATTCAAATGACCCTCATATTACAACGGGACATTGTCTTTGTTGTGGACTTTGTTCAACACGAATATAGAGATGATTTATTCCGGGACCCAAAATGGCAAAAAAACGTGGATAATAACCTTCAAAATCGATCATTTTTTGCTATTTTTCGGAAACAGTGAAAGTTGTTCAAAATCGTGAATATTTTTGAAGAAAACTTGGCGATAGGAATACGATGCCTAATAATGATTATTTGATCCCTCTAACACGAAATAAAATGGAGTTTAGAACATATTTCGACTGATTTCGACACGTTTCAAAACTCAATCTTGAGGCTTTTAAAAGTCTCTATCGATATCCAAATGACTCTCATATTACACCGAGACATTGTATTTGGTGTAAACTTTGTTCAGCGCGATTATAGACATATTTTATTCCGGCAGCCAAATTGGCAAAAACAAACGTGAATAATAACCTTCAAAATCGATCATTTTTTACTATTTTTCGAAAGTGGTGAAAGTTGTTCAAAATCGTTAATATTTTTGAAGAAAACTTTGCGATAGTATTAGGATGCCAAATAATGATTATTTGATCCCTCTCACACGAAATAAGATGGAGTATAGAACATATTTCGACTGATTTCGACACATTTCAAAACTCAATCTTGAGGCTTTTAATAGTCTCTATTGATATCCAAATGACCCTCATAATGCACCGAAACATTGTATTTGGTGTGGACTTTATTTAGTGCGAATATAGACATATTTTATTCCGGGACCCAAAATGGCTAAAAAACGTGGATAATAACCTTCAAAATCGATCATTTTTGTCTATTTTTCGAAAGCGGTGAAAGTTGTTCAAAATCGTGAATATTTTTGAAGAAAACTTGGCGATAGGAATACGATGCCTAATAATAATTATTTGATCCCTCTAACACGAAATAAAATGGAGTTTAGAACATGTTTTGACTGATTTCGACACGTTTCAAAACTCAATCTTGAGGCATTTAAATGTCTCTATCGATATCCAAATGACCCTCAAATTACACCGAGACATTGTATTTGGTGTAAACTTTGTTCAGCGCAATTATTGACATATTTTATTCCGGCAGCCAAATTGGCAAAAAAACGTGAATAATAACCTTCAAAATCGATCATTTTTGGCTATTTTTCGAAAGCGGTGAAAGTTGTTCAAAATCGTGAATATTTTTGAAGAAAACTTTGCGATAGGATTAGGATGCCTAATAATGATTATTTGATCCCTCTCACACGAAATAAAATGGAGTATAGAACATATTTCGACTGATTTCGACACATTTCAAAACTCAATCTTGAGGCTTTTAATAGTCTCTATTGATATCCAAATGACCCTCATATTGCACCGAGACATTGTATTTGGTGTGGACTTTATTCTGTGCAAATATAGACATATTTTATTCCGGGACCCAAAATGGCTAAAAAACGTGGATAATAACCTTCAAAATCGACCATTTTTGTCTATTTTTCGAAAGCGGTGAAAGTTGTTCAAAATCGTGAATATTTTTGAAGAAAACTTGGCGATAGGAATACGATGCCTAATAATGATTATTTGATCCCTCTAACACGAAATAAAATGGAGTTTAGAACTTGTTTTGACTGATTTCGACACGTTTCAAAACGCAATCTTGAGGCTTTTAAATGTCTCTACTGATATCCAAATGACCCTCATATTGCACCGAGACATTGTATTTGGTGTGGACTTTATTCAGTGCGATTATAGACATATTTTATTCCGGGACCCAAAATGGCAAAAAAATGTGGATAATAACCTTCAAAATCGATCATTTTTGTCTATTTTTCGAAAGCGGTGAAAGTTGTTCAAAATCGTGAATATTTTTGAAGAAAACTTTGCGATAGGATTAGGATGCCTAATAATGATTATTTGATCCCTCTAACACGAAATAAAATGGAGTTTAGAACATGTTTTGACTGATTTCGACACGTTTCAAAACTCAATCTTGAGGCTTTCAAATGTCTCTATCGATATCCAAATGACCCTCAAATTACACCGAGACATTGTATTTGGTGTAAACTTTGTTCAGCGCGATTATAGACATATTTTATTCCGGCACCCAAATTGGCAAAAAAACGTGAATAATAACCTTCAAAATCGATCATTTTTGGCTATTTTTCGAAAGCGGTGAAAGTTGTTCAAAATCGTGAATATTTTTGAAGAAAACTTTGAGATAGGAATACAATGCCTAATAATGATTATTAGATCCCTCTAACACAAAATAAAATGGAGTATAGAACATATTTCGACTGATATCGACGCGTTTCAAAACGCAATCTTGAGTCTTTTAAAAGTCTCTACTGATATCCAAATGACCCTCATATTGCACCGAGACATTGTATTTGGTGTGGACTTTATTCTGTGCGAATATAGACATATTTTATTCCGGGACCCAAAATGGCTAAAAAACGTGGATAATAACCTTCAAAATCGATCATTTTTGTCTATTTTTCGAAAGCGGTGAAAGTTGTTCAAAATCGTGAATATTTTTGAAGAAAACTTGGCGATAGGAATACGATGCCTAATAATGATTATTTGATCCCTCTAACACGAAATAAAATGGAGTTTAGAACTTGTTTTGACTGATTTCGACACGTTTCAAAACGCAATCTTGAGGCTTTTAAATGTCTCTACTGATATCCAAATGACCCTCATATTGCACCGAGACATTGTATTTGGTGTGGACTTTATTCAGTGCGATTATAGACATATTTTATTCCGGGACCCAAAATGGCAAAAAAATGTGGATAATAACCTTCAAAATCGATCATTTTTGTCTATTTTTCGAAAGCGGTGAAAGTTGTTCAAAATCGTGAATATTTTTGAAGAAAACTTGGCGATAGGAATACGATGCCTAATAATGATTATTTGATCCCTCTAACACGAAATAAAATGGAGTTTAGAACATGTTTTGACTGATTTCGACACGTTTCAAAACGTAATCTTGAGGCTTTTAAATGTCTCTATTGATATCCAAATGACCCTCAAATTACACCGAGACATTGTATTTGGTGTAAACTTTGTTCAGCGCGATTATAGACATATTTTATTCCGGCACTCAAATTGGCAAAAAAACGTGAATAATAACCTTCAAAATCGATCATTTTTGGCTATTTTTCGAAAGCGGTGAAAGTTGTTCAAAATCGTGAATATTTTTGAAGAAAACTTTGCGATAGGATTAGGATGCCTAATAATGATTATTTGATCCCTCTCACACGAAATAAAATGGACTTTAGAACTTGTTTTGAATGATTTCGACACGTTTCAAAACACAATCTTGAGGCTTTTAAATGTCTCTTTCTATATCCAAATGACCCTCATACTGCACCGAGACATTGTATTTGGTGTGGACTTTATTCAGTGCGAATATAGACATATTTTATTCCGGGACCCAAAATGGCTAAAAAATGTGGATAATAACCTTCAAAATCGTGGATAATAACCTTCAAAATCAAAACCTTCAAAATCGAGATAGATAGAGAAGGGCGATTCTAGGGCTGCTGTTCGTCCCCCTCCCTGAGCTCCGGTGCTGGCCTGACGCCGACAGTCCTTTTCCGGTGCCTCCATGAGAAAGAAGAACCGCCTTTCGGGGAAGGGCCCCAAGGCTTCGATCAGTGCCATTGCAAAAGAGGTAATGATTCGGAAAACTCATTTGGATTCTGTTTCTAGTGAAGTAGAAGATGTTCAAACCACCAATGAGAAAATTATAGAGATTCCGGGTTTGACCTATGAATCGGATTGTGAGGAGAATGAAGTGATTGAGCTTGAAAATGTAGTGAGACCGGATTCTCACCCCTCCCCTTTGGATTGTATTGGGTGGAAACAAAAGGATGGGAAAAAATCCTTTGACATTGAGGAGGATGAAGAATTGATGAAGTTCACTAGTGATGATGTTGAAGACGAAATTGATTATTGGAGCAATGCCGTCTATTGTTTTATCATGGGAGCTAATCCTCCATGGGAAGTGATTGAAGGGTATGTGAGGAGAATATGGAAGGAGCATGGAATTGATAAAATCTCATTTCTACCAAATGGAATTTTTGTAGTTCGGTTCAAGGAAAAGAATGCTAAGGTAAATGTTCTCAATCATGGAATCTTTATGTTTGATAACAAACCTTTAATTGTGAAAGAATGGACTCCGAATGCTAAATTGGACAAGGAGGATGTGCAAGAAGTACCTATTTGGATACAATTGCATGATTTACCTTTGAAATTTTGGGGCCGATGTCTAAGTCGTTTAGCCTCGTTGGTGGGACCGTATGTTAAATCTGACTTAGCTACGGAAGAGCGCACTAGACTAGGTTATGCTAGGGTCATGGTTTTGGTCAAAGTGGGACAAATTTTCAAAAGCTCAATCAAATTCATGGATGAGCTTGAAAATGTTGTTGAGGTCAAAATTAAGTACGAATGGAAACCCACTTGGTGTTCTAAATGTAGAGGTTATGGTCATGAAGCTAGAGAATGCAAGAAAGAGGAGATGAATAAAGCGAGATTGGAAATGAAAAAGAAACAAAACCGGGGTGGAGTTGTGCCCAATTTGGCAGCTCATAAACCTGATGGACTGAAGACTTTTGCTGTTGGACAGCAGTCTGCCACTGTCCTGCAGAAAACTGCTGTTGGTGTGGCCGCTGTGCTGCAAACTGCTGTTCCTGCGGCTGTTTCTTTTGCGGCTGTCCCGCAGCAGGTTACTGCTGCTTCTTCTGGTGCGGCTACTGCTGTACCTGCTGCTTCTGCGGCTGCTTCTGCTTCTGTTTTGGCTGCTGCTGTGGGGCCGTCACAGAACAGGTCGGTTTTTCGGACCAAAGCATCTGCTGCTAGGCTGCATTCTGTGAGTGGTTTAATTAACCCTGATGTCCGCTTTGTGGATATGTTACGTGGTTCACCAGATGTAATGAGATTGGAGGAAAAGGAAGGAGTTGGATTGGAATTGGTTGTTAATGGAAGTTCATAATATAGGATGTTGGAATGTACGCGGCATGTGTAACTTAAGCAAGCAACGTGCAATTAGTGAATTGGTTAGGAAACAGCAGGTTGATATTTTTGGTCTCCTAGAGACTAAAATTAAAAATAAATCTTATGCTAAAGTCCAACAGAATGTTTTTTCCGATTGGAGCATTACGGCTAATAATCACTGTCATGAAGGAGGTCGAATTTGGCTTTTGTGGAAACATGAAAGGGTTAATTTGACGATTGTGGAGTATAGTAATCAAAGTATTCATATCAAAGTTACTACTTTAGCGGGGAAGGATTATTGGCTCACTCTTGTGTATGCCTTTAACTCAGCCTCGGGGAGAACAGAGCTTTGGAGAAGACTAGAAAGTTATGCTCATAAAGAGCCTTGGATGATTATGGGGGACTTCAACTGTGTTGTGGAAGCTCGTGAACGTCTAGGGGGGAACTCTTCGGAGGAAGCTATGAATCAATTTCGAGACTGTTTGGCGAACTGTGAGGTTAGTGATTGCAAGGCTAGTGGGTCTTGGTTCACTTGGAATAATAAACATAGGGTGGCTGAAACTAGAGTTTATAGTCGTATTGATAGGTGTTTAATTAATGATGAGATGATGGGTCTGTTTCCGAACGGGTTTGCGAACTTCTTACCTGAAGGAACCTTTGACCATTGTCCTTGTGTTGTTCAACTTGAGCACCCGCCGATAAGGAAGAATCGTAGCTTTAAGTACATGAATATGTGGAGCAAAGCGCCGAATTTTGGTTCTTGTGTTTCTGAAACTTGGAAGGAGACGATCTTTGGGACACCAATGTTTCGGATTGTGAAGAAACTGGGTAGACTCAAAAGACCTTTGAAGAGGTTGAATGCTGATTGTTTTTCGGATATTGAAAATCGGTGTAATCAGGCTGAGCTCAGACTCGACCAACTACAGCAGCGTCTCAGGGCTGACCAGTCCACGGAGCTAATGCAGGAGGAGAGTGAGATGAATGAGCAGGTTAGGATTTTACAGGCTGCTAGGGCTGATTTTTGGAGCCAGAAATCTAAGCTTAAATGGGTCCGTGATGGGGATGTCAATTCGGCGTATTTTCACGGCCTTCTCAGAGGACGAAGGGCTCACAACGCAATTGCTAAAATTGCAGATGCTGATGGCCTGGAATGTGGCAATAAAGCCTCGATTGAGGATGCGTTCACTAGGTACTACCGTGGACTCCTCGGCGAGTCACGGACTGTCGAGGAGATTGATTTTGACTTGATTAGGCGGGGACCCGTTTGCAACCAGGAGCACAAAATGATTCTGGAGGCAATCGTGACACCGGATGAAATCAAGAGGGCTCTTTTTAGTATTCCCCGGGATAAGTCGCCGGGACCGGATGGTTTCTCGAGTCAATTTTTTATTGATTCATGGGATATTATTGGTGAGGATGTCGTTTTGGCTATCCAGGACTTCTTCATCTCGGGTAAGCTTTTAAAGCAGCTTAATTGTGCGAACATAGTTCTGATTCCTAAAGTGAATAAACCCCAACATGTGAAAGAATTCAGACCGATTGCTTGTTGTAATGTCTTGTACAAGTGTATTGCTAAAATTATTTGTGCAAGGATGGCTAAGGTTCTGCCCCAGATAATTTCTCCTACTCAAGGAGGTTTTATTGAAGGTCGGAGTATTGTGGAGAATGTGCTGATTTGTCAAGACTTGGTGCGTATGTATAAGAGAGGGCGAATTTCGCCAAGATGCCTTTTTAAAGTTGATATTCATAAGGCATATGACTGGGTGGAATGGACTTTTGTTGATCAGATGCTGAGAGCGCTTGACTTTCCTGATCACTTTCGCAGGTTGGTTATGGAATGCGTTGAGACTGTTTCCTATTCGCTTTGTGCTAATGGGGACAATTTTGGGTTTTTTCGAGGGAAAAGGGGGTTGAGACAAGGGGATCCCATGTCGCCTTTGTTATTCACGATTTGTATGGACTATTTCTCTCGAATCATGAACTTTGGAAGAATGGATAGGAATTTTAAATTCCATCCGAAATGTGGTCCTCTGAAGCTGACTCATTTGCTTTTTGCGGATGACCTCCTCCTGTTTTGTAAGGGGGATCGGGAATCGATGGAATTCTTGTGGAGTGCTTTTGCTACTTTTAGCAGGGCCTCGGGTCTGAGTTTAAGTGTGGGTAAGTCTCATGCTTATTTCGCAGGGGTGGATGAAGACAGGAAGGCTTCGATTCTTCGGCTCTCGGGGTGCGTCGAAGGTACGTTTCCTTTTCGGTATCTTGGGTTACCTATCCAAAGTACTCGCTTAGGTAAACTTGATTGTGGAAATTTGATTGCCCGCATTATCTCGAGGATCTCTGGTATAGGAGCCCGTAAACTGTCTTATGCTGGGAGACTTACTCTGGTCCAATCTGTTTTGTCCCAATTGCATAATTATTGGGCAATGATTTTTATCATTCCTAAGTTTGTCATGGCTCGAATTATTTCACTATGTCGTAATTTCTTATGGGAAGGTGGTGTAGAAGGAAATAATCGAGCTTTGGTTAGTTGGGAAAAAATTTGTCGGCCTAAAGATGAAGGAGGTTTGGGAATTAGAGATCTGTATATCTGGAATGAAGCAGCGGTGGCAAAGCTAGCTTCTTGGGTGTTTGATCAGCCGGACCGGCTGTGGGTTCGGTGGGTCAATAGCATCTATCTGAAGGGGGTGGAGTGGTATGATTATCACCCTCATTCAGATGTTACGTGGGCGTGGAGGAAAATTTGTCAGGCTAAAGAAAAAATTAAGAATATGTTTGTCGATGGTCTTTGGCATGGAGAGAAATCTTGTTTCTCGATTTCGAGGGCCTATCAGGACTTAAGACCTCGAGACTCGCGGGTTCCTTGGGCGAGACTTGTATGGAGCGCGTGGAGTGTTCCGAGGCATAGTTTCATCTCGTGGCTTGTGTTTCGAGGGGCCCTTAGTACGAGGAAGAAACTTTTTAGGATTGGGGTTGCAGATTCGGATCGCTGCTTTATCTGTGAGCAGGAAGAAGAGAGTTTAAAGCACCTTTTCTTTGCTTGCAGTTGGAGCTCGCGGGTGATGGGTCTTTTGAGCAATTGGGTGCGGAAATCAATCCCGTGCAACACGGGGATGGTCTGGGCTATGAAAATACGGGGCTCGAAGTTGCAATGTAGTGTGATTCGAGCTATGATCAATGCGACTATTTACCATATTTGGAGGCAGAGAAATTCGTGTAGAATTGATGGAATGATGATTCATCCACGGGAGATAGTCAAATTGATCGTGTCGGATGTTAAGAATAGAATTTTGTGTAAGATTAATTACCCTGTAACAGATAAGGATGCTAAATGGCTACATAACCTGATGTAATCATTTCAGTTTTGTTGTTCCGTTTTTTTTATATACTTACCCTTTACCAAAAAAAAAAAAACCTTCAAAATCGATCATTTTTGTCTATTTTTCGAAAGCGGTGAAAGTTGTTCAAAATCGTGAATATTTTTGAAGAAAACTTGGCGATAGGAATACGATGCCTAATAATGATTATTTGATCCCTCTAACACGAAATAAAATGGAGTTTAGAACATGTTTTGACTGATTTCGACACGTTTCAAAATGTAATCTTGAGGCTTTTAAATGTCTCTATTGATATCCAAATGACCCTCAAATTACACCGAGACATTGTATTTGGTGTAAACTTTGTTCAGCGCTATTATAGACATATTTTATTCCGGCACCCAAATTGGCAAAAAAACGTGAATAATAACCTTCAAAATCGATCATTTTTGGCTATTTTTCGAAAGCGGTGAAAGTTGTTCAAAATCGTGAATATTTTTGAAGAAAACTTTGCGATAGGATTAGGATGCCTAATAATGATTATTTGATCCCTCTCACACGAAATAAAATGGAGTATAGAACATATTTCGACTGATTTCGACACATTTCAAAACTCAATCTTGAGGCTTTTAATAGTCTCTATTGATATCCAAATGACCCTCATATTGCACCGAGACATTGTATTTGGTGTGGACTTTATTCAGTGCGAATATAGACATATTTTATTCCGGGACCCAAAATGGCTAAAAAACGTGGATAATAACCTTCAAAATCGATCATTTTTGTCTATTTTTCGAAAGCGGTGAAAGTTGTTCAAAATCGTGAATATTTTTGAAGAAAACTTGGCGATAGGAATACGATGCCTAATAATAATTATTTGATCCCTCTAACACGAAATAAAATGGAGTTTAGAACATGTTTTGACTGATTTCGACACGTTTCAAAACTTAATCTTGAGGCTTTTAAATGTCTCTATCGATATCCAAATGACCCTCAAATTACACCGAGACATTGTATTTGGTGTAAACTTTGTTCAGCGCGATTATAGACGTATTTTATTCCGACAACCAAATTGGCAAAAAAATGTGAATAATAACCTTCAAAATCGATCATTTTTGGCTATTTTTCGAAAGCGGTGAAAGTTGTTCAAAATCGTGAATATTTTTGAAGAAAACTTTGCGATAGGATTAGGATGCCAAATAATGATTATTTGATCCCTCTCACACGAAATAAAATGGAGTATAGAACATATTTCGATTGATTTCGACACATTTCAAAACTCAATCTTGAGGCTTTTAATAGTCTCTATTGATATCCAAATGACCCTCATATTGCACCGAGAGATTGTATTTGGTGTGGACTTTATTCAGTACGAATATAGACATATTTTATTCCGGGACCCAAAATGGCTAAAAAACGTGGATAATAACCTTCAAAATCAATCATTTTTGTCTATTTTTTGAAAGCGGTGAAAGTTGTTCAAAATCGTGAATATTTTTGAAGAAAACTTGGCGATAGGAATACGATGCCTAATAATAATTATTTGATCCCTCTAACACGAAATAAAATGGAGTTTAGAACATATTTCGACTGATTTCGACACGTTTCAAAACTCAATCTTGAGGCTTTTAAAAGTCTCTATCGATATCCAAATGACCCTCAAATTACACCGAGACATTGTATTTGGTGTAAACTTTGTTCAGCGCGATTATAGACATATTTTATTCTGGCACCCAAATTGCCAAAAAAACGTGAATAATAACCTTCAAAATCGATCATTTTTGGCTATTTTTCGAAAGCGGTGAAAGTTGTTCAAAATCGTGAATATTTTTGAAGAAAACTTTGCGATAGGATTAGGATGCCTAATAATGATTATTTGATCCCTCTCACACGAAATAAAATGGAGTTTAGAACTTGTTTTGACTGATTTCGACACGTTTCAAAACGCAATCTTGAGGCTTTTAAATGTCTCTACTTATATCCAAATGACCCTCATACTGCACCGAGACATTGTATTTGGTGTGGACTTTATTCAGTGCGATTATAGACATATTTTATTCCGGGACCCAAAATGGCAAAAAAACGTGGATAATAACCTTCAAAATCGATCATTTTTGTCTATTTTTTGAAAGCGGTGAAAGTTGTTCAAAATCGTGAATATTTTTGAAGAAAACTTTGCGATAGGATTAGGATGCCTAATAATGATTATTTGATCCCTCTCACACGAAATAAAATGGAGTATAGAACATATTTCGACTGATTTCGACACATTTCAAAACTCAATCTTGAGTCTTTTAATAGTCTCTATTGATATCCAAATGACCCTCATATTGCACCGAGACATTGTATTTGGTGTGGACTTTATTCAATGCGAATATAGACATATTTTATTCCGGGACCCAAAATGGCTAAAAAACGTGGATAATAACCTTCAAAATCGATCATTTTTGTCTATTTTTCGAAAGCGGTGAAAGTTGTTCAAAATCGTGAATATTTTTGAAGAAAACTTGGCGATAGGAATACGATGCCTAATAATGATTATTTGATCCCTCTAACACGAAATAAAATGGAGTTTAGAACTTGTTTTGACTGATTTCGACACGTTTCAAAACGCAATCTTGAGGCTTTTAAATGTCTCTATTGATATCCAAATGACCCTCATATTGCACCGAGACATTGTATTTGGTGTGGACTTTATTCAGTGCGAATATAGACATATTTTATTCCGGGACCCAAAATGGCAAAAAAACGTGGATAATAACCTTCAAAATCGATCATTTTTGGCTATTTTTCGAAAGCGGTGAAAGTTGTTCAAAATCGTGAATATTTTGGAAGAAAACTTTGCGATAGGATTAGGATGCCTAATAATAATTATTTGATCCCTCTAACACGAAATAAAATGGAGTTAAGAACATGTTTTGACTGATTTCGACACGTTTCAAAACTCAATCTTGAGGCTTTCAAATGTCTCTATCGATATCCAAATGACCCTCAAATTACACCGAGACATTGTATTTGGTGTAAACTTTGTTCAGCGCGATTATTGACATATATTATTCCGGCAGCCAAATTGGCAAAAAAAACGTGAATAATAACCTTCAAAATCGATCATTTTTGGCTATTTTTCGAAAGCGGTGAAAGTTGTTCAAAATCGTGAATATTTTTGAAGAAAACTTGGCGATAGGAATACGATGCCTAATAATGATTATTTGATCCCTCTAACACGAAATAAAATGGAGTTTAGAACATGTTTTGACTGATTTCGACACGTTTCAAAACGTAATCTTGAGGCTTTTAAATGTCTCTACTGATATCCAAATGACCCTCATATTGCACCGAGACATTGTATTTGGTGTGGACTTTATTCAGTGCGATTATAGACATATTTTATTCCGGGACCCAAAATGGCAAAAAAACGTGGATAATAACCTTCAAAATCGATCATTTTTGGCTATTTTTCGAAAGCGGTGAAAGTTGTTCAAAATCGTGAATATTTTTGAAGTAAACTTTGCGATAGGATTAGGATGCCTAATAATGATTATTTGATCCCTCTCACACGAAATAAAATGGAGTTTAGAACTTGTTTTGACTGATTTCGACACGTTTCAAAACGCAATCTTGAGGCTTTTAAATGTCTCTATTGATATCCAAATGACCCTCATATTGCACCGAGACATTGTATTTGGTGTGGACTTTATTCAGTGCGAATATAGACATATTTTATTCCGGGACCCAAAATGGCTAAAAAACGTGGATAATAACCTTCAAAATCGATCATTTTTGGCTATTTTTCGAAAGCGGTGAAAGTTGTTCAAAATCGTGAATATTTTTGAAGAAAAGTTTGCGATAGGAATACAATGCCTAATAATGATTATTTGATCCCTCTAACACGAAATAAAATGGAGTATTGAACATATTTCGACTGATTTCGACACGTTTCAAAACTCAATCTTGAGGCTTTTAAAAGTCTCTATCGATATCCAAATGACCCTCAAATTACACCGAGACATTGTATTTGGTGTAAACTTTGTTCAGCGCGATTATAGACATATTTTATTCCGGCACCCAAATTGGCAAAAAAACGTGAATAATAACCTTCAAAATCGATCATTTTTGGCTATTTTTCGAAAGCGGTGAAAGTTGTTCAAAATCGTGAATATTTTTGAAGAAAAGTTTGCGATAGGAATACAATGCCTAATAATGATTATTTGATCCCTCTAACACGAAATAAAATGGAGTATAGAACATATTTCGACTGATATCGACGCGTTTCAAAACGCAATCTTGAGTCTTTTAAAAGTCTCTACTGATATCCAAATGACCCTCATATTGCACCGAGACATTGTATTTGGTGTGGACTTTATTCAGTGCGAATATAGACATATTTTATTCCGGGACCCAAAATGGCTAAAAAATGTGGATAATAACCTTCAAAATCGATCATTTTTGTCTATTTTTCGAAAGCGGTGAAAGTTGTTCAAAATCGTGAATATTTTTGAAGAAAACTTGGCGATAGGAATACGATGCCTAATAATGATTATTTGATCCCTCTAACACGAAATAAAATGGAGTTTAGAACATGTTTTGACTGATTTCGACACGTTTCAAAACGTAATCTTGAGGCTTTTAAATGTCTCTATTGATATTCAAATGACCCTCAAATTACACCGAGACATTGTATTTGGTGTAAACTTTGTTCAGCGCGATTATAGACATATTTTATTCCGGCACTCAAATTGGCAAAAAAACGTGAATAATAACCTTCAAAATCGATCATTTTTGGCTATTTTTCGAAAGCGGTGAAAGTTGTTCAAAATCGTGAATATTTTTGAAGAAAACTTTGCGATAGGATTAGGATGCCTAATAATGATTATTTGATCCCTCTCACACGAAATAAAATGGAGTTTAGAACATGTTTTGACTGATTTCGACACGTTTCAAAACGTAATCTTGAGGCTTTTAAATGTCTCTACTGATATCCAAATGACCCTCATATTGCACCGAGACATTGTATTTGGTGTGGACTTTATTCAGTGCGATTATAGACATATTTTATTCCGGGACCCAAAATGGCAAAAAAACGTGGATAATAACCTTCAAAATCGATCATTTTTGGCTATTTTTCGAAAGCGGTGAAAGTTGTTCAAAATCGTGAATATTTTTGAAGTAAACTTTGCGATAGGATTAGGATGCCTAATAATGATTATTTGATCCCTCTCACACGAAATAAAATGGAGTTTAGAACTTGTTTTGACTGATTTCGACACGTTTCAAAACGCAATCTTGAGGCTTTTAAATGTCTCTATTGATATCCAAATGACCCTCATATTGCACCGAGACATTGTATTTGGTGTGGACTTTATTCAGTGCGAATATAGACATATTTTATTCCGGGACCCAAAATGGCTAAAAAACGTGGATAATAACCTTCAAAATCGATCATTTTTGGCTATTTTTCGAAAGCGGTGAAAGTTGTTCAAAATCGTGAATATTTTGGAAGAAAACTTTGCGATAGGATTAGGATGCCTAATAATAATTATTTGATCCCTCTAACACGAAATAAAATGGAGTTAAGAACATGTTTTGACTGATTTCGACACGTTTCAAAACTCAATCTTGAGGCTTTCAAATGTCTCTATCGATATCCAAATGACCCTCAAATTACACCGAGACATTGTATTTGGTGTAAACTTTGTTCAGCGCGATTATAGACATATTTTATTCCGGCACCCAAATTGGCAAAAAAACGTGAATAAACCTTCAAAATCGATCATTTTTGGCTATTTTTCGAAAGCGGTGAAAGTTGTTCAAAATCGTGAATATTTTTGAAGAAAACTTTGCGATAGGAATACAATGCCTAATAATGATTATTTGATCCCTCTAACACGAAATAAAATGGAGTATAGAACATATTTCGACTGATATCGACGCATTTCAAAACTCAATCTTGAGGCTTTTAATAGTCTCTATTGATATCCAAATGACCCTCATATTCCACCGAGACATTGTATTTGGTGTGGACTTTATTCAGTGCGAATATAGACATATTTTATTCCGGGACCCAAAATGGCTAAAAAAACGTGGATAATAACCTTCAAAATCGATCATTTTTGTCTATTTTTCGAAAGCGGTGAAAGTTG
Source organism: Agrostemma githago (assembly GCA_958450325.1). NCBI lineage: Eukaryota > Viridiplantae > Streptophyta > Magnoliopsida > Caryophyllales > Caryophyllaceae > Agrostemma > Agrostemma githago. The sequence continues at coordinate 75,387,634 of OY288247.1, read as the reverse complement.
TTCAAAATCGTGAATATTTTTGAAGAAAACTTGGCGATAGGAATACGTTGCCTAATAATAATTATTTGATCCCTCTAATACGAAATAAAATGGAGTTTAGAACATATTTCGACTGATTTCGACACGTTTCAAAACTCAATCTTGAGGCTTTTAAAAGTCTCTATCGATATCCAAATGACTCTCATATTACACCGAGACATTGTATTTGATGTAAACTTTGTTCAGCGCGATTATAGACATATTTTATTCCGGCACCCAAATTGGCAAAAAAACGTGAATAATAACCTTCAAAATCGATCATTTTTGGCTATTTTTCGAAAGCGGTGAAAGTTGTTCAAAATCGTGAATATTTTTGAAGAAAACTTGGCGATAGGAATACGATGCCTAATAATGATTATTTGATCCCTCTAACACGAAATAAAATGGAGTTTAGAACTTGTTTTGACTGATTTCGACACGTTTCAAAACGCAATCTTGAGGCTTTTAAATGTCTCTATTGATATCCAAATGACCCTCATATTGCACCGAGACATTGTATTTGGTGTGGACTTTATTCAGTGCGAATATAGACATATTTTATTCCGGGACCCAAAATGGCAAAAAAACGTGGATAATAACCTTCAAAATCGATCATTTTTGGCTATTTTTCGAAAGCGGTGAAAGTTGTTCAAAATCGTGAATATTTTGGAAGAAAACTTTGCGATAGGATTAGGATGCCTAATAATAATTATTTGATCCCTCTAACACGAAATAAAATGGAGTTAAGAACATGTTTTGACTGATTTCGACACGTTTCAAAACTCAATCTTGAGGCTTTCAAATGTCTCTATCGATATCCAAATGACCCTCAAATTACACCGAGACATTGTATTTGGTGTAAACTTTGTTCAGCGCGATTATTGACATATATTATTCCGGCAGCCAAATTGGCAAAAAAAACGTGAATAATAACCTTCAAAATCGATCATTTTTGGCTATTTTTCGAAAGCGGTGAAAGTTGTTCAAAATCGTGAATATTTTTGAAGAAAACTTGGCGATAGGAATACGATGCCTAATAATGATTATTTGATCCCTCTAACACGAAATAAAATGGAGTTTAGAACATGTTTTGACTGATTTCGACACGTTTCAAAACGTAATCTTGAGGCTTTTAAATGTCTCTACTGATATCCAAATGACCCTCATATTGCACCGAGACATTGTATTTGGTGTGGACTTTATTCAGTGCGATTATAGACATATTTTATTCCGGGACCCAAAATGGCAAAAAAACGTGGATAATAACCTTCAAAATCGATCATTTTTGGCTATTTTTCGAAAGCGGTGAAAGTTGTTCAAAATCGTGAATATTTTTGAAGTAAACTTTGCGATAGGATTAGGATGCCTAATAATGATTATTTGATCCCTCTCACACGAAATAAAATGGAGTTTAGAACTTGTTTTGACTGATTTCGACACGTTTCAAAACGCAATCTTGAGGCTTTTAAATGTCTCTATTGATATCCAAATGACCCTCATATTGCACCGAGACATTGTATTTGGTGTGGACTTTATTCAGTGCGAATATAGACATATTTTATTCCGGGACCCAAAATGGCAAAAAAACGTGGATAATAACCTTCAAAATCGATCATTTTTGGCTATTTTTCGAAAGCGGTGAAAGTTGTTCAAAATCGTGAATATTTTGGAAGAAAACTTTGCGATAGGATTAGGATGCCTAATAATAATTATTTGATCCCTCTAACACGAAATAAAATGGAGTTAAGAACATGTTTGACTGATTTCGACACGTTTCAAAACTCAATCTTGAGGCTTTCAAATGTCTCTATCGATATCCAAATGACCCTCAAATTACACCGAGACATTGTATTTGGTGTAAACTTTGTTCAGTGCGATTATTGACATATATTATTCCGGCAGCCAAATTGGCAAAAAAAACGTGAATAATAACCTTCAAAATCGATCATTTTTGGCTATTTTTCGAAAGCGGTGAAAGTTGTTCAAAATCGTGAATATTTTTGAAGAAAACTTGGCGATAGGAATACGATGCCTAATAATGATTATTTGATCCCTCTAACACGAAATAAAATGGAGTTTAGAACATGTTTTGACTGATTTCGACACGTTTCAAAACGTAATCTTGAGGCTTTTAAATGTCTCTACTGATATCCAAATGACCCTCATATTGCACCGAGACATTGTATTTGGTGTGGACTTTATTCAGTGCGATTATAGACATATTTTATTCCGGGACCCAAAATGGCAAAAAAACGTGGATAATAACCTTCAAAATCGATCATTTTTGGCTATTTTTCGAAAGCGGTGAAAGTTGTTCAAAATCGTGAATATTTTTGAAGTAAACTTTGCGATAGGATTAGGATGCCTAATAATGATTATTTGATCCCTCTCACACGAAATAAAATGGAGTTTAGAACTTGTTTTGACTGATTTCGACACGTTTCAAAACGCAATCTTGAGGCTTTTAAATGTCTCTATTGATATCCAAATGACCCTCATATTGCACCGAGACATTGTATTTGGTGTGGACTTTATTCAGTGCGATTATAGACATATTTTATTCCGGGACCCAAAATGGCAAAAAAACGTGGATAATAACCTTCAAAATCGATCATTTTTGGCTATTTTTCGAAAGCGGTGAAAGTTGTTCAAAATCGTGAATATTTTTGAAGTAAACTTTGCGATAGGATTAGGATGCCTAATAATGATTATTTGATCCCTCTCACACGAAATAAAATGGAGTATAGAACATATTTCGACTGATTTCGACACGTTTCAAAACGCAATCTTGAGGCTTTTAAATGTCTCTATTGATATCCAAATGACCCTCATATTGCACCGAGACATTGTATTTGGTGTGGACTTTATTCAGTGCGAATATAGACATATTTTATTCCGGGACCCAAAATGGCAAAAAAACGTGGATAATAACCTTCAAAATCGATCATTTTTGGCTATTTTTCGAAAGCGGTGAAAGTTGTTCAAAATCGTGAATATTTTGGAAGAAAACTTTGCGATAGGATTAGGATGCCTAATAATAATTATTTGATCCCTCTAACACGAAATAAAATGGAGTTAAGAACATGTTTTGACTGATTTCGACACGTTTCAAAACTCAATCTTGAGGCTTTCAAATGTCTCTATCGATATCCAAATGACCCTCAAATTACACCGAGACATTGTATTTGGTGTAAACTTTGTTCAGCGCGATTATAGACATATTTTATTCCGGCACCCAAATTGGCAAAAAAACGTGAATAAACCTTCAAAATCGATCATTTTTGGCTATTTTTCGAAAGCGGTGAAAGTTGTTCAAAATCGTGAATATTTTTGAAGAAAACTTTGCGATAGGAATACAATGCCTAATAATGATTATTTGATCCCTCTAACACGAAATAAAATGGAGTATAGAACATATTTCGACTGATATCGACGCGTTTCAAAACGCAATCTTGAGTCTTTTAAAAGTCTCTACTGATATCCAAATGACCCTCATATTGCACCGAGACATTGTATTTGGTGTGGACTTTATTCAGTGCGAATATAGACATATTTTATTCCGGGACCCAAAATGGCTAAAAAATGTGGATAATAACCTTCAAAATCGATCATTTTTGTCTATTTTTCGAAAGCGGTGAAAGTTGTTCAAAATCGTGAATATTTTTGAAGAAAACTTGGCGATAGGAATACGATGCCTAATAATGATTATTTGATCCCTCTAACACGAAATAAAATGGAGTTTAGAACATGTTTTGACTGATTTCGACACGTTTCAAAACGTAATCTTGAGGCTTTTAAATGTCTCTACTGATATCCAAATGACCCTCATATTGCACCGAGACATTGTATTTGGTGTAAACTTTGTTCAGCGCGATTATAGACATATTTTATTCCGGCACCCAAATTGGCAAAAAAACGTGAATAATAACCTTCAAAATCGATCATTTTTGGCTATTTTTCGAAAGCGGTGAAAGTTGTTCAAAATCGTGAATATTTTTGAAGAAAACTTGGCGATAGGAATACGATGCCTAATAATGATTATTTGATCCCTCTAACACGAAATAAAATGGAGTATAGAACATCTTTCGACTGATATCGACGCGTTTCAAAACGCAATCTTGAGTCTTTTAAAAGTCTCTACTGATATCCAAATGACCCTCATATTGCACCGAGAGATTGTATTTGGTGTGGACTTTATTCAGTGCGAATATAGACATATTTTATTCCGGGACCCAAAATGGCTAAAAAACGTGGATAATAACCTTCAAAATCGATCATTTTTGTCTATTTTTCGAAAGCGGTGAAAGTTGTTCAAAATCGTGAATATCTTTGAAGAAAACTTGGCGATAGGAATACGATGCCTAATAATAATTATTTGATCCCTCTAACACGAAATAAAATGGAGTTTAGAACATATTTCGACTGATTTCGACACGTTTCAAAACTCCATCTTGAGGCTTTTAAAAGTCTCTATCGATATCCAAATGACCCTCAAATTACACCGAGACATTGTATTTGGTGTAAACTTTGTTCAGCGCGATTATAGACATATTTTATTCCGGCACCCAAATTGACAAAAAAACGTGAATAATAACCTTCAAAATCGATCATTTTTGGCTATTTTTCGAAAGCGGTGAAAGTTGTTCAAAATCGTGAATATTTTTGAAGAAAACTTTGCGATAGGAATACAATGCCTAATAATGATTATTTGATCCCTCTAACACAAAATAAAATGGAGTATAGAACATATTTCGACTGATATCGACGCGTTTCAAAACGCAATCTTGAGTCTTTTAAAAGTCTCTACTGATATCCAAATGACCCTCATATTGCACCGAGACATTGTATTTGGTGTGGACTTTATTCAGTACGAATATAGACATATTTTATTCCGGGACCCAAAATGTCTAAAAAACGTGGATAATAACCTTCAAAATCGATCATTTTTGTCTATTTTTTGAAAGCGGTGAAAGTTGTTCAAAATCGTGAATATTTTTGAAGAAAACTTGGCGATAGGAATACGATGCCTAATAATAATAATTTGATCCCTCTAACACGAAATAAAATGGAGTTTAGAACATGTTTTGACTGATTTCGACACGTTTCAAAACGTAATCTTGAGGCTTTTAAATGTCTCTACTAATATCCAAATGACCCTCATATTGCACCGAGACATTGTATTTGGTGTGGACTTTATTCAGTGCGATTATAGACAGATTTTATTCCGGGACCCAAAATGGCAAAAAAACGTGGATAATAACCTTCAAAATCGATCATTTTTGGCTATTTTTCGAAAGCGGTGAAAGTTGTTCAAAATCGTGAATATTTTTGAAGAAAACTTTGCGATACAATTAGGATGCCTAATAATGATTATTTGATCCCTCTCACACGAAATAAAATGGAGTATAGAACATATTTCGACTGATATCGACGCGTTTCAAAACGCAATCTTGAGTCTTTTAAAAGTCTCTACTGATATCCAAATGACCCTCATATTGCACCGAGACATTGTATTTGGTGTGGACTTTATTCAGTGCGAATATAGACATATTTTATTCCGGGACCCAAAATGGCTAAAAAACGAGGATAATAACCTTCAAAATCGATCATTTTTGTCTATTTTTCGAAAGCGGTGAAAGTTGTTCAAAATCGTGAATATTTTTGAAGAAAACTTGGCGATAGGAATACGATGCCTAATAATAATTATTTGATCCCGCTAACACGAAATAAAATGGAGTTTAGAACATGTTTTGACTGATTTCGACACGTTTCAAAACTCAATCTTGAGGCTTTTAAATGTCTCTATCGATATCCAAATGACCCTCTAATTACACCGAGACATTGTATTTGGTGTAAACTTTGTTCAGCGCGATTATAGACATATTTTATTCCGGCAGCCAAATTGGCAAAAAAACGTGAATTTTTTGGCTATTTTTCGAAAGCGGTGAAAGTTGTTCAAAATCGTGAATATTTTTGAAGAAAACTTTGCGATAGGATTAGGATGCCTAATAATGATTATTTGATCCCTCTCACACGAAATAAAATGGAGTATAGAACATATTTCGACGGATTTCGACACATTTCAAAACTCAATCTTGAGGCTTTTAATAGTCTCTATTGATATCCAAATGACCCTCATATTGCACCGAGACATTGTATTTGGTGTGGACTTTATTCTGTGCGAATATAGACATATTTTATTCCGGGACCCAAAATGGCTAAAAAACGTGGATAATAATCTTCAAAATCGATCATTTTTGTCTATTTTTCGAAAGCGGTGAAAGCTGTTCAAAATCGTGAATATTTTTGAAGAAAACTTGGCGATAGGAATACGATGCCTAATAACAATTATTTGATCCCTCGAACACGAAATAAAATGGAGTTTAGAACATATTTCGACTGATTTCGACACGTTTCAAAACTCAATCTTGAGGCTTTTAAATGTCTCTATCGATATCCAAATGACCCTCTAATTACACCGAGACATTGTATTTGGTGTAAACTTTGTTCAGCGCGATTATAGACATATTTTATTCCGGCACCCAAATTGGCAAAAAAACGTGAATAATAACCTTCAAAATCGATCATTTTTGGCTATTTTTCGAAAGCGGTGAAAGTTGTTCAAAATCGTGAATATTTTTGAAGAAAAGTTTGCGATAGGAATACAATGCCTAATAATGATTATTTGATCCCTCTAACACGAAATAAAATGGAGTATAGAACATATTTCGACTGATATCGACGCGTTTCAAAACGCAATCTTGAGTCTTTTAAAAGTCTCTACTGATATCCAAATGACCCTCATATTGCACCGAGACATTGTATTTGGTGTGGACTTTATTCAGTGCGAATATAGACATATTTTATTCCGGGACCCAAAATGGCTAAAAAACGAGGATAATAACCTTCAAAATCGATCATTTTTGTCTATTTTTCGAAAGCGGTGAAAGTTGTTCAAAATCGTGAATATTTTTGAAGAAAACTTGGCGATAGGAATACGATGCCTAATAATAATTATTTGATCCCGCTAACACGAAATAAAATGGAGTTTAGAACATGTTTTGACTGATTTCGACACGTTTCAAAACTCAATCTTGAGGCTTTTAAATGTCTCTATCGATATCCAAATGACCCTCTAATTACACCGAGACATTGTATTTGGTGTAAACTTTGTTCAGCGCGATTATAGACATATTTTATTCCGGCAGCCAAATTGGCAAAAAAACGTGAATTTTTTGGCTATTTTTCGAAAGCGGTGAAAGTTGTTCAAAATCGTGAATATTTTTGAAGAAAACTTTGCGATAGGATTAGGATGCCTAATAATGATTATTTGATCCCTCTCACACGAAATAAAATGGAGTATAGAACATATTTCGACGGATTTCGACACATTTCAAAACTCAATCTTGAGGCTTTTAATAGTCTCTATTGATATCCAAATGACCCTCATATTGCACCGAGACATTGTATTTGGTGTGGACTTTATTCTGTGCGAATATAGACATATTTTATTCCGGGACCCAAAATGGCTAAAAAACGTGGATAATAATCTTCAAAATCGATCATTTTTGTCTATTTTTCGAAAGCGGTGAAAGCTGTTCAAAATCGTGAATATTTTTGAAGAAAACTTGGCGATAGGAATACGATGCCTAATAACAATTATTTGATCCCTCGAACACGAAATAAAATGGAGTTTAGAACATATTTCGACTGATTTCGACACGTTTCAAAACTCAATCTTGAGGCTTTTAAATGTCTCTATCGATATCCAAATGACCCTCTAATTACACCGAGACATTGTATTTGGTGTAAACTTTGTTCAGCGCGATTATAGACATATTTTATTCCGGCACCCAAATTGGCAAAAAAACGTGAATAATAACCTTCAAAATCGATCATTTTTGGCTATTTTTCGAAAGCGGTGAAAGTTGTTCAAAATCGTGAATATTTTTGAAGAAAACTTTGCGATACGATTAGGATGCCTAATAATGATTATTTGATCCCTCTAACACGAAATAAAATGGAGTATAGAACATATTTCGACTGATATCGACGCGTTTCAAAACGCAATCTTGAGTCTTTTAAAAGTCTCTACTGATATCCAAATGACCCTCATATTGCACCGAGACATTGTATTTGGTGTGGACTTTATTCAGTGCGAATATAGACATATTTTATTCCGGGACCCAAAATGGCTAAAAAATGTGGATAATAACCTTCAAAATCGATCATTTTTGTCTATTTTTCGAAAGCGGTGAAAGTTGTTCAAAATCGTGAATATTTTTGAAGAAAACTTGGCGATAGGAATACGATGCCTAATAATGATTATTTGATCCCTCTAACACGAAATAAAATGGAGTTTAGAACATGTTTTGACTGATTTCGACACGTTTCAAAACGTAATCTTGAGGCATTTAAATGTCTCTATTGATATCCAAATGACCCTCAAATTACACCGAGACATTGTATTTGGTGTAAACTTTGTTCAGCGCGATTATAGACATATTTTATTCCGGCACCCAAATTGGCAAAAAAATGTGAATAATAACCTTCAAAATCGATCATTTTTGGCTATTTTTCGAAAGCGGTGAAAGTTGTTCAAAATCGTGAATATTTTTGAAGAAAACTTTGCGATAGGATTAGGATGCCTAATAATGATTATTTGATCCCTCTCACACGAAATAAAATGGAGTATAGAACATATTTCGACTGATTTCGACACATTTCAAAACTCAATCTTGAGGCTTTTAATAGTCTCTATTGATATCCAAATGACCCTCATATTCCACCGAGACATTGTATTTGGTGTGGACTTTATTCAGTGCGAATATAGACATATTTTATTCCGGGACCCAAAATGGCTAAAAAAACGTGGATAATAACCTTCAAAATCGATCATTTTTGTCTATTTTTCGAAAGCGGTGAAAGTTGTTCAAAATCGTGAATATTTTTGAAGAAAACTTGGCGATAGGAATACGTTGCCTAATAATAATTATTTGATCCCTCTAATACGAAATAAAATGGAGTTTAGAACATATTTCGACTGATTTCGACACGTTTCAAAACTCAATCTTGAGGCTTTTAAAAGTCTCTATCGATATCCAAATGACTCTCATATTACACCGAGACATTGTATTTGATGTAAACTTTGTTCAGCGCGATTATAGACATATTTTATTCCGGCACCCAAATTGGCAAAAAAACGTGAATAATAACCTTCAAAATCGATCATTTTTGGCTATTTTTCGAAAGCGGTGAAAGTTGTTCAAAATCGTGAATATTTTTGAAGAAAACTTGGCGATAGGAATACAATGCCTAATAATGATTATTTGATCCCTCTAACACAAAATAAAATGGAGTTTCGAACTTGTTTCGACTGATATCGACGCGTTCAAAAACGCAATCTTGAGTCTTTTAAAAGTCTCTACTGATATCCAAATGACCCTCAAATTACATATTACACCGAGACATTGTATTTAGTGTGGACATTCTTCAGCGTGAATATAGACATACTTTATTCCGGGGCCTAAAATGGCGAAAAAACGTGGATAATAAACCTTCAAAATTGATCATTTTGGCTATTTTTCGGAAGCTGTGAAAGTTGTTCAAAGTCGTGAATATTTTTTGAAGAAAAGTTAGCGATAGTAATAAGATGTCTAATAATGATTATTTAATCCCTTTAACACGAAATATAACGGAATTTATTAGAACTTGTTTCGACTGATTTCGACACATTTCAAAACTCAATCTTGAGGCTTTTAATAGTCTCTATTGATATCCAAATGATCCTCATATTACACCGAGACATTGTATTTGGTGTGGACATTCTTCAGCGCGAATATAGACATACCTTATTCCGGGACCCTAAATGGCGAAAAAACGTGGATAATAACCTTCAAAATCGATCATCTTTGTCTATTTTTCGGAAGCGGTGAAAGTTTTTCAAAATCATGAACATTTTTGAAGAAAACTTGGCGATGGGAATAGGATAACTAATAATGATTATTTCATCCCTCTAAGACAAAATAAAATGGAGTTTAGAACTTGTTTCGACTGATTTCAATACGTTCCAAAACGCAACCTCGAGCCTTTTAAAAGTCTCTATTTTTTATCCAAATGACCCTCATATTACACCGAGACATTGTATTTAGTGTGTACATTGTTCTGCGCAAATATAGACATATTTTATTCCGGGACCCAAAATGGCGAAAAACGTGGATAATAACCTTCAAAATCGATCATTTTTGACTATTTTTCGGAAGCGTTAAAAGTTGTTCAAAATTGTGAATATTTTTGAAGAAAACTCACGTCGGTTGAAAGTCCGTGGAGACGTGGTAGCCTGGTAGGAAAACCGTAAGAAAATGAGAAATTGTCCGAGAGAACTACTGTACAGCTCAAATCGTAGTTTGTATTAACCATCATTCAGCTGAAAACAAAGGTTAGAACTTAGAAAATCAAATGCTTCACAGAAACAAATTGAATTCTGATTGCATGTATAATCTTCAAAAAAAAAATCTACACACTTCAAAAATTTCAGAATAAAATCAAAAATCTCAGAAAAAAACCCTAGATTTAGTTTGAAATTTCAGCCTGAAGGGAATAGTTTAAGAATCTGCTCTGCTTGATCAGGAAATACACTGATGAACACCAATAAACCTGCAATTTTCAAATGAGACAGAACATAGCATCAAACAATTTATCGAAAATCAGTGAAATCTCGAGGTTATTAATCTGAAAAGTCGGAGTAAATTTAAAAAAAAAGTCTTACAGACGAGAACAGTTCCAAGAACAACTGAAATCTTTCCCTGAATCGTAACCAACCCGGCTTTTCCAGCATTCTGCAATTCCATTGAACCTACTGAATCAAATGTTCCTGCAGCATCGACAAAAATGCAACAGTTAGCCCGCCCCTCGCCCTGGTTTAATCTGATTTAAACCGTGTCTGATCTTTCTAGTTTACCTGGTTTTACCGACTGAAGCCCTGATGTAATGCACGCAACATTCTGAAACCCCGATTCCTCTAATTTCCTCGCTGCTGCAGTCGACCTTAAACCCTCCTGGCAGACGATCAGGATTTTACTGTCGGCTGAAAACTGTGACTTTACAGACTGCACGAACTCAGGGTTTGGTTTAGTAAACGACAGTCCGTAGAACAACCCAGCGAAATTATTGTGAGCCTGTCGTTTTATAATCGTTGCAGGGTCGTTGTCTTGGTTTTCGATGAAGAGAGGAACATGGTAACAGGATTTGATATGAGCTCGTTCGAACTGAGTCTTATCTCGAACATCAACGATTTTGTACCCTTCTGCTGTTACCAGTTTTGCTGCATCGTCAGCGTTTACATACTCGACTTCAGCCCTAATGCTCAAACTCCTTTGACTGAATGACAGTCGTTTTGGCAGTGTGCATCGGCCACCCGCTGTGAAAAAATCTCTGAAAAAAAACACATGTTTCTCGGTATTTCAGCCTACTTCAGTTCAGTTGCTGAAGTGGGTTAAGTGAAGTGAAGTGAACTGAACTGAAGCAAAGTGGGCTGACAGTGGAGCTGAACTAGAGTACATTGATGGCTCGTTTGGTTCACCATGGGAAGATGGAGTTATCGGGAACTTAAATTCACGTGAATTTGTATTTCATGAGAATTACAAAAATATTGTTTGGTTGTCATGTGAGAAATAACTTCATGTGGGAAGTTCTACACACCAAGGGTAACTTCCCCATTATGAAGGAACTAACAATTTCTGGGGAGTGGGCAACCAAACAGCATCTCAATTTATCAATTCATGGGAATTTCTACTTCCCATGATTTAAGAGGGCAACCAAACCACCCCTGAATATGGTTTAAGAGGCTCAGGTGGGTGAGGAATTGATAATACTACTCATTATCAACAAAGTACACTTTCTTTTCTGGTTGTCCATGCAAAAGAACTCTACAGTGAAACGTGTTTGACTGACTGAGAGTAGTCTAAGGATGAGTGACCTCCTGGGAATTCAAATACGTAAAACAAGAGTGTATATATAGGTTGACGGTTTACCTGCGAGAAAGGAAGGCGGAAGAATAGGTAAGGGAAGCCATGTGAAGAAAAACCTTCAATTCTTCTCCCGGGAAAACAAACATTAGCTTTGCAGTTTGCACTTTCCTCCTCTAACGGTCATGTGGGACCCAATGTAATTGTGATTGACCAATGGGGTTTTGCCATGTGTACTTCAAATGGATAATTTTTAATTTCTAGGCTTTGATTAACCCAATGTAGATGTTGACACAGTTATGTGCTTTTGGATGATTGGATCCTTTTAGGTTATTGGATTTGGAATTTGGATACTTTGGTCGGGTTGGGTCGGGTCGGGTCAATCTGGGTCGGGTTATTTCGGGTTCAGTCAAAATAAACTCTCGAGTTAGGGTGGGTTAATTCGAATCATGGGTCAAACTCGGGTTTTCACTGATCTAGTTATGGGTTGGATTATGTGCTTTGGATGATTGGATCCTTTTGGGTTATTGGATTTTGGATACTTTGGTCGGGTCGGGTCAATCTGGGTCAGATCATTTCGGGTTCAGTCAAAATAAACACTCGAGTTAGGTGGGGTTAATTCGAGTCATGGATCAAACTCGAGTCTTCACTGATCTAGTTATGGGTTGGATTATAGTATTGAGTTTAGGTTGAGTCGAGAGGTCGATTTTTGTTCACTCAACTTGATTTTGTCGGGTTTCATACGCGTCAGGTCCGGTCACCCGAGAACTTGGGGAGATGAGAGAATAAACTCGGTAATTGGGTTTTTGACCACAAATAGTCGAGTCAGGTCAGTTTTTGACAGATGTAGTAAACTTAATCCACAGCTCCACACAAACACAGAAATTGTCGATAAAACAGGAAATAGAGTACAAACAATGATTAACACAGACGATAAGTTCAGTTCTGCAGGAACATAAAAAACTCGAAACATCAGATTATTACATGCCAGGGTTCGAATCAGTCTTCCAGGCTACGAAACACACAGAAACACGGCCATTAGAGTGACCAATGGTCTTGACCATGACCATGACCATGACCATGACCATGACCATGACCATGACCATTAGAGTGATTGACTTCCATGTAGTGTCGATCACCATGAACCTGCTCCATGAACAGATGATCACTGCTCAAAGGATGCGAGTACTGACCATGTTCATGTAACCCAATGTCGGGTTCCTGAATGGTGGGCAGGTGTGCGACAGTGACGGTCTGAGTCGGGGTGTGGTTCATCAGGCTACCTAGTCCGGTATTGTCTGATGCACCGTTGGTGGTGGAGCCGCTGCCCCATGTTTGATTTGACAGAAGAGAGAGAGCACAGGTCGAGTCCGAAGAGACCCCTGTGATGCATTCTCCAGAAGGGATAGGGATAGGGATAGTGATGGGATAGCTACTACTCCCGCCCGTTGAACTTTGCAGGAACATCTCTGAAGAGGGGTTCTCCGAATTGCCTGTACATACATATCAGATGCCCAAAATTTAGAGACGGTACAAAACAGCTCGACCCAACTGAAGACCCGAGCTTCACCCTTGACCCAAATTCAACTGACCTAACCCAAATCTGGACAGGATCGAGGATCCACTGTCATTCCTACGTGTAACTGTGTAATTTTGGAAAAGTCAGGGAGTACATAACCTGGCCACAGATTGTGATGAAACTTTCCAGGGGATGTTGAGTGGCTTCCAGATAGGGCAGATACGGCCTCAGAAATCTTAGCATTCGGCCATAAATCCCTTTCAGATTGCCTAGAGTACGATGAGAAATCCAGCAAAAATCCACTCCTGGTGCTGCTATCTGCGACACCGACCATACATCATAACAGTTCATAGAAGACGGAAAAAAAACAAAAAAAAAACAGAAGAATGCTGAATTTACATGGAAGAGAGTAAAGATTACCACCGAAGAGGGATGAAGAGAGACGGCCAAGCCGAGTGGATAACAGAGATCCAGGAGGAGGTTTCCTTCGACGCCCATTATGGCCAGCTAGACGTCTACGGCAGCTTCGCTTTCCTTGGTCAAACTCTGGAAGCTGATGAAATCTGCGATCAAAGATGCAAAAGGGAACACAGTATTTTGATAAGAGATAATCGATGTAAAAGCAAAAGCAGATGTTTTTAGTGCAGCATGGTTAGTACAGTACAGTAGTAATTTGAGCAGACAACCTGTGAAAGAAACCTGAAACCCCGTGACTGTGATCACGACAGTAGGAGATGCAATCATATCACAACAATGTCTCAAGTATTCATAAACTCGGCCCCTAAATGGCTAAATCCCTACACACTTGTGTGCAGTTTTGATACTGACGGGATTCAAAACCACGTTGAGATAGACTTCACCAGCTAGACTAGACTAACCAAACTCGACCCTAGATCCCTACCCATTTGTGAGCCTTCTTGCATAAAGGGAGTCACACTGGAAGTTTTGATACTGACGGGATTCAAAACCACGTTGAGATGGACTTCACCAGCTAGACTAACCGACATTATTACAAATAAATGAATGAAATCAAAGGACACAAAGTAAGGTACAGTCAAGCAATCAAGCATTGATGCTACTACTCCTACCACTACCTACCTAATTTCCTGCAATATGGGAACCCAAAAAAAAAAAAAAAAAAAAAAATCTCACATATAGTACTACTTAATTAATGTTATCCAGCTAATTAGTCAACCCTAATTGCCAAATTTAACCAATAAAAATCAAATTCAAATTGGTTTAGTCCCCACTTTTAACCCCCCCACCCCCAAAATATTAGAGCACAAATTTGTAGGTAGCAGAAAGTGACAGTCCAATTGCATTAACAACCTGCATTTATCACAAACTGTACTACCAATCAACTACTCCCTACTTGTTAGGAAAATGAACTAATCAATGGAATTAACCAAATTGGAGTGATACCCAATACCAATGTAAAAACTCGGTTTTGAAACCCGTCAGCATCAAATTTACCAAAATGTAACCAAACAGGAATTAACATACTAATCAAGAACAAGGAAATCAATAAAATTAACCAAATTGGAGTGATACCCAATAACCCAATACCAATATAAACTCGGTTTCAAAACCCGTCAGCATCAAAATCCCTAAAATGTGAGTAACCACCTACTCATCAAGAACCAAAAGAACCAACAAAATTAACCAAATTGGGCTAAATACCCAATACATATATACTCAATAAACTCGATTTCAAAACCCGTCAGCATCAAAATCACTAAAATGTAACCACCTACTCATCAATAACCAAAAGAACCAACAAAATTAACCAAATTGGGCTAAATACCCAATACATATATACTCAATAAACTCGATTTCAAAACCCGTCAGCATCAAAATCACTAAAATGTAACCACCTACTCATCAATAACCAAAAGAACCAACAAAATTAACCAAATTGGACTAATACCCAATACATATATACTCAATAAACTCGATTTCAAAACCCGTCAGCATCAAAATCACTAAAATGTAACCACCTACTCATCAATAACCAAAAGAACCAACAAAATTAACCAAATTGGACTAATACCCAATACATATATACTCAATAAACTCGATTTCAAAACCCGTCAGCATCAAAATATCAACTATTGTACCCAATACCAATATAAACTCGGTTTCAAAACCCGTCAGCATCATAATAACTAAAATGTAACAAAAGGGGGATAAAAATTATTAAAAAAAACCTGCTACACTGTTGACAAAACCTCTGTTGAAGTCCAGAAACAACAACAAGAGGTGATTTAGAATGCATTCCACAAACTTTATGCCTTGAATAATAAGCTTTTGAATCACTAAGATCTACATTACACCCTTCAACTTGACACCTTGGTGGTATCCCATTATTATTATTACTATTATTATTATTACTATTATTAGAAACATTTTTCCCATTTTTCTTGGATGACCCATTTCTTGATTTTCCAATTACTCCAACACCCACATCTTCAAAGTATATCTTTTGCCCAAATTTTAAACCATTCATGGAATCTGATGTTGACCCATTTACCACCTTCCTCACATAATTTGAACCCATTTTTTTCAAGTTTTTTTTTCAATAAATTCAATCCATGGGTTTTTTTGGGTTTTTTTATTTTGGTTTAGAGAGATGAAATGAGAGGGGTATGGGTTGGTTTAGAGGAGTTGGGAGAAGTGTAAAGGAGACATGAGAGACTGGTGATGGGCCATGCCTCCCATGATAACTCTGAGCTTGAACAGTGTTTCTATGTGAAAGAGAAAGAAACAATGGCCAAACAATTTTGTGGGTAACTTGTGAGAGATGGGTCACCCCCTTTTTTTTCTTTTCGTGATGTTGACGGGGTTCGAATCTTTGATCAGAAATGTTTTGGAGCATAAGTCTTTTTATTCTCACAAAATCTTGGAAGCGACGGTCTATCAATAACTTATTGAGATACCATTCTTCAGTATCAATCTATGTACTATTCGTACCTACAACTTTGTTTTGTACCTATTTTTATAACAAGCGTACCACCTTTAGGTTTGGTACCAATGTTACTTCCATCTGTACTTGGTCTCTCAGTAAAGTTAATGAGAGACCGTCTCTCGGGAGACCTTCCCATTTATTTTAGTCGGGTTATATTGTTTTTTTAATACAGAGTAAGTGTCTAAATACTCTCTATGTTCAAATCCAAAGGGTACGCTTCCCTTTTGGATACTATTCATAATTCAAGAGAATCATTAATATTCCCGACAATTTATAAGAGAAAATATAGTCAGGTGGGATTTTGTTTGATTCGTCTTTATGAGTAGATTAAGAATATATCGAATTTTTGTAATTTTTTTTAATGTAAAACGAAAGATATTGACGGTGTAAAACGTGTCTCGACAAGTGTGAAAGATATTGACGATGCCCCTTTTCTTTTTATGATGTTGACGGGGTTCGAATCTTTGATCAGGAGTGTTATTATTTGTAATTAAGTTAGTCAGTATCCATCTTTTTTTATTGAATCGAGTTATATCGGTTTTTTTATAAGTGTCTAAATATGATCAGTGTAAAGATCAAGAAAAAAATGTTTCATATTTGTGTCAATCATTTGTTTGTCTTTGTTTTAGGCACAAAGAACGAGGGTGGGGTACGTGGATCGTTGGAATAACACGTAGGTGAGTGATCAAATTGCACATAAAGGAACTTCCCAAAATAGAAAGGCAAACAAATTACTTAGACATCGTTGGATAATTATTTCTGTCATTAAAGATCTTATGATGTGCATATTAGACACATATTAGAAAAAAAAACTCGTATAATTTGTCAACGATCTTTGAGACCAATAGAAGGGAAGTTTTCTCTAGTTCTGAATCAAACGAAGGATACCCTCAACAAAATCTGCAAGAAGATAGTAATACGAGGTCATACCCCACCTGAGGAATACTTGAACTAGGAGGGAGTATATTCTTTGTTGGTTAGGGTGTCGAATGAACTTAAGCTATATATCATGATGGAAGAAATAAGACATTTGATCTTTACTTGTAGACTTAACAAAATGGTTGATGGGATCAGATCATTTTCAGGTTAGTGCGATGATATTTAATTTCCTTATATGTTATCGATCCTAATAAGGCTTTGTTGTATTCATCTAACAATCATGACATGGTACTCCCTCTGTTCGAATCCAAATGATTGATACGTTTACTTTTTCACACTTGCCAAAACACGTTTTACACCGTCAATAACTTCCGTTTTACATTAACAAAAATTACAAAAAAAATGATATTCTTAATCTACTCATAAAGACAAATAAAACAAGATCTCACTTGACTATATTTTCTCTTATAGATTGTTGAGAATATTAACGATTATCTTAAATTGTGAATAGTGTCCAAAAGGAAAGCGTACCCTTTGGATTCGAACAGAGGGAATATCAAAAGTCAGCGTGATCAAAGATCACGATTCATGATTTCATGAGTCTGAATCTTATCCAAATTGACTCGTTTTAATTTTAGGACAGATAAATCGAGTTATATAAAAAGATCACATGTGTGTTGAAAGGGAGTCAAGTTGGTTTTAAAAAGAAGAGAGAGTATCTTCTCTTCTCAACCTGTGATTATTAAGGGTGGGGGTGAGTGAGACTGTGTGTCAGAAATACAGAAGATCAGCTTTTCTGTATGTATAGAGTTTGCTGATTTAGTACTATAATCAATTATTATTCCTTAATTCATGTTGTTTAGGAGCTTAATTACAAAAATAATCATACACTAATTTAAAAAAGACGGTCTTTCAATTGCGTTATTAACAAACGTTTTTTACTGAGTAGTATAATAATAAGAGTTAATTAGTTATGAGTATTTAATTTGCATTTTCAGTCTCTTTGAATTGAAACGCTTATGAACAACTTTCATAGCTATCGAAAATAGCTAAAAACGACTGATTTTGAAGATTATTATCCACATTTTTTGGTCTTTTGGGTCTAGGAATAAAATTGATCAATATTCACGTTAAACAAATAATTCTACAGTAATTGAAAAAAATACGATCTTTCAATTGCGTTATTAACATACATTTCATACGGAGTACTCGTACTATAGTAATAAGAGTTAATTAGTTACTCCATTTAATTTGCATTTTCAGTCTCTTTGAATTGAAAGAATTATGAACCACGGAGTAAGCTTTTGAACAACTTTCACAGCTATCAAAAATAGTTAAAAATGACTGATTTTGAAGGTTGTTATCACGTTTTTTCGGCCTTTTAGATCCCGAAATAAAATGGATCTATATTCACAGTAAACAAACTTAACATAGAAATAATCATACAGTAATTTAAAAAAGACGATCTTTCAATTACATATATTACAAACTGAATCCAAACCACAACGTCATGGTAATTCTTAGAATAAAATTACTCAATTATTGTATTGACAAGCTAAGTAGTCTTGTTCATTACATTCATTTTTAAAAATTTTATTTAATTTTTACTTTTTACCTCTATGAGGTTATTTTAATTAAATAAAGTGAAATAAATAATTGAGTGCAAGAAAAGAATATCTAATTAATATGAGTATGTTTTTTTTATATATAATTTGAATAAGAACCACATTCTTTGGTCAGCTTTTCCAATTGAAAGAATAACAAAGGATCCCACAACAATCATAGGGACTATAAGAAACTTAGAACACAAGTTATCGATTAATAAGATCACACGCGTGAAACAGTTTATTACAATATATCTTTTAAAGACATTTAAATTAAAATTAAAATTTCGTTTGGTAAACGATAACAAATTTATAGTATCTGTTAACATTAGCAAACTACAGTTTGTAGATTACGGTATTTAAGTAGCTAGCAGGTTTAACTATTAAATTAAATTAACAGAATTAAAATATCGTTTGATAATTAATGAAAATATTCCATGACAATTTGATTGTTTTTATGTGTAAATTGAATAATATAAGCCAGATAGTATTTTCAATACGCTACGTACTATCGACAACAATATTCAAAAATAGTGAATTTTGGGTAACATACTATTAAAATGTGTTGTTTATAAAACTCACGAAATTAGTAAATTGGTAATAATTAATCTAATATTTAAACAAAAATCTACTAATTTTCACTCAAATATATTATTTACCAAACCGAACCGCCAGTCTAGAAGTAATTAAGAGTTCTGAAAGACCGTCTGTTCGAATTAAAAAATGAGATAATAATAGTGCAATTTTTTTTCATTTTTTTTGGCTTTTTAATATAGTATTTCCCATAGACTATAATCGACAACAATATTCAAAAAAACAGTGAATTCCCGGTAAGAATGTGTTGTTTACAAAACTCACAAAATTAGTAGATTGATAATTAATCTACTATTTAAACCAAAATCTGCTGAATTTTCACTCAAATATATTGTTTACCAAACCGAACAGCCAAACTAAGATCGAGTAATTAAGAGTTCAGAAAGACCGTCTTTTCGAGTTTATATTAAAAATGAGATAATAATAGTGCAAATTTTATTTAATTAGTTTTTGTGCTTTTTTTTGTAGTAGTATATCTTTGGTGGATTTTATTAGATTATTTAATTTCCAAAGTTTTCAACTTTTATTAAGAGCCTTAATATATGCTTCTATGCTTTATTTAGTGACTTTAATTAATTTAATTTACCCAATAATAATAATTCCTATATATTTGACTGGATTAAATTGACCGAGTGACGACTCATGCATGTCTTATGTCTTCTGTTCATGCAAACCTATTTTCCACGTACGTACGACATCTTTTGATTTTTCACCATATTGTTGAGATGCCTATATAAAGATTCCAATTACTATATTTGACCATCAAATATGCTTTAAATGGTTATCGAATATACAAAAATTTAGAACAGGCGGTTTCTCATGAGTTAAGACATCTCTAACATAATATGATGAATATAACAAATTTTCCTTAAAAATCAGATCGTTTTGAGTTAATTTCGCCGTGAATATTACTATTAACAGAGTCATGACTCGTATGAATTATAAATAATAACGATCAATTTTAAAAAAAACTCGGTAGGGCATCAAAATTATATAGAGATTCCAATTACTATATTTGACCATCAAATATGCTTTAAATGGTTATCGAATATACAAAAAATTAGAACAAACGATTTCTCATTAGCGTTAATGAGTTAAGACATCTCTAACGTAATATGATGAATATAACAAATTTTCCTTAAAAATCAGATCGTTTTGAGTTAATTTCGCCGTGAATATTACTGTTAACAGAGTTGTGCATGACTACTCGTATGAATTATAAATAATAACGATCAATTTAAAAAAAACTCGGCAGGGCATCAAGATTATTGATTGATTATAATTATTAATTTTAACAATTGATTGTATATATATACTCTGTATATATATCTATATATATTAATCGAGGCAGATAATACTCATTTTAATTTAATATACATCTTATTCAAATTTAAAAAATGGATTAATGTAAATTAATGATATAAAAACTCGAAAAATAATTATTTAAAGGAGAGTTTATATAATAAAATACTCCGTACTTCATTTTAAAATTTCGAAAAAATGGTATTTTATTATACATTTAGGTTATTAAATTGGTGGTCCTCTAAGGCTAAGAAAAAAAACAAAATAAAAGGCTTAATTTTTATTTATTTTTTATTTTTTTATTTTACATGTAATTTGATGTAAATGTTAGATTTGGTGCATGATTTATAAAATGAACATAGGAAGGTGAAAAAGAGAATATTCTCAACAGTTTCCATTCTTCCATTGCAGCTTTAATCACTATATATATATGTGTATTATTCATGCATATACTCGATTATTGACGGGAGTCGAATCTAGGTCATGAAATATATAATCCTAACTGCATCATAACCAAAATTAATTATCTGTAAATTCTTCATTATGTCAAAGATCGATCCTGCTATCTCTACCTCGTTAACTAATAATGAGATTGAAATACTGTCTTTTATACGAGTAGATAATAAATTTTTCTTCTTCACAAAATTTGGAATGAAGAGACGGTCTCTCAATAACTTATTGAGAGACTATTATTCAGTACCACTTTATGTCATATTCGTACCCTTAAATGACAACTTTGTTTTGTACCTGTTTTTATAACAAGTGTACCCTTTTTATATTTGTATACTCTTTTATGTTAATTGTACCTATTTCTATTAGGTTTGGTACCACTGTTACTTCCATTTGTACTTAGTCTCTTAGTAAAATTAATGAGAGACCGTCTCTCAGGAGACCTACTCAACATGATGATGTCGAGTATTACTTTTATGTGTTTCCTAAAGTTGATAAGAAGATCTCAACAGAGACCAAGTATGGTAAAAGAACGTAAACCAAGAGATACTACTGTATAATAATAACTGTAGTAACTTTTTTTTTTACTACAGTACAATCGTACAAATTAAAGCAAAAGAAGAAATATACCCCATATCTCTACAACTCCTATTTCTTGAGATTAAAATGAGTTTAAATGAATTAAAGTGTATCGAATTGAAGTGAATAAAACTTTAATAGACTAAAGCTCTGTTCTTTTGGATTGAAATTGACTGAACTTAATTTAACTGAACTTAATTTAATTGAAACTGACTGAAATATAGAGACAAAATATGCCTCATGGAGCTGAACTGAACTGAAAATGACTGAATATAAGTCCAAAAGAACAGGGCCTAAGAATCTAAGATAATTAAGCATCACGAATTATACAGTAGTGTATCATCGTTGTACCGTGCGACAGACCTTAAAACTATGAATTCATGTTAAAAAGTTACGGAGTACTTGTACCATTTTAGGTTATTTAGTGATCGTTTTAGGTTAAACAGTTACATTATTATTGCTTTTTAATACGAAAAAATGGTAAATATTTATCCGAAAATGATAAACTAACTAACCTAAAATAATCACTTTTCATCATAAATTGCAAATTTTTGCTATTGTCGCATGGTATAACGATTGTACAGAATAATTACTGAATAAACATAATTTGATTGAGCTAAATTCTATTACTTTTGATGAGAAAGTTGAAATTTTAACTAATTGTTCTTTGGACTTGATTCACTTTTTTTACCGACGGTTGTACTCTTTTCAGAAACAAATATGACAAATTTTCATGTAACACGGGCTTTTAATAATGCTAATAAAACTATAAAAGATCTCGGAATGAGTTTTTTTTGTTTTTTCCAGCAGTAAAAACAAGTTGGATTAAATAATGTTTGAATTCTTTAGAACGACTTTTTATTACTACCCTATATAAAATGTTCATTACTATAATAAACACTTGTTTATTTTTATTAAATATTAAATACTTAAATTATAAAATGTTTATTTTTTTATTAAATAAACATTTTTGGTACCCTATATAAAATGTTTATTTTTTATTATAAAATGTTTTTTTGGTACCCTATATAAAATGTTTATTTTTATTAAATATTTAAATTAGTAGATTTTTGGTAAAAATAAAATAAAATATAACCATTTGATCAAACTATTTGCAAACAAAAAATCTGGCCCAAAGTCCAAACCCAAAAACTACTCGACTTTTTTTTTGCCTATAATTTATAACATTGGGCTCTCTTAATTAGTGGGCCTCAGTGTATCAATAAATCTCAAGTGGCCCATTCTTCTACTTGAATTAGTGTTTGATGTATCGATTTTTCTGATCACACGTTAATAAATTAATTAGAACAATAATCACCTTGATATTGTCTAAATATGGTAAATATGAGTTAATATATATTTTAATTTATCGTGATAATATCAATGTGATACTTACTTTAATTAGTTTATTAACGTATGTCCACTGAGTACACGTTTAGAAAAACCGTTAATGTATTTGTTCTTCTAAAATCAAATTGTAAGAAAAACCTATGATAATCAACTATTATCCCGTGAGACCATCTCACGGTAACTTATCGTGAGATCTACTAAATAATAATAATAATAATAATAATAATAATAATAAAAAGTAATTACTTTGTATGTGAGAGGTCTCACGATAAATTTATCGTGAGATCGTCTCATACAAGAATTTGAGATAATTCTAATATTATAATCACACTCAATTGATTCTCATTTTTGTTTTTCAAGAAAAAATAAATTAAATAAGCTAGTTGGCTAGAATCGAGGAGTGAAAAATAGTAGGGACATTATATAATATGTGTAAACTTAGTCGATTTGTCTAACTTTGTAAAGAACGATTTTAACATTATTGGACAGAGGTTCATCAGATAACAAGTACGAGTATAAACAACTTAAATTGTGATGAATAAATTAGAAACCGGACTAAAATATTTCTATTTATCGTTTTTAAGGAAAAATCACTAAAAAAATAATTTTAATGGTGAGACGTGAGAGAAGGTTTATTAAAAATAAAGGAATAATTTGAACGTCCACAAATCACCTATTATCACATTAAATTATTGGTTTCTATCGTTTTTTAAGCTGAATAACATATTAAATAAGTTAGTTGACTAGAATCAAAGAGTAAAATATTACAGGAACATTATTTAATATGCAAACCCAGTCGGTTTATCTGACTCTTTGAAGCTTGAACAGTGATTTTAACGTTATCTGGATTAGGTTCATTAGGTACAAAAACAACTTAAACACCCTCATATATTGACATCTATTGTTTTTTTGCAAGCGTTTTCTGAGGAGAATAACAGCTAAATAAGCCAGTTGACTCGAATCAAGGAATAAAAAATTACAAAAAAAAACATTATTTAATACAAAAATTCAGTCTGTTTATCTGACTCTTTGAAGCTTGAACAATGATTTTAACGTTATCTGGAGGAGGTTCATTAGGTACAAGAACAACTTAAACACAGTCAATTATTGGCATCTATTGTTATTTTTGCTATCGTTTTCCGAGGAGAATAACAGTTAAATAAGGCAGTTGACTCAAATCAAGGAGTAAAAAAATACAAAAAAAAACACTATTTAACACAAAAATTCAGTCTATTTATCTGACTCTTTGAAACTTGAAGAGTGATCTAAACATTGTTGAGACACGTTATTTTTATAATTTTATATTTAAAAAAAATAAGAGAATCTCTAATCATCAAATATTTGGAATTTGGAGTTGGTAGAATAAAATTTCTTTATAGAAAGAAATGATGGTCATGGACTCATAGTGCAATGACTCATCAAAAAAACAATTACACATAAAATCTTGTGAGTGCCAAAAGAGTGTGTATAGAGTGTGCACATTATTATCAACAAAGTGTGTACAAAGTGTGGACACTACTACACTACACTAGGGAATTAGGGATTATTAATTATCCAAATCCGATCCGATATAAACTGATAAATTTCATCTGACTCGATATATTTGACCTATCTCAAAATTCGACAATAAAAAACTCAAAGATGTAATCTGATTATTGGTATTTCGAATTCAAATCTGAACTAAATAAAATGAACTTGTTTTGATAAAACTAATCAATAAGATTAACCGTCCAAATGAAAGTGATTTAATATTTAATTTGATATGTTTGGACTTCATAACAAAGTTATATAAGAAGAATATGTAAGAGACTTGAGACGATTTACATGTTGATTCCCTGTTATTTTAATAGTTATTATTGTGTAAGACAGTCTCATATCGTGAAACAGTCATTTTGTATAAACATATAATAACACATTTATCAATAATCAATAAGTCAATAACAAACAAATTATCTTTTTACACAACTAAACCGTCTCATGTGTGTGAGACCGTCTCAATTAGAAACTGTGAGCAATTAAATTAGGGAGTTATCGAAATAAACTTTTTTTTTTAATTTTCTCGTCTTTTTTTTTTTGCTATTCGACATAAGCTTGAATGAACTCCTTACTATAAAACCGTCTTACCCAATAATTTCTACGATTTTTTTTTATCCAAAATAAAAGGCCACACGATCGTAAAAGGTCCAGTGGTCTTGGCAATTTAATTTGGCCCATTGAGCAGATTAATAATTTATAATTATTAATAAAAGTAATTAACACTAATCCGTTGTAGTCTAGTTGGTTAGGATACTCGGCTCTCACCGGAGAGACCCGGGTTCAAGTCCCGGCAACGGAAAATTTTATTTTTATTTTTATTTTTAATAAAATATAAAATACATTTATTTACAATATAAAATATAATTATTATTAAACATAAATATTGTAGTTTTACAGTATATATATATAATATTATAATAATATAAATATTAATATGTAGTTTTTCTTTATGGCTTAAATCGAACAAATGTTTTTCGGATTCATTCAAATAATGTAATCAATCGATTACATTTCTACACTCAGTAGTCATTATTATTTTCACTCCCCCATCAGTTCCCACTAATTTCTAATCAAAATAATTCGTTACATTTGTAATAACGATTAAATTCAACTAAAAGTACCCTAACATCATCAAAGAATTCAGAACCAGCCGACTTCAATCCAATGCTTTCAATTTGCACTGAACGAGACACAAAAAACATTACAATACCAAAAAAACAGGGTGATTTATAATTTTATATATCGTCTATTGTACCTCCATCCTAGCTAATAACTGTTAGGCTAAGACATCTTCGGTTGATGATCTGAATGAAGGGTTAATGTGGGTTCGAGTTTGAATTGTTGGTTGTATATCTAAAGCCTTGATCTTCACTCGAAACTTCGAAACTGAATGATGGACCGTTTGGTGATAATGTATCTGAATTGTGAGAACTACCGTGAGTAGTACTCTCTTTACCCTTTTGTTGTTGATCGAACATCATCTTCAGTTGCCTTCCTTGTTCCTCGATTCTTAGCTGAAGATTTCGCTGAATCTGATACACAATCGAGTCACCTTTGATTAAAATACACATCACAAATTGTTGGTTTTCAATTGTTTGTACACAGATTCTGGTTTAAAATCGACATATTGTTAGTTTGCCAAGACAAGTTGCCTAGAGACCAGCAAAAGTTCATCCATATGAAACAGTATTTGGATATGTATTAGAAGTAAAATGAAACATGATTGTTTGAAACAGTGCATCATTATTAAAACGAGAGTTACTTGTTTATCGTCAAAATAAGTCAAACAGATGATGTATGCTAGCAAAACTTTGACTCTGTTACCTGTTATATTATTATGTGCTGTTATTTGACTCTGTTTTAGAAGTAAAGTGAAGCATGATTGTTTGAAACAAGGCATTATTACAAATTGTTGTTTGAAATCCGAATATTTAGAAGTAAAGTTTGTCAATGCATGTTATATTATGAAGTGCTGTTATTTGGATCTGTTTTAGAAATAAAACAGATATGTCTGTTCAAAGTAAGAGGAATCGAAAGATGTGTATACCTCTAATTGTTCATGGAGACGTCTTTGGACATCTAGTTGAAGTTGTAAGGCCTCTTTGAGTTGAATGCCACTACAAGGAGAATCAAGAGGAGTATATAAGTACTCCCTCCGTTTCAATAAATTGTTTGCCTATTCCATATTGGGGCGTCTCAATGAATTGTTTGCCTTTCTATTTTAGGAATGCTTTTTATGTGTAATTTGACTCTTGGCTCCACATGTCACCTTCTAATTGGATCTCTTGCCCTTGGTGCCAAAAGCAAAGGCAAACAATTCATTGGAACGGAGGGAGTAATAAGTAAAATGATCATGCAATACTTTAATTTGTGAATCATAGTTGTGCATTAATCAAGGATAATTAATTACGTTTTCATGTCGAATTGTGTGATGTCAGTTAAATTGTTTCCCTTCTGATCTGATTTTCCTGCAATAAGATCCGAATACAGAGTAAATAAATAAGTGCAATTATATCAGTTCAATCCAATCCAGTTAAGCTACTTCCCTTCTGATCTGGTTGCCCTATAAGAAAATAGGACTCGATCCCTTTTGGTCGAACATGCTTTTGACGGTTCAGACAAAAGCTAACCTATCTATCGATGAATCGGACCGACCAGTTCAAGTAAAATTAATCTTTATCAACATCTTAGGCATGTTTTTATGCACAAAATGTTTTGAAACTAATATCCATGCAATAATATCACTATTAATTTCATCAATACATCAACATCAAAACATTTTTAATTAGATCAATCACTATTCATTCACCAAAAATCACAAAAAATTAATGGGATTTGAAAGGGTCTTGTGACCTAATTTTTTAGCATACATAATTACATACATAAATATAATATAAATATTTACTTAATTATTGTTATGTTAAACAATAATATAACTGACAGACCCACTTTTGTAAAAATATTACTTCGTACATTAATTTTATTATCGATAAATGGTGATTTTTTATATATAAGTATATCATTTCACATTGCAAACCGTCTTACACATTAATTCATTAAATACTGAATTTTTTTAATTTATAAATTTCTTTATTATACTGTATCCATTAATAAATGATCTTTTTATACAAAGGAATCATTTCACGGTGTAAGACCGTCTCACGTAATAAATATTGAAATTTCTTTATCAACTTTTACTTGCTCCACATAATAATACAAACTTAAATTATTGTTGTATATTAGATTATATATATAATTAGGCTTAACCTAACTTGGTAATAAGATCATATATTTATGCAATGTGTAGAGCACTAAGAGCACAAGTGGTCCACAATTAGTGTTGGACAGCTTAATTAAATTAAATTAATTGATTAAATTAAATTAATTAATTAAATTAATCAAACTAATTAATTAATTAATTAAAAAATTAATTTTAATTTGACTTTTTTAATAAAAAAAACCTGATGACTGTGCATTCCAATTTCCAACATGCAGCGCGAATCTTTGTTCTAGAGGCTTCTTTCTAAAAGAAGAATGCACTTAAAATAAAACAAATCAACTTGACATCGGTCTCTTAATAACGTTAATGTTAATACATACAGTTGTTCTAATACACGATGTATCGTTTTTAGTTATTACTCTGTATTTTATTTATGATCAGGTGTTCAAATCTCGTCAATATCACACTGCCCTAGCTCGTGCATGCATGCATGTATGCTCAGGGCCAGCCATAGGGCGATCCATCAGGTTCTAGGAACCGGGGCCCAAGTAGGTGAATGGTCTCAATATTTATATTAATTATACAAAATTAGCAAAAGTGGTACATTGGAATAGTGGTTAAGATAATTAATGTTGATTTTGAGGTTGCCATATTGAAGTTGGAACAGGGCCTCCGAATTTCATTGGTCGGCCCTGTGTATGCTCTTCTTATACTCAAAAAAAAATATATTAACACGTTAGTATACGTTAATTTCTTACTCTGTAATTAATTGTAAAATAAAACATTTGTTCGAGATGTAAATTAGTATAAGTAATAATATAGAATAAAAAAATTAAAATAACATGAGACGGTCTAACCAGAGACACGTTATTGCTTACGTATTAAGTATTTACGTTTTGCATGGATTTAGAAAAAGAGATGATAGAGAAAGCCGTGTACGTGTATGAGTATTTAAAAATGCAAAAAAAAAAAAAAAAAAAAAAAATTATTTTTTATAAAAAAAAAAAGTATTCTCCAAATAAAATAAAATATATTTTTCGATATTGAGTTTTGAATTCGAATAATTCTGTTGATTAGTAATTATTTTAGTATATAATAGGTCGAATTATACACAGGGCATGTTGGACCACACAAGGCAATTAAGTCACTCCCTAATCGAAATCCCTCGATTCCATGTAATATTGTAGTAGTAATATTTATCTTTTCGACATTATATTAACCCACTAATGACGATTCTAACCTGTTAATTAAATATTTGAGTATATAACAGATCAAATTATAATTATATATAAGACGTGTCAGATTGTCAGATCACGGGACCATTGATTTAGTCCCATGTAATAAAATCCCGGCTCATTAAAATACTACCTAATAAACAAATTAAAGGCTTATTCACATTAACAAATGCATGCATCTAATTAATTTAATTTTATTTAATTTAAATTGGAGAAATAATAGTGCACAATAATGTGTAAATGTGGATTGCTTAGTCTTCTATTTTCCGTCTCATTAGATTGTTTACAATTGTTTTATTCACGATTATCAAAATGGGGAGAAACGAAAATTATTTTTTTTGGATATTATTATAAGATAGATCAAAGCAAGTTAGAAGGATAAAAAGTATTAACGGACCAATAATTATTGTGTATAATCGAGTTGTACCATGCAACAATGGTAAAAGTTTATAATTTATGAAAAAAATCACCATTTTAGGTTAGTTAAATTAGTTACCACTTTCTGATAAATAGTTACCACTTTCTGATAAATAGTTACCACTTTTTTTTGTATTAGTGGTCAGTATTTAATATAAAATGATCACTAAATAACCTAAAGTGATAATTTTTTTACCATAAATTTTAAATTTTAAGATCTGTCGTACGGTACAATAGTTATATATTATAACTTGTGTTAACTGAAATAATATAAGAAGTGTAAAATTATCGACTGTGACAGAGTGATTATGACTTAATATTAAAGGATGGATGGAGGAAATGTTCTTAAGTTAGAACTATATAGAGTATAAAATACATCAAAGGGCAAATTCATATGATTAACTGGTTGACTATGCCAATTGAAATTTGTAGACGTTTCGAAACCCCATGACAAGATTATTGACAACCAATTCTCCACATAAAATTAGCTACATGTCGGTATCAGTATATATGAAGTTTTGATTTTCGAGATGAGCCTTTGACTTTAATTTTTTATGTAAATATATTAGTTCAAAATTTTTTAAAATTATATTTTATCATAAAATTCTTTACAAAAAAAGCTTTCAAATGAGTATATATTTCATGGTATTTTTTTTTTTATATTCTGAGAGATATTGAAGAGGGAAGATGATGTCTCAAAAAGGGAGAATGACTTATAAAAAACAGAGAGAATATAGGTTAAATCACTAATAAAAAGAGACTTACTTTAATTTAATTTGTTCTCAAAAATATAAAATATAAAATATAATATATAATAAATAAATGACACTTTGTATGATCAAAGTAGATTTAAAGTTTGGGATATGTCGTGTCGAGATATCAACATATCAAAAGTAGGGAATACGATATATTTAGTACAGAGTATATTATGTACTGTATATATATATATTAGGATAATATCATAGAATAAGAATAATCTCGAATAATATACGAGGTTTAGGGTTAAATTTTCGTCTATGTATGAGTCTTAAGTAGCTCCTTTAACTTGCTTACTAGAATTAGGGTTAAGTTTTTGAGAGACCGTCTTTTATAAAATTTTATTCATTATATAGAGAAAAGAATAAATAAATATAAAGAAAAGAATAAATAAAGACTATTTATCCTCCATTAAAGACAAAAAAAATGAGAATTATGAATGCATTACTCATGCAAAATTGCAAAAAATAAATAAATATTGCTAGTGCTAAGAGAACATTTATACACATAAGAACCAATGATAGACTGACACGTACACAATTATTACCAAGTTGGGTGAGTGGAGAGCTTTTACTAAAGGAACAAATTGCGATCGTGAGTGTACTAACTACACAATAATGTATTTAGCCCTTTGAATCTAGTATGTGATATGTCCCCAGACAATTCAACTTTTTTTTTTTGTCTCGATTTAGGGGTCGTTTGGTTACTCATTCAATTAACAGGAAGTGCAAGTTCCCAGGAAGTTCATTTTCATGGAGTTGTTTGGTTGCCCACTTCCTCCCCAATTGGGGAAGTTACTCACCAAGCCCCCCTTGGTGTGTAGAACTTCCCGCATGAAGTCATTTCCCACGTGGCAACCGACCAATATTTTTTAATTCCCATGAAATACAAATTCACGTGAATTTAAAGTTCGCGGTAACTTCATCTTCCCATGGTGAACCAAACGAGCCCTTAGTCTAAAGTTGAGTCGGATAGGTTCATCAGGGTACGTAATAAAGTTCTCTTCTATCGTGAGTTTAACACAACAACATTCATAGGATTCGAACCCATGAGCACTGTACTTAGATCTTGAACTGGCAAGAGGCTAGACTGGACTGGCTTAATTAATCAGAAGTTTCGTGATCGAGTTAGTGCAGGGAATGAACACTGCAGTAGTGTTGACAGCTTCACCGGCCATCTTATGATGAGGTCATGTCCAGCTCAAATCCGTACTACAGGTCACTACACCATAAGATTCGAACTCAAGATCACTCGTTTTGGTGGTGAGGTTGCATATAGTAGTACCCCGTACCAAGGATAACACTCACTAACACAAATCTTTAAAAAAAAACGAAAAAAAGATAACTAAAGTTATCGATTTTTGCTACGAAATTTCTTAAACATGAAATCTTAGCAAAAAAAAAAGTACTCCCTCCGATTTCATTTCTTACTCTGCCCTAAAACAATCTCTTTCCAGATGATCTAAGTTAATTCAGTTAAATTTCTTATTACGTTCCACGAGTAATTAATTAAATTCGTTGCATAAATGTATAATAAGATAATTAAATTGTAAATATAAGTAATGTAACACAAAGATTCGAGGGTTTCAAGTTGTATTTTATAACTTATTCTTTTTTTTCTTTTTTTTTTAGATTCTTATATTTTTTTATATATAAAAAAAGGGCATAGATTCAGTTTTATCTTAAGATGTCCGACCATGCAATGCACCAAGAACATGGATTTCGACATTTTCCATTTGTCAAATAATCCCATTAATTAGTCAAGCAATAAACTAACTAAACTAATTAACTAATTAAGGATCTTTGATTTGTTAACTTGTTAAAATATAATCATATATTCATCTCTTAAAAGTAATATTCCATAGAATTATCGACTTTATAGAAAAGCATCTCAGCTAAAACGTTAAGATTCATAATATAAGTGTCCAACGTAAACAAACACACGACATTTATAGCCAACTAAAAGTAATAAATATCGATGAACAATGTCTGATCAAGTGTGACGTGTCACCTGAACTTACATTGTTCGTTCGTTATATATGTAACATTAATTAAGCGAAAATAAATAAATAAATTAGTTGTATTACATTACCTTCAATGGAATCAGGCATGAGTTTTGCCATTCTATATTTCTGCAATAAGTTCAAGAAAAAAATGTGAAAAAAAATTTTGTAAGTAGAAAAAATAATTATCATTTAAATTATAAAATAATTAACATAAATTAATGTATTAATAAAAGTTTAAAAGTGGTTAAATTAATACCTGTAGGTGACTTTTAACATGAAAAATAGTTAATCCATCTGAGTTCATAAGCTTCAATATCGCCTTAGGGGTCGCCTCTAAAAACCCAAAAAAAAAAAAAAAGTAAGCCTCGTGAAAAAATGTCTGACTGTTTCAAAATTTGAACTTATATATAACTAAGTGAATGGATAATACTACTTACTATCGGCCCCACCAAGACGGTTAACACATTCTACAAACTTTTCATGAAGTTCAGTGGTCCATCTGATTCGACCTTTACTTGAATTAGCGGCTCCAGATGACGTGGAATTATTATTATTACCCGAGTTGGGTCCGTGGCTGACCTCTTGGGTTCTTTGACCCAGTTCTAGTGGTTGCGTCGAGAAATTCAGCTGACCATCGGCTGAGCCCACATAGGCCTTGTCACAAAACTGCGAGTAATAATAATCATAATATAATTAGGAAAATGATAAATACAACCCTCGATATTTAAGATTTTTTTTTGATTTTTTTTTATAATAACATCAATATATACGTAATTTTGTCATACATTCCTATAATTTCATCGTAAGAAATACATTAAATTATTACTTTGTAAGTGATTGTGTTTAACATTATATCCTAATAATAATAATAATAATTATTATTATTATTATTATTATTATTATTATTATTATTATTAATGAACGTCGTTAGTTTAGTTAGTAAAATTATCGAGTAAATGTGACTCATGACTTGTGGGTCCCGTCTTTTCATTTAAGAAGAAAAAAGTTAAAAATTGGTTTGGGTGATACTAAGTCACAAATCCCGTTAACATCAAAACTCGACAGTCGATATACAAAAATAAAGTTAATTTTTTTTGGGATAATATCGAGTTCAAAATCATCTTAACATTAAAACTCGACAAAAAACCAAAAAAAAAGGTTAAAAATTGCTCAAGATGATACCCAGTTCAGAACTCTGTTAACATTAAAACTCGACAAAAAAACAAAACAAAAAAAGAGATAAAAATTGCTCAAGGTGATACCGAGTTCAGAACCCTGTTAACATTAAAACTCGACAGTCGACACAAAAAAAAAACACTTAAAAATTCCTCAGGGTGATACCGAGTTCAAAACCATGTTAACATTAAAACTCGACAGTCGACAGACAAAATGTTACGTAAATTAAAGAATAATAATGCTTAATTAGTAAAAGTAATTAGTAAATCAAATTACCCTGAAATCCTGCTTCTCATTTGTGCAAAATGACAAGTTTCTGCCATCAGAATTTACAAAATCAAGAAGCAATTTATTCTGATCATTAACATTATTATTATTATTATTATTATTATTATTATTATTATTATTATAGCATTTTTCGGAACCGTAGAAATGATCCTGTTCACCATAAAGCAGGGCTTTCGCGGCCGATTGCAGGCTAACCCGAGGCTGGAAATCCGACCCGACAACAGACGGGTACGGTTGATAACCCGAGTCATAACACTTGGAGCTTTGAGCAGCTGAGAAAGTTGGACTACTACTCATTTGGTGATCATCATATAATAATAATGGATTCAGACCGCCTGTATACCGGTCAAACCGGTCAGTTTGACCGGTACAAGGCAAAATAACCGGGCTAAACCTGGTCAGGTTAGGTCCGGGAACCAGGTTTGGAGGTCTGGGAACCAGGACTGGATACTCGGCTGTGGTTGTGGTTATGAAGTCTACATGAGTACCAAAGTCAACTCTTTGATTATTATGGCTCATATTGTTGTTTGAATGACTTTTAAGAAACTCAAAAACCACCCTAAAGAGCCAAAAAAAATAAAATTATAAAATAATGAAATAATTTTTTTTTTTTTCGAGTTGGATTGGATTTATTTTGTGATTCGATATAAAAACACGAGTGAAAATGTGAAATCGATTTTTTTTTTGAGGATTGTGTGAAGAGTTAGGGTAGAGGCATATATATTCATGTAATGTAAAGGCAAAAGAAAGTGAGAAACAATGGTCTTTGACAATGTTTATAGGAAGGACAAGTCCATTAATTAAAATAAAATATTTTGCAAATTGTGTTATAATAATATCAATAATAATAATATCAATATTAATAATAGTTAGAAGAATCATTCTTATGAATTTAAATATGTGTATAATGTAAAAGTATGAATATTAAAAAGACTTTTATAATAAGAAAACACAAGGAATATTGGGTGGGAGTGTGTAGCATTATTTTTTTTTAATAATACTTCGTAATTGTTTTATAAGACTGTCTTATACATAGGACTGATTATTATCGGTTTCAAAAATAATTTTCAAAGTTAGATAATTACTAATTTTTTGGTGTTAAAAATCTTAAGTAATACAACCCGTACAGTTGTATTTAACAACTTAAAAAAAAACTTCTAAATCTGATATTAATATAGGAATTGGTTATTATATTGCATGAAAATTGACGCAATTTATTGAGATTTATTTTATTTTATTTTTTGATATTGGAAGGTCGAAGAATCTTTTCAGGAGGTAACATAATTCGTGATAATGTTATGAAAGATACTAGTAGCATAAATTCACTTCTAAATATGACCTTTGATTAATGCCCTTTATGGAAGGTGTAGTATGTGTATTGCTCCCTAATGCATGGAGGAGAATTGCAATGGATCAAATGGATAAAAACAAAGAGGCAATGTAGAAAATTTTTTCAAAATAATGCTCTTAAATAAACTTATTATCGTTTCGGGTCGGATTGAAAACTAATTAACAAAATGGGGCTCTAGGAGGTTCGGAGTGAGGGTCGTGTTTAGGCGGAGCAATCCCGCCATTAGAAATGGCGGGTTTTTGAAATAATAAATTTCCGAAAAAAAAAAAAAAAAAACTCTTAAACCCGCCATTGGGAATGACGGGTTATTGAGCACTAACCCGCCACTCCCAATGGCGGGTCAAGGTGAATTTTTTTTTTTTAAATGAGCAAGGATAAGATTATATAAATGTAGTAAACTATTAAGGCATCAATTGTAGTCTAGTGGTAAGGAGTCTAACCTCTATCTAGAGGTCCTGGGTTCAAATCTTCTCGTTGGATATTTTTTAAAAATAATTCACCTTGACCCGCCATTGGGAGTGGCGGGTTAGTGCTCAATAACCCGCCATTGGGAATGGCGGGTTTAAGAGTTTTTTTTTTTTTTTTTTTTGGAAATTTATTATTTCAAAAACCCGCCATTTCTAATGGCGGGATTGCTCCGCCTACACACGACCCTCACTCCGAACCTCCTAGAGCCCCATTTTGTTAATTAGTTTTCAATCCGACCCGAAACGATAATAAGTTTATTTAAGAGCATTATTTTGAAAAAAAATTCGACAATGTACAATAATATTTTTATAATTTTAATATATATATTTTTGTATGTACTTATCACTAAGAGAATTTATTTATATATTTATTTAGAAGTAAAGCGGATTTTCTAATCACGTGTGGATAGATTCAACTTGATTAACTTCGTCCTCACCAATGTTTTTATCGATTTTTAATTTTTTTTTTTTGTAAATGTGATCCGAAGGGTTAACTCTATATTAGCACAATTTGGATGGGCATGAGTGATTTTTTTTAAAAAAAAAAAATTGTTGGATGGTAATAAAGCTTTAAAAAAAAGGTTGTATCCATAGACTAGCCCAAAGCCGAATTTAGTTCATGCTCGAACAAGCCCGAGTAATAACAAAGTAGGTGGGTTAACCCTTAACCCACTTAACTCGAACCCAACCCAACCCGACTTGATCACCTCAACCTCCTAGACTCCAACCAAACTCAACCTTAATGAGATGAACAATTGATCATAACACCACCAAAAAGTTCAATGTATGACACTATGAGCATGAGCCCATGGACCAAAATATCATCTATAATCTAACCCACAAATAAAACTAGCCCAACAACAAGCCCAAAACACAAGAAACATCCTATATCAATGTGGCCTATTGGGCTCACACTTTGCCTATCCATGGTCAATCCCATCATACCCTCCCCCCGGCCCCGACTCCAGCACCACAAAGCGTGGACTTAGTCGCATTACAATGTATAATGACAAAGATTTGAACCTGAAACCTATCGTCCACAGTACCTAGTCCGAACTACTAGACTAAGACATCTTCTGTAGAGTTGTGCCTATATTGATCAAACCATTATGACTCAATAATGATGTGCATGCCTAACACAAATTCTTGTTTAACATGAAATATATCAGTTTTACAACGACTAATAATACTACATTATTATTATTAGTCACTATCGCGAAGAAAACTATTTGACCTTTTCACTTTTTTCAATCGAAATTTGAATGATGTTTGTTACTGGCTTACTGCTATCATTATCATATTTCAATGTCATAGAGTGGATCAAAAGTTTGTTATTCGAGAATAAAATTCAACTAGATACTAGCCTAAGCAGAGAATATAACGAAAATATATAAATGAAAGGAATTTTTTTTCTAGAAGTATTCCTTGCCTTCCTGGTCTTCGACACATGTCAGATAATCATTTGATAAGATCAGCTGACAGTATTTGGATCTGTTTTAGAAGTAAGACGGATATGCACGTCAACGTAGTTATTTGGTGAGATGGGATGCATGAATGATTGCATGTATAAAAATGATGTTTGAAATATTAGGTCATAATCTGGTAACTAAATCATTTTAAGTGATGTTTTTGTAACTTTTGTTATGTATGCAAATCACAAAAGTAGAAGCCTTCAACATGTCATGCTACCATCAATCCTCAACTTTCTTCATGTGCCAATCATTGTTGTTAATACTCTTTGATTAATGATTATTATATATTACTTTGGCCCGATATCGTAATTACTAAAATATATCACAAAATATTGGGAGAGACAGTCTTTCAATAACTTATTGAGAGACCTTTATTGAAAGACAAGTCTTCAGTACCACTCTATGTCATATTCGTACCCTTAAATGACAACTTTGTTTTGTACCTGTTTTTATAACAAATGTACCATCTTTATATTTGTATACTCTTTTATGTTAATCGTGCCTACTTCTATTAGGTTTGGTACCACTGTTACTTCCATTTGTACTTAGTCTCTCAGTAAAGTTAATGAGAGACCGTCTCTCAGAAGACCTACTCAAAATATATATGATGATAATAAGGAGGCAGAGTGTTGGACACGATTATATATTATTATTACAAGCTCGAAATCTCGTGATCGTGCTTTCAAGCCCTAAGGCCTAAGCTAAGGGTTTATTAGATTTGAGTATATGTAGTCGTGTTTTGAGTCGATATTAGTCATATTTATGATGTAATAATCAAGAATGTAGCGTGACAACTGAAATAATAATCGTGTTTAATGCGATTACTTGAAAAGGGTTTAGGGTTGCTTGGTCAATCTACTCGCCTTAGGAATTTCCTAGGTACGCGACTAGAGACATGTTAGCTAGTATGCTAATTAAAGCAAGAATCACAATGATGTGAAGTATGATAAATAATACGGAGTATGAGTTGATATTTCGATTTCTTGTGATAATATCAATATTTCGATTTCATCCCGTATGTTGTTTATGAAACATGGGAATTGAATGAAAGTTGATCAAGAAATATGTGAAGTCACAACTAATGTTAACCACAAATGAAAAGTCATTCTT
Organism: Agrostemma githago; assembly: GCA_958450325.1. NCBI lineage: Eukaryota > Viridiplantae > Streptophyta > Magnoliopsida > Caryophyllales > Caryophyllaceae > Agrostemma > Agrostemma githago. Next base: position 75,349,375 of record OY288247.1, on the reverse strand, counting down.
TTACAGAGACAGTCCAAAAAAGAAAGAGACATTCTTCTACAGAGACATAGAGAGTATATATACTGTATACTGTAACAATTACGTAATACATTGACGATAAAAGTGGAATGGAGAATGCCCGCAAGGGTGGAGCCTAGTGGTTAAAACATGTGGCTACAACCACATGGGTCTCAGGTTCAGGTTCAAGCTCCTGCAAGAGCGTTCTTGTGGGAGTTGTATGACTTCAGTCTATGTCATCTAGACTTTGAGCCTGTTGTCCAAAGGACGGTTTTAACCCGGGGGCTTACTAGCGGCTGTGGGTTCCCTCGTCACCAAAAAAAAAAAGTGGAATGGAGAAAGTAACGGTTAATAGGGTTTAATGCAGTTGTACATAAAACTATATATATATACACGAGCTATACAAAATTGGTTGTATAATTTAGTCATTGTAATCATGTTAAACAATCAGAAAGACATCATTATGAACATAATTACATAACCCAGCTTTTTCAGAAATGTTGTCTCCATGGATTTTGTTTTATAGAATTGGAACTATACTTGAAAATGTTTACTAGGTAAATTCCAAGGTTAAAGTATGTAAACACATATGCCATTGAAGGGTTGCCATCATTGATTGGTTTTTGAATTGAAGTCAGTAAAAATAGATTTTAACTGCTGAGAAGTTACTTTCATTGGCTGATCAACAAGTGAACATACAACTGCCCTTTTACTATATGGCATGCTAGCTCTAATAAAGTGACTTAATTAGGGGACATTGTTTAAAGTGAATGTGATGTGATGTTGATACTGTATGTGTTATTGATACCGCTAGCTGGTCTCTCTTAAAACAGATATATTTGTTTTTGTAAAAATTATAACGGGTCAAAGATCATTCAATATGGTTAGATAAGATACTTTTTTTTTACCGTCTAATTATCTATTTTGAACAAGAATTTATGTTGATACTGCGTTGTTGACACCGTGCGCTAGTTTATCTTAAAACAAATATATTCATTTTTTTAAGATTATAACGGCTCAAAGATATTCAATGTCATTAGATAAAACACATTATTTTACCGTCTAATTATCTGTTTTGAACAAGAATTTGTATTGAGAAATGATCTTAAGATTAGGAACGTTGATTTATTGTTTAGGAGAAACAAATTAGTTAACAAAGTGCATTTTGAAATTCAAGAGGTGGTTAACATGGCGGACCAGCTCAACTAGGCTCGGCTAGGACTTTGTGCCACATTGGCATGGCTATGGTCGAAGCCAGGCCGGAGCAACGCCAAACAAAGGGAAGCCTGACTCAGCCTCTAATTAGGGTCGTGCCTGAGCCACATTCCATGAGCTTGGCTTCTTGGTGGCCTAGCCTGGCCCCCACTGAGTCCATCCCATGGCTACCTCTATGGCTCTATGTTTCACATTTAGGTTCTTACAAATGAGACTAAAATGCACAATTTATGGACCTATGTGCTCGTCCATAGAAAGTATGTACTCGGTAAATTTCACTAATACTATTATCGATCCAAAATGATTTACTGTCTTAGTCTGAATTTACCCCGATTCATATTTCCTACCTGATCCGAAATGATTTAATTATTAGGTTATTAGTCTGAACGAACTTACCCCGATTCATATCTCCTACCTGATCCGAAATGATTTAATTATTAGGTTATTAGTCTGAACGAACTTACCCCGATTCATATCTCCTAACTGATCCGAAATGATTTAATTACTAGCTTAGGTTATTAGTTTGAACGAACTTACACTGATTCATATCTTCTACCTGATCCGAAATGATTTACTAGGTTATTAGTCTGAACGAACTTACCCCGATTCATATCTCCTACCTGATCCGAAATGATTTACTAGGTTAATTTGAACTTCATTTTAACTTTTACCATTATTAATCAAATTATCAAACCCAAAAATAAAGAATAATAATCAAAGAGAATTTTGACATAGAAGAGAATAACTTGAGTGATTTTGGCAATCTATGATGTTGATTGATTATTCTATTCGAATATTTCTTTTTTTTTTTTTGAAATTGTGTGTAAAAAAGTTTATTTCAAAATTTGCAAAATATATTAATTCAAGGTAATAACTTTAGTAAATAGTCTAAAGTTATTATCTTGGTGGTTTTCTGCAATATTTCATGTTCTATTATCTTCTCCTTAGCTTTTTTTTTTATATGTTTACTTTGTTCTTGATTCCTTTTGCTTCCTTTGATCTTGTTTGGGCACAAAAACTCGTAAGAGATCACTTTTTTCGTACCTTCGATTTATCTTTCTTGACTTTTTATTGTTCATCATGATAAATATTTACTCTTTTATTCGGTAAGTACGAGTAGTACTCTTATCATGAACTGTTTGGTTAGTGGCGGATCTGTAAAAAAATGGCTCTGTTTTGTTTACACTGTAAATCTGTCAGTCAAAACTGTCAATCAAATCTGCTTTTACTAATAGCATTCTGTTGTTTATCAAACCAGACCAAAATCTTTAATATTCTCTCGTTCAAATCCAGAGTCCACGTATGTTTTTTTTTGACAATATTTCACGACTGAAGAGATATTTAATATTCTCGACAATCTGTTAGAGAAATGTGGTCACGTGAAATTTTGTTTGATTTGTTTTTATGATTAAATAAAAATGTAGTACGAGTATACAACAATTTATTTATTTATTTATTTATGCAATACAACATGTTACATGACTGATTACGAGTATATTTTTAGGATTAAAACTCGAAACTTTTCGGGATCCAAAATTAGAAATTAAACTTCGTAATGATTTATATCAGCCGATGCTAAATCTTTTTTTGAAAATAAGTCACTGATGTTATTATTGTTGAAATTGAACTGTATGCATGTATATACTCGCGTGAACACTCTGATTAAGATTGAGCAACCCCCTCGAATTCATTAATGACTTTATCAATTTTAACGCAACATAGGAAAAAATAACTAAAAAAATAACGGATTTTTTAACGTGTATCTAGTGAACACACGTTAATAAATTAATTAAAATAAATTGAAATAAATAAATTAACTAAAAAAATGAAGTAAATTAATTAGGGAACATTGAAGATATAAAATGTTGATGAAAACCGTGATTTATTTTCGGTGAACACGGAGAGCATCTGGGGGCGGCAGTCGGCACGTACGGAAGATTGGGAATGTTACTTGGCCATTTCCTAAACTACAATCACTATAAACCAAATTCTATTTAGGCTCTGTTTTTTTTTTTTTTACTGAAACTGACTGAACTTAACTTAATTTAACTGATATTGGCTGAAATATAGAGACAAAATATACCTTCTGAAGCTGAACTGAATGAAACTGACTGAATATAAGTCCAAAAGAACATGACCTTAATCCTCCTCGACTAACTCTCTTGTGAGACGGTAATAATCACGTTTTATCTGAGAGATTTCACAATATATAGTTATTGTGAAACTGTCTGTCAGTATTAGGTTAATCTTCTCGTCACAGCAAACCCTCCACCATCGAGGATGTCTTAACCTAGTGCTTAATTAACACTAGGTACCTGGACAATAATAGGTTTCAGATTCGAATCTCCCTACCTTATATTGTAATACGACTAGATGCGCATCTGTGCGCTCTTGAAAAACAATAACAACATGATTCCAGTAAATTTCTAGTGAGACGGTCTCTCAGAATCCCAGTATGGGAGGTGGTTACGAATTAGTAGACATCTTTTTTTTTTTGAACGAGAGAACCCGCAGCCGCTACCTTTTTGGTGCGCTCTGGGTAAACCCTCGGGTAACCGCCCGTGGGCGACAGACTCGAAGTCTAGAAGACACAGTCTCAAGCCATACAACTCTCACAAGTTCGCGCTTGCAGGGACTTGAATCTGAGACCCTTGGGCTGATGACCACAAGTTTTAACCACTAGACATATATGTACGTGAGAGGTTGGATAATACAATTATCATATCGTGAATAACGCATCTTATACAAGATTTTGTACAACCCTTTTAATTACCTGTCGATCAGTGATATCACGGTTACAAAACCAGGATTATTGGTAGTCATATAAGAATAACTTATATAGAAAAATTTGTAATACGTATTTTAATTTCTAAGATTTATTTGTTTTCGTGTATAGTTAATCATACGATAAATACTAGTATAGACCCCGTGCATGTATGCACGGTATTTATCGAAATTTATTCATTTTTAGTTAATTATTATACAAAATAGATTTTAATGAGCAACCCAATAATTTTTCATTATTTTTATCTTTATTTTTGGATATAATAAAATAATTTTAAATTGCATAATTAATCAAGATAACGATCCCAACTAATATCATGAAATATATAGTCCAAAAAATTACTACCTCTGTGTTTTATTTGTCATTCATATTTCTCGAGACAATCAATTCTCTTTTAAATATTATTTAGTATATTATATATGAATAAATTGTAATGTATATTCACGTTGAATTATTTTCAAACAGAGTATATAATTTTATACTCTTGATGTTTAGATGTACTTCATCCTTTTCGTTCATTTTATACGCTGGATATAATAATTAATAAACTTTTGAGAATATAGATAAGATAAGTACATGAGATTAACAAAAACATCAATTTTTTTTGTTCTAAAAATTACATGAATAAAGTTTGAATGAAAGGAACATAATTGGATGAGATTTTATTGGACATATTCTTAAGAATATATTTCTAGATGTTTATGTTTATCCATTTACTACAAATCTTAATCACATAACATCACTTACTTTAATTGTGTCTTTGTCTTTGAAATTTCTTTTGTAGTTTCCTACTAATTTAATTATTGTTATTTTTTTTCCTAAGATAAAATTGGTATCATCCCTCGTTAGGTTATCTACAATCACGTTTTTTTTATATATAGAGTACAGTTAAAGTCCGATAGATATAACTTAATTCCCTGTTATTAGACGATTAAAGGGTTATTATTGTTTGACAGTCACTCAAAAAACACGGGAATTGTAAGCATTTTTTTTCAATATTCGAATTTACAAATTTGTTTCGTCATAAATTTCATATTCGATCAATATTAAACGCACTAAATTACCCTAAAAACTCCATAATAGTCGATTATTTCAATTGTAATTTCCTGATCATCAATAGAACTGCACAACTTTTCATGTATTATCACTCTCATGACTTTACCAACTAAATTCGTTAACATCTGTACAACTTTTCATATATATGACGGTTTTAAATAATTATGCGGACCTTTGATTGTATGACATATATTAAGAAATAATAGGTAAATATCCCTCTCAACAAAGAGTAGGTAACATCTTATATATACATATATGAGAGTTATATCACTAAGATTTGTAATAAAGATTTTATTGCCTAACACACACACACGACGACGGTCCAATTTGCCGGTCAATAATAATACTATACGTACGTCCTTTCCCTTTACATTAATCCCAAGACACACTAAAGTTTAATTAATATCTTCCTCTTACTTAATTAATCACACGATTAATTATACCGTAAATATCTTAATTTAGTGGTTTAAAGTTCGATCGTCTGTCACCACTACAGTGTCGTTTGGTAAACGACACATGCGGATTTGTAATAATAACAGAGAACAATAGTGGAAATACAGAATATGATAATTAGCAGATTATAAAAACAATTAAAATTATTTTCATGCATAAATTGAATATATATATTGTTTTAATATGCTGCATATTCAAAAACATTATTTTTTTGAATATGCTGCATATTTATATTTTTTGCATTTATAAATTGTTTTCGATCGTCTGTCACCACTACAGTGCTGTTTGGTAAACGACACATGCAGATTTGTAATAACGGAGAATAATAGTAGAAATGCATGCAGAATACGATAATTAGTAGATTATAAAAAACAATTAAATTATTTTCATGCATAAATTGAATATATATATATATATATATATATATATATATATATATATATATTGTTTTAATATGCTGCATATTCAAAAACATTAGATTTGGCTAATATGCATGGTAACCGAACATGTTTGTCGAACACATAAAATTAGTTGTTTAGGTCAGAATTTGCTGATTTTCATGCAATACAGTACGTACTGAGTATTTACCAAACAGAGTCGAAATGCACAAAGTAACGTAATTAATTAATTATAGTTAATTAATGACCTAAAAAGTTGCAAAATTATGGGTCAGATGATTTCCAACGACGCTGCAGAAAAACATACCAAGTACAATAAATAAAGTTCATAACAAAGATACAAGTTTTAATCATTATTATATGTTGATGACAATCATCATAATTCATTTAATCAAATTGATGTTTGGATAAGCTACGTACCTGTCCGGTCTGTGGTTCTTCAAAAACTTGGTTGTCGGTCCGCGGTCTGGTTCTGTCCGGTCCACACTTAAAAAAAATAATCAAATTTAGTGTATTTTGTCGGTCCAGTCCGGTCCGGTCCGGTCCGCGGGTTTAGATTTTTTGGGTTGCCGGTCCGCGGGTCAAGTCGGTCCGGTCCGGGTTTGGACCGGTGAACACCCATTCGAGCACAAATTATCAAAAACACACAATTCATTAGCAAAAAAAAATGATTCTGAAAACAGATTCTCTAACATGTACTCTAAAGACACACGTTACGAAAGATTCCTAAGAACTTCGAAGCTGAAGTGTGAATCTTTCATTAATTATGATCTTTAAGTTCGAGATATTGGGAGCTGTCAGGTTTCGAACTTGTGATCTGACCTGCTTTGGTCAAGCTGACTCTGATACCATGTTACGAAACAAATCCAATCAAAATCTTAAGGTGATGATTGAGGTCTGTTTTATATTTTATTAGGACACACGTTAAAAAAACGGAGAAAAAAAAATTGAAGATAAGACATGGAAGGGTCACAAGAGGAGGACATAGATGAATTTGTCACTACATAGAATGGAAATATTAGGTGATCGGCGAAGAATCGGGCTGATTTAGCTCATCGAGTATTATTGGCTCTTCCCGTATTCACAGCCGGGTCACCCGCTTCCCCCTCCTTTATTACTACACTAATTACTTTAATAATTTAATTAATTAATTAATTAATTAATTAAATTTAATTAGTTAATTAAATTAATTAATTATTATCCTAATGTAAACACTAGTATATGGCACACTTCAAGATTCTTTATTGGAACATGTACCTTTTTTTGCCCTTATTTTTTGGATCTCATTATGTTTTAGATCATAAATTCCAGTCTGAAATTGGTCTGTCTGAATGAGTGAAATAGATCAGATATCGTTTGATAAGATAAATTGTCTAAGGTTTTATAAAAGTTTGCCGTCATTTTAAATTCGTGTTGAAAGCTATTTTACTTCTAAAACGGATTACTACGTATTTTATATATATATATATACTCCATCTCATCCATTCAATTCTTTACCCAGGCCCACCATTTCTCCTCACAAAAACGGTCCTCACGTAAAGAATTGAATGGATGAGAGGGAGTAGATATCACTCGGTGTAAGGAAATTTGTCTAGGGATTTGTCCCTACTATATACTATCATTATACGTATGTCATGTTAAAATCCGTGTTACTTATGAAACGGGTTAAACGAATATCATTTGGTAAGACAAACTGTTTAGGGATTTGGTGAGGTATGTCAATATTATAACTACGGAGTATATGACTATATACTCCGTATGTGTTTTTTTTACAACGAAGTGCACTTAGTTGCATTATTACTCCGTCCGTCCCAATGAATTGTTTGCCTATTCCGTATTAGGGTGTCTCAATGAATTGTTTGCCTTTCTATTTCAGGAATGTTTTTTATATGCAATTTGATCATTTTTATGAGTTTTGCTCTACATGTCACTCCCTCATTGGTTCCCTTAACCTTGGTGCCAAAAGGAAAGACAAACAATTCATTGGAACGGAGGGAGTACAATACAAGATATGAACCAAAGATGTCTTAGCCTAGTGGTTAAGAATAGGTGATCTGAGAAAGTAGGTTCCAGGCTCGAATCCTCCATTCCCTATATCGTAATGAGACTACAGGATATTATCAGATTAGATTATTGTTGTGTTTTATTTTTGTGTTAGGACTTAGGAGTACTTAGTTTGAATTGAATAATTGGCACTTGGCTAGTGATTGTTATGTACTTGTGATTTGATCAAAATGAGGTAACAAATATACCAATTCAGTTTTTTTTGTTTGTTTGGATCATGTAACCATTGCATATAATATACTATTCACTAGTTAATCTATCCAATTCATTCATTTGTTTATCTTTAACTAAAATATTTCTTATAAAGTAATATAATACAGAGTAAAAGGTAAACAGAGACGTGAATATAGTACACTATAATTATAACATCGATCTATGTGACTACTCTACCCTACACCAACGGAATACTATTGTATATCATGAGGTGATTCGGGTAGAGTCCGGATAGGAAAAAAGTATCAGAATTGGATCGAATGAGGCAAAACAGTACAAACCATATCCATCCAACCGTGTGACCTGGCTGGCTCGAGTATAGCTAGTCAGCCTCGTAGTCACCCATATACAGATCATCCACGAACTGATAATCTTAGATCCGCCACTAAACGTGTAACAAGTGTTAACGCACGTTAGAAAAACCGTTTATATCATAAGGTGATTCGGGTAGAGTCCGGATAGGAAAAAAGTATCAGAATTGGATCGAATGAGGCAAAACAAACCATATCCATCCAACCGTGTGACCTGGCTGGCTCGAGTGTAGCTAGTCAGCCTCGTAGTCACCCATATACAGATCATCCACGAACTGATAATCTTAGATCCGTCACTAAACGTGTAACAAGTGTTAACGCACGTTAGAAAAACCGTTTAAAGAAATCAGAAAACTAGTAAGACTATGATCAAATGTATCCTAAAGTTGTTGGCTAAGAGACTTGGTCTACCTAGAGTAGTTCTTTCCAAGCAAGTAATGCATGCATAAAACGGCTACGCATCAGCACCATTTCAAATTACTATATTACCCTCCATGCATTAAAATAACCCGATAATTTACCGTCCTTAGAACTGTATTTTACGAAATTAAAAGAAAAAATAAATCATCAATACGTGTATTAATTACACCGATTTACACATAATTCAGTCCTTAATTACTAAATCGATTTTTCTAACGTGTGTCCAGTGGACTGGACACACGTTAATAAATTATTATAACAAAATTATCATGAATATTGTCTAAGTATGATAAATAGAACTTAATATTTCAATTTATCATGATAATATCTATATCAATATTGCTATAATTAACTGGGCACACGTTATAAAAACCGTTACTAAATTAATACCAAATCGATCTGAAAGATACGTATTAAATACATAAAAATCCAGTATAATTTTAACGGTTATATTTATCAATCATCTCCAGAAAAATAAAACTCCTACCCCGTAGTTATTATGTGAGATGGTTTAATATCATGAAACGATTTATCAAACATAAATAATTACGAGTAATTTTTTTTTATAAAATTTGACATTTTTACACGTGAAACCGTCTTACTCGACTGAAGTTAAAAAAAACACCAAAGCTGTAAATAAATCAAAGTGTCAGAGCATCAGCAAGATCAAAGTACATAGTGGATTAACTAGTGGAGTAATTTTATTTAATTTTATTTAATTTTATTTAATTTTGTTTTTTTTACTCCCTCTTGTTATAAGCATTGGGATACACTTTTGCCTTTAATTACTGTCCTAAAAACTTCAACGTTACACCAAAGGAAATGACCTAACATTTATTGACATCATTAATGTTAATCTTAATAAGTTAAAAAGAATTTATTTGTGTAACTAGCACTCCTAATTAATTATCTCATCATTTAGTTGGTCTCTTACTTTGATTGTTGTTGGTTTGTAATTGGGTTAATGGGTCCAGTCTGGATCAGGTCTGTACTAGGTCGATATATGCCTTTTCATGTCGAGTCAATTGATATATCAGGGCTGTTTCAGGTAAACCTGACAAACAGATCGGATCGTGTCGTATTCGTGTTCGTGTCATAAGTAGTAAACGGATAACAAATCCGTCAAACCAAACCCGACCCGTTTAAGTTTCGTGTCAGGTTTGTGTTGACTCACTTACATAAATGAGTCATTAAGTCTCAACCGAAACCCATTAATTTCGTATCGGATTCGTGTCGTGTTTTTGCGTCAGGTCAGTATTAACATATTTATGTTAAAAATGATTAAAAAATTTCGACTAATTTAATAAACAGATTAAATTATTCGTGTCTAGTTCGTGTTTTGGGACCTCAACTCAAACCCGACCCAATTAAAATTCGTGTCGTGTTCGTGTCGACCCACTTACATAAATGGATCATATCATGAACCCTCAACCCAAACCTGTTAATTTCGTGTCCAGTTCGTGTCGTGTTATATTTTTGCCGGCTCTAGTTTCAGGCTTCATCTTAAGATTATTGCGTCACATCAGGTTTGAGCGGGCCTGATCAAATGCGAGGGATTAAACTAATTTAATCGAGTTTAAATAAAGATAGTAGAATCTAAATTTGTGCTCGGTATTTATTTAATATCGATCAAGAGTATAAAAATATATACCGCGGAATATTAATTGGTATCAATCGATGTTAATAATTATTCTACTTAGGAGATAATACATTTTCTAGCATATTATTAGAGAATTATTATATTCTATATTATGCTTCTATTAGATAAGTATTAACTTTCAAAATATTAAGAATCTAAACTACATACATGTCACTCTCAATATCAAAACATAGTTGGAGGGAAAACAAATAAAATAAATTAAAGAGAAAGGTAGAAAAGTGAACATGTACAATATACCTCATGCATAAAGCAAGTCCTTACCAATTTCTAAATTATATTATTTCAGTTTCGATCATCAGTTTATCTTTTATATTATTTTATATTATTCATAAGAAATATTTTAATCGAAGATAAAAAATGACCGATATGGACGAGTACTCGGTAGTATTTATCTCTTATCCAAATCAATGATAAGTTCGATCTTTCACGGTCTTCAACACACTAATTTGACATCATTTTTCTTCAGTTATATTTTTTTGCGTTGAAATTATTATTTTGTGAAACTTTTTTTCATAATAAATCTAAACATGTTAAAGTAATACTCTGTATTTTTTATTATGGAAAATGATAAATACAGCCCTAAGAAGTAAGGGTTGTATGTCTGTATATAAGAAACTAATTGAAAATAAATATTTAATATAATATGTATTAATTGTATTGATTTATGTGTAATTTAACATAACCCTTAGCGTTGTATTTAACCTAACCCTTTTTTTATTAATCTGGTTTAATTAATGATAATTATCCATGGCAGAATTTTACAATTTTGGTTTTACACAAATTTATCGTGAGACCTCTCACATAGAAGAAAGTTACTTTTAATATTATTTTATTCTCTATTAGTATGTCTCACGATAAGTTACCGTAAGACGGTCTTACAGGAGAATAACTATTGATTTTAAATAGAGAACGTTACCATTGATCTGAATATCTGATAAGAGACCGTAATAATTTTTTATTTTTTTATTTTTATTGGTAAACGAGACCCTTTATATATCTCACATTGGACTACTAGTCTAGTACCAATACACACACAAAAATAAAAAATAAAATTTCATAATAATAACATAATAATGGTTAGTCCATCACACCATAAAAGCCCTTTCTCTTCTCTTCACAAAACATCTCCTACACCTTCATCAACTTCTTCATCAAATTCTTCATCTTCATCTTCGACATCAATTACGACAATGAAGATAAAGAACATCATACATAACCTCATATTTTCTCATATTTGTCGCGTTCTTCGAGCTTTGTCCAAGGCAAAATCGGTCATCCTAGAGGTTTTCCGGGAGAATCAATTAATGTACTTGAAACAAAGCAAGAGAAAGAATAAGTATAGGAAGAAAATATTGTTTGGATCATTTAGACTTCATTATAATTGGTGTTCTTCTTCTTCTCATGTTTTACCTATTCCTTCACCTTTTTTTGAAGACATAATCAAAAACCCTAATTACCCTAGTAACCCTAATAATTCTCATATTAATTACTATGATTCTTCTTGGAATTCGGTGTACGAAAATCGAGGTTTTGGTGTTGATGATGATGGTGGTGTTACTAAGGAAGAAGAAAGTGAGCTTTCAAGTTATCTTCAATGGTTAGAAGAGAAGAGTAGTGCAAAGCATGAGAAAGTTATTGAAGGCAATAATATTAATAAAAATAATAATAATAGTAATAATAATAATAATAATGGTAATAATAATAATAATAATAATAATAATGGTAATAATAATAATAATAATGGGGAAAATGAGATTGATAAGCTAGCTGATATGTTTATTGCAGATTGTCATGAGAAATTTAGGTTGGAAAAAATTGAGTCTTATAGGAGATGTCAAGAGCTAATTGCAAGGTTTATGTGAAGAAATAATAAGTATATATATTTCGAGAAATGTTCGAGATGATATGTTCGTTCTATCAGCCCGCTGCAGAGGACTCAACAATATGAAAATTTGAAAATTGGATTTTTCGATGAATGTTCGAGATAATATGTTCGTTCTAGCTATCAGCCCGTTGCAGAGGATTCAACAACAATATAAAAATTTGGAAATTGCATGAAGAAGTAGTGCATGGATTGAGGTAGTGGGTGAGGGGAAGGATTTTAGTTAATTAATTAATTAATTAGCTTAATTATTTTGATTAAGCTTTTTTTTTAATTAGGGGGGTTAAATTAATTAATTATTGGGAGATTAATTATGTTATTGTTCCTAAAAAAATTTCATATTTTGTATGGAAAAGATTGGTATATGCAAGAAGAATTGTACATGTTGGATTGTGGAATATGAGAATATTTTGAATGGATTAAAATAGGATTTTGTGCATTTTGTTCTCTTATTATAAAATCTTTATTGTATTATGTATCCAATATGGGTGTCAATAGATTTGTCTACTACATTATCCTCCAACAAATTAATGATCATTTAATCAAATTGGAATAATTCTTTTCTCATCAATATATTGTTTAATTTATATAATACGGACTACCGATATATTCTGAATATATAGATTAATCAAAATCCGGTTGATTTTTGATATCTTTGTTTATTTGTACCAGTCGTTAGGTAATATTGAGCGTTTTACCTCGGAGGCTCGGTTAGTTCATAAACTCAATCATTTTCGCGTTAATTTAATTCTTAATTATCAGCAGGAGTGTAATTATCGTTAAGTAAATGTATACAAATATTCAATATTAACGTTCTTTCAATATAACCGGTAAACAATTAAAATCTTTCAAATTTGGTACTATAAACTTTGAAATTGGATGAAGGCTAAATTATATAAATATTGAATATCGATATAATTAATACATGTATTAAGACCTTATTCTCTTTTTAGTCTCTCAAATTCAGGGTTGTATTTATCATTTTTTTTTTAATATTAAATATGATAGTATTATTTTAAAAAAAAGTGTAATAGATGAGGTAAATATCTAGAAAAGAGATCATGGAAATAGTTGTCAAATCAAAGGCAAACAAAACAAGGTTACTTTCTTGAATTAAAGTAGTTAGTAGTCATCATTCATGAATTATTATTATTATTATTATTATTATTATTATTATTATTATTATTATTACTACTTACATCTAATTTATTTGTTTTTCTTTATTTATTAGACTTTTTGTTGTTTAAGATTACAATGTTTGATTGACATGTGTACATTTTCCACCAATTTGTGTTCATTGATTTTTATGAAACAACTAGATCTTGTGAACATATCTCACTTTACTCCACCTAACATTATTTTATTTTATTTTATGTTCATCCCTACATCAAATTTTGGACGTTTAGTGTACGTGTTATATGTAGATTTCTATCTTCTATTCTCTAACTCTTATATGTAGTGTACTTAAAAGTCTATACCCTCAAGCTAAGGGTAAGTATATAAACTAATATTCATTCGCAGCAAAAGAAACGGTATCTCAATAACGTTATTGAGAAATCGAGACATCTTATATGATAAAGGGAAGCATTTATTTAATTATATTTTTTTCAAATTAGGTCAATCTCTCGGTAAATCTACTCGGTAGGCAGAGCCTAAAGAGATGATAATATGATAATATAGGTTGGTGGTTGTACTATGTTTCACTTTAAAGAGACGGTATCTCAATAACGTTATTGAGAGACATCTTATATGATAAAGGGATCGAAGCAACTATTTAATTATATTTTTTAAAATTAGGTCAAGCACTCGGTAAATCTACTCGGTAGGCAGAGGCTAAAGAGATGATCATATAGGTTGGTAGTTGTATTGTATTTCACTTTAAAATATGATTAGAAGAGATAAAAAGTTACTCCTACCTCAAGTTAATATTAAAGTATTAATGGAATGTTCTTGCATGTTAATTTATAGAGATTATTATACAAATGTTAGTTAGTTAGGTTAGTCGGTAGAGTCACCAAGTGATGGACGATACTCATAATCATGATTTAGAGTTCGAATTTGTTAAAATAGATAAATAAATCAGCTTCACGCATGAGCTGGTTTCTCTCTAAAAATAAATAGATCACGTGATACATATACATACATATTTTTTCCGAGATAAATGTTTTTTTAGTTTATTCATAGAAGACTAATACTAAGTGCGAAGTATTATTTAACTCGTTTTGACTTTAATTTCAAAAAATTAAACTAAATGACACCCATGATGACATACATCAAATTACCAAAGCCAGAAATGGTCTCCCATGTATTTAGTTATAAATATCATGAAGTTGATAGTGTGGTACAATAAGGTGTGCTCCCTCGTGAGTTGTGACGGGTGATTCGTCATAACTAATAACTAATAACAGATCAAATATTACATATTTATTAGTCAGATATTTCGTAAAAACAAAGTATTATTATTCATTTAATCCTAAGAAATAACAATAATTTTGTCTTTTTCTATATTAATAACTAAATATTTGATTCGTTATAATATTATGACAGTCCGATAACCCGTCACGAAGGAGAACTTGTGTTTATACATAAATGAGACAATATTTTGGGCAAATAATAAGACAATAAAATGTCAATTATTCAAGAGACATGAGTCCCCATTCATACACAAAAAGCAAACAAAAGAATTATGTAAATTTGTAAATATTGTCTATTTTACCATGCAACATTAATTAGTGCTAAAGTTCTCTGGCTTCTACTTAGGACCAAATTGACATATGTTAACCAATCACTATGCATCCTTATCTCATCTTCTCACATTCTATATGTTTGGCCTTAGAATGTTTATTTGGAGTTTTCCCAATTTTATAAGAATTTTATTCAATATTTTTCGATATAATCGTTGCATGTCATGCAACGGTCTATCTGAAATTTGAGTAAAATTATTCAGAGATTAAAATTAGTAGGATTATACGGCGTATGTTTTAACGATTACACAATATGAGAATTTATCAAGACACCTAAATTCAATTAAAATTAGATATTTACGGTATTAATTAGGAAAAGTAGACCTTCATTTCGGTCAGACCGAATTAATGAAGCAATTGTATTAGATTATTGTTCAGTAGTGTGTACGTCGAACTCAAATTAGGAGAACTCATTATAAAAACACAACTTCTTAACAGAAGTTATTTACGGAGTGATTTTGAAAAAATGTTTGATCTACTAATATTTTGGATCAATTTTATATATAAAGTTGTCTAATAAAGTAATCAAGTGTGGGTTATAATATCTCCAATTAAAAACATTTATTATAATCGAACTTTAAGAGGACCAATTAATAATAAACAAAATTATGGATATCAAAGTTTAAAGTTTATTTAGTGGAATTGTACGGAGTACTTCGTAGTATTATTCTAGATATTTGTTTGACCAAGCTGACACTTTTATATCATATCGTATCTAATATTTCGTGTATAAAAAATTGATAAACTACGACCTTTAAAACTGTATTTAAAGAATTAAATAGAAACTAAAACTAATTTTATCATTAATTACATCAATTTTATACAATTTTATCATCAATTTCTATATTAATATCCTATTTAAAAGATTTTTTTACTCATATTAGAATTGTACTTTAACATTAATCATATAATAATAACAATAATAATAATAATGGGTAATTATTAGCATAATCAATATGAAAGTGGGTTAAATGGGTAATGATGATATAATTGGTCCAAAGTGTGACTTTGCAATCCCAAATTAGAGTGTCCCAACTTTGTGTGGGGTTCAAAGATCCAACCTAACATGTGACATTGGGCCCCTAAAGTCCCATACCAATCACTCTTTACACATCTTTTTTATCCATTTGTTTTACTCATTTGTTTTCATTTTAGTTTCCTCCGTCGCAGTTAATAATTTACCCTGATACGGAATATATCAGTATTTTCCCCGAGTCTAAAATATGTTCTTCTAAAGTTTTTTTGGAGAAAAATAAGGTAGAACTGATCATGAGACGTACCGTACGATTGGTCTGTCCCGTCAGACCAAAAATACACAAAGGTCCGGCCAGCGTCCCTGTCTCAAACCCGCTAACTTGCTTTACTCGGTCCAAAAAAATGATATTAATAACAATTTTTGTAAATTCGTATATAAAAAAGTGTAAACTATTTACTAAAACGAGTAATCGATTTGTATCATTTTTTTAAATTAAGAACCTTCCACTATATCATCATTAGGCACTTCACCAAATGTTGTAAATTTACATAAATGATGGACATCAAATCATCAAATCAGTAGATGCCGTCAACATTGACCAAAAGAGCTAGAAAAGCCCTAAATTTATACTCTATATAAGTATTTTTTAAAAATAACTTGGTTCGATAATTTTTGTATAAAACTGTCATATTATACACTGTAGTATAGTAGTATTAACCTAACCAACATAAAATTGAAGGTTATTGATACGAGTAAAAAGAGTAATTTTCTTGTGACACCGTCTCACAGAAACATGTCGTGAGTTGTGACACTCTAATAAAAAATAAGGAAAATATCGCACGATAAATGTATTGTGAGACAAATGGGTGGATAAAATAAGAAAGATTATCAAAATAAAGTGTTTGTAACCGTGCAGCATATGAGTCAGCTTGTGCTATGTCATTTTCTGTGAGGAAGTACGTTTGAGAACATTATGATCCGACGAACGTGGAAGCTGTTATTTCTGATGATTTTAATGTTATTAACTAAACCCAAGCTTTGGGTTGTTTAAAAAAAAGTGTTTGGGCCAAATACTTATATCAATTGGTTTTATGGCATAAGATTTTCAAGACAATTACTTTGACCCAATTTAGACTCTAGAGCCCATATCACTAAATCTCTTTGTAAAAATTCAATACACTTTTCGTTTTTCGACACTACTATTCACAATAAAATATACAGAGTAATTTTCAATATTTTTCGAAAATATGCACGAGAAATTTTTGTAATGTGACATCTTGTTTGATTTGTTTTTTTATTATGAGTTGATTAAGTTTTTATAATTATGTTTTTTTGAAGTGTTTTTATAATTATGTTTCAAGATTCTAATTAGTCTTAATCCTAGGATGAGTTTCATATATCAAGGGAAAATTACCTTAATTACAATTTTTACATTGCAAATTATATTGAGTTGATTGATTAATTGATTGAGATTTCAAAAAAAAAATTTGATTAATTATTGAAGATTATATTCTAAATTCTAATTAGTACACCCCATATTTTTAAAAAATAACACAAAATATTCTCTTAATAATTAGTATATAAACCTAAAACATTAGTTGAAAAAAGTACACATCAAAACCCTAAACTTATAAATTTATACTAGTAATAATTTTCTCCTCATCTTTCAAAATGTCATTTTCTCTCAAATATCTTTGCTTGTTTCTTGCTATTGTTACCCTAACTCGCCAAGGTAATATTAACGATTTTTCTACCGTATCACGAGAAATTTAATCTGAACTCATATTTACCATATTATGGTTAATTTCATGCAAATTGACCGATATTGCTTTTAAATTTTTTAGTAAGAAAAAATTCTAAAGCAAATTTTTTTTCTAGGGGTTAAATTAAAATAATGCCATATATATCCATATTATATTGCAAATTATATTTTATTCAAGAAGTCATTTACATTTATTTTGTGATTCAAATTAATTTATTTTTCAAATATTTTTGGTGGTCACTTATATTTTTATGTATAAGCTAAGGAATAATGAGAGAATTCTAAATGACATTGTTTTAACGTGTGTGTCCACTGTACTATATAATTCTATATAATATTTTTTTATGAATTTTTGCTAATTCGATAAATTAATTTATATTTTTCAGTATAATAGTTTTTAATGAATTTTTACTAATTCGATAATTTTATTTTTCAAATATTTTTGGTGGTCACTTATATTTTTATGTATAAGCTAAGGAATAATGAGAGAATTCTAAATGACATTGTTTTAACGTGTGTGTCCACTGTCCAGTAGATATATGTTGGAATAATTGGTACTGTACTATATAATTCTATATAATATTTTTTTATGAATTTTTGCTAATTCGATAAATTAATTTATATTTTTCAGTATAATATTTTTTAATGAATTTTTACTAATTCGATAATTTTATTTTTCAAATATTTTTGGTGGTCACTTATATTTTTATGTATAAGCTAAGGAATAATGAGAGAATTCTAAATGACATTGTTTTAACGTGTGTGTCCACTGTCCAGTAGATATATGTTGGAATAATTGGTACTGTACTATATAATTCTATATAATATTTTTTTATGAATTTTTGCTAATTCGATAAATTAATTTATATTTTTCAGTATAATATTTTTTAATGAATTTTTACTAATTTGATAATTTTATTTTTCAAATATTTTTGGTGGTCACTTATATTTTTATGTATAAGCTAAGGAATAATGAGAGAATTCTAAATGACATTGTTTTAACGTGTGTGTCCACTGTCCAGTAGATATATGTTGGAATAATTGGTACTGTGCTATATAATTCTATATAATATTTTTTTATGAATTTTTGCTAATTCGATAAATTAATTTATATTTTTCAGTATAATATTTTTTAATGAATTTTTACTAATTTGATAATTTTATTTTTCAAATATTTTTGGTGGTCACTTATATTTTTATGTATAAGCTAAGGAATAATGAGAGAATTCTAAATGACATTGTTTTAACGTGTGTGTCCACTGTCCAGTAGATATATGTTGGAATAATTGGTACTGTACTATATAATTCTATATAATATTTTTTTATGAATTTTTGCTAATTCGATAAATTAATTTATATTTTTCAGTATAATATTTTTTAATGAATTTTTACTAATTTGATAATTTTATTTTTCAAATATTTTTGGTGGTCACTTATATTTTTATGTATAAGCTAAGGAATAATGAGAGAATTCTAAATGACATTGTTTTAACGTGTGTGTCCACTGTCCAGTAGATATATGTTGGAATAATTGGTACTGTACTATATAATTCTATATAATATTTTTTTATGAATTTTTGCTAATTCGATAAATTAATTTATATTTTTCAGTATAATATTTTTTAATGAATTTTTACTAATTTGATAATTTTATTTTTCAAATATTTTTGGTGGTCACTTATATTTTTATGTATAAGCTAAGGAATAATGAGAGAATTCTAAATGACATTGTTTTAACGTGTGTGTCCACTGTCCAGTAGATATATGTTGGAATAATTGGTACTGTACTATATAATTCTATATAATATTTTTTTATGAATTTTTGCTAATTCGATAAATTAATTTATATTTTTCAGTATAATATTTTTTAATGAATTTTTACTAATTTGATAATTTTATTTTTCAAATATTTTTGGTGGTCACTTATATTTTTATGTATAAGCTAAGGAATAATGAGAGAATTCTAAATGACATTGTTTTAACGTGTGTGTCCACTGTCCAGTAGATATATGTTGAAATAATTAGTACTGTACTATATAATTCTATATAATATTTTTTGCTAATTCGATAAATTAATTTATATTTTTCAGTATAATATTTTTTAATGAATTTTTACTAATTCGATATTTTTTTTTTCTTTTTCAGGTGTTAGTGGTTGCAGTAAAGACGATATTGCAATTGCACAAAATCCAAGTGCACAACGTCCAAATGGACAAACCTTATTCAAAGTAGACATAACCAATGGATGTGCCGATTGCAAATTGGGTCAAATTGTATTATCAGCTTTCGGGTTTCAGTCATCTGAACCGGTTGACCCGTCTGTCTTCGAGATTAGGGGCGTTTATGGAACCGTTAATAAAGGGTTACCCATCGGACCAAAAGAGACCGTTAGTTTTACTTATGTTTGGAGTACACCGTTCACTTTCTTCACGGAGGAAGCCACTTCTTTGTGTTGAGGAAGACTCGGGTTTTGATTTTAAAATATTAATATTAAAATTATTAAATAAATGATCGTGACAGAAAGATCAGTATTTTGTTATTAATTACTTTAGGGAGGAGTTTAAATTTACTTTTAACTTGTAATTCACTAGAGTAATTTTAATTAAATTAGTTTGATTTTAATTAATGAATTATATTTCAGAGTAATCTATTTTTCTTGTTTTCTTTCTTTGTGGAATGTTTTTTTTTCTTTTTTTAAATTTAGAGTAAATTAAAAATTACCTCCTTTTAAAATACCAATTTTAGAATTTATTTACTCCCCTTTGAAATTTTTTTAAAAATAACCCCCAAAATCTATCAAAAGTTCAAAAATTACTCCAAAATATAATTTTTTTTGACGAAAATGCCCCTAACTTTTTTATGTTTTATTACTTCACCTCACCTTCTAATCAAGGGCATTTTCGTCCTAAAAATAAATTTGGGACAATTATTGAACTTTTGATAAATTTTGGGATTTATTTTTAACAAAAATTTCAAAAGGGAGTAAATTTTTAAATTGGTATTTTAAAAGGGAGTAATTTTTAATTTACTCTTAAATTTAATTACCAAGTACTAACAAATGAATTAGATGAGACGGTAGATCGTTTTAAAATATGTCATTTTATTACAGAACGTTTAGATGAACCTCGACAAATGTTGTAAATTTACTTCGATTGACCAAAAAAAGCAAGAAAATAACTTGTTTATAAGACTGTCTGTTACAAAAATTAACGTTTTCTTTAAAATTAACTTGGTGGAGTAGTATGCCAGAGATCTCAAAATAAGTTTATTATTAGACCGTCTCATACAAAAATTAGTGGATAAAATAAAAAGAGATTACCAAAATAAACTATTTGGGCCAAATGCTTATATAATAAGTTGATTTTATAGCACAAAATTGTCTTAAAAAAAATTAACCTATGACTATTACATTGACCCACCTTAGAGCCCAATACACAATTTCTAGAGCCTATATCTCCAAATCCCATATCAAATTTTTATAATAATTTTTCTCTAAACTAAAATGAAATATATTGACGTTGGAAAATGTGTCCCGTTAATTATGATAAAAAGATAAGTGTGTGTCTATTAAGGAAAAATTAACTTTCTATAAAAATACGTATATTACATTACATTTATACTAAGAGAATAAGAGAAACTAGAATCGCGTCTGCGTGGCATCACGAGAATGAAAGTTTTCCCGCTCAAAAAAATAAAATAAAACTATATTATTAGACAATATAACTGTTTTAGTAATTGTAGTATTACACAATAAACCATATTCCTAATAAGATGTATCACCAAATAATAGAACGATATAATAGAAAATACGGAGTATTTTGATTGGAAAATTCTTAATTTTTGTCTCATAAAATGTAAGTTTTGGCCATAACTAACTAATCTCCTAAAATATCAATAATTTATACTAGCATACGGAGTACTTCATCTGTTTCATTTGATTGTTTGCATTTGCGTTTTGGTCATTATTCATAGGTGAGTAAAATCATCAATTTAACTTCTAATATATAAGATAAAATACAGTTTAAGAGATCTTGTTTAAATTGTTTAATTGAGTACATTATAAATATTAAATTTTTATAATTTTTAAAAAGACGTAACTAAATATATAGATAGATAAAAGAAAACGTGCATTGACAAGTGTGAAAAAACAAATACAAACAATTTAAGGGATCTTGTTTAAATTGTTTAATTGAGTACATTATAAATATTAAATTTTTATAATTTTTAAAAAGACGTAACTAAATATATAGATAGATAAAAGAAAACGTGCATTGACAAGTGTGAAAAAACAAATACAAACAATCAAATGTAATGGAGGTAGGAGTTTAATTAATTTTCTTTGATTAATATATGTGATTCACCTAGAGTTTAATTTTAATTAAATTACTTTGATTTCAATTGGTTTTGTCAAGAATGAATTGATTAATTTATTTTTTTATTGCTTTGTGATATGTATTTGATTAATTTTCCTTTTTAATTATTCATAAACTTTTCTCCAAATTAAATACTACAAATAAAATACTAGTATATAATAATAAAGAGTAATCAAATTACTAAATAATATTTTGATCATAAAAAAAAGAAATAGGTGAACACTTGTGTTACATGCACAATGAGTTACTAGATACTTAGATTCTTTATTATTACGAGAATTAAAATATTAACTCATATTTATCAGATAATACAAAGTATATTGTGATTCTTGCTCTGATTAATTAACTTATTAATGGTCCCACTATACTGAACACACTAACAAAATAATTCATGCAAACTCTTGAAATAGACACTTGATTTACATTAACAAAATCACTGGTTATGTACTTTCAGACCGATAACGAGAACAAATTATGCAGTTATCAAGATAATACTCGTAATAACAACAGACTGTAGCACACGCGTTTAATAGTTGTCAATTAAAGTCAAAACTCAAAAATAATAACTCATCGAGAAATCATTTTTGTTATACCTCATTATGTGTTCTTTGTATCTGTTTTATTATTAGTTATCCATCAGAATAATCATTTTTTTAACAGGTCATTTTAAGTTCGGATCTTAAATAACAGACACCCGGATCCCGAATGGACAATTATTAATTATTACTCACTATCTGTAATTAATTTACTAATTAATGGACAGTCATGAATTCAAAAGTCGACTTGTAGATGATCATACGTGGAGTAGCTCAAAACTAAAGCCTACCATGCATGCAATGCTATTATTCCACGTGATTCATGGTGTCTCTCTTCATTGCTTTCGGTTTCTTTTTTTTCCCCACGAGGAACTCTCGTGTATTTGTAACCGTTCTACTTCTTCAGTTCAAGTCCAAGCTTCCCTTTTGCTTTTTCACGTTTGTCAACGCGCATTTTACATCGTTAATATCTTTCGTAACATATTAGTAAAAATTATGGAAATCGGATATTAATAATGTACTTTTAAAAACGAATAAAAAAAGATCCCACGTGAATATTTTTACTTTAATAGATTGTCGTGAATATTGAAAGTTCTCCTTGATAATTGTGAATAGTGTCGAAAAGAGAAAAGGGAAGTTTGGACTTAAACGAGGGAGTATATTATAAGACATATTTTTTTAATTCAGGTCACTTTGTGAGGAAATAACTAAAATTTTATTTTTTTTGTTAAATAATGCCTAAAGTTTATATGAGTATATATATTTTTTGTCAAACACTACCAATTTCACTCTTCATGCATGACTGTAAAAATAAGTGATTTTAACTTGTCGATAACATAACTTTGAAACTTATTTTGCTAAGTTATATATTAATGCTTAACCTCTTCCGTAAAAAAAAAAAGGCTCATTTCACTAGGATGAAGATAATGATCGATAATAAAGATCAATGATGATTATTAAAGTAATTTCGTACAACATAAGTTGTATATATTACTAATAATTAGGTGAAACATTGGTCTATTTTACTAAAATAAACTTCAAGTTACGACATTGATACTTAAAATCACTTATTTTCGCATTTTTCATGCCTAAATAGCGTGTGTGGTAGTGTTTCACAAAAAAATCAAAACTATAGGCAGTATTTGACATAATTTAAAACTTTAGGTAGTGTTTCGCAAATTACTCTTTTATTTTTTTTCCCGGGCATGAATAAAACCCCACTTCTATTCGTGCATTGTCCCACTGCTACTAAGTGCGCACGCGAGTTCAGAGATCGATGAATGTATATAACAGAAAAACAGTGAAAGAACGAACATTCAGTAAAAAAAAAGTCCTTAATTGTGGCTTCAACGGTATAATAGATGCAATGTCTTCAACTTTCCACAATAATCTGCCAAACGAGATGAAGACAGTCGGTCAATATCTTCACATGCAACAAGCCATACATGTTCTCTAGCCATAGCTTGGTTTCTAGTCTCTTCTTCATTGGATCTGAAAAGAATACATATTATGACAGATTCAAAAGAACGCAAATCAATTGAAAAGAACACATATTATGACTTAAAAATGAGGAAGTTATCGATTATTCTTGAAATATTTCATAAACTAGATGGATGAATGTGTTATGAAACCAAATCAACCAAATTACTATTCGAATGTCAGGGTTTGAACTCGTGATCTCTGGTTCTGATAGTATGTTATGGAACCAATTCAACCCAAACCTTAAGGCGATGAACCCTCTCGTACCATGTGCTGAGATTCCACTTGAGAGTTCGAAATATATTGGGGGCTGTCAGGGTTCGAATTCGTGAGCTCTGACTCTGATATATCATGTTATATTATGGAACCAATTCAACCAAAACCTTAAGGTGATGAGACGTACGGTTTCACGATACACATTTCACGCAACACACATTCTTGTACGGAGTATAAGACAGTTTCCCGATAAACTTTTTCTGAGGTGTTTCACATATAAGGTAGTTATTTTTAATATTATTTTATTTCTATTCGTAAGTTTCACAATAAATCACAGCGAGACAGTCTCATATAAGAGAATTTGGGTATTATTTTCGAATTTCCAAATTCACTTTGTCATTTAACTTGTATTTCAACTTAAGACTTTTTTGATATCGACTTATCCACCGTATCGTGTGGGATACAAAAACTACTAAACTAGACCAACTTTTAAAGACCATCCTCTTCTTATACCTTAATTCCCCAAATGAGGTCTTTGCAAATTTCATCAGTTTTCTTTGCTAGCCTCCCAAAAAAATTCAATCCGAAAACGGAATGAACTAATTTGATTATTCTCAAACTATATATTATTGTCATGGTCTCGTATAAAACTGTTATTCTATACTCTGTACTATAAACCAGACTCAAAAGAATGTCAACTCAACTTAAAAGATAACACTAGGTACATACATACCTGGACAACAGATTGCATGTTCAAATCCGCATCTCCTTTATTGTAAGGCGACTAAATATGCGCTCGTTGAACAAAAAGACTTAGGAATGTAAACTTTTTTTTTTGATGAACGAAGGAACCCGCAGCCGCTACCATTTTGGTGCGCTCTAGCTAAACCCTCGGGTGTACGCATAGCCTGCAAACCACGCACACCAAGGTAAACCGCCCGTGGACGACATACTCGAAGTCTAGAAGGCATAGTTTCAAGCCATACAACTCCCACAAGTTCGCGCTTGCAGGGGCTTGAACCATGAATGTAAACTTGATTTAAAAGAACAGCTCGCAGGTTCGAATGCCCTTTCCCCTTATTATAATGCAACTAAATATACGCTTCGTTGAAACAAAGAAAAAAAAGGCCATATATCACTTAAAAATACAGAAATTATCGATCATTCTTGACCTATATATTGTTGTTATGTTGCATTAGTTTCTGTCTTATTTCATTAAAATACTTCTCGACAAACACCAATAATTTGGCTAGATAGTAAGAAGGGTAGGTGCAATCACATTGCACATGATTCACGGTATACGTGTTACTATTCCACCTAAAAAATATATACTTGTTGAAATTCATGTTTGTTTTTCTATAAATATTTTATTTCATGGTGTTTTCTGTTGCCTCCCATTATTTTATATTATTATGCTCTCTTTAATTTAATTAATTAATAAATACTCCAATAATTATTGCGTCTATAAATAGTGACTAGTATTAAGTAGAGAAATTATATCTCACAAGTAATACAATTATTATTAAAACTTGAGAGCGAGGTGTGTGTGTGTGTGTGAAGAGGAGAATCGCAAGTGCGTGCTTCATTCTATTCCTACTCTACATAATAACATGGTGAGATTTAACTAATATTCACCTCTGATCATTGTGTGAGACGGTTTCATGTCATGAAACGATTTATTTATGTAAAGGGTTAATAATTAATAATTTACGATATTAAACTGTTTCATGTATAAAACTGTAGTAGTCTATAATATTTCGGTGAAAATGGTGCTAATTAAGTGTCCCAAATACTCCCATCGCATGCATGTCTTTATTGTGTAGTCTACAACTCTACATTAATCGTGGAATAATTATTGTGTATAACCGTTATACACTTGTAATAACATTCGACATTGTATGTAAATTTACTGTATAATTTATGATAAAAAAATGTTCATATTACAAAGTTCTGAATATTTAACTTAAATGGTCACTAACTAATTAAAATAATTTTTTTTACTAGTTTTCAGTACTGTCGTAGATACAACGATTGTACGGTATAAAAAACAATCTCAAATCCTTTGGGACGAAGGTTATGATGTTAGTTGTTTATGAGTCACATCATGGGCAAACAACCTTAAATTTTGTGAAATATTCTATTTTTTTTTTGGTTATGTTGATGTATCAACTTATCATATTGATGAATGGAACATGCAATAATCTTCAGCTACCTTAAAAATAAGGGTTATTTCATGGGAATAATATCAATTATGTGTGTACTTCTTAAATTAATACAAACTATACGTAATCTCATTTTAGTATGAACTACGCTTTCATTAATCTCGCTTTGTTATGGGTGACCGGCTACCTGTTGAACCTTTCTTTTTCAACTCTTACCTCTAACTTTTCTTCTTCAAATTTACATTTCATGTTCATTTTCGGCCATTGATAAAAAAATAAATTAATTTTCCGAAAATTCATCTTCCATTTGTTTTCAATTAGCCTTATAGAAGCTATGAAAAAAAAATGTTTTTATTGTAATTTTGACTTTCACGATAATTGCAACAGACCTAATAAAACCCTAGAAAGTTACAACAAGTCACTATGACCAGTAATAGCAAGTCATAATTTCGTACATAGCAAAGCGAGATTCATGAATGCGTAGTTCATATTAAATGAGATTACGTATAGTTTGTATTAATTTAAGAAGTACACGCATAATTGATATTATTCCCATGAAATAATCCTAAAAATAATTCAAACCATATATACAATATAAGCTAAATATAAAATTATTTCGGACCGACTTCTAGGGCCCTTATTTGGCGACTCAGGTCGGATCTGGTTTAAAATTTCTTGGCCCGACACTATTGGGCCTAGCTACCGAAGATGTCTTAGCCTAGTGGTTAGGACTAGGTGCTCTGGGACAGTAGGTCTCAGGTTCGAATCCCCTTCCCCTATATTGTAATGCAACTCAGTGCGCTCTTCGTTGAACAAAAAAAAAGGGAAGCTTAACCTGACCGGGCTTAAAGATTTTATACTACTCCCTCCGTTCCAATGAATTGTTTGCCTATTCCATATTGGGGCGTCTCAATGAATTGTTTGTCTTTCTATTTTAGGAATGTTTTTTATGTGTAATTTGACTCTGGCTCCACATGTCACCTTCTAATTGAATCTCTTGCCCTTGGTGCCAAAAGTAAAGGCAAACAGTTCATTGGAACGGAGGGAGTATAAAGTAGTACGAGTATTTCACAAGCCTACCACTGAACAAAAAAAATCTATATTTATTATGAAACGATTTCTCAAAAGACTTATTATTCTAAGTTAAATTATCGTGTTCATCAACAGGGCAAAATGAACATGGAGAGCACTCACATGACTCCCGGAACAGGCGAGGACAGCTACGCTCGCAATTCTTCGATTCAAGTCAGTGCTGTAATTATACTCGAAGATTTGTTACTTTATTCTTCTACTTATTACAACTGTTCAACTTTTATATTATTTGTGAGCAATATTTTATAGTAGAAGATAAACAAATTATTGAGACAGACATAATTTTTTTCTTTGACTTTGATTTTTATTAATTATTATTGGTTTCAACTTAATTTTGAGTTTAAAACTGTTTTTTTTTTAAAAAAAATTATTTTATTGTTTTTCAGATAATTATTCATGTTAGTCGACCCCAAATCTTTCTGAGATTAAGACTCTGGTGTTGTTGTTGCTGTTGTTGTAGGCAATCTCGATATCAAAGGTGTTTCCAGTGGTGAAAGAGGCATTAGAAGGACTATATTCCACAATGACCCCTAAATGTGTGATGATAGCTGAGTTAGGGTGTGCTTCGGGTCCAAATACTCTAATGTTATTACCTGAAGTTATTGATGTAACGTACAAGACTTATCGACTGATGATGAAAAACTGTCACGGTGATGTTCCTGAAATTAGTATGTTTCTGAATGATCTTCCAACGAATGATTTCAACACAATTTCGACCTATATCCCGACTTTCGATGAAGAGTTGAAGAAACAAAGGGAAGGTGATGTTGGGCCTTACTTCGTTAATGCTACTCCTGGTTCTTACTATAAGAGACTGTTTCCCAGTAACTTCCTTCATTTCGTTCATTGTGCTAACAGTGCTCATTGGCTATCTCAGGTAATTAAATAACTGTCTATATCAAAACTGTTTTAGTCAATTGGTTATTGTTACATTATTTAAGGAATTCAGATCAATTGCACTCTCTGTTCTGGTTATCCATGCATGTAAAATAGCTTCATAGTTAAGTGTGATTAGCTGGGAATCGTAATAGGATTGGTAACCTCTTGGAAAGGTTTCCAGGATGCGCATGAGTGAGGACATAATAATGCATTGGAAAAGATCTATGTTGAGTTGTGGGGTCAGTACACAGTCACTTGCATGAGGTCGTGTGTGTAATATATACTCGTATATTACTGCACTATATGGTGATACTGAATTTCTATATCTATCGCACATCTCTAATATAATAGACCTGCATGAGGTCGTCTGTGTACATTACTGCATTCATTTATACGGTGATCCTGAATTTCTATATCTAAATTTCTGTTTTCATCTCATAACAAACAACAACAACATCAGTGCTTTAGTCCCTAAAAAATTTGGGATCTGTTTTCATCGCACATCTCTAATATAATAGACCTGCATGAGGTCGTGTGTGTACATACATTACTGCATTCATTTATACAGTGATCCTGAATTTCTATATCTGAATTTTTGTTTTCATCGCATAACAACAACAATGCCTTAGTTCCCAAAAAAAATTGGGATATGTTTTCATCGCACATCTCTAATATAATAGACCTGCATGAGGTCGTGTGTGTACATACATTACTGCATTCATTTATACAGTGATCCTGAATTTCTATATCTGAATTTCTGTTTTCATCGCACAACAACAACAACACCAATGCCTTAGTTCCCAAAAAAATTTGGGATCTGTTTTCATCGCACATCTCTAATATAACAGACCTGCATGCAATGCATGAGGTCGTGTGCGTACATTACTTTGTTTACTACACTGTTAGTATGATGATACTGAATTTCGATATTTCCAATAGGTGCCAAGGAAGTTGATAAGTGAGAGTGGTGAATACATAAACAAAGGGAACATATACATTGCAGAAACAAGCCCTCATGAAGTTCTTGAAGCATATAGAGAGCAATTTGAGGACAATTTTACAACATTTTTGAAATGTAGGGCACAAGAGATTGTAGTTGGGGGTCGTATGGTCCTTAATATTATGGCCACTACCAAATCTCACATGCCTCAACATTTTTTTATGACCAAAGTCCTTAATTCTGCCTTAAGAGATATGGCTAATGAGGTAATTAATAATCTATTTTAATTATATAAAGATTGAATTAAAGGATTTTTATCAAATTAATTCAATGTTTTTTAATAAAATATTTATCAAATTATTTTAAATTTTAAAAAATAAAATGATAAAGTGATTAAAAATTTTAATTTTAGAAGTTTTTGTTTTATTTTCATGTTTTTTTTATATAAATTATTTATCAAATTAGTGTCCATTTAAATCTATTTTAATTGTATTGAATAGTAATTCGAAACTGCTTATAAGTAAAGGGAAATTATATATAAAGCCTTAATAATGTATTAATGTCTGTATTTACGTTTTCAAAATAGAAATAAAATAAAATAAAATAAAAGTTCAAATCAAATGCTAAGGATATTAATTTACGCGTAAATTTGTCATATATACATTTATGCTTTATTAATTTCATTTCGAAAAATACATTTAATTTTGGGTTATTTCATGAAATAAAACCAACTATGCGTGTGCTTCTTAAATTAATACAAACTATACGTTATCTCATTTTAATACAAACTACGTCTTCATTAATCTTGCTTTGTTATGGGTGACCGGCTACCTGTTGAACCTTCATTTTTTAACTCTTCCTCTAACTTTTCTTCTTCTAATTTACATTTCGTGTTCATTTTCGGCCATTGATAAAAAAAAAAAAAAAAAAAATTTCGAAAATTCATCTTCCTTTTGTTTTTCAATTAGCCTTATAGAAACTATGAAAAAAATGTTTTTATTGTAATTTTGGCTTTCACGATAACTGCAACGGACCTAATAAAACCATAGAAAGTTACAACAAGTCACTATGACCGGTAATAGCAAGTCATAATTTCATATATAGCAAAGCGAGATTAATGAATGCGTAGTTCATATTAAAATGTGATTACATATAGTTTGTATTAATTTAAGAAGCACACGCATAGTTGGTATTATTCCCATGAAATAACCCTTTAATTTTTATTTACAACTCTAATTAAAAACCGTATTTATGTCTAGGGTTTGATCGAAGAGAAGAAGTTGGATGAGCTCGATATTCCATTTTACCCACCAACCGAGGAAGAGGTAAAAACCCTAGTAAAAAGTGAAGGATCATTCCATCTTGACCAGATTAAACCTTTTACCGTTGACTGGGACTTACCAACAAAAGAAGAAATTACCAACGGTGAAATATTATCCAACGGGTGTAAAAAAGTTGATAATAGACTTGACGAACGGGCCAAGTACGCTACCGGCCCGATAAAATCCGGGTCACAATGCATGATGTCTTCACATTTTGGTGATCATATTATTGAAGAATTATATTATCGTGTTACTAACATTGTTGCTAAACAACTTGGTTGTGGAAATAAGTTGGAGACTTTTCATCATGCAATTTCCTTGATTAAGATGTAGATCGATTATGCACGAAAACGTGTAAGAGACGGTTTAAAAAAAATTGTTACGGTTATGAAACGGTCTGAAAACTGTTATGAGACGGTCTATATGTCGTCGTGTTTGCTAATAAATTAATAATAATAATAATGGGATTTGAATGTATGTATGCAGTGATAATAAGTAAGTGAATGAATGTATTGTGTGGTTTTTATTTTATACAATTATCTTTATTTTATTTTTATTATTAGGGTTATTTCATAGGAATAATATCAACTATACATGTGCTTCTTAAAATAATCCAAACTATACGTAATCTCATTTTAATATGAACTACGCATTCATTAATCTCGCTTTCCTTGGTATGTACTCTCTCCGTTCCAATGAATTGTTTGCCTATTCCATATTGGGGCGTCTCAGTGAATTGTTTGCCTTTCTATTTTAGGAATGTTTTTTATATGCAATTTGACTCTTGACTCCACATGTCACCTTCTAATTGGACATTTTGCCCTTGGTGTCAAAAGTAAAGGCAAACAATTCATTGGAACGGAGGGAGTATGAAATTATGACTTGCTATTATCGGTCATAGTGACTTGTAACTTTGTAGAGTTTTTATTAGGTCCGTTGCAGTTATCGTGAAAGTCAAAGTTACATTAAAAACATTTTTTTCATTGCTTCTATAAGACTAATTGAAAAAGAAATGGAAGATGAATTTTCGATTTTTTTTTTTATTAATGGCCGAAAATGAACACGAACTGTGAATCAGAAGAATAAGAGTTAGAGGAAGAGTCGAATAACGGAGGTTCAACAGGTAGTCGGTCACCCATAGCAAAGCGAGATTAATGAAGGCGCAGTTCGTATTAAAATAAAATTACGTATACTAAAACATGATTTAGTTGAGATTATTCTCATGTAATCCTTATTATTATTATACTAAAACATGATTTAGACGGAAAAACGTGCGATGAGAGATTGACACGTGTCCATTTTTTTGCCATCGGTTACTCAATTAGTATAATAGAGATCATACAGAATTTAATAATAGATTAAATTATGTAGTAAAATTTTATTGAGTTTGAATATCTTCAATTATAAATAAAAATATTTATCAAATCAATCAATCAATATATTTATATATATTTATATATGTGAAGCTCTTTTCGAGCAATCTCATTGGTCCGTTTTAATTTATCGAAACTTAATTTAGAAAAAATATCATAAATAATAATAAAAATCTATTAGAGAATCTTTTAATTATTATCATATGTATTTAGCTTATTATATTAATGTGATGTTTTACAAATTTTAGGTAAAAATCTTTAAAGTTCATTTTTTATAAAATATTATCATAAACAAAATTATAAAAATGAAATAATTAGATTCGTGGTATAATATTTGCGGTTTAATTAGGGCAATATTTCTTAACTATTTGGATCAATTCCTTTCTTTTTTTGTAAATTATATTCTATTTTCATAATATCCTTAAATATTTTAATTTGAGAAGTAATATACGTTCAATAGATTCATTTTATTGATTTTGAAATATTATTCAATTATAAAAATATTCCAGAAATATTAGAGATATATATACCGTCCATATATAATATTTGTAGTTTTCGTAATAATCCTTAAATATTACCGTCTCCGGTCACAATTTATTGCTAAATTTTATTAAAATACGCCTCACATGTTATTCTGAATATTTTGACTATACAAATATTTCTTAAGTAGTAATTACCGTAACTGATTATTTTATTAATATTTTTGACTATACAAATATTTCTTAAATATTACTCCGTACTCTGTACAGTAGTAATTACCATAACTGACGATTTTATTCTAATTAATTAACAAATACCATAATTGTAACTCACACGAAATATTTTCTCGCTAATACGATTAGTATTTAAACCCAAGATATTAGATGAAAAAAAAGTATTCATAAAACCTAAAATTAATAAATTTACTACTATTACTTTTACTATTCCCTCATATTTCAAGATGACATTTTCTCTCAAATACCTTTGTTTGTTTCTTGTTATTGTTACCCTAATTCACCAAGGTAATAATTAATCCTTCTGTTTTAATATTAACGGTTTTTCTAACGTGTCATGCATTGTTAATGTCTTGAATTTAAATTCACGTTAGTATAATCGTTACACTAATCCAGTAATATACTATAATACAGTATATTCTTATTAATCTTGCTCTAATTCAATCATGTTAACGTGTGCCCATTATACATATGTTAGAAACTTAGGGGTCGTTTGGTTGCCCTCTTAAATCATGGGAGGTGGGGTGGAACTTCCCATGAATTGATAAATTGTGAAGCTGTTTGGTTGCCCACTTCCCGGGAATTGCCACTTCCCAGGAATTGTCACTCCCTCCATAATGGGGGAAGTTACTCACCAAGCCCCCCTGGTGTGTAGAACTTCCCGCATGAAGTTATTTCCCACATGGCAACCAAACAATATTTTTGTAATTCCCATGAAATACAAATTCACGTGAATTTAAGTTCCCGGTAACTCTATCTTCCCATGGTGAACCAAACGAGCCGTTAGAATAATCGTTACATTATGTTATAATATTTTTAGGAATTGTGTTATATATTATAACGGTTATTCTAATGTATATATACCTAGTGGACACATGTTAATTAGGTTATTTACAACAGGAATTACATTGATAATATCACAAGAAATTGATATATTAACCCATAATTACCATACTTAATACAACATCAATATGATTCTTCATGTTAATAGGCTATTTACAACTACATTGATAATATCACGAGGAATTGATATATTAACCCATAATTACTGTACTTAGGACAACATCAATATGATTCTTCATGTTAATAGGTTATTATTTACAACAAGAATTATATTGATAATATCACGAAAAATTGATATATTATTAACCCATAATTACCATACTTAAGACAACATAAATATGATTTTTACTGTAAATAGTTTATTAACGTATGTTTGACGTTAGAAAAAATTTATTACACTGAATAATGTATGTGTTAATAATGTACATTAGAATAATGTTAATAACGGATGTGTTAGAATAACTGTTATATATACTAAATAAATATACGGTTTTTCTAATTAATTAAGCAATTAATCACGATTATGTTGTGAGTTGTAATTTCTAATTAATTAAGAAATGAAATCACCATTATGTTGTCAATTAAGAGTTGCAATTTCAAATTATCGTGATAATATCATTGTGATTTCTTTCTCAATTAGCGTATTGACGTGCAGAGCGGATCTCCCGTCCCATTTTTGTGTCCCACTCCGTATGCCACACCATACACCGGATGACACATCGCCTATTGAATAGATAAAATAAGCAACAAATATCATACACTTGTTGATGTGTCATCCAGTCTATGGTGGAAATCCACATTAATTAACGTGTATAACATTATTGTGAATTTTTGCTAATTCGAAAATTTTAATTTAAATTTAATTTATTTATCAGGTGTTAGCGGTTGCAGTAAAGACGATATTGTACTAACACAACAAGCAATAGCGAAACGTCCCGGTCCCACTGGCCACACGATGTTCCGAGTAGATTTAAGGAATGGTTGTGACACATGCAAATTGTCCCAAATTACATTAACAGCTGTCGGGTTTCAGTCATCTGAACCGGTTGACCCGAATTACTTCGTTGTTAACGGTGCTTATGGAACCGTTAATGGTGGGTTACCCGTTTGGCCCGGAAAAACTTTTAGTTTTACTTATGTTTGGAGCCAGCAGTTTCCTTTCTTCGTCGAAGGAGCCACTCCTTTGTGTAATTGAGGACTCCGACTCTGATTCTGATTCAGACTAGGGTTTTGCTTTTAAAATATTTATTATAATTAATATTTATTAATTAAATTAAATAAACGATCAAGATGGAAAGATCGGTATCTTATTATTAATTACTTTAATTTCGGGACATGTAATTCACTTCATTCCTAGAGTTTAATTTTAATATAAATCTTTTATTTTATTTTTCTTGTTTTCTTGCATTATTAAATGTATTTTATTGATTTTCTTGCATTATTATTCATAAACTCTTCTCCATATATATACTATAAATAAATAAAGAGGGCAGTTCGATTCTCACCTACAACGTAGTGCGTAAGTTCAGCTTGACCTCACAATTTAGCTTGCAAAATCAATTTTTTTGAGATCGGATTTAATTTTACTTAACGAACACGAGTCGAGCCAACATCATTATTTAACTTAACTAATAATAAAAAACGATTCAGATACCAAAGCAAATATCATAAGGATTAAGTTACACTGAACACACGTTAAGATGTTAGTTGACCATAACCACTAGGTTAAGACATATTCGGTACGTTAAGATGTTAGTTAAAAGGATATTATCAAAATTGACATATTAATCCACATTCACCATACTTGCTTGGACAATATCCTTGTGATCAAAATTGCAAAAAAACCGTTAAATATATTTGGATAATATACTTGGACACACATTAGAAAAACCGTTGCCATGCAAAAAAAATTGCAAAATTGATTACATTAAACCTTCCTTTAATTAACTCCAAACAAATTAAACAAATAAATTAACCTAAAAATTAAACTTGTTACATCTACCCTATATTATTATTACACTAACATTTGCATTGTGTGATCAAATTACTTGTTTTGTATAGGATTTGCACCACTTCTAGGCCTTCTTCTCAAGCTTGAATCCAAAGCTTTCTTGATCCCTTTCATGGCTTCTCGATTGTCGATCCCGACTTTATGTTGATTAATGGATGTAGATCTAGGGTTTGGTATAGTAGTATTAGCTAACAATTTTCTTGATTGATGATGTTTAGGGTTTAATGAGATATGTAATGTGTTATTATAGGATAATTGCATACACATGAAGGAGTTGAAGATTATGAGAACTAATAATGTTGTTATTATGGAGAAAAATGTGATTATTGATGATGATTTCTTCATTAGTTTGGTTATTAATTATTATTATTAGTAGTAGTAGTAGTAGTATGATTATTGAGTGTTAAACTTGATTAATTAGTGATAATGGAGATTGAAATGGTGTTAATATGTATAAGTTGATGTGAAATAGAAGCAAATTTGAGGTTTAATTATTGGTAATTAATTAAATTAAGAAAGATCATGTAGATAGGGAAGTTGAGTGATTAGTTTATATAGGTAATTAAAGTGTTAGGGTTGATAATTAAATTAATCTTGATATATGCATGGCATGTGTAGAGCAAGTGGTCGATAATACTGCATTATCTTGAAAGACGGTTTTACGATAAATAATGTAACAGGTAAGAGATAGTCTAAAACTACTCGATCACAATATCTTATTGTAAAATCGTTTCACTTGAGAATATGTGTTTAGTTTAATCGAATGACTAATTTCAAGTGATTTTCAATAATCAAACAATTTGCTAATTGCATTCTGAACAACCGTTATATGTGAGACTCCGAAATCTATTTTCCTTCAGATTCAAGACTGGTCAAATAGACATTATTTGATAACGATACAGAATTATTAATAAAAGTTTGTTCTTATCGTCAACATGACGTAATGTATGGATCGAGTTTATGATCAGTTAACGATATGTTCATCCTAAGTAAGATTAATCGTCATTAATTAAGGTAAAGTTTTGTGATTTGTTTTTTACTAAGATTGAAAAATTGAAGTAGTGATTAGTGATGATGTAGTCATGTGATGGTGATATGATAAAAACGTGATGACTGACTCCCGTTGCGATCCCAAGAGAGTGTTTTGCATGTGATTAATCACGTGAATATAAGTTAACACAAAGGGTTTAGTTAATTACATCTTGAATCTTGATTAATAATACTTGTAATGACAATTAAGGGCTCGTTTGGTTCACCATGGAAAGATGGAGTTATCGGGAATTTAAATTCACGTGAATTTGTATTTCATGGAAATTACAAAAATATTGTTTGGTTGCCATGTGAAAAATAACTTCATGCTGGAAATTCTACACACCAAGGGGGTCTTGGTGAGTAACTTCTTCCGTTATAGAGGAAGTGACAATCTCTAGGAAGTGACAATTCTCAGGAATTGGACAACCAAACAGCGTCACAATTTATCAATTCATGGGAAACTCTATTTTCTATGATTTAAGAGGACGGCCAAACGACCCCTAAAATGAATTTTAATAATAAAAAAATACTCGAATTCGCCCATGAACTTGATTTAAGAAACATAACATTAGTTTGGATCTATAAAAGTTGGCCCATGAACTTTTATGGGCATTATATTAAAAGGCTCATACCCTACAAAAAAAACAGACCCGTTGGAGTCGGGTCTGTGAACTTTGAATCGTTTTTATCACGGTTGGACTTGAGCTCGATCAAAACGAGTTGAAGCTGAACTCAATACGTCCGAGCCGATTCCAAACCCATAGTTCGGATCAAAAACCTTTTTGGTTTGATTTTGCAACTACAATTGGGGATTGCAAATAATAGTCTCCAAATTGCCGACTAAAGTCTGAAAAATAGGATTATACACCTGTTACTGAAGATGTCTTAGTCTAGTGGTTAAGACTAGGTGATTTGGGACAATAGGTCTCAGGTTCGAACCCCCTCCCCTATATTGTAATGCGACTAAGTGCGCTTTTCGTTTAACAAAAAAAAAACACTAACATTTGAAATTTATTATAAACTGAGTGCTATGTACTACTAGTTGTACGTATAATCTAGAGTACTCATTAGATATGTGTATCGAATAAAAGAGTAGGTTTCCTGAAAGACGGTCTCTCGTTAACTTTACTGAGAGACTAAGTACAAATGAAATTAACATAAAGAGGTACGCTTGTTATAAAAACATGTACAAAACAAAGTTGTCATTTAAGGGTATGAATATGACGGTAGTGAAGAACGGTCTCTCTTCCAAGATTTTGTGCGAATAAAAACAGAGAAAATATAATGACTAATCATGTTTGGTTAGAGTTCGATTTTGTAATTAACTTGTAACGATTAATTAGCCAAATTGTGATCAACGTTCTTGGATTCAATTGGCAAATCTTTGATTATATAAAAAAAAACATATAAACATTGGAAAAAAGATTCAATCTTTCTCACATTCTACTAACAAAAACACAATAATAATACTACTCAATTAATTAAGAAAAACTACAAGTAATTAATTAATTAATTAATTAATTAATTACAGTAATTAACTCTTAATTAATCACACACTAATCTCATCTCCTCCTTGGCCACATTTCCGACCACCAATCTCCGCCCTCAACTCCTCCACCGCCTTCCCCAACCCGACATTCTCAAACCGGAGCGTCTCCAGCTCCCTCTTCACCCCGAAACACGCCTCCGCCAACTCAGCACCACGTGTCACCACCTCATTCGCCCCCGCCCCAGCCACGGCCACCTCCTTATCCACCTCCTTCTTATCCGCTTTCGCCACGTGTTCAATCCCGATCTTATTCAAAACCAATAACGGCACGCCACGTGGCGATAATATCCGACCCGATTGATCATTGAAGAAGTTCTTCAACCCGTCAGCTGGAAACTTAACACCCCACCTGAAACCCAAAACGACACCGTTTCTCACTGGTAATGACGTTTTTGCCCCTATCTCTGTCCCTGCCACCGCCGTCTCCACCGCCTTTCTCAGGGGTAAACCCGTCATTTTCTTCACTACGTTCACGTTATCGATTATCTCTCCGTCGTCCTCTTCGTAAACGACGTCGTTTCCGTATTTCCCTGATTTGAAATCACTAATCACAGACGATTGCGATTTCTTCACACAAAAATCACCGAAATTCGGCTTGAAATGAATCATAAACCTCGGATTAAACCCAGAATTAATGGAATCAATCGAACTCTTATTATTATTATTATTATTTCCCAAGAAATTGAATTCAGCTGACATAGTCATCGGCGCATTCGACGGAGACCCGAAGTGACCTATACCCGACTTGATCGTCAACGAAAACGGGTTAAACGCGTCGTTTGGACGGTACGAGACCCGAAACGACGGGCCGGAATCGAAGAATGTCGCGATTGAAAGACAAAGCTCCTTTGAATTACCAGCTGTTACACCTGATTGGAAAGGTAAACCCAGAATCGAGATGGGTATCTTTGATTTGAACAAGGGTTTTTGTTCTTCCCTGAATTTAATCGACGCCTTCATCTTTCAAGATTTGGGGATTTTTTTTTTCCTTTTGACGATTTCAAAATCGGTGGATTGGGAATTTGGGGGTTTTGTGTGGTGTATATATATTGTGGGTTTTTAATTTGAATTTATATGATTGGGAGATTTGAATTAGAATTAGGGTTTGATAGTGAAATAATGATTGATTTGATTAATTTAATTTAATGAAAATAATTAGGAAAATTGGGGGTTTAGGTGGCGGAGATTACGCACGGATCTTGGGTTGGAGTTACAATATGTGTGGGTGTGGGGTTGAGACAATGAGAGGAAGGAGCGGAGAGATTTTGGATTATTTGGAGTTCAAATTTTAAATTGTGGTTAGGTTTTTTTGGCTCTTAATGGGGTTTGTAGATAGATCCAAAACAAGTAAATCTAGATTCGATTATCGAGGTGAATATCTGATACTCTTTGAGTTTGAGTACTTTCTCGTTAGTTGTTACTTTAAGAATGTTAAGTATGATAAATCATGTCTATCGACAAGCGAACTTGTGTATCGATTGGATGGCAAATCTCGGTGTTCATCGAGCCCATAAGGTCTGGAAACAGGTTGATTAATGAAAGCAGGTGGATTAATGAAGTTGAATTTGAAACGGGTTGACTTATGAGACTCGTAGATCATAATATGCAGGCTAAGATGATCATATGTAGTTGGGACACGATGACGTTAGGAGGTCAATGTCGGTTACTGGTGGTGGGCGGAAGGTGGTGATGCTCTAATGTGACTCTAGTAGTGTGGACAATGGAGTGATTAATGAAGCTGAATTGAAACGAATAGGCTTACAATGACGTTAGGAGGTCAACGTCGATGGCTGATGTGGGCAGAAGGTGGTGATGCTCGAATGTTACTTTGAGTGTGGACGATGGAGTGATTAGGTGGTTGGATTGACTGGTGAGAGGTGTTGCCTTACATCCATGCATAAGAGAATGCTCCACAGTGTTTACATTCGTCACCAAGAATACTAATCATTTGAGTTGATTCATTGAGTTATTG
Source organism: Agrostemma githago (assembly GCA_958450325.1). NCBI lineage: Eukaryota > Viridiplantae > Streptophyta > Magnoliopsida > Caryophyllales > Caryophyllaceae > Agrostemma > Agrostemma githago. Next base: position 75,308,947 of record OY288247.1, on the reverse strand, counting down.
GATTCGACTTGGTTAAAGCATAACTAAGCTCAGTCATACTGAGTACCCACTCATCCAAAACCAGGCTAATTCTAAGCTCATTATGGCCGATCAAATGCCTGTCTTGAATTGTTATTGAATGTAAGTTCATCATTTTTGTAGTGGCCATTTTTCAAAGCACATGGATGAATGAATTTGAATTTGAAACGAATTGACTTACGAGACTTGTAGATCGTGATAGACAGGCTAAGATGATCGTAGTTGGGATACAATGGCATTGTGTGACTCGAGTGTGGACGATGAACTGATTAATATTCACATTCATCACCAAGACTACCAATCATTCGAGCCGACTTGTCGAGTTATTGGACTCAACTTGGTTAAAAGGATAACCAAGCTCGGTCATAATGAGCACACACTCATCCAAAATCTAGCTAATCCTAACTCCTTATTAGCTCATTAAGACCGACCAAATGACCATCTGAAATCATTATTAAATGTAATTTTATCAAATTTTCAGTGACCATTTTTCAAACTACGTACTTCATATTATTTTATATTTATAATAATAATTATACATTAGATAACATAATGAAAAACCAAGCCAAACCTCTATTTTTTGAGCTAATATAAAAAATACTACAGTCCGTAATAGTAGATAATACAGAGTAATAGATTGCTTCTTGAGTTTATTAAATTCCTCGTAATATTTACTCTGCAAAGAATATATTCCATATCTTTTAGAATTTTTGGATATGGTATACCGAGTACACCCTAAATAAGAAAAAATAATTTTAATAAAATTAGGAAATATTGTATATTATTTCCTTTAACTCATACAAATAAGAAATTTATTAATTTATTTTTTCCTAATTATAATATGAGTACAATTTTAAAAACTATATAAACAAATCCAAACTCAAATTCCGGATCCATTACTGATAAACCGACTTTAATTAAAATTAAAATAAAAAACCCAAAAAGCCCAAGAGCCGCTAAAGTTAGTCCACCACTTCACCACTCATCATTTATCTCTTTAATTTTTTTTCTTTTCTAAACCCTCTTCTTCTTCTCTCTCTCTCTATTTTCCCCTCTTTTTTTTTTCTAGGGTTTCTCGATTTCCCCAATTCGATTTCTCCGTTTACCCCCTGTCTCTCCACCATGGATACTCGTAAACGAAGACAGGATTCTGGTGCTTTCAACTCTAACTCTAATGGCGGATTCAAGAAACACAAGCAAGGTCAGTTCTTTCTCTTTCCCTTTCCCTTTCCTTCTCCTTTCGTTTCCCTTCCTTTCGTATTTTGTTTTTCTATTATTTTCGTTGATTTCTTTGTATTTTAGTTTGTTGTTGTGTTAGATCTGTACTCGAAGTTACTGAATTTAACTTTAAATCTTTGTTTGATTAGGGTTTTTGTATTGGAATGGTAGATTTAGAGATTTTAAGTGTTTAGAACTGTGAAAGTCGCCATTAATGGCGGATCCGAGGTGTTGTTTCGATATAATTAGTGGGGGTGGTGACGGATTTGAATCTCAGGTGAAAGGTTCCAGTTTTTGGGATATGTGGGCGTGTTTAGTTGCCTAGATGATAGCGGAAAGAGTGTGTTTTTTGAGATTTGGGGTCGAATTTGATTGATTTAGAACCATATTGGCTATTACTTTGTTACAACTGTATTTGTTACTTGGGGGCGTGTTTAGTTGCCTAGATGACAGTGGAAGGAGTGTGATTTTGCGAGATTTGGGATCGAATTTGATTGATTTAGAACCGTATTGCCTTCTACCTTGTTAGAACTGTATTTGTTACTTGGGGGGCGTGGTTAGTTGTCTAGATGACAGCGGAATGAGTTTGCTTTCCGAGATTTGGGATCGAATTTGATTGATTTAGAACTGTATTGCCTACTACCTTGTTACAACCGTATTTGTTACATGGGGGAGTGTTTAGTTGCCTGTATGACAGCGGAAAGGTTGTGCTTTCTGAGATTTGGGGTTAAATTTGATGATTTAGAACCGTACTGCCTACTGCCTTGTTACGACTGTCTTGTTACATGGGGTCGTGGGGGGCGTGTTTAGTTGCCTAGATGACAGTGGAAGGTGTATGCTTTCTGAGATTTGGGGTTGAATTTGATTGATTTAGAATCGTATTGCCTACTACCTTGTTACAACTGTATTTGTTACATGGGGGGCGTGTTTAGTTGCCTAGATGTCAGCAGAAGGAGTGTGCTTTCTGAGATTCAGGGTTGAATTTGATCGATTTACGACTGTATTTCCTACTGCCTTGACTCCACTGTTTAGAAAGACCAATTATTGTGACTTTCTCTGGTAACTGTGCTTTTGTGTGGTTGTATGCTTGTACAAGTATTTGTTTTTGTTCACCGCTTTAGAAGTGTTCAGTGTTGATGGATTTATTTGTTATAGTTATCGAGTTTAAATAAACTTTTTTGTTGCCTGACGTGCATCTGACACATCTGTTTCTGATCGGTGCTGCCTTTGCTTAGTGCTTTCGCTACGGTAGGTCTGTTTAGCTACTGTGTTTCTTTGATTTATTCTAGAACATGGATGATGGAGAAACTTGTATTTTCCATCTCAGGTTAGAAGTGTTTTTGTTTTTGTGATCTTGTTGTGTAACTGCATACGGAGTAGGTAAATATGTATTCCAATTACTACTGTATTATTTTTCGCTTTTTAGCTATCATACGGAGTATTATAGAATCGTTATATATACGTCACGGTGAGCATAGGTAAAATATACAAGTATTGTTCCTGGTTTGATTAAAAATTGTAAATACCAACTATATTCACTTGTGGTAACACAAGAAAGCACTATTCTACTTTTCTTCGGAATCAAACATCAAACTGCAAAACTTAAGCGGTCTATAATCTATGTACTAATGATGTTGAAATCATCGAATGCCTTTTACTGGCTTGTTAATAATGTATGGGTGTCTTATTGGGATGCCTATCATTTAATGTTGAAGGTAATGATTTAATATATTAACCCATTTATGCAACATAACTTCACTTAAGCTTTCAATGATTTCTGACGTATTTAAATCAAGCAAATGGAGGATGTCTAACTCACATAAAAATAATTAATGTCTTGTAACAGAAATGGATTCAAGTGGTATAGGAAGCAAATCAAAGCCTTGCACCAAATTCTTCAGGTTAAAATCTTTATCTATCTAAATGTGTAATAATATTGAATTTGTTTCTCAAACTGCAATCAGTAAACCGCAGTGAATCATTAATACCTTCGAACGCCAATACTCAAGATCTAATAAGCATGCAAGTAACTGTACGCATGCACATACATTGCATTGGATGCTATGTATTTGCTAATTGGAATATAAGATGATTACTTGAAGACATATCACTTTCTCTTATTTGTGAAGGAAGACGGTATGTGGTTGTGGTTATTGTCTATAGAATGGGTATGCGTTGTTATGCATCGATTCTGTCCTCACGTCTTTAGTGAGTGATTCTCTGGACATTATCTCGTGAAAAAATGGCAAGTTGTGGGAACTTAAAATTTTAAGAGGCCAATTCAAGTTTGTGGTTAGATGTTTTTTTCGCTTGGTTTTGATTTTTTTTAAATAAATCCAGTTTGTTACCCCTTCTATCACATTTTTTTTACCATTTTAATATTGTCGACAATTAGCTCTTTTTATGGTGTAACATGTTCATGCTGTGCTTTATTGCTCCTATTCTGTAGTATATTGTTACGCTGAGAGTTATCATATCCTTCGAAAATTTGAGTAGTATACCTGAGATCGGCATGATTCACTATGAAGTAACAACTCTAGTGAAGCCATTCTGAAAGTTTTTACAGCTTGGCATGTATTCATTTACCGAATAGATGTCGCACTTTCTTTGACATATTATGTTTCACATGCTGGTTTTACTAATGAATGATACATTGACGATGTGCAAGGTATCCTTTATTTTTGTCGACATTTTGGCTGCAAAGGAGATAGTTTCTGCTTTAAAGCACACTTGGCCAACGGGTCATTTAGATCTGGCCAAATATTTTTGCGTGAATTACTTATATTGATTAGATCCGCCTGGTCACTCAAATTTCAAGGTTTGGGTATGTTATAGATGTGCTTTTAATCTGATCTTTAGAGGTACATGTTGCACACGCCCTCGTCGTTTTTCGAGTATGGGTTATTGTGTGCTGGTGGTTTTATTTTGTCAGTGGGGTTTAAATTGGGGGAATTGCCGGTTGTGGTTATGATATGATGATTTTTTAATTGAAGGAGAAAGTACTTACTTTCCTCTTGTGTGATCTTATAACATTGATTTTAGTTGATTAAGATGTGATGCTGAGCTTCTTTCGGTTTTGCAGCACTTCTGGATGTCCATTCGGAGAGACCTGTCACTTCCTGCATCACGTTCCAGGTGGCTACAATGCCGTTGCTCAAATGATGAACCTACCATCAATCTCAAACGTAGGCCCGCCACCTCCTCAGGCCCAAAACGGCCCCTCTCCCACTGTGAAAACCCGTATGTGCAAGCGATTCAGCAGTGCTGATGGGTGCAAGTTTGGTGACAAATGCCATTACGCCCACGCTGAGTGGGAACTAAACAAGCCTGTTGCCCCATCCTTCGATGACCGTTATGGTATGGGCCCACCAATGCAAGCACAAGGCCGTTACCCACCTGCTCCCCCCAGAGGCGGTCTCGCTTCCGGATTCGGTGAGAGTGAAAGTGCGACGGTCAAGATCGGGGTCGACTCCTCCCTGGTGGGCCCCATCATCGGGAAGAGCGGCGTGAACTCGAAACAGATTTGCCGTCAGACGGGTGTCAAGCTTTCTATCAGGGATCACGAGTCGAATTCAAACCTGAAGAACATCGAACTCCAAGGATCTTTTGAGCAGATCAGGATGGCTACCGCCATGGTGAAGGATCTCGTGGCTAGCGTGAGTTCAGGTGGTCCGGGCAAAGGTGGTCACGGTCAGGGTCAAGGTCACGGTCACGGTCAGGGCCAGGGTCGTGGCGGTTCAACCCCAGCCTATGGACCGCAGTCAAATAACTACAAGACGAAGGTTTGCGAGAACTTCACGAAGGGAACATGCACTTTTGGAGACAAATGCCACTTCGCCCATGGAGCGGCCGAGCTTCGCAAATCTGGAGTGTGAGTATCTTTTACCGTTTTTTGTAGTTCTGCTGCGTTTTTAATCCTCAGGGTATCGAATTAGTTCTCACTTCTAAAAGCTCGATTTTGGATGTCGGGTTTGCAGTTCATGAGGAAATGTTTGCCGAGGTGTTGTTGGCACGACTAATATCGAATCTCTAGATGTTTGCTCTTTGATCTTTTGCTTTGTTTATTTACTCTTTAGGTTTTGTTGGTTGTTTATTAAGTTTTTATCCCCCTCTAATACTCTTTAGTTAGACTTATGTTTTCATATTTCAAGTAATTTGTCCATCGCGAAAAAAAAAAAATTCGAGAAAATGTTGGATTAATTATGTTTGTTTTTTAGGGAAATTAGATTACTTTGTATTGTAATTTAGAGTTTGATACTTCTTGCTTTATGATGTGTGGAATCCTTGTGCCGAAATTGCTCCGGCCGCCTTTATTATGGGTCAACCGTGTTGGGTTTGGGTCAGTCACATGTCGGGTCGAGTCATTTCAGGTTTGAGTTATCGCTTTTCACCACAAAAAAAATAAAAAAAAAATAATACAAAAGAGACCATATATGAAACCGTGTCTAATTAATTCGGTTTCGTTGGTCTTAACCTAATTGAAAAAGTTTTATATTCTTTATTAAAAAGTTGGGAGTCGGGTTTGGTCTTTAATACGATATTTTACGGGCTCGTCCACTAACCTAAACAACGATAGAATATACTACTACAACACGAAATGAGACGTCGGATAAATCTTAAATAAAGTAACCGTTTGAGCTAGGGTTGTGCAAAATTCCGGTCCGGTCTTCGGTCCATCAATTTGGGTGATTCCGGGTTCTGGTCCGGACCAGTTTGGTCCGGAAAGACCGGAATTACCTTTATTTGATAAAAATTTCGGTCTAACTGGGCTTAGCCGGTACAACCGGTCTGGTCCTGGACCGGTGCACAGCCCTAATATGAGCATCATTTATTATCCTCGGCGAGATTGTTGGTACGTTTTACTGCTGCTGCGAGTTGAGCCTGTTTTTTTTGATGCTCGGCCTCAGCGATGCGTTCTTCCTTACATTGGGAAGCTAAGACTTTCTCGAAGTCATCGAGAGCGTTCATTTTGTCCAATTTCTCGTTCACCACCGCTTTGGTTTTTTCTGCCCCCGACTTTGCTGATGCTGCGATGTTTGAGGCCGTTTCCTTCACCGATTCCACGGCCTTTTTTCCCGTTTGCATGTTTTTGTTTTCGATGTTCGATTATTTTGTTTTGTTACTTGGGATGAATTAAAATGAATTTTGGAAATTCTGTGGAAATTGTGGGTATGGATTTTTGAGGTTAAACTAGTGATTATGATGTTTTTTCGGATTTTAAAATAATTAGAGGAGATATTTCTTGTAACTGAAAACGTAAGGAAAGACAAAATAATCAAAGAAAATGTAAAAGACTAAGAGATTACAAAACATTATTATGCATTGTATTCCTATCGAGAAGTTTTTGTTGAAAAAAATTCGCGCTTTAGAGGAATTTCTACGGCAATCGAAAAATTGTTAAAAACGATCGATTTTGAAGGTTATTATCCACGCTTTTTCGGCCTTTTGGGTCACGAAATAAAATGGATTCATATTCGCGCTGAACAAACTCCACACCAAATATAATGCAACGGTGATTTCAATAGAGTCTATTTAGAAGCCATAAGATGTGCTTTTGAGACGTTATGAAATTCGTCGAAACAAGTTTTAAATTACATTTTATTTAGTGTCCAATGGTTCTAATAATCATTATTACGCATTTTATTCCTATTGACAAGTTTTTATTACAAAATATTAAACGCTTTACAGGAATTTCTAACGCCATCGAAAAATTGCTAAAAATGACCGATTTTGAAGGTTATTATCCACGATTTTTCAGCCTTTTGGATCCCGAAATAAAAGAGATTCATATTCACGCCGAACAAACACCACACCAAACACAATGCAACGATGAAATATGAGGGTCATTTTGTATTTCAATAGAGTCTATTTAGAAGCCATCAGATGTGCTTTTAGGACGTTATGGAATTTGTCGAAACAAGTTTTAAATTACATTTTATTATTTCGTGTCTAAGGGATCTAGTCATAATTATTACGCATTTTATTTTTATTGAAAATTTTTCGTCAAAAAAACTTCATGCTTTACCGGAATTTCTAACGCCATCAAAAAAGATTGCTAAAAATGACCGATTTTGAAGGTTATTATCCACGTTTTTTCGGTCTCGAAATAAAACGAATTCATATTCGCGCCGAACGAACTTCACACCAAATATAATACAACGGTGAAATACGAGGGTCATTTGGATTTAAATAGAGTCTATTTAGAAGCCATAAGATGTGCTTTTGAGACGTTATGGAATTCGTCGAAACAAGTTATAAATTACATTTTATTTCGTGTCTAATGGTTCTAATAATCATGTTGGAGTATAACTAACTAGGTTGTTATAAAGCTGTTATAGTTAGTTATTTGTTATAAAATCGGTTATAGCATGTGCCTATATAAGGCTTCCCATGTACTCCCTCCATTCAAATCCACTTGTCTCATTTCCTTTTGCACATTTGCCGAGACGCGTTTTACACTAGCGATATCTTTCATTTTACATTAGCAAAAATTATAAAAATTTGATATTCAAAGACGAATCAAACAAAATCTCACATGACTATATTCTCCCTTATAGATTGTCGAGAATATCGAAGATTCTCCTCAAATGTGAATAGTGTCAAAAAATAAATGAGACAAGTGGATTTGAATGGAGGGAGTATTCATTATCATCATCAAATTAATATCATCTTCTTACAATTCAATTACTTTTTCCTCATATCAATATCATCTTAGTTTTTTGACAAGCTTCAACAATGGCTTCTGACATCCAAATAACCATTGATGATCCTCTCTCTCTACATCCATCCTTCTGACATTCCCAGTTCAAAACTTGTTGCTAATCCGTTTGATGGTCATGGATTCGCAAACTGGAAAAGATCCATGCTCATCGCTCTATCCCCCAAGAACAACATGGGATTCATCGACTGCTTCAACTTCTCCCACAGCTTCAACAATGGCTTCATCGTTTTCTCTTGGATGCTAAATTCGCTGTCGTCTGAAATCGTCTACTGCTCAAGTGGCTTGGACTGAATTGGAAGACCGCTTTGGTGAATCTAATGGAGCTCAACTCTACGGAGTTCATCAGAAAATGTCTGAATTTTCCCAAGGGAATAATGGAATCGTCACCTATTTCATCAGAAAATGTGTCCGTTAGCAGCAAAATCAATGCTTCTTGTCATAATTTTTTTCTGCAAATACTGTCACAACGAATGTATCTAGTACTCTTTGGCATCTAGAGCTCGGTGTTCCTGGTCTCACCCCGATTCCTGTCAAAAGTGACAGTCAAGCCGCTATCCATATATCCAAGAACCCGGTCTTCCATGAGAGGACTAAGCACATCGACATCGACATCGACTGCCATTTTGTACGGGAAAAGTTACTGGAAGACCTCATTACTTTATCGTACATTCCCACTACATTGCAACCTGCAGATATCCTCACCAACCCTCTCTTTGGTCCGCAACATAAATCACTACAAAGCAACTTGAGGAGCAAAGCGAATCTCCTGTCCCATTTTTGTGTCTCACTCAGTGTGCCGCACCATACACGGGATGACACGTCGCCTATTGAATAAATAAAATATGCAAGATTTATCATAAGTAGTTGATGTGTCATCCTGTGTATGGTGCGGGACATTGAGTGGGACACAAAATGAGACGGGAGATCCGCATTGGTTGAGGAGGGGTGTTGGAGTATAACTAACTTGGTTGTTATAAAGCTGTTATAGTTAGTTATTTGTTATAAAATTGGTTATAGCATGTGCCTATATATATAAGGCTTCCCATGTACTGTATTCATTATCACCATCAAATTAATACTATCATCTTCTTACAATTCAATTACTTTTTCCTCATATCAATACCAACAAATCATTGTTATGCATTTTATTCTTATTAACTAGTTTTCGTGAAAAAAACTCCACGTTTTACAGGAATTTCCAACGCCATCGAAAAATTACTAAAAATGATCGATTTTGAAGGTTATTATCCACGTTTTTTCGGCCTTTTGGGTCCCGAAATAAAATGTACTCATATTCGCGCTGAATAAACACCACACCAAATATAGTGCAACGGTGAAATACGAGGGTCATTTGGATATCAATAGAGTCTATTTAGAAGCCATAAGATGTGCTTTTGAAACGTTATGGAATTCGTCGAAACAAGTTATAAATTACATTTTATTTCGTGTCTAAGGGTTCTAATAATCATTACTACGCATTTTATTATTATTAACTAGTTTTCGTCAAAAAAAATATTGAGCTTTACATGAATTTCTAACGCCATCGAAAAATTGCTTAAAACGACCGATTTTGAAGGTTATTATCCACGTTTTTTCGGCCTTTTGGGTCTCAAAATAAAATGGATTCATATTCGCGCTGAACAAACACCACACCAAATATAGTGCAACGGTGAAATACGAGGGTCATTTGGATATCAATAGAGTCTATTTAGAAGCCATAAGATGTGCTTTTCAGACGTTATGGAATTCGTCGAAACAAGTTTTAAATTACATTTTACTTCGTGTCTAAGGGTTCTAATAATCATTATTACGCATTTTATTTCTATTGACAAGTTTTCGTCAAAAAAAACTTCACGCTTTACAGGAATTTCTAACGCCATAAAAAAATTACTAAAAACGATCGATTTTGAAGGTTATTATCCACGTTTTTTCGGCCTTTTGGGTCTCAAAATAAAATGTATTCATATTCGCGCTGAACAAACACCACACCAAATATAGTGCAACGGTGAAATACGAGGGTCATTTGGATATCAATAGAGTCTATTTAGAAGCCATAAGATGTGCTTTTGAAACGTTATGGAATTCGTCGAAACAAGTTTTAAATTACATTTTACTTCGTGTCTAAGGGTTCTAATAATCATTATTACGCATTTTATTTCTATTGACAAGTTTTCGTCAAAAAAAACTTCACGCTTTACAGGAATTTCTAACGCCATAAAAAAATTACTAAAAACGATCGATTTTGAAGGTTGTTATCCACGTTTTTTCGGCCTTTTGGGTCTCAAAATAAAATGTATTCATATTCGCGCTGAACAAACACCACACCAAATATAGTGCAACGGTGAAATACGAGGGTCATTTGGATATCAATAGAGTCTATTTAGAAGCCATAAGATGTGCTTTTGAAACGTTATGGAATTCGTCGAAACAAGTTTTAAATTACATTTTACTTCGTGTCTAAGGGTTCTAATAATTATTATTACGCATTTTATTACTATCGACAAGTTTTCGACAAAAAAAGTTCGCGCTTTAGAAGAATTTCTACCACCATCGAAAAATTGCTAAAAACGACCGATTTTGAAGGTTATTATCTACGTTCTTCGGCCATTTGGGTCCCGAAATAAAATGGATTCATATTTACGCTGAACAAAATCCACACAAAATACAATGCCCCGATAAAATAAGAGAGTAATTTAGATTTGAATATAGCCTGTTAAAAGGCATAATATGTGCTTTTGAGACGTTATGGAATTCGTCGAAACAAATTTTAAATTACATTTTTTTTCGGGTCTAAGGGTTCTAATAATTATCACTACGCATTTTACTACTATCGACAAGTTTTTGTCAAAAAAATTCGCGCTTTAGAGGAATTTCTACCTCCATCGAAAAATTGCTAAAAACGAACGATTTTGAAGGTTATTATCTACGTTTTTTTGGCCATTTGGGTCCCGAAATAAAATGGATTCATATTTACGCTGAACAAATTTCACACCAAATACAATCTCCCGGTAAAATATGAGGGTCATTTAGATTTGAATAGAGTCTGTTAAAATGCATAATATGTGCTTTTGAGACATTATGGAATTCGTCGAAACAAGTTTTAAATTACGTTTTATTTCGTGTCTAAGGGTTCTAATAATCACTATTACGCATTCTCTTCCCATCGACAAGTTTTCGTCAAAAAAAATCATGCTTTAGAGAAATTTCCACCGCCATCGAAAAATTGTTAAAAACGACCGATTATGAAGGTTTTTTTTTTTGGTAAAGGGTAAGTATATATATATATGCCGTGTAAACAATTACAAAAAATATGACTACATCAAATTATGTAGCCATCTAGCGTCTTTCGCACTTAGAGGATATTTTATCTTACACATGATTCGATTTCTAACGTCCAACTTAATCAATCTGGCCACATTCTGTGGTTGTAGAACCCATCCCTCAATTCTGCTTAAATTGCGCTGTCTCCAAACATGATATATCGCAGCATTGACGAGTACACGCAGCACGTTACACTGTAGCTTCGTTCCCCTAACACGGCTCGCCCAACTCAATCCTCCAGTACCCGGCATTTTCTTCCTTACCCAATCACTCAACAGACTCAGAACCCGAGAGCTCCAAGTGCAGCCAAAAAACAAATGCTCCAATGTCTCCTCCTGTTCTTCACACAAATAGCACTTATCCGAATCAGCAACCCCAATCCTTAATAATTTTTTCCTAGTGTTTAGAGCACCCCTAAACACAAGCCAAGCAATAAAGCTATGCTTAGGGACACTCCACGCACTCCAAACCAATCGAGACCAAGGCACTCGCGGTTTATGGGCACGCATTTCCTCGTAAGTCGTCGCAATCGAATAAAACTTACTCGTGCCATGCCACAATCCATTCACATACATGTGCTTAATTTTTTCCTTCACATGACAAATTTTCCTCCAAGCCCATGTGACATCTGAATTGGGTTGATACTCATCCCATGTCTGACCCTTAAGATAAATGCTACTTACCCATTTCACCCACAGACGATCAGGCTGATCAAAAATCCAGGAAGCTAGTTTTGCTACTGCTGCCTCATTCCACACGGAAATATCTCTAAGCCCCAAACCACCCTCATCTTTAGGATAACAAATTTTCTCCCAGCTCACTAAGGCCCTATTAGTTCCTTCCACACCGCCATCCCAAAGGAAATTCCGACATAGAGAATTAATTCGGGCCAAAATATATTTTGGGATAATAAACACCATTGCCCAATAATTATGCAGCTGAGATAAAACAGCCTGCACTAAAGTCAGCCTGCCCGCATAAGACAACTTACGGGCTCCAATACTCGATATCCTCGAAATAATTCGAGCAAGCAGTTTTTCACAATCAACCTTACCCAAATGAGTACATTGAATTGGTAATCCAAGATACCGAAAAGGCAGCGTACCTTCCACACAGCCTGAAAATTGCAGGATGGCCTCCTTTCTATCTTCGTCAACTCCTGCAAAATAAGCATGCGACTTGCCGACACTTATACATAAGCCTGAGGCTCTGCTAAATGTGGCAAACGTACTCCACAAGAATTCCATAGATTCCGTCTCTCCTTTGCAGAAAAGAAGGAGATCATCGGCAAAAAGCAAGTGAGTAAGCTTCATCGGGGCACATTTAGGGTGGTATTTAAAATTCCTATCCATCTTGCCATACATCAAAAGTCGAGAAAAATATTCCATGCATACCGTGAAAAGTAACGGAGACATAGGATCACCTTGCCTCAACCCCCTCTTGCCTCGGAAAAAACCAAAGTTATCCCCATTAGCACACAGAGAAAAGGAGACCGTCATGACACATTCCATTACTAGCCCACGGAAATGGTCCGGAAATTCCAACGCTCTCAACATATGATCCACAAAACTCCATTCAACACTATCATAGGCCTTATGTATATCGATTTTAAACAAGCAACGGGGAGAAATTCGCTTCCTCTGATACATATGAACCAAATCTTGACAAATCAGGATATTCTCCACAATGCTTCTTCCTTCAATAAAACCCCCTTGCGTAGGCGAAATTATATGAGGAAGAACTCTTGCCAAACGGGAGCAAATGATTTTAGCTATGCATTTGTACACTACATTACAACACGCAATTGGCCTAAACTCCTTCACAGTCTGGGGTCTATTCACCTTAGGAATCAAGGTGATATTAGCACAGTTCAGCTGTTTCAGAAGTTTACCTGAAATGAAAAAATCCTTGACAGCTTTCACCACATCATCGCCAACAATGTCCCAAGAATCCATAAAGAACTGGCTAGAAAACCCATCCGGACCCGGAGCTTTGTCCCTAGGTATGCTGAACATAGCAAGCTTGATCTCATCCGCAGTAACAGGCGCACGAAGCCAGCTCTTGTGTTCCTCAGAACACGTACGACCCATCCTGACCAGATTCTCATTGATCGGTTCAACGCTTCTCGATTCACCTAATAACGATAGATAATATCGCAGAAACGCATCCTCAATCCCCTCCTTCGTATCGTGTACACGGCCCTCAGTATCCTCAATCATCGAGATCGCGTTGCGTGCGCGTCTAGCTCTCAATAAACCGTGGAAATAAGCTGAGTTGACGTCACCCCCCTTGACCCATTTTTGCTTCGACTTTTGCCCCCAATAATCCGCCCTCGCCTTTTGAAGCTCGCGAACCTTCTCGTTCCAAACTGATTCTTCCATCAGTACATCGTCGCTTCTGTCAGTTCTCAGCCTAGTCTGCAATTCAGCTAGCCTGACTTCAACCTGTGAGCACCTATTTTCAATATCAGAGAAACAGGATGCATTCAACTCCTTCAATGGTCGTTTCAGGCTCCTCAACTTTGTCACAAGTTTGAACATTTCAGTCCCCATGACCGTCAAGCTCCAGCCTGCCTCAACACAATTTTTAAACTCAGGGGATGCACTCCACATATTCATGTATTTGAAACTCCTATTTTTCCTAGACGGAGGGTTACCCAGCTGCACAATACATGGACAATGGTCAAAGGTACCCTCAGGCAGAAAGTTAGCAAACCCGTCCGAAAACAGGTTCGTCATCTGATCATTAATCAAACAACGGTCAATTCTGCTAAACACCCTAGTCTCCACCTCTTTATGCTTGTTGTTCCATGTGAACCACGAACCACTCGCTTTGAGGTCACTGACCTCACAATTCGCAATGCAATCCCTAAACTGACTCATCTCCTCTTCCGAGGATAGTCCACCTAGTCTTTCTCGCGCATCTATCACACAATTAAAATCCCCCAAAATAATCCAAGGACCACTCGAGGCATATGTTTCTAGTCTACGCCAAAGATTACATCTCCCTAACCCAGAGTTAAAGGCATACACAAACGTGAGGAAATACTCCAACCCTGAGTTTGTAGTCACTTTAACGTGAATACTCTGATCGCTGTACTCCAGAATAGTCAAATTCACCCTGTCATGTTTCCACAGAAGCCAAACCCTACCTCCATCAAAACAATGATTATTCGTTGTAATGCTCCATTCATAAAAAATATTCTTATGAACTTTAGCATACGCTTTATTCTTAACTTTAGTTTCAAGTAAACCGAAAATATCCACTTGCTGCTTCCTAATAAAATCGCAAATAGTCCGCTGCTTATTTATGTTACACATGCCGCGAACATTCCAACATCCTATATTATGTACCTCCATGGGTCACCATCTCCAAACCAACCCCGTCTTTCCCTCCACCCATCTCTTTTCTAGGGGACCCCATCACTGCATCCAAGAAAGAACCACCATTATGTGTAACAGGCTTGCTTAACACTCCCACAGGCTTGCTTAACACTCCCACAGGCTCGGAATCTATCGGCTTTTGCGGCTCCTTATGCTGCTGCTGCACAATCAGGCCTGCACGAACAGGCGGTGGTGCTCTTTTTGGTCCTGCAGTCAGGCTAGGAGCCTGTTTAACAGGCGCATTCCCCCCAAAAACCTTCTTCTGCTTAACTTCATTTCTAGCTTTTTTCAACTCATCTCTTCTACACTCTGAAACCTCATGGCCATACCCCCTACACTTGGTACACCAAGTCGGTTTCCATTCATACTTCACAAACACCTCGACCAAATTCTCCCGTTCATCCAAGAACTTAATCGAGTTCTTAAATTTTTGGCCCACCTTTGCCATTACTAACACTCTAGCATACCCTAGCCTAGTACGTTCCTTCGTAGCGATATCACACTTAACATACATTCCTACTAGGCCAGCTAAACGGGGTAAACATCGTCCCCAGAATTTCAGCGGTAATTCATGTAACTGAACCCATATAGGTACTTCAGTAACATCCTCTTTGGTCAATTTGGCGTCAGAGGTCCATTCCTTCACAATCAAAGGTTTATTATCAAACATGTAATATCCATGATCGAGAATTTTTACCTTTGCTTCCTTGTCCTTGAATCGGACAACGAAAATTCCATTGGGCATGAATGAAATCTTGTCGATTCCATGTTCTTTCCATATTCTCTTCACAAACCCTTCGACAACATCCCACGGAGGGTTTGCACCCATAATGAAACAGTATACTGCAGTACTCCAATATTCTATTTCATCATCCAAATCTTCATCTGAAAATCGCAATAGTTCCTCGTCCTCATCCATGTCTACAATTTTCTTGCCGTCTCTCTTTTTCCATCCACCATCGTTCATCATCGTGTCATTCATTGATTCTGGAACAAAATCAACTTCAATAGCATCTTCTGCGTCTGACACGTAATTCATACCAGGTACGTCGGCCAATTTTACGTTCGTCGAACTCGACGAACCATCATCAGTCCGTGATTGATTCCCGTCCAGGTTCGAATTCTTCACACGTTTTCTCATAACGTCCTCCTTTGCCTTTCGCGTGATCGGCTTCATAGCCGTAGTGCCTTTCGGAACAACGTGGGACTTCTTCCTCATGTAACGTAATCAAGAAAAGCGTGGGACAGCCTAGTCCTGATCAGGGCTGTCCACGCCGAGCACAATCGCCGGGAATCTCCTCAGTCGCCGGAAATCTCCAGAGCACCGAAGGGTTTTTTTTTTGATTTTATTATGAAGGTTATTATCCACGTTTTTTCGACGTTTTGGATCCGAAATAAAATGGATTCATATTCGCGCTAAACAATCTCTACATCAAATACAATGCAATAGTGAAATATGGGGGTCATTTAGATTTAATTAGAGTATGTTAATAGCTATAAGATGTGCTTTTGAGACGTTATAGAATTCGTCAAAATAAGTTTGAAATTACATTTTATTTCGTGTCTAAGGGTTCTAATTATCATTATTACGCACTCTTCCTATCAACAAGTTTACATCAAAAGAAATTCGCGATTTAGAGGAATTTCTACCGCCATTGAAAGATTTCTAAAAATGACCGATTTTGAAGGTTTTTTTTGATGAAGTGTAAGTATGTATTAATAATGTGTAACCAATGTACAAGGAGACGTTAAATGACTACATCAAGTTATGTAGCCATCTAGCATCTTTGGAACGAATTGGGTATTTGATCTTACACAAAATTCGACTTTTAACATCCAATTTAATCAAGTTTGCCGTGACCCTAGGCTGTGAGACAACGCCATCAATTCGACAAGTATTCCGATGCCTCCAGATATGATATATTGCCGCATTAACCGTAGCCCGAAGTACATTACATTGAAGTTTTGTACCTCTCAAATTCGTGGACCATACAAGGCCCCCAATACTCGGTATCGTCCTCCTCAACCAATCACCCACAATCCTCATAACTCTCGTGCTCCAGTCGCATCCAAAGAACAAATGATCAAGGCTCTCCGGTTGGACCTCACACAGAAAACATCTGTCAGAATCAGCAACCCCAATCCTTTGCAGCTTCAGTCTCGTATTTAGAGCTCCCCGAAACACAAGCCATGAAATGAAGCTATGTTTCGGTAAACTCCAATTACTCCACACAAGCCTCCACCACGAAACCCCCGGCTTCTTAACTCGCAATTCTTCATACCCTCTCGTAATCGAATAAACGGTATCTGAGCCGTGCCACTTTCCATTCTCGAACATGTGTTTTATTTTCTCCTTAGCCTGACAAATCTTCCTCCATGCCCACGTGACATCGGCATGAGGTTGATAATCACGCCAAGCGGAGCCCTTCAGATATACACTGTTAACCCATCGGACCCACAGACGATCCGGTTGATCAAAAACCCACGAGGCCAGCTTAGCCACAGCTGCCTCGTTCCAAATAGCTAAGTCCCTTAATCCCAATCCTCCTTCCTTCTTAGGGAACAGATTTTCTCCCAACTCACTAGTGCTCGGTTTGTGCCTTCCACCCCGCCATCCCAAAGAAAGTTCCGACAAAGTGACCCAATACGAGCCATGACATACTTCGGAATAATAAAGACCATAGCCCAATAATTATGTAGTTGAGACAACACAGACTGGACTAAGGTCAGTCTACCTGCATAAGACAGCTTTCGGGCACCAATGCCTGCAATTCTCGCAGTAATTCGGGCCAACAGTTTTTCACAGTCATTCTTGCCTAATCTGGTGCTCTGAATAGGTAAACCAAGATATCTAAAAGGCATAGAGCCTTCCACACATCCCGAGAATTGCAAAATTGCAGCCTTCCTGTCATCATCAACACCTGCAAAATAAGCATGGGATTTCCCAACACTAATACTCAACCCCGAGGCCCTACTAAAAGTAGCAAATGCCCGCCATAAAAGCTCCATCGATTCCGTATCCCCTTTACAAAAAAGTAGAAGATCGTCTGCAAATAGCAAATGGCTGATCTTCAATTCGCCACATTTCGGGTGGAATTTAAAGTTCCTCTCTCTCGACACATAATCCATGATACGAGTAAAGTATTCCATACAAATAGTGAATAGCAACGGAGACATAGGGTCGCCTTGCCTCAACCCTCTTTTCCCTCGAAAGAAGCCAAAATTTTCCCCATTAACACATAAGGAATAGGAGACTGATTGCACACATTCCATTATTAGATTTCGGAAATGGTCCGGGAACTCCAATGCACGCAACATACGGTCTACAAACACCCATTCAACACTATCATAAGCCTTATGAATGTCGACTTTAAATAGGCATCTGGGAGAAATTCGACCCCTGTTGTACATACGGACTAGATCCTGACAGATAAGCACATTCTCCACAATACTCCTGCCCTCAATAAAGCCTCCTTGCATCGGGCTAATCACATGAGGCAATACTTTCGCCAATCTCCCACAAATGATTTTAGCAATGCATTTGTAGAGTACATTACAACAAGAAATCGGCCGAAATTCTTTAACTGATTGTGGCCTATTCACCTTAGGGATCAAGGTAATGATAGCACAGTTAATTTGTTTGAGAAGTTTACCTGACACAAAGAAGTCTTGAATAGTTTTCGAGAAGTCATCCCCAATAATATCCCAAGAATCAATGAAGAATTGACTCGAGAAGCCATCCGGACCCGGAGCTTTGTCCCGAGGAATACTCCACAAAGCCTGCTTAATTTCATCAGTTGACACGGGTAGACTGAGCTGATGCTTGTGCTCAACAGAACACACCATACCCCGTCTAACAATATTAAAATTCACTTGTTCCACTTCATGAGAATCACCCAGCAAGCTTAAATAATACCTCACAAATGCATCTTCAATTTCCTGTTGGGTTGCACACTCAACGCCATCAGCATCTTTAATTTTTGTCACTGCATTCCTCGCTCTCCTGGCCCGCAAAAGTCCATGAAAAAAGGCAGAATTAACATCTCCATCACGCACCCATTTCTGCTTTGATTTCTGCGTCCAGAAATCTGCTCGAGCATTTTGCAATAAACGGACCTGATCATTCATCTCGGCTTCAGCGCGCATGACAGTCGGACTACTGTCAGTCCGCAGCAACACCTGTAGCTGTTCAAGCTTCATTTCTGCCTGCGTACACCTGTTTTCAATGTCTGAAAAACACTTAGCATTAAGTTCTTTCAAAGGTCTTTTCAGGCTCTTTAATTTAGTCACCATTTGGAACATCCTCGTCCCCTGAATCGGCACTCCCCAAGCACTAGCTACACAGCTCAAAAAATCCGGAGCTTTACTCCACATGTTCATGTATTTAAAACTTCGATTCTTTCTAACCGGAGGTTGCTCCAATTGCACTATACATGGGCAATGATCAAAAGTACCCTCCGGTAAGAAATTAGCAAACCCATTCGGAAATAGTCTCATCATCTCATCATTAACCAAACAACGATCGATTCGACTATAAACTATCGTCGCCGCCACTTTATGTTTGTTATTCCACGTGAACCAAGACCCGCAAGCCTTAATATCACTAACATCACAATTAGCTAAGCAGTCACGGAACTGACTCATAGCCTCGTCTGTCGAGACACCACCCAACCGTTCTCGAGCATCAATAACACAGTTAAAGTCCCCCAAGATTATCCACGGACCCATCGAAGTATAGGATTCAAGCCTTCTCCACAGTTCAACTCTCTCAGAGGCCGAGTTAAAGGCATACACAAACGTTAACCAATAATTCCTCCCCGAGTTCGTAGTCACTTTAACGTGAATAGATTGATTACTATACTCCAAAATCGTCAGGCTGACCCTATCATGCTTCCATAATAGCCAAACCCGACCACCCTCAACACAATGATTATTGGTCGTGATGCTCCATTCATAAAAAACATTATTATGAACTTTGGCATACGCTTTATTTTTTATTTTCGTTTCAAGTAAACCGAAAACATCAACTTGCTGCTTCCTAATAAAATCACAAATAGTACGCTGCTTATTTATATTACACATACCGCGTACATTCCAGACTCCAATATTATGTGTCTCCATGTATAATCAGCTCCTTATCGACACCATCCTTTTCCACGACCGTCTCTTTTCTCGAGGGGGAACCTTTCAAAATTTCAGTAAAAGTGATACCCGGCTGAACAACAGACTTCGAAAGCATGACAACAGGCTGCTTCACCTCTGCTGTACCCGGCTTAGCAGACTGCTTCTCCCCTGCTGCAAGCGACTTAGCAGGCTGCTGCCTCGTCTGGACCCGTACCACCCCTGCTTCTTTTTTCTTTAGCATTGCCTCGACTCTTGCTTTTTGTAATTCCTCCTTTTTACAATCCAAAACTCCATGCCCATAACCCTTACACTTCGTACACCATATGGGTTTCCATTCATATTTGATATGAACTTCCACTATGTATCCATGTTCATCTAAAAACTTGATAGACTCTTTGAATTTTTGACCCACCTTGGCCAGCACCATAACCCTAGCATACCCCAGTCTCGTTCGTTCCTCAGTAGCTAGGTCAGCCTTAACAAACGGACCTACAAGACCGGCAATACGGGGAAGGCAACGGCCCCAAAACTTAAGTGGCAATTCGTTCAATTGTATCCAAATGGGTACTTCTTGAACATCATCCTTGTCCAACTTAGCTTCAGGAGTCCACTCTTTCACTATTAAGGGCTTATTATCGAACATAAAGAAACCATTGTTCAGAATTTTTACCTTAGCTTCCTTCTCCTTGAACCTTACAATGAAGATTCCGTTAGGCAAAAAAGAAATTTTGTCAATTCCATGTTCTTTCCAGATCCTCTTTACGTAGCCCTCAATCACTTCCCATGGAGGGTTCGCCCCCATAATGAAACAATAAACGGCATTCCTCCAGTAGTCCACTTCTTCCTCCACATCTTCTTCTGAGAATTGCAACAATTCTTCATCTTCTTCCACATCAATAGTCTTTTTCCCATCTTTTTGTTTCCACCCAGAACTACGTAAAGGTTCAACTTCTAGGGCATTGTTCGTTTCAGGCACAAAATCGACATCATCATCATTGTCCGACTCATAATCGATATTCAACCCCGGAATCTTATTAATCTTATCATTGTCCGAAGAACTGTCGTCCGTCAGTCTAGTTTCAATGAGTGTCGTGTTCTTACGCAGCAGGTCCTCCTTCGCAGCCTTAGACGCGGGCTTCGCCGTCCTAGAAGACTTCGGCTTACTCGCACTAGGCTTGGTCTTCTTCCTCATCATCAAAATAGGCACAGTACAGGCCTGTCAAAGTCAAACGCCTGAACTGTACACGCCGTCGCCGAGAGATCGCCAGAAATCGCCAGCCCTAGAGAGAGAAAGGGTTTTAATTTTGAAGGTTATTATCCACGTTATTTCGGCCATTTGGGTGCCGGAATAAAATTGACCGATATTCGCGCTGAACAAAGTCCGCACCAAATGAAATGCCCCGGTGTAAAATAAGGGTCATTTGGATGTCAATCGAGTCCTTTAAAGACCATAATATGTGATTTTGATACGTGTCGGATCCAATCGAAACAAGTTCTATATACCAATTTATATCGCGCCGGAGGGTTCTAATAGTCTTCTTTAGGCATTATATTCATGTTGACAAGTTTTCGTCCGAAAATATTGGCGCTTTATAACAAATTTAAAAACTCTCGAAAATAGCTAAAAACGGTCGATTTTTAAGGTTATTATCCACGTTTTTTCTACCTTATGGGTCCCGGAATAAAATTGATTCATATTCGCACTGAACAACCTACACACCAAATGTAATGCCCCAGTGTAATGTGAGCGTCATTTGGAAGTCGATAGAGCCTTTTAAAAGACATGATACGTGATTTTGAGACGTGTCAGAATCCATCGAAAGAAGGTCTATATTCCTTTTTATATCGTGTCGGAGATTTCAAATAATCATTATTAGGCATTCTATACCTGTTGACAAGTTTTCGTTGAAAAACATTCGCGTTTTGGAGCAACTTTCAAATCTATTGAAAATAGCTTAAAACGACCGATTTTGAAGGTTATTTATTATCCACGTTTTTCACGACTATTTCACTTCAACTCACCTCGGCCTATTTCAGCCCAAAAACCAATGCAAAAACAATAATGAAAAAGAACCACCAACAGTCGAACACGATCTCATTCATTTAAAAGACATTCGGCTAAATTGCGAGTAACGTCGAATTGCGTAAATCTTTGATATATTTACTAGAAACTGAACTATTTAAGAGTGTTTTTGACAATCGTCAGTCATTTTATGTTATATGCGACATATTTAGATGACCTGCAAAATATCTCACATTTTTCAAAAATCATCTAAAACTGCCGAATTTGAAGGTTATTATCCACGTTTTTTGGGTTTTTCGGGTCGTTTTGGGGTCCCAAAATTAAATGTCTTCGAATTCGCACAGTAACTACTCAATACATTGTGGATATGTCTTGTTGTTGCGGAAGATAAATATGGCTTCAAATAAATAATTTAAAAGATATTCGGCTACCTTTAAAGTAACGTCGGATTAGCGCAAATCTTCGATATATGTACTAGAAACTGAATTGTTTAAGAGTTTTTTCAACAACCGTCAGTCATTTTATGTTATATGCGACATATTTAGATGACCTGCAAAATATCTCACATTTTTCGAAAATCATCCACGTTTTCCGGGTTTTTCGAGTCGATTTGGTCCCGAAATTAAATGTCTCCAAACTCGCACAATAACTACTCCATACATTTTAAATATGTCTCATTGTTGCGAAAGATAAATATGGCTTCAAATAAATACATTTAAAAGACATTCGGTTACCTTTAAAGTAACACGTCGAATTAGCGCAAATCTTCAATATATATACTAGAAGCTGAAGTGTTTAAGAGTTTTTTCAACAGTCGTCAGTCATTTTATGTTACGTGCGATATATTTAGATGACCAGCAAAATATTTCACATTTTTCGAAAATCATTTAAAACGGCCGAATTTGAAGGTTATTATCCACGTTTTTCGAGTTTTTCGGGTCGATTTGGTCCCGAAATTAAACGTCTCCGAATTCGCACAATAAGTACTCCATACATTGTAGATATGTCTCGTTGTTGCGGAAGATAAATATGACTTCAAATAAATATATTTAAAAGATATTCGGCTACCTTTAAAGTAACGTCAGATTAGCGCAAATCTTCGATATATGTACTATAAACTGAACTATTTAAGAGTTTTTTTAACTACCGACTGTCATTTCATGTTATATGGGACCTATTTAGATGACCAACAAAATATCTCACATTTTTTCGAAAATCATCTAAAACGGCCAATTTGAAGGTTATTATCCACGTTTTTTCGGCCATTTGGGTCCCGGAATAAAATCGACCGATATTTGCGCTGAAGAAAGTCCGCACCAAATGAAATGCCCCGGTGTAAAATAAGGGTCATTTGGATGTCAATCGAGTATTTTAAAGGCCATAATATGTGATTTTGAGACGTGTCGGATTCAATCGAAACAAGTTCTATATACCAATTTATATCGCGCCGGATGATTCTAATAATCATTTTTACGCATTATATTCATGTTGAGAAGTTTTCGTCCAAAAATATTCGCGCTTTTGAACAAATTTAAAGACTCTCAAAAATAGCTAAAAACGGTCGATTTTGAAGGTTATTATCCACGTTTTTTAGGCCATTAGGGTCCCGGAATAAAATCGACCGATATTCGCGCTGAACAAGGTCCACACACAATGTAATGCCTCGGTTTAAAATAAGGATCATTTGGATGTCAATCGAGTCTTTTAAAGGCCATAATATGTGATTTTGAGACGTGTCAGATTCAGCCCAAAAACCAATGCAAAAACAATAACAAAAAACAACCACCAACAGTCGAACACGATCTCATGCATCGAAAATATCAAGAATTTTAGTTATAGAGTACACAACGTAAGAACTCATTAAGATCTGAGACCCATACACATCCCGAAAGAACGGAAAATGGAATTAATTTTTCAACATCGAAGGCATCTTAAAGCGAATACATTATACCAAACAAAGCTCACTGATTTATTGAATAATTCATCATACAAACTTATCATCAATGATTTATTGAATAATAGTAGGAGTATAAGGAGTAATATATGAACTTATCATCATTTTAAATATGTGTCGTTGTAGCGGAAGATAAATATGACTTCAAATAAATACATTTAAAAGATATTCGGTTACCTTTAAATTAACGTTGGATTAGCGCAAATCTTCGATATATGTACTAGAAACTGAATTATTTAAGAGTTTTTTTAACTACCGTCAGTCATTTCATGTTATATGGGACTTATTTACATGACCAGCAAAATATCTCACACTTTTCGAAAATAATCTAAAACGGCCGAATTTAAAGGATACTCCACGTTTTTTGAGTTTTTCGAGTGTTCCGAGCTGATTTGCTCCAGAAATTAAATGTTTCCAAATTTCCACTGTAAATACTCCATATATTGTAGATATGTCTCGTTGTAGCGAAAGATAAATATGGCTTCAAATAAATACATCTAAAAGATATTCGGTTACCTTTAAAGTAACGTCGGATTAGCGCAAATCTTCGATATATGTACTTGAAACTGAACTGTTTAAGAGTTTTTTCAACAACCGTCGATCATTTTATGTTATATGCGACATATTTAGATGACCAGCAAAATATCTCACATTTTTTAAAAATCATCTAAAACGGCCGAATTTGAAGGTTATTATTATCCACGTTTTTCGGGTGTTTCGGATTGATTTGGTCCCAAAATTAAATGTCTACAAATTTCCACTGTAACTACTCCATACATTGTAAATATGTCTCGTTGTTGCGGAAGATAAATATAACTTCAAATAAATACATTTAAAAGATATTCGGCTACCTTTAAAAAGTAACGTCGGATTAACGCAAATCTTCAATATATGTAATAGAAACTGAACTATTTAAGAGTTTTTTGAGAACCGTCAGTCGTTTAATTTTATATGCGACATATTTAGATGACCAGCAAAATATCTCACATTTTTCGAAAATCATCTAAAACGACCGTATTTGAAGGTTTTTTTTTTTTTTTTTTGGTAAAATGTAAGTATATATATATATATTTGAAGATAAATATTTTCAAATGAATACATTTAAAAGACATTCAGCTACCTTTAAAGTAACGTCAGATTAGCGCAAATCTTCGATATATGTACTAGAAACTGAACTGTTTAAGAGTTTTTTCAACAACCTTCAGTCATTTCATGTTATATGGAACCTATTTAGATGACCAACAAAATATCTCATTTTTTTCGAAAATCTTCTAAAACGGCCGAATTTGAAGGTTATTATCCATGTTTTTCGGGTCGATTTGGTCCCGAAATTAAATGTCTCCAAATTTCCACTATAACTATTCCATATATCGTAGATATGTCTCGTTGTTGCGGATAAATATGGCTTCAAACAAATACATTTAAAAGACATTCGGCTAAATTTCAAGTGACGTCGAATTAGTGTAAATCTTCGATATATTTACTAGAAACTGAACTATTTAAGGGTTTTTTTGACAACCGTCAGTCGTTTTATGTTATATGCGACATATTTAGATAGCCAGCAAAATATCTCACATTTGTCGAAAATCATCTAAAATGGCCGAATTTGACGGTTATTATCCACGTTTTTCGAGTTTTTCGGGTCGATTTGGGGTCCTGAAATTAAATGTCTTCAAATTCGCACAGTAACTATTCCATACATTGTGGATATGTCTCGTTGTTGCGGAAGATAAATATAGCTTCAAATAAATATATTTAAAAGACATTCAACTACCTTTAAAGTAACGTCGGATTAGCGCAAATCTTTGATTTATGTACTAGAAACTGAACTATTTAAGAGTTTTTTCAACCACCGTCAGTCATTTTATGTTATATGCGACATATTTAGATTACCAGCAAAATGTCTCACATTTTTCGAAAATCATCAAAAAGGGTCGAATTTGAAAGTTAATTATCCACGTTTTTCGGGCCGATTTCGTCCCGAAATTAAATTTCTTCAAATTCGCACAGTAACTACTCCATACATGGTAGAAATGTCTCGTTATTGCAGAAGACTAATTTGGTTTCAAATAAATACAATTAAAAGACATTAGGCTATCGTTCGAATAACGTCGAATTAGCGTAAATCTTCGATATATGTACTAGAAAGTAGAAACTGAACTATTTAAGAGTTTTTTTCACAACCATCAGTCATTTTATGTTATATGGGACATATTTAGACGAACGGCAAAATGTCTCACATGTTTCGAAAATCATCAAAAACGACCGAATTCGAAGGTTATTATCCATGTTTTTCGGACCGATTTCGTTCCGAAATTGAATATCTCCAAATTTGCACAGTAACTATTTCATACATTTGCGCTAATCCGACGTTACTCGAAATGTATCCGAATATCTTTTAAATATCTTAAAATTCGTATCATAATTACTATATTTATTTGCCTCGTATATTATTATGATATCATGTTTTATTACATAAATAATCCCATGTTTCAATTATTTTTTTGTTTACTTTTACTAAGAGGGTAATGAAGAATATATATTGGATTATTTAATAAAAATAATCTAAATTATTGAACATCTTCTTATATTAATCCAATCTAAAGATTAACTCAAAATATAAATTAAAAAAACAGACAACCCGTGAAACCGTCCCACTTCTTCCAGTGCAAACAGTAAAAATTCTGGCTCATAAATCTAAGTAGTACAGTACATGTTTGTTGAATTGTGGAGATGAGTCTCTTAAAGACCATAATACTGTACGTGATTTTGAGACGTGTCAGAATCAATCGAAACAAGTTCTATATATCAATTTATATCGCGCCGGAGGGTTCTAATAATCATCTTTAGGCATTATATTCATGTTGTAAAGTTTTCGTCCAAAAATATTCGTGCTTTAGAACAAATTTAAAAACTCTCGAAAATAGCTAAAAAAAGGTCGATTTTGAAGGTTATCATCCACGTTTTTTCGGCCATTTGGGTCCCGGAATAAAATCGACCGATATTTGCGCTGCACAAAGTCCACACCAAATGTAATGCCTCGGTGCAATATAAGGGTCATTTGGATGTCAATCGAGTCTTCTAAAGGCATAATATGTGATTTTGAGACGCGTTGGATTCAATCAAAACCGGTTCTATATTCCAATTTATATCATGCCGGAGGGTTCTAATAATCTTTTTTAGGCATTATATTCATGTTGACAAGTTTTCGTCAAAAATATTCGCGCTTTAGAACAAATTTAAAAACTTTCGAAAATAGCTAAAAACGGTCGATTTTGAAGGTTATTATCCACGTTTTTTCGGCCATTTGGGTCCCGGAATAAAATCGACCGATATTCGCGCTGAACAAAGTTCACACCAAATGTAATGCCCCGGTGTAAAATAAGGGTCATATGGATGTCAATTGAGTCTTTTAAAGGCCATAATATGTGATTTTGAGACGTGTCGGATTCAATCGAAACAAGTTCTATATACTAATTTATATCGCGCTGGAGAGTTCTAATAATCATATTTAGGCATTATACTCATGTCGACAAGTTTTCGTCCAAAAATATTCGTGCTTTAGAACAAATTAAAAAACTTTCGAAAATAGCTAAAAACGATCTATTTTGAAGGCTATTATCCACGTTTTTTCTGCCTTATGGATCCCGGAATAAAATCGATCCGTATTCGCACTGAACAATCTACACACCAAATATAATGCCCAAGTGTAATGTGAGCGTCATTTCAAAGTCGATAGAGTCTTTTAAAAGACGTAATACGTGATTTTGAGGCATGTCGGAATCCATCAAAAGAAGGTCTATATTCCTTTTTATATCGTGTCGGAGATTTCTAATAATCATTATTAAGCATTCTATACCTGTTGACAAGTTTTCGTCGAAAAACATTCGCGTTTTGGAGCAACTTTCAAATCTATTGAAAATAGCTTAAAATGACCGATTTTGAAGGTTATTATCCACGTTTTTCACGTCTATTTCACTTCAACTCACCTCGGCCTATTTCACCCCAAAAACCAATGCAAAAAACAATAATGAAAAAGAACCACCAACAGTCGAACACGATCTCGTGCATTTAAAAGATATTCGGCTAAATTTCGAGTAACGTCGAATTAGCGTAAATCTTTGATATATTTACTAGAAACTGAACTATTTAAGAGTTTTTTTGACAATTGTCAGTCATTTTATGTTATATGCGACATATCTAGATGACCAGTAAAATATCTCATATTTGTCAAAAATCATCTAAAATGGCCGAATTTGAAGGTTATTATCCACGTTTTTCGGGTTTTTCGGGTCGGGTTGGGGTCCTGAAATTAAATGTCTTTGAATTTGCACAGTAACTACTCCATACATTGTTGATATGTCTCGTTGTTGCGAAAGATAAATATGGCTTCAAATAAATACATTTAAAAGACATTCAGCTACCTTTAAAGTAACGTCGGATTGGCACAAATATTCGATACATGTACTAGAAACTGAAGCGTTTAAGAGTTTTTTCAACAGTCGACAGTCATTTTATGTTAAATGCGATATATTTAGATGACCAGCAAAATATTTCACATTTTTCAAAAATCATTTAAAATGGCCGAATTTGAAGGTTATTATCCACGTTTTTCGGGTCGATTTGGTCCCAAAATTGAATGTCTCCGAATTCACACAATAAGTACTCCATACAGTGTAGATATGTCTCGTTGTTGCGGAAGATAAATATGGCTTCAAATTAATACATTTAAAAGATATTTGGCTACCTTTAAAGTAACGTCGGATTAGCGCAAATCTTTGATATATGTACTAGAAACTGAACTGTTTAAGAGTTTTTTCAACAACCGTCAGTCATTTTAGGTTATATGCGAAATATTTAGATGGCCAGAAAAATATCTCACATTTTTCAAAAATCATCTAAAATGGCCGAATTTGAAGGTTATTATCCACGTTTTTTGAGGTTTTCGGGTCGATTTGAGGTCCTGAAATTAAATGTCTTTGAATTCGCACAGTAACTACTCCGTACATTGTGGATATGTCTCGTTGTTGCGAAAGATAAATATGGCTTCAAATAAATACATTTAAAAGACATTCGGTTATCTTTAAAGTAACACGTCGAATTAGCGCAAATCTTCGATATATGTACTAGAAAGTTAAGTGTTTAAGAGTTTTTTCAACAGTCGCCAGTCATTTTATGTTACATGCGATATATTTAGATGACCAGCAAAATATTTCACATTTTTCGAAAATCATTTAAAATGGCAGAATTTGAAGGTTATTATCCACGTTTTTCGGGTTTTTCGGGTCGATTTGGTCCCGAAATTAAATGTCTCCGAATTCGCACAATAAATACTCCATACATTGTAGATATGTCTCGTTGTTGCGGAAGATAAATATGGCTTCAAATAAATACATTTAAAAGATATTCGGCTACCTTTAAAGTAACGTCGGATTAGCGCAAATCTTCGATATATGTACTAGAAACTGAAGCGTTTAAGAGTTTTTTCAACAGTCGTCAGTCATTTTATGTTACAAGCGATATATTTAGATGACCAGCAAAATATTTCACATTTTTCAAAAATCATTTAAAACGGCCGAATTTGAAGGTTATTATCCACGTTTTTCGGGTCGATTTGGTCCCAAAATTGAATGTCTCCGAATTCACACAATAAGTACTCCATACAGTGTAGATATGTCTCGTTGTTGCGGAAGATAAATATGGATTCAAATAAATACATTTAAAAGACTTTCGGTTACCTTTAAAGTAACACGTCGAATTAGCGCAAATCGTCGATATATGTACTAGAAACTGAAGTGTTTAAGAGTTTTTTCAACCGTCGTCAGTCATTTTATGTTACATGCGATATATTTAGATGACCAGCAAAATATTTCGCATTTTTCAAAAATCATTTAAAACAACCTAATTTGAAGGTTATTATCCACGTTTTTCGGATTTTTCGGGTCGATTTGGTCCCGAAATTAAATGTCTCCGAATTCGCACAATAAGTACTCCATACATTGTAGATATGTCTCGTTGTTGCAGCAGACAAATATGGTTTCAAATAAATACAATTAAAAGACATTAAACTATCTTTCGAATAACGTCGAATTAGCGTAAATCTTCGATATATGTACTAGAAACTGAACTATTTATAAGTTTTTTTTAACAACTGTCCGTCATTTTATGTTATATGGGACATATTAGTTGACCGGCAAAATATCTCACATTTTTCGAAAACCATCAAAATCGGCCGAATTTGAAGGTTATTATCCACGTTTTTCGGGCCGATTTGGTCTCGAAATTAAATGTCTTCAAATTCGCACAGTAACTACTCCATACATCGTAGAAATGTCTCGTTGTTGCAGAAAGTAAATATGGTTTCAAATAAATAGATTTAAAAGACATTCGGCTATCTTTCGAATAACGTCGTATTAACGTAAATGTTTGATATATGTACTGTAAATTGAACTGTTTAAGAGATTTTTTGACAACCGTCAGTCATTTTATGTTATATGGAACATATTTAGATGACCGACAAAATATCTCACTTTTTTCGAAAAACATCAAAAACGGTCGAATTTGAAGGTTATTATCCACGTTTTTCGGACCGATTTGGTCACGAAATTAAATTTTTCCAAATTCGCACAGTAAATACTCCATACATTTTTGAAATGTCTCATTGTTGCAGAAAATAAATATTGTGTCAAATAAATAGATTTTAAAATACATTCGGCTTTCTTTCGAATAACGTCGTATTAGCGTAAATCTTTGATATATGTATTAGAAACTGAACTATTTATGAGATTTTTTGACAACCGTGAGTCATTTTATGATATTTGGGACATATTTAGATGACCGGCAAAATATGTCACATTTTTCGAAAATCATCGAAGAAGGCCGAATTTGAAGCTTATTATCCACGTTTTTCGGACCGATTTTGTCTCGAAATTAAATGTCTCCAAATTCGCACAGCAACTACTTCATACATTGTAGAAATGTCTCATTGTTGCAGAAGATAAATACGGTTTCAAATAAATACATTTAAAGGACATTTGTCTATCTTTCGAATAACGTCGTATTGGCGTAAATCTTCGATATATGTACTAGAAACTGAACTATTTAAGAGCTTTTTTCACAACCGTCAGTCATTTTATGTTATATGGGACATATTTAGATCAACGGCAAAATATTTCACATTTTTCAAAAATCATCAAAAACGACCGAATTCGAAGGTTATTATCCACGTTTTTCGGGCCGATTTGGTCCCGAAATTAAATATCTGCAAATTCGCACAGTAACTATTTCATACATTTGCGCTAATCCGACGTTACTTGAAATGTATCCGAATATCTTTTAAATATCTTAAAATTCGTATCATAATTACTATATTTATTTGCCTCTTATATTATTATGATATCTTGTTTTATTACATAGATAATCCCATGTTTCAATTATTATTTTGTTTACTTTTACTAAGAGGGTAATGAAGAATATATAATGGATTATTTAATAAAAATAATCTAAACTATTGAACATCTTCTTATATTAATCCAATCAACTCAAAATACAAATTAAAAAAAAAACAACAACCCGTATATCAATTTATATACTCCCTCCGATTTTTTATTATCTTCCTTATTTCCTTATTGAGCTGAAACACCCTTTCTTCCCTATTTCCATTTTGGGCCATCAATATGTGGTCTAGAATCAATCTTACATTTCTCTCTCTTCCTTCTTTTATTTTGAACCACACATTCCTACCCCTTATTTTCTTTCCCAAAACCAAAGGGGAAGATAATAAAAAATCGGAGGGAGTACCAATTTTGAGACGTGTCGGATTCAATCGAAACAAGTTCTATATACCAACTTATATCGCACCGGAGGGTTCTAATAATCATTATTAGGCATTCTATACCTGTTGACAAGTTTTCGTCGAAAAACATTAGCGTTTTGGAACAACTTTCAAATTTATTGAAAATAGCTTAAAACGACCGATTTTCAATGTTATTATACACATTTTTCACGACTATTTTACTTCAACTCACCTCGGCCTATTTCAGCCCAAAAACCAATTCAAAAACAATAATTTTTCCACATCGAAGATCCGAGAACAGTAATCAAAAACCAATGCAAAAACATAAGAACTCATTAAGATCCGAGACCCATACACATCCCGAACAGTAATATATGAAGTTATGATCACATCGCGGTGGCTGTACATCCACCGCTTCCTTGCCCTGAACCACCACCAGCTTTCTCCTGCAACGCCTTTGCACCAAAAGTCGAGCATTACAAATTACTAGAGTAGTACTTTATAATCTCTCCATCACTCATTTGTAATGCTGTTTTACAGTAAATCCCAGCAAACCCGATTTACAAGTACAATGAGAAATAAACAACGATGATTATATCACCACTCAGTCTATCTCAACTTGGGTAGTTCTTGAAAAAACGATCAATTTCTCGTTTCATGAATCTCAGATTCTTCGCAAAAATTATTGATTTTTGATTTGATCGGTTAATGATAGTTAATCAGCAAAAATTAGGGATTTTACCTCAT
This sequence comes from Agrostemma githago, assembly GCA_958450325.1. NCBI lineage: Eukaryota > Viridiplantae > Streptophyta > Magnoliopsida > Caryophyllales > Caryophyllaceae > Agrostemma > Agrostemma githago. The sequence goes on along the minus strand of OY288247.1, from coordinate 75,276,643 downwards.
AAAATTCATTTCATTGATACAGAGTCAGAGTAATAACCTTGATTTCACCCCAAATTACATCACATTATTGATTTGATCTATTAATGAAATTTAATCAGCAAAAAATAATCTAGTAATTGATAACTACACTTAATTTTACCCCCAATTACACTACGATTAATTAAATTAACCATTGATTCTGACGGATTAATCACAGATGATCACCAAAAACTAGAACTTTTACCTCATAAAATTCTTAAATTACGAAATACTCTTGATGAAAGATTGATCCAATTAACCATTGATTCCATCAACTAATGATATTCAATCACCGAAAATTAGGGCTTTTACCTCATCAAATTCTCAAATCACGAAATACCCTTAATTTCACCCCCAATTATACAAATATTGATTGATATTCAATCAACAAAACTTAGGGTTTCTAATTTCTACGCATAACCCAACAAAAAAACAAACAAATTCAACAAAAAAAACAAAGATTTATAAACCCAACAATTGAATGGAAGTGAAGCAAAACGGAATTAAATGAAGGATATGAGTCATTGTATAGAACCGAAATCAGAACGGATCGAATCGAATCCCACAGGAACTGCTGCAAACAAATTAAGTATTAGTGGAATTCGAATTCACAAAATTATGGAATTTTCAAAAATCGGTCGCAAATTCTCAAAATTCCATCGCAGTATCGTTGATCCGTCGCGATTCTCATAATGGGTATAAATGTACGTATACATGTATGTATTATACGTATAAATGTACGTATTATGCGTATAAATATACGTATAATGTACTTATTATGCGTATAAATGTACGTATTCTGCGTATAAATGTACGTATTCTGCGTATAAATGTACGTATATATGTACGTATTTGCGTATAAATGTACGTATATATGTACGTAGTCTGCGTATAAATGTACGTATATATGTACGTATTATGCGTATAAATGTACGTATTTGCGTATAAATGTACGTATATATGTACGTATTTGCGTATATATGTACGTATTCGCGTATAAATGTACGTATATATGTACGTATTTGCGTATAAATGTACGTATTCGCGTATAAATGTACGTATTTTGCGTATAAATGTACGTATTAGCGTATAAATGTACGTATATATGTACGTATTTGAGTATAAATGTACGTATTCGCGTATAAATGTACGTATATATGTACGTATTTGTGTATAAATGTACATATATGTACGTATTTGCGTATAAATGTACGTATATATGTACGTATTCTGCGTATAAATGTACGTATATATGTACGTATTCGCGTATATATGTACGTATTTGCGTATATATGTACGTATATATGTACGTATTTGCGTATATATGTACGTATTTTGCTTATAAATGTACGTATATATGTACGTATTTGCGTATAAATGTACGTATATATGTACGTATTCGCGTATAAATGTACGTATTTTGCGTAAAAATGTACGTATATATGTACGTATTTGCGTATAAATGTACGTATATATGTACGTATTCGCGTATATATGTACGTATTTTGCGTATAAATGTACGCTTTTGCGTATAAATGTACGTATATATGTACGTATTTGCGTATAAATGTACGTATATATGTACGTATTTACGTATAAATGTACGTATTTGCGTATATATGTACGTATTTGCGTATAAATGTACGTATTTGCGTATAAATGTACGTATATATGTACGTATTTGCGTATAAATGTACGTATATATGTACGTATTTGCGTATAAATGTACGTATATATGTACGTATTTGCGTATAAATGTACGTATATATGTACGTATTTGTGTATAAATGTACGTTAATATGTACATATTTGTGTATAAATGTACGTATATATGTACGTATTTGCGTATAAATGTACGTATATATGTACGTATTTTGCGTATAAATGTAGGTATATATGTACGTATTTTGCGTATAAATATACGTATATATGTACGTATTTGCGGAGGAATGAATAATGGTGGGTGGCGGATTACTATCTCATCAAGAGGATGAAGTTGAATATTTGAAATCCCTAAAAACTTTAATTAAAATTAAAATTGCTTTTCTCAGAAAAAAAATCCCCCATTTTCTTCCCCCTCTTCTTCTCTCCCACTTCAAATCACTCCATTTTTACACGAAATCCAAGCTTTTTAATCTAATTGAAATCCCTCTTCATTATACTTCCCCCCTTTCTCTCCTTCGTCAATTTTTTTTTCTCATTTTAATTTCGTTTTTTTTTTTCGAATTTTGATTAATTTATCTGTCAATTTGAGCTTGAATTTGTGAAATTAGAGAGGAACCCTCGATTTGATCTGTGATTTTATTGTATATTTGAAGTGGGTTTTTTTATTAAATTCCTTTGTTAGTATTTAATTCAAAAAAAAAACATTGGATTTTGACCTACTTTAATCACTTTTATCATTGATTTTTTAGTTCGATTTCCTCTGTTGAAAAGGGGGAAATCCATGATTATAACTGCCCTATATATTTATGTTTCAAATTTTAGGGATTATCGGATTTTTTAATTAGTGAATTTTCCCTCTTCATTGAAAAAAATACCAATATTTTTTTTTGGTGGCTCAATTTATGTGAATTTCATCAGTTTTTCTTTGTGTAAGTTAGCTCTTCCTGTATCTTTATAATGCTCTCTAGTACTCTCGATTCTTTGAAATTGCAACATTTGATTAAATCACAAATCTTAAAAAGTGTTGCGATTATGATCTTAAAAAGGGCCTAATTGTTAATTATAAACATAAAATTATGATCTAAATTAATAATTTAAAATCTAGAATTAAATATGCTATTAAAAAAAATTATTAAAAATATCGGACCTATGCTAGTTAATGATTAAGCTCACAAAATCCCAAAGCAGCAGTTTAGAAAAAAAAAAACTTTTAAGGTTAAAAATGTTACCCTAATTATTTCGTACTTGAAAGATCTCACCCGGTAACACTTACATTGATAAAAAAGACCGTCTTATACTTTCTTTCTTTTTAGTAACGACACATGACATTTGGTGATTAAATAATGCAACCAATTTCAATTACGTTGATTAATAGATTTTTCTTTTTCTTTTTTCAAAAATTGAAATAAAAAATAAATATATAATGCTACCGATTTCAATTACGTACATTAATAGATTTTTTTTTTCAAAAATAGAAATAAAAAAAATATATATAATGAAACCAATTTCATGTTTTCACCTATGGACAATTCTATCCCTTAAAACATCAAATCGGAGGATCTTAATTTACCTCTTAATTTTAAAGCTTATTTACCTCTTAATTTTAAACAAAGTCCACACCAAATGTAATGCTCCTGTGTAAAATAAAGGTCATTTGGATGTCAATCGAGTCTTTTAAAGGCCATAATATATGATTTTGCGACGTGTCGGTTCAATCGAAACAAGTTCTATATACCAATTTTTATCGCGCCAGAGGGTTCTAATAATCATCTTTAGGCATTATATTCATTTTGACAAGTTTTCGTCCAAAAATATTCGCGCTTTAGAACAAATTTAAAAACTCTCGAAAATAGCCAAAAACGGTTGATTTTGAAGGTTATTATCCACGTTTTTTCGGCTATTTGTGTCCCGGAATAAAATCGACCGATATTCGCCCTGAACAAAGTCCACCCCAAATGTAATGTAAAATAAGGGTCATTTGGATGTCAATCGAGTCTTTTAAAGGCCATAATATGTGATTTTGAGACGTGTCGGATTCAATCGAAACAAGTTCTATATACCAATTTTTATCGCGCCGGAGGGTTCTAATACTCATCTTTAGGCATTATATTCATGTTGACAAGTTTTCGTCTAAAAATATTCGCGCTTTAGAACAAATTTAAAAACTCTCGAAAATAGCCAAAAACGGTCGATTTTGAAGGTTATTATCCACGTTTTTTCGGCTATTTGGGTCCTGGAATAAAATCGACCGATATTCGCGATGAACAAACCCACACCAAATGTAATGCTTCGGTGCAAAATAAGGGTCATTTGGATGTCAATCGAGTCTTTCAAAGGCCATATATGTGATTTTGAGACGTGTCGGATTTAATCGAAACAAGTTTTATATACCAATTTTTATCGCGCCGGAGGGTTCTAATAATCATCTTTAGGCATTATATTCATGTTGAAAGGTTTTCGTCCAAAAATATTCGCGCTTTAAAATAAATTTAAAAACTTTCGAAAACAGCCAAAAACAGTCGATTTTGAAGGTTATTTATCCACGTTTTTTCGGCCATTTGGGTCCTGGAATAAAATCGACCGATATTCGCGCTGAACAAAGTCAACCCCAAATGTAATGCTCCCGTGTAAAATAAGGGTCATTTGGATGTCAATCGAGTCTTTTAAAGGCCATAATATGTGATTTTGAGACGTGTCGGATTTAATCGAAACAAGTTCTATATACCAATTTATATCGCGTCGGAGGGTTCTAATAATCATCTTTAGGCATTATATTCATGTTGACAAGTTTTCGTCCAAAAATATTCGCGCTTTAGAACAAATTTAAAAACTCTCGAGAATAGCAAAAAAGGGTCAATTTTGAAGGTTATTATCCACGTTTTTTCGGCTATTTGGGTCCCGGAATAAAATCGATCGATATTCGCGCTGAACAAAGTCCACCCCAAATGTAATGCTCCCGTGTAAAATAAGGGTCATTTGGATGTCAATCGAGTCTTTTAAAGGCCATAATATGTGATTTTGAGACGTGTTGGATTCAATCGAAACAAGTTCTATATATACCAATTTACATCGCGCCGGAGGGTTCTAATAATCATTTTTAGTTCAATATATTCATTCTGACAAGTTTTCCTCCAAAACTATTCGCGCTTTAGAACAAATTTAAAAACTCTCGAAAATAGCCAAAAAACGGTCGATTTTGAAGGGTTTTTTTTTTGGTAAAGAGTAAGTATATATATATATATGTGTGGAATGATTTACAAAGTTGACTACATCAGCTTATGTAGCCATCTAGCGTCTTTTGCTAGGATCGGATATTTGATCTTACACATAATTCTGTTTTGAACATCTAATTTAATCCTTTGAAAGACACAATTCGGTCGCTGCATTAAGCCATCTATTCTGCTCACATTCCTTTGTCTCCAAATATGATAAATCGTCGCGTTAATCATTGCCCGAAGAATGTTGCACTGTAGTTTTGATCCTCTCAATTTACACGCCCAAACGAGTCCCCCATTCCTCGGGATCCGTTTTCGTGCCCACTCCTCCAATAAACCGATGACCCGAGAGCTCCACGAACAATCGAAGAACAAATGCTCTAAGCTCTCCTCTTTCTCCTCACACAGATAACAACGATCAGAGTCGGCGACCCCAATCCTTAAGAGTTTCTTCCTCGTGTTCAAAGCACCCCTAAACACAAGTCAAGCAATAAAGCTATGTTTCGGGATACTCCAAGCACTCCAAACGAGACGGGCCCACTGGCGAACCTTCGGTCTCAAAGGCCGAATTTCCTGATAGGCTCTCGCTATAGAATAATGAGAACACGACCCATGCCACACTCCATTAGCAAACATGCTCTTGACCTTCTCCTTTGCCTGACAAATTTTCCTCCACGCCCAAGTAGCATCCGTGTTAGGCTGATATTATCCACGTTTTTTCGGCTATTTGGGTCCCGGAATAAAATCGACCGATATTCGCGTTGAACAAGGTCCACACCAAATGTAATGCTCCCGTGTAAAATAAGGGTCATTTGGTTCTCAATCGAGTCCTTTAAAGGCCATAATATGTGATTTTGAGACGTGTCAGATTCAATCGAAACAAGTTCTATATACCAATTTATATCGCTCCGGAGGGTTCTAATAATCATTTTTAGGCATTATTTTCATTCTGACAAGTTTTCCTCCAACTTTCACACCTTTCAAAAATAGTCAAAAATAACCAATTTTGAAGGTTATTATCCACGTTTTTTCGGCCATTTGGGTCCCAAAATAAAATGTATTCATTTTCGCGCTAAACAAACTTCACCCCAAATACAATGTCCCGGTAAAATATGAGGGTCATTTAGATTTGAATAGAGCCACTTAAAAGGCATAAGATGTGCTTTTGAGACGTTATGGAATTCGTCGAAACAAGTTTTAAATTACATTCTATTTCGTCTCTAAGGGTTCTAATAATCACTATTACGCATTCTCTTCCCATCGACAAGTTTTCGTCAAAAAAAATCATGCTTTAGAGAACTTTCTACCGCCATCGAAAAATTGTTAAAAACGACCGATTATGAAGGTTAATATCCACGTTTTTTCGACGTTTTGGATCCGAAATAAAATGAATTCATATTCGCGCTAAACAATCTCTACATCAAATACAATGCAATAGTGAAATATGGGGTCATTTAGATTTAATTAGAGTATGTTAATAGCTATAAGATGTGTTTTTGAGACGTTATGGAATTCGTCGAAATAAGTTTGAAATTACATTTTATTCCGTGTCTAAGGGTTCTAATTATCATTATTACGCACTCTTCCTATCGACAAGTTTACATCAAAAAAAAATCGCGATTTAGAGGAATTTCTACTGCCATCGAAAAATTTCTAAAAACGACCGATTTTGAAGGTTATTATCCACGTTTTTTCGGCCATTTGGATCCCGAAATAAAATGTATTCATTTTCGCGCTGAACAAAGTCCACACCAAATACAATGTCCCGGTAAAATATGAGGGTCATTTAGATTTGAATAGAGCCTGTTAAAAGGCATAATATGAGCTTTTGTGACGTTTAAGAATTCGTCGAAACAAGTTTTAAATTACATTTTATTTCGTGTCTAAGAGTTCTAATAATCATTATTACGCATTCTATTCCTATTGAAAAGTTTTGAAGAAAAAAAATTCACGCTTTCGGAGAATTTCTACCACCATCGAAAAATTGCTAAAAATGACCGATTTTGAAGGTTTTTTTTTTTGGTAAAAGCTAAGTGTGTATATATATGTATGATCAATGTACAAGTGTTTGACTACATCAATTTATGTAGCCATCTAGCATCTCTAGCAATTATCGGATATTTGATCTTACACAAAATTCTGTTCTTAATGTCCTCTTTAATCAATTTGGCCGCCCTCATTGGCATCGCAACAACACCATCAATTCTGCATAAATTCCTCTGTCTCCAAATATGGTAAATCGAGGCATTAACAATAGCTCGAAGCACATTACATTGTCCACGTTTTTTTTGACCATTTGGATCCTGAAATTAAATGTATTCATATTTGTGCATAACAAACTCCACACCAAATACAATGACCCGGTAAAACGTGAGGGTCATTTAGATTTGAATAGAGCCAGTTAAAAGGCATAATATGAGATTTTGTGACGTTATGGAATTCGTCGAAACAAGTTTTAAATTACATTTTATTTCGTGTCTAAGGGTTCTAATAATCGTTATTACGCATTCTATTCTTATCGACAAGTTTTCGTCAAAAAGAAATCGCGCTTTATAGGAATTTCTACCGCCATCGAAAAATTGCTAAAAACGACCAATTTTGAAGGTTATTATCCACGTTTTTCGGACATTTGGGTATCGAAATAAAATGGATTCATATTCACGCTGAACAAACTCCACACCAAATACAATGCCCCAGTAAAATATGAGGGTCATTTAGATTTGAATAGAGTCTGTTAAAGGGCATAATATGTGCTTTTGAGATGTTATGAAATTCGTCGAAACAAGTTTTAAATTACATTTTATTTAGTGTCTAAGGGTTCTAATAATCATTGTTACGCATTTTATTCCTATTAACAAGTTTTCATCAAATAAATCTACGCTCTCGAGGAATTTCTTCCACCATCAAAAAATTGCTAAAAACGACCGATTTTGAAGGTTATTATTCACGTTTTTTTCGGCCATTTGGGTACCGAAATAAAATGGATTCATATTTGCGCTGAACGAACTCCACACCAAATACAATGTGTCGGTAAAATATAAGGGTCATTTAGATTTGAATAGAGTCTATTAAAGGGCATAATATGTGCTTTTGCGACGTTATGAAATTCGTCGAAACAAGTTTTAAATTACATTTTATTTCTTGTCTAAGAGTTCTAATAATCATTATTATGCATTCTATTTCTATCGAGAAGTTAGATAATATTCTCAGACCGTCCAGGCAACGGTCACCGTTACTCGGCCACATCCCGACACAACGGCCAGTATACAGTAGACCACACTATACTGACAACAACACCAGTAGACCAACAAACGAACAATATTAACCCGACAACACGATTGAGAACAGTACAACAACGATTGGATTTTATTATTGTCCTCAAGCACGATCTTATTATTGTTACATTATTGCAATAATATCATAATATATAAAGTTCATTGGACGGAATTATGATTTTAGAAAGAACAAATCTAATAATAGTTAATACGGATTACATCATAAAAGTTGTATTAACCATTGAGAGGACCAGGTCCGCCATAGAAAATAAGGCGACCAAGATTTTTTTGGACACCAGCATCTAGAACTGTGTATAGCTTAGGGCAATCAGCAAATTTTACTGTATCTTTAGGTTCCACGCTAGCAAAATTCTGGTCGACAACGGTAGCACGAGCAAAAAGTGATGACCTTGACGTATCATATACGGCCTTCAATCCATTTCCCATTGGAGTCGGAGGGTATACGACACCTGGATTATTGACCTCTCCTCCGAATTCAACCTGAGTGGCTTCTTTTTGTAACGATGAGAATAGGTTTTTAGGCCAGTATCCGATCCGATGTTTCTCGGGCTTAATTGATAGCCACCAATTTCCGTCATCTTGATGCTATAACCAAAAAATTACAATTTATTTGATACATTGATACGATTAGGGTTCGTTTGGTTCACTATGGGAAGATGAAGTTACCGGGAAATTAAATTCACGTGAATTCGTATTTCATGAGAATTACAAAAATATTGCTTGGTTGCCATGTGGAAAATGACTTCATGCGGGAAGTTATACACACCAAGGGGGACTTGGTGAGTAACTTTCCCATTATGGAGGAAGTGGGCAACCAAACAACTCTCTGAAAATGCAATTCATGAGATCTTCCACTTCCCAGTAATTAGATGGGTAACCAAGGGGAGGTTTGGTGAGTAACTTTCCCATTACGGAGGAAGTGACAATAGATGGGAAGTGGGCATAACAACCGAACAACTCCATGAAAATGCAATTCATGGAATCTTTCACTTTCCGGTAATTAGATGGATAACCAAACGAGCCCTTAGTATATTAAAGATTATTAAAGATCTCGTGTAATACATAATATACATAAAGTTTTTACCTTATCAATGGATAATTCCCAAATATATTGTTTCTTCACAGTATAATAGGAATTTGCGCGTAAGCCTAAAGGTAGCTCGGTCGATACTTGTACAAAGCCAGGGCAAGCCAAATCAATGCATCCTTGCCCCTTTGCCTACATAAAAATAGATTTTGACAAAACATTTGCCAATTTTGTACTAGTATTTGTACGTTGTATTGTTTAAATACGGAATATAAAAAGAATATACTTACGCTAAAACTCGCGTAAAGATAAGATTCTTGATCCCCGAAGAAAGATGGATTAACCTATAAATACATTTGCAAAAAAAAACTTAACTTTGAAGTCAAATTTGCAAAATAATACTAACCATTGTTATATAAATAGGTCGAAATTAAACTATAAAACTTACAATATACTCGTATATAGACGTATATGTGCACAAAAATGAAAAAAAAAAAAAAAATTATGACCACAATAAAAATGATAAATAAATGTGGTCAATTTATCGTACCATCCATCCAGCTTCAATACTTTCTAAACCGTTTGTAAGTCGAATTCGAGATGAGGACCATTGCTTCTGTGGAACATTAAGTTTATAAACGGTAATAGAAGCCGAGACTCCAAAGAATTTCGTGTCTGCTTTTAATGTAGTTTGGACTTTAGCAACCTGAGAGAGTTATAATATAAGACTGATTTAGGAAGACATAGTCTCTCATTAAAATAAATATAAAAGAATTACGAATAAAGATCAAAGATTTAAAATATTTTGACATACGCAATGTTCTTTAGCACGAAGCTTGGGCGAGGTGGGTCCCTCAGGAGCTTCGCGATGCAAGACAAATTTTTTAGGGCGATGTATTGGGACTGTTCCAATAGGACAACCACGTTGACTTCCAAGTCCAAGTCCACTTACATTTTTTTGACTTTGAAGTTTTGACAAGTTCGATATAACCTGTTAATTATTATAAATAACAAAATTGAAAAAATGTTACTATTTCGAAAGAATATGGATAAGAAAAATATAGGAATATATAGTTAAATATATAGTTAATGACTATTTTGCAAAGGTTTTTCTAAAATGGATGTATATTGAGAAATTATTAGGAAGCATATCTTATACTTAATTATCATAATTATCTGAATTCATCATAATTATCATACTTAGATAATTATGTTTGTTAATCTTTTCATAAAATACCTCTTATCCTGTGACTTTTGAACACATTTTTTAAAAACTCTATAATACGAATAATATATAAAAAGTTAATATTGAACAAATATGATACGAGAATAATAACTTGCCTGTAGGTTTATGGAGGAATTTCGAAAGGCAGGTTGTTTATGAAAATGCACACACTTAAATGTTTGTCCATTATCAAGCTACATGTACAAATCAAACAATCCAATATCAACGACATATTTTTATAGTAAATCTCCACAATCTCATGGTAATTTTATTAATTTTACGGTAATTTAATAACCACTTTAATCCTTACATGGATAGAACCAAGTCACCGAAAAAATATTATAAAATTATTAAATTATACACGAAAATTACTAATTTGAAGTCATTTTTACACATTTTGTCATTACTTATTTGTCCATCATTGTCATCAATTTTGTCCAAGGTTTACTTTCAAATAGAATAAAGAAAAACAAAGAGAAACGAGAGAGTTAAACACGGGATAATATGCGTACAGTGTATATACAACGTAATAAGATTTTCAGTAATTATTGTGTACAATCGTTGTACCCTACGACAATAGTAAAAATTTGTAATTCATGACAAAAAGTGATCATTTTAGGTTACTTAGTTATTACTTTCAGATAAATAGTTACAACTTTTTCATATCAAAACGTGATGTCTATTTAACTTAAAGTGATCATTAAATAACGTAAAGTGATAATTTTTTACCATAAATTCTTAGTTTTAAGGTTTGTCATATGGTACAACGGTTGTATACAATAATTTGTGTAAGATTTTAGAAAAGAATTCAAATCTACTTTCGTCATTTAATTCATATATATTCAAACTTAATTTCGTCCCTTGTATACATGTTATAATAAAAGTAACAATTATATTGACAAACATTTATTCCAACGGAAAATCGAAACAAAAAGGGTACGAAGTATTATTTAATAAGATGAAATTCAAGAAAATAAATAATAAAAATCACCTTAATAGTTGGAAGAGACGATGCAACAAAATTCACGTAGAAAATTAAAGAAGTACTGAATACTAATAATGTCATTATATTCGCCATATTTGTTTAATTACTTTTTTTTAATGAAATTAAACAACTCGTCTGCCTTTGATCTTTTATAGTGGTACATTTACGTTACATATTTATGCAATAAATACACTTTAATTAATTGACATAGTTGGAGATATTACAAGGGATATAATATGGATATGATTTAATGTTGTAGGAATCATGAAGTTAAGGTCTCGTTTGGTTCATATGGGAAGTAACTTTTTGTAGGAAGTTGTATTTTTCAATTCAAGAATTTATTTCCCACATCAACATCTCATGAATTTGCAAATATATGTTTGGTTGCCATCTGAAATTCACACTTCATGTGAATTGAATTCTTTTATATTGTTTGGTTGCACTCATCTAATTTTCATAATTTTGTTTATAAAGACTATTACGCCCTTAATTAATCAAGAGTATGAAACTTATGAAATAATTTTTTTTTTTCAAGAACTTATGAAATAGCTGAAATTGTGTTTAGCGACGACCATGATATGTAGTCGTAACCAAATTACATCATCAGCATAAAAAAGAACCAACATTATTCAACAAATGAAATCTGAGTTACATTACCCTCACTGTTTCGGAAAAAAAAACATTGTTCAAGAAAAAACCCCGCGTACTAGTGAATGTTTGAAACTATAGTAAATGACATTAGTAGTTCGGTTGATTGAGAATTAACAAGCCTCGCACATATGTGAACTTAAAATCCTCGAGAAGACTGGAAAAAAAATCAACTTCAAGAGAAGACTGATTGACAATTAGGATTATAGAGTGAGAAGTATGATAAGTATACGAGGGTGAAAAAGTTATTGACATAAGTCAGGACGTGGAAAGTGCAAAAGATTGGTGAGCAACTTTCCACGTCATTCCGAAAGTGCAACTGATGGTGAAAGTTTGAGTTCCCCTAATTTTTCACTTTTGGGGTAACCAAACAATTCCTTCAAAATTCATTTAATGGGACCTTCTACTTCCCGAAAAGTTGAAGAGTAACCAAACGAGTCCTAATGATAGGATGAACTCATTGATACAATTCAATCAAATACACTTATTTTAAAAGATATATTGCGATATTTGGATATATATGAAGTCTACATACAACGTATTTATGTAGATATATCTTTTTCGACATTAGAATATTACTAGTTGGAAAGCCCGTGCGATGCACGGGCCTATTTTTAGTACAAATGGTAATAACACCAGGTTAGATGATTACATAAATTTGTGGAACTATTGATTGGGAGATTTTTATTTATATAATAGAATTACGTCGTCTTATTATAATTTCTAGATGTGGTATAATTTTACTTCAATTTATAGTTTTAAGAGTTGTTATAAAACTCAAAAGATTTTTCTAAGTCAGCTCATCATAATTTTTCGATGTGGGATAATTCAACTTAAATTTATGATTTTAAGAACTCTTTTTAGAACTCAAAAGATTTTTATTGATACCTAAAGACGATGATTACTTTTATTTATATAATAGAATTTCATCACCTTAATACAATTATTTTTCGATGTGGGATAATTTTAATTTAATCTATAGCCTTAAGAGCTACTTCCTCCGTTTTTTAATATAAGTCGTTCTCACTTTTCGAGACAACCCCTTCTCTCTTCAATATCTCTCACAATATAAGAAAAAATACTATGAAATGTATACTCATTTGAAAGCTCTTTTCGTAAGGAATTTTATGGTGCAATTTTTAAAATTTTTGGAATAATATATTTACATAAAAATTAAAGTCAAAGCCTCACCTAGAAAAAGTAAAACGTCATATAAAAAAATACGGAGGGAGTATTATAAGACTCAAGAGATTTTTTTTTTATTAATATCTAAAAATGAATAATTTCTCTTACTAATGAGGTAGAATTTCACACATGTTTATAGTTTTAAGAACTTTTCTAAAATTCAAAAGATGTTTCATTTATATCTATGAAATTCATGACTTTGTAAAAAAAAAATCGATGTTAGAAATTTTACTTTAGGACAAATGATTATCTAAAACAAATAATTTCACTTAAATTTATAGTTTTAAGAACTATTTTAGAACTCAAGAGATTTCTGTTTGATATCTAAAAACGATGATTACTTTTATTACATAATAAAATTTCATCACTTTTTTGTAATATCGAAGCCTGGGATAATTTTTACTTCAGTTTATACCCTTACAGGAATATAATATTGATGATGTAGAATGTCATCACTTTATCATAATTTTTCGATGTGCGGTACTTTTATTTAAGTTTATAGTCTTAAAAAGTTCTTTTAGGACTCAAAGTATTTCTCATTGATATCTAAAGATGAATGATTGTTTTTACTCCATATTTATATAGTAGAATTCGATCACCTTATTATAATTTCTCGATGTGGGATAATTTTACTTAAATTTATAGTTGCTTTTATAAAACAATTTTTTTGTTAATATCTAAAAACAAATGATGTCTCTCATTATTTGTGATATAGAATTTCATCAACTTTTCATAATTTTTCGATATGTGATAATTCTACTTAGGTTTATAATCTTAAAAAAAAATTAGAATAACTCAGATTTTTGGTTAATATCTAAACACAAATGATTGCGCTCTTTTCTATCAGCTTACGGACTCAATTTTTAAAACTCAATTTTTTTAGTTGATATCCAAGGACAAATGATAATTATTATTATTATTATTATTTATAATATATAGAATTTCATCCGCCATCGTAATTTTTTGATGTGAGACAACGTTAGGATAATTATAATAATAAAAGAGTTTTTTTAAGACTCAAAAGTGTTTATAATCCCATAATTATTTTTCGTTGTGAGATAATTATGGTGGACATCCAAGGACGGACGATTACTGGAGTATTATTTATAATATATAATTTCATCACCTTATTATAATTTGTCGATGTGGAATAACTTTAATATCTTTATATGTAATAAATTCATCACTTTTTCGAGCAAATAATATGCAACATATAATATGAAATTTATACTCTAATGAAAGCATTTTTTACCATGAATCTAATTAATTCATTTTTGTAATTTTATTTACGTTAACATTTTGTTAAATGAAATTTAAAGATTTGTAGATGAAAATTTATAAAAACATCACATTAATATAATAGATAAAATATATTAATTTTAATAATTAAAATATTCTCTATTTGAATTTTTTTATTATTAATGATATTTTCCTAAATTGAGTTTTGATATAACGGACCAATCATATTTTCCTCCTTTATATATACATATATTGATTCAATCAACTTATAATTTTCCGATGTGGGATAATTTTACTTGAATTTAATTAGTCTTAAGAGTGTTTTTTAGGATTCAAAAGATTTCTCGTTGATATCTATAAATGAACGATTACTTTTAATAATATAGTAGAATGTCATCACCTTATTATAATTTCTCGATGTGGGATAATTTTATTTAAATTTATAACTATATGAGCTTATAAAACTAAATTTTTTTTGGTTGATATCTAAAAATGAAAGATGTCTTTTATTTGTGATATAGAATTTCATCACCTCAACATTATAATCTTAAAAATTCTTTGAAAAAAGTCTCTTTTATATTAAATATATATTGTTTATATCACCTTATTATAATTGTTCGATATGAGATAATTTTACTTACTTTTATGGGGTGCGTAATAGATTCATCACTTTTTTTTCGAGAAAATAATATGAAATCTTGTTTATAATATAGAATTTCATCATATCATAATTTGACGAATGACTACTCTTATTTATAATAGAAATTTTCGATGTTGGATAATATACTTAGGTTTAATTTCACCACTTTATTATAAGGGATTTTCTACATGGTGTTTCTATGTTTTTAGTTTTTTTTTATATGATATCCTTGCACTTTTATAATCAGACATGATACCCCTCACTTTTAGGGACGTTTAAAGGTATAGAGACATAATACACTAAAAGTGAGGGGGACCACGTGTGATTATAAAAGTGGAGAGGTATCATATAGAAAAACTAAAAACATGGGGATTCCATGTATAAAATCCCTTAATATAATCTTTCAATGTGGGATAAATTTTACATAAGTTTATAGTCCTCTGAATTTTTTTAGTAACATCTTATTATATATAGTTTTTTTTATAGCATATCCAAAAAAAATTGGGGGTACCATCTTACTAAGAGCTTTTTTTAAGATTAAAAAGTTTTTTATTGATATTTAAGGACGAATGATTACTCTTATTTATAATAAAGAATTCGGAGGAATGATTACTTTTATTTTTGTATAATATAATTTCATCGTCTTATTTATTGATATTTATTTATTGATATTTATAATAAAGAAAACATGATTACTATGATTTATTATATAGAATCATCGTCTTATTTTAATTTTTTTGATGTGGAATAATTTTAAGTTTGTAGTCTTATTAATAGTTTTTTTAAAACTCAAAAAAAATTGTCGATATTTAAAAATAATGATTACTCTTGTTTATAGTATAAAACTTCATAATCTCATCATAATTTTTCGATGTAAGATAATTGGTTAAAGTTTATAATCTTAATCTTAAGAGTTCTTCAAGACTCGAAAGATTTTTGGTGGATATCTAAGCACAAATGATTACTCTTATTTATAATATGAAATTTCATCAACTTATTATAATTTGTCGATGTGGGATAACCTTATTATTTTTATATGTAATAGATTCATCAATTTTTTGAGCAAATAATATGAAACAAATTATATGAAATTTATACTCAGATGAAAGCATTTTCTACCTAGATTCCAATTATATCATTTTTATAATTTTTTTTACGATAATTTTTTGTTAAACAAAATTTAAAGGTTTTAAGATGAAAATTACAAAACTTCACATTAATATGATAGATTAAATATATTATTATAATAATTAAAAGATTCACTACTTGATTTTTTTATTATTGAAGATACTTTCCAAAATTAAGTTTAGATGCAACAGACCAATCATATCGCTCGAAAACTTCCTCCTTTATATATATATATTGATTATAATATAGTATTTATACTCATGGTATGTAGTTGTAATGTTAGAAATGTCCCATTTAGAGTCCGATTTCACACCCTAACAAGTACAAATCATTCCACGGATTATGTCACGTCTCAAAAACATCTTATGACTTCGATTTAATTGAAATCTAAATGACCTCTTATTCGAGAGAGACATTGTATTTATATAGATCCACTTTATTTTGAAACAAAAAAATCACAAAAACGTAGATAACCACCTTCAAAATCCATCATTTTCAGCTATTTTCTAATAGAAGTATAACTTATTTTAGAGCGCGAATATTTTTTTTTTTACAAAAACAAAGTATTTTCTTTCAACTCGATTAAAAACATACCAAAACCAAATTTTATTTATTTAATCCCACAAGCCATTAAAGACATGCATGCAATGCATACTTGTAAAATTTAAAACGAAATACAAGTAGCTATATCACCACTAACAGCAATATAACACACAAAAACGACAACAACAACGACAACAACAACAACCAGATCGATTAAAAGGTTGATCCGGTATTAGTATAACCGGTTGTACGAGTAGTATTAGCTTGTTTCTGAGCTTCGTTATGAGCATGAGCCGTATCCTTACGCAGCTCGGCTTCACCCTTACGTTCCTCTTTCTTCATGGTGGCCATATCTTTGTCGAACTGGTCACCGGCTTTCATTTTATCGACTTTTTCTCCGACTGCCGCCTTCGTTTTCTCCATCCCCGCCTTGGCCGAGGCCGTCGCGTCCGCCGCCTTTTGCTTCACACCCTCCATGTATAAAAATTAGGGTTTTTTTTGGTTGTGTTTGAAGTGATTTGAG
Organism: Agrostemma githago; assembly: GCA_958450325.1. Lineage (NCBI taxonomy): Eukaryota > Viridiplantae > Streptophyta > Magnoliopsida > Caryophyllales > Caryophyllaceae > Agrostemma > Agrostemma githago. The sequence goes on along the minus strand of OY288247.1, from coordinate 75,259,306 downwards.
TTGAGTTGATGAGTTGAGTGGATTAGGGTTTTGCATGGGGTTAGGGTTTATATAGGGGTGGTGAGTGCATGGGGTGATGACACGTGCATGTAAGGGTGGTGACACGTGGTATGGGTGAGTGAAGGGCAACGTGATAAGGTTATGAGTCATGTTACACGTACAAATTCCTTTACACTACTTTTGGTTAGGTTCGTCTATTGCTATGATGACAATGCTACTTTGATAAACACAAATTATTGTTATGATAATAGTATCTGTCACAAATTTGTGACGTGTGACGGGTCAAGTATTCTGATGTTTATTCGATAAAATATGGTTTAATTTGTCATTATATATATATATATATTCACGTGGATAATATTTGATCTGTCGTAAATTTGTGACGGATATACCCATCACAAGAGAGACTTACTGTATTGAGATATGCATGTGTTGTTTTGGTTTAAAGGGAGTGATGAGGTTCGAAATTCAGATCATGAGTACAAATGCTTATAACTACTTTACCAACTAAATTAGCTGACATTTGCTATATTAAGTCGATAATTGCGTATATATACTATATATATTTACGTGGGTAATATTTGATCTGTCGTAAATTTGTGACGGATATACCCATCACAAGAGAGACTTACTGTGTTGAGATATGCATGTGTTGTTTTGGTTTAAAGGGAGTGGTAATAATAAAACAGATGAGATTCGAAATTCAGATCATGATGAGTACAAATTCTTATAACTTTACCAACTAAATTAGCTGACATTTGGTATATTAAGTCGATAATTGTGTACATAATGGTTAATACAGAGTATATATTTTGTTTACGTACGTACATAAATTATCCTATCATCAGACGACGGTCTCACAATAATGGTATTTTCACTGTGATATTTAACTCATCATTTTATGACCGAAACGTCGTGTTGTAACTTGTAATAAGTATCCTGAAAATCGTCATCTAATACTGAATTAGTGTAAGACATAATAACACAGATGAACTCCACTTAACCGCTATAAATAAAATTAACAACGTTCATCATGATTTTTTTTTCATTAACATTATTGAGAGACCGTTTTGAATACGTCTGAAACCACACATATGCATGCATGAAACTTTGTATAATCCCCCTTGATTTTTAGCAAAAACTAATTAATCAAGCAAAATTTATTTTATTTTGGTGAATTATTAATTAGTCAATTAAACCAATATAACCTCGTAAAAATTCCATTCATTGTTCATTTAATTTAACCCTTAACTTGTTTGCCTATATAAAAAAAAACCATAACCCTCGAATTTCATTCAAAAAATTAATAGAAGACTCATACAACACCCAAAACATTAGAGGTAATATTTCTTTCTTTATAGTAATCTTATTTGAAAAAATATACTCGTATATAATAAAATTATGACGGTCTCATATAAAATTTACCTTTAAATCACATACAACAGTTTCACACAACCTTTTATCGTGATATATAAACCGTTGAATCAATGTATACTTCATATAATAATCTTATTTGAAAAATAAATGTATCAGTTGTAATTTCAATAAAATTACCGTGAAATCGTCTCACAGAAGATTTACCATTTTATTTTATTTTATTTTATTTTTACTTCTTTTTTACCTTTAAAATCACGTACAAAACGTTTTATACAACCTTTTATCGTGACATATAAAATCTATATCGATCAATTGTAATTACAATAAAATTATCGTTAGATCGTCTCATCACATAAAATTTATTTACTACTTATTTGATTTAATTTTAGTTGATTAATTTTTTTTACTTTTTTTTTTTGCAGTAAAAATGGGTAAAAGTGAAAGAGTACCAACAGAAAAACCACCATTTACCCTAAGTGACATAAAAAAATCAATCCCACCACATTGCTTCAAACGGTCCATACTACGTTCATTCTCCTACGTAATTTACGATTTTACCCTCGCATATCTCCTATATTACCTAGCAACCAACTACATAACCCGTTTACCCGAACCCGTATCCTATTGGGCCTGGCCCGTTTACGGGTTCATACAAGGTTGTGTTTTAACGGGTATTTGGGTCATAGCCCATGAATGTGGGCACCATGCCTTTAGTGACTATTCATGGCTCGATGACACAGTCGGGCTGGTCCTACACTCGTGCCTTTTGGTCCCTTATTTCTCTTGGAAGTATAGCCACCGTCGCCACCACTCAAATACTGGGTCGATTGAGAAAGACGAGGTTTTTGTCCCGAAGACTAAGGACGAAATTCAAGGGTTTTTTAAGTATCTTAGTAATCCACCTGGAAGGTTTGTTTTTTTTTTTTTTTTTTTCTATCGTCACATGAAAATATTAAATATACTTTCACGGTCTTATATTCAGATTTTTTAGAGTAAAATAAAAATTATTCCCTTTTAAAATATACTCTCTTTTGAAAATTTTGTTAAAAATAATTCCCAAAATCTATCAAAAGTTCAAAAATTACTTCAAAATATAATTTTTGAACGAAAATGCCCCTAACTTTTTAAGTATCTTAGTTGGAAGGTTCATCTTTTTTTTTTCCTGTCGTTACATGAAAATACTAAATATACTTTCACGGTGTTATATTCAATTTTTTTTAGAATAAATTAAAAATTATTCTCTTTTAAAATATTTATTTTAAATTTACTCCCTTTTGAATTTTTTTTGTTAAAAATAACTCACAAAATCTATCAAAAGTTGAAAATTTGTTTCAAAATATAATTTTTGGACAAAAATGCCCCTAACTTTCTTATGGCAAATTACTTCACCCCACCCTTCAGCCAAGGACATTTCCGTCCTAAAAATAAATTTGTGAGCAATTTTTGAATTTTTAATATATTTTGGGAGTTAAAAAAACAAAATTTTCAAATGGGGGTAAATTTTAAAATTGATATTTTAAAAGGGAGTAATTTTTTTTTTTTAATCTTGAATATAACGCTTCTGCATAACTTCTACAGGTTCCTGACTTTATTCGTGACGTTAACCCTTGGTTGGCCACTCTACCTACTTTTCAACGTCTCGGGCCGAAAATACGAGAAATTTGCTTTCCATTACGACCCGTACAGCCCGATCTACTCATCCCGAGAACGTCTCCAAATATTCATATCCGACATCGGGGTCCTAACCGTATTTTACGGGCTTTACCGCCTTTCAACGGCCCACGGGCTAACGTGGGTCCTACGTGTCTACGGGGTACCCTTACTAGTAGTAAATGGATTCCTGGTCTTAATCACGTATTTACAACACACCCACGTGTCACTCCCTCATTATGACACGTCAGAGTGGGACTGGTTACGTGGCGCTTTGGCCACGGTGGACCGTGACTATGGTTTATTAAATAAAGTGTTTCATAATATAACGGACACACATGTCGCACATCATTTATTCTCGACCATGCCACATTATCATGCTATGGAGGCTACAAAGGCGATTAAACCGGTTTTAGGAAAGTATTATTTTTTCGATGGGACCTCGATTTTTAAGTCGATGTGGAGGGAGACTAAAGAGTGTGTTTATGTTGAACCGGACCGAGAAGGGAAAACTAATGGTGTGTTTTGGTACAAAAATAAACTTTGAGTTATCAACAGTTGCTGTGTGAGACGGTCCTTTTACATTAATAATTCATTCATTTATTCATAGTAAATGAATTGTTTTTTTTTATAAAATTGGATTGTATCACGCGTTATAATTAAATTGTTGTTGTTATTACAATAATAATTTGGTCATGTTTATTGTGCAATGAAAGTCCATTTATGTCTTTGATTTTGCAATAATTTGGCTACATACCTTATTTTGATGTTAAATAATTTTTTGATATTACATATATATAATTAAGTCCGATTACTTTTCTAAAATCGAATTTTATTTTTTAGTTTTTTTTTTAGTTTTTGTAATAATAACGATGTAACTTCATTTAGTAGTACTAAATCTGTTTAATATTTTCATTTATCGTAAAACTGCCTCACAAGATTTAACCGAAACTAAATCAAATAAGACAAATAATTAACTTTTCAATTTTTATGGATATATAATTAAGTTTGATAATTTTTCTGAAACCGAAATTTTAGTAACCATTTTTTTAGTTTTTGTAACAATACAACTTCATTTACTAGTATTATTATTAAATCCGTTTAATATTTCCATTTTTTGTAAAACTGTCTCACGAGATTCAACGACCGTAACTCAATCAAATAAGACAAATTTGATCATATATAGTCATTAAATCAACTAAAATGCATGTATGGAGTAGCTAGTCACTATCTCATCAAATTACAACTTTTTTTTTGTGTGATTTATTTATTTTATTCACATTAATATAGTCAAAATAATTTTATAATAAAAGGGGATAAGAGAGCATGACTACTTGCATCATATCATAAAATTATTATGGAATTATTAGAAGTCAAATACTTGTTTTGGAGTATAATCTACAATCTTAGTTGTAATGATGTAGACTACAAAGCTATGGGATGTATTTTAAAATTTGCAAATTACTCCTAATTGACACCTTTAAGTATAATTAAAAATACTTTGACTTTTGGAAAATGATGACTAATTTATTTTAGTGAAATAGTACCTATGGTGATTTGGGGAGCCATATTTGAACATTTTAATCCATCTATCTAACCATTCAAAAATTATAATATACTACCGTTATAATGTATAATAGAGTTAAAAAAATTTAATTTACGGTAAAAAGTAATCATTTAACAGATAGTGATCATTTTAAGTTGAAAATAGACAATTTATAATAATACCAAAACGTGGTCAGTAATTATCTAACCTAAAATGATTATTTTTACTATAAATTCCTAATTTTTAACTCTGTTGTACATAATATATACGAGTAATTGTTACTCACAATTTTATTTAATTTATGTACAATATTTGTTTACCTTCCTACAAAGTTCGAAATTTCAATAAAAAGATGTCACATTTGTGTGTCGCAATTACTATATATCGAGGTATAATCCCGTTTAAACTTATAAAGTCGTTAAATATCACCTTTTAATTCGTTAAATGCTAGAGATTAAGGGAGGTACAATAACGAATATGATATTGACGATATTCAAACTCATATGATAAATACCGTTTTTTAGATTTATTTCAGCTAAATTAACCGACATTTGCATAAGAAGATAATATAATTTTTGCCTTGCATCCTCCATTGTGTAGTAGTAGAAACAATATAATTAATGTTGGCTATTTCTTAGTATAAGAATTTGGCTTATTAGTTTTGGTTGAAGTTAATTAGTCAACAAAAAGTCGAGTCAATATATTTCCGTACGTACTTCCTTTTAATAAATCGTACGAGTAGTAATATCAAATGGCCAAGCCCAATCCACCAAGCAAAGTAAATACAAAAAAAAAGGAATAAATAAATTCTATTAAAATACTTTTTTATAAAAAAATATAAAATTTAAATAAATAAGATAAAGAAAGTATCAAAATTAAACTTTGATATATAAAAAAATCACTCATGTATTACTAATAAGTCCTCGTTTTTTCTCATATTTCTTAATAACTTGTGATTACATAGTGTTGTGTGACTAGTTTTAAATTCTGTGAAAATTATTATTCCATCTGTCACGATTATTTAATTGTTTTTGATTAAAATATTTCTCAGAAATAACATAAAACATAAACAAATAAGTGATACGGATGTCAGTTCAATTTGACATCGTTTGTAGATGTCGGATAACTTATTATTAATGATATTGATCTTCACTCCAAAAAAAAGTGATACGAAAATAATATTTCTTAGGGTTATTTCATGACAATAATACCAACTATAAGGGTGTTTCTTAGAATAATCTCAATTATACGTAATCTCGTTTTAATAAGAACTATGCCTTCATTAATCTCATTTTGCTATGGACAAAATTATGACTTGCTATTACCGGTAATAGTGACCGGTTGTGACTTTCGAGGGTCCTTAAGTGTTCCGTCGTCGTTCATGAAAGCCAAACAACAAGAAAATTAAAGCATTTTTTTTCATGACTTCTATAATACTAATCGGAAAAAAAATGCAAGATGAATTTTGGAAAGATTCAAAAAAAAATTAACCAATAGCCGAAACTGAAGAAAAAGGTTCAACCAGTTTTTCAGGTAATCGGTCACCTATATCAATGAGAGATTAATGAAGGCATATATAGTTCATATTAAAACGAGATTGCGTATAATTAAGATTAATCTAAGAAGACTCCTTATACTTGGTATTATTGTCATGAAATAAACCTATTTCTTATGCACCTAATGTATGTTCAATGCGTGCATGTGAGTTAGTTTCATGTACGTATGCGATGAATAATTGAACATGGAGTTGCATCACTTACATTACATGCATAATGCATGAATGCCTTTAAGTTTGTAGAATTGTAGGTGAGCTTTAAAATCGGTTCTTCTGACCTGAAAATGGCCCGATTCAAAGCTGATTTGATTCGAACCTAATTTAGTTGACCCGTTTGCCAGGTCTAGTCTACGTGGTGTGAGAAAAAAAAAACCTCCTCATAAGCTTTTCAAGCTGAACTAATGATAATAACTCGACATGATTAGTTAATAAACTATCGTGATGTGTTCAAAATCAATACTCTGTGTCTAATTACTTACACGAACAAAACTTTGATTGAACCGAGCTTAACCTAAACATATACTCCCTCCGTTCCAATGAATGGTTTGTCTTTCCTTTTGACACCAAGGGTAAGGGATCCAATGAGAAGGTGACATAAGCAAAACTCATGAGAATGGTCAAATTGCATATAAAAAATCTTCCTAAAATAGAAAGGCAAACAATTCATTGAGCACAAAATCTTGGAAAAGACGGTCTCTCAATAACTTATTGAGAGACCACTCTTCAGTAGCACTCTATGTCATATTCGTACCCTTAAATGACAACTTTGTTTTGTACCTGTTTTTATAACAACCGTATCCTCTTTATATTTGTATACTCTTTTATGTTAATCGTACCTACTTTTATTAGGTTTGGTATCATTGTTACTTCTATTTGTACTGTCTCTCAGTAAAGTTAATGAAAGACCGTCTCTCAAGAGACTTACTCTTCATTGAGACGTCCCAATATGGAATAGGCAAACAATTCATTGGGACGGAGGGAGCAGTATCATTACCTAATATTGGTAATCAAGTAGAAGGATATATGAGTAAAATGTGCACGTTGGACGGCAAAACATACATAATGATTAATGAGTAATGACATCGTAATCCAGCTAAGCTATGCAATTGTGCTTAAGTGCAAAGTGCAAAGTGCAAAGTGCAAGAAGCCATATAGATAATTGTCGTGCCCCCCAACCGCAGGATGCCTATACATGGGAGACACACATACACCCACACTTATCTAAATCTAAAGGTGGAATCACAATCAGATCAAATTGATCGAGTAAATCTCCTGTGAGACGGTTTCATATACGTTATCTGTAATAATATATTAAAAATTAAACTTGAAATCGCTAATACTCCCTCCGCTCCAATGAATTGTTTGCTTTTTCTTTTGGCACCAAGGGTAAGAGATCCAATGAGGAAGCGACATGTGGAGCAAAACTCATTAAAATGGTCAAATTGCATATAAAAAACATTCCTAAAATAGAAAGACAAACAATTCATTGAGACGGCCCAATATGGAATAAGCAAACAATTCATTGGGACGGAGGGAGTAAGAGCTTATGAGGTCAGTCTGATAATAAGTCTATTGCAAGACCGTCTAATTGTTAAGTTAATGTTGGAAGTTAGTTACATAGACAACAATATAGAGGCACAACAACTTAACTTCTATTATTAGAAACTTTTGTTTTATTATATAAAGTGAGTGTTAATCATATACTCTTATTAGAAAAAAATAAAAATTTAAACTTATAATGTTAAGAAAAGAGCAAATTAAATAATTTGGAAACTCAACTAACTTAATCCTCTCATTTATCCAATAATCATACAAATTTGGTTAATTACACCCCGATTTATGTATTATCGTATCATTGACGATCACATGCAAATCTGATTACCTACCCCGCCATATATGTCATTATTCTTTGGTTTTGGATTACGATGAAACGAACTAAAATTACTCATTTTTTTCTACATTTTTTTTATAGTAAAGCAACAGTCATCTGATATTCTGATATACTTCACGACGACATAATTTTAATCTCTAATGACATTTCGAGATACCTGCGTAATTAGCCTTTTAAACATTGGAGTAATAACAATTTTTTTGGATTGTAGGTCAATTAGTGAATTTTTTTTCGTTTTTTTCTCCGAGATGAAACGGGTATTTATATAATAAAATTAATCAATCCCCACCAGATCCAAAAATCGAGAAAAATAGTTAAAGCCGTTATATGTTGGTGCCCCACAAAACAAAATGGATCAAGGTAGTGCTCTAAGATATCCAACAACTAGACAAAGATCATTAGATACTTTAATCATGAATTAATTAATTTTAAAATGAAAGTGTTAATTAATTAATTAAATTAATTAAATTAAATTAATTAATAATTATAATTAACGCGGATGCGTACGGCTGTCGTTCATGGATTATGGTGACCATGACATTAGTTTCTTCCTCACCCAATAAACCACACTCGTTGAATAATATAGGGGTACTCACCTACGTAGGTAATTTAATTAAATGATGACATATACTATATGATGTTTGGTATGTATCTTATAACCACGTTATACTAGAATTTTTCTAACTTCTTGTGTGAATTTGGATTATGAATAGTAGTAAGATTGTAGTAAGATTAGTAGTTACATGACATGACATGATCGATCTGATCCAACGGGTCAACCCTTGCGAGCTTACACTGTACTAGCTTATTAGCTCGTAGGTTGTTAGGATTGTCCCGTCCCCTTTTAAAGTTGGGTTATAGGACCAAAATTTAGGGTTTAGGTCAGTCATAGCGGACTCGACTACTACTGGTTCTTGGACTAATTTAAACCTGTGCGATCGAGGTTACACTGGCCTGGCCTGTAGGTCCGGATTGCCCAGTCCCCTTTTTTTTAAGTTGGGTTGTAGGACCAAAATTTAGGGTTCAGTGCAGGCTAGTCATTAGTGGACTCGACCACTCCTGTTGGTTCATGGGTTGAATCTGTGTGAGCTTACTCTGGATCGTAGGTCGGGATTATTGCCCAGTCCCTTTTTAAGTTGGGTTGTAGGACCAAAAGTTAGGGTTCAGGCCGGTCATCAGCAGACTCGACCACTCCTGCTGGTTCTTGGGCTGAACCCGTGCGAGCTTACATTGACTCGTAGGTCAGGATTGTCCCGTCCCCTTTTTAAGTTGGGTTGTAGGACCAAAAGTTAGGGTTCAAGCTAGTCATCAATCGACTCAACCAGTCCTTGTTCGTGGGCTGATTTAGGGTTAAGTAGACAAAGCTCAACTGGGGGGTTCAGTCGGCATATACCTACTCTAGTTGTAACCTTGTATGTAGCTAGGTATGACTTGAGTTGTAGGTGTAGGGCCGGTCTAGATGGTTAAGGCCAGCTCTATTTGGCAGAACTAACTGATAAGTTAGTTGGAAGTCGAAAAGTTAGCTGAAATCATTTAAAAGTGATACAAAATAGTTGAAAAATCTAGCTGATATTTGATAAAATGATGTAAACAGACATTATTATTATTATTATAATAAAGGAAATCTAAAAGCTTATCCGATAGTTTATAATAATAATACTCTTTTCATTCAGACTTTAAAAACTCCAAACTCGAAACGTATTTTACAACCCCACCATATATCAATACGATATCTTGTTCTCCTATATAAATTTTACTACAAATTGTATTTAACCCAATCAAAACATTATCAATATATCTATCAACAAAATTAAAGTAACAACTTGAATAGTTGATCGAATGTCGTGATTATAGATTAAAAAAAAAACATTCTCGAAAATCACTTTCTATTTCAAGTAGCTATTAAATTATAATTTTAAGTCTTTATCAAAACAAGTAAATAATAAAATAAACTATAAATTAATATTATATTATATTATATTGTTGGCTTTTTTAACAAGAGCCAAATTTTGATTTTTATTATGTTATTTTAGTACGCCTCTAACGTGGACTATCCAATACGAGTATATAGGAAGATCAAAGTTATGGTAATTTGTACAAGTAATGCTCTCATGTCATATATCAAAGTTTAATAGGACCACAAAAATGGACCATAATACACGTCTAATACCCTTTGTCGTATTACTCTAATGTTTTTTTCAAAACTCAACTTTCATTATTTAATTACAAAAACAAACAAAAAAAAATTACACCCATTTGCTTGGATCAAATATCTTGGTTATGATAGACAAACACATCTTAATCTTGTAAAAAATTAAATAATATAAATAGTTATTGCATGAGACGTTTTTACACTTTACAATACACTAGTCTGTTTGTATAAAAAAGTTTATTACGGTAATTTATTAACAATGACTGAAATATCATTTTTTACAGAAGTGGATCATTTCAGGTTCAGCTTCCTCGATAAGTTGTGAAATACAAGTAATATGTATAAAACAAAAGCAAAATGCATCGAAAATAGAGAAAAACAAAAAAACATGTCTGATCTCATCTAATCACATAGGATGTTATATCACGTCAAATAACTATATGACAAAAGAAGAATGCATAAAGAATAACAAATAACTGATCTTATATAATCAGATCAGATGTGTTATTATTTAACCTATTATTCAGTATAGTTTATAACCAATTGAATATCGGTTTTTCTAACGTGTGTTTAGTATCCACACGTTAATAATCTAATTAGAGCAAAAATCAACCTTGATATTATGTAAGTATGGTAAATATGGGTTAATATTTTAATTTCTCATGATAATATCAATATGATACTTACTCTAATTAGCTTATTAACGTGTGTTCAATGGACACACGTCAGAAAAACTGATTGAATATATCTGATCTGTTATAAGATTATATTTATTTATTTTTAGGAATTATAGTATATTATTTTGGGTATGGTTGGGCTGCCACAAACACTACCAAACTTTCCTTCTCCCCAAAGAGCAAGCCAAAATTCTATAATTTTCTCCTACCTATATAAACCAACAAATCTATTCCTTATCTTTCTCAACAAACAAACAAACAAAAACCCAAAAAAAAAACACACAAAAACAAGAATCAAAAAACATTTATACTCCTCCAATATTCACCATGACTTACAAACAAAGTAACATGGTACCATCACAAACCCTAGGGCTCCATCCAAACTCACACAATATCGCGAAAAAACAACCAAAAATCCGAATAATTCATATATACGCCCCAGAGATCATCAACACTGACGTGGAGAATTTTCGAACCCTAGTGCAGAGCCTCACAGGGAAGCCAACCCCTGGTCAACTGGTCAGGGGCCAGCACCAGAGAGGTAAAGGAAAACCTAGAAAATATCAGGTTAAGAACGATGTGACAACAACTACTGATGATAATAATAATAATAAGGTTAACACGAAGCTCGAAGTCATGATGATGGGTCCTACTACTTCTGCTACAACTGGATCATCATCGTCACCATCATCATCATTCGACGAACATAATTATCAGTATGATAATCATAATCATACTCATAATCATATTCTTCATAATCAAGGTGATCATCATCATCATAATAATAGTAAGGAGTTTTGGCATAACCCTAATTCATCTGGTGGGTATTTAAGTGGATTACCAGAATTTGATGATCAATTTGACCTAAGTATGTTCCTTGGTGCAGCTGATGGGACATCTCATCATTTCAATTCTTTGGATAAATACTAAAAAAAAAATTACATAAAAATTTGATTTTTTTTTTGGGTTAGGAGGGTTTTATTAGTATGATTGACTTTAATTTTTACTGCTTTTTTTAACGCAAATTCTGATGTGAGACGGTTAGGAGAGATCTATTGTTTTTTTGAATTGATTGGTTTGACCTAATTGGTGAATTTGTAAGGGTTGGTGGAGAATTTGTAGGTGGGAGAGTTTTTATTTTTTATTTTTTATTTTTTATTTATTATTTATTTTTTGATGAAATGAGTGGTTTGATTGTTGAGAGAATTAGGAGGTTGCTAATTGTTGATTAGTGAGGATTTTTTCTTTTGATTAATGATGTATAATGGTGTAATTGGGGGTGAGATTTAATTTAATTAACAAATGATGATTGATGATTTGATGATCAATTATTTGGTTTTTATTAGAATTCATTGATCATATATGGTTGACATAATTGTAAATGTAAGAGGGAAGAATATATGACATATATGGTGATTGGTGATGAACATATTTGAGGAATATATGCATTATTGATCCCTATTTATTTATTAATGATTCATATGAATTTCATAGCTTGAACATGTTTGGAATGATTTCACATGGCATAGACTATAGCTAGAGAATATGCATGTGTTAAATTATTCAAGAATTCAACTTTATGTTAACGTTATTGTGAGACCTCGATCTCATAAAGGAAATGAGGTAATTACATTAATCAGATCTCATACTTCGTACAATCTAGTGTAAGACGGTTTTCTCAACAACAAAAAAACCTATTGATGGTAAATTTGGGAAGGGATTGTTGATGAGTACAATTGCATCTATATGATATCGATGAGATGTCTTAATTTACTGATTAAGATTTCAGGTATCTGAATTATATGCCATAGGTTCGAATCCTGCTCATCTGACCTAGAAATTAATTACATCTATATTGTTAAACTAGGAAAGAAGTATCGATGATTTCAATCACGACAAATTTTCATTTACAGTCGTCGAAAGCTTGTGACGTCATGTTAAAAATGAAAAAGGGTTAATCAATATAAGACATTTTCACAAAGAAGACTCTAGTACAATTACATTGTACTAGCCATATCATGTCATATTCATGCACGATTAGGTACTTGACTCTTAAATTATTTACAACATTTTTTTAGCAATCCGATATTTTTTTTATGAGTTGTGAAAGGAACATTTAAGACAAATTTATTATTGATGGGATTTATATTCAGATACTTGAGTTTACTAATCAAGATAGTTGATTTTACAATCGACATAAGTCTACTTATATTTAACCTATAATAACAAAAGTGGATTATAATTAGTAGATTATATTAGTAGATTATAGAAACAAGCTAAATTTTTGCTCAATTATTGTATACAACCGTTGTACCATGCGAGAATATTAAAAACTTGTATAATTTATGATAAAAGGTGATCATTTTAGATTAGTTGGTTACCGCTTTCTGATAATAAATAATTACCACTTTTTTGTATTAAAAATAGTGACTATTTAACTCAAAGTGATCACTAAATAACCTAATAAAGTGGTAATTTTTTACCATAAATTCCTAATTTTAAAGTTTGTTTTACGGTACAACGGTTGTATAATAGTTGGCATTACAAGCATAACATTATTAAAATAACACAAATTTTTGTACGTATGTCACGATCATATCCGTTATAAACTTATGACAAATCAATTTTCACTCATATGGGTAGATACGGATAAGTCATTAACTACTCTTTAGTCTTTAGGCATTCATATTTTACTTTTATCCACTCATATTAGTGATATTTGCCTTAATTATTTGCAAGTTTACAATGTAAATATTCGCCACAAGTAAGATTTACTGAAGAGGTAGGTAAGTCAATTTCAAAAGTCAAATAACTAAGAAACCCACAATTAAAATTTAATGTAAGTGTGACGTTAGTTGGAAATGATACTTATATATGTGCTATTTAGTCAATAACAACTAATTTGGCTACTTGATGAATGAACGATTTATATAAATGATAACGTAATTAATAATAAGAATAGTCTTCAAAATGACATGTTGATTCATGTTAATATCCTTTAATCCTTGATCATTAGGCTGACGTTTACTAAAGAAGTCTCTTTTAGTCAGTTAACGACTATCAATAAAGGGGTCGTCCAATATGAAATACAGTCTCTAGAGTCGGCTAGGACACATGTGGACTTTCAAGGCCTAAAGACTTTGACCTATTTTCCTAAGGGTTTTATGCCCTATCTTTTTTTTTTGCCAACGAAGAAAGTGCATCGTATTACATGCTGGTTGAGTTCTCAGAACCCACATTCGCTACTTAACATAAAAACGACATTGCATTATATCAGATGAAGATCAGATGTAATTAAAAAAAATTAACTTATTAAATTAATAGTATAACAGATAGATTTCTTTAATCAAAAAGGGTAAAATAAATAAATTAAATAACAAAATGTGATTTACTAAGAATTGTTTACTCGTGTATATATACACCCGGATACTGTAATAATTACAGATTGATCCATTCAATTAAGAGGTCGTTTGGTTCAAACAATTAGAATGGAATGGAACGAATTCTAAAACCAGGGAGTTACGGAATTAGAACTCAATGTTTATCAATACTTATTTGGTTGAATCCAGGAATGAATTGTAAAATGACTTTATGATACATGAAGGGAGATGGAGTTGGAATCATGGGGCAAGTGTTGGATTGAGATTTCAAGAGGTTAGGATGAGATTAGAACCGCTTGAGTTTCTAACTTCATTTCAAAAGCCATGAATATCAAACACTAGAATTGATGGAATTCATTCTATTCCAATCCAAAATCTCCAACCAAACACCCCCTAAGTTCAGCAAGTGTAGTTAGCTTTTGTTTCTCTCTCTAAAATCTTACTGACTAATACATTCAATCAATTCAATTACTTACGCGAAATTCTTTCTCGCTTTCTTAACAAACTTCATTGACGGAGGTGCACTAAAATTTCTTCATGGTAACAGAGCAAAGCTTTGATTCTTAAAAAATTCGAGCTCAAGTTGTTAGGTTCGTTATTCAATTTCTCACCAGGTCGTGCCTTTCATATGCGGTGCAACACTTAAAGCCTTGCTACTCCTCGACAACCTCATTTTCTAGATGCTCTGATGACGTACTTTTTCATCCAGTTAACAATCAGTTGCTCATCACTGCATTTACCAATATAGATTGGGGCACCTGTGCCTTTAGTAGCAGATCTGTTTGGGATCAGTGTGTCTTTCTTGGTGGTCAATCTCTCTTTCCAGATTCATTCACGTCTTCTGATTCCGATGATTTGTGACAACAAAGTTGTGCAACACATTGCTGAAAATCCAGTGTTTCATGATTGAAGTAAGCATCTCAACTTTGATTGTCATTGTATTCGCAAGCGAGTTCAAGAAGGCGTCATTATCAAAACCACTCATGTTGATCAGTCCTCTTATCGATTGCTCGTTTGGTTGATGTGGGAAGTGCAAATTCATGAAAGTTGAAAATCATGGAAAATAAACTTATTTTCTTAATTCATGGGAAGTTCTAAACAATGTTTGGTTACTTATGTGAAAACTTATTTTATGAGAATTGCAAGTTATAAATAGGAGGCCAAGGTTGATAAACAACTTCCTACATAAATGTAGAAAGTCACTTCCATGGAAAATTCCACTTCCCCCATTTATGCAAATTTGAGGCAGCAAAACATATTATTTGAAATGAAGATCAAAGAGTCATGAATGATTATGACCAGATTGCGAGTTTCGAAGAAATGTGATACTGAAATTATCAAGGATTCCGGTTGATTGAAGCTACCAAGTTTCTCGGTTCCTACAATCCATTTCAACGTCGTCGTGAAGTTTCATGAAAACATGAATTATTTCAGTAAATATCAAGTTATGTAATCATCAGGAGGAGTAAGCACGATGTACTCTTTTTCCTAAGCCATGATTTTGTCCCACTAGGTTTAGGGGTCGTTTGGTTACTCATCCAATTACCGGGAAGTGCAAGTTCCCAGGAAGTGCATTTTCGAGAGTTGTTTGGTTGTCAACTTCCCGGGAATTGTCACTTCCTCCACAATGGGGGAAGTTACTCACCAAGCCCCTTTGGTGTGTAGAACTTCCCGCATGAAGTCATTTCTCACATGGCAATCAAACAATATTTTTTTATTCCCATGAAATACAAACTCACGTGAATTTAAAGTTTCCGGTAACTTCATCTTCCCACGGTGAACCAAACGATCCCTCAATTTATGGAAATTTCTACTTCCTATGATTACACAAGGACAACAAAACAAGCCCTAAAATCAATAAAAGAAAGGTGAAAATAGAAAAATAAATTAAGAACTGTAGTTATCATTACATGAGATCCTCAAAAACCTACATTATTAATACATTGTTTCCCAAAAGTTTTTTTTTACGGTTCAAAGAAACGCATTTAGTCGCATTACAATATAGGGAGAGTGTAAATTGAATATAAGACGTATGGTCCACGATATCTAGTCTTAACCACTAGACTAATACATCTTCATCTCCTTTCCAATAACATCAACATATTACATCCTTCTCAGATGTGATCATCAAAACTTTGGTTTAGATGTGTGGATCGTGTGGTTATATAAGGGTCAAGCTCAAGTGTTAAAGAACTCTCTTACTCCAACCAAGAGGTGAGAGATTCGGTTCTCACCTGTGTCGTATAGTGTGATATTCTCTGGACAAAAATAATTTAAGTTTGTTAATGCTCCCATTTCACATAACCTTTGTCCCATATTGAAACTTTTTCCGCTCCATCTTTCAAATTTCCTTCAAATCTTATCTAGGAAGAAAGTAATTGGGAGGTTCGAGCCAAGGATGATCTTTGTGATTTAACTTCAGGTTAAGATAGATTTTTGTTTAAACCAAGCCAGGCCAATTCTTAAGCTGCGAAAGAATGTCATATGCTTCGACATTTTGAAAGTGTTTTTGAAACTCGGGGTTCATGGTTAACAACATGATCTGTGTTACTTCATGAGAATGATTTTTATGCCTGGTAAAGGCATCATGATCCGATTTGGGTGCACTATCTTTTGGCTTGGGAGGAAGAGGTGTTTCGAGAACATATTCTTTCCTATCAATCTTGAGAACTAATCTCAAACTCTGATACCAGTCGATAAAATTAGTTCCATGCAGTTTATCTTTCTCAAGAACATACCAGAACTTTCTGTTAATTGATTTATTGACAACCTGCAACAAAACTATAAAGATTAAATATGATGCTTATTAATTTGTTTGTCTTCAATTAAAATATTTCTAACAATGAATATAAAAGATAAACATATGAGCAAGACGGGGAAGTATTATTTAATAGACCCTATACTCACATAAAAATAAAAAATAAAAATAGATAATAAAAAATATACTTTGTTAATTAAGGGGCCATATTATCCACTCTTCTTATTTCTATCAATCCACCTTATAAATACACTCTCAATCTATGATAACCATGGTCTAAGGGGTCATTGGATTCAAACAATAGGAACGAAATGAAAAGGATTCTAAAACCAGAGAGGTATAAAGTTAGAATCCAAGACTTATTAATACTTGTTTGGTTTGATCTGAATTGGATTATAAAATGTGTTTCATGATAGATGAGAGGGATGGAATTGGAATTATGGGTAGAAACTTAGGATTGGGATTCCAAGGGGTTGGAGGAGAATTAGATCGAACTCCTTAGGTTTCTAACTTTAATCCAAAACCATCAACTAAACACTAGAATGGGTGATTCCATCACAATCCATTCCAAAACCCCCCAACCAAACATCCCCAAAGAATCTCATCTTCTAACTAACCTACCACTACCGCTCACTACAATACAAACGCCACTATCACAAACTTTGTGATCACTGTTGCGAATCCAGTGAACGTTGATGCCCTCTTCCACCTCAATCCATGGCTAACCATGGTCTAAGATCCATGGCTCCTCTGGATAAAGACTCATTTCTATCCATCCTCCTGATAAATACACTCTCAATCTATGGCTAACCATGGTCTAAGATTCTCATCTTCTAACTCACCCACCAGTCCACTACTACCGCTCACTGCAAACGCCACTATCATAAACATTGTGATCCGTCACTATCACAGACTTTGTGATCACTGTTTTGAATGCAGTGAACGTTGATGCCCTCTGCCACCTCAATCCGCTAACCATGGTCTAAGATCCATGGTTACTCTAGATAAAGAGTCAATTCTATACATCCTCCCAATAAATACACTCTCAATCTGTGGCTAACCATGGTCTAAGATTCTCATCTTCTAACTCACCCACCAGTCCACCACCGCCGCTCACTACAAACGCCACTATCACAAACATTGTGATCACCGGTGTGAATCTAGTGAATGTTGATGCCCTCTGCCACCTCAACATCATCCCTCCGCCTCCTCGTTATCTTTTCATTGTCGTCTTGCCAACACCCAAACATTATCAGTCAAACATCTCATCCCCAAACAGCAATGAATAGACTTCAGCAACAACACCAAGACTAAGGTAGTATGGTGTGAATGCCACAAGCCTTTAACATCTTCAGTTTCTCCCTTCTTCCTCAAAATCTCCTCGTTTCCTTTTCCTTGTCGTCTTGCCATCGCCCAAACATCATCAGTCAAGTATCATTCCAAAACAGCAATGAATAGGCTTTAGTGACAACACCAAGACTGAGGTAATATGGTGTGACTGTCACAAGCCTTCAACATCTCCAGTTTCTCTCTTCTCCCTAGAAGGATAAGAGCTCTACTTTGAATGAAGCTAAACAAGAGGATGAAGTTGCCTAATTTCTCCATCAATTCCTCTTTTGGTCTCCCCAACTTAAACTACAACCACTACACCTATCATAAAAAGCACTAATCCTAAATCGAAATATTAAAACAATATCCTAAATTTAATTAAAATAAACAAATGACTGTAACAAATAATAACAAATAAGATCACATACCTCAATTTTTTCTTCCACTTTACCCTTCTCCTCAACTTTCCACTTATTCCCAACTTGAAACTTCTCCTCAAGTTGCCTTTTCCAAAGGAAAAAACTTGCTTCAACCCACCTTGGGCTCACCAAAAACCTCCCCTCCACCACCGCCCACCGCGACTTCTCTGTCCCACCATCCACCGCCACCACGTGCGTCACACCCTCTTCCACCTCCTTACAACACGTTGCCCCCAACTCCTCCGCCATCTTCCACAACCTATGCTCCGACCCTTCCAAATTCCTCGGAAAAACCCCACTAAACACAACTTTACATCCCTTCAAAACCTGCTTTCGCACCGTTTTCAACACCTCCCTCACATCCTCCTCCTCACGTGACCTCACATTATCATTCACCACATCACGTGACCACACATTATCATCACGTGACCACACATTATCATCACGTGACCTCACGTGATGGATTTGCTTAAGTACTTTCAAAACAGTCGATAACGCCCCGTCTACTTCATTCTCGTCACGCTTTAATTCCGACAATGATTTCTTCCCTGTAAACCCTAATTGACGACAACTCGAAGCAAAATAAACGTACTTATCCATTAAAATTAGGTTTTCCTTATGATTCGGCCAAACGATTTCATTATCGTCAAGAATCAAAACTGAATCAATCGGTTTTCCCAAAACATCGAGTTCTTTATAATTCTTCGCGGGATGATCATCCCGCGAAATAATCCTTTTGAAATACTTCCCTTCAGGATCGAGAAGCTTCGCCATCTCGAGCGCGTACGAACGGTCCGCCATGGTGTAGACGTAAAGCTCAAACATCTTGCTCACTTCGCTGAGAAAACTCCGAACGAAGGGACGAAGCTTCGTCAATATTCGGAGTCGGAGTATCCGAACCAAACCGGAACGATACGAATCGTCTTTCGTCTTTAAGTACTCCTCGTCGACGGTTAAGTCTTTCATCGGAATCGAATTGAGTAGCGTATGATCCAAATCGAGAACCAAACACAATTTCCTATCAACAATCCGATTATGTGTCGGATTAACAACAATCCGATTGTGAATCGGATTGTGAATTAGAGGTTTAGAGTAAGGTTTTGATTGAATTGATTGATGATTACGAACCTTTTTGCCGCAATCGATGCAGAAATTGGTCCATAATCTGCGATGAGAACAGAGAATCGAAGAAGAAGGAGAAGAGGAATTGCGAGTGTTGGAGGATATGCGTTTCATTACTCTGCGATTTTGACGGAGTGAATCCATGGCGGCGTGATTGTGGTGAGGGTGTAGGACAGCAATCGCCATGGAATTGAATTGAAGTTGAAGGTGAAGAGACTGAATTCAATTCGGAATTAGAATAAATTCTTGTGTGAGACGGTTTTAATGGCGGTTGAAGAGAGGGGCGCGAATCAATGAATCATCATGGAGTTATGGTGAGTTAGGTTTACGAGACGTGGGGTATTTATAGATAGGTTAAGGCGGTTTAGGGGGTTTTTGAAATTTGAGTGAAATTAGGAAAAATTAATTGGAGATTTTTATTCCTATTAGATTTAGGAAATAATAATAAATTTAAATTTAAAATAGGAAATATTTACATGAATAAATTCTAGAATATTGTTTCCCTTATTTAAATATTAATTAATTTAAATTAGGAATATTTACATATACCTAATTAAAATATTAATTTAAATTAGGAATATTTGCATAAATATAAACTAGAAGATTGCTCAAATCTTAAAAAAAATACCAAATTTGAATTAGTCTTTCTTTACAAAATAAAAAAAGTGGTTATATTTTTGATTGCTATAATCTTATTTTTTTTATTTCTATAAACGGAGTAAGTAATAATATGGGATTAGGAGTTACGACTTACAATTGTATCGGGATTCAAATACTACTGATTTATGATTTTGTGGTATAGTTAGATTTAAACTCTTGTGAATACATTAATAGCGCAAAAATTTTAATAATTAGTGCAGAGTTGTATGCATTATTTTTTATGTCGATTTAATATATACAGAATTGAATTAAATACGAGCATTTATTACTATTATTTTTATGTATTCAATTAATAATGAGGTTAGTATTTAATTTTTGAACAATTTTTTTTGTTCAACGAAGCACACTTAGTCGCATTACAATATAAGGGAAGAGGGGATTCGAACTTGGGACCTATAGTCCACGGTACCTCGTCTCAACCACTAGGTCAAGACATTTTCGGTAATTTTTGAGTTTATGTTTAAGATCTTCACTATATTTGATCAAATACTACTATGATATATTTTCATATTCCATTAATAAAAAGTAAATCCAATTCACATTATCACTAGCCCAAGTCCAAAAATACTCATACCCCTATGGCCCTATCCTCCAACAATAGCAAATCTTACTTTTGATGGTCAAAGCCCATGAGCATGTTTGTTTTTTTATTTAGCAAAGAGTGCATTTAATCGCATTACAATATAGGGAAAATGGGATTTGAATCTGAGATCTATTATCCTAGGGTACCTAGTCTTAAGCACTGACCTAGGACATCTTCGGTAAAGCGCATGAGCAAGTTGTAATTGCAACAACACAACTTAAATCAACAAAACATAACAACTCTACCCTAATGACATAGAACTAAAGAACTACTACATCTGTCTCAGACTCTCAGTCATTTTATTAAAATATTCCTCACAAATAATATAAAAAATATATATATAAATGACTGAGACGAAAATAGTAGTTTGTATCGCGATGATTAAATCTTATTAGTGTACCAAAACACACCATTGTTGTTGACACCCTCATCATTTGTCACATAAACACATTCCTTGTATTCCCTCCACAAGGCCTTATACCAAGGAGTCCCATCAAATTGATAATATTCACCCAAAATCGGCATAATCGTCCTTGTGGCTTCCTCTGCGTGATAATGTGGAATTGTCGAGAATAAATGATGCGTAACATGAGTATCCGTAATATGATGAAAAACCCGGTTCAACACCCCATAATCACGGTCCATAGTCGCTAGGGCGCCTCTTAACCAATCCCACTCAGACGACTCGTAATGAGGTAGTGAAAGGTGTTTGTGGTGAAGCAATGTGATCACAACAATTAGCCCATTCATTACAAGTAATGGGCCTAAATACACACATATGACCCAAACAAGGCCTTTATTGGCCCAAACCCGAAATAACCCATAAATCACGGTCAAAACCCCCAAATCGGATATGAAAATTTGGGCCCGATCCGTTTTTGAGTAGATTGGAGCATTCGGGTCGTAATGGGTAGTAAAACGGGCGTATTTCCTACCGCAAAAGTTGAATAGAAAATACATGTGTAACCCTAGGGCTAGTGAAATCGAAAGGGTAACGACCCGTCCAATTGGATTTTGGTAATATTTTGTGTACCAAGGGATATTTTCTTTTATATTCGGGACGAAAACCTCGTCTTTCTCTAAGGAGTTATGATTCGCGTGGTGTCGTTTGTGGCTTAATTTCCATGAGAAATACGGCGTCAGAAGCAGTGAATGCAGGATCAGCCCGACTGTATCATCCAGCCATCTGTAGTTACTAAAGGCATGGTGCCCACATTCGTGGGCCAAGACCCAAACCCCGGTCATGATACAGCCTTGGGTCATCGCGTAGATGGCCCAAGCGAAGATTAGCACGGGGTTTGGTAGGTGGTCAATGTATTTATCAGCTAGATTATATAAGATTAATATCGCGATTAAATCATAGAAAACGTATGAAAAAGAGCGTAACAAAGATCGATTGAAGCAATGTGGTGGAATGGCTCTTTTCAATTGACTAAGAGTAAATGGTGGTTTTTCGACCGGTGCTCGTTTGATAGTCGAGTTTGCACTCGAAACCATCCTTCCAAACTTTCAGGTTTCAGCTAGCTGAAATAAAAAAAATACTTATCGTATATATATGAACTATTACTCGATTAATCGATATTATTAGTAAATTATAGATGATTATTGATGTACTTAAGATTAAAGACAAATAATTTTGATAGTGTGTTATGAGAAAATGGGAAATAGTGGAATTGAGAAAGTTTATCCTTTTGAAAATTATATCATCAGATTCATAAATTTCTTCGCGAAAGACTGTGTCAATCAACAGCGATATATAGAAGATTATGCAGAAGCGTATTATTCTAATAGCGATCTTTGTCTCAAGGAGGTTCTTTATTAATTTTTTTACAAATCTGTATCTAGGATATCATTTGTAGATGCGGTATGTTTTACCTGGATCAATTAAATTATTATAAATAAATTAAAAAATTAAATTATAGTGGGATTTGAAATCAATTAATTAAGCATTATGGTTTACTTGGTGAAATTCAACGGTACTTTTTTATTTAATTTCTAGCGGGTGAGACGGGTGTACGAGGGGTCATCATATGTTACGTACTACTAGTCACGGTCATCGGCCCACACTTGTGGACCTACTCATATACATATAACGACTATTAATAGAAATCGGAATATTCCATACATCGAGGATTTGAGGGTTCGATTCTACCTGCGACATAACCGAGAACATAAGAATATTCTTGTCATAACCCATCGATTGTAACACATAGATCCAATCCTAGGACCAGAAATGTTATTTGCGGTAGTCTGTCAGGCTTTAGACTGGTCCCACAGACCAATACGAGTACTTTCCAACGCATTTTATTGAGCAGAAAAGAAAATGCAATTTGTTGATAATGTCGTGTTTAAACTTTAGAGTTTGGCATGCATGACTCGGATTCAGTGTGGATCGAGCTTAATAACCAACGTACTCTGTCGTGGATTATGGTTCGTTGCCCGAGTAGGCGAGTACAATACTATAGCTCTGTTTGGTTGAGTTAACTGAAATCGATAAAATCTGTTCCAGATGTTTAAACTCGTGGATAAGTTAGCTGAAAATTAGGAGCTGATAATATAAGTTGACTGAATTTATTAGAAAGGTTTGGCGAACTATATGAAAATTAATTATTATGATCCCGGACGTTACTTTGAGTAACTTTTTATTTTAGCTGACTTATTATTTATTAAATCGGGATTATATTTTATTTTATTTTATTTTATGAGTTGATCTAATTTCTTTCAAGGTCAATGCCGTACAACAAAAAAACTCAACAAAATTCTATTTGGTCAAGGATTGAATAGCGACGTTGATCTTTCTTAAGACGAATATTCATATTATTCGATCAGTTTGTCTTAAACAATAATTTATCTTGATTTAAGTATGTGCAAGATCAGAGAGCAATGAAATTTATACCTACGGTGATACAATTGAGGTCAGATCTCGGGCTACTATTTGTCAAAATAGATAAAGTTCATGTAGACTATTTAATCAGATCTATAGATTCCTTCACGAAAAGTTGTGTCAATATACAGCGATATATAGAAGGCTATGCAGAAGCGCTTTATTCTAATAGTGATCTTTGTCTCAAAGAGGTTCTTTATTTATTTTTTACAAATCTGTATTCAGTTCAATTCGACATCGTTTGTAGATGTCGGATGACTTATTATTAATGATATTGATCTTCACTTCAAAAAAAAAGTTGGATCGCGGAAATGCATAATTCAATAAACTTTTGGATCGGATTCCAACCCTACACGCAATTATGGGTACCAGTCGGCCTATCTCACGGTCTATATAGCCCACCAGTCCACCACCCAGACAAGACCGCCGCCGGGGCCTAGCTCACGCAAAAACTTGTCTAGTCCGTCATTTTATGGTCCGGTTGTGGACCCGACTTTGGCTAACCCGGTCCGGTCCGAGCCCCACCCGGCCCATGTCCCCCACTAATACCAACTTTATGTAAATTTCTGCAAGTGACTAATAGAATATAAACGACCCTCAACCATCACCTTAAGGTTTTGGTTGAGATGGATCGTTAACAGAGACGATCTCACATGGTTGGCGGATATTTTTTTACATTTAGGTCATGTTTGATAAACAGTATATTCAGTGAAAATTAGCAGATTCCGACTTAAATAATAGACTAACCGTCAATCTTCTGATTAACATATTGGACGAAATCTACTGTTATTTAATATGCTGCTAGTTTGCTAATAATAATAGGATAATAGCATTTCAATTTATACGTGATACATAAAAACAATTCAATTGTCGTGTAATCTGCTACAGTAATTATCAAACACTATATTTCTTAATTAATCTAACGATTTATCAGTTATTACAAATGCATTACTGCAGTAGGGGAGGGGGGGACTCGAACCTGAGACCTACTGTCCAGAGCACCTAGTCCTAACCACTAGGCTAAGACATCTTCGGTTCAAATATGATTTTTGTATATTAGTTATAAAATGTGTTTCATACTCGTACTAAGTTTACGTGAAATGATTCCACGTAAGTCGTAACGTGTATATATGTCACTTTGTTACCCTTTTTATTCTACGCACAACACACATCTTACAAATTAATGTCTAAGTTGTACGAGTACAAGTGTTAGGGAGAAAGTTCACATAATATGGTCATTTTTACAAGTGTTAGGAGAAAAATTTATAATGAGCGCCACCGACTGTTTCATTCTGTCTCAATTATTTGTTTACCTTTTTATCAAGACAGGAGGAGTATAATACATCAGCAAGTCTTGCTTGTCAGATCACCGTCATATATATAAATTTGTAACGTCTAACAATCTCATTTCATTTTTACCGTTATTTAAATCGACTGTGAGTTGTTACAAACTTAGCTCGATCACAACTCGATAAGTTTAACTAATAACTACTCCCTCCGTTCCAATGAATTGTTTGTCTTTCCTTTTGGCACCAAGGTTAAGGGATCCAATGAAGAAGTGACATGTGGAACAAAACTCATGAAAATGGTCAAATTGCATATAAAAAACATTCCTAAAATAGAAAGGCAAACAATTCATTGAGACGCTCCAATATGGAATAGGCAAACAATTCATTGGGACGGAGGGAGTAGCTTTCATGACTAAAAATGAGCTTCCAAGTCGAGCCTAACTGAGCTCATCAGCACAGATTTGAATGAACAAACTCAAGGTTTAGCCAAACTTTGACTGAACCAATTCCGAAGGGTACACGCAGCAATGAGAGGATTATACAACCAGTTGTATATGTATATAGCTCAATGTACAACTGGTTTTAATATAAGATTTTGAGCTTTTATTTATCACAAAGATTTCGAGTTTTGCTGTAAACTTTCTGAGCTTTAGTGTAAAGTTTTTTCGAGTGAAATCACATACATGTTTAAACTCAAAAACTTACAAACCAGTTCAAAAACTTTTATATGCTCAGTAAATTAAATACTAGCGCAATGTGAAACTTTATACGTTCTACTTTCGATTATCGATCTTTTCTCTAACCTTCTGCTCTAATACACGATTAGTCGACGATTATAATTGTTGATAGAAGATTATTATGGACTTAATTTATAATTGTACATTTAATTAGTAAATGACTTACATGAATTAGTTAACTAACAACTTATAATTGTACATAAATCAAGGTTGCATATATAAATATAAATTGTGCAATAACAACTAACAAGATCGATCTATTGTCTCCTTCACTCGTGAACAAAATCTTGCTACTACGTACACTCATTATTACGAGTATTATATGCCCTACCAATAAATATCTAGTACGGAATCAAGTAATTAGCATATTATGTCGTGTTGAGCCGTGTGCCACATTTTTTTCATTTTTAAAAAATAAAATAAAAAATAAGCATTATAATAATTATAATAAATAAAAATTACAAATTTACAATAAGTGGAGAAAATATATATGGAAGATAATTAATTTTCTCTTAATATGGAAAATGATTATATGAAATATTGAATTTCGACAATTGTAATGACGTGAAAATGATAATAAATATTCAAAAATTCGACAAAAGGGTTTAAGATATAACGTGTGAGTGGATACCGATATCTAATTACAAATGATATTGATAATATATGTTGAGATAAAAATGTTAATAATATATTTATAAATACAACATATTATTGTCTATATTATTTTATAATTACAAAACTATATGAGACGGTCTCATATTGATCATGTACATGTCTGTCTCATACTAGCTTTGTCACCCTTGCCGAGACACATTTTATACCATCAAAATATCTTTCGCTTCACATTAACAAAAATTATAAAAATTTGATATTTTTATTCTACTCATCATAAAGACAAATCAAACAAGATGTCATATGACTATATTTTCTTTTATAGATTATTGTTGAAAATATTATCGATTCTCTTGAGTTCTGAATAGTGTCCAAAAGGAAAATGTACCCTTTGAATTTGAACAGAAAAAGTATTAAAGTTTTTGTTAAACCGTCTCATTAGAGAATCAGCTGGGTTATAATACAATTACTTTTTCTCTAATGAGTCAACCATTTTATGAAAAAAAAAAATGTGAGACAAGAATACAAGATACAAGCATAGGGCATATCCCTAGCTTAATGTTTATTTTATTTATCAATAGAATTGCATACAATTACATTAAAATTATGACATAATAATTAACCCAAACTAATTTAACATAATTTAAAAAATTAAAATAAAATTACAACCCACCAAACTAATATAAATAACATAAAAAGAGCTAATAATAAAATTATCTTTTTTATACTTAGGATAACTAATTTAATTTAATTTAATTTAATTTTAATTTTAATTTAATTAAAACTTGTTTGTGTACCAAAACACACCATTATTCTTCCCAATAACATCATTTGTCACATAAACACATTCCTTGTACTCCCTCCACAATGCATTGTACCATGGAGTCCCATCAAATTGATAATATTCACCCAAAATCGGTTTAATCGCCTTTGTCGCTTCCTCTGCATGATAATGTGGCATTGTCGAGAATAAATGATGCGCAATGTGAGTATCGGTAATATGGTGAAAAACCCGGTTCAATATTCCGTAGTCACGGTCCATAGTGGCTAGAGCACCACGTAACCAGTCCCACTCAGACGACTCATAATGTGGTAGTGAAGGGTGAGTGTGATGTAGAAGTGTAATTATAACAATGAATCCATTCATTACAAGTAATGGGCCTAAATACACACATGTGACCCAACCTAGCCCGTTCGTGGCCCAAAGGTGTAAAAGCCCATAACCCATTGCTATAACCCCGATATCGGATAAGTAGATTTGGACCCGTTCATGGGTCAAGTAGATTGGTGCATTCGGGTCGTAATGGCTTGTAAAACGGGCGTATTTCCTACCGCAAAAGTTGAATAGGAAATACATGTGTAACCCTAGGGCTAGTGAAATCGAAAGGGTCACGACCCGTCCAATCGGGTTTTGGTAATATTTTGTGTACCAAGGGATGTGTTCTTTAGTATTAGGGACGAAAACCTCGTCTTTTTCCAACGAGTTGTGGTTCGCGTGGTGGCGTTTATGACTTAATTTCCATGAGAAATACGGTGTCATGAGAAATGAGTGTAGGACCAGCCCGACTGTGTCGTCCAGCCATCTATGGTTACTGAACGCGTGGTGACCACACTCGTGGGCCAAGACCCAAAGCCCCGTCATGATACAGCCCTGGGCCATCGCGTAGATGGCCCAAGCGATGTAGGAGACGGGGGTTGGTAGGCGGTCGATGTATTTGTTGGAAATGTTGAAAATGAGGTAAAGGGCAAGTAAGTCATAGAAGACATAGGAGAATGAACGTATTATGGACCTATTGAAACAATGTGGTGGTATGGCTCTTTTGATTTGGCTAAGTGTAAAAGGTGGTTTTTCAGTTGGTGCTCTTGGTCTATTAATTATATCTTCACTTGCACCCATCCTAAAATAATCAAGCTGCAAAAAAATAAAAAAATTGGAGTAATTAATCATAAAAAAAATAACGTCGAACTGATTTTATACTATAAGACAGTCCTGAGTCCTATATAACAATTTGAGTAATTAACTATATAAATATTAACCGTAAGGCTGATCTTATAGTATAAAGCAGTCATATATAACAAGTATTCGTGACAAATAAATTAAAAAAAATTGGGTTATGTCGAGATATCAACATATTAGCCAAATCCTAGCTCGTTGGTACAAATTTGTTACAGATACATTATAATACAATGAAGAAAATAATTGGAGTAATTAACTATACAAAAATAAGGTCGGGCTGATTTTATACTATAAGACAGTCCTATATAACAATTATTCGTGACAAATAAATTAAAAAAAAAATTGGGTTATGTCGAGATATCAACATATTAGCCAAATGCTCGCTCGTTGGTACAAATTTGTTACCGATATATTATTAATAATACAATAAAGAAAACTCGAGTTTTAAGTTTTAACTAATAGTCGAAAACTTCCTTAGCAACTTGAGTTTTATTATCGTATATATAAAAATGATATCTCGACATATATTTTAACATTTTTGTGATAAATACTAAGTAATTAATATAATGCGATTAATTAAGAAAACTCGAGTTTTAAGTTTTAACTAATAGTAGAAAAATCTTTGTTAGAGGGTATATTCCCTAGCAACTAGCCATATTTCTTGGGTCATGTACCTTACACAAAGTAACAATAAGTAACATAGGGGAGGGAATAATGCCTAATATCCCAACAACAATGTAATTAATTTACTTTCTAAATATAATATTAATTAAGTATATAATTAAATAATTATAATAAAATAAAATAAAAACCTAGTATTGTTTGAAAATATATGATCACATGAAATGAAACATTATCAATTATTGTTTTATTTTTGTAATTACTTATTATACAATATTGGTCGATTGGTACGATTGAGATCTCGTTACAAACGAATAAATTAAAACTGACGTTAAAAAATGGTACATTTCATATTATTTCATCGAAATAATTATTTAACATCAAGTACGTAACAATGTGAGATCCTAGTTCCATACACTGAACAGATATGATGATAAATCGATTATATAATGTCGATTATATAATGCAATTAATATATTATGAAAATCGATATAAGAAAAAAATGATTATTGAAATGAGATCTGGGAAAAATTAAAATTAATTAATAATATTGAATAATATTATTATTACCTGAATGAAAAATGAGACAAGATGTAGAACTCCAAAATTTGTGCTCTACTTTTTATTTTTTGGTTGTGTTGGGGAAGAGGAGTGTTGGCCTTTTATAGTATTCATAATATTTGTCGATTTAATGGGGCCCCTATAATTATACCTATTTATTTTTTATTTTTTTAGGGGGTGAAATATTTTTTTTTTAAAAAAAAAAAATAGGAAAAAAAAAAATTAAAGTAATTGTGGGTCTGACCGTTGTGGTCACGGTCATCAGCAGCATTTTTGGACCTACAACATAATTATATTATTATTATTATTATTATTACATTATTATTATTATTATTATTATTATTATGGTTTAATACGGATTTATTAGTATACAATATGGTTAAAACATGTGGTCACATTCCTATGGGTCATAGTTCAAGCCCCTGTAATTAAGAACGTTATTGTGGGAGTTGTATGGCTTGAGGTTATGTTATCTAGATTTCGAGTTTTTCGTCCAAAGGGTGGCTTATATCGTGTGCGTGGTTTACACTCCTTTCCAGGCTATTGCGTACACTCGAGGATTTACCCAGAGTACACCAAAAAGTTAAACCAAAAAGTTAGCGGCTGTGGGTTCCCTTGTCACAAAAAAAAAAGGTCGGCGTTGCTGAGTGAATCGAAGATTAATTGTTACGCTTAAACATGCGTGCATAATTAAACATCGAAGATGTGTTAGTCCAGTGGTTAAGACTAAGTACCGGGATAATAGGTCTCGGACTTGAATAATCTTGAATCCTCCATCCCTTTTATTGTAATGCACGCGATTAGATGCGTGCATCGTTAAAAAAAAAAAGAAAACAAGCATGCATAAACGCGAATGAAACTCAAATCAGCGACGCGGTCTGAAATTCGTGAAGATATTTTTGACATTTCGTTAACTCAAAAAAATCATTATTTTTGGTATAATCCTCAACTATTTAAAACCTAGTTAACCATTGTCAACTACTAATAATTTGCTCATTTTAAGAATGAAAAAACAATTCTACTTTTAGTGGTGATTCTAAAATTTGGTTGAAAAGTAGTAAAAAAAGATTTATTGGTGAAAAATTGACTTAATTATGCTACAAAGTTATCTTTCATAATCAAACAAATGTTTATGTAAATTTGTAATTAGTCTCTCAATAAGAGACGGTTTCTTAGTTAGTAGACCTACTACGAGTAAAAAGGAAAGGTTCAATCGTTCAAGTACATTCATAATATCTCATCATATAGACCTAGCAAAACTGACTCGGTCCGAATGACTTGATCCAAATAACCTGAACCCAAACCCAACACCCAAATTGAAAACCCGAGTTAAT
Organism: Agrostemma githago; assembly: GCA_958450325.1. Lineage (NCBI taxonomy): Eukaryota > Viridiplantae > Streptophyta > Magnoliopsida > Caryophyllales > Caryophyllaceae > Agrostemma > Agrostemma githago. Next base: position 75,228,212 of record OY288247.1, on the reverse strand, counting down.
ATATCTAAAAAAAAAAAGTTGAAAATAACACATCTGAAAATGACCTAATTGACTTGATTGTTTGTGAGGTCTAAATTCCCATAGAAAGACATACACCTACATTTTCAAAAACAACAAAAACAAAACTATGAGAAGTCATATCATGGCACGAGGTACTCCCTCCGTTCCAATCAATTTCATACGTTTGCTTTTTCACATTTGTCGATGCATATTCTTTTTTGTCTATATCTCTAGCTACTTATTTCTAAAAATTATAAAAATTTGATATTCATGATACATTCGATTAGACAATTTAAACAAGATCTCACATGACTATATTTTATCGTATATATTAAAAGTTATATCGATAATTCTTCTCATCTATGAATAGTGCATAATATCCAAATGTATGGAAATGATTGGAACGGGGGGAGTATATTATATGGTGAAGAAGCTCATGACATTTATTTTGTAAAGATAAGTAGAAAATGTGTCATGTCTCAAACCATAGAAAAATATAATAATAATAATAATAATAATAATAATAACCACAACGCAAATTATTGTCTGTCACAAATGTATAACGGGTCAAATAGATACCAAATAGGTGGAATAAAACAAAAGTAAAGTTGATGGGACCTAAGTAAACAATTGTCATTATCTCCACAAGTGACATTGACTTGACCAGTTTTAAATTTACGACAGATATATTCATCATAAGAAAGACCAATAATAATAATAATAATAATAATAATAATAATAATAATAAGTTGTCTAAGTAACTACTAGAGTACTAGAAATTTATTGCCCCTATTATATATGAAAGCAATTTTTCATGCATATTTAAGTGACTTAAGTCCTTTCTTTTTAGGTTTAAATTTTGTCAGGTGGATATATAAGGATTTCTAGCTACCCTTTGGGATACCCTTTAAGGTAATTGTACAAAATGTAGGCCACTTATTAGTTAATGTTGCAAATTGTACTTTTATTTTTTGTGATGAAGAATTCATCGGCAGTCGTTACCTTAGGTGTTCAACGGATAATATAAATCCTCGAATATATATGGTAGCATGCAAACCACGCATATCAGGTTAGGTTAGCAACTCTTTTATCAAGGCGAACTGACTCGAAATCTAGAAAGCATAACCTTAGGTCATAAAATCAGGTTAAGTTAGCAACTCTTTTATCAGGGTGAACTGACTCGAAATCTAGAAAACATAACCTCAGGTCATAAAACTTTCACAAGTTTTCTCTTGAAGAGGGCTTGATCTGAACATGATAGCATGTAAATCACGCATATTAGTCTTAACCACCAGTGTTAGGGTGCAAATTCATACTGTATGTTAGATTTGTGAATTAAAGATGGAAGAACATCTTTATAAGTTTTCACTAACTATATACGGAGAACAACCGTATGGTTATTTGGAAAGATTTCCAGAAGTAAATCTGTGAGGCTTTGTACAAAGCGGACAATATCATACTATTGTGGACTATTATTGACACCGATGTAAGAGAGGTCCAACACCAACACGGCGAGCTAGCGAGTATTGATTGATATTTTCGCACAAAAACTCTTTCCCTACAGCCTGCAGGATAATAAACTCAAAGTCTAGAAAACCTAACCTCAAATCATACAACTCGATCTCACATGATAGCTGGTAAACAATAACGCATATCAAGTCAACCATTCTTTTACCAATCAAGTTAACTAAGTCAAAGGCTATAAAGCATAATCTCATCAGTTCATACAAGTCTCACACAAAATTGCTCTTGAAGGGGCTTGAACATAAAAACTCTTAGAAGTTTCTGAAATCACCACTAAACTTCAACTTCATTCAAAAGTCTTCGATCTCATCTTCATACGGATGGTACATCGTCCAGTACCGTGAATTTGTCAATCCATTTGGGTAATGCGTAAAGAACTCGCCTATCAATTTTGGTTACATAATGAATTCGAAGGACGTACTATTTTACTATTTTAGTTGCGTATTGAACTCGCCAAATTATTTCTTATTCTAATTCCATACTTTTACGCCATCTTAATCCAACTCGAAGAATTAAGGAAAGAAAATCATGTGTTTCTTTTTCTTCTTTGAGGTGTTGGGCTGCCTGACTGACAATGACCACTTTTAATAGAGCAACAAGCAAGTTCATGTTATCGTATATCAGTTAGGCTCGATTCTTTTCAGCTTATTTTCAGTTTCAGTTAAAAACGTTTTTTCTTATTCAGTATAGTTAAGTTAAGTCTAGCATCCATTGATTTTAGTTAATTCAACATACTTAATTTAATTCAATTTTGTTTTAACCCTATTAGATTAAGTTAAGTTACATTATCAAACCCTTTCATTTAAATTCAGTCAACTTCATTCAGCCAGAAAGAACAAAGCCTTAATCTTATTTGTGGTGGAGTTATCTGCGTTATTGTTATAACATGTTAAATAATAGTACACAGTTAAATCGACAAGAGATTAAGAGCAAAGCAACGGTAATTCCTACGTGATTTGCATTGCGTTTATCTTTTCTTTTCTTTTTTATCTAAATGAGTATTATTTGATCAGTGCGGATCTCCTGTCTCATTTTGTGTCCCACTTTGTGTGCCACACCATACACTAGATGACACATCAACTGGTTATGATATTTGTTGCATATTTTATTGATTCAATAGGCGATGTGTCATCCAATGTATGGTGTGGCACACAGAGTGAGATACTAAAATGGGACAGGAGATCCGCTCTGATTATTTGACCTATATAACAATATGATATTTTCGTTACAAACAAGAATTTATATATGTACATATACATAATGTGATCATTATTGTGTCCACGTATTATATTACAATGACACATGAATCAACTTTTTAAGGGAAGAACAACTTATCAATAATTATTAATGGTCTAAGAACTTTGGTCCAACATTATATTGCAAGAATCTAATTCGAAGAACAAATTAGGTCGTTCGGGTCGAACATATATATCTATCATATCTATCATGAGGCTAATCGTGTTGGCGGATGGCTAATTAATCAAGGAGTTTAAATCGTTGCTGAACTCAGACAATTAGAAGATTATACAACCAGTTGTACATAGGCACATAACTACTCTATCGAACTTTAGTGTAAAGTTGTCAAGTTAAATCATATAAATATTTAATTCTCAAAAAACTACAACTCAACTCAGAAACTTGTACAAGCTCAGTAAATATATACTCCCTCCGTTCCAATGAATTGTTTGTCTTTGCTTTTGGCATCAAGGGCAAGAGATCCAATTAGAAGGTGACATGTGGAGCTAAGAGTCAAATTACACATAAAAAACATTCCTAAAATAGAAAGACAAACAATTCATTGAGACGCCCCAATATGGAATAGGCAAACAATTCATTGGAACAGAGGGAGTAAAAAAACTCAACAACCTTGCCTTGATTGTACAGTTATTGTACAACGTCATGTACCGTAGTTCTGTAATTTTGGGCGTCGCTCTCTTAGGCTCTTAGTTTTGGGTTATTTTTAGATTAATATGGAGATCCCACCTGTTTGAGGTTGATTCAAATCTGAAACTTATTGTCTAAGGTACTAATCTTAACCATTAAGGTAAAACATTTTCGGTGAATTAAATTAAACCCAGTTTTCGAGACTATAGATTAACAAAATATATAGACATGTATAGATTGTAAACCTAAAAAACCCAAAAAGAATGCAGTTTTCAAGATTTGAACTTTGATGTCCACACATAATCACCAAAGTTTCCACCTTTTATCAACCAAGATAAACAAACTTGACTAATCTTTTAAAAATGGTTAGGATTATCAAGTTTATTAGGAAAGTAAGGTAAATATAAGTTAACATTTCAATTTTTCGTGATAATATATTTGATAATCCTTCCTTAATCAAGGTTTTAACATGTCTCATCTGATAATTTATTAATACAGTAAACCGTTAGGTTATAAAAACTGAGAAACTGCGTTATACATAAGATTATTTTTTTGTTCAACGAAGAGCGTACTTAGTCGCATTACAATATACTCCCTCCGTTCCAATGAATTGTTTGCCTTTTCCATATTGAGGCGTCTCAATGAATTGTTTGTCTTTCTATTTTAGGAATGTTTTTCACACGTAATTTGACATTTGCCTCCACATGTCACTTTCTCATTTGTTCTCTTTCCCTTGGTGCCAAAAACAAAGACAAACAATTCATTGGAACGGAGGGAGTAAGAATATTCGAACCTGAGACTTACTGTTCCAGAACACTTAGTCTTAATCACTAGACTAAGACATATTCGGTACGTTACACATAAGATACATACTCTAGCTATACTACGTACTCATTAGTAGTTACTACTCTGTATATTATTAAAACTGATCAAATATCATATCATATGCAAAAGTAATAAGGTGAATATTTCAATATCTCCTAGACGATACTTGTGTTCTTTTTTTTGGCTTTACTATTAGGAGTAATATAGTAATATACTGATCTATACTTAATTAAACCGTTATAAGTTTTTATTTCAAAAAATCGTTATAAATTTTAAACGGATATATATATATATATATATATATATATATATATATATATATATATATATATATATATATATATATATATATGGTATACTACGTACAAGTTATTACGGAGTATATTATAAGCGAGAAATGAATTAAAATAAAGTCTTCATTTGTGTAGGTAACAAGTAACAACTCAACAAAATTTACGTACCAAAAACAACTCATTCCATAATAAAAGTTTGATGACTAAATTGCGCATCAAATTAATATGTAGTACGTCAAAATATAGTTGGGATAGAATTTGGTTTTTGTATAATTAATAATACGTACCGAGTATATTAATTAAAATATCTTGTTCCGATTAAATTAAATTCTTTAACGACACGGTTTTAAAATGTCAGCAGAGGATAATCACGATGTTTGTCAAAACTTACACCAGGATAAATAATAATCACGGTTTAAAAAGGTTTTAATATATTTAAATATATTGAAATGTATGTTGTTATTATTAAAACTTTCTTTGATTAATATATTTTTTGTACAAATTGAATTTAAAGACTCGTGTCATAAAATAAAAATGTCAATTATTTAAGATCGAACGAGGAAAAAAATAATAATACTCCGTATATATCCATAAGCATTTTTGCATGTAGATTTCCAAATTTATTTTGTTTTTGCTCGAAAATACAAAATTCTTTATCTAGTAAGTACGTTATTCGTAGTACCAACTAACGTTTTTAGTATATATATATAACTCGACGTGAATTGTAATTTATTCGTAGTTGACTAGAATTTTCTGCTTAATATAACACTACTTAAAAATTAAAACTCTTAAATTATCAAGCATTATTATCACAAAAATAATTCTTTTTTTTCCTTAAAAAAAAAAAATAATCATTTTTCAATGAATTTGGTAAAGAATTAAATCCTCACGAAAAACCCTCTAAAATTCGTCAAAATATAATTGTGTGGTTCATCATCATTATCGAAGTATTAACACTAACACGTTACTCTACTCTCATTACACAAAGTTAGTACTACAATTACATGTTACTATATGTCTACCCAAAAAAAGCAACTAATTATTGCGTTAATAAGAGACTGTCTTTCAATAACGTTAATGATAAACTATATAAATCGATGAAATATACAAAGCATACAACTCGGTATAAATAGCCGAGCAAGGTTGCAGGTACAATGAATATGAACAGCAAAACTAATTACAAGGAACTCCAAGAGCTAAGGCTAACTAATGTCGGAAATACAAAGAGACAGCACTAATTACATTATTTACTAAGACACCCCCACAGTCGGAACGGTAGGAGGGCGGACGTTCAGGCTGGACCGAAAACGGGTGAACAGGTATCTGGGCAGACCTTTTGTAAAAATATCTGCATATTGGTAGTCTGCCGGAATGTGGAAAACGCGGACCAAACCGAGACGAACCTTCTCGCGAACAAAATGAATGTCAATTTCAATGTGTTTGGTTCTTTGATGCTGGACCGGGTTGCCGGAGAGGTAGACGGCCGAGATATTGTCACAGTAGACAACGGTGGCATGCCGTAAAGGAACATGGAGCTCGAGAAGTAGATTCCGAAGCCAACACGTCTCAGCGACGACATTAGCTACGCCTCTATATTCTGCTTCAGCACTAGAGCGGGAGACAGTAGGTTGCCGTTTGGAGGACCATGAGAGCAAATTGTCACCGAAAAACACACAATAACCGGAAGTGGAGCGACGGAGGTCGGGACAACCGGCCCAGTCAGCGTCGGAGTAAGCAGTGAGTTTATCGGAGACGGATTTCATAATGCGGAGCCCATGAGTTAGAGTGCCTTTGACATAGCGAAGAATGCGTTTGAGAAACTGAAAGTGAGGTTCTCGAGGGGCGTGCATAAATAGGCAAACCTGTTGGACGGCATATGAGATATCCGGTCGAGTAATAGTCAGATACTGTAGGGCGCCAGCCAACCTACGGTAGAGAGTGGAATCAGGAAGAAGAGCACCGTTGGCAGCACTAAGTTTGGACCCGGCTTCAACGGGTGTGGAAACCGAGTTGCAGTTGGACATATTGGCCCGAGCAAGAATATCGCGGGCATAGGATTCCTGTGACAGAAAAAGACCTGTCGAGGTGCGGGTCACCTGAATGCCAAGGAAATGGTGTAGGGAACCCAGATCGGTCATAGCGAATTCCTGTGAAAGAGTAGTGATAATGCGTCGTAGTAAGCTAGTACTAGACGCGGTTAGCACTATATCATCAACATATAACAATAGATATGCAATGTCATGCCCGTGATGAAAAATAAAAAGAGATGGATCACAGGTGCTACTCTTAAAGCCTCGGGAGAGAATAAAATTCGCAAAGCGTTGGTACCACGCCCGAGGTGCCTGTTTGAGGCCATACAGGGACTTACGGAGACGACACACGTAACCAGGAACCGAGGGATTAACAAATCCCGGGGGCTGGTGCATAAAAACAGTTTCAACAAGGTCTCCATGTAAGAACGCATTTTTAACGTCCAACTGGTGAATGGGCCAGGCCCGATTAACGGCGAGACTAAGAACGGTCCGAATGGTGGTGGGTTTGACCACAGGACTGAAAGTCTCGTCACAGTCAATACCAACTTGTTGACTCTTCCCATTGACTACAAGACGGGCCTTGTACCGGGCAAGGGAACCGTCCGAATTAAATTTGTGGCGATATAACCACATACACCGAATGACTGGTGAGTCCGAGGGCCGAGGGACCAAGTCCCACGTTCCATTTTTAATTAAAGCACGATATTCGTCATTCATGGCAGCATTCCAGTTCGGGTCACGGAGGGCTAGGTGGGGTGATTTGGGGATGGGAGAGAGAGGTGGTGTTGCGGAAGCGGTGAGGACACGGGGTTTGAAAATGCCATGCATAGCACGAGTAGTCATGCGATGGGAACGAGGGGGAGGAGGTGGTGGTGGTGGTGGTGGTGGAGGAGAAGGGGACGATGTTTGGGTTATTGGGGAAGAGGTGGGTTGGGCTTGGGGGGAGGTAGGGGTATGTTGGGGGGAGGATGTCTGGGCCTGGGAGGAGGTAGGGGTATGTTGGGGGGAGGATGTTTGGGCTTGAGAGGAGGTAGGGATATGTTGAGGTGAGGGGATGTGGGAGTGGGTCGAGAGAGGGGTATTAGGAGGAGTGGCTAGGTTGGTGGGTATGGGGGTTGGGCTGGGCCCAGATTCAAAGAGGGAGGATAAGATGGGCAGGGGAAGAGATGAATCAAGGAATGAGTAGGATTCGACGGTTTTAGGGTCGGATTGAGCGAACGGGAAAACCGATTCATCAAAAGTAACGTGACGCGAGTAGATGATTTTGCCGGTGGTGAGGTTAAGACATTTGTAGCCACGAAATTCATCGGGGTACCCGATGAAAACACACTTAGTAGAACGTGGAGTGAGTTTGTGAGGACGGGTGGACGAGAGATTGGGATAACACGCACAACCAAAAACACAGAGGTGGTCATACGAGGGAGTTTTTAGAAAAAGGACGGAAGTGGGTGATTGAGATTTAAGAAGACGAGAGGGGAGGATATTGTGAAGGTGGGTAGCGGTTTGAAGAGCATCGACCCAGTATATGGTCGGGACGGACGCGTGAAAGAGTAAGGTGAGGGTGATTTCATTTAAACGGCGTATCATGCGCTCCGCTTTACCATTTTGAGAGGATGTTTGGGGGCACGAGAAGCGAAAAATGAGGCCGTTGGCATCTCCAAATTGACGAAATGAATTATTATCAAATTCGCGGCCAAGATCACATTGAAAAGCTTTGATTTCGCGATTAAATTGGGTTTTTACATAATTACGAAATTTTAGAAATTTGGTATATGTTTCGGATTTGAACTTGATAGGGTAGACCCAAACAAATTGCGAAAAATTGTCGATGAGCACGAGATAATATTTATAGCCGGATTTACTAGTTACGGGAGATGTCCAAAGATCACTATGAATTATATCAAATGGAGCTACTGTTTGGGAAAACGACTCGGAAAAAGGTAACCGCTTGTGTTTGCTAATTTGGCATGAGTGACATAGTTTGGAGCGGTGCTCGGTTTTATTACAAGAAAGTGAGAACCGAGTACGTAAAATATCCAAAATGTGCGACCCGGGATGACCGAGACGATAATGCCAAACATCGGAGGAGAGAGTGATAAGGTGTTGGTGAGACGGGTCAGAGTTGGATGGGATTGGTGACACGGGGTATAGTTCACCGTCACTGTTGCTCCTCAAAATCGATTTCCCAGTCACTAAATCTTTCACAGAAAAACCGTATGGGTCAAATTCGACGGAAACATTATTTTCCCTCGTAAATTGACGAACAGAGATAAGGTTTTTAATTATTTGAGGGGTATATAAAACGTTATTAAGGTGAAGGGTACGGGTTTTAGTATTTAGGTGGGAGGTGCCGGACCCGAGAACCGGAATACTAGAACCATTCCCGACATAAATAGAACGAATCGAGCTAGAATTAAAAGGGGAACGAAGGTTACCTGGATCGGCACTCAAATGAGAGGATGCGCCCGTGTCCATGAACCATTGACCCGTTGCAAGACACGGTTGGATTGTGTGAGCTTGAAAGGCTTGACCTGAATCAATTCGGGGAACGGATTCAGCGTGTGTCACAAAAGTGTGACCTGACTTCGGACCCGAAACGGTGGAGTGATGTGCAGGCGGCCAGGACTGGTGAGAAGCAGCGACCAAGCGGCCAGTAGTCGGCACGGCGGTCGGGCGGTCGGCAGGAGGCACGGCGGCGGCCGGCGACTTGGCGGCAGGGGCGTATGGGTGAGACAGGGGCTGTTGGCCATTTGCCCGTTTCAATCGGAGCCGACGACGGGGACTAAGGGCTGGTGTCCAGGAGCTCAGTCCAGGAGTGGCGGCCGGCCAGGCAGCAGCAGGTGTCACCGGCAAGGTCGCCGTCAAGGGCCGGTGGCCGGAGCCGGCGCCGGAGGCAGGTGAGGGTGGGGTATGTGGCTGATTTGTGCCCAATTTTGATTGGGAACAGGATGTGCTCGACGGGTCGGACTTGGCCATGAGCTTGGGTCGGACGGCCCGGAGGTAGAGTGTGATCGAAAACGCGAGTTTTGGATCGTGAGGATCGAGATTTAGCCTAATACCATGATAAACTATATAAATCGATGAAATATACAAAGCATACAACTCGGTATAAATAGCCGAGCAAGGTTGCAGGTACAATGAATATGAACAGCAAAACTAATTACAAGGAACTCCAAGAGCTAAGGCTAACTAATGTCGGAAATACAAAGAGACAGCACTAATTACATTATTTACTAAGAGTTAATAAGATCAGAAACATTATTCTGATAAAATAAACGACTTCTTTGTATAAAATGAACGTCTGACCCACACGAGATACCTATTGTATATATGATACCGTCTGACCCAACTGAAAAATGATGGTTATCAACTTAAAAGAAGGATGTTATCAACAAATTCTTCGAAATATTATTATCACTAGGACGATTTTATACAACAATTTACCTAATTATCTGATGTCGTTAACTAATCCCATTACTTGAATATGACACTGTTTCAAACAATAATTTGATTTAAGTCCAAACAAATATAAGAGTAGGTCTTCTGAGGGACGGTCTCTCGTTAAATTTATTGAGAGACTAAGTACAAATGGAAGTAACAGTGGTACCAAACCTAATAGTAGTAGGTACGATTAACATAAAAGAGTATACAATATAAAGAGGGTACACTTCTTATAAAAACGAGTACAAAACAAAGTTGTTATTTAAAGGTACGAATAAGACATAGAGTGGTACTGAAGAGTGGTCTCTCAATAAGTTATTGAGAGACCGTCTTTTCCAAGAATTTGTGAAAATGTAAAATGAAACAAATGGGTTTGGGCTTGGCTTATGAAAAACAATATGAATTAGAAACTCTTTTATAAAACCGTCTGACCCAGCTGAAAAATGATGATATATATCGACAAATTCTTATACTCGCTCCATTCAAATCTAAAGGGTACATTTACTTTTTCACAGTTGCCGAGACACGTTTTATACTGTCAATATCTTTCATTTTACATCAACAAAAATTCAATATTTTTAATCTACTCATAAGGACGAATCAAACAAGTTCTCACGTGACTATATTTTCTCTTATTATAGATTATCGAGAATATTAATGATTCTCTTGAATTGTTAATAGTGTCTAAAATGGAAAGCGTACCCTTTGGATTTGAACAAAGGAAGTACAACAATTTACCCAATTATCTGAATATGACACCGTTTCGAACAATAATTCGATTTTATTTCGAACAATAATATTTTCTCTTATAAATATTATCGAGAATATTAACAATTCTCTTGAGTTGTGAACAGTGTCTGAAATGGAAAGTGCACCCTTTGGATTTGAACAGAGGAAGTACACCAATTTACCCAATTATCTGAATATGACACCGTTTCGAACAATAATTCAATTTAATTTCAAACAAATACGAGTAATAAAATACAACAAATGGGCTTGGACTTGGACTTGGGCTTGGGTTTATGAAAAACAATGGACTTCAATTCTATTTACAAATGGGCTTAGGAAAAACAATTTATTTATTTAATTATACTTCGTTCGTCCCATTAAAAAAAGTATTGATCGAGACAGAAAAAGTACTAGCAATCGAGAATTTTCAAATTACATGGTATCACTACTTAAGATCCTGTGTCGATTGTAATGCTTCTCCATGAAAACTTTAGATGCTCCTTTGATTGCTTTGCTCCATGTCTACATCCAAAATTAATCACACAAAAATCAAATAATACATTTACGATTTTTTTACGACGACTTTTGCTAAGAAAATTATCTAAATCAGTCGATTTTACACAAAAAAAAAACGTAAATAAATGATCGAGATTTAAGTAAAAAAAAGGTGGAAAATACATGCAAGATGCAACCTAAATCATTAAATTAAATGTATAATAAGTATAAAAATAAATCATTAATATCGAATATGTCTTAACCTAGTGATTAAGATTAGATGTTCCGTGACAATAGATATATATCAGGTTCGAATTCCACCAAAGAACGCGAAAAAAAAAAATGTGAGACGGTTTCATACAAAAAAATTACTTAAAATAAATGAAATAAATACCTTTTCAATAGCACCAAGAACAGATTTATGCCTAAACCCTCTATGATGATGATGATTATGATAATAATGTGATTTCGAAATCCCGAATTTTTTAAGCAAATTCCCGGTTGATGAACGTCGATTATCATGATTAATTTGATGAGGTAGTAGTAATTTTCTCTCAACTTTTCTTAATAAACTCCCACTTTGATTCATATTATTATTATTATCAATAATAATATTAACATCACAATTCTCCTTAGCTTCTTCTTCTTCTTCTATGTCATTACCCTTCTTCTTCTTCTTCTTCTTCTTCTTCTGCTTTGAGGTTGATTTCCTAGGCAGCGATGACATGTCTGAGTCTGAGTCGATTTCAGCGAATTTACGCAGGATTTTGTCTGAGGATGCCTTGGTGACGTGTTGGACTTTAGGGGGCGATAATCGTGGTTGTGGTTGTGTTTCCATTATTTGAACAGGATCAGGATCGGTTCTATAAGGTCGGATTTTAGGAAATTGGAGGTAGTGCAGTAATGTAGTGGAAATGAGGTTATGAAATACTCTTAGTGAATGAATGTAAGAAATATGAGAGAAATGTAGCCGTTAGTATGTGACTGAAGGAGCGCATGTGGTGTTAGAATAATTATGACATTTGGACCGACCACTTTAAATCATAAGTATACTATTCCGCATTTTCTGCGCGCCTAATATATACTCCCTCCGTTCCTAAATGATTGTCTCATTTCCCTATTATTTGTGAGGAGTATTTTAATGAAATGTGACAATCTTAGTGGGACGGAGGTAGTATTTTTTTTTTTCGATTCAAATGAATGCGCTGCGTCGGAGTAAAGATCTTTTATACTCCCTCAGGTTATTATTTATCATCCCACTCACATTTGCACATAAAATAAGGAATGAATATAAAATGGTAAAGAAATGATGGTGGGGTAGTGAAAAATGAATATAAAACGGTAAAGAAATGAATGGTGGGCTTAAAGTGTAAAATTCAATGGCATTTCATGTAAATAAAGGATAGAAAGAAGGATAATATGGAAAAAGGGCAATATATAAAAGGAAAGTGGAGAAGTGGGGCAAAAAATAAAAACCTGCCAAATAAGGAAAGTGGGGCAAAAAATAGTGACCGGAGGGAGTATTATAACATGTCAAACAATATCCTTTACCCCCTCTGTTGCAGTCTTTCTATTTTAAGAATGTTTTTTTATACGGTGTGTAATTTGATATTACTCATGAATTTGTCTTCACATGTCACCTCTTCACTGGACCTCAGGATGGAAAGAGTATATTATATCAATAGACGTATTTATTCGAGAAATACAATGAAATATGAAGAATAATACTCGCTTCGTCTTTTAAACTTGTAAAGTAGTACCCAGTACTCCATCGGAGTATGTGGTTCAAGGTCCATCGAGGCGATCAGCAAAGTATTCCAAAAAAGGGTTTAGGGTTTGATTATCCGATATTTTTGCTAAATGGTATTGGTAATACCTACCCTAAACCGGTTTAAAACGGGTCAAGTAATGATTACTATCCGATATTTTGCTAAATGGTATCGGTAATACCTCTCTAAACCGGTTTAAAACGGGTCAAGTATTCATTAAGAATGAGTACAAAAAGGGGGAAGAAAACAATATGGTGGTACCCTTAGCCCTAGGGGGAGTCAATCTTGATTCTTGAGAGTTGAAGAGAATCTAGGGAAGAACACAAAAGTATGGCACAAACGATGATTACAAAAATAACTCATGCATTCAACAAACAAACAAGATCTCTTGTACAAATCCAGACGAATATATCAGTCGTAAGATCAAACCAGTCAAATAAATACGGATTTGTCTCGTCTTAAACCAGAAATTTGCGAAACTACACAAAATCCAACTTTCAGCGAGGTTATTAAGAGCTGAACTGAGCCTCGAAACTGAGAGCATGGCATTCCAAAGTCCGTAAATTCAGCTGCAGAAACGAGATTAAAACCCGTTTTTACTAACATGCAAAACCATATACTTTCGGATTCAAAGGAATGCAGATAGCGAAGATGAGGATAAATCACATACCATGACAGCGACACCAGTTTCGCAGAATTTTGGAATTGAGATGATTCGAGTCACTTGCTCTTCCGGCCCTAGTTTTACACAAACGGGTTGCTCGTGTTATTAGTTACAGTTGAAGACTCAAAACATCAGATTAAAAGTTACAGTCGAAGATTTTGTGTACCTTCGATTAAACGACTGTCAAAAATCTTCTGATTTCCAACGAAGTAGACGTGAGGGCAGGTCTCGAGTACAAACGGGTCCTTATCCGTATATGGATAGCAACCTAAAAAAAAAAATCAATGTTTAACGAAATTCAGTAAAAAATGTTGGGTTTTTTTCTGATTACAAAGAAAAATAAATTAATAAACGGTCCTTGAAATAAGTTTTACCAAGGGTGTTGGGTGCAGTCGGAGCAAGATGCCTCCATCTCAATGTCCTTTCGATGAAATCAAGATTATCGTCTGCTTCTGAATAATGTGTAAGATCATCGATGTTCTGGCCTGATGTCCCAACAAATCTGAATGATGCAACATGCAACATGCAACATGCAAATCAGTAAAAATGTAGGTCAAAGTAGACGACATTGGAGGGTAAAAATCAAACGACGAGATAAATGACTAGATATTTACAAAACTTGAGGAAAAATGATTTTACCTAACTTTGTCGAGGTCGAAGGAATGGGGATTTGTACAAGATCTGAAGGTGTTGTAAACTGACGACCCCGGGAAGAGACATCTATTTAAAGGCTGCATCATGTTTGTTACATGCCGGGAAAAAAAAATACGTTACATACTGCTCAAACGAAGATTTAGCAAAGATTACAAGTAGACTGGCAAACGGGTCAACCGGTTCGGATCAGGCCACTTTCGGGTCTGGAAAACGGGTTGACTTTGGGTCGGGCCAGGTCATTTTGCCAGGTGTATATACAATTATAGCTCTCGCATGAGACGGATTTGATGGGAAAATATTAATAAAAAATGAAAAAAAAAAACAATTAAAAAAACCTGTTGAGGTAGAGAGTAGTTTGCAGGGTCATTTGTCCCGGGCATGATATCGAGTGATACACCAGCAGCAATCTATACATAAGAAACGTAGGTTATAGTTATACCTTGGTACACTCGGAAATAACAAGAACGCAGTTATTACTTATTAGAACTGATATATCATGTAAGTGTCGGTTGGGAGAACCTGAGAAAGTGAGATATCGAGCTCTTTGATTGGCTCGTATAGGCTAGATTGATCTTTCGGACCCAAGTTCTGTACAAACAGACTATCAATAAAAAGGGCATAATAATAATAATATATTAGTAACATAAACGATGAAATATGACCTAAAATATAGTATTATACAACCTGTCCGTTAAAATGTCCTTTGGGAAGTTCTACAGAATTCCCGGCAATCACTACATGAACTATTTCGGCAGCCATTCTTTGTTCCTGCTCGACCAAGGAAAAAAACTCAGATTAGCCGTGGATGATGATGAGAAATCATGCAGAATCGAGAATTGCAGAGTGAAAGAATGGAAATATATATATAGAGAGAGAGAGAGACCGTCTCATCTCCCAAGTGGCCGGTTATATGATCGACAAGGAGCTGAAACTGAAGAGGGTTATAGGAATTGTTTCCGAAGCTTAGGCCTGATACTAGGACAACGTATTTGTCATCATCTGTAGTCAATCAAAAAACATTGTTTAGAAGCAAATCATGGAGAAAGTTGATGGATATTAGGAAAAAAAAAACGATGCAATACCTAACTTTAGGGGCTTCTCTAACTGCGGAGGTAAACCAGCTTCGATGAAGTCTTGCACTAGAAAGGTACCGGCATTAGTTTCTATTCCGAGGACTGCGAGAACTACCCCTGCAAGATTTATACAGTTAAGTTCACTTCAATTCAGTTAAACTCGTTCCACTTTAGTTCAGTTAGTTAACTTCAGTCCAAAAGAACAGAAGGATGACGGACCTGTGACATAAAAAGAAGGTACGAGTGCAGTTCCTTCAAGGGCTACTCTCCCGCTTTCGTCCTCCAGAATCAGATTATCATCGGGGTGAATAAAGTTGTGAGGCTTGACAATAGGAGTTACTGTTCTCTATTTATCGTCAAGTAAAATATCGAGAGAAAGAAGATAATTAGAAGTTAGAACAACCAGTAGAATAACGAAAAAAACATGCATGTAGGTTGGATTTAGTGATATCTTTACCTCCTTGGAATACTCATCGAGAATACATGGCTTTAGTTTCATGTGCTTGTAAAGGGTTCCGACAATGACGCATTGCTTATTGCCTTCCAGTCCTAAAATTGTACAAACTGCAGAAAACAGTCCTTCTTAACATCACGAAAAACAACAACAAAATTATCGATTGTTCAAAAACATGAACTTTCTTAAAACCCTAACCCTCGATTCAGTTGAAACTAGCCACAAACTCCATAACCCATATCCCTTCCAAAAGATTAATATTTGATTCTCGATGATTTACCCTTTTCCAGCAAACACAGCTAGCTATCATCATTCAATAACCGAAAACAATCATCAAAGTTCGAAACTTTGACATGAGTATCAAATTTCCCTAATTGCTTCACATAAACAAAGTAATACACCAACTGAAATCACAAATTAATTGGGAAAAACTGTTCAAGTTTCAACAAAAGCACTTAACTTTCCCAAATTGTAGCAGGAGAAAGAAAACAGGATAAACTAGTAAAACCAAGCCATCAGAAGAGCACACTCAAAATCTATGTTACTCACTACGATACTTCACTTAGCTGTCCTATCGCGTATCCCATATGTATCATATCCAATACGATACACCGATACTTCATTTTAGACCAAAATATTGGAAAAACGTGATACTTGAAGACGAGTCAGAGTAACATAGCTCAAAACACAGAAAGAGTGACCCCGAAAAATCGATGTTCACTAACCTGAAACAGCCATCACAATTCAAAGTTCAACAAAAGCACTTAAATTTCCATAATTTCAGGCAGAAAAAGAAGATAAACAAGCAAAACCAAGACAACCCAATACAAAAACAGACCTAAATAACAAAAGGGCACACACAAAACAATTCAAAGTTCAACAAAAGCACTTAAATTTACCTAATTTCTACACAAAAATAAATAATTTAAAGACAACCCAATATAAAAACAGACCTAAATATCAAAAGGGCACAATCAAAATCACAGAAAAATTCAAATTTCAACAAAAGCACTTAAATTCAATGTTACTCCAATACTTCGCATAGCTTTTAGATACGATAAGATACTTCAA
Source organism: Agrostemma githago (assembly GCA_958450325.1). NCBI lineage: Eukaryota > Viridiplantae > Streptophyta > Magnoliopsida > Caryophyllales > Caryophyllaceae > Agrostemma > Agrostemma githago. Next base: position 75,211,303 of record OY288247.1, on the reverse strand, counting down.
AATATCGAAAAATCAGCACAAAATAGCCTTATCTCATATTCCAATACATATCATGTCCGATACTTGCAAACGAGTCACAAGTAACATAACTTAAATTTCCCTAATTTCTACCCAAAAAACAACAAAAGAAAAACAACCCAATACAAAAACAGATTTAAATATCAAAAGGGCACACAGACCTAAATTATCATGAGACCTTCTAATAGGAATAGAATAAGACGTCTCACGATAAACTTACTGTGAGACCGTGTCATACAAGAATTTGTGCAAAAACAATTCAATGTCCAACAAAAGCACTTAAATTTCCCTAATTTCTACACAAAAACAACAAAACAAAAACAACCCAATACAAAAACAGTCCTAAATATCAAAAGGGCACAATCAAAATCACAGAAAAACTTCAAAAAAAATCAAAAATTTAGGGGGAAAACAAACCAGGTAAGTGGGGTTTCCAGATAGGTACAAGAGAGTGAAGAAGAGTTCTCAACATATGAAGCCTAGCAAAGTAAATTTGACTGTATTGTTGTCCTCTGTATACCTCACTTTGCACCAGAAATTCTTCATCCTACATCATTTAATCTACAAGTAAGTCTCCCTTTTGACGGATATTAAAGTTCTCGTCTTTATCTATCCAAGTGGATATTATTAGACCCGTCGTAAAAATATGTGTGACGGATATACTCATCACAAACAAGAAATCGATAATTTCATTGTTAAATTACTCATATAATGTAAACTATACAGTGAATTATTGACATTACTATGAAGAAATTAAGAGTAATTGGAAAAAAGGGGAGTTACCAAATTTTTGTAGGAAGATTGTTTGCGTTGAAGAATATTGTCGCCGTCTACCTCCATTCTTCCCATGGCGCCCAGAAATTTAATCAATTTTATGCTGAATTTTACTGAAGAAGAAGTGAAGAACTGCTGCTCCAATTTTCGCTTTAAACCGGCCCTAGTTTAAATCCGAATAAATACAATTAAAAAAGATTGTAATCAGACTTGGGGATGTAGCTCAAATGGTAGAGCGCTCGCTTTGCATGCGAGAGGCACGGGGTTCGATCCCCCGCATCTCCATTTTTTCATCCAATGCCAATTTTACAATTTTTTTTTTATTGTTATCCTCTAGTCTTTCACTCTTTCTGTCTCGATCGTGTGTAATAATTTAATAAGATATCGTTTCTCTGTTCTTGTACAATACTGAGTATTTGTTTATTAGTAAAAGTCGGTGTCTAACGGCCTAACAACAACATTAGATCCTTAGTCCAAAAAAAATTTGGTCGGCTAACATGAATCAATCAAATTGAAAAATGAAGTTTAGGTCGGTCCTACGGAGTATTTTTTTTCATCAACTCAGTTTAATCTAATTTGGTTGATTTTATTTCAGTTCGATTATATTTACTCTAACTAAATTAGGTTCATTTTCGGTTAGAAAATCCAGAATACTTCAGTCTAGCTAAGTTCAAATAAACCCACTTGAGTCATCTGAAAAGAACACAGCCTAAAACGACGACAAAAAGTACTCTAATGAACATTAATTTTCAAATGAGATGGTCTGCTACTGAACTCACCCGAAATGATTTCTCACGAGATTTACTCAGACTTGGCAAACAGGTCAATCAGGTCGGGTCAGTTTCGAGTCGAGTAACTTTCAGGATATATACATATATATATACACAATCGGGTTGATTTTGGGTCGGATCGGATCATTTTGGGTCAACCCAGGTCAAACTCGGGATTTCAGTTCGTTTGTCGGATCAGATATGGGTTGGGTTGGCTTATTCAGGTCGATCATTTGGATCGGATCTATTTTGGCGGGTCAAGATGGAAGAGTTTGAGTCATGTGTTGCGCGCTTCTCAACCACAACACAAATTTGGAAATCAAGTAACGTTCGTTAATTAACCGAAAAAAGAAAAAAGAAAATATCTTCATCAATCTTCATCTTCATCCCCAATTTCAAAAACCCTAATTAATCTCTCTCTCTTTTAATTTCTCATCAATGGCGACTTCAATACAAAATTCAGCTCCATCATTCTGCAATTCCCGCTTCTGCGACGTTACTTCTCGATTACCTTCGTCGAATTTTGTATCTGTAGCAGCTACTGGAAAACCTAATTGGAGAAATGTGAGGAGCAGGAGGAGGAATTATTGCAGAGCTATGGTTCAAGAGACTACAGTTCAAGGTGGTAGTGGTGGTGGACCTTCTGCTGCTTATGCTCGAGAAATGGAGAGACTTTCTGCTAAAGAATCTCTCTTGATTGCTGTATGTTTCAACTTTGAGCTGTTTTGATGTTTATTTGATTGAAATTAGGGTTTGGTTTCACTTGTTTGATGAAATTTGGGGTAATTTGATCTTGATTACGTGCAATTGAGCAGCTATTTTGATGTTTAGTTGATTGAAATTACGATTAATTTTGCTTGTTTGATGAAATTTGGGGTAATTTGATCGCCATTTCATGCAATTGAGCAGCTGATTGAAATTACGATTAGTTTCACTTGTTTGATGAATTTTGGCGTAATTTGATCTTGATTTCGTGCAATCGAGCAGCTATTTTGATGTTAAGTTTATTGAAATTACGATAAGTTTCGCTTGTGTGATGAAATTTGGGGTATTTTGATCTCGATTACATGCAATTGAGCAGCTATATTGATGTTTAATCGATTGAAACCCGACCTCTGGCGATATCAAAAGTTTTGAATTCTTAGAACTCAGATTACCAGCATGAGCAATACTTCAATGGAATTACTGAAACATAAGAAACCGACATGGAATTCAAATTCTCGGCTTCTTAGCGACATTTTCAATCTATAAGCTTGATGCCTCCCATTCAAGTATCGGTTGGCCTGTCTGAAACTTCGATGTTGCATCTGCAGCTTAAAGATGCAGGAGGTTTCAGGTCTGTAGTTACAGGAAAAGCTACAGAAATGCAGCGTATTGATGTAATGGAGAGGATAACTGCTCTTGAACGTCTTAATCCAACACCTCGGCCTACCACGTAGGTGCTTGCTTACAAATATGTCGGCCTACAACCTACAGTCTTCATCTCCTTCTTTGATTAGTATCACGACCACGAGATTTAGTTTGGTTTTTCAGCTTTCCAGGTCGCCCTATTTAGAAGGCAGATGGAATTTCGAGTGGCTCGGTTCTGGCAGTCCAACTGCTCAGTTTCTTTTGGAGTATGTACTCGACTTCCTTCTCGTTCTGTTGGCCTCTCTTTCATGCATTTCAGTCATCAAAATCTGACTGTCTGCATTGAATGTTGGTGCTATTGTTTGAAATTGCAGGAGATTTCCGACCACTTTGGCAAACATTTCCAAAATGGATGTATTCTTGAAGGACAATTACGCAAAAATTACAGCAAGTTTGAGGCTATTGAATTCGGTAAGGTCAGAAACGGCCTCGTTAACACAGGGATTTGTGGAATTTATAGCATTCTTAGCTTGTTTGTTCATGCAGGTAGAAAGCAGATTCACGTTGTCATCTAAACTCTCAGTTGAAGGGCCACTTCGTATGAAAGAAGAATACGCTGAAGGGTTTCTAGAATCACCTACCGTTGTTGAAGAAGCAGTGCCCGATCAAATTCGGGGTGCACTCGGACAAGCTGCTTCTGCAGTTGAACAACTTCCTGTTCCTATCAGGGATGTGCTCTCCAGTGGGATCCGAATTCCACTAGGTATGTAAAAATTGTCGATCCTGATCCTGATCCTGATCCCGATCCTGCAAATAGTTGACAGTGCTGTACTAAAAATCTGGAGTTCATGCAGGAGCCGGAGGGTTCCAGAGACTATTCATGATCTCGTATCTGGATGAAGAGATATTCGTAAGTGTACTCAAGTTTCAACCCAGATTCTCGATCCTTCAATTGGTATTTTTGTTGATGGAAATTTTGTCATCGGACTGGTTTTCATGATGTTTTGTTCAACGATTGATGAATGCAGATAATACGAGATGGTTTTGGAGCACCGGAAGTTTTGACAAGGGTAGACATGGCCGCTTCTTCTGTATCAGACCCTGTAATGGAGTACGTGAGCTGAAACAAAATGAACCTCTCTTTTTTTTTCTCGAATTTTCATCCGAGAAATTCCTTTATATTTTCAACATAATAATACCACAATTTTTTTTTTTGTCAATTTCTGTTTCATTCATTTGTTTACCTTTTATATTCTTCTTCTGGCACCGACCCCAAATCTTTTGGGGACTAAGGCTTTATTATGAAGTAATAAATCGTACTCAAAAGAAAACGTGAGATAATGAACGCAAGAACCACTAAAGCTGGCAAATCGAACGTGTCGGGCTATTTTGTATCGAACTACAAAATCACTTAAACCGATCATATGTAAACTCTTTATTTTTGATAAATACTTTATTTTTGATAAATACTTTATTTTAAAGAGACCCCAACTTGATATTTTTTAAATTTAGAAGATTAATTTTTAAAAAAAAAAACTCAAAAAAATTAATTTCCAAGTAAAAACCAAAAAAAATGACGTATCGATATATATACTTTGGAGATGAGAGCAACCCTAATTTCATGATTCACGTGAAGAAAAGTCCTATGATACATTCCTTTCATAACTCCTAACCTTAAATTTAATCGATTTATCTTATTGTCAACAGACATATCCGTCACGACGTTAAAACCGTTCAAATATTTTCAACTAGTAGTATGAAGGAAATGTCGAAAAAAAAAATTCATACAACCTAGCCACATGGATTTGTCGTTATACTCCTATATCCTACAAGTAAATATTGGACCCGTCATAAGCTTAAACAAATACATTTAATTAATTTGGGATGAATTTTTAAAGAAAAATAATATGATGTATACATTTCTAATAATGACTATATTTAAGGCATTAATAGAAAAATTTTAAATTTAAATTCAATATTAATGACATCAATATACGTGTAAATTTGTCATATATTTATGAAAAATACATTTAATTTTTATTCACAACCCTAATAATATTGTTTCGTCTTTTTCATTTGATTCTTTATGTTTGGTTTTTGTTAATGCATGTTTTCTTTTATTCATATCTTTAGTTATATCTTTTTAAAAATTATAAAAATTTAATATTTATAATACACTCAATAATACAATTTAAACAATATCTTATCTGACTATTTTTTATCTTATACATTAGAATTTATACATTATATTGACTAAATACTCCCTCAAGTTTTAAATTATTGTCTCGTTTGTTGAATACAATATGAGGAGTATTATTATATTGAAACAGGACACTAATTAAAAACCGGAGGGGTATTTATTCTTGAACCTAAAGTTTGTAACTCTTTATTACTCCAAAAATTTATCATTAACGCTTTCAACTCAATTTTATTTTGAAACTATATTTTTTTTATTATTCTTTTATTTCATTAATTATTGTTCGTCTTCCACGCTTATTGACGCTTTCAACTCCGTATTTTTAATTTTTCTGACTAACCACTCGAGTTAATGATTCATATTAACCGATCCCAAATTTTTTCTGAAGCAACCAAGGCTTTGTTGTTGACTAGTCACATCAATAATGACTAGATTTTTTTTTGCCAAAAACTAATGTTTTTTTAAACCTCAATAATTACTAAATTTGATTACTCATTACTTTAAACCTCAATAATCACTAAATTTGATTACTCATTACTTTATTAGCACTATACCTTAACATTTATGGCTATAAAAGGGGATGAAGTTTCCTTAATAAAACACACAAAACAAACCCTAAATCCCTAATAATTACCAATTCAAGCAAAAAAAAAAACTAAGTGTTGAGTAATATTTAATTATTTATAATAATGAAGAATATGACGGCGTTTAGCGTGGTGGTGGTGGTCGTGGCATTGGTGGTGTTAACCATCAATCCTGAGCCAGCTGTCGCGGTTCGTCAAATCAATCCACTATATAGTATCATGTCTTATGCCTACACTCGCCCGCTCACATGCGGGCAACGTGGGTACAGTTGCACTAGCACTGCAGATTGTTGTGGCACGTGTTTCTGTGGATCTAACACGTGGTTCACTGACGTATGTCTACCTACTAAGTCTGGTTTTTTCGGGCCTAATTGTGATGCTTAATCGTAATTATTAACCTAATTACGACACAAAAAAAAAATTATGTAAAAATTATATATTATGTTTGTTTGATCGTTCACTACTAAAAACACGGAGCAATAATAATGAGCTATATGTTGTTTGGTTGTTCACTCGTTCACCAGATTTCTGTCTCGATAATTTGTTTACCTTTTATATTATTTACGAGTTTTAATTAGTAAAAGTGATCTTGTACGTGTGTTGTTCAATTGTTCTAGCTTGTAATAATATAATTCAAATAAAAGAGCGGTATAATTGTGTTGTGTTGTGTGAATCAAAAGTGTTAAGTGTTCTATATTGATTGATATTTATATGTTGGTAGTATCGAGATTTAATTTTGGATCGAAAAGATTAATTAAGATTGAATTGTAGTATCATATGATTTTACAAATTCACTAAAATACATACGGAGTACTTATTATTATTGTACTATTATTGTCTATCGATATATATCTATCTATATTTTAACTTATACATACGAGTATAATAAAGCAGAAATCATCGCATAAATAAGATCCAATTTCAAAAAAATTGAGGGAAAATGAGCGGTCTTAGGGCACGTTTGGTTTACCATGGGAAGATGAAGTTACCGGGAACTTTAAATTCACGTGAATTTGTATTTAATGGGAATTAAAAAATATTGTTTGGTTGCCATGTGGGAAATGACTTCATGCGGGAAGTTCTACACACCAAGGGGGCTTGGTGAGTTACTTCCCCCATTGTGGAGGAAGTGACAATTCCCGGGAAGTGGGCGACCAAACAACTCCCTGAAAATGCACTTCCCGGTAATTGGATGAGTAACCAAACGACCCATTAGTATACTCCGTAGTAGATACTAGTCCAATTCATTTTTTGGTCCATAATGGTCCAGTCTTTGTACATTCTTGGACCGCCCGGATCAATAATAATAATAATAATAATAATAATAATAATAATAATTATTATTATTATTATTATTATTATTATTATTATTATCATCATTATTAGGGTTATTTCATGGAAATAATACCAACTGTGCGTGTGTTTCTTAAATTAATACAAATTATACGTAATCTCATTTTAATACGAACTACGCATTCATTAATCTCGCTTTGTTATGGGTGACCAGCTACCTGATGAACCTTCATTTTTCAACTCTTCCTCTAACTTTTCTTCTTCTAATTTACATTTCGTGTTCATTTTCGGTCATTGATAAAAAAAAAAAACCAAAAATTCATCTTCCATTTGTTTATCAATTATCCTTATAGAAGCTATGAAAAAAATGTTTTTATTGTAATTTTGACTTTCGCGATAACTGCAACGGACCTAATAAAACCTTAGAAAGTTACAACAAGTCACTATGACCGGTAATAGCAAGTCATAATTTCATACCTAGCAAAGCGAGATTAATGAATGCATAGTTCATATTAAAATGAGATTACGCATAGTTGGTATTATCCCCATGAAATAACCCTTATTATTATTATGGGTATGGCAAAAAAAACATGTTTGTAACGAAATATCAATCACAAAATTGTATCGGATCAAACAATATTCAATTGGACAGATAAAGAGACACAATTTGTGAGTAATTCTAAAATTTAATTTGTCTTATCTAATCATGTGATATTATTTGATTCATCGTCCTTTAATCGTCACAAGTGAGACTTTTTACTCTATATTTTTATTTAAGGTAAGTTGTTCGATCCACTAAAAGTCTAAAACGGTCTGAATCGATCCAGTACAGCCAACTACACCATAGCTTTTCTATGGTACGGATCTTAAATTAGAACCGCTATTATAGGTAAGATATATGTTGTCGATTTCTTAGTTAGAACCAAGATAATAATTAAGGTGACGATTCTTTAATCAGAACCACCAACGTCAGTAGTAAGATATGGTTGTGCTCACAAGTTAGAACCGTTATCATAGGTTAGTTATGACGAGTAACTTAAGACGACACTTGACACATAATTCCATCTAATCCGACTCGACCCTATTATTTATCGTCGCATTCGAACTGATATCCCTAGAAAGTTTGACAATAGTCGTCCAAAAACCAAGTTTGACTCAACACCGTACCAACCCAAACTCGACCTCTTTTTTTTTTCAAAATCGAAAATAATCTGATCCAATAAACCCTTATTTTTGTGTTTAACATTACCCATTTGCAAAATAAATAAATCAATAATCACGTGAATAAAATTATTGGAAATGATGATAAATCGTAACATCCCAGCAATGTCCTCACTCATGCGGTTCCCGGAAATCTTGCCGGGACTCCAGGAGGTCACCCATCCTAACACTTCTCCCAGTCAAGCACGCTTAACTGTTGAGTTCTTTTGTATGGATGACCAGAAAAATTTTGTTGATATAAGTAATGCTTCAAATCACTTTAAGCAAAACTAATAAACAAAATATCTTCAATTAACATGGGATGTTTCATAAAAACAGTCTTAAGGTTGAAGCACAGTTTCATTTAATTTTTTCCTCCTTGATGAATATTTTACTAAATATTGCTTCTTATACTTGAAATTTGTAACCCTTTAAAAACTTATTATTAACACTTTCAACTTAATTTTGATTATAAAACTGTTTTTTTTTTGTTATTTTATTGCATTATTTGTCTTCCAATTTTATTTTATTTTTATTGTTTTAGGTGTGGACTTGACAACCTCATATAATGATTCACGTTATCCAACCCCAAATCTTTTTGAAACTAACGATATGTTGTTATTGTTATTGTTGAATAGTCACATCAATAATAACTCTATTTGATTCTATCACTTGACATTAGGGCTATAAAAGGGGAGGAATTTTCCTTACAAAAAACACACAAACCAAACCCTAAATCCACAATAACATCAACCAATATATATAATTCTAGCAAAAAAAAAAACTAAGTGTTGAGTAATAATAATGAAGAATATGACGGCGTTTAGCGTGGTGGTGGTGGTCGTGGCATTGGTGGTGTTAACCACCAATCCTGAGCCAGCTATCGCTGCTCGTCAAATCAATCCACTTTATAGTATCATGTCTGATGCCTACGCTCGCCCGCTCACATGCGGGCAACGTGGGTACAGTTGCACTACCACTGCAGATTGTTGTGGCACGTGTTACTGTGGATCTAACGCATTTTTCACTGACGTTTGTCTACCTACTAGGTCTGGTTTTTTCGGGCCTAATTGTTATGCTTGATCGTAATTAACCTAATTACGACACACACAAAAAATATAATCAAAGCTATAATTAATATGTTTATAATTATATGTTTGTTTGGTCGTTCACTACTAAAAACACGGAGCAATATATTGATACGTACTCTTTTAGTCTTGGTCATTTCATTAAAGGTAAAAAAAAATGACTGATACAGAGAGCGTATTTATTATCCGTTAATTTGTTTTGTCTATTGTACGTGTGTTGTTCAGTTGTTCTAGCTTGTAATATTATAATCTTATAATTCAATAAAGGAGCGGGACAATCGTGTTGTGTTTGTGTTTGTGTTGTGTGAATGAAAAGTGTTATTAGAACGTAGTTTTCTATTGATCGACACCTACGTTGGTCGTATGATCGAGATCTAGGTTTGGATTGATAGGTTTAAATAACTAGCATCGGAACCGAAGATGTCTTGGCCTACTGGTTGTGACTAGGTACTGTGGACTATAGGTCCCAGGTTCGAATCCCCCATCTCCTATATTGTAATGCGACTATAAGTGCGCGCTTCGTTGAACCAAAAAAAAAAGAAAAAAAAAAGAAAAAAACTAGCATCGGAGTGTAGGATCGTAACATTTTACAAATTTATTGAAATCTAGACTTGGAAAACAGATCGGCTCGTGTCGTGTTCATGTTTGTGTCATCGCTAAATGGGTCAGGAACTCCTCAACCCAAACCCGACCCATTTAAGTTTCGTGTCGTGTTCGTGTTGACCCACTTAGATGAATGGGTATTAAGCCTCAACCCAAACCCATTTATTTCGTGTCGTGTTTTCGTGTTGATGCGCGTATTTTATATACACTTTTTATGCTCTTATTACGCGCATTCTCGTGTTTATTGAATAGTGAAAACTATTATTTTGCCCCGAATTGGCTACTTTGTGGTGTGTATTGTCCTTTTGCAGGAACGGAAGACAAAGGAGCTAAAACGAACCAAAATCGTGCCAAATCGAAGCTGGAAAATTGCTGTACGCTGAAACGGGCGATAGTCGACCGACTATCACAATAGTCGGCCGACCATGACGATAGTCGACCGACTATTACAATAGTCGGCCGACTATTCTGGAGCTGCAGAGATCAAGTTGATGCATGGTTAGTCGACCGACTATTACAATAGTCGGCCGACTATTCCTGGACTGCGGGCAGATTTCGTGATCAGCAAGGAATTTCCTAAACGCAAGAGTTTCCTAAACAGTTTTTAACCCATCCAATTTGTATAAATAGGGCTTTGGGAGCCACATTAGAACTCACTTCTTATCATCTCTCAACTTCTCCCTTATTCTCTTTAGATTTCTTTTAGACTTCTTCTCTACTTTTATTTTCTCTAGTTTAATTTCTTCTCAAAACTCGGTTATTGTAAGAACTTTTGGATTCGAATCGCCTTCATTCCTTCGGTAATTTTATTAATCTTCCTTCCTTCTTCTTTGTTCTTCATTGTTTCCTTCTTCATATTTAATTATTCTCAATTATTATTTTATACTTGTCGTAAATTTATTATTATTCGTGATGTTTAATCTAGTAAATTCTTTTATTAATCTTGTTGTTCTTGAATTAATTATGAGTAGCTAATTTCCCTCGCTAGGATTTAGGGGATCTGCGAATTGAATGTGGTCGCTAAATAATTTATAGATCTGTCAATAATATTGTGTCTGAGTTGTCAATTGTAGCATATAATCGCGATTAGTCAGTTAATGCGCATGATTGATTAATTGAATCTGGTAAACTTGAACCTAAGATCGGAAGCCTGGTAAAAGTTAGACCTGCTACAACACATTAGTTTGCCCTAATAAGATCGGAAGCCTTTAGACGCATGCTAGGGTGAATAGCGGACCGGAAGGACCTTTTCAATACCCCTTAGACCAATATCTGCGACAGACCTGTGACTTAGACCGTGACCATATGAGATTCGTAGTGAACCGACAATCCTAGTTTTCTCTCCATATATTTATTCATCTTCATTCGTCTTATTTTATTTTAGTTATTTCTTTTCTCTTAATTCTCTTTCGTTCATTATTTTAGATTAGTTAAAACAAACAAACAAAACCCCCAATTTAGTTACTTAGATAGACTTTAATTGCAAGTAGAATTTATTTGTCTCCTTGTGGATTCGACCTGACTTCCCTAGCTATATTTTTAGTTAGACCTAAGTTGGTTATCTTTGATAGGTATACGACTAGCTTATCAAATTTTGGCGCCGTTGCCGGGGAGACGGTTAATTTTACTTGTCTTTTTAGTTTATCTTTTGTCTCAGGGAACTTACGTTCCTTGAGACGGTTCTCATATTTTCCTTCTTAGTTCTGTGTATGCCCAGGTCTAACAGGTCCGAGATTCATCCTTTTGATCCCGAACCTGAGAAGACTTTACGAGCTAGACGGAGTTTTTGGAGGGAAATTCGTCAAGCGGAAAAATCTAATCCGCTTGACCCAGTTTTCGCTAATCTGGAAGCGGAATATTCGTCCCACGAGGAGGACAACTCAAGCACCAAGTCAGACACTGAGTCAGATATCTCAGTTCCAATCATGCCGCCGAAGCTTTCCACTCACTCCGAGCCGACTCAGGCTAACATCCCAAAAGGATGGAAGCTACCGACTCCTACCACCGGCTCTTTCGAGATTCGTCCCGCTTATATCAATTTAGTGGAGCGAAATACCTTCTCGGGCAATAAAAACGAAGACCCCGGACAACATATGGAAATATTCACTGATTATTGTTGTTCAATTCCAGTTGCTCCCGGGGTAACACAAGAACAAGTAATGGAGGCCTTATTTCCATTTTCTCTTACAGGTCCAGCCCGTAGATGGTATCGAGATTTGGACAAAGATGCAGCCAACATCAATGACTGGAATTCATTGGCGCTCGCTTTTTATAAGCATTACTACCCTCCTCAGCGCACTAATCAGATACGGAGTCAAATAACCAGTTTTAAGCAAGGACCATTGGAAGATCTACATGAAACATGGACTAGATTTAAGGATCTAGTCCGCTCTATTCCTCACCACGGATTTGAACCATGGTTTTTATGTAATCAATTTTATAACGGTTTATTTGATGATAATCGTGCTATTCTTGATGGTGCAGCTAACGGACGTTTCCAAAACAACGTTGATGATGACAAAGGTTGGAAATTGATCGAGGAGATGGCCACGCATCGAGCCGAATATGGAAATCCAAGAGGTAGTGTTCGGGTAGCCGCGGCGGAAACTAGTGAGATTATGGCTCAATTTGATCATCTTCATGCCCGTCTCGACAAAATTCAGAATCCGCCTCATAAAAACGAATCGAATCAGCAAACTGTCCATGCCATGATCAAACAGAAGGCAATGTGTGAGCGATGTGGTATAGAAGGCCATAGCGCGGGGGAATGTATGACCGGGATGGAACAAGTTCTAGCTTTTCAACACTTCAAGCAAGGTAATCCCTATTCTAATTACTACAATGAGAGGACTAGGGAGCATCCAAACTTCAGTTGGACGAGTCAGAATGTGTTGAACCCAGTTCCTCAGCCGAAGCAACAAGCTTATGTTCCGCCTCATCGCGGACAACAACAAGGCTTCCAAAAGCCTCTAGCTCTTCCACCGCCAACTCAACCTCTTGCTATTCTTCCTCCACCACCTGTGACTCCGGCTCCAGTTCCTAGTGAATATCAGGAATTGAAGAGTATGATGCAATCTCTCATGATCCAGATGCAGAAAAGTGACCAATCTAAAGATGCACAGATCAAGATGTTGGAGACACAGGTGGCGCAACTTGCCACAAATCAGTCTGCTAGGCAACCAGGCACACTACCGTCACAGCCGGAAAAACAGCATGATACGGCCAACGCGATTCAGCTTCGAAGCGGCCTTACTTATGACGAGCCCAAGATGCCTAGTTATGATAATTCTGTTAATGTGGAGGATGTAATAGTTGATGATGTATCGTTAAAAACTGCTGAAACTGCTGTGAATGACGAACTGGTCAATAATAGTCGACCGACTATTCATAATAGTCGACCGACTATCATTGACAGATTAACAGAAACTGCAGGTGAGGAGGAAAATAGTCGACCGACTATCCCTGATAGTCGACCGACTATTGATAATAGTCGACCGACTATCCTTGATAGTCGGCCGACTATTCCAGAGACAGGATCCAGATCCGAGACGGTCGCTGCTGATAAGCCGTCTGATGCTGAAGTGGAAACGGGTGTTCTACAAGATAAAGCTGCTGAACAGATCAAAATTCAAGTTCCTTTTCCTAGCCGGTTGAAGAACAAGAAGATCGAGAATCAGTTCAGTAAGTTTATGGAGGTCGTCAAAAATCTCCAGGTAACCGTTCCCTTCACGGAATTAATTACCCAGGTACCCTCTTACGCAAAATTTATGAAAGATATTCTGACCCGTAAGAGGAACTTTAATGAACATGAGACTATTGCTTTTACTGCTGAGTGTAGTGCTCTAATTCAGAATAAGTCTCCACCCAAACTGAAAGACCCGGGTAGTTTTTCCATACCATGCACCATAGGCACCCATGTAATCGATAAAGCTTTATGTGATTTGGGTGCAAGTGTCAGTGTCATGCCCTATTCAGTTTGCGAGAAACTGAATATGGGTCAGCTTAAAGTCACAAGTGTGACTCTTCAGATGGCTGATAGGTCAGTTAAACGTCCCCTAGGAATCTTAGAGGATGTCCCTGTGAGGATAGGTAAATTCTTTATACCTGTCGATTTCATTGTTTTAGATATGGCTGAGGATACACAGATTCCTATAATTTTAGGTAGGCCATTTCTACATACTGCGGGGGCCCTCATAGATGTCAAGCACGGACGCTTGACTCTAGAGGTGGGGGACGATAAAGTGACCTTTAACCTGGCTAACACATTAGCTAAGCCTATGATTGAAGACACATGCTATGCTCTCGATATTATTGATGACGCTGTTTTTGATGTTTGTATGGGTTCCCTGAGTAGGGACCCACTCGAGACTTTGATGTGTTTAGACACTTGTGCAGGCGATGAGCTTAATGATGATGTTGTGTGGGATATGCTAGGATCTACACAATATATACCGGACCATGTATTTCGAGATGATTCTAAGTCTTATCCCGTCATCATAAATAATAAGGTAGACAAGAAGAAGTCCACCGCGAGGAATCGTTTCAAGGTGAATGACCAAGATCACTTTGTTAAGGATGAGAAAGGAGGAGAAGTCGAGGTTTTGTACCTCGAAACAGTCACTAACTGAGCAAGGTGACTACGGTCGTGCGGGACCTTAAACCAGCGCTAACCGGGAGGCAACCCGGGTTGTAAAACATTTGTACCTGCATTTAGTTAATTAGAGCATATTTACTTTTCTGCATTATAGATTTTGTGAGGGTGAGAACGAGGGTCTAAAGGTTTGAATTAAGTTTTGCAGAGAACAGGCTGCTGACGGAAAACTGGAATGAGTCAACAATAGTCGACCGACTATTTTCATAGTCGGCCGACTATTCCTATTGTCGGTCGACTATTCCAATAGTCGGTCGACAATTCCGACATCGCGCACCTTGGCTGACAATTTTCGTCAAATAAGTTTTTCTTTCTTTACTTACTTCAGTTACTTTTATAACTCCTAAACCCTATTTTTCTTACTCCTCCCACCTACCCCCATCCTTACCTTCATCTTCTTCATTTCAAATCTTCATCTTCAACCTCTACCCATCTTCTTCTCCCCATCACTATCTCCTTTAAATCTCTTCATCCTTGCTATTTTCTTGTCTCTATTGAAATTGTAACTACTTTCCAACCATTCAAGTAAGTTTCTTGGGTTAATTTTCTTCCTTTTTCTTCTTCCCGTCTAACTGCTGCGCTGTGCGTTTTCTGCTGTTCGCCGGAGTCGCTGACTATCGGAATAGTCGGGCGACTGTTCTCATTGTCGGACGACTATTCCGATAGTCGGACGACTATCGTGTCTGTCAGGCGATTATTGTCCGCGATTACTGGGTTTCTGCCGCGATTACTGTTCATCCACATATTGTTTTGAATCTATTCAGAATCTGTTTTCAGGCTTGAATTTCAGATTTCGAGCTGGTTTTTCTGGGATTTATGTTATTACTCATATTGTTTACCCAAATTTGTTGATTTCATCCACATAATAATGTTTTTACCCAAATTTCAGTTTTGAAACTAGGGTTTTGATTTCAATTGATTTGGGGTTTTTGTGTGAGTAGTACACCAAGTCTGATTTTAGCTATTACAGGTCAATATGGATGCAAGAAAAAGACAACGCCAGGGAAGCACAAGACGTCGGGTCGACATTAGCCGGGAGTCAATGCCGAGTCAAGACCTCGTTCCCTTTCCCGAGGAGAGCATACCGGAATATCCAAACGTTCAGTTTGCCTCAGCTGATCAGAGGGAGCGTTTTGTCCAGTTGGCAGCTCTTAAGGTCGGCCTAATCTCTCCTACAGCTTGGCACCCGACTTACTACACCTATCCCGAGGGAGGCTATGGTAACAATGCCGGGAATGCGGAGAGAAATGATGGAGAAGGAGATGACGGGGAGGGAGATGACGACAATGGAGCTAACGATGGTGGCAGTCAGGAGGAGAGTGGTGACGAGAGCTCCGATTAGAGCGGTTTGGGGAGGTCTCCATTTGTATATACATCTTGTAAGTAGTTCTTCTTTTTCTTTTTGCACTTCCATCGTTTTGCATTCCTTCCCCGTTTTTATTGTTGCCTCTTATTGTTTGCTGTACACAATGAGGGCATTGTGTGATTTGGTTTGGGGAGGGTATGCTTCTGTCTGTTTTCATCCATTTGCATATTTCTTGCATTTTCGCATGCATAAAAAATCAAAAAAAATCAAAAATATGTTTTTGCATTTAGTCGAGTCTTAGTTGAGTCGGAATGCTATGTAGCGATGATGATATTGCTTTTATGTCTTCATTTAGTTTCTCATCCTAGTGTGCCGTTAGAATTTTTGTATATAATTACATGCGGTATTCTTGCATCTTTGGTTAACGGTACTGAACGAATAAACTTGACTCATTGTTGGCAAACTACTCAGATTTGTAAAGAATTAGAGCCTTAAACTGATGACATTCATGATCAGTTTCTTTTAGGATTGAGAGTAGTACTCCTTATGAGACATGTAACATCAAATTGCATAAGCATGACATTCGTCTCTTGATACCTGTACGTTTTTGACTCGTGGTTTTGACATGTGCGAAAAAGGCAAATCCTTTCTTTTAATTAATTCCCATAAGCCTCACATAGCCAAATTGACCTGTTTGACCCGTTTATTAACTACATGCCATAATTTGCCTACCCTAGTCAAGCTAGTAGATTAGTTGAACGGAATTGTTTTTTCGGGTTAACTTTGGTACCATGATATTGGAAAAGAAAAAAGGGGAATTGGAAAAAATGAATTGATGAAGAAAAAAAAGAAAAGAAAGGAAAGAAGAAAGAAAAGAAAAAAAATGAAGTGAAACTAGAAGAAGAATGTGTTTTTGCTATGAGAAAAGAATTTATCTCTCTAATTTCATAGTTAATAGTGGGAAGCGGTTTTGATAAGGCGCTTGTTGCTATGCCTAATTTCTTCGACTGGAGTTTGGTGAGAACGGAATGTTTACTATTGATGGGTGTAAGGAATACTAGCTTGACTTTTACCTCCTCATATCCATATTGTTTTGCCCCTTCTTACCCGACTAGCCTCACTTTATACCATATGTAAGTCCTTGGCACGTGTCTTTCCCGATAGAATGCGTATGTACGGTTAGTAGAGATTGATTTCATGTTAGATTGCATGCATGTTCTTATAGGTCGCAGTTTAGGTGAGTGCTTTGTCTTTCCGTTTTTACATAAAAACTCACAATATCACCCTTTTGTGTGATGAGCGATCCGTGAGAGTCCGACATGGACGAGTCTTGCAAGGTTGAAGGTTCAGTATTGTTGTCATTGGTCAAGCTTGTTGTGTGTAGTTGTGTACATTGATTTTAATCGTCACATTGGTTTGGGTAACTTTGAAGCATATTCCGCTATGAGTTATATACATTCCATTAGGATTGGGTTAAAGTTTTGCGCTTGCTTGGGGACAAGCAAGGGTTTGGTTTGGGGAGATTTGATGCGCGTATTTTATATACACTTTTTATGCTCTTATTACGCGCATTCTCGTGTTTATTGAATAGTGAAAACTATTATTTTGCCCCGAATTGGCTACTTTGTGGTGTGTATTGTCCTTTTGCAGGAACGGAAGACAAAGGAGCTAAAACGAACCAAAATCGTGCCAAATCGAAGCTGGAAAATTGCTGTACGCTGAAACGGGCGATAGTCGACCGACTATCACAATAGTCGGCCGACCATGACGATAGTCGACCGACTATTACAATAGTCGGCCGACTATTCTGGAGCTGCAGAGATCAAGTTGATGCATGGTTAGTCGACCGACTATTACAATAGTCGGCCGACTATTCCTGGACTGCGGGCAGATTTCGTGATCAGCAAGGAATTTCCTAAACGCAAGAGTTTCCTAAACAGTTTTTAACCCATCCAATTTGTATAAATAGGGCTTTGGGAGCCACATTAGAACTCACTTCTTATCATCTCTCAACTTCTCCCTTATTCTCTTTAGATTTCTTTTAGACTTCTTCTCTACTTTTATTTTCTCTAGTTTAATTTCTTCTCAAAACTCGGTTATTGTAAGAACTTTTGGATTCGAATCGCCTTCATTCCTTCGGTAATTTTATTAATCTTCCTTCCTTCTTCTTTGTTCTTCATTGTTTCCTTCTTCATATTTAATTATTCTCAATTATTATTTTATACTTGTCGTAAATTTATTATTATTCGTGATGTTTAATCTAGTAAATTCTTTTATTAATCTTGTTGTTCTTGAATTAATTATGAGTAGCTAATTTCCCTCGCTAGGATTTAGGGGATCTGCGAATTGAATGTGGTCGCTAAATAATTTATAGATCTGTCAATAATATTGTGTCTGAGTTGTCAATTGTAGCATATAATCGCGATTAGTCAGTTAATGCGCATGATTGATTAATTGAATCTGGTAAACTTGAACCTAAGATCGGAAGCCTGGTAAAAGTTAGACCTGCTACAACACATTAGTTTGCCCTAATAAGATCGGAAGCCTTTAGACGCATGCTAGGGTGAATAGCGGACCGGAAGGACCTTTTCAATACCCCTTAGACCAATATCTGCGACAGACCTGTGACTTAGACCGTGACCATATGAGATTCGTAGTGAACCGACAATCCTAGTTTTCTCTCCATATATTTATTCATCTTCATTCGTCTTATTTTATTTTAGTTATTTCTTTTCTCTTAATTCTCTTTCGTTCATTATTTTAGATTAGTTAAAACAAACAAACAAAACCCCCAATTTAGTTACTTAGATAGACTTTAATTGCAAGTAGAATTTATTTGTCTCCTTGTGGATTCGACCTGACTTCCCTAGCTATATTTTTAGTTAGACCTAAGTTGGTTATCTTTGATAGGTATACGACTAGCTTATCACGTGTCATGCTCCATATTTGGAAAGTATTAACATATTTATGTTAAAAATGATTAAAAATATTTGGACTAATTTAATAAACAGGTTATTTGTGTCAGGTTCGTGTTTTGGGACCTCAACCCAAACCCGACCCAATTGAATCTCGTGTCGTGTTCGTGTCGACCTACTTACTTAAATGGGTCATCAATAACCCTCAACCCAAACCCGTTTATTTCGTGTCGGGTTCATGTCGGGTCATTTTTTGCGCGCCGGCTCTAAATGAAATCTATATATTTATATATATACTTCCTCCCTTCAAATCCAAATAGTACGCTTTCCTTTTGAACACGGTTCACAACCTAAAAGATTATACAAATATATGGTACGCTTGTTATATAAAAAACGGTACAAACAAAGTTGTCATTTAATTAAATGTACATCTAATCATAAAATAAGTACGAATAAGACATAAATTTACGTCCAAGTACGTAAATCATTTATTCATTATACATCAACACTTATTTTTTTAAAACCCGATAATTTCCTCAATATATATCAAAGTAAATAAATATTTTACGTATTTATTTACTCTAATAATAAAAACAATAACACGATAACATAAACTAACACGACACGACACATACAAATATACAACATCATTTATTCATTATACATCAACACTTAATTAAAAAATACGATAATTTCCACAATATATATTAAAGTAAATAAATATTTTACATAATTATTTACTCTAATAATAAAAACAATAACACGATAACATAAACTAACACGAGACGACACATACAATACAACATCATTTATTCATTATACATCAACACTTAATTAAAAAAAACCCGATAATTTCCTCAATATATATCAAAGTAAATAAATATTTTACGTATTTATTTACTCTAATAATAAAAACAATAACGCGATAACATAAAATAACACGAGATGACACATACAATACAACATCATTTATTCATTATACATCAACACTTAATTAAAAAAACCCGATAATTTCCACAATATATATTAAAGTAAATAAATATTTTACATATTTATTTACTCTAATAATAAAAACAATAACATAGACTAACACGAGACGAAACATTACAACATCATTTATTCATTATACATCAACACTTAATTAAAAAAAACCCGATAATTTCCACAATATAGTTAAATATTAAGGTAAATAAATATTTTAGGCATTTATTTACTCTAATAACAACAACAACAACACGATATTACGATAACATATTACCGACAAGACGACAAATTTACGTACTCATGATCCAAGTACGTAGCATTGCATGCATGCATGCATGGGGACGTAGGTAGGTGATCAAATACCACAAGTAGAGCCCAATGTTGTGGTTAAACATATGGGTGATGAAGAAAACCAATTGGTCCCACACACACAATAACCACAACAATCGGCATTGGTCGAGCACGGGCTCCCATACTGATGACACCAACCGTCGTTGGGACGGGTGGCAACGATATTGTTGTCGATCATAAGAGCAGACAGGATATCATATCTGTTGCGAGTTGCTGAGACGGGTTCAGGGGTGGTGGTCAGCAGTACTAGCGCTATGGCTAGTACTATCGCCACCACCTTCATATTGTTCTTCTTCATGTTAACAAACCATCTCAACCAAAACCTTAAGGCGATGGTTGAGGGTCGTTTATATTCTATTACGCCCCCTCACTCGAATGCCCTTTGGGCTTGAAGAGTGGTTAGTGTGCACCGGCTCCCCCGTACCGTGTGCTGAGATTCCACTTGAGAGTTCGAGATATTGGGGGCTGCCAGGGTTCGAACTCGTGACCTCTGGCTCTGATACCATGTTAGTAATATGATGCTTGACTTCATTCATCATAATGCAATGTAATATATACAAGTGTGTGCTAACTAATCAGCAAGTCTAAGGCCTATTATCTAGCTAACTATAACCTATTCTTTGGGAGATTATCATGGGATACATAATTGACTAATACTAAGTCACCTCCTAAGAATGAGGGCACGGTTAATATGATACAATGGATACATGTTATCACACCCCCGCAGTCGAAGCGGGAGGGGGACGGACGCTTAGACTGTCGCGAAAATCATCGAACAAGACGCGGGGAAGACCCTTGGTGACGTAGAAGTGGAGACATGTCATCACTAAGAAAATCATATGAGACAGAATCTTGTGGATGAATGTCAGCAAAAGGGAACTTGGATTCATCAAATAACACATGGCGGGAGACTATGACTTTGCCACTTGATAAATCATAGCATTTGTAACCGCGGTGATGGGACGGGTATCCAAGGAAAACACAAGGAGAAGAGCGGGGTTGTTTTGGTTTAAAGATGCCATGCATTCCTCTGGTTGTCATGGTCCGACTAGGAGGAACAACGGGAACAGATTCAGACTCGGTGACTGGAGGAGGACTGACTCGGGATGGGGGCGAGTGTAAGACCGTGGATTGGGTGGCATGTGGGGTCTGATGATTATCTTGCACCGGTGACCGAGTTAGGGTTGTGGGTGTAACTGGGTCTGGAATTGGTGACTCAAATTGGAGTTAGAGTTAGGGTTGTGGGTGGTACTGGGCTCTGATACCATGTTAACAAACCATCTCAACCAAAACCTTAAGGCGATGGTTGAGGGTCGTTTATATTCTATTACTTCATCATCTCCATAATAATAATAATAATAATAATAATAATAATAATGTTTTTTTTGGTGTTGTTGGTTGTTGTTTGAGTGATGATGTTCAATTGAGTAAACTTCACCACCTTTTATAGCCACAATGCATGTGTTTCACTACTATTCACAGATACGACAGATACATGCATTAGCGTGAATTAGTGTGAAACCGTCTCTTGTGGAGAGTAATAGACATGCATGCATTAATGGTATTGATAGATGCCGATCGAGGGATGGGATTTGAACAGTGATACAATTCGATGATATGGCTAGCCTTAGAGTTTCATGATTCACGTGAATTATTGATAGTCCCACCAATAGTAATTAATGACTAGATAAGGGTAATCCCGGCAATAATAGTACTCCCTCCACACCACAATGATCTTCCCACTTTATAATGACACATGGATTAAGAAATGGGTAATGAAAGGTGGTAAATTGTTGGGTGGGGTTCAAGATGTCAAATCACAAAAAGTAACCAATAGAAAGAGAGTATAATGGATGAATAAGGAAAGTTTTGAAGTGAGAAAATCTTAGCGGAGTTTTCTTTTAAGGAAAGTGGGAAAATCTTAGTGGTGGGGAGGGAGTAGTAGGGATGGCAATGGGTCATCGGATTCGGATCGGGTGAAGCCTCACTCGCATCTATTACCCGTCTCTATTCGCCCACCTGATCCATCCATCATCCACTAACAGTGTCATCCATATCCGATCTACCCGTCATCCACGGGTGAAATAACAGGTGGTTCGGGTGATTTAATGGGTGATTCACTTGTACTACGGAGTATTATTATTTTGTGAAATAAATACCAAATCGAAAATAATTTCTTGCGAGACCTAGCTTGCGACTTACACCTTTCGTCGCCATGGTAGTATTATTTGAGTTAGGTCTAGTCTAGGAAATAAAAATGAATAAGGTTTTAGGAAAACAGGGGACATTCTCTTATTCTCGGATAATTTTTATGATATATATTATTTTTTAATGGATGGATGTCGGGTGGTTAACGGATTACGGTGGGATGATGCTCCACCCGCATCTGACCCAATCCATCACCCGTCTCATCCACCACCCGCTATTCATCCATTTATTCGGGTTTTCACCCATTTATTTTTCACGGGTGGATCGGGTGCAGGGTGGATGCGGGTGAAATTGTCATCCCTAAATAGTAGTCGTCCAAGTGATAAATCGTAATCGTCTTTCATATGACACGTCTCAAAATCTTTTTATAA
This sequence comes from Agrostemma githago, assembly GCA_958450325.1. Lineage (NCBI taxonomy): Eukaryota > Viridiplantae > Streptophyta > Magnoliopsida > Caryophyllales > Caryophyllaceae > Agrostemma > Agrostemma githago. The sequence continues at coordinate 75,188,640 of OY288247.1, read as the reverse complement.
ATGAACTGAATACAGATTTGTAAAAAATAAATAAATAACGCGTTTTTGCACAGCCTTCTATATATCGTTTTTATTGACACGGTCTTTCGTGAAGAAATTTATAGATCCGATGAAATAATTTCCAAAAGGATGAAATTTCTCTATTTTAACAAATAGTAGACCGAGATCTGACCTCAATTGTATCACCGTACGTAGAAATTTCATTGCTCTCATAATCTTGCACATAGTTCTTAATAAATTTAAGTCTTATACTAATGTAAAGTACTGAAACCTCGAAATAAAGGAAAAAACCTCGAAATAAAGGACGAAAAAACAACTCTCATATAAAAAAAGACTTATATTGAAGAGTTCGATTATCAAGAATTGGAAATTAAAAAATTATTGGGGCTTACCATCGATTAATTATCGATGGAGGAGGAAAGCTGGTTTTTTTTAGAGGAGAAGGAGGAGGAAAACTAGATGTCCTAAGTTTATTAGGGTTAATTAAACACAATTATTATTATCTCGTAATAATATCAATATGAACAAAATGATAGTGTATCTTGTTTAGTTATTTAGGGCAACGGAAAAAAAAATGACGAGTTGTTGATGAAAAACCATGAATCATGCACATCCTCTTGGCTCTACTCTAGTTCCTAAAGCGAGTCAAGTCTAACATGCTTCCGTACTTTTTTCACGGAAATTGACATTTGGTGCTTTTAAACAAATAATTGAACATTTAAGTTTTTATTGGCAAAAAAATAAATATAAAACTTAGGGCTCGCTTGGAATGGGAGTAATTATTCCGGGGGTAATGGAGCAAAAATGAACTAGAAAATGACGGAAAGTAGTGATATACTAAGTGAAAATGAAGAAAATTAAGGAAATTTAGCTTATTTGGGAGGAATTATTACTCCCCTCTCCCCCAAGTAATGCATTACCCCCAATGGGGTAATTATTTCCCCTCATATCCATTTTACACTATATAATGTCACAACCAAGCAACAAGCTCATTCATTTTTAGTTCATTTTTGCTCTATTACCCCCATTCTAAGCGAGCCCTTAAGGTTTTATATTCACGAAGGCCTAAATGTTAGATATTTTCTGAGTTCTGACAAAACAACCTTAAGGGCTCGCTTGGGATGGAGGTAATGTATTAAGGGGTAATGAAGCTAAAATGAACTAAAAAATGAAGGAGGGTGGCGATGGTGCTAAGCGAAAATGAAGAAAAAGAGATCAAAATAACACTAATACGACCTCTTTTGGGGTAATACATTACTCCCCTCCACTCATAAGTAATGCATTACTCCCAGATGAGGGTAATTGTTACTCCCTTCTCTCCCTTTACACCACAAAATAGAAACACTAACCACTAATCTCCTCTATTTTCTAGTTCATTTTAGAATCATTATCCCCTTAATACATTACTCTCGTCCCAAGCGAGCCCTTAAGATAAGTTATTTCGTCCACTGAAATGATATGATTCGATCTTATGTTTGAACCGCCGTTATAGGTAAAATATACTCCCTCCGGACATTATTTTTCGCCCCGTTACCCTAATATTTGTGAGGAGTATTTTAATGAAATGAGGCAAAAAAATAGTGTCCGAAGGGAGTATATAATGGCAGATCTCAACTAAAAACTACTCGTATATGTAGACACCCGCATTTTGACTGCCACGTGTCTATGGTAGTCTCCGAAAAACACCCGATGATGATTGGACGTCAACGTGACTTAGTGTACTCGGATTTGGGCTCGGAATTCATAATATCCGACATGGACTTTTTTTAGCGGAGTAAAATCTCACAAAACAGACCTCAAATTCAGGCCCAGTGGGTCGTTCCGAGTCAAACAAGACTAATTTGGGTCAGAACCGGCACCAAAAATAATTCCCGTCTTTTAGTGACCGGGTCAAAACCCGGTCAAAGACGAAACCGTCTCAGAAATCAGCCAAGTACATTCTCGAGATTTGCGCCAAGTTCAAAATCAGCCAAATCCATTCACAAATCAACCCAAATCAAACATAATCAATTAAACATAAATCAAGGGCAATCATGCCCAAAATAGCCCGGTCTAATTGATCCACTCGGTCGAGTGGATTGGCCACTCGATCGAGTGGAGCCTCTTCAAACCCGTCCAGATACATTCACGAGGGCACTCGACCGAGTACACCCGCGCCACTCGGTCGAGTGACCCGGGGTCGGGGCTGCCTATAAATACCGACTCTTTCCCATGCATTTGGGGAACCTTTTTTGGAGACCTTTTGGGAAGACTTTTGACACTCACTTTTACCCCACAATTTCAGCCACATTTCACCCCACTTCAACCCTACTTCATCACACATCAAAGCCTTAGAAATCCTAAGCAATACACACAAAGACCGAGTCCTTCGTCCCTCGAAAAACCGACGTAATACACATACACATCCATACACACCATAACTCGCATACATCCTCGATACTCCCAAGCCTTGCCGCTATTCTACGAGTCCATTTCCGAGGTCTATACTAGCATGTATGTTGAGGGTGTCCTAAACCCTTTTTCTATCTCTTTTCTATATCGTTTTATGTACATTTTTGCATTATTGCATCGTAGTAACACTAACACTAACACTAACTTCTTTACATTTTTCATCTTTATTTTTTTTTTTTTATCCTTTCTTATTTTATCTTTTTTTACTAATGTTATTAATACCGTGTATATATATTAATACTAAAACCGGTTTTAAAACGTTGGACTACGATGATCACTATTGGTCCGTCTAATCTCTTTACGAGCAACGACGGAGGTGGAGCCCTTCCGAGGAGCCCCGCCCCAATGTACTCAAGGGCATGACGCGACCGTGATCGGTCGTAGTTGAACGAATTCAATTCCCTTTCCATAATTGGTACGAGACCCGTTGACACGAATACCGACATCACATAACTCAAAAGGGTTAGTTTCGATGTCGTGACGTAGAGGGATACATCTCGTTACTAATTCAAAGTTTCGTAATCTAGCACAAACGTTTTCATAAAAACTCCGGTGACGGTATTATAATCGTTCATACACGATTATAACACCGGAGGCCGAGTCGAATACAAATCGTGCGATATTTATATTTGACTCGGCCGATCATCGATTTCAAGTCATAAAACCGAGCAAAAGCCTGCTCGTACAGGGGGCACTCGACCGAGTGCCATAGGCCACTCGATCGAGTTGCACCCCAAAAACTGGGCAGTAGCCCCATTAATGCTGCACTCGACCGAGTGCCATAGGGCACTCGATCGAGTAACCCCCCCAAAAGTGGTCAGTAGCCACGCTAATGACACACTCGACCGAGTCAGTCAATGACTCGATCGAGTGGGTCTCATAACCCGCAATACCGAGGGCTTAGACGCATATTCCGAGCCCCGTTCTTTATCGACTTTAGACCATCATCCGGCCTCCCTATTTTTCAAAACTATACACATCACGACACGTAGAACGACTTTGACCACTTTTACGTGATAAGTCGGGACAAGACTACGGAATGTAAGACTAGGCTAGCAATACGCCACAATCTCACATTTCCGTCCTTCGCTTAATACGTGACATAATACGTATTTAAGCGGGGTGGTCCATCTACATATTTCGCGGTCTAGCTTTCATACGGGTCCGTTTTTATCTTTACGTTATTTCGTTTATGTCGTATTGTGAAATCCGGGTTGTATTTCCGCCCGTGTAGCTTGTACGCTTTCCATTTCTTTCTTTCGAGCTTTGTTTATTATTTGCTTTTACGCTTATATAAATGAACCTCGCATGCTAAACTATTTCGACCACATTCAAGATGCATTAAATGACGTAGTTAACGCAAAACTCGCATGTTTAGTTAAAAACGCTGTTTGCATATCATTTCATTATTTTACTAGCGCGCGTATCACGAACACGAACGATGTCTTAGTAGAGGCCGCCATGTGCGGGCGGGGTTGGGTGTCCTTAGTGGGCTTCCCAACACGTACCCTCACCCCTTACTCAGAACCTCTGGTTTCCGGATGTCCGAAACCCTTGGCGAACGAGAGTCATTCTTTACACGATGCCGGTGTAGATGGTATCGGTATCGCAATGCAAAGGGACGAGCCCAATGAACTCTGAAATCGGAGTGGGCTTACTTTGTGTATAGCCCATAACGACATAGAGTGGGCTCGTATGGTTCCGAATAACCACAAAATTCGGTGGCGACTCCATTTTGACTTAAATTTCGAACCCGAGAACAATCTCACCACGAGATTCATTCGCCTACCCAAACCCGCGCGTGGCCGCGTCGGGGTGGACCTACGTCATGTCCACAATTTGGCGACTCCGCTGGGGACACCTGATGTACCATATGTCATCGGGGTTCCTAGGGTGAGACTCGAAGAGAAATCGTTCGAATATTAGTGTGCGCGCATTAGTTTAATGATTCATGCATAACCCAAATTTGCCCGGGCCGGTTACTTGTGACCGACGTCCCACTATACCACGGTGCATTCCTACATGGGTGCGCTAAAGACATCGATGGTGGAACTCGTCTCGGTTTTGCGGCATGTCCTAAGACCAACTCGGCTTAGGGAGTCCGTCCATCACATGAGAAAGCCATCGTTGTTGGTATAGACCCTATTTTGACCGACCGAGACTTAGCGTAAAGCATACATGAGCGTCGTTATAATGCTTGTTTGACTACGTGCTACTTGGTTTCCGTGTCATTTTTCAAAAACCGTCATTTCAAAAATGCATCTTTCCAAAAATACCCACCTTTCGAAAAACCCGAAATGCTGCCCATTTTGGGACTCATCCTTTTCAAAATACCCAATTTTCAAAACTCGGAATGCCGCCGAAATTTAGGATCAACGATTTGACTCAAAACATCCTTTCTGTAGTCGGCATGCTGTCCGTTTCAATTCTCGAATTTCCACCCCCATCACCTTGATTTTCGGAATTTTCCTTTTCAAAATTCTAATCCCGGTTTTCGAAATTCCGTTTTCAGTTTTCAAAACTTTCGGAAATTCGTTCATTTTGCATTCGAACTTCAACTTTCAACTTTCCTAAAATAAACCTTCCTTATTATAGGACCTACCGTCTATCCGTGTGTCGGGTCTTTGCATAGTACGTAGAAGGTTTATAGCGTCGAAACTCCGTCGATCTTATATCACGAGTTTCCCCCCTTTTCCCAAGTCCGCCTTATCTGTCAAGGCACGACCAACCCGCGTAGGGCATACCCCTACAAAGGAAGGTCCGTCCATACACTCGAGTCAAAAGTCTGGGGAGTAATCTCACGTGGACCTTCCTTCGAACAGGATTAGGCCCACAAAACCGAAATCCTAAGGAAGTTATACCACCCACGAGTCATCCGTCTAGATGTCTTTCTCGAGTCTTGTCCGCTTAGTCCTTTCTTTTTTGGGTCACTCGGGATGTGCTGTTTCCTTTGATTCCAAGACTGGGTTCGGTTTCTGATTACGCGGTGTTCTTACAGACAGGCCACCGGCAACCAGACACGCTCGAAGAATGGCTACTTTGAACAGTCTGCAAACCGCTTTGGATGCCATGGTCGCAAAGCAAACCGACATCGAGGCCCAACTGACCGAAATGAGGGCTGGCCAAGTGGCCATCGTTGCTCGCCTAGCTACGGTGGAGCAAGGGACCCCTAATGTCGGGACTACTGGGCCCATAACTGAACTGGTCAGCGCAGTGCGCCGGCTAGAAGAACAAGTCCATTTGACTGGGAGTAACAATATCCACCGGGAGAATAGCCGAGAGTACTCCACGGTGAGTGACAAGCTGCCCGCAAACCTGAACCTCACAGGTCTGCCCATGTTCGAAGGAACTGAGGACCCGTTACTACATGTGCGGGCCTTCAAGGAATTCATGGCCATCAAGGGAGTGGACTCATCCATGTTCAAAAACCTTTTTGCCGCATCTCTCGAGAAACACCCACGGGCCTGGTACTACAGACTAGACCCGAAGAAGTTCCCTACCTGGGATGATGTGGCCACCGAGTTCGCTCGGAACTATGCTGACAACACCGAGATCCAAACCACAATGCGATCTCTGGAGGTTATGGCCCAAGAGCCGAAGGAGGGTTTTACTAAATACCTTCAACGCTGGAGGGCCGAGAGCGTGAAACTGGTCGACAAGCCCAGTGAGAAGACTCTAGTGGAGGCCTTTGTTAAGAACCTCCTCCCATCCTACCGGGTTCACCTCCGATATGCTGTCATACCCAACTTCACCACCCTCACTGAAATGGGTATGAGGATCGAAGATGACTTGAGACTAGAAGGCCTCACCAAGGCCGCTGCTAAGGGTTACCAAGGGGCTTCTTCCTCCACAACCAAACCTCAAGCTGCAACCCGCAGCATTTTCGACGCGGTTAATCTACTAGATGCCCCGTCCAAGAAGAACACCCCACCTCGGGTCTTCACTGATATAGGTACTACCTATACTTATGCCTTACAAAGGCTATCCTCAAAAGGCCTAATCCAACCGATAGGCCCAACTCCTGAAGTTCCGGTCGAGCGACGCTCCAAGAACTACAATGCTCAGGCCTATTGCCAATACCACCGAGGCAATGGGCACGATACCGAGAAGTGTTGGAAGCTGAAACACTTGATCCAGGACTTAATTGAAAGCGGAAAAATCCCGCTACCCGGAGATAAGCCCAGCAACAAGGAGAACCCTTTCAGCTCCCATGCCATCTTTGCCGGGGAGGTGATCGATTGCTCTCACCGTATCTCCCCCTTTATCCCGCAAGTGGACGGGATCTGGTTCGATGACGAGGATGATATCTACCTCGCCAAAGGGGAAGCCGTTCCCATCACCCCTGAACAGATTCGAGAAGTCAAAACTCGAGTCTTAGCCAGCAACAACCTTGGTCGTCCCTATTTAGCCACAAGCACTAGGGACACTCCTATCCCGACAACCATCACCGATCCACTCGGGATGGAAGTCGCCCCTGAAGAGCCGACCGCTGAAACGGCCGTCGTGAAGCAATTGAAGAGAACCCGAGTTGACCTCACTATATGGCAACTCCTTGTTAGCTCTCAAGAACACCGAGAAGCACTTACAAAGGCTCTCGATCAAGTCAAGATCGACTCTCTGGCTACCCCCGCTGAAATGGTAGCCACGGTCCTACCCCACCTAAAGGGTAAGGCCAAAGTAGGAGGCCCAATGATCACATTTTCCGAAACCGATCTACCGCCATTCGGGACCTCCCACAACCTAGCCCTTTACATCACGGTGATTTGCCGGGGGAAGTACCTCCCGATGACCCTAGTTGATGACGGGTCGGCCGTGAATGTCCTTCCTCTAAGGACCGCCGAAGCCCTCGGCATTACCGAGGCCGACTATATCCCGACTGCTCAAACCATCCAAGCCTTTGATGGGAGCCCAAAGTCGGTAGCTGGGGCCATAAAACTGACCATCATCACGGGCCCAGTAGAAAAGGAGCTTGAATTCCAGGTGATTGATGTCACCTCCTCATTCAACCTACTCTTAGGAAGGCCGTGGATTCACGCGGTGAAAGCTGTATCCTCCACCCTCCACCGCAAGATCAAGATGCCTCTACTCGACAATGTTATTACCTTAGAGGCAACCCCAATGACCGTGGCTAGCTGTAACGCCACGGGCCGCACGGACCTCTGGGGGTTCGACTTTGTGGGGATGATTGAGGAAGAGTACCTTTTCCGACCTTACTTCACCACAAGCATTGACACAATGCTCCAAAACCTAGGGTACCTTCCGGGGGCTACCTCTCGACCTGACCTTCCAGCTGGGAAGATCATCGAGGTCCTTAAGGACGAAGACTCTCACTTCGGCCTTGGCTATGACATCACTCCGGACAACGTTGTCCGAGCAGGAATCGAGAAGGCCTGCAACATTATGAAGGGTACCTACTTGAGCCCTTACAGCCCACGGTTGTCTGACTACTTTGTCACACCCGTATTCGGGGCTGTCCAGGTTGGGCTATACCAACCCAATGCTACGCACCTCGGGACCCACTTGGCCCGAGATTGCAACTACATCCCGGATGATGTGTTCGCCCTCATCCAGTCTGATGAAGCCAATGATGCTGAGCCCGCGCTAGGGCTGCTCTTCGGGGAAGACACCATAGCCCCGACCCCAAAAGAAGACCTGGTCAACCTGATCCTCCGCAGCAACAGGTTTGACCCGACCAAGCTGATCTCGGATGTTGGTTCCGAGACGGGAAAAAGGGCCTGGAGGAAGACTGTCAAGTGGACTGACAGTCAAGGAAAGATCTACAAGCTGGTCACCGGAGAGGGAGATATGCCTGAGTCTGAGTCCGAGTCTGAGTCGGAGTCTGAGTCAGAGTCTGAGGTCGAGTCTAGGGAAGTCGGTGCTAGAGTCACTCCTGTAACCCCTCTCCCTTCTATCATTCCTGCTGCTGGCACTTCGGGGTCTGTCCCGAGTGCCTTGCCAATTCCGCCTCTGACCAATGATCAGATGGCTGCTCTCTTTGAGCTGTTTTCCAAATTTTCAATCAATAATAACAACCGTTCTGCTTACGACTTGTCTCTTTTAAATCCCATTTTCAAAAATAATTTATGCTATGACATTGAGAAATCCGACGAACAGGTACCCTTGCCTCCACATCTGATCGAGCAACTCGAGCAAAGGGAATCCCGGAATCCGGTAATCGAAGAGACTGAATCCATAAACGTGGGAACAACCTTAGAGCCTCGGATACTTAAGATAGGGTTATCCTTAAACCCTGAGGAGAAGCAACAATTCATAAACCTCCTCCAAGAGTTCAAAGATGTCTTCGCATGGTCCTACAAGGACATGCCGGGGATAGACCGGGAAATAGCCGAGCACCACATACCTATCAAAGATGGGTGCAAACCGGTCAAACAAAAGCTCCGTCGGATGAGGCCCGAGTGGTCCCTCAAAGTAAAGGAAGAAGTCGACAAACAATTCAAAGCCGGCTTCATACAAGTGTCCGAATATCCGGACTGGGTTGCAAACATCGTGCCGGTTCCTAAAAAGGACGGTAAGGTGCGGGTATGCGTAGACTTTCGGGATCTTAACAAAGCAAGCCCGAAGGATGATTTTCCGTTACCACACATCGACATACTGGTGGATAACACGGCCGATCATGCCCTTCTGTCATTCATGGACGGGTATGCCGGGTATAATCAAATCAAGATGGCGGAAGAAGACATGAGTAAGACTACCTTCACTACACCTTGGGGTACTTACTGCTACACCGTCATGCCATTTGGTCTCATCAATGCCGGGGCCACATACCAAAGGACCGCTACCACTTTACTACACGACATGATGCATAAAGAGGTAGAGGTCTACGTAGACGACATGATCGTCAAATCCAAAGAACGGGACGGTCACATCGCCGCTCTAAGAAAATTCTTCACCCGACTGCGCAAATACAACATGAGGCTAAACCCTCAGAAATGCAGTTTTGGAGTAACGTCAGGCAAATTACTGGGTCATATCGTTAGCCAACGAGGTATCGAAGTCGACCCAGCTAAAATCAAAGCCATTACCGAGATGCAAGCTCCTAAAACCGAAAAAGAAATAAGGGGATTTCTCGGGAAAGTCCAGTACATTAGTCGATTCATTTCCAAGCTAACCATGGTATGTGAACCAATTTTCAAGAAACTGAAAATAGGAGAACGGGTGCTATGGGATGACAAGTGCCAAACCGCTTTCGACAAAATCAAGGAAATTCTGTCTGCTCCGCCAGTTTTGATGCCACCTCAACCCGGTTTGCCTCTGTCGTTATACCTAACAACGACCGAGACAGCCATGGGGGCTATGCTGGCTCAGACAGTTGACTCCGAAGAAAGAGCCATTTACTACATCAGCAAAAAGTTTTTAGAGTATGAGTGCAAATATACCATGCTCGAAAAGACGTGTTTGGCTCTAGTCTGGGCCACCAAGAAACTCCGACATTATATGCTCAGTTACGAGGTCCATGTGCTATCCAAGATGGACCCGATCAAATACCTCTTCGAAAAACCAATCCTCAATGGCCGAATTTCTAGATGGACCTTAATGTTGGCAGAATTCGACCTAAAATTTGTGCCGTTAAAGGCTATTAAGGGTCGAGTAGTAGCTGAATTTCTCGCCGATAGCCCGATAACCGAGGAAGGACACACCGACACTTGGTCCTTCCCAGACGAAGATATTTTCCATACTGATACTGAAACTTGGGATTTATACTTCGATGGTGCATCTAATTTTCGAGGGTTCGGAGTCGGGATCCTCCTAATTTCACCAAAAGGGGAACATACTCCCGTCTCCATCAAACTGGACTTTGATGTTACTAATAATGCAGCAGAGTACGAAGCATGCATTTACGGGCTACAAGCCGCCGCCAATCTGGGGATCACAAATCTCCGGGTACATGGTGATTCATCCTTGGTCATTAACCAGGCACTTCAAAAATGGAAAAACTCGAAATGCTAATCTCATGGCCTACCAGGCACGAGTACGGGATCTCGAGAAACAATTCCAAAAGGTAGAATACATACATCTGCCCCGGGAAGAAAATCAGTTCGCAGATGCACTCTCAAAATTGGCATCTTTACTAAATATTCCCGACCACGTGACTAGTATGCCGATTTGCGTCGAAAGACGGTCCGAGCCAGCATACATCTGCGACATCGAAGACATTGAGTTAACCGATCCCAACCCGTGGTACCAAGCCGTGTTGAAGTACCTGACAAACGGAGAGTATCCTCCCGGGACGGAAGGTCGAGCCAAGAAAGCCTTACGAAGGCTAGCCACCCAGTTCATCCGCACTGATGACGGACAACTGTACAAAAAGACGGCACAAGGGGCTCTTCTCCTTTGTGTTGACAAATACAAGGCCGAAAAGGTTATGACCGAAGTACATGACGGTGAAAACGGCCCACATATGAATGCCCACATGTTGGTCCGAAAGATCATGAGGCTCGGTTATTACTGGAATACAATGGAGGCCGACTGTCAACTATATGTCAAACATTGTCATAACTGTCAAATCTTTGGCAATGTGCAACATATGCCGTCATCGCTACTCTATACCATGACGTCACCCTGGCCATTCTCAACATGGGGTATCGACATAATCGGGAAAATAAATCCCTCGGGTATCGGTGGGCATTGCTTCATTTTGGTAGCTATCGACTACTTCACCAAATGGGTCGAAGCTGAATCATATCGCATTCTCAATGCTAAGCATGTCGCCAAATTTATCCAAAACAAGATAATATGTCGGTATGGAATCCCGCATGAATTCATCAGTGATCACGGGACTCATTTTCAAGCCGAGACTGCGGCCCTGCTGACTAAATATAAAATTCAAAGGCACACGTCCTCGCCCTACCGTCCCCAAACGAATGGAGCAGTGGAGGCGGCTAATAAAACAATTGTCACCATACTCAAAAAGATGGCCGATAATTACCGGGACTGGCCCGACAAAATACCTTTTGCCCTATGGGGGTACCGGACGTCAATTCGCACCGCAACCGGGGCAACGCCATATTACCTAACCTATGGGATGGAAGCTGTCCAGCCCGTCGAGTTAGAAGTACCGTCCCTCAGAATTCTGCTAGAAAGCCAAGTACCCGAAGCTGACTGGGTACGAGCACGATATGACTCATTGGTTCTACTAGATGAACGACGGTCTCGTGCCCTCAATAATATCCAAATCTACCAGAAGAGGATCCAACGGGCCTTCAACAAGAGAGTAAGGCCCAGACACATCAAGGAGGGCGATCTAGTCCTTAAGTCTATTCGAGCTCTACTACCGGTTGACCCAAGGGGAAAATTCAAACCCAATTGGGCTGGGCCATACCTGGTGAAGAAAATCCTATCAGGGGGAGCAGTGATGCTGACGGACCTGGACGGGAACGAGTTTGTCAACCCAACCAACCTGGACCAGCTGAAGCGTTACTACCCTTAGCCATTTCTCAATGTCATTAGCAAATTTTATCAAAATCATTTTTTACAAAAAGCAAGTCAATGAGCTAGAATTACCTATTCTACTGTCATAAACATCTTGAACCAATAGTCTTGGTGTAATTCGAAATTGCAAATTTCCTATGCCTGAACTACGTTTGGTTTGATTCTGCTAATCGCGGATACGTAGGCAACACCTCAAAAGGGTACAACCAATGCAATCAAGAAAAGACAGGAACGGTTTAATAATAAATCTCTTTTATTAATTCAAAAAATATATATCCCGATAAACTCGGGAAATTACAAAGTGCAGGAATAAAAAAAAAACAACAAAAACAAAAAAGGGCACACAATAAAAATAATAATAATACTTAAATAATAATAAATCTAAGGACTCGGCATTTAGGGCATCTTGCCCTTCCCCTTGTCCTTAGCATCCTTAGTCGTCCACTGGCGACGACGTGGAGGGGAGCGTTCCCGAATTACTAAGGGAACCTCTCTAGCTCGGGCCCGAGTGTTTGAGCCCGACTCCCCTGTCATATCAATGGGCCCAAGTCGAGCCCTGACCGGTTCAGGGAGCCGGTCACGCGGACCAAGTCGGTCCCGGACTGCCAACCTCGGCCCAAGTCGTCGTTCCAAGTCGGTCTGCCCCTGAGTACTGCTAGAACCGACTTCTCTAGATCGAGTCCTAGTATGTGACTTGTGACCCGATTCTTCCCGGACTTTAGCTCCAGGAATGTCTTCCCCGGCGAAGAGCTCTCTGTTATCCTTCGCCGACTCACGCTGCACCAATTCGATGGCCTCGTCAACTTTTAAGGCCTTTCGAGCTTCCTCAGACTCTTCAGTGGTCCACTTCTGGTAAGCCCGCGATACCCAAGCGGATTGGCAAGGGCTAGGTATCGTCCATGTGGGACGAGTGAACCACCGTTGCAACCAAGTGTCGCACATAGCGTCCGTCAACTGGAGCGGGACGCTAATAATGGCTTCCCTCTCAGGGATGCGCTGAGATGAACCGAACTGCCTTAGGAGGCGGTCCGGGTAAATATGAACCGTCCAGTCTAGGGACAAAATCGTCAGATATCGGGCTTGGTCCCTCTTGGCCAATCCAGTTAGCTTCGAAAGAAACCACCAAGCAACGGTCCACCTGATCAAAGGACCCCCATGGAATGCCAGTTCTTCATCCCAGTAAGCTCGGTTTATCTGGTGACTCGAGCTTATCTTCCGCCTCCTAGAGCTGATTTGACTACTCCTATAACTGGAAATGCTCGGAGGGGTCTCTATGATTGACAGTCGTTCCGACAACCATATCTGAAAGGCATATACAAAACTTCATAAGCAACGGAGCAATTCGCTACAGCCCACTCGATCGAGTACAAAATCTGACTCGATCGAGTAAGCTTGTCAAAAACAAGCAGTAGTCAGGTTCGAGCGCCACTCGATCGAGTGCAACATCTGACTCGATCGAGTAAGCCTGTCAAAAACAGGCAGTAGCACGACAAAAGTGTCACTCGATCGAGTGACAGGTCCACTCGGTCGAGTGACTTACGAAGACCAGAAAATACGCGTGAAACGTAAAAAAAAAGAGAAGAAAATTTTTTCAATTTACATACTTGAAGGATACGGGTGCTTCCCATCAGCCGCCGAGTTGGGTCAAGCCGTCGAGCATCCAGCCCCATAATGATTTCCCCCGTGGCTAGCCAAGAAGGGCTATGACCAGTCTCCATCTGGTCAACCACTCCGATCAGCCTGATTTGACCCATGCATGAGTCAAGATCCATCAACCCTTCGAATACGTAACAATGCAGCATGCAAAAGGCAAATGCCCTACGCCTATGAGCAGGGGTAGCCCTTACATCTCGAGGGTTCATAAACTTATCAGCTAGGTCGAATAGGGAGACATTATCCCCCTGCACCATCCGATTTGTCTCAAGCATGAGACAGACCCAAAAATTCCCTCAACCGCCTCCTTGGATCCGGGTAGAACGGAGGGATAGCTGGCTGGGCAGAAAAGCTCCAACCACCAATAACAGAAATCTCCTCGGGCAAGGGGCACATCTCGCCCCTCGGGAATGCAAACACGTGATGGGTGGTGTCCCAAAACGACAGACAGGCATCCAGAAAATGCGAATCCACTATTAGCCGTTGGAAGGGGAACAGATTGACTATTCCCATTTGGGTTAGCCTAACCTTCTCCTCGTCCCGAAAGTATTGGGACCAGGCGAGAAGCATGGCAGTCAAGTGATCGATGCCCATGATAGGAATCTTTTTTAGCTTTCTTAAAAGTCTACAAGATTTTGAGAAAGGAGAAGGAGAATTTGGGTTGTGATGCAGGAACTGAAGTAGGAATCTCCCATATTTATAATGGAGAAACCTAACAGAAACCTAACAGAAACCTAACTGCTGCTGCCTCCTCATCCAGCTGGGCCCTATGCGCGCGCAGGCCTGATTTCAAACCTGAACCCAGAATAGGAATCAAGCTGTCCCGAGCTTTCCTAATATTTTCTAAAATTTCTTCGCGTCAAAATTTTTGTCTTTCCAAAAATTTTCAATTCTTTTTCCTCCCCAGCGAGAGTCAGCATTTTACCTACATGTTACATACAAATTGTTATGTGTCAGCATACAGGTACACCCCAGACTTCAAAAGGCAAGTCTCCGCGAAACCATTTAATTTCCCCAACGGAGTCAGCTTTCCCCCGTGTGCTATATCCAAAGTGCGATGTGTCGGCATACGGGTACACCTACTCCCCAAAAGAGGCAGGCTTTACTCCCCACGGAGCATCATCATCAGCTCAAATGCGACCCAAGGCTTCAGAAACAAGCCCGTGCAGCTCCTTTATTTCCCCAGCGGAACGCCCAAGGCGGCATCGTCCCAAAATAATACGGGATGGGCCCACACAGGCGCGCCCAGAACTCATGCTACGAGTCCGACTCCCCGCACAGCCATCATCATCAGGACAGGTATGACCCTTTACTTATGGCTGGCGAGCCCTTCACGCGAGTCTACCGGACTATAAACGACCCGACCGGAAGTCTACCAGGTCTTAACGGGCTTGGTAGCTACTCTGACTTTCGCCTTGTCCAAGCCTCAGTCAGAGTGGGGGCTCTGTAGACACCCGCATTTTGACTGCCACGTGTCTATGGTAGTCTCCGAAAAACACCCGATGATGATTGGACGTCAACGTGACTTAGTGTACTCGGATTTGGGCTCGGAATTCATAATATCCGACATGGACTTTTTTTAGCGGAGTAAAATCTCACAAAACAGACCTCAAATTCAGGCCCAGTGGGTCGTTCCGAGTCAAACAAGACTAATTTGGGTCAGAACCGGCACCAAAAATAATTCCCGTCTTTTAGCGACCGGGTCAAAACCCGGTCAAAGACGAAACCGTCTCAGAAATCAGCCAAGTACATTCTCGAGATTTGCGCCAAGTTCAAAATCAGCCAAATCCATTCACAAATCAACCCAAATCAAACATAATCAATTAAACATAAATCAAGGGCAATCATGCCCAAAATAGCCCGGTCTAATTGATCCACTCGGTCGAGTGGATTGGCCACTCGATCGAGTGGAGCCTCTTCAAACCCGTCCAGATACATTCACGAGGGCACTCGACCGAGTACACCCGCGCCACTCGGTCGAGTGACCCGGGGTCGGGGCTGCCTATAAATACCGACTCTTTCCCATGCATTTGGGGAACCTTTTTTGGAGACCTTTTGGGAAGACTTTTGACACTCACTTTTACCCCACAATTTCAGCCACATTTCACCCCACTTCAACCCTACTTCATCACACATCAAAGCCTTAGAAATCCTAAGCAATACACACAAAGACCGAGTCCTTCGTCCCTCGAAAAACCGACGTAATACACATACACATCCATACACACCATAACTCGCATACATCCTCGATACTCCCAAGCCTTGCCGCTATTCTACGAGTCCATTTCCGAGGTCTATACTAGCATGTATGTTGAGGGTGTCCTAAACCCTTTTTCTATCTCTTTTCTATATCGTTTTATGTACATTTTTGCATTATTGCATCGTAGTAACACTAACACTAACACTAACTTCTTTACATTTTTCATCTTTATTTTTTTTTTTTTTATCCTTTCTTATTTTATCTTTTTTTACTAATGTTATTAATACCGTGTATATATATTAATACTAAAACCGGTTTTAAAACGTTGGACTACGATGATCACTATTGGTCCGTCTAATCTCTTTACGAGCAACGACGGAGGTGGAGCCCTTCCGAGGAGCCCCGCCCCAATGTACTCAAGGGCATGACGCGACCGTGATCGGTCGTAGTTGAACGAATTCAATTCCCTTTCCATAATTGGTACGAGACCCGTTGACACGAATACCGACATCACATAACTCAAAAGGGTTAGTTTCGATGTCGTGACGTAGAGGGATACATCTCGTTACTAATTCAAAGTTTCGTAATCTAGCACAAACGTTTTCATAAAAACTCCGGTGACGGTATTATAATCGTTCATACACGATTATAACACCGGAGGCCGAGTCGAATACAAATCGTGCGATATTTATATTTGACTCGGCCGATCATCGATTTCAAGTCATAAAACCGAGCAAAAGCCTGCTCGTACAGGGGGCACTCGACCGAGTGCCATAGGCCACTCGATCGAGTTGCACCCCAAAAACTGGGCAGTAGCCCCATTAATGCTGCACTCGACCGAGTGCCATAGGGCACTCGATCGAGTAACCCCCCCAAAAGTGGTCAGTAGCCACGCTAATGACACACTCGACCGAGTCAGTCAATGACTCGATCGAGTGGGTCTCATAACCCGCAATACCGAGGGCTTAGACGCATATTCCGAGCCCCGTTCTTTATCGACTTTAGACCATCATCCGGCCTCCCTATTTTTCAAAACTATACACATCACGACACGTAGAACGACTTTGACCACTTTTACGTGATAAGTCGGGACAAGACTACGGAATGTAAGACTAGGCTAGCAATACGCCACAATCTCACATTTCCGTCCTTCGCTTAATACGTGACATAATACGTATTTAAGCGGGGTGGTCCATCTACATATTTCGCGGTCTAGCTTTCATACGGGTCCGTTTTTATCTTTACGTTATTTCGTTTATGTCGTATTGTGAAATCCGGGTTGTATTTCCGCCCGTGTAGCTTGTACGCTTTCCATTTCTTTCTTTCGAGCTTTGTTTATTATTTGCTTTTACGCTTATATAAATGAACCTCGCATGCTAAACTATTTCGACCACATTCAAGATGCATTAAATGACGTAGTTAACGCAAAACTCGCATGTTTAGTTAAAAACGCTGTTTGCATATCATTTCATTATTTTACTAGCGCGCGTATCACGAACACGAACGATGTCTTAGTAGAGGCCGCCATGTGCGGGCGGGGTTGGGTGTCCTTAGTGGGCTTCCCAACACGTACCCTCACCCCTTACTCAGAACCTCTGGTTTCCGGATGTCCGAAACCCTTGGCGAACGAGAGTCATTCTTTACACGATGCCGGTGTAGATGGTATCGGTATCGCAATGCAAAGGGACGAGCCCAATGAACTCTGAAATCGGAGTGGGCTTACTTTGTGTATAGCCCATAACGACATAGAGTGGGCTCGTATGGTTCCGAATAACCACAAAATTCGGTGGCGACTCCATTTTGACTTAAATTTCGAACCCGAGAACAATCTCACCACGAGATTCATTCGCCTACCCAAACCCGCGCGTGGCCGCGTCGGGGTGGACCTACGTCATGTCCACAGTATACTATAGAGTATAGAGTATAGGTAAGATATAGGGTGGTGATTCTTCGGTTAAAGCCAAAATAAGGTGACGATTTTTAATCAGAATCACCACCACTATAAATAGTACGAGTAAGATCTAGTAGCACTTCACAAGTTAGAACCGTCACCATAGATTAGTTATAATTTCGCTAATATGAAGAACCGCCACCATAGAGTAACTTATGATTAACAAATTTTACTCGGCATGTAATTAACCGACATCCAAAGTGAAGACAAAACTTGACACGTAATTCAAATCTGACCTAATCTGATTCGACCCTAATATTTACGAAATTACTTTTTCCTAACGAGCCTTTACTCAATCCTAACGACATTTTACTACTTTACCCCTCTCATTTCACCCCATCAAAATGTTAATTATTTGGTTTTCTCTCTAATTAAATCTCAAACACCATAGACTCACCATGAACCACCACATATATTGGGACCGTTCGGGGTCGTGGCTGGAGTCGGTGGTTGGGATCGGGTCGGCGGGGCTGAGTGAATGGGGTCGGATCGGAGCCGGGGACGGGTTGTGGGGTGGATGGCAGGTGGGCTGGGTGGTGCGCGGTGGTTGGATGGGGTCGGGCTAGGTGGGTGAGGGTAGTGGTGGGCGGGGTGGGTGGGTCATGGGGCGGGGTTGGTGGGTCATGGCCTGGGTTGGGTGGTACTAGGCGGGGATGTGGTGGTCCGGGTTGGTGAGGGTCGGATCGGTGAGGGTTGTCTGTGGTGGGTACGGGTCGGGTGGGTGAGGGTGGTCGACGGTTAGGGTCGGGTCGTGTTAGTGATGGTGGCCGGCGGTGGGGTCGGGTGGTTGAGGATGGTGGAGGTTGGTGCTGTTATTGGTGGACGTTGTTACTTTATTATATTTCTTTTTTTTAGTTAATCTATTTATTTATCTATTTTTTTGTTTTTTATTTGCTGTTTTATTTGTTGTTTTACTTTCTTTTTGTTATTTTTCCTTTTTTTCTTTGTTGCTTCCTCCCGGCGAACCACCACGGCCAGTCACCCCTTCCAGCGAGCCCGTCCCCACGACCACCATGCCAACCACCAACTTATTAAAAAAACCCTAAATAGTTAACCTAAACAATTAATCAAACAATAATAATGCAATTAAAAAAATCGTAAATAAATACGGAGTAATCGATTTTACATCATCAGTAATTGAATTAGAAATCATGATTGAATCGATTGATTATCTAAATTGATGGAGTAAACCGGGTAATTGAATTAGAAATCATGATTGAATCGATTGATTATCTAAATTGATGGAGTAAACCGGGTAATTGAATTAGAAATCATGATTGAATCGATTGATTATCTAAATTGATGGAGTAAACCGAAAGAATTGCAGTTAGTTTATATAAGGGTATAATGGGAATTTTTTAGAAAAATTCGTTAGGATTGAGTAAAGGCTCGTTAGGAAAAAGCACGACCCAATATTTATTGTCACATACAAACTAATACCTCTAAACTCGACCCCATTTTTTTTTCAAACCCGAGAATAATTCGACTCAAACGGGTTCGACCCGATTAACCCGTTTGATTCCAAATTTTGATGAAGCATAAAATGCCAATTAAAACCGAAAAAAAAAATTAGAAAAAAAAATGTTCAAATCTTTACAGATGATGATAACTTCATCATCTTCATCATCAATCATTTTAGCAAATCGAATTAAATTCACACAAAAACAACATCTCCATCAACAACAACGTGGATTATTCATCTTCACGAACTCCCCATTTCACCTAACTCGGAGAACGACTCGTTGTTTCAGACTCGTAACTCAGATGTCATCAACTCGGAACGAGTCCAACTCAGTCTCCCCATCTTCTTCCGACACTTCTTCATCCTCGGTAATCCCTAAGTTCTCAACTTTTTAATCCAATTTTACGATTTGGGTTGTTGATTTTTTTTCCCCCAAAGTTCTTGATTCTTTTATTCAATTTCTCAATTTAGGTCATTAAGTAAGTAATCCCTAAATTTCTCGAGTTTTTGATTCAATTTTACGATTTGGGTTGTTGATTTTTTCCCTGAATTCTTGACTATTTGATTCAATTTCTCAATTTAGGTTAATAACTAAAAAAATCCCCAAATTTCTGGACTTGTGTTAGTTCAATTCTGCAATATGGGTTGTTGATTTTCCCCCAAAGTTCTTGACTTTTTTATTCAATTTCTCAATTTAGGTAATTACGTAAGTAATCCCAATCCCCAAATTTCTGAACTTTTTAGCTCAATTTTGCAATCATGGTATTAGTGTTCGATTACGATTCATGTTCCTCCAATGTGACCGAGTTAAACAAGCAATGGAGGAGTCGAACACGCGACCTCTATGTTTGATTAAGATGTGCATTGTTGCTAGTTTCATAGATTTGAATTGCTGATGTTATTATTGTTCTTGGCTTGATTACTAATTTCTCGAAAATTTACAGGTAAACTAGTAATGCAATAGCATAGATTAGGGAAAAGTCGATATTTTGTTCGTTCATTTGTTTACCTTTGATTAAAATAATCCTTGCAGATGATAGAAAAGGTAAAAAAAAATGACTGAGACGGAAATAATAGTGTAAGATTACGATATGCATTAGCGTTTTTACGATATTATTCGCGTAGTTTAGTACAAACAAACAAGCTGAGAGCAATGTGGGTGTATTGCAATTTGATGGGCAGGGTTGGTTTTCGCTGGTTTGCTAATCTTGTAGCAGTTTTCGGTTTTTTGGGGGTGAATTTTGAGATCGTCCTATGTTGAATTGAGCTGATTTGTCGTGTCCTGTCAATTCATAAGCAGGAGTTACTAGTTAGATGTACAAATGACGAGTCTGTCTTTGTTCGTGATTGCATTTGCAGGTATACATTCGAAAACTTAAATTCTGTCAGTCATGTGGCGGCCCAACCAAGCATGAAATCCCCGATGGTGATGAGAAATTGAGAGCGATTTGCACCTTATGTGGAAATATTGCCTATCAGAATCCAAAAATGGTACTTCAATCACGCCTGATCAACCCGTGTTCTTCTGCATGATATCCTACAAAGTCCGACATTTGATGTTACAGTTCCATAAAACATGTTTCTGTAACACACTTAATTGCTGTCGGTTTTCTTAATTCATCTTTTCATAGGTAGTCGGTTGCCTCATCGAGCATGACAACAAGATTCTACTCTGCAAGCGGAACATTCAACCTTCTTATGGCCGTTGGTGAGTCGACTAAGCCCGTATGGGTATGACCCAAATTATTTAAACCTGTATGGGTATGACCCAACTCTTACCTAGCCCTACTGACCCACCCGTTTCTCAAAGTCTACTTATTTGTGTAAAGAATCCAAATTTACAAAGGTTAGGTAATGTCGATATAGGACTCTTCCTGCTGGATACATGGAAATGGGGGAGTCCGCTGCTGAAGGTGCAGCAAGAGAGACACAAGAAGAAGCGGGTGCTGAAGTCGATATCATTTCACCCTTTGCTCAATTAGATATCCCTCTTATTGGCCAAGTATGAAGTTTTTTTTTTTTTTTTTTTACTGTGACGGGTCAAATATCAAGTCACATGGGTAAACCCACGTGGGTGATATCTGACCCGTTAAAAGTTTTTACTCGGCTATTTTAGTCTAATAAGTATATTTATGAACAGACATACGTCATTTTTTTGGCGAAGCTGAAGACACCTCATTTTTCACCTGGTGTAGAGTCATTAGAGTGCCGGCTTTTTTCACTTGATGAAATACCTTTTGATTCTCTAGCATTTTCATCGATGGTGGTCACACTAAAACTGGTATGATGCAATTGAAATCGCTTTCTTAGTGACATAAGTATCCTCTACGCATCATATCGACTTCTTGCGCCTCTTGTTTTCAGTACATTGAAGATTTGAAAGCTGGAAAACCAAAGTTCCATTACGGTACCATCAATAAAAGGTAGTTTTACGCTTGCATGTCTTTGTTTTTTCTCTTCTCTTCATGCATTTAAGATACCGTTTTAAAAAAAATTGACGTGATTGTCAGACCTGGAACCAGCCCGTCGGATATAAATGCCTTCACTCTCGATTACCATCTAGTCATGACTTGAGGTAAACAAACATCTTCCATTCTTCTCATTTATCATCTCATAATCATTAATCATCGATCTCTTTGGCCAACTGACATGATGCTCTTGTATAAACCTTACTTCTGTATGAACTGTGAAATGACGTGGACGTGTATTTTGTTGCAGGAAAAATACTGCAGCTTGAGGATCAACAAAGAGCGAAAACAACTCATGCTCGAAATGGCTAGGTCTCTCTCTCGAGCCCTACTTCTTTGTTTTGATGGGACGGTCTGAGATTTGACTAACGATCATCCATTCCATTCATTACGGTTCCAAAGGTGTTGTGTGATCAAGTTAATTCGATTTTTCTGGTGTTTTGAGGTCTGAGGAGGGGCAAGGCCAGTGCAAGTATGACATAAGAGACAGTATATGGAGATCGAATCTGTGACCTATTGTTGAATGTATCTCGTCATTCATTCATCACTAGATTAAGACGTCTTTGGTAGGTGTTTGTGATCGGTCAAATGTGTTTGTAAGTTTGTATTATTTGTTGTAGAGAGTGACATTTGTTTCAGTTAGGATTGTAATAAAATGTAGCATTGGATTTACTCAATGAAAAATTATCACAATACTTCTACTCTTTCTGTCTTAATCATTTATTTACTTTTTTTTTAAAAATATTATTTATGAGAAGTATTTTATCAGAGGTAAACAAACGACGGAAATAGAGGGACTAGGGAGTATAATCATAAAAATCATTCGTATTCGTGTTTGGAAATACTTTATAAACGATATTGGGAAAATAAAATTATAATTATGACAAATGCTACAGATCGATCTTTATTATTTATTTTTTTCAACGAAGAACGCACTTAGTCGTATTACAATAGCTGGAAGGAGGATTGAACCTGAGTCTGGGTACCTCCGTCTTAACCACTAGGATAAGACATCTACGGTAGAGATCGATCTTGATGAATATAAATAGGATTATACACTTGGTTCAATAACCAAGACAAAGTTGTTGAGTTTTTGTATATATTTATGGAGTTAATACAAGTTTCTGAGCTAAGTAACAGGTTCTGCTTAACCTTAGTGCGGAGTTGCCGGAGTATGTCATTTTTATCAAATACTCTGTATCTATACTAACTTTTCAATTAGTTCGCTGAACACTTTTAATTTTATTTTTTTAGCTATGTTAACCGCTTTCATCTAATTTGATAAACAGTTTTTCTAACGTGTATCCACTGGGCACATGTTAATATGCTTACTAAGAAATAAATCAGAATGATGTTGTCTAAGTATGACAAAATAAGGGTTAATATTTCAATTTATCGTGATAATATCATTGTAATTTATTACTTACTAGTTATCAAATCTTATTCAATAAAAGTCTCTCTTTTATGAGAGTTGTTTTCGTCCTTTTTTTCAAGATTTTTTCCTTTATTTCGAGGTTTCAGTCCTTTACATTAGTATAGGGCTTTGATTTCAAGAACTATGTGCAAGATCATGAGAGCAATGGAATCCCTACGTACGGCGATACAATTAAGGTCAGATCTCGGTCTACTATTTGTCAAAATAGAGGAAGTTCATCATCTTGGAGGCTTTTTCATCAGATTTATAAATTCCTTCGCGAAAGGCTGTGTCAATAAACAACGATATATAGAAGGCTATGCAGAAGCGCATTATTCTAATAGTGATCTTTGTCTCAATGATGTTCTTTATTTATTTTTCACAAATCTGTATTCAGTTCAATTTGACATCGTTTGTAGATGTCGGATGACTTATTATTAATGATATTGATCTTCACTTTCAAAAAAATAAGCATATTAACGTGTACCCAGTAGACACACGTTAGAAAAACCGTTATAAAATAAATACTCTATTTTTTATCCAATTTAAATACGAATATATATATTTAGGAAATAAATTAACATAATACATATTTTCCCTTCTTTGTTAAATTAATTTTTGGTACAATATCATCTACTATCAAGCAAGTAACTTAATGCTATTAGTCAAGTTTATTTATCTCCTTAATTGTTGTTGTGTATATAAAGAGCACACATTTTATAGTTTTATATACTCATCATATAATTAAAATAGGATTAATTAACTAATTAAATTTATATATATATTAAAAAAAATGTCTAGGGTTTTGCCTTACCTTCTTTTGTCACTCCTCATCTTTCTCTTTGTCGGAAAATTGGCCGGTAGGTTCTTCAACGATAACAGTGGAGTCTACGGATTAAAACGAATAAAATATTAAGTGTCTAATGTTTAAGTCTCTTCCACAAGGACCTTGTGGAACTTTTTTTTTTTTTTGACGAGGAAACCCGCAACCGCTACCTTTGGTGCGCTCTGGGTAAACTCTCAGACGTACGCATAGCGTGCAAACCATGTACACCATGTAAACCGCCTGTGAACGACAGGCTCGAAACATAGAAGGCATAGTCTCAAGCCGAACTTGTATGACTTGAGGCTATCTCTTTTAGACTTCGAGTTTGTCACCTGGACCTAGCAAACAGGTTGGGTCCAGGTAAGGTCGGTCTGTGGCTAGTTCGATCTCCCATAACGATCTTGTGGGAGTTGCATGACTTGAGCTTACGTCTTCTAGATTTCGAGTCTGTCACCTAGATCTCGCAAATGGGTCTGATCAATGTAGGGCCAGTTTGGGGTTGGTCCGGTCTGTAGCCTCTCCCACAACGATCTTGTGGGAGTTGCATGATTTGAGCTTACGTCTTCTAGATTTCTAGTCTGACACCTAGATCTCGCATTCGGGTCTGATCAATGTAGGGTCAGTTTGGGGCTGGTCCGGTCTGTAGCCTCTCCCGTAACGATCTTGTGGGAGTTGTATGACTTGAGCTTGCGTCTTCTAGATTTTGAGTATGTCACCTAGACCTCGCAAACGGGTCAGATCAATAATGTAGGGTCAGTTTGGGGCTGGTTCGGTCTGTATGTAGCCTCTCCCACAACGATCTTTTGGGAGTTGCATGACTTGAGCCTACGTCTTCTAGATTTCGAGTCTGTCACCCATACCTCGCAAACGGGTCAGTTCAATAATGTAGGGTCGGTTTGGGGCTGGTCCGGTCTGTATGTAGCCTCTCCCACAACGATCTTTTGGGAGTTGCATGACTTGAGCCTACGTCTTCTAGATTTCGAGTCTGTCACCTAGACCTCGCAAACGGGTCAGATCAATAATGTAGGGTCGGTTTGGGGGCAAATTTAATTTTTTTATTACAGTATATTATTACATAATAATATCGATTTTTCTAACGTGCATTTACTGTATGGGTTTGTGTTTTAGATGCGAAATGTGGTTATTGTGTAGCAAATCCAAAAGCATCAGATGCATTAATACAAGCAAAACTGGACTTTTGTTGTGGACAACTTCCCGATTCATGTGATGCAATAAGACCAGGAGGACCATGTTATGTCCAAAATGATCTCAGGTTAACCGCCTCTTATGTCTT
This sequence comes from Agrostemma githago, assembly GCA_958450325.1. Classification (NCBI taxonomy): domain Eukaryota; kingdom Viridiplantae; phylum Streptophyta; class Magnoliopsida; order Caryophyllales; family Caryophyllaceae; genus Agrostemma; species Agrostemma githago. Next base: position 75,163,471 of record OY288247.1, on the reverse strand, counting down.
TAGCAACTGGTACGCCGGTGGATCTGAATGTGATTTCGATGGTGCTGAAAAATTGACCGATAAAGATCCTAGTAAGTCCATCTTTTCTTATAATAATGTCTACCGTACCGACTACCATTCATATATACTAAATGAGAAATTACTAAAAGAATTATCGGAAGACGCGATGAAATACATAAAGGAAAACACAAGCAAAATCATTCATAATCTAGTTATTATTATTATTATTATTATTATTATTATTATTTATAAAACGAAACTTGCATTAACACCAGAACAAATTACAAGAAGTTAGAGAAAATTATTATTATTATTTTATTTTATTTATTTATTTTTTTAAAACCGGAGCTTGCATTATTATTATTATTGTTTTGTGGGTGTTTTTTCCTAGAATAAATTAGCTATTTTTTGATAAAAAAATATTTTTTGAATTTTTTATTTTGCAGGTCATGGCGCTTGCAAATTCGATTGTGGAATCTGGTAAACAAGGATTGGATAGTTGGTTTGTTTGATATGTTTTTAATTACATCGAAAAATTATATAATAAATTCTTTCGAAGCACATGTAATATTCTATGTACTTCGTAATAGATAAGAAACAATTAAAGAATGATGAACATGCATGTGTACACATTTTCGTTCAAAAAAATGCTCGCTTAAATACATATATACATCGACAAACTAAAACTTGAAATCTGTCGATCAAACAAAGTCCTCAGTTGTCGCAACGCAATGACAATGTGACATCGATGTTAAACATGGTTATGATCGAGTGACTGACTGACTAAGCAAACGATCGTTTTTGTTGTTGTTGATGTTATTATGACTTATGATCGACAACCATTTGTCATAAGTACTACTCGTACCTCGAATCCTCAATGTTGTTCTCTTGCTCGCTTTCTCGACAATGACAATCTCAATCCCTTATTCGTCACCGTGTTGGCTTTTGACAACAACGTCGAAGAAGACACAAAGTACGAGTTCTCTAGAGATCGATACTCCCTCTGCCCCAATGAATTGTTTGCCTATTCCATATTGGGATGTCTCAATGAATTGTTTGCCTTTCTATTTTAGGAATGTTTTTTATATGCAATTTGATCATTCTCATGAGTTTTGTTCTACATGTCACTCCCTCATTGGTTCTCTTAACCTTGGTGCCAAAAGGGAAGACAAACCATTCATTGGAACGGAGGAAGTACATTCTCTACTTTTTTTTTTTATAAGAAAACGATATGAAAACGATATGAAAACAAAATTTGGCATTCGTGCCAAATTTTGGTCCGAAATATCTGATACTATTACTTCTAAAACAGATCTTGAGTCCGCTAAATAAATCATCCTCTGAAACTGTCAAACCTCAAACCGTCTTCAATAACACAAAATCTTGGGAGAAACGGTCTCTCAATAACTTATTGAGAGATCACTCTTCAGTACCACTCTATGTCATATTCGTACCCTTAAATGACAATTTGTTTTGTACCTGTTTTCATAACAAGCATACCATCTTTATATTTGTATACTCTTTTATGTTAATCGTACCTACTTCTATTAGGTTTGGTACCACTGTTACTTTCATTTGTACTTAGTCTCTCAGCAAAGTTAACGAAAGACCGTCTCTTAGGAGACCTACTCCTTTAATAAAACAGTCATACAAAAAAGACATAATTTTACGATTTCTCTAACCTAAAACCACCTAATTACCATGTTAACGTATGCCCACCAAAAACAAAATTTTTATTATTACTGTTACGATTTTTCTAATATGTGTTAACTGGACACACGTTAACAGTTTAATTACGAAAAAATTCACTTAAATATCGGGTGAGTACGATAAATATAAATAAATATAACGGAAGATATCAAATTTTCACGATAATAATATGATTAAAATCGTTATTAATATTTCCGTAATTAATCTGTTTTAAAGTGTGATTTTTTTTCCCTTTTAAAGCACTTGCTTAAAAATTAAGTCAATATCAAGTCAATCACACTGCATAATTTCTCCGGCGAAAATCCCCAAATCATGGAAAACCCTAGGGTTTTCGATTCTTCATCATCATCCAATACAAATACTCCAACCTCTAACCCTAATTTCCCCTTCACCGGAGGCGATCGAAGGTACGCCTACTCTCGTCAATCTTCGCTTCAACATGTCCCCGATCCTCGATCTCCGACACTCATTTCGAGCAATTTTAGTAGTAATAATCACTCGAACCCTAGATTTTCGCGGAGTGTTTCCAGCATTGATATTCCGCCGGAAGTATACGCCGGAAACGATGGTGGTTACGGGATTTGGGGGGATTCCGGCAAGTTTTTCGGGGTGGAGGAGAAGTTTTCGTTGGCTGAGGTTGTTTTGTCGGTGGTTCGGGTTTTGAGGACCGGGAATCGGTCTATGAAGAGGTTGTTTGTGTTGATTTCGCTTAATGTCGCGTATTCGACTGCTGAATTGTTCATTGGATTGCTCTCTGGTCGTGTTGGTAAAATTATTGACTTTTACACTTTTTTGTGGAATTTTGATGAGTGCTGTTGTTTTCTTTTGATTCCGTTCCATTGAATTGTAGTATATATTTTTCGATATAAGGTAGGTAAAATGTCTGGACTTTAATGGTGACAGGAGCTTTGATGAGAGCTGTTGTTTTCTTTTAGTTCCGTTCCATTGAGTTGTATACATTTTTCGATATAAGTTAGGTGAAATGTCTGGACTTTACCGGTGACATGAGCTTTGATGAGAGCTGTTGTTTTTTATCCCGTTCCATTGAATTGTATACATTTTTCGATATAAGATAGGTAAAATGTCCAGACTTTACTGGTGACAGGAACATTGATGAGATCTGTTGTTTTCATTTTATTCCATTCCATTGAATTGTATACATTTTTCGATATAAGATGGGTAAAATGTCTAGACTTTAATGGTGACAGAAACTTTTGACGAGAGTTTTTGTTTTCTATAACTATTCGGTTTTATGTGTATACTAGTTTGAAATTAGAATGCAGTGATATGCATGTGACATCGTGGTTGCGAAATTTGTTTGAATTTCATATATGCTAAGCTATTTCTTGGACGTTGCTCACCATTTGTGAGTGATGTTGAGGATGATCACCATTTGTGAGTTTGTTTTATTCGCTTATGTTGTCTCCTTTGACGGGTGGTTACTGGTTAGTCATTATCTTTATTGCCCTTTATTTGGGGATGGACCAAAAATGAATTCGGGAAAGTACGAATAGGATGGAGAGAGTAATACAAAGGTCATTTGTTTTTTTCGCCTTTTATGTTGGTTGTTGTAATGTGTGCCCAAATGAAAGAGGAAGGAAAATTTGAGAGTGGTATATTGATACTGCCTAAAGTATTGTTTATACATCTCTCTGTGTTTAGCTATTTTTTTGTCTCTTCTCTTTTGTTACGGTATTTCAGAAGTATTTTGATGAAAGTATTCTATGGGTAATGATGCGAGTTTCTTAATGATATGATTTGAGCTGAAAACACTTCACATTAATTCCTTAAGAAATTTATATTTTGAGTGGGGGTAGGGTGAGATAGACACACACGTACAGTTTTACTTGCTCCTTTTGAATTCGTGTTAATAAGTATTGATGTTATATGTCTGTTATCGAGAATTATGCTCTGTCTTCTAAAATTACGTTAAAATAGCCTCTAATATTAGTGTCTAAGCCATTTGTGTGTTGTCTCTGTCCAGGTTTGGTATCGGATGCATTTCATTTGACATTTGGATGTGGCCTTTTGACATTTTCACTATTTGCAATGTCCATTTCTAGGAGAAAGCCGGACCGTGTCTACAGCTATGGGTGAGCATTTCATTTTCATTTCTAAGGTGGTGAATTAGTGAAAAATCCTTGAGCTTTATGCTGCATTGTAAATATGTTGTGCATCTGGGTTGCAATGAGGAGTTTAACTTGCTTGCTTGTTTTCTGTAAGAGCACTTAGTTTTTCTAAGGTTCCATATATGTGCTCCAGGTCCTATAACATAAAGTTGACTTAATTGTTTAGAGTCGTTATATGCACAAAGTATTAAATTTTAGATTTCCGTCTTCTTTTCAGGTATAAAAGGCTTGAAGTTTTGTCAGCCTTCACAAATGCTGTAAGTTCAGATTTGTACAGAGTTGTGATTCTTTTGTAACTATATCTATTTGAGTACGTATTGAAGTATTGATGGTAAACTCTTGCGGTTCTCTGAGAGTACCTTATTATCTAATTTTAATTCATGCTGTCATTCAGCCACTACAACATATTTATTATTTAAGGTGAAAATACACTTATCAGAAATGACGTGTCTCATTGGTTATAATAATGTGTTACCTTTGCTGTACTTAAAAAATAGAGTAATTGCAACTATTTTCTCCTCTATTGGTTTTTACATCTGTTTGAGGATGAAAGGGAGAGGGTGAAGCACCGACTGGTTTTTGCTTTATTGTCCCTTTTTTATTTTCTTGGCTTTTAGAGTTGGAATACCTTGTACGTAGTACTCGTATCTTATAATATGTCAGAGTATGTCATGTCTAACAGGGTTTTTTTTTGTCCTGGTGCATTTGTAGACAGCTATTTCTTCTGTTTATGTCATTTTCCTTGGCTGTTGAAGCACTTCATGCATTCGTACAAGATGAATCAGAGCACAAGTAAGTTTATGTGGATAATTCATTCATTTTTCTGCACTTGATTTAGTCACGGCTACTACTTTGTTACTTTAATGTTTGATTATTAGCCAATAATGGCGCTATTGGCTGTCCTACCTTTCAGTTTCGAATAAATTCTCTTGGAAGCATTACCTGCCATTGTTGCTGTAGTATTACTAGTAAATCCTTAAGTTACAAAGTATTGATGCATTTGTAATCTTTATATGCTCTTTTTTTGGAATGGAATTTTAATGTGACAACGTTATTGTATTCTTTATTGTAGGCATTATCTCATTTTTTCGGCCGTGACAAATTTGGTGGTGAACCTTGTTGGTATTTGGTTCTTTAGGAATTATGCGCGTATAAATCTAGGTAATACAGCGACACTCTTTCTGTTGAGCATTTTTTTTCCTGGTATCATGTTATTCATGTCACATTTTCGGTGCTTGTTATTCCTTGAGGCATTCGAATATTGCTGTTACGGAGTACTCATACTCGTTATTGCATCACAAGGATCTGTTATTGTGCAATACCTATGCGTTGTGCCTGCATAAATCTGATTATCTCCCGTGCTTTCTATTTATAGCATACAGAAATGCAGAAGATATGAACTATCACGCCGTGTGCCTTCATGTGATTGCTGATTCAATTCGAAGGTACAACACTCTCTTATCATTTCACTCTGTCTCCGTAAAACTCGTAGAGTTCATTACATTCTTGAACTCCCAGTCAGCTAAATAATCTATAAATCAGGCTTTCGTGTTTTCCGTGAATTGCCCTTTCTTTCCGGGGAACTTAATAAAAAAAGGACTTAAGTACTGGTTATCTTAGTTCTTAGCTTTGAAAAATTTGGTTTTTATCTGCTGGTTGTATGGTGTTCAAGTATTTAATCACCCAATAGCAATTCCTACAACGATTGTTTTTTTCTCGCCAATGTTTTCGGCGTTCTAGTTGTTTAGAACAAGATCTTAAAAAGTCCCATTTCTCTCTCAGTGCAGGCTTGGTTCTGGCTTCTTGGCTTTTGGCGCTCGGGTAAAGCCTCCTCAGATATCTATACAAGAAGCTTATACATTAATACACAGTAGTTTCTTATATAATACATGTGGTCGATATTCTTCGCAGGATTCAGAATGCTGAAGTTTTATGCCTGGGACTTGTCTCAGTAACAGTCTTTATGCTTGTAATGCCACTGTTTAAGGCAACCGGTGGAATTTTGCTCCAAATGGCACCACCTAATGTTCCTTCTTCCGCCATGAGTAAATGTTACAGACAGGTGGCTACAGTCTTTTTTTTTTTTTTTTCTTTTTTTTTTTTTTAAAATACTCCGTACAATACTGAGTTCGGTTCAAGTGTTATTGACTAAATGAATGTTCTAGATTTCTGCTCTCGAGGATGTCTCTGAATTGTCCCAAGTCCGTTTGTGGGAATTGGTCCCTGGCCATGTCATCGGTTCACTGTCCTTGCAGGTATTGTCTCTCACATTTTGAGACCGTCTTTCTTCCTAAAACCTACTCTTAACTCCCCGTTCCAAAACCCAAAGTGAGATGAACTCATTGTACAGGTAAAGTCAGGGATTGATGACAAACCGGTGCTGCAGTACGTGCATGGTTTATACCATGAGCTCGGCGTGCAGGACTTGACAGTGGAAATCGATAATATCTGAACTCCATTGCTACTCTTGAGTCTTTGCATTCCTAACATTACTTTAAGCATTCCAGTTTCGTATTAGCTACAAATTTCTTGAATCATCGGGCATCGTGTATCAATCTTCATTGTAGCTACAGGTTATTGTACATTTCAACTGTCAATGAATTTTTGTAGTTTCGTGGTTCGGGTATGTTTGAATGTTTTCGGCCCCGTTCTTCCTGGTTTATTCTCAACTTTTCAATGTACTTCACTTCAATTCCACCCACCGCCATTAGTTCAGTTTAGTTTAATTCACTTCAATTCAGTCCTCGTAGTGTTATTTTTTTATTAAAAAAAAAATCGCCAACACCTTAGAATGCACGACACGACTCAAATAACTTGGATATGACTTTGAACTAAATAGCCATTTGAGATTAATATTATTATTTTTATTTTTATTTTTTTTATAATAAGAGGAAATTTTTATTGATGAATCAAAAAACAGTTTACAAAAAATTGGTGGGTAGTCGAGATACAATCTGGGCCCCCACCCCCTTAGCTATAGCAAAGCTAAGTCTGGTAAAAATAAAAGGAACAGCGCGGGCTCCGGCATCTTGTGCTATCGAAAATTATTATTATTATTATTTTTATTATTATTATTATTATTTTATTTTTTTTAAAAAAAATTGCTACGCTCTATCAAAAAATCGGTACATACAAGTAGAGTTGGGCAACGTAGTAGGGCTAGCCAGCCCGGATAGGTGAGCCGTATTTTTCCGGCCTTGGCAGCCCGAGGTCCACTCAAGCACGGCCCGAGCCAGGCCCAGGTCCACAAATTCCTGGACCGACCCGTTTTTTTTTTTTTTTTTTTTTTTTTTTTTCCAAAAATGTACCTAAAGATATTCATGTCGGTTATTATCAAAAAAAATTACGGATATTAATTTTTACGTGAAAATGTGAAAATAAATATTTGGACCGACTCAGATTACGTTGGTGGGTCGGGTCGGGTCGGGTCAAATTCAGGTTTTCCATATGGTGTAATCGCGCGCTAACTTTTCCCGCTACCAGAATTTTTACAGACACTTCGTCTCTTCATCAATTCAAACGTACGAAACTGAAAATTGCTCGACTTTAATGGCGACAATGAAAAAAACAAGCTCAAAAAAGTGGAAACCCCCGATTCGGGCAATCGGGCAGCGCTCAATTCCTTCTACCTTACTCTTTCGCCCTTCCCCCAAAGGGTAACCATCCCTTAACTTAACTTAACCCCTTCTTCCCCCTATTTCTTTTCGATTTTCGATTTATTATTTCAGGTATTTTCATAGATTGAGGGTATGGAGTTTAATCTGATACTGAGGAAGTTTGCAGTTTGGCAGGTGAAAAGAAGGGTTCGAATCCGATTCCGAATCCGAATTTGAATTCGAATGTGTTGTCTGAAAGAAGCAATAATGGGGGTTCAATTGTGTCTCTTACTTCATTTCTCAATCGAAAGTTGAATCCTACTACTCCTACTGCTGCTGTTCTTCCTGTTGAAAAAGTATTACTATATAAATTGGTTTATGTTCTTCATGATTTTTGAATTAAAGTTGGATATTTGATTAATTAAGATTTGGGTATTGCAGTTTAATAGTTTAATTCTGTGTTACTCGCTCTTTTACTATGAGGTGTCGTGTTTGACACGGTGTTAGAGTGTTGGATACGACTATTTTGGGCAAAAGTTTGAATTTTTTTGGTCTAAATTGAAGTATCGAAGTCCCAGGTGAAGTGTAGGAATAATGTAGGTTTAATTGGCACTTTGAGTATTCTACTAGGGTTTTCGATTTTGAAAGAGTTTGCTCTTTTTGTGTTTCTAACATATGGGTAAGGTTGCGGATCTGACACGTTACTTAGGACGTGTTCTTTATGCTGAAAGTAATTGAACTGAACTCAACTGAAAATAGACTGACTCGGGTTGTTAGACCTAATTTAGCATATTCCCCTCTTCATGAATTGCTCAAGTGTTAATTCTCGTGTACTTCCGTATTACTCATCAATGGAAACAAACTGTTGACAGGTTAACGAAGAACATCATTCATTTGAAAAACTGCGTGAAAGGAATACCTGCGTGGTTGAAGAATCCGTGTTTAAATTGTTTAATACTAACTCGGAAGAGAAAGTGAGAAAGCGGTCTCTTGATGAATGCCTGACTGATTTATCGTCGGCAAGTGAGTGTCCCTATTGTATTTGATGGTCTAGTTTCTAAAGGTGTTATGTCCACTGTTAAAAACTGACCCTTGGCTTTAAGGGTTGGAACCCTACAGTTTCATGTAGAAACTGTCTAATTTCGTTGAACGTTTGAAGCTTTACATCTCTTCATCGAACTGCCTGCGTGTGGTTTGTATATTTGATTACAGCGCAATCAAGATTGCAAGTCGATGTAAGAAAGGATAGTCAAAGGCATGTGCTAGTTCTTGGAGATGATCCGAAACCAAAGAAAAGAGCATATAGACGAGTTTCAAATGACAATGAGATACCAAAGCCACTTTACAATCACTGTATGTTTGATGTTAACAATCTTTCAATCATTTATATTCTATATCTGCAATTTCGTTCTATTTTTCTACTTAGACGCTGTCAAAAATGTGCAATGCTGAAATATAAACTGTCTCTATCGACAGATGAAAATGGAACCGGGTGGTGGGATTCAGAAAGAGAAGGCATAGACAATGATGCAGTTGGACACAAGGAAGTATGGGAAGGGGTTGGATCGACAACTCTAGGAGGACTAGATTGGCACTGATTCAGCATGTTTTTACCGTCTTCACCCGAATGCTGATCCTAATCCTGGTTTGTAATGTAAAATAGTGTTCATTCAGCATGTTTTTACCATCTTCACCCGAATGCTGATTCTAATCCTGGTTTGTTATGTAAAATGATGTTCACCCAGCATGTTTTTACCATCTTCACTCGAATGTTGATTCTAATCCTGGTTTGTTATGTAAAATGATGTTCATTCAGCATGTTTTTACCATCTTCACTCGAATGTTGATTCTAATCCTGGTTTGTTATGTAAAATGATGTTCACTCAGCATGTTTTTACTGTCTTCACTAGAATGCTGATTCTGATTCTGGTTTGTTATGTAAAATAGTGTTTCATTCAGCATGTTTTTACCGTCTTTACCCGAATGCTAATTCTGATTCGGGTTTGTTATGTAAAACGGTGTTCGTTCCCGCCTCTCACTGAATGATTGCAGACTGTGAAAGCATCCTGTGTAGTACAGTAATGTTTTGCATGCTTTTCTGTGACTCTGAAGTGTTTCTGTTCTGTGAGGGTAAAGTCTAGCATTTAAGTCTTCAAGATTATGAAGAATCTATAATGGGATCAATTTTGGTTGTGTTGTTGGAATTTATGGTCATTTTTGGGTTAGGCCATACTCCTATTCTAGATATCGGTCATTTTCAGGTGGATTCTTTTTTGAGTAGTTTAACTAACAAAAAGTACACAATCATCTCGATTCATTTTAGGATATTGGTCCCTTGTTGTCCATAATAGTACGATATTGTTCGCTTTAGGTTAACACCTCAGGGATTACTATTATTAGTAATGGATACTTAAAAAGATGATCGAATAAGGGTTTGCACCTTAACAACCAAATTAATCACGATCGGGTGGTTTTAGCCTTTTAGGTCATGTCAACATTGGGTCTCAAACGGGTCTAGGATCGATTTTAGGTCAGACAACTTCAGATCATCCTTATTGAATCAAGTCAGCTTCACTACATCAAATCTCGCACAATCTGTTGTCCAAAGACCGCTCAAGAACCAAGATATAATATCGGTCTCATACTCTCATATAACACCAAGACCGCTCAAGAATCAAGATGATATAACTCTATAAGATCGTCTCATACAAGTTTTTTTGGTGTCGGGAAAAAACCATGGGCTATAAAAACCTAAAAAGACAAAAAAAAAAAAAGCCCAAACCCTCAAATGAAATCCAAAGATACAACTTATGTGTTGTTTTATGCATAATATCTTGTCTTTCATTCCTACTTCTCAAAACTTTACTTTCAAAGCTACTTCCATCATCATAGACTCATAGATGCCCTTCTTTAATCGAAAAATCCCCCCATTTTAGTCAATCGATCAATCAATAATTGATTGAATTTCTTCACCCAATTCCATGAATTTCTTTCTCTGATTTGATTGCACCCAAAACGATGCCGTTTCGATCAGAAACTGTGTAATTTGTTCAAAGTTTCGTACTTTCTTCCCATTCGAGGTTGAAGAACAGTTTGCAGGTGTATTCTTTCCCGTCTTTGCGTTTTTGATTCGATTATTGGGTTTATAGCTCGATTTTGAATTGATTTTGATTTTGATTTTGATTTTGATTTTTGATTTTGAATATTAGGGTTTCATTTCTCATCGTTTGATTGTAATTTGGAATTGGGGTTTTGTTAATTCTCGCGAATATGGTACTGCTTGATTGATCGATTGCGTTCTGCTAGGTTGTGATTTGAATAATAATCATGGCAGAATTCCTGAATTGGGGGAAAAATTAGGGTTTCACTGTAAATTAGTGTTTATTATTATCCCAAATTAAAAGGGATAAACCATTGGAAATTTGAAATCAATTTGTCACACTGATTTCTGATTAGGGTTTTGACAGTTGATGGCTGATTGGTTTGAGGATTTGATGAATTTAGACTTAAACTTAGGTCCTGTAGGTCCCACACCTCCTGATGTGGGTCCAGTTACGACATCCGAGCCTCCGTCCTTAGCTGAGACTTCACCACCCCTTACCAACATGAGCATTAGACAGGCACTTAGGCAAAGAACTAGGCAAAGGTGGCGGTGGCGACGCTTACAATTAGCAGTTGAATCTGGTGGTAATGGTAGTAGCCTCGGCGTTGGGGTTGGTGTTGGTGTTGGTTCGGATTCTGGTTCGGATGGTGGTGGCCCGTCTCACGTTGCTGAAGGGGGAAGTCCCGAACCTGTAAAGACTTGCGAGCCTAATGTGGCCTCCTCGTTGGAGGGTGGTTCGGTGAAGGAGAAGGAAGATGAGAGTAATGATGTGGAGAAGGTTAGTGTCGAGGGTGGGAGTTTTTTCGATTGTAATATATGCTTGGATTTGTCTAAAGAACCCGTTGTCACGTGTTGTGGGCACTTGTTTTGTTGGTCGTGTATCTATCGTTGGTTGCACATTCATTCGGATGCTAAGGAATGTCCGGTTTGTAAAGGGGAAGTTATTCTTAAGAATGTTACTCCTATATACGGGCGTGGGAACCACGCCCACGAACCCGAAGAGGATTCTGATGATTCGGGTATCAAGATTCCCGCCCGACCCGCCGGGAAACGGGTCGAGAGTTTGAGACCAAACATCCCTAGGGCCGCCTCGTCGTTCCCTATGGAGGAGATGATCCGGAGGCTCGGGGCTAGGTTTGAGTTGACTAGAGACTTCTTTCAGCTCCCGGGTGTTGAAGGTGATTCAGAAGCGAGCACACGTGCTTCTTTACTCAACAGAATCATGACTACACGTGCATTACAGAGGGAACGAGCTTCTTCTGCTTCCACTGAAAACGTGGTCGACTTGACTCAGGACAGACCCGATGTTGTGCCACGTAGGCTCCCACCGTTGACCTATAGACGGGGTCAGTCACATAGAACCGGGTCTAGTGGTGGGCCGGGTGGGCCGAGTGACCGGTTTGTAAGAAGCCAAGAAATGCAACCAACATCACACGATGACAGGGACTCGTTCTCGAGCATTGCAGCTGTTATACACGGGGAGAGCCAAACAGCAGACAATACAGTCGTGGAGAGTGATTCGTTGTTGTCTCATTCGACATCATCTTCTAGAAGACGGGTTGATGCTTCTAGAGGATCGGATATGGATAGTGGAGACTCTCGTGTGTCGAGGAGGAGGAGACTTAACTAGAAGATTGCAAACATCAACATCGGTCGTTGTGATATATATATGTTCTAGTACTTGGTTCGTTCACTTGTAAAAGTGGTTCCTTTACCGTTTTTGAATTTTACTCGTGTATTTGCCCCGTTTTTGTGTTCAATAATTTGTTTTAATGATGTGTACTTCGAGTACTGATTTAATCTTTGATGTTGGTTTCGCTTGTGTAATCGGTTAGTCGTGGAGAAATAGTTGATGATATTTGAATGGATTGATCTATTGCGCGAAGAATTTAGTAGGAAATGACTAGACTCATAGCACACGCCACACGGGATCTTGTTTAGCCGGGTTGGGCCGATCCGTGGGTGAGGGTGAGCGGGTTTGGGTCATGGCTTGGCTCGGTGAGGGTTTAGACGGGCTGGGCTGGGAAAATGGACCGGGTTTTTTTGAAGGATTATGGCGATGTGGGCCAAAGAAAGGCGGACCAACCCGTTAGTGGCCCTTTGTGAGTTGGGCCTGGTTTGACCCATCAAATTGGATAACCCATCAAACACATCCGATCTAACATGTAAAAAGAAACGGGATTGGACACAACATTTCAAAAATGGGATTATATAGTCTAGCTTACAAACCCGTCTTTTTTTTTTTAAAACCCAAAAATGGGATTATATTGTATTTTATCCGAATGAAGTATTCATAAAAATTCGATATTTAGAAAAACCGTAAAAAAAAAAAAAAAAAAGTTCATGCGGACGAGAATCTTTTTAAATATTTTAACCACATGTAGATGTGAAAACAAAATTAAATTCGATGTTTCGTTTTAATCGTAGGTAGAATAATTTGTACAAAAAAAAGTTAGAATAACGATATTCCCTTAAAATATGAATAATGGACAGAATATACTTTTTTTTTTTGCAAAATAATGAATTAAATAGATGTGAGCATCAATGTATCATGTGTGTATAATGTTTTCCACATTTATATTCTTTTAACCATTTACAATAAAAAACAATTAATTTGTGGGTTTGTTTGAATTTGTAAATAATTCGACAAAATAATTAATCCATTCATTTTGTATTTGTTTTTATCATGAGAAATGTATCCCTTCTGAATAATAAATGTTGTACGAATTCACTTATTTTATTTATTTATTTATTTATTAGGAAGTACAAGTAGATGTCAAATATTTTTCTTTTGAAATGCATTTTTTAAAATTGTAAATGATATACTAGTGCCTAAAAATATTTATTTTGAACAATTATTATGTAAGACGACCCCTATAGTATTCCTTTTGTCAATTTCTGGTCAGATCAATTTTGTTAAGTCTATAGTTATAATTCTCCCGATCTGTCTCAGTCATTTGTTGTTCTTCTATATTATTTGTGAGGAATATTTTAATCAAATAACAGCAAATGTTTGAAACTGGACAATAATTTTTGGTGTAATTTGAAGTAGATGATGAACATGATGATTAATGAGCACAAGGAGCGGATGAGAGAGTACATAATTAGCTAGGATGATAACCCTATCTAATTATAACCCAATGCACTTATTAAGGAAGTTTGTCCCTTTCATTCCTAGCATTATTACACTAACACACATCATCCTAGACATATATATTATGCTCATCATCATTAATCAAAACATTCAAAATCATCGCGTTATATCGCAGGTAAGAATCAGATTGATTATCTATCTTATGGCAGTTGATCTTCTCTGTGACAGATATATCTGTCGCAAAGATATAACAGGTTAGATAGTATTCACATAGTCACATGGCTAGATAAGACAAGGTATGAAATATGGAGTATGAAATGTATCGAGAATATCAAATACTTTGTCTTTGTTCGCTCATGTGGCTGATGATATTTGACACGTCACAAGTTTGTAACAGATATATATATATATGTTCGTCACAAATAAGAATTTGTGATCTTTTGATTGGATTAAGAGAGTTATTACTGCTCAAACAACTCGAATAATCCTACCAGTACTTGACTTGATTCTCGAGCCGAAAACTCGAGCTTAACCTGCCTTGTAAGTCTGTAACATGAATTGACCTAACCCAACATCACTCAAACCAACATCCTAAAAGAAGTTGATAATCGGAAAATGGTCCAAGCTCAAAATGACTCTGATCTGCACGATCTGAACATGGTCGACTAACAAGTCTGAAAACGGCCTGATCCAAATCGAGATGAATTGTCACGTACTTTTTGAGTTATATTCATACTATTTGCCTCGTTATAAGATAATTAAGACGGATATATTACTCTTAATACTATAAATGTTTTATCAGTTTTTCTAAAATGTGTCCAGGGACACATGTTAAGAGATCACTCAAGGCGGAATTTGCAATAATATATCGTGATAAATTGATATATAAACCCATAATTATCATATTTAGATGATTAATAACCTTGTAAATCCTGCCTTAACTGATCTCTTAACACGTATTCCAAGGACACATTTTAGAAAAACCGATGTTTTATTAAGATTAAAGATATGTAAGCATGAGAAAGAAAGCAATGATGATGTGTCCTTGGACAAGAAAAGATACTTGGAGGATTTAGTTCAGAGTTTTGCATGAGAACATGTCTCTTCCTCTCAATCAATAATCATCAACCCACAATTATCTTCATTATTATTACTATCAATTTATTATTATTATTATTATTATTATTATTATTTTTTATTTTTTTTTTATAAAAACGAAACTTGCATTAAACACCAGAACAAATTATTATTATTATTATTATTATTATTATTATTATTATTATTATTTGCTTTTATTAAATTACTTTTAATTGATTGATTCAATTAAATTCCATTCTATTTATATGTATGGCATCGATCACACTTTGCAATCATTAGCATGATATGAATTCTTCATTACCATTTCTCCCCACACCCGTGGCTTTACACAGTCTCCATCCCCCTTTATTATAAATAAATAAATAAATAAATAAATAAATAAATACATAAATAAATAAATGGGTGGATCATAATCCTCTAGCTAATTAACACAAATTGTGGTTTAGATTAAAATGGCCATCTTTGTCTTAATAAAAAAAATCAAAAATGTCGATCACCTACAATAGGTCTCAGGTTCGAATTTTCTTTCCTTCTATTGTAATACGATTAATTAATTTAATGCATTTTCGTTGAAACGGAAAAAAAAAATGCAAGTAGGATCGACGAAAAATGTTAAGAGTTATTGTCGAGATATCGACATATTGTAGCTAGAATAATGTTTACGTACATTATTAATAATTTATTCTATATATGAAGTAAACAATATCTCACATAAATATATTTTCTAAATCTTACAGATGATGGATAATATATTGAAGATTTTTTTAAACTGTGAATAATGTTCAAAAAAAAAAAAAAGGTGAAATCTTGGATTTGGATGGACGAAGTATTTAGTATTATGGACATACATATTAGAGAATACTTCGTACAATATTTTAGTAGCTGATCAGTATTAAGAGGTTCTAGAATAAATCATATGTTGTTGTCTCTCTATTTTAACAATTTATTTATTTATCGAAAGATAAACAGATGAACAATACAATGAAAATATTATTATAAATACTAAATTCAGAGTATATATTTTTGTAACAGTCGTGAATAATACAGTTGTATAATGTCCTTTATAATCTTATTAAGGTATCATTAAAATCTCACCAGTCACCACCTCTTAGTGTAATATTAGCATCTGGTGTGTCGCAACATTAAATCCACACTTCAAACCCAAAAAACATTTGTATAAGTATAATTAAATGATTATTAACCTTAAATTATCTTCCTTAATTGTTGAACAATTAGCTTATGTAATAAATTAATAATAATAATAATAATAATAATGTGATAATGAAAGGGAGCTATACTTACTATTTAGCCAGGGGTCCAATGATGAGGTCCTATGATAATAAATGTCTAAATTTTTAATTTTAATTGATTTTGAAAATTATTATTATTATTATTATTACAAAATTCCAATTATTATTTTTATTTTTATTTTTAATAAAAAAAATAAAGAGGCGTGAGGGAGAAAAAGGTAAATTGTGTTTGGGTAGAGATGAGATGTGCCAAGCTTTTAGGATGCTTGCAATAATTGGTGTCATGCAGGCTTTAATCATCACTTTTGAAAGAGACATTTTATTTCAAGATATACTAACACAATTACTACTATCACATTATTCATTATTGCCTTCCTCATTATTTTCTTATTAATTATATATATATATATATATATACTCATTATATTGTGTGGGGTTAGGGTTGTTCAAAAACCGGTTCGATTCCACTGTCGAGGCTGGATTGGATTAGATTGTATGTATCAGATCGATTATTGTCTCTTGGTTTGATCGATCTTTGAATCAACAAACTGTTCGGCCATTCCACTAATCCGTCACGTAGTTTTGTCAAACAGATAGATAGTTTGTAGTTCTGTGCTAATACTTACATAAGGGTTAGTTATTGTACACTCGTTTTGCTTCGATGTGACATGTGATATGACTATTATTTGGTAAATGATACGAGTTATATACAGAGTATAAAACACTATATGTGAGGTTAATATTATTGTCTTCCTTCCTCATTATTTTGTTATTAATTATATATATACTCATTGTGGGAGTAGGGGTTGTTCAAAAACCAGTTCGATCCGACTGTTGAGGCTGAATTATTGTCACTTAATTGGTTTGATCTTTGAATTGACAAACTTTTGAGGATTCAACTAATTAACCCGCCAGGTAGTTTTGTCAGACAAAACCATGGTGGTTCGAAAACATAGTTACTTACCTTGTATAGTTCATAGTTTTGTACATAGTAATGATTCCACGTCATATTGACCTTGTTTGATAAACGATATTGGAGGATATTTGATATGTGTAAGTCTTTTAGTTTGTTTGAACCATTACTGTTACTTAGACTATTTTTTAGCGATACTGTTACCGATATCAGTTGCCTGAATGTTTTAGCGGACGCCAATTTGGCGTCTACTGATTTAGTCATCAGCTAGTCAATCGTCCAACTGTCCGAGTAGTGTTTTCTTGTAGTGTTGTTTGATAATTAAAAGAAAAAATCGAGTATAAAACAACATCGCTATGTTCCAATAATAAAGTTCTTATATGGAGTCAACGAAACAAAAATAATATAGTTTGAAAATAAGATTAAAGCATTATTCATTATTCATAGGATTATTAAAGTTGAAAACATCCTTCAAAAGTGATTGGGAGCCAAATGATCGAAGTGGAAAAAAGTTTTAGATTCATGAAATAATTATTGTCATCTTTTGCTTTTGATTGTGGCTTATGTCTTTAATTACTTCAAATCATATAAACATGCTAAATCATCTCTTAATTAATTTTCATAATATTTCACATTATTATCGTAGATGCCTTAACCTAATGATCAAATCTCATGCTAATCCTACAATAACTAAACGGTAATGATCAGATCTCATGCATGCTAATCCTACAATAACCCTAAATGGTGGATGTCTTAATCTAGTGGTAAAGATGGAGGTATCCTGAAAGATAGGACGCTATTGTAATACAACTAACTGCACTTTTCGTTGAAATATAAATAAATAAATAAATAAATAACAAAATGGCCTGGTATCGTTGAACAAAAAATAAATAAAATAATAACAAATCGGCCAGGTAATTCTTACTTGAAATATAATATCTGTAAGAACTTTTAAAACGTGTCAAATACGATCAAGGTGCTGATAAAGGCAAAATATTTGATATTTTGTACAGAGTAGTTAATTTCGAGCGTAGATTAATCTTATTTATGAAGTTAACCAATTGCGTGATGACAAGTGTCATAGTTAGTTGGGAGTCAACGGTCCAAGCAATTGAGTTGAGGAGGGTATAAATTCACCTAAATTGCGTTATTATTACTCCACTTTTACCTTGGGAAATGTGTAATTTCATTTTATTGCAATTCATATAGGCATCATCAATTTTAATTTTTTTTCTAGTGAAAAGTGTAAAATTATACACTTTAAAAAAAATCATAAATACAATCTTAAAAAAAATTGGATAATAATCTTCAAAATCGGTCGTTTATGACAATTTTTGAAGGCGTTGAAATTTGTTCTAAAGCGCGATTTTAAAACTTGTCTATATGAATATAATGTCAAATAACGATTATTAATTAGAACTCTCGAACTCGATATAAAATGGAGTACAAAACTAGTTTTGACTTATTTCGACACGTTTCAAAACGCAATCTTATGGCTTTTTAAAGTCCCTATTTGAAAATAAAATGATCCTAATAATACACCGTGACATTTTATTTGATGAGAACATTGTTCAGCGCGAATATGGAGGAATTTTATTTCGGGACCCAAAAGACCAAAAAAACGTGGATAATAACCTTCATAATCGCTCGTTTTTGACAATTTTTGACGGTGGTGAAATTTGTTCTAAAACGCGAATATTTTTCGAGTAAACCTTGTCTATAAGAATATAATGCCAAATAATGATTATTAGAACTGCCGAACACGATATAAAATGGAGTACAAAACTAATTTCGACTTATTTCGACACGTTTCAAAACGCAATCTTATGACTTTTAAAAATATTTATTTGAAACCAAAATGATCCTCATAATACACCGTGACATTTTATTTGATGGGAACATTGTTCAGCGCGAATATGGTGCAATTTTATTTCGGGACCCAAAAAGCGGAAAAAACGTGGATAATAACCTTCGAAATCGCTCGATTTTGACAATTTTTGACGGTGGTGAAATTTGTTCTAAAACGCGAATATTTTTCGAGTAAACCTTGTCTATAAGAATATAATGCCAAATAATGATTATTAGAACTGCCGAACACGATATAAAATGGAGTACAAAACTAGTTTCGACTTATTTCGACACGTTTCAAAACGCAATCTTATGGCTTTTAAAAATATTTATTTGAAACCAGATGATCCTCATAATACACCGTGACATTTTATTTGATGGGAACATTGTTCAGCGCGAATATGGTGCAATTTTATTTCGGGACCCAAAAAGCGGAAAAAACGTGGATAATAACCTTCGAAATCACTCGATTTTGACAATTATTGACGATGGCAAAATTTGTTCTAAAACACGAATATTTTTCGAGTAAAACTTGTCTATAAGAATATAATGCCAAATAATGATTATTAGAACTGCCGAACACGATATAAAATAGAGTACAAAACTAGTTTCGACTTATTTCGACACGTTTCAAAACGCAATCTTATGACTTTTAAAAATATTTATTTGAAACCAAATTGATCCTCATAATACACCGTGACATTTTATTTGATGGGAACATTGTTCAGCGCGAATATGGTGCAATTTTATTTCGGGACCCAAAAAGCGGAAAAAACGTGGATAATAACCTTCGAAATAACTCGATTTTGACAATTTTTGACGGTGGTGAAATTTGCTCTAAAACGCGAATATTTTTCGAGTAAAACTTGTCTATAAGAATATAATGCCAAATAATGATTATTAGAACTGCCGAACACGATATAAAATGGAGTACAAAACTAGTTTCGACTTATTTCGACACGTTTCAAAACGCAATCTTATGGCTTTTAAAAATATTTATTTGAAACCAAATTGATCCTCATAATACACTGTGACATTTTATTTGATGGGAACATTGTTCAGCGCGAATATGGTGCAATTCTATTTCGGGACCCAAAAAGCGGAAAAAACGTGGATATATAATAACCTTCGAAATCACTCGATTTTGACAATTATTGACGGTGGTGAAATTTGTTCTAAAACGCGAATATTTTTCGAGTAAAACTTGTCTATAAGAATATAATGCCAAATAATGATTATTAGAACTGCCGAACACGATATAAAATGGAGTACAAAACTAGTTTCGACTTATTTCGACACGTTTCAAAACGCAATCTTATGGCTTTTAAAAATATTTATTTGAAACCAAATTGATCCTCATAATACACCGTGACATTTTATTTGATGGGAACATTGTTCAGCGCGAATATGGAGCAATTTTATTTCGGGACCCAAAAGACCGAAAAAACGTGGATAATAACCTTCATAATCGCTCGTTTTTGACAATTTTTGACGGTGGTGAAATTTGTTCTAAAACGCGAATATTTTTCGAGTAAAACTTGTCTATAAGAATATAATGCCAAATAATGATTATTAGAACTGCCGAACACGATATAAAATGGAGTACAAAACTAGTTTTGACTTATTTCGACACGTTTCAAAACGCAATCTTATGGCTTTTAAAAATATTTATTTGAAACCAAATTGATCCTCATAATACACCGGGACCCAAAAGACCCCTGAAACGCTTGAATGCCTCATCGTTTGCTGACATTGAGAGCCGGTGTAGCGTTGCTGAAGTGGAGCTCAGCGAGCTGCAGATTCGTATGCGGTCTGACCGCTCTGCATCTTTGCTACAGGAAGAAGCTGCTGCTAACGAGGCGGTACGGACCTTACAGGCAGCGCGGGCTGATTATTGGGCCCAAATTTCAAAACAAAGATGGGTTAAGGACGGCGATATAAACTCTGCTTATTTTCATGGTGTCTTGAGAGCTCGACGGGCTCATAATGCAGTTTCCAAGCTGGTCGACGCTGACGGAGTGGAGTGTTCGAGTAAACCTGAAATAGAAGATGCATTTCTGCGGTATTACAGGTCATTGTTGGGTGACTCCAAACCGGTTGAGCAGATTTGTGTGGACACGGTGCGCATGGGGAATATTTGTTCGATAGAGCATAAAAAGTCCCTCCTTGCCCGAGTCACTGAAGTAGAAATCAAGAAGGCGCTTCATGATATTCATCGGGACAAGGCTCCGGGTCCGGATGGATTCTCGAGTCAGTTTTTCATCGATGCGTGGGAAACTGTCGGTGGAGATTTTGTCAGCGCGATTCAGGACTTCTTCGTTTC
Organism: Agrostemma githago; assembly: GCA_958450325.1. Lineage (NCBI taxonomy): Eukaryota > Viridiplantae > Streptophyta > Magnoliopsida > Caryophyllales > Caryophyllaceae > Agrostemma > Agrostemma githago. Next base: position 75,142,407 of record OY288247.1, on the reverse strand, counting down.
AGGTAAGCTGCTGAAACAGCTGAACTGTGCTATTATTACCTTAATTCCTAAAGTCAGCAGGCCTCAGTCTGTGAAAGAATTTAGGCCTATTGCGTGCTGCAATGTAGTGTATAAATGTATTGCTAAGATAATCTGTGCGCGTATGGCCAAGGTTTTGCCTCAGATAATCTCTCCCACGCAGGGTGGGTTTATTGAGGGACGGAGTATTGTGGAGAATATTTTGATCTGTCAGGACCTTGTTAAAATGTATGGACGAGGGCATGTCTCTCCACGATGTTTATTCAAAGTTGATTTACACAAGGCCTATGATAGTGTGGAATGGGATTTTGTCGACCAAATGCTCCGGGCCTTGGATTTCCCGGATCAATTCCGTCGCCTGATCATGGAATGTGTATCCTCTGTTTCATACTCGCTCTGTGTTAATGGTGACACCTTTGGTTTTTTTCCGGGGAAGAGAGGGCTTAGGCAGGGTGACCCCATGTCTCCTTTACTCTTTACTATCTGTATGGAGTATTTCTCGCGTATCCTTATTCATGGGAAGATTGACATGAAATTCAGATATCACCCGAAGTGTGCTCCGATGAAACTGACTCATCTCATGTTTGCGGACGATCTCCTGCTTTTTTGCAAAGGAGATTCTAATTCGATGGAATTTTTGTGGAGGGCTTTCGCTACTTTTAGCAAGGCTTCAGGATTGATTATAAGCACAGGTAAATCCCATGCCTATTTTGCAGGGGTAGATGCGGATACGAAAGCTGCTATATTGCTATTTTCAGGCTGTGTTGAAGGTACGTTCCCATTTCGCTACTTAGGCCTTCCGATCCAAAGTACCCGAATTGGGAAAATAGAATGTGAATGTCTTGTTGCTCGCATCATTGCACGTATTTCGAGTATTGGGGCGCGCAAACTCTCCTATGCTGGACGGCTGACTTTAGTTCAGTCTGTGTTGTCTCAACTTCACAATTATTGGGCGATGGTATTTATTATTGTAATACCCGTACTATTTAGTAGGTCAAATCGAGTCAATACGGTGAAGCCAACTTGAACCATTAGCAAACAAGTTAACCCGAGCTGGGTTAGCAGGCCACGTCAAGTGGGCCGTATGATATATATAATACCCACCCTAATATGGAGTACTATATTATAATGCTAAGTACTAATGCTAAAACTAACCTACACCCCTACCTATGCTATAAACCTAAATAGGCTACGCACACACACCCCTGCATATATATGTATATTAAGTCCTAATAGTATAATAACCTACACACAGTGATAACAATAACCAAACAAAACCGCCGCTTCGCTTACACGCATAACTTGAGTAATCGAAGCCCGATTAGCGGTCTTCCCCACCCTCACGTGGATCAGCCACACGACCAAGAGGAAGGAAGAAAGGACACACGCCACTAGGTAATTCAGGTTAGTTTCGATCTAGGTGTCGGGATTGGTTTTGTCAAGGCAGTATAGTTATCGTTGTCGGTTTCGTTGTTACTGTCTACATTTATTGTCATTGTTGCTTGGTTTCTATCATTGTCGTTACCACTATTATAACCTGGGTCGTTATCGTATCGTCTTTTTGGTGTTTTGGCATGTTGTATTGTTGCTTCCGTTGTACTCGTTCCGTTTCGGGTAGTAATGTTATTTTCGATGTAGTACGGTTGTCCTCGGGCACAAACATTATTGTTATGAGCTGGTGCCGAGGGAGTAACGAGAGAGCCGGGGGTACGTTTTGGGTATGTGTACTGACATCCGTTGAGGGTTGTTGAGGTTGTTAGTTGGTGTGTAGTGTTGTCGTTGTTGCTCGTAGTGTAGTCGTAGTGTATTCTCGTTAACCAATGGTTATCGTTAATGGGTCGAGGCCGGGGTTCTAGTGTGTTGGTGAGGCCTGGGTTCTAGTAAATGTTGTCGTTGTTATGGTTCCTGTGGGTAATGTTTATTTGGTTTATTAGATTATGCATTGCTAGTTGGGGCAGGTTGTAGCGTAGGTTAGTTAAGTGTGTTGACTTTGTGTTTAGTTAAGCTTCGTAGATCTTAATTTAGTTACTTTAAGTTTATGATGATAAGTCGAGGATTTGGCCTCCATTATTTTAATAATACGCTATGACTAAGTCGGTACATATCGATATTAATTTATATACATAATATTGAATTAGGTTCGGATTTCATAGAATTCCCGTGGTGATATATACTGGCGACGCTGTGGTGGCCAGCTAATTAGGTAAGGTTCTCCTTACTTAGAATATGTTAATATTATTATGCATGTATGAATTACGAGTACGATGTGATATTGTGATAATATGATTAATGTTGAATATTGGTGGAAGAACGATTGTTGAATATTTATATATTGGAGTTGGTGAGGCTAGCTTTAGACCTAGCCGGGGCTCTTGATCACAGTCCCTTCCCTGATTTCTCCTCGTGGGTTGTTGAACCTGCGGGGGGTGTGCACACTCGGAATGAAAGGGCCTGCCAGAAGAGTTGAGATGAGAATATTGAGATGGGAATATTGATTGGTACCGTGATGGTACTGAGGATGTGAAGATGATATTGTTAATTGGTACCCATGATAGTACTAAGATGGTTGAGAATTGTTGTTTCATATTCCGTACTCGTATATTATCGTTAGCATGTTCTAATCGTGTTTTCATTGTCTACCTTGTCACCCTATTTTATTGGGGGCCTGCGACGATCCAATTGATATTTACGGTCTTTTGGGGAGCAGAGTATTGATGCAGATATGGACCATTTACATGTGCTTAACTGAAGGGAATTGCTGTTCGGGAAGGGAGCGAGTGGCCATTGTTGTTATACTCTTAGCATATTTCCATTACTAGTATTTAATAGACCGTTTAATTCATGTAGTTGTTTTGGGTTTTGTAACCATACTTATTTCTCGAACTTGGTTTGCATCTTTTGAATAATCTATTAAACTCGGTTGTGTTTCAGTATTGTGTTGTGATGTGACTACTACCTCGGTTAACCCGAGATGGTAACACTCTCATTTATCCGGGAAGGCCTTGTTAAGGCTCTTGGATAAACGGGGGTGTTACAAAGTGGTATCAGAGCAGTTCGATCCTGAAGCCTGAATAAATTAATATAGAAATTAAAATGAACCCCGGTGATAGACCATTAGGAGCCCACATGAACCTCTGGTTGAGGAGACGTCCTCATACCAACCTCCGGCCCTTTTGGTTTGGACCCGGTAACTACGTGTGAGATTGAGAGGGGGTAGAATAGGATGGGTCCGCGATGATGATATGAATTTCCTTTGAATTGCGTAATTGTACGAGTAGTTACAAGTGTGATGTTTACAATGTTATGATTAATTACAACGTTAATAGTAATGTATTGTTATGGTGTATGAGCATTTAAGGCTCATGTGTATGTTATTGTTGTTTTGAAGTAATCATGTCAAAGGACGCAGCTACCAGTTCTACCCCCAGCCACTTTGAGTGCTGAAGAGATGGCGCGCTTAAAGGCAACTAACGATGCACTTTTGGAAGCTCTGAGAAACATCAACGCCTCGAAACCATCGACGACAGACGCGGCCGCCATCAGCGCGGCGATAGCACGCCTTCGTCCCAGTAAATATGACGGGACTGGCGGGCCGTCGCAGCTAGAGAACTGGGTGAGGGAAATGAAGAAGGTGTTCCAGACCGTAAAGTGCCCGGAGCATTTGGAGCTGAATCAAGCTGCATTCTATTTGAGTGGCAAGGCCGATTTATGGTGGCACCTTAACTATGACAAACTTATTGCTGAGCATGAGGAAGGGGATTATGGGGAGTATGCCTTTGGGTGGAAGAGTCTCGCAGAAGAGCTGAGGGCGGAGTTCTTTCCGGAACATATCCGTAGTGCAAAAAGAGCTGAATTTGATCGTTTCACCATGACAGACGACATGACTGTCGAGGACTATTATGACAAGTTTATGGAGCTGGCCACTTATTCTGCTGACCTCAATTTGAGTTCTGAACTATTGGCTTCCCGCTTCGAGAGGGGCTTGTCTATTAGAATCCTGGAAAGGCTACCTATGGGGAATAATGCCGATGTGAAAGAGGTATACTTGAGAGCCGGGCACGCCGAGCGAATAGCTGATCGCATTAAGGAGCTCAGCGGTCAGAAGAGTGAAAAGAGGAAAGCCGAATCTGAGGGAGCTGTGCAGGGGGACGCGAAAAGACATGGGAATAATCGACCTCAGGGACCAAGGCCTCAATATTCTGGAGGGTACAATTATGGGGGTGGTAGTTATAACCCGGGTAGGAGAGATGTAAGGAGCTATAACTGTAAGAATTGCAACTACAACCACCCAGGGACGGATTGCAATGGACAACCAGTTAAGTGCTTCGCCTGTGGAAAATCAGGGCACCGTGCTTACGAGTGTCGAGTGAAGAAGGGTAATCCTAATTCCATTCCGGTGTCGGGATCCGAGAGTATTAATCAAGGAAATCGATACCAGGGAAACTGGAACAGATCACAGGGGAACTGGAACCGATCACAGGGGAACTGGAATCGGCCACAAGGGAATTACAATCAGGGATCTGGGAGCACTAACCAGTCAACTGCAGCCACCAAACCAACTACGTCTGTTAATGGGGCACCTGAAGGAAGTAAGAACACTGGGAAGCTCTTTGCTATGGGGAAGCCGGCTGCTGAGGAGGACACACAAGTTATCACGGGTACCTTTCTCGTTAACTCGAAGCCTTCTTTTGTTCTGTTCGATTCTGGGGCAACCCATTCATTTGTAGCCTGTAACCATGTACCGAGTCTGGGGTTAGTAGAATTTGAAAATATAGCTGATAATATAATCACACCCTCGGGGAAGTCGGTTAGGTGTACGAGAGTCTTTCGTAATGTGTCCTTAATAGTTGGGGGAGTCGACCTGCCAGTTAATTTAATAGAGTTTCCCTTAGATGACTTTGACATTATCCTGGGGATGGATTGGTTGGGACGGTTTAAAGCCCAGATTGATTGTAACCTCAAGAAAGTGTCTTTAAGAGGTCCGAAGGGCATTAGAGTGTCTTATAGAGGCTTTGTGATTAAGCCAACTGTGAAGATCATAGCAGCCATTACCCTGAAGACCCATCTGAAGAAGGGAAGTCCGTTATTCTTGTGCCATGTACGGGATACTCGAGCCGAGGAGTTGTCTTCCGATTCAATTCCCGTAGTGAGCGAGTTTGGGGACGTATTTCCGGAGGAGATACCAGGTTTACCACCAAGGCGAGAGGTCGATTTCAGTGTTGAGCTGAAGCCAGGGACGGGACCGATCTCTAAGGCACCGTACCGTATGGGGCCTAAGGAGTTGTCTGAGTTGAAGAAGCAGCTAGAGGAATTGATGGATAAGGGGTATATCAGACCTAGTGTATCGCCATGGGGTGCTCCTGTTTTGTTTGTGCAGAAGAAGGATGGGAGCATGAGGCTGTGCATCGATTACAGGGAGCTGAACAATGTCACTGTGAGGAACCGGTACCCTTTGCCTCGTATTGATGATTTATTCGATCAACTGAGTGGGGCTGGTATCTTTTCAAAGATTGATTTGAGATCCGGTTATCACCAACTGAGGGTCAAGAACGAAGATATTCCTAAGACCGCATTCAGAACTCGGTATGGCCACTATGAATTTGTGGTGATGCCGTTTGGTCTAACAAATGCTCCTGCTGTTTTCATGGATTTGATGAACCGAGTTTTTCGACCCTACTTGGACAAGTTCGTTGTTGTGTTTATCGATGATATCCTGGTTTATTCAAGGAACCGGGAAGAGCATGCAGAGCATCTGAGGATCGTATTGCAATTACTCCGAGACAATCAGTTGTACGCTAAGTTATCAAAATGTGAGTTCTGGTTGGAGAAGGTTGCATTTTTGGGGCACGTGATTTCGAAAGAGGGGGTATCGGTAGACCCGAGCAAGATCGAAGCTGTCTCAAAGTGGCAGGCGCCAAAGAATGTGGCAGAGATTCGGAGTTTCTTGGGGTTAGCCGGATACTATCGAAGGTTCGTGAAGGATTTCTCAAAGATAGCAAGACCATTGACTAACCTTATGCGGAAGGAGATTCGGTACAAGTGGGATGACAGCTGTGAGAGGGCGTTCCAAACCTTGAAGGAGCGTCTGACTACGGCACCAATCCTAGCCTTACCCGAAGGGAGCGAAAATTTTGAGGTGTACACTGATGCATCGAAAAATGGGTTGGGTTGTGTACTAATGCAGAATGGTAAAGTCATTGCGTATGCTTCACGTCAGCTGAAGACTTACGAAGAGAACTATCCAACTCATGATCTAGAACTTGGGGCAGTGGTGTTTGCTCTGAAAATATGGAGACATTATCTGTATGGGGCAACATTCAAGGTATTTTCAGACCACAAGAGCTTGAAGTACATCTACACACAGAAGGAGCTGAATATGCGGCAAAGGCGATGGATAGAGCTGATCGGAGATTATGATATGGAGATTTTGTACCACGAAGGAAAGGCAAACGTGGTGGCCGACGCCCTAAGCAGGAAATCGGTGCATTCTTTGTGTTTGGATATGTCCAGATTGAAGCTAAGGAATGAAGTGCAACAGATGGGGATTCATGTGATAAGGAAAGGGGAAGCAATGTCGGACTTGGCGATTCAACCCGAGTTGTACGACGAAATAAGAGAAGAGCAGTTTTTGGATCAGAAGTATGTAATGTGGCGAGCCCGCATTGAGAAAGGTGAACCCTCAAATCTCACCATTCACCCAGACGGGAGCCTCAGGTTTAACGGCAGGTGGTGGGTACCAGAAGGAGGAGATTTAAGGAGGAAAATCATGACCGAGGCGCATTGTAGTCCTTACTCGGTACATCCGGGTGGGGACAAACTGTATAAGGACCTGAAGAAGACATTCTGGTGGGAGAACATGAAGAGAGAGGTGGCCGAGTTTGTGTCAAGATGTTTGACTTGCCAGAAGGTCAAGAGTGAACACAAACGACCACAGGGTAAGCTACAACCCCTAGAGGTACCTGAGTGGAAGTGGGACTCCATTTCCATGGATTTTATTGTAGGTTTGCCGAGAACCCCAAAGGGGAATAATATGATTTGGGTGATAGTAGACCGACTCACCAAGTCGGCTCACTTTGTGCCAATGAAGGATACGTGGAGTAAGGCTGAGCTAGCAATGGCTTATAGGAGGCATGTTCTGAAATTACATGGGGTACCTAAGGACATTGTGTCTGATCGGGATTCGAGGTTCATATCGAAATTTTGGCAGGAGCTGCAGGAATCCTTGGGTACACAATTGAAGATGAGTACAGCCTTTCACCCTGCGACCGACGGTCAGACAGAACGAACCATACAAACTTTGGAAGATATGTTGCGGGCCTGTGCCCTGGAATTCCGGGGTTCGTGGGAGGATCGATTGGATTTGATTGAGTTCTCTTACAACAACAGCTACCATGCTAGCATCCAGATGGCACCGTTTGAAGCTCTGTATGGGAGGAAGTGTAGGAGCCCGGTATGTTGGGACGAGAAGGCCGACGCAGTAGTGATGGGACCTCACATGATTCAGGAGATGATCGAGCAGGTACATGTAATCCGACAGAAGATGCGAGCAGCACAAGATCGTCAGAAGAGTTATGCTGATCTCCACCGCCGAGAGGTTGAGTTCGCTGTGGGTGATAAGGTCTTGCTGAAAGTGTCACCCATGAGAGGGGTTATGAGGTTCGGGAAGAAGGGCAAGTTGAGTCAAAAGTTTATTGGGCCGTATGAAATTCTGGATAGGATAGGGGAGGTGGCTTATCGGTTAGCCCTTCCCCCCGCTCTCGATAAAGTTCATAATGTGTTTCATGTTTCCCAGTTGAGAAAATATTTGAGTGACCCATCTCACATCATTGAACCCGAGACGATCCAGTTAGATGATTCTCTTACCTACGAGGAGGTGCCAAAGGAAATTTTAGATCGGAAAGTTCGAAAAACTCGGAGAGGAGAAACAACTCTTGTCAAAGTTTTGTGGTCTAATCACAACGTCGAGGAGGCCACTTGGGAAACAGAAGCGTCGATGCAGAAACGCTTTCCTCACCTCTTCGATCAGGTAATTATTTCGGTTACGGGGACGTAACCATGTCTATGAGGAGGGTAGGAGGTAACAACCCGACCTATACTTTATACTTAAACTAGTATCATATAGATTTCTCGTTTTGCTATTAGAAAGGTACTTCCTTAGAGTTCGTTGAAGTTTGTAGGTTTTGTAAGTTTTGTGTCGAGGAGCGAACTTCGGGGACGAAGTTCCTTATAAGGAGGGTAGATTGTAATACCCGTACTATTTAGTAGGTCAAATCGAGTCAATACGGTGAAGCCAACTTGAACCATTAGCAAACAAGTTAACCCGAGCTGGGTTAGCAGGCCACGTCAAGTGGGCCGTATGATATATATAATACCCACCCTAATATGGAGTACTATATTATAATGCTAAGTACTAATGCTAAAACTAACCTACACCCCTACCTATGCTATAAACCTAAATAGGCTACGCACACACACCCCTGCATATATATGTATATTAAGTCCTAATAGTATAATAACCTACACACAGTGATAACAATAACCAAACAAAACCGCCGCTTCGCTTACACGCATAACTTGAGTAATCGAAGCCCGATTAGCGGTCTTCCCCACCCTCACGTGGATCAGCCACACGACCAAGAGGAAGGAAGAAAGGACACACGCCACTAGGTAATTCAGGTTAGTTTCGATCTAGGTGTCGGGATTGGTTTTGTCAAGGCAGTATAGTTATCGTTGTCGGTTTCGTTGTTACTGTCTACATTTATTGTCATTGTTGCTTGGTTTCTATCATTGTCGTTACCACTATTATAACCTGGGTCGTTATCGTATCGTCTTTTTGGTGTTTTGGCATGTTGTATTGTTGCTTCCGTTGTACTCGTTCCGTTTCGGGTAGTAATGTTATTTTCGATGTAGTACGGTTGTCCTCGGGCACAAACATTATTGTTATGAGCTGGTGCCGAGGGAGTAACGAGAGAGCCGGGGGTACGTTTTGGGTATGTGTACTGACATCCGTTGAGGGTTGTTGAGGTTGTTAGTTGGTGTGTAGTGTTGTCGTTGTTGCTCGTAGTGTAGTCGTAGTGTATTCTCGTTAACCGATGGTTATCGTTAATGGGTCGAGGCCGGGGTTCTAGTGTGTTGGTGAGGCCTGGGTTCTAGTAAATGTTGTCGTTGTTATGGTTCCTGTGGGTAATGTTTATTTGGTTTATTAGATTATGCATTGCTAGTTGGGGCAGGTTGTAGCGTAGGTTAGTTAAGTGTGTTGACTTTGTGTTTAGTTAAGCTTCGTAGATCTTAATTTAGTTACTTTAAGTTTATGATGATAAGTCGAGGATTTGGCCTCCATTATTTTAATAATACGCTATGACTAAGTCGGTACATATCGATATTAATTTATATACATAATATTGAATTAGGTTCGGATTTCATAGAATTCCCGTGGTGATATATACTGGCGACGCTGTGGTGGCCAGCTAATTAGGTAAGGTTCTCCTTACTTAGAATATGTTAATATTATTATGCATGTATGAATTACGAGTACGATGTGATATTGTGATAATATGATTAATGTTGAATATTGGTGGAAGAACGATTGTTGAATATTTATATATTGGAGTTGGTGAGGCTAGCTTTAGACCTAGCCGGGGCTCTTGATCACAGTCCCTTCCCTGATTTCTCCTCGTGGGTTGTTGAACCTGCGGGGGGTGTGCACACTCGGAATGAAAGGGCCTGCCAGAAGAGTTGAGATGAGAATATTGAGATGGGAATATTGATTGGTACCGTGATGGTACTGAGGATGTGAAGATGATATTGTTAATTGGTACCCATGATAGTACTAAGATGGTTGAGAATTGTTGTTTCATATTCCGTACTCGTATATTATCGTTAGCATGTTCTAATCGTGTTTTCATTGTCTACCTTGTCACCCTATTTTATTGGGGGCCTGCGACGATCCAATTGATATTTACGGTCTTTTGGGGAGCAGAGTATTGATGCAGATATGGACCATTTACATGTGCTTAACTGAAGGGAATTGCTGTTCGGGAAGGGAGCGAGTGGCCATTGTTGTTATACTCTTAGCATATTTCCATTACTAGTATTTAATAGACCGTTTAATTCATGTAGTTGTTTTGGGTTTTGTAACCATACTTATTTCTCGAACTTGGTTTGCATCTTTTGAATAATCTATTAAACTCGGTTGTGTTTCAGTATTGTGTTGTGATGTGACTACTACCTCGGTTAACCCGAGATGGTAACACTCTCATTTATCCGGGAAGGCCTTGTTAAGGCTCTTGGATAAACGGGGGTGTTACAATTATCCCGTCCTATGTTATGTCCAGAATTATTTCTGTTTGTCGGAATTTTCTTTGGACTGGCGGCGTGGAGGGTAATAATAGGGCGTTGGTTAGTTGGGAGAAGATTTGCTGTCCTAAACTGGAAGGAGGGTTGGGTCTACGAGACCTGACTGTGTGGAATCAGGCTGCGGTGGCTAAGTTAGCCTCATGGGTTTTTGACCAACCGGATCGTCTTTGGGTGAGATGGGTGAATGCCGTCTACCTGAAGGGGCGGGATTGGCGTGAGTATCAACCTAATTCTGAGGTCACGTGGGCTTGGAGAAAGATCTGTCAGGCTAAGGATAAAATTAAACATATGTATGTGAATGGTCTGTGGCATGGGTCGCGATCCTGCTACATGATCTCGGAGGGTTACGAAGGTATTCGGATTCATAAACCGGAAATGCCTTGGGCCCGTCTTGTCTGGAGTGGGTGGAGTATACCTAAACATAGCTTCATTTCGTGGCTTGTTTTTAGGAGGGCTCTAAACACTAGGATTAATCTGGCTAGATTTGGGGTTGCTGACTCTGACCGCTGTGTCATATGTGATTCACATGAAGAAAGTTTGGAACATCTATTCTTTGAGTGTGAGTGGAGTGCTAGGATTGTGGAGAGCATGCGGGAGTGGACGAAGAAATTGATTCCATATTCTGGGGCGTTAATCTGGGCATGCAAAGTTCGTGGTACGAAATTGCAATATAATGCAATATTATTCGGGTCCTGATCAATGCCATGATTTATCACATTTGGAGGCAGCGCAACTTGTGTCGAGTGGATGGTGCTGTCCAACGGCCCATACATGTTGCTAAGATAATAAAGTTAGATGTCAGAAATAGAATTATGGCTAAGATTAAATACCCACTACGTACTAGAGATGCGAGATGGCTGCATAATTTGATGTAGCCAATTTTTTGTACAGTGAACATTATTTTCTAATACATACTTACCTTTTACCAAAAAAAAAAAAAAAAAAAACCTTCATAATCGCTCGTTTTTGACAATTTTTGACGGTGGTGAAATTTGTTCTAAAACGCGAATATTTTTCGAGTAAAACTTGTCTATAAGAATATAATGCCAAATAATGATTATTAGAACTGCCGAACACGATATAAAATGGAGTACAAAACTAGTTTCGACTTATTTCGACACGTTTCAAAACGCAATCTTATGGCTTTTAAAAATATTTATTTGAAACCAAATTGATCCTCATAATACACCGTGACATTTTATTTGATGGGAACATTGTTCAGCGCGAATATGGTGCAATTTTATTTCGGGACCCAAAAAGCGGAAAAAACGTGGATAATAACATTCGAAATAACTCGATTTTGACAATTTTTGACGGTGGTGAAATTTGCTCTAAAACGCGAATATTTTTCGAGTAAAACTTGTCTATAAGAATATAATGCCAAATAATGATTATTAGAACTGCCGAACACGATATAAAATGGAGTACAAAACTAGTTTCGACTTATTTCGACACGTTTCAAAACGCAATCTTATGGCTTTTAAAAATATTTATTTGAAACCAAATTGATCCTCATAATACACCGTGACATTTTATTTGATGGGAACATTGTTCAGCGCGAATATGGAGCAATTTTATTTCGGGACCCAAAAGACCGAAAAAACGTGGATAATAACCTTCATAATCGCTCGTTTTTGACAATTTTTGACGGTGGTGAAATTTGTTCTAAAACGCGAATATTTTTCGAGTAAAACTTGTCTATAAGAATATAATGCCAAATAATGATTATTAGAACTGCCGAACACGATATAAAATGGAGTACAAAACTAGTTTTGACTTATTTCGACACGTTTTTAAACGCAATCTTATGGCTTTTAAAAATATTTATTTGAAACCAAATTGATCCTCATAATACACCGTGACATTTTATTTGATGGGAACATTGTTCAGCGCGAATATGGTGCAATTTTATTTCGGGACCCAAAAAGCGGAAAAAACGTGGATAATAACCTTCGAAATCGCTCGATTTTGACAATTTTTGACGGTGGTGAAATTTATTCTAAAACGCGAATATTTTCGAGTAAAACTTGTCTATAAGAATATAATGCCAAATAATGATTATTAGAACTGCCGAACACGATATAAAATGGAGTACAAAACTAGTTTCGACTTATTTCGACACGTTTCAAAACGCAATCTTATGGCTTTTAAAAATATTTATTTGAAACCAGATGATCCTCATAATACTCCGTGACATTTTATTTGATGGGAACATTGTTCAGCGCGAATATGGTGCAATTTTATTTCGGGACCCATAAAGCGGAAAAAACGTGGATAACAACCTTCGAAATCGCTCATTTTTGACAATTTTTGACGGTGGTGAAATTTGTTCTAAAACGCGAATATTTTTCGAGTAAAACTTGTCTATAAGAATATAATGCCAAATAATGATTATTAGAACTGCCGAACACGATATAAAATGGAGTACAAAACTAGTTTCGACTTATTTCGACACGGTTCAAAACGCAATCTTATGGCTTTTAAAAATATTTATTTGAAACCAAATTGATCCTCATAATACACCGTGACATTTTATTTGATGGGAACATTGTTCAGCGCGAATATGGTGCAATTCTATTTCGGGACCCAAAAAGCGGAAAAAACGTGGATAATAACCTTCGAAATCGCTCGATTTTGACAATTTTTGACGGTGGTGAAATTTGTTCTAAAACGCGAATATTTTTCGAGTAAAACTTGTCTATAAGAATATAATGCCAAATAATGATTATTAGAACTGCCGAACACGATATAAAATGGAGTACAAAACTAGTTTCGACTTATTTCGACACGTTTCAAAACGCAATCTTATGGCTTTTAAAAATATTTATTTGAAACCAAATTGATCCTCATAATACACCGTGACGTTTTATTTGATGGGAACATTGTTCAGCGCGAATATGGTGCAATTTTATTTCGGGACCCAAAAAGCGGAAAAAACGTGGATAATAACCTTCATAATCGCTCGATTTTGACAATTTTTGACGGTGGTGAAATTTGTTCTAAACGCGAATATTTTTCGAGTGAAACTTGTCTATAAGAATATAATGCCAAATAATGATTATTAGAACTGCCGAACACGATATAAAATGGAGTACAAAACTAGTTTCGACTTATTTCGACACGTTTCAAAACGCAATCTTATGGCTTTTAAAAATATTTATTTGAAACCAAAATGATCCTCATAATACACCGTGACATTTTATTTGATGGAAACATTGTTCAGCGCGAATATGGTGCAATTTTATTTCGGGACCCAAAAAGCGGAAAAAACGTGGATAATAACCTTCGAAATCGCTCGATTTTGACAATTTTTGACGGTGGTGAAATTTGTTCTAAAACGCGAATATTTTTCGAGTAAAACTTGTCTATAAGATTATAATGCCAAATAATGATTATTAGAACTGCCGAACACGATATAAAATGGAGTACAAAACTAGTTTCGACTTATTTCGACACGTTTCAAAACGCAATCTTATGGCTTTTAAAAATATTTATTTGAAACCAAAATGATCCTCATAATACACCGTGACATTTTATTTGATGGGAACATTGTTCAGCGCGAATATGGTGCAATTTTATTTCGGGACCCAAAAAGCGGAAAAAACGTTGAAAATAACCTTCGAAATCGCTCGATTTTGACAATTTTTGACGGTGGTGAAATTTGTTCTAAAACGCGAATATTTTTCGAGTAAAACTTGTCTATAAGAATATAATGCCAAATAATGATTATTAGAACTGCCGAACACGATATAAAATGGAGTACAAAACTAGTTTCGACTTATTTCGACACGTTTCAAAACGCAATCTTATGGCTTTTAAAAATATTTATTTGAAACCAAATTGATCCTCATAATACACCGTGACATTTTATTTGATGGGAACATTGTTCAGCGCGAATATGGTGCAATTCTATTTCGGGACCCAAAAAGCGGAAAAAACGTGGATAATAACCTTCGAAATCGCTCGATTTTGACAATTTTTGACGGTGGTGAAATTTGTTCTAAAACGCGAATATTTTTCGAGTAAAACTTGTCTATAAGAATATAATGCCAAATAATGATTATTAGAACTGCCGAACACGATATAAAATGGAGTACAAAACTAGTTTCGACTTATTTCGACACGGTTCAAAACGCAATCTTATGGCTTTTAAAAATATTTATTTGAAACCAAATTGATCCCCATAATACACCGTGACATTTTATTTGATGGGAACATTGTTCAGCGCGAATATGGAGCAATTTTATTTCGGGACCCAAAAGACCGAAAAAACGTGGATAATAACCTTCATAATCGCTCGTTTTTGACAATTTTTGACGGTGGTGAAATTTGTTCTAAAACGCGAATATTTTTCGAGTAAAACTTGTCTATAAGAATATAATGCCAAATAATGATTATTAGAACTGCCGAACACGATATAAAATGGAGTACAAAACTAGTTTCGACTTATTTCGACACGTTTCAAAACGCAATCTTATGGCTTTTAAAAATATTTATTTGAAACCAAATTGATCCTCATAATACACCGTGACGTTTTATTTGATGGGAACATTGTTCAGCGCGAATATGGTGCAATTTTATTTCGGGACCCAAAAAGCGGAAAAAACGTGGATAATAACCTTCATAATCGCTCGATTTTGACAATTTTTGACGGTGGTGAAATTTGTTCTAAACGCGAATATTTTTCGAGTGAAACTTGTCTATAAGAATATAATGCCAAATAATGATTATTAGAACTGCCGAACACGATATAAAATGGAGTACAAAACTAGTTTCGACTTATTTCGACACGTTTCAAAACGCAATCTTATGGCTTTTAAAAATATTTATTTGAAACCAAAATGATCCTCATAATACACCGTGACATTTTATTTGATGGAAACATTGTTCAGCGCGAATATGGTGCAATTTTATTTCGGGACCCAAAAAGCGGAAAAAACGTGGATAATAACCTTCGAAATCGCTCGATTTTGACAATTTTTGACGGAGGTGAAATTTGTTCTAAAACGCGAATATTTTTCGAGTAAAACTTGTCTATAAGATTATAATGCCAAATAATGATTATTAGAACTGCCGAACACGATATAAAATGGAGTACAAAACTAGTTTCGACTTATTTCGACACGTTTCAAAACGCAATCTTATGGCTTTTAAAAATATTTATTTGAAACCAAAATGATCCTCATAATACACCGTGACATTTTATTTGATGGGAACATTGTTCAGCGCGAATATGGTGCAATTTTATTTCGGGACCCAAAAAGCGGAAAAAACGTGGAAAATAACCTTCGAAATCGCTCGATTTTGACAATTTTTGACGGTGGTGAAATTTGTTCTAAAACGCGATTATTTTTCGAGTAAAACTTGTCTATAAGAATATAATGCCAAATAATGATTATTAGAACTGCCGAACACGATATAAAATGGAGTACAAAACTAGTTTCGACTTATTTCGACACGTTTCAAAACGCAATCTTATGGCTTTTAAAAATATTTATTTGAAACCAAATTGATCCTCATAGTACACCGTGACATTTTATTTGATGGGAACATTGTTCAGCGCGAATATGGTGCAATTTTATTTCGGGACCCAAAAAGCGGAAAAAACGTGGATAATAACCTTCGAAATCACTCGATTTTGACAATTTTTGACGGTGGTGAAATTTGTTCTAAAACGCGAATATTTTTCGAGTAAAACTTGTCTATAAGAATATAATGCCAAATAATGATTATTAGAACTCTCTCGAACACGGTATAAAATGGATTACAAAACTAGTTCCGACTTATTTCGACACGTTTCAAAACACAATCTTATGACTTTTAAAAATATTTATTTGAAACCAAAATGATACTAATAATACACCGTAACATTTTATTTGATGAGATCATTATTCAGCGCGAATATGGAGGAATTTTATTTCGGGACCCAAAAAGCGGAAAAAACGTGGATAATAACCTTCATAATCGCTCGTTTTTGACAATTTTTGACGGTGGTGAAATTTGTTCTAAAACGCGAATATTTTTCGAGTAAAACTTGTCTATAAGAATATAATGCCAAATAATGATTATTAGAACTGCCGAACACGATATAAAATGGAGTACAAAACTAGTTTCGACTTATTTCGACACGTTTCAAAACGCAATCTTATGGCTTTTAAAAATATTTATTTGAAACCAAAATGATCCTCATAATACACCGTGACATTTTATTTGATGGGAACATTGTTCAGCGCGAATATGGAGCAATTTTATTTCGGGACCCAAAAGACCGAAAAAACGTGGATAATAACCTTCATAATCGCTCGTTTTTGACAATTTTTGACGGTGGTGAAATTTGTTCTAAAACGCGAATATTTTTCGAGTAAAACTTGTCTATAAGAATATAATGCCAAATAATGATTATTAGAACTGCCGAACACGATATAAAATGGAGTACAAAACTAGTTTCGACTTATTTCGACACGTTTCAAAACGCAATCTTATGACTTTTAAAAATATTTATTTGAAACCAAAATGATCCTCATAATACACCGTGACATTTTATTTGATGGGAACATTGTTCAGCGCGAATATGGTGCAATTTTATTTCGGGACCCAAAAAGCGGAAAAAACGTGGATAACAACTTTCATAATCGCTCGTTTTTGACAATTTTTGACGGTGGTGAAATTTGTTCTAAAACGCGAATATTTTTCGAGTAAAACTTGTCTATAAGAATATAATGCCAAATAATGATTATTAGAACTGCCGAACACGATATAAAATGGAGTACAAAACTAGTTTCGACTTATTTCGACACGTTTCAAAACGCAATCTTATGGCTTTTAAAAATATTTATTTGAAACCAGATGATCCTCATAATACTCCGTGACATTTTATTTGATGGGAACATTGTTCAGCGCGAATATGGTGCAATTTTATTTCGGGACCCATAAAGCGGAAAAAACGTGGATAACAACCTTCGAAATCGCTCATTTTTGACAATTTTTGACGGTGGTGAAATTTGTTCTAAAACGCGAATATTTTTCGAGTAAAACTTGTCTATAAGAATATAATGCCAAATAATGATTATTAGAACTGCCGAACACGATATAAAATGGAGTACAAAACTAGTTTCGACTTATTTCGACACGTTTCAAAACGCAATCTTATTTGATGGAAACATTGTTCAGCGCGAATATGGTGCAATTTTATTTCGGGACCCAAAAAGCGGAAAAAACGTGGATAATAACCTTCGAAATCGCTCGATTTTGACAATTTTTGACGGTGGTGAAATTTGTTCTAAAACGCGATTATTTTTCGAGTAAAACTTGTCTATAAGAATATAATGCCAAATAATGATTATTAGAACTACCGAACACGATATAAAATGGAGTACAAAACTAGTTTCGACTTATTTCGACACGTTTCAAAACGCAATCTTATGGCTTTTAAAAATATTTATTTGAAACCAGATGATCCTCATAATACTCCGTGACATTTTATTTGATGGGAACATTGTTCAGCGCGAATATGGTGCAATTTTATTTCGGGACCCATAAAGCGGAAAAAACGTGGATAACAACCTTCGAAATCGCTCATTTTTGACAATTTTTGACGGTGGTGAAATTTGTTCTAAAACGCGAATATTGTTCGAGTAAAACTTGTCTATAAGAATATAATGCCAAATAATGATTATTAGAACTGCCGAACACGATATAAAATGGAGTACAAAACTAGTTTCGACTTATTTCGACATGTTTCAAAACGCAATCTTATTTGATGGAAACATTGTTCAGCGCGAATATGGTGCAATTTTATTTCGGGACCCAAAAAGCGGAAAAAACGTGGATAATAACCTTCGAAATCGCTCGATTTTGACAATTTTTGACGGTGGTGAAATTTGTTCTAAAACGCGATTATTTTTCGAGTAAAACTTGTCTATAAGAATATAATGCCAAATAATGATTATTAGAACTGCCGAACACGATATAAAATGGAGTACAAAACTAGTTTCGACTTATTTCGACACGTTTCAAAACGCAATCTTATGGCTTTTAAAAATATTTATTTGAAACCAAAATGATCCTCATAATACACCGTGACATTTTATTTGATGGGAACATTGTTCAGCGCGAATATGGTGCAATTTTATTTCGGGACCCAAAAAGCGGAAAAAACGTGGATAATAACCTTCGAAATCGCTCGATTTTGACAATTTTTGACGGTGGTGAAATTTGTTCTAAAACGCGAATATTTTTCGAGTAAAACTTGTCTATAAGATTATAATGCCAAATAATGATTATTAGAACTGCCGAACACGATATAAAATGGAGTACAAAACTAGTTTCGACTTATTTCGACACGTTTCAAAACGCAATCTTATGGCTTTTAAAAATATTTATTTGAAACCAAAATGATCCTCATAATACACCGTGACATTTTATTTGATGGGAACATTGTTCAGCGCGAATATGGTGCAATTTTATTTCGGGACCCAAAAAGCGGAAAAAACGTGGATAATAACCTTCGAAATCACTCGATTTTGACAATTTTTGACGGTGGTGAAATTTGTTCTAAAACGCGAATATTTTTCGAGTAAAACTTGTCTATAAGAATATAATGCCAAATAATGATTATTAGAACTCTCTCGAACACGGTATAAAATGGATTACAAAACTAGTTCCGACTTATTTCGACACGTTTCAAAACACAATCTTATGACTTTTAAAAATATTTATTTGAAACCAAAATGATACTAATAATACACAGTAACATTTTATTTGATGAGATCATTGTTCAGCGCGAATATGGAGGAATTTTATTTCGGGACCCAAAAAGCGGAAAAAACGTGGATAATAACCTTCATAATCGCTCGTTTTTGACAATTTTTGACGGTGGTGAAATTTGTTCTAAAACGCGAATATTTTTCAAGTAAAACTTGTCTATAAGAATATAATGCCAAATAATGATTATTAGAACTGCCGAACACGATATAAAATGGAGTACAAAACTAGTTTCGACTTATTTCGACACGTTTCAAAGCGCAATCTTATGACTTTTAAAAATATTTATTTGAAACCAAAATGATCCTCATAATACACCGTGACATTTTATTTGATGGGAACATTGTTCAGCGCGAATATGGTGCAATTTTATTTCGGCACCCAAAAAGCGGAAAAAACGTGGATAATAACCTTCGAAATCACTCGATTTTGACAATTTTTGACGGTGGTGAAATTTGTTCTAAAACGCGAATATTTTTCGAGTAAAACTTGTCTATAAGAATATAATGCCAAATAATGATTATTAGAACTGCCGAACACGATATAAAATGGAGTACAAAACTAGTTTCGACTTATTTCGACACGTTTCAAAACGCAATCTTATGGCTTTTAAAAATATTTATTTGAAACCAGATGATCCTCATAATACACCGTGACATTTTATTTGATGGGAACATTGTTTAGCGCGAATATGGTGCAATTATATTTCGGGACCCAAAAAGCGGAAAAAACGTGGATAATAACCTTCGAAATCGCTCGATTTTGACAATTTTTGACGGTGGTGAAATTTGTTCTAAACGCGAATATTTTTCGAGTGAAACTTGTCTATAAGAATATAATGCCAAATAATGATTATTAGAACTGCCGAACACGATATAAAATGGAGTACAAAACTAGTTTCGACTTATTTCGACACGTTTCAAAACGCAATCTTATTTGATGGAAACATTGTTCAGCACGAATATGGTGCAATTTTATTTCGGGACCCAAAAAGCGGAAAAAACGTGGATAATAACCTTCGAAATCACTCGATTTTGACAATTTTTGACGGTGGTGAAATTTGTTCTAAAACGCGATTATTTTTCGAGTAAAACTTGTCTATAAGAATATAATGCCAAATAATGATTATTAGAACTGCCGAACACGATATAAAATGGAGTACAAAACTAGTTTCGACTTATTTCGACACGTTTCAAAACGAAATCTTATGGCTTTTAAAAATATTTATTTGAAACCAAAATGATCCTCATAATACACCGTGACATTTTATTTGATGGGAACATTGTTCAGCGCGAATATGGTGCAATTTTATTTCGGGACCCATAAAGCGGAAAAAACGTGGATAACAACCTTCGAAATCGCTCATTTTTGACAATTTTTGACGGTGGTGAAATTTGTTCTAAAACGCGAATATTGTTCGAGTAAAACTTGTCTATAAGAATATAATGCCAAATAATGATTATTAGAACTGCCGAACACGATATAAAATGGAGTACAAAACTAGTTTCGACTTATTTCGACACGTTTCAAAACGCAATCTTATTTGATGGAAACATTGTTCAGCGCGAATATGGTGCAATTTTATTTCGGGACCCAAAAAGCGGAAAAAACGTGGATAATAACCTTCGAAATCGCTCGATTTTGACAATTTTTGACGGTGGTGAAATTTGTTCTAAAACGCGATTATTTTTCGAGTAAAACTTGTCTATAAGAATATAATGCCAAATAATGATTATTAGAACTGCCGAACACGATATAAAATGGAGTACAAAACTAGTTTCGACTTATTTCGACACGTTTCAAAACGCAATCTTATGGCTTTTAAAAATATTTATTTGAAACCAAAATGATCCTCATAATACACCGTGACATTTTATTTGATGGGAACATTGTTCAGCGCGAATATGGTGCAATTTTATTTCGGGACCCAAAAAGCGGAAAAAACGTGGATAATAACCTTCGAAATCGCTCGATTTTGACAATTTTTGACGGTGGTGAAATTTGTTCTAAAACGCGAATATTTTTCGAGTAAAACTTGTCTATAAGATTATAATGCCAAATAATGATTATTAGAACTGCCGAACACGATATAAAATGGAGTACAAAACTAGTTTCGACTTATTTCGACACGTTTCAAAACGCAATCTTATGGCTTTTAAAAATATTTATTTGAAACCAAAATGATCCTCATAATACACCGTGACATTTTATTTGATGGGAACATTGTTCAGCGCGAATATGGTGCAATTTTATTTCGGGACCCAAAAAGCGGAAAAAACGTGGATAATAACCTTCGAAATCGCTCGATTTTGACAATTTTTGACGGTGGTGAAATTTGTTCTAAAACGCGAATATTTTTCAGAGTAAAACTTGTCTATAAGAATATAATGCCAAATAATGATTATTAGAACTGCCGAACACGATATAAAATGGAGTACAAAACTAGTTTCGACTTATTTCGACACGTTTCAAAACGCAATCTTATGGCTTTTAAAAATATTTATTTGAAACCAAATTGATCCTCATAGTACACCGTGACATTTTATTTGATGGGAACATTGTTCAGCGCGAATATGGTGCAATTCTATTTCGGGACCCAAAAAGCGGAAAAAACGTGGATAATAACCTTCGAAATCGCTCGATTTTGACAATTTTTGACGGTGGTGAAATTTGTTCTAAAACGCGATTATTTTTCGAGTAAAACTTGTCTATAAGAATATAATGCCAAATAATGATTATTAGAACTGCCGAACACGATATAAAATGGAGTACAAAACTAGTTTCGACTTATTTCGACACGTTTCAAAACGAAATCTTATGGCTTTTAAAAATATTTATTTGAAACCAAAATGATCCTCATAATACACCGTGACATTTTATTTGATGGGAACATTGTTCAGCGCGAATATGGTGCAATTTTATTTCGGGACCCATAAAGCGGAAAAAACGTGGATAACAACCTTCGAAATCGCTCATTTTTGACAATTTTTGACGGTGGTGAAATTTGTTCTAAAACGCGAATATTGTTCGAGTAAAACTTGTCTATAAGAATATAATGCCAAATAATGATTATTAGAACTGCCGAACACGATATAAAATGGAGTACAAAACTAGTTTCGACTTATTTCGACACGTTTCAAAACGCAATCTTATTTGATGGAAACATTGTTCAGCGCGAATATGGTGCAATTTTATTTCGGGACCCAAAAAGCGGAAAAAACGTGGATAATAACCTTCGAAATCGCTCGATTTTGACAATTTTTGACGGTGGTGAAATTTGTTCTAAAACGCGATTATTTTTCGAGTAAAACTTGTCTATAAGAATATAATGCCAAATAATGATTATTAGAACTGCCGAACACGATATAAAATGGAGTACAAAACTAGTTTCGACTTATTTCGACACGTTTCAAAACGCAATCTTATGGCTTTTAAAAATATTTATTTGAAACCAAAATGATCCTCATAATACACCGTGACATTTTATTTGATGGGAACATTGTTCAGCGCGAATATGGTGCAATTTTATTTCGGGACCCAAAAAGCGGAAAAAACGTGGATAATAACCTTCGAAATCGCTCGATTTTGACAATTTTTGACGGTGGTGAAATTTGTTCTAAAACGCGAATATTTTTCGAGTAAAACTTGTCTATAAGATTATAATGCCAAATAATGATTATTAGAACTGCCGAACACGATATAAAATGGAGTACAAAACTAGTTTCGACTTATTTCGACACGTTTCAAAACGCAATCTTATGGCTTTTAAAAATATTTATTTGAAACCAAAATGATCCTCATAATACACCGTGACATTTTATTTGATGGGAACATTGTTCAGCGCGAATATGGTGCAATTTTATTTCGGGACCCAAAAAGCGGAAAAAACGTGGATAATAACCTTCGAAATCGCTCGATTTTGACAATTTTTGACGGTGGTGAAATTTGTTCTAAAACGCGAATATTTTTCGAGTAAAACTTGTCTATAAGAATATAATGCCAAATAATGATTATTAGAACTGCCGAACACGATATAAAATGGAGTACAAAACTAGTTTCGACTTATTTCGACACGTTTCAAAACGCAATCTTATGGCTTTTAAAAATATTTATTTGAAACCAAATTGATCCTCATAGTACACCGTGACATTTTATTTGATGGGAACATTGTTCAGCGCGAATATGGTGCAATTTTATTTCGGGACCCAAAAAGCGGAAAAAACGTGGATAATAACCTTCGAAATCACTCGATTTTGACAATTTTTGACGGTGGTGAAATTTGTTCTAAAACGCGAATATTTTTCGAGTAAAACTTGTCTATAAGAATATAATGCCAAATAATGATTATTAGAACTCTCTCGAACACGGTATAAAATGGATTACAAAACTAGTTCCGACTTATTTCGACACGTTTCAAAACACAATCTTATGACTTTTAAAAATATTTATTTGAAACCAAAATGATACTAATAATACACAGTAACATTTTATTTGATGAGATCATTGTTCAGCGCGAATATGGAGGAATTTTATTTCGGGACCCAAAAAGCGGAAAAAACGTGGATAATAACCTTCATAATCGCTCGTTTTTGACAATTTTTGACGGTGGTGAAATTTGTTCTAAAACGCGAATATTTTTCAAGTAAAACTTGTCTATAAGAATATAATGCCAAATAATGATTATTAGAACTGCCGAACACGATATAAAATGGAGTACAAAACTAGTTTCGACTTATTTCGACACGTTTCAAAACGCAATCTTATGACCTTTAAAAATATTTATTTGAAACCAAAATGATCCTCATAATACACCGTGACATTTTATTTGATGGGAACATTGTTCAGCGCGAATATGGTGCAATTTTATTTCGGGACCCAAAAAGCGGAAAAAACGTGGATAACAACTTTCATAATCGCTCGTTTTTGACAATTTTTGACGGTGGTGAAATTTGTTCTAAAACGCGAATATTTTTCGAGTAAAACTTGTCTATAAGAATATAATGCCAAATAATGATTATTAGAACTGCCGAACACGATATAAAATGGAGTACAAAACTAGTTTCGACTTATTTCGACACGTTTCAAAACGCAATCTTATGGCTTTTAAAAATATTTATTTGAAACCAGATGATCCTCATAATACACCGTGACATTTTATTTGATGGGAACATTGTTCAGCGCGAATATGGTGCAATTCTATTTCGGGACCCAAAAAGCGGAAAAAACGTGGATAATAACCTTCGAAATCGCTCGATTTTGACAATTTTTGACGGTGGTGAAATTTGTTCTAAACGCGAATATTTTTCGAGTGAAACTTGTCTATAAGAATATAATGCCAAATAATGATTATTAGAACTGCCGAACACGATATAAAATGGAGTACAAAACTAGTTTCGACTTATTTCGACACGTTTCAAAACGCAATCTTATTTGATGGAAACATTGTTCAGCGCGAATATGGTGCAATTTTATTTCGGGACCCAAAAAGCGGAAAAAACGTGGATAATAACCTTCGAAATCGCTCGATTTTGACAATTTTTGACGGTGGTGAAATTTGTTCTAAAACGCGAATATTTTTCGAGTAAAACTTGTCTATAAGAATATAATGCCAAATAATGATTATTAGAACTGCCAAACACGATATAAAATGGAGTACAAAACTAGTTTCGACTTATTTCGACACGTTTCAAAACGCAATCTTATGGCTTTTAAAAGTATTTATTTGAAACCAAATTGATCCTCATAATACACCGTGACATTTTATTTGATGGGAACATTGTTCAGCGCGAATATGGTGCAATTTTATTTCGGGACCCAAAAAGCGGAAAAAACGTGGATAATAACCTTCGAAATCACTCGATTTTGACAATTTTTGACGCTGGTGAAATTTGTTCTAAAACGCGAATATTTTTCGAGTAAAACTTGTCTATAAGAATATAATGCCAAATAATGATTATTAGAACTCTCTCGAACACGGTATAAAATGGATTACAAAACTAGTTCCGACTTATTTCGACACGTTTCAAAACACAATCTTATGACTTTTAAAAATATTTATTTGAAACCAAAATGATACTAATAATACACCGTAACATTTTATTTGATGAGATCATTGTTCAGCGCGAATATGGAGGAATTTTATTTCGGGACCCAAAAAGCGGAAAAAACGTGGATAATAACCTTCATAATCGCTCGTTTTTGACAATTTTTGACGGTGGTGAAATTTGTTCTAAAACGCGAATATTTTTCGAGTAAAACTTGTCTATAAGAATATAATGCCAAATAATGATTATTAGAACTCTCTCGAACACGGTATAAAATGGATTACAAAACTAGTTCCGACTTATTTCGACACGTTTCAAAACACAATCTTATGACTTTTAAAAATATTTATTTGAAACCAAAATGATACTAATAATACACCGTAACATTTTATTTGATGAGATCATTGTTCAGCGCGAATATGGAGGAATTTTATTTCGGGACCCAAAAAGCGGAAAAAATGTGGATAATAACCTTCATAATCGCTCGTTTTTGACAATTTTTTACGGTGGTGAAATTTGTTCTAAAACGCGAATATTTTTCAAGTAAAACTTGTCTATAAGAATATAATGCCAAATAATGATTATTAGAACTGCCGAACACGATATAAAATGGAGTACAAAACTAGTTTCGACTTATTTCGACACGTTTCAAAACGCAATCTTATGACTTTTAAAAATATTTATTTGAAACCAAAATGATCCTCATAATACACCGTGACATTTTATTTGATGGGAACATTGTTCAGCGCGAATATGGTGCAATTTTATTTCGGGACCCAAAAAGCGGAAAAAACGTGGATAACAACTTTCATAATCGCTCGTTTTTGACAATTTTTGACGGTGGTGAAATTTGTTCTAAAACGCGAATATTTTTCGTGTAAAACTTGTCTGTAAGAATATAATGCCAAATAATGATTATTAGAACTGCCGAACACGATATAAAATGGAGTACAAAACTAGTTTCGACTTATTTCGACACGTTTCAAAACGCAATCTTATGGCTTTTAAAAATATTTATTTGAAACCAGATGATCCTCATAATACACCGTGACATTTTATTTGATGGGAACATTGTTCAGCGCGAATATGGTGCAATTTTATTTCGGGACCCATAAAGCGGAAAAAACGTGGATAACAACCTTCGAAATCGCTCATTTTTGACAATTTTTGACGGTGGTGAAATTTGTTCTAAAACGCGAATATTTTTCGAGTAAAACTTGTCTATAAGAATATAATGCCAAATAATGATTATTAGAACTGCCGAACACGATATAAAATGGAGTACAAAACTAGTTTCGACTTATTTCGACACGTTTCAAAACGCAATCTTATTTGATGGAAACATTGTTCAGCGCGAATATGGTGCAATTTTATTTCGGGACCCAAAAAGCGGAAAAAACGTGGATAATAACCTTCGAAATCGCTCGATTTTGACAATTTTTGACGGTGGTGAAATTTGTTCTAAAACGCGATTATTTTTCGAGTAAAACTTGTCTATAAGAATATAATGCCAAATAATGATTATTAGAACTGCCGAACACGATATAAAATGGAGTACAAAACTAGTTTCGACTTATTTCGACACGTTTCAAAACGCAATCTTATGGCTTTTAAAAATATTTATTTGAAACCAAAATGATCCTCATAATACACCGTGACATTTTATTTGATGGGAACATTGTTCAGCGCGAATATGGTGCAATTTTATTTCGGGACCCAAAAAGCGGAAAAAACGTGGATAATAACCTTCGAAATCGCTCGATTTTGACAATTTTTGACGGTGGTGAAATTTGTTCTAAAACGCGAATATTTTTCGAGTAAAACTTGTCTATAAGATTATAATGCCAAATAATGATTATTAGAACTGCCGAACACGATATAAAATGGAGTACAAAACTAGTTTCGACTTATTTCGACACGTTTCAAAACGCAATCTTATGGCTTTTAAAAATATTTATTTGAAACCAAAATGATCCTCATAATACACCGTGACATTTTATTTGATGGGAACATTGTTCAGCGCGAATATGGTGCAATTTTATTTCGGGACCCAAAAAGCGGAAAAAACGTGGATAATAACCTTCGAAATCGCTCGATTTTGACAATTTTTGACGGTGGTGAAATTTGTTCTAAAACGCGAATATTTTTCGAGTAAAACTTGTCTATAAGAATATAATGCCAAATAATGATTATTAGAACTGCCGAACACGATATAAAATGGAGTACAAAACTAGTTTCGACTTATTTCGACACGTTTCAAAACGCAATCTTATGGCTTTTAAAAATATTTATTTGAAACCAAATTGATCCTCATAGTACACCGTGACATTTTATTTGATGGGAACATTGTTCAACGCGAATATGGTGCAATTTTATTTCGGGACCCAAAAAGCGGAAAAAACGTGGATAATAACCTTCGAAATCACTCGATTTTGACAATTTTTGACGGTGGTGAAATTTGTTCTAAAACGCGAATATTTTTCGAGTAAAACTTGTCTATAAGAATATAATGCCAAATAATGATTATTAGAACTCTCTCGAACACGGTATAAAATGGATTACAAAACTAGTTCCGACTTATTTCGACACGTTTCAAAACACAATCTTATGACTTTTAAAAATATTTATTTGAAACCAAAATGATACTAATAATACACAGTAACATTTTATTTGATGAGATCATTGTTCAGCGCGAATATGGAGGAATTTTATTTCGGGACCCAAAAAGCGGAAAAAACGTGGATAATAACCTTCATAATCGCTCGTTTTTGACAATTTTTGACGGTGGTGAAATTTGTTCTAAAACGCGAATATTTTTCAAGTAAAACTTGTCTATAAGAATATAATGCCAAATAATGATTATTAGAACTGCCGAACACGATATAAAATGGAGTACAAAACTAGTTTCGACTTATTTCGACACGTTTCAAAACGCAATCTTATGACCTTTAAAAATATTTATTTGAAACCAAAATGATCCTCATAATACACCGTGACATTTTATTTGATGGGAACATTGTTCAGCGCGAATATGGTGCAATTTTATTTCGGGACCCAAAAAGCGGAAAAAACGTGGATAACAACTTTCATAATCGCTCGTTTTTGACAATTTTTGACGGTGGTGAAATTTGTTCTAAAACGCGAATATTTTTCGAGTAAAACTTGTCTATAAGAATATAATGCCAAATAATGATTATTAGAACTGCCGAACACGATATAAAATGGAGTACAAAACTAGTTTCGACTTATTTCGACACGTTTCAAAACGCAATCTTATGGCTTTTAAAAATATTTATTTGAAACCAGATGATCCTCATAATACACCGTGACATTTTATTTGATGGGAACATTGTTCAGCGCGAATATGGTGCAATTCTATTTCGGGACCCAAAAAGCGGAAAAAACGTGGATAATAACCTTCGAAATCGCTCGATTTTGACAATTTTTGACGGTGGTGAAATTTGTTCTAAACGCGAATATTTTTCGAGTGAAACTTGTCTATAAGAATATAATGCCAAATAATGATTATTAGAACTGCCGAACACGATATAAAATGGAGTACAAAACTAGTTTCGACTTATTTCGACACGTTTCAAAACGCAATCTTATTTGATGGAAACATTGTTCAGCGCGAATATGGTGCAATTTTATTTCGGGACCCAAAAAGCGGAAAAAACGTGGATAATAACCTTCGAAATCGCTCGATTTTGACAATTTTTGACGGTGGTGAAATTTGTTCTAAAACGCGAATATTTTTCGAGTAAAACTTGTCTATAAGAATATAATGCCAAATAATGATTATTAGAACTGCCAAACACGATATAAAATGGAGTACAAAACTAGTTTCGACTTATTTCGACACGTTTCAAAACGCAATCTTATGGCTTTTAAAAGTATTTATTTGAAACCAAATTGATCCTCATAATACACCGTGACATTTTATTTGATGGGAACATTGTTCAGCGCGAATATGGTGCAATTTTATTTCGGGACCCAAAAAGCGGAAAAAACGTGGATAATAACCTTCGAAATCACTCGATTTTGACAATTTTTGACGCTGGTGAAATTTGTTCTAAAACGCGAATATTTTTCGAGTAAAACTTGTCTATAAGAATATAATGCCAAATAATGATTATTAGAACTCTCTCGAACACGGTATAAAATGGATTACAAAACTAGTTCCGACTTATTTCGACACGTTTCAAAACACAATCTTATGACTTTTAAAAATATTTATTTGAAACCAAAATGATACTAATAATACACCGTAACATTTTATTTGATGAGATCATTGTTCAGCGCGAATATGGAGGAATTTTATTTCGGGACCCAAAAAGCGGAAAAAACGTGGATAATAACCTTCATAATCGCTCGTTTTTGACAATTTTTGACGGTGGTGAAATTTGTTCTAAAACGCGAATATTTTTCGAGTAAAACTTGTCTATAAGAATATAATGCCAAATAATGATTATTAGAACTCTCTCGAACACGGTATAAAATGGATTACAAAACTAGTTCCGACTTATTTCGACACGTTTCAAAACACAATCTTATGACTTTTAAAAATATTTATTTGAAACCAAAATGATACTAATAATACACCGTAACATTTTATTTGATGAGATCATTGTTCAGCGCGAATATGGAGGAATTTTATTTCGGGACCCAAAAAGCGGAAAAAATGTGGATAATAACCTTCATAATCGCTCGTTTTTGACAATTTTTTACGGTGGTGAAATTTGTTCTAAAACGCGAATATTTTTCAAGTAAAACTTGTCTATAAGAATATAATGCCAAATAATGATTATTAGAACTGCCGAACACGATATAAAATGGAGTACAAAACTAGTTTCGACTTATTTCGACACGTTTCAAAACGCAATCTTATGACTTTTAAAAATATTTATTTGAAACCAAAATGATCCTCATAATACACCGTGACATTTTATTTGATGGGAACATTGTTCAGCGCGAATATGGTGCAATTTTATTTCGGGACCCAAAAAGCGGAAAAAACGTGGATAACAACTTTCATAATCGCTCGTTTTTGACAATTTTTGACGGTGGTGAAATTTGTTCTAAAACGCGAATATTTTTCGAGTAAAACTTGTCTGTAAGAATATAATGCCAAATAATGATTATTAGAACTGCCGAACACGATATAAAATGGAGTACAAAACTAGTTTCGACTTATTTCGACACGTTTCAAAACGCAATCTTATGGCTTTTAAAAATATTTATTTGAAACCAGATGATCCTCATAATACACCGTGACATTTTATTTGATGGGAACATTGTTCAGCGCGAATATGGTGCAATTTTATTTCGGGACCCATAAAGCGGAAAAAACGTGGATAACAACCTTCGAAATCGCTCATTTTTGACAATTTTTGACGGTGGTGAAATTTGTTCTAAAACGCGAATATTTTTCGAGTAAAACTTGTCTATAAGAATATAATGCCAAATAATGATTATTAGAACTGCCGAACACGATATAAAATGGAGTACAAAACTAGTTTCGACTTATTTCGACACGTTTCAAAACGCAATCTTATTTGATGGAAACATTGTTCAGCGCGAATATGGTGCAATTTTATTTCGGGACCCAAAAAGCGGAAAAAACGTGGATAATAACCTTCGAAATCGCTCGATTTTGACAATTTTTTACGGTGGTGAAATTTGTTCTAAAACGCGATTATTTTTCGAGTAAAACTTGTCTATAAGAATATAATGCCAAATAATGATTATTAGAACTGCCGAACACGATATAAAATGGAGTACAAAACTAGTTTCGACTTATTTCGACACGTTTCAAAACGCAATCTTATGGCTTTTAAAAATATTTATTTGAAACCAAAATGATCCTCATAATACACCGTGACATTTTATTTGATGGGAACATTGTTCAGCGCGAATATGGTGCAATTTTATTTCGGGACCCAAAAAGCGGAAAAAACGTGGATAATAACCTTCGAAATCGCTCGATTTTGACAATTTTTGACGGTGGTGAAATTTGTTCTAAAACGCGAATATTTTTCGAGTAAAACTTGTCTATAAGAATATAATGCCAAATAATGATTATTAGAACTGCCAAACACGATATAAAATGGAGTACAAAACTAGTTTCGACTTATTTCGACACGTTTCAAAACGCAATCTTATGGCTTTTAAAAGTATTTATTTGAAACCAAATTGATCCTCATAATACACCGTGACATTTTATTTGATGGGAACATTGTTCAGCGCGAATATGGTGCAATTTTATTTCGGGACCCAAAAAGCGGAAAAAACGTGGATAATAACCTTCGAAATCACTCGATTTTGACAATTTTTGACGCTGGTGAAATTTGTTCTAAAACGCGAATATTTTTCGAGTAAAACTTGTCTATAAGAATATAATGCCAAATAATGATTATTAGAACTCTCTCGAACACGGTATAAAATGGATTACAAAACTAGTTCCGACTTATTTCGACACGTTTCAAAACACAATCTTATGACTTTTAAAAATATTTATTTGAAACCAAAATGATACTAATAATACACCGTAACATTTTATTTGATGAGATCGTTGTTCAGCGCGAATATGGAGGAATTTTATTTCGGGACCCAAAAAGCGGAAAAAACGTGGATAATAACCTTCATAATCGCTCGTTTTTGACAATTTTTGACGGTGGTGAAATTTGTTCTAAAACGCGAATATTTTTCGAGTAAAACTTGTCTATAAGAATATAATGCCAAATAATGATTATTAGAACTGCCGAACACGATATAAAATGGAGTACAAAACTAGTTTCGACTTATTTCGACACGTTTCAAAACGCAATCTTATGGCTTTTAAAAATATTTATTTGAAACCAAAATGATCCTCATAATACACCGTGACATTTTATTTGATGGGAACATTGTTCAGCGCGAATATGGTGCAATTTTATTTCGGGACCCAAAAAGCGGAAAAAACGTGGATAATAACCTTCGAAATCGCTCGATTTTGACAATTTTTGACGGTGGTGAAATTTGTTCTAAAACGCGAATATTTTTCGAGTAAAACTTGTCTATAAGAATATAATGCCAAATAATGATTATTAGAACTCTCTCGAACACGGTATAAAATGGATTACAAAACTAGTTCCGACTTATTTCGACACGTTTCAAAACACAATCTTATGACTTTTAAAAATATTTATTTGAAACCAAAATGATACTAATAATACACCGTAACATTTTATTTGATGAGATCGTTGTTCAGCGCGAATATGGAGGAATTTTATTTCGGGACCCAAAAAGCGGAAAAAACGTGGATAATAACCTTCATAATCGCTCGTTTTTGACAATTTTTGACGGTGGTGAAATTTGTTCTAAAACGCGAATATTTTTCGAGTAAAACTTGTCTATAAGAATATAATGCCAAATAATGATTATTAGAACTGCCGAACACGATATAAAATGGAGTACAAAACTAGTTTCGACTTATTTCGACACGTTTCAAAACGCAATCTTATGGCTTTTAAAAATATTTATTTGAAACCAAAATGATCCTCATAATACACCGTGACATTTTATTTGATGGGAACATTGTTCAGCGCGAATATGGTGCAATTTTATTTCGGGACCCAAAAAGCGGAAAAAACGTGGATAATAACCTTCGAAATCGCTCGATTTTGACAATTTTTGACGGTGGTGAAATTTGTTCTAAAACGCGAATATTTTTCGAGTAAAACTTGTCTATAAGAATATAATGCCAAATAATGATTATTAGAACTGCCAAACACGATATAAAATGGAGTACAAAACTAGTTTCGACTTATTTCGACACGTTTCAAAACGCAATCTTATGGCTTTTAAAAGTATTTATTTGAAACCAAATTGATCCTCATAATACACCGTGACATTTTATTTGATGGGAACATTGTTCAGCGCGAATATGGTGCAATTTTATTTCGGGACCCAAAAAGCGGAAAAAACGTGGATAATAACCTTCGAAATCACTCGATTTTGACAATTTTTGACGCTGGTGAAATTTGTTCTAAAACGCGAATATTTTTCGAGTAAAACTTGTCTATAAGAATATAATGCCAAATAATGATTATTAGAACTCTCTCGAACACGGTATAAAATGGATTACAAAACTAGTTCCGACTTATTTCGACACGTTTCAAAACACAATCTTATGACTTTTAAAAATATTTATTTGAAACCAAAATGATACTAATAATACACCGTAACATTTTATTTGATGAGATCATTGTTCAGCGCGAATATGGAGGAATTTTATTTCGGGATCCAAAAAGCGGAAAAAACGTGGATAATAACCTTCATAATCGCTCGTTTTTGACAATTTTTGACGGTGGTGAAATTTGTTCTAAAACGCGAATATTTTTCGAGTAAAACTTGTCTATAAGAATATAATGCCAAATAATGATTATTAGAACTGCCGAACACGATATAAAATGGAGTACAAAACTAGTTTCGACTTATTTCGACACGTTTCAAAACGCAATCTTATGGCTTTTAAAAATATTTATTTGAAACCAAATTGATCCTCATAATACACCGTGACATTTTATTTGATGGGAACATTGTTCAGCGCGAATATGGTGCAATTTTATTTCGGGACCCAAAAAGCGGAAAAAACGTGGATAATAACCTTCGAAATCACTCGATTTTGACAATTTTTGACGGTGGTGAAATTTGTTCTAAAACGCGAATATTTTTCGAGTAAAACTTGTCTATAAGAATATAATGCCAAATAATGATTATTAGAACTCTCTCGAACACGGTATAAAATGGATTACAAAACTAGTTCCGACTTATTTCGACACGTTTCAAAACACAATCTTATGACTTTTAAAAATATTTATTTAAAACCAAAATGATACTCATAATACACCGTAACATTTTATTTGATGAGATCATTGTTCAGCGCGAATATGGAGGAATTTTATTTCGGGACCCAAAAGACCGAAAAAATGTGGATAATAACCTTCAAAATCACAAGCATAAGGTGGTGGAGACTAGAGTTTTTAGTCGAATAGATAGATGCTTGGTGAACGATGCCTTGGTTGGGTTATTTCCGGATGGGTCTGCTACTTTCCTTCCTGAAGGAACATTCGATCATTGCCCGTGTATTGTCCAACTTGGGAATCCCCCGAGTAGGAGGAATAGACCGTTCAAGTACATGAATATGTGGAGCCGCTCTCCTGACTTTCTTAAATGTGTTGAGAATTGTTGGGATGGTGATATTATAGGTACTAAGATGTTTCGTTTGGTCACTAACTTGAGAAGACTCAAGGCGCCTCTGAAAGGCCTGAACACCGCGGCATTTGCAGACATAGAAACTCGATGTAGTGTCGCTGAATTGGAGCTACAGGAGCTACAGGTCCGTATTCGGACAGATCGCTCTGATTCGTTATTGCAGGAAGAATCGTTAGCGAATGACGCTGTCCGGGTCCTCCAAGCAGCTCGAGCAGACTTTTGGGCCCAAAAATCGAAACAAAGATGGGTCAAGGATGGTGATATCAACTCCGCTTACTTTCATGGTGTTTTGAGAGCTCGACGGGCTCATAATGCCGTGGCCAAGCTCGAGGATGCCGAGGGAGTGGAATGCACGAGTAAATCTGAGATTGAGGCTGCGTTCTTGCGGTACTATCGGGCGCTTCTGGGTGAGTCTAAACCGGTTGAGCAGGTTTGTGTGGATACGGTGCGTATGGGGAAGACTTGTTCACCAGAACATAAAATTGCATTACTGGCGTGTGTGACTGAAGCCGAAATCAAGACTGCCCTCCATGCTATTCATCGGGACAAGGCCCCGGGGCCAGATGGATTCTCGAGTCAGTTTTTTATTGATGCGTGGGAGGTCATTGGAGGAGACTTGGTTAGCGCGATTCAGGACTTCTTCGTTTCAGGTAAGCTGCTGAAACAGCTGAACTGTGCTATCATTACTTTAATTCCTAAAGTGAACAGACCTCAGACTGTGAAAGAGTTTAGGCCTATGGCGTGTTGTAATGTGGTGTATAAATGTATTGCGAAGATAATTTGTTCGCGTCTAGCCAAGGTCCTCCCTCAGATAATCTCGCCTACACAGGGAGGATTTATTGCGGGCCGGAGTATTGTGGAGAACATTTTGATCTGTCAGGACCTTGTTAAGATGTATGGTAGAGGACGTGTGTCTCCACGGTGCTTATTCAAGGTCGATTTACACAAGGCTTATGATAGTGTGGAATGGGATTTTGTTGACCAAATGCTTCGGGCTCTTGATTTTCCGGATCATTTCCGTCGTCTCATCATGGAATGTGTTACAACAGTGTCATATTCGCTCAGCGTTAATGGTGATTCGTTTGGTTTTTTCCCGGGGAAGAGAGGTCTCCGGCAGGGTGATCCCATGTCGCCTCTGCTCTTCACTATCTGTATGGAGTACTTCTCGCGGATCCTTATTCATGGGAAGATTGATAAGAAATTTAGGTTTCACCCGAAGTGTGCCCCGATGAAGTTGACTCATCTCATGTTTGCTGATGATCTTCTGCTCTTTTGCAGAGGAGATTCTAATTCGATGGAATTTTTGTGGAGGGCCTTCGCTACATTTAGTAAGGCATCTGGCTTGATTATTAGTGCAGGTAAATCCCAAGCTTATTTTGCAGGGGTTGACGAGGGTACGAAAGAGGCTATTCTGCTATTTTCAGGCTGTGTTGAAGGTACGTTCCCCTTTCGTTATTTGGGCCTTCCAATCCAAAGTACCCGAATTGGGAAAATTGATTGTGAATGTTTAGTGGCTCGCATCATCGCGCGTATATCGAGTATTGGGGCGCGTAAGCTTTCCTATGCAGGCAGGCTGACTTTAGTTCAGTCTGTGCTATCTCAACTCCACAATTATTGGGCGATGGTGTTTATTATCCCGGCCTATGTTATGTCTAGAATCATATCCGTTTGTCGCAATTTCCTTTGGAATGGCGGCGTGGAAGGTAATAATAGGGCGTTGGTAAGTTGGGCGAAGGTTTGCTGTCCTAAATTGGAAGGTGGTCTGGGCCTTCGGGACCTGACTGTGTGGAATCAGGCTGCTGTAGCTAAGTTAGCTGCTTGGGTTTTTGACCAACCGGATAGGCTGTGGGTGAGATGGGTGAATTCAGTCTACTTGAAAGGGAAGGACTGGCGCGACTATCAGCCTAACACCGATGTCACTTGGGCTTGGAGAAAGATCTGTCAGGCTAAGGAAAAAATTAAACATATGTATGTGAATGGTCTGTGGCATGGGTCGCGACCCGGCTACATGATTTCGGAGGGCTACGATGGTATTCGGTTACATCAACCGAAAATACCTTGGGCCCGGTTGGTCTGGAGTGGTTGGAGCTCTCCTAAACATAGCTTCATTTCGTGGCTTGTTTTTAGGAAGGCTTTAAACACTAGGATTAACCTGGCTAGATTTGGGGTTGCAGAGTCTGATCGATGTGTGATTTGTGAGCTACATGAAGAAAGTTTGGAGCATCTTTTCTTTGGGTGTGAGTGGAGTACTAGGATTGTGGAAGCCATGCGTGACTGGACGAAGAAATGGATTCCGGTTTCTGGAACGCTAAATTGGGCGTGTAAGATTCGCGGGACTAAACTGCAATGCAATATTATTCGGGCTATGTTCAATGCCATGATTTATCACATTTGGAGGCATCGCAACTTATGTCGAGTTGATGGTGCGGTCCAGAGGCCTAGTACAGTTGTTAAGCTGATTAAGATGGATGTTCGAGATAGAATTTTGGCTAAGATTAAATATCCGTTGCGATCTAGAGATGAAAGATGGCTGCATAATTTGATGTAGCCATTTATTTGTACAGTGAACATTATTTTTTAATATATTCTTACCATTTACCAAAAAAAAAAAAAAAAAAAAAAAACCTTCAAAATCCATCGGTTTTAATAATTTTTGATGTTAGTGAAATTTGTTCTAAAGCGCGAATACTTTTTGACTAAAATTTGTCTATACGAATATAATGCCTAATAATGATTATTAGAACTCTCGAACACGATATAAAATGAATTGCAAAATTAGTTTCGACTTATTTCGACATGTTTCAAAACGCAATCTTACGGCTTTATAAAGTCCCTATTTGAAACCAAAATGATCCTAATAATACACCGTGACATTTTATTTGATGAGATCATTGTTCAGCGCGAATATGGAGCAATTTTATTTCGGGACCCAAAAAACCGAAAAAACATGGATAAATAACCATCAAAATCGCTCATTTTGACAATTTTTTATGGCGGTGAAATTTGTTCTAAAGGCGCGAATATTTTTTGATTAAACTTGTATATACGAATATAATGCCTAATAATGATTATTAGAACTCCCAAACACGATATAAAATGGATTACAAAATTAGTTTCGACTTATTTCGACACGTTTCAAAACGCAATTTTATGACAATTAAAAGTCTCTATTTGAAACCAAAATTATCCTCATAATATACTGTGATATTTTATTTAATGAGAACATTGTTCAGCGCTAATATGGAGCAATTTTATTTCGGGATCCAAAAAGTAAAAAAAAACGTGGAAAATAATAACCTTCAAAATCGCTCGCTTTTGACAATTTTTGATGGCGGTGAAATTTCTTCTAAAGCGCGAATCTTTTTAGACTGAAACTTGTGGATACGAATATAATGCCTAATAATGATTATTAGAACACTCAAACACGATATAATATTAAACAAATACTTAACTTTTTTACTTATTTGTATCTTTAATAATAAACAATCAATTTTTTCGAACTTGTGCAAAAAGCAAAAGGGAAGGTTCACTTTGTGAACGGGAGTAACAGTGTAACAGTTAGTCTCCCTTGTGACGGTAGTATCCGTCGTATCCATCTGACGAGTCAAGTAATAATCATTTACCTAGGTAGGGATTGACAAATCATTGTCATATTCCATGTGATTTATTTTTTATCTTTTATATCTAAATGAGTATTATTTGACCAATCACATGAATATAACGGATAAAACCGTCATAAACAAGAATCAATAATGGAGTAAATGGTTAATGGTAATGTTTGGAAAAGAAATGATTGGAAGTTTGAAGTCACATGCATGCCACGAATTTCTCGACTCTATTGACAAAGTCCAATGTAGAACATCATGTCATCTTCCCAAATTTAGGTTGTGTGATTGTAGTCCTTGTAGAAATGACAAATATAAAGTACAAAAAAAACTATCTTTTCGTGATTTAATCAAAAATAAAAAGTTATTTTAACATAAAAAAATAAAAATAAAAATATTAAATATTTGCTTTAAAAGTTGAACGAATTAAAAAGTAAAAAAAAATATATATTACATTGATATCTTGTAACCTAAATATGCTATTCAAATCTATTGATTTATTTTACAATCTACTTATTATACAAAAATTATACAAAAAAGTAATTCATTGATCATCAAAAAATAAAAAGTTATTTTAACATAAAAAAAATTAAATATTTGACTTAAAAGTTGAAAAAAAATACAAAACTAAAATAAAATATTATATCGATATCTTGTAACCTAAATATGCTAGTCAAATCTATTGATTTATTTTACAATTTGATTATTACTCGTATACAAAAAGTAATTTGCTTGTCATTAAACACGATCATAAATTCATAATTTGGACAATATAAAACCGTATTATACAAGCATGTAGATTTAGTATGAATTAAATACACTTGTAATAAATAATAATAATAATAATAATTATTATTATTATTATTATTATTATTATTATTGTAGCACACCCACCCAAGAATATTTCATGATAACTTTGCATGCAATCTACACAATAAATCCGGTATGGATACATAATACGAGGAGAGATACTAGTAATCTCAGGAGATTAGACAATATGATTAGCATATCACTAAAGTTAATGAATAAATTATAAAATATAAAACATGTTCCCTCCCGTATTCATCTTCTATAAGACTATCTTATAATATCATACGATCACTATATTCATATAATACGGATTATTATACGGAGTAACAGGTCAAATATTAACTATTTAGATAGAAAATGACGGCAAAGTATCATTTTCTCGAGGTTATAAAATGAATATTTTTTTTGATCTATGTACATGAATAATATTTGATTTGTTATAATATTGTTACAGATATTATCAAAAACAATAATTATGTTATTCTGTATATTATAACACAGTCGTATAAAAAAAATTAGGGTTATTTCATGGGAATAATACCAAGTACGTATGCGTGTGCTTCTTAAATTAATACAAACTACACCTAATCTCATTTTAATACGAAGTACGCCTTGAATAATCTCGCTTTGTTATGAGTGACCGGCTACCTGTTGAACCTTCATTTTTCAACTCTTCCTCTAACTTTTCTTCTTCTAATTTACATTTCGTGTTCATTTTCGGCCACTGATAAAAAGAAATTAAATTTTCCGAAAATTCATCTTCTATTTTGTTTTTCAATTAGCCTTATAGAAGCTATGAAAAAAATGTTTTTATTGTAATTTTGGTTTTCACGATAACTGCAACGGACATAATAATAAAACTCTAGAAAGTTACAACAAGTAACTATGACCGGTAATATCAAGTCATAATTTCATACATAGCAAAGCGAGATTAATGAATGCGTAGTTCAAATTAAAATGAGATTACATATAGTTTGTATTAATTTAAAAAGTACATGCATAGTTGGTATTATTCCCATGAAATAACAAAAAAATGTATATTTTTACACCAATAAAATCTATAGTAGAAAGAGCGTATGAAAGGGGTTGTGTGTGTATTAGTATTAATATAGATTCACGTGTGTCTGTCAACCACGATTTGTCGGTCAATCTTTACATACTTGTCATCTTAGTCCACGCTTCTCCTCACATTTATACTCTACGGTGTATGTATAAAAGGTTTTGTACGGTCACGGTCCGTATATTTTATTTATCGACAAATACGGTTTGAAATAATACTTCGTACCAAATTATAAAGTAAGACTATTTTATATTCCCTCCGTTCCAGTGAATTGTTTGCCTTTACTTTTGGCACCAAAGGAAAGAGAATCAATGGGGAAGTGACATGTAGAGTCTAGGGTCAAATTACATATAAAAAACATTCCTAAAATAGAAAGATAAACAATTCATTGACACGCCTCAATATGGAATAGGCAAATAATTCATTGGGACGGAGGGAGTGAATAAAATTTTCCATTTTTGTAAAAAAAAAAATGAAAATACTCTGTATTTATCCACGTAACAAATGGGTCGAGTAGACCTGGTCAATTGCATGCTTAACCTTGTTTGACTGCTTACTTACTTAACTTGCTTGACCCTAATAACTCGACTTATGAGACTAATTGAATTGAATCGGGTGATCTAACTAATAATAATTGAATCCCAGCTCGGACTGATAATATGTTACTCCATTCAGTTACGTGTTTTTTTTTTTCGAGCACGATCAAGACAGTCTGTTACTCAACAACGTTTTACTCTGGTCTCTGGATACTAGTCCAACTTAAGAGCATGTTTACTTGGTCGTCAAACCTTAACTAGCAAGCCGACCCGGCGAACCCCAACCAACAATAATGTTGCCAATCTTGCCACCTATCAGCGAGCGACTCTAAGAAAAATAGGATTATACACCTGGCATAGTTTTTGAGCTTTTATGTATATTTATCGAGCTTATAAAAGTTTCTGAACTGAGTTGTACGTTTTTGAGCTTAAATATTTATGTGATTTAAATCGACAACTTTACACTAAAACTCAGAAAGTTTACAGCAAAACTCGAAATCTTTGTGATAAAGCTCAAAATCTTAAAACCAGTAGTACATGGAGTTATGTACAACTGGTTGTATAATCCTCTAATGACTCTAATATGAACTCAAAATCAAGCTGACATTAATCAACTCATTAGTCATTTCTATTCATAATAATCTCTATTTTTCTAAACCTAAATTTTAAACAAATAGTCTTCTTTTAAAATACTCCGTATTTTTCATCTTTATATTTTTTATTTTATGTTTCTAATTTCTATATTGGGAATACTTTTTACTGCTCCAAAACCACAACCCATTAAAGGGGTTTGATAATGATATGTTACTCGTACTAGTTATTATTACAACCTCCGACTTAGAGTAGTGTTTCCTATTTTCCTTTTTAACGTTTTCTCGTTCATTTATCAGTCATTCATGATATAGTCTGAATTAAACCTTTAATTTCTCGTTCAGTTTTTTTGAATCACTCATTATTACACGCTTAGGCCCTGTTCTTTTGAACTGAAATTGACTGAACTTAACTGAACTGAACTTAATTTAACTGAAACTGACTGAAATATAGAAACAAAATATGTCTCTTGGAGCTGAACTGAATTGAACTGAAACTGACTGAATATAATTCCAAAAGAACATGGCGTTAGTTTTTACTTCCGAATAAAAAAAATACTCTAACTAGTACTAGGAGGGACTAGGACTACTATATATAAAACCCTTCATTCAAAGGTCAATATCTTTCCATCAACATTTCTCACTTTTTTCAACAAATCTCATCTTTCTCTCTCTAAAAACCCATTTCTAGAGAGAGAAAATCAAAAATCAAAAATCAAAAACCAATTTTTTTTTTTTTTAAAAAAAAAAATGGAGCTAGCATTAAGTTTAGGTAACAACACTACAACAAATAATAATAATAATAATAATAATATTTCTAATAATAATAAAATTAATAATAATAATAATAATAATATGGATTTTTGCATGGGTTTATCATCATCATCATCACCATCAAAATCAAAATCAACGGCCAAGATTAAAGAAGACGATGATCATCATAGTAGGAAAGTGATGATGATGGGTTCATCTTCATCATCTGATCCAACGGCTGAGATTTCTCCACCTCATCATCAACTTGATCTTCTTCCTTTTTCTCCACTTCATCATCGTCCTTCTTCCTCTACTCTTCGCTTCCCTTGGCTCTCCGATAATCGTACTTTCTTTATACTCTCTCTTTCCGTCTCACTCATTTATTTATTTTTATTTTATTTCAAAATAAATTCTCGTTTGAAACGATCTCACTTGAACAGTTTCACAATATATAGTCATAATAATTTGTGTTTATTTTATGTTGCATGATTTTAATGTGAGATTATGTTACGGAATATTAAATAAGATTCTACGTGACTATTTTTTTATTTATAAATTGTCGAGAATATTGAAATATTCTTCGTTAGAAGTATCCAAAAAGTAAATAAGAAATGTTTTTTTATTAAATTTTTGTTTTATTTATTTCTCGATAATAAATGAAGTTTTTTTTTACATAAGTGGACCGTCTCATTACACTATAATTTGTGATTTATTGTTTTCGTTTCTAATTAAAGATAAATAAATGAACCGAAGATGTCTTAGTCCAGTGGTTAAGGCTAGGTGTTCTGGGAAAATAGGTTTCAGGTTTGAATCCGCCCTCCCCTATATTGTAATGCGACTAAGTGGGCACTTCGTTGAACCAAAAAAAGATAAATAAATGATCTAGAGTAATTGAATTATGAAATATTGGTGTAATAAATGAGAATGATTTTTTTGTTTTAAGAAAAATAAATCAATTAATTATATGGGTTTGAATTTATTGATTTAATTTATTTTGGGATGATTTTGAAGATATATATTATGATTATTATTTGAAGATAATGAGAGAATTATAAATAAATAAAAATAAATAATTTATTTGGGGTTAGCAGCCATAAATTTTGTTTTATTTGTAATAATTGTCGCTTTTTCCCTACATTTGAATATTTGATGCTTACTAAAACTAGTCCAAAAACAGAAAATAAAATTTCAAACAATACTCTTATATTAAACCTTCAATAATTATATTATTATTATTACATATTTTCGTCTAAGACGATAATATATATCCATTTTAAAGTTACA
The DNA here is from genome assembly GCA_958450325.1 of Agrostemma githago. Taxonomy (NCBI): domain Eukaryota; kingdom Viridiplantae; phylum Streptophyta; class Magnoliopsida; order Caryophyllales; family Caryophyllaceae; genus Agrostemma; species Agrostemma githago. The sequence continues at coordinate 75,099,333 of OY288247.1, read as the reverse complement.
ACGGTCTAAATAAATCCTAAGAAATACTCGTATAAAAAAGAATTATATTCGTTCTATAAACACGTTAATGGATTAATTAGTGAAAATTTAATTTAATTTTATTAATATTAAATGAAGGAATTATAATTAGAAGTAACATTTGACGTTTGACACCGTCTTAATTCTCATGATATACCCATGAAATAGCATTGTACAATCAAGGTAAGGTTTTTGAGCTTTTGTATATATTTATTGAGCTTATAAAAGTTTTCGAGCTGAGTTGTAAGTTTTTGAGCTTAAACATTTATGTGATTTAAATCGACAACTTTACACTAAAGCTCAGAAAATTTACAACAGAGCTCGAAATCTTTGTGATAAAGCTCAAAATCATAAAATCAGTTTTACATAGAGCTATATACAACCGGTTGTATAAAAGTGAATATGAAAGTGTATGTACAGTCAAAACTTTTAATTGGTCATGTAGAGTTGACTTATATTTATTTATTTATTTATTTAATCTAACACATTAATTAATTAGATGTTGTTGTGGTGTGTTGTGTTGTGTTGCATGCAGTGAGTTCTGAACCGGGTTCATCAGACGGACCCGGTTCAAGAATCATGGAACCAAACCATCGAGCAACGGTCACGCCCACGGCCGAGGACGGGGAGAACTCGTCGCCCAATAGCGGGACGTCCTCGTTTATGGAGTTTTCCTTGTACACTCGTCGTACTAATAATAACAACAACAACAACAACAGGTCGAAAAGACGGGATAATAATGGTGATAATAAAGACGAGGGGTGCGAGGAGAAAGACGGTGGGGGAGAGGGAGGAGGAGGAGGAGGAGGATCGAGAGGGGGAAGTGATGATGAAGAGAATGGTTGTTCCACTAGAAAAAAGCTTAGACTTTCAAAGGAACAATCTGCTTTTCTTGAAGAGAGCTTTAAAGAGCACCATACTTTGAACCCTGTAAGTCTAATTAACTACCCAAAACTTGCTACTAATACAGTAATTACCGTGTACAACCGTTGTATAAAAAAAATGAATCACTATTTAACCAAAAGTAGTACTCTCTCCGTTCCAATGAATTGTTTGCCTTTGCTTTTGGCATCAAGGGTAAGAGATCCAATGAGTAATTGACCTGTGTAGTCAAGCTCATGAAAAAGTTTCAAATTACATACAAAAAATATTCCTAAAATAGAAAGACAAACAAATCATTGAGACGACCCAGTATGAAATAGGCAAACAGTTCATTGGAATGGAGGGAGTACTACCTCCGTTCAAGTCCTTTTGGCATCAAGGGCAAGAGATCCAATGAGTAATTGACCTGTGGAGTCAAGCTCATGAAAAAGTTCAAATTACATATACAAAATATTCCTAAAATAGAAAGGCAAATAATTCATTGAGACAGCCCAGTATGAAATAGGCAAACAATTCATTGGGACGGATGGAGTACTTATTCCGTTCAAGTCCAAGCTTCCCTTTTGTTTTTTCACGTTTGCCAACGCGCATTTTGAATCGTTAATATCTTTCGTAACATATTAGTAAAAATTATGGAAATTGGATATTAATAATGTACTTTTAAAAACGAATCAAGTAAGATTCCACGTGAATATATTTTCTTTAATAGATTGCGTGAGTATCGAAAGTTCTCCTTGATTGTGAACAGTGTCGAAAGAGAAAAAGAAAGCTTAGACTTGAACGGAGGGAGTAATTTTTTAGCATAAATTCAGGCTGTCGTACGGTACAATAACGACAATATAGTACAGTATAATTTGTGAACTAGTTACTACTCTCCTCTTCCTAGTACAATTTCTACTATTTGTTGGTCATTAAGTCATTAATTGTTGATGAATTACTATTCATTTAATACCCACTTAGCTTGTTTCATCTAGTTCCTTATTATAGTTTGGTTTGGTTTGGTTGTTGGGCACACTTACTAGCTCATCATGGACCATGTCGATATGTGAATCGACTGTCGTTAGGGTTTTGGTTAGTAGTTTATGTGTCACCCTTGTCGATCATCTCTTGATCTCTCAATCAAACGGGCTAAACATGGTGTCGAACATGTCTTAGTGTAGTGGTTAAGACTAGGTACACTGGGCAATAGGTCTCTTCACGAAACCATTTTGGCGAGTGAAGTATTTGTAGTTGCCCGTATTCTGAATTCTTGTGGTGAGAACGAACATAGTTACATGAGCCGAGAATATGATCTTTGTATAACCGGCCTTATTCGAGTTTTTTTTTTTTAAATTTATCCATGTTTTACTCGTATGAAATATGGACAAGTGATCTATCGATTATTTTGATTGTGGCGAAACTTATTAAATTTTGACAATATTTGGACGCAGAAGCAAAAACAAGCGTTGGCAAAGGAGTTGAACCTAAGACCTCGACAAGTAGAAGTATGGTTTCAAAATCGACGAGCCAGGTAAGCAGAATGTTACTCATTATTTGACGTGTTTTAATCTTAATAATAAAACAGAATATATATTCATCCTAACAGAGACCAATAATCATAGTTAAAAAAATGACCGTATATATTATTAATTTTGTCTCTATTTGTTGTCTTTATTTGTCCCTTGCTTTGAAAACTTTCTGTTATATTTTCTGAGCATGAATTATTATTTGTAAAGAATCTTTGGTTGTATGAAAAAGATTGATCTTTGTACTACTTTTTTGCAGCACTGAATCCTTTATTCATTATAGGTTGCCAAAATCTTGTAGTCATGTACTTAACTAGTTTTGTGCATGTAATAGTAGTATGTAGATGCTTCACTTACCACCAAACCCGATAATAATAACCGTTTTAAATCTTAAAACGGGTCAAATACTAACCATACTGGTAATAATAAAAACAAAAATATATTTGATACGAGTATTTGACGATGGACAGTGCTGTCATAAACAAGAATTTGACAGAAAAAAGAAGGTGAATTTAATTTATTGGTGGGAGTTGGGGGGTACTACCTGACACTGTTCACATGCTTGGCTTTGTTTCACATTTGTTGTGTAATTTTGAATGGAAAATGAAAATGATGCATGGTGTGCTTGTAGTGTATACATCAATTAATGTCTATCTTATTTGTACTACTCATAAAATCATGAGAAATGATATTTATTTTATCAATGATAAAACCCGTCAAAATCATGTACTCATATGTGCTTTATATTCCTTTTATTTATAATTAGAAAAATAAAATAAAATTGTCCAGATATTTAACTCGTCACAGATTAATTTTTTTTCGAAAATTTACTAAGTTGGAATTGTTTAAAATAATGTGCATGGTTGGTAGAAGTAATTAATAAAGTTGATGTAGAGAGAATTGTAGGTGGTAGAACATGAAGTAGTAACAAATGCATCAAATCTTAACCCTATAAAACCAAATCTTTGTGCTACATGCACCTACATGTATATTTATTCCATTAATCTTCCTCGTGACGATATATATTCATCACATTGTTATAACTAACCAAATATTAATCATTTACGAAGATAAGTAGAGTAGTGGATTACAAAACATCGTTGTTTTCTACCTAAATGAGTAGTATTTCACCCAGTTATAACAAAATGACATATATCTTCGTGCCTGTGATTTGTGTTAATTATTTACTCACTTAGCTCTCTTTTGACGATATATTTGTCACATTGTTATAACTGCTTCAGTATTATTAATCATTTAGCTTAGGTAGATGAGTACAAAACATCGTTGTTTTCTACATAAATGTGTAGCATTTGACCAGTTTATAACAAAATGACATATATCTTCGTGCCCGTGATTTGTGTTAATTATTTACTCACTTAGTCTCTCTTTTGACGATATATATGTCAAATTGTTATAACTAGATAGTTCAGTATTATTAATCATTTAGCTTAGGTAGATGAGTACAAAACATCGTTGTTTTCTACATAAATGAGTAGCTGTTTTCTACATAAATGAGTAGCATTTGACCAGTTATAACAAAATGACATATATCTTCGTGCCCATGATTTGTGTTTGTTTTATTTACTCACTTAGTCTTCCTCTTGACGATATATCCATCAGAATGTTGTAACGCGTCAAGTATTAATCAAATAAGTACAAAACATCGTTATTTTCTACATAAATAGATAATATTTGACCAGTTATAACAAAATAACAGATATCTCGTGTCCGTGATTTGTGTTATTTACTCACTTAGTCTCCCTTTTGACAATACATCCGTCATATTGCTATAACTGGTCTAATTATCGCTATTTTCTACATAAATGAGTAATATTTGACCAGTTACTATAACAACAAAATGACAGATATCTTCGTGCCCGTGATTTGTGTTATTTTCTCACTTCTTAGACTCCCTTTTGACGATGATACATCCATCATATCGTTATAACCTGTCTAATTATCATCATTTTCTACATAAATAAGCAATATTTACTATTTAGTATTCCCTCCGTCCCAATGAATTGTTTGTCTATTCCATATTGGAGCGTCTCAATGAATTGTTTGTCTTTCTATTTTAGGAATGCTTTTTATATGCAATTTGACCATTCTCATGAGTTTTTGCTCTCTACATGTCACTCTCTCATTGGTTCTCTTAACCTTGGTGCCAAAAGAAAAGACAAACAATTCATTGGAACGTAGGGAGTATCTACAGTAGTATTTAGATTTAGTATTTGACCAGTTATAACAAAACGACGATAATTTCATCGAAAAGTGGGAATTATTAGAACTAATATGAGGAAGTATTGTATTGTACTATTGTATTGTTGTGCAGGACAAAGTTGAAGCAGACAGAAGTAGATTGTGAGTATTTAAAGAGGTGCTGTGAGACATTGACAGAAGAGAACAGAAGGTTACAAAAGGAGCTTCATGAATTAAGAGCTTTAAAATCTTCACAACCTTTCTTCATGCATCATCCTGCTACTACTCTCACCATGTGCCCTTCTTGCGAACGCGTCGCCCCGTCTTCCACTTCCGCCACCTCTCCCTCCCCCGCCCCCGGCCCCGCCCCCGCCTCCACCGCCACCGCCCTTGTCGTGTCCACGTCCACGTCCCTCGACAATAAACCGAAATCATAATAATAATAATAATAATAATAATATTATTATTATTATTATTAGCCTATTAGGGTTTGTTAATTATCGTCTTAGATTGTACTTACAAGTGATCTGAATTGGATTGATCTGAATTAAATTGAATGAGATCGATTATGATTATGATTATGATGAAGAGATGTTTTTGTTATTTGTTTGGATTAGATCAATATCACAATGCTTAGGGAGTCGTAAATGATTTGTCTCGAATCACAAGAATTTGTGTTCATGTGTTTATTATTTGTTCGTTTTAGTAGATTTCACAAGAATTTGGTGAGGTACATGACCTATAGTTAAAAATAGCCTATATTATTATTATTATTATTATTATTATTAGCCTATTAGGGTTTGTTATCGTCTTAGATTGTACTTACAAGTGATCTGAATTGGATTGATCTGAATTAAATTGAATGAGATCGATTATGATTATAATGAAGAGATGTTTTTGTTATTTGTTTGGATTTGGGAGTGTTTCGCAAATTGTCGTCGAGTTGAGTAGGCATTCTGAGAGACACGGTGTACCAGTGTAAGATTAATTAAATTTGTTTATTACGGTATCATGATAGAGATACTAGAGATTAGGGAATAATATGTTTGTAAGATTACGGCATATTGTAATATACCGTAATCAGAATAATATCGAAAATTAGAAAATATCTTATATCGTAGCTCTATAAATATGAGTCTGACTGTAATTATATTGAAGACAGAACATTCAATTATACAAATATCTTTATATTTTATCATGGTATCAGATACCGTAATATAGTTAAATCAGAGATCGTCTCTCTAAGGTTCTTGTGATGGGTGTTAGAGATGGTAGGGTAAGTGTATGTAGATGCTAGAGATTATAGAGTTTTATTTAATTTATTAGATGAGAATTGAAGTACAAGAATTTATTTATTTTGCTAATGATGATGATGTGATCAATATTAAGTCACTAATACATTGTTATATTTCATAATTTAAAGTTGTTTGAACTGTCTAGGGTTGATAACGAGTCGAGCTGAACATGATCAGTTTCGGCTTGCTCAAACCACTTATGTTTTATTAAGAAAATTTCAAGCTTGAGTCGATCTCGAACGTGTCATAATGAAGTAGAAAGTTTTAGCTCACAATTGAAGTTTAGGGTAGTAGTGAATATAATTTTGATTAATTAATACGTGTATTTTTTGAAATAAGAGTGAGATATTAACTAATCATATGAGTTCGAGACTTCGAGTCGAGTCAATTGTAGTTCGGACGGGCTTGTTAACTTGTATACAATCAACTTTTGGCCAAATTGAGTTCGAGTTACTCGCAAAGTGTCTCAACATTATTACTTCTTTTTTTTTTGAAAAAACCCAACAAATGGGTTTAGATAATAGCATTAAATTCTTTCCGTCTTAGCTGGCAACAAACAAAAAAAAAAAAAAATTAAAATCAGCAGAAATAACAGCTTCCAGGTTCGCCGGACCAGAATGCTCCCAAACGCATGTTATAGTATAATTTTACTAGTCAGATAGAGGTTCAATTAACATTACTGTACGTTATTTCACAGTTTAAAAAGTGTAAACGAATAAACATTTTAATTTAATTAGATCGATTATTTAATGTTCATGCAGGAGTTAAAACTATTCCCTAATTTATTATTCTATCCGTCTCATTTAATTATTTACCTTTTATATTATTTGTATGATTTATTTTAATTCAAGTAAACAAAAACAAATGACTGATTGGAGACGGAATTTGAGTTCAATTTGACTAGACATTATCCAATTTAGGCTAAAACGTCAAATATGGCCACGACTAATCAATGCACACTTGGACATTAGTGCCCTAAACACTTCAATGAGCCGACTAATAAATTCTACCCATTATTTTCACTTTATATTTTCTATTGTGGACCGTCTTATGAAAACTTATCGTCTAATAATACTCGTCAATTTTTTTGAGAAATATTATTTTAATAATTTATTTTGAGAATCATTCTTCTCCATATAATTTTAAAAAATAAAAAGTTTATTAGGAGATTAAAAAGGTAGTATAATGCATTTATTAGTTTTATAAAAAAAAAATATTATGATGTCAATAAGTTGGTTGGTAATTACTCCGTATTTTTTAACGAAACGTACACTTAATTGTATTAAAATAACGGAGAGGGAATCGAACTGATACCTATGGTCTAGAGTACCTCTGACTTAATCATTAAACTAAAACATCTACAGTTTTGTATTAAGTTGTCAACATAAAATATAAATTTGTGTAAGTACAAGTATGATTTATCACAAATTCTTGGGAGAGACCACTCTTCAGTACCACTCTGTGTCCTATTCGTACCCTTAAATGACAACTTTGCTTACAGTACTAGTTACGATCTATTGAGCTCGTCTTAATGTAAAACGGTCTTACAAAAGAGTTATTGAACCAAAGTGGCTATGCATGGTTAGGGGCTTTGGGCCATCAATCCATCATGCATGAATGATCCACCAAAAACAAGTAGCCCAAATCCTAAAATTATAGGAGTACCGACTTTCCGACACCAATGTCTACCCGGTGTTGGAGTGTCGAACATGACTACTTTATTCAAAATTTTCAAAAAAATTAGTCTAAAAAACATCGTGTTAAACCCACGACATGACAGCCAAGTGAAGTAACGAATTAACACCGAATTTACACCGTTGTATGATGCTCTAAATTCGAGTAATTTTTTTCACCATGTATACCTAAAACATCATCAACAAATTTCCATAAAACTTGATAATATTTGACCAATTATAACTATCATAATGTACAAATCAACCAAAACATTATAAATTTGAAGTTTTACTAAAACTTCCCCATTTATATATATATCTATCTATATATAATCTTTACACTTAACATCTATTCACTTCTCCCTCTATTATGCCTCATAATAATAATACAAATAATACAACACTGCATATAATATCGGTTTTTCTAACCTGTACCCAGTACCGCTCTATATACGGGTCATATTCATATATTCATATAAACAACCCGTTAATGGGAAACCTCGAGTACAACAACAAATCTTAAGTTCACATATTCTTAAGTTCGATTCTTGTGTTGGGAGTCCACGTGCTGTTTTCTGAGGAGCTCGGCATAGAGGAGTTCGTTCCAAGAGTCAGGAACGCCGGGCAAGCACCAATGGCTGCAGTCTTGGTACTTGAGTGGGGTCCGTTTCTCGTCGTCTGTGAGATGTAGCTTTCGGTAGACTGATGGGTGTCCGTCTTTCCTGTAGTCGGTTAGTTTTGTTACGTTTAGGTAAGAGACGGGAGTTTTCATTCCCTTTATTACTGACTCGAATACTTTCATCTTCGGTGGGTATTCGGTTAGGTACGTGTCGTTCTTGATTGGGTCGGTTTCGCTGTCACATTGCCCGCCCGAGTTCCATTGCCCGCCGCTGAAATTAGAACGAACGAACATGACATTTTACGCTAAAAACATTTTTAAAAAAATACATAAACTAACTCGAAATGACCTAACCCGGTCCGGCCCGACCCGTATACTCAAGTAGGGCTTTTAAAAACCATAAACTGTCTCGAAATGACCAAACCCGGCCCGACCCGTATACTCAATTAGGGTTTTAAAAACCATAAAGTGGCTCGAATGACCTAACACGGCCCGGTCCGGCCCAGCCCGCATACTCAATTAGGACTTTAAAAACCATAAACTAACTCGAAATGACCTAACCCAACCCGACCCGGCCCGTATACTCAATTAGGGCTTTTAAAAACCATAAACTGTCTCGAAATGACCTAACCCGCCCCGGCCCGACCCGTATACTCAATTAGGGCTTTTTAAAACCATAAACTGGCTCGAAATGACCTAACCCAACCCGGTCCGGCCCGAACCGTATACTAAATTAGGGCCATTATGGCCCAGTTCTTTTCAACTTCAGTTCATTTTGTCTCAGTACTTCGGCCCAGTCTAGCTCAAAAAGTATTCGGCCCGGCTGGAATACTCAATTCACGAAGATTAGTGAGATTAGAGTGGGAGACACAAGTACACAACAAACTTAGCTCCCGGGCAGTCAGGTCACAGCGATAGTGACATACCAACAAACAAACAGGATGAAGAAGAGCATGCAAATATAATGCTAACGCGACTAGTACATGTCGTGTCGATACCAAATACAGTATAGTTTAATGGGTGAGGGGGACCAATAATGGTCACATAAATATGACAAGACCACAACACACACACAATACGAGTATTTATTCACACGCGATAAAAACAACAGAAATGAAATAATGAATGTCGCATTCAAAACTCACCTGAAATGTGAAGCGGAGTAGCCTCGGAACAGAACTTGTGTCTTCTGTGGGTTGATGTTCGCATCAATCCACCTTCCCCATGTTGTTATTGCCCTTCGGAACGCCTCTGTAACGTCCAATTGCTTGTACACGTGGCTCCCTTCTTGGTAATAATCTTCCCTACAAATTCATAAAACTGACTGAACTTAACTGAAGTGGGCTGAAATATAGAGACAAAATAAACCTCCAGTCTCCTGAGGCTAAACTGAACTGAAACTGACTGAATATAAGTCCAAAAGAACAGAGCGTAAGCATTGAAGTGAAGTGAGGAAAGGAAGTACCCCTTGGAGGTTTTATCATGAGTCCACCAATGCCCGGTGTTGAAAATGATGTAGTCGGCGTTCTTGAATTGATCGGCATCCGAAACCATTAGGTCAAGTCGAAGGGTTTCCTTGACGGTTCCGTTCTTCTCGTTTACTTCCCATTGTTGAACTAAGAAAGGCGATACAAAGAACTCTACCGTGCTATTATATTCCTAATCAAATCCCAAAACAAACCCTTCATTAGAAATTAACTAAATTTAAGGTAAAAGTCGATATGGGTAACAAAAAAAAAAGTTCTTACTTCGAATACAAAAGAGTAGGAAGCTTCGGTTCGAAAGTTGTGGTGACCAAAGGCTTCATAGACTTTCTTTTGATCACGGACCGAGTTCTTAAGGATGCAAACAAGAGACTCCCACATGTTTCTATTAAGAGAATCACCGACGAAAACAAGCCGCTTTCCCTTCAATAATTCTAGCATTTTCCCACCGTCCAACCTACATTACATAGTACATTCATCCTTTTTTGTTAATGGGTCCATGATGACTACACTTCGCAATCTTACAATCAATCAATACATCAACGTCGATTCTTTAGCTAGTTGTACTAGTCCTTTAATATAGGTGAATCGAGAACTCTCAAATAAGACCCGTTTTGTAGTATAAGTACATAGGCAACACTAATTGTTATCGTATCATTCATAAGGTGTATAACACAATCATGGGGTCGCTATAGGCCTTGTTACAAGAAACAATTAAATACTCCGTTCAAACAAATACTCCCTCCGTTCAAAACTCATGAGAATGATCAAATTACATATAAAAAACATTCCTAAAATAGAAAGGCAAACAATTCATTGAGACGTCCCAATATGGAATAGGCAAACAATTCATTGGGACGGATGGAGTATTGAGTAAGACTCTTATACTATGTACTCCATCCGTTTCATTTCAATTGTCGGTTTAGAAATACCGTGATTTTCTTTTTTATTTGATGTTTTACGGTTTTACATGTATTACATTTTTCTACATTTGGTAAAACAAAACATTCATTATTGGAGGAGAAAGTGCTATTTTTAACTATAGGTCATGTACCTCACCGAATTCTTGTGAAATCTCCTAAAACGAACAAATAATAAACACATGAACACAAATTCTTGTGATTCGAGACAAATCATTTACTACTCCCTAAGCATTGTGATATTGATCTAACCCATTCGGGGGATATTTGACCCGTCTGTCACAGATTTGTAACGAATATACCCGTCACAATTGTAACAGGAAAATCAGCATTCATTAAGGAAAGTCAAGAACTGTCTAAATCTGAACTAATCAAAACCTAATTCAGGTAACAGTATATCACAATTTGCAACATTCACAGCAAAATTAGATCATAATTCTGAAATCAAATCAATTCAAACACGGGCTTTTCTAATGGGCGCACGTTAGGAAAACCGATTCAAAGATTAGATAAATTAAGCATAAAAAGAATTAAATTTACCTTGGCAATGTACAACCATGAGGTTTCCACTTAAGCATCTGATAATCAGTATCAGGTCTACCATTAAGAAAACAATTAAACTGTTCATCAATTAAACTGCATGATCCAGGTTTATACAGTGGGTAACTGTCATCTCTTACCCAATTCCCATCATACAAATCACATCCTACCAAATTCTCTACCAAATTTTCCTGCTTCTGATTGTTAATTCCATTGTTTTTCGACAATGACGCCGCCAAATCTTTTGATTTCACCTCTGCCCCATCTTTTTTCGGCGAAATTTGGATGGGTTGATCAACAATGCTGCTATTTTTTGACAGTTCAGAAGTTACAGTAGCATTATTAGGTACAGAAACTTGATCAAGATCAGAACTTTTAGCATTATTCTGCTGAAAGTTTGCATCTTTATCACCAATATCAGAAGAAATTTGGGTTTTGTTCAAATTTTGAGAAATGGGTTGTGAATTATTTTGCTTATTACCACTAAAATCATGAGAAATTTGGGTTTTATTCAAGTTTTGAGAGATGGGTTTTGGATCAATTTGCTCAAAGTTTCCAACTTTATCACTTAAATCATGAGAAATTTGGGTTTTATTCAAATTTTGAGAGATGGGTTTTGAATTATTTTGCTCAATTTGCTCAAAGTTTCCAACTTTATCACCAAAATCATGAGAAATTTGGGTTTTATTCAAATTTTGAGAGATGGGTTTTGGATCAATTTGCTCAAAGTTTCCAACTTTATCACCAAAATCATTAGAAATTTGGGTTTTATTCAAATTTTGAGAAATGGGTTTTGAATTATTTTGCTCAAAGTTTCCAACTTTACCATCAAAATCATGAGAAATTTGGGTTTTATTCAAGTTTTGAGAAATTACTTGGGTTTTATTCAAATTTGGAGAAATGGGTGTTGAATGATTCAAAAGGGGGAGTTGAAAAGTGAGATTATTGTGAGATCTAGAAGAGTTCAATTGAGTAGAATTAGGGAAAAAGTAGGAATAAACAGAAGAAAAATGAGATCTATAATAGGTTTCATCAGTAGGAGAAGGAGAAGGAGAAAAAGCAAGAAAAATAGTGAAAAACACAAAAATTAAAGCAATCCCATAAATTAAAGGACTGTTTTTTCTAAGTTTAAAGACTGAAAAATTGGGTTTCAAGTCTAAAAAATTGGTGTAATTTGGGATTAATTGGTACTTTGTAACTTCTGCCATGAATGTTGGGTTGTTGTTGTTGTTGTTGTTGTGAATGTTTTTTGTTTAGTGATGTTTGAAGAGAAGAAGAGAGTGTGAAGGGGAAAGGGATGGGTGTGAGTGTTGAACATAAACTAGGAAAGAAGTAAACTTAGTGAGGAAAATTATTGAGAATCTTTGGAAATTTTCAAGTTTTTTTTAATGATGGAAAGTCAAAGTTTGTAAGGATTTTTGAAGTAGGATTAGTATGTTATTTGGGGGTAATTAATTTCTTAATTAATGATTTTGGATCTAGTTTAGTTTAGATCTTTGGCTAAATTTGTTCAAAATTATTTCTATCTCAATTGTTTCTTCCATAAAATTTTATTCCATAAAAGTTTTGAGTAAGTCTTCTGAGAGACCGTCTCTCATTAACTTTCCTGAGAGACTAAGTACAAATTGAAGTAACAGTGTTACCAAACCCAATAGGAGTAGCTACGACTAACATAAAAGAGTGTACAAATATAAAAATGATACAGTTGTTATAAAAACAGGTACAAAAGAAAGTTGTCATTTAAGGGTACGAATATGACATAAAGTGGTACTGAAGAGTGGTCTCTCAATAAGTTATTGAGAGACCGTCTCTCCCAAGAATTTGTGAAAAGTTTTTCTAAAACGTGTCCAAGGGATACAGAGTTTAGCTAAGGATTGACTTACAATATTATTTCGTATTCCTCTAGCACAAAGTCTAGGAAGAAACGGTCTCTCAATAATTTATTGAGACACCATTTTTCAGTATCACTCTATATCTTATTCATACCTATTTTAGTGTTAGATATTTCTCTTAAATGACAATTTTGTTTTGTACCCATTTTTACAACCAGTGTACCCCTTTTATAGTTGTATACTCTTTCGTGTTAATCACCTATTTTTATTAGGTTTGGTAGCACAGCTACAATTGATCTCTCAATAAATTTAAGGAGAGACCGTCTCATAATAAACCTTTCTCTCATGCACAAGTAATTATGAGTTTAAGGGCTCGTTTGGTTCATCATGGGAAGATGAAGTTACCGGGAACTTTAAATTCACGTGAATTAAAAAATATTGTTTGGTTGCCATGTGAAAAATGACTCCATGCGGGAAGTTCTACGCATCAAGGGGGCTTGGTGAGTAACTTTCCCATTGTGGAGGAAGTGACAATTCCCGGGAAAGTGGCAATTCCCGGGAAGTGGGCAACCAAACAACTCCATGAAAATGCACTTCTTGCACTTCCCGGTAATTGGATGAGTAACCAAACGACCCCTAAATATCTATTTCTCATGATATATTATTGCAACCAGGTTTTCCGACGTGTGTCTATTGAACGCATATTAACATTTTAATTAAAACAAAATTGATAAGGTTATTATCCCGAAAAATTGAAATATTAATTTATAGTTATCATACTTAGGCAATATCCTTAGGATATTTGCTTTAATTAGGCAATATCCTTAATAATTTGGTATTCGAACCAAATCAAGCCAAATATTTGACTCAATTCGTTTCAACCCATTACTTGATTAATTTTTTCGGTTCATTTAAATTCACAGTCCATTTAAAAATTCTACTTAAAAAGTTATTTTTTAAAGTAAAACGTGAGGGCTTTATATTAAGTCAATGTCCGCTAAGTCAAGAATAACTTGCGAAAATTTCGAGCTAAATACAACTCAACTTCCTCTCCCGCAGAGGAACAGAATTTAGCCATAAAATGAGCAACTATATTTCCCTCACGTCTAACATGCACACCTAGCTACTAGCAGAAAAACCTCGTAAACTAGCTGAGATGCTATCTAAACATAGACCAAGCGGACTCCTGAAAACCAGCCGGTTTATGAAAGTATGAAACCTAACCTTAAAACTACTTTCACCTCGTCACCTTCGTCAAATCTCGTCAAAATGTAACCTATCACATGTTGTTCTTCATCAAATCCTCAAACATCCTTCATCGCACTTTCACCTCCTCACATTCATCAAACGTCGAAAAGAAGACTTGAAACTTGATTTAGTTTAGAAATTTATTATTTTTTTATGAAAAAAAATATCAAATAATGTCATTATTCGATAGGGTCAGACTCGATTCCAACCCTGATTATAACGTTATCAAGATGTCCTAATTATTATACTTCATTAGATGTCCATTAGATGTAGGGAGTAGTAGTATACTAGTATAGTACACTTAGTCACTTATGGTACCATTAGATGTCCTAATTATTATAGTTATCAACATCACATTATAAAAGCTAGAAAGAGAGATCCATGAATGATTGAATAAGTTTGTGTAGTTGGCACTTTGGCAAATTAAAGAGACCAAAGTTTGTGGGTGTTATTCACAGACAATAATGAGCAACGCGTAAAGCGTTTTCATCGCTTCATTATTCACTCATACACTTGGTCATTGTCACCGTCAACAAGTCTCGGGTTTCCATCCTTATTAAATCTTGGAATAGACGGTCTCTTAATAACTTATTGAGAGATCATTCTTCAGTACCACTCTATGTACTATTCGTATCCTTAAATGACAAGCGTACCATCTTCATATTTGTATACTCTTTTATGTTAATCGTACCTACTTCTATTAGGTTTGGTACCTTTGTTACTTACATTTGTACTTAGTCTCTCAGTAAAGTTAATGAAAGACCGTCTTTCAGGAGACCTTCTCATCCATCCTTTTGAACAAACCCGATAAATTTATCATGAAACCGCAAAATATATTAAAAATAATGCTTAAAATTATGATATATATACACATCTCATCTCATTTCATTTCATGCATGTATTAGTCTTCAAATGATCAATTAGCTACTTACATTATTTCATAAAGTAGTGTAATTTTACCGTCCGGTCTTAAGAGGGTCTGATCTGATTTGGGTTTGAAATGCTCGTATACTATATTTCCTCCGATTTTTAATTATCTTCTCATTTGACTTTTTGGTGAAAAATAAGGGTGTAGAAATGTGTGGCTCAGAAGAGAAGAAGGATGAGAGAGAAATGTAAGGGTAATTTTAGACCACATGTTGATGATCCAAAATAGAAATAGGGAAGAAAATTATTTCAGCCCAATAAGAAAACAGGGAAGATAAATAAAAATCGGAGATAGTATTTTTTTGCGTTCATTTTGATTCTATTGATTTGTTTAATACTCCATCATACATAGTACATGAAAAATTGAAATATGGAATATATTTAATTAAATCAAATGCGTAGAATTAAATAAATAAAACGGAGAGAGTATCGAAATTATGATAAATAATTTGTATGGTAGGAAAAGGTCAAGAAAGTCGCTTTGGCCGAGTGGTTAAGGCGTGTGCCTGCTAAGTACATGGGGTTTCCCCGCGAGAGTTCGAATCTCTCAGGCGACGTTTTTTATTTTTTTTTGAATTTAATTAATTATAATAATAAAAAAAGAAAAAGAGGTCCTACCGGGAGTCGAACCCAGGTCGCTGGATTCAAAGTCCAGAGTGCTAACCACTACACCATAGAACCTTTTGTTGTTCCTTTTCTCTATTCATTTTAATTAACAATATTACTTCAATCAAACATTCAATGTTATACACACACTGGGGTGTGCAAAATCCGGGTCGGACCGGAAAAATGGACCGGACCGGTTCAGTGCTGACCCCTTTTTTTCCGGTCCGGACCGGTTTGGACCGAAAAGACCAAATTATGCTTATTTCTCAATTTTTTGAAATTTCGGTCCAACTGGTCCGGTTCGGTCTTGGACCGGAATTTTTCCGGTCCGGTCCCGGTCCAAAATTTTGAGATTCCGGTCCGGATTTTTTTTAAAATTCCGATTCCGGGCCCGGTGCACAGCCCTAAAGTCACATATAAGACAGTCTGACATTGATGTTATCGTTAGATCTCTCACATGAAAGTTTGTTATATTAATGTTAATGTAACTTAACCATCATGGATTCACGGTGTCATACACTATCTCATTTCACTTACCATTGTGTAAACGTATTTAGGCATCAGAAACAGTAAGTTAACAAAGTGTATAATAAGAGGCGGTAGTTAAATTCCCGATTTTTGTTGTTACAATGCACAAATTCTTGTATGAGACGGTTTCGTAGTAGTTTTTTTTTTTCTCTTCTATTAGTGTATCCACAAAATAAGTTTTTGCAATAGTTACAGGGTAAGAGTGTAAGACGGTACAACGGTGCCTTTGTATAAAAAGTTCACTCATTTATCAATAATAAATGAAGTTATATTTTTACAGAAATGGACTATTGTATGTGTGAGACTGTCTTACACTATAATCTGTAAAGTTTCTATGTGACGGTTTTTCAACAGAATTGCTCAAAATAATGAAACCACGACTATATTAGTACTAGTTTTTTGCAACACGAAAAACTTATAAGAGACGGTTTTTCTGGTCGTTGTAAAATTACCCGCCATAACCAACCAACCAAGTAACTAACCCAAAATGTATATAACGAACTCTTCAAACAACATTCAATTTGCTTCACCATTTTCAAGTCAACTTCTCCCATCTTCTTCTCCAATGACTGGACCTCGACGATCGAATCGCTCAATCAAACCAATTCGATCAGCGAATTACACTTCCGATAACAAAAACCCATCTCAATTATCGGTTAAGATTCGTTCAAAATCGAAATCAAAATCGCCGTTGAAAATCAAACCCCCAATCTCGCCGGAGCGTCCGATTTTGAATAGTTTGGAGATTGATTATCGGAATTTGCGTGTTTTAGGCAGAGATTTTTGCGCCATTGATGCGCTTGAGCTTGCTCCTCTTCTTCTTGGGAAGTTTCTTCGACGCGATGATGTAATTCTTCAGATTACTGAGGTGAGGGTTTGTTTAGATTTAGGGTTTCTGCCAAGTGTTTGATGAAATTACTCAATGAGAGAAAATGGTTATTTTCTTATTCTAATTGGTTGGTAATGTGGACAGTGATATGGGTTTTTAATGTGTTGCAGGTGGAAGCTTATAGACCAAATGATACAGCTTGTCACGGTCGATTTGGTGCTACTGCAAGGACTGCAGCTATGGTGAGATACTGAAATTTATCGACTTTTTCGATCAGTTAATTGTAGTTTTATCTCTTGGTTCAGTTGGGTGATCTGCATTTGATGTATTTTTGCTGAAAAATGAGTTTTTTTTATGCTTGAATGCCAATTTGTGTTGTATGTTGTGTTATGTTGAATGGTTGATCGTAATTTGGCTTTACTTGGGTGATTCATATTTGTCGTGTTCTTGGTCGAAGACAGCTTTTTGATGGAGTTAGTGTAGTTTGGACCAGGTGGGCACGCGTATGTATATCTCTGCTACGGTCTTCACTCGATGCTGAACATTGTTGCTGACAAAGAAGGTGTTGGAGCGGCTGTTTTAATACGCTCTTGTGCTCCTGTTACCGGTAATTGCTTGTAACCGATATCCCATTGTCATGATGCTATTAAAGTGAATTTGGTGAATTTAATTCCATTCAAACGTGTCAGGATTGACAACCATTCAGCAGCGTCGTGGTCAGATTACCAGTAAGCCTGTTCTTCTCTCAGGTCCAGGCAAGGTTAGCCACCGGAACCCTAATTTTCTTTTTCTTGAACTTATTTTATTCGCGTGGTTCATCATCATTGTGTCTTAGATTGGGCTTAAGTTTCATTTTCATCAAGAAATCGACATCCCTAGATTATGTACACAACGTCTGGTCGAAAACAGGAACTTGGGGCTGAGCCGACTGTCTTACACTCTTACTGTCATGTACATAATGTCTGGTCGAAAACAGGAACTTGGGGCTGAGCCGACTGTCTTACTGTCATGTACATAATAATGTCTGGTCGAAAACAGGAACTTGGGGCTGAGCTGACTGTCTTACTGTCATGTACATAATAATGTCTGGTCGAAAACAGGAATTTGTTGCTGAGCCGACTGTCTTACTGTCATGTACATAATGTCTGGTTGAAAACAGGAACTTGGGGCTGAGCCGACTGTCTTACTGTCATGTACATAATAATGTCTAATTGAAAACAGGAACTTGGGGCTGAGCCGACTGTCTTACTGTCATGTACATAATGTCTGGTCGAAAACAGGAACTTGGGGCTGAGCCGACTGTCTTACTGTCGCTATGTCGAAATGAGTTTCTGTTGTTAAAGTCTTAAAAGTTTAGCATTTTCAGGTCGGTCAGGCGCTTGGGTTAACAACAGAGTGGTCTAAACACCCTCTTTACGAACCTGGTAAGAAATTCTCGGATTCTCTGATTCTCTCCTCACATTTGCAACATTGAATATGACTTAACCCGACAAGAGACTACCGGTTTCTGTGTGTTTAAGGTGGGTTAGAGCTCCTGGACGGTCCGAAGCCAGAGAAGATCCTAGTTGGTCCACGTGTTGGCATCGATTATGCCTCACCTGAGCATGTAACCGCACTTTGGAGATTCGCTATTGCAGGTTCTCCATGGATTAGTGCTCCGAAAAATACACTCACTTCTCCATGCGAGGAGGAGGAGTCCACATAAATATAGTCGTCGACTCATCGCCCTCCCTCCCTCCCTCTTGTGTTGTATTATGTACATACCGTCATCTTGTTTATATTGTCCTATTCGAGTTTGATGGTTAACTGGTGTACAGATAACAAATTCGATATGAGTCTTAATCCATCAAGTTGTTTGAAACGGTCTTTTTCACCTCGGAAAAGGTACCAACGAAAGGTACATCTGAACAACAGGGCACCTCTGTATAGTATTTTACTCAAATTTTATAATATGAGTAGGTCTCCTGAGAGACGGTCTTTCATTAACTTTATTGAGAGACTAAGTACAAATGGAAGTAACAGTTGTACCAAACTCAATAGAAGTACTACCATCAACATAAAAGAGTATACAAATATAAAGAGGGTACACTTCTTATAAAAACAGGTACAAAACAAAGTTGTCATTTAAAGGTACGAATAAGATATAGAGTGATACCGAAGAGTGGTCTCTCAATAAGTTATTGAGAAACCGTCTCTCCCAAGAATTTGTGTTATAATATTGTATCCGTTCAATTTCGATATAAATTCAAGATGTCGTAAGACTTTTTATTAATGAAATGATTTATTCGTTAAAAAAAAATCAATATATAAGTGAGTGTTGGAGAAAAAATTAAATAAAAGGAAATAGTTTGCAAAATATCATTTATTAAAGTGAATGTTTAACAAATTTTCCATATTTATTAAAAAAAACTACTTTTATACGTCAATCATAGTATGAATAAAATGAATTGTAATCTTTTTATGATTTTCAAGAAATTTATCACCATCCATATGCTAATAGTAAATACTCCATATATATATATATACATGTGATTTTGTAGTAAGCCATATAATTCATATACGTGCACTCTTATGTGATAATTGATCGAATTTCAATTAAAAACTCTTCACAAATCATATGAAACGGGAAGAAAAATAAAAAATGGAGAGAGTAATTACTAGAATAATGTCAGAGACTTCACCAAAAGTTGTTTTCATTCTTATTTTTCTAGTTGTTGCATCAGGTTAGTTTATATATACATTTATTTATAACCGACCTATTTTATACTCATATTGAATATTTATATGTTACTCCGTAATTCATTATCTCGTTCATTTGTTGTACTGTCTTAGAGATTAATATAAAACTAGTATCAATCTCGTAAAATATTGTACGGTACATTTAGAATTTATATTTAGTGTTATTTAAAAATATAATATCTGTAACCTATTAACTTTTCATATTTTTAATCTTATTTACATTGTAATTTGAGAGAAAAAATAATCAAAATTTTAATGATAATCAAGATAATCGAGCAATTATGTATATTCTACTCCATAATATATTAAATAACATATATACTTCACAAACCACAAGTCAACTAAGTCAAGGCTCTATCAATCTCAATTTAGATGCAATCAATGCATTTAAATATGTCTAATGAATCTAGTCCACATAAAAAAACTAGTAATGTACCTGCCAGTCAACTTAATTGATAAAGTCATGAGATCAGATATTATCGTAGTTATGATTTGTGTTTGAATCTCGTCAGCATCTGTTCTTATGGTTCATCTTAGAAAAAGACTAATAATTCACTTATTTTACATTGTTAGTTCTTGTAGTTGTAGTTTTATCACAAACACGTTTTATTATCGTAAAAATGTCTTAGTCAAGATAGCGGTAAGGGAGTATTATAATGCAATTGATAATATATATATATATGCGTGCTTCGTTGGACAAAAAAAACATAAGAAATTTCGTTACTTTTCGATTATAGATAAATTTGGTTAGACATGCATGCATGATACATGCATGTACCCTAAAGCCATATGGTAAGGGACGAAGTTACGATTGAATTCGGTTTATTTATATTTATAATAATTTTTTCTTTGAAAAGTGACATTGTGTGCATGTTATTTTTTCTAAAATGTTCGTCCAATTCACTAATTATTAATTAATTCCACATTATAAGCTAAATAACATCATACATGAAATTATAAAACTTCTCAATTATTCTAAAATTAAATTTTGCAAAAAGAATTAAATAATCGATGCACATATAATAATAATATCGACAAATTAAATATGGGTTTTCGATGAATAATCTCGTCCACATTAAAAATGCAGATGTCAACTAGCTTAGTCAACAGAAAGATCCTAAAAGATTGTTAATTAATTTTCACACCTATCTTCCAAATAATAGACACACTTGGTAAAGAATCTTCTATATAGACCAATACTACAATTCAACTATCTCCTCCTCAATCAAGACATCTGAATTGAAAACTTGAGTTTGATCTGTAATCTGAATTAACACGAAACAAAAAAGTCAAAAATAATACATCCAAAAATGACTCAATCTGGCAAAATTTTCTGACCCGAAAGTAGCTAGGCTACTGATCCCAGCCCGACCCAGTTGATCCGTTTGCCAGTTCTATTTCTATATAACACTCTTGTCCAAGGATTATTTTTCTTGAGACTCCACATTTAGCCATTTTTAGTCATTCTCCAAGGAAAGAAAAAAAAACAAAAAAAACCCACTTCGATCCTCGAAAAACCCGACATAACAACAACTTTATTTTATTGAGATGAGATTCATTCGAAATTCTCTCTGGTCGATTTTATACCTATGTCTACTCCTAGGGCTCGTCGATTCCAAAAAAGGGTCGTCGTACATTGTGGAGTCAGAGGTCGGGGTCGTGGCAGCTGACGATGCACGTTGTTCAGAGGCCGGTGCATCGATGCTGAGACACAGAGGCCATGCTGTCGATGCTGCAGTCGCGACAGCTCTGTGTCTCGGTGTTGTTAATCCTATGGCTAGTGGCATTGGTGGCGGTGGTTTCATTGTTGTTCGCTGTGCCTCGACTGGTAAAACACTAGCTTTTGATATGAGGGAAACTGCTCCTGCTGCTTCTTCTCAGGTACGAATCCAGAGTTTTTTCTAACTTCTTACCTAACTAATAGGGGTGTCTTTACTATTATTATCACTTTCCCGTCTAATTGTTACTCTGATTTTTGAGTGGCGGATCCAGAATTTTTTCTAATTACTTACCTAACTAATATTTTTATGATGAAGAATTATAGTGTTATTATCTACGAAATATTTCATAATATGTCGTATTCACTGATTGTGATATATATGTCGATATCTTGACATTTATGTATAGATAATTAACTTACTGGTCCTAGGAGTCGGGACCCCGGATGCTAACTTATGCATCCCCCCAATGTATTTGGTTACGAATCTAGACGGTCCGCTTTATCATTTTTTCTTTATTTTTTTGGCCTAGATTGACGTGTAAAATGTCTGGCAAAACTGACCCTACTCAAAAATTAAATAAATGAGTTGGTCTGAATAACTGTTAATTATAGCGTATCTAAAAGGACCTTGACTGAAAGGACGTGACCCAAATGAACTGACCCGAATGCCCTAAAAAAAACAGGACATGTACAAGAATGATACCAAGGCCAAATCTATAGGCCCTAAAGCAATGGGTGTACCGGGCGAGATAGCCGGACTACATGCTATATGGAAGAAGTACGGTCGCCTTCCATGGCGAACCCTATTTGAACCTGCCATACATTATGCCAACAACGGGTTCCGAATCTTTCCCTATCTAGCAACCTACTTCGACAAGAATCATGACGGAATCATGTCAGACCCTGGCTTAAGACATGTATTCGCGCCAAGGGGGAGAATGCTCAAGGTAGGAGATCTTTGTTATAACAAAAGGCTAGCTCGAAGTTTAAAGGCAATAGCCATACGAGGTCCGAGAGCGTTGTATAATGGGTTCGTAGGGAAGAAGTTGGTTCGCGATGTGAGAAATGCCGGTGGGATTTTGAGTTTGAAGGATCTTAGGAAGTATAGGGTTAGAGTGAGTCATGCTTTGGGTGTTGATGTTATGGGGTTTAGGATTCTTGGGATGCCTCCTCCTTCGAGCGGAACCGTTGGCATTGCCATGGTAAGTATGTTCGATTCTAGCTCAGACGTTTTTTCTAATATGATAACATGATAACAGAACCAGCATATATACATGACCGAAAGGCCAGTCACTTGCGCACTGAAATCTTCTACTAGTAATGATAACATGATAACATAACCAGCATGCATGACTGAAGAGTCACTCTGGTGTTGAAATCTTCTAATAATGATAACATGATAACAAAACCAGCATCAAGACTGAAGGGTCACTCACGGGTTGAAATCTTCTACTAATAATGATAATATGATAACAGAACCAGCGCGACTGAAGGGTCATGAGTTGAAATTTTGTACTAATAGTGATAACATGATAACACAACCAGCGGGCATGATCGAAGAGTCACTCACACATTGAAATCATCTTCTACTAATAATGATAACATAACCAGCATGACTGATCGATAATAACATGATAACAAAACCAGCATGACTGAAGGGTCACTCACGGGTTGAAATCTTCTACTAATAATGATAATATGATAAGTTGATAACAGAACCAGCGCGACTGAAGGGTCGTGGGGTTGAAATTTTGTGCTAATAGTGATATGTTGTGAATTGGATGAGCAGATTTTAAACATTTTAAAGAACTATGGGAGGTCTAAGGAACTCGAAGGACCTCTAGGGTTACATCGGCTAGTCGAGGCTGTAAAGCATATGTTAGCTATGAGAATGAACTTGGGTGACCCAGCCTATGTCGACGTTTCCAAGTATGTCTCCGAAATGACCTCTCCATCTTTCGGTAGGAAGATTTGGAACAAGATTTACGATAATACAACTTTCCCTCCTGAGTACTACGAGGGCAGGTATATATAGTACGCGTCCAAAATATTACGATCCATATCTGACCTGTCTAGCTAGACAATAATGGTGATATTTGCCATCTTCTTCGCAGGTGGCGTCAGATGCAGGACAACGGAACGAGCCACTTTTGCATTGTCGATGAAGAGAGGAACGCAGTGTCATTAACGACGACAGTGAACTATCCTTTCGGGGCAATGGTGATATCCCCTTCCACCGGGATTCTGCTGAATAACGAAATGGACGATTTCTCAGTCCCAGAAACAACAGTGTCACAAAACAACACTCCCCCGTCTCCTGCGAATTTCATACAACCCGGTAAACGACCCTTGTCGGCCATGACCCCCCTCATTGTTCTCAGGGTAAACGCCGTTCTGTCTTCTTTCTACCATGTGCTGAAATTCCACTTGTCAGCACATCAGATTCCCTTTGGTCGAAGTGACTCTTACTTTTACTTATACCATGTTCAATGAACCATCTCAACCAAAACCTGCTCGTCGAGAACCTGCACTTATATTTATATATCCTGTTAATGTTGTGTATGTATTTTTCAGGACGGGGAGTTGATTGGGGTTATTGGTGGTAGCGGTGGATCGAACATAATCACGGCCGTAACTCAAGCTTTCATCAACCATTTTGTCATAGGAATGAACCCACTTCCTGCAGTTCAAAGTCCGAGAGTTTATCCCAAGGTATTTATAGTATTTACAACCGAAGATGTCTTAACTTAGTGGTCAAGTTCAGGCTGGTCAGCTGTCCAGCTACCCTGAACAATAGGTCTCAGAGTCAAACACAGGTTTTTGGCCTGACTAAAAAATTCGATGCTAATAATGCAGTTGATACCAAACGTCGTGTACTACGAGAATATGACAGTGATCGACGGGGAGCACATAGAGTTGTCAGAAGACAGGATTGCTTTCTTGAAAAAGACGGGTCACCAACTCGAGCCAGTCGGGATTCAAGCAATAACTCAGCTTATAACTCAAACATACCGGAAAAACAGTAACGCGACGAAATCAGTTGGGAAAAACATAGAGTCTGGAACTCTAATCGGGGTTTCCGATCCCAGAAAAGATGGCAAACCAGCAGCTGTCTGAATTCAGATTTTGTAGTAGTGCTGCATTACATTCATTATTATGATTATTACACGATTGACTGAATCGCGCAACATCAATAAACATAATCACTCTTGTACTATCTTGTAATTATCACTAATGAAAAATCAGGTTTGCAGTGCCTCGGCCACAGTCGACATCTCAGGCCTCGACTCCAACTCGTCTTGAATGCACAAACCTGCAATTGCTGCAACCTGCAATTCAGTTCAGTTTAGTTCAATTCAGATCAGTTAAACTCATTTCAGCTGAAAAGACAGGGACTAAGAAGATGAGAACCTTGGCCACGTCCTCGACGGGGAAGTCACCATTTAGGTTAAGATCGATGATTTGTTCCACATTCTCGTCGTTTAGATAAGGAGTTGCCCAAGTGACAAGATCATGTTGTTCTTCAGGCAATGTATCGTCGACTGGCTTTCTCCCGGTCAATAGCTCCAAAAGCACAACACCGAAATCATAGACGTCACTCTTCCGAGTTCTTTTATTCTCTAGCGAGTCATCTCTTATTAATTAACTTAACGTCAGTTCAGTTCAAATAAGTTCAGTTCAGATAAATTCAGTTTAATTCAGTTCAACTACAGGGGAGACTGAGACTGGAGGAGGACATACTCGAGGTTAAGTGAGGTCAAAGTGAAATCCGCAATCTTAGCATAGTAACCTCCCGGTATCAAACTATCGAACACAAGGACATTGCTCGATCTGACACCACCATGAACAATTGGCGGGTTTACTGTCTCGTGGAGATACTCAAGACCTTTAGCTGCACCGTACGCAATTCTAGCCCTTTGATCCCATGTAAGATTCGGTCCAGGTTTCGACCCATAAACTTGTTTCCTCCCTACCAAAAGAAAAAAAAAACTCTCGTAAAATGATTTGAGCCTCGACCAGCATTTTATGGTATTAGAACCAGCGTGACCAAATGTCACGCGCTCGAATCCTGACAGTCAAATTGACTAAAATATATTAATTGGGCCTTAGAAAGTGAAATTAATTACCATATAACACATCATGTAATGAGCCCATTGTTGCAAACTCATAGACCAAAATTCTGTTATTTTCTTCCAAACAATATCCCAATAGCTCGGTAAAGTTATCATGCTTTAGACCCGAAATTATCGAGAGCTGCGACAAAAAAAAAAAAACAAAAATCGTAAATTACCCTTACGTTAGCAACACAAAGATTATAATAATATAATAAATTAAAAGAGTAAATTAAAAATTACTCCCTTTTGAAATTTTGTTAAAAATAATTTACAAATCTATCTATCAAAAGTTAAAAAATTGCTCCAAAATATAATTTTTTGACGAAAATGCCCCTAACTTTTTTATGCCATATTACTTCACCTCACCATCTAGCCAAGGGCATTTTCGTCCTCAAGATAAATTTGGGAGCAATTTTTGAACTTTTGATAGATTTTGGGAGTTATTTCTAACAAAAATTTCAAAATGAAGTCAATA
Organism: Agrostemma githago; assembly: GCA_958450325.1. Classification (NCBI taxonomy): domain Eukaryota; kingdom Viridiplantae; phylum Streptophyta; class Magnoliopsida; order Caryophyllales; family Caryophyllaceae; genus Agrostemma; species Agrostemma githago. Next base: position 75,073,179 of record OY288247.1, on the reverse strand, counting down.
TTAAAATTGAGATTTTAAAAGGGAGTAATTTTTAATTTACTCTTAATAATAATATAAAAAATCGCAGTATATATATGTAATAAATATATACCCGAGCTGCGAAATCAGCATCTGAATCTTGTGAAACACTCATATTATCGAGTTTCTTGACAACGGTCAATGGGCCGGTCTTGTAATAAGTACGGAAAACCGATGCATAAGAATTTTTCGCTATCAACGACATATGATTGAAGTTGTTGGTCGCCTCGTTGAGTTCGTCCATTGTGTAAACTTTCACCGTGTTGTCTTCACATTCGGCCTCACCATTAGAAGGTTCAGATGGGTCCACCTCTTGAAGTGGCCGAAGAGCTACGACCATGATCGCCATGTTCGGCCTGAAATCTGGCTCGTCTTGGATACACAACCCGGCTAATGCACCCACCTTGGCCACGGCCTTAATGGGAAAATCACGGTTTAGTCTTGGATCGACAATTTCATCCACTTTGTCAGTTGTTATGTACGGCATTGCCTGAAGAATTAACAGGAAGACTGACTGTCAGGATTCGAGCACGCGACCTTTTGGTCACGCTGATGACTCTGATACCATGAGAAGATTATACAGCCAGCTCTATGTACAACTGGTTTTATGATTTTGAACTTTATCACAAAGGTTTCGAGTTTTGCAATAAACTTTCTGAGTTTTAATGTAAAATTCTCGAGTTAAATCACATAAATGTTTAAGTTAAAAAACCTACAACATAACTTAGAAAATATATACAAAAGCTCAACAACTCTGCCTTGGTTGTACAATGCTATTATACAACAACCAGGTGTATAATCCTATTTTTCCGACAGTAACGAAAAATTAATATGGAAAATAGTAAAAAAAAAATACCCATGTGACGAGATCTTGTTGTTCTTCGGGCAATGTATCATCTACGGGTTTCCTTCCGGTCAAGATCTCTAACAGAAGAACACCAAAACTATAGACGTCGCTTTTCTTTGTTACTACTTTCCCTGTCTCAGCACACCTGTCATCCAAAACATTATATTCTGCTTTTGCTGGGTCCCGGTTCTGAGAATCTAATTAATTAATTGGTCAGAATGACTTAAAACTGTTAAAAAAAAGTGCGTACTCAGGGCCATAGTAGCCATTTGAAGCAGAGTCTCGGGCAGAGAGGAGACGAGGTGCACGACGGTCATCAATCAACGCGTTGGTCAAGTTGAAGTCGGAAATTTTGGCCAAGAAGTCGTCAAACACGAGTACATTACTCGACCTAACATCACCGTGAACTATAGAAGGCTTGACCTCCTCGTGGAGATACTCGAGACCTTTGGCTGCACCGTAAGCAATTTTAGTCCTTTGAGCCCATGTTAGAACGGGTCCTGGCTCGGCACCCACGAGCCCTTTTCTTCCTATACAAATTAAAGACACCGAGAATTAATTAATTAATTAATTAAGCGACATAATTACATAATTAAACGCGTAAATTTACTAATTTAATTAGCGAGCGACTTATAGTAAAAATTGAAATTTCTTACCGTATAGTAAATCGTGTAAGGAGCCGAGATTAGCGTATTGATAGACTAAGTATCGGTTGTTTTCTTGTTCCGTGCAGTAGCCTAAAAACCCGGTTAAATGTTCGTGGTTTAATGAAGAAACGATCGACAACTGCAACATATAAACAACAATTAAGGATTATAGTTTTTACTGAGAAAACTCGTCTATAAAACTGTCTTATACTATAAATTAAACTCAATAGACAAATTAGGAGAAACCCGAGTTAAAATTAGAGATAATAATGGACCGTTTCATGGTAGTATGAGACAGTCTTATCAAACAGTTTGGATAAATTTTTTAAAATTGGAGGACGAGCGAGTAATTAATTAATGTTGTACGCGTAATAAAATTGAGGATAATTCGAAAAATTTAACTTGGATTTTTAGAAACTTTTATCGACATAAAGAACTAAGAAAAGTTAGTAAATGTCAACTAATTTAGTCGATAAAATTATTAATAATGTGATTGAATAGTGTCAACATGCCACCCTTTTACACAAAAAAAAGGTCAACATGTCAACCTTATTTCCTCCAATTTTGACTATCTTTTTTTTTTTTTCTTCTCGTCTCAGCTATTTATTTATCACAAATTAATTATATTTAGTTAAAAATAAAATAATATTTGGTACGGAATACTTTTTAGTAGTTACTCTATATACAAATGATAATTAAGTAATCAAGATAAAATGTGTAATTTACTTAAATTACACAACATCCTGTAGATAAAATGCTAAAATTTGATTTTAAGTTTCAAAATATCAGAAAATAAAAACTTAAATCAAACATCAATAACATCAATATAAACGTAATTTGTAATCAATTTCCCTTTCTATCAAACATTGGCCACTACCAAAAATTAAAAACTCGGTTCAACCCAAAAAAAAACCATCGTTAAATATGACCCATAACTCGAACTGATCTGACAAATAAAGTTCGAGATAGTAAATAAAACTTACTTGAGCTTGGAAATGAGCATCATCATCATGTTGAAAACTCAAATAATCAAGTTTTTTAACGACAACTTCTTCAGAATTAGCTAAATAACCATAATAAACCCAACTATAATTACCTTTTGCAAGTAATGCCATTTGACTAAAATTATTTGATGCATATTCTAACTCATACAACATATATCCACTTTTCTCATTCTCCATTATTTCAAAATCACAATTTTTTTTAGTGTGTGTGAATAATATCGTGTAAATGGTGGACTAATGCAAGGAAAAAACTTGATTATATATAGAGATTATATTATTAGATTAGAATATTAGATAGTGAAAGACGGTTTCATACGTGAATTATCGATCGAAATGGTCTAGTTCTGATATGTAGAAAGATAATGCATATTATTGATAAATTAGTGATTTTTTTATATACAAATGGACTGTTTTACGGTTTCAGACCCTGATACAGATGTAGGGAGTATTATATATTAATATATGCACGAAATAAATTGGTCGTTATATATAAATGAGTGATTATATTATCATATAATAAATTATAGGATAAGACGATCCAATTTTGTAAAAAAAATAATATTATTGATAAATAAGTGATCTTTTTATACAGACCGACTATTTTACAGAAATCGTCTAGTGGACTCATGGGATGCTTTAGAAGTTTAGATTCATGATTTTATGTCAAACTTGAGTAGCTGCTGACTGTTTAGATTCATATAATAATAAAAAGAAATTTGTTGGGAGGTTAAATAAATTTGTTTAGTGCAAGTAGGTAATAATGTTAAGGCAAGTAGTAGAGGTGGTCATGGATCGGGCTTGAGACGGAATGCATTGGGGTTGAGCTCATTTTCAGTTCAGTCAATAATATTTATCCTTATTTAATAATTTTTCTGTGTCGTTAATACTTCTCACAATGAATATAAAAGACAAATAAATGAATGAGATGAAGGGTGTATAGTTAATGTGAACCCGAAACAGAGGTGGTCATGAGTCGAGTTCGAGATGGATTGGGTTGGGCTTGTAGGACTAGACTAAGGCGCAACCTTTAGGAGAGACCGGGTTGGACTGGACTTCTTTCTTGTTTGGGCCGGGCCTTGTTGATATAATTTTTCAAATTTAACTCGTACTCCATTCTTTTCTTGAATAAGAATCACTTTCTTTTAGAGATTTGTTTTTGATTAGACCCATTTCTCAATAAGGCAAAATTTCGAATTTTTTGTAGTACCATTTTACACTAATCAACACCGAACTACCTTGCTTTATACTCTTTCCTAGTTTTTTGTGTCCAACCCTTATGTGACTTATTCAAGAAGAAGAGAGCACAGTATTTGTTAGCCGAGTCAGGATGGTGTGGTCGTCCAAGCCTACTCCTGACTACGGCGTGTGGCCGAAGTGTGTCGAGCTATAATCCTGGCCGAAGTATCCATATCGTTGGTACTTACTTAACCGAAGACACAATGCAGCCATCTAAAATCAAAACTATCAAGTTACTAACGGTTTCTAACGCACTAAATTAGTGTGAGACATGATATGCATGGAAAATGATTTTCAAATAAATATCTTACTTTTCTTCTCTCGACATCGTGACTCGCGAGAGACTGAGGTCTTCTAGTTTTTTTATTTTGAAGGAAAAGAATAATTCATTAATAGAACGTCAAAGAACACTTAAAGTGAATACCTATAATCGCAAACAAATCTATTAAAACTCAAAGAATACAAATTTTCTTATAAATTAGGGATGTCAAAACATAATTTGACAATTCGACATGATCTCGTATCGCTATCTTTTTGCCACTTTTGATGAGAGGATCCTTCTACTGGTTTCAAAACATATTCTAGGTTTTTAATTTGGGAATAACAAAAGGGAATTCCGATGAGATAGAAGGTTGCCATGGGCCAATAAATTTCTTAGAAGATTCGTTAATAAATACAACTCCCTTTAATATGTATGTCTACTTTTAGTCTGTTCAAATTCTCCACATGCATATACATCTTTATGTCGTAGGTGAGAATCGAAATCCCTGGTCGGAGTAAGGGAGTTCCTACCACGTGCGTTTCAGAGCGGATCTCCTGTCCCATTTTAGTGTCCCACTCTGTGTGCCACACCATACACTGGATGACACATCGCCTATTGAATCAATAAAATATACAACAAATATCATAACCAGTTGATGTGTCATCTAGTGTATGGTGTGGCACACAAAGTGGGACACAAAATGGGACAGGAGATCCGCACTGCGTAAGTTTACCCTTCTTCTCGCATACTATGTTAGTATATATAAATGCAGGGTTGTACTTGTATAGTGATCACATCAAAAGTCCTTGTATAAACCAAAAATGGACATCCCATGTTTCACCCTTCCGAACCCTCATGAACCTGAAAAACCGTTCATCATCGTTAATTTCTCAAATTGTATCAAATTGACACCCCAAAATTACGAAATTTGGGAATTTCAAATCTCCAATTTGTTGTTTGGCTACGGCCTTTATCACTTTATAGACTCGGTTCCACCTCGGTTCCACATATTTGACCCGAACTTAAGAACCGTTGTAGATAATCCGGCCTTCGTGTCGTGGCAAAGACAAGACCGACTCATTCTTGGTGCCCTCGTCGGTACCCTTTCTGAAGACATTGCTTCATCAATCGTCCGTAACTCCACCACTAAAGAAGCATGGGATAAACTTAAGAAATTATTTTATCCTTCTACTACTTGTCAAATCATGTAACTCTGTCTCAATCATTTGTTTATATGAATATTTCATCTTTACTTTGTGGTTTTACCTTATTAATTCCATATACTAAAGTAGTCCATTTTGCTGTGAATTGTTACTTTTTACTGATTTTATTTTGTCGTACGGTATAATGTTTGTCCATTGCTGACTCAAATCCCTTAAAATGATCCTCTAACAACGAGTCAATGACAAATTTTGAATAGAAACCGAAATGGGTTGTCAATAATGGTTGTGGTTAGGGGTCTCGAGCCGAGTCCGAGCTCGAGTTGCTTGCGAGCTGTCTCGTTTCATTATCACCCCTAAACTAAACTCATCTAAAATCAAAACCGTCAAGCTATTATCAGAATGCAACGGTCATATATAAAAAAAATTGTGTAACACCAAATGAGATAAAGAAAAAGAACTTCTATGAGACTGAGGGTTGGTATTTGAAGAATCATCCATAAACTTCCTCAAAATTGTACTCTTTTTGTTCAAATTCAAAGGGTTCGTTTCTCTTTTGGATATTATTCATAAATAAATAGAATTGTTCATAATCTCGACAATCTGTAAGAAAAAATATAGTCATGTGAGATTTTGTTTGATTTGTCATGATTAGATTAAAAATATTGAATTTTTATCATTTTATTTGTTAATGTAGAACGAAAAATATTAACGGTATAAAACTTGTCAAGACAAGTGTGAAAAAATCAAACGTATCCTTTGATTTGAACGGAGGGAATATACCTCTTTTAGTCCGTTCAAATTCTTCACATATACACTCATATCGGAGTATAAATGCATGCATTGTTTGTAAGAAATTACTCACTTGTAATGTGTATGACTGTATGTAGTGATTATTACACTAAAAATTCTTGAGTTCGTTTCTTCACCGGAAAAATGGATCTCATCCCATATTCTACTCTTCTGAGCCCTAATGAACTTGAAAAAACAACAATAAGAAGATTATACAATCAGTTGTATGTAGCTCTATATACAATTAATTTTATGATTTTGAGTTTTATCACAAAAGATTTCGAGTTTGGTTGTAAACTTTCTGAGATTTTAAACTTGTCGAGTTAAATCACATAAATATTTAAACTTAAAAACTTACAACTTAGTTCTGAAACTTGTATAAACTCGATAAATATATATACAAAAGTTCAACAATTTCGCTTTGGTTGTACAATGTTATTGTACAATCAAGTGTATAAAGATGAGACGACAAAGATTTGTATTTGAGGAGCCACCAATTTATCAGTTGAGATTCTCTGTCCCACTTTTATGTCTCATCTCATGTCCCATAACCTTAATCATGCGACACCTTATCTCTTAATTGATCAAAATAGTGATTAATTATGTGATAGTGATTACGTGTCAATAAGATAAATGATGGGACACGTAATGGGACAGAAGATCTGCGCTGCCAATTTATACTCCCTCGAATTTGTATACGTCTTTTATTAGTCCCTTCATATTCTCTACATATCCATACTCATATACGTTAGGAGTATGTATATATAAATGCGTGCATGGTTTGTGTAACATATTCGTTTGTATGCGATTTTCACTAAAAACTCTTGAGTGCCTTTCTATATCAAAAAAATGGACATGATCCCATGTTTTACTCTTCCGAATCCTAATAAACCCGAAAAACCATTCATTATTGTTAACTTCTCAAATTGTATCAAACTACGTCATGATACTTACTCCCTCCGTTCCAATGAATTGTTTGCCTATTCCGTATTGGGGCGTCTCAATGAATTGTTTGTCTTTCTATTTTAGGAATGTTTTTCATGTGTAATTTGACTCTTGGCTCCACATGTCACCTTCTAATTGGATCTCTTGCCCTTGGTGCCAAAAGTAAAGGCAAACAATTCATTGGAACGGAGGGAGTACATGTTTTGGAAACTTCAAATCTATAGTCTTCTCATCGCCTATGGCCTCGATGACTACGTAACTAAACCTCCTCCGCCTTACTTGTCCCCGACTTATCTTACTTGGAAAAGACAAGACCGATTCATTCTTGGTGCACTCTTGAGTACTCTTCCTCCAGAGGGTTTTTCAGGCCTCGTCCGCTTTGAGGAACCCGTCACCACTAAAGAAGTATGGGATGCTGTACAAAAATTATATGGTCCGAGAGGAGATTATTGGTAATTAGGGTGTTGGAGTTACGTTTCACAATAAGTTTGTATGACACTGTCTCACATGAAAGTAATTGACGTGTGAATTGTAAGTTTGTTGTTGTGTTTGGTTTCCTAATTCACATAACAAAGGATATTCCAATTCTTTCATTGTGAATTCACGTTATTTTTTTATTTTATTTTTTTATATTAAAGTTAATAACGAAAATTAAAGAGACAATAAACATTCGATAAATGCATCGGGTATCCATGTCACCATGTACGAAAGAAGGCTTGTAGACTACGGAATACTGGACTCGACTATATTGAAATTGACCTGACCTAAATTGAACCCATTGATCCGTTTGCCCTGTCTACGGCTCTACCCTAGTACTTCCTCCTTCTTGGATAAGTCTTATATTTATTTTTGGGTATTTTTTTGGGATAACACCATTTCTTTTTAAGGAAATACGAGTATTTTTATCTCTATTTCTCTCTCATCACATGCATCATATCATCACTATCTTCCTACTTTTTCATCTTTTTTAAAGTCCGTACCAAACCCAATGGAGCTAACTCGAAAAAGGGAGGAGTACCTGATAATGCTAATGCTAATGCTAATGTTAATGCCCACGTTAATGTATATATATGAGACGGCCTCATCAATTGTGTTCTTTAGGTTACTGGGGTTAGCAATGGTGAACAAGCTATTTCAATGGCGGAAAGTCGTCAACTTTGCCCACATTCTACAATAGCCAACACTCTACTACTCAACATCAACCTCCATTGCAATCAAACCGTCATTCTTCAATTTCTTAATCGAATCTCTTGGATTTTCCGACCAACAATCTCTCTCAACTTCCGCAAAACTCGCTCGATCTCGGAGAACAAAGCATGTAAGTGACTTCCGATTCACCGAAAACGCTAATTCCGTCATTCAATTCTTCAAGAACCGCGGTTTCGATCATGTTCATATCCGAATTTTTGTTTCCTGTATCCCCCAAATCTTATGTTCCAGTATTGATAAAACCCTAGATCCCAAATTTAGCCATTTTCAATCAGAGGGGTTTTCCACCTCTGATTTAGTCAAAATCGTGTGTGCGAATCCGAATGTGTTGAATACCGGGTCGGGTTTTGAACTTCTTCCTGTAATTCAAGCTCTGAAGCTGGTAATGGGTTCTGATGATGCTGCTCTCTCTGTTTTCAAGAAATCGAATCGGTCTACGTTCAGACGAATATCACCCGATTTGCTTAAGAATGTGGGTTTACTGCAGGAAATCGGAATCCCAATTGACCCGATTCGTGAATGTTTGCTTCACAAACCGGGCCCGTTGTTATCAAAACCCGAAGTTTTTGCTGATGCAGTAAACAGGGTTTCGAATGTACTGTCGATTTCAGTAAATTCGCCTGCAATGTTCCTGAAGGGAATCAATTTGCTCGTCAGTTTTAGTGACGCGACTTATAAACTCAAAGTCGATAAGTACAAGAGTTTTGGGTGGACAGAATCCGATATCTTGGCCCTTGTTAGGAAAAACCCTTCATGTTTGATGATGTCGGAATCTGCCATTACTAGAAAGCTTGGGTTTTTGATGAACGAAATTGTGCTCGATGCTCCTGACTCAGTGAAGGACTTTTACTTGTTGACTTGCAGCCTGGAAAAGCGAGTTGTTCCGAGATACAAGCTTTTGATTGCTTTGAAGGAGAAGAATCTGATCAAGGCGGATCACGCTGTCGCTCCTGTAACGTGGCTCACTGAGTCTGTGTTTTCGGGCAAGTTTGTGATGTTGTTTAAAGAAGTTCATCAGCTGTATACGCAACTCACTGGTATCAGTATCGACAATGTAGTTCCTGCTTCATGATGGCTCGATGAGTTCCTGCACTATGGAGCATTGTAGATTCGTAGTGTATCTGTACCAGTGCCCTTGATAAAAGTTAGGAAACCCGGGTTCTAAATTGGAAAATTAATTTCATCCTCTTGACAAAGAAAAACGTATACACATTGTACTATGCGAGACCGACTTTGTTTATCTTAAATTTGTTAATGCCATAGTGAAATCGGGTTTGATCTCAAGCCATACATGTTACGTTTAATGTCCATATCCGTATCAAATTGTTGCTACTTAGCCGAGAAGACACTAAACAAGTCATTAATGGTGATGAAAACAATTTCTTTTAAGTTGTTGTAACGGAGGTGTCCCGTTACCTACGTTTTGTTAATTATGTGAGAAGAACAAAACAAATAGCAAACAATAATAAACTGACATACAGATTTACGTGGTTCACCAGCAAAATCACGTGCTTAATAGGACAAACGATCTTGCGGCCAACCAAGATTCGAACAAACTCCAACGGTCTCCAACGAAGACAAGATCAATAGAACCACCAAATAATAGGGACTCAAATCAGCCCTCAAAACAAGAAGATCAACTTTAGAAAAGATATCAGGAACAAATCAATTCAAAGCCCAAAAAAACAATTGCTAGACACTTATTTCCTAACATAAGTTTTTTGAAAGATAACGAAAAGAGATTTTCAATCAGACAAGGGTTGATGGTATTTGAGGAGCCACCAATAAATTTCTTGTACGATTCGTTAATAAACCCTCCATCTAATAAAGTCTGTTCAAATTCTCCACATATAATATCTCATATACGTAGTTGTACTAGTGCGTGTGTGTATATATATATATATAACGCGTGGTCGTTGTATTCGTACTGATTACACTAAAAATCATTTAGTACGTTCCTTCACACAAAAAAATGAGCACTCTTCCGAACCCTCGTGAACCTGGAAAACCGTTCATAGTTGTCGACTTCTCAAATTGTGTCAAATTAACAAATTTCAGTTCAAAAATTTGGCGACTTCAAATCACTAGTCTTCTTATTGGTTATGGCCTCATCAACTATATAAACAATTGGCCGTTTGCTGACGTTGCATCGCGTAGACAAGACCGACTCGTCCTTGGTGCACTCTTGGGTACTATTTCACCAGACTTTTTTCATCTTGTCGAAGGAGTCACCACCTCCAAAGACGCATGGGATCGGATTGTTGACTTCTTTCGCATGGAGCATGATTGAAACGAAGGGAGTATTATTAGTAAAGTTGTAAAACATAAAATTTTGAATCTGCGATAATATAATAACAGATACAAAATAATATGAAACAAGAGTTTTTATTTGATAACTGAAAGATTGAGCGTTACAACTTTCATTGATCTCTTGATTCCATCTCGAAGGTTAAGGTTAGGGTTTTTTATACTTCTATGGAGGTCTTATCGACTTAGATCTGTAGAGGAAAATGGGGTCTTCTCGGTGACTTAACTACAATTTGGTAGTAGGATGATGTGTCGTTTTGAGATTTATTTCATCTGACCTCTTCTAAACCCTAAACATAAGACCGTATTTATAGCCTAATGACTTAGAGAGGAAGTTAAATATTCTACAGTATCTTAAGATATTATCACAATATTTATTGATAATTATCTCTAAATACTAAAGATATTAGACATAAATAGATACCGAAATATATAAAATTTTGGTGTCTACAAAAGTTAAGTTCATAAAGTGTTATTTTTGGATCATTATTGACGTATTAAAATTAATTATGGAGTTTTGTTCTATATACTCGAGCATGGATTATGAAAAGTATAATAAATATTCTTGCCGATATAATTTCCTGAATATTATTAAAATTAATTTAATTATTATTCCATGTTTAAATTATGTTGTCCATATAATGTTCTTTATCGTGTCGATTGAGTCCCTCACCCCTTTTTTAGAGAATTAAATCCCAATACATTACTTTGTATCATCGATCGATCAATTATCAACTTAATACGGTTGACTAAGGATTATGAAAGTTTACTCAATGTTGCTAATGTAATTGGAGACTTATTTTTGTCTGGCTCGGACTCGGTTGACTTGATCCTTTTTTTTTTCCTGAATCCTTCCAAACAAAAATTATAGAAAAACGATTGTTCAAATGATAAAGGGAGATAGTTATTTGAAAACCGTATTCCATGTTATGCCTCCTATTAAATTGATGGAAGATGGTCGATTTATTATTCTTTCTTCATAATACGGTTTTTCTAACGTGTGTCCACTGGGCACACGTTAATAAGTTGATTAAGGTAACAAATCACATTGATATTGTGTAAGTATGGTAAATATGATTTAATATTTCATTTTCTCATGATAATGTCAATGTGGTTCTTACCTTAATCGGCTTATTAACGTGTGCCCAGTGGGCACACGTTAGAAAAACCGTTCATAATAATACTTGAATTTAATCTTTTTGTTACTTCAATAGATAATACTAATACATCTAGGAAAATATTATTTTTCGCTACATGATTGAATTAGGGCAAACTTTAGCCTATGAAGTATGTACAATATGGAATATACTCCAATATTTTTTTAATATTAGAAATCATAATACGATAATATTTTGATATTTTGATAGACTTTAGGAATTATATATCCTAGTTATATTAGGAAAGAATTACTATATCGTAATCTTGTGATCGATATTGTACCCGAAAAACCCTAATGAACCCGAAAAACCATTCCGAACCCATTAGGAAAAATGGACTTCATCCCATATTGTACCCTTCCGAACCCTAATGAACCCGAAAAACCATTCATCATCGTTAACTTCTCAAATTGTATCAAACTCAACCTCGATTATCCAAAGTGGAAACTTCAAATCTCGAGTCTTCTCATTGGCTATGGTCTCGATGACTATATAAACAAACCCCCTCCGCCTCTGGCTCAGCCTCAGCCTCAGTGGTCGACGACTAACCCAAGTTATGTTACTTGGAAAAGACAAGACCGACTCATTCTCGGTGCACTCTTGAGTACTATTCCTGACCTTTGGTTCGACGTTAGGAAAGTCACCACCACTAAAGAAGCATGGGACATGCTCCGACAACGGTATTGGTCAATGGACAATTGACTTGTGTTTAGGCAACTACAAGGTGAATTCAGATAGTTCAAGCGTCCGAGAACCTCTAAAATTTGGAAATCAAATTTCTGACGTAATAATCTTTTCAATTCAGTCACTATTTATTACTCCGTTGTTGTATGTTTTTATTTGAATATCTCGCAATATACCCCAACAATATTTTGGACTTAACCTATAGGGATATACTCCCTCCGTTAGAGAACCAATGGGAAAGTGACATGTGGAGCTGAGGGTCAAATTACATATAAAGGTAAACAATTCATTGAGACGCCCAATATGAAATAGGCAAAAATAGACAAACAATTCATTGGGACGGAGGGAATAGGTCCTACATAAATTACAATTTTTTTTCCAACGAAGAGCGCATTTAGTCGCGGGAATTTGAATCTGGGACAGTAGTCTTAACCACTAGGTTAAGACATCTTCGGTCTAAATTACAAATCGTTCATAAAACCAAATGCTAACACTTTTTTCAAATCACATCAATTCTAACATGCCATAGCCATAAAAAGAATACTTCGTCCGTCTCAGTCATTTACATTGTTATCCTTTTATATTATTATTTGTTGGAAGTATTTTAATCAAAGGATAACAGATTACAGAGACAGAAAGAGTATAATTACAAGGAAAATTAGGTTGAGAATTAAGACCCCAAGTCATTTTTGTTCACACATCATATACTAAATCTACCAAAAAATTTCTTACACAAAAAATACATTCACTCTCTCAATGATTTTCTAAACAAAAAAAATTAGTTGATGGACATTGAGTAATTTACTTTCACGACGCCGGTTGTTGCTCAGGTCCCGGTGGTTTATTAGCCGCGTTCAAAAGAGGCTGTAACGCCTTCACCACAATCGTCATGTTAGGCCTGAAATCGGCCTCGTATTGAACACACAATGCCGCTACTGCTGCCATCTGTAATCATCAAAACAAAAAACAAAAAAAACCCGTCTTTATATATGAAAACAACCTAAGGTAATTATCATTAAACACGGTCTTATATTAAAATAATAATAAACTGATTGTGAGACGGTCCATATATATATACAAGAATAAACGAAAAGAAAAGAAAAGAACCTTAGCCACGGCCTTTGGTGGGTAGGTATCGTTAAGTTTGGGATCGACACACTGCTTCACTTTGTCTTCACTCAATCTAGGAGTTGCCTGTGTGACAAGAATTATTTTAATCAAAGGTAAACAAATGATTGAGCCAGAAAAAAGTATTAGAGATTCAGATTGTAGATAGATGTTTAAACATACCCAAGTAACAAGACTTTGTTGCCCTTTTGGCATTGTATGATCTACCGGCTTTCGTCCTGTCAAAAGCTCTAGGAGTACAACTCCAAAACTGTAGACGTCACTCTTCTGTGTTATTTGCCCTGTCATCGCGTACCTGGTGAACAAAACCCGATGATTCATGCAACTCATACAAATTCCCTTACACATGACCGGTTTGCCTCATTCAGTTCAATTTGACTCAGTCAATTCAACCCTTCAGCTAGAAAGAAGGAGCTGAGGCCTAAATAGTTGAATATAAGCCGGAAAAAACAACTTATATTAAATTCAGCCAAATTCAGCCTCATTCAGTTCAATTTGACTCAGTCAATTCAGCCCTTCAGCCAGAAAGAACGAGCTGAGGCCTAAATAATAGTTGTAAACGAAGGACAATTTCAAAGGAAAGGTAGGGAAGGAAGAGGGGGTCGTACTCAGGGGCATGATAACCAAATGTTCCGAGGACTCGAGTAGAGTGCAACCGTGCAGCTGTCTCTGAGGAAGCATTAGTTATATTGAAGTCGGCGATTTTGGATGTGAAATCGTCGAATAAAAGCACATTGCTTGATCTCACATCCCTGTGAACTATAGGTGGTTGAACCTTCTCATGTAGGAATTCTAGACCTCTTGCTGCACCATATGCTATTTTAACTCTTTGTGCCCATGTTAGTGCTGGCCCTGGCTCTGCTCCTTGCACCCCTTTTCTTCCTGTTTCAAGAAAAACCCGTCCAGTCATTTCGAGTTTTGGGTCATGTTCACGTTTGGCGTATTCACTATTCAGATCATTCAGGTTGAGTCAGATTTGATCGGTTAGCCAATATCATAGCCAAGCCTGAGCCAGCATGGTCAAATGTTAAGGTCTGGCTGAAATGTTTGGTCTTTTGGCCCCGCGTGGCCAAAAAGGTCACAGGTTCAAATCTCTGAAAGCCTTTGATATCTCAAAAGTGAAATTTCATCCCACAGTATATCGAAAAACTCGTGTAATTATTACCATGTAAAACATCATGTAAAGAACCCATTGTTGCGAATTGATAAACCAATATTCTGTTATTTTGATCCAAACAGTAACCCAACAGCTCAGTAAAATATTCATGTTTCATCCTCGAAACAATCGACAACTGCAACAAACAAACAAACAAACAAACAAACAATCAATCAAAACCCGTCAGTAAATTTGATGACAGACTGACAGTAAAAAAAAATTAAAAAGCTTGTAAGTTTGTAACGACTATACCTGAGCTGCGAAATCAGCGTCAGAATCCTGTGCAGAACTCGTGTCCAATTTCTTAACAGCAGCGTCTTGGCCATCGCTTAACTTACCATGGAAAACGCGACCGTAAGATCCTTCACCTACGAGCGTCTTGTCACTGAAATTACTAGTCGCTTTATTTAGTTCTTCGATTGTCAATGCTGGTAACTCGATTGGTAATGCCTTCACTGGTGGTCCACTTCTTGCTGCATTTGATGTTCTTGGCTCTCCTCTATCTCCACCTACATCAATTGTTTTCATTTCACACATATTACTGACTGAGTGTCAGATGTCAACCAACTTAGCTGGTACGATCACCGACCTATGTCTGAATCCTAGATAGTTTTGCAGATGTCAACCAGCTTAGCTGATACGATCACTGACCTATGTCTGAAACTTGGTTGTACAGATGTCAACCACTTTAACTCGTACAATAACCACTGAGCTATGTCTAAAACTTAGCTACTTGTAAAGATGTCAACCGACTTAGCTGGTATGATCACTGACCTACGTCCAAAACCTAGCTAATTGTGTACAAATGTCAACCAGCTTGGCTGGTACGATCACTGACCTATCTCCAAAACCTAGCTGGTTGTACAGATATCAACCAGCTTGGCTGGTACGATCACTAACCTATGTCCGAAACATAGCTAGTTGTACAAATGTCAACCAACTTGGCTGGTACGATCACTGACCTATGTCCGAAACCTAGCTAGTTGTACAGATATCAACCAGCTTGGCTGGTACGATCACTGACCTATGTCCGAAACCTAGCTAGTTGTACAAATGTCAACCAGCTTAGCTGGTACATACGATCACTGACATAATGTGCGAACCCTAGTTGTACCCATGGGTTTCTTAGACTCACTAGCTAGTCATTTGTAAACCGGACAACCCAAACCCAAACCTAGAGACTGCAATGTTAGAACCAGACCTAGACCTGAACCCTCTAGGTCCGGTTTTTCCATTTCTTTTATAGTAAGGCTGGACCAGACTAGAGACTTGTCACAACACATATATAGACTAAAGATTATTATATTTACGGGTCTACATACCCTCATAAGTCATAATGTAGGAAAATGACTAAACGTCGAGTAAAGTTACCTGAAACCTGAAAAGTCGAAGACGGGTCTAGACAAAATATGATGAAAAGTTAAGGAACGTACCTCCAGCAGGTCCTCTAGGAGGGGCAGTATATTGATTAGGAGGTGGTGCAGTTTCCTCTTCTTCACCTCCACAACAGAACATATTTCTTCCTTTATTACCTCCAATTTATTTATTTATTTTTTTCCAAAATTATTCTTGTAATTTTGAAAATAAAACTAATTTCCCTGCATTTAACCATTTAAAATCGTTACATTTTATCGTTATTTACGCAAAATAAAATAAATTCATAGTCGATAACTAAGTCCCATATGATGACTTTTCAAATATGTAGGGATAAGATATATGTTCTCAATCTCGTATATTTAATCAAAGAAAAATAAATTGATTTATGGAATTAAAAACAATGGCAAAGAACAGAATTATAACGATTTTGATTTACAATATTTCTCGTAATATGAATTTTAACATACAATTATAACGATAATACAACAAACACGATGACAAAAATAATTCAGGTTCAGATATATGCAACTTTAATCATTATAACGTAATTTAAACGATAAAAATTAGAGATTTACCAGAATGAAATAAAATATAGGAAGAAAACAATAAAAAAAATGTTTCTTTGTGGTAGAAAATTGATGGGATTTGAGTATATACAATAACCCACCAATGGGTGCAAAGATCATTCAACAATTAATGGAAGAGAGAATGAATGAATTTTTTTTTGTATTTTTTTTTATTTTTTTTTTAAATTAAAATAATAAGAAAATTTTATGGAGATTTTTTTTTTTGATGATGTTGTGAACATGCAAAAAAGAATGTTAGATGTGTGTAAATGTGTTTGTGTGTGTTTTGTGTTTGATGAGGGGGAAGAAATTTTAGTTGTAGGGCGTGAAAGTCGCTAATATTTTTTACATTTAATTAACATACGGACACAGACATGGACACAGAAATGAAAATGAAAATGAAAATGAAAATGGAAGTGAATTTGGAGACGTATCTGATACGTGCTACGACGCTTTGAATTTTGTAGGATACAGAAACCTGTTCTACATGTATGTACTATTGCAAGACAGTTTGGAGACATTTTAACCGCTATATGTATATGAAGTACTGATATATTAAGAGACCAGGTGTATGTAGTTTTGATACTGTTATCATAACGTTATTATGAGTTAGAGAAGAAGGTTCAGCTCACGTGGTTAGAGCTCCCTTATCCTGGTCGAGAGATCAGGGTTCGATTCTCATTTGCGACTAAGTGCGCGCTTCGTTATAAAAAAAAACGTTATTATGAGTTACAACTTTGGTACTGAATCACCTTCTTCTCTGTTATAATGCGATTTAGTTAAGATGGAACTGTTGTGGACGACAACAGGTAATAGGTTCGAAACTTCAAATCCTGGTCTTCTTTATTATGATGCGATTAACTGTGTATTTATTGAGAATAAAAATTAAATATATATATTCATGTTGGTTATCGTGGCCATATCGATTTTGGTTGAATGATCTTAAGTTCTTAATTATAACTATTTTATTAATTAATTTTATTAAATCATTTAGGCTCAAAAATTTTCAAATTAATATTGGACGATCGAATAAAATTCTGGTTCATATATGTACTCCGTACAAATTTTCTATTCAAATATATATCGAATCTTGAATCTCGAAAAAATGTCACTTACTCGATATATTATTAATCTTTATTTTTTTTCTTGTATACGAGAGAAATATTTTATTGAAGGTCGAAAAAAGTTAAAATACGAAGGAATATGATTAAGTTAGTTTTGTAAGTTAACAAAATAAAAATAAATAAAATATTTAGAAAAAAAAAAAAAGATGAACAGCAATCAATTTGCGCGCCCAATACCCAGAAAAATCAATTAAATCTACAATAATCAAAATCCCTCTTTTTTATTTGCCCAAATCATTTCTAGGGTTCTTCATAAAACCCTTTTTCCGATGGAAGATCAGAAGGCGTTAGATCTGATTAAAGAGCTAGTTCACCGCTTAATTTCACACCCGAAAAACCCTAACCCTAATTCCCAAAATGCGCAAAACCCTAATCCCTCAATTGATCAAAATCGCTTCAATCAAGCTCTACGTTATGCCATTCGAATATTGTCGAGTCGATTGACGCCTT
Source organism: Agrostemma githago (assembly GCA_958450325.1). NCBI lineage: Eukaryota > Viridiplantae > Streptophyta > Magnoliopsida > Caryophyllales > Caryophyllaceae > Agrostemma > Agrostemma githago. The sequence goes on along the minus strand of OY288247.1, from coordinate 75,055,110 downwards.
CAGTTACTTCAGATGAAGCTGCAATGGCGGAATCCATCAAACGTCACCTCTTTTCTCAAGGTAAATCATCTGAAGCATTGTCATTTGCTGAGATTTACTCTAAATTTGCATTGAAAAATGGAGCTGGAAGTGTTGGTAATAAATGGGCAGTGCTTTATTTGCTTAGAGTCGTTTCGGAAGACCGTAATTTGTCGAAAAAACAGGGTAATTCTATGGTTTCCAGGGGTTTGCCTGCGATATTTGATTCTGGGAATTCTATGGTTCGTACTGATAAGAAAATGTGCTCTGATACCCGTGTTAAAACCATTTCGAAAGAACCAGAGAATTTACGGGATGTTGCGTTTCGAGAGTTTGTTAGCTTGTTGAAGGAAGAAAATGGAGTTTCGGACGAAGTTTTAGTAAGAGATGTTCTGTATGCTTGTCAAGGGATTGATGGAAGTCATGTTAAATTCGATAAAATCGTAAATGGTTATGTTTTATCCGATTTGATTAACGTACCTAGAGCTAATCGGGTTATGGTTAGAAAATTGTGTGAATTGGGTGTGTTGTTTAGAAAAGTTACAGAGTATATATCAGAGAGCATGAATCGGTTTCCAGCTGCTGATGTCGGGACTGTCGGGCAAGCATTCTGTGCAGCATTGCAGGACGAGCTTACTGATTATTATAAGCTTTTAGCGGTGCTTGAAGTTCAAGCAATGAATCCCATCCCACTTGTTTCCGAGACTATGATTTCTGAAAATTACCTAACTTTGCGAAGATTGATGGTTTGGTTTGCTGAACCGGTGGTGAAAATGAAGCTTATGGCTGTTTTAGTTGATAGTTGTAAGGTGTTGAAGGGTGGGGCAATGGCGGGTGCTATTCATATGCATGCTCAACACGGGGACCCTTTAGTGCACGAGTTTATGGAGTGTCTTCTTCGAAGGGTATGCTCACCGTTGTTTGAAATGGTTCGAAGTTGGGTTTTGGAAGGAGAGTTAGAAGATATTTTTGCTGAGTTTTTTGTTGTTGGGCAGCCGGTTAAAGCTGAATCGCTTTGGAGAGAAGGTTATAGGTTGCATCCCGGGATGCTTCCTTCATTCATCTCCCCATCTCTTGCGCAGAGCATTTTGAGGACGGGGAAGTCGATTAATTTCCTTAGGGTGTGTTGTGAGGATCGAGGTTGGGCTGATGCTGCAACCGAGGCTGCAGCTGCTGCAGGGACAACGACTGGAAGAGGCGGCCTTGGGTATGGAGACACGAATGCTCTTGAATTGCTGGTTGCTGAAGCATCCAAGAGAATCGATAAGCATTTGCTGGATGTTATTTACAACCGGTATAAGTTTAAAGAACACTGTAAAGCGATCAAGCGATATTTGTTGCTTGGGCAGGGTGATTTTGTGCAGTATTTGATGGATATAGTCGGGCCTGAACTTTCTGAGCCTGCTAATACCATCAGTACATTCAAACTGGCTGGTTTATTAGAAACCGCTATCAGATCATCAAATGCACAGTACGATGATCGGGATGTATTGGATCGATTAAGGGTCAAGATGATGCCACATAGTTCAGGAGAGAGGGGTTGGGATGTATTCTCGCTTGATTACGATGCTAGAGTTCCTCTAAACACTTTCTTCACCGAATCTGTGATGACGGGATACTTAAGAATCTTTAATTTCTTATGGAAGCTTAGACGGGTTGAGCACGCGTTGATTGGTGCTTGGAAGACAATGAAGCCGAATTGTATCAGTTCTCATACCTTTATCAAACTTCAGAATGAAATCAAGATAAAACTGCTTTCGACTTTGCGCAGATGTCAAGTTCTTTGGGATGAGATGAATCATTTTGTGTCGAATTTGCAGTACTACATCATGTTTGAAGTCTTGGAGGTTTCTTGGTCTAACTTTTCGAATGAGATGGAAGCGGCCAAAGATCTTGATGACCTGCTTGCTGCCCATGAAAAATATCTCCATTCTATAGTTGAGAAGTCTCTTCTAGGGGAAAAATCGCAGAGTTTACACGAGACATTATTTGTCTTGTTTGACCTAATAATGCGGTTTCGTTGTCTTGCAGATCGATTATATGAAGGCATATATGAACTACAAACACGGTATTAACATCTCCTGTTATCTACTTTTCTCCTGTTATATGAAGGCATAGGGATTCATCTCACAGTTTCATATTTACAGGTCGTCAGATCCTCAGGACAAAAAAAAACTGTCTAGGCAGTTAAGCACCAAATCTGACGGAAGGAAGGCATTAATTCAACAGGCGATCAAGTTTCTAAGCACTATGAGTCAGGAGTTGGACGATGTTGGAAAGAAATACTCGTTGTTGCTTACTGGGTTCATTTCTCAGTTGCCAATCCAGCAACACATCGACTTGAAGTTCCTCTTTTTCCGTTTGGACTTCTCTGAATTCTACACCCAGTCACGGCCAAACCCTCGAAGGTGATATGATATACTACTCCACTATCTATGGATTTTTGACTATTTATTTTGGAGCGCGTGTAACCTGAAGAAACTGCAAAATCTTAATGGAGGTGTTTAACTAGATTAATCGATGAATTCTGAATTGTGATTTTTAACTGGAAAGATGCTGATATTGATGTTACGTGACATAACTGTCTCAACTTCTAAGGTTCTCGTTTCAGTTTGGTCGTCTCCCTTGGTTATATACAGAGTTTTGAAGACCGACTCATGATTTTGCAATGCTACGTGCAGTTTCAGGTCTGTCATATTCACCAGGTACGTTTTTACTCAGTGTTACCATCTTCAAATCCAAATGCTCTGATGCCACCGCATTTTGAATTTATGGCGTATTTGGATTTGAAGAGAGTAGTTGTAAAGGAACATAAAAAACAACGTCACATTTTGTAAACTGAAACCAAACCGGTTTTTATGATCCAGTTTTTAAATAAAATGGTTATCTTTGTTATAAACCGATTTTTGACCCGATTTCACTAATATTCCACAAAAATTCAAAAAAATGAGATTTTTTTTTCTCTTCGAAAGTATAAACCAATTCAAAATCGGGTACTCAATTTTCAAAATTTAGAACCGAACCCGAATCGATTTTCACTAAAAAAAAACCCGGATTTTCAGATTTTTTTAACTGGGTTTCGGTTTTTTTTTTCCTCAATCATAACAGACTTAGCTGTCTTGCCAAAAAAGTACAAACTAACAATTCACCTAACGCAGCTAGGTTTCATTGAAAATATGTAAGTCTCAATGGCAGTAGACCGCCACAATATTCACAGCCTCAATGACATCTTTCTCTTTTTTTTTTTTTTGCCAACGGATCTTTCTCCAAATTAGTTGCAAGTCTTTTCATAGTTGAAAGGCCGTTACAATCATCAGTAATTATGAAGAAATTAAGTTTAAGCTCGTGAAAATTCACGGATTTAGAAAAAAAATTGTGAATAAGTGAGATTAGAAGTCCTTCTAATCATTTAAATCATTGCATCCCAAGCACAAAATTCCCTTTTAATGCATGAAAAAGTAGTTGGTCTTTAGTCAAAAGACAAATAAGATAACAGTCTAATTATGTGACTTGACCGAAGATGTATAAGTCTAGTGGTTAAAACTAGGTGCTTTGGTACAGTAGATCTCAAAATCGAATCTCCCTCTCAAACTTATATTGTAATGCGACTAATTATGCTTTTTTCGATGAACCTAAAATGACATGACTTGTATGAAATAATTGTACTCAGTACAAGATTCCCCTTCCCCTTTTATGCATGAACAACATTATTGCCTAACCACAAGTTGTTGGGCTTTAGGATTGTATTCAGAATTCAATTGATATTGAAAGTGCGGAACATAAGTTGGTTACTAGTCCATTCATAAGTCCAATCAATAATAATTAGGTATTAGTCTCTTCAAAAAAAAAAAAAAGTTGCCATAATAAAATTTTGTTTATGTTGATCCGTATAAGCCAACCCGACATCTGAATTGAAGATCCGAAGTTGATCCATAACTCAAATCGACCCGGGTTAACCCGAAATTGATCCAACTATTTATTATAGAAAACGAGTTGACATCCATAAAAAAAGTTGAAAATAGCAAACCCGAAAATGATCTGGCCCGATCCAAAATCAACCCGATTTTAATAACTCGAAAATGATCTGACCCGTTTTGTCAGGTCTAGACTACTCACAAGCGAGCCAACGGTTTGTTTATACCTTTGATATGACACCTCAATAATATGCCAACGGCCCCCAACGCATTAACGTTTTGTACTTTTGTTAGGTGAATGTATAATTTTTTCACTTTTGAATCATACCTCCTTGTCCATATCGCCAACGCTACCTTCTCGTAAGATGGTCTTACAATATCGTATGTGTGAAGTCTTCCAGGTTCGTCTAATAGCAAATTCAAAAAAAATTTAGACAAGTTCAAAACGTCAAACCCATCCACTAATGTGCTCTTACTTGCTAGTTGAATGTCGATTTGAGTACCGACAATTCGGGGGCTCAAGTCGACTTTTAGAACTAAGTCTTCATATTCAATCGACGACCCTAAAACCATCTTGATTTCTTCGACACCACAATCAACTCCGACCATAACCACGTTATCTCTAACACCTTGTGAATCATTATTATTACTTTGCATAACACTCATACATGATATAAGAGCAAATCAAGTACGAATCGGTATTCATAGTGAGACCTTCAGAAATTTAGTTTTCCAACTATTTGTGACATTATATCAAACCGACTTTTCAAACTAGGTCTATCGATCAGATTCATTCGACTGCCCTAAACCAACCTATAAGACTTTTATACGAGCACAAGAGTTGTTGTCGAACCACATGCATGACAAAATTGAACGTACAGAATTTCCTTTTAATGTTGTTGTCTAGGTCGAACCACACAATTATTGGTCTTTTGGGCGAAACAAAAAGCAGGTAGAATTTATGCCTCAGTCACTTCAAAAAAAAAGTTATGCCTTGGTCACCTCAAAAAAAAGTTATGGCTTATGCTCTGTTTTTTTGGACTGAAACTGATTGAACTTAATATAACCGAAACTGGCTGAAATATAGAGACAAAATATACTCTTTTATGTTAATCATACCTACCCCGATTAAGTTTGGTACCAATGTTACTTCCATTTATTCTTAGTCTCTCAGTAAAGTTAATGAGAGACCGTCTCTCAGGAGACCTACTCGGTATAGTCGGTACGATCACATCCCTATAAATAGGCTCATATATTGTCTTCTCACTTACCACACACAAATACACAATCCCTTACTTTCACTCAAACAAGTTGAAGCCATTATTTTTCTTCTAATCGAGGGTATTTTCCTCATATTTTTTCTATGTATTGAATGATTAGCTTCTATATAAAGTTTCTATATTGAATGCTTCGGAGGGAGTACAAAGTTTGTATATTGAATGATTAGCTTTTCGAGAAAAGCGAAAAATGGAGGGATATAATAATGCAGAGCAGCCATTACTATACTCATCATTATCAAACGAGCAAGTTTTGATGGATGAAGGAGAGGTGTGGCGTCAGCGTTACTCATGCTCTAGAATGAAAAACGACTTCTTGGCTGAGCTTCCTGACAAGGTTCGACCTGCTTTGGATGTCGAGTCCCCTTTTGATGTCGACTTCTCCAGAACCTCCCACCTCATTGCATTGAAGCTGCTCATCATCTCTTCTCACTCATTGCTCTGTTTTAAATCGTTCGAGGAGGTTGATTCCTTAGAACTCCCTCTCGACGAAGAGATGAAAGAAGAAACTCAACATGAACGAGCGATGAACATATCCAATGCCGCCAACGTTCTTTTGCTTGCCTTCAAGGTATACTTTTAACATGAACGAGCAATGAACATATCTAATCCTCATTACTCTTTTCTCATTGCTCTGTTTTTTTTCTTTGTTATTGCAGGGTTTCTGGTGCTTATTGAAGCTGTGGAGCAACTGATAAAAGATAAGCCTTCGGAAAAGATGACGTCCGATCAACTTTTATGGCTTCACTCGATTATGGTTTCTTTACTACTCCAATAAATCAATCAATAAATATTATTGATTGATACTCGATTATGATTAATACTCTGTTTTTTTCTTTTATGGTTTCTCATTGCTCTGTTTTTTTTTTCTTTGTCAAGGTATATTTCTAACCCTCCCTGCCCAGCTCAGTTGACAAATTCATCTTGTTCCCGGAGCTTCTACAATAAAGCCAGAGGCATAGCTTCACAAACGTAGCGGTTACCTTAATTGAGTGAAGCCATAAAAGTTGATCGGACGTCATCTTTTCCGAAGGCTTATCTTTTATCAGTTGCTCCACAGCTTCAATAAGCACCAGAAACCCTGCAATAACAAAGAAAAAAAAACAGAGCAATGAGAAAAGAGTAATGAGGATTAGATATGTTCATTGCTCGATCATGTTAAAAGTATACCTTGAAGGCAAGCAAAAGAACGTTGGCGGCATTGGATATGTTCATCGCTCGTTCATGTTGAGTTTCTTCCTTCATCTCTTCGTCGAGAGGGAGTTCTAAGGAATCGACCTCCTCGAACGATTTAAAACAGAGCAATGAGTGAGAAGAGATGATGTGAGCAGCTTCAATTCAATGAGGTGGGAGGTTCTGGAGAAGTCGAGATCAAAAGGGGACTCGACATCCAAAGCAGGTCGAACCTTGTCAGGAAGCTCAGCCAAGAAGTCGTTTTTCATTCTAGAGCATGAGTAACGATGATGCCACACCTCTCCTTCATCCATCAAAACTTGCTCGTTTGATAATGATGAGTATAGTAATGGCTGCTCTGCATTATTATATCCCTCCATTTTTCGCTTTTCTCGAAAAGCTAATCATTCAATATACAAACTTTGTACTCCCTCCGAAGCATTCAATATAGAAACTTTATATAGAAGCTAATCATTCAATACATAGAAAAAATATGACGAAAATACCCTCGATTAGATGAAAAAAATGGCTTCAACTTGTTTGAGTGAAAGTAAGGGATTGTGTATTTGTGTGTGGTAAGTGAGAAGACAATATATGAGCCTATTTATAGGGATGTGATCGTACCGGCTATACCGAGTAGGTCTCCTGAGAGACGGTCTCTCATTAACTTTACTGAGAAACTAAGTACAAATGGAAGTAACATTGGTACCAAACTTAATCGGGGTAGGTATGATTAACATAAAAGAGTATATTTTGTCTCTATATTTCAGTCACTTTCGGTTATATTAAGTTCAATCAGTTTCAGTCCAAAAAAACAGAACATAAGGCATAACTTTTTTTTGAAGTGACTAAGGCATAAATTCTACCTGCTTTTTGTTTAGCCCAAAAGACCAACAATTGTGTGGTCATGCACGTATGCATAAAAGGGAAATTTTGTACTCCCTGATATTTTGTGGTGCGTGTGGTTCGACCTAGACAACAACATTAAAAGGAAATTCCGTACGTACAATTTTGTCAAGTATGTGGTTCGATAATAACTCTTGTGCTCGTATAAAAGTCTTATAGGTTGGTTCAGGGTAGTCGAATGAATCTGATCGATAGACCAAGTTTGAAAAGTCGGTTTGATATAATGTCACAAATAGTTGGAAAACTAAATTTCTGAAGGTGTCACTATGAATACCGATTCGTATTTGATTTGCTCTTATATCATGTATGAGTGTTATGCAAAGTAATAATGATTCACAAGGTGTTAGAGATAACGTGGTTATGGTCGGAGTTGATTGTGGTGTCGAAGAAATCAAGATGGTTTTCGGGTCGTCGATTGAATATGAAATGATTTTTAGACAAGTAATAGCAAATTCAAAAGATTTTTAGACAAGTTCAAATTCAAATCCCCTCTCGATATTATATTGTAATGCGACTAATTATGTTTTTCGATGAACCGAAAATGACGTGACTTGCATGAGAATATTGTACTTAGTACAAACTTCCCCTTTTATGCATGAACAATGTTGTTGCCGAACCACAAAATGCTTGGGCTTTAGTATTGCGTTCAAAGGCCAATTATTATTCTTCATGGCAAAACATTAGTTAGTTAGTAGTCTAATTCATAAGTCCAATTATTAATAATTAGGTATGAGTCACTTCAAAAAAAAAAAAAAAGTTAAGCCATACTAAAATTTTGTTTATGTTGATCCGTATAAGCTAACCCGACATCCGAATTGAAGACCCGAAGTTGACCCGAAACTGACCCGACTATTTATTATAGAAAACGAGTCGATATTCCTAAAAAAAAAGTTGAAAGTAGTAAACCCGAAAATGATCTGGCCCGATTCGAAATCAACCCAGTTTTAATAACCCAAAAATGATCTGACCCGTTTTGCCAAGTCCAGTACTCACAAGCGACCCAGTATCCTCGTTTTCTTCGCACGATATGAAATATACTTATGTCTCAATTATTTTAACTATGATTAAAATATTCTCACGAATGATATGGATGAGAAATGAATATGATTGACATGGAAGAATATTCACGAGTGTATTCTCAAATTGAATACGTACACAAAAAAAAAAAAGGATTATTTGAGAATTGAGAGTGATGATGATGGCAAATTAGAGAAGGGATTGCATTAAATATTGATGGGCCTTGGGAGGAATGAAGATTGAAGAGTGAGGTTGATAGAGTTGTGTTGGGCTGGGCTTTGCCATAAAATTAAAGCGCACCATGCGGGTCGGGCCCCCAAACGGGCCGATTTGAAAGGCCCAAACCCGACCCCGTTCGGGCTTGCGGGCTTTTCGGGCCCGTTCGGGCCACAACGATTGTAGTTTTTTTTTATGTCACCTTAAAAAAATATTTATTAGCACAAATTATCCAACATTTAATCGAGTTTTTTGCCCGCAGTCGACCCGACTAATAAACAAATCCGTTTTTACTAAAACTTACTCGAAATTAATCAGACGATTAGAGTACAAAATGATAAATTGATAATAGGATATATTAATACTCCGTATTAAGAAATAAGAACAAAGTTTACCTCGAGTTCTCGATTAGACATTTCACACATAGTTTTGGTGTTGGACAATTTTTCGTGTATACACACACACGGTATTAGTGTCCGTGTATAATAATTGTGAACACATAAAAAAACATAAACTTCCATACAAAAATTGCACGACTTTTTTTTTTTTAAAAAAAAATTGGTTTAGTTGGGATCAAAAACATATGAATTTCCACATAAAAGAAGTTTAAGACTTAAAAAACATAAATTGTGTGTTATTTTTTAAAAAATTCGGGCCGGGCCAAAATTTGGGCCTTAAGGTCGGCCCATACCCGACCCAAAATATATATCGGGCTAAGATCGGGTCGGGCTTCGGTTTTTTTGGGCCAACACGACGACCCGAACCCTAGAAAAAAATGGGCCGGGTCGGATTGGGCCATCGGGCCTGGGTCTTTGAACAACTCTACCCTGAACGTAATTAATTAATTAATTTTGAACGTAAAAAGTTGTGCTAAGAGAAAACTAGTAAAGTACTTCATATGACCTATGTAACGGAATTTTAGAATACGGAGTATATTATTTGCTTACCATAATAAAGTGTTAAACTAAATTTAGTCTGTGTTAATAAAGTAACTAGGTGACACTCAGTTCAATTGCACGATTTTTTTAGTTAAGTTGTTTATATATAGTTAATTAATACTGTATTACGTAACATTAGATTTTTATTTGTTTTTTTCATAATAAGTAGATTGATGTTTGAGTATGTTATTATTTGTGTTGATTATTTTTAATAAGAGGTTCAAAATTAGTTGTATTTGTTAGAAATTAAAATAAAGAGTATCGTGTATTATAATCCTTGTGTAATATATATACAAGAAGGGACTGTGTTTTCAGGATTATTGTTCTATTTGAGCGAGTCACACCACATCACTCATCTTCTTTGGGAAGAAATATACTCCCTCCGTTGCTTTCGAATCGTCCCCACTTTTTAATACACATGTGAACCCATTCTTTATTTCCTGGTGTTCGTTCGTTCTTTGAAACTTTTTGCCTTTTTTTATCCTACACTTGATCAATTAACTTTAGCCTATCTCCCATTTCAGGCTAGTTCCTCTTCCAAGGCCCGCAGTTGATAGAAAGTAAGTTACGGAGTACTTCGTATAATATTTGAGAGTCTTTACTTTTTCTAAAACGATCTCAATTGCATTAAAGTAAATGCTTTATTCATGTAGAAAATGTGACCTATAATGATCAATGAATATAGGTTGGGTCCATTGTATTAATGGATTTATTTTGTAAATGTAGCCGTCACACTAAAATGTACTCCGTATTAGTCTTCATCAACGTCGAGAGGAAGTTCTAAGGAATCAACCTCCTCGAACGATTTAAGCGTTGCTAACTGTCGTTCATAGTATTCCTTCTCCGCTACAAATAGGATACATGCATACACAAGCATTGTTTGTTACTTTGTTATACGACTAATCGACTATACCTTAACAAAAAAACAGAGCATAGAGTGAAAAGAGATGAGCACCTTCCATTCAATGAGGTACTTGAAATTTACGGCACATAGATATTTCATTATTACCTACGGAGTATTAAGTAAATTTTTTGATAAATTAGTGTCTCGTAAACATAAACTTATAATATGCTCCTAAATAAGATCACTTGTATAACAATTACTCCGTATAATATTTGTAATTAAAACGACTCTCATAAATTAATAAAGATATCTATGTGAAAGTTCATACAAATATTTTTATTCAAGGAGTAAAATAAACACATAAAAAAATGAAGTAGTATAATAAAAAACTAACAAGACTAGATTAATGAATGTAAGGTGAGAAATTAATACCCAAATTTTTTGGGAAAAGAAAACAAAGAAAAATTAAAAAAAATGAAAAATAGACGATCCCAGAGGTCGAACCCTTCACCTCCCAACACAAACAAATTTACCCAAAAATCAATCTATTTCTGGTGATATCCTGTTGAGGCTCTTTTATGGGCTCGGCCCCTGTTCCCAGAACAGTCTCAACAGCTTATTAGACGAGCCTGCAAATACGTCATAGATTCAAAATGCGGTGGAATCAGAGCATTTGGATTTGAAGATGGTAACGTAACACAGTAACACTGAGTAAAAACGTACCTGGTGAATATATATGACAAAGACCTGAAACTGCACGTAGCATTGCAAAATCATGAGCCGGTCGTCTTCAACAACTCTGTATATAACCAAGGGAGACGACCAAACTGAAACGAGAACCTTAGAAGTTGGAGACAGTTATGTCACGTAACATCAATATCAACATCTTTCCAGTTAAAAATCACAATTCAGAATTCATCGATAAATACCTCCATTAAGATTTTGCAGTTACTTCAGGTTACACGCGCTCCAAAATAAATAGTCAAAAATCCATAGATAGTGGAGTTGTATATCATATCACCTTCGAGGGTTTGGCCGTGACTGGGTGTAGAATTCAGAGAAGTCCAAACGGAAAAAGAGGAACTTCAAGTCGATGTGTTGCTGGATTGGCAACTGAGAAATGAACCCAGTAAGCAACAACGAGTATTTCTTTCCAACATCGTCCAACTCCTGACTCATAGTGCTTAGAAACTTGATCGCCTGTTGAATTAAGGCCTTCCTTCCGTCTGATTTGGTGCTTAACTGCCTAGACAGTTTTTTTTTGTCCTGAGGATCTGACGACCTGTAAATATGAAACTGTGAGATGAATCCCTATGCCTTCATATAACAGGAGAAAAGTAGATAACAGGAGATGTTAATACCGTGTTTGTAGTTCATATATGCCTTCATATAATCGAAGAAACCTCCAAGACTTCAAACATGATGTAGTACTGCAAATTCGACACAAAATGATTCATCTCATCCCAAAGAACTTGACATCTGCGCAAAGTCGAAAGCAGTTTTATCTTGATTTCATTCTGAAGTTTGATAAAGGTATGAGAACGGATACAATTCTGCTTCATTGTCTTCCAAGCACCAATCAACGCGTGCTCAACCCGTCTAAGCTTCCATAAGAAATTAAAGATTCTTAAGTATCCCGTCATCACAGATTCGGTGAAGAAAGTGTTTAGAGGAACTCTAGCATCGTAATCAAGTGAGAATACATCCCAACCTCGCTCTCCTGAACTATGTGGCATCATCTTGACCCTTAATCGATCCAATACATCCCGATCATCATACTGTGCATTTGATGATCTGATAGCGGTTTCTAGTAAACCTGCCAGTTTGAATGTACTGACGGTATTAGCAGGCTCAGAAAGTTCAGGTCCGACTATATCCATCAAATACTGCACGAAATCACCCTGCCCAAGCAACAAATATCGCTTGATCGCTTTACAGTGTTCTTTAAACTTGTATCGATTGTAAATAACATCCAACAAATGCTTATTGATGCTCTTGGATGCTTCAGCAACCAGCAATTCAAGAGCATTCGTGTCTCCATACCCAATTTGATTAGCGTGCCTAGAGCTAATCGGGATATGGTTAGAAAATTGTGTGAATTGGGTGTGTTGTTTAGAAAAGTTGCAGAGTATATATCAGAGAGCATGAATCGGTTTCCAGCTGCAGATGTCGGGACTGTCGGGCAAGCATTCTGTGCAGCATTGAAGTTCCTCTTTTTTCGTTTGGACTTCTCTGAATTCTACACCCAGTCACGGCCAAACCCTCGAAGATGATATGATATACTACTCCACTATCTACGGATTTTTGACTATTTATTTTGGAGCGCATGTAACCTGAAGAAACTGCAAAATCTTAATGGAGGTATTTATCGATGAATTCTGAATTGTGATTTTTAACTGGAAAGATGTTGATTCTGATGTTATGTGACATAACTGTCTCAACTTCTAGGGTTCTCGTTTCAGTTTGGTCGTCTCCCTTGGTTATATACAGAGTTGTTGAAGACCGACTCATGATTTTGCAATGCTGCGTGCAGTTTCAGGTCTTCGTCATATTCACCAGGTACGTTTTTACTGAGTGTTACTGTGTTAGGTTACCATCTTCATATCCAAATGCACTGATGCCACTGCATTTTGAATTTATGGAGTATTTGGATTTGAAGAGAACAAGTATATTATGAAGAAATAAGCTGCGAAATTGAATATTATTGTATTGTTCTTCGATAAATTAGCTTGTATATGTGTGAAATTTCTCAATGAAATTGATATCGTCGATGATATGGTTGAGATTCGAAACTTTCTGGTTAATCGGTTTAGAATGTATGATAATAATGGTTAAGGTAAGTCCATGATTCTTCGAAATATTTATTGTATTATGGGATACGAGATGGAACTAACATGAACGTGGGACACAAGATCTCGATTCCCTAATCTAACTCTCCATTCGTTAAATTTCAAGAAAAAGTAACGATCTTGTTGTAAAGAAAGTCTCGTATCTTAAATCAGAGTATTATGAGATCTCTCGATAGTATTAGTAGATAGTTTGATGTAAATAATTTATTTGTGATTTTGTTCGTTTTTTTCGACATTTATTGACGATATATACTTTCCCATTTTGTATAATTGTTTGATGTTTTTTCGTGTTCTATGTAATTGAGATCCGGCGAGTCTCTCTAATTATTTGAATCCTCGCATCCCGGTAAAATAACACGGGTTTTAAATTGTTACCTACCATCCACAATATCCAATAATTCTTCGTACTTTCTCCGTCTCAGTCAGTTGTTTACCTTTAATTAAATTACACACCGAATAAAATTTTTTTTTATTTTTTTTTCAAAAAATTGCGTCTTTATCTAATCCTCAGTACTCTTTTTCCATGTTAATAACTAGAACGAAAAGAAGGACGAAAATCTCATTTATAATATAAATGTTAAACAAATAGCCAAAACGAAAAGAATAATTACCGTAACTAGGTACCGTGGATTATAGATCGTAGATTCAAATCTTTCATCCTTCATATTGTAATGTAACTAAGTACGCGTTTTGTTGAAAATAAATAAAATTTTATTTCTCGTTTTCAATAAATAAATGATTGAAACAAAGGAATCGACCTTACTATACATCTTACTAACACATCAATTATTGAGTTTTTGATCCTACTTTTGGAGGCATACTTCCTTAATTATCGGGATTTTTACCCTCCAATTTGGTCTTTAGGGCAAAAGACAAATCACATAAACAGTAAGATGGATTGCTATATCACCAATTCACCACGTAGCTCGTCTGTCCTCGAGAAGTGGGGAACAGTCGTTGTACGTTTTATCTTTTCTAGATGCGATTTTTGCACTCGTGTAAATTGATGCATAATATAACTCTCGCTTTTCACAAAAAAAAAAAAAAGGATATATCCGTCTTAACCTTAGATATGACGTAAGATGGGTATATAACTCCCACTTTTTCAAAGAAAAAAAGATTGGTATATCTGTCTTAAACTTATGATGGATCAAATAATTAGAATAACAAAATAATTTGTTTTCATTTACCAGCCGAATGTCAAATTTGTTATAGAATCATCTCAACCGGGGATGTAGGGTTTTTTTCTTGCAACAAAACTACGTAAAATTGATATTTTTTTACAATAAACGAAAGAACTGAATTATATCGATCCCGTCAGTAGACATCATATATTATAGACCTACCGGCAGGACAACGGAAATTTGTTTTGTTATCTTCAAGGATCGAGAGACTCTGAGACTAATCATACCATGCATGTTATGTAACCATCTCAACCAAAATCTTAACGCGATGGTTGGAGGTTCAGAAATGTTTAGCAGATCCCCTCGATACCTTGCGAATCGGAAAGGCATATTCATAGTGAATCTGTAATGACCTTTAATTCGTTCAAAGTTTTTGTTTTCCGACATTAAACCAACTTTTAGAATCAGGACGTACTCTCAGATTCGATAGATAGCCTATAAAACTTTTTACATGAGGACATGAGTTGTTGTGGAAGCACATGCATGAGCATGACAAATTGATACAAATTCCCTTTGGAAAACAGTCGTACAACAAAATGACATACTACAAAAAAGTACTCGTACGTGACTTTACTACATATACATACACCACCATGCCAACTTGTCTCACCTTATATCCCAAAACTTATCAATAATAATCACATTAGATCAATAATAATAATAATAATATCCCGTCCAGTCAGCCCGACCCGTTCTGATCCCTAAATCGTCACCCCGGCCCGCACCCCAAAATTCTTGGAAAATTATATAATTTTCAAAATACATTCATTGTACGTGTCATTTTCTTACATATAGGACTCGTTTGAAAAATAGGATTATACAAACAATAGCATTGTACAACAAAAACAAAGTTAGTTATTGAAATTTTGTATATATTTACTAAGTTTAATTATACATATTTCTGAACTGAATTGTAAGTTTTTGAGTATAAACATTTATGTGATTTAACTCGACAAACTTTACACTAAAAACTCAGAAAATTTACAGTAAAACTCGAAACCTTTGTGATAAAGATCAGTTTACAGTAACTGATCTATGTACAACTGGTTGTATAATCTTCTTATTAGACTCGTTTGGTTGCCTTTTTAAATCATGAGAATTACAACTTTTTTAGGGAACTTCAATTCCTGCATAATACAACTTCCCAGTCGCTCACCTACCCAGTCCTCCCTCGGTATGTACAACTTCCCACATCAATTAATTTCCCTCGTAACAACCAAACAACGTTTTTGTAACACACCTGAAATACAATTTCACGTGAATTTAAGTTCCCATGATAAACCAAACTAGCCCTCTCAACATGGTGTAGGATTTGTTTTTTGGGTTGGTTGTTTGTTGTCCCTTTGTTTATATAAAATCTAAATATTTGATTCATATTCTCAAATGCATCATGGGTGGTCTCAATAGTTTGTTATCTTCTTATCCTAACCATAATTATTCATAAATTAAATTCCCATATTCATATATATATATACATGAAGTTTCTATTTTAAATTATTATCGGGTTTTCGAGAAATACGAAAAATGGAGGGATATGGTAGGTTAAGTAGTCATGTGGAGGAGCCATTACTAGGCAATGGGAAAGGGGAGGTATGGCGTCGTCGATACTCGTGTACTAGATTGAAAACCGATTTCCTTTCTGAGCTTCCTGACAAGGTTCGACCCGGTTTGGATATCGAGTCCCCTTTTGGTCTCGACTTCTCGAGAACCTCCGGCCTCATCGAAGGTGCCGATCTCTTTTCACTCATTCTTCTGTTTTTTTAAGATGTTTTCGAAGGAAAATAGGATTATAATATTGTACAACAAGTCCAAAGTTGTTGAACTTTTGTATATATTTAATTTACTGAGCTTATACAAGTGTTTGAGCTAAGTTTTAAGTTTTTGAGCTTAAATATTTATGTGATTTAGCTCGACAACTCTACACTAAATTTCAGAAAGTTTACAGCAAAATTCGAAACCTTTGTGATAAAAGTTCAAAATCATAAAACCAGTTGTACATAGCGCTATATACAACTGATTTGAAGCAGCGAGTAATTAACAAAATATCGATAACAAACAATGCTTGTGTCCTATTTTCAGCGGAGAAGGAATACTATGAACGACAGTTAGCAACGCTTAAATCCTTCGAGGAGGTTGATTCCTTAGAACTCCCTCTCGACATTGATGAAGACGAAGAGATGAAAGAACAAACTCAACATGAACGAGCAATGAACATATCCAATGCCTCTAACGTTATTTTGCTCGCCTTAAAGGTACTTCAGTTCACTTCAGTTGATGACAAATTCGTCTGTTATACACTTTTCATGAAGCGGTGATACTCATGACCTGGTTTGGTGCAGATATATGCAACAATAAGAAGCGGGTCTATAGCAATAGCAGCATCGACACTAGACTCATTACTAGATCTAATGGCCGGTGGAATTCTATGGTTCACGCATTTGTCGATGAAGAACATCAACATTTACAAGTACCCTATTGGCAAATTAAGGGTACAACCCGTTGGAATCGTCATTTTCGCTGCTGTTATGGCTACTCTCGGTCAGTTTTTTTTTTTTTTTTATCAATCAGCTCACTTCAGTTTAGTTCAGTCAACTTTTTTCCTAAGACAGTTTTGTTTGATGGCCGATTATTGCAGGGTTTCAGGTGCTTATTGAAGCAGTGGAGCAATTGATAAAAGATAAACCTTCGAAAAAGATGACGTCCGAGCAACTTTTATGGCTTTACTCGATTATGTTAACGGCTACGTTTGTGAAACTATGCCTTTGGCTTTATTGTAGACGGTCCGGGAACAAGATTGTTCGCGCTTATGCCAAGGTATGTATCTCAACATTAAGACCCTCGATCTTCTTTAGTTCAGTTCAGTTTAGTTAAATTGCTGACGTTCTTTTTTTTGTAGGATCATTACTTTGATGTGGTGACGAACGTAGTAGGATTAATTGCAGCGGTACTAGGTGATCGATTCTACTGGTGGATCGATCCCGTTGGGGCTATTATGTTGGCTATTTACACTATCACAAATTGGTCTGGAACTGTCCTCGAAAATGCTGGTTAGTTTCGTATTTCATCTTACTTCAGTTCAGTTGAATTCAGCCCACGTTAACTTGAGTTTAGTTTAGTTAAGCCCGTTTGAACTTGAAGGTCTTGATTTGGAAACGGGTTTTTATCGTGTTTAGTACTGAAGATGTCTTGGCATAGTGGTTATGGCTAGCTGTTTTGGGACAGTAGGTCTCAGGTTCGAATCTTTCCTCCTCCTATATTGTAATGCGACTAATAAGTGCGCTCTTTGTTGAACAAAAAAAAACAGTGTCTTTGGTGGGACAAGCGGCTCCTCCGGAAGTCCTGCAGAAGTTGACATACCTTGTCATTCGACACGACAGTCAAATCAAACGGGTTGACACGGTCCGAGCATACACCTTTGGTGTTCTCTATTTTGTCGAGGTTCGTTGACTTATTCCTAGATCTCTTAATAAGCTTTGTTATCCAAGGAAATAATGTATTGAAACCGTCTCACTTTGATCGAAAAGGTGGACATTGAGCTACCGGAGGATCTTCCATTAAAGGAAGCTCACGCAATCGGAGAGTCATTGCAGATAAAGATCGAGAAGCTGCCGGAGGTGGAGCGAGCGTTTGTACATCTAGATTTCGAGTGTGATCACAAACCCGAGCATTCGGTTTTGGCTAAGTTGCCTAATAGTCCGCCTTAGTTTTATGTCTTTGAAGAAGTCTTGTACGAGTAAGAATTGAGTTCATTAGGAGCTCTTCGACGACATTTTAAGTCGACTTTTTTTTGTAGGAAATTGATTTTATGTTGATTAAATGTCCCTCTTGCATAATATTATAGAGTACAAATTAAATACTTACTTGAGCTCGTAAACGGGTCGAATTTAGCATAGGAATACGAATACGGGTCAGGTTGGACTCAAAAATCAAATGGGAGAAAAAGAAAGTAATTTTTTTTAAGGATCCGATCATTTGTGCGTGGATCTATTTATAATAAATAGTTTAAAATCAACGTTGATTTAATAAATCGTTAATGAAAAATCATTAAAAGAAAAAAAAATAATAACCAGTTTGATTTAGTTGGGATTCGAGCTTGGATCCCGGGAATTGGCTGGCCCGGTGGGCTATGATATGAAGCGATCCAAATGACACAAATGTGGGAGTTCAAAGTTGGGCCATAGCTCATCATAACCCTTGGGCCAGGCAAGAAGTAGTTAACCATAATGACCCTGTTCTTTTGGACTTATATTCAGTCAGTTTCAGTTCAGTTCCAAGAGACATATTTTGTCTCTATATTTCAGTCAGTTTCAGTTAAATTAAGTTCAATTAATTTAAGTTCAGTCAGTTTCAGTCCAAAAGAACAGAGTCTAACTACTGTGTTTTGATGATTGTACATCAAATGTTGAGGAAAAGGTTTCTATAGGACCGTTCTATAGTAAATCCAAATGAAAAAGAGTGGTTATAAACTTTAGAAAATAGAAAGTAATCATTAATCAATAGTTTGGAAAATACTCCCTCTATCCCGATAAATTGTTTGCCTTTACTTTTGATACAAAGGGAAAGATGTTCAATGATGGGATGACATGTGGAGTCAAACTCATGAGTAGTGTCAAATTAGATATAAAAAATATTCCTAAAATAGAAAGACAAAAAATTCATTGAGACGTCCCAATATAGAATAGACAAACAATTAATTGGAACGGAGGGAGTAGGATTATACACCTGGTTGTAAAATAGCTGCTATTGTACAACCAAGACAAAGTTGTTGAACTTTTGTATATTATTTACTGAACTTATACAAGTTTCTGAGCTAAGTTGTACGAGTAAGTTTTTTTGAGCTTTAACATTTATGTAATTTAACTCGACAACTTTACACTAAAGTTCAGAAAGTTTACAGCAAAACTCGAAACTTTTGTGATAAAGTTCAAAATCATAAAACCAGTTGTATATAGAGCTAGGTACAACTTGTTGTATAATTAATCTATTAGACAATATTAATATATTGTAGTTAGTAGCAGTAATTAGTAGAGTCCCTTCATTCTGTCATTAGTATATCATTTAGTATATATTATTCTCGAGACATATTATTCAATGTATCTCCGCCTTTGGTATAAATACCGAGCTAGTTGAATGATATAGACAAGCCATTACCGAGCTAGTTGAATGGTATAGACAAGTCATTAAGTCAACTTTCTGGTTGTTAATGGGTAGAATGTGATGGAATATACTCGATTCCTTAATCTAACTCTCTGTTTGTTCGTGCTTATATACTCTGAAGTCATATTCAGTTGACCTGTGGAAAACTGACTTCTCAACGGCTTACCAGTTTACATTTCCTTTCGAGAAATGTTCTTAAATTTCAAGAAAAAAGTACACTTTTATTGTAAAGAAGGTCTCGAATCTCAAATCGGAGTATTATGAGACCTCTCGATAGCGGACAGTTTGATATGAACATGGATAAGAAATTTTAACAATCGATATTGTAAACTTTTTTATTTGTGGTTTTGTTCGATCTTTCGAAATTTTGATAAGAAATTATTTATAACACAAATTAGATAAAAGTCTAATTCAAAAGTTAGACTAGGCTTCCAAAAAAAAAAAAAGTGAGGGCTTAGTCACTAAAATTTTGTTTATCATACTAGTAGTATATTTTTGTCCATGACAATCATATCATCTTTGATAGACCTGACAAAACTGATCCGTCCTAAATAATTCAACCCGAATCCGATCCGATACTCGAATAGAAGATCCAAGTTTGATTCATCTTGACCCAAAACTGACCCGGATATTATTATATAAAACGAGTTGATATCTAAAAAAATTGAAAATAACGAACCCAAAATAACCTGATTTGGTCTGATCCGAAACTGACCGAACCATAACCCGATCCATTGACCCTTTAATGAGTCAATTATTAATAGAAATTGGTAGATAAATTTAAAACATTTGTTATTCAAGATATATACATTATGATTTTATCTTTATCTAATTACATGGGGGGCGATATTTGAGCCGTTATACTCCGTAACTTTGAAACAGATATAACCGTCACAAATGAGTCAAACTGTTTGTTTATTTATGCCTTTGTACTTCATCACAAGCACCTTCGTGAAGCTGCTCTTACACAGCAAGATGAAGCTTGTTGCTGCCATATTTTCCGGGATCTTCGGATTTGCAGCACTGCTGGTTTATTTTGCTGCAGTTGCTTATCTTGTTATAAGAAAAAACAAGACCAATGCCGACCTCTTATCCCTCACAGCTCCAGAAGATGAAGACGATGAAGAAATCCCTTTGGAAGATATTGTTAGCGAGAACATTGAAATTAAATGAAGATGGAGTCTTAATTTTTCGAAATGTGAGTTACATTTCGAAAAATTAAGACTCCATATCATCTTCATTTAATTTCAATGTTCTCGCTAACAATGTCTTCCAACGGGATTTCTTCATCGTCTTCATCTTCTGGAGCTGTGAGGGATAAGAGGTCGGCATTGGTCTTGTTTTTTCGTATAACAAGATAAGCAACTGCGGCAAAATAAACCAGCAGTGCTGCAAATCCAAAGATCCCGGAAAATATGGCAGCAACAAGCTTCATCTTGCTGTGTAAGAGCAGCTTCACGAAGGTGCTTGTGATGAAGTACACATTGATCCCCATGATCAACGAACGAGCCGATTGCCCAAGTAATTGCTGAAATCTGCATATAATAATAATAATAGATTAATGAGTAACTGAAAGAAATAAAGAAATGAATCAAACTCAAACTGATACGAATGCTACGGCTGCGCAGGAAATAAATAGAATGGAATGCTACTACTGCTATTACTGTCACAAACAGGAATGCTATTATTACTGCAGGACACACCACACCAGCATCTGCATTCTGCAATGCTGTGCAGGAACGTGCAGTCCAAGGACACCCAAAATTACTGAACCCAGTTTACTGTTTTAAATTGAAACCTTTGAAAGAAGAAGAAGAAGAAGAAGAAGAGATTACTTACCACAACAGAGTTGGCATATGAGCACCCATCTTCGTCTTTGCTGCTGCTTGTAAATTTTAGAAGAGGGATCAGAGCAAACTGCGCCACTGACAGCAATGACAGATACATTTATTATGAATGCAATTGCTAGAGCGATTCCACTCTCGATCTTATAGTTCGGGGACCTTCGCTGAAACAGGGCTGAGCTGGTCTGATAGGAGCTGAGCTGGTCTGATAAGAGCTGGACTGAGCTGATAGAAGCTGAGCTGATCTGAAACAGTCTGAAAACAAGCTGAAAAGAACAGGGATAAGTTATCAGTCATTTTTCAGGGGTTAGAAGAACATGTATGTATAGTCTATAATACAACTTGCAGAAGAAGAGAAAAAGAGGTCATAGTAATATTGTGTAAGCTCATCTCACCATATTTAATAAGATGAAATTTTTACATAGGAGATTAATGAACGAGTTTATATATACAAGTTTCTGAGGTGAGTAGTAAGTTTTTTGTGCTTAAATATTTACGTTATTTAGCTCGACAATTTTACACTAAAGTTCAGAAAATTTACAAGAAAACTCGAAAACTTTGTGATAATAATAATAATACTCAAAATCATAAAACCAGTTATACATAGAGTTATGTATTGTGCGGAAGCAAGTGGACGACTTTGTAGTGTTTTTATACTATTAAGACTCTGTTCTTTTGGACCGAAACTGACTGAATTTAACTGAACTTAATTTAACTGAAACTGACTGAAATATAGAGATAAAATATGTCTTCTGAAGCTGAACTGAACTAAACTGAACTGAAACTGACTGAATATAAGTCCAAAAGAACATATTCTAAATGGGGATCATTTATAAGCCCATTTATTTTGGACCTAATAATGCTTTGGGTTTTTGGTGTGGTTGGAGGACCATTGCTTTATTTGTTCGGGTTAATTTAACAGTTGGTCTCTCTTGCGACGAGAAGTTTAAGACGGGTCAAGTAAATACCATTTGAGGGAAAAAGGACAAATGCCCCACCAAACTCACTTTTGTCTTTTTCCCTCAAATAGTATCTACTTGACCCGTCATACGTTTGTGACGGATATCTCTGTTATAAACAAGAATTTGTGATAATTTAATCATGGAGGAAGACAATTATAGAAATGAAATAATTTTGAACGTAAAAAGTTGTCTCAAACTCTCAAAAGAAAAGTATGACTTATGTAACTTAACCTTTGAATATGGAGTATATTAATTATTGCTTACCATAAAATGTTAAACACTTTTCCAACTTTATTAATGTAAAAAGTACTCCGTAAATAATGTAAAAGTAAAATTAACCGCAAGCTAATAATTTAGAAATATAATCTTGTACCCTCGAGACCTCCCGAAGAATTGGTAAGTACCACCGATTATACTACTAATAACATATTTCAAACATCGGGTTTTCTAACATGTGTCCACTGGGCACACGTTAATAAGCTAAATAAAGCAAGTTTTACAATGATATTATCATTAGAAATGAAAATATTAAGATCTATTTACCATATTTAGACAATATACATTTTAATCTTATTTTATTTAGCTTATTAGCATGTGTCCACTGGACACACGTTAGAAAAATTGTTACTCCCTCCGATTCTTTGGATTTGCAACGTATTCCATATTTAACAAATTCATTAGTTTTCTACATTTCCAATTTGGACTTTATAAAATGACTAACATACCCTTCACTTTTCACTAGTATTATATTCCAAAATATTCACTAATTTTTTACATATCTAATGTTTTTTTATTATTATATTGTTTAATCTCACAATAACATCACTCATAGTGGCCCACATTGTTTATGCCTTTCATTAATTAAATATTAATTTGTTTCATTATTATTATTTTAATTTTTTTTAATCTTTTTGTAAAATAGAGACGTCGAATTGATGTGGTCATGGTCATGCATGTGGTTCGGCAACTTTGTCATGCATAAAAAGGGAAATTTTGTACTTCGTACAATTTTTTCTTTGTTCGACACTAATTATGACTAAAAAATGAAGCATCTATACATTCACACCGCACAAATGGTTATGGGTTGGGCCGTTGGCATATCGGGGTGTCATATCAAAGGCATAAACAAACAATTTGACTCATTTGTGACGGTTATATCACTTTCAAAGTTACGGAGTATAACGGCTCAAATATCGCACATATAATTAGATAAGATAAAATCGTAATGTATCTTAAATGACAAATGTTTTAAACTTATCTACCAATTTCTATTAATAATTGACTCATTAAAGGGTCAATGGATCGGGTTATGGTTCGGTCAGATTCAGATCAGACCACTTTCAGGTTATTAAAATCGGATTGATTTCGGTTCGGACCAGATCAGGTTATTTTGGGTTTGCTATTTTCAATTTTTTTTTTAGGAATATCAACTCGTTTTCTATAATAATATCCGGGTCAGTTTTGGGTCAAGAGGGATCAAACTTGAATCTTCTATTCGAATGTCGGATCAGATTCGGGTTGACTTATTTGAAACGGGTCAATTTTGTCAGGTCTATTAAAGATGATATGATTGTCATGGACAAAAATATACTACTCTTATGATAAACAAAATTTTAGTGACTAAGCACTCACTTTTTTTTTTTTGGAAGCCTAGTCTAAGTTATGATTTAGACTTCTACCTAATTTGTGTTTTGGTTTAAAGAACAAATTGGAGGGTAAAATTTCCGATAATCAAGGTAGTATGCCCTCCAAAATAAAGTAGGATCAATAACTCAAGATTGATGTGTTGTTTGTTTATTGAAAAATAAATAATTTTTTATCAAAATTTCGAAAGATCGAACAAAACCACAAATAAAAAAGTTTACAATATCGATTGTTAAAATTTCTTATGGGTTTATATCAAACTATCTGCTATCAAGAGGTCTCATAATACTCTGATTTGAGATACGAGACCTTCTTTACAATAAAATCGTACTTTTTTCTTGAAATTTAAGAACATTTGTCGAAAGGAAATGTAAACTGGTAAGCCGTTGAGAAGTCGGTTTTCCACAGACCAACTGAATATGACTTCAGAGTATATAAACACCGACAAACGGAGAGTTAGATTAAGGAATCGAGTATATTCCATCACATTCTAACCATTAACAACCAGAAAGTTGACATAATGACTTGTCTATATCATTCAACTAGCTCGGTAATGGCTTGTCTGTATTGTAAGTTTACGTAATGGCTTGTCTATATCATTCAACTAGCTCGGTATTTATACCGAAGGCTTACAACGAGATACATTGAATAATGTGTCTCGGGAATATATACTAAATGATATACTAATGACGGGATGTCAAGAGACTCTACTAATTACTACTAATAAGTAATAACTACAGTATATTAATATTGTGTAATAGATTATACAACAAGTTGTACATAACTCTATATACAACTGGTTTTATGATTTTGAGCTTTATCACAAGAGTTTCGAGTTTTGCTGTAAACTCTCTCTATCTCGATAAACGGGTCGAATTTAGCATAGGAATACGGGTCAGGTTGGACTCAAAATCAAATGTGAGAAAAAAAATAATTTTGTTTGAGGATCCGACCATTTGTGGGTGGATCTATTTATAATAAATAGTTTGAAATCAACGTTGATTTAATAAAACGTTTATGAAAATTTTAAAAGAAAAAAAAATAACCGGTTTGATTTAATTGGGATTCGAGCTTGGATCCTGATAGCCGGGATTTGTCGCCAATCCTACCATCAAACAAACCAACTAACCTAAACTAGAATAGCAAGGGCAAGTCGGGTTTGGTGGAGGAGGAAGGTGGGTCGAGTTCTGGGTAATGGGTCAATGAAATTGGGTTTGGTAATGAAGTTGAATTGATTTGGGTTGAGGAGGTGAGTGGGTTGAGGGGTTATGGTTAATTAATGAATTGGGTTGATATGGAGTATGGGCTATGATTATAAATGTGAATGGGCTAGGTTGATAGTTAGAAATGGGTTAGTTTAGGATGAGATGGTAGTTGGATGGTTAAGGTCAAAGTCGGGTTTGACTCGTCTTGACTAGTCTCGATTCTTCCCGGGTTGGTATGTACCTACAATATCAAAATAACTCGAGCAGTACCAAAATTCTAAGAAATATGCTAAAATGACATTATTAAGCTAGACTCGACTAATAATCAAAATTTAACGTAAAATGACTAATTACTAACAAATCGGGTTATAAAATTGATCGAATAAGAGTAGAAATATGGGACAAAAACCGGTAAAATAGCGCGTTATCAGATCCCGGGAATTGGGTGGCCCGGTGGGCTATGATATGAAGCGGTCCAAATGACACAAATGTGGGAGTTCAAAATTGGGCCGTAATTTATAGCTCTTGGGCCAGGCAAGAAGTAGTTAAGCCATTAAGTCATTCCTAAAAAAAAAGTGGTTTGATATTCCTAAAAAAAAATAGTTGAAAATAGCAAACCCGAAATAATTCGGTCTGGTCCAAACCGAAGTCAATCCGAAAGTGGTCTGATCCGAAGCTGACCCGACCAGCCCGATCCGTTGACCCGTTTTGACAGGTCTAATTTTTGATGAGTCAATTATTAAATAGAAATTGGTAAATAAATTAAAAAAATTCGTTATTCCAAATACATTATGATTTTATCTTTATCTAATTACATGGGTGACATTTGAACCGTTATACTCTGTAACTTTGAAACTGATATACCCATCACCAATGGTTTGTTTATGTCTTTGATATGAAACCCAGATATGCCAACGGCCCAACGCACTGACCTTTTGTATCGTGTGAATGTATGAATGTTTCACTTTTTAATCATAATTAGTGTCAAACAAATTTTTTTGTACGAATTACAAAATTTCCTTATGTTATTGTCAACCGTTATTATGAATCTACTACTGCTATTTGCCAAATAGGGCCAAAGAATGATTATAAACTTAAAAAAAAGAAAGTAATCAATAGTAACCAATGGTTTGTTTATTCCTTTGATATGACACCCAGATATGCCAACGGCCCAACGGGCAACGGCCCAACGCACTAACCTTTTGTGTCGTGTGAATGTATAAATGTTTCACTTTTTAATCATAATTAGTGTCAAACAAAAAAAATTGTAAGAATTACAAAATTTTCCTTTTATGCTATTGTTAACCGCTATTATGAATCTGCTACTGCTATTTGTCAAACAGGGCCAAAGAGTGATTATAAACCTAAAAAAAAAGAATGTAATCAATAGTAACCAATGGTTTGTTTATGCCTTTGATATGACAACCAGATATGTCAACGGCCCAACGCACTAACCTTTTGTGTCGTGTGAATGTATAAATGTTTCACTTTGTAATCATAATTAGTGTCAAACAAAAAAAATTGTACGAATTACAAAATTTCCCTTTTATGCTATTGTTAACCGCTATTATGAATCTGTTACTGCTATTTGTCAAACAGGGTCAAAGAGTGATTATAAACTTTAAAAAAAGAAAGTAATCAATAGTTTTTTGGGTTATTGTTGCTATGGGTTAGTCCTATCATGTAGAACTGTTTTATACTTCCTCCGGACACTATTTTTTGTCTCATTATCTCAATATATAGGGACAGTTTTAGTTAAATTTATTGAAATGAAATCTCCTATTAATCTACGTAAAAGTTTCATCCTATTAAATATGGTGAGATGAGCTTACACGATATTACAATGTATATAATTAATAAACTATGAACCTAAACATAGTATTTACGGTAACTCCTTATATGTGTTTCATTTTTTTTAATTTCAACGTAAATTCAATCGCTAAACACGTTAATTACATTCAAATCAAACCGTAAAAGGAAAACCGAAAACAGACTAAGTAAACTATCTATGCGGAGGCTAAACTATTATCCTAATTAATTATAATGAAATTAATTAATCAACCTAAGAGGAGAAACTAACTCTCGGCTTTTATTGGGATATGTGCCCCGAAAGCCACAAAAGTTAGCAAAACCGTTCCCTGAAAGTAGTCAGAAATTTAAAATTAGATTAATTAAGTAAAATAATTAAAATTATTTAATCATAATTAAAGAGGGTCAAAACGGTAAAATCACGTATAACGTGGCTGAAATGTCGACGACATAATAAAGGAGGTCTGGAGATGTATCGGGACTTGAGACGCCATTACACCCTCCATCCCAATATTTGTTTATCATTGTATAAATTGTACAACAATTCAAAATTCAAGTTCACTCTTGTTTATCAATTCAATTTCACCAAATTAACTCGATGAAATGGAGAACAGGAGTGATGACATTGTTCGAACTGACCAGATTATTATTTCTGAAGTAATCTTTTTCTTCCATTTGATTATTTTTTTATTCCATTTGATTATTATTTTTTTTTTTTTTTTGTATTGAATGTCGAATGTCACTTGATCTGTTTGCAGGAAAAGAGCTGGAAGAACTTCTTCTCCTACCTGGGGACCTGGCTTCCTTGTGTCCATTGCATACATTGATCTAGGAAACTGTAAGACGACGACTGTCGACTGTGACCTCTTTTCTCTTCTTGACTAAATTTAACTTTAACTCCGACCTAAAAATTCATAGGTGCGCAATAAATTGATGCTATTTCGTGATATCTTTGATAAATAGAGTTATGGTAGGAGCGAATCCAGAACTTTTTTAACGTTATAGGAATTAGGAAACATATATACGATAACTATTTTTATACGGAATAATTTATTAACCTTAATACAAAAATATATTAACCGCAGTACAAAAATACATTAAGCATAATACAAAAATATATTGAGTTTGTCTTATGATTAGTACAAAAATATATTGTACTCCGTATTCAATATAAAAATATATTCATCATTCCCATTCTTGAACATTATTAATGTATACAGTTAAAATAAACCGATCTTACCGAATCAACGAATCAAAAATATGGATTCAAAAAACAAATAAATTTTTTAGAGTTTGTTCAAGTCAGTTTATTATTATTATTCCAATTCTATTCTCGAAGAAGGAGGAGGGGGTTTGGTTTATGTGGAATACACGAGATATAGGTTGTGATAGTTTGTTATAAGTGGAATTTCCGTTTAATTGTACGTGCCATATTAGGTCTGACGACAAACTTGATTAAATGGAACATATTTCTCTTAATTACTTAATTAAAAGGGTGAAGTGAGTTGATATATTATCCTTGGACAAGCTTAGCGATCCCAAAAGCAGCAACGGAAGCAATAGCCCAATCAAAGCAGTTTGGAAAGCGCTTCTAAGAAGCTGGCTGCCAGTGAAGTAACCCTTGACAAACCCAAAGACTAAGAGCGCGATTAATGTAACTACGACCGATGCTGAGACTGCATCCCGTGCGTCCGAGATGAATATGTAAGGAAAGAGCGGGACAATGCCACCCATGACATAGGAGATTGCGATTGTGAATGCACTTTGTAACGCTCTTTTTGGGTCCGGCTTCTCTAGGCCTAGCTCAAACCTGTCCATCATATCACGATAGAGCGCCACCGGGTGGCGTCGAATCTCGGCGTCACCGGAATAAAATAATAATAATAATAATTCGGCGCCACCGGAATAAAATAATAAAAAAAATAAAATCTTGAAAATCTTTATTTTGATTTTGAGTAAAATTCAAAAGGGTATATATGTAACTTTACCATTTATTATTTATTATAAATTATTTAATTAATAATATTTTAAATAAAATAGTATTTACCGTATCTTTTAATTAATTCTTCACCATTATTTTACGTATTACTGATTCATCATTATTATTTGAAAAAAAAAATCACCATTACCACTTTAAAACTTGAAAGAAGATCGAATATTTTACTTAATTGTTGCAAATGTTTAATAATTGGGTGATTTGTGAACTTTGAATTGCTAGGTAATTTATTTTACGAATATTAATATCTAAATAGTGTCACATTGATTAATTTTTTTTAATCCGTAAAAATGGGGACTACTTTTTACCGTCGGTGTTAATTACGTGAAATGACGACTTTGTCCTTGCTATTTATTCTCAAAATAATATTACTTTTACATTTTATAGATTATCGATTTATTAAAACTCGATAACAAAACCGTCTTTTCCGATTATCGTAATAAACCAAAACCGACTCCATATATAGTTAATTACGCAAAATGACGAGTTCTCCTTTGCAATTAATCCTCGAAATATTATCACATTTACATTTTATAGAGTATCGATTTATTAGAACTCGATAATAAAACCGTTTTTTCGATTATTGTTACGCCTCCGATTTTAAACAGTTAATTAGACTAATTAACGACTTAATACAATTTAATAAACGTAATTAACACATACGAGTAATATGCAAATTAAATCCTAATTAATCTACGACAAGTCGACAATCAAGATTTATTATACAGATCGATACAAATTAAAATAAAAAAATCCGGAAGTGGGTCAGGTCAAGTGGGTTTTTCGACCCACCTAAAGGTCATATTATTTTTTCTATAATACTTGAAAGTTTTGAGAAATAATTTAAGTATAATATAAATCTTCCATTAGTATGAGACATGAAG
The DNA here is from genome assembly GCA_958450325.1 of Agrostemma githago. Taxonomy (NCBI): domain Eukaryota; kingdom Viridiplantae; phylum Streptophyta; class Magnoliopsida; order Caryophyllales; family Caryophyllaceae; genus Agrostemma; species Agrostemma githago. The sequence goes on along the minus strand of OY288247.1, from coordinate 75,025,273 downwards.
TATAAGGTGATGAAATTGGTTACATTGATACAAAGGGCTCAGGTTCGAATCCTCTTGTTCGCACATTTGATTTTTGAGCCTTTTGAAAAAATAATTAAAATTTACAAAATTATGCAATTAACAAGGATCCAACCCTAGACCTATTGATTAGAAGGCAAATAACCAAACCAATACACCACCATCAACAAAATGATATTTCAAATGGCTGAAAACTGTCTTAAAAGAGAAAAAAAAAACGAAAATTACTCGAATCGAAGAAATTCTTTGAATCCCCCATGGGGGAATCGAAGAAAAACTTCGAATCCCCCATGGGGGAATCGAAGAAATTCTTCGAATCCCCCATCCGCGAGTCGAAGAATTTCTTCGACTCCCCCCCATTTTCCGGATTTTTTTTCTCTTTTAATACAATTTTCAGGCATTTGAAGTATTAGTTTGTTGATGGTGGTGGAGTGGTTTCGTCATTTGCCTTCTAATCAATAGGTCTAGAGTTCGATCTTCATTAATTGCATTTTTTTTTTATTTTTTCAAAAGGCAAATGTGCGAACAAAAGGATTCAAACCCAAGCCCTTTGTATGAAATGTTATCAATGTAACCAATTTCACCACCTTATACATCGGGTCGAAAAACCCACTTGACCTGACCCATTTCCGGATTTTTTTATTTTAATTTGCATCGATTTGTATAAAAAATCTTGATTGTCGACTTGTCGTAGATTAATTAGGATTTAATTTGCATATTACTCGTATTTGTTAATTACGTTTATTAAATTGTATTAAGTCGTTAATTAATCTAATTAACTGTTCAAAATCGGAGGCGTAACAATAATCGAAAAAACGGTTTTATTATCGAGTTCTAATAAACCGATACTCTATAAAATGTAAATGTGATAATATTTTGAGAATTAATTGCAAAGGAGAACTCGTCATTTTGCGTAATTAACTATATAGGAAGTCAGTTTTGGTTTATTACGATAATCGAAAAAAACGGTTTTGTTATCGAGTTTTAATAATCGATAATCTATAAAATGTAAAAGTAATATCATTTTGAGAATAAATAGCAAGGACAAAGTTGTCATTTCACGTAATTAACGCCGACGGTAAGAAATAAAGCGCTGACGGTAAAAAGTAGTTGCGGTAAAAATTTGACACCGATTACGTTGTTTACCAATTTCTTGAACCGATTACTTTTTTTTAATCCGTAACACGATTATATTTTTTTACCAATTCGTCACTTCGGTACCACTTTTTTTACCTATTTGGCACCGACGACATTTTTTTTTTATCAATTTTTCACTTGGGTGCCACTTTTTTGTACATATAAACGTAAGAGTGATGATAATTGAAGTTTTGAAGGGAAAAAAATTAGTGAGATATTAAAACGTTAAAATGTGTGTGACTCGAACACAAGTACAACTAATACACATACCAATTATTCACTTCCTAAATATCACTCTATGTACTTCTCTGTTTCAAAAGGTGATAAAATTATATATAATGTATATGCAATATTTTTTTTCCAATATATACGTAACTAATCCTACAATTAAGTCTTTTTTTTGCAAATCTTCAGATTCTTTTGTTATTTTCTTTTCTTTTTTCTTTTTTAAAATTATACGGAGTATATTATAAGTTATTTTAAATATGTGAACTACCGAATTTACCCTTTACAACTAATATTGAAATTTTTTTAATAATTTCTGGATGAATGTTTAATAATTTTTTTTACGTAAAACGCGTGTAACTTTTCACGGGTATTAACCTAGTAAAGATTATAGAGTATAAATACTTGCTAGGCCCAATAAATAGGTCGAATTGATCAGAATATAGGTCCGATATGAGACGGATTATACAAGTTACGAGCCAGATTATGATAGGAATATCAAATATGGATCAGGTTAGACTCAGAAAAAGTTTTTTTTAAAAAAAAAAATTTATAAGACGATTTTGGGCGAAGCGGGCAAGTGCTCTAAACCTCACAACGAAGGGATTCGACCTTTTATATATGGATCTATTTATAATAAATAGTTTGAAATCAACGTTGATTTAATAAATCGTTTATGCAAAAATCACCGGTTTGATTTTGTTGAGATTCGAGCTTGGATATTGGGAACGGGCTGGTGGGCTAGGCTATGAAGTGGTCCATATGACACAAATATGGGAGTTCATAATTGGGCCTTAGCCCAAAGCAGAAGATAGTCTGGTTTGGGATATCTTGCTAACCCATTTAAAAGAAGTTATCACCAATTTCTTGGGTTCTCATTATCAGTTAGTCCTATCATGTACGACTGTCTTGTACAATAATTTATTCAAAGTACAGAGAATTCAGTATGATTTGATTTATTTTCGTTTGAGAATTTTATACTAAATTAAGGTAAGAAATGTGTGTATTATGTGTTTATGTTTTGAGAATTTCTATTGGTGTATTGTTATTTCCACAATAGCAAAACTTGTTCTTTTTGTCGGGAGGATGTAAATGATAATATTAACCAGGTATATCTGTATGTCAGTTTTATTTATCATTCACTATATATATTTGTTATTCTCGCATTATTTACAAACAAATGGTAACGACGACAGACCTCCTTTATAACAAAGACAACTGGTTGAACTCGATCTCATTAAACCATATTCAATTCAAACCGAAGTCAATCTAAAAGTTACGAAAAACCATGTTCGATTAGATTTTTTGAAGAATGATTCGAAAAGCAATATAACAACTCTTATTTCTATAAAAAAGGTTCATGATTTTTAAAAATTATATTTGTTTCCGATCAGAATCGATGAAGTTGAAGCTTCAAAAATCCCCTTATAATGATCTTGGTGATAGTTGATCACCTTTTTCTCTAAATAAATAAAGAAACACACTTAAAAAAAATTTTAGATTCGAACATGAAACCTACTATTCCAGAATATCTGATCTTAACCGCTGTGCCAAGTCATCTTCGACACAAACACTTAAATTATGTATGAAATTATGACTTGCTATTACCGGTCATAGTGACTTGTTGTAACTTTCTAGGGTTTTTATTAGGTCCGTTGCAGTTATCGTGAAAGTCAAAATTACAATAAAAATATTTTTTTCATAGCTTCTATAAGGCTAATTGAAAAACAAATGGAAGATGAATTTTCGGAAAATTTAATTTTTTTTATCAATGGCCGAAAATGAACACGAAATGTAAATTAGAAGAAGAAAAGTGAGAGGAATAGTTGAAAAAGAAAGGTTCAACAGGTAGCCGGTCACCCATAACAAAGCGAACCTATAAAACAAATCACTTTTTAATCAATTAATTTGGTCTTCAATCCATTTTGGATCTTCACTCTTTAATTCTCTTATTCCTCACCTCATGCATGCATCTCCATCCTATATATATACACTAGTATATAGCTAAGTTTTCCATCTATTTTCAATAACAAATCACCTCCAATATATTTTACTAATTTCACTTTTCAAAGTCTCCTTATAAATTAATAAAATTATTATAAATTAATAAAATTATATAACTATGAAAAGTCCTTCATCTTCTAGTACATCAAACTCATTTGAGAGTACAACAAACCCTTTAAAATACCTCTTGATGAAAAAACCCAATTGCCCTAACTATGATTTGGTAAATCAACCCTTGGAAGAGCCTAACAATCCCAAAAATGACCATGGAAACAATACTCAACCAAAAATCCTTCATAAATGTCACATTTGCTCTAAAACATTCAACACCATACAAGCCTTAGCAGGCCATCAAAACGCTCATAAAAGTGAGAAGCGGTCGAAACTCAAAACCAAAATCAACGATCAAATGGCAGTCGATGAGAACAACGACACCAAAGGTAAGAAAAAGTTACTAGATTATGAGAATCGAGAAAATTCTCGATCTCACCATCATTCTCGTTATGATCATATGGATGTTAATATCGACTCTGATATCCACATGGTAAGAAATGAGGATAACAAAGGTAAGAGGAAACTATATGAATTTATTGACGACGGTCATCATCTGCATGACCGTCGTCAAATCAAACATAATCCTCAAGACCATAACATGATAACTAGTTCTCAAATTGAAAATCCTAACAAGGGTATTGATGCTCCATTTGTTAGGGCAGTTGTGCCTTTAACTCAGTATTATCAAGTTGCTACAAACCCTAATTTTAAGGCATATAACCCTTCTTTAGGGCTATTTGTAAGTCCTCAATACACCAACTTTCCAATTCCCCAAACTCTACCTACTAATACTCCTTCAACCTATTTCTCACACCCAACCCAACAACAAAGCTATCCGAACCTAATGACTCGAACCATAAACCCTATTATTCCAAACTACTTTATGGCTCAGGCTCAGCCCCGACCCCAACCTCCCCAACCTGAGCCATCTTTTCCTCCATGGTTCGCGGCTAGACAACCTCAGCCTCAACCTAAACCCGAGCCATCTTTTCCTCCATGGTTCACTTTTCAACCGCCTCAGCCTCAGCCATCTTTTCCTCCATGGTTCGCGGTTCATCAGGCTCAACCTCAACCGGAGTCATCTATTCCTACAGGGTTTGCAAGTCGACAGACTCAGACTCAGGCTCAGGCACAGACTCAAGCAGAGCCATCTATTCCTGCATGGCTCACAATCCGACAGACTCAAGGAGATCGGTCTGAGATACATATCGATATCCCTCCTTGCCGGGCTCAAGGACCTCATCAAAACATGGTCAGGGTTAGCCCTAATGGAAGCAATGTGGGCGAGAATGCTACGGTTCAGCAGCGAAAGCCGGCAGCTTCGGACAAAATTGACTTGGAATTAAAGTTGTAGTGGAAGAACTCATCAAGAACATGAAGTGAGAATGAAGATCAAGTATCTTATTTAATAATTTTAATATTTTTTTTTAAATTCAATGTATTAGACTTCTCTAATTAATTTCCTTAGATGATTAGATTATTACCTGAATATGTAATTTTACCTCATTTAGTCCCGTTAATAGTTTACATTTACTTTATTTTTACCTTACAAAATAAAGTAAACGTAAACAATTTAATGTGACGGAGGGAGTAATACATCTTGGTTTTTATTTTATTTTATTTTCATATTATAAGTATAATATAATAGCAAAACTAGTTGTCTTAATTAAATCTCGTGATTATAGCCTTTTTTTTAATGTTTGCGAGCTAAAACAAATAAATTAAAACAATATATCTGATTAATTACTCAAATTAATAGATTCTACACAAATTTTTGTATAAGATGGTCTCACGATAAACAAGTAAATTATACTAATGGGCTCACTAGTATTGGACTATCCAAGTACTCCACCTATCAAAACAATCAATATTTATTAATAAAAAATCATTTTGAGACGTTAGAAAATCATTGATGAAAATAGAGCAGTAAAATATACTCATACTAGTAATAAGATTAATTTAATTCGTGGTTATTTCTGTACATAAAGATGTCTCGTTTAATTAATTAATAATTTTTTATTTGTTATTAATCAACACAAACCATTTGATAGCAGTTATCTTATGACTAACATGTTACTCTTGTGATCACACAAGTAAATAGAGTAACGGACGAGCTAAAAGCCTAAAAAGGTGAGAAAAACGAAGCAAGAAGAAGAAACAGTTTGAATTCGAGGGAATAATGACGTAAAAAAATGAAGAAATTAGGGCAGATTTTTAGGGCATCGATCAAGTGACGTCAACAAAGTAAGACTATACCTTTTAAGTGGTATCACATGTACTTTGCTACACTACTTTTACGAGTAACGCCTTTTTATACTTGTGCCACGAAGCAACGCACAAGGTTTTTATAGATATGGATTAATTTAGTTGGGGTATGTAATTAATTTGAGTTAATGACAACTTTTTTTTTTGATTTACGACATCGAAAACAAAACTTAAATGGACAGATCAATATGTCGGAGAGTTACCTAAATAACTTGTTATGCTCGATTGATGAGAAGTTTATGATCGGTATATAGTCATGACAATAAATAACACTTTATTATGTTCATGTCGTGCAACAACCCTGTTCGGTATACTGTAAGATACATGCTTTTCTTACATCGGTATCGTGAACATCGATGCAAGAAAAGCACAACATATATAAGATATCAACTTTCTGCACCAGCTTAAGGTCGATTGGGCTAAGGCTATCGGGCCAAAGACTTGAAGATGGCTTACTATAACACCCCGATCCAAACCTTGGAACATAAATGTTAGTCGTGGTTAATTAGTTGCTCATCAGACTGTGTACTTTTCTCATTAACGGACAAATTTAAATAACTTTTACACGATTAACGAACTTTCGGTCGACGGAGATGTGTAACATGTACCAGCACACTCAAACGCTGTCCGTTGCTGCTCATATTTTGCGGGGTCTTCTAACCTGACCCGATAAGCAATCTGTACAATTTCTGGTCATTTTTATTTCGGACCCCGAATCTATGAAAATCGTGGATAATACACTTCAATTTGAGCAGTTTGGAAGGTCGTTTGAGGACCGATTTCTAATTGACCTGGATTTTATACCATGTGTTTGGGTTCGCATCAGTATGTACCCCACCTGATTTCAAGTCCAAATGACAAGTTCACATTGCTTTTGCACGGTTAACGGACTTTCGGTCGACGAAGGTGTAACACGTACCAGCTCACTCAAACGTTGACCGTTGGTGCTCACATTTTGCGGGGTCTTCTAAACTGATCTGGTGAGCAATCCGGGCAATTTCTGGCCATTTTTGTTTCGGACTCCGAATCTCTGAAAATCGTGGATAATACACTTCAATTTGAGTCATTCACGAGGTCGTTCGGGGACCGGTTTCTAATTGACCTGAATTTTATATCATGTGTTTGGAGTCGCATCAGGATGTACCTTGCCGAATTTCAAGTCCAAACAACAAGTTTACATCGCTTTTACATGATTAACGAACTTTTAGTCGACGGAGGTGTGACACAAACCAGCACACTCAAACGTTGACAGTTGCTACTCATATTTTGCGGGGTCTTCTAAACTAACCCGGTGACCAATCCGTGCAATTTCTGGCCATTTTTATTTCGGATCCAGAATCTCTGAAAATCGTGGATAATACACTTCAATTTGAGCTATTCAGGAGGTCGTTCGGGGATCGGTTTCTAATTGACCTAAATTTTATATCATGTATTTGGGGTCGCATCTGGATGTACCCTGCCTGATGATTTCAAGTCCAAACAACAAGTTTACATCACTTTTATATAATCAACGGACTTTTGGTCGACAGATGTGTAATACATACCAGCTCACTCAAACGTTGTCCGTTGCTGCTCATATTTTGCAGGGTCTTCTAACCTGACTCAATGAGCAATCAGTGCAATTTCTGGTCATTTTTATTTCGGACCCCGAATCTATGAAAATCGTGGATAATACACTCCAATTTGAGCAGTTCAGAAGGTCGTTCGAGGACCAGTTTCTAATTGACCTGAATTTTATACCATGTGTTTGGGGCTGCATCAGGATGTATCCTGTCCGATTTTAAGTCCATACGAGAAGTTTACATCGCTTTTACACGATATCTGAGTTTTGGTCGACAAGATTTAATTTATCACGAACCATCACACTCAAACGTTGTTTGTTGCTGCTCATATTTTGTGGGATCATTAGGTAGCATCTGTACAAGACATAAAAGAGTCCTTACCCTAGTACTAGTCTTGTTTAGCAAGCTAAGGCAAAGATACATGACAAGATTACAATTCTAACTATAAGGAAAGAGATCCTAATTATAGTCGTCGTCGCTCGGGTCCAACAGAATGAACGAGTCTTGGATTCTTTCTTCAAGCTCGATCTTGAGTTCAATTCCTCTCTGGGAGTCCTTAATCTGGAAATAAGATCGAGGTCGGGGGCTAGGAGGATTTGAAAGGCATAATGGCATTAAGATTTCCATGATTTTACCGAGACAGAATTTTGAACTTGTTATTCTCTTTCTTGCAAAAATATTTCCTTTTAATTGGCGGCTATCATATCATTAATGTGTTTTAATGTTTGCACGCAATAATTGTACCCGGCTTTTCAAGAGGATTAATGACTAGATCGTAAGACGAATGAGATCAAAAAAGTCATCCCATTTATAGGAACTCTATTCTGTACCAGAAGCAATGATATCTCCACTAATGAGTCGAGTTTGAACTCAGGTTTTGGTGAAGTTAAGACATTAACAACATACAATGCAAGATAGGGTTTACTAAGTATATATGAGATCACAGTTCTGCGATCTTATCCCGGAGGACACAACATTGATCTTCTTAGCTTATGACACTGTGGAATGGGATTTTGTGCGACGTTGTCAAAGGCGTAATATTGATGGAATTAGAAGCAGAGTTACCGCGTCTTACTAAACTTGTGATGTAATTGATGTTTTGATCTGTTATGGCAACATACGTTTCAAAAAAAAAAGTTAAACGGAAAGACCTTTTTATCGAAGTATACACTATCTAATTTTTTTTCGAGTAATATTATCTGAATATTTATAGTTAGGGTTTTATAACGGTCATAGTAATTACATGTTTTGCGCTAGTTATCAATTAAAATGGAATTTTATTATGACAGGTATAAAAACCTAATTGTAATTATTACAGAGCACATTGCTAACCGATAACGACAATATTACATAATTTCTATCTAGCCGATAAACCTTTTTTATGATACAGAATACAGAGTATTAGTTCGAAAATTACCACTTAAAAATTTTCTATTATAAATGAAAATAATAATTTATAACATCTTTAAGTTAATTGAAGAATTCACTTTGTCATACAAAAAATCAACCAATTGTCTTGGGTTTCAACCCTCAAAATATAATAATTTTAGGGTTTTTCTACGTTGTACCCTCATATTTTTCCGTTTTCTACCATATACCCCTCCTGTTTTCAAAACCCTCACTTATACCCTTGTAGTTGATTAATTTCATTAAACGTGACCTAATTACAATTATTCTACTTAAAAACCTTAATTAATTTCCATCTCCGTCTCCTATGTTTTCTCTAATTCTAATTTGCATGCATAATTTCTGATTTTTTTTCTTCATTTTATCATAATTCTTTCACTCTTTATTTTAAGTGCAACATTAATGCTTTGTTTATTAATGTGATTAAATTAATTTCGTTAGAACTCAATAAAATATCTATTTTAAGCTACAGAATAAGTTGGGGTGAAAGTGGAGGAAAATCAATTAGGTAAAAAAGAATAAGAAGTTGATGTATAAAATGAGGAAAATAGGAAAAATTAATGAAATGGAGGAAAAGTTGGGGAAAATGGAGGGAATACAAGTCAATGTCGTCAAAACTGGTTATATCATAGCCTAGAATCACTGTCATGCCATGTAATTAACGGAGCATTAAACGGATAATTGTGATTAGGCCACGTTTTATGAAGTTAATCAACTACAGGGGTATTAGTAGGAGTTTTGAAAATAGGAGGGGTACATGGTAGAATACGGAAAAACATGAGGGTACAACGTAGAAAAACCCATAATTTTAAAACTTAGGAGAGAGTTTTATTGTCCATATGGTCATACTTGGCCTGAACCTGGAAAATAAGATTATACACCTGGTTGTACAATAGTCAAGACAAATTTGTTGAACTTTTGTGTATATTTACTGAGGTTATACAAGTTTCTGAGCTAAGCTGTAAGTTTTTGAGCTTAAACATTTATGTGATTTAATTCGACAATTTTACACTAAAAATTCAAAAAGTTTACAGCAAAACTCGAAATCTTTGTGATAAAACTCAAAATCATAAAATCAGTTGTACTCAAAACCAGTTGTAAGTTGTACATAGACCTATGTACAACTGGTTGTATAATCTTCTCATTGCCTAAACCTGAGCTAAATTAGATGGTATGGAAAACAATAAATGACAACATACATTGTTGAAATGAAATCAATTCAGGGTATGATCCAAGTTAGGTTGGTTTAATTTCATTCATATACATTACCTAAAAGGTTGAGATAAGAAATTAAATAAGTGAGACTTGTACTCTCCCTGTTCAATCCAAAGTGAGTGCACATTTGATTTTATTCATTTAACGAGATGCGTTTTACATCACCAATATTTTTCATTTTACATCAGGAAAAATAGTAAAAAATTAGTCAAATATGATCTTATCTTAGATAACAGAGATGACTCAGATGTATGAGAGCAAATCCTTATCTCATTTTGTGTCCGTTTCATTTTCTATCTTACCTTTTTCTTCTTGTGAGACATCAATTTAATACTACTATTACTTTTTTTTTGGTTCAGATGAGTTGACTATACGTTACGCGTAAGAATTAACCTATTAATCTAAGATAAGAAAGTTCTTACCATTTGAACTAACTCGTGTTCATCACACCGATTTTAATATCAGAAAGAGGGTGTTTCAAAAGATAAAGTTTATCAGTAGGTCTTATGAGAGACTGTCTCTTATTAACTTTACTGAGAGATTAAGTACAAATGGAAGTAACAGTGATACCAAACCTGATAGAAGTAGGTACGATTAACATAAAAGAGTGTACAAATATAAAGAGGGTGCGCTTTTTATAAAAACAGGTACAAAACAAAGCTGTCATTTAAGGGTACGAATAAGACATAGAGTGGTACTGAAGAGTCGTCTCTCAATAAGTTATTGAGAGACCGTCTCTTCCAAGATTTTGTGAATATTTATATTGACGGAAATATTATTTAAATTGAACCCACCCAAAAATGATATCGTTGTGAACTAATTAATTTTAAAATAAGCGGATTTATTGTCAACTATCAGGCACACTGTTTATGTTTTGACCCCTTAATAATCCCATAGTTTTCGCAAGGGTGGAGTCTAATGGTTAAAACTTGTTACCATCACCTCAAGAGTCTCATCAGGTTCAAGTCCTTGCAAGAGCGATCTTGTGTGAGTTGTATGGCTTGAGGCTATGACTTCTAGACTTGGTGTTGTGTTTTGGAGATTACTGCGTACACCCGAGGGTTTACCAAAATGTACCAAAGGTAGCAGCCACGGGTCCCTTCATCACTAAAAAAAATCCCATAATTTGTTACTAAATACAATTGATATGATTCTTAATTTGTCAATAAAGATTTTAAAAATTAAAGGTTATGTTCTATTTATCTAACAAATTAAATGCTGAAAACACACTCATTAATGAGTTTATTTTTCCAATTTATCCTTGATATAAAAAGAAATAAATCGTCAAATATATTTCTCCAAATTTGTTCATAAAAGGTACTCTTCCCGTCTCGTTCATTTATCTGTCTTTTATATTTATTGTGAGTAATATTTTAATAAAAAACAAACAAATGAACGAGACGGATGGAGTAAATCTCTTTAGTCCTAACTATCTCATGTTTAAGTATTGTGAGACAAATTATACTCCCTACTAGTTTGAGAATTTCTCTCGTTTTCTTTTTTGACTTTAACTTGGTTTACTTCCCACTTTTCTCTTTGAACTGTACTTTTAATAATTCTTTATTCATCCTTCAATTTTTATTCTTTTCCTATATACATAAATCCAACATCTTTTCACTTTATAAAACAACCTTAATGAATATAAATATAAATTAATGAATCATATAATACACACTAACAATTAATGAAAATAAAATATTAATAAATAAAATAATAACTACTTATTATTTTTAGTAATTTGGTTGTAAGATTGTTGTAAAATATAAAGAATTGTCCCAAAAACAAAAATAAATAAAAAATAAAAAAAAGAAAGAAATCATTGATTTGATTCATTTAACCTATTTTATTCATAAAACAAAGTAAAATAAAATAAATAATCTTCCTTCATTTGAGTCATTTGTTTATTCTTTGATTAAATACTCATCATAAATAATATTAAGGGGTCGTTTAGTTACCCTCTTAAATCGTGGGAAGTAGAACTTCCCATAAATTGATAAATTAGGATGATGTTTGGTTGCTCACTTCCCGGGAATTGTCACTTCCTCCATAATGGGGGAAGTTACTCACCAAGCCCCCCTTGGTGTGTAGAACTTCCGCATGAAGTTATTTCCCACGTGACAACCAAACTATATTTTTGTTATTCCCATGAAATACAAATTCACGTGAATTTAAGTTCCCGGTAACTCCATCTTCCCATGGTGAACCAAACGAGCCCTAAAGGTAAACTAATGACCGAGTACTATTATATTGTATAACCGTTGTGCCTTGTGACAGAGCTGAAAACTATTCGTATTAGCAATTTATGATAAATCATGACTATTTTAGATTATTTAGTGACAACCCACTCTTAGTTAAATATTTACCATTTTGTGATACTAAAAACTAAAAAAGTGTCACTATTTAACCTATGACAACTTTACCATTGTCGCATGGTACAACGGTGGTACACAATAGTTACTCTTTTTATAGGATTGTCCTATAGGACGAACAAACCCGACTTTAGAAGTCAGAGTTACTCTTCCCGTCTTAGCCATTTGTTTACCTTAGAATTTGTGGTCCTCATGTATTATGGAACAAGACCAAATTAGAGAAAATTCATCAAAAAAAAATCAAATTTTGAACTTAAATAATTCTAAATTCAAAACTACATTGTTTAAATTACTAACATTTGAGTTTGTCTTATACAAAATATTTAACAATTGGGGAATAAAAAGAAAGAAATCATCGATTTTTTCCCCAATTTATTCATAAAATATCAATGAAATAAATCCTTATAATTTTATTACGTTTGAAGCATGGTCACGTTCAATTTGCGCCTTTTCAATAGAAGATGGGCTAACACTCCCAATAACTATAGTATAAATATGCCCTAATGAGACTATCACTTTCACCAAATTATTAGCACCCAAAAAAAAAAAAAAATATTACATACGACTTCTTCTTCTTTCTCTTCTTCTTATAACATTTGAGGGATTTATTACAATTTTTCTCTTATTATTTCGTGCCAAATTCAGTTCAGTTTGAAAATGGTGCGTATGATGAGAGCGTGTAATCATCCTGATGTTATCGAAGAACGTGGTTCACCAAGTTATTCATTTAGTGAGAGTGTCGATAGTTGTTCATCGTTCACTTCCGAAGGTGAGAAAGGTGAAGAAGTTGCCGGACCCTCTAATAACAAGGGTAAAACACCCATGTATAACATTTTAAGGGAACGTCGTCGTCATAAAAAAATTCGACGTACAATGAATTTGAGTCGGTTAAACGATTCAACTAAACTTTCGTTTGAGTGTAATCATTGTAGTGCTGTGTTTGGTGAGAACATTACCCTAGCCGCTCACAAACGGCTCTACCATCCACACGTTCGTCTACCGGGGGACGAACCCAAGACGATCATCGTGATCGATGAAGAGGATCAAGAAGCGGATTCACATCCAGCGCCAGCACTTGCACGTGCTCCAGCGCTGGTGATTAGGTCTGCTCCTGCTCCACCAGCGCCGGCACCTGCACCTGCACGTGCTCCAGCACCTGCACCTGCACGTGCTCCAGCACCTGCACCTGCACGTGCTCCAGCGCTGGTGATTAGGTCTGCTCCTGCTCCACCAGCACCGGCGCTGGTACGTGCACGTGCTCTAATACCGGCACCTGCACGTGCTCCAGCGCTGGTGATTAGGTCTGCTGCTCCTGCTCCTGCTCCACCATTGCCTAGCTCGGTCCACACCAGGCCTTTGGTGCCCCGCATGGCAAATGGACCGCCAAGGACTTCGTTCCATGCCATGCCCCCGATGACTGGTGGGGCAAATGGACCGCCAAGGGCTTCGTTCCATGCCATGCCCCCGATGACTGGTGGGGCAAATGGACCACCAAGGGCTTTGGTCCAATCCATGCCCCAGAGAGGCATGGCAAGTGGACACCCACAGAGGCCTGTCCAGACCACCCTGCCATTGTTGGCAAGGATGGCAAATACTAATGGATTATCGGGGTCTAGGGTGGCGGCTCAGGGCATGCGCCCCAGGGGCATGACAAATAATGGATCGAGTTCAAATGCTGAGGCGGTCACATTGGATCTAGGACTGAATCCAGTTGCTGAGCCGCAGACATTGGACCTAGGGCTCGCTGTCGGCAGCCAATGGTTTCAGGGGTGGCCGGGTTGGCAGGCCAATAATCAAGATGGGTTCGCCAGGGTTCAGTGGCTTAAGTTCATCGAGGGAGTGATGTTCCAACGGGCGGGTCGTAGCCCCTCCGACCCTAAGCCCTTGTCTGATGAAGAACTTGAACTTAAATTAAACTGAAAGTGTAGTTTTCTGCTGGCAAAAAAAAGTCTAATTTCCCAATTACAACAACATAATTTTAATTAAGGGTCTTTTTCTTTTCTTTTTCATGTTTTTATTTGAATAATGTCGATTTCTATGTCGATTTAGTTAATGTGTTCATCATTTTTTTTTAATTTGTGTAACTTGTTGTTGTTGTTGTTGTTTGTGTCTAGCTTATGTTATGTCCTTAGGATTGAGATCGAATTGTATGCCATGAAGCAATGTTGTATCCCATAGATTTTAATATTATGTTTTTTTTTTAATGAAAATTATTGGGTGTATTTTCTTTTAATTTCTTCCTTGATTTGAGCCCTTATCGATCATGGTCACGTTATTTGTAATGGTAGATTGTAGAGTTTGTTGACCAAAACTGTCGTTGTGGAAAGTTGAAAAAATAGATGAACCTAATTGGTGGGTGATACATGGGTGAAAAATGTGAGGATAGATAAATCCAATTTTTAAAATTAAATACATTCTTATAATATCAACCCAAAAATATTAAAGAGATGATTTTTCAATAACGTTATTGAGAGACCTGTCATATGATAAGGGAATGTTGCAAAAGTATTAAATGTATTGGAAGAAAATTAAATGGAAAGGTAATTGTTCACATTTGTAACGAACTTGACAAATATCGTTGGATTTATAACGAATAAAACGATATTTTTTGGTGCAATGCATTTAAAAAGTTAGATCCTAACGAACATTTAATGTGTAACGAACATAACGGGCATGGTTTGATTTGTAACGAACATCAAATTTGGACCAAGTGTTGTCCATATTAGATCCTAACGAACATTTAATTAATCTGTAACGAACATAACGGGCTTGGTTTGATTTGTAACGAACATATATAACGGGCTTGGTTTGATTTGTAACGAACATCAAATTTAATTTGGACCAAGTGTTGTCCATATTAGATCCTAACGAACATTTAATTAATCTGTAACGAACATAACGGGCTTGGTTCGATTTGTAACGAACATCAAATTTGGACCAAGTGTTGTCCATATTAGATCCTAACGAACATTTAATTAATCTGTAACGAACATAACGGGCGTGGTTTGATTTGTAACAAACATAAATTTGAGCCAAGTGTTGTCCATATTAGATCCTAACGAACATTTAATCTGTAATGAACATAACGGGCTGATTTGTAACAAACATAAATTTGGACAAAGTGTTGTCCATGTTAGATCCTAACGAACATTATTAGATTTATAACGTATATCATTAGATTTGTAACGAACATAACGAACATCATTTTGGCACAAGTGTCGTAGATATTGGATCCTAACAAACATCATTTGATTTTGTATCGAACATAACGAACTTTATAATGATGCACGTGTTGTGAATATTAAATTCTAACGAACATCATTAAATTTGTAACGAACGCAACGAACATCATTTTTGTTCAAGCCAAGTGTTGTTGTTGTTAGATTGTATTGAACATCACTAGATTTGTAACGAACATAAGTTTGGAGCAAGTGTTGACCATGAGTAGATCTGTAACGAACATAACGAATATCATTTTATTGGCACAAGTGTCGTAGATATTATTGGATCTTAACAAACATCACTTGATTTGTAACGAACATAACGAACTTCATTTTTGCAAAGTTGTCGATATCAGATCTTAACGAATCATTGGAATTGCAACGAACATAACGACCATCATGATTGTGCAAGTGTTGTTATTAAACCCTAACGAACATCATTTAATTTGTAACGGACATCATTAAATTTGTAACGAACGCAACGAACATCATATTGGCACAAGTGTTGTAGATATTATTGGATCTTAACAAACATCACTTGATTTGTAACGAACATAACGAACTTCATTTTTGCAAAGTTGTCGATATTAGATGTTAACGAATCATTGGAAATGCAACGAACATAACGACCATCATTATTGTGCAAGTGTTATTATTAAACTCTAACGAACATCATTTAATTTGTAACGAACATAACGAACATCATTAAATTTGTAACGAACGCAACGAACATCATATTGGCACAAGTGTTGTAGATATTATTGGATCTTAACAAACATCACTTGATTTGTAACGAACATAACGAACTTCATTTTTGCAAATGTTGTCGATATTAGATCTTAACGAATCATTGGAATTGCAACGAACAAAACGACCATCATTATTGTGCAAGTTCTATTATTAAACCCTAACGAACATCATTTAATTTCTAACGAACATAACGAACATCATTTTGGTGCAACTTTTGTCAATATTAAACCCTAACGAACATCATTAAATTTGTAACGAACTACATTTCGTTGCACGTGGTGGTCAATACCAGATCCTAACGAACATCATTAGATTGCAACGAACATAACGAACAATAATAAGAATAGGTTTAGGGTTTACGACATTGCGTGTGCTACAAGATAAATTTTATTCATATTTAAATAACAAACTCGAACCCTAAGTATACGTTAGTGTATGGAAATTATTGCTTGGATCACGGAAAAAAAGGTCGAAATACCAACATATCAAATTCGTCTATCTTCAAAAAAAAATCTCGATTATGTACGCAACAACCTTTATCTTCGATATACAAGGAGGCAAATTTATTGCTCTCGAGATTATATCGATAGATATAGATATAGATACAGAATATCTCTGTCCGATGCAAATCATCAACGAGCAAACAAAGTTAAACCCCGATCAATTCAATAACATGTAAACGAACGGAAAATCATATAATTTGCGAGGAGTACGTATTCCAAAACAATAAATACCGAAAGCATGAAGCTAACCTAAAACGGAAACAGAACAATATCAGTTTCCCGTGCTCGGACATCAATAACAAACACATTGTTAACTTGGATTGCTTGTATGCCATATCAGTTGCCAAATCAATAGTCGAAAACCTCAAAATCATAGCAAATCCATCGAGTTTTGAAACATTCTACCGATATCCATTATCATAGTGGTGGATACGCTTGTAAAAATAAATTCTTTTATTTTTACACGTGCGACATGAGTTTGCACCTAAACAGTTATCATGAATGATCGAAATGCCCAAAAACAGGAATAGAGTAGATGAT
Source organism: Agrostemma githago (assembly GCA_958450325.1). Classification (NCBI taxonomy): domain Eukaryota; kingdom Viridiplantae; phylum Streptophyta; class Magnoliopsida; order Caryophyllales; family Caryophyllaceae; genus Agrostemma; species Agrostemma githago. The sequence goes on along the minus strand of OY288247.1, from coordinate 75,008,003 downwards.
TGAAATGAAGCGAGTATATCACAACTCGGTTTCCACAAACTTTACAATTAGAGGATAATACAACCAGTTGTACATAGTTCTATGTACAACTGCTTTTAAGGTTTTGAGCTTTATCACAAAGATTTCGAGTTTTGCTGTAAACTTTCTGAACTTTAGTGTAAAGTTGTCGATATAAATCACATTAATGTTTAAACTCAAAAACTTACAACTCAGTTTAGAAACTTTTATAAACTCAATAAATATACACAAAAACTCAAAAACTTTGTCTTGCATTGTACAACCAGGTGTATAATCTTATTTTCCCAAACCATACACACGTACCATCAATCAAGACCATTTTCAAACCCAAATCCTTACACATTATATCAATTTCGGGTTTTGATTTTTTTGTGACAAACATTTTTCCCTTTTATATGGTGTTTGAGGGTTCTAATAATTAGAACCTCCAACAATATTTAAACTTCATGGGAGAGGTGGACCAAATATTAAGCGAAAAAGGAAGTATTTGGTGGCAAAATGAAAGTTGAGAGAATGTGTCGGGTCAGAATGATATTAACCACAAAATTCAACCAAAAAAAGAAAAATTGTAGGTATGAAGTTTAAAAGATAGGACAATCTTTTAAGGAAATTACGAAGTTATAAAATGGATGGAGGGAGTATTATTAAGCCATTATATTTGTACCGACAAGTTTTAGTCAAAAAATATTCGCGTTTTAAAACAGATTCTATATATCGCCTTTAAAAATGGCAAAAACGATCGATTTTGAAGGTTATTATCCACGTTTTCTTGGCCTTTCGGGTCCCGAATTAAAATTGCTCGATATTTGCGCCGTACAAAGTTCTCATCAAATGAAATGTCTCGGCGTATTATGAGGGTCGTTTTGATTTAAATAGAGACTTTTAAAAGGCATAAGATTGTGTTTTGAAACGTTTCGGAATCCGTCGAAACAAGTTATGCACTCCATTTTATATCGTGTCCGAGGGTTCAAATAACCATTAATAAGGCATTATAATCGTACTGAAAAGTTTTAGTCAAAAAAATATTCGCATTTTAAAACAAATTTCACCGCCTTCAAAAATTGTCAAAAACGATCGATTTTGAAAGTTATTATCCACTTTTTTTGGCCCTTTGGTTCCTGAAATAAAATTACTCCGTATTCGCATTGGACAATGTTTCATCAAATGAAATGCCCCGGTGTAATATGAGGATCGTTTTGTTTAAAATAGAGACTTTTAAAAGGCATAAAATTGTGTTTTGAAACGTGTCGGAACCCGTCGAAACAAGTTATGTAGTCCATTTTATATCGTGTCCGAGTGTTCTAATAACCATTATTAAGGCATTATAATCATACCCAAAAGTTTTAGTCAATAAATATTCGCATTTTAAAACAAATTTCACCGCCTTTAAAAATTGTCAAAAACGATCGATTTTGAAGGTTATTATCCACGTTTTTTTTGCCATTTGGGTTCCGAAATAAAATTGCTCCATATTCACGTTGGACAATGTTTTCATCAAATGTAATGCCTCGGTGTAATATGAGGGTCGTTTTGTTTAAAATAGAGACTTTTAAAAGGCATAAGATTGCGTTTTGAAACGTGTCGGAATCCGTCGAAACAAGTTATGTACTCCATTTTATATCGTGTCCAAGTGTTCTAGTAACCATTATTAAGGCATTATATTCGTACTGACAAGTTTTAGTCAAATAATATTCGCGTTTTAAAACAAATTTCACCGCCTTAAAAAATTGTCAAAATTGACTGATTTTTAAGGTTCTTATCCACGTTTTTTTGGTCGTTTAGGTCCCAAAATAAAATTTCTCCATATTTGCGTTGGAAAATGTTCTCATCAAATTAAATGCTCCGGTGTAATATGAGGGTCGTTTAGTTTAAAAAAGAGACTTTAAAAGCCATAAGATTGTGTTTTGAAACGTGTTGTAATCCGTCGAAACAAGTTATGTACTCCATTTTATATCGTATCCGAGTGTTCTAATAACCATTATTAAGATATTATATTCGTACCGAAAATTTCTAGTCAAAAAATATTCGCGTTTTAATAGAAATTTCACCGCCTTAAAAAATTGTCAAAATTGACTGATTTTTAAGGTTATTATCCACGTTTTTTTTGTTTAGGTCCCGAAATAAAATTGCTCCATATTTGCGTTGGACAATGTTCTAGTCAAATGAAATACCCCGGTTTATTATGAGGGTCGTTTTGATTAAAATGGAGACTTTTATATTTTGGTATTTTGATTTCTATAGTAAACTTAATTTGCAACACCTCAAAACTAGCCCAAACCAAGGCTCTAATGGGCCTATAATGAGCTCAATTACTATATTGTCATTCTATTTTTGAAGCCCATGTAGCTAATGGGCTAAATCCACCACTCCTAGTGGACTTAATGTTACTTATCCATAGTACAAATTACAAAATATTACTCGTATCTCTCACTCAGACCATTGATAACTTTCACGGAATACTTTTGGATTATGTTAAGCTAGTTAAATTTTGACATCGATTATACTCCGTAATTAAGTAAAATGGTAATATATATATATATATATTCCGTATAATTTAACATAATAAGATTGATCGTGAAAAAAAATCTCAAAACAATAATTTAAACACAAAATATACATAAGTGTAGAAAAAACGAGACCAGTGTAGTACGAAGTATCTTGAAGATCATGAAAAATCAAACATTACTAACGATCCGAGTAAAGGTTTTATAAAATTATTACCTTGAGAAAAAAAAATCAAAGTATGTATTCTATATACTTCTTTCTAAGAACTATTATTGTAAAATCACTTATTAATTACTACTCACATATTCTCGATTACTTACTTCGTATTATATTGTAAACTGAAGTTAGTAGAACACTCCGTATTTTATTTGTGTTATACTTATACCCTATCTGTTTCAGTCATTTATTTATCATTAATCAAATTATTTTTCACAAATAACTTAACAATTAGACGAAAAAGAGTACAATATAAAAATAAAAAAAATAAAAAAAAAATCATAAAGATGAACAAATAATGCCCAGGGCCTGAATGAATGTACTCCATGTGAATGGTGTAAGATCCTCAAATAACTTTAGTCACAAAAAATTGTCCAAATAGTTATAAATAAGTCATCTAAAATGGACCTACACATCTAACAATTTGGTCTACCAATTTGATGACATTTATTGGTAAGAAGCTAGTGATGAATGCAATTTGACGCTCCCAAAAAAAACAAAACTTAGACAATGAAAAGGCAAAAGAGTTTAGTGGTGTGTTATTGGTGCTAATGTGGTAGTAATACATAAAGTTAATGTGTATAAGATCGAGATAGTCTGTCAATAACGTTAGTTTTACTAGTATATTTTTATCGGTTTTTTTAACGTGGTTCATTGAGCGCACGTTAATAAACTAATTAAAGCAATTTTTATATGAATATTGTCTAAATATGGTAAATAGAACTTAATATATCAATTTATTATGTTAATATCCATGTAAATGTTGCTTCAATTAGCTTATTAACGTCTGTTCATTATGTCTAATGGACACACTTTAGAAAAACCGTATCTTTATTGATAGTGCGTGATATTTTTCACTTTTATATTTTGGTATTTTGATTTCTACTTGCTTTAGAAAAATACGGAGTGTTAAATCAACAAATTAGGGCGACATGTTGGATGAGAGCATACAGATTCTTATTTAAACAGACATTTTCATCTTAAAATGCAAAACAGAAAATACTCTCGTCTCCCAGTGTTCGACCCTTAGGTTTATCTTTGATTTATGCTCGTGACAAGCTTGATCAGTAGGGTGCACGACGGGATCAGGTCTCCTCTTCGTTGTCCTCTTTTCTTTTTCCTTTTTCTTTCTTTTCTCCTTTTAATTTGTCTCTGTAATGTTCATGTGTTTTAAAGTGAAAGGAAGCCTGGTTGCAAGACCTACCATTCGAGGACGGGGGAGTGTCAAATTTTAAACATATTATAACATAGAGATGTAATCACAATGACTTATTGACGACTTGACGTTTAGTTCAACGATATGACATATACATGTAAAAATGAATACATGATATGTGACAAGTGATAACGAATATAATAAGAGTCTAAACATGAAATCACGAGTAAGAATGATCTATAATAATTTTGAAATAATACAAAACAAACTTGACATGATAACTTAACTATACGGATTATTATTATTATCATTAATAAAAAAAATTGTTTAGACGATTGAGTGTTATTTCATCTATTCAAATCCAAAGTGCACATTTCTTTTTTGAACACTATTCACAAGTTACAACTAAAGAAAATCTTCGATATTCTCAACAATCTATAAGAGAAAATAGTCATATCATGTGATATCTTGTTTGATTCATCTTTATGAGTAGATTAAGAATATCGAATTTTTATCATTTTTGCTAATGTAAAATGAAATATACTGATGGTGCAAAACATGCATCGACAAATATGCAAAAGACAAATGTGCACTTTGGATTTGAATAGAGATGAGTATAACTTTTCCTAGCCTATTTTTTTCGCTCTTTGGAGTCACGCTGTTACGACTAATCCCTCACTGGAACAACAACTTTACACCAAACCTACATATACATACGGTGAGTCGGTGACATTGTTCCATTATTCTTTCTAACAAAAAAATGTTTACGACCCGTATTCTAACCCTTATCCAATTTGTGATCCATATAACCCAATCCAGGACTCGATCCATCTGACCCAATTGACAGGTGCACTTTGGATTTAAATAGAGGGATCAATTATAACTTTTCCTAACCTATTTTTTTCGCTCTTTAGAGTCATGCTGTTACGACTAATCGCTCAATGAAGAACGACTTTACACCAAACCTACAAATACATACGGTGAGTCGGTGACATTGTTTACGACCCATATTCTGACCCTAATCCGATTTGTGACCCGTACAACACAACCCAGAACAACAGGTGCACTTTGGATTTAAATAGAGGGATTATAATTTTTCCTAACCTATTTTTTTTTGCTCTTTAGAGTCATGCTGTTACGACTAATCGCTCACTAGAACAACGACTTTACACCAAACCTACAAATACATACGGTGAGTCGGTGACATTGTTTACGACCCATATTCTGACCCTAATCCGATTTGTGACCCGTACAACCCAACCCAGAACTTGATCCATCCGAGAACTTGATCCATCCGACCCGTTTGACAGGTGCAAGTAGTAATTGATGGAGTTGATAGGGACATTGCAACCTCTTTGCACAAATTAGCTTCTTTAGAGACCAGAGCATAATTTATAAACTGTCAACCTCGTTACTAACTTTATAGGGGAGGGTTGATGGGCCAATGTCTCTTAAATTCTAATGTGGCTTTGGTGTTCAAATAGAAAAGTGGTCCTTTTGATAGTTACTTATGTGTTCTCTCTTCTCTTACTCACTCCTCAATTGTCATTATTCTTTCATTTATTGTTCTTACTCTCTTTCTTATACTTACCTATAATATACACCAAATCTATTTATTATATTTACCTTTATTTTTTTGGCATCGACAAGGGTAAAATCGGTAAACATTTTTTACCGAGCAAGTGCAAGTTACTTCTGTTGGGGGACAAAGCTTAGCTTGCACAGATCGATCAGGCCATGTTTAACAACTTTCGATCATCAGATTTTAGTGTGTAAGTCTCTGATAGTTAAAACAAATAAAGGTTCAACTCGATCATGATACTTCAGTTTTTATGGAGGCAGTGCAAGTTATAACTTTCATTAGTCTTATGACTATGCGTTAATTAATAATCGGGGACAAAGTTATGCAGAAGGGTACAAATCCTTTGACATAGTTAAACTTAACATTTACAATCTTCTTAATTACAGAGTACCTTTCTTCAGCATGTGTTACTTTTCGGACAAATCAGAGTGAGATAACTAAAATTAAAATCTTAGTTCCAACACTACTATCGAGCTAAAGTTATCTATCGACTCTAAATTTAATGTCATGTTGTTAATCAAAGCCCTAATCTGGCAATTAGCCTTAGATTCAAATCTTAATTCCACCACTATTATCGAGATCAGAGTTTAATCAAAATCCTGATCAGCCTTAGATTCAAATCTTAGTTCCGCCACTGTTATCGAGATAAAGTTATATATCAACTTTAACTTTAATGCCATCTTGTTAATCAAAACCCTGATTTGGCAATCAACATTAAATTCATATCTTAATTCCGCCACTATTATCGAAATCAGAGTTTAATCGGAATCCTAATCAGTCTTAGATTCAAATCTTATTAAGTAATGAGCCAAAGTGTTATATCGACTCTAAATTTAATGTCATGTTGTTAATCAAAACCCTAATCAGGCAATCAACCTTAAATTCAAATCTTAGTTCCGCCACTATTATCGAGATCAGAGTTTAATCAAATTAAAATGCTAATCAGTCTTAGATTCAAATCTTAGTTCCACCATTATTAGTAAGCCAAAGTTATATATCAACTCTAAATTTAATGTCATGTTTTTAATCAAAACCCTAATTAGACAATCAGCCTTAGATTCAAATCTTAGTTCCGCCTACCACTATTACCGAGATAAAGTTATCTATCTATCGACTCTAAATTTAATGAAATCCTTAGATTCAAACCTTATTTCCACCACTATTAGTGAGCCAAAGTTATATATATATTTACCGACTCTAAATTTAATGCCATGTTGTTAATCAAAACCCTAATCAGGCAATCAACCTTAGATTCAAATCTTAATTCCGTCACTAAAACCAAGATAATAAAGTTATGTATCTATCGACTCTAAATTTAATGCAATGTTGTTAATTTGTCATACTACCATATAGTTAAGTTTAACAAGTAAGTAGATATGGCATGCATGCATGGTTTACACATTCTTGCAAGAGGTCAGAAATTAATGATAATATATTATTAATATTAATATTAAAATATATGTAACTCATGACTACATATACTGTACTGTACTATAGGGGGGTGGATCCCAGAGTTACGGTTGGATGATGATGATGTAACAATGTAAATATAGCTCTGAGAAAATGGGGTTTCTTTACATTTAATTATCTGATACAACAACCAGAGTTGTGACAGTACATACAGTACGTAGGTGCATGCAAATGCCCTTGTTTTTTATTTACAGTACTCCTACAATACTTACATGTACGTACTATATAGGGCACTTTCTCATCTTTATCACTTTTTTAATAACCTTCTTCGTTCCTCTACACTTCTCTCCTACTCATATATATACACCAACAAGTATAATACAGTATCTGTTACAAATCTGTGACGGTTCAAATATCATCACATGATTACAGTGTTTGAGGAATCTGTCACGGTTCAAATATGGTTGCATGAGTAGGTAAGACAAAAACCAGAATGTCTGATTTGAGGAATCTGTGACGGTTCAAATATCGATACATGATTAGTAGATAAGACAAAAAAAAATTAGAATGTCTGAGGAGTCGGTCTATGACGGTTCAAATATCGTTGCATGAGTAAATAAGACAAATCAAAATGTATGTCCAAAGAGTCTGTGACGATTCAAATACCGTTAATTTGAGTAGATGATGAGACAAAAATCAGAATGTCTAAAGAGTATTTATGTGATGATTCAAATATCATTAAATGAGTAGATAAGACAAAAATTCATAATGTCTAAGTAGTCTGGGACAGTTCAAATACCAGTTCAAATACCGCTATATGAAGAAATAAGACAAAAATCAGAATGTTTGGAGTCTATAGTGATGATTCAAATATCGTTAGATGAGTAGATCAGATAAGACAAAAATTCAGAATGTCAAAGTAGTCTGAGATGATTCAAATATCGTTACATGAGTAATTAAAACAAAAATCTATAATATTTACCACTTTATAGTTTATTTTGTGATGGATATATATTCTCGTTAGAAACGAGAATTTTCTTTATTTACTTTATTTACTGTATATATTTATTACTACTACTGCTATTGTTGTTGTTGTTATTAACTTTTTTACTGCTATGGATTTTGCCTGACTTTGTCGGTTTTTGACAATTGACATACACAAGTTACTTGCATTGTTACTTTTCTGTGTGTTCTGAAGTATGAGTGCATGATTCGTGGAGGTAACGGTTTTTTACCCCTCCCGTGTATAAAGTGTTAGATCTCCTTTACCACATGATATATTCTCTACATATGGAGTAATCAAATGTTTTTACTTTTTACCCTTCCAAGTATAAAATGTTGGATTTCATGTAACTTTTCATATTATTCATAGGAGTACTATTAACTATTAAGGTCCTCAAAGCAGTAAATTATTTGTTGGCTTTTTTGCTTAAACAGTTAAACAAATGGTAAAATCGATAAAGTATATGGCCGATACTATTTATAGTACTTTTTCTATCTCAGTTATTTATTTTTACCTTTTATATTATTTGTGAGAAATATTTTAATTAAAGATAAACATCAATTAGTATTAACTAATTAGGTGTTCTTTTTATTTGCAAACCGAAGTAAATTTTATCTTTTCTTACAAATCTCTCCCACGAAATCTAATGGTTAAAGTCAACTTTACAATATATTGACACCTCAAATTGAAAAATTATATACAAACTATTCCGTAACGTATTTAGATTTTTTTAATAAAAATAAGTTTAACAAAATAATATTTTCAACACTAAAAAACAATGTATAAATGCAGAAAAAATGAGGTCGGTCAACGTAGCATATCATCTTGGAAGCCGTGAAAAGTGATTTGATCGGAGAGAATATAATATTTCAAGCAATATGTCGGAGGTAATTAAGAAAAATCTTTTAAAATAGCAAAAATGACTCGAAATATGGTGTTCATATATCGCAATTAGAGGATTATACAACCAGTTGTACATAGCTCTATGTACAACTGATTTTAAGATTTTGAGTTTTATCACAAAGATTTCGAGTTTTACTGTAAACTTTCTCAGCTTTAGTGTAAAGTTGTCGATTTAAATCACATAAATATTTAAGCTCAAAAACTTACAACTCAGCTCAGAAACTTTTATAAGCTCAATGAATATACACAAAAGCTCAAAAACTTTGTCTTGGTTGTACAATATCTGTACAATAGTTGTACAATCAGGTGTATAATCTTATTTTCCCATATATCGAACAACAAGATTTTCACATTGGTTGGTCAAACGTTTTAAAAGTTTTCAAATACACCAGAAAATTCTCACATTTCATTTACAAAACACAACCTAAACCTAACAAATGAGTTATTCCAGTTAGGTGGTGATTCCAGACTCGGTACGACTTAATAACTTAATGGTTGAGTGATCTGATGAAAGAGTCGAAATCAAATAAGAGTGTGTAGTACTAATCACCAATTAATACTACACACAATAATTTTACACAAAGACAAATATATTTAGTTTGCTATTATTATTGTTGTTGTACCACTTAATTAAACTAATACGCAAACATATAATTAAGGCAACATACATTTGATTAAGCTTAGCACCATTCATTGTACGTACACGCTACCACTACCTCTCAATGATGTTTGTATAGCTAGCTACTTACTTAGGTTTAGGTCTCTTTGATTTGTATCACATTTTGAGTACACTCTAAGTTGGGAGGAGCTTTTGTTTCAAACTAGGTTAAGAAAACATTCCACCTCATCCCACCCACAAATTGCACAATAAAAAAATGATAATAATGTCATGATATGACACCACCTTCACCAATACTCGTGATAGTTGAATCATCTCAACCAGATCATTAAGATAATAATAAATGAATGTTCATTGGGTTTGAATGAAGAGTAGTTAGTGCACAGACTTCCCTGTACTATATGCTTAGAGATAGTGACTAAATGGTCTAAGTCCATAGGTCCAGCCCAGCCCGAACCTAAAAGGCCCGAAGTATTTTTGGGTCATCAGGTTGGCTGAATTTCCACTTGAGAGTTCAGAGATAATAATAAATGAATGTTCATTGGGTTTGAAGAGTGGTTAGCTAGTGCACAGGCTCCTCCGTACCATATGCTTAGAGGTAGTGATCAAATGGTCCAGTCCAAGCCCAGCCCGACCCTAAAAGATCCGAAGTATTTTTGGGTCGAGTTGGTTGAATTTTCACTTGAGAGTTCAGAGATATTGAGAGGTTGTCAGTGTTTGAACTTCTGATGACCTTTGGTTACGCTATTGGTTCTCATACCATGATCACATCACGTTAGTTGAATCATCTCAATCAAAACCTTAAAATGATGGAATATATATATATATATACACACTTAATATTAAACCAGCAAATCTCTCTTGATCTCAACGCGGCTATCTATATCAATTGTAGGATTAAAATGAGATGGCCGGGAGCGAGGATATAATAACCCTTACTTTTAGGAGAATAGTTGTATATCCAACTTATCGTGGTTAATTTGTTTCCTTTCATTCGTGTCTGTCCTTTTGGGTTGCGATTGATTACTCTGCAATTTCATATATAAAGATTAGATTCTTCCTTATGTCACCACTTTTGCACTTGATCAGTCGACATGTTACCCCCGTCTAAGCAGGCACATACAAGTGCTGGAAGAAGACAATGTGAGTGGTTTAGTTGGGTCCTCTAACGTACATATATACCGTCTAATCATCTACTATGCATGATGTCTATTGCATCTGATCGATTACATATTTAAGACAGATATACGCGACCTGACAGTACTTAATTGGGTGATATTAAAGTGATGCAAAGAATATTCAATAGGGAAGGCTTTAGGTGAAAGGGTTTTTTGCTTTAAGTCTTATCATCATAGGGAAATTCCAAATGTGCAGAAAAGTGGGAATTATACATCTACATATGTTTTTGGTGGTTGTTGTTTGATGCATGAAAAGGGTAAAACTAACAAGAATAAAGCATTAATTGAGAGTTGGCCAAATATACTTTAGATTCCTTTTACAGAGAGTTTGGGTTCTCAGTTTCATAGGATGACTTATAAGCCAATTAGGAAATATTTCCTCTTTGTATTTCAGTAATACAATAAATACTTAGTTAATAATAGAGGTCTATATATACAAAGTAAATTCCTCAAATGAGACTCTAATATTAAATTAAATCATCTGTTTTTTTAACCTGTATGTGTCCACGGGGTACACGTTAATATATATGCTTATTAAGGAATAAATCATAATGATATTATGACGATAAATTGAAATACTAACTCATATTAACCATACTTAGACAACATCATTGTGATATATTCCTTAATAAGCATATTAACGTTAGAAAAATCGATAAATGATACTCCCTCCGGTTCTTCGGAATCGCAATATTTGCTTTTTGCACGTGGAATAAGGTTGTGAGTGTGGATGATGGGCCTCACTAATAAAGTAAAACATCTCCACTAACCAAAACATACCCATTATAGAAATGTGGCAATTCCAGTAAAACTACCTTGAAAGGAATATGCTGCAATTTCAAAGAATCGGAGGAAGTAATGAGTGTGTTACATGCTCTAAATAAAGAAATCGATTTTTATAAAATATGTCTCAGGGCACATGTTAAGAAATCAATTAAGGCAGAATTTAGAAGGTTAATTAATGATCTAAATAAATAAGGTAATTATGAATTTAGATATCGATTTCTCATGATATATTGTTGCAAACATGTGCTCCTGAGGCACATTTTAGAAAAACCGTAAAGAAATAGCTAAAATAATGTTAGTATTAATTAATATCGATGACTTGTGTAGTTGTGTTACTTGATCTTTAGACTCACCTACTCGAAAAAATTGGTAAAGTCTTACTTAAATGATACCGAGTACTATTTCAAATTAACTTTGTAAAAAAATTATATGTATGGGTCATATTTGGTATAATTAGTGTATGACGTTAATCATAAGTAAATTGTAAAAACGACAAATTATATACTTATAACGATAGACAATAGTTTTTATTAACATATTTAGCTGCTTAGGCTGAATTTGAATCTAGCTTCGTCACTGACCTCAAAACCGTTATTATATAAACTAAATTTAGGTTTTTTTTAAAAAATAATTTTAACCCGTATGAGTTCTGGTCATTTCTAGTTCGACATAGTTATCTGTCCATGTGCTTTAACTTAGGTTTTATTTGATATAGTTATCTGATCCAAATGAGTTTAATCAGTGTATGACGTTAATCATAAGTAAATTGAAAAAATGACAAATTATATACTTATAACGATAGACAATAGTTTTTATTAACATATTTAGCTGCTTAGGTTGAATTTGAATCTAGCTTCATCACTGACCTCAAAACCGTTATTATATAAACTAAATTTAGGTTTTTTTTAAAATAATTTTAACCCGTATGAGTTCGGGTCATTTCTAGTTCGACATAGTTATCTGTCCATGTGCTTTAATTTAGGTTTTAATTTGATATAGTTATCTGATCCAAATGGTTTTAATATGCAGTCGGGGTACTACTTCGATTATTATATCGATATATTACTGGTTTCCGGTTGATTTGAATTGTATTGTATGGTATTGAACTCAACCCCATTTAATTTTGCTAGATATATATATAAATCTCAAAGTCATAACAACTAATTTAACTCAAAAAAAAATTAATTACGTATCTACACATAATTAATTAAAACTACGCATATATAAATAGAAATTAGGTTGGAGTGATGATGAGAATAATAAATAAAACCGTTGTTGTATTATCTAACTCTGATTACTAAAATTAAAAGGAAGCCGTACTCCATAAAAGGCAATAATGAGAGTGTCACACACACACACACAGTGCACAGTGGGGTTTTAATGCTTGAGTTCAAGTACACAATGTTTAGAGTTTATGATCATAAATTTCTGGCCTGCAGGTTGTAAGCAACTCATTCAATGACAAAATGGAGTACATACCTTTTTTTTTTTTTTTTTTTTTTTACTTTTTTTTTTAAAATAAATAAATTATTATATACTTCCTCTGGTCATTATTTATCGCCCCGCTCACTTTTGCACATAAAATAAGGAATGAATATAAAATGGTAAAGAAATGATGGTGGAGTAGTGAAAAATGAATATAAAATGTTAAAGAAATGAATGGTAAGCCTTAAAGTGTAAAATTCAATGGCATTTCATGTAAATAAAAGATAGAAAAAAAGGATAATATGGAAAAATGGTAAGATATAAAAGGAAAGTGGAGAAGTGAGGCAAAAAATAGTGACCGGAGGGAGTATTAAGTGGTATATTATCCTACAAATTCTTGTATGAGAGTTGAAACGTTATATCTATTTTAAAGTTGTAACAGATCAGATTAATAAATATAGTAAATTTAAGATGATGTTAAGTTCAATCTTTAGCGGCTGTATTTAAGGAATTAAAATTTCTAATTCTATTATTAATATAAAAATTGGTACGAGTAAACAAGAATTTTTAGGGTGATAAACTAAATAATAAATTTAAGTGTAATGTTAAGTATAAGTATAACCTTAGGGCTGTATTAAAGGGGTTAAAACTTTCTAAATCTAATATATTAGTATAGAAATTGATGATAAAATTACACAAAATATGACTCAAGTAATGACAATATTAAGTACGGAGTATTATTTTTCTTTTTTTCACTCCTTAAATACATTTAGGGATGTATTTAAGGATCTAACCTTTATAAATCTGATTTTCATATAGAAATTGATAACAAAATTACACAAAATATGATATGAAATTAATGACAATATTAAGTACTAATGTAATAATTTTCTCTTTTTTAACTTCTTAAATACAGCCCTTAAGATTGTCCCTTAATTTAAAGACAATGTACTATTTAACTCATTTTAATATTAAAATGACTCGATATACATACCTGTCTTAAGAGAGACCGACTGTTATATATTTATCACCCGATGACAAAATTACACAAAATATGATATGCAAATAATAACAATATTAAATATTATTTTTCTCTTTTTTAAATCCTTAAATACGGCTCTTAGAGTTTCCCTTAATTTAAAAACAACGTATTATTTAACTCGTTTTAATATTAAACTGAATCGATTATTACTGATCTTAAGAGAGACCGACTGGTATACATATTTGGTACCCATGTGTCATATATGTTGTTAATGCAAGTTAATGCACTCCTAACCATATGATAACGTAGTAGATGGATCAAAATTAAACCATAACAAAACATGCAATAATATTTTGAACTACCATTATATTACTTCTTATATATATATATAGTCCTACTATTTTTATTACACATTAATTCTATTGTCTGTTTTTTATTGCATTATTGTACTTGGGTTAATTTTTAATTGGATCAATTTAGTAGTACTACCCTAGTGTACCAATATATAAATTTCTATGGTTGCTATGTGCTCAACCACATGGCAAATGACCTTATTGAGTCAGATTTATTGAAGCCGTGGCACTATTACTTGCCTTATGATTTTAGGCAAAGTCATTTTCTCACTTTCAAAAGATGTGATTGAACCCAAAAAAAAAAAAAAAAAAAATAACAAGTGAGTCTTCTTTGTGACGGATATATTCGTTATAAATTGATGGCAAATTAAATAATATCACTGGTTGGTTAGAAAAAAACAACTACACGAGTTGTCTTTATCTACTCAAGTGAGTATTATTTTATCCGTTATAAACAAGAATTTGTGAAATCTGTATTTTTCTTACCCTTCTAATAGAGACATGCATGTATGACTTAAACATATGGAGTATATATTAAATAGAACAAAATATTTATAAATTAACATAATTTTTTTATTATTTATATTGGTGGATCAGAGTGAAATTTAACTCATTTTAATATCAAATTGGATATATCTGTATAAAGAAAGATTATTTTTGCTGAATTTTGTACCTGTGTGAGAAGTTAGAATGATAACAAGTCAAGATAAATAAAACATAATAATTAAGTTGATGTATCGTGTTAAATGTGTTCTTGGTCAATTTCTGACTCAAACCCGTTAGTTTCAAATGTTTTGAATCTTACCATACATATTTTTTCTTAGAACACTAGAAACATGCAGGGTTCATGAGTTTCTAAGTCAGGTCACCCTAACAAAAACAAGCCAGGTTAGACAAGTCTAAGAACTTATCCATATCAAAATTGGACTATATTAACCATCTTATACATGGTTTTCTAGGTCAGGTCACCCTAAACAAAACGGGTCAGGTAGATTTCTCGACAATTCTAAGAACTTATCCGTATCAAAATCGAACTATATTAACCATCATATTCCTGATTTTCCAGGTCATGTCACCATAACAAAACAGGCAAGGTCGATTTTCGACAAGTCTAAGAACTTATTCACATCAAAATAAATTAGACTATTATCCATCTTATTCACGATTTTCTAGGCTAAGTCGTCCTTTTAAACATGTCAGGTCAATTTTTCAACAATTCTAAGAGCTTATCCATATCAAAATCAGACCATTAACCATCGATCTTATTCATAATTTTCTAGTTCAATTAAGTCACCCTCGAGACCTCGACAGGTCTAAGAACTTATCCATATCACGGTTAACCATCCTACATACTCATGCTTTTCTAGGTCAAGTCATCCTAACAAAACATACCATGCCAATTTCCGATTAATAATATCCGTATCGAAATGGGACTATATATTAACCATCATATATATATATATTCTAAATCAGACCATTAACCATCATATTCCTGATTTTCTAACTCAAGTCAACCTAGCTTGACAAGTCTAAGAACGTATCCATATCACTGTTAACCATCCTACTCGTGCTTTGTTAGGTCAAGTCATCCTAACTAAACATATCAGGTCAATTTTTGACTGATATCCATATCGAAATGAGACTATCATTAACGATCTTATATATTCTAAATCTAAAGTAAAGAATGACACATCTTTTTCACTTGAGGCTTATTAGAGTGCTTCATTGTATAAATGACTCCTCTTTGAAAAGTTTTATGGTACAATAATGAGTTGTCTATAAGTTTTTTTTTTTTTTTTTTTGCAAGTAGACTAGAGAACACCTTTACTTTGAAAAAACTTAGGCTGGTCTCACTCTCACTCACTAGTCACTACACTAAACACTAGTGTCTCATCTCATCTCATATCATCTTTGTTACTTCGCCAACAAAGTAGTTGGGCCTATGTTATGTTAACTTTCATCTGTCAAGGGTCCCCCACTTTGGGAATCTATCCTTAGATTTCCCATGATCTCATTTTCCACATTGTCTGTTCCATAACTACCCACATACATTATCATTTACATACTAGCTAGCTACTTCACTATTTTGTTTCTTCATCATCATATGTTCATATCATTATTACTACTCTCTCTACTTAGAATGATTAACACAAGTTTAGGGTGAGGGCATCGGTTTAATTAAGATCGAGATGAATTGGATCAGATTCAGAGACTGATGATAATGTAAATCATGTAGGCCGTCGAAGGGTGGGGACCCAAAGTTTTATTAGGTCTCAGGCTGATAACTGGAAGGAACATTGGATCACGTACACATATATCTTAGATCGGGATGAATCAGATCAGATGCAGAGATTGATAATAATGTAGATCATGTAGGCCGTGAAGGGTGGGGACCCAAAGTTTTATTAGGTCTCAAGCTGATCTAAACTGGAAGGAACATTGAATCACGTACATATATATCTTAGATCGAGATGAATCGGATCAGATGCAGAGATTGATAATAATGTAAATCATGTAGGTCGAAGGGTGAGGACTTGACGGTTTATTAGGTCTCAGACTGATCTAAACCGAAAGGAACATTGAATCACGTACATATCTTAGATCGAGATGAATTGGATCAGATCCAGAGATTGATAGCGTAAATCATGTCGGCCGAAGGGCGGAGACCTAACGGTTTATTAGGTGTCGGGCTGATCCAAATTAGAAGGAACATTGAATCACGTACATATCTTAGATCGAGATGAATCGGATCAGATCTAGAGATTGATAATGTAAATCATGTAGGCCAAAGGCCGAAGACTACCTAATAGTTTATTAGGTCTCAGGCTGATCCAAACTGAAAGGAGCATTGAATCACGTACCTATCTTAGATCCAGATGAATCGGATCAGATCGAGAGACTGATAATGAAAATCATGTAGGCCGAACCGCCGAAGGGCGAAGACCTAACGGTTTATTAAGCCTCTGGCTGATACAAACTGGAAGGAACATTGAATCACGTACATGTCTTAGACTAAAAGTCTAAAACAGACCCAAACAAAACCATGTTTAGAAATATTCGACCGGACTTGGTTATAGGCTTTTGGAATTTTGAAGATTTGACATCCAGTTGGTGAAAAAATTGAACTATTTCGAAAATGAGGATTGAGAATAGTACCTAAAATGATTCATTTAGCAATCTCCACCCTAACTTGACCCGGCCAATTAACCTCTTTAACTTCGAAAAATGACTGATTTATCTCAACCCTATCCTAAATCATACGAAGTATTATTTTTCTAGACCCAGTCTGATCCAGTTAACCTCTTTTACTTTAGAGAGTTTATTTCCAACCAATTTAACTCGTTTAACCCATGTACTAAAGTCATTAACCCAACCCGATTACAACTAAGCAGTCTCAGAGAACCCTAACCGTGTACCCTAACTCGATTCAAATAAATTTTGCGTCATGTCCATGTCAATCCAATTACTTAAATAAGGTACAATACCTTAATCTTAAACCGCTAACACTTCGTATCAGGTTCGTGTTGTATCTATCTTCCAATAGATCAATTAATGGTAGGAGCAATGCAATTATTTTTCATTGATTTGTTGAAAATTGAAGGAAAAATAGAATTAGAGGAAAGGAGAATGACAACAAGACAACTTCCCATACCATAAACAACTAAACTTCATTGAAAAGACATATTACATGTTAACATAATTGAGATGTTGAGTGTAACAAGGGGACACATTTTCCATGAAAATAATAAATGATAATGTTGCTTAATTTGTCATTAATCATTGTGATAGGGATATATAGATGTTTGATTAATTGTATTATGGGTTATATAATCTAGTTAGTACATCTACATGATATGGTAGCATTCATGATGACATATCTTTAGTTGGAAACTAAGAATGCTTAATTATTTGCTCTTTTAATGAATTTTGAATATTAAATTAATTAATCTAGTTGAATTTACTAAAGCTCAATTTAATTCAAAAAAAAAATCAAAATCAACTAAAGATATAACTTAATCTATCTAATGAAGTAATCAATGTACACTAAATTAAGTACTATACATTGTTATATACAGTCACCTCAACTAACTTATTTGATCAAAATTTCAGATACCGAGTATGTAACTGTTTAATTGATAAGTACATAGTAACTTATTTAACAAATAAGACAACTTAAATAAATAAATAAAAAATAATTAAAATAGCATCCGAGAAATAAATTAACCGACAACATTTATCTTTCTTTTTACTTCTTCAATTATTAAGACGATGGTAATAACATGTCTTTATATGTCATTTTATCATATACCAGTTAGATTTTCAGCTAATTTGTCACATAGTTTGACAATATGCTAGCTTATCAACTACAAAATATTACTTTTGTATAACTAATTACTACTCCGTATTAATGAACTTATTTTACTTTTAAAAAAATGATAAATACAACCTTTCAAAAAGTATATTAATTGTATCGATATTTCTGTAATTTGATCTTTAATTTCTATATTTATACAACCAAATTTAGAAATTTTTAATTTGCTTAAATACAACCCTACTAACCGTATTTTTTTTTTCTAAAAAGTAAATTTATTATATTTTGAATAATTTGAAACTTAGCTTGATGCTTAATATTTGTAATATAAATCCAATAATAGAGCCACATTGGGGACAAAAAACGAAAATCCCAATGTAAACATAGGAAAGTACAAATTAAGTGCTTTTTTTGGAAGTGAACTTTGGTTTATATTTTTGCAGGCGTTAAGTTGTTATCAAATACTCCACTCTCTACTATCAATTTAGAGGGTTCATATCATGCATGAGCCTTTCACACCACCGCTGTCTGATTTGTGAAACCGTCTTACTCTATAATTCATAATAAAATTTGAGTAACGATAATTTCAAGTGTGTGTCACTTACACACGTGTGTATTGAATTGTTCACATGTATTATCAAGCAATTCAACCTCTTGGAGCCTATCTAGGGCTCCCATATATTCCTTCATTTTGTCCCCACCTAATTACATATTATCTCTTATTAATCTTTATTATTACTCAAGATTACCGATTTTTAACGTTGTTATATCTTCAAAAATCGAATTAGAGATTTCTGATCAAGTCTGGTCAACAGAGACGACGCGTCTAAGCTAGCCAATTGAATTATTGTATATATCATTGATTGATTTTTGTTAAGATTACTGATCGACTTGTAACGTTGTTATATCTTCAAAAAATCGAATTAGAGATTTCTGATCAAGTCTGGTCAATAGAGACGTGTCTAACCACTTAGCTTGAATTATATATCATTGATCGATTTTTGTCAATTTGAACGTAATTTTGATGAGGATCGCTTAATTAAGATACAGAAATTCGGCGTCATATAATCATAGATTACCCCACCTTCGAAACGAAAAAAAACAACAACAATAATGAAATTGATAAAACTTATATAAACCTTAATTATTTATGTACATAACATTATAATTAAGAAAAATACAAGATTTCACAAAGAGGGTATAATAATATAGCTAGGGTTGATGATTAAGAAAATAACAAAGATATAAAGATTCATATAGATTAAAGCTCTCCTCATCTAAATAACTAAATAATCCTCAAAATTCCTTCATTTTATGAGCTAATTAATTTAATTTAATTTAATTTAATCTAGCTAACTAATTAAGCTAGATTTATCATTTAAAAAAAACAAATGTTAATAATATAGAAGTATTACTATGGAATATTGGAATTTAATTTATATGAACTAAATTATGAAGTAAAAAAAAAAAGAATTCATTACAAACGAAGATCTAAACTCACATGATCACTACCACCACGTCTTCCAACTTGACTTGAAGAAGAACTCATACTATTCTTAGAAGAAGTATTAAGATGATCAATGTTGAGTACCCTAGATGTAGGGGTGCCATTAAAGTAAGGTAAGGTGGTGTGATGCAATGAACGGTCACGATGAATCGCGGTACTTGAATGTACGGTGGCCGGAATCCGCCATAAAAGAGGGTTTCCATTTATAGTAGGTGTAGTAGGGTTTAGGTTTAGGTGGTGGTTGTTGTTGTTGAGGTGGTGGTGGTGGAGGTTACTATAATTAGAAGGTAGTGTAGTAGTAGTAGTAGGGTTGGTACCACTAGTGTGGAAATGAGAGAATCTACTAGTGTAGTTATGAGGAGAAAATGAGGTGGTGGTGGCGGTAGGACGGTGGCTAACAAGGTGGTTGTAAAGGTGGTGGTTGTGAGGGTCCGCCGCCATCATTGCTGAGTGGAGGTGGGCCCTCTTAGCGTGTTGTCGCTCTCGTTTATGAGCGTTTTGGTGGCCGCCTAAGGCTTGTGAGGTAGGGAAGTTCCTACAACAATAGTGGCATTCAAATTTCCTCCCACTCTCCCCATTCTCACCGTTGTTGTTGTTGCTGTTGTTGTTGTTGTTTTCGTCTTTGGAGGGGGTGTCTGCCCTGTCTGGGGTGCTGTCGCAGGAGTTGTTGGAGTTGTCAGTGGCGGTGGTGGAGGAGGAGGAGAAGTCGATGCCAAAGAGGCGGATGGGGGCGGCCGAGAGGGAGGATTTGTCCTTGGTTGAGGAAGGGGAAGGCCGGAGGAAAGGGAGTTGAGAGAAAGAGTCAACACTCATGAAGTCATGTGTTTGATCAATTGAGCTTGTTGTTGTAGTTGTAGTTGTTGTTGTTATTGTGTTGTCCATTTGATGAGGGCTAAATAAAGGAGGATTATTAAGACTATAAGTTGATTTTAAAGGGGAGATATGAGAAGGGGAGAATATATGAAGCTAAAGTAAAGGGAGATTATTAAAAATATGTAGAGAAAGAGGTTGAATGGTGGGGTTTATATGGAGTAGCAAGTAAGGGGATGGATGTGCACAACTTATGTTGTAGTTATAGTACATCTTGGCTCTTCCCTTGGACAATATGCATGGGGCCTTTTGGAGTTAATGGTTTTTTTTCACCTACATTCTAGTGAAAATTGGTAGGAGTAATAATAATTGAATAGCAAATAGCAAGAGTGCAAGACAATGAAAAGATATTAATTTTGAAAAAAAAAAAATTACTAGCTCCTAAAAATGACAATGGATCGGATTCAGATCGGATGGAGCTTCATTTCACCCGTATCCATCACCCATCTCAATCCATCCACCCGATCCATCCATCATCCACTAAAAGTGTCATCCATATCTGATCCACCCGTCATCCACGAGTGAAACGGGTGGTTCGGGTGATTTAACGGATGATTCACTTGTACTACATATGGAGTATTATTTTATGAAAAATAAATGCCAAATCGGAAGCAATTTCTTGCGAGACCTAACTCGCGACTTGACACCTTTCATTGTCATGGTAGTATTATTTGAGTTAGATCTAGTCTAGGGAATAAAAATGAATAACTAATTAACAGAGAAGGAAAGAAAAGAAGAAAGGAGAAGTTGAAGAAAAGTGCCAGAAATGAACTTAGGTTTTAGGAAAATAGGGACATTCTCTAATTCTCGGTTTATTTTTTTATTTTATTTTTAAATGGATGGATGTCGGGTACGGTGGTTAACGAATTACGGGTGAGATGATGCTTCACCCGAATCCGACCCAATCCATCACCCATTATCATCCATTTATTCGGATTTTCATCCATTTATTTTTCTCGAATGGAGCGGGCGCGGGTGAAATTGTCATCCCTAGTACGTAGCTCTCTCTGCTGCAGACAGTTAATTTGTTTACGTTTGATTAAATATTCTTTACAAATAATATACCAGGTAAACAAATAATTGAAATGAAAGAAGTATTAAATGAGTTAAGACATTTTAATAATGTGTGTATGTTAGTTAGCCATGTAGGTGTTAGATATGGGAGTTTAAATTGAACTACTACATACTTGTGTTTGGGAAATCTCTAATAGTAACTTTATTTATTTTTGTTTGTTGGTTAGGGGTTTAATTAATTAGTATTTAGAGTACAATATAATTGAAGGGATATTTATTTTTTGTAAGTGAAAAATAAATGAAATGGAGAAATGGTTATAATGTGAATGGAAAGGGGTTAGCCTCGATTCCTTTAGGAGTTTGCTTGATTGAATGATCGTGATCGAGTGTATAAGGAATGAATGAAACGAAAACAAATTGATCCAAATCTAACCATCGTACCATACACCTTAAACCATCGGCCACCACCAAACTAACCCCACCGTTGATCACTCGTTGTGCTCCCCCACTACACTGTCAACCCACGTCGCGTGGTCGTCGCATTACAAGAATTTAAGTCTGGAGCGACTGTCTTTAGCCACCGTCATCTGTCGCTAAAAAGAGACGTGCAACAGATGACAGTCGTTAAGGAGCAATCGCAACAGATAGTCGCACGCATCTAGCGACTGAAATATAAGAAACGTGGGGTGAGGATTTTGGGGGGATTACCGGGATGGAGATTTCATTCTCTTTCCCTTTTCTAAATGTATCATGTTTGATCATGTTCAACGATAATTAATAGGCTAGGCATTGATGACGAAAAATAGGATTATACATCTAGTTGTACAATAGCATTGTACAACCAAGGCAAAGTTGTTGAGCTTTTGTATATATTTTAAGCTTATTATACAAGTTTCTGAGCTAATTTGTAAGTTTTTGAGCTTAAACATTTATTATGTGATTTAACTCGACAACTTTACACTAAAGCTTAGAAAGTTTATAGTAAAACTCGAAACATTTGTGATAAAGCTCAAAATCATAAAACCAGTTGTACATAGAGCTATGTACATGTACAACTGGATGTATAATCTTCTCATTGATGAATGACAAGACACGAAAGTATTCCATAGTAATAACCTAGTTTATTTGGAGCCAATTTAAATTTCGATCTATTCTATTTGAATAACTCATATTAATCGCATTATACTATTATGAGTGTACGATTTCAAGTTGAGTCATCAATATCTAATCAGGTTAAATTACAAGTGGATTAATGTTAAATTAGTTATGAACGAACTATAAAGACATATTAATAGATCATATTACTGGTCTAAACCTAATGCCTAATTACGATTACATATAATGTTACTACTGTTTCCATCCATAATATTCTCCAATAGAATCTAATAAAGACCAAATCTAATTAATCTATATACCAATATACTCCACTAATTGCTAGTTAACTTCTCCTTAATCTCTCAACTTGGGACTTCCTTAATCAAAATTAATATATAATCATGAGTAGCTAATTATACTTGAGTAGTTGAGTGAAGGGTTATGATTCAAGTATGACAAATAAAGAAAGAGAGATAACTAACAATATTCAATTGGTGGGGACATACATATCAGTCACACGTCTAAGACAGAGTATACGTCATAAAATTTAAAACAGTTCAAATATCATGATATTGACGTTTTTCCGTATCTAGCTACTGACGTTTTTCCGTATCTAAAAACGCAAATTACATACCAAATTTGCTATTGACTTTATTTAGTCTCCATAATAGCGATGTAATTAGCTACCACTATATTTTGATCTCTAAAATTGAGACTAAATATATTTATGTCTCAAAAGTAGTAGCTAATTTATATATTTAGCGACTAAATTTCAGGCAGTTGCTAAATTAGTAGCTAAACTGCACTTCTCTTGTAGTGTCAGTACCTGATGCTAATAAAGACAAAACATTTAACGGTTCCTAGATAATTTGCAGTATGATTTGATATGTATTTGACTGTTTTAAGGTTTACGATGGTCTGGATAGTACCGTCATAAACCAAAATTTGGCAATGACATAGCTAGAGAGCTCTACTAGTTATTTGATTTAGGACCATGTAGTACAAGTTACAAGTAGTAGTTATCGTTGCTTCTTTATACTTGTTGCTTCTTTTTTTATCTACTTGCATGAATTTATCTTCCTCAATGTGGTCCTCTTAAGTCTTTAAGTATATGGAACTGTAGTACTCACAAATGACAACATCTACTGACTACTGGCTCTTAGTCACTTACTACAAATATAATTTTCATTTGAGGTACATATTCGATGAGAAAATAATCTGAGATATCGAGAATTTTCAAGAGATTACGGAGTATTATTTTGTGCCCTCTATATAAGATAGTATATACCATCAGCAGGCATCAACTGATTGTTGATACAGAGTATATACCAACAATATAAGATTGCCCGTAAGGATGTTGTCTAGTGGTTAAAACTTGTGGTCATCAGCTCAAGGCCAGGGTCTCAAGTTCAAGTTACTGCAAGCGCGAACTTGTGGGAGTTGTATGGCTTGAGAGACTGTGCCTTCTAGACCTTCTAAACTTCGAGCCTGTCGCCCACGAGCAGTTTACCCTGGTGTGCCTGGTTTTGCAGGCTATGCGTACAATATAAGATTACCTCTCCATTGATAACATGGAGAACATTTTTCTAGATGATCCAATGTAGAGTGAGGTTATATTAAGATTTGCCTAGAGATGAATGTCGACGACTGTTTATGAAAAATGAAACGTGTAACTAATTAAGTGCAATTAATTTTCTTTGTCACGTCTCTTCCGGACCATTTTTCACAAGTTCGACACGACCAACCTCCCCGTTGGGCCACGACCCAGTTCACCTCAACCAATAAAAACTAAGAAAAAACAATTTGAGTCATGATCTGACGTAGATGCAAGGATCCTAGCTAGCCGCCTAACCTAGCTAGCTAAGTCATGACTCTAACTCAGTGATGATCTGACCTAGCCTGGTCTGCGCTAAACCTGGCCCATGACCGGCTCTATATTACTGTTTTTTCTTATTTTGTTGACCACTTAAAATAGTTTTTATTTTATTTTATAAAAAGCAATAGGGAAAAGGGTTGTGAATTTGTGATTTCATGAGAAGGTAGTGAAGACAAAATGATTTCATGGGATAGATTTTGTTTGTGATTGAATAGGAAAGAGTTGAGCCAAACAATATAGTAGAATACAGCTAGTAAGTATATAAGTTAAGTTAGGATACATACATATAAACAATTCATGAGTTTTGGACCTAAAATAGCAATTTAATGATCCAATTATGGTCATTTCTGCAAATGCCCCCATCTGAATTCTGCACCCTAGAGATGCTTTTTTTATATCTAAAAGTAATTAATTACTCTTACAGTTTTTTTTTTGCATGCTTTTACCACTTTACCTGCCCTATGAATCTCTCTATCATTATATTGTAACCCCGACCTAAATTAGGACCGAAAATATTAGTCACGGTAGTTCACCAGACTCTGTACTGATTCCACAGATCAACATGAGTCCTTTTCAGCGCATTTTATCTTCACTCATGCGCATCATGGAAACCTTCCTAGGAGGTCGTCCATCCTAAGATTACTCTCAGCCAAGCACGCTTAACTGCGGAGTTCTTTTGCATGGATGACCAGAAAAGAAAGTACACTTTGTTGATAATATGAGTAGTACTTTCAATCCTTTTAAACACTAGTCATTTAAACTCATAAATAGAACATCTTCAATCAATGTGGGGTGTTTCATACACTCAGTCTCCCATCTTCATTCATCGTATCACTATAACGAGTCAAATCTTACCTTGTTAACCAGTTAAAAACACGCAGTCAAATCTTCATGGTATCAGAGGTAAAGGTCACGAGTTAGAACTCTGACAGTCCTCAATATCTCGAACTTTCAAGTGGAAACTAATAAGCACGTGGTACGGGGGAGCCTGTGCAGTTGTGCACTAACCACTTTTCAAGCCCGATGGACATTCAAGTGAGGGGACGTAATAGAATATAAATGGACCTCAATCATCGCCTTAAGGTTTTGGTTGAATCAGTTCTATAACATTATTCATTGAGAATTACAATATTTTCGTATCTGTTATAACGTTACGATGAATATATCAGTTATAATATGGAATTTGTGTATTTATTACTACAATAATAGATTTTGCCCCCACTTTCATTGTGTTTGGTTTGTAAGTTTGTTATTGATCTTACATGCATGAGTCACTTTCTACCCTTATTTTCACCCTATTGGACTTGTATTTTTACTTGTTGCCACCTCTTGGTATTTGTGAGAATTAAATAAAGAGGAGGTTGTCACGTATAGTAGTATATCGTTATATATATATTGGGACTAGTAGTGAATGAACCTTATTGACCGACAAAGAATATTCATGAACACTTGTACAAGAATGACCTCAATTGAAGGTAATGTTATTTTCTCTTTAATTTTCATTATTTTAATTCAATTTAACTTTTGTATATAAGATTGATCCGATTCACCTAATTTCATATCAACTAAAATACATCCAGTTATAATAATAATAATAATAATAATTTGACGGTTTCAGATAATGTATTATGTTAGCCGATCTAAAGATTTTTTAGACCAAGACTTTATTTGATGTTGTTGCATTGTTGTGGTATATATACACATATATTGTATTAACTAATAAGTATTGTTTGTCTAATGTAGTAATGTGTAGTGGATGTTATAAATTGTACTCCGTAATAGATTGTCTTTAGTCAATTTTTTGTTGGACTTAATTATGTGTGTTTAATGTGTGTTCACCTAAATTTTTTAACTTGGTGGCTTATGATAGTCCTTATAATTTAATGTCGTATATATAATCAATCAGAACACAATCAACATTGTATGTAGCATCAACTTGTACATTAGCACTGCACACACAAAGATCGCAACTATCTATCTATTGGATCGTCATAGTCTCGCCAAGGAAATTGGGTGGACAATTAAGTTGAAGCCGAGTAAAGATAAATCAAACAGACTCTACAAAGATATGCAGTATGATAGCTTGAGTATTGATAACAATACGATTACCCCGCTTCATTGTGATAGCCAATCTGCTCTTTATATTGCTCAAAATCCAGTGTTTTACGAGCGCACCAAACATACTGAAGTTAATTCTCACTTTGTTCTCAATGCAATCCAAGAGGGCCTAATTACAACAACATATATATGTGATCTTTACCACATCTCTGTTCTCCGATATACTCACCAAAGCTTTGGTTGTATCTCAACTTCGTACTTTACTAAGCAAGTTAGGCACAGTGATCGACCTCCATGCTCCAACTTGAGGGGGTACGGTATTGGACTATGTATTAGTGTGCTAGGTTATGTGTTGGGCTAAGCCCATTATTAACTAAATGCATTTGTATAGACACTTATGAGATCGAGCTTTTCTCGAGAGTATGGCATGGTTGTTACTCCATCGCTACATCACATGGTGTTCGAATACTAGCTTAACGGATTTCCTTTACCCAACTCAGACCCTATATTACTCGCAGGTCGATTGTTTGGAGGGATTTGTGGAGGGCAAGTGAAATACCCCACATTGATTGAAGATGTCCTATTTATGAGCTTAAATGAGTAGTGCTTAAAGAGATTGAAAGTACTACTCATATCAACAAAATGCACTTTCTTTTATGGTTTGCCTATGATAAGAACTCCACAGTTAAGCGTACTTGGTTAAGAGTAGTCTTAGGATGAGTGACCTCTTGGGATGCACATGAGTGAGGACACAAAATGCGCTGGAAAGGACTCGTGTTGGTCTGTGGGACCAGTACAAAGTCTGGCGGGCTACCACAATTAACATTTTCGGTCTTAGGATTGGGCTGGGGTGTTACTGCAAGTTGAGAAAAAACCCGAATCACAAGCCGGGTCAGGTCGGACCGGGGGAGATGGAAGAGTAGTAACTTTCATGGTAACTACATAGGGCCAATTAGTTGTGTGTCAAGTCATATTTGTTCATTTAAATGAAGTCCTTTGAGTCCATTCCTCTATCTCTTTCTACCAAGTAAGTGGGGACAATAGTTTAAGTACTCCATAAGCCCAAATTTTTCCACATCCTAAGCTTTCAATAGCAACCCTTCATTCATACAAAACCCTCCTTTTATTTGGAACATTAAAGTCATATTTCACAAAGTGGTTGTGAATTGAGAATTGAGAATTGAGAAGTGTAGGGACTTTCAAAACGGGGGACCGTTTTCATCAAATTGAATTCAAGTCCTTCCTTCAAACCTTTACTACTACTACTACTTGTACTACCAAACATCTCATTTATTTGATAGTAGTAAACCTAACAATCAATCAATTTCCAACCATTCACATGTCTATCTCAATACTTATACATACTTCCTATTACAATTATTATTATCATCATAAGGTAAATCGATAAAAAGCAATAAAAAAATCGTGTTTTTGTACCATCTTGTAAAAGCTATGATATAGGAGTATTATTCAAATGTTTTTCAAAGCTAGTACATTACATAGTTTTTTTTCCTGAATTTCTTACCATGACAAGAATCTGTTGATTTTATTTTCATGACCTGCTATGAAAAATGAAAAATACAATCCTTATATATAAGGAACTAAAAAAAATAAGTGAATAAATACTTAATAAATATATTAGTTGCATTGATTTATGTGTAATTCGGCCGTCTAAGTTAATTATCATATTGAGAATGTATCAAATTGTTAAATATGGTCTAAGGGTTGTGTTTAACATTAAAATTAATTAAATTAGTTTCACATAAAGCAGAAGTTGTCATGACCAAATATTTGTGAGACGGTTTTTATACAATGCAGATTCTCTGTCCCATTATGTGTCTCATCTCCTATCCCATCATTTCTCTTTGTGACACCTAATCGCTACCATATAATTAATCACTATTTTAATCAATTAAGAGGTGAAGTGTTGCATGATAAAAGGTACTCCCTCCGTCCCAATGAATTGTTTGTCTATTCCATATTGGGGCGTATCAATGAATTGTTTGCCTTTCTATTTTAGGAATGTTTTTTATATGCAATTTGATCATTCTCATGAGTTTTGCTCTACATGTCACTTCCTCATTGGTTCCCTTAACCTTGATACCAAAAGGAAAGGCAAACAATTCATTGGAACGGATGGAGTATGAGACAGGAAATGAGACATAAAAGTGGAACAGAGGATCTCAACTGATTTTCATAGGAGAGTTATTGTTTCTTACTATTCTCGTTTTACTGTAAATTTGTAAGACGATTTTATAAGAGAGTTACGGACATATATTATTGTTTATATTTTGGGCAATTATGATTGTAGATCCATATTGTAGTATTGGACGGTTCTACATGAAATGACTTTGTTTTAATGTGATAATAATAGAGGAGAGATGAGTCATTGTCCCCTTGTTCCCCATCTTAAAGCTCACTTAATATTAGATGGCTTGAAAGAGACATAAGGCTCTGCAAACTCTATGTCTTGGGCCTAACTCTTTCGGCCCACTTCCTTTAACATCTTTTTGGACATCACTTTCATTTTTTACCGATTGTTGTGTAAGATGATCTTATCTCGTACTAATAGAATATAAACGGCCTACAACCATCGCTTTAAGGTTTTAGTTGAGATGGTTTGTTAACATGGTATCAGAGCCAGAGGTCACGAGTTCGAACCCTGGCAGCCGCCAATATCTCAAATTCTCAAGTGGAATCTCAGCACACGGTACAGGGGAGCCGGTGCGCACTAACCACGGGACGTAATAGAATATAAACGGGCCTCAATACCCGTTTTTAGTTTGGATTATCTCGTATTGGGTCGCTCTTATGCTGTAAAACGATCGTTGCTCATATTGATATGATTGTGTAGAATGATCTTATCTCATATAACCAACTCATTATTTAAAAATCCGGCTAATCAGCTCAATAGTTCCTCTTTTTCTAATCAAAATTACCCGTTTTTAATTTGGATTATCTCGTATTGGGTCAGTCTTATACTGTAAGACGGTCGTTTTTTATGATTTTTTATGTGAATTTGTGTTATTTCATGATATGGTTGTGTAGAATGATCTTATATTCTTATCCCATACGACCAACTCATTATCTGAAAACCTGACTAATCAGCTTAATAATTCCTCTTTTTTTAATAATAATTACCCCTTTTTAGTTTGGGTTATCTCGTATTGGGGTGGTCTTATGCTGTAAAACGATTGTTGCTCATATTATGATTTTTTTTAATGTAAATTTGTGTTATTTCATGACACGATTATGTAGAATGATCTTATCTCATACAACCAACTCATTATCTGAAAACCTAACTAATCAGCTTAGTAATTCCTCTTTTTCTAACCGTATTTACCCTTTTTTTTATTTGGATTATCTCGTATTGGACTATAATCTTATAACGTAGGACGGTCCTTGTTCATGTTATCATTTTTTTGTGAATTTTGTGTTATTTGATGATATGATTGCCACATATGTGGACCAAAGTAGAGCTTCTTGGATGTTGAGAGTTCATATATATGATTAAATACTTGGTCACCTTTAGATGTTCTTGTGGAAATGATGAGCTTTCAATTTTATTTGGAGATCTTTTTGGATGGCTTCTTGTGACCATGTTTCACATCATGATGTAGTCATCATGATGTTTACAACCTTTGGCTTTGAACTCATTCAATGAATAAAAGTACTCAACAAAAATCAAACTATTTTAAGATTTGATGTTATCTTCTAAGACCAAGACTTGTGTATTTGATTCTACATGTGGAGTGGCTAAAAAGTCGGGACAACCCGGTCTGGTTCGGTCTAACCATTATTTTAGGTTCAGATTTTGTTGTCCTGCTTAGCCCGGGACACAATTCAGCCATGCTCGTGGCCTGGGCTACACTCCCCCGGTCAAGCCCAACCAAACCTTCTAAAATAAAGTGAAAAGAAAAGATGGGATTGGCTTGGGCTAGACAAGAAGGAGTTGAGCCCAGCCCAACCCGGCCTGACTCCTCCTCAGGGTTAGGGCTAGTTTCACGGGATCATCCCAGTCCAAGTCTATATCTGCCTATCTGGTCATTTTGTGTTTGGATCATGTTCTGGTGTATTATTATTATCAAGTTATTTAGAGATAAAAATTCGTATAAGAAAATAAACATTCTAGTCAAGTCTGGTCGGGTTAAGTTGAGATAACATACCGAGTATTATTTATGCTATTCATAATACAATATTTTGATTATATGTTCCCCGCTATAATCTTATCTGATTGGGACGTAAAATATACGATTCAGATAATACTCTGTAACAGTTAGTCTTACTTGAAACGGAATATCATCATTAAACTTTGTTGACTCATTAAACTTCATTAAGCCCAATGAATTTCTCAATGTAAACTTCCATTTAGCCATTATGAATTTCTTATGTAACATTTCATATTTAATTTGTTACTCTATTCAATTTATACGTTTTTTATGGTTTAATAACACAAACAATTAATCTCATAAATATTATTTACGTTTTCATATATGGATGTTACTTTGACTTGGAGTTTTGAGAGATTAAACCATCTATATAAACCCAATTACAAACTCTTCTCTTATCATATTTTTTTTTTCTAAAAAGAAACGAACACACAAAAACTAAGAAAAGAAGATATAATATCGAAAATGACCAAAGGATTAGCAACCATCCTAGCTATAGGGACGGCTAACCCACCCAACCAAATGTTACAAAAAGACTTTCCTGATTTCTATTTTCGTGTTACAAATTGGGGTGACGATACTACGCCTCGGCAAATTAAGGATAAGTTTATTCGCCTATGTAAGTCTTACTCATTCCGTCTCAATTACTTATTTAGGAGTACATTTTATAAATCATTGAGGTCAAATCACTTGACTCGCATCGTTGACATTTATTTGTTTTGTTCAATGATCTTGTTTTTTGCACAAGGATTAAAAGAACAGTAACATATTGTGCACGTGTGTCAGTGGGCTCACATGGCTTAATAACGCATGAAACTCACTTTGACACGACACGACACACTTCATTAGTTGTCAGACATCATCGGTTGGTGACTTGTGAGTGGTGTTTGGGTCGAAGTTTGAGAAAGAAATTGTGTCTAGAACAAGCACGACACTTTAATAACACGTTTAAAATGTAAAGAAATAAACTTGAATAGCTAAAAAGAAATACTTCTATCATGTGAAACGTTTATTGTTAATAATAACGTAACTAAATGTTTATTTTTTAAATAGGCAAAAAAACAGGGATAAGGAAACGCCATATATATGTTCCTAACACACTTTACCATGTTCAAAATGTAAAGAAATAGTCTGGAATTGGTAAAAAAGGATACTTTTATTATGTGAGACGTCTGTTGTTAACGTAATTTTTTATTTTTTAAAAAATAGGTGAAAAAACAGGGATAAGGAAACGCCATATGTTCCTAACACACTTTACCATGTTCAAAATGTAAAGAAATAATCTGGAATTGGTAAAAAAGAATACTTTAATTATGTGAGACGTCTGTTGTTAACGTAATTTTTTATTTTTTAAAAAATAGGTGAAAAAACAGGGATAAGGAAGCGTCATATGTTCCTAACCGAGGAGTTTCTAAAGAATCACCCAAACGTGGCGGAGTACAACGCCAATTCTTTGGACATTCGTCAAGACTTTCTCCCAATTGAAGTCCCAAAACTCGCAAACCAAGCGGCCCAAATTGCCATCCAAGAATGGGCCCAGCCCAAGGCCCGAATCACCCACCTCATTTTCACTACCACGTCCGGCCTTATCATGCCCGGGTACTGAACTACTGATACAGTTATTAGTTGTACTTGATAATATTTTTATATATATATTTTGTATCCTGTTGTCTATCTTATTATAATCTCCTATCAGGTACGACCTCAAGCTGGCCAACCTCCTGGGCCTGGGCCCGAACCTCCAACGCTTCATGATCAACCAACAAGGGTGCAACGCCGGGGGCACGGCCCTCCGGCTAGCCAAGGACATTGCTGAGAACAACAAAGGGTCTCGTGTCCTGCTCGTGTGCTCCGAAATCACTTTGGTCGCGTTCCACGGGCCAAGTGAAGTTGACTTTGACTCTCTGGTGGGTCAAGCTATTTTCACTGATGGGGCCGCTGCTGCCATCATTGGCACACCAGATCCTAACCCTAATGGGTTAGGGTCTGCATGGTCTGCAGGGGAGCGGCCCCTATTTGAACTAGTGTCAGCGTCACAGTCAGTTGTGCCAGACACAGAACGGGCTATCTGGGGACAACTCAGACAAGCCGGTCTAAAATTTGGGTTGGCTAAGGATAACGCGACCCTGATCGCTAATGATATTGAGAGACCGTTGATTAAAGGGTTTGGGCCACTTGGGGTCGACGATTGGAACTCAATTTTTTGGGTGTTGCACCCTGGTGGACGCGCGATCCTAGACCAAGTTGAAGCGAAACTTGGACTCAACCACGACAAGTTGAGGTCAAGTCGACACGTGTTGAGCGAGTTTGGGAATATGTCGAGTCCGACCGTGTTGTTTGTGTTGGATGAAGTAAGGAAGAGGTCGATCAAGGAAGGGAAAGATACAACGGGTGAAGGGTTCGAGTATGGTGTTCTTTTCGGGCTTGGACCCGGTATTACTATTGAGACCGTTGTGCTTCGTAGTTTTCCTATTACGTAGTAGTACTCCGTAACTAAAATTACTAGGTTAAAAAAAAAGTATTACTAGGTTAAAATAAGCGTAGATCTTCAGTGAAACAGTGTCACTGTAGTTTCATCGATCGCAGTAGTTTCAAAACCAGTGTGCTTATCAGCTTATGTTTCAAAATTTTGTAAGTGACGGTTTCTCAATATCCTTTATGAGAGATCTCTCACATAATTACTCATTAATTAATCGATTATATAACTTATAAATTTAATTAGGGTTGTTGGAACTTCACGTTCTTTGGAAAATAAATTAAATGTTTATTATTAGTGCGTTATACGTTAGTTCTTTAATTAAGGATTTTTAGTTTGATATTATTATATTCCTTTGTGATTTAATTTGGTTCGTACAATGGAGTAGAATTGGCCTTGTTGATATTCGTTCCACGATGACAGATTCATATTATTAATTTATTGTTGTTAATTACTCGTTTATCTTAAAGATCAGTCATCGATCTTTGCAACATGAAATTTAATACTTGTCTAAAAATTCCCATAAATTAAAAACTTATATATTTATATCCTATCACGTTCCCTCGATCGAATGTCCATTATACTTGAAGAGTGCAATGGTTAATGGAAAATAGGATTATACACTTGGTTGTACAATAGCATTGTACAATCAAGCCAAAGTTGTTGAATTTTTGTATTTATTTATTGAGCTTATGAAAGTTTCTGAGTTGAATTGTAAGTTTTTGAACAAACATTTATGTGATTTAACTCGACAACTTTACACTAAAAGTCAGAAAGTTTACATCAAAACTCAAAACCTTTGTTATAAAGCTCAAAATCTTACAACTGGTTGTATAATCCTCTAATTGATGGTTAATGCATAGACGGACAGATCGACCTACCATGTACTGAAATTCAACTCTTGAAATTTTTGAAGGCTAATAAATGCCACTCTGCCAGGATTCGAGCATGCGATGTTTGGTCAACTAAGACTTTGTGCTTTCTAACTTATTTCAAGCTTGGATGATCTGTAATGTTCTTTCTTATTCAGGGGACTTAAGTTAAGCCTAGCGTCATTAATTTTAGTTTATCTTAGTTAATTCAACTTACTTAGTTCATTTCAATTTAACCCAACCCATTACATTTAGTTGCATCATGTCTTTTTCATTTAAATTTAGTTCAACCCCTTTCAACTAAACCTGGCAAACGGGTCAACCAAATCGGGTTTGGATCGGACCACTTTTGGATTATTAAAATCAGGCTGACTTTGGGTCTGGCCGGATAATTTCGGGTTTTCTATTTTCAACTTTTTTTAGGGATATCAACTCTATGATAACATCCAGATCAGTTTCGGGTCACACCGAATCAATTCGGGTCACGGGTCAAACTCAGATCTTCAATTCAGGTGTCAGGTCGAGTTCTGGTTGGCTTATTCAGATCAGATCATTCATACCAGATCAGTTTTGTCAGGTCTACTTTCAACCAGCAATAATAACAGGGTCTTAGACGACCTTGATGATGAAGACCGTCTCTCCCTAGACTTTTTACTCGATGAATATTGTTGTTTTAGTCAAGGAAGAAATTAAAGTAGACTTATTAAACACCTACTACCAATAACCCTTATGAAACCCAATATAAATACCCCATAACTAAAGTCTACTACATTCATCAACTTGTTCCCTTCAATTCAATTCAATTTCATTTACATTTTCATCTTCATCTTCATTATTTGTTGTGAAATTTTAAGTAAAGAAAAGATAATAAGAATGGGAACAGTTGATGAACACCAAATAGGCAAAGGTTCAGCAACAATCTTAGCATTAGGAACTGCAAATCCACCAAATCCTATGTTACAAAAAGATTTTCCTGATTTTTATTTTAGGGCTGTCAACTCTAATGATGATACCATGAAGAGCAAGTTTAAGTATATATGTATGTCCATCTTACTTACTTTATTTATTTATTTTTATTTTTTTTTACGAGAAAATCCGCTGCCTCTATCTTTGGTGTGCTCTAGGTAAACCCTCAGGTACACAATAGCCTGGAAATTAAACCACGTACACCAGGTACATACACAACCCTTAGGCCGACAGACTTGAAGTCTACAAGGCATAGCAGCCTCAAGCCGGCCATATACTTATATGAAAATTATAACAGATGATATCAGAATTAACGAAATAGAGTATACAAAAATCATATACTTATATGAAAATTATGGAATAAAATATACGGAGTAGTACAAATAACTCTCCTAGCTTATGAGAGAATTTCGATTATTTTGATTATTTTTCACACTATATATCGCAAATTAAAACTAACCATTTCTCACGATGGAGCGAGGTTTATTGGTTTTTTTTAATCTTTTTTTAGAAGGGAGACCGTTCTTATTATACTTGACATTTTAGTTATTTTTCTAAACATATTGTCTAAGTCGATTAAATATTTTTATTATTATTTAGTGTGTACAATGACATGATACAATTAAAATTTCTCTATGAATTGATCAATAATTGATTATATATATAACATTGAATATGATTTTTTTAAATCTCAATCATGCTTGTCATGCATTAAACTTTATACACACGTTTCTTGATACATAGACTAGTATTTTTGTCACACACAAGAGTCATGTCAAGAGATCACTCTTTCTATAATTGATCATACCAAATTAATCAATGATTTTAATTAGATTAATATAATATTATGAACGATTTTTCTAACTGGTTACACGTTAATATGTTTATTAACTTATTAAGGACCCACGAAGTATTTTGTTGTCCTTGTCAATTTTCAAATAAAATTATGCATAATCGCACAATCTTCAATATACGACTTTTTTCATCTCGTTTATATATTTGTCTTTTACTCCATTTCATTTGTAAGAATTTTTTTATTTAATGATAAACAAATTATTAAGACAGATGGATGATCTGAGTCAAACATTAACTCCTGTAAAATTTTCATCCGAAATGCCCAAATTTATTTATCGACACATTTGTTAATAGTAATTCCTGTTATATTATATCATCAACAAATTAAACGCAAATGAGTCAAATCTTACCATATTACGTAATATTTTACAATTATACAAGATCGTAAATTGTTGAGAGTATGTATTATTAGCTTCATAACAACATAATCATTATCATTTATAAACTAATTATATTATTCAGTTCATGGTGAAAACTCAAAAAAAAAACAAAAAAAAAATCTTAATTAATTTTTTCGTTTTCACTTTTTTTTTTCTCGGATTAAAATACTGGGATAGAAATGTTAAAATAAAATAATTACCAATCGAAATTTTATTAATTATATTATTCAGTTCATGGTGAAAACTCAAAAAAAAAAAAAAACAAAACAAAAAAAAATCTCTTAATTAATTTTTTCAGTTTCATTTTTTTTTTCTCGGATTAAAATACTAGGATAGAAATGTTAAAATAAAATAATTATCAATCGAAATTTTATGATACATAATAATAATAAAAAATAAAGCAACGATATAAATATACCGTGAACGTACGAAAACCTAACCCTAATAAAACGAGTAAAAAAAAATGTAACAGGTGAAAAAACAGCAATTAGAAAACGACATCAGTTCATAACAGAAGAACTTCTAAAGCAACACCCGGAGCTAGTAACATACGACGACGTTTCATTGGACACAAGGCAAGACATACTCCAAACCGAAGTCCCGAAGCTAGCCGAAGCAGCCGCCTTGGAAGCCATCAAAGAGTGGGGTCAACCCGTATCCAAAATCACCCACGTCGTGTTCTCGAGCCTGTCAGGTTCGGTCATGCCCGGGTACGACTACCAACTCGCGAAGCTCCTGGGCCTCGGCCCGCACGTCCAACGATTCATGCTGTTCCAGCTCGGGTGCTATGCTGGAGGTACGGTCCTCCGCCTGGCCAAGGACATCGCGGAGAACAATCCTGAGGCTCGGGTTCTGGTCGTGTGTGCTGAGATGACTGTGGCCGGGTTTCGTGGGCCCAACGGGCTTAGTGTCGGGGCGATGCTTGGGGTGTCGCTTTTCACTGACGGGGCTTCGGTTGCTATAGTCGGGTCGAACCCAGACAGGGCCGCTGGTGAGCGGCCCTTGTATGAGATAGTTGGGGCACTTCAGTCAACGCTGCCCGACACTAGCAGTGCCATCGTCGGGCAGCTTAAGGAAATGGGGTTGGTGTTTTTACTATCAAAGGATAATCCGGACCTAATCGCCCAAAAAATGGAAGATCCGTTGGTTGAGGCCTTTAAAGGGCTCAACATAACGGACTGGAACTCAGTGTTTTGGGTCGCGCACCCTGGTGGGCCCGCGATCCTAGACAAAATTGAGGCGAAGCTAGGGCTTGATAAAGAGAAGTTGAAGTCAAGCCGACACATTTTGAGTGAGTTTGGGAATATGTCGAGTGCGACCGTGTTGTTTGTGTTGGATGAGACGAGGAAGAGGTCCGTCAAGGAAGGAAAGGCGACGACCGGTGAAGGGTTGGAGTATGGTGCTCTTGTGGGGATCGGGCCCGGGATTACTTTGGAGATTATTACGCTCCGCAGTGTCCCGATTGACAATTAATTTGTCAGCTAGTCTGCTGTAAGACCGTTGTGTGGTGTAACTTTTTCGAATTTGTTATTGTACATGTATTATTTCATTGGTCGAAAGGAATGTATTTTTTTTTTTTTTGAAATTTGATCTTTTGTATGACGACAGTTACAAAATAAATCATATCTTAACCAGTAATTATTATGTATAACCGTTGTACCATGCGACAATAGTAAAAGTTTGTAATTTATGATAAAAAGTAACCATTTTAGGTTAGTAAGTTACCACTTTCAGATAAATAATTATCACTTTTTTATACTCCCTCCGTTCCAATGAATTGTTTGTCTTTCCTTTTGGCACCAAGGTTAAGGGAACCAATGAGGGAGTGACATGTAGAGCAAAACTCATGAGAATGATCAAATTGCATATAAAAAACATTCCTAAAATAGAAAGGCAAACAATTCATTGAGACGCCCCAATATGGAATAGGCAAACAATTCATTGGGACAGAGGGAGTATTAAAACATGGTCACTATTTAACTTAAAGTGGTCACTAAATAACATAAAGTGGTAACTTTTGACCATAAATTAGGTCCGTCGTACGATACAACGGTTGTATACTATAATTTGTGTTAACATAATACGATTAGAAGGTTTTAGTAATTAGTAAATTATATGAAAGTTAGTTAGATTATATTGTGTTCATGTATAAAGTGAATACGTTGTTATTAGCTGCACATTCAAAAATAGTAGACTTTGACCAATATAACTTCAGAACATGTCGTTTACATACCAAACGTATGAAATTAATAGATTGATTTGCTTGGTCAGCCTACTATTTACATCAGAATTATTAGACCACGTTTCGTAAACGACATATACAAAAATTTTACATATCAAAGGGTTTAAACGTACATGTTTGACTAACAAATACTCTCTTCAAGCCCGAATACACATTCTTGCTCTTTACTTAATACTCTGTATATGCATTAATCAAATGGAAAGAAACCTTGCTCGAAGAAAATATGTTTCGAGCGTTTGATAAACAACATATTAAAATAATAGACTGAGATCAAATCCATTACGGTGTATTTTGTAATATGTTGTTATTACATGACATATTGAGTTTTCACATTAGGAAAAAAAAATGGACATCTTTGCCAATTTAGAAAAGGGTTATTCCATAAGAATAATACCAACTATGCGTGTGCTTCTTAAATTAATACAAACTATACGTAATCTCGTTTTAATACGAACTATGTCTTCATTAGCCTCGCTTTGCTATGAGTGACCGGCTACCTATTGAACCTCCCTTATTCAACTCTTTATCTAACTCTTCTTCTTATTTAAATTCGTGTTCATTTTCGGCCATTGAAAAAATAATTAAATTTTCGAAAACTCATCTTCCATTTATTTTTCATTTAGTCTTATAGAAGCTATGAAAAAAAAAATGTTTTTATTGTTATTTTGGCTTTCACGATGACTGCAACGGACCTAATAAAACCCTAGAAATTAAAGTTACAACAAGTTATTATGACCTGTAATAGCAAGTCATAATTTCATACATAACAAAATGAGATTAATGAATGCGTAGTTCATATTAAAATGAGATTACGTATAGTTTGGATTATTTTAAGAAGTACACACATAGTTGGTATTATTCCCGTGAAATAACCCTTTAGAAAATAAGAAACCATGCTTTCAATATTACACATTTTGTGCATATCCTTATTTAATTTATCATTTTACAGAGAAGATAAATAATATTGTACGTTGATCTAAATCCGTCAATTGTCAAACTCTTTTAAACAATTTTGCTAACTAAACATGCTAGTGACATCTGTCATTTTGTTATCGAAATTAAATCGATGTTTACCAAACAAGGTACTGATATATTGTTTACCAAATAGGTCAGGTATCTATCTACTAATTAATAACCTTATTAATTTAATGGATTTGGCTTGTATTGTTACACAACAATAATTAAAATCAAAATCAAAATTAGTACTATAACAATAATAAACCAAAATTATTAAAAGCATATGACAAAATATGATAAGAACACTTTTACCCTAATTATAGTTTAGATTCTCATATACTACAACTATGCACTTCTTTAAACTTTACAACGAACCTTGTGACAGTCTGACAGAGCATGTAATTAAATTACAACGGAATTGGTCATAACCTTCAACTAGTTACTCCCTCCGTCTCAGTCATTTCTTTACTTTCAAATAAATACCTTTTAGAAATAAGATAAAAGTAAACCAATAACCGAGACAGAATAATAATAATAATAATAATAATAATAATAATTAATTAATAAGAAAATTATAATAAACAATTATGAATTATCCACCATATATATCTTGATTCTAGGGCTAATTATAATATAATGGTAATCTGACCAGTTCACATACATATTTCGCAGTCTGATTAAATTCTTCTACCTAATGATTTTTGTCCAAATACAGCAATTAGCTACAATTTTGTAAAGGTTACTTATTCCTCACTTCTTTCATGTCCTAATCAACTTCTCCTCGTTGAACCTTCTTTAATTTGCTGGCCTGGCTGATTGATAGGCTCATTAAGCAAAATTCAAACTCGAATTTAAGTTTATCTCGAGCTTATTTATTAGTTATTCTCCTGTAAGACCGTCTTACGGTAACTTATCGTGAGACATACTAATAGAGAATAAAATAATATTAAAAGTAACTTCCTTGTATGTGAGAGGTCTCACGATAAATTTATCGTGAGACCGTCTCATACAAGAAAATTAAGCATGCATGCAAAAGTTCAGAAATAACTAACCCTAACTTAAACAGTTTAACCTATGTATAAATATTAAATTTCTCACATTTTTTTTCTTTGATATTTTTTCGAGAAAAATACATAGAATATTAGGCAAATCAATGAGAATATGTTTAATATGGTGAAATAGTGATATGTAATTATGATTAATATTTTTCAAAATTGTAAGAGTAGATCGAACAATGACTCATAACCCTTTAGAGACGAGCCAATGATTGCTTAGCTTGACTCATTAACTTGTCGAGTCGAACAGAGCCAAGCCGAGCTTGAACATGAGTTGAGCTCGCAAGTTATATCGTTTCATTATCACCTCATTTACACGCTCGAAGTACACAAT
This sequence comes from Agrostemma githago, assembly GCA_958450325.1. Lineage (NCBI taxonomy): Eukaryota > Viridiplantae > Streptophyta > Magnoliopsida > Caryophyllales > Caryophyllaceae > Agrostemma > Agrostemma githago. Next base: position 74,966,829 of record OY288247.1, on the reverse strand, counting down.
ATTTTAATTAACGAAAGCAACTTTCATAAAATAAACTTATTCTGAGATCATGTTTTGTAATAAGATTGTTTCACAATCGTTGAAAATGTTAACGAACCATCTCAACCAAAACCTTAAGGCGATGGTTGAGGCTCGTTTATTTTCTATTACGCCTCCTCACTCGAATGTGGTTAGTGCGCACCGGCTCCCCCGTACCGTGTGCTGAGATTTGCCAGGGTTCGAACTCGTGACCTCTGACTCTGATACCATGTTAACGAACTATCTCAACTAAAACCTTAAGGCGATGGTTGAGGTTCGTTTATTTTCTATTAGAAAACAAAAATTGACAAGCTATGCTATTTTTTTTTTTTTTTTTTGAATCAAGCTAAGCTATCTAGTTGTTAGACAATCACTTTTATCCAACTACCACATTCATTTATTTTATAAACTATTTTAGGTTTGAATCCCTTGATCAGTCACCATATGCTTGGTTAGGGCAGCTTGGTAAAACAAGATCTATCTTAGTTGTGAACTTGTGATTAGTCCAATTAATGGTCCTTGATTTATAATAAAATCGACACAAATTCTTGTTTGTAACAACCATATCTGTAGAAAAACGCGTAACAGTCAAATATTATCCACATGCAACGCATGGATTGATGAAAATAAAACATTTGTTAATTTGAGAAGATGTTACAGATTTCAGACTGATATCATACTTATTAGGGTATAGCTATGAGAGTTTATATAATACTCTCAACCTAAACAAAAACCATAAACAAATTATAAAATCCTATACAATAATAGTAAACTCTAGGTCAGATACTTAGATATTGATTAGAAAACTCTAGCCAATTCGAGATCCGAAAAGACGTACAATTGTTAGACACTTATTTCCCAACATTTATGACGGATATATCCATGACAAGGGATAACAGCTGGTCTAGAATCAAAGGTAAGACTTGTCGAATATGATTCAATGATATGATTGGCAGCCTTGGTATGTACATAACTACCTACATAGTATGATTAATTGTATGAAATTAATTAATTTTATGTGGAAATGGCAAAAGAATGCGACACATTTTTTATGCTTAGGGAGTAACAATTGGTGGAATTATGATATAGTGGAGAATCACTAATAATTAGTATTAGTAAGATGGGATCATGATGGATTTCAGTTTTGATTTGATTTGGACAATCCACTAATATAATTAGTAAGCTAAGATATGATCATGCAAGAAAATGAAATGAATTATTGGAAATGAAATTAATTAAAATTAAATTAAATGATGCTGAACTTAATCGAAATGAGATGAAAATAAGTTCGAGGAATTGAATAGTCTTTAAGTCTCTACGAAGATCCGTTTGACCGGTTATTTTATTGTTGTAACATCTCAAAATATAACGGAAAATAGGATTATACACCTGGTTGTACAATACTATTGTTTTAATGCTTAATTTTTGTTAAACTTTTGTATATATTAACTGAGCTACTTATACAAGTTTTTGGGCTAAGTTGTAAGTTTTTTACACTAAAACTCATCAAGTTTACAGCAAAACTCAAAATCTTTCTGAAAAATCTCAAAATAATAAAACTAGTTGTATATAGAGCTATGTACAACTGGTTGTATATATAAACTTCTCATTGATATATAAAGCATTATTCTTTTAATTATAAATTACAGATTATAAATAGGTAAATTATTAACCAGTTACGATATTATCATGGATATCTATATTACAACCATATGAAACCTAAATTTAAATTATTATTATTATTATTATTATTATTTAGGATGACAAATGTAAATGGCACCCCTTGGCCTATTTTTTATTTGTCACCTACCAACTTAGTTTGTTTATATTAAAACGTGAAGGGCACTGGTTTACTATATTTAGTCCAGCAAATATATACTCCCTCTATTCTTTATTTATTGTCCCGTATCATTAAAATACTTCACCTATATATTGATGAAATGGGACAAAAATTTAAAACCGGAGAGAGTACCAGATAATCTTGTACACTTCATCCATCAATTAAATGAATATAATTCACACACTCACGAGTCACAGCTGGTTTATTATTCCAAAGAATCGTACATTTAGTCGTATTGAAAAAGATGGTTTGATGAATTGATAACTAGTCTAACCCAAATGAACAAAAGGGTTGTAACGAACGTAATAAAACCAACAACAAACCAAGATCAGATCATCACATGTAAGTGGGAGCGTTAAATGATGGTTATTTTAACCTACCATGAAAAAAATCGATATATGTCACATATTAAGGGGTTATCTAGTTGTGGATATTCAACAAATAGAAAAGGTGATCTGATATGAGAGATTAAGCACAGAGTAGTACTTCGAATTCATTATTCTTTATTAAAATCTTAAAGTGATAGTTGAAAGTTGAAACATATCATATTTAATGCTTTAATATTCTTCTACTCCCAGGCCCTCACTTGAATGACAGATGAGTTTCAAGAATGATTAGTGCATCAGCTCCTCTATACGATTTGTGATATTTTCTATGCCACTAGCTAAATTTTAATCACGCAGACTCAATCAAAACCCTAAGTCGATCGTTAAAGCTCAATCAATGCTTTAATATTATCCTAACACTCCTAGAGTGCTAGACCCTCACTCGAATGATCATTGAATTTCAAGAGTAGTTAGTACATCATCAGCTCCTCCATACGATAATTTGTGTAGTTGCTTTATATGTCATCCAAATTTTAGTCATCACGCAGACTTTGTCAAAACCCTAAGTCGATCATTAAAGCACAATCAATGCTTTAACATCCTAATACTCCCAGAGTCCTAGACCCTCACTCGAATGACCATTGAGTTTCAAGAGTGGTTTGTACATCAGCTCCTTCATACGATTTGTGCAACTGCTTTAATTTATATGTCATCTAAATTTTAGTTATGCAAACTCAATCAGAACCCTAAATTGAATTGATCGTTAAAGCTCAATTAATGCTTTAACATCCTAATACTCTCAGAGTCCTAAACCCTCACACGAATGACCATTGAGTTTCAAGAGTGGTTAATACATCAGCTCCTTCATACAGGGTTTGTGTTGTTATATATATATATATATATATATATATATATATATATATATATATATATATATATATATATATATATATATACTTCCTCCGTTCCATTTGATTGTTTGCATTTATTTTTTCACACATGCCAATACACGTTTTCTGTTGTCCATTTGATTGTTTGCATTTGTTTTTTCACACTTGCCAATACACGTTTTCTGTTGTCTATATCTTTAGTTACATATTTCTAAAAATTATAAAAATTTAATATTTATAATGTACTCGATTGGACAATTTAAACAAGATCTCACATGACTATATTGTATCTTATATATTAGAAGTTACATTGACGATTTCACTCACCTATAAATAGTACCAAAAAAACAAATGCAAACAATCAAATGGAACGAAGGGAATAATATATATCATCTAAATTTTGGTCATGCAAACTCAATCAAAACCCTAGATACTTTAATATATGTTAGACTTATCTAGCCAACGTGCAAAAAAAACCTATATATAGACCTATATTCACTTGAAGAAACTCGTGGCAAACACTCCTTGAAGCAAAAAAAAGAAGAAGATGGGATCAATGGAAGGAATCCAAGTGTATGAAAATGCCAAAACTTCACCAAGCATCTTAGCTTTAGGAACTGCCAACCCACCCAATTACATTTTACAAGAAAAATTTCCTGATGTTTGTTTTTGCAATGAGGATACAATGCCTGAACTCAAGACCAAGTTTAAGAATATATGTATGTTCTCTTATTATTATTATTCTCCGTTAAAAGTGGTTTCACGATATAATTACTATAAAGTCGTCTTACATGAGAATTTCTGATTTAGATCGAGTAACCTTCTTACCGTCTTAAAGTTACTCGAGTAACTTTTTGATTTTTTTTTACTCGAGTTATACGAGTTATAACAACTAATATACAACGATCATGCATGTCTTTTTAGTCATTTTATCAAACATTGGCTAGATTTTCAACTAATTTGTCACACATTTTTTTTGGTACCGTAAATTTAAGCTAGCTTAAAAGCGTCAAACTAACGTTTTCATTTTCGGCTAACTTTTCAGGGTGCAGCTAGCTTTGTCAAGCCTAAGTGGCATTTTATTTCACCAAAAAAATATGATGGATAAAAGTTTGTTCAAATAAGCTACTTTGACTAGATCATAAAGTAGTTGAAACATCGTGTCTAACAGAGTCTAAGAGTAACGGGAGTAGTAAAGGGGGTAACAACATTATTTGGTGTGATAATTTAAAAATAACGGTACAAGTAACGCAGTGGAATTAACTATAGTTGCAGAAGTAACCAAAGTATTCATAGTAATGGTAAAAAGGCTCATAGATCATTTTCTTGTGGCATATTTTTTATCATATATAACACTCAAAAGACCTCAAATAAGACACAGATTATTATCAATAGTGTTATAGAGAGACATCTCACATGATGTGAACGATTATTAATTTTATATTCTTTTTCCATTATACGTCTCACACTAAGGTCTTGTTTGGATAACAAAATATAAGGGAAAGGAATGAAGGGGAGGGGAAACGAGGAAGAGAAAAGAAGGGAGGGGAGAGGAGGGAGAATGAGGTGTGAGCGTATGGATACAATATCTCTCTAAATCTTTCCAATATTTGAGAGATTTTGATTTGTCAGAGGAAAAATGGATCCTTCCAATTAAATTCTTTCCCCCTCCATTCGGAAAATGACCAGAAGAGGGAGGATGGACCTATTTTCTGTAACGACATCGCAAAGATTTGGAGAGAAATTGTATTTAAATACTTTCATTTAACCTCATTCCCATCGGCTTCCCCCCTATTTAGTTATCTGAACAAGACCCAAGTGTGAGACAATCTTTCAAAAGACTTATTCTAACACTAATATATATGTTCCTTGAAACAGGCAAAAAAACAGGAATCAGAAAGCGACACTTTTTCCAAACAAAGAAGTTTTTCAAGAAAAACCCTGAACTTCTAAACTACGAAGCCATTACTTTAGACAAACGCCAGGACATACTCACAGTCGAAATACCAAAATTGGCCGAAGCAGCAGCTCTAGAGGCTATCAAAGAGTGGGGCCAGCCGAAGTCGAAAATCACTCACATTATCTTCACAAGTCTGTCTGGTGTAGTCATGCCCGGGTACGACCACCAGCTCGCCAAGCTGCTAGGCCTTGGCCCACACGTGCAACGGTTCATGTTCTTCCAACTTGGGTGCTATGCTGGAGGTACAATGCTCCGCTTAGCCAAGGACATTGCAGAGAATAATAGAAACGCTCGTATTTTAGTAGTCTGCGCTGAGATGACTTTGTCTTCATTCCGCGGCCCCTGCCCCACTAACATTGGCTTGATGATTGGACAAGCCTTGTTTGGTGATGGTGCGGGCGCAGCTATAGTTGGGGCAGATCCTAATTTGGCCGCTGGTGAGCGGCCTATTTTTGAATTGGTCTCTGCATTGCAAACGACTGTGCCAGACACTGAGAGAGCTATTGGAGGACAAGTCAGACAATTCGGGGTATCCTTAGTCTTAGCTAAGGATAACCCTAGTCTTATTGCCAATTACGCCGAAATCCCTTTGACTGAATCCCTTAGTCCACTTGGCATCGATGATTGGAACTCAGTTTTCTGGGTTGTTCACCCTGGTGGACCCGCGATCCTAGACCAAGTTGAATCAAAACTGGGACTTGACACAGATAAATTTAACTCAAGTCGACACGTGTTACGCGAGTTTGGGAATATGTCGGGTGCGACCGTATTCTTTGTGTTAGATGAAACAAGGAAGAGATCTTTAAAGGAAGGAAAGGCTACTACCGGTGAGGGGTTGGAGTACGGTGTCCTACTTGGCATCGGACCCGGGATTACTCTTGAGACCCTTGTGCTCAGGAGTGTCCCCATTGAAAATTACTCCTGTGCCCCAATCAATAGTTTACGTTCGCTTTGTTTCCCCTTCTAAAACTAAACATCAACAAATCATCTTATATACTTCACATCGACATTAGGATCATACTTCTTCTGATTCTCTAAAAGTTTCCATCTTTATTATTATTCACATAAATATGATGTGGATTTTAATTAAAGTGGAAACTTTCGGAAACTCAGAATAAGAATTTATTACAAAAATGTAACTCTCTTAATAATGACTTGTACAATTGTATAAATGTAGTTAGTTGTTTGTGTAACTTTTCGTCTTTTTTATGCGTGTTTTTTTAAAGGGATAATTTAATTTATCTTTTTTTATCTGTCTTTTTATTACTCGGAAGAAATTATTGTTTTTTAAAGAGATAATTTATCTCTTTTTATCTGTTTTTTTATTACATACATTGAAGAAATTGTTTAAATTCATTATTTAAAACATTGCTAACAATTCTTGCTAAATAATTTTTTAAATTGTTACCCATAAACAATAATCTTATTTCATCCTAGTGTCTTTTTTTCTTTTTAGTTGTAAAATCAATGAATTTATCTCTTTCATTCTGGAAAGTGCATTTTCAGAAAGTTGTTTGGTTACCCACTTCATGGGAATTGCCACTTTCCAGGAATTGTTGCTTCCTCCCTTCCTCCCTAATGGGGAAGTTACTCACCAAGTCCCCCTTGGTGTTTAGAACTTCTCGCATGAAATCATTTCCCACATAGCAACCAAACAATATTTTTGTAATTTCCATGAAATACAAATTCACGTGAATTTAAGTTCCCGATAACTTCATCTTCCCATGGTGAACCAAACGAGCCTTAACTTATTTTAATATTTTTGGATGTATTACGTTTCTCTTTTTGAAAGAAAAAAATGTAAGACACCTTATACTTATAATTCCTCGTATCCTTTGCCCTTTTGTGGTCAAACACACAAAATGAATCAATCTTCTAAGAAAAATCACGTATTATTGCGGTTATAATACCATAATAATATTGTATTTTCTATCAAAATATCAATTAACTAACTTAATTTCTAAGATCATAAAATTAAAATAATTATCATATTACTGAATTAATGATTTAATTCAAACTTCGTCAATATCGTGATTATTACCCTTTGCAGAGTCGAACCTAGGATTTGCTTAGAATAATATTCAAGTTATTAACAATAATAATTCGATGTGATCCCTCTACAATTGATTACTTACTTTAATTTTTGAGTTCAAAGTTTGTAAAATTCGACAACGAATAAGTGGTAAATATGAAATCGAAACGGTAAGTCCTAATATAAAAATATTTAGATTTGTTGAATTGGTTTCATAATATGGTATATATCAGACCCAAAAGTCAGGAGTTTGAACCCTTTCAGCCTCCAATATCTCGAACTCTCAAGTGAAATCTCAACCTATGATACTAGGACATAGAATAGTAGTTAGACAATCAGTTCTCTGGGACTGCAACTTTGATTCTACTCTTTTGTTTAGGGTTTGCCAGCCTTAGCTTTTACTATTCATCACCATACATATATACATATATATACATATATATATATATATATATATATATGCGCGCGCGCATGCATGCTTGGTAAACGAGATGTTTGATCTCTCAACTGTTATACAGTGTAAGACCCGTTCTTTCTGACGGAAAGGGTTTGATCTTTCAACTGTTATACTGATAGTCGGAATTTGTCGTCAATCCTACCATCAAACAAACCAACTAACCTAAACTAGAATAGCAAGGGCAAGTCGAGTCGAATCCTCAGAGAGATCGGGAATGAGTACTAGTTCGGTCTAGGATTACAAATTAGCTACGCGAATCAATTATCAAAGGTGAAATTAGATTAATTAAGCTAACTAAGAAATGCAAAAGTAAACTAAAAACCAAACAAGTAACAAGAATGGTGATCTAATAATAATTAAAGGCCTAGGGTCCGACTTAACCACCGACATATCATAATCATGAGTAAGGAATACCGACAATGAATTGCTAGGGATATTAGCAGGATGAGTGGAACGCCTCTAAGGGTCGACTACCTCCCTCCCGGGTTCGTAGTCCGACTAAGTAAAACCCGATCACCTCCCTCCCCGGCTCGTGAGTCGGATTCCTAGGTCAATCGAATGAGCCCACTCCCGTGGTACCCAATCCAAGGTCCTAGGTCATGAAGCGCACGTCTAAATCCTGTTCCTTTCTCTCCCCTCTCCCAAGGTGAAGGTGAAGAGTCTAGACCGATAGTTAGGTTACCCTACCTAATTCTCACTCCCGTGTTCAACTAGGCGGGACAAGGCAAGTCAAGGGACGAGTTTTACTACCTAAACCTAACTGACTCCCGTCGGTGGACAAGGGTCAAGGGTTCAAACACAACCCAAAAGACAAATCGATTCCCGAATCCCAAACTATCCTCCTCCGTATATCCCAAACAACTCAATTACGGGACTCAAGCACACAATTAAGACATGCCAGGGTCCAATCGTCCCCTAGAAAAAGACTACTCGCTAAGCATAATTAACATAACACAAAACACACTAATAATTATTCTAAACATAACATCTAACATAATGAAATGATAAAGAAGGAGACTTTAATTAATACTAACATAGACTACACATAAACAAACAACACAAAGTTAAAATAACATTACAAAACATAATTAACAATAAAGATTATAACTTTAAACTAATTACTGACTAAACCTATCATAAACATAAAATTTAAGATAAATAAAACAATAAAAGATAAGAGATAAGAATTACTAGAAATCTTGAATGTTGAGGAAAAGAGTATTAAATAAACTAATTAAAACTAATTAAAATCCAAAAGAAAATTAAGAAGAATGGGAACGAGGGTTTTTCTAAGGCTTCTAAGTGTCTAACAAAAGCAAAATGACTAAACTAGCCTTCATTTAAGTGAAATAAAGAGTGGTAATAGAAAGGGTTAAATCGTCTTTTGTTATTCCAAATTAGAATACACCCAAATAAAATTAATGGAGTAAGTAGATTTAATTGGTGATGATGGTGAAGATTAATGGAGGATGATGTTTGATTGGTGAAGATGGAGGAAAATGGTGAATTGGAAATGGAGTGATGAAGGATTGAAAGATGGTGAAGCTGATTGATGGAAAGGGGGAGTTTGGTGGTTTGAAGGTCTTGGTCAAAGTCGGGTTTGACCCGTCTTGATCGTCTCTATTCTTCCCGGATCGGTACCTATAAAATCAAATATCGAGGCACAGTACCAAAATTCCGAGAAATATACTCCATCCGTTCCAATGAATTGTTTGCCTATTCCATATTGAGGCGTCTCAATGAATTGTTTGGCTTTCTATTTTAGGAATGTTTTTTATGTGTAATTTGACTCTTGGCTCCACATGTCACCTTCTAATTGGATCTCTTGCCCTTGGTGCTAAAAGTAAAGGCAAACAATTCATTGGAACGGAGGGAGTACTAAAACGACACTAATTAAGCTAGACTCGATTAATTAACTAATTAAAGACAAAATGGCTCAATAATAGGCAATCGAGATATAAATCCAACAAAATACGAGTATAAATGTGGGGAAAAAATCGGTAAAATCACGATCTATCAATCATTAAGCAAAATTCAAACTCGAATTTGAGTTTATCTCGAGCTTATTACTACGTGAGAAAATTAAGCATGCAAACCTTCAGAAATAATCCTAACTTAAACAGTTAAACCAATGTATAAATATTAAATTTTTCTCGCTTTTTTTCCTTTGATATTTTTTCGAGAAAAATACATAGAGTATTAGGCAAATCAATCAAAATATTTAATACGGTGAAACAGTGATATGTAATTAATTACATAGTATATGATTTAATATTTTTCAAAATTATTAGAGTGAGATATTAACTAATCACAAATTTACAGTAGTTTGAACAATGACTCACAATATCGTTTCATTATCAGTTTATCACCTCTTTTACACGCTCGAAGTACACGATATTTTAATTTAATTAACAAAAACAGCTTTAATTTCATAAAATAAATTTACTGTGAGATCGTGTTTTGTACTAAGATTGTTTTTACAATCGTTGACAACAAAAATTGACAAGCTAAGCTATCTAGTTGTTAGACAATCACTTTTATCCAACTACCACATTCATTTATTTTATAAACTATTTTAGGTTTGAATCCTTTGATTAGGGCATCATCATCGCAGCTTGGTAAAACAAGATCTTAGTTGTGATACTTGTGATTATTAGTCCAATTAATGGTCCTCGATTCATAATAAAATCGACACAAATTCTTGTTTGTAACAGTCATATCCGTAGAAAACTTGTAATGACGGTCAAATATTATCCACATGCAACGCGTGGATTGATGAAAATAAAACATTTATTATTCTCAAGTCATTCTGATTTTGTCTTTTCTAGTCATTTTGGTGATATTTGACCCGTTATATATATCTTTATTGTTATAACGGAAGAAAAAAACAAACAAATAAGACATAAAATTGAGAGACAAACGGCTTTACGTGGTTCACTAACAACCTGGTAGCTATATTCACATACAGAGAATAAGGACAACTGATATCATAATTATTAGGGTATAGGTATATATGAGAGTTTATATAATACTCTCAACCTAAAATGAAACCCTAAACAGATTAGATTAGGAAATCATGTACAATAGGAAACCTTAGGTCAGTTACTCAGATATTATTGATTAGGAAACCCTAATCAATCAGATATTAATTAGGAAAACCTTCCTAATTAAACAGATTCATATCACAAGTTAATTCGAGATCCGAAAAGACAATTGCTAGCCGACACTTATTTCCCAACATTTATGACAGATATATCTGTGACAAGGGAGAACAGCCGCTCTGGAATTAAAGGTAAGACTTGTCGAATACGATTCAATGATATGATTGCCAGCCTTGGTATGTACATAATAACTACATACTCCCTCCGTTCACTATCTTTTGTCTCGTTTCATTAAAATACTCCTCATAAATAATGACCAAACGGGCCAAAAGATTATGAACGGAAGGAGTGCATAGTATATTATGATTATATGAAATTATTAATTAATAAAATGTGGAAATGGCAAAAGAATGCGATACATTTTTTATGTTTAGGGAGTAATAATGGGTGTAAATTATGATAGTGGACAATCACTAACATTAATAGTAAGATGGAATCATGATGGATTTTCAAATTTGACTTGATTTGGACAATCCACTAATATAATTAGTAAGATATGATCATGCAAGAAAATGCAATGAATTATTGGAAATGAAATTAATTAAAATTAAATGAGGCTGGACTTAATCGAAATAAGATGAAAATAAGTTTGAGAAATTGAATAGTCTTTAAGTCTCTAGGAAGATCTGTTTGACCGGTTATTTTATTGTCGTAACATCTCAAAATATAACCGAAAATAGGATTATACACCGAGTTGTATAATACGAGTAGTATTGTACAACCAAGGCAAAGTTGTTGAATTTTTGTATATATTAACTGAGCTTATATAAGTTTCTGAGCTAAGTTGTAAGTTTTTGAGCTTAAATATTTATATGATTAACTCGACAACTTTACACTAAAGCTCATAAAGTTTACAACAAAACTCGAAATATTTGTGAAAAAACTCAAAATCATAAAACTAGTTGTATATAGAGCTATGCACAACTGGTTGAATATACTCAGTGACTCATCTAGTTAGATAAGGATTATTATAGATAAAGCATTATTCTTTTAATTATAAATTATAAATAGGTAAATTATTAACCAGTTACGATATTATCACGGTTATCTGTATTACAGATATATAAAACCTTTTTTTTGGATGAGTAAACCGCTCGTAGGCGACAGACTCGAAGTCTAGAAGGCATAGTCTCAAGTCATACAACTCTCACAAGTTGGCGCTTGTAGGGGCTTGAACCGGGCTTGAACCAGAGACCCTTGGGCCAATGACCACAAATTTTAACCACTAAACAACACCCTTATGGGCACATAGAACCATTATTATTATTATTATTATTATTATTTAGAATGACAAATGTAAATGGCACCACTTGGCCTATTTTTTATTTGTCACCTACCAACTTTGTTTGTTTATATTAAAACGTGAAGGGCACTGGTTTACTATATTTAGTCCAGCAAATACCAGATAATCATGTACACTCCATACATCAATTAAATGAATATAAGTCACATGCATACTCACGAGTCACAGCTGGTTTGTTATTCTAAAGAATCGTATACTTAATCGTATTAAAAAAAAAATTGAGTGTCTGTCATTGATTAAAGATTTTCGAGTAATATTTAAGTAAGTAAAGAAAAAATGGTGTTTGATGATTTAATGGAGAAACCGTGTCTTTCAGATCCTTTTATTAAGACAATATGGGTAATAAGGTACTTAGGTTTGATGAATTGATAACTATCCAACCCAAACGAACAATTGATTGTGACGAACAATGAACCAAGAGATCCTCACACGTAAGTGGGAGCGTTAAATGGTTGTAAGTTGTAACCTACGATGCAAAAGGATCGATGTATGTCAAGGGGTCATCTGATTGAGGATATTAGCAAATAGAAAAAGGTGATATGAGTAGTACTTCGAATTCGTTCATTTTTATCAAAATCATAAAGTAATAGGTAGTGAAACATATCATACTTAGATTAACGCTTTAATTAATATCCTTATTATCCAATTATACTGTCAGACCCTCACTCGAATGACCATTGAGTTTCAAGAGTGGTTAGTACATCAGGTCGTCCATACGATTTGTATTGTTTTGTATGTCATATATGGAGTAACTTTTAGTCACGCAGATTCAATCAAAACCCTAAGTCGATCGTTAAAGCTTGATCAATCAATGCATGCTTTAACATCCTAATACTCCTAGAGTCCTAGACCCTCACTCGAATGGTCATTGAATTTCAAGAGTGGTTAGTACATCACCTCCTCCATAAAATTTGTATGTGCGGCTGCTTTATATGTTATCCAAATTTTAGTCACGCAGACTTTGTCAAAACCCTGATCTGAGTCGATCGTTATTAAAGCTCAATCAATGCTTTAACATCCTAATACCCCAAGAGTCCTGGACCCTCACTCGAATGACCATTGAGTTTCAAGAGTGGTTAGTACATCAGCTTCTCCGTTCAGGATCTATGTTGTTTTGTATGCCATCTAACGAACTTTTAGTCATGCAGACTCAATCAAAACCCTAAATCGATCGCTAAAGCATAACCAATGCTTTAAAATCCTGATATACTCCCATAATCCTAGACCCTCACTCAAATGACCATTGAGTTTCAAGAGTGGTTAGTACATCAGCTTCTCCGTTCAGGATTATCTATGTTGTTTTGTATGCCATCTAACGAACTTTTAGTCATGCAGACTCAATCAAAACCCTAAATCGATCGCTAAAGCATAACCAATGCTTTAAAATCTTGATATACTCCCAGAGTCATAGACCCTCACTCAAATGACCATTGAGTTTCAAGAGTGGTTAGTACATCAGCTCCTCCGTTCATGTTTTATATTATATATCATCTAAATTTTGGTCACGCCAACTCAATTAAAACCCTAGATACTTTAATATATGTTAGACTTATCTAGCCAACGTGCAAAAAAAAACCTATATATAGACCTATATATTCACTTGAAGAAACTCGTGGCAAACACTCCTTGAAGCAAAAAGAAGAAGAAGATGGGATCAATGGAAGGAATCCAAGTGTATGAAAATGCCAAAAGTTCAGCAAACATCTTAGCTTTAGGAACTGCCAACCCACCCAATTACATTTTACAAGAAAAATTTCCTGATGTTTTTTTTTGCAATGAGGATACAATGCCTGATCTCAAGATCAAGTTTAAGAATATATGTATGTTTTCTTTATTATTCAATCGTTGGTTAAAAGAGGTTTCACGATATAATTACTGTAAAATCGTCTTGAGTGAAAATTTGTGGTTTAGATCGAGTAGCTTTCTTACCGTCTTAAAGTTTATGATATACAGTAGGTTACTTTGTCAAACATTTTACACAGAAAATGTACTTATTTGGAAAAAAGTTCGATTTCTTTTTTTGGCCCCTTATTGAGTTTTAACAACAAATATACTACGATAATCATGCGTGTCTTTTAGTCATTTTATCGGACATTGGTTAATTTTTTCAGTTAATTTGTTACACTTTTTTTTTGGCTCGTCAATCTTAGCTAGCTTTAAAGCATTCAACTAACGTTTTTATTTTCAGCTAACTTTTCGGATTTCATGAGCTAGCTTTGTCAGGCCTAAGTAGCCTTTTATTTCAGTAAATTTATTTGTGAAATAAGTTATTAGCAAAACACTACACATTATGAAAATGTGTGGATAAAATTTTGTTCAAATGAACTACTTTGATCAAATCATAAACTAATTGATGAAACATCGCATCAAACAGAGCCTAAGAGTCGTAGCGATGTAGTAATAATGGGGTGACAACATTATTTAGTGTGATGACTTAAACAAGGCTCAAGTGTGAGACAATCTCTCAAAAGAATTACTCTAACACTGATATATATATATTCGTTGAATGAAACAGGCCAAAAAACAGAAATTAGAAAGCGATACTTTTTCCAAACAAAGAAGTTTTTGAAGAAAAACCTTGAACTTCTAAACTACGACGCCATTACTTTAGACAAGCGCCAAGACATACTCTCAGTCGAAATACCAAAATTGGCCGAAGCAGCAGCTCTAGAGGCTATCAAAGAGTGGGGCCAGCCGAAGTCGAAAATCACTCACATTATCTTCACAAGTCTGTCTGGTGCAGTCATGCCTGGGTACGACCACCAGCTCGCCAAGCTACTAGGCCTTGGCCCGCACGTGCAACGGTTCATGTTCTTCCAACTTGGGTGCTATGCTGGAGGTACAATACTCCGCTTAGCCAAGGACATTGCAGAGAATAATAGAAACGCTCGTATTTTAGTGGTCTGCGCTGAGATGACTTTGACTACATTCCGCGGCCCCACTCTCACCAACATTGGCTTGATGATTGGACAAGCCTTGTTTGGTGATGGTGCGGGCGCAGCTATAGTTGGGGCAGATCCTAATTTGGCCGTTGGTGAGCGGCCTATTTTTGAATTGGTCTCTGCATTGCAGACGACTGTGCCAGACACTCAGAGAGCTATTGGAGGACAAGTCGGACAATTTGGGGTATCCATTGTCTTAGCTAAGGATAACCCTAGTCTTATTGCCAATTACGCCGAAATCCCCCTGACTCAATCCCTTAGTCCACTTGGCATCGATGATTGGAACTCAGTTTTCTGGGTTGTTCACCCTGGTGGACCCGCGATCCTAGACCAAGTTGAATCAAAACTGGGACTTGACACAGATAAATTTAAGTCAAGTCGACACGTGTTACGCGAGTTTGGGAATATGTCGGGTGCGACCGTATTCTTTGTGTTAGATGAAACAAGGAAGAGGTCTTTAAAGGAAGGAAAGGCTACTACCGGTGAGGGGTTGGAGTACGGTGTCCTACTTGGCATCGGACCCGGGATTACTCTTGAGACCCTTGTGCTCAGGAGTGTCCCCATTGAAAATTACTCCTGTGCCCCAATCAATAGTTTACGTTCGCTTTGTTTCCCCTTCTAAAACTAAACATCAACAAATCATCTTATATACTTCATATATCTACATTAGGATCATACTTCTTCGGATTCTCTAAAATTAAAGTTTCCATCTTTATTATTATCCACATAAATATGATGTGTGTTTTAATTAAAGTGGAAATTTTTGGAAACTCGGAGTAAGAATTTATTAAAAAAATGTAACTCTCTTAATAATGACTTGTACAATTGTATAAATGTAATTAGTTGTTTGTGTAACTTTTCGTCTTTTTTAGGCGTGTTTTTTTAAAGGGATAATTTAATTTATCTCTTTTTATCGGTCTTTTTATTATTCGGAAGAAATTGTTATTTTTTAAAGGGATAATATATCTCTTTTTAATTGTTTTTTTAATTACATACTTTGAAGAAATTGTTTAAATTCATTATTTAAAACATTGCTAATAATTCTTGCTAATTTTTTTTTAATTGTTACCCATACACAATAATCTTATTTCATCCTATGGGTCCCAGGTTCAAGATCATGCAAGAGCGTTCTTGTATGTCATCTAAACTTCGAGTCTGTCGTCCAAAGAGCGGTTTACATGGTGTGTCTGGTTTGCAGGCTATTGCGTACGCCCGGGATTTACCCAGAGCGCACCAAAGATAGCGGCTGCGGGTTCCTCGTCACCAAAAAAAAACTAATAATAAGACAATAAAAAAACGGGTAGGAGATCAACGAATTCCTCCAATAAGTTTTCGATTCTATGATCTTTGATATTGAAATCGATCCGCTAATAATTGAACAATCGATCATGCATAATGCGGTCCATGTGCAACGAAATGTGATAAATTTTAAATAGTTCTTATATAAGACGATTTAACTTATTTTAATATTTTTGGATGTATTCCATTTCTCTTTTTCAAAGAAAAAAATGTAAGACATCTTATACTTATAATTCCTCGTATCCTTTGCCCTTTTGTGGTCAAACACAAAAAATGAATCAATCTTCTAAGAAAAATCACGTATTATTGACTATAATACCATAATAATTTTGTACGGAGTATTTTTTTTTATCAAAATATCAATTAACAAACTTAATTTCTAAGATCATAAAATTAAAATTATTGTACTTGTGAATTAATGATTTAATTCAAACCACGTCAACATCATAATTATTATTACCCTTCGCAGAGTCGAATCCAGGATTTGCTTACAATAATATTCAAGTTAACAATAATTCAATACAATCCCTCTACAATTGATTACTTACTTTAATTTTTGAGTTCAAAGTTTGTAAAATTCGACAATGAATAAATGGTAAATACGAAATAAAAACATTAAGTTATGATATAAAAATATTTAGATTTGTCACATCAAGGGGACGTAATAGATCAGAATATAAATGAGTCTCAACCATCGTCTTAAAGGTTTTCTTAAATTGGTTCCATAACATGGTACTCCCTCCGTTCCAATGAATTGTTTGTCTTTCCTTTTGACACCAAGGTTAAGGGAACCAGTGAGGGAGTGACATGTAGAGCAAAACTTATGAGAATGATCAAATTGCATATAGAAAATATTCCTAAAATAGAAAGACAAACAATTCATTGAGACGCCCTAATATGGAATAGGCAAACAATTCATTGGAACGGAGGGAGTATATATCAGAGTCAGAGGTCAAGAGCTCGAACCCTGTCAACCCCCAAATATCGAGGACATGAATAGTAGTTAGACAATCAGTTCTATGGGACTGCAAAATAGATGTTTGATCTCTCAACTGTTATACTCCCTCCGTTCCAACGAATTGTATGCATTTACTTTTTTGACACTATTTAGAAGTAGGATGAATTTTCGATATAACTTCTAATATATAAGATAAAATATATTTATGTGGGATCTTGTTTAGATCGTCTAATCGAATACATTATGAATATCAATTTTTTATAACTTTTAGTTATACGTAACTAAAGATATAGACAAAAGGAAATGAGTATCGACATACGTGCATAAAGCAAATGGATACAAATGGTTGGAACGGATGGAGTACTAGAGTAAGACACGTTCTTTCTTACTGAAAGGTTTTGATCTGATCTCTCAACTGTTATACTTATACAGAGTAAGACCCGTTTTTTTAACTGAAAGGTTATAAATGTAAATATGTAATAGTTGGGCTTCAACCATCGCCTTAAGGTTGTGGTTGAGTTGATTTATCTAACATGGTATCAAAACTAGCGTGATCATGACCAAAAGTTACGAGGAGTTTGAATCCTTTCAGCCCCCAACATCTCGAACTAACTCTCAAGTGGAAACTCAGTCCACGGTACGTGGGAGCCTGTGCACTAACCACTCTTCAGCCCAACGACATTTTGGCTGGGTTGGTTCATCTAACAGTTTGAACACTTGAACTTAAGCTATATGAAAGGGATTTTATGTAGCAACTTAATTTAATTGGAACGAACTAAATTGAAATAAACTGATTTATTAGTTGAATTAATTAAAAAAACAAAAAATGAATAGGTTAATTAAACTTATTAACTTAACTATATATGTTTAATAATGATGAACTTAATTAGTTCGAGTTGGAAAATAAATTAGTTGGAAATAACAGAGTCTGGCTCTTAAGATAAAAATGTACTTGATCCGCCATTTAATAACTAAAACTAGGTACGTCACCCGTGAAATTCACGGGATTATCCGCTTAAAAATCGCATGCCCTGGTTTTTGTAAATCATCCACCAAGTTGTTTCGTGAATGTATATACGTAGTTGTTGTCTCAAATTACACGTGGATCGATTTCTTATTTAATGGAATTGGAGATAGTTGAAATGTAGTTTCGATTGCAATAATTGGATAATGGAAATAGTTCATAAAGTGGGTGGTTACAAGCAGAAGTTCAATCTAATTAAATAGTTCATTGGCAGTATTGAAATTAAGAATCAGTGTGGCGGTTTTCCCTTTTCTTTGCCGGTGTTTTGATAGGTGTCGGGCTTCTTGGACGCTTTCCTCCATTGCTTTTGCTCCTGTACTCAAATTTGTTAGTTGCGTTGCCTTTTTTTGGTGCTAAAAGAAACTTTATTTAATTATTCGTCTAATTTGATTGACCTGTCTTCATTGTGCGGTGGGTGTTCCATTTGGGCTTGTTCAATTTCTTTTGAGGTTGTTTCCTTTGGTCCACCTCCAGAAGCCTGATTCTAAATATGTTTTCAAAAGTGTTAAATGTTAAGTGTACGATGTTCACCTACTTTTATGTAGTTGGGCACCTTTTTCGTTTGTTGTTGAGACACACTTACTTCTTCTAATATATTGTTGGCGATGTAAGTCCTTAGAACCTTTAATTCTCTATCTTGGCCGTAGTTGTTTGTTCCTATCGCGACCTTAAATGTGAAAAACTTGCCAATACAACTCTGTAGTATGTTGTATACTCTTTGTTTTCCGTCGTCCTGTAATTTTTTAGAGTGGTTGAGTTGTCATAATGTGGTGAAAAATTAGTATCATTGGTATATAAGTTGACTGGGAGAAATGTTGAGCCAAGTGTACGTGTACCTTCTCGTAAATGTCCAATAGTTTGTCTATTGGTTGCCCAATTATTTTTTCCGCCTCTTTATCAAAAACGACGATACTTGCTTCACTGTCCCCGTCTGATAATGTCCCGATGATTCTGTACCTGTAATTTTTCATTTGGTAGTATATTTTTTTTAGAAATGTTGCATTTGTAGCATAAAGACACCATTTTAATCTTGCTTGAGTTTTATTTGGTACCTTTGAGTTGGGTATTGTATCTGCTGTCGACATGTGTGACAATAGTTGTCGGTTCCAAGTCCCTTCCTACACGTCGGACATGAGATGTATCTCCATTCAATGTCGGTCCTAATGTCAACTATTTGTCCGTGACACGTGTAGGTTGCTTTCTGTGCGTTGGATTGGGTCCGAACAAAAGTTTCGTAATATTTCATTTGAGTTTCTGTAAAATTTTATATAGTTATTGTAAATGTTATCTTACCATGTCCGTGATCTCCATTTCCTTGAGCTCCTTAATTGGTTTTCGATTGGCTGTCATTGTGTCCTCAATTTGTTGTTGTATGGTGTTTTGGAGGTGTTCAACTGATTTTGGAGATGTAACTCTGCATTTATTTTGAAAATAAATAGTTTTTTTATAGAGTAGTTAGTTTCTAGCAAATGCTTTGTGTGTGGAGTTACCTTTCCAATAACTCTCTTGTTTCAGGTATGTCCATGTCTATATACACTTTTGTTCCGTGAGTGCTCTGTAGTTGGTATTCATCTGCATTGAAAGTGAGCAGGTTTAGTAACATATAGAGAATAAATTTGTGGGAGCTACTTCTTACCGTTGTATAGGACAACTCTTGTTGAGGTAATGATAATTGTGTTAGGCTTGCCGGATTCTGTTGTGAAGATTCCGTCAACGTATTTGGTTGCCTTTCCCCATAATGTGACCCTAATCTTATTGTCCCTATACATTGAACATTGTAGGCTTAAATATCAATGCATAATCGAATAAAGTTTACGACAAATACCTTTAACATGACATCTCACCTCTCATCTTCAATGAAGATGTGGCGTATTTCTGTAGGTCCGTTTGTTGTCATAACGTGAGCCTTGTCCTCTATTCCCGTCAGAAGTCCTACGACATCTGCATGCATCTTCAAGTTAGTGTGTGAATGTGAACACTCTAATTAGAAGTAAATTTATGTAATTTGGGTTAGGTACCTATCAAGTAGTCTGTTTCGTTGCTTCTTTCCTCAAGCAGATGCAGCGGATGAAATTCAAACTTATACATTGGAATATGTTTCTCGTTTTGTGGTGACTCGAGGACAGAATTGAATGGGGTGAACTTAATAATGTTTTCATTTGTATTGACGGGACGATATCCTCTTTTATTTTTTTCGACATCAAAGTGCGTTAGCTTGTATACTTGACCTTCTTGAAGTAGTTCCTTGAAACTGTGCATCCATTTTCTATTGATAGTTGCTTGTATATGATCGCCCTGTTAATTGATGGTTCCCATAGACGTCAGTAAATATTTGGGTAAATTGTATTGTGGTTGGTAAGATAATATTTTATACCTGTGCATCTAGGAAAATCACATCTAGTGACACGGGAATGTCATTTGCCTTTGGTGTCACATTCCACATCCTAGTTGCTCGAGCGATTATTTGGTAGCGGGATTTGGATGGCACCATTGTTGCTATGTTCGTGGTAAGGGGAGCCATTTCCTTTTTTTTTGTTATGTTCTTTTTGAATTGTGATTGTGTGATTGGTTTTGTGGTATTTATAGTCAGTTGTTGACTTGTGTGTTTTATTTGTGAGCACTCAAAGAGTCGCAATTCATTTCGATCTCTTTAGGTGGGTAATTAGTTTTCGTAAGATATGATATATATATATATATATATATATATATGGGAGAAAAATTTAATAAGACTAAATCGACAAAGGGAAAAAAATTAATAATAATAATAATAATAATAATAATAATCACTACAAGAAAAGGGGAGATTAGCAACCGATATTTACCGACCACCAAATAATTGGTCGGTAATAAAGAATACCGACCGAAATCAGTCGGTATTTGTGTAATTAGTCGGTAATTTACCGACTGAGAAATAGCGGTCGGCAAAACAAGTATCAGTCGGTATTTGAGGTAATTACCGACCGATTTTGCAAAATTACCGACCGATTTTATGTCGGTCGGTAAATTTTTCGAATTAAATCCCCTCCTTCATTCATTCATTAACAGTAGTTACATACTCCCATCCAAAAAACCCGAAAACCCCAACCCCAGCTTCTTACGCGACCCAACCCCGTCACCCTCCCCTTCGCCGGACCCCTTCCCGTCGCCGGACCTCTCCCCCGCTCGCCGGACGTCTCCCCTTCGCCGGACCTCGCCCCTTCGCCGATCTAGTCCTCCTTTTCCTGAAAATCTCCAAATTTCAGGTTAGGGTTTGATTTTTAATTGACTTTTGGTGTTCAATTTTGTTTATATTTGCTTTGTTATTGTGGTATGTTTTATGAATTCAACTAGGTTAGTACAATTTAGATTCAATTTGTTTGTTAGATTAGGGTGAAATTAGATTTAGGGTTAAATCAATTGACACCCAATTGACACCCAAAAAACGGTTTTTGGGTTAGATTAGGGTTAGATTATTTGGAATTTGGGGTCAATTTGTGAAGTGGGTTCAGTGTAGAGTATTGGTGTGTGTGAAGATGACATTCGATTCAATACCTGGGAGTTCAGGCTACTTGGATTCATTTCCTGAAAGAAGAATCACATATTTCAGTAATGGGTATATACAATATATACACCCATGTAATTGACACCCAATTACATGGTAACTCAACTCATTAGGGTTAGATTAGGGTAAAACGGTTTTAAGCAATACTAAAATCATTTGACACCCAAAAAAATAAAAAAAAATCAAGATTGGTGGATCAAGATCAATTGGCATTTAAGTGCAATCTTAACTACCATAAACGATTGGAAAAAATAAAAAGTCAAGCACAACAAATACGTAACCAATCAAATATTTCCTCCTAGTCTGTCATCTTACACTTATTTTGACATTACAACATATATGTCCTATCTTTTCCATAAATATTACAATTTTCGTTTCAATTATTTGTTAATTTTTTATATTCCGTAGTATTATTTACTCTGATTTTAAGAATGTTTTAATCAAAGCTAAATAAAACTCGAGAATATAACAATGAACAAGTCAATCTAGGTACGGTCAAATCAATGTAGGGTTTGTTTGTGATTAGATGATTGAGTTGTATTGTTTGTCATCATACATTTCTTGTTTACTAATGAAGAAATGTATCTCCCAAATTTGAGCTTTTTTGTTTGATTTTCTTCTTTTATTCTGCCCACAATTGAATCTTTATTGTTTTGATGATGGAACAATTTGTAAGTACATTGTTATGTGGAATAGTTAATTTGGATAATTAAGGCTGAATGAGTGAGTAGAGATGGGTTGTGTCCAATCCGCTTTGAACTACACCAGTTCCCATTCATAGTTTCATACCAATGCTAACATTCACTATACGATTATAAGTAATCAAATTGATAAAGATTAAACATAACTTTAACATAGTTTCATACCAATGCTAACATTCATCATACAAGAAAGAAATTCATGTTTCATCCTGTTTATAACTACATAAAAAAATTCTTCACAGATTAGAATACATCTCCTAAAAGAGAAAATAAAAGAAAATTAGTAATCTCTCAGTAAAAAGAGTTAATTGCATGTATTAAAAAAATCAATGTAAACTAATCAATGTAAACTAAAAATCAATGTAAAGGAATACATCTCCTAAAAATCAATGTTAATTATATTCGATTATTGTTTTTGAACTAACGAGAGTAAACTCATGGTTATTTCTTTGTTATTTACTCCTTTAAAATATGTTATTTAATTAAGTTTTCGTTCCTCTTATAGAAAATCAAATAATGACAAATACCGAAAGAAAATGGATGTACGAAAGGGTAGACGATAGAAACAAAGTTAAGTATGAGTTTATACTTGGGGTGGATGATTTTATTCTATATGCTAAGGAACAAGAAGAATACAAGACACATAAGATTCTTAGATGTCCATGTGTGAAGTGCCAAAATTTGAAGTACTTGAATGAGTTTACAGTGAAAGAGCATCTCATTAGCAAAGGGTTTAAGCCTGGTTATACTAATTGGGTGTGCCATGGAGAACCCTTTTCTTTTATTGATAATCATAGTACTTCAACAAACACTAATGCTTTCATCGACCAACCTTATCGGGAGATGATAGTGGATGCATTTGGAGACATACTCTTCGGCCGTGTTGAGGATTCTCCTTTGGATGAAGAAGAAAGCCCCCACCATGATCAGAAAGAATTTTTTGAAATGTTAGAGGCCGCCGAGACACCTCTGTATCGTGGATGTGAGTCGTCATTGCTAGAAGTAGCTTCTAGGATGATTAACATTAAATGTGAGGACAACCTACCGGAAAGATCTTTAGATAAGATAGCTGCTTTGATTGAGGATATCATTCCACGAGATAATCTGATGACTCGCACATTCTATGACACTAAAAGGTTGCTTAGGGGCCTTCAAATGCCCCATCATAGGATCCATTCATGTCAGGACGGATGCATGCTATTTTGGAAAGAAGACTCTATGCTTGATAAATGTAAAAAGTGTGGAAAAGATAGGTACAAGAAGAAAACTTTTAGTGGGGCAGACATACCTTTCAAAGTCTTAACCTATCTCCCTGTAGCACCAAGGTTGCAACGTTTATATGCAACCAAGAACATTGCAAAAGAAATGAGATGGCATATAGAAAATCCACGTGTACCAGGGATCATGGCTCATCCAAGTGACAGTGAGGCTTGGAAGCATCTAGATTATATGTTTCCGGAGTTTGCTAGTGAGCCTCGTAATGTTAGACTTGGACTCTGCACAGATGGTTTTACACCATACGGTCAATTTGGTAAGTCGTACTCATGTTGGCCGGTGATTCTCACTCCTTATAATCTACCCCCTGCATTATGCATGAAAAAACAATTTATGTTTCTATCCTTGATCGTTCCCGGGCCAAAAAATCCTAAGAAAAACTTGGACATATACATGCAACCTCTTATTGATGAATTGAAAGAGTTGTGGGACACGGGAGTGCTCACCTATGATGTGTCCAGGAAACAAAATTTTCGGCTGAAAGCATGTATCCTATGGACCATCAACGATTTTCCGGCTTATGGGATGCTCTCAGGGTGGGCTACTGCTGACAAACATGCATGTCCACATTGTATGAAAGACACCAAGGCGTTTTGGCTTCCACATGGAGGTAAAATGTGTTGGTTTGATTGTCACAGACAATTCTTACCCTTACATCATGCATTCCGTTACAACAAAACTGCCTTTAGGAAGGGTAAGTGCGAGAATGATGAACCACCTCCGATATTGTCAGGATGTGAAATCTGGGAGACGATATCAGACTACCCGACGATCATTGATGGTACTGATCATGAACTCAAAGAACTTAAGAAGATGAAAACAGGGTGGTTCAAAAAGAGCTTGTTCTGGGACCTACCTTATTGGAAGCATTTGTTGATTCGACACAATTTGGATGTCATGCATATTGAAAAAAACTTCTTTGAGCAATTAATTCATACAGTACTGGATAATAAAAATAAAACAGCTGACACCCATAACACAAGGAAGGACTTGCCCAAATTATGTAGTAGAAGTCACCTACACCTCAAGGACGGCCGCAAACCAAAAGCTCCCTACACTCTTGAAAAACTGCAAAAAAAGATACTATGTGAGTGGATATGCAATTTGAGGTTTCCAGATGGATACGCATCGGATTTAGGTCGCTGCGTCGACCTACACAGTCTCACACTTCATGGTATGAAGAGCCACGATTGCCATGTGTTCATGGAACGGCTATTACCCGTTGCTTTGAAACACCTGCTCCCAACTAATGTGTGGAATTCAATTACCGAGATCAGTCAATTTTTTCGTGATTTGTGTGTCTCAAGCCTTACAACCCAAAATGTAGAGCGGCTGGAGAACGATATTGCGGAGATCCTCTGCAAACTTGAGAAAGTGTTTCCACCATCGTTCTTCAATTCCATGGAGCACTTACCAATACATTTGCCTTATGAAGCAAGAGTTGGTGGACCAGTACAATATAGGTGGATGTACCCTTTCGAGAGGTATAATTGTGAAAATACTCAACTTAATAATGTTTCTTAATCATTATATCATTATAATTGTGAAAATACTCAACACTATATCAAAATGTAGGTTTCTTAATCATTTGAAAAAAAAAAGTGGGTAATAAAGCACGTGTGGAAGGTTCAATTTGCAATGCTTTCTTAACTGAAGAAATATCAAATTTCTGTTCTCTATACTTTGAAGACCACGTAGATACAAAGGCTAAGGATTTGGATGTGGGCACAGGAGATGAAAATGATTCATCTTTACCCGAGCTCTTTCGACAACACAAAGGTAGAGCACTTGCTAAACCAAAACAGAGATACTTGGACGAACAAGAGTTCGATCGTGCCCATCTGTACGCATTATCAAATTGTGAATTACTAGGAGAATATGAACGGTACGTAAATAGCCACAACTTACTTATTTATTTTAAAATTAAAAGATCTAGATGTCACGACTGAACTGGATAATTACAGCTTATTTGAGCAGTTCATTTTGGAGCAACATCCACGAGCTAAAATGGATGAAGTTTGGACTACATATGAGAAGTTTTTTCCAAAATAGTTTAAAGGATATGTAAGTCTCAGTATTGACATATTAGAATGAAATAAACTTTGAGCACGTCACATATACGTGCACTAACACTCTACTACGCAATTAGGTAACTGAGATGAATGTCAAAGATGATGTGATTCAAGCCCTAGCATTTGGTCCTTCTAAAGAAATAAACACTTGGCAAAGATATATGATTAATGGGTTTAATTTCCACACACAGAAATATGGGAAAAACAGAGCTACCATGAATTACGGGGTTTGCGTAAGTAATGTTGAAGGAAACGATTACCACGGCACTTTAGAGGAAATTATTGAGTTGAGGTATTGTGGGGAGAAGAGAATTTATAATGCAATCATGTTCAAGTGTTCATGGATGGATAATTCCACAAACGGTACAAGTGTTCATGGCCTTTATAAACTAGTAGAAGTTAATAGTAGGAAGAAATATGGTAAATATGATCCTTTTGTACTTGCCCATCAAGCTAGTCAAGTTTATTATGCTCCATACCCAAACCCGAAGAAGGATAGAGATCATTGGTGGGCTGTTTTTAAGGGTCGGGCAAAGTCACAATTTAATGCACCAGTGGATGTCACGGTATTTCAAGAAGATGTGACTAGTACTTCATTATTATCTAGTCTTGTCGACGATGACGTCTTAGAAAGTTTTAGTGAAGGGGAGGACATGGAAGAGATGAATGAGAAGGGTGATGATGTGATTGTCGAAGATGATGACATTGATGAGGAGGAGGAATTTGAAGATGAGTTTGAGGAGGAGGATGAGGAGGAAGAAGAAGAAGAAGAAGAAGAAGAAGAAGAAGAAGAAGAAGAAGAAGACAATGATGACGATGATGATTGCTAACTTGTATTTGTTTAGTCAATGAAATAGTTGTCGATTAACACTCATGGATAAATGCAGTTATTTGTATATTTTTGTTTGGTTTTAGGCAAGGTAATATTATTTGTTAAATGTTTTCTTGGATTGCATTTGGTAAGTGTTATTTGCATATGTTTGTTTGTTTTGTCATTCAACAGATCATATCTGAAAGATGGTTGGACGTGGACGTGGAGGAGGACGTGGAGGAGGACGTGGACGTGGACGTGGACCACAGGTGGAGGTCGACGAGCACGAGGAGCAACAACAACAACAACAACAACAACAACAACAACAACAACAACAACAACAACAGGAAAATCTGCCCATAATTCCGATAGAACCCACTGGGAGATGGTATTGCTTATTCTATTATTATCGAAGTAGATGTAGTATATAATTTTTTTTATACAAAATACAATTTGTTTTATTTGTTTTGATTAAGGTTTGATGACTCCGCTGTGGTAAGACGAGTAACGAAGTCATTCAAGGGTTTCTACCATGAACCGCATATGAACTACCGGGAGACCCCGAAGACGATCAAAGACAAATGGTTCGGCAATTTTAGGGTATACATTCACTTTAATTTATATGAGTATATTGCTAACTATATAGATATATATATATATAGTTATATGAACTTTTAATTGTTATTTGAATATTTTCTTAATATGTAATTATTAAATTATGATCGGTCACAATGTCAGGGCTACTGCTCATGGAAGCCCGAGGATGAAGAGCAAGTTAGAGAGAGATACGACGTCGAAGCACGAAAACGGTTGAAGGACACCGTCAACGACATCTGTGAATTGAAGAATGGCAAGAACAAAGATTGCCCGGGGTGGATGGTGCCGCAAGTCTTCAAGGACTTGTTGGAGAGACGGAAGACAAAGGCTTTTCAGAAGAGATCTAAGACAGCGGCGGCGAATAAAGCTTGTGCTCAGCCTGGCCCTACACACCACGGGGGGTCGATCAAGGCAACTAAACATGCTTCCAGGCTGGTAATGACCAAATATATTAAAATGTTCCATAATGTTTTTATTAATATTTTTTTTAAGATGATAGTAATAATTGATCCAAGTTTATGCATAGTAAGTTTTAATTTGTTTTTGTAGATGGAGCAACTGGGTGGTAGGCGGCCCAGCGCGGCCGAGCTCGCAGAAACCATACATTCTAAGGAAGTCGAGGGTAAAAAGGTTTATACTAGTCAGAAGGCAAAAGCTACATTTGTAAGTGTTAATTTAGTTAATTATAGAGATTATCTTAAAATTCCTTAATAAATTAGTTATAACTTTTTCCTAAACATTACCTTTGTCTGTTTGCTAATAGGATCGTTTTGAAGAACTCAAGAAAAAGAACGAGGAGGAGGGAAAAGAGAAAGAGGATGACGAACTTTGGTTTGAAGCGGCCTGGGGCTTCAAAAAAGGCCATGTATACGGAGTGGGATCCGCCGGCCCATTGTACTTCACCCCCCCTGCACAGAATAAGGGGAATGCTTCGTGCTCGTATCATCCCGGTATTCTTGTACAACAAGAAAAACGGGCAGAAGCATTTCAAAACAAGATTGATAATAGTTTGGGTTTAGCACAAGTTAAAATATAGTTCGATTTAATATGAGAAGATCGTTAATAGTTGAGATTAAAAAAAAAAAAATATAGTTTGATTTAATATGAGAAGATCAATAATAGTTTGGATTTAGTACAAGTTAAAATATAGTTCGTTTTAATATGAGAAGATCGATAATAGTTTGAATTAATACGAGATAAAATATAGTTTGGTTTAATATCAGATGATCGATAATAGATTGGGGTTAGCACAAGTTAAAATATAGTTCGGTTTAATATGAGAAGATCGTTAATGTAGAGATTAAAAAAAAAAAAAATATAGTTCGGTTTAACATGAGAAGATTGATAACAATTTGGGTTTAGTACAAGTTTAAATATAGTTAGTTTTAATATGAGAAGATCGATAATAGTTTGGGTTTAATACAAGTTAAAAATAAATTCGATTTAATATGAGAAAATGAATAATAGTTTGGGTTTAGTACAAGTTAAAATATAGTTCGTTTTAATATGATAAAATCGATAATAGTTTGGGTTTAGCACAAGTTAAAATATAGTTCGATTTAATATGAGAAGATCGTTAATAGTTGAGATTAAAAAAAATAAAATATAGTTTGATTTAATATGAGAAGATCAATAATAGTTTGGATTTAGTACAAGTTAAAATATAGTTCGTTTTAATATGAGAAGATCGATAATAGTTTGAATTAATACGAGATAAAATATAGTTTGGTTTAATATCAGATGATCGATAATAGATTTACAGGCATCACCCACTTTGGAAAAGTATCCTAAAATAAGAAATCCGGAAGGGCACCAGGCTAAAACAGTCTCATTACGGACTACTGCCAGTCCCCTATAGCATATCTATCCCATTTCGATATACGACCGTGTTGCCACTCGCCTAGGTTACGGGATAACGCAACTTGAGAGTCTTGTTAGGCGGCCCACTACTCTACCGAGTCACGGTCCAACCCTTAGAGAGTCCAGTCCGTGTCAGTCAACTCGTCCTGTCCAGAGTCAAGTCTGTCGGTAGGTCCCTCTCTTCAAACTCCATTTTGAGATTTGCAAAATTTAGCCATTTGAAAAAAGATCCTTTTCGACAAGGTCAGATTTCAGTCTATTTAAACTGCGAATTTCTTTTCTACCCCTTTCCATTTTGAAAACCTAGCTCGTGATTGCTTTCAGGATTTCAAAAATTCAACTTTCAAAAATCATCGTCCCCAGCACGAGTCATTTTACTACCTACGTGTTGCATGCATTTTTATGTAACTTATACAGGTATGACTCAAGCAAAGACATGCAAGTCATTAAATCTCCCCAGCAGCATTTTCCGGGATAGCACGGGATGAGCCAACACACAGGCACACCCAGGGCTTACGCGACAAGCCCAAATTCCCCACGGAGTACAATCATCAAGCTCAGGTATGATTTCTGTCTTGTGGCTGGCGAGCCCTTCACGCGAGTCTAACGGACTATAAACGACCCGACGGAAGTCTACCAGGTCTTAACAGGCTTGGTAGCTACTCTGACTTTCGCCTTGTTGGC
The DNA here is from genome assembly GCA_958450325.1 of Agrostemma githago. Lineage (NCBI taxonomy): Eukaryota > Viridiplantae > Streptophyta > Magnoliopsida > Caryophyllales > Caryophyllaceae > Agrostemma > Agrostemma githago. The sequence goes on along the minus strand of OY288247.1, from coordinate 74,937,078 downwards.
GAATAAAGCTTGTGCTCAGCCTGGCCCTACACACCACGGGGGGTCGATCAAGGCAACTAAACATGCTTCCAGGCTGGTAATGACCAAATATATTAAAATGTTCCATAATGTTTTTATTAATATTTTTTTTAAGATGATAGTAATAATTGATCCAAGTTTATGCATAGTAAGTTTTAATTTGTTTTTGTAGATGGAGCAACTGGGTGGTAGGCGGCCCAGCGCGGCCGAGCTCGCAGAAACCATACATTCTAAGGAAGTCGAGGGTAAAAAGGTTTATACTAGTCAGAAGGCAAAAGCTACATTTGTAAATGTTAATTTAGTTAATTATAGAGATTATCTTAAAATTCCTTAATAAATTAGTTATAACTTTTTCCTAAACATTACCTTTGTCTGTTTGCTAATAGGATCGTTTTGAAGAACTCAAGAAAAAGAACGAGGAGGAGGGAAAAGAGAAAGAGGATGACGAACTTTGGTTTGAAGCGGCCTGGGGCTTCAAAAAAGGCCATGTATACGGAGTGGGATCCGCCGGCCCATTGTACTTCACCCCCCCTGCACAGAATAAGGGGAATGCTTCGTGCTCGTATCATCCCGGTATTCTTGTACAACAAGAAAAACGGGCAGAAGCATTTCAAAACAAGATCTTGGAAGCCTTGGAGAAGGAAAAAGAAGAGAACAGGCGCTTCAGAGAAGAGACCCGGGAGCTCATGCAACAACAACAACAGCTCATGTCAGCACTGAACACGGCATTACAAACTCAGAATTGTAATCCGTTTACCTTCAATAACGTCCGTAATCCGAATGATGATAATTCGGGAGGTGGTGGAGTTGGGGGAGCTGGGGTCGGTTTTCAGGTGTAGCTTGAACCTCTCATTGATAACTCTTTTAAGTTGTGATAACTTTTATTTTTCTTCCAAGTTGTTTAGACTCTTTACACTTTTATTAGTATTGATCTCTTAATTAAGTAGTTAAACATTTTAGAAAGCTATGTCCATGATATCGAATGTTTTATGTGAATGAATTGTGAAGATGTTGGATTTTGAATGAAGTTAATGAATGAAGGGGTTGAAGTGAATGATGTTGTAGTTTGAATGAGTTGGAAGAATTGAATGGTATGATGGTTATAATGCAGATTTGTATGTGCAAATTGGAGGACAACAAAACCACTATAACCCCCGACCTTAACAAATTTTACCGACCAAAAAAACGGATTTACCGACCGATTTCCCTCGTCACCGACCGCCCAAACTGACCAAGGTACTGTCAAACATCGGTCGTTAAGGATTACCGACCGACGTTAGCGGTCGGTAATTAAGTCAAATACCGACCGCCTTACCGACCGACTTACCGACCGAATTAGCCTTTTCCCGACCAAACATCTTCCAGGGGCTCCTGGTCGGAAAATATTACCGACCGAAATTATCAGTCGGTAAACACAATTACCGACCGCAATATTTGTTTGCCGACCGATAGGACGGTCGGTATTGATAGAGTTTCCGACCGATAATTTCAGTCGGTAATTCTTTTTACCGACCGTTTTTGTTATTTTCCGACCGTTATTCGGACGGTGATTTACCGACCGCATTTTCGGTCGCGGATTTCATTTTCCGACTATAGTTTTCGACTATGTTTTGTCGGTCGGCATTATTTCAAAATCGGTCGGTAATGCATTTTACCGACCGATTTTTAGGCTTACCGACCGATTCTATCGGTTGGTAAATGTCTGTTTCCTTGTAGTGAATAGATATTCCTATGTAGATAGATTAATAATTTAATTAACAAAAATAAAATCTAGAAAACAATTTAATAATACTCCGTTATTTAAACAAAGAAAAATGAAAATTTTAAATTTTTTGATAAAAAATAAAGTAAAACAATCAATTTAATAATATGTTACGTATTTAATAAAGGCAAATGAAAAGATTTTGATGAAATTTAATCAATAAAAAATTTAATAATAAAGACAAATGAAATTTATAAAATTAAAATAAAATTTAATAGACCAAATAATGAAGACAAATGAAAAAAAATATATTGTATTGTATTGTATAAACTTAATGTGTGATTATACGGGTAATTAATTTTTGTAAAATATGGCATCCAAAGGTCAATACATTAACAAAAGAACTGCTTATTTATGCCTATATAAGATAGATAAAAGTGATTAATTAACTTATGTTATAGAGTTGATCCACTAAGGTATTGAGCGGCGGTGTAGGATCAGATCCCAAAGATAGTAAGTCTCTGTAATCGTCGTAGTATTTATACATGGTTTTAACTCTAATAAACAAATTATGATTTGATCGCCATGAGTGCTCCGTAGCGATAAATTTTGTAAAAAATTTCGCCTAAATCAATCATGGTGTCAATTCAATGTTGGATAATGGAGAAGATCGTAACCCCCGATTAATTTCATCATAATAAATTTCGGATATTATTATTATTATTATTATTATTATTATTATTATTAATCATGAAGTCAATTCAATGTTGGTTAATGGAGAAGATCGTAACCGCCGATTAATTTCATGATAATAAATTTCGGATACTATTGAAACGTTTTTTTTCGGACCATTTATTCTTGAGCATTCATGGATGATTATAGTATAGATGCTATTCAATGGTGAAGAAACAAATAGTCATAAACAAATGATATTGTCGATAGGCTTAGTTTTTGTAGCTGGCGCAGAAGTTTGATTTAATTTGTACTATTCAATTGAGTTAACCTCTAATTTATCCGTATTCTTATAAACTATGTATCCTAAGATGTTTGTTCGTATGATTGTGCGGGTAATTAATTTTCTTAAAATATGGTATCGAAAGAACAATATTGTATAAACTTAATGCATGATTGTGGACATAAAGTTTATTAAATGTGGGGTAAACGAAAGGGTAGAAACCGCCGCTCTTAATTCTATTTACATCAAATGTTACGATTGTAGACAAATTAATTTAACTAATAAACTGATTAATAATATCTTATGTAATAACATAGGCAAATGAAAAGTTTTTGATGAAATAATGAATCATTTAATTAATTATTTTTTGAATATATTTTTTAAAGTTTAAAACACTAAGTAAACTATAATTTTAATAAACAGTGCAACAAAAGTGTCGCGTCGCAAAAAATTTAGTATGGGGAGAGTCTTTTTTTAAAATTGATTCAGCATGGTAATTAGAGATTTTATTCAGAACAATGTAGATTAAACGAAGAGATCAATGAGTCGACAATTTTTAGTGAGATTCGTTAATATATGGTCGTAATATGTATAGATTTGAACTCTAATAAATAAGTAATGATATGATCGCCGTGAGTGCTCTGTACAGATAAATTTTCTATGTTTTGTTCGCCTAAATCAATCCTGAATTATAATTTATGACCTACATTATGAGGAATCCAAAAAAAATTAATATCAATTACTAATGTAATTAATTGCATTAGTAATTGAACAAAGCCTTTTTACTTACCCTTATGTAATTAATATTTGTCATAATTCATTGAGTATTTATATATAGATTTATTGTTTTCATTAACAAATTTACAAAAACTTTAATTTGGCACTAATTGTTTTTATTAAATGTAATTAATTACATTAGTAATTGGTTTTTTTTTTTGACTAAATGTAGATAATTACATTAGTAATTGACCAAAACCTTTTCACTTACCCTTATGTAATTTATATGTGTCATAATTCATTTATTATTTATATAAAGTTAATTGTTGTCATGAAGGAAATTATTGCGACGTACATTTTCAGGAGTAACGATCCTATCCAGAACTTTTATTTAATAATTTGTTGTATTATTATATGTGATATTTGATAATAAGATTTACTGATAATGAATGAAAATTTCATTTGACTTACAATATTTTAATCACAATGTAATACATATCACAAACCTTTCGTTTACCCATAAGTAATTAATTGCATTAGTAATTGAACAAAGCCTTTTCACTTACCCTTATGTAATTAATATTTGTCATAATTCATTGAGTATTTATATATAGTTTTATTGTTTTCATTAACAAATTTACAAAAACTTTAATTTGGCACTAATTGTTTTTATTAAATGTAATTAATTACATTAGTAATTGTTTTTTTTTTGACTAAATGTAAATAATTACATTAGTAATTGACCAAAACCTTTTCACTTACCCTTATGTAATTTATATGTGTCATAATTCATTTATTATTTATATAAATTTAATTTAATTGTTGTCATGAAGGAAATTATTGTGACGTACATTTTCAGGAATAACGATCCTATCCAAAACTTTTATTTAATAATTTGTTGTATTACATTAGTAATTGAACAAAACCTTTTCACTTACCCTTATGTAATTAATATTTGTCATAATTCATTGATTATTTATATATAGATTTATTGTTTTCATTAACAAATTTTCTAAAACTTTAATTTGGCACTAATTGTTTTTATTAAATGTAATTAATTACATTAGTAATTGATATTATTTTTTTTTGGACTAAATGTAATTAATTACATTAGTAATTGACCAAAACTTTTTCACTTACCCTTATGTAATAATTAATATGTGTCATCATTCATTTATTATTTATATAAATTTAATTGTTGTCATTAAGGAAATTATTGTGACGTACATTTTCAGGAATAACGATCCTATCCAGAACTTTTATTTAATAATTTGTTGTATTATTATATGTGATATTTGATAATAAGATTTACTGATAATGAATGAAAATTTCATTTGACTTACAATATTTTAATCACAATGTAATACATATCACAAACCTTTCGTTTACCCATAAGTAATTTTTTTTTTTCATAAATAATTCAATTTAATTTAGGCGGTAATAAATGTATTGCGGATATTACTTTTCGGATATTGTTTTTGGTTAGAGAATTATGCAAAGGCAGTAATCAAGTATGAAATTGGATTTTTACAAAAAGTTACTGTATGAAATTATGAAAAAAACAGTACATATATGTAAGCAACAAACAAAATGCAATAAGAGTAAATCAGAGCCGAATGGAAAAATTGTAAAAGCACAAACAGTTGCAACATCCTCGTAATCATATTTTGTAGCGAAGCTTCAATATAAATAAAAGCACACTCTTATGCACCCAACATCCGTGATATTTAAAGTTAACTTGGAATATATTTATATAAATAATCAACTTAATTATATTCTGAATATATATGCAAGAAATTGAAAAACAAAAACAGCTGTAACCTCTCCGTAATTATATTTTGTAAATTTCTTCAAGTTTGAATATATATAAAATCACGCGCTCATGAACACCAAATCCATTATATTTAAAGTTAACCTGAAATGTATATATAATTGGGGAGAATATTTTTAAAATAGAACGGGGAATTTTTGAATAAGACAAATTTATATAAAAAATTAACTGAAACAAAACTGTTATACCTGAAAGCGAGGGATTCGAGACGTTATCAGTGGTTTCACGTAAGGTCACCAAACAACAACAAAGGCACCTAAAAAAATTAGCACTAAAAAATTAGAACGCACAAAGAGCAAGTATACAATTGGGGAGAACATTTTTAAAATAGATGGGGAAATGTTTTAATAAGACAAAATATTTATATAAATAATCAACCAGAACAAAATTATTATACCTGAGAAATGAAAAATTGCAGAGTTGATTATTGGCCTCGCATGAATTTACTAAACCAAAACAAATGCGAAAAGATGAAATCAGCACTAAAATTAGAATCAAGGAACAACAATTGTACAACTGAAGAGAATATTTTAAAAATAGAACGGGAACTTATCTATTTAGAATCATGAAAAAACAACACATATATAAGCAACCGAACAAAATGCAATAAGAATGAATCAGAGCCGAACGCAAGAAATTGAAAAACCAAAACAGCTGTAACCTCTTCTTAATTATATTCTGCAAATTTCTTCAAGTCTGAATATATATAAAACCACACGCCCATGAACAACAAATCCATTATATTTAAAGTTAACGTGAAATGTATTTATAATTGGGGAGAATATTTTGAAAATAGAACGGGAAATTATTGAATAAGACAAATCTATATAAAAAATGAACTGAAACAAAACTGCTATACCTGAAAAGCGAGGGATTCAAAATGCGATGGGGAAATGTTTTAAAATAGAGTTTTAAAATAGATGGGGAAATGTTTTAAATGTTTTAAAATTTGGACTAAATTCACAAAATGAAGGAATTTATAGATGATGATGATGATGATGATGATGATAATAATAATAATAATAATAATAATAATAATAATAATAATTAAAAAAAAAAGTTGCTTAAGCATTTAATGCCGGCCACGTGGCAAAAAATTAAATGCCTCAAGAAACCTTTTAACTTTATTTATAGATAGGATTAGCGTATTTAATTACTAAGATCACGAGTTTTAAAAACGATGATATTTTAATTAACACAAAATCTTGTTTTAAAAGGGACGGTCTATTATTTATAACGTTCTTAAAAAAAACTTTTGTAATGGGGTAGGTAGTTATATGTGATTTTAAATCAATCGTATCTACGTCATCTTCGATTTAAATAGTAATTGTCACATTTCAAACCCGTGTAAGATTTATAATAAATCGATTTAATTAGCAATCATACGAAGTATTTTTTTTCTATTTTAAGTTATACCTTTTCCTCTAAGCAACTAAAATTCAACGGAATTTAACTTATATTTCCGAATTTTATAAATGACAAAAAATATTCCCAAATTAATCAATTTACTCAACCGAATAAAATTTGATGGATCATATCTATTGGTCTCAAGTTCCGAAAATGACTTCTAAATTGTTCTTGAGAGCTCTATCTTCAGTTTGAAAAAAAAATGTCGTTTTCAAATAATGTACGACCTTACCTATATTCCAAAGATCAATCATTTATCGTTGAATAGGCCGTACATATACAACGAACTTTTGCGTTTACCAAATCACAAATTTATTATTACTTCGTCTTAATCTTATATTTAAGACAGTATATTATATATATATATTCGTCTTAATCTTACAACAGATCAAACAATATAATTAAGATAAGCAGAATGTATGAATAAATAATAACAAAAATTAAAGTTATACGGAGTATTATTTTGACAGATTATAATTTTAGTATGAATATATTCATCATAAGAGAGATCAATTATTTATTTATTTATTTATTTCGGAATTACGTTATTATCACACTTCATTTACGAATATGCATGCCAATTATTCTTAACTTTTTTTACTAATATATGATTGTTTGACCATAATTTAAAAGTACAAGTGGTACGTAAAAGTATACGACTCTTCTCAAGCCCTAATTGAATATACTGCTTTAGATTTTATTTTAACGGGTCAAATACTCCACATTTATATAACTAGAAAAGACAACCCATATACTTTTGTAATATTTTATCTGTTTTTATATAAATAGATCATATTTGACCCGTTATAAATTTTTAACAGATATTTCCATCACAAACAAGAATTTGCGTAGATTTATTATGGATATAGTGGAGAATCACTAATAGCATATAATAATGATGCATATGTTGCTTCCATTACAAGGACAACCTTGTACCGTGTTAGTTGTTACGTGTCTATTAACATTCTATTTGACAAAATTAATCGAAAAGTTTGTTGAAAGTATTAAAAACAAATTGAAAATTTGAACCGGTAATAAACTGGCTGAAATCATTAAAATATTTGACAAATTAGTTGAAAAATGAGTTATAATTGATAATTCTATTATTATTGTAATAACAATAATAATAATTTAAAGGATAAAAAAAGGAAAACCGAACAGTTTTCGGCTAGCTTCACTATCGTTCCCAAGCTTGGACAAAGTCGGCAAGGCCGGCATAGGGCAATCCATTAGGTTCTAGGAACCGGGGCCCAAGTAGGTGAAGGGCCTCAATATTTATATCGGTTTTTCTAGCGTGTGTCTAGTGGGCACATGTTAATAAGTTATTTACAGCAAAAATTACATTGATAATATCACGAGAAATTGATATATTAACCCATAATTACCATACTTAAGACTACATCAATGTGATTCTTACCGTAAATAGTTTATTAACGTGTGCCCACTAGTCACACGTTAGAAAAATCGTATTTTTATATTAATTATACAAAATTAGCCAAAGTGGTACATTGGAATAGTGGTTAAGATAATTAATGTTAGATCTTGAGGTTGTGATATTGAAGTTGGAACAGGGCCTCCGAATTTCATTGGCTGGCCCTGAAGGTAGGAGGCTTGCGATAGGTTGTTGGCAACCAGCGTAAAATTTGGTCATATTAAATGGATAAGATCGAATCATAAATTTGTAATGTAAACACGTTACTCTAAATAGTTTTTTTTATATATATATTTCGACTAATTTGTATTATTATTGAATAGTCTGTAAAATATAGTAGTACAGACTGTACAGAGTATATCTGTCATTTTGTCATGATTTCTTTTCTTTTACGTTTACTAAATTATTATCAAAACTTCAATTCATATTGGAATAATATGATGATAAATTGACGATTAATCTTCGCTCATTATATTATTAAAAAAAAATTGTACTTATGAAATAGTTTCAAGATAAATTTATTTACTTATTGTGAGACTTCTCATATATAAGGTGATTATTTTTATTATTATTTTATTTCTATTAATACGTCCTTTCACGATAAGTTACCTATTAATTTGACAGTTTGACCGCATTTTCTAATGCAAATTGGTTGCACTCGTAAACGGTAAAAGTATACGACTCTTCTTTGGTGCTAACTGTATGTGTTTATATAGTGGACAATCACTATTGCATGAAAATGATGCGTGATCGACTCTAGTTTTGATTGGTAATACTCGTATTTATTATTAGGGTTTTCAACATCGATATGTATAGTATAACATCGTAAAATAATAACAACAAGAGTTAACTCGGGTGGTAATGAGAGTTTTATTATTATTTTTTATTTTTTTATTTTGAAGTGAAGATCAATATCATTAATAATAAGTCATCCGACATCTACAAACGATGTCAAATTGAACTCAATACAGATTTGTAAAAAATAAATAAACAACATCATTGAGACAAAGATCACTATTAGAATAAATCGCTTCTGCATAACCTTCTATATATCGCTGTTTATTGACAGAGTCTTTCGCGAAGGAATCTATAGATCTGATGAAATAGCCTCCAAAATGATGAACTTTCTCTATTTTGACAAATAGTAGACCAAGATCTGACCTCAATTGTATCGCGGTACGTAGAGATTCCATTGCTCTCATGATCTTGCACGTAGTTCTTGAAATCTAAGTCCTATACTAATGTAAAGGAAACCTCGAAATAAAGGAAAGAAACCTTGAAATAAAGGACGAAAAACAACTCTCATAAAAGAGAGGTCAGACTTTTATTGAATAAGATTTGATAATCAGTACTATTATTTCATAGAGTTAAAGTTTGATTTTTACCTGCAATATAATGCGCTACAATTAGGCCACCGGCAGATAAATTCAAGATAAGTTTATTTAAATATATTAACCCTAATAGACTAATACTAGTTTAGGGCTCGTGCAGAATGCACGGCTTATATAAAATGAAATATTGTTAGCAAATACACTAACAATAATAGATATCAATATATCCATTTATTACGGAGTATAAATATTTTTTATTATTACATTTTGATTTTTTTAGTCACGTCATCTTTTAAATTAAAAATAATAATTATTACTGTATTTTTTTTTAATTGAATTATTACTGTATTATAGTCAAGTCTATATTTTGTATAAATTTGTTCGTTGATTATAGCTGCGCATAAGTTATTTATTTATTAGGCCAAATGCAAGTCCACAGCTAAATTGTTTTAGGCGGGAAAAAATTTCACCACATTGTGACACGTTTCATATGCTTCTTTAGTGGTTTCTCTTTTAGTATATAATAAAGGATAAAGGATAATTAGGTCACCGGCTGATACAAAAAATAAGAGCAAATTAAAAATTTATTTATTTAAATCGTATACCTAATCTTGATTCGTAACTTGAATTAATTTGTATGGTTATTACCGCGTACAATCAATATCCCTAAAAACACTAATTATATTATTCGGAGTAATGCACTCAATAATGAGTCGAACCGAAATACAAAAAAGCTTTAAAGAGACGGTTTGTCATTATCGAGAGATCAGACCTTTATATGAATTTCATAGTTAGGCCTACTCAAACCGAAAATGCCATGTTCTTACAATTACAAATTCAAAATGATCGAACTCAAACTGACCCAACCTAATAACCAATTATCCAATATAGTAGATATGTTTGCCAAAGTTTAGGGCAAATTAGTTTATATTACTGATTCTTGTAAGACCATTCTTTATCTTTTGGGTCACTAAGTATTTAGTTTGACCATTGACTTCATTTACGCGTTTACCAAATTATAAAAAGTTCATTTACGAATTAATATGATAAATTGACCATTATTCGATTAAGTTTACTAATTCGATAGCTTGACCGAATTTGTCAACGAGTAGATAGAACTTGTAAATAGCATACGACCCTTCTTTGCCGTATCTAGGTTATTGAAATACAAATACCCGTATTTAATCGAAGAGTTACTATTTATGAGTCTCCCTTAAAGGGTCAACAAAGTGCACTTTCGTTTCTGGTTTGTGCATGATAAGAATTACCTAATTATGCGCTAGAAAGAACTCGTGTTGGTCTGTGAGACCATTACAAAGTCTGGCGGTCTACCGCAGCTAACATTTCTGGTCCTAGTTTGGACCAGGTGTTACATATATGTTGTCCTTTTATATTATTTGTGAGAAATATTTTAATTAAAGGAGATAAATGACTGAGACAGAAAGAGTATATATGATAGTGGTGCATATATATGATGCATGGACTATAGTGCTACTAGGGCAAACATGCCAACAATATACGAAAAATAAGGGCTCGTTTGGTTCACCATGGGAAGATGAGTTATCAGGAAGTTAAATTCACGTGAATTTGTATTTCATGGGAATTACAAAAATATTGTTTGATTGTCACGTGGGAAATAACTTCACGCTGGAAGTTCTGTACACCAGGGGGCTTGGTGAGTAACCTCCCCCATTATGGAGGAAGTGACAATTCCTGGAAAGTGGGCAACCAAACAACATTTCTGTTTATCAATTCATGGGAAGTTCTACTTCCATGATTTAAGAGAGCAACCAAACGACCCCTAAGTTAAATGAAATTTTGGTTAGATATTTTACTAGGGTAAACTAGGGGATCAACAGAATCAGACCTCTAACGTAAATATCCTCGTAGTATATAGATAAACTTACTAGCTATATCGAAATTTAATTGCAATATTTGTATTTAGTGTGGTGTATAGATAACCGACTCTATATTTTAAGCGGTCTGGTTTCATAGAATCACAGTGTATAGACAATCAATTTAATGGTTAATATTAATTGATTTTTATTACTATTTAATTGATTGTAGAACAGAAATTCTTCTATGAGACGGTTTTAATTTACGGTAATACCCTCACATCTAAGGTAGTTATTTTTATAATTTTTTATTTTTTATTAGTGTGTCTCACAATAAGTTACCGTGAGACAGTTTCACACCAGAATTGCTGATTTTACACGCATTCACATATTTATAACATAATAAATGCTTATACTTCAAGTTTCTAATTTTCAATTCTATGCTTAACGCATGAATTAATTGAAATATGTTTCAATTTCCAATCCTTAATTATTTAGAGAAGTTTCACTTTAATTTCTAACATTTTGTCTTTATTATCCTATTAATTAGCTTAGACCACGTTACAAATTTATAACAGATATAACCCGAGAAATTAAAACAATAGGTAGGTTATTCATATTACTTAGTAAGACTTATTCATGGAAATTTACTTAGCTATATATATGAGCCCTCATGCAATTCATCAAAATTGTGAGAAAAATTTAAGTTCCTTAGAGTAAATAAAAAATGGGATCAATAAGTGAAGTTGAAGGCCAAGTTCTTGGCCAAAAATCCAAGAATTGTTCATCAGCAACTATATTAGCCCTAGGAACCTCTAATCCACCAAATAATCAAATATTACAACATGATTTTCCCGATCTTTGTTTTTGCAACGACGATTCTATGCCCGATCTCAAAGTCAAGTTTAAGCACATTTGTATGTTATTTTTGCGTTTATTTGTTTATCTTTGATTAAAATATTTCTCACAAATAATATAAAATTAAATAAATGATCGAAACAGGAAGAATAATAATATTATTATTATTATTATTGCATGCATGGTTTGGGTTTAAAATCTTTGTTATAAATTCTTATGGAAAATATTAACTATTGGTGATAATCTTTTACCATGATTTGTTTTATTTTTGGAAAATGTTAAAATTTGAATAAAAAAATAATTACTCCAATATATACGTAAATTTGTCGTATATTTTTAGTTTAATTTCATTTTAGGAAATGGACAACTCTAATCGCTCGAATAATAATTTCGATGTTGATTGTATTTGTACATGCATGCATGTTGTAATTAACTTGGAAGTGTTAACGTTCTTTGTTCTGGAATCCATAATCTACGACGAGAGAAATATTATTCTTTATTTTTCTTATTAGATTATTTTTCGATTATTGGTATCTATTGTAAATATTATCGCACGCCGTTCTACTAATAATTTTTTCTTCTCTTGCAAAAAAAAAACAAAAAAAAAAAAAAAAAAACAGGTGAAAGAACAACCGTCCAAAAACGCCACTTTTTTCAAACCGAAGAGTTTCTAAAGAAAAACCCGGAATTCCTAGACTACGACGCAAATAACTTGGACAAACGCCAAGCCATACTCCAAACCGAAATACCAAAGCTAGCCGAAGCAGCAGCTTTGGAGGCCATCAAGGAATGGGGCCAACCCACGTCCAAAATCACACACGTCATCTTCACGAGCCTCTCAGGCTCGATCATGCCCGGGTACTATATTTTAGAATATTATTATACGAAGTAAATATTAAGGGCTCGTTTGGTTGTCATCTTAAATCATGGAAAGTAGAACTTCCCATGAATTGATAAATTGGGATGCTGTTTGGTTGTCTACTTCCCGGGAATTGCCACTTCCCAGGAATTGTCACTTCCTCCATGATGGAGGAAGTTACTCACCAAGACCCCTAGTGTGTAGAACTTCCCGCATGAAGTTATTTCCCACGTGGCAACCAAACAATATTTTTGTAATTTTCATGAAATACAAATTCATGTGAATTTAAGTTCCCGGTAACTCCATCTTCCCATGGTAAACCAAACGAGCCTAAGTATATTTTAGAATATTATTGATACTAATAATATCTTATAATTTTAATATATAGGTATGACTACCACCTTGCGAACCTACTAGGCCTCGGCCCACACGTGCAACGCTTCATGTTCTTCCAACTCGGGTGCTACGCGGGGGTAATGTCTCTCCGCTTAGCCAAGGACATCGCAGAGAATAATCGACACACTAGGGTTTTAGTCGTGTCGGCCGACATGACCTTAGCCTTTTTCCGTGGCCCCACCCGCACTGACACTGGCTCAATGATTGGTCAAGCCTTGTTTGGTGACGGTGCGGGTGCGGCCATAGTTGGGGCCCACCCAGACTGGGCCGCTGGTGAGCGGCCCATTTTTGAACTGGTGTCAGCCTCTCAGTCAACCATAGTGGACACTGAGATGGCTATTGGGGGTCAACTTAGACCAATCGGGGTATCCATGGTTTTATCCAGGGATAACCCGACACTTATTGCTAATAACGTTGAAAAACCCGTTGTTGAGGCACTTAGTCCACTTGGTATTAGTAATTGGAACTCGGTTTTCTGGATTGTTCACCCGGGTGGACCAGCGATCCTAGACCAAGTTGAATCTAAACTCGGACTTGACACAAATAAATTTGACATGAGTCGACACGTGTTACGAGAGTTTGGGAATATGTCGGGTGCGACCGTATTCTTTGTGATGGATGAAACGAGGAAGCGGTCTTTCGAGGAAGGAAAGGCTAATACCGGATCCGGATTGGAATATGGTGTCCTCCTTGGGTTCGGACCCGGGATAACTATTGAATCTGTTGTGCTCCGGAGTTTCCCTATCAACCGGTAATAATTAAGTCTCAATCTTTTTTGACCATTTGTTTACCTTAAAATATACTAAAGGTAAATAAATTATTGAGGTAGAAAGAGAATTTTTTATTTATCGTTAAGGTAATTCAATTGCCTGCATAAAAGAGGTACAACCGTCTCATAAAATAACTTGTACTACCTCTCCTAGTTTGAGTAATTTTCCCTATTTTTTATTTCCTTATAATATCTTGTACATAATATCTTTAATGATGTAAAATTGTAAATACTACGATCATCTTTAATTTTATTTTTGTATCGATTTTCTTATGGATAATATTTACGCCACCCGGTGATATTATTTGTAATGCTTTAAATAGCAAGATGTAAAATATTAGTCTGCATTAAAATAAATATTACTCCGTATTATTTTATTTTATTATGAATATGGTAATACTGGATTTTCCTGTTTTAGTACCGCCCGACACCCTGTGTATTGTAACATATCCCTTTTTGATGAGTTTTTTTAATCGTAAAAAATTAGTTTCTCACGGTAATGTTATTTTTCCCCCACGTCACACCCGATTTAATTTCTCGATCAAATTTAAAACTCCACATTCCCGAAAATAAAAGAGATATAATCAAATCGAGCAAGTATAAAAGAAATCTATGATTAGAAGTCTTAAACTATATTAACTGAGAAAGTCTTATGATATGAAACTCGGATCTTATCAACACTATAATCGCCGCTATAACTCTTGAGTCCAATGGGCTCACCCAACATGAAACCCAACTTTACTTTGCTCAAATTTAGACATGTCCAACATAGCGGGCCGGCCCACCAAGCTTGGCACGTCTCGGCCCCAAAAATATTGAACCGTGGGAAAATCTGAAAACTTGAAGACCTTTTTTGTGTTTGCCTTTCGGGTAAGAAACAAGGAAACAATGTCGTGTTATTTAGTTATCGTTGGAGAATTTGTGGATGACCTCGTACTTATTCCCGTCATTTGGAACGGGTTCACAAAATCATAGCCCAAAATTGGCTAACGAGGCTCAGTTGATCGAGCAGTGGCATCGCTCAATCTCAAGTTTCGGGGTATATGGCCCGTGTACTAGCAACATTAAATCACAAAAATCATCTTAGATTTCAGGGGAAAATGATTGAAACCAATAATTTCGATTTCAGCTCAAAACATTCAAAGTATATCTCGATTTCAAACCATAATACAGATTATTACTCATTAGTACAATTTTGTAAATTCTGCGAACAACCTGTCCATTAGCGCGCATACTAGCAACATTTAATCTAAAAAATCACCTTAAATTTCACGTGAAAATTATGAAACCAATATTCAACGTATATCTCGATTTCAAACCATAATACAGAGTATAACTCAGTACAATTAACAAATTGAATACGTTGTATTTTGCTGTACAAGTTAGCTTCAATCCCAATACAATTAACGACATGATATTTTCTTTTTCTTGATTCAAATACAAAATTAAAAGTTTTATTTGCTTTTTTTATTATAAATTTTATTTTATGTTGTCAATTTTATAAAATAATTTAATTAATTAATTAATTAATAATTTTTCCCCCAATCCAATTTGTTTCTTGTTCTTCATCAATCCTCATCCCCTTCTCTAATATCCAACCCAGAAAACAAACTGTGACAGTTACTAATACAACTCCATCATTTTCCCCCCTTTCTTCTCTAAAACCCTAATTTATCCAATTTCCCCCCTTTCGCCCCCCCAATTCATCCATCCTCCTTCTCGATCTTACTCTTCCCAATCGATCGATCATCCCCAGCTTCTCAATTGATTGATTGATTGATTGATTTGACTTTTCGTCAAAGCGTCAATTCTCAATTCGAAATTCGCAAAATTCTGATTTGAGCTACATCTAACATGTTATTCTGAAGGATATCGTGATTGTTAGTTTAGGGGTTTTGCTGGGTGATTGCTAATTAGTAACTTGTTATTATCTAGGGTTTTGTTCGGAGGAGAGAGAAAGTTCAATCGAGGCTGGCGAGAGTGGAAGTAGTAAGTTGTTAATGGCGGATCCGCCAGCTGACGGCCGCCGAAAATTTCCAATTGATTTGGGCGCGGAGAAATTAGGGTTATTTGAAAAAATTGAGTTGGTAGAAATAGCAGTAGTGGTAGTAGTAGTAGAAGAAGTAGAAGTAGAAGTAGAAGGGTTGGAAGCATGGTGAGTGTGGTGAGGGTACATTTACCCTCCGATATTCCGATTGTAGGTTGCGAGCTTACCCCTTATGTTCTTCTTCGAAAACCCGATAAGACCGTGTTTAGTGAGGATATTCCTGAAAGTAACCCTGTTGATGGGCAGTTTTTGAGATATAAGTGGTATGCTTTTGCTCAATTTGGTAGTTTATTGTGATTTATTGTGTGTTTGTTTTACATATGCGAAATTATATACTCGTAAATTTCATGGGTTTTATAGAAATTTAATGGGTTTTGAGGCCGTGTTGAGACAATGGTAGCGGTTTTTGGACGTGTTTTTGTGGGTACTATGTGAATTTTTAGTACCGGAAATGCATTTACTATGTTAGGCTTGGATAAATTAGTTACACTTCTGTTAAAATAGTGAAATGTCATGGGTTTTGAGGCTGTGTTGCGACAATGGTAGCGATTTTTGGACATGTTTTTGTGGTATTATGTGTATTTTTAGTACCGGAAATGCTTTTACTATGTTAGGCTTGGATAAGTTAGGTAGCTACACATCTTTTAAAATAGTGAAATGTCATGGGTTTTGAGGCGTGTTGTGACTATGGTAGCGGTTTTTGGGATGTGTTCTTGTGGCATTATGTTTATTTTTAGTACCTGAAATGCATTTTTATCTTTTATTCATCAGGGAAACAATCTCAACGTTAAGGGTAAGGTTGCGTATATTATATGAACGATTAATACTCTTGAGCCAATGGGGTAATTAGTCAAGGAATTTGTTGACTCAAATGGGTTTCGTAACTCGGAAAACCCGTTGTGTGATTTAGTATTGGTATGTCTATTAATGAGATGAATTTTGTAGGATACCCGGAATTTTTCATGAGTATGTAAAAGTGTTCTGTATGGATTCTCATAAAGATGAGAATTTGTGCGTGGCTGCATTTGGTATCTATGCGATGCACAGTTTTTTTTTTTGTGAGATTTGTTTTGGATAAACCGATAAAGATTTGTTATTTGAAGATTTACTGCTGGGGCATGTAGCCTATCCTTGCATTTATGATCTTATCTTCGGAAAACCCCTTATATACATAAAAGTTTAAAACTTTTGATTCCTTTAGAAAGAAAATTTTAGAACTTTTGATTCTGCAGTGAGGGGCGGAAATTTTTATTTCGGTGGTAAAGGAGCTTATCTGATTTTAGCATCACGGTCGTCGGCGGTTATAAAGTTGCCTTTTTGTCCTAGTCTTTGTACTTACTTTTCCGGTTGGGTAGAATCACAACAAACCCTTTATGCTCCGTAAATGATGAAATTTTTTGGTAGATTGTCTTGTTTTGCATTTGCCGTGGACGTTCAGCTGTAATTAACCTCAATTGAACCTGAGCCCAGTGTAAAGTGATAACAGGGGTTGGTAATATTATATCTTATTCCTATTACGAAGTACGAATTTGAGTTACATTGTATTGCCATGTTTGGCTATAATTTTACTGAACTCTGCTCTTTTTTGAGAGCAGATTGTGTATTCCTATTAGGAATTTGAATCTTTCATATTCTGTGTTGATAATTGGAGATTTATAGACTTCTGTCAGCATCGCGTATTTAACTGAAAATGTTGAGCTCTGAAACTGTTATTCATGCTCAGGCTCGCGTCGTGAATGACTTGTTTCTGTTAATTACAGGTACCGTATACAGAGTGACAAAAAGGTTGCAGTTTGCAGCGTACATCCAACCGAACAGGCGACTCTCCAGTGCCTAGGTTGCATTAAGGCAAAGCTCCCTGTTACCAAAAGCTACCATTGCTCCCCCAAATGCTTTTCAGATGCATGGCAGCATCATCGTGCACTACATGACCGCGCAGCCAGTGCTGTGAATGAGAATGCAGCCGAAGAAGATGAATTGTTTGGCCGTTTCAACAGCTCAAGCTCTGGAGTGCTAAGTACTGGCTTACCTTCTTCCGCTTCGAGCACTAACTTGTCAAATGGCTCAACAACAGCTTACCCTGCCCAAGTTACACAAAGGAATGGTGGTGAAACTTGGGTTGAAGTCGGACGTGCTAAGACATACACTCCTTCAGCAGATGATATCGGCCATGTTCTGAAATTAGAATGTGTTGTGGTAGATGCTGAGACAAAGGTATCAGTGGGGCATCCCATGACCTTAACAACATCTCGAGTCATCCCTGCACCTACCCCTACTCCTCGTCGTTTGATTTCAGTTGTTGGGGCAGATGTGATGGGGAATTTGGATACAGATCGTGTTACATCTGTGGGGAATTTTACTGTGCTATCCTACAACATACTCGCTGAAGCTTATGCCACAAGTGACGCATATAGCTACTGTCCATCTTGGGCCCTTTCTTGGCCATATCGAAGACAGAATTTGTTACGAGAAATCGTTGGTTATCGGGCTGACATTGTTTGCCTTCAAGAGGTACAAATGATTTCTCTCTCTTCAGTTATTGTTTTATTTTCTCTAAATAATTTCTTGATTAATTACTTGAGTATATCATTTAATGCTGAAACTATAAAGGAATTTGACTTTCGATTATATATTTTTTTCTTTATGATGATTGTATAAGCTATTTCCTTTCAGGTTCAGTGTGACCATTTTGACGAGTTTTTTTCTCCAGAGCTGGACAAACATGGCTACCAAGCCTTGTATAAAAGAAAAACATCAGAGGTACTTGGTGATCTTGTGGAGCTAGGTGTTTTTATCACTTCTGCCAGTTGTTTATATTGTCTTTAATCGTGCAGGTCACGCATACCCTTGATGGATGTGCAACATTTTTCCGTAGAGACAGATTTGCACATGTAAAAAAATACGAGGTTCGTGTATATTAATGTTTCCTTGGAACACATTACTTTATCCATGTTTTTCTTTTAACACACTCTAATGGGATGTCTTTTAATGTATAGGTTGAGTTTAACAAGGCTGCGCAATCCTTGACAGAAGCTGTAGTTCCTAGTACTCAGAAGAAAACAGCATTAAACCGACTTGTCAAGGTTACCAAATCATCTGCTTTGAGTGTCTTACGTTTGTCGCTCCATTGTTTGCGAATCTTTGATACCACTTGATTTCTTTTGCAGGATAATGTAGCACTAATTGCCGTTCTGGAAGCTAAATTCGGTCACCAGGGTGTTGACAATCCTGGAAAACGGCAGCTTCTTTGTGTTGTGAGTATTACTAAGTTCCTGTCAAGTTAAATGAAGCTTTATTTTCTGTATACTACCCTCCAACACAATTATTTTGCATTCTTAGCTGTCGATAACACAATTGTCCTGCTTTTCTTTTCTTATTTGGTATCGAATTCAAATTCATCACGTGTTTTTAACAGTTTGTCATTTTCCCGATTCCTGATTTTTACTTTCGGTGATTTTTATCAGGCAAATACCCATGTAAATGTTCAGCAAGATCTAAAAGACGTCAAACTATGGCAGGTGTGGGAGAAAATCCATACTTACCTTTTATGGTGGCTGATCCTTATTGTTTTATAGATTGATGGTATAAAATAATTTCCCCGTTGTCTTCAGGTTCACACTTTATTAAAAGGGTTGGAAAAAATCGCCGCCAGTGCTGATATCCCCATGTTGGTTTGTGGAGACTTCAATTCAACTCCTGGCAGGTCCGTCAGTCCTCTGCTATTCTAGTTATCGTGAGTTGCATTAATGCTGCTATTTTGATTCAGCTGAAACATCGTAGTACTATTTTTTGTGTAGTGCCCCTCACATGCTTCTTGCGATGGGAAAAGTTGATCCTATGCATCTCGATCTAGGGGTCGATCCCCTTGGAATATTGCGTCCCCATTCGAAGCTCGCTCACCACCTACCATTGGTAATCAGGGTTACCTTGCATTTTTTTTTTGTGGAAACTTAGCTAGTTTTTTTTTTTTTTTTTTGTTTAATAGTTCATGGGTTGCAACTTCTAGGTGAGTGCTTACTCGTCCTTTGCACGTGGAAATGGACTAGAGCAACAAAGGAGAAGAATGGATCCTTCAACAAATGAGCCGTTATTTACTAATTGTACACGAGATTTTATAGGGACACACGATTACATATTTTACACAGGTACTACTGGTGATGTTCAATACTCATCGCAACTGTCATCAACCAACGTCTGTGTTTTCAACCTAATATATTTGTTTAAACTCGATGTTGCAGCGGACTCTTTGACAGTAGAGTCATTACTTGAACTACTTGATGAGGATAGTCTAAGGAAGGATACCGCGCTTCCTTCTCCAGAGTGGTCTTCTGATCATATAGCTCTGTTAGCCGAATTTCGTTGCCAGCCAAGAATCAAACGTTAGCACCTCAAGGGTATGTGACGTGACATACACCATATTCTGTGTTTTTTTTTTCTTTTTAGCACCTCAAGGGTGATCTGACAGACTGACAGTACACCCTTTTTGAACAGGCTTCGTGGTAGGAGGCATGTCAACACCGGTTTGTGCAGAGCGGATGAATATAACGATTTCAAGTCTCATTTGTAAGAACAGTCCGTCATTCTCGTAAGTTCTTTCCCGTCTCACGGGGTACGACTTTGATCCACCCTGTATTATCTTACCTTGTCCCATAGCAAAAGACGATATTATTCAAATTTTCTTTTTTTTTTAATAGAAATTATATCTCTGGGCTAAATACGGGTAGTTATGATGATGATGATGATGATACGACGTTTGTCAAGTTTACAGAAACAACAACATACTGTAGTTTGTAGCTTTACAGTTCCCGTGGGGATCTCGTCTTTTAGGTTATCTTAGAATAGTTCTTGAGGTGAAGATGGTCGCCTGAATCCCCAGTCGGAATTTATTTTGAGTCTTCTGTTGTCACGTGGTTCAACTCCGCCCATTTTTCTCAGTACAAATGCAGTACAAGTTTCACTGATTATATACCGTGATTGATTTCTTGTTGAGCCAAAAATATAATGATAGACAAAATACATTCTTTTTTCTTTCGAGTGATAATCTCGTTTTTGGATATACTAAAGGAAACCGGGATGAAAATTTTGGGAATGTCGGCTAGGTTAGTTGGTAAAAGCTATATTGCGAGTTCTTGGAGTATTCTCTCATCGCTTGAGTTCAGAGTTTATGTACCCGTTCTATTTTTACTTGTATATGAAACGAAAAGCCGGTATGTATGGTGGTATATATCCTTGTATATTTTTAGGGTCGTGATTTTTTCTAATGAACTTCCACTCAATCAATTCTAACGATTTTTTACCAATTTAGCCTTGTTATGTCACCTATTCCCTCGAAAGTGATTATTAGATTTCCCTCGAGAAATCCCCAAATTCCACCCACCATCCAAAACACAAGCAATTATTCAGGAGATAGTAACCCGAACGTCTGAAATCGCATTTTCTGTTGTTAAAACTTTGTGTGGATACTCTATGCGACCAATTAAACATCTCGTGTGATTTTAGGCCATTTTTATTTCGGACCCCTGATTCTTCGAAAATTGTGTACATGTCGCATAAGACAATCTTATGGCTTTTAAAAGTGTCTATTGAAAATCAAATAACCCTCATTATATATCGGGACATTTTTATTGGTGTAAAGTTTAATCTGCGCGAATATGAACCTATTTTATTCCGGCACTCAAAAGGTCGAAAAAACGTGGATAATAACCTTAAAAATCGAGCATTTTCGACTATTTTACAGTGCGATTATATTTGTTCTAAAGCGCGATTGTTTTTTGAAGAAAACTTTTCGATCAAATTAAAATGCCAAATAATACTTATTCGAACACTCCGACACGATATATAATTGAGTAAAGAACTTGTTTCGACGTATTACAACATGTCGCTTAAGACAATCTTATGGCTTTTAAAAGAGTTATCTGAAAATAAAATGAACCTCATAATACACCAGGATATTTTTATTGGTGTGAAGTTTAATATGCGCGAATATGAACCTATTCTATTTTGGCACCCAAAAGGCCGAAAAAACGTGGATAATAACCTTCAGAATCTGCCGTTTTTAGCTATTTTCGAGAGTTTTTAAAGTTGGTCTAAAGCGCGAATATTGTTTGACGAAAAGTTGTCAACATGGATATAATGACTGAAAATGATTATTAGAACCCTCCGGCGCAAAATAAAATGAAATATAGAATTTGTTTCGATTGAATCCGACATGTCACAAAATCACAAGTTATGGCCTTTAAAAGACTCGATTGACATCCAAATGACCCTTATATTACACCGGGACATTACATTTGGTGTGGACTTCGTTTAGCGCGAATATGAATCAATTTTATTCCGGGACCTAAATGGCCCAAAAAACGTGGATAATAACCTTCAAAATCGAACGTTTTTAGTTATTTTCGAGAGTTTTTAAAGTTGCTCTAAAGCACAACTATCTTTTGAGGAAAACTTGTCAACATGAATATAATGCCTAAAATGATTATTAGAACCCTCCGGCGCAAAATAAACTGGAATATAGAATTTGTTTCGATTGAATCCGACATGTCACAAAATCACATATTATGGCCTTTAAAAGACTCGATTGACATCCAAACGACCTTTATATTACACCGGGGCATTACATTTGGTGTGGACTTCGTTTAGCGCGAATATGAATCAATTTTATTTCGGGACCCAGATGGTCAAAAAAATGTGGATAATAACCTTCAAAATCGACCGTTTTTAGCTATTTTCGAGAGTTTTAAAGTTGTTCTAAAGCACGAGTATTTTTTTGACAAAAAGTTGTCAACATGGATATAATGATTAAAAATGATTATTAGAACCCTCCGGCGCGATATAAATTGGAATATAGAACTTGTTTCTATTGAATCCGACACGTCACAAAATCACATATTATGGCCTTTAAAAGGCTAGTTTGACATCCATATTGACCCTTATATTACACCGGAGCATTACATTTGGTATGGACGTTGTTCAGCGCGAATATGAATTGATTTTATTCTGGGACCCAAATGGCAAAAAAAACGTAGATAATTACCTTCAAAATCGACCATTTTTAGTTATTTTCGAAAAATTTTAAAGTTGTTCTAAAATGCGAAGATTTTCTGGGGAAAACTTTTGAACTTGAATATAATGCCTAAAAATGATTATTAGAACCTTCCGGCGAGATATAAATTAGAATATAGATGTTGTTTCGATTGAATCTGACACGCCACAAAATTACATATTATGGCGTTTAAAAGACTCGATTGACACCCAAATGATCCTTATATTACACCGAGACATTACATTTGGTGTGGACGTTGTACAGCGCGAATATCGGATGATTTTATTCCGGGACCCAAATGGCCAAAAAAACGTGGATAATAACCTTCAAAATCGACCGTTTTTAGCTACTTTCGAAAGTTTTTAAAATTGTTCTAAAGCGCGAATATTTTTTGATGAAAAGTTGTCAACATGAATATAATGACTAAAAATGATTATTAGAACCCTCCGACACGATATAAATTGGAATATATAACTTGTTTCTATTGAATCTGACAGGTCTCAAAGTCACATATTATGACCTTTAAAAGACTCGATTGACATCCATATGACCTTTATATTACACCGGGGCATTACATTTGGAGTGGACGTTGTCAGCGCGAATATGAATCGATTTTATTCCGGGATCCAAATGACCAAAAAAACGTGGATAATAACCTTCAAAATCGACCGTTTTTAGCCATTTTTGAGAGTTTTAAAAGTTTATCTAAAGCGCGAATATTTTTTGAGGAAAACTTGTCATCATGAATATAATGCCTAAAAATTATTATAAGAACCCTCCGGCGCGATATAAATTAGAATATAGAAGTTGTTTCGATTGAATCCAACACGTCACAAAATCTCATATATGGCCTTTAAAAGACTCAATTGACATCCAAATGACTCATATATTACACCGGGGCATTACATTTGGTGTGAACGTTGTTCAACGCGAATATTGGATGATTTTATTCCGGGACCTAAATGGCCGAAAAAACGTGGATAATAACTTTCAAAATCAATCGTTTTTACCTATTTTCGAGAGTTTTTAAACTTGTTCTAAAGCGCGAATATTTTTTGATGAAAAGTTGTCAACGTGAATATAATGCCTAAAAATGATTATTATAACCCTCCAGCGCGATATAAATTGAGTAGAATATAGAAGTTGTTTCGATTGAATCCGACACGTCACAAAATCACATATTATGGCGTTTATAAGACTCGATTGACACCTAAATAATAATCCTAATATTACACCGGGACATTACATTTACTATGGACGTTGTTCAGCGCGAATATGAATCGATTTTATTCCGGGATCCAAATGACAAAAAAAACGTGGATAATAACCTTCAAAATCGACCGTTTTTAGTTATTTTTGAGAGTTTTTAAAGTTGTTCTAAAGCGCGAATATTTTTTGACGAAAAGTTGACAACATGAATATAATGACTAAAAATATGCAAAGAATTCATTGGGACGCCCAAATATGAAATATACAAAGAATTCATTGAGATTGGGGGAGTATTTCTTTCCCAGCTAGTATCCCTTGTGACTGCTGAGGTATCCGTCACAAACATATAAGAGGTTAAATAGATAGTACGTAATACAATACAAAATAGGTGGAATAAGACAAAGGTAAACAATTGTCTTTTATCTCCTCAAGTGACATTTACTTGACCTGTTTTAAGCTTACGGCGGATATATTCGTAGTAAGAGAGAGACCACTATTCTTAACCAGTTAGTCGCCCTTGTGACGGAGGTATCGATCACTTTCTTATAACGGATCAAATACTACTCATTTATGTACTAAAGTCCTGGAAAAAACAGCACATGACTTTGGTAGTGTTTTCAGATTGTCTGTGCTGCATCAGCATTCAACCCATCACCATATCCAAAGACAAAATCATGGATACATAGACCAAATGCAGACTGTTGTTTATATGGCATGGCAGCTTTCCTCAAAACATACAGTACCGGTCTCTTTCGCCTTACTCGTCTCCAAAGGCTTTATCTTGCATCCAATGACTTCAATTATTCTCGATCAAATCCCTTCTGAAGTTGCCAATCTGACACAACTAAAGAGAGTCTCCAGTTCGCTGACGGGCTTCGAGCAACCAGTATCAGTACTTCCGTGGACAAACATGGAAATATGGGATATTTCCGATAATGAGCGGCAATTTTTTCTCCTAAGTTATACAGCCGCAAATAACGTGCTCACAGAAAATATCCCAAAAGATATATGCAATGACAGGTCTAACAACTAGAATAGAATTACAGATGATGTCCTAGTACCTTGAAAAACTTGCATATAAATCCACAGGGGTGACGATGCAAAAATGTAAGGCGATACTTATCGTTGAATCAATGGGTCGAACAAGTAAGTCCAAATTTGACAGATCATTTTGAATTCGGATCAAAAACAATTTTTTTTTTGGGGGGAATTCACCTAACGTTCACTTGTAGCTCGAAGAAGAATTCACGAGTGTTCAAACTTGCGTTGTTGGACCTGCAACCTGACTGAAGTAGTTCCACTATTATTCCTGCAAAATCAAACAGAGCTACAAGGCTTCTAAGTTCTCGATCTAGGTTTGTCAAACAACGGCATGAGTGGTCGCGTTCCATCATGCGTTGGGTGAGTCTCAACTTGAGATCGAGGAAACAATCTAAGAAGTGGGTAGTATACCTCTAAAATTCACAGATTTGTGGACCTTGAAGATGATCAATTTTGAAGAAAACAAGCTAATGGGTGACCTGCATGCCAAGATCATTGTCTAACTGCACAATGCTTCAAATACTACTTGATGTAGGAGAAAACAGTTTTAGTGGAAACTTTCCATCATGGTTAGGAAGCATAGAAGATCCCAAGGAAGGTTACGAGTTTCCCTCTTTGCGTATTTTTTGACGAAAACTTGTCAACATTAATATAATGTCTAAAAATGATTATTAGAACCCACCGGCGCGATATAAATTGGAATATAGAAATTGTTTCATTCGATTGAATCCGTTACGTCACAAAATCACATATTCTGGCCTTTAAAAGACTCGATTGACATCCATATGACCGTTATATTACACCGGGGCATTACATTTGGGGTGGACTTTGTTCAACGCGAATATCGGTCGATTTTATTCCGGGACCCAAATGGCCAAAAAACGTTGATAAAAACCTTCAAAATCAACCGTTTTTATCTATTTTCGAGAGTTTTTAAAGTTGTTCTAAAGGGCAAATATTTTTTGAGGAAAACTTTTCAACATGAATATATTGCCTAAAAATGATTATTAGAACCCTCCGGCGCAATATAAATTGGAATATAGAAATTGTTTCGATTGAATTCGATACGTCACAAAATCACATATTATGGCCTTTAAAAGACTCGATTGACATTATTCATATGACCCTTACATTACACCGGGGCATTACATTTAGTGTGGACGTTGTTCAGTGCGAATATGAATCGATTTAATTCCGGGACCCAAAAGGCCAAAAAAACGTGGATAATAACCTTCAAAATCGACCGTTTTTTTGCTATTTTCGAGAGTTTTTAAAGTTATTCAAAAACGCGGAATTTATTTGACGAAAAGTTGTCAACATGAATATAATGTCTAAAAATGATTATTAGAACCATCTGGCTCGATATAAATTAGAATATAGAAGTTGTTTCGATTGAATTTGACATGTCACAAAATCACATATTATGGCCTTTAAAAGACTCGATTGACATTCAAATGACCCTTATATTACACCGGGGCATTACATTTGTTGTGTACTTTGTTCAACGCGAATATCATTCGATTTTATTCCTGGACCTAAATGGTCGAAAAAACGTGGATAATAACCTTCAAAATCAACCGTTTTTAGCTATTTTCGAGAGTTTTTAAAGTTGTTCTAAAGCGCGAATATTTTTTGACGAAAACTTGTCAACATGAATATAATGCCTAAAAATGATTATTAGAACCCTCCGGCGTGATATAAATTGGAATATAGAACTTGTTTCTATTGAATCCGACATGTCTCAAAGTCACATATTATGGCCTTTAAAAGACTCGATTGACATCCAAATGACCCTTATATTACACCGGGGCATTACATTTGGAATGGACGTTGTTCAGCGCGAATATGAATCGATTTTATTCCGGGACCCAAATGGTCAAAAAACGTGGATAATAACCTTCAAAATCGACCGTTTTTAGCTATTTTCGAGAGTTTTTAAAGTTGTTCTAAAGCGCGAATATTTTTTGACGAAAAGTTGTCAACATGAATATAATGACTAAAAATGATTATTAGAACCCTCTGGCGCGATATAAATTAGAATATAGAAGTTGTTTCGATTGAATCTGACACGTCATAAAATCACATATTATGGCCTTTAAAAGACTCGATTGACATCCATATGAACCTTATATTACACTGGGGCATTACATTTGGTGTGGACTTTGTTCAATGCGAATATCGGTCGATTTTATTCCGGGACCCAAATGGCCGAAAAAACGTGGATAATAACCTTCAAAATCGGACATTTTCGACTATTTTTTAGCGTTTTTATATTTGTTCTAAAGCACGAATTTTTATTGACCAAAACTTTTCTATAGGAATTAAAATGCCTAATAATGCTTATTCGAACCCTCCGACACGATATAAAATGGAGTAAACAACTTGTTTCGACGGATTCCGACATATCGCATAAGATAATCTTACGACTTTTAAAAGTGTATTGAAAATCAAATGACCCATGTAATACACCAGCACACCTTTATTTTTCGTTTCTGAAGTTTGCTCAACGTGTTTGGGCTTAAAATAGGTCATGATACATTCTAAAACTTCCCAAGACACCTGATACAAGGAGAACTTTCAATATTCAAGACAATCTATTAGAGAAAATATATTTATGTGAGATCTTGTTTGATTCGTGTTTTAAAGTACATTATTAATATCCAATTTCCATAATTTTTACTAATATGTTACGAAAGATATTAACAATGGAAAATACGCGTTGACAAACATGAAAAAGCAAAAGAGAAGCTTGGACTTGAACAGAGGATTGTACTCGGTAATAGTATAAACATATGAACGAGTAGACAGAGGGCGTAAACATTTTTAAAATCCTTAACATTCTTGCATAATATAATTTCAGTGCACATTACAGAAACTCAAATAAATAACAACACAATACAATAAAACCTACTGTGAAACCGTCTCACGTGAGAATTTGTGTTACTTAAATTTCTCCCTTGTATCCTCCACCACCAAGACAGTCCCTCCTACTGTCAACAATCTGCTGAGTCTTCTGATGCTCCAACTTGGGACAAACCTGAATCCGATGACCCAACCCGCCACAGTACGCGCACCCCTTCACCCCGCTTGCACTCGCTATCGCCTCCGCCTCCTCCAACGGATCATCCAACTCCGCCAACACCGGCGGTATCCTCTGCTTCGCTTCCTGCAACAGATGCTTCAAGTCCAACAATGTCGTCTCGCTCTGGTTCCTGTTTATGAACGTGGTCGCAATACCCGTTTTCCCACACCGCCCCGTCCGCCCTATCCTATGCACGTAGTTCTCGATCTCAGCGGGCATGTCGTAGTTGATGACATGTTGGATGTCGGGGAAGTCGAGACCTTTGGATGCCACGTCAGTCGCGACCAACACGTCCTTTTTTCCTGATTTGAAGGATTTTATCGCGTACTCTCGGTCCTCTTGATCTTTTCCTCCGTGGACTGCGACCGCCTCGACTCCCTTGAGAAGAAGGTACTCATGGACGTCGTCGACATCCACTTTGTTCTCGCAGAAGATGAGAACGGGGGGTGGTGTCTTGTCTAAGCATTGGAGGAGGTAAACGATCTTAGCTTCTTGCTTCACGTACTCCACTTCTTGGATGACGTCGAGATTGGCCGCCCCAGCTCGACCAACGTTGACAATGATGGGTTTGACAAGTGCACTTCGAGCGAAGTTTTGGATCTTGGTAGGCATCGTGGCTGAGAACAAGACGGTCTGTCTCTGAGCTTTGAAATGGTCGAAAACTTCTCTGATGTCGTCCTCGAATCCAAGATCAACTAATCTATCTGCTTCATCCAAACATAGATACCTGCAATTGTCGAGGTTCATCTTCTTTTTTGCTAAAAGGTCCTTCAACCGACCAGGAGTGGCAACAACGATATGCACACCCCGTTTAATGACATCAACTTGGGTTCTCATGTCGACTCCTCCAATGCACAACAACGGTCTCAACTCAGGGTACCCGGCTTCCCTAAGAGGATCCAAGAACTGTTCCAAAACCTCGTATGTCTGCCTAGCTAACTCTCTAGACGGACACACAATCAAACCAAATGGCCCTTCACCTGACACAATCGGCATCATAACCTCCTCCTGTAACGCCACCATAATCAGAGGCAAAACAAACACCAATGTCTTACCTGAACCTGTGAATGCAATCCCAATCATGTCACGTCCGGATAACACGACAGGAAGCCCTTGGACTTGGATCGGAGTAGGTTGAACGATTCCCTTTTCTTTGAGTTTCTTCAAAATGGGGTCCGGAAACCTCATATCCTTGAAATTCTTTATAGGCGGCGGTGAATCATCTCCATCAACAAGAATATGATACTGTTTCCGAACCAAGTCAGATTGTTTTGTCGACATTCTCCTGATTTGCAAAGGTGGCTTCCAACCGGTCCAAAGGGGTTCGGTGTAAGTTATCCCCTTGGCTAACTCACGAACCGACATTAGGGTTTTACGGTCAGATAGATGTTCGATCATTTCCTTTTCTTGTAGGACCATTTGTTCAGTCGGGCTAACCTCGGGAACATCTTTTTTCAATTGGGTTGCTTGAACAAGGAGACTTGGTTTAGCCTCGAGCTCTTTAGCTCTCTCTGCCTCGATTTCTTCTTCGTTCATGGCTGAACCGCCGCCCTTTCTTTGAAGTAATTTCTGGGCTTCCATTGCCCTTCGTTTGTGGACGGGAATGTATTCAACGTAATCATCATCGTCTTCTTCAAACTGTTTCTTTTTACCATCCATGGTCTCTAGCACTGATTATAACAGCAGTTTCGGAATCAAATCACCATAAAAATACAAACTTTATCCAATTCCCACACAATATCAGTGATTAAACCCTAAAATTACAGATTTAAGATCAACCTATGAAGAAATTCGGTACATTCTCTATCAAAATCACAAAAAGATAGTACCTTTACTTAAATTAACACGATAATTAACCGATATCACTCTACAATATGAGTGATTAAACCCTAAAATTACTTGATTTAAGATCAATCTATGAAGAAATTCTTCATATACTCAATCAAATCACAAAAAGATAGTAACTTTACTTAAATTAACGCGATAATTAACCGATATCACTCTACTATATGAGTGATTAAACCCTAAAATTACTTGATTTAAGATCAAACTGTGAAGAAATTCTTTAAAATTTCTATCAAATCACAAAAAGGTAGTACCTTTACTTAAATTAACACAATAATTAACCGATATCACTCTACAATATGAGTGATTAAACCCTAAAATTATTGATTTAAGATCAAACTATGAAGAAATTCTTCATATACTCAATCAAATCACAAAAAGGTAGTACCTTTACTTAAATTAACACAATAATTAACTGATATCATTCTACAATATGAGTGATTAAACCCTAAAATTATTGATTTAAGATCAAACTATGAAGAAATTCTTCATATACTCAATCAAATCACAAAAAGGTAGTACCTTTACTTAAATTAACACAATAATAAACTAACAATTTCTCAATTTTACGAGTTGGGTATTCAAGCAAATAGTGATTTAAGATTAATTCATCAAGCAATCGTTCATTTGAGATTTGTTCTAACAATTTCACCCCAAAACCCTAGAAAATTGAAATTGGGGAAAAAATAAACAAACAAATAAATAATAAATCCTAATGCCAAAGACAATAAATGAAGGAATTGGAAGACTTACTAGTGAAAATCAAAGGAGAAAAGATGATGATGTGAAGAAGAAGAAGAAGAATTTCTAATCCAGGTAGAGATAGTGAATGGTACGAGTAAAACGATTTTTCGCGATTTTGTGAAGAAAAATTTCTAATCCAAGTTCTATTAATACAAGTCAGGTCCCAAGTCGATTCATGAAATTATCATTTAAGATTTTTTTTCGATTTTAAAATTTCCCGTATTTGTTTTCCATTAATCTTTATTACTAGTACGGGTAAAATTTTTAACTTAACGGGTACGAGTAAAAATTGTAAGTTTCAGAATCAAATAAAAAATAAATGAATAAATAAATAAAAAGATGCAAACTTTATTCAATTCAATTCACAAACTAATAAACTGATTTGAAATCGATTTATCATAATCGCTAATTAATTACACTCGTAATCTGGTTCAATATCAAAAAAAATTGAGTCCAGAGAAACGGTTTGGTAATGGGGTTGCCCATGAACTCGCACATGCAACGACGTCTGTAGGAGAATGCTAGTTGTATCGCTTTGGCTGAATTACAGTAAACAGACATCATCAGTTGCATTTTCAGTTTTTTTTTCTTACAGATTCAGCATTCAGCAGGACAGCATTCAGCATTCAGCAGGACAGCATTCAGCATTCAGCAGGAGTACAGCAGTGCCAGTTACACATTCAGCAGTTAAATACTGTGCTTAAATTTCTCCCTTGTATCCTCCACCACCTAAGCAATCCCGTCTACTGTCAGCGATCTGCTGAGTCTTATGCTGCTCGAGCTTAGGACATGTTAGAATCCGATGACCCAACCCGCCACAGTAATCACACCCCTTCACCCCGGTTACACTTGCTACTGCCTCTGCCTCCTGCAACGGATCATCCAACTCGGCCAACACAGGTGGTATCTGCTGCTTGGCTTCCTGCAACAGATGCTTCAAATCCAACAGTGTTGTTTCAGACTGGTTTCTGTTTATGAATGTGGTCGCAACACCCGTTTTCCCACATCGTCCTGTTCGTCCTATCCGATGCACGTAATTCTCGATCTCAGCTGGCATGTCGTAGTTTATGACGTGGTGGATGTTAGGGAAATCGAGCCCTTTTGAGACGACGTCTGTTGCGACTAGAACGTGTTTTTGACCTGATTTGAAGGATTTTATCGCGTGGTCTCGGTCTGTCTGGTCTTTGTCTCTATGGATGGCGACAGCTTCGACTCCTTTCAGGAGGAGGTACTCGTGAACGCTGTCAACCTCGATTTTGTTCTCGCAGAAGATCAGAACCGGGGGTGGTGACTTTTCTAAGCATTGCAGGAGGTAAACGGTTTTAGCTTCGTTCTTCACGTACTCTACTTCTTGGATGACATCAAGATTTGCTGCACCAGCTCGACCAACGTTGACAACAACGGGTTTCACGAGCGCACTTCTAGCAAAGTTCTGAATCTTGGTTGGCATCGTGGCTGAGAACAAGACGGTTTGTCTCTGACCTTTGAAATGATCGAAAACTTCTCTGATATCATCCTCGAATCCAAAATCAACATCAACTAATCTATCGGCTTCATCCAAACAAAGATACCTGCAACTGTCAAGATTCATCCTCTTCTTCACCAACAAATCCTTCAACCTCCCAGGGGTGGCAACGACGATATGCACACCCCGTCTAATCACATCAACCTGGGTCCTCATCTCGATTCCACCAGTGCACAACAACGGCCTCAACTCAGGATACCCGGCTTCCCTAAGAGGATCCAAGAACTGCTCAACCACCTCGTACGTCTGCCTAGCTAACTCCCTAGACGGACAGACAATCAAACCAAACGGTCCCTCACCAGACACAATCGGCATCATAACCTCCTCCTGTAAAGCCAACATAATCAAAGGCAAAACAAACACCAACGTCTTCCCCGACCCTGTGAAGGCAATCCCAATCATATCCCTACCCGATAACACAACAGGAAGCCCTTGAACTTGAATCGGAGTAGGCTGCAGGATTCCCTTGTCCTTGAGCTTCCTCAGAATCGGGTCAGGAAACCTCATATCCTTAAAATTCTTTATAGGCGGCACAGAATCGTCCCTGTCCCTGTCCCCATCAACGAGAATATGCCATTTCTTCCGAACCTGATCACACCGCTTTCTCGACATCCTCCTGATTTTCAAAGGCGGTTTCCAACCGGTCCAGAGCGGTTCTGTATAAGTGATCCCCTTGGCTAGCTCACGGACTGACATTAGGGTTTTACGGTCAGAGAGATGCTCAATCACTTCCTTTTCTTGTATGATGATTTGTTCAGTCGGGCTAACTTCAGGAACATCTTTTTTCAGCTGTGTAGCCTGTACAAGAAGACTCGGTTTCGCCTCGAGATCTTCACCTTTCTTTGCCTTAATTTTTTCATCTTTCATGGCCGAACATCCCCAAATCTTTCTTTGAAGTAATTTCTGGGTTTCCATTGATCTTCGTTTGTGAACCGGAATATATTCAATGTAATCATCGTTGTCGAAATCTTGTTCTTCAAATTGTCTCTTTTTATCTTCCATTTTTTTTCTAGCACTGAAATTAACAGCAGTTTTAGAATCAAATCACGATTAAAAATACAAACTTTATTCAATTTCACACAACATTATAATGAACTCATCTTACTCTTTAATATCAGTGATTAATTAAACCCTAAAATAGTAAAATCACTGATTTCAGATTAATCCTCTATCAAATCATAAAATAATCATACCTTAAATTCAAATTAACACAAGATATATAACAATTTGAAACTAAAATTCCTTGATTTTACGAGTACGGTATTCAAGTAAATAGTGATTTAAGATTAATTCTCTATAAAATCACAAAAAAAAAAATCATACCTTTACTTAATTAACACAATAATAAACTGATATATCACAGTTTGAAACTAAAATTCCTTGATTTTACGAGTTGGGTATTCAAGCAATTGTTCATATGAGATTGGTACTGACAATTCTGCCCTAAAACCCTAAAATATTGAACTCAAATTAACACAATAATAAACTGAGATATCACAATTTGAAACTAAAATTCCTCAATTTTACGAGTTGGGTATTCAAGCAAATAGTGATTTAAGATAAACCCATTAACCAATTGCTCATATGAGATTAATACTAACAATTCTACCCCAAAAACCTAAATATTGAACTCAAATTAACACAATAATAAACTGATAGTATATCACAATTTGAAACTAAAAATTCCTCGATTTTACGAGTTGGGTATTCAAGCAAATAGTGATTTAAGATAAACCCATTAACCAATTGTTCATATGAGATTAATACTAACAATTCTACCCCAAAAACCTAAATATTAAACTCAAATTAACACAATAATAAACTGATAGTATATCACAATTTGAAACTAAAATTCCTCAATTTTACGAGTTGGGTATTCAAGCAAATAGTGATTTAAGATAAACCCATTAACCAATTGCTCATATGAGATTAATACTAACAATTCTTCCCCAAAAAAACCTAGAAAATTGAAATTGGAAAATTAATTAATTTTTAAAAAAAATGAAAGAAGGAGTTGAGGACTTACAGTTGAAATCAAAGGAGATAATCGTCGAAAACTGAGAGTAATTCTTGTGCTCAGAAAAAGTGAGAAGGAGTAGATTTTACTACTGTACTGTACTATTTTAGGGTGAATTTAGTGAGGGAATTGAATGGGTATATATAGGTTTTGTATGGATGATGCTGAAGAAACTTTCCTTAAACCGCCTAAATTTTTAACCGTTAAGTCCACACTGTAACTGAACATCCGTCGTATTTTATTTTTTTGGGATATTCTACCTGATGTCTTCGTGTTTTTCGATATTCTACGTGGTAACCCTCATTTTGTTTAAAATATCGTTGACTTACGATAACTCTTAGTTATGAATTCCAAAAGAAACGATTTTAACATTAAACTGAAAATCTCTTAAAAACGATCCGTTTGGAAAAAAAAATCATCACTTTCGGAACTCGGGAAAGAGAGTTACGGTCGGTCAAAGTTTATTCGTTTGAAAGTATTTGACTGAGCATTACTCGTAGTACAAGTTTCAAAATTGCGAAAAATCAAATCTCGAATCAAGGATCTTCTAAAGACAATGATTTTAGCGAAAAGATCGTCATTTTTGGAATCCGTGTCCATAAGTTATCGCGAGTCGAAGTTATTTTGACTAAAAGGAGGGGTACCGCATAGAAAAAAAACACAAGAGTACTATGTAGAATATCCCTTATTTTTACTCCGTATTTCACTATCCATTGTATTTTTATCTTTATTTTTATTTTTTTATCTAAATGAACATTATTTGACCTGTCAAATTAATATGATGAATACGTTCATCACAAACAAGAATTTGTTATTTTTTTGAAACAAATTTCATGATTTATCTTTATTTAAGATTCATATCGTAAGTCAACAATTTATTTTTCGAAACATAATAATCTAAAAGTTTTGACAGTTATTTTTATCATCTCACCGAAAATAAGTAAGTACTCATATTTCGTGGTTAAAACATGTGGTCAAGTGCGTTCTTGGGGGAGTTGTATAATGGCTGCGGGTTTCCTCATCATCTAATACTCGTAATAAAAGTGGTACGAACGACTAAGACATAAAGTGGTAAGGAAAAGTGATCTCTCAATAAGTTGTCAAGAACCAAAGATGTCTTAGCCTAGTGGTTAAGACTAGGTGCTCTGGGACAGTAGGTTCCAGGTTCGAATCCTCCTTTCCCTATATTGTAATGCGAGTAAGTGCGCTCTTCGATGAACAAAAAAAAAAAAGTTGTCGAGAGACCGTCTCTTCTTGGATTTTGTGAACATCAAATAGGTCACTTCATGAGTAAAAACGACTTTCTCGTAACTCAAGTTGTTGAAGAAAAGGCGATTCAGACCAAAGTCGGTCAAGATAGTATACATTCTCAGAAAAGACGATTCGTAACTCCATAATATACTGTACTCCCTCCGTTCCAATGAATTGTTTGCCTTTGTTTTTGGCACCAAGGGTAAGGGAACCAATGGGGAAGTGACATGTGGAGCAAAACTCATGAGAAGGTCAAATTACATATAAAAAAACATTCCTAAAATAGAAAGGCAAACAATTCATTGAGACGCCCCAATATGGAATAGGCAAACAATTCATTGCGACGGGAGGAGTAGTATACATTGAAAATCAATCAATATTGTTTTGTATAGTTCATTCTCAGGAACAATGATACCGGTTACCTCAAACGCGCTCCAAATCCAATCATACCCCGTGATTTTGGGACACTATCCTCCCAAATCAATGAAGTATGAAGATGGTTCCCATCATTTAGCTGTGAACTTTGAAGCACTCGAGATGCGGAAACAGTTGCAGAAGTTCTTCGCGTGTCCTTTTCTGAAGACATAACATATGAGTACTTTCAACTTACAAATTTCCCTCTTAGGCCGTGTTTTAAGTGAGTTGACTAAACTAAACTAAGCTTAACTGAAGTGAAGTGAAGTGAATTCATAGGGCTTGACTTGACTTGACTTAACCGAATAGGGCTGAGTTTATCGAACTGAATTTAACTGAAGTGAACTCAGCCAAACTTACATGAGCTGAACTTAATTTGAAGTGAGCCAAACATATGTAGCTAAGTACCTTAATGTTGATGCATCCATTCACATCAAGGGTTGTTAGTGTGCCCTGACATGATTCTGAGAGTGCTTCGAGACTTTTATCAGTGACTCCTAGAATTCCAAACAAACTGCAGTTTTTTCATCGAGCATGTCAGATGGGTAGCACGATAGAGAAAACGGTTATCATACCATCTAGAGAAAGATCGAATAATCAGCAAGTACAACTGCAAAATGCTCAGGATGCAAAATGGCTGGATTATGGAGTACATATCGAAGACACGTGAAAAAAGATGTGAAAGTACAAAAAGACCCATTCCTGCAAGAATGGCAGGATACAGAAGCAATTGTCGAGATAATAATTACCTGAGAAACTCAAGAAACTTACATCCTTCAGATAAGGCTATCACTCCAACATCAGTGATACGCACGCACCTGTTCAGGGAGAAATACATTAGCGCGATGTACATTCTGGCTCTCGTTTATTTAACACGAATACCAAATCAATTATATCGACTATTTCTTAGCATACCAAGTTAGATTGAGAGAAACCAAATAACTGCACTTGGCGATACAAGACAGTCCTTCATCTGATATATTCTGACAGGCCAATATTAATATACCATGTTAGATGTTCGTCATACGCATCAGAAAGACGGAAAAGGAAAGATCGAGTTAGAGTTCCACAACTCTTGTACACTACAGTGAAAAATAGTTATACATACCTGAGCACCACAGAGATCCAAAAATCTGAGCTGCTTAACGAGGGCTATATTCTTGTAAGCTTTGTCCGTCAAACTAAAAGAATAAACATATTCATCGTGTATAAGCACAAATTGAGAAATAGAAAAATGTTGCACCAACTAACATAGGAATATAAGATCAGTATACCTCGAAAGGGCGTACAAATTGAGGCTTTGAAGAGATGAACATTTGCGCAATATGCAGTTCAAGCCATTGTCTGTTATTTTGATGCACCTATAGTAACCAGCACGTCAGTCTTGAGATACAGGGACTAGAATGGCATGATTGGTTGATTGGATCAACTAGTATGTCATTCACCAATCTAAGGCTTATGAGTTATGAGGCAGAGATCAGATTTACCTTGTTATGTTCAAAGATTCCAATTCACGGTAATTGTCAGCAATAAGTTGCATACCTCTGTCCGAGATATTCTGGGTAACATCGTTAAATCACCCGTCAGGACGGGTAAGTGATAAATAAACAAGGAATAACTCACCCAAATTTTATTTACTACATAGATTCTGAGTGACAATACTCATCTACTGCTTAAGGGAAAAAAAAACAGAGAAACAAAACAAAAAAAAGCATTAACATGAGCCGGGCATTGTAAATATAGATGAACCATGGCATTCACTGTTCTGTGTATTATTCTGAAATTCTGGAAACTAACTCTACCTTTTACCAGTCCAACTCTACACATGTCCATGCTAATCGAGACTCGAGAGAGAGCAACTGAGTATCTGAGATTATTCTAGAAATCTTGCTCCTAGATATGGCCAGTAAAAATATTACAATTTACAACAGCCATAGAGGCATGATATGCTTGATCAAACCTCATTTGGCACGAGTTTAGATAGTTGAATTATAGAGACTGAGACTTGTTAATAAGAACATGAATCGAAAATGTATACCAGTTTTAAAAAATTAAGGTATCGAAGTATCGAACGCAAATGCTCTTGGAATATCGCAAGGAGACTAAAATGATTCACGCAATTGCATACCTTGCAGCCACTCAAATTCAGATCGGTAACTTTTTTGCAGTAATTCACTAGCTTCTGTATGGCTACGTCAGTTACCCTACATTAAACAACAAAATGATCAGCAAGATATCAAATTTCATTGTGAATTGTGAAACAGAAGCAATACATTAACATACAAAGGAGACAAGTACCTCGAATTCCAATAAACTGAAAAGGATCTCAATTCAGGACACACGCTTGTTACTGCTTCAACTCCTTTATCAGAAATCTTCTGACAGCCGTTCAAATTTAAAATCTCAAGGCTTTGAAGAGAGCTGGAGCACTAACCATCACGACATCTAGTTAGAACAGAAAACATGTAAATAAAGACATTTACAATGCACTCTGGCACAGGGAAAAAAAATAGCGGGTCTTTGGCTTTATTAGACTTGGAACACTAGGCAATATCCGCACTACACAGTAACTGTGAGAAAAGAGGTTAATACGTACTAGAACCACTAACTACAACAACAATCATTACTAGTAAGCGAATAGCACCTACTTAAGTCCTAGGCATACAATCTAAGTGGTGATTCTCGAGAATCTCGACTTTCATAAACATTTACTATATGTTTTCTTTTTCTTTTTTGTTTAAAGGAAGCCATAATGGCGAATTTTATGGTCACAGTCACGGGATTTGAAATCTGGTCATGAGTCTCGTGACTTTAACAACTAAGCTAGTTGACATGTTCACATAATGTAAAGTCAATAACTGGTAATAATTCTACTGGCGTAAAGTTGATGCAGCATTCAATTATCCCATTCACCTGAATCGTTAATTTTGATTATGCTCGACAACCAACAGTAAAACGACCAAAACCAAAGTGATAAAACAAATTTCATAGTCGATTATATTCGACAAAGATAGTGCCATCGATGAAACAACCAAAACCAAGCTGATAAACAAAATTTCCGTCTTTTTTATCGAATTCAGATGCTCACCTTATTCTTAATCAACTCAAAATGAGTGTCCTCGACATTCTGCGCAAATTCAAGGTTTATTTGCTTCACATGCTTAAACCTTTCCTGCAATAAACCTCAAACTCAAAATCCAAAATTCTACATCACACAGTCACCACAGATAATCAATCGTAACAGCAACACGGCTAAAATCAAACACGAAAACAATCGAGAAAGAAACTAACCAGAGAAAGAGCATGTAACAGGCGATCACCAGCCTTGTTCGTTTCACGAAAATCAATAACCTAATTGAACAATTTCAACGAACGAACATCACAAGCTTACACAATCATCAATCGAAACTCGAAAGTTCGAAACCCTAAAATTGAAAAAATTAATCGAAGGAATACCGGATACCTGCCAGAGAGAGGGGTAAGAGGAGAGAGTGTGGTATAGCGAGTGGGAGACGAGTAAGAGAGAGAGGAGGTCGCGTTGTGGAAGCTTAGAGCTGACGAGAGTGAAAACCCTAGGCACGATTTCTTTCCGCCATTGTCGTCCTTCTTCATCTTCTTTCCTCCAGTCCTCCATTTTCTTCCCTCAGCCGAAGAAAATCGGGTTAACGGTCAACCAAGAAGATGTGAGTTCAATTTAGTTCAGTTGAGTCGAGTTCAGACTACGCCATGTAGTTCGAGCCTTGGACCCAACAACGGCTCGATCTGGTCCAACTAGACTTGGGAAAATGGGTCAAGGGGTTGGGTTGGGTTCGGGTCGGGTCACTTTCGGGTTATTAGAATTGGGTCGGTTTGGATCATTTTTGAGTTTACTATTTTCAACTTTTTTAGAGAAATTGACTCGTTTTCTATAATAACAATCGGGTCAATTCAGATTACGGGTCAACTTCAGGTCTTCAGGTCGGGTTCAGGTTGACTTATTCGGGTTAGGTCAGTTTTGCCAGACCTAGATCCAACGCCCAAAGTCAGACCACGACACAGTTTTTCTGGAAAAATCGTGCCTTGACCAAACAACAGAAATAAAGCCCCGCACGACAGACAACACGTGGGTACGTGATCCAGCCCAACACGACACAATGGGCATGCCTCGACGTGGGGAGTGGATCGACACGAACACAAACACAACACAAAACTTAAATGGATCGGGATTGGGTTGAGAGAATCGTGACCCGTTTCCATATAACACGAACACGACCCAATCTGTTTGCCCGGTCTAGATGAGATTCTCCCATTTGTCTTCTCAATAAGTGAAGAACTAAAAACATTTCAAAAAAAAAAATCAAATGAACAAAACCTCAAGATCAATCCTCTACATTCTAAAACCCCATTTTTTAAGACCACCACAAAAACCACCCACAACCACCGCGTACCACCACCTCCAACACCGCACAATCACCAAAGTCCGCCTCAAATGGGTAAAAAACAAAACCCTAGACGCCACCATAGACAAAGACACCGCCGTAAAAGCCGCCATACTTCTCAAAGACGCCATTAAACGATCTTCAACCTCCTTCATCACTGCAAAAACAGTTGCAGATTGGCAAACACCTCTCGGTCTAACATTCCCAGTTGTTCGATTTCTCAGAAGGTACCCTACTCTCTTCCATGAATTCCCCCATTCCCAATACCAAACCCTAGCTTGTTTCCGTCTTACCGATATTGCTCTAGCTTTAGACCAACAAGAACAATTAATTTACAAAAACGACGAATCGGGTTGGTTAGAGAGGTTAATTAGGGTTCTTATGA
Source organism: Agrostemma githago (assembly GCA_958450325.1). Taxonomy (NCBI): domain Eukaryota; kingdom Viridiplantae; phylum Streptophyta; class Magnoliopsida; order Caryophyllales; family Caryophyllaceae; genus Agrostemma; species Agrostemma githago. The sequence goes on along the minus strand of OY288247.1, from coordinate 74,895,945 downwards.
TGCTGAAATCGAGGTCCATCCCTTTGCGTAGTCTGTACAGGTTGAGATTTGATCTAGGTTTGCCTGATAAATTCGAGAAATTATTGGTTGAGAAGTATCCGGATTGGGTTCGGGTCGAAAAAGGAAGAACCGGGTTGTTGAGTTTGAAACTTGTTGAATGGAGGGACGAGTTTTCGATCTCGACATTGGAGAAGAAGAGTAGTGATTTAAGCAATGTTGGGTACAGAGAGTTTCGCAAAGGGGAGACGGTTTCTTCATTAACTTTCCCTATGAGTTTTCCTCGAGGTTACGGTGCTCAAAAGAAGGTGAAAGCATGGATGGACGAGTTCCACAAACTGCCATACATTTCACCATACGAGGATTGTTCAAACATTGACCCGGATAGCGAGCTCATGGAGAAACGGGTTGTCGGGTTGCTCCACGAGTTTTTGAGCTTGACAATACACAAGAAGACGAAGAGAAACTACTTGAGGAGTTTGAGGGAGGAGTTGGTTCTTCCACATAGGTTTACTAGGATTTTCACTAGGTATCCCGGGATATTTTACTTGTCTCTTAAGTGTAAGACGACGACTGTTACTCTAAGGGAAGGGTATAAGAAGGGTAAGTTGATTGACCCGCATTCTTTGGGTCGGATTAGGAATAAGGTTTACCATGTGATGAGAACGGGGCTTGTTTATCGGAGCAAAGGGGTGAACTACTTGTCTCCTAAAGATTACTTGCTTGACGATGTTGAGAATGCAGGAGTAGAACAGAAGAGTGAAACGGAGGAGGAAGAGGACGATGAAGATGAAGATGAAGAGGAATGTTGGGAGGGGCGAAACTCAGATTTGAGTGAAGAGTCCGATTAGTGATGAAGAAAACAAGTTGCCTAACGCTTGTGATGACCGTCTTCAACTTTATGCATGCATATCTGATATCAGGCTAATTAGTCGTCTCTGTTTTTCGAAATTGTGATCCTTGCTTGGCTCAATTTGGTCGGAAATTTCAGTTTACAGAAACACATGAATGAAAATCTGTTATCGATTCATCCAAATTGGAAGAACTGGCTTATTATATACATGCAAGTGAGAATTCACGTGGAATTTCGGTCCTCATGCATCACCCAAATATGTCGGCTTTTGCTTATAACTGAACTCATTTGATCTCGAATTTCATTGCTCTTGTACACAGGATGACAGGATAATCACTAACATCGTCGATGATGTGATTCGTTCATGTTACCCAAAACCAAAGATGCACATAAAAGTGAGGGGCGACATAAGTAAAAAACACGACAATGTAAAACCGTCTAAAGACAACAAAAGGCAAGAAAATAGAAGGAAATAGTGCCTGATTGAAAATGGCAAAAAAGAAGCAATAGTATGTTTTCTCTGTATTTTTTTCACCTCCCCATATACCTATTTGGATAGCCCCAGCAGCAGCAAAAGACATTACAATAAATGGAACAAAAGCCATCAAACTTTGGCAAGAGAAGCCAAAACCCTAAAGCTTGTTAGTGTGAACCAACCATCCATCCATGATCCATGATTCATCCCTAGACAAAATACTCATATCACACATCTAAAACTGACATAAACTAAAAATGCGAGGTCGAACGGAACGCCCACGACCCACTTGCTCGACCACCCTAAGCCTAAAATATCCAAACTCTAGTACCTCGGGTGACACTACAATTTTTACCACAAAAACATGTGTATATACGCGGAGGTGAGATCGTCTTGACATTGAATGACTGAGTTTCATTAGTCCCATGCACTAGTATAACCACCGCCACCGCCACCGCCGCCGCCGCCGCCACTGAAACTGCCTCCGCCACCACCGCCGCCTCCGCCATAGTATCCACTGTTGTTGCCTCCTCCATAGTAATCAGTAACATTGCCGCCACCACCACCGCCACCGCCGCCTCTAGCATCTCTCCTGAAGTCACGACCACCGAAGCGGCCGCCACCAGATCTCCGGTTTCTGCCACCACCACCGTAAGATGCACGAGTTGCAAAACGCTGTAGCCACTCGGGCACTTCCTGGTTAGCTTCTTGCATAAGCTCGGAGAGTGGCCTTGCTAGTGAAGAGTTGTTTTCATTGAAGAAGGCTGTTGCTAATCCGGATTTTCCAGCTCGTCCTGTTCGTCCAATGCGGTGCACGTAGTCATCGATGTCGTTTGGAAGGTCGAAGTTGATAACATGGGCAACATGGGGGATGTCCAGCCCTCGAGCTGCCACGTCAGTTGCAACCAGGATTGGAGTGTTTCCGGTTTTGAAGGATCGTAATGCAAGTTCCCTTTCCTGAAAACAACAGGAAATATTCATGTCGAGGGAGTAGTGAAGAAATTGGGATGAAATTCAACATGCAAATGCGAAGACAAAACAGGCCAGTCAAATTATCAAAGTATAAGATACACAGATACACATCATCTAGAATTTCATGGCCGAATTCGTAAAAAAACGTAACACTTCCCCCCGAGTTCTCACATGGTTCCTATGCAGTGTCTCTTCTCATTGCAGATGAAGAACTTAATGGGTGAAAAATGGTCTCTTCTTGATTTCTCCTTTTCTAGGTTTTGACTGACCCGACTTTCTTCAATCTTTCAAACTTAATCGTTCAATGTTCTGCTACCCAATTGCCGAATTATTCCGCTAATTAGTAAAACCAATTTCTACTTAATTTTCACAGAATAAGGAGTAAAATAGAAACCCTTCGAATCAATCAATTTTTTTCTAGATCCTTGGGGTAATCAACTTCCTTCACTCAGTGTGGACGTGTGGTACATCATCTTACTCTAGAGACGAAAATAGGGGATTCATTTGTTATTGATGTTCTCTGTTTATTATGAGGTGCATGTGCCACACATAAACGTCGATGGGGTATAAGCAGAACCACAATCATCAGACAAGGCCACAACGACAATGGCACGTTAATGACAATGGCATGTGCCACACAAAAAAGCATTCCTAATGTATCGATCCAAGTGTCACAAACTCACAACCTGTGAACCAGTGGCCAAGTTATGTATTAAAGTCTGGTGTCGCGGGACACCGAAACCAACTTTTTGTGTATTTTCTCGGATTTAGTGGCATCAAAAACAAATTCTATATGATAGTTTCAATATCTCGAGACCCCAATCTTTTCCCCTGAAATTTCCACTGGTCACAACTCTTGTATCATTCACTCGGAAGAAACACGACAAACCATAATATCAACTCCTGGACTTGCAAATAAAAGGTTAAAAGCTCAAACAAAAAAAGACAGACAAAAAATTGTCCTGAACGGACCCATATATTTACAAATTCGCCACTACTTGTCTCAAGCTACTAGCCTACTGCTAAGCTTCCGGTTCTTCCCCTTTGACTCACAAAAACACCAATCCTTCAACCATGCTCTCACTTCCCTCCTAGGGCCTAGGCTCACCTAGTCTAAGCATCCTTCCACTTCCAATGCTGCTATCTCTCTATTCCAGAAATTGGTTAGTGTGGTGATAGATCTTGCAGTTAGGTCCCTCACGTCAGGTTAAGGCAGGTCAATTATTATACGACTCAAGGTTCACAGCAGTGCACTATATTACAACCCTCGACATAAAGGCGTGGATTGCGTATCAACTTCTGTTAGCAATGACAGTCGAGAGCCAGGACCATCACTCCTATTTTTTATTCTATTAGTCGCTTCATGACCAATTTAATTTTTGGTTGTGTTATAATATTACTCAAATATTTCAACTAACGTTCCAATTGGAACTGTAGGTTAAACAAGCAAACATTTTAAATAGAATGATCAGACAATATATTGCATTCAAAACCAATTTTTACTCCAAAAAAATACTCTGTAACAGCCAAGAGCCTAAGATTACGCCATCACATAGTAAGATCTATCCATGCGATATGAAAATCTGAAAGCTCACCTGCTGCGATCTATCCCCATGAATGCTAGTTGCTGGAAACCCATTGATACTCAACCAATGCTCTAATGCATCAGCCCCCTTTTTGGTCTCCACAAATACAAGTGTCAATGATTGCTGCGCAACGTATTACATTAAAAAAATCAGAGGATAAACCTTAAAAGTCTAAAGCCAATTAATACAAGTAACAAACTGATAAGGTCCTTGGCTAGAAGCGCCGGACATTTAATCAAATACATACCTTGGGTTGTACTCCATTTGCACGTTGTGCATGTAAAAGGTCCATTAGATGACTCCTCTTGTCAGACTCGTGCACAAACTCCACTCTCTGAACAATCAAGTCAGTGCTTGAACCGACTCTTCCCACAGCAAGAAAAATGTAGTTACCCAAAAAATCAGATGCCAACCTCTGCACAAGAAATAAAATACTGTTTTAAGTGATCGTGATTATATGAGTAAACACTTACCCTGCTGATGTTATAGCACATTGGAGCAATGTTATCAGAAGTCTTTTTCCAGGATCTTCATCATTCACAATAAGATTTTTTTGTAAGAACGGAGAGAAACAGGTGAACATAAACAACGCAAGGCTACATCTTCAAACAATATACACAAGTCCTCAAAAAGAGAAACTAGATGCCATGATTTCCACTGACGATGCCACACATCATAGATCACTAGAGTGGCAGGAAAAATGTAAGAAGAAAGTGGAGAAAAGTGATGCTGGTGGAAAATGGAAATGAGAAAGAGTGTAATAATTAACCCGCATTTTTCATTACTTTACCAAATATAACCCCACTAAACAGTGACGATTAGCTGGCCTACAATCCTAAGAAAATGTCAATGGGTAGAAGCATTTGGTGGGAAGGAGTATGATGGACTTGGAAGACAAAGGTGATAAACATCAATAGGCAATGAGCAACGCCACATATAGAAAGATAACAGAAAAGAACAAGACCTGAATCTCCTTCGGAAATGTTGCACTGAATAGTAGAGTCTGTCTCACACCTCTGGGCGGCATGTCAGTTTGTTCAACAATCTTTCTGATTTGAGGTTCAAACCCCATATCCAGCATTCTATCAGCTTCGTCAAGTGCAAGATATCTTATCATTTCCAGCGACACTCTAGCCCTTTCGAGTAAATCTACCAGTCTTCCAGGGGTTGCGACGAGAATATCAACTCCTCTCTCAAGCTCCCGTAACTGCACATAAAATGGCTCAGATTGAGAACATAATTCCAACGGAAAAGAAAACACAAAATAAAGACATCAATAGGAGAACAGAAATGCTACATAAGACACGCAATACAGTAATACACCTTCACTCATGAAATTAAATCACTAAAACTAAGTTAACAAGATAAGAGCAGACCATGTGAAATAAATCTAATAGCAAATGCTACGAGACAAGCTGCCAGGAAACTATATTATTGCAAAACACAAGTTACATATCAATGAAACCAAAGAGGTTCCCGCTCCAAGAAAGGCAAGGGAGGAAAAAGCTCAGAAGTAAATTAAAAGATGGGAGAAATATGTTTTTGTACCAAAGCAAAAGGGCATGGGGATTGCTTAAACTACATATATGACTAAGACAAACAAATTTTAAATTAAAAATCATGCACGGATTTCACAACCTCTACATGGACCGATTTAGGCCTATATTATGAGTTTGCTCAAAAGGAGTTTTAAAAACTAAACTCTTTTTATTCTTAACACAAAATCAAGTTATCACAAATGGTTGAAAAAAGATAAGAGTATTAATCAACTAACTATCTGGGTTCAATACTTTAATACCCAATTGCAACGTTTTTTCTTTCCTTTTTACTCCGTAATAAATTTGACTATAGTTTACTCACTCAACTTGGATGTAAACAGTCCACTAAATACTAAAATGTTCATTGTAGTCTCTTTAAGTCTTCTATATCCACTAGAAAATCCTGACGACCTCAGTTTTTCTTACAACTTAGTGTCTCACCAGCGAGTCGAATTACAAAAGTAACCATCGTGACCTAAAAAGCTTGCAAAGATGACAAGGAATAGAGCCAATGGAACAGCAGTTCAAATAATATGATGAGAACTAACCTGTTGGTTGATTGGAGCTCCTCCATAAACAACCACCACTCTAACTCCAGTTTGGTATGCAAATTTTTTGGCTTCCTCATTTATCTACATAAATGTACAACAACACCATCAAGAATTGTGAAAATTGAAGGACAAATGTAACTACATCCACCTAAAAGCTTACTCCTATGAGTTTAAACCTACATTACTACCTCCCAATACAAAACAACAATTCGATACTTCGTTTTAGACCAAATTATTGATTTTTTGTGATTTCACACAAAACAACCGCATCTGAAATTCTGACATCGTATCGTTCACAATACTTGCAGAGTAGCATAGGTTTAAAGACAAGAACATAAATCACCCAAAATCCTCACCTGCATTGACAACTCCCTGGTAGGAGACAGAATAAGAGCAAGTGGATAGACAGTTCGATAACCACGAGGCCTCTGAGGTGGTTGACCCTTCATTATACCACTAATAATAGGGAAGCAGAATGCAGCAGTTTTCCCAGAACCAGTCTGAGCACACGCCATCAAATCTCTTCCAGCAAGAGAAATCGGTATAGCATAACGCTGAACTGGCGTAGGCTTCACATACTTGCACCTTCTAATGTTTGCATTAAGCTCATTTCCGAGGTCAATATCAGCAAAAGTATTTACCGGGGGAGGCACATTATCTCCACTAGTCTCCACAGGGATATCCTCATAAGCATCAAAGTTAATCCCGGTATTCTCCTGATCAAACGATTCTACGGGTTCATCATCAACGTCATCAGCAAACGGGTTTACCTCCCTACTACGATTATCCCACCCACCACTCCGGTTATTCCACCCACCACGACCACCTCCAATACCACCACCACCACCACGACCACCACCATACCCGCCCCCACCTCCACCTCCACTACCACCAGCCCACCTAGACCCGCCAGGTGGACCGCCATACACAGGTCTATCATTGACAGGAGGCGGTCCACCCTGTGGCAAACCAGGACCCGGACCTAGGATAGGTTCGGCTGAGGGTGGCCTGTTACGAAGGTGAGGTGGCACATACGTGGACCTCGTGGGCCGCGCAGTGCCGCCACCCCTAGCATTGTCGCTGTTCCCAATCAAACCCTTGTCATTGTCAGATGCCACCGAATCCGCCCATGAAGAAGTCATCATTCCGAAAATAAACAAAATTCAACCCTAAAGCTATCTGAAATTACCGAAAAACTATCGTCAATATCTGCAGCAAACCAAGAAATCAAAAACCCTTGTAAAATCGACACAAACCCGAAAAATTCCCAACATAATCAACAAAAAAAATCAACCAACAAATCCCCAAATTTACAACTGATTACCATTTACCAATTTCAGCATTATACTATTTATACATACAGTAAAAAAAATCAAACAAATTAAACAGAATTTCCACAAAAAATCAACAAATCATCAATCATGATTATAAAATGCAGTAAACTGAACAGCAAAAGACGTCAAATCGAATTAAGGATCGAGATATAAGGTAACAAACCTGAAAATCACGGCAAAGGGGAAGAACCAAAAAAAAAACCCTAATTTTTTTAATCGAAAAAAAAAAAAGAAAAATTATTAAAAAAAAAGCGAAAAATGGGGATGAAATAAAGGCAAAAGAATCTAAAGGCGAAGATATAGAACGAAAGATCTCCTGAAATTCTCTCACTAGAAATCGTAGAGGAAGAAGAAGAAAATTAGGGGAAAAAATTGGGGAAAAGTTTGCGGGATTGTGCTTAATTTAAGGTAAACGGCGCTCTCTTCATTCTCTTCCTATATTAGCCTCTCCATCTCTTCCTATGCTAGTGTCTAGTCTAGTGGTTGGGCTCATGTGATTGAGTAAATCGAACACGTTTTTGTCTGGTGGTTGGTTCATGACCAGTTTGGGTGGCTAAGGTGAATTAGTGAATCGAAGATGTTTTTACCTGGTGGTTGGTTCATAATGGGTTTGGGTGGCTAAGGTGAATTAGTGAATCGAAGATGTTTTTGCCTGGTGGTTGGTTCATAATGGGTTTGGGTGGCTAAGGTGAATTAGTGAATCGAAGATGTTTTTGCCTGGTGGTTGGTTCATGATGGGTTTGGGTGGCTAAGGTGAATTAGTGAATCGAAGATGTTTTTGCCTGGTGGTTGGTTCATAATGGGTTTGGGTGGCTAAGGTGAATTAGTGAATCGAAGATGTTTTTGCCTGGTGGTTGGTTCATGATGGGTTTGGGTGGCTAAGGTGAATTAGTGAATCGAAGATGTTTTTGCCTGGTGGTTGGTTCATGATGGGTTTGGGTGGCTAAGGTGAATTAGTGAATCGAAGATGTTTTTGCCTGTGGGGTTGGTTCATGAGTCATGACGGGTTTGGGTGGCTAAGGTGAATGAGTAAATCGAAGACGTATTTGCTTGGTGGTTTATGACGGGTTTGGGTGAATCGGGGGGTTAAGTTTGAATGTTAATGAGTCATGGAATTGTTCTACTTGAGCTTGATAGGTTAGGTGTTGGATCGGCTCGAGGTCGGCTGTTTGATGACGTTTTGGCTTAGTGACCGATTACGGGTTTGGGTGAATTGGGGGGGTTAAGTTTGAATGTTTAATGAGTCGAGTTGAGTGTAAGCGTTGAAATGGTTTGTTTGAGCTCGATAAGTTAGGTGTTGGCTCGGCTTGAGCTTGGCTGTTTAATGACATTTTTGCTTAGTGGATGATGACGGGTTTCGGTGAATCGTGGGTTAAGTTCGAATGTTTAATGAGTTATTCGGCAAATAGATTGATTCGAAGTTCAAACCCTAAAACAAAACCCTAAGAATAGTTATTCGTCTTGCATCGCTTATTTTAAAGCACCAATACACAGTTAATCGAAAACAAATCCCCTACAATACTAACTTTAGCATCGGAGCCTCTGCCCCAAAGATACCCTATACTCGAAATTCACATTGCAGAATCATTGCCGTGAGCTTTAGTATTGCTCATTAAGTCACGATTAGCAAAGAACAATTTTCATTTGTGTTAAACATGTTTGTCCCTAAACAATTGGGTCATAGACTCATAGCTCATAAAATATCATGGTTGTTGGGTAGTTTGAAATTAATGCTTTGCGTACGATGGATGTGTTCTAGGATGTACTAAGTATATACTCGTATCATTTAGTTGTCTTATATACGGAATGACACTTAGCGTTATTTTCACGTCAAAATAAAATGTTGGGTATATATAAAATATGAAGTAGTACTTTGCGTTATCATCACTACAAAGTAAAATGTCGTATTAAGTGATTGTCGAACTTCATTTACAACCGTGAGAGGATTAATCGTATCTAAGCCACCAGACTAAACATCTTCGAGAATCTTATCTTTGGGTAGGCATCCTGTGCCATGATGCATAGGAATATCATCGTATCTAGGCCACTAGACTAAACATCTTCGAGAATGATTCTCGAAGATGTTTAGTCTAGTGGCCTAGATACGATGATATTCCTATGCATCATGGCACAGGATGCCTACCCAAAGATTCTCAAAGATCTCTTAATCTAATGGTTTAGATACGATGATGTACCTATACATCTTGACACGAGATGTCTGCCCTAAGATTCTCGATGATGTTTAATCTAATAGCTTAGATACTATGATATTCCTATGCATCGTGGCACAGGATGTCTGCCCAAAGATTCTCGTAGATGTCTTACTGTAGTGGGTAACATTCCTATACATCATCACACAAGATATCTCCCCTAAGATTTTCGAAGATGTCTTAGTTTAATGGTTTAAATACTTGTACCTGTACATCGTGACATGAGATGTCTCTCCTAAGGTTCCCAAAGATGTCTTAATATAGTGACTTTAATATGATGATGTACCTCTACATCATGAGTTCGTGACACGGGGTATTTGCCCTAAAATTTTTGAAGATGTCTTAGTCAAGTGATTGAGACACGGTTGAACATAGTCCGCTCATCTTGGAATCTCTCCACTACATTCAAATGGAACAAGGTAAGATGCGTTATCATGTTCTTTCCTCTGTCCCTACAAAAAGTAAACTTCATATACACGAATCGTTGTTGTGGATCTTAGTTCGACGGTCGACAGTCCGCCATGTTAGCACCACATGTGCTTGAATTTTACAGACATCAATTCGAGTCCCCACAAAATTCGACTATATAAGAATTCCGTCCATTCATAAGACGGGTCATTTTCAGGTATATTATCGTCAACTTTCTGAGACGGGTCTTCTGAATTTGGGTCAGATTGGTCAAATCGGACCAAGTTCAGGGTCGCTTGTACCCTGTCTATTCACGGAACTAACCCAAATGTTTTAGGTAAACCAGATACAAGACGAAAAACGGTTAAAATGGTAAACGAACTCCTTGAAACAGAACACTTCGATGTCTTAACACATAAGAAATGACTAAAATTACTGCTACTGCCTATCTACGATAAAACAGGCAACGGTATGGTTAAACTTGGACAGATGCCAAAAACCGACCCATGACCCGTCTTGCACAATGGGAGGTCCAAACATTTTACAGTCTCTCATCCATGCAACTGTAATACCAACTACGACAGCATTCCTTCAGGTTACAGTTACCTGGAATATCCAGGGGTGAGGCTACGGCTGTAGCTTCGACGCCTTGAGGTGTAAGGGCTTCGACTTGGAGATCGTGAGTAAGAACGGCCTCTGTATGACCTACCACTTGGAGAAATAGACCTACATTCGACCACAAGTGCAACAGTTTTTAGGACCGATTGAAGGGGTGTGAATCGAATACATAAACCTCGAGTACATGAAATAAGAATAAGAAGATGCATATTGCATATACCTTGAGTGACTACGTCTAGGCGAGTAATCATATGGGCTGCGAGAATAAGTCCGACCATAGCGAGGGGAGCGAGAGTAGCTTGCTGATGTTCTCCTCTGGCTGTAAGATCGACTCCTGCAAAGTTTAAAACCACATTGTTACATTAAGTCAAATTTCTTCAGTAATTTTACTTATGACATGTTTTCTGATGTCTTTCGAGAAATTACCTGGTACGTTCTCTTGCCCTCATTTCAACTGGTTTTTTCCTGTTCTCCTCTGCAAATACAACAGTGAGCTCCCGACCCATGAGGACATAACCATCCATGTCGTATTTGGCATCTGCAGCATCTGCTGAATCCACAAATTGCACAAAACCAAAACCGCGAGGTTCCCTGCACATTGATTATATATTTCAGATACAAAGATACATAAATAATACGGAAAACAAGGCTTCTTCATCTTCACGTTGAATGCTTGAACCCCTGCTGTAAAAAAAATTACCCAGAAAAATATTCCCGCACTGTTAGTACTACTACTACATTAAGCACCGATTCATAGGGCAAGCTGACCTTGGAGATTGTCAAAGAAAACTTCACGTCTTCAAAATGAAACCAAACTCTTTTCTTCAATTCTTCATCAACACTAATAATTCTTGAACAAGACTTTCATTACTTGAAATCTTGAACACACTCTTATTACTTGGTGCCTTCAGTCTTTGACTCTTAAGAAACAACACACAACTCTTATTATTTAGTGTCATTAGCGTTGACATGACCCCGTGACATTTTTTAAGCAACGACAAAGACAAACATAACAATAAGAAGAATCGAAAGAGATGAAAACACGGAAACACGAAGAAAAAAAAACCATATCTTATAATCAACTAACTCAGAATTCTGTCGACAAAAGAATAAAATAAATCATTGGTGAAGAAACGACGAGTCATAAGCACAAACTCATTAGAACATTGAACCCTTTAAGGGTTATCTTACATATTTTAACGAAAATGAATCAAGGCAACTTCACTGATACTCACCCACTGTAATAATCCCTAGGCAGATAAACATCTTTGATAGGGCCAAATCGGCCAAACGGCACTCTGAGATCTTCAGGCCTGCAACACAAAGATACCAAACCAGATAAATTAACGTCACCTGACACTAAGACATAAAAAGATACAAATTATCAGACCATTTTCAATTGAAATTTAGTCACCACGCAAGCCAAAAAGACACGGGGAAAAAAGGTTTCATATTCTAAAAAAAGTCGGAGTCAACATTCACCTATAAACTTAAATATCGACAGTAAATTTAAACTGGATGCAATAATTGTTTCAATGTGACAGTGTTGCACTTCCCACAAGTTCCGACCAAGAGTGCATAATAGAGAAAGCAATAAATAAATCCCCAAACTTTTAGCCACAAATTTCAAACAATGCACAAAAAATATGTTTGTCTTAAATGACCCACAGCAGCAATACAACAGAGTGAGGATTGAATGCATGACCTATTGTCCACAATATTTCATCTTAACTCTCCACCTACTAGATTATGACATGTACACATAATAGTAAGCACTAAGCAGCACCCCTTTTCTAAGCATATTCTACACTCTACAGCCATAAACATAGCACACAAATGATCAAACCACCGGGAAACATTCCCTTCATCTCGTATTACTCCCTCCGTTCCAATGAATTGTTTGCCTTTCGTTTTGGCACCAAGGGTAAGGGATCCAATGAGGGAGCGACATGTGGAGCAAAACTCATGAGAAGGGGCAAATTGCATATAAAAAACATTCCTAAAATAGAAAGGCAAACAATTCACTGAGACGCCCCAATATGGAATAGGCAAACAATTCATTGGAACGGAGGGAGTACAAGTTCTAAAAGATTAAAAACCAAACAACAAATTTCGAAACCAAGTCCGATGATCACAATGTAGTCCCACCTACCACCATCACCAAAGAAATAACATGGCAATTTAGAAAATCGGATGCAAATGGCATAAGAGAGAAACTACATCGAATAACAACCTGCAATCATGACGGAGGTTCCGCACCAATAAACTGGTGGGACCCGAAGACTCCTTTGCACGACTATACCGGCGCCTTGGAGATGGACTCCGGTATCTCCTGCTGTATCCCCTTGGTGGGGATGGGCTGTAACTGTAACTTCTTCCTCTCATTTTCCTGCATCCATGGAAATCCCAGTCATTAGCTAACCAGAAACCAAGATTAAATACTCGATTTAAGCATCTAGAAAGCTATCTTCAGCTACAAGAACACTAATTTCACTCCCAAATAAAAAAAGCGAATAACATTTGAATCCTTCAAATGCACAATATCATCTATAATCGATATCGAGTACACATAACACGTAAATCATAATTACAAAAAAAAAACATCCTAAACATAGGAAATTGATTGAAAGGTGGTACTCCCCTCGCCCACTTGAATTCGATACATTTGCTTAATTCTCCCCTTTATAACTTATCATAATATTAGTATGAGCCCGTCTCACATGAGATTTTGTGTCACTAAAACCGTCTCATGTGTGTATAATCTAAGATCGATTACCATAAATCAGCTAATCCAGATCGATGACAATTCCCCAAATTTAAATAGAACAACACGCAATCAATTCGATAATCACACAAATTAAGTCTATAATTATAAATTACAATCAATCAATATATGAATGAATTCATGGAAACTAAGCAAATTCCAGAAAACCCTAACCCTGATCAAATCAAATCTACCAATATAAATTAACAATCAATCAACATATGAATGAATTCACAGAAACTAAGTAAATCCAAGAAAACCCTGACCCCAATCAAATCAAATTACGAATATAAAAGCAAATCCCAGAAAACCCTAACCCCGATCAAATCAAATCAAATTACAAAGATAAAAGCAAATCCCAGAAAACCCTGACCCCGATCAAATCAAATTACGAATGTAAAAGCAAATCCCAGAAACCCCTAAACCCGATCAAATCAAATCAAATCAATCTTTAACAAACCCAAATTATTCTGGAAACAAATACCAAACAAATAGCAAAAATTACACAAATTTAAACAAAAAAAAACGACAATATAGTACCTTGAATCGAAGAACAAAAAACGGCGGAATCGAATTCGCGGTGAGAAGAATAAAATTGATATGAACAAAGTTATTGTGTGTAGAGGAAGATGGAAAATACGTTCTATGTGGAGAATAAATATGCAAAGAGAAGTTCGAGAAGGTTCATCTTTGCTGATATGCCCTTTCCATAGTTTTATTATTGTTGATTGGTCCTTTTACTTCTCATTTTGTCAAGTATTACCCTTGGCCTTGGACCAATCATGTCGGGTTTTGGGTTTGGGTTTGGGTTTGAATTGAGTTACTATTTGAAGTCTTCGGTATGTTTTGGGTCGGATTGTGGTAACATTGGACAATTGAGGTTCGGGTTGGTTATGGGTTAGGCAATATTATGTCACTCCGAATTGGATCAGCTTTATCAAGTCTAATATCGTCCCCTTTTAGATAAAAAAAAAGTATAAGTCTCACGTTCACTTGGGGCAAGAGCTATGGCCCATTTTGTGAACTATATAATAAAGTTGGATATCCTACCTCCATCCCTATCAATAATTTAAGTTTGTTTTATTTTTCCCACCCACGAAATAATCAAAAATAAATTATTATTTAGTGAAAGTATTGTTGACTAAGGTCTAAGGGTGATAAGTGATTTGAGAGAGGATTAAGAGTCGTGGTGAGGTGGCTACACAGGGTGAAGTTCACCCCTCAGTCGGTTGTCCACACATGTTTCAGCTTCTAGGAACGACTTTCATAGGGTGAGTGTTTGAAGGAGTGAGGTGCATCTCTCAATCAGTATGGGCTCCAGCAACGTCTCCATGGAAAGGTTTCCGAGATATCCATGAGTGAGGAAAAATTGAGCTATAAAGAACTCGTGTTGTTTGTGGTACCAATACACAACCTGACGGGTTACCGCGGTTAACATTTCTGGTCCGATCCTAAGCTTTGGTCGCGTTGTTACCAACCATGTGGTTTGCAGCGGGGCGGATTATAAATCAACGTTATTGTACCAAGCGCAACGAAGACGCTGCGTTTTTCAAGTGGGGTGATTGTAATGCCCGTATTAATTGATTATGTCTCTGTTAATCGGAACTACTACTGCGCATGAGTGAGGACAACATGAACTAGAAATGACTTGGGCTGGTTTATGTGATCAGTGCACAATTTGACAGAGTATGCGAACTACCGCGGTTAACCTTTTCAGTCATAGACTTGGAATGGGGTGTTACATCTAACGTGGAGGTTGTCAAGCGGGCGAGGCACAAACCCCCAACCCTCGGTACACCCTCAAAACCAACTCAACTTCAAACTCTATAACTTTCTTGTTTCTTATCGAAATTTGACCCATGTTATATCGTTGGAAAGCTAACGACAAGACCTCATATCTCAACCAAATAAGTTTGCTTATTCTTAATGACATTGTCACTCTTAGTTTCCATGAACGTCGCTCTTCTCAAACTTACTAACATCTACTAAACACAACACAATATACAACCATCGCCATTACACTAAATTTTCAATAAACGCATTAACTTAATTATTCAAGTAGCGGTGCTACACTGACTATGTCGTCTCATTACCACCCTTAAACTCACACTCCAACACACCTTTCTCATTAATTTATACACCCTCCGTTCGGTCATTTGTTTACCTATTCTATATCAAGGTGTTTCAATAAGTTGATTAACTTTTTACATTACGATTATTTTTATGGTGTAATTTGATCATTCAAATTAGTCAACTTAGCTATTAACTGGTCGCCCGCAAGGGTGGAGCCTAGTGGTTAAAACATGTGGCTACAACACATGGGTCTCAGGTTCAAGGCCCTGCAAGAGCGTTCTTGTGGAAGTTGTATGGCTTGAGTCTATTCCATTTAGACTTCGAGTCTGTCGTCCAAAGGACGGTTTACATGGTAGCGGCCGCGGGTTCGCTCGTTAAAAAAAAAAAATATCATCATAGTCCATTCATCATTCAATAACAATAACCAACGTTCTCGAATCAGATTGGATGTGGTCAATTTTTTTGGTAATAATACACAACATTTGGGTCATAGTATTTGCACTTGTTATTAGGAAGCCCAAACCAAGAATACGTTCACTACTAACTCCGATATATTAAACCATCACTCACAGTCGCACCGCCAAAACCCTAGAAATCTTCATCATTTTAGGCGCCGAATCCCTCTTTCTCTCTCTCAAACCCTAATTCTCCAGCAGCAAAGGTATAAACCCTAATTTCCTATCGATTTCTCCCCTATTTCTGTTTAGTCCAGCAAATTCGTACAATCGGTGACTTACATTTTGTAGTTAGTAGCTCTAATTTGTTGGATTTTGATTTATTTTTTTGGGTTTTCATTTTTGAATTGATTGAAGATGGCGGAAGTTGAAATTGAACAAATTCAGCCATCCAGCGATGTTTTTCAGACTGAAGTTAAGCTCTTCGGACAGTGGGATTTCCAGGATATCCAGGTTTTTTTTCCCCATCTTCTCTGTACATTTTATTAATTTGTGAATGTTGATGTTGTCTTTGTCGATTGAATTTTTTTTGCAATCTGGGTTGATTTTCTTGCTGTTTAGGCTTTTATCATGGTGATTTTATTGATTATTTTCAAGTTTTGTATTGTTTTATAGTGTATGGATTCATTGGATTGCACCCTATTTCAATTCTTTGTCTTTGTTTTACCTTATTTTAATCAAAGGTAAACAAATGATCGAGACCGAAAATGACCCTCTTGAATTAAAGGTGAATAGTAGATCGTGAAAGTGTTCAAATTTCAGGGGCAGCTGATTTTTCGTATGCTGATTGAATTATTTTGTGGGTTAATTAGCTTTTTTTGAATTTCTAGTCTTCATGGTTTTCGTAGTTGATCGAGTGATAAGAAGTGAGTGCGATTTGAAGCTCTGTTTGTGATTTGAACGGGCTACTGTGTCCAGACTCTTGCTTTATTGATGTATTAAGACTTGTTGTTGGGATTCTTTGATACCGAATCATGAAGACTCGGCCTCATGCACTCATTTATGATATTTTATAGCCTTTTAGGGTTGTGCATTATCTGATCAACGTGTATTCCGTGACATGGAGATTTTCAGCCCACGTGCTTTTCTTTGTAGTACTTCTTTTGAAATCATGTTACATTGAGATTTTGTGATTCAATGTCCGTTTGTTTTGGGGGTGTCTATATGGAGCTTATCATGTTACCTAGATATTTTCATCCCGCTTGCATTTGTTGTAGTACTATCATTGTTTGTTAGTTTCTAAATCCTCGCCCAAGTTTAGAAATTTGATTGAAGTGTGATTTGAAGTCAATTTGGTGATATAGGTTATTAAAATTCACATGTTGAAGTGGTACTGTCTAGTACTCGTAAAGTCGTAATAGTTTTTCATCCCGCTTGCATTTCTTGTAAGACTATCTCTATTGATGATCTACTTAACCACATGCCTTTCTAAAAATTTCTTTCAAAATCCATCGTACATGTCTAAAGATTGAATTGAAGTGTGATTTGAAGATTATTTAGTGAGATATTTTTATTAAAATTCACTTGATCAAGTGGTACAGTCTGATATTGAAGCTTATTATTCGTGTTTTCATATTTTTAACATCATGTGTCCTTTACAAGTTATGGCTTTCTTTTGGTTTTTTGTTACAATGTTGTTTAATTGTGGTAAGTCTTCACGTTGTGGCTAAAAAAAATCGTTTTTTTGTAGGTTAATGACATGGCTCTATCTGATTACATTGGTGTATCTGCTGTCAAACATGCAACCTATGTGCCCCACACTGCCGGAAGGTACCAAATGAAGCGATTTAGGAAAGCCCAGTGCCCCATCGTCGAGAGGCTTACCAATTCCCTCATGATGCACGGGCGTAACAACGGGAAGAAGTTGATGGCTGTTAGGATTGTGAAGCATGCCATGGAAATCATCCACCTTTTGACCGAATTAAACCCCATCCAAGTTATTGTCGATGCCATCATAAACAGGTGCTGTTCCGCGACGTTCTCTGTTTCCATCTCCCGTATCTACTTTTTTGTATTTGAAATACTGTTAAGTTTTCTCCTTCTATTTGATAGCTTTCGGTAAATTGTACTCCAATGTGTTACCGTTTCTGTAATACTAAGATGGTTTTCTTATAATGATTTGTTATCTGATACAGTGGCCCCCGAGAAGATGCTACCAGGATTGGATCCGCTGGTGTCGTGAGACGTCAGGCCGTTGATATTTCTCCATTGAGGAGGGTCAACCAAGCCATTTACCTTTTGACAACAGGAGCTCGTGAGAGTGCTTTCAGGAACATTAAGACTATCGCTGAGTGCCTTGCTGATGAACTCATCAATGCTGCCAAGGGTTCTTCAAACAGGTATATTTCCTACTAGCAATAGCAACGTATTCATTTTTTCCGCTAATATAAAAACAAAAGGCGAAGAGCACTGCTGAAAAAAATTATACTCCGTAGTTGGGAGCCTAGAGACCCCAAATGTCCATTTTTTGGGAACAATTGTTAGCTCAGGTTCGACATTATCACAGCATTGTTTGAGAACAATTGTTAGCTCAGGTTTTAAGGGCTCCTTTACTCCACTGATGAAGTCGAGTTTTATTGTCTGAAACGTTTATGCATGCTTTCTTTAGTTGTCACTTGTCAGCTGTTATAGTATAACAGAGTTGTACTGTATGTGATAGCCATTCGTTTTATTTTTATTTCAGTTATGCAATCAAGAAGAAGGATGAGATTGAAAGAGTTGCCAAGGCTAACCGTTAAGTCCCGAAGGATTATGGTCTTTCATCACTGCTCGGAATTATGCAACATGTAGTTTTTTGGCAAGACATCGTTATGTTTTTTTTTTTGTTATCATGGATTATAGATGTGGATGCTTAAAAATGAGAGCTAGTTGCGGATTTTTCGATTGTTATGAACAATTTAGTCTTATATTATGCGTCAAGTTTCTAAATTCTAATGCTCTATTCTCGGGTGAGTGCAACGGTTCAACATTTTAGTCATCATTTGGAGGTTTCAACCGCATATTAGAGACGTAATCTTTGATATATGAAATTCTTCCAATTTATTTGTCGCTTTGTTTGCCATTTGAAGTCTTCTCGGAACGGGTTATAGGGTGCTCCATATGATTTAGGCCCTGTATTTTTGGAATAAGTATTCAGTTCAGTTGCAGGAGACATATTCCAGTCAGTTTCAGTCCAAGAGGCATATTCCGGTCAGTTTCAGTCCAAAAGAACAGGTCGTTACTTGCCAAACAAAAGACTGAGACGGAAGACAAAAGACTGAGACGGAAAGAGTTCAGCTTTAGAAATAATGCTAATTTGATTCATATATTCGCTACTGAAATCCATTACTCAACATGCTTCTAGTATAGTTATGCACTACCGTTAGACTCGACAAGACTGGCTAAAGTTGAATGACTCCGCTCAACAAAATAATGACCCTAGCTTCACTTGATCTCACTTGACTCGAATGTTTGCTGTCATATAAATATCACCCCCTATAAAAAATCCATTCCAAAATAACACGGGTCTGAACAAACTTGATCGAACATCTTACTAATAACGTCCTCCTCCAAACCCATAGATGCTATGAGATAGTAGGTCTCAGGTTTGAATTCCTCCATATTGTAATACGACTAACCACTAGGGCGGGAAATGTAATACGAGTACCACTTACGAGTAACTTTGAAGATCGAATTGGATTGGTTCAATTTTTTTTTTTGGTTAAACGAAGAGCGCACTTAGTCGCATTACAATATGGGGAGGGGAGATTCGAATTTGAGACCTACTATCTCAGAGCACCTAGTGCTAACCACTAGGCTTTGAGACCTACTGTCCCAGAGCACCTAGTCCTAAACATATATTCGGATGGATTGGGTCAATTTTTGGGTCATAGGATTTGCACTTGTGTTAGAAAAAGCCCAAACAAAGAGTAGTCTCACCACTCACTCACCAGCCACTCCGATCGGAGTATTAAACCTTCACTCACAGTCACACTGCAAAAACCCTAGAATTCTTCATCATTTTAGCCGCCGATTCCCCCTTTCTCTCTCTCTCTCTCTCTCTCTCTCTCTCTTCCAAACCCTAATTTCTCCAGCGGCAAAAGGTAAACCCTACCTAATTCCCTCTCGATTTCTCCCCTAATTCTGCTTCTTCTATCCAATTCGTACCGTTGTTGCTTTCATTTTCTGCTTAGTAACCCTAATTTGTCGGGATTTTGAATTTTGTTTTGTTTTGTTTTACGAATTGAAGATGGCGGAAGTGGAAATTGAACAAATTCAGCCATCCAGCGATGTTTTTCAGAATGATGTTAAGCTCTTCGGACAGTGGGATTTTCAAGATGTCCAGGTTTTATTTCGAATCATCTTCTCTGTTCATTGAACTAATTGGTAAATGTTTTGGTAATCTGGGTTGCTTTTGCTGCTGTTTGGGTTCTTATCATGGTGATTTGATTGATTATTTACAAGTTATGTATAGTTTTACAGTGTTTGAATTCACTGGTTTATGTTACACCTTGTTTCAATCGTATGTTTATGTTTTGCGATATTTTAATCAAAGGTAAACAAATTTTACGATGGAAAATTCTACTTATGAATTGAAATAGAAGATGCTGTTAAGTGTTAATTTTTTGGGGCAACTGAGTTTCCGTATGCTGATGAATATTTTGTCGATTGATTCAATTTTATTGAATTGACAGCATTCGTGGTTTTTGTCGTTGATCGAGTGATATGATGTAAGTATGATTTCAAGCTCTGTTGGTTATATGAAGTGGTGATTTTGTTGATAGTCCCGCTTTATTGATGTATTATGGTGTTACCATTTTCATGAGGTTCTTTAATGGGGTATGAAATTACAATGTCGAATCATGTAGATTCTGTGTCATCTCATCATTTATGATGCATTATAGCCTTTTGGGTTTGTACATTATCCGTATCTCATTCGAGACACTGAGATTTTCGTCCCGTATCTCATCATTTTGTGATTTGATGTCAATCGTGTTAGTGGAGAGTTTTATCCCGCTTGCATTTGCTGTAAGACTGTCTTTATTGTTGACATGTTTTCTTAAAAGTTCTTTCAAAATCTATTGTGTGAGTTGAAAGATTAGGTTGAAGTGTGATTTGAAGTCTATTTGGTGATATAGATTATTAAAATTCACTCGATCAAGTGGTACAGTCTAGTAATGGGGCTTCTTATTTCTTTGTAGGTTAACGACATGGCTCTAGCTGATTACATTGGTGTATCTGCTGTCAAACATGCAACCTATGTTCCCCACACTGCAGGAAGGTACCAGATGAAGCGATTTAGGAAAGCCCAGTGCCCCATCATCGAGAGGCTTACCAATTCTCTCATGATGCACGGGCGTAACAACGGGAAAAAGTTGATGGCTGTTAGGATTGTGAAGCATGCCATGGAGATCATCCACCTCTTGACTGAGTTAAACCCCATCCAAGTTATTGTCGACGCCATCATTAACAGGTGCTTCCATCTCCCGTACCTACTTTTGTTTTACTGCAAATTGAGAGATTGTAGTCTATTACAGTTTATGTGATACGAAGATGGTTTTCTGATGATGATAATGATTTTTCTGATACAGTGGCCCCAGGGAAGATGCTACCAGGATTGGGTCGGCTGGTGTGGTGAGACGTCAGGCTGTTGATATTTCCCCATTGAGGAGGGTGAATCAAGCCATATACCTTCTGACAACAGGTGCCCGTGAGAGTGCTTTCAGGAACATCAAGACTATTGCTGAGTGCCTTGCTGATGAGCTCATCAATGCCGCCAAGGGTTCATCAAACAGGTATATTTCCTACTCGCAATAGCAAGGGATTGATCTTTTCAACTAATGTACATAGAAAACAAAACAAGAAATCGGTCTGCTGAAAAATAATTATAGTCGGGAGCCTGGACAACATCGAAAGTCAGTTTTTCAGAAATCTATTACCTTTATTGGGGGATCGTGGTTCTTCTATTACTCCCGTTCCCACTTCTTGATCCTGCACTGACAGTATCACGACCTTGTTTGGGAACAACGATTAGCTCACCCATGAAGTTGGTGTTTCTATTCTCATGTGTAACAAATTGTGTTCTTCTTTATAACTTAATTATTGTTTCGACATTATGCGACTGTAGTGCAACAGAGCCATCGGTAGCAAAACTTTGAACACAGAAATACCCTTTGTTATTTTTACCTTGGTTCCAAATCGGTCCTCTGTTGCCTGCCGTTAATGCAAATGCTTCCTAAGTGTTTTGTCTTGGAAGTTTGATTTCCTTAGTTTTCAAGGAGTTTACACAGGCTTTCGTCTGTCAAATTCCCGCTTAATTGTCTGAAAAGTTTATGCATGCCTTCTTATAACAGAGTCGTGTATGTGATGCCTGTCATTTTATTTTTATTTCAGTTACGCTATCAAGAAGAAGGACGAGATTGAAAGAGTTGCCAAGGCTAACCGTTAAGTCCAGAAGGATCATGCTATTGTTTCTGGCAAATGTAGTTTTTTTTGCAAGTATGAGATCTATTGTGCCTTCTTCTTCTGGAGACATTGTTATGTTCTTTTTGTTATCATGGATATTATAGATGCTTTCTTGAAGTAGCTAGCTCCTGTTTTTTCGACTCTTATGAACAATGTAATCTTATACTATTTGTCAAAGTGATGCTCTTTTCCTGATAACAAAAATCAATTACTACTCGACATGATTACGCACTTTATTTGACTTGACAAGATCGATCAAAGTAGAATGTCTTGTCCCGTTAAACTAAACTAAACTAAACTGTCAAGCTGCACATTATTTCACTCAATTGTATATAGGAGGTTAAGAACCCTAATCGACGAACTAAAGAGCCCAATCTAACTCGATTTGACTTGCCTCAAGTGTTCACCGTCATACTCTCTCTCATTCTTTGGAAAAACACACTTTGAATAAAGTATTCTACCCATTCTTTGAAAAAGCACACTTTGAATAAAATATACCACCCATTTGATTAAAAAGGTGCGCTAATTCAGCTCGTTCATAATATCACATCCACTAGGAACCCAATCCAGAATAAATAATGCGGCCGACCAAACTTGATCGAACATCTTACTAATACGAAAACGAAAACAAAAATCACTCAACTTGAATAAACCCGCTCGCTCAAACCCATTCAGTTAACCCGTTTGCCAGCCAGTTATAAGTCTATTAACCGAGTCTAGGCTCATGGTTAACCGTAACCACGACCTTACTTGAATGACATGACTTGAATGCGGATCTGTTACATAGACTCGTACTCCCTCCGTTCTAATGAATTGTTTGCCTTTGCTTTTGACATCCAGGGCAAGAGATCCAATTAGAAGGTGACATGTGGAACCAAAAGTCAAATTACACATAAAAAATATTCCTAAAATAGAAAGTCAAACAATTCATTGAGACGTCCCAATATGAAATAGGCAAACAATTCATTGGAACTGAGGGAGTAATAAAGAGTGAGTACTTTACTCCGTCACCACTTGAATCTTCGCGCGTCAGAAAAATCAACGGTGCTCAACATCTTCAATGGCGACGGCGACATACCCGCCACCGCCGCCGTACTACAAGCTCTACAAAGACTACTCTCAAAACCCTGATTCTGCTCCTCCACCTCCTCCTCCCATCACCGGCACTTACCTCTGCTATGGCGCCACTTACACTGTTCGTTTCCCCTCTTTTTCAATTACTTTTTCGATTTAGGGTTTTTGATTTCTGCTTATTTCTTCGTCGATTGATTTCGCAATTTTGGATAGTCATTCGTGTTAGCCGACCCCAGTTTGTTTGTACTAAGCCTCTGATGTTGGTGTTGCTATTGTTCGGAATTGTTATTTTTCAATTACTTTTTCGATTTAGGGTTTCTGATTTGTGCTTAATTCTTCGGCGATTGATTCGGAATTTTGACGATTTCTCAAATTTTTGATAATGATTCATGTTAGCCGACACCAATTTTACTGTACTAAGGCTCTGATGTTGTTGTTATTGTTCGGAATTGTGATTGTGTAGACGGATGATGTGATGCCGAGCTTGGAAGATCAAGGTGTTCGACAATTATATCCCAAAGGCCCTAATATTGGTAAAAACAAATTGATTTTCTATTCGACTCAATTTCCCGGTTATTGGAAAAAATGTTGATAGTTGTGTTCTTATTATTATCGTGAAGTGACTGTCATTCGATGAAATTCTTGATGCAAATTTCATGATGGATTATTCAAAAACGGGCACTTTGCATTGCTAATACAAGAGTAATGGTGCCTAATTGCTTACATCTAACCCCCTACCCTGCTATGTCGTTTTTTTGGTCATCGTGGTGGTTGTTGTCGTTGCTGTATTCCTCATTTTAGGATTATAGTTGCAGAAAGCTCGTGAGTTGTGAGTGTTAGGAGCTTAGTGAACGACATCGTACTCTTAACTTTCTCGTTCTATCATGGAAAATTTGGTGGATGTTATCGTTGCTGTATCATGGAAAACTGTATTAGACTCTGTAGGAAAGATGTAATCGACATTTCTGTTAATTGGCGACATTGATAGTTTAGACTTTAAAGTGATACTCACTGTGGAAAGGACGTGGCTGAAATTCACAAGCGGAGAAGCTCATGCTCATGTAGTTATTTGATTGGTTTCCTGTAGATTTCAGAAAGGAGTTGAAGTCGCTCAATAGGGAGTTACAGCTGCATCTTTTGGAGCTCGCTGACATTCTTGTGGAGAGACCGTCACAGTATGCGAGGAGAGTGGAGGAGATATCGCTGATATTTAAGAATCTACATCACCTTCTCAACTCATTGCGTCCTCACCAGGTATACGGTATACACCATGGATGAGTTGCTTTTCTTCTCTGTGATTGTCTGGCCTTATGCGGTTTTCTTCAAATTCAATTTTAGGCTAGAGCCACGCTTATTCACATTCTAGAGCTCCAAATACAACGCAGAAAAGAAGCAATCGAGGATATTAAAAGGTTTGTTTTCTTTTTTGTGATCTTTCGAGTCATTCACAAGTTTTTCGAGAAAATGTCAAACCATTGTATGATTCTGTTGGTTGAGCTCTAAATGGCTTATTACCGCTCAGCAGATTGAGACCAAATTCAACTTTTGTGGTACCTTTCTTTGTGTAGGAGGAGAGAAGAGGCACAGAAACTTCTGAAAGAAGCACTTGGTACACTGGAAAGCCAGTAAATCGCAGGTATATCACCCCGTCAAATGCAAATGATCCAACATTTGAATTACCGGAACAGTAGTCCCTAGATGTTCATGCTTACATTACCTCTGTTTCTGAAATGCTTGGAATCGTTCAGGATGGTGTCTACTTCGTTGTTCACCAGTATCTAACATCATAACCATAGTTTTTCAGAGTTTTACATCATTGTCAACTTCTCTGAGAGATAGGAATCGAAAAACTGAATCTACTTCTAGTTCTAGCTTTGTGTAATTTGTCAAGCCCTTTTCGTTATACATGGGTTATTGTTGCCATTTTTGTTTTGGCATGCACCTGGACCGGTTTTGCCAGCATCGCCATATCAAAAGCTGCAGAGAGTCGATATCATTCCCAACCCAACCTCTCTTCTGCCGATGATGATAACCTATGTTTGCTACCCTGGAACGAAGAAGGTCGAAACATGCAGTTCCCTACCAGTAAGAGCTCATGTGTTTTCTCGAGCTCATGTGTTTTTCTAACATGTTAGTTAAAGCAAGATTCATAAGAATATTATCATGAGAAATTGAAATATTAACTCATATTTACCGTACTCAGACAATATCATTGTGAATCTTGCTCTAACTAGCACCAATTAGAGGATTATACAACCAGTTGTACATAGCTTTATGTACAACTAATTTTAAGATTTTGAGCTTTATCATAAAGATTTTGAGTTTTGCTGTAAACTTTTTGAGCTTTAGTGTAAAGTTGTCGAGTTAAATCACATAAATGTTTAAACTCAAAAACTTACAAATCAGCTCAGAAACTTCTATAAGCTCAATAAATATACACAAAAGCTCAACAGGTGTATAATCCTATTTTTCAACTAGTATGTTAACCACGTTAATATCTGTCCATTGGATACGCGTTAGAAAAACCGATTAAGTTGGAGGAGATTAAACAAAGGGAGAAGAGTGACTTGATGACTTAATCCCATAGCTAGTAATATGATTAAGTTGGCTAAAACTATAGTCATAAAGTCATAATAATATAATTAAATAATGATGATATTGATGTTAATTAAATTGTTTATTAATTTGTTGATCCCTTGAACTTACAACAAAGGATAATCTCATAACGTGCAATCCATTTTTATAGTTTGATGTCCTCACGACTTTGTTGTCTGTTGTTTGTTGATGACAACTTCATACTTCACACCTTTTTTCCATATACTCATTTTTGTTCAATTCCTGCATTGGAGAATTGTGCATGGAATGTTGCTCTCATTTTGTCACAATCTCACACACCTATCCACCACGTTTCTCACTAACTCTCCCGTGAAACGATCTTACGATAATTTTACTGTAATAATCACCCCTTATGTAAGAGGTCTCACAGTAAATCTTTCGTGAGACGGTCTTAGGATAATTTTATGATTTCACAGTAGTATCGTGAAAGACTATCTCATTCTCCAGATAAGACTCGATCGGTTTGTACTTTGCCATGCTTTAATCTAAGTGTTGAATGAGAGGTTTCACACTAAAACAAAGTTTGATCTAAATAACCCGTTTCCTGAAATTCGAGTAACTTGATAAGACTTGATTTATTATAATAATAAAAAAAAAAAACAAGATCAAACATTACACCTAGTTTTAACTTAGGTGTTGAATGATGTTCTTAAAAAACTCTACCAACCCTAAATTATTATTTACCATGATAACATTTTTTTAGAGTAATCCTATACGATAGTTTTGATGTTCCATAGTAGTAAAATCTCCCGTGAAACGGTCTTACGATAATTTTGATGTTCCATAGTAAAATCTCACGTTTCTCAGATAATTTTGATAGTACCGTGAGACTATCTCATTTTCTAGATGAGAGATATCAAAATAAAACAAAGCTCGATGTAAATAACCTGTTTTCGGATATGTTTTAATTTGAGAATGATACGAGTAATTTGATAAGACTCGATTCATTATAATATAAAAAAACAAGATCAAACATTACACCTAGTTTTAACTTAGGTGTTGAATGATGTTCTTAAAAAACTCTACCAACCCTAAATTATTATTTACTATGATAACATTTTTTAGAGTAATCCTAATCCTAATTCTAAATCATGGAGCTTGACAAAATTATCACTCTCTTTGCTAATGACACTTAAAGGGCACTCTTGTAATTTCACATAGATTAGGACAAAGTACATGTCTATCAAATTTGTCCCATTAAATAAAAAATTAAAGTATAATCTGCAAGACACTATATTTAAGAAATTAAAATATTTTAAATTCGGTAATAATAATATATAAAGTCGAAATTAATAACAAAATTACAAATTTTTTTTGATGAATTAATAACAATTTTAAGTAGTTATGTAATTTCTATTTTAACTCGTTAAATTCAGTTTTTAGGACTGTATTATTTATCATTTAAGATATTTTTTTTATGTATTTTGATGACTTATCTATCTCTATCACCAAAAAAAAAAAATGAGTTAAACACATCTAGTCATCATAATATAACAAAGAATTTTGGCTCTTAAAGAGCATATTACATTAACTACCAAAAAAATATAAGACATGTTGACAAGTCTACCACTAATACCTTGGCTTTAAAGGTCACCCCTATATATTTATCTCCCCAATTTCATATGTCAAACCTCCAAATAATTATTACCAACCCTCTAAAAAAAGAGTGTAATAATTAAAGGGAATTTAAAGGCAATAATTTCATTTAAAACCACAATGAAAATCCATTTTCAACAAAATGATCATTTCACATTCCAAGATCAACAAATTTCGACAAAAATTATGAGCGATAATAATAATAATAATATGGTTCTTTCGCCCGTTAAAGACACCAAATTCAAAGAAAAAAAACGATCATCATCAAGCAATGGGAGCAAAAAATTTGTTGGGGTAAGGCAAAGACCGAGTGGAAGATGGGTGGCGGAGATCAAAGACACGACTCAAAAGATAAGAATGTGGCTCGGGACGTTCGAGACAGCTGAGGCAGCCGCTCGTGCTTATGATGAAGCCGCTTGTTTGCTTCGTGGCTCGAACACTCGAACCAACTTTGTTGACACACATGTTTCTCCTAATTCACCTCTTGCCTCTAGAATCAATAATCTTCTCAAAAACAAGAAATTAGAAACTCAAAGTCAAAAGTCATCTTCAAAATCAAATGTTGGTGTTATTACCAATAATAATAATAATAATAATAATAATAATAATAACAATAATAATAATATTGTCACAACAAATAAAACCTCAAAAATTAGTGCAATAACCCCACTTTCAAACACTATTTACAACTCTAATTTTGTAAACCCTAATAGCTTAATATTCCCTAATAATTGCATTAATAATACTAATACTAATACTACTACTAATAATAATAATAATAACATTTTTAACAACTTTTTGCATGGAAATAATGTGGATAATTTCCAAACATTAACCAATAATTTAGAAGTTAACCAAACTAGGGTTTTTGGTGATGTATATAGTGGATTTGTAGGTAATTATGAGTTAGGAAACTACTCAACATTATTATCATCATCATCTAATTTTGGTGCCATAATTGAACAAAATACTACTACTACTACTAATAATGATAATAATGATAATAATATGTTGGAATTAATGCCTAAAAATGAAGTAATGTCACCATTAATAATGCCGGTACAAGAATCGACAAACGAGTTCGAGAGGATGCAAATGATGGAGAAGGAGATGATGATTTCTTCTTCATTTTACTCATCATCAAGCAACAACAACAATGGTGTATTACTACAAGAGTATGTTGATTTTCTTGATCATGACCATGTTGATACATTATGGGATTTCCCCCTCCTTTGCCCGTCATTCTGTTCTTTTTAAAAAGAAACTTTGAAGAAACGGTATTTCAATAGCGTTATTATTTTTA
The DNA here is from genome assembly GCA_958450325.1 of Agrostemma githago. Classification (NCBI taxonomy): domain Eukaryota; kingdom Viridiplantae; phylum Streptophyta; class Magnoliopsida; order Caryophyllales; family Caryophyllaceae; genus Agrostemma; species Agrostemma githago. The sequence continues at coordinate 74,867,078 of OY288247.1, read as the reverse complement.
TTTTATTTTTCAAATTTTCCCTGGTTATTGATCAGATCACTAACTAACCAATTACCTCAGGTTGACTGAGAGGGGTTAAAAGTCAATAGAGTTAAAAAAACAAAAAACAAAAACTCTTTTGACTTTTATTCTAAATTTATAGTTTTTTTTTTTAATTTGTATTTTTGTTACGAGTATTTTCTTTGATTTTATTATAAGAGAAAATGATGTAAAATTATGAGGTTTTGTTGTAATTAGGAATATATAAACATTTTGATTAAGGTAATTATATATTGTTAGTAGAATGTTTTAGGAGGTTTAAGAGAGATGGATGTTTTGTATCCTCTCCTATTCCCTTGAATGTTCTTAATTGTATCATGATAATATTAAATATACATTTTTTTTAACTATATATATATGTAATTAAAAGTTTCATTATCATGCATGCATGCATGTTGTATATTGAAGATAATGAATATAATATAAATTCAATTAATATTGCTATAAGTTTTTTAACTTAATCATAGAGTAAATTTAAAGTGAAGTTGTAACGATATAAACTACCCTAAACAGGGACGAAACTATGCATATACTAGCTAGGTTATATTAATCAGATGTGCCTTGGTCCGAACGATTTTTTTAGAAAAATACACGTAATATACACAATGATTTAAAAATAAACAAATAATTATGATTATAAATATGGGTAAAACTGAATTTAACATCGTACAACGTATTTCAATATATATCATATTCCATCTAACATATGAAATCCCGAGTATTCAAATTCTCCATCAACCGAGTTGAGTAGGACCTCAAAAGTAATACACTTAGTCGCATTACAATATAGGGGAGAGAGATTCGAACCTGAGACCTACTGTCCCAAAGCACCTAGTGCTAATCACTAAGCTAAGACATCTTCGATAATTTTGGTTTTACTGCATCTTTGGTTGACAATTAACTTCAGTTTATGACCAATTCCTTTTGTCAAAATGGACTGGGCCAAGTACATAGAAGGAAGCACGACTGCACGACTGCAAGGAGAAGGAGAAGGAGAAGGAGAGGGACGTTTTTTTTGTTAAATTCGAGGAGAGAACGATAATCAAACAGATTCAAGTCTTAAGTTAACAGATAGTCAGATATCTTTGTGTATGTCCGATACACAAAATCTTGGGAGAGACGGTCACTCAATAAATTATTGAGATACTACTCTTCAGTACCACTCTATGTCATATTCGTACCCTTAAATGACAACTTTGTTTTGTACCTGTTTTTATAACAAGCGTACCCTCTTTATATTTGTATACTCTTTTATGTTAATCGTACTTACTTCTATTAGGTTTTGTACTACTTTTACTTCCATTTGTACTTAGTCTCTTAGTAAAGTTAACGAGAGACCGTCTTTCAGGAGACCTACCCGACCCGATAAGGCATTTCTCGAAAACTTTGAATTGACATTTAGATCGTAAAAATAATAAATTTATCAATTGTATTTTTGCACAAGACAGTCACATTTACGAAATTAACCTAAGTTCGTTAATCTTTGCTTGTTTATCATTTGATTATATACTCGAATGAAAGACCATCACCTAATTAAATTAACGAACGAACGTCTGGTTTAGATCAGCATGGACCAACAGAAACCTGAAGAAATTTATATATACAAACTCGGAACATTACAATTTTTTTTTTTTCAAAAAATCCACTCAAATTAAAAAATCCTCCTAAGAAAAAAAAACACAATCCAGTAAAAAAAAACTACCCACCAGAGATAAAATATTTAGACAGTAAAAAAAATTACAGAAATGAGCATTTCTCTGTTTATGAACACAGAGCAGCAACTTATTATTACAGCAACATACAGCAACTCTCAGTATTATCTCAGTAATCTTCACCGTCTTCATCGTCACCAGCAGCGTCCTCAGCTCCAACTTCTTCATAGTCTCTCTCGAGGGCAGCGAGATCTTCTCTGGCTTCTGAAAACTCGCCTTCTTCCATGCCTTCACCCACGTACCAGTGCACGAATGCTCTCTTTGCATACATTAGGTCGAATTTGTGATCGATCCTGGCAAATACTTCGGCCACTGCTGTGTTGTTGCTTATCATGCAGACTGCGCGCTGTACTTTGGCTAGATCGCCTCCTGGCACCACTGTCGGTGGCTGGTAGTTGATTCCGCACTTGAACCCTGTTGGACACCTGTGGTTCCACATTTCGTCACATCACACTGTTCCAACTTCAATATGGAGGCCCTTAGTACAATAGAATACTATACTCTCTCTGGTTTTTATTTATCTTCCCATTCATTTGACTTTTGGGTGAAAAATGAAGGTGTAGCAATGTGTGGCTTAAAAGAGAATAAGGATGTGAGAGAAATGTAAGGGTAATTTTAGATCACAGGTTGATGGTCCAAAATAGAAATGAGTAAGAAATGGTGTTTCAGCCAATAAGGAAGGAAACAGTGAAGAAAAAATAAAAATCGGAGGGAGCATAATATTCTCTCTTAACCACTATATCAATGTGTCACTTTTGTTAGTTTTGTATAATCAATATAAATATTGAGGCCCTTCACCTACTTGGGTCCCAGTTCCTTGAACCGAATGGATCACCCTATGGGCCGGCCTTGCAGAGTTGCAGACGCACCCATTTGAGCAAATTATGAGACGGTTTAAAAACACTTACCAGTCGACAAATTGGACGGTCCGTTTGCTCTTAATGGTGCCCACAGCAGCATTAACATCCTTGGGAACGACGTCTCCACGATACATCAAACAACAAGCCATGTACTTGCCATGGCGCGGGTCACACTTAGCCATCATACTCGAAGGCTCGAACACAGAGGACGTGATCTCAGGCACCGAGAGTTGTTCATGGTACGCCTTCTCAGCTGAAATGACCGGTGCATATGACGATAACATGAAGTGGATTCGAGGGTACGGGACCAAGTTGGTTTGGAACTCTGTGACGTCGACATTGATGGCACCGTCGAACCTCAATGAGGTTGTTAAGGACGAGATGATTTGGGATATTAATCGGTTTAAGTTGGTGTATGTTGGCCTCTCGATGTTGAGTGATTTCCTACATATGTCGTAGATTGCTTCGTTGTCTAGGAGAACTACTACGTCTGTGTGTTCGAGTAGGGAGTGTGTCGAGAGGACACTGTTGTATGGCTCTACAACTGCAGTCGAAACCTGTTCAATCAAGTTCAGTTCAGCCTCAGAAGATTCATTTTGTCTCAACTACTCCAGCCCACTTCTGAACTGAAGTTGGCTGAATTGACAGGGCGTTGGTAAGTTTTTGACAAGTCTTGTTCTAAACATTTGAAAGGTCAAAATCGAGGTTTGTGGAGGACTGTATGTACCTGAGGAGAAGGATAGATGGTAAATCCGAGTTTGGACTTCTTTCCATACTCGACTGACAAACGTTCTAGAAGTAATGATCCGAACCCAGAACCAGTCCCACCACCGACAGCATTGAATACCAAGAATCCCTGCAACCCGGTGCAACTATCCGCCAGTTTTCTCACTCGATCAAGGCAAAGATCAATGATATCCTTCCCCACTAAAACAACCAAGCAAAACAAAAATAATCAAAGTTTCGTTATTACTTATTCAGACATATTTAATTGTTGGGTCCCGGTTCTGAGGGCTGTTGACAGTGTGCGAACCTGTGTAGTGGCCTCGTGCGAAGTTGTTGGCAGCGTCTTCTTTACCAGAGATGAGCTGTTCAGGATGGAAAAGCTGTCGATATGCTCCTGTCCTGATTTCATCGATCACAGTTGGTTCCAAATCGACAAACACAGCTCTCGGGACATGCTTACCTGAACCCGTTTCACTGAAGAACGTGTTGAATGAATCGTGCTCAACGCCAACTGATGTATCACTGAAATCATCCAAAACTCAAAAATGAGATTCAAAACTCAAATTGATACGATATTCCACACTTTAATTACTTATAAAGGACCACCATTTCATGAACAGAAGAAATAGGTATAAGAAATAAATTATCGGCAGCAACTCAGCAAGTGGTACATCATTAGCAAAAGAAATTGGTGTATGATTACACTAATGGAGTAGTTGTTCGGAGCTAACGTAGACGATAATCACTCTATGGTTAATCCGTTTCTTTGATTCCATTAATGTTACGCGAGTTGGAATGTGGGCGTTGCCATTTTCGGTTAAAAATGAATGACATCAAACACAATCAAAATAACCTCAAACATGCACATTTTCACTTGAATTGGTATGGTAACCATTATCATACTAATACGAAAGACATGTGCACTAACGACTCTTCAAGCCAAATGAACATTCGAGGAATCTAGCTTATATGAGATCTTATATAAGTATAAAACTTTACGAGGAACTCAGTAGCCCAAATTTTAGTTCTAGATTTGCCCTGACCGTTCACTCGCTCCATCAATCATCCAAAAATCTCAAAACAAAGCAAAATGCTCTGAGAATAAGGGTCTGCTCTCATCTGCTATTTTGCGTGTCACTTCATATATGTATCATTATTTTGTTGATGTGTTAGAGGGTGTATAAAGTGACACATAGACTGAGATAAAAAAAGGGGCAAAAGACCGAAACCAAAGTGGTAGGTAAGACACGCTCTTCATAGACAGGAGTTCGATTCTCATTACGACTTACTCAACCAAATAAAGCTAATTAGCTAATTACTCAACCAATTACCATCAAATCAACAATTTTTTTTTGTTAATAGTTATTTGTTTATCTTTAATTAATACTCTCTCCCCTTCTATATGATCTTCCGCTTTGATTTTGGGAAGAAACCAATGAAGAGAAATTATATGGAGGAAAATGAATGGGAAGAAAAGAAAGTGAGGTCACAAACAATAAGAACCACAAGATTTATACTAAAAAGAAAAGTGGAACATCTCAGTGAATTTTCCTAAAGAGGAAATGTGGAACATTTTAGTGAAGGGGAGGGAGTACGTATACCTTGTGCAAAAACGTAGTATTATAAAACTTAAACAAATGATTAAAAAAACTAAAATCTTCTAAGAGATTTATTCAACCAAATAAAGCTAATTAGCCACCATTAATTAAATCGACAAAAATGAAGCACTACGTATCAATTATTTATTTATCTTTGATTAATGCATGCAATATATACTCTTTACAAATACGTAGTGAAACAAATGACTCAGACACAGAGATAGAACAAGTGAAATTAGCAACCATTAAATCGTATCATTCGTCTATCTTTGATTAAACTATGATCATAGCAACCAAAATTAAATTATTACACAAAAACTTCCCTGTAATTTTGTGAGACGGCCTCAAAGTAATTTTCACTATGAAACTAACAACCCTAGTTTGGCAGGTCTCATAGTAAAATTACCAGAATTACCGTGAGACTATATTAAAAGTAAACGATTGAGGAAGAGGGGGATAAGTATATTTTACCTAGGCATGATACCATCATTGTGAATTCCATGTTCAAGACAAAAAAGCTCCCAACAAGAATTACCCACTTGAATACCAGCTTGACCAATATGGATGCTAATTACCTCCCTCATCTTAATTTTTTACCACCCAGTAAAAAAAAAAAGAATGGAATAAAAGGGAGGGAGAGGTGTGGACTGTGGAGGTGAGGTTGGGTTGGGGATGATATAATGATAACTTTTTGTTGTTGAAATGAAATAGAAGTAATAATACAGAGCATTTGAGGTGTTCATATAACGTTGACAGCCAGGATGATAGTTGTTGGCTTTTTCATTACTACTTCTACTACTACTATTTCACTTATATTACTACTATACCAACAAAATATCTTCTTTGCATAGTGGTGCTATTTTTGGACATTAGCTTCCCTACCCACTTTCACTGGACCTGTCAAACGTATCGGGTTTGGATCAGGTCATTTTTGGATTTGGTATTTTCTCGTTTTCAATAATAACATTCGAGTTTGGCAGGGTTAATTTGGGTTATGGGTCAAACTTGGTTCTTCGGTTTAGGTGTCGGGAGGGGTCAGTTTTGCCAGGTCTAACTTTCACCCGTTATTGTGGTATGACGGATATTTAATTTCTGTCACAAAAGAAGGGTTTATGTTTTTCATTTGACCTATGTTCTTTTGGACTGAAGAGGCAAAATGAATCCTTCTCAAATTAAATTGAAATGAACTCAAATGAAATGAGATGAAGAGAAGTTAAAAAAGAATAAGGACGTAATCTTCCCACTTTCCTTAAAAGGAAACTCCACTAAGATTCCCACTCCAAAACTTTCCTTATTCATTCATTATACCCTCTTCCTATTGGTTACTTTTTGTGGTTTGACATCTTGAACCCACCAAACAATTTATCATCTTTCATTATTCATTTCTTAATCCATGTGTCATATTAGAGTGAGAAGATCATTGTGGAAGGGATAAAGTATTATTGAGAGTGGTTAAATTTGGAGGTAAATAAAAGTTAATTTAATTTAATCAAAATGGATATAGTAAAGTAAACAGTAAAAAGTAAACAACCCAATAGAGATCTTGTGAAGAAGGTTAGTGGGGGATATTGATATTATCCAGCTGGACAGAGTAGCTGTTGGATCCATTTATTGGGCCTACAACACTCCTTTCTTCGTCGGTACGAATCTTAACCCAAAAACTAACTTATTATTACGAGTACACCTCACTTCTTCCTTCTCCTTCTTTCGGCTATCAACGTGCCATGTTTTACACAAATACCTTCGTTCTCAAATGAGACGATCTTATAATAAAAAATTTTATTACACTTTTTATATAATAATAACGGTTATTAATATTGCTTTTTTAGTGAATTATAGTTTACTCGTGATATTGTGGAATCCGTCTTTTTTTTTTAAAAGGCAGGTATATATGTTTTAAAATTAGAGTAAATTAAAAATTACTCCCTTTTAAAATACTAATTTTAAAATTTACATCCTTTTGAAATTTTTGTTAAAAATAACTCCCAAAATCTATCAAAAGTTCAAAAATTGCTCCCAAATTTATTTTTAAGACGAAAATGCCCTTGGCTAAAGGGTGAGGTGAAGTAATATGCCATAAAAAATTTAGGGTCATTTTCGTCAAAAAATTATATTTTTGAGTAATTTTTGAACTTTTAGTAAATTTTGGGAGTTATTTTGAACAAAATTTTTAAAAGGGAGTAATTTTTAATTTACTCTTAAAATTAAAATAAGACATCTTCTACACTTCTACTCCATATAGATATGATCATTATAAAATTGATCTGTTTTCTGCCAAGATCAACAATAAACTAGGAGTGGTACTCTATCCGTTAATATTTAAATGATTCGTTTCTATTTTGCGAAACGATTAAGAAAGTATTATTAAAGTTATATCAAAAGTAAAATAATGAGGAACAAATTAGTACTCCCTCCCCTTCACTAAGATCTTCCACATTTTCTTTTTAGGAAACTTCACTAAAATGTTCCACTTTCCTTTTTAGTAAATATTTTGTGGTTCTTATTGCTTGTGACCCCACTTCCTTTTCTCTATCTTCATTTTCCTCCACATATATCCATTTTCTTAATTTCTTCCCACAATCAAATGTGGAACATCATAGAGAAGCAGAGGGAGTATTTAATAAGAAAAAATGTCTTTTCATAATGACATATGATGTAAATATTCTTGTAGAACAAAGGTAGTTTGGAAAATTGACTCAAAATGAAATGAGTCATTTGGATATGAACAGAGTGAGTACTACATTGCTCATAAAAAAAGATATACTTTCTCCGTCTTTCTATGTTCTACCCATTTGATTAAAATATACTCCCTCTGTTCCAATGAATTGTTTGCCTATTCCATATTGGGGCGTCTCAATGAATTGTTTATCTTTCTATTCCAGGAATGTTTTTTATATGTAATTTGACTATTGGCTCCACATGTCGCTTCCCCATTGGTTCTCTTACCCTTGATGCCAAAAGTAAAGACAAACAATTCATTGGAACGGAGGGAGTATCAACTAACTGAATATATAATGGATATATCAGTAAAAGACAGATGAAGTAAAAGAATAATCTCTCGGTAATTTAGTAAGAAACGATTTCTGTCAGATGATTATATATTACTAGTATATGTTGCTTCATTTATTGGTTCATTTTGGTGGTAGTAGTACAAGAGTTCATTTCCTCTCCATTACTTTCTTCTCTCCATTACCATCCATTACTTTTGGATGGTTTGGATTTGTTTCAAAACGATCCAACGGTGATCGGTTTTGATGAGATGGAGTATGATTAATGATATTATATTGTTGTATTAGAGGTAATGGAAGGTAATGGAGAGAAAAAGTAATGGAGAGGATCCATTTCCGTAGTACAAGGTAGTGACAATTCTAGGTAAAAGGAAACATATTAATCACTTCATCTTGTGATCCATCAATTTATGTTAAGATTTTAGCATTCCTTTGTCGGATTTACGATTAAGAAATGTCACAACTCGTATACATACAATAATATGTGAATCTCTATTATTCAGATTTAAGGATACGATAATTGATAATTTTGAAGCACACCTTGTTCAGTAATTATTGTGTACAACCGTTGTACCATGCGACAGTAGTAAAAGTTTGCAACTTATGATAAAAAAGTGATCATTTTAGGTTAGTTAGTTACCACTTTCAGATAAATAGTTACTACCACTTTTTCATATTAAAATGTGGTCACTATTTAACTTAAAATGATAACTAAATAACATAAAGTGATGACTTTTTACCATAAATTAGATCCGTCGTACGGTACAACGGTTGTATACTATAATTTGTGCATCTTGTTATGATCTGTGCGGGTCTTGCCTCTCAATACTTTCAATAATCTATTGTAATCTTGACAAAGTTAAAATATTCTCGGACTCAACTTAAGATTCTATGAGTCCCGAGTCTCCTGACACAATACTCTGTAAAAAGAGTAAAAATGTACGAGTAATATATAATGATCGGTACTTATATATAATAATATATTCGCTAAGCACACTAAATTATTCATTCGAAAATGTTTTTGCATAAACATTTGTTTATTTAATTGCAAGAGGACCAATCAAAGAGTAATCTACTCTCAATTATTATAGTTTTAAATCTTTGATGCTTTACAAATCACATTGGATCCTATTAATAAAAAATCAAACTTGCTAATGATAGTTGGCACTACTTCACTTTTAGAAGACGGTCCGTCTCTCCTGTAACAGATTATTCATCATAATAACAAGCTGAATATTATTCATTTGGTTAAATGATGACAAAGTAAGATTCCTAAGAAATAAATGAAATAATAATATTTTCCTCAATTTTTATATAATGGATTAATACTTGACCCATTATAACATTACAACATACTGTATATTGTTGTAAAAAAAAAAACAAATTAATCAACTTCATTAATTTTCTTTAGAACAAGGTTTTTTTTTTTGGGACATATTCCTTAGGTATTAGGGTAAATCTTTGACCTAGAAAAAGGAATAGCCCATAACATAAGTACATAAGCATGCATACTAGTCCAAAACTTAGGTTATGGCCCAAGTACTCACAAGTCACATTCTTCTTTTGATCTTGGGCCCTTGGGGCACTTGGCCTTTTAATGTGACTAAGGTATTCAATCCCCGTTTTCATGAGTACATTAACAATATCAAATTTTTATAATTTTTGTTCATGTACAATAAAAGATATCGCTAGTTTAAAACGCGTCTCGACAAATGTGTCAAATTGAATAGTAAATAGTGGATTTGAATGGAGGGAGTGTACTTAGTAAACTGATGATTAATATCAGCAAAACCGATTAAGAAACCAGAATAAATTTATAAATTAGCAAGTTTGATTAATACTCCCTCCGGTTTTTAATTTTCGTCCCATTCCCTTTTGCACAGAATTAAGAAAATTGATAAAGTATGAATAAAGAAAGAAATGATGATGAATTTTGGTGACTAGCAGACTAGGCACAATGACTCATCAAACATAAAGGTATAAGTGTGTAAATATAATGACAAATTGTGTAAATAAAAAAAAGCATAAGGACAATATGGTAATATACATAGGACAAAAAAAAAAGTTAAGAAATGGGGCAAAAAATAAAAACTTGCCAAATAAGGAATACGGGGCAAAAATAAAAAAACCGGAGGGGGTATATTTGATCATCATAATTATTTTAGAGGTGTTTGAAAATAGACAATTATTCGAAAAGTAAGTAAATGACTAAATGATCCAGATAAAATGAATACGACTAAGACCCTGTTCTTTTGGACTGAAACTGACTTAACTTAACTTAACTGAACTTAATTTAACTGAAACTGACTGAAATATAGAGACAAAATATGCCTCCTGGAGCTGAACTGAACTGACTGAATATAAGTCCAAAAGAACATGACCTAAATACGTTTTTTTTGTATTAGATGTGATAAACACGAGGAACAAACCTAATGTAGATGTAACACGAGGAACAAACCCAATTTAAGACACAATTTCACGCCGATTTCGATCTCGATCTCGATCTCTTTATTTTTGGACTGGTCGACTGGTAGGTTGTCTGTAGAGATCTGACTCCTCTTCCTCAACCACTGGAAAACCAAACCCTTCATTTTTCTCTCTCACTCCATCGATCGATCTAGCTCATTTCTTGGGTTATTTCAACAGAAAAGAGAGAAAAATCCCCAGAAAAATAAGGAGAGCATAGAAAATGGCAGATCAAAATGCAAAATCTACAGGTGTTTGGCCAACTGTTAAACCCTTTGTTAATGGTGGTGCTTCTGGTATGCTTGCTACCTGTGTCATTCAACCCATTGACATGATCAAGGTCTCCCATTTCCCCTCCTTTTCCCTTTATCCTTTGGATTTTTCATGTTTATTTTTTTATGTAATTTGGGTTATGTTGAGGATTTTATTATCTGGGTAGATGTGATTTTTCTGTAAAATGCTTTAGTTTTCTTGATTTGTTGGTTTTTGTACTACATTAGGGTTTTGAGTTGTTGTAAAGATCTTATCTTTATGTTGTTTAAGCTTGTAATTTGGGTTATATTGAGGATTTTATTATCTGGGTAGATGTGATTTTTCTGTAAAATGCTTTAATTTTGTTGGATTTTGTGGTACATTTGGGGTTTGAGTTGTTGTAAAGATCTCATCTTTATGTTGCTTAAGTTTGTAATCTGGGTTATATTGAGGATTTTTTTATCTGGGTAGATGTGATTTTTCTGTAAAATGCTTTAATTTTGTTGATTTGTTGGTTTTTGTGCTACATTTGGGTTTTGGGTTATTGCAAAGATCTTATCTTTATGTTATTGTGAGACCGTCCCATACAAGTTTTTGTGAATTTGTAATTTGGGTTATATTGAGGAATTTGTTAGCTGGGTAGTTGTGAATTTTTTCTTTTTAATTGGTTTAATTTTGTTGATTTGTTGTATTTGTGCTACAATTGGGGTTTGAGTTGTTGTAAAGATCTCATCTTTATGTTGTTTAAGTTTGTAATTTGGGTTATAATGTGAATTTTATTAGCTGGGCAGATGTGATTTTTCTTTGTAATTGCTTTAGTTTTCTTGATTTGTTGTTTTTTTGTATTGTAAAGATCTTATCTTTATGCTGTTTGATTTGTAATTTGGGTTATGTTGATGAATTTGATAGCTCAGCAGTTGTGATTTTTCATTTTAATGCTCGTGTTTTTATGATACATTCAGGTTTCATTAAGGGTAAAGATCTTATCTTTATGTTGTTTTAAGTTTGTAATTTTTGGTTAGTTTGAAGATTTGGTTAGCTGGATAGGTGTAATTTTTCATTTTTAATGCACTAGTTTTCTCATTTTCTTGTTTTTTGCTTCATTGGGTTATGAGTTATTTGCTGAGATTCAATCTTTTTTGTTGTTTAAGTTTGTAATTTGGGTTAGTTTGAGGATCTTGTTAGCTGGAATTCGCTAGTTTTCTTGCTTTGATGTTCTTGACGATTCCTGATACCAATTCATGTTAGCCGATCCCAAATCTTCTGGGACTAAGGCTCTGATGATGATGATGATGTTGTTGTCGTCGTCGTCTTGCTTAGATGTTCTTGTACTACACTGAGTTTTGAGTTAATTATTGTAGAGATCGTATCTTCATGCTGTTTTAGTTTGTAATTTGGGTTACTTTGTAGATTTCGTTAGTTGGGTCGTTGAAAATTTTCCTTTTAATACTCTAGTTTTCTTAGTTTGTTGTTTTTGTGCTACATTGAGTTTTGAGTTATCGTAAAGAACTCATCTTTATGCCGATTTTAGGAGATGAACAGATAAGATTTGCATCTTAGTGAGATTTTTCACGCTTAGTGACATGTAAAATCCATCTTTTGTTGGGTGTTGTGAGAGCTGAATTTAGGTCATATGAGCATGTATTATGTTGTTTAACTTCTATTATGTGAATTGGGTAGGTGAGAATTCAACTCGGTCAGGGATCGGCCACCCAAGTCACAAAGAACATGCTTGCTGCTGAGGGTTTTGGTGCCTTCTACAAGGTATGAATCTTTATGTTCACGGTTTTGGCGCCTTCTTTCTTACACTTTTAATCTTTATGTTTCAACTAGTGTTCTCCCTCTTGTATTTTTCCCCCTCATATGTTGTCCCTCGGCGCAGGGTCTTTCTGCAGGGTTGCTCAGACAAGCTACATATACTACTGCACGACTTGGTTCTTTCAGGTTCGCTTTAACGTATCTAGATAGCATCTGAGTTGAAAAAGCAGATGGGTGAATTTGAATTATGTACTTATATATGAGTATGTTATTTTTTCGAAGGATTTTGACCAACAAGGCGATAGCTGCTAACGACGGGAAGCCTCTACCCCTCTACCAGAAAGCACTCTGTGGATTAACAGCCGGTGCTATTGGAGCTTGCTTCGGTAGCCCTGCAGATCTCGCCCTTATCCGTATGCAGGCCGATGCAACTCTTCCAGCTGCTCAGAAGAGACACTACAAGAACGCATTCCACGCTCTTTCCAGGATAGTTGCAGATGAGGGAGTTTTGGCACTGTGGAAAGGCGCAGGCCCGACAGTCGTGAGAGCCATGGCATTGAACATGGGAATGCTCGCTTCTTATGATCAGTCTGTCGAGTTCTTCAGGGATTCTGTCGGCTTGGGCGATGCTTCCACTGTTGTCGGTCTGTTCTTACTTCTTAGATCCTTCTGGAATACTGATATCATCATTGCTAGAATAATCTAGATCGACTTGTACTGTATATGTTTTGTTTTGTTTTGTTTTGTCGTGTTCCTGCAGGTGCTAGTGCCGTATCTGGATTCTTTGCTGCTGCATGCAGTCTGCCGTTTGATTACGTGAAAACACAGATACAGAAAATGCAACCAGATGCTACTGGAAAGTATCCTTACACCGGCGCTATGGACTGTGCACTGAAAACCTTGAAAGCAGGCGGACCCTTCAAATTCTACACTGGATTCCCCGTTTACTGTGTCCGAATCGCTCCTCACGTCATGGTAATTATTCATTTATTTATCTATTTTTTCATGAAATTTCTCAAATCCAAGTTCAAACTCGATACTTGTCCATGGCCTTTCAGATGACATGGATATTCTTGAGCCAAATCCAGAAGGTGGAGAAGTCTATCGGTTTGTAGAGGTAGATTTTATCAAAATGGTAGCGGATATGAAGCCTCGAGATTTTATTTTATTTTTATTTTTGTTTTATTTTTTCGCATGCACTGCGCGTTGCAAATTTTGCTGCTGCTGCTAAAATAAATGACACTCCGGAGTAGTTAAGATATTCGTTCGTATTTAGAATACTACATGATTCTTATATGGGGAAAGCGACCATGTATCCGTTAGCTGGAGTAATGGTCCGTGTTTTGACGACCCCTTTTGGACGTTGTTGTTGAATGAAATTGTAACCGTTACATAAAGTTTAGGCGAAAGTTTACGCTTCAATGAAAACTCGAGCTCTTTGATGTTATTGAACTACCGTCTTTACTATTCTATGAACCTAGTTCTTTACTTTATTACATGCCCGATTTTTTTTTTTTTTTTTTTTTTGTGTGACTAAGGATCCCGCAGTTGCTACCTTACCTTTGGTGCGCTCTGCATAAACCCTCTGGTATATGCAATAGCCAGCAAATCATGCACACCATGCAAGCCACCCTTTGGGCGACAAGTTCGAAGTCTAAATGACATAGCCTCAAGTCATACAACTTCCACAAGAACAAGAACGCTCGGTTTGAACCTGAGACTCGTGGGGTTGTGACCACATGTTTTAACCATTAGGCTCCACTGTTGTGGGCAATTAATTTTGATATAGGACCTCGTTTGAGCTTATAAAGTCGATTATAACATCCCGTTTTACTCGTGTTTTAGCTAAACAAACCTCATTAAATCACTAATAACGATTCTTTTAAATACTTTCTGTATTCCGATCATTTATTTAGGATTTCTGGCATCTGTTTAGGTAAACAAATGAGTGAGACGAAAGAGTAACAGGAGTAATAATAATGAGGTGAAGCAAGGAAAGTGCATGATGCATAAAACAAGAGGTGGGAAGACAAGAAAAATGTGATTTAAGGCAACAAAATTGTGTTAGACAAACACTATCCGTACCAAATTGTTGTCCCTACACGCAATGAATGCATCCATTCATATACAAAATGCCAATTCCCTTCCTCAATTATTGTCACTTAACAAATACTCATTCCTAACCAACTACCTCCTTTCCCGTGTCAGATATACCCGTCTTAAGATCTTAAAACCTTTATTATAAAGCTCAAAATCTTAAAACCAGTTGTACATTGAGCTATGTACTACAACTGGTTGTATAATCTTCTAATTGATCCTCCTTTCCCGTGTCATATATACCCGTCTTAAGATTATTATAACGAGTTAAATATCATCCAACGTGTTTAGAATAGACCCATCCTTTTTCACGCTGCACGCATGCATTAACATGTTAATTAGAGCAAGATTCATAAGAATATTATCATCAGAAATTGAAATATTAATTCATATTTAATTACCCTACTTAGTAGCATGTTAACGTGTGCCATTGGGCACACGTTAAAAAGCCCGTCTTAGAATAATTATAACGAGTTAAATAACGTTCAACGTGTTTAGAACAGACACATCCTCTTTCTAGCACAAAATGCTTTTGTTTTATCAGTTTTTTTAACATGTGCCTAGTAGACACACGTTAACATGCTAATTAGAGCAAGATTCATAAGAATATTATCATCAGAAATTAGCATGTGAACGTGTGCCAATGTCACTGGACACACGTTAGAAAAACCGTTGTTTTATTCATCTGGAGCCACAACCATATCTTATTATTACATCTAAACACCCTCCCTACAAATTTCATTTTGAGTTTTTAACCATTAATCACATCTACTTCACTTTCCCAACCCAAATCCACACACAAAAAATACTCCTATTATCTTATCATCATAATCATAATCATAATCAAAGAATGATGACACAAATTAACTTCATAGTGATGCTACTAATCATGATCTTAGTACCCCTCTTACTATACACCTTGTTCTTCCTAATCAAGTGCCCATCTTCATCATCATCATCAAACCCTTTAACCCTTTTTCGACACCGGTCCGTAAATTCAGGTAACAACAACAATGATGGTGATGGTGATGGTGATGATAATAGTAAGAAGAATGATGTGGAGTTGATTATAATGAGTTCAAACATGATGAAGGGAAAAGTGGATACAGAATGTCCAGTATGTTTGTCAGTGTTTGTAGAAGGTGAAGAATTGAGAGAATTGAAGATATGTAAGCATTTGTTTCATAAGAATTGTATTGATAAATGGGTTTCTATGCATTTTAGTTGTCCTGTTTGTAGGGCTTTTGTTAGTTGTAGTAGTCAATATAAGAGTTGTAAAGAGAAGGAAATTGGAGGGTTTTCTTCAAGAGATGTTGTTGTTGGTAGTAGAAGAGAAGGAAGAAGTGATCTTTGGCAAGGTTTGCCTGATTCTTCTGGCTTGATTTGACGGTTTTGGAGAATGATTCATGTCAGTCACTCCTGAAATCGAGTGGTTAACGATTGTTATATAGAAGGAAGGAGATTCAAACTTTAGATATAGTTATTTGTGTCTTGAATATTAGTTTTAGTGTAATGATTGTTTAGATGTTTGTATGAAATTATGTAAGGAGGATGAATATATAGGGATTTCGAGGGAATTTGAATTCAGGTTACGAATATCATCTCTCGTGAATTTCGGTTTGCCTGATTCTTCTGGCTTGGTTTGACGGTTTTGGAGAATGATTCATGTCGGTCACTCCTGAAATCGAGTGGTTAATGATTGTTATATAGAAGGAAGGAGATTCGAACTTTAGATATAGTTATTTGTGTCTTGAATATTAGTTTTAGTGTAATGATTGTTTAGATGTTTGTATGAAATTATGTAAGGAGGATGAATATATAGGGATTTCGAGGGAATTTGAATTCAGGTTATGAATATCATCTCTCGTGAATTTAGGTTTGCCTGATTCTTCTGGCTTGATTTGACGGTTTTGGAGAATGATTCACATTAGTCAATCCTGAAATCGAATGTTTATGATAGATTGGTTAATGATTGTTATATAGAAGGGAGAAGATTCGAACTTTAGATGGAGTTACATATTTTATTCTTGAATATTAGTTTTAGAGATGATTGTTTAGTTGTTTAGATGTTTATATGAAATTATGTAAGGAGTATGAATATAGGGATGTCGAAGGGATTTGAATTCAGGTTATAAATATCATCTCTCGTGATCTTACAAGTTCATGAAAATGTTACTAGTGTATTAATGGTACATGAATGGCTTGCTTGTATGTAGTAGGTAATTAGATCACATTGATGTGTATTAGGAAGGGGGAATCAAACCTTAGTTTACTTATCTTATGGCTATTAAAATACTCATTTGAAATTCAGATGATCCTCATATTACACCGGGACATTGTATTTGGTATGAACTTTGTTCAGCGCAAATATGAATTCATTTTATTCTGTGACCCAAAAGCCCAAAAAAGCGTGGATAATAACCTATAAAATCGGTCGTTTTTAACTATTTTTTATTGTGGTTAAATTCCTCTAAAACGCGAATGTTTTTTGACGAAACCTTGTCGTAGGAATTGAATGCGTAATAATGATTATTAGAAATCTCAGACACGAAATAAAATGAAATATAAAACTTGTTTCGACGAATTTCATCATGTCTAAAAAGCACATCTTATGACTTTTAAAAGACTCAAATTAAAATCTAAACGACCCTAATATTACACCGGGGCATTGTATTTGATGTGAAGTTTGTTCAGCGCAATTATGAAACCATTTTTTTCCGGGACTCAAAACATCGAAAAGACGTGGATAATAACCTTCAAAATCGATCGTTTTTCGCTATTTTTGATCGCGGTAAAATTTCGTTTAAAGCGCAAATATTTTTTGATGAGAACTTGCCGATAGGAACAGAATATCTAATAATGATTATTAGAACCCTTAGACACGGTAAAAAATGGAGTATATAATTATTGTCAACGAATTCCGGCACGTTTTAAATGACAATCTTATGACTTTTAAAAGACTCAAATTAAATCCAAACGACCCTGATATTACACCGGAGCATTGTATTTGGTTTGTAGTTTGTTTAGCGCGATTCTTAAACCATTTTTTTCCGGGACCCAAAACGTCGAAAAAACGTGGATTTTTCGCTAACCTTCAAAATCGATCGTTTTTCGCTATTTTTGATCGTGGCCAAATTTCTTTAAAAACGAGAATGTTTTTTGACGAGAACTTGTTGATAGGAACAGAATGCCTAATAATGATTATTACAACCCTTAGACACGGTAAAAAATGGAGTATATAACTATTTTCAACGAATTCTGGCACGTTTCAAATGACAATTTTATGACTTTTAAAAGAATCAAATTAAATCCAAACGACCCCAATATTACACCGGGGCATTGTATTTGGTGTGTAGTTTGTTCAACGCGATCACGAAACCATTTTTTTCCCGGGACCCAAAACACTGAAAAAACGTGGATAATAACCTTCAAAATCGATCGTTTTTAGGCTTTTAGCTATTTTCGATAGGGTGAAAGCTGTTCTAAAGCGCAAATGTTTTTTGACGAAAACCTGTCGATAGAATTAGAATGTCTAATAATGATTATTAGAACCCTCGGACACGATATAAAGTGGGGTATAGAACTTGTTTTGACTTATCCCGACACATCTTAAAAGACAATATTATGGCTTTTAAAAGACTTTGTTGAAATCCAAATGACCATTATATTATCTCGAGGCATTGTATTCGGTGTGGAGTTTGTTCATCGTAAATATTGATCGATTTTATTTCGGGATCCAAAAAGCCTAAAAAACGTGGATAATAATCTTCAAAAAATCTGTCGTTTTTAACCATTTTTGATAGTTGTGAAAGTTGCTCTAAAGCGCGAATATTTTTTTACAAAAATTTGCCGATATAAATAAATTGCCTAAAAATATTTAAAGCCGTCTCACGATAAAAATATTGTGAAACTACGAACACTCGATCTGTACTTGATATGGTAAAAGATAATGGGCTGGAAACCTTGAAGTTGGCTCACATTGAGTATAGATAATGGGCTGGAGATGAGCTATTGGGCTTATTACAATAATTGAATTTTTTTTAGCAAACTTATATTTTAGAAAAAAAAAAATTAAAATCTATTTATATATTTTGATCTTATTGTAATTAGGTTAATCCAATGGTAAAACTGTAAAATGTAACAATTTCCCTATTTTGTAAAATGAGTCATTAGGTGAGATGTGTTTCGAAAATACTTTACCTTATTAAGAGTTTTAGATGTGAAACTTAACGAAAAATAATGAAAATAGGGAAGAGCATAAACAAAATCAATCATAATTTCCGAAACTTCATGATGAACATCGTTGATATCAAAGGCTTGGATAAAGAATTCAAAGCCTGGATTATTAGTAACACCAATCACCTCTTATGACCTTACAAACTAAAACTGAACAACATTGTTACTCCAAATCTCCTCTAATAAGTTCGATTCAACTTTGATCATCTAAAATTTTTCATAAACTCAGTTTTATTTCGATAAATTCTGTTCAACTCGAAACTAAATCGAAAAGACAAACTTACTATTGTTGTCGATTCGTCGACCTTGAATTATCATTTGGTCTCTCTTAGGACTAAAACCGATCTAAAAATATTTTTTCCATTTCTCTTATTCGATCAGTTATAAATTTGTGACAGATATCGTAGGTCAGTTGCCTTACATTCTAGAAAAGCCTAGTCACCTCATTATAGAATTGACATCTATTGGACCACCCCCCTCCATAATATCTATCTCTTGCTTGACAAAGAGAATGCCTTCAAATTAATAAGTGCCTTGATGATGGGATCCCATATGAATTGATTCAATCAATTCAATTCAATTCAATTCATGAATCTTCTCTCACAAGATTCAATCAACTCAATCAACTAAAATTCCACACTAAAATCCAATCACAAAACTTGATCATTTCTCAATAATTCACTAAAATTTCCCAATTATTTACTTATTCTATTGAATTATTTATAAATTAATCTAATTTAATCCAATTAGATGGATCTAGATGAATGGGAGATTTTATCTGATGGAGGATTGGTTGATCATCTTCATGAAGATCAATCAAAATCCAAGCTCAAGAACACTACTTTGATTGACATGGATTACTTCCATAATTCAACTGTAATTGATGAAGAAAAAGAAGATGAAATCCCAGAAGAAGAAGAAGAAATCCCAGAAGAAGAGGTAATCAAGTTACCATTATTATTATTACCAATTGAATCATCTCAAGATGAACAAGAGATGATTTCCAAACAATTTGTCGACATGAAATCCGATGTGGGTTGTTACCAATTTGATGAAAAAGATGGTAAATTTGAGAAGAAAATCCCAGAAAATGAAGTGGGTAGTTATCAATTTGTTAAAAAAGATGAAAAAATTGGAGCTTTTGAGGTGAAAAACCCAGAAAAAGATGAAGTGATGAAAATGGAGGAAGAAGGTGGTGATGAAAATGGTGGTGTGAAGATATGGAAGTGGGCAATGACTGGAATGGGTGCACTTGTCACCTTTGGATTTGCTGCTGCAACTGTTTCTCTCATTGTTTTTAGTAACAAACATAAAGATGGTAAAAATTCTAAGAATCAAGACCTTCATTTCCAAATTTACTCTCATGATAAGGTAAATCTTTTTTACCCTATCGTCTGCTTAGTCCTGTGTAAAGACCGTTATATGCATAATATATTTACTCTCATGACAAGGTACAACTTTTTTACTTGTCGGTTACTCGTGTGTAAGACTGTTATATGCATATTTACTCTCGTGACAAGGTAAAACTTTGTTACTCGTCGGTTAATCTTGTGTAAGACCGTTATATGCTTATTTACTCTCATGACTAGGTAGAACTTGTTCCCTTGTTGGTTACTCTTGTGTAAAACTGTTATATGCATATCGTCGTTCAATGAAACATTTACTCTCATGACAAGGTAAAAACTTTTTTTTTACTGTATTTAGGTTAGGTTAGTCTTGTGTAAGACCATTATATGCATATCGTTATTCAATGAAAGATGGGGCATGTGTTTTTTTCATTTTGGGTGAATAAAAATGATGATTATAATGTTGTCGAGGTTTGAACCTGATCCTGAGTACAACCTCTTATGATTATCAACTAAATTAGATGCAATTTTATTGGTGCTATTATTGTGGATCATGTCAAGCCATGCATATATGTTTATCCATCCTGAATTAATACAAAAAATTCTTATGAGACGGTTTTACAGAAGATTTACTTATTCGATTTGGATAGGCAAACTTGTTATTATTTGTTATTTTCCCAATTAAGTTTGAAAGAGTGAAGTTTTAGAATGGGATATTCAATTAATTTTATTTGTCTCAATTGTTGTTACTTGTTATACTTGTTAGTTGTTAGTCATTGGACTTGGTTAAGGATGGATAAGGGAGTAATATAGATAAGTTAAAATATTAAGTATGTAATCATACCTAATCAAGGCTTAATATGAATTCTAAATTAACATGACTTTGTCAATTGTCACTACTCACTAGTTAGATTAAGATACCTCTTCTCACTCCATTGTGAATTGAATAATAGGTTTCAGATTTGAATTGAATAATAGGTTTCAGATTCGAACATGGTTACGATTATATGGTATTGAAGATGTCTCAGTCAGACCTAGTATGTTGAAATCACCTAGTATGTTGAAATCTTCCACTTTGTAAGTCTGTAATGCGACTAAGTAAACGTTTCTTTTGACAAAAAATGATCATGGTTATGGTAATGTGACATGTATAGTGATCATTAGGAATCTAATGTCATTTGTTCAAAAAAGAATAGTATAGTATGCCTATAGGAGACCAATAATGGGGGTTGTTTACTTGTTTAATAAGTTAGGTGTTGATGCTTAATTACATTGGCTACAACTTTTTTGTATGTATGCATGTATGTGGAATGTGGGTGATGTTGTTTGCTTGTTTGATTGGGGTTGCAAAACTCTTTTCCTAAAAGTTTGCTTGATTCATGGGAAAGTCTCAATCCCCCAAAAATTGGAACTCCTTGTAGATTTTCACAAATTCTTGTTTGTGACGGGTAAAACTGTCACAAGCTTGCAAGGGGCCAAGTAGTTTAGATAAGACAAAAATTATGGTGGCAAGGTAGCAAATGCTTTGTTATTATTCATCAAGTGGACAATACTTGACCCGTTATAACCTTGTAACGGATACCCATCACAAAGGAGACTTGTGGTTGATTTTTAGCAAGTTCAATTCCTCTTTGCTTTTGCCAACTAGTAATAATGCAATCAACTCATTAGTTTTCGGGGTTAAGTTACTATTAAGGAAATCAAAACACGACAGACTTACTAAACTGGTTGCGTTTCTTTCTTTTCACGATAATGTTGTAGTTTTGTGACCATGGTAATATTGTTGTATTTGTAGAGATTCAAGCAAGTGGTTCGCCGTGCAAAGAGGTTAAACGAAGCGATTTCTGTGATGCGAGGGGCGCCTATGACGAGGGCACACATCACCATTGGTGGGTACTATGAAGCTTTGTAATTAGAAGCTAATAAACTTGCCTTCGTCAAGTGATCCGATGGGTCAGTTCGGGTGGAATCATTGAAATATCGTGTTATTCGTGTATTGTATATATAATGTTTATAAATTGTACTTAAAATGTTGTTAAATTAAATAGACTTTAGATTCTATGATATTTTGTTGGATTTGATCACATGTAGTATGTCATGTGTCAAATTTTTACCTTGTTTATATGTAGTAATGAATAATTTGGAGTTCCAAATTGCTTGGGAGGTGGTCCTTTGCCTCCTTTGTTTGTTACCAAAATGCACCTTGAGTATTTGGATTGTTTCCATGAAGTTGACCAATATAGATCCCAATTTTGGGTAGTTCACATAAAAATTATGTACGCAATGTGAAAACTCTGACGACAAAACGTGAAAGTAATCTATTACGCTTATCACTAATCGAAAGAATTCCTTAGAAGTCGAGGAAATAACATTTTTATGAGGCACTGTAACTCATTTATTCAGTTCAATCTGGTCCCTATAACTTCATTCTATCTAGTCTATTCAACCTAGTTACTTCAGTTTTGTTCAATTCATTTAGTTATAACCGTCTTTTAATCTGAAAAAACAAGGCTTAAGTCAATCGTTAAGGGGTGTTTACAAACCTCGACATTATCCCAACTTATTAGAGGCAATTACGTTAATAACGTTAGCGAAGAAGAATGATCTTTTCATACAAAAGTACAGTTTCACGGTACGAAACCGTCTTTCATGAATCATGATTCATAGAATCTAGATTAAATGTAGAAGTATCAAGTTTGGTACGTAGGACCCTTGGCTTGTTAAGGCGTGGAGCTTGTAATTGTCTGATTGCTGAAACTGTCGGTCGTCGTGTTTAAGTTACGTGTATCAAGTACGAACCACTTCAAGCCATCAACCATGAAAAATAAATATACGTATACGTTGCTTTAATTTAATTTAATTTAATCACGTATATATAATATATAATCACGTATATATAATATACTCGTAATTTAGATATGTATAACCAAATTCGATTAATTTATTACTCTGATATACTTGTAATTTAGATATGAAGTGACAATAAATATATTCGATGTATAGTCGCTCGTGTTGAGCTTCATTTGTACTGTTTTATTCGATCTATTTATGATGTTATGTTTATTTCATGTGAGAACATATATATTTATCGATTAATTTGATTTTGTTAAGCATGGGGAATTAATTTTGTTAAGCATGCGGAATTAATTTCTGACCATACCTAATTAATATTTCGATATTTCATAATATTTTGAATACGGGATTGTAATGATAGAAACCCTTATTTTGATTATAATGGTCAAAAAAATTATCATAAAATGACATTTTTTACTTCCGTTGTAATGTACCACCGACACAGATCATCACATATTAACGTTGTTAAATTTGAGACAATATTTTCAATTTTTCATGATGAAATTTGAGCTATACCATTAACAAAACATAAATTATTGTCTTCTGTAATCTAATTATCCGTCACTTTATTATAACGGTCAAATACTATTCATTTACATAAAAAATGACAAAAAACACACTACAAAATCAATATTTACTCTTTTCTATACAGATAATATTTGACTCGTTATAATAAATTGAGACGAGGTATAGAAATATTCCTTTGAATCTTTGATCCACAAAGAAAGGCCCACATTAGACAAGAGATTGGCCTATTGGATTTGGTATTTTGGTCATTATTCAAAGGATAATAGGTCCAATTTGATTACTTGTAACTTGCAAATGGGTGATGGCTAATAAGTCAAATAATTCAATGTAGTGAATATTATGGTTTATGGATGTACTCTACTTAGACAAACTTACGTGCTTCTTTTGCTTTTTTCATACATCCTTCAATCACTCTCGCCTGTCTTAGACCCGTCAAAAGTTGATCTGTTTGAAACTCAAACGAAAAATAACTCAAACTAATTCATTATTGTTCGTAGGGGTGTTCAACGGTCCAAACCCGGATCGGATCGGATTAATCGAATATAAAGATAATAGTTGAGTTTCAACCTTCGCCTTAACATTTTGGTTGAATCAGTTTCATAACATGGTATCAGAGTCACTGTGATCAAAGGTCACCAGTTCGAATCCTGACAGCTTCGACACATGGTATAGCCCAACGGACATTCGACATTTGAGTGAGGGAGCATAATAGAATATAAAGATATAGTTGGGTCGGGTCTCAACCATCGCCATAAGGTTTTGGTTGAATCGATTAAACAACTCCTGGCCCGCCCAGCCCTTTTTTCTAGGGTATGGGCCTCTAATAACGCCGAAAAAAAGTCCAAAACCCGGCTCAAAATGGGCTGGGTTGTGTTGCATGGGCCTGACTATACAGTTAACGAAAGATGTTCCTGAGCTGATTTCAAATAATATGGGTCGGGTCCCCAATGAAGCATTCGGCCCGTTTGGTATTAGTGATTATGAGTACGGAGTAATACAGTTACATTATTTTGGGCAGTTCATCCTTAAGTACTTTGATTTAAGATATTTAAAATTGAGTCTTCAAATAATTGCAATGTTATTTTTTAGGTTGATTTTGTCAAATTAAACCTTTCTAATTGTCAACGACTCATTAATTTGACAAAATCAGAACGATTTTTTTGGGTAAAGGATCAATAAGAACGATTTCAATGTTGATCCGATTCAAACCAAATTACAAATATCAGTTTTTAGGGTTTTTTTTTACTTATTTTTATGAAAAATATACTCCCTCCGTTCCAATGAATTGTTTGGCTTTGCTTTTGGCACAAAGGGAAAGAGAACCAATGGGGAAGTGACATGTGGAGTCAAAGGTCAAATTACATATTAAAAACATTCTTAAAATAGAAAGGCAACTCATTCATTGAGACACCCCAATATGGAATAAGCAAACAATTCATTGGGACGGAGGAAATATCATATTAAGTCGCAGATGACACCCGACGGTCAATCTCATGATTAGAATAAGTCATTGTCTCCCATTAGTAAGAGTGTTACGGTATTTATTAACATCAAATGTCATACTGATATACTGTTTTCATTCAAATTCAATAGACACACTAACCGTTAGAAAAATCTTCAAAATTCTTGATAATCCAATGTAAATAAATACTCTCGTCATATTGATGATATTCAAATGCGTCTCGACGAATGTGAGAAGATGAGTGATAAAGGGTGTACTTATTTGGTGGGTCACAAAAACTCATATGAGACCGTTTCACGGTAAATCCGTCTCACGGTAATTTACCGTGAAACCTTTCACATAAGAGGGAGTTATTAAATTTGTAATCACTTCCTATGTGAGAGGTCTCATGATAAGATTACCGTGAGACGGTCTCACAAGATACTTATTATGGATAGGGTAGGGTAGGGAAGCATGAAGTGAGGTTAGCATGTGTAGAAATGAATTGGGGGCCAGTCCAGTTATATGATTAACATAAACAGGCTGTCATATGAGGCTGTCATACTCTCATATTCACATGGCCAACTAATTTTACCCTCCACATTCCACATCTTTGCTTTTTCCACCCAATTAAATTTCTTCTGTTGTTGTGTTGGGTTGGGACGTTGGGTTGTCACTTGTCACACCCTACAACCACAGTCAAACCCATGTTAACACTTTATTATTAGGACTAAACCCCTTTAATAATTAATTAATCAATTAATTTCAACTAATCAACTATTCAATCCTATGACATTTTAGGTATCGATTCCTACTTTAATTAGCTTATCAAACCGTGTATAACAACTAACTAGCTTAGTGATCTGCTCACTAGGTAAACACGTCTTTTTAACATGTACTCTCTACCATTCATTGGAATCCTACCATTTGATTAAAATATATCAAATGGTAGGATTCCAGTAAATGGGAGGAGTATTAAACTTATGGTAGGTTTCCAAAGAATGGGAGGAAGTATAATCACGTTCGCTTGCTACAGCTGGCAAACCAGCGCCAATTTGAAGAAAAGTCTGTGTCTAGCACAGCCCGGCACGACTCTAAATCCCAAAAAAAAAAAAAAATCCTGAAATCGGCGCAGGGGTCTGCCAGGCACGACAGAGCCACTGACACAAAGCACGGCCTGACACGTCCGTTTTACCAGCTCTATGATGCTCGCCTCTCATTGAACAACGAATCTAAATGATATGGAGCAAGTTATATAATTCGCCTTACTTTAGGCTCAGTACCTAGTTATGTAAAATCAGTACTACTAGTACTTCGTATTGAAGTTACACAATTGGTGATCGCGTTTGGTTATGAAGTTACATTTGAGTGATTGAGTTGATCCACTTTCAACACCTAAAAAAAACTCAAATTTAATGAATTTGGTTTTAGAAATTACATTGTATGTTCAATTTCAACACAAAAAAAAAAAAAAAAAAAAATCTCAAATTTTTACATTGATTGTATTTCATGCTCATTCAAAAACAATTTGCAAAAGATTGTGTATAAAAATAATGATAAAGGGAGCAATGATGATGCAATGGTATATTTAATTATTTTTTGATGGCAAATGGTGTAAAAAGGTGAATACATAAGGACATTTTGGTAAAATATACAACACAAATATGGAAAGTGGGGTAAAAAATAAAAACCTGCCATATAAGGAATACGGAGCAATAATTAAAAACCGGAGGGAGTATATGTTAAGATTTGAGAGGAGAAGGTCGTTAGCAATCCTCGACAACCAAAACAATAAATCAAGAATAGACGATATCAAATATAAATCGATTAAATATATTACATAGAAAGAATGTGAACAAAAAAAAATTCAAAAAAAAGAAAAACAAAAATTCAATCCTTCGATTTCTCATACCCCGCCATTCTCAACTAGAATGGGAGAATTGAGAAACGACTTTACACCCGAATAATCATAATAGTAGTAATAGTAGTAGTAGTAATAGTAATTGGAAATTAAAATTTGATTTAAAATAGGAATCCGAAGGCGAGGGCGATAAGGGAAGCGGCGGCGGCGGGGAGGAAGACGGTGGCGTCGGAGGCGGGAGCAGGGGCGGGTGCGTCAGCTGCGGCGGAGTTCTGGACGGCGAATGCGGCGAAGATTACCATGACTGCGGCGAAGATCACTCTCATTCTCATTGATTCCATTTTTATGATTGAAAGAAGAAGGAAATTGGAATTGGAATTGGGGATTTGAATGATTTGGGGGAAAAGTAGAGGAAATTAGGGTTTGAGTTGAGGAGTTGAGTGAGAGGGTTAAGGGGTTTTTATAGAGAGGGAAAGGGGGGGTTACGGGTAGCGGGCAGGTAGGGTTTACTCGGTATTGATAATAGAGCCGTTGTACTAACGGTCATATGAGCTGGGACCTTAGACCCGTATAACGAGTAGACCGTTTTGGATTTGGGTACTTCACTACGACACTACTTCCTCGATGTTGTAGTGTTGTACTCCGTATCTTATTGTTATTCTTGACAAAAAGTGAATTCAGTTAAAATTTTGGTAATCGATATACTTCCACCGAGTTTCTATTATTGTCCCACTTTCCTTTTTGAGCTGAGTTTGATTTTTGTCATGTCATGAATTATTCTTCTCGTTCAAAAAAAAAAGATGGAAGGGATGAATTAACATTTAGCTACGGAGAGTGTGTCATTGTCAGATTTTTAAGAATCAGATCATTTTCGGATTATACGTGTGAAAAAAAACATGTTTTTGCGTGTCTTATAGTGCTTAGTACAGTATCAAAGTATAATCATATATAGTTCTGTTTAAACATAAAGTTAGGTCGTATTTAGTATCGTCTAACAAATGAAGAAGAGGGTACTAAAGATCCGGTTAAGATAAGTATCATGGATAATACGATCAAGTTCGCGTTTTGATAAAAAAAAATCTCATAAATAGAAGGGGTGTTCGAGATGCCCTTGTATAGTCCCACCAGTCACAGCTATATCGTAATTCAACTAAATAAATGTTTTATTTTATAAAACAGAAAGGTGCCCGAGGTGAGATGACCGAAGTAGTTGGTGAGGAGTTTGAGTTGGTTACGGGGTGTTGACAGAGGAGAGAGGAAAGAGAAGAAGAAGAAGAATAATGGTGGGAAACAGCTGTTTTACAACGGGATTGCGGCGGTAACTGCTCTTTCTGTTTCGTGGCCCCCTTTATTTGTATATCTGTCATAAATTGATAATGGGTCAAATATTATCTCTTATTCCCTCCCATCCATTCAATCCTTGACATGGGAGATTTCACAATTTTTAAGAAAAGTGGTAAAAGTAGGAGTATTATTGGTAAATCAAATGATTTTATGGGTCCACCAAATTTAAAGGAAGGAAAAAGTAGTGGCACTTTGTGTAAATAGAGTAAGGATATAAGGATTATAGGGTAAAGTGTTTTGCCAAAAAGGGAATGTAAAGAATTGATTGGATTGTCCATTTATAGTAAGTGTAAAGAATTGAATGAATGGGAGAAAGTAATTAGAAAAGATAAGTCTAAGAAAAATATTGGGATTTGCCTTTATCTATTTGAGTGAATATTACTCCCTCTCCACCACAATGATCTTCCAACTCCATAATGGCATGAAAGGTGATAAATTGTTGGGTGAAATTCAAGATGTCAAATCGTAAAAAGTAACCAATAGGAAGAGAGTATAATGGATGAATGAGGAAAGTTTTGAAGTGGGAAATCTTAGTGGAATTTCTTTTTAAAGAAAGTGGAAAAATCTTAGTGGTGGAGAGGGAATACTTAACCCGTTACACATTTATGATGAATATTCCGTCATAAAAAATTGGCTACATTCATTTGGTGCAATTACATTTCAACCACTCCCTTTTTCTAAGATTCCCATATCCTCCGATCGTTTCAAATAATATTTGATTTTTATTCTCTTAATTATATGAGGAATCCTTGTGCATAGGCAATAGGCTCTAAACCACACCATTGAAAGCTTCTATTCTCATGTCCTTTTTCATCATTTTCTAAATTGAATGATAATTTTTCTTACATCAACAATTTATTTATCGAGTTTTAAATGGAAGAACATTATCTCTAAAAAAAAAATTATTAACAACCTTAAGACTTGGATTCACCATTGTGGTTGCCGAAGAATTTCACCAAAAATTTAGCTCGACTCTATTGTTGTGGGCTTTTGAAAGTTATCTTAACGTGGATATTAATAAAAATTTACTCCGTACTTATCAATTTCTCTTAACATGTATCCTTAAAAGTTTTTTCGATATTCTTGAAGTACAGTAGATATGATTTGATACATCAATTTCTCATGATATGGTGTAGTGAATATTTCTTTAACTAACTTATTAACATAGACAAATAAACTGTGTTTTGTCCAAATGCGTTTCTGGTACGGTGTATCTATGGGCCAATAGGAACATTTGGTCTTTGTGTCCGATCGCTGGCCCGCCCAGGCCAAGCCATTATTGCCTCATGGGACACCCCCGTCACGTTAGTACTGCTAACGAACCATCTCAACCAAAATCTTAAGGCGATGGTTGAAGGCCGTTTATATTCTATTACGCCCCTTCACTCGAATGCCCTATGGGCTTGAAGAGTGGTTAGTATACACCGGCTCCCCCGTACCGTGTGCTGAAATTACACTAGATAGTTTGAGATATTGGAGGCTGTCAGGGTTCGAACTCGTGACCTCTGGCTCTGATACCATGTTAACGAACCATTTCAACAAAAACCTTAAGGCGATGGTTGAAGGCCGTTTATATTCTATCAAGTACTACCGCTAGAGAAGTGCAACGTAGGGCAATAAAAGTAAGCGGAAGAGTACGATAGATAAGGCACGAGCTTCATCATCCAAATTGTTGTAATGCTGACAATTCCCGGAAGTCATTGAGACATTCGCGTTGTCAAGAGACAAGAACGAAGTGGACTTGAATAAATGCGTAAAAGCTTAAAAAGAAGACTCTTCTACACCTCGGTGATCTAACTTTACCGTCAATGGACCAACAATCCAAAGACAACCAGAAAACTAACGAGAAGAGACGAGAATTCCCCTCAACCAATCTTTTGACTATGGGCTCGTTTGGTTCACCACTTCACCATGGGAAGATGGAGTTACCAGGAACTTAAATTCACGGGAATTTGTATTTCATGGGAATAACAAAAATATTGTTTGGTTGCCATGTGAGAAATAACTTCATGCGAAAAGTTCTACACACCAAGGGCTTCCCCCATCATGGAGGAAGTGGAAATTCCCGAAAAGTGGAAATTCCCAGGGAGTGGGCAACCAAACAACTCCCAATTTATCAATTCATGGGAAGTTCTAAAGTAGAACTTCTCAGGATTTAAGAGGGCAACCAAACGACCCCTATAATCCGGATGCACGAAAACACGATCCACAGTTGAAACAAACGGCAATAAACATAAAGAAAGATAAGACAAAAAGCCGTCAGCCAATCCGACCCTTCAAAGAACCAAACTCTACCCTCAACCAACCCACCCGAGCCCAGATCGGCCCACCAAAATCTGGAAAAAACCATGGCATTGTTCCTTACCTCGATTGTAGATTGTTCCTCTTAAAATCGTTTTTTTTTTCTTGCGTGGCATATGGCATTGTAATCATAAATATGACTCATACAACTATATAAGGAGTATTAGCAATAAACAGTGAAATTATAGAAAAAGGATTAACCTTGTAATGATCCGCTACCTATCCCGAGATGCGAAAAACATAATTGAATGTAGCGCTGACGAAACTCGGTTTTGGGAGAATTTCATCAACGCTGCACTCAATGATGATTTTCGCGATCTTGTGCGTGAATTCCTGCAAATCTTGCAAGCTTTTTGGTTGAACATATGAAGGATATGAACCAGATAATCTACATGACTTAGGAGTTAAGAGAAATGTACTGTATATATAAGGAAAACTTTCAAACCTGAAATAATCCTGAAGTAAGTAGTACGTTTAGTACGTACTCCAAGTACAATTGCACATTTGTACTGCATCAAATGAGAATTTTCAAGGGTGTACAATATTATAAAAAAAATGCATAATTTCACATAGTAGATGAACTGTGAACACATTTACACTAAACAATGAATTGTGGTTGTGTACTGCACCTGCATCAGTGTACTACTAACAAATACGAAATACTCCTTCCGTTCAACTCCAACCTACCCATTGAACACCGTTCCATAAGCAAGCAAACAAATCTTCAAAATCTTTTATAAAGAGTATTATACTTTTATATATTGGGTGATGAAAGATAGTAACAATGTAAAATGCAACTTGGCATATGTGCAAAAAGTAAAACGTGTAGCATGGAAACAAATGGGATAACTCGAACTTCGCTACAGTAAAGTTCGAATTATCCCAAATCTGATGATATGAAAGTGAAACTTTTTCCATGGCGAGGGTAGTCGTTTGTATGAAATATAGTTATTTTGTGAAAGCTACCTTGAGCTACCACCACCCTCCTTTTTTCAGGCGGTATATCTTCTAGTTGCTACTGGACTTTGCTGCTTGAAGCATTTCGACTATGAGTGTCTTCACATCCCTGACAAAATACTGGACTGTTAGTTTCTATTTACTCTGTAGTCCGTACTTTACTGCATGAAAGATCAGACATTTCGATTAGTCCTGCTTTAATCTCCTAAATTTGCAGCCCACAGATTCTCAAATCGATGTAGTTTATGAAATAGCATAGGCAAACCGGGTTTGATAGTTGGAATTCTCCCACATTCTCAAAGAGACAATCTTACCAAGTAAAGAGAAGCTAATTGAATCCAAGTAACCCAATTAAGGTCCTGTACTTTTCGACTGAAGTGAAGTGAAGTGACCGAGTCAAAATGAACCTAATGGGGCGCTTAACTGAAGTGAAGAAAAATGGGGCTTAACTGAAGTTGAAAAGAACAAAGCCTAATACTCGTACATTTTAGTGTGACCGGCTGACCGCCACATTTATGAAATAAATCTATTAATACAATGGACCCAACCAATATTCATTGATCATTGTAGGTCACATTTTCTACATGCAGCCTTCCATGAATAAAGCATTTACTTTAAAGCAATTAAGGCTCTCAAATATTATACGGAGTAACTTACTTTCTATCAACTGCGGGCCTTGGAAAAGGAATTCGGAGTTTGTACGTCTTTCCAAGGTAGCTAGCCTGAAATGGGAAATAGGGTAATGTTAAATGATTAACTGTAAATCAACTGTAGATCAAAATAGGCTGAAATTTTCAGAGAACACCAGAAAATGAGAATTGGTTCACAAGTCCATTCACGGAACAAATCTAAATAAGTGGGGACGATTTCAAAGGAACGGAGGGAGTATATTTCTTCCGAAAGAAGATACGTGATGTGGTGTGGCTCGCTCAGATAGAACAATCCTAAAAATCCACATTGGACGACAATATGAGCGAAAGATAAAGCAGAAAGAGGAGGTCACCTTAACATTGAAGCCTAGATGATCAAGATCCAGTATGTAAGCAGATTCCACCTGCACAAATAAACATAAATTTAACTAACTTATGAGAACCAATTTTCCCGTGATCAATAACTAAGAGCAAGTCCAATAGTGGGCTACAACGTGATGTAGCCAGACTTGCCAACTCATATTTTTGGGCAACATCAATTTCCGGCTACAACTCCCTATAAAATCACTTTACACTGCACGTGAACGCCACCATAAGAGCAAGTCCAATAGACAGCGGCAATACATTGTTGCTTGATTTGCCACATCATTTTTTTAGCTATTTTACTTTTGGAGCTACGTACCGTTCCAATAGCAAGCTACAACATTTTGTAGCTTATTTGGGTCCCACAATATTATTCACATCCAATGAAAAATTTTCTTTTTATTTTTTTTAAAGCAAACCATGTAGCTTAATGAAGCTACAATGCTTACAAGCTACACATAAAAAATTGAAGTCCAATAGTAAGCTACATGCTTGTTAGTTTATAAAAATTGCAAGCAAGTCCCTAAATACAACTATTGGACTTACTCTAACCATCTTCATTTACAATGTGTGAAATACGAGCAATTATTTAGCTGGATGACATACCGGAATAGTTGTTGAGTTTTCCACAATTAGCTTTGTGTCCTCTTCGTGATCTTTATTCATGTGGGACTGCCAGGAAAGGGTTGTGTTTGTCAGATACAAACAGATACTAGTAATAAAATTTGACAAGCGTGAGTTAAAATACACTACCGCCACAGGCTTCGAAAACTGAGATATTGGGTCTACTTTTGCCACGCTATACTCCTTGCTGCTAAACTCTGTAAAAAAAAGATTAGTTAAATAACTAAGCCATAATAGCTTCATAGTAATGCCATGTTAAAACTAGAAATGAGAAGGAAAAAAAATGTCAACTAACCTCCAGAGCCTAACAATGCAGTTGCAACACCAGACACATACCGAACTACTTTTGGTTGGATCCTTAAAAATTGAAAATCACCAAAGTCGACCTTCATATCCATAAGCTCTAAATTTTAGTACCGAGTACCATCTAGCAGATTATAAACAAATAATTACGTAGACAGTAGTAAATGAACCTAGAAAGAGTGTAAAATAGAGCAAGTTATACCCAAAATGCATTTGGATGCTTGGCCAAATACACGCTACGAATAGCTTGTACATCTCCTTCAGCAACCTAAGATAAGATTCAATATATGAGTGAAAACATATGACTCATACTCAGATAATTATCGATGAAGCACAGAATATATCCTCTTACAGTAGTAGCATCACCATGTAGAGTTATTACTAGATCAGTCCTATCATCAGGATCTTTAGCTATTAGCAGCGAGCACTTTGGATTCGCCAAAAGGTCCTGGATGAAACAAAAGAGAGATTGGATATAATCTTGCTTTCGTTACAAGAATGAATCA
Source organism: Agrostemma githago (assembly GCA_958450325.1). NCBI lineage: Eukaryota > Viridiplantae > Streptophyta > Magnoliopsida > Caryophyllales > Caryophyllaceae > Agrostemma > Agrostemma githago. Next base: position 74,833,249 of record OY288247.1, on the reverse strand, counting down.
GGTTATCAAGGAACAAAATATGCTTAGTAAAAAAACATATAATGAGTCCTGAAACACTGATGAAATACAGATAAATTAACCGAAATACTACTACAACAATAGAGCCTTAATCTTTTGAAACCCGCAAAAGTCAAACGCTCTCCTCAAAAGATGATGTTCAAGGTAAATAATCAGTATCACCAAGCAAATGTAATAGCAAACAAAGTGGTCAGTCACAGCACAAATAAAAAACAGACACTTAGTTTTAAATTGTTCATTAACTCAATGAGAATGTAAAGTCACAAAACATCCTGAACTTTTCTACCTTACAGAAACCAAATACTGTGAAAAATTCAAAGTATCGACAGCCACGAACCCTTCTCAAATGAAAAATTCCTAAACCGGTCTGAACAATGATATTACTGCAAATACTTCACCAATGATTTTTTTTTTGTCATGTTATTATCTCAATCAATTAGAATTCTTGATGAAATTTCATTTCCTAACTGATGATTTTAAGATACTGGTGACATAATAAGAGCCACAAGCAACAAGTTTAGAAGAAACCTTCTAGTCTAATGCCTGGTATCTAATTTTCAGTTCTATAAAACCAAAACAGGAAACATAATGAGGAAATTACAATCACGGTGCCCAAATCATATCTAAGCAAAAGAAAGATGGCAGTAATTTATACTCCCTCCATTCAACTCCAATTTACCCATTTCTTTCTGCACATTTGCCGAGGCGCATTTTAAATCGTTAATATCTTTCACTACGTATTTTTAAAAATTATAATTTTGTATATTCTTGTTCTACTTGTTGAGACAAATCAAACAAGATCCCACATGATAATATTTTGTCTTATAGATCGTGTAGAATTTTGATGATTCTTTTGGTTTAGGAATAGTGTCCAAAACCCAAATGGGTAAATTGGAGTTGAATGGAGGAAGTATGTTTTCTTTAAGCTTATTGCCAAGAGTTTATAAGACAACCCTCTTAACCAGTGGCTGGAAGGAAAAAACAATAGATCAGCTGAAGGCAAAACGAAGAACAAAAAACTGCTGAACGTGTTATACAGTTTAAGTATGATCAAAATCACAAGAGCATTCAAACCTTGGTATGAACAGCTAGGCTGCTGACTGCCAAGATGGGAGATCCATCAGCATCACAAGCAAAGTCGACCATTGATCCAGAAGGATAACCATCATATTTCTGCATATTTAAGAATGTAAACTGAAATAAGAATGTAAACTGAAATAAACAGATTATAAAGAGAGCAAGGTAGCAAACGAACATAAGAAAAGGTAGAAAGCGTTCCGCGAGTACTATTAGCAAGTACAGTCCGAATTTCCTCCACTGCTGGAAGCCTCACCGCTTTCTCCTGCAACAAACAATAAAACACGAGGAAATCAAACCAAAGTTCTTACAAAAAAGAATATATATATACGAAAGAATAAACAAGCGTTGTGTCTCTTCCTTTCATAACTCCTACTTCCTCTAACTCATCTGATTCTTTCCGTGAGAAGCGTTTTAATCAAATCTAAAAGAAAACTAAATTCCATCAAATCAAAGAAGAGAACGAAGAGCTGTTTCTTCATTTTATAGCTACTACTTCCTCTAGTTCATCTGATTCTTTACGGATTTATCAAACGAAAAGAACGAGTTGAATGCTTAATCAAATTTAGTATGTATAGACACGTAAAGCTGATCACCAATAAAGTTGCACGATGCCTCGATTCAACATCGAAACGCTCGTAAATTCATCATAATTAGATCAAAATCAAACAAACTAGCAGAATCAGAACCAGTTTTGCAATTCAACATCAATGATATCAAACTCTCATATATTCATATCGTTTAGTCAAAATCACACTAACTAGCAGACATCGGAACCAGTTTTGCAATTCAACATCAATGATATCAAACTCTCATACATTCATATCGTTTAGTCAAAATCAAACGAACTAGCAGAAATCAGAACCAGTTTTGCAGTTGAACATCAATGATAGTATCAAAATTTATATCGTTCAAATCAAAATCAAACGAACTAGCAGAATCAGAACCGGTTTTGCAATTCAGCAGCAATTAACAACAAAACTCTCGTAAATTTATCATAATTAAATCAAAATCAAGCGAACTAGCATATCAGAACCAGTTTTGCGATTCAACATCAACGAAATCAAATTCTCGTATATATTTGCATCGTTTAAATCAAAATCAAACGAACTAACAGAATCAGAACCAGTTTCACAGTTCAACATCAATGATAGCCTCAAACTCTCATACATTCATATCGTTCAAATCAAAATCAAACGAACTAACAGAAATCAGAACCAGTTTCGCAGTTCAACATCAACGAAATCAAACTCTCGTATATATTTCCATCGCTTAAATCAAAATCAAACGAACTAGCAGAATCAGAACCAGTTTTCGCAGTTCAACATCAATGATAGCATCAAACTCTCATACATTCATATCGTTCAAATCAAAATCAAACGAACTAGCAGAATCAGAATCAGTTTTGCAGTTCAACATCAATGATTTACATCGTTTAAATCAAAATCAAACGAACTATCAGAAATCGAAACCAAAATTCACCTGATGAGATTGAATTCGCTGACTGATATCAACATCGTCGACAACATTTTTCGCGGCAAAAACCTAAAACACCGCAAAATCAAAATCAAAATCAAAAATCAAAACCGTAGTTGATGATGATTGATGAAGGTGCATACCTGAGGAGAGGAGCGAGAAGAGGAAGCCATTGAAGAGAAGGAGGAGAGAGAAAGTGGAAGGCGAGAGCGAGGGTAAATTGGGAAAGAGAAATGAGTAGCGTGGAAGCGAAGAAAGAGGAGGTTCGGGAGTGAAGAAGAGGTTCGGAAAGTGGTTGGGATAGCCATGGTGGTACTGGTGGCGCATGTGACGTTGCTCATTGTTGGTTTGAGTTTTATTTTCTTTTTTTTCTCAGTTGTTTTAATGAGTAAGAGTAACCATGGATGATTACGTAAGCTTGTCAATGTGGACGATTGTGTAACCCAACCCGACCCGACAAGTGGATTTGAATGGATCTTGGCTAACTCAACCCTACCCGGCCCATATACTATCTCGGACCAATTAAGTTCATCTATATTCAATATATTTAGGGTCTCACTGGTAAGACTTAGGTGAGTCTTGAGGTGAGTCTTGTTACCAATAATGTTACAAAATCTTGAGGAAAGTCTTAAGATTATCGGTAGTCTTGAAAAAGTCTTAAGATTATTAGTAGTTTTGAGAAAATTATTGGTAGTCTTGAGCTGAGTCTAAGTTTAATTTCATTAATTTTAATTTGTCTGACTCAATGCAGCTCACTTAATCATTTTAGATTAGTTCAACGTCAAGCTACATTAAATTCTTTATCATTAATTCAGCTCTTTTCAAACAGAAAGAACATGACATACGAGTACAATATTTCTATATTGTAACATACTGAGTATTAGTGGAATATTGCTATCAAACACATTTTTAAATCTGTTAATTTAATTTGATAATCAAATTCCATACAAAAATCTGCCTAATATTCTCTAATTGTTAATATTAGATCCTCCGTTCAAGTCCCAGCTTTCCTTTTGCTTTTTCACATTTGTCAACGCGCATTTTGCATCGTTAATATGTTTCATAACATATAAGTAAAAAATATGAAAATTGGATTTTAATAATGTACTTCTAAAGACGAATCAAACAAGATCTCACGTAAATATATTCTCTCTAATAGATTGTCGTGAATATCGAAAGTTCTCCTTAATTGTGAATAGTATCGAAAAAAGAAAAGGAAAACTTGGATTTAAACGGAAGGAGTAATATACTTGATCTCCTTTATAACATAACCACCCGTCGAATGAATGAAAGTCTAATCAAAACTACGCCATTTGCGGACTGAGACAGGGGTCCCAATTCCCAAGTATAAATGACCATGCAACTATGTCTAATTGTCTACCACTTTAATAAAGTCATCTAAAGCAAACTTTCTCCTAAAAATAAATACTCCCTGCGATTTTATATTATCTTCCCCTTTGGTTTTGGGGAAAAAAAATAAGGGTGTAGGAATGTGTGGTTCAAAATAGAGGAAGAAAGAGAGAAAAATGCAAGGGTGATTCTAGAACACATGTTGATGACCCAAAATAGAAATAGAGAAGAAATAGTGTTTCAGCCAAATAAAGAAACATGAAAAATAGATAAAAATCGGAGGGAGTACAACCCTTAAAAATTACCCGAACTCTTTGAATTAACCTCACTTCTCTGTTTTTATGAGGAAAAAAGTGAATCAATGAAACTAATTTAAGAAAATAGAAGAAGTAATAAAAGAGGATTTTCTCATGTACTCCCTATTAATCACATCAATTTTAAGTGCTATTTCGTCTTTATTTCATAAATTAATAAAAACGACAACAATAAATACTTAACTACCTTAAAAACTTGAGAGTAAAACGGAAGTTTTTCGTTAGATCAATTTATATGTAATTTAATTTTTATTTCATACTCATAAATTAATACTCCCTCTGTTACATAATAGAGATAGTTTTAGATAATTGAAAATTTTACTTTTTATAAGTTGTTTTACATTTTTCAATGCAGTAAAACTCATTTCATTGGTAAAAAGAGTTTATTCAATTTTCAAAGCAGCTTAATATTTATTTGAAACATTTTCTTAATAAGTGTGCAAATATCTTAAACTATTTATATTTTATAATAGAGGGAGTATTCACGATATTAAATACGAGTACTAAATTTAAGCCCATTAATCAATGCACGGGTTGTGTGTGCAACTTAATTGGACCACAAAATTTAAGTACTTTATCATTGAATAGTTGAATGTTCAAATTTCAACCACATTGTATGCTTTTTTATTCCACCAACCGCGCACTTAATCGCATTATGATACAGGAAAAGGTGATTCATATCTGTCACATAGTAACTAATCTTAACCACTAGACTAAGACAAATCTTTAACTAAAACAAGTTGATCAGTCGAACTCAAAACCTTTCAAAGTTTTCGAAACATTCGATGATGATGACGGTCATTTAGCAAGCCAGATTGTCGGGAAAAACGAGAAACACGTGCAAAGATAGGGAAAGCAAGCTACAAATTGGTTAACCCGAGTGTAGAAGAAGGTACATCGTACCACAGGACAGACTGTCGAAATAAACCTGCAACTGCAAGACAACGAGACGAATATGGATGGATTCCTAATTTCCTAGTACCTGCTAAACCAGGCTTCTTCATCACAAATTACCCATATGTGAAAGATACTACTACCAAACAAACAACAATTACAAAAACCCGTCAATAATCTCCATCAAAGTCGAGTTCATGAAGCTATAACTCAACGGTATTGTCAGGTTCACCAACATGTATATCGTTTTCCAGAGGATGCAGTTGGAAGACTGAGTAATGACAGTAATGACAGTTTCTAAGAACCGACAAGCTACCAACGATTTAGCATTCTGAAATGAAGCCACACTCTTGATCTAGAGTAACCATGCATAACATTATGATAAACGGGTTCCAATAGTAGATAAACAAGCAAGATTCAAGAAGAATCCAAGTATATGAATGTTTAGGAACCATAAACACAAACCCGTTTCAATGAAATCGACACTAATGAATGAACTACTACCCTGTATTGAGTGATTGTTTTACAGAACCCGGCTAACATTGTCAAATCATCTTCCTGCTATAATTTGCGATAACAAAACCGTCACAATCCCTGAAAATTGGAGCATTAAGTTCTCAACACCATTAGAGGATCACAATGACAACATTCAAATGACGATTCATGTGATCATGTTCATGTCCATCCAATGTGACCGAGTTTTACACTGGTTGCCACCAACCTAGGGAAACCCTCCTCCTTTGTCCGGGCTTGGGATCGACAGTGAATATCATAACAACACTCAAAGGCAGAGTTCATTAAATCAATTGAATCAGATTCTTCTTATATAATCAGATAAAAACCCAATTGCAGCAATTCATGAACAAATTGATCAAAAACAAACCAAACCCAGATCATGAAAAAACCCACAATTTTCTCATTCAACAGATCCATTAATTTCAAAATCCAAGAAATCTGCAATTCTACAAACCCTAACCCTAAAAATCATAAAAGATCAAAACTTTACAAGAAACCCATATACAAAATCAAAAAAGAAAACCTGGGTAATCAACAAAAACATCAATCGGAGCGAGAATCATACCCAGAATCATCATCAGATGAAGAAGAAGACGATGAAGATGAAGAAGAAGGGTAAAACAGAGGATCAGAAGAATAAGGAAAACAAAAGAAAGTGGTAAGACAAAGAGAAAAACGATGAATTTGTTGAAAAGGGAAACAAAATAGAAGATCTAACACTTGATTACTACTTAGATGTTCTGGGTTGCATGCTATGTATTGACATACATTTGCTGAAACATTTGCCACAGCTACAATTACTTGACTGTTCAACACCATTCTTCTTCAATTTCTTCGATTAAAAAATTAAAAATCTGGGTTTTTTTTCGATTTTTCTGGGTTTTTGCGGTTTTATCGGTTGTGTTGTCGAGACATGTTGATGTCTAGTCTAAATCTAATCTAATCTAATCTAGTCGATTTTGGTGTAAGAAGTTTTTTTTTCTTTTTTGGTTGGCAATGTTGATGTTTGAAGGGGCCCTTTGTAATGGGATTGTGGAAAAGGGAAATTGGTTGGTTTGGAAGTATACTTTGGAAAATTGTGGTGACAATTTGTGATTTGGTGTTTGGACTATCCAACATCAATAGTCCAATATTGGTGTTTTTTGGGTGGTTATCGGGAGGGACGTCGGTGGATGTAAACTCTTTCGTAATCATTTTTGTTTCGGGATCCAAACACTCATCCTTCTCAGCTGGTGTTGGCCGGTTTGGTGTTCACTAATTCACTTCCTTGAGTAGCTAACAACACACAAGGGCCTCGGAGGGTGTCCGAGGTTGACTCTCTGATGCTTAAGTCAGTGATAGGATTTGGTGTGGAGTTAAGTCTAAGCATGAGTCTTTACCTGGCCTCTATTTTAGTGAGATGAGTGCTCTTTTGTGCTTATTTTGTGAACCCCGGTTAGTGGCATGTGGTCTTGTATTTATAGGCATGTGAAAGTATTCTTGAGTCCAGACGACAAACTTGCCGTCTAGATGCACTTCCTCGTCCGACGAGACCCTGATGGGACCCACAGGTATTGGGGTCCCATGGGCAGCCGACAAGGTTCAAGATGGGGGAGGTGGTCGGCTAGGGCTGGTTGGCCAGAAGTCGACCCCTATCAATTTTTATTACTGGCGATCGAATTATTCATATCGTTAGTTCGAATCTTGCTTAACACAAATTTTTCGGGACTTGAGTGTCTCATGAAACTCGTGAAAGTCCAGAACTACAAATTTCTAGTACGCTTAACATCAATTGGTCGGGTTTGGGCTAACTGCGAGCCCGACTCGACACATAACAAAGCGTTTTAGGTTATTTTGTATGCTTGACCCAAACAAGTTTGCCTCTCAATAAAGGCCCTCGGTTAGACTTCGTTGAAGGCAAACTTGTTTGTCTTGCATTATCGTTTTCTTTTCTACGCTCTTATGGTTTAAGTATACCTTGTTCTAGTTTATCCACGGCTCAGACTTCCGAAATCTGAATGGCTTGTGGAAGTTGTTAGCTTTGCTTATGATTTGGATTATGAAGCATGTATGGTTATAGAGTTGCAATGTGGTGTCATTATAAACTTGATACTTTGGTATGTGCAATTATTTTCCTACGCCGAGCGGAGAAAATGAGGTCAACGACAATATTCTCCACTATCGATCAACACTCATTCACAACGTCGATGTGGAACAACAAACTGAAGAACCTCCTCCCTCCTTCTCCAGACATGGTATCCACTATCTACAACGAAAGAGAACACTCCTTAAGGAGTGGCGAATTTAAGCACTACAAAACCTCTTATGGGAGCCAACAACTTCGAGTTGAAAACTTCTTTCATTCAATTCATACCATAAGACCACTTTGCAAGTCCCCTTGACAACCCCATGTAACATCTTACTACGACTACGAGTACTTTATCACTTGAGAATCGCAATAACATGAAGATAAACTAGGTGTCCAACGAAACAATCTGTCTCAGACCTTTTCTCTACTCATTCAGAGACAAGTTAATGAGTCAACCAACCGAAAACTTCTATCCACAATTTTTATTTTATACTCCCTCCGTTCTAATGAATTGTTTGCCTTTCGTTTTGGTACCAAGGGTAAGGGATCCAACGAGGGAGCGAAACTCATGAGAAGGGTCAAATTGCATACACAAAACATTCCTAAAATAGAAAGGCAAACAATTCACTGAGACGCCCCAATATGGAATAGGCAAACAATTCATTGGAACGGAGGGAGTACAAAATAACGATTTCACTTAAGTTTTAGTGTTATACTACTAGCAAACGTTTTGATAAACTCAGAGCCATTAAAAAGTTCAATGTTTCTAGTCTCCACATACCACTAACCGCCCCTCCACCACAAAACATAAAATACATTTTAATCCAATTTGTAGAATGTGGATTATGTCAAAAGTTCCAACAAACAAAAATAAATGACAACTACACTAAACAAAGTATAACATGCATGTATTTATACATGTATATATCATTATCTAAGAAAAGTTACGAGTACGATTATAATACTGATAAGATTCGAAACTCATACTCCCTCCGAGTTTCTATCATTTATCCATATTTTTTTTTGGGCTGAGTTTGATCTTTTACCCACTTTCTGTTTTAGAACATGAATGTGTGGTTCATATTTACCCATCTATTTCTCTCTCTTCCTCTTTCTTTTTTAACCACTCATTTTTTTAACCTTAATTTTCACTCCAAAACCAAATGGGGCAATCATAAGAACTCGGAGGGAGTATTAAAAACAACAGTTCTCATAGCCTTATCAAACGGGCTAGCTCGCATAGTTGCATCGACATTTGTGTATGTATTTATATAAGTACTCAGTTTCTTTTTGTCTAAGAAGAATCGAGATTATAAACACAGTAACGTTATCAAATAAGCTAGCTGAAATAGAAAATACAACATTATGCATGTATGTGTAATGATTCAAACAAGATTGAGGTGGTTGCAACCCACCACATTTTCCTAGTAGTGGTTGGCGTCTCATTTTGACTTTGTATTATAAAATACACTACTTAGTCAATATGTACATTGTCCTCTACCGCGTTACCTAATACAGTAATACTCCAATTACACCCATTCAATTAACCCTAAATCATGGTTAAACCAAATTTGTAAAGGGACGGTCTCCTAATAATATTATATGAAAAGATATGATGTAGGTGGTTAACTGACCTAGTTACTAAGTTAATGTAAGATGATCTTTCACGAGACCTACTCATCTGGTTAACAACGGAATACATTGGTCTAGAATTTGCATGTCAATTCAAATAGACAGATGAGACAGATCTGGATTATCTTGAAAAACCGATCAAATGTGTTAAACATATCAGGTTTACTCAAGTCTTGTCATTTGGACGATCTGTTGAAGGGTTAAACTGATCTGATCTGGGTTAGAACATTTCGACATTGGAATATATATTTGGTCAGATTCAGTATGGACGAGTATGGACGAATTTGTTCGAGTCGAGTCATTTCAAGACGGATATTAATATTAAACTATTTGATTAATTATTTGTCTAATTGATTGACAAGCATTATGTATAAACTATTCATGATAATCATATCATTCTTATCATATTTAATAGGATTACTTGCCTTTGCATAAGGCCCAAAAAAATCAAAAAAAAAAAATAATCATAAACATCCTTTCTCTTTGTTAATTCTCCTACCAAGGTTTTTCTTGTGATTTCTTCTTCTTTCTCTTTGATCTTCTTGTTTCAAAAAAAACCAACAAAGGAGAATTAAATCCCTACAAATTATCCAAAAAAAAAAAAAAATTGATTATAAACCCAGAAAAAATAAATAAAAAAAATCTAGGTTTATAATAATTGAAGATAATGTGTCCTTTAAGATTTATCTTGGTATTTTTTTCTGCAATTTTAGCTGGGTATTTTGCCTGGAGATCTTTTCGTTGTTCTGATGATGATGATGAACTCAATAATCCACTTTTTCCTGAAGATTTTTCTGCAGAAAAAACTGCATCTTCTAAACCTGATCATCAAGGAAGAAACTTTAAAATGGTAAAAATCGTTTAATTTTATTTAATTTAATTTATTTTTATGTCCCATTTCTTCGATCGCAAATTCTGGTTTATGACGGAAATATCGTCAATTTTCCTAGTTTTTTGGATCCGTTATCGATTTGGGTATTTGAAATCATGAATTAATTTGTGGGAATTATATCAATTATCCAAAAGGGTACGTATTACTTTTTGGACCGTTCAAATCCAATTAATTCATTTATTTTTTAGTCTATTTTTTGGACCAAATTATCGTTATTCTACTTGACTATTTACACTATATGTCGATAATTAAATACTAATTTGTCCCTAATTATCGATTTCTGAAATGGTGATTTTTTTTTTGTGTGAGTGCAGATGATACAAGATGGATTTTGGGTATTTGTTGATATGGCAAGTGGGAAATATTTGTGGAGGAATTTGAAAGAGATGAACAAAACAGAAGAGAAAGTTAAGAACTTGTAGTCAAATTTCTTAACAAAAAAAAAAATCTCTGTAATTTTTTCTTTTGATTTGTAAATGTTTTTGTGCCAAGTAATTTGTATACAATCTAAAATCCCAATTGAATATGATCAACATTTTGTAACTCTTTGATGTTTCGACAGAGAATTGCTATCTACCGTCTCCTTTTCCACTTTTTTCAGAACTCAAATTGGTGAATACAGTCAGTATGTATGAATGAGACGACATTTTGTCCACGTTTATGGGCAGATCGAGTCTAAAAGCATGTATTTTTGCAGGAATTCCAGTATTTTTTTCGAGCTAAAAAGGTTGAATACAGTATGTATCAATGAGATGACATTTTGTCCACGTTTATGGGAAGATCGAGTCTAAAAGCATGTATTTTTGCAGGAATTCCAGTATTTTTTTCGAGCTAAAGAGGTTGAATACAGTATGTATCAATGAGAGATGACATTCTGTCCATGTTTATGGGCAGATCGAGTCTAAAAGCATGTATTTTTGCAGGAATTCCAGTATTTTTTTCGAGCTAAAACGGTTGAATACAGTATGTATCAATGAGATGACATTTTGTCCACGTTTATGGGCAGATCGAGTCTAAAAGCATGTATTTTTGCAGGAATTCCAGTATTTTTTTTCGGACTAAAAAGGTTGAATACAGTATGTATCACATTTTGTCCATGTTTATGGGAAGATCGAGTGTAAAAGCATGTATTATTTTCAGGAATTTACTCTAACCATGAGTAATTGCATTATCATTTTCAAACTCAAATGGTTGAATACAGTTTGTATGTATGAATGAGACGACATTTTGTCCACGTTTATGGGAAGATCCGAGTCTAAAAGCATGTATTTTTGCAGGAATTTACTCTTAATTACTTCCATTATCTTTTCCAAACTGAAATGGATGGATAATAGAGTCGGCATTTATCCATGTTTATGGGAAGATCGAGTCTAAAAGCATGTATTTTTGCAGGAATTTCCTCTTCATTCCTTCCATTATCTTTTTGGAACTAAAATGGATGAATACAGTATGTACGAGACGACAGTTTCTCCATGTTTATGGGCAGATCGAGTCTAAAAGCATGTATTTTTGCAGGAATTCCATTATTTTTTCCAAACTGAAATGGATGAATACAGTACAGTATGTATGAGACGACACTTTGTCCACGTTTATGGGAAGATCGAGCATTATTCAAGCCTAAAAGCATGAATTTTTGCAGGAATTTACTCTAATTACTGTCATTAGATTAGATTGATGATTGATTATGAAGCTGAGTGTTAGGTTAGGTACTCCATGTGTCTGAATTGATACTAGTTCATAAATGAAGGAAAGTTTACCAGCTGCATAATAACCTGCATTAAGCAAAAAAAAGTGACTTTTCTTGATTACTTGCAGTTGCAGTACATTATACTTCTATGACATTATGTGGCCTGAAAATGCAGTTTAACAGACTGATAACAATGGGTTTGAGACTTGAGAGAACTCGAGAAGCTAGCACATTGTGTGGAATGAATGAATGAATGATGGAGTCGATAAATTCTACTCGAACCCTGTTGCAGTTTAGGAGCTGAACCCTCAAGAAACGACTGGCTCGTCTGGGTTAGGACTCGATGTTTGAAGGGTCGAATTGACCGTGATTCTTTGCTTACTTGTTTTTACTTGAATAGTTATAACGTCAGTCTAAAAAATATATACGTTCTCACTCGAAAAACACCTTAGAAGAAAGTTAAGGTTAAAACATGTGGCTACAACCCATGGTCTCAGGTTCAAGTCCCTATAAGAGCGTTCTTGTGGGAACTGTATGGCTTGAGGCTATGCCATCTAGGCTTCGAGTCTGTCGTCCAAAGGGCGACTTACATGGTGTGCGTGGTTTGCAGGCTATTGTGTACACCCGAAGTTTACCCAGAGCGCACCAAAGGTAGCGGTTGCGGGTTCCCTCGTCACCAAAAAAAAAAAGTTGAGGTTTTGAATGATTAATGTTCCCATTTAGAAGTATGAGTTTTGGTTTGATTTGGTATACTTTGTTATTCAAGAAGGCAATTGGGCAATTTCACTTGTTAGTGTTTTTTTTAAGGAATATGATTAAGGTATAGATAACGAAATAGTTAGGATAATTAGGTACGAGTTTTGAAAGAAAATTATCTGAACTTGAAAATAAGTGTTATTTGACTTAATGCAAATTATATTCATTAATCTCAATTGTTCATTTAAATTATCTGTTATTAGGAGTCTTATGAGTTACTGTATGACTATGAAATTTTATAAAATGTCTCTGTATATATCACGTCATCGTACACATTTACTGACAAGATATCTTGATTGTTTATTTTCTGAGCTTGTTTGTAGGAAATCATCGACCCTCTCGTATAAATCAAGACTTCTCATTGGATAAGGTGTACAATAACATGACATGATATATCCGATACATATTGTACCTAAGAATTTCTCTGATCATAAAGTACCGAGTTCAAACCTTGAAAGTATACACTTTGTGCATCTATACGGGGTCTATTCTAGTTAAAACTATTAATGAGTAGTTGGTCTTCGGCCACAGGACAAATTTCAATTGAGAATTCTTTTAAACAAATTTTAGGGATAAAGACTAAATTACAAATACTCCGTAAATCACTATAATTAATGTGCGAGTATGTATTTAGACTTCTTTTCGGTTATTAGTTTTTTAAATCATAAAGTCTATGGAGAAACGGTCTCTGCATAAGTTAATGAGAGATCACTTGTCAGTACCACTTTTGTCTTATTCGTACCTATATTTTATGATTAGATATACCTCTAAATGACAACTTTGTTTTGTATCGTTTTTTATAACAATCGTAACTCATTTAGTATAGCGTACCTATTTTTATTAGGTTTGGTACCACTGTTACCTTCATTTGTGATTGATCTCTCATGGCTTAGCCTAGTGGTTAAGACTAGGTGCTCTGGGACAGTAGATCCAGGTTCGAATCCCCCCTCCCCTATATTGTAATGCGATTAAGTGCGCTTTTCGATGAAAAAAAAATTTAATAAAAGACCGTCTCTCAATAAACCTACTCATTTTAAATACAGTCTTTTGAATGTTACTCCCTCCGTTCCAATGAATTGTTTGCCTTTCCTTTTGGCACCAAGGGTAAGAGATCCAATGAGGAAGCGACATGTGGAGCAAAACTCATTAAAAGGATCAAATTGCATATAAAAAATATTCCTAAAATAGAAAGGCAAACAATTCATTGAGACGCCCCAATATGGAATAGGCAAACAATTCACTGAGACGGAGGGAGTACTATTGAACAGAATAATTATCCTATTAGAGAAAGGGTAAAAAAAGTCACATTTGGAAGTGGGGTTGGCTAAGATGACAAATTCTGGTTTGTGACTGCACTATCCATCGTAACCTTAAGACGGGTCAAGTAATACACAAATCACATGGCAAGTAGTCTTGCAAGTGACAAATGTTTTATCTTTATTAAGCACATATGGTAGTATTTGACCCATTTTAAGATTTACGGCGGATACTCTTAACCAAGTAAGCATGCTTGGTCACTAAACATTGTACCTTCAACTCTTTAATGCTCATTTTAGGTACTATACAAAAGTTGCATAAGGCCTTGAATGAGTCTACATTCATCCCAAATGTAATAAATTAATAATTATGTTTGATTTTTTAGTGTGTGATCTTAGAAATTCACTAATTAGATGTTATACTAGTAATTTAAGACTTAAAGTAGAAGATAACGGAATAGTGGAATTACACGAATTCACACTGGTTTTAGTGATGTCATGAAACGAATAACGTATAAAAATGTCCATGCAATTCAAAGAAGAACATTTTTGACGATTTTTCTTAGTCAACTATGTTGATCTTTATGTCTTTGATTACTTTAGATGTAATGGAACTAGTTGGAGAATATACTCGTAACTTATAGTCCCTCTGTTCCAATGAATTGTTTGTCTTTACTTTTGGCACCAAGGGAAAGAGAATCAATGAAGAAGTGACATGTTGAGTCAAAGGTCAAATCACATATGAAAAACATTCCTAAAATAGAAAGACAAACAATTCATTGAGACGTCCCAATATGGAATAGACAAACAATTCATTGCAACGGAGGGAGTAATACTTGGTTTGATCTTCACACACGTATTGAGTTGTACATCCACCTCTATACCGTCCCAACTAGTCAATAACATCTGCAAGATTTAAAGTTAGAATGTACTCGTAAATAATATCACAAACACAGAACATGGTAATACCAGGTGGAAAATCTGATGTTTGTTCAAGTTAACATAAAGCTAGTTTGGGTTAGGCTAACACGGTTGAATCGATTCACCTCACTAACTTATCAAGATCGATGTACCATCACATTAGATTTGGAACAATCATCGACACTTGAAAAGTAAATCTAAAGTCTGGTCCAAACTCATAAAATGACCCAAACCGAAAGTCTGAAACATCACAAGTCACAACATAAAACGAATCAAACACTCGACAGTCGACAACACCCGAAAAGAGTGATCTAAAACAATATCAATTAAAAGGAAAAAAATTACAATGCTCGTCCGACCCAAACCCAATCCGCATCTGATCCCAAACTCCAAATCCAAATCCACAAATTCTTGAGAGAGACGGTCTCTCAATAACTTATTGAGAGACCACTCTTCAGTACCACTCTATGTCATATTCGTACCCTTAAATGACAACTTTGTTTTGTACCTGTTTTTATAACAAACGTACACTCTTTATATTTGTATACTCTTTTATGTTAATCGTACCTACTTCTATTAGGTTTGGTACCATTGTTACTTTCATTTGTACTTAGTCTCTCAGTAAAGTTAATGAGAGACCGTCTCTTAGGAGATCTACTCATCCAAATCTGATCAAAGTTGACCGAATCCAAACTCGATCCCAACCAACCGGGTTGACCCGTTTATCAAGTCAATTCAAAACCCATAACAAGAGCGCGGCTCCAGGCACCTTGGAAATGCAAGATCAAATACATGTCCATAAATCTCTGGTATATTTATATATTTCCCCCAATTTATTGCTCAAAATAACAATAAATGTCCCCTGACATGGCTTACAATCTCTCTTTCCTTCATTTACTATAATTACAAATTATTATTCATCACAATCCCATTAATTTTTCGTCTTTCTTTTCACCCTGAGATCTCCCCCTTTTTCCCATCCTCTCAAAATTTGAAATTTTTAGGTAATTTTTTTTTTTGTAATTTTTTTAATTAATTTGTATGTTGGATTGTTCTTCTAATGTGATTCATAGATTAAAATTTCATGCATGGTTTCATTTATTTAATGGCATTGTTTATTTGTTTGGTTTTTCTAATTGATTTGCACAAATCTTGTTTATACAGTTCATACAATGATGTTAGTATGTTACCTTGATGATTGTTTGCCCATTGTAGAAATAAGTGTAATTTAGCATGTATATTAAGTGGGATTTATTAATTTGTTTGAATCAAATAATTATAATATGGTTGAGCTAATTTGATCAAATGGGGTGTCATTTTAGATTTTTTAGGTGTATATTGAGAAAGTCTCCTGAAAGACGGTTTCTAATTAACTTTCCTGAGAGACTAAGTAAAATGGAGATAACAATGGTACCAAACCTAATAGAATCAGGTACGATTAACGTAAAAGAGTATACAAATATAAAGAGGGTACGTCTGATATAAAAACAGGTACAAAACAAAGTTGTCATTTAAGGGTACAAATAGTACATAGAGTGGTACTGAAAAATGGTTTCTCAATAAGTTATTGAGAGACCGTCTCTTCCAAGATTTTGTGATATTAGTATGTTTAAGTGGAATTATTCTAACATTGAAGGTTAGTTCTTTTGTGGGATTCAACCCATAATTATTGGTATATGTTTGAATCAAATAATAATAGGAGGTACCATGGGACGATAGGTCCAGGTTCGAACCCCTCACATGTGTGGTAAATTGTAATGCAACTAAGTGCGCTACATTGAACAAAAATAAAAATAGGAGGTAATTGATCAAATGGGTTGTCATTTTTGGTGTAAATTAGCATATGGAAGGTGGGTTATTCTAACATTCAAGCTTAGTTTTGTTGTGCGCGGAAGCGTTGATACCTCATGTTTAGCCCAGTTAGAGGATTATACAACCAGTTGTACATGGTTCGATGTACAACTGGTTTTAAGATTTTGAGCTTTATCACAAAGTTTTTGAGTTTTGCTGTAAATTTTCTGAGATTTAGTGTAAAGTTGTCGAGTTAAATCATATAAATGTTTAAGCTCAAAAACTTAGAACTTAGCTCAGAAACTTTTATAAGCTCGATAAATATATATAAAAGCTCAACAATTTTGCCTTGGTTGTACAATAGTAAGTGTATAATCCTATTTTTCATGTTGAGCCCCTTGTTGCATTGGTGTTCCTGATTTACTTTTGGGCTCGTGACGAAGATCACATACTATTATATTTGGTAGATACTTGATGTTAATCTTATGGGATAAATTTTGGGAGACTGCCAGGATTCGAGCATGCAACTTTTGGCCATGCCGACTCTGATACCATGTTAGATAAACCAAATCAACCAAAACTTTCGAAGTCCAACTAATATATTTATATACTATAGTATTAAATATGCTTGAGCTAATTGATCAAATGGGTTGTAATTTTGGAGGGATGAATGAAAGTTCGATCCTTTTTTAAAAGGTGTTGGGACTCATTGTAATTTGCATTACCTATAAAAGTCGAAGACAAAAATAGGCAAAGTTATCATGTTAGCCTAGCTTGTTTGACAGCAATAGTGATGGAGTCTCTATGAAGTTGAGAACCGGATTCAACCCTTGAAAATCCAAATTTAAGGGATGAACATGGGTTGCATTGTTGAATTGTCAGTACCATTGTATAAATGCATATACATATTGGAGCCTTGGAGGTGCTTTGTGTAAATTGTGTAGGGTGGAATGTTGTTCAAAACCACCTTTCTAAAATCCCGAGTCATTTCTTGTTTTTCTGGTATTTTTGGTGAAAGTCTTTTATCATACGCACGTTATCCAAATTCTTTCTTTCAAATCGATCACGTCTAAATTCTTCTAACAGTTCCTAAATTTTGATATCTTTAAACATGAAATAGGGTAAGGCCATGAATTCCCTTATGTCATCTGTTGGCAATTCAACGAATATATTTTGGCATGAGTGTCCGGTTGGAAAGCCTGATAGACAAAAGCTTCTTAATCAAAAAGGATGTCTTGTGTGGATCACCGGTCTCAGTGGATCAGGTAACGTCAGTCATTGCTCCTGTCTTTGAATGATATCTTGTTTAATACCATGTATTTGTTTTTTTTACGAGACAGTTCACGTGCTATGATGTTTAAAGTTCGTTTTCTCCATTTCACTTGCAGGAAAAAGCACACTAGCTTGCTCATTAGGTAGAGAATTGCATTCAAAGGGGAAACTGTCGTATATTCTCGATGGAGACAATCTTAGACATGGTTTAAACAAGAATCTGGGATTTAGCGCAGAAGACCGCGCTGAAAACATACGCAGGGTTGGTAAGTTCTTGCTCACAGCAAAACTTCTACATTTTCACCCTTTTTACCTATATCTGTTAACCAGGTCAGGTTCGGACCAGGTCATTATTAGGTCAAGTTCACGTCATGCTGGATCATTTCGGGTTGAATGTTTTCATCTTTTTTATGGATATAGGTTCGGATGCTATGATAAACATTCGGGTTAGGTCAGATTAATTCGGGTAACGGGTCAAAGTCAAGTTTTTAGTTCGGGTATCAGTGTCATCTACTTTTTATTTGTGCGTTTTTAGGTCATATTAATGAGGATTATGGTTAATTGACGAAAAGGACTACCTGCACTGATGTTGAGTTAATGATGCAGGGGAAGTAGGGAATTTGTTTGCAGATGCTGGCTTGATTTGTATAGCAAGTTTGATATCTCCATACAGAAAAGACCGTGATGCTTGTCGTGCAATGCTCCCCGATGGAAATTTCATCGAGGCAAAGTTTCCATCGACCATCTTTTGTTTTATATCTTGATTCCACAGGCTCGAAATGCTAATATCTTTGATCCGTCAGCAGGTTTTCATGAACATTCCCTTGGAAGTTTGTGAAGAAAGAGATGTCAAAGGGCTGTACAAACTCGCACGCGCTGGAAAGATCAAAGGTTGTTATTCCCTCTTCTGTTTCTGTCAAAATTTTCAAGACTTCTGATGTTGTTTTCCCGAAAGGTATCATACTGTGTCGAGCGGTGATCATCCTGGAAACTATTTTGTACTCGAGTCTAAAATGATGCAGGACTTGCAGGTTTTACTGGAATCGATGATCCTTATGAACCGCCATTACATTCCGAGGTATGTTCAGACTTCAGTCAACATTATATATACTCAATTATTTTGTGTTATTCACGACCTGGTTCAAATCCCGTCAACATTATATGTCCTTATAGCTCCCTCTACACTTACAACAAAAAAAATGTGTTGATCTTGGTTAACTTGCTGCATTTGCTTGGATACGGGCTAAACTCATCTTACTAACTAACCTTGTTCTTTCAACTTCTTTTTGATTCACTTCAGTCTAGTTTAGTTTCATTCAATTAAGCTGTCGAAGTTGGTGGTCACAATGCTTGTGTTTTGAACCATTTGTTACATGATTCACAGATAGAACTGAAAATGGTGAATGGAATATGTCCAACTCCATCAGAAATGGCAGGGCAAGTAGCATCTTATTTGGGTGACAAAGGCTACTTTCAAGCATGAATAAAAACCAAAACGATGAGCTGAGCTTCATCCTCGACCCCTTTCACTCCGGTTCATCACTGACTGTAACTAATGAATGACTCAAGGCACGGGTCTTTGCTGATGTAGATGTCGATATTGGATTGACAACCCCGCTAAGCTCCATTTAGGTATTCAATTATAATTTTCGTGGTTGCTCCTCTTTGTTCTTGCTGCAGCCCATCTTTATAGAGATAATAGTAGTAGTAGTAGTACAAGTATCATGTTTAGCCTCGTTCGTTCTACTGTTCTTGTACTTGCTGGAATGCTGTGTTTCATGCTGAAACTTTTGCGATGTATTAGTACTCGTACTGGTAATATCATGATGACAACGACGACAATGATGATGACTGACCCGTTTACTAACCTGAATCGAGTAAAGCTCGACCGACACATGTCTTTGAATGGAGACACAACATGTTGGGCATTAAATAGAGACAATTATGCATTGCACACATAGCAGTAGCACCCTAATGTTCGGAGATTGGTGCAATACATCAATGGTGCTTGTACTAGGAAGATGGATTCTTTCATCAGCAAAAATGTTGTATAGATTTCCATATTAAGATTCCTTTGTCTTTGTTCTTCTCTATGCCTCTACGTATCCTAATTCGACAACAATATAGTAATGTGGTAGTAGGATTCCAAAAGCCCTTCATTGAGGCAACATTCCACTAACTCTTTAGCTTGTGTCACCCTACTTACCTATTGCAAATATGGAAACCATAATAAATTAATAATGCAACTAGGGGGTGTGCAAAATCCGGTCCAGACCAGACCCGGAATAAAAAAAATCGGTCTGGTCTCAGATCCATTATTTTGGGCGATTCAAGGTTTCGGTCCGGTCTGGTCATGACCCGGTTTTTTCTGGTTTGGACCGGAATTATATTTATTTAATAAAAATTCCGGTTTAATCGGGTCCAACCGGTCCAGAATTTTGGACCAGAATTTTTAAAAAGAATTGAAAATTCTGGTTCAACCGGTCTGGTCCCGGTCCAAAATTTTTAGATTCCGGTCCAGATTTTGGGCGATTCAAGGTATCGGTCCGGTCCGGTCCTGACCCGGTTTTTTCCGGGTCGGACCGGAATTATATTTATTTAATAAAAATTCCGGTTTAATCGGATCCAACCGGTCCGGAATTTTGGACCAGAATTTTTAAAAAGAATTGAAAATTCTGGTTCAACCGGTCTGGTCCCGGTCCAAAATTTTTAGATTCCGGTCCAGATTTTGGGCGATTCAAGGTATCGGTCCGGTCCGGTCCTGACCCGATTTTTTCCGGGTCGGACCGGAATTATATTTATTTAATAAAAATTCCGGTTTAATCGGGTCCAACCGGTCCGGAATTTTGGACCAGAATTTTAAAAAAAAATTGAAAATTCTGGTTCAACCGGTCTGGTCCCGGTCCAAAATTTTTAGATTCCGGTCCAGATTTTTTTGGAGATTTCAGTTCGGTCTTGGACCGGTGCATAGCCCTAAATGCAACCTTTCATATGCTTTGTTCATAAATTCTTATCTACATGTAGATTTTATCTTCATCCTCTAAACTAATTAATTTAATTAATTTAAAATCACGTTTGCATATTTCGTTAATTAATTAAGTAGGGAATATTATACATAGGTCTACATGCCAGATTATGAGATTAATTATAAGCTATAAATAATGACGATATTATGATGATGATGATACAACAATCGATCGAATATATCATGTTTAAATAGTTTAATAATCATGCATGGAATATTACATACTATACTATTGACAAAATCACAAAATATTCTTTAAAAAGATACAAATTGTACTAACTAATTGTAGTCCTTTCATTTTTTTTTAATAGTAAGGAGTATAAAATGTGACGTCAAAAATTATTCAACTTTTTTTTTTCCAATATGAATATATTAATATTAATCATCACAATATAGTACTTCGTTCCGAAATAATTATTGTGTTTTGGAAAAAAAACATTTTTCTTTATTTGTTATGTTTCACGTTTCCTATGATTATTCTCCGTCCAATTACATATTTACATAAACTATTTAATAAATTAAAATAAATTTATTAGCCAGAAGAAATGAGCATTATTAATAATAATTATTGTCTATTAGTTAGTTAATTTTAATTTATTATTATAATAAAAAGTGTGCAACACACTTGTACAGTAATAATTTTGATTTTTAGCCAAAGAATATATGCTGTCATATGCAGATCCATACTCCATAGTTTAAATAATCTTCACGCATTTTTCACTTGAACAATTTTTTTATTGATAATTAATTAATTAATTATATTAGATTTAATATATATATATATATATATATATCTTCATTTTCCATGCAAGCCGCTAACTAATTATACGCAAATTCTTGTCTGTGACGAGTACATTATCTGTCATAAAATAGTAACGGGTGACAAAACATTTGTTATTCTCGAGATATTTTGATTTTTTTATATTCGTCACAAGGGATATCAGCTCTTAACTATGGAGTATAAAAGTATAAAGTCGATAATGTTTAATTTGCATATGTTATATTTTACAACAACCGATGATTATGTATGCTTGCTTCCAACGATGGAAGAATATCGTATTTGATCATGCATGCATGGGAATAAATAATATAGGTATATCGAGTACGTAAATATATTCTTATTATTACTAGGAATCGAATTCAACTTTATTTGTTGGTGGCCTTAATTTCCATTCCTTAATATATATATATACTCCGTACAAGAGATGAAGTCGGTCCTTGAGAATCGATCATTATTCATTAGCGATTAATTGATTTCTCTTTTAAAAAAACATATACGGAGTATATACTTATTATAATTTCTCTCATTCAGAAACGAGTTATAATTTTTGGTTTTGCAATCTTCAGTAGATAGTTGGATAATTATTGGTGATACAATTATTAATTAATTAAGCAAGACTACACAAGATAAACAAAGTAAAGTGATGTAGCCTTTTAGCTTATTGATCATGTTTATGGTTTCCTAATGGGTGTTAGTGCTTCATGAATCATTACTAATTAGTGCCACTGGTGGCTAGTTGCCTACATGGATAAGAGGTCACCGGGTAGGTATATCCGTCACAAATTTATAAAATTCAGGTCAAATATTATTTATTTGAATAAAAATGGTGATGGTAAGTCATCTGATCTGCTACTCTTTAGACATTACTCTGTATATTTTTTTTGAATTAAACATCACATACTTACATTATTATCATTTCAAATCGAGATAATATGAGATTAATTAGTTAGATCAGCTTTAATATCAGATTCTCCGTATTAAATTTATTTTGACCAAATGACTAATCGTGATAGAGATCTGATTTGAACTGAGGCCTTTGATTAAGCTCGAGTCGAGTTTGGACCATTCTTAATTAGTTGTGATCCTCAAAATTGTTGTTTAATTAAGTTTTGTTTTTTAATGTGGATCCATAACATTATGTACTCCCTCCGTTTCAAGTCCAAGCTTCCCTTTTGCTTTTTCACGTTTGTTAACACACATTTTGCATCTTTCGTAACATATTAGTAAAAATTATGGAAATTGAATATTAATAATGTACTTTTAAAGACGAATCAAACAAGATCTCACATGAATATATTTTTTCTAATAGATTGTCGTGAATATCGAAAATTCTCCTTAATTGTGAATAATGTCGAAAAATGAAAAGGAAAATTTGGACTTGAACGGAGGGAGTATTTAGTATTTTAGTCAATGCTATCGCCCAGGGTCTTATTTAATTTTGATAAGTACTCATAACAAGACTATAAACAATTGTATGTAGTTATGTCCCCCTAGATGTCCAGATCACAAGTACAAAGAACCTACTAAAACAATAAGGAAAAAAATAATAATAAATCCTTAAAAATGATTCGGGTCCGTTTCTTTTGGATTGAAATAGTCAGTACTATACTGAATTAACTGAACTGAATTGCAGTGAGTTAAACCGGTTAAAGTAACTACTGTAAAACAAAATGAATCATACCGTAAAATTGAGCTAGTGAATTGAACTGGGTTAAGGTAGCTGATATGAATTGAACTAAAGCTAAAAAAAATACTTGTACAAAAAAAGAGGATGACCCGCAAGGGTGAAGCTTAGTGGTTAAAACATGTGGCTACAAACCCATGAGTCACAGGTTCAAGTATCTGCAAGAATGTTCTTGTGAGAGTTGTATGGCTTGAGGCTATGCCATTTAGACTTCGAGCTTGTCGTCCAAATGACGGTTTACATGGTGTGCGTGGTTTGCAGGCTATTGCGTACACTCGGGGTTTACCCAGAAACTTATAACGGATCAAATACGATCCGTTTACACAGAAATGACAAAATATATTACTCGTACAAAAGTACATAGGTTATACAGAGTACGTATTTTCTACATAAATGAGAAGTATTTGAGTCGTTATAACAAAATGACAGATATATCCGTCACAAGGAAGAGTATCTGAGAGTCAAAAGTACAAAAATCATCCCTAATTTGCATGAACAACTATAGATAAAGATCATTACTCATAATTTTTTACAATTGGAATTAAACAAATCCCTAAATCAATTAATCAAACCCAAATACAAAGTCCAATTCACATGTATCTATGACGTGTAGCATCAATCCTTTCTTTCCTTTTTTTTTTTTTTTAATTTCCTTTCACAAAAAAATGTTGAACGATTTTCCACATTTCTCCCTTCTTCTTATTAAATTTATTAAATTTATTAAATTAAATACTGAATATGATTCCTCATTAACTCTTCTATATAATCTCATCTTCATCTTACTTAATTTCTGCATTCAATTACTCAATTTTCTCTCTTCCTTCAAAATTGTTCATATCCTCAGTTTCCACCTTCCCTGGTTAGTATGATTCCCCTCAAACCCCACTTTTTTTTTTTAGTTTTTTGAGATGGGTTTTTGATTTTATGAATTGGGTTGGTCTTACTTTTTCATTATATTGATTGAATTGATTGGAATTGGTTGGTTTTGTGTGCCAATTTTTGTTTTGTATCTGAATTGGTGTTTATCAAGGGAGGTTGTTTCTGGTATGATTTGTCAATTTAGTAATGCATGTACATGTGTATGTTGATTTATTGGATCAAATTTCATATCTTTATATGGTGCATCATGCATTCTTTTTGTCGACGAAGAACGTACCTAGTCGAATTACAAATACAGGGGAGCAAGATTCGAACCTGTAACCCTACCTAGCCTTAAAAACATTAGAGTAAAAGATCAAGGTTTCAATTGCTTCTCTTTTGATGAATTCTTTTGAATTGTTGTGATCACAATGATAATCCCAATTCAGAGTTTGTAAGTCTCGACTAGCTTAGCTGGTAAAGTTATGATCTTGGGTTTGAATCCCGTCAACATCAAAATCGCCAGAGTTTAGGTCCCAAAAGATCATTGGTTTTTTTTTGTCAGTTTATATCAAGTGTAGTTTAGATTCAACTAGCCAGGTGTTATATATGAGTGATTAAGCCATCTTTAATCCCCTTTTGACAAAAAGTTTGGATTTTTCTATCCTCCTTTTTCCCAAAAAAAAAAAAAAAAGATTGATTTTTTTTTTTAAAATCTTATTTCAAAAATGTCAAAGTTTGTTGCTTTTAAAATCTTGGACTAACTTGTAAAGAGAAAAGTATGATTAGTGCCATGCTGACTAGTTGCTGTTGTTGTTAACTTAGTTGACAAAACCATCCAGCAAATTTGATTAATCTCGACTCTAATTACCTGGCTAGGCTTTAATAACCGCGTTTTGAAGATACAGTAAGTCTCCTGAGAAACCGTCTCTCATTGTACTTTGTTATATGCTTTATAAGAGTTTTACTTCAACCGTGTGGTGCGGCTGGAGGTTTGATTCTTACCCACGACATAGTAATAAGAAAATAAGTTATCAAGATTTGGCTATTGATAGGGATTCCATGTGATCTGGTTAATGCTAGTATGCTATGCATGTTTAAATGATTTGATATGTTTAGTTATTCTAATAATGATGTTCTGGGTGCTAAGCTTGCCTAATATGTGCATGATCGACGTGATATTGACTGCGATCTGTTTTGTATAAGCTGTTGATATAACGAGAGGTAGATGTCGACATGTCGTCCTGTCTCTGTCGAAGAGAAAGGGTTTCCACTTTCCATGTTAAATATCTTATATCGATTGTGAAAAATGATGTCGGTTTGTTTGTTTCAGATTTGTTTAAGACTGTAGAACCATGAACGCACTTGCAGCGACTAATAGAAATTTTAAGCGCGCCTCCCAGCTTTTGGGATTAGATGCGAAACTTCAAAGAAGTCTGCTCATTCCTTTCAGAGAAATTAAGGTAATACTGTATGCTACTGTATATGCAGGCTCTTAAAGTATTTGCATTCTTTACTGGTAATTGTATTATTAATTCGATAAATGTTTACAGGTTGAATGCACTATACCAAAAGATGACGGTACTTTAGCATCTTTTGTCGGATTTAGAGTTCAGCATGACAATGCACGAGGCCCTATGAAGGGTGGGATCCGATATCACCCTGAGGTTGGTTAACTTCTCGATTCTCATCCCTCCAAATTATCTAATACAATCATCGTGTTTTAATCTTTGTTGATTTTGTAGGTTGATCCGGATGAAGTCAATGCGTTGGCTCAACTGATGACGTGGAAAACAGCGGTAGCAAACATTCCTTATGGTGGTGCCAAGGGTGGCATAGGCTGTAACCCATCAGAGCTCAGCATTTCTGAACTCGAACGATTGACAAGAGTTTTCACCCAAAGGATTCATGACCTCATCGGTATTCACACCGATGTCCCCGCACCTGACATGGGGACAAACGCGCAGGTAGATAAATAATACTCGTACTCCATAACTATGTTGAACAAGCTATAATGTTTGTAAAAAGATCATGAACTTGGTCAAGTTACCAACTTTATTCAACTGTTTTATTCTTTGTAGACGATGGCGTGGATATTGGACGAGTACTCAAAGTTTCATGGCCATTCACCTGCTGTTGTTACTGGAAAACCTATTGTAAGTGCGACGTTAATCACGTTATATAAAGATATATCAGTGTAAATTAGAGTCTTGTTTGTTATGCTGAAAGTCGATCTCGTGTATGGATATTAGGACCTTGGTGGATCTTTGGGAAGAGATGCAGCAACTGGAAGAGGAGTTCTCTTTGCTACAGAAGCACTGCTAAATGAATACGGAAAGACTATATCCGGACAACGATTTGTGATTCAGGTATAAATGTCAATGATAGTGATTGTGTTTGTTTGCATCTGTATTCAAATTTGCAAGATATTAACTTTTGTCGTCATATTGCTTGGCCTTTGTGTGTCCATGATTATTTCTGCTATGTTACTCAAACTCAGTCAAGTATCCTGCAGAACTTGTCAAACGGGTCGGGTCGGGTCCAAGTCGGGTCATTTTGGGTTTGTAAGAACTTGGGTTGGGTCATTGGTTCGGGTCAAGCTAGGGTCTTTAGTTCGGGTGTCCGGGTCGGATATGGGTCAGATTATTCGGATAGTGACAAAATACTTGAGGTAATATGAATTTAGGGTATGAATATTGAATAGTCGGAGTAACATAGCCGTTGCATGCTGCTTGTAACAGGGATTCGGAAATGTAGGCTCGTGGGCAGCACGTCTTATCCACGAGTTGGGTGGGAAAGTTGTGGCTGTAAGCGATGTTTCTGGTGCCATTAAGAACAAAAACGGGCTTGACATTGACGGGTTAATGAATCACGTCCATGAACACCGTGGAGTTAAAGGCTTCCATGATGCTGAAGCCATAGACGCCGACTCAGTACTGGTTGAAGACTGTGATGTACTGATACCTGCAGCTCTCGGTGGTGTTATCAGCAAGTAAGTTCCAACCTTTTGAAATCAAAAATTTTCCCTTTGTATTTGCAATCGACATTATACTATAACATTGTTTTTTCTGTACAGGGAGAATGCTAACGAAATTAAAGCAAAGTTCATCGTTGAGGCTGCTAACCACCCAACTGATCCAGATGCAGACGAGGTTATTTCCAGAGTGTATTAAGTATTAACTATTAAGCGTTGATTTACTTGATTAGTGATGTTTAATGTCGCAAGTACTAACCTTTATTGTTCTTTAGATATTGAAAAAGAAAGGTGTTGTCATCCTTCCTGATATATATGCAAACTCGGGTGGCGTTACAGTCAGTTACTTTGAGTGGGTTCAGGTATCGGATTCTATTCTTACATTCTGTTTCATGTTCATTCTGACTGAACTCTGAAGCCTTGTTTCATGAACTCGACTCTAACATGCTTAACTAAACTTAACTGAGCTGAAAATGAGCGGGAAAGAACATGATCGAGCCCTAGGAGGTTCATTTTGTCAAAGTACTTCAGTCCACTCCAGTTCACGTCAGCCAGTTCCAGTCTTTAGAACTTGTGTTTTATTGGGATATTCTTCTGTTTTGCAGAACATTCAAGGGTTCATGTGGGATGAAGCAAGAGTGAACACAGAGCTAAAGACATACATGACTCGGGGACTGAAAGACGTGAAAGAAATGTGCAGGACACACGCCTGTGATCTTCGTATGGGAGCATTCACGTTGGGAGTCAACCGTGTTGCTCGAGCGACACTTCTCAGAGGTTGGGAAGCCTAAGCCAGCAGCAGGCTTTTCCGACCCGTTTCATTAATAAAAACAGCATTCTGGTGTCATGCTCTGCTTAATCAAACAACAGCAGATCAGGCATAATTTGTGTTGGCCTGAAATTTAGATTATAAACTGTTGTCTTTCATGAGAAAACTCTTTCCCCTTTTTTAATTGATTTTAAGTGGAAATTTAGAGTTTTTTTTTAATATATTTGTGTGATTTACATTTACCCCGGCTTTTGACCTGGATTGTAACTCTATGTTTGAATGAGAAGATTAAAAAAAAAGTTTCATTTTTCGTTTTCTATGAAAGTCATTCTTGTCGTCAAAGCTAGTTTTTTTTTGGTACGAGGGAACCCGTACTTAGAAGGCCCAAGTTTTAACCACTAGACTCTACCCTTTCGAGCAGAGGTGTTCACCGGTCCAAGCTCGGACCGGATATGACCGGATGACCCGCGGA
This sequence comes from Agrostemma githago, assembly GCA_958450325.1. NCBI lineage: Eukaryota > Viridiplantae > Streptophyta > Magnoliopsida > Caryophyllales > Caryophyllaceae > Agrostemma > Agrostemma githago. The sequence goes on along the minus strand of OY288247.1, from coordinate 74,804,766 downwards.
TCGACAAATCCAAAAATCCAAACCGGTAAACCAGACTGGTTAACAAAGAAACCCAAACCAGACCGGTAATACACCGGTCTGGTTTGCCAGTCCAGATCACTTTTTGAACAGCCCTACTATATTGTAATACACGATATTGTAAACTCCAATACGATATTTTCTGTTAAATTCTGTATGTTTAGGTTATGTTATGTGGCCGACCTCAACAAAAAATCCCACCAAAGTTGTATGGTCTAGAACATTAGTTTGAGTGTTTTACTAGCAATTGTTGGACAAATACATTGACTTTTAGCATTGACCAGACAAAATGCTCTATCACATCTGCAGCCATTTTAGACAATGTAATATTCCGTACTTACTAAATGTACATTATGTGACACAAAGTCAACACTACCCATTAGTCCTCCTCCTACACTCCTACTCTTGACTTCTTTAATCTTCAGTCAAGAATGGAGATAGAAGTGAGTCGTGTTGTGCCGTGTTTCTTATTGGTCTATCGTACTTGGAGAAAAAAATTGCACAGTCTCACGGTAAAGTGGACTTCATGTGATGTCATGCTATGTTGTGCTAGTATTAAGAGACTGTGGCCCACAACCCATAGCGTGTCATGTCGTGTCGTGCTTGGACGTGCCTAACCAATTCCTCAAATTTACTTATTTCTCTATATCTTGGACGTGACAAGACATTGTCATGCCTAGGTGTTCGTGTCACGTCGTGCCTAGGAACAGTCATTTTCCTCAAACTGCAACCCAAATACGACCCACGACCAATATCATGTCGTGTCGTACTAAGTCATGTCAAAGTGAACTCGTGTTTTAATGGATTGTAGGACGTACTGAACTGTGTCAACCCACTGATCCACGTGTCAACTTCCATGTCTAGTCAGGACAGACCTAAATACATGTGATTAGGCCATGACTTGAAGAAGCTCTTGTCTTTGTCTTGAGTGTTGACCAACTATAACCAAGAAGTTGACTCTCATCACTTCATTCCTCACTCACTCCTTCCTTTATATAAGCCTCTCATTTTTGCAATTTTTTATTTGCCATAACATCTACAAATACAATACAAAATGTCTTGGTTAACCACACTAACCATAACTATAACCATAACCTTGTGTTTTTCCTTAACCCCTTCATTAAGTTGTCCACTAAACCAAAAACAATCCCTTCTCAAATTCAAACACTCACTAATCACACAATTAAACCTAAACCAATCATCATCATCTAATGATGAAATCCCACCTTTTGGTTTAGACACATGGAATTCAAATCCAAGTTCGAAATGTTGTTCATGGGATCTTGTAAAATGCAACATTTCATCATTTGTAATTAGTCTTGATTTATCCAATGTAATCCCGTCACTTGTTATGGGTAATATGACCTCGTTAACTACAATTTCATCAAATATTCTGACACCCATTTTTACCATTACAAATTTAATCTCACTTGATATTTCATATAACTTTGTTTTGGGTGGAGAATTCCCAAATGGGTTATCAAATTTGAGTGAAATTGTTCATTTAGATTTGAAAATGAATAGTTTTAGTGGATTAATCCCTCAAGAATTGTTTGTTTTGAAGAAGTTAGAGTATCTTGATGTTAGTAGCAACTCTTTTGATGGTCGATTGAGTTCTAACGTTAGTAATCTAAAGAAACTCAAGTTCCTGAATATGGATGAGAATTCATTACTTGGGACAATCCCCGATGAAATTTTCGGCCTAACCGGGTTGCGAAATTTGTCACTTAGACAAAATCGACTGTCGGGTCATATTCCTTTGGCCATACTGAATTTGACCCGTTTGGAGGTTTTAGATTTGAGTAACAATTCGATATCAGGAGGGATTCCAACCCACATTGGTGTTTTGTCGAATCTGTCGAGTCTCGTCTTAAGTCGGAATTTGCTTACGGGTGGGATTCCAAGATCGATATTGGAACTTTCGAGTTTGACTACACTTCAGCTTGATAATAACTTGTTATCGGGCGAAATTCCGGCATGGTTGTTTGATATAAAAATGCTCAAGCAATTGGATCTTGGATCGAATCGACTAATTTGGGATAATTCAGTCAGATTTTCCCCCAAATGCAACCTATCTAAGCTGGTATTACGATCATGCTCCCTTTCCGGGGAAATTCCTAACTGGATTTCAAATCAAACTAGCTTGGATTTCTTAGACCTCAGCGAGAATGAGCTACAAGGTACGTAACATTTTATTGATTCAGTTCAAATCCCGTCAGCATCATAAACAAAAAAAAAACATTTTAATGCATGCATCATGTATGAACTATAAACTATGAACTAATCTAGCTGACATATGCAGGAAATTTTCCGACATGGTTAGGAGAAATGGAGATCGGAACCATAATACTCTCGGGAAACAAACTATCGGGTTCTCTCCCACCAACGTTGTTCCAATCCCAAAGCCTATCGGTCCTAGCTCTATCAAGAAACAATTTCTCGGGAGAGTTGCCGAATACAATAGGAGAGTCCGCTCTCATGATACTAATGTTATCTGATAACAACTTCTCCGGCCCATTCCCCGAAACTCTCCCCAACATCTACCGACTCTTATTCCTAGACTTATCGAAAAACAATTTCTCGGGCGACAAATTCCCGACTTTCGGCCCGTTTTCCTTCCTCGCCTTCATCGACATTTCCTCAAATCGATTCCACGGTGAGGTTCCTACCGGATTCATCTCCGATGTGATCGTGCTCTCTTTAGGTGACAATCAATTTTCAGGCAAACTACCCAAGAACTTGACAAAGTTTACTCAATTAAAACACCTTGATCTTCAAAACAATCAAATTTCTGGTGAAATCCCAGAATTTATAACTCAACTTTCATCACTTCAAACCCTAAGTCTAAAGAACAATTCTTTGACAGGATCAATCCCTAGTAACCTCTCAATCCTAACCCATCTCCAAATTCTCGATCTTTCGGACAATAAACTCGTAAATAAAATCCCATCAACCCTAGGAAACTTACATGGTATGATCAATCCACCTTACATTTCCCCACTTTCATCGGCATTGTTCAGTTTCGATATCAAATTCCAGGATTTGATGGTAAATTGGAAGAATTCCAAACAGGGTTTAGCAAAGTATAACCTTGATTTCTACTCTTTACTAGATCTGTCAAAAAACCGACTCACGGGTCCGATTCCTAGATCATTAGGAATGCTGAAAAGTCTGAAACTACTGAATCTGTCACATAATCATCTCAAGGGTAACATACCATTAACTTTAGGTGATCTACAAAGTATGGAGACTTTGGATTTGTCATTTAATTCACTTTCGGGGAAAATCCCATCAACATTTTCCGATTTACAGGAGTTAAACAGTTTAGATCTGAGTAATAATAAACTTGCAGGAAAAATCCCAGAAAGTTCACAGTTTGATACATTGGATGATCCAAACAGTTATGCTAATAATTCAGGATTGTGTGGGATGCAAATTGGAGTGGTTTGTCCAGAAGATGTGTCGCCTTCGCAGCCACCGTCTCAGGTGGTTTACGCGGTGGAGGGATGGTTCTCATGGGTGGCTGCAGTGATAGGGTTTCCTGCAGGGTTTGTAGTTGTGGTTTCTAGTGTTTATATGACTGGTTTTTTTAGTTTCAAAGATGTTAAGAAAAAACAGTCTAGCATTAGGGAGTCTAGTGGCTTGTATTCATATTTAGTTGTCAAGAATAAATTAGATAGGTTGTTTAGTTGATAAGTTACATGTACTAGTCGACGACGTCATGATTCAGTGGTTAAGATAGCAATATTGTGGACAATAAGTTATGAGTTCAACCTCCTTTTGTCTCATATTGCAATGCGATTATGTACACGTTTCTTTGAACTGGGAAAAAAAATAGAAGTTACATGTACAATTAGTAATTGAGTATAGAGCTCGGGTAATCTTGTAAAAACCTTGTGCATGTTAAACACTGCATATGGAGTACGATTTATGTTACTACTACGTTTGCATTAACCTACTACCGTTGGCAAACCCAAATATTTTTCTTGAATCTCGACCGCTCGAACACCCAATACCCTTGCCACGTTCCCTCTCCTAACTTGTGTTGCTCCCTCGCTAAACGAGATTGTTGTATTACAGAGACTCACCAGCTGACCCGTGGCTCTCTCGTAATTGTAAAGGATCATCTGAATGTCATCACGTTTGCTTTGACAAAAATAATACTGTCAACCGCGAACAATATACTCCCTCCGATTTTTATCTATCTTCCCTGTTTCTTTATTTGGCTGAAACACCCTTTCTTCCCTATTTCTATTTTGGGTCATCAACATGTGGTCTAGAATCACCCTTACATTTCTCTCTCTTTCTTCTTTTATTTTGAACCACACATTCCTACACCCTTATTTTCTTCCCCAAAACCAAAGGGGAAGATAATAAAAAATCGGAGGGAGTATGAGAAACAACCAGGGTCGTCGGCGTGACTCAAACTCCATGAATCACTCTCAATTCCACTGTCGTCCAACAATACTAGATAATACCTTTGCACATTGAATGAATAATTAGAGTGGGAGCGGGTCCCTTGCCTCGTTCCCCAATCAAAATAGAGATGTCGGTTTACCATTAACAAAATCAAAATAGGACACTGATTGGACACAACTTATCACTCTACGTACCCACCTGCCATCAAGCCTCATCATTCTAAGGACCCTCTCGAGAAATGGTCACTCCATCCGATTGTAGGCTTTCGCCATGTCCAACTTCAAAACCACGTACATGTTCGCAAAACTCATTCCTAGTGACAATTTCGCAACGCGTTCTCTGACACGGAGTTTCGCCCCATGACAATTGACAACTGCAATGACACACTAACTTTGCAATGAATTTTCAGTACCTCATTTGCAGCGAATCGAGAATTTATCCTCAAATTTCCGCCACATCTCTCATCGTTTTCCATAGCGTTACTTGACTTGTCATAGATTTATGACGAGCAAATCCACTGCAAACCTATAACGGATCAAATATCACACACATAGCTAGACAAAGACACGTTATTTCCTAATCTCTAGTCATTCTGATTTCCGTCTTCTCAACTAACGTGAGTGATGATGACTCGTCATAACGAGAATTTATCGTCAAATTTCCGCCACATCTCTCACTGTTTTCCATAGCGTTACTTAACCTGTCATAGATTTGTGACGAGCAAATCCACTGCAAACCTATAACGAATCAAATATCACACACATAGCTAGACAAAGACACGTTATTTCCTAATCTCTAGTCATTCTGATTTCCGTCTTCTCAACTAACGTGAGTGATGATGACTCAAGTTCACACGAAAGACTTACCGATTAGCCAATTCTTTGTCATATTCACCGCCTCATCATTTCATCATCATCCCGTGTATTTTAACGAGTTCTGGACCTAAATTATGAGAATCACGTCTCCTAACTTTAATTTGAAAAAAAGAATAACACAAGTAAAAGAGGACACAAATTTGAAAAAAAAAGGTCCAAGACCCATGGAGATAGTAATCATAGTATATGTAAGAGGAGGAAACCCTCCACGGCGCCTCCTTTTCCCACAAATCCCTAATTTCGTAAAACCCCCTTTCTCTCTCTCCCTCCCTCTCCTCTATTGTTCTCCCCCAATTTCCCCTGCCGCCAAACCCCTAATTTGATTCCCCAGATCCCCCAATTTTTCATCCTCAGGTTCTTCCATCTTCTCCCTCTCAATTCCCCTCCTCTCCTTCTCTATTTTCGATCTGTTTTATCTTCTTTGTTCATCCTATTCCTTCCCTCTTTCATTTTTTTTGATTTACTAGGGTTTTAAGTTCTTGAAGTAGGGTTTATGTTTAAACCCTTTCAGATCCACCCCTTTTGATGTTTTTTTCCAGATTTTTCTGGGTTTTGTTTGATTTTTTGATTCGTGCGTTATTTTTCCAGGGTTTTTTCTGAGATGGGAAATCAGGGGTTTTGCAATTAGTGATTGTTGTATTAGATTCATCGTTTCTTTTTATGCTTATATATTAACAGGATCTAGTTGATTTTAGTAATTAAAGGGTTTTTTTTAATTGAGTTATTTTATGGAGTGAAGTCTCAATCACGATTTGGGGCTTTTGATTTCGATGTAATTGTTTTGTTTAAACAGGGTTTTTGGAAGAGATTAGGATAAAATTGGATTGGTTTTAGTCCAACTAAGTTTTTTTTGTAATTGCTGGTAATCTGATTTGAGTCAGATTATGGACAGAGTTTTGTTGATTTGTTCGTGAATTGATAATCGATTGATTATAGACTGTATTGTGTTTCTTTCGATTCCGTCTTTATGGAATACAGTACAGTATAGCATCTTTGTTAGCAAGCCATGGACTCCTGATTTGGTGGTGGACTCCTGATTTTGTCAGCGTTGATGTCGTGTTTGATTTGTATGCGAAGTATCGTTGTTTTGTGTTGAAATTGTATCATCTTCGGAATTCTCACCAATTGTAATACTCTTTTGTTGACCTGTAGTGCTTGACGTATTGAAGTGGTAGCACGCCATGGCAGCTATGGGTACACCTTCCAATGGTATCGTCTTTAGTTCCCTCTCTTGTTATTTTCTTTCATGCTACTGTTTTTCATCACGTTTGTTAAATTCGACAAAATTGGATTCTCCTTGCTGATCTATGTATTTCAATCTGTGTTGTTCGATTTTCTGCTCACTGACCAGTGTCATGTTGTCGTTAACCGTGGTTCTATGATTCTTTGTTCTTTTCTATTGAGTAGGCGAGTCTGACATTTAGACAGGCATTTGTTTTCTCTTTGGTGCCAAGGGTATTTCCTATGGCTTAATTGTTTTATTTTGTAATGTTACAGATCCCGCTGATTTGTTGCAGAAGTTGAATTTAGATTCACATACCAAATCTCTTGACGTACATGAGCCTCCGAAAAAGGTGAGTTAGTACATACTGGTTGATGTGAGATCCTAGCTTTTGTTGTTGTTGTTTTTACTGTTAGTAATTTTTGAGGTTTGAGATGATTGACTGACTCGTATGTTTGAAAATTCTTGTTTTTGCAGTTTGGTTCATACGCTTCGCGCAACCCAATTAATAGTTTGGCTAAGCCATATGAGCGATCCACAATACCGTTCCAGGATTACAACAGTTTAAGCATGTATTACCCTGCTGGTGGTTACCCATACTATTACGGAGGTTTGTCACCCAGAATTGAGATCACATCACTGAACCCCTTTTTAAGCTTTTTTAAGTGATCTTGAGTAATCCAGAATTGAATCACTGACGGTGTTTTCATGGTTGTCTGATGTTTCGTTTTCTTTGCTTTTGTTACAGGTTATGATGAGCTGAACTTATGGAACGACTATAGATACCTTAATCATGACGGAGCTGATTTGCACTCAGTAAGCGAACCTTCTAACTTGTTTGAATATCACAAACTCATAGGCTCTTGACATTTAACTTTATTTTGCCATTGGGCCTGTAAGGCGGTGGAAAAAAAATTGCTTGAGTTGCTTTTTAGAACTTATTTTAAGCTGTTTATGGTTGTTGGGATGGCATATATGAGTGCGTATTTTGCTTTCTTTTTGATTTTTTTTGCTACTATAGTTTTTTCCCCTACCCCATTTCTATAAGTTACATATTAAAAAAATGGGGTGACAAGAAAAAAGCGGATGGAGTATTTTTTTTAAAGATTCCTACATTTGTTTGTTTCTTTTAGAACTTATTTTTTGTTGTTACTTTCGCTGTTTCATTTTGTACGGAGTATAAATAATGCTTATATAAGACAATTTTTATTTAGTTGCTTAACCGGGCGTCTTTTTGTTGGATCTACAGCAGCGACATATGAACAATGGAATGAATCAAGCAAGCGGATACTTGGGGAGATCACAGCTTAATGATCCAATGTATGCTCAGTATGGAAACAATTATCGGGGTGGTTCAGGGTTTGGGCTAAACTATTACAACCCAAAGACGTGGAACAACTGGAGGACAGTTGACAACAAATATCCTTCCAAAGGCTACGGCAATGGATTCTTTACCTATGGGAATGAGAACAAGGATACCCTAAACGAATTAAGCAAGGGACCTAGAGCTAAGGGTTTGAAGAGCCAGCTAGGCTTTGGATCGGTTAAATTGGCAGTTAAGGGGCAGGATTTGTCACTCAAAACAGAAAATAAAGAAGAGAAGCCGTCGTTGGTTCCTGACAAGGAACAGTATAACAAAGATGACTTCCCTGAGAGCTTCAAAGACGTAAGATTCTTTGTCATTAAATCGTATAGCGAGGATGATATCCACAAAAGTGTCAAGTACAATGTTTGGGCTAGTACACCAAATGGAAACAAGAAACTGGATGCTGCATACCAGGAAGCGAAAGCAAAGCCTGATGATTGCCCCGTGTTCTTGCTATTTTCGGTACGTGTCTTATTCTGAATTTTGTCATCATTTATCGTTGAGTTTATTTTTACTTTTTATGTAGTGTTTATTTGTTTGATGTTTTCAGGTAAATGCTAGTGGACAATTTGTTGGCTTGGCGGAGATGGTTGGCCCTGTTGATTTCAACAAAAGCATGGAATTTTGGCAACAGGACAAATGGTCTGGCTGCTTTCCTGTCAAGTGGCACATCGTCAAGGATGTACCTAACAATTTGTTGAAGCATATCACCCTCGAAAACAATGACAACAAACCTGTTACCAACAGCAGAGACACACAAGAGGTGAAACTCAATACCTGAGCTATGGCTTATTTTTCGCTTCCTCGCAGTTATTTTGCACTTACGGTATGACATGAATTTTAGTGGTTTTTAGTTGGTCAATGCTGATGCATTGTTGTGATGGTGCAGGTTAAGCTTGAGCAGGGAGTCCAGGTGGTCAAAATTTTCAAGTCTCATCTGAGCAGGACTAGTGTGCTTGATGATTTTGAATTTTACGAGGCGAGAGAAAAGGCCTTGCTGGAGAAGAAGGCTAAAAAACAGCAATTTCAGAAACAGGTAAGACTGTGATTTCTTAATTACTTATCATTTAACCCCATCAAATGCGGCTTTATCTTTAATCTAATTTCTCTCTTTAGGAACATTCTTAGATTAGTTTGTTTGAATTATGTGAGATTATCCCATCTAGCCAAAAACAAAATTATTGAATGGGTTCTTATGGTGTCATTAAACTCATTTTTTGTGGACTCGAGTTTCAACTACTTAGTGCAGGATGACTATTTAGACATGTAGGTTACATTTCAAAAGCTCTTGACGTGCTGCTTCTTCTGTAGTCTGTACATAGTCTGATTTTTTCCGACATTGTTGTGATGCAGTTAAAATTTGCGAAAAACGACAAGGTTTCAGGAGACGACAAAATGATGAAATCCCATGATGCTGACGCTGCTGCAGCAGCCTTCATCGAGGGATCAGCACCCGCACCCGTACCCAACAGTCAGTCTAAAACCCTTGAAGACTCTCCTGCTGTGGCTACCGAAGGTGCCAAAGCAGAAAAGATCGCTGTTTCCGATGAAGTTGCTTCAGCCTGCTGATTTGCTCTGAGACTTGTTCCTGTGTTTGCAGCTGACGGGTTTTTGGTGGCATAGCGAGAGCCGATGTAGTTCCTAGTTTTGATCCCCTAATCTAGCTATACCTCTTTAGGTTTACCATTTGGTGACTATTGCTAGATGTGGATGTGTTTTTCTTCTTTTTATTTTTATTTATTTTTCGTATTCGGGTCCTTATATAAAAGTGTTAGTTTTGGCAGCCCAGATTCTATTTTGTGGTTTATTTATAGTTCTGTGGACTGGTTCTGAGATGGTGTGTTGTGTAAACCTGGGAATGAAACCTAAGATTGCCTTAGTTGCTGTCTATTGACTTTGCTTCATGGAATAATTTTGTTTTTCGAACCCGTTTACTTTTAACCTCTTGTGTACTTCACCTTTTTGAATATGTCGCATAAAATCCCGATTAACCTCTTCAGGACTACGTTATTTGTTTCGTTGGTATAACGGATACAATTACGGTTATGACCCATTTAATTGGTAGCTGACCAGGTAGTATTTGGATCCGTTTTTATGAATCTACATGTATGACCCGACCCCTGATTGGATCCATTTGAGTATTTGACCCATTTGATATATAGTCATACAACTTCCTCTTATGTAAAAAACAAAAACAGGATTGCCCCACATCCTAGAATTTGTTACAGGTCACAAACAAAGCAGAAAAGGATGAGGAACCTCACCCAATTCATCTTCACCTATCTATGGCCTCACTACTCCCTTTCTCCTATCTCAAACCCACCACTTTCTGCAAAGCCTCCTCAACCTCGGCACAACCTGCGTCCCCGTCTTCCCTCCTCGAGTCCCTCAACGACCAGTTCGGCCGAAAAGGCATCAAATTCATCGACTCAACCGATACAAACACCGCCACTACTACTCCTGGTGTCGAGTTAAGTGTACGAAATGGGAGTTCACTGAAGTTGCATATACCTAATGCACATGTCACTTCATATCTGCCTAAAGTGTTTTGGAAAGATGATGGGTTTGAAGAGGTTTTGTATACTGTTTCTCCTTCTAAAGGCGGTGTTGCATTGCTTCTGAATGATGTTACTGTACCGTCTTCTACCAGCAACGTGCTTTCGGGATGTGAATGGACTGTCAAGGATGCTGATTCTGATTCTTTCGATGCTGTTCAGGTTAGTCAATGTTAACTGTTTGCTGCTGAAATTTGATGTTCATGCAATTTGTTTACTGCAATGTGTATTTCAGGAATGTTTTTCCTGCAGAAATTTCCTGTTTTTTGAGGTCTGCCTGTTTTTTTCATCTTCCAGGTCGAGCTAAGTTGTACGAGTGGAGCTCTAGAAATGACCTACATTGTATCGTTATACCTCGAGAGCATGGCATCAGCAGTGATTGTGAAAAACAACGGGCGAAAGCCAGTAAACCTCACCAGTGCAATACTCAGTCATTTCAAGTTCACAAAACGCGCAGGCTCGGGAATTCAAGGACTTAAAGGCTGTTCCTTTTGTTCTCAACCTCCTTTATCTTCGCCCTATGAATTACTCTCTCCGTCTGAGGCTATGAAAGCTGATGATCCTGGATTCTTCTCCTTTGGTTCCGAGCCTGGTACTAAACCTGGTCAATGGACTACACAAGACGAACCTATTACTGTTTTGAAGCATAAGATTAGCAGGGTGTATACTGCTCCTCCCTCTGAAAGATCCAAGGCTTTTTACAGAACTCCGCCTTCTAAATACGAGATCATTGATCAGGTAATTCAGGTTTTTTCATATATGAATGCTGTCACATTTTTTCATATAGACAAAATGAACTTGGCGAGGCTAAACTGAACTGAAGTGTGGTGGGCACAACTGAACTGTTTTACACTTTTACTGTCTGATATTTCAGGGGAAGGGACTGTTTTATAGAGTGATAAGAATGGGATACGACGACATATATGTATCAAGTCCGGGATCATTCTCTGAGAAATATGGAAGGGATTACTTCATTTGCACCGGTCCTGCTTCAATGCTGGTACCTGTGACTGTCAACCCTGGAGAAGTGTGGAGAGGCGCGCAGGTTATCGAGCATGATAACCTTACATAGTCTGTAAATACCGTTTTCTGTAAAGATTATAGAGTCTGAATCTTCCAGCTTCTATTCTCGTAATATATACGAAGCTGAGCATATTGTTGGAAGATTTAAGTTACATGCCATCTTTACTGTTCTCAGACATAATTGCATCAACCATCTTACTCCTTAATTCATAAAAATGACAGAACAATACGGTTACAAACAGGAGAGTTCAGGAAAACCATGTGGATCGAAACAATTACAAACTAGAGCACATTTCAACAGAATTCAGACTAGTACACAACTGGCCGGTCTATTACCGGCGCTAACGCCTAGGGGCTAGGGCTAGGGCTAGGACTAGGGCTATGTTTTCATGATAAGAAATCATGCTAAATGTTCCACTAAGTAGGAACCAGAGTGTGGCCTGTATCTTGACCACCGGACCACAAAACCAATCTGAAAGCAACAAAAAGTGCCAGCAACATGAACATGAACACGAACATTCTACCATTCTTCCACCTTGAGTTCTTTGCAACCTCGACTGAGTGGTTTTTATGCACTTCAAGCTTAGGATTAGGGACAGCATCTGTTATGGTCATGTCTTTAGTTGATGACACTGATTCGGAATCAGTGCTGTCTTTGACCTCCTCTTGGTTAAAGAACTCGTTCTCATCGTACTTTGTTACAGGGCTCCTATGTCGACGTTGTCTAACTTGATGATCCTCGAAATAGAAATAGTCGGATTTCTCATCATCATCATCATCTTGGAGCGACCTCAATAGCTTCCTTGGAGTAGAGTACAGTTTGATGCTATCCATGTTCAGTTGAGAGCTTGATCTCTGAAACCAGACAATCAAACATGTAACAACCAGCAAATCACAAATGACGTAATAATAATAATAAGAAGAAGAAGAATTCAAAGCATGGCAGATAAATGTCGACCTGAGGGCTGGGAGTTCGGCCTCTGAGTGCTCCGTTTCCTTGACTTTCTGACACGAAACCTGGAAATTGACAGGCATAACTATGTGCATTTTCATTGGATGCATGAGAATTAGATGTTTCACGCGCAAGCTCCGAGAAAAGTCCATCCTTAAGAGATATGTCAACACCACCATTTCCGTTTCCTCTCCAAAGCCTTCTGTGCGCGTTTTTTCTACTATGATTCACATTACACGAAGCCTGACATGTCGATATAGGGGACTCCATGTATGACTCATACACAGCAAATGAATCAAGGGTTTGTGATTCAGGTGAGCCTGATAAAGGAGAAACTGAACCAGAACGACCAGAACTCGACAAGTTTCTCCTGCCGAAATTTGAACCAGTAACTGAGACCACATCGAAATCAGCTATTTCTGACCCTTTACTCGTTGCTAGCAACTTTCCAGCAGTCTGAAGAGCTTCAAACGCCGCTCCTTTAACAAACGCTGTCTGATCAGACTGACATTTCTCCATATTCTCGACAATCAGTTCTAACTCAGAGATAATACTCCTGATATCCAAGCATTTCATCAAGGAATGCACCATTTGGATTGCAGTCAACCGTTTTTGAGAGTTCGTATCAGCTGCACCATAGTTCAAAATATGCAAACCGGCTTTAACCAACAACCGTGCATAAGCCTCAACGACAAAACTATTCCTCTTGGCTAAAGACATGACTAAACCCATATGAGAATTCGTTTGAGTCGACGTATTCTCTAATGCACTAGCAAGCTTTAAGCAAACTTCATTCACCATTTCATCAGAAGCAAACCTCCAATTATCACAATCAACAAGGGATTTCAAACAAAGGGCAGCGCCACACGAGAGACTCTCTTGCTTACATAAAAGCGAGTCAGAAAGAGGTTTACAAAGCGAATGAATAATACGGCGTTTTTTATCCTCTGGTGTTGTAGGTTCGATCCCATACCTCGCAATCACGGGAACAACCTTAGAACAGGCTTGTTGTAGAGGGAATGACCCTCCACTTGCCTTTAATGTGTTAATGATTGTGGACATCATGTTATCTAAATGAGACACAATGTTAGGACCATGTACCCTAGCAAAAACTTCATAAAGAGAAATAGTGTACTCCCCATATGAAGATCCAGCATTCTTAGTCTCTGAAACTTTTGCAAGAAACATCGGAATCGAGTTCGAATCCAAATCTTTCACATATGATTTCAATGCTTTCATTGCTGACTTTGAACACTCAGCACCTTTACCTAGGTTTGCTAGTTCTTGACTCAATGCAGGGCTTAAATTCCTACCCATTTGCTACAAACCTGTTTCAAAATTCATACCCAAATCAAAAATCAGAACTTCTGAAATCTTATACTCGTCACAAATAATATAAAAGGACAACAAATGAGCGAGACGGAGCACACATTTGGTAAACCTAATTCAAAAATTAACAGTCAAAACCCTTAATAATCTATTCAATTCAATTCAACAATTAAAAACATAAATGTCACTCAAACAACAAAATGAAAACAACCCATTATAGATTTTGTAATCAGCAACAAAACCCATGTTTTATTTTTCTTCTAAACATTCAAAAATTGAATCTTTATTTTTTTTAAAAACTAATGTTAACACAATAAAGAACACAACTTTGAAGCAAGTTTAACTCAGATTTTACAATGTCAGCTCCACATTTAACTTTTAATTGCAAAAATCAAACCCAACATCTGAATTATCCAATTAAAATTAAAAAAAGACTTCACCTTTTGGAAATTTAATTAAATAAAAAATAAATAAATAAATTACCTGGGGTATTCAAGATCTCCAAATTCAGATTAGTAAAAGAAGAATTATTTTTTTTTTTTTTTTAATTTTAAATTTGAATTTGTGATTTATTATTATTATTATTTGATTTTATTAGGAAATTAAAGGATAAAAATGCAAAATAATTGTGAGGAAATCAAATCAAAAAAAGGAAAGTGAATCAAATTTGAAATGGGTTTTTGAAAATGAAGATAAAATAGAGGAAATCTGAAAGATATCAGATAATCAGAGAAGAGGAAGAAGCTGTGGGGGAGTGATGAGGAGTGTAAAGGGGGGGGGAAAAACAAAAACATGATTTTTATTTTTTTTATTTTAGGGTTTTATTAAATGAGTTTACAAATCTGTAATCATTTATGGGTAGAATTACTGATTTTGGATTGGATTTGGTTTTGTATATAGTACGAGAGTATGAGTAGTTGTTTGAAATTTGTATGGAGACTCATTTGCGCGCCTCTTGGGTTGAGTTTGTGTGTAAGTGTACTTCAAACACTACTTTACTTAACTTGAGTTGACTCAAAAGGGGGTGAGCAGTTGGGAAGTGAGCCACTCATCAAAGGTTTACTTGAAAAAGGGAGAAATGAGATCATCACCCAATTTTGAATTCAAAGTTGCGTCGGGTATACTTGTCATGATTAGATAAGACAGAATTAGAATGTGTCGAGAATGGAAAATAGGATTATACAGTTGTACAATAGCATTGTACAACCAAGGCAAAATTGTTGAGCTTTTATATATATTTATCGAGCGTATAAAAGTTTCTGAGCTAAGTTCTAAGTTTTTGAGCTTAAACATTTATATGATTTAACTCGACAACTTCACTTTAAAGCTCAGAAAATTTACAGCAAAACTCAAAAACTTTGTGATAAAGCTCAAAATCTTAAAACCAGTTGTACATATAACTATGTACAACTGGTTGTATAATCATCTAACTGGTCAAGAATAGTAAATATTTTGTGTTTTGTCTATCTATGTGGTGATATTTGATTCGCTATAGGTTACAAACAAGAATTTGTTGTTTTTGAATTTGGGTGTCTAGAGTAGTAGAGGCTAGAGGTGGACGAAAGTACGGGCTAGCGTAGTCTGACTCGTATTTGTAGGTTATCTTTTGGTGGGTTCGTTGATTGAGTGTTTTTTTAGTTGAGTTTAGGTTGACGTGACCCATATGAGAAGATTGTTGGTTGGGTTTCACTGTTTCAGTTGGCTTGAATCACTTCATCGTGTGGGTCAGTACTCAGTCATGGGTCAAGGACTCAGTCAGGACAGTCGATCTTGATCCATGATACTCACCCTGGACCTTCAGGGTCTAAAATCAAATGACTCATAAGTCACACCCATACCCGATGCATACCTATAGGGATGACAATGGGTGACCCAACTTTTTTAAAACATGGATGGATGGACATAGTTTAAAGGGCACCCCAAATTTTCATGCCAAGTTACGTTCATTGGTATTACATTCTGATTCTGATATGATCTCAATATAATTCCTTATTTTAGAATCAACTCTCAAAATAAGAACAAACATTATGATATTGCATATGAAAATTTTAACTAACATTCTTTGTGGCGAACCAAAAAACTCCTAAATCTTAAGAATTGGGACATTTGTGATTTAACAAGTTGTGATGCTCTTAAAATTAGTAAATTTCAAGATCACACACCCCTTACTTTGAGTTCATTATAGAATTATAGTGAATACTCTTGAGTGATGATCCACATTCATAGGCAAATTATTTCCATAAATTTTTCATGTGAAACTATAAATACTTCTTCATTTCATCACACATATCATCACTAATTCACTATCTATCTTGTACTACAAATAGCTTTCAAATTGAGAGAAAATTCATCTTGCAGGGTTCAATCATACATTCAAAGTCTCATGGAAGTTTGGGCTAAATCAACTCTCATTTTACTATGTGTAAGTTTTTTTTAATCAATAAGTGTCCACTGGACATACGTTAGAAAATCCGTTATTTGTTTTATCTTAATTCAACCTTAATTGATGATTTAATTAGATAATAATGTATACTCCTGTAATAATGTTTAACTTGTTTTCTCAGGTTGCTATAGTAGGTTCCCATGCAACTCTCATAGGTATTTTAATTATCATTTCTTGGTTTTTGATTATCAATTAATTAATGTAAAATCACAATGAATTTTTAGGTTTTGTAGATCCATTTTACAAAATATTAAGGAAAAATGGTAGCTCTTGAAGTTATAAAATATACGCGTACGTATCTTATTATATCTCACGCTTTTTACAGGCTGTCATTTTTTAAAGTTTACTTGAAAATTTCAGGTTCCAAACTCGAAAATTTGGAAAGGTTTGTTAGTGAAAGATCTCTTAAACAAATTCAAGTCGATACCCATAGAAAATTGATCGATAAACCCACGGGATTATCTGAAGGTGATGGTGGCGGCGACCATGGCGGCGGCGACCATGGTGGCGGCGACCTTCCTGATGGTCACCATGCTCATGTAAGGGTGTCTAAGGACGGAGTGGAAGTACTCACGCGCCATGTCTACGTTGGTGTAGTTCCCGGTCAAAATCCATTCACATACCAATACTTGGGTCAACATCACGGTGATATACAAGGTAGATCAACATTATTTTTCCTTGAGAAGGATATGAAACCTGGTCACAAAATGAGTATGAACTTCACTAAGAGTACCAATAAAGCAGTCTTTCTACCAAAGAAAAAGGCCCGTTCCCTCTATTTCTCGACCAACAAAATGCCTGAAATCCTGCACGAGTTTTCGATCAAGCCAGGATCTCAGCAGGCTGAAATCATCGAACAAACTATCAAGGAGTGCGAGAGCAAAGGTATCCTTGAAGAAAAGAAGTACTGCGCAACCTGTTTGGAAGACATGATTGAATTCGTGAAATCCCTATTAGGGAAAAAAGTCAAGTCGATATCGACTGAGGTCAAAGAAGGGTATAATAACAAGGGACAAAGGTACACAATTGGTCATGTTAAGAAAGCATCTAAACACAGTGATAATAACGTAGTATGTCATAAACAAAACTATGCATACGCGGTGTATTATTGTCACAAGAATAAGGGCACATCCCCTCACATTGTGTCCTTAATCAACGAAAAGGGTAAGAAGGCCAAAGTAGTTGTTATCTGTCACAAAGATACAAGTGCATGGCACCCTAAACATTTGGCGTTTCAAGCTCTTAAGGTGAAACCAGGAGGTCCTCCCATTTGTCACTTTTTGCCTGAGGATCATTTAGTATGGATTCCGACAGTCTAGGGTTTTTATGTTATCGTGGTGTTTTTCAATAAACTCCGATGGTTTTGTACTTCGTATGCAGCCTATGTCTAGTTTTACATAGGAATGTAAACTACTCGTGCATGATGTATACACATGTTGGTGGTTGCTTGTGCTTTATTTTGAAGTTGATTCGTCAAGGAAAGAAGATGTGAAATTGGATTCAACACTATTCAAATTCAAATAACTTGAACGTCGTCTTTGTACTCGTGATTCATATACAAAGTATAAAAGATTGTTTTTGTTCTCGATTTCTGTTTTCTAATTTTATTTTCCTATGAAAAATAATGACGATAAAGTAATAAGCTCCTTGTTCACTTTTTCTCGGTCACACACTATCTAATATTGTACTCCAGAATATAATTTACAATTGTTTATGGAAAAACAATCTACAAATTTTTAAATGTAAATAATCATGCACGTCACATTAGCTAAAAGAACAAAATCACGAGTATACGATGCTAATATTCTACTCAATATAAAAATAATAATGGTAGATTGATTCAAAGTGCAAACGACGAGCAACTTGCTTTGTTTTTCTTTGATTAGATGGCGTCAAGCTTTACAGATTAAATTTACGCAATACGACGACAATCATTTTTGGACAACTACGCTGACCTACGCACACTCCTTTTATAATCCCTTTATTTATTTATTTATTTATTTATATATATATTTATCTATTAATATTCAAAATAAAATTTATTAATTTGGGTCAAAACGAATGATAATTAGGTAGCATAATAAGTCATTTATGATCGTATTTGACAACCGACAAAAACAGATTAATAATAATCGATAAGTAAACAAAATACTTCCGCAACTACTTTTTACCGTCGGCGCTTTACTTCTTACCGTCGGCGTTAATTACGTCAAATGACGACTTTGTCCTTACTATTTATTCTCAAAATAATATTAATTTTACATTTTATAGATTATCGATTTATTAAAACTCGATAACAAAACCGTCTTTTTCGATTATCGTAATAAACCAAAACCGACTTCCTATATAGTTAATTACGCAAAATGACGAGTTCTCCTTTGCAATTAATTCTCGAAATATTATCACATTTACATTTTATATCGGTTTATTAGAACTCGATAACAAAACCGTTTTTTCGATTATTGTTACGCCTTCGATTTTAAACAGTTAATTAGATTAATTAATGACTTAATACAATTTAATAAACGTAATTACCAAATACGAGTAATATGCAAATTAAATCCTAATTAATCTACGACAAGTCGACAATTAAGATTTATTATACAGATGGATGCAAATAAAAAAAAAATCCGAAAATGGGTCGGGTCGAGTGGGTTTTTCGACCAACCCAAGGGTCATATTTTTTTCTCTATAATACTTGAAAGTTTGATTTGAAGCGTGAAGTATAAGGTGGTGAAGTTGGTTACGGGGACAATTTTTCATTCAAGTGACCCGGGTTCGAATCCTCTTGTTTACACCTTAATTACTTTTGAAAATTTAACAACTAAGAGCCAAATGACCCATACTGATATTTCAAATGGTTGAAAACTACTTGTTTCGAAAAAAAAAATCCGGAAAAATGAACTTAGTCGAAAAAATTCGTCGACTTACCGACGGGAGAGTCGACGAATTTTCTCGACTCCCCCATCGGTAAGTCGAGAAAATTCGTCGACTCGAGAGTCGACGAATTTTCTCGACTAAGATCATTTTCCCGGATTTATTTTTCGAAACAAGTAGTTTTCAACCATTTGAAATATCAGTATGTTGGTGTTGGTCCAGTGGTTTGCTCATTTGGCTCTTAGTCGGTAGGTCAGGGGTTCGAATCTTGTTGATAGCATTTTGTTTGTTGAATTATTTTTTAAATTTTCAAAAGTAATTAAGGTGTAAACAGGAGGATTTGAACCCAGGTCAGGTAAATGAAAGGTTGTCCCTGTAACCAATTTCACCACCTTATACTTCACATTTTATATCAAATTTTCAAGTATTATAACAAAAATAATACGACCTTATGGTGGGTCAAAAAACCACTCGACCCGACCCATTTCCGGATTTTTTTCTTTTAGTTTGCATCGATTTGTATAATAAATCTTGATTGTCGTAGATTAATTAGGATTTAATTTGCGTATTACTCGTATTTGTTAATTACGTTTATTAAATTGTATTAAGTCGTTAATTAATCTAATTAACGGTTTAAAATCAGAGGCGTAGCAATAATCGAGAAAACGATTTTATTATCGAGTTCTAATAAACCGATACTTTATAAAATGTAAATGTGATAATATTTCAAGAATTAATTGCAAAGGAGAACTTGTCATTTTGCGTAATTCCATATATTAATTATATAGGGAGTCGGTTTTGGTTTATTACGATAATCGAAAAAGACGGTTTTATTATCGAGTTTTAATAAATCGATAATCTATAAAATGTTAAAGTAATATTATTTCGAGAATAAATATCAAGGGCAAAGTCGTCATTTTACGTAATTAACGCCGACGGTAAGAAGTAAAGCGCCGACGGTAAAAAGTAGTCCCCAATACTTCGTACAATAAATAGATTTTAGTAAGATATTATAAATACAATATGTGATATTAATAGGTTGATTTGATCCGTCTATAGTTTAATAAAATCGAAATATTGCCTATATATATATATGGTGGATCTTGTGAAAAGGACCAACCATGCACGACCTTCTTTCCACTAATTTGCATTAAAATAAAATATATCGTTGTTCATAATTTATCGTATTTTTTTTTTTAAAAAAAACTATTGACTAAAATGACAAATAATCGGTTCCTAATACAAAAAATCAATTTTTTTTCAACAAGCCAATATAAATTATAGAAAGACATAACCTCAAATGGAAACCCTACATATAATAATCAAGCCCTTCAAATATAAGTACTAATTATATTATCAAAAAACCATTGACAAATATGAATAATTGTGATGGAATAACGTATCAATAATGTAACACAAATTCTTATTTGTAACGTGATAATTCGTCATAATTTTATAATGTAATTTTAATCATAATTTGTTTAGATAGAACAGAACATATACCGTAATTTTATCATAATTTTATGAGTAAATTAGAAATTACTCCCTTCAAAGATGTGTTTATTAAAATTTACTCCCTTATGAATTTTTTTTAATATTTTACACCCTGCAAAACTTCAAAATTTACTTGCAAATCACTATTCCGATGAGTTTATAATTTTAATGACCGAAATGCCCTTCATTAATAGTACGCCCCTCCCCCACCCTACCTCATTCTCATTTCGACTTTCCCAACTCTTTCAGTCCCAATTCCAGGAGAACCCTAAATTCCTAAATCGAAAATCCTCAAACCTAAAACTCGAGCATCCATTCATCAATCAATTGTGGAGACTTTTTTTTTACAAGTCTGTAGATTAAATGAGAGCATAAGGGAAGGGGGAAAGAAGGGTAGGAAGAAAAAAATGGGCACTTTCGGTATAAAAAATAGGAAACAAGCAAAATAATTCAAACTCACCGGATTAACTCGTCGGAGTAGTGATTTGCAAGTAAATTTTGAAGTTTTGTATCTTTTTTGGTGTAAAAAATTTAAAAAAAATTCATAAGGGAGTAAATTTTAATAAACGCATTTATAAGGGAGAAAATATACCGTAATTTTATCATAATTTTATATAAGTATTTATATTTAATCTGTTACAAATTTGTAACAGATATAATCGTTATCAAGGTAAAAGTAATCTATATGCAGTGGTCCTTAAATTATTTGTACTCCATACCAAATTTACTATGAACAATTGACAATTTGACATCCTTTCATTTTTGGCCAATAAATTTCGTTTGTCGTTTAACAAAATTCAGACAATTATTGTCCTTTTCACTCACAATCATCGATTCACCTTTGTTTTTGTTTGAAATATACTTATCTTATGTTACATGTGCCATACTGCCCCCATACATGTTTCTGCAAGACGATTTTACAATAAAAATACTCGTACTATAAGATCAACTTAAATAATCGAATAATTAATTTTAATTTTTTTTAGTTAAAATCAATTTCATTGATAAAATGTCATAAATCATCTACAAATGATACTGTATCAAATTGACCCGAATATAAATTTGTACTTGCCTTTCTATTTTAGGAATGTTTTTATATGTAATTTGACCATTGACTCCACATGTCACCTCCTAATTGGATCTCTTCCCTCAAAAACAAAAGCAAACAATTCATTGGAACGGAGAGAGTAAAAAAAAACAACTCCTAACTAACATTCTTACTAAAACAAATATAGCAATTAGAATACGTTTCTACATAATTTTCAAAATACCACAACTCATTAATAAAATGTTTATTTAGATTTTGTTCTTTTCAATTTATTTTCAACTCACTTTAGTTCAATTCAGTTCACTTTAGTTTAGATCAGTTCTATCTCAGTAATTCAGCCAACTTCAGTTCAGTTCACTTCTTCAGTTGAGTTTAGCTTACTTCAGTCCAAAAAAAAAAACAAAACTTTAATATTCGTAAGTTTTACATTACTTATTATAAACCCGTCTTTCATTTTTCTGAGGAGACTTTTAGTCTTTAACTATACATGTGAAAGCAACTAATTATATTCCTAAAATCAACAAGAAACCAAATAATTTAAAATTAATTTAATTCAAAGCAATAAAAACAAGGCAGAAAAGTCACACAAACAAGTCTAAAAGATCCTACATCATCATCCGACATTCCAAACATCCTCCTACCACTACCCAAAAAAATTGCAGTACTCTGTAATTTCATCATTCATCAATACATACTGTGATGAACAGTTGAACACCAAAGATAATCTTCTTTAATTACCCCTTAATTTTTTTTGTCAAATCCCTAATTATTCCCTTTAATCCCCAATTTGGGTTCTAATTTAATTTAATTAGTAACTTCTTCCACTTGTTAATCTCTGATTAATCAAAAAAAGCTTTCCTAAAGCATCACATTTTGGGTTTTCTTGCAAGTTATTGTTCTAATTGGCAGCTTTTTTTTTTAGTTTTTTTTGCTGAGAATCTATAGGAAATCTACAGTATGTTATAAGCTTGTCTTTGAGCAAAAGGGATTCCTTTTTTTAGGAATTATAATGGTCTTTTCATGTTATAAGGTTTAACCTTTACACTACTACCTTGATTGATTTCCCCCCTTTTTCTCCTGTGTGTTACTGCAATTTGTCTCCTTAAAATCAACAAAGTTTGTGTCTTTTCAATTTTTTTTCAACATTTTATGAATTGGGTTTTAAAGGGTATTTGCAAATTCATCAAAATATTTTGAAGATGATGATAGAATTGTAACAAAGTTT
Source organism: Agrostemma githago (assembly GCA_958450325.1). Taxonomy (NCBI): domain Eukaryota; kingdom Viridiplantae; phylum Streptophyta; class Magnoliopsida; order Caryophyllales; family Caryophyllaceae; genus Agrostemma; species Agrostemma githago. The sequence goes on along the minus strand of OY288247.1, from coordinate 74,781,920 downwards.
GAGTCTTTTCAATTTTTTTCAACAATTTATGAATTGGGTTTTAAAGGGTAATTGTAAATTCATCAAAATATTTTGAAAATTTGGGTTTATATAAAATTTTAGGTGGGAAGAAGATGATAAAATTGTAGCAAAGTTTGTGTTTTTTTCCCAATTTTTTTTAACAATTTGAATTGGGTTTTAAAGGGTATTTGCAAATTCATCAAAATATTTTGAAAATTTGGGTTATATAAAATTTTAGGTAGGAAGAAGATGATAAAATTGTAGCAAAGTTTGTGTCTTTTCAGTTTTTTTCAACAATTTATGAGTTGGGTTTTAAAGGGTATTTGAAAATTTCATCAAAGTATATTGAAAATAGCAATAATTATAAGATGATATTGAGGGTATTATGGATTTTGTTGTTAATTGGATTAATTATGGAAAATGGGTTTTGTTTAACTGTAACAAGACCTAAAATGTTGAACATTGGAGCAATCTCAGCTTTGCAGACTGCAATTGGTAGAGTTGCAAGTGTTGCAATTCAATCTGCAGTTGATGATGTGAATTCTTCTCCAGATGTTTTGATTGGAACCCAGTTGAATGTTTCTATACAGGATAGCAAGTTCAGTGGATTTCTTGGGTTTGTTGAGGGTAATTCTACATCTTTTTTTTTCATTTTTTTGGGTTAATTCTTACCGTCACAAGCAAGATTTGCTGTTATATGAGTTAGTCACATGATAATCTTATCACGATACCATTTTGTATGACCTTATATGAGAGTTTGTGGTATGATGGCTAACCTTGTGGTAAGGGTCAATGTCGTAATAATCTGATCTTGAGACCGTGTCATATGAACAATTTGTGATGTATAAGGTTTTGGTCGACATGATTCATCTGACATGGAATTAGAGTTAGCGTGCCAAAGGTCACAAGTTCGAATCATGGCAGCCTGCCCAACTAATATATTCATATCCTATTAAATGGGTACATGTCATAATAATCTAATCACGAGACTGTCTCATATGAGAATTTATGGTATAACTTTTGGTTCACTACTTGTAATATGAGTAACTCTTACAATAATCTAAGCATGAGAATTTGCGGTATAGGTTTTGATGTCATGTTTGCTGTTGTTTCGGCTTGATATGTTGTTTTCAGCGATGAGGCTAATGGAGAAAGATGTAGTAGCAATCATAGGCCCGGAGTCATCAGTCCTTGCGCACACGGTTGCGCTCCTTGCAGGCGGACTTCAAGTCCCTTTAGTCTCCTACGCGGCCACAGACCCGACTCTTTCATCCCTTCAGTATCCCTACTTTGTAAGAACGGCTCAAAGCGGCCTTTTCCAAATGGCCGCTATAGCTGCTTTAGTGGATTACTTTGGATGGAGGCAAGTGACTGTCATTTACAACGACGATGACTATGGTAGAAACGGTGTTGCTGCGTTAGGGGATAAGTTAGCTGAGAAACAGTGTAGTATAAGCTATAAAGCCATCATGAACCCTCAAGCGAGTCGAGAGGATATAATGCAAGTGTTGTTTCAGGTGAGCATGCAAGAGTCTAGGATACTTGTTCTTCATACTTATGGTAGCCTAGGGATGGAAGTTCTCGACATAGCTCGCACCCTTAAGTTGCTCGATAGTGGATATGTGTGGATTGCTACCTCTTGGCTTACCGATGTTATCGACACTTACTCACCTCTTTCATCAGACTCATCGGGTGATATCCAAGGGCTACTCACCCTGCGCATGCACACTCCTATGTCAAATGCAAAACGAGACTTCATGTCTCGTTGGAGTGATTTGGTTAGAAAAGAGAATAGCAGTGCGTCGTTTGGATTGAATGCTTATGGCTTATATGCGTACGATACTGTTTGGGTTCTGGCACGTGCGTTGGATGCTTACTTCAACCAAGGAAACAATGTATCATTCTCCAAAAACACGATGTTAAGTGAGCTGAAAGGGAGTAACAGCAACTTACACCTTGATACAATGAATACCTTTGACGGAGGGGAGAAGCTTTTATCCAACATACTTAGTATAAACATGACCGGGTTGACGGGTCATGTTGAGTTTGATTCGGATAGGAATTTGGTTAACCCGGCTTTTGATATCCTCAACATAGCAGGAACCGGGCATAATACAATAGGGTATTGGTCAAATTCTTCCGGCCTAACAATCCAACCCCCGGAAGTTTTATCATCTAAACCGTCAAATCAAACAAGCTCAAGTCCGAGGCTGTTCAGTGTCATTTGGCCTGGACAAACCACGGACAAGCCTCGTGGATGGGTTTACCCTACAAATGGGAAGCTTCTAAAGATCGGAGTTCCAAGAAGAGTAGTCTATCGTGAGTTTGTTTCTTATTCTGCACGAACTGATTCCTTCACCGGCTTTTGCATTGATGTGTTCACTTCCGCTGTGAATTTGCTCCCGTATGCTCTTCCATACAAGTTGGTTCCTTTTGGCAACGGGACAAACGATCCTAACATCAACGATCTTGTTGACAGCGTTGGTGCAGGGGTACGTATAAATTAATAAATTAATAAATTCTCCATCTATTTCAATTAACTCGGTTTTTTGTGATAAATGAACTTAGTGAGTTATTATAGGTGTTTGATGCTGTGATTGGAGATATTGCGATTACTACTAGCAGAACGATGAAGGCAGATTTTACTCAGCCATATATTGAGTCGGGTTTAGTTGTTGTTGCCACTGTCAAGGCACATCAGTCAAATGCATGGGCGTTCTTAAGACCGTTTAGTCCAATGATGTGGGGTATAACAGCTGCGTTTTTCATCGTTGTTGGTTGTGTTGTTTGGATTCTTGAGCATCGGCTTAATGATGAATTCCGGGGTCCACCAAAACAGCAAATCGCGACCATTTTATGGTACATTACTGTCTTCTAACATGTCTAGACTTTTCTCTTCTTATACCGAGTTGCATGCTTAGCTCTAATTTTTTTTCGTCTGTTCAATTGCAGGTTCAGTTGTTCAACTTGGTTCTTTGCTCACAGTAAGTATAACATGGTTTTATAATACGGTTTTGTGAGTCGAGCATGCAGAAATAGGCTTACGAATGCATGTGTATTTTCGCCTATGCAGGGGAAAATACTGTGAGTACATTGGGCCGACTTGTGCTCATCATATGGTTGTTTGTAGTGTTGATAATCAACTCTAGCTACACTGCCAGTCTAACGTCGATGCTGACAGTGCAACAACTTACTTCTCCCGTGAAAGATATACATAGTTTGATAGCAAGCAATAAACTTATAGGATATAGAGATGGTTCTTATGCTTATGACTATCTGAAAGACGAGCTCAAAGTTCCCGCATCCCATCTAATTTCCCTGAAGTCTGAAGATGATTGTGCTGAAGCCTTGTTAAAAGGTCCTAATAACGGTGGAATTGCCGCATTAGTAGACAAAAGCGCCTACATGGAACTCTTCCTGTCAACGAGATGCGAATTTACTGTCGTGGGTCAAGAATTCACTAAAAATGGTTGGGGATTTGTAAGTATCTTTTCCACCTGAATTTATCAGACCTTAAACATTTTGCTGGACCGTGAAACATCATTATATCTTGAACATTTCTGTCTAATTTTGTCGTTTTCTGATAGTTTCAGACTTTCAGGAATGCTGTCGATGTTTCTGTCTAAATTTTGTCGTTTTATGATAGTCGACATTTCTGTCTGATTTTGTCGTTTTCAGATAGTTTCAGGAATGCTGTCAAAATTTCTGTCTAATTTCTTCGTTTTCTGATAGTTTCACGAATGCTGTTAACATTTCTGTCTTTCGTTTTCTGATAGTTTCAGGAATGCTCTCAAAATTTCTGTCTAATTTCTTCGTTTTCTGATAGTTTCAGGAATGCTGTTAACATTTCTGTCTATTTTTTTTTTTTCGTTTTCTGATAGTTTCAGGAACGCTGTCAAAACTGCTGTCTAATTTTTTTTTCGTTTTCTGATAGTTTCAGGAATGCTGTCAATTTTTGTCTAATTTTTTTTCGCTTTTCTGATAGTTTCAGTAATGCTGTCAACATTCCTGTCTAATTCTCTCTTTATTTGTTTGTTGCAGGCATTTCCCCGAGACTCACCTCTAGCGACAGACATGTCGACAGCAATCCTAAAACTATCAGAAAACGGAGATTTACAAAGGATCCACGATAAATGGCTACTACGAAGTGGTGCATGCAGCTCTCAAAACACTCAACTCACTGTCGACAGGCTCGAGCTCAAAAGCTTCTGGGGTCTTTTCCTCATCATCGGCACAGCATGCCTGGTAGCCCTAATAGTCTACTTCGGACGCATGATGGTGCAGTTCATAAACCAGCACCGGGACCCACCCGATGAAGAAGAACTGAGCGGCCCCACCTCTTCACGATCCTCTCGCGTCCGCTCATTCCTCACATTCGCTGACGAGAAGGAAGACGAATCCAAAAGAAGGGCGAAGAAACGACAAGTTGAAGATTCACCCACTAGTTCCAGTACTCCTGGATATGCATCCAATCGAGGGATCACACATATGTCGTTGAATGGTTCTCGAATAAATCACATGGAAATGGAGATTTCTCCTGCGAGGAGTATTACATGGAACGATGAAGTACTCGACCTGGAAACTTATCGAAGAAGTTAGTATATATTTGGCATTGTATGTAGCTCAGTGTTTTGTAGTCTTTGTTGATCTTTCTAATTGTTGTAGTATATGTTGTATACATAGTACATGAGTTGTGATAGGAAGAAGGCAGATTTGTACATCTCAAATTCTCAATTCATATGATAGTATGATGGGAAGAGTTCTGTGATACTGATGGGGTTCGAACCAGACCACGAGTAACACCTAACTTGCACATTCTTATTTGCAACGAGCATATCCATCCCAAAATTGTAATTGTGCCGTGTTAAGTATTTGTCCATATGAGTAGATAAAGACAAACAATAAGGTTTTATAAAAAAAATTCCAATATAAATATATTTAACCATACGTGTAACACACGATCTTGTAAGTTTTAACTCAATATTATCCGAAATAGAGCTTAGAAACATGACCCAAAAATAATTCAATTTTTTTGGATCTTGAACAAATTTGAAGTTAATATACCACTCCTTAGTTTTAGTACATTGAATACTCATAAGTGATGATCCTTATTTTTTGGTGTACAAGTTGTGATGAAACAAAATCTATAAATACTTCATTTCAATTTTATAACATACAAATCACTTCAACTACATTTGCATTAAGATTTGATTATACAATACATTTGCATTCTTATTCTCATGGAGCTTCATATTAAATCAATCCTTATTCTCCTTTGTGTAAGCTTTTCATTTTGTAAATAACATTGTAATTATGAGTTTAGTTGTTTCTTAATTACTACTATTTCCGTCTCGATTATTTGGTTATTTTTTATAATATTTGTAAGTAATAAAGATAAATAAATGATCGAGATGGATAAAGGATAGTTATAGTACTGTGATACAGAGTATGTACTAACTAAATGTATAATATAACTTGTCATCTCAGGTTGCTATAGCGGGAAACCATGCAACCCCAACAGGTAAATTATATCGAATTATTATCCACAATTAAAGGGAATATTGGATATCGTGTAAAAGCAAATGAGACTATTGAATACGAATGGAGAGAGAGTATAAAGTTGTTTTTTTCCTTGGGAATAGTGATTTTATTTCTGACTTGTTATATGAATGTTATTACAGGATCTAAACATGGAGATGATATAAGGTCTACTAATGTGAGATCGCTCGAACAAGTCTACGCCACAGGCAACAGAAAATTGGCGGGCGAACCCTTGGGATGGCTTGAAGAATGGTTTAATGGCCATAATAATGCTAATCAAGGTCAAGGGGTTAACAAAGTCATGGAACTCTTAAATGCCAATAATAACGGCGGTAATCACAACATCAACAACAACAACAACAATAACAACATCAACAACGACAACAACAACAATAACAACATCAACAACAACAACAACAATAACAACAATGACGACGACGACAACAACAATGCTAGTGGGGTTAACAAAGTCATGGAACTCTCAAATGCCAATAATAACGGCGGTAATTACAACAACAACAACAATAACAACGGCAATAACAACATCAGCAACAATAACAACAACAACAACAACAATAATAACATCAACAACAGCAACGACGACGACTATGAACGTCATCATGTAAGGGTGGGTCATGGAGGAGTGGAAGTAACCGCAGGTCCGGTCTACGTCGCTGTGGTACCCGGTCCACATCCGTTCACGTACCAATACATGGGTCAACATCATGACAATGGCGGCCACGACGACGACAACAACAACAACAACAACAACAACAACGAACCACCCAAACCACAAGGAAGGTCGCTGTTTTTTCTTAAAAAGGACATGAAACCGGGCCACAAAATGAACATGACCTTCACCAAGAGCACCAACAAAGCCGTCTTCCTACCAAAGAAAAAAGCCCGTTCACTCTATTTCTCAACCAAAAAAATGCCTGAAATCCTGAACGAGTTTTCAGTCAAACAAGGAACTCAGCAGGCTCAAATCATCGAGGAAACTATCAGGGAGTGCGAGAGCGAGGGTATCCCAGGGGAACACAAGTACTGCGCAACCTGTTTGGAAGACATGATTGATTACGCGAAATCCCTCCTAGGCAAAAACATCAAGTCGATATCCACCAAGGTTAAAGAAGGTTATAACAAGGACAGAAAGTACGTATTCGGCAAAGTCATGAAAGCATCTACTCACAATAAAGAAGATGTAGTAGTATGTCATAAACAAAACTATGCATACGCGGTGTATTATTGCCACAAGACCAAGGGCACATCGTCTCACATTGTGTCCTTAATTAATGAAGAGGGTAAAGAAGCTAAGGTTGTTGCTATTTGTCACAAGGATACAAGTGCATGGAACCCTAAACACATGGCGTTTCAAGCTCTTAAGGTGAAACCAGGCAGCCTTCCGATTTGTCACTTCTTACCCGAGGATCACATCGTTTGGATAACCAAGTAGTTTTTTTTCCATTCGAAAACTAGCCATTGATTTTGTATGGTGTTTTCAATAAACTCATGTAACTTGGGTTTCATTTGATAGCCTATGTCTTGTTTACATAGGACTATGCCAAATTGCAAAATGGTTTGAAAGCAAAGTTTGAAGAGATGAGGGTGGTTGCCCATAATGACTATTTTGTGTGTAAAATCCGAGTTATTCTCGTTTCATGACATAAATTTGAATCATGATTTGTTACAGTATAATCTTAATTACTTTTATTCGTATTAACAAGAAAAATGAACGTATTAGCTTATTTCTTATCTTAGATGAAATTTTTGAATTTGCTTGTAATTTTGATTGTATTAGCTGGTCTTTTGTCCCACGAATTTGTAACTGTGCTGTCCATGAGTCAGCGCGTGCTATATCACTTTCTGTAGGGAAACGGGTTTGGGAACATTATGGTCCGACAAACGTGAATGTTGCTATTTCTGATAATTTTAATGATATTTACAAATCCCAAATTTGGGGTTGCTTAAACTAAAAAATCGGTGAATAAGACAATGCCAAATAAGCAGTCCAGTCACGGTCGGGCCATCGAGCCGGTCCGGTCCATGGTAGTCAGTAATCAGTATCAGTAAAATCCAACGTCAGCACTTACATCATCAACTCTTCAACGGAGTATATATATATACTCCGACATTGGTATTATTTTAATATTAAAACCCCATTTTTTTAATCAGTCAAAAATGGAACCCCAACAAACCACCGCGGCCACCGCCGCAACAACAACCGCTAACCTCCCACTCCACAACCGCGTCGCCATAATCACCGGCGCATCCCGCGGAATCGGAAACGAAATCGCCGTCCACCTCTCCTCCCTCGGCGCAAACATCGTCATCAATTACTCCTCCCCTTCCTCCCAGTCCCTCGCCGAAACCCTAGCCACCAAACTCACCACCACCACCACACGCGCCGCCGCTTTTCGCGCCGACATCTCCGACCCCGACGAAGTCACCGCTCTCTTCGACTTCGCCGAACGCACCTTCTCCACTCCGCCGCACATCGTCGTCACCTCCGCCGGCGTTTTGGACGGGAAGTACCCCACGGTGGCTGACACGACGGTCGCCGATTTTGACCGGATATTCGCGGTCAACGCTCGCGGGACGTTCCTGTGCGTCCGCGAGGCGGCGAAGAGAGTGACCCGCGGCGGCGGTGGGAGGATCGTGACGGTGTCGTCATCCCTGGCGGCGGCGTTCAGGCCGGGGTTCGGAGCGTACACGGCGTCGAAGGCGGCGGTGGAGGCGATGACAAAGATCTTGGCGAAGGAGCTGAAAGGGACGGCGATCACGGCGAATTGCGTGGCGCCGGGGCCGGTGGCGACGGAGATGTTTTTCGAAGGGAAGTCGGAGGAGATGGTGAAGAAGGTGATTGATGAGAGTCCGTTAGGGAGGTTGGGGAAGGTGGAGGATATCGCGGCGGTTGTCGGGTTTTTAGTTGGGGATTCCGGCGAGTGGGTTAACGGTCAGATTATTCGAGTTAACGGTGGTTACGTTTAGAGTGAGACGTGTCAGAATAAGGGCAAAGAAGTTCTCTACTCCATTTTATATTAAGGGTTCTAATAATCATTATTAGGCGTTCTATTCCTGTAGACAAGTTTTCGTAAAAAAAAAATAGTGCTTTCGAACAATTTTCACTACTTTAGAAAAACAGCAAAAAAATGATCGATTTTGAAGGTTATTATTCACGTTTTTTCGGTTTTTTGGGTCCAAAAATAACATGGGCTCATAATCGCACAAAACAAAGTCCATACCAAGTTCAATGCCTCGGTGTAATACGAGGGACATTTGGATTTTGATGGAGACTTTTAAACGCCATAGATCGCGTTTTGAGACGTGTCGGAATAAGTCGAAGGAAGCTCTATACTCCAATTTATATCGTGTCAGAGGGTTCTAATAATCATTATTTGGCGTTCTATACCTATCGACAAGTTTTTGTAAAAAAAATTAGCGCTTTCGAATAATTTTCACCACTTTCGAAAAATAGCCAAAAAACGACCGATTTTGAAGGTTATTATCCACATTTTTCGGACTTTTGGGTCCAGAAATAACATGGCCTCATATTCGCGGAAAACAAAGCTCATACCAAAGACAATGCCTCGATGTAATATTAGGGTCATTTGGATTTTGATGGAGACTTTAAAACGCCATAGATCGCGTTTTGGGACGTGTCGGGATAAGTTGAAAGAAACTCTATACTCCATTTTATATCGTGTCAGAGGGTTCTAATAATCATTATTAGGCGTTCTATTCCTATCGACAAGTTTTCGTCAAAAAAATTAGCGCTTTCAAATAATTTTGACCATTTTCGAAAAATAACAAAAAATGACCGATTTTGAAGGTTATTATCCACGTTTTTTCGGCCTTTTGGGTCCACAAATAACATGGGCTCATATTCGCTCAAAACAAAGTCCATACCAAGGACACTGTCTCGGTGTAATATGAGGGTCATTTGGATTTCGATGGAGGCTTTTAAATGCCATATATCGCGTTTTGAGACGTGTCGGAATAAGTCGAAAGAAGCTCTATACTTTATTTTATATCGTGTCTGAGGGTTGTAATAGTTATTATTAGACGTTCTATTCCTATCGACAAGTTTTCGTCAAAAAAATTAGCGCTTTTGAATAATTTTCTCCAATTTAGAAAAATAACTTAAAACGACCGATTTTGAAGGTTATTATTCACGTTTTTTCGATCTTTTGGATCCGGATATAACATGGACTCATATTCGTGGAAAACAATGTCCATACCAAGTACAACGCCTCTGCGTAATAGTGAACCAAATCATTGAACCAAAAACCCCTAAATTAAGTAACAAACTCATTGGTTAACAATTATTCGACAAAAATCCGAAGCTAATTAATTAAAAAGATGGTCTTATAGTTAATATAGTTTGACTACCTAAAAATTAACTTGTACTCTACAAATTACAATGAATGTTGCATGAGTAACATGTTGTGGATAATAATAATAATAATAATAATAATAATAATAATAATAATAATAATAATAATAATAATAATTTGTTTCGTTTTTAATGCAAGCTCCGATTTTATAAAATAAAAAAATAAAAAATAAAAAAAAAAAAAATAAGGAAATTATCAAGGTAAATCCCATTCACAAAAACTTAAGAAAAATGATCTGTCAATAAAGTTATTGACAAATCTCTCACATGACAGATCAATTTTCAATGTTACGATGATGTAAAATATTTTTTAAGTATTTTTTTGTTTTTTTTATGTGGCAGGGTTGGCCAGAGCGCAAGGATGTCTTGGTTCGTGTCACGGCGTTTGCGACAAATCCAATTAAGTTGGGAGATATGACTTGAAAGTCTCATATCAGAATTAGTGATAGATCTTTTGAAGACGAGGATATTAGCTTTATCGTTTCTTATCTGTATAATATAATACAAGTTTAATAATAGAAAAATAAATAGGAAGTATTAATTTATTTGCACTTCCCTTTAATTACCTCGTCTTTTAATTTAATATCATACGAGTATATATGTAATTAGTTGAATGGAATAAAGTTGAATTGAATAATATTAATACTTCTTTCGTGTTATTCATTTTTTATTTAAGTTTGAAATCTTCATTATATAAAAATAATAATGAACGAGAGAGTATTTTAATGAAATAGGGCAAAAAAAAATAGTAAACGGAGAGAATATTATTATGGTACACTATAACAAAATTCTAATAACTCCCCAATTCGTAGAATCCAAAATCAATCTAAAATGTCGTGTTAATGTCACATATCCGATACTTTATCTTATCCATTCTACTTGGATAAGAACTCCCTGTCACAAAATAGTATTGATATCACCCGGTCAATATCGAAAGATGATACACTTATACAACATGTATAACATTTTTTGTATACAAATAATAAGAATCTGTCACGTGTCATTTGTGATTTAATCAAAGATGATTAGTTTATTTAGGGTTAGGTTAGTAATTTTACGTCTTTAGTTATTTTTTTTAACTAATCTAGTTAAGTTAGAATGTGTGTATTTTTGGTTATTTTTTATTAATTATTTTTCATTTATTTTTATGTAATTTAATTTTAGTTGGACAAATTGTTAGACTTCTTTATTTTACATGTTTAGTTAATCACGGAGTACGGAGTATCATTTATTTTTACTTAGACCTTTTTAATGGAATAAAAAAATCATCTTTACGAAGTAATTTTTTTTTCTTTTTTTATATTAAAACAAAAGGAAGAAAAAAAGAGACTCTAACATTATTTTGTAAATTAGAATTAGATAATCTAATTCTTAGATTGTTTTTTTCTTTTTTCTTTTCATTTTAAGTTAAAAATGAAATAAAAGGGGGAGTTAATAGAGTAATGATAGAAATAATAATCATCGAGATTATTCATTAGATAAAGCAAAATAACAATAAAATAATACTCCGTATGATTTAGAAAATATTATCAGAAATAATATTTAAACAAAATAATTGCAATTAAAATGAAAACTAATTAAAATAAAATTTCATAAAAATAAATGAAAAATAATAAGAGGAAATATCAAAATAGAAACTTTCTAAAATTAACCATTAAGGTTACAAATCAACTAAATGTGTGATATTACTAATCTAACCCTAGAATAATTAATCACAGATGACACGTGTCAACTTCTTAGTTGTGTACGGAGTATGAATTTTCAATACACATCGTGTAAGTGTAGCATTTTCGGTCAGTATCGATTACACTTAACTACTTAATCATTTTAAGTATAAAATCAATGTAGATTCTTATTCATGAAAAGTATATATATGTCACAAATTTATAACGCGTCAAATATCATCAATATGGGTAGATGAAGACAAAGCTTTTGATATTCCCAATGCATTTTGATCTTGTCTTATCTAGCCTCGTGAGTGATATTTAACCCGTTATAACTTTTTGACGAATATACCTATCACAACTCACAAGGAAGACCAAGTAAAATCAATCATTTATCCAAAGTAATGTATTCCCTCCGTTCGTATTCAAACGATACGTTTCATTTTTGCACAAAAATTAAGAAAAACTTAAAATACTATAAAATGTACAATAATTTGGGACAAATTAATACTCCATCCATTCAAATACAAAGGATCTTTTTGCTTTTTCACACTTGTCGAGACACGTTTTACACCGTCAATATATTTCGTTTTACATTAACAAAAATTATAAAAATTCGATATTCTTAATCTACTCTTGAAGAGGAATCAAACAAGATCCCACATGATTATATTTTATCTTATAAATTGTCGGGAATATTAACGATTCTCTTGAATTGTGAATAGTGTCCAAAAGAGAATCGTACCCTTTGGATTTGAACGAAGGGAGTAGTATTTATTATCCAAAGTGTAGAATTACAATGACATCTGATGTAAATATAATAGTAAGTTAGGAATAGTTTGGTCCGAAAAATGAACGAAAAAGATAATGGATCAATTGGATTTGAACCGTCCAAAAAGAAATACGTACTCTTTGGATACAACCAGAGAGAATATAATTTGTTACTAAGAATAACTTTCTATCCTAATTAAGATATACTTTGTATTTAAATATTTGTACAATTGAATGAACAATATCATCTCATTACTCAAACTCCAAACACAAAACTTTTAAAGAGACAGTCTGAACATCAAAAAACAACAGGCATATCATGGAGGGAGTAAAAATAAACAAATGTTTCTCAGTTATTGCAGCAATTCTAATTCTTACAGTTTTTTTAAACTGTGGAGTAATTAGACAAGTAGAAGGATTGCCTTATGATTTTTGTTTGATAAAATGTATTTTTACTAAGCATTTCTCAGATTGTTATGATAAGTGTATAATTCCTGGAGCCAATGGGGTAAATAATAGTGAAAATAATTGGGTTCATGATCCTTCACACTTTTGTGTACTTGGTTGTGTTACCTCTAATTGCACCTCACTACTTTCTCATCAACCCCCTCATCAAGGTAAATTTTATTTACCCTTCTTGTTACATAAGCCGTAAATAAATAATATACTTCCTAGTATATTCGGTGTATCTGGTCAGAAAATTAATTGGCTCGAGTCGATGTTTCAGAACCCGGCCCCAGGGAGAATATTTAAAAAAAAAAACAGAGAGAGAATTAGAGCCCGGACAGACCTGACCCAATTAACTTGTAGGAACGTTACGTTTCAAATGGGATGGTCTTAATTTTTTATTTCTTTCGGATGACACGTTCTTATTTGACTCTAGCATTTACTCAGTGTGGATCTCCCGTCCCATTTTTGTGTCACACCCGTGTGCCACACCATATACGGGATGACACATCAACAAGTTATAATATTTGTTGCATATTTTATTTATGCAATAGGCGAGGTGTCATCCCATGGATGGTGTGACACACAACAAAAAAAATGGGACTGGAGATGCGCATTAACATTTACTCCGTACTACGGATCTTGTATGAGTATGATATATTTCGATCACCTTTTTTATCATTAATATACTCGTATCAACTTTTTTTTGTCGAGTGGATGGTGCAGTCCAACGGCCCATACATGTTGTTAAGATAATAAAGTTGGATGTCAGAAATAGAATTATGGCTAAGATTACATACCCTTTACGTACTAGAGATGCGAGATGGCTGCATAATTTGATGTAGCCAATTATTTGTACAGTAAACATTATTTTTTAATACATACTTACCTTTTACCAAAAAAAAAAAAACTTTTTTTTGTCGAAAATGTATTTAAGATAAATGTTTATACAAATCTAAATAGATTTGATCATATAATATTTATTTATTTATTTAGGTGTTTTTATTGTGACAGGATTGACAAAGGCCAAAGAATGTCTTGGTTCGTGTCGCACAGTTTGCAACAAAACCTATTAAGGCAGAAATTAATACGACTAAATGCGGTGCTTCGTTAACCAAAAAAAAATACTCCGTATTATGTATGTCATTCAATTTGGATGAATGTAAGAATAAATATACCATATTTTTCAAGAAAGTAATTGAACGGTAAAAACAAAAATGGGTGTTACATTATCAACGTCCGTCTCTTATAGTTCTTGGTCTACCATTTCGGAGCTTGTCTTCATCTTTTCGTATACATACAATTATTAGTATTTTTTTTTTGGTGTAACGTGATTCTCATAAATATTAACTTGAAAAATTTGCAACATACAAGGTTCTATTTCTCCTCACTACCTATAACTCAATCCCTTCTAACTAGACCTGTCAAACGGGTCGGGCGGTCGGATTTCGGGTTCGGTCAATACGGGTGCGGGTAAAATACGGGTCGGGTGCATTTCGGGTTTGAAAAATACGGGTTTTATACGGGTCGGGTTTATACGGGTTTCGGGTCAAATACGGGTTATTAACGCACTTTAAAAACATTAATTTTCTTTATTTTTTTTTATCATAAATACACTTTTATTCTTAATTTTCTTAATCACCTCATTTAATGTAAGATATTGGTATGTTTTATTTAATATATTTTTAATATATGTTGATATTTTATTCTATAGGAGGTACGAATATATATGACGAATTTTGACTCGATTTATTGATTTTTTTTTTCTCATTATAATAATCATAAAAAAATATTTCTTACTGTTTTTTAGAAACTTTAGTTTATAAAAGCAATATTTTTTAATTTATCTATTTTCGGACAGGTAACGGGTTCGGGCGGATTTTGACCCAATATATTCGGGTTATTATCGGGTCGGGTCACTTTCGAATTTCGGTCATTTTCGGGCGGGTTTTTTCGGATTTTTTTTTTTGGGTGGTTTCGGGTCGGGTAAGTTTTTAACAGGTTTACTTCTAACCATTGTTTATGATTAATTACACAATTCTTAAAAGCCTGATCTTGCAACCGATAATGGATACAATCCTTCACCTGCTTGAGGACTCTAATCGGAGTCACGATTTGGCTGTCTACCCGGGCCTGATTTCTAGCCATCCAAATGAAGTATATTACACCATTAATGGCTGCCAATATAATCTTCTGATTTCGTTACTCCAAACATCTGCAACCTGTCTTGAGTCAGCATATGTTTATATACATACAATTATTACACGTGCGGATCCTCCGTCCCATTTTAGTGTCACATCGGAGTGAAACAAAAAAATGGGACAGAGATCTGCAATAAATTATAATTAGGTCACGTTTAATGAAATTAATCAACTACGGAGTATAAATAAAAATAGGAGGTGTATATGGTAGAAAAGGGAAAAATAGGAGGGTACAATAACTTAGAATTAGATAATCTAATTCTTTGATTGTTTTTTCTTCTTTTTTTCAGTTTTCATCATAAAAATTCGTGCTTTCAAACAACTTTCACTGATTTGGAAAAATAGTCAAAAATGACCGATTTTGAAGGTTATTATCCACATTTTTTCGGTTTTTTGGGTCCCGAAATAACCCATATTCGCGCTAAACAAAGTCCACATTAAGAACAATGCCTCAGTGTAATATGAGAGATCATTTGGATTTCGATGGAGACTTTTAAACGTCATTGATCTCGTTTAGAGACGTGTTGGAATAAGTTGAAAGATGTTCTATACTCCATTTTATATCGTGTCAGAGGGTTTTAATAATAATTATTAGGCATTATATTTCTATCGACAAGTTTTCATCAAAAATATTCGTATTTCGATCAACTTTCACCGCTTTCGAAAAATAGCCAAAAACGACCGATTTTTAAGGTTATTATCCACGTTTTTTCGGCCATTTGGGTCCCGAAATAACATAGGCCAATATTCGCGCTAAACAAAGTCCTCACCAAGCACAATGTCTCGTTGTTATATGATAGTGATTTGGATTTCGATGTAGACGTTTAAACGCCACAGATCTCGTTTTGAGACGTGTCAGAATAAGTTGAAACAAGCTCTATACTCCATTTTATATCGTGTCAGAGGGTTCTATATACACTTCAATTCGAGTTGCTCGGGAGGTTGTTCCGGACCGGGTTCCAATTTTACTTGAATTTGATACCGTGTGATTAGGTTCGCGTCAGGATGTACATACCTTGCCCAATTTCACTACCAAATACAAGTATAAATCCCTTTTACATTAAGCTTTTACACAATTAACCAATTTTCCAATGGCGATGGTTTAACATCTATCGAGACCCTCATATGTCGTCCGTTACTCCTCATATTTTGTGTGATCGTTCCAAGTGACCCAATGGAGGTTCTGTTCAATTTTTGGCCATTTTTAATTCTACCCCATATCTCCAAAAAAACGTGTATTATACACTTCAATTTGAGTTGCTCGGGAGGTTGTTCCGCGCGGCGTTCCAATTTTACTTGAATTTGTACCACATGACTAAAGGGAACATCAGGATGTACCCTGCCCGATTTCATGACCAAACGACAAGTGTAAATCACTTTTACACGACACTTTTACACGATTAACTAATTTTTTATCATCGATGGTTTTAACATATATCGGGACCCTATTATGTTGTTTGTTGCATCTCAAATTTAGTGTGGTCGTTCCCAGTGAACCAATGAAGGCTCGGTTCAGTTTCTGGCCTTTTTTTTGGACCCCAAATCTCCAAAAAATCGTGTATTATACACTTCATTTTGAGATGTCCGGGAAGTCCTACCAGGCTGCGTTCCAATTTTCCTTAAATTTGATACCACGTGACCAGGGGCGTGTCAGGATGTACCTTGTCCGATTTCACGGACAAACGACAGTATAGATCACTTTTACATACGCTTTTACAAGACTAACCGATTTTTTAATGGACGGTGGTTTTATATATATCGGTACACTCATATGTCGTCCATTGCTCCTCATGTTTTGTGTGGTCATTTCTAGTGACCGAATGAAGGTTTTGTTCAATTTCTGGTCATTTTTAATTCGAACTCTGAATCTTCATAAAAACGTGTATTATACACTTCAATTCGAGATGCCCGGGAGGTCGTACAGGGCCTCGTTCCAATTTCAGTTGAGTTTGATGCCACGTGACTCGGGACACTTTAAGATGTACCTTGCCCGATTGCACGACCAAACGACAAGTACAAATCACTTTTACACGACGCTCCTGACTAAAATATATGCTCCGTTTAATTTATTTTTTTATTTTTCGTTCAACGAAGAGCGCATTTAGTCACATTACAACATAGGGGGAGGAGGATTCGAACCTGAAACCTACTGTCTCAGAACACCTAGTCTTACCACTAGAATAAAATATCTTCGGTCGGTATGATTCATTGATTGCCATTTCAAAAATAGTGAACCAAATCATTGAACCAAAACGCCCAAAATTAAGTAACAAACTCATTGATTAACAATTCTACAAAATCCGAAGCTAATTAATTAAAAAGATGGTCTTATACCTAAATCAAGCAGTTACAACTTAAAAATTAAACATTTATCTGAAAGTGGTAACTAGCTAAATTAAAATAGTTCCTCTCTCCGTACCATTAACATCTTCCCACTTCAATATTATATTATTCACAAATGAATAAAAGTTGAAAGATCTTAGTGATACAGAGGAAGTACATTTTATCATAAATTACAAATTATTATTATTATCACACGGTACAACGATTGTACACAATAATTACCGCTCTCCAAATTACAATATGAGTAACACATGTACATCTCCCATATCGTAGTGCATACTTTTCTTGTGGATAATAATAATAATAATAATAATAATAATAATAATACTTGCTACAAAAAAAAATAAAAAAATAATGCTATGATTATATAAAAAAAATACTCCTATTTCCGTATTAAGATGATAACAGGTCAAATAGCGTTCCACATGAATTGAATGAATGAATGAATTAGATAAGTTTTTCGGTTATATTTCACGTATTCATTTCTATCTATTATTTGATTCGTTATAATAAATGCAATACAGATGTTACCGTGAGTTATTCCTTGTATACTAAATGCGACAACTAGATTATCCATATGAATAGATAAAGACAAAGTTTTTGATATTTATAATGCATTCCGATCTTGCCTTATGTAGCCTCGTGAGTGATATTTAACCCGTTATAACTTTTTGACGAATATACTTATCACAAGGAAGACCAAGTATTTATCCAAATTAATGTACTCCTTTCGTTCTTATCCAAATGGTACGTTTCACTTTTGTACAAGGATTAAGAAAAAACTTAAAATACTATGAAATGTACAGTAATTTGGGACAAATTAATACTCCCTTCGTTCAAATCCAAATGATACGTTTGTTTTTTCACACTGTCGAGACACGTTTTACAACGTCAATGTCTTTCGTTTTACATTAACAAAAATTATAAAAATTCGATATTCTTAATCTACTCATAAAGACGAACCAAACAAGATCTCACACGACTATATTTTCTCTTATAGATTGTCGGGAATATTAACGATTCTCTTGAATTATGAATAGCGTCCAAAAGAGAAGCGTACCCTTTGGATTTGAACGGGGTGAGTAGCGAGTATTTATTATTCAAAGAGTAGAATTACAATGACATATGATGTAAATATGTTAATAAGTTAGGGATAATTTTGTCCGAAAAATGGACTGAAAAGGCAATGGATCAATTGGATTTAAACGATCCAAAAAGAAATACATATACTTTGGATACGAACAGATAGAATATAATTTGTTACTATAAGAATAACTTTCTATCATAATTAAGATACTCTATAATTCTCTATTTAAGCATTTGTACCATTGACTCAACAATATCATCTCATTGCTCAAACTCCAAAAACAAAATTTTTAAAGAGACGGTCTGAACATCAAAACACAATAGGGATATCATGGAGGGAGTAAAAGTAAACAAATGTTTCTCAATTATCACAGTAATTCTAATTTTTACAGTTTTTTTAAACTGTGGAGTGATTCAACAAGTAGAAGGATTGCCTTATGATTTTTGTTTCATAAAATGTATTTTTTCTAAGCATTTCTCAGATTGTTTATATAAGTGTACCCAACCTGCAACTAATGGGGTAAAAAATAGTGATGAAAATAATTGGATTCATGATCCTTCACACTTTTGTGAACTTGGTTGTGCTATCTCTAATTGCTCCACTCTACTTCCTCATCAACCCCCTCAAGGTAAATTTTATTTACCCTTCTTTTGTTACATAAGCCGTAAATAAATTAACTGGCCCGAGTCGATGTTTCAGAACCCGGCCTGTTTCTAGCCGGGTAGAATATTAGAACCCGGACAGACCTGACCCGAACTTGTATGAACGTTTTCGGATGACACGTTCTTATTTGACTCTAACATTTACTACGTATCTTGTATGAGTATGATATATTTCGATCAATTTTTTTTGTAGAAAATGTATTTAAGATAAATCTTTATACAAATCTAAATAGATTTGATCATATAATATATATTTATTTAGGTGTTTTTATTGTGACAGGATTGACAAAGGTGAAAGAATGTCTTGGTTCGTGTCGCACAGTTTGCAACAAAATCCATTAAAGGAGAAGTTAATGCGACTAAATACGCGCTTCAGTGAATAAATAAAAAAGATTATGTATGTCATTCAAATTAGATGAATGTAAGAATAAATACCACATTTTTCAAGAAAGTAATTGAATAGTAAAAACAAAAATGGGTGTTACATTATCAACACCCGTCTTTAATTTTATAAGTTCTTGTTCTACCATTTCGGAGCTTGTCTTCGTCATTTCGTATACATACAATTATTACAAGTGCAGATCCTCCGTCCCATTTTTGTGTCTCATCCATGTGCCACAGAATACTAGGCTTGGTGTCATCCCGTGTATGACGTGGCATACTAAGTGACATACAAAAATGAGACAGGAGATATGCACTGAATTAATACAGCAACAATACAACCATGTCGGGCGATGTGTTAATTTTTCGGATAATTTGTCGAGAAAATGTAAAAATTTAATCGAACGTAAACAAATCATAAAAAAGGGTAAGTAATCAATAAAGAAAAAAAGATCTTGAAAAAAAAATCCTGACTCTGTCCCTGCATGCGTGCATGCACTTAAATGAACCCTCCATACCAAGGACAATGCATGCCTCGGTTTAATTTGAGAGTCATTTGGATTTCGATTGAGACTTTAAAACGCCATAGATCGCGTTTTTAGACGCGTCGGAATAAGTTGAAACATGCTCTGTACTCCATTTTATATCCTGTAAGAGAGTTCTAATAATCATTATTAGGCATACTATTCCCATCGACAAGTTTTTGTCAAAAATTAGCGCTTTCGAACAATTTTCATCACTTTCAAAAAATAGCCAAAAACGTCATTAATCTCGTTTTGAGACGTGTTGGAATAAGTTGAAAGATGTTCTATACTCCATTTTATATCGTGTCAGAGGGTTTTAATAATAATTATTATTAGGTATTATATTTCTATCGACAAGTTTTCATCAAAAATATTTGTGTTTCGATCAACTTTCACCGCTTTCAAAAAATAACCAAAAACGACCGATTTTGAAGGTTTTTTTTTTTTGGTAAAGTGTAAGTATATATTTGTAAGTGAATAATTACAAGCAAATGACTACAACAACTTTTGCAGCCATCTAGCGTCTTTTCCGCCAATAGGATATTTAATCTTACACAATACTCTATTCTTAACTTCATCTTTAATTAAATTGACAACATAACTGGGATGCCGCGCAACACCTTCAATTCTGCAAATATTCCGCTGCCTCCAAACATAGTAAATTGTCGCATTAATCAACACTCTTATCACGTTGCATTGCAACTTAGAGCCGCGTACCTTAGTTGCCCAAACGAGTGCCCGTCTAGCCGGAATCCTTTTGTTTACCCATTCCCCAAGCATCCCAATGATTCTAGAACTCCAAGAACATCCAAAGAATAGATGCTCTAAACTCTCCTCCTCCTCTTCACACAAATAACATCGATCATTGTCCGCAACTCCAATTCGCCATAACCTCTTACGCGTGTATAAGGCACCCCAGAACACCAGCCAGGAAATGAACCTGTGTTTCGGAACACTCCACGCACTCCACACAAGCCTTGCCCAAGAAACTTCCGGCTTCACAGCCCTCAGTTCTTGGTAAGCCTTCGAGATCGAGTAATTGATACGTGATCCGTGCCAAGTACCATCATCATACATATGTTTGATTTTCTCCTTAGCTTGACAAATCTTCTTCCAAGCCCATGTAACTTCTGTGTTAGGCTGATAATCTCGCCACTCCTTACCTTTCAGATAGATTCCATTAACCCACCGAACCCAAAGCCGATCCGGTTGATCAAAGACCCATGAAGCTAATTTCCCCACTGTCATCTCATTCCACAAATACAGGTCCCTCAGCCCCAACCCGCCTTCAGCATAAGGACAGCAAATCCTTTCCCAACTCACCATTGCTCGGTTATTGCCTTCCACACCTCCTTCCCACAAAAATTTACGGCATAGAGAAATAATCCGAGCCATGACAAACTTAGGAATAATGTAAACCATGGCCCAGTAATTATGTAACTGAGATAACACAGACTGAACCAAGGTTAACCTCCCCGCATAAGACAGCTTACGGGCTCCAATACTATTGATCCTCGAAATGACGCGGCTAACTAATTTATCACAATCAACTTTCCCAAGGCGGGTACATTGGATAGGTAAACCAAGATAACGAAATGGAAACGTACCTTCCACACATCCTGAGAACTGTAAGATAGCCGCCTTCCGGTCACCATCAACTCCAGCAAAATATGCATGGGACTTGCCCACACTAATATTCAAACCCGAAGCTCTAGTAAACGTTGCAAACGCTCTCCACATAAAATCCATAGATTCCGAGTCCCCTTTACAAAAGAGGAGCAGGTCATCCGCAAACAGCAAATGGGAGAGCTTCATCGGTCCACATTTCGGGTGATATCTAAAATTCCTATCCACATTAGCATGATTCATAATCCGAGAGAAATATTCCATGCATACCGTAAAAATCAACGGAGACATGGGATCCCCTTGCCTCAAACCCCGCTTACCCTTGAAAAAGCCAAAATTATCTCCATTCGCACAAATAGAATATGAGACGGTCTCAATGCACTCCATGATCAACCCACGAAAGTGATCAGGGAAATCAAGCGCACGAAGCATTTGGTCCACAAAACTCCATTCTACACTATCATACGCCTTGTGTATATCGACCTTAAAAAGGCAACGAGGTGACACCCGTCCCCTCTGATACATCCGAACTAAGTCTTGGCAAATCAGAACATTCTCCACAATACTCCTCCCCTCTATAAAACCCCCTTGAACAGGAGAAATAATATGAGGAAGCACTTTAGCAAGTCTTGTACAAATTATTTTCGCAATACATTTATACAAAACATTACAACACGCAATAGGCCTGAACTCCTTCACCGACTTAGGGCGAGGCACCTTCGGGATAAGAACAATATTAGCACAATTTAACTGTTTTAGAAGCTTACCTGAGACGAAGAAATCTTGGATAGCCTTCACAACGTCATCTCCGACAATATCCCACGAATCAATAAAAAACTGACTCGAGAAGCCATCCGGACCAGGAGCTTTATTCCGGGAAATACTGAACATGGCCCTCTTAATTTCCTCAGGGGTAACACTCTCCTCCAGGAACTGCTTATGCTCCTGTGAGCAAGTACTACCCTGTCGAACCAATTCAACCTCCACCGGTTCAACCACACACGACTCACCAAGCAACGAATTATAGAACCGAACAAAGGCATCTTCAATCTCCTCTTTAGTCTTGCAATCGTGACCCTCAGCATCCGTCACATTGACAATGGCATTATGCGACCGTCTTGCCCGAAGAAGACCGTGGAAGAAAGCCGAATTGACATCTCCCTCCTCGATCCAACGCTGCTTCGCTTTCTGATTCCAGAAATCAGAACGCGCGGCCTGCAGGACCCTCACACGCTCATTCTGCTCGCTCTCCTCATTCAGCGCATCAGCCGAACTGTCAGCCCGCAGTCCAATCTGGAGCTGTCGAAGCTTAAGTTCAGCCTGCTCGCATCTGTTTTCAATATCCGCGAAGCAAGACGAGTTCAGCCTTTTCAACGACTTCTTCAAGCTGCGCAACTTCATAACCAGTCTATACATCTCGGTCCCCCGGATCGAGACAGCCCACGCCGACGCAACACATGGCCTGAACTCCGCCGCTCTACTCCACATATTCATGTATTTAAAACTTCTATTCCTCCTCGTCGGCGGTTGACCCAATTGCAAGATACAAGGACAATGATCAAACGTCCCTTCCGGCAAGAAATTGGCATACCCATTCGGGAATAATCTCGTCATTAACCAAACAACGGTCAATACGACTAAACACCCTCGTCTCAGCCACTCTATGTTTGTTATTCCAAGTGAACCAAGACCCAACTGCCTTACAATCACTCACACCACAATTCGCCACGCAATCTCGAAATTGGCTCATCGCCTCTTCCGAGTTCCCACCACCAAGCCGCTCTCTTGCATTCAACACACAATTAAAATCTCCCATAATAACCCAAGGCCCTCTAAGAGCGTAGGATTCCAAACGTCGCCAAAGCTCAACTCTCTCCGACGCCGAATTAAAGGCATACACAAATGTCAGCCAATAATCCTTACCCGAAGTCGTCTTAACTCTAACGTGAATACATTGGCTTCTATACTCCACAAACGTCAAATTTACCTTTTCGTGTTTCCACAAAAGCCAAACTCGACCTCCTTTATGACAATGACTATTAGTTGAAATACTCCATTCAAAGAAAATGTTCTGCTGAACTTTGGCGTACGCCTTATTTTTTATTTTAGTTTCAAGTAGCCCGACAACGTCTACCTGTTGTTTCCTAATAAACTCACAAACTGTTCGCTGCTTATTTATATTACACATCCCACGAACATTCCAACACCCAACGTTATGTACCTCCATGGATCACCAATTCCATCCCGTCCCCATTGTTTTCCCCCACCACCTCTATTCGCGGCACCCCGGTGACAACGTCCCTGTAAGCAACCTCTTTATCCACAAACATACTGGACCTCGGTCCCTTGGGACCAGGATCCACCTGTTTAATGCGCGGCGGCTGAACGACCCCTGCACTCGGCCTAGAAACAATGGCACCACTATTCGGACCCGGAGCAGGCGGACGAACCACAACCCCCCCTTCGGCCCTCTGTTGTTTGACAACTTGCCTAGCCTTCCTCAATTCATCCCTCCTACATTCCTTCACCTCATGACCATAACCCTTGCATTTAGAACACCAAGTTGGCTTCCATTCATATTTGACAGAAATCTCAACCAAATTTTCACATTCATCCAAAAACTTAATAGATTGTTTAAACTTTTGCCCCACCTTCGCCATGACTAACACTCTAGCATACCCTAGCCTAGTACGTTCCTCCGTAGGTAAGTCAGACTTGACATACGGACCTACTAGGGCAGCCAATCGGGGCAAACAACGCCCCCAAAATTTCAAAGGTAACTCATGAAATTGCACCCAAATAGGCACTTCAGAAACATCCTCTTTATCAAGTTTAGCATTCGGGGTCCATTCCTTAACAATCAGGGGTTTATTGTCAAACATAAAACAACCATGATCAAGGATTTTTACCTTTGCCTCCTTGTCCTTGAACCGAACTACAAAAATTCCATTCGGAAGAAACGAGATTTTGTCAATTCCGTGCTCCCTCCATATTCGTTTCACGAACCCCTCAATCACCTCCCAAAGCGGATTTGCCCCCATAAAGAAACAATACACCGCAGAGCTCCAATACTCGATTTCGTCATCTAGGTCATCCTCAGAAAACCTCAAAAGCTCCTCGTCTTCATCCGTGTCTACAATTTTCTTGCCCTCTCTCTGTTTCCACCCGGTCATCTCGACATCATTCGTTTCCGGCACATAATCGGACCCAGCATCGTCATCCGAAACGTAGTTCAATCCTGGAATAGCGTTCAGGTTTTCGCTCATCGAATTCGACGCGCTAATCTCAGGCTGCGATTGATTTCCATCCAAATTTGAGTTTTTAACAAGTTTACGTAAAATTTCCTCTTTGGTCTTACGAGTAATCGGCTTCATCGCCATGGGGCCCTTAGGAACAGCGCGGCTTTTCTTACGCATCGAACCAGGCCGAGATCTGCGCCGGACAGCCTTGTCAGCGTCGAGGACTGTCCGCGCAAAGCAGTTGTCGGAAATCTCCAGAGCACACGAAGGGTTTTTTTGATTTTTTGATTTTGATTTTTTGATTTTGAAGGTTATTATCCACGTTTTTTCGGCCATTTGGGTCCCGAAATAACATAGTCCCATATTCGCGCTAAATAAAGTCCTCACCAAGCACAATGCCTCGTTGTTATATGATAGTGATTTGGATTTCGATGGAGACGTTTAAACGCCATAGATCTCGTTTTGAGACGTGTCAGAATAAGTCGAAACAAGCTCTATACTCCAATTTATATCGTGTCAGAGGGTTCTATATATACACTTCAATTTGAGTTGCTCGGGAGGTCGTTCCGGACCGCGTTCCAATTTTACTTGAATTTGATACCGTGTGATTAGGTTCGCGTCAGTATGTACCCTGCCCAATTTCACGACCAAATGACAAGTATAAATCCCTTTTACATTAAGCTTTTACACAATTAACCGATTTTCTAATGGCGATGGTTTAACATCTATCGCGACCCTCATATGTCGTCCGTTGCTCCTCAAATTTTGTGTGATCGTTCCAAGTGACCCAACGAAGGTTCTGTTCAATTTCTGGCCATTTTTATTTCGACCCCATATCTCCAAAAAAAAAACGTGTATTATAAACTTCAATTTGAGTTGTTCGGGAGGTCGTTCCGCGTCGCGTTCCAATTTTACTTGAATTTGTACCACATGACTAAGGGAACATCAAGAATTCAGGATGTACCCTGCCCAATTTCATGACCAAACGACAAGTGTAAATCACTTTTACACGATTAACTAATTTTTTATCATTGATAATGGTTTAACATATATCGGAACCCTATTATGTCGTCCGTTGCTTCTCATATTTAGTGTGGTCGTTCGTAGTGAACCGTTGAAGGTTGTGCTCAATTTCTGGCCTTTTTTATTTTGGACCCTGAATCTCCAAAAAAACGTGTATTATACACTTCAATTCGAGTTGCTCGGGAGGTCGTTCCGGACCGCGTTCCAATTTTACTTGAATTGGATATCAAATGTCTAGGGACACATCAGGATGCACCCTGCCCGATTTTACGACCAAGCGACAAGTGTAAATCACTTTTACACGACGCTTTTACACGATTAAACAATTTTCGATCGTCGGTTGTTTAACATATATCGGGACCCTCATATGTCGTTTATTGCATCTCAAATTTAGTGTGGTCGTTCCCAGTGAACCATTGAAGGCTCTGTTCAGTTTCTGGCCTTTTTTTTTCCGGACCCCGAATCTCCAAAAAAATGTGTATTATACACTTTAATTCGAAATGTCTGGGGGGTCCTACCGGGCTGGTTCCAATTTTCCTTATATTTGATACCACGTGACCAGTGGCGTGTTAGGATGTACCTTGTCCGATTTCATGGGCAAACGTCAGTATAGATCACTTTTACACATGCTTTTACAAGATTGATCGAATGTTTAATGGACGGTGGTTTTATATATATCGGTACACTCATATGTCATCCGTTGCTCCTCATATTTTGTGTGGTCATTCCCAGTGACCCAATGAAGGTTTTGTTCAATTTCTGGCCATTTTTAATTCGGACTCTGAATCTCCATAAAAACGTGTATTATATACACTTCAATTCGAGATGCTCGGGAGGTCGTACTGGGCCTCGTTCCAATTTCACTTGAATTTGATACCACGTGACTCGGGACACTTTAAGATGTACCTTGCCCGATTGCACCACCAAACGACAAGTATAAATCACTTTTACACGATGCTCCTGACTAAAATATATGCTCCGTTTAATTTATTTTTTTATTTTTCGTTCAACAAAGAGCGCATTTAGTCACATTACAATATAAGGGGAGGGGATTCTAACCTGAGACCTACTGTCTCAGAGCACCTAATCTTACCACTAGAATAAGACATCTTCGGTCCGTATGATTCATTTATTGCCATTTCAAAAATAGTTAACCATGACATTGAACCAAAAACCCCTAAATTAAGTAACAAACTCATTGATTAACAATTCTACAAAATCCAAAAGCTAATTAATTAAAAAGATGATCTTATAGTTAATATAGTTTGACTACCTAAATCAAGCAGTTACAACTTAAAAATTAAACATTTTGAAAGTGGTAACTAGCTAATCTAAAAGAGTATAGTACTTTTTATCATAACTACAAATTATTATTATTATCACACGATACAACGATTATACACAATAATTACCATTCTACAATTACAATAAGATCAGAGTTACGAGTACATGAGTAACACAGGGTACATCTCCCATATCCCAATACATACTTTTCTTGTGGATAATAATAATAATACTCCTTCCTACAAAATAATAATAATAGTACTATGATTATATATAAAAAAAATAATACTCCTATTTCCGTTTTAAGATGGTAACAGGTCAAATAGCGTTCCACCTGAATTAAATGAATGAGGTAATTTTTTCGGTTATATTCCACTATTCATTTCTATCTACTGTTTGACTCGTTATAATAAATGCAATGCAGATGTTACCATGAGTTATTCCTTGTATACTAAATGCGACTACTAGTTTATCCATATGAATAGATAAAGACAATTTTTGATATTTATAATGCATTCCGATCTTGTCTTATGTAGCCTCGTGAGTGATATTTAACTCGTTATAACTTTTTGACGAATATACTTATCACAAGGAAGATCAAGTATTTATCCAAAGTAATTAATGTACTCTTTTCGTTCTTATCCAAAGGGTACGTTTCACTTTTGTACAAGGATTAAGAAAAAAAACTTAAAATACTATGAAATGTACAGTAATTTGGAACAAATTAATACTCCCTTCGTTCAAATCCAAATGATACGTTTGTTTTTTCACACTTGTCGAGACACGTTTTACAATGTCAATGTCTTTCGTTTTACATAAACCAAAATTATAAAAATTCGATATTCTTAATCTACTCAAAAAAAACAAATCAAACAAGATCTCATTTGACTATATTTTCTCTTATAGATTGTCGGGAATATTAGCGATTCTTTTGAATTGTGAATAGTGTCCAAAAGTGAAGCGCACCAAAGTGTAGTACTCCCTCCGATTACCTATTTTCTTCCCCTTTCTTTTTGGAGAAGAAAATCAGGAGGGAGTAATTACATTAGTAGAATAATGGAATGTGGAATGAAAAAATAGGAAAGAAAAATATTATATTAATTAAATGATAAAAAGTAGAATGAAAAAGTAGGTGAGAAATATTATATTAATTATATGAGAAAAAGTGTGGTGGAAAAGTAGGAAAGAAGAATATTATATTAATTAATGAAGAGGGTAAAACTTTTCTTAAATGGAAAGAGGGAAGAAAATCAAACTCAGCCCAATACGGAAAGATGGAAGAAAATAGGTAATCGGAGGGAGTATTTATTACCCAAAGTATAGAATTACAATGACATATGATGTAAATATGTTAATAAGTTAGGGATAGTTTGGTCCGAAAAATGGACTAAAAAGGCAATGGATCAATTGAATTTGAACGATCCAAAAAAAATACGTACCCTTTGGATACGAACAGATGGAATATAATTTGTTATTCTAAGAATAACTTTCTATCATAATTAATATACTCTCTAATTCTCTATTTAAGCATTTGTACATTGACTCAACAATATCATCTCATTTCTCAAATTCCAAAAGCAAAACTTTTAAGAAGACGATCTGAACATCAAAACACAACAAGTGTATCATGGAGGGAGTAAAAGTTATCGCAGTAATTCTAATTTTTACAGTTTTTTTAAATTGTGGAGTGATTCAACAAGTGGAAGGATTGCCTTATGATTTTTGTTTAGTAAAATGTGTTTTTTCTAAGAATTTCTCAGATTGTTTATATAAGTGTACCCAACCTGGGACTAATGGGGTAAAAAATAATGATGAAAATAATTGGATTCATGATCCTTCACATTTTTGTCAACTTGGTTGTGCTATCTCTAATTGCTCCTCACTACTTCCTCATCAACCCCCTCCTCAAGGTAAATTTTATTTACCCTTCTTTTGTTACATAAGCCGTAAATAAATTAACTGACCCGAGTCGATGTTTCAGAACCCGGCCTGTTTCTAGCCGGGTAGAATATTAGAACCCGGACAGACCTGACCCGGCTAACTTGTATGAACGTTTCGGATGACACGTTCTTATTTGACTCTAACATTTACTACGTATCTTGTATGAGTATGATATATTTCGATCAATTTTTTTTGTAGAAAATGTATTTAAGATAAATCTTTATACAAATCTAAATAGATTTGATCATATAATATTTATTTATTTAGGTGTTTTTATTGTGACAGGATTGACAAAGGTGAAAGAATGTCTTGGTTCGTGTCGCACAGTTTGCAACAAAATCCATTAAAAGAGAAGCTAATGCGACTAAATACGCGCTTCAGTGAATCAAAAAAAAAGATTATGTATGTCATTCAAATTAGATGAATGTAAGAATAAATACCACATTTTTCAAGAAAGTAATTGAATAGTAAAAACAAAAATGGGTGTTACATTATCAACACCCGTCTTTAATTTTATAAGTTCTTGTTCTACCATTTCGGAGCTTGTCTTCATCATTTCGTATACATACAATTATTACAAGTGCAGATCCTCCGTCCCATTTTTGTGTCTCATCCATGTGCCACAGAATACTAGGCTTGATGTCATCCCGTGTATGACGTGGCATACTAAGTGACATACAAAAATGAGACAGGAGATATGCACTGAATTATTACAGCAACAATACAACCATGTCGGGCGATGTGTTAGTTTTTCGGATAATTTGTCGAGAAAATGTAAAAATTTAATCGAACGTAAACAAATCATAAAAAAGGGTAAGTAATCAATAAAGAAAAAAAAAATCTTGAAAAAAAAATCTTGACTCCGTCCCTGCATGCGTGCATGC
Organism: Agrostemma githago; assembly: GCA_958450325.1. Classification (NCBI taxonomy): domain Eukaryota; kingdom Viridiplantae; phylum Streptophyta; class Magnoliopsida; order Caryophyllales; family Caryophyllaceae; genus Agrostemma; species Agrostemma githago. The sequence goes on along the minus strand of OY288247.1, from coordinate 74,751,909 downwards.
ACTTAAATGAACCCTCCATACCAAGGACAATGCCTCGGTTTAATATGAGAGTCATTTGGATTTCGATTGAGACTTTAAAACGCCATAGATCGCGTTTTTAGACGTGTCGGAATAAGTTGAAACATGCTTTGTACTCCATTTTATATCTTGTCAGAGAGTTCTAATAATCATTATTAGGCGTACTATTCCCATCGACAAGTTTTTGTCAAAAAAATTAACGTTTTCGAACAATTTTTACCACTTTCGAAAAATAGCCAAAAACGTCATTAATCTCGTTTTGAGACGTGTTGGAATAAGTTGAAAGATGTTCTATACTCCATTTTATATCGTGTCAGAGGGTTTTAATAATTATTATTATTAGGTATTATATTTCTATCGACAAGTTTTCATCAAAAATATTTGTGTTTCGATCAACTTTCACCGCTTTCAAAAAATAGCCAAAAACGACCGATTTTGAAGGTTATTATCCACGTTTTTTCGGCCATTTGGGTCCCGAAATAACATAGTCTCATATTCGCGCTAAACAAAGTCCTCACCAAGCACAATGCCTCGTTGTTATATGATAGTGATTTGGATTTCGATGGAGACGTTTAAACGCCATAGATCTCGTTTTGAGACGTGTCAGAATAAGTCGAAACAAGCTCTATACTCCATTTTATATCGTGTCAGAGGGTTCTATATATACACTTCAATTCGAGTTGTTCGGGAAGTCGTTCCGGACTGGGTTCCAATTTTACTTGAATTTGATACCTGTGATTAGGTTCGCGTCAGGATGTACCCTTCCCAATTTCACGACCAAATGACAAGTATAAATCCCTTTTACATTAAGCTTTTACACAATTAACCGATTTTTCAATGGCGATGGTTTAACATCTATCGCGACCCTCATATGTCGTCCGTTACTCCTCATATTTTGTGTTATCGTTCCAAGTGACCCAATGAAGGTTCTGTTCAATTTCTGGCCATTTTTATTTCGACCCCATATCTCCAAAAAAACGTGTATTATAAACTTTAATTTGAGTTGCTCGGGAGGTCGTTCCGCGCCGCGTTCCAATTTTACTTGAATTTGTACCACTTGACTAAGGGAACATCAGGATGTACCCTGCCTAATTTCATGACCAAACGACAAGTGTAAATCACTTTTGCATGACACTTTTACACGATTAACTAATTTTTTATCATTGATAATGGTTTAACATATATCGGAACCCTATTATGTCATCCGTTGCTTCTCATATTTAGTGTGGTCGTTCGCAGTGAACCGTTGAAGGCTGTGTTCAATTTCTGGCCTTTTTTATTTTGGACCATGAATCTCCAAAAAAACGTGTATTATACACTTCAATTCGAGTTGCTCGGGAGGTCGTTCCGGACCGCGTTCCAATTTTACTTGAATTGGATATCAAATGTCTAGGGACACATCAGGATGCACCCTGCCCGATTTTACGACCAAGCGACAAGTGTAAATCACTTTTACACGACGCTTTTACACGATTAAACAATTTTCGATCGTAGGTTGTTTAACATATATCGGGACCCTCATATGTCGTTTATTGCATCTAAAATTTAGTGTGGTGGTTCCCAGTGAACCATTGAAGGCTCTGTTCAGTTTCTGACCATTTTTTTTTCGGACCCCGAATCTCCAAAAAAATGTGTATTATACACTTCAATTCAAGATGTCTGGGAGGTCCTACCGGGCTAGTTCCAATTTTTCTTAAATTTGATACCACGTGACCAGTGGCGTGTCAGGATGTACCTTGTCCGATTTCACGGGCAAACGACAGTATAGATCACTTTTACATATGCTTTTACAAGATTAATCGAATTTTTAAAGGACGGTGGTGTTATATATATCGGTACACTCATATGTCGTCCGTTGCTCCTCATATTTTGTGTGGTCATTCCCAGTGACCCAATGAAGGTTTTGTTCAATTTTTGGCCATTTTTAATTCGGACTCTGAATCTCCATAAAAACGTGTATTATATACACTTCAATTCGAGATGCCCAGGAAGTCGTACCGGGCCTCGTTCCAATTTCACTTGAATTTGATACCACGTGACTCGGGACACTTTAAGATGTACCTTGCCCGATTGCACCACCAAACGACAAGTATAAATCACTTTTACACGACGCTCCTGACTAAAATATATGCTCCGTTTAATTTATTTTTTTATTTTTCGTTTAACAAAGAGCGCATTTAGTCACATTACAATATAAGGGGAGGGGGATTCTAACCTGAGACCTACTGTCTCAGAGCACCTAATCTTACCACTAGAATAAGACATCTTCGGTCCGTATGATTCATTTATTGCCATTTCAAAAATAGTTAACCATGACATTGAACCAAAAACCCCTAAATTAAGTAACAAACTCATTGATTAACAATTCTACAAAATCCAAAAGCTAATTAATTAAAAAGATGATCTTATAGTTAATATAGTTTGACTACCTAAATCAAGCAGTTACAACTTACAAATTAAACATTTATCTGAGATTGGTAACTAGCTAATCTAAAGGAGTACTCCCTCCATTCAAATCCAAACTACACGTTTCTTTTTTTTGACACTATTCACAATTAAAGAGAATTTTTGATATTCTCAACAATCTATAAGACAAAATATAGTCATGTGGGATCTTGTTTAATTCATCTTTATGAGTAAGTAAGAATATCAAATTTTTATAATTTTTACTAATGTAAAATTAAAGATATCGATGGTGCAAAACGCGTCTCGACAAATGTGTAAAAGAGAAATGTGTAGTTTGGATTTGAATGGAGGTAGTACTTTTTATCATAAATTACAAATTATTATTATTGTACACAATAATTAACGCCCTACAATTACAATAAGAGTTACTCCGTACGAGTACATGGGGTACATCTCCCATATCCCAATACATACTTTTCTTGTGGATAATAATAATAAGAAAATTGATATATACAGCCCTGAGGGCTGTATCTAAGACACCAAAAGAGGAAAGAAAGTTTCAATATATGCATTAATTACATCAATGTTTGTGTAATTTGGTTTTTAATTTCCAGGTTTATACTAATTTAGGTAGGTTTTAATTGTTTAAATACAACCCTTAGAGTTGTATTTAACAAAATCGTAATAATAATACTCCTTCCTACAAAAAAAAATAATAGTACTATGATTATATATAAAAAAATTAATACTCCTATTTCCGTATTAAGATGATAACAGGTCAAATAGCGTTCCACCTTAATTAAATGAATGAGATAAATTTTTCGGTTATATTCCACTATTCATTTCTATCTACTGTTTGACTCGTTATAATAAATGCAATGCAGATGTTACCGTGAGTTATTCCTGTATACTAAATGCGATTACTAGTTTATCCATATGAATAGATGAAGACAGTTTTTGATATTTATGATGCATTCTGATCTTGTCTTATGTAGCCTCGTGAGTGATATTTAACCCGTTATAGTTATAACTTTTTGACGAATATACTTATCACAAAGTAGACCAAGTAAAATCAAACATTTATCCAAAGTAATGTACTCCCTACGTTCGTATCCAAATGGTACGTTTCACTTTTGCACAAGGATTAAGAAAAACTTAAAATACTATTAAAGGTACAATAATTTGAGACAAATTAATACTCCCTCCGTTCGAGTTCGAATCCGAAGGGTACATTTGCTTTTTCACACTTGTAGAGACATGTTTTACACCGTCAATATCTTTCATTTTACATAAACCAAAATTATAAAAATTCGATATTCTTAATCTACTAAAAAAAACGAATCAAACAAGATCTCACATGACTATATTTTCTCTTATAGATTGTCGGAAATATTAACGATTCTCTTGAATTGTGAATAATATCCAAAAGAGAAGATTACCAAAGTGTAGTATTTATTACCCAAAGTGTAGAATTACAATGGCATATGATGTAAATATGTTAGTAAGTTAGGGATAGTTTGGTCCAAAAAATGGACTAAAAAGACAATGGATCAATTGAATTTGAACGGTCAAAAAAAAATACGTACCCTTTGGATACGAACAGATGGAATATAATTTGTTACTATAAGAATAACTTTCTATCATAATTAATATACTCTCTAATTCTCTATTTAAGCATTTGTACATTGACTCAACAATATCATCTCATTTCTCAAATTCCAAAAGCAAAACTTTCAAAAAGACTACTTGAACATCAAAACACAACAAAGGGTATCATGGAGGGAGTAAAAGTTATCGCAGTAATTCTAATTTTTACAGTTTTTTTAAATTGTGGAGTGATTCGACAAGTGGAAGGATTGCCTTATGATTTTTGTTTAGTAAAATGTGTTTTTTCTAAGAATTTCTCAGATTGTTTATATAAGTGTACCCAACCTGGGACTAATGGGGTAAAAATTAATGATGAAAATAATTGGATTCATGATCCTTCACATTTTTGTGAACTTGGTTGTGCTATCTCGAATTGCTCCTCACTACTTCCTCATCAAACCCCTCCTCAAGGTAAATTTTATTTACCCTTCTTGTTACATAAGCCGTAAATAAATAATTACTTCGTATTACGTGTGAGTCTCACTTTTAGTCAGTTGATGTTTCAGAATCCGGCTTGTTTCTAGCCGGGGAAAATATCTATAAAAAAACAAAGAGAGAATTAGAACCCGGACAGACCTGACCCGGCTAACTTGTAGGAATGTTTCGAATGGGATGGTCTTAACTTCTTACTGTATTTCTTTTAGATGACACGTTCTTATTTGACTCTTACTAACATTTACGGAGTATCTTGTATGAGTATGATATATTTCGATCATCTTTCTTGTCATTAATATACTTGTATCAATTTTTTTTGTCGAAAATGTATTTAAAATAAATGTTTATACAAATCTAAATAGATTTGATCATATAATATTTATTTATTTAGGTGTTTTTATTGTGACAGGATTGACAAAGGTGAAAGAATGTCTTGGTTCGTGTCGCACAGTTTGCAACAAAACCCATTAAAGGAGAAGATAATGTGACTAAATACGCGCTTCAGTGAATCAAAAAAAAGATTATGTATGTCATTCAAATTAGATGAATGTAAAGAATAAATACCCCATTATTCAAGAAAGTAATTGAATAGTAAAAACAAAAATGGGTGTTACATTATCAACACCAGTCTTTAATTTTATAAGTTCTTGTTCTACCATTTAGAAGCTTGTCTTCTTCATTTCGTATACATACAATTATTACAAGTGCGGATCCTCCGACTCATTTTTGTGTCTCATTCATGTGCCACAGAATACTAGGCGAGGTGTCATCCCGTGTATGACGTGGCATACTAAGTGACATACAAAAATGGGACAGTAGATATGCACTAAATTATTACAGCAACAATACAATCATGTCGGGCGATGTGTTAGTTTTTCGGATAATTTATCGAGAAAATGTAAAAATTTAATCGAACGTAAACAAATCATAAAAAAGGGTAAGTAATCAATAAAGAAAAAAAAAAGATCTTGAAAAAAAAAATCCTTGACTCCGTCCCTGCATGCGTGCATGCACTTAAATGAACCCTTCATACCAAGGACAATGCCTCGGTTTAATATGAGAGTCATTTGGATTTCGATTGAGACTTTAAAACGCCATAGATCGCGTTTTTAGACGTGTCGGAATCAGTTGAAACATGCTCTGTACTCCATTTTATATCCTGTCAGAGAGTTCTAATAATCATTATTAGGCATACTATTCCCATCGACAAGTTTTTGTCAAAAAAGTTAGCGCTTTCGAACAATTTTCACCACTTTCGAAAAATAGCCAAAACGTCATTAATCTCGTTTTGAGACGTGTTGGAATAAGTTGAAAGATGTTCTATACTCCATTTTATATCGTGTCAGAGGGTTTTAATAATAATTATTAGGTATTATATTTCTATCGACAAGTTTTCATCAAAAATATTCGTGTTTCGATCAACTTTCACCGCTTTAAAAAAATAGCCAAAAACGACCGATTTTGAATGTTATTATTCACGTTTTTTCGGCTATTTGGGTCCCAAAATAACATAGTCTCCTATTCGCGCTAAACAAAGTCCTCACCAAGCACAATGCCTCGTTGTTATATGATAGTGATTTGGATTTCGATGGAGACGTTTAAACGCCATAGATCTCGTTTTGAGATGTGTCAGAATAAGTCGAAACAAGCTCTATACTCCATTTTATATCGTGTCAGAGGGTTCTATATACACTTCAATTCGAGTTGCTCGGGAGGTCGTTCCGGACCGGGTTCCAATTTTACTTGAATTTGATGCCGTGTGATTAGGTTCGCGTCAGGATGTACCTTGCCCAATTTCACGACCAAATGACAAGTATAAATCCCTTTTACATTAAGCTTTTACACAATTAACCGATTTTTCAATGGCGATGGTTTAACATCTATCGCGACCCTCATATGTCGTCCGTTGCTCCTCATATTTTGTGTTATCGTTCCAAGTGACCCAATGAAGGTTATGTTCAATTTCTGGCCATTTTTATTTCGACCCCATATCTCCAAAAAAACGTGTATTATAAACTTTAATTTGAGTTGCTCGGGAGGTCGTTCCGCGCCGCGTTCCAATTTTACTTGAATTTGTACCACATGACTAAGGGAACATCAGGATGTACCCTGCCCAATTTCATGACCAAACGACAAGTGTAAATCACTTTTACATGACACTTTTACACGATTAACTAATTTTTTATCATTGATAATGGTTTAACATATATCGGAACCCTATTATGTCATCCGTTGCTTCTCATATTTAGTGTGGTCGTTCGCAGTGAACCGTTGAAGGTTGTGTTCAATTTCTGGCCTTTTTTATTTCGGACCCTGATGAATCTCCAAAAAAACATGTATTATATACTTCAATTCGAGTTGCTCGGGAGGTCGTTCCAGGCCGCGTTCCAATTTTACTTGAATTGGATATCAAATGTCTAGGGACACATCAGGATGCACCCTGCCCGATTTTACGACCATGCGACATGTGTAAATCACTTTTACACGACGCTTTTACACGATTAAACAATTTTCGATCGTCGGTTGTTTAACATATATCGGGATCCTCATATGTCGTTTATTGCATCTCAAATTTAGTGTGGTCGTTCCCAATGAACCATTGAAGGCTCTGTGTAGTTTCTGGCCATTTTTTTTTGGACCCCGAATCTCCAAAAAAATGTGTATTATACACTTCAATTCGAGATGTCTGGGAGGTCCTACCGGGCTGGTTCCAATTTTCCTTAAATTTGATACCACGTGACCAGTGGCGTGTCAGGATATACCTTGTCCGACTTCACGGGCAAACGACTGTATAGATCACTTTTACATATGCTTTTACAAGATTAATCGAATTTTTAAAGGACGGTGGTTTTATATATATCGGTACACTCATATGTCGTCCGTTGCTCCTCATATTTTGTGCGGTCATTCCCAGTGACCCAATGAAGGTTTTGTTCAATTTCTGGCCATTTTTAATTCGGACTCTGAATCTCCATAAAAACGTGTATTATATACACTTCAATTCGAGATGCCCGGGAGGTCGTACCGGGCCTCATTCCAATTTCACTTGAATTTGATTCCACGTGACTCGGGACACTTTAAGATGTACCTTGCCCGATTGCACCACCAAACGACAAGTATAAATCACTTTTACACGACGCTCCTGACTAAAATATATGCTCCGTTTAATATATTTTTTTATTTTTCGTTCAACAAAGAGCGCATTTAGTCACATTACAATATAAGGGGAGGGGGATTCTAACCTGAGACCTACTATCTCAGAGCACCTAATCTTACCACTAGAATAAGACATTTTCGGTCCGTATGATTCATTTATTGCCATTTCAAAAATAGTTAACCATGAGTGAGGTGAAGTAATGTGGCATAAAAAAATTAGGGGCATTTTCATCCAAAAATTATATTTTGGAGTAATTTTTGAATTTTGATAGATTTTGGGAGTTAAAAGAGTGTAAATTTTAAAATTGATATTTTAAAAAGGAGTAATTTCTAATTTACTCTATTTTTTTTTAGTAATTATTGCGTACAACTGTTGCACCATGCGACAATAGTAAAAATTTGCAATTCATGATAAAAAGTGACCATTTTAGGTTAGTTAGTTAGTTACCACTTTTAGATAAATAGTTACCATTTTTTCATATATTAAAACATGGTCACTATTTAACTTAAAAGTGGTCACTAAATAACATAAAGTGGTAACTTTTTATCATAAATTCTTAGTTTTAAGGTCTGTCGCATGGTATAACGGTTGTATATTATAATTTGTGATATTTTTTTCGTCAACTTACTGCCTTTTTTGGACATTGAAGGCTGACCATCCAATGCACTCGACATCAAAATCCGGTCCTTGGAGGTCAGATCTAATAGAATATAAACGGGCCTCAACCATCGCCTTAAGGTTTTGGTTGAGATGGTTCGTTAACCTTGACCTGACCGTCTTCGCACGCCTAATTTTTATTCTAATGGTTCTACAGATGCTTTCGTCTAAGGACCTCAATTTTGTGGGATACACATACAAGAACTTCGAAATTGTGAACGATTATCAAGTTCCTGGCGTCGGTATAGTGCTACTTGACCCTTTTGCCTATCTCCACAATCCTGTTTGCATACATACATTTTGTTTACATATAATAGAATATAAACAGACCTCAACTATCGCCTTAAGGTTTTGGTTGGATTGGTTTCGTAACATCTATGGTATCAGAGTCAGAGGTCACTGATGTTTGACATTTCATCATCTGATGCCTATGCAGCCGAAATAAAGAAGAAAGACACTAAAATCAAGAGACCGTCGATTAAATCACTTTTCGGTATGTGTGCCAATCACTTCCACTTTTATCTGCAACTGTGCATAAATTTGTGAAACTATTGGTTGACAAACTTTTATTTATATAATAGAATTTCATCGTTTTATTATAATTTATCGATGTGGTATATATAATTTTATTTATTTCAATTTATAGCCTTAATAGCTATTAAGATTTTTCTGATTAATATCTAAAATGAATCAGCTCATCATAATTTTTCTCGATGTGTGATAATTCTGATTAATTCTACTTAAATTTATGATTTTAAGAACTCTTTTTAAGACTCATAATATTTCTTGTTACAGAGGAAGACTCGTCAGATTCATCAGAAGCTGCTTTGAGAAGCGGCGATCAATCCGTTAAAGGAAGCTTTCTAAACCTGTTACCTCCGCAGTTAGAAGTTTCTCACAATCAAACCGACTCCTCCTCACTCAACAAAATTTCCTAAAGTGAAGACGGACTTAGAGTTTAGGCACATTGTATTTTTCCTGTAACACCAGAAAATCGCGGTGATAGACGATGATATACAAAACTCTTGTAAAGTGAAGTAACTACTCGTATTTGTTGATGATCGAAACCCCATTCAATTTGTACGTAAATTTGATGAAAAAAGCTGAAAATGTATAATGTAAAAGAAACTGGTTATTCTTGTTGTACAATTAGTGACTTAAGTGAGAGCTTGAAGCTCTTTGTACCGTCATATTACACTAGGATATTTTATTTGGTGTTGGGTTTTTTTGGTGTAAAATTGGAATCATTTTATTTTGGGACCCAAAAGATCGAAAAAACGTGAATAATAACCTTCAAAATCGTGAAATATAAAAAATCAAAAAAACCCTTGAACTTCTCTGGAGATTCCCGACGTGCTTCTGCGATCTCCGGCGGCGTTGTTCCTGCGGCGTTTTCCGGCCCTGATTCTGACCAGGCTGGCGAGCGCCTATTTCTTCGTGTCACTACTATGAAGCAGAAACTTTCGGCTGGCCCTAGAGGTGCTAGGGCTATGAAGCCGGTCTCAAAAAAGGCAAAAAAGGAAATGCTACGGAAAGTTGTGAAAAATTCGAATCTGGACGACGGTCCTGCACCCAGACTCAACAATTCGGTGATTGAAATTTCGGGACTGAACTTTGTCTCTGATATGGAGGATGAGGAGGTGCCTGATTTAGTCCCGGAAACAGGGGTCGAAACATCTGAAGACGCAGGGGGTTGGAAACAACGGAGTGGGAAGCGAATAGTCGACATGGAGGATGATGAAGAGCCTCTACGGTTCTCTGAGGAGGATGTAGATGACGAGATTGAATATTGGAGCTCAGCAGTCTACTGTTTCATCATGGGGGCTAACCCGCCTTGGGAGGTGGTTGAAGGATTTGTGAGACGGATATGGAAAGACCTTGGAATTGACAAGATAGCTTTTTGCCCGAACGGTATCTTCTTAGTCCGTTTCAAGGAAAAGGATGCTAAGGTAAAAGTTCTTGACCATGGCCTGTATATGTTTGATAACAAACCACTTATTGTGAAAGAATGGACCCCGGATGCTATTCTTGATAAAAGTGATGTTCTTGAAGTACCTATATGGATACAGCTTCACGATTTACCCTTGAAATTTTGGGGTAGATGTTTGCCTAGGATAGCCTCGCTAGTGGGCCCGTATGTCAAGTCTGACTTGGCTACGGATGAACGGACTAGGCTTGGGTATGCTAGAATCATGGTTATGGCAAAGGTGGGTCAAAAATTTAGAAGTGAAATCAAAATCCAAGATGAGAAGGAGAATGTGATTGGAATTCGTGTCAAGTATGAATGGAAACCCATATGGTGCACAAAGTGTAAAGGATATGGCCATGAAAATTTAGAATGTAAGAAGGATGAATTGAGAAAGGCTAGGCAAGACTTGAAACAAAAGAAAATTGATGGGGGGTTCGGGTCTAAACCGCAGCCTGTGAGAGTTGTGATGAACAAACCAAAAAATATTCCTGTTTTGGGCAGCTCCTCTGCCGCAGCTACGGTACAGCATAAACCGGGTGGTCCGGGTAGTAGGGTAGTGAAGGCCGCTCGAAGGATAGAGGAGGGAGTGTCTTTCGTCGATATGGTCATTGGATCACCGAGGAAGGATTCGGCAGTGAGAAATGAAGGGGAGGGGTTGGAATTAGTTGTCCATGGAGATACATAATATTGGTTTCTGGAATGTACGCGGCATGTGTAACATAAATAAGCAGCGTACTATTAGTGAGTTTGTTAGGAAACAACAGGTAGATGTTTTTGGATTATTAGAAACTAAAATAAAGAATAAGGCGTATGCCAAGGTGTTACAAAATGTGTTCTCTGACTGGAGTATTACTACTAACAGTCATTGTGATGATGGTGGCCGAGTTTGGCTTCTTTGGAAGCATGACAAGGTTAACTTGATGATTTTGGAGTATTCCGCTCAAAGTATCCACGTCAAGGTCACGACACCTTCGGGAAGGAATTATTTGTTGACCATTGTCTATGCTTACAATTCTGTCTCGGCTCGGAGTGACCTTTGGCGCAAGTTGGAGTCCTATGCTCATAAGGGTCCTTGGATGATTATGGGCGATTTTAATTGCGTGATTGATACCCGGGAGAGACTCGGGGGAAATTCGTCGGATGAAGAAATGAACCAATTTCGGGATTGCATTGCGAACTGTGAGGTTGGTGATTATCGGGCTAGTGGCTCTTGGTTCACATGGAACAACAAACACAAGGTGGTGGAGACAAGAGTTTTTAGTCGAATTGATAGATGCTTGGTGAATGATGATATGGTGAGGTTGTACCCGGACGGGTTTGCTAATTTCCTTCCTGAAGGGACTTTCGACCATTGTCCGTGTATTGTCCAACTTGGAAATCCCCCGAGTAGGAAGAATCGGTCTTTCAAGTACATGAATATGTGGAGTCGATCTCCTGATTTTCAAAATTGTGTTGCGGCAAATTGGGATGATACTATTGTAGGTACAAAGATGTTTCGTTTGGTCACAAACCTGAGGAAATTAAAAGCGCCCCTGAAACGCTTGAATGCCTCATCGTTTGCTGACATTGAGAGCCGGTGTTGCGTTGCTGAAATGGAGCTCAGCGAGCTGCAGATTCGTATGCGGTCTGACCGCTCTGCATCATTGCTACAGGAAGAAGCTGCTGCTAACGAGGCGGTGCGGACTTTACAGGCAGCGCGGGCTGATTTTTGGGCCCAAAAATCAAAACAGAGATGGGTTAAGGATGGAGATATAAACTCTGCATATTTTCATGGTGTTCTAAGAGCTCGGCGGGCTCATAATGCGGTTTCCAAGCTTGTTGACGCTGACGGAGTGGAGTGTTCGAGTAAAGCTGAAATAGAAGATGCATTTCTGCGGTATTACAGGTCATTGTTGGGTGACTCCAAACCGGTTGAGCAGATTTGTGTGGACACGGTGCGTATGGGGAATATTTGTTCGTTAGAGCATAAAAAGTCCCTCATTGCCCGAGTCACTGAAGTAGAAATTAAGAGGGCGCTTCATGATATTCATCGGGACAAGGCTCCGGGTCCGGATGGATTCTCGAGTCAGTTCTTCATCGATGCGTGGGAAACTGTCGGTGGAGATTTTGTTAGCGCGATTCAGGACTTCTTCGATTCAGGTAAGCTGCTGAAACAACTGAACTGTGCTATTATTACCTTAATTCCTAAAGTCAGCAGGCCTCAGTCTGTGAAAGAATTTAGGCCTATTGCGTGCTGCAATGTAGTGTATAAATGTATCGCTAAGATAATCTGTGCGCGTATGGCCAAGGTTTTGCCTCAGATAATCTCTCCCACGCAGGGTGGGTTTATTGAGGGACGGAGTATTGTGGAGAATATTTTGATCTGTCAGGACCTTGTTAAAATGTATGGACGAGGGCATGTCTCTCCACGATGTTTATTCAAAGTTGACTTACAGAAGGCCTATGATAGTGTGGAATGAGATTTTGTCGACCAAATGCTCCGGGCCTTGGATTTCCCGGATCAATTCCGTCGCCTGATCATGGAATGTGTATCCTCTGTTTCATACTCGCTCTGTGTTAATGGTGACACCTTTGGTTTTTTTCCGGGGAAGAGAGGGCTTAGGCAGGGTGACCCTATGTCTCCTTTACTCTTTACTATCTGTATGGAGTGTTTCTCGCGTATCCTTATTCATGGGAAGATTGACAAGAAATTTAGATATCACCCGAAGTGTGCCCCGATGAAACTGACTCACCTCATGTTTGCGGACGATCTCCTGCTCTTTTGCAAAGGAGATTCTAAGTCGATGGAATTTTTGTGGAGGGCTTTCGCTACTTTTAGCAAGGCTTCAGGATTGATTATAAGCACAGGGAAGTCCCATGCCTATTTTGCAGGGGTAGATGCGGATACGAAAGCTGCTATCTTGCTATTCTCAGGCTGCGTTGAAGGTACGTTCCCATTTCGCTACTTAGGCCTTCCGATCCAAAGTACCCGAATTGGGAAAATCGAATGTGAATGTCTTGTTGCACGCATCATTGCACGTATTTCGAGTATTGGGGCGCGCAAACTCTCCTATGCAGGACGGCTGACTTTAGTTCAGTCTGTGTTGTCTCAGCTTCACAATTATTGGGCGATGGTATTTATTATCCCGTCCTATGTTATGTCTAGAATTATTTATGTTTGTCGTAATTTTCTTTGGACTGGCGGCGTGGAGGGTAATAATAGGGCGTTGGTTAGTTGCAGAGGTGACCGAGGCTGAAATCAAGCAGGCGTTGTTTGCTATTCATCGAGATAAGGCACCGGGTCCAGATGGTTTCACGAGTCAATTTTTTAGTGATTCGTGGGATATTGTGGGAGGGGATGTGATCGGTGCTATTAAGGATTTCTTTCTGTCAGGTAAACTGCTGAAGCAGCTGAACTGTGCTAATATCACCCTTATTCCTAAGATGAATCGTCCTCAGTCTGTAAAGGATTTTAGGCCTATTGCGTGTTGCAATGTGGTTTATAAATGTATCGCTAAAATTATTTGTGCAAGGCTGGCCAAGATTCTACCTGAGATAATCTCACCTACGCAGGGTGGGTTCATTGAGGGTCGGAGTATTGTTGAGAATGTTCTCATTTGTCAGGATCTTGTTAAGATGTACAGAAGAGGGCGAGTTTCACCTAGATGTCTATTTAAGGTGGATTTACACAAAGCCTATGATAGTGTGGAATGGGATTTTGTGGATCAAATGCTGCGAGCCTTGGAGTTCCCGGATCATTTTCGATGTCTGATTATGGAGTGTGTTACTTCGGTATCCTTTACTCTGTGTGTCAACGGTGATTCGTTTGGATTCTTTAAGGGGAAGAGAGGTTTAAGACAGGGTGACCCAATGTCACCACTGCTTTTTACTATCTGTATGGAATATTTTTCTCGTATCCTAACGTTTGGCAGAATTGACAAGAAATTTAGGTATCATCCTAAATGTGCTTCGATGAAACTTACTCACCTAATGTTCGCGGATGACCTTTTGCTTTTTTGCAAAGGAGATTTGCCTTCTATGGAATTCTTGTGGAAAGCATTTGCTATGTTCAGCAGGGCCTCGGGATTGAGTCTGAGCACTGGTAAGTCACACGCCTATTTCGCTGGGGTTGCTACCGGTGTGAAAGACGCTATTCTCAGCTTTTCGGGATGTATCGAAGGTACGTTCCCTTTTCGTTACTTGGGTCTCCCGATTCAGTGTACCCGGATTAGTAAGAGCGATTGTGAATGTTTGGTGGCTAGAATCTTATCGCGAATCTCGAGTATTGGTGCGAGAAAATTGTCCTATGCAGGTAGGCTGACATTGGTTCAGTCGGTGCTTTCCCAGCTTCATAATTACTGGGCTATGGTTTTCATTATCCCGTCTTACGTTATGACTCGAATTATTTCCTTATGCCGCAATTTCTTATGGAATGGTGGTGTAGAGGGTAATAACAGAGCCCTGGTGAGTTGGGAGAAGCTTTGTTGTCCTAAAGGGGAAGGTGGGTTAGGCCTTAGGGACTTGACTATCTGGAATCAGGCAGCGGTGGCTAAGTTAGCAGCTTGGGTTTTTGATCAACCGGATCGACTTTGGGTTAGATGGGTGAATTCCATTTATCTCAAGGGGCGTGATTGGAAGGAATACCAACCTAACTCGGATGTGACCTGGGCTTGGCGAAAGATTTGTCAGGCTAAGGACAAAATCAAACATTTGTATGTGAGTGGCCTGTGGCATGGCTCTCGGCCATGCTATAGGATCTCGGAGGGCTATGAGGCAATTCGGGCTCGCTATCCGAATGTGCCTTGGGCTCGGCTCGTTTGGAGTGGATGGAGCATCCCTAAACACAGCTTCATCTCATGGCTTGTTTTTAGGCGTGCTCTAAACACTAGGGTTAATCTGGTTAGATTTGGAGTTGCTGATTCTGACCGATGTTTGCTATGTGAGGCCCATGAGGAAAGCCTCGAACATATATTCTTTGAGTGTGAGTGGAGCTCCAAGATTGTCAAAGGCTTAAGCGACTGGATGACGAAGCAAATCCCTTCTACTGGTGCGCTTACTTGGGCGTGCAAAGTGCGGGGTACCAGACTGCAATGTAATGTGGTCCGTGCACTTTTCAATGCCATGATCTATCACGTGTGGAGACAACGCAACTTGTGCAGAATCGAAGGCTCAGTGCAGTGTCCGCAACTAGTAGTTAAAATGATTAAAATGGAAATACGGAATAGGATTAATGTCATGATCAAATATCCGTTACGGTCTAGAGATGCGAGATGGCTACATAATTTGATGTAGCCATTCATTTGTACATTGAACATTATTTTTTAATATATTCTTACCTTTTACCAAAAAAAAAAACCTTCAAAATCGATCGTTTTTTTGTTATTTTTCGTAAACGGGGAAAGTTTATCTAAACGTGAATTTTTTTGACGAAAACTTGTGGCTACGTTTAGAATGCCTAATAATGAGTATTCGAGCCTTCAGACACGATATAAATTCTAATATAACACTTGTTTCGACTGATTCCGACACCTCTCAAACGATAAAATTATGGCTCTTAAAGGTCCCTATTTAAAACCAAATGACCCTCGTATTACACCGGGACATTTCATTTGTTCAGAGGTTTGTTTGGCGCGAATTTAGAACCATTTTATTTCGGGATTCAAAAGGACAAAAAAAACGTGGATAATAACCTTCAAAATCGATCATTTTTTTTTTTGCTATTTTTCGTAAACGGGGAAAGTTTATCTAAACTCGAATTTTTTTAGACGAAAACTTGTGGAGAGGTTTAGAATGTCTAATAATGAGTATTCGAACCCTCTGAGGCGATATAAAATGTAATATAACACTCGTTTCGACTGATTCCGACACCACTCAAACGATAAAATTATGACTCTTTAATAAAATAATAATAATAATATAATATCTCGGCTGCTATTTAATTTCTTGTAAATTTGTTTTTGAGCTCAATAAAAACTACAGTTATAAAATAATAATAATAATAATAATAATAATAATAATAAGTTTGGTCTTTGTTGTTGTTTATGTAATGGATTTAGTTTCTTTTTTTCAATATATTTAGTTAAATATTTTCGAGAGATTATTGAAGCGTATCATTCTATTGCAGACTTGCAGTAATAGTAAATAAGTACGGAGTAAATGACAAGAGTCAGAAGGAATATACGGAATATATTGCTAAATTCGTAAATAGAAATAATAAAATGGATCAATTAAACGGATTAATACAGGTCGAGTCATTTTGAGTCTATCATTCATTTTGGATCGGTTCCAGCTTCGGTTTTCACAACTCACAACTCACAACTCACGGTTTACACTGAACCCAGCTCTCCCCCCCTCCTTCCCTCCCTAAATTTCGAAACCCTTCTTCACACCGAAACGACGCCGTTTCACTCCGACCACCGAACGACGCCGTACCGCCCGTCTCCGCCAGAAAATGACGTCATTGAGGACGCCATGGAGAAGGTTCACGATGAGTTCGTATCGGAAACCGGTCCGGTCAGAAAGTGGTCCAACAATGTACGTCGTCCTTTTCGGATTGATATTCGTTTGATTTTGATTTTGATTTTGTTTCGTTTTTCGGTGTTTTTGATCGATTTAGGTGTGATTATGTTAATTGCGATGGTTAATTAGGGTTTTTAATGGTTTAATGATTTTGATTTTGATTTTGTTTCGTTTTTGGTGTTTTTGATCGATTTAGGTGTGATAGTGTGAATTGTGATGGTTAATTAGGGTTTTTAATGGTTTAATGATTTTGATTTTGATTTTGTTTCGTTTTTGGTGTTTTTGATCGATTTAGGTGTGATTGTGTGAATTGTGATGGTTAATTAGGGTTTTTAATGGTTTAATTTGTGATGAGAAATGACGATATGCTACTGATCTGGTGTTAAAACTCGTAATTAGCTAAGAATTGATTGATGTGCATTGTTTATGCCTTGTTAAAGGTATTCAATAACTGGCGAATGTGGATTTTCCGTTGATTTGTTTGGTTAATTGAGGTTTTAGGTGATTTTTGTTTGGTTAGTTAGGGTTTTGGATGGTCTAATTAATCTGTGATGATAATTGCTACTGATCTGGTGTTAAAACTCGGAAATTAGCTAAGAATTGGTGCGTTATGCCTCGTTGAAGGCATTCAATAACTGGTGAATTTGTGTTTTCTGTTGATTTGTTTGGTTTTATTGAGATTTTAGGTGATTATGTTTGGTTAATTAGGGTTTTGGATGGTATAATTAATCTGTGATGAGTAATGAGGAAATGCTACTGATCGGGTATTAAAACTCGGAAATCAGCTAAAAATTTCTAAGGAAGTATCCCTCAAAAATCTCCCAAAAATGGGATCGATATCCCTAAAATTTGGGGATGGAACCACTAGATTCAAGCGATGTTCACTCTGTTCATCAGCAGTAAACCTAATCATGCACATTAGGAGCAATTACTACTCCGTAGTTTTATTAGCTATGGGTACACTAGATCATGAGGTGTTGTTCTTGCAATTAATGGTAGGTTGGAACAATAAAATTATTACATATGATTTTTGTGCAGAACGGACAAAACGAGCGAGGTTGCCATTTTGGAAGTTTTGGGAACAAACTTTAAGGCCATCTTATCCTCGGTGAAGAAGGAGGAATCACTGGAGACGGTTCGTCGGACTACCTTTGGTGCATTGACCCTTTAGGTCATTTCATTCTACTCTTGCAAGATTGCTAAGCTTTATTTCAGCTTCTATGTTATGTTGAATATTTATATCTAATTCAATCAGTCCCATTACTCTTACTGTCTGCTGTACAATATGCGCAGATGGTACGACAAGTTTTGCCCATGGCTATCCTAGCTTTGCAGTTTCTGTGGGTGTTCTGTTCCGTGGTAGACCAGTTGCTGCTGCAGTGGTAAATTATTTAATTCTCTATATTTCCTTTGCTAAGTTTAGAATGATAGTCATGATATCATAGTATAGAGAGAAATAGTTTGTGGTGATACTGATGAAAATGAAAGCTGGAGAGATATGTGGAGGGTTAGGAAAGCACAACGACCGGTTGACCACAATTATGAGACTAAAGAGGAAAGGTCCTACTGTCCACGTATAAAGTTTAAAGATGAACAAATCAAAAGGAAAGGAGGGTGTAAAATGAGTGGAAGATTATTCGATCATTAATAGTAAAGGTCCGACAATGAGTAACATTTTAAGCAATAGGCCCATTGTTAACTCTTGGCTTGTTTATAGTCTGAACTTTTACCAAGATGAGGTTAAAGAACGGTTCAATGGAATTTGACAAAACTGTAAGGGGTCAATCGTAACTCGAGTCTATTTGAAACAAATTGCCAATATCCTCTTGTAACAAAAGAATACACGATTTCTACACTTGGATACCCACATTTAATGGCTGATATGTTCCTAGTTCCTACTCGCAACTAAACATGAAAGTATTGGGCTTTGATTAATGTTTAGGTTGAATTTGTTGGTGGAGCTATGTGTTGAAACACCCATACAAGTTGCTACTGATCGGGTTTTGGCATTATTAATGTATGTCTTTGGATTGTACTTGTCACAGGAGTGCACGAGGAAGCACAAGAGGAGGATCTTCATATTCGGCCAGCTGCAAAATCTACATTTGAATTTGGATCGTCGTACTGGGTTTGTTAAGGTAAGAATTAAACATCTTTTCGTCATCTGTGTTTCCTCCTATTGTTATATTCGGTTGTTATTAATTACTTAATCAGTAGGGTTTAGCTACTTGTTACACTTCTACGTATTACTTCCTCCCATTTGTGTTTTCCCACATAGTTTTATGAGTGTATCACTTTAAGGGGAAAGAATTGGCATGTTAACCATCCAATCAAAGTATTAAACCAAACACTTAGACCCCACCACTATCGTCACAACCAACACCACGATTTCAGTCACTGCTGTCGTTTCTTCCGTAACCCTAAAACACCTTTTTCCATACCTGTGGCATGAGTCGACTCCTATTTGTTCAAGGTGGGCAGTATGTCTGTCTCGTGACACATAATCCTTTAAAATATGCATCCCAGCCTAGTTTTTGGAGTCGACAAGTAGCTAGCGGTGAGGTCGGCCGATGGACAAGGGAGATGGATGGTTGCACCTATTTGAAGACTTGGAAAAGAGGGGATGGGTTTGAATTATTTCCTAATGGGCTACGTTATGAGATTTTTTGGAATAGGTTTAATAATGTCAATGTTTGAAGTGTCTATCTAAAATGTCTCTCGCCTTCATCCTTTTCCCCTCGAAGATGAACTTATTTCGGAGCTTCCCAAATGGCCCAACAATCCATAATAATCTTCCTCTCTCCTATTCCTGCATGTTCCTCCACACATCCTCCACCCACTTTTTCACCCTCTCATGCCCAACTTCCTTCTTAATCTCCACCCATCCCATCCTAATAATCGCCTCCCATGCTCTCAAATCGCCTCTGTTGGTCCCAAAATTTTGGGAGGACGCGTTATCTGACCCCGAGGAATAGCCCAGTCAATTTCCGATGAGTTTTGTTCCGGGGTCCATTTCTCCAAAAAAACGTGTATTATACACCACGATTTCGGCCCCGGGAGGTCATTTCGGGCAGTGTCACGATTTCTTCTGATTTTGTTGTCACGTCTTTCCGGACTCTTCCATATGTCCCCGCTTCAATTTCGGCCTTAAATATCGAGTACGCGTCCACTTTGGAGTAGTTTTCATGTATTCGTCGACGATAGTTTATCGCTACCCGATCCTCTCAAATCTCCCCCGTTGGTCCCAAATTTTTGGGAGGACGCGTTATCTGACCCGAGGAATAGCCTAGTCAATTTTTGACGAGTTTTGTTCCGGGGTCCCATTTCTCCGAAAAACGTGTATTATACACCACGATTTCGGCCTTTCGGCAGGTCATTTCGGGCAGTGTCTCGATATCTTCTGATTTTGTTACCACGTCTTCCCGGACTCTTCCATATGTCCCCGCTTCAATTTCAGCCTCAAATATCGAGTACACATCCTCTTTAGAGTTGTTTTCGTGTATTTGTCAACGATAGTTTATCTCTACCCGATGCTCTCAAATCTCCTTCGTTGGTCCTAGAATTGTGGGAGGACGCGTTATTTGACCTAAGGAATAGCCCAGTGAATTTTCGATGAGTTTTGTTCCGGGGTCCTGTTTCTCCGAAAAACGTGTATTATATACTACGATTTCGGCGTCCGAGAGGTCGTTTCGGGCAGAGTCTCAGTTTCTTCCGATTTTGTTGCCACATTTTCCCGGACTCTTCCATAGTTCTCGCTTCTATTTCGACCTCAAATATCGAGTACACGTCCACTTTGCAGTTGTTTTCGTGTATTCATCAATGATAGTTTATCGCTTCCCAATGCTCTTAAATCTCCTCCGTTGGTCCCAAAATTTTGGGAGGACGCGTTATCTGACCCAAGGTATAGCCCAGTCAATTTTTGATGAGTTTTATTCCGAGGTCCCGTTTCTCCGAAAAACGTGTATTATACACTACGATTTCGGCCGTTCGGGAGGTCGTTTCGGGCAGAGTCTCGATTTCTTCCGATTTTGTTGCCACATTTTCCCGGACTCTTCCATATGTTCTCGCTTCAATTTCGGCCTCAAATATCGAGTACACGTCCACTTTGCAGTTGTTTTCGTGTATTCGTGGACGATAGTTTATCGCTTCCGGATGCTCTCAAATCTCCTCCGTTGGTCCCAAAATTTTGGGAGGATGCGTTATTTGACCCAAGGACTAGCCCAGTCAATTTTCGACGAGTTTTGTTTCGGGGTCCCGTTTCTCCGAAAAACATGTATTATACACTACGATTTTGATCTTCTGGGAGGTTGTTTCGGGCAGTGTCTCGATTGGGCAGTGTCTCGATTTCTTCAAATTTTGTTGCCACGTCTTCCCGGACTCTTCCATATGTCCCCGCTTCAATTTCGACCTCAAATATCGAGTACACGTCTCCTTTGGAGTTGTTTTCGTGTATTCGTCGACGATAGTTTATCGCTTCCCATGCTCTCAAATCTCCTCCGTTGGTTCCAAAATTTTGGGAGGACGCGTTATCTGACCCCCCGACGAATAGCCCAATCATTTTTTGACGAGCTTTGTTCCGGGGTCCCGTTTCTCCGAAAAACGTGTATTATACACTACAATTTCGGCTTTCCGGGAGGTCGTTTCGGGCAGTGTCTCGATTTCTTCTTATTTATTTACCACGTCTAGTCGGACTCTTTTGTATATCCCTATTTCAATTTCAGCTTCAAATATCAAGTACACGCCCACTTTACACTAGTTTTCCTGTATTTGTCGACGATGGTTTATAACTTTCCAATAGACTACATACTTGTAAAACTACAGTATGTCGGATCTTTTCGGATCTCAGTTAATGACGTCTCTTTTAACACTTCTAAAACTACATACTTGTCCATAATATTTAAGATTGTCCATTTTCTTATATTTGGTCTAATTGTGACGATGGTTCGACTCTTTGTTTATATATTTATCACTTATTCATGTCTCTCTTGTGGTATCAACTCTTCTATATTACCGTCCTATAGCATGAGTCAAATCAGAACTTATTTTATGGTATGAGACGGTGTTATTATACATTTCATGGACATGATTTTGTTCATTTCTTACAGATCACCAGCACGTGGACACCAATCAAGGAGTCCTCGAAGAAGGTATTAAGCCGAAGGGTATTAACTGCTTAACAAAATGGTCATATCGATGAATGGGTTGCATGTTGTATAATGTGTTTGTAAGCTCTTGTGCTTCGATACATTGTCGTCTGTGTGTAATGTTTTTTTTTTTTTTTTTTTTTTTTGCCGTCGCGGTGTGGAATGCTTGTATAAATTGTTTTCATTTAATCTGTGATGGTTTGTTCCGATGATTGGAGAGCAGTTTCTGAAGAAACGGAAAGCAACCCAATCGTCGGAATGAACAAAGTAACATGAAGAGACTTGGTCTCTTAAGCTTGAAACGGTCGAAGTTGATCTTTGACCCTACAAAAAATGGGTTAAAGGAATCGAAATTAGAGTTCTGGTGGATTATGTAAATAAAAAATGATTTAAAATAGATTCTTCTCAGATCCTAAAAATCCATCGCAAATTATGCAGCTTTTTATAAAAGTTATGGTTTTAAATTACATTTTTTTTTAAAAAAATTGGTCGCAAAATTTGGAAAAATATGAGGAGTAAATCTTGATTTTTTTTTAAAGATTTGGTTGTAAATTCTGCAATTTATTTAAAGGAATCGGTGGCAAATTAGGTAAATTTTTGTAGATTCGGTTGCCAATTTGTTAATTTTTTTAGAGAATTTGGTCGCAAATTTGTTATTTATTTTTCAGATTCGGTCGCAGATTTGTTAATTTTTATGAGATTTGGTCGCAAATTTGGTAATTTTTTAACAGATTCGGTCGCAAGTTTGGTATTTTTAATCCGATTTGGTAGCAAATTTCGTGATTTCCTCCCAGATTCGGTCGCAAATTCGGCAATTTTTTAGCAGATTCGGTCGCAAATTTGGTCGCAAATTTCGTGATTTTTTTCCCAGATTCGGTCGCAAATTTGGTATTCTTTATCAGATTCGGTCGCAAATTTGGCAATTTTTATAACAAATTCGGTCGCAAATTTGGCAATTTTTATAACAAATTCGGTCGCAAATTTCGTGATTTTTTTCCCAGATTCGGTCGCAAATTTGGTATTCTTTAACAGATTCGGTCGCAAATTTGGCAATTTTTTAACAGATTCGGTCGCAAATTTGGCAATTTTTTAACAAATACGGTCGCAAATTTCGTGATTTTTTTCCCAGATTCGGTCACAAATTTTGGTATTTTTTTTGCAGGTTTGGTAACAAATTTGGTCTTTTTCTGCCAGATTCGGTCGCAAATTTCGTAATTTTTTCCCAGATTCGGTCGCAAATTTGGTAATTTATTTATAAAATCAGCCAGAAATTTCGTGATTTTTTAGAAATTCAGTCGCAGTTTGTTAATTTAGTTTTGTAAATCCAACGCAAATTCTGCAATTTTTGGTAATTTATTACAGATTCGGTCACATATTTGGTAATTTTTTTTAAAGATTCAGTCGCATATTCGGTAATTTATTTTAAGTCGCAAATCTGTTTATTTTTTTACAGATTCGATCGCAAATTTAATTACCAAATTTGCGTCCGAATCTGTAAAAAAAATCTGCAATTTTTTTAAAAAATTCGATCGCAAATTTGGCAATTTTTCTTTTAAAAATCCAACGCAAACTATGTATTAGTCCATCGCAAATTCTGAAAAACCCGTCGCGAATTGAAAGATTCGCAGCTCCATGCATTGAAGAAAGACCTACAAAAGAATCCGTCACAGAATTTCATAATTACGAAATCGAGTTGTGTTAAGGAGCTAAATCAATCTATTACGGAGTACTAAATACTTCAAGCTGTGTACTAAACCATAGTGTATAAAAAAGGCAGGCTTATTCCTTACGTTCGATAACACGTCCTCCTAGAAATTTAGGACCAACGGAGGAGAAATGAGACTCTCGAAAAGCGATAAACTACAGTCGACGAATACACCAAAACAACTCCAAAGTGGACGTGTACTCGATATTTGAGGCCGGAATTGAAGCGGTGACATATGGAAGAGTTCGGGAAGACATGGCAACAAAATCAGAAGAAATCGAGACACTGCCCGAAACGACTTTCCGGAAGGCCGAAATCGTAGTGTATAATACACGTTTTTCGGAGAAACAGGACCCCGGAACAAAACTCGTCGAAAATTGACTGGGTTATTCCTCGGGTCAGTTAACTCGTTATCACAAAATTTTGGGACCAACGGAGGAGATTTGAGAGCATCGGGAAGCGATAAACTATCGTTGATGAATACACGAAAACAACTCCAAAGTGGACGTGTACTTGATATTTGAGGCCGAAATTGAAGCGGGGACATATGGAAGAGTTCGGAAATACGTGGCAACAAAATTAGAAGAAATCAAGACACTGCCCGAAACGACTTTCCAAAAGGCCGAAATCGTAGTGTATAATACACATTTTCGGAGAAACGGGACCCCGGAACAAAACTCGTCGAAAATTGACTGGGTTATTCCTCGGGTCAGTTAACGCGTTTTCACAAAATTTTGGGACCAACGGAGGAGATTTGAGAGCATCGGGAAGCGATAAACTAACGTTGATGAATAGACGAAAACAACTCCAAAGTGGACGTGTACTTGATATTTGAGGCCGAATTGAAGCGGGGACATATGGAAGAGTTCGGGAAGACGTGGCAACAAAATCAGAAGAAATCGAGACACTGCCCGAAACGACTTTCCGGAAGGCCGAAATCGTAGTGTATAATACACGTTTTTCGGAGAAATTGGACCCCTGAACAAAACTCGTCGAAAATTGACTGTACTATTCCTTGGGTCAGATAACGCGTCCTCCCAAAATTTTGGGACCAACGGAGGAGATTTGACAGCATGGGAAGCGATAAACTATCGTTGATGAATACACGAAAACAACTCCAAAGTAGACGTGTACTTGATATTTGAGGCCGAAATTGAAGCTGGGACATATGGAAGAGTTCGGAAAGACGTGGCAACAAAATCAGAAGAAATTGAGACACTGCCCGAAACGACTTCCCAGAAGGCCGAAATCGTAGTGTATAATACACGTTTTTCGGAGAAATTGGACCCTAGAACAAAACTCGTCGAAAATGGACTGGACTATTCCTCGAGTCAGATAACGCGTCTTTCCAAAATTTTGGGACCAACGGCGGAGATTTGAGAGCATCGGGAAGGGATAAACTATCGTTGATGAATACACGAAAACAACTCCAAAGTGGACGTGTACTTGATATTTGAGGCCGAAATTGAAGCGGGGACATATGGAAGAGTTCGGGAAGACGTGGCAACAAAATCAGAAGAAATCGAGACACTGCCCGAAACGACTTTCCGGAAGGCCGAAATCGTAGTGTATAATACACGTTTTTCGGAGAAACAGGACCCCGGAACAAAACTCGTCGAAAATTGACTGGGTTATTCCTCGGGTCAGTTAACTCGTTCTCACAAAATTTTGGGACCAACGGAGGAGATTTGAGAGCATCGGGAAGCGATAAACTATCGTTGATGAATACACGAAAACAACTCCAAAGTGGACGTGTACTTGATATTTGAGGCCGAAATTGAAGCGGGGACATATGGAAGAGTTCGGGAAGACGTGGCAACAAAATCAGAAGAAATCGAGACACTGCCTGAAACGACTTTCCGGAAGGCCGAAAACTTAGTGTATATTACACGTTTTCGGAGAAACGGGACGCCCGAACAAAACTCGTCGAAAATTGACTGGGTTATTCCTCGGGTCAGTTAACGCGTCCTCTCAAAATTTTGGGACCAACGGAGGAGATTTGAGAGCATCGGGAATCGATAAACTACCGTTGATGAATACACGAAAACAACTCCATAGTGGACGTGTACTTTATATATGAGGCTGAAATTGAAGCGGGGACATATGGAAGAGTTCGGGGAGACGTGGCAACAAAATCAGAAGAAATCAAGACACTGCCCGAAAGGACTTCCCGAAAGGCCGAAATCGTAGTGTATAATACACGTTTTTCGGAGAAATTGGACCCCGGAACAAAACTCGTCGAAAATTGACTGTACTATTCCTTGGGTCAGATAACGCGTCCTCCCAAAATTTTGGAACCAACGGAGGAGATTTGAGAGCATGGGAAGCGATAAAATATCGTTGATGAATACACGAAAACAACTCCAAAGTGGACGTGTACTTGATATTTGAGGCCGAAATTGAAGCGGGGATGGAAGAGTTCGGGAAGACGTGGCAACAAAATCAGAAGAAATCGAGAGACTGCCCGAAACGACTTTCCGGAAGGCCGAAATCGAAGTGTATAATACACGCTTTTCGAAGAAATTGGACCCCTGAACAAAACTCGTCGAAAATTGACTGTACTATTCCTTGGGTCAGATAACGCGTCCTCCCAAAATTTTGGGACCAACGGAGGAGATTTGAGAGCATGGGAAGCGATAAAGTATCGTTGATGAATACACGAAAACAACTCCAAAGTGGACGTGTACTTTATATATGAGGCTGAAATTGAAGAGGGTACATATGGAAGAGTTCGGGAAGACGTGGGAACAAAATCAGAAGAAATCGAGACACTGCCCGAAAGGACTTCCCGAAAGGCCGAAATCGTAGTGTATAATACAAGTTTTTCGAAGAAATGGGACCCCGGAACAAAATTCGTCGAAAATTGATTGGGCTATTCCTCGGGTTAGTTAGCGCGTCCTTCCAAAATTTTGGGACCAATGGAGGAGATTTTAGAGCATCGGGAAGCGATAAACTATCGTTGATGAATACACGAAAACAACTCCAAAGTGGACGTGTACTCGATATTTGACGCCAAAATTGAAGCAGGGACATATGGAAGAGTTCGGGAAGACGTGGCAACAAAATCAGAAGAAATCGAGACACTGCCCGAAACGACTTTCCGGAAGGCCGAAATCGTAGTGTATAATACACGATTTCCGAAGAAACGGGACCCAGAACAAAACTCGTCGAAAATTGACTGGGTTATTCCTCGGGTCAGTTAACGCTTCTCCTCCCAAAATTTTGGGACCAACGGAAGAGATTTGAGAGCATCGGGAAGAGATAAACTATCGTTGATGAATACACGAAAACAACTTCAAAGTGGACGTGTACTCGATATTTGAGGCCAAAATTGAAGCAGGGACATATGGAAGAGTTCGGGAAGACGTGGCAACAAAATCAGAAGAAATCGAGATACTGCAGGAAATGACTTCCCGGAAGGCCGAAATCGAAGTGTATACACGTTTTTTTGGAGAAATTGGACCCCGGAACAAAACTCGTCGAACATTGACTGTACTATTCCTAAGGTCAGATAACGCATCCTCCCAAAATTTTGGGACCAACGGAGGAGATTTGAGAGCATGGGGAAACGATAAACTATCGTTGATGAATACACGAAAACAACTCCAAAGCGGACGTGTACTAGATATTAGAGGCCGAAATTGAAGCGGGGACATATGGAAGAGTTTGGGAATACGTGGCAACAAAATCAGAAGAAATCGAGACACTGCCCGAAACGACTTCCCGAAAGGCCGAAATCGTAGTGTATAAAATACACGTTTTTCGGAGAAATTGGACCCCGGAACAAAACTCGTCGAAAATTGAATGGGTTATTCCTCGGGTCAGTTAACGCTTCCTCCCAAAATTTTGGGACCAACGGAAGAGATTTGAGAGCATCGGGAAGGGATAAACTATCGTTGATGAATACACGAAAACAACTCCAAAGTGAACGTTTACTTGATATTTGAGGCCGAAATTGAAGCAGGAACATATGGAAGAGTTCGGGGAGACGTGGCTACAAAATCAGAAGAAATCGAGACACTGCCCGAAAGGACTTCCCGGAAGGCCGAAACCGTAGTGTATAATACACGTTTTTCGTAGAAATTGGACCCCGGAACAAAACTCGTCGAAAATTGACTAGGCTATTCCTCGGGTTAGATAACGCGTTCTCCCAAAATTATGGGACCAACGGAGGAGATTAGAGAGCCTCGGGAAGCGATAAACTATCGTCGACGAATACACGAAAACAACTCCAAAGGAGACCTGTACTCGATATTTGAGGCCGAAAGTGAAGCGGTGACATATGGAAGAGTTCGGGAAGACGTGGCAACAAAATCAGAAGAAATCGAGATACTGCACGAAATGACTTCCCGAAGGCCGAAATCGAAGTGTATACACGTTTTTTTGGAGAAATTGGACCCCGGAACAAAACTCGTCGAACATTGAATGTACTATTCCTTAGGTCAGATAACGCATCCTCCCAAAATTTTAGGACCAACGGAGGAGATTTGAGAGCATCGGGAAACGATAAACTATCGTCGACGAATACACGAAAACAACTCCAAAGGAGACCTGTACTCGATATTTGAGGCCGAAAGTGAAGCGGTGACATATGGAAGAGTTCGGGAAGACGTGGCAACAAAATCAGAAGAAATCGAGATACTGCACGAAATGACTTCCCGAAGGCCGAAATCGAAGTGTATACACGTTTTTTTGGAGAAATTGGACCCCGGAACAAAACTCGTCGAACATTGAATGTACTATTCCTTAGGTCAGATAACGCATCCTCCCAAAATTTTAGGACCAACGGAGGAGATTTGAGAGCATCGGGAAATGATAAACTATCGTTGATGAATACACGAAAACAACTCCAAAGCGGACGTGTACTAGATATTAGAGGCCGAAATTGAAGCGGGGACATATGGAAGAGTTCGGAAAGACGTGGCAACAAAATCAGAAGAAATCGAGACACTGCCCGAAACGACTTCCCGGAAGGCCGAAATCGTAGTGTACTAGATATTAGAGGCCGAAATTGAAGCGGGGACATATGGAAGAGTTCGGAAAGACGTGGCAACAAAATCAGAAGAAATCGAGACACTGCCCGAAACGACTTCCCGGAAGGCCGAAATTGGACCCCAGAACAAAACTCGTCGAAAATGGACTGGACTATTCCTCGGGTCAGATAACGCGTCTTTCCAAAATTTTGGGACCAACGACGGAGATTTGAGAGCATCGGGAAGGGATAAACTATCGTTGATGAATACACGAAAACAACTCCAAAGCGGACGTGTACTAGATATTAGAGGCCGAAATTGAAGCGGGGACATATGGAAGAGTTTGGGAATACGTGGCAACAAAATCTGAAGAAATCGAGACACTGCCGGAAACAACTTTCCGGAAGGCCGAAATCGTAGTGTATAATACACGTTTTTCGGAGAAACGGCACCCCGGAACAAAACTTGTCCAGAATTGACTGGGTTATTCCTCGGGTCAGTTAACGCGTCCTCCCAAAATTTTGGGACCAACGGAGGAGATTTTAGAGCATCGGGAAGCGATAAACTATCGTTGATGAATACACGAAAACAACTCCAAAGTGGACGTGTACTTGATATTTGAGGCCGAAATTGAAGCGGGGACATATGGAAGAGTTCGGAAAGACGTGGCAACAAAATCAGAAGAAATCGAGACACTGCCCGAAACGACTTCCCGGAAGGCCGAAATCGTAGTGTATAATACACGTTTTTTGGAGAAATTGGACCCCAGAACAAAACTCGTCGAAAATTGACTAGTCGGGTCAGATAACGCGTCTTTCCAAAATTTTGGGACCAACGGCGAACATTTGAGAGCTTCGGGAAGGGATAAACTATCGTTGATGAATACACGAAAACAACTCCAAAGTGGACGTGTACTTGATATTTGAGGCCGAAATTGAAGCGGGGACATATGGAAGAGTTCGGGAAGACGTGGCAACAAAATCAGAAGAAATCGAGACACTACCCGAAACGACATCCCGGACGGCCAAAATCGTAGTGTATAATACACATTTTTCGGAGAACCGAGACCCCGGAACAAAACTCGTCAAAAATTGACTGGACTATTCCTCGGGTCAGATAACGCGTCTTCCCAAAATTGGGTGGAGATAGAAGGAAGTTGGGCATGAGAGGGTGAAAAAGTGGGTGGAGGATGTATGGAGGAACGTGCAGGAATAGGAGAGAGGGAAGATTATTATGGGGTGTTGGGTGATTTGGGAAGCTCCGAAATAAGTTCATCTTCGAGGGGAAAAGGATGAAGACGAGAGACATTATAGATAGACACTTCAAACATTGACATTACTAAACCTATTCCAAAAAATTCCCTCTTTTCCAAGTCTTCAAATAGGTGCAACCCTCCATCTCCCTTTCATCGGCCGACCTCACCGCTAGCTACTTGTCGACTCCGAAGACTAGGCAGGGATGCATATTTTAAAGGTTTACGAGTCACTAGACAGACATACTGCCCACCTTGAACAAATAGGAGTCGGCACATGCCACAGGTATGGAAAAGGGTGTTTTAGGGTTATGGAAGAAATGACAAGCAGTGACTGAAATCGTGGTGTTGGTTGTGGCGATAGTGGTGGGGTTTTAGTGTTTGGTTTAATACTTTGATTGGATGGTCAACTTGCCAATTCTTTCCCCTTAAAGTGATACACTCGTAAAACTATGTGGGAAAACACTAATGGGAGAAAGTAATACATAGAAGTGTAACAAGTAGCTAAAGCCTACTGATTAAGTAATTAATAACAACTGAATATAACAATAGGAGGAAACACAGATGACGAAAAGATGTTTAATTCTTACCTTAACAAACCCAGTACGACGATCCAAATTCAAATGTAAATTTTGCAGCTGGCCGAACTCTCCAAAGACATTACGAAGATCCTCCTCCTGTGCTTCCTCGTGCACTCCCATGACATGTACAATCCAAAGACATACATATATATATAACAAAACTGAGATGAGTAAAGCAACATGAAGTATTTGCATCAGGAGCCCCCACTACACTACACCAGAGAATATCCCTCAAACCATAAATTGCAACAAACACAATTACAGAAAATATCAACTATACCAATGTACCACAGTACCAGTTTTTTTTTTTGGGATGTTTCAATTTCTTTCATGATTTCCGATACTTTTTCTGTGATCAAATTGGTGTGATGAACTGGATTGTTGTTGATTTGATTGTTGTAAGTGAAGCCGTAAAGAGCAAAGAGATTTGTAGTGACGATTGAAAATAGCATGATTATGTTTACTGCTGATGAACAGAGTGAAGATTGTAAGTTCAAATCTAAACACACACACGCACAGAGAACCCGGTATGTACATGTACTTACTTATAAGCCCAGATTTGAATTAAAATTAGAATTAGAATCAGAATTAGAACCGTAATTTATCCCCTTCTTCTCTTTCTCTTTCTTTCTCTTTATCTGTCCCACTGTTTTCCTCTGTATTTTTCCGTGAAACACACCTCTTTTACACTCTAAATTCCCAACCTTCCTTTCTATCTACTCCTCATTTTCAAATACCCTCTTTTACCCTCTCCCTCTTCAAAAACAACCCATAAACAAGTAAAAACAGAGTTTAGTTTTAAAAGAAATGGAAGCATCTTCTTCACCATTGGAGCCCCAATTACCTACATCTTCCCCCCTCAATGAACATGAACCCAGAAAAAATCCCTGCAAAAAGAAGCTTAATCAACTCCTTAATGGAAACAACAACAACCACAACAACCACCTTTGGGTCTCCTTCCTTCAAAGAAGACACTTATGTCCTCTCAAACCTCAAACAATCTGAAAAAAGATCACTCGCTGAGCTAAGAAACAAGCTCTCTTCACATTTACCAGAGAACCCTACAATGTGGGGAAGCCCACTCCTAGAAGAAACACACAAATCCGATGTGATACTGCTCAAGTTCTTAAGGGCTAATCACACCAGCACCCACCCCACTAATCAATCCACTATATATACTCCACTAACCACCATTCATCATCATCATCATCATCATCATCATCCTACACATTCCTCCTACTTACTCGTACTCCCTCCGTTCCAATGAATTGTTTGTCTTTGCTTTTAGCACCAAGGGTAACAGATCCAATTAGAAGGTGACATGTGGAGCCAAGAGTCAAATTACACATAAAAAGCATTCCTAAAATAGAAAGGCAAACAATTCATTGAGACGCCCCCAATATGGAATAGGCAAACAATTCATTGGAACGGAGGGAGTATTTATTTACACATTACTCATCATCATCATCTGATTTGTTACCAATTATTAATTAATTAATAATCAAAGGAATATGTCTTCATCAAAAGGAAAACCATGGACGATGTGTTGCTGCGGTGGAGGTGGTGTCGACCCTGGCCCTAACCCACCTGCCCCTGCCCCTGCCCCACCCCCACCCACCCCACGACTTCCTCGATTTAGAGTGATCACAGATTAATCAAACCATCCAAAACCCTAATTAACCAAACATAAATCACCTAAGACCTCAATGAAACCTTCTGATCAACTAATCAAAGTAAAACACACATTCGCCAGTTCTTGAATGCCTTTAACGAGGCATAAATAATGCAGACCAATCAATTCTCAGCTAATTACGAGTTTTAACACCAGATCAGAAGCATTCCTCATCACAGATTAATTAAACAATCCGAAACCCTAATTAACCATACATAATCACCTAAAACCTCAATTAACCAAACAAATCAACAGAAAATACACATTTGCCAGTTATTAAATGCATTTACCGAGGCATAAATAATGCACACCAATCAATTCTTAGCTAATTACGAGTTTTAACACCAGATCGGTAGCATTTCGCCATTTCTCATCACAAATTAAACCATTAAAAACCCTGATTAACCATCACAAATTCACACAATCACACCTAAATCGATCAAAAACACCAAAAAACGAAACAAAATCAAAATCAAAATCATTAAACCATTAAAAACCCTAATTTACCATCGCAATTCACACAATCACACCTAAATTGATCAAAAACACCGAAAACGAAACAAAATCAAAATCATTAAACCATTAAAAACCCTAATTAACCATCACAATTCACACAATCACACCTAAATCGATCAAAAACACCAAAAACGAAACAATATCAAAATCAAAATCAAACGACTCGTCCTTTCTCATCACAAATTAAACCATTAAAAACCCTGATTAACCATCACAAATTCACACAATCACACCTAAATCGATCAAAAACACCAAAAAACGAAACAAAATCAAAATCAAAATCATTAAACCATTAAAAACCCTAATTTACCATCGCAATTCACACAATCACACCTAAATTGATCAAAAACACCGAAAACGAAACAAAATCAAAATCATTAAACCATTAAAAACCCTAATTAACCATCACAATTCACACAATCACACCTAAATCGATCAAAAACACCAAAAACGAAACAATATCAAAATCAAAATCAAACGACTCGTCCTTTCTCATCACAAATTAAACCATTAAAAACCCTAATTAACCATCACAAATTCACACAATCACACCTAAATCGATCAAAAACACCAAAAAACGAAACAAAATCAAAATCATTAAACCATTAAAAACCCTAATTAACCATCGCAATTCACACAATCACACCTAAATTGATCAAAAACACCGAAAATGAAACAAAATCAAAATCATTAAACCATTAAAAACCCTAATTAACCATCACAATTCACACAATCACACCTAAATCGATCAAAAACACCAAAAACGAAACAATATCAAAATCAAAATCAAACGACTCGTCCTTTCTCATCACAAATTAAACCATTAAAAACCCTAATTAACCATCACAAATTCACACAATCACACCTAAATCGATCAAAAACACCAAAAAACGAAACAAAATCAAAATCATTAAACCATTAAAAACCCTAATTAACCATCGCAATTCACACAATCACACCTAAATTGATCAAAAACACCGAAAATGAAACAAAATCAAAATCATTAAACCATTAAAAACCCTAATTAACCATCACAATTCACACAATCACACCTAAATCGATCAAAAACACCAAAAACGAAACAATATCAAAATCAAAATCAAACGACTCGTCCTTTCTCATCACAAATTAAACCATTAAAAACCCTAATTAACCATCACAAATTCACACAATCACACCTAAATCGATCAAAAACACCAAAAAAACGAAACAAAATCAAAATCAAAATCATTAAACCATTAAAAACCCTAATTAACCATCGCAATTCACACAATCACACCCAAATCGATCAAAAACACCGAAAACGAAACAAAATCAAAATCATTAAACCCTAATTAACCATCACAATTCACACAATCACACCTAAATCGATCAAAAACACCAAAAACGAAACAATATCAAAATCAAAATCAAACGACTCGTCCTTTCTCACCACAAATTAAACCATTAAAAACCCTAATTAACCATCACAAATTCACACTATCGATCAAAAACACCGAAAACCGAAACAAAATCAAAATCAAACGAATAACAGTCCGAAAAGGCGACGTACATTGTTGAAGCACTTTCTGACCGGGCCGGTTTCCGACACGAACTCATCGTGAACCTCCTCAATGACGTCATTTTCCGGCGGGCGGTACGGCATCGTTCGGTGGTCGGAGTGAAACGCCGTCGTTGCGGTGTGAAGAAGGGTTTCGAATTTAGGGAAGGAAGGAGGGAAGCAGGGGGAGAACTGGGTGCAGTGTAAACCGTGAGTTGTGGATCGTGAAAACCGAAGCTGGAACCGATCCAAAATGTATTACTGACTCGAAATGACTCGACCTGTATTAATCCGTTTGATTGATCCATTTTAAAAATATATTCTTTCTGTCTCGTTCATTTATTTATTTATTTACTTTTATTGTTGTGATAGAATGACACGCTTCAGTAATCTCTCGAAAATATTTATGTACAGGTATATTCCTACTATTAAAGCTTTAGTAAGCGGGAAAAATTAATCTAAACACGAATGTTTTCTGACGAAAACTTGTCGATAGGAATAAAAGGCTTAATAATGATGATTCGAACCCTCTGACACGATATAAATTAGAATATAATTCATGTTTCAACTGATTCCGACACCTCTCGAACGATAAAATTATGGCTCTTAAAGGTCTCGATTTAAAACCATATGACCTTCATATTACACCGGAACATTTCATTTGGTGTAGGGTTTGTTTGGTGCGAATTTGAACCATTTTATTTCGGGACTCAAAAAGCAAAAAAAAAAACGTGGATAATAACCTTCAAAATCGATCGTTTTTTGCTATTTTTTTGTAAACGGGGAAAGTTTATCTAAACGTAATTTTTTTTGATGAAAACTTGTGGTTAGGTTTAGAATGCCTAATAATGAGTATTCGATCCTTCAGACACGATATAAATTCTAATATAACATTTGTTTCGACTGATTTCGACGCCTCTCAAACTATAAAATTATGGCTCTTAAAGGTCCCTATTTAAAACCAAATGACCCTCATATGACATTTCGTTTGGTTTGGGGTTTGTGTGGCGCGAATTTGAAACCATTTTATTTCGGGACACAAAAGACCGAAAAAACGTGGATATTAACCTTCAAAATCGATCGTTTTTTCCTATTTGTCGTAAACGAGGAAAGTTGATACAAACGCAATTTTTTTTGATGAAAACTTGTGGATAGGTTTAGAATGTCTAATAATGTGTATTCGAACCCTCTGACACGATATAAAATGTAATATCACACTAGTTTCGGCTGATTCCGACACCTCTCAAACGATAAAATTATGGCTCTTAAAGTTCCCGAATTAAAACCAAATGACCCTCATATTACACCGGGACATTTCATTTGGCGTGGGGTTTGTTTGACGCGAATCTGAAACCGTTTTATTTCAAGATCCAAAAGGCCGAAAAAACGTGGATAATAAGCTTCAAATTCGATCATTTTTTGCTATTTTTCGAAAACGAGGAAAGTTTATCTAAACGCGATTTTTTTTTGACTAAAACTTGTGGATAAGTTTAGAATGCCTAATAATGAGTATTCGAACCCTCTGGCACGATATAAAATGTAATATCACACTTGTTTCGAATGATTCCGAAACCTCTCAAATGATAAAATTATGGCTCCTAAAGATCGTATTTAAAACCAAATGACCCTCATATTACACCGAGACATTTCATTTGGTTTGGGGTTTGTTTGGCGCGAATTTGAAACCATTTTAATTCGGGACCCAAAAGGCTGAAAAAACGTGGATAATAACCTTCAAAATCGATCGTTTTTGCTATTTTTCGTAAACGTGGAAAGTTTATCTAAAAGCGATTTTTTTTTAACGAAAACTAGTGGATAGGTTTAGAATGCCTAATAATGTGTATTCAAACACTCGGACACGATGTAAAATGTAATATCACACTTGTTTCGACTGATTCTGACACCTCTCAAACGATTATGGCCTTTAAAGTTCCCAAATTAAAATCAAATGACTTACACCGGGACATTTCATTTGGTGTGGGGTATGTTTGACGCGAATTTGGAACCATTTATTTCAAGACCCAAAAGGCCGAAAAAACGTGGATAATAAGCTTCAAAATCGATTGTTTTTTGCTATTTTTCCTAAACGGGGAAAGTTTATCTAAACGCGAGTATTTTTTGAGGAAAACTTGTGGGTAGGTTTAGAATGCCTAATAATGAGTATTCGAGCCTTCCGACACGATATAAAATGTAATATAACACTTGTTTCGACTGATTCCGACACCTCTCAAACTATAAAATTATGGATGTTAAAGTTCCCGAATTAAAACCAAATGACCCTCATATTACACCGGGACATTTCATTTGGTTCGGGGTTTGTTTGGCGCGAATTTGAAACCATTTTATTTCGGGACCCAAAAGGCCAAAAAAACGTAGATAATAACCTTCAAAATCGATTGTTTTTTGCTATTTTTCGTAAACGGGAAAAGTTGATCTAAACGCGAATATTTTTTGACAAAAACTTGTGTATAGGTTTAGAATGCCTAATAATGAGTATTCGAGCCTTCAGACACGATATAAAATGTAATATAACACTTGTTTTGACTGATTCCGACAGCTCTTAAACGATAAAACTATGGCTCTTAAACGTTTCTATTTAAAACCAAATGATCCTCATATTATACCGAAACATTTCATTTGGTGTGGAGTTTGTTTGACGCTAATTTGGAACCATTTTTATGTCATGTGCATGGATCTTTTCACATGTAAGTCCATGACATTGAACCAAAAACCCCACAATTAAGTAACAAACTCAATGATTAACAATTCTACGAAATCAAAAAGCTAATTAATTAAAAAGATGATCTTATAGTTAATATAGTTTGACTACCTAAATAAGCAGTTACAACTTACAAATTAAACATTTATCTGAAAGTGGTGACTAGCTAATCTAAAGGAGTATAATACTTTTTATCATAATTACAAATTATTATTATTATCACACGATACAACGATTATACACAATAATTATCATTCTACAATTACAATAAGAGTTACGAGTACATGAGTAACACATGGTACATCTCCCATATCCCGATACATACTTTTCTTGTGGATAATAATAATAATACTCCTTCCTACAAAAAAATAAAAAAAAAATAATAGTACTATGATTATATATAAAAAAAATAATACTCCTATTTCCGTATTAAGATGATAACAGGTCTAATAGCTAGCGTTCCACCTGAATTAAATGAATGAGATAAATTTTTCGGTTATATTCCACTATTCATTTCTATCTAGTGTTTGACTCGTTATAATAAATGCAATGCAGATGTTACCGTGAGTTATTCCTTGTATACTAAATGCGATTACTAGTTTATCCATATGAATAGATAAATACAGTTTTTGATATTTATGATGCATTCTGATCTCGTCTTCTCTAGCCACACGTCAGTGATGTTTGACCCGTTATAACTTTTTTACGGATATACCTATCACAAGAAAGACCAATTAAAATCAATCATTTATCCAAAGTAATGTACTCCCTTTATTCGTATCCAAAGGGTACGTTTCACTTTTGCACAAGGATTAAGAAAGACTTAAAATACTATGAAGTGTATAATAATTTGGGACAAACTAATACTCTCTCCGTTCAAATTCAAATGATACGTTTGTTTTTCACACTTGTCGAGACACGTTTTATACCGTCAATATCTTTCGTTTTACATTAACAAAAATTATAAAAATTCAATATTTTTACTCTACTTATAAAGACGAATCAAACAAGATCTCACATGACTATATTTTCTCATATAAATTGTTGGGAATATTAACGATTCTCATGAATTGTGAATAGTGTCTAAAAGGAAGCGTACCAAAGTGTAGTATTTATTACCCAAAGTGTAGAATTACAATGGCATATGATGTAAATATGTTAGTAAGTTAGGGATAGTTTGGTCCGAAAAATGAACTAAAAAGGCAATGGATCAATTGAATTTGAACGATAAAAAAAAAATACGTACCCTTTGGATACGAACAGATGGAATATAATTTGTTACTCTAAGAATAACTTTCTATCATAATTAATATACTCTCTAATTCTCTATTTAAGCATTTGTACATTGACTCAACAATATCATCTCATTTCTCAAACTCCAAAAACAAAACTTTTAAAGAGACGATCTGAACATCAAAACACAACAAGAGTATCATGGAGGGAGTAAAAGTTATCGCAGTAATTCTAATTTTTACTGTTCTTTTAAACTGTGGAGTGATTCGACAAGTGGAAGGATTGCCTTATGATTTTTGTTTAGTAAAATGTGTTTTTTCTAAGAATTTCTCAGATTGTTTATATAAGTGTACCCAACCCGGGACTAATGGGGTAAAAAATAATGATGAAAATAATTGGATTCATGATCCTTCACATTTTTGTGAACTTGGTTGTGCTATCTCTAATTGCTCCTCACTACTTCCTCATCAACCCCCTCCTCAAGGTAAATTTTATTTACCCTTTTTGTTACATAAGCCGTAAATAAATAATTACTTTGTATTACGTGTGAGTCTCACTTTTAGTCGGTCGATATTTCAGAATTCGGCCTGTTTCTAGCCGGGGAGAATATCTTAAAAAAACAAAGAGAGAATTAGAACCCGGACAGACCTGACCCGGCTAACTTGTAGGAATGTTTCGAATGGGATGGTCTTAACTTCTTATTGTATTTCTTTTAGATGACACGTTCTTATTTGACTCTTAACATTTACAGAGTATCTTGTATGAGTATGATATATTTCGATCACCTTTCTTGTCATTATTATACTCGTATCAATTTTTTTTGTCGAAAATGTATTTAAAATAAATGTTTATACAAATCTAATTTATTAATTTAGGTGATTTTATTGTGACAGGATTGACAAAGGTGAAAGAATGTCTTGGTTCGTGTCGCACAGTTTGCAACAAAATCCATTAAGGCAGAAGTTAATGCGACCAAATACGTGCTTCGTGAACCAAAAAAATTACTAATATTATGTATGTCATTCAAATTAGATGAATGTAAGAATAAATACCACATTTTTCAAGAAAGTAATTGAATAGTAAAAACAAAAATGGGTGTTACATTATCAACACCCGTCTTTTATTTATAGTTCTTGTTCTACCATTTCGGAGCTTGTCTTCATCTTTTCGTATACATACAACTAGTTTTAATCCCGCGCAAATTGCGCGGTTGTTCATTCAAAGATTATATAAATTCTGAGACGATTATTGTGAAATCGTCTCAAGTGAGATTTTTTTTAAAAAAAATTTGTGCTACTCTTCAAAGTAAAAAAATGTCTACATGTATTATTATTATTTTTATCAAGAATTTCGAGGAAATGTGAAGTGGATTTTTTCCTTTGAACTTAAAATTCATTTTAATACTCTTATATTTAAACACATTACTCATATAGAAAAATAGTACGGAGTCGATTAATAGTTGATATTTCAATTAATTTATAAAGTTAGTCCAACAATAGTTTTCCCAATTATTATTTTGGTGGTTATCTATCTTCTCAAAGATTTGGCTCCTCAAATTAGATTAACTGAAACCCGCAATTATTATTTTGGTGGTTATCTATCTTCTTAAAGATTTGGCTCCTCAAATTAGATTAACTGAAACCCGTGAATTTCATGAGTATGTTCTAATATGGGGTTATAATGTAGAAATTATGACAAAATATATAATTTGAATCATATAAATGCATTTACAATTCATAGCATAATTTTAATGTAATTAAATAAGCTCCTCGACATAAACTCCTTGTATTCCTCCGCACATTTCCGCTCACATTCAAAAAAGAGAGAGAATTCAATCCGCTACCATTGTTAACGGATTAAATTAGTCAAACTCACCAAATTGAGGGGTGGAAGATTAAGTGGTAGAGTTATTACTAATTGAGGCCGAGGTTAAGATGATTTTCCCATGCTTTTATAAATATTAAGGAAATAGTGAAAACAATATTTATAACTAAAAAATCGCACAACAATTTAATAAACCTTTGAATCACAATTTCTAATTGAAATATTGAATCAATTCAATATTTTAGAGTGCCTCGAAGAATAACTGCCCAAAGATTCATCAAACAAAAGTAAACATATAAATTAGTTAGAAAAATATAATACTATCATTTATTTCTACCATTTATCCATATAATGATAATCATATACAGTAATATTAATTATACCAAAATCAATTAGAAAAAATTAGGGTTAAAAAAAATCTGAGTTTTAGACAGAGGGACATACGGTGGCAGGGGAGGGACGATGGTCGGAGGCGTAGGAACGGCAATCATGCGAACAAAAGAAAAAACAATATCAGATCAAAGCTTAATCAATCAGTAATCGACATTACTTCGAGAACCCAGCATAATCAATCAAAAATCAATATGCAGTGACATCATCATCATCATCTAAAACAAAAAAGAAAAGGAGAGGGCATAATAAGAAGGCAATCGTAAACTCAGTAAGGGGAAATTAATTTTTTTTATTAATTGGAAGGATTTGTAAATTTGGCATAAGATAAATAAGTTTCTCTTTAAAAAAGTGATTAATTCTTGTAAACTGAGATGGTTTTTTTTTGTGTTTATAAGTCAATGAGTGTCTAACTGCTTCACAGTTTCTTAAAAAAAACTGCTCATGATTTTTAAACTGCTGAACGGTTTTTTTTAAAAAAAACTGTTCATC
The DNA here is from genome assembly GCA_958450325.1 of Agrostemma githago. NCBI lineage: Eukaryota > Viridiplantae > Streptophyta > Magnoliopsida > Caryophyllales > Caryophyllaceae > Agrostemma > Agrostemma githago. The sequence continues at coordinate 74,711,081 of OY288247.1, read as the reverse complement.
AGTTATAATTTAGAGTAACATCGTGCTAAATACTCAACACGTAGTACTTGCCACATCAGCGACAAATCAGCGCCACTTGACACGATGATGTGGGTGAATGTGGTGCGAGTATTTTCTTCAGCTTTAATATATAAAAGATTATTACAAGTGCGTATCCCTTGTCCTATTTTTATGTCTCATTCGTGTGCCACACAATACACAAAGATCAGATGACACATTAACAAGTTATAATATTTGTTGCATATTTTATTTTACAATAGGCGAGGTGTCATACTGTCATCCCGTGTATGATGTGGCACAATAAGTGAGACACAAAAATGGGAGACAGGAGATCTGCACTGAATTATTACAGCAATAATACAACCATGTCGGGCAATGTGTTATTTTTTCAGATAATTTGTCGAGCAAATGTAAAATTTTAATCGAACGTGAACAAATCATAAAAAAAAAAGTAAGTATAATAATCAATAAAGTAAAAAAAAACGATGTTGAAAAAAAAAATTCTGGCTCCGCCCCTGCCTGCATTTAAATGAACCCTCCATTGACCCGAATGACCTGACCATTGACCCATTCACCACCATCCCCAGCCAAGAACCCAACAACCGGAGAAATATCCTGAGGTTCGCCAAGACGGTTCATGGGGGAAACATTGGTCGCACCCTGGATTTGGTCCTGTGACACTCCTGTGAAAAACAGGTCAGTTGCTACAGGTCCTGGTGCAATGCAGTTTACTGTAATGTAACTTCCTTTAAGCTCCTTAGCCAAAATCTTTGTCATTGCCTCTATCGCGGCCTTGGATGCAGTATAAGCTGCATCCCCTGCTCGAAACGCAGCTGTTAAGGACGATGATAAGGTGATTATTCGGCCTCTGCCTCCACGTTTCAGTCTCTTGGCTGCCTCACGACAGCAGAGGAAAGTACCCTTTGCATTAACATTGAAAATCCTGTCGAAATCTTCGATGCTGGTTTCTGCAATGGACTGGTGTTTGGAGTCGATGACACCTGCGTTGGCAACGAAGATGTCGACTTTGGTTTGGAAGGTTTCTTCTGCTGTGTTGAATAAGGCCTCAACTTGGGTCGGATCAGACACGTCTGCTTGGACCGCTATGGCTCTGGTTCGGGTTTTGGTTTTGGTTTGGGTAGCCTGAGAGACAGAGTTGTTGATTTGGGAAACCACTTGTTGGGCTAGGGTCGGGTTTGAAGAGTAGTTTACAACGAGTTTGGCTCCGAGGGAAGACAGGTGAAGGGCTATGGCCTTGCCGATCCCACGAGAGGCACCTGTGACAATCGCCACTCGATCCTGCAATGGCAGCTCTGCATTCATTATTGTTGTACTCGTAATATAAAGGGTGAAAGAATTCGAACCTCAGACTACTATAATAATGGAGTATGACTTTAGAACTCGTTTTCTTTTGTTAATTTAGGGACGTGAATTTTGTCTGATTTATTATATTTTAGCGATTTTAGGCATTTTAAACGAGAATTTGTGATGAATAATTCGGAAAATGAGATTGATTTTGTTCAATTTTGACTGTTAGCTAGCCAACCAACCTATGTGTGGCTGATATGTATATGTTTAAAACGTCAATTGAAGGGGTGTTGAAGGTTCCACGTTGTTTTACTCTTCAACCCATGAATCACAAATTCTTGTTTCTGACGGATATATTCATCATAAATTTATAACGGGTCAAATAGAAGAATAAAACAGAAGCAAAGCTCTTAGGGATTAGCAAAACAGTTGTCTTATGACTCTTATCTAGTCAAATGGAGATGTTATTTGACCCGTTTTGGTTTTGAGATAGATATATCCGTTTTAAGAGAGACCAACTGCAGTAACATGAGGCCAGTGACCGGTACAATGTAAGATTGTAGTTTTCAAATCTATTGAAAGCGACATTTTATTCGGCCTGAGGTGAGTTTGAACAAAATGTGATTCTTAAAAACATTAGATCTTGAGTTTTAGATGAACCCTCCATTGACCCTAATGATCTGCCCGTTGACCCATTCGCCACCGTCACCAGCCAAGAACCCAACAACCGGAGCAATATCCTTAGGCTCGCCAAGACGGTTCATGGGCGACGCATCAACCAACCCTTGTATACGCTCCTCAGTCGCACCAGCAAAGAACAGTTCAGTCGCCACAGGTCCTGGTGCAATGCAATTAGCTGTAATGCCAGTCCCCTTAAGCTCTTTTGCCAGTATCTTACTCATTGCTTCAACAGCAGCTTTCGATGCAGTGTACGCCCCGTACCCTGGCCTAAACGCAGCTGCCAATGAGGACGAGAACGTGATGATCCTCCCTCCTCCACCGTGCTTCACTCTCTTGGCTGCCTCCCTGCAGCACAGGAACGTCCCCTTTGCATTCACGTTGAACGCTCTGTCGAAGTCCTCGACTGTTGTTTCAACAATTGTAGGGTACTTGGGATCCAGGATTCCTGCTGTTGCCACCAGAATGTCGACTTTTGCAGCAAACGCTGCCTCAGCTGCATCAAATAAGGCCTCCACCTGGTGTGCATCGGAGATGTCGGCTTTGAAATCGACTGCTCTGATGTCGGTTTTGTCTGTTTGAAGAGAGTTTATCTGAGAGACCACCTCCTGTGCCTGTGATGTGTTTGAGGAGTAGTTTATGACTAGTTTTGCGCCGAGGGATGCCAAGTGGAGGGCTATCGCTTTGCCTATCCCACGAGAGGAGCCGGTGACTATGGCCACTCGGTCTTGCAGTGGGAGGGCTGTGGATGTTGCACTGGTTTCTGCTGCTGCCATTTTGTTGGTGCTGAAGTTAGGCCACCTGATGCTGCTGCTTTATAGCTTTTTGTTGCAGTAGTTTATTACATTATTGTATAAAGTTGACCAGTTTTGGTTGATTTCTGAGGTCACTGCTAACATCAGTAGAAATGTTTGAATAATGCATTTATGTCATGGTTATCTAAGTACATGTGTTGAACTGATCAAAACTCGAGCTCAGCTTGATCAAAACTCGGTCAAAACTCACCTCACAAGAGCTCAATTCATGAACTTTACGACTAAAACCGAATCAACAGTGCAAAAATGTGGACATTCTATAACCACAATGAACTGAAGCATGTTTGTATCATTCTGAGAGTAAAATAATGAACAAAACAGCCTAAAAGATCTTCACAAATCAACTTACAAGTTACAAGAATAGATGCACAAGCATGGTAGTAATCAAAGAAAAGGCCACAGATAATACAGTGGACTTCAAACCAGATGATGCTATCTGAATGGTGAAATTACAGTTCCCAGTCGAGATATTCTGAGTCGACAGCCTCGCCAACCCTTCAAAATCACATGCCTCAGGATTCTGATTCTGGGTCTGAAAATACACGTTGAATGCATACGACGCGTTACTGTTTGCATCCAACCCGTTACAGGACGAACCATAACCAAGCGCTGTACAATCAGCAAACGTGCACGCGAAGTTGATGTTATCTGCAAGTTTGCTGAGATCTTTAGCATTCGTGTTGAACATGCACCACTGATTTTCTAGGTATTGGACATCTTTCGCACCAGCGAGGTAGATATCCCGGTTTTGACCGGTCAAATCCATAGGGAACTTGGGTTGACCGTCATACCGGAAGATACCCCAATGCCTCTCAAAGCTCCCCGGGGCGACGCTCTTGGCGTCCTCGTCGATGAGCCCGAACAAGTACATCTCAATGGCCCCCGGCCGAAGTGGGGTGCCCGTGTTGGCCGCGATTCTTGGAAGAAGGCCTTTGTAGAATCTAACGGCATTGTTGATGTTCGCGTTGATGTCTCCATTAGTCGGCCAACCAACCTCCCCAATCATTATCGGCAAGTTTCCATACCCAACCGCTTTCAAAGCGGAAACCAACGTGTCATAATTGGCATCGAAGACATTGGTGTATTGCAACCCGTTGTCAACGATTGGGTCGGATCCTCCATCGAAGAATGCATAGTTGACCGGGAAATCAGGGTTTCCGTAGAGACTAAGGAAAGGGTAGATGTTGACCGAAAAGGGTGCGTTGTTTTGACTTAGGAATTGGACTATTTCGGTCATGAGACCGGTTATGTCCGGTCTGAAGGTTCCGGCTGATGGGACCGGGTTGGAGGCGGGTGACTCATAGACATCGGCATTTAGAGGGACCGTTGCCTTAATCGTGTTTCCTAAACCAGCTTCGTTGAGAGCGGTTTGGATGTTCTTTAGGACCGGGAGTGTGATGTTTTGAAACGTGCCGTTGTATGACTTCAAAAAGGGTTCGTTCCCAACCGCCACATATCTGCAATCACACCGAAAAATTAGGTTTTTCATAAACACAAATACACTCACTATTCTTTGCCTTCGGGATACTGCATATCAAACTAAGCTAACTGACATCTGCAAAAACTATGAGGTTCATTAGTCACATTCTCGGTGTGAGTGAAAAATGCATCTTGCCCTAGTCGGAACATGGAATTATGGAGATCTACATCTTCATCATCATTCATAATAGATCATGTGCTTTGGTGATTAATCTAATTGCTAAATATTGAACTCAAAGCAACCTAGCTTCAATCATTAACTTCATTAGTCAATCACTAATAATCCTACTTAACATTAATAAGTTTACTAACAACTAGACTATCATTGTCATCAAATGATTAATCTAGCAACATCGAGTGTAGCTTAGCTTGTTTAAGACCGTCTTAATCTTACAACATATTCGTCAATATATATAGCTTTACATAATTTACATGAATAACGTCACGTAGCATTGAAAGAGACGTGTAATCGTATACTAAGAGTAGTGACAACTACACCTACCAATCTACCATCATCAAACGATCAATCTCACAATATCGAGCTACCCTTCCACAAGGTAAGACCGTCATTAAATGAACCACGTCGCATTCAAAAAGAGGTAGTATAAGGGATAGTATGAGTCTGAACAATAAATAAATAATACTCGTAGAATATTGTAGAAGTTAGTGGAAAACTGAGATGACGGTAGAAGCTTTGAATATACTCTATATTCCACTAGAAACTTCAACTACATGAATACAATCACATGGCTAGTGTAGTGGTTCATAGAATCATCAAAGCCTAAAAAAAGAAACAACAATTTGAAGAAGTTTCTCTCTTTTTTGGACACTTCCTTTAACATTGCAAATCCAATTTTCTCAATCTCCATAAAATTGAATAAAGTCTAACAACAAAAGGGTTCAAGTAATTTCACATTAGATGTTCAAACACGGTATAACACTTCGACACTTCATACAAGTCCAAAACGATAAAAACAATGTAACAATCCGATTAGTTACCCGAAAATATATGAACTATAAGAAGAAAGTTTTCGACCAAATTTTCCGTTTCGACCAAATTACTCCCTCCGTTCCAATGAATTGTTTGCCTTTCCTTTTGGCACCAAGGTTAAGGGAACTAATGAGAGAGTGACACGTAGAACAAAACTAATGAAAATGATCAAATTGCATATAAAAAAATTCCTAAAATAAAAAGGCAAACAATTCATTGAGACGTCCCAATATGGAATAGACAAATCATTCATTGGGACGGAGGGAGTAGTATGCTTATGCTAATGCTAATGTTAATGAATAATGACAACAAAACCCAACTTAGCACTTTCCTTTTTGTTATATTTATTTTTGGGTTAAGTTTTATTGTGACGGATATATCTGTCACTTTGTTATAACGGGTCAAATAATACTGATTTGTATTTTCATTATTTAGGATAATGGAAAACGCGTTTTTGGTACACCATACATCCAAAATCATCCAACTTCACCAAAAGAAGATCACATTCCATTAAAATTAAACAAAGTTTTGCTTAATCAATCAATTCATTAATCAAAACACTTTAAACAAGTGAAATCAAATTTAATTAGTCAAAATACAATAAACCCAATAAATAAATCAGAAAAATAAGGATTAAACAAAGATTAAATTACAATTAACAACATTATTAATACAAAAAAAAACACATTCCATTAAAATTAAACAAACTTGCTTAATCAATCAAAATCAAATTAAATACTCAAAAATACCATAAACCCAACAAATAAATCAGAAAAATTAAGCATCAAACAAGCAATTAATTAAAAACATAATACACCCAATAAAATTAATTAAATTAGACTAGCAACTTAAGTAAATTCAAATTAAATATACTAAAAAACCAAAAGCCCAACAAATAAATTAGAAAAATAAGCATTTAATAAAGCTTAACATATAATTAAGAACATAATCTACCAAAAAAAAATTAATTAAATACTCAAAATTCCATAAACCCAACAAATAAATTAGAAAAATAATATCGATGTGATTCTTACTCTAATTAGCTGTTATCAATGGATACACGTTAGAAAAACCGTAAAAAAAATGAACGAGATTAAAATTAGGAACTTACTTAATATTGACACCACCATTAAAATTATATCGAGTGACATTATTTTGAACCCATTTCTTAGCTCGATTATAATCAGTCATGGCGGCCAAATCAGCGTTAGGAATTGCAACCATAACTTCAATTTTTGTACCATGAAATGCACTCAATGTATTCTCATCTGCATCAAATAATTTCACTTTTGTAATTCCATTATCTTTCAACATTTGAACTACTGTATCTGGCGGTAATTTGTGATTTGCTTGTGTTCCCCAATTTACTCCAAGTGATTCTACTTTTTCACTTAATAATAATATTCCCAAAACTCCAATCGTAAAAATAATTAATCTAATTTTCTCCATTTTTTTCACCATTTTTTAACCTGATTTGAGATTTTGAGTGATACCCAGATGAGGAAAGGTATCAAATTCTTCAAAGATTCAATCTTTTTTAGATTTTGTTTGGATTTTCAGGGGTAAATTTGATGGGGAAATAAGAATTATATTTATGGTAAAAAAAAGGTAGTTTTTTTTTTTTGACAAAAGAAGAGTATGGAGATCGTGTGTAAAGTGGAGGAAAATGCGAATATTGGGATTTAATTGAACGTTATGTAACGGGATTAGAAGAAATATGGTTGACGAAATGATTTTAGGAAAAAAAAAAACCGATTTAAATTAAATAGAAATAAACGATTAAAAATCGATTAAATGAAAGACGGGATTAGAAGAAATCGAATTTATTGACAAGTAAATTGAAAAAAATAAAAAATACCCACAAATGGAAAATTTATGACTTATAAATGAAGGGAAAAGAAATTTAAAGATGAAGAAAAGAGTGTTGAAAAAGGTTAGATGTGATTTGTGGAGGTGTGAAAAATTGGTTTATGGGGAATGGAAGGGTTTTGGTTGGTCTCTTTTGCGACGAGTCAAGTAAGTATCACTTGAGGAGAAAAGGACAATTATTTATCTAGGTCTCACTAATCTCACTTTTGTCTTATCCCACCTATTTGGTACCTATTTGACCCATCATACGTTTATGATGAATATCTCCGCAACAAACAATAATTTGTGGTAGTGTTTTAGGAGGAATTTTTCAAAAGCTTTTCTAGACTTGGCGGCTATTGATTTAATATAATGATCTGTCGGGATTTTGGTTCAAAAAAAGGGAAGAATTTGTTGGTTTATTGGGATGAGACCGTCTTTTTTTTGTTTTTGTGTATCGGAAAGTGTTTAGTGAAGGGTGTAATGATTAAGGGGATAATAGAGGATTAGAGTGTGTAGTTTAAATTGAAGAGAGGGGGGCAAGGTGCAACGGCTATGAATGTGTTTGGATGGTGTTTGATTAGAATTTTTGGGGTTTGAATTAGCATTGACAAAGTGCATCATTTTATATGTGGTGATGGAAGGAAGTAGATTGGTGTCCAAAAGTGGTATGTAAGTTGAGAGTATTGAAAGGGATAGGTTAAAAAAATGATCAACTTTGTAACTTTAAAAACGTGTTGTTGAGATTTATTTCGTTCAAGTTAGTAAGAAGCGGTTTATGGTATATTCCTATTACAAGCTCAAAGACACGTCCTATGATGTGTATCTCTGTTCATTCCAGCTCAAAGATAAGTCGCGATCCGTCTAAGACAAGCCCATGAAGTTGATCAGACTAACTCAGATTAGTTGAGGATAACATTTAGTCAGTTCATGATGATTGGAGGTCGATAGTGAGCTCACATCCACTTAAGTGTAATCAGACGTTCATAAGACATCATAGCTACGAAGTGGTGTGATGAAGCAACACCTACTAGCTATTAGACCTGTCAAACAGGTCACACATCCAAAAAAACAGCAAGTCTTGCTTGTGACGGATATATCCATTACAAGCTTGTGACGGATCAAATACTATCTATGTGGTAGATAAGACAAAACATGAATAGACATTTTGATTTTGTCTTATCCACCTACATGGATACTACTTGACCCGTCACAGGTAAGAATTTGTGCCAAATGACAAGAATAGAGTCGGCCACCGACGTAATAAGAGCATGTATTGCTGCGGTATAAGTGAAAAAGGTGCCGCCCTTTTCTAGTTTCGATGTCGGTATCCAACCTTAACCCCTCGACTTCATTGCTTGGATTTGATGACCCACACGCTCATATGCATGCACATGAGACATGACATACCCAAATTGTGTGTCACGGTAGTATCTGTCACAAACATGGGACGGTCAAGTATTAGAGATAAGACAAAAAAATATAAGGTTTAGTGGGTAATATTCACATGAATAATACACTAATACTTGATCCGGCGTAAGTTTGTGACGAATATATATCTGTCACAAGGGAGATCAACTGACATACACATAAGGCCCATTAAAAGTTATTTAGTTCATCCGATGGAGATATCCACTTTATTTCTAAAATAGATCAAAATAATATTACTCCGTAAGAATTATCAATATTTTCTTTTTTACATTTTACTTGTACATACAGAAAGGATAAACTCGCGTAGTAACCAGCCAGAATTCTCTTACTCCGATTGACATGAGGATTTTCTCTATTTCTAATCATTTTCCTCTCACACCATGTTCATTTTTTATATTAATATTACTCATCTATTTCATCAATTATTATTATTATTATTAATATTAATAATATTAGATCGTTGCACAATAAAATTTGAATCTTTGAAAGAAGATAAAGAGAAGAGGAAATGAAGTGGATCCAAATGCAAATGGACAAGAGAAGCATGATCAGCATTGCGCGAGGGGAACATGGACAGCTTTCCTAATATCCCTAACTCAAAAGCGGACGTATAATATTTGAGGAGCGTCACCCTTTTGTAGTTTGGGCTTTGCAACTTCTCCATACCCAAACATCTACTGTCACTCGAAAATGTCTTAGCCTAGTGGTTAGGACTAGGTGCTCTGGGACAGTAGGTCTAAGGTTCTCCCTCCCCTATATTGTAATGCGACTAAGTGCGCTCTTCGTTGTACCCAAAAAAAAAAAAATTATTAATAATTGATGGATATTCTAATACGTACTCCCTCCATATGTTCGTCCACTTTTAATATAATACTTATACTCGTACCATATATTAAACAAAATGGATGAACATATAGATACGGAGGAAGTATTTACGAGGACCTTAATAGTTAAAAACGTTGTGACTCCTAACATACCATCGCCACACTTGTTTAGTCGTATTCGATATTGACTCATCATAAATACAATTGGATCCAAAGAGATTCAGTTACTAGAAGAATACTAAAGCGTCTATGTTTATATGAGACCGTCTCACGGTAATTTATCATGAGACCTTTCACATAAGAGGTGGTTACTAAATTTGTAATCACTTTCTATGTGAGAGGTCTCATGGTAAGATTACCGTGAGACGGTCTCACAGAAGAGTTACTATAAATTCAATTAGGGATAGACATTTTGTGTTTATAGTCCAAAATACAAATGACCAGAATTCAAATCACAGGCCCAATTCTCATGCCAACACTTTATATCCAGCTCTTGCACATCCAATTCTTACAGACTTAGAATTCAAGCTACGGGTCTAATGCTGACAACCCATTAGCTTCATATAATTTGGCCCATAATCAAGAGTTTCAAATATACTAGTACAATGTACTCCCTAACAAATTATTCAATAAAACGGTCTTATATCATAGACGAACCCACTTAACTATATAGCCCAATAACCCAATAGCCGAATTGTTTTTTTTTAAGGTAGTAATTTTCCATATTAAATAGATAGATCGTTCGACCCTAAAAAAAGACTTACTGATACACTAATACAGTCCACAAGTAATATAGTCTATCTCGTGTATCACCCACTATTGTATTCCTCCAATACACAAACTTGTGACGGGTCTAAAATATTATTCATATGAGTAGACAAAGATAAATATTTTGTTAATTTTTTTTTTTTTTTTAATTTTCTCTACTCATATGGGTATTATTCAATCTTTAAAAACAAGAATTCGTGTTATTCCTCTTACTTATACATCGGTTTAAGTTGTACGAAATACTATACCGTTAAGTCCGCCATTCCACTTTAGAAAGGAGATGATGGAGATTCAAACCCGTGGCCTTTTGTTGCGATGACTCTAATACCATGTTGTGGAATTAATTCAACCAAAATCTTAAAAAGGTGTTTAGAGAGCCAGAAATATTTACATACTCTTACGATTAAAAAAGTGGGTTAGATACTTAGATCTATATATAATGCATGTCACACGCAAAATAGTACACTAAAGAATTGATAGTTTCCCATGTGTAATGTGTTATCTCCATTCTCCCAACCCACAATACCAACATATGGACCCTGCCTTGCACATTAGTTCATGACTTTAGCTTACCATTGCACATTCTTCTTTATTACTTCTGTCTAACATTAACTTACCATCGATGAAGATGAGATCCATTGTCGTAGGATTAGTACTTATTGGTACATCCATGGAATCCACCAGCCTCACAGGCTGTACGTTGAGATGGAAGTGACACGTACGTCGGTGGGTTGTACACCAGTAAGACATACAAGAGTCCACTTTAGCTAAGCTGGAATTTAAGAAAGATGATTGTGTCTAGCGTACCAGCAAACCCAAAAATTCAAACCCGCGGACCGGCCCTATTGACAAAGAAACCCAGACCGGACCGCAAAAATACACTAAATTTGATTGTTTTTTAAAAGTGTGGACCGGCCCGAACCGGATCAGACCGCGGACCGTTCACCAAGTTTTTGGTGACCCGGAGTCCGGACCGGTGTGTGCCCCCAGTCCAGACCGGTCCGATTTGCCACTCTGAGTCACTTTGTGAACACCCCTAATCATGTCTAGGTAAAAACCATTGGTACGCCCAGAATGAAAAGAAATAAGGCTGAATGAAGTAGAGGGATAATAGGTTGGAAACCAGTGATGACTGATGATCCTTTGTCCCACTTTTGTGTCTCATCTTGTGTGTCATTCCATACATTTTCTGACACATAAGTGATTATCGTATTTGTTGTAGCCAACCTCATCTGTCACATTGACATTTGACCCGTTATTCTTATTGGCAGGGAAATCCCACATTACAAAACGATTTTTCAAAGCATTAAATACGAACTTTTCAAGAGTGATCGGGTCAAAGTGCAAATTCGTGAATCCTTGATCCAAACCGGATAATATCACCTTAGTTTTCAAGTAGATAAGCATCATTGTCGTCTCATAAATAAATAGTTGTGTAATTTGTAAGTCGATGTTCCACACGAAAGAAGGGTTATTATAGCCAAAAGTCAAGGCATAGTATAAGTGTATAACATACGACCGTCAATCACTCTGGAATTTGCACCAATTCCATCAAGTGGACCAATTAAATTAAATAAATGCAAGAAAATGAGGATTAGATGTAAGATAGAGTAGCGGAATAAATGCATAATGGAGATTTCTAATTCACGCAATTCCATCGAATTCGAACATTTTTGAAACACGAATGTCAATCCTTTACTTAATCTCTCACATGGCTATAACTATAATTATTTTATTTTATTTTATTTCATGGATAATAAGCTATTACAAAATTACAAATACACTAGCCTCGTCTCGTATATTATAAAAAAATTCAAGATCATTTTTCGTGGCATAATTAACGGTACTATTAAAAATTCATGTGAAAAGTTTTAAAAATTTCGTATAAATCAAAAGAGATGGATACCGTATGTAACCAAATAGCTCGATTCAAAATAGCTTAATTGTGCCTCAATTTGTCCTGAGAGAAGTGAGAGGATGATTATAAAATTAAAAATGCAAATTAAAAGGATACAAAGATTTAATTATGCAGTTCATTAACCATGTGTTAGATGCATCCACGGTATACGAGAAGAGAGTTTTATTGACGGAGGAGCTAGCTTTTAGATTTAGATTGTTATGATATGCATAACGATCAAGGTCGGCCATAGGATGATCCATTCGGTTCTAGCTAGGAACCGGGACCCAAGTAGGCAAAGGGTCTAAATATTTAAATTAGTAAAAGTGGTATATTGGTGTAATGGTTAAGATAGTTAATATTGATTTTAGAGGTTGTGGGTTCAATTCCTATATTGCTCATTTTTTTGGAAATTATTTAATACTGCAGTATTCTATTGTAGTAATTGAAGTTGGATCAGGGCCTCCGAATTTCATTTGCTAAACCGTGAGCAACAGGCTCGAAGTCTAGAAGACACAGTCTCAAGCCATACAACTCTCACAAGTTCGAGCTTGCAGGGGCTTGAACCTGAGATCTTTGAGCTGATGACCACAAGTTTTAACCACTAGACAACATCCTTACGGGCGGCCTTGTGATTATTGTTCAGGGTGACAATCAAATAAATTCACAGCATAATTCAACACGAGTTGTTGTACAAACATTGTTATCGCAATAAGATACTCGGTAAAAAGAGTAATTGTTAATAAGTTTGACTTTAGAGTGAGAACGTAATCCTTAGTAGTTAATCTTAATTAACTTGACTTTGAAAGTAAATTACAATTAGTGTGTATTAGGTAAAAACAAGGACTTAAATTAAACTTGTGAAATTCAAAGTTGTGTGAAGTGAAATGAGATGGAGTGAGTTTTATTTGTCGCTATTATTTGGAGTTAAGTACTTGGTGCTTTCTTGCCTTAATTAGAGACAATTAAGGAAGCTAGGTAAAACACAAATTCTTGTTTTTGACGGAGATATTCGTTACAAATGTATGACGGGTCAAATGGATACCAAATAGTGGGATAAGACAAAAGTGAAATTGGTGGGACCTAGGTCAATAATTGTCTTTATTCCCTCAACTTGACCCATCTTACGCTTGTAACAGATATATCCGTCGCAAGAGAGATCAAATGCAGGTAAAATTGGTGTATATATTGGACCAAATAGCTTTAAGGCATACTATCTCACATACTGTAGTACGGAGTATATAGTATGTCTCTTTTTTAGTGTATTCAACTCCTTGACTTCAACTTTTCTTTCTTACCTTTTCAAAACAAGTCATTTGAAAATAAAAAAATTATTTCTATTAATTACTCAATTTGAACTTCTTCATATTTTATGTTTTATTAATTGATGTCATAACTCCTAAGTCTGTTAGAAGCGTGAATTTGATGTTGACGGTGTTTGAATCTAGGGCATGAGTATCATACGTATTGTATCAGAGTACAACAGGCCACCTTACATGAGATCATCAGCTCAAACTAGTTGACATCTACCGATCTAAGTATCTGTTGTATATGTAACTCTTTTGATATTGTCATTTGTTTACATTTAATTAAAAATATTAATAAAAAATAATATAAAAGTTAGCCAAATAGTTAGGATGGAAAGAGTACATAGATGGGAGGTATTGAGAAAACTTATTGCTTCATTTGTATTATAATTGAGTTAACATGAGGCGATTTTAAAATTTTGGGTCACAAAAATTGAAAAAATATATCTGATCTCAAGTTTATCATTACGAAATCAGTAAAATCTCAAATCATCAAACTCGATAATAATGTTCAAATTTAAAACAATAACCTAAATTGGATAACAACTACCCTAATGCCGCCCAAACGCCGCGTAAAGAGTGCGGGAGCGAATCAAAATTGAACAAAATCTGATACCTTATTCATTTATCTCGATGAATAATTATAAATTTCAAATTTCAATCACTCAAAAATATTCTTTAAAAATAACGGGAAAAGAACCATCGTCTTTTGGAATAATCTTATCAATTAATGTCTATCACTCAAATCTTAGTATAGTATTGCCAACAAGTCTCCCTTGTGATGGATATATCCGTCACAATGGTATGACGGGTCAAGTATTACCCACTTGATAAAGTAATCACATGCAATTCCTCTTTCCTATGCACTATACCTTTTTGTCTTATATGTACTACTTGACCCGTCACATATTTGTGACACAGACAAAAATTTGTGTAGTATTGCATTGGTATTTGGTAGTCAAAGATCTTACGATTGAAGCTTACATCACATAGGTGATGTATGTTCATATATTCTAGTCAAAAATAATATGAGCACAAAGTATAATTTCTTGGTCCTTCAAATTTAACTTTGTATATATGTACGACGTGAAATAAGATTCCAAGAAGATAATTTTGAAGTACGTAGTACAAATTAACCAAATCTTTACCTTTGCTTTCCAACTTTGAATCATACAAACAAATACTCCCTCCGTTTTTTAATAATCTTTTCATTTGACTGGGCGTAGGAATGTGTGGCTCAAAAGAGAAGATGTAAGGTAATTCTAGACCACATGTTGATGACCCAAAATAGAAATAGAGAAGAAATGGTGTTTCAGCCAAATAAGGAAACAGGGAAGATAAATAAAAATCGGAGGGAGTAATTAAATACTTTGTAATCGAAGATGTATTGCCTAGTGGTTGAGACTAGTACCGTGGTTAATAAGTCTCAGGTTCGAATCCCCCTCCTCTTATATTATTTTAATACGACTAAGTGCGCACTTTGTTGAACAAAAAAAAAATACTCTGTATTACTTTATAATATTGTTCTTCTCGAGGTTATATAATTTTGTCTTTTTCTGTGTAAATTAATTATATTTGACTCGTTATAACACTATGAATTTATGACAGATGTTTTAGTCACAGACAAAAAATTGTACAAATAATTACTGTTAATTAATTAAAGATGAGATTGAGTGAAAAGCGCAACAAGTAGTAGTACGAGTAGAATAGTAGATGTTGGTTCACTTTTGTGTACGTAAACCTAATTTCAATTTGTGGAATTTTAATTAGCGTATTTATCAAGGTATCTTACAAATCACAAATAAAGTTGTTGGTTGATATAGTTGGTAGTTATGTGGGAGTGTTGGGACCTATTCACATACCAATCAAGTGTATTCATTCCCTGGTTCTGATAATACAAAACCTCTTATAAGACGGTTTTATTTTACGACAATAATTTTATCAGGAGGTGGTGTTAAATCAGTCACTATCTCTACGTAAGAGGTGTCACAATAAACTTACCGTTCGTGAGACAGTCTCACAAAAAAAACTTACTGAGTATATTGTTCTGTTGAGAATTGACTCCTAAACCCAAGTAATCACATGTGTCCCACATTGAAAGATGAGAGAAAGATGATTCACCTTATAAAGCAAGGGGTTACTTCCTTTATTGTCAATTGATTTTAGAGTGGACCCCTCTTATCTTGTGAGTGGACTCTTCCCGTCTCGGGTGTGGCCCAGGCCCGTTATGCAATTTCACATGTTCCAATAATAAATTGTTACTCCGTATCTATTACTTTTAACTTAAAGTAAAGTGTTACCGTCTCTGATCTCATCCCTTACCAACTCATATGCATCGATTTAATTACACCGCAAAAAACATGCATAAAAAGGTGACGAATTCCACGCAATTGACTAACTCCATTAATGGAGCTTGAGAAACCTGAAGCTTTCTGCTACACCAAGGTGTAAATATAAGAGTAATTCTTATTGATCAAATGTTTGTGTGTAAAGATGAATGAATAATAATACAATGAATTGTGTTAGTTCTATATATATACAAATGTTTGTTAGGCTAACTAACTAACTCCACGTCAGCAATCCGTGTGAGTGATGATGATTGGCTAGTATGATCCACAGTGGTTAGCAGCAAGTTAGCAGCATCAATAGTCAGTCAGCAGTATTATCATCAATACCCCCTCCTCAAGGAGGACTTGGAGGAGAATCGACAAGTCCGAGCTTGAGAGAAAGATAATGATGCTCCTGATGTCCCAATGCTTTAGTCAGGATATCAGCAAGTTGGTTATTAGTAGAAACATGAGAAGTAGATATCAAACCGTCTTGTATCTGTTCACGAATGTAATGACAATCGACCTTAATGTGTTTGGTCCTCTCATGAAAAATAGGATTCTCGGCAATATGTTGAGCCGCCTTGTTATCACAGTAAAGAGTGATCGGTAGAGGAACAACAATTTGCATCTCCTTGAGTAATTCATTTAACCAAACAATTTCACTCGATGTTTGACTCATACTGCGATACTCAGACTCTGTACTGGACTTACTAACAGTGGGCTGCTTCTTGGTCTTCCAAGATATCAAAGATCGCCCAAGAAATACACAGTAACCAGTTACCGACCTAGCAGAGAACTCGCAATTAGCATGATCAGCATCACAGTAGCTGGATAACGACAAGGAAGATGCAGCAGGGTAAAATAAGCCCAAATTCATACTGCCTTTGAGATACCGAATGATATGGAGAGCAGCTTGAAGGTGAGGAAACCGTGGTTCCGCCAAAAACTGACTAAGATGCTGCACCCCAAAAGAAATATCAGGACGGGTCAAATTAAGATAAAGCAACCTGCCTACAAGACGTCTATAAACCTCTGGACTGGAAAGGAGATCACCATCATCCGTGGATAATTTCAAACCAGTAGGAAGAGGAAACTTGGCAGGATTGCAGTCCTCCATGTGAGCATCTCTGATAATGTCAGTAATATACTTGCGTTGGTTAAGAAGAATGCCAGCGCTTGATCGTGCAACTTCAATTCCCAAGAAGTATCTTAATTGACCAAGATCCTTGATCGTAAAAGCATGATCCAAAGATTGCTTAATAGCTGCAATTTCAGATTCATCATTCCCAGTGATGATCAAATCATCAACATATACCAAAACGAGAACGAAACTCGTCGCAATATTACCCTTTGTGAAAAGAGAATAATCCGATTTTGCTTGAACATAGCCATGTTTTGACAAAAACTTGGATAGTTCATAATTCCATTGACGAGAAGCTTGTTTAAGACCATATAAAGATCGTTTTAACAAGCAGACATCATCTGTAGCACCCTTATTGTATCCTTGAGGCTTCTTCATATATACTTCTTCATCAAGAAACCCATGGAGAAATGCATTGTTGATGTCGAGTTGGTGTAATTTCCAACCCTTGATAGCAGCAATCGCAATTAAAGTCCTCACAGTTGTTAATTTAGCAACTGGACTAAAAGTATGAGTGTAGTCTTCACCTTCAATTTGACTGAACCCCTTAGCAACAAGCCTAGCTTTATATCTTTCCACAGATCCATCAGGATTAAATTTGACCTTGAACACCCACTTGGCACCAATAGCTTTCTTGCCTGAAGGAAGCTTGGTGAGAACCCAAGTATTATTCTGATCTAAAGCAGATAATTCTTTATCCATGGCTTCAACCCAGAGAGGATCAAGAGCAGCCTGTGAATAAGAAGATGGTTCATAAACTTGAAGAGAATTGCAGCAAGACCGTTGGTAATCAGGAGAATATCCACCCAATTGTAACGAAGTGGCTAGAAAAGCATATGCAGGTGCAAATATCGCATTAGCATTAGCCGATGAAGTTGCAGGATGAAGCAATGATGAAGGCACATTCTTGTAGATGAACCCCTGAAGCTTAGTGGAAACGTGCTTTACCCTGGTGGATTTCCTCAGCGGTTGCACAATATCAGCAGTAGCAGATGCATCAGGAGAATCTGTGGATGAGGAAGAAGGCTCAGAAAAAGACTCATGAGATGTCTCGTGGGCTTCATCAGCAGCAGAAGAAACAGGCGGTATAATAACAGGACTAGAATTCGAGTCTTCTGTGAATAAAGTCCGCATATCAGCAAGAGCAGGCATGTGAACAAATGAGGGGACTGGAATAATGCTAGTCTGAACATGGAAATCAGGATGATAAGGAAACAACGTCTCTTGGAAAATCACGTCTCTGCTGACAAAAATCTTGTGAGCATCCATATCATACAATCTATACCCCTTCTGCCCCATGGGATAACCAAGAAATATGCACCTAATTGCCCTATTTTCGAACTTATCTCCATCTTTCTTAGCTGCATAACAGAGACAGCCTATAACACGAAGATGGGAATAGTCTGGTTTAGAACCAAATAATTTCTCATGAGGTGTAGACCAGTTCAGTACTTTAGAAGGCATTAGGTTTATGAGATGAGTAGCTGCAAGAATTAGCTCCCCCCAAAACTTCTTTGGTAAAAAACCTTGAATTCTTAATGCCCTAGACACCTCAAGAAGATGACGATGCTTCCGTTCGACCCTCCCATTCTGTTGAGGGTTCCCTGGAATAGACTTCTGATGTATAATGCCATGACTAGAAAACAATTTATGGCACTGATGCTGCACTATCTCAGTCCCATTATCACTCCTAATGATTTTAACTTTGGAGTTAAATTGGGTAGATACATAAGATAGAAAAGAGGACATTATCTCAGGAACATGTTCTTTACTTTTAATTAAGATAGTCCAGGTTGTCCTACTAAAATCATCTACCAACGTGAGAAAATATGAAGCTCCTGAAAGAGATTTGACCCGGTAAGGGCCCCAAAGATCGACATGGATTAAATCAAAAGGACTGTGAGTAGTGGTAGAGCTAATTGGAAATGGGCTTTTGTGATGTTTAGCGAGAATACAAGTATCACAATGGAAATTGTTGCCATTATCAGGAATAGGCATTACATGCTTTAGAGTATTCAAAGAAGAATGACCCAGTCTAGAGTGCAGTAAAACAAAATCATCAGTCTTAACAGACAAGGAAAGACTAGTACAATTATTATGAGAAGTAGTACTAGTGCGCTGAAAGAACTGGTAAACACCTCCTCTCTTGCTTCCAGAATATAGGACCTCCTTAGTGGAAGGATCCTGTATATGACATGAATCAGAGTCAAATAGGGCAACAAAACTGGTGTCACCCAATAATCGACCCAAAGACAGCAAGTTGTGTTTAAAATCAGGCAGATATAAGACATTCTGTAATGACAGTTTGTCAGTAAGAATTATTTCACCGACATGGGTGACAATCTTGACTTGGCCATCAGGAAGATGGACGGTAAGGGGCTTATGCAGCATATGATATTCCTTGAATAGAGCAAGATCGAAACACATGTGATCCGAGGCTCCTGAATCAAGGATCCAGGTATACAAAGGAATACGAATACTACTAGCAGCGGAATATGCAAGAACGGTACCTGAAAAGTTTGGTCCTGCGACCTCTGGTTGAGACTGAGGCAGATTCTGCAACTTAAAGAGCTCTTTAGCTAGAGCTTGGACAAAGACTGGATCAAAAGAAGGATCTTGTGGTTTGGATGCAACGACCTCACATGGAGTATCTGCTTCAAAATCATGAGCCTCCTTAACATTTGCAGCAAATCTACGAGAAGAACTACCACCAGATCCAGATGCAGCTGCCTGTTGCTTCTTAAGTTTCTTAAAATGCCAGCAGTATTCAATGGTATGGCCTGATTTTTTGCAATGAGTACAGAAATAAGAAGCCTTATCAGTCTTGGCCTTCTTATTATCCCTCCTCCACACATTTGGTGGATCAGTGCGCATTCCTTGACCTCCTTGATAAGCCACATGGTTAGCAGCAGGAGCAGCAACGTCAGAATCAGAGAAAACCGCCTCACCAGTAATCTGTTGCTGCATTTCAAGCTGATAAACCTGTGCAAATGCCTTGTTAACAGTGGGCAAGGGGTCCATAAGAAAATCGATTAGATTGTGAGTATTCTCTCTAGTGACCACTTTCTTGAGAACCTGACATGTACAAGAATCAAGAGCACCACAATCACATTGTGGTAAAGGATCTAGAGATCGCAAATCCTCCCAAAATGTCTTCAATTTGGCGTAATAATCAGCAACCGACATATCACCTTGAGTCGTTTGAGCAATGTCCTTTCTCAATTGATAAAGGAAAGGCGCATTTGATTGATTAAAACGCTCATCCAGTTCATCCCATAGATGCTTACTAGACGAGACATAGGAGAGAGTAGCAGCAATTTTGTCATTGAGAGAATGCAATATCCAATTCATAACAGTATAATCTGTCCTAATCCAATCCTGATATGTCGAATGATTTTCAGCAGGTTTAGGATAGGAACCAGTTATGAAACCTAACTTGTTCTTCGTGATAAGAGAAATACGAACTTGTCGCGACCAATGCAGAAAGTTTTGGCCATAGAATACATGAGGAGTTATTTGTAAAAGCACTTGATCATGAGAAGACAAGTATAAAGGATCTTTGTAAGCTGATGTATATGTTGCTTCAGACATTTTCGCGGAAATGAGATTTTACTGAAGTTTTGCAGCGGAAATTAGGGATTCTAAGAGAATAATTCTCAATTAATCAAGCAAACTGAGATATGTTGATGATTTAATCAAACAAATTGATGATTACTTAATCCATCAACAAATTGAGTCTAAAATATATGACAGAAAAGATCATGAATCACAGCAATAGGCGAAAGAACAGAGAAGAATTCGCAAAAAAAATCGATCGACGAAGAAAGAAAATCGCATAAGCTCACAGTGATGAGTTGCAGATTTTCGAAAGAAAACTTCGCAGAAATTGATCGATCAAGATGAAGAATCGCATAAGCTCACAGTGATGAATTGCAGAGAAATTGAGCAGGAATCGTACTACTGCTCTGATACCATGACGAATTCCACGCAATTGACTAACTCCATTAATGGAGCTTGAGAAACCTGAAGCTTTCTGCTACACCAAGGTGTAAATATAAGAGTAATTCTTATTGATCAAATGTTTGTGTGTAAAGATGAATGAATAATAATACAATGAATTGTGTTAGTTCTATATATATACAAATGTTTGTTAGGCTAACTAACTAACTCCACGTCAGCAATCCGTGTGAGTGATGATGATTGGCTAGTATGATCCACAGTGGTTAGCAGCAAGTTAGCAGCAGCAAGCAAGTTAGCAGCATCAATAGTCAGTCAGCAGTATTATCATCAATAAAAGGAAATAATAGTGGATATATATAGATATAGTGACGATATTATATACCCAAATTAAAAATTAAAACAGATACAGTAACTATTATTGGATGAGACAAAGGGAGTAATATATATGGAGTATTTGTTTATCGATAGTAAGTGTTAGACCACTATCAACCTATATCGAGCTTTGCTACCACATTTTAACAGGTTTTAGGTAGGACCAGTCATTTTTAAGTTTCTTCTTAATTAGTTCATATTTTTTCGGTTTTTGTTATGAATTTACTTTTCACTCCCTTTGTTTTAGTCATACAATATTAAATTACTCTTTTTGTCTCAGTCAATTATTTATCTGTGAAAAGAATATTTAAATCAAAGGTGTAAATGACTATGACAATACAATAAACAATAATAAAAAAAAGGGTTATTTAATAGCAATAATACTGACTATTAGACGTATTCCAATAATAATACCAATTACAGTTAATCCCAGAATAATACATTGAATTGAAGTATTCTAATGATAATGGTACAGTGGACCGGTTACCTGGATAACCGGTCAACCTCCCCTTAAGTGCCTAATTTAATTCCTACTGTCACCATTAGCATTTACTTCACTCTCCATTTACTTATCACTCTCCCGTGAGGATGAATCTAGACCAGATAAAAGGAAGAAATCTGGTACAACAATTGTGAATGACAAAACTTAGTAGACAGTTTATTAAAACATAAACATAAACTCCCGAATTGGACCTAGAAACCATAATCGAAAAACTAATCGAATAAATATAAACCCAGAACTTAATCAAAACAAAACCTCAAATTGTTGAAATTTGCAGAAAGATAAAATAGTATTTGCTTGACCAAGTGAATTGTGCTAAAATTGGAAATTAGAAGCGAATCAAGTCCCGAATTGGACCCAGAAATCGTAATCGAAACGGTAATCGAATAAATACGAACCCAGAAAAAAAACCAAATTAAAAACAAAAACCCAAATTTGAACAAAATAAAATAAATTAGCAATGCTTAAAATCGAAAAGAGAGTAGCTGGGAGTTGAAGGAGACAGAGAATCAGAGACAGGGCGATAATTAATTTCGGTGGTTTGATTGATGATCACATTGGATAATGCTCCATATGTTTTTTTTTCCAATTAATGAAGTTTATGTTTATGTCTTGATGGAGAGCCCATTATTAGATTTAATGAGGAGAGGAGGGTAATAGAAATCAAGACTTTTTTAAAAAATTTTGCAGAGTTGCCATTGAAGACAAAGATTTAAGTAGGAGGGAGATGAAGAAGTAGGGTAAAGGAGGGTGGGCGTGGACTGAATAGATTGAAGTAGCAGGTTACTTTTCAGGAAAGTGACCTATTGTTGCAGGTCACATATGCAACTGTACCGTTATCATTAGAATATTTCAATTCGATGTATTATTCTGGGATTAACTGTAATTGATATTATTATTGGAATATGCTCAATAGTCAGTATTATTGCTATTAAATAACCCTAAAAAAAATGATGAAGATGAGATAATATAATTAATATGAAAATGTCAAATGCAAATAGTGAAGAGAAAGAGCAAGAAGATAATATATTGATGATGTTGGAGTTTAGTGTAAGAAATGTAAGAATAAGGGCATCATTATCATGATTAATATGATGGTAATTATGTCTAACCACATGTAATTACATACTGTACTGTGATCCAATTGGTGAGGATCATATTGATGTGTTTGTTGATTTTGATCTAAATGCGGTTAATTAGGTGGTTGAGCCTGTAGCCACTGAAAGCAAAATGTAACTAAACTTCAGTTAATAGTCCCTCCGTTCCAATGAATTGTTTGTCTATTCTATATCAGCAAGTCTCCCTTATGACGGAATTGCGACGGGTCGAATACTACCCAGTGGGTAGATAAGACAAAGCACATTGTCATTTCTAAGACATTTTGCTTTTGTTTTATTACCCCACATGGATACTACTTGACCCGTCGCAAGTGAGAATTTGTGATTATATATTAGAGCGTCTCAATGAATTGTTTGTCTTTCTATTTTAGGATTGTTTTTTTATATGTAATTTGACCCTCTCATGAGTTTTGCTCCACGTCACTTTCTCATTGGATGCCTTACCCTTGGTGCCAAAAACAAAGGCAAACAATTCATTGAAACGGAGGGAGTAATTAACATTTGCTTATAGTAATACTCAAATTAGCATTTATATATCCTTTCACCAAAAAAAATAGCATTTATATCCAAAAGCATTGTTACAATTTAGTTCGAATAAATCTACTATGAGACCGTCTCACTTAAGTTTAGAGTTATATACCCCTCTCATCCATTCAATCATTTACAGGTTTCACAACTTTTAAGAAAAGTGGTAAAGAGTGAGGATATTATTGGTAAATCAAATATTTTTACGTATCCAGTATCCACCAAACTTAAAGTAAGAAAAAAGTAGTGACATTTTGTGTAAATAGAGTAAGGATATGAGTGTTATATGGTAAAGTCTTTTACCAAAAGAGGAATGTAAAGAATTGATTAGATTGTCTATTTATAGTAAGGGTAAAGAATTGAATGGATGGAAGAGAGTATATTATACCGTAAAATACACTAAAGTGTAGTATGTGATGTTTCACAATAAATTTTTATTGTAAGACTGTCTCGTCGAACAATTAGCGAAGCTAAAACAATCAGAGGATATATTGTATGATTTCTCGAATGTATGGAAAGATAGGACTCATTCATTGTCATGGTTTCACACATTCACATCATGTTTAAAGCTAACGTTAATTACTCTGCACTACATATGGAGTAACATATTATCTACAAAGTACGGAGTAATAATAATTAGGTACATATATTACTCCGTACCTTACACTGTACTCTGTGATTAATAATTTTAAAAAATTAAGGTTTTAAATTTCATCTTTAAAAATTTAAATTTATGACATTTCTTTCATTTTGGCTGATATTATTTGCACAACTTAAATATTACAAATTAAACTAACTGACATATCTACATATTGATCGGAAATTATAGAATAAAATTGCTCGTAATATAAGACCGACATCAATTTGCAAAACAATCATCTATTGTTAGTCTAGCTACTAAGTATTTATAAATGAGGTACGGAGTATTTATATAACATATAAGAAATTGTCAATCAGTTGTACGGAGCTCTATGTACAACTGGTTTTAAGATTTTGAGTTTTATCACAAAGGTTTCGAATTTTCCTGTAAAGTTTTTGAGCTTTAGTGTAAAGTTGTTGAGTTAAATCACATAAATATTTAAGCTCAAAAACTTACAACTCAGCTCAGAAACTTCTTTAAGCTCAATAAATATATACAAAAAAACTCAACAACTTTGCCTTGGTGCTACAATGCTATTATACAACCAGGTGTATAATATTATTTTCCAAGAAACTGTTGTATAACGTACAACAATCTTACGTAACATATAATACACTAATTGTAATTTTTGAAAGAATGATTAGGAAAATTTGTAAAAGTAAATTTGAATACTTCCTCCGTCCCACTAAGATTGTCCCGTATTCTTTTTTGGGCATGTTTTTAAAGATTGTCCAATTTCTCAACTTTCCTTTTTAGTCTATCTTTTTTTACAACTTCGTCCCTACCAAGTTAAAGTATTTACCATTTTGCCATTCCATTAACTCACACCACCTCAAAACATTATGACTCACCCTATAAAAGAGTCATCATTGCCTATATATATACTCAATCATCACACCATTTTCTTAGTTATTGTGCAAAAGTAAATGAGACAAACATTTTGGGACGGAGGAAATATTAATTAAGAATGAAAGCAGTAATGAGGATTAAGGAATTGAAAAAACGCATGAAAGGAAGTTAATGATGGAATTTCACATGCATATTTATGTAGCGTATGCATGTGGAAACATACATTATCCTACTGCCTCCGAAAAGCTAAAAACGGAGTGATGGGTCGAGACTCGAGAGACTGAAGATCTGAGTGAAATACATACGCGCAAAAGACGTTAAATTATTACAAACAAGTCTCACTTTTACTCTTTTTACTCCTCCCACTCTCGCCATCTCACGTTCCCTGTATTACCGGACAGATTATTACCTCAATATAGGAGGAGGACCACATGGTACTAGCCATTAGCTTATGTGTCGCACTCTCACGATCTTGTTCATTCAATCCTTTACATGGAAGATTTTATCACTTTTTAAAAAATGGTAAAAATAAGGGTATTATTGGTAAATTAAATGGTTTCGCAAAGCCATTTTATCAAATGTTGTATTTCACACAAAAATAAAATACTCCCTCCGAGTTCCTATTATTGTCCCATGCCACTTTCCTTTTTGGGCGAGTTTGATTTTTGTCCCACCTTTCTTTTTAGGCCATTAATATATGGTTCACAATTACTCTCCCATTTCTCTCTCTTCCTCCTTCTTTTTTCAACCACTCATTTCCCCTTCCTTATTTTTCACCCCAAAACCTTATGTGACAATAATAGGAACTCGGAGGGAGTAATAAATATTCGAGATACATTAGTTCTCATATACTTACATGAGACGGTTTACTGTGAAACCTTCACATGATCAATGATAGTTATTTTTAAGACTATTTTCATTGGGTTTTAGTGTATTTTTTTTACGTATTTTGCATTATTTTAATGTGAGACAGTCTTATAAGAGACATAGTCATAGTCGTGGAGGTAGTTAAGTTCCTCCTGTCGACTTTGTCATTTACAAAAGGCCTCATATAAATACTCCCTCCATTCTCTTGAGTTAATCTCATATTCCTTTTTGGATATTTTTTTGGGTTAGCCCCATTTTCTTTAAAGAAATATTTTTATCTCTATTTCTCTCTCATCACATGCATCATATCATCACTTTTCTCTTACTTTTTCATCTTTTCTTAAATTTTGTGTCAAACCCCAATGAGACTAACTCAAGAGAATGGAGAGAGTAATAACGTTGGATTTAATCCAATCACAAGATAATAAGCCAAAAATTGGTTAATGAAGAAAGAAACAAAATTAACGAATAAATAAAAACTCCACTTATCCAAAGAGACAAACCGATGGGTAACGGCCTGAAAATTTCCTAACGGATCGCTGACATGGCAAATCGATTTTCTACTCCCCGTAATTACCGTCGATGTGTGGGGACCACTCGTATAGGGTGAGAAGTTGCTCAATCAAAAGTTCGTTAAGATTTTTTGTCAGATTTCCTTCCACCCTTCCACGTGGCTTCCATGAGCTCCATCGATAAAAGCTCTTGACGACTTTTGGGACTCATACTCGTATGTATATGTACGTATTTCCACCGTATTTGAAGGAGAAAATTATACGGGTCGATTACGGGTATTTGAACTCTATACCGTTTTCATGTTCGTATTTGGGTGTGCCTACACAGTTTTCATACTCTTGCATTATTTTATTTTTGGTAATGTTAAATACAGCCAATAGGGTTGTATTGAAGCATTAAAAACCTTCTAATTGTGGTATAAACTTAGAAATTCAAGACTAGATTACACATCCATTATCGATGCAATTAATACATATATTAACATTTTATTGCCACTTTTGACTTCTTAAATACAACCCTAAGGGCTGTATATCAGACTCCTTTTACAATCTCCTAAATGCAATTAATACATATATCAATCTCCTTTTACTTTTTTGTATTTTAGACTTATCGAGGCATTTTTGTGTCTTTGTAGGTCATCCGACTTCGCGGTCTTCGTTCTTTCTCAAACTTCAACCAAGGTATGTACAGCCCCGTAACATATCGTACAGTGTAGTGTCAAACTGTCAATAATGTGAGCTTGTGCATTATTGGGTTGGACAACGCAAGCACATCAGTAGGCATATAATACACACTTACATCTGATCTCTAATAAGACGAGTAAATGAGTCATTTATAAGATGGAAGCGAGCATTGCATAATTACATACGAGGATAATAGTTTATGCAAGAGTCATTCTGCGAGGTATATATTCAATATATAGAAGTACGAGTACTAATAAACAGATGTGTATCATCATTAACCGATTTTATCATCTTAAACAAGATTATCTAAACTTTAAATAGGTTGATTCAATTCAATTTAATTTTAATAAATACGTACGATTTAGCGTAGATCAATGTAAGCAGAAAAGAATGCGAGCCACGCACCAAGATCAAAATTATATACTCCGTATACAATTAATGTTGAATATATCTGTAACAACGGAGTAAGAATTTTCGAAATTATAACCTGATTTTATTTACAAGTAAAGCAAATGTTCCCGTGATGATTCATGACATAAGTTTTGCTAGGGAATGAGCAACATTTTGGTGCCTTATACGGGGTTACGGAGCTCGAGACATGCATGGGAATTGTTTTATGCGCAAAAATGGACTAGTCATAGAATTGTTATACGTATTTAATATTCGGTAATGTTAAATACAACCCATAAGGTTGTATTTAATCAATTAAATTTTTCCATACTTAGTAAAAACATAGAGATTGAAACCTAAATTACATATATATCAATGTAATTAATATTTATATTAAAGAATTATTTCTGTTTATAACCTCTTATATACCACCTTAAGGGTTGTATATATCATTTTCCTTTAATATTTTATATTTATATAAAATAAATTTGTAAGACTATATAACGCATAAAATGGTCCAATTCTGTATTAGATATAATTTGCCAATAAATACGTAGTAGTAGATTATTCCTCTAATTTTTCCTTAATTTGATTTTCTATTAAAGATTTAAGATATTGGTGAGGGGTAATGATCTTTGGAAATAACAAATGGAGTAAATTAATTAAGGATAGAAAATACTGAGAAACGTAAATTTGTTTAGGAGGAAAAAAAACTTGGAAATAACAAAATTGTTCGGATTACTATACATTCACACTTGATTGTTGAATAACATTAGGTAAATTTTGAGAAAATTATAATTCCTCTGTTACAAAATATAAGTAGTTTTAGAGATTAAAGACTCTATTTTTTATAAGTTGTTTTACATTTTTCAATACAGTAAAACTGCTTTAATTAGGTAAGAGGGGTTTTTCAATTTCCAAAGCAACTTAATATTCACTTAAAACACTTTCTTAATAACTGTGCAAATAACTTAAACTACTTATATATATTTTGTAACGAAGGGAGTATGAAAAAGGGTAAATAAATGATCAAGGTTATCTTTAAAACTCACTTGACGGTAACTTTTGTTTAACCTATTTCTATCTTTTATAAAACTTTGACATCACATTAGTTTTTATTTTGTCGTAACTGTCTAATTAATTGGTATCTATTGAGTTATTTTAAAGTGAGACATTCTCAAATTAGATTAGCCCAATACAAGCTCTCAAAATACGATTAATTAATAATGAGACGATGTCAGGCAAGATTTGACTTTAAAGATCCAGTAAAATCTTACAAATAATTCTTACACACAGTTAATAATACAGCACTACAACAACTATAACCGTCCTACAATATGTACTACTACTACCATCACTAACTGCCTGCCACTCTTGATTATAAGTATAGTTATGTTAATCATAAGATTGTACTCCCTAATGTACTACTACTACTACCTCTACTACCACTTCACATTATTGATTATTTTACCCTCAAGAGGTGTTTCTTTGTACTCTTAATCCAATGGATTGTCTTTGTCTAATGTTTAGGAGTTAGTCATGACAAAGGTATTGAGTACGATAAACCCCGATTTGAATATCGTTCATTTAGTTATAATATGATTGAGTGCGCGTTTGGGACGGTAAATGAACATCATTTTTATCATTTTGCATTAGTTAAGAACACAAATTTTTGTACTTGTGACAGACATATTCGTCAGCTGTCACAAGCTTGCGACGAGTCAAGTACTATTCATGTGGGTAGATAAGACAAAAGAGATTGTTTTTTCCTATGCATATGAGCAGTACTTGATCCATCGTAAGTTTATGACGGATATGTCCATCACGAGGAAGACCAGTTGGTTTAAGAATACCAAGGATGGTGTCAAAGTGGCTACTAGCTAGCCATTAGTAGTAGTAGGGAAGTGGTTGTTTAGTAGTAGGAGTGTGATGGACTAGTGTTTAGTAATGGTTGGCCCAACAACACTACTCTTTTTTCTCCCCCTATCTTAAGAAGTATTTACTCAAATAAATACGGAATATTAAAAAACGTAAATACTGAAAGGGATATAGTATATGAAATATATATACCATATACTCTTTCTGGTCACTATTTTTCGTCCCACTTCATGAATATTTGTGAGAAATATTTTAATGGAATGAGCGAAAAATAGTGATCGGAGGGAGTATTAGATTATCATGATCATGTTTTCTATGCTAATCTCGGTAACAACAAAGATCTTATTCTATAACGTAATATGGTACTCCCTCCGTTCTAATGAATTGTTTGCCTTTGGTTTTGGCACCAAGGGAAAGAGATACAATTAGGACGTGACATGTGGAGTCAATGATCAAATTACTTATAAAAAACATTCATAAAATAGAAAGACAAACAATTCAGTGAGACGCCCAATATGGAATAGGCAAACAATTCATTGGAACGGAGGGAGTATAATTTAATACGGAGTATATGATATTTCGTACTCCCTCCATTCAAATCCACTTGTCTCATTTTCTTTTGGCACATTTGCCGAGACGCGTTTTACACTAGTGATATCTTTCATTTTACATTAGCAAAAATTATAAAAATTTGATATTCTTAATGTGCTCATAAAGACGAATCAAACAAAATCCCACATGACTATATTCTCACCTATATATTGTCGAGAATATCGAAGATTTCTCTCAAATGTGAATAGTGTCAAAAAATGAAAAGAGACAAGTGAATTTGAATGGAGGTAGCGTAACATATCCTTATCATAATCCGTATATTTGTGAAATTGAGTTCGTACACCAATACATACGGTCATTAAACCAAATACACCAAACCCCAACTCTCCACCTCTCTATAAAAACCCTGCTTACATTCCACACCTTTCCTCTGTCTCTCCTCCTACGCCTTCTCCCTCTCCCTCTCTTCTTCTCTGTTCTTTCAAAACAGAGAAAATAACCTCACACAAATCTCACACTAAGCTCACTCAACAATGGCGTCTTCCTCCCTCCTCCTCCTCCTCCTCCTCCTTATCTCCGTCTCCATCGCCGCCGTCTCCCCTCTTCGCCTTTCCCCACAGTAAAATTTCTCACTAATTTCCTCATTTGCTCTACAAATTACTGCATTCTTCTTCTTCAACTTCCTTGTTTACCTCAACAATGGCGTCGTCTTCTTGAGTTTTTTAGCTTCGGAAATTATACGAGCTCGTTTACTACCTGATTTACTGCGGAATTGTGAAGTTTTCACCGCTGAAATTAACTGCATTTTTACCTTTTCAAAAAATAAATTAATTAATTTTCCCCCCATTTTTGGAATTCTTCGCTTTGAAAAAACTCTACAAATTCATTTAATTTAATTTAATTAATCCTTTAATTTATTTTCTACCTGATTTACAGCGGAATTCTCAGCTTTCACCGCAGTAATTAGCTGCATTTTTTTTTTTCGATGTTGAATTTTTTTTTACTGCCGCAATTCCGAGTTTTCACCGCAGAAAATTAACCGCATTTTCGCTTTTCAAAATCTTCGATTCTTCCTTCGTTTCCTCTATTTTTCATTATTTTTGAAAATTATTACCCAAAAAATTAACTGCATTACTGTACTTAATCCTGTAGCACAGTACTAATTAATGTCGGCGTGTTTCAATTTCTAGGTCAACTGAAACAGTAAAGTTGCAGAGCTCAACAATGGCGGACACTGACATCAAGTAAATACTCCGTACATTATCTCTCCTTTTACTTACTTTCTACAAAATTTACCGTCGAATCAACAGTTTTTACCGCTGTAATTATACACTACTGGAGTAATTAATGTCGGTGTGTTTCAATTTCAGGCCAACTGAAACAGTAAAGCTTCAGAGCTCAACAATGGCGGACACTAACATCAAGTACGTACATTATTATTTTCTCGTTTCTTTTACTTTCTACAAAAATTTTACCGTCGAATCCTCAGTTTTCACCGCGGTAATTAATGTCGGTGTACGTGTTTCAATTTCAGCTCAACTGAAACACTAAAGCTACAAAGCTCAAAGAACACAACAATGGCGGACAACATGTAAGTACATACACTCTACTCTTTCCTCTTTTTTTACTGAATAAATCAATAAATATCTCACGGTAAAAGATATTCTTGATCAGTTGATCCTAAACCGTTAGATCTGTTTTTTTAACCACGGTAAAAAAACGATAAATTAACCGTTGAGATGTAACGTAACGGCTTCAACTTCCTCCGTTTATTCCGTTAGACGGTTACAGTTCTTTTTTTTTGCATTGGATTCCATTAAAGTGAATGTATGTGCAGTAGTTAGACGAAGTAGTGCTTCTCTTTTCTTTCTCTCTCCTGTTTATTCCGAAACTACCCCTACAATTCCTACATTGACTTGAACGCCACGTTTTTTTGTACTGCTAGCTCTTGAGGGCATTTTCGTCATTTCGTCTTGAGGTTATTTGTACTTGCCGCCGACGGTGTGGTTTTCCACATTGAGCAGTGCACACCATTTGTTCACCCACCTGCTTGTTTTCTTTTTCAACTTTTTTTTATCCAATGTTTTAAAACGGGTCAAATACTGTTACGAGTACTAATTTGCTCAATTTAAGATCATTGTATAAAATGGGTCAAATAGTTCCATACGGAGTACTCGTATTAGATAGATGTTGTCATGTTATTTCTGTCTCCAATAAAATGTTTACGTATATTTTGTGGACAAAGACTAAGATAGAGAACGGGCGAAATTGTTTATAGTTTTCGTATTATTGAACTTCGAGTTACTATCATTTATCCATTTGCTTTTGGGTGAAAAATAAGGAAGTTAAAATGAGTCCTTAAAAAAGAAAGGAGGAAGAGAGAAATTTGTGGATAAATATGAATTACACATTTATGGTCAAAAGTAGAAAATAGGTAAAAAAGATCAAACTCAGTCCAAAAAAGAAAATGAGACAAGGTTAGAAAGTCGGAGGGAGTATAAATTACAGTGTATGAATATAACAAAAGTGAAATATGTAAACGATTGATTAGAATTCCAAAAAATTTTATATTGCTTAAAATGTTACTAGCATTATTTTGATCGATTTTAGAGACTTACAAACGGGTCAAATAGTAGCGTATTTTACCTTCTACTTTACATGTTAGTAGTACTATTTACTCTGTTATCACAAATATACAAGAATTTGGGTAAATTGAACAAATGTTGGTTTATCACAGTGAAACTACTTTGTTGGTCTTGTGTTGCACAAATTCTATGATGAGTAATGTGAAAAATGCAAATAATCTAAGTTGGTCCAGTATAAAATCGTGTTTATATTGTACTACGTACATGTACAATTGTTTTACTGTATCTAATAATTTACCATTTTAGGAAATGATTTGAATTCAATAAATAACTCGTTTTAGGAATATAATACTCTAGTCATCCGTACCATTAATAATAAGAGTGGGAGGGAGTTAAGGTTGATGAACGATTTTAATTACTAGAGTTTGGTACGCAGTAGACTAGTAGTAATAGTACGAGTGTAATTCCGTTTTGAAGTGACATTATGAGTAAAATGGTGGGGTGATTGTCGTATTGATGCCTCAATTTAGTTAAAATGTCACGCACATGTACAAACCCCATTCATTCAATTGAGTTTTATACTCGTACGTAGCATGTAAGGCCTATTTTTAGGTTTCAGAATTAGCCTTTGTGTAGCAATTAATGTTTGTGGTGCTTTTTCTGGTGTAACATTAAATGCTGTGTGTGAATTACAAACTCGGAATTCTTTTCACGTTTGGCTACTTCTGGAATTTCACTTTTTATTTGGTTCAATATTTTTACCGTTAGTCTTCCTTGTGACTGGTATATCTTTATGAAATTACTCTCATTGTTCATATCCAAAAAATATATTTCTATTTTGCGTAAGGATTAAGAAAATATTACAGTAATAATATTAGAAGTATAATAATTACGGATAAATTAATATTTAATTATTAAAATTGTGTTTTCACAATGACATTTGGTGTAAATAGGCAAGTAGAATGAGTATAGTTTGGTCTAAAAAATAGACTAAAAAGGAAATTGATCAATTGGATTTGAACGACCAAAAAAGAATTTGTATCCTTTGGATATGAACGAAGGGAGTATAACGGGTCAAGTATTATGTAAATGGTTAGATAAGACAAAATCAGAATTTATTGGTAATAACAAATGCTTTGTGTTTATCAATTCATATGAGTAATACTTGACCTGTTACAGATTCGTCAAAACAAGAATTTGAGATGTTTATATGTTTATTTACCAAAGTGTTGACGTGTGTAAATATTGCAGGGAGGTGGTGGATCAAAGTGGTGCAGTAAATGAACATGCAGTGGCTAACCCTGAAGAAGTTGTTGCCATGGTTCACATGTGGGTTTGCTTTCTTTTATTCTATTTTTGTCTCTCTGTTTTTATCTCTTCTGATCTTCTTTCATTCAATTATCTTGTCAATGTGATTTTCTACTAGACCACTCATAGGGTAAGGTAAATCTATCTTCGAAAACACAACTACTAATGTGAGACGGTCTCAATATAGGCCTATAGGGTAGCGTTCATAGGTTAGCTTTACGTTATTGTTGAGTGTAAGTTCGACTTTCAGGAGATTAATTGGACGGAAAAGGACGGGTTTAAGGTTAAAGGGTAAATCTTTGTTGAATCATTACATTAAATATAGTACAAGCTTATTGGACCGGTGACATAAAGCAGGGTACATTAATGATTCAATCTTAGGGTTAAAGCCTTTATTATTGTTCACCCTTTGATTAATTTTAAGAGTGAATAAAGATTGGTCCCATAAATAATTATGTTGTGGTGGTAATTTTGGTGGGGAGTTATAATGATAATAATTGATTCTGTTGTCACTCTTTTTCACCGACTGCTTGTGCTTGATTGATTTCATGTGTGCCATTTTATATTAACATACGCATGAAATTTACATCATTAATGTAGGAGACTAGGAACCTCTACCTACACTTATAATTGCCCTTATGAGATTCATGAATCATGATGAAAAACTGAAGTTGTAGATCAATTGATCTGTTTTACTGGATTAAGTTGTGTTAATTGTACTATGTTAGACCGTCTCACATAATAGTAAACAGTCACGAAAAACTGCTATTTGTATCACATTCCCTTAATCCCCTGGATGAGTGATTTATAGCATCTGAATCCGAAAGATATTATTTTGAATTCTTCAGGAGCATCCAGAACAGTACTCAGAGGAGGAATCTGGGTTACTTTTCCTGTGGAACAGGAAACCCCATTGATGACTGCTGGCGTTGTGACCCGAACTGGCACAAGAACCGTAAACGTCTTGCTGACTGTGGCATTGGCTTTGGTAGAAACGCAGTTGGAGGACGGGATGGGCGATTCTATGTCGTCACTGACCCACGTGATGATGACCCTGTAAACCCCAGGCCTGGCACTCTAAGACATGCAGTCATCCAAGAAGAGCCTCTGTGGATCGTCTTCCAGCGTGATATGGTGATTCAACTGAAGGAGGAGCTTATAATGAACAGTTTCAAGACAATTGATGGTCGTGGGTCGAATATCCACATTGCAAATGGAGCTTGCATCACGGTGCAGTATGTGACTAACATCATTATCCATGGCATTCACATCCATGACTGTAAACCTACTGGTAATGCTATGGTGAGGAGCTCCCCTTCTCATTTTGGATGGAGAACAATGGCAGATGGAGATGGTGTTTCGATTTTTGGTGCTAGTCATATTTGGGTCGATCATAATTCACTCTCTAACTGCGCTGATGGCCTTGTCGATGCTGTGATGGGTTCAACCGCCATTACTATCTCTAACAACCACTTCGCACACCACAACGAGGTATTAGTTCCGTTGAAAGACGATCTCATATCAAACATAACGTGATAACAAAAC
The DNA here is from genome assembly GCA_958450325.1 of Agrostemma githago. NCBI lineage: Eukaryota > Viridiplantae > Streptophyta > Magnoliopsida > Caryophyllales > Caryophyllaceae > Agrostemma > Agrostemma githago. The sequence goes on along the minus strand of OY288247.1, from coordinate 74,675,977 downwards.
AACTCATTTGACTATAAATCGTACTGATATTATATCCCTAATTATTTCACCGAATAAAAGAGTTTCATTCCTGTAATGTCACAGGTGATGCTGTTGGGCCACAGTGATTCTTATGTGAAAGACAAGCAGATGCAAGTTACTATCGCATTCAATCATTTCGGTTCAGGCCTCATCCAGAGAATGCCAAGGTAGTAATTCACAGCTCACACCTGTACATACATGGCTGTTTGCAGTCTAATCTTGCAAGTACAGTAATCCAAACCGGGTCCTTCATATCATGTCAATCAATAATCACTTCTTTTAGGAAAATATAACATGATGCTTTCATTATTGAGATGAATCAATCATGAATCTGACTGCTCGATTGGTCACCATGTCCCGTGGCTATTATAAAATATTTACAGGTGTCGCCATGGTTATTTCCATGTGGTTAACAACGACTACACACACTGGGAAATGTACGCGATTGGTGGAAGTGCAAGCCCCACTATCAACAGTCAGGGTAACCGATACACTGCCCCAACCAATCCTTTTGCTAAAGAGGTAGGATCCCACTCTCCTTATGTACTATCCTGTACTATAGTTGCATTGAATCTAACTTACATTTTACCGAGTTTCCTGAAACTAGAAAAATGACGAATTAGTACTAGATGGATATCGTAAACTTCCAGTTAAACCGGATCTTGTCATACCCACAAAGTAGAACATGACGAAATTGATACTTTATTTACTGATTGTGAAATTCCACCCATTATCGTTACTGACTTGATTCGACTTGGTGAAAATCCAGGTGACAAAGAGGGTAGAAACTGCTGAAGGTACATGGAAGGGTTGGAATTGGAGATCTGAAGGCGATCTCATGCTCAACGGGGCATACTTCACTGGTTCAGGAGCAGGAGCCGGAGCAAGCTACGCAAGAGCCTCGAGCTTGGGTGCAAAGTCATCTTCCATGGTCGGAACTATTACAGCCAATGCTGGTCCGCTTTCCTGCCGCAGGGGCAACAGGTGCTAGCCAACCCAACCCAATCTATTTCAATCTGTTCATAGGAAAAAAAAGGGTCTTTTTTTTTTATAAAAATTTCTCCCTTCTACTTGTTTTTTTTACCTCCTATATATTTTTACCTTACAATTTACCAATTATACATCATTCATCATCATCATCCCATATTCCTCCCATTGTTAACCATTCACCTTTTTGCCCCCATTTCACAGTCCACAGTCCACAGTCCATTCTTCTTCATGTTATGGCAAAGTGTACTTTTTTTACACATTGTCATAACATGCTGTGTTTGTTCCGTTTTCCCAACCTCGGCCTGCAACATTTCTGAGGAAAACTTTCTCGGTATGACAGCACGGTCTGAAGCGTTGCCCTTTAGGTTTTGTTTATTATCTTCCACATATTATCATATATATCAACCAAAATTTCGAAAAATCTCCTAACACTATTTGCCTTGCATTGATTGATTCCCCAAGTGTTCAGCTCTAAACTAGTCCTCGACTCCTCGAGTCCTCACATTGGTTTTCGACAGGAAACGAGTGGTGTTTTTTTTGTGTGTTGCATTGTATTTCACTTGTTTCCCTTTTGTGTAAGCGAGTCCTGCGTCGTGTCAGTATTAGAATGTACTCCATGGTTGTCCAGATTTCCAAAGATTGGATTGTTTGTTCCAGATTTTATCACCCATAGTATATGCAAACTTATTGATACTGATTTCGGTTTGTATGGTTTTTGTTGAATCGCTTTTGTTTCTCAATAGTTTCGACTGCTATCACCTGAGTTCACGAATCACCACCTTTGTAGACCGTATCCACATTAGACCATGACAACCGATTCTGAAGCTCCAAATTACCGTGCATACAAGCTAGAGTAATACTCCCTCCGTTCCAATGAATTGTTTGCCTATTCCATATTGGGACGTCGCAATGAATTGTTTGCCTTTCTATTTTAGGAATGCTTTTTGTATGTAATTTTACATCGCTTCTGCCACTCACTTTTCCGAGGACAAATCTACAAAATTGAGTGGCAGAAGGGATTTTGGGACATCTATCAAATGACACGATAGGTGAAACGACGTAAGCATGTTGGAGGCAACAACCGTCATATCGGTGTGGGGTCGAAATACATTTAATGGATCCAACTCGATTCACCATGTTCCACCATGTTAGATGGCCGAATTTTCAATGTTGATGTGAATAGATGGAGATGGAGATGGAGTTGGAAACCCGGATAAAATGGGGTTGGGTTGAGGAGGGGCCAAAGGGGGCATGTGAGGTAGGTCCATGAAGGGCATGTGACCTTGAACCTACGTCCTTACGCCCTGTTCTTTCCGACTGAACCAAGTCGAACTGAATTTAAATGATAGGGGTTTAATGTAACTTAACTTAATCTAGTGGAGTTGAACAAAATTGAATCGAGCTAAGTTCACTTCTTTTCAACTTTTTTTCGGTTTACTCTTGTACTTCTGTTCACTTCAGTTCAAAAGAACAGAGTCTAAGACAACTAGACTTAATCTTAATTATAGTGAATAGGGATGAACATTATTGGTCGGAACTGAAAATAAGTTGGAAAGAACGTGACCTTAACTGACGTGAATGGTGATAGTAGACTAGTAGTAGTAGGCCAACAATTGTGGTTGGGTAGTGCCCACTTCATTGTTGGTTAAAGTGTGTACTCTACGCATTTGCTTTGATGTTATAATTGCAGGTAGTAATGTACTCCTATATTTTCTGTGTTGAATGCATTGCATTGTACTACATACTTGCATATTACATTTACATACAACTCTCAACTGCACTCTTCATTGTCTCATTATTTCTGGATATTTTGTTCCAAACTTTCAATAGTTTTTTTTGAAGAGATTAATGCGATTCTTGTTTACTGTTGGGAAATTCAGCCACCCAACTTCCCAATTTAATCAGTTTGTTTAATGTGGTTTGGCAAATGCACATCTCTTAGCGTACACACGAGACGAAAATTATTGTATGAGACCGTATTACATGATAGCAGTACTGATCCACAACAATAAATATTTCCTCCGTATCATAACGTTTTTCATCTTTCTATAATGTTTTTTTTTGCCAACGAGTCATCTATATATTACATGCTCTTAAGCGCCGTAGTTGCCAGTCTATGTGCTTTTGAGTTTCTACTTCTAGGAATAAACCTGAAATCACAGCAATGGAAGAAGGAACATTTTCCAAGGATATCATCGATTAGAGATGACAAAGCTCCCGCTGGTTTGGTAACACCGATAATTTGAGATAATTTGAGATAATGTATGTGGAGTATTTTATTAAGAGAGCATTAAGTGAAAGACATCATAGGTAAATACGAAATTACGAAGTATCCCATTTCGAATTTTTTAGGTGCGAATTTGTAACCAACCGGTGACAATTAAACTGGAAAACAACAATTCAAAACAAAATGTATTTGAAGTGGCCTGACTCATAATCGAGACTACGAGCTGAAATGATCTGACTATAACAAACCTTACGGCGTAGTAGGAGTATACTTGAGTGACCCGACTTGTATCCAACTATCCAAGTTATATGTAATCAACTCACACCGAGCCTAAATGAGGCGATCCACCCGGTTCGGTTGTGTAATCAGTAATCGTACTCCAGTGCCTTAAAACTTCGTCTCTAGAGTGTAATTTGTGACAGAGACTCTTGCGATAAATACTTATTTGTGGCGTGATGCAATTAGGGATGTTCACTGGTACAAACTTGGATCGGCTTGACCCGCGGACCGGCAACTCAAAAATTTCAAACCCGTGGATCGGACCGGTTACAAAGAAACCCGAACCGTACCGGCAAAATACACTAAATTGATTAATTTTTTTAAGTGTGGACCGGACCGGACCGAACCGCGGACCGACAATCAAGTTTTTGGAGACCCGTGGACTGGACCGTACGGTCCGGGTCGGTCGAGTTTACCGGTCCGGGTCACTTTTTGAACACCCCTAGATGCAACTGGTGATTAATGTGAGAATTTTACGACAAATAATCGAAAAAAAAAATTACAAATAGAAAAAATCAGGAATCCGTCGCAAATTCCGTATCATAGCGTAAAAAACCCAAATAGGAGTATCAGAATCCCCAAATCGATTTTATTTCTAATCCCTAAATCGAAACCCCGCCACCCTCCCTCCGACGACCGCTCACCTCCTTCCACCCTCCTCCGCCCCTCGCCGACGATACTCTGCCGCAACCAACCTACTCCCTCTGTCGCGCCGCCTCCGGCCACCATCGCCGCCGCCCTATTCCGGCCAGGTTAAGCTTCTCCAAGGTATCCCCTTTTTCCCCATAATAATTATGCTCTTTACTCTAGTTTGATTTGATTATCTGAACTTGGTTCCATCAAAGATGATATGAGATTGATCATTAGTTTCAGTTACGAGTGCTAATCGAATGAAAAATTCGTGTTTGGGAATTTCGAGATTAGGTATCGAACTTGATTGTTAATCTAGGAAGTAGGAATCCATTGGAGGATGATATCGTTAATTTCCTAACTCTGTGTTTTCAATTCAATTCAGTTCAATTCTTATCTATCGCTGAGACAATTCGATACAATATACAGAAAAAAAATGATACAGTTTGTTTATGATTTGGCAATCTTTTGACAGTGGTTGAGCTACTGATTCAATTACTGTCGAACGGGGTGATAATTTTCGAGATTCTGTATCACACCCTTTTCATTTCATGGTTGAATATGAAGTTTGTGATGAGATACAGAGAGTACAATGGAGGTAAAAAGTGATTCGTTCATGGTAAAAAGTGACCATATAAAGAGAAAAACTAACCATTTTCACTGTAAAATACTCGCAGTTGCCTTTTCCTTGTTATACTAAAGCGATAACACTACAAAACTTTCTTATTGTTCGATAAAGCATCGATTTTGTTTGAAGTTAGTCTCTTGATCTCATGAACATGAACATGAACATGAACATGTCTCTTTGTGCTCTGACTGCTGTGTACAAAGTTTTAACCTTTTATGGTCGGCAGTCTGCCAGTACGAGATGGAGCTAAAAACGAAGGCTGAAATCCAGACAAACCCAAAATCATCAATCGAGGTAAAGGTAATGTTCTTTGCCCGAGCTCGAGACCTGACCGGCTTAAGCGAGATGCAATTAGAGGTAGCCTCGGGCAGCACAGCCCGTGATTGTTTGGAATTGATAGTTGGCAAGTTTCCGAACCTTGAGGAGATACTAGGGTGCATGGTGCTTGCTATCAACGAGGAGTATGCATCAGAGTCGACTGTCGTTGAGCATAAGGATGAATTGGCCATCATACCACCTATAAGTGGTGGCTGAGATCATTTTTCCTCTGATCTTTAGTTTCCCATGTAAGTATGTTTTCAGTTCCAGGTTATGGAGTGTAGTCCACTCTCTTCTGTAACTAATTGACAAACAAAACAATGTAACAGATGCCGACCCCAAATCTTTTTGGGACTAGGGCTCTGATGATAAGTTAATAAGCATCTTGAACGAACATGATTCCTCAATATATGCTTCATGGCTACAAACTAAACATAATAGAAACTACAGTATTTGTTTTTGTAACTGAAAAACGAGAGTTTGGAGGACAAACTTTTAATCCAATTAGAGGATTATACAATCAGTTGTATAGCTCTATGTACAACTGGTTTTAAGATTTTGAGCTTTATCACAAAGATTTCGAGTTTTGCCGTAAATTTTCTGAGTTTTAGTGTAAAATTGTCGGGTTAAATCACGTAAATGTTTAAGCTCAGCAACTTACAACTCAGCTCAAAAACTTTTATAAATTCAATAAATCTACACAAAAGTTCAACAATTTTGCCCTGGTTGTACAATGGTACTGTACAACCAGATGTATAATCCTATTTTCCCTTTTAATCTGAGGATGATACATAAGCCAGTGTTATTGTTTTAGTAAGACGGGGCCGGACATGGGCTGAGCTAAGTGTGAAATTTTGGCCCACGAATAAGCGTGTTAGCGGGTTTTTTTGTTGGGTCAATCAGACGATATGTACCATTAAGTCATTAACAGCTCTAATTAGAGTCTTATTTAAGTACATTTGAATGATTGTTTGAAGTTGACTATTTGCCTATAAATTGGCTAATGACTGCACCTGCATGTGCTTATTACTACTACGTATTAAAGAGTCCGCTTCTTCCGTACGTATTAGTCGTACTTAGGAACAACATGGGATGGATTTGGATCTGCAGATCAAAAACCAATGTAATGTGCAATCGAGTTTTCCAAGTTATTTTCGACTCACTTCATTTCAATCTCATTAGATTCCAGTTCAGTTTAGTTTAGTTTGATCTATTAAGCTGAAAAGATCGGGATCCAAGCACGTACCCTTCATTTGTTTAATTAGTCCCATCTTACACTATTTATCTTTCTATTAACTTTTCTTCGCCCACTTGGTCTAAAACTCACCCGAATCAACATTGATCTCGAGTTAAATAAGATGATCAACGGTCCAATGACTCGACTGCTTGATAATCAGACCTAAACCCGACTCAGATAAGTAGATAACCCACTGGATTAATTAAACCAATCAAGGGCACAATGCAAGTAGACAACTAGACACATTTTGCGCCTCATGTTGTGCTTAAACTCACAAGCTTAATTAATGAGTAACTACATAAACTGTGATTAGTAGCATAATACTACTATATATAAGCTCACTTTCATCCTTCGTTTAAAGGTATATATCTCCTAATTTTTATGATTACACTACCAATTTTATTTCTCTTAATCATTCATGCAACGATTCGCAATGACGTTTTCTCATCCTATTTGCTTTGTGCTTCTCGCATTGACAATTAGTGGCTCGTCTTATATCGCGTCCGCTCTCCACCCGCGCCATCTTGATGGTGAGTTTTCCCCTTGCACCATACCGTCTTTTCATCCATCATTTCGTCTTTCTTAAGACAGATATATACGTCATTATATTAAGATTTTCTGTTAATCCCTAGGCAATTCTGATTTTGTTTTTTTTGGTTCAACGAAGAGCGTACTTAGTCGCATTACAATATGGGGGAGGGGGGATTCGAACTTGAGACTTACTGTCTCAGAGCACCTAATCTTAACCACTGGGCCAAGGCAATTCTGATTTTGTCATAATGTATATATCTGGTTCAATCTAGTTCAGATTTATCGGAGATGTCTTAGCCTAGTGGTTAAGACGAGTGCTCTGGGACAGTACAATAGGTCTCAGGTTTGAATCCCCATCTCTATTCTATATTGTAATGATCTAGTTCAAATTTGAAATGTGTATATCTGTCTTAAAGTATATTTTTGTCCTGACAGGACTCCTCCCGAACGGAAACTTTGAAGAGGGACCGAACCCATCGAACCTAAAAAACAAGGTAATAATAGTAGGAAAATACTCCCTTCCCAAATGGGAAATCGACGGACTGGTAGAGTACATTTCAGGTGGAAAACAAGGCGGCAGTTTCTACTGGGAGGTGCCGCGTGGGACCCACGCGGCTAGGTTAGGGAACGAGGCCTCGATCTCACAGTACGTGAGAGTAAATGAGAGCTCTTACTACTCGATCACGTTCAGCGCCACACGGACGTGTGCACAGGACGAGGTTTTACGGGTCCAAGCCTCGGGTATTTGGGCCGATTTGCCCATACAAACGGTTTATAGTAGCAATGGAGGGGATACTTATGCTTGGGCCTTTAAGCCCACTTCTAAGATTGTTAAGGTCACTTTCCATAACCTTGGTGTCCAAGAAGATCCCACTTGTGGCCCACTTATTGATGCTATTGCTATTAAGGAGATGCTCTCATTACCTAAACCTAGAGGTACACTCACTCACGGTGCAGATCTTCTGTCCCATTTTTTTTGTTCCACTCTGTGCGTCATACCATACATGAGATGACACTTCGCCTATTGCATAAATAAAATATGATAAAAGTATTATAACTTGTTGATGTGTCATCCCGTTTATGATGTGGCACACGGATGAGACACAAAAATGGGACGGGAGATCCGCACTGACGCACTCTCATCGGACCAGATGTCAACTAGTTTAATTTACTTTAATCTGATTTGATTCATGTCAAAATAAAATCGAAATGAGCTAATTCCAATCATTAATTCAGTTTCAGCTAACTTTTCAATCAGATTCTGTTTGGTAAACAACATATTTGAGTGAAAAATACTAAGATTTCGGTCTAAATCAGATTCTGTTACCGTCAATCTACTATTTTCATGTGTTTGACAACAACATATTCCAATAGCATATTGACCGGGATTTACTATTTTCGAATATGCTGCTATTGAATAGCATATATTCAATTTATACATGAAAACAATCTGATTGTCCGATCATATAATATGTTACATATTGCTAATTACCAAACACTTTTTTTTTTAGTTCTGCTAATTTAATTTGATAGTCAAACCACCATTCTCTGCTAATGTTATCCGTTGTTACAAATCTGTTACTGTCATTTGCCAAATACGTTTCACGAATTGACAGTCATCGGTATCTATCAATGCAGGGAAAAACCTAGTGAAAAACGGGGGATTCGAAAGAGGACCACATGTATTCAAAAACTTCTCGACGGGGGTGCTTCTATTACCACACCAACAAGACGTAGTAAGTCCGCTCTATGGCTGGATAATAGAATCCTTAAAACCAGTCAAATACATAGATTCAAAGCACTTCTCAGTGCCCTCAGGCTCATTTGCAATAGAATTAGTAGGAGGAAGAGAAAGCGCGATCTCTCAGATCATACGTACCACCCCTTTAAAGTCGTACGTCCTTACGTTCACAGTTGGAGACGCTAAGAACGGGTGTCACGGGTCGATGATGGTCCAAGCATTTGGGGGTAAACAAAATGTTAAGGTACATTTTGTGTCTAATGGTAAAGGTGGGTTTACAAAGGGTGTTATGAAATTTGAAGCAATTAGTAGGAGGACTAGGATTACTTTTTGGAGTGCTTATTATCATACAAGACTTGATGATTTTGGTCATCTTTGTGGTCCGGTTTTGGATGATGTTAAGGTCGTACCTTTTAAGTCTTAAGTATCGAATTTAAGTATCACCGTATTATTACAAGTAATATAATATGTTATTCCGTATAATATTGAGGAAATTAGATCGAGTTTATACTATTATTAGGTGAGGTAAACTCGATTGTATTACCTTTTGTAATGTTTTTTCTAATTGTATACCTATTTTAACCTTTTAATCAATACCGTCATGTTTTTAACTTTTTATCTATATAAGTGCCTTAGTTTCGAGTTTATAGATCTTGTTAAAGTTAATAAGTTGAATAATGGTATGGTAATACTATTTCTTAAATCTAACTTAAGTCAATATAATGTTGACAATAAAATTGGGATGTACGGAATAAAAGTTTTAGTAATTAGATTACTGTCATGACTTTTTTAGAACACGAATTATTATCTGTGACATAGAAATTGTTATAAATTGCGAAACATTACTCATTTAGCTTAGAAAAAAAGCTGAACATGCAATCTAGGAAATAACAATGCTCTGACCTTCTCTATCATCTATACAGATTATATTACATTTGAACCATTATAACAATATGATAGATATCAATCTGATCCATCACAATGGAAACTTTAAGTAAGACTATAGTCATAACATTATCTTTAACCTAGTCTATATATGCCCTTCTCAAATTAACATCGACTATAACTTTTATATTGTTATAATGAGTAAAATATAATTCACCTAGATAGAAAATAAATAAAAATAATAACCCTCGATAATAACAATACTTCATCTGTCTGAATCAAAATAGATTATATCTGATCAGTTATAACGATACAACAGATTATTATGCATGCCCTAGCTAGTTGTTGTCCTCATGTTTAGGTTGTTGTTGTTGAGATTGTTTACCCATAACTTGGTCTTTAATCTTTTGAGCAACCTTGTCTTCAACCCTTTGAGCAGTCTTCCTCCATGCATTATTGACTGCATCTCGAATCGGTTCCTTCACTTTGTCGTCGAATACGTTCTTCATCTTCACTATGTGTTCTCCTGTCTCTTTGAAATGGTCTGCTGTTTCTTTAAGTGATTCCGTTGCTTGCTTCGCCTTTTCTATCGCTTCATCTGCCTCTTTCTCCTTCTTCCCTTTTCCTAACCCGAATATCTTCTGCACTCACAGTTATTATCATCAGTACCAGCTAAATTAGTGTAAGACATAACATGATGGAAAATATAATCATATAAATCGAGGCCTGATCTCTTGATAACAGTTTTGGGAAGAAGGTCCGCAAGAGTGTTGTCTATTGGTTAAAACTTGTGGTCACCAACCCAAGAGTTTCAGGTTTAAGTCCCTGCAAGCGTGAACTTGTGGGAGTTTTATGACTTGAGAGTTGAGACTATGCCCCTTAGGCTTCGAGTCTGTCGCCCACGGGTGGTTTACCTGTTGTGCGTGGTTTGCAGTTTACCCAGAGCGTACCAATAGTAGCAACAATGAAATAGTTACAAATTACAAATGATGTAACAAGAGTTATTCAGAGAAACCAAAACGTTATGCACGGGTGGTTTACCTGTTGTGCGTGGTTTGCAGTTTACCCAGAGCGTACCAATAGTAGCAACAATGAAATAGTTACAAATTACAAATGATGTAACAAGAGTTATTCAGAGAAACCAAAACGTTATGCATGTAATCCATCGATGTTTTATTTACTGCTGGCAAAAAAAAAGTTACGAAAAATCTTTCGATCAATAACTTAATGAGAGACCGTCTTCTGAGTTTTTGTTGGCAATCAAATAAATAACATAGGAAATTTGCAAAATTTGAAACTTACATTTAAGGGTCTTGAAGATGAAATGGGATGCACCCTATAGTTAATTGTGCATGGGATAATCCGTGATATCGTCATTTTTGTAATTAAACTCATAATTCTTCTTCAAATTAAATTAATTTTGCATAATAATCCTTTTAAATTTCTGTTATTATGTGTCTAATTTTATCTTAGAAAAAAATGTTTAGAGATCTAGTATGTAGCTTGCATTGTGTGATGTTTTATTGTGGTGTGTGTTGATGCATGGATGGTATTACAAATGCTCATTACATACTAGGATGTTGGGATTTTTTTTTAATAAAAAAATAAATAAAAAATTATAAGTTAGAACCCTTTATCAAGATTCCGATGTAAATAGTAGACTGGTAATTTATTTATTAATCGAACCAGTTTCACGTGTTTGTGGTAAACGGTATATTACGATAGAATACCGATCAGATTTTTTTTAATATGCGACTTATAGGAGCATATTGTAAGTTTGTAATTGCATATTCAATTTAATTTATACATAAATACAATCTAATTATTATTCTGTAATCCTTTAATTACCAAACAATATTTGTTTTTTTTTTATCGTCCAGTGAAGCGCGCACGTAGTCGTGTTACAATGAGGATCGAACCTGATGTCTATTGTACTGTCTAGGATATTTGTCTTAATTCTTAACCACTAGACTAGCTAAGACATCCATTGTAATACCAAACGTCATTTCTCAACTTTACTAATTTGATTTTATAGTCAAACTTGTTACTAGCATCTGTTAACCGTGTTCGTTCTACTAATGTTATAGAAATCTGATTTAGTCGTTTATCAAACAGAGCCATAGCATTCATCATCACGACTCTTAATACTTGTTAACAACAAATAATGAATTCCATCTATTCTAATGTCTGGTTAACAACAAATTGTACAACAACAAAATTTCTAAAATGAATTTGTTCGAACTTTTTAGTTGGTTTGTAAATTATCAATACATAAATCCTGTCGATTGGCATTGAGACATACATTATAATCCTAACGACAGGTGAAACAACGACAAATTCTCTTTCAATCTCAAGAGCAATACACGTGCTCGGATTAAAATGTTAAAGAAATCAATTCAATCAAACCTCTAAATGAATGATTTCATAGTCTAACATGAGCCTAGCTAAAAGGACTATATATAGCAGCCACCAACTGTTATTACATATACAAAAATTTAGAAGAAACGGTCTGTCATCGATGTTAACCAACTACACCAAGCCTCTTGTTATTAAGTAGACTTGTCATTATTTTGTTGTTGTTGTTGTTGTTTTCCCAAAACCCTATCTTTAATCTTTTCAGCAACCTTGTCTTCAACACTATCCACTGCCTTATTCCATGCATTGCTCACTGCACCTTTAAATGGGTCCTTTATTTTATGGACCACCACCTCAGCTATGTTACCTACCTAAAATAAAATAAAATAAAAATTACATCGTATACTCATATTATTGTATTAACTCGTAAAAATTATCGTCAAAAATTGAAAGTTAAATACATGACTTAGATTTCAAAAACAATTGACCGAAACAAATAAAAATAATACTTCTTCCTTTACGTTTTATAAGTCATCATTTAAAATTTTCTGCAAAGGTAAAGATAATTCATTTGAAATGTTACAGTACAATATTACTCCGTATTACTTTGTATTGAGACTTATTTTTATGAATAACGGTAATTTTTGCTCGTAAAACCCTAAAACAATGTATGTGAGTTTGTACTTTGAAAGTAAAAGTCATAGGAAACGTAAACCGACATATAAAAAAAGGAATCACATTTTCAAAAATGAGTTTTAAAACGAAATTAAATAAATGGAGTGTTACAAATCGATCTTGTAATAACAACCATGAGTGTATTATACTATTATATTACTCCGTATAAGTTAGGTTCATTTTAATTTATTATCAAAAAATTGAATTGACATTATTACAGAATTATCTGATAATTTAACAACAAAATTATCTTATGAAACAATTTATCGTGATTTTATAATACAATTAAAAATTACTTGAAAATTAAATATGTTTATTAGTGTGTTTAAAAATAAATTTATGTGAGATGGTTTGACGAAAAATTTATCGATTTTAAAAATAATAATAAAATGAAGAGATTAAATGGAATATTACGGTTTGAGAAGTAGAGTTAGCGGTGTTCTTAATATGTCCGGTTGTCTCTTTAATATGGTCAGCTGTTTCTTTAAGCGATTCCGTTGCTTGCTTTGCCTTTTTTATTGCTTCTTCTGCCTCTTTCTCCTTTTTACTTTTTACCAACCCAAATATTTTCTGCATTATTCCAAATATTAACAGTAGTTCTCCTGTGAGACCGTCTTATAATAATTTATTGTAAGAGAACCTAATAGAATTAAAAATTAATAAAAAATAACTTTCTTATATCGTGAGACTGTCTCATACAAGAATTTGTGAAATATTAATTAACACAAAGTAATTACACACATAATTTGTCACAAAAATAAACCTTCCATTCGTCCCATTAAGGTGCTCCGATTTTACTCCAATGTGAACGATATACAATTTCAAATGAGAACATCGATCTCTTTGTGAAGAAGGGACTAAAATATTACTTCCTCCATCCAGATAATTTGTTTGCCTTTGCTTTTAACACAAAGATCAAGGAGGAGGAGGAGAACCAATAATTGAGTGACATGTGGAGGAAAGAGTATGTTTATGTTGATGAACAAATTAAATTACTCATGAAAAATCCTTCTAAAATAGAAAGACAAATAAATGATCAAGATGCCTTAAAATGGAATAGGCAAACAAATGTCCGGGACAGAGGAAATAGTAGTAGTGTTAACCCTGTTTGTCAAAACTAGCTGAAAAACTAATTAAAATCTGAAATTGAGTAACTCTATGAAGAAACCGTCTCTCACTAATTTATGGGGAAACATAACATGAAAATTTGAAATTTAATACTCGTAAATCGTAACTCCCTTGTCGTCATGTAAAAAATCTCTTAATAACAAATATTGAGAGACCGTTATTTCTTCATCGTTTTGTATGAAATTGTGAATATAAAGCTTACATTTAATGGTGTGGTGGATGAAATGACATGCACCCTATTGTCAAATGTGCATGGGATTATCCTTGATGTTGGCATTTTTGTTAAACTCATGTTTCCCATCTTTCTTCTTCTTCTTCTCCTTCTAATTTAATTTTGAATAATCCTTTCAATTTTTATTTTTTATTTATTTATGTTACTAATTTCTTGTTTAGAGATCTAACAAATTATGTGATGTTTATTATGACATGCATTGATGGATTGTATTATTTCCTATAAAAATGCTCATGTATAATTTTGGTGAAATTCTAACCCTTTATCAAGATCTAGTATCATTGCATACAATCAAATTATTAGTAGGATTGTATTTAAATAATTAAAATATTCTAAAATTCATACAGTATAAATTTAGAAACTGAAGATCAAATTATACAAACATCGATGTAATTAACAAATATATTATCAAAATTTAATTTTATTTTTTAGTCTCTTGAAACAATTAAATATTCAATACTATATTAACACTAAGGCCATGTTTTTTCTAGCTGAATTGAAATTATACGTCCAACACTAATACTTTCAATATCAATCACATTTAGGTTATGTATAACAAAAATTAATTAGAATCTAAAAAGTTAACGTAACATCATATTCAAAATTAAAATTATTCGCCTTTTCAATTTATTTATATATTACAACATTGTCTAAGTTTAGAAAACCGTTCTACAAAACATCACTAAAAAGTTTAACAACAAGCTTGCGGCAAGGAATCAAACATTCTTCCAATTCTGCAAAACCCGACACAAAAAAAATTATACAATAACAATTAGCATAAGTCTTCAGTGGACACGTGTTAAGATCGATAATAAATAAATGAGAAGTATATATGAATGAATTTTAATTACCTTTTTAATTAGGGTTTTGTTGTTTGTGTTGGTAAAAGTGAAGAGGAATCCCTTGTACATCTGTCCATGCAATTTGGCATATTCGTCGAAAATAAACACCAGAAAAAGTAACAAAATACAAACTTTGCTTGGTTTACTGCTTCTGTTTCTCTTATCAATGTACAATTAATAATAAAAATTAGTAAAATTATTGCTATAACTTTTTTGCTTCCATTTGCTCCCTCCATGATTTATGCAACAAATTAAAGTGAAATTATTATTATTATTATTATTATTATTATTATTATTATTTTTTTTTTTACGAATATTAATATTTGTTTGAAAATTGGTTGTAAATGTGAGTGTTGAACATATATGCGTGAAGTGTTAGGTCATTATATATAAAGTATACATACATACACGTATTTGTGATTATCCGTATGAACATTAATGTAGATCAAGTGTATTTAGAAATGTTTCATAACTTGGAAGTAACAATTTGACTAGAGATGATAACAAATATTCCCTCCGATTACCTATTTTCTTCATCTTTCTTTTTGGGAAGAAAATAAGGAGGTAGTAATTATATTAGTAAAATAATAGAATGTGAAATGAAAAGGTAAGAGAGAGAAATATTATATTAATTAAATGAGAAAAAGTAGAATGAAAAATTAGAAGAGAGGAATATTATATTAATTAAATGAGAAAAAGTGTGGTGGAAAAGTAGGAGAGAAGAATATTATATTAATTAATGAAGAGGGTAAAACTTTTCTTAAAAGGAAAGATGGAAGAAAATCAAACTCAATCCAATAAGAAAAGAGGGAAGAAAATAGGTAATCAGAGACAATTAAAGTCAAGATCTCACCTCGAAAAAGCAAAACGTCATATAAAAAATACGGAGAGAGTATTAAAGAACATAGAAAAATACAATGGAGATGTATTATACTCCCTCCGTTATAAAATATAAGTAGTTTTAGAGGATTGAAGACTTTATTTTTTATAAGTTGTTTTACATTTTTCAATACAGTAAAACTCCTTTAATTGGTTAAGAGGGGTTTTCCAATTTTCAAAACAGCTTAATATTCACTTAAAACACTTTCTTAATAAGTGTGCAAATATCTTAAACTACCTATATTTTGTAACGGAGGGAGTAATACATTAATACATTAATACATGTTTTTCGGAGATTCTGGGGTTGGGAAGTAGAAAGTAAAATTAGGGGGCAGGAGAAGCAAAGGCAAGGAATTCAGGTTTAGACTCCAAATTGGCCATCTCTTTGTGTTCCAAGAACAACCAAGCTTCAATCCCATCACCATCACCATCACCATCGTCACTCCTATAATCATTCAATATAATCATATTCCTATGAAAGGGAGACATCCTTCCATCAGTTGGTATCATCCTAACGGGTGTCCCAAACCCGAAATCCAGATCACTAAACCCGAGTCTACTCCAGCTGATCAGCCTATACGCCCTGTCTTTGTGCTCCACCAATGTGTTGATCACTTTACTCCAATTCTCCATCACCCCCTCCACCCCCTCCTCCCCTTGGTACCCTCTCATCTCCTCCTTCATCTCCAACACCGCCGAGTTTATTCCTGCAACAAGCTCCCGCAGCAGAAACCCCTGCTCCTTCTCCTTCTCATGCTTCTCTGCTTTGGCGATTGTGATCACGGCTAAGTTGCCTATGGACCCACTTGGGAGCGGCGGCTCAACCCGTGGCCTAATGTCCAACGTCACATGAAGCACCGACGATGATGAATTTGATGAGACGGACAACGCCTGCTCCCAAATGAACCCGGCAATGGCTTGGAAACTGGTGGGGTTAGGGACTTTGACACTTGCAGCCTTTGCTTTGAGTTTGTCAAACACACGGGTCTTGAACACGAAACTCTTTGCCACGGTGGGGGACCGTTCCGCTTCTTCCTTGTAGACGTTAACCACGGGAAGTTGCAACGGTTTAGTCGTGGGAGGGAAGGCTGCAACGCACGCATCCAAATCCAAATTTGGCTCGACAATGTCGTTGTCGTCCTCTGGACGACATTGGGCTGCCGTCAGTGCAGCCCAATGCTTTAGAAAGGTGACCGCTGAAATACCGTCTAGGAGCTTGTGTATATCGTACCATCCTATTGAAACCCCACCACATGAGAATTTTGTGACCTGCATCATATCATGTCGATCGTATTAATAATATTAAGTTTGCTTTATACACAAAAATTAAAAAGCAAAAAAAAAAGTGTAACTACCATCATTTTCACCGTCTTCTTGGTGTTTTTGGGCACAATATTTTAGGGAAAGAGAATACTTGGTTGTGGTTGAGTGGAAGGAAAATTGGGTTAGTATTAACCATGTATTTTGTATCAAAAATAAAAGAATAAGATTTTAGAGAAACTATCCAAAAAATGAAAGGAAGAAGAGGTTAGTAAAAAGGAGGTACTATTAACTGAGCGATCATATTAATAATATTAAATGAGAAAAAGTGGGGTAAAAAAGTAGAAGAGAGTAATATTATACTTCCTTCATTTTCTTGAGTTAGTCTCATATTCCTTTTTGAGTATCTTTTTGGGTTAGCTCCATTTTGTTTTAAGGAAATATTTTTATCTCTATTTCTCTCTCATCAAATGCATCATATTCCTTTTCTCTTACTTTTTCACCTTTTCTTAAATTCCGTACCAAACCCCAAAGGAACTAACTCAAGAGAATGAAGGGAGTATTAATTAATGATTATTTAATTTGTATATTGTGTAATTTAACTAACCTGGATAGCTAAGTGAGTAAGCTCGGAGACGTGTGGGTCCCCCATGCCAAGGGACTCAACAGGAGGGAGTAACTTGACCATTGAGTCTAGTTTTCGAGTTGAGTTGAGTAGATAAGAAAGGGTACAATCAGCTTGTGCTTCCAAGAAAGGGAGGCCGTCGTCAGTGCAGTTAACCGTGGAGTTGTTGATTTTACCGGCGAGAGGGTAGAATTTAGTGAGGGTTTGGGAGAGGGTGGCTTTGAGGCGAGGAATGAGGTCGTGGGTCTGAGTCTGGGTCTGGGTCTGAGTCGTGGCAGAGTAGAATACAAGGCCGCAAGTAGGGAAGATGGGAACCAAAGGGAGGATTTGGTTGAGGAAGGAGAGTTTGAAGACTTTGAGATGAGGAGGCGTCGGGGATGACGGTTTCACTGATTCTCTTGATACTATCTTTACACTTACTAGTTCTTGTGTTTCATCCATTTTTTCAAGCTACCTACTTCAACCAAGGTTTATAGGAAATTGTACAGGGTGATCGAGACAATGAAGTGAGTAGTTGATTGAATTGGGTTGAGGTGAGTGGGTGTATTTATAATCCGAATGTTATTGTATACGGAGTATTGAGTAGTAGCTAGTCCAGGCTTAGCAATGAGCATGCAAGAGTCACTATATATATATATATAGAGAGAAGAGATCAAATTCTATATTAAAGTTACAGATGACATACGATAAAGTTGCATTTGTTCAAAATTGATACTCCCTCCGTTCCAATGAATTGTTTGTCTTTGGTTTTGGCACCAAGGGAAAGAGATCCAATTAGAATGTGACATGTGGAGTCAAGCATCAAATTACATGTAAAAAGCATTCCTAAAATAGAAAGGGAAACAATTCATTGAGAAGTCCCAATATGGAATAGGCAAACAATTCATTGGGACGGAGGGAGTATGTAACTATAACATTCAGCATTGTTATCATCTCGTGTAACTTTAAGTATTTTTTGTGTAACTTTAATACTGGAACTTATGAAGTTATGAGAGTTGTTGACAATCAATTAGCATAACATTTTGGTTTAAATGCTTAATTAATCGAATTACAATAAAGAGTAGAAGACAATCGAATTTCATGAGTAGTTTAACCAACAATACTTCTCCCTAAGAGTTATCTGTTTTAAACATTAACTGTTTGAATAATATTCAACTTTCACTTTTTCTAAGTCTTTTATTTCGACTAATTATTCCGTCATATGTTTAAAACGGATATATATCTGTATTAAACTAAAAATTGTTTTTAAACAATAAACTAACGTTATTAATTAAATGAAAAATGTACTTTAAGCCTATTATTATTATTATTATTATTATTATTGTTATTATTATTATATTCAGTGGTAGCCCTTTGGTAGGTGTAGTGCAAATGCACTTAAGACTTTTGTTAACTGTAGGGGTGGCTGTGGTAGGTGTAATGTAAAAAGAAAAGGATGATATATATTGACTACCTCCGACTCCATTGTCAGGAAAGAGGATTTAAAAATAATAGAATATAAACGGGTCTCAACCATCACCTGAACGAACCATCTCAATCAAAATTTTGAGGTGATGGCTGAGAGCCGTTTATATTCTATTATGTCCCTTTACTCGAATGTCGTGACCTCTGACTCTGATACCATGTTAACAAATCATCTCAACCAAAACCTTAAGTTGATGGTTGAGACCCGTTTATATTCTATTAGAAAAAGTTAGGGAAATAAATAAGCATTGGAGATGAGTATGTACTTCGTATTGCAGTCTACCACCACTAATCGGTGAGTGAGTGAAATTATGGTGAAGATCTTTATCAATGGTGGATCACAAAAGTAGCAATTTTCAACGTTAATTGTCAAATATTCAATAATGGTCACTTGCTTCTACCTCAAGTTGGTGTCGGCTGATCAAAAAGGTGAAAGCAATTGCCAAAAAAAGTTATCGAGTGTTCTGTTTTGTTGACGATGAGTACATTATTCGGGGTCAAATATTATATTACTCCCTACGTTCCAATGAATTGTTTGTCTTTTCTTTTGGCACCAAGGGTAAGAGATCTAATGAGAAGGTGACATGTGGAACAAAACTCATGAGAATGGTCAAATTGCATATAAAAAGCATTCCTAAAATAGAAAGGCAAACAATTCATTGAGACGTCCCAATATGGAATAGGCAAACAATTCATTGGAACAGAGGGAGTAAATCATAGTACAAAATTTTCGCAAGTAAGAGAATCGCATCCTTTCATTTCTGGGCCGGGCACAATTGAGTTACGTGGTGTGCGACAGTATTACCATCACGTCTAACCTGAGACCAAAGACATTGAACAAAACACGATCTATATATAAGCAAGTAAATCAACAATTAAAAGACCAAAAGGTTCCCGCATAACTCAACCTGACCTCTTCATCTACTTTATTGTAATGCGACTAAGTGTGTCTGTTTCATTCGTTAAATACCAATAAAAAATAAAACATAATGGTGACATCGTTTCTCTGAAAAAACTACTACAGTACTTTATTTGGTTGTATTAGCTACGTAAGAGTTCCAATATAATCGTGTTAAAAATCCCCTTGTCACGTTGTTAAAGCGTCAAATTATATATAGGCCATTGTCATTGAGGATGTCCAACAATAATAAGGATGTCTGACTGAAAGAAGCTGAATTGAATTCATACGTATCCAATACTTTAATTATTATCAATCGATCACATTTATTTAGGCCATGTATAGAAAAAATCAACTAAAATTTAAAAAATTAAATAAAAATAAAAAAAATTAATAAGTATCATATTCGAAATAAAAATTATTATTCGCCTTTTTTTTTTAATCTTTTCTTATTAGGTACTATATATTACAATATTGTCTAATTTTAGAAAACCATTCTAGAGTACACCACATCACTAAAAGGTTTTAAGAATTATTACTAAGCTATGAGCCAAGGAATCGAACATTCTTCCAATTCTGCAAAACCCGACACACAAAAAAATCGTAACAATTAGCATAAGTCGTCAGTGGACACATGTTAATTAAGATCGATAAACATAATAATAGAATAAATAAATAAAATGAGAAGTATAAATGAAATTTAATCACCTTTTTAGGGTTTGCATAATCTAGTTTATTGTATGAATGACATCAATATTTTTAGGGTTTTCTTGTTTATTTTGATGAAGTGATGAGGAATCTCCCGTACATTTGTCCATGCACTCTGGCATATTGGTCGAAAATAAACACCTCACATAATAACAATACACCCACTTTGCTTGATTTTCTGCTTTTGTTTCTATTATCAATGTACAATTAACAATAAAAATTAGTAAAATTATTCCTAAAACTTTGCTTATTTTTGCTCCTTCCATGGTTTATTCATGCAACAAATTAAAGTGAAATTATTATTATTATTATTATTATTATTATTATTATTATTATTATTATTATTATGAATATTAATATTTGTTTGAATAAAATTGGTTGTAAATGTGAGTTGAACATACATGCATGAATTGTTAGGTCATTATATATAAGAACGGTTTTTTTAATGTGTGAATATATACACGTATTTGAAATTATCCGTTTCATCATTAATTAATGTAGATCAAGAGTATTTAGAAATGTTTAGTAACTTATTGGAAGTAATAAATAACAGTTTGACTAGAGATAACAAATATATATGGTATGTGATAAAAGAAAAATGGAAGTAGATCGTGATGTGTCCAGATTCAAGTCGATTAATAAATGACTGATACTCGGAATATATATGTATATCTAACTTTAGAATTGATGAATAATTGATCGACACGAATAAAAATAATACTTACTCCGTTTTATGTTATAAGACATTTAAGTTTTTCCACAAAAATAAAGAAAATTCATTTGAAATGTTACAATATACTCACATTAATTAGTTAAATAAGGAGTATATATAATATTTACTTAGGAAATATAAAACAACATAGAAAAATACACTTGAGATGTATAATACACGTTTTTCGAATATTCCGGGGTCTGAAAAAAAGATTGAAAATTGCACAACGTAATCCTCTGGTCATCGAAAATGACCACACAAAATTATTTTAGCATCAACATGGAACATTCGAGGGTACTGTTAAGTGATAAACCAATGTTGCTTGCAAATAATTTTTTTGTGTAAAAGCGACCTATACATGTGTACTTGTTGTTTGGTCTTGAAAACGAACGGGGTCCCTTATGAAGCGACCCCCGACACATGGTACAAAATTCGGACAAAAATAAAACGCAACCCTACCCGACCTTCGAAATGACTCAAACTGAAGGTTAAATATACACAGGTATTATCAAAGATTCTGGGATTTGAAACAAAAATGGCCGAAAACTGCACAACGTTTTCGTCGGGTCATGAAAAATGACCATAAAAATTTTTAGCAACGATGTAGAACATTTGAGGGTGTCATTAAGTGATGAACCAATGTCGCTCGCAAAACGATTAGTCATGTAAAAGCGACGTGTACTTGTTTATTGCGTAAATACATCATCGACTGTGCTTTTTTGCAGCTAAAATTTTGTGTGCGCATTTTATATGCAACCCGTATAACATCCTGGAAAAATTTCGACCATTCTTATTTCGGCCCCCCGAATTTCAGAAAAACGTGCATAACACACTTTAGTATTAACGGTTTAATTTCAAGGGTCGTTTTGTCTTCTCACAATTTTTATACCACGTATCGGAGACCGCTTCACGATAAAACTCCTTTTGTGTGACTAATAGATTGTAGGCCGACGAGGTCTCTTAAAGGTCTCGATTTAAAATCATATGACCCTCATATTACACCGGGACATTTCACTTGATGTGGGGTTTGTTTGGCGCGTATCTGGAACCATTTTACTTCAGGATCCAAAAGGCCGAAAAAACATGGATAATAACCTTAAAATCGATCGTTTTTTGCTATTTTTCGTAAGCGGGGAAAGTTGATCTAAACGCGAATGTTTTTTTGACGAAAACTTGTCAATAGGAATAGAATGCCTAATAATAATTATTCGAACCCTCTGTCACGATATAAATTGGAATATAACTCATGTTTCGACTGATTCCGACACCTCTCGAACGATAAAATTATGGCACTTAAAGATCTCGATTTTAAAACATATGACTCTCATATTACACCGGGACATTTAATTTGGTGTGCGGTTTGTTTGGCACGAATTAAGAATCATTTTATTTTGGGACCCAAAAGGCTGAAAAAACGTGGAAAATAACTTCAAAATCGACGTTTTTGGATATTTTTCGTAAGCGGGGAAAGTTGATCTAAGCGTGAATGTTTTTTGACGAAAACTTGTCGATAGGAATAGAATGTCTAATAATGATTATTCGAACCCTCTGACACGATATAAATTTGAATATAACTCATGTTTCGACTGATTCCGACACCTCTCGAACGATAAAATTATGTTCCTTAAAGGTCTCGATTTAAAACCATATGACACTCATATTACAGCGGAACATTTCATTTATTTGGTGTGGGATTTTTTTTACGCGAATTTGGAACCATTTTATTTCGGGATCCTAAAGGCCGAAAAAACATGGATAATAACTTTCAAAATCTTTCGTTTTTGGCTATTTTTCATAAGCGGGAAAAGTTGATCTAAACGCTAATGTTTTTTTGTCAAAAACTTGTCGATATGAATATAATGCCTAATAATGATTATTCGAACCCTCTGACACGATATAAATTGAAATATAATTCATGTTTCGACTGATTCCGATACCTCTCGAACGATAAAATTATGGCTATATATTAAATGTCTCGATTTAAAACCTCATGACCCTCATTTTACACCGGGACATTTCATTTGGTGCGGGGTTTGTTTGGCACGAATTTTAAACCATTTTACTTCGGGACCCAAATGGCCGAAAAAATGTTGATAATAACCTTCAAAATCGATTGTTTTCTGGCTATTTTTCGTAAGTGGGGAAAGTTGATCTAAACGCTAATGATTTTTGACGAAAACTTGTCGATAGGAAAAGAATGTCTAATAACGATTATTCGAACCCTCTGACACGATATAAATTGGAATATAACTCATGTTTCGACTGATTCTGACACCTCTCAAACGATAACATTATGGCCCTTAACGGTCTCGATTTAAAACCACATGACCCTCATTTTACACCGGGACATTTCATTTGGTGTGAGGTTTTTTTGGCGCGAATTTGGAACCATTTTATTTCGGGACCCAAAAGGCCGAAAAAACGTGGATAATAACCTTCAAAATCGATCGTTTTTGGCTATTTTTCGTAAGCGGGAAAGTTGATCTAAACGCAATTGTTTTTTGACGAAAACTTGTCAATAAAATAGAATGCCTAATAATGATTATTCGAACCCTCCGACACGATATAAATTGGAATATAACTCATGTTTCGACTGATTCCGACACCTCTTGAGCGATAAAATTATGGCCCTTAAAGGTCTCGATTTAAAATCATATGACCCTCATTTTTCACCAAGACATTTCATTTGGTGTGGGGTTTGTTTGGCGCGAATTTGGAACCATTTTACTTCGAGACCCAATAGGCCGAAAAAACGTGGATAATAACCTTCAAAATCGAGACACAGCTTTATTTCTTGGCTTGTGTTTAAGGGGGCTTTAAACACTAGAGTGAAACTTTTGAGGATCGGGGTTGCAGACTCCGACCTTTGCTATTTTTGTGACTCGCAGGCTGAGACTTTTGAACACCTATTTTTTGGGTGTTGTTGGAGCTCAAGAGTTATAGGCCTTCTGAGTCAGTGGGTGAAGAAGCGAATCCCTAGCAATAGAGGTTTGGAGTGGGCTACTAAGATGAGAGGTACCAAACTTCAGTGCAACATCCTTAGGGCTATGATCAATGCGGCGATCTATCATATTTGGAGACAGCGGAATGTGTGCAGAATTGAGGGAGCTGTTCAGCAACCAGAATGTGTCGTCAAGTTGATTAAGATGGATGTTAGAAGTCGAATTATGTGTAAGATCAAATACCCCATCAGTGCTAGAGATAACCAATGGCTACATAATTTGTTGTAGTCATTCTTTGTAAATTGGATACACACATATTTATACATACTTACCCTTTACCAAAAAAAAAAAAAAAAACCTTCAAAATCGATCTTTTTTGGCTATTTTTCGTAAGCGGGGAAAGTTGATCTAAACGCGAATAATTTTTGACGAAAACTTGTTGATAAGATTAGAATGCCTAATAATGATTATTCGAACACTCTGACATGATATAAATTGGAAAATAACTCATGTTTCGACTAATTTCGATACCTCTCGAACGAATAGATTATGGCTCTTAAACCTCTTGATTTAAAACCATATGACCCTCATATTACACTGGAACATTTAATTTGGTGTGGGGTTTGTTTAGTACGAATTTGGAACAATTTTATTTCGGGATCCAAAAGGCCGAAAAAACGTGCAGATAATAACCTTCCAAATCGATCATTTTTGGCTATTTTTCGTAAGCGGGGAAAGTTGATCAAAACGCTAATGTTTTTTGACAAAAACCTGTCGATATAAATATAATGCCTAATAATGATTATTCGAACCCTCTGACACGATATAAATTGAAAAATATATAACTCACGTTTCGACTGATTTCGTTACCTCTCGAACGATAAAATTATGACCCTTAAAGGTCTCGATTTAAAACCATATGACCCTCATATTACACCGGAACATTTAATTTGGTTTGGAATTATTAACATACGTATTATTCTCTGATTTTACTACTCCAAAAATACGTATTATTCTCTGATTATTAAAATTGAAATTATTTTCGAAAGACACTCTATAGTTGGTATTATTGTCGTTAAATAATCCTTTTTTTAAATAAAATATGTTGCATGCATACTTTTTATAGGGCCTTTTTATTATCTTTTTTTATGCATCTATTACATCATATTTTTTTAAAAACATTTTACAACATACATATCACTACAATAATAATATAACTTCAAGTTCTCCGGCAAGGAAACAAACATTCTTCCAATTCTTCAAAACCTGGCACAAAATTTTTTTGCATTTATCAGGATTATTTAATCAAGCATAAACAAATAACTGAGACCGATAAAATATTTATACGGAGTATAATATAATCCAAAAATGCTATTGTATTTTATTATAATAAAAGAATTAAGAATGAAGCAATTTAAACAATCTCAATTCTCAAATAAGTAGATACATAAAATCGAAAATAAATTTCAAATAACTTCTTCCACCACGCACGTAAAAATATATTCTAATAACAGTATCAAGAAACCGTTTCTATGAAGTTTTTGAAAATAAAATTTACCTTATTGTTGGACATGCATGCATACAAACTAGTTTATTGTATGATTCACATCTACACTTTTAGGGTTTTCTTGATTATAATTGCTGCCTTTTTCCCCCATACATTTGGCTGTACAATCATCAATATGTTTAGCAAATAAACACTTGAAAAAATAACAAAAGGGAAACAACCACTTGTTGTCTTGTGCTTGTGTTTCACTTATGAATGTACAATTAACAATAAAAATTAGTAAAATCATTGCTAAAACTTTTTTGCTTCCATTTGCTCCCTCCATTGTTTATGAAAAAAAAGTGAAATTATTTTAATTAATAATATTAATATTATTTGTTTGAAAATTGGTTGTAATTTGTAAATTTGAGTTGAACATGTATGAAGTGTTAGGTCATTATATATAAGAACAATCTTTTTAATGTGTGAATACATATACGTATTTAATTTGTAGTTATCCGTTTCAATGAACATTTAATGTAATCTTCCAAAAAAAATCTAGCCTCCAAAAAAAACTTGAGACTATCACCATTAATTGGTGGTAAGCCCGCAATTTTAAGTTTTTAATTAATTATATCGTTTTAGTATTAGTATTAGTATTAGTATTCTAGTTATAATAAGTTTTCTCCTTTTGGAAAGTTTCGCCCCCATCAGTTGATGGATTTCGTTATCTCTTTTAGGAGAAATGTTGAATCTATGATAGCGGAGAGTACGCGGAAGATCAATACCACAATCGTTCATTATATGGTATCTCAATTTATGTCAAATTGGTGGCTACAATCTATCAAGCTAGATGAAATCGATTCTCTTCAAAACATTGGAAAATCCAAAGACCCTCTTCTGAAAAGTTGTATCATTAAACAACGATACGTTGAAAGAGGATGTGCAGAAGCGGAGATCAAAATCATATTGAGAGATCTTTGTTTTAACGAGAATTTACTTTACTCAAATTTTATACTAGTATTTTATCCGTTCAATTTTGATATATGTTGTAGAGATATCGTATGACATTTTATTAATGAAATGATTTATTCGCTAAAAAAAATGAACATTTAATGTTGATAAATGTATTTGGAAATGTTTAATAACTTGGAAGTGACAATTTGACTTTGGATTACAAATTTATATGGTATGTGATCAAAAAAATTAATGATTTAAAAGTAATAAATCATCTCTATATAGTACTCTAAATTCAAATCGATAAACAAATTAAATGACAGATACTCCGTATATACCTACATAATTTAATTAGATGGGATAAGACGAGCAATTAATCGACACAAATAAAATTAAGAACGGATTCTTTTCTAAGTTTTTTTTGTATAAAATCAATACTCGTTACAATATGGAAACGTTACAATACTAGTTAAATACAGAGTATAATATTCCGTATTTACTTAGGAAATATATCAAACAACATCGAAGAATACATTGTATGTGAGTTCGTTTGGTTTGTAAAAACATTGTATATATTTGAGTTTGCACTTTATAAGAAAAGTCATAGGAAATGTAAAATGACATTGAAAAAAAAAAATCAATTTTTTCAAAAATGAGTATATTACCGAATAAAATGAAATAAATACTCGTATTAATTAGGTCTCAACTATCTGATGATTATTGTTTTTTTACATGTAAATTATTCGTTGATTATAAGTCACATAATATAACGAACTGTTGACCTGTTGATTCGAGCTCAACTAATAATAACATAGAAATATTTAGATATTACGATGATGTATTAGTTTATTATTAAACCACTAAGATGAGTTTGTTAGAGTTTGTTACAAGTTCTTGTATGAGTAATTAGTGTACCACAAATTCTCATATGAGATGTCTCACGATACAATTATTGTCAGACATCTCACATGGGAGGAAGTTATTAAAATAATAAAATACTCCTATGTGAGAGGTCTCACAGGAGACTAGCTGTTAGTGTACAGGGTACAATTTATAAGATGTTGAAACTTTTTTTTGTTCAACGAAGAGCGCACTTAGTCACATTACAATATAGGGGTTGAAACTTTCTACTGCTCTTGGTGAGGAACTATTACAACATCTTAAAAGTTATACTCACTCCGTATCAATATAGATGACGTTTTGATTTTCGAGGTGAACCTTTGACATTAATTAAGTTAACCACGAGAGCCTCATTAAATTGTAGACCGATGATGATTTACCGTGTAAATAAACCATCAAATGTGCTCTTTCGCAACTAAAATTTTGCGTGCGCATATTAAATGTCTCTTATAACACCCCAGTAAAAATCTGACCATTTGTATTATTTCGGACCTTCAAATCTCAGAAAAATATGTATAAATACACTTCAATTTCACCCGTTTTGGGATTGTTAATCGCAACATTTTATCTTCTCCCGATTTTGAAATCATGTGTCATATATCGATTCACGATGTAACTCGTTCGATTTTGATTTCAAACAAATTGTTCACCAACTATGGTATATTGCGTAACGATGCCGTCGAATGTGCTCCTTTCCAACTAAAATTTTGTGTACACATTTATAATGACCCGTATAACACCCTGGAAAAAATTTGACCATTTTTTTTTCGGATCTCGAATCTCAGAAAAATGTGTATAACACTTCAATATTAGTCGTTTCGGGGGTCAAAACTCGCAAGATTTTATCTTCTCCAGATTTTTACACTACACATCATGGATCGCTTCACGATGTAACTCGTTCGATTTCAAGCTCAAACAACAAGTACAAGTAGCTTTTGCGAGACTAATACATTGTCGACCGATGATAGTTTGTAGCGTAACGACACCGTCGAATGTGCTATTTTGCAGTTAATATTTTGTGTGCACATTTTATATGACCCGTATAACATCCCGGAAAAATTTGGGCCTTCCTTATTTCTAACACCTGAATCTAAAAAAAACGTGTATAATACACTTCTATTTCAACCGTTTTGAGAGTCGGAGAGTGCAACATTTTATTTTCTCCCAATTTTTATACCACGTGTCGGGGAGTGCTACACGATGTAATAACTTGTTTGATTTTGAGTGCAAAGAACAAGTATATATAAGTAGCTTTTGCGCGACTAATAAATTGTCGACCAACTATGGTTTATTGCGTATCGACACCATCGAACGTGCTTTTTTTAGGTAAAATTTTGCGTGCACATATTATATGGCTCGTATAACACGTAGGAAAAAATTCGGCTATGTTTATTTCGGATTCTCGAATCTCAGAAAAACGTGTATAATACACTTCAATATCAGCCGTTCCGGGAGTCCAAGAGCGCAACGTTTTATCTTCATAATTGAGGATGTCCAACAATAATACTTTCATTATCAATTTCATTTAGGTGATATATATTAAAAAAAAAAAAAAAAAAACTAAAATATAAAAGGTTAAATGAAAAACTAAGAATCAATACCATATTTTAAATAAAATGTGTTGCATACTTTTTATAGGGCCTTTTTATTATCTTTGCTTATGCATCTATTACATCATCATTTTTTTTAAAAAAATAAAATATTTTACCACACATCACTATGATAATAATATATTAATTAACTTCATCAAGCTATCCAGCAAGGAATCAAACATTCTTCAAATTCTTCAAAACCTAACACACACAAAAATTGTATTATGAGATCAGTGCGGATCACCTGTCCCATTTTGTGTCCCATTCTATGTGCCACATCATACACTGGATGACACATTAACTAGTGTATGATATTTGTTGCTTATTTTATTTATTCAGTAGGCGAGGTGTCATCCGGTATATGGTGTGGCACATGGAGTGAGACACAAAAATGGGACGGGAGATCCGCTCTGGATGAGGATTAAATCAAAAATAACTTCTTTTATCATCACGCACGTCAAACATATTCTAATAACAATATCAAGAAACCGTCTCTCTCAAGTTTTTGAAAATGAAATTTACCTTATTGTTGGACATGCATGCATACAAACTAGTTTATTGTATGATTCACATCATCACCACTTTTAGGGTTTTCTTGATTATTGTTGTTGCCTTTGTTATTCCCCATACATTTGTCTACACACTCATTAATATGTTTAGAAAATGAACACCTGAAAAAATAACAAAAGGGATACAAAGCTTTGTTGTCTTGTGCTTGTGTTTCACTTATCAATGCACAATTAACAATAAAAATTAGTAAAATCATTGCTAAAACTTTTTTGCTTCCATTTGCTCCCTCCATTGTTTATGAAAAAAGTGAAATTATTGTTATTAATTAATAATATTTAATAATATTAATAGTATTTGTTTGGAATAAATTTGGTTGTAAATGTGAGTTGAATTGAAAATGCATGAAGTGTTAGGTCATTATATATAAGAACGGTTTTTCTAATCTGTGAATAAATACACGTATTTAATTTGAAGTTATCCGTTTCACATTTAATGTTGGTCAAGTGTATTTAGAAATGTTTAATAACTTGGAAGTTGGAAGTGACAATTTGACTTTTGATTACAAAAATATATGGTATGTGATCAAAATAATGATTTTGAAAGTAATAAATCATCCTCTTAATATAATAGTCTAGGTCAATGTTGTAAAAATCGCGATCCGGATCCTACCATCCAAATGTGGGTAAACGATCTAAGTCGGTCATAGGATCAGTATGCAGTAGGATCGCATCAGGATCGCATAGAATCGGGTAACATTGTACGATTCTATATTTTTTTTGCCTTTAATAAAGATATTTTCTTGTAATGGACCGACCAGTAGGCCAAATGTCTTAAACTTTCTGAAGGTTATTAAATCCTTAATATCATTTTTCTTTTATTCATTGACCCATGTGACCAGTTTATTATGTTAACCTGTTTAATTCTCTTAATTCCCTTTCATTCATTGGACCACGTGGTCATTTAGTCATGTTAACCCGATTGACTAACAAAAATATTAAAAAAATGAATTAAGAAAGACTACGTAAAAATAAGGAAAATAGAATTATACACCTTGTTGTACAATAGCATTGCACAACCAAGACAAAGTTTTTGAGCTTTTGTGTATATTTGTTGAGTTTATAAAAGTTTCTAAGCTGAGTTGTAAGTTTTTGAGCTTAAAAATTTATGGGATTTAAATCGACAACTTTACACTAAAGCTCAGAAAGTTTACTGCAAAACTCGAAATCTTTATGATAAAGCTCAAAATCTTAAAATCAGTTGTACATAAAGCTATGTAGAACTGGTTGTATAATCCTCTAATTGAAATAATAAGCCAACAAGTAAACCCAACATCCTAATATAATGTCCTCAACATTTGCAGTTGAATTATCACATGGTTTTTTCAAGAACACTATCGTGGCTTTTATAATTGTATAATTAGTACTTCATTTATGTTATTTTATAATTAATTTACTTATGTATGAGATCCCTTCCATAAATAATACCTAAATTAGCGAGAATCGTACGATCCCACGATCCGATTTCACGGAACCTGAACGATTCAAAGTAGAATCCTGATCTTGACAACATTGGTCAGGATTCAACTAGGTAAACAAATTAAATGACAAATACTCCGTATATATCTACATAATTTAATAACCAGTTAATCAACACAGATAAAATTAAGTGTGGATCATTCATTATTAACAATTTAACGCTAATGAGATACTCCCTCCGTTTTTTTTATATTTCTTCTTGTTTCAATAAAATACTTCTGACAAATCTTAAAAGGGTAATTTAACGACAATAATAATACCAACTATAGAGCGTTTTCCAAAAATAATAGTCCCTCCATTCAAATCCACTTGTCTCATTTTCTTTTGCACATTTGCCGATACGCATTTTACACTAGCGATATCTTTCATTTTACATTAGCAAAAATTATAAAAATTTGATATTCTTAATGTGCTCATAAAGACGAATCAAACAAAATCCCACAGGACTATATTCTCACTTATCGATTGTCGAGAATATCGAAGATTCCCCTCAAGTGTGAATAGTGTCAAAAAGTGAAATGAGACAAGTGGATTTGAATGGAGGGAGTATCAATTTTAATAAATCTGAGAATAATACATATTATTGGAGTAATTAAACCATAGTAGTATAGGTGACCGGTTACTGGTAGAACCCTTCCACCTTCATTTTTCACCTTTAAGTTTATTTAACGACAATAACTATAGAACGTATTCTCAAAATAATACTGGTATCAATTTTTATAAATTTGAGAATAATACGTATTATTGCAGTAGTTAAACCAGAGTATTATTTTTACACAAAAACGCCTTATAGTTGTTATTATTGTCGTTAAATAACTCATCTTAAAAAATAAAAAGAAACATAAAAAAATGAAGTACTTCTTCTCTAAAAATTTTTGTGTAAAATCAATACTCGTTACAATTCAATATGGAATTGTTACAATTAATACTCCCTCTGCTCCAATGAATTGTTTGTCTATTCCATATTGGGCCGTCTCAATGAATTGTTTGCCTTTCTATTTTAGGAATGCTTTTAATGTGTAATTTGACTCTTGGCTCCACATGTCACCTTCTAATCGGATCTCTTGCCCTTGGTGATAAAAGTAAAGGCAAACAATTCATTGGAACAGAGGGAGTACTAGTTAAATACGGAGTATAATACTCCGTATTTTTTTTTTTGATGAACGAGGAAACCCGCAGCCGCTACCTTTCTGGTGCGCACTGGGTAAACCCTCGGGTGTACGCATAGCCTGCAAACCACGCACACCAAGGTAAACCGCCCGTGGACGACAGACTCGAAGTCTAGAGGCATAGTTTCAAGCCATACAACTCCCACAAATTCGCGCTAGGGGCTTGAACCTGAGACCCTTGGGCAATACTCCGTATTTACTTAGGAAATATATCAAACAACATAGAAGAATACATTGTATGTGAGCTCGTTTGGTTCAAAAAAACATTGTATTTGAGTTTGCACTTTATAGAAAAAGCTATGAGAAATGTAAAATGACATTGAAAAAAATAATCACTTTCCAAAAATAAGTATTACGGAGTAAAATGAAATAAAGGGAGTACTCCGTATGTTACTATAATGTTAAAGAATACATTTATTAATATCAATTAGGTCTCAAATATCTGATGATTTTTTTTTTTGCATGCATGTAAACTATTCGTTGATTCGAGCTTCAACTAATAATATTAAATTATTAATATAGAAATATTTAGATATTACGATGATGTATTAGTTTATTAAACGTTAAGATGAGTTTGTTAGAGTTAGTTACAAGTTCATTCTTGTACGAATATTATAATAATTGTAGTGACGAATTGAAGACTACTACTATATCTCAACATTACACGACACGATCTCTCATAGGTTGTTTTATCCATTTACATCTTCTTCAATTCCAATCTTCAAGCCTATTCAGATTCAGAGTTCGTTTGGTTCACCATGGAAAGATGAAGTTACCGGGAACTTAAATTCACGTGAATTTGTATTTCATGAAAATTACAAAAATATTGTTTGGTTGCCACGTGAGAAATGACTTCATGCGGGAAGTTCTACACATCAAGGGGAGACTTGGTGGGTAACTTCCCCCATTATGGAGGAAGTGACAATTCCCGGAAAGTGACGATTCCCATGAAATGGGCAACCAAACAACTCCCTGAAAATGCAATTCATGAGATTTTGCACTTCCCGGTAATTAGATGAGTAACCAAACGAGCCCTCAGATTAGGGTAGATGTGCATTATATTAATATGAAAAGTGTTTTCATTAGTCGAAGATCATCACAGGCGTTTTTTTTTTGGCATAAAGTAGAACGCACTCAGTTGCAGATGAAAATTGAACCATGAAAATATGAATTACGAATATGAAAAGTATATACTTCAATGAAAATTAAGAATTACGAGTAATACCATATTCGAATTTAAAAAAAGTGGTGTATACTTGTTATTCGCTCTTTTATTATCTTTGTTTATATATATTACATCATCATCATCTAACTTTAAAAAATCATTATATTCTACCACACATTTTTCTGATTCTGATTCTGATTCTTCTGATTGCTTAAAAACTATAACGGCAAGGAATGAATTAAACATTCTTCCGATTCTGCAAAACCTGACACAAAAGAAAATTGTAACAATTAGCATAACGCTCCAAAATGTTATTTTTATTGTAATATCATAAATACTTCATCTGTTTTAGTCATTCATCTGTTTTAGTCATTTATTTTTATTGTAATATCATAAATATCGTCAATAAATTATATATATTCTTAAATAAGTGATCGAGACAGAAAGTATAAATTGAAATTTACCTTTTTGAAATCAACATTTTTAGGGTATTGTTGTTTGTAATCTGGCCCCATACATTTGTTTACGCAATCTAAATACTTTTTGGAATCCGTATACCTAGAAAAAAAACACCTGATATAATGACAATATAGCCACAGTTGGCTGTTGCTTGCTTCTGTTTCTTTTATCATTGTACAATTAACAATAAAAATTAGTAAAATTATTGCTACAAATTTTTTGCTTCCATTTGCTCCTTCCATGGTTAATTTATGCAACAAATTGAAATTAATATTTTTAATATTATTGGTATTATTATTATTATTTGTTTGAAAATTGGTTGTAA
The DNA here is from genome assembly GCA_958450325.1 of Agrostemma githago. Classification (NCBI taxonomy): domain Eukaryota; kingdom Viridiplantae; phylum Streptophyta; class Magnoliopsida; order Caryophyllales; family Caryophyllaceae; genus Agrostemma; species Agrostemma githago. Next base: position 74,641,672 of record OY288247.1, on the reverse strand, counting down.
AATGTAAATTAAATATAATGTGAGTTGAACATTAATTGTTAGGTCATTATATATAAATATATATTGATACATACGGAGTATATACATATATACACGTATTTGAAGTTATCTGTTTCAGGATAATGTAGATCAAGTGTATCTAGATAAGTTATATATTCTATCCGTTCAAATCCAAAGGGTACGCTTTTCTTTTGGATACTATTTACAATTCAAGATAATCGTTATTATTCCCAACAATCTATAAGAGAAAATATAGTCACGTGGATGGGATCTTGTTTTATTCGTCTGTGAATAAATTAAGAATATCGAATTTTTATAAATTTTATTAATATAAAACGAAAGATGACGAGGTAAAATGTGTGTCGGCAAGTGTGAAAAAACATACGTACCCTTTAGATTTGAACGAAGGGGGTAACTTGGATGTAATAACAATTTAGTTACACTAATATAATTAAGACCGGCGGTAGTTTAACACATTCTGAGATCCTCAAATGTTCTTCATTGCTTCTTATGGAGTATAATTTTACTAGTCGTTTCCACTGATCCAATAAAAACTATGTTCAATTTCTGGTCATTTTTATTTCGGACTTCAAATCTTTAAAAAAACGTGTATTATACACTTCAATTCGAGCTGATCCGGAGGTCGTACCGGGCCACTTTCCAGTTTTACTTGAATTTCATACCACGTGACTAGGTCTCTTCAGGATTCGATGTACTTTACCTGATTTCACGCCCAAATGACCCCAAATGACAAATATACATCGCTTTTACACGACATTTTTCGACAATTAATTGATTTTCAATTGACGGTGATTTATCACATACGTACCGAGACCCTCAAATGTTCTATGTTTCTCCTCATTTATTTTGTGGCCGTACCCACTGACCTGATGAATATTATGTGAATCTTTAAAAAACGTGTATTATACACTTCGACTCAAACTACTAGAGAGGCCGTACCAGGCCACATTTAATTTTTACCTCAAATTCATTTCACATGAATAGGGTCGTTTCGGGATATCCTGTCCAATTTCACGGCCAAATGACAAGTATATGGACCATATACTAGAGTCATAGAAATGGTTATATGAGTACCAAAAATCAATTATTTCAACGAAGAGTATCGTTCCAAATTAAGTAGTGAGAAAAATGTCAAAATGATCAATTAATCCATGTCATTTGGTGACATGATAAACTAAAAATTTAGGATGTTCCTTCATAATAATATTAGAAATTGAAATTGTTTTAATTAAATCTAAGTTTTGGTCGTTTTTTATGAATAAAACATGTGACTTAGTAAAGTTTTTCACCTCTATCCATTAAGATGTTATAAGACGATAATTGAACATTGTATCAAGATAAATGAGTTCATTAAAAAACGGCTTGAGATAATGAATCTAAAACATCGGTAAAAGTAAGGAAATTAAAGACAATCGTTGAAATAAAAAGTACTTGATATTACACCCTTGTTATCCGCCTTTTTATTATCTCAGCATATAATATTACAACACCATCTAAATCTAGGAAACGATTCTATAAAACATCACTATAAAAATATAACGGCAAGCCATTCGACAAGGAATCAAACATTCTTCGGATTCTGCAAAATCAAAAAAAATTACAACATTTAGAATAAGTTTTCTGTGGACACATGTTAAGATATTTATTAAATTACAACAATAAATACGGAGTAAATAGAATAAATAAATGAAATTTAATTACCTTTTAGGGTTTGGAAAACTAGTTTATTGTATAAGTGAGATCAATTTTTTTAGGGTTTTCTTCTTTGTATTGTGATGAGGAATCACCCATACATTTGTCCATGCATTTTGACATATTTGTTGAAAATAAACACCTCAAATAATAACAATAAACCCACTTTGCTGAGTTTATTGCTTCTGTTTCACTTATCATAGTACAATTAACAATAAAAATTAGTAAAATTATTGCTAAAACTTTGCTTCCTTTTGCTCCTTCCATTGTTAAATAAAAATTAGTAAAATAATTAATAAATTTAAATTATTATTATTATTATTATTATTATTATTATTATTAATATTTGTTTGAAAATTGGTTGTAGATGTGAGTTGAACATGTGCATGAAATGTGAGGTCCTTATATATCACTATACATACACGTATTCGAAGGGTACGTTTCCATTTTACAAATTAAGAATATTAATTAAAATAGTATTAAAAATATAATAATTGCAAACAAATTATGTTATGATATACTACCTCTCATTCATTAGATTTCTACCATTTACTGAATATATGTGAGATATATTTTGATAAAATGGTAGGATTCCAATGAAGGGAAGGAAGTATATATATTACTCCCTCCGTTTAATCGATTTCTTTCACCTTAAGAGTGACACATTTTTTAAGAATAAAAATATATATAAAATTAGAGAGAGAATAAAGTAAGTGGATCAACATACGATATATAAACGTATATATGGTAACCGAATATCATGATTTAAGTCAGATACAGTATCTTCGTGATACTATAAATATGGGTATGTTAATATACCGTATATAAATATGAGTATCGATCTTAAAAATTACTCCATTTTAAAATTTAATCCCTTTTGAAAATTTTGTTAAAATTAACTCTCAAAATTTATTAAAAGTTCAAAACTTGCTCCCAAATTTATTTTTAGGACGAAAATACCCTTGACTGGAGGGCGGGGTAGAGTAATACTCCCTCCGTTCCAATGAATTATTTGTCTTTCCTTTTGGCACCAAGATTAAGGGAACCAATGAGAAAGTGACATGTAGAGCAAAACTCACGAGTATGATCAAATTGCATATAAAAAACATTCCTAAAATAGAAAGGCAAACAGTTCATTGAGACGCCCCAATATGGAATAGGCCAAACAATTCATTGGGACGGAGGGAGTATGACATAAAAAAGTTAGGGACATTTTCGTCCAGAAATTATTTTGGAGCAAATTTTGAACTTTTGATAGATTTTGGAAGTTATTTTTCACAAAAATTTCAAAAGGGAGTAATTTTTAATTTACTCCCTAAATATATCCGAATAAATTAGCACTTAATGATCCAAAATGTAGTTTATGAGGGTATCACAATGACATACAAAGTATGATGTAAATATGTCAGTAGAATAAAGATAGTTTGATCCGAAAAATTGAATAAAAAGGAAATGAGTCAATTGAATTTGAATGATTCAAAAACGAATACGTATCATTTAGATATGAACGAAGAAAGTATCTATTTCTTGAATTAATGTAGAACAATCGAATTTAGAAATATTTCATAATTAATTTGGGAAGTAACAATTTAACTACAAATACATATACCAAATACTCGGTATATATTATATGGTATGTGATAAAAAATAATTTAGAAATAAATCATCCTATTATTTATAATAATGTCCAGATTCAAGTTGGTTAATTAAGATAAGACTTTGCTAACGGGTCATTCAGTTGGTTTCGGACCGATTTAAATTGGTTTGGTTATAATCGTATTGATCTTAATTAATTTGGTTTTAGTTCGATTTTGCTTGGATTCATCTTGGTTAGCCACTTGTATCGATTTTGTGTTATTTGAGTCGATTATTATTTGGGTCTGGTCAATATCAGTTCATGTTATGAGTTTTATGTCATAAAATTATTTAGTCGAAGATTAAAAAATAGGTTTAATATTTGTTATATAATTTTCAAATTTTGTAACAATTTAAAGTACCAATAACGAATAAATTAAAGCTAAGAACTAATGAAAAAAATCAGTAAATATGGATGTTTTTATGAGAAAATATGTATTTATAAATCAGGTCAATCGGTTTGATTGTTATAGGTCCACACACATTCCGGTTCATTCAGGTATCATTCAGTTATGTTGAGTTCGGTTCAGTCTTGGTTTGATCCAAATTTAATCGAGTTCAAGGTATTATTGCAGGTTATTAATAATCATCTTGAGTGTGAACAATTATCAATTCAAATATTTTCGATCGATTTTTAAACTTAAGTTATGGGTTTAGCATATACTCCCTCCGTTGAATTGTTTGTCTTTCCTTTTGGCACGGGAACCAATGAGGAGGTGACATGTAGAGCAAAACTCATGAGAATGATCAAATTGCATATTAAAAATATTTCTAAAATAGAAAGACAAACAATTCATTGAGACGCCCCAATATGGAATAAGCAAACAATTCATTGGGACGGAGAGAGTACTTGCTATATGACTTTTTATTATCATCTTTGATTTGATTATATTACAAACATTATCTAAATTTCGAAAACCATTCTACAACACAATCACTAATCACTAGTCCCTCTCGCTTTTATTAATTGACACGTACATTTCATCAATACATGTGAGAAGTATTTTAATAAAATTTAAAAGGCAAGCTATGGGGCATGCAAGACTGCAAGAGATCACACATTCTTCCAATTCTTCATGACCTAACACAAAAACAAATGTGCAAATAATTAGCATAATAAGTTTAGGCACAAAAACTCATATGATACGGTCTCAGACTAACGTTCTATTTATTGATGCTTCAAAAAATTTGAACAAATTAATCGAAGATATCTTGGCCTAATAGTTAAGATTAGGTAACCTGTGACTTCGAATCCCACTCCCTCATCATATTGGGATGCGACTAATTACATAGTTTGTTGAACCCAAAAAGTTTTTTGAACAAATTAAATAATTTAAATATTCAGATAAGTGATCACAAAAACTTGTAAGAGATAGATCACATATTAACCTTAGGGGTCGTTTGGTTGCCCTCTTAAATCATGGAAAGTAGAACTTTCCATGAATTAATAAATTGGGATGCTGTTTGGTTGCCCACCCCCGGAATTGTCACTTCCCAAGAATTGCCACTTCTTCCCCCATGATAGAGAAAGTTACCCACCAAGCCCCCCTTGGTATGTAGAATTTCTCGTATGAAGTTATTTCTCACATGACAACCAAACAATATTTTTGTAATTCTCATGAAATACAAATTCACATGAATTTAAGTTCCCGGTAACTTCATCTTTCCATGGTGAACCAAACGAGCCCTTAATAAGAGACCGATTTGGCCTCTCATTATTAACTTTATGTGAGATAGAAAACATACTCTTAATCAAATGAAATTTAATTACCTTTTAGGGTTTGCAAAACTAGTTGATTGTATGAGTGAGATCAAGAGTTTTAGGGTTTTGTTGTTTGTCTTGGTGAAGCCATGAACCCCCCATACATTTGTCCATGCACTTTGACATATTTGTTGAAAATAAACACCTCAAATAATAACAATAAACCCATTTTCCTGAGTTTATTGCTTCACTTTCACTTATCATTGTACAATTAACAATAAAAATTAGTAAAATTATTGCTAAAACTTTGCTTCCTTTTGCTCCTTCCATTGTTAAATAAAAATTAGTAAAATAATTAACAAAGTTATATTATTATTGTTATTATTATTATTATTATTATTATTATTATTTGTTGAAATATTGGTTGTAAATGTGAGTTGAATATGCATGAATTGTTAGGTCATTATATATATAAGTAATACATACACTTATGTGAACTACTGATCCATTGGTTTCAGAATTTCAGCATTAATGTACGTTGTAAATTAAGTGTATATAGACAGATTTCAAAATTTGGAAGTTATAATTTGACTACAGATAATATATAATAAATGCAGTAAAACAATAAATACAGTCCTTAAATGTAAGAACGGATTATCTAACGGGTGTCACATGTTAACATTGTTTAATAAAATAAGATTCACAGGAATCTCGTCTAAGTATGATAAATACGAGTAAATATTGTAATTTCTTAGGATATATAATATGATTATCAATCTTGCCTTATTTAATATGTTAACACACTTTAGAAAAACCGATAAAATAATACATATTTTGTCGATTTTGTTATAATTTGTGCTTCGATTTCTAAGTAAATTTGGGAAATTTAAATGGTTAAATAATAAAAGTTTTCCCTTAAGAGATACCGTTGTATTTTTACTTTTCAGGATTCAAACTCGAGGCATTTAGTTAAGCAGATCATACAAAATTCTTTCTAACAAATCTAAATGTTTATGGGTGCAAATAAAGTATTGTGTTTATAAACTATGTCATCAGATCTATAGATTCATTCGCGAAAGGTTGTGTCAATAAACATCGATATAAATAAGGCTATATATGCAGAAGCGTATTACTACTCTAATAGCGATCTTTGTCTCAGGAATGTTCTTTATTTATTTGTTACAAAATAAATTTGTATTCCGTTCAATTTGATATCATTTGTAGATGTCGTATGGTCTTTTATTGATGAAATTGATCTTCATTCAAAAAAGATAACAATGTTTATTAAGTGTTTATGGGTGTATATATGTATTGTGTTTGTTAAGTGTTTTTGGGTGTATAGTGTTTATTAATTGGCAAAAAAGTTGCCTTTTTAATTAAGCAATGCCTTTCAAATTTTTAATACACTTTCGCTTCTTCTCGTCAAAGTTTTTACTTCAATCACACATTGTCAAGATTTCGTGTGAATTACCCAAAATGTCACAAAAAAACAAAAAAAACAATCAAAGAGTTTCTTCATCAATCGTTAAAACTTAATTACTTCTTCATATTAATAACAAAAAAACAATATGGATTTCAAGAAGTTTCTGAGCTAGTGATTGACTAGCTAATCAAAGAGTTTTCGAGAAGATGAGTAGAATTCTACGAGTTAATTTTTTTTTTGTGACGGGGGAACCCGCAGCCGCTACCTTTGGTGCGCTCTGGGTAAATCCCCGGGTGTACGCAATAGCTTGCAAACCAGGCACACCATGTCAGCCGCCCTTTGGACGACAGGCTCGAAGCCTAGATGGCATAGTCTCAGGCCATACAACTCCCACAAGAACGCTCTTGTAGGCCAGAGGCTTGAACCTGAAGCCCATGGAGATGTAGCCACAGAGCCCCCGGATGGCCTTCGAGAAATTCTTCGTGAGGATATTCTTGAAGTAGTCATCCCGTATGTGATTGTTTCATAGGTGTTTAATTTTTCTTGGGGATCATTCATTCCCCTCTTTCGTACCAAAAAAAATCGTGTGGACCAAATATCGATCCATAGGTATTAATAATTTATTTGATTTTTTTTTTTGCATGCGCATGTTATATGAATTTTTATCATCTTTGATTTGATTAATTATATTACAAGATTATCTAAATTCAGAAAACCATTTTACAACACATCACTAGTATTATGGAGTAATATTTTGTTTCCCAAACATATTAAAATACTGTATATACTATATTATACCGTATATACGTTAATATATATCATAATACTAATCACTACGAAGATCACACATTCTTCCAATTCTGAAAATTGTATAACTAAAACCAAAACGATTTATTTCAAATAAAACCTGTAATAATCACAAGTTACAATACTGTGATCAACCAACTGATCGTAACCAAAACCAACTGATGAATCTGACCCGTATTTAAAGCAATACAGTATAACCAAATAACAATCGAATGACCCGTTTTCCAGATCTACATACATGTACATACCATGCCCTAAAGCTAAGATTAATTAATAAGACATGTAAAAGTAGTGAAATTAGGCCTTCATTGCATAGGGTGCATAAGGAGGCCAAAACAAATTAAACTCACTTTTATAAACGAAAGACGGTCCCTCAAAAGAAACAAGTGAGTTCCTAATAAACCCTTGAACAAGGACAAAGTCACCCGTCCCTCCCATCAAGGGTACATCCGAAGTCTTAAGGACATTAGCCACCCCTACACCGGAAATCGTACCCTTAAGCCCGTCCTCCAACTCTAGGGCATACCGTATAACGGCTATACCGTCTAACCCATCAAAACTTGAGGTCGCAGTTAGGGCTTCGACTGTTCCTTGGACCTTGGAGGACGGGTCAGGGGTCAGGGTAAGGTTGTCGTTTAGGACGGTTATTGTTCCGAATGGAGCTTGTGTTTGGGTGAAGTTAGTGCCCGCGACACCCGGGACTACGAGTAAATCGGTCTTGTTGTATATGTCATGGTCGTATAGTGTGAATTGCTTGAATTTTAGTTTATTTTCATGGTGGTGGTGGTGAGAAGAAGAGATTGCTAAAGTAGGTAAGAAAGTTATTAGGAGTGTAACATAGAGTATAGAAGACTTAGTCATATTGTTATGTTATTGTAAGATTGCATGTGAAATGTGTGTATGTATATATATAGTACTACACTTATAAGTGGACCAGGTCACGTTGGGTTCAGATCAGATTCGAGTTCATGTGACATATAAATGTACTCGACACGAACTTTTCATCAATTCAATCTCGATCTAAGTAATCTTGTATCGTGTTCGTGTTTGTGTCAGTTTACTTACATACAAATGGGTTATTAAGATCAGACTGAGTAATTTCGTGTTGGGTTAGTACTAATTTTTTGGGTGTTATAGTAAGAAAGTAGAAACCTTAAACAAAGACTTGTATGCGTGACATTAGGGGGCCGTGTGATATAAAGTCTTGCATACCAATCAAAGACGATTAATTTCACATTATTACATATTTACTTACATCATACATGTAGTCACCAAAATGAAAAGTAGTTGAAACACAATAATACAACAAAAACGATGATTAATTTTCCTTTGATTTTTTTGTTTTAGTTTATAAGGGACAATTTTATTACTCAATTAAGTTTTTAATCGTCGACGTCTGAATTTAGTGGTGAAAACAGTGAAATCTTAGACGAGAGGTCCTAAATTCGATCATCGTTCATTTTAGTGTAATTAATGACGATATATAGGTTGGTGCTTCGTCGTTCTATATCTTGAACCAAATGAAGTTGTGCTGAATTGAACTGAATTAAATGAGTCTGAATTATTTTAACATAGAATCATATACGTAGAATCATGCATGATAATTCATTAATTCCATGCATATATATAAGCCCTAATTTCCTACGTAAAGCATAATAATCACTATCCTTCTATTAATAACCATGCATTATGTACTTCTTCTTCATGCATGCATCCCTTCATTCTTCTTCCTTTTTTCCTCTCTTAAAACTTTCGAGAATTCGGCCAATTTCATCATAATCACCATTATTAATCGCTCTTGTTACGAGCATTAGTACGTAAAAGTTCCTCATAATCATCAGAATACTTGTTAAAGAAATGCTTCACCTCTTCTAATTCCATCGACGGTACAAACCACATAGGAGTTACCTTAATGCACAAGCCACCCTCGACACGAGAAATCTTGATGCACAAGTCATCATCACTTGAGAATTCAGTCAAGTTAACGTTGTACGTCCATTCTTGCTCGACGTTCTTAGGGTTAGGGTTCATCGTCACTTGTTCTTCCTTCTTCTTCTTCTTCTTCTCCCAAGAATCGCTCGTGTGCTCGTACTCATCAGAATACTTGTCAAATAAATGTGTCATCTCTTCTAGTTCCGTCGATGGTACAAACCACATGGGAGTTACCTTGATGCACAAGGTACTCTCGACACGAGAAATCTTGATGCGCAAGTAATCATCGGTTGAGAATTGAGGTGTGTTGATGCTGTACGTCGATTCTTGCTCAATATTATTAGGGTTTTTGCGTGTTTGGATCTCGTTATTATCGAAGTTAACCATGGTTATGCGGGTAGCCATAGCTAGGTTAGTAGTACAAGTAAGAAAAATAGTAGAGAGTAATATGGAGTAATAAGATGATTATTGTTGTAATAATTTGTGAAGAATAATGTGATTATTTATTTTTGTTGCTATTATTAGGGTATTTATAGTAATGTTGATCATATTGTCATATGTTATTATCTCTTAATTAGAATTAGAATAGGATTATGATTTCCTAATAGAATAGGTAAATGATTATAGTAACTAACTTTTGGTAATCAAAACTTAATTAACGGTAGAATATCCAATAATCCGTAATTTCAGGGCCGTCTAACAGCATGTTCAAACCGTTTTAACAACAAAGGCCCAAAGAATAAAGGACCTAATAACCGAAGATGTTTTAGCCTAGTGGTTAAGGCTAGGTGTTCTGGGACAATAGGTCTCAAGTTCGAATCTCTCCTCCACTATATTGTAATGCGACTAAGTGTACTCTTCGTTTAACCAAAAGAATAAACGACCTAATATGTATAGGGTTAATATGGATACAAAGAGCATACAATCCAAAAGATCTGGAATATGTTACTACGATTTTTTATTTATGATTTATAACTCCGGCCCAAATTAAGATATTTTATATTCATTTTCTAATGTTTACAACTTTACGAGAAAAATATAATTAACCTAAATCGATACGACATTATATATAAATATACTACTCGTAATAGCTAGCTAAAACATAATAACCCCCTACATAAGTCGTATATTTGCAAGCACAAAACCTAAATTTGCATCAAAACGGCAAAACCTAATAATTAAACGTATAGATTTTCAATTTCTTGAAAAAAATTAATAATCTTGAAAGCTTGTAAATAACATAATAACATGGGGATAATGTATCATGTATTCATGTGGAGTAATATGTATCAATTTATCAAACAATTCAATGAATTTACTCTATTAATTACTCGTATTTAATTATCATTAAAATAAGTCTCCCTCGTAATTGATACTCTCTCTTTCGTTTTATATACGAGTAAATATTTTTCGAGAAACTCGCTTCTCTTCTAAAAATCTCTGAAAATTTTACAAGTAAAATTTCGTATAAATATATTTTTTATACAACTAAAAGTCAAAAATTCATCTCGTTAAATGAAAACTGCTTATCAAATCGGTGACAGATCAAATAATATCACATAGTTTAAACAAGGCAAACGCAAATTTATAATCGATATTATCGTCACAAACAAGAATTAATATAATCGACAGATTACAATACGAACCTAGTCAAAATATCAATTATCCATCTTTCTCAACTTTTAGAATTCCCAAAAAAAAAAAACTAGGGCAAACCAAAGGGTTTTTCACATTACACCACTTTACTTATAAAATCACGTAATATTTCTTACAAAATTAACCCAAATTATTATTATTATTATTATTATTATTATTATTATTATTATTATTATTATTACATTATACACTAAAATGAGTTCAATAATCACAAAAAATCCTTTAATTCTTCAAATTATTATGTTAATTTTATTACTACAAAAGAGCAACGCATTCAAATGGCCATGGGATCACGACTATTGTTTCTCGACAATGCCACTAACGATCGTCCATATAACAAATAATTTAGATCAAGACTTACCTCTAACGATACATTGTAAGTCTAAGGACGATGATCTTGGTGAACACGTGATTAAAAAAGGTGAATATTATGAGTTTAGATTTCGATCAAATTTTTATGGGACGACCCTTTTCTTTTGTAGTTTTTCTTGGGACGAGTATTATCAAAGTTGTGAGATTTACGAGTTTAATCGTGATATTCATAGATGTTGCGATATGTGCTTGTGGAGTGTCGATGATTCGGGTGTTCATGGGTTCAATAAGTTTAATGGTAAGGCTGATGTGTCGACCTGTCATTGGATATGATCGATTAATGTTTTTCAAATGTAATAATCTCTATCCAATAAAATTTTACTATTACTTTCTTTGTAATTTTCGTAATTTTGGTTAATAGTTCATGAATATTTATTTTTTTCCCTTGTTATTCGATTATTACAATATGAATATTTTAATCTTATTACGCATTTTTTGTTTATTATTATTAGTTTTTATGTATGATTACTAATGTTATGTTTATAATTATTATTCTCTGTTTTTTTATGTTTCTTCTTGTTTCAATTAAATAATAATCACAAATCTTAAAAAGTGGGAAGAAATATAAAAAACGGGGGAGTATTACTTTTTAATTGAATTTTTTCAGTTTTACGTTTGTTCTTATAATAAGAGAGCTACAATCCTTTAACGTCTAATAATTGAATTTAGCAATTTTCCAGTGAAACCGTCTCACGATACAAAAAAAAGGAAAAAAAAAATCATTAAAAATTTTAAGCAGTTCACATAAAATTTAAGAATATCGATATTTAAGAAAATCATTAAAAATGTGGGATACCACGTAAAATTTGGGAGAACAAAAATAAATATATCACGCTTTAAATTTTAAAACCCTGAAATATAATTACCCTAAATTTATAAGCCATTATATTATAAATCTATATTACTCTCCCTATATTTGTGTTTTCATTATCCAAAAAATCCATTATTATAATCTTCATCTCAAAAATCGGAGGGATCCAATTTAGCATTATTTATATATTTTGCGAGAAAAATAAAGAAAAAATTATTTGTACGTATTAAATTTACATTTTACATTTCTAAGAGAATAATAAAGGTTATTGTTCATAATAATAATTAAGAAGTAAATGAAAGATTTTAAAGATTTTTTTTTTTCCCTTGTTAATCAATTAGATTACAATATGATCGAATGTTTTAATCTCATTTCGCACCTGCTACCCCAAACTTATAAGAATTGGTTAAGATTATCGACTTCTGCTACCCCAAAGTTCGTAAAAATGATACTCTGTATTTTTTTCATATATAGTCGGCAAATATGATGAACTCGTTGCCCAAAATTTTAATTCTAGATTTACCGCTGCCTAATATAATAAGAGAAATAAAATATAAAAACAAATTACGCTCGAATTGAACATGATATCCAGCTCGCAAATAAATAAAAATTGTTTAAATTGCGCCCTGATTATTATGAGAACTTTCGATTTTTGAACATGCTTAAAGCAAACCTTTTATATGTAAGGTATCAAATACTTTATTATCTTTTACCTATTATATACACAAGATATTTATACAACGAATTTAGCGAGTCATTTGACTTCATTCAACCTTATTATCCTGAAAGATCGTCTCATACTGGATACAGTATAATGCTACTATAACAAAGAAAATATAATGCTGATAATTAGATAACTGTCTTCGTTACCTTATTATGTAAGGTGTCTATCAATAACGTTATTTGATATCAACCATGTTTGGTAAACAACAAGCTATTGTGTGAAAAATAGCCCATTTCGGCTTGACTGTCAATCTATAGCTACGTGTTTGGTAAATGGCATATTTCGATAGCATATTTCCTGCAATCTATTGATTTTGAATATTCAGGAAACAACATATATTCAATTTATACATAAAAACAATCTGATTGTTTTTACTATAATCTGTTAATTACCAATCTGCTAACTGTATTTTATCAATGTTATCAGCTATTACAGATTTGTTATCGCCGTTTGTCAATAATCCTTATAAATACAATCCAAAAAATAAACTATTAACATTTCAAAATTAAAACATCTCAAAAAAATGAAGAAATTTTTTCTATTATTAACATTTACTTCCCTTATGATCACAACAGTTAAACCCGACCCAAATAACTCAACCCGACGGTCACTCAGAGGCCCATACCCGAAAACCCACGTCCAAATCCAACTAAAATTCAATGAACCAACCGCTAAAGCGTTGGTTCATTGCAAGGACGTGGTTTACGGAGACGATAAAGGTGAAAAAATATTGAAATCGAACTACCCATTTTATGAAATTACGTTCACACCACATCTTTTATATTTTCCTGAATTTTATTGTCATTTTGCATCAAAATATGGGGTTATTTATCAAAATGTTTATAATTATGTTAGGGATTTTAAAAGGTGTTATAAACATTGTAATTATATTATTCATATGGATGCAGTTTATGGGTATAATCAGAAAGGTGAGGCTGATATTGTTTGGCCTTGGGATTCAGTTCCTCGTAATCTTTTTTAAGACAGATATATTCTCTTTTATTTGCCCTTTTATCTGATGTATTATGAATTTGTGACGGTCTGGCATATATAATTGTATCTGTCAAATAAGAATCTGTGTTGTTGTAATTGGTCAATGGTTCTTTGGTTCGAATTCAATGAATGTTACTTGTATTTCATTTAAACTTTCAGATTCAAAGTATGCCTGATAAACTGGTCAACTATGTCTGTTAGTATTGGGTTATTTACGGGTATGTAAGAATCAAGTCAAGTTTGGATTTGGTTGAGTCAGTTTGATTTCAGATCATTTTTCGAGTTTGTTGTTTCAACTTTTTCCATATAGGCCCTGTTCTTTTGGACTTATATTCAGTCAGTTTCAGTTCAGGTCAGCTCAGTTCAACTCCAGGAGACATATTTTGTCTCTATATTTCAGTCAGTTTCAGTTAAATTAAGTTCAGTTAAGTTAAATTCAGTCAGTTTCAGTCCAAAAGAACAGAGACATACTGCAGTAAACATTCTAGTGATATGTTCATGTCCTTAGTTTCCGATTGGGTTATTCAAGTCAAATCATTCGGATATAACATGTGTTGGGTTTGAGTCTTTTTGTCTCAAAGCCCAATCATGAGCCACAAAACTTTCACACTGCTGAGGAACTGGCCCATCAAATGTCAATTGCAATACAAATCATTTACAAGCACAAACTGTTTAATAAAACCGTCGTAAATTATGAGTCAATTCACTATCGAAATATCCGAAATATCGGTTTATAATAACTTTTTATTTCAATTGAAAAGTTATATACTTGAGTTGAGTTTCTCTAAATTTGGACTGGTCCTAGGTTATAAGACGGTCTTATAAAAGAGTTTCTTAAAAAGCCAGTAATAAGAGTAAGGTTATGTTTTTTTGAACTGAAACTGACTGAACTTTAACTTGAACTGAATGTGTCTGAAATGAATTGAATGATCTAAAACCTTGTTAATGAATGAGGTTAATCACCGATTTCGTGATTCACTTTATGTAAACACGTTACACAATAATTTACCGTAGAATGTTTAATTACTTAAATTTTATCACAGAATATACTTTAAAGTAAACGTAAAATATCTATAAAATAAATAAATAAAATATGAAATAAATTAGATGAGAAAGAGGGGTATGATGATGTTAATAATTCAAGGCACACACATGGAAGACCCACATAACATGGGGAGGACAAGAGGACAATACACAACCATATCTTGATATATAAATTAATTTTCAAGATCTAATTTTGCAATATATTCATAGTCGTTTTCCCAAATCTAATCAATATGTCCTCCAATCAATTTTCACAAAAATTACTGAAAGACCGTCTCTCAACAGCATTATTATCAACAAACCTCTTACATAATACAGAGAATGAGTTACTGAAAACCTTATTGAAACTATGCTGAAAATAAGTTGATGCTGAATACCTTATGTAAATCATACCTAAGTGAAGTATGCTGAAAATAAGTCGATGTTGAAAATAAATTGAAACCAAAGTTGAAGTGACTTCATGTTGTTCACACAAGTGTCACAACCTCTAACACCAAATAACCAAATTTTCTTGCACTAACTAACAAGACATTACAACTTAGTTTTTTCCGATTAAGTGTAACGGAATTGGTGCTATGAACTTGCTTAAGTTCAATCTTGCTGATATCTTGCCTAATGCTAATCTACTTACCCCCATCCTTGAACCAAACACTGATACTCGTTTAATGAGTGTTAAGAAGGGCCGCCCTCTCATGGTCATTGGGCCTGGTCCTCTCTGTTCTAGGACTTCTATTAACACTGATGCAGCTTGGAAAGGTTCTCATCTAGCTGCTGGTGGATGGATTGCTTTTACGCCTTCAGGCGCTTGCTTAGACAAACGGTTTGTAAGGTTTAAAGCTGCGTCTCCCCTTCAGGCAGAAGCCCTTGCTATTCTTCAGGCAACCCTATGGGCGCGCTCGCAAGGTCTCCTTCACATTCTTCTTTCCTCGGACTGCCTCATACTTATCCAAGAGATCGGGGGTCTTACTGAGCCATCACCGTCATTGCGTAGGATCCTTGACAAGATTTTTGAGGCCTTCGCACATTTTCATTGTGTTTATGTTTCTTTTTTACCACGAGGCCTAAACAAAGAGGCCCATGCTCTAGCAAGCATGGGTTGTAAATGTTAGGGCTCATCTTTCTTTCTTTGCTGGCAAAAAAAAAAAAAAAAAAAAAAAAGTTTGTTCCGATTAAAGTGAACTTAACTGAACTGAAATAAAGTGAACACAGTGATACTAAACTGAACTGAAAATAAGTTGAACGTAAGCTCAAGTGACTTCATTTTGTACAAACAAGTGCCACAAGCTCTACTAATTGAACAAATAATACTACTACATATTACCCTCTACCATATCGAAAATTTTTAGAAAAAATGATTAGAAATCGAGTTAAAAAAAACTCTAATTCATATTCTACTCTAAAAACATTTTTTTTTTAAAAAACATGACTCAAAACACACTGACTGACTGACTAACTGACTGACTCTATGAAAAACTGACCCTAAAAAAAAGATAGTTTTTTTTTTTCACTAAATACCATTACATAACTTGAAACACCCTAAAATCTCTTCATTATAATCCTAAACTAACATCAAATCCCTAACTCAGAAGGCACCGCCATGGCCATCGCCATCACCTTCACCGTCTCCCATCTTCTGCTTCCTCATCTCGACAATCTTCCTATGAGAATTCGAGTGCAACTCACTGGAGAAAGTCGGGCTACTTGCAGGACGATACTCAGGAACCAACCTGCCCGACTTATACCTAACACCACAAGCATTACACAAAGTCTTTGGCCCGTTTGGCCCAGCCCGCCATTGCGGGGTCTTCTCAGACCCACAATGCAGGCATTTCCTCCCAATTCCTGATTTCCTCGGCCCAACCCCAAGCCCAAGCCCAGACCCAGGTCCTGGCCCGTGTCCGACCCTAACCTTCTCCCAGCACTGAAACCGCTCACCGGACATCTCCCTTCTACGGTTTGGCCTCTTGGTCCTCGCTTTCCCCGGGACCTTAAAAAAACACCTCAAATTGTTGATATTAACATAACCGCCACTGCCACTGCCACTGCCACTGCCACTGCCAATTCCGCTGCCATTATTGTTGCTGCAGCTGGTGGTGCTGCTGTTTTCGAGAACAGACACCGGGCTCAGGCTCAAATGGCTGCTGCCATTATTGTCATGGCTAGTTGTTGTTGTTGTTGTTGTTGTTGTGGTTGCTGTTGTTGTTGTTGTTGTGGCGGATGAAATGCTGGGGTGATTGGGTAAAATGTCGACGAATGATTCGGCCATTGCAAATGCATCTTTGTTTGAAATCCATTCCAATTCTTCTTCCTCAATTGACTCCTGAAATTCACCAATTCCATACTTGCTCAACATCAAAATATCCATTTTTTTTCCCCAATTTCCACCACCCAATTACAAAAAGTTCAAAACTTTCTCCCCTTTTCGATATGTAAACCCTAAGATTAAAGAACATGAACTGCAAAATCTACCCAATTACTAAAAATCAAAACTTTCCCCCCTTTTTGATATAAACCCTAAGTTTAAAGAACAAGAGCTGCAAAATCTACCCAATTTCCACTTACCCAATCACAAAAATAACCAATTTAAAGAACAAGAACTCCAAAACCTACCCAATTGCAAAAAGTTCAAAACTTTCCCCTCTTTTGATATAAACCCTAAGATTAAAGAACAAAAATTGCAAAATCTACCCAATTTCCACTACCCAATTACAAAAAGTTCAAAACTTTCCACTCATTTTGATATAAATTGTAGGATAAAATAGCAAGAATTGCAAAATCTACCCAATTTTCCACTACCCAATTACACAAAAAAAGATCAAAACTTTACTACCCTCATAGTGAGAAATTAATTCTAGGCTAAAAGACAAAGAATTGCAAAATCTACCCAATATAGATAGAGCTAAAAGTTGATGAACCCACAAAAAAAAATGCAATAAATATAATCACAAATCACATTAAATGGTAAAGGGGAGGTTGCCCAAAAACAAAAGGCAAAAAAAAAAGGTTAGGTGAGATTAAGGGAGGATACTTTAAATACACTTATTAGTTGGAATGTGAATGATGTAAAGTTGTCACACACTCACCACTAAAGGTTTGAATTTTTAAGGCAATAAAATTGAAAAAAAAGGGGATGTTTTAATTTGAAAATCAAGATTTTAATTGATTGAGATTTGGAATTAGGAGCAAAGCACGTGCTATCACATGTTTTCCAAGGCCCCCCTCTTCAATTTTAATGCAGATCTCCTGTCCTATTTTTGTGTTCCACATGTATGTCACATCATATACTAGACGACACATCAGTTAAGGCGACGTGTCATCCAATGTATGGTGTGGCACAGGAGGTGTTTTTGTCACTCCTACTAGGAGTGGTCTCGTGTCTGATACCATGTCGGATATAGATACACGTGGGACCTACGACAAAACGTTTCAAAAAGTGGGTCTCATGTAAAGCTTGGATTGGATGAGAATAAGTATCGAAGGGAATAGACTTTCCAAGTTTCCTCCCCCTACTTGTCATTTTATTTATTGGTGCATGCCACTCTTGTGACAAACCCACTAATCCAAAGCAAAGTGTATGTGTACAAATTACGCGTATTTTGCGAATTTCCAGTCGCATTACAATATCAGGGAACGTCACTGAAAATAACACAAATGTGACGAATTTTGAAGCGAAAAAAATTAGTAAAATGCAAAGCCGTTACATGGCTTTCGTAATATTTCCCTTTTAAAAAAAATCACGCAACAAAATTGCTACCGGTTTTGTTTTTTCTCCAACGTGAACTCATTTTCAACAAATAGTTTCACTAAAATATCGCAATTTTTTAGTTTATACTCCGTATTTACTTTATTTTTCAAAAGCAGAAATATAATTACTTCGTAATTAAAATTTTCGATTTTTTTCAAAATTCACCCTATTATATTACTCTTTTTTATTCATTGAATTCTATGAAAACTTACATATTTCCATTCATATGGTATGAAAGTAGTTCTCTACCAGCATAAATTCTCATATAAGACGGTCTCATGATAACAATATTGAACATACTATGGTAATTTTGTGAGAGACCGACAAGTAAAAACTTTCAAAGACTCAAAAAGTGTATTCTTACTATGTTCCACAAATTCTTGTAAAAGACGAATATATCAATAACCAACGGGTCAATTATAGGATTCGAACCCACCCCATTCGCCTAAATAAATCATTTTCAAATTATTTGTCTTAGTAGTTAGGACAAGGTGCTCTGGAACAGTAGGTCTCAGGTTCGAATCCTTTTCTTCTATATTGTAATGCGACTAAATGCGCTCTTTGTGGAACCAAAAAAAATTATTTGTCTTATTTATTACTCGTATATATTTAAATAAAAATCATAAAACCCGTTTTATTATCAAGACGGACGGTCAAAATGCCCCGTCGGCTGTTAGAGAGGGAAGACCGAAGACCTAGTCTTAAATTTTTCAGCCCGTAACGTCAAATCCGGTTACGTCGCTGTTCCCTTTAATTTCAACGGAAAAGAGTGAAGGCGGTAATTTCAAAGAACTTGCCTGAAAATTGTACGACTACGCAATCCAACAAAAAAATATAAAGAAAATACCCAAACTACCCCTACCCCTACCCCGTTACCAAACTTTAAAATCACTCCAATAAGACGGTTTTACCCCCTGAGACGAGACGGTCCACGGGTGAAACTGTAATCAAGTCAAAAGACAATTAATTTACTGTGGGTAAAAAAAATATTAAACCAAATTATA
The DNA here is from genome assembly GCA_958450325.1 of Agrostemma githago. NCBI lineage: Eukaryota > Viridiplantae > Streptophyta > Magnoliopsida > Caryophyllales > Caryophyllaceae > Agrostemma > Agrostemma githago. Next base: position 74,622,111 of record OY288247.1, on the reverse strand, counting down.
AGGGGTGAAACGGTTTGATTAGGTAAAAAGACAATTAATTTACCATCGAGAAAAAATAATAAATACTCGTAATTCATTTACCATCATTTTTTTTTACCCCAAATTATAGAAGACGGTCCACAGGTGAAACGGTTTGATTAGGTAGAACCGTAGAAAGACAATTAATTTATCATCGATAAAAACAAATAAATAAATAAATAAACAACCGGTTCACCCCCACACACCAACCGTTTCAAAAAAGGCAAACTCGGAGAACAGCCCGAGTCGACCGGGCTCGAGTGAGTCAACTCGGTACTCGGAGCGAGTTGACTCAGAAGAGGGAGAGAAAGAGAAGGAGAGAAGGAAGGAGGGAGGGAGGGCTTACGGGGAAGGCAAAGGAAGGAGGAGGAAGGAGAGAGAAGATACGGCGGCGGTTGCGGTGGTTGTTGTAGTGGTCGTCTTCGTCGTCGTCGTCGTAGTCGGAAAAGTGGTGGTGGTCGTTGAGACAGGCGGTTGTCGTCTCCATAACTTCCGACGGCGGCGGTGGTTGTGTTTGAAAAAGCGGGTGAGTGAGTTGGGGCGAGCGAGTTGAGCGAGTGAGGGAAGGGGGAGGGGGGGAAGTGAGTGAGTATAGAAAAAAGGGGGGGAAGGGGGAAGGGGGAAGAGGAGGAGATAAGAAAGTGTGTTTGTGTTGTGTGAATAATTTTCTTCTTCTTTTGGGATTGCGTAATTTCGTAATTGTACGCTGTACCTTATTTTATGTCCCCCGGTTTTTTTAATTCCCCGTATAATAAACCAACTATACCACGCTCCCTCCCTCGCTAGACCGTCTCTCCAAAGTTTACCTTCTATAAAATGTCGAAATGTTTATTTAATTATTCCTAATTGTAACAAAATATGTGGAAAAATATTTTGTCGAATTTTCGAAATAAACTCGATAGATTTTGGGGTTAAATCCACGTTTTATATTTCACGGGTTACTAAAAATGTCGAAATGTTTATTTACTTATCGCAAAAAAAAATGTGGAGGAAATGTTGTCGAATATTCGAAATAAACTAGAGAATGACAGAGTGCAGAGACTGAAATGTGTTTAGTCGTCATATTGTGATAATAATGTCAGTTGTCATTATTATACAGAGTAGAATTTTCTGATCGAGTGTAATGCAATTATAGTAAAGTATATTTGAATTTATTTATGTTATTCCGTACTTCGTTACATTGCGAAGTACTCCAGTAGTATACTGGTATGGAATTACTAAATCTCGTGTAGTAATAATAATATTCAAGTTTCGAAAACTTAGTCTTTGGAATCAGTAATGTTGAATTACCTCGTTGAAATTTCAACTCATGTGATAAAGTTTCTTCACTTATATCCAATAGTCTCACTTTTATTTTTGAGACTAATCACAATTAAAGAAAATTTTCAATATTTACGATAATTTTTTATGTATAGAGGATTTTAAACATAGATAACGAATGAGAAAGACGGACAGGTTAGAAGTGGAAAAATAGGATTATACACCTAGTTCTACAATAGCATTGTACAACCAGGGTAAGTTTTTGAACTTTTGTGTATATTTATTAAATTTTAAAAAAAAAATTGAGTTTAAAAAAGTTTTTGAACTTGAAAATTTATGTGATTAACTCTACAACTTTACATTAAGGGTTCGCTTGGGATGTGGTTAATTATTCCGGGAGTAATAGAGTAAAAATGAACTAGAAAATGATGGAAAGTAGTGATGATATTAAGTGAAAATGGAGAAAATTAAGGAAGTATAGCTTATTTAGGAGGGGAATTATTACTCCCCTCTCCCCCCAAGTAATGCATTACCCCCAATGGGGGTAATTATTCCCCTCTCGTATCTCTTTTACACTATAAAATGTTACAATCAAGCAACAAGTTCATCCATTTCTAGTTCATTTTTGAACTATTACCCCCTTAATAATTAACCTTATCCCAAGCGAGCCCTAAAGCTTATAAATTTTACAACAAAACTCGAAATCTTTGTGATAAAGCTCAAGATATTAAAACAAGTTATACATAAAGTTATATACAACTGGTTGTATAATCCAACTGTTAGAAGTGCATGTGTTTAAGTTTAGTGTGTCAACGAAATTTAATTGTAGTGAAGACAATTACATAGGAAAGTCATAGAGGGCAGGGCAGTTGTGACAGTACGTACAGTCGCACATAGTACGTACCATTTGGGCATTTGGATGTTTGAACTTTGAATTCCAATTAATTACTCCTCTTAGTACAACGGTACATCTGTCTATCGAAGATGTATTAGTCTATTGGTTAAGATTAAGTATTCTGGATAATAGGTCACGTGATTTTGTACGAAATACAATTATTATTGTTTACAATTGCAAATGAAATTTATTCAAATATAGAGTACTTCGTATTACAGAATACCGATCGAGTAAATATTAAGTACTCTACTTAGTAAGTTTTTTTGTCTATTCATTCTACTTCACGTTCTTTTCGGTTAAAGGTCATACTCCGTATTTCGTAGCAGATTCTGACATAAATAGGGAAGTAGATTACAATCATCAATCTACTAATTTTATACTCCCTCTGTTTCATTGATATCTTCCACATTTTCCTTTTCAACCATTTCTTTGATTTCTTACATTTTTTAAAAAATGTGTCACTTTTAAGGTAGAAGAAATCATTCAAACGGAGGGAGTACTATGTATTCAGAATTTCAGGTAACATATCACCCAGAATCCCTTGCTTTTCAATATGTTGCTAAATACGAGTATGTTACTACTATACTGAGTATTTAATTTGTATATGAAAACAATATGCGAAATACGATACTAGTAATTTACTGCAATTGTTTCATAACTTGTTAAATGTTACTGTAATTACCCGAACACTTTTTTTTTAATTCTGTTAATTTAATTATTCTGTTAATTTAATTATTTTTTAGTCAAATTACTAACCATATTCTACTAATGTTACCGTATGAATAATTACAAATATGTTATCGTCGTTTGCCAAACCTAGCAGAGTCTACTCGTATTTAACTTAACTGATTAAAGGTAAATAAATATTTTGTGGCACACCCTGAAAATTTCTTTACATGATCTAGATAATTTATATATTTTTTTCTAACCTAAAAAATTGTGTTACAAAGTCTCGAGACACCGTAATAATTAAACAAAATTCAACTAAACTGATCTGAAGTGAACCGTAATAATTCCGTAAAGTCAAAAGGAAAAATGGGTGGGTTGTGTAGACTTGTGGTCTTGTGGAGACGCAAAGGGTAAAAAGGGAAAGAGGAAAGTAAATATGATGGCAATGATATTTTACGAGTTTTTTTGGTTCTTCCAATTGAATCCAGCTCACCACGTCATTACACCAATAGAATGAAGCCACGTGGACAAAATCCTTTATGCTTTCGTAAATGGAGAGGATGGGGTCAAACAAACCTGACCTAAACTTGTAATTATACGCTTCAATTACGGTATGGGCGCCAAACCTAAAATCTCCCTCTTATCTTTTGTCATCAATCATTTTACTATGATCCAGAGGTTGGGAGCTTGATTCTCATCTGCAATGTAACGCGCTCTTCTCTAAAAAAAATCAATAATTTACATTTATTTTGATTTTTGAGTCCATTTTACGGGCTAGACACGGACCCCCGGCTGTGCTGGGTCGGGGCTGACCAATTTTTTAGTTTATTTTTTATTTTTTTGGGTTTAGGGTCGTGCCGGGCTGTGTTTAGGCACAAACTTTTCTTCAAATTGGCATCACAGTCGAAGGATGTGGTATAATCATTGATTCGGTTTATGGGTTTTTTCCGAAATGAATAGTCCAAGCCGAGGGATAATCCAATAACCTGTCAGTTGATCTTAGAACGAGTTCACCCCCAACACGATCCAAATATTACCACATATTCAATAATTTATTTATTTTCTCGAAACAGTTTAATGATCGTAAGAACAAGCTTTTACTAGATGTATTCATATAGTAATATACAAAAATGGTATACAAAATTGAACAAACAGGTGCCATGTATTGTCTGACACCAACACGATACTTCAAAACTTCAATTTAGACCCAAAAAATCAAAAACTTTTCCCAAATAACCGTGTCACACGCGGCACGACACCTCTTAGAAGACTCTTGTTATCAGGCCAGACCATAAACCAACAAATAAATAATCAACTAAAGATCAACTATTTTGAAACTGCAGCTCAACACTCGACTCTTGACTCTCGACTCTCGACTCTGGCCTCTAGGGTGATACAACAAACCCTTGAGGATGCGCAGCTTCTTGATCCATAACCTTCGCTTGTCTCACAATCGGAGAGATCAATTTCCACACTGCAATAACAATATCTATCAAAACTAAACTGAACTTAACTTAACTGAACTGAAAAACTAAACTGAATGTATTTTAACTCACTGTATAAGGTAGCTGCGAGCCACTCGTTGATGATTTTAACCCAAGTGCTCGCCCAACCAACATCGATACTCCACCTAATCGACACAAAAAAGAAGACGGTTAGTTTACAGACTTACAGACTTATATACATACAGTCGAACTTAACAAGGGCAAAAGTTCGCTAAAAGAATGCATTATGTTACTTTCTGGTGGAGGAGCTGTTGAGGTTCCAGTTGATGAATAGCATTGCAAAGTACATAGCCCCCAACGAAAACACGAGGTGGAAGAATCCGTAGTTGTATGGAATATCATCCTCTTCCTCTACTTTATCTTTCCGAAACTGCACATTTGTGTAATTGCATTACAGTCTTACAGATCATATATATGACAGCAGACAGCAGAAGGAAATTTCGATGTTTTTTTTTTTTTTTGAGTTTTTTAATGGATGATTCACCTGAAAAGATTCAGAATCGATTCCTGTTGAAAATGTGGCCATCACAATCGCGCAAAGTCCAAAGAAGAAACTCTGCAAAACCACGCGCGTTATCAGTGTTGAAATCGATCAGTTTCAGGAGCTGCAGCATTGACAGTAGATCAGAGAAACTGAAGAAATCTCACAATGACAGTAATCCAGTCGTAATGTCTGTGCCCTTCCTTCTGTGGACTGCATTCATCCTCAGCCGGCTCACTGAAAACCGTACATCAAGAGTTTTTAGCCTCTAGAAGACATTTTTAATCGAAAAAATTGAATTAGATTACCTTCGGATGGCAGACCAGGAAAGGAAGACGACATACGAGGCCATGAGACCAGACGATAACAGACCTCGATTCACCTTTGAATGTAAAGATACAAGCATCATGACAAGAAGCAAAACTCCTGTCCATACTATGAAGAATATGTTGAGGGTGCAGGAGGATCTCGGGACGTACAGGAAGTATAGGATCCCGACTCCACATACAGATGCTGCGTACAGGACTGTCGACATTAATAATCCTACTGAACAGCTGCATTATCAACGAATGCTATGTTACTCGGACTAAACTGTCAGCGCTGAACAGTGACATTTCAATGAAAAACTATGCTGTGTATAACCTCTGCTTCGTCTGCCCGTCTGGCATCCAGTACTTATTCCACCATGCTATGAATTCAATCACGCTAACCAGCTGCAGCACGAGAAAAACCCTGTCAAAAAATTCCAATGTCGACTGTCAGTCCTGTTCTGTTCTTTCCAGCTTATTTTTGTCAGTTCGATCAGTTTAGTTCAGTATGTATACCCTGCGCCTATACGAGCAAATTCACCATATAAGTGGATGAATTCTGAGGGAATGAAGAAGGAAGATGTCATTGCTATGACTAAAACGACAGCTTTTACAGGCCACCATCCGGAATGCCAACCACTGCGAATGTCGTGTAGCTTGATTGTTCCGACTGTTGTCAGAAACATTAAGAAGAAAAACATCTGAGGCATATACTGTCAAGGACTCCATGATCTGATCGATCATGCTGCAACTCTGCAAGTAAACCGAAGATTTGATAATAATGCTGGAAAACGTTAAGGATACGAAGCATCCAAAGCTGATCCTCAGCACTCCAATTGTCTGAATGCAATCACGACCACTTGTTCCACAAGCTCTTAAAACTGTAAGGAATTGTATGAGACGTTTTTGTCACATTTCGTTGAAGAAAAAAAAATTAACCTACGTAACAACCAGGGCCGATCAATGAAATTTTGAGCATAGTAATCGAACCCACAATCTCAAGATCAACCTAACTATCTTAACCACTACACAAATGTACCACTTTTACAAATTTTGTATAATAATCCATACTCACTCTGAGTTCCTATTATTGTCCCAAAAAGTTTTGAGGTGAAAAATAAGAAAAGAGAAATGAGTGGTTCAAAAAAGAAGGAAGAAGATAGAGAAATGAGAGAGTAATTGTGAACCACACATTGATGACCTCAAAAGGAAAGTGAGACAAAAAGCAAATTCAGTCCAAAAAGGAAAGTAAGAAAATAATAGGAACTCGGAGGGAGTATATATATTGAGGCCCTTAACCTACTTGGACCCGGTTCCTAGAACCGAATGGATCACCCTATAGGCCGACCCTGATAACAACTTTAAAAACCCAGGTTCTACGTTCGAATTTTGTAATGCGACTGAGGGTGTTATTGGTTAGAAAAACTTACAGTGTTGTTGTGGAATAAGTCTTTGAATGTAATCGCGAATAATCCAAGCGATAAAGTTAGTAATCAAGAAAACAAGTCCATAGTAATAACGAGCTCTCAATGTCGATCTCCTTTCAGCTGAGATATCAATGCTCGTTTTCTTTTGTCCTCGATGATTTCTTGATAGTTCCTCCAAGTACACTATTGTTGCTTCACTACTTACCCTTGTCTCACACATTATTATATTTCTCTTCCTGCACTAGTAAAAATAATCCTACGAATATCAGTGACGGAACCAGGATTTGAAGTTAAGTACAACTCAAGTTGTAAATTAGAAATGTGCCAAGTAAAGGGATTCAATTAATACCCGTCATTTCAGTTCTTACAACTGATAGTGACACTCGTGATCTGGGTTTAAATTAAGTTAATTCGACTGTCTTGCTCTGTAATTTGAACAAAGGGGCTAACTAGAGTCTAGAGTCTAGAGGAATACATATAATTTGGTTTGAAAATGTAGCAAAATGTAACCGTTGCCTAAAAAAGCTGCATTGAATGAAATGAAGTTGTATCACTTTTATCGCAAATAATAATAATAACGGTTTTTCTAACATGTGATTATATATTGAACAACATTTGTTGATATTTCATTTTATCACGATAATATATCTTAATCTTTGGTTTACGGAGTATTTAAGCAATGTTAACAACTTAACATATGAATACTGGACACATGTTAAAAAAATCGTATCACATTAATAACCAAAATAGGATTATACACCTGGTTGTACAATGCCACAACCAGGTAAGTTTCTGAGCTTTTGTGTATATTTATTGAGCTTAAAAAAGTTTTTGAGCTGAGTTGTAAGTTTTTGAGTTTGAACATTTATGTGATTTAACTCTACAACATTACACTAAAACGCAAAAATTTTACAACAAAACTCGAAATTTTTGTGATAAATCTCAAAATCTTAAAACCAGTTATACATAGAGCTATATACAACTGGTTGTATAATTCTTTAACTACAGTAATAATCATAAGAAGAAGGAGGTTTACCTTAAGGAATGAGTGGAATGGTGTAGGCAAAAATGTTGGAATGAGAAGGGAATTGAAGGAATAATGAGAACATGTACTCCTATAATAAAGCAAGGATTTTACATTAGATTGTGGATTTTGTTTGTGTAAGAGTGTAAGACATGTTCTTATAAACAAAACTACTTTGGTTGAGTGGGTCTCTTACAACTTGGAATTTAGAAGCTTCCAACCACTTCAAGTTCAAGCTCAAACTCTCCATTTACAATGAATGAATAATCGCTCTGATTCATTCAATAGCTATCTATCTGTTCGTTAAAAAAAATTAGAGTGAAATTTGTTATTTTTCATTTAATTTAATAATACTTGGTCCCCCGTTTTGTTTTCGATTAAAAGGGAATATGTAACTAATTATCGAGTGAATCAGGGGAACGGGTTGTTTAATGTTTACAACATACTCGTGGTGGAAAGAACAAAAATAATTATTTTCGTGCTGTCATGGTCGATCTCAAGCCCGGATAAAAGATGAGGACTTGCATCAGTTTTAAAACAGTGTCACATTATGGAAGATCCCTATAATAGGAAAATGGGACAATCATTTAGGGACGGAGGGAGTACAAGGATCGATGTCAAATATATATTTTGGTTTTTAGAAAATTATAAAGTGTGTCTCGTACTAAGCTTATGCGAAATGATTTCAGATTATTATTTTTCAATATGATCAACCGAATTATAAATAGGTTATTGAAATGAACTAAACCGATAAATCTGGTACCAAAAATCGACCCATTTTATAGCATCCTTCAATTCGAATTAGCAAAAGCAATAACATTATACTCCGTACGATTTTGGAATAACATTATATACGATTGATTAACCTATAAGAAGTTGAAAGCAAAGCAAGGTAGATCATATATAAACCAAAGAAATGAAGACAAAAAAAAACAATTAGGGTTTATTAATTACTCTATTTTCTCGTCTTTTCTCAAGAACTAGTTTCATTAAACAAATGGGTGACCTACTACAAGCTAAGGAGCGTTTGTGCCAATTCTTTCCTATATTCTTTAACCGCATGCAGTTCACATGCAGATCGTAAAATCATGAGAACTGATATTCATACACTGGCTCCCTCGTACCGTGGGCTGAGATTCCACTTGAGAGTTCAAGATATTGGAGACTGCCAGGGTTCGAACTCGTGATCTCTGACTCTGATATCATGTTAACAAACCAATTCAACCAAAACCTTAAAAGATGATGGTTGAGGGTCGTTTATATTCTATTACGCAGTTGTGTCGTGGTTCAAATCTTATTAGTTATTGTCATAATGATTTTTTTCTAACGTAGGTCTACTGGACACACGTTAATAAGCTATTTACGGTAAGAATCACGTTGATGTTCTCTTAAATATGGTAATTACGGGTTAATATATCAATTTCTCGTGATATTATCAATGTGATTTTTGCGGTAAATAACTTATTAACATGTGCCCACTGGGCAAACGTTAGAAAAACTGTTATCATAATCATTGTTGTGGCTTTTTTCTAAATCAAAAGAAAACGTTACATATTGTTCTTAGGTCTAACCTGTTCTTTTGTATCGAAATAAGTTGCACTGAATTGAACTAAAATAATAAAATATGTTGAATTAAACTGAAATCAACCAAAAAAATTAAAAAGTTGAAAAGAAAGTGTAGATGTATTGAATTCAAACTTTGATTTTGAACAAGAAAGTTGAAAACATATAGGTGGATCTTGTATTGTGTTGTGGGAAAACCAAAAGATTAATTAGTGTGGATTTGTGTTTGGTTAGAATTGAATTGACCACAAATATGATATAATTGACATTCACTACAAGTTACTACTATTACAATACACACTCACAAAATGCATGCACAACATAATAAAACTAAGAACAATTGCAATAGAAGAACTCAAAAATAAGTTCTTTCATTTCCACGTAATATATCGACAATTTTCATGTTTAAGAAATTTTAATTACAATGGAAGAACTTGTTATTTTGTTCTTAAATGAGACCCATTTTTATTTATTTTCCAATCAAATTATTTTATTTTCCTTGAAAAATGAAAGAACTTGGTTCTTAAATAAGAACCAAATTCTTATTTTTACAAACCCAATGCAACACACAATAGAAGAACTTTATAATATAGAGTTTTTGGGGCCAAATAACCAAATTGGTAAAAAAAAGTGGGGGTGGATGACAAATTGGTAAAAAAACTTTCAAACATGACAAATTGGTAAAAAAAAATTGAAGTTGGTGACAAATACACCAAAAAAATACTCCGTAGTTATTAAGATTTTTACTTCGTATTTCGCATCAAGATTTTATTTCGAGTCGTCGGAAATTTTATTTCACGTTGTCGGGTTTCTAGGTGAATTACCGAAAATACGTATTATTTTATCCACCAACTCGAAAAACCAAAAAAGTGTAGCTAGCTAATTAATTGTTATGCAAACTAATTGAGTTGAGAAAACTAATATCGATTTGACTAAAAAAATTATCGTTGAGGTTACAAAGTAATAATAAACTCGATACCTTATATTGGTGGAATATTGTCGTATCTAGAATTTTTAAGATTCTTTCGTAAGTAGGATTTTTATATATAATAGCCCCATTCAATTTTTAATGAAATCGATGAAAAAAATTTAAGGATGTAAATGGTTTAAAACAATTAATTCATTGTATTTTTTAAATGAAATCAAACTTTCTTTGGAGTGTAATCGGTTTTATTTTTTGTCGGTATTTATTAGTTCGTAGCATTAGCCATTAGCAATTAGCGATGACTATTTTTAAGTGAAATCGATATTTTTTTCCCACATTTGATGAATTTACTTTGTACTCCATAACGATTAATTAATGGTACCTTTTTCAATTTTTTTCGATAAGGTAAGAACAATAAATATTTTAGGTAGTTCACATTAAATCTCGACAACGCAAAGTAAAAATTCCGTCAATGAATATTAGTGCTCGAAAACATATACCAAGCTTTTTTGGTGTATTTGTCACAAATTTGAAGTTTTTTTACCTATTTGTCATGTTTGAAAGTTTTTTTACCAATTTGTCATCTACCCCTCTTTTTTTTTTTACCAATCTGGCTATTTGGCCGAGTTTTTGGTGACAATTCCAAGAAAAAAAACCACTATTGTGATTGCTCTAATAAGATTCAATTCATCAACTAATAAAAGTAAACACTCATCAGTTTTTGGATTTTAAAATTCCGCTAATTATTCCATATATGTAATGAATGTATATACAAGGTAAATAAATGAACATTATATTTTAACGACATTCATGTTTTTATGTTCGATATATATATAGAAATATAGATATGTATTCATATTTCGTATATACGAGTAATTAATTACTGTAATTAATTAATTACGATGGAGTAGATGCATTTCCACCATTTATATTTTGCGTGAGGTAATAAATCAGGCATGCATGCATCATGCAATGTTCTGTAGGGTTACAACCCTTAAACCCAAGGATCTGTTATAAGTATTAACCGAAAAGACAAACAATAGAGGGATAACGAATATACCTTATTGGCAGCGGAAGAGCGTATTAATAAGAATAATAAGAAATATAATAACCCAGAAGTATATATAATTCCCCACGGACAGAATAAAGCAACCCAGATGTGATGCCTCCGTTAGTATCCACACAGGTACGGAACTGCGGTGTATATGCTAGTATAAGGGTTTTGTGAGACGGTCTCACAAAATTCTCTCTCTAATAATATATGGAATAATACTCTGAATTGTATGTTTTGGTTCATCATATGAACCTCCTTATATAGGAGAGCTAGAGAGCTAGGTTACTTAACCTAGAAGTCATTCCATAACTCAAATTGGTATATTTAGATTATCACAATAATTCTAGTTACCATATAAAAGTTATTTCACAACTAATATTGGTATAATTAGATTATCACAATAACTCTAGTTACCATAACTAGATTATTACTATAACTCTAATTACCATAACCCGACAACACAGCTGAGTCATATTACTACTGACCCGATATATTAATATACCGATATATTAATAATATCCCGCACACATTGTGTGTGACCCAATGGGCCCACTTAAGACTACCAGACATATAACCCATTTATATGTCAACCCGACATCGACCTCTAGCAAGGCATATTGGATACATAGACTTAAGCGGGTAAATCCGTAGGACAGTGGACATAACTCCTTCAGTCTCCCACTTGTACATGTCCTCTCAAGAACGGCGTTAAGTCTCTTTGCTACTATTGTCTCCAATTGAGAATGAGGTAAGAAGAAGTGTCATCCTCACATATTTCAATCTTTTACTCGAATCTTTGAGCTGACTTGTTAAAAGAGCAGATAGATGACAATCATCCTATCTGAGCGCGGCCACGCATTTGCACAAGTCACACTCTTCGAGTGGCCAAGAAACAATAAATTCCCTTCAATAAAGGAAGAGCAAATCCCCTCTTGTCTAACCACATCCTATCACATGATCCATGCATGCCCAATAACCATCCATAGCCCCCTTTCACAGCTGACGTGGAATAGTATCAAAACATACACATCACATGTACAGAATAGTCAAAGACTCAGGTCTAAAGACCATACAAGTTCATAACTTGCAAAGAACTTTACTGACACTAAGCGAAATCTTAGTAAAATCCTTTTTGGCGGGTCTGTCTAATGCATGTTCTTAACATACACCCGTGTGCCTGGTTTAGTATCTCAATACCTATGACTCAAGGAACTTAGTCATCAACCAACTCACACACTAGTCAATTAAGGGTATTCAAATGTCCCAACACAATACCCTGACTAGAGACAAAATAATTACATCATCCAAATAGAGTTCCAAGACTAAGTCACGTACTTAGTGATCTATTTCATCAATGTAAATTATTTAGGGACAAAACTCGGTTACATTAACCAAATGACAATATGTCATACATATATCAATTATCGAAATAACTCCCACTAAACCAAACACCTCTAAAAGTACTAAGACCACTCGCCCATGCGTCTTATACCGATCATAACCAATATGATCTTTGTGTAGAGAAGGTTTCGGGACATACAACATTTGTATAAGTTATTTACAAGCATATGACCAATCTACCTTATCTCAATTAAGGCAAACTGTTAGTTTCATAAGCAACAATTGCTTCATAAACTTTAAAGTAGTTGAGTGTGTGCTTAATTCGTAATCAAACGTCTATTTGCTTCAAAAGCAATAGAACACTAACTTTAGTTACAATATCAGTCATAAAGTTGTCCTTTGGAACCGTTCCAACACACAACTTCTTATCCAAAACAAAATTTACTGAGATTACAATCTCACGTCATCTTTGTCTATTTGGAAATATGAATAGTTGTAACTTGTTTACAATAATTCGCTTATCACATCATGCGCATCTCTTAAATAATTCATCTTTTGCTTCTTAAGCGCAGAAGAACAATTCTTAGATAGCAATTTAGTGACACTCACTAGATTAGTATCTACTCGTCACACGAGCACATAATAAACAACTTTCTTGCCAAGTCTCATAGACTAAAGCAACCAAATGTTGTTTAGTTAGAGAAGTATGTCACTTACATACCAAATCATAACGATAAATGCACTCCCACTAGCCTCTTGTACACACTTTGTCTCTCTTCGTCTCAAAGGAAAACAAACATCTTTGAATTACCATATTAAGAACGAAGATATAACTCCATAGTACTTGCTCCAATCAAATTGGATCATTCACATTTGTCTTGCAATTTTGATAATATGAAATTCATACGATGAGTCGCGCACACATCATATTGCATCTCTCTCAAGAAATGTATTTCACACATATATGTCCAAAACTCATCAAATGAGTGATGACATTCAAAATGCTAAAACGATTTTAATAGACTTAAGCATAATGTTGTAAGAAGAATTTTTCCATAGTCATTACTATGAGATCAATCCTTAACTACCAACAACGCTTCATAGATACTCTTATATCAATCCATATCATCTTTATATTGATGACTATTCTTCACTATAAGATCCATTTAACCAAAGTCTATACTTGGTAGTTATATTATATGGAATCTATTAGATTTATGACTTCATGTGACTCTTGGAATTTTTGCCCATTATTGTCTTATCATAGGTCAAACCTATGTAGGGTAATATTTTGCAGGTAAGATGATCATGACTTTTCATGGATACATCAATATCCTCTTCAACAATTGTAGAGAATTCCTGTTAATCTTGAATAATTCAAGGTCGATTCTACTCCCACTGTTTCTATTAGAAATCACATCTCTTTAAAAGAAACATACCACTCCATGCAACAAAACAGGTTTGTTCTTTGGATGGTTTGTAGAATTAACATAGTACCTCTAATAAAACACATGTCATAATTCAGTCTAAGTTTTAGAAAACAATTTTCTTTAAACTTTAAGACTTGATAATTAAGAAAAGACTATTTTAGAACATTTCAATCCATATCTCATATGGTGTCTATTCTTCGACTTACATGGACAATCTCATCAACATTTGTACAAAGACTTTTATAGTGCATAACTTTCTAAAGCGTCAACAAAATCTGCATATGACTCATCATAGACCAAATCATATCAAATATGGTTCGATATAGTTTGAAACATTTTTCACTACTTCTAAGATGATCACAATCTTTTAGTTCAATTCCTCCCTGTTTCAATCATATCGAACAAAACCATACGTGTTACCCATTTTGCAACATAACTAGTTAAACTCACACATATCTGTATGTGTGTGGTCTAACAAGTCTAAGTACCCTCCCACTACAATTAATAGGAGTCACTTGTAATGTCATTTATCCATCTAAACAAGATCCATTTACCTCAGTTGATCATTATCAATAAGGTTTATAATTTCATCATTATGAAACTTATTCTTATGTCTCTTGTCTCATGGATTAAGGACAATGGCATAATAGGTAAAACTTGAGTCGTGGGACTTGAATCCTTTTGGTCGTTATGTTGTAAATAAAAGCATTCACTACTAGAAATGTAAAGCTCAACAATCATGTTAGCCTTACTGTACCTCATATTCTTGCAAGGTATAGAGCAACAATTGTTCTACTTTTATCAAAACTTTTCATGCCCATACATGAAACAGAATCAATGTCCTTGCTTATGACTAGTACAAGAATAACAATTATTCAATTCCAGTATTTAGCTTTATGGTAAAATTAAGTGATTTTCTTTTTATATATGAAACAACAACGTTTGTCCATTTCATCATAAAATACTTCACTTATATACCATTATTCCACCCTCTTTGAGTCATCACATCCACAATGTAATAGTTGCATTTGGTATCTTTATACCAAAACAGTGAAATGAAAGTAACTATTACTTTAGTAACATACACACCAGAAGTCATACTTCAATTGATTTGCAGATTTTCTAGACACTTCTAGAAACTATCTACCAATGTCCAATATCTGTCATTACATTAATGACTAATAAAATCGTACCTAATCTAAATTTGGCAACAAGTTTGGGTATGATAACAATTATTCTTCCCTTACTTTAACCAACATCTTAGATTCATTATCTCAAGCAATTTTCTTAATGAACTCATAGAACATTAATATTATTTGCCTTCTTGATACAATGTTCAATCGTCTTTTAACATCTCATGCTAAAAGGTGAGAAACTTTATTAAGTCACATGTTTATTCATAATAAAGTGACCTAAACTTAGGACTAATTGAAACGATTTCAATTCCTAATTCTTTAGAAAGAGACATCCAAAATTTCCTGATTATCAATATAATCACGTCATCATATGACACGGATCAATTAGATCATCTTCAACATTTTCTCACTTAATGGGAACGGTTCCCTTTATTGAAACAATTAATTTTGGTACTTATAATCATCTTCATGACTCTAATTATACAGTCCATACTGTACATTAACATTGATAATAATTTGTCGGAATTATCCTTCACAAGGACAAAATCCGTATCTCTAATTTTGAGAACGATTCTCAAGATACCAATCGATAAGGTTGAACAATTCAAACTTATCTTTAATAAATGTGATAATGGTGACTAAATTACAACTATATGTATATGCAAAGTAAAACGATAATTAATATTAATTAAAAATCTTAAACAATTTTAAGATAAAATCATGAAAACTACCCTCAAGTTCGCATAATATTCCAAGATCCTAAACCTTTTGTCGCTCAAGTGAACTTGGGCTCACTGCTCAAGCTCCAAAAGTAAAGGTAGACAACAAACTTGTCAATTACATCTCTATGTAATTCTTGGTTCGTCGGAATTAGTCATCATATGACACCAACTATTTGCCTCAAAGCCCAAGTCCGACTTGATAGCAATGTTAAGCAAACCAGATTGAACCTGTGGGTAACCGTTACCCACCTACTCAGTCCACACACATCGACAAAGCACCGCTTAGGCAGTCACTTCAACCAATGGTATGAAATTGTTGTAGTGGTCAATTTTGGAAAGGCAATACTTAATATTTGTGCGAGGGATTAAATGCATTATGGGTCCTAAACATGCTCTTAGGTCAACTTACAAGACAACCTATCAGTTCTAGGCACACAAGTCACAAGTCTCAAACAATAAAAATCATGCATCATATGACATAATAATTCAATTGTTACTAGTGATTTGTGCATAAAACAAGTTAAAGGATCCCATATTTTGACTTATAATCATATTACAATTCATAATTACTATTTGGTTTGAACAATTTCACCAATATCTTTCATTTTTCCAACTACGAGAAACAATTTCCCACCCGGAAAAATTGAACGGATATACAAAACTCGATTCACAATCGATCTGCAACTTATAATTGTCATATAGATGAACAATTCATCAAAATCAAATAATACTCGAGAAACTCTTTTCCCGATCTATTTATGATAATATGATAATTAAAATGCATAATATTATTTAGCCGATTTAGAAAACTAATTTTTCATTGATTCAGAAAAATAAAAGTATAATCCATTTTGATTCATAATCAACACACAAACGCGAGAAAACGATTTTTCTTAAAAGCGTCGCTCGACCCGACACCATGTCGTCCGAGTAAATATTGTGTCGTCTTGGTCAAACCTTTGACGCCCGGGTCATCCCGTTCCAACCGGGACACACCCGTGCCTACCGAGTCATACTCATGCCAACCGAGTCACACCCGTTCCGATCGAGTCACACTCGTGTCGACCGGGTTATTGACCTTGTTTCGTTCCGTCTCCACCATAATTAAAACGGGTATTGTCTTAATCTTATTAGGACTCATCGTCAACATTAAATTCTAGTAATTTTATGTTCCAAATTTCAATCGAATCTTGACTAATCCAATTAGTCTCATCGTCAACAAAGTAATTTGGGATTATAGTGGGTCAATTTAGGGCAAAATTAAATTAAAAATAATCAATATTATATCTTAAATTAATTTTAATAGTCAATTTCAGAATTTAACAAATTAAATTCACAAATTAAAACAAATCCTAAACAGACAGAAACGACAACTAGTCACGGTAATACAATCATCTAAATAACTGTAACAAGTCTCGCATGAAAAATACAATCAATTCACTAAAATGATTTGGCCACTTGTTGTTCATGATAATATGCATCCACAATCAATTATGTGTGTACGTGTTGTTATGCCAAAATACAATCCATGCACATACACAGGTTGATACGCCAAAATACATGCGAAACAGGCGTCCGGTGAAAAAAGTACGAAATAATCAAATTAACACGCGGGTTGAATCTCTCATAACCAATTATGAGACAAAGATTCAGGTCGATTTGATTAATACTACATAACAGAGGCTCTGATACCACTGTAGGGTTACAACCCTTAAACCCAAGGATCTGTTATAAGTATTAACCGAAAAGACAAACAATAGAGGGATAACGAATATACCTTATTGGCAGCGGAAGAGCGTATTAATAAGAATAATAAGAAATATAATAACCCAGAAGTATATATAATTCCCCACGGACAGAATAAAGCAACCCAGATGTGATGCCTCCGTTAGTATCCACACAGGTACGGAACTGCGGTGTATATGCTAGTATAAGGGTTTTGTGAGACGGTCTCACAAAATTCTCTCTCTAATAATATATGGAATAATACTCTGAATTGTATGTTTTGGTTCATCATATGAACCTCCTTATATAGGAGAGCTAGAGAGCTAGGTTACTTAACCTAGAAGTCATTCCATAACTCAAATTGGTATATTTAGATTATCACAATAATTCTAGTTACCATATAAAAGTTATTTCACAACTAATATTGGTATAATTAGATTATCACAATAACTCTAGTTACCATAACTAGATTATTACTATAACTCTAATTACCATAACCCGACAACACAGCTGAGTCATATTACTACTGACCCGATATATTAATATACCGATATATTAATAATATCCCGCACACATTGTGTGTGACCCAATGGGCCCACTTAAGACTACCAGACATATAACCCATTTATATGTCAACCCGACATCGACCTCTAGCAAGGCATATCGGATACATAGACTTAAGCGGGTAAATCCGTAGGACAGTGGACATAACTCCTTCATGTTCGTACTACTAGTAATTAATCCATCATCCATGCAGCAAGGATAACGCACGTACGTACGGAGTACAAAAGAAATTTATTAGAATTACGACGATCACATGAGAAAACTAATACTGAGTCAATATTTGAATTTAACGAAGCGAAATTAAATAATAATTTGAAAGTATCGAGAATTTCAACTAATTTTTTTTAGAATTTCTACCATAAATACTACTCGTAATAACATTTTCAAATTATCTTTAAATTAAATTAATCCAATTTTATGGAGCAGACGCGTGGATTGACAGTTGTTCAACAAACTCGTCGGTTTCAAATCTAATGTGACATTATTGGAAAAAGTGAGTAATAATGAAGTTTTTCATAAAAGTGGCCCTCAAGGACATTTAATTATTTAAATTGTTATATGAATGTCTTCATATAGTTGGATTTTAGTTGAGACTTTTAATTTAGAACAAAATGCATGGAGTGGTAATTACCAATATTAATACTACAAGTTTACAAAACAACAATTAGTTGTTTAACTAGTTTGCATAAGTCGGTGAAATTGAATATACTAATTGTTTACTCCCTCTCATTCTTTGAAAAAGCACACTTTGAATAAAATATACCACTCATTTGAATAAAAAGGTGTATTTTTCCAGTGAATGAGAGGGAGTATTATATTATGTGGTAGGGTTTTATTGAAATGAGATTTCATGACAATAATAATACCAACTATAAGGAGGCTTCTTATATTAATTATTTCAACTATACGTAATCTCGTTTTAATATAAACTATGTTTTCATTAATTTCTCATTGATATAGGTGACCGGTTACCTGGAAAACTGGTTGAACCTTCCTCTTCAGTTTCGGCTATTGGTTAATTTTCTTTTTTGAATATAATCTTTCCAAAATTCATCTTGCATTTTTTTTTCCGATTAGTATTATAGAAGCCATGAAAAAAATGCTTTAATTTTCTTGTTATTTTGGCTTTCATGAACGACAACGGAACACTCAAAGACCCTAGAAAGTCACAATCGGTCACTATTACCGGTAATAGCATGTCATAATTTGGTCCATAGCGAAATGAGATTAATGAATGCATAGTTCATATTAAAACGAGATTACGTATATTTGAGATTATTCTAAGAAGTCCCCTTATAGTTGGTATTATTGTCATGAAATAAATAACCCTTTAATTTATACAAGTTATTAATTAAATTAACGGTTTTATTAAATACAAACCTTAGGGTTGTATTTAAACAATTAAAACTTTTCCAAATTGGTATGAACCTAGAAATTGCAAACCAGATTACACAAACATTGATGTAATTAATGCATATATCAAAACTTTTTTTCCTCTTTTGGTATCTTACATACAGCCCTAATGACTGTATTTATCAATTTCTTTAAACTAATTAAAGTTTGATCAAATTATATTAATGGTTTGGTAAGGTGGGGAAGAATTTTGATTTTACATGCATGGAAGTAGCTTATTTCACAAATAAATAAGTTGAAGTAAAACGTTACTCAGATTATGTTTGACGGACGCTTTCAGCTAGCTTATGTGATTAAAATCTCAAATAATTATTTTGTGTAAGTGTGTGGCAAGTAACGGGGTATTTCACAAATAAATTAACTGATTTATATGCATGGAAGCAACTTATTTCACGAATAAACTAGTTGAAGTAAAACGTTACTTAAGTTATGTTTGTCCTGCGCTTTCAACTAGCTTATGTGACCGAAATCTCAACCGGCAACTGACAAGTATAAGTGTATGTATGGCAACTGGCAAGTAATACGGTATTTCACAAATAAATTAATTGAAACAAAAAATACTCAGAGTAACATGTGAGAATAAGTTAACTGTTAAACTTTTGGGTTATTTTATAGGAATAATATCAACTATGGGTGTACTTCTTAAATTAATTCACATTTCGTGTTCATTTTCGGTCATTGATAAGAAAAATCAAATTTTCCGAAAATTTATCTTCCATTTCATTTTCATTTAGTCTTATAGAAATTATGAAAAAAAAAAATTATTGTAATTTTGGCTTTTACGCTGACTGCAACGGACTTAATAAAACCCTAAAAAGTTACAACAAGTTACTGTGACCAGCAATAGCAACTCATAATTTCATACATAGCAAAGCGAGATTAATGAATGCGTAGTTCATATTAAAATGAGATTACGTATAGTTTAGATTATTTTAAGAAGCACACGCATAGTTGTTATTATTCCTATGAAATAACCCTAAACTTTTCGATTTCATTCTTTAATTGCTACAAAAATATTACTCTACACACAAGATTGTCTTTTAGTTAGTCTCTTGTGAAACGGTCTCACAATACATCATTTTACATCATTTTTTATAGGGTTATTTCATGACAATAATACCAACTATAAGGGGGCTTCTTAGATTAATCCCAACTATACGTAATCTCGTTTTAATATGAACTATGTCTTTATTAATTTCTCATTGATATAGGTGACTGGTTACCTGGAAAACTGGTTGAACTTTCCTCTTCAGTTTCGGCTATTGGTTAAGTTTTTTTTTAATCTTCCCAAAATTCATCTTGCATTTTTTTTTCCGATTAGTATTACAGAAGCGATGAAAAAAATGATTTAATTTTCTTGTTGTTTTGGCTTTCATGAACGACGACGGAACACTCAAAGACCCTAGAAAGTCACAACCGGTCACTATTACCGGTAATAGCAGGTCATAATTTTGTCCATAGCGAAATAAGATGAATGAAGGCATAGTTCATATTAAAACGAGATTACGTATAGTTGGGATTATTCTAAGAAGCCCCCTTATAGTTGGTATTATTGTCATGAAATAACCCTTTTTTATATCCTGTGATTGTCTTTTTACATCATTTTTTCTCAAATATGAATATCAGTTAGTTTTTCAGCTAGTTTGTCAAACACTTTTAGCAATTACAACTAACTTATCTGTTCGTAATTTTTCATTTAACTTCACAATTGCCGACAAATTTATCAGTTAATTTTATCAAACAGAGCCTTACAGAAAGGATGTGAAGAAGGAGCAATGGTTTGAATGTTTGTTGATATTTTGAACACTTTGAACATTGTCTTCAATATGCACCGTCAACTTAACAAACAACTACCAATAACGATATTTTCCCGCGCAAAATCCCTTCAAAAACCTCCACCCTCAAACTCCACTCATCAAATTTCTTCACTTCCAATCCCAAATCAATTTCCCCCAATCGTTACCCTAATCAATTCCCTCACCGAAACCCGTAAATTCCTCCAATCCCTTCTTCTCTCAAAGAAATGTATATCAATCCCCTGTTCCCCCTTCCCTTGTTTAATTCGGTCTTGTATCGGTGTTTCTCTTATCGATCCCGGAAAATGCTTTCATGGGTATTTGGTAAAATGTGGATATCTATCATGGGTTGGTGTTAATATTAGCTTGATTGATCTGTATTTGGATTTTCGCGAGATTGGTGATGCACGGAAAGTGTTCGATGAAATGCCTGTGAGAAGTAGCGAGTATTTCGATCGTGTTATTTCTGGGTTTGGGCCTGTAGGGTTGTTTAAGGATGTTCTGAAATTTTTTGATGAAATGGTGGTGTTTGGGTGTGTACCTAGTCAGGAATCGGTCTGTAAAGTAATCATGGCATGTGGTGAGTTGAGGTGGTTGGAGAAGGGGATGTGGCTTCACGATCGTGTTGTTCAGTTTGGTTTGGGTAGGAATACGGTCGTCTGCAATATGTTGATCTCTATGTATATTAAGATGGGTAGGCTAGATTTTGCGCGTTGTACTTTCGATGGTATGGAAAAGAAAGACTTGGTTTCGTGGAACTCGTTGATTACGAAGTATGCACAAAATGGTGAATGGTCAGTAGCTTTGAATCTATTCCACGCAATGAAGAAAGAATCCGATGTAATTGGTAATAATGTGACTTTGTTAGGTGTCGTTGTCGCTTGTAGTCATGGGCGATGTCTTGAGTTAGGACAGAGTATCCATGGATGTTGCATTCGTGCAGGGTTATTTTCTGATTTTCGTTTGGGAACCGCGATTCTTAACATGTATGCCAAATGTGGGAAGATTGAATATGCTGAATTGTTATTCGAGGATGAGGTGTTTGTGAAGAGTCTTGTCTCTTGGAATTCACTGATCTTTGGATATGTAAAAAGTTGTTACTATCACAGGGCTGTGAATTGCTTTAAGAGATTGTGTGCACATTCAGGCTGTAACCCCGATTCTGTCAGTCTTGCGAATGTCATCCCTGCATACTCGAGCCTCAAAAGTTCCGACAGTATAAAATCAATCCATGCATTAGTTGTTAAGAAAGGGATCGATATGATAGCAGATGTTGTTCTAGGGACTGCGTTGATTGATGCGTATGGGAAATGTTCCCATGTAGTTGGAACTGAACTTTTGTTCAAGGACTTTAAAGTGGCTCATACTCCTATATGGAACGTGATGTTTACATCGTATTATCTGAATAATAATGCTGAGAAAGGCATGCTACTTTTTGTGCAGATGGTCGGAAGTCAGATTCCCGTTGATTCAATAACTGTTGTCCTGCTGCTGCAATTGTGTGGGCAGTTAGGATCACTGAAGATAGGAAAAATGGCTCATTGCTATGGTTTGATTACAGGTTTTCATGCCCATTTTAGAGTGGAAAATGCTCTGATAGACATGTATATGAGATGCAAATCAGTTGAACATTCGGAAAATCTTTTTCGGCTGATGAAGGTGAAAAGTACTGTTGCATGGAACACTATGCTTTCCGGGTATATCAAAACCGATTCCTGCTCAAAAACCCTGAAATTATTTTCCCAAATGCTATCGGACAGATTTCATAGACCTGATCCTGTGACTCTAATCAGTCTAATTCAAGCATCAGCTGTCTGTCTGAATCGTCATGGTGCTGACGTAGCTCATGCTTTCGCCACTAAACTTGGGTTCGATCCTGAAACTGCAGTTATGAATTCGTTGATGGATGCATATGCGAAAAATGGATTCATACACACAGCAAGATCGTTATTTCTTCAAATGGGTCAAACTCAAACCCGAGATCAATGGTCTTGGAATGTGATGATGACTGGATTTGGAATGAACGGTCAGGAAGAAAATGCCTTTGAACTACTAACCCAAATGGGTGAAAACGGGTTTGAACCCGATGCAATAACATTCACAGGTCTGCTTTCTGCCTGCACCCATTCCGGCATGATTGATAAAGGCTGCTACTATATTAACCTGATGGTTAACAAGCACAACATACATCCAAATTTGGAGCATTGGATTTGCATTATCAACATGTTTGGCCGCGCTGGGAAGTTAGAAGAAGCGTATAAACTGATTGACAGTATTTTAGGTGATCGTAACCTTTCTGCTGTTCTTCCTTCAGATTCTCATGCCATATGGGGTGCTTTTGTGGATGCCTGTAGGATGTACAATAATATAGAACTCGGGGAAATTGCTGGGAGAAGACTGTTGGAGTTGTCATCGCAGAATAGTGGATACCCGATATTGCTGTCGAACTTATATGCTTCAAATATGAGATGGGATGATGCATTGAAGACTAGGCAGGTGTTTTGTGATGGTAGTTTAGTGAAAGAAGTGGCCCATAGTTCAGTAAAGATGTGACAGAGTATTGCAGCCTGTCTTTCACTTAGCTGCAACACTTGAACCATTAATTTCAGACCGAAAATTGGAAACTTCGTGCAAAATTGCAGTCTAATCCTATGTTTTTTTCGGCTGAAGTGGACTTAGCTTGACCGGACGTGAGACATGAACTGAACTCGAGTGACATGAATCATCGTTTGAAATCATTGAAGATCAAAATACAGTATAGCTCAATCACAAAGGAAGTGTACAATGAAGTGGTATACCTATTATACCTAAGAATTCCTCGATCCAAACCGTAAAAAAATTAGCAAGAGGTGTGTCTCTCTTCCAACTTCTAATCCTTTCTCGTTTATGTCGTTTTACACAAGATTCTCGCAGCAAAAGTGGGCCAAAATAACTAAGCATGGGCACTGATCTTCAAAAGGGTGGTCGATAGATGACGGTTTGTTCTCAATGGGCTCAAGCCCGTTAATAGTCCATGCCACCCATGCCGCCCATGGCTGGAGATGCGTCCTTCTCGTCTTTAGGAGCCTCGACCACTACAGCTTCAGTCGTCGTCATCAAGGCCGACACACTGGCTGCATCAGACAAAGCTGTCCTAATAACCTTGAGAGGATCTATAATGCCAGACTTCACCATGTTCACATATTCCCCTGCTCAATTGATAAAACATGAAGGATTAAGAAAAAAAATTCTGATGTCGGACTAACATAGATTATATACTAGCTTGTTGTACCTTTGGCAGCATCATAACCAAGGTCATGATCATCCTGTTCCAGCAATCTTCCAACCACGAGGGCTCCCTCGACTCCAGCATTTGAAGCAATTGTGTAAACCGGGGTCTGTACAGATGAACGAACATTCAATCATGAATCCACATCGTAAATTCAGCAAATGGATAAAATACCTACTTTAAGGGCCGCTTGTATGATTTGTACACCGATCTTCTGGTCATAGTTGGCTGTCTGTAATTTGTCGAGTTCTTTTGAAGCATATAGTAGCGCAACACCGCCACCTGGCACAATACCTTCAGCAACGGCCGCTTTAGTGGCGTTTAAGGCATCGGTCACTCTATCCTTCTTTTCACCCACCTCTGATTCACTCGCTCCTCCAATCTGGTCACACCGAACCATATGTCAAGGTACACAATTATGAAGAAATTCTTGTTACAAAATTAACATCGGAGAAAACCAACCTTCAAAACAGCAACTCCACCGGAAAGCTTGGCTAACCTTTCTTCCAACTTTTCCTTGTCATAATCAGATGTACATAGCTCAATTCCTGATCTAATCTGTTCACATCTTTCCTCGATGGATTTTTTGTCACCCGCGCCATCAAGAATGACTGTGTCATCCTTTGAGACGGTTATCTGCAGGACATCACGTTCGAGAGTTATGTGCTACCACAGATCGAATACAATATTTAAAAAAAAAAAACAGCAAAAGAATAGAGAGATGGAAACAAGAATGTAATTCAGGTACAAATAGATTATCAATTAATGCATGATGCCATGACTACCTTTTTGCATGAACCCAGCACATCAAGATCGATCTTTTCCATGTCCATGCCAAGTTCTTCAGTTATGACCTGCACAAGAGACGTCAAATTAGATTGCTCGATGACACCCAAAAAAGACGGTTGTAGGCAGTCACGTTCCGTTTACAGAAACCTGTCCTCCAGTAAGAGTGGCAAGATCCTGCATGTTCGCTTTTCTACTCTCTCCAAATCCAGGAGCTTTGACAGCACAAACCTATCACAAAAAACAAATTCACGATTAATAAACGAGTTCAAGATTCTAGGATGACAGGAGGTTTGTACAGAGTGGGATGTATAAGAACCTTTAGACCAGCACGAATCTTGTTCAATATAAGTGTTGCCAAAGCCTCGCTGTCTACATCTTCAGCAACTATCAGCAAAGGTTTTTGCCGCTGCATTGAGTATCACACGTTAGTTTTTTTTTTTCCGGGTTAAAGGAGCCCACTAGGGCGATTTTGATGCTGACATACCTTCAATGCCAACTCGAGAGCTTTCACTACGGAAGCTAAATTGGTAATTTTCTTTTCGTGTATCAAAATAAGTGGGTCATCCAATTCCTGCAAGTATTGGTATCCGATTCAGTCAGTACATCAATAACCTGGTTTCAATGCACCGGAAAAAAAAAAAAAAAAAAAAAAAAAAACAGTGAATCCGGAAGTAGCTTACACATTTCTGTGTTTTCTGGTTGGTGATGAAGTAGGGAGAGATATAACCCCTGTCGAGCTTCATGCCCTCGACAACTTCCAGCTCGTTGTATAAGGTTTTACCATCCTATAAATAAGACCAATGGCATAGAGAGACAACTCGTGAATGAATATAAAACTGAATCACATGACGCGGAAAAAAAAAAAAAACTTTGAAGGCAAGAAAAAGAAGGAACCAGCTTACTTGGATTGTGATGACACCTTCCTTGCCAACCTTCTCCATAGCCTTTGCGATCAACTCACCAATCTCCCTGTCTCCGTTGGCAGAGATAGTACCGACCTACAAAATGAACATCATGAGGACATTTTAATCAAGAGCTTAGAGTAAAAGCATGTTTTCATTGCAAAGACTCGGAGAGTAATGTGTCACAAAACCTGAGCAATCTCATCTGATGTGCTGATCATCGTTGCTCTGCTCTTCAAGTAGTTTACAACAGCATCGACTGCCATTGTCATACCACGTCTGAGGTCCATTGCATTCATTCCAACTCCAACTGATCTAACTCCCTCAATCAAAATAGCCCGGGTAAGAACTGTAGCACATGTGGTACCTAAAATTGCAATAAGGGTAGGTTACAGTTACAACTAACTCTAGTGAGTTCAAAGCGATAGAACAAAAGAACAGAATCAATCAAAAGAACAGGAATAGAGTAGAAGTACTCACCATCTCCAGCAATATCGTTGGTAGAGTTGGCAACTTGCTTAACGAGGCTGGCACCCAAGTTCTTATACCTATCTTTGAACTCGATACTCTTGGCTACAGTCACACCATCCTTTGTCACTTTAGGAGCACCATAGCTTTGCTCGATTATCACATTGCGCCCCTATAAACCAACCAATATACGACATCATTAATCCCCCAATCAAACATCTACATTAATCATCCCTATGATTCTCATGAATCGGAGGAGTACTATGTACATCGACAACCTAGAACGGAACAAATGTGACAAATTTGAGTTGAGAAACTTCACCCTTGGACCCATTGTAACTTTAACAGCATCTGCAAGCTCTTCGATTCCTCTCAGCATCGACTTGCGAGCGTCCTCACCAAATCTGATTTCCTTGGCTGCATAATTCCTGCTCCAATTCAACTTTGCAACCTACAGAAAAACACTGAATTCTTTCAGCAGTCTTCAATGTTGATACACTCATGATCACAAAAACAAAAAAGTTTTGAACTTTACACATGAATTCATGGAAATGCAAGTATCCAACACAAATATCTCAATCATGATAAATTCAGCATCAAAAAAAATCAATCAATCTTGCAGCATAGAACTTCCATGAAAACAAATTAAAACCAAAGTTCTGAACTTTCACATAGTAAACTACTCATACAAATTACGATCCATGTCCATCCAATGTGACTGTGTTTTACATTAAAAACCCAAATAAAAGTTCCAATCTTTATACATAAATAAACACATAATGACTCAATTACAGCAGAAAAAATGGATCAATACCGCAGTTTGCAGCATAGAATGAAAACACTAGAAATGCAGAATGAAAGATTCAATCATTGAACAAAAAACCCAGAAAATTTATAAAAGCTGGAGTAACAAATGATCATTGAAAATACAGCTTCATATTGAAAATTGGAATTAAAAGTTAAAAGGGGGAGATTGAAGAACATACAGTGCGAGTGGTGGTGGTGGTGGAGGTGGTGCGAGTACGGGCGGCGATGGCGGCGGCTGCGCGGAACATGGTGGAAGAATGGGTGGAGAAGAGAAGATGTGTAAGAAGTGTTAAGAAGTCAGGAAGTGTAGTGGAGCACAAGAAAGGGTAGATTAGGAAAAATGTTTCAGATGGGGTTTAGGGTTTTACTACAACTCTTGAAATTTAATTTAATTGATTTTGGTTGCATCCAATTTAATTTAATTAAATTTATTCGAGTTATCTCCGATATTTGTCACTTTGCATTAAATGTTTATTTTAATATCAAGTGATTATAATTACGGGGTAGTAATTTCGAGTTCAGAAAAGTATTATCCATTTGTGTTATTCAAGCGGCTCGTGAAAAAGAGTATACAATGTGAAAAAATACGGAGTAATTACTTATTTTAGAATTCGTGAAGAAAAAAAATATAGTCGTATATAATTACTCCATTAATTTATTAGGAAAAAAAAAGTCAAGAAAATGATAACCAGACTAATTCACTGATTAATCTGTTTAATTGAACCGTGAAAAGTCAAACGTTATCATTTGTGAGTATATTTATATGATCAAGTTAATAAGAAAACCTAGTAAAAATAATTTTGCTCTGTATGTCTTGGTCTAGTGATCAAGAACAAGTATTGTGCGCAACAGGTCCTAGGTTCGAATCTTTCTCGCCTATATTGTAACAGGACTAATTAGCAAAAGGGGAAAACCACCATTATTTTCTTGAATGCAAAATCTGTGTTCTAAAGAGAACTACTGTAATATTCACCTCAACTATGCTGTTGGTACAAATAATCCCAATCCTAAGCACTAAAGAGGGTAAATGTAACAAATCTAAACCCGCTGGGTCGGGTACAGCGGGCTTTAGCCCAACTAGAAGTCCATGCCACCCATACCACCCATACCGCCGCCCATGGCTGGTGACGCGTCCTTCTCGTCTTTGGGTGCCTCCACCACAACAGCTTCTGTGGTCGTCATCAAAGCCGACACACTGCACCAGAACAATAACATATTAATGCTGCTGCTTTGATAGCATTGCAAGGAGTTGTACAGTACAGTTGGGAAACATGCTAAAGATCTACTGTCCTCACCTGGCTGCATCAGCCAAAGCTGTCCTTATAACCTTGAGTGGATCAATGATCCCTGATTTTACCATGTTTACATATTCTCCTGCTCAATCCAACAACCATTCTACAGTCAATACAAACAGCACAAACACCAACTTCTTTGTCCTCACATGATTTTGGGCATTTACAAAAGAATGTATCTGACCAGCTCTACAACAATCTGGCAAATGGGTCAATTGGGTCGGATTCAAATCAGTCTAGTTCAGGTCAGGTTTTGGTCATTTCGGGTCTTTTTCCCACCTTTTAGATATATGGGTTTGTAACCGGGTTAGGTTGAGGTTATGGGTTCGAATCAGTCAATTTCAGGTCAACTGGGTCGGGTTCGAATCAGTCAATTTCAGGTCATTTCGGGTCTTCTCCCCAACTTTTAGATGTATGGGTATGTAACTGGATCAGGTCGGGTTAGATTCAGGTTATGGGTTAAACTAAGTCACAACTTTAAGGTGTAGGGTCGGGTTGGGTAATTTTTATTTAACAGTTCCAGAGCTGTCATATAAATCAGTTAAAACGGTTGGTTGTACCTTTGGCAGCATCATAGCCAAGGTCATGGTCATCCTGCTCCAACAGTTTGCCGACAATGAGAGCTCCCTCGACACCAGCATTTGATGCAATAGTGTAGACAGGGGTCTGTAAAAATGATCATTATGTGAATTCAGCAAAGATAGCATACCGGATCATACAAGCACAAAATCAGGAAAACGGGTTTATATTCTACAGGAAGTGTGCATACCTTGAGGGCTGCTTGTATGATTTGTACACCTATCTTCTGATCGTAGTTGGCTGTCTGTAATTTATCGAGTTCCTTTGAGGCGTACAGGAGAGCGACACCACCACCTGGCACAATACCTTCGGCAACTGCGGCTTTAGTGGCATTTAGAGCATCTGTTACTCTATCCTTCTTTTCACCAACTTCGGCTTCACTAGCTCCTCCAATCTAATGTATACATACAAATAAATAAGTCTTAAGTAAAACCTAAAAAATACTTTTATGCAGTCGCAACCAAACGACAGAAGGGTGGGACGAGAAACCTTCAAAACAGCAACCCCACCAGAAAGCTTAGCTAACCTCTCTTCCAACTTCTCTTTATCGTAATCAGATGTACTTAGTTCGATTCCAGACCTAATCTGTTTTGCGCAAATAGTAGTAACAGCAATTGTCAGATACAGTTTGCCATTTGCTCATGAAATTATGAAGTAAATAACGTGACAACGATGTAAATTAACCTGTTCGCATCTTTCTTCAATGGACTTCTTATCACCCGAGCCATCAAGAATGACGGTATCATCTTTGGAGATAGTTATCTGCATGACACCGGGACTGAAAGTCAAGCGCTATGGCAATATAAAACACAAACACAAAATTTATGCAGTCTACGGCCTTACGCATACCTTTTTGCACGAACCAAGCATCTCAAGATCAACCTTTTCCATGTTCATGCCAAGTTCTTCAGTTATGACCTGCGCAAAAGGCACCACGACAGGATTACCAAAAGGTTGTCTTTTTTCCGTTGCAGACTTACAGCAGTGAACATTCCGAAGTCAAATTGTGCATTAAAAATTTGAGAAGGAAAAACTCACTTGTCCTCCGGTAAGAATTGCAAGATCCTGCAAGTTGGCCTTCCTATTCTCACCAAATCCAGGAGCTTTGACAGCACAAACCTGTCGGCAGTACCAGGTTCGTAAGTAAGAAATAACCTCGAGTCTTTGATGAACAAGTTGTTACAAGTGTGAATATATAACCACCTTTAGACCAGCGCGAATCTTGTTCAAAATGAGAGTTGCCAAGGCCTCGCTGTCAACATCTTCGGCAACAATCAACAAAGGCTTTTGTCGCTGGACAGGGATCACGAAAACAAATATTAACAAACTAGCAAAAACTGGTAAGACGGTCGCACACCGTGAAATGGTGCCTTTGTAGAAAAAGATCACTCACAAATCAAAATAAATGAGTTGTCTTTTTACAGAAATAGACTGTCTCATGAGTCATGAGCATCTTGCTCTACCAATTGTGTACTAAACATACCTTCAGGGCCAACTCCAGAGCTTTCACTACAGCATTTACGCTGGTAATTTTCTTTTCGTGGATTAAGATAAGTGGATCATCCAATTCCTGAAAACAACGGACACCCAATCAAGACGATGCAAACACACGCAGACATATCCATGGACAATATCTAGGGAATAGGAATTCGGGAAGAATGCTTACACATTTCTGCGTTTTCTGGTTGGTGATGAAGTAGGGAGATATGTAACCACGGTCAAGCTTCATACCCTCGACGACTTCCAGCTCGTTGTACAATGTTTTGCCATCCTACAGAAATGACCAGTGGAATTAGCTTCAATGCTACTCCAGCAGCTAGAACACTGCGTAAAGAAACTAGTAACTAGGCCGACTTACTTGGATTGTGATGACACCTTCCTTGCCGACCTTTTCCATGGCCTTTGCGATCAACTCACCAATCTCCCTGTCTCCATTAGCTGAGATAGTACCTACCTACAAAATCGACATCAGGGGAACATTTTAATCCAGGGCTTATAGTACCAGCGGGTTTTCTTCGTTGTAGAGAGTTGCAGTATCACAAACCTGAGCAATCTCCTCTGATGTACTGATCATCCTTGCTCTACTCTTCAAGTAGTTTACAACAGCATCAACTGCCATTGTCATACCACGTCGAAGGTCCATTGCATTCATTCCAACTCCAACGGATCTAACTCCCTCAATCAAAATAGCCCGAGTAAGAACTGTTGCACATGTGGTACCTACAATTGCAATATAAGCAAGTTAAAATAAGTAGCAAAAACTTACAACAGTCCATCTACATGATCAAGAGGTAAGGAGGGATATTCAACAAGGCAGTGAAACCTATGTTACTCCAACTCTTCTGTCGGACACTTGACACATGAGAGTTATGACACTTGGACTATTCATTTTAAACAAAAATAATTCTTCGAAATTTCATAAAAAATAGTCAAGTCAGACACTTGGATATAGATACTTCTAAACGAGCCTGAGAAACATAGGGTAAAAACACACACGATAAAACCCTAAACCCCAATCCCGTAGATCTAGTGACTAGTGTGACATCCTCATGAGAAATGGGGAAATTGAGAAGTTTGCGAATTCTGCCCGCCACAACATTAGTACAGTGAACAATGATACACAAATCGATTTTGACAAGTCTGGTTTCTAGAATAATAAGATAATGCAATGAACAAGGGTAATGCGCGAAAGCAACTAATAAAACAAGTAATAATGTAAGTATTTGGACACACACCGTCGCCTGCAACATCATTGGTAGAGTTTGCAACTTGCTTGACAAGGCTGGCGCCGAGGTTCTTATACCTATCTTTGAACTCGATGCTCTTCGCAACAGTCACACCATCCTTTGTCACTTTTGGAGCACCATAGCTTTGCTCAATTATCACATTACGACCCTATAAACCAACCAATATATAACATCATTAATCGACTAATCTAACTTCTAAATCACTAATACTCCCTTCGATTCCTAGGAATTGCTACATTTACTTTATATTACTCCCTCGATTCCAATGAATTGTTTGCCTTTCGTTTTAGCACCAAGGGTAAGGGATCCAATAAGGAAGTGACATGTGGAGCAAAACTCATGAGAATGGTCAAATTGCATATAAAAAACATTCCTAAAATAGAAAGGCAAACAATTCACTGAGACGTCCCAATATGGAATAGGCAAACAATTCATTGGGACGGAGGGAGTATCACATTACACCCCTATAAACCAGCCAACATATAACATCATCAATCCACTAATCTAACATCAAAATTAATACTCCCTTCGATTTCCAAGAATTGCAACATTTACTTTATATTATCGTATTTCGCCTTTATAAACCAATCGATTATAAATCATTAATCCATGATCAGTGATCAGTGAGAATATAGAGAAAAACCCTAATCCAAGTTAAGAAACCTCACCCTAGGACCCATTGTAACTCTGACTGCATCAGCAAGCTCTTCAATACCCTTCAACATCGACTTTCGAGCATCTTCACCAAATCTTACTTCCTTAGCTGCGTAATTCCTGCTCCATTTCAAATTTGCAACCTACAGAATGGAAATTAAAAACTTTAATTTAGCTGTCCAATCACACAAGGTTTGATCTTGAAATTTCAATTTAATACGATAATTAATTAAAAAAAATCAGCTTTTAATCAAACCAATCAAGAATCAATGATAGAACACATAACCCAGAAAAGTATTGCTACTGCAATCAAAAACCAACCAAAAAAAATTCAATTTTAAATCAAAAAAATGAAGAATTATTTCAATCTTTTAGCAAACAAATGAAGAATCGACTATGAAAGAGATTAATAACCCAGAAAGTTTCGATCTTTCAGCAAACAAATGAAGAACCAGTGATTAAACAGAAAACCCAGAAAAAAAAACACAGATCTTGTAACAAAAATGGGATCATTGAATTGAAAACACAATCCAAAATCTCAGTTCAAATTGGAAGTAAATGAAAGATGGAATACATTGCGGGTGGTGGAGCGAGCGAGGGAAGCAGCTGCGCGAAACATGGTTGAATTGATGGGTGTATGAGCAATGCAGTGAAGAAGATGAAGTGGGGGATGAAGAAGGGGAAATGGAGTTGGGGTTTTAAGGAAGAAGTAGAGATGTGTGAAGAAGAGTCTAGAATGAGTAGTAGTAGTAGTAGAAGTTGGGGTTTAGGGTTTTAGAGTCAAGCTAAGTGATTGGTGATTGGTGAATGGTGTAGTGTGACCTTCTTGGGTTGATCTTTACACTGGTCTACCGGTTAAGACAAAGATACCTCGATAATATATTTGAGTTTAGTGGTTAAGATGGAAGTATCGTGACTATGCAGTAGATTTCAAGTTCAATCCTTTTATTTTTATTGTATTGCGATTAAGTACGCTTTTTGTTGAACAAACAAAATCTACTTGGTTACTCGAGGTTGTGGTTGTGGTTCGTCGGTTGTCGAGAAGATATGGATGTAACGCGTGTTATAAGTAAAAAAAGATCCAAGAAATTCATGATTAAAGTTAGGGTTGGTAGTGGGATTTACAATGTTATGTTTTTCAAACCATTGTCATTCCAATTAAATAGTGGACCTTTGGGTCCTCGACCCTCAGGCCTTAACCATACATGGTGCACCTACAACTGGCATTTCAACGAATTGGGTCGTGTCTCGTGCTGGCCCACCGTGGCTCAAACCACTAGCCAGCACAGGCAGACATGGGTGGTCAACCGGTCGTGTCATGTCTGGTCACAGTCCGCCGTGCTCAAACCACTAGCCAGCACACCCAGGTATGAGTGGTCAAACGGTTGTGCCGTGCCTGGTCCCGATCCCACCCCATCTTGCAACTGAAGCACGACTTAAGCACGGGCACCCGATCGTGCCATGCCCAGCTCGTGCTTGACCATAGCTTTCAACTTTTTATTTTTAAAAAAAATATTTTTTTTGTCTGTGCATGGCCCGTCGTGCGTGCTTCGTGCTGAGACACATGATTTTCTTCAATTTGGTGTCATAGCCCAACCCTAGCCCTGTCGGGCCGGCCTCGTGCCTGTCCTCATCATCCCTCCGTGTCGGACCGTGCTACGGGTCGAGTCGTGCCTCTCAACTAGGCCCAACCCGGCTTGCCAACTCTTGCCTTTAGGTGCACCAGATCACATACGAAGTAGTCGATATTCACCGTTGTGAACCAAAATGAACCGGACCGGACCGATGAACCCGGTGGGCCTAAAATGACACCAAATAGTTGACAGACATAATCACAATTCACACATCCGATTAGATTCCCCAATTCCAATTCCAGAACACCAGTTTCTGCGACGAACACACCCAAATCAACGCGATGACGGAAGCTGTGATTAGGAACAAGCCAGGAATGGCGAGCATCAAGGACATGCCGCTCCTCCAAGACGGCCCTCCACCGGGCGGGTTCGCTCCCGTTCGCTACGCTCGCCGGATCCCCACTCAAGGTCCTAGCGCCGTCGCCATCTTCCTTGTTACTCTCGGCGCTTTCTCTTGGGGTATGTATCAGGTTGGCGTCGGCAACAAGAAGCGCCGGTATTATTCTCCTCTCTATTCCACCACCTTTCTTTCATCTAATTCAATTGATTTTTGCTATTTTCGATTCGATTATCGTGATGGGCTTGTATCTGTAGAAATGGGGTTTTGTTTGTTAGGTTTCTCTTCGATTCGATGTTTTGATTCGATTAGTGTAATGGGTATCTGCGGAAATGAGGTCTCATTTGTTAGAGATTTCTCTTTACTTCGATTAGTTTTGATGTTTTGATTCGATTAGTATAATGGATTAATGGGTATCTGAGGAAATGGGGGTTTGTTTGTTAGGTTTCTCTTCGATTCCATCGGTTTCGATGTTTTGATTCAATTAGTGTAATGGGTATTTGCGGAAACGGGGTCTCATTTGTTACAGATGTCTCTCTGCTTCGATTCGATAAGTATAATAGGTATCTGCGGAAATGTGGTTTTGTTTGTTAGGTTTATCTTCGATTCAATCGGTTTTGATGTTTTGATTCGATTAGTGCAATGGGTATCTGCGGAAATGGGGTCTCATTTGTTAGAGATTTCTCTCTGCTTCGATTCGATTAGTATAATGGGTATATGCGGAAATGGGGTTTTGATGATTAAGTTTCTCTTCGATTCGATTCGACTGGTTTCAATGTTTTGATTTGATTAGTGTAATGGGTATCTGCTGAAAGGAGGTCTCATTTGTTAGAGATTTCTATTTGCTTCGATCAATTTTGATGTTTTGATTCGATTTGTGTAATGGTTATCTGCGGAAATGGGGTATCATTTGTTACAGATTTCACTCCACTTTGATTGTTTCGTTGTTTTAATTGAATAATCTCGACGATTGTGATGATGTGTATATGGGGAAATGAGGTTTCATTGTTACAGATTTCTCCACTCTGATTGTTTTGCTGTTTTGATGGAATATTTTCGGTGATTGTTATAATGGGTATCTGTGGAAACGAGGTTTCATTAGGATGAAATGATGAACAGTACTTGTTTTAGCAGCGTGGACTGTGGAGGATGAACATACTTGCTTTATAGCCGTACAAGGTGAATATGTTAGTGCTTAGGTCCGTCTTCTAAATAAGTTCCAGGCATTGGATATCTGAATGTTTTGAAAAGACATTTTTTTTTGGTAGACACAAAAGATCGCTGTTTTCTTGTAAATATGTACTCCCTCCGACCCAATGAATTGTTTGCCTATTCCATATTGGGGCGTCTCAATGAATTGTTTGCCTTTCTATTTTAGGAATGTTTTTTATATGCAATATGACCATTCTCATGAGTTTTGCTCCACATGTCACTTCCTCATTGGATCCCTTACCCTTGGTGCCAAAACGAAAGGCAAACAATTCATTGGAACGGAGGGAGTAGAGTTTTGTGTCCCATCTTGTTCGTAACGTGAGGAACTGATTGGCATATTTGAGAAAACGTTCTAATGCTAATTGACTTGTGAGTTGTGATACTTTCGATATGGAGGTTTTGGGGTGCTGCGTGCAGCGCATACAGCTTTGGTTAACATAGAAGTAGAATTGCCTGCTTGCTTCATCTTTCATGATTACCTTTTGTCTGTTTTGTAGATGCAACGTCCTTTTGGGTTCGAGTGCTGAGGAATTTGTGCCTCCTAAGTCCTAACCATCTCTTGTATACTTTCTCCGCATGGTGTTTATGTAGCATCGAAATTGGTGCTCCACTATATAATGCTGTTTAAAGTTGAGATTTACGATATCTTGAGAACTCATATCGAGTATCAACCCTTAAAATCACTTGAGGGCTAAGTTTAGATCTTTATCACCTCACACATCGTCTTGCCTCCAACATCTTTGCCCTTGCATGATTCTATGTTTCTATTTGGAATGAATAACATTAAGTACCTTTAGAAAATCCGTGAACAGTTAATTATAACTCGATAAGATAATTAGTTGCTGTCCGGTACGAAAAAGCTCTTGTACACCATCCCTTTTCATAGTTTGTTGTGGATAATATGCTGATGAAGGTTCATGAACAGGGCCATCAAGGAAGAGAAATATGCTGCTCGTCGAGCTATTCTTCCTCATATTCAAGCTGAAGAAGACGAAAGGTTAGCTAAACTAAGCTTCCCTCCGCTTTAACCAACTCTAACTTGCTTCCCATCCCTCGCTTCTAAAGGAATGTCAAATAAAATCCTCACATTGATCCCCAGAAAAAAAATAACGACATGAAAAGAACGTGGGTTGTTACCCATACTTTCCTATAACTGGTGTATATGATACTTTAGCGAGCTTAACCCTAGTTCCAAAACTATAAAAATGTCATTAGTCACGACTCACGCTGGTCGTAATTCTATGCATGTAGTAATAATGATCTACTCTTGATCATCCTTCAGATTCGTGAAAGAATGGAGGAAGTATCTGGAAGACGAGGCAAGGATCATGAAAAACGTGCCAGGGTGGAAGGTAGGCGAGAACGTGTACAACTCTGGTAGATGGATGCCCCCTGCAACCGGTGAACTTCGCCCCGAAGTTTGGTAAACAACCTACACTTTGTTTTCCATCTTCAAATACTCAAATTTGGAGGAGGTTCCAGGTCGATCCGATCGATCTTCCCTCAATAATATCATGTACTGTATGAAAATGTTTCTTTCTTCAGTCTGTTAATGACTGACTCATTGTTTTGCTGTTGATCTTTTTACCCCACTTCTGCTTGTTCATGTTCATGGATATTGCCTTGATCCTTTGTAGTAGCTGTTTTTAAGTGGCTTAACAATGGCACTACTAAACCATTGATTCTATCTCCATTTCTCGTCGTCTATTCTTTCGATATACTATGTCGTCACTCAGTCGATATACTATGTCGTTGTTGTTACTCCTTTAGGTCTTGTTCTTTTCGGCTCGGTTCAGTCAGTTCGAGCCAATTCAGTTGAGTTCAGCCCTAGGAGGCTCATTTGAGTTGAGTTCAACCCACTTCAAAGAACATGACACGCACTTAGTTGCAGTAGGCTAGGCCTGGCCGGCTAAGGGGCAGGGGCCTGAGACATAGTGTCCAGGTTACCTAGTGTTAATCACCAGGCTAAAAACATTTTGATAGTCAAATCAATCAGAGAAGGTCTCCTGAGAGACGGTCTACATTTTGATAGTCAAATCAATCAGAGAAGGTCTCCTGAGAGACGGTCTCTCATTAACTTTACTGAGAGACCAAGAGACCAAGTACAAATGGAAGTAATAATGGTACCAAACCTAATAGGTACGATTGACATAAAAAAATATACAAATATAAATATGGTACGCTTGTTATAAAAACAGGTACAAAAAAAAGTTGTCTACGAATAGTACATAGAGTGGTACTGAAGAATGGTCCCTCAATAAGTTATTGAGAGACCGTCACTCCCAGATTTTGTCAATTAATAATCACGTTTTATTCTGATCGACAAATTTTAAACTAAAATGATTACTCCCTCCGTTCCAATGAATTGTTTGCCTATTCCATATTGGGACGTCTCAATGAATTGTTTGCCTTTCTATTTTAAGAATGTTTTTTATGTGTAATTTGACTCTTGGGCTCCACATGTCACCTTCTAATTGGATCTCTTGCCCTTGGTGCTAAAAGCAAAGGCAAACAATTCATTGGAACGGAAGGAGTATAACATACTATGAAATAAAATTAATTCAAGTTGCATAAAAAATAAGTCCAAAAGAATCGAATGAACTGATCACGAAATTGGACATAATTAAATCTCATATCAGGTTCATATCGATCCGTACACTTAAGCACGAGTAGTAAGTATATTTGACCAAGTCATTAAATTCGTTAATTTCGGGTCAAATTCGCGTAATATTTTGGGTCGGGTCTGAGTCGGTTTTTTTTTACTCCATTTGCACAATTGCACCACGTAACAAAAAAAACCCAATTTCTCAGCATTTGAAATCACAACCTGCAAATCAGAAGACGTGACGATGAAGATGAAGATGAAGATGATGAAGGGTTTAAGCAACCTCAAACTTGTTCGTCAAGCTTTCGATTCTCTCAAATCACAGCGTTCTACCAATCTTCTACGCTCTTCTTCTTTCCTTTCTTCTTCATCTTCTTCATCTTCCACTTTCCGCTCTTACCACGCCTTCCACTTTCGTCCTCCCACTTATTCTGCTTCGCATCCATGGAACCTCTTTCAAGGTATATTATCGTTACTTTCCTTTTTCTTTTAGTTTATGTATTGAATGAACAAATTGTGATCTTTCACTTCGTCTGTGATTCTGGGAACTTGACTTTTGTTCCAATTGTAAATTGAAGAATTAGGGTTATGGGGTTTAATTACGCTGCTAGGGATTTAATTTTGCAAAATTATTCAAAGTAAGGAGGTGGAGATGATGAGCTGAAATGTTGAATTTGAATGGATATGTGACTTTTGTGCCAATGGTAAATTGAAGTTTTTTTTTGGGATTTAATTTCGTGAAATTATTGAAAGTAACGAGGCGGAAATCATTGATTGAATCGTTGAATTTGAAGATATACATACACAGTTGCCAGTGAAATTTGATTTTTGTGCCAATTGTAAATTGAAGTTTTTTTGGGGGGTTTAAATTATGCAGCTAGTGATTTAATCTCGCTAAATGAGTGAATGTAAGGAGTCGGAAATCATGTGTTGAATCGTTGAATTTGAAGATATACATACACACAGTGACACAGTGGCGTGGGACGGAGTCAGGATTATTAGTTATGTGGGCAGAATATTTGGGGGGCGAAGTATTTACTCAATCCGCTAAATTATGAAAAAAAAAACTCAAAATTTGAAGTATAAATGGTCGAATTTGTCTCTGTGTAAATTTGTAGTGCTACAAAAGATCGAAATTATCAATTATACTCTGTAGAAGTTTGTAATCTTTCATCCCTTCTGCCATATACACGATTCATGGATCACCGAACCTTTATTTGCATATGGACGTATTTGACATATATACAATTATGTGTATGCATGTTGGTATTAGAATGCTTGAAAGTTATCCGGGCTTTGAGGTTTGATTGTTATTTAGAGTTTGCTACTACTTTGGTGTGAGGTGAATGTAATTTCGATATTGTTTTTTGTTTTGTTTGGGGGTTGTTTTGTGGTGTTAACAGTAATGAGTGAACAGGGCAAAGGAGAACAATGTTCATCCAAACTCAGCCGACACCTAATCCTGCGTCGTTGATGTTTCATCCTGGCAAGTCGGTAATGGAAGTCGGGAGTGCTGACTTTCCTAATGCTCGTAATGCCATGAATTCACCTCTAGCGAGATCACTTTTTGCCATTGATGGTATGCATATTCTGTGTTTATGAACTGTTGTAGGAGTTGTTGGTTGTTTCTAATGTTCATTATAGAGTTCAGCTTTTGTTTGACGTCCCTTACAGATTGATGGAAGCATCTATTAATGTTATATTTTGGTCTGCCACAGGAGTTACACGAGTTTTCTTTGGATCCGATTTTGTAACAGTTACTAAGTCTGATGACATTTCTTGGGATATTGTGAAGCCTGAGATTTTTGCTGCAATTATGGACTTCTATACATCGGGTCAACCGTTGTTTCTTGATGAAAGTACTGCTGCTTCAAAGGACACGGCAATTCATGAAGTATGTGCTTGAACTCCATACTTTTATGAGCATTATGTTTATGTCAGAAATAGACGGGTGTTATAATGTTGGTGAACTATGTTGCAGGATGATTCAGAAATTGTTGCTATGATAAAAGAGCTGCTGGAAACGCGGATACGACCAGCAGTGCAGGATGATGGTGGTGATATTGTTTATAAAGGATTTGATCCGTAAGTTTCCGATTTCCATCTTAAATTCCTTTTATTTGAATAGAAAGTCGCTTTAAAAAAAGACAAAAACACCCTTACGACAAGAGCAAATAGATTCCGCCATATTTACTCATTCATTTGGCTTGAAACTTGAATGAAAGACACCTTGTCTCATAACAATCCAAATTGCCCTTTCACCCTCATACACCAGAAAATAGGACTATACACTTGGTTGTACAATAGTATTGTACAACTAGGGCAAAGTTGTTGAGCTTTTATATATGTTTATTGAGCTTATAAAAGTTTCTCAGCTGAGTTGGAAGTTTTTGTGCTTAAACATTTATGTGATTTAACTCGACAACTTTACCCTTGTGATAAAGCTCAAAATCTTAAAATCAGTTGCACAAACTGGTTGTATAATCTTCTTATTGCTCATGCACCCTCTTCCTTGGTTGATTTGTTCACGTCAAGGAGAGTGCTTTTCACTGTCTTACAATGAGTGGCATGTCCACATGTGCATATGTTAAATGATTCCAACATTATGGAGGGAGTAATGCGTTTTCCGTTTTGGCTGCTGTGCCAGGGAAAGTGGAATCGTCAAATTACAGATGCAAGGAGCATGCAGTGGCTGTCCTAGTTCATCTGTCACTTTGAAATCTGGTATTGAGAATATGCTGATGCACTATGTGCCTGAGGTCAGTTACTCCTTTGATGCATTCGGGGTTGTATATTGGATTTAAGAGGGTGTTCTCAAATTGTCGAGGCGAGGCGAGGCCTCAAATCTGACAAACTACGCACTGATTTTTCTGTTCTTGAACCGTTCTCTTGGTTGATATTGGATTAGGTGAAGGGTGTGGAACAAGAATTAGACAGCGATGATGAAGGTGCGGTTCAATTGGAATAGATGCATTATTTCCGCATGTTCAGTTATTATGCTTTGCATTTGATTGCTGAAGAGACTGCTACCCCGAGACCAGGACCAAGGTTGTTCCGGGCAGGCACGCATTGATAACCGTTGGCATGGGCTACCGTTTGTGTACAATAATCGACTTTGAATGTGACCTTCCGAAAGGAGCTAACGCTATTTCTTCCAAAATAAATGGTCTTTTTGTACTTCGTATATGTCACCCCGAGCTCCCGAGTTTTTTTTTTTTTTTTTTTTTTTAATCAAAATAAGGATCATGTTCTAATGATATAAGTAACAATTGTTTGATTTATTTATTGAAAGTTGTAACCATGAGATTAAAATTTTTGTCATTTTTGAAACTTTACTAGATATGCAAATGTTTAAGTAATGTTTGTATTTTCATAAATCTTTGGGTTTTTTAGTTTTGTTTGCTTCATGTTGCATGTTGTGAAGCTTGGTGTTTTTTCTCTAACCTTCTGTTTCCTTTACTGTGATTGTGAAGGCAAACAAGGCTATTCAGCATCCTATATTCCTAATTTCCTATATCAATAGTAGAGGTGATCATTTGTGGATTTGGGTCGGGGTAGGTGTGAAATTTTGACCCGCGAACAAGCGGGTTAACGGGTTTGGGACGGGTGTGCGGGCTGGGTCTTTGTATATTTTTGAAAATATTGTGTCCAAGTTCGCTAAAAATTCGGGTCGGACGGGACGAGTCAATCGGGCGGTACATCCCATGAACAACTATAATCAATAGGTGCCTCTTATGATGTAAGGACTATATATCTGTCAAATCCCACACATATCATTCTCTATAGAGGCCACTTGAACTTTCTACCGAATCACCTCATTTCAAGTCGATTTTTTCTTGTACACCCGCACATCCATCTTATCACGGTTATTTCGGTCACATTCATCTTTTACCCATGACCATTCTTTACCGCCGTCAACATTCTGTGCAATATAAAAGTTCAGACCTAACTGCTGCTCAATAGAATTGATCATTCAATCTGTGAGGTACTCCGTGCTCATGAAGTCACACGGTAACCCCTTTAAACATAGATATCCATCGTGTTATCATAATCGATTCAAAATTTCATATACAAAATACAAAATACAAAATAGAATAACAATGTTTTGTCCTTATCTAACTAACTATTCATATTGTTATCGAGTCAAATCACATGACATGACATGTAACCAAGTCACACAATGACACAACCTAGTGAACCTACAACACAACCTAAACCCCCAAAACACTCTGCTCAAAGTTTACACACCCAACTCACCAACCCATCTCTTCTTCTTTCCCCCTTTTCCCCAGATTTCACCCCCAATCTCCTTTCCCCCTCGATTTTCTGGTATTTCCCCTCTTCCTAATCATCTTTTATTTGATGGGTTCTGTGTTTAATTCCATGATTGATTCTATTTAGGGTTCTTTTGCTGTGATTTGTAGGTTTTATCTGTTAATTGAGAATATTTGACAAATTTTATTTTATTTGGTGCACGTTTTGATTGGATAGAATTTGATTGGGGAAAAAGAGGTGAGAACTTTGATTGATTATTTGATTCTGTATTGATTGAATTTACAGAAAATTGCAAGTTTCTGGGTTGGTTATCTACTTTTTGTGCTTTGGTATGGTTTAATGGTGGGTTTTGGGGGTACCCTTATCGGATTTATCCCGTCGTTTTGAGGTAGTTCTTGGTGGCTGAATTTTGAGAAGGCAAAATACAATTGAGGTTCAGAAAGCATCAATTAAGATGCTTGAAAAACTGTCCAATTTACAATTTGGGTTATGATATTTCTCTTAATCTCGAATTATCAGAAGTAATTAGCTGTCAATCATAGTGGTTTTGATCAATTAACTCATATTTTGTGGTAGAACTCTAAGCTTTGGAAAATTTAGTGCTGAAAGATTCACGCTCTAGTTCGCGGTAGTTGCAGTAGCTGCTCGGGTTAACACGTTTTGTCTAGAAGTTCTGGGTTGAAAAAACTTGGTGCTTACAGCTTTAACATCATGAGTCATGACATGTTCTTCTTTCAATGGTGGCAGGATACTCACTTGGTTAACTGAAGTATTTGATGCGGCTTTCCTCATCCTGCCTTTGATATAGTATAAATCCTGTCGGTGATCTTTCCTTTGTGGAAAGAAAAACAAGGTAGACTAACTTTATTCTATATGAGATGCAATGATACCACGTGCCTTTATTGTAATGAGACTAAGTGCGCTATTCGTTGGTCCAAAACAATGAGATGCAGTGCTTATAGATGACCACGTGCCTGCATACATTGTCAGAGCTTCTATTCTATATTTTATTTTGTCTTTCCTCCTAAGTCCTACCTATTACGTTGTCTTTGATTTCGCAGGTATGTATTCTCGAGGAAGTGGCTCATATGGGCAGCAGGGCTACTCTACACAGCCGTCGTATGGACAAAATGTAACCACTATTGTGCCGATTCAGTGAAGTTTGAATACCTCATCTTTTCTTTGACTTTGTTGAAGTATTCACCTATATGCTATTTCTTCTTCACTTTGCAGCCGACATCTGCGTACCCTGGAGCCTCTTCTCTTGGAACCGATAGTGGGGCAGCTTTAGGCATTGGTGCTCGACATTCATCAGCTTTGGGTGGTGCTCAGGAACAAGAGATAGGTGGCTTCAGAGCCCATCCTTCTGCATCACAGTATGGTGTACAATATAATTCATTGTATGGGTCAACTTCTTTGAGCAGTGGACAACAGGTGAGTCGAAGTTTATTTCATACACAGCTTGCCAATATCTCTAAATGGGTATTCGATATTTTAAGTCGAGAGTGCAAACTTGGTTAATTTATGAGTAAATTAAAAATTACTCCCTTTTAAAATACACCCTTTTAAAATTTTTGTTAATAATAACTCCCAACAAAATATAATTTTTGGACGAAAATGCCCCTAACTTTTTTTTCGCTATTACTTGACATCACCCTTTAACGAAGGGCATTTTTG
Organism: Agrostemma githago; assembly: GCA_958450325.1. Taxonomy (NCBI): domain Eukaryota; kingdom Viridiplantae; phylum Streptophyta; class Magnoliopsida; order Caryophyllales; family Caryophyllaceae; genus Agrostemma; species Agrostemma githago. Next base: position 74,577,609 of record OY288247.1, on the reverse strand, counting down.
TCTTAAAAAATAAAATTGGGAGCAATTTTTGGGAGTTATTTTTAACAAAAATTTCAAAAGGGAGTAATTTTAAAAATGAGTGTTTTAAAAGGGAGTAATTTTTAATTTACTCTTGATTTATTTGGCTTATTTATTCATGAAGGGTTCATTGAGTGCTAAAGGATCTGGGCAGCCAGCGTTGGAAGGACACGGCAATTATGGTTCTAATAGAAGGGATTCACCGAAATATTCTTCTGCTGAGTATTTACCATCATCTGCCCTTGGATATGGCCACAAAACTGAGTTATTGATGACAGAGAAGATTGCTGACTATGCAGCTCTTGAGAGAAGGCAGTATGCTGAGAGGCAGGGTGCATTTGCTGGAAGGGATCTGCCAGAGGATGCAGCCGGTAGATTTGCTGATTCTGTTGCTTATGCCCAACATAAGGTTCGTTTTATTTGTTGTTGGGTGATGATCGCTTGCATGTTTGTCTTTCCTTCTCACAGAGACATTTTTCGTGTCACATGCTTGGATCAATTTAAGGGCTGCCTTTAAGACTCTGACATCTTCTGTATATTTCTGAATGCTCTTCTTTGTGATTTGACAGTCTGAGTACGATCGCCTTGATCAGGCAGCACTGCTTCGACATGATCAGATGCTAAAGTCTCAGTCACTCCAATCTGCCTCGCATGATGGTGCAAGGTACATATGGATTTGTGGCAGACATTATCTTTTTGAGTGCAACTATGGTTTTGTTTTCCTTGTCATTTTATTACATACGGAGTATAATTTATTTCTGTGAAGATATTTACTGTTCTGCTCCGTGAATTTTTTCAAAGTACCTGTATCTTTGAGCCCTGGTGATTGCGGAAGCAGAACCCACAAGCCATGTTGTTCTCTTTCATGTTTAGACTGAATAACACGCATTCATGGCAGACAAGCTGATTATCTTGCTGCAAGAAGTGGTAGTTTACGCCATCCAGCCCAAGAGCTCGTATCATCGTATGGAGGAAGAGTTGAGGCCAATCCTCGTTCATCATTGGTTGGGAATTCTTCGTATGGTGGACAGCCTGCCACTTCAATTTTAGGAGCAGCACCTCAGAGGAATGTAGAAGATCTGATGTATGCTCAAGCCTCTTCTAATCCTGGATACGGAGTGAGCCTGCCTCCGGGTAGAGATTATGGGATTGGAAAAGGACTTCATGGGTCTGTTCTCGAGTCAGACTTTCCTGGTAGCCTGTCATCACGCAGTGGGCTCTCAAGAGTCGAGGATGTTAAAGATGGTAGATATACGCGTGAACTTGATCTAAGGGAAGAGGAGCGCCAGAGGGAAAGACTACGCGAGAGGGAAAGAGAACGGGAACGAGAACGAGAACGAGAAAGGGAGCGTGAACGAGAAAGGGAGCGAGAACGAGAACGAGAAAGGGAACGCGAAAGGAAGCGCAGGGAGCTTCGAGAAAAAGAGCGTGAACGTGAACGTGAACGCAAAAGGGCTCTTGAAAGTAAACGTAAACGTTCTCCACCAAGGGCATCCAAGGATCGGCGTGGGTCATCATTGGCGAAGGATGCAAAATCCTTATCATCGCGACAGGATTCTCCACGGCGTGAAGCACATCATAGGTGGACATTGATGTTTAAATTTATCTTGCTCTAGTTTCTATATATGGCTGCTTAAATCTCCTGCCTCTTCATAACTAACATGGTGCTCCATTACACATTGAAGGATCCATTCGCCCGTTAAAAGGAGAGAATATTTCTGCAAGGTAACGAGATATTCAAAAGTCTGGCCACTTTATATTAACAATTTGAGCTTTGATCGCTGATCGATTCTTTGTGGGCATGTGGAAATAACGCTTCTTGATTCCAGGCACTCTTTCCTTTAATTTTCTAACCCGAGATATTGTCTCTGATTCTGATGCAACTCTTTCGTCGACCCTCTTTGACTTCTTCCTTTCTGGATCTATCTCTTGTGTTGGCAGATTTTGCCCTCTCATATTCTCTCTTCCATTTTTTTCCTTCTATGACTCTTACCTCACATTACCTTTGCCACCTTTTCCTCATTTATCTCGATTCGTGGATACTTCATATTCTCGGGTGGCCGAAGTCTCTACTCGAAGAACCATTTGAAAGCAAAATAGTAAAGATCTACCAATCAGGATAACAGTGATTGTGATTCACAATCAATATATTAGAAGTCGCGTCCAGCTATTATGCATTGTAACAGTTTGCAGCTAAAAAAATCACAGAGAACGGTGTTTGCTTTATTTAGTAAATTCAACTTCTTTAGCTGTACACTACATGGGCGAGTGCCACCTTCTCGGTTTGTTGACTGTCCAGTCCCGTCCTTCATGTTTTGCTGAATGAAATTTACATCTTTCAGGTGTACACTTCCTGTTTGGTGGATGCTGAGAGGGATTACATGTCATTGGAGAAACGCTACCCCAGGCTATATATTTCACCAGATTTCGCCAAGGTCTTAACTTTTAAGATGTTGATCGCAAATTTATTAATGATCCCGTCCTTAGATATATTGGAAAAATACTGATTTGACTTATATTTGAAGGTGATTGTTAATTGGCCGAGGGAGAACCTGAAGCTTTCCATGCATACTCCTGTTAGGTATGTTTTCATACCTAGGATCTTTACAAATGTCTTTGTTTACCTTTCACCACACATCTTTCTTAAGCACTTTCATAAAAGTAAAAAAAATGTGATACGAGGCATCTATTCTTGTGCCTTACCCTGATGGTTATGGCGAACAGCTTCGAGCATGATTTTGTGGAGGAAAAGAGTGTTACAGATAAGAAAGAGTCGGACAAGTCTTTGGACGTGATACCCGCTAACTCAGAGAAACAAAATGTCGTTTGGAATGCAAAGGTGAACTACTTTTCTGCTCCTAGGTTATGATTAGAAATTGATTCAGCTTGTGGAATGTACTTTTTTGTTCCTGACATTATCCCAAAATTGACTTGTTTTGTGTGTCGTGAATGAAATGCTCCATGTTACGATTTTCTGTGGGAGACTGCATGTCTGCATTTCTTTAAATCATAGAAAAAAAGGGAAATTCTACGATATAACCCTTTGTTTCTGTTATTTCTAAAACATAGTGTACCATGAACTCCACGAGGCACTCGTAAGTCCGTAGGTAATGAAAACAACAAACTTTTCTCTAAATGGCAAGACCCAATTTCATTGAAAGTGATGTGAGGATGAAGTTCTTGATTTTATTACTAGTATTCTTTGTTATCGTTATTTTTGATGAAATGAAAATGTAGATATGTGATTTTAATATGTGTTTGTTGTTGTTTGTTTTAGATGATTTTGTTGAGTGGGCTCAGCAAAAGTGCCGTAGAAGACCTTTCTTCCGATAAGATTTCTGATGATCGCGTTCCACATATGTGCAACATTTTGAGGTTTGCTATAATGAAACAAGATCGTTCATTAATTGCAATAGGAGGCCCCTGGAATGCTGCTGATGGTGGAGATCCATCAGTTGATGATTCATCTTTGGTTCGGACTATTCTCAGGTTTGTTGTTATGACCCGTAAACTTGAGTTGGCATGGATCATGCAATGATTGTTTTTTTTCCTAAGAACGTTTTTTTTCCCGCTGTTTTGCAGATATGCTAAAGATTTAACCAATATTGATCTGCAAAGCTGTCAGAATTGGAACCGTTTTTTGGAGGCAAGCGTTCGTTCTGATGCTTTAGTTTGCTGTATATCGGATACATTGCTTGAACATCGTGACATACTTATGACTCTTGGCTTTGCAGATACACTACGATAGAGTTGGTCAGGATGGTCTGTTTAGTCATAAGGAGGTTACAGTGTTCTTTGTTCCAGATTTATCCAATTGTCTCCCTTCCATAAATGCCTGGCGTGATCAATGGCTCGCTTTCAGGAAAGCTATTACCGAGCGTGATAGATTACTTTCTTCAAAGAAAGAGGTTTCTCCCCTGATTTCATTTTCCTCGGTTGCATGGTTCTTTGCTTCAATATAAGAAACTCACCTCGCACAATTGTTTTGAATATTTGACTATTTTGAATTAAGTAACAATAACCGTTTCTTTGCTTCTATATATCGCTTTCTTATATTGTCCTTTGTATTAACTGATGCAGAAAATAAGGGATAAAGGGGATTCTCGGAAAGGTAATGTCATTTTGATTTTTCTTGTGTAGCTATGGCTTCTTGTCATATGAACTTACATTCACCACTATCATTGTGTTCCAGACGCTAACTCACCAAAGGAGGGTAAAAAGTCTGGAAAAGGTGAGAAAAGTAAGGAGCTTTCTGCAAAAAAAGACACGGTGGAGAAAGATGAGAAAAATAAGGAGCTTTCTGCGAAAAAAGACTCTGTTGACAAGGGTGATAAAAGTAAGGAGAATTCCGGGAAGAAGGGCGTGGTGGAGAAAGGTAATGCTCAAAAAGGGAAGGCCGTTGTGAAGGAAGCCGGCGAACCGACTGAGGATGTCAAAAACATTGAGCCGAAGGCAGAAGAGGCTAACACAAGCAACTCGGGTGCTAAGAAGCCGGTAAAAAAGAAGATTGTGAAGAGAATTGTTAAGCAGAAGGTCTCGGACAAAAATGTTGGCGTTGAAAACAAAGATGAGAAGACTACTGCTACTGCGACGACAGAGACAGCTGTTCAGCAGGATGCTTCATCTGCTACTCCAAAGTCTGTCAAAACTGTCGCCAAAAAAATAATTGGGAAAAAGGCGGTAGAAGCAGCTTCAGCAGAAAATGATAAGCAGTCGGACTCTACTGAAGTGAAGTCCAGTGTTGCCGAAGCAAGAGTGGGCCCCGTCAAAAAAATGGTGAAAAGGAAAATCATCAGGAAAGTTGCGAAAAAGAAGGTTACTACTAATGGCGGAGTTGCAAACAGCGAGACTGATGACAGCAAAAGTATTCAAACTGAGGATGTGTCAAATACTGCCGATGTAGGCCATAAGGCAAGTGATGCAGGGGCCGAGCCCATTGATAAGGTTTCAGCAAAGGAAGGAAAGAAAACCGATGAGAAGGACATCTCGAATGCCAAAGCAACTCCTGATAGCAAGGATAAGTCTAATGTGAAGGAAAAGGCTAAGGATGTCATGGAAAGGAAAGACAAAGACGGGAAAGACGATCTGAAAAGCAAATCTAATGTTGACGCGAATAGGAAAAAGTCTGAGGAACCACCTCGGCACCCTGGCCTTATTTTACAAACTAAAAGCAGTCGGGATAAGAGGGTATGATTTTTTTTTTTTCTGTTTTTATATGTTGATCAGTTGATGATATAGATTTCTTAGGTTGCTTTCTGTTTCATTCTCGTGATTACTTCCTGCAGCTACGATCTCTATCCCTTTCTTTGGATTCATTGCTGGAGTATTCTGACAAGGATGTGGAAGACACGACATTTGAGCTTTCTGTATTTGCGGAGTCATTCTACGAAATGCTGCAGTATGAAATGGGGTGTCGTGTTCTGACATTTCTGCAGGTATGCACGCGTGCAAAGTTTCCTACTTTCCTGTGGCATTTTCTTATGGAATGGACATAGTTTGCTTAACACGTCTTTTTTACACAGAAAGTGCGCGTCAAATTTGTAACCAAAAGAAACAAACGGAAAAGAGAAAGGGATCAGAAGGCCGAGAAACAAAAACAGGAGAGTGCAAAACGTGCTAAGACAGAAGAGTCACCTTCCGAAGAAAAGACTAATAAATCTAGGGTGAAGGATGAACCTCAACCTGGTGCTGAGATATCAACCAAGGAGGATACCGTGAAACCAGTGAAAACTGGTGAACCCGAGAAGGCGAAGGTAGAAGATGAAGAAGAAGAAGACGAAGAGGTAGAAGAAGATGAAGAAATGATAGAAGAAGAGGAAGAACCGGAAGAAGACCCAGAGGAAGAACCTGAGGAGGACCCCGAGGAAGAACCTGAGGAAGAGGATTATGAATCATCCGAGGTGTGCATTTGGCAATCTGACACTTGAAACATCTCATTTTATGAATTTATCAATGGCTCATGATTGTCTGTTTTTTGTCACCGCCTTAACATAGGAGAATAATGTCGAGGAAGACAAGAGTGTCGCTGAGCAGGAACAACAGATAAAGAATGAGCAAACTCCCGAAGGGAAAGCTAATGACGTCGAGAAAAAACCCAGTAATAATGCCGCAGAGGAAAGCAAATCAAAGGAAGTGACAACTGAGACGGCACAAAAGAAAAGTAATTCAGCCGTTGATAAAGTACCCGTTGATAAAGAACTAATACAGGTACACCATCGCAACTCCTTCAACATTTTAGTTTTGAAAACACCGGTTTCAGCTTTACCTATTGACTGATACAATGCTTATTTTACTTGTTCCTCAGGCATTCAGGTTCTTTGACCGTAATCGAGTTGGCTACCTCAAGGTAAATTTTTTTACTTTTTTTTTTTACTGTATTTGTCCCATAGTAGCTTCTGTGATCGAAACTTTAGATTCATGCTAAATACCCGTTTGAAAAGCAAGATTGATTCATTATAATATATGTTATGTATATTTCTAGGTTGAGGATTTGAGGCTGATTATCCACAATCTCGGGAAATTTCTATCTCACAGGGACGTAAAGGTTAGTAAAACATTCAATTTTTGAAGTTAACTTCCGTAATTTACAGTTGACGGTGTCTTAAGACAAATTACCTTACAACAGGAACTAGTGCAAAGTGCACTATTGGAGAGCAACACAGGACGTGATGATCGTATAATGTACGAGAAGCTGCTCAAAATGTCGCTTGAGCTTTAGTGAAAAATCGTCATGTGATACACAGAAAACACTTTGAATTGCCTCCTGTTTTCAGGTAATCAAGGATTTAAAGCCAACCTTATTTCTTTGTGATTTTCCTTGAATGTTTTTTTTTTTAGAATTTTCGAAATATTTTCCCGAGAAATCCTCATGTGGGTTGTGTTGTTGGTTAATGTTATCGGACCGTATACTAGTCTCAAAGATCAGAAATTCCATTTTCAATAACAAAGACGGTCCGTCAATTTTTAACTTTTTTTGCTTTGTTCTCGATAATTCATACTCATTTTTGCTGACTGATACTCTCTTCGTTCCAATGAATTCCATGCATTTACTTCATGCACACAAGATTTAAGTTGGTGTTGGAAAAGTGTACAGTATTTTTTTTTTTTGAAGTTACTATTTTACCCTTGAATTTCTTTGGCCACTTTTTGATGGGGGTTGGGTGAGAGTAATTAATGAAATTAAATAAGGGTAGTAGTGTCATTTACTAACCAAATGAGGAAAAAAAAATAAGAAAATGTACAGAATTGATTGTAACATATCTAAAAGAAAAACGAGGAAAACATATGGAATGGAATTCATTAGAACAAAGAGAGGAATTTATTGTAACAGTGAATATTGGTATATCTGTGTCAAGAGAGACGAACAAGAAGAATCCAAAAATAAAAGACAAAACGTTTATGTGAAAGTTCAACAAAAGTTACATGGACGTGACTGTACAGTGAGCAAAAAAAGCAATATGATTGCGAGAGAGGACTTGGATGGATATATTCGAACATTATGTCAGGCTCAATTGTCAACTCGCGCTTAAGACGGGTCAAGTTGAGGGAATAAAAACAATTATTGATTTAGGTTCTACTAATTTCACTTTTGTCTTATCCCTTATTTGGTATCTATTCAACCCGTCATAGGTTTGTGACGGATATTTTTACATGGATACCGCAAAGCTTTTACTGAGTACTTTTTTCTAGATTTTTTTCTTTCTTTTGGCTTTATCTCGTAAGTTTAAAGTTGATATACCCTTCTTAAGTAGGGAGTAGGAATTTGTGCTTATTATCAGCTTTTATAACGGGTCAAATAATACCGATAATTTACATGGATACTGCAAAGCTTTTACGAGTACCGTTTTCTAGTTTTTTTTTTTTTTTTTTTTTTTTTTTTTTTGTGGCTTTACCTAGTCAGTTTAAGGTTGATATACGCTTCTTAAGTACTCCGTAGGGAGTAAGAATTTGTGTTTATTAAGATGACGGTGACAAAAGAAAATAAAAAATGGGGTACACCCGTTTTAAACAAGAAATTGTAAGATGACGAGTAAATCAGAAATGGAGTAGTTTTGGAAGAGACTATAGCAAAACTGACTGGCAAATAATTATTTTCGCAATGGTAGATATGGATATGGAGTAATCACACGTTTGATTCTCACCAAAATACTGTAATCAACAGTGAATTTTGCAAACCAAACAATGGTTTTTGATCTATAAACAGCCTGTTGAAGTGTTGGGTAGTTTTGTATACGTTCAAATTTTTGTATGAGACGGTTCTGATCATCAAACAACTCAACAAATCCTTCTGGTTAAAACAATATTATCGATCAAACTGATGTTATTACCCACATTGCCGGAAGGCAATCTGATGTTGACGAACCCTTTTTTTAACCTCGAGGAAGAATGACTGTGAGTCGACGAGTATGAGGTTGAAGATGGTTGTTGTGGGATGGTGGTGCAATTAGATGCCACTTTCCACAGAAGTTATGGCGTAGGGTCCCCCACGAAACATGGGAACAAAAACCCAATTGACGCCTACACAGTACACAGTACACACCTACACCTTCCTTGTTTTGGCACAAGCTCAACACCATGACAATACTCCCATTACTGTTATGTCTCTGTGACTCTGACTGTGACTTATTCTTGTATATTGGGCTCACTACCCTTTCGCAAAGAGATTGTTCTATTTAAACTATGACAAAGAGTAACATGTAATCGGACTGTTTGGTAAACAATATATTCGACGATGAGATTGATTTTATCGATCAGTTACAGAGTACTAATTTCATGTGTTTGGTAATAGGTACTGAGTATATATTCAGATAGTATATATTGGTCGGAATCTACTACTCCCTCTGTTCCATTTGATTCTTTGCATTTACTTTTTGGACACTATTCGTGAGTGAAATCGTCAATGTAACTTCTAATATACGGAGTAGTATAAGATAAGATATAGTCATGTGAGATCTTGTTTAAATTGTTTAATCACGTACGGAGTACGTTATAAATATCAAATTTTTATAATTTTTAGAAATACATAATTAAAGATATAGACAAAAGAAAACGTGCATTGGTAAGTGTGAAGAAAAAGTACATTCAAAGAATCAAATAGAACGAAGGGAGTATTTTTGAATATGTTGTTAATAACAACTTAAAACATACGGAGTAGCTGGTACTCCGTATAAGCTAAGGTACTCTCTTCGTCAATCATTTGTTTACATTTAATTAAAATATTACTCACAATCAATATAAATCCGTATAAAAGGTAAATAAATAACTAAGATGATCGAATTCAAAGGGTGAATTTGTTCGTCTTTACATATCATATGATTCATAATCTCCTTGATGTAGATCTTCTTTCATGTATATGTTGGATCTCACATTGATGTCCTCACTTCCTTTTTAAATCATTTCACAATAAAAAAACATCTTTTATTTGTCACGTATAATTATCACCATTTGTAGCTTCAATTTTGTTCTGTTAGCTGAACCATCTCAATCAAAACTGTCAGAATTTGAACTCGCAACCTTTGATTACACAAAATCTTGGGAGAGACGGTCTCTCAATAACTTATTGAGAGACCACTCTTCAGTACCACTCTATGTCATATTCGTACCCTTAAATGACAATTTGTTTTGTACCTGTTTTTTATAACAAGCGTACCATCTTTATATTTGTATACTCTTTTATGTTAATCGTACCTACTTCTATTAGGTTTGGTACCACTGTTACTTTCATTTGTACTTAGTCTCTCAGCAAAGTTAATGAAAGATCGTCTCTTAGGAGACCTACTCCTTTGATTATCACGTTACCTCTAATACCAAGCTAGATGAATCATTTCAATCAAAACGTTATTAAGAACTTAAGGTAATGATTGAGATCCAACTAATATATTTATATCCTGACTTATTCACTTTATTCATTTCTATACAAAAATAGATAAATTTTATTGAAAAAACAAAATAAAGAAATACGAGTAATTATTATTTTTATTTATTCAAATAAATACTCAAGACAAAAATGAAAAGCATATAAGATAAAGAATGAGCACAAGATAAAAGTATCCCCACAAAATTGCATTTATTACACTTAAGTCTACCAACTTGGGACACTCCCTCTTTCACGGGTTTCCTTTATGTACCCTTCCATACAAATTTAATACATACTCCAAATATTTCCCTATCATTTTAATTTACTCATATATATTCATTCCAACCCTCCTCCCAAATTATTAATAATAATTCCTAATAATTATAATTCCTAATAATTTACAACATTTTTCGAGGTTTTAAAGTACGTAAAAAGATATTAATAATAATAATAATAATAATAATAATAATAATTAGAGGTGATCAGATGGGGGCGTGTTCAAGTAAGAGCAACAACAAGGGACGACTACGTAGTAATAGTAATAGTAATAGTAATGGTAATGGTAATTATGCATGGGAAAAAGACCCTAGGGTTTTCATGCAAAACATGAAACTTCTCCAACAAGAAATCAACACGGTAGTGGAACGTAGGGAAGAAGAATGTGAGGCGTATGAGCGCGAACTGATGGTGTTCGCGCTCAAAGAAACCGAGTGGAAGAAGGAGAGGAAGAGGTTGAGAGACGTGGCGAAAGCGGTTAGGAAGAAGTTGGTTGAGAGGGAGGAGAAGATTAGGGTTATGGAAATCGAAGTTGATCAATTAATAATTAATAATAATAACATTAATAATATTAATAATATTAATAATAATAATGGGAGAATAATTGAGAATTATGAAGGGAGAATTGAGGTAAATTGTAATGGGAGTAGTTGTGTTGGTAGTAGTAGTAATAGTAAAAATAGTAAAAATAGTAGTAGTAAAAATAGTAAAAGTGTTGAGGTTGGTAAATATGGTAATGGAATGTCATTGATAGAGCAAATGAAGGAGGAAAGAGTGAGAAGAGATGAGACTGTGGAGAAATGGAAGATGTTGTATTTGTCAATTAAGTGTGAATTGGATGAATTGATTCTCAAGACTACTCATCAAGGTAATTAATTTTATTTAATTAATCTCATTTCTTCTAGGTTTTTAATTTAATTACTTTAATTTAATTATGGAGTGGTTAATTTTTTCTCTGTTTCAGTAATTTATTTACATTTGATTAAGGTAATTATCGTAAATTAAATAATATAAAGGGTAAATAAATGACTGATGAGATCGTCTCGTATATATGTATGGAATTGTCATTAGATATTCATAATTTTTTTTGTTCAACGAAGAGCGCACTTAGTCGCATTACAATATAAGGGAAGGAGATTCGAACCTGAGACCTATTATCCCAGAGTACCTAGCCTTAACCACTAGGTTAAGATATTCATAAAATTCTTTGACATTAAACAAAAGAATAGAAAAATTATAAAAATGAAATAGAAAAGGTAATTAATTAATCATGTCATCATCATGAGTCATGACTATTATTAGATGTTGTATTTGTCTAAAAGTGTGAATAATTAGATGAATTGATTTTCAAGACTCATTAAAGTAATTTAATTTAATTTAATTAAATCCCATTTTTCTTAGGTTTAATTTACTTTGATTAGTTTCTATTTTCGTTATTTTTTTTTTTTTTATATTATTGTGCGAAGTATTTTAATTAAGGATAAACAAATTAAATGACTGAAACAGAGAGAGTAATATTAATGTTATAGGAGTATATTATTGAGGTATTCAGATTAAGCCAGATTGTGAGATTGTCGTGTAAGGTATCATAATTAAGTAAATTTGTGTTAATTATTTTAACTTTATTTAAGATATTTTACAATCGAAATTTTATAAACTTGACGACTAACATAAATATTTTAGATTATTAATCAGTCGAAAAGGATATACACTTTAATAAACCTAATACTCCGTAGTAATATAACAATTATTAGGTTTATCGACAGAGATTGTTATTTTTCTTTAAAAAAAAAAGGATCGACGATTTGAAATAATATGATTGATTAGGTAGTAGGATTATCTAATAATTAATAAACCTTGCTAATAGTAAAAATTATTTACCATATAGAGGCAAGTAATTAAATTACTACTATATGGTGTAATTTAATTTGTACATTCATAGAGCAAATTAAAATTATTTTCTCAAAGGAGTCGTCTCGATCATCAAGAGACAGAGATGAAAATGACAACACAACCAAATTAATAATGATTTCTCAGATCCCTTCACCACGTTTAATTAATTTGTGACGGTTCAAATATTAATCATATGAATAGATAAAGATAAGTCATTTGTTATTCCTTAATTACTCGAATATATTCTGTTTTTTTCTCTCTTACTCTGTATTTATTTACGTGGCTAATATTTGACCTATCGTAGAATTTGTGCCGTATATATACTCGTCACAAGAAATATTTATTACTCGTATTAATTAATTAATTAATTTGTTGATAATCAAACGATTTAATTTGAATTTAAGATCGAAAGTGTGTTCATATATAGTTACTAAAATAGTAAGAATTTAATTAGTAAGAATTACTAAATGTTTAATTACTAAATGACCAGACAAATTATTTCAAACTCGTTTCACACCTAAAAAAGTTTAAAATAGTAAGAATTTGTACAAAAATATATTACTCTAAATTAAATGTTACGAGTAATATTTTTTTCATATGACTAATTTGTAAATTATCCACATGTTTATTATTAAATGACCAGGTAAATTATTTTAAACTCGTTTCACACCTAAAAATGTCTAAAATAGTACCATAGTAAGAATTTGTACAAAAATATATTCTAAATTAAATGCTATGAGTAATATTTTTTCATATGACTTAAGAGTATTTGTAAATTATGCACATGTTTATTACCGAATAACCAGATAAATTATTTAAAATCTGTTTCACGCCTGAAACCGTCTAAAATTAAATGCTAATATTTGTTTTTTTTATGACTAACTTGTATAATTAATTATGCACAATTTAGGTACACTAAATTGGAGAGCAAAAGAAGAAGAAGAAAAGTTGTCAGAAGAGATGCAAAAGGAGTTGAAGGCAAAAGATGAAATAATACAAAGTTTGAAAGCAAAAATAGTAATGATGGAAAAGGAAGAATATAAGAGGAAAAGAGAAGTTGATATATTAAGACAAAGTTTGAAAATTATGAGCAATAAAAATGGGGTTAATTCTCTTAAATCTCGTTCTAAACAACCTAGTAGTATTATTAGGATTAAGAAAAATAAAAGTTTCTCTAAATTTGGAGTATTTGTCAAGTAGAATATATATATTTATTTATTGTTTTAATTTGTTGTATTTTTAGTTGAATAATAATAAGTGGTTAGAGGTTCGATTATGAAAACCGTGTATTATATATACTCCAGTATTAGGGAGTAATATTTTAAGGTATTAATAACTCGGTTTATCCAAAAAAAAGTGAATGTATTTAGTGCTTTTATTTAGGTTATTTTTTCTTACGAGTTTTCTTATGTATTAATTAAAGTAAGAATTAGAAGGATATTATCATGAGAAATTAAAATGTTAAATGTCGGTCATAATTTGGCTAATCAAATACCTAAGCAAGCCTAAAACTAAAGTTGCATAAAGTAAGAAGTAATTCAAATTCATGTTTGCGAAGAAAATGTCTGTCATAATATATGGTGTAACGAATTCAAAAAAGGAGTCCTACTTATGTACTCCCTTCATTCAAATTCAAGTGTCTCATTTCACTTTTTGACATTATTCACACTTGAGGGGAATCTTCGATATTCTCGACAATCTATAAGTGAGTATATAGTCACGTGGAATTTTGTTTGATTCGTCTTTATGAGCACATTAAGAATATCAATTTTTTATAATTTTTGCTAATGTAAAATGAAAGATATCGCTAGTGTAAAACGCGTCTCGACAAATGTGCAAAAGCAAATGAAACACTTGGATTTGAATGGAGGGAGTACCGTATATGTTTAGATTATGGGTTAGATATGATGGTGGCCCTAGGCATCGAACCCATGGCTCAAACGTGGAAGATTCACGTTCCACCAATGGGTCAGATTTGAAGTCCAAGTCTAGCCCATTGGTTGGACATAGACAGATCTCCCACGTTTAGACCATTGGTTAGTGTTGTCTGGACGTTTGACCCATGACTACTCCGATGTGGGTGGTCAAAGTCTGACCCATGATCCAGACATGATTTTGAATTTTAATTTTTAACTTTTTTTTTTATATAATAAAGTGTTTAGTTATCGATTAACCGTATAATTACTTACTCGTATTTAATTACAAATTTATTATGAATTTGACTTGTTTAAGAAACCTTAATTAGATATGGTTTAGGCCCCATGATTCCTTATTATTTAAAGCATCAACATTTAATCCTGCGAGAACCCGTACTAATAATGTGTTTAGACACTTAGTGTCCATTGTTTCGCAGAGTTTATAATATTTGAGAACTAAGGGCAATAGCAATCGTTTTAGTTCCATTCAATCTAGGGTAAGTCTCTCTTAAGATGGACGAGTAGGTCTACTAAGAGACGGTATCTCGTTAAATTTATTGAGAGACCAATTACAACTTGATGTTACAATGGTACCAAACTTAATAAAAATATGTAACGTTTAGTACGGAGTATAAAATAGTAGACCCATTATATACTAATAAAAATGTTTACAATCTACAATAAAAGAAGTACGATTGTTATAAAAACAAGTATAAAATGAAATGATTATTTTAAGGTACAATTAATAATAAAACAAATACAAATAACACATAAAAAGGTACAACAAAAGTGATCTCTCAATAACTTATTGAGAGACCGTCTTTCCCTAGATTATGTGGTCCGTTACAAATCAATGATTGGTCAAATAATGCACATGGTTAGATAAAGTCAAACCAAGAGAGGTACACCTAATTTGCCATCAAGTTTAGATAAAGTCACAAACAAAATTTTGCCTTCGATCTATGATGTCTCAAAACTAGACCTGACAAAACTAATCCGATACCCGAACTAAAGACCTAACACTCGAATTTGATCCATAACTTGAATTGACTTGGCCTAACCTGAAATTGATCCCATTATCATTATAGAAAATAATGTCTTAAACAAGACCTGACGAAACTAACCCGACACCTGAACTAAAGAACCCGAATTTGTCCATAACCTGAATTAACCCGAGTTAACCTGATTATTATCACACAAAATGAGTCAATATCGCTAAAAAAAAGCTGAAAGTAACAAATCCGAAAATAATTCGAACCCTAAATGATCCAGTCCAACCCAAAATCAATACAATTCTAATAACTGAAACAGTTGATCTCTCTTAAGACGGGTCAAGTAGATACCATTTGAGGGGAAAAGGACAAAGGCCCCACCAACCTCACTTTTGTCTTTTCACCTCAAATGGTATCTACTTAACCCGACATACATTTATGACGAATATCTCCATCACAAACAAGAATTTGTGTAACCGAAAAGAAGTCAGACCGGTACCCGACCCGTTTGCCCGGTCTACCTCAATCTATCTATTATGTCTCAAAACACACTTTATGGCTTTATGCACACTCAGTCACTCACTCACTCCTCAGTACTAAAGCCACTCACTCCAGTGAGTTATTTATTCCCTTCTTCTCACTTCTTGTTCTTCTTTTTCATAAAGCTAATAGTATTTCCAATCAATGTGTCTCTAATCTCCATTCATTACACTCATCACATTCAATTCTTCATTGCATACCCAAATATTCATTTTTTTTTCTTTTTTTTTTGGTAATTTTCTCAAGTTCAGTAATGAAGACATTGTTCTGGAAATGCAGTATTTTGAGTATTTTCCAGTTTATTGTTGGGGTAATAATGTTGGCAACTGCAACTTCCAGTTCGAGTTCGAGTTCGAGTTTGAGTTCGAGTTCGAGTTTGGAAATAATGTTGGAGATAAAGGAAGAAGTAGGAGGAGTAGCAGGATGGGGTAGTGTGAACAACAACTCGGATTATTGTTACTGGAAAGGAGTCAAATGTGACACGAGCTTAAACGTGGAGTACTTAGATCTTTCTAATAATTGGCTTACAGGTAACATCACTCGAATCTCGGAGCTGAAATGGTTGAAATGGTTGGATATGTCGAGCAATTACTTCACCGGTTTGATTCCTGATAGTTTCGGAAACCTGTCTCAGCTTCAGTTTCTTGATTTGTCTGATAACAAGTTTAATGGCGGAATTCCGGGTGAGTTGGGTGGTTTGACAAACCTGATGGTGCTGAACCTTTCGTATAATTCGCTGGTTGGTCGAATTCCTGAGGAATTCAAGGGGTTAGTTAAGTTGCAGGAGTTTCAGGTTTCTGGGAACATGCTTAATGGTTCTATCCCTTCTTGGGTTGGGAATAATCTTACGAATCTCAGAGTGTTTGCAGCTTATGAGAATTCGTTTACTGGTGTGATTCCTGAGAATTTGGGGTTTTTTTCCAGTATCGAAATACTCAATCTTCATTCTAATCAGCTTCAGGGGTTTATACCTGAGGGTTTGTTTAGTAAGCGGAGTTTGGTGTTCTTGGTGCTCACGCAGAATAGACTTACTGGTATGATTCCTGAAGGAATCGGAAACTGTGAGAATCTGTCTAGCATTCGTGTTGGGAATAATCGACTGGTTGGTAGCATTCCTGAATCGGTTGGGAATATAACCAGTCTGACTTACTTTGAGGTGAATAATAATAATCTGTCTGGTGAATTACGCGTGAACTTTGCTCGTTGCTTGAATCTGACTCTTCTTAACTTGGCCTCAAATGGGTTTACTGGGACTATCCCTCCTGAGCTCGGACACCTTCCGAATTTGCAGGAACTGATTGTTTCAGAAAACAGCTTTTTCGGGGATATACCTGAGTCTGTTGTTCATAATAATAGGTTTCTGAACAAGCTGGACCTGAGTAGAAACAGGTTCAATGGGTCGATACCGGTTGATATATGCAATGACACGTCTAGATTGCAGTTCTTGGTGTTGAGTCAGAACTTCCTCAGAGGAGACATACCACGTGAGATCGGAAATTGTGTCAAGCTGTTGGAACTGCAGTTGGCTAGTAATTATCTAACTGGAACAATCCCTCCTGAGATTGGTCGTCTGAAAAACTTACAGATTTCGTTGAATTTGAGCTTTAATCATCTCCATGGACCAGTACCGTCTGAGTTGGGGAAGCTTGATAAGTTAGTTGCTTTAGATGTGTCTAACAATCGGCTTTCTGGGTCAATCCCGATGGCCCTCAAAGGGATGTTGAGTTTGCTTCAAGTGAATTTCTCTAACAATCTGTTGGCTGGTCCAATACCGGTTTTTGTACCGTTTCAAAAGAGTCAAAATTCAAGCTTTCATGGCAACATTGGGCTGTGTGGTCAGCCGCTGAGTTCTTCCTGCGACGATGGCCAGGGTAACTACCCTCGCAAGGTTTCTTATAGAATCGTGTTGGCTGTCATTGGTTCTGGTTTGGTTGTGTTCGTTTGTGTCACGGTGGTTGTTCTGCTGTTTATGATGAGAGAAAGGCAGGAAATATCGGGCAAAGATGACGGGGTTGTGGATGACAGTGCTAACAGCAAACCACCCCTGATAGCAGCAGGAAATGTCTTTGTCGACAATTACAGGCAAGCCATAGATTTTGAAGCAGTCGTGAAGGCTACATTCAAGGATGAAAACAAGCTGAGCAGCGGGACATTCAGTACAGTTTTCAAGGCCACAATGCCGTCAGGCCTCGTTCTCTTGGTAAGAAGTCTGAAGTCGGTTGACAAGAGCGTCACCCAACACCAGAACAAGATGATCAGGGAAGTCGAAAGGTTGGGAAAGTTATGCCACGATCATCTGATGACACCCGTGGGTTTTGTCATCTACGAGGATGTGGCTCTCGTGCTTCACGAGCACATATACATGAGTAACGGTACTTTGGGTCAACTAATTCACGAGAAGACAAAGACAGCTGAGTATGAGCCTGACTGGCCCACACGACTGTCAATCGCCAAAGGAGTAGCACAAGGGTTGGCATTTCTGCATAGTGTGGCCGTTATTCACCTTGACATCTCTTCTGGTAACATTCTGCTGGATGCTAATATGACTGCTCGAGTTGCTGAGATCGAGATATCAAAGCTTCTTGATCCTTGCAGAGGAACCGCGAGCATTAGTGCAGTTGCAGGCTCATTCGGTTACATTCCCCCAGGTCTGTCTCACATTTGATTTACCCTTCCTACCATTCCTCTCTCGCTTCATCATTCTTCTGACGAGTGTTTGTTGCTGTTGCTGTTGCTGTTGTGGTGGTGGTGATGTTCAGAATATGCGTACACGATGCAAGTGACAGCACCAGGGAATGTGTACAGCTACGGTGTGATATTACTGGAGATACTGACGACACGTGGGCCAGTGGATGAGGGGTTCGGCGAGGGAATGGATCTGGTGAAGTGGGTTCAAAATGCAGCTCAGAGAGGGGAAACACCAGAGCAGATACTTGACGCGAGGCTGAGCACGGTGTCATATGCCTGGAGAAAAGAAATGCTGGCGGCATTGAGAGTCGCGTTGCAGTGCACCGAGATCACACCAGCCAAAAGACCCAAAATGAACAAGGTTATTGAAATGCTTCAGGAGATCAGACAATGATCACTTATGTATCAAATGTATGTAGTTATGTCATATATGTGTGGGTGTAAGGTAAGGTAAGGTAAGGTAAATGCCTAAATGGGTAATACCTCCGATTCTTTGGAATCGATCTGTGGGTAATATTTTAATCAAATGTAGCAGTTCTAAAGAATCGGAGACAGTATCATTCTGTAACCGTGTAAAAATGAAAAAGAAGGTGACATTGTAGGTTTATTGGCGTCCGTTTTCGTTACCAACGCTTTTTAGTCAGGCCAGGATCCTATCCTATACGTAAAAAATACTCACTTCGTAGGGTTCAATAAAGTAGAGATAAAAAAAACGCTCAAATCAAGGGTCATCAACAAGCACGGTTTGAAGATTCTTATTTACGATAGCCAGAAACACACTTCTAACACTACTACTACTAAAGTTGTTTATCAAGAAGTGTTTCAGTGCAGATCTACTGTTCCATTTTGTGTTCCACTCTGTGTGCCACACTATATACTAGACGACACATCAACCACTTATAATACTTGTTGCATATTTTATTTATGCAATAGGCAAGGTGTCATCGGGTGTATGGTGTGACACACAGGGTGGGACGCAAAAATGGGACAGGAGATCCGCTCTGAAAGTGTTTCAATATTTGTAATGACAGAGTTCCTTCTGTTATGTCCCTCACCTAACTCCCTAGTTTATGTCCCAATTTTCAATAGAATCTATTTCGAGTTGGAATCGCATCAAAGCTACATACTCCGTAGTTTACAATTATATCAAAATTTCGGGTTAAACACAAGTACAAATGAATTTGATACGATGAATCAAATACCAAAACAACCCTAAAACTAAACTTTTTTTTTCTTTTACGATCTTATAGCTTAACCAAGTTTCATATATTGTCCGTAAGGGTGTTGCTTAGTGGTTAAAACTTGTGGTCATCAGCCCAAGGGTCTCAGGTTCAAGCTTCCCTCGTTCATAAAAAAAAAGTTTCATATATTCTATTTATATCAATTCTCGAATCAAACTTAATTAATGAACCTGATCCGGTTAATCATATACCAAAACAAGCTTAAAACTAAAAGGAAAAATTCCCACTTGTACGACTTTACTTTTCTATTTTCTCACAGTAACTCTTAGCTACAGTTTCAAAAATGGTAAATCTTTTTTTCTACTCCGTATATGGTATGCTCTTTTTTTTGCAAAAAAACTTTGACTGACAGTAACCCTTAGCTACGGTTTCAGAAATGGTAAATCTTTTTTTTCCATATTGTATGTTTTTACGAAATTTTCAGTCTGAATTTCTTTTTTTGTCGTTTTTCGAACTTTTACCCGGGACTTTTAACCGGTCAAAGTTTATTTCGTCAAAACACTTTGACTGATAATAAATCTCGATCACAAATTCAGAAAATAACGATATTTTTTTTTTCAAATTGAAAATCTCGTAAAGACGTAAAAGATGACATGATCTCGAGTTCGAATCGTAGATGGAACATGACAAGATGTCAAGTATGGAAGACCGTTGTCATTTCATTCTACCAAGTTTCAACCATTTACCTAATTTTTAGATTTTTAACTATACAAAATTACAAGTACATCATCTTAAATTTAGGCATCCTTTTCATTTCTTCCCTTTTGCGCTAATCCATTTCGTCATCTTCGATCTTCGATCCTCCCTCAATTCCTTCAACTTTAATTAATTATTAAAAAAAACAAACAAAAATAAAGTAAATTTGTAGCCTTTATGGAATAATTTTTTCTGGTTTTTTTTTTTAGTTTTTATGTGTATGAATTATTGTAATTAGGGAAGAATTTTGGGGAAATTGAGAGGGAAATTGAGGTGGGTAATTGTTGATTTTGAGGAAAAGGGGGTTATTCGATCTGGGATTGGAGTAATTTGATCATAAATGCGAGATATAATGTTGTTGGATGATCCAAGTAATTGCCCATCAACTTCAAACCCTTCATCGATTCTTCCTGAAGCTGTTTCAATCAATTCTTCTTATAAAAAAAGGTGGGTTTTTGTTTGATTTCTGAGTTTTTTTGTTCTAAATTGAATGAAATTTTGTGATCTTATGTTTGAATTTGTGTGTTTTTTTATTTGTTTCACAAAAATGGGATTTAGGATCTGGGGATGTTTGGGGAGGAAGCTTAATTTTGGTGTAGTGATTGCGATTTTCGAGGATTTGTCGAATTGGTGATTGATTGAATTGATATTAGAATTGGAATTGGAATTGTTGATTGATATTGAGAGATGGATTTCATTCATTTTGTGTTTCACTTGATTCCCATGTGAAAGTTTCCTTGGTATGGTGAATGATTTTCGAGGATTTGTCGAATTTGTGATTGAATTGGTATTAGAATTGGAATTGGAATTGTTGATTGATATTGAGTGATGGATTTCCTTGGTGTGGTGAATGGTTTTCGAGGATTTGTCGAATTCGTGATTGAATTGGTATTAGAATTGGAATTGTTGATTGACAATGAGTGATGGATTTCATTCATTTTGTGTTGCACTTGATTTCCATGTGAAAGTTTCCTTCTTTAGAACTAAATGAATTTGTGCTATGTTGCATGTAATTCAGATTGAGGCTTCTTTTCGATCGAATTTAGGGTTCTGTTTGCAGGTTAGCCAGGGTCCTCTTTGCATGTTCTTATCTAGTTATCTATATGTGTGTCTTGCATGGCTGGTTAGTGTGTATTGGCGCGATTGTATCCCCGATGTGTTGATTTTGAACATAGTTGGAAATAAACAAGCAAATTGAGTTGAGCAGCATGATGTATGCTTGTAATTTGATGCGAACTACTGAAGTAAATTTTCTATTCCTAAGGGATCACTTGGGAATGGGGGGTAAACTACTCTGACTCGTCTGCAAATATCAGACACGATATGATATTGGAGTATGGGATACGATTCTTTTGTGCAATTTTTTCCATTTTGGTCTAAAATGAAGACCCTAGATATTGATTTATGTTAGTCGACCCCAAATCTTTTTGGGACTAAGGCTCTGATGTTGTTGGTCTAAACTGAAGTATTTAAGTATCATGTCGTATCGGACATGATACATATTGGATAAATGATATGGCAACTACGTGAAGTGTCAGAGTAATGTGATAAACCTAGGGGGAGGTGGGTAACTATATCCTCTTTTTCTTAGTTCCACCTATATATCACCATCTATTTCCTTTGCTTTCTTTTATTTTGAATCCTACATCCTATTAAATTTCCCTTCATCCCGAGCTAGGTAACCTTAAATTTTGTGTAAGTGTGCTGCGTGCATGCTGAAGGGTTCGACGAGGTTCTTTCTAAGTCGCATCAGTGAGCCTCCTAGATAAGGTGCGGCCAGCGAGAAATACTATTGTGCATCTTCTATTTTTTTTAGCTTTTATGTTATGCTCTTCTCTTAGCCACATTATATCGAACTTTTACTCGTTTACATATTAGCCCTAATTGAAATCTGAATTTTTTTGTCTTGTTTCGTTAAATGTTAGTAGTATTTTGAAAATATGAATTTGTATGCAAAAATAGTGTGTGCCGTATGTCATTTCTCTAGCTAACATGGTGTATACTAATTTCATCTTCTCCAGTAGAGGTAATGTCTACAACCTTCTTTCACGTCGTGAGGTTGCTCCTCGAACAAAGCGTCTGACAAGAAGGTTGTGGGAAGAAGGTGTGGAGGATGGTAAAGACTCTCGCGGCCAAATACTTGTGGCTGGAACCGATGCAAGGCGAGGACTCATCTCATGGTAATTTTTCTTGTGTTCATTTCATTTTGATGCCATTCTAACTGCTAGTACTCTTTAACAAAGAAATCAAGTCGCTAAGATTTGAATAGTACCCATTATACCCATCAACTTAACTTAGAATTTATCTCAGTATATTCGAATTTGATTCGTCTTGGTTGATTATAACTCCTGTTTGCTCTAGGGTTGAATCATCTTTAATGGAATATGTATAGAATTAAATGGAACGAAGGGAGTATTAATTTTTTTTAAAGTTCCAAATCAGAATTTCTATGTATAATTCGTGTGAGTTGCGTTCCAGGGTTGAGGCAGAGTCCTTGCGTCATTTCTCGGCCCAATATTGTCCTCTTCTACCGCCTCCTAGATCCACAATTGCTGCAGCCTTCAGTTCAGATGGGAAGATACTTGCTTCGACACAGTGAGCCTTTCTACATTCTGTCTGCAGAAACTCAGGGTGTCTGAAATTTTACTTTCTAATGTATATTTTTCTTCCTCTTTTCCCCCTTTCCTTTCAGTGGAGATCATACTGTGAAGATAATAGATTGCCAAACTGGAAATTGTCTGAAGGTTCTAAGCGGGCATCGGCGGACACCATGGGTGGTAAGATTATTTTCGTACACGGTTTCATTGTTCTTAGAGATGTTATGCGCATGCTATGTTCTATATTACAGTGTCTTTGAATGTACAACTGGTTGTGAAAAACTTTTGTTTATCGTCTTTTTTCAGGTTAGATTCCATCCAACATGCCCAGTCTTACTTGCTAGTGGAAGTTTGGATCATGACGTTCGCCTTTGGGATGCAAATACAGCAGAATGTATAGGGTCACGGGATTTTTGTAATATCTTAATCTCTTTTACTTCTTTTCTGATGTCATCAAAATCTGATATTTCGTCTACTTTTTCAATCACGTTTTGAATTAAAACTACGTAGCTACTGCTAATTTCCTCTACACTATTCCTTTCCACTTCTGAATGTGAGTAATTGATCTTATGCAGACCGCCCGATTGCTTCTATTGCCTTTCATTCACAGGGTGAGCTTCTTGCCGTGGCTTCAGGACACAAGGTAGAAATCTATAAGTATAGTAATTACTACAGTAATTAGTAACCATCTATAGTACTGTTCATTTGTGGTATGCCCACTTGACGTTTTGTTAATTATCTTGAAGCTATACATATGGCACTATAACAGAAGAGGAGATGCATCGACTCCTACCATTGTGTTGAAGACACGGCGCTCTTTGCGTGCTGTTCATTTTCATCCACATGCACCTTTTCTATTGACTGCAGAGGTAATTTCCATTGTTTGTGATCATTCCTTCATTTCCTATCTTTTTATAATAATACATATGACTAATTTCTCCTGCAGGTCAATGATCTCGATTCTGCAGATTCGTCGATGACCCTTGCAACCTGTCGGGGTTATGTACGATATCCGCTCCCCACTGTTTATTTCACAGACACACATTATTGGGATCGGCCTAGCTTATTAGAGGAACTTCCTCATACATCCCTGCCGTATTTGGTATGGCCTCAGTCTTCCCTAAACAATGACAGAATATCTTTGCAGCGTCCTGATGGTGCTGGTTTAGCTACTACGCAACAGAGGGTTGGTCCTGCTTCGGTGAGGTTGCTGACGTATTCAACTCCTTCGGGTCAGTACGAACTTTTGTTGTCTCCAATTGAACCTACCGACCCTTCCCCTGCTCTGGATGAAACGGATCCCACAGCTTCGGATATGGTCACTGATGCTACTGACCCATCTGATTCACAGCCTGAAGAGATAAATACTCAGGTTTCGCCTTTTAGAGACCCTTCTTACTGGGAGCTACCTTTTCTTCAAGGGTGGTTGATTGGTCAAAGTCAAGGTGATCAACGCGTGATGCGTCCTTCAAATGGAATTTTACAGGAACTTCCTCCTCCTATGCATGGTGATCCGTCCAATCCGTCATCTAACCATGAGCCAGTGTCTTTAGGAGTCTATACAAGAGGCACCGGTGCGTCTCGACTTCGGTCATCTCACACTCGTACAACAGGAAATGCTGCTGGGACTGAAGGACCGCAGCTTCTGACAGGCGAAGGTGATGCTCAGCCTGTCATCGGCAGAATACAGACCGAGCTTTCAGCATCACTCGCAGCAGCTGCTGCAGCAGAGTTACCTTGCACTGTGAAGCTTAGAATATGGCCACATGACATCAAAAATCCTTCTGCCCCTCTAGAAGGCCACAAATGCCGTTTGACAATCCCACATGCCGTCCTTTGCAGGTTAGTTGAGAAAGTACAATAGACATCATGCTAAACCACTATTCTTAATTCTTGAATATCACCACGACGGTATTAGCCACATTTATGGCGTAGTGACTGATTTCAGGTTGTGACATCAAATTCCCGTGATCACAACTGAAAACGGTATTTAATAAATTAATACCATTGAGTATGCTTCATGCCTAGCCATGCCCGTCATTATAGACGTGAACTATCAACTACTCTCCGCCCTCGTTACTGTTTATCTTGATAATTTGTTCATGGTTGCAGTGAGATGGGTGCTCATTTTTCTCCATGTGGAAGATTTTTGGCAGCATGTGTTGCATGCATGCTTCCTCCTGCAGAAGGTGAATCTGGATTAAATTCGCAGACTCAGCATGATGTATCAAGAAGTGCTTCATCACCTACTAGACATCCAATCGCAGTGCAGCCTGTAATTTACGAGCTGAGGATATATTCCCTCGAGGAGGCAACGTATGTCTTGACGCTTTAATTATTATTATTCCAGTACTTTCAACTTCTGTTTTATCTGCTAATCATGATCTCACTTTAAATTAGCTTTCTTTTATTATTCGAGGACAATTCAGGTTTGGTTTGGTACTTGCTTCACGTGCTGTTAGAGCGGCCCATTGTTTGACCTCAATTCAGGTCAGCTCTTGATATACCTCTTATTTTAGTGATTTGCTGTTACTCCATCTTGTCCTCGTGATACAGTTTTCGATGTTTGGCTAATACTTAATTAAAAAAAATTATCATTTCTGATGCAGTTCTCTCCTACTTCGGAGCATTTGCTTCTTGCTTATGGACGTCGTCATAATTCTCTACTCAAGAGTGTTGTTATTGACGGCGACAGTACTGTACACATTTACACTATCCTAGAGGTATTATAAACAGTTTTATATCTTTTTTTTGTGTGTTATTTTCCCTGAATTTTTGACACTCCGCTGCCTTTGACTCTACTCTATTTCTCTAGGTAATAGGCTCGTTCGACCTCCTGTTATGGGTTTATGAACTGTCTGAATTTCAGTGTACTTTCTGCAATGACAATCCTACCTCAAACCTGTTATTATGTATTTTGTTTCAGGTTTACAGAGTTTCCGATATGGAGCTCGTGAGAGTTGTTCCCAGTGCGGATGATGAAGTAAATGTTGCATGCTTTCATCCTAATGTCGGTGGTGGTCTTGTTTATGGAACGAAGGTGGAGTTACAGACCCTTTTGACACGGTTATTCTGATTTGTGGTCTCCTCGTATTAAATTTCTAATATTGATTCCTACTTTTTTATGCAGGAAGGGAAGCTCCGGATCCTCCAGCATAATCGCTCCAGTAGCATGACCAGTACAACATCTAGCTTTCTGGATGAAAACTTAATAGAGGTACGAATTATGAAACTTATGCAAAATTGCGAATTATCAGTCAAAGGGTATTATTAATTGTATTCCCTACTACAAGTACTATTTCTTAAATTTAAACTTTAGTCATCGACAAGAATAAAATTGGGATAGATGACTGATGACGGTTAGGGCTGTGCACCGGTCCAGAATTGGACCGGACCCGGAATCTTAAAATTTTTGACCGGGACCGGACCGGACCGGTTGGACCAAAATTTTCAATTTTTTTTGAAATTCTGGTCCAAATTTCCGGTCCATTGGACCGGTTAGACCGGAATTTTTATCAGATAAATGTAATTCCGGTCTTTCCCGTGGAAACCAGACCGGACCGGAACCCGGAATCACCCAAATTGATGGACCGGAGACCGGGTCGAAATTTTTTATTCTGGGTGCGGTCCATTTTTCTGGTTTGGACCGGATTTTGCACACCCCTTATTGAACAAATTTTTTCCAACGAGAGAAAAACACTGGATTACATGTTGTTTGGGCTCATGGGACCCATATTACATCCTTTATTAGCATTCCGACTTAATTATTAGTTGGTTCAACGATGTACTTGGTTATTGCAGGTTCCCCCACATGCTTTGGAAGGCTAGTATCCGATTTTAGTCTCACAAAATCACAACTAAAAGCACATCCCGAGATGAAAGTATCTCTACCCATTTAACCGAACATTCAAACCCTCGTTGAGAGGTTTTGTTCTAGGCTCGGCCAAAGTGGTCGGAATGCAGATTTCGATAATTGTTGCCTTTTTTAAAGCTTCATCTTTGAAAATCAAAGGTGATGGCACTCAAGCCCAACACAATATACAAGGAGTTTGATACCAAGTACCGAGTACTACTACATAGCCGATGTTTGTGCTGTATGTCTGTCTATTTATTTGAACTGTAAAGTAATCTCATAGTTTGATAGGAACTTGTAGCAATGACGAATGGAATGACGATGAGTCGATGACAATGAAAATGAAAGTGACGGTGGTGATTTGATCGGTTTTTACATGTAATTTGCTTTGAACTTTTGTTAATGTGTTTTAGTAGTAAATTATTGTAAAAAAATTATATGTGGATTTTACTCATTTTATCTTGGATCTAAGGCGTCGTTCTTTCTCGACTAAAGCTATAAATTGAGATC
This sequence comes from Agrostemma githago, assembly GCA_958450325.1. NCBI lineage: Eukaryota > Viridiplantae > Streptophyta > Magnoliopsida > Caryophyllales > Caryophyllaceae > Agrostemma > Agrostemma githago. The sequence goes on along the minus strand of OY288247.1, from coordinate 74,550,533 downwards.
AAGATCTGAATGAGCTGAACTGAACGGAACTAAATTAATGGGTCATTGGATTGATTTTTTTGAGATAGTTTATTGATGACGGTGAAATTGGTGGTTTTAATGGTGGCGCCGGCAATGAAATTCGGATTATTACAATAAGACTCATAATTGAGATTATTGTTGTTAAATTATACTATCGAGGATCATAATATACTAAACATAGGTCGAAGAAACATAGTTATACAAACACGACATAAACAAAATTAGCAAAAAATCGCTATAATTATATCGATAGATTGCATATATCTTCAAGTTCGAGTACCAAGTAGAAAAGAGAGAACGATGCCTACAACAATTCTGAATGTTCTACCGATGTTTCTACCTGAATTTGAACGATCCTACCACAAAAACGACTCTACGACCCTGACCTCGATTTCCTAGTCATAAAAACACTGCAATACCAAGGACAAGTAGATAGGGTGAGAGCCGATAGAGGGCCATGATTCTTTTGAACAGAAGAAGACTGAAGAATAAACTGAACTGAAATGAGCTGAAGTAACTGAGACAAAATGAACCTCCCAGGACTAAACCGAGCGAGCTGGATTGGACTGAGCTGAAAAGAAGTTTAAAAGAATCGTGTCATTCTCTTGTATTCTCCCACGAGGAAGTGATTTAATTTGTCAGACCAAAAACATTCCAAATGATACAAACTACTGGAAAAAATGATTGAAGTCGTCGTGCAGGGATTAACTTGGGGTCCTATACCAACTTTCTAAGTCAACTCTTTCATGCAAAACCCTAATTAATTTATAGTATTATGCATGTAATTCCCATCACCCAAATTATTGCCCTCTCTCTTATCACAAAAACTTACCAGAGACCGTCTCTCAATATCATTAGATCGTTAATGAAAGACCTCTTACATAATTAACGTATTTTTTAATTTCCATTCTTGTTTTAGTATTATTCTAATCATACTAAGAAAACCTCTACAGCTCTACTAAGTGAGCTGAACGTGTTAGGTCAGTGCATCCTTCATACAGCATGATTATATATACCTATCAAAATCACCATTGTTGTAGAAATACCAAAAGAAAATCAAAAAAACAAAAATGGATGAGCAACTGTACTTGGCTGCAACCGAAGGGAAAGAAGATTACCTCACGGAATACGAGGGGTCGCCATCACCAGCCACGGGAAACATGAACGCTATTCCCGACGAGCGGTATTTCCTAACTCAAACCCCCGAAGGAGACAATCTTCTCCACCTGGCAGCCAGCCGGGACAGGCTTCCCTTCATTGTCAAGGCGCTCGAGAAAATCCCGGCAGTAGTGCTGTTAATCTGCTGGGGTAACAACCTCGGCGAAAACCCACTCCACGTGGCTGCTCGATTAGGGCAACTAGACACGGTCCAGGTGCTGGTTAACCAGTACAAGTCACATCTGCATGATCTAAAAGAGAGAAAGGTGAGATCGACTTTTCTTACTCTCTTGGCAGCTGAAAAGGGCACTGACAGTCCTGAGCCGTGGAGGGCTCAGGACTCGAATGGGAATACACCCCTTCACGAGGCTCTTAAGCATGGGTATGAGGAGGTGGCTAAGTATCTTCTTGAGGTCGAGCCTGAATTGGCTCAATGTGATAATAATGCTAATGAGGGTGTGCTTTACCTTGCTGCTGCTTATGGTCATGAGAATGTTTTGGAAATGATTTTGATGTCGACCACTGTGTATAGTTTAAGTGCACCGGTCGGGTTAACTCCTCTTCATGTAGCAGTAGATACTTGTTCAGGTATAACTTCCATTCTCTCGCCTCAATGGCTCCATCCCAATTTTATTGTCCTCATTGACGGGAATTCCATTAATATCGTTTGACTGATAAATCTAAACATAAAGTAAATGATATAACGGGAATATAATATAAAATTGATTATAAACCATGCCTTAATGCAGAGGGTTCAACAAAACTTTTACTGGAGAAGCATCCAAAATTGGCGAAGAGCGTAGACAAGCGAAGGAGAACAGCTCTATACTATGCTGCACAGACAAATAAGCAGGGGCATGTGGAGGTGATACTAAAAGCAGAGAAATCATGTGCATACATACGTGATGAGGCGGGTCTTACCCCTCTACTCAGAGCAGCCAGTCTTGGTCAGTCAGACGCTCTTCGTGCGATCCTTCTTCAGTGCCCGGAATCTGTAGCAATCTGTGACAACAAAGGTAAGACAGCACTACACCTTATTGAATTCAGAAGCTACCAGGAAGGCATAGATTTGCTCAGAATTCCAGCTATTAGAAGACTCATTAATATACCAGACAATGAGGGGAACACTCCGCTGCACATAGCAGGAAAGAACTCCGATCACATTCTCGCTAAGGTTATTCTAGATACAGATAATACAGGGGTGATAGTCAGAAACAAGGATGGCTTCACACCGTGGGATATTATCAAGCTGCAACCTGAACTCACCGGACAAATGGTAAGCATCTGTGTCTTTGACTTCAGTGCCTAAAATTGACAGCAAGAACATTGCACCCAAGTGATTACATCCAGTTTAAAGTTCAGAACCGCATTTCACAAATACCAGCAGACACTAATATCTTTTTGCTTTTCAATCACAGGCAGAAATCGGCTATAAGCTACTAATGCACCCAAGTGATGAGCCAAAACAACCTGAACTGATCCAGCAAATGGCTCCTCGTCAGGATGACGTGAATGACAGACTGCGGAGAAATTTTGCCACACTAGGACTTATGGCAGTAATTTTAGCAGCCATTACATTTGCAGCAGGAATCATAAGTGCAGGTGGCTTTGGTTGGGGTGGCAATGCTACTCTAATAAGACACACAGTATTTAAGGTATCTGTGATATCAAATGCAGCAGCTATAAGTGGATACACAATAGTATTTTTCAGCAGTCTTTGGGCAATGATGATTGCTCGTCGAGATGATGAACCCGTGTTTTTGCTCTCATTCTGCATCCACATTCTCCAACTAGCCTTCATCGGAACCTTAACAGCTTTCGTGAGCGGAATATATGCTTTGACATCAGCAAGATCCTTGTGGTTGGCCATAGTAGTTGTGTGTCTTCCTTCCTGCGCACTGATACTAACTATTTCGAAAACTGTAGTATTTCGCTTGGCGAGATTCTACTATAGAGCTAGATTTTACTAAACAGAGAAAGATTAGTAGGACTGTTATAGAATCTTTACCCATAAACTGTTACTAGAAAAAGTACGACATAAGGGGTTGCCCTAAGTTTAGCACAGCAACAAAGATATCTGCAATCCGAAAATTCTTTAGAATCGATGATTTCAACACCTATTTTTCTCCATTGTCGTTGCTAGGAAGAAAGCTAAACATCTACAAACAAATTAGCAGCATCTCAAAATTTCAATCTGATGAACAAAACCCTAATACTACGATCATAAACAGCAACTATTTGCTTCATTAATCCGTCATTCACAGTTCCCAATGACCATCAAACTTCACCAGAATCATAACTGACGACACGACAAAAACTACCAATACAGCAATTGTTCGCAATTACTATCACAATTCAATGATTTCAAAACTCGAAACACAGTAAATTAAAACCACAATCAAGCAATATATATGATTGATCGTTCGCAACGAGAATAACAATTCACAATTCACCATCATCACAACCTGCTAATCAATCAACAGCACCCAAACTACATGATGTAGCTCAATTGGAAACTAGTAGTACTACGATGAACCGACTGCGAGACGAAATCGATGAATCATACTATACAGAATAGGAAAACTTAATCAAAATACTCAAAAGATCATAAAATTAAACCTCGTTCAATCAACATACTTCGATAATCATCCAATCAACTGTAGAAATCACAGTCTCCTCCGCAATCAACAACAGAAACTACATTACTGTTCGTAACGAAGCAACAAACCGATCAATACAATAACCTATCTCTTATAGCACGACAAAAGAAAATCGACAAACCCTAGGAGAGAGAAATTTGAAGTTGAAGTTGAATTTGAAGCTTGATTTGATTAATTGATGTCGGAATCATCGAAATCATCGGAGAAGGAGTTGAAGAAGTCGGTGTCAGCAAGGCTGTGGTTGTCGGGGCCGACGTAGCTGTCGCCGAACATGTCGAGGGGGTCGTCGTCGACGTCCATGGTCATAGAGCCGCCATGGTCGATCATCTCCGCCGTGTAATCCGCCGGGATTTCCTTCATGCTTCGTCTCCTCGCCGCCGTGTCTTCTCTCTTATGTTTCTGCCTTGTGTGTTGGGAATTCGGGTTGCGCCAATTATCGTTCAACCTTGTCATAGTGTTCTTATATTCTACTCCAACTCCCGAATTCCTTCTGTCTCGGTCATTTATTTACTTATTAATCGATCAATCAATATATATATAGTCCCTCCGGTTGCCTACCTCTTTTCTCTTTCCTTATTAGACTGAGTTTGATTTTCTTTTCTCTTTCCATTTAAGGAAAGTTTTTCATCCCTCGTTAATTAATATACAGTAATATTTAGGGGTGAACATCGGTCCAAGACCAGTCCAACCAGACAGAACCAGACAGAAGACCGAAAAGAATATTTTTATGGACCAAAGACCAGACCTAAAACTTTCGATCTTGGACTAGACCAAACCCGAAATATTCGGTCTGGTGCGGTTAATTTAACATTTATGATGTAATTTGACCTTAAACTATTTTTTTTAACTATTCATACATGATAAGTACATATAATTCCGTTAAATCAACATCATTGAATAATAATACGATTATTGTTTTATGAAAATAATTGTTAATGTTAATTTATGATGTCTTTTGATGATAAAATGATCATTTTTTTTAATGTTATTTTAATGATTACTCTTTCAAAAACATAAAATTTGATTATTTGATATGGACCTAAATTAATCGGTCTTAGACCGGACCGGACCAAAGACCAAAACCTAAATAAATGTGGACCAAAGACCAGACAATAATCGGTCCGATTTTGGTCCGGACCAAATGGTCCAGTCCGGTCCACTTTTTCCGGTCCGACCTTAAAGTTGCTCACCCCTAATAATTTTTTTTCTCTTTTCATTTAATTAATATAATATTTCTCTTTCTTACCTTTTCATTCCATCTTTATCTTTTATTAATATAATACTCTCTTCTTATTTTCACCCCAAAAGAAAGAGGAATATAATACCCAGTGTAATGTGAGCGTCATTTGGAAGTCGATAGAGTCTTTTAAAAGACAATACGTAATTATTAGACGCGTCGAAACTCATCGAAACAAAGTCTATATTCCTTTTTATATCATGTCGGAGGTTCTAATAATCATTATTAGACATTCTATATCTGTTGACAAATTTTCGTCAAAAAAACATTTGCCTTTTGGAACAACTTTCAAAACTATCAAAAATAGCTAAAAACGATCGTTTTTTTTTTTGTGGTAAAGGGTAAGTATATATATATATATATATATCAACAATGTAACCAATGTACAATAAAAACGCCTACATCAGGTTATGTAGCCATTTAGCATCTTTAGCACAAACAGGATGTCTAATTTTACACATGATTCTATGTCTAACATCCATCTTAATCAATTTCACCACATGCATAGGCAATTGTACCGATCCTTCAATTCTGCTCTTATTCCTCTGCATCCAAATGTAGTAGATTGCAGCATTAACCGCTGCCCTGATCACATTACATTGTAATTTTGACCCCCTTACATGGGTCGCCCAATCCAAGTCCAACCTTATTCTCTTCTTCATCCAATCGCTCACTAATTCGATAACACGTGAGCTCCAATAACATCCAAAAAACAGATGGTCCAAGCTCTCCGCTTTCTCTTCACACAAATAACAAAGATCAGAATCTGCAATCCCAATCCTCATTAATTTCATTCTCGTATTCAAAGCACCCCTAAACACAAGTATTATCCACGCTTTTTCGACCTTTTGGGTCCTGGAATAAAATCGATCCATATTCGCTCTGAACAACCTCCACACCAAATATAATCCCTAGTGTAATATGAGCGTCATTCAGAAGTCGATGGAGTCTTTTAAAAGACATAATATGTGATTTTGAGACGTGTCGGAATCCATCGAAACAAGGTCTTTATTCCTTTTTATATCGTGTCGGAGGGTTCTAATAATCATTATTAGGCATTTTATACATGTTGACAAGTTTTCGTCGTCAAAAAAAATTCGTTATTTGGAACAATTTTCAAAACTATTGAAAATAGCTAAAAACGATCGATTTTAAAGGTTATTATCCACGTTTTTCGACCTTCTAGGTCCCAGAATAAAATCGTTCCATATTTGTGCTGAACAACCTCCACATCAAATATAATACCCCAGTGTAATATGAGGGTCATTTGGATGTCGATGGAGTCTTTTAAAAGACATAATACGTGATTTTGAGACGTGTCGGAATCCATCGAAACAAGGTCTATATTCCTTTATATATCGTGTCGGAGAGTTCTAATAATCATTATTAGGCATTCTATACCTGTTGACAAGTTTTCGTTAAAAAAAATCCGCGTTTTGGAACAACTTTCAAAACTATCGAAAATAGCTAAAAACGATCGATTTTGAAGGTTATTATCCACGTTTTTTTGGCCTTTTGGGTCCCGGAATAAAATCGATCCATATTCGCGATGAACAACCTCCACACCAAATATAATCACCCAGCGTAATATGAGGGTCATTTGGATGTCGATGGAGTCTTTTAAAAGACATAATACGTGATTTTGAGACGTGTCGGAATCCATCGAAACAAGGTCTATATTCCTTTATATATCGTGTCGGAGAGTTCTAATAATCATTATTAGGCATTCTATACCTGTTGACAAGTTTTCGTTAAAAAAATCCCCGTTTTGGAACAACTTTCAAAACTATCGAAAATAGCTAAAAACGATCGATTTTAAAGGTTATTATCCACGTTTTTTCGGCCTTCTAGGTCCCGGAATAAAATCGTGCCATATTTGTGCTGAACAACCTCCACATCAAATATAATACCCCAGCGTAATATGAGGGTCATTTGGATGTCGATGGAGTCTTTTAAAAGACATAATACGTGATTTTGAGACGTGTCGGAATCCATCGAAACAAGGTCTATATTCCTTTATATATCGTGTCGGAGAGTTCTAATAATCATTATTAGGCATTCTATACCTGTTGACAAGTTTTCGTTAAAAAAAATCCGCGTTTTGGAACAACTTTCAAAACTATCGAAAATAGCTAAAAACGATCGATTTTGAAGGTTATTATCCACGTTTTTTTGGCCTTTTGGGTCCCGGAATAAAATCGATCCATATTCGCGATGAACAACCTCCACACCAAATATAATCACCCAGCGTAATATGAGGGTCATTTGGATGTCGATGGAGTCTTTTAAAAGACATAATACGTGATTTTGAGACGTGTCGGAATCCATCGAAACAAGGTCTATATTCCTTTATATATCGTGTCGGAGAGTTCTAATAATCATTATTAGGCATTCTATACCTGTTGACAAGTTTTCGTTAAAAAAATCCCCGTTTTGGAACAACTTTCAAAACTATCGAAAATAGCTAAAAACGATCGATTTTAAAGGTTATTATCCACGTTTTTTCGGCCTTCTAGGTCCCGGAATAAAATCGTGCCATATTTGTGCTGAACAACCTCCACATCAAATATAATACCCCAGCGTAATATGAGGGTCATTTGGATGTCGATGGAGTCTTTTAAAAGACATAATACGTGATTTTGAGACGTGTCGGAATCCATCGAAACAAGGTCTTTATTCCTTTTTATATCGTGTCGGAGAGTTCTAATAATCATTATTAGGCATTCTATACCTGTTGACAAGTTTTCGTCGTCAAAAAAAATTAGTTATTTGGAACAATTTTCAAAACTATTGAAAATAGCTAAAAACGATCGATTTTAAAGGTTATTATCCACGTTTTTTCGGCCTTCTAGGTCCCGGAATAAAATCGTGCCATATTTGTGCTGAACAACCTCCACATCAAATATAATACCCCAGCGTAATATGAGGGTCATTTGGATGTCGATGGAGTCTTTTAAAAGACATAATACGTGATTTTGAGACGTGTCGGAATACATCGAAACAAGGTCTATATTCCTTTATATATCGTGTCGGAGAGTTCGAATAATCATTATTAGGCATTCTATACCTGTTGACAAGTTTTCGTTAAAAAAAATCCGCGTTTTGGAACAACTTTCAAAACTATCGAAAATAGCAAAAAACGATCGATTTTGAAGGTTATTATCCACGTTTTTTTGGCCTTTTGGGTCCCGGAATAAAATCGATCCATATTCGCGCTGAACAACCTCCACACCAAATATAATCACCCAGCGTAATATGAGGGTCATTTAGATGTCGATGGAGTCTTTTAAAAGACATAATACGTGATTTTGAGACGTGTCGGAATCCATCGAAACAAGGTCTATATTCCTTTATATATCGTGTCGGAGAGTTCTAATAATCATTATTAGGCATTCTATACCTGTTGACAAGTTTTCGTTAAAAAAAATCCGCGTTTTGGAACAACTTTCAAAACTATCGAAAATAGCTAAAAACGATCGATTTTGAAGGTTATTATCCACGTTTTTTTGGCCTTTTGGGTCCCGGAATAAAATCGATCCATATTCGCGCTGAACAACCTTCACACCAAATATAATCACCCAGCGTAATATGAGGGTCATTTGGATGTCGATGGAGTCTTTTAAAAGACATAATACGTGATTTTGAGACGTGTCGGAATACATCGAAACAAGGTCTATATTCCTTTATATATCGTGTCGGAGAGATCGAATAATCATTATTAGGCATTCTATACCTGTTGACAAGTTTTCGTTAAAAAAAATCCGCGTTTTGGAATAACTTTCAAAACTATCGAAAATAGCTAAAAACGATCGATTTTGAAGGTTATTATCCACGTTTTTTTGGCCTTTTGGGTCCCGGAATAAAATCGATCCATATTCGCGCTGAACAACCTCCACACCAAATATAATCACCCAGCGTAATATGAGGGTCATTTGGATGTCGATGGAGTCTTTTAAAAGACATAATACGTGATTTTAAGACGTGTCGGAATCCATCGAAACAAGGTCTATATTCCTTTATATATCGTGTCGGAGAGTTCTAATAATCATTATTAGGCATTCTATACCTGTTGACAAGTTTTCGTTAAAAAAAATCCGCGTTTTGGAACAAATTTCAAAACTATCGAAAATAGTTAAAAACGATCGATTTTGAAGGTTATTATCTACGTTTTTTTGGCCTTTTGGGTCCCGGAATAAAATCGATCCATATTCGCGCTGAACAACCTCCACACCAAATATAATCACCCAGCGTAATATGAGGGTCATTTGGATGTCGATGGAGTCTTTTAAAAGACATAATACGTGATTTTGAGACGTGTCGGAATCCATCGAAACAAGGTCTATATTCCTTTATATATCGTGTCGGAGAGTTCTAATAATCATTATTAGGCATTCTATACCTGTTGACAAGTTTTCGTTAAAAAAAATCCGCGTTTTGGAACAACTTTCAAAACTATCGAAAATAGCTAAAAACGATCGATTTTCAAGGTTATTATCCACGTTTTTTCGGCCTTCTAGGTCCCGGAATAAAATCGTGCCATATTTGTGCTGAACAACCTCCACATCAAATATAATACCCCAGCGTAATATGAGGGTCATTTGGATGTCGATGGAGTCTTTTAAAAGACATAATACGTGATTTTGAGACGTGTCGGAATCCATCGAAACAAGGTCTATATTCCTTTATATATCGTGTCGGAGAGTTCTAATAATCATTATTAGGCATTCTATACCTGTTGACAAGTTTTCGTTAAAAAAAAATCCGCGTTTTGGAACAACTTTCAAAACTATCGAAAATAGCTAAAAACGATCGATTTTAAAGGTTATTATCCACGTTTTTTCGGCCTTCTAGGTCCCGGAATAAAATCGTTCCATATTTGTGCTGAACAACCTCCACATCAAATATAATACCCCAGTGTAATATGAGGGTCATTTGGATGTCGATGGAGTCTTTTAAAAGACATAATACGTGATTTTGAGACGTGTCGGAATACATCGAAACAAGGTCTATATTCCTTTATATATCGTGTCGGAGAGTTCGAATAATCATTATTAGGCATTCTATACCTGTTGACAAGTTTTCGTTAAAAAAAATCCGCGTTTTGGAACAACTTTCAAAACTATCGAAAATAGCTAAAAACGATCGATTTTGAAGGTTATTATCCACGTTTTTTTGGCCTTTTGGGTCCCGGAATAAAATCGATCCATATCCGCGCTGAACAACCTCCACACCAAATATAATCACCCAGCGTAATATGAGGGTCATTTGGATGTCGATGGAGTCTTTTAAAAGACATAATACGTGATTTTGAGACGTGTCGGAATCCATCGAAACAAGGTCTATATTCCTTTATATATCGTGTAGGAGAGTTCTAATAATCATTATTAGGCATTCTATACCTATTGACAAGTTTTCGTTAAAAAAAATCCGCGTTTTGGAACAACTTTCAAAACTATCGAAAATAGCTAAAAACGATCGATTTTGAAGGTTATTATCCACGTTTTTTTGGCCTTTTGGGTCCCGGAATAAAATCGATCCATATTCGCGCTGAACAACCTCCACACCAAATATAATCACCCAGCGTAATATGAGGGTCATTTGGATGTCGATGGAGTCTTTTAAAAGACATAATACGTGATTTTGAGACGTGTCGGAATCCATCGAAACAAGGTCTTTATTCCTTTTTATATCGTGTCGGAGAGTTCTAATAATCATTATTAGGCATTCTATACCTGTTGACAAGTTTTCGTCGTCAAAAAAAATTAGTTATTTGGAACAATTTTCAAAACTATTGAAAATAGCTAAAAACGATCGATTTTAAAGGTTATTATCCACGTTTTTTCGGCCTTCTAGGTCCCGGAATAAAATCGTGCCATATTTGTGCTGAACAACCTCCACATCAAATATAATACCCCAGCGTAATATGAGGGTCATTTGGATGTCGATGGAGTCTTTTAAAAGACATAATACGTGATTTTGAGACGTGTCGGAATACATCGAAACAAGGTCTATATTCCTTTATATATCGTGTCGGAGAGTTCGAATAATCATTATTAGGCATTCTATACCTGTTGACAAGTTTTCGTTAAAAAAAATCCGCGTTTTGGAACAACTTTCAAAACTATCGAAAATAGCAAAAAACGATCGATTTTGAAGGTTATTATCCACGTTTTTTTGGCCTTTTGGGTCCCGGAATAAAATCGATCCATATTCGCGCTGAACAACCTCCACACCAAATATAATCACCCAGCGTAATATGAGGGTCATTTAGATGTCGATGGAGTCTTTTAAAAGACATAATACGTGATTTTGAGACGTGTCGGAATCCATCGAAACAAGGTCTATATTCCTTTATATATCGTGTCGGAGAGTTCTAATAATCATTATTAGGCATTCTATACCTGTTGACAAGTTTTCGTTAAAAAAAATCCGCGTTTTGGAACAACTTTCAAAACTATCGAAAATAGCTAAAAACGATCGATTTTGAAGGTTATTATCCACGTTTTTTTGGCCTTTTGGGTCCCGGAATAAAATCGATCCATATTCGCGCTGAACAACCTTCACACCAAATATAATCACCCAGCGTAATATGAGGGTCATTTGGATGTCGATGGAGTCTTTTAAAAGACATAATACGTGATTTTGAGACGTGTCGGAATACATCGAAACAAGGTCTATATTCCTTTATATATCGTGTCGGAGAGATCGAATAATCATTATTAGGCATTCTATACCTGTTGACAAGTTTTCGTTAAAAAAAATCCGCGTTTTGGAATAACTTTCAAAACTATCGAAAATAGCTAAAAACGATCGATTTTGAAGGTTATTATCCACGTTTTTTTGGCCTTTTGGGTCCCGGAATAAAATCGATCCATATTCGCGCTGAACAACCTCCACACCAAATATAATCACCCAGCGTAATATGAGGGTCATTTGGATGTCGATGGAGTCTTTTAAAAGACATAATACGTGATTTTAAGACGTGTCGGAATCCATCGAAACAAGGTCTATATTCCTTTATATATCGTGTCGGAGAGTTCTAATAATCATTATTAGGCATTCTATACCTGTTGACAAGTTTTCGTTAAAAAAAATCCGCGTTTTGGAACAAATTTCAAAACTATCGAAAATAGTTAAAAACGATCGATTTTGAAGGTTATTATCTACGTTTTTTTGGCCTTTTGGGTCCCGGAATAAAATCGATCCATATCCGCGCTGAACAACCTCCACACCAAATATAATCACCCAGCGTAATATGAGGGTCATTTGGATGTCGATGGAGTCTTTTAAAAGACATAATACGTGATTTTGAGACGTGTCGGAATACATCGAAACAAGGTCTATATTCCTTTATATATCGTGTCGGAGAGTTCGAATAATCATTATTAGGCATTCTATACCTGTTGACAAGTTTTCGTTAAAAAAAATCCGCGTTTTGGAACAACTTTCAAAACTATCGAAAATAGCTAAAAACGATCGATTTTGAAGGTTATTATCCACGTTTTTTTGGCCTTTTGGGTCCCGGAATAAAATCGATCCATATTCGCGCTGAACAACCTCCACACCAAATATAATCACCCAGCGTAATATGAGGGTCATTTGGATGTCGATGGAGTCTTTTAAAAGACATAATACGTGATTTTGAGACGTGTCGGAATCCATCGAAACAAGGTCTATATTCCTTTATATATCGTGTCGGAGAGTTCTAATAATCATTATTAGGCATTCTATACCTGTTGACAAGTTTTCGTTAAAAAAAATCCGCGTTTTGGAACAACTTTCAAAACTATCGAAAATAGTTAAAAACGATCGATTTTGAAGGTTATTATCTACGTTTTTTTGGCCTTTTGGGTCCCGGAATAAAATCGATCCATATTCGCGCTGAACAACCTCCACACCAAATATAATCACCCAGCGTAATATGAGGGTCATTTGGATGTCGATGGAGTCTTTTAAAAGACATAATACGTGATTTTGAGACGTGTCGGAATCCATCGAAACAAGGTCTATATTCCTTTATATATCGTGTCGGAGAGTTCTAATAATCATTATTAGGCATTCTATACCTGTTGACAAGTTTTCGTTAAAAAAAATCCGCGTTTTGGAACAACTTTCAAAACTATCGAAAATAGCAAAAAACGATCGATTTTGAAGGTTTTTTTTTTTTTTTTGGTAAAGGGCAAGTATATATAAAAAAAACGGAACAACAAAAATGAAATGACTACATCAGGTTATGTAGCCATTTAGCATCCTTATCAGTTACAGGGTAATTAATCTTACACAAAATTCTATTCTTAACATCCGACACGATCAATTTGACTATCTCCCGTGGATGAATCATCATTCCATCAATTCTACACGAGTTTCTCTGCCTCCAAATATGGTAAATAGTCGCATTGATCATAGCTCGAATCACATTACATTGCAACTTCGAGCCCCGTATTTTCATAGCCCAGACCATTCCCGTGTTGCACGGGATTGATTTCCGCACCCACTTGCTCAAAAGACCCATCACCCGCGAGCTCCAACTGCAAGCAAAGAAAAGGTGATCTAAACTCTCTTCTTCCTGCTCACAGATAAAGCAGCGATCCGAATCTGCAACCCCAATCCTAAAAAGTTTCTTCCTCGTACTAAGGGCCCCTCGAAACACAAGCCACGAGATGAAACTATGCCTCGGAGCACTCCACGCGCTCCATACAAGTCTCGCCCAAGGAACCCGCGAGTCTCGAGGTCTCAAGTCCTGATAGGCCCTCGAAATCGAGAAACAAGAATTCTCTCCATGCCAAAGACCATCCACAAACATATTCTTAATTTTTTCTTTAGCCTGACAAATTTTCCTCCACGCCCACGTAACATCTGAATGAGGGTGATAATCATACCACTCCACCCCCTTCAGATAGATGCTATTGACCCACCGAACCCACAGTCGGTCCGGCTGATCAAACACCCAAGAAGCTAGCTTTGCCACCGCTGCTTCATTCCAGATATACAAATCTCTAATTCCCAAACCTCCTTCATCTTTAGGCCGACAAATTTTTTCCCAACTAACCAAAGCTCGATTATTTCCTTCTACACCACCTTCCCATAAGAAATTACGACATAGTGAAATAATTCGAGCCATGACAAACTTAGGAATGATAAAAATCATTGCCCAATAATTATGCAATTGGGACAAAACAGATTGGACCAGAGTAAGTCTCCCAGCATAAGATAGCTTACGGGCTCCTATACCAGAGATCCTCGAGATAATGCGGGCAATCAAATTTCCACAATCAAGTTTACCTAAGCGAGTACTTTGGATAGGTAACCCAAGATACCGAAAAGGAAACGTACCTTCGACGCACCCCGAGAGCCGAAGAATCGAAGCCTTCCTGTCTTCATCCACCCCTGCAAAATAAGCATGAGACTTACCCACACTTAAACTCAGACCCGAGGCCCTGCTAAAAGTAGCAAAAGCACTCCACAAGAATTCCATCGATTCCCGATCCCCCTTACAAAAAAGGAGGAGGTCATCCGCAAAAAGCAAATGAGTTAGCTTCAGAGGACCACATTTCGGATGGAATTTAAAATTCCTATCCATTCTTCCAAAGTTCATGATTCGAGAGAAATAGTCCATACAAATCGTGAATAACAAAGGCGACATGGGATCCCCTTGTCTCAACCCCCTTTTCCCTCGAAAAAACCCAAAATTGTCCCCATTAGCACAAAGAGAATAGGAAACAGTCTCAACGCATTCCATAACCAACCTGCGAAAGTGGTCAGGAAAGTCAAGCGCTCTCAGCATCTGGTCAACAAAAGTCCATTCCACACAATCATATGCCTTATGAATATCAACTTTAAAAAGGCATCTTGGCGAAATTCGCCCTCTCTTATACATACGCACCAAGTCTTGACAAATCAGCACATTCTCCACAATACTCCGACCTTCAATAAAACCTCCTTGAGTAGGAGAAATTATCTGGGGCAGAACCTTAGCCATCCTTGCACACAAAATTTTAGCAATACACTTGTACAAGACATTACAACAAGCAATCGGCCTGAAATCTTTCACATTTTGGGGTTTATTCACTTTAGGAATCAGAACTATATTCGCACAATTAAGCTGCTTTAAAAGCTTACCCGAGATGAAGAAGTCCTGGATAGCCAAAATGACATCCTCACCAATAATATCCCATGAATCAATAAAGAATTGACTCGAGAAACCATCCGGTCCCGGCGACTTATCCCGGGGAATACTAAAAAGAGCCCTCTTGATTTCATCCGGTGTCACGATTGCCATAACCTCTACATTTGTTACACCAAGTAGGTTTCCACTCATACTTTATCATGACCTCAACAACATTTCCAAGCTCATCCAAGAAATTTATTGAGCTCTTGATTTTAAAGGTTATTATCCACGTTTTTTTGGCCTTTTGGGTCCCGGAATAAAATCGTTCCATATTTGTGCTGAACAACCTCCACACAAAATATAATCACCCAGCGTAATGTGAGGGTCATTTGGATGTCGATGGAGTCTTTTAAAAGACATAATACGTGATTTTGAGACGTGTCGGAATCCATCGAAACAAGGTCTATATTCCTTTATATATCGTGTCGGAGAGTTCTAATAATCATTATTAGGCATTCTATACCTGTTGACAAGTTTTCGTTAAAAAAAATCCGCGTTTTGGAACAACTTTCAAAACTATCGAAAATAGCTAAAAACGATCGATTTTAAAGGTTATTATCCACGTTTTTTTGGCCTTTTGGGTCCCGGAATAAAATCGTTCCATATTTGTGCTGAACAACCTCCACACAAAATATAATCACCCAGCGTAATATGAGGGTCATTTGGATGTCGATGGAGTCTTTTAAAAGACATAATACGTGATTTTGAGACGTGTCGGAATCCATCGAAACAAGGTCTATATTCCTTTATATATCGTGTAGGAGAGTTCTAATAATCATTATTAGGCATTCTATACCTGTTGACAAGTTTTCGTTAAAAAAAATCCGCGTTTTGGAACAACTTTCAAAACTATTGAAAATAGCTAAAAACGATCGATTTTAAAGGTTATTATCCACGTTTTTTCGGCCTTCTAGGTCCCGGAATAAAATCGTTCCATATTTGTGCTGAACAACCTCCACATAAAATATAATACCCCAGTGAAATATGAGGGTCATTTGGATGTCGATGGAGTCTTTTAAAAGACATAATACGTGATTTTGAGACGTGTCGGAATCCATCGAAACACGGTCTATATTCCTTTATATATCGTGTCGGAGAGTTCTAATAATCATTATTAGGCATTCTATACCTGTTGACAAGTTTTCGTTAAAAAAAAAATCCGCGTTTTGGAACAACTTTCAAACTATTGAAAATAGTTAAAAATGATCGATTTTAAAGGTTATTATCCACGTTTTTTCGGCCTTCTAGGTCCCGGAATAAAATCGTTCCATATTTGTGCTGAACAACCTCCACATCAAATATAATACCCCAGTGTAATATGAGGGTCATTTGGATGTCGATGGAGTCTTTTAAAAGACATAATACGTGATTTTGAGACGTGTCGGAATACATCGAAACAAGGTCTATATTCCTTTATATATCGTGTCGGAGAGTTCTAATAATCATTATTTGGCATTCTATACCTGTTGACAAGTTTTCGTTAAAAAAAATCCGCATTTTGGAACAACTTTCAAAACTATCGAAAATAGCTAAAAACGATCGATTTTGAAGGTTATTATCCACGTTTTTTTGGCCTTTTGGGTCCCGGAATAAAATCGATCCATATTCGCGCTGAACAACCTCCACACCAAATATAATCACCCAGCGTAATATGAGGGTCATTTGGATGTCGATGGAGTCTTTTAAAAGACATAATACGTGATTTTGAGACGTGTCGGAATCCATCGAAACAAGGTCTATATTCCTTTATATATCGTGTAGGAGAGTTCTAATAATCATTATTAGGCATTCTATACCTGTTGACAAGTTTTCGTTAAAAAAAATCCGCGTTTTGGAACAACTTTCAAAACTATTGAAAATAGCTAAAAACGATCGATTTTAAAGGTTATTATCCACGTTTTTTCGGCCTTCTAGGTCCCGGAATAAAATTGTTCCATATTTGTGTTGAACAACCTTCACATAAAATATAATACCCCAGTGAAATATGAGGGTCATTTGGATGTCGATGGAGTCTTTTAAAAGACATAATACGTGATTTTGAGACGTGTCGGAATCCATCGAAACAAGGTCTATATTCCTTTATATATCGTGTCGGAGAGTTCTAATAATCATTATTAGGCATTCTATACCCGTGGACAAGTTTTCGTTAAAAAAAAATCCGCGTTTTGGAACAACTTTCAAACTATTGAAAATAGTTAAAAACGATCGATTTTAAAGGTTATTATCCACGTTTTTTCGGCCTTCTAGGTCCCGGAATAAAATCGTTCCATATTTGTGCTGAACAACCTCCACATCAAATATAATACCCCAGTGTAATATGAGGGTCATTTGGATGTCGATGGAGTCTTTTAAAAGACATAATACGTGATTTTGAGACGTGTCAGAATACATCGAAACAAGGTCTATATTCCTTTATATATCGTGTCGGAGAGTTCTAATAATCATTATTAGGCATTCTATACCTGTTGACAAGTTTTCGTTAAAAAAAATCCGCGTTTTGGAACAACTTTCAAAACTATCGAAAATAACTAAAAACGATCGATTTTGAAGGTTATTATCCACGTTTTTTTGGCCTTTTGGGTCCCGGAATAAAATCGATCCATATTCGCGCTGAACAACCTCCACACCAAATATAATCACCCAGCGTAATATGAGGGTCATTTGGATGTCGATGGAGTCTTTTAAAAGACATAATACGTGATTTTGAGACGTGTCAGAATCCATCGAAACAAGGTCTATATTCCTTTATATATCGTGTCGGAGAGTTCTAATAATCATTATTAGGCATTCTATACCTGTTGACAAGTTTTCGTTAAAAAAAATCCGCGTTTTGGAACAACTTTCAAAACTATCGAAAATAGCTAAAAACGATCGATTTTAAAGGTTATTATCCACGTTTTTTCGGCCTTCTAGGTCCCGGAATAAAATCGTTCCATATTTGTGCTGAACAACCTCCACATCAAATATAATACCCCAGTGTAATATCTGGGTCATTTGGATGTCGATGGAGTCTCTTAAAAGACATAATACGTGATTTTGAGACGTGTCGGAATCCATCGAAACAAGGTCTATATTCCTTTATATATCGTGTCGGAGAGTTCTAATAATCATTATTAGGCATTCTATACCTGTTGGCAAGTTTTCGTTAAAAAAAATCCGCGTTTTGGAACAACTTTCAAAACTATCGAAAATAGCTAAAAACGATCGATTTTGAAGGTTATTATCCACGTTTTTTTGGCCTTTTGGGTCCCGGAATAAAATCGATCCATATTCGCGCTGAACAACCTCCACACCAAATATAATCACCCAGCGTAATATGAGGGTCATTTGGATGTCGATGGAGTCTTTTAAAAGACATAATACGTGATTTTGAGACGTGTCGGAATCCATCGAAACAAGGTCTATATTCCTTTATATATCGTGTCGGAGAGTTCTAATAATCATTATTAGACATTCTATACCTATTGACAAGTTTTCGTTAAAAAAAATCCGCGTTTTGGAACAACTTTCAAAACTATCGAAAATAGCAAAAAAATGATCGATTTTGAAGGTTATTATCCACGTTTTTTTGGCCTTTTGGGTCCCGGAATAAAATCGATCCATATTCGCGCTGAACAACCTCCACACCAAATATAATCACCCAGCGTAATATGAGGGTCATTTGGATGTCGATGGAGTCTTTTAAAAGACATAATACGTGATTTTGAGACGTGTCGGAATCCATCGAAACAAGGTCTATATTCCTTTATATATCGTGTCGGAGAGTTCTAATAATCATTATTTGGCATTCTATACCTGTTGACAAGTTTTCGTTAAAAAAAATCCGCGTTTTGGAACAACTTTCAAAACTATCGAAAATAACTAAAAACGATCGATTTTGAAGGTTATTATCCACGTTTTTTTGGCCTTTTGGGTCCCGGAATAAAATCGATCCATATTCGCGCTGAACAACCTCCACACCAAATATAATCACCCAGCGTAATATGAGGGTCATTTGGATGTCGATGGAGTCTTTTAAAAGACATAATACGTGATTTTGAGACGTGTCAGAATCCATCGAAACAAGGTCTATATTCCTTTATATATCGTGTCGGAGAGTTCTAATAATCATTATTAGGCATTCTATACCTGTTGACAAGTTTTCGTTAAAAAAAATCCGCGTTTTGGAACAACTTTCAAAACTATCGAAAATAGCTAAAAACGATCGATTTTAAAGGTTATTATCCACGTTTTTTCGGCCTTCTAGGTCCCGGAATAAAATCGTTCCATATTTGTGCTGAACAACCTCCACATCAAATATAATACCCCAGTGTAATATCTGGGTCATTTGGATGTCGATGGAGTCTCTTAAAAGACATAATACGTGATTTTGAGACGTGTCGGAATCCATCGAAACAAGGTCTATATTCCTTTATATATCGTGTCGGAGAGTTCTAATAATCATTATTAGGCATTCTATACCTGTTGACAAGTTTTCGTTAAAAAAAATCCGCGTTTTGGAACAACTTTCAAAACTATCGAAAATAGCTAAAAACGATCGATTTTAAAGGTTATTATCCACGTTTTTTTGGCCTTTTGGGTCCCGGAATAAAATCGTTCCATATTCGCGCTGAACAACCTCCACACCAAATATAATCACCCAGCGTAATATGAGGGTCATTTGGATGTCGATGGAGTCTTTTAAAAGACATAATACGTGATTTTGAGACGTGTCGGAATCCATCGAAACAAGGTCTATATTCCTTTATATATCGTGTCGGAGAGTTCTAATAATCATTATTAGACATTCTATACCTATTGACAAGTTTTCGTTAAAAAAAATCCGCGTTTTGGAACAACTTTCAAAACTATCGAAAATAGCAAAAAAACGATCGATTTTGAAGGTTATTATCCACGTTTTTTTGGCCTTTTGGGTCCCGGAATAAAATCGATCCATATTCGCGCTGAACAACCTCCACACCAAATATAATCACCCAGCGTAATATGAGGGTCATTTGGATGTCGATGGAGTCTTTTAAAAGACATAATACGTGATTTTGAGACGTGTCGGAATCCATCGAAACAAGGTCTATATTCCTTTATATATCGTGTCGGAGAGTTCTAATAATCATTATTTGGCATTCTATACCTGTTGACAAGTTTTCGTTAAAAAAAATCCGCGTTTTGGAACAACTTTCAAAACTATCGAAAATAACTAAAAACGATCGATTTTGAAGGTTATTATCCACGTTTTTTTGGCCTTTTGGGTCCCGGAATAAAATCGATCCATATTCGCGCTGAACAACCTCCACACCAAATATAATCACCCAGCGTAATATGAGGGTCATTTGGATGTCGATGGAGTCTTTTAAAAGACATAATACGTGATTTTGAGACGTGTCAGAATCCATCGAAACAAGGTCTATATTCCTTTATATATCGTGTCGGAGAGTTCTAATAATCATTATTAGGCATTCTATACCTGTTGACAAGTTTTCGTTAAAAAAAATCCGCGTTTTGGAACAACTTTCAAAACTATCGAAAATAGCTAAAAACGATCGATTTTAAAGGTTATTATCCACGTTTTTTCGGCCTTCTAGGTCCCGGAATAAAATCGTTCCATATTTGTGCTGAACAACCTCCACATCAAATATAATACCCCAGTGTAATATCTGGGTCATTTGGATGTCGATGGAGTCTCTTAAAAGACATAATACGTGATTTTGAGACGTGTCGGAATCCATCGAAACAAGGTCTATATTCCTTTATATATCGTGTCGGAGAGTTCTAATAATCATTATTAGGCATTCTATACCTGTTGACAAGTTTTCGTTAAAAAAAATCCGCGTTTTGGAACAACTTTCAAAACTATCGAAAATAGCTAAAAACGATCGATTTTAAAGGTTATTATCCACGTTTTTTTGGCCTTTTGGGTCCCGGAATAAAATCGTTCCATATTCGCGCTGAACAACCTCCACACCAAATATAATCACCCAGCGTAATATGAGGGTCATTTGGATGTCGATGGAGTCTTTTAAAAGACATAATACGTGATTTTGAGACGTGTCGGAATCCATCGAAACAAGGTCTATATTCCTTTATATATCGTGTCGGAGAGTTCTAATAATCATTATTAGACATTCTATACCTATTGACAAGTTTTCGTTAAAAAAAATCCGCGTTTTGGAACAACTTTCAAAACTATCGAAAATAGCAAAAAAACGATCGATTTTGAAGGTTATTATCCACGTTTTTTTGGCCTTTTGGGTCCCGGAATAAAATCGATCCATATTCGCGCTGAACAACCTCCACACCAAATATAATCACCCAGCGTAATATGAGGGTCATTTGGATGTCGATGGAGTCTTTTAAAAGACATAATACGTGATTTTGAGACGTGTCGGAATCCATCGAAACAAGGTCTATATTCATTTATATATCGTGTCGGAGAGTTCTAATAATCATTATTAGGCATTCTATACCTGTTGACAAGTTTTCGTTAAAAAAAATCCGCGTTTTGGAACAACTTTCAAAACTATCGAAAATAGCTAAAAACGATCGATTTTGAAGGTTATTATCCACGTTTTTTTGGCCTTTTGGGTCCCGAAATAAAATCGATCCATATTCGCGCTGAACAACCTCCACACCAAATATAATCACCCAGCGTAATATGAGGGTCATTTGGATGTCGATGGAGTCTTTTAAAAGACATAATACGTGATTTTGAGACGTGTCGGAATCCATCGAAACAAGATCTATATTCCTTTATATATCGTGTCGGAGAGTTCTAATAATCATTATTAGGCATTCTATACCTGTTGACAAGTTTTCGTTAAAAAAATCCGCGTTTTGGAACAACTTTCAAAACTATCGAAAATAGCTAAAAACGATCGATTTTAAAGGTTATTATCCACGTTTTTTTGGCCTTTTGGGTCCCGGAATACAATCGTTCCATATTTGTGCTGAACAACCTCCACACAAAATATAATCACCCAGCGTAATGTGAGGGTCATTTGGATGTCGATGGAGTCTTTTAAAAGACATAATACGTGATTTTGAGACGTGTCGGAATCCATCGAAACAAGGTCTATATTCCTTTATATATCGTGTCGGAGAGTTCTAATAATCATTATTAGGCATTCTATACCTGTTGACAAGTTTTCGTTAAAAAAAATCCGCGTTTTGGAACAACTTTCAAAACTATCGAAAATAGCTAAAAACGATCGATTTTAAAGGTTATTATCCACGTTTTTTTGGCCTTTTGGGTCCCGGAATAAAATCGTTCCATATTTGTGCTGAACAACCTCCACACAAAATATAATCACCCAGTGTAATATGAGGGTCATTTGGATGTCGATGGAGTCTTTTAAAAGACATAATACGTGATTTTGAGACGTGTCGGAATCCATCGAAACAAGGTCTATATTCCTTTATATATCGTGTAGGAGAGTTCTAATAATCATTATTAGGCATTCTATACCTGTTGACAAGTTTTCGTTAAAAAAAATCCGCGTTTTGGAACAACTTTCAAAACTATTGAAAATAGCTAAAAACGATCGATTTTAAAGGTTATTATCCACGTTTTTTCGGCCTTCTAGGTCCCGGAATAAAATCGTTCCATATTTGTGCTGAACAACCTCCACATAAAATATAATACCCCAGTGAAATATGAGGGTCATTTGGATGTCGATGGAGTCTTTTAAAAGACATAATACGTGATTTTGAGACGTGTCGGAATCCATCGAAACAAGGTCTATATTCCTTTATATATCGTGTCGGAGAGTTCGAATAATCATTATTAGGCATTCTATACCTGTTGACAAGTTTTCGTTAAAAAAAAATCCGCGTTTTGGAACAACTTTCAAACTATTGAAAATAGTTAAAAACGATCGATTTTAAAGGTTATTATCCACGTTTTTTCGGCCTTCTAGGTCCCGGAATAAAATCGTTCCATATTTGTGCTGAACAACCTCCACATCAAATATAATACCCCAGTGTAATATGAGGGTCATTTGGATGTCGATGGAGTCTTTTAAAAGACATAATACGTGATTTTGAGACGTGTCGGAATACATCGAAACAAGGTCTATATTCCTTTATATATCGTGTCGGAGAGTTCTAATAATCATTATTAGGCATTCTATACCTGTTGACAAGTTTTCGTTTAAAAAAATCCGCGTTTTGGAACAACTTTCAAAACTATCGAAAATAGCTAAAAACGATCGATTTTGAAGGTTATTATCCACGTTTTTTTGGCCTTTTGGGTCCCGGAATAAAATCGATCCATAATCGCGCTGAACAACCTCCACACCAAATATAATCACCCAGCGTAATATGAGGGTCATTTGGATGTCGATGGAGTCTTTTAAAAGACATAATACGTGATTTTGAGACGTGTCGGAATCCATCGAAACAAGGTCTATATTCCTTTATATATCGTGTAGGAGAGTTCTAATAATCATTATTAGGCATTCTATACCTATTGACAAGTTTTCGTTAAAAAAAATCCGCGTTTTGGAACAACTTTCAAAACTATTGAAAATAGCTAAAAACGATCGATTTTAAAGGTTATTATCCACGTTTTTTCGGCCTTCTAGGTCCCGGAATAAAATCGTTCCATATTTGTGTTGAACAACCTCCACATAAAATATAATACCCCAGTGTAATATGAGGGTCATTTGGATGTCGATGGAGTCTTTTAAAAGACATAATACGTGATTTTGAGACGTGTCGGAATCCATCGAAACAAGGTCTATATTCCTTTATATATCGTGTCGGAGAGTTCTAATAATCATTATTAGGCATTCTATACCTGTGGACAAGTTTTCGTTAAAAAAAAATCCGCGTTTTGGAACAACTTTCAAACTATTGAAAATAGTTAAAAACGATCGATTTTAAAGGTTATTATCCACGTTTTTTCGGCCTTCTAGGTCCCGGAATAAAATCGTTCCATATTTGTGCTGAACAACCTCCACATCAAATATAATACCCCAGTGTAATATGAGGGTCATTTGGATGTCGATGGAGTCTTTTAAAAGACATAATACGTGATTTTGAGACGTGTCAGAATACATCGAAACAAGGTCTATATTCCTTTATATATCGTGTCGGAGAGTTCTAATAATCATTATTAGGCATTCTATACCTGTTGACAAGTTTTCGTTAAAAAAAATCCGCGTTTTGGAAAAACTTTCAAAACTATCGAAAATAGCTAAAAACGATCGATTTTGAAGGTTATTATCCACGTTTTTTTGGCCTTTTGGGTCCCGGAATAAAATCGATCCATTTTCGCGCTGAACAACCTCCACACCAAATATAATCACCCAGCGTAATATGAGGGTCATTTGGATGTCGATGGAGTCTTTTAAAAGACATAATACGTGATTTTGAGACGTGTCAGAATACATCGAAACAAGGTCTATATTCCTTTATATATCGTGTCGGAGAGTTCTAATAATCATTATTAGGCATTCTATACCTGTTGACAAGTTTTCGTTAAAAAAAATCCGCGTTTTGGAACAACTTTCAAAACTATCGAAAATAGCTAAAAACGATCGATTTTGAAGGTTATTATCCACGTTTTTTTGGCCTTTTGGATCCCGGAATAAAATCGATCCATATTCGCGCTGAACAACCTCCACACCAAATATAATCACCCAGCGTAATATGAGGGTCATTTGGAAGTCGATGGAGTCTTTTAAAAGACATAATACGTGATTTTGAGACGTGTCGGAATCCATCGAAACAAGGTCTATATTCCTTTATATATCGTGTCGGAGAGTTCTAATAATCATTATTAGGCATTCTATACCTGTTGACAAGTTTTCGTTAAAAAAAATCCGCGTTTTGGAACAACTTTCAAAACTATCGAAAATAGCTAAAAACGATCGATTTTGAAGGTTATTATCCATGTTTTTTTGGCCTTTTGGGTCCCGGAATAAAATCGATCCATATTCGCGCTGAACAACCTCCACACCAAATATAATCACCCAGCGTAATATGAGGGTCATTTGGATGTCGATGGAGTCTTTTAAAAGACATAATACGTGATTTTGAGACGTGTCGGAATCCATCGAAACAAGGTCTATATTCCTTTATATATCGTGTCGGAGAGTTCTAATAATCATTATTAGGCATTCTATACCTGTTGACAAGTTTTCGTTAAAAAAAATCCGCGTTTTGGAACAACTTTCAAAACTATCGAAAATAGCTAAAAACGATCGATTTTGAAGGTTATTATCCACATTTTTTTGGCCTTTTGTGTAACACCCCCACTTGCCCAGGAGCCTTACCAAGACATTCCCGGGTAAATAGAGATGTTACCATCTCGGTTTCCCGAGGTAGTAGCTCATTACAATACCATATGAATGCCAAACCGACCATCTGATTTAAACATTACAACTCAGTAACTATTACATCTCTGGTTACGCAGTGGGAGCTGTACAACCTATATAAACGAGAATGTCTACGCATTAACTCGTGCTACAACCAGGGTCATTATCGCGTTCACCCCAATCCGTGCAAGCATCCCCGCATCCAGACACATCGCAATATACATAACTTGTATTATAGACTGCTCCCCAATTGATTGGAAATATCAATTGGATTACCACAGGCCCCCAATAAATAGGGTGACAGTATAGACAGAGAAAACGGTTAGAACATGCTAAAATCATAACACATGTACGTAATATAAACATCCAGTCTCAATCATCTCAGTACCATCATCGGTACCAATCAATAATATCATCTTCATATTCTCAGTACTTCAAGGTACCAACAATTTTCGCTATACTACTCGATAGGCTTCAAGCCTACCATGATTTCGCTATACTACTCAATGGGCCTCCCGGCCAGGATTTCGCTATACTACTCAATGGACCTCCCGGTCAGGATTTCGCTATTCTACTCAATCTCATCCATATCAATATCATATCATAAATAAATAGCTTGTACGACATTATAATATTAACATGTGCCAAGTAAGGAAAACCTTACCTAGTCAGCAGATCACCACCGTGTTGGTAGTACAGATCACCACGAAAACTCTACAAAGTCCGATCCTAGTAAAATATTATATACTTACGTTAATATCGAACCTAACGTAATTAACTTGTAAAGTGAAACCGACTCGAGCTAATTAAATTATAACATGGACCGACCGACTCCTTGCCCTCGAGAGTCTTAACCCAATCTTATCGATCATCAAGTATCAGTACCCCACGTGATAATCTACCCTGATATAACAGCATGACAATACAACAACTGACAACAAGAGCAGCAGTACGAAACCACCAGTAGTGCACCGTAGCATGACAATACCGTGACATAACGGTAATAGAAAATAACGGGTCACCGACAACCAACACAATATCTCACGACAAACTCTCTTAGCACTCCCTCAACCAGCAACACCAAACTCCAACATAACAACCACGTACGACCATAAGAACAACCCGACGACTCGACATGATAACAATAATAATAATAACCCGCTATGACCAACTCGACACATAACCCGCTATGACCAACTCGACACAATAAGCATGAACCGACACATACCTCACGTCCTTTGTATGTTCAACCCACAACCAAGACTACGCTGCTAGCCTCAAGTAGGACGACCCACAATGCGCAACCAATACACGGAAACAAGGGAGGCAGACGATATAGAAATCAGGACAAACTGGGAACCAACTCCTCCGGCTGAAACAACAATGGCCGGAGGTGGAAGTTGAAGACAAGGGCTATTGAAAAGGGTAAGGCGTGCGGTGAAAGAGTTTGACGGCTAGGAATTACAAGGGGTAAAGGAGGGCGGCATAAGAAGAATAATAATGAGGGAGTGTGTGCAAGTAGTGCAACAATAGCAGTAAACCTACACTACGTGGGTTTTTATTTGAGTTGGGCTCAAGGATTTGTTTATTTTCTTTTCTTTTCTTTTTTTAAACTCGGGCTCGGGAAACGGGTTTGACAATACCTTATACGGTTATTGGAAATCGTTTAACTGATCGGGTTAACCTAAATGAATTAACCAATTATATATAATATTACCCATTTAAGAGGTCCGGATTAAGTAGGAAATACTCGTAATACACGACGGGTATTACATTTTGGGTCCCGGAATAAAATCGATCCATATTCGCGCTGAACAACCTCCACACCAAATATAATCACCCAGCGTAATATGAGGGTCATTTGGATGTCGATGGAGTCTTTTAAAAGACATAATACGTTATTTTGAGACGTGTCGGAATCCATCGAAACAAGGTCCATATTCCTTTATATATCGTGTCGGAGAGTTCTAATAATCATTATTAGGCATTCTATACCTGTTGACAAGTTTTCGTTAAAAAAAATCCGCGTTTTGGAACAACTTTCAAAACTATCGAAAATAGCTAAAAACGATCGATTTTGAAGGTTATTATCCACGTTTTTTTGGCCTTTTGGGTCCCGGAATAAAATCGATCCATATTCGCGCTGGACAACCTCCACACCAAATATAATCACCCAGCGTAATATGAGGGTCATTTGGATGTCGATGGAGTCTTTTAAAAGACATAATACGTGATTTTGAGACGTGTCGGAATCCATCGAAACAAGGTCTATATTCCTTTATATATCGTGTCGGAGAGTTCTAATAATCATTATTAGGCATTCTATACCTGTTGACAAGTTTTCGTTAAAAAAAATCCGTGTTTTGGAACAACTTTCAAAACTATCGAAAATAGCTAAAAACGATCGATTTTAAAGGTTATTATCCACGTTTTTTCGGCCTTCTAGGTCCCGGAATAAAATCGTTCCATATTTGTGCTGAACAACCTCCACATCAAATATAATACCCCATTGTAATATGAGGGTCATTTGGATGTCGATGGAGTCTTTTAAAAGACATAATACGTGATTTTGAGACGTGTCGGAATCCATCGAAACAAGGTCTATATTCCTTTATATATCGTGTCGGAGAGTTCTAATAATCATTATTAGGCATTCTATACCTGTTGACAAGTTTTCGTTAAAAAAAATCCGCGTTTTGGAACAACTTTCAAAACTATCGAAAATAGCTAAAAACGATCGATTTTGAAGGTTATTATCCACGTTTTTTTGGCCTTTTGGGTCCCGGAATAAAATCGATCCATATTCGCGCTGAACAACCTCCACACCAAATATAATCACCCAGCGTAATATGAGGGTCATTTGGATGTCGATGGAGTCTTTTAAAAGACATAATACGTGATTTTGAGACGTGTCGGAATCCATCGAAACAAGGTCTATATTCCTTTATATATCGTGTCGGAGAGTTCTAATAATCATTATTAGGCATTCTATACCTGTTGACAAGTTTTCGTTAAAAAAAATCCTTGTTTTGGAACAACTTTCAAAACTATCGAAAATAGCTAAAAACGATCGATTTTGAAGGTTATTATCCACGTTTTTTTGGCCTTTTGGGTCCCGGAATAAAATCGATCCATATTCGCGTTGAACAACCTCCACACCAAATATAATCACCCAGCGTAATATGAGGGTCATTTGGATGTCGATGGAGTCTTTTAAAAGACATAATACGTGATTTTGAGACGTGTCGGAATCCATCGAAACAAGGTCTATATTCCTTTATATATCGTGTCGGAGAGTTCTAATAATCATTATTAGGCATTCTATACCTGTTGACAAGTTTTCGTTAAAAAAAATCCGCGTTTTGGAACAACTTTCAAAACTATCGAAAATAGCTAAAAACGATCGATTTTGAAGGTTATTATCCACGTTTTTTTGGCCTTTTGGGTCCCGGAATAAAATCGATCCATATTCGCGCTGGACAACCTGCACACCAAATATAATCACCCAGCGTAATATGAGGGTCATTTGGATGTCGATGGAGTCTTTTAAAAGACATAATACGTGATTTTGAGACGTGTCGGAATCCATCGAAACAAGGTCTATATTCCTTTTTATATCGTGTCGGAGAGTTCTAATAATCATTATTAGGCATTCTATACCTGTTGACAAGTTTTCATTAATTTTTTTTTTGCTATTTAGAACAACTTTCAAAACAATAGCTAAAAACGATCGATTTTGAAGGTTTATCCACGTTTTTCGCCTTTTGGGTCCCAAAATAAAACCGATCCATATTCGCGCAGACCAACCTCCACACCAAATATAATGCCCCAGTGTAATATGAGCGTCATTTAGAAGTCGATAGTGTCTTTTAAAAGACATAATACGTGATTTTGAGACGTGTCGGAATCCATCGAAACAAGGTCTACATTCTTTTTTATCACCTTATTTTGTGATTATATTTATTCGATGTGGAATTAAACTTTTATGTGTAATAAATTCATCACATTTTTTTTCGAGAAAATAATATGAAATCTTGTTTGTAATTATTCATGCTTTATTATTATATATTGACTAGGTTAATACCCGTGCAAAGTTGCACAGGTATATATAAAAGACTTATGCAGGTAATCATGTTTGATATCAACCTTTAACAAAATAATTTATCATATGGAAGAAAATATACTCTTAAAATCAACTTGAATTATACACACATGAAAAATTTATGTCAAGATACATGCTTGAGCTGTAACTGTTATCATAATATACACGTATCTCATATGTTTGATGCGATTATTAGTTGAATAATTAGTCTTAAATTATGTTTTATAAAATAATGGAAAATTTACTTTTAGTAGAATTAAACTTGATAAGAAAATCATAACCCAAAACATTTTAAGAAATTGCGAATAAAAAATAGATCTTTAATTGAAACCATCTCAATGAATCAAAGTGTAACATTAAAAAGATAAGTGAGATTATTATCATAAATACCTATATTCAGATTAATATCATAGCCGTCGTGTAATACACTCCAATAAGATTTCCTCATTAGTAAGTATACTATCAATAGATGTCCCTAAAAAAAGACTATCAATATATGAAATATACATTAACATCTTCATAACTTATATCTTTTTTTTTAATAAATTCTTATTGCATTAAAATCTTCATAACTTATATCTTTTTTTTTATAAATTCTTATTGGTATACCCGTCTAATATTATTTTAATCTACATAGTTATTTTATTTATACCCGTCCAATTTTGCACGGCTATTGACCTAGCTACTAAATTAAAAAAAAAAACATTTTTGACAATGTTTAATCTATGTTAGATTATTAGTATAAAAATAATTTTAATCGCAGTTAATATAATAAGTTGTTTTGTCAACATATTTATATCTATGGTGTTTTCAAATGTTTTAACCCGTGATAAATTATATTACCATCAAAATATTATAAACTTGTGTCTTTGACGTTTTAACAAATGTACATACCAAAAATATCTTATTAATATGAAACTTTTGATTAATACGAAGTATTATATTAGATTAACGGTTATTATAAATTTTATAATATTTATATTATATAGATTAATATGAAAAGTGAGATGATTTAGGAATGTGCGTTTTGGCGCCAAAAAACCATGCTTTGGTTGGTGTTTTATTATATAGTATAGATAGATAAATAGATTGATTGATTAAGTGAATCAAACATTTGGTAAATCATAAACATTTGGTAAAATATCACATATTATTCCTTACCATTTAATTATGGCTCCATTGTTATTTAAATACCTTGCTCCACAACAATACGTACAATAAAAATAATCATTTTCCTCAAAAAAAAAAATATATTCATCAAAAACTATTCTCATATCATGAAAACCATGAACAAAATTTCTATTGTCTTCTTTTTTATTGTATCCTTGATTTTACTCCATGGTAAGTAACTTTTTTTTCGTTTGTAAAATACATCATTGAGATACCGTCTCTTAAGATGTACTTTGCCCCGTGCATAGCTATAAATTATTACAAATTTTACGTGTATATTCTTTTTTGTTTGATGAAAATACGTAATTTTGTTACGATCATGTTACAAAATTCAGTACTCAATTTTTATAATTTCAGTGCATTAGTGATCAGAGTTTACGTACTTTGAACATAATGGAATGAAGGGAGTAACTTTTTTTTCTTTCATCTTGTTGGTGGTTACCTTACCTGATTTATCGACTTTAGTAATTTCTCATTTTGAACCACATACTCGTATATATTAATGAGAACAACATATTGGAATAAACAGAGTTGTTTATTTATTTATTTATAATTGATTTATTTTTCTTGTTTAATTTATCGACCTTAAAGAATTTCCCATTTTTAACCACATACGCAGTGGCGGACCCAGGAATTCAAGAGAGGGGGTTCACTTTTAAAATCGTCTCATGCGAGAATTTGTGTAAAAAAACGTAGATTTAATTAATTAAAAACGAAAATTCATGGTGCCGTCACATAATTGTATATCGTTGGTTAAACTATAAATATTAAATAAAAGCAACTAAATTTTTCGTAAATAATTTGAAATAGGTGAAACACTATGAAACTGATATATTATACGGTAACAAAATATAAAGTGAAAGAAATGAAACCAATACGATTACTTAAAAGAAAGAACATGTGAAACATATCAATGACAACCGAGGGAATAATAATTATAAGTACCATAGTATTTAATTTAATTTAGTATAGTTAACATCAACGAACAACACCCAAAAATTGACATAAAAATATATCTGAAATGTTGAAAAACCTAGAACCCAAAATAAAGAATTAATGACAAACTAACAAATAAATAACATCAAAAAAAATTGACAATTTGGAGTTGTATTTAATAAATAAATCCAAAATCAGGTTTCACAATTTGGAGTTGTATTTAAATAAACAAGTACTCTGTAATTCATAATTGACATTAACAAAACAAAACCTAGAAATTGACAATTACAAAGTATGCAGATTAGGATTTAAAATTGATGATTGAGAAAAGAGAATTTTGAAATTAGGTTTGAAATTTTTTAAATACAATAGACTAATAGTGATGAGGGATAAGAAGACGGAAAAAAAGAAAAAGAAAGGAGGAATAAGTAGGTAGACAGGCGAAAAACAGAGCATGGGGGGATTTGAACCCCCGCCAACAATACCAAGGACCACACTCCTTGCCAATGCACCACAGCAGTTTCATTTGTTTTATCCCCACTTAAATTATACAAGTACCTGATCTTTCAGTATTTCAAAAAAAAAAAAAAAAATTGAAAATCGAAGGGTGCGCACGTGGGGTGCTGTGCGCACCCCTAGGTCCGCCCCTGCACATACGCATGTATATTAATGCGACGAACCTATTGGAATAAACATAGTACCAAGTAGTTTATTTATTTATTTAACCACATACTTGTATACATTAATGCGACAAACATATTGGAATAAACATAGTGGTTTATTTATTTATTTATTCTCATTTTAATTTATCGACCTTAAGAATTTATCATTTTTACCTGCATACTTGCGCTTCTATATATATATATATATATATATATTAATTATTAATTATTAATTAATGCGAAGAACAAATTGGAATAAACAGATTTATTTATTTATTTATTCTCATTTTGTTTTACCAACCTTAATAATTTCTCATTTTTAACCACGTCGTCATATATATTAATGCGAAGAACGTATTGGTTTTTTTTTGTTACCTCGCTTGATTTATTAAGGCATTGATTATCGACCTCAAGAATTTTTTGATTTTTTTTTTCTAACCAAGTTTTTTTAATCCCTTATTTATTTTTATTATTTATTTATTTATTTATTTATTGGTGAAATTAATCCCTTATTTATTAAAACAATAACAGGAAGCAAAGCAGCTGACTGGGGTTGCGTTAGACCGAAGACTCCGTTTAAACTTCCAGAATGTAATGAGATAACGTGTTCGCTTTATTGCGTCGACCGTTATCCTATTGGAGGATGGCAAAACGGAGGTTGCCTCGACGACCACGCTTGTTGTTGTCAATTCGGCCCACTCCTATAAACTAGAAAGAACGAGCCCGAGCCAAATATAATATAGTCTATTTTGTATGATTTTATTTTATTTGGTCTAAAGAAGAGTGTATGAATAAAAGCTATATTTAAAAAAAAAAAGATCGAGTAAAATGCGTACTGCGAAGAGTAACTCCGTATATAAGTATGCAACCACTAAACAAAACTATCGCTCAAACGAATTAATTTGTCATATTTTTCTTGAACCCCCTTAGCCACCCCTGCGTCAAACAGTAAGTTCGAAATAATGACCACATATATAACTACGAGACTCGATGAATGTTTAGTGTTCTAATGCATTAGTTTAGAGGAAAAGGAAAAAGTAATATGCTAAAATCAAAATTGGTGCCTCGCTTATAAGACATTCTGTGGACATGACATAGGTCCACCCCGACGCGGCCACGCGCGGGTTTGGGTAGGCGAATGAATCTCCATATGAAACGGATCGAATTGAAATTTAGGTCTATGTGGAGTCGCCACCGAATTTTGTGGTTATTCGGAACCATTCGAGCCCACTCTATGTCGTAGTGGTCCGTATACAAAATACGGCCCATTTCCGATGTCAGAGTTTATTGGGCTCGTCCCTTTGCATTTGATACCAATACCGACATTATCGGATATTGTGTATTGAATGACTCTCGTGCGCCAACGGTTTCGGGCATCCGGAAACCGAGGTTCTGAGTAAGGGGTGAGGGTACGTGTTGGGAAGCCCACAAAGGACACCCAACCCCGCCCGCACATTAGCGGCCTCTACTAAGAATTCGAGTGACTTACAATACGCGCGCTAGTTAAACGGGAAAATGCTTATGCAAACATTGTTTTCCCTAAACATGTGAATTGAATGGAAAAGGGTTTCTAAGTCAATTTAATGCAACTAAAATTAACGTCCAAGTTGTATTTTAGCATGCGGGTTCATTTAGTATAATAAACGAATAATAATTAAATTGACAAAAGAAACAGAAAACGCGTTAGTAACGATATAGCGATATAACGAATAATAACGGTTTGCAAATATTGAATTGAATTGAAAAGATGCAAATATGAGGATGCATGATTTGAAAAGATAGTATACACGTGATTAATTATGCACGTGTTGACCTAAGTCGTAAAATACTATCGAGTTTGAAAAATAGGATAATGTGCGACTCGTGTTTGAGTCGTTACGGGGCCACTCGATCGAGTAGTCGACAGACTCGATCGAGTAGGCTCTGAAAAGATGTTTCTGTTTCGTGGTACAGACCGTACTCGGCCGAGTTATTGACCAACTCGGTCGAGTACAAGGCCACTCGACCGAGTTACTGTGAGACTCGATCGAGTGGGTGTCGTGACAGACATTCTGATTCGGTTTTGAGGCGCCACTCGACCGAGTGGGCTAGGCACTCGGTCGAGTGCCCCCATGTACGAATTGTAATTCGCTTGCAAGTTATACATTGATTTTGAAATTGCTTTTTGATTTTTGATGACTTGACGAATTGGGCATAAATATAGCGGAATTTATACTCAATTCGGGACTTGAATACTCGTCGTATCCCACATTCGATTATTTGAATCGATATGAGATATTAGAGTGAAATAAAAAAGAAGATAAATTGATTTGAGTCGTTTTAAGTCAATCAAAACGACAAGAATTTCTCTCCGCGTTTGTAGTGTCATAATTATAACGTGACATCCACGTTAGCATCAATAAGAAAATCGAATTGACTGAATTAATGGACTGGATTGTTAGATTCGACATCCAGTTATGGAATTGGTATCGAGTCTACTAAACCGACGCTTTACTTGAATAAATAGGACTTGATTCCCTCGACTTCTCCGACATCGAAATAAATCCCTAAGGATTGTGATGTCGGGTCCGCGTCAACGGGTTTCGACCCTTATTGAAATACGATGTTGGTTTTTTTGAGAAATTGATGAGATATGCGAATAATAACAACGATACAAACAGTATGAAAAATATTGTTGAAATTGACCTATCTCAATAATCAAGTAACCGGGATATCGGAACGAGCGACCGTCAACGCTGTGTGCAGTACACTTGTATATTCGTGTTTCCTCATTCCGATATCACTTATACTCGACACAAATTGATAGGTATTTTAATGTTTTGATACTAGTATTATTGATATTAATGATGCGATAATAACGACAAAAATAAAAAAATAAAACGACCCATATGAAATTGACACGACGCGAGAAAAAGGAAGAGAAGGGAAGAAACGGGGTTTTGACACCCTCAACCTACATGTTCTTGTCTCGGTGCGGACTCGTAACCGTGGCTATAACACAAGAGTCTTCGAGGTTTATGGAGGTCGAGTTATGGTGGCTCGGATTGTTGATTCCTAAACTAGGTTTAGGGTTTTTTTGCTAATGAATCGCTTAGGGTTTGCTTAGGGTTTGTAGAGGATGTAGTATGTGTGTATGAGGTTGCTCTAGGGTTTCGATAATTGTGTCAAAGTTGTTAAAAAAGGTTGCATGAGGGTTGCTTATATAGGAAAAGCTAGGGCTTCGGATTAGGGTTACTCGACCGAGTAGGTGGCTAACTCGGTCGAGTAGGCTTGTGCGTCAGCCGTCGGGCCTGAAAAAGGGCCCACTCGATCGAGTGGGTGAGGCACTCGATCGAGTGGCCCAGCTGGGTCGCGCGGGTCAGTCTTTTGGACCTTGACCATGGACATTTGATGAGTTTGAGTTTGAATTGGGCTTTTGATGTTTGAAGGGTTGTTTGGTATGTCTCGGAAACGACTTTGACCGGGATTGACCCAATCGTGACAAGTCGGTTTTAATTCCGGTGTCGGTTTTGGCCCAAATTAGTCTTGTTTGACTCGAAATGGTCCGCTGGGCCTGGATTTGAGGTTGGTTTTGTGATATTTGTACTCCGTAAGTGCGTTAGCCAACGATTAATGGATTTGAGCCCGTATCCGAGCGCATAGAAGCATGTTAGCGTCCGATCATCATCGGGTGTTTTTTGGGAAACTGCCATAGACACCTGGCAGTCAAAATGCGGGTGTCTACACATTCATGCGTCCACCATTGCTTGAAACCCCTTTTAGTCGTCCCTGCGTCAAACAATAAGTTCGAAATAATGACCACATATATAACTACTAGACTCGAAAAATACAGTAATAAGTCGCATGTCATTAATTAATGCAATTCTCGTGTAAGCCGGTCTTGTAAATCAATGTCTTGTAAAAAATCGGTCCGATTTTGGTATGGTCCGGTCCACTTTTTCCGGTCCGACCTTAAATTTGCCTAGCCCTAATAATATTTCTCTCTCATACTTTTCCACCTCACTTTTTTTCATTTAATTAATATAATATTTCTCTTTTTTACTTTTTCATTCCATCTTTCATCTTTAATTAATATAATACTCTCTCTCCTTATTTTCACTCAAAAAGAAAGCGATATAATGCCCCAGTGTAATATGAGCGTCATTTGGAAGTCGACAAAATCTTTTAAAAGACATAATACATGATTTTGAGACGTGTCGGAATCCATCGAAAAAAGGTCTATATTCCTTTTTATATCGTGTCGGAGAGTTCTAATAATCATTATTAGACATTCTATACCTGTTGACAAGTTTTCGTCAAAAAATATTCGCATTTTGGAACAACTTTCAAAACTATCGAAAATAGCTAAAAACGATCGATTTTAAAGGTTATTATCCACGTTTTTTCAGCGTTTTGGGTCCTGGTATAAAATCGATTCATATTCCCGCTGAACAACCTCCACACCAAATATAATGCTCCAGTGTAATATGAGCGTCATTTGGAATTCGATAGAGTCTTAGAAAAGACATAATACATGATTTCGAGACGTGTCGAAATCCATCAAACAAGGTTTATATTTCTTTTTATATCGTGTCGGAGGGTTCTAATAATTATTATTAGGCATTTTCCTACTGACAAGTTTTCATCAAAAAACATTCGCGTTTTGGATCAACTTTCAAAACTATCGAAAATAGCTAAAAACGATCAATTTTGAAGGTTATTTATCCACGTTTTTTCGGCCTTTTGAGTCCCGGAATAAAATCGATCTATATTCGCGCTGAACAACCTCCACACCAAATATAATGCCCCAGTGTAATATGAGCGTCATTTGGAAGTCGATAGAGTCTTTTAAAAGACATAATACGTGGTTTTGAGACGTGTCGGAATCCATCGAAACAAGGTCTATATTCTTTTTTATATCGTGTTGGAGGTTCTGATAATCATTATTAGGCATTCTATACCTGTTGACAAGTTTTCGTCAAAATATATTCGTGTTTTGGAACAACTTTCAAAACTATCGAAAATAGCTAAAAACGATCGATTTTGAAGGTTATTATCCACATTTTTTTGGCCTTTTGGGTCCCGGAATAAAATCAATCCATATTCGCGTTGAACAACCTTCACACCAAATATAATGCCCCAGTGTAATATGAGCTTCATTTGGAAGTCAATAGAGTCTTTTAAAAGGCATAATACGTGATTTTGAGACGTGTCGGAATCCTTCGAAACAAGGTCTATATTCCTTTTTATATCGTGTCAGAGGGGTTCTAATAATCATTGTTAGGCATTCTATACCTTTTGACAAGTTTTCATCAAAAAACATTCGCATTTTGGAACAACTTTCATAACTATCGAAAATATCTAAAAACGATCGAAGGTTATTATCCACGTTTTTACGGCCTTTTGGGTCCCGGAATAAAATCGATCCATATTCGCCCTAAAAAACCTCCACACCAAATATATTCCCCAGTGTATTATGAACGCCATTTGGAAGTCGATAAAGTCTTTTAAAAGACATAATACGTGATTTTGAGACGTGTCGAAATCCATCGAAACAAGGTCTATATTATGACGTTTATATGACGCTCATATAACACTACATTAGGGACTATATTTGGTGTGTAGGTTTATACAACGCAAATGATTACTTTTATTTATATATATTTTGTAATAGAATTTCATCACCTACCTTATTGTTTTTTTTTTCGATGTGAGATAATTTTAATTCAATCTATAGCCTTAAGATCTATTAAAAGACTCAAAAGATTTTTTGATTAATATCTAAAAACGAATAATTTCTCTTATTGATGATGTAGAATTTCATCACCTCATCATACATTTTTCGACGTGGGATAATTCTAGTTTATAGTCTTAAAAGCTCTTTTAGTATTCAAAAGATTTCAGATTGACATATAAAGACGAATGATTGTTCTTAATTATATACTCGTAATAGATTTCAATCAACTTATCATTTTTCGATGTGAGATAATTCTACTTGAATTTAATTATAGTCTTAAGAATGATTTTTAGAACTCAAAATATTTCTCGTTGATATCTATAATAGACGAATTAGTTG
This sequence comes from Agrostemma githago, assembly GCA_958450325.1. Classification (NCBI taxonomy): domain Eukaryota; kingdom Viridiplantae; phylum Streptophyta; class Magnoliopsida; order Caryophyllales; family Caryophyllaceae; genus Agrostemma; species Agrostemma githago. The sequence continues at coordinate 74,512,051 of OY288247.1, read as the reverse complement.
ATATCCAAAAAAATTGGAAATAACAAACCCAAAATGACCCGGCCCAACCCAAAGGTAACCCAAAAGTAACCCAAACCGAATAACTGGCCCACTCAAGCCCAATCTGGTTTACCGGGATGCCATGTCTAAGCAAAAACGTAGGCCCGAACGTAAAGAGAATGGGCCGGGGTTAAGCTATAGCAATGATGTAAAGATACAACATAAAAATAAACCTTGCACAAAATAAAAAAACTCCTATTTTTTAATTTTAATATATTACTCTGTTATAATTTTTATTCATACGCTCTTCTTTAAAACAAAAAAAATAAAATTGTACGAAATATAAAATATATTATATTGGGCTCGGGCTTGGGCTCGAGTTTATAGAAGGAGGAGTGGGCCCGACTTGACAACAACAGGTGTGGTCGTTGAGACAACCGCCATTTTCCCATCCTCCAATGGGATAACGGTCGACGCAATAATCACTACTACATTTCGTCGTCGACATTTCAGCCACGTCGTCGGCGCTTTATACGTGAATTTTACTCTTTTACCCTTCCCCTAATTATGATTAATGATATTAATTAAGTTTGTTAATTAATGTAATTAATATTTCCGAGTAAATTAAAATTACGGTTTTTGTACTCTTGAACGGTTTTTGAGGCACGTGTCCCAACGTAACTCTTTTACCCTTATGTAATATATTCTAATGAATTTAATTAAGTTTCTTAACTAACGTAACAAATATATTCCCGACTAATATGAAATGTCGGTTTTTGGACTATTGAACGGTCTCCGAGACACGTGTCTCAATGTATCCCGGAAATATGTTTAGGAAATTTATATTTCGCAGAAATCGATCCCACCATCAGCCAAATCGATACCAAAATCGAATATAGAAAACAATAACTACTCAATTAGGCTATATATCACACACAAATTAGCTATGGGGAACCTAAACTATCAATCTAATAGTATTAATTATAATCGAAATGGGGCTCGATTTTTCGCGAACTGGGTCTGGAAACAGACCTCGACGCCGGAAAACCGCGTCTGGGGGGTCCCCTAGACGCATGAATTTCGCGTCTAAGAGGCCCCTCAGACGCGAAATTCATGCGTCTAAGAGGCCCCTCAGACGCGAAATTCATGCGTCTGAGGGGCCCCCCAAACGCATGAATTTCGCGTCTAGGAGGCCCCTCAGACGCATGAATTTCGCGTCTAGGGGGTCCCCTGGACGCTGGAAATCCGCGTCTGGGGGGTCGATTTTTCGCGAACTGGGTCTGGAAACAGACCTCGACGCCGGAAAACCGCGTCTGGGGGGCCCCCCAAACGCATGAATTTCGCGTCTAAGAGGCCCCTCAGACGCATGAATTTCGCGTCTAGGGGGTCCCCTGGACGCTGGAAATCCGCGTCTGGGGGGTCCCTTGGACGCCAAAAAAATTACAAAAATTTGTAATTAGTAAGGCTCAAACCCACAACCTCTTAAACACAAATGAGCCTCTTCACCACTAAACCAACTGAACATTGTTGATAAACCTTACTAAACTATTATCTATATTTGATTCTAAATCCTCCTAAAATCGCCTATTAATACAATTTAAATATTATTAATAATATTAGTGTTGTTGTGGATGGGGGAGGATATATAATATAACATAATCCGTAACATAATAAAATGACGGTTTTCAAAAAAAAAAAAACGTTTTATTATCGAGTTTCATTAACATGATTAAACTTTTTAATTTCATTAACAAAGTTAGTGAATGTAATTAGGGAAGGACGTTGTTGTCTTTTCACATTAAAAATCGCCGACAACCTAATTTCTAGAAAAGTCGGGTTTCTAGAAAAGTCGGGTTTCTAGAAAAGTCGGGTTTCTCTAAAGAAAAGACGCTTTTTTTAAGTGAGAGAAAATTAAATTAAATATGGTGAGTGGAGTTTGAGTGGATATATAATAAGGACAAGATAATAATGGAACGGTTTGAAAAATTAAAAAACCGCTTCATTAACGAGTTTCAATAACTAATCTAACTTCTAAAATTACATAACATTAGTTAACTAATCTAATTAAGGCAAGGGCAAGGCAAGGGCAAGATCGTCTTTTACTTTAAAAAGCGCCGACGACGTGGCTGAAATGTCGACGACGAAAAACAGCACTCGCAATAATTCACACATGTTAGCTTAGTACATCCGGGAAGTTCGACCGGAATCTTTGGTCTAACGCAACGCCAGACATATGCTTCGCTTCCTGTTATTGTTTTAATAAATAAGGGATTAAAAAAATCGGTTAGAAATAAAAAAAAAAAACAAATAATTCTTGAGGTCGATATATCATGTAAGGTATCAAAAAAATTCAAATATATTCTTCGCATTAATATATATGACCACATGGTGAAAAACGAGAAATTCTTAAGGTCGATAACACCAAACAAGAATAAATAAATAACTCTGTTTATTCCAATTTGTTCTTCGCATTAGTAATTAATATATATACGATTATGCGGTTAAAGATGATAAATTCTTATATAAGGTCGATAAATCAAATAAGAATCAATAAGCAAATAAATAAACTCTTCTGTTTATTTCAATATGTTCTTCGCATTAATATATACGAGTATGTGGTTAAATAAATAAATAAATAAACAACTTTGTTTATTACAATATGTTCGTCGCATTAATATATATATATATATATATATATATATATATATATGAATATGTGATTAAAAATGAGAAATTCTTAAGGCCGATAAATCAAACGAGAAAAAAAATTAAATACGGAGTAAATAAACAACTTTGTTTATTCCAACATGTTCGCATTAATATATACGAGTATGTGTTAAAGTTATTCCCTTCATTCCAATATGTTCTTCGTATTTGGAGCGTTGTTTGGTTATCTCAAAAGTAAAAAAAAATGGCCAGACTTATCCCATGAGTTGCAATTCAAAGACAATATGTGTCCCTTGTTAGAAATAATGCAAAGACAATATGTTGACTATTGTTGCATAGTAATGGTATCTCCCATTAAGTAGCATATTGACACCAATTTATTAGTATGGTTATGAATGTCATTATGTTATGATGTCTTTTGATGATAAAATGATCATTTGTTTTATGTTATGTTAATGATTACTCTTTCAAAAACATAGAATTCGATCTGGACTTAAATTAATCGATCTTAGACCGGACCGGACCAAAGACCAAAACCTAAATAAATGTGGACCAAAGACCAGACAATAATCGGTCCGATTTTGGTCCGGACCAAATGGTCCAGTCCGGTCCACTTTTTCCGGTCCGACCTTAAAGTTGCTCACCCCTAATAATATTTTTCTCTTCTCATTTAATTAATATAATATTTCTCTTTCTTACTTTTTCATTCCACCTTTCATCTTTTATTAATCACAAAATCTTGGGAGATACGGTCTCTCAATAACTTATTGAGAGATCACTCTTCAGTACCACTCTATGTCATATTCGTACCTTAAATGACAACTTTGTTTTATTTGTACCTGTTTTTATGACAAGCGTACCCTCTTTATATTTGTATACTCTTTTATGTTAATCGTACCTACCTAAAATGTGTTTGGTACCACTGTTACTTCCATTTGTACTTAGTCTCTCAGTAAAGTTAATGAGAGACCGTCTCTCAGGAGAATATAATACCCCCGTGTAATGTGAGCGTCATTTAGAAGTCGATAGAGACTTTTAAAAGACAATACGTAATTATTAGACGCGTCGAAATCCATCAAAACAAGGTCTATATTCCTTTTTATATCGTGTCGGAGGTTCTAATAATCATTATTAGACATTCTATATCTGTTGACAAGTTTTCGTCAAAAAAACATTTGTGTTTTGGAACAACTTTCAAAACTATCAAAAATAGCTAAAAACGATCGATTTTGAAGGTTTTTTTTTGGGTGAAATGTAAGTATATATTAATCAAATAATCATTTACACAAGAATATGACTACATCAGGTTACATAGCCATCTAGCATCTTTATCCTTTAAAGGATATCTGATCTTACACATTATTCTATTGCGCACATCCATTTTAATCAGCTTCACACCATATTCCGGTTGTTGAACCATTCCCTCAATCCTGCACAAATTTCTCTGTCTCCACACATTATAAATGGTGGCCGTGATCACAGCCCGTAACACCTTGCATTGCAGCTTACTTCCTCTTATTTTGGATGCCCAATTCAGCCCGTCACTATTCGGAATACTTTTCTTTACCCAACCACAAAGTATGTCAACCATCCGAGAACTCCAGCTGCACCCAAAAAACAGATGCTCTACAGTCTCAATCTGTGATTCACATAAATAACAAAGGTCTGAATCTGCCACACCAAACCTCAAAAGTTTATTCCGGGTGTTTAGAGCGCCCCGAAAGGCCAGCCAAGCGATAAAACTATGTCTCGGGACGTTCCAACCATTCCACACCAGTCTTGCCCACTCCACTCGGGTTTTCGATTCCGGAGATCATCGTAGGCCCTAGCAATCGAGTTCACCGGGAGCGAACCATGCCACAGCCCATTCTCGAACATATGCTTGATCTTGTATTTAGCCTGACGCACCTTCCTCCAAGTCCAAGTGACATCAGTGTTAGGCTGATACTCACCCCAATCAACTCCCTTCAGGTAAATACAGTTAACCCATCTGACCCACAGCCTATCAGGCTGATCAAACACCCACGAGGTCAGCTTTGCTACCGCAACCTCATTCCAAGTGACTAGATCCCTGAGAGCTAGTCCGCCTTCATCCTTGGGATAGCAAATTTTCTCCCAACTTACAAGAGCTCGACTAGGTCCTTCTGTACCACCATCCCAAAGGAAATTGCGACACAAAGAGCCAATGCGTGCCATCACATATTTAGGAATAATAAAAATTATGGCCCAATAATTATGCAATTGAGACAGCACAGACTGAACCAACGTCAGCCTACCAGCAAAGGATGATTTTGAAGGTTATTATCCACGCTTTTTCGACCTTTTGGGTCCCGGAATAAAATCGATCCATATTCGCTCTGAACAACCTCCACACCAAATATAATCCTTAGTGTAATATGAGCGTCATTCAGAAGTCGATGGAGTCTTTTAAAAGCCATAATACGTGATTTTGAGACGTGTCGGAATCCATCGAAACAAGGTCTTTATTCTTTTTTATATCAAGTCGGAGGGTTCTAATAATCATTATTAGGCATTTTATACATGTTGACATGTTTTTGTCGTAAAAAAAAATTCGTTATTTGGAACAATTTTCAAAACTATTGAAAATAGTTAAAAACGATCGATTTTAAAGGTTATTATCCACGTTTTTTCGGCCTTCTAGGTCCCGGAATAAAATCGTTCCATATTCGTGCTGAACAACCTCCACACCAAATATAACATCCCAGTGTAATATGAGGGTCATTTGGATGTCGATGAAGTCTTTTAAAAGACATAATACGTGATTTTGAGACGTGTCGGAATCCATCGAAACAAGGTCTATATTCCTTTATATATCGTGTCGGAGAGTTCTAATAATCATTATTAGGCATTCTATACCTGTTGACAAGTTTTCGTTAAAAAAAATTCGCGTTTTGGAACAACTTTCAAAACTATCGAAAATAGCAAAAAAACGATCGATTTTGAAAGTTATTATCCACGTTTTTTTGGCCTTTTGGGTCCCGGAATAAAATCGATCCATATTCGCGCTGAACAACCTCCACATTAAATATAATCACCCAGCGTAATATGAGGGTCATTTGGATGTCGATGAAGTCTTTTAAAAGATAATACGTGATTTTGAGACGTGTCGGAATCCATCGAAACAAGGTCTATATTCCTTTTTATATCGTGTCGGAGCTTCTAATTATCATTATTAGGCATTCTATACCTGTTGACAAGTTTTCATCAAAAAAAATTCGCTATTTGGAACAACTTTCAAAACTATCGAAAATAGCTAAAAACGATCGATTTTGAAGTTTTTTTTTTTTGTAAAAGGTAAGTATATTGATATATGTTTCAAAATTTACAAGCAAATGACTACAACAAATTTTGTAGCCATCTATCGTCTTTAGCATGTAACGGATTTTGAAGGTTATTATCAACGTTTTTCGCCTTTTGGGTCCCAAAATAAAATCGATTCATATTCGCGCAGACCAACCTCCACACCAAATATAATGCCCCAGTGTAATATGAGCGTCATTTAGAAGTCGATAGTGTCTTTGAAAAGACATAATACGTGATTTTGAGACGTGTCGGAATCCATCGAAACAAGGTCTACATTCCTTTTTATCACCTTATTTCGTGATTATAATTATTCGATGTGGAATTAAACTTTTATGTGTAATAACTTCATCACCTTTTTTTTTCAAGAAAATAATATGAAATCTTGTTTGTAATTATTCATGCTTTATTATTATATATTGATTGATTGATTAAGTGATTCAAACATTTGGTAAATCATAAACATTTGGTAAAATATCACATATTATTCCTTACCATTTAATTATGGTTCCATTGTTATTTAAATACCTTGCTCCACAACAATACGTAAAATAAAAAAAAATCATTTTCCTCAAAAAAAAAAATATATTCATCAAAAACTATTCTCATATCATGAAAACCATGAACAAAATTTCTATTGTCCTCTTTTTTATTGTATCCTTGATTTTACTCCATGGTACGTAACTTTTTTTTGTTTGTAAAATACATCATTGAGATACCGTCTCTTAAGATTTACTTTGCCCCGTGCATAGCTATAAATTATTACAAATTTTACGTGTATATTCTTTTTTGTTTGATGAAAATACGTAATTTTGTTACGGTCATGTTATAAAATTCAGTACTCAATTTTTATAATTTCAGTGCATTAGTGATCAGAGTTTACGTACTTTGAAAAATACGAAGAACATAATGAAATGAAGGGAGTAACTTTTTTTCTTTCATCTTGTTGGTGGTTATTACCTTACATGATTTATCGACTTTAGTAATTTCTCATTTTGAACCACATACTCGTATATATTAATGAGAACAACATATTGGAATAAACAGAGTTGTTTATTTATTTATTTATAATTTATTTATTTTTCTTGTTTAATTTATCGACCTTAAAGAATTTCCCATTTTTAACCACATACGCATATATATTAATGCGACGAACATATTGGAATAAACATAGTACCAAGTAGTTTATTTATTTATTTAACCACATACTCGTATATATTAATGGGACAAACATATTGTACGAGTAATAAACATAGTGGTTTATTTATTTATTTATTCTCATTTTAATTTATTGACCTTAAGAATTTATCATTTTTAACCGCATACTCGTATATATATTAGTTATTAATTAATGCGAAGAACAAATTGGAATAAACAGAGTTATTTATTTATTTATTCTCGTTTTGTTTTATCAATCTTAAGAATTTCTCATTTTTACCCACGTCGACATGAGTATATATTAATGCGAAGAACGTATTGGATTTTTTTTTTGTTAAAACAATCCCTTATTTAATCCCTTATTTATTAAAACAATAACAGGAAGCAAAGCAGCTGACTGGGGTTGCGTTAGACCGAAGACTCCGATTAAACTTCCAGAATGTAATGAGATAACGTGTGTGAACTATTGCGTCGACCGTTATCCTATTGGAGGATGGCAAAATGGTGGTTGCCTCGACGACCACGCTTGTTGTTGTCAATTCGGCCCACTCCTATAAACTAGAAAGAACGAGCCCGAGCCAAATATAATATAGTCTATTTTGTATGATTTTATTTTATTTGGTCTAAAGAAGAGTGTATGAATAAAAGCTATATTAAAAAAAAAGATCGAGTAAAATGCGTACTGCGAAGAGTAACTCCGTATATAAAAGTATGCAACCACTAAACAAAACTATCGCTCAAACGAATTAATTTGTCATATTTTTCTTGAACCCCCTGAGCCACCCCTGCGTCAAACAGTAAGTTCGAAATAATGACCACATATATAACTACGAGACTCGATGAATGTTTAGTGTTCTAATGCATTAGTTTAGAGGAAAAGGAAAAAGTAATATGCTAAAATCAAAATTGGTGCCTCGCTTATAAGACATTGATGCGTCCACCATTGCTTGAAACCCCTTTTAGTCGCCCCTGCGTCAAACAATAAGTTCGAAATAATGACCACATATATAACTATGAGACTCGAAAAATACAGTAATAAATCGCATGTCACTAATTAATGCAATTCTCGTGTAAGCCGGTCTTGTAAATCAATGTATTCAAATTTCATGAAAATGGAGTATATATTCTAATCTTTAGTCACCGAAAGCCAAGAAATACTAACCCGAAAAATCGAACAACTGTAGGGAATACGCCGGTAAGGAGACATCGTACGATGTACCTTGTCCCTTAAAGGGACTCGTGATCGGATATACCTGCCATTGTCGACAGAAAAAATTTCATATATTTAATTTAATTTAAAGAATAACGGGATCACTTTAAAAATAAGTGAATTTTGACAACAATAAATGAAATTATCTTGACGACACTTAGATACTTCATTTTTTAACTAAACTAAAATATTAAAAATCCCATACAAAATAACCGTGTCCGTATATATTATATAACAATATAGTAATAGTACTCTAGGGAAATGCCTTGGTTTGGTGGAAAACCAAGAAGCAAATAGGTGTCAGAGTAACATAGATTTATATCGACGCATTTCTTATGATAAAAAGATTATATATATACATGTACCTTCCTCGGATTCTCGAAGTTATTTTCGTCAGTGATGCTTGTCGATGAAAGGATCGTCTTTGACAAGGATCGTAGTTTCTTGGACCCGGTGAACGTCATTGTGAAATCTATACTAGTGTTGCCGAAATTCACTACCTGTATTATTCACCCACCGTTAGTTGTTTCTAATACGATATAAATCACTAGTGTTGCTGAAATTCACTACCTGTATTATTCACCCACCGTTAGTTGTTTCTAATACGATATAAATATAATAGTTGAGCATCACCTTAAATTTTGGTTGCTACCAGAGCCAAGGTGACCGAAGGTCACGATTTCAAATTATGCCAGCTATGAAAAATGAGCTCGAATAATACTACTACATACGAACCTTGACAGTGACGTAGCTCTCCTTGTTGTCGACCCCTCCCTTCCGACTGATAACAGACGCAGCAAGTGGATAATGATCATCGGTTTGTATAGTAGACGAGACGAGTGATGCTTCGTTTGACGTAATGAAGAAACGTTGCTGCATCCAGTAGCTCGGAGTGCCGTAGACAGCAGAGGAATTGAAAACGATCGCGGCTGGATTCCGCCTGTGTATTAACAACTCCTCAGCAAATAAAATGGGTTTCCGAAAGAAAATAGTAAACAAAATGGGTTGCCAAAGTACGGAAAAATAGACGATATATTGCCTGAAAAATAGATTATAATGGAGGATGAAAAGCGAGGATAGAGATCGGGATATATATACATACTTCCTATCATTTGTATTAACCAAGAGTGACGCGTAGCAAGCCATTGCAACAATATCACTGCAAATCAAAGAATCGTAAACAAATCAAACCCGATATGATGCTCAGAAAGTAGTCGAAATTAAACAAGAGTAACCCTTTGGCCTATTATTTTCCTAAGAAAGCTAGCTACCTATTTTTCTCTATCCCTATCAGGAACGCGGCTTCAGCCAGTGCAGCGTGCAAATTTCCCAATCCTGCATCTTTAAATACAGCATATTCGCTAACAAAAATCTGCGAAAAAAATAGTTAAAGTTCAGTTTAGTTAAGTTAAACCAAATGAATTATCGAAACAATTAACTAAACTAACCTCTGGGTCACCATCTGACATGGAGTCGAAATAATGTTGAAGAGCGAACATGTCAGCCGGAGAAGTATATTTCTGAAATTAATTAGACCGATATTGATGATTAGTTAGTACGTAGTTACCGATTGTTTTCTGAAATTAATTAGACCGATATTCATAATAATGTTATATAGCTTACGTGGAAATCAAACATGTCGAATGGATGATTCAACGAAGCTTGACTGTCATAACAGTTGGAAATCGTGTATATATCTGGATACCATTGCTTCAAGGCCGTATAAAACGGCAAGTAGTTTTCTGGTTACGAATCGTTGTAGTTTCATCAGATTCACTTCATCGATCAATTCATGATATATATATGTAATGTGTCACAATAATCAAGCAAATTGTTCTAGGATTATGACAGAAATTATATATCAACAACATCAAAGCCTTAGTCCAAAAAATTCGGAATCGTTATCCATAAAAAAAAAAAAAAAAAATATTCGTAACAAATAAAAATAAAAGTGCCGGAAATTATATATATACCTTTATAAGATGAGGAGTCGCAAACTTCGTTGCCAATTGCGACGTATCTCAAGTGAAAAGGTCGTGGATGACCCATTTTAGCTCGAACCGAACCCCAAGTAGAGCTAGCTTCGCCTCTGGCAAATTCAATTCCGTCTAGCATGTCCTAAAACCAAATTAAAACCAATAAAGATTAATAAAAATAAGTTTCAAACGCAAAACGAACTAGGTTGAAAGCGCTAATAATAAGTTTTCAGGGGTTACAACTTACAAACCCCGGGATAAAAAAAAATATGATTTTTTTTTAAAATAAAATAAAATTAAAAAATTAAAATTAAATAAAAAGAGCGAGACCACAAATATAATACTCCCTCCGATTTTTTATTATCTTCGTTATTTTCTTATTGGGCTGAAACACCCTTTCTTCCCTATTTTCATTTTGGGCCATCAATATGTGGTCTAGAATCCACCTTACATTTCTCTCTTCCTTCTTTTATTTTGAACCAACCAAAACCAAAGGGGAAGATAATAAAAAATCGGAGGGAGTACCTGGACAAATGGCTGAATGCGTGAAGTATTAACGCCTTTGTCCGAGGCGTGGGGAGGACTTGATTTTGGTCTCGTCTTACCAACATTGACGATCCACACCGGTTCTGCGCCGAGATCCTCAGCCAGCTTCAAAATAATATCATCATATATTACTCAACTCCGGAATTAAAAAGAAAAAAAAAAAAAAAAAAAAGGCGATGAGCCCTACCAGAAGTTCTTCGAAAAAACCGAGTCCATCATCTGTCCAATAATTCGAGACAGCGTCAAAGTGGCCGGGTCTTTCTTGCCACGGTCCTACCGTTTTCTTCCAATGGAAACTATTTTGCAACTTTTTTCTTCCGGTGAAAGTGCCACCTGAAATGAAATGGTCAGAGGTGTCACCAAAATATATGAGTTAATATTTCAATTTCTCGTGATTTATTTCAATAGGATCTTACAACACTTGATATATACCTGGAAAACGCAAGAACCCGGGCCTTAATTCGGCTAGCATTTGATATATATCCGTGCGAAACCCGTGACCCTACAACACGAATTGTGTCGACCTTTAGTGAAAACAGAAAGAACAAAAAAATTTTTATATATATATATATATATATATATATATATATATATATATATATATATATATATATATATATATATATATATATATATATATATATATATATATTCCCTCACGTTCATTTGTTTTCCTTTAATTAAAATATCCGTTATAAATAATATAAAACAAAAACAAAAAAAAAAAACAATTTTGTTCACATGTATAGTACTTACCTTGTATGTATCGGTTGGCATAGCAGATACCTGATCGAACCAGATCACCCCTCTCCGATTGGTGGTGAACTGGAGTCGTGCGTTGGGGTTCGATTTGATGGCTGTCAGCAAAAATTCTATCCTCGTCCAGTTCAATAGATGGGATACAGGCGACCTGCAAAAACATAGCATTAATATAATGTCAGCGTTACTGTTTTGTTTATTTTAATAAACGGTAAACAAATGACTGCATTCAGTAATGTAATGTTTTGTGATTAGGTTTTATTTTGTAATTATTGACTGAGACGGACCACGATTTTTAATTAGGTTTCATTTTCCAGGCGGTAATATTTTTTTGGGTTTTGACGAAACTCTTACATTATTTTCACCGCAGAAAGGGACTCGGTGCCATTCATTGTCGCGAATGACACCGCCATGGTTATCATATCCGAAGAACGGATATAATAACAGATCTTGTACTGCTTGCCCTCCTCGATATTCTGCAAAAAAAAAAAAAAAAAAAATTGAGTAATGGCAGTGAAATTAGGAAATTTTTAAAAAATCGTTTTTTTTTTTAAAAAAGAGCGGATTGTAGGAACATACCATGCCCCAGAAACCGGGATTGTAAATACCCACGTGGGCTGGGGTATCTCTGAGAACGTCGACTTTGAGGGCGACTGGATTATGCGGGAAGGGTGATGAGAGGTCAGTGGAAACGAGTATGTCTGACTCGTTTCCAATGACCCCCCAAGGCCCAAAAGCAGACCCAGTCGCACCGGCCTCGAACCCTGAAAATAAAACTCAGCTTTAGTTATTAGTAGTTCAATTGCTAACGCAACAATTGTAGGGTCAGCATACAGTGATACAGGTCAAAAATAATTTCAAATACCTAATTTTTTATCGTCTTTTAAAAAAAATATCATATTAAATTTTTATTTATTTTAATTTGTATTATTATTATTATTATTATTATTATACTCTTCAATTATAATTTTTATATTATCAAAAAAAATATTAAAATCAATTTTTAAAATTATTTTAATAATAATTTTATTATTAAATGATAAAAAAAAATTATTAAATTGATTATTTGTTTATATTTGTATTTTAAAATATTAAAAGTACTACACAATTTTTTAATTGCATATCCAAATCCAACTACTTCCTCCGTTTCAACGAATTGTATACATTATGAATATCAAATTTTTATAACTTTTAGTAATAAGTAACTAAAGATATAGACAAAAGAAAACGAGTATCGACATACGTGCATAAAGCAAATATATACAAATGGTTGGAACGGAGGGAATATAATACTTCATACAGTATATAAATATTACTCGTAATATTTTATTAATTTTAATAAGTTCTCGTTGATCCATTGGATCGGATCTGGTTCGATCCTAAATTAACGGATCATTTCGAATTCGACCAGTTTATAACCTTAGAAAAACGGGTCGGATCAAATTTTGACAGTATATCCGTGTCCAAGTTGTTTTCAAAGAAAAAAACTCAGGTAGCTTTCCAGTACTACAACATTTATGATTATAGAACTTGGGTTAATAATGAAATCCACCTAGGATTAATTCTCAGTAAGGAAACTTTTGCAAACTTTTTCTACTACTTGTTGCCTCTATGTTTAATATAGAAATTTTGCTTTCTTCATTATTATACACCTGGTTGTACAATAGAATTGTACAATCAAGGCAAAGTTTTTGAGCTTTTGTATATATATTTATTGAGCTTATAAAAGTTAATGAACTGAGTTGTAAGTTTTTGAGCTTAAACATTTATGTGATTTAACTCAACAACTTTACGCTAAAGTTCAGAAAGTTTACAATAAAACTTGAAATAACCTTTATGATAAAGTTCAAAATCATAAAACCAACCAGTTGTACATAAAATTATGTACAACTGAGTGTATAATCTTCACTTAGTAGCTATTCATTTAATTATGAAATCGGAACATACCTCTGTTACTGACCATTTCGGCCCATAAACCACCCGTTCCCGCGTGGTTGATTTCCTGCAAAATTTAGACGTACAGGGTCGATCAAATTCGGACGTACTATCTGGTTTTTCTACATGACGCCCCTGAACTTTTCCCTTTTCTGCGTTGTACCCCTACTCTTTTTATGTGTATACATGGTACCCTTGAACTTTCCTATTAATTTAATTGGTACCCTTAAAGGTTTTTTCATCATGTTTTGTCGTTAAATTATGTTTGTAGCTTAAATAACGACTTCAATACCATTTAACTTAAACAATTAACAAGTAATTGAGCTTAAATTAAGTGTTATCATTTGATTTGACAATATAAAACCAAAGATATACTCATTTTAGATTTGGTGCATAACTGCGAAAACATACAAGAATGTTAGTTTAAGTTCAATTTTAGGTTAATTAGGCATGTTAAATAACATTTAAGTTTTAATTTTGAACAAAAAAAGGTAATTTAGTGCCAAAGTTTGACGGAAGAAAAAGTTTAGGGGTACCAATAAGGTAATAATAAAGTTTAGGGGCACCAACGATGTTTATAATGAAGTACAAGGGTACCATGTAGACACGTAAAAATGGTAAGGGTACCATGTAGAAAAGTGAAAAATTCAGGGATACCATGTAGAAAAACCCTTAATTTTTTGAGCACATCAAATTCAATGTATTTTATTTATGTTTCGTATCATATTGTGTTCGACTAAAAAAAATGACAATTACTAATAAACCATAAAAATTGTTTAAAAAAACCTAGATACAAAATTATTACCGAAAATTGAAACACAACTTCACTTCGATGTTTTTATTTAGGTTTGAACTTATCCATTACTTAAATTTTTTTTTGACAAATACTAATAAAACATACAGTAGTAAAAAAAAATATTAAAAATACAAGAATATAGAAAATAAACATGCACATGCATACGTAAATTAATTACCTGAAAAAAAATGCCGAATAGATGTTTTGGAATCGGCCACAGAGGCTGGTGAAGGTGTATCGTCATGGTAGATCTTTCGACACCCACCGTCACCACCACCACCGTCACCATCACCATCACCAACGTGAGTAAGAAACCGAGCTCTGTCCTCATTATTCTACGAGCTAGCTTAGTATTACAAATTATAATGTTAATGTAATTATGTACTATATATATGACTCGTAGTCTGAGTAGTTTTTGGTTTAATTTGTGCAGGTGAGGCTTGACGCTTGAGAGTGTAAGAGAGTGAAGAGTGTATGTGATTAATTAGTGTGTGTGCACTTAAATTAATTGTCATTTTGTAATTAGCATGTGATTAATTAGTGTGTGTGCACTTAAATTAATTGTCATTTTGCAATTAGTAGTAATGTCATTTGTGTGTGTGTGATGGGTGCAACAAGGACATATATGTGATTCATATATACTCCCTCCGTTCCAATGAATTGTTTGCCTTTGCTTTTGACACTAAGGGCTGGCTTGGGATGAGGTTAATTATTCCGGGGTTAATAGTTCAAAAATGAACTAGAAAATGATGAAAAGTAGTGATGATATTAAGCGTAAATGGAAAAAGTTAAGGAAGTACAGCTTATTTAGGGGGGAATTATTACTCCCCTCTCCCCCCAAGTAATGCATTACTCCCCAATGGGGGTAATTATTCCCCCCTCGTATCTCTTTTACACTATAAAATGTTACAATCAAGCAACAAGTTCCATCAATTTCTAGTTCATTTTTGCTCTATTACCCCCGGAATAATTAACCTCATCCCAAGCGAGCCCTAAGGGTAAGTGATCCAATGAGGAAATGACATGTGTAGCAAAACTCAGAATGGTCAAATTGCATACAAAAAATATTCCTAAAATAGAAAGGCAAACAATTGATTGAGACGCCCCAATATGACATAGACAAACAATTCATTGGGACGGAGGGAGTAGTAAGAAAAAGTGTAGTGTAGTTCTCGGAAATTAACAACGTATTCCCAGTCTCCCATGATTATACATTTCACGTGTTAGGAGAAATTGTTTTTTTTTAATTGAGAAGTCATTTGGTAAAACATAAGTAATCTTGTAAATTAGATGAATAATCGAAAAAATTAGTACAAAAAGCACTTGGTGACTATGGTTAGGGCGTAGTAAATCAAGACGTAGCATTAAGTGCCTGAGTTGTGGCTTCGGTTATGGGGCGAAGCCAAAAAATATTTATTGCAATGATTATTTATAGGAACCGAAACCAAAAACCTAGTAAAGGTTTCGATTGTCAAGTTAAACCGTAGCCAAAAGTGAGTAGCAGCATGACAACCGAAGCCAAAAGTAAGCAAAGGCTTCGTTTGTTAAGTTAAAAGGCTTCGGTTGATGATGAATAACTGAAGCCTTTTCATAATTAAATAATAGTAAAAAAAAATCCATTTAACAATTACCATATTACAATTACCTAACAATATACAGTATATTGTATCATATCCAAATTTACACTGTTCACAACCAGTAACATCCCAAGCTAATGAGTAATGACATAATCTAGAAAAAAAATTACATTTAACTACTTTCAATTACTCTTGGAGGATCACCACAAGTCACTGTAGTTATACTCCCTCCGTTCCAATGAATTGTTTGCCTATTTCATATTTGGACGTCTCAATGAATTGTTTGCCTTTCTATTTTAGGAATGTTTTTTATGTGTAATTTGACTCTCGGCTCCACATGTCACCTTCTAATTGGATCTCTTACCCTTGGTGCCAAAAGCAAAGGCAAACAATTCATTGGAACGGAGGGAGTATATTGGATCGTAGTTATTATTCACCCACCGTTAATTGTTTCTAATACGATATAAGAACCATCACCTTAAATTTTGAATTGGATGGTACCAAAGCCAAGGTGACTGAAGGTCACGATTTCGAATTCTGTCTGCTATGAAAAACGAGCTCGAATAATACAACAGACTACTGCATACGAATCTTGACAGTGAGATCCAACGGAGATGGGTTTCTTTTTTATCTGATTTGTGTACCATGTGTCAAGGGTTGCTTCAAAAAGTATCTTGTTTATTTTCAATCCAAAACAACAAGTACGTACACAACGTTTTTAAACGACTAAAAGATATTCGTTTGATCGGCGTTGGATTATCCCTTACTATCATCTACACATGTTCTCCGTTGTTGCTAAAATTTTGTGTGCTTATTTCATTTTGAATCTTTGAAGGCATGCAATTGTAGATAGGGTTGTTCAAATTCGGGTCGAACTGTCGTTCGTACAATCCGGATTGGGGTTAATAAAACTACCTAAAGATAAATTAGTGATCTGATTTATTAATGGGTTTGGATGGAAGGTTAATGACTCAATTATGTAAGTGGTTCGACACGAACACGACACGATATTTGATCAGGGTTTAGGTTGAGGTCTCACCACACAAGCCTAACACGAATTCTTGATAAGTTGAATAGGTCTAATAAGATACAGTTTCTCATTAAACTTATTGATAGATCAATTACAACTTGATATTAAAATGAAACCTAGAAAAATAGGTACGTTAAATATAAAATAGTATAATGGTTGCAAGAGTTGAGATCGGGTGAGAACCTATCTCTCAATGATAACTGTGAGAACTATTTAGAACCATTAGATCTTATTCACATCTAATGCTTGACATTATTCTTAAAAACATTCACTCTTCCTTTAACAAAATAAAACAAATCCGTTTCTTTCTCTCTCTCTTCCTTCTCTTTAAATTGAGGATTTCTTTAAATTAGGGTTTATATTTTCGTTAAAACCATTAAATATGTCCACTTGATTAGAGATTTTTGTGTAATTAGGGTTCTTGAATATCAAATTAAGGGTTCTTGTTTTCTCTGAACACCTATCGTGGAATTATTCAATGCTTCATTCCCTTCTAATTATACTTCTATTAATCATCTTATTTGTTACGCTAAAATTTAAAAAGGGTATGCTAAAATTGAAATTTAAAAAAGGGTACGCTAAAATTGAAATTGAAAAATGGTAAGCTAAAATTGAAAAAATGTATCCTAAAAGTGAAAAATGGTACGCTAAAATTTAAAAAGTATACGCTAAAATTTAAAAATGATACACTAAAATTGAAATTGAAAAAGGGTACGCTAAAAGTGAAAAAGGGTACGGTAAAATTGAAATTGAAAAAGGGTACGTTAAAATAGAAAAAAGGGTACACTAAAAGTAAAAAAGGGTACGCTAAAATTGAAAAAGGGTACGCTAAAATTAAAATTGAAATTGAAAAAGAGTACGCTAAAATAGAAAAAAGGGTACGCTAATAGTGAGAAAGGATACGCTAAAATTGAAATATGGTACATCACAATTTAAAAAGAAAATTAAATCGGGTAGGGCTAGAAAAAGAAGGGTTTGTATTTCATATAAAATCCGTACAAAAGAAAATTAAAGGACAATATTTTAGATGAACTCTTAAATCAATCAGGAAATTTGAAAAAAAAAAACGATAACACACCATTGCTGAGATTATTGCAATTATATTTGCCGACGATAATATTGTTACTATTGTAATGAATTAATGAATTTAATTGAATAAGTTAATCATAAAATGATTAATTTAAAAAAATTAAAACTACTTAGGTTATTGGGGTTCAATACCCAATTGTGATGAATTAATGGATTGAAGAAAAGCCGATTGAAAAATTGATGGATTGAAGAATCGAATTCAATGGTCGATTGAAGAATTTATCGATTAAAGGATTAAGGGTCGAAGAATTTTGTAGAAAGAGGAGTTACGGGTTGAAAGTTGAAGCAATTGTGATGAATTAATTTGATTGAAGAATTTTGAAGAATCCAACGAATGAGATTGAACACTATGATCCAATGGCTCATATTATAGTTCTCACAGTTCTCATTGAAGGGGTGGTTCTCACATGAACCTAAATCATGGTTGCAATTTACAATAAAAAGTATGCTTGTTATAAAAAACATGTACAAAATAAAATAATCATTTTGAGGTACAACTAATAATATAACAGATACGATCAAACGAATAACAGAAAGAGAGGTACAAGAATAAGTTGTTGAGAGACCGTCTTTTTCTAAATTTTGTGAAATAAGCTTATACTTTCCCAATATAGACAAGACACGAAAACATGTAGGTTTCATTAGGTAAGACGTCTCTCACAAACATTATAAAGATTCTGGTCTGGGAGTGTTTGGTTATCGGCGGATCCGGCAAAAAACAGCATATTTGGATGGATTAACATGTTTGACCATAAAATCCGTCAATATAGATGTTTTGTAAATGGTAGATTGAAATGGCATATTCGAGTCCAATATGCCGATTTGCAATATGCATATTCAATTAACAGATTAAAATTCGGATATTTCCCACGGTACCCTCGAACTTTGACACATTACATATGGTACCCCTCATTTTAAGTTTGTTCCTATGGTGACCTTGTGTTTTGTGTTTAGTGCCCATGGTACCCCTGATCAATTTTCTGTCATAACGGCATTAAAGTTAGTTTAGTTAAAGTGATTAATTTGTTTCAAAGAAAAAAATTAGTTAGGACAATTAACGAACTTCTAATTAAAATAATTGAAACTTAAGGGAATGTCCATGGTACCCCTGTGTTTTCAATGTTTTAGCCATGGTACCCTTAAATTTTAAATTCTTTGTCCATGGTACCCTTGTGGTTACAATTCATTCAGGGGTACCATGGACAAATAATTGAAACCACAAGGGTACCATGGACAAAAGATTGAAAATACAATGGTACCATAGTTAAAATATTGAAAACACAGGGGTACCATGGGCATTTCCTCAATTTTCAACTATTTTAATTTGAATTTCATTAATTTTCTAACTAATTTCACCAAAAAAATTAAAATTAATCACTTTAACTAAACTAACTTTTAACACCGTTATGACGGAAAATTGATCAGGGGTACCATGGGCACTAAACGCAAAATACAAGGTTACCATAGGAACAAACTTAAAATGAGGGGTACCATGTGTAATGTGTCAAAGTTCGAGGGTACCGTGGGAAATATCCCATTAAAATTTCTATTTTTTTACCTCGTTACTCCCTTTGCCAATCAAACCCTACCTTCATCATTCTCTTCATTTTCAACTTTTCACTTTCATAATTCATCTGATAAGGTACGTCTTTTTTTATTTTGCACTAATTAAGTTTGGTTTATTTTTCAATTGATTCAATTTTCTGTATTTTAATTTATACGATTTTATGGATCATTATTTTTCAATTGAATGTTGATCTATCTTTGATAATTTGAATTGTTTTGTCTTACGATTAATCATGAACTACTTGAACCAACTCTTTGTATTAAACATTACCCCTAAAAATAAAAGAAACTAGATGTAAAATGGTTAGTTTGATGTATGTTCAGCATATATTTAATCAAAAATTTGCTCATGTCATTTTTTGTCATTTTACAAATCAATTAATCAATCCGCTAATCTATAACAGTTAATTATCAAACACTACTAAAACAATTCTGCTAATTAAATCTACTAGTCAAAACTGTCAATTGATTCTGCCAGTCAAATCTGCTTTATAAATCTGCTTATGTCAATATAGATCCGTTGTTTACCAAACAGACAACTATTTCTTACCGGCTTTTTTGGGAAAAAAATTCATATATATAAAGCAAAATATTAGTTCACATATTATTCCTTAATTATCATTTAATTATGGCTCCATCGTTATATAAATACTCCTTGCTTCACAACAATACGTATAATAAATTTTTATTCATTTTTCTCAAAAAAAAATATTAATCAACAACTATTCTCTGAAATCATGAACAAAATTTCTATCGTCTTCTTTTTTATTGTATCCTTGATTTTGCTCCATGGTACGTAACTTCATATTTTTTTTCCTTAGAATACATTATCGAAATACCGTCTCTTAAGATGTACTTTCCCATGCATAGTTATAAATTATTACGAATTTTACGTGTATATTCTTTTTTGTTTGATGAAAATACATAATTTTGTGAATTGTGACGATCATGTTATAAAATTGTGTACTCAATTTTTACTCCCTCTGTATTTTTTATATTACGTTTTGCTTTTTTGAGTCAAGACTTTGACTTTAATTTTTACTCATATGTAAATATATTTGTCCAAACAATTTAAAAATTGCACCATAAAATTTCTTACGAAAAAAGCTTTCAAATGAGTATATATATTTATTTTTATTTTGTGACAGAGATATTGAAGAGAGAAAGGGTTGTCTCGAAAATTTTTATTACATTAGTTTTTTGGTCAAAGTTTACGTACTTTGAAAAATATGAAGAACATGTATGTTGGAATGAAGGGAATAACTTTTTTTACAAAATCTGGTTGGTTGTTACCTTTCATGATTTATCGAGGCATTGGGTATCGACTTAAGGAATTTCTCATTTCAAACCACATACTCGTATATATTAACGCGAACAACATGTTGGAATAAACAAAGTTGTTTATTTACTCCGTATTTATTTTTTTTTCTCGTTTGATTTATCGACCTTAAGAATTTCTCATTTTTAACCGCATATTCATATATATTATTACGACGAACATATTGAAATAAACAGAGTAGTTTATTTAATTTATTTGTTCGTTGATCCTTATTTGATTTATCGACCGTATATAAGAATTTATCATCTTTAACCGCATACTCGTATATATATTAATTACTAATGCGAAGAACAAATTGGAATAAACAGGGTTATTTATTTATTTATTTATTTATTTATTCTCGTTTGGTGTTATCGACCTTAAGAATTTCTCATTTTTAACCATGTGGTCATATATATATATTAATGCAAAGAATATATTTGAATTTTTTTGATACCTTACATGATATATCGACCTCGAGAATTTTTTGATTTTTTTTTTATTCCTAACCAATTTTTTTAATCCCTTATTTATTACTCGTAAAATAATAACAGGAAGCGAAGCATATGTCTGGCGTTGTGTTAGACCGAAGATTCCGGTCGAACTTCCCGAATGTACTAAGTTCACATGCGTGAAATATTGCGTCCACCGTTATGGAAGTTGGGACAGTGGCGGTTGTCTCGACGACCACACCTGTTGTTGTGATGTCGGGCCCACTCCTCCTTCTATAAACTCGAGCCCGAGCCCAATATAATATATTTTATTTCGTACAATTTTCTTTCTTTTTGTTTTAAAGAAGAGTGTATGAATAAAAATTATTACAGAGTAATATATTAAAAAAAAAAAAATAGGAGTGTTTGTGCAATGTTTATTTTTATGTTGTATCTTTATATCATTGCTATAGCTTAACCCCGACCCATTCTCTTTACATTCGGGGGTCTTCAGTTTGGGTGTCGGGTAGGGTTATTCGAGTCAGATCAATTTAGAGCTTGCTCATCTTTTGTAATTAGAAGGCTTTGATTCGTTGACAAAAAAAAAATGTTGAATCGTCAAACAATAAGTTCGAAATAATGGCTACATAGTACGGAGTATATAACTACGAGACTCGAGGAATGCAGTGTAATCGAAAAATTGGGACGGAGGGAGTAGGAAATAAAAATTCACACATCCTCGTAAAGAACGGTTTTACATCAATATTTATTTAATAAATTGCATGTCACTAATTAACGCAATTCTCGTGTAAGCCGGTCTTGTGAATCAATGTATTCAAATTTCATGAAAATATATATTCTACTTTTTAATCGCCGAAAGCCAGGCGATCCTAACCGGAAAACTCGAACGACTGTAGGGAATACGCCGGCAAGGATACGGTGTATGATGTACCTTCTCCCTTGAAGGGACTCGTGACCGGATATACCTGCGATTGTCGACAGAGAAAATTTTGTACATTTAATTTAATTAACGGAACAATGGGATCACTTTAAAAATAAGTAATTTTGACAGCAATAAATGAAATCATCTTTTCCTAGGAGTGGACTGATCGTATCTTGAGTCTTGACGACACTTGGATACTTCATTTTTACTCGAATATTGAAAATCTTGTACGAAATAATCGTGTTCGTATATATAGTAGTACTCGTAGTATTTTAGGGAAATGCCTTGGTTTGGTGGAAAGCCAAGAAGCAAACAGACGTGTTAGAGTAACATAGATTTGTACCAACGCTTTTCTTATAACAAAAAAGATTATATATATGTACCTTCCTCGGATCCTTGAAATTATTTTCGTCAGTGACGCTTGTCGATGAAAGGATCGTCTTTGATAAGGATCGTAGTTTCTTGGACCCGGTGAACGTCATTGTGAAATCTGTACTGGTGTTGCCGAAATTCACTACCTGTATTATATATTCGCCCACCGTTAGTTGTTTCTAATAGGATATAAATGTACCTATCGCCTTAGGTTTTGGTTAAGAATGTTTATCTAACATGAGACCAGAGCCAGGGTGACAAAATGTCACGTGTTCGAATTCTGCCAACCCCAATATTGCTTCATTTAACAGCAGTTTCACTAGAAATACGAGAGACTACTACATACGAACCTTGACAGTGACGTAACTCTCGTTGTTGTCAAATCTCCCCTTTCGACTGATAACAGACGCAACAAGGGGACGATTTGCATCCAGTAGCTTGGAGTGCCGTAGACAGCAGCTGAATTGAAAACGATTGCATCTGGATTCCACCTGTATTTGTATTAACATACCTCGCTCAGCAAATAAAATGGGTTTCCAAACTGAAAAAATAGACCTATATATTACTTGAAACTAATAAGTACTCGATTTCTTCTCTACACGAAATAGTGCAAAAACAAAATGGGTTGCCAAAGTATCGGAAAAATAGACTATATATTTACTCGATCTCTTCTCTGCACTCGAATTCATTCAGAGACATCTTAAAAACAAGGATATAGAGATGGAGATATACATACCTCCTATCATTCGTATTAACCAATAGTGGCGCGTAGCAAGCCATTGCAACAACATCACTGTAAATAATCGTAAACAAATCAAATCCAATGAACAGATAGTCATTTGTTTAAATCTTATATTCATTTAATCAAAGACAAACTACCTGTTTTTCTCTATGCCTATCAGGAACGCGGCTTCAGCTAGTGCAACGTGCAAATTTCCCAATCCTGCACCTTCAGTTACAGCATATTCGCTAACAAAAACCTGTGGAAAAAAGAATAGTTAATTTAAAATAGATGAATTATCGAAACAATTAACTAATTAACTCAACTAACCTTTGGCCCACTACGTGGCAGGGAGTCGAAATGATGTCGAAGAGCGAACATGTTGGCCAGGGTAGTATAATTCTGAAATTAATTAGACCGATATTGATAATTAGTTAGTAGTTATCGATTGTTTTCTGAAATAATTATCCACCGATATTGATCTGTAATAATGTTGGGAGAAAGGTTATTAATAGCTTACGTGGTAATCAAACAGGTCGGATGGATGATCCAACGAAGCTTTGATGCCATCACAGTTGGAAATCGCTTTTATATCTGGATAGGAGCGCTTCAAGGCCGTATAAAACGGCATGTAGTATTCTGGTTACGAAAAGTTGTAGTTTCATTAGATTCACTTCATCAAGTCATGACAATAATCAAGCAAATTATTCTACAATTATGGCGGAAATTATATATCAACAACATCAGACCCTTAGTCCAAAAAGATTTGGAATGGACTACCATGAATCAATATCTGAAATCATCATCCTTAAAAAAAATTGTAACAAATAAAAATAAAAGTGCCGGAAATTATATATATACTCCGTATATTTATATATATATATACCTCTATAAAATGGAAAATCGCAGTCTTCGTTGCCAATTGCGACATATCTCAAGGTAAAAGGTCGTGGATGACCCATTTTAACTCGAACGGACCCCCAAGTAGAGCTAGCTTCGCCTGTGGCAAATTCAATTCCGTCTAGCATGTCCTGAAAACAAATTAAAACCAATACATATATATATAAAATAAACCCCGAGTTAAAAAATTTGAAAAATAAAATAATTACGAATAAATAAAAAGAGTCTCAAATATATATCCTCCGCCACCTGAATCCTCTCAAACAAACCGTAAAGAAAATAAAGTTGAAACCGTCTCAAATGAATGTCCGAACTTAAGGTAATACCTGGACAAATGGCTGAATGCTTGAAATGTTAACGTGTTCGGCACGGCTGATTCCTGCATGTATATGACCATAAGTCCATCATAACTCGTTTGAGCACAGAAGTTACCAACAAATTATAAGAATAACTAAAACAATAATGCAAATATAATAGTAAAACATACCACAATTGACGACCCATACAGGTTCGGCACCAAGATCCTCAGCCAGCTTCAAAATAATACGGAGTAGCATCATATATTACTCAATTCTGAGCATGATATATATATATATAACTCAATTCCGGAATTAAAAAAGGGAAGGAAAAAAAATGATGAGCCCTACCAGAAGTCCTTCGAAAAAACCGAGCCCATCGTCTGTCCAATAATTCCAGGCATCGCTAAAGTGGCCGGGTCTTTCTTGCCAGGGTCCTACCGTTTTCTTCCACTGGAGCCTATTTTGCGACTTTATTCCCTCGACGAAGGTGCCACCTGAAATGAACCGGTTAGAGTGTCACTAGAATCTACTTACAAATCACTGATACAACTTAATATTTCAATTTCTCGTGGTTTCTATATATAGGATCTTACAAGATAGCGAAGGGTTTTACAATAAAACTAACTAAGCTAGATACATGATACGATATTTAAGAGCTAATATAATTACAGAATTCGAACCAACTATTTACTAATACTCGTACCTTGTAACTAATGTTTTAATTAGACTATTAACGTGAAATTTACCAACTATTTACCTGGAAAACGTAAGAACCCGGGCCTTAACTCGGCTAGCATTTGATATATATCCGTGCGGAACCCGTGACCCTACAACACAAATTGTATCGACCGTTGGTAAAAACATTTAAAACAAAAAAAAAAATTGTTCAAATAATGTATAGTACTTACCTTGTAGGTATCGGTTGGCATAGCGGATATCTGGTCGAACCAGATCACCCCTCTCCGATTGGTGGTGAACTGGAGTCGTGCGTTGGGGTTCGACTTGATGGCGGTTAGCAAAAGCTCCATCCTCGTCCAATTCAGTGGAGGGGATACGGGCGACCTACAAAAACATAGCATTAATAAATATAATGTCAGCGTTACTGTTATTAATGTTCAGTGTTACTAATGTTTTGAGTATTTTTTTTAATCAAAGGTAAATAAATGATTGAGACGTAGGAACTTACACTGTTATCGGTGAAGAAAGAGACTCGGTGCCATTCTCTGTTGCGAAGGATACCGTTATGGGCACCATATGGGACGAACGGAATTCAAAAGAGATCTTGTACTGCTTGCCCTTCTCGATATTCTGCAAAAAAAAACGATGAAATGCAAAACCTCAATTCGAAAAAAAAAATTCGTACTTATTTTATTTTATTATTAAAAAAAAGCAGAAAGTAGGAATATACCATGCCCCAGAAGCCGGGGTTGTAAATACCCACGTGGGCTGGGGTATCTCTGAGAACGTCGACTTTGAGGGCGACTGGATTACGCGGGAAGGGTGACGAGAGGTCAGTGGAAACGAGTATGTCTGACTCGTTTCCAATGAGTCCCCAAGGGCTCAAGTCGGACTCAGCTTGGGTCCCATTATTGGCCTCAAATCCTACAAATTAATTAAACTCGACTTTATTAGTTCAATATTATATACAATTATATATATCTAAAAAAAAAGTAATATCCATATGTGATCGAAAATCAAAACATATATACCCCGATTGCTGACCATCTCGGCCCATAATCCACCCGCTCCAGCGTGGTTGATTTCCTGCAAAATTCGGACATGGTCGATCAAATTCCAACGTACAATCTTTTTTTTAAAGACGCGATAAAAAAAACGTTTTAGCTTCGAGAATAAAGAAAATAAACTTGTGCATACGTACATACATATATGATAAACTAAACGTAATTTACCTCGAAAAAAATCCCGAACAAATCATTTGGAATCGGCCTTTGAGTCTGGTTTAGGTCTACCGTAAGGGTAGACCCATCGACACACACCATCGCCAGACTCACCACCATCGACAATGCGAAGAAAAAACAGTGATTTATCTTCATTATTCTACGAGTATTATGATTATTTTTATGTAATTATGACTGGTTCAAGTCGAGTTGTTTTTAGTTCGTGTAAAATATGAGATGAAACGTATGTGTGTGTATACTGTATATATATATGGGAGTAACCCGGTTTTGGTTTGAGGAGGATTACGTGCGAACTTAGATCGTTCGGATAGAGCAACATTTGGTTTTCATGAGGTTGGATTGGGACCAAAAGGATTCTTTGTTGATTCGAATTTGCATTTGTAGAAAGAGTTGGTGATTTGATATCTGCACATGGATTAAGAAATGGATAATGGAAGGTGGTAAATTGTTGGGTGGGATTCAAGATGTCAAATCACAAAAAATAACCAATAGAAAGAGAGTATAATGGATGAATAAGGAAAGTTTTGAAGTGGAAAAATCTTAGTGGAATTTCCTTTTAAGGAGAGTGGGAAAATCTTAGTGGTGGTGAGGGAGCAGATAAATATACTCATATAGTAGCATGATAGTAGGGATGTCAATTTCACCCGAACCCGTTCAAAATCCATCCACCCGAACAAAATTAATGGACGAAAACCCGAACTAAATGGATTTTAAGCGGATGACGGATGAATCGGGTCGGATTCGGGTGGAGATTTTTCACCCGTCACCCGATCCGTCCACCCGATCCGTTCACCCGTTTATAGATTTTTTAAAAAAATTATATGAATATATAAAGAAAATAATTAATTTCACTATATTTTTATACTCATTATCCTTTTTTTTCTTAAAACTCTAAGAAAATATTTTCCGTAATCACTTTGGCGGCCACCGTTTTAGATTTTCTTTCCCGTCTTAATTTCCGACCACTAAAAAACTTTACGCATCTTATAATTTGCATATTTGTTATTGTATTTAAAAAAAATATTTTTCATCCGCTAAGCACCCGATCCACCCGAATCACCCGCGGATGACGGATGGATTGGATCCGGGTGGTGGGTTAATCGGGTGACGGATGGATCGGGTGGAGTATGCGGATTCGGGTGATGGATTCGGGTGAGGCTCCACCCGACCCGAAACCGACCCGTTGACATCCCTACATGATAGCATGGCAGCCAGCCCCAAACCCATTTAATGAAGAATCACTTTTCAAAATAGCAAAAAGAAAAAACACAAATACTTCCTTAGAAGACAAAATAATTGCTCAATAATTATTGTGTACAACCGTTGTACCATGCGACAGTAGTAAAAGTTTGCAACTTACGATAAAAAGTGATCATTTTAGATTAGTTAGTTACCACTTTCAGATAAATAGTTACCACTTTTTCATATTAAAACGTGGTCACTATTTAACTTAAAGTGGTCACTAAATAACATAAAGTGGTAACTTTTTACCATAAATTAGGTCCGTCGTACGGTACAACGGTTGTATACTATAATTTGTGATAATTGGTTGTACGTTGTTGAAGAATATTCGCTTTCTTCTAATTACGTAATTAATGAAGATAAAAGTGGATAATGCATGTTGATGATGAGTATTGGAAATAATAATGTTGATACTCCTCCAAGTCAATAGTTACCTTGTACAGCTTATTCCGTATCATTGTATGTATGTCAATAATATCAGCACATATCGTGATCTTGCTTCATTAGTTAATACAATATCACAGTGTGATTACTTCCGTAGATACTAAGACTATGTTTATCCACAGACCCATCATTTTACCTCAGGCTCGGCCACCTCAGCTTTCCACTCACTTTTCATTCTTCAGACTCAGATTCAGACTCAGACTCAGACTCACTACAGAAGTACACTTTATCCACAGACTCATCTCAGACTTTCTCCCCTCATCTACCTTATTTTATACTCTCTCAGTCTCTCCCCTTCTCTATGATATTCCACAATTGGTTTTGGGAAGTTTTTAAGAAGGAGGGAATATGTGGAGGAAAATGAATGGGAAGAAAAGAAAGTGGGGTCACAAACAATAAGAACCACAAAATATAGTACTAAAAAGAAGAGTGGAACATCTTAGTGAATTTTCCTAAAAAGGAAATGTAGAACATCTTAGTGAAGGGGAGGGAGTATTATTTTTTATTCATCTCACCTCAACTTTTTATCTACCTTATTTTATTTTTTTATTTACAACATCTCACCTCAACTTTCTACATAACTTATTTTATTTTTTTATTTACCTCAATATCTACGATTATTTTATAACTTGATTAATTACTCGAGTAATTACAATTAAATATTTAATTGTTAAATAAATATTGTGACATACGAATAAATTTATTTCCAAGTGGTCATTATTAAAAGTGGCAAACGGGCGGGTGGGTCGAGTTCGGGTTGGGTTGTCGATAAACCTGGCAAACAAGTCAACTGGGTCGGGTTTGGGTTAAGTGAGTTTCGCTTTGGCTTTGGGTCGGGACAGATCATTTCGGGTTTGCTATTTTCATCTTTTTAGGGATATCGACTCGTTTTTTATAATAATAGTCGAGTCAATTTCGGGTTTACTCGGGTCAGGTTACGAGTCCACCTAGAATCTTTAGTTTGGATATCAGATTGAGATCGAGTTGGCTTATTAAGGTTGGGTCATTTCAGGTCGAGTCAGTTTTGTCATGTCTAGTTGTCGGGTCTGGGTCAGATCGTTGGTTCGGGTCGGTTTGGTCATGTTCAGGTCAAACTAGGTTTTGTTTGGTTTGGTCGGGAATAACTATCAATTCATTATCCGTTTTTATTACTACGTGCAATATTATTTATCATTTATTATACAAATTTGCTTTTTATCATATATACAAGTATACAACTATATCATCTAATACAAATTATTTTGATCATGTCCTTTTATAATGAAGTGAAATGAGCTAAAGTAAAATAAGTTGAACTGAACTAAACTGAGGTCAGTGAGCTGAGACAAATTGAACTAAAGTAGCCTGAAATACAGAAATAATAATAACAAGTTTACTAGTTACAAAAAAAATTATTAATTATTTTTGTAACAACAAATAATAATGTTAATTATTGTATCAAAAATATTAATTATTATAATTATTATATTAATTTTAATTTTAATAAAAATATTATTAATAATAATATTTTATAATAATAATAATAATATTTATAACAATAACAATAACAATAGTAATAATAGTAATAATAAATAATAATATTAATAATATTAATTATTAATAATATTATAATAATACTATATTAATAATCAATATTAATATTTAATAGTAATAATATTAATAACAATAAAAACAATATTAATTTTTATTATTATATTAATATTAATTTTTATAAAAATGTCATTAGTTTTAATATTTAACAAATAATAATAATAATTAATAATAATTAATAATAATAATAATTAATAATAATAATAATAATAATAATATTAATAACAACTCATTTGAACTGAACTGAACTAAAATGAACGGAACTGAACTGAACTAAATGAACGAGTCTGAGGATGAGTCTTTGAAATCCAAGACTCAACTTCAGACTTATCTGAGTCTCAGACCGTCTCAACCACTTTAACCAGGTATGAGTCTCAGACTCAAAGAATCTGAGACTCGGACTTTTGTTCAGACTCAACTTCAGACCTTCTTTAATCTTTCATCCGTCTGAGCCTCAGACTCGTACCAACCACATTATCCAGGTATGAGTCTCAGACTCGTATTCAAACTCCCTTTAAACTTAGCCTAAGGTCTTTCACTTGTATAAATGTATCTAACATATTGAATACAACTCATCTTTTGCATCTTCTTCATAATGAGAAGAGAGGTACGGTTTAGTATGACTCACGACCCAATTAGGCAAATGGTATACCGTATACAAGTAGTAACGTAAAGTGATCAAAATAATACTCGTATATACTTCGTAGTACGATTTTTCTTCCTCGCTTTTAAACGTGGAAACATTTTCAATTTGTCATACACTTATACACATAGTACTACTATTTACGGAGTATTTCGTAATTAACACCAAACAGACGAGAAGAATGACTCATTATTATACGCATATGATGAACTCATTTCATGATATACTTGTCTTATTCTATAACAGGAGCTCACTGTCACACATGATTTTTTTTCGTGATACTGAGTAATAACTTAGTTGTGTGCATGCACTATCTTATAAGAATGACTCATTTTAATGTTTATTATAACAATCTTCCTTATTTTGATAAAAAAAAAGATATTCTTTGAATTTCTTAAATAAGAATTTTCACGGGATTCTTCTCACTTCTCTTTTACTTTTTTTAGTACTCTATTAAATATGCTGAAATTTCAACGTGATTTTTCATTTACAAGGTGCTTAACAATTATCCACTTTTTTCTTATATGTCTTTGATTCTTACACAAAAATTGTAGCTCTCGAAAATTAACAACACGACGCATGCATTTGTATAACTGGTTCGTGACATTTTTTTCATACACCTCGAGTCCTAAACTAAATGATTATTATTTGATCCATTATAAGAATACGATGGATACTACTGTCACAAGGGAGACTAACTGATTAAAATATACCAATAAAAAACATGGGAGATTGGGAGGTAGGATGATTGGATGCATAAGAATGAGACTATGAGAGGAGTACCGACCAATTTCTCGTAGTCTCGTGTGCGAAGGCAACTAGCCAAGTCGGCCTTTTGACTAACCAAAAAAAGACTTGGTTATAAAGAAAAATGCATGTATGTGTTGGCACTTGGCATATTGGTAGCTTGAAATATCACACAAAATTGAAAGAAATCGCAAATGTCTCCATCTTTCTCAACCTCTGAATACGAGACTTTTGTTTTCTATACAAAACCTTCTTCCTCTCTTTACAACCTACCTACTCGGTATATTGGATCCATATTATGATTATGATGTAAAATCGTCTTTTGTGACACAAGTAAACTTCTTTTTGATCTAATAACGATTATGATCTTAGTAGTCGGTTCAGATCCTATATACCATGAATATATATGGAATACCACCTTTCGACCTCTCATTATCTTACTCCCTCCGTTCCAATGAATTGTTTGCCTATTCCATATCAGGGCGTCTCAATGAATTGTTTGTCTTTCTATTTTAGGAATGTTTTTTATATGCAATTTGATCATTCTCATGAATTTTGTTCTACATGTCACTCCCTCATTGGTTCTCTTAACCTTGGTGCCAAAAGGAAAGACAAACAATTCATTGGAACGAAGGGAGTATTAACTAAGCTAATTGACATTTGTTATACGAGTAATTTTTGTTCGTTAAAGAAAAACTACGAGGGTGATTACGATATCCACATGGGTTCATGAATATTGAATAACACCTTTCGAGTTTCGATCTCTCGTTATTTTATTAACTAAGCTAGTTGACATCTGTCAATACGAGTAACTTGTTTAAACCGTCTCTTCTCATACAAATAACTATTTTGGTTTAAGAAAAACTACAAGGATGATTACAATGTTGAGTTGGATTCACGAGTAACACATTCGACCAATGAACCCATCGTTTTATCTTATTAACTAAGTTAGTCGACGTGAGTCGATACGAGGAATTTGTGTGTAGACATCTAGTTTGTTTGTTTGTTGGTTTACAACGTATATTTGCACCATGACACGCCCTTCCTCTCCCCACACTCTTCCAGATCTCTCTCTCTCTTTCTCCCTCTTCTTCTCTTCCTCGTATGCTTTCTTTAAGGATTCCACATTACATCTAATCTCACATTTTAATTAACTAACACCATTAAAACACCATGGTTTCTTTGCTAACACAAAATGGACTAATTCCAATCCAAACAACCAATGAAAACACAAACTTGAGAAGAAGAAGAACAAGACCCATCACTTGTTTACAATCAGAAACCCCAAAATTCTTACCAAAGTTGAAATTTCTCAACAAAATAATAGAACCCAATTCAAAAACTTACCCTAATTTCATTGATTTACCCTCAAAGTTTGCACCTTTTAAAGAAAATAACAAGAACAAGAAGATAAGGGGAGGAGATAATGTGTTGGTTGTTGAGGTACAAGGGGATAAGAAGAACAAGAATTATGTTGGGAAAGTGTATAGTAATGAAAAGATGTTAGTTTTATGTGGGTTTGGGTATTGGATTCAAGGGTTTAGATGTTTTCCATGGTTAGCTTTGAATTTTCATATGGCTAATAATCTTAGTTTTGATCCTTCTACTTTGCAACTTGTTCAATACTTTGGTGCTTTGCCTATGGTTGCTAAACCTTTGTATGGCATTTTGAGTGATGCTCTTTATATTGGTGGTGCTCATAGGATTCCTTATATTTGCATTGGAGGTACTTCTTCTCCTTCTTCTTTACTCTCCCTCTTTGGTGTGTTCTTCAATTAATTTTGTCATTTTGTAATTAGTATGTGATTTGTTTGTGTGTGCTTAATTGTCATTTTGCAATTAGTTTGTCATTTGTATGTGTGTGAGTGAGTGTGTGTGTGTTGGGTGTTGCAAGGACAAATATGATGCTGACGGGATTCGAACCCAGATGATGAAACTATTATCAGTTAAGCTAGTTGACATCTGTCGATTAGTATGTGATGGAATGCTTGATATAGGTGGACAATTCCACATTGGATGGTGTTTGAAACTCTTTCCGTTCCAGTCATTTGTTTACTTTGAGACGGAAGAAGGGTTTGATAGCATGAATTGTGGGGGTGAGGCTTAGAGAGTTTGTATAGTACTCTCTTAGACCTAATATAGAAACCTTAGAAGTCCAATAGGAAAACCTAGGCCTAGGGATACCGTCCCGTGATTGTTGTTTGAAGTGGATACCACACCCTTGTGACTTTACCGACTTGGCTAGTTGATGCCCATCAGTTAGTATGTGATGCAATGCTTGATATAGGTGGACAGTTTCATATGGGATGGTGTTTGATATTTGCGAATGTGGGTCATGTTTGATTGTAATGAAACCTATCAAATTTTGATTGAAGGAGTGTAAATGTGTAATGGATGATGCAATGGGTTACCCTTTGCCTTTTGTCGAGACTATGTTTCGGATTTGAAGCTAACATATGATCATATTCTCCAGCTCTATTGCAGGTATTGTCATGGGGGCCGTTAGCAATAATCCCGTTTGCAGGGGAAGTGCTTCCAGCTCTAGTCGCATGTGTTCTTCTCGGTAACCTTGGGGCCGCTATCACAGAGGTAGCACAAGACGCCCTTGTTGCTGAATACGGACAAAAACACAAAGTAGTCGGTTTACAATCCTACACATTCATGGCGATTGCAGTTGCTGGAATCCTAGGCAACTTACTCGGCGGCATACTCTTATCAAAAACTCACCCACGAACGATTCTATCCATCTTCACTGCGCTCCTATCCCTACAATTCTTCATCAACTTGTCAACCAACGAGGAATGGCTCGGTCTATCAAAGCCCTCAACTTCAACTCAGCTAGATGAAAAAGAATCGGTCTTGAGCAGTGTCAAAAGACAGTTCTCTAATCTTCTTCTCGCGTTGAGCACCGAGAGAATATCTCAACCGTTGATATGGGTAGTTGTTTCAATCTCAATGGTTCCGATGCTTACAGGATCTATCTTCTGCTACCAAACCCAATCCCTGAATCTCGACCCATCAATCATCGGAATGTCAAAAGTAGTCGGTCAAGTACTCCTTCTATCCCTAACCGTGCTCTACGACAGATTCTGGAAGAAAATCCCTTTGAGAAACCTGATCGCGACAACCCAAATCCTATACGCCGCTTCCCTTCTTCTAGACTTCGCTCTCGTCAAACAACTCAACACAAGAGTCGGGATCTCAAACGAGGTCTTCGCCTTCTGTTTCTCTGGGTTAGCTGAAACTATAGCGATATTCAAAACCGTGCCCTTCTTTGTTCTCATCGGAAGCTTATGTCCTTCAGGGTGTGAGGCCTCGGTTATTGCGTTCCTAGCATCAGCAATGACATTATCCTCAATTGTGAGTGGGTTCCTCGGGGTTGGAGTAGCGAAGGTGCTAGGCATAACCTCGGGGAACTACTCTAGCCTTCCAGTTGGAATTACACTGCAGTTTTTGGCAGCTTTGGTGCCGTTAATCTGGATCAACAGTTTACCACTTGAGTTGCCTGCATTCGACAAGGAAGTTAAAAAGGGTAGAAGTAGAAGAAGCCGGAGATATCGGAAAGCTGGAAGGCTGACTCTCAACTCTATCATATCCTATCGACGAGAAACTGACTCCGATCCACAACCCTAAACCTAAATCAGCAGTGGAACTGTGTACAAAACTAGGATTTAATAGGATGCTCAGTGAGGCTTGTACTGTGCAGGTGGCCGAGGAACTGAGTAACGTCTGCAGAATGCTGTATTTCCGCTGCAAATTTTGGCTGGAGCGAGTTTCTCTCGTGATGAAGACTTACAGTCGGACATTGGCTTCGCAAAGGCTCCTTTGCTTCGTCTTTTTTGGTCCATTTACATCAGTCTCGGAGATACTGATTCGATTTGTTCCGATTCTTGTTAATAGAAAGTTGAATTAACAGAATAGAGTCTTGAGAAATGCCTACAATTTTAGCTCTTTGATGTAAAATTGTAAACTTGTGGAATGTGGATCACTCCCATTTTCTATGAATCTAAATTTGAAGGCTATGACAAATTGGTTTTGGGCTGTTTTGGAGTTCATTCACATCCTTTTGCCTTAGAGGTCCTAGACCTAGTCACGGACCGGGCCTGGCCAACTTGACCCAGGACCGGACCGTGAGGGTGGTTGGGTACTTGGGTTGGATTGGTTGAAGCCTAGCCCGAATCCGGCATGACATAATTTTTTTTAAAAAAAATTCAAATTTGGTGGCCCGACAGTCTAAGTTACTCCCTCCGACCCTCCGTTCCAATGAATTTTTTGCCTTTACTTTTGGCACCAAGGGCAAGAGATCCAATTAGGAGGTGACATGTGGAGCCAATGATCAAATTACATATTAAAAAATATTCCTAAAATAGAAAGACAAACAATTCATTGAGACGTCCCAATATGGAATAGGCAAACAATTCAATGGAACGGAGGGAGTATTTTTCTTGGACTTGGAACCGGCTCGAGCTAGCTCGAGCCAGGGCAGGATGGTCTAGTTGACCATATCTGGACATATGCGCTAGGCCAACCCGTGAAATGTTGGGCCCTACACTAGATTTTTTATAAAAAAAAAGGGCAAGATCAGATTGGAGTTGGCAGTCGGGTGGTTCTGGTTCGGGTCAAGTCGGGTTTAGATCGTTATCGGGTTGCACGAGTCGATATAAGAACAATAACCTAAAAAAATCTCATATATATATGGATCTAATCATAAACTTAAGAAGAACAATGTTTGCACGAGTGATTTTATGCCAATAATCAATACTCTAACAAATTAATTGGTAATTTGGTATGATGAAAGCAATTGAAGAAGGGCCAATTCTAAGATAAAATTAGGTACACATTCAAACTTAATTCACTTGACCAACTCACTTCTCAATTCTCCCATTTGTGAATTTATTTATTTAATTATTTTAATTGCCCTTTTAAATTAATTAATTATTTTACATGAGATTATGATCATTTTATTCCATTTATTCCCTTTGCTTGATGATATATAAGAATATTATCGGAACACAAAAAAAAAATTATAAAAGACACTCTATCAGTATCGTGAACGAGAGACCTCCTACATGATGAAGTAGTTAATTTTGACAGTAAATCTGTACTGTAATTAATTTAGTGTGAGACGATCTATCAGAGGACCTACTGAAGCTGGAATAGTACTTGGTTCTTAGCATGAAAGGCACTAACTAAACGAACTTGATCTCATCAACTTTTAACCTTCCAAATTGATAGCAATTGTTACGTCCAATTCCTAAGCTACTCACTTATTAGTCAGCCAGTCAAACTTTCGGTTTCAATATGTTCTTTCATTCCATAATTTCATACTAGTATTATATAATTTCATCATTTTATAATGTTATGCATCCACCCTACTAGATTCGCAGATTTGTTTGATCGACATTAAGATTGGATGATGACCATCGATTGTATCTGCAACCGTCTCAAAGTAGTTTAACTTGTACGAAATATGTATGCTTTCTGTTCTGAACTGAATTATACTCCGTAAGTTTTTGAGTTAAAACATCTACGATATATTATGTGATTTAGTTTGAAAATTTTGCATTACAGTTCAGAAAATTTACAACAAAATTCAAAAAAAAAAAAACTGTGTGATAACCTTCAAAATCACAAAACACAGGTATAAGAGCAATCACAATAGTGGTTTTCTTTTTCTTGGGTTTGTCACCAAGAACTCTATATTATAAAGTTCTTCTATTGTGTATTGCATTGGGTTTGTAAAAATAAGAATTTGGTTCTTATTTAAGAACCAAGTTCTTGCATTTTTCAAGGAAAATAAAATAATTTGATTGGAAAACAAATAAAAATGAGTCCCATTTAAGAACAAAATAACAAGTTCTAAGAACTTATTTTTGAGTTTTTCTATTGTAATTGCTCTAAATAGAGTCATGTACAAATACATACAACTGGTTGTATAATCTACCATTCAGATTTTTGTGGCTATTAGACCCCACAAAAATGACTTAACTCGATATCCGAACTTAAGATCTGAATATGATCCGTAATCTGAATTGACCCGGTCTAATCCGAACGACCAAAATTTCTATTGAATCAAACGAGTCGATAACCCTACAAAAGTTGAATATATCAAAACCCAAAAATGATCCAAACGCGAGACCTGAGACTCGACTCGAAAGTGACCCAACCCAAAGTTTATGCGACTCAAATCCGATCCAGTTGATCCGTTTATACTATTATTAGGGCTTGACTTGAAATAGTAGACTACTAGAATCTAGACTAACATAGACTAAGGCCATGTTCTTTTGGACTGAAACTGACTGAATTTAATTTGACTGAAATATAGAGACAAAATATGCCTCTTGGAGCTAAACTGAACTGAACTGAACTGAAACAGACTGAATATAAGTCCAAAAGAACAGGGCTTAAGAGTAAGAGTGTACGAACATTCCATTGTGTTAGTATTTGAGATCTTAGAAAGTGTGTTACTCATGATATTATTGTTTTGATAGATATTCATATCGAGTAATTAATTAAATTGTTATTAAAAGAGAGATATTTACATGATAAAGTTAAGGGACTTCACGATTGCATCATCACGACGAAAGGACAAAGCAATTCATACTTATAATAATGAATTAGGAGTACTAAGTACAGTAATTAATAAACAATACAAGATCGTGAATGCTGATTTTTATTATGGAATATTTGTTGTGAAAGATAATATAAACTAGAATGTACTGTGATAAAAAGGATTGTACTTCATGTATGTGGTTTGTAAAGGGTGATTAGACTCTCAATTGTAAATTAACCAAAGTAATTAACTTCATTCCAAATTGTTTTTCTTATCAATAAGACTCGATTTTTTCTGGCTGAAAGTGGTTGAATTTCAATTTAGATGAGATGAACTTAATGTAAGTTAACTTAGTTTAATGGGATCACTGATTCTCAAATGAGACGGTCTCACATGATGACGGTTACCGTTTTGAGTTTTAGTGGATTATACTCCCTCCGTCCCAATGAATTGTTTGCCTATTCCATATTGGGTCGTCTCAATGAATTGTTTGTCTTTCTATTTTAGGAATGTGTTTTATATGCAATTTGACCCTTCTCATGAGTTTTGCTCCACATGTCACTCCCTCGTTGGATTCCTTACCCTTGATGCCAAAATGAAAGGCAAACAATTCATCGGAACGGAGGGAGTAGAGTGTATCTCACAATAAACGTGTGTAAGACGGTCTCACAAAAGACTTACTATAATGGGGTTGAGTCAAATTGAAATGAAGTAAGTGGCTTGGACTGAATTGACTAAGACAAATCAAAGAACAACGTACATGATGTTTAGTTCGTACTAGTAGCTAGGTTATGTGCGAACTTATTAAGAGATCTAGGAATAAATCCATCAGTATTACAATGAAAATCAAGGACCTAGGAGGCCAATAACTTCAATTCTATGATCTTTGATGTCGCAGTTTGCTAGTAATTAAACGATCATAATATAAGACAAGTCTGTGTGCATGCAACGAAATGTGATAGAATTCATGGGCGGATGGAGGCTCATATGGTAGCCTCAAGTCTACCGCACAGTTCCGCTTCATTCGATAGCACTTGAAGACCAAAAACTGGTACTCTCTGTTCCAATGAATTGTTTGCCTATTCCATATTGGAGCGTCTCAATGAATTGTTTGCCTTTCTATTTTAGGAATGTTTTTTATATACAATTTGACCATTTTCATGAGTTTTGCTCCACATGTCACCTTCTGATCATTGGATCCCTTACCCTTGGTGTCAAAAGAAAAGACAAACAATTCATTGGAACGGAGGGAGTAATAGATATGCAGATATTCACATGTTGACGGGTAGTCAACAAGCAGGAACACTAGATCCCCTCCGATGAGCAGCTTGATCAACTCGAGCTCAATTGTATCACCTTTCGAGGCCACCTTAATTGCATAAACGAACTCCGTGAAGGGTCGAGGCATTGCATGAATCTTCCGTCCCGTTGGCTCTAAGAAGGTCGATTGTGAGTATAGTACGAGTAATTAACATGGATCATAATATAAGAGTTTCTAGAATCAAATGAAAGCATTTTGAAGAGTTGGAATCACTAGAGATATGTGAAACTTAATTAATTAATAATAATAATAAATCATGATTGCATTATCGATCGCCACCCTTAATTAGCTTCTTATCTTCAAATCCAATCTGAAAACAACTTTTGTGTAGAATGCACCATGGGTTTTTTTTTAGGCTTTTTTTTTAGGCTATTTTGCTTTATACGTATGTACAAACTCCCGACCAAAAGATTATAAACAATTATTTAAATATCTAATCTTTGTATTTATTTTGTAAGAATTCTGCTTACTAAGCCTCCACTTTGTCCTTTTGTACGATTTCATTGTCGAATGTTAGGAAATTCGTACGCAACACATATATACACCATTATTATTATTCTATGATCGGATTTTATTTTCACCCATAATATGCTCGTTCATTTATTTGTCTTCCATATTTATTGTGCAGAATATTTTAATCAACCACAAACATATGAATGAGACGAAAGTGGTGCTTAAGGATTGGTAATAAATACAGTACAGAGTAACTAAATAAGCTAAGCGAAGATATAAGCTAAGGGATAACCAAAAAGGGAGAAAGCATTGAGAAGGGGTAAATTCAAGTGGTAAGAGTTCTCTTGCTCTGATAGAGAAGTTGGAAGCAAGGCATCCGAGGTTTTGATGAAACGGTACGTCGGGTGGTTTAATGGTGAGTGGCGTATGTGCTAAACTGATTGATCTCAACATTCCTGATAGTGCAAGGAATTGAAAAACTTCCTGCATCACCCATTTTGATAGAGATTTTGCTTGATATGATCAGGGCCGGCCCATATGGGGTTCGGTCCGGTTCAAGAAACCGGAGCCCAAACAAATGAGGGCCTCAATATGTATATTGTTCATACAATTTTAGCTAGAAGTGTTAATGTGGTGTAGTGGATAAGATACAAGTCCATTGACGATATAAAGGTTGTGGGTTCAAATCTTCTTAGTTGCAATTTTATATTACTGTACTATATTAAAGGCCCCATATTGAAGTTGTAACAAGGCTTCCAAATTTAATGGGCCGGCCTTGGATATGATAGAACTACATTCATCAGTGAGAGCAATAAGGTTGGCATTATTTTTGCGAAGGTTGATGTCCTTTTTGTTCACTTATGCTCGACCGGGGAAGGGAAGTGGCCAGAGGAGCGAGCATATAGTTTGGGAGGTAGATCATAGATTCCTCCAAAATCTCTTCAAAGTACACGTTTGTTCCTTGATCCCCGTAATATATTTGAAAGGCTCTTAGTTAATATATACTCCTCTTAAAAGAGATCGATTATTTGAAGATAAAAGCAGAATTAGCCAAATGAAATTAGCTTAGACTTTGTGTCATCAAAGCAACAATGTTCTTAGGGGGCGTTTGGTTAAAACACGGAAAGGGAAAGGGAATAAACATGGGAAACAAGGTAAAGGAAAGAAAATCAAAGAGATTACCTTAGATTTTCCTTGTTGTTTGTTTAGAAATTATAGGGAATAGAAATGACGAGGTAGTGACGGTAATGACGAGATAGGTGATGGTGGTGACATTGGTGGTGGTGGTGATGACATTAGTAGTGGTGCCGGAGTGGTGGTGATTTTAGAGTGGTGGGTGATGAGTTGGGGTGGTGGGTGAGGGAATCAAAATCCAAACCCTTGGAGGTGGAAGAATGAAATTAAAGGAGTATGGAGGTTTGGGAGAGAATGCAAGGGGGAAAGAGAATGCAAAAAAATTAAAATAAACCACCACAAAGGGAACGAAGGAGGTTGATTCTCTTTCCCTTTCTTATAACCCCTCAACCAAACGACCCCTTTAGTTTATTTATTTTTAAATATCTATCTTAACTATGATTTTTTTTTTGTCTTTCACTAATCATCAATATCTATCATAACGTTTAGATATCAATATTTTATTAAATTCTTAATTTTATTTATGCAGTTATAATTCATAAGAGCTGTATTTATCATTTTTTTTACCATTTACCTATCATACCATCTCAAAATTATTATCTTAAGTTGATGACAAGATTACTAGAAAGAGTAGAGATTAGCATCCTAAATATAGTCAAAATAAATAGGAGTATGATGTATGTGGAGCATGACTAAAATCACTTTAAGAAGAAAGTAACATCAACACTTGGTGATTCCTCAATGGTTGCCTTGTGACTTTCACTGCTAAAAGTGGTGCCACCCAAACCAACAAATACTGTATTTAATTGCCCTAATTTTAATTCATCTTAATTGTGCATTATTATGTGCTTTATAGCCAATAATTCCCTGTGTCTAATAACTAATTACTCTACTAATTAGACCCAATTTTATAATGCCATACGTGGCATTTTAACCCCAATGAGAATGCATTTTTGTTACCCAATCCCTAGCAAAACTTCTACCATTTGTTCTTTTCTTTTGTTGGGGAGGCATCAATGAGTAATTTGAGTATCCAATTAGTAGACTTGATAAAACTAACCGGATATAATAAAGCTAATTTGAGACTTGTATCGACCAAAATTATAATAAACCTGAATTATTAACCCTGCCTAGATTCAGTGCGGATCTCCTGTCCCATTTTGTGTCCCACTTTGTGTGACACATCATACACTGGATGACACATCAACTGGTTATGATATTTGTTGCATATTTTATTGATTCAATAGGCGATGTGTCATCCAGTGTATGGTGTGGCACACAGAATGAGACACTAAAATGGGACAAGAGATCCGCTCTGGCCTAAATTGGCTCTATGTTGATCTGACCCTATAATTGACCTCATCTAAAGTGATCCAGAATAGTAGTTCACATCGATCGGGGTAAATGGTCTATTGTTTATGACAATTCTTAATGAAAAATGTTTTCGTAAAGTATTTTTTGTTCTGCAGAGTATATATATTTCATGTATCTTAATGATCTCTCTTTCTCTAATATAAATAGTGTTAGGTATCAAATGTTATATTGTATTGTGTTTTTAAGTCAAATCAAGTTATTTATTTCTTAGCTTCTATGAAAAATGAATGAACTGTAAATACACTCTCATTTTTCAAGACTATTTGATTGATTATCATATAACATATCTTAGGATAAGAATTGAGTTCCTGATATAAATAAACCAAGTTTTTAATTAAAATTAAAAACATATTGTTTCACGTAGCATACGAACTCTTTAAAACAAG
Organism: Agrostemma githago; assembly: GCA_958450325.1. Taxonomy (NCBI): domain Eukaryota; kingdom Viridiplantae; phylum Streptophyta; class Magnoliopsida; order Caryophyllales; family Caryophyllaceae; genus Agrostemma; species Agrostemma githago. The sequence goes on along the minus strand of OY288247.1, from coordinate 74,469,652 downwards.
TTCTTATTGACAAAGATTATGTTCTCTTGGACTGATCGAAATAGACTGAACTGAACTGAAGTACAGAGACAATATGAGTCTCCTGGGACTACTGAACTGAAAATAAGTTGAAAAGAACATGGTCAAACTCAGGTAGAAGAACTGCTATTACAAATTACAATTGCCACAAATAAACATTTAAAATGGAAGATATATATAGAAAACCCTCCATTAGAGCTTTATCACAAAGATTTTGAGTTTTGTTGTAACTTTTCTGAACTTTAGTGTAAAGTTGTCGATTTAAATCACATAAATGTTTAAGCTTGAAAACTTACAACTCAGCTCAGAAACTTTTATAAGCTCAATAAATATACACAAAAGCTCAAAAATTTTGCCTTAGTTGTACAATAATACTATTGTACAAGTAGGTGTATAATCCTTTTTAGTACCTTTATTATCCCCAAAACATCCTTTAAAGATAGCCAAAGGGTGTCTAATTAAGGGCATATAAGTAAAATCACTAAATCCTTGTGTTCCACACTTAATTAAGTCACTTAATTTGTTTTTGTAGATGATGTATGTAAAAAAGATCTAAATTTTTTAAAAGCCAATTGAAAGGGACATGCAAAGCTAAGGACAAATCTCAAAAGGGTGTGTAGTACATTGTTCTTAGAGTATAAATATGGAACAAATCACTTCCTTAATTGTATCAAATTATATTTCAAAACATACATCATAACATCACATATACATACAAATTAAAAGCAATTAATTAAGCTAATAATTAGCTAATTAATTAATTATATTGCTAGGGTTTTATATAATTAATTAGAGTAAATTAATTATATAGAAGAGGAGTTAATTAATTTAAATTAATTAATTAAATTAATTAGTGATTAGTGAATAGTGATGATGGGAACACAAATGGGGATGGGGATGATGGGATGGGGAATGGTGGAAGAAGGTGGATGGAGGAAAGGACCATGGACTAACCAAGAAGATAGATTGCTTATTGAATATGTCAAACTTCATGGTGAAGGAAGATGGAATTCTGTTGCTAGGCTTGCAGGTAATTGAGTTTTACTCTCTAATCTCTTTACTTTTTACCTCATTACTCTTTCCGTCTCAGTCATACAAATAACTGTGACGTAATCCACATTAGTATGGACTACTCCCTCAAATTTTTATTAATCTTCTCTGTTTCTTCCTTATTTCTATTTTGGGTCATCAACATGTGGTCTAGAATTACCCTTACATTTCTCTCTCATCCTTCTTCTCTTTTGAGTCACACATTCCTATTCCCTTATTTTTCACCAAAAAGTCAAATGAGAAGATAATAAAAAATCGGAGGAAGTAGTATTTATTAATTTCAGTTACTCATATGCAATAACGTTGTATCAATGCAAATTAAATAATCAAGTGGTTAAGGTTAGGTGCTCTGAGGCAATAGGTCTCAGGTTCGAATCTCCCTCCCTATATTGTAATGCGACTAAGTGCGCTCTTCGTTGAACCAAAAAAAATCAAGTGGACTTCGTTGATGTAATATGTATCAGTCGAGTATTTTACATGAAACTGAATGTTTTCGTACCATTATTTAAGTGTCTCATTTGAGATTTTTTTTCCTTTTGATTATGTTTTATAAAAGCGTACTTTAGTGTCAATAATGACAATTCTTTCAAGTAATCGTGAAATTACGATCACTTGAAATTAAAGAAAATAAAAACAGCTTACGTAGATTATTTATGATAAAATAACATGTTATTTATACTACTCCGTACTTTATATCTTCCTTTTTACAAGATTAATCGATTATATCTTTGAAAAAAAAACAAATTTTGTGATATTTCTTTCTTCCCTTCCCCCTCATACAATCATGATAACACCCAATAGAAAAAATATTGTTTGGTTGTCATGTGGGAAATGACTTCATGCGGGAAGTTCTACCCACTAAAGGGGACTTGGTGAGTAACTTTCCCTATTATGGAGGGAGTGGCAAATCTCGGGAAGTGACAATTCTCGGAAAGTGGTCAACCAAACAACATCCAAATATATCAATTCATGGAAAGTTTTACTTCTCATAATCTAAGAGGGCAATCAAACAACTCCTTCAATTATAGATACGTGTTAATGTTATTAAGATATCATCAAGGATTTGATTCCATTAACTTTAGTTAATTGTTATCACTCGTACGTACGTGGACGTACCAAAGTTCAATTGAGTTTGTGTCACGTACGTACCCTTTTTTCCTTCATTTAATTTATAAAATCTTTGGTGGACAAATATATGTTTATGTCATCCTTCACTTTGTCTCACTAATACGAAACTTACTAGTGGAATATACTCTCACCATCTCGTTAAAAAATTAAATAATATAAAACGTAATTAAATTAAATAACTGAGACAAAAAAGGTACGAGAACGTGTTATTTTTTTAAATCTCGCTTTGTTATCCATTTTATTTATAGTAAAACTACGTTGGTTATTTTAAGTAATTAGATTATTTGTATCTGAATTCTGATCTCATTATTTTTATATAATTTTGTATTATAGGATTGAGAAGGAACGGTAAGAGTTGTCGACTGAGGTGGGTGAACTACTTGAGACCCGACCTTAAAAGAGGCCAAATCACTCCTCACGAGGAGAGCATCATTCTTGATCTCCATGCTCGATGGGGTAACAGGTAATTAATTAATCTGTATTATTAAACTTGTTTTATCTACTGTCTTAAATTAAAGACTCCCGTTTGAGCTCAAAAGACTAATTAACTAATAGTACCATATTGATTATGCTTAGGTGGTCCACAATAGCGAGAAGTTTACCAGGAAGAACAGATAACGAGATCAAAAACTACTGGAGAACACACTTCAAGAAGAAGACAAAAGTTACTTCAATCGATAATAACAACAACGAGAGAACAAAAACTCGCTTGTTACGTAAACAACAGTTTCTACAACAACAACAGTATCATCAGCTCGTACAAGAACAAGCTCCGAATGATCCGTTTATGACAACGGATATGACATGGATGATATCGCTTTTACTAGGAGATGGAGAAAATAATAATAATAATAATAAGGTGACCGCTGTGGGTGTGGGGCCTACCAATAATAACACTACCACTACTCCTGCCACTACTAATAATCCTAGTTCATCTGGTTCTAGTACTCAGGATCAAACGAGCTTTTACCCTGCATTCAGTTATAACGACGGATCTACCTCGGAGGGATCGAATAACGAGGAATTTCTTCCATGGAACAGTTACGGGAATGTCGAGGGTTTTCAAGGAAATAATTATTGGAGTTCGGTTTGTGCTACCAACAAAGTTGGCATGCACCCTAACTTGACTCCATTTTGTTAAGTTTTGAACCATGAATTTACGATCAACTATGTCTTGTGAGTCTTAAGCCGTTGAAAAAAAAGGTCACAAAATCATCTTAGACTTTTTTTTTTTACTTTTTCTTTGGGTTATTGTAATTGAGGGTATGTCTAAGTGTTTGAATTAGAATTCCTTGAAAGAGAGAAGGAAGAGTCTACTGTACGTTAATAACCAAGCAAATTTCATCTTAAGAAATTTTTAGGTTAAGGATGTCGATTCTCTTGTTCAATTTGTTCGTATGAATCTATCCATGTTCAAAGTTAACTAGTACCGAAAATATCTTAACCTAGTTATTATAACTAGATCACCCGAACAATATATTAATAACTAGATCACCCGAACAATATATTTGTGTTCATTTCAATGTAATTGAGTTCAGCCTCATGAAATTCATTGATAATAATTGTTCAGTTCAATTCATTCTAGTTCCACTCACCTAAAAATTAAACTAACCTTGGTTAAAAATAACACCTAACACCTCACTTTAGTTCAGCTAAATTCAACTGAAAATTCAACTAACTTTAGTTCAAAATAACAGGACCTTAACATGAACGGATTCAAGCCCAAGAAATTAACATATTTGGCCCATTGGCCCAACTCTTTTCCAGGGTGAACTTGCTGTCTAGTAAGCCCATAGGCCAAACTAACACAAGCAAATCCATAGGTTTTGTTGTTTTCGACTTAAATTCGGACATTTTCAATTTGTCCAAAGAAACTGAGACGGAAAGAATATAAAAGATAAACACGACGAGAAAAGTAGTTTCAAGAGTTAGACATTGTAATCCAAACATACAAAGGGGCAGTAAAAAAGAAACCAAGACACAAACAGTCAAAACGTAGAAGATCTGAGTATACAAAAGATTACACCCAGGAATCTGAGACCGATATGGTCAGCTTCAGCTTATACATCCTAGAAATTAAACTAAGTACAAGTACGAGTCTTTTTCTCACAGCTCAATCAAACCCTGGTGGTAGTGCCCTTGAGCTCGGTCGCACCGGTTCCACCCACAGGGTAGTCGTGGTCCCGGTACCCAGGACCATACCTGGATCCAAATAGGCCGGCGTGTAGGACCATGACGTAGATGAACTCGAAGATGGTTAGGATTATTATGAATGCTTCTAGTGCCTTCAGTCTCCATCCTCTCCACCCTCCGATGCTTATCTCCTTTATTGCAAAACTAAACACATAACCACATTCAGCAAGGACACACATTAGAAAAAGAACCGTTATAATATTAATCACATAAAAATATACTCCCTCCGTTCCAATGAATTGTTTGCCTTTCATTTTGGCACCAAGGGTAAAGGATCCAATGAGAAAGTGACATATGGAGCAAAATTCATGAGAATCGTCAAATTGCATATAAAAAATATTCCTAAAATAGAAAGGCAAACAATTCATTGAGACGCCCCAATATGAAATAGGCAAACAATTCATTGGGACGGAGGGAGTATAAAATGTAAACAAATGACTGAGACAGATAAAAGTATGTAGGTACCCCATGGCAAGAGCAGTGAGCGCCCAAGCGATAAGAGAGGCAGCACCAGCAGCAGCTAGACTGTCGTTACGCCACGCCCTAACGTGGGTTGCACCTGGAATCCTTGAAAGAACTCCAATCACTCCTGCCGCTAATGATAGTAACACAAAGAAAGGTGTTGCTCCATTTCCTCCCAGTCCTACGTACATATATATGCACGTGTAAAAAACTCAAAATCTCCCTCAAAACATAATACTACGAAGTATTTAACTCCAAAAAGATTCACAAGACCGTATCTAAATATGTTAAATACGAGTTATTATCTAAGTATTTTAGATACAAATTATTATATTAAGTATGTCTAAGGAACTAAACTTAGACCAAAAACTTAAGATTTTGTATCTTAGATCATGTTACCAACTCAACCAAAACCTTAGAGCTATGGTTAGAGGCCCAGAAATATTTATATACTTTTACACATCTCTCACACGAATGCCCATTGGACTTGAAATATGAATGAAAAAACTCAGGCCTTATCATACCTACTTGAAATATGAATGAAAAAACTCATGCCTGGTGTCAAATATTCCACTTTAAAAACGAGGGATGGATATTCAAACCCGTGACCTTTTTGTCACGCTGCCTCTGATACCATATTAACGAACCAACTTAACCAAAATTTTAAGATTTTGATTGAGTTGGTAACTTTAAGATTTTGGTTGAGTTAGTTCGTTAACAGATTAAGATAGTGAAGTGATTAACAGCACACGTTAGGAAAACCTCAAAAGTGACTCGTTCGTTCAGTCGATCTGATATTCAGCCAAAATCTTAAAAGGGATAATAAAGTCTTAAAGAAGGAAGGGGATGAGTAATGAGAATTGAAACCATAACCTTAAGACGATAATTAAAGAGAATGAATGAATAAGGAAGAAAGAAGGGTATGTATGTACCAGGGTGACGAGTAGAGAAGTTGATGTACTTGTTCATACACCAACTAGCTAACCCTACCACGATAATATACAATATCAAGTTGAATATCAGCAATGGACCTGCCACATTCTTCCCCATCGCAGCCATTTTATTAAACCCTAATTAATCAACCAACACACTTGTATCTAATTCCTTCACTTGTTGCTGCAGCAAAAGCTGGTTTTAGTTCTAGTTTGTTTCTGGTGTATGTTGTGAGAATTGTAGTGATGACTGAAGGGTTGGTTGAAGAGAATAACAGAGTTACATTCAAGTTGCATGTATATATAATTGGATCAGATTGCATCAAAGTGTACGTTGTGTTGTGTTGTGTTATGCGGTGCTGAAAGGAATGAAGGGTTACGTGAAGTGGATACAACACTCGACACGTGGCGTATAGGTGTTGTACGTGGCAGTTTTGTAGTTACATCTGGTAGGACACTTGTCTCTTTCTACCCTACTTACGTTTTCTCCCTACCCTTTCCCTTTGCCTCTATTGTGCTTAACTCCTCTTTTTGTACTGCAAGACCCCGTTATTTTGGACTTATATTCAGTCAGTTTCATTTTAGTTCAATTCAATTCAGCTTTAAGAGACATATTTTGTCTCTATATTTCAGTCAGTTTCAGTCCAAAAGAACATGGTCTAAGACCGTCTTATATAAATACGGAGTATTTCTGTTGTATTGTTGTTATTGTGAGTAAGTGATCGCTACAAAGTTCTAACAAGTTAAATATTATTCATATGATAAGTTAAAATATTAGATTTATAACGGATATACTTGTCATGAATGAGAACATGTGGTACGGGGTTCTGTAATACTAAGAATTTTACATCAATTTTTGAATGGAGGCGGTGTCAAAACAAGTGAATCTAGACCTAAAAAAATTTGGGGTAGCGAGTCTTCTTAGATTCGTTTTATATTCATGTTAAGTCTTATATTTACGAACTTTAGGATAGCGTAAGTCTATAAGTATTTTAATCTTTTTTTGGTAAGTTTGGGGTAGCGACTTAGCGAGTTCTACCCTTGCTACTAACTAGATTATTATTATGAGATCTCTCACGTAATGAAAAAATTAAATATTTATTTTAAGGGTCTCACAAAAAACTTTAGTGAGGAAGATGAGTGGATATATTATACAGTATATTACGAGTAAATATATATTGGTGTCGATTTTTGTATTATCCTCTCATGAATGAGTATTTTAAAACACCAGGATCGTAAGATCATTAAATAATGATTAGTTCACCAATGCAATATGAATGTGATGTGGTCGTATCAATGCAAGAGTCGTTAAAGTACAAAGTATTGTCGGATATTGCTTAGTGGTTAAAATTTGTGGTCATCGGCCTAAGGGTCTCAGGATTTGCTTGTGGGAGTTGTATGGCTTGAGACTATGACTTCGAGTTTGTCGCCCACGGACGGTTTACCTTGGTGTGCGGGTAGCGACTGCGGGTTCCATCGTTCATAAAAAAAAATACAAAGTATTACTCATTATAATTCATGTTCAATTCATTCACCATCGGTTCATAAATGATAGTTTCATCACATAAATATACATGAAAAATATGTTTATCAAAATGGATAATTATTTGTAAATAAAGGAATATAATATCCTTTTGAATTTATTTGTATATACTTAAACCAATATTTATATCATTCGGGCGGTTGTACAAATCGAAAATAATTAAACTGGACAAATTAATAATATTAAGTTCACCAAAAAAAATTAGTAAGTTGATAAGTAAGCATATATAAAACGTTGGAAGTGTTTATTTTGTTAGAGCATGCATAAATGGAGTACATAATAGTGTAGCATAATATAAAGAGCTTTTCTGTCAAATATTAATTACTTGAAATTTATAACTTTGGATAGTACTTGAAAATTGAAATTCAATATGTTTTTGTCAATAACTATCAAATTTTGTGTTTCGATATATAGGAAACTCAAGTTTTTAGGCCTTCACTTCTCTTTTCATCGTAGAAAATTGAAATTTATAATTTCACCGCCTAAATTTTAGTTAGAATTTCGAAAAAAATAAGTAATATAAATGATGAATTATTAAGGATTGCGATGCCTTAGAGCAAGTGCAATAGTTGTCTTTTTTATTGGGGTTGTCACCAAGAACCCACTTACACAAGTTCTTCTATTTCAAAATTAAGTTTGTTCTTAAACTTAAGAACTCGGTTCTAAAATAAGAACTCGATTTGTAACATTGGTAATTGAGAGTCATTAAAGTAGCTTTGGAATGGGTAAAACACCATTTAAGTTTTACTATTTTCCAAAAGAAAAAGATGTTGCAACAATGTAAGGTCATCTAAAAATAAAAAATAACAAATAAATAAAACTATTTAATGAGAATTATTTAATTTAAGAACTTTATGCAAAGTTCTTCCATTTGAGTAAAAAATTCTTAACTATTGAAATTTGTGAAATATGACATGGCAATAGAAGAACTTTATATAAAGTTCTTTTATTGCACTTGCTCTTATACAGTTTATACATAAGATTATACATTTATACTCAGCTCGCAACCAAGTAAAATAACCAAAAAATCCAAGTAAAAACATATATGGATTAACAAGATCGATAGTGCAAAACTATTTCAATACATACTGATCGCGCGTGACTTTAGAACTACTGCGAACTACTCCCTTCGTCTCATTCATTTAATTTGTTTGTTTTTAATTAAAATATTCTTAACAATGAATATAAAAGACAAAAAAATGAATAAAATGTACGGAAGGAGCTTCTTCACGTCCTCTTTCAATCGCTCATTCTCTGTAGGATACTGTGTGGTGATGGTGGGGATGTGCGGGTCTTCTGTGGCGCTGGTCCTACTCGTGCAAGGGCAGAATAGTTTGCGCGCCGCATTCCAATTCCAAATTAAAGAGACGCTTCTTCTTGTTGTATATATAGTATCCGCCTTCGACGATCGTGGTACGTACAAGCGATACTCATCAACCTCTGGTGTCGGTCCTGCTGATGAGATCGCCTCTTCCTCCCTTCTTCGTTCATAATCAAATGAAAGTAAGAAACGAGATTATTAGCAAAGCAGTAAATTTGAAACATAAATTTCACACTAACTCAGATCAACTAATTAAGATAGAACAAAACTCACATGGATTTGCTCTGTTCTCGAGTCAATGCACTAATAAAATCAAGCTTTTGCCGGTATATATTATACTTTACATTTTTAGATAAGTACTCGTATATCGTTAAGACACATTACAAATGACAAATTCAGACGATAAATTTGACTATCATATTTTAATCAGTTGATTTTTTCAATGTTGTTACAAAAATAAATAAATCCGAATTTTCCTCTCTCTATTCAACAAACTAATTACTCCCCTCCGTTCAAGTTCAAGCTTTCCTTTTGCTTTTTCATGTTTGTCAACGCGCATTTTGCATCGCTAATATCTTTCGTAATATATTAGTAAAAATTATAGAAATTGGATATTAATAATGTACTTTTAAAGACGAATCAAACAAGATCTCACATGAATATATGTTCTCTAATAGATTGTCGTGAATATCGAAAGTTCTCCTTGATTGTGAATAGTGTCGAAAAGAGAAAAAGGAAAGTCTGAACTTGAACGGAGGGAATATAATAAAGGTGTTACTCTGTTGTTCGTATAAACTACCCCATGCATATATTCAAATTTCAAATCCAAATACAACATTTCTTTTTACCACATATTTCAATGCATGTTTTATGCTTTAAACCATGAATATCTTTAGTGACAAATTATATGCTAGTAAAATTTAAAAGATGTGATATACTTATTGTATTCATAAAGATAAATCACCCAAACATGATCACACATGATCATATTTTGTTTTCTTCTACATTGTATATTGTAAAATACTAGTATGACAATATTTTCTTTGTCACAAATACTAAGAAGAGACGATATCTAATTAACGTTAACGAGAGATCTCTCACAGAATGATGATTCGTGTTTTACTGATTTTTCTGCATACATCTCTCACTAACCATCGAAAGGCAATCATGTCAAAAATGAAATATTATACGCCCTTCGAGTTCCTATGATCTTTCATATTTTGTTTTTGAGTTTAGTTTGATATTCTTCCTTACTCTGTATTTTGTTTTTAGGCTTGTGTGATTTACATTTAACCTCGTTTATCTCTCTCTCTTCCTCTTTTTTTTGGGAAGCATAATGCCAGGGGCACAAAATCTAATGCCACGAAAGTTGTGAGTGGATGAATAGTAGTCTCCTTTGCATTTACCCCATATTTGTCGTGACATTATACAAAAAGCACGTGGCATTAGTGTTGCCCTTTTTTTTAGCCACTCATTTTATATTCTTTATTATCCACCAAAAAAAAAAAGTAAAGAACCCAACAACTTTTTTTTGAACCACTCATTTTATATTCTTTATTATTATCCACCCAAAAAAAAGCGAAAGAACACAGAAAAAGTCAAAAAAAAGTATTTGTTGTATTTGAATTTGAATGAAATACTACGTATTTACCTCGAATATGCTATTTGAATATGCCGTTTACGGTGATGTCATGCCCACACTAGCACTCAGTCACTAGTTCAATGTAGTGAGTCATACATGTTTGTTTATGTGCTCATCTCAATTAATACCCTCCAACTCATTTGTTTATTTACGTTTACTTTTTGACACTATTTATTAATGGAGAGAATCTCTAATATAACTTTCGAACTTTTACAATTTTTAATAACATATAAATAAATATATAAACCAAATAAAAAATAAAACAAAACGTGCATTGACAAATGTGATAAAACAAAATTAAAGAATCGAATGAATCGAATGGAGTAAATTGGTGAGTGTGACCCAATCTAGACTGATTCATTCAACCACCCCTTTTCCCCCTTTCTTCATCCCCCTGAAACCCTAACCACCACCTTCCACCACCCCCTAATCCTACTCTCTACTCACTCAATCACCTATTTCCGATTGATTAATTCTGAGTTCTACCCACCTCACATTCTGATCTCCTCTTCAAAACCCAGTTTTTCAATTTCCTCGACGAATCATGGGTTCCCTGGTCCCATTCCTAGACCTCAATCTTCTTCCAGACCCAACCAATATTCCAATCCGGGTCAAACCCGAACCCATCGACGAACCTCCCGACCAAATCCCCAGCTCCCCACCTCCTGAACCCGACCCGAATTGCATCCCTTCCGAACCCACCTCTGCCGACCCGGAGAACTCGAATGTATACTCCGAATTCAGCCGGATTTCGGAGATGTTCCGAACCGCTTTCGCTCAGAGAATGGAGCGGCTCGGGGACATGGAGGCTCTTACCGCGGAAACCGGAGCTATTGTTCCGGTTCCAGCTGAAGAAAACCAAGTTTCAACCGTTGTTGTGGCTCCGAACCGCTATCCAAAGCGGTCTAACGAGCTGGTCCGGGTTACGAACCTCAGCATTGAGGACCAGAGGTACTTCCGTGAGATTGTGAGGCGGACGAGGATGTTATACGACGCGTTGCGGATTTTTTCGATGGCGGACGAGGAAAGGAGAGTGGGTCCGGGTGCTGGAAGGCGGGGTCGAGGCGATTTGAAGGCGGCAATGCGGATGAGGGACAGAGGGTTATGGCTGAATAGGGATAAGCGAATCGTGGGTTCGATTCCTGGGGTGTACATTGGTGATTTGTTCTATTTTAGGATGGAATTGTGTGTTGTAGGGTTACATGGTCAAGTTCAAGCTGGAATTGATTACCTTCCGTCGAGCCAGAGCTCGAATGGTGAGCCAATTGCGACCAGCATTATCGTTTCGGGTGGGTACGAGGATGACGATGATGCTGGAGATGTGTTGGTGTACTCTGGCCATGGAGGTCATGACAAACTTGGTAAGATGTCTAATCATCAGAAGCTTGAAGGAGGTAACTTAGCTTTAGAGAGAAGTATGCATTATGGTATCGAAGTTAGGGTTATTAGAGGTTTGAAATATGATGGTAGTCTTACTACAAAGATTTATATTTATGATGGTTTGTATAGGATTGTTGAGTCTTGGTTCGATGTGGGGAAGTCGGGTTTTGGGGTGTATAAGTATAGGCTTCATCGAATCGAGGGTCAGCCTGAGATGGGTAGTACATTGTTGAAACTCGCTCGCGGGTTGAGGACTAAGCCTTTGGAGTATAGACCTATTGGGTATCTTACTCTTGACCTTTCTATGAAAAAGGATACTATGCCGGTTTTTGTGTTTAATGATATTGATAATGATCAGGAACCGTTGTATTATGATTATCTTCCTAGGACGGTTTTCCCGCCTTTTGTTTATGCAGGGGCGAATATGGGGTGTGAGTGTATCACTAGTTGTAATGATGGGTGTTTGTGTTCGATGAAGAATGGAGGGGAGATCGCGTTTGATCAAAATGGGTTTTTGTTGAGAGGGAAACCTTTGGTGTTTGAATGTGGTAGTCACTGTAGCTGCCCTCCTAGCTGTCGTAATCGCGTGAGTCAAAAAGGGCTGAAGAGTAGGTTGGAAGTGTTTAGGTCTAGGGAGACGGGTTGGGGAGTTCGGACTTTGGATTTGATACATGCCGGTGGTTTTATATGTGAGTATGCGGGTGTTGTTCTTACAAGGGAGCAAGCACAGCTTTTTAGCATGAATGGTGACAGTCTAATTTATCCTGGCCGGTTTGCTGAAAAATGGGCGGAATGGGGGGATTTGTCTCAGGTGTATCCTGAGTATGTTAGACCGACATACCCGTCTATTCCTCCGTTGGATTTTGCTATGGATGTCTCGAGAATGAGAAATGTCGCTTGCTATATAAGTCATAGTACTAGTCCCAATGTCATGGTTCAGTTTGTACTTTATGATCATAACAATATATTGTTTCCTCATCTGATGTTATTTGCAATGGAAAACATTCCACCAATGCGTGAACTTAGCCTTGATTATGGGGTGGCGGATGAGTACACTGGGAAACTCTCGATTTGCAACTAGAATAGTTTTTCCTTCTTCTGCCGTATTTGTGGATGCGGTGAGGCGAAGAGCATTCCGGATTTAGTGAAGTGAGTTACTCTCTCCTTTATTTCTTATTATTTCTTCCATGTTTTTATTTATTTGTTCATATGTTGTAGAATTGATTCACATTGGTTTTCGTTTTTGCACTTTGTATTTATTTGTACACCACAGTTTGTATCCTGTATTCTCCGTGTAATAGCTACTCTACATCTTTGGCACCTAATGAAGCTTGTTTACATTATAGACAATGTTTGGTGTAATTTCCTCCTGTGATGCAATCTCTTATTCCTTGTGCACATCGATACTTGATTTTGGCTGTTTGGTGGATGTAGACAGATATGGTGTTTTAGGAATCTTAAATGTGCATATAATTGAATCTGTTAATGTCATAACTTGATGTTCATCCTGTTGTTCTTATGTAGACAGATATGGTGTTCTGTCACGATATATTTAGCTACACTGTTAACTGTTAGTAGATTTGAAAATTGGTTTCTTGGTTCTCCCTTTCTATTTGGTGTTTTTTTTACTTGCTCTTTTTCTGAAATCTAGTGTTGCAACAATTTTATGGTATGAATTCGTCTTTCTTTTGAGGAACTCACTGAACATTAACTTAAGGAATCTCCTGGTTTTTTTTGTTTTCACTATATGTCGTGAAAGGGAAAGAGTGAAGTCAGTAGAAATCTTAGACTATATATTATTTTATCGGAAAGGAAGATTCGTATGTAAAAGGTTTTGGATTAACCAGAAGATGTGGTGAGAGCTTTTGGTGTTACTGCTCTTGTGATCTTTGTAGGATGGAGATTTTGGGATGTGCTACTAATTAGCATTACGAAGCTGGGTTGATGATAATGTATTAAGAAGGTGGACGTGGTGAAATATACAAATAAATGAATATTGGTCCTTCAGGTTTTTCTTTTGGGAAAATCACGACACATTAAAATAAGGGAATCTCCTGGTTTGTTGTTCTCATTAGATGTCGTTAGGGAAGGAATGATGTTTATTAAAGATATCAGAGCATTTATCATGGTATACTCGTAAAGGAAAAATCTTGTGGAAAAGGTTTGAATTTACCAGATTTTGTGAGAGCATATCTTTGGGATTGAGATTTGGGTAGTGCTACTAATTATTACGAAGTTGGGTTAGTAATAACGTATTTGGAAGGTTTGAATGTTCTTATCTTTACAGAATCACAGCCATTATCAGACATACCGGAAAATAGTACTATGATTATTTGAGGATAAAAGAAGTTTCATTTGAGCTTTTCCCGTACAGCTCTGATTTTACCGACTTATAGCCACATGATTGGAGAGAAAAGGCTGAGTCTTTATAGGAAATGAGACAAATCCCATATGGAAAGCAACATCTGAGTCCACTTTTAAGTCTAGTTTCTTCAAAAGTTCTCTTTAAAACTATTAAATTCAGTTTGACTTAATGCACCACAGTCTCTACCGTCATCAGTCTTCCGTTGTTTTCATGTCTTCCAAATGTATCTCCTTGTAGCCAATAAGAGCCGTTATCCTTGTAACACGAGTTATGTACTTGCCTGTTTTTTTGGATGTTGATTTTTGTATCTATGCTTTGAAACCTTGATTATTAGTGCCATGGAAACGAACTTCATTAACTATAAGTAGTGATCATGCACGAGTATAAGTAAAGAAAATCATTTCACAAATAAATCGAAATAACTCTGTTGTTCTGAATAAACAGTCATAGATCATATAACTTGATTTTCTAACTATAGAAACATACAAGTAACAAATTGAAACTAACTCTGACAAATATGTTGCCATTCAAGGAATTTTGAATTTAGCAGTGTTATTTTGAATTGCAGTGTCAGGTCTCAGGTGTAATCTTAGTAATGGTCGACCTGCTGTAAATGATGCAGTGTATCATGGCTCATATGATTATGATCCGTCTTGGTCTAGTATCAGGATCATAGGTTATATATTGGCCTAAGATCGTCCATCCATATGGATTATCTTTGGGTTTGTAGGTTGTATATTGGTCGGTCTAGGATTACTAGAATTTTCTGACCAATGATGAAATTGGCACAAGGGTGCACTTTCAAACTTGGAAATTTACATTACTGACTTAGCAGCAAATTAGGGCACCGTAAATATCTGATCTGCACTAATCATGGGCGAACGTCTTTTTTTTACTGTGATGCATGCGTAAAATTACCGTCTGGTGGCTTAGGCTAACATGCTAATTGTTTATTTTTAAAAAAAAAAATTACTCCACACTTTTAACATTCACTTACCAGCTATTAACTTACTATGATGAATGATCGAGTTTTGACAGCAGTTATAGAAGCATGTTTAGAGCTTTCCCGTCAAGCAATTTTGTTGAACTTTTGGCGGGTCATCTTCCTCCATAAAAAAAAGGGCGAGAGTTGGCTCGCTTTCGCTTTCAGTTCACCAAGATGAATGTACTAGAGTTGACTGTGGGTTGATTTTGACAAAGCTTGGTGACAGAAATTCCCCGTGTTTCACAGAGAGCAGTACCATGCATCGACACTGGCGTGCGTTGTTCTGATTACCCGAGGTACACTTGAAAGTTAACGGATTTCCGATTCCAGCCACGTCAAATTTCTGTAAGCTGAAATGTACAGAAATTTATGTAATTTCTGTTCTGAAAATGTATATATATGGTAATGAAATTTGCGAAAAAAAAAGCTTTGTAAAGTTAGTTTTTGTTTTAGGGTTGGGTAGTGTTTGTCCTTCAAGGTTTTCTGCTGAATTAGTAGGGCAGTGTTGTAGCTATTTATAGGTATTTTCATTCGATTTTCTGTCAAATTTATAATGGTTAGCATTCTACTGTAGTATTTTCTATTTTTCATTCGACGTTGTCATGTTCTTTCCGGCCTAGAATTCCGAGATGCCTCTCTGCCGACTGTTCTATTATCATGTACTCTTGTATATATTGCAACATTTCAGTCATATTGTTATAACGAGTTTAGCTATTGCTCATTTAAATAGAAAATGATCAAAGTCGAAAACATCGTCAAAAATCTTTCGATTATGACATTGATCTAATAGCATAGATGCCGGTACCATACATCCGGAAGAAAGGTGTTTCTCATCTACTAATCCGACATTTTATCGAGTTTTACAGAACCAAAAAAAAAACTGGAGTTACATATTCTTTGCAGAAAATTCCATCGGAATTCTTAATACATGGCTCACCAGACCTTCTGTCACATTTCCAAAGATGTACTGCGCAAAGTCGGGCTGGTTCTTCACTTCACTGTGATTCTTCTCAGTACCATAAAATCTGCAATGTTTTACTTTGTAGTAAACGATCTCTGAAACAAAAAGACAGGAATATATTAACTGTGCAATGATACTCGTCTCAAACATGATACTCTCTTGACATTTACTGTAAGTCCTCATCCTGGAATCAGTTATCCATCCCGGTCATTGCATCGTAAATGTGGTCATGGTAACTTAAAGTTCAAACAGTAAAATTGCCTGGATGACTGACAGTAAAAATTGGAGCCTTTAGTCTTTACCCTTCCTCCAAAGAAAAAGGTTCTCAATTCTAGTCGTATCCAAGCCATTCGACATGAATCACATGATGACATGGTTCCGTTCTACTTGCTCAAAAAACAATGTAGTCATATGAATGCCAAACTATTCTAGAGTCGAAAAATAACATCGGTCATGGAAATATACCTTAAGGAAACAAGGGTTGGTAAAGAAGCCCGGTGCTCTCTGGATATCCCATCATTAAGTTCAGATTTTGAATAGCCTGACCGGAAGCTCCCTTTACAAGATTATCGATCTGCAATACAAGTTCACATGATTTTGGAACTTTGGAACTAAGATTTTGCGGTTATAGTAATTCGGGAAATAAGTTTATAAGAAGTAACATGGGCAGTATGTGGAAACAACCATTTTATGAATATACCTTAAAATAAAGACGGAAACATTTATGAAACATTCAAGGAAAATTAAGGATAGATTTCGAGACATACAACTGATATTATGATTGCTCTTCCTGGAATCCTATCGGGAAACACATTTATAAGGCAGTAATTTGATCCGCGCACATTTCTAGTGTGAGGAACGACTCCTTTCTGCAACAATTTGACAAATTCTTCTTTCTGCAAAGCATAGCGATAAAATAAAATCAAATGAAAAGGCCATTTGAGATGAATTCTTCACCGAATCATGGCAAGTTAAAGCACAGGGGTTAGGAGTACCTCAAAGAAGATACGTAGTTGTTCATACAGATCTTCAACTTGTACTCCTGGGGACATTTCAACGTATATTGTTGACTGCATTCCTCGACTCTGCAGGTAAAAATAGACGTTATATTTCTACTGAAATTTCAGATAGAAGATAATACATCCATATGAAGCAGCTACTACCATTGGCATTAAGTGTGGAGTGAAGCTGACAGTAACTTTTGAATGTACAGCATCTGACAACCCTTGTTCAATTTCAGGAACTGTTAACAGCAAAAGGATGAGATATTAGTAGCTCCAACAACATCATAGCCTTAGTCCCAAAAAGATTTGGGGTCGGCTAACATGAATCAGATCGTTAAGTCGTCATCCATAAAAATAACAAATAAGATAAAATAAAAATAAAAGCGAACAATAAAATAAAATAATAATAATAAAAATACGGTTTCAAACGCAAAATTAAGTTGAAAAGCTTTAATAATAAGTTTTAAAGGGTTACAAACTCTAAGTTAAAAAAAGAAAAAAAAAAGTTGAGAAATTTTGTTGACAAATGGAACACATAGCAACGGCCATCAAAGACTGACCATGACGATGTCTTGTAACACCATACGCATGGATTCCTTCAGCAACTTCTGTGTACAGATTAGCCTCCTTTGCACCCCGTCCTATATACGATACAAGCAATTAAAAATCAATTACTTTTGATGCACAGACTATAAAATTTTGATTTTTACCAAAATACAAGGTACATAAGTGGAGATACTGACCTGCCCCACTGACACCAGATTTTGCGTCAATAATTATGTTACTATGCCGTATAAGATTGCCCTACAATATATAATGCCCAATAAACAGTTAGTTAGTAGTTGAGATCCTCTGTCCCACTTTTATGTTCCATCTCGTGTCCCATAGCCTTTATAATGAGACACATCACTTCTTAATTGATAAGCTAACCTTTAACAAAGGAACAAGAGGGAGCTGAATCGATGTTGGATAACAACCAGGATTTGCAACCAATCGAGCATTCTGAATTTCAGGTCTTGATAGCTCTGTTAAACCATACACAGCTTCTGTCTGGAATCAGGCAAAGAAAAGAATTATCAGTAAGAAAAAAAACATTCATGGACAGCAAGAGCAAAATCCTTGAAGAGTGCAGCAGCAGCCGCCAGCCCGCAGGTCAATTAAAATTCCAATTCTACATCAGTACTAAAAAATGCAGCAGCATATAGAATAGTCATAGAAGTTACGCGACCGTATCAGTATCACCGGTTCTAAGTTCTAACAAAGTTACAAAGGTGGAAGACTAAGAAATCAGTAATAGGTCATGGATTTGCCATCATTTTTAGCCTTGGGAAGCATTCTTTTGTCAAATAAAAAAACAGAATTGATGCTCTTTTCACATAATTAATCTGTTAAGATTAGTACAGAAATCCGACTAAGATTGTTTCTTATAGCTCAATATTGACAATAAAGTGGCATACATGATCAGACATGTACAGAGTAGCAGATAACAAATAACCCAAGGATGACGGAGCAAAACATTAATCACCATGCCTGTAATTCTGGCGCTCTGTGTGGTTGACCATACCATTCTTCATACTCGTGGATATTTCTCAGCCGGAAGTCCTGCATTAAAATTCTCAAATTATTTCCGACAAATGGCTTAAGAACCTAACATTTTATTTCATAATGCAGCTAGGATAAACGTATAAAACACAGATCAATTGATACTTACAGCAGAAAGATCCACCACTTTCAACGAGCTGGGAAGAGCCTTTATAATATCCTGCGGAAGTTATCATCGAACCAAAATTAGTGAATGTGACATGTTGACAAGGCTAAAATGAATCTTAGTAGTTTCATCAAAACCAGTGACCAGCAAAGAGGATGACGGAGTTCAGATGTACTAAGATTATACTCGTATTATCTATTCATTCATGTGTCAGTTTGATGATGGCCAAAGGTCATTCAAAGTGGGCACACCTGTGTTGTGCCATGGGGCAAACAACAAAATACAGCATCTACATTTGAAAAATCTGCATCCTTAACAGCAACCATGTTCGGCAAGTCCTGCAAACAGTTATGACAGAATCTCACGCCAATATGCAAGCTACAAAAACTACTTAAACATGCGGACACAGAAAAGTTAGTAAAACTATAGAACGGTAGAAAATCCATACTTGGGTGATCAGATGTGGAAACACTGATGCAATTGACTGACCTGCCTTCCTATCGGCAGTCATCACAGTAATCCCAAAGTGTGGGTGATTTGCCAGTAAACGAACAATCTGAATAAAAATGAAACCACTCCGACCATTTTAGAATAAAAAATTGAAAATTTTGCACCAAAGACAAAACAGCCATATTCAATACTCCGATACCATAATGTGTCCCATACTTTCAGAATCAAAGTAACATAGTCTAAAGATACAATAGTCCCATGAAGTACATAATGCTTTGGTTCAATGACTTAACACTAACACACGAATATGCATCAAAATGAAAATGGGTCGAGAATTGAGGAGACTTTAGAGACCGTTTATAGATCACCCAAATTGAAAATGCATCAAGAATTGCATTAAACGACCACATGTAATCATAAAAACAACCGAAAGACAGCTATTTTACCTAATCACATGAATTTCACCTCACCCCACCCCACCACAGTGCTTCAATGTATACAGTATTATGTATTCATTAATAACAAGAAGACTACAGAGACGGTTTATGCATTGCCCAAATTGAAAATTTATCGAGAATTGCATTAAACGACCACGAGTAATCATAAAAACAACAGAAGCACAGCTATTCAATGTAATTACTGTAAGTCTGTAACATGAATAAGCAAAAGGGGGAAGAACAACAGCACCTCAGAACCAGTATAACCACTGGCACCAAGAACAGCAATGCGGACGGTTTCCGCCACATTCCGCTTCTCAGTAACATGCAACACTGTTGGTGCAGACGCCGCCCGAACCCGAAACCCGACCCGAATCTGTAATCTCTTCTGAATTATACCCACATCCAAACCATCCCTCTTTGAAAACACAATAAACAAAATTAAAGTCAAAACAAAAAAATAATCACCATTGAATTGAAACAGTACTTGTACTAGTAATTGCTTATAAATTTATAATAGAGGAATTCGAGGATGAATTGAATTGAAATGAATTGAAACCTTGAAGAAAGAAGATTGTCCTACTATACAAGTTGAATTGAACATCAAAGAAGTCATGATTGAGATATCTGCATGCAATTCAACAAAAGATTGAAGCTTTTAATTGGGATAAAATTAACAAAATTCGAATTCGTTCAATCAGTTCAATACACAAGTAAAGTCGTAGTATTAAAAGCTGTAAATAAAAAAATGGAGAAAAAAATGGACTAAACTCACGAATGAAGAAGAGACAAAGCTTCAACGAGGAGGTGAAAATGGCGGAATGGTGGGTGACGGGAGTGTATCCAAAATTCCAAATACACTTGTAGCGTTTTAAGGCCAACGACGTCGTTTTGGCGTTTCATGTTTGTTTCAGTTGGTCCCTCTTACGATGGTTTGACCCGTTATATGTTTGTGACGGATATCTTCATCATAAATAAGAATTTGTGTTGGTGTTTTAAGACGAAGGTATACTCGATAATGGGTTCAAAGGTCGATCTTCCTCCCCGTTATTGTAAAGAGTAGGTCTTCTGAGAGACGGTCTCTTATTAACTTTACTGAGAGACTAATTACAAATGAAAGTAACAGTGGTACCAAACCTAATAGAAGTAGGTACGATTAACATAAAAATTATATAAATATAAAGAGGGTACGGTTGTTATAAAAACAGTTACAAAACAAAGTTGTCATTTAAGGGTACAAATAAGACATAGAGTGGTACTGAAGAGTGGTCTCTCAATAAGTTATTGAGAGACCGTCTCTTCCAAGATTTTGTGTATTGTAAATTGTACGGAGTAATATGGTTATAACTTTATTTCGGTCCCTCCCTAGTTAAGTTTGGACTTGCTTGACCGATGGTAAAATTACGAGGGATGGTAGGTAGATCAATAGATGGGGTAAATGGGTTGATTCGGTAAGATTTTGGTCAAGTAATTTTGGGTTTATAAGATTTCTGGTTAGTGAGGGTCATGTCGTGTTGTTGGGTTCTGAATTATGATCATTTTCGTGTGTGTTATTATCAAGATTTTAAGGATATCGATTGAACATTTTGGTCGGGTTTAATTTGTTTGGGTATAGCCGTATAGGTCGAGCCAAGCTCTGGATTTTAGTTTTATTTGGTTATCTCCTTTAGTCAGTTTATTGCAAATTCACTTTATTTCAATTCAATTTTTGTCTATTTTTGACCGGGACTTACCAGGTCTAACACAATATTTCAACAAAAAAACTGTGTATACAATATTATTCCTGCATACACACTCGATAACCACAGTCACACACTATGACAGATACATAATCATCGCCAATTTATTTAGAACATTACTTCATACAACGTGATCCTTAATGAAAACTTATTTGTATAGGGTAACAGATGTGAGTATGATGATACTGAATTTCAATACTATCGTAGAATTATCTTAACGAACGTAAGAAAGTGATCATTTTCTCCCTATCGGGTAAGTTATCCTTAATAATGCTACAACTAAAGACATCATCAGCCCAATTGTAAATCTCAGGGAACTTGTCTCTTGTAAACACATCTTTGCCTCCAACTTCTTGTAATATTGGGATCCAATAGATCACATACAACCCTACTATATCCAAATACTTGTTCCTCTCTTCTTTGAATAACTTGTTTTCCTTTATCTCTTTCTCAAAGATTTCGAGTTGTGCTAGCAGCTCGACCATTGCTTCTTCTGTGCCTTGTCCTCGCATTGGTAGTGCTTTTGATGACGTGACGCCTATCTGAAATCATACAATACAATCTCAAAATGTGTCCATTGTTTTGAATCGAACAAATCTGGGCCTGAATTGACAAGGATGACTCAAATTCGAATATATCCAAAACAGAAAATTCGAAATTACTTCAAAGGTCAAATTATCAACTAAATGATCACTACATACGATTGTATATAAAAAGTTTTTAACGTTCGGTTCGTATTGGTTAAAAATCAAAAGGATTATTAGAAATTCACCTTTTCCTCGATAAACTTAGCCCAAAAGCGAGCTTGAGCTCGTTGATAAGGGTTGATAGGTAACAGAGGATTTTCCTTCCAGGTCTCGTCTATATATTCTATGATCACCAGTGTCTCGATGACTGGTTTATGATTATGAACCAAGATAGGAATTTGGGTGGTGATGGGGTTGTACTTTAGAAGCTCTTTGCTCTTGTTTCTCATATCTTCTTTGACAAATTCATACTCAATTCCCTTCATTTTTAGTGCTATTTCCACTCTTGTGCTAAATGGACAACCCCATACCCCAAACAATTTCACTTGCTCCATTTTCTTTTGAGTGATTTCCATGTAGCATAATTATGATGGATTATATATATGCACAAACATTGGGTATTTAATAATAAATATAATATATGGTCCAAGTAGGGTAAAAGAAAAAAGAAAAATAAATACTTTTCAAGGTTGGCTGAAAATAAATAAATAATACTCCAAGTAGGACTAAAACAATAGAATGAGACTTTTCAAAGATGAGTCTAGCTAATAAATGAATACTATTCTATTTTTTTTTGTAAAAGATTGTTGTTGACAAAATGAGTTTTTGTGTGCATAAAAAATTCTATCGTGATCCTCTTTCCTTTATTGTTATGTGATTAAGTTTGTGTTTCATTGATTAAGTTCGTCTTTTGAAACGTGTAGAAATCCATCGAAACAAGCTTTATGTTCATTTTTGTATCGTGTATAAGGGTTCTAATTATCATTTTTTGGCATTCTATTCCTAATGACATGTTTTCTTCAAAAAAACATTCGCGCTTTAGTAGAACTTTCAACATTATATGAAAAAGTTAAAAACGATCACATAACGATCACATAACATTAAAAACGATCGATTTTGAAGGTTATTATCCACGTTTTTTCGGCATTTTGCATCCCGGAATAAAATGGTTCCATAATCGCACTGAACGAACTCCACACCAAATACAATGGACCGGTGTAATATGAGGGTCATCATTTATATTAAGTCTAGTCTTTTAAAAGCCATAAATTTGCTTTTGAAACGTGTCGAAATCCATCGAAAAAAGTTCTGTTACAAATAATCATATAGTGTATTACACAGGATGTATTCAGGAAGAGCTTTTAAAAGATCTTCATTGAAATCCAAATGATCCTCATATCATATATTACACATGACCAATGTGTTGGGGGTGGACTTTGTTCAACGCAAATATAAACACATTTTATTCCGACTTCCAAAAGTAAAAAAAAACGTGGATAGTAACCTTCAAAATCGGTCGTTTTTGGCTATTTTTCAAAGGGGTGAAATTGTTCGAAAGAACGAATATTTTTTGACTTAAACTCTTCAATAGGAATAGAATGTCTGATAACGATTATGAGAATCGTCTTACACGTATAAAACTTGTTTTGAATGATTTCGATACGTCTCAAAACACAATTTCATGAGTTTTAAAAGTGTCTATTAAAACCAAATGACGTTCATATTACACCGGAGCGAATGTATTTGGTGTAAACTTTGTTTAGCGCGAATATAGATCCATTTTATTCCGGGACCCAAAAGACTGATAAAATATGGATAAATAACCTATAAAGTCGGTCATTTTTTGCGGAGTTATAAGTTTTTGAGCTTAAACATTTATTTGACTTAACTCGATAACTTTTCACTAAAGCTCAGAAAGTTTACCATAAAACTCAAAAACTTTGTGGTAACCCTCAAAATCGTACAACCAACTATTGACCTGTGCTCGTAAGGGTGTTGCCTAGTGGTTAAAATTTGTGGTAATCAGCCCAAGGATCTCAGATTCAAGCCCCTGCAAGCGCGAACTTGTGGGAGGTTTATGGCTTGAGACTGTGCCTTCTAGACTTCGAATCTGTCGCCCACGGACGGTTTACCTTGGTGTGCGTGGTTTGCAGTGCGTACACTCGAGGGCGGGTTCCCTCGTTCATCACCAAAAAAAAAACTATTGATCTGTTGTATATAAACCAGTTGTACATATCTTGATGATCTACTAACAATGAGTCGAAAGACATGTATACGAATTTTATGAGGTTGCTTACTAAAAATACACGTAGCACAAACACGTACCCTATATGATCTCGAATTTCATAGAGGATCGGGTAACCATGTTTTGTAAGTATACAACAATTCAATAAGAGGTTGTTGGAGGTGAAATAATTAAGTCAACACCAGAGTGGAGTATGGCCGCTTCACCATGAATACGTGTGGATTTGGATATGGGGTCTAAGATGATGAGCTTATCATGGACATCATCTTTGCCGATGAGTCGCCTTAGCCTACAACTTAGCCAGTAAACGAAGGGCAACACCCACCATGATACCTTGCGTTCTTCCAAAGTAGAATCGATGTGGTCTTGGAATGCTTGAGGGGTAGTCATGATATCGATATCGATATCGATGTTGTTGTTGTTGTTGTTGTTGTTGAAGGGCATGTACATGTACACCAGGACGATCTCCAAACTCCGTCTTCGTCTCAAATCATCGCCGCCACATAATTTCTCTTCGATCTCCTTGAGCGTCGGTATCAAATTCCCGGTGTAGCAAAGGTACAAACACGTCAAACCATATCTTTTCCTATCGAAACGACTAATTTCCATTTTCCCGGCTGTTGTTGTTAGCTCACCTCCTCGATTCTTAGAGAGACGAGTGCTGGGTTTAGGGAAGGGTAAGGGGGTGGAGCACAGGAAATATTCGAGGGGCATCCAATCTGCTTTCAGTATCGAATTAATGTCGTCTTCTTCCCAATTGGTAACGCGAGTGAGCATCTCCGAAGTAAAGGGAAATGCATCGACTCCATAGTCTAAGAAGAAGTTAAGAGGTTTTTGCCACTCGACCACTTGGTTCCGGTTTAGCAATACACCGGTGGGCTCTAATAAGCCCGGTAGTCCAATAAAGTCGGACGATGATATTCGATTGCAACAAAATGAGGGGAAGACCGACATAAAACGATTAAAATCATCATCTTCTTCATCGACACTACTACCACGTGCGCTATGGCTATGGCTATGGCTATGGCTAGGGCTAGGGCTAGGGCTAATAGTGTTGACGATTATGACGAGTTCAAAAGCACCAAAGACGCGCATTTCAGAAGATACAAGTGATACGGCCCGAGCAACGGCCGAATCCAAGGGGGATTGGACAGGTAGTGAGAAAAAACATATCATCACAACTTTTCCTTCGAACATACGAGTAGCATTCAAATCATCGTCAATAAAATTGCCCTTGTTACGGACCGGGCGGGCCCGTGTATGGGTTGATAAGAAGGTTTTAAGATCCAAATGTGAACCGGCACGTATTGTCGTCATTGCTTCTGAAATTGTACTCATCGTGTCGCCTGAAATGAATGAAATTAAACAAAGAATTAATGACACGAGAATATAATATCGAATCACAAAAACTATGAAGGGTTATTCTTTTACCTATTTTATTATTAGTCGTCTCAAAATAAAAATCCTTTTATCAAACCAATCTAAACTAATGAATCAAATCAATCAAACAAGTCAATACTCACAGAGAATAATCATGCAAGTTAAAATAAGATACAAGAATATTAGGGTTAGGGCATCAGATTAGATTATATACCTCGAATAAATTAATAACTTCTTCTCGTGAAAGAGGGATTTTATCTTCTATTTTAGAAGAGGAGAAGACAAAGAAGTTTCAACGCATATATATAGGCATACCTCGACACGGTTTAGGATTATATCTGCTACTATTTCCTAATCCGGGTAGGGTACGATTTTTGTTTGTGTATATATATATTATACTCCCTCCATTCTCTTGAGTTAGTCCATATTTTTTTTTGGGTATTTTTTTGGGTTAGCCTCATTTCTTTTTAAAGAAATATTTTTATCTCTTCTCTCAAAAAAAAATATTTTTATCTCTATATCTCTCTCATCGCATGCATCGTATCATCATTTTTCTCTTACTTTTTCATCTTTTCAAGAGAATCTCTTACTTTTTCATCTTTTCAAGAGAATGGAGGGAGTAGTATTATTATATTCGTTTTAGGATTATATCTACTACTCCCTCCACTTTTCTATGATGTTCTACTTGATTGTGGGAAGAAATTAAGAAAATGGATATATGTGGAGGAAAATGAAGATAGAGAAAAGGTAGTGGGGTCACAAGCAATAAAAACCACAAAATATTTACTAAAAAGGAAAGTGGAATACTGAAATTTCCTAAAAAAAAATGTGGAAAATCTTAGCGAAGGGGAGAGAGTATTTCCTAATCCGGGTAGGGTACGACTTTATGTGTGTGTATATATTCTGTGTGTATATGTTCATTCAACTTTAAATTTCCACACTTTCCTTAAAACCACAAAAGATTAAAGTTAAATAAATCTCATCTCATCTCCTCTCATCCATCTCTCTTCAACAATCAACTCAACATGGTAGTTGATTCATGCAAGGTACTAATTATATTCATTCATCTTTTTGCTTGTTTGATTCAATCACGATTTTAATATTTCATTGTTCGTTGTTCTTTTATTTTATTTGTTTTGAAATGACAACTTAACCGAGGGATTAAGGCTCTGATGTTGTTGTATTTGTTGACTCGATATATAGGGATTAATTCGACTATCTCACGATAATAATACAAAAAATTGTACATATCTTTGTTGATTTCATTATTAGAATTGATTGATTTATTCATGATTTTGATTTTGTTATTTTGTGACCGGTTTTTCTGGTGGACACACATTAACATTTAAATAAAGCAAGACTAACTGAGAAATTAGAATATTATCTACTCATATATATACACACCATACTTAGACGAGATTCTTGAACAATGTAGAAAATCCGTTTTGCTATTAATCAATAACGCGTATGTTTATCCTTCGTGTATGTATGTATGTATATATGGTTGTTGGATGAAGTTTGATGATGAGAAGTTTTGATTAATTTGTCATACAGGTAAGGAGAACGACAGTAATGGCTTCGCCAAGTGAAATCAAATTTCGAGCCCTAATGCCATTAATGGGGAAGCAGTACTTCTTTCCTGAACCGCCAATTGGCGGTGGAAAGATGTCTCCTGTCCTTTGTGAAAGCGATGATGAAGACGACCCTGAGCCAGACCAATTTCAAACCTCCAAGGTAGATTTCAAAGGTAGTATGATATCATCACCCGAGGATGTTGTGCATTACTCTGACGACAACGACACTGACATGGTCGTCAGTGGTAATAATAATAATAATAATTTCGACGTTGTTTCCTTCTTGTCAAGTAATAAAAGAGACTTCTTAGACATCAACGATGGTCGTTGTTACAGTCGTCGTCGCTTTGACATTACCCGTCTAAGGGATAAACGATGGGTTATGATTTGTTGCTTCTTCTGCCCTATTTACAGTATGTCCCCTGCGTCCATAGATTTACGAGCCATTTCAAATATTTGCTCTGATTTATATGATAGTCTTGGTGAGTCGTTTGCGATGGTGTTAGTCTTGAAAATGAGGATCGATTTTGAAGTGGACGAGTCGTGTTTCACCCACATGTTGTCCGGCTTTCCTTCGTCCTGCCTCGTCGTCCCCTTCTGGGACTCCGTCTCTCGTGATTTCATATGTCGCTCGCTTGGGTTTACAGGGTCTGGGAGAGGTATGCTTTTGGATGGGAAACGGGTCGTTTGGTGTAGAGAGTTGCGTCGTTTCAAACACAATGGAGTCGATTCATTTCCCTTCACAGACTCCGATCTTGAGAGAACTAATAGTGAAAGAATCACCGGCCAATCATCATGGAATCGCGTATCCCTCGAGGAAATACTACACTCTTCACCCTCAACGGTTATTGGTAACGTCAATAAGACGGCCACGACGTCTATTGAGAAACTTAAAGAGAAGTCTTCGTCGTCGTTGTCGTCGTCGCTTGTGGGGGTATACCTATGCGTAGACGGGAATTTGATCCCGAATCTGTTTCAGATTCACGAGTCTTGTCGTGCTATGAACAGAGAATTTGAGATTGTGGTAGTCAATTTACCCTTTAATATCTGTTACTCAGACGGTGATTTGTTCCAAAAGCTGGTGCACCGGGCTCTCGAGAAGCGCAGGATATCATCGTGGTGGATCTTGCCGTATAAAAGATGGATAAGCCTCAGGATTCGGCGACTATGCATAGCATCGGTTATGGAAGATGCGTTGATAGTTTTCGGGAAAGGCTTTGTCGAACCCCATGGTGCATATGTCATACAGAAATTAGGAATGCGTGCGTATCCCTTCTCGAGGGAGCTCATGTTCGACAAGGAGGTGGACAGGATCAGCAACATCAGCCTACAGTCTCTGTTAGTCTATGGGGAAAGGGACTATCTCATCCAAAACCTTTCTGCCACTGGCACCGTCTCTGGCGATGATGATAAGGTGCCAGTGGCGTCTCTTGTCGGGAAAAATATTCTTGTCATTGTCGATTACGGTCGTGAGGGCTTTGAGAAGATCGTGCAGGGTAATAAGGATTATTATCTTGAGTTTGAAATCGTGTACGTTGGCTCGTGTGCAGTAATGTCGCCGTCATGCTTGACATGTCCTTACGATGCTCACCACATGGATTTGGTGTCGAATTTATTGTTCACAGAGGGCGTAAATCACACGATGGTGGTAGCATTTAAGAAAGACGGGTTGATTGGTTCTATACAAGCTCGCAAACATTTAGCCGCTCAGAGTCGTCAGGCTTCTTATTATCCTTTGGATGGTACTCGACTAAAACAAGAGGTTATGCATGAATTTGAGCTCAGATATCGTCATTTGTTGCTCCCGTCGTAGGGAAAACAGTACAAAAGGCTTTTACAATTTGTATAATTATTATACAAAGTTTGTATAATTATTATTAGTATTATTAATTGTACTAGTTATCTTTAATTATATTCTCAAAATTTCAATCACGTAGTATATACATAATCCAATACTCCCTCCGTTCCAATGAATTGTTTGCCTTTCATTTTGGCATCAAGGGTAAGGAATCCAATGAGGAAGTGACATGTGGAGCAAAACTCATGAAAAGGGTCAAATTGCATATAAAACACATTCCTAAAATAGAAAGGCAAACAATTTATTGAGACGTCCCAATATGAAATAGGCAAACAATTCATTGGAACGGAGGGAGTATATATACAAGTCAATTATACAATTTCAAATTTCTTTACTCTTTTTTTTTTTTTTTCTGATCTCTTCACTAAAATTTCCTACCGTTATCCTTATCTACCCTCTCAAAGAACCCGGCGTCGGCATCAATCCTACCTCATTATTGCCCTGCCATTCCAACATCAACTTTCGCGACCTTCCAACAGTTGCTTTCCTCAACACAAATCTTATTATCTCCATTTTTTGTCACAAAAAAGAAAAATGAATTTATTGACACATAATCTTGATTATAATTGGATTTCTTTTGTGATTATAATATATAATTGAAACGGGCTTTAACATGATCTTCATTATGATATAATGTTGAACATGGAGTTCATTGAAGTTTTAGAGGACGTGAATATTATATAATCTTGATTATTCCTAGTTAACAAGCTATTAATCCCGAAATTTAGTTCATCATGAATAAAGAAATAATTCATCGTATACTACGACAATCTATTTCCATTTTGTATATATATGTCCATTTAATTACCTTTATATTAAGGGTTATTTCACATAATTAATACAAACTATGGAGAATATTCTTACAATACTCCGAATTTCATTTAATCTCAAAGTAAGTCAAATTGTTAGTTTCATCTTCTTATAATGCACTCGGTGACCTTATACTTGTCTGATACTCTAATGTACTTCTGCAGGTCAAACATGTCGAATCAACAAAACCCTCCCGGACAGGTACAGGCAATAAACCTACTTTCTTATTTTGGAAAACACAAAAACTTGTATGAGACCGTCTCACGGTAATTTATCGTGAGACGTCTCATACAAGAGGTGATTACTAAATTTGTAACCACTCCTATGTGAGAGGTCTCACGATAAAATTATCGTTAGACGGTCTCACAAGAGGGTTACTAGAACAGACATATATATATATAAACACGGCAAGAATGAATCCGGCTTGCCCATGAACATAGGCACCCATGTCACTTAACGTAAAATCAAAAAAGCCTGGAATGGTTACAAGTGTTGAAGGCATGTCATTAACTTCCTTGTTTGAAAATTTCTCTCCCGAGAACAACACCTGTAGAGGTGTAAGCATACCTCTTCACTACCTCATCCTCCCCATCAGGCTGATCAAGGTTATCCTCCTCCTCATCAGTTTCGTGGTACTCCTCATCATCATCAAGCCCCTGACCCTGGTTCTCCTCATCATCAAGCCCCTGACCCTGGTTCTCCTCCTCATCATCAAGCATTGCTCTGTACGGTTTGATGAGTCCTCTTCAATAACAAATCCCGTACTTCACCTATACTCTTCAATTATTTCATTATCTAGACGTTTACCAGTCATCCAAATTAAATAAAAAAATTAACAAGAAACTCATTTTATTTACAAGAAACTCACCTGATGAGTTTATAAGAACGAGTTTACAAGAAACTCATTTTATTTACAAGAAACTCATTTTATTTATAAGAACGAGTTTGATCGGCACGGTTTGATGAGTCCTCTTCAACAAATCCCGTACTTCACCTATACTCTTCAATTATTTCATTATCTAGACGTTCGTGGAATCTGGATAGTATTCTATTTGCGGAGAAAGCGCATGAGCTTGATATGATTCACGAGGATGAGTACGACGACGGACTATACTAGGGCATCGACGAGGTTACCTTGCACGATGCGTTATACACATCATGTCTGTATAGCACCAGATTGTCCTTCCCAAATCTCGAACAGAAGACCCTCTTTTTTAACAATGGAGCAATCCTGAGGTTGCGGCCAAAAGTCATGTAAAACAAATCTATCGGCAACCCACTCATAAGTTAGATCGGGCTACTCAAGATTATGATGGCAAATAACTCCGCAGTCTATATAAGAGATTTGTTTAACGAATCGAGAAAATAAGTTTATAAAGTTATACTAATATTTAAGTTTAGTTTACCGGTCATCCAAATTAAACAAAAATTAACAAGAAACTCATTTTATTTACAAGAAACTCACATGATTCCAAGACGGTATGAATCGGGACCAATCTTGTTGTGTTTTACACATTAGGTAGATTTATCTATCTAGGAACAATTTTTGTAAAAATCAAAATAAAAAAATTGTGACAAAAAAAATTATAGCCACAGAATTTAATATTTGAAATTTAATGGTGATACAAATTATCAAACATTATTTATAAATCTAGTGTTATCTGTTATTTGGTCTGCGAAGGGGTGGAGATTCGAACTCGTGACCTTTTTGTCACGCCGGCTCTGATACCATGTTATGAAACCAACTCAACCAAAACCTTAAGGCGATGGTTGGAGGCCCAAAAATATTTATATACTCTTACAACAACAATAATTCAGATGGCCTTGTCACAGCCAATGAACAATAATTCTATCTCGGTCGTCATTTGTTTACTTTTGATTAAAATATTCCTCAAAAACAATATAAAAGCAAACAAACGACCGAGACGGAAAGAGTAATAACACAAGTTCTTGTTTAATCACGAAACACGATTCTCTAAAAGCAAGTACGATAACTGAAATTTCAAATCCGTCTCACAACATTACATCAAACGATCCATGTATATGATTGTTTTAGGCAAGACTTCTAAACATACCGCTTCAAAACATTAACAAAAAAACCAAAACATTACTCGTAAAATGAGGAAAATGTAAACAAATGATTGAGACGGAAACATAAACTAGGAATTAGAAGAACTAGGCCGATGGATTAACATGAGGAAAACGCAAATGCAAGAAACCAAGCATCATCTGTTTATCAGGCAAGTTCCTCTGAACAACATTGCATTCAAAGATATCGTCTGCCCAACTCATAATATCAGGAAAATTATCTCTTGTTAACACATCATTGCCTGCAAATTCCTGCATTACTGGAAGCCAATAGATCATAAACAACCCTGCAATTTCCAAATACTTGATCCCGTTTTCTTTGAATAATCCTGCTGTTTTCATTCCTTTCTCAAAGGCTTTCAGGTTTTCATACAGTTCTTTTGTTGCAGTTTGGGTGTCTCCTGCTACTAGCATTGCATTCATTGTCCCTGGCATTATCTGAAAAAATGCAATCATTCCATTCGATCTAAAACCGTCTATAAAGCTAGTTTAACAAATAAAGTCAACTCAACGACAGCATGTCTAGTAAACTTACCTTTTCGTCAATGAACTTAGCCCAAAATCGAGCCTGAGCCCTACAGTAGGGCTCAACGGGCAATAATAAGGGCGAGTTTTCCTTCCAAATCTCGTCTATATACTCCAGAATGAGCAGAGATTCGGGAATTGGAACACCATTGTGAAGTAGAACAGGGATTTTCTTGTGAATTGGATTGTATTTAAGAAGCTCATCACTCTTGTTTTGCAAATCTTCTTGTGAAAATTCATATTCAACATCTTTTAGTTGAAGTGCTATTTCCACTCTTGCACTTGCTGGACTACCTCTTGTGCCATATACTTTTACTACTCCTTGTTTTGACATTTTCCAATTCTTTGCTTTAGATTTTGAATTATTTGATCATTATTTTGAGTATTTAACTATTTATTATGGGTCCAAGATAAGCATTGGAAATTGAAATAATATTACTGTAATAATAATTATTATTATTAGAATAATACTGGTATATTTGTAGGATATATACATTTTGTATCAGTTAGATTTCATAATAATTTATGAAATAAAGACTAAATTACTATACTTATATATATACTCGTATATTACAAAATTCACAAATTCTTATTTGCGATCCGTCACAAATAAGTGACGGGCCAAGTACATATCATTTGAGGGGAAAAGACAAAAATGAGGTTGGTGGGACCTTTGTTCTTTTCCCCTCAAATGATATCTATTTGGTCCGTTCTGTCGCAAGAGAGACCAACTGTACAAAATTTGTTTTCTCAATTAATTTTTTAAATATGTAGTACAAATATATAGATTGTATTTATTGTTTCGATTATTATTATTATCATTAATGCATGTTGTAAAGACTCGTTAGGGTCAATTTTGGACGACGGGATTATGGGAACGTGACGTAAGTGATGATAGTAGCAATCTAATGTAATAATGAAACTTTCACTACACAAATTCTAATTTAATACTCCCTCTTATTTTTTACGGAGTATTATTTTTCCTATTTTTTTATTGGGGTGAAACACTCTTTCTTCCCTATTTTTATTTTGAGCCATCAACATGTGGTCTAGAATCAACATTACATTTCTCTCTCTTTCTTCTTTTATTTTGAACCACACATTCCTACACCCTTATTTTCTTCCCAAAACCAAAGGGAAAAAGATAATAAAAAATCGGAGGGAGTACGTATATATTCTAATTAAGTCGATGGATAAGACAAATATGCATCGATAGTAACTCAAAATGTTATTGGATTGCACTAGTTTACCATGGTTCGATACTTCGATTATTGAGGCACTAGGACGATATAAATACGATATTTGGCCCTCAGTCGATAATAATTCATTGAAACCTAATATCATAAGCATTGTGATTAAAGATTACGTGTTTGAATTATGTGGTATTTGAAAATTTCACAAATGATCAAAAAAATTTGTTGTTGGGTGATGGGTAGATCTGACAAAACTAATCGGCCCAAAGGATCAGAGTTGAGCAACCCAACATAACGAGTTTGACCCGTAACCCTAAACTGACTCGACCTAACCCAAAACTGATCAAATGGTTGATAGCAAATGAGTCGATACCCAAAAAAAATCAACCCGATTTTTTTGACCCAACAATGACCTGAACAGAAACCGACCCGACTAACCCATTTGCCATGTCTAATGGGTGGGCTTATGGGATTAAACTGTACTGTGAAAGTGCGAAAGGTTGAAGATGATGAGTGTGAGGAGGATAAACTAGACACACAAACTTAGCTTTCCCCCATTTTTTCTGCGTCCAAGTATCTCATTCTCAACAAATGTATGCTCCCCCCACTTCTCTTTCTCTTCTCTGTTCTTCAATTTCTTATCCATTCTCTCAGACATTACGTCGAACATGTTATCTGCATTCCCCTTGTGTGTTTTTCTTTTGGGTATTGATTCAATTATTAATTCTACTCATAAATTATGATTAGGGTTATTACTGTACTTTAATGTAGCACAATTTCTGAGTTCAGTAATGGTTTTTTTTGTAAATTTCCATGCATGGGTTTTGTTAATCTTTTGATAATTTGATGTATAGAGTATACACAGTGGCGGAACCAGAATTTTTGGCATCAAAACTTTCCAAGTTACGTACTTTATTGTGTTACAATCCGTCTTGAGATTATAACGGGTCTAATTAGTAATAACATCCAATGTGGTTAGATGGGGTAGACTTTTTGCTATTCTCGATGCATTATGCTTTTGTGTTATTCGTGATATTTGACATGTTGTAGGGTTACGATAGATTTGCCCGTTACAATCAAGAATTTGGGGGTTTTAAATTGGATGTTTAGCTCTATAGAAAGTGTATTAGTTCATGTGTAATTTTATGTTAGTGCAGAAAAAATCAAGTATTGTTTGATGTTGAAGTTGAAGTTGAAGTTGAAGTTGGTGTAAGTTGGTAGTAAGAAAGATGGCATCTTTGCTGTTTAGAGGGTTACAAATCCGTCCTCTGTGTATCTACCCATCCTCGTTTGTGACTGAAAAAGTTGGCATTTTCTTCTGCTCGCCGAGGAGTTTGCATACCCAAAATAATGTGACAGCCCGAGATAAGCGAAAAGTGCCAGGAAAAGTTAGGTGTCAAAACCGAGACAACGAACTTCTTGAAAATATATTGAAAGATTATGAAGCAGTCATAGGTATAGAAACCCACGTTCAGCTCTCGACGATCACTAAGGCCTTTTGTGGGTGTGCCTACAATTATGGTTCGCTCCCAAACACCAACATTTGCCCAGTTTGCATGGGATTGCCTGGTGCTTTGCCGGTTTTGAATTCAAAGGTCATCGAGTGTGCTGTCAAGCTTGGGTTAGCTCTCAACTGTGAGTTGTCGTTGACTTCAAAGTTCGACAGGAAGCAGTATTTTTACCCTGACTTGCCAAAGGGATACCAGATATCCCAATTTGATATTCCTATTGCGTCAAATGGGTTTGTTGACTTGGATCTGCCGCTTGAGTTTGGCGGTGGGCATAGGAGGTTTGGGATAACTCGAGTACATATGGAAGAAGATGCAGGGAAACTGCTGCACTCAGACAGTGGTACTTATTGTCAGGTAAATGCTCTGAATTTATTATAATCTCGTAATGTTGCACAATTTGACATCGGTGGAGGTTGTGACGTGTGAATGTGTGACAAGTTATTGTCTTTTCTGTTGAATACAACACTTGGAGCTTTTTGGGATTCGAAGTACAGAATAAATGTTTTGGGATAATTTAGTTGAAAACATAGGGGATATTAAGGAAAACGATGTTTGATCTGAAGTCAATAACCTGCTAAGGGCCTTCATGCAGGTTGATCTAAATCGAGCTGGAGTGCCTTTGCTTGAGGTTGTATCCGAACCTGATATGAGAACTGGCATCGAAGCTGCAGAATATGGAGCAGAAATTCAAAGGCTGGTTCGGTACTTGGGTGTGAGCAATGGTAACATGCAAGAAGGATCGCTACGCTGTGACGTGAACATATCTGTTCGTCCCATAGGGCAAGCTGAGTTTGGAACAAAGGTGAACATAGTGAACTTTTTTCCTCTTTCACTCTGTCAAAATATGCTAACTAATGGATATTTCCCCTGCTGTCACACTTGGCAGGTAGAGATAAAAAACGTGAACGCATTTTCAGGAATCAGTAGGGCGATTGATTATGAGATCATAAGACAAGCGCAGCTCTGCAGCCAAGGTCTTGGCGACCAAATTGTACAAGAGACCCGTCTTTGGGATGACGCCTCTCAGGTCAGTGCCACATATTGCTCCCTTCACTATGCATAACATTGAAGCCATAAATTTTTGAACTTGTGTGTTTTTTCGTTTTGTTATTTATGGTAGAAAACAATAAGTATGAGAAAAAAGGAAGGGCTTTCTGACTATCGGTACTTCCCAGAGCCAGATCTGCCGGAAGTAATAGTGACCAACAATTATGTCAAGGAAATTCGTGATTCGTTACCAGAACTTCCAGAGATGAAGAGACGACGATATGAAGATATGGGATTAGGCATGCAAGATGTGCTTTTCTTGGCTAATGATGTAGATGTAAGTACACTCATCCTCACTAGAACTCAAGAACATGTTATAGCTGTTAGAAAATCGAATTTTAATTTTAAATTTTCAAATCATCTGGGACAAACTTCATGCATTTGACTATTTTAATCTCATAAAACAGCTTAATATAATACTATATACTCCGAAGAAATTTGTCAGTTGACAGCAATTTAAAAGGCGTAGAGTTTGGATCAGAAGTCTGCTGCTTCCTGAAAGAATCGAGTTGGAAGTCTGAAATTAAGTGAATTTGTCGCTTGTAGACGCTCTTTTCCTGATCGGTTATGACAAACAGGTGGCAAAATTTTTCGATGCTACCCTGTCAAAGGGTGCAGAAGCGAAGCTGGCGGCCAATTGGATAATGAGTGATATTGCAGCTTACATGAAGAACGAAAAAGTCTCCATAACTGACATAAAGCTTACTCCTAATGAGTTAGCTCAACTCATCGATTCAATTAAAGGTGGGACGATCAGTGGGAAAATTGGTAAAGAGGTGCGCTTCTATACTTAGTGGCTTTGCCATTTTGCATACGACCAAGTTATTGATTTGTGTATGGTTATGCTCCAGATTCTTTTTGAGCTGATTGCTAAAGGAGGAACCGTCAAGGGATTGATCAAAGACAAAAATTTGGTCCAGGCAATTCATCCACACCTAATGCTTTCGTTTCTTTTTCTTTCTTGGTGAAGTTGATGAAGAAGTTTGTTCGATGTAAAAAAACAAATTGTCATCAAAATTCCATACACGTGGGACGAAAGTAGCTTACAATCAGATTTTTGTTAGATATATAAAAGGTTGTCAAAAATAGTTGACATGTGACCTGACACGGTCATTACATACCGATGCAAGGCTAATATGGCCGATATTAGACCTCGTTGTATTCATCTTATTTTCAGCCCAGTTCCCTTCCTCAGTGTGTCGGCTTGTTTTCTATATGTGCACTGTGATTGTAACAACAACATCAGAGCCTTAGTACTTCCAACAAAATTTGGGGTCGGCTAACATGACTATCAGATTTCTTATATGAAATGAATTCACAGATAACTGATCCTGCTGAAATCGAGAAGATGATCGACAAAGTGATTGCAGCAAATCCGAAGCAGGTGGCACAGTACCGAGGGGGCAAAACAAAATTGGAAGGTTTCTTCGCCGGTCAGGTATTTGCGCAACTGTATACATTACTCATCTGTTATGTTTTTTTCCGCTTGTTTTAGGTTTAACGAAATTTGAAATTATGGAATGTCAGGTGATGAAAGAATCTAAAGGCAAGGCAAATCCTGGGATTCTTAACAAAATACTTCTTGAAAAACTAAAAGCCGAGAGCTGAGAACTGTTGCGCATTTTCTAATCAGGCTCTCGATGAATATTATTGACAAAATCATTCTACTGAGAACGTCAAGAACGGGTTTGCCTCCAACATTGAATTCGAAAAGGTATCAAGGTATTTTCCGTGTTTTTGTATTATCACAATTTTACAACGATTGTACTGAAATAACCTCATTTTACGAGTTGCAGTAGTAGTTTAGTAGTACCATACTTGGTTTTGTTGTAAACATACAACGATTGTGCACAAATTAATCGGATTTTTGGTTCTTCCATTTTGCTCTAAAAGGTCGACAGAGTTGTTGGGCGCAAATTAATCAGTTTTTCGCCCCTACATTTTGGTCATTTTTTCTTTTGTTGGTGTAAAATTATTATCCTTCTCGTTTATACGGTTCCAGTTTGATTAAATCAAACTACGCCAACACTGATTATACAATTAATGTAATTTGTCGATAAAATGATGTACTTGTTCGATCTGTGACTCAAATCTGTAATCAAAATTTTCTAGAAATTTGATTAAATTTCATAAAAGTATTGCAAGTTAATGGAGTAATAATCTTCACGGATCGACAGGATCCATCACAGCAGCGCAAAACAAGCTCCAAAATACGGCAAAGTAAATATAAGAACAAGTGGGGAAAAAATCGACTCGAAGCAGTAGAGTACCCTTTAGTTTAGCTCTTCACACAAAAAAAATGAACAGAACTGCGAAACAATAAACACAGAAAAGGCAACGGAGCCAAGGTTTTCATAGCCACTTCCAAAAGAATGCATTTCTGAACTTCGGAGATTTAAGAAAAAAATACGATTTAGAATATGTTTGGTTTTTTTTTTCCCCGATTAGTAGGAATATCATCGCTAAAGTAACCTATATTTCGTCATTAAACCTGAATCTGAATCACTCACTCTGAATCTCGCCTAAAGTGGATTTGATTAATACCCGTTTCCCCTCGACCGGTTGAAGTCACGCTCGCCAACGTGTGCAGCCCCTCTGCTGTAAGAACGTCCGCTGAATCTCCCTCTTGATGCATCAGGCTGATAAGTCGCCCTGCCTCTTCCTCTCCCTGTCAAATTGTATGTAGTTCAGTCAGAAAAACCCGCTGTATACTAATCTGGATAGCATAGGAGAAGTGCCCTTATTTTAAAGGGGGATTCAGTTGACTGGAAGGCAGGCACAAGTACAGTAAGTTAAGAATCAAAAGCGAAGGTGCATGATATGGGCTCTAGAAAATTGTAAGGCAAGTAACGAAAGGGAGTTACGTACTTCCACGTGCAAAGCTGCTGTTTGCTCGTCGTTCTTCAATGTATACTTGTCGTCCAGCAATCTCAACAGAACCAGCCTTCATAATGCACGATGTAACAAATGTCATCAGTCAGCACAAAGATACAGAATCTTAACTTTCGCCCATGACTTCCACCCATAAATTGCATCCCGACAAACAAACAGATTTGCATAATCGACTCGTATTACTTTCTCCCAACAAACAATCAGAGTTGAATAACTGACACCGTCCCTTTAAAACATAGGAGTATTGAGCATGCGATTAAGCACAAAAAAAGCTGATGGTTTAATTACTCATTAGGCCCTCAAATTTTACCCTACACTCAGGAGTCAGGAATGTGAGACAGTTTATTTGATTAGAATACTCCTCTACATATATTCAACTTAGGATAGGTTTCAATGGATGAGAGAGAGTAGTAACAACGCACCACACGCTTTTGCCATGATCCTAAATGAAAATGCATTTACAAATAGACTACTGTGGAAACCACTGAAATACATTCTAAAATCACCAAAAAAAAAGAATAACCAAGCACTCTAATGAGATGGGGGATGGTACCTAAAAACAATTGAAAGTGAAGAAAGACGGAAAAAACAGACCTTAATCGCACTCTGGACGGAAGCTATGTCTTCAAACTCAACAAACGCATAGCACACATCAGTGTCCTGAATGCCATTAAAAGGGAAGTAAGAAAGAATCATGATAAAATATTTACTGAACTCTTGAAGTAATACAACTGGAGACATTCAAAACACCAGGGATAATGACCAAATACCTTCAGTCTTCTAATAGCTACCCCTTCAGAACTTAATTGACCGAATTTCTTAAACTCCTCCTCTAATTCTGAAGAAGACACAGACGGAAGCAAGTTCCGCACGTAGACTGATTTTATCTCACCTGAGAGTAACAATAAGTCAGATCTTGCAAATTTATCAACAACATAAATAATCATGTTAACAGGGGAAAAGCCAAAAGGCATCTAGTCATGAGCCAAGGAAGATGAATGACAACAAAGAGAAGGGAGTCAACAACATCACCCAAGTGCCTCAAGGACGCTTGTAACTTTGTACATGGCAGGGTAAAGAAGGTAGGATGTACACAGGTTTAGCCTTGCATTCAAGGGGCTATTTTTGAATGACCCATGATAAAATTGCAACAAATTCTTCAAGATAAAAATGAAATAAATAGCATAATCAGTTTATTGAATCATTTTGTTTAATTTCGCCACAATACAAAACTAAACGATAATGAGGCTTTGGATTCATTAGAAATGTCATCAAAGAGATAGTAGGCATCAGAAAACGTATTAATCTTCTGACAACCAACAGGTAACAGGGTGGGGAAGGAACCATTGAGACCATAAAGTTGACATACCGATATCACCTACTGCTGAGAAATCGTCACTCATATCTCCTGCCATACTAACATTTACAGCCTGTGCCGAACTTGACTGTTGCTGCGATGGTTGAGAAGCAGATTGCTGAATTATTTGTTGTGGCGCATGTTGCCATTCTGAAGCCTGTGTCCCTCTCTTGTTAGAAGGTGATGCATGTGCTACAGATGGTGTAACCTGTGCTCCCTGGGCTTTGGCAGCCCGTAACTACAGCAATAATGGAAACCTTTTATTATTTTAATAACGAGGGTCCATCTCATAAAACAAACTACTAAGTACTAACATAAGTTAACATAGCAAAGTTGGGTAAGAAAAACACATACAACAGAAGCATATGTATGCTTTTGAGGCTCCTCTACAGATTCCTCGATGGACAATTGTCCAACATCTTGTATGGGATCTATTGGGCATTCAATAAAACCATTTGCCTGCTCCCTAGAATGGTCTTCAAGGACGCTTTCGACTTCAGCGGCTTGTTGCAATCGTTGATCTGGCACTGAATAACTATCAATAACACCATTCTCCTTAATTTCATCGGGAGACATGTAATCTCTGGTCTGTATTCCTCCACTCAATATGTAATTAGCCACTGCAAAACAATAACCACACAATCATAAGACCGAGAACTCTTAAGGGAAAAGAAACACACAAGTAATGTAATACTCAATCTACATATAGCACACATAGTTTAGTGTTGCGCAAGCATCTATCCTAAGGCCTTTGTCCAATTCTATAGCTTGTTTTTTGTTTTGACTTTGAGTTGGAAGTGGACATAAATGCTGAAGTATTACTACTATTAAGAAATACTCCTTCCATAAACAAATTATTGCCCCATTTCATTAATACACTTCTCACATATATTCATGAAATGGTACAATTAATCATGACCGACGGGAGTAGCATTTTACAGCTTCTCCAAAACGTGCAATTTTAACAACTTCGACTACAAAAATAATTTGCACCGGTTGCACCTACATCACCTGTCCATAAGTCATAACACGTTACATACCTGGTTCTGGCATGGCTGAAGGAGAACTCAACTTTGCACTCAGATTGTTCTGAGCCATCAAAGAAGCTGCGTATGGGTGAATTTGGTGATTTTGGTCACCCTCAATGAAGTGAAAGATGTCATTGAGAACAAAAAACCCTTTCTCCTGGGGTGCAAGGAAAAATGTCTGAGCAAATTTCCTTCTCCCACTGAAATCTCGATTCTGTAAAGACCCTGTGACCATCACAATCACTCCTCCATTCCATGATGCAAGGGAATTTATTGTCTTAATTTCGATGGAAGTAAGGCGCATTGACATAGCCTGTGTGTGGATTTGCTGCCAGGACAGAGAAACCACTTTATTAGGGGTCGAAACTGAGATAGAGATCACATGCTCGGGGAGACCAAGCGATCATAGTAACAACTAACAACCCAGAGAAAATTCCCTCTTGGGAGATAATGCATGCAAAAAGTACAAAAGAGTCAAAATACTCCAAAAAAGTTGGAAGAATAAGACAACCAAAGACGTGATATATATCTTCAAGTTCATCACACTTTTAATAGTATCAGGAGAAGGGTTCCAGAGATAGTCTTGGTTAACGGCCAATAATTACCCCCCATCACAGAAACTTACAAGTTACTCAACAGGAAAGAATATAAATGTGTTAATCTACTAAAAGAACCACCTTCGTTCCCATACAAATTCTTGAGCCCACCATCGCTAAAACACACACATTTTTTACAAATTACTACCTAACATAACTGCCTTCACAAATACTATGTCTATCATACTTTCTTGATATGAAACAAAATTCCGCCTTGAACGAAAAAAGGTCAGCCCTTTCCAGTGCTTTGTGTTCAGTTTCAGTCGGTTAACTCCGGCTAATCGAATCAATCAATATAATCTAACAAACCAGACAGAAAATAAATTCGAAAAAGGTGATTAGAGTTCATATCTATCCGCTAATTGCTACTCCAATTGCTTAACCTAGTAATCCAAGCTAGCTAAATTAAGTCAAACACTCCAAGAAACAAACACAAGAAACCGCAAACGCTAAAAAAAACAAGCAAAAAATGAAAATTCTTCCAGCATTAAGGAAGCAGTTTCGCAAACATGACCGTCAATCCTAGAATCCTAATCCTACTCCTACCTAACGTAAATGGCTTCACAAATTTACTATCTCTATCATACTTTCTTGATATATGAAAGAAAATTCCACCTCGAACGAAATAAGGTCAGGCCATTTCGAGTGGTTTGTGTTCAGTTTCAGTCGGTTTACTCCGGCTAATCGAATCAATCAATATAATCAAACAAACCCAGACGGAAAATTAATTCGCAAAAAGGTGATTAGAGTTCAAATCTATCTGCTAATTGCCAATTGCTTAAACTAGTAATCCAAGCTAGCTAAATTAAGTCAAACACGCCAAGAAACAAACTCAAGAAACCGCAAAAACTGAAAATTCTACCAGCATTGATGAAGCAGTTTCGCAAACATGACCGTCAATCC
This sequence comes from Agrostemma githago, assembly GCA_958450325.1. NCBI lineage: Eukaryota > Viridiplantae > Streptophyta > Magnoliopsida > Caryophyllales > Caryophyllaceae > Agrostemma > Agrostemma githago. The sequence goes on along the minus strand of OY288247.1, from coordinate 74,426,800 downwards.
GAAGCGCAGTACTGGCATCAGAGTAAAGCTGATGAACGAGTTCCGGCTGTTGCTGTAACATCGTATAATACTGCGTGACGAAGTACGAACCTACCTGCACAATTCCACAACAAACAAACAAAACAGAAAATCAATTGAAACAATTCAACGAAAAAATCGAATTAAGAAATCGAAGAAATGAAATACGCGCGAAAGAGGAAAGAAGAAACAGGAAGTACGTGAGCAGCAGACATGAAGGAGGTCGCCATTGTTGGATTGAAGAGGAGAGAGAGAGGGAGGATGGAGGATGGAGGAGGAGAAACCCTAGGGAAATTAGGGTTTCTCAGAGTAGCGTAGATCTTGGGTTGAAGACGATGGGGAATTGGGGAGAAATGAAATGGGGGATGGAGTTGTGTTGCTGCTGTGAGTGTAAAAAACAACAACAAAGGGAGGAGGATGGAGGAGTTTAGTAGTGAAGACTTAAGATAGGTTTTCTTGGATTGGTGTGGGTGTGTGAGTTTTGTGATTTTTTTTGCAAAATTGCAATTGCCAATTGGGGAAAAAAACAATGGGAATCTCATTTTTTTTTTTTTTTTTTTTTTTTCCTTTAATAATTTGGGGATAACTGTAATTAGACCTGACAAACGGATCAACTGGAATGGATAATTTGAAATTGTTACAATAACACATTTGGGTCATTTTGGGTAGGCCAGGTCAATTCCAGTGATGTGTCATACTCGAGTCTTCAATTCGTGTGTCGAGTTGGGAGTTAGGTTCTGTATTTGTACCATGTCATTATGGATTTATGGCCAGGTCAATTTTGTCAGATCGAATTGTAATCTTCCCTTTGACTTTTGCACCAAAATTAAGGAATGACGAGAAATGTACGAGTAGTAAATTATGAATAAATTATTAATAAAATAATGAATAGATTATTACTAATAAACAATATACAGAGTAGTATAAAAATATAAAATAGGTTAAAAAGTGAAGAAGAAGAAAAAAAAGTCAACTTAACTTAAAACGGAAATATTTATGTCATCAAATACTCCCTCCGTTCCAATGAATTGTTTGTCTTTCCTTTTGGCATCAAGGGGTAAGGGATCAAATGAGAAAATGACATGTGGAGTAAAACTCAAGAGAATGGTCAAATTGAATATAAAAAACATTCCTAAAATAGAAAGACAAACAATTCATAGAGACGCCTCAATATGGAATAGGCAAACAATTCATTGGGACGGAGGGACTATGCTTTGGTTTATGTGAGGGGTTGTCCGAGTGATTATGTTTGAGAATAATGTGATAAAAAGGTGAATTACATTGGAGTATATTTATAATACTCTGTATGTAGTAATGATGTTTACGATGGTTCAGAAACGGTCCAAGTCTGTCAATTGGATCAGGTTAGTTGGTAATTGGTAGTATGATATTCGATTCTAGAAATTTTAGTTGGTTCAGACCGGTCCAAATGAGAGTTATTTCATGAGCTAGATGTGTAATACTTCAAATAATCTATTTATTTCAATTTTGTTATCATAGAATAATACTCCCTCCATTCAACTCCACTTGTCACTATTCATTTTGGCACATTTGTCGAGACGCATTTTACATTAGCGATATCTTTCATTTTACATTAGCAAAAATTATAAAAATTTGATATTCATAATGTAGTCATAAAAACGAATCAAACAAAATCTCACATGACTATATTCTCACTTATAGATTGTCGAGAATATCGAAGATTCTTCCCAAGTGTGAATAGTGTCAAAAAAAGAAATGTGAAGAGTGAGTTGAATGGAGGGAGTAATAATAATAATACTACAACCTTAGCTTGAACCTCCATTAAAAGTTTGGAATGAGATTCCTAAAGCCCTCTAACTAAGACAGCCATGTACTGTTGACAAAGCATAATGCATCTCTACATTTACTACATATGATATGTTACAAGTAAAAATATCAATTCTCAAAGCATGAGCATCTGTGACTGTGAGGAGACACAGCTCAAACTCACACTGATGCAGTCATGAACTGAACTGAACTTGCAGGAGTTCCATTTTTTCACTTCCAGAAGAATGCTGCATTCAGTACAGTAGCATTCCGATTGCTGTATGTGCATGCAGCAGCAGCAGCAGCAGCAGTCTTTTGCTTCCTATAATTTCTTTCCTTCTGCCATGCTTACTCGCATCGCCCGCCCTTCTAATTCCTGATGTTTCAGAAATATAACACCCGAGTCAATATATACATATGTAATGTTCAGTATGTGTTTCTGCAGTCTCGAAAAAAGTAGGAGACTAGCATCGTTACTAGTCCACAAGTTTGGTATTGTTCATTGTTCCCGATGCCATCTACTGTGTAAATCACAGGATAATAGGAGGCAGAAAAAAGCGTATATCATATAACGAGGGCCTAACTGGACTGAATTGAAGTCAGCTGAATCCAGGAAACAACAGGAATTAGAGTGACCAGTATGTGTTTCTACAGTATCGGAAAAGTAGGAGACTAGCATCGTTACAAGTCCACAAGTTTAGCAATGCTCATTTGTTCCTGACTTCAATTTACTGTAAATCACACGATAATAGGAGGAAGAAAAAAGCGACCTAACCGAGCTGAAGTGAACTCAAGTGCGCGTAACTGAACTGAAATGGACATAAGAGGTCCGAAGTAGGGCAATGAACATACCATTCCATTAAGAGAGGCAAGAGCAGCTTCCATCTCTGGTCTGGTGGCATAACAAACAAAACCATAACCTCGTGACTTTCCCGACTCACCATCATACAAAACCCTAGCTCCAACAATATTCCCATACGCTTGAAAAGCTTGGTACAAGCTCTCAGAGGTTACAGACCACGACAAGTTACCAATAAACAGTTTGTGCTCAGTTTCAGGGAACAAGGGCTCTCTCTTTCTAGGCTTGTCGGCGAAATTCACTCTCAAGTATCTGCCACCGTATTCCTGAAACGACCAGCAGCATTTCAGCACGTGTTTGTTTAACTACAGTACAAAATTTCGAACACAGAGTGATGATTACTAGGGGGATTCTCTCTTACACTTCCGTCTAGGTTGTCGATGACAGCATTGCAATCTTCGACACTGCTCATCGTCACGAATGCAAATCCTCTGCTTCTTCCTGTATCTCTATTGTACAGAACCTGAAAACACATGTCCAGTGTTAAACCATCATCATGTCTTTTTCAAACGAAACACACACCTAGTTGCATTATCACATTAGATTGAACCTACAATGAGGAGAGGAGACGGGATTGAACCTGTGACCTATTGTCCACGGTACCCATCTGAACCACTAGACCATTTCACATGTGATACCATCTTATCGCGCACACAAATTATTATATGCAATAAGTTGTCTTTTTTATACAGAGGGCTCTGTTTTCAAATGTGAGACCGTCTCATAGTCACTGTAATCACTTTATACCAAGAATCCAACAAATAAAAAATCCCGACTTGGGATCGACTAACATGAATCACGAAGGAAAATTAAAAGAAAAGAATGAAAGAAGATGTTCAAACCTCAACTAACTCAATGTTGCCATACGGCTCAATAATGCCAGCAAGTTGAGCACTATCACAATGATACGGCAAATTCCCACAATACAATTTCGTACATATTTCATCACTCTCCTCCTCCGCCGCCGGCGCCGGCGCCGATTCCGCCACCTCCCCCACCTCCGAAACTTCCCCCGCTTCCGCCTCCGCCCCAGCGACGGCGGCGATGAGCTGAGAATGGCGGGACGGTGACGGAGCGATTGAAAAGCGTTGAGAGAGGTAGTTGAGTTGATACTGCATTTGTAATCTGAGGTGGAAGGTTGGTAGGGTTCTGGTGGGTCTTGTGAAGGGGCCCACGGCGGCCATTGCGGTGGTCACGGCGGCGGCGGTGGACATGTTGGTGTTTTGTCAGAAGATTCACTTGGCAGATTGCATATATATGTGGAGTTGATGTGGGGAAATTTTGGCCAGTGACTGAATATGGAGTATGCAAGTGTATATTGGACGATTTTGTTAGATTTTGTGATAAGGTTGTTGATCAAGGAATTAGGTCCGGTTCTTTTGTACTTATATTCAGTCAGATTTAGTTCAGTTCAGCTCAGTTTAGTCTTCGGAGGCATATTTTGTCTCTATATTTTAGTCAGTTTCAGTTAAATTAAGTGCAGTTAAGTTAAGTTCAGTCAGTTTCAGTCCGAAAGAACAGGACCTTACTCGATCTTCTGTACCATTTTCGTGTCTCGATTTTTATGAATTTTATTTTATTTTTTATATACTCCGTACACGTTTAGATTGACTTTTGTTCGGGGTGGATGATTAGGGTCACTCATTTACTTTGTGATCCGGACTGAAAATTGGATCAGACCGTTCCTTATTGGTTTGGACCATATCAAACCATACTTAATACGGTTTGGTTCAAGGTTCAAGCTTTGGTGAAACTTTTAGTTGTTTTGGTGCAAATGATTTGGGTCCGTGTGTTTTGACCGTCGTCTCTAGTCTTTGGTCCAGTCTGGTCCCTAACCAACAAACAATCTTGGGTTCTTGGGGGAGTACACTTAAATGGATTAAAGAATCGGTTCTCACTTCTCATACTCGATAGAGGGGGAGATCTTCTCCATTTAAATGTCATAAAGTCATCAGAGGTGTTACTCATGATCTAGGTTTCGAACTTTGTTAGCAATATAATCAACCTTAGTGGACGATTGTAGCGAATTAGTGACGAAAACTTCTAGAAACATCATTTGTCATGAAAGTATGAAACACCATTTTATTAGATGCAACATCTCTATATATAGAAGAGAACAAAATGTAGCACCATTACAAAAATCAAGTTACTGAGAAGCAAGGTTTTGCTTTAACTATCCTTGCTCTCGGAACCCTAATGTCAAATGTTTGATCTTTCTTTGTTACCGCTTCAGTCGTATGAACCGTCTTCTTGATTTCCCCTACTCTTTTCACAGCATTCCTACCTGTACTCGATGGAGTCAGCCTGCTCCGCTGAGTGTTTACACCTTCAGACAAGTTGCAGCGGGTTTTTAATCCTGAAGCGCATTCTATTCTCGTCCTGTTTTTACTTCCTAGCAGTTCATCATTATCTGCATTCACAGAAAGAAAACACAAGTACTGAATTCATAATTACTGAAGTTACTAAAAAGTTTAAAACTTTCAATGTTTTTACAGAATTTACCGGGACTAGAAATTACAGCACGCGGTCTAGGGAGAGAACTAGCTCTGCTGTGTTTTTTACTGATATCATCTGATACTGATTCCAGTTCAGTTTTTATTCGCGCTGAGAATTAGATGAAAATATGTAAGCATTCAAATGTAATGCAAATAAATCAGCGAGCAATTATGCTAAAAACGGTAAAAGATCAAACCTTTTGGCAATGCATTGGGTGGCGTGATTGATCGTGGGATCTGCAGCTTGGGAACTTTGGGTACTGTTAACGGCGAAGCCTGTCTACTTCCTTTTACTGCAAACAGAAGAACAAAACCGAACAAATCAATGCTTGTTCCGGTAAATATAGAACTGCTTAACCCCCTGTTGATGTTTCTACTATTATACCGACTTTGCGCAAACAAAGCATCAAAATTAATGCATTAGAAGTTTGGAACAGAGCTGTCTATTTTCCAAAAATAGAAACTTTATTGGAGTATGATTTTCCTGCTCTTTTCAATCAAAGGGATATTTCTATGGATATTATGATGAAAAAGTTGGAATCAAAGGGTACGAGGAATACCAGGAGGAGTATAATCTCGAACAGTTAGAGAACTGAAAGCCCTGAGAGGACTTGCAGGGTGATCAAACTCATCATCTTCCTCAAGAGATCTTACTCTAACCTTGGGATACACTGAAAATTACCAAAAACCCGTCATTATAATCAAATACTCATCTCAAATTTCGGCTTCTTTTCATCATATTGACAATAAACATACACCGAAAAAAAATTCACAATGAACAGCAACAAGAAGAGCATCTAAACACTGTTTACGGAATTATCAAAAACCTTGATTATGAGATCATGAGGTCGGGGGTTCAATTTTTATTGCGACACAGTGCGCTCGTTTGAACCAAAAAAGAATGATAAAAAACCCATCAATGTAATCAAAAACCAATCTCAAATCATCAAATCAACAAATGTACACAACTAAACACCCAAAAAAGTTCACAAAGAGCAACAACAATAGTAAAAGTAACATTCTTTTCATCAAATCAACAAACATGCACAACAAACCACCCAAAAACAACAACAATAGTAAAAAAAGTAGCATACTTTGTTTACAAATCATCTCTTTTAGATGTCTTGCGATATTCTTAGGTGAAACCGTCTCACATTAGACTAACCGAATCATGAAAAACCCATCAAGATAATCAAATACCCATCACAAATTTCAGTTTCTTTTATTAAATCAACAAACATGCACAACAAACCACCCAAAAATAAAAGAGCAACAATAGTAAAAAAAAAAAAAGTACTCCGTAGCATACTTTGTTTACAAATCATCTCTTCTAGATGTTTTACGATATTTTTAGGTGAAACCATCTCATATTAGACTAACTAATCATGAAAAACCCGTCAAGATAATCAAATGAGCATCACAAATTTCAGTTTCTTTCATCAAATCAACAAACATGCACAAGAAACCACCCAAAAAACCACAATTATAGTAATAGTAACATACTTTGTCTACAAAATCATCAAAAACCCATCAATATTTTCAAAAACCCATCTCAAATTCAGCTTCTTTTCATCAAATAAACAAATACAGTATACACTACAGAACACCAAAAAAAATCACAATGAACAACAATAATAGTAAAAGTAACATACTTTCTTTACAAAATCATCAAAAACCCATCTCAAATTTCAGTTTTTTTCACCAATTTAACAAAATTACACAACAAAACATCGAAAAAAAAGTTCATAAACATACTTTGTGTACAGAATTGCTTCAATTGGGGAGTTGGTATGAGAAGAAGAAGAAGAAAAAGAAGAAGAATTGAATGAATAAAAAATGAAGGTGTTAGAAAGTGGGCACACAAGTTTTGAGTTTTGACTGAACGACACGGCAAAAAACAATGATGGGAAGGAACTAACAAAGGAATGAATGAAAGATTGAATGGAATAGTTGCGTTAAATGTGCGAAAACTGCTATAGTGGAGGAGTCAATTTCAAGAAAGATACGGCTATTGCTGATTTCAAAACGTACCCAAACCCACAATAAACAAACTAATTTTAATTTTAGTAGGATTTTTCGGTCAACTTTTTGTGTCTTTGTTTAAGATTTGGTGATGTATATGGTTGAGGTGTTCACGGGTCGGACTTGGTGGAAATTGGGTTGGATACTTGGATTGGGTTTGTGGTTTGAGTTCGGTTGGGTTAAGGAATTAATAGTGACCTGATGAGCAAGCTAAGACTTTTTGGGACGGATCGTGTTGGGGGACTAAAGTCATGTTCTTTTAGGCTTATATTCAAACAGTTTCAGTTCAGTTCAATTCAAATACATTCAGTGCAGTTCAGACACATTCACTTCCGTTTATACTCATTCAGTTCAGTCAGTTTCACTTCAAAAGAACAGGACCGAAGACTCAAAGAGAAGGTTGGTGTTGCCATGTCCAGTTTGGGACCCCGACTGTGTCGGAAAAATAAATAAAGATGGCTCAATGTAGTGGGTCGAGTCATGATGAACGACCTTCTTTTAAAACAATTACGAGTACTTTATTTAACCTTCTAAGATCTTCCCATTTCATATTTTGTTCTCACCTAAATGAATATGGAGTGGGAAAATCTTAAAAGGTCGGAGGAAGTATTATTATATTAAGATAAATGTTACGAGTATATATTCTTATTTGATCGGTATTTTGACCTCCAAAATCTTAACCTTGTTTTAAGAACCTTGCCCGACTAAAGCAAAGGGAAGTTATTCGTTCTTCATGTTACATCTTGCTATCAGTACACCGATATCTTCACTAAATTAAAGGTCTGTTCGACAACTTTCAATCCAGTCTCAACGTCCGACTTCCTACCGTTTCAACTGTAGAGGTGTAATAGAATTTATGTGAATATTCTTGTTTCCTAAATTATCTGGTAGATATGATAATATTTGTATATGATTACTCTTAGATACTCCCTCCGATTCTTTAGGTTCGCAACATTTACTGTTCACTCCAAAAATAAGAATAGTAAGTGTGGGCCACTTATGAGTGATGTTATTGTGAGAATAAACAATATAATAATGGAAAAAGTTAGATAGGTAAAAAGTTAGTGAATATTTTGGAATATAATAATGAAAAGTGAAGGGTATGTTGGTAATTTTATAAGAAAAATAAAGTTCAAATTAGAAATGTAGCAAAACTAATGAATTTGCCAAATATGGAATATGTTGCGAATCTAAAGAATCGGAGGGAGTAGTATTTATATAGTAACCCTATCGACATTTATACCGACTTTATTTATCGTGCCTAAGCTACCATTTTGCGCCAGCACATTTTTATGGTTGTTCAGAACTACAATGAACGAGTCTGAAGATGAGTCTTTGAAATCAAATACTCAATTTAATATACTCATTTGAATCTCAGACCGTATCAACTACTATGAGTGTTAGACACTTGCTCATACTCAACTTTAGATTTCCTTTAAACTTAGACATGTTTGAGCCTTAGACTCGTACACCTACACTTTAACCAAGCATGAGAGTGAGTTTGAGGTTAGTGGGTATTTGGGTAAGGTTCTTTGTCGAAAAAAAATGGATAGTTTGGATTGAATAATTCATTTACGTTAAGTGTTACCATTGAATTGGATTGAATGAAGCAATAGGAGTAGATCGATATGTACCTCCAAATTAGACACGTGTTAGGGACGTGGAGAGTCTAAGCTAGTGTCAACCTTTCTTCTCATGCAAAACATGCATACACTATTATTATTGTGCATGGCATTGCCATCGTGTCATCACCTTCTTACCCTCTTCATTCCACGTGCGTGTCATCCTCTCATGCTACGTGTACACTCGTTCCATACTCTATCTCCATATATGTCCCCTCTCCTTGATCTTCCGTAAACAGTAAGAATCAACCCACAACCGAAAAGAGCAGAAACAAACCAAGTGAAAGTGAAAATGTCGAGCAGAACCAGGAAGGAAGAGAAAGCCGAGGGAGCAGCGAGGTATGCAGCTGACGAAATCAAGTCAGCCAGAGAAGAAAGAGACTCCTCCCAGGAGCAGTTACGCAGACAACAACAACAATCAGAGAGTATTGGTAGGAGCACCTATACCACTTCGGGGGAAGAGCAGAAGAACCAGAACCGGCCAGGGATAATATCGTCGGTCGTGGGTGCCCTAGGAAGCACGTACGAGCATGCCAAAGAGGCCGTCACGGGCAGAACCCACGATGCGGCCGAGAAGACCAAGGAGACAGCCGACTCAGTCGCCAGGAGCACCCAACAGAGCCGGGATGAGGCCGCGGTGAGGGCGCAAGAGAAGGCGGAGTGGGCCCGCCAGGGGAAAGAGAACACCGCTGAGAGCTTGAGGGAGGCCAAGGACAAGACTATAGGAATGGCTAAGGATGCGGCCGGGTATGTTGGGGAGAAGACCAAGGATGCTAAGGATTATACCGTTGAGAAGACGGTTGAAGGGAAGGATGTGACGGTGGGGAAGTTGGGAGAGCTGAAAGACTCTGCCTCTGACGCGGCTAAGAGGGCTATGGGTTACTTCTCTAGCAAGAAAGAGGAAGCTAAGGATAAGGCTTTTGAGACTAAAGAGGAGGCCAAGGTGAGATTTCGGCTCTCTTCTCTTTAGCTCCTTGTAATTTTTGTTTTTTTTTTCTTAAGAGAACATTGTATGTCTATTTCTAAAATGATGTGAATAAATAAAAACAGTCATTAAAAACAAATTCTTGTTTGCGATACTCATATCCTTTGACGGGTCAAATAATTTTTATTTAGATTTAAAAAAAAAAAAAAGCAGATCATATACAGAGTAGATAGTAATACTATTTTGTTCTTTTCTATCTAAATGTTGGTTATTTAACCAGTTATAATGATACGACAAATAGTTTCTTCACAAGCAAGATTAAATGGTCGTTGAATCAGCAATTCGTTTTTATGCATATTAATGTTTGTTTGTTGGGGTTGAGAATCGAATACATATACATGATGGGATCCATATAATGTGTGAGCAGGATATATATAGAGGAACAGAGGATGAAGCAAGGTTGAAAATGGAAGAGAGAAGAATTGAGAGCCTAAAAAACAGAGGATATGATACTCTTGTAGATCAAGATGCTCAGAGAACTCAAGCCGATCTTGATGCGGCCGCTCGAAGGTTTCCAACTGCTCCATCTCTCTAAAAGAGTCAACTTTTTTTTTCTGTCCGTCTTTCTGAAAGAGTTCACCTTTTTTTTCCTGCCCATCTCTCCAAAAGAGTACACTTTTTTTTTTTTTTTTTTTTTTTGTCCGTCTCTCTACAAGAGTTCACCCTTTTTTTTTTTTTTTTTTCTGTCTATCTTTTTTTTGTCTGTCTCTCTGGAAGAGTTCGCCTTTTTTCCTGTCCTTTTTTCTAAAAGAGTTATATTTTGTTTTATTTCTCTTATGTCTGATTTGTGTGGTTTTCATTGGTTATAACCTCATATATTTTTTAATCTTTCATTTTCTACCACTATCAGGGGAGAAGCAGCAGGAGGGGGGAAGAACACGATATTTGGAGCAATAGGAAACATGGCAGAGGCGGTTAAGAGCAAGCTAACAATGCCGCAAGAGGAGGAAGAGTGGCTGAGGAGGAATAGAGGGGCGGGGGAGGGGAAGGAGGTGAAGGTGACAGTGGAAGAGAGTTGTCCTGGTGCAGCGGCCGATATTCTTAGGGATGTCAGGAAGACAGGGATGAAGGAAGGCGGTGGAGGAATGGGTGTGGGTGCGGTGGCTGACCTTCTTAAGGATGCGGACCAGATCACTGGCCAGAGCTTCAGTCCCAATGATGTAGGGAGGATGGGAGATGAAGGCACCACTCCTACCCGGAGGTAGACCGGCCACCTGCCTAATAAGTTTCATTCTAGTAGTTGTATGGAAGTTTCTAATGTTTTGTTTTCCTCTATGTGACAAGTAATAGTACAACGTTGTTGGGTATGGAACATGTAATTTGATATATTTCTTACTGAGTATTTCTTCTTACATTAAGTTTATCGTCATATCCATCTTTTTTCTTTAGACGTTGTCGTGATTATTTTCTCTGAGTTTTTAACATTGTCCTATTTTTTTTGGACTGAGTTTGATCTTTTATTATTTTTCACTTTGGGTCGTAGATGTGTGGTTCAAATTCGACCATCTATTTTTCTATCTTCCATCTTTCTTTTTTTAACCACTTCTTTTTATTTTATTTTCACTATAAAAGTAAATGGGACAATTTTAGTTTCAAAAGTAAATGGAACAATGTTAGAAACTCGGAGGAGTATAATTTACTCCCTTTATTTACCTATTTTTTTTCTTTTTAGTGTCAAAATTTGCGAATTTTGATCATGAATATATTGAAAAATAAAAATAATTTATATATAAAATTCAAAAGTTCACATTTATTATTAAATTATCTTTCATAAAATAAAAAAATTTCAAGAAAAAATTTATTTACGTATCGAAAAATACGGTCAAAGTATTGTCTTGAAGGCTGTAAAGAAAAGGAAGAAAATTAAAAAAACGGAGGAATATTTTATTCTCCGTATATTAGTTCATCAAAAAAGTAAAATTGTCAAGTCTTAACTCCTAAGTCTCGACGTCAAGTCGTCACATAACATTCATACTCTAGTGTAAACACCATATAGAACTTTTAACTTTTTATCAACTTTTTTTGTACAGAAGAAATACAAAAAAGTTTTCACGTTACTTTGACATCAAACGAGGTCCAAAGGAGAAATAATTCTCATCCCAAATTAACATACAATTAAAAAGTTTTAACGTCACACAAAAACAAAGCAATAATGCATCAAAAACAAATTAAGAATAATTCAAGATTTATAATCAACTTGAAATCATACATTTTAAATTTCTAAGACATCGTCTCTCACTTCATTAGCGACTTAACGTGAGACATATATAATAACATTATCTAGAGAAAAAATTAATAATAACCCACATCACACGAGATCTCTTATTAATCATATTGATCTGAACATTATTGAGAAAAAAATAATAATAACCCGCATCACATGAGATCTTTTATTAATCATATTGATCTGATGAGAGACCGTCTCAAAACATTTTAGAGTGTCGTGATTAATTAACTAGCATGCAATAAAGATTTACTATAATAATCTCATCCCAAACATACAATCAAAAGGGTTTTACGTAACATGAAAACAACTCATCACATAAATAATAATGCATCAAAAACAAAGAATTCAAGATAATTATAATCAACTTGAAATCCTATATACTATAAAAGTTAATTTAATTTATTATTCGATTTAGTATGCTCATCGATCTCATCATTGAGATCTATTCGATGGTTTTTGAAAGTGACTGCGCTGCTGTATTATTTTGCCTAGGACCTCGAAATGATCTGAATCAGCCAGTCCGGCCGATCATCTCTTGAAGTCGCTTGAACGACTCCAATTTTTGAAGTCGCATTTGTCTTCGAAATCTCTGTATAAACAAATCAGCAGCATGATCGATCTCATCTTCTAACTTAAAATCTTGCCCTTCATTCTCTTTTGAGTTCTTCACCATTTCAATGATCGAACCTCCTTCATCTTCCTTCTCCATTGCCTCGTCTTCCTCGAATAACGAGTGTGTCAAATCAGGGTACTTATCGTCTTCATTATCATAATCATAATTATTATTATATTCTAAATAATAATAATCCGAGTCGAGATTATTATTATCATTATTAGGGTTAGGGTTATAGTTGTTATTATTATTTTGCATGGCTCCTTCATAGAGGATTATTGCTGCCTTATTACTTTCGGATTCAGGATCGATTTCTTCTTCGAGGTCACTCTTGTGTAATAGGGCTTGTATTTTGTTGGTTATCGTGACAAGGGAGAGTTTCTTGCTCTTCAGTAATGAGAAGACTAAGAGTCGAACTCTTATCGCTTGAGCTTTCGTTTTTACTCCGGTTATTTTACCCTTTACTAGGGTACTTAGAACCGACATTACGTTTTTTACAAACAATGATGCTTTGCTCTTCATGTTTTTTGTTTCTTTTTAATTATTGTGTGTTTATTTGATGAATTGAATGAAGTATTTTGAAGGTGGAATGAAGAAGGTAAAGGGTGAAAGAAATGAAGGTTGATCGAAAGAATTGTAGTGGAGTTGAGGGGAGTTATATAGATGCATGAAAAAGCTAAAGGTAGCAAAAGTAGGTTTAGTCATGTAGTTAAACATGTGCATGGATCTTGATTATTCTTGAAAATAAACCAAATTAGTAGTGGGGGCAAGTTTTAATTTGTAACCCTAGCTATAGCAATCATATAATTAGTAGCATCAGATCAGTAGTTATTGTATAAGACGGTTTCACACTGTACAACGATCTCTTTGAATGAAAGTTTACTCATTATATTGATAATAAATGAAGCTGTTGTTTCATGGAATTGACCGTCTTACGTGTGATATCGATCCTTTTGTACATGTTGCAGTAATGATCATCCTCGATCTGTATTTTGTTATGAGCGAGCTGAGGGCGCAGAATAACCCATCTTAATTGGATTATTTCACCATTCATACATTTTCAATATTTAATCGAATAATATGTCAGTGCTGGTTGCATTTATCTCGACTAATACATACATTTTCAATATTTAATCGAATAATGATTAACGATTGTTAATTTAAGTTAAGGTAAACATTTCAGATCGAGTTTTGTACCAAATCCAAATAATATCTCAAAAGACATTGATTGAGATGTTAAAAATCTCTAAGATTGTCATTTGATTTTGTCATTCAAAAACTAAAAGTTAAAACCATGGGCACCAATATGAGATGAAGATAGTGCATGTACCTTTATTTGTAGGGGGGGTTGCTTTATTTTTACTTTAGCAAGCTAAGGTGGTGGTGCATGTATTCTTCTACGTACAATGTGCGTTTCACCATGTGCCTATCATATATAATACCTTAAAGCTAAGGTAATGTCTTAAAGCTTGAAACAAATAAAATGCCTTACAAATCTACCTTTTAAAGCTGTTAAACATATATTCCATGATCGAGTTAAAGTACAATTTTCCTGAAATTTCGAGGTTCTTTCTCATCTCATTATGCATCAATATAAAATAATTAATGTTATTACGTGATGAACTAACCATTAGTCAATCTTAATATCGACGTATGGACGAGGTATCTGTTTTATAATTAAACACGTCATCGGTCATTTAATTATCTCATTTATATATACTACGGAGTAGTATAGATCTCATGCAATGATATGATTTCTTTTAAAGTAAGTGTATAAATGTACAAATAATTACGAGTAAAATATTTATATTTAAAGAAATTGTTGAAAATGAAGGTAAATTATTAGTATTAGTATTACATGAAAAAAATTGAAAATAATGAAGAAATACACTTTTATTTATTTAATATAAGAAGTATTTTTATTTTTCATAATTGAGTTTTTTTAGATAAATAATCTGTTATATTTATCTAAAAAAAATTGTTTTAAATGGATAAATTTTTAATCTGTTTTAAATATAAATGGATATTTCGATCCCAAAGAAGAATACGTCAAGTTGTGTATAAATGTTTTGTTGGTGTAAAAAGTTGAATAAATCAAGGCTTGTACGTAATTGTAGGTAATCTCGTGACGCAGCATAATTAGGAGTACTAATTGGTAAGGTTAAAGACTTAAAGGTACATACTTTATATATAGTGCATAAAATTACGTACACCACCTAAATAGTTTGGTCCAGTGACTTATTAGCTTGAAGAAGAAAGGGCTAATGTTCTTAAGATAACGAGATGTTTGGTGCAATAATGGGCACACAACGGGAGTCCAACCAGTATATAATTCGATGCTCTTTCTTTGTTGGTAAAAAAATATAAGAAAAAATAGTACTCGTACATATTATTTCGTAGTCTGTATATAGTTCAAGGTTCATCATATCACATTTAATAAATGTATATGACTTAATGATTTTACTTTATCTATTATTTATTGTAATATATTCAAGAATTTTTTCGAATAAATTTTCTATCAATATGAACAACGTACTAGTATGTTTGTATTAAAAACATTAATTAAAATCGTCGGAAATAAAATTGTACACCGATCCACAAACTGATAATCAATCATAGATCCGCCGCTAACCCACTATCTTTCGCATGAGAATTTGAGCATGTCGTACTACAAGTATATTACTCTGTATTATACCGTATTTTCTGTCGTGTTCTCGTTGTTTTTTATTGAAAAAATAATAAAATGTTAATTGCATTAAAAATAACTTTAATTTTTTAGTAGATCATACAATTTTAATTAGTAGATCTTTTGAATCATGATATGATTTTATTTATACGATTATATTATGTTTGTCCGGTTATTTATTCCATTAGGTCAATGATTTATGATTGATATTCCTAAATCCTAAGTACTACGAGTATAATTTATGAGTAATATTATTTAATGTGATATAGTTATATCTTTTTCTATATTGTCATATATACTTTGGTAACATACTTACATATATTTATTTTATATCGTAGAAGAATAATTTTTTTAATTTATTCCAAAATATAAAATAAACGAAATTCATATTGTTATTCATAATAATTCATAATTAAAAATTAAAATAACAGTCAAAGAATTACGTAAACTAAATTCACTTATTTAATCTTAACTAATACTCATAGGGGTCAAGGTGTTCCATTAAGAAATAATTTTATTAATTTTTATTTAATAATGAAACAACAACAACAAAAAAAAAAAAAAAAAACTATTCTAAATTCAACTTTCTCTAATCTATTCTAATTAATCTTATAGTGAAGATTTACCCGATATAGAGTATTTTTACCCATCAAATTACCTAAAACTAAACTCTTATAGTGACCACACTTTTGCTTAAGTTGTGGACAACTACATGTTTCCTTAGACTAAGGACTAAAAAAACTACACTACAACACTATATAATGACCTCTTGCATATTTCCTACATCACTCACAATTTATTTCAAGTCATATAACAAAAGTGTTGGCAAACATTAGAAGAAAAAATTTGTTTACACATTAGTTTTTACAAATATTTGGGAGAAAACATTTTGTTTTAAGTAGTGTTTGAGACATGGCTGGGGGAGCATTTACGGATCAGCCGACTGGCAGGCATTATGAGGGCGGAATCACATTCTTTGTTGTATTCACGTGTTTGGTTGGTGCCACCGGTGGCCTCATCTTTGGATATGACATTGGAATTTCAGGTTCATATTTCGTCATTCTAGTATACTCTTTGTATATATATCACTATGATAATGCAATATTCGATGAATGTGTTTTAAAAAAACGTCTTATTAAGAATTACGATATGAAATTGAATCATCTTGATGATTTATATGAATGGATGTATATGATTATGTATTTTAACACTACAATTTGACATTTTAAAGAAAAGTTAGAAATGTTTTACTAAATGTAAAAGTTCACTATGTTTCATCTTTAAAAATTGTGATGAGACGATTTTACAGTAACTTCATCATGTTGCTAATATTAATATATTATTGCGCTTATAAAATGGGATTTACATATTGTAGGGGGTGTGACGTCGATGGACATATTCTTGAGACGGTTTTTCCCATCGGTGTATAGGAAGGAGACTGCGAACGTAGGCCATGAAAGTGCATATTGCAAATTCGATAGCCATCTTCTACAGCTGTTCACATCCTCGCTTTACTTGGCGGCCTTAGTGGCTTCATTCTTTGCTTCGGCCATAACTAAATCATTTGGTAGAAAGATATCTATGTTCATCGGTGGACTTACCTTTCTAATTGGATCGTTACTAAATGGATTTGCACAAAACGTACTTATGCTTATCATTGGTCGTGTCTTCCTTGGTTTTGGAGTCGGATTTTGTAATCAGGTACGAAATCATAAACCATATATTTTGGCTCAAAACGACATTGTAAAGAGTTTTCAGTAACACATTATTCATACTTAAGTGTCTTACTCAAAACTCATTAGATGCAACATATACAGTATATAATGTCAGCTAAATTACTAACGATTATATTTGTCGAATTTGTTTTACAGTCAGTACCGGTGTACCTATCTGAAATGGCACCAGCAAACCTCAGAGGAGCTCTAAACATGTGTTTTCAAATGGCAACAACAATTGGAATTCTCTCAGCAAACTTGATCAATTACGGAACAGCGAGCATCAAGGGTCACCTAGGGTGGCGCCTTTCCTTAGGGCTTGCAGGAGTGCCAGCCCTAATGGTGACCGTAGGAGGCCTACTCCTTCCCGACTCACCAAACTCCTTGATTGACCGTGGCAAGAGACAAGAAGCAAGGAGGATGTTGCAGAAGATCAGAGGTGTCGACAACGTTGACGAGGAGTTCCAAGACATGATCGAGGCTAGTGACGAATCTAAGAAAGTCGATAATGCATGGAAGAACATTATGTTGCCTAAGAACAGGCCTCAACTTATTATGGCAATCCTCATTCCTACTTTCCAGCAATTGACTGGTATCAATGTGATCATGTTTTATGCACCGGTTCTTTTCAAGACACTTGGTTTTGGAAATGATGCCGCCTTAATGTCGTCTGTGATCACCGGTGTTGTTAATGTTCTCGCCACTTTAGTTTCCATTTTCTCGGTTGACAAGGTTGGAAGAAGGGCCTTGTTTCTTCAAGGTGGTGTCCAGATGGTTATTTGTCAGGTAAAAACGCATTTACTCTTTCTAAAGATGTTATATAGTTACCAAAGACGACAATGCAGCAATAATCCTCTTTACAAAAATCTTGTGTAAGGCGATTATATATCAGAATTTGTGATATCTATAATAAAACATTCGAGCAGATAATCAAAATGAGTATATATATATGATCACTGACCCAATAATTTATATCTTTATGTTCCACAGGTTTTGACAGCGGTTTTCATTGGAAAAACATACGGAACAACAGGACAAGGTGCATTTTCAAAGGGCGATGCAGATTTGGTAGTGTTCCTAATATGCGCCTACGTTGCTGCGTTTGCGTGGTCGTGGGGTCCTTTGGGATGGTTAGTACCTAGTGAGATCTTTCCTCTTGAGACTCGATCAGCCGGACAAGCCATTACCGTCATTTTTAACATGATCTTCACCTTCATCATCGCTCAGTGTTTTCTGACAATGCTATGTTACATGAAGTATGGATTATTCCTCTTCTTTGGTGGATTCGTTATCATTATGACGATCTTCATCTATTTCTTCTTACCCGAGACTAAGAATGTTCCGATTGAGGAAATGTACTCGGTGTGGAAAGCCCATTGGTTCTGGGGCAAGTACATCCCTGACGAAGTCCTAGGCAGCTACGCGAAGAACATCCAACTAGAGCAGAAATGAAGAACAAAGTTATAACAAAATTTGTTCAAATTTTGTCACAATTTTGGGGATGGTTGAGTGCAAAATAATTGCTATTTTTCCCATGTTTCCTTTTGTAGTCTCAATGTTTGACAATAATGTGTGACATTGTAATCATTGCTTGCTACAAGTGTACTCAAATATCATGATTTAGTCATATTTTGTACTTTTATAACAAAATGTTTGGTCCTATTTTTGAATTTTATTTATAATTTCAAAAATTGACCGTCAAATTTTTTTAGAATAATGATCTAAATCATTCAATCAATTCACATCGAACTAACGACAACGAAAATCATATTTCTCGCTTCAAACCAAAACAACTTCGGAACAGTGAGCATCAAGGCTCACTTGAGGGTGGCGACTCTTCTTAGGGCTCGCGACCGTACTTGCCTAATGGTTAGTGTAAAAGGACATCTCCCGACTCACTAAACTCCTTGATTTACTGAGACAAAAGACGTGAAGCAAGGATAATGTTGCAAAAGGTCAGAGCGTTGACAATGGATAACAAGACATTGATCGAGCTAGTGAATAGTGTAATTCATGTTGCCCAAGAACCTGCCTCAACAGACCGATATATTGGATTTTCAAAACCTAGAAACCGGTACGGTCTAAATACTTGATGTATAAAAGTACTTGGAGTACTTTCTTACTAGAGGTGATCAAAAAAATTTAACTGGTTTGAAACAAGCAAAATTGTAACAAGACTAATTTAAAAAAACGTAAGAATTCAGGTTTCATATATTGAAAAATGGTTCCAAAATAATAAATAATTCCACGTGGTACAACCTTTATATGTTTTTTAAATTTTTTATGGGCTACCCTCATTTTGAGAGTATAAATAACTCTGACTTACGATAACTCATGGACACAAATTTCGAAACAACGATTTTTTTCAAAATTCATTTACTTTATCAGGTATTTTATATGAGAAAAATATTGTCAACTTCAAAACTTGTAATAATATTTATGCTTAGGCAAACATTTCAACCGCATAAACTTTGACCGAAAATAACAGTTTTCCACGAGTTCCAAAAATAATACGAAGTAGTTTTTTTTGTAAAAAAAATTCAGTTTGATATAAAGGTTACAGGTTAGTTTTTCGATTGTATTTTCTTTTTATTTTCGTGCCGCATTTAGAGAGATAAATATGGTACTTTTTATCGAATCAAAATGATGTCAAATTTAATACTCCGTATATGGTTGCATTTGATAATTGGAATACAGATGTTACAATTGTTATCTTATTACATTTTGTAATATACATCGTGTCAAATACAGTTTTTACTTGTCATTAAATAACATTTTGTAATACTTATCATATCGAATACAATTGTTATAAATGACATTTAATGACAATTTAAATTACTTATCGTGTCGAGTAAAATCAATATGGTTACTAGATAGAAATAAAAATATTTACCGCATTGAAAATAAACGCCACAAAACTCACCTTATTTCGTGACGATTTTAAGAAGTTAGTCCAGATTAAACTATTCGCCACGAAAGGTTATGGCAACGCAGTCTAACTACCACATTGAATACACATCCGATGGGAAAACTTTTCATGTCGAATAGAATCGTCACGAAACACATAAATAATCGCCGTGAAAAGACCTTTTTGTTTCCTTCTTAAAACTTTCTTCATTTAATTTAATATTGTTGCAATGATACATTATATACAAATATATTAATTAATTATTTTAATTTAATTTGACCCACGAATATACAATTGTCCGGAACTTTATACTTTAATTTATCCTGAAATATAAAACAAAATATATATCATGCATAGTAATTCATACTTCAACTAATTTAATGGTTTTATATTCAAAACATAATCTGTCAATTTTAATAAAAGAAAATTATACCAAAATAAATTTACCAGATATAGAAGGTTTCTTCACCCATGAATTGCGTAAATTAAACTCTTCTAGTGGTTTTGCTTAAGTAATGGACAACTACATCTTTCCTTAGACCAAGGAGTAAAAACACACACTAAAACACTATATAATCTACTCTCACCAATCTCCTACATCACTCACAACTTACTTACTTCGAGTGATCATATAAACAAAGTATCAGCAAACAATAGAAGAAAGTGATTTTTCTAAAAGCATACTGATAAGTCTGTAATTGTGTTATTCAATTAAATAGAAATTTAGTTGCGTATTAGTGCGCGAGACATGGCAGGGGGAGCATTTACGAATCAGCCGACCGGTAGGCATTATGAGGGTGGAATCACGTTCTTCGTTATATTCACTTGTTTGGTTGGTGCCACCGGTGGCCTCATCTTCGGATATGACATTGGAATTTCAGGTTCATATTTCGTCAATTCTCTTAATTTCAAGATGATTCATGTATTTTAACACTAAAAGTTGACATTTTAAAGCAAAGTTACAAATGTTTTACTGTACTAAATAAACATAAAAGTTAACTACTCTGTATATTTTATCCTAAAAAATCGTAATGAAATGATTTTAAATTAATTAATTTCTTCGAGTTGCTGCTAAAATTCACTTTACATAATATCGCAGGGGGTGTGACATCGATGGACATATTCTTGAAACGATTTTTCCCATCGGTGTATAGGAAGGAGACAGCGGACGTAGGTCATGAAAGTGCATATTGCAAATTCGATAGCCATCTTCTACAGTTGTTCACGTCCTCACTTTACCTGGCGGCCTTGGTGGCTTCATTCTTTGCTTCGGTCATAACTAAATCATTTGGTAGAAAAATATCTATGTTCATCGGTGGACTTACCTTTCTAGTTGGATCGTTACTAAATGGATTTGCACAAAACGTGCTTATGCTTATCATTGGCCGTGTCTTCCTTGGTATTGGAGTCGGATTTTGTAATCAGGTACGAAATCATAAATCATATATTTTGGCTCAAAACTCGTTAATATGCTATTTTAACGTGTTTTGATTATGACATTCCTACTATAATGTCTTCCTCAAAACTCGTTAAATGTCACCAACGATATATGACGAGTATTGACTTTTGAATAAGACGGTCAAACCTTAGCGTCTTACTCAAAACTCGTTAGATGTCACATACGACATTGTAATGAGTTTTAAGTAGCACATTATTCCTACTTTAGAGTCTTACTCAAAACTCATTAAATGTCGCATACAATAATACAAATGTGAGTTAGTTACTAACGATTAGATTTGTCGAATTTGTTTTACAGTCAGTACCGGTGTACCTATCTGAAATGGCACCAGCAAATCTCAGGGGAGCTCTAAACATGTGTTTTCAAATGGCAACAACAATTGGAATTCTCGCAGCAAACCTGATCAATTATGGAACAGCTAACATCAAGGGTCACCTAGGGTGGCGACTCTCCTTAGGGCTTGCAGCAGTGCCAGCCCTAATGGTGACTGTAGGAGGCCTAATCCTTCCCGACTCACCAAACTCCTTGATCGACCGTGGCAAGAGACAAGAAGCAAGGAGGATGTTGCAGAAGATCAGAGGTGTCGACAACGTTGACGAGGAGTTCCAAGACATGATCGAGGCTAGCGACGAATCTAAGAAAGTCGAAAATGCATGGAAGAACATTATGTTGCCTAAGAACAGGCCTCAACTTATTATGGCAATCCTCATTCCTTCTTTCCAGCAATTGACTGGTATCAATGTGATCATGTTTTATGCACCGGTTCTTTTCAAGACACTTGGTTTTGGAAATGATGCCGCCTTAATGTCGTCTGTGATCACCGGTGGTGTTAATGTTCTCGCCACCTTAGTTTCCATTTTCTCGGTTGACAAGGTTGGAAGAAGGGCTTTGTTCCTTGAAGGTGGCATCCAGATGGTTATTTGTCAGGTAAAAAACGCATTTACCCCGTCTATTTAAAGACGTTATATATTTACTAAAAACGTGTTTAACACAAATATGTGTAACACGCTTTTATAAAAGAATCGGTGATATCTATGACAATGCAACATTAATAATTCTCTTGTTCAACAGGTTTTGACATCGGTTTTCATTGCGAAAACATACGGTTCAACAGGACATGGTGCATTTACAAAGGGCAGTGCGGATTTAGTAGTGTTCCTAATATGCGCATATGTTGCAGCGTTTGCGTGGTCGTGGGGTCCTTTGGGATGGTTAGTCCCCAGTGAGATCTTCCCTCTTGAGACCCGATCAGCCGGACAAGCCATTACTGTCATATTTAACATGATCTTCACTTTTATCATCGCTCAGTGTTTTCTGACAATGCTATGTTACATGAAGTATGGATTATTCCTCTTCTTTGGTGGATTCGTTGTCATTATGACGATCTTCATCTACTTCTTCTTACCCGAGACTAAGAATGTTCCGATTGAGGAAATGTACTCGGTGTGGAAAGCCCATTGGTTCTGGGGCAAGTACATCCCTGATGAAGTCCTAGGCAGCTACGCGAAGAACATCCAACTAGAGCAAAAATGAAGCACTTATTAATAGCAAGATCAATTCATATCGCGATTTTGGGGATCGATAATTTTGTGAGTTCAATGTAGAGGTGATTGATGAATGAAGTTCAAGGCCTTCCTACTCAAAAACTTCATCAAATTGAGGGAACTTCAACATAAGTGGTTTGAGTGCAAAATAATTGATGTTTATCTCATGTTTCCTTTTCTAGTCCTCTGTGTTGAACAATAATGTTTGTTGCAAGTGTACTCAATTCCCATTTTTTAATCAAATTGTTCACTTTCATTACAAAATGTTTATCTTGTCTTTGAATTTCTAATTGATAGTCGGATTTGTCGTCAATCTAACCATCAAATAAATCAACTAACCTAAACTATAATAGTAAGGATAAGTCGGGTCGAATCCACAGAGAGATCGGGAATGAGTACTAGTTCGGCCTCGGATTATAATTAGCTACGCGAATCGATTGATAAGAGTGATTAAACTAGATAGACTAACTAATAAATACATAAAGAAACTAAAAATCTAAAACAAGATAAAGAACTAGAAAATTAAAGACACAAAGAGATGAAATGATGTAATCAAATAAGAAAAAGTACTAAGGGACGATGTCACCCACGACTTATTCAAATCACGCTAACGAATGTCGAATATCGAGGAAGTCGAGTTCTCGGACAAGAACAAGGCACATTCTAGGTCGGTCACCTCCCTCCCGGGTTCGTGAAACGACTAATTACCCCGTTTACCTCCCTCCCGGATTCGTAAGACGGAATCCTAAGGTCTAGACCGGAGACTCACTCCCGTGATGTTCCCCAAACTAACCCAAGTCAATGAAAAGCACGCTAATCGAAACTAGTGTTAAGGATACCCCGCTTAATTCCCACTCCCGTGTTCAACTAAGTAGAGTAAGGCAAGGTAAAAGGGTAAAGTCGACAATCTATCTTAATCGACTCCCGTCGATGACCAAGGGATAAGATTCGACCCAAACTCCAAATACCAAGGTTAATCCATAAATCCCTAACACGTCCTCATCCAATCACCCAAATAAACCGATACAAGGCATACAATCGCACAATTTAAACAAATCGAGGATTCATCGACCCCTAGTGGGAAAACTACTCACTACACATAAATATTACACTAATACAAAAACCAATAATTATTCTAAACATAAAAATAAGCGTAATGAAATAGTAAAGACAATAACTGAAATAGTAAAGACAATAACTTTGACTAATGAAATAAAATAAAACTAATCTAACATAAAACAAACTAATTAGTCAACGTAGATATAAAACACACACTTAGAGTCATATTACTAAACACAATAAACTATAAAGACATAAACTTTAAGTGATTAACAATCTAAACATCAAATAAGAGAAAATCAAAGTAAACAAAAAAGAGATAGAAAATTATACCAAAAGAGAAGAATTACTAGAAGTTGAATGTTGAAGGAGAAACGATTAAATAAGCTAATTAAAACTAAAATTTAAATAAAATAAAAAAGGAAGAGAAGGCTGCCTGCTGCGTTCACTGCTTCTACCCCTAAAACCCTTTGAAAATCTCTCCTTTCTACTCTCTACTCTAAACAAAATCAGCCTCCTTTATAATTTTTTTTTTTTTTTTGTCTAAGTACTCAACATCTCACAAAACAAAATAAAGAAAAAGACTTAAACACCCTCCATTTAAATGTAAAGAAAATGGAGTGAATGCAAGGGTAGGAAAGTCATTTGCTTCTTCAAGTAAGACAAACATCCAAATCAACAACTGAGCACGGTGGCTTCATTGCGCACGGTCGATTAAGCACGGCAGCTACGTCCCTGAATCGGTTACGCACGGCTGGACGTGCGTGACGCACGGTGGCTGAGATGACGGGTCGCAGCTAGAGGTGGTGGTCCGATGGTGCTCCGGCGACGGTGCTGCTGCTCGATAGTTGACATTGGTGGTCGACGGCGGCTATCGGAGTGTGGTGGTGTGTTGGGTTGAATTGGGGATGAATTGATTAATGAAGCTAATGGGAATGGGGAAATGGTATGAAATGGATAATGATTGATTGGAGTTTGATTGTAAATGAATTGAGTTGGAAATGGAGGGATGAAGGATTGAAGATGATGGATAATGGAGGCAGAGGGATGATGAAGGTGGTAAATGGTAGATGGATTGATTGATGATGGAAGATGATTGTACGATGATGATGGTGGAGGGAGTAGTAGAATGGGTCAAGTCAAACTTGACCTTCATTTGGGTTAATATGAAAATGGGTTTTAATGAGTTTGAGTATTGGATTTGGGTTAGTGAAAAATGGGCCAATGTTTGGTCTTAGACTTGTTTTGACCCAACGTTTGCCATCTTGATCCGTTTCTCTTGACTCATTCCGACCCTTCTCGATACCTACAAGACAAAATAACGAAGCAGTACCTACAATCCCGACAAATAACAATATTTGACACTAATAAAACTAGACTTGACTAATAAGCTAAAAAAAACGTAAAATGACTAATTACTAACAAATCGGGTTATAAAATTGATCGAATAAGAGTAGAAATATGGGGCAAAAACGAGTAAAATCACGAGTTATCACTAATCATAGTTTCAAATTTGAAGGTCAAGAAGTTTTATGAACTAAACCATTTATCATCTCTTCCAAACTATTTACTCAACTTTATTTCGTTTATCAAACGACACTTTAACCATATTTTTCATGCTGAGAAATACCCGTTTAATCCAAACATCTTTAAACAATACATTAATCTAATTAAAATCATGATGAAGCAATAAATAATGGACTATATATGACTTGAAAGTTTTTTTTAACAATATTTTTTCTTATTATAGGAGCAATCTATCTTCATCCAAGCTAATTAGATAACATGACAAACATTAAAAATGCACACTAAATTTAGAAAATGAAGCTAAAATCCAACCAATTCTACATATCACAAAAATAGGAATTTCATATTTAGAATCAAATGTTGATTAACCTTGTAATAATGTAGTATTAAAGAAAAAATAAAATCAAAATCATTTCAATGAAAAAAAAATTATTTCATTGAAACTCAAAATATATTTTTACTAGCCTCTACATGTAGAGGCAGTAATATAATATCATCAAATAAACTTCAAAAAATCAAATAATAACTATATAATCTTGTATAGTTAATTTTTTTTTTTTTTTTTCATCATTAGCACCATCATTTCGATTTCGAACACCATGGCATATAATAAAGATAATTACATGATGATTATTTTTGTGATTTTTCTGCTAAGTGAAACCCTAATATTAACAGGATGTAGAGGTAAAGGTGGTGGTCTTAGAGATGGAGATGGGATTAGTGAAATTCCTGGCCCTGATGAGAAATTGTTCAATATTTTGAATTTTGATGCTAAGGCTGGTGGAAACACAGATAATGTTGAGGTATAAAAGATTAATGAACTAATTAACCTATAAATCGAGACAACGTTTCTTATAAGTTTTCTGTATTACTTCGTAATCTTGCTTCTCATTCATTTTTTTGATTTTTATTAAATATTGTTCACGTAAGTAAATAGCAAACAAATGATTAAAACAAAGACGGTATGCATATCTTATATATACATCGGTTTATGTAACATTTCTTTGAATATTCTATTAGATTAAAAACCATTTTTGAATGAAAAATAAGTTTTTTGAAAAATTCTTCTTGGAGGAAAAGATCATTAGTAACTAAAATTTGCTATAAATGAGTTTTATATTTATCAAATTAATATTTTGAAAGAAAATTTGGATGAAATGTTCAAATATCATAGGGGTTTCGAAAGCATATAGAATATGGCTTCAAATGCACCAATTTATTTGGAAATAAAATAGGATTATATACCTGGTTATATAATGCTAGCATTATACAACCAAGACAAAGTTGTTGAACTTTTGTATATATTTACTGAGCTTGTACCAGTTTCTGAGCTTAGACATTTATGTGATTTAACTCGACAACTTTACACTAAAGCTCAGAAACTTTACAGCAAAACTCGAAATCTTTGTTATAATAAAGTCCAAAATCATAAAGCCACTTGTACATAGAGCCATCTACAACTGGTTGTATAATCTTCTCATTGAATTTATTTCATTACTTTAAATTAGATCCGACAAAACTAATCCAATCCAACAACTAAACTGAAGCCCCAATCTTGACTAGTAACCCGAACTGACAGAATGACAGACCTAATCCAATTCGACCAGAATGTTTATTAACAGAATGACAGACCTAAAAAAAGTTGATAATCTAACCTTGACCTGATTTGCACATGGTACCCGAAAATAACCCGACTTAAACACGACCAGAACCCGTTTACCATGTACATATATACATAATCTAATCTAAGTAAGTGATATAAAATTGGCAGGCATTCATGGGAGCATTTAGAGCAGCATGTGATCACCCAGGGAAAGCAAGAGTAATAATCCCACCAGGCATATTTTCAGTATCACAAGTAGTATTTGCAGGCCCATGCAAGGGTGCAAGTCCCATAGTGTTTCAGATCATGGGAACCATACAAGCTGTGTCCGATGTGTCCATGTACCCGGAACCCGAATGGCTCATTTTCGAAGATCTTAATGGTTTGGTCATCTTTGGTGGTGGTGTTGTTGATGGTCTTGGTGCTCAAGTTTGGGAGTATGCTGACTGTGATAAAAACCCTAATTGTGCTCGTCTTCCTTCGGTATGTACATCTTCTTTCCTTCGTACACCCTTACCAGTGAGAATAATGTTTCAAAAAAGCGATATAACAATATGTTAACAACCTGGCCTTAATCACCTGATTACGAAACATTGTGATTTAGCTGATCCAAAGGGTATGTTTGCTTTTTCACACTTGTCGAGACACGTTTTATACCATCAATATTTTTCATTTTACATGACTATATTTTCTCTTATAGATTGTCGTGAATATTAACGATTCTCTAGAATTGTGAATAGTGTCCAAAAGGGAAACAAGCGTACTCTTTGGATTTGAACAGAGGGGTATCTGTTTTCAAAATATGCTTTTGCAATTTGTTTGATTATCAACAAAAGTTTATTGTGACGTGATACATTTGACAATATTAAAACCGTCACTACTAGACAGACAAAAAATATGAACTCCTTTACCATAAAGTTAAACAAATAATCGAGACAGATACTGATGAAGTTTGGTTATGAGTGGCATGCAGTCAATTGTTCTGAAGAGGGTGACCAATGCCTCAATTAGGAGGATCACTAGCTTGAACCCAATGGGATTCCACTTTTTCATTACTAGATGCAAAAACATTAGGATGCAAAGGCTCCAAATCCGTGCTCCGGCAGACAGTCCTAACACTGACGGTGTCCATATAAGTTCTTCCGACCTAATCAAGCTATCTAGGTCACGTATTATGACCGGTGACGACTGTGTCGGGATCCTACAAGGCTCTACTCAAATTGCCATCAACAAAATCATCTGTGGACCGGGCCATGGTATCAGGTATTCAATCCACTCGTCTTGTTTTATAAATCGTCACATAACACAAGTTGATCTAACCTCTAACCTAAATCAACTTAACCTAAATCAACTCAACCCAAATGTTGAATAAATGAGCTGAATCCGAAATGACATGGTTCGACACTGTCTGACCATAATTCTCACAAACCCTAATGACTTGATCAAAAACTGATCCGAGTCAAACCCAAATAGAAGACCCAGCTCAACTCGCAACTACTCAATTTGACCTGACTTGACCTAGCTCGCATGCTCATTATATTGTTGCATATAATTATATAAACCGGTATCCCTATAAATATCGATAACAACACAACAAAATAAAAATCATCCAAATCTTTCAAACCCTAAGCTATCAGAGAAAACTAACCCGATACAAATTCGACCAGATTAATTAGTTTATTAACACGTGCCCTTTCCATGCACACGTTAGAAAAACTGATACTGATATATATATGTATGTAATGTGATAATAGCATTGGGAGCCTTGGAAAGTATGACGATGAGGAAGACGTTAGAGGAGTTCAAGTGAAGAATTGCACACTTCGTGACACAACCAATGGTGTTAGAATCAAAACATTCCCATTCAAACCCAATGTTACTCCGATTAGAGCTTCCGGGTTTCTATTCGAAGATATCGTCTTGGAACGGGTCAAGAACCCTGTCATTATCGATCAAGAATATTGTGGAACCGGTCATTCTTGTGTTAAAGGGGTACGTACGTTTGTCCTTAATTAATAATAATCGCCTACCTTTACTTCTTCTAGATTTTACCAACAAATTAGTTGACATCTGCAATTTGGTGGTATAAAATTGTGAAACGGCTTAACAAATAAACACAAATTATATTATACAACCGTTGTACCGTGCGACAGACCTTTAAACTAGAAACTTATGGTAAAAAGTTACTACGTTAGGTTATTTAGTGACCATTTTAGGTTAAATAGAACCACTTTTTAATACGAAAAAGGTGGTAACTATTTATCTAAAAGTGGTAACTATCTAACCTAAAATGGTCACTTTTTATCATTAATTACAAAATTTATTATTGTCGCACGGTACAACGGTTGTACACAATAATTATTGACAAATAAAATCCATATGACAAAGTTTTACTAACTAGCTCGGACATTGCATAATATATACGTATTCAGTATTACATTTTTTTTGTCAAACGAAGTGCGCATTTAGTCGCATAACAACATACATAAGTAAGAAAATCAAATGTGAAACCTACTGTTCAGATCAGATTATCTGTTATTAATCACTAGACAAAAACATTTACAATTCTTCGTGATTACATAATTGTTCATGTAGCTAGCCGTTATAGTCATTACATACACTTACATGTCGATTAACTTTAATTTAAAAATCAATATTAATTTTTCAAATAAGAATGTTGCTCGTCGAGTAACAGTCTTATATGATTATCACAAAATCTTAGGAGAGACGGTCTCTCAATAACTTATTGAGAGACCATCCTTGCTTCAGTATCACTCTATGTATTATTCGTACCCTTAAATTACAACTTTATTTTGTACCTGTTTTTATAACAAACGTACCATCTTTATATTTGTATACTCTTTTATGTTAATCGTATCTACTTCTATTAGGTTTCGTACCATCGTTACTTTCATTTGTACTTAATCTCTTAGTATAGTTAATGAGAGACCGTCTTCCAGAAAACCTTCTAATTGATTATATTCCAAAAGACAAACCGTGATTATAATTCTTCGTAATTAATATAATCTTATTTTTACGTTAATTATTCGAGCTTACATCGATAACTAATTGTGTTTTTTTTTTTGAAATTACAGCCATCTCAAATCAAGATTAGTGACATTTTTTTCCACAACATAAGAGGAACTACAATATCACCTCAAGCAATCAACATTTTATGCAGTTCAGCCGTGCCTTGCCAAAATGTACATCTCAACAACATTAACATAGTTGGTGTTAGTGGACCAACTTCAACCTCTTGTGTCAATGCCAAGATCAACTTTTTTGGGCTTCAAATTCCTCCTGTCAAATGTTAATCTCGTTCATTTGTTTACCCTTAATTTAAAATTAACGAGACAGAAAGAGTAATTAATTAATTAAGAGAAATGTGCATGTACACATTTTTGTACTCTCATTTTATGTTATGGTTAATCTTTTTGGTGCTCAATTGATGAAAAGAAAATTTTATTAGTTTGTAATGCAAAAGCATCGTCTTCGCCTATTTTTATTATTACTCGTATTACTTACCTTTAATGTATCGGAATACAAAACCTAAAATAAGTACTCCTCCCATTTACTGGAATCCTACCATTTGATTAAAATATACCTCACATATATTCAAATTTTGGTAGGTTTCCAGTGAATGAGAGGTAGTATTATTGTTTGCGTTGAACAAGCAAATTATATTATGTACCTTGAAGGTCGTAACTACACCCTCGTGCGCTTTGTAACATGCTCGATATATGAAGGGTTCATGTTATACACTCACACGAATCAATAGGACTACTTGATCCGATTGGTTTATGTTTACTAATATAATAACCCAAGAAAAAAAAAATTAAAAAAACGAAAAGAAAAGAAAAGAAAAAGTGTTTTTTCGTATTTTCTTCTTTCGATAAACTCTATAACTAGTTGTAAGTTCACAAAAACTTGGAAAATAGGATTATAAATTACAACTTATAACAGTTGTAAGGCAGAGTTTTTTAGCTTTTGTGTATATTTGTTACTATCAAAGCAAGGTTTTTGAGCTTTTGTGTATATTTGTTACTACCAAGGCAAGATTTTTGAGTTTTTGTGTGTATTTGTTGAGCTTATAAAAGTTTTTGGGCTGAGTTATAAGTTTTTGAGCTTAAACATTTATGTGATTTAAATCGACAACTTTACACTAAAGCTCATAAAGTTTACCGCAAAACTCGAAATCTTTGTGATAAAGCTCAAACTCTTAAAACTAGTTGTACATAAAGCTATGTACAACTGGTTGTATAATGACGGTCTCACGGTAACCTTTGTATGAGAGGTTTCACAGTAAAATTACCGTGAAACGCCCGTGAGACCGTCTCACAGAAGATCTGACGTGTTCTTTGGGCTGGAAAACTTATGGTCCATCTAGAATTGGGCTATACTACTTAATAATTCGGCCCAAGTACTCTTCAAACTGAATTTTAGTACAAGTAATATTAAAAAAAAAAGTTTAATTTCATTACAAAGGAAGTGGAAATTTGATATTCATGTAAACAAGAAGATTACAGATAAGTGAGATAACCAAAGCACATAGGGATCTAGTTCTTTAAAAAAAAATACAAAGAGGCCGGTTTGACAAACGATAGAAACAGATGTCTTCTGATTTTCACCCAATATGTTGTTTATCGAGCAGATTAGCTGACACGGCGGCAGAGGGTGATGCCATCACCGACAGGGAGCTGGCAAATCTCGACTCTGGGATCAGCAGCAATGTCTTTGTTGAACTGCAGCACAAAGTCCCGGTAGTACCTCACATATTTCCTCATTGGAGCATCGGCTGGTAGGACTAGGGACCCGTTCCATAGGGTGTTGTCGTACCCAATAACTCCACCTACCTTCACTAGATCGATCAACCTCTTGTGGTAGTTCCAGTAGTTGTCTTTGTCGGCGTCCACAAAGGCAAAGTCTAGTGATCCGTGGCTCTTTGGCTGTCAATTCGATTTAGAGTTTGGTTTAGTCTAACTTAATCATGTATATAATCATGTGCTTAATCATGTTCACATAACAAATCCTACTAGAATTTCCAGCATTCCAAACCCGATCTGCCACCGAGTTTGACTGAATTACCTTAGGTTGCGTTTGGGTACTCGAAATTGATTTGAATATCAAGAATTCAATTCCTGTATTTGAATTTCTAGAATTCAAATCCAAAATGGTGTTTGGGTACCTTGGATTTGGATTTGGATTTGGATTTCGGGCGGGTGGAGTCGGGTCAAGGTCACCCATTTTTTTATTTTTTAAAAATTTTCATTAAAAAAATGTAAATGTTCAATTACAGAAAAAAAAAAAGAAAAACAAATACTACGACAAGTTTATGCGAAAAAACAAAGAAACGACAAGTGACGGAATTGAAATGACTACCCAAATTTGAACTAGATTAGATTTGGTCAAAATTTCAAAATCCAAATCCCAAGGTTTACAAACATTCGAAATATTTCAAATCCAGAATTCAAATCCAAATCCAAGTTACTAAACATGTCTCTAAGGTTTTGGTTGAGAGGATCATCTAACATGGTATCAGATCCAGCATGATCTAAAGCACATGGATAACTTTGAACATTTTTGTGGAAAACCAAACGTTCACGAGTTTGTTGTTACAGTACTAGTGTACTAGTGAACCATCCCCTTTCGAGATCAACTCGATCAATCAATTTTCAGTTTTCACATGATCAAATCGGGATAAACAATGACAAATCATTACGATAAGTCCTATAACAATAAATGCAGGCATTATGGAGTTCGTATTATGTGTACTCTGTACTCTGTCCCATTTTGGTGTCCCATTATTTTCGATGAATAAGGGTTATGTACTTAAATGTGTACCGTGTAGTAAGGGGCAATTAATGGATCGAATTAAAGAGGAAAGACTTACATCTTCGAGTAAGAGATCCAATTCAGGCAAGGCTGGACCTTCTTTGAAAGTAATTTTGTGGGCAACACCAGCTTTCTCCATTACTGGCAAACCCAATTCAAAATTCTCTCTGTTTATATCCATTGCCAAAATCTGCAAAATTTTCCCCAAATCCCAATCACATCAATCAACAACAACAACAAAAAATTAAAAACACACAATCTGCAATTTTACCCAAATTACCCAATCCAGGATAAAAGTCAAAAATCATGCTTTGATTCAACCCTTTTCATAATTTCTGGAAATAAATCGTATGCTGATTTTTGAATTATACCTTGTAGTTGCTAAATCATACCCATACCCGTACCGAGCTTTTACTCCTTCATGCCCAATTTTTCATTATTTTTTCATACATTTGACCGATCCTAATATCGGTATTAAATTAAAGATCGGATTGTAACGATACGATCCAACCCAATTTAGAAATTATCGATCCAAAGTAGAATATCGATTCCTAATTTAGGAAAATTGTTGATGATTGATTACCTTGCCATCTTCAGGAAGAGCAAGAGCAGTAGCAAGAAGAGAGTAACCAGTATAAACCCCAATTTCCATGGTGTTTTTTGCATTAATCAACTTAAGCAACATGCTCAAGAATTGCCCTTCATCTGCTGATGTCGTCATCAAATTCCTGTCACACAAAACAAAAAGTCAATCACCCCAATTCAACTAAGAAGACCGCATGTGATGTGAGACCGTCTTACACTATAATTTACGATTTTTGATTTTGAAATTACCATGGATGGTTAGCAGTAATTTCCCTGAGCTCCTTCATTGGTGCTGGTTCTCTTGGGTACACACTTGTCTCCAAAATATACTACATAAACATATTACGAAACTATCAGATCTACGATTTTAATGTTAAGACGGATATATATGTCGAGAGATCGAGTGGGGGTGAAATAAACCTGGTAAAGATCGTCACTTTGGAGAAGACTTTTATGTCCAACCTCAGAATGTCTAGTAACTTGAGCTTGTTGCTCTTCTTGCTTGGTGGTGGTGCTCTGATCAACAACCTCAGCCATGGCTTCTTTGATTTGATTAGAGGCGTTTTAATTAATTGAAGTTGTTTTAATTTGTGGCGGTTTTTGAAGAATTGGGAAGTTTGATCAGAAATGGTGGAGTATAAATAATGGTCATGGGAGTACGGGTTTATAATGGTGGCGTGGGTTGGTGAGATTAATGGATGGTGGTGGGAGGTGAGAGGTGGGACCCGACCCGTTTGGTAAGCCATGAATTCTTACTCTAGTTGGGTCTTACTTGCCACGCCGGACAGACAGACATATTCGTTTTAACGTTAAAACTGATCATATGGGATTTGTCCTATCTTAACTATTTGACCCGTCATAAACAAGAATTTGTTTTCTTACTTTGAGTAAGTCTCCTTTGTGACGGATATATCCGTCACAAATCGATGACGGGTCAAATAAAGCATTTGGTTAGAAGAGAGAAGGCTAGTGGTAGCACATGTATTTTGTCTTTATCTAACCAAATGGATATTATTTGACCTGTCGCACGATTATGACGGATAGTACCGTCTTAAACAAGAATTTGCCTCTTACTTTAGTTGGTAATATCCCGTTATTAATTTATGACGGGGTTATGACAAATATAATATTCTCTTTGTTCAAATCAAAAGTGCACATTTGTCATTACACGTTTTGCATCATCAATATGTTTCATTTTACATCAGTACAAATTATAAAAATTTGATATTTTTAATGTAATGTATCTGACTATATTTTCTCAGTCTCTTTAATTGTGAATATTGTCCTTAAAAAAAATGTGCATTTGGACTTGAAAAGAGTAACGTTCAAGGAATACGAAGTACGGAGTAGTAAATAGTTTTTCATTATTTATTTGTAACGATCGACGGATATACTCGTCACAAGATAGACTTCCTCAAAATACACATTGTAATGTGTGTATCTGATATGTTACAAATTTGTAACGAGTCAAGCAAAATCATCGGGGAGAAGTAAATATTTGTCTTTTATTTAAAAGATAGATGATATTTGATCTGTTATAAACTTGTGACGGATATATTTGTCTAAAAGAAAACAGTAATTAGGCTCAACATAATGGAACATGTTCTATGTCACTATGTATATTAGTGTATATACAACTCTTTTGTTCATAATTGGGTGTGACTTGTGGTTGGTGAATAAAGTTGTCCTTGTCAAATTGGTTGTTGAACTATTTTTTTCATTTGTCTCAACATTACGATTTACGATCCAACTCATACGTGATGGGCTGTATTTTGCATAGTATTCTACGGAGTATTATTGTACTAGTAATTGTCTAATTGATGTGATTGTTACATTATGTGACTATGTTAGGGTTATTTGTTACAGCATTCTCATCCATCATCTATTCTCCATTTTTGGAGGAGAATGGAGAAAAATGGTTCCTCTATCCATGGAGAAATCATTCTTCATGATGAATAGAAGATATTCATTCTTTTGCAAGAATGAATTGAAGAATGAAAATCGTGGGTCCCCATAATAAAAATATTAATATTAAAATAAATTAAAAAGATGGGTAAACGAATGAGTAGAGTAATGAAATGTGTTGAGACCCACTGGAAAATAAAAATTTCATTCATGGGTGGAGTAGTTCTTTTAGGATTGAAAAAATGGATAAAAGTAATGAGGTGGATGAGGTGGGTCCCATCCAAAAATGAAAAAACCATTATTGGATAAAGATGCTCTTAGATCGTTACAAACTTATAAATCGTTGATGATTTTGAAGTTCGGTTTTAATTTTAATTATGATAACTGAGAAGTTAATCAATAGGTGGGTTGTCTAAGGCACAATTTTGACGTTGTCGTGTTAGGGGGACTACTTTTTACTGTCGGCGCTTTACTTCTTACCGTCGGCGTTAATTACGTAAAATGACGACTTTGCCCTTGATATTTATTCTCAAAATAATATTACTTTAACATTTTATAGATTATCGATTTATTAAAACTCGATAATAAAACCGTCTTTTTCGATTATCGTAATAAACCAAAACCGACTTCCTATATAATTAATATATGGAATTACGCAAAATGACAAGTTCTCCTTTGCAATTAATTCTCGAAATATTATCACATTTACATTTTATAAAGTATCGGTTTATTAGAACTCGATAATAAAACCGTTTTTTCGATTATTGTTACGCCTGTGATTTTAAAAAGTTAATTAGATTAATTAACGACTTAATACAATTTAATAAACGTAATTAACAAATACGAGTAATACGCAAATTAAATTAAATCTCAATTAATCTACGACAATCAAGATTTATTATACAAATCGATGCAAATTAAAAGAAAAAAAATCTGGAAATGGGTCGGGTCGAGTGGGTTTTTCGACCCACTCAAGGGTCGTATTATTTTCTCTATAATACTTGAAAGTTTGATGTGAAACATAAAGTATGAGGTGGTGAAGTTGGTCACAGTGACGACCTTTCAACCAGGAATCAAAGGATCAAACCACTGAACCGCCATCAACTTACTAATGTTTCAAATGGTTGAAAACTACTTGTTTCGAAAAAGAAGAAAAAAAAAACCGGAAAAATGGACTAAGTCGAAAAAATTCGTCGACTCTCGGATGGGGATGTCGACGAATTTTCTCGACTCTCGGATCGACCTGTCGAGAAAATTCGTCGACATCCTCATCCGAGAGTCGACGAATATTTTCGACTTAGTCCATTTTTCCGGTTTTTTTTTTCTGTTTTTTCGAAACAAGTAGTTTTCAACCATTTGAAACATCAGTAAGTTGAGGATTCGAACCCGAGTCACTTGTATGAAAGTCGTCACTGTGACCCACTTCACCACCTCATACTTTATGTTTTACATCAAACTTTCAAGTATTATAGAGAAAATAATACGACCCTTGAGTGGGTCGAAAAACCCACTCGACCCGACCCATTTCCGGATTTTTTTTTCTTTTAATTTGCATCGATTTGTATAATAAATCTTGATTGTCGTAGATTAATTGAGATTTAATTTAATTTGCGTTTTACTCGTATTTGTTAATTACGTTTATTAAATTGTATTAAGTCGTTAATTAATCTAATTAACTTTTTAAAATCACAGGCGTAACAATAATCGAAAAAACGGTTTTATTATCGAGTTCTAATAAACCGATACTTTATAAAATGTAATGTGATAATATTTCGAGAATTAATTGCAAAGGAGAACTTGTCATTTTGCGTAATTCCATATATTAATTATATAGGAAGTCGGTTTTGGTTTATTACGATAATCGAAAAAGACGGTTTTATTATCGAGTTTTAATGAATCGATAATCTATAAAATGTTAAAGTAATATTATTTCGATAATAAATATCAAGGGCAAAGTCGTCATTTTACGTAATTAACGCCGACGGTAAGAAGTAAAGCGCCGACGGTAAAAAGTAGCTGCGCGTCTTAGGGTTATTGACATATATACTGATTCAAGGTCGGTTTACCGAAGCTCGAAGATCAACAACAAAATGATGCATTTAATTAGGATTTTTTTTTAGTGAAGATCAATATCATTAATAATAAGTCATCCGACAACTATGAACGATGTCAAATTGAACTGAATAAAGATTTGTAAAAAATAAATAAATAATACTTTTGAGACAAAGATCACTATTAGAATAAAACGTTTCTGAATAACCTTCTATATATCGCTGTTCATTGACTATTAGGATTTTACTTGAATTGCATGAATTAATGATATTGACTTAAATTAAGGAACAAGCTAGCATATCAAAAACACAAATAGGGGAGGAGATCAAGCCAAATAAAAGGACGGGGCAATTGAAGGAAGACTAATCCCTAAATCTTAGCCAAGGACTAGTGAAGTATTAAAATAATCTAGTTATGGAATATGTGTGTAATTCTCATGATCGAAGAAGTAAGAATCGATCTCTTTTACTTTCAATTACCTTTACTTTATTGTTTATCAAAGTCTGCCTTATATATGAAGGAGACTTAATTTTAATGTCGCCGTGAATAATTGATGCACGATATTTGTGAAGAATATTTTAATAAAACGGAGCAAAAAATAGTGTCCGGAGGGAGTACGATTGGAACAAGTGTGTAAAGTCTCAAGGATAAAAGAAATAAGAATCGATCTCTTTTACTTTCAGCTATTTTTACTTTATTATTTATCAAATTCTGCGAGCGCTTGAAATCCTCGCATAATGAGAATAATCCATATTATGAATGACCTTCTTGTATTAATCTCAACTAACGATTAACTCAAAAAAAGGGGTTACCTCATGTCGTTCGTTTATTTAGTTAATGTCATCCATATTTTATGAGTAAATTACCGATTTGTCTTTTTTTTTTTTAATTTAATGACCTAATTTAACCTAACTATTCATTACTTGTCACTCACTAGTCACTACTAATTATGCTAGCAAATTCTAATTTAATTACCCCACCTCTTTAGTTTGATACTCGTGCTAATTATCCTAGATAAGTTCGTTTTTTTTTTTCGCACTTAAATAAGATTTTTAAAAATCAAAAATTAAAAAAAAATCAAAAAAGTGGTAATAAAAAAGTGGAAATGGTAATCAAATCGGGTTCTGGTTCGGGTCGAATTCGGTCGGGTCAACTTCGGAACGGGCCATTTTGGATTATGAACAATTGAAAACCGGGTTGAATTTGGGTCAGGTTGGATCATTTCGGGTTCAGTTCATTTCGTGTTTGCTATTTTCAACTTCTGTTTTTGGGATATCGACTTGTTTGAGTATAATAACATTCGGGTTAGGACAGGTCAAACTCGAGTCTTCAATTCAGATGTCGGGTAGGATCGAGCCAGTTTTGTCAAGATCTAGTTGGGAAGTCGATCACGAACACAAATTCTTGTTTATGATGATTTTATATTAACGTGTTTCTCTCTGGACGAGGGCACGTAGTCACTCATCTCTCGTCGTGTGGGTCATGCTATGTTATACGAGGCGGCTTTATATTAACAGATCTGAAGCGAGCTGACACAAAATAAACCTTTTTGAGACTGAACAGAAATGAACCAAAAATATTGTAACCTAATAATGAGTTGGTTCAAAGAGATGTGGCTTGTACGGTTTGTTTTGAGTAAAGTAAGCCCAACTAAGATATGAACCGGTTCAAGTGACACATAACCTGAAATTGGGTTGGGCTGGTTTTTGTGATGTTAATTTTTCATAATTTCGGTAATATCTCGACTGTCCATTAATTTTTTACAATTATTTCATAATAATAATAATAATAATAATAATAATAATAATAATAGTAATAAATAATAATAAATTATTATTATTATTATTAAATGTATTATGTATATTATGGAGTAGGAGTACTAAACTATTAATGTACTATTATAACGATATTGAGAGACGGTCTATTATACAAGCAATTATTTTATCTTGTTTTTTTTTGACTATTTATTGAAAAGTGATTCTTTACTAAATTGGTTTGGAACTAGGAATTAACTGGCTGCCAAGATATCATGTTATAATATCTATCTCCGGTTGATCTTAGTTATCCGTTACAAAGTTATACAGAGTAACAAATCAAGTATTATCCACTTGACTAGATAAAATAAAATAAAATTGGATCAAGAATAAAAATGATTTATCTTTATTTATCCACATAGATAATATTTGATCTGTTACAAGTTTATGACAGATAGACTACTACTCACAAATTAGAATTTAATTTGTTTATCTATCCATATATTGTTGATCTTCCTTATCCGTCACAAAGTTACGTCAAATATATTATTATCCATCTAAATGGATAAAACAAAAATAAAATTATAAACATGCTTTATCTTTATTTATTCTTATATATATATACACACACTAACACACACGTTGCTGTCCAAGTGTCCATCTCATATTTTACACGAACCAAAAACGAGTCGACTCGAACCAGTTATAATTACATAAAAATCATAATTTATAATTATAATACTCGTAGAATAATGAAGATAAATCACGGTTTTTTACTCGCATTGTTGATGGTGGTGAGTCTAGTGACGGTATGTGTTGATGGGTCTACCCTTACGGTAGACCTAAACCAGACTCAGAGGCCGATTCCAAATAATCTTTTTGGGGTTTTTTTCGAGGTAATCGCGCAAGTTTATTTTCTTTATTCTCGAAGCTAAAACATTTTTTTATCGCGTCTTTAAAAAAAACATTGTACATCTGAATTTGATCGACCATGTCTGAATTTT
This sequence comes from Agrostemma githago, assembly GCA_958450325.1. Lineage (NCBI taxonomy): Eukaryota > Viridiplantae > Streptophyta > Magnoliopsida > Caryophyllales > Caryophyllaceae > Agrostemma > Agrostemma githago. The sequence continues at coordinate 74,386,538 of OY288247.1, read as the reverse complement.
GCAGGAAATCAACCACGCTGGAGCGGGTGGATTATGGGCCGAGATGGTCAGCAATCGGGGTATATATGTTTCGATTTTCGATCAAATATGGATATATTACTTTTTTTTTTTTGATATATATAATCGTATATAATATTGAACTAATAAGGTCGAGCTTAATTAATTTGTAGGGTTCGAGGCCAATAATGGGACCCACGCTGAGTCCGACTTGAGCCCTTGGGGACTCATTGGAAACGAGTCAGACATACTCGTTTCCACTGACCTCTCGTCCCCCTTCCCACGTAATCCAGTCGCCCTCAAAGTCGACGTTCTCAGAGATACCCCAGCCCACGTGGGTATTTACAACCCCGGCTTCTGGGGCATGGTATGTTCCTACTTTCCGCTTCTTTTTTTAAAAAAATAAAAAAAAATAAAAACCAAGTTCGGTTTTTTATTTTATTTTTTTTCGAATTGAGGTTTTGCATTTCATCGTTTTTTTTTTTTTGCAGAATATCGTGAAGGGCAAGCAGTACAAGATCTCTTTTGAATTCCGTTCGTCCGATATGGTGCCCATAACGGTATCCTTCGCAACAGAGAATGGCACCGAGTCTCTTTCTTCACCGATAACAGTGTAAATTCACACGTCTCAGTCATTTATTTACCTTTAATTAAAATACTCAAAACAGTAGTAACACTGACATTAATATTGATTAATGTTACGTTTTGTAGGTCGTCTGGATCCCATCAGTGGACGAGTATGGAGCTTTTGCTGATAGCCACCAAGTCGAACACCAACGCACGACTCCAATTCACCACTAATCGGAGAGCTGTGATCTGGTTCGATCAAGTATCTGCCATGCCAACCGATACTTACAAAGTAAGTACTAAAAAATTTATTATTTCGACGATTAAAAAATTAATATAAAACTGGATGCTATATTAAAATTTTATTATTTCGATTAAAAAATTAATATAAAACTGTATATTAAAATTTATTTGCATTGATAATATCTTAACTGTTCGTGTTGTAGGGTCACGGGTTCCGCAAGGATATATATGAAATGATAGCCGCGTTAAAGCCCGGGTTCTTACGTTTTCCAGGTATATATTTATTTACACCATTTTTCACGGATATGACACTAGTATATATTAACGATAAGGACAAAGACAATTTACTATCCAGAAATAGAGTCTTCTCATTTTAACTTACTTAATATACACAAATCTTACGAGGACTTGAAAAGTAACACCGAGAAGAGTCGAACTCACGAGTCACGACCTCCACATTCAAACCTAATAGTTTATCCTTCACACCATTCCAATATTCATTTTTAAAATTGTACTCCCTCCGTCCTAATGAATTGTTTCTCTATTCCATATTGAGACGTCTCAATGAATTGTTTGCCTTGGAATGTTTTTATATGTAATTTGATCATTGACTCCACATGTCACATCCTAATTGGTTTATAAATTTAAAATTGTATAAACATATTACATATTGAGTTACTTCACTTGTTTGGGTCCTTCATTTTTTTAATTTAGTTTATAATATATAAATAATATTCATTTTCTAAAATATATAAATTGTTATCATTTCTTTTTTTTATCAATTCTTATCTCAATATGTATTAATAAATGTTTTTTTTGTATATAGAGTATTATTCCCTCCACTCAAGTCCAATCATTCCCTTTTAATTTGCTTTTTCACGTTTGACAACACGCATTATTCGCGTTGTTAATATCTTTCGTAACAGTAAAAATTATGAAAATTTGATATTAATAATGTACTTTTAAAAACGAATCAAACAAAATCTCATATGAGAATATTTTCTCTTATAAATTATCGTGAATATCGAAAGTTTTCCTCGATTGTGAATAGTATCGAAAAGAGAAATTGACTTGAACGAACGGAGTAAAATATTTTAAATTAATTTTAATCATTTAAAATATTTTAATTATACATTTTTGTGGTATTATTTGAAATTTAATATATAAGAAAATATATATTGATATTTCAATGGCACAAATACTTTATATATTCACATCTCATTTAAACATATCTTAAGCTAACGTGGTGAGCATGTCGGGTCAAGTTTTGACATTAAATTAATTAGATAAATTACAAGTAGGGTTAATTGTGGCGCGAATAAATATTTTTCGATCTCGACCCAATAATTAAACGAGCTAAATGGGTCAACTTTACGGGTCCATTACATACGTTTTGACAATCCTACCGTACTACTCCCTTTGATTTTTAATTTTTGCCCCGTATTCCTTATTTGACAGATTTTTATTTTTTGTCCCATTTCTTATCTTTCCTTTTTTGTCCTAGGTATATTACCATATTGTCCTTATGCTTTTCTTTATTTACACAATTTGTCATTTTATTTACACACTTATCCCTTTATGTTGGATGAGTCATTGTGCCTCGTCACCAAAATTCATCATCAATTCTTTCTTTATTCATACTTTATCAATTTTCTTAATTTCTGTGCAAAAGAAAATGGGGCGAAAATAAAAAATCGGAGGGAGTATATATATTACTCGTATCATATATTTTGTTCTTATATACTCCCTTTTCCACTCAGATTTTCTCACTTTTCTTAAAAGAAACTACTAAAAATTTTCAACTTCAAAATTTTCATTATTCATCCAACTTACCCAACTTTAAAGTGTGGTGATTCTTATATTCCTTATATGTAACGAAGATACTTATATTTTGATGCAGAAAACAAAAAAAATTCTTTGAAATCTTAGTGGCTTCTCAAGAATCGGATATAGTTTCAGTGATATTTTGTTTAACTTAACAGAATAAACAAACTGTTCGCTTCTAATACAGAATTGGTTGATTTATTACTTTATTAGTTTTTGAGAATTCGATATTTGACTCGAAATACAAATATTTCCGAAAATCCAATAACAATATTAGCAATTTATTACTTTATGGATAGACTCAAATTTATCTATACATAGTGTAACAATACTACTTCGTGTTACACTAGTACTAATAATTAAAATCACGAGAAATCGAAATGTTAACCGTTTTATTTCAGGTGGAACTTTCGTCGAGGGAATAAAACTGCGTAATAGTGTCCAATGGAAGAAAACAATAGGACCGTGGCAAGACAGACCCGGCCACTATAGCGATGTCTATGATTACTGGACAGACGATGGACTCGGTTTTTACGAAGGACTTTTGGTACTGTTCATCATTTTTAACTCTTTTCGTCCGTTTTTTTTTCGAAAGTTGAGTAATATATGATGTTATTATTTTGAAGCTGGCCGAGGATCTTGGTGCCGAACCCATATGGGTCGTGAATTGTGGTACGTTTGATTTTTGCTTCGTTTTAGTTGATTCTTATGATTTGTCAGTAATATTAGATGAACCAACTTAATCAAAAAAATCGGTCATATGTATATACAGGAATCAGCCGTGAAGAACACGTTAATATTACTTCAGGCGTTCAGCAATATGTTAAGGTATTACCTTACCCTTACGTTTCAACATTGATTTTTTAACTTGGAGTAGTAAGTTGTTGTAAACTTTAAAAAACTTATTATTATTAACGATTTCGACCTAATTTTACGTTTGAAATTGTAATTTTTATTTATATATTGGTTTTAATTTGGTTTCAGGACATGCTAGACGGAATTGAATTTGCCAGAGGCGACGTTAGCACTGTCTGGGGTTCCCTTCGAGCTAAAATGGGTCATCCTCAACCGTTTAACTTGAAATATGTCACGATTGGCAATGAAGATTGCGTCTTTCCATTCTACAGAGGTGTGTGTATATATATAATTTCCGACACTTTAATTTTAATTTTATTTTTTTAACGTTTCAGATACTTATTTTCAAGTGAATATAATGAAACCACTGCGTACTTTTCGTGTAACCAGAAAACTACATGTTGTTTTATACGGCCTTGAAGCGGTGGTATCCAGACATAAAAGCGATTTCCAACTGTGATGGCAGTCGAGATTCATTGAATCATCCAACTGACCTGTTTGATTACCACGTACGCTTGATAAGCTTTCTCGCAACTGATCTTCTAACTAGATAGTCTCGTTAATTTAATTTACTCAAAATCATCAATATCGGTTTAATTAATTTCAGAAATATACTACTCCGGCCGACATGTTCGCTCTTCAAAACTATTTCGACTCCACGCCACGTGGTGGGCCAAAGGTTAGTTTAGTTAATTGTCCCTATAATTCTATCCGTTTTAACTTAAATTAATTTAACTGAACTGAACTTAATTTATTTTTTTCTACAGGTTTTTGTTAGCGAGTATGCCGTTTGGAAAGATTGTGGATTAGGAAATTTGCATGCCGCACTAGGTGAAGCCGCGTTCCTAATAGGCATAGAGAAAAACAGTGATGTGGTTGCGTTGGCTTCCTACGCGCCACTCTTGGTTAATGCGAATAATAGGAGGTATAATCATCAATAATATTTTTCAAACTAATATATAATTGATTTTTCGTTCAAAAATTCATTTTATTTGCTGACGAGTTTTAATATATTACACAGGTGGAATCCAGACGCAATCGTCTTCAATTCAGCTGAGCTCTACGGAACTCCGAGTTACTGGATGCAGCAGAGTTTCTTCATCAAATCAAACGGAGCGGCATTTGTCCCGTCTACTCTACAAACCGACGATCATCAACTTGTTGCGTCAGTTATCAGTAGGAAAGAAGACGACAACAAAAACTACATCACTGTCAAGGTTCGTACGTAGTATTTCTCCTATTTGAACTCGTTTTTTTTAGAGTTTTTTTTTCCGAAACACACGGTTTTAAAAACTATTTCGTACGTAGTATTCTCCTATTTGAACTCGTTTTTTTAGAGTTTTTTTTCCCGAAACACACGGGTTTTAAAAACTATTTTTTTTGCGATTAAATGTTTTTTTTTAAACTCTCTTGTATATATGCAGGTAGTGAATTTCGGTAAAACTAGTAGAGATTTGACAATAAGTTTCACCGGGTCCAAGAAACTACAATCCTTGTCAAAGACGATCCTTACATCGTCAAAAGAGACTGACGAAAATAGTTTCGAGAATCCCATGAAGGTAATATATTCTTTCTATAATTTTTATTTTTTTTGTCAAATTTAAAAAAAATCTTAAATTAAATTAAATGTACGAAAATTTAATTTCTCTGTCGACAATTGCAGGTATATCCGGTCACGAGTCACTTTCAGGGACACGATAAATCGTTCAACGTCTCTGTGCCAGCCTATTCCCTACAATCATTCGATTTTTTCGTTTAGGATTTCAGCGACTAGAAATATTAGCATATATTTATATTTCATTTCTAAGACCGGCTTACCTGAGAAATTGAGAATTTGCGCAATGAATGAATTTTTATTTCCTACCCCCTTTGTCCCGTTTTTTATATTATTATTAATTTGCATTATTTTTCGTGTCTCATAGTTATATATGTGGTCATTATTTCGATCTTACGGTATCTCGATGATTATTCTACGGAAAAAAAAAATTACCTACCAATTACCATGGAGCAAAATTAATAACCAAAATAATGATTCCATAAAACTTTTGTCACAATTATTTTTTTTAAAAAAAATTGCCCCAAAGTTATAATTTGATTTTGAATTTGATTTTTTTTTAATAAATTGATCATTTATGACATGATAAAATGTATGATACATGTAATTCTATATACAATTGTTTTTCTTTATCCATTATAAAGTTATAACTAGCCAAATATTATCTACAATTGCAATTACACTAGGAACCCAAAATTTCGAACCAACAAAGAGTCCTTATCGAACCCAAATTCAAACCGGGTCACTCCAACGTACGTTCCTCTCACCCTCACATACTCAAACCCAAAATCGACTCGACTCGAACTAGTGTAGGTAATAAAGTGCAATCGTCTTTAAAAAAAAGAAAAAAAAGATCGTACGTGATAGAGTGCGATCGTCTTTAAAAAAAATACCCCTTAAATAGTAACTCCCTTATGAACGATGTTTTCCTTTTCTTTCTTTTTTCTTTATTTCTTTCTCATTTTGCTTATTTCTCCAACCTCTAAATAATATTCGTATCATCCATCGTAGTTTTCTAATTATCTGAATCTAACAACTGCGGAGTAGTAATTATAATCATATCCAATAAGTTATCATATATCGTTTAGGTAGGGACGTCTATACCATTCAATCAATAGACGAGTTGGTCTTTGCTAAATGTTAATTAGTCTACTCGATTCCGAGATTGAACCATTCATTTGCGCAAAAAATGGACATAGATTTAGCAAAAGACACGCAAAAATTTATTTCTATAAAAATTTAAAAACTTGTCGGCAAAGTCTAGTCAATTAAAAGAAATTTTTGACGTATCAAGTAACCAGCCTATCAAAAACACAAATAAGGTAGAAGATCAAGTCAAAATAAAAGGATGGAGTAATTGAAGAAAGATGAATCCCTAAATCTTAGTCAGGACTAGTATTAGAATAATTTAGTTACGGAATAAGTGTGTAATTCTCAATAATGATTGAAGAGATCTTCCTTGTAACAGATCAAATAATATCATTGGATTAGAAAAAATAAGACTAGTGGTTAACACATGTTTAGAACGAATAGTTCCGTCATAAATAAGAATTTACCTCAGGAAGGAGACTTATTTTTAATGTCACTGTGTATAATTTTTAAGAAAAATTGTAAAAATAAAGTTATTATTGGTAAATCAAATGATTTTATGAGCATACCAAACTTAAAAGCAAGTAGAAAGTAGTAGCTTTTTGTGTAAATAGAGGTAGAATACGAGGATTCAAATTCTTTTACCAAAAAGGAAATCTAAAGAATTGATTAGATTGTTCATTTATAGTAAGCGTAAAAAATTGGATGGATTGGAGAGAATATGATAGGAATAAGTGTCTTGAAGTCTCAAAGATAAAAGAAATAAGAACCGGTCTCTTTTACTTTCAACTATTTTTACTTTATTGTTTATCAAATTCTGCGAGCGCTTAAAATCCTCGCATAACAAGAATAATCCATACTATGGATAATCTTCTTGTATTAATCCCAACTAACGATTAACTAAAAAAAATACAAAATTTGACTAATATCGATAGATGTTTGATAAATTTGTAGTTCTCTTTGTTTCCTTTATTGAAACTCATCTTTCTTTCTTCTTTGTTGACGTATGTTTTGCAGATTTTCCCCTCTTATATCTTCTTCTTTAAACCTTTTTTTCCTCCATAAATTTCTATTTATGATTAATTTGGTTATAAGGAAAGACAAGTTATCTTATACATTTTCATCCATTTCATGAAATTCGGATATCGTAAATGAAGAAATAACCTCTAAACCACAATTTCAAAGTTATCAAATTCTTACAATGGGTTTCCTAAAAGCAAACGAAACACATGAAATATAAAACTGAAAGAGGAATTTATGGATAAGATCCAACTTTTAATCGTGAAAAATTATCCACTTAATTCAAACAACAATATTAAAAAAAAGCATAATTCAAAAAGTAAAATAAATAAATAAATAAAGATATAGGTCTCCTACGGTCTCTCATTAACTTTATTGTACAAATGAAAGTAACAATGGTACTAAATTTAATAGAAGTAGGTACGATTAATATAAAAGAGTATACAAATATAAAGATGGTACGTTTGTTATAAAAACAGATACAAAACAAAGTTGTCATTGAGTACGAATAGTACATCGAGTGATACTGAAGAACGGTCTCTCAATAACTTATTGAGAGATCGTCTCTCCCAAGATTTTGTGTTTTAAAAAAACATGTTACATGGGGGATTACTTCAAGTTCGATCAAATAAAGACTGTGATACGTTAGTACTTATAGGTTCGTGATCCAATAATTATTTCGATTTCGAGAAAGCTGGTGATGACCGATGAAAATGACGAAGCCAGGTCCGATGTTGATGATGAAGATGACAAAGAGGCAAAGATCATCGATACCTGAGACCTACTGTTCAGGACACCTAGTCTTAACCACTACATTACAAGCATTCTCGATAAATAAATGCATAGTGGGACTGTGAGAGGGGTAGATTACCGACCCAAACAACCTGATTACGACCTGTCCAAATACTAACACAAAGTCTTAGGAGAAACGGTCTCTCAATAAGTTATTGAGGGACCACTTGTCAGTATCACTTTATATCTTATTCGTACCTATTTTATGATTAGATGTACCACCAAATGACAACTTTGTCTGTATCATCTTTCATAACAAACGTACCCTATTTACATTTGTATACTCTTTTGGGCTAAGCGTACCATTTATTAGGTTTGGTCCACCGTTACCATTGATCTCCCAATAAATTTAATAAAAGACTTCTCTCCAAATAATTAATGATTTAATCCCTCCGTCCCAATGAATTGTTTGTCTATTCCATATTGGAGCGTCTTAATGAATTTTAGGAATGTTTTTTACATGTAATTTAACCCTTGGCTCCACATGTCATCTCATAATTAGATCTCTTGCCCTTTGTGTCAAAAGCAAAGGCAAACAATTCATTGGAACAGAGGGCTATTAATATCGGATTCTTGTTTAAAGACCTTAACTCTAATAATACGACCCAATTAATTAAACGAAGCCCATAATTAAAACCCAAACAAATACGAGTACCTTACTCGGTTACTCTAAGCTCACCCCTCGACACAACAATGGCGCATCTCCCAATTCGTCGAACAATCACAACCTTCCTCACCCGAACCCTAACCCAAACCCGAACCCCAACCCGAACCTCATCCCTTCACTCCCGCCTCCCGCTCTCCTTCCTCCAAACCTACCAACTCTCCCCGAACCCAGCCCAACCGTTCCAAACCCGACTCAATTCATCCGGGTCGGGGTACTCTCCACTCAACGACCCGTCTCCGAACTGGACCAACCGGCCACCAAAAGAGACGATATTATTAGATGGGTGTGATTATGAGCACTGGCTTGTGGTTATGGAGTTTCCTCATAATCCTAAACCCTCTGATGAAGAAATGTACAATTCTTATGTTCAAACCCTAGCTCAAATCGTCGGAAGGTCCGTTCCCGATTCCCAGTCATTTGCTTACCTATTTCATTTTGTCGGGTTTCCGTCATTTGCTTAATTATCTCGTTTTGTTTATGTGATTTCGTTTTTGTTCTGTCTCGATCAATTGTTTACCTATTTTGTTGTATCGGGTTTTATTCATTTGTTTACGGTTTGATTCAAGAAAGTGCAAATCATAATTGCTGGAATAGGAATTGCATTTTGGGGAATGTGTTATAGCCTTATAGGGTGACTTATGTTGAGGTACGATCCTGTTATTTCCAGCTTATTTCCAGTCCGAACCAATAATATTCATCCTTATTTAGTACTCCCTTCGTTCCAATGAATTGTTTGCCTATTCTATATTGGGCCGTCTCAATGAATTGTTTGCCTTTCTATTTGAGGATTTTTTTTAATATGTAATTTGACCCTTCTCATGACATTGGCTCCACATGTCAATTCCTCATCCTTGGTGCCAAAAACAAAGGCAAACAATTCATTGGAACGGAGGGAGTACAACTTTAGTACCCGGTACGTTAAGTGCCATGATCGCTTATGCTCAAACCCACTAGAGGCTTATTGTTATTCCAATGTGATTGATATTTATTTGGGATTGTTAAGTTTTAGGACAAATGCTACATGTGTTTTGAAGTAAATGTGGTATAGTGAGAGTAAGACGGGTAGGGGGCTCTATCATTGTATGAGCTTGGGTATTATTGCGCGAGTTTCAGTATCCCTGTTTTGGTTTAGCACTTTAGCTATAGGTGGTGGTGGTGGTGGTGGTGGTGTTGACAAGTGGCTCGGGATAGAAAGAGCAGTTGGGGGTGATATAATTGATGGTTGAAAACGAAATGTGAGTGATGACGTGGTTGTGCATGGAAGAGAGTAAATGTGGTATGGTGAGAGTAAGACAGGTAGGCGGCCATATCATTGTACGAGTTTGAGTATCCCCATTCTGGTTTAGCACTTTCGCCATAGGTGGTGGTGGTGATGTTGACACATGGCTCAGTGCTGTTGGGGAGATATAATTGACAGTCAAAAAAGAAATGTGGGTGGGTGGCGCCGTGGGAGCAAGTGCGTGGCAGACTTTGCAGTTTGGCTGGAGTGTGCATGGAAGAGAAACAACATAAGGATGAACAAGAGAGTGAAAAAGCAAAAAAAAAAAAAATTCTGTATTGGTTTTTACTATCGGGATATTCCACTTGTTTTGGTGAAATTGGTCGTATTTCCCTTCTAAATGGAGAGTAAGTCTCATGTGATACCGTCTCATGTTGAGATAGCGTGAGACATAACTTACCATACACAAAATAAGCTTAGCGTGAGATCGTCTCATTAGAGAATTGGTGTTAAATGGAAAATGTATCGTTTATGGAAGAAGATGGTAGTTACTCACAGTCCCTTCAAAATTGAAGTTGTTTTACATCTTTTCATTCCCCTCAAAGTTGAAATCGTTTTGGTATGATTACGTTACCTTAGTGTGAAGGTTGTCAAGAGAGTGAAACGTTGTGTAACCGAGGGTGTGAACCGTGAAGTATGGCACATAAAAAAAAAAGGTTCAATATTGGTCCTGATGTATAATAGATCGCTAGAGTTCGACACCTAATATTACTAACATGCTATTTTTTTTTTGCAGTGAGGAAGAGGCGAAGAAGAAGATTTACTCTGTTTCGACTACAACTTATACTGGATTTGGAGCTTTAATTTCTGAAGAGCTATCATATAAAGTTAAAGGTGATTTGCTTGCTGATTGTTTATGTTTTAAAGTGTTTTCTTCCGATATTGTTGATATATGTTTGCACATTTCCCTGGAAAGAACAGTATCTGCTAGTTATCCTTCTTAGGGAGTGAATCATATCTGTCATTTCTCAGTCTTAGGATCTGTAGTGTCGACAGACCACGGTTTCCAGATATTTAAAGGAATTATCGAATTAGTATGAAATTGATTTTTCTGATGCAATATACTGCTGAAACTCTGGGCCTTTTGCTGGACTATGGTATAATAGAGTATGAATACTTATGATATGTTGCAATAGGAAAGGCTGTATGTTGCTACAAGCCGGCACATCAGAAGAGAGTGAGCATGGTTCTCATCTGTTCTTGATTTTACCTACTCCTTTTGGTTGTGTTTGTGACATTTAGGGTTATGTATAAGTAGTGACGAGAATTTAGAGTTTTTTACGGTGTTTTGATGCGTGCGCAGATGTTTCTAGAGAACTGAACCTTTTCTGGGGTTCATACTCATTAAATTACACTTGTTGTCGGGTTATTTGTCTTGCTTCCATATGTTGATACAAGGTTATAGTTGGAAACTTCAGTAGTTTTCTATAGTCTTGCGAGGCTTACGAGTGAAGGGGTCTTACTTTTTGTATTATTTTGGTTCTTATTTCCCTGAATGTGGTTCTCTAGGGTATTGCTTTTAACTTCAGGTCAGATAATGTGTGTACTGTGTGACTCACTACCATCTCAAAAGGGTGGATCTATCTTTCAAAATACAAATAACTATTTTTTCACTTCAAATATTTCGAATCTGTAGTTATGTTTTCGTTTTGGAGATGCATTCTCACACTAGTATTGGAGTATCATTTAGGGCAGAGTCCCGTGTCTGAATCTTTGAGTTATGGTGAGTCTGATATTTAAATCATGTACACCCACACTCACATCTGAGCAACATAGTCCGGATGGTTGTATCCTGTATGTGCTTTGATTCATCAGATTCTGGAGTTTTTATTTCACCATGTGAGATATTCATAGCTTTATCATGACTTTCGTTTTGGTTTTATTTCAATTACTGACTAGTGACTACCGTGATATATTTTCTTTTGCCTTGCAGAATTGCCTGGTGTTCTATGGGTCTTACCTGATTCTTACCTCGACGTTCCCAACAAAGACTATGGAGGTGGGTAATTGTCACTAATCAAGATAACCATATACCTCACAATTTTCTTCGTCTTCTGGTTTTAGTTTTTGGCTGAATTGGCCGAGTCAAAACGAACTTGATAGCTGAACTTAACTAAAATGAGCGGGAAAGAAGAGGGTCTTAGGTCCTATTCTTTTCAGCACACTTCAGTTTTAGTTTTAGTCCCGAGAGGGCCATTTTATCTCAATACTTCAGGAGGTGCCTACTTATGTCCAAAAGAACGTGACTAGTCTCTGTGTTTGATTTTGTTTGTTTGTTTATCTGCTGTTGGGTGCTAACTAATGCTGCAATTACGGTGCAGGTGATTTATTCATCGATGGTAAAGTTATCCGAAGGCCAGAGTATGATTTTAGTGACAGGCAGCAAAATACTAGACACAGACCTCGCCCAATCCGACAGGACAGGCGACGTGAGAGAATGAATTAATGGAAGGGGTCTGATGCAGATGCAGATCCAAGATCGAACCCAATATTTGCAGTAGCCGATGAATAGACAGAATGCAATGCACCTCAAAGTTAAGGAGGCTGTTATCACGCCGTGAACCTTACTTTTCTGCTTGGATATTTCTTGTGATGTTTACTTTTTGAGTGATTCTGTAGTCGTTCAATCCGAAGTTTTAAATTTTGTAAAAAAATAAATCGGATATGTATTAGATCCTATATCCGTAGTCAGTTCTTCTCCCTACCGTTACCTTTTAACTGTGCGAAATTAGTTTGGGGACGATTTAACGGTGCAAATGGTTAATGAGGATGATTTTGGTCATGGCCTCTTCACCTATTCGGGCCAAAAGTGAGTGTTTTTTAACCGAACCAAATATACGGGTGGAAAGGTCGTGAGTTTCAAAGAGTGACCTAACCGTGGTAAAAAAATGTCAATTTACTAACCGTGCACCATTGTTGCACCGATCATTTTAGGTTAGTTAGCTGGCATTTTCAGATAATTAGTGTTGATTTTTTAAAGTGCTCAACATTTAATTTAAAATTATCACTTTTTATCCTAAATTATAACTTTTTTACTTATGTGTTATGTTACCCTATATGATTCTATGATATACTTTGCGTTAATTTTCTCACTCCGTCGCGTTCACTTATTTGTCTTTGATTAAAATATTCTTCACACTGAATACAAAAATTAACCATGAACGAGATGGAGCGAGTATATATATACATATATAAATACCAACTACCGAGACATTTGGATGAATTGATGAATAAACCATGAACGAGACAGAGGGAGTATATATATAACGGTTATTCTAACGTGTGTCCATTGGGCATATGTTAATATATTAATTAAGAAATGAATAGCCATTATGTTGTCTAAGTATGGTAATTAAGTGTTGATATTTCAGTTTATGGGGTAATATCATTGTGATTTCTTACTTAATTTCAACGTGTGTCCTGTGAATTTGAAAAATCATATACGGAGAGAGTATATATAAATATATAAACACTGACTACCGAGACATTTGGATAAATTAACGTGAGGGGAAAGGAGTGTTTAATATAAATAATCTGAGATTCTGATCGGATTCATCCTGCAAATTTGCATCTTCATCCCCCGATTTGAATCTGCTCTTCACATCTTCTTCAGATCCTCATTCAATTTACCCCTCTTTTCTCTTTCTCAATTCGTTTTTTGTTCATAATCGTAGATTATTATCATACAAAATCTATACAGATCATACTTTAATTGTCAACCAACAATCAATCAATCAATTCCACAATCGAAGATCTCAATTTCTTCATTTTCAAGGTACATTTTCTTGATTTTGATTTTGATAATTGGATCGAGTAGCTATGAATTCGAATTTGAACAAATTCGATTTCGATTTTGGGATCGGATCGAGTAATCGATCGTCGAAACCCCTAAACGAACAGAAAAACAAATCGAGTAATTCGTACTCCTCCTCGTCGTCGTATTCGTCTTATTCCAGCTCAACGACGTCGTTTTCGAATGTGAAACCGACGCCGTCGTGGCAACCAGGGAAACCGACACCGGCGTGGACTCACCAGCCCGCGCCGAGTCAACCCGGGCTGACTCGGACCGAATTGGGCGGGCCGGCGTCCATGGTGGGGGATATAAAGGGGTCGAGTTGGAATTATACGGCGCCGGCACAGCAGAAGGTTGCTGTTGCCAGTAGTATCGGAATTGTGAATAAGAACCCTAATTTGTTTGGTGATTTGGTGAGCTCTGCAATTGGGCAGAACAAAGGTAGTAGTAATAGTAATGCGCCGTTGAAAAGTAGTGCACCGGTAAAAAACTTGTTTTCCATGGGCGGTGTTGCGAATTCGCTGCCTAAAACTAGTGGTGGTAGTGGTTATGGAAATGTGGGTAGCTTTTCGACGAAAAATGGGGGTAATGCTAGTAGTGGTTATGCTAATGTGAGTAGTAATTCGATGAAGAATGGTGGTGGTGGTAATGCTGGTTGGGGTTTTAATCAGAGCTCCATGAATGGAGCTAGTGGTAATGCTAGTGCGAATAAGGGTTCGGGTTTAGGTGGTTCAATGTTTTCTAGTGGTGGTAGTGTTGGAAGCGGAATGAACTCTAACAATGACCCATTTGGCTCGTTTATGCCTTTTTCATCGAAGCCAATGGGGAGTAGTGTTGGAGCTCGTGGTGGTGGTGGTGGTGGTAGTGGTAGTGCTGGTATTGGTTCAATGGGGAAAGCTACTGCTGTGCCGACACCGGACTTTGATTTTGGTGATTTTGAAACAGCATCAAAGTCGAATCCTTCTGTAGAGGTCTCGGGTGGGAATGATTGGGAGTTTGATTCGGGAATTGGAGGAGGACATGATGATAGGACTACTACGACTGAGCTTGATGGGCTTCCACCGCCTCCAGCTGGTGTATCGGCTTCCGGGGCTAAGACTAAGGGTCTCGATAACTACAAACAGGGTCAATATGCTGATGCCATAAAATGGCTTTCTTGGGCTGATGTTCTTCTTGGGAAAGCTGGTGATGCTGCTGGTATGGTAGAGGTCTTGTCATGCCGGGCTTCGTGTTACAAGGAAGTTGGGGAGTATAAGAAGGCTGTTGCAGATTGTACTAAGGTATATTTCTGCTGCTTATAAGTTTATGTATTGTCGATGTTCTGCTGTACAATTTGTTCTTTGACGTGATTTTGTTATATAACTGATGAAACCTTATGGATGATTGAAAATTACGATGCTCCTGTTTCACTATCGTCTCCTTTTGAGAAGATGATTCATATCATGTTCTGGTCTAGAGTTGCTGTGGATGAACTTTCCTTGCCGCTTTTTAGGGGTTTGTCTATTCTATAATCTGTGTAGATGACTCCTCGAATATGGGTAGTTTAAGGTTTTCGTATGTTTATCTGTTGAGTTAGTAAGAACGCTGAATTTTCTATAGAACTTGAATAATGCTGGCGATTGGATTAAACTATCGAGTCATTTGAGTTTAGTGTGGATTCGACAGAATTCATAGTGAATTTGGATCGCTATAATATGGGTAAGATAATCGTAAGTTTACATGGTTTGTGTCAAGTGGCTAAGTGTTGCAGGAGAAGGCCTCGGAACTGGGGTTGATCCGTGGCCGGTTTGTCGGTCATGCAAACTCCTTAACACTTAGCCATTTTCCATTGAGTTTCAGCCTTTCTATTGTGTTTGTCAAACAGCGCTTTTTAGCTTTTTTCAGGATTTGGCCCGAAGTAGAGGAACAAACCAATTACCAAACATTTGAATAGTGTGCCCACATGCGTATTCCCACAAGCAACTGGTCCTTTCCAGTTTTGAGTGTCTTCTTGGATAGTTATAGCGGCTTTTGCTCTCTACACCGTTCTTTGGTAGTTGACGACCATTTTTAGTTAGTAAAACGTCGTACTCTTGTCTTAAATGGTTTCTTAAAGGGGATGACACTTAATCTTTTTTTTTTTTTTTATCGAGACACTTTATCTTCTCAAGAGTTCTTGAATGAGCAAGCATAATAACACCTTTTTTGCATGAAGGATATGAAAACATCTTTAAATTACCGACTTTAGTATCACAACGTGCACATTTTTATAAACATTCAAGTTTAAGCCCAAAACTAAGAGGGAATAGAGTCTTATCCTACAAGAGATTTCTTGTAACCCTTATGTTTATATAGGGTAGCAGTACGCCAGTACTCTTTCAAGGAAAGTGGTGTGTACACGAGTTTCAATTTTTTAAGTGAATTTGTCATGCTTCATTTATTACATCCTCCACCATACACAGAAACTTATGGTAGTCTAGTGTTTTACAAACTTGGATGTACAAGGAAGCTATTTTCTGCTGGATTTGGCTTCTGTGTGGGACTGTGGAGTCAGGTGATTTACTTGAAAGGAAAGTATTATCACAGATTGCATTGAAAAGGACACAGTATTTATAACACTAGCATTACCGTTGACGAACAGAGCATCTGAAATTCTGGTCACTGTATGGTAATATCTCGTTGCAAATGCCTGGTTGTCATTGCCATCATAGAACCATAGAAGTTTCAAATGAGGTCGATGGCAGCATTTGTCATAAGTTTATTACTTTATTTATACTCATACTGTATTACTATCAGTCAGTCATGCAAGGTAACTTTTGTGGAGTATGCAGCTGCAGCTAGATTCCCGCAAAAAAAAAAAACTTATTCTCCTTGTACTAGTATGATATGATTCAGTTTGAATCTTTATTTTTTGGTTCAATGAAGTGCGCACTTAGTCGCATTACAATCTAAGGGGAGGAGGATACGGACCTGAGACCTATTGTACAACCACTAGGCTTAGACATCTTCGGTTCAATTTGAATCTTTTGAAATGCAAAATTCTGATGATCGTTGTCTTATGAAACAGGTCCTGAATCAGGATGAAAAGAATGTAGCTGTACTGGTACAACGTGCACTACTGTACGAGAGCATGGAGAAATACAGACTCGGAGCTGATGATCTAAGAACCGTGATGAAACTAGATCCAGGGAACAGGGTTGCAAGAAGTACCATTCATCGCTTAAATAAAATGGCTGATCAGTGAGTTTGTGTTGCGCTTCATTTCTTGGAACTTCATACCTTATTTTTCCTCCTCTCTGATTGTAAGACTTGTGACTATATTTTGCTCTAAATACCCTCGTTTTTCAATTGATTTTCTGGGAGTGGTGTTTCCTTGTATAAGAAGAAGAAGCTGTGTATCGCCTTCAGCTCGTTTGATTGTGAGTCGATCTTGTTTGTTTGTTTGTTTGTTTGTGGCCTTGTAGTAGCACTTCATTGTTCAATTCATACTTGTACCGATAAAGCTTTATGTCGTGAACATTTCTGCTTGTCCAACTGGCTGAAGCGGCCGATTTATTTGTACTGTTTCTTATTACCCCTATCACCTTATTGTCTCGATTTTACTTTCAACTTGGGTAAAAAATGGTCTCTCAGGAAATCAGGAGTCACGAACTTATGGGGAGACCGTTTCTATATAGTTTCTGTGGTATAAAAATGGATGGCTATAAAGTTGTCTTCCTTGATCCCTTTAACTTGGTTCAACCAAGGGAAAGTAACCAGAATCCGAAAATCTGGTCAAAAATACATGAATTTATAACCGATTGAACGTTATCTAATATGATTAACGTGAAACTGAGTTAATAATCGAAATTGAACTGACCTCTTATAGAGTATATCTGAACCGATAACAATCGAATCGATTCACATTATTTATAAATACTTATTTTCTCGTATCAACAACTCCAATTTAGGAGTTTTTCGTTGATTCTTTGTTTATTAGTCATGTCTTCGAAGAAACTGCTAGGTCTCGTTTTTAATTAGCTGGCAAAAAAAGAAAAAATAAATAATAAGTACTCCCTCTGTCCATTTTTAATCTTCCTACTTTCTTTTTTGATTGTTCATCTTTAAGCTTCCTATTTACCATATTTCCTTTTTTGGTTGATTTTTGTGGTCAATATCATTTATGATCCCACATTTTTTTTCTCAATTTTCATTTTCCACCCCAAAGTTAACTCCACCGAAACCAGTTTGACTCAAAATAACACAAATCGATAAAAATATTTACCGAAAATGAACCCAATTGAAATCCGATTGAACCTTATAATTAACTGTTAGTCTGATTATAACCAAACCGATTTATCCGGGTCCAAAACCAAACCGACCGGCTTACCACGTAAACATTTTTTATGATCCAAAGATTCAAAGCAGAGGAAGCCGATCTTACACAGTTATACCTCCATTGATTGATCCTTAATTCCGTCTAACAAACCTCGAATCACATACGGTAATGAAATCTGCTTGTGATTTCGTTGATTTCTATCAGTTTCATGTCAATGATCATTATTTGATTTGTGAAATTGATTGTGCAGATGGCAAGTGCGGTGGAATCATCCTCACCGGCGGCGGCGACATCGGCGGTGTTAATGGCGTCGTCGAAGCATATAGGAACGAGATGTCAAGATGAAAACATTGCTTTCTTGAAGTGCAAGAAGAAGGACGCCGATCCTCAGAAATGCCTTGATAAGGGTAACCAAGTTACCCGCTGCGTCTTTTCACTGTATCTCTCTTTCCCTCTTCTTCGCTTTTATCGTCGTTGTTTTGGTTGTTGCTGTTGCAATTATCTCTGCCATTGTTGTTGCTGTTGCTGCTGCTGCTGCAATTACTGTTTTGTTTTGTTTTTGCTGCTGCAATTATCGCTGCCATTGTGGTCGCTGCTGCAGTTATCGCTTCCATTGTTGTTGTTGTTGTTGTTGTTGATGTTGCTGCTGCTGCAATTACTGTTGTTGTTTTTGCCGCTGCAATTGTTGGTTCTGCAATTATCGCTGCCATCGTTGTTGTTATTGTTGCTGTTGCTGCAATTGTTGTCATGATTGTCGTTGTTATTGGTGACTAATTGGTGAGAAAGGAGTAAGGATTTGATTGGTTGAGAACTATAGTAATCATGCATTCGTATTTCATATTGGTAGAGAACTTACGTTTCCTTTTCTTTGTCATTTGATGCAATTCTCGCTGCAATTTTCATTTCATTGTTGTTGTTGGTGGTGGTGAGGAAAGAGGGACGGTTTGATTGGTATAAAGTTATGAGTAGGCGAGTTGAGATGACGATGTTGAAGTATTGATTAAATGCTACTCCAGACTCGATAGTGTATCTACGTGCTATTTGAAACTAGGCCTTTATATCTGGAAGCTAGAAGAAGTAGGATATATTTTGCTCCTTCGGGAATGGTTAGAATTCGGTGAGTTATCATCTTTGGTAATCCTGGAAGCTAGAAGTAGGATTCATTTGGCTCGTTCGGGAATGGGTGGAATTCTGTGAGTTATCATTTTTGTTAATTCTGGATTCTCTTTCTTCGAGATTGTGAGATGACAGAATTGAATATCGGACTTGTCAAGTATTCATCATATCGTGAAGAATTTAATATTTCCCTTTCCTAATCCGGCTAGTCTGTTTGTTCTGTGAGCTATCATCTTAGTAAATTCTCGAGTCTGACACTCTGAAATGGTGAGGCGCATTTAGGCCTTACTGCTTCAATCTTATTTATATGTCTCTTTAACGTTACAAATGTGAGCGCGTTAAAATCCTGCATAGCTTTGCCAAGGGCTGAAGGAGTGGGTGAAGTGTGATTATTTCCACGTGAATGTTGTTATCGTTGCAAGCAGTTTTAGATGTTTAGTGAGCCATTTATGATGTTAGTGAGTGTGTGCCCTTTTTGTTGTCACGAGCATGATCTTGTGCTTAATGCAGTCGTGAAACTGTGATGTGAACCATGGAAGTCCTTTTAATGAACGTCACATTAACTAGGTTGTAAAATTGCATACTGCTTTATTGGATGAATACTGAGAGACTAGTCGCATACACACGCTGAACTTTTCTGATTGTGATTTGGGCCGGATTCATTGTGCTAGGTCCTTTGAAGCAAGCTTCAAATTAGGCTTTTGAAACCATCTTCGGGGATTTTAACCGAGTTAAAGAAGAATTATACTCCATACAAGATTGTTGTCCTGGCTTTGTTTGTGTTTTGTGGATATTTTAGCTAGAGAGCAGTAGTACGTCTTCTATATTTACGTCTCCTGGCAGATTTCTTGTTCTAATCGTGTCCAACTGCTCCTTAATGATGCTTTGTACAGCGTCACACGTACTACCTGTTAAATCACAAATGAAAGTGACTGCATTGAATTCATATGGACATCTTTATAAGCCGCTGCTTCAAGAGTCAAACATGAGCTATTATTGTTCCGAGTAGCCACCGAGTTGATTTTGATGTGTTTTGGCATGTTCTATTGGTTCTTTTGAGGTGAAATTTAATGCCTGTTCTTGAACATGTTATCATATTTTCGTTGAAGAATTGATCTTGAAAGTGCTCATCACGGCCTGTTCTGACATGTTCCACTATAACGACTCGTGATCTGTGAATTTTTCTAACATCAAATTTTACTGTACAGACTGAGGGACCTTCAACAGAAGTGCACAAAAGAGATGGACTCATACTCCAACTGCATGTACTACCATACCAACGAATTTGACTTGTGTCGCAAGGAGCAGCAAGCATTCGAGAAAGCATGCCCCCTCCAGTAAACAGAAAGTAAGCATCGAAACTACTACTTATATTTCTGAATAAATGATGCTGCTCGCATTATGTGAACCTTTCAACACCAAATTTGCCAGTTTGTTGCTTCATTGTGTTATATACAGTACTAATATACTACGAGTACTATCTCCGTCTTCTGGTTTATTTCAACTGAGCTTTCAAATCGCGGGAATCCCTGATTCGTGGATTACTTAAGTAATTATTGGTTCAAGCTGGTTTAATTCTTCTATCTTTGTCAATATGGACTAATTTGCACAATATATGCCGGTCTGCCGGCTGTTTTGCTTAGTGTATACGTTCCATTAATCCTTGCATGTTGCTATAATTCTGCATTTTCTCACCTACCTTATGATTGAAACTCATTAAACAGTGCTTTAATTGGAGTTGATAAAAAAAAAACGTTACTCCCTCCGTCCCAATCATTTGTTTACCTCTGATTAAAATATTCATCACGAAAAATATAAAAGATAAACAAATAACTGAGACAGAAAGAGTCTTTTATCCGAGCTTGGGGCCTCAAAATTGTTGACACCGATCTTCCAAAGTTTTTTTTTTTTTTTTTTTTTTTTTTGTAAAGGGGCTACAATGACTAATGCCATGTAATGATGACGGGATTTGAACTTGAGTCCAGAATTCTGAGTACCACCACCGATTGAACTAACCGTCATATGTAGTTTTTTTCGAGCCTTTCGAACTTCTAATCAACTCCTTGTTTTCTACATCTCAGCCAATCGATTACCTATTCTATACTCGTAGTAGATATTATGAGAACCATTTTTTTTATTTCGATAGAGTACTTTACATTTTGATCCACATGTCATCGTAGTTGGGTTGTATTTCCACTATTGCTTTGTGTTAGAGATGGACACGTTGACACGGGCCATACCCAAACCACATGCGGGCCGGGATCTCCCCCACGTAGTTGAGTGGAGTGGGATCGGGTCAAGGCTTACCATATTTTCTTGTAGGCTGTCCTTGTTATGCGGGCTAAGATCAATGGGCTGTCGAATTTGGGACCCGAGATGGGTCCGGGCTGGCCCGACAGATATTTTGTTGCATAAAGGAGACAATGAGTTGTAGAGTAGAGTCCATAAGAGCATAACCCATTGATAAGTACTGCCTCCCCCATAATGATCTTTCCACTTTAATATGGCACGTGGAAATGGATAATGAAAGGTGGTAAATTGTTTGGTGGGGTTCAAGATGTCAAATCACAAAAGGTAACCAACAGGAAGAGCGTATAATTGATGAATAAGGAAAGTTTTGAAGTAGAAAAATCTTAGTGGAGTTTACTTTTAAGGAAAGTGGGAAGTTCTTAGTGGGGGAGCGAGTAGTGTATAATTAATTACATGAAAGGTGCAAACAAGAATTGCAATACCAACCATGTGGAACTATGCAAATATGAACCACCACTACATTTGAAGGGAGGCCAATGTTGAGACAAAGAGGGACAATGATATGTCCCTTGTCCTAACTCGAATGATCCAACTTGAACCTGAACTCTTAATAGTTTGATACGACTCAATTTAGCTCGAATTTGGGTGGATTTGAATTGGTCCAAAATGAAATGTAGAAATAGTGTATCATATACAGTCGGATACGCAATACCCGTTTTAATCTTATGACATGGATTCACCCGTACATATTGAAAATGCATCATAAATTCATTCTACCAAGTTACGTGTTACTCCGTAATTCAGTATTCACAAATTTTTGTTTGTGACGGAAGTACCCGTTATAATCTTTTAACGGCTCAAGTATCATAGAAAAAACAAAAGTAGAGTGTGTAGGGCCTGGTAAAGTACGAGTATTTGTCTCATCTATGCATATGGTATAGTATTTGACTCGTTTTAATCTTACGACGAATATCTCTGTCACAGGAGAGATCCATTGGACCATTGATCTGTATATAATCCATCTTAATTTTATGACAGAGATTCACCCATACCGAGAACAGACCCGATGAACTCATTTATTTGATTTGACCATGCGATGAAGTACTATTGTACTACTAGGCTATTGTTATTAGTCTCTGAAAGGCGGTCTTACGATAAATAATGTAAGATTATCCTATAAACATCGACCACAAGTCTACGACTATAGATAACCATCCAATTATAAAAGCTGACCTTACACTATCTTATTATAAGACCGTCTTACTTAATAATTTGTAAACATTATTTTTACATTCTACCCCACAATTTCAGACAAACTCCCAATCCAAGAACAATAGTCAATATGGTGAACAATAGTCAATGGAGTTGATAAAGAGCTTTTACAAAATCCAACAATCTCATAAATTCATGAGTGAAAAGTGACAACTTGATGTCTAAATTGTCAACAAACACAAATCATACAAATTTCAATCAACAAATGAATGCCTCAAAAAACTGTTAACTGTTGAAGAAATCAAGATTCAAAGTGCATTTTAATCCAAACTATCCCTTGCTTGCATCAATGTTTGCTTCAAAGATTTCGCAGGATACTCGCGATCTTGGATTCGAATTCAATCAGCATCAAAATCGTCCTTATACAGTCATACATCCCGTATTCACAATGAAAAAAATGTTAAGATTTCTACTCGATATTAAACAACAATTTTCAAATTTTCTAAAAACAGAACACGTGATTAGTACAAATAAACGAGGACACGAAACTTCCTTCTTTAATCTCTACCATACATCAACACATTACACATACAATATATTTCGTTATTTCGAGTATATTATATTAAACTATTTATAGTCGAAAATCGCTTTGTGATTAACAAAATGAACACGTTGACACATTCATAGAAATCAATTTGGCCAATATCATTCAAAACCGAATTATTTCATCCCCTCTAAAAGAAGACAAGGATTGCCAACTTTCTTTCCATAATAATTCCATTACCAAAAAATACTTAAAAAATACTAAAATCATGAAGAAGCACATATCCTTTTCTCTTTTGAAGTCTATCTGCAGTCACCACAAAAATATCCTTAGAAGCATACAATAATTTAGGGCTTATCTTTTTTCTATTCCGTTCAGTCTCTTTTACGGCAGATATAATCGTCCTTATAACATGTCAAATAACAGCTCGTTTGTTCAGATAACTCCAACCTTTTGGTGTCATCGAGGCATTCTGTTCTTGTCAGATTCGTCTCATCCGAACCCGTTATACTCAGTACTATAATATTACAACAGATACAACTGCCTATCCTTTTTTTCAGTCAAATCTCTTTTACCACGGATATATCTATTCTCACAGTATAACAGGTCTTATATCATCTCGTTTATCATCATCGACACATTCTGTTTTTGTTATATTCATGTTATTTGACCTATTATACATAAGATTACGACATATAAAACCGTCTTTTTAAATTGATTATACAATACACTAATCTACTTGCCACCTTATCATTTCATTACCTACTTTTATTTTTCTCCTAATCTTTTATGCAAAATCCAACCTGTGTGTTGTAGACGTGACTTGCATACTTTCAAGCAACGAATCATTACTTCAACTCTCTCTAATCATTTATATTCTTCTACCACCTGATTAATTTCTTCTTCTTCTAAATTTTATTATTATTATTATTATTATTATTAGTTTTACTTCACTTTTATAATTTCTTGGGTGTTTGATACTTTTGCCTGCCATGTTCTTGTTCTATGTGTATGGCTTCTTCTGCTCTTAGCTTATAGCTCTACTGCTCTCTTTTTCCAATTTTAAATTCTGGGTTTTGTAATTTGCTCATGAATTTAGTATGTTGATGAAGAATCATGATTTGGGTAGCTTAAAAAATGCTTTTTTTCCAATTTGAAATTCTGGGTTTTGTAATTTGTTCATGAATTTAGTAAATTCAGGAAGAATCATGATTTGGGTAGCTTGAAAGATGCAATTTTTCCAATTTGAAATTCTGGATTTTGTAATTTGTTCATGAATTTAGTAAATTCAGGAAGAATCATGATTTGGGTAGCTTAAAAATGTTTTTTTTTCCAATTTGAAATTCTGGGTTTTGTAATTTGTTCATGAATTTAGCAAGTTGAAGAAGAATCATGATTTGGGTACTTTGAAAGATTGTATCTTTGATCCAATTTCAACCAAATTTTTCATCCTAGGGTTAAAGGGTTTAAGAAAGTTACAATCTTTGTAATTTTTCACCATGAATTTCAAGTAAAAACTTCGATTTTCGAGTCGAAATGGAAGATAGAACAAGCAAGGGATCAAAGAAAGGGATAGAGTATAAAATAGGGAGGAAATGGAGGTCATGGTCTAGAAAAGTAGTGCATCAAGATAACTGTAATATGATGAGAATTGATGGGATGGAGCAAAGTTGTTGGGCTAATATGCCACCTGAACTTTTAAGAGAAGTTTTGATTAAATTGGAGAATTCAGAGAGTGAGTGGCCTAACAGAAGTAATGTGATTAATTGTGCTGGTGTTTGTAAGAGTTGGAGAGATATCATGAAGGAAATTGTCAAGACTCCTGAATTGAGTGGCATCATCACTTTTCCTATTTCTGTTAAGCAGGTATATATATATATATATTGCAGTCAATCCACTCAATAATTTTGCCTTTGAATTGGATTCGGTTGTGGTTGTGTGTAATTATGTGTCGACTAGCTTAGTTGGTAAAGTCGGTTTAGCAGTAGTCTTATATGGTGTCTTAAGATTGAGAGGCGGAATTCATGATCTTTGGTTCGAACTCTATCAGCATTTATATGTTATAAATGTCACCGCGTGGTTCGCTTTGCAATGCAACAAAAGTTATGCATTTGAATTGAGTTCATTTAAACTAGGATGAGTTATGGTTGTATGCAATTATGTGTCGACCAGCTTAGTTGGTAAAGTCGGATTAGTAGTAGTCTTATATGGTGTGTTAAGATTGAGAGGTGGAATTCATGATCTTTGGTTCGAACTCTATCAGCATTTATATGTTGTAAATGCCACGTGGCTCGCTTTGCAACAAACGTCTCTCAATACAGTTAATGAGAAACCTTTCACATATGTTATAAGCTAAGATATTCATGTGTTGATTTTGTGCTTCTAGTTTTGGATAAGACATAAGTGGCTTGTATTGTTGGACAGCTTTTGGTGCCATATTGGTAGATTATGTGTTTTTTCGATGCACACGATTCCATTTCAGGTCACTAAATCACAATGAAACCTAATGAGGAGTCATTATTTGACATTAACTGATCATTATGGTTATAATTGTACTAGTGTAGTATTCATTTTCGCTGTTAATTTGTGGCTGTCTCTACTCTCTAGTCTAAGATAGACATAAGGATAAGGTTGATTATCGTGTTGGTATGTTGTTTCTACTTGTGGTCAAGACATAAACGGCCCGTTGCATAGAAAGGACGCTGTAGATTAAGACGGTATTAGAGTCGATGCAATGTTTGATTAAACTTTCATTATGGGTCATCAATTCATCACCCAACCCCAGAAGTAAAATGTTTGTTTTGTTTGGTGTCGGAATCATTTTGTCCTGTCATTTTCCTGTCGGACAGTTTGCTTGTACTGCTCAACGCCTTGTGGTTACTTTCGGATCAAACCCCATTGGCTTATACTTCTAAAGTCATTTTCTTTCCTGTCAATAAACTGTTACTGCTACAAATCTATGATAAACTGATCTTTTTTTGCTCGATTTCAACATTCGCAGCCTGGTCCTAGAGAGAACGTTATAAAGTGTTTCATAAAGAGAAACAGAACCATGCAGACATACCATCTTTATCTCAGTTTGACTGACGGTGAGTTAAGCCGTCCATATTTGCTATTGTTTTTGTGTAAACACGGTTTACCCTTCATTTGCTTCTTTCGACTGCAGCACTGGCTGAAAATGGGAAGCTCCTTCTTGCTGCACGTAAGTGTAGGCAGACGACATGTAACGACTACATCATCTCCTTACAAGCTAACGAAATGTCAAAGGGATGCAGTGCCTATGTTGGAAAACTAAGGTCTGTTATTTTTTTCCGCCACGTCATGCAAGATACAAAACTATTAATCCGTATTATTTTGCTGCTTCGTATGACTGAAAGTGTCGTTGTCTGTTATTAATTAAGATCGAACTTCCTGGGAACAAAGTTTACTGTATATGATTCACAAGTGCCTCATAATGGAGTCAAGATCATGATGAAGAGCTGTTCCGAGAAGATCAGCAGTCCAAACCCCGTGTTACCTAGGGTTTCAGCTGGCAATCATGCTGTCGCACACATTTCATACGAGATGAATGTTTTAGGTTCCAGGTAATTATTTGTAACAATCTTGTCATGGTACAAATTATGGGCGGGGGAACTAATTTCAGAATAATATTTGATCACCAGGGGTCCGAGGAAGATGTTATGTGCGATGGACACAATTCCTGTTTCTGCTATCAAACTCGGAGGGGTAGCCCCTACACCGACAGAGCTCCCTCTCAGTAGAACCGAGCTGTTCCCCATGCTCCCGTTATTCCGTTCAAAATCAAATCACATCGAAGACTATTACCAGTCCACAGATCACGTCAGTCCTTCTGCAGGGACCCTGATACTGAAAAACAAGGCTCCAAGGTGGCATGAGCAGCTTCAATGCTGGTGCTTGAACTTCCACGGGCGGGTCACTGTTGCCTCAGTGAAGAACTTTCAGTTAGTCGCGTCTCCTGAAGATGGGCCAGCTGGGCCGGAACACGAAAAGGTTGTTCTTCAGTTTGGTAAAGTTGGGAAAGATGTGTTTACCATGGATTACTGCTATCCCATCTCTGCATATCAAGCCTTTGCTATTTGTCTTAGCAGCTTTGATACCAAGATTGCCTGTGAATGAAGAAACAGGTAATTCCTTACTCCCTCCGTTCATATCCAAAGTGCCACATTTCTCTTTTAGACACTATTCACAACTAAAGAGAATCTTCAATATTCTCGACAATCTATAAGAGAAAATATAGTCACGTGGTATCTTGTTTGATTCGTAGTAGATAAAAAGAACAAATTTTTATAATTTTTGCTAATATAAAATGAAAAATATCGACGGTGTAAAACGCGCCTCGACTGTGAAAAAGCAAATGTGCATTTTGGATTTGAACAGAGAGTTTTTTTTTTCTTTACAGTTGGGCAAACAATTACTGCAATTGATTTGGAAAGTCACTTTTTGTTGGATTCATGCCTTGAATCTGTTTTTTACTGCAATGAAAGACTGTCACGGGGTCTGATTAGGGTTTTTTGTATCGCTGAAGAGTTTTATATAAACTGTCACATCACAGGCGATGGGGAAGCTGAATGAAGCAAAAAGGGAAGATCGAGTGCCAGGCCGTGATTGGAAAGTAGATGATACAAAGAGCGGAATCGTGATGGTGGTTGTGGTTAGGAGAAAGTGTTGGGAGTAGTAGTAATGTACTGTAAGTAGCAACAACAGTGTTAACAGGAGCTTGTATGTGTCCAAAGTGTAAGATTTTATTGTATTGTGTAGAAACTTAGAGTGATGAATGGATGAAATGTGTTTGCAGCTCCAACAATATGTACAGTGGCATATGTAATTCAATGAAGAACAATGTAGTAATTTTCTGCATTCAATTGTGTCACCCAGTAGGCAGTAGATACCAACAAATTGGGTTTATTACCGTAGATAAGACAAAATCAGAATGCTTCATGATATCGAATGTTTTGTCTTCACCAATCTATTGTCGGTAATACTCTATTTGACTTGTTACAAGTAGGATTGTTCATCGGTCCAAACCCGGACCGGACTAGATCGGATTGACCCGTGGAGTGGAAACCCAAAAAATTCAAACCCGCGGACTGGACCAGTTAACAAAGAAACTCGAATGGGACCCTCTTAAGACAAGACTAGATCACAAAGATATACTCCCTCCGATTTTTAATTATCCTCCCATTTGACTTTTTAGTGAAAAATAAGGGTGTAAGAATGTGTGGCTCAAAAGAGAACAAGGGTGAGAGAGAAAGGTAAGGGTAATTCTAGACCACATGTTGATGGCCCAAAATAAGAATGGGGAAGAAAGGGTGTTTCAGCCTGATAAGAAAACAGGAAAGATAGATAAAAATCGGAGAGAGTATTAAATTTGATCTTGTTTTAAAGTGTGGACTGGAGCAAACCACATACCGTCACCAAGTTTTTGAAGATCCGAAAATTGGACCGGTATGTACCATGGTCCGATTTGCCAGTCTGAACAACTTTTTGAACACCCCTGGTTACAAGTGTGTGACAGATATGGTCGTGGTCAACAAGTTGGTGAAGCATCGGTTTGAAGTTTGAACTAAAACCCAGCTGGCAATCAATCACAGTCACACCATCAACGTCACTCAACTACCAAATATTCTCCCGTCTCCATCACTCCTTCATCTTCATCTTCATCTTCATCTTCACTAATCCATTTCCCTAAATTCCAAATTCTTTGATACCCAGTTGACTCATTTTTCTTCAGCGATTCTAAATTATTCTATATCCATGGCTTCCTCTGTTTCTGGTACTGAATTTTGCTAATATTTGATCAAATTCTGCATAATTACCCATTTATTAGAATCACCCTACTATTTTGTTGATCATCATGGGATTATATATGCTTGATGAATGATAATTTTTGTATTTATGCAGAAGGTAAATTGAGGGAAGAAACGAAAACGACGTCGTCTGAGGTTGATGGACAAAACGATCTCCTTATAGTTGGACCTGGTGTTCTTGGTCGATTAGTTGCTCATCAATGGCGTCTGGTAAACACTCTGTATATATAACACCATTGTACAATTAAGTCATTTACATAAATATACGATGAGTACTTAATTACTCTGTAATTCTGTATACTACTCCTTTATATTGATATATATACTCTTTCCGTCTCACTCGTTTGTTTACCTCGTAAATCTGTATTTGATCATTTTACTCGTGAATCCGTTCGTTATAAATAATTTACTTTTCATAGTAAAAATTACGAGTTTTGATATAAAGTTTTCGAGTTTTAAAAAATAGATTACAATGTCTACTGACTGCAAATCCTGGTTTCAAATACGGAGTAAGTTTAATTCTCGAGTCTTGAATATGAATGAGGAAGATGTTATTTGATGGGGGGTTTTGCATGAATTGGGTAGGAATATCCAGGATGTCAAGTTTATGGGCAGACTGCAACTACTGATCATCACAATGAATTAGTTGAAATCGGGATAATTCCGTCTGTTAAGGGGACGAAGCTCCCTCGACAGTTTTCCTATGTCATTTTCTGTGCTCCTCCTACACGGGCTGTCGATTATGCTGCTGATGTTAGGTAAGCCATGCTCTTTCCGGCTCACTTCAGAAGCTCGTTTCAGTTCAGTTCAGAAACAACATGGCTTAAGATCTTACTGTAATGTAGGGAAGCATTTTCACGTTGGAATGGCGAAGGCAGTTTTGTTTTCACGTCAAGTTCTGCGCCATATGACTGTTCCGACAATGGGTATTGTGACGAGGTAATACAGTGTTACTGTACTGCCTCTTAAGGTTGCAGACTTGCAGTACAGTTCGCGTGATTTTTGAACTGTCTATTTTGCCTTCATATGTGTGTACAGGACACGCCTGTGGTACCGATAGGGAGGAGCCCTAGGACGGATGTTCTCCTGAAAGCAGAAAATGTTGTTTTAGAGCATGCTGGTTGTGTTCTTCGTTTGTCCGGACTCTACATATCCTACTTCCCAATTTCTGATTTCGAGTCCTGAACTTTAAGCACTAGTAGTAAAATGGAGTAAAATTTTAGTATCGATTGTGTTCAATGATTGTCGTGTCTATTCTTAACTGTTCTTACAAAGCCGATAAAGGCCCTCACACGTATTGGTTGGATCAGGGAACCAGTGATCTGCGCCCCGATCACATCCTCAACCTTATACACTATGAAGTACTACTACAACATTCTTTTCTTTGTTAACTATGTAATGTAATGTTCGACATTTTGTTGTTTTTTGATGACTGAGATTGTGCATTGAACTCGATCTTTCTTTTACGTTTTCAGGATGCAGCTTCCCTGGCTATCGTGATCATGAAAAAGAATCTACGCGACAGGATCTTTCTAGGTTGCGATAATCATCCTCTATCAAGGTGCTTTTAGGCCTAAATACCGTCTCTGAATCTCTGATGAGCTGTTCTTACATTATTTTGACTGTGTGTGTGTGTTTTTCATGCAGGCAAGAAATTATGGATTTGGTTAATAAAAGTGGAAAATTTAACAGAAAGTTTGAAGCTTTCACAGGTAATTGAACTCTGCTTTCACCTTGATATGATGACTCTTACATCATTTTTCCTTCCTGATGTAATGATGTTCATTAATTCAGGCATCGATGGTGTGCTTGGGAAGAGGTTGAATAACTCAAGAACCCGTGAAGAGCTTGGATGGCAACCGAAACATCCTAGTTTTGCTCATTTTATCGATGTCATTTACAAATGACGGAGTTTGTCAGTTCGATTGCTTAGCGTACTTCTGTAACCTTCTGTAAATGTTCAGAGCGACAGAAGATCATTTGATCGATTCCTGCAGGAGTTTCCTACTGTACTCAGAAGGTGCACAGACCAATAGTCTTCCAAAGGAAAAGAAAGCATGGTTTGTTATTTTGTATAGTTTCAATTGTATTATCATTCTTTGTACAAAGAACAGCATAAACACAGATGAATAGATGATACTGTAACTTTAAAGTAAAAAAAAAAAAAAAGACCACAGTTACAAGAATATGCAACTTTTATTACTAATATAAGTAACCATCATCAAGTGTCGAAAATCTAACCAGCCTTGAGTCGACTACACTACTTAGATGCTACAGAAATCAGTTACAATCACTAGAGAACTGAATTTGCACCAAAAAATCGCTACACTTTTAATCAGTTGTGCATTGCATGCCTACATTCTGCTCAAAATTTCGCCAAAAATCCCAATCAGCTGTCTGTCTATTGAATAACATCATGTCAGATTGTCATTTCCTGCAGAAAGATCTTCGATATTTTTTAACTGTATCTATCTTTACTTGGCTTCGTCAAAATACGATGCAGGAATCTCTGGTAACGACCTCAATGAAGACACACATTTGAACTGTAACAAGTATACAAAGAATCATATCAGATAAACAAACAATGTCGGGAATCCAAGATGGTGAAAATAGATTGGGGTATGAATTTATACCTTATGTGCTTTGTATTTATTTCTTACGGCTACCAAAGATCCTCCTCTTCTCTCTAATTGCAACTCTTGGATACGGAGAACACATTCTTTAAGATCCGATGGGTTGTACCCCGTGTAAGATTGCAAGCTTGAACTCTGAAACACGATAAATAAGATTTAGCTTTGATATTTGAGAAACAATATATATAAGATCGAAGGTAGATTGTGATACCGATACATACCCAAGGATGTTTCATGGGTTGGAGAGTGAACAATGCTAGAAAGACAACTGAGGCCGCAATGGTCGAAGGTAAGAACTTCACACAGCCATAATCGAGTAAACTCAGCTAAGCCAAGTAGTAACCGAGAAACTCCAAATGCAGATTCGGGTTCTGCAACAACAAAAAACCACAGTAATCGTCAGCTAAATCACTCTTTAATCACTCTTTAATTAGTCCACAATATGTGATATCGCAAATTCGCAATATACCTTGCAGTTGTTGTCTTGAGATGCTCTGGTGAACTTCCTCAGAAATGTTTTCACAGTAGGATTCCCCATCTCATAGTTGAGGCACTTTAGTACATCGGCCTCCATGTCAACTACCTCTTGCTTAGTGTATGTATTTTCAGTCATGTCACAGAATTTTTCAACAGGTTTTGGGTCGATCTCTTCATACTTCCTGTTACAGGAAAATCGAACACATCAGTAAACAAGCCACAGGAGAATAAACTGAAGGCACCATGAATTGTGAGGTCGGAGAACATACGATGCAATAAGCATTGCAGAAACACCGAGAAGCTGTAGCTTTTGTCGATTGATGGGTTTTGCTGATAAGTAACGATCGATGTGAGAAATGGTTAAGTACAGTGTGTCGGAAACGACTTTGAATTCTTCACCAAGTTCAACTAGCCAGTCTACTAGGATTCCTCTCATGTTTGGACTCACATCCTTTTGTATTTTCTGCATGTAGTCGGAAATCGGCCTTCTTTTTTCTTCTTTCTGCACAAATCATCATATAGTACATTATTATCAATTCAAGATGAACCCTAATTTTCATTTTTCCCCAAAATACCCCAGAAAATTATAGAAATTAATTTTATATATATAAAAGACCAATTTCTCCTTTTTCAACATAAACATTAAGATTTGGGGGAGAAATTTACAATTAAAATCAGATAACCCAGATTTACCCTTTTCGATTGACAAAAATCCAATTAAAATCGACTAATCAATCTGCACTATGATCATCAAATAACCCTCACAAAAAAAAACAAACACCTTGCACTCACAATATGAAATTAAACAAAATCAATTGATAAATCATAAAAAGCCAGAATACCCATTTCAATTTACAAGATTCCAAGTAAAACCCAGTAAATAACCCTTTCATTCACACCACGATTCTACCAAAACCAGATGAACTAATCAAATCAAAAACCCTAAAAATTAAAAATTAAAATTAAAAACAAGATTATTATTATACCTCCATATTCCTCAAGTACTCGTAAATACTAGCAACATAAGGCCCACACATCTGAGGATCATTAGCATCAACATCAACTTCATCATCAAACCCAGATTTATTCTCAATAACATCTTCCTCCGGCGTCCTACTCACAATCAAATCCTCCGGTCGAGATGTAACCGGCTTACTACACTTCCTCGGCCTACCACCACGAGCACCCACA
The DNA here is from genome assembly GCA_958450325.1 of Agrostemma githago. Classification (NCBI taxonomy): domain Eukaryota; kingdom Viridiplantae; phylum Streptophyta; class Magnoliopsida; order Caryophyllales; family Caryophyllaceae; genus Agrostemma; species Agrostemma githago. The sequence continues at coordinate 74,353,309 of OY288247.1, read as the reverse complement.
CCCACGACCGCCACCGCCTTGGTGGCGGGTTTCTGGGGGTGGTTTCCGACGACATTGGCGGAAATCTCACCGAGCACAACCCGTTTCTTGGTAGCAGGTTTCTGGGGGTGAGTCTCTTGACAATCAACTGCTTTCCGTTTCGCTGCAGCACGTGTTACTACCCTGACGATGTTCTCCTGGTTCGCCATTGATGGAGTAAGGAAGGAAGGTGTTGGAGATGGTGAAAGAGTGGGGTTAGAGAGAGAAAGAGAGAGAGTGGGTTTGGGTTTGGGTTGGGGTGGTGAGAGAAGTGGAAGAAGGTGAAGAGGATATGTAGGAGGTGAGTGAGGGTAAAGAAGGCGCCATTTTTGTTGGTGTTTGAAATTTTATTGAACGAAAGATGGAGTTTTTTAGTTCGAAATTTTGGTGAGTTTTGGCGGTTTGGTTTTTTTGGGGTTTCGCCGGTTCGAAAATTTGGAAGCGGAAAGAGTGGAAGTGTTGAGTGTATGTTTGGGGGGGAGAATTAGAAGTTTTGCTTTTTTCAGCTTTTGGGAAGAAATTTGGCGGTCCATTTGGAGATTTGGGTGTGGGGAATTTTATTTGAATTGAATATTGTTTTAGTGGAATCTACACTATACACAATTACACATGGACATGGTGGATGGATCATGGATGGGGGCATACACAATTAGACATAAAGTTTTGGACTCCTTCATTGTATATTTCCGTTGGTTCAGTTCGGTTTAGTTCAATGTATTCAATCTGATTCATGATTTCTAATAATCCTTTCGTATCTATATGTTCGTCCCCTTTCTCCAATACTCCTCCCCGTTTTATCCAAAGGATACGCTTTCCTTTTGCACAAGGATCAAAAAAGTAATAAATAATATTAAAAGTACATAATTAGGGATAAATTAATATTGTGTTGATTATTCCAGGTGTAATTTTGTGATGGCATATATGTAAATATGTTAATAGAATAAAAGTAATTTGGTCCAAAAATTGGACTGGAAAGGAAAGAGGTCAATTGGATTTGAATAGCCCTAAAAGAAATACGTACCCTTTGGATACGAACGGAAGGAGTATATGTGAAGAATATTATAATAAAAGGGGACGAACATATAGATACAGAGAGAGTATAAAACAAGTCGGGTCGGCCAAATAGGGGTTCATTTGGTTGATTAAATGAACCGGGATCCGAGCAGTGAAAGGTCTCGATATGTATGTTGTTCATGTAGTTTTAACAAGGAGAATTGTAGTGGTTTAGTGGGCAAGACATACACTTAAAAGTACTGTGGAGGTCGCGAGTTCGAGTTTCTTTGGGTCAGTCCTGGAAATAAAAGATTAATACTGATTGATTATCAACTTTGTAAGAATGGTTTGAAGAAAACTTTTTTTTTGTTGAACGAGGGAACCCGCAGCCGTTGCCTTTTTGGTGCGCTCTGGGTAAACCCTCGGGTGTACGCATAGCTTGCAAATCACGCACACCATGGTAAACCGCCCGTGGGCGACATGCTCGAAGTCTAGAAGACACAGTCTCAAGCCATGCAACGATGACTACAAGTTTTAACCACTGGGCAACACCCTTGCGGGCAAGAAAGTTCTTTATGAATAACTCGTTATCTATGATATTACATTAATTGTTCCTCGATGATCACATTTTTTTCACTGAAGAAAATCTAAGAAACTTTATGAATAACTCGTTATCTATGATATCACATTAATTATTCCTCGATAATCGCACTTTTTTCACTGAAGAAGATCTAAGAAAGTTGTGAACAACGTGATTCTTGACAAATTTGGCAAGAAGTCGTTGGGGTGGCGTAAAATAATGTTGTTTTCGAAGACAAAATGAGAAATATTGGTAAATTAAATGTCGTGACCCAATCAATCATGATCTATTTCATGAGTATCTTCAAGCCAACTTCCAGATAACTTTTTTTACAACTTATAATTGTTTCTTGTCTCGAGGTTTTGGCCAGGTGCGAAGAATGGGAAGCAGAAAATGCCATGTATTGCTTGATAGAATTTGTGTGAAACACATATGAAGGGTATGGTGGGCTACGTTTCTTGATTTCAGCATTATATTAAGCAGGTATCGATGTTACAAAGATGGCGAGCCTGTATACGGTGGCAACGAATTTTTTTGGCAACATAGCTAAATGAGGAAAACTTACGATAACCACGACATACGTGTGCACGTTTTTTTTTGCCCAATTCGCAAGAAAGTGGAACTTCATATTCAAGTGGAAGAACCACGTCACGAGGATGCTCGGTGCTGGGACCCGAGTGAAGATGGGTGCTACTCGTTCAAATCGACCCATAAACTTATGCATCAGGATCAAAATAAGGAGGCACTGAGGCAGGGTGGTGTCACTAATAGAAAACCCCTCTATGGCGGTCAGGCGGTGGGTGTATTGACTCTACGCCTGTAACGGTTTTATAATGACATGGTGGAACACTATAGGTAAATGGTGGTTGTAAAATCACTACCACATAGCCTATCTACGACGTTGGTGGTCGTCACTATATGTAAGATATGGTGGCGGTTCTTTAATTAGAATCGCCACTACAGGAAAGACAATGTAGCAATCTTTTACTTGGAATCGCCACCATAGGTAATTGGATATAGTGGCGCTTAGCAAGCTATAACCACTACCATAAGTTAACTATGGTGATGCAGGTCGAGAAAAACCACCAGCATAGAGTAACCTATGATGCCGTCTGTAAGCAAAAAACGAATTGCAACTGTAGAGTAAACTATGATGTTATCATGTGAGTAAATAAAACTGCTGCCATAAAGTGTCCTATGATGTCACTTGTAATCTAAGAATCACCACCGCATAGTAACCTTTGGTGTCAGTAAATATAGTCGCCACAAAAGAGTAACACATGATGTCATATCTAATGAAAACCTGTCACCATAAAGCGATCTATGGTGTCGACTTTGTTAGTATGTTACTATAAGGTATCGTCTATGACTGACTGGAACTCTTTGCCGCGCTTTTTTGAGAAAGCGATGTTTTCTCCCAAAATGATCATCTGTACACAGTCTTTGAGTGAAAATAAAATTTCCGCTTTCGGGAATTCGTGGCTAAGAGGTATCGTCAGTCACAATATTTTTGACCAATAAAGATTAACTTGTTAATATGACAGGAAATCTCAACAAATTTAGATAGTCGATATTTGCTATAACGAGGACTGAAAGTTATTTTATTTTGATTTTTATGTAATATTTTCCACTAATATCCCAAATTTCTACCTGTATTTAATTTATACATGGCAAAAATGACTCGGACCGAATAAGCAAAACCGAACCCGACACAACACTCGAACTGATGACCCGAGTTTGACCAGTAACCCGATTTGACCCTGTATGACCCGAAACTGGTCTAGATGTTATCATAGAAAACGAGCTGATATCCCATTAAATTTGAAAATAACATACCCAAAATAATCGCTCGACCCAATCAATCCGAATATGACTTGACCCGAAGTTGACATGATCCAAATCCGATCCGTTTACCGGGTCTACTTGTATCAGATGTGGAAAACAAATTAATCCAATTTAATAAGGTAGGTGGTTGAGTTGGACAAAAATATGTGTCTTCCTCCTCCCCCTACCTTTTCTTCCCTTTTTCCCAACTCATCATCATTATCATCTTCCTCATTAATTAATAAAAATTCACAGAATATCCAATTATCCATCGAATTACGTCAAACTTATTTACTCCCACCATCCTCTTCTTCATCAAAGAAAACCCCCAAAGCAATCAAACTCACACACCACCCAAACCTCAAACCCCTCAATTAATTCAATTCCTCATATATCAATTAACTCAATTTTAAATCGCTGATCACAATTCTTTCGATTTTTCATTGGATTGTGTGTTTTTTTTGGGTTTGATTTGGTAGTTTGTTAGTTAGTTCATGCTGAGCGCAGATTATGGAGGGAAGTAGTAGATGGTTAATTACGGTGCTGATTTTATCGTTATTTGGAGTTTCTTACTGCAGAGGTAATAATTTCGACTATTTTTTTTCAGTTTAATTTTGTTGGTTTTCACTTTGATTGTATTTTAATTAATGGGTTCGATTAAACTATGTAATTGAGCTGTTTTAGCCATGGAGAAGTCAGTTTTTGTTGTTGAATTGATACTATTGAGAAATTGGGGCTTTTTTCTAGGGTTTGACTGAGGTAATTTTTAGATGGTAGGTATGGAATCTTTGAATTGGCTTTTGAATTTCATTAAGAACCGAAATTGTTTCGAATTTCGAAAGGGGCATGTGTCATGGGAATTCTAGTAGCAAAGGGTAGCACTCGTTACCCCCACAAACTTACAAAAAGAAATTTAAAATTATCGAATTTTGCTACCAACTTCGTAAAGATGAGACCTTTTCATATATAATGAACTCGTTACCCCAAAATTTTAGTTCTGGATTTGTCCCAGCATCACGGGAATCTAGCTAGTAGCAAGGGTCGTAAGTTTGGCTTGCTTTAACAGTGGTTTAATAATTGGTTTTTTTTGTTGCCAGTCATTTGTGGTGGACTTGGCATACTTAGGTTGGTTTTAGCATTAGCCGTTCTTTTGATTCTGTGATGATGAATGGGGGTTGGTTAACTGTGTTTCTGACCCAGTAGTTTACTGTACTACTTTTCTTATACAGAGCTCAAGGTCAAAGACGATAATCGGCTGCCTCATTACAATCATACACTTGCCCAAATTTTGGTCCAGTATAATGCTGCTGTAAGTATATTATGTACCCTCAATATGTTAATTACATGATGTAATTCTATCTCATCCGGTGCTTCTATTTTGCAACTTGCGTAAGAACATACAGTACATTACTGAGACTTTCTAACAAGTGTCAGATACTCCGTTGCCTAAAACTATGATGCTTGGATATGGTTAACGCTGTGTGTTGATTGTAACTATAGGCGCAGTCGCACCACAACTTTTCCAACTTGGAATTTTATGCAACTCTAGCTTGTAATGATGTTAGTTGCCGTTGAAATCTGAGGATCGAAGTATGGAAGAGTAAAAGTTTAATAATGACGGGACTGTGATGAATTGATCAATCTGATTATGTGCTAAAAATGTATCAACAGACTCAACACGATCATAATCATGAAAAAACTAGGTCTGTAACAAAGAATTTAAAGCTTAATACTACACTCTTGATTTACCTTATCAATATGATATTTCATGGCTTTTTAATATCCACGACAACACATAAATTGGAACGAAATTTCCGTAGATGCATAATTTCGTGGCTATAAAACATTGTTTTGAAGAAAATATCTTAAAGTCATCAAGTTTCTTTGATTCTCTTGCATAGTTCGGGGGTTTATTTCCTAAATTGTGCTATGTAGTGGTATATACGTCTGTTACACTTAAACAGCGTGATCTAGATTCTAGAAGCCATTGGACTGTAGACATGGATTTTTTTTTGAGATTATTTGTTTGGTTTAATGTTTATGACAGTAATGAAATCTGTAGAAGTCTGAATGTTATGCGAATAATCTACTTCTAGCACTTTTTTGTGTGCTAAAAAGTAGCAAACTTCATAGTCCGGGTCCTGAAGAGTGAGTTGATAACTTCATATGAAGGCAATTAACAGTCTGATCGGTGGACTTTTGTTGGTGTCTGCAGGTTTATGAGTCAGACTTGACAGAGTTGTTTACTTGGACATGCTCAAGATGTAATGGCATGACAGAGGTTCTTAGTATTCTAATCATTATATGCATTCATCATTTTAGTTGGATCTGCCGTGGTTTATTTATATTAAAAGGGCTCTTTGTATCTGTACAGGGATTCGAGATCATAGAGCTGATAGTTGATGTTCAAAACTGTTTGCAGGTAGGCCTTTCATTAACTTCCTCATCTCCTGACAATATGTTTTTGCCTTAGTTTTGAAATACATCGAAATCTCATTGTGTATTTGCTGAGCAGGCATATGTTGGCATCGCAGAAAATCTCAACGCTCTAATAATTGCTTTTAGAGGAACTCAGGAACACAGGTTACATAACTTACATTTTAGTTTCGGTGCTCCTACCTACATTGTGCTCTTTCCTCTTATCCTATTTCACTTCTCCTTTTTAATTCGGTGATCTTATGAGTTATGATATTCAATATTCTCTAACTGTCAACAATGTGTTTGAGCTTCTTTGTCACACTTTTGAGAATTGGTTTCATCTTCCCTCTTTCAGTTCTTAGCTGTTAAGAAACTACTTACTTTCTTAGATTATGACTCGTTGCTATACGAAAAATTATTTGATAATGGATGGAAGATTGGGAGCTAATTCGATTGTTTGATGATAATTTATTCCGTTAGCTAGAGTTGCTTGATATATTTTTGGTCATCATCCCTTTACCAACCAATACCACCTTTTTGGTTGTTTGCCATGTGCTCTCTTGGATCTGCTGTTTCATAGAGAAAAGTTGCTTACATCCATTTCCTCTTATCCACGGTAGCTGCAGCTTTTGAGCCAGAGGGGCACTTTTGATGCTGATGTTGATTTACCTAGTGACTTGCCAGTTGCCACTCAATAGTAGAAAATGTTATCATGTTTCCCCACATGATGCTTATTCCGAGCTGTTACATTAATAGTTTTTTTATTACTTCTGCAGCATACAGAATTGGGTCGAAGATCTGTACTGGAAACAGCTTGATCTAAATTATCCAGATATGCCTGATGCAATGGTATATCTCATTAGTGATCTATTTATCTGGCTTGGGCCAGTTGTCCACTAGTTCCGAGTCTTAATCACTTGAGTTGTGCCACTGGAATTCATATCTATTGGTTTTTGTAGGTTCACCATGGATTTTACTCTGCTTACCATAATACCACGTTGCGCCCTGGAGTCGTAAATGCTATTAGACGAGTGAAGAAGGTGTTTGGTGGGTTAGACGTGTTCGTGATTGGACATTCAATGGGAGGGGCTATGGCTGCCATCTGTGCCCTTGATCTCAAGGTAATGAGGGTTAATTTCATGTTACTGGTTTGTGGCTTCACTTACGTTGCTCTATTTATCTTAGCTTCTAAAGTACTCGTTATCTTGACAGGTACATCATAAAATCGACAATATTCAGGTTATGACCTTCGGTCAACCTCGTGTTGGAAATGCAGTTTTTGCTTCATACTATATCCAAAATATTCCAAATACAATTCGTGTCGTCCATGATCGTGATATGGTGCCACATTTGCCTCCTTACTACCGCTTTTTTCCACAGAAGACATATCATCACTTCCCTAGAGAGGTACTTTCTATTCAACTCTTCATTGCTATGTTAATTGCTGTTCTATAATATGTTTGCACCCGAGATCATTTTGATATGATTAGGTACCATACTGCTTGTTTGACTTGCATCTTTTGGAACTCGTTTTTTATCTGCACACATTGGCTATGTGTTTCAGGTGTGGCTGTACAACGTTGAATTTGAAAGTCTCGTGTATACTGTCGATAAGGTCTGTGATACCTCTGGTGAAGATCCTTTATGTAGCAGGTAACATACATGAAAGAGGCTTATTTTTCATTTTTTTTTTTCATTTAAATTATTTGTTACACCGAATTCTCACAATGCTGGAACATCTCATATCGCTTTGACAAATGTGCAGGTCTGTTTTAGGGAACAGTGTGTTAGATCATTTGGTGTATTACGGCGTGAATTTGAATGCAGAGTCGTGGAATTCTTGCAAAATTGTTACTGGTCCTCGTCTTTCAAGTTACATATCAACAGACGAGGCTGGAAACGTGAGATTATCTAAAGATCTCTCATCTTCCGTTCCCACACTGGATCTACAGACGACATCTGGGGCAATGGACTCATAAATTCAGGCAACTCACCTCTCGGTGGGGTATATATGTAGCTGTGCGCTCTGTATATAACATTCTATGACAGACGGTGTGTAAATAGAGTACAGAGTAGAAAACTAGACAACACGTCTTCATATTCTCATTGTAAAACAAACAATTCATCAAGAATGTGTCGGTGATCGTTGATGTACATCATGTGAGGTTTATAAACCCCGTCACTGTCACTGTCACTGTCATAATCGTCTTTCGGCCTCCTCTTGCCAAGATATTGAAACATCGGTCCACAAACAAAATCAATCAATATGTATGGTCTAAAAATCGACTTGCATGCCAATAGTGTTTCCATTAAATCTACTGACTCAATTGATGTTTTTTTGGTTCAATGAAAAGAATCGAACCTACGGCATGGTTCATGATCTCTGTTAGACTGGGCGGTCGGGTTCGGGTAATATACGGGTCAATATTTTTTGAATTTATCTATTTTTGGGCGGGTAACGGGTTTTGACCCAATATATTCGGTTATAATCGGGTCGGGACACTTTTGGGTATCGGTCATTTTCGGGCGGTTTCGGATCGGGTCAATTTTCAAAATTTATGAACAGAACCTGAATCGATTTTCACTAAAAATAACCCGGATTTTCAGATTTTTTAAACCGGGTTTCGTTTTTTTTTTTCCTCCACCCTAGTTACCACAGACTTAGCTGTCATATGTGCCAAAAAAGACAAACTAAGAATGTAGTTAAATAGAGGAGGAATGTAATAAAGACCACTAGACCACCGCAAAATATTCACAGAAATATATGCAGCCGCAATGACGTCCGCAATGACATCTTTCTCCAAATTAGTTGTAAGTCTTATCATAGTTGAAAGGCCGTTACAATCATCAGTAATTAATAGTGGAATTCTTGCAAAATTGTTACTGGTCCTCGTCTTTCAAGTTACATATCAACAGACGAGGCTGGAAACGTGAGATTATCTAAAGATCTCTCATCTTCCGTTCCCACACTGGATCTACAGACGACATCTGGGGCAATGGACTCGTAAATTCAGGCAACTCACCTCTCAGATGGGGTGTATGTGCGGTATATATGTAGCTGTGCGCTCTGTATATAAACATTTTATGACAGACGGTGTGTAAATAGTACGGAGTAGAAAACTGACAACACGTCTTCATATTCTCATTGTAAAACAAACAATTCATCAAGAATGTGTCGGTGATAACTTAACGTTATACTACCTAACTGAGAGACTAAGTACAAAGGCAAGTAACAGTGGTAGCAAACCTAATAGAACATAGAGTGGTACTGAAGAGTGGTCTCTTAATAAGTTATTGAGAGACCGCCTCTTCCAAGATTTTGTGATCTTGGAGATCGTTGATGTACATCATGTGGGGTTTATAAACCCGGTGACTGTCATAATCGTCTTTGGGTCTCCCCTTGCCAAGATATTGAAACATCCGTCCACAAACCACAATGTCTACCAAATCAATCAATACGTACGGTCTCAAAATCGACTTGCATGCCAATAGGGTTTCCATTAAATCTATTGACTCAATTGATGTTTTTTTGGTTCAATGAAAAGAATCGAACCTACGGCATTGTTCATGATCTCTGTTAGACTGGGCGGTCGGGTTCGGGTAATATACGGGTCAATATTTTTTGAATTTATCTATTTTCGGGCGGGTAACGGGTTTGGACGGGTTTTGACCCAATATATTCGGTTATTATCGGGTCGGGTCACTTTTTGGTTTCGATCATTTTTGGGCGGTTTCGGGTCGGGTCAATTTTCAAAATTTATGAACCGAACCTGAATCGATTTTCACTAAAAAAAACCCGGATTTTCAGTTTTTTTAACCGGGTTTCGTTTTTTTTTTTCTCAACCCTAGTTACAACAGACTTAGCTGTCATAGATGCTAGAAAAGGACAAACTAAGAATGTACTTAAATAGAGGGGGAATGTAATAAAGACCAGTAGATGAGTAGACCACCACAAAATATTCACAGAAACATATGCAGCCGCAATGACATCTTTCTCCAAATTAGTTGTAAGTCTTGTCATAGTTGAAAGGCCGTTACAATCATCAGTAATTATGAAGAAATTAGGTTTAAGCCAGTGAAAATTTGAGCAGACATTTTGCTTGTCCTATCTACCTACGTGATAGTATTTGACCCGTAGCATACTTGTGACCGATATGGCCGTCACAAGTAAGAATTTGTGTACAAAAAATTATGGGTCGTGCTTTTTCCTAACGAGCGTTTACTCAATCCTAACGATATTTTACCTATTTGCCCCCGTCATTTCTCAACGCTCTCAAAAGTAATGTTGATTTTCTCTCTAAAAAAATCTCAAATTTGACCTAATCGAATTCGACCACCCAACCCGCCGGCCACCACCACCGTGACCACCACCACCACCCTCTAATTCGTTCCCTAAATGCTAATTTACTTCACCAATTACAATTATACAATAATTATAAAAAAAAAATGTAACTAAACCCTAATTTAATCGTTCAATTTCAATTAAATTTTGATTAGACAAAATAATTAATGTAAAAAAACAATTGATTTAGGGAAAACGACAATTAGTTATCATTAATTGAATTAGGGTTAATGACCGATCCCTAATTTACTCCACCAATTTCAATTAAACAATAATTAGAAGAAAAAAAATATCAAAAACCCTAATTTAATTCTTCAATTTCAATTAAAGAATAATTAGAAAAAGTAATTACCGTAACCAAACAAGTAATTTAGGAAAAACGGTGATTACTTCATCACTAATTGAATTCGTACTCATAATCGATTTGCAATTGTGGTTTGAATAGTTGTATGCAAATGAGAGAAAATTGGTTCTTGGGTGGGAGAACTGTGAATTATGAGAAGGACAAATTTGAAAATATGAAGAAAAATACGTTAGGATTGAGTAAAGTTGCGTTAGTAAAAAGTAATTTCGAAAATTATTGTCACGATAATTTTGCCTTGTTGATCGTACCCAAAACGTCAAAAAATTTAAATAAGAAATTTTAAATTCAGTTTTTAATAACTTTACCGATTAAATTAGACTAGTCGGCACCAAGGCCAAAACCGGTGAGTCGTTCTCCACAAAACCTCCCCTGAAAGGCTTAAACCCTCGTTTGCTCATCTCTTACCTTACACCTCCCAATACCACCGTCGACCAACTAATTTCGCCGCCGTAAAAATCCCTAAATCATGCAACTCGCCGCCGTAACTCGCCGAACAATTAGGGCTATTAATCCACGCGCCGCCGTCATACACTTCATCGCTCAAGATCCCCATCCTTCTCCCTCGTTTCATCAATCTCGAAACTTCCATCACTTCGTTTCCTCTGGTAACTAACTCATCACTTTCGTCTACTGTACTGTGTTGATAATTATTGATTTTTATCGATTTTTATTGTTGCGAATTTGATTGCAGGAAGTGATTGCGCAATTAATGGAGTTAGTTTTTCCGGTGATTTGTGGTCTTCTAATTCGCATACGGCGTCGTTCTGTTCGGTTTCGGTGGCGGCAGATGCCGGTAATTTCACAATCTGTCAATCTCTAGCAGTTTTTTTGAGCTAATGTAGTTATTAGTATATGAAATTTCAATGTTCGATTAATTTTTTCAATTGCTAGCAGTTTTTATGAGCAATTTGTTTGGATTAATGATTTCTATCGATTTTGTTAGGGTTTAATTGTTTCAATTATTCGTATTTTCGGTGTCGATTGCTGATTTTGGCTGTAGTATTAGCTTGAGTTAGTTGCGCTGATCAAAGTGATCAAACATATGGTTTATGTTGGGAATTCAAGGACTTTGACTGAAGTCTATCTTGATGATCTTGGTGGTGCATTCGGGGATATTGTCGTTCCTGTTTTACTGCTAATATACACGGAGTATAGCTTATAGCTATAGATACTGTGCTTTTGTTGTGCTTATACTGAAGTTTCAACGAGACTCTAACCAAAACGCCCCAGGCTGCCCTAGTTTTACTTTGTGTATAAGGTGCAAATGATGCACACTGTTGTTTCAACTCTGTACTTGTTAGCTCTCTATAAAATATATAAAAGTAGCACTAGTGCATAATATTTTGGATTAGGAATACAAATTTATATGCATCAAATGGTGCGTGTGCGTCAAGTGTGCATGAGCCCAGTGACTTTGCCTTGCACCTCGTTGCTTGGATCCGCCTCGTACCATTCTGGATTAGGGTATTGCGTTATGGCTTCATCCTAGGAGGGCTTTAATATGTACTTTGTTTCTATATGTAGATGGTGTGAAGGAACTGCATGACAAAATACTTGAATCAGTTAAGGTGAAAAGGTCTGCACCTCCAAATGCGTGGCTGTGGTCGATGATCGAAAACTGTAAACACTCAGATGATATCACGTTTTTATTCGACGTCCTGAAGCATCTTCGGACATTTGTTAGTGCATTATTTCTTGATCCAATGCAATATATTCTTCTCTTCGGATTTCTTATTTTTGATTGTAACTCTTTTTTTTTTGTCTCAGCGTCTGTCACATCTTCGGATCCACGATAATTTCAATAGTAATCTCTGCCAAGAAGTTACAAAAGCGTGCATCCGTTCATCGGCTCTGGATTTTGGTACGTACTTATGTGAGTGAGTTATGTCTTTGAGGAGGGAAATGGAGGGATCCACCCCCCCCCCCCCCATCTCTTCACCTCGTTTTGCTAACCAAAAAAAAGAATGCACATCCTTAGACACGGTGGACTCTTTTGTCTCTTCATATTTGCTTTAGTTGCCGTAAGCTCTATTATATGTGGAGTAGCGTTTTTCTCACTATAAGTCTATAACATGCGATTACATTTGTTTGACGTAATGTTTGCGAATATGATTGTTATCTTGAATAGATCTTTGTGATTGTTTTTGTCTAGAAGTTTTCACGTTGTAGAATTGCTTCACCTATTCTTAATTTCAAAAGAAAATATTTTCAAGTATCTTACAAAGGATGATTTTTTCTGAAGGTTTTTCTACATGGTTAATTGTCAAAGATGATGATTATTTGTATTCCTTATTTTCATGTTCCCTTGGTTCTTGGTTTGTCTGAGTATTTAGTGTTCTAAGTTCTAACTGAATATGCATCTCAATACCCGTGCAGGAAAGAAAGCTCTATGGAAACATAATGCGTATGGTTTGACACCCATTGTCGCATCTGCCAACAAATTATTGGTATAAACTCACAGAATTTGCAGGGCTTGTGCTCAAGACAATTTATGGTGAAAGTACATTTTGGATTTGAACTAAGGGTTCTCTGATACTGCAGTTGCATGCTAAGGAGCAGAAAGATATTAAACTTATGAAGGACATAATGAGCATCATTAAGAAAAATGATGTACCACTGCAACCTGCCACAGCTGAAATTGTTTTCAGGTATAATTGGAATTTACAAGCTCTACTCTATTATACTGAGCTGGAGTCTTGGAGGGTAGATATTCAGTCGAAGTCATACATTTAGTGTTATACATAGACTTTCTTTATCCTAGTTTTGGCTGGCATTCACCTCAAAACAACTCGCAATAGCAAGGGGAGTATGTGAATTTCGATTCTCTGACCATGAATCATGTGTACTGGAGATTTGTTAGTGTCAATCTATGGTGGTATATCTTTGCATGTTCACATTCTCTTAAATTGCTAGTTGAGTGACCTGTAAAGGTCTGATAGGTTGAGGTCTTAAAGAAGACATTGTGATATTTCTGTGCGTGCCTGATATTGTACGCTATTGTGAAATTACAGCATTTGTTATGACGCTGGTAACTGGGAGCTGATAACTAAGTATGCGAAAAGATTTGTTAAGGCTGGAGTTAAGTTACGAAAGACTACATTTGATATTTGGATGGGTTTTGCTTCAAAAAAAGGTTGGATTTTTCGTCTTTGTTTGGTTTTCTGTCTTGTTGCTGCTATGTTGATATTTCATCTGTAGCCTGGTCTTTTTATACAACCACTCATCAACCATTGAGTATGCATCTCATTCATCTTCTTAAGTGACCCTGTATCAATGCCAATATCCCGCTATAATAGACAATGGTCGATATTTTTGACGACCTACACTTCTGTTTTCTTTAACCATACTCCCTCTCTAATCATAATAGAGTTTTTCCTTGATTTCTCCAGAGTCTTGTGTCAGTGGAATTATTGGATTGACATACGCATAATGACACATTTTTACTGCAGGTGACCTTGAGTCTTTGTGGAAAATCGAGAAATTGAGATCAGAACTTTACAACAAGCACACCATCAGGAGTGGGATTTCGTGTTGTAAGGTAATACCCTTCCATTTGACAAATTCTTATAGGCTGATAAATGATAATGTGTAATTGTTTGACGGTAAGATGAGGTATGAGCTAGTTATGTCTAAAACCTAATTCTGGCATAGATTTTGATCATAGTTGCCATGTATTTGTTTGAAACTCTTAATCCATCATAGTTGATAGTTCCACAATGCTAAGTTATTATCAGGTGGTGGCGATAAAGGAAAAAAAGGAAGAGTACAGTCTCTTAAGGAGTGAAGGGGGATTTTGTTGAACTTTACTTTAGGAAAGTTCAAAGATCTCTTGCAATGAAGTTGGACATGGATGAAGCATAATGCTATTCTTTTGGTAATCACATGGTGCTTTTCCTGTGAGTATCACGGCATTACTGAGTAAAATTTTGGAAAGTGTTGAAGAAAATCATGTTGGGTATGTTATTAGAGAGTGAAGTAATTAAGGCTGTGGGCTTGTAACATAGAGTATTTATTTGGTATAGTATGGAGTCTTGCATCTGAAGTGGGATTATACTGTATATCGATGTGCATGTATGTTTATTAATTTGTATTTTAGCCTTATACTTTTTTCCTTTTTTTCTTCCTAAAATACACAGGGACTCTTACTTGAGCACAAACCTAAGGATGCTGCTGCCATAGTTCAAGAGGTTGCTCAGGTTAATATCTGACTGCTCTCTATATGTTACTGTATTACATAAGTTGTTTTGTTGTGTGTGACGCAGTAAGATTAAGGTCACATATTAGGTTGCAGTTTTTAACAAAATAGTACAATTAAATAGTGAGAAAAACAGTTAGACAAATACGATTTTGAGGATGGGCTTGCAAACAAAATACTACAGGACGTCACAAATAACTAACTGACTGAATTACTTCAGTGGTTAGCTGGTTAGCAAAACAGAGGTTTTGATTAAACCATGATGCTTATGTTCTACGTACTCTAGATGAAAGAAACATGAACACCGAGATGCTGTATCTCACTTGATATATAAACCTCTGCTATACCTGTCAAAAACCTCTGTAACACAAAATTATGTTGACCCTGATCCAACTTGTATACCGATCCAACTGTTATAATCAAAACCCGAGTTTGACCCTCCTAAACGTTCTCCATTGTCACATGTAGACAGCCGAAACAGTTTAGTGAGCTGCTTTTTTGTATTCAATGCATTACATTTCTTACTGTTTGTGGAAGACATGTCCTGAATTTACCATGTATCTGTCAGAATTATCCTGATTCAAAACAGCAAGATATAGTTTCTGAACTTAATAAGCTGGTTAGCGAGTGGCCTGCAGAAGTTGTAAAGGCTCAAAAACAAGAGCACCAACAGGTATGCCACATAGTTCATTCATATCTGCATTGTTTAAAATTCCATGATTGCACAAAGAGGATATACAGTATGATCTATGCTGTGGAAAAAATCTGTCTGCAATGTGTTCAATTCATCGTTTCGCTAAGATGATTTTTTTGGGTATTTTCTTTATGACGTTCTCTTTCCTTTTTTACACAAATGTATGGCTAATATTACCCTCTCTTACCCTACACATCCTCCCGAAATTAGAGCCACGTGTTTGTTTTCCCTAAAATATAGTGCCCAGAAGTAACAGAAACATCATAGTGAAATGGAGCGAGACTAAGATCGTACTTTGAGTACAGAGTGCTTTCTCCATTCCATTTATTCCTGTAGATTTCTAATTTGGCCCCCTTTTACAACTTAAATGACAATACTACCCCTAATTAATTATGAGACCCTACTAAACAATCGACTTATTTAGAGGGAAATATGTAAATTTATCACTTAACCCCACACATTTTTGCTCTACCTAAATATGGAGTACTTTGTAATTGTTTAAAAGGCAAATGTATAGTATTATTTATAGAAAATTCCGTCCCTACTTTCGCAACTACTGGTTTTTCATTGGGTATAGTGTATGAACAAGCTTGTCGTCTATTGACTCGTTGTGTGTAAACTGTGTACTCATTGTAAACTAATCATACCCGCTTAATTACTTTCCACCCATCTAATTAATACTCCGTACTCTACTTACTAATCAATGCCTTGCCCATAGTTTCTGCTTTGCCTGTCAAAAGCAGGTTCTATTTCCGACTGTCGAGTAAATTCTTTTGATTGTGATTTTTTTTGGTTTGGTAACCAGGCATTCGTCACAGCGTTGAAAGCAGATATTCCTATCATGATTAATTCCCTTTCAAGCATCCGGATTGATTCTAGTGTTAACTTAGAAGACCTAAACGTCGCATAGCCAATAAATGGATGAAAGATCAAACATCGACACACACAGTTTGCTAAAAAAGCTTTTGTTATCTCTCTCTCGAGGGCATCACGCTCCTGGGTTACGACAGGACAAAAATTGAGCAGGTTCTATTTCTCACCCTACAAACATTCTGGTTTTACCAGTCGGTTTTTTACCCTCGCAAATGCCCGAGGAAAAAAAATTGAACTAGTTTCGAAATTTGGTAGGAAGAGTGTTAGGAAATCAATATTTTTCACATCATCCAATTCCAGTTGAAGGAAAATGATTTACTGTTTTATTCTACTAGAACAAATGATTGAGACGGGGATTCATAAAAACTAATCAAAATTTTGTGTTTTTTTGGTTTAACGAAGTGGTACACTTTAAATCGCATTATAATAAAGGGAAGAGGATCGAATCTGTGATGTATTATCCAGTTTATCTTTGTCTTAGCTACTAGAATAAGACATCGAATATCATTGGAGTATTTACAATAAGCAAAGGCGTCTGTTTTTGATATAATAATGATAGAGTATTTGACTAGCTATCACATTCTTCTTTGTACTACATGGAAGTTGATCCTATCTTCAAATCTTTTTGTGGATATATTATACTTTTTCCGATTTTTATTTATTTTTCTTGTTTCTTTATTGGGCTGAAATACTCTTTCTTTCCTATTTCTATTTTGGGCCATCAACATGTGGTCTATAATTACCCTTACATTTCTCTCTCATCCTTCTTCTCTTTTGAGCCACACATTCCTACACCCTTATTTTCCACCAAAAAGTTAAATGCAAAGATAATTTAAAATCAAAGGGAGTATATTATTTGTCTGCTAATTCTAATTGTATCCTAATCAAAATCAAATGACTAGACCTTCTAGCAAGTTGAGATATACTTCAACAACAAAATCTTCCTCCTTTTCCATTCTCCCTAAACACGTGCATATCCGTCTTAATTTTATGAGTCAAATATCATGAATATGATAAAATCATAACGTAAAGTCGTAAATAGAATAACAAAAGTTTTCAAATATTTTTTTCCCGTTATATAATTTTAAAAATTAAAACAAATACAGAGTATATCCGACTTAAGAGAGACTTCTGAAATCCAAATTCCGAGTAAAAAAACGTCATATCTTAGCAATGTTCAAATTATACAACTAAGATAATTAGATAACAATACAAATAAAATCAGAACCAATTACTTGAAAATTCAATGCTCCCTTGACGTGCTATTACTTCTAACCAAAATCAATAAACTTAATCCAGCCTGAAACACCACTTATTTTTCAACTCCAATCATTTTCCTCAACTCCCCCACCTTTCCTACTCCCACTATATATACACAAATTCCCTTAAACCAACCCTTAATTAATTACTGAAGTAATTAACACAAATTAAACTATACAGTAAGTAACTTTTTACATAATATATTCAAGCAAATTAAATGGCGACAGAGAAGACAGAAGAAACTCCGAGGACAACAGCGACACCGACACCGACACCAGTGTCGAAATCAGGAGGAAAGTGCATGGTGATTATTGATGTTGCATTGAGGTTTTTACTGTTAGCAAATTGTGTGATATCGGTTGTTGTTATGGCTACTAGTAAACAAACTGAGATGGTTCCTGTTCCTGGTGTACCTGGACTTACTGTCCCTATTCCTGCCAAATTTACCAACTCTCCTGCCTTCATGTAAGCTCATTATCCCCAATATAACCTCATTTGAATCCTCCATTTTCGACTTTTTTTGAGCTATAACTAAACCAAAACGTAGTATGATGGTCTCACGTGTGAAACGGTCAACTTCTGTGAAAAAGATAATAATTCGTTAATTATCAACGAATTTATATATATAGAGACTCTTGTATGATAAGAAGTACTCCCTCCATTTAGGCTTTGACCGTAATTTTATTCACTTATAAGTAATTATTTTTCGATGAAATATATTTTTATGAGAGATTTATCGATAATAAACATAACTATATAAATATCACTTACTCCATATATTATTAGATTTTATATTGAAAGGGAAGAATATTACGAGTAATAAATTGAGGGAGTATATTTGTTTCAGGTTACTTGTATTAATTAAGCTTGTATCCAAATCTAAAACAATTTATTGAATGCATGTTACTCCGTATTATATGTGCATGGCTATTTTTCACGGAATTGGTTGGACACTAGTACGTGTGACGTGTCTACGTAATATATCCTACGAGTATATGGCTATCACAAATTATCGTTTGTGACGGAGTTATCCGTCATATTCGTATGACGGGTCAAATAATACTCGTTTAGATATAAAAGACAAAAAATAAATCACATGGAAAATGTCAATGATTTATCCCTACCTAATTAAATGGTTATTACTTGACCCATTATGTGAATACAATGGATACTACCGTCACAAGAGAGACTAACTGTATTACTATATATACCCTATGGTCCCTATCTTTTGAGTAATTAAATGCAATGTTTTTCTTGTAAAATTGTACTCTTTCTATAATACCCGGACCAATCAACGGATTCAATTCGGTTCTAGGAATTGGGGACCCAAACAATTGAAAAACTTTAATATGTACGGTATATCATATTGATATAATACTCCGTATTAGATACGGAGTAAATACTGAGTATGATTGTTAACGTTAAGATGTTAACATTTGACATAGAGGTCGCGTGTTTGACTCCTCTAGTCCTACTTTTTAAGTAGGATTTTTTTTTGAATTATTATGTTGTAACTTGTAGGTACTCCCTCCGTTTCAATGAATTGTTTGCCTTTTCTTTTGGCACCAAGGTTAAGGGAACCAATGAGGGAGTGACATGTAGAACAAAACTTATGAGAATGATCAAATTGCATATAAAAAACATTCCTAAAATAGAAAGGCAAACAATTCATTGAGACGCCCAAATATGGTATAGGCAAACAATTCATTGGGACGGAGGGAGTACTAAAGATTGTCAATTTAAAGTAGGAATAGCACCTCAAAATTTCATGGGTCAATCATGAAAAATACTCTTCACAAATGCATGCTCCCATCCAAATATCCAATCCAATTATAACATGGACTCACTTCACTCCTCACAAAAAGTGGATCAATGTTACCATTGGATTGCATGAGAATAGTACGGAGTACTCGTTATATACTCCCTCCGACTCTCCAAGTATGACTTACGTTCCCTCTTTCACTTTTGGGCTGAGCGATTCTTTCTTCTCGATCTCTTCCACTTTTAAGCATCAATATATGACCCATATTCACTCTTATATTTCTCTCGATTCCCCTTCTTTTTGAGCCACCCATTATTACCTCCTTATTTTTCAAGGGGAACATAAATTATACCCAAAAGAAGTACTCTATCTCCCATCCAAACAATTCTTTAAAGTTATTATAAATGAACAAACGAATCAATTCTTTATCTTTCTTTCTTGACAGAAGACTTTACCTTATAATCCTGGTATCTTTATCCTATTTACACAAAATGTCATTATTTTTTTTTTCCTTACTTTAAGTTTGGTGGACCATAACATCTTTTGATTTATCAATAATACTCATATTTTTACCATTTTTCTTAGAAGCAGTGAAAAACCCTCAATAAAAAATTGAATGGATGAGAGGAAGTAGAAGTTAAACAAATGACAAAGATTACAATACCTAATAATGTAGTTAGATATTTAGAATATTAAATTAGGGAGGTTGGAGTAGGAGTAGTGAGTAGAGAGGTAGTAATATAAAAGTGAGGAGCCAACCCAACAACTCCTCCTCAAGTTTTCATAGTGTCCACTTCTCAAGCTCCACCACATAAACTCAAATCAACAATCAACAATGGCGTCAAACCTAAAACAACAATCTCAACCACCATCATCACATCTCCAATCTCTATCCTTACCCTTCAAAACTCGCGTCGCCCTCAAATTCCTCAACCTCGCCACCGACGCCGTCCGCCGCTCCAACGGCACCGTCAACCGCCCCATCTTCAACCTCCTCGACCGCCGCGTCCCCGCCAACCCCACCCCTCACAACTCCGTCTCCAGCCATGACGTCACCGTCGACCCCTCCTCCAACCTCTGGTTCCGCCTCTTCATCCCCCACCCCACCGCCACCCCCGACGACACCGTCACCCCCATCCCCGTCATCGTCTTCTTCCACGGCGGCGGCTTCGTCTTCCTCTCGGCATCCTCATTCGCCTACGTCGCAGTCTGCCGCCGTCTCTCTCGCCGCCTCAACGCCGTCGTCTGCTCCGTCGAATACCGCCTCGCTCCAGAACACAAGTTCCCATCCCAGTACGAGGACGGCCTCGCCGTCCTCAAATTCCTCGACACTCGCCGGGGCGAAATCCCGGTCTGGCCGGCGAACGCGGCGGTGTCACGGTGTTTCATCGCCGGAGACAGCGCGGGGGGTAACATCTCCCACAACGTAACCGTCTCCGCCTGCACCCCCAACTCGGGACTCACCGAGCTCAAAGTAGTCGGCCTCATAAACATCCAACCGTTTTTCGGCGGGTTAGACCGGGTGGCATCGGAAACAGAGCTAGAAGGCGCGCCGATCGTGTCGGCCGCGCGAACCGCCTGGATGTGGTCGGCGTATCTGCCGGAGAAGCTGGACGCGGACCACTGGGCGGTTAATGTGAGTGGGCCGAACGCAGTGGATTTGAAAGGGGTGGAGTTTCCGGAGACGCTGTTGTTTATCGGAGGATTCGACCCGCTTAAGGATTGGCAGAGACGGTATTATGAGTGGTTGACGAAGGCGGAGGGGAAGGTGGTTAAGTTAGTTGAGTATAGTACCGCCATTCATGCTTTTTATGTTTTTCCTGAGTTGCCTCAGGCCAGTTTGTTGTTTGTTGAGGTCCACGACTTTGTTCATAACATAATTTCCAAATTGTAATTATTGGGTACTACCGTTATAATAGTATATCCCAATATTAAAAAATTACAATCTTCGATCATCAATGTAACTTCTAATATACTCATGGGAAACCTGGTTTAAATTTTGTCTAATTGATGACGTTATAAATATTAAAATTTTATAGTAACTTTTAGAAATACGTAATTAAAGATATAAATAAAAGAAAATGTGCATGAACAAATGACAACTGTGAAAAAGCAAATGTAAGCAATCAAATGGAACGGAGGGAGTATAATTTATGGTTAAAAGTGAACATTTTTAGGTTAGTTAGTTACCACTTTTTCGTATTAAAAAGTGGTCACTAAATAAACTAAACACAAAAACTTGTATCGTACTCGTACTAGTTTTAAGATTTGTCGTAGAGTATATATACAATGGTTGTATACTAGTCGCACTCCATAATTTGTGTTTACAATTCACAAAAATCTTTTATCTAAGTTTGTGCGTTATTATAATGTATAATCGTTATACCGTGCGACAATAATAAAAATTTGAAATTTATGATAAAAAGTAATCATTTTAGGTTATCTAGTTATCACTTTTTCGTATCAAAAGATGATCATTATTTAACCTAAAGTGATAACTTTTCAGTCCATCTTACAATACAACAATTCTACAATATAATTTGTATCGTGCATGTCAGCATGTTAACTCTCATGTGAGACCGTCTCACGATAATTTATCGTGAGACCTCTCGCATGGGCACATAGGGGGTGATTACAAATTTAGTAATCACCTCTTATATGAGCCGTCTCACGATAAATTATCGTGAGACGGTCTCATACAAGTTTTTGTGATTAACTTATCGTTTCCATTGTTCATTTTCATTTTAATTAATACGATTATTCTTTAATAAAAGAAAGTTACAAAATTAGTAATTTCTGCTTGTATTAACGTGTTTAAATTTCCAACCAAATCATTGACAGATCTATCTGTCTTACTATATGTAGAGAGATTCGGGTGCGTGGCACTTGGCACCAACACTAAAAAACAAATTTCTTGGGGCATTTATTTGGTCCAATTTTTTAACTTCAAATAAAATGAAATAATTATTTTATGAGGAAATAAAATGAAACAATTGGGAGACCGTTTTTTTCAAGATTTTGTGTTATTTTATTAGTGGGTTCTGAAAATAAGTGTTTTTAGATTCGTCATTGAATGCAACCGCATAGTTATTTCTTCAACTCCAAAATTAATCCAAATTCAGTCATACCCGTCATATTAATATGAAGCAAATCACATGGGCAATACTAATGCTTTGCCGTCCTTAGTTATCTAAATGATCGTTATTTAACTTGTTATAACAATACGACGGATAGTTCCGTCACAAACAAGACTAGCTAACTGAAAAATTGAAGATACTACTGTACAATTTTTTAACCTTCTTACTAATTTTCTATATTTCCATAATATATATATATATTTTTTAAAGTGAAGATCTATATTATTAATAATAAGTCATCCGACATCTACAAACGATATCAAATTGAACTGAATACAGATTTGTAAAACCCATATGTTTAATATATAAATATTTAATAACCCATATGTCATTATTAGACTTGCTCTGCAATATTTTGGAACTAATTAAGTTGTTGTTATTGTTATGCTACGTTACTGAAACGATGAAATTAATTGCAGATACTTCTTGGTGGCCCTATCAGTGGCAGGATTATACAGTATTATCACGTTAATCGCATCACTCTCCTTCCTATCCAAACCTAACTTCCCTACCAAGATTTTCTTGATTTTGGCGGTCCATGATGTCGTAAGTCTTCTAATCTTTGTTTTATTTATATACTTATTTACTTTAATCACTATTTTTAATATATTAATAATATCAAAAAAGGGTTTAATTTCTCTGACGTTAACATGCTAATTAAACTAAGATTAATAAGTTTATTATCGTGAGAAATTGGAATATTATTAACTGTTAACGTCTGTCCACTGGACACACGCATGCATGCAGTTAATGCTCGGAATAGTGGCGTCAGCAACGGGAACAGCAGGCGGAGTTGGATATGTAGGATTAAAGGGCAACTCACACGTAAATTGGGGCAAAATCTGCAATGTTTACGACAAGTTTTGCCGTTACTTGGGCACTTCCATATTATTCTCACTATTCGCAGCCATCGTACTCGTTGTTCTCATCATCCTTAATACTCTCTCTCTTTACAAACGCGTCCCTTCAAATTAATGTTTTACTACTTAATTACGAGTATTATCAAATATCAATCGTACCGTGTTTAATTTGTTTGAGTAGGGCAAGATTTTTAATTTACGTGCATGTTGTTAATATTTGTAATTGTAATAAAGTATGTATTTATCACTTTAAGTTTGTTAATTAATTAATTTCATCTGTTTAATTACCTACTTATCTTAAATGATTTGTGAAATTTTCAGTAATATTTTGGTAAGGGTTGAGATTTATATGGGTGATAACGAGTCGAGCAGAACATGGACTTATTCTTGCTTGACTATCCGACTTGTTATAATGAAGTAAGGGCTCGTTTGGTTCACCATGGGAAGATGAAGTTACCAGAAACTTTAAATTCACGTGAATTTGAATTTCATGGAAATTAAAAAATATTGTTTGGTTGACATGTGAGAAATGACTTCATGCGGGAAGTTCTACACAAACCAAGGGGGCTTGGTGAGTAGTAGTGACAATTTCCGGGAAGTGGACAACCAAACAACTCCCTGAAAATTCACTTCCTGAGAACTTGCACTTCCCGATAATTGGATGAGTAAACAAACGACCCCTAAAACTTGAGCTTGAGTCGATCTCAAGATCATGTGAGCTTGAATTTTTTTTGATATCAAGTAGTTACTCGTATTTTCAAACAACGTCAACATTAACTTAACTAAACTAAATTTAAGTCAAATTTTAACCGAATTTTGACTGAATTGATCGAGTTCGAACTACTCATAACTCATATATAACTTCTATCATTTAGTTAAGATAATGCATTATTATCATGTCCTCATCTACCATGCATTATGTCGTACCTACCAATAAATGGTCGAGCTACGTACGTTATTGCTTAATTAGAGTCATTAGTTATTAGTCATTAGTCACTAGTTTATTTGGATATCCGATTGCTTGCTCGATACGTAAAACCTTTTGATAATTGCCAAAGAGATAGACAGATAGAGAAACGAATGTATATAATTTTATTTCTTGAAAGTTCTAATAATAATAATAATAATAATAATAATAATAATTATTAAGCAGTCTATTTCAATCGATATTTTTTCGTCAAAATACATCGCGTTTTAGATCAACCTTCAACGATATCGAAAATAGTTAAAAATGATCGATTTTGAAGGTTATTGTGCACGTTTCTTCCGCCTTTTGGGTCTTGGAATAAAATCGATCCATATTCGCGGTAAACAACCTCCACACCAAATATAATGTCGCCCCTGTGTAGTATGAGCGTCATTTGGATGTCGATAGAGTCTTTTAAAAGACATAACACGTGATTTTGAGACGTGTCGGAATCCATCGAAACAAGGTATGTATTCCTTTTTATATCGTGTCGGAGGGTTCTAATAATCATTATTAGGCACTCTATATAGCTGTTGACAAGTTTTCGTCAAAAAAAATTCGCGTTTTGGAACAACTTTCAAAACCATCGAAAATAGCTAAAAACGATCGATTTTGAAGGTTATTATCCACGTTTTTTCGGCCTTTTGGGTCCCGAAATAAAATCGATCCATATTCGCGCTGAACAACCTCTACACCAAATATAATGCCCCAGTGTAATATGAGCATCATTTGGATGTCGATAGAGTCTTTTAAAAGACATAATACGTGATTTTCAGACGTGTCGGAATCCATCGAAACAAGATCTATATTCCTCTTTATATCGTGTCGGATGGTTATAATAATCATTATTAGGCATTCTATACATGTCTACAAGTTTTCGTCAAAAAACATTCGCGTTTTTGAACAACTTTCAAAACCATCGAAAATAGCTAAAAAACGACCGATTTTGAAGGTTATTATTCATGTTTTTTCAGCCTTTTGGGTCCAGGAAAAAATCGATCCATATTCGCGCTGAACAAACACCAAATATAATGCCCCAGTGTAATATGAGCGTCATTTGGAAGTCGAAAGAGTCTTTTAAAAGACATAATACGTGATTTTGAGACATGTTGGAATCCATCGAAACAAGATCTATATTCCTTTTTATATCATGTCGGAGGGTTCTAATAATCATTATTAGGCATTATATACCTGTTAAAAAGTTTTTGTCAAAAAACATTCGCGTTTTGGAACAACTTTCAAAACTATCGAAAATAGCTAAAAAACAATTGATTTTGAAGGTTATTATCTACGTTTTTTCAGCCTTTTGGGTCCCGAAATAAAATCGATCGATATTTGCGGTGAACAACCTCCACACCAAATATAATTCCCCAGTGTAGTATGAGCGTTATTTGGAAGTCGATAGAATCTTTTAAAAGACATAATACGTGATTTTCAGACATGTCGGAATCCATCGAAACAAGATCTATATTCCTCTTTATATCGTGTCAGATGGTTATAATAATCATTATTAGGCATTTTATACATGTCTACAAGTTTTCGTCAAAAAAAATTCGCGTTTTGGAACAACTTTCAAAACTATCGAAAATAGCTAAAAACGATCGATTTTGAAGGTTATTTATTATCCACGTTTTTTCGGCCTTTTGGGTCCCGAAATAAAATCGATCCATATTCGCGCTGAACAACCTCCACACCAAATATAATGCCCCAGTGTAATATGAGCATCATTTGGATGTCGATAGAGTCTTTTAAAAGACATAATACGTGATTTTCAGACGTGTCGGAATCCATCGAAACAAGGTCTATATTCCTCTTTATATCGTGTCGGATGGTTATAATAATCATTATTAGGCATTTTATACATGTCTACAAGTTTTCGTCAAAAAACATTCGCGTTTTGGAACAACTTTCCAAACTATCGAAAATAGCTAAAAATGATCGATTTTGAAGGTTATTATCCACGTTTTTTCGCCTTTTGGGTCTCAGAATAAAATCGATCCATATTCGCGCTGAACAACCTCCACACCAAATATAATGCCCCAGTGTAATATGAGCATCATTTGGATGTCGATAGTCTTTTAAAAGACATAATACGTGATTTTCAGACGTGTCGGAATCCATCGAAACAAGGTCTATATTCCTCTTTATATCGTGTGGGATGGTTATAATAATCATTATTAGGCACTCTATACCTGTTGACAAGTCATTTTGATTTTGATGAAGTCTTTTAAAAATGGCTAAAAACGTTCGGTTTTGAAGGTTATTATCCATGTTTGTTTGTCTTTTGGGTCATAGAATGGATCAATATTCGCGCTGAATAAACAACACACCAATTACAATGTCCCGGTGTAATATGAGGGTTATTTGGATTTAAATGGAGACTTTTAAAACCATATAACGTGCTTTTGAGACGTGTCGAAATCTGTCGAAACGAGTTCGTTATTTGATTTTATATCGTGTCAGAGGATTCTAATACTCATTATTATGAATTCTAAGGGTTCTAATAGTCAAGGCCCAAATTACAAGTTGATTTTCTTCATAAACAATTGGACTAAATTTTAAAGCCCAATTAGTTAGTTCATTGGATGGCAAGTGGAAGGTAATGAAGGATTTCCCACGGTCTTATACGAGAGTAACCCATTCTCGTTTTCTATGCCTTCCTAATTCTCATTTTTTACCTCTTTCTTGTATTTTAAACAATTTTTATTATTCACTATCTTTATGCGAGAAGTCTTATGGTAAAAATATTTGTAAAACCGTCTCACAAAAACTTACTAATCGTCCTCAAGTACATACCTCATCAGACATCGATCTCTCTGAGATCGACCTTGTAAACATTGCAACCGACCCTTTTTATAAGACGAGTTGAAATTATTGGGGTTGAGTCGAACTTTATCCAGTGGATCAAACTAAAAAATATGTATCCTACATTTCTCATATGGTCAAAGTTCTAAATTGGTCTTATTATCTTTTTTTTCCCAGTTATCCGGGAAACATTTGGTACAACACAAATAAAAGTATATTATGTGTAGTATTTTAATTTGTACTCATACTATTGATTGCCCTTTTTTCCGAGAATGTAAAGTGTACAGTGTACCATCTTCACTCCTGACTCAAAGCTTAACTAATATTCCCTCGGTCTTTTTCAATTGTTATTTATTATTTTTGGAACGTTCAAGTACATAAAATTCACTTATTTTACGTTACTATAACAAAAACTTACCAAAAATGAAAATAAATAACTATTGAATCATACGCCGAAAAGAGGAAATAGATAACAATTCAATAGAATAAAGTGAGTAACTATGTAAGTATAGCCCATCTCATCGTTACCTTTTTGTCCTACTGCTACAAAAGTTGTACGTAGATCTTGAACAGGTGCTCATGTTGTACACTTGTACCTTAGCTTAGGCTAATTTATTGCTAATCTTTGATTCAACTCGCAAAATTATGAAATCTGGTAAAAAAACACTCCATCGTGAGTTAGGGTTACAACGTATAAACACTCCACCTGAGACTTTGAGAGTTAAGACATACTCCGTATAAACTATTCATGTGATTCAGTAATTTACCTAAACTCCACAAAAGATAAAATGCGTTTTAAACTGAATCTTACTGTATAAGTACTTTTTTCATCATAAGATTTTACTCAGTTATCTGTCCAGTTATCCGTCCGATGTTATATGCTTCTTTTGTTTTTTAATGTGAAGAATAATTGTGTTAGGAAGGTGAATTTGTTTGATTAGAGATTAGAGATGATGTTATGTATTAGTGGAAGAGTCAAGGGTCATATATAGATTGTAGACTATCTAGTCAAGATAATAAGAAAATAAGGAAAGAAAGGAAGGTTGATGCTATTGCTATTGCTATTCCTATTGCTGCACACATGCATGTGATCGATCCACCTCCACCTCCACCTCCTTCATTAATATTGCCTCTTCATCGTTTCCTTTTACCTTTTTCATTTCTTCATGCATTATATTTCCTATATGTTCCCCTTTCTTTAGACATTTTTGTTTTAATTAGGCACATTAATTCGCATCCTTAAAACCTAAATTATTAGTCTTTCGTCTTGTCCGTCTCAATCATTTGTTTACTTTTATATTATACTCCGTAGATTTTACTAAAATGTGACCCAGGAGGTAGTTGACGTTCATTATCTCTATCAGAGTTTTTGATCTCGTATTCAAATCCCGATCACTTTCACTCAGGGTCAGCTCATAGAGTGATCCATTCGGTTCTAGGAAACGGGGTCCAAGTAAGTGAAGGGAACTCAATATTTATATTGATTATACAAAATTAGTAAAAGTGGTACACTGGTGTAGTGGGTAAGATAGTTATTGTTGATGAGGTTGTGGGTTCAATTCTTATATTGCTCATTTTCTTAAGAAAGTATTCTATTGTTTCTATCCTTATACCAAGGACTTTCATATTGAAGTTGAAATTCGGATACCCTATTTCATTGACCGACCCTGCTTCCACTATTTCATAAGTGGAATCTCAACACGGAAGTTTGTGCACTAGTCACGCATTCTTCAACCCTAATAGACTTTCGAGTGAAGGGGTAGATTGTGATGGTTAATTAAAATATTAATAAGTAGCACCTGATAATATGATTAGTTGAGGTAATGCACAAATGGTGCGTATCCATGTGCATGCAATGCAAACCATATCATATGCCGACAAAACTTACGAATGTCGTTTGCGCAACCATTTAGGTTGAATCATTAATTAGTAGAAATGTCTTAATGTTTAGTGCCCCCACCTAATTGGATCTTAGCTAGCTCTTGGGCTACCTTGTCTTCCGATGTTCTTATAACTTAGCTTCAATATCCTTTTGACTTTTCAATCTTTTTCAACTTCAAAATTCGATCCATTTCGATCATTTTGTAGAAAAAATCATCGATCGATCTATATTTTATAGGATCGTTTTATGTTGTAGAAAGGTTTTTGTATATGCTATGTTAGAGTTTAATCCTTCAATTATGAAGCGTATTCATAATATGATAAGAAACATAATACGTAATAAATATTTGCAATGAATTCTAAACCTAGAGAAACAAAGCAAATACGGAGTATTTGTGTAAAATACAGTCGTTGGCTGATTAGGTTAACGATTATAATGTGATTATAAGGTAACTTATTATTAGGTAAATAAGCTGTTTAAACGAGTTAAAATAGTGTGAAATTGTGAATTATATTATCCTGAACAAATATGGTACATTCAATGAAAAATCATTGTATGCCAAATTTATGGAAAGCAAGCATGCAAGCAAGCTAACTTAAAGTAATTAAAAAAATCATTTGTGATTAATTATTAAGAAATTAAAAATGAGAATGAAAAAACAAATTAAAGAAAGAAACAAACTTTAATCCACTTTCCAGTATTCATGCAAACTCTTTGGACTTTGACATTTTTGTTTGATTTCTCTTTTGAACTGAATGAATGCCATGACCCCATGCCAATGCCATGATCATCAATACAACACTATCCAAACAAAAGAAATGTAAAAATACTCTCAACAGTCGGTGCGCACTAATCACTCTTCAAGCTCAAAGAACATTCGAGTGAATATAATAGAATATAAACGGGCCTCAACCATTGTCTTAAGGTTTTGGTTGAGATGGTTCGTTAACACCAACCCTTATTATTTATCATATCAAACTCTTGGTCGTCTTCTTTTGCACTGAAATAGACTAAACTAAATTGGGTTAAACTGTACTGAAGTGAGTCGAACTAATTGATGAACTTAATTGAAATAGGCTAACTTAATATAAATACTGTGACAAAATGATTACAGAATACGGAGTATTATTTCATTTGTTATTGCTAGATGAGTAATCATTGGGTCGGGATTGATTCACTATGTAAAACCGCAGTTGAGATCATCTGTCCCACTTTTGTGTTTCATCATCTCCTGTCCCATAACCTTTATCATGCAACATCTCACCTCTTAATTGATCAAAATAGTGATTAATTGTTAATATTGATCAATTACGTGTCAATAAGAGAAATGATGGGACAGAAGATGAGACACATAATGGGACAAAGATCTGCACAAGTAAAACCGTCTCACGCAATAACTATGGAGCATTATTATTACCATAATAGCATCACCATTGATCTAATTGATTATTAATTTAGATGATATGGCGCCACCAGGTGGCGCCCAATTTCGACGTCATCCTCTCACATGCACCCTTTATTAAAAGGGTGGACCCCCATAATAAGGGATGCATGTGAGGGAGTGGCGCCGAGTTTGGACACCACCCGATAACGCTAACTCATTTTCCATTAATTTATCCTTTTAAATGAAGATAAAGAATATGGTTAATGACTAAAGGATATTGACTAAATGAAAACTATTTTGGATTTTTCTTGTAATGTGACATAAGATTTGTTACCATGGCACAAGACATAAGATCATGAGCACCATTTCTAAATCTTATTCAATTATGCCATTAAAATCCTTCTCAATAGTGTTGTAGTCATAGTACCATGCAAAAAACAAATCTTTGAACTGCTCCTTTGAAAATATTTGCACATAACCTGGTTATGCATGTGCTTATCATTAATTTTAAGCAAATTCCCGTCATATTGTTATAACTGGTCAGATATATACACATTAAAATCAGAAAAAGATCGACATATTACTCCCTAGAAACAAAGTTTTGTCTTTATCTAACTAAATAATTAATATTTAACTCGTTATAATAATATGATGGATAATTTGTCACGAGGGAGAATAGGGCGGTGATTAGAAGCCAAATTTAAACTTCATTTTTCCTTCAACATGCTTAAATTTTAATTATAATTGAGACTCTCTAGGATATGCAAAGACAAATTCATATTGTTAGTTTGTGTTTGTGCTTATCTTTATTCTTGATGACTAGAATGAGTAGCTTTTCATGTTAAAGTTCCACCATCAATAAAATAATCAACATGCACCCTCCAATTCTCATAGAGTTTTTATCTTTGGTTAAATGAATGGTTGATATAATTACATAAGTATAGTTAAATTATGTACAAATTTATTACCTACCATATGCAACATTATTGCTCCCAAAAACGTCTAAGAATCTTGACTCACTAGTGTTATACTTCTACTTTTATCCATAATCAGAGGTAAATAGGTAATATTTGAGTTTTTACGATCTTCAAGAGACTATTTTAATTTTGTATTTTTACGTTTTTAAAAGAGTACTAATTGACAAGTGTTAATAGGTTAGTGTTATATATGGAGTATGTATTTATCAAAATTCTACAAATTTGATTTCAAATAAGTAATGGTGTCTTTATCAGTCTCAATAAGAGAGAATAATTGCTTGAAAAAGGTACGAAGTACTCTGTATGATTTAGTCGGCGTATTTTATTGTTTTTTTGTTGGGAAATTAACTACATATAAAACACATATGCGTTGATAATTTTAATCTTTAACAGTACATCTCCTATAACACGCCTTAAAAAGGAAATTATAAATGTTGTTTCGCATATAAAATTAATCACTTGGTACACGTTATTAGGTTAACCACAAAAAGACTTATAGAAGTAACACCTATGTGAACGAATATTTCAGTAATTAAATTATTAATATATGTCCAGTGGATACATATTAGAAAAACCGTTATTAGTATTGCAATAAGAGGTACGAGGTGGAAGAAATAGTTTAGGTTGTAGAGAGGAGAAGGTGAAGACAAAGACATGAGAGTTAAATATAAATTCCATTGGAACTTGAAGGAAAGTGACTTAAGAAGGGTTTTAGAAACATGAAAGGGAGTCAAGTGAATCCCCATTTTGAAGGCTTTGATAGTTGCCCCCCTTCAATCTTATATTTTTCACTCATCTAATATTCTAATATGCTTCTATTATTCTACTCACTTTCATTTTCAAATAATTGACGTTTTCATTTTATCAGGTGAGCCGCTGTATTCAATTTCTATTGGAAAATTATGAAAATTATACCATAAAATACTTTATGAATAGAAAGAGCTTTAATATATGAGTATATACATTTCAATATATTTAATTAGATATTTTGAGAGATATTGAATAAAAAACAATAGAGTACGAACGAAAATATTACGAATAATAATAAATGTATAAATATTGATTTTTATTACTTTCACATTTCATCATGAAAAGAACATAACCTACAATATTGATTAATATGTAGTACTCCAATAATCATGGTAAAATATGAATTACATGCAAAGTATAAATCACGATTTCTTTACAAAATGTTAAAAACATTATTATACTCCTACATACGGAGTAGTATTTTTTAAACACATATTAAGAATCGAAGCAAAGAATTACGCATGAAATAGTTAACAAAAATGTTACATAATAATAACAAATACTCCGTATTAACAAATATTATCCCTAATTATAATTATCATTATAACAAATATTACATACTAATAATAAACAAAAACTTCAAAAGTGAGTGGAAAGTAACAGAGTGATGACAATTCCATTCAACGGCCATTCAAATGAATGACATAATAATGTCATTGTTCTAATTATTGTATACTCCGTATATTTATTCGAGTAGGTCTCTCGAGAGATGATCTATCATTGATTTAGTGATAGACGAAACATGAAAAAAAAAAAAAAAAATCATAACTTTTGAGTGAGATCTCTCAATAACGTTATTGAAAGACGGTCTATCTGAATTTTTTATTTTGTGTATTTCTAAGCCACAATGTTCTCCTACACCCACTATATATATATATATATATATAAACCCTACCCTCCAAACATCCACTTCACAAAAAACACCAACTTCAACTCAAAACACTACATTATCAAATCAAAACACCTCCTTCTCCTACTACACTACTACTTACATATTTTTCTCTTAAAACTAATTAAAATGACAACAAAAAAACCTCTCATGAACAATAATAACATCAATAATAATAATAATAATAATAATAATAATAATAATAATAATAATAATAATAATAATAATTATAATAATTATAATACACTACCCAACATAATATCACCTCAAATGCTATTCCCACTCCTCCAAAGAAACCCCTCCATAACAAACCCTAGCGAGCGAGGAGGCCGGCGCAAACAGACCGAACCAGGCCGGTTTCTTGGGGTCAGAAGGCGGCCTTGGGGTCGCTATGCAGCCGAGATCAGAGACCCAACCACCAAAGACAGACAATGGTTAGGTACTTTCGATACTGCCCATGAAGCTGCCCTTGCCTATGATAGAGCTGCCCTTTCCATGAAGGGCACCCAAGCTAGAACTAACTTCATTTACTCTGATACTTCTCCTTTTTTCCCTCTTCTTTCCCCTTTTGACCCTCCTTCTACTCTTCCTTCTTCTCAACTCTTCTCCATCTCCACCCCTTATACCAACCCCAACCCTAACCCTAACCCTAACCGTAACAGTAACAATGAGAGTGTTACTGTTACTAGTACTATTACTAATACTACACGTGTCCAGTCGGACACGTGTAGTAATGATTTTACATTCCCGAGTGAGGAGAATAATAACTCGGGTTACTTGGAGTGCATTGTGCCTGAAAATTACCTTAGACCACCCCCTACAAAAATCACCAAAATTAACCATGATCATGATAATAATCATGATGTTAATCCCGTCATTAGTACTAAAACAAATGCTAATAATGATGACATTAGTAATACAACTAATGATGAGGGTTTACGTGGAGGATTATTATCATGGGAGTTTAGTGATGTTATGGACTACTATAAGCTTTCGTCGGACGTGATTAACGATCCGTTAATGATGGAAGATGGGTTATTAATGGGAGAATTATATGATCATCATCATCAAGCTGCGACATTATTTGAGTTACCTTCAAGTTCATATGTTTCACTGCCTTGTTGTTCAAGTTATAGTAGTGATTTAGTTAAGTTTGGGTATTCACCGTTTTAGAATAATTATCAAGATATATAATATATATCAAATATATGTACGTATGTATGTACTATGTAGTCAAGTGTTATTGGTTTAATTAAGGATAATGTTGGGAGAAATTTATGAATTATATATGAAGTAGAAGAGTATAGTATCATGGTACTGGACTATATTTTATCAGATACGTCACGACACTTTGATACTTCAAGTTAATAAAAAATTATTGAAAATTATTTGTCATAATATAGACGTAATAATGACGTATCTGATAATCTAATACACTGTGTTATGTATTTTCACATTCGACTCTCGTTACAACCTAAAGATTAGAACATGTCTTTGTTTGTTCGATACTTTACTTAGCTACCGTATTATGTATCAAGGTATCACAGTATAAGGTATGTGTACGACATGATAATTTAATACTTCAATTTAAACCAAAATACTGAAAATTTCGCATAATATAAACGTATCTGATATTCTGATACGTTCAGTAGTAGTTATAACTAACATAGTTATAAACATTAGTAGTAGTAGCTTTTAGGAGTACTCGTATCATTTAAGTTTGTAACTAGTTGTTCAGTGTGTACGTTGATTTACTGTTGTACGTACGTGCGATTATGTGCTTTTTTTGGTGTGTTTCTCCTGTTTGTCGTTTGTTTTGAAAAACACTCGTTGCATGTACTTTGTCGTTGGAGCCTCGTTACAACCTAGCTAGCGTGGGAGCCGTACCTAACTCAAGAAGTCAAGGTACCTTATTAATTACCTTAGGGTATTGTCCTATGGTTAATATTTTCTTACCCGAAAACTAAATACTATCGAGTTTTAATAACATTTTCTAACGTTCAAAATGTAAGAGTACTTAAAAGTATTAAATTTATCGTTGCCCTAATAATATATTAATTGGACATACTAGATGTCAATGCACCTTATTATTACCCTACTACGGAGTTACATTTTCTTAATATATATATATAGAATGAAATACGGATTATCAATTAGGATCGAGTTTCAGTATCACTTTTTAAGATTCAAAATGTAAGGTCGTAATAAATTTGTGATGCCCTAGCAATGTAATTGGTTCAATTTCAACGTCATGGTTAAATGATTCTCTGTTATATACGGAGTAGTAAATACGGAGTAGCTAGATTAATTGCCTAATATGTGGACCATTATTAAATAGATTTATGATAAAACAAAAAACACGAGAAGTATAAAAATTCGATCTAATAAAATGGAAAATACAAAGTAATTACACTAAATAACGGTGGACAAATAAACTAATAATTGAAAAATATTGAAGTAATGCATACGATAATTAATGACCCAACTTAAATCCAACTCAACCTGACTAATCAATTAACTCAAAATGACTTGACTCGACTCAATAACGAACCCAAATGGTTATGCAAACTTGAATGTATGAGATATATGGGGAGCATGTGCATGATTCATTTCAACGTTACATTTTCAGTGGAGTTGTTTGTCATAGCTCAGCACCTTGAAACAAGGAAAAAGCCCCCAACGTATGTAGACCCAATATATATAGTGTTTAATAATTAGACTCTGTTCTTTTGGAAAGAAATTGACTAAACTTAATTTAAATGAACTTAATTTAACTGAAACTGACTGAAATATAGAGATAAAATATGCCTATTGGGGATGAACTGAACTAAACTGAACTGAATTGAAACTGACTGAATATAAGTTCAAAAAAACAGAGTCTTACTCCATATAAATACTCCTCACTCAGGTTTGCTAGAGTTAAAATCGAGTTACAAAAACACAAATTTATTTAAAGTCGTTTTAAACTTGAACGAGTTAATTAACGATAAATAAGAGTATAGGGAGTATTATTGAAATGTCAAAAAAAATCATCCTCATCTATCTATATTGGACAGTATGTATTCAAACCGTTTAAAATAGATCGATCGAGCAGATATGAACATCTTGAACGGAATAAATTGTACATGTAACACCATCTTGACTCTTGAGTACGTTTGCATACCATCATTTGTACTTCGTAATGAAATTATGAGTTTAACTAACCTAAATCAAATTGAACTTAACTGAAATGAATTGAATTGAGACATAATGAACCATACGAGTACCTGACTTGACTAGCTATTTTGGCTTAAGACAGAATATTTATCTTAAACTTTAAAACATGTCAAATACTAACACATGATCTGAGAAAGACAAAAACATTTTCCATTTGAAGATACCTTACCACGTGATTTGATATATATTGTATTTAATCCTTTTTTATGCTTTATAATGAATAATAATATCGTCATAAACAAAAATTTGACCCTAACTGAAAATAGAGTGAGTCTCCCTTGTGATGGATATCCGTCACAAGAGAATAACGGGTCAAATAATACCATTGGATTAGAAAAGACACGGTTAGTGGGTAGCACATGACTTTGTCTTATTCATCCAAGTGAGTATTATTTGACCCGTTACACGTTTATAACAGATAGTTCCGTCACAAACAAGAATTTGCCTTGAAAATGTGAAGAAGACAAAAAAAAAAAAAAACATGTATAGGTATAAGCACTGTTGAGTCATAAGCATGAGTTGGAACAGAATCAAATTTGGGATGCACTTTTAGAGTCAGTCACTTGGTTGGCCATGCATACGTAAGAAAGACAACAATGATGTCATGATTTCGTATGCATCACAGACTTATAATATAGGCATATAGACATATAGACATATAGTAGCTCATTCTCTGACTCTCAGTCTGAATGTCTGACCTTTGTTCAATGGCTGTTTAACCGACAAGTGTCCAAAATCATCATACAATCATACTGTTTTACCTTAAAATAATTACTGTTGCTTCAGTCAATATATTTACTAAAAAATGACCTATACCAAAGTCACCCCAAACAAATGCCAGAATCAAATCAAGTTAGAATTGGACATATACAGTATATTTTTACATTCATTCCTAGATCGGTTAGTCTCTCTTATAATGGACATATCTATCACAATGGTATAACGAGTTAATATCACCAATATGACTAGAAAGGACAAAATCAGAATGAATCGGTAATAGGAAATGCCTTGTTTTTGTCTACCCATATGGATAATATTTGACCTGTCACAAATTTGCGACGGATATGCTCGTCAAAAACAAAAATTTGTCTTGCTATATTTATCATACGTATGATACCTAAATTATACAAATACGGACCTTAAGACTTTGATTGAGGCCGGATTATTATGGGATCAATCTTCTACCTAAACACTCGTGAATACGTGAGCCCTAATTTGTATTTGACTCGACCTAAATCAACCGAAACCAAAATACCTCAACACTAGCTATCATATCATCTCACCTTTAAGGCTCTTATTCATTCTAACCATACCTGGCAAGACTGACCCGACCCGACCCGACCCGAATGACCTGATCCGAATAAGCCAACCTGAACCCAACCCGACACCCAAACTGAAGACCCGAATTGACCTGGGGTAACCCGAAACTAACCCGATTACTATTATAGAAAAGGAATCAATATCCCTAAAAAAGTTGAAAATAGCAAACCCGAAAATGACCCGAACCCGAAGTCAACCCGATTTTAATGAAGTGACCCGACCCGAAGCTGACCCAAACTCAATGACCCGACCCCTTTTGCCATGTCTAATTCTAACATGCTACAGAAAGCACAATGAGTAAGCACTTCAATTGCTCAAATAAACATCAGCAAAAAAAAAAGGATGCAAATTCCAGAGATAATGTAAATTGTTAAAAATGAAGTTGAAACAACATTCATGTGGAGTACAGTATAAATTATGTATCACAAGATAAAAGAGTCTCAGTAAACAGTCATTAAAAAAAAAGGAGTGCATGCAACATCTTGTGTTTTCATGAATTGTCTCTTATGTAAAAGGCAGAAAGCTACTGCCATTTCGAGGTCTGCCTTCGAACGTGGAAGAAGAAGAAGAAGAAGAACAACAGGGACTCCCAAATCACCCGTTCCAAACTCGGGGTTGGGAAGCTTGTTCCATATAACCTGTAAACAGAAAAGATAGACACGGACCAACGGCCCAGACTCCAGACTCCACACAACGAAGATCAACTTACATGGATCATGGATCAACCTTCGCTAAAAGGGCAGGATAATCTAGATGTGATGAAGAACCCGCAAAAATAACGGGGTGTGGTTGTTCAATGGAGAAGTAGTGTATGTATTTTAATTATTTCCGGGATGTGGAAAGTACAGAATGGTTGGTTTATTCAGGAGGAGAAACAGGACATATATATATATAATGTGTATATGAACATGAATGTAAAAGGAGCTGTGTGTGAAGAAGTGATTGCGATTTTGCGAAATTTCTCCTGCCTTGGGTTTGTGCAAAAGAATATGGGATGTGAATCTCGTGAGTCGTGACGGTTTCTGAAATCTCTTAAATCTAAAAAAAAGCAAAAATGAGGGAAATATACATATATGAATCTATATATATATTTCCTCTTTTGTTTTAGCTAGAAGCGCCTTCAAGTTCAGTGGTTTTAGTACCTGAGCTAGTAGACTGAGGGATGGACCCGGTCCTGGATGAAACGGACCCACCTGACCCGGTTGATATGCTCAAAGCTGATGTCGTGGTGGTGGGAGCGGACTCTTTGGTGGGCCCTGAGATGGATTCAGTCCGTAAATCTGATGACGAGGATGATGCAGCAAGAGTTCCGGTCAATGATCCAACAGGGTAGGGTGCAACGGGCATATCAGAAAGGGACGATGCAGAGGGACTGTAACTTAGTGTTCCCACAGGATGATCAAACTTGCATGCTGTACCGTATTTGCAAACTCCGTGTGTTGCATAGTAACTACATGTCGGAGTACCCTGAAGTTTGCAAATTCAAATCCACAAATGATTTTTTATAGTCCTTAACTTAATTACCAAAAATCCATACTGTTCATAACATGGTACTAAATTCATCTGTTAGCTAAGATTACCTTCACGTTTTCGTCATTGTATCTAGCCCTAACGAAAACTGCTATATATTTCACCTGCAACGACTCAAAAGGTCGCTGACAACATCATAAGATTCTAAAAACACATGGAAGTAAACGTGTCCTCCCTATATATGTCTCGATCATTTGTTTACCTTTTATATTATTTGTAAATAATATTTGGGAAATTCTCATTTTTACCCTCTAAGTTTTCACTTTTCCCAGTTGTACCCCTGCGTATAAGCAATTCCCAACTGTACCCTTGAACTCTATTAATTACTCTCAACCGTGACTAAACTAGAATTATAAACTAGAATTAGCCGTTAAGTACGGCTGTTAAGTGCCAACTTGCAGTCCTAATTTAATGACATGGCGAGTGACATGTCGGTCAAGTACCCTTTTGGCTTTCGTTAATCCCTAATTACCCCTTCATTCTAATTTCGAGTTTTCACCTCTTCGAAATCAACAACAACATGCAATAATAAGTGAGAAAAGCTATGATGATGATGATGATAGTACATAGAGAAAGAATGGCAGATGATATGGTGATGATCAGTGAATTCGAACAAGGAAAGAAAGGAAGGAAGAGGAAGGGTTTATAGTCTGAAATTAGAATGAAGGGGTAATTAGGGATTAACGAAGGTCAAAAGACTACTAGACCGACATGTCACTCGCCATGTCATTAGATTAGGACTGCAAGTTGACACTTAACAACAATACTTAACGGCTAATTCTAGTTTAGTCACGGTTGAGAGTAATTAACAGAGTTCAGGGGTACAGTTGGAAATTGCTTATACGAAGGGGTACAACTGGGAAAAGTAAAAACTTAGAGGGTACAAATGGGAATTTCCCATAATATTTTAATCAAATGTAAACAAATACAAATGACTGGTGTGGCACACGAGTATGGTGTCACCCCGTGTATGGTGTGGCACACGAGTGGGACAAAAAAATGGGACGGGGGAGACGAAGGGAGCAATATTTTTAAAAGTTTAAAAATGCATCATAATCAAAAAAGCTTCTGAAACGAGAAGTCGAGAACAAAAGTGACGACCTAATAAATAAATAAATAAATAACAAAAATAATCTTAGAGACAAATTACGATCTGCGGCATGATCATTTAATGGATGAAAGATACATACCGGACGTAGAGGAAGACCCATTGGAGTAAGAGCAGAACTAGATTCAGGAGCAACCCATTCTGCAGGATGATGGTATTTACACGAAGAACCGAATTTGCATTCCCCTGTCTTAAGGTAATACTGACACTCTGGCTGCCCGGGTCTTTGAGGAAATGACTGTTCCTTCAATATACTAGTTGAAGGATTAGCATATTGGTAAGATCCGGTGTAAGCCGGTGCTAATGGCGATAGTTGTGTTAGCCCATAAACATGGCTGCTTCCCATCGTTGATGGGTTATTGGGAGTCGTCACAGAGTTTGGTGCCTGCGAAAAGTTATTCAACCAACCCTATGAAAATGTTTTGAAGTAATAACATCGAGTTACTCCTTTCACCTTTGTTTCTATTTTAAAATCTCGCAATAAGCACCTAGAAGAGTGGTAGTTTACTATTTTTGAAAGTCTTAGAAGTAAAGGTACATTTTCCTGAATAATTTTGAGCAAGTTCAAAAAAAAATACGGAGTAACCAATCAAGGCACGATGTACTTACAGGGTAAGGTGCCCAACCAGGAATGGGAACTACACCAGGAGACAACAACATCGGTCCATACGGCCCTTGAAAAGAACCCGGCATCATGGATGGCCTCATAACGGGCCAATCTCCAGAGATGACTCCATATGGATGAGGAGCGGGAGAAGAAATTGGGTAAACAGCCGAGGCAGCTGCAGGAACAGGAGGCATTGGTACGTTTGCAGGCTGTGGGTGATGGAATTTGCATGTTACTCCAAACTTGCATTGTCCCATTTTCACATAGTAAGAACACTCTTTCTCACCCTGTCGAGTTCCAAGGCATCAAAATTCCGTTCATGCAAGAAATTGCTACAAAACTACACCATTGTGATATCCATGACATGGACCTAACTCATATCCACAAAACCCTAAACAAACTCCCACCTCTAAACAAATTGGCTATAGGTGGAGCACAAGTTATAGAGTAGTGCGGTTCAGTTCGGTAAAAAATCAATTCATTTGTTATTGATAAATAGGTGATCTTTTTATACAAGGGGACAGTTCCACAGTGTAAGACCGTTCTTCATCTATAACTACTGTGGGTGAGGTAACTTCTCAATCTTGTAGTGTCCCCTCAACTTAAATGACACGTGACAAAAACCTCACAAAATTCAGTATGAAACAAGTATGGAGAATCAAAGGGAGAAGTAAACAAACCGGGCGCATAGGGTATCCGTAAATATTGAGCCCAAATGAGCTCACAGAACCACCAGTCGCTTGCCTTGGATGATGATACTTACAGGAAGAACCAAATTTACAAGATCCAGTCCTCACAAAATACTGCACCATTTAATCACACACATTACATATACGCCAAGCCAACCTATTCTCCACAAAACCCCCAACTCAATACAACAACATTACTCTATGCCTCACTCCCTCAAGTGCTTTCGCAAATTACACGGTAGTTTTTTTTGTTTCAACGAAGAACGCACTTAGTCGCATTACAATGTATAGGGGGGCTGATTCAAACCTAAGACCTATTGTCCAAGGTACATAGTATCATAGTCTTAACCACTAGGCTAAGACATCTTCAATAAGTTTCAGCCTACAGAGTAGTTAGATGCAATATTTAAACGACTTTTCTGACGACTCAAAAAAAGTTCAAAGTTTTGTTAATAATTGCATCGAATGACGGTTACATCACACTAAAAAGAAGCTTGATTGTGTCAAAAGAGATAAAAGGGCAATTTTTTTTTGAAAACGAAGCGGGATTATGTTATATTAAATCAATTTCTGCCAATGCAAGAATTGCATCCGGAAAAGAAGAGTCATCCACAAGTTCTTCCCCACTTCTTGGGCATAGACGCGCAACATGATGAGTGACTGTCTTTTAAGTCTTCTTTTTTTCAGTGTTTGTGGTCATATGTCAAACGGGAGACAAAAGGGCAATTACAATAGAGGGAAAGGGACCTCCGTCACCACTAGACTAAGACAGATACGGCCAGCATTGAATGACGGTAACATCACAGTAAAAAGAAGCTTGATCAGTTTACCCCCAGCTCGATAAACCGACAAAATAAACTCAAATGTACCTCATCAAGCTAACATAGATTCATAGTGCAACACTTCACAGTTCAATGAAGGTAAATTGAAGTAATTTACCTGACAAATTGGCTGCCCAGATCGGTCAGGGAACTCACCTCCACTCATCCTTACGCCGCCACCGATTACCTTCACAATGCCATTACCCCATTATCATCCCCAAATCAAATCATTCCATATTCACCATATATGATCACTAAACCCAAATTAGGGAAAAAAAACCACTAAATTCCCCAGAATTTAGCCAAATTGCAAGATCAAAGCTTTGAATTAAATTTACAAAAACCCATAAACTGAATTAAATTAAATTTAAAAAATAATTAAAAGAGTGAGAGATTACCGGAGAAGTGGAACGATCACGAGGATGATTAAACCGACAACGATCTCCATACCCACAAACCCCAGTTCTCAAATAATAAATGCAATCTGGGTCACCTGGTCTCTCAGGATACGACGTCGTTTCGCCTAATCTCAGCTCACATACCCTTTCTAAAAAATTCAATCAATCAAAAAATTGATCAAAACCCAATTCAATTAAACTGAAATCAAGATCACCCATGATGATACATTACCATAAAAAAACCAGATTAAGAAGAAAACAAACCTTCAAGACCCGTTTCAACACCTTGATCTATGTGGGTCCCTTCCTCTGTGGAAGAACCTTGACGGTCCATTAATTTGATTAATTAAATTAATGTTAATGACAATGTTAATTACAATTAAGGGGGGTGTTGTATAATAATTATGATTAATTTTGATTAAGTGTGTGTGTGTAATTAAATGTGTAATTAATTAATTAAGTGGGGTTAAGTTAAAGCTGAAGTTTTGAAGTTAATTTGCTGGAAATGTGAAATGAGAGGGGAGTTTTGGTTTTGGTTTTGGTTTTGATTGATGATGAAGTTGCTGACTTGTTTGTTGTGTTGTTTGATGATGGGTTTGGGTTTATATATTTACGTGGGAATTTCGCTTTTTTGGAGTGGGTGGTTTATAGAAGCGCCAAACAGGAAAGAGAATGAAAATCTCTAATAACTCATCATTATTTTATTCTTATTCTTATTACCATTAAGTCTCTTGTGAAGCCGTCTCACGTATGTTTATTGTGAGACACGCTCTATAGTCCACTAAAACTCAAAACGGTAACCGCCATCATGGATTCATGGGAGAGATCTCACAATTAGGATTGTTCAAAAAGTGGCCCAGATCGAACCAGACCGTAAGGTTCGCTCGGTCGGGACCGGAGAACATACCGGTCCGGTCTGCGGGACGCCAAAAAACTTGGTGACAGGTCCGCGGCCCGGTCCGGTCCACACTTTTAAAAAAATCAAATTTAGTGTATTTTTACGGTTTGGTCCGGTCTTAAGAGGGTCCGGTCCGGTCCAGGTTTCTTTGTTACCCGGTCCGGTCTTAAGAGGGTCTGGTCCAGTCCAGGTTTCTTTGTTACCCGGTCCGGTCCGCGGGTTTAGATTTTTGGTTTTGCCGGTCCGCAGCTCGCAGGTCAATCCGGTCCGGTCCGGGTTTGGACCAGCGAACACCCCTACTCACAGTAAACTTATTGTGATACCGTTTCATTTGAGAATTAGTGTTATTCTTATTACGAGTATTATATTACTTGTACAAGGGTAAGGTGATACTCGTGATTTGTTTTCGAAACTCAGGAAAAAAAAAGAGAAATGAGAAGCTATGTAAGGGGTTCCAGTGGTTGAGACGAACGTACCATGGACGATAGGTCTCACGTTCGATCTTCCTTTCATGTTATTGCAATGTGACTAAATGCGCTCTTTGTTGGAAAAAAAATGGTTATATTTGTAAATGTGATTCTGTTTTTGTATGAATGTAACTTGAAATGTGCTTAATGAGGATAATTGAATGAAAAAACGACTTACAATATCATCAATATCTAATTACGGAGCATAAAGTTCTTAAGGTATCTAAATTCTAGATAAACATTTAAGAGTACATGTCAATCGTTTATGAAATATAAAAAAATTTTGATTGACATATAGTACAAGTAGTATTTATTAAATTTCGTAGATTTTATTAATATTTGATCTAAATTGTACTCGGTAGTAATTAATTATTGTTGTACTAAATACGTAGTACTCCATATCAATTTTATTTAAAAATAATAAATAAATAAACATCACAATCAAACATAAAATCTAACTTTTGGAAGGAGTTTAAGTGGTACATTTAGAGGGTAAATGTAACGCCACCTTAACCAGAACCATCTTACCGAGTAAATAAATATGTTACCATCTCGGTATGATCCGAGCTAACACTTTCATTACAATAGGCATGTGCAACG
Organism: Agrostemma githago; assembly: GCA_958450325.1. Classification (NCBI taxonomy): domain Eukaryota; kingdom Viridiplantae; phylum Streptophyta; class Magnoliopsida; order Caryophyllales; family Caryophyllaceae; genus Agrostemma; species Agrostemma githago. Next base: position 74,308,621 of record OY288247.1, on the reverse strand, counting down.
GTAAACTAGTTTATTATTAGTTCAATTTGCCGCATCATATTTCTAAGCTACAACTATATTTAATGGTTTCAAGCTAAAATCTCCTCACTTAAATGAACCCGTTCACCAACAAACTACCCAATCTATACTTTTAATTAAAGGAATTATTTGATAAAAAATACGATTAATACTGTAATTCGATTGATTAAGCTAGTAACTTTGAGTAAGTTAATCCCAAAAGAGAGAAACAATGGTTGAATTGAAGGAGTTATGTCCACTGTCCTACGGATTTACCCGCTTAAGTCTATGTATCCGATATGCCTTGCTAGAGGTCGATGTCGGGTTGACATATAAATGGGTTATATGTCTGGTAGTCTTAAGTGGGTCCATTGGGTCACACACAATGTGTGCGGGATATTATTAATATATCGGTATATTAATATATCGGGTCAGTAGTAATATGACTCAGCTGTGTTGTCGGGTTATGGTAATTAGAGTTATAGTAATAATCTAGTTATGGTAACTAGAGTTATTGTGATAATCTAATTATACCAATATTAGTTGTGAAATAACTTTTATATGGTAACTAGAATTATTGTGATAATCTAAATATACCAATTTGAGTTATGGAATGACTTCTAGGTTAAGTAACCTAGCTCTCTAGCTCTCCTATATAAGGAGGTTCATATGATGAACCAAAACATACAATTCAGAGTATTATTCCATATATTATTAGAGAGAGAGAATTTTGTGAGACCGTCTCACAAAACCCTTATACTAGCATATACACCGCAGTTCCGTACTTGTGTGGATACTAACGGAGGCATCACATCTGGGTTGCTTTATTCTGTCCGTGGGGAATTATATATACTTCTGGGTTATTATATTTCTTATTATTCTTATTAATACGCTCTTCCGCTGCCAATAAGGTATATTCGTTATCCCTCTATTGTTTGTCTTTTCGGTTAATACTTATAACAGATCCTTGGGTTTAAGGGTTGTAACCCTTCAGTGGTATCAGAGCCCCTGTTATTAGTATTAATCAAATCGACTTGAATTCATGGCTCATAATTGGTTATGAGGGATTCAACCCACGTATTAATTTGATTATATTTTTCCTCAAGAGAATTGTTCTAAGTACTTGACGTTTTATGCTTGCATGAAAATAATAAGTTGTTGTAAAGGATGCAATAGGCGGACGTATGCATATTGTAACAAGTTTTGTTTTTGTCTCTACGTGCACACAATATATGATATTGTATGAATACTGTGTAGGGTTGATTGTCTGTACGTGCCACATGTTGATTAGTCATTTCCCGTGATTATGATTACTCCGTATGAATATATGATATTTAGTAGTCGTATGTGACTCATAGTTATGGGAATTTTCGCTCAAGTTTAGGGTTTGTTATAATTTATGAATTTAATTGTTAAAATTCTAAAATTGATCTTTAAAATTAATTTAAAATATAATATTGATTATGATTTAATTTAATTTACCCTAAATTGAACCATCATAATCCCAAATTTCCTTGTTGACGATGAGACTAATTAGATTAGTCAAGATTCGATTGAAATTGGGAACATAAAATTATTAGAATTTATTGTTGACGATGAGACCTAATAAGATTAGGACAAGATTCGTTTTAATTATGGTGGAGACGGAACGAAACAAGGTCAACCCGGTTGACACAAGTGTGACTCGGTCGGAACGGGTGTGACTCGGTCGGAACGGGTGTGACTCGGTCGGCACGAGTATGACTCGGTTGGCACGAGTATGACTCGGTAGGCACGGGTCTGTCCCGGTCGGAACGGGACGACCCGGGCGGCAAAGGTTTGACCAAGACGACACAATATTTACTCGGACGACATGGTGTCGGGTCGAGCGGCGCTTCTAAGAAAAATCGTTTTCTCGCGTTTGTGTGTTGATTATGAATCAAAATGGATTATACTTTTATTTTTCTGAATCAATGAAAAATTAGTTTTCTAAATCAGCTAAATAATATTATGCATTTTAATTATCATATTATCATAAATAGATCGGGAAAAGAGTTTCTCGAGTATTATTTGATTTTGATGAATTGTTCATCTATATGACAATTATAAGTTGCAGATCGATTGTGAATCGAGTTTTGTATATCCGTTCAATTTTTCCGGGTGGGAAATTGTTTCTCGTAGTTGGAAAAATGAAAGATATTGGTGAAATTGTTCAAACCAAATAGTAATTATGAATTATAATATGATTATAAGTCAAAATATGGGATCTTTTAACCTGTTTTATGCACAAATCACTAGCAACAATTGAATTATTATGTCATATGATGCATGATTTTTATTGTTTGAGACTTGTGACTTGTGTGCCTAGAACTGATAGGTCGTCTTGTAAGTTGACCTAAGAGCATGTTTAGGACCCATAATGCATTTAATCCCTCACACAAATATTAAGTATTGCCTTTCCAGAATTGACCACTACAACAATTTCATACCATTGGTTGAAGTGACTGCCTAAGCGGTGCTTTGCCGATGTGTGTGGACTGAGTAGGTGGGTAACGGTTACCCACAGGTTCAATCTGGTTTACTTAACATTGCTATCAAGTCGGACTTGGGCTTTGAGGCAAATAGTTGGTGTCATATGATGACTAATTCCGACGAACCAAGAATTACATAGAGATGTAATTGACAAGTTTGTTGTCTACCTTTACTTTTGGAGCTTGAGCAGTGAGCCCAAGTTCACTTGAGCGACAAAAGGTTTAGGATCTTGGAATATTATGCGAACTTGAGGGTAGTTTTCATGATTTTATCTTAAAATTGTTTAAGATTTTTAATTAATATTAATTATCGTTTTACTTTGCATATACATATAGTTGTAATTTAGTCACCATTATCACATTTATTAAAGATGAGTTTGAATTGTTCAACCTTATCGATTGGTATCTTGAGAATCGTTCTCAAAATTAGAGATACGGATTTTGTCCTTGTGAAGGATAATTCCGACAAATTATTACCAATGTTAATGTACAGTATGGACTGTATAATTAGAGTCATGAAGATGATTATAAGTACCAAAATTAATTGTTTCAATAAAGGGAACCGTTCCCATTAAGTGAGAAAATGTTGAAGATGATCTAATTGATCCGTGTCATATGATGACGTGATTATATTGATAATCAGGAAATTTTGGATGTCTCTTTCTAAAGAATTAGGAATTGAAATCGTTTCAATTAGTCCTAAGTTTAGGTCACTTTATTATGAATAAACATGTGACTTAATAAAGTTTCTCACCTTTTAGCATGAGATGTTAAAAGACGATTGAACATTGTATCAAGAAGGCAAATAATATTAATGTTCTATGAGTTCATTAAGAAAATTGCTTGAGATAATGATTAATGAATCTAAGATGTTGGTTAAAGTAAGGGAAGAATAATTGTTATCATACCCAAACTTGTTGCCAAATTTAGATTAGGTACGATTTTATTAGTCATTAATGTAATGACAGATATTGGACATTGGGAGATAGTTTCTAGAAGTGTCTAGAAAATCTGCAAATCAATTGAAGTATGACTTCTGGTGTGTATGTTACTAAAGTAATAGTTACTTTCATTTCACTGTTTTGGTATAAAGATACCAAATGCAACTATTACATTGTGGATGTGATGACTCAAAGAGGGTGGAATAATGGTATATAAGTGAAGTATTTTATGATGAAATGGACAAACGTTGTTGTTTCATATATAAAAAGAAAATCACTTAATTTTACCATAAAGCTAAATACTGGAATTGAATAATTGTTATTCTTGTACTAGTCATAAGCAAGGACATTGATTCTGTTTCATGTATGGGCATGAAAAGTTTTGATAAAAGTAGAACAATTGTTGCTCTATACCTTGCAAGAATATGAGGTACAGTAAGGCTAACATGATTGTTGAGCTTTACATTTCTAGTAGTGAATGCTTTTATTTACAACATAACGACCAAAAGGATTCAAGTCCCACGACTCAAGTTTTACCTATTATGCCATTGTCCTTAATCCATGAGACAAGAGACATAAGAATAAGTTTCATAATGATGAAATTATAAACCTTATTGATAATGATCAACTGAGGTAAATGGATCTTGTTTAGATGGATAAATGACATTACAAGTGACTCCTATTAATTGTAGTGGGAGGGTACTTAGACTTGTTAGACCACACACATACAGATATGTGTGAGTTTAACTAGTTATGTTGCAAAATGGGTAACACGTATGGTTTTGTTCGATATGATTGAAACAGGGAGGAATTGAACTAAAAGATTGTGATCATCTTAGAAGTAGTGAAAAATGTTTCAAACTATATCGAACCATATTTGATATGATTTGGTCTATGATGAGTCATATGCAGATTTTGTTGACGCTTTAGAAAGTTATGCACTATAAAAGTCTTTGTACAAATGTTGATGAGATTGTCCATGTAAGTCGAAGAATAGACACCATATGAGATATGGATTGAAATGTTCTAAAATAGTTTTTTCTTAATTATCAAGTCTTAAAGTTTAAAGAAAATTGTTTTCTAAAACTTAGACTGAATTATGACATGTGTTTTATTAGAGGTACTATGTTAATTCTACAAACCATCCAAAGAACAAACCTGTTTTGTTGCATGGAGTGGTATGTTTCTTTTAAAGAGATGTGATTTCTAATAGAAACAGTGGGAGTAGAATCGACCTTGAATTATTCAAGATTAACAGGAATTCTCTACAATTGTTGAAGAGGATATTGATGTATCCATGAAAAGTCATGATCATCTTACCTGCAAAATATTACCCTACATAGGTTTGACCTATGATAAGACAATAATGGGCAAAAATTCCAAGAGTCACATGAAGTCATAAATCTAATAGATTCCATATAATATAACTACCAAGTATAGACTTTGGTTAAATGGATCTTATAGTGAAGAATAGTCTTCAATATAAAGATGATATGGATTGATATAAGAGTATCTATGAAGCGTTGTTGGTAGTTAAGGATTGATCTCATAGTAATGACTATGGAAAAATTCTTCTTACAACATTATGCTTAAGTCTATTAAAATCGTTTTAGCATTTTGAATGTCATCACTCATTTGATGAGTTTTGGACATATATGTGTGAAATACATTTCTTGAGAGAGATGCAATATGATGTGTGCGCGACTCATCGTATGAATTTCATATTATCAAAATTGCAAGACAAATGTGAATGATCCAATTTGATTGGAGCAAGTACTATGGAGTCATATCTTCGTTCTTAATATGGTAATTCAAAGATGTTTGTTTTCCTTTGAGACGAAGAGAGACAAAGTGTGTACAAGAGGCTAGTGGGAGTGCATTTATCATTATGATTTGGTATGTAAGTGACATACTTCTCTAACTAAACAACATTTGGTTGCTTTAGTCTATGAGACTTGGCAAGAAAGTTGTTTATTATGTGCTCGTGTGACGAGTAGATACTAATCTAGTGAGTGTCACTAAATTGCTATCTAAGAATTGTTCTTGTGCGCTTAAGAAGCAAAAGATGAATTATTTAAGAGATGCGCATGATGTGATAAGCGAATTATTGTAAACAAGTTACAACTATTCATATTTCCAAATAGACAAAGATGACGTGAGATTGTAATCTCAGTAAATTTTGTTTTGGATAAGAAGTTGTGTGTTGGAACGGTTCCAAAGGACAACTTTATGACTGATATTGTAACTAAAGTTAGTGTTCTATTGCTTTTGAAGCAAATAGACGTTTGATTACGAATTAAGCACACACTCAACTACTTTAAAGTTTATGAAGCAATTGTTGCTTATGAAACTAACAGTTTGCCTTAATTGAGATAAGGTAGATTGGTCATATGCTTGTAAATAACTTATACAAATGTTGTATGTCCCGAAACCTTCTCTACACAAAGATCATATTGGTTATGATCGGTATAAGACGCATGGGCGAGTGGTCTTAGTACTTTTAGAAGTGTTTAGTTTAGTGGGAGTTATTTCGATAATTGATATATGTATGACATATTGTCATTTGGTTAATGTAACCGAGTTTTGTCCCTAAATAATTTACATTGATGAAATAGATCACTAAGTACGTGACTTAGTCTTGGAACTCTATTTGGATGATGTAATTATTTTGTCTCTAGTCAGGGTATTGTGTTGGGACATTTGAATACCCTTAAATGACTAGTGTGTGAGTTGGTTGATGACTAAGTTCCTTGAGTCATAGGTATTGAGATACTAAACCAGGCACACGGGTGTATGTTAAGAACATGCATTAGACAGACCCACCGAAAAGGATTTTACTAAGATTTCGCTTAGTGTCAGTAAAGTTCTTTGCAAGTTACGAACTTGTATGGTCTTTAGACCTGAGTCTTTGACTATTCTGTACATGTGATGTGTATGTTTTGATACTATTCCACGTCAGCTGTGAAAGGGGGCTATGGATGGTTATTGGGCATGCATGGATCATGTGATAGGATGTGGTTAGACAAGAGGGGATTTGCTCTTCCTTTATTGAAGGGAATTTATTGTTTCTTGGCCACTCGAAGAGTGTGACTTGTGCAAATGCGTGGCCGCGCTCAGATAGGATGATTGTCATCTATCTGCTCTTTTAACAAGTCAGCTCAAAGATTCGAGTAAAAGATTGAGATATGTGAGGATGACACTTCTTCTTACCTCATTCTCAATTGGAGACAATAGTAGCAAAGAGACTTAACGCCGTTCTTGAGAGGACATGTACAAGTGGGAGACTGAAGGAGTTATGTCCACTGTCCTACGGATTTACCCGCTTAAGTCTATGTATCCGATATGCCTTGCTAGAGGTTGATGTCGGGTTGACATATAAATGGGTTATATGTCTGGTAGTCTTAAGTGGGCCCATTGGGTCACACACAATGTGTGCGGGATATTATTAATATATCGGTATATTAATATATCGGGTCAGTAGTAATATGACTCAGCTGTGTTGTCGGGTTATGGTAATTAGAGTTATAGTAATAATCTAGTTATGGTAACTAGAGTTATTGTGATAATCTAATTATACCAATATTAGTTGTGAAATAACTTTTATATGGTAACTAGAATTATTGTGATAATCTAAATATACCAATTTGAGTTATGGAATGACTTCTAGGTTAAGTAACCTAGCTCTCTAGCTCTCCTATATAAGGAGGTTCATATGATGAACCAAAACATACAATTCAGAGTATTATTCCATATATTATTAGAGAGAGAGAGAATTTTGTGAGACCGTCTCACAAAACCCTTATACTAGCATATACACCGCAGTTCCGTACTTGTGTGGATACTAACGGAGGCATCACATCTGGGTTGCTTTATTCTGTCCGTGGGGAATTATATATACTTCTGGGTTATTATATTTCTTATTATTCTTATTAATACGCTCTTCCGCTGCCAATAAGGTATATTCGTTATCCCTCTATTGTTTGTCTTTTCGGTTAATACTTATAACAGATCCTTGGGTTTAAGGGTTGTAACCCTTCATGAATAACCCACTTCAAATTTTTCATATTTACAAAAAAGTTATCACGTTAAATCATTGCACTTATATTTTAAGGAAAATGATAAATACAATCCTTAGGGTTGTATCTAAAAGGCTAAAAGAGAAAAGAAAATGTTAATACTTGCATTAACTGCATCGACGTATGTGTAATTTATTCTTAAATTTCTAATTTTATGTCAAATATAGAAGATATTTAATGCTTAAATACAACCCTAAAAACTGTATTTAACATTGCCGATATTTAAATAAGTGGATGAAAATTTAATACGAGTAATTATTTTTGAAGTAAAAATAAAGTCGGTGAGAATGGATTGTTGAATGTTGGAAAAGGTCGAGGTTGTTGGGGGCTTGGTTATGATGCAAGTATAAAATCTAAGAGAAAATTGTGTAGGGAGAGAGAGTGATTGGAGAAGAAGAGGTCGAGTACACAATACCACATTACCACCACGACGCAAGTCACTCGTACAAGTAAACCGACACACGCATAATAAAAGAAGAGTGATATGCGTGCTCGGGCTACTTTCGTAAATGTCTCATTTTTTCAGTTTTAGTTCAGTTCAGCTCCAGGAGACATATTTTGTCTCTATATTTCAGTCAGTTATAGTTAAATTAAGTTTAGTTAAGTTAAGTTCAGTCAGTTTCAGTCCAAAAAAACAGAGTCTTACTACTATTTTTTTTTTTCCACGAAGAGCGCACTTAGTCGCATTACAATATTGGGGGAGGGAGATTCGAACCTGAGACCTACTATTACTACTAGTCTACTACTCTTTAAGTCTTGACGTGCTCATAATGTGGAGAAATGGAGATTAGGTGATTATACAATCAGTTGTACATAACTCTATGTACAAATGGTTTTAAAATTTTGAGCTTTTATTACAAAGATTTCGAATTTTGCTGTAAACTTTCTGAGATTTATTAGTGTAAAGTTGTCGATTTAAATCGCATAATGTTTAAGCTCAAAAAAACTTACCACTTATCTCAGAAACTTTTATAAGCTCAATAAATATTGTACAACCAGGTGTATAATCATATTTTCCATGTCAGATGTACTCCATCTGTTCAACTCCACTATTCACGGTTCTTCCAGTTACGATTTGAGCTGACCAATGTTACAATTGAGCCGTTTGGAAAGTTTTATCGGGTCTGCGGACACTACAAGATATCTTCGGTTTAATTTCAGACTCAATAACCAGTGAGCGTCCATTTCGCACGAGTTTCTGTCTGACACGAGTTAGTATTTTGTGATGCTCTTACCGCTCCTCTGTTGATTCTATAAATTTATAAGGAATTAAGGATGCGTTATTTCACCTAAAGAATAAACCAATCGATTTCCAGAATGTTTTTTTCCGGGTTATTTTGCGTGCTCGATTTCCTAGCACTTATTTGGCCCAATTGTTAACCAATTTATTCGGCCCAAATTTGCCTTAACCCATTGTTTTGTTCTTAATAGGACCCATATCATGACTGAATGGACCCATCGCCCGTTTTTGGTGCTAACAACTACGGTGGATACATTTGATAGGGTTTTGCTCTAGGTATTGAAAATTCTAAACAAGTCGAAGATATTCAACAATTTTCCTGTGAGACTGTTTCACGGTACCAGTTATCGTGAGACTTACTGATAAAAATAAAATAATAATAAACGTAATTACCTTGTATGTGAAAGGTCTCACACTAAATTTACCGTAAATATTTGGTGAGAAAATCATAAAAAGTTGGATGATGTATTTTTTAATTTTTTTTAATATTATTCCATTTGTTATACCCATTAAATTTAATTCAATAAGTTATTCCACAATTATCTTAGTAATATTGAAACGTGTATAAATTATTAAATTACGTACTAGTAAATTTGTACTACATAAGTATTTGTTATGGTTTTTTCAAAATTTTCATGTTGATTATAACAATTATCTTGATAGTTCATTTAAATTTTATGCATACACCTTTTAAAATATTAAATATGTGAAAAACATTCTTCTTTAAATATAAAACCAGTGAATGAAGGGAATATAATATTATATAATAATATAAAATAAAATATATATTCTTTTCATGTCATTCATTTATTTATTTTTATATTATCTATAAACAAAATATTTCCGGAAAAAAAAAATAAATGATCGAAACAACATTAAAACAAGATTCAGTAACACCGACAAATGATCAAACAATCCAAATTAAACAACTCATCCATATTACAATTAAATTAAAGTACAAATTAGACATCAAATCCCAAACCCTTTACAAACTAAAAAACACAAAATTAACAAAAAAAAAAAAAAAGTCAAGCACTCAAAAACAATTAATCACACAAATTAAAAACATACACACAAACAAATTATAATCAACAATCAATCGTCTTCAATTCGATATCAATTCATTCTTTATTCTTCGTTCAGTTCATCTTCTACGCATCTCTAACTTCAAACACGTTACGATTCTTAACAACAATATCGTACATGTGCATGGACTTAAACTTGCGGAAATCCTTAGGCAATGAAATAAGGTGGACCGTCCCTCGTTTATGGTATTGTAACAAATCATAATCGTCGTAGTAACGCTCCCAACCTAAACTCAATAACTTCGGTTCTAGCTCATCGTAACTCGTGATCGTTTCATTACTTGGTAGATGAACTAACACCTTTCGTTGCCCGCTTATGGATTCTGCTCCCGGGTTCTCCACCAGTCTCACCACCCCGTTTTTGAACACCCATACGCCCGACATTGCTCTTTTTTTTTTTTTGTATGTTTTGTTCTAGGTTAAGTTTTTTTTTTTTTTTTTTTTTTTTTTTTTTTTTTTTGGGATAATATGGGGAAAGGAATAGTTGGAAAAATTTGAAGGTGTAAGGAAGATGGAGTGTGCATGGGCAATTTATATAGGGCCAAAGGGTGGTGATAGAAAGACCATAACGTGGGCCATAGTGTGGGCCGTTATGGGTTGTTTGGAATGGTGGATGGAGGAGTAGATAAGGGCCCATTTAATTAAGTATAAGAATTTTCATTCACGTTATGAGACCGTTCTACATGATAATATTGAGCCAGTAGGTTAACCTAAAGCTTAAATTTGTACTCCGTAACACCTAGTTTATTTTTATTGGGAAAAATTGTGTAATAAGACTGTCTGATACTCCCCTGTCTCGTTAGTTTAATATTTATTCTCATTTTTGATAAGTTGTTGTCGGTTATAAATGATAAAATAGTATGAGTAGTTTTTTTTTTGTGTACCAAAAGAATCTGACTTATTCTCTTGAGTCTTGGCACAAAAACTCTAGAAAGACGGTTAACATTATTGAGAGACATCTTTCTAATTAAGGAATATTTAATTTTCATTTTTCATGTTGAGACGATCTCAAAAACATACTCTTTCCTTGATCTTTGTGTAAAATCAATACGGAGTAAATAAAAACTTATTCATGAGTTACTGTATTTCTTATTGATAACCTCCACTTTTAGTTAAGTTTTTTGAACAGTTCAATGCTATGGAACAGTCCTATAAAAGGATTATTCTTCTAAGTTCTAATTGATATTTTCACTTTTTAAGTTGAAATTTTCTCTGTTAAGTTTGTCATATGTTAAAATTATTATATTAAGTTAAAACATGGACAATATATAAGTGATGTAAAAATATTAACTTAGAAAATTATACTATAAACGTTTTAAATTTTTAAATTATTTATAGGTGTGAATGATCCTACTAGCCTAGCCAGCCGCCTCAAATGTTAGACATAAATTCTTAACAAATTTGTAACGGGTCAAGTAGTGTACATTAGACAAAAACTATAGTGGCAAGTGGGTAGCAAATAATTTGTCATTATTCATCCAAGTGAATGATATTTGACCCGTTATAACCTTGTGACGGATATATCCGTCACAAGGGAGACTTACTCAGTGTTAGACGATATATATAAATGGCAAATAAATAAGAGTAAATGATGGGCGTAGAGCAAAGTTGGGTGAGAAAAAGATATGATGTTTTTGTATAGAGATGGAGAGGAATCAAGGGATGAGGGGAATTGTATGTCTTTAAACCCATTTGTCCAACTCTTGAGAATCTTTATTTGATAGAGAGCCCAAATGCCATTGGAAAGCAAGAGGATAGAAAATTAAGGCATTGCTTACAAAAAAGCAATTCAAATCCGCACAGATTTTCTGTTTCATTACGTGTCTAATCTCCTGTTCTATTAATATTTATTGCAATATATAATCACTTTTACAAAATTTATTACATTACTCTGTATCATGCTAAAGATAATGTTTTAACCTAGTAGTTAAGATCAGTTATCATAGACAATACAGAGTACGTTTCAGGTTTGAACTCTCATCTCTGTAATATCAACTGAATTTAAATTAGCTCACTGATAAAGAACACAATTTCAAGAAATATATAATGAAATGATGAGTACGTATAATGTTAAATGATCTGATATAATATGACGGTTTTCCAACATATGTAATGTTGCATTCTAACTTGTAGATGGTTCAAATATATTCTTATATGGACGTTAACAAAGTATTATGGCGATTGAAGTTGATGGTTTTGCACTCGAAGAGGTGTATATACATATATAATTATTTGTTTATTATAGCTTGAATTCATGGAAAAGTAGTTATTCCCAAAGCAAAATAGAATTTTATTTGTTCAAGAATATTTGTAATTGAGTATGTGCGTGTGTTACTTTCATTACCCATGTAATTCTACACTAATTGGATATCTCATTATAATTAGTGCATGCAAGAACATATTCTTATCGAAGCTTTATTTTAATCTTTCAAGCCCTAGCTTTTGCATTTTTGTAGATTCTCATCTACTAGTGCTACATTCATTTATTATTATTTTTCAAGAAAGCGGTAGATAATTTTATTCATCCAAAAAAGGAATAAAAATTACGATCTTACAAAGAGATCAAAACAGCCAAATATTAGTCCGAGAATCTCTCTACGATAAAATGAGACTATGATTAACAACAAGGGCCTCTGGGGATCAAGAGAGATCAACAGAAATCCTATGATTACTACGTTCTTCCCAGAATACATAAACAGTTGCCATGATGGAGCAAATCTGCCATTGGAGTAACCAATTATTCCTACTAGATCGACGAGATTCATTTATTATTATTATTGACATCGTTTTTTTATATACTTCACATAGGCGGTAAAAGTTCAAATGAATGTTCTCCATGTGAAAGCATGGGAAATACTCAGAAATTTTCATGAATTGCAAAAAAGAGGGTTGTTTTTTTGGTTGCCTCAACATTGCACAAACATAACGAAGATGTCTTAGGCTAGTGGTTAGGACCAGATGTTCTGGGACAGTAGGTCTCAGGTTCGAATCCTCCCTCCCCCTATATTGTAATGCGACTAAGTGCGCTGCATAAATGGAGGAACTTGCTCACCAACCCCCCTCTTGGTAACTTGCAATTCCCGTGAATTAAGTTACCGCATATGTAACCAAATGCCTTTTAGAAATTCTCGTGAATTAGGAAAGAGAATTTTCTACTTCCCATGAATTTGTACTTTCTGCATCAACCAAACGAGCCCTAAAGTTCTGTGTAGTAATAAAACACAATAACGAAAATGGTCAAGTGACTGAATGCCCGAGTCTTAATGGATGTAATTCAGATGGAGATCATGGTTCAATCCATGTAATGAACAATTTTTGCAATGCTACTTTATGTTTTTATTTTTATATAGACATTTTGTTCAATCAAATACGACATCTTGTGTTCTAACTCGACTTTATAAACAAAAAAAAATTAAGAATTCTTTCGATCAAATTCTAGAATCGTTGATGCTTGATATGTAGATCAGAACAAGTTCGACAATGATACCTAGAAAATTTTTGCCAAGCAATCACTTTCACTAATGTACATTGTGTTTTGGAAGAGACTAATGTACTCTTATTGAACAATAATTAAGACCAAGTAAACGAATTGTAGTTGTATTGAAATGTCAAAATATTCCATGTTAGGTAAAATATACCCTAAATATAAAGTAAATCAAAATAAATGCATGTTTTAGGTATGACAAGTATAAAGGTACGGAGTAAATACCCAGGTTGCACCGATACGGACATGTATCGGACACGTGACACGGCATTCCAAATTTTGTAGGATACAGACACGGCAGGGAAAAAATCAATATACATATTTAAACAAAGAGAATTTGAAGTACCTAAGATATACGTTTGGTTAGTTACACTATCACAATTATCGTAAAATAATAAAACAAAAATTAAAGTCTCGTGAATTTGAAGTTAAAAATCAAATCTTAAAAATTGAAACAATTGTACCACTATAATATAATTATTAGTTAGTTATAATAAGTGTTTATAGCATCAATTAACCTCCGTAAACCTACAATATTATCATTTATTAAATCCGGAAACCAATAAAACAACGTTAGGTATGTCCGACGAGTCTCTAAATATTACGAACCGGGCCGGACACGTTTCCAAATATGACGAACCGTGTCCGAATATATTAAAAAAACCAGACACGGTTTTACAGGTGTCCGACACGTATCATCGTGTGTCCGACGTGTGTCGGTGTCCGACACGACACATTGGTTTGGAGAAGTGTCCGTGCAACCTAGGTAAATACTCATCCGGACACTATTTTTTTGCTCAATTTCATTAAAATACTCCTCGCAAATATTGAGGTAATGGAGCAAAAAATAGTGTCCGAGGAGAGTAGCAAATTAGTGTTGGCGGACACGGGTTGCAAAACCACGTTATAATTAACAGATTTTATTAACGAGCTTGACTAACATATATAATTAGTACAATAGATTTTATTAACGAGTTTGATGGACTCTTTAACTTTTGAAGTCTCGGAATTAGGAAGCCGGTTGTCTACACTCTTGCATTACTATAAAATCACGCTTATGCTAAGAAGAAGGGCTAAGCTCAGGTGGTAAGAGAGCTCTCTTAGTCGATCAAGAGGTTGAAGGTTTGATTCTCAAACCAAAAAAAATCACGATAGCTTATGCTAATAATGAATGTCTCAGGGAATTGAAGCTTGGTCGTTGATATTAGTCTGCAATGAATTCTCCTCGACTGTCCCAAGGTCGCGTTTCAAACGATTTCCCCATAACACTTCTTTTCCCATTAACGGTACCATCTTCAAGCTTATACTCGGGAAAGTAGTCCAGAAATGTCTTGCTTCCTAGTTCATCGACTCCACTGAACAGGAAAGACTTCAGCACATCCTGCACAGAATACAACTAACTACATTGAGAACAGAACTTCATGTGAAGCTGTGAAGTGTAATCAATCTCATTGACAGTAGGAAGTTTACTTGTGCACCCGTCTCTCCGACCAAGTTCTTCAGCATTTGGTGCCCGGGATCCTGATTCACTCACTCAACTTAATAATAATGCTGAACCAATTCAATTCAATTCAATTCAATTACTTTCATCAGTTGAAAATCGAACCTTTTCAGTTCTCCATGTTAGGTACTTGTGTTGTGCTTCCATATTCAGCAAAATCCGAGCAGCATCAGACTCCTCTACTGCCTCGTCCATTAAGTCCATCCACGCCTGCAGATGCAACCGTTCATTTATTTCCTGATATCGAACTAAAAACATAATCAAATTACAGCATCCTGGTCCAAAAATCAGTGACGGACCTTGAAGTAGTCCTGGAAAGCTTGGAACAGAACATCGTTCTTCTCCTGGGTAGGAGGAAATCGAGTCCATATAACAATCGGTGAAAAGAATCTCAAGGATTCACTCGTAAGTTTTCCTCCCCAAGGCAAAAGCTGCGAAAGATCTAAATCGAAATCAGTGACATGCATGATATGATGACCTCAAACTGTAATCTAAATAACGAAGTACTCGGTATAATAACTTACTTCAGCATACTTAGCACCTAGAGGCATCAAATCACGGTAATACTTGTCCTTGTAGTGTTTATCGGTTATGACATTGTGCAGCGGATTCAGATCCCTAGACGTGATCAAAGACAACGAAAATGAATCAAGATAAAGTGGATTGGCACAACTTACAGTACAACAATGGTGATAGCCGGGTTAGAGAAGAAGTTGGCACAAAAGATAGGCAAGTCATATTCGAGCTTTGGGAATATAGCCAAGTCCAACACCTGCTCATTATTCATTACTCATTCATTAAGACTTGGATATTCGGAGGTAATGTGACCAAAGGTCGCGTGCTCGAATCATGGCTGTGTACATGAGTACCTGCAATGAATCGCCCCCGTTAATGTACATACTGCGCAACAGTCTGATTTTTGGAGCCTCGAAGGATAGAAAATCGAGTTGTGCCTTTTCATTTATGGCTTGAATACCGCTCACCCTCTCCTGCAAAAACTAAGCCCATCAGATAGAGTTATGCAATTTCATAAGCTTAACTGAACTGACTAAATCAAACTGAGTTAATACAACTTAGTCCCGTTCTTTTCAGCTCACTCTAGTTCAATTCAGCCCACATGTGGTTCATTATGTCTCAGTTATTCAGCTCACTTAATAACATGGTATTAGAATGAGTCGACATGACCAAAGGTCGCGGGTTTGAATTCCAACAATCTCCAAAAATGTCACAATTGGAATTTCAGCACTCTTCGTCTCATCCACCCCAATGACTGTTAGTATCTCCGTTTTGATTGAGATGGTTCATCTATCAACTAGGCTGACGAAATAAGCTGGAAAGAATACGGGCACAGAATGGAAGAGAGTGGGTGGAAGATGAAGATTGAAGAAGCTGTAGCTGTACCTGTGGAGGTGAAGGAATGAGTTGGGTATGAGAAGTGGATTGATTCAATGCAAAATCAACAAATCTGTGATAAGAAGATGAAGCAGCACAAACCACTTGTTGATTGAACACCTTCTTCATTATCCCTCTAAAGTAGTTGCTGTACCTGTACCTGAAGCATGGTTCAGGTTTCAGCAGCATTCCCTGCAACCTTATTGCCTCCATCTTTTTACACCTTTAGCTTCCTATCTTACTCCATTCACGAGATGAGATTATTGGAAGTTCGATTCTCACCAACGACAAAAAAAATATGGATTAAATGTGACTGGTGAAGTTGGTCATGTGTGTGTTTTTGGAAGGAAGGCTACGTGGTGTGTTTTTGAGCGCATGTTGTGCCAAGTTGTTCTTGAGATGAGACCTTCTCGTATATCTTGGATTCTTGATTTTAGTAACCAACTCACCTCACCATCATCATCTTTGCTTTTGTCTTTGTCCCCAAAAGTATTGTCATGACTCATGACTCCTGATTAAGATTCATATATCCGTTTTCTAAGGGCTCGTTTGGTTACTCATCTAATTATCGGGAAGTGTATTTTTAGAGAGTTGTTTGGTTGTCCACCTCATGAAAATTGTCACTTCCTCTGTAATGGGAAAATATTTCTGTAATTCTCAATAAATATAAATTCACGTGAATTTAAGTTCCCGATAACTTCATCTTTCTATGGTGAACCAAACGAACCCTAATTGTCGTAGCTTTGAGATTCAAGACATTTTATTTCTGTCTAGGCTTAAAATTTAATACTGAGTAGAGTATATTATAATGCTTTAGTCTCTCTTTAAATTTAAAATATGTAGGCACGTTCAAGAATTTGTCCCCGTTTAAATTTAAAACCGATAGACGGATTCAAGAATTTGTCAAATGTACGAAACTTGAGGGAAATATTACTAAATAAAATTATAATGCCTGATTTGGTCATTGGCTGAGAGTATAGACGGTCTCATAGGAGAGTTTGATAATCCTTGGAACACTTGTCATATGATTCGATATATATTTGACTCGACGGTTGCAATTGTATATGGAGTACTTAATTATTCTTGTTGATTTGTGTATGAATGAATGGTCAAGATCTGTACAGAGTAATTCAAAAAACTTGACCTCATCATAACAGAACATTGCTAAATTAGGAATATGAATTTATAGAACAACAATCAAAATCAAATCGAGTACTAGATCGAGTTCTCGCTCATGTTTCGGCCATTACTTGAACAAGATTCGTTCTATAGGCTCGTATAAGGCGCTTGAACTTGGAAGATATTCAATTTATACATGGAAAACCAACCTACAAAGTCGAAAGATGCTGTACTCCGTACCTTTAACCATAGTAAAGGGGTTTTATTTAGTCGACACGTCCCAGGTAAGGTAAGCATCGACTGAATCCAGAGAAGCCGTTACCTGCCCTGCCCGCCAAACAAGAAATGAGAATAAAGCAAATAAGACGATATCAGGCTTTCAGAACGACAAGATTAGATATCAGTATATCACGATTGGGGTGGCTCGCAATTCTAGGTTTTCAATACGAAATTTAATTCCCTCAATAAATCTCTGTTATCGGATTAGACCAACTACTACAACAAATGCTAGATATTGATATTGATACACTCAACTTCAATGTTTACAGTATTTACTACTCTGCACTCTGCAGCTGCTGATGAAGACCATACCCACTGAAACTCTAAACTCCAGCACCTTTTCACACTGCAGTGGACTTCACATAGTATAAATAGCACAAGGAACAAGCATAAAAAGGGCAAAACACACAAATACAATGCAAGGAAATAGAGTAATGCAAATAGTTATAGTATTGCTTTTGATCGGTTCAACGTTCATAGAAGTTGAAGCCAGGAAGCTAACTAAAACCAGAAATGGCAGAGTACATAGAAAGAAAGGGGGCGGTAGTCGAGCTAAGAAGGGTGGGAAGAGTAGACATAAACCTCCAAGGCATGGTGGTGGTGGTGGTGGTGGTGGTGGGAAGACGGGTGGAACTGGAGATTCAAACTGTGATCCGCTTTATCAGTATCTCTTTGGTAGCTGCGGCCAATGGCCATTCCCCCAAAATTCTCCCGACAATCCATTTCAGCCTCGACCAATGCCACCTATTACCCCTTCCCCTCCTCCACCACCGTTGCTGCCTTCACCTCCATTTGCACCTTTAGTACCTTCCCCTCCCCCACCATTTGCATCGCCACCACCATTTATACAACCACCTTCGTCTCCATGGGTCTCACCACCACCGCCATTTGTATCACCACCACCACCAAATCCAATTCCTTCCCCACCGCCACCAATCCCCTTATCACCACCTCCGCCATCACCACTTCTTCCACCCCCAAATGCATCACCACCACCACCAATCTCCTTATCACCACCTCCACCATCACCGATTCTCCCACCCCCAAATGCATCACCACCACCGCCAATTGCATTACCCCCACCACCAATTGCATCACCCCCACCAACTCCTATCCTAACACCACCACCACCCATTGCCTCACCACCACCCGCACCAATCTTACCACCTCCAACACCAATCCTCCCACCACCAATTGCCTCACCACCACCAGCACCACCAATCTTACCACCTCCAACACCAATTGCCTCACCACCACCCACCCCAATCTTACCACCTCCAACACCAATCCTCCCACCACCAATTGCCTCACCACCCCCCGCACCAATTCAACCACCTCCAACACCAATCCTCCCACCACCAATTGCCTCACCACCACCCGCACCACCAATCTTACCACCTCCAACACCAATTCTCCCACCACCAATTGCCTCACCACCACCCACACCAATCTTACCACCTCCAACACCAATTCTCCCACCACCAATTGCCTCACCACCACCCACACCAATCTTACCACCTCCAACACCAATTCTCCCACCACCAATTGCCTCACCACCACCCACACCAATCTTACCACCTCCAACACCAATCCTCCCACCACCAATTGCCTCACCACCACCCGCACCAATCCTTCCACCACCAACCCCAATCTTTCCACCACTGGCCTCACCACCACCAACACCAATCCCTTTATCACCACCACCAGCACCAATTGGTCCATTTGCATCACCACCACCAACGCCAATACCTATATTATCACCACAAACACCAACAATTCCATTTGCATCACCACCTCCAACACCAATTCCTAACAAAGATCGTACTTAGTCCCAATACAATATAGGAGGAGGGTATTCGAACTGAGACTTACTGTCCCAGAGCACCTACTCTTAACCACTTGGCCAACTGGCCAAGACATCTTCGGTGGTGAGTCCTGAAGTTGGTCATGTGTTTTTGGAAGGAAGCCTACGTGGTGTTTTATTGAGCGCATGTTGTGCCAAGTTGTCCTTGAGATGAGACCTTGAGATCAAGATTGATATATATCCGTTTTCTAATTGTCGAGATTAAAGACATTCTATTACTGTCTCGACTTAAATTTTAAGATATTATTATTATGCTTTAGTCTCTCTTTAAATTTAAAATCAATATGCTCGTTCAAGAATTCAAAACGGATAGAGGGGTTCAAGAATTTGTCAAGTATATGAAACTTGATGGAAATATACTACTACAAGAGTAAATTAAATCGATTGAGAGGAGTAAAAATTGCCTAGGTATAGACCGTCTCATAGGACAATTAGTGATCACCTGTGGAAGAATCGTGAACCACCATATAGGAATCAGTTCACAATACGATTACGGTAAGACCGTCTTATACAAGAATTAGTGTGATATATTTACAATTTTTATAGTAGTATAAATTCATTCTTCTTGATTCATGTATAATGTTCAAGATTATAGAACAATCAAAATCAAATCGAGTACTAGATCGAGTTCTTGCTCATGTTTCAGGTTTGGTCTGTATAAAATATACTCCGTATAGAGTATAAGACACTGGCCTTGGGTCATGGATTCCCGGAATCCTCGCATTTGGAAAGTAGTAGACGGCCATTACTTGAACAAGATTCGTTCTATAGGCTCGTACAAGACCGTGGGCAAATGTGGCGAAAAGAGTTGGTGTGCGTACCGTGCTATTTATACATAGAAAGCCTACAAAGTCGAAATATGTTGTGCTCCATACCTTTTACCATGCCACAAGTTTTATTTAGACTACATGTAAGCAGCAACTGAATGCAGCAGAGGAGCCTCCTACCAGCTCCCGACTTCCAAGCCATTACCTGCCAGCCATTGGAGAAATGGGAATAAAGCAAAAAGACAATATCCCATCTGAGAAATGAGAATAAAGCAATTGGAAGACTAATTGCAGCAGCAACTTACCATCTGGATCAAAGAAAAATACTTGCTTGGTTTTTCCATCGGGTTGAGTCTTCACAAAAGTCTCGATCCCTTTATCCTATGTATTCATTATCAACGTAAGATTAGCGACCACGTGATTTCAGGGAGAAACATATCAGGGTATATAATAATGAATAATAAACGAAGAGTCTTTTGTAACGGTTTTACACCAAATACTGGTATTCACAGAGCTTTTCAGTTGGGTATTTCGGGTACAAAGCATTCAGTTTTAATACATTTGTGAAGAATAAAGCACACTTGATATCTTAATGCATAATTCATTGGAAAATAGGATTATACACCTGGTGGTACAATAGCATTGTACCACCAGGGCAAAGTTGTTGAGCTTTTGTATATATTTATTGAGTTTATACAAGTTTTTGAGCTGAGTTGTAAGTTTCTGAGCTTAAACATTTATGTGATTTAACTCGACAACTTTACACTAAAGCTCAGAAAGTTTACAGCAAAACTCGGAACTTTTGTGATAAAGCTCAAAATCTTAAAACCAGTTGTACATAGATGTTACATCTATGTACAACTGGTTGTATAATCCTCTCATTATAATTCATCACGATCTAGAACAGAAACTAAGTCCAACCTATCAACTAATACCGAGTATTTTTGGGGTTTTAGTTTATACATCCAATTTAGTCCAAATTCCCTCTGAAACTTAGCGAATTGTGAATCGTTAAAAGCGAAATCTATCATGTCATTCACTAAAAATACACATAACAAATGCTCTAATCGTGAATCAGTAAAAGGGTATTCATAGCGAATTCTGAAACCATGTCTTGGGTAGTAAAACTCTCATTTTTACAAATTCTGGGTAGCAAAAGTCGATTATTCCAACAACAATATCATGCCAGTTTACAGTTAATCTACAACATGCCATTTAATCTAACCAGGTAAACCTAAAATCATGTAAATTTTGAGCATTCAGCAAATATCAATTCTCCAATACACTAAAAAAATTCAAACAGTTTTTTCCAGAAAAGTTGAATACCTTAAGAGAATCAACGAATTCATCAAAATTCGATACGCCAAAAGAGAGATGATGACCTCTAGGGAGATTCTTGGGGTCTTTAACAGGAGAAACAGCACTAAAGGGGCTTTCAGGAAGATTATTAGATGGGTTTCTTTGAATAAGATGAAGGGCGAAGGAAGAAGCTGGAATTTTGAGCCATATGACCTCAAATTCCCCAAATTTTGGGCTCTCTATCTGCTCAAACCCTAAAATCTGTCAAAATCAAACAAATTAGCAGTGAATAAGGGGAAATTAATACGGTAATTGGAGGGAGGTAGAGGGTTACGTACTTGTTGGTAGAAGGAAGCGAGGCGTTTGACGTCTGATGATTCTCTGGCTATGTGGTTCAGGGTTACTCCTGCTGCCGCCATTTGTGTTCACTGATGAACTGGTGATAAGGTGAAGTGAAGCAGAGTAATGTATTCCACATGGGCAAGTAGATCCGATAAAACGGGTCAATCAAGTCTAGGGGTGTGCAAAATTCGAATCGGACCGGACCCGGAATAAAAAATTCTGGTCTGGGTTTCGGTCCATCATTTTGGGCGATTTTGGGTTTCGGTTCGGTCCGATCCTGACCCGGTATTTTCCGGTCCGGATCGGTTTGGACCGGAAAGACCGGAATTATGCTTATTTCTTAAAAAAATCCGGTCTAACCAGACCGGAATTTCAAAAAAAATTGAAAATTCTGGGTCAACCGGTCCGCTTGGACCGGAATTTTTTCCAGTCCGGTTTCGGTCCAAAATTTTGAGATTCCGGTCCAGGTCCGGTCCGGATTTTTTTAAAATTCCGGTTCCGGGTCGGACCAAATGGGGTTTCGGTTGGATTTGGATCAGAAAATCGGGTTTGTTATTCTCTCTTTTTTAAAAAAAATATCGACTCATTTGCTACAATAACATACGTACTAATATTCGAGTCAACACCGGTTTAGGCTTAGGCTGGTTTTAATTCGGGTTGCGGGTCAAAATCGAGTCTTTAGTTCGGGTCAGGTTATTCGGACGCGTCGAGCCAATTTTGTCAAATCTATGAGCAAGCGACCATATATGTCACAGAGACACGGAAATATGATTAATCGAATATCACTCAGATAAATAGATAAGACTAAATCATACTCCAGTAGGGTGTATGAAAATCAAAATGATTTCTCTATTTGACTCGTTACAAGTTTGTGACGAAGATGTTGATCGTAAACAAAAAATTGTGATTCTATCGAAGCTTTTGATTTTATACAGAGTAATAACACATTTAAAAACGTGAACATGACCAAAATAAAATCTACCGTAAATCTTTGAAAAAAACTTGTCCTACTCCTACTTATGAGTAATTACTTTTTCACTGGTATGATTTTATATTAGAAAAATCAATAATTATTGTGTAAAACGGTTTCACGTTGTATAATAGTCACTTTATACGTAGTACAGATATATAAAAAAAATATACTACTCCGTATCTACGAGTATAACAAACGAATTTTTCTTTCGTTGGCGTAGATATTTTCATTCAAGATTTCATAATAAAGTGTGGTTGAGTCGTCCTTTAGTCGGCCAGAGTGCCAGACCTCTAATAGTGAAATCATTCCATCGACAATGAATTGTCTCGCCAACTTTTGACTGCTTTTCTTTGATTTTTAACGCCTTTTTACCCTTCCCATGCTTCCTGCTAAACAGTTTCGTAAGGCTGTAAATTTTATCCAATTGACCAACAAATTCAATTTATTACTCGTACTTGTTACTGGACTTGTTTCTCAGTAATCGGTATAACTAACTTATCTCAATTGATCCTTATTATTCCGTAGGTTTTTTTAAAGCAACTTGACTAGTTTTCAATATTTCTATAATTGAAATTTCTTAAAATCATAAATCCAATAAGGAGTAGTTTATTCATGATCTGGTTCGGATTCTATCACAATCATAAATTTATATAATTATCAGAGCACCAAAAAAATAAAAATTATATGGAGTAGTAAATAACTAGTAATCATCTAATAGTCCTTATAACTAGGGGTTCACTAGACCTGAAACTCAATCCCGGGCACCCCAAAACTTAAACTTGGAGACCGATCTTCTTCAAGTCCCCTTTTTTTAGAATTTTGATCAGACTTGATCAAAAATGTATACTTCATCTGTCTCAATCATTTGTTCACATTAATTAAGGTAGTATTTCTGACAAATAACTCTCTTTCTGTCTCGATCTTTTGTTTACCTTCGGTTTTAGTACAAAGGTCAAGGAAAGAGAAGTGACCACTAGGGGTGAGTAAAAATATACGATACGATTTTATTATACATATACGATACAGTATACGCTTTCAATTGTACGAATTTTCGGATATCCAATATGAATAACCGGATATATGATGCGGTTTTCAGGAAAACCGTATGGATACGTATCGGGAAAAATGAAATCGGATATCCGGTTTTTTAAAAATAATAGTAAAAGATATGAAAAATATAATCCTAATATAAATTATACGATAAAAAATTCAAAACTTACCAACTATTGTCAAAGGTAAAAAAAACAAAACTATTAGTGAATTTATGATATTATGCAATGAAACGTAATATTTTGTTAGAATAATGGTACCGTAAGACATATATATCAATTTTTTTGAGGTTTTTTTAAATGTATTTTTATTATATCAATTTATATAAAACGTAATGTTGTTTAAAAATCAATTAACTACTTTCAATCAAAAATGAAAAATTGTTTAAAAAAAAGAGAGAAAAATATAAAATCGGATACCGGATATCCGGAGAAAACCGGATCGGATATGGATTATAAATTTTTCATTTTTTAAAACCAGATATCCTATACGGTTTACAAAATCGGATCGAATATCCAGATTTGCTCACCCCTAGTTCAATATATTGTTATTAGATGACAAGTAGATCGACGGTTGATTTTCTAAAATGATCAAAAAAATTAAAATGAAGAAATACAAAAGTTAAACAAATAGAGTAAATAAATAATCGAGACAAAAAGAATATAGCAGGGAGTAAATATTCGATGGACATATAGACAAAAAGTTAGGGAACGAATTAGAAGGTGGTAGCGGTGGTGGTGATGGGCGGCGGGTTGGGTGGTCGGATTCGATTAGGTTAAATTTGAGATTTTTTTAGAGAGAAGATGAACCTCACTTTTGAGAGCGTTGGGATATAACGGGGACAAATAGGTAAAATGTTGTTAGAATTAAGTAAACACTTGTCAGAAAAAAGCACGACCCAATAAATAATCGAGACAAAAAGAACATATTAAGGGAGTAAATATTCGATGGACATATGGAAAGAAACAAAGAAAGCGGCTTACAGCTTACTCGTATAAAACAAGCAACGAACGGTCCTACCAATTACACAACGTCAGTCGTCACACACAAACTACTTCCAATTTCCAAACACACTCAAACCAAATCTCAACCCCCTCCCCCACTCCCCCCATACTCACATTCACAATCTCACCAATTCAACAACCCAACCCGCTTCCACAATGATCGAAGAACCGGGTCGGGGCCCACCACACGCGATACTACTGGCGGTGGTGGTAGTCTTGGTGATTGCCTTGCCGTCTTTAATAGACGGCGAGGCAATCACCGACACAATCACCGACCTATTAAGTCCCGTTGGACTTCTCCTTCTCCCCATCATTCTTCTGCTTACTATTCAATTCCTCTCTTCTTCCCGTGGCGGGTTTTTATCTTCTGTGTTTACTGCGTCCGGTGAACCCGATTCCATTCATCGGGCTAGCGGATCTCCGGTCGGTGTTGCTCTGGTTCTCTTGCTTGTTCTGTTTCTGGTTTATTATCGGGTTTCGCTATTTGGTGGCGGCGATGACGATGATGAATAGAGTAACGTAGATCCAGAGCTTCGTGTTGGTGTTGGGAGATCGGATTTTAAACGTTGAGTTGGGATTTGTCATTTGTATTTTGTACTGTAATTGTTTTTTGTACTTTTTTTTTAAACGTTGAGTTGGGGTTTGTCATTTGTGTGTGTAAAGTAATTAGTAGTAATGTAGTTAACTGATGTATGGGGTTTTTTTTAATTGTATAATGAGCTCCTTATGTGCAATTAATGAAGAGAATTATGAAGTTAACTCGCTTTTAATTGACTTCAATTCAATTTTCGGATATTTTTGTTCAAATGAAATATCGCACATAGTCTTGTTATAACAGTGGAGAGGGAGATTCAAACTTGAGTCAAGTCTCTGTAAGATCGATGTTGTTGGAGTCATATGACATGAGTCGGTATGTGGTTTGCAAGCAGGTTATTGAGTACGTTCGAGGTTTAATCAGTGACTGCAGGCTCCCTTGATGTCCCAAGAAAAAAATGGCCGGAGTAATTATGTACTGTATGAGACGGTTTTACTTGGTAATTACTCCCTCTATTTCATTGATATCTTCCACGTTTTCTTTTTCAATCATTTTTTTTTGATTTTTTCCACTTTCCTTTTTGCTACCAAATTTCTCTCTTATCTAGGTGGCCCACTTACTTTACTTTAGTTTCTCTCTACCTTTACCTAATTTATTACTCCCTCCAGTCATTATTTTTCGCCCCACTTCATGAATATATGTGAGGAGTATTTTAATGGAGTAAGGCGAAAAATAGTAACCAGATGGGGTATTTTTTTTAAGAAATGTGCCACTTTTAATGTGAAAGAAATCATTGAAACGGATGGACAAAGTATTTAGTTGGGTTTGGCCGTATGGGTAGGTTGAGTGAGAGTTTAGGCAGTGAGCCAGTGAGTACAGTCGAACAGTGTGAATATTCTGAATGTACAAAATCTGGAAAAAGATTTTACTGATAAACGGAGGAAATACTTATAGTCCGTATATCATACCGTATAAATAAAGGAAAAATAAAATCTCCTTGCGACAGATATGTCTATCACAAGCAAATTATTTAAGAATATCTTTTATCTAACAAAACGAGTGGAGTATTACTTGATTCATACAATCATAAAGTATTACGAGTAAATACAATATTATATAGTAATAAATTTGTGACGGATATAATCGGAGAATAATTTGTAATATGGGAATAGCCGAATAGGGCCACTTCTTCCTCGTGATCTCTGCGATTTTGCACGTGGCTCAGGGGGGATGGCTCCATCTCTTTTACTCCGTATCTTTTGCCCACTGTCGACTCTTGGTTCTTTGCGTAGTTGACTAGCTGTATTTTAAGGACTAATATTAACATCAAAACAAGAATTTCTTTTTTCTAAATATAAAATGTTTATATATATACAAAATTAACAAAATAAAAATACACAATATGAGTCTACGACTCTACCTAAGATGAGAAGTGTCCAAAGCAAGACATTGATGGCTAAATCACTAGATAACTCTGTTTTAAGTCGCTGAATCACTCAACGACTTATGTATTTTTTTCTATATATACTGGAACAATTTTTGCTAATACAATTACGCAAGTAATGGTATCAGTTATATATATATATATATATATGAAGTAGTACTCCGTATTATGTAAGCAACTTCAATATGCACAAACTTAACTTTGAAGTTGGCGTTGATCCCATTCCGATAAGATTTGGCTTAATATCATTTTGTTACCATTATAATACACACAAACTATTGTTTGTGATAGAAATAGCGTCGCAAACTTATAATAGGTCAAATAAAATAAACAAACCTCCTCGAGCTCAGATATTTGTGCTATCTAACCAAAAGTGAGGTTATTTGACCTATTTTAATCTTGATATAAATATTCATCTTAAGAGAGAGACCAATTGTACAGTAGTGCGGAATATAGGGGTCGTTTGGCTGCCCTATTAAATCATGGGAAGTTCTACTTCCCATGAATTGATAAATTATGATGTTGTTTGGTTGCCCACTTCCCGAGAATTGTCACTTCCCAAGAAGTGTCATCATTTCCTCCATAATGGAGAAGTTACTCACCAAACCCCCTGTGTAGAACTTCCCGCATTAAGTTATTTCCTATATGGCAACCAAACAATATTTTTGTAATTCACGTGAATTTAAGTTCCCGGTAACTCTATCTTTCCATGATGAACCAAACGATCCCATATTATAGTGTAGATGGATCTATAATAGTTTCATCGGGATCTAGCAATCATTATTTCTGAGGCCGCCACAGTATCGATGTGAAAGTGACGAGTTAATTGTTATACACAAGTAATCGTTCAACATCAAATAAGTTCAAACAAACAATATATTGAATCAACTATAGATGCTCAAAGTATAAATTGAGAAGGAATCTGTGTTGAAAATCCATTCCATTGCATATTTTCATTGAGTGTTGATGATAATCCCTCTCTTACTCAAAGGAGGCTATTGCATATTGCAGTAAAGAATGTGTTCTTTCAATTCTCAATTCCTTCGAATTCTTCTTTCTACGATATGTAAGCATCACGAAACACCATCGTTTCCAGAAGTTGAGATATCCCCAACATCACGAAACAACCCTTCAAACCGATAATATTAACATCAAACCATTGTTTCTATACTAACGATCCTTCACACAAATCTGCGGAAGAAGAAAGCCTCTACTAGGGTTTTGTTCGAGGACTAAATCCCTCCGTTTCCCTCCTCAAAAGCAACAAAGCAATTCTTTGGAGGGAAAATCACCGCCTCCATTCTCCTTCTCCTTCTCCATTCTCCTTCTCCGTCCCCTCCCTTTCCCTCCTGCTAGTTTTGCTATTCATCGCTTCTCTGTAGTCTCACCTAAGCTCACTTCAGCTTGAACGAACAAACAGGGGCCCCAATCCGAGTGGCACCTGATTACACATGCGATGCACTCCCATTTTCCACGATACTCACCAGTAAGAAAAGAGCAGAGGAGTCATAGACATAAGATATGCTGATGTAAATTACTAACTTCACTTTGTACACGAATACAACTGAAGAAACTTACGACTGAAGTTGGAAGCTGACACGACTTTGAAAATAGAACTCACTCAACCTCAACAGAAGATACTAATTACTTTGTGCATCAATTCACTAGCTCCTCAGTCAATAAACAGCTTACCAAGTTTTCAGTTTAGGGTTTCGACACCACGAGCAATCCCCACAAATGAAATCTCAGTCGATAAATACTTACTACTCCGTACTATGTTTTCATTTTAGGGTGTCGACAGTCTCGACACCATGAGTAATCATCACAAATGACGCTCCTGAGCACACAGTAGGCCGACAACACACAGATGTATAACCAGCATAACCAAGCAAAGCAACGAAACCATGAAAACCAACGGAATAGCAGCAGATAAGGATAAAAGCAGGCGTATGCGTTCTTACAGTTCATACTAAAGAGCAAATTAGCAGCATTCTCTGCAAATTCAATGAGATTATAACCCTCTTATTTTTGGCTAAACTGAAGTGAAAACATAACTCAGAACTAAACTGAACCGAACGAGCTTAGCTTAACCGAGTAGGCAAATTGATCGAGATAAAGTGACTGAACTAAACTAAACTAAACTCGGAAAAAAAAAAGGGCTTTGTATAGAGATTTATTACATATAACAGACATTCCCAAAACTACCTCAAACTTTTTGATACATGTATAGAATCAAATCAAAGAAAGGTACTTCTATAACTCTATAAGTCTATAACAACAAATTAAAGTAATACAAAAACTCGAAAACCCAAAATCAAGAAAACAAACAATCCTGCTCCCTCAGTCTACCAAATCGTCATTTGTTTACCTTCGATTAATCAAACAGGGGGTGGAACATTAGTCTTAAGGAAATTCCCCAAAACACCCAAGACAGCAAAAGCAAGCAAAGGGCTAAGATCAATCTTATTAGAATTAGTACTAGGGGGCATAATCGTCCTAAAGAAATTCAAACAAGGATCACACAAATCCCTAATCGCAGAAAAGGGTTGAATCTCCCATGGCATATTCGGAAACCAAGAAAGAAGAATCCTTACAATCAACACACTATGATACAAATCGACCCACTTTCCTGCTGCATTCGCGATTGAAATCAATGGTTCCTTGAATTCGTGAGCGGAATCGAGGAATTTGAGAGCAACCCTTTTCGATACGGCGAAAAGGGTTTCTAGGGTTTGTTTGGTGGGGAAGGAAGGGGAGAAGGTTGGAAAGGGGATAGGTGGGAGAGGGAGGAGGGCTGTTTGGGGTTTGAGGAGGTAGGGTTTTTTAAAGCGGCGGTGAGAGGTTGGGTTTCGGAAGGTTACGGTGGTTGTGTGGTGGTTTTGGCGGTGGGGGTGGTTGGGGCGGAGGAAGAGGAGAGGGTGGGTGGATGATGGGGTGGTGAAGGTGATCGTATTCGTCGCCATTGTTGGGGGATGGTTCGAGAGAGGGGGGAATCGGTAGGTTTGAGTGTTTGATACTTCAAGTTTCAAGCCATTTTATACGTTGCACTTTATTTTTAGTTTTTTCCGGAATATTCTGTGTCGTCTTATTTATTTATTTTATTTAAATACTCATAAATGATACGAAAGTTGAAAATAAAATAAATGAGATGAAAATAGTACAATATCACGAATAGAATTGCTACTAATATGATCAGTGAAGTCCAAATATGACCATAACCATAACCATACTCATGATCATAAGTCATTCTTGAATTCATTGATCATGGTGACCATGTTGGGTTGATTCATGACGAGGACATAATAAGGGAGGCGATCATGAAAATACTAGACCAGGGCTGCTCACGTTGGACCCACAGCGGGAGTTGAATGGTGCATACGAAGGTTGAGAAATGGAGCCCGTGATTTCATAGACGTTGACTTAATGGTGTGAATCACGTTTTGTAAAGGTGAATTACGTGGAATGGCATATGAAATGCAGGTCAATTATGATAGTGAAATGCGAATGAGCGAACACTCTTGTAATTGGGTGACTATGATGATCAACTGAATGTGGAAAAGTGTGACAGAGTGGTATGGAGTTTGATAGAAGGTGGCGATGGTTAATTATGGGAAGAGGATCATGGAATTGGTGATAAATAACTGTTTTAACGATAAACTGTAGGTTTGAATCGAAGGTTTAATGGATGGATCTAGCAGCTGAATGTAATGAAAATGGTAAAAAGAAATTAATTAGAGAAATAAAGTCAACGATGGTGAATTAGTCCAGGTCAAATTGGGGTTATTTCTTATGAACGATCCAGATTCAAAGTTGATATGCTCAGGTCAAAAGCGGTATTGATTTTTAACCGAACCAATCACAGTGACAAAAGGTTTACTTAGTCCAAAAACACCAATTTCATTTCAATCACGTTTTTTTGAACTAAAGTATTCAGAACTGAACTGAACTGAACTGAACTAAACTGTGTTAAATTGAATTAAACCGAAAAGAACCGGGCATTAATGTAACCAACATAATATGACCCAAATCTAGACTTAAGCCCACACAAAATCTGGATCCAAGCAACATTAAGAGCTTGAACCCAAAATCAATTGAACTTCGGAGCTCAACCCAACTCAACTAAAAACCCTAAAACCAGAACACTTCCTTCTTTATCACTGAAACGCCTCTTCTCTCCATTTTTTTCTTCCCAAATCTCAGATTCCCAGAACACAAAACCCTATTCGAAAATGAGTAAGGCGGCAGCAGCAGCGAAGGGAGGGAAGAAGAAGGCAGCAACCTTCACCATTGACTGTACCAAACCAGTTGAAGACAAGATCATGGACATCGCTTCACTCGAGAAGTTTCTTCAGGAACGGATCAAGGTTGGTGGTAAAGCTGGGAATCTTGATGATTCCGTTACTGTTTCTCGTGAGAAGAACAAAATCACTGTCACCTCTGATTCCAATTTCTCTAAGCGGTATTTCCCCTCTTCTTGTTCATTTGATTTCTAATTTGGTTTTTGATTTCTGGGTTTTTTTGTTCATGAATTGCGAAAATTGAATCGATTAATTGTTTGCTGTGTTTTTTTTGAACTGTGAAGTAGCTGCTACAAGCGGTATTTTGCCCTTTTGTTCTTCTGATTTCTGGATTTTTTTGGTTCATAAATTGTGTTAATTGAAGCAAAAATGAATCGATAAATTGTTTGATGTTTTTCTTGAACTGTGAAGTAGCTGCTGCAAGCGGTATTTTGCCCTTTTGTTCATCTAATTTGTAATTCGGTTTTGATTTCTGGGTTTTTTTGTTCATGAATTGCGAAAATTGGAGCAAAAATGAATCGATAAATTGGCTGCTATGTGTTTTTAACTGTGAAGTACTGTAGCTGCTACGAGTCTAGAATGGTAGTAATATTGCAAAAGTGAGGAAGCTGATTCTTGTTTGCGACAAGATATCCGTCTTAATGTTATGACAGGTCCGACATAACTGGATAAATGCAAAATGCATAGTGTGTTGCTGAAAATGCAGAACTTATGACCTGTTATAATTATTATTTGACCCGTTTAGGACGGATGATTTGAATTATTTGACTCGTTATAATCTTAGCATAGATTATTCAGACATTATTTGACCCGTTATAATCTTTATAGACTAGATTGGTATGTTTGGATGAAGATTTTGGTAGTATAGGTTTATTTGTAGAGGTTGGACATTTATTTTGATTGAAATGGATTATTCTAAAACGGAATGTGGGTATTTTGAGTTCGATTAGAGGACGTATTTGGTGCAATGCAATTTTTGAGAGCAAATTTCCTTATGGATCTTGTTGAAGCAATCTTTGGTAGCTGTTACGCCCTGTTCTTTTGGACTTATATCCAGTCATTTTCAGTTCAGCTCAGCTCCAGGAGTCATATTTTGTCTCTATATTTTAGTCGGTTTCAGTTAAATTAAATTCAGTCACTTTCAGTCCAAAAGAATAGAGCCTTAATAGAACGGTAAGGGTGCATACATTCACCTTTTTCGAGAACCATGCTTTTGTAAGGCGTGTGCTAGATTTTTGTGTCGGGAAGTTAGTACTGTACAAGTAGAATGGTTATTAATCCTGATATAGTTGCCCAGATAATCATGATTAATTGATTGCTTTGGGTGTGTTAATTCCGTTTTCAGGTACTTGAAATACTTGACCAAGAAGTACTTGAAGAAGCATAACGTGAGGGATTGGCTTCGTGTCATTGCTGCCAACAAAGACCGTAATGTGTACGAGCTGAGGTACTTCAACATTGCTGAAAACGAGGCCGAGGAAGAGGATTAGAAGATGGTTCCGAGGTTCTTCAGTTTTGTGGTGGTTTGGACTTTGCGACACTATCTTTCTGTTTTTATTTAGGCTGTATTTGTTCAAAACATTATGTGTTGGGATTCTTTCGTGAACCTCGTTTTGGTAGTTTCTGGGAAGAAATAGTAGTTTCCGTGGTTGTTATTCAAATCTCGAAATGCAAGCAGTTTTTCCTTAAGTTACTGTCTATCTTGGACAACAGGTCTCACGTTTGATCGATCACATAATTTGTTTGATCGATCACAAAATAAGTAAGATGTAGTATTATTCATAAAAGTTTAAGCACACTCACAAGTGCTAATGTTCAAAAAATTAGGCTTAATGTTCTTGCTAAACTAACATGCTAATTTACACTTAAACACATGAAAGTATGAAACTAAATACAAAAAATATGCTACATTCATCATCTCACCATACATTTTTTCAAGTAAAAAAAGAAGACTTCAAGAAATTTCACCATACAATACTCAAAGATTGTAACTGTGTTCATTACATAATCTTCTAACTTTTAAACATCTGGGAAATGACTTGATGAAGGAATGTGAGATGATTTTGATGGACCTTCTTCAATAAGTTTTTCGGAAAGATCGCTCTTGGAGGGCTTTGCGTTTCTATACATTGCATACAAAAGTAACTGTGCTACTCCTAGAAGACACCCAATACCATTCGGCACCTGTTGACATACAACCATTTCTGGTCAGCTGATTAACACATATTCTTGTTTAAGACAGTTTTACCCGTCTCATATAGGATAAGTAGGTCAGTCAAAGACACCCAATACTGCTTATAAGTTCATTACAGTCGAAAAGAACAGAAGCGAAGACTTACCAAGAGATAGATATCCTTTCTGAGAAATGCGTAGAGTGTCCAGATAGCTCCATTTAGGAAGAAGAAGAACGACAGAAAGAATGGCATGTACTCCACACTTTTTGTTGTCACCACTGTTTTCTGTCACACTCAAATGTATTATATCAGTTAAGTTTAGCCTCATTCATTTCAACTCAGTTAAGTTAAGTTCAGTCTCATTCAATCACGTCTCATTTCAGTCTAGTTCATAAGTATATAGGTGAACATACCATGGCAGCAAGAGGAGAGCCATACATGACAACGTTTAAACCGGCACAAATAAAGCCTAATGCATCAACTTGTTGACTTCCTTTCAATGCAAGTTTAGGTACCACCACTGCTGCTGCAAAGAATGCTATGTCTAGCAGTCCAACCAGAATCGCTGTCTTCACCTGTAATTTTCCATAATGCAAATGTCAACCAGTTTAGTCAGTAAAACCATGATGAGAGTTATACCGATACTCATCATCATCACCTAGAGTTCAAACTCGGGCAACACCAAAATTAAATCGTCTATGTAACCATCCTTGACACCAAAAAATTTGACTCTATTTGTTTATATTACGTAGTAATTGAACACATTTTTGCCCTCGTGTTTAATGAAATACTTTTTCGTCTCATTCATAAAAAATATTTTAATTTAAACATTTTTTTTAAAACACAAATAATATAAAAAATAATAAATAATTAAGACAAATAAAATAATTGCTACATGTACCTGTACCAACCGAATAAAATAAAATAAAAAAAGTGAAGGGGGCAGATAAGCCATGCATAGTGGCTCCTTAAATAAGTGGTACCCCTATTACAGATCTACAGGCATTGCTGTCTCTAGAAATGGAAGTCTCGACATCTGATTAAAATATTTATCACAAATATTATAAAATGTCAAATAATGGAGGCAAAAGCTATTCACTTCAATTTACGTAGTACTCTATAATAGTTTATTACATGAAATTACGAGTCAATATTAAAATAAATATAAAATAATGATCGAGAATACGAGTATTAATTAAATGAATTTTTAATTAAGTACTCTAGTGAGATGCAAATAGCAACCAATTTTTTGGTGATGAACGTTGTTCGATCTCATCCAAGTTTATTTGGATCGGGACCAATTGTCCTATTATTATTATAAGTTGGTATAAGTCCTAATCTTATTTCTCTCTTTTACATAATTGATTTAGGTGTAATGTCCAATCCATAATATTCATTAAAAAAATTCCATGGTTGGTAATCGATATCGTACTCATTCGACAACATAAAATTAATTTAAATGGTAAGACGGTTTAATTTTCATAACCTCGATAATGAATTAATGATAATGTGATCATATATTATTGTGGATATATACTTAAGTACTTAACCAAACCCGACAAAACTTGATACAAATTCGACCCTCATAAACCGAAAATTTGTGAAATCTAATTGTCATCTCTAAGACTCTAATTAATAGTCTAATGGTTACAATTTAGATTGGAAAATTGTTTTCTTGATCTTAAGCAAATCCATAGGGAATCTCTAGACGTGTAAGCAATCACTACTCCCTTTTAAAAATTCAAAAATCAGATGTTCCGTTCAGTTTCGATATAAGTTGGAGATGTTATATGATTTTTTATTAATGAAATGATCTTTTTGCTAAAAAAAATGTTTAGATTAAGCTTTATGAATAAAATAAACCATTAGTTTTCTTTACAACAGATCTACGCATATGTTTTATTACAAAAATGGTAGAGAGACAGTCTTTTTTGTTTAAATTGTTTAATCGAATACGTTATAAATATCAATTTTTATAATTTGTAAAAATACGTAACTAAAGATATAGGCAAAAGAAAATATGAATTGATAAGTGTGAAAAAAATAAATGTAATCAATCAAATGGATCAGAGAGAGTAAAATTTGTTTTTTTTTTTTAAATTAGAACAATATTTCGTTCTTATCAATTTACTCACTCCGTTTCAATGAATTGTTTGCCTTTTTTTTTGCACCAAGGTGAAGGGAACCAATAAGAGAATGACATGTAGAGCAAAACTTATGAGAATGATCAAATTGCATATAAAAAACATTCCTAAAATAGAAAGACAAACAATTCTTTGAGACGCCCCAATACGGAATAGACAAACAATTCATTGGAACGGAGGGAGTAAAACAGTAAATATTTAAACTTATTATAATAATAATGGATATCTTTATCTTAAAATGGACTAGTACGTAGTAAACTAATGTCCAATTGCCTTAGTACGTTAAGTACTATTCCAACTACTATCAAGAATAAGGCATCAAAATCCAGAAAGATGCATAATACTAGGCATTAATAATACTCGAATTCTTCGAAAAGTATATCAGAGTCTCACGACAATTATTGTATCATTGTGAGAGCTATCATAAAAGAATGGTCATTTTATTTTATGTTGTTATTTTGTTGTTTATTAGTGTATTTTGGTGTGTTTTACAATACTTTTTTGTATCAGACCGTTTCACAACAGACTATCACAACGGTATAACAAATATGAATAACTTTTGGAGAAACATTATTATGTTCTTATTTAATTTGGGTTTTTCTAACGAGTACTTACTGGATACACGATAATATGTTAATTAAGTAATACATCACCACTACGTTGTCTAATTGTAGGGTAATAAAGAATTAATATTTAAATTTATCGTGATAATATCATTGTAATTTCTTCTTTAATTAACCTCTTAACGTGTGTCCAGTGAACCTACGTTAGA
Organism: Agrostemma githago; assembly: GCA_958450325.1. Taxonomy (NCBI): domain Eukaryota; kingdom Viridiplantae; phylum Streptophyta; class Magnoliopsida; order Caryophyllales; family Caryophyllaceae; genus Agrostemma; species Agrostemma githago. Next base: position 74,272,331 of record OY288247.1, on the reverse strand, counting down.
AAAACTTTATTTAATTGTATGTAATATTTAATACTCCCTCCATTCATATCCACTTGTCACATATTTCTCTTTAGTCCATTCAAATCCACTTGTCACATTTCTTTTTTGGTCAATCATTATGACACTTTTACCCTTACTTTATTCCTCTTTATCCTTCTTATGGTCCACCTTATATCCTTTTTATTGTACTTTAATAATTTTATATTCATCTCCTAAAAACTTGTGCAAAAAGCATACGTGACAAGTGGATATGAATGGAGGGAGTATTATATTTTAAAAATATGATAGATAATTCTTCGTCAAAACCAAATTTTGAATAATGTAATAGAGCTAAAATAGTAGTACCACGTACTCCAGACAAGAAAGTACCAAATGAAAACGTAGTTTATTACTCCACTTGTGTTATTTTACGTAGGAGTAAAATGACTGGAAATAGGAGATTAATAGGAGGAGGAAAAAGTACCTTCATTCTTCTTGGGGCAAAAACAAGGAACAAAGCAACAAACACGATCTCAACAATCACTCCAAATCCATTGATCGTCGATACCAGCAATTCCGGCTTAATCATCCCGTAATACGTCCATAATAACGCGTTTAACAACGTGCATATGTACGGTACACTCTCAAAACTCTCTGTCGATCTGTGCTTCACTATCCTTACAAACGTTGACCTGAACAAAAAAAAAAAAACTCGACATCTTCAACTAGTCTTCCTTGTGACGTTTGACAGATCACAAATTGTTTATATATATCGTCATGAATTTGTGACAGACGTGAAGAAGGCGAAGTTGAGAATTTGACATTTGTGATATTTTTGATGAAATTAGTTATGAGTTTGAGGACTTACACTGGGGAGAGAAACATTAGTAGTGAGACAACATTCCCTGCAATTTACCAAAAAAAAATAAACATAAAAAATGGTGTTAATTATAATTACTGTGAATTATGGTAATTAATATGAAGTAAACGCTAAACACAAATTTTATATTATGCCCTTCGTTTCATATTATTAGTTGTTGTTTTCTAATTTAAAGCTTCATTTTATATGCACATTTTTAAAAATTCTAATAATTAGAAGAAAAAAAATTACTTTAAATAATAAGGTTGGTAAAAAATATAATTTTTTTTATATTGTATAAAATCATGACATATATATTAAAAAAACTAACATTTATAATATTTTATTTATTTATATACGTGCAGTATCTTAAAATGAATAAGAAATGAAACATATTAGTTGTTTTAAAAATAAAATTAAAACTTCACTTTATATGAACATTTTGGAAAATTCTAGTAATTAGGAAAAAAAATTACGAGTATTTTATATTTTCAAAAATCTGTACATATATAAAAAGGCTACGGAGTAACATTTATAATATTTTTCTTTATTTATATACGTGGAGTATATGAAAACGAATAATAAACGAGAAAGAGGGAGTATGTATGTATGTATAGCGTAAGTTTGAATAAAATGTTACCTATAACTCCAATGTAGAAGCTAATATCCCTAACATCCACCATTTTGATCAATAAAATTTGAGCTTGGGTGATTTAATTAGCAAGTGATGATGTATTGAAATGTTAGCTTAGAAATTAGAGAGAAATGTGGAGAAGTAATTAAGAAAGGGAAATGAGTTTATGATGATGAGAAGGAGGAATTTGGAGAGGGATTTATGAAGTGAAGGGAGACTTTATAATTTGATGAAAGATCAACTTGGTCCATTTTGTTAGTATTAAATTATAAGGAAAATGTATTTAGTGTATGTAAAGGGGTTATTGGATCAAGTTGAAGTTTCTAATCTGGCCTTGACCCTTTTTTATACTCTTTCCATTTCGATCAATTATTTGTTTTTGGTTTTGGTATTAAGTCTAATGATTGAGGATCAGAGTGCCTCAATTATTGGGTGACATGTCTCATTTTGTGTCTCATTCTGTATGCCGCACCATACACTAGATGACACATCAACTAGGTATGATATTTGTTACATATTTTATTTATTCAATAGGCAAGGTGTGGCGCATAGAATGAGATACAAAAAAGGGAAAGAGGAGCTGCTCTGGGTATATATATGTGGAGGATCAAATTCTCAAAACAAAAAAATAAATAAATAATTGAGATACCTTAAAATAAAATAGAAAAATAAATAAATGACCAGAACAAGAAAATATAAATAAAGATTAATGCATAAAATGATAGTGTTTGACTTGAAATGTTTAATCAGGTAGTAGTTGGTTGGGTTTTGCAAAGATTTTTTTCTCCCCATTTGATTGCTTGTGTGTCATATCAAATTTGTATTGCATTTTGTGGACCAAGATGTAGAGTAATTATTTCTGATAATGTTTTTGTGGAAGACATATTTCTCACCCAAATTGTTGTTTGTGAGTGTATGACGGAAATATCCGTCACAAATGTATGACGGGTCAAATAGATATTAAATAGGGGATAAGAGAAAAGTGAAGTTGGTGGAACCTAGATCAATAATTGTCTTTATCTCCTTAACTTGACCCGTCTTAAGATTGCGACGGATATATCCGTCGCAAGAGAGACCAACTATATTTCTTATAGATTATGGAGTACTTGTTAATCTTCATTCATTACATAAAGAAAGTCTTTAACTTTTTCTTCCCCCCAAAAAAAAGAAATACATCTATCTACGGTTGTTAAGATCATATTCTACTTTGTATTGATGAAATCGATCCTGCAAACTCATCACCAAATACGGAGTCAGATTCTACATCAATTATTATTCCCAAATGAATATGCGTGACTGCGTGAGATATAAATTACTGCTACTCGTAGTTAAAAATTACGTATAAAGTCACGTTGAGATCGTAACGTGAAAATGTGTAGAAAATAAATATAGATATAGGAGTAGTACGGAGTAGTAACTTAAACGTCAAGTTTGTCGAAGAAAATAAAACAAGTGGTGGAAGAGGAAGGGAAAGATATTATCTAAAAAATCTTTAGTCGCTGATTTTCTATATTACGTAGTAACAATAACATGTCAAGACAAAAATTAAACAACACAAATTCTCATGTGATATGGTCTCACAATACGAATATTGTGAGACCTCTTACCTGAGAGAAAATTATTAAAATAATAAACTACTCTTACATGAGAGGTCTCACAATGTGATAAAAAAAAATACTGTAAATTATATCATGAGCTTATTTTTCTAAGCAACAATATAATATTTCTCTTCTGTTGATTAATCTACTAAAATATCAATCACATATAATTATTTATGTCAATCACTTTCAGAATGCCAGCACAAGACAGCAATGATGGAAAACACACATTATCATTTCCAAAATAATACTACTCGTTATATTCCGTACAAATTATTAGTCTCTAGTTAAAGTTCACCCCTTTTGTTACACAAATATTTCGGATTAATAAATTTAAAAACTGAGAAAATAGTAGGATCGTAGATTATTGTGTCAGTAAATATCAGTCCAAAAGAAATATGTGAACATTTTTTAAAGCTAATTTAAAGGGAATTTTTTTAATCAATTGCACTCCATAGAAGGGTTCACATTTTAATTATAAATTTCAGAGTCTTGTTTATTACGAGTATATATTTAAAAACATTAAGGACGCTTAAAAATTACGATTCTAAAAATTGCTAAACCTAATAAAGTTTACCATGTATGTTATTGTGTATTGACGAAATTCGTTATTGAGATTGTGAAATAAATTTGAGAAGTGAGATTAAGGCAACAAAATCTAGAAGTGATGCACTTTTATTTCAAAGTCTCCTTTTCAGCCTAAAAGGTTAAAAATGTTAGGCTCGATTAAGATAATCATCTAAACTTAACCATCGACGGTCTTATATTACTCTCTATTAACTATTTATGACGGATTAAATACTCCCTCCGTCCTAATGAATTGTTTGCCTATTTTATATTGGGGCGTCTCAATGAATTGTTTGCTTTTCTATTTTAGAAATGTTTTTTACATGTAATTTGAGCTTTGGCTCCACATGTCACCTCCTAATTGGATCTCTCCCCCTCGGTGGCAAAAACAAAGGTAATAATTCATTGAAACGGAGGGAGTATTAATATACGATAAAATTAAAATATCTAAATAACAACAAATCCTTATTTTATTTTTCATTTTTCATTTACATGAGTAAAATATTTAAATCGTTATAAATTTACAATAAATATATTCGTTGTTATATATGGACGAAAATATTTGATCTCCCGTATCATTGCAAGGGAAGATTTTTGAATAGAAAATGAGTGAAAATGCAAAAGGGAGATGTAGATGTGTATTGTGGAATGCAATGCAATGCGTGAAACCTGACACACACGTTGTATCAAAGGGGAAGCTGGCATTTTGAGTACTCGTATTTGCAAGCCTGTCTGTCGTCCATTTGTCATTTTCCACCACGTGCGTTTTTCTATTACTTTATTCACGGACTCACACTCTGACTCTCATAGTCTCATCTTCGTGCTTTACAACCCTTTTATTATTCAACTCATTTGTTTCATTGTCTCAAATCGGTACATATACATCGGGCCATAGCCCATATGGTCAACATTTGGGCCGTCCCGGTCTCCACCACCTACTCCGTATATAACACTCATTCCTATCCAATTCATGTACTCATTTGACTTTCTGCGGTCTACGAAGCGATATTTTTTCTGTATTTTTTCTCCATTTGTATAATATATTTTTTGTGAAGCTTCACTTTATACTCCCTCCATTTATTAATGTTCTACTCATATTCTATTTGGGTCATTTTTTAATGTTCTACCCATTTCTATTTTTTCTATATTAGTCTCTCACATCTTCATTTTGAGTAATATTTTTTCTACTATGGCCCACCTGTATCAACTTCTCTTCCATTTCTATTCTTTATTCTTATTTCTTAAGAAACGTGTATAATGTATGTGGGAAGAACATTAATAAATGGAGGGAGTAATAAATATAAATATGTTTGTGATATATTTAAATTATTTTTATTTGAATTTTTATGGTCGAGGTCAAAATTTAACAAGTTTAAATAAAAATGGTACATGGGTACAATGAATTGGATAGGAGGGAGTACTAATGTTCTGTTAATATTTGTGAAGAGTATTACTCCCTCCTCGTTTGAGTATTCACCTATAACTTTTTCGGAGAGAAATTGAGAAAAGTGTAAAAAGAGGGGTATGAAGCGTAAAAGCTGGGTTATAAAGTGAAAAAGATTTAAGTTTAGGTGTGAAGAAAAGGAATAAAGAATTAAAGGAATAAAGAATGATTAAAAGCATACCCAAAATAGAAAGTGAAAAGAAAAACAAACTAAACTTAAAAAAGAAAGTGAGAGAAATATTCAAACTAGAAGGGAGTAAGATTTAGTGAGGAAAATGAGAACAAATAACTGAAAATTCACACGATATCTATATAGGTTGTCACTTTCTACAGGAGTGCTGTTTTTCGTCGTCGACATTTCAGCCACGTCGTCGGCGCTTTTTAAAGTAAAAGACGATATTGCCCTTGCCTTGCCCTTGCCTTAATTTGATTAGTTAACTAATGTTATGTAATTTTAGAAGTTAGATTAGTTATTGAAACTCGTTAATGAAGCGGTTTTTTAATTTTTCAAACCGTTCCATTATTATCTTGTCCTTATTATATATCCACTTAAACTCCACTCACCATATTTAATTTAATTTTCTCACTTAAAAAAAGCGTCTTTTCTTTAGAGAAACCCGACTTTTCTAGAAACCCGACTTTTCTAGAAAAATTAGGTTATCGGCGATTTTTAATGTGAAAAGACAACAACGTCCTTCCCTAATTACATTCACTAACTTTGTTAATGAAATTAAAAAGTTTAATCATGTTAATGAAACTCGATAATAAAACGTTTTTTTTTTTTTTGAAAACCGTCATTTTATTATGTTACGGATTATGTTATATTATATATCCTCCCCCATCCACAACAACACTAATATTATTAATAATATTAAAATTGTATTAATAGGCGATTTTAGGAGGTTTTAGAATCAAATATAGATAATAGTTTAGTAAGATTTATCAGCAATGTTCAGTTGGTTTAGTGGTGAAGAGGCTCATTTGTGTTCAAGAGGTTGTGGGTTCGAGCCTTGCTAATTACAAATTTTTGTAATTTTTTTAGCGTCTGGGGGGTCCCCTAGACGCATGAATTTCGCGTCTAAGAGGCCCGCCAGACGCGAAATTCATGCGTTGAAGTCTGTTTCCAGACCCAGTTCGCGAAAAATCGACCCCCCAGACGCGGATTTCCAGCGTCTAGGGGACCCCCTAGACGCGAAATTCATGCGTCTGAGGGGTCTCCTAGACGCGAAATTCATGCGTTTGGGGGGCCCCTCAGACGCATGAATTTCGCGTCTAGGAGGCCCCTCAGACGCATGAATTTCGCGTCTAAGAGGCCCCTCAGACGCGAAATTCATGCGTCTAGGGGACCCCCCAGACGCGGTTTTCCGGCGTCGAGGTCTGTTTCCAGACCCAGTTCGCGAAAAATCGAGCCCCATTTCGATTATAATTAATACTATTAGATTGATAGTTTAGGTTCCCCATAGCTAATTTGTGTGTGATATATACCCTAATTGAGTAGTTATTGTTTTGTATATTCGATTTTGGTATCGATTTGGCTGATGGTGGGATCGATTTCTGCGAAATATAAATTTCCTAAACATATTCCCGGGATACATTGAGACACGTGTCTCGGAGACCGTTCAATAGTCCAAAAACCGACATTTCATATTAGTCGGGAATATATTTGTTACGTTAGTTAAGAAACTTAATTAAATTCATTAGAATATATTACATAAGGGTAAAAGAGTTACGTTGAGACACGTGCCTCAAAAACCGTTCAAGAGTACAAAAACCGTAATTTTAATTTACTCGGAAATATTAATTACATTAATTAACAAACTTAATTAATATCATTAATCATAATTAGGGGAAGGGTAAAAGAGTAAAATTCACGTATAAAGCGCCGACGACGTGGCTGAAATGTCGACGACGAAATGTAGTAGTGGATACAAGCTGACGTGTTCCATAAATTCAATCTTACCCGCCCGAAACCCGATCCAATAGAACCCAAACTTTACTCACTTGTAAATCGTAATCGACCTAATCTAGAACTGTTTGTGACCCAATACTCGATATAACCCAATAACCAATGACTCGGGGTGGATGAATACATTCACCTAACACAAATTCTTGGGAGATACGGTCTCTCAATAACTTAGTGAGAGATCATTCTTAAGTACCACTCTATGTCATATTCGTACCTTTAAATGACAACTTTGTTTTGTACCTGTTTTTATAACAAGCGTACCCTCTTTATATTTGTATACTTTTTTATGTTAATCGTACCTACTTCTATTAGGTTTGGTACCATTGTTACTTCCATTTGTAAGTAGTCTCTCGATAAAATTAATGAGAGACCGTTTCTCAGAAGACTTGCTCGTCACATAATAAGGCTGAATAATAAAGTTTGATTCCTAGTTACGGATGAATATTCGGTTGTGATTTTGTGGAATAGAAATGGCGGATGTGCAGCAGCTTTCAAGCTGTCAATAAATCGTCAAATGAAATGAATGGACGATTTGATAAGAAAGCCAGTAGTGAAAAGTTGAGAGTTCAGTTTAAAAACAAATTCAATGACTGACAGTTTTGACAGGACGACATATTCAAAAAAAAAAACGAAAAAAATCCGACCTACCGGATTCGAACCAGTGACCTAAGGATATCTGCACCTACTACAGTCCTCCGCTCTACCAACTGAGCTAAGGTCGGATGTTGATATCCTTCCCTACATAATTTATAAATCTCAGAGTGTGAAGAATATGATGCCTCTTCAATGAATTTCAAGCCATCCTATAAATATTCTTACATAAAAATACGACCATCATAGTTTAGTTGGTAATCTGAATTTCGAATCCCGTCTATAATAGAATCGTTGTCGTTATTCTTCTTAGATAAAAAAAAAAACATACAATTAGACTAGAGACGTAATTGTGACCCATATTATATATAAGATCTGTAAGACATATGTTATGATTCGATGATGAAATCTATCCCATGATCATTATAGATTTGATTTAATTCAACCAAAACAATCGATGAACGAAAAGAAACTAACCGTGGTCTATGTCTTACGACACACTCAATAATAATAAGAATAAAGACCCAAATATGCTTCTCCTCCTTAACCCTTTGCCTTGATGTTTCTCTTAAGATGGAATAAGAAACTTTGAACAAACCCTTTAATTGTCTGTCACTTTAATTCTCCTCCTTAACCCTTTGCCTTGATGTTTCTCTTAAGATGGAATAAGAAACTTTGAACAAACCCTTTAATTGTCTGTCACTTTTACAGAGTATTGTTTTGATAGATTAGATGAACGTACACTGTCCTTGTATAAATACAAGTTGACAGTTAAACAATTCATGAAGAGTCGTAACTCTTCATGATAACTTTTCATGACAATCAGTAATTTTAAAGGGTCTAATTCATATAATTAGGGTAAGGTAAGAGGGAATAGTAATTCCCGAACTTTAATTACGTTAACCGAAACCGAACCATCACGGTGTCGACTTTATATCAAAGTCCCGTTAAATGTGAACTCGTTATTTATAAACCCGAAAGACACAAGGCCATAAGAATATAAATATTCTAACAAGATCATCATATAATATATGACGAGCCCAAAAAAGAGTAATTGATTATTAGACTAGTATTATTATATGATTTCATAGAATAATTTGTGATCGAGAATGGCAATTCAATTGGCTTTTCTAGCCCTTCGGTCCTTCACAATGGAGCGTGAACATTACAATAGTTTTGCAAAGTGTGGGCTTGGCCAGGGGCCAGGGGCCAGGGGCCAGGGCCAGTCTCATTTCGAGCCAGAGGACCGGCCCATACATGACAAATTAACAACCCTATAGGCCCATTCCTTAGAAAATATCAAGCCGGGTCGGGTCGGATTGCCCATACATGAAGAGCGCACTTAATCGCATTACAATATAGGGGAGGTGGATTCGAACCTGAGACCTATTGTCCCAGAGTACCTAGCCTTAATCACTAGGCTAAGACATCTTCGGTACAAGATGAAGGTATTGTGAAGAGTAGATCTAGGTTGGTTCTCCCACCTCGATAGTAATGCAACGGAGTGTTACCTGATTTTGAAATTTTTGAAAAAATGATCGGATTATAGAATTGAGACAAGATTTACATGTCATCTTGTTTTCATCACCAATATTTAGACAACAAGAATAAGCAACCGACACTTTATTATACTCGTAATACAATTGAGTGCACGCTTCTGCATAATTGCATTACCAAATACTTCCTACTACACAAGGTGCAAGGTTTATGCTTCCTCATGTTCAATTTATCAGTCTCATGTTGTTGTACTAACATTTACACTTCAACATAAATAGAACGGGATGATTATTGACACTCATTACATAACGCGGTGGTGGTGGTGGTGGTGAGAACTGGAAGACGATTTCGATTTTTAGGCGTTGAGGTACTTATATTCTTGTGCATTACTGTTGTAGGTTTCATTGTTGTTGTTGCAGCCAGTAAACAGTTGTCGTCTTCGACGTCTCATCATCACTGATCTGTTCTTCTCATCGTCCATCATTATCTGCTTGTTTCTACACTCTGTGCTGCAGAACCCTCTATTACCTCTGTTATACAAAACATGAGTAAGAATTATACCGAAGTATATGAAATGTCTCACAATAATCGTATTGTTTAATTATTTTTTTTATTCTGAGTGAGGGGTAAAGCCCCGATAATTAATATCCTCCCTAAAGATATGACGTAACTTATCATATTGTGAGATCGTATTACATGAGACCGGCCCATAAAAGTTTGAAACAATTGGATAAGATTAAGAACCATTAAATTCCTTTGTATAAATGAAATCCTTTTGCAAGTTGCTTTATAAAATTGCTTTAAACATTCACATGTTTCTTATTTATTCTTGTTTCCTTTAGAAAATGACATAAATAAATCAAAAATAGTGATTGATGTTGAATTATGGCTTTAAGGGAACAAATAAATTAAAGCCAACCTAATAGAATAAAATAAAATGCATACAAAAATCAAGATCATCCAATCATATAACAAGGGAAAATTAAAGTTTATCATCTCCATTTAACTTATTTCTTTTATCATCTTTCAATCTTTCATTATCTCTTAACCGTTAAGATATTATTTTTTTGACGATCTAACGATCAACTGCTTTCATAAGGTACAGAACTACATAATATAAATCGTACGGAGTATTTGTGAAATTTTTGCCATGATGATATTATACATTGACATATTGTTATATTCCCTTTGTTTCATTGAGTGACTCACTTACTTTACTCTATCTACTTTTACTTATTTTATTATTATTTTTAAAAAATATGTCACTTTTAAGGTGAAAGAAATTATTGAAACGGAGTAAATATTAAAGAAAATGGGAAAAAATTGAGAAGATAAATAATAATGGAGAGAATTGGTTCCCATTTTCCCGGACCCTACAAATGATCAATTTTACTTGCCGTAAAGAGAAGTTTTCTTGGGTGCATGCGCATAATAATTGCACTATGGTAGCCTATTTTAGTCTAATTCGACCCGAGTACATTTAAATACGTGACAATTATTAATCTGCAACTCTTGCTTGTGATAGATATATCCGTTACAAGTGTGCGATGGTACAAATACTACCCATATGGTAGATAAGACAAAATATGGGTAGATATTTTGCTTTTGTCTTATCTACCCACATGATTAGTATTTGACCCGTCGCACACTTGTGACGAATATGACCATCGTAAGAATTTGTGATTATTAATCTGTATATCTTTTGGTGTAAAATATCTACTATATGTCACACTCGGATTCAAGATAACAAGTTTTAGTATAATTCGACACGAATGCATTTAAGCGTGTTGAAATCACTATACTTTACGCCGTAAAATATCTATACGTCATATTCATATTAATGATAAATACTTAGGAGTATTGCAAATTTGTGAGTGCGATCGACAAGGGATAGGTTGCACGAGTAATAAAATTGAAATATCTAAAATATCTAATTCGACACGACTGCATTTAAATGTGTTATATTAATTATCAATTGACACGATGCAATACAATACACGTCAATTAATAATTAACCTCTTAAAATATTGTACATACTCCGTATCTATTTTTTACATTTAAGACGGTACAACTTGTATTTGTTCGATAGTATACGATTTTCCTTTTTTTTGTTTTTATGATGCATGTAATATTTTACTGCTTAATTTTAAATATTTATATTTAATTACCGGGTTTAGTTTTATTTAAACCTATGTTTTATTAATATTTGATGAACAATTAACCAGTAATTGTAATGGACCAACCAAATGTCATAATTCTTGTAGTCAAGTGTGAAATAAAAAGTCAACAGGGTTAGTGATAGACTCATAGGTTAACTTTCGGGGGCCGTTTGGTATGAGGTATTTAGGAAAGGGAAAGGGAATCAAAGTTCACGATTCCCTTTGTTTGTGTTTGTTTAGCCAAATCAATCATTCCCTTTCCCCTCCTTTTCCCCCAAACTCCTCTACCTTCCTACCCCACCCCCAAGGTAATTGCATTCCCTTTCCCCCACTCACCAACCTAGTCATCACGTCACCATCACCAACAACCGTCACCACCACCACCACACCACCACCACCACCAAAGTCCACCCACCACCGCACCACTACGACCACCACCACCACCAAGACCCACCTACCACCATTACGAACACCACCACACTTTCGGGTCAAGTCAAATATGAGTCGAAGTTGGGTCAAAAAAATTTTTGATACCTTAATTTATCAATTAAAAAGAAAATGTATTTTTTTAAATTTATCGTATTGCAGTAATTATTACTCCGTATATTTACCATATTTAAAATTAAAAAAGTGTAAAAATAATGTACTCCTTATATTATACTCGTAGGTATTTTATTATCAAAAGATACTACAAAAATTAATTTTTATTATTTTTACAATTTAGATATTAATTTATTTATTTTATAATTTTTTATTTTACATAAGTATAAATAATATGATGGCACGCCGCTAATGTCGAGTTTGAGTGAAAGTTGGGTGAAATTCATTCTCTCTCATTGAAACCAAACAACAACCTAAATTTGGGGTAATCCCATTCCTTTCCCTCTGTTTCCTTTTGTTGATTTCATTCCCTTTCCCTTTGATGAACCAAACGCCCCCTCATTTTGCTAAATTACTACCTGCCAACTACTCTTTTTGTTTCGATTATTTATTATTTTTTGATTAAAATATATTTTTTTGTCTCGATCATTTATTATTTTTTGGTTAAAATATATTTCACAAATAATATTAAAGGAGAACAAATGACCGAGACAAAGGAAATATTTTACGGAGTACAATATATAACACGCTACTATGTATCTAAATAATCTGTAAATAAGCTACCAATTATTGTTACATAAGTGTAAAATTGTTTCTAAAAGACGTTGTTACACAAAATAATAAAATACGATTATTGTGAGACCTCTCACATGGAAGGAAGTTATTAAAATAATAAAATATTTCTATGTGAGAGGTCTCACGATAATCGTATTGTGAGACGGTCTCACAGGAGACTAACTAATAAGCACAAATAAGAGACCCGTTTTCAATGTCAGTCATTTACTAATTTTTGTTTAAAATACACCTTATAAATAATGAGTATAAAAATAAATAAATTACTGGCACGGAAATAGTACATACATAATCAAATTTCCTGTTATGGAACCAACTCAACCAAAACTATCTCCACTCGTGACCTTTTGTCACGCTGGTTCTGATACCATGTTATGGAATCAACTCAACCAAAATCTTAAGGCGATGGTTGGAGGCCCAGAAATATTTATATACGCTTACATTTCCTTAATACTCAACTGAAACTGTCTCATAATAAATTTATTTTGAGATCTCTCACATGGATATGATGATTACTTCTTCTTCATTTTAGCGTAGGATAAATTACATCTCACATTTTCTTAATTAATGTGAGACGATCTCAGACGAGACTTTCTCATCAATAATAACGGTAATAGTGTAAGTTAGTGTGGAGAAATTTTTAAGAAATTAAAAGCTTACTTGTACATGTAGACATCTTTGCCAAGCAAAAGCTCCTCCCTACAAAGAAAGCAACAATCAAGAAAATTATCAATCTCGATCCTGGACGTGGTCGTGGTCGTGGTCGTGGATGTCGGAAGTTGCACCCTTTGAGCTTTGTTATTCATCATCGTAACAACGTTATTATTATTATTATTATTATTATTCCTAAACATAGTAGTCGCCTTGTTAATGATCGTATTATTATTATTATTATTGTTACTAACACCATTCTCGTTCCCTTCTAATGTTAACACTACCCTTAAACCCGCCATTTTCTTCTAATCTAATTAATCGAATCTAATTTGTTAATTAATAAATCGATATTATTAATTATTTATTTCATCTTCTAAGGTAAAATATTACTCCTCCTATGTTGTTAGTTTATTTGGAGTAGTAGTGAAGAAGGGTTTTTGAGTGAGTAGAAGTTGAGGAGCAAAGGGGGTTTAAATTGGCCTAGTTTTGGAGGTGTAGACAAAAACAACTTTAGCTCAAAGAAATGATGATGTTGTTATTGTAAACAACAAAGGAACGTCATATTCCGATTGAAACAGGTTGAATTGAATTCAAAATTAATGAGATTATTAGACTTAAAGTTATGTTTTTGGTTCGACGAAGCATGCGTTTAGTTGCATTACTGTAACACTCATGTCATCACTTGTGGACTATGGAATCACTTATGGCGCTCAACTGGTTGTGTACTGACCCACAGATCAACACGAGTCTTTTCCAACATATTTTGACCTCACTCATGCGCATCCCGGAACCTTCATAACCAGGAAGTCAACCATCCTTAGACTACTCTCAACCAAACACGCTTAACTACGGAGTTCTTTTGCATGGACAACCAGAAAAGAAAGTGTATGGGTAGTACTCCCTCCGTTCCAACGAATTGTTTGTCTTTCCTTTTGGCACAAAGGGTAAGGGATCCAATGAGGAAGTGACATGGAGCAAAACTCATGAGAAGGGTCAAATTGCATATAAAAAACATTCCTAAAATAGAAAGAACAACAATTCATTGAGACGCCCCAATATGGAATAGACAAACAATTCATTGGGACGGAGAGAGTACTATCAATTTCTTTAAGCACTCATTTGATTCTCTTGAACCATATCCAAAATACTCTCATTTGAGCAACATAACTATATCCAATCTCTTTAACCTCGGGGTATTACAATTACACTTACAATATGGGGAATGAGAATTCGAAGACCTATATATTATTACATGGTACCTAGTTTTAATCAATAGATCAAGACGCCTTCGATAGACTTAAATTAACTATACTAGATAAAGATAACATTTATTTTATTCGAATTAAAATAAATTGGAAAGAACAGAGGTCAAGTGACGAAGTGGCCGAAAATTGGTGGGGCAGTCGATAGTAGATGCTAGATGGTGGAGAAAGTGTGACAATTTATACGGGCGATGTCAATAATAATTGAGATGCCTATCTTCTCATTTCATTGCCACGTATATCAACTACCCCTCGATTTTTTATTATCTTTTCCTTTGGTTTTGGGAAAGATAATAAGGGTGTAGGAATGTGTGGTTCAAAATAAAAGAAGGAGGAGAGAGAAATGTAAGGTTGATTCTAGACCACGTGTTGATGGCCAAAAATGGAAATAGGGAAGAAAAGGTGTTTCAGCCCAATAAAAAAAATGAGGAAGATAATAAAAAATCGGAGAGAGTATATGAGTATATGACCTACTGGCTTTCCTCATTAATTCTCTTAATACACATTTGGATTTGGTAAGGAAATATCTATTGTAATTTTATAATCAGATATTCACTCCGTCCCAATGAATTGTTTGCCTATTCTATATTGGGGCGTCTCAATAAATTGTTTGTCTTTCTATTTTAGGAATGTTTTTTATATGCAATTTGACCATTCTCATGAGATTTGTACCACTTGTCAATCTTTCATTGGATCTCTTACCCTTGGTGCCAAAAAAAAAGACAAACCATTCATTAGAACGGAGGGAGTAAATAACATGGACAAAAGTAGAGTACATAGTACAATGAGAATAGTAAAGAGTGTCTATACAGTATTTGTCATGGTACAGATCAACGGTTTCTTTTAAAGATTGGATTAAGGGTTGAAATTAGGATTTGAAGTTATTGCAATGTTGAAAAGTTTGGAATTTTAGGGATGGTTAAGGGTGTATTAATAAACCATTGAGTATTTTATACTCATATATTAAAAGATTGAGTCGAAATAACTTAAACTAGACTAGAAGTATGAGTTTTCTTTTTTTTGAATTCAGAAGTATTCCGTATGAAATTTTTTGGTTGGGGGTAATCGTCTACAGTCGAGGAGGTTTGATCGATAAGGAGAAAAGAGTTCATTTGTAAACCCATTTGGTTATGAGTGGAGAAGTGGAGTGAGAGTGGCCCCTCGGTTTATGCCTTTTGTCTACCGTATACTCTCTCATTATTTCAATAAGGTACCGAAGATGTCTTAGCCCAATGGTTAGGACTAGGTGTTCTGGGACAGTAGGTCCCAAGTTCGAATCCCCCTTTCCCTATATTGTAATGCGACTAAGTGCGCTCTTCGTTGAACAAAAAAAAAAATTATTTCAATAAGGTGGTTTCTCTTAAGATAAATATATCCGTTTTAAAACTAAAATATGTCAAAAATAATTTCTACTATACTATTTTCTTACGAGTATAAGTTTGTGACAGATATCTCGTTTACGAACAAAAAATTATTTATTTCAATAAGTACTACTCCTACTTGAGTTTTGATTAGTAATATTTTGGTAAGCAAGGAGTTTTGTTTGCCAAATCACCCCTCACATCTCTTACCTAACGGCCACAAGTGGGACAAAAACAAGTGAGTGTCACAACAATTAAAGGTAGTTAGGTTATCTTGCAAGTTTATGTTTACTAGTTAAGAAAATGGTATTGAGCCAAATAATGATTAGAAAATAGAAAATGTTACTTCCATAAATCTAAAGTATACAAGTGAATAAGTTTTTTTTTTTTTGAAACCCAAATCTTGGGATTACATAGCATTAATAGACTCAGTTACAATAAGATCTGAAATATATTCAGGAAGGCCAGCCTGCCAAGTGCCAAACCCTTGACTCAACTCGACCATCATGATCTAATGAGAGATTGTCTATCATTAAGTTAGTAAAAAAAAAAAAATTAACAGGACTCACCATCATGTGAGAGATCTTTCTTTAACGTTAATGAAATACCGTCTCTTTTTTAGTTTTTGTGAACTTGGAACATTTCAAAGTCAATTATACGGGTAAATTAAAGTCCTTTTTATTTCATAAAAGCTTTGTCTTTTTCGCTTTATTCAAAATGAAAATGCATTACTTTCGAACTTTGAATCAGGACAGTCGACAATTCTAATGTATATGGGTTGTAGACCTTGTAGTACAAAATTGTGTCTGAAATAATGTACTAGTCGTGTATAGATAGATTGTAAAACAAAAGAGTACGTTTGAAATGATATTGGTGATGGCAAATAACTCGTACGTTTGATTCCATTGGCTTCGTCGGTAATGGCTTCTTTAGTAAAAGTGGGGTTACCATAACTCTCTATTACTCCATACCAGTAAAACGACAAGCTAAGTCCGACGTTAACTTGGAGTAACTTTTTTTGTGAGATCGCCTGATATTAAATTAGTACGAAAATATATGGATTATGGAGAAGATCTGGCAAGTAGGTCAACCGGGTCGGGTTCGAATCATAAAAATCGAGTTGATTTAGGGTTGGGCTGGATCATTTTGAGTTTGCTATTTTCAACTTTTTTTTTTTATGGATATCGACCTGTTTTCTATAATAATATACGGGTCAGTTTCGAGTTAGGGCAGGTCGGTTCGAGTTACAAATCAAATTCGGGTCTTCTGTGCGGGTCTCGGGTTGAGTTAGTTTTGTCAGGTCTACTATGAAGTATGATTACTACAAAAAGTGAATTAGTACTAATCATGTCCTTATGCAAGAGGTGTTTTTATAAACGTTATTGAGAGACCGTCTTTTACAAGTTTTTGGACACGAACAAAACAGATCCAAGTTGAATGGACTATAGTTTTTGGGCTCAAGTATGGATGACTAAAACGAGAGATTGGGCTCGAATTTGGAGCTCACGTATAGTTGATCAAAACAATGAATTGGGCTCGAGTATGACTATTAAAATATCACAAATGCACATTAAAAAAAACTGCCTTGGACAAAATGGTCCATAGGTTGGAAAGCCCAAAAGAACTAATAAATCACCTCACCTACTTAGGCCCTGTTCTTTTGGACTGAAATTGACTGAACTTAACTGAACTGAACTTAATTTAACTGAAGTAGACTGAAATATAGAGACAAAATATGCCTCCTGGAGCTGAACTAAACTGAAACTGACTGAATATAAGTCCAAAAGAACAGGGCCTTAATTTGTTATGCTAAGTATACAACCTTTCAGAAGATGATCTCGGACTCTTTAAAAGTTTTGACGATGATCATTTAATCTAATCAAATAGATTGTAGCCGACAATCTAATAATGTGTAGCTCTAATCTCTTGACTCCATATGAACTTTTGTAGGATTTTTCACATGCTTAAAGATAAGCTCGCCAATTGGTGGTGACATAAACTTTCGTAATGAGAGAGTTCTGATTATTTTTTATACTACCTTCGTTTTTTAATTTTATTTCTACTTCCATATTATATACGGAGTAGGTGGGGTGTTTTAATAAAGTGACGAGAAAACAGAAAAATGGAGGAAATAATAAATAACATAAATTAATAATTTTGAAAAGATTTGAGACTTATCATTATCAATAAGAGCCAAAGGACTCTCATTTTCAAGTGTTTTTTCTAAGTTTTTTTTTTGTTTTGAAAAGGAGGAGGACTAAATTTCAAAGTACCTAACCATTTAACGGTTAAAGTAGAGTATGAAATACACTATAGTTTATTATTGTTCTCAAGATAGATCTTCGATTGTTAAGACTCAAAAAAAAATCACGTTATCTGAAATCTCAGCCTCACCCAAACGGTCAAACCCAACTTCAAACTTGGATAATAATCTTAGCCTAAGGTCTTGAGTTGGACTTCGAAAACCAATAATTTTCATTACCAAACTATGCCTACAATGTCCTTATTATTATCATCTCACGGTACAAAACCATGTAATTCAAACGAGCATATCTATTAGGTTATCAAGTGGTTTGATGTCGTCCCCGTTATCGTTAATAATTGGGAGTATAAAATCAACAAAAACTCTATTGCTTGAGAATGAATGCCCACCAATCCATCATTGTTATCCCAATTAATCATGAGTAAGAGAGCGGCAATATACACGAGAACATCTCTTTGAAATGGAGGGAGTACTTGATATCGACATGTTTAGAACGAGGATTAGAAAATTTGAACTTTACTCTCCAAGGAACTTTTTTCACATACTCCCTCCATCCCAAATAGATATTCTCATTTGATTATTATATTCCTCACATTGGAATATAAGTGAGAACATCATAGTGGGATGGAGGGAGTATACTGTTTAGTATCCAACGATTGTTAAGATAGTCTTTCGTAAGTTGTACTCCCTCCATTCAAATCCACTTGTCTCATTTCCTTTTGGCACATTTGTCGAGACGCGTTTTACACTAGCGATGTCTTTCATTTTACATTAGCAAAAATTATAAAAATTTGATATTCTTAATGTGTTCATAAAGACGAATCAAACAAAATCTCACATGACTATATTCTCACTTATAGATTGTCGAGAATATCGAAGATTTTTTCTCAAGTGTGAATAGTGTCAAAAAAATGAAATGAGATAAGTGGATTTGAATGGAGGGAGTATCTGTTTACGGTTTTTTTGGTAATTGATACCCAAATAGAGTATTATAGAGAAATGAAAAGCCCAAATTAGTTTGTAAAATGGGTCAGAAAATGGGAAATCCAAAGTGGGTGAACAGTAAAAGAGTAAACAACATTCCTGAACAAAGAGAAAAAAACACAAACTCCAAGAAATAATGAAAAAACTTGGTATTGAAATAATAATTGAGTGATAAAGAAGAAAAGCGTATCCCAAAACCCCATGTGTTGAGGTCGGAAAGTTCGGTTCCAGTTCTCTCCAACCCAACCCAACCCAACCCCAGCTGTAACATGCAATATGCAACTACACATTTACTCACTACACTACACTCCATCCCCCCATTTCCCCACCATTAGGTCTCCTCTCAAAACATTACGATTTAAATATTATCCAAATGAGAAGATCAGACGAATCAGAACGTTACGTCAGTCTGTTACTTCCTCCGTTCCAATGAATTGTTTGTCTATTCCATATTGGGACGTCTCGATGAATTGTTTGTCTTTCTATTTTAGGAATGTTTTTTATATGCAATTTGATCATTCTCATGAGTTTTGCTCTACATGTCACTCCCTCATTGGTTCCCTTGACCCTGGTGACAAAAGGAAAGACAAACAATTCGTTGGAACGGAGGGAGTACATATTTATGATGGATATTTTTGTTACAAGAAGAATTTGTGTTGCCCCAGTTCCTTGTATTACTAGATCAGAGTACAATGGATCTCTCTTGTGACGGACATATTGTCTAAATTTTACTAGTAGCAAGAAAAATCTGGTTTTGTTTTTTTCTTTGTTATGATAATTATCTCGTTAGAAGTTTAAGACGGTACATTCGGTTATTTTCAATCAAAACGTGATACTCTTTCATTCAAACCAAACTTTATACAAATTATTACTTTGACAGTAGTTCGTCTTCATTCTGACAAGGGTATATGTTTTAGAAATAGAACGGGTCAAATAGACATTCATTAAGTTAGATAGTAAGACAAGTCTTGAACTATCGTAAGTTTAGAACGGATATACACGTCTTAAAAAAGTATCACTTACTTCGTTCCAATAAATTCTTTGCATTTGCTTTTTAGACACTATTCATAAATTGAGAGAATTGTCATTATAACTTCTAGTATAGTACTCGTATAAGATAGTAGAATATAGTCATGTGAAATTTTGCTTAAATTGTCTAATCGAGTGCGTTATAATTTTTTTTTTTTTTATAACTTTTATAAATATGTAACTAAAGATATGGACAAAACAAACGTGTATCGACAAGTATGAAAAAGCAAACGTAAAGTATTAAATAAAACGAACGGGGTATGTCCGAAAAATGAGAGGAAGTATATATTGGTCCTTGGCGTGATACATAAACGACTATCCCGCCCACCTTTACACTTAAAACGCCGCGTTTCACTCCTCCACCTTCAAATTTCCACTTCCTTTCCACTCTCTATCTTCTACAGCAAGAACTTGAGCTGCATCTTCCTGTTGCATCGACCTCCGTGCTTAACCGCTAGACCAAGACATCTACAGACGTGTTTCTGCATGGGAAGAGACGGAAAAAAGCCGTCGCAGCAATCGGCGGCGTACATCACGGTACCGTCGGAGATCATAAACTCCTTCTCATCAACCTCACTCAACTCCCTCCTTCTCTCCCCCAAAAAACACTCCAAAAAACCCACAAATTTCTCCCAATTCCGACTAATCAAGAACCCTAAATTCTTGGTTTTCGCCCTCTTCATCCTCTGCTTCCTCGGTATGCTCACCCTCTACTACTCCAACCTCTCGCTTCTTCCGTTGACGCCCAGCTTCGCCACCCCGCCCTGCGACCGCTGTGATTCTCCGGCGGCGGAGGCGGAGGCGGTGGTTGGAGGTGGCGGAGTTTGGGAGCAGCCGGAGGGGTTGGGGTATAGGCCGTGTTTGGAGTTTAGTGAAGGGTATGGGGTTGAAGGTGAGGAGATTAGGAAGGATAGGAGTAGGTATTTGATGGTGGTTGTGAGTGGTGGCATGAATCAACAGAGGAATCAGATTGTTGATGCTGTTGTTATTGCTAGGATTCTTGGTGCTGCTCTTGTTGCTCCTGTTCTTCAAGTTAATCTTGTTTGGGGCGATGAAAGGTTTGTGGCTTCCATTGATTCATCACAGATTTACGGTTTTTCTAACATGTGCTACATTGATTGATTTATCATCAGTTTGCGGTTTTTCTAATGTGTGCTTAGATAGACGTCTAGTGCCTTAGCGGTTCATTGATTGATCATGGATTTACGGTTTTTCTAATGCGTGCTTAGGTAGATGTCTAGTGGTTCATTGATTGATCATGGGTTTTCGTTGATTGATCATGGATTTACAGTTTTTCTAACGTGTGGCTATATAGTTTCCTAGAATGAAGAAGTTTAGGGAGGCAAATTATTGACATACTGTTTGAATCTTTGTTAGGAGTAGTTAATTGTATGCATTTTTGGAAATAAGTTTCGATGGATTTAGGAAAATATATAGAAT
This sequence comes from Agrostemma githago, assembly GCA_958450325.1. Taxonomy (NCBI): domain Eukaryota; kingdom Viridiplantae; phylum Streptophyta; class Magnoliopsida; order Caryophyllales; family Caryophyllaceae; genus Agrostemma; species Agrostemma githago. Next base: position 74,250,871 of record OY288247.1, on the reverse strand, counting down.
TGATTGGAACGGGGAAATGAATCGTTAATTAACCAAATTTACTGTTTTGGGTGTTTGACAGTATCCGAATATACTCAACTGCACAACATTCTTGGACCCGGTTTTTGTAAAAGGGTATTTGTTGTTGTTTGGTTTGTGTTGAATGTGTAGTAGTATTAATGACGGGTTTTGGTTTGTGCAGCGAGTTTTCAGATATATTTGATTTGGAGCATTTCAAGAGTGAACTAGCGGATGATGTTCGAATTGTATCATCACTTCCATCTACGCATTTGAGAACGAGACCCTTGGAAGAGAGTAACACACCGTTTCATGCTTCTCCTCGCTGGATTCGACAGCATTACCTTTCAAGGGTAACATTTCTCTTATTGACAAACTTACCTTTCATGCTTCTCCTTGCTCGACGGGTTTGCTATCTTGCATGTCATTAGGGTTTGCTAACAGGCCTATTGCCCTATTCTCTAATAAATCTCAGAATGCCATGAATACTTTATTTATCGCAGTTGGAAATTTGAGATTTTCAGTCATGTTTGTGAAATTGTGATCATTCTTGGAACAGCTTCCTTAGCTTAGCGAGCATTCATTGAGTGACCGTATGCTTGATTGTCACGTATTCTTGTTTGGAGTAAAATAACACGTTGTAGTAATCATAAGCCTTCCGTGACATATCTTCACTTTGACTATTAGATGGAAATATGGAATGATTATATGTATGTATATCTAATGAACCACCGTTTTAATGTCTACAGTTGAGACGAAATGGTGTTTTGTTACTCCGTGGTCTAGATTCCAGGCTCTCTAAAGATCTCCCCTCTGATCTTCAGAAGCTTCGATGCAAGGTAGGGTGAACTTGTTTCCAAATTTGCAATAAATTGCTACCAAATCTTATGCTATGTTTTGGAATCTTACAACAATATGATGTTATCAGGTAGCCTTTCACGCACTCAAGTTCGCCCCTCACATTCAAGAACTCGGTGACAATATTGCTGAGAGAATGAGCAGCAAAGGCCCGTATATTGCTCTCCATCTTCGCATGGAGAAAGATGTGTGGATAAGAACGGGATGTTCTCCCGGGCTGAACTCAGACTACGATGAACTTGTAAATAACGAGAGGAAACAGCGCCCGAAGCTCCTTACTGCCAAGTCCAACATGACTGCCCATGACAGAAAACTTGCTGGCCTTTGCCCATTGAATGCCCTAGAGGTTGCGAGGTTAGGATTTTCATATACTCCCTCTAATCCATTCCATACTTCACTTTTCACTTGTCACAATGTATGACACTTTGACCACTTGAAATCTTCAAGTCGTTTGAGGAAAAAAAAGTAGCAAAAAATAATAGTGATGAATCGACTCCTCTGGGGATCGAACGCAAAATCTCTGGTTTCGTAGACCAGCACCTTATCCATTGGGCCATGGAGTCCTGTTTTATAAATTTAACTAATTACTCCTATAATCGAAGTCGATATTTTAAGTCGTTCGGGATGGAAGTGATTTTTTTTGTCTCATACTGGATTACGAATTCGCGTATGACATGGACTCGATTTTTTTCCTTGGTTGCTTAGGTTGCTCAAAGCTCTTGGAGCGCCGAAAAGTGCGAGAATATATTGGGCTGGAGGACAACCACTTGGAGGCAGTGATGCATTGCTGCCTCTCACGCGTGAATTCCCTTCATTTTACAACAAAGAAGATCTAGCACTGCCAGGTGAACTACAGCCGTTAGCCGACAGGGCATCCTTCATGGCTGCTATCGACTATATAGTTTGCGAAAAGAGTGATGTGTTTATGGCTTCCCATGGGGGAAACATGGGACATGCAATCCAGGTACGGATCATCTCATTTTCATGTCTTTCATTGCTACAGAATTTGCCATTATCTTTATGGCTAGTACGCATTTCAATCTTTTGAGTTACCTACTCACTCCAGTCACTTAGATTCACACATGACACAATTATGCGACAAATTTTTAGAAACAAGCTGAATGTGGAGGTAATTATGTCAAAGTCGATGGAGATGGCACGTAAAAGCAAGGGGATCTACAGACAGTAGAACACACAAATTAGAGGGTAGATTTGTATTTTGAAGTCGAGATTCATCATTTGGAGTTGGGACAGATAGTGATTCGGTTTGACTGATCCGAAACGTAAAGGAAAATGCAGCATATTCAACTTAATGGAAGGAGTATATTTATTGATGCTCTCTTTGACTTGGAACCTTTAGCCACGTTCATCAAAATCCAATTTGTCCAGTCTGTCTGACTTTGACCCTTCAACATCAAACTTATCTGTTCGACTTGGATTTGGATCACGTTAATCAAATCCAGTGTCTTGATTCCTTGAAATTCAGCTGTACACAGCTTCACCAGCAGGCAACTGAGTTTACCTGTCGAACGGGTTGTTTCACTTTTTGGCTACAAAGATGGGTCAAATCTGGATGGGTCGGGTCATATTGTTTTTTTAATGGATAACAGTCTGTATATTTAAGCCGGGCTAAATAGGGTCGGATCAATTTGTGTTTCGGGTCAAACTTGAATCCTCAAATCGTTTGTTGGGTTGGGTGAGGGGTTCCTAGTTTGGATTTCATTAATGCCTTTCTGTTCAATATATAAATCGACTGTTGTACACTTGTTGATGCAGGGACATAGGGCTTACGCAGGGCACAGGAAGCATATAACTCCGAACAAAAGGCACATGTTACCTTACTTTCTAAATTCTTCTCTGCCTGAAACTGAGTTCAACAACATAGTAAGAGAACTGCACCGAGACTCTTTAGGGCAACCAGAACTCAGAACGAGCAAACCAGGAAGAGATGTTACCAAATATCCTGTACCCGAGTGTATGTGCAATACTACAACTCAAAGCTCCTGACCAGGTATATCCGATGACAGTCGGCAACATCTTTGGTTGGATATTTATGATCAGACTTTTGACAGCATTACACGGGATCACACGCTCTACAAAGCTGGACTCCTGCAATTGTAACATAGTTCAGTAAAGTAATTTGTTCATTCTTTCCATTAATTTGAGTCATTTGTTTGTACCCTGTAATTTCTGTATCATATCATCCATTACATGAAAATTTGTACATATAGCAATACAACAATCTTTTATTCCTTTCCTAATCATATCTTATTTTTTCTTCATACATAGACCGATAGACTGTATCTTTTAAAATTTTGTTTGTTAAATTAATCTTGGCCAAGTACCAGAAATAGTGTGTTGTTTTCGACGAGAACTCACTGAAATGGCCAATATACTTGTTGTTTAATCGGATTCAGATACTTCGTACAGAGTATAACACAAGTGCAAAAGAATAGAATGATTTATTGAATAAGAGTACAATTCAATTACAGCCATAATCTCCATGGGAGGATTTTTTATCATCAAACTTGAGCTGTACAATTATGATGCATCTTGCATTAATCTCTACAGTTACAGATTACAGCCTGAAACTCCTTGGGAGATACAGAATTTCATGAAAAACGTCAATCATACATGCTAGTATCATATCGCATACATACAATGAAACTCAGAGTAGAGCAGCACTGCAAGGACTGGAAATTTCCACAGGAATGAAATGTCGACAAATAAGCCATAGTATTTATAGTAGTAAGACTATCTTGTTAATGATGTGCACGGCTGTGTTTCTACTTCGCCTCCAAAAGCTCGTTTACTTGGTCACAGGGTAGTGTCCATAGCGGTGAAAGGGCGACAACTTTCCCAATAATTATTAGTGTTGGTGATATTAAACCAGCATTCTGAATTTTTTCTGCTAGATCCCCCAGCTCTGCAAACACCTGCTCATTTCAATTTTCCGTTACTACTTACGACATATTATAAAAAAAATGCATTTATTTGCAGATGATGTTGATTGCAAAAGTCATGCATATGAGGTTATTGAGTTAGTATTTGTTTATTACCATTCGTTGTTGAGGAGTTGTTCCTCTTTCCACAGCAACAGCGGGAGTGTTGGAAGGCAAGCCATGTTGCATCAATTTTTGAGCAAGAGATGGGAGTGTTGACAAACCCATGTACACAACTAAGGTAGAATCGGGATCAGCAGCGTTTTCAGCAACGTACAATGGATCGCTTCCTCCTTTCCTTGAGTGTCCCGTGAGATACCTAACACTGTTGGCGATGCCCCGGTGGGTCAATGGAATTCCTAGCTCTGCTGCTATACCAGATGCAGCTGTTATCCCTGACAAAAAAACCCATTTTAGATCCGCCATCAGCAGTAATAAACAACAGAAAATATAAAGAAACAGCAAATGAACCCAACCATGAGATACCTGGAACGACTTTGACTTGAATCCCCTTTTGCTGCAAGAAATCCATTTCCTCTCCACCCCTTCCGAAAATCTGACAGGGGAACCCGTGTCAAGTTGGAGTACAATGCAAATATGAAATACACAAATCGAAGGTAAGGAACTTACCAGAGGATCGCCACCTTTAAGTCTGACTACATTAGCTCCGGCTTCAGCAAAACTTAAAAGCAATTCATGAATCTCCTCCTGGCATTAGACAAGACTTTACATTTCGAGTTTTTGACCAACAACATCGCCAACAGAAGGTTCGTTAAGCACTTGTACAGTTATACTAGATGTAAGTCATGTAACCTGCAACCAGTTATACTCCAAACTTTACTAAGTCGCCGTCTAATAAAGGCGCGTTCTTTCCAACCTATTTTCAGCTCATTTCAGTTCCGCCCCATTAACTTCAGTTCAGCTCTGTTCACAGTTGGGGTTCAGTTAAGCTCATTCAAGCAGGAAAGAAGAAGGGCCCAAAGCTCAAGTGGACTAAATTAGCGGAAACAAAATGCAACTTGTAAGTCTGAACTGAAGTGAACTAAACTAAACTGGGCGGACTGTCTCACGTTAAGATAATGTCTTGACTTGACGTGAAACCGTCTCATTAGAGAATTAGGGTTAGGGCTAAAATCCGTACCTGGGTTCTACTGTGATAACCAGCAGTTTTGCCAACATAAAGAAGCCGAGCATTACTCCCCACCAATTCCAATATATCATTCGATACAAGACGATCATACAACAAAAGATCCGCTGATTGTATCAGTTTTACCGCTTTTACGGTAAGAAGGTCCGGGTCACCCGGCCCGGTTCCCACCAAACACACATTTCCCACATTATTACTACTCCCACTCCCTTGTTTTTCGGCTCCGTAATTTGTTTCCCTTCTGTCCTTGAGCACTTCTAGAAGCTTCTTCAGTTCCGGGAGTTGTAACGCAATATCATCGTCGTCGTCTTCGGGGTTGTTTTTCGATGGCGATGGCGGGTCGAGGTTTGGACCGGAGACCCATTGTTCTCTTTGGTGGATTTTAATGGAGTTTTTCTCTGTGAAGGGAGAGGTTGAGGTGGTGGAGGTGGAGCAGTGTATCGGGTTCGGGGTTCGGGTTAGTTTGATGAAGGAATTGGGTTGGGGTTTGGGGGTTTTGAGATGAGTTAAGGTCGTTGGTTCGTATTTGGATAGGTAATGGAGTTTGTTGATGGACGCCATTTCTGTGGTTTCGAGAAATCGGAATTGGAACTGGAATTGGAATGGAAGGTGGCTAAAAGTACAGAGGAGGGGGAGGAGGAAGAAGGGAAATGGGATTTGGGGAAGATGGGGAGCCAAACATGTTTGACTCTCCCACAAATACAAGGGACACTAATACTATACTATGCCTATGGGGTTTTAGGCCACTCTCACTCTCCCAAAGGCTAGGCAAATTCTTATACCAGCAACGGAAATATCTGTCTTAAATTTATGACAGATTAAATATGTGGGCACGTGTCTAAGATGTATGAAAAGATTTTTGACATTTTTTTTCTAATTGAATATATTTGACCTGTTTTAATTACGGATATGACCGTTGCAAGGAAGACCCACCATTAACTGTAAGAGCCTCCTAAGAGCATCTACATCAACAAGAATTACCCAATTCTCATCTTTCACTTTTTCACATTTTCTCTATCCTATTCAACATCCACATCAATCTTCCACCCACTCTTACATTTTCACCAAAAACATCCTACATCAACAAGAATTCATTTATCATTTTCTCTCTTACTTTTTTTATACCCCACTATCCACCTCAATAATTCATCAATTAACATTTATTTAAAAATATGTATTATTAACTTTAAGACGGTCTCTTAAAAAATTGTTAACCCAAACGCTTAAATTTAAAATTATAAGTATGTGTTTATAAATCTCTTAAAAACATGTACAGTGTTTCTGAAAATATTAAAATACGAAATGTAAATGGAAGGATCATTAGTAATTGGGTCATTCGGGTCGGGTTATATCGAGTTCAGTTAGCTAATCATCGGGTTATATCGCCTAACGGGTCACAAGCGAGTCAACTTGGAACGATTTTGGGTTGTTAAATTTTATTATGCTCCATCTGGTCGTTAAATTTTATGACGTCTAACTAAGTAAAAATTAACGATACTAATCGCAGATACTAATTATAGTTATAATAATAAACAACGTTTTACAATTAAATACGTACGCATTTTTTGTTTTATATGAAAATTAATATTTTAATAATTAAAAAATAATAATAATAAAGCCTGCAAGTTTGGCAGAAATTTACTGTCATTTTATTTCTCGCGCAGGCGAGATTTTCGCTCCCTATTCCCTGCCAACTCATCTTCATCTACATTTTTTTAATGTTTATTTGCCTTGCTGGCTTTCTCGTTCTCGCACAGCATGCTCTAGGTCAAGTGCTTAAAGTGCTTCCTTATTGCATCATTGCATGTGTGTGCAACTTCACTTGTGTTTTGCACTTTTGTGTCCAGGTACAACCCCTACAAGTGTACAAATTGCCTTGAGGTTGAATTGAATAGACCAGTTAAAATTGACTCGATCTGTGAATGATTTAATTCAATTCGTGATTATAAAATTTAAGTTTAACTTGTAAAATTGAAAATCCTTTAACTTGATTTGATTCGCCTTTATTTGATTGATCGAAATGACACGATCCGACTCAAAATTAACCCTATGCTAGCTAACTTGAAAATGTCGATACAATTGACCCGTTTATCGGACCCTCCACCATATAAGTTTGAATCAATCAGTCAATTTGTTTCACTAGCTGCTCATCAAGTGATCCAATCAGTCACAATGGTGAGTTAGTGTGGCCTATGGGAAAGCCCATGGGCTGACCCAGATAACTCACTTAGCACGCATAACGTACTAACAACTAGAAACAAGGCAAGACTCTATAGCAAGCCCATAAGGGTTCAACACGGTGAGAATTCAGATGGGATGGGCCGACAGGGTTGGTACCGGTACTACTTTTGATAGGGGTTTCCTTTTTATTGGACTCGTCTTATACTATAGAACGATCCTACAAAAGAGTTGTTTGGATGACAAATGAGTTAGGTTTTGGTAGGTCCAATAAGAGCCAGACTCGACCTAGTGTCTCATAGGTTGGACCCGAATTCGTCAGGGTTTGAAATGTTTAGACCCTTACTCGATTTGATGAGTATTTGTGGACCCTTAGTGACCCATTGGGGTAAGACTGACTAAGACCCGACAGGTCTAGGTGGGGCCTTGGACTCATTGTCATCCTTAAAACAAAAATCGGAGTAAGTATAATTTCTCTTTATTGGACTCATGCCATCCTGGCGACTCATTACTAACCTAATGTCTCTCGATTTGTTGATTTTCGCTTCCCCTCTACTGAATTCTTAGATACATCATTGGTACAAGATACTAGTACTTTATATACAATTCTGATACCACGTGAAATCGTAGAATGATAGGATGACGGAATTAAATGTATTCAATTATCCTATTTAAATACGACTTGTAAATCTTATCTTCCTAGTTATGGAGTATCTTAATCTTACACAAATAGGATCCTACTGTATAAAATGATGATGCATTTATTTAATTATTATTCAAATAATCTGATTTGATACTTGTGTAAACAAGATTAAGTACACTAATCAAGTCCATTAAGAGTTAAGACCAGCTGTTTAAAAAGAAGAAGACACGTCACAAGAGAAATGATCTCCAAATCGGCAATGATGTGTTTAGGATATACTCCCATCATATGAAAACATGATTCAATTCATCACCAAATGTTGCCAAATCTGACAAGACAATTCTATCACTGAAAGACGATAGGATAATATTACCGTATAATTATCTCATAGAAATTTTTGTGTCCATCCTTAAACTTTCACCCGTCTTGGTTCTTCCTTGACCAAGTGAATTTAGATATACTCCACTAAACTAAACTAAGAAATGAACCAAATTTGTTGAGACAAATTAAATTCGATAAGGTTGAAACAAATTCAATTGAATGGAACCAAATAATGTTGAATTGAATCAATTGAATTTAGCTGAAAATAAGTTTGACGACTCGAATATCACATGGTCTAAAGTTTTAAACTCAAATTTCAGTGAGAGTTACCTAACATGATAAGAGATCACCTGGTTCAATGATTAAGTACAAATTCAATTCTTAATCGCGACATAACATCTTCAAACAAATTACTCGATTATAAATATATAAATACAGAGTAATCATATAAAATATTACTCCCTCCATCTGTCCCGTTTCATTAAACTACTCTCAAGTAAAATAAGAAAATGGGACGATGATTTTGGGACGGATACGGTATACACAATTTCTTGTATGAGACGGTCTCACGATAAGTTTATCGTGAGACCTCTCACATATAAGGGGTTAATTTAATTAATATTATATTCCTATTAGTAGGTCTCACGATAAGTTATCGTGAGACGATCTTACATGAAACTAACTGGTATATGAGTAAAAAATCCACTATAGTAAAAAATTGATTAGTGAGAGAGCGCGTGGCGTGTGCGGAGTATTTATGAAACTCACATTTCTCCAAACTCTCTAGCTTTCGTCTCCAAATTCAATTCCAACTAGTTCTACTCTATTTCTCTGAATAATAATACAGTATGATTGTAGCTCGGCAACTATGGCGGAGGAAGCCTCTCATTAATGGCTTCCGATTGATTCATTCTTCCGCTTCCTATCCTCCGCCGCCGACCAAGGCCAAGGCGAAGGCGAATTCTCAACTCCGGCGAATTCTAGGGTTCGGAATCCCGGCGTCGGCGTTTCCTCGCGCAATCAACTCTAATAATCAAGTTAGTTTCCAACTCTCCTTTTGTTAATCACTCCTACTAGGAATACACTGTTTAATCGTACAACTGTGTTTAATTTAGCTATAATTGTTGCATGTTTGATCGATTAGAGTGATGATATATTGATATATGTTAGTTTGATTGTGTATTTTTGAGAAATTGTTGATGTAATGGTTTGCTTTGATTGGGAATTGGATGATTGTTTGCTTTCGATAGAAATTTAATGAGTTGTGAAAACTGAAAAGCAAGTGATTGATCAAGTGATTGATCAAATGACTTTGATTGGGAATTGGATGATTGTTTGCTTTCGATAGAAATTTAATGAGTTGTGAAAACTGAAAAGCAAGTGATTGATCAAATGCTGGCGTTCCGTGTTCGCTACTTGCAATGAGACGGTCTCTTAATAGCATTTACGAGAGACCTCTCGCATGATCGGTGGTTGCACATTTGATTTTAGGTGATTAATGATATGTGTCACCCTAATTTGGCGTGAGACGGTCTCAGATGACTTAAACTCGGTCCATAACAATGGTGCTTTTGTGTATAGTACTCCGTCTATATTGAGACTTCCCTTTTGGGTGATTTTCCTGGATTGATTTTAAAAAGACGGTCTCTCAATAGTATTTACTAGATACCTCTCGCAGAAAGGGTGGTTGCACATTTGATTTTAGGTAGTTAATGATATGTGTCACATTAATTTGGTGCGAGACGGTCTCAGATGACTTAACTCGGTCCATAACAATGGTGCTTTTGTGTATAGTACTCCGTTTATACTGAGACTTCCCCTTTTGTGTGATTTTCGTCGATTGATTTTAAAAAGGCATTGCTTTGCTGATTTGTTGTTGATTTTACTGTTTCCTGAAAATAATATTAATCTCTGCTCATACTCTTTATTTGTGCTGTTTTTGTAGCTCAGTCTGTGCTATTTCTTCAGGACTCGTAGTTTGACTACTCATGTTGCAATTGAGTATCCGGAAGGTGGAATTGTTGATGTACCTTTGGCACAAACAGGAGAAGGAATTGCTGAATGTGAACTTATAAAGTGGTTTGTACAGGAGGTAAGTCCGTTTTACCCTCAGCGACTCAGCTTTTTCCTTGTTCAGTGCATGGTATTCAAATGCGGTACCTCATGGTTGTGATAATGGCTGCAAAATATTGATTTAATGATTTTGACGATCCTCACTAAGGTACTGATCCAGTTTGATGACCCTAGTATCCTACCATATTATTCCATCAAATATTCTAAAAGTATAGAATCATAATTCATAACATGATTCTTTCATCCTACAGTCGTCATTTGTGTATAGCTTATGTGGATTGGTATATAAGAGGCATGCTTCGATATGTTTTCGGTGTAAAAGCTGTTTTCTTTTCACATCTCCGTTCATTCTCATCTCTTTTTGCAGGGTGATCTAGTTGAAGAATTTCAACCGCTTTGTGAGGTTCAAAGTGATAAAGCTACCATTGAAATTACAAGTCGTTATAAAGGAAAGATCACAAACATTCTTCATACTCCCGGTGAGATTGTGAAGGTGGCGCTTTTTCTTGATTCTAACACTTTCAGTTCTTCTGCCACCCCTTTCTGGTGACCCTTTTCCTGATCCTAAATTTTATGGCAAGCAGGTTGGAGAAACCCTTCTGAAGATAGCTGTTGAAGGTATTTTCCCCTCAACTGACGATTTATGTGAAAACGAGTCAAAGGAGCATACTGACGAAGGTGACATAATAAGTGAACCTTCATTAATCCATGAAAAAACATTTGGTGGTGTTTTGTGCACGCCGGCTGTTCGGAACCTAGCTAAAGAGCTTGGAATAAATGTCAATGATATCAAGGGAAAGGGTACAGATGGAAGAGTGTTAAAAGAAGACGTTCTTAATTATGTTGGGGATAAAGATCTTAACCACCTTTCTTCAAATTTTGTGCACTCGGAACAGTCAGCATCTGAAAGCTTACACTATGAAGACAAAGTTTTACCACTGAGGTAATCAGATTATAGAGATATCAGCCTCCTTCTTCAATCTACTGTATTTTAACATCCACAACATAGAAAGAACTCAAGTAATTCCATAGGATACAATTACTGAATTTAAAGTTTGATGGTTCAGGGGATATCAGCGTGCGATGGTGAAGGCCATGACTATGGCTGCTAGTGTCCCACATTTCCATTATGTTGAGGAGATCAAATGTGATGCACTTATAAAACTCAAGTCATCTTTTCAGAATGAAAATTCTGATCCAAGTATAAAGCACACATTTCTTCCGTTTTTGGTCAAGTCTCTATCAATGGCATTGAGCAAATATCCACTTTTAAACAGCAGCTTCAACGTGGATATGCACGAGATCATTATGAAAGGTTTGTACACCTACTCAGGCTGTTGGTTTATTCAGATAAATAGGCATTTTGACAATTTCACGTTCCGAAGTGGCACACGTTCAACTTCTTAGTTATGTTTAGCTTGTTTCAAATTAGCACCTAGTGTGAGAAGTGATAAAAATGTTCATAGTACTCAATGGCTCAAGGCTTGACAGTCAGGCAGTGCTCAATTGCAAAGCCAAATGAGAATCATTGTGTTTTTGTAAGCTGCTCTATAATCGTGAATGTTGGTGGGATTGAGATTTATGTTAATTTGATTCGCTCAGCCAGAATTTCATCACTATAATGGTTGGATTTATGTAACAAAAACCCATTTATGAGTTTATCATTAAGTGAAGGTTGATGGTATATTCACCTTAACAATCGAAAATCTATGAGCTGGAATGCTAGCCTGAAATTTTTTCATTAATCAATTTATTTTTTGTTAATTTGTCATTTAGGCTCCCATAATATTGGAGTTGCTATGGCTACCCCTTACGGTCTGGTCGTACCAAATATTAAGAAGGTCCAGTCTCTTTCTATATTGGAGGTAAATTCACTTGTTCTGTGCTCCTCTTTCCAGTCTTACTTTCTTAACCGGTTAGCCATCATCTTCAGACTGTTCTAAATAAAATGGTTAGAATGTTAGATCTACTAATTAAATTTACCCCTAAACCAAACCGTGAGAACTTCCACATATGTAGTTCTTGGCCCTCAAAACATTTCTGCTTTCCTCATTGGCCAGTTCCAGTATCACTGTAGCACTGAATTTTCAGTCTGGGGGCTGCATTAGGATTTTAATCTTATTGCCAGACGCGAATATGATTTCCCTGCAATAATCGTTCCTCCCAATAGATGCACTCTAGACTATTTTCATTACAAACTTGGTCTTTCACCTGGTTTAGTCTTCTGCTGGTCGAGGTTATATTGGTTTTAGCCAGAGTTAAGTTTTGCTCCTGTTGCTTATATAGTTACATGGTCACAGATAACCAAGGAAATGTCAAGGTTACAACAACTGGCTGTAGAGAACAAGCTTAGTCAGGAAGATATATCGGGTGGAACGATGACACTCAGTAACATTGGGGCCATTGGTGGAAAGTTTGGGTCTCCTCTAATCAACCTACCGGAAGTTGCAATAATTGCAATCGGTAGAATTCAGAAAGTCCCGCATATCGCAGATGATGGGACTGTCTATCCGGTTCCCATAATGAATGTAAGTTGTCTCTACAACTACCATATAGCCAAGTTTTTATTTCACAAAATCATACCCTCCCTGTTCTTCTATTCTCTTCCCACTTCTCAAATTTCCCGTCCGACAATCTGATGAGTAGTTGAATAGCATGTTCATTTCTCAAATTCTCGGTGCGAAAACTTGTTAAGCTAGACTTGGATTTATTCTCAGGTAAATATTGGTGCCGATCATAGAGTATTGGATGGAGCAACAGTTGCTAGATTCTGCAATGAATGGAAATCACTTGTTGAAAAGCCGGATCTCCTTTTGTTGCATCTGAGATGAGTCGATTTGCTGTGCATAAGTTACATTGCAGTCCGTACATCCAGGATATACGTACATTCAGCCAATTTCAGGTGAGACGAGACTCTGCCAGATGAAAAATTACATAAACAGATAGCTAAGGTGATATGACCGACCTTTCAGGAAACACGTTGCATTCCACACAGAATGTATAATTTTATTATATATGTAGGAAACTGTATTAATTTCTGAAAGATTTGTTTGGAATAGGCATGATTTCCCGTTGAAAGAAATATACGCAGTAGTTTGAAACACGCTCCAGTTAAGTGTTTTTCTGAACCCTGATAAATTTTTGCCCCGACACAGAGAGCTACCAAATCTTCTGCACAACCACGAGACGCACACCACTTTTATTCACTATTCTTCGGTTTTTGGTGGAAAACGGTTTACAGAAGACTTAGAAGAAGAAAAAACACAAGAAAACTTGATACGGAGTATAAAAACAACATAGTAGATGACCGAAAAAGCTCAGAATTTCTTGATGAAGTCGTAAATATGGTCAGTAATGAGTTTAGGGTGCTCATGCTGAAGAAAATGACCAACTCCTGGAAGAATGACCACTTCTTGCAGAAATGGCACATCTCTCTTGATAACACCTTTGCCAATGTAGTCCTTAACCCCTGGTGCATGGTATGTCAGATCCAAATCTCCTACCACGAACTTCACCGGTACCTTCACCTGCGCCTTTGTCCATGGTGCCGTCACTTCCCAGTTCCTGATTCATAATCCCAACATTTACCACTCATCACTCATCATATGAGACCGACCCTTAGGCACATTTCAGCCTAGCTACTTCAGTCCAAAAGAACAAGATCTTACTATAGAAACGTTAAAGAGATGAGAAAGACGTGTCACGTGTGACATACAGATTAAGAGCGCGGTAATAGTTGAATCCACCAGTGAAGCCCGTTTGAGTGAATTTGTCGCGGTAATAAGTTATTTGGTCAGTGGACATCCAGTCAGGGTAGGGAGGTACATCATGTAAGGACCCTTTTGGCAAGAACAAGGGTCCTGGTGTCTGGTATGAATATAATTTCCTTAGTAGCTTATCGGCTCCACCTGCTTCCGCGACCTCAGCTTCCATCTCCCCGGGCACCTTCATATATAATCCGACTTCTTGTTAGATTATGTTTATCGATGAACATAAAATTTAATGAAATTGTGTCACGGTCAGATCAATTTAATCCGAGTTCTTGTTAGATTACCATTTAACCGAAGATGCCTTAACCTAGTGGTTAAGGCTAGGTACTCTGAAATAATAGGTCTCAGGTTCGAATCTCCTCTCCCTTATATTGTAAGGCGACTAAGTGCGCTCTTCGTTGAACAAAAAAATAATTGAGAGGGGCAGATCGAACTCATATTAGACTATGACAATACACGATGAACATTTAGGTGGAGGTTGACACATGAAAGACATACTTTCTGCACCAAACAATAAACTCAAGTACGGAGTAATAACTACACTTATTAATCATGTATATTGTCACTTTTAAATAAAGTGACGATATTACGTGCCTTTCGTGAATCGTGGTTGCACTTGGACCATTTTTAGGCTCTCAGCACTTGCCGCTTGGGCCAACTTTTATTCATAATCATAAAAAAAATAATAAATAAATAAATAAATAATTTTTTTTGCAAATGACATTACCTGAAAGCGGCACATATAGTAGTCATCTCCATAAGCCCTCCTTAACGAATCCAAGGGCTTCCTGGCCGGGTTTCGTGGTGAAAACGGTACGCTCATACTAACCATGGCCTTGACCCGATCAGGCCGAAACAAAGCGAACCACCACCCAACCGCGGCCCCCCAATCATGGGCCACGACAAACACCTGGTGGGCCCCAAACTCATCGATGAGGCCCACCAGGTCCCCTACTATATGCCCGTGGGTATAACTACGGACATCAGTAGGGGCGTCTGTGTCCCCAAACCCTCGCATGTCAGGTGCCACTGCGTGGTACCCGAGTGATGCGAGGGTCGAGATTTGGTGCCTCCATGAGTACCATAAGTCCGGAAACCCGTGGAGGAAGAGCACAATTGGGGCACCCGGGTCGCCCTTTTCGGCCACGTGCATGTTTATGCCGTTGATTTTGAGGGTTCGATGGGTTATTCCTGAGAGGTTGTCAGCCATTTTGGCTGGTGATGCTGACGAGATTTGAACTCGGGGTTTTTGTTGGGTGGGTGGAGAAGGGAGTTTGTGATTGGTTTTTATGTGTGATCGACAAAGGGATAGTAACCAACGCATTTAATTTGCAATTAAGTACAATGTTGACTAACATTTGGATTGGTGATTCGTGAACTATGATGTTCAAGGATTAATCATTGACAATCGTTGTCATTTTGTGATTGTGTGGATTACGTGCCATATTTTAATCGCACGGTTAAATCGATAATGGATCAAATAATACCTCTTGATTAGAAAATACAAGTTGGAAGGTAATCACGTGAATTTGTCTTTATCTATTAAAATGGATATTATTTGACCCTTGTGACGGATCAATCACAAAAATTTTCATGTAAACCGCCCTTTGGACGACAGGCTCGAAGTCTAGATGACATAGCCTCAAGTCATACAACTCTCACAAGAACGCTTTTGTAGGGGCTTGAATCTCTTGAACCTGAGACCCATAGAGTTGTAGCCACATGTTTTAACCACTAGGCTCCACTCTTGCGGGAAATCACAAATTTTAATTTTATTTGTTTTTCATGCTTTTGTTATAAAATTTGGCTGAATGTGATTGACAGATTGATTGTTCTTAGTTGCCAGATGCTGGATGTGAAGTGGGTGCAAAGTAAAGAATACTTAATTGTTAAGGTAGACGGTTTTATGTATGAGATAATCCATTCTTGTAAGAAGATAGAAGAAGATTCATAAATTACTGATGAATTGAATAATCTTTTTGTGCAAAGGATCTGTCTCACGGTATAAGATCGACAATTGTATGTTGGAAAATAAAAAGTTGGAAAATACGTGGATTTGGATCGCAAAACTATCCATCGTTTTGGTACAAAACTATTAATAATGCACCTTGTTTTTAGAGAAAGAAAAGTAAGCACAATCCTCTATATATTAAAACAGAAACCACTTCCCACTTTTTGAGACAATGTGAGGCATAGAGAGTACATGCCTCACAGCATCCCAAAAAGGCCAATGCCAGGTTTCGAACCCACAACCTCTGAGGCAAATTACAACTTACAACACCACTGGGCCACTTCGCTGATTGTGAGAAAACAGTACAAAAAAAATATACTACCTTTCATAATTGTGGTTAATTGATCTTCATCAGTGCGCCTCTTCATCTTTCCACTTCCTCATTAATTGATCAAATACATCTCGAAACCTGGTCAATTCCTCTTCACCTTTGTCAATTGATCATTCAATTCATCCTCCTCGAAAATGCATTCCAATTCAACCTCCTCGAAAATCCGATTCTTCATCACTTATTCTCCTCTTCCCAACTATCCCTCTAATTAATAATCCATTATCTCACTTTTTCCAATTTTTCAATCACATCAATTCATACTATAAATAAGATTCTAGGCATTGCAATCTGAATTCAAATCGTAAAATCTGAAGGAAAAAAAAAACATCTATTTTAATTTGCATATTTAGATATATATGAGTTTCGTTTTTCTGATTTATTGATATAATTGCAAATTGATGTTTCAGAAATCTGATTTTGTTTTTTAAATTGATTGGTGAATTTTCAGGCAGAAGAAAGCCAAAATATTAGGGAAATTGAAAGATCTCATCATCCCGGTAATTTTTCGATTTTTGATTTAGTTGATTTAATGTATCGATTTGTTTTGTTTTTAAATTCAATCGAGATCAAATTTTGAGATTCAATGACAAAAAAACTAATTCAGTGAATTTGTATTTTCGATTTTTAATGGGTATAATAATCGACCCTGATGTTAATTTTTGAGTTATGATATTTTTTTTCAGGTGATGATGAAGGAGGATTATACAATGAATTTCGTAGAGGTATTTTAAGAATTAAAGTCAATTCATTTTTTTAATAGCTATTTGTTTAATTATTTTTAGGCGATATATATATATATATATATATATATATATATATATATATATATTTCGAGTTATATTATATTTTATATACATATACATCTTTTATTTTATATATTCGTAAATAATATAAATATTTTTGTTTAACATAAATAATATTTCGGATTGAATTTTGAACAATTATATTAATATATAATAGTTCTAATTATATTTTTAAATTTTTTAGATTTATAAATTTTAATTTATAATATTTTATATTTTTGGTTTGAATTTTATTTTTGGATAAATTATTTATAAATAATTTTTTTTAATTAGATTGAATTTCATTTATAAATTGTTATTAAATTGTTCTAATATTTTCGAATTGAATTTCATATTTTGAAAAATATGTAAATATTTTTCTGATAAATATTTATTAAAAGATTTTTACCCGAAAGAGATTTATTCTAAATGTTTTTGTTTATCATATATTCTAAATGATTTTTACCCGAAAGAGATTTTTAACTGAATTAGTTTTAATTGACACCGGATTGAAGCAATATATTTTAGTTTTGATACTGAATTAGTTTTAACCGGATTGACACTGAATTAGTTTTAACCGGATTGACACTGAATTAGTTTTATTCTATATTTTAGTTTTGATTTATTAGTTTTAATAAATGATTTTCTAAATTAGTTTATGTTTCAATTGACACCGGATTTAGTTGGTAAACGCAATTCACAATTATTTAATCCTGTAGTTTTTTTTGTATGTTAAGAAAAAAATTTAGTGTTTGATTTTCGAGACATAGTAATTAATCGCATTAGAATATTTTTTAAGTTGGTACCGTTTTAATTTTATTTGGTACAAGATTTTTGGGGACGGATCTGTAAGCCGTCCCCAAAAATAGTTCTAATTATAATAGTTCTAATTATATTTCTAATTATATAATAGTTCTAATTATATTTTTTAATTTTTTAGATTTATAAATTTTAATTTATAATATTTTATTTTTTTGGTTTGAATTTTATTTATCAAAAAAATTATTGTAGGCTTCTTACAAAAATTTAAAAACAGAACATTAAATTGCAGAAACAGTTCACGAGGCATTACCGTATCGAAAATGGGTATAGATTTATTCCAAAAAAAAAAATCAACGTAACAATTTACTAAGCAGGAGCACTTAATTGTTCTTCCTTCCAACTCAATATCTCATTAATCACCTCTATTCGAGAATCCAAAATTCCAACTCGAAAATGGTTCGTATGCATAAATATTTGTCTTTTCGTTTTGTTCATTTATGTTTCCCATACATTGAAATAATCTCTATATTTGTGGTGAATCATTCCACCATGTACATATTCAATATTTCCGACCTTTCTATAAGTACTCTATTTTCAAGTCCCCCCCCCTCACTACAATCATGTCTAATTCTTATTGATGCTAAGATCCATATGTTATAATAATAATATAAGCTACCTACTGTTTTAAGCATCCGGAATTATTGAACTTTTTTGATTGACAGGTACGATTCCTGTGTTGAGTGAAGTTACGAGGGCTGGAAGTGGTGCAACACATGCTTTCTCGGGTGTCGGAAGACAAGCGAATCAATCTGTATGTAGAATTGTATTATATATGCTCTTTATTTCTGGGTTTTTGTATGAACTGTTTTAGCATATTTTTTATTTTGATATCTAATACGAGACTCTCTTTTCTCCACTAAAAAAGATGGGTGTGAAAAATCTTGAGGTAGACATTGGTTGTGGAGTTGGTTTCGGAATTGGTAAATATATAATTATGCATACAACATAGCGAATTTTCCTAATCTTATTTTTTTAATTGTTTTCAAAATCTTGGAATTGACTTAATTGAGGAAAAGTTACTCCACATATCTGGCTGTAAACCAAGTTTCAGGAACTTCCCAACAAGGGAAAGACTTAATTGAGCAGAACCCAATTGGCAATATCATGTTAAGCATTTCTGAATTCGGAAAAACAGGAAACAAATCAAGCTTCTTACACTGCACAGTACACTTGAATATTGCCTCATTTTAAATTTGGGTTTCAGAATTGAAATGAGAACAGTGTGTGAGGGGTGGGTTTAGCGAAAATCGTTCTATCAAAGTAAGATAATGCAGAATTACAATCAAAGTTACCGTCTCTATCACCAGAATTTTAAGGAATGAACTGGGTTTTGTGGTAAGAAGTGAAACAAATCAGGATTAAATAGTTTTTCAACCCTTTTTACTTTTAATAATATCGAGATAAAAGGTTTCAAGATTTTTCTTATACTTATATTAATATTATATTAATATTCATTAATTATCGTATGTAAATATTATATTAATATTCATTATTTATATTTTCTAATTTTTTAGATTTATAAATTGTAATTTGTATTCCGTATTTTGTATTTTCAGATTGAGTTTTATTTTTGGATAAATTATTTATAATTTGTTATATAACAGTTCTAATATTTTTGGATTGAATTTTATATTTTGAAAAGTATATAAATATTTTTCTAATAAATTGTATATGTTTTTTTGGAAGTTTTTGCATGATTAGGTACTACTGACTCTTACAGTTAATGGGGAAAACCAAAATAGCTTTTTTGTGCTTGATTTTGTATATCAAGTAATTAATTGCATTGCAGAATTTTCTTAGTCGTTGACTACAAGTAATTGGTTGTTTATTTTCGAGACGAAATAATTAATTGTATATTTAGTTTTTTTTAAAGAAAGAAAATTGACACCGAATTTAGTTGGTAAACGCAATTCACAATTATTTAATCGTGTAGTTTTTTTGTATGTTAAGAAAAAATTTAGTGTTTGATTTTCGAGACATAGTAATTAATCGCATTAGAATATTTTTAAGTTGGTACCGTTTTAATTTTATTTGGTACAAGATTTTTTTGTTGTAATTAATCGCATTACAATTATTTAATCGTGTAGTTTTTTTGTATGTTAAGAAAAAATTTAGTGTTTGATTTTCGAGACATATTAATTAATCTCATTAGAATATTTTTTAAGTTGGTACCGTTTTAATTTTATTTGGTACAAGATTTTTTTGTGTATAACCAGTGGCGAATGCATGATTTTAGTTGAGGGAGGGCACAATTTTTTTTTTCTCCATGTACTCTATAATTTATTTTATAAAATTATGTCATCCAATGAAAATAATTGATACTATTTCTCTAATTAATGCTCCAACCTTCCATTTTTCCACTCCTTCTGAAAAAATTTAGTAACCTTAATTGCCCTCCATAAATTAGTATTCTTCCCATAAATATGTTTCCCCTTTCCATAGACTTTTCTCCCCTCCATAAATCGATTTTCCCATAATTTTTTCATTCATTAATATAATGAACAAATGTATCAAAATCATTATTAACCGACTTAAATATTGAAATTAATTGATGCGTTGCGTCAAATCTAAATTAATTACTTCATATTTTAATTTAAAATTAAAAGAAAAATTACATAAAAAATTGTTATGTTTAAAATATCAAAATAATAAAAGTATACAAAACAATTTTTTTAATTAGTTTCCAAATATGCAAATATATACTGAGTAAATAATGTAAATATTATCTAAAATATATACTGAGTAAATATTATCGCAAGAAAATTGTTATTATTCATATTTGAGAATGGAGTCTAAGTGCAACGTATTGGTACAATAATATTTGAGAATTGCATGCAATAATAATAATAATAATAATATATAAAGTCATATGTTCGGGTCAAATTGGATATACATTAGGAATCATTTTTAAAATAAATGGTGGTAAATTAGGTGGATAAAAAAATGAATTGATTTTAAGAAAAAATAACGCTCTTAAACACGCATAATTTGCATTGATTATGTATGGATAATTTGTAGTCCCAAATGCAATTAAAAAAACTTTACTCCTCCAATTATCTATACTTCTTTGAACCGAAAAAAAATTAAATTATCTCATTTATAGCTCAGTGGGAATTGGGACTTTAGTATAATTATACGAAGTATAAGACTACAGTGTAATACACGTGATAAATTACGGGAGTCTATTGATCTTACTTTTTAAATTATGAAGAATCGTAAGGTTTATTATCAATATTGAATGCGTTTATTGAAGCAATAAAAATGACTTCTATACATTACACATTCCGATGAAGTCTACAGGGTTGTGTACGTTCACTAATATGACAGAGAGTTTGACTGTTTGATGGACATTATTTTTCACTATTCTTACCTGACGAAGATGTCAACTAACTACAACTGATGATAATCGATCAAGATCAAATAGTTGGTAAGATCAAATAGTTGGTGAGGAAGGTCTTCATTCCTCAACTAATAGATTTTTCTTTTTTGGGTTTAAAGAGTAATTTGAGGATTACGGTTGGGTGTATAAGGGTCGGGTTTATACGGATTTCTACATTTATCATAAGGGTCGGGTTTATACGGGTTTCTACGTTTAGTATAACTATATTCATCGGTGGACAATTGACTACTTTACGTACTCTATGTTGTTCATACTTTTGTCCACCTATTAATAAATAGATTAGCTTTCAGACTCTGAACGAATAATCCAAAATAATCACGGGTATCATGCTTTTCTTAGACACACATTTCAATGTGTAACGTGTTGTTTTTAGTTTCTTACGCCTATTAGTATACTAACTAACTTTCAGTCCCTTAACGTATTATCTTCAAACGATATTGGCTTCATAATATTTTATATGAAACTAAAACTGGACAGCCCGTGAAAATTTTCACGGGTAACACACTAGTACTTATTGTGAATTGTGACCGTAGAAAGAAAACTCTAGTTATTTCATGGCTAAGTCTCCCTTGTTATAAAACGTAAATATTTTTTGACGAAAACTGGTCGATCGAATAGAATGCCGAACAATGATTATTAGAACCTTCAGACACGATATAAAATGCAGTATAAAAGTTGTTTCGTTAGATATCGACACGTCTCAAAAGGCGATCTTAAGGATTTTTAAAGTCTTCATTGACATCCACATGATCTTCATATTACACCGAGGCAAAGACTTTCATATTACACCGGAGCATTGTCTTG
Organism: Agrostemma githago; assembly: GCA_958450325.1. Classification (NCBI taxonomy): domain Eukaryota; kingdom Viridiplantae; phylum Streptophyta; class Magnoliopsida; order Caryophyllales; family Caryophyllaceae; genus Agrostemma; species Agrostemma githago. The sequence goes on along the minus strand of OY288247.1, from coordinate 74,228,792 downwards.
TTCAACGCGAATATTAACACATTTTATTCCGAGACCCAAAGGGCCAAAAAACGTGGATAATAACCTTCAAAATCGATCGTTTTTGGATATTTTCGAAAGTGCTGAAATTAAGTTGCTCTAAAATGCGATTTTTTTTTAAGAAAACTTTTTGATGAGAACAAAATGCCTAACAATGGTTATTATGAACCTCATATACGATTGAAATGTAATATAAAACTTATTTCGTCGGATTCCGACACGTCTGCCAAGACGACCTTATAGCTTTTAAAAGTTTCTATTGAAATCCAAATGAATCTCAGATTACAAGATTTACAGCAGGGTATTGTATTTGGTGTGAAATTTGTCCAGTGCGAATATGTACCCACTTTATTCCGGGATCCAAAAGACCAAAAAAACGTGGATAAATATCCTTCAAAATTGATCATTTTTGGCTATTTTCGAAAGCGGCGAAAGTTGTTCTTAGATGTGAATGTTTTTTTGATGGAAATTTGTCGATGGAAATAGAATGTCTACCAATAATTATTAGAACCCTCAGACATGATATAAACTAGAGTATAGAAATTGTTTCGTCGGATTCTGACACGTCTCAAAAGACGATCTTATGGATTTTAAAAGTTTTCATTCAAATCTAAATGACCCTCATATAACACTAGGGTATTGTATTTGGCGTGAAGTTTATTTAACCCGAATATGAATCCATTTTATTTTGGGACCCAAAAGGCCGAAAAAACGTGAATAATAATATACAGTAGAGTATGTTTTCGAAGATCCAGGAACAAAACATGTCGAAAATCACATGGGCTATTTTGTACGATAGGTCATATAACGCGTTGTCTTAAATTTTTAGGACCAACCGAGTAGTTGTATGAGTGTAGGAAAGCGATAAATGTCGGCTAAAAAATATCAGAAACTCGTGCAAAATGAGCAAGTACTTGTGATTTGGGGCTGAAATCGAACTGGGTAGATCCTAAAGATACCAAGGACACGTGTAGGAAAATCGGAAGAAAATGAGACATTGTCTAGTACGACCTCATGGACGACTCAAATCATAGTGTATAATACTATAATGGTATAATACACGGTTTTCAGAGATCTGATACTCTGGAACAAAACTTGACGAAAATCGCGTGGACTATTCCTAGGTCAGCTAACGTGTACTACCAGAGTACTCCCTCCGTCTCTATGAATTGTTTGCCTATTACATATCAGGGCGTCTGAATGAATTGTTTGCCTTTATATTTTAGGAATGTTTTTTATATGTAATTTGACTATTCTCATGAATTTTGCTCCACGTGTCCCTTCCTCATTGGATCCCTTACTCTTGGTGCGAAAAGCAAAGACAAACAATTCATTGGAACGGAGGGAGTATTTTTTAGGATCAACCGAGGAGAATTGTGTTATCCGAAAGCAATAAAAAACCGTACCCGGTTCTCCAAATGTGATGAACCCGATTCATTAATCTCTATTTTTCCAAATCCCAAGTTACGTCATCGTCATTCATCCATCTCCCTCTTTCCTGCTTTCCTCCTATCAGGCTATCATCAGCTTCTACTTCTCCGACACCAGCAGCCACTTCTCTGGAACTCCGATCGCGACTCTCGATCGCCATTCTTTTCTCTTACATCTTCCATGAACCGTAAGTGAATTTATAGCTTTGATCTTTCAAATTTCGTGATTTCTGAACGGAGTTCAAGGGATGTTTAATCGTCAATTAGGACTATCATTTGTTGATTTTAGCTTGAATTTATTGCTTAATCGGACGAAATTTGTGCGATATATTGTTAGGTTATACGGAGTATTAGATTAGGGCTTGTGATTGCTAGGTTTTCATGATCTGTTGCAGTTTGCGATTCCGTTATCGTCGATATTTTTTTGATTGGGCTATGTAGTGCGATGGTGAATCTGCTGAACTTAGGGTTTAAAGATTACAAATTCTTGTTTAAGACGAATGTATCCGTGTTTAGCCTTGTAATGAGCCAGATAGCATGAATTTAACAAAATGTTTGTCTCGTCGAGATGAGGTATTATTTGACCCGTTGTAATGCCAAGTTCGTCGTGAGTGAGACGGATTGTTGATGCATTGAGTTGACTTTAGATGACAGAAGGATATGAATGATGGATTTGCCACTGAAAGGTTTATACTAGATTTTTGTAAAGTATTGGGATATGGGTTTATGATGTGTATTTGTGGTTTTAACAATCTATTCCGAATTTATTGAGCATTGATTGTCTAACTTAGAGTATCGGTGGATGTAGAATAAGAAAGAAGGTCGAAGAATGTACCAGTGGAGGAAATTCGAGTTCTTTGAGGAGAAATACGGTGGAAAATGCAAAGTGCCTGAAGAAATAACTGAGCAGATAACATGTTGTTCGAGTGGAAGAGGTAAAATAGCAGTTGGATGTGATGATGGTGTTGTTTGTCTCCTTGATCGTGGTTTCAAGTTCAATTATGCCTTCCCGGCTCACTCCTCTTCCGTCCTTTTTCTTCAACTTCTCAAGGTACTAACTGACCTTGAACTTAGGCTCATAAACTTGTAATCAAATCTTATTTGTGTTCATTAGACTAGGATGTACTCCCTCCGGTCATTATTTTTCGCCCCACTTCATGAATATTTGTGAGGGGTACTTTAATTGAATGAGGCCAAAAATAGTGATCGGAGGGAGTAAGTGAATAGCATAGTAGGTCCGTTTAGTGACAGGAGACAGTTTCATGTATAAATAGTACTCCCTCCGAGTCTGAATGATGTTCCCCTAGGGTTTTGGGGGCAAAAATAAGGAGGTAGTAACGTGTGGCTCAAAAAGGAGGCGAAAGAGAAATGTAAGGGTGAATATAAGCCACATATTGATGGCTTAAAAAGGAAAGGGGGAGAAATGATGACTCAGCCCAAATGGGAAAGAGGGATGATCATTCAGACTCAAGAGGGAGTATATAACTCGGTGTAGACAGACTTTGTAGATGAAGGAAGCTTTTTAATAACAGACGTTGCCTTGGGTTAAGTTACTCAAAACTGCGGGATCGTTCTATATGTGATTGAAACTTGGGAGTAGATAACCAGAGTTAAGTCCTTGGATGACTTTATTTCTATTTATGCGTGTTTATAAAACTGGATATTTAAAATCATAGAAATTGGAGATTTAAAGCAACTAAATTTTGTCATTGCTCACAAATGTGTCACTAATCTGCTCTTTCTTTCCTGCACTGAACAGCAACGCAGTTTCCTTCTTACTGTCGGCCAAGATGAACAAATACCTCCACAAGCATCTGCTATGTGTCTGAAAGTTTTTGACCTGGATAAAACCCAAGTTGAAGGCTCTAGCACGAGTGCATCAGTTCCTGACTGTATTCAGATATTGCGCATATTTACTAATCAATTTCCTGAAGCAAAGGTAGCATCCAGAATCTATTCCCATTCCCATTTGTTCTTCCATTACATTCTTCTCATATCCTATGCTATTTAAGAGTTGGGTGTAGATTTCAGATAGGAGTATTTGTCCAGGTACCGTCTCATCATGACTCAATATTTGAGACAATGGACTGGGTCCTAAAAAGTGTATACGTTACTTGAATGGGGACACTTCATTGATATAGAGTTATACGGAATGCCGTATAAATTTGAAAGTGCTTTTTTTTTGTAAGTGGGTAGGTATATGTTTGAGATTTATGGATAGGCTAGTCAAAAATCATATTTTATGCCTCATAAGTTTGTACTTTATTATCTTCTTATACTTCTGTCAAGTGAGTGTATTTTCTGCCTCTGAGTCTGAGGAGAAGTACTGGATATAAATGGTTTGGTAAGACTCCATTCTCACATCCTTGAATAAGTTGTATCTTGTTAGCATCTTGCGTTCTTAAATGTTGTATGGTGAAATTCTTCTGTTGTGATAGCGCGGTCGGGTTTAATGTACTTAAAATCCTATAAAATGGGATATAATACCTATCTTCTTGCAGATCACATCCTTTTTAGTTTTAGAAGAAGCCCCACCAATATTAGTCATAGCCATTGGGCTGGACAATGGCAGCATCTACTGCATCAAAGGAGACATTGCTCGTGAGAGAATTACTCGCTTCACACTTCGTGTTGAAAATGCTTCAGCAGGCCATGCTGCTGTTACTGGGCTTGGGTTCAGAAATGATGGTCCCGGGCTTCAACTATTTGCAGTGACTCCGTCTTCTATCAGTTTGTTCAATCTCCAATACCAACCAGCAAAAAGGGAAACATTGGATCAGATTGGATGCTTATCTAAAAGTGTAGCAATGAGTGATCGCTTGGTATGCTTTTTGATTGCTTTGCTTTCTCAATATTGTAGTATTAGACTATAGAGTACTATATATTGTGCCAGTAATTCCCAATTACTTTTCTTTTGATTGTCTTTCATGTTCCTTCACACTATTTTTTTTTTATATTTATATTTATATTATTATTATAATTATTTCAAACTTTGTTATGGAGTGGAGTATTTTATAAAAGAAAGGTTTTTGATATTTTATTGAATATTGGCTGTCTTAGTTTTATTTGTTTGTTGACTATGAATCTTGTGTTTATTCCCTTTCAATTTTGTTTTACAAAATTTATTTCATCATTGATGGTTTAACCAATTATTCATGTTAGTCAACCCGTAATCGATTTGGCATTAAGGCACTGCTGTTGGTAAATGACATGTGATCCGCCATGTGCAATCAGGAGCTAATAATTGGCCGACCGGAAGCTGTGTACTTTTACGAGGATGATGGACGTGGTCCTTGTTGGGCATTTGAGGGAGAGAAAAAATTCCTTGGATGGTTCCGTGGTTATCTTTTGTGTGTGATCTCAGATCAAAGAAGTGGCAAGAATACATTCAATATTTATGACCTCAAAAACAGATTGATTGCTCATAGTGTTGCCGTTAATGAAGTCTCATTCATGGTGTGTGAGTGGGGAAACATATTTCTCATAATGGCTGATAAGTCAGCCATATGTGTGGGAGAGAAGGATATGGAAAGCAAGTTAGACGTACTATTTAAGAAGAATCTTTACAGTGTTGCTATCAATCTTGTTCAGAGTCAACAAGCTGATGCTGCTGCTACCGCTCAAGTGCTCAGAAAATATGGTGATCATTTATATAGCAAGCAGGAGTATGACGAGGCTATGGCCCAGTACATTCTTACCATCGGTCACCTTGAGCCTTCATATGTAATTCAGAAATTCTTGGATGCTCAGAGAATCCATAACTTAACCAATTACTTGGAGAAGTTACATGAGAAGGGGCTTGCCTCAAAAGACCACACTACCCTCTTATTGAACTGTTATACAAAGTTAAAAGATGTTGAAAAGCTGAATTATTTCATCAAAAACGAGGATGGTGTTGACCATAAGTTTGATGAGGAGACCGTGATACGAGTGTGTCGTGCCGCTGGTTATCATGAACATGCAATGTATGTCGCTAAAAAGGCGGGAAGGCATGAATTGTACTTGAAGATGTTGCTTGAGGATCTTGGTAGGTATGATGAAGCCTTGGAGTATATTTCAAGCCTTGAGCCAAGCCAAGCTGGGGTGACAGTTAAAGAATATGGCAAAATTCTCATAGAGCACAAACCAAAGGAGACCATCCAAATACTTTTAAAGCTTTGCACCGAGGACGGAAAGGGAAAGGGAAAGGGAAAGGGAAAGCCTTCCAAAAAGACTACTTTGACCATGTTGCCATCACCTGTTGATTTCATCACCATTTTTGTACATCATCCACCTTCGTTGTTGGATCTTCTTGAGAAGTACACCGACATGGTGAAAGACGCACATGAGCAGGTGGAAATTCACAACACCCTTTTGGAGTTATATATATCCCATGATTTAAGCTTCCCGTCAATGTCACATGATATCTCTAATGGAGGTTCCGTGGCACTAAAGCCATTAGGAAATGGGAAAATGGCGTTAAATGATGACGAGAGAGGTCGTCTTGTAAGGCGAGAGAAAGGGTTACATCTGCTTAAAAGTGCATGGCCATCTGACCTAGAAAGTCCACTCTATGATGTTGATCTTGCTATAATTCTTTGTGAAATGAACGAATTCAGAGAAGGGATTCTGTTTCTGTATGAGAAAATGAAACTCTATAAGGAAGTGATTGCTTCTTATATGGTGGCCCATGACCACGAGGGATTGATCGCTTGCTGCAAGAGGCTCGGTGATTCTGGTAAAGGAGGAGACCCCATCCTTTGGGCAGACGTACTGAAATACTTTGGGGAACTTGGAGAAGATTGCTCCAGAGAAGTTAAGGAAGTCCTGACATATATTGAAAGGGATGATATTCTGCCACCTATTATTGTTATTCAAACACTATCTCAGAATCCATGCCTCACATTATCCGTAATTAAGGATTACATTGCAAGGAAACTTGACCAGGAGTCTAAGCTGATCGAAGCGGATAGACGAGCTGTGGAGAAGTATCAGGTAACTGTCAGATTTTCCTTTTTACAGCCATTTTGATATATGATGTTGTCTAAGAATTTAAGTCCTGTGAAAACTATCCATGAAAGCTGGCTACTCGGTCTTTTATGCTGGCTGTTGTTTGAGCCAATTGGCTACTACAATGTTTTCATTGTCGAGAAAAAGATGAAGAGTTTTCATCCAAACTTGCAGGAGCACACATCAGTAATGAGGAAAGAAATCGAGGATCTGAGGACAAATGCAACAATCTTTCAGCTGAGCAAATGCACTGCATGTACATTTACCCTTGATCTTCCAGCCGTGCACTTCATGTGCATGCACTCGTACCATCTACGTTGCCTTGGTGACAATGAAAAAGAGTGTCCCGAGTGTGCTCCTGAGTACAGGTTAGTAACCGAAATGAAGAGGAACTTGGAACAAAATTCCACAGACCAAGATCAATTTTTTCAGAAAGTGAAGAATTCTAAAGACGGATTCTCTGTCATTGCTGATTATTTTGGGAAGGGAATCATCAGCAAGACAATCCCAAATGCAACTCCAACCGACACCTCTTTAGTCGAGTGACTGTTCTTTGCGATTTGATGTTTGGAATCACTGCACCATGAGCGTGAGTTTCGTTGGCTAGTTTTTTTTTTTTCTTATCTCAGTTAACGATTCATGTTAGCTGATGCCAATTTTTCTGTAATTAGTGTTAACACTTGACATTATGTTTGTATTGTAAGATGAAGTGAGTATTCATTAGACGAAAGTACATTGTTTCAAAGTTGTACTTCATCAAACTTGCGAAATAAAACCGAACCTCATAATCCGAATGGAAATATTTGACTATATCCGGTGATACAAAAAATATGCTCAAAATCCGTTTCAATTGGAATCGAATTAAAGTCGAACTAAATTTTACAACTATATCGATTTTGACCGAACTAAATGAACTTTATCAAAAATTATTTATTTCTCATATAAACACTCCTAACTTTAATCTCATTAATACTCTTAACTTCATTTAGTAACAATACTTTGAATTCTTTACCTTCGTAATAATATACGAATCCAAATTATCTCCAGAACCAAAGTTAACCCGACATGTCACCCAATAAAAATCCAACATTAATCCATCAAAGATTCAAAATACAGTCAGTCTCCCTGCGATGAATTTTTTTTACATTGTTCCTCGAAATAACATTTGGTTTTATCTTTTTCCATTAAACTGTAAAATAGGTCAATATTTGACCTATTACAATATTATGCGTTTAGGGATATTATTGAACACTAGGTATCATACTCAATAGGTCGCAGGTTCGAATCCCTCATCCCATATTTTCGAAAGAGTATACAAATATAAAGATGATACGATTATTATAAAAACAGGTACAAAACAAAGTTGCATTTAAAGGTACGAATAGTACATAGAGTGGTACTGAAGAATGGTCTCTCAATAAGTTATTGACAGACCGTCTCTTCCAAAATTTTGTGTTTCGAATCCTCATCCCCATATTGTGCGCACTTCGTTAATCAAAAAATAAAATAAAATATTATGACGGATATTCCATCACAAACAAGAATTTTTTTGGTTAAAAATATAAGTCGACCCATAAGCGAGGTTGGAGTGACCCGATTAGCCATAGGGCATAACCAACTTGATCTCCCCCAATTTCCAAATCGCCCGTTTATTTGTCAGTTCTCATCCCTCCTTCAAACACTCATTAGCCTGGAAAATGTTCAATCAGTAGCAGCAAAACCCAGGTAAATCTTATCGATTCTTGATTATAGTTCGAGGTGAATCATATCAATTTTTACAATTTAGGGCTAAATTGCATGTTCAATCAAGCTTTCTATCATCGGAATTGTTAACCCTAATTCTATGATTTCTTCATAATCATGAAATTAAGCTCCCAAAATCGTAAGCTTATGAATGTATGAATGTATGGTGTGTTCAATTGACTGTTGAGTTAAAATGACAGATGAAGTTATTGCGTAGTTTGAATAGGCGCAAAGCGCACAGTGGCGCGAAGGGGCCGAGGCGAGACGGTGCAAAGCGTAAGGCGAACAAGGTAATTCATTCATTTTTCATCGATCTTAATCGCGCTTTTTCATTTTGGAATCGCTAATTTTATGAAAATTCCGCATATTTTGGCTAAAAATGACGGTTACACGAGGTAATTAGAAGAGTCGGAGGAACCTAGGGTTAGGATATTGATATGGGTTAAATTCAGGATGGTATGAATGATCATCATTTTGTCACGATCTTCAACCTGTGAATATCGTAAGTGGATTTTGTTCAGTTAGGTTAAACAACAGTATTATACTCCATATCATTTGAAAATTCGTGTTCAAATTTGTAATTTGATAGTAGTATTATTGTTTAGTTGATTGATTTGAGATGAATTGTTATCTGAATGGAGTGAAAAATCATCAGGTACTCACGCACTTCGGAACCATGAAACGCCAAAAGCGTACGCGTTCTTCAAAGCCTGATATTAACGTGGATAGGTTGAGTGAGATGCCTGATCAAGTGATTGTGCATATACTTTCGTTTTTGCCTACTTGTGATGCTGTTAGAACAATGTTACTCCGCCGCTTTGGAGATCTCTGGACTATGCTTCCATCTTTTAGCTTTGATTTCTATGATCACTATGTTCCATCTGATTATGATGTTGATGATGATGACGCGTTTGAAGAGGCACATCAACTCATGGGCAAGGCATTTTCACGTTTTGCTCATTATGTTCGAAATGTGTTGATGCTTCATAGAAGACCCACCATTGACTCTTTTCACCTACATGTCGGGGATTATATAGGTGCTTATGTAGATTCATGCCTTGTTGACGATTTGCAAGTGTGGCTGAAATGGGCTACTGATAGACAAGTCAAACATCTAGATTTCGCCTGTGATCATCTCGAGTATTTAGTTCCACCTCTTTGTGTCCTCACGAGTCAATCTCTAGTTACACTTGAACTATGTGGTAGTATGCTGAAACCCTATGATCATCAATCTCAACTTCACATGGGAAGTTTAAGGGAATTAACTCTCATTGGTGTTCATGGATGCGATAAGGCGTTCAACCAGTTGATATCTGCTTGCCCTTCTCTACAAGATCTGACAATATCTCAATCTCAAGGATTGATAAATCTGAATATTACTGCTCCAAGTGTTACTAGTTTGGAACTGACGGATACATATGACGTGCGTGACCACCCTTTTACTCTTAACTGTCCCCATTTGGAAATCTTGGAAATTTCTTTTCATCAATTCCCTCTAGATTCTTCATTGTTTGTGGTGAATGTGATTGGTGTTTCGTCTCTTCAAGAGGTGACTGTCGGGGGTTTTCCTAGATCTTGGTCTGGTCCAGAAGTAACGGCATTTTTGAGGCACTTTCGAGATGTTGAGGAGTTTACACTGTCAAGCGTAGCGTTTGAGGTGCGTTCGAGTCTTTAAAAAAAATACTATATTACCGTTAGTTTGTCTATTTCACTAATGAAATCTTTCATCTCACAATGTGCCAATTTGCTGTGGTTGTCATTTGTCAAGTCCCTTTTTTTAACTGTTACTGTTAGTATGTTGCAAATTTGACAGAAACACTTGCAGAGAATCGAGTTATGCGAGACTGATTTGTTATCTTCTTATTCAGCAAATATGTAGCTTAAACATGGTGGATATTCCACAAAATAGATGGTTGAGTTTGGTTTTGAGACCACAGTGGGATCATGAAAGATGTCTCCAAGTTATTACCGAGTTGGTGAGAAGCTCAGTAGACTTGGTTGAGCTTGTTATTGGCAGTGGACCATCATCTGTAATTGCGGTCAGTATAGCTGTTTCACAAATTCTTGTTTGTGACAGAATTATCCTAACACTTTCTTATAACACGCCAAATACGACCCATTTGCATAGAAAAAGACAAAACACTACAAGGTATTGTCTTTTCTATACAAATGGGTAGTATTTGACCCATTACAACAAAGTGGCGTATAACTATGTCACAAGGGAGACTAACTGCAACTGTTTTACTTATTTTAATTACTCGACTTTCAGCCTCAACCTCAAGTGTTCTCTTCTAATTCTTGTCATGGCAGGGTGATCATGAAGTACTTAACTCAGAGTTACCTGCTGCTTGTGTAATACCCCGACTTGCAGAAGTGGTCTTTGGTGGCTACCGAAAAGGTTGTGAAGCTCATCTCAGAGTAGTGGAGTTTCTATTGAGAAACGCAGCCGTGTTGGAGAAATTGGTGATTACACGTGCACAGGATGATGAACTGACAGTGGTCGAGGAGCTTGAGTTGGTTAAACAAGTATCGAAATTGAAGAGAGCTTCAGCAAATGCAATTGTAGACTTTGCTTAAAAAAAAAGCAGTGCAGCTCAGGAACTAGTGATGCTAGTAAGTACTCGTATCATTCTAATTTTTATCGACTTGATGCTATGAGTCGGGTTTGTGGACTTGAGTTTGATAACTGTTTGCTACAACATTCAGTGGTCACTTCGATTTTTTAAAAATGGATTTTTCACGGTACTCCTGTGTTTTTAGTTTTTTTATATGATATCCCTACACTTTTATAACACTTTTATAATCATATTACATGGTACCCCTCACTTTTAGGGGGCGTTTGGTTGGTGAGGGGGAAACATGATGAAATCAACAAAGGGTATGGAAAGGGAAGGAAAGTAAAAAATGTTATCATGTTACTCGTTTGTTTACCCAACTTGTTTCGATTGATTTCGACACGTCTCAAAAAGCGATCTCAATGCCTTTAATAGTCTATTGAAAGTCAAATGACACCCAAAACACACCTATGACACCTATGCGTTTTATTTGGTGATTTGTTTTTTCAAACCAAATATGGACCTATTTTATTTCGAGACACAAAAAGGTGAAAAAACGTGGATAATAATCTTCAAAATCGGTCATTTTTTACTGTTTTCGAACGCGTTGAAAAGTTGTTCTAAAATGCGATTTTTTTGACAAAAACTTGACGATAGTCTTAGAATGTCTAATAATGATTATTAGAACCCTCAGACACGATATAAAATGGAGTACACAACTAGTTTCGATTGATTCCGACACGTCTCAAAAAGCGATCTTAAGGCCTTTAAAAGTCTCAATTGAATACGAAATGACACCCATAATACATCGATATGTTTTATTTGGTGAGGAGCTTGTTCAACGCGAATAAAGACTATCTTTTTAAAGGATCAATTTTTCCCGCTTACGAAAAATAGCCAAAAATGATCGATTTTGAAGGCTATTTTATCCACGTTTTTTTGGCCTTTTGGGTCCCGAAATAAAATAGTTCCAAATTCGCGCCAAACAAACCCCCACACTAAATGAAATATCCCGGTGTAATATGAGGGTCATATGGTTTTAAATCGAGGCCTTCACGAGCCATAATTTTATGATTCGAGAGGTGTCAGAATCAGTCGAAACATGAGTTATATTCCTATTTATATAGTGTCAGAAGGTTCGAATAATCATTATTAGGCATTCTATTTCTATCAACAAGTTTTCATCAAAAAAAACATTCGCGTTTTGATCAACTTTCCCCGCATACGAAAAAGAGCTAAAAACGATTGATTTTGAAGGTTATTATCCAAGTTTTTTCGGCCTCTTGGGCCCCGAAATAAAATGGTTCCAAATTTCAGTCAAACAAACCCTACACCAAATGAAATGTCTCGGTGTAATATGAGGGTCATATGGTTTTAAATTGAGACCTTTACGAGACAGAATTTTATCGTTCGAGAGGTGTCGGAATCAGTCGAAACATGAGTTTTATTCTTATTTATATAGTGTCAGAGGGTTCGAATAATTATAATTAGGCATTCTATTCTTGTCGACAAGTTTTCGTCGGAAAACATTTGTGTTTAGATCAAATCTCCCCGCTTACGAAAAATAGCCAAAAACGATCGATTTTGAAGGTTATTATCCACGTTTTTCCGGTCTTGTAGTCCCGAAATAAAATGGTTCCAAATTCGCACCAAACAAACCCCACACCAAACGAAATGTCCCGGTGTAATATGAGGGTCATATGGTTTTAAATCGAGACCTTTACGAACCATAATTTTATCGTTCAAGAGGTGTCCGAATCAGTCGAAACATGAGTTATATTCCAATTTATATCGTTTTATAGGGTTCGAAATAATTATTATTAGGCATTCTATTCATGTCGACAAGTTTTTGTCGAAAGACATTTGCGTTTAGATCAACTTTCTCCGCTTACAAAAAATAGTCAAAAATGATCGATTTTGAAGGTTATTATCCACATCTTTTCGGCCTTTTGGATCCCGAAATAAAATGTTTCCAAATTCGCGCCAAACAAACCTCACAGCAAATGAAATGTCTCGGTGTAATATGAGGGTCATATGGTTTTAAATCGAGGCCTTTAAGAGCCATAATTTTATCGTTCGAGAAGTGCCGGAATCAATCGAAACATGAGTTATATTCCGATTTATATCGTGTCAAAGGGTGATCGACGTTGGTTTATAACACGCCGACGCCCTCAAATGTTCTTTATTGATACTAAATTTTTGTTTGGACATTTCTCGTGACTCATGGAAACCCCAATGTAATTCTTGATCTTTTTTATTTTAGATCCCAGGTTCTTCAAACAAATATGTATTATATATACTTCAATTTGAGTCGTTTCGGAACTCAAAATGAGATGGATTTCATTCTCGGCCGATTTTTGTCTCACGTATCACAGGGTGCGTCACGAAGTACACCGTTCGTTTTCAAGCCCAAATGTTCTACAAAACCACTTTTAACCTACGCTGGTTGATCACTTTACCGACATCTTCAAATGTTCTCTGTTCTTTCTAATGCTTTGTCTAGTTATTTCCATGACTTGAGAGGAATAACCCGTATAATTTTCGGACATTTCTGTTTTGGACCTAAAATCTTCAAATATTATATACACACCTTAATTTGAGCAGTTGGTCTCTCTTGTGACGGATATCGCAAGTTTAAAACGGGTCAAGTAAGTACCACTTGTGGAGAAAATGACAATCATTTATCTTGGTCCCACCAACCTCATTTTTGTCTTATCCCACTTATTTGGTACCTATTTAACCCGAACAAGAATTTATGTAATTTGAGTCGAGACGAGTCGTTTCTGGACTTTTTCCCGACCCATGACGAACGCAACACCGTGTCAGAGAGTGAAATCAACACCTCAGTAAACTACGGTACAAAGGAAGAGACGTAATTGACACTTCAATTCATAATGAGAACCCTATGAACAAAGGCACTCTTGAAAAGTCACACCTTACATTGCATTACATGCTACGTCCTGGACTCTATTATTCAACCGTCTCCTATCACATTTCCAACCCATTACTTGGCTCCATCTTATCAAAATTACATCAACTAGTTCGACTTATATCTATGTACAACTGTGTGAGTATTATCACAAATTTTTTTAATAATTTGTTATAAATTTTTTGAGTTTTAATTTTAAAAAATTCAATTAAATCACTTAAATATTTTACTCAAAAATTTAATTACAAATCTTCTCAGAAGTTTGTATAACCACAAAAAATAATACTCCCTCCATTCATAATCTTTTTGTCCCGTTTCATCATTATTTGTGAAAAGTATTTTAATGAAATGAGACAAAAGATTAGTGAACGGAGGGAGTACTAAATACTTTGTTCATAAAGTTCAACTACTTTGAACCAGCTATACAAACAACTGGTAATATAATACTCCGTATCGCAAATTTTTCACAATAGATTTATTGTAAAACATCTCATATCTCTATGTACAACTGGTAAGCTCAAAAACTTACAACTCAACTCAGAAACTTTTATAAGTTAAATAAATATACACAAAAGCTCAAAAACTTTACAATGTTATTGTACAACTAGGTGTATAATATTTTTTCCATCTCATATAGAAGTACAAGTTAGTTACTTCTATTTTTAATTGTATTTCTCACGATAAATTATTGAAAGACGGTTTAACTCATTATTTTTCCAAAGTACATTATCACCTCCTCGCTCTTCCCTCCTCTTTAAGTCCTGCCGTTTCTCTTTCCTCCCATTTCTTCTTCCCCTACTCTTCTTCCTCCTCATTTCTTTATTCAATTTCTCCCTCATTTTATTCCCAATAATATTTCAAAATTATAATTAAAAATATCAGAAATCTCCAAGAACTTTCCACTTTCCCCCATTTATGCTACCCCATCACCAACTCCACCCCCCTCCCATACCCACACCCACTACCCATTCTTCAACCAACACAAACAACTCCCCCTCCTTCTCCTCCTCCTCCTCCTTCTATCTTCTTCTTCTTCGTCTCTAACTTTTCGAAAAATGGAGAAACCGACCCGAACTTACGATGAAACGCAAACATATAATTCTCCTCCCTTCGTCTCGGAACCGAAAGGGTACGAGCTGAGTGGGAAGATAATGTTGAGTGCGATTATAATTCTTTTTGCTGTGGTGGTTATAATGGTGTGTTTACACATCTACGCGCGGTGGTATATCCTCCGTGCTCGCCGTCGTAACGTCCGCCGTGCGCGGCGCCGGACTCACCTCGTGTTCTACATTGAGCCCAACAACCCCTCGAATATTGTACCGTATCCTACTCACGGGTTAGACCCGGCTCTTGTCAAGTCTCTTCCGACCTTTTTGTATAATAATAACGTAAATGTCAAGGGTGGTGGTGGTGTTGACGGTGGCGGTGACGGCGGTGGTGACGTGGGGGAGGAGGTGTTAGAATGCGCCGTCTGCTTGTCGGAGTTCGAAGAAGGTGAGAAGGGGCGCATGTTACCGAAATGTAATCACTGCTTTCATGTCGATTGTATTGACATGTGGTTCCACTCGCACGACACGTGTCCGCTTTGTAGAGCTCCGGTGGAAGCTGCCGATCTGCCGGTCATAATGGAGGAATCGGGCCAGCCGGCCGTCGAGCTGACCGAGTCAACTCAATCTCAATCTCAACCTCAACTCAGTGAGCCAATTGAGCAGGTGGGACCGAGTCGTGGGACATCGTTGTCGTTCGGCGGTAGAAGAAAAGGAGCCGGACTCATGGGAGTGACGATCGAGGTACCGAGAAGATGTCAGAGCTTTAGTTTCACGAACTCGGACGATTCGGGTCCGAGTCGGTCGCCGAGTCACGGGGGGTTCATCAAATCGCCGCTTTCTTTGAAAAGAATCTTTAGTCGAGAAAAGAAGTCTCCACTACCACTACCATCCCCACCACCGTCCGCGAGTCGGGTCGATGTAGATATCGAGTTAGGTCGAGTCGACCCGGTCACTCCAACGAGTTAAAACCGCACCAACTCGACCTAAAAAAATAAATCAAGTCGGTCCAACAAATTAACGTGAGACGATCTCATAATAGGCAAAGTCTTGTTTTTGACGGGTTAAGTATTTGGGAAAACAAAAACAAAAAGGCATAAAGAGGAGGTAAGGTGGGGTCTTATGGGTCTTATTCTAGGTAAATGGGTATTACTTAACCCGTTATAAGCTTAAGACGGATAATAATGGATTAAATTAATTTTTTGGTAGGGAAGATGATTACATGAACATGGGCGTGGGTTATTATAATAGGAACATTCGGCGAAGGGTGTCAGAAAGTGTGAAAGATTAAGGTGGAAACAACGTGAAGGAAAGTAAGTAATTAAAAGGGAGGTCAATGGTCAAATGAGGGGAGGGGCATGACCGCGGGCAGCCC
The DNA here is from genome assembly GCA_958450325.1 of Agrostemma githago. NCBI lineage: Eukaryota > Viridiplantae > Streptophyta > Magnoliopsida > Caryophyllales > Caryophyllaceae > Agrostemma > Agrostemma githago. Next base: position 74,212,707 of record OY288247.1, on the reverse strand, counting down.
AAATTGCGGTCATGTTTGACTGGTTTTGTATATATAAGTTGCGGGAAAAAGGGGGGTTTAGGTTATTTTTATGTAGGCATGGAGAAATTGAAGGGAAATTTACCAACAATACTAATGTACTTTTATACTATGTGTATTCTCATTCATTCGTGTGGACATGTCTCATGTTTTGTTTGTTTGTTTGTTTTTATTGTTAGATTGAGGACATTGTTATATTCACACATCAATGCTTTACATAGTTACGTCAATTCTATGATAAAAGTACAAAAATACAAAATTAGTTAGTTTTACACATAATTGTTTCAGTTAGTCTCCTGTGAGACCGTCTCACAATACGATTATTGTGAGACCTCTCACATAGGAGTATTTTATTATTTTAATAACTTCCTCCCATGTGAGAGGTCTCACACTAATCGTATCGTGAGACCGTCTCATATGAGAATTTGGGTAATTGTTGTATGAATTTGGTTTAGTTGACGGTTCAAATAAAATGAATTGAAAGCGATAATTCAATAATAATAGAGTCAAGGATGGTAACAAGTAACAAAATAGTAGTTAATCATCATATTGATTCGTGGATTTTGCGACGCTAGAATGAGTTGGAAACATAACATGTTTCAAGTAACTCATTTTCAAGATCTTTTAATAATGTTATTTTTTTTTTTATGAATAGCGTACTTAGACCTTGTTCTTTTAAACTGAAACTGACTGAACTGAACTTAATTTAATTGAAACTGACTGAAATATAGAGACAAAATATGTCTCATGCAGCTGAACTGAACTGAAACTGACTGAATATAAGTCCAAAAAAACATGATCTTAATCGTAATCGTATTACGATGCAGAGAAGATTTGAACCTGAAACCCACTGTTCAGGATACCTCGTCTTAACTCTTAACCTTTGATTTAGTGGGCTGTGTTAGTGGATTTAAGTGGCCTTGTTTTGAACAGTTGATAATACTCCGTACATGGCCTTGATTTAAGTGGGCTTCCCCAAACACATGTCGTGCCTATATTTTACAAAAGTGTTCGATGGGCCTTATTTTCAAAAAAGTGGGCTGTTCGCAGGCCTGAATCAAATTAATGTGGGTTCTCACATGACAAAATGATCATGAAATGATTTCTTGAGGTTGGTCTGTCAACCGAATCGGGTTCAGGTCAAATAGTTTTGAAGTCGGGTCTTTCGGGTCGAGTCAACTCATTTCAGGTTCGAGTTATTTTCGGGTTTGCTATTTTCAATTAATTTTTTTCCGAATATTGACTTGTTTTCTATGATAAAAGTCGGATCCAGTTCGGATTTATTCGGGTTAATTCAGGTTACAGGTCAAACTCGGATCTTCACTTCGTTTTCAGCTTATTATGGAGTGTCAGGTCGGGTCTACTCATGTACTGATTGTACTCCTCTACTAGTCTACTTCATTTTCAATTATGGAGTAGTATAATTTAAACCTAATTATCTTAGCTTAGAAGAAGAAAATCATTCATTACCAGTTACCACCACCTTATTGCACCCAATTCCAATAATCACATCACTAAATCATTAATCACATACCTTAAAAAGAGAAGACCTAGACAAACCGGTAAATGAGTAAATGAGCAAGAAAGGTGATGGAGTCTTAATTACCATCACATGCTTCCACTTATCTCACGGATAATATGTCGCAAGGTCCCCATCCATTCTCACTATGTTAGGCAACACCCTTTTAAATTTCTTCCATTTCTTGTCTTCCATGCAAGTTTTTCCTAATACGAATATATCTTTGTTAATTGGATCAAACAACATCTATTGTATAATACTCCCTCCATTCCAACGAATTATATACCGTAGACAACAAAATTTTATATTATTTTGGTATCTATTTAGGAATAATATACTTCCTCTGTATCTATATGTTCGTCAACTTTGTTTAATATATGGGTGGAGTATTATATTGAAAGTGGACGAACATATCGATACGGAGGGAGTATTTAGTATTTAGAGATAATTATCAATAAATATTGTGATAATATCTTAGATGCTTTAGAATATTTTAACTTGTATCTAACTATAAATATAAATCTCCATCTAGGGTTCTGAGGAGGTTAGATGGAATAAGTCTCAAAACGACACCATCGTCCTACTACCAAATGGTAGGTAAATGGAATAAGTTACAAAAAAAACCCATTTTCTCCCTACGGAAGGAATTCAAGTCGATAAGACATCCGTAGTACTATCAAAACCTAACTTTCGAAATTGGAATCAAGAGATCCACGGAAATTGTAGTACGCAATCTTTCGATTATCAAATAAAACTCGTATTTCATATTATTTTGTATCTATTATTTTAATTATCGCAGGTGTGAAATTTTATGTTTTACATATACATTTGTTTTTTTAACACTATTTATAAGTTACTAGTGTATACCCCGTGCATGTATGCACGGTATTTATAGAATTTTAATATTTTAAGTTAATTATTTATACAAAGGAGATTTTAATTTAGCAACCTGATAATTTTTCACGATTCTATCATTGTATTTGGATAATAATAAAATAACTTGAAATTGCAACATCGACTAATATCATGAAATATGTAGTACAAAAAAAATTATTATCTTAATTGTTGTTAGAAATTTAAGCGACTACATTTCTACAATTTATTTGTATCGATACACCCGTTATTAGTTTTTAAATATTTAACCCGATCGAATTTTTATATGATAATTGAGTGTGATTCTTCCTCATTTGTTCTATTGATTTTGTCCAAATTGAGAGTTTAAAATTTAGGCAAGAAAAGTTTTGATTTTTTTTTTCTCTTAGTTAGTAGAGATTGAAAGCTTAAAACTTTGGTGCGAAAAGTTTTGAGAATTTTTATTTTCTTACTTAATAGACGATTACAATATTTAATTACAATCAAATATCAGTCATGATTATTACGAAAATAAAATGTATTTTCGTTGGTATATATACAGTCTGTATTTAGTATACACTGGTGCAAATAACAGAGATTGTAAAATATACTGTTAACAAAATTTCAGTATTACATAACCAAAGCAGTTAAGGCCCAAATATGAGTCCAATATGAATAGGCGCAAAAATTATAGGGGTGGTTAATCTCTTAGTAGCAAGGTGATTTTATGGTATATAAAATATAAAATTAAATGATACTGTCAATTAATCAATCAATTAATTAGTATGATATATAGAAAAAGATTTATACTATTTTATGGTATAACAAAAAAGATAGCATCTACTCTATTAATTATATTATTATATTATTTTATGATAGTATCTTTTAAACATATAGCTATTGATCGCAGTAAGCTCAACCAATATATATTAAATAATCCAAAAGTAAGCCCATATGGTAGGCTCGTATGTGATTAGGCGGGAAAATTTGGAGGATTGTTATTTGGTTAGTGGAAAGGGGATGAGAAACCTTAATATAATTTTTTTAACACATTCATACTTTTCCGTCCAATCCAAAACACTTAGTACGGTTAACGAATCGTCTAATCCAAACTTCACAATGCTTTTTCTGATACGAAGTAAAAGACTTATGTTTCGAGGATGTACGCAATATCCTGCAAATTACACACAGGGACTTAGATTTGAGAACTTTGAGATAGACAGATAGTAACCACAAATTTTAACCACAAAACTTTATCCTTAAGGGCTCGCTTTGGATGGGGTAGATTATTAAGTGGTAATGGTAATTAAAATGTGAAGCAAATAGAGGAAGGTGGTAAATAGTGATGGTGTTTTATAGTGTAAAGGGAAGGTAAGGAGTAATAATTACCCCATACGGGGATAATTGTTACTTACTCACCTTCACTTTACACTATAAAACACCACCCCTTATCCACTTATTTTCTTCACATTTTGACTACTATTGCCCCTTAATAATCTACGCTCATCCAAAGTGAGCTATAAGTGTATTTGTTACACTTCTGCTAATCTTTTTTTTTTTACGAGTAATAGTATGATTTACATGGATGCATTATTTTTGCAGACAAAGACATTGAATGATGTGAACAAGTCAGCTTTTTTTAACAATAATACACAGAGACTGCATCTTACCGTTATTATTCAAACCAACCAATCTGACGAATAAATCTGGTTAACCAACCCAACCACCTCCCAACATCCCACACCTTTCCTTCCTGCAAAAGCCTTCACCCTTCCCACGTCCGGTGCAAATTCTTCGTTTCATTCGTGTGTCACACCATGACACATCAACTAGTGATAATATTTGTTACATATTTTATTTATACAATAAACAACGTATAAGATATCATCTCGTATATGATGTGACACACAGAATAAAATACAAAAGTGAAAAAAAAATAGATAAAAAATTGCACTGACACACCTCACACTCCCTCCCTTCTCAAATACTCACTCACTCACTCACCTTCAATCACTCACTCTTCAATCTCACTCTTTTTCCTTCCTTAATTAAAAAACTTCATCATAAGAAAATAAAATAAAATTCGCGAGTATGTCAAGCAAATTACCTCTTTTCCCCATTTTCGAACCTCAGCATTTTAGCGATTATGGGTTCGATCCACAGATTGATTACTTTCAGGTAAGCTTATCGACCGTTTTAATTAGTCTATAGTTTGTGTAATTTATCGAGCTTGTTTATTATGAAATCATGTTATACTAATTACCAAGTCCTTTCTATCCAATTAATTGTTTCTACCTATTCATTATACGTCTTGTTTTAATTAAATATAAACAAATGATTCAGACACCACGATCAACATTACTAGTCTTTGCTCAAGATGTATTTCCTCTATTTCATTAATATTTTCTGCATTTTTAAGTGATCCATTTACGCTACTTTCTCTCTTAAAATCTTAAAATGGGTCAAAACGATGTTGATAATGATAAAACATTTACAGCATTTTATTGACCTGTATGGCCGTATGATTTGACATGTAAATATGTAATTGATCCGTCTTAAGGTTTACGACAGATACTGTTTTGGATACTAATAATAACAAGATTGAATGTAATGAAAGGTGTTGGAGGAAGCAAGGAAACACAAGAGAGAAACAATACGATCGATCGACACACTACACTTCAAGCTCCAAAAACCAATCTCAAAAGACGACCAAAAGAAGAAAAAACGGCGTTGGTGGTGGAAAAACGCTGTCGTTTTCTTCAAAACCAAATGGACCGCTCAACACCAACACCAACACCAACACCACCGGTCCAACCCGCTCGAGTACCATAACCATAACCATACCCACAACTGCCGGTCCATTTCTGGACCGATTTACGTCACTGAAAGCAGGTTAAGTGGTTCAACAACACCTTGCCGGTCCACCTCCGGTCCACTAACTAGAAAGGGTGAATTGGACATTCCGTATATTAATCTTAGGGATCTCAACGACATGGAGATGAAGGAGCAGCATCCCCATGTGATTTCTTCTCCTACTCCCATGCCCATTTATTTAGTCACTTGACTCAGTTATTAGTGAAAAAAAAAAAAAAAAAAAGACTCTTTTGTCCTTTTAGTCTAAAGGAGATCTTCAACGTCGTCTCACGATAATTTATTGTGAAACATACTAATAGAAAATAAAATAATAATATTAAAAGTAACTAGAGATCGTCTCATATATGAAATTTACGGTTAATTAAACCTCTTTAAACTTTTTATCTTTTTTTTTTTTTTAAATCTTAATTATTTTTTAGGGTGCATTTTTTGTTTTTTTTGCCCTTTTAATGAAAAGGGATCTTCATTTATTGTGATTTGGGGGTGGGTAATACAGTAAGTCTCGTGTAAGACCGTTTCACGTAAATCTCAAAATGATAACCACCCATATATGAGAGATCTCACAATAAACTTATTATCAGACCGTTTCAGTTAAGACTTTTTTTTTTTTTTTTTACCGTGGTCAGTGATTTTTTTTTATCAAACTTTGACTGAGTTATGATGATGTATCCAAGGAGCTGACGTGCAACAGAATCGAAGAAGTCGGTGGAACAGATCTAGCTGATATTACGGCGTCGTATAATGATAATTTTTTTAGCTTGATGGAGCGTGTGTGTGGCTCCTCTATGAGTTGGGTTTTGGGCTTTGAGTTTTTTAGGTATTTGGGCAAGTTAGTTTGGGCTTTCTTACCTCATGAAAAATGTCTACATCTAGATGTGTTTCTACGAAGCCCATAAAGATTGTTTTAAGCTTAATACATCTATTTTTTACTTCCAATGGTTCATACCGTAGATGTCATAGTCTATTGGTTAAGACGGAGGTAGTTTAATGTACTCCAAAAGTTATGATGACAATCATTTATTCACCAGTAAGTCTTTTATGAATGATTTCACGATAATTTTATCAGTTTTTTGTTGTCAAGAACGGAAGTGGGATACATCATACGGAGTACATCCCAAAACACACACTACTGAGCTAAATTAGAAAGCATAAAATGGTATCCATCGAGGCCAACTTGTTCCTCCAATGTCTTGTTGGGCTAGCACAAACAGATCACTCGGGATTCTGTCCTCCTTATAGACGTTCAGTTTGAGTAGCTATCATGGTTTGCTAACCAATTAGCGCATCAGTTTGTTTCCCGATAAATGTGTTTGATCTCAATCCTCCAGTCCGGGATATTTATCAATCATTTGCATATCATTTTAGCATATGTGTGAGACCTCATATAGAGTATGTAGTTACTAAATTTAATATCTATCTCCTAGTGAGAGCCTGAGAGGTCTCATGGTAAATAAAATTATCGTGAGACATCTCGTAGAAATTTTTGTGTTTTACCCATTATTTGTTAAGAAAGTGACACATTTATTTAAATTTCTATTTCTATTTCTATCCAAGTAATCGTAAGCATAGCCTCGACCATAGGACTCTCAACCTAGTTTTGAAAACCCTTGTGATTTTCAACCAATCTTTATTCAATAAATTTCATTGTTTCGAACAAAATTTTCATTAACATATCACTACATATTTCGACGATTGGATCCTTGTTAATCCTCTTAAAGTAAAATTACAAACTAATTATAAAATCTTTTTTTACAAGGAAATCCATTGTTAGCGCAGGAAGGAAAAAAAAACGTGTTAGGATACTTGGACTACGGAGTAATACTTTAATTTACCCATTGTCAATATTATTGATTATTGATTATGTAAATTGTCGGTAGATAGTAGATACCCAACAAAAAAAACAAATTATACAATGAAATAAATATGGGCAAAACATGTTTTGCACACTTGCTATTTATTTTTATGAAATTAGTCAAGGCTCTTTTACAATTTATAATATTTCCATTGGTTAAAAGTTATTCACGTGAGCAAGGGTTGGCAATTTTTTTTTTTGGGTCAAAAAAATGCGCACTTATAGTCGCATTATAATATAGAGGAGAGGAGATTCGAACCTGGGACCTATAGCCCACAAAACCTAGTCACAATCAGTAGGCCAAGAAATTTTTGGCAAAATTTGAAAAACTATACCAAACGGCTAGCGCTAGATGAATTAAACGTGGACTGAAAGATCCAATTTTAAAGATTGGACCGAGTTTATATAGGTTCGATTCTGTTCGGATTGGACTGTCTATATATTGAAGTAGATTGTTTGGGTAAAAAATATAGAATGTTGGAATTTTTTACTCTAGTGAATTAAATGAATTCCAATCAACAAATTTAAGAAGTTAACTTGATTTTGAAGACTCTCTTCAATCTGTAAAGTTAACTTCACTTTTCCATTAAGACTTGCGAGTACTCTTATAATTTACTCCGTATCATAAATTCTTGTATGAGACGGTCTCACGATAAATTTATTGTAAGATCTTTCACATAAAAGGTATCCCTTCATATTTATATGTTCGTCCACTTTCAATATAATACCCCACTAATATATTAAATAAAGTGGACGAACATATAGACACGGAGAGAGTAGTTAATTTTAATATTTTTATATTCTTATTTGTAGGTCTCACGATAAGTTATCGTGAGACGATCTCACATGAGAATATTGATAATTTATACGGAGTATGAAGTAACTAACCTCATACACTACAAAATTACGAAAAACTCATAAATTTTCAAACGAATCAGTAGACCCTGGCAAACAAATCGAGTCGTGTCGTGTTTATATTCGTGTCATTGGTAAACGGGTCACGAACCCCTCAAATCAAACCCGACCCATTTAAGTTTCGTGTCGGGTTCGTGTTGACCCACTTACATAATGGGTCATTAAGTCTCAGCCCAAACCCATTTATTTCGTGTCGTGTTTTCGTGTCATTTATATATTTGAAAAGTATTAACATATTTATGTTAAAAATGATTAAAAATATTTAGACTAATTTAATAAACAGATTATTGGTGTTAGGTTCGTGTTTTGGGATCTCAACCCAAACCCAACCCAATTAAATATCGTGTCGTGTTTGTGTTGACCCACTTACATAAATGGGTCATCAACCCTCAGCCCAAACCCATTTATTTCGTGTCGGATTCGTGTCGTGTCATTTTTTGCCGCCTTTGGAATCAGGTATATAAATACTTTACCTTCTTGACACATAAAAAGGTAAGAGTATGTAGGAACAAGAATCTTGCATGCATATTTAAGTCAAAATTAATTATGTACGGAGTAAAAATATTCCCCACTTTATAGTTATCCCACCAATACGGTCTCCCTTGTGATAGAATTATCTGTCACTTTATTACAAGGGATCAAATATTAATCATTTATGTCGAAAAAACAAGACATTAATTTTTTTAATGTTTAATTTTGTCATTCTATATGTAAACGGATTGTATTTGACCCGTTATATAAAAATGACGGACAAATACTCCATCGCAAATAAGAATTTTTGTTACGTATATAGCACTAGTAGGTGGTTTACAAAGTTGACAATTCTCCACTTGTCCATTCATTTTGCTACACTTATATTCTTACCCATTAACATTAATTAATAATCTCTCTTTTATACCATCCAAAAATTTTAGAGAAACGATCTCCCAATAATGTTACTGAGTAATACGACTAAGTGCGTTCTTCGTTTTTTTAGGGGGGATTCGAACCTGAGACCTACTGTCCCAGAGCACCTAGTCCTAATCACTAGACCAAGATATCTTCGGTTAGGTGCACTCTTCGTTGAAAAAATAAATAACCTTACTGAAATACGTCTCACATGATAAAAAAAAAAAAAAAAATATTTCATTTATATTTTGGGTCTCACTAATTGAATGGAAAACGATCTTTCAGAAGACATATACTCTAAGTAAAAGACTAAAAGCTATCCCATTAATCTACCATCATCATATATATACATTAATACACATCAAAATAACTCTACATTGTTAGTACAAAATCTCCCATGATCACATGAAATACTACATACATACCCTTTCTAAACAATGCTTTAATTAATTTCTAATTTCTAATTTCCTCCTTCATTATTTTCAAATAATTAAAGTGCATGCTTACAATTATTTCAAGGTATGTTCTTCATTCTTAAATTTATTGATCTATCAACCAGTCTCGAGTTCGAGCCCTCAAACTAATGAATGGAGTATTTATTTTATGATCGATGGACAGAGATATATAATACGATGATCATGAAGACGTGGTTATTAGGTCTGTTAATAATACTATTGGGTGGTGCATTGGCTTCTTCATCAAAACCACCCCATCGCATATTAGTCGATACTGATGTTGATACTGACGATTTCTTTGCGTTGTTATACCTCTTGAAGCTCAACACATCCGAGTTTGACTTGAAGGTCAGTACCCTTTCTGTCTCATTAATTTGTTTATTTTTATATTATTTTTTAGAAGTATTTTAATCAAAAGTAAACAAATAAGGAATAGTATATATATCTCGTTATATTATTTATTTATTTATTTATTTATTTAAAGTAGTGCAATATAAATATACGTTTTCCCGACATTCTAAATGTCGTTGGATGGATTCGAGTCAGGTAGAACGATAACGATAAGATAACAAAGTTTATTTTTATTCACGGAATTGAAGCAAACATGTTGTTATAGATATATACACGTAGTAGATAGACTAGTAGAGGATGTAGAAATTACTACTACATACGTAGCTTTCATTGTGATATTGAATTCGATCTTATTTTTTTCATAATTTCATAAATGACAGACCTACACAATTGACAACATAACAAATATTCTGGATTATTTACTCCATTTGTCTCGATCATTTGTTGTCTTTTTATATTTTTCTTGGTATTTATGAAATATTTTAATCAAATGATAACAAATGAGGCAAAAGGAAATTTCTTTCTTGAAAAATTATTAGGTAGAATATATGAAAGGGGACCTGAGGAATTTATGAAGCCATGCATGGATAATTTATTTAGGAATTTAGTGGTCAACAGAATCAAATTAAAACTAGTGGTCATGGCTACATAAAGACGTGAAAACCATATCTTAAGAGACCCATCAAATGCCATGAATATAAAAATCTACTCGTTATATTGAGTTAGTCCCATCTGTAACAGATTATCTGTCGTATCGATGTAATGAGTTATTTAATTATATAAGGACAGAACATTATTATTCCTTAGGGCTCGCTTGGGATGGGAGTAATGTATTAAGGAGATAATGGAACTAAAATGAACTAGAAAATGGAGGAGATGAGTGGTTAGTATTTCTATTTTATGGTGTAAAGGGGGAGAAGGGAGTAACAATTACCCCCATATGGGAGGAATGCATTACTCCCATATGGGGAGGGGAGTAAAGTATTACCCAAAAGAGGTCATATTAGTCTTATTTTGATTTTTTTTTTCTCCATTTCTGCTTAGCACCATCACCACCACCACCCTCCATTTTTTAGTTCATTTTAGCTTCATTACCACTTAGTACATTACCTCCATCCCAGGCGAGCCCTTAAAGATAACAACGTACTCGTTACGATATATCATGTATTTGCATCGGTTAATAATACGTTTAAAATTCCACTCCCTCCGTTCCAATGAATTGTTTGCCTATTCCATATTGGGGGTCCAATGAATTGTTTGCCTTTCTATTTTAAGAATGCTTTTTATGTGTAATTTGACTCTTGGCTCCACATGTCACCTTCTAATTGGATTTCTGGCCTTTAGTGCCAAAAGTAAAGACAAACAATTCATTGGAACAGAGGAGGGAGTATATGTTTCATATTTTTAGGGAAAAGTTAGCTAGCTAGTTCAAAAGATGATCCCCATTTTGAGTATAAGACCAACTTTTCAGTCGAGTTGTTAAGAGCTAGGTCAAATCTTGTGTTATTATACAACCTTGCTTGTTTACGTTTCACCATTTCAAGATGAGGTAAATTTTAACGTCTCATTGTATGAAATGGTCGTATGTTATCCCTTTTCATATATACACAGTAATATGGGCATGATTTTCACCAACTTCTGAGTATATATATTATTATCTAGAGGTATCGAAAAACTCTGTAATACTTTGTATCTCATCAAGCTGGATATAAAGACTGTGAGACGGCGAATTTCAACGTCGAAAAATAATACTTCCCCGTCATGTTCATTGTTGTCTTTTATATTAATTGTGAGGAGTGTCTTAATCAAAGACAAACAAATTAACAGGACGTAGGAAGGAAGTTTATTCCAATTCAAAAATTTGGATGATGATGTTGAGAATGGCTCCTAAAACCCAAGTAATCACATGTGTCCCACATTGAAAGATGAGAGAAATATGATCCACCTTATAAAGCAAGGGTTACTCTCTCTATAGCTAATTGGTTTTATAGTGGACCCTCTTGTCTTGTGAGTAGACTCTTTCCGACTCTCGGGTATGGGCCAGGCCCGTTATGTAATTTCACAGATGATCACTAATTTTTATTTTTATTTTTATTTTGAATGAAGTATATACTTAGTTGCGTTATAATAAAGAGAGATGGATCGGATTTGAAATATATTGTTCAAGAATGTCCGTTTTAACAATATTTGATTGATAAGAATCAGTACCTAGAGAATTTCACATCAACAGAGAAAATCCTAACTCGATTTACAATAATCGATAGTTTGACACAATCAAATCGGTAACTTCGTAATTACGTACAGTAGTAATTACTATATACGGAGTATATGATATATAACGTCTTATGATATACTCGTATGTAGTACTCCGTCTCCGTGTTTGTTATTTTTTTTTATTTATATTACATTTGAGATTAAAAAAACTATTTACAATAAAAAAAAGTTGCCTTAATTATTGTGAAAAGCTTAGTTTTAAGCCGTGTCCAAATTTTTTATTTCTAACTCCGTCTGCATCATATTGATTCATCAAATTACTGAGGGATATGAAAACTAACCTCGATCACATGACAGGGAGTGACAATCAACTCAAATGCATGGACACATGCGGGTCATGCCATAAACCAACTATACGATTTGTTTTTCATGATGGGTCGTGACGATATTCCTATTGGTGTCGGAGGAGAAGGTGGCGTTTCACAAAATAGCACCATTTTTCCCAATGTTGGTGGATACCTTCCTATCATCGAACAGGTACCGTATGTTTTTTTACCTCAACAAAGCCGAGGTTCTCAGAATCAGGGCCCAAAATCCAATGAATTTTTACCTGTTTACCATCTTACATGGTTAACTGTAGGGAATGACAACAGCAGGATACTGTAGGTACAAGCAGGCTATACCAGTTGGTCAAGGTGGTCAACTTGACATTGACTCTAATTACGGCCTCCGTAAATCCTTTCTTCCTCAGGTACAAACTAATCACTTCGTTAATCACGTATTAGTACAGTTCTTCTGACTAAAAGGTTCTCAGAATCGGGGTCCAAACTTAGTGGTACTTGTAATTAACTGTTGGGATGGGTTCAGGGGAAAAGGCAATATGTACCACTTCGCCAGCCGACTGCTCAACAAGTGATGATCGAGGTTATAAAAGGCGGTCCAACGAGTGTTTTCTTGATGGGGGCACACACAAATTTTGCCCTGTTTCTAATGAGCAACCCTCACCTGAAGAAAAATGTGGAGCATGTCTATATAAGTGGGGGTGGTGTAAGATCAAAGAATCCTACAGGCTGCTGCCCTAAAAATGGGACTACTCCTTGTATACCTGAGCAATGTGGTAATCATGGTAATATCTTCACTGATTATACCAGTAACCCGTATGCCGAATTCAATATGTTTGGAGACCCTTTTGCTGCATATCAGGTGAATACATCAGTTTCCCACTTCTGAATAATGCAACTTTTGTGAAAGATGGTGAAATGAAGTCTGATATGAGGCTGAAATGTTTACTGTGATCCCTGTGAATTGTCAGGTTATTCATTCCGGGATCCCGGTGACTCTTGTTCCCTTGGACGCAACAAACACGATTCCAATAACAAAAGAGTTTTTCGAGGCGTTGGAGACTCATCAGACGACATATGAGGCTCAATATGTTTTTGAGTCTCTGAAGTTGGCTCGCGATACTTGGTTCAATGAGCATTTTTTCACAGTAAGGTTTCTTGTTTTCTTACTGTAAAAATGGAACAGAGTAGTACAACCATTGTACGGAGTAGTTGTTAAGACTAGGCCATGTTCCGATCTTAATTAAACTTAACCAGACTTAACTGAACCAGACATAATGGAACTGAAGAAAAGCTCAAAGCGAGCTGAAATTGAAGTGGGATGAAAATAAGTTGGAAAGAACCTGGCCTAACTGATGACGGCGGTTGGTTTTCTGCAGAGCTATTTTATGTGGGATTCATTCATGGCTGGTGTCGCAGTTTCGATAATGAGTGGGGAAAACGAGTTCGCAGAAACGGAGTACATGAACATAACCGTGCGCACTTCAAACCAGCCTTACGGAATATCAGACGGGTCAAATCCGTTTTTTGACGGTCATACAGTTCCAAAGTTTCACCTCGAGAAGGGCGGGGTGCACTCGGGCCATGTCCAGAGGTCACTCCGGGATCCGTTTTGTATTGTCAAAAACGGGAAAGGAAAATGCAAGGTACCTCGATTCCTGCAGACGAACTGATATGCCTGCAGCCTGCTTATTTTGTTGCTGACTGCAGAATGACATGTTTCGTTGCAGGACGGTTACACAGAAGAGGTAGAGGGCCCTGATGGAGTGCGAGTTCTTGTAGCCACACGAGCTAAACCTAATAAAGATCCCAAGAGTCTTCTCAACAGACAATACTTCGAAAGCTTCCTGAACGTAAAATTTCGACTGAAAAATATTACTCCGTTTATGTGATTTTTAGTCATATGGTATAGCTAAAACACGGTTTCACCTGATGATGCAATTTTTCATGCATACCGTGTTGCAGGTTCTGGACCGACCTCAACAGTCCGGGAAATTCAACTTCAGCACACAATTTCCGCACTATAAGGAAGTGCTTTACAAACCAGATTTCGGAACAAAAGTGCTTGGAAAACCTCTCATCTTCGACATGGACATGAGCCCCGGAGATTTTGTCACTCTTTTCTATCTTCTTAAACTACCTGTAGAAGACGTTAACCTTCGGGTAACTCAAATCTTCCATCCATCATCTTCTAAATAACTCATTCTAGCAGAATGTAGCTCTGTATGACAGAAAACAGTAGATTAATTGTAGGAGATTTCTTTGTAGGCCATTTTTGTGACTCCAACTGGATGGGCAAATGCTGCAACAATCGATGTTGTGTATGACTTGTTGCATATGATGGGTCGAGACGACATTCCAGTAGGTATGGGAGATGTTTTTGCAGTGAATCAGTCGGATCCCGTCTTTTCTGCAGTCGGTGACTGCAAGTATATAAAGTATATCCCGCATGGCAGTGGTGGATTTCTCGACTCTGATACACTTTATGGACATGCACGGGAACTTCCTCGTAGCCCAAGGAGGTACATTCTACACCTACTTTTGTATCTCCCCCCATCAACCAAAACAAACCCTACTGAATGTTTGTCTCAGGTACACAGCTGAAAACTCCATTAAATTTGGAGCGCCTCGTGACACTGATCACCCTGAGCTAAGACAACCCCGAGCACTTGAGATATGGGAAAACGTCACTAAGACGATACCTCTTGGGATGAAGATCACAGTATGAACCAATGGACCACTAACCACCTTATCAAAAATACTTGATTCTGATAAAGATGCAACATCCAAAATTCAGGTTTGCTTATCTTAATCTTCACAAATCACGGGCATATCCATCTTGAGCTTCTAACGGGTCAAATAGCATAAATAGAACAAAAGCAGAATACTCGGTGAATAACAAAAACTTAATCCTATCTAACCACACGGGACGTTACTTAGACGAATATATCCGTCTTGAGAGATGCTTAATCTTATACTTTATGTTCTAGCCTATTCGGGTCGCAAGAGTTGCACTGATTTAAGTTACCTATCATTGCAGGAAGTATTTGTGGTGGGAGGAAACCGGCTTCCTATGCCATCAAATAACATTGCAGAGCTCAACATGTTTCTCGATCCTTTAGCTGCAAACACAGTAATGGACTCCAAACTTGATATTACGCTAATCCCTCAGGAAGCTCAACAGACTGTCAGTTCGTTCCCTTCGATTCTCAAAACCCTTTCTCAAACGAAGAAAACACCAGAAGTGGTCTTCACCTACCGCTTAATTTCCACATTAGAAAAGCTTCGGATAAAACATAAAAGATATCGGCATTTGGTAACTCCTCATCACAATCACAATTCACAATAACAGTGATAGTAGTCAAATACCTAATAAGCTCCTCTATACCGAGTCTCACACTCTCATATGATATGATGCAGGATATATTTGCAGGAGAGATACTCGGAGCAGTAATAATGGCGAATGGTGCATCATCTCCGAAATTCAACATACAGGTGAAACCTATCAGAGTGGTGGTAACTGGCACGGAAAATATAGATGGACGAATAGTAACTGACCACAAAAATGGAAGACTCGTCAATATTGTGGAAAAAGTAGATGCTGCTGCATACTATGACAACTTTGCGAGTCGCCTTGGTGATGAGAAGCAATCTGCTGTAATAGCTAGTTTTTCTGAGCAGAAAAAAAGATGGAGAGGGAATTTAAAAAAGTAAGGCAATGTAAAGCACCATTGACCTTATTGATATTGATATTTGAATGATCAAGAATCAAGAACATGCAAATATAGGGAAAAACAAAATTTCATTTGAAAGCAATGAAATTAGGAAAATGACTCATATAGGCTATAGCTGGTTTTTCTCCTTATTTCGAAATAGCAATCAATTAGTAAAGCGGTTTTCATCAAGGGTTATCCGGAAAAAGCCTCTCATCTCACAATTTTATTTATGTAAAAGACGATGACGCACTTGGACTAAACTAATTTGGGTTAGAAGTAGGTGATCTCCACCTTTACAAAAATCCGAGTTTGACAGTTTGATCTTTGGTCGAATCAAGCAAAAACTTCAATTTTGCGCCTAGAGGTCACTCATCCGATGCCTTGGCTCCTTCACTAGGAATTCCATCAATAAGAAACTCCCTTAAACCACCTTTAAGCAACTATTCAGTTATTCGTCGATCATATTAAACTTCCTACTTACGTTTACATCCATATATTTTTGTTACAGTCCTTAATTATTGTCTAAAAAGGAGGTAACTCAGGCAACTAGGCAAAGCATTTTACAGGTGCTCAGAGGCATTGCTATCGATGAAAGACAAAAATACAAAGAAAGCTTTAATTCTGATATGATATGAGTAGCCTATAACATGTACTCCGTATGATAATATAAAGAAATATATATAAAAAAAAAAAAAAAAAAAATGAAAACAAGAATGTCAAAGTACAGTAAGTTGTCGGAGCCAAAGGGGTTACAGCTACTTACGTATGCTCAATCAGTGAGAAGTACAGTGAACTGTGAAAATGAGGAGACTAACAGACCTTGCAACTCCTCCGACAGTAACCTGGAAGTGCGGTGGTGCCCACCATATATTCTGGGTTTTTAGTACACTCGCCAAGTGCTGCCCATCTTTCACAGTTCTGATTATGATCATTGCAGCCATCTTCAAGGATTTTATCAAAGTTATCGACATGAATCCACTTGGTTGCTGACCATTTCTCACCCTCGATCACAGGACACCCTCCATGGAGACTTAACTGGTCCGGAATGGCACTTGGGTAGAGACTGAAGAATAAGAGAGCATCTCCTTTCCTGGGTTTCACTGCTTACATTTTACAAAATTAGGTGATATAAAGGCACGAAAGGTAACTTCAAAAAGCCATTATGTTATATACCTGCGATGCCCTTCTTTGCACAATCGGAAAAGTCATTATTTGCTTCAATTGCTGCTTTTTGACGCTCAGAAAGCTGCAAAGAAACACAAATTTAGTTCTAGGATATATGAAGGTATGAAAAAACAACATCAATGTCTTTGGCTGAGAAAGTTATGAGCTGTTTTTAGTGACTAGAGAGATTAGTGGAGTTTTTATGTGTTAAGGCTATTTTGCTAATTCCCAGCTTAAGACATTCCCTAAACGTTACAAACCCATGTAATCTTTCACAAAGACTACTGTAGTACTGCGAGAACTTTTGCTTGGAAAAAGGCAAATCAACCAACCTCAGCATTAGGAAAAACCGTCTCACCGCCTTTCTCAACATTGGATAGATACATAAGCACTGTTGCATAACGGTGGCCACCACGCTTAATATTAACCTTGTCAGCAAAATAATCAAAATGGGCCTCATACTTTTGTCCTTCCTCGTATCTCAGAACCTGAATGTCTTCTCCATTCTCTGTGTATAATAAGGTAATAGTGAAGTTATAAGAAACCTATTCAATTGCACATTATAATAACAGATCCCAGGAAAACAAACAATTTATTATGAAGTGTGAAGATTAGCAATTTTCAAGAAAAGTCCTTCGATTCACTTCTAGACGCAGTTTTCATCTTGGGTCAATCGGAAACAGTCTCTTGTGTAGTTGTGTAAGTTGGACACTTGGACTAGGGAAATAGAGGGTACGGATATGGAGGGGTGATCACACTAACATAAGCTCGTTTTGAATGATGACAATTGTTACTAGGTAGGGGTGATATAAAAGGAATAATCGGAGGAAGAGAATGCAATAACCCCATCTCAAGCAAGTACGGAGTACATAGCAAAAGACGGGAAACATCATAACTTCATTTCCCTAACCCTAACCCTCCATCCTCCTAAATTTGTATCCAAACACGTTAAAAGAGTACAAGAATCCACGCTTTCCAAGAATGTCTTTGCTAAGTCGTTCACATAAACGTGTTGTTTTATGTTGAGTGGGGATAATAGAGAAAGAGAGAACCCGTTGGTAGGAAAGTCCATGTTGCTATTTTGTCTTCGATACGTTTCACAATCGCATCCTGAAAATTAAATCATAAAACAAAACCCAATGACGACATTCACAGGCAAATTATGAGTACATACACTGATACACACACACACACATTTGTAGACTCTTCTAATCCAATACTTAACATGAATACATGATCACATTCAATCACATATTATACACACAAAGATATACTTCTTTCATAACGATCATTAACTATCTATTTCCATTTTAGAATGAACTCATCTAATTCAATGCAAATCCTCTGTCCCATGAATCATTTCCACCTAAAATACCACCATTTTTATTAATTAAAGGACGGGACAACATAAAAGTGGGACAGATGATCTGAACTCTAATTCCTTTTTTGTGCAAGTTTTTGTGGTTGTAGTTAAGCCGCGTAAATTTATAGACGATGAGAGATTCCCATTTTTCTAAAACTTGTTCCAAAAGCAATAGATAACAAATTAACAATTCACTGAGACGGAGGGAGTAGAAAACGGACCTTAGCCTTATTGATGAAGGCGCCGGAGCTAGTCCTGACTTCACTAAATTGGCTCTTCCCTGACTCATTATCAGCCACAGCTGACCTCTTCAACTCCGTTTTCGCCTATTCAAAATCCCCATATGATAAAACATCACCAATTCTTAAATAACATCTAAATTTCAACCAAAATCTCTCAACAAATTCCAGATTAACCCCAAATAATATCTTAATTGTTACCAAATTTACCAGCTCAAGTCTAATTTCATTAATTTAATTCCTCGTAATCATACCAACTAAGCTAATTGACATCTGCATTCCTACTATTCGATTCGGGGAAAACTGTGAAAGGGGTATCAAATTAATCAATCAAAATTGGACTTACAAGTGATATAAGATGATCGCATTCCTCATTGGTCAAAAACCCTTCATACACAAACGCTCTAAATACAAGATCAAGCAGCAAAAAACACACAAATCAATCAATGATTACATGAACTATAACTAGAACTAGAAAGAGCTGAAGATCTAGGAAAGTGACCTGGGTTTCCATGAAATTTGGGTAACTTTAGAGGGATTAATCCTGAATTGGGTGTTATTCAAGCTAAGAGATCCATTAATCAGTGATGAGATTGAAAGCAAGAAGATGAAATGTAGAAGGCAGACTTTGTTCATAGTTACTCCGTATTACACAGAAAAGATAAAAGCAGAGACTCAGGTTGTTGATGGAGTATATAAATGGCGGATTTGCGGAAGTATATATAAGAAAGATATTAGGGGGAAATTCCGTATTTGCTACACATATATATTTTCGTTGATTTTTACGTGTGTTCTTCCCCTATCGAATTTAATGGACACTTATAACGAAAACATGTTATATTGTCGTTGATTTTTACGTGTGTTCTTCCCCTATTGAACTTGATGAACACTTATAACGAAAATAAATTAATTTGTTTCGTTAATTACAGAGTTTATTAATTTCTGTTTTTGATTAGTAATTCAATTGGAGAAGTAGTTAGAGACTTATTGATATTTTAATTTTTCAGTGCGCAGTTGGCGTTGTCAGTGGTGGGGAGATGGGCGGCGCAAGTTGGCCGACGTAGGAAAGACTCGTTGACGAAGTGAGGACAGGGGAGGGGAGTTTGGTCGGCGGGAAGGGGTAGTTGTCGGCTAGGTGGGGTTGGGAGTTAGTTCGGTAGGTTAGGGGTGGTGCGGATGGTCGTCAGTATTGGGTTGGATATGGTGCAGATCAACCAGGGTGTTGTCTTCATCTGGTTTCTTTAGCGTTATCTAACATTGTGATGTGATTTATTTGTACAATAAGAATATTAGGGTTAAACGTAAACGAGTGTACAATGTTCCTGCCAAATTGAGAAAGAAAGCAACAAACTATCGTAAAACATCATAACAATTGTTCACACGTGCTAAGAATCATGGTTAACGAACTTTTTATCGGACAATTCCTACCAACAAAAAAGGTAAATATGAGCTAACTAACATGTTATTTGCTTATCCAGAATCTATTTATCTTTGAAAGCATTATCCATATATTCTTACTCCTCCCCATCCAGACCAAAGTTAACATGAACCCACTTTTTTTCTCACAAAAAGTGGATCCATGTTACCTTTGGTCTAGATGAAAGGGAGTATATAACATCAACAAATATTATTTGTGAAGATGTTATTAGAAGTGAATGGTGTAACTCTTACACATTTTCACAAAAAAGAGTGTCTCGTATACTCCATAAGAGTATTATATTTAGTTTTTGTCAAAAATCGCCTGTTGGTGAAGGGTGAGAGACTGACAACAGGAGAGGAAAATAGACGACCGTCGATGAGGGTTGAGAGGCCAACAAGAGGAGATGAGAAAGAAAGGATCACCGACGAGGGTAAAAAAATGGGGATTTCGTGGAATACGAGACTGGTATAACGATTTTTGTCAATACTTCTTTCTCTCAAATGGAATGAGATAAGCACGAAAATTACGTGTTCAATGTAATACAGCAATTATCGTGTATTATTTGTCGCATCCCAATAATTTCTAATTTGTCACAAGTATTTAGTATGTTAAAGTGATCCGATAGACTGGAACCGTCTTTCAAAAGAGTTAAGTCTAGGTTAGTTATGTGGGGGCTATAGCTTATCCAAACCAACTAAAATCCTGACGCCAACAACCACACATTCCTAATATTCCCATCCCCAAAACCTCGACCACCCTCAAATTCACAAACCCAACAAAATGTCAAACCACAACGCCATTCACATTCCCATTGGCATTCATTCAATCCAATCCCATGACCACGTCGCCCCCGTCATTCGAATTCGACCTACCCGACGAAATAATCCGGGTCCTCCCAACCGACCCGTTTGCCCAACTCGATGTCGCCCGTAAGATCACCTCCATCGCCCTCGCCACCCGCGTCTCCATCCTCGAAGCCGAGCTTTCTTCCTTACGTGACGAGGTCAACCACCGCGATGACGTCATCGCTGACCTAGAGTCTCAGCTTCAGTCCCTTGACGCTTCCTTATCCGAAGCTACTGACCGACTTTCTCAGGCTCTTCTCGATAAGGTCGCTCTCGTTTCAATGGATTCTTTACGTTTTTTTTTGTTCTGTAATTCTGACAATTGAGGAGTATTTTAATCGAATGTAGTGCTAGCTTCTCTTCGTCTCGATCATTTTAGGTAATACTATAAGTTATGATTAGGATGAAATGTTTGATTTGATGATAAGGTCTTGCTTCAATGGATTCTTTACGTTTTTATACTGTAATTCCGACAATTGAGGAGTATTTTAATCAAATGTACTGATAGTTTCTCTTCGTCTCGATCATTTTTGGGTAATATAAGTAGTAATGATTAGGATGAAATGTTTGATTTGATGATAAGTTCTCGCTTCAATGGATTCTTTACGTTTTTATACTGTAATTCCGACAATTGAGGAGTATTTTAATCAAATGTAGTGATAATTCCTCTTCGTGTCGATCATTTTAGGTATTATAATAGTAATGATTAGGATGAAATGTTTGATTTGATGATGATGATGATGATGGAAATGTGATTTTGAGGGTTGATTGTGAATTGTAGGAGAGTTTGGAGAAGGAGAATAGTGATTTGTCTAATACTGTTGCCAAGCTTCGTCGAGATGTTTCCAAGGTATAATTTCGCGAAACACAGATTGTTGTATTACTACTAGTAGTAGTAATTTGTCTTCTGTCTCAATCGTTTGTTTATGATGAGCAATTGATGATTGCAACTGAGTACTGTACTTTGTTACTCTGTATTAAAGGGATTATTTGTTCCCTAATCGTTTTGTTTATGGTGAATTCAGTTGGAAGTGTTTAGAAAGACGCTCATGCAGTCACTGCAGGAAGAAGAAGACAACCCTGTAAGGACATCATTTCACATTTGCTTTTTTCATCCCGTATATAGGTGCTGATCATTCTTGTACATGCGCAGGCACGTGGTCAGGAAACTAAAGTCAAGCAACTCCCTTCACAATTAAGTTTACCCACTGAACGAAGAAGTGAAGGTGCTTGAATGTCGATATTATTCTTACTCTACGGGACAATCTCATCCCTTTCTTTTAGTCATCCTCTCCCTCTTTCAACAATTATACTATCGGTTTTAATATTGGAAATTATTTGATCTTCTTTTTGCTTACATTCGGAATCCCTCATCCCTACATTGCTATTTGTGGAAGCCCGTTAGAGTTTAGACATTGGGATATAGTCTGCAAGCTTTTTAAGATCTTTTTTTATTCTTCACAGACGATAATATCCCCCTGCCACCTTCGGTGCATTCTTCTATACAGAGTGAGAATTTAGAACATGGAAACTTGCCAGAGGATCGTGACACCGAATGTAAGTTTTCTCTCCACATATATATCTGCATTGATAAGCTAAGGAGATACGGAGTATATGATTTAATATTATATGAGCCATGTTTAATGATTGACGACTAAGCCTTGCCTTCATTTACCACGTTAGAGCTAGTAGGGGCATCAATAAAGAAGCTGTGCTGTTAGAGCAACCTTAGTTTCAGAATTCAGACTTTCAGCATTGAAATTTCTCATGCCTTTATAAATTTATGTTGATCTTTAATGTGATCATAGTACTCTAAGACATGCATGCATTGAGATAGAAGAGTGACATAAATTCTATAATATGTGTATTTTCTACTACCGCATCCCATCTATATTTTTCCGCATTTGATTTTGGTCAGACCGACTTTGACGGATATTTTCTCACCATTGATAACCTTTTAGAGATAATGATAATAGTAGTAAAATTATTGATCAAAGTTGATTGGGCTGGTTACCAAACGTCCAATTGGAACGGTAGTTTTGGGATGAAGCCCTGAAGGTAGCAGCAGTTGCAGCACCATATAATCTTTGAACTACATTTTTATTTTTTCTGTATTTTTTATTCTTAATACAGCTATTAGGCCCCGGATATCTCAGGGGCTTTTATTAGCATCGCAGACCAACACTCCTCGTTTCACCCCTCCTGGTTCTCCTCCCATCATGTCTGCATCTGCATCACCAACAAAAACATCTAAGCCAACATCACCAAGGCGGCATTCTGTTTCTTTTTCAACAACTCGAGGCATGTTTGATTCCTTGCCATCAAGCGCCAACAGTTCCTATTCAAGTACTGGTGCTGGAAGCGGTATGCTCTAACTAATCTTTTCCTAATTGGGTATTCATCAGTTCAGGTGTGTGGTGTGTCTAAACCGAAAAGGAAAGAATAATTTTAGCAATTTGGTTCAGAAGCTTTGGCCTTAATATGATGCAACTGCAATAGTTTTGCTGGTGTAACTACTGATAACTTTGATGAGATATTGCATTGTAGATATGATAAACATACTAGCTAATCAGCAAATGTTTTTGAGAAATTGACCGGTTACATACTAAATTTTTTGGCATGAATGAAAGCATATATCCTCTCACTTAAACATTACCTTTGAGATGTGAGAGAACTCTTGGATATACTTATATGTATAACACCTTGTTCACTTTGGTGCCTGATGGTTGACTGTATCTTGTAGGACGGCCTCGAGTTGATGGAAAAGAATTCTTCCGTCAAGTCAGGTATCCCCCCATCCCTCAAATACTGCAATTCATCTCTTTTGGATGTTATGTTTAGTCCGTTTAGGCACTTATAATTGATCACATGCTCGTCCATAATTTGCAAAACCATGAACATAGTCATTGTTTACTACAGTCAATAAGCATTTTTTCATGTCAAAACTTGATTATGGTACTACTGTTCAATGAGTTCAACGATATTTTAAATGATTCTGAAATATAAAGGGTATACGGTATAATTTGAAAATCAAAGGGATACGTAGAAAATCCTTTTAAATTTTTATGGATCCTGTCCGGGGAATAGATGACCAATATACATCTCCCATTTTTTTGATAATATTTCTGGCTTTGAAGCTAATGCTGTATAGAGGGTTGGTGCACTACATTTTGTCTTGCCTTTGTTCATGACCTTTAAAAGTTTGTCCATTATATAATCTTGGTTAAAAGCTGAAGGTCTGCACTGATTCATTTCTCTCGATTATCTCAGGAGTCGTCTCTCATATGAGCAGTTTGGTGCATTTTTGGCAAATGTCAAGGAGCTGAACTCGCACAAGCAAACAAAAGAAGTATGCTCTCCATCTCTAAATTTTCTTCGAGTTCTACTAATAAAGAATTCTTCGGTGATTAATAAAAAACAAGCATAATTTTTTACAAACGACCTTAGGTAATGTAAGCATCGTAATACTATTGAGAACCTTTTTTCTGAAGTACTCTATATACCTCAACAAGGAATTTAGCATAGATAATTTAAAATCGCTGCTGTCCTCGGTCCATATAAGCTCACTTGTGGTTATGTTATTTTCATATATACTTAGTTTTATTTCGGACGTATTTCACTAACGTTCTTATATAATGGCAATATTGCGTTATCTTAGGAAACTCTTCGGAAGGCTGACGAGATATTTGGACTCGACAATAAGGATCTATATACAACTTTTGAAGGACTTCTTAATCGGAATGTCCATTGAAAAATATTACTACTTCGATGTGGAAAATCAAGAAGCATATATCACAATTCATTTGAGGCTTTTATGAGGTATATCTTCAAAACATGTAAAAGTTTCCTTTACCATACTGTACATTACAGCAGTAAATAGTCTCTTGTGTTTTGGAATTCTCAATTCTCCATCTTATGAATCCACAAATTCTTTGTCCAACTGTTTTCTTCATCACTGGATCACACTTCCATCATTCATTTGCTTATTGATTCGAGCCTTCGAGGTATAAACTGTTGTTGCATTTTTCAGTATTTAAATTTGACGGTTTTTTTTTTTTTGGCTTATGCGAACTATTCTTGGACAAACTGAAGTGTCTGATTTTCTTCACCATGCCGACAGGGTACGAATTCCATGTCAGTACCCCTGTTGTGTCCGACAGATATGGGTTCGCCAATATAAAGTGGCTGAGTCTGAGCACCCTCATAGGTTGATATATACTACTCCATCTGAATACTGTGTCGGTTTTGGAAAGATAATGTCACTAGAAGACTTACATTTATAATAGTCTGTACGAGCACATCCGTCACAAACTTGTGATGACAGAGGTTGTTATCACAAAGCAAACCATCCATTGATGCCCAATTGGCCAATTTGTTTGCTATATGATTATGAATGTGCTCAAATTAAAATTAGCCCAACTCTTAACAATGCTTTTAAGGGTGTTTTCAAATTGATTTATTTCGTGATTTAGGTAGGCCATGTTCTTTACAGTTTCTTTGTTGTTCACTTTAGTTCAGCTAAGCAGAGTCCACTTCACTTCAGTTCAATCCTATTAGATTCACATCGGGAGCACATTCAATTCAATTCAATTTTCTGGGTTTTCAAGTAATGTCGTCCGAAATTCATGTTGATGAGAATCTAATTATATCCTTAATGTTCTTAGGGGAAAAAAAAATTACTCCATATACACTAATCTTGCCAATAAGAATCATCACTTTTCTATTGAACATTGTTTTAGATGAATTTCTAAGAATCTAGAGTTGAAAGTAAATTAAAAAGTTTTTTCCAAAAATTAACATTCTATCGATCACATGTAAATTAAATGTAAGTGATGTAAGAATAAAAATAAAGTAATTAGAACATTTGTAATTTAGTTTATGTTGTTGAATAATTTTGACTAATGATTGTTGACTAAAGAGTCCTCATCATCTGCACAAAATCTTCGTAGTTTACTCGTCCATCACCATCGGAGTCTGCTTCCTTTATCATCAGTTGTGCTTCCTCTTCCGTTAACTTTTCTCCCAGGCTAATCATCACATTCCTCAACTGATCACATAAATTCATAATTACAATATTAATAAATTCGATTATTAGTTAATTACTCTATTATCGACTTCTAGACCTGACGATAAAAGGTGTTTTTGTAATCTGGGATTTATTTTTCGAGTGTGGACCAGATGAATGACTGATCACCGGTTTTTTCTAACTTGAAGAGCAAATAATGACGATAAATATATATATTTTGACCCAAAAGCGGGGTAATCTAGCTAGTAGCAAAGGGTAGCATTCGCAACCCCAAACTTTTAAAAAATTGGTTAAGATTATTGACTTTTGCTACCCAAAACTCATAAAAATGTCACATTTTCATATATAGTAAACAAATATAATGAACTCGCTACCCTGAAATTTTGACTCTGGATTCGCCCCTGCGGCCGAAAGGATGAAATAGGTTGGTCTTATGATCGATGTAGTTAGTAGTTACTTGGGTTGCACAAATGTAACCAGTTTGGTATATCCATATGAATGACTGATTTGATCACCTGTTTTTTCTAACTCGAAGAGCAAATAATGACGATAAATACGAGTATATATTTTGACCCAAAAGGATGAAATAGGTTGGTCTTATGATCGATGTAGTTAGTACTTACTCCCTCTGTCCATTTTTAATCTTCCTACTCTCCTTTTTGGATTGTCCATTTAAACTTCCTACTTACAATATTTCATCTTTTGGTTGATTTTTGTGATCAATATCATTTCTGACCCCACATTTTTTCTCAACTTTCATTTCCCAACACAAACTTAACTTCACTATTAATTTTTGTGTCAACTCCTCCACGAAGTTTAAATTTGGATGGAGAGAGTAGTAGCTACCTGGGTTGCACAAATGTAACCAGTTTGGTCCTTATCGAAGACCTTGAAGGCTTCTTTAAACTCGTCCTCAGCTTCAGTTTCCTGTAATGAGAATATGAATCAATCAAGTTACAAACACGTAAAAAACACATACCCCGTCGCACATGCAATTGCACACTCACACTCACACTCACTACTATACTCTGGTCAACACGCCCAAATCTCACACTTTTACTTTTTAAAGTTTTAATTTCAATTACTTGGTTCAACAATAAATAATAAATAAACTCGATCCTAAATTTCGACGTTATTTTCTACTTCCTCCGTCCCAATTAATTGTTGGCTTATTCCATATTGGGGCGTCTCAATGAATTGTTTGTCTTTCTATTTTAGGAATGTTTTTTTTTTATATGTAATTTGACCCTTGGCTCCACATGTCACTTTCCCATTGATTCTCTTTCCTTTGGTGCGAAAAGCAAAGACAAACAATTCATTGAAACGGAGGGAGTAGATGACAATAAATCACATAATAATGAATCATAGAAAATAAAGAATGGTGATTGGTGACACGTAGAGAAGTGCGAGATGTGATGAAACGTCAACGTGAGGCATGTGACTAGTTGTAATTAACAAAAATAATGGTTGTTTTAATTAAGTACGTAGACTACGTACATTATTTGTACAAAAACAAAGTACGTACGAGTACATGATTATATATTGAGGTACATTATCATTTTGCGTTCATCTCAATTGTTAATTAAATTTACACCCAATTAATTCATGGCAGACTTTCAATTTCTTGTTTCAATTAATTTTGAGGACCATTTTAATTTGCATGCAGATCTTGACCTATAAATAAACTTGGTCTTGGAAAATAAATAAAATTCAAAGTCATATCATACTTACCTTGGACCTAGACCAAGATCAAATGTTGAGATGAGACGGTCTTAAACATCAGACAAACTTAAATATTATTAACGTAACACTATTAACTTAGAAATTAAGTTCATCAGACCTAGCAAATAGTATTACTCTCGGAATAATTACCCTCATTCCAAGCGAGCCCTAAACATTAATTCGTATATAATGCTAACGAGATTCGAACCCAAATCAGGATTGATTTCATAGTACCAAGTACACATTATTATTATTATTATTATTATTATTATTATTATTATAATACTCCCTCCGTTCCAATGAATTGTTTGTTTTTGGTTTTGACACCAAGGGTAAGGGATCCAATGAGGGATTGACATGTGGAGCAAAACTCATTAGAAGGGTCAAATTACATATAAAATGTATTCCTAAAATAGAAAGACAAACAATTCATTGAGACGCCCCAATATAGAATAGGCAAACAATTCATTGGGACGGAGGGAGTAGTAAGAGGTGCAATAGTAATAGTACCTGAAGTGATTGGGAGAGAAGCGTGAGAAGGTCGGAAAGTTCAATGGTGGAGTTATTCCAATCTGAATCAACGTCTTTCATCAAATCTTGTACTTCTTCTTCTGTCGGATTTTGATCTAATGACCGTATTACTACCTCTAATTCTTCCACCGTTATGCATCCCACTGTACGTTTGTTTTACACCATCATCATATTCATATTCATTCTAATTAATTACAACTTACAACCCAACCCAACCCAAAATATCGATAACATTCATACAAACCTCGACCTTTACACCAGCTTTAGTTACGCTTACTCTGATATTACGATACTTACCCTTAAAGTATGTAGTTTAAATCCAACTAATAAAAATTTTAAATGGGTGATATTTTTTTGTTTTTTTGATGAAATGTAAGTGTATTATATAAAACAAAATCACAAAATTATAAAGAGAATGCTAGCCAGTTACTGCTAGCCAGTTACAGCAATGTCTGTAACCATCTAGTGATATTTAATTTACACCAATATTATTGGTTTTGCTCTATTTTTTTTTCCTTCTCATTTTCTTATATATTGAAGGAAACCAAATGAGACACTAAAACAACCATTTTGCATGATATTTATTCTCAACCACATTCACATTGGTGATATTAACAACCATAACAACAACAATAATTGTAACAAAGGAATCACATATTCGCAGCAGATTAATTATCTTATGAGACGATTTCACGATAATTATATTGTAAGACTTCTCACGTGGAAGATGGTTAGATGTTACAACCTAGCTAGTAATTAACCACCTCCTATATCACGAGCAGTAATTATTGTGAGACCGTCTTATATGAAATCTACAGTGCTAGAATAATGAATGAGTGAATTGAATGTACGGAGTGATAATAATACCATTTCTTGACTTGTCTAACAAGCAATAGGGTTCATGAAATTTGACGATGCTCGTCTTTTCTTCACCAATAACTACTTCTCCCATGGCTAATAATGCTATATTGTTGCTATGCCTTCAAACTTAATTGAAACTTCAAAATATAATTGAATTTGAATTGAAAAATGATGAAATAGAAGAAAGAGAATGGGTTGAAGTTTGAGATTGAGTTGAGTTGAGTATAGCTCAAGCTTAGCTGTCCGTAAATATATATATAGAGAGAGAGAGGTATGTGTAAATAGGTTGGCTAATAACGTGACACATTAATTAAATTAATATTAATTAATGGTACCTCGTCAAATTGATAATGGATCAAATAATAAATACTACTCTAAGTTGTATGGTTAAATAAGAAAATTTTAAGAGTAGTAAATTATTCTTCCTTATTTATTTAAGTAAATAAGTACTACGGAGTATTATTTGATCTGTCATAGATTTATGATTGATATGTTTGTTATAGAACAAATATTGACTAAATAAAAAAAAAAAAGGAAGCAGTCAAACTCTAAGTTGTAGGGCTTCGAGTAGGGTATATCACGCCTGAGTCGACCGTATACGTATACATTGGGGGGTTGTTAGACCCCAATTAACTATTTACAACATTAGAAAATTGTTTGTAATTAATCATTGTATATTTGTATCTAAACTTATTTAATCTGTTTTATGATAATATATACCCCTTCCGTTTCATTGATTTCTTCCACCTTAAAAGTGACACATTTCTTAAGAAAAATAATAAAATACTCCCTCCGATCCAATGAATTGTTGTCTTTTCTTTTGGCACTAAGGTTAAGGGAACTAATGAGGGAGTGACATGTAGAGCAAAACTCATGAGAATGATCAAATTGCATATAAAAAACATTCCTAAAATAGAAAGGCAAACAGTTCATTGAGACGCCCCAATATAGAATAGGCAAACAATTCATTGGGACGGAGGGAGTAGTAGAGAGGGGTAAAGTAAGTGGGTCACCTAGGTAAGAGAGAAATTTGATATAAAAAAAGAAAGTGGAAGAAATCAAAGAAATGATTGAAAAAAGAAATGTAGAAGATATCAATGAAACAGAGGGAGTAGAAGATTCGTTTGATAAAATTAGCTTAAAAATTAACTGAAAGGTTATTAAATTATAAATTAGTTGAAAAGCTAGCTAAAAATTAAGAATTGATAATAAATTAATTGAAATCGTTAAAATGTTCGGTAAATTAATTTAAAATTAGTCAATATTTGATAAAACGACAATTGTTATTCAAAATAAATTTAAATCCAAAAAATATCAAATGAAATCATAATAATTATTGTAAATTATTAGCATAATTTAAATTATAGTTTTTGTTCGATAATGTTTTTAGTATGTTACGGAGTACAGAGTATACGGTTTGCAATTTATTTAAGGCCGGTTTAGTTACTCATTTAATCACTGAGAAGTGCAAGATCCCAAAAATTGCATTTTCAGAGAGTTGTTTGCTTGGTTGCCCATTTCATGGAAATTGTCAATTCCCAGGAATTGACACTTCTCAATAATGGGTAGTTAATCACCAAGTCCCCTTTGGTGTGTATAACTTCTCGTATGAAGTTATTTCCCACGTGACAACCAAATAATATTTTTGTAATTCACGTGAATTTAAGTTCCCGATAACTTCATCCTCTCATGGTGAATCAAACGAGCCCTTAGTAATCCACATCAGTTTCTTTTCATTTGCGCAATAATGTACTCTTTACTCTTTTTGAAAATAATGTGTGTCAACCAAAATACTATTCTTTCCCTCATTTTTCAATAATTATCTACTCCTATTATTGTTTAGCAAATAGACCAAATAACATTATCTCCTCATATACGGAGTAGTATGATTAGTATCGATAAAATATGCCAAAAATCTCAGAACATGTCGTTTACCAAACATGACTGAAAATAAACTCGATTGACTTGTGGCAAGTCATTAGTCATTACTATTAGGCTAGTATTATAAAATAGTTTGTACTAATAAAGTAGTCATCATTAATTAATATCAAATCTTAGTTTAATTAGGTTGGGTTATAATTTGGCATTCTTGCATGAAAAGGACCTCTTCTCATCTTCTGTTATTGACATTTGACAACTACTCATACTACTATTCAATAAGTAGTATTCAAAAATCAAAAGGATGGAATGATGGATGGATGGATGAGGGCTCCATTATATACGCGCATCTTACTAGTACTAGTATTACTTTACTTAATTAATTAATTAATTTAGTCAATTCATTTCAATTCAATTCCAAATTTAATTAATTAATTAATTAATGGGTAATGTTAAATACTTAAATACAGTTCATAGGGTTGTATTTAACAATTAAAAATTTCTATTTGTGATACTCTCTCCGTTCCAATGAATTGTTTGTCTATTCCATATTGGGGCGTCTCAATTAATTGTTTGCCTTTCTAATTTAGAAATGTTTTTTATGTGTAATTTTGACTCTTGGCTCCACATGTCACCTTCTAATTGGATCTCTTGCCCTTGGTGCCAAAAGTAAAGGCAAAAGTAAAGACAAACAATTCATTGGACCGGAGGGAGTACAAATTTAGAAATTGGAGACTAAATTACACATTCATAGATACAATTAATACATATATTACTCCCTCCGTTCCAATGAATTCCGTTCCAATGAATTGTTTGCCTTTGCTTTTGGCACCAAGGGCAAAGATCCAATGAGAAAGTGACATGTAGAACAAAACTCATGAGAATAGTCAAATTACATATAAAAAACATTCCTAAAATAGAAAGACAAACAATTCATTGAGACGCCACAATATGGAATAGACAAACAATTCATTGGGACGGAGGGAGTAATACTTTATTGTCACTTTAGTCTCTTAAATACAGTTGTAAGGATTTTATTTATCATTTTTCTTAATTAATTAATTAATTATTAGAAATGTTTATCCTTTAGCATGTAGCTGGGAGGTTTAATTACACAAGATTTGTTGTCTTTCAAGTATCATCAGAACCAGCTGTAGGGTTTGTTTATTTGGAGACACACTACTCACCATTCACCAATTCAATGTTATGGACTATTTATGGAGATTGGAGATAAATGTGTATGTGTGTGTGTTCAATGTACTATCTTCTGTACTTTCACATTTAGTTCATACATACATCCATCAACTCAACTTAATTAGCCTACTTACTTACATTAATGTCTTCTAATCATTAAGCTCTTAATTGATGAGTAGTTCTTAGAACATGTTAGTACTAATAAATAGCATGATAATATCTCATGAGATATACCATGATTGTTGTTGTATATATCTTTAGCTGACGTGTCAGTTAGGTTCCGTTCTTTTAGACTAAAGTAGATTGAATTGTATTGAACTGGGTTGAAAAGTTGAGACAAATTGAGCCTCGTAAAGCTCAACTAAACTTAAGGTAAATTGAACTGAACTGAACTAAAAAAAATGCAAAACAACATGTGTTCCAGACTTCCAGTATATGCATACAATAGTCTTATATGAGTAAGTAACTAACTATGCACATACTTTCGAAGGTATGATGACCACAAAACCACATATATCTAACAAAAGTTAAATTAAAAAATAAATATGACATCCATATCGAAAATTCGATCTTCATATCTAGATTCAAACATAGAAAAAAGAGGCATATCATATGTATCAAATCTTAGGTGTGGCCGGTGTCGAATGTCAATATCTTTTAGGACCGTATTTGTCAAACACTCCCTCCATCAAACTTGACTCTTCACATTTCTTTTTCGGACAAAATTCACACTTGAGGGTAAACTTCAATATCTTCAACAATCTATAAATGATAATATGTCGATGTGGCCCGTGAAATGTTGTTTGATTCGTCTTTATAAGGACTTTATTAATATTGAAATTCTGAGATTTTTAGTACGGAGTACAAAGTAATATATAATGAGAGATACTAACATTACAAAACGCACATGAACATACATAAAAAAGATAAATATGAAAAGTTAATTTGAATGAACGAAGTAAAATTTACAATATTTTACTGTAATTTTTATGGCATGCGTGAATGCACGTTATTAATTTTCACCCTAATTTTTTTTAAAAATATTTTGAGCCATCTTATACTCCAAGCATTCATTTATTTATGTAAAATGAAGCAAGTCATTAATGGGTTCAATTGAAGATTGTGACCGCAACAATTGAAAGTTTGTAGGAAAATATAAGTCGGATAGCGTGTCTTAGAAAAGGAGGTCAAGAAAGTAAAATGTCCCCCAACTTCCTTCCCAATTCCCAATTCCCAATTCCCATACACATTTGACATTCATTCTTCATCCTTCTCTTGCAAGTTTGATTGACTCGACTCACCTCCAGGTTCTGCATACATTTTTACCCAGTCAGTCAGTCAGTCACTCAGTCCACCATACTTTCTCAAGATCACAAGGATACACTCATACACATACACACACAAGTACCATCTTGGAGAAGTTTGTGAAATTACATAATGGACTGAGCACACCCGAGACGGGAAGAGTCCACTCACAAGATAAGAGGGTTCCACTCTAAAACCAATTGGCAATAAAAGGGAGTAACCCCTTGCTTTATAAGGTGGATCATCTTTCTCTCATCTTTCAATGTGGGACACATGTGATTACTTGGGTTTAGGAGTCAATTCTCAACAAAGTTAGAAGTCAAATTCATGTTTGTGACGGAAAAGTTTTTGACGGATCAAATATATGAGACAAAAAAAACCCATGTGTCTAGAGTATAGGAAAAAGTTGGCATTTTTTTCCTAGGATTCGTTTGGTTCACCATTGGAAGATGGAGTTACCGGAAAGAAGTTCTACACACCAAGGGGGGCTTGGTGAGTTCCCCATTATGGAGGAAGTGGCAACTCCCGGGAGGTGGTAATTCCTAGGGGTGTAAACGAGCCGAGTTGAGCGCGAGCCTGGGGCTGCTCGGCTCGAGCTCGAAAAGAAAAAGGGGAGTCTCGGCTCGAGCTCAAGCTCGTCGAGCTTCAAAAACCAAGGCTCGAGCTCGAGCTCGTTAACTCAACTCGTGGCTCGAGCTCGACTCGTGGCTCGGGAAAAGGCTCGACTCCGGGCTCGAGTTGAGCTCGACTCCGGGCTCGAGTTGAGCTCGACTCGCGGGCTCGTGTTGAGCTCGACTCGCATGATGGGTTGGGCTGGTGCTCAACTTATTTGAGTTTTTGACCAATGAAACGGAAATTTAATCAATACATTATTAAAACTGAAATTTGACTTTTAACGAGATTTGAATGGTTTAGGGAAGTAGGGTTAATTTGGTTAAGTAATATGAGTAATTATGGTAACAACTAACAATATACGGGCAAAAATTAAAGGTGATATACTACTAATATGAGTAAATTATGATTTGATTTACGATTTTTTTTTTTTTTTAATGATTAATAGGTATATTTGATTTAGGTAGCGGAAAGGAAACTCTAGCTTTAAAATAATATCGAGCCGCTCGCGAGTTATTCGAGCCGAGCCAGGTCTTGCTCGGCTCGACTCATAAATGATCCGAGTCGAGCTTTGACCGAGCCGATCTCGAGCTGCTCGCGAGCTGTCTCGGCTCATTTACACCCCTAGTAATTCCCATGAAATGGCCAACCAAACAGCATCCCAATTTATCAATTCATGGGAAGTAGAACTTCCCATGATTTAAGAGGGCAACCAAACGACCCCTAGTTGGTTATATTTGACCCGTTTTAACGTTATGACGGATATACCCATCGCAAGAAAGACCAACTGCTTATAGAATGGGTAATGGTCACCAAATTCGTTACGAACGAATATATTTTTACCAAATCGTGATTCTCTCCAGTATTTTTAGTAAGCAACTCGATAGAAATCACTATTCGAGATCCACGATTTTCCTGGAGGAATCCGGTAACCCTAGATTGGGTCATGTTCAAGTAAAGTAGGGAACGTACGTTTAACTATTTTCAATCCTCGAATGCTCTGATGATCCATTAAGAACCGTCCATCGAGAAGAAAATTCCAGTTAATTGACAAAAAATTACGATTCAAAATTTTTGCTTCATGTGGAGAACCCACGGAACCGAAAAACAGAGTGACATGACCGAAATAACCCTGCTCATTAAACTCTCGGTTATTCGGAAAAAAAAAAAAAAAACTCCCTTTTAATTTCTGTCTCTTCATTTTCAAAGTCCATCTTCAAGGTCTATAAGAACCATTTTCAACACACAACTGAAGCTTAATTTTCAAGCTCTATTGGGAGGACTAAATTGCTACATTTTCTAAGGTTTGCCCAACTCAAACCATTTTACTCGGTTACCTATGCATGCACTACTTGTAAGCTGTAACAAATCCAAATGAATGGATGACTACTTGTGATGAAATCACAGTCAAATTATTTTATAAAAAAAAAAACCATATTTTGAACAAATTCCTCTTTACATTTTCCACAATACATGCGCATTTCTGTTGTGTGTTTGTCCTAAGACAATATCGTAAGTCATAACTAGATAGCGTCTTCCTTCCTATACTTCAAGCACCACAAAATGCACATTGACGACATTGTAACGGAAGATTATGTGGAGATATAAATAGAAGGGAACTGAGAAATTACTGTTCTGTGAAACTTTTATCTATCAATCAATCAATCAAACCCGGTTGTAACCGACTGACTTGCTGAACAACTTGCGAATGTATACCACTTGAAGTCCACTAGCTAGTATCAGCAACATGTACTCAGCCAGCGTATAAAAAATTACGCGTTTCCTTGTGCTCTCGTTGGCTGCAGAGGACAAGACATGAACACATAATGTCTATGAAGAATATCCAAAGGTAGCAATAGATAATCGCAATAACAATAAGTCAAAGCACACGATCCTAGGGTTTCAGAGTGAAGCTGAACTTACTATGACGATGTCGAGCATCTCGTGCTTTCAAGTATTTTTGTTCTGATGTTATTGACTCCAGTGCTTCTCTTAGTTCAGCAATTTTGACGTTGATTGGGTCCAAGTGCTCTGCATTGCAACGTAATAATAATGTACTAAGCACGCACGGGTTTACATGTTCATGAGCACTTCAATGATACTCCCTCCATCTCGAATTAATTGTTCCCTTTTCCCACTTTACCTATCCCAAATTAATTGTCCCCATTCTATTTTGGGTAAGGAATATAGTCCATTTTCCATAACCACTTCTTAAATCTTTCGAAAATAGAAAGGGGAGAATAAAAGTGGTGTGGATGAAGTATTATGTTTCTATGAAAGTTGCAATATAGTACGGAGTATAATTTATAAAGCCAAGTTCTGACCATCTTTAGCAAGATTATGCTCGCTGGGGATGTGGCCAACATGAATGTGAAAAGAGACTGTCTCTGGTGTCGAGTGAGGATTGTGGAAGCAGAATTTGTACATTCCACTTCTAGGAGCTTTGAATTCAAACTTTTCTCCAGCCGTTCCTTTCAAAGTGTGAACAACATTACCAGCAGGAGATGTAGCCTGTGTTAACAAACCCAGATCATAAATACCTTACAGATTTATAAACCCCAAAAAGCATGTACGAGTATAATGTTATGAAAACTTCGAATGGATTTTCAAAAATACAGGGCTTTGTTGAGCCACGATCAGAAGCTTCTTCACAAAAACATTCAGAGATCATATGTTTATGCCAAATTTGCTTGGCAACTATG
Organism: Agrostemma githago; assembly: GCA_958450325.1. NCBI lineage: Eukaryota > Viridiplantae > Streptophyta > Magnoliopsida > Caryophyllales > Caryophyllaceae > Agrostemma > Agrostemma githago. Next base: position 74,175,850 of record OY288247.1, on the reverse strand, counting down.
AAGAAATATGCACAGGAGAAACAAACGGAAACAAGAGAGTCCAAGACCCATGCAGGTGCAAGCAAAACATTTTTGCTCCATGTGTCAGTCCATGTGTGCAAGACATGGTTTCAACTTTCAAGTATATGAAACATGTACAAGTTCAGATGTGAAGTTTGTCTTTAAGTAAGAATCGTCCACACGGTTTCGACTCAAAAAGAAGCATCTAATTGTCAGTGACTATGCAACAATACAAAAGAAAAATTAATGAAGTGTCCCTACTGCATTGGTGAAACAGTTCGAATAGTCGAAACTTGACACAGCTAGCAATGTCACCCGATTACTAACAAAGATTCACTACAGCATCACAACTTCACAGACTTTACAGTACCATCCACTTAATTAATGGAGACCAAAGGTGGAAACAGAAGAAAACATAAGGGTTCATCACATACCAGCCTCAAATAACACAGTAAAAATTACTCCGTATAACGCAATCTCAAACAATAATCTAATATCATGAGATTGTGTATAATCATCAAAGCGATGGGTTTACTAGAATCTAATATTCTGACATCAGGCAAGCAATACTATAACTAGTCTGTCTTGATTACACTGTACAGGTGTGTCAAGGGGTTATCAAATTATTGACTCAATATTTGTCATGTGTACTGGATAGCGAAAATATCAGACTTTTAGCCAACATTACACTGTACAAGTGTACATGGGGCATGATCAAACTGTGAAAATTTCCTACTCGGAGAAAGATTTCACCTTTCTATCTATACAATTACAAGGAATAACCGAATAACCTAGAATGATGGCTATATTGTGAAAAGTATATGTGATCGTCCGGCAACTCCAACTCCATAGTCTAGCTAAAAGAACTTGACATCAACTACCATTTGATGAACACGCTTGCCCATTTGTATAATGAAGTTAGTCACGACTCACGACCCCCACCATTAATAGGTACGAACAGAAAGGAGCTAACTTCCTAATTTAACCCTAATCCTCCATCAAATCAACAACTTGAACGATAAATCGAAACTAATCTTCCAAATAATTCCAAGTTTTCAAGCTCAATATCATCACCACAAATATCGAATGAAGCAAGCAGTAACCAAATTCGAGTGAACAATTTGATCAAACATGTTTACCACTCTTTTTACTGATCCAAACAATAACCAAATTCGAATGAACAATTTGATCAAACTAGTTTACCACTCTAATCACTGATCCAAACAATAACTTCGAATTCATATTCGATAACACTCGATTTGCTAATAGCTGAAGCATAATAGAAACATAGCTTGAAATTAAACACAAACTTCCTGCAAAATTGTTGAAGATTTCGATCGAAATAACTCAATAAGATTGGATTAACAGTCGAAAATCACGAGTCACGACCGAAACTTGAATTAAAAACTCTTGCCAGATTGTAAAGCACATAACTGACTGGAATTCAATCAAAAAAACAATAGAACAGTCCAAATCCAGACTCAAATTGATTGAAAAGATTGCGAAAACCTAATTAACCGCGAAAACATACTGTGAAATCAATGCCAGGGTGATCAGAACTCCAGAAAATATCGTGATCAACGACAACAAAGTTTCCGGAAACGCTATCGCCTTCGTAAAGCACATATTCGTATACACATTCGAGATCGTTAACGGTGACGGAGAGAGCAGTGATCTTCGAGACGTAACAGCTTAGCAAAATCCCCATAATCAAGCAAAATTGCGGGATTCGATTTCTCTCTCTTGATTCCGCCATTTTTCCCGGTGAAACTCCGGTGATCGAAGCTTTTGTTAACGGATTTTTTCGAGAAGGGGACGAGTAGGGGTGAAATAAAAGGGGAAGGATTTTCACTTTAGGACTTGAAGCAATCAACTAATCAAGGATTAAAATGAGCTATTCAAGTCGGGTTACTTTGGTGTCGGGCCGATCCGTTTTGGTTTACGGGTTGTTTTAATCGGAATACATTCAAGTTATGTTTGTTCGAGACGTAGTTGTAAAGTGTGTATCTAGGAAGTACAGTAGAATTATCGTTTTGAGTACGATCAGTAATAGTTTTGAGATTATGAATATCGACCTAACGAATTAGTACCTGCTCAAGTATAAACTTGCCTCATCAATCTCGTGTATTCTATCAAGTTTGCATTGTGACTGCGTCAAAGTAGTCGTCATATGTACGCAAGAGCTAGTACGGAGTATGACATTACATGTACAGTATTATTTATCAAACTCGACCCACATTCTCTCGAGTGCCAAAATGAGGTGGTTTATCCATGTCGTCGACCCACATTCTCCCAAGTGCCAAAACAACGAGAGCTGAAGCCCATGAAGGTATGCAATCCATGATTGTTGGCGACATACTCCACAAAAGACGCTTGTGCACTATCATGTCACGCTTTAGCCATATTCCCGTTCCTCAGACGATCACTACTCATACGTGAGGATGCATATCACTCTTTAGCAATCGCCACAGAGGTGTAAGTGAATGTGACGACCATCTCTTTACCCCGATGGTTGCTTCATTTTACAATAGGCTCCAGAAATTTGCGGTTGCAACTCGCAATTTTCATCAGCAGCAGTTCTATGTTTTGTCTACAAAAGACCTTACATCAGCAAGCAACTCAGTTGTAGCCGGAGCATCATCCAGTGAGAAATCCAAGGTCATGGATAATCACGCCGACGAACCTGAGTTCCTCGATTGGTAGGAAATCTTCAACCGATATTGTGACTTGTCATCCATCTTTAAAGAAAACATCATAAATTAAATCACTCGTGGGTCACTTTTTTTTAGCTATTTGACACTGGTGACACTTTTTTATCAATCCATCTGTGCCACTTTTTTTTCACCTATTTAGCACTGGTGACACTTTTTCTTATCGATCCGTCACCTGAGGACAATTAGGGTGGGAAAGAAATAGGCGATAAGTGATAACCTGCAGCAGGATAGTTAATCAATGATTACTGGCTAGTAGAAGATTACCACAAAACTATTGATATTTTTTAAATTATTTTCTTGGTATAGTATATTCTCATTTTATGTATATTTTTTTGTTGTATATCACGATCTATCAAATTATTTAAAGAAAAAATAACATAAACCAAATTTTTTTAGGAACTAAAATAAAATTATTTGATAATGGAAAAATTAATTTTTGTTTAAGTTATCACAAATTTTTTATCACTTGAAGTTATTCAATTTTGTTCCTATCTATTTTTATTGTATTTCGTTCATTGCTAAATCATTTATTTATCGTTACGATTTTTTTATACTCCTTAATTTCTCAAATATTCATTTTATGACATTAGCCTATTTCTTTCTACACCGTAATCATTTGTGTAAATCATTTAACTAGAGACGTAATTTATTTAAAAATAAAATAGTTATTGTATGCATTAGTTATATCTTTAAAAAAAGCCGGTTAGCAGTAGTTCGTGTTTGGACTACAGGTCTACAGCAGAGGCATTGAATCAAAATCAAACGGACGATTATGAGAATTTTTTTATTGAAATATAACGTACTTGCGATGAATATTAGTTTAAATAATTGAAATATAACATCATAATTAATATAATACGAAGTACTATTAAAATAAATTAAATAAAAAGAGGTAAAAACATCGACATTTGAAACTACCGTATTTTGACCATAACCCGTTTCGGACCCATATAACACGACCCATGATTAAACTGACCCGTATTCAGTATTTTGACCCGACGTGTTTAAAGTTATTTTAAAAATATTATGTACATAAAAAAATCTGTTTTGTAAGGTTAGAAGTATAAATTATACTTTCAATTTAAATTTATTATTTTATACTATTAATAATAATAATAAATCAATATGCTCAGATAATCATCTTTACATGTTACATAATCAATCAATTTTAAGCCCATACATCATTGTTATTGTTATACTCCGTATATAACATGACATATTACCCATGTTACGTATAATAATTATCGTAATGTAATTAATAATCTAAACTTGTGTTGTTTATTAAAAGGATTCTATTTTCACTCAAAATTCCGTCTTAGGAATTAAGAAGTCTACTTCTAACCTCATGTTTATTCAAAATCCGAAAATAAAAATAATACGGAGTAGTGTACTTCGTAGTTACTATTGATCGTAAAATAAAATAAAAATCTCCTTTAATTATCCTGTATATAATATTGATATGGATATTGATTGATTCTAATTTTTTCCTAATAACAAATCTCAGTAATATCAATTTCATTATTTGTGGATCTTAAAAACGGGTCGGACAAGTTGGATTTTGTGAAGTCTACAAGATGCGGACCAAAGGTCCCAAACCCAGCAAAAGTCGGATCACTGGCTCACCTACAAATAATCCTACAATACGTGTTAAATCCAATCATATGAAGCCACGTCACCTTTTACTAGATACTCGTACTTGAACATAAAGCTCGAATCTTTCCTCCGAAAACAAAGCTTCGATCACCCAAAATAATGGCGGAATCAAGAGAGAGAAATCGAACACCACAATTTAGCGCGATTTTGGGGATTTTATTATGCTGCTATGTCTCAAAGCTTACTGCTCTCTCCGTCACTGTGAACGAGCTTGAATGCGTCTATGAATATGTGATTTACGAAGGCGACTCGGTTTCCGGTAACTTTGTCGTTGTTGATCATGATGTTTTTTGGGGCTCCGATCATCCTGGGATTGATTTCACGGTATGTTTTTGCTGTTAATTACGTTTTTTTTTCCACCGATTTGAGTTTTGATTGGTTATATATGACCTTATATCAATGTTTTAGGGTTAGGATAATTGGAGTTTATTTGATTAACATGATTCAATTCTTTATTAGTTTATCGGTAAATTGTGATTGTTCGATAATTCAGATAAATTTTGTTAATTGATTAGTAGATATTGCTTGTTGTTTGCCTCTTTCCGGATTTTCGAGCTCGAAAACTAGTAATGCAGCAACATTAGTTTGAATGTCAAGGTTTCTCCGCTCATAGTTGATTCGTTATTCAATAGTAGAAGGTGAGCTTGTTAGTTTAGCACAGCGCCAATTGACTTACAATTGTATGAGAGATTGGAATTGAATTCCAGTTTTACTGGGATTAAATTCATGTCGAACACATAGATGTTGATCCCATAATTTAGTCGGTAAGTGTTGGTAACATGCACTGATGAGTAGGGGAGGTGACAAACGAGAGTGGAGAGTGAGATATTGAGATACATTTGGCTCGAGTAATGGGCTGTTGGTGTAAGGGGGAGATGGAGGAGATGGTGGGCGAGTTTCCTTGGATTTCTTTGTTAGTGGAATGAGGATGATGAAGTCGATTTCTTTGTATCACAGTGTGAATAAGGTCCATTTGGTGGTGTTGCATGCTTGATGCAATTGTACACGAGGCTGTTGCGGTGACTGATGATGCCAAAATTGTGAGCTTGAGGCGTTATAATTTATGGGTCTTGCTTCTTTTTCATGTTGGATGTAGCGGTGAAGATGTTGGTGTTTTGGAGGTGTAATGGCATTTCAGGTGCACTTTGTCAGTTTCTCATTAAGTCATTATAGTTGTGGTCTTGTGGCTCTTGTTGGATGCGGGAAGGTGAGGGTGAAAGTGGCCTGTGGGATGGATGCTCGTTATCTGCATGCTCACGTGTTTTTGTTGATACTTTATATTGAAGTAGTCATCACTGTATGTGTTTCTTGGGTTTTATTGATCTTAAGATGTTGCTGATGTGGATTTGTGGTTTCAGGCTACATCTCCGGCTGGTAATGTTGTTCACTCTCTGAAAGGAACATCCGGAGAAAAATTTGAATTTAAAGCTCCTACAAGCGGAATGTATAAATTCTGCTTCCACAATCCTCAATCAACACCAGAGACGGTCTCTTTCCACATTCATGTTGGCCACATTCCGAACGAACATGATCTTGCAAAAGATGGTCAGAGCCTAATTTCATGAATTATAGGCTGTTCCTTTCATAGGAACACGATATATTCTTTAACTGTTCATAAACTTTAAAACCATTTGCTTGTTTGACATTTACTGTTATGTTGCAATGCAGAGCACTTGGACCCAATCAATGTTAAAATCGCCGAGCTAAGAGAAGCACTGGAATCCGTAACAGCAGAACAAAAATACTTGAAAGCACGTGATACTCGGCATCGTTATAGTAAGTTCTGCTTCATTGTAGCATCAGTTATTTACTGTAGTAAATGTTAAATATCCTTGCTTTTTCTGTTTTGCCTGGTGGAAATATGATGCTAAAGATCATGTGTTTTGACCTGATTTTAAGAACAATCGTTGCTTCTCTTTAATGTCATTTTAACAATTGCCTAAAACTTTCCATGAGCGCAAGTAGTTGAATAGATGATTCGAAATTCTTGAATCTTGTCACATGTAAACCAAACCGTAAACCATTTTGTACAGGGTTCATTTAAGCTAATTTGTTTCTCTCTTGCAAACCTGAAGTCATTCAATTGAGCTATAATTTGTATATGTAGTGCAAAGTTTTTGTTTAAAGTCCGGAACAAGTTGTGTATCTGGAGAAAGGGCAGTTACTTTTGGATATTCTTCTTACAGACTTAGAGACAGAGAGCTGATATAAATGTTTATGTCTACGTTGTGCAGCAAACGAGAGTACAAGGAAGCGTGTCCTGTTTTATACACTGGCTGAGTACGGGACACTGATACTGGCTAGTGGACTTCAAGTGGTCTACATTCGCAAGTTGTTCAGCAAGTCGTTTGGTTATGGCCGGGTTTGATTCCAGCCACTGATTTTTTTTCTGTCGCTGCTTACTAAATGTAGACTGAGAGTTGAGTAGTTTCATAGAACAAATTTTTTAACTCATTTCCCAATTGTTTATTTCTCCACATATGACCCTGTTTCTGAAAGTGTGGCCTCTTAGATCAAGGAATTCCTGTTTCTGGGAAAAAAAATCATGCAATACACTTAACTGCACATATGTTGTGGGAAATACTTGAGTAATACGGAGTACCTTTTTTTTCTACATCATCATTTTTAATATATAGATACGAACCCAACCCATTTGGGTTTGATCCATCGGGTTTGGGTCGGATCTTGGACCTACTTCCATGGGTTGGATAAAATATGGGGTTCAATGCCTGTAATTAGAGGCGACAATCAGTTGAGTTGGTTTGGGTCACATCAAAAGTTCAAAACGGGTTGAGTCATATCGGTATTTATTTGGAATATTCATGAATAATGACATGGTATCATATTATCGGACTCAATTAATTTCCTATTCATATATACACAGTTTAGATTTAGATTTGGTAATAATCGCATAATAAAGATTACAATATTGATTTAGCAACATCGGTATTCAGCAGTTACTCTCTCTGTTTTTTTTTGAGGAATTTCTAATATCTCTAGCTGTAATCATGAATAACGATCCGAAACAAGATTAAGTACTTCGGACTTCAAATTTTATGTTGGCCAGTATAGTTTAGCTAGAATATCAGGTCTATCATAATGATTTTGAACCTCAGGCAAGGTAGACGATGTTGTTCGATGAATCATCACGCCGACAAAAAGCTAGTCTAAGATTTACTGCACCGAGCCTTTTGGTTGAATGCTCCATGTAAGCTTCCCGTGCACTGTCCCTCCATGCTCGAGCCAAATTACCTACCCTCAAAGGCTCACTTATACTCATTGCTTGAGTGTCGAAGTTGCGTCTCGCCTCTCCCAGAAAGGGCTAGTTTACTGAAATTTGACAGCATAGGTAGTAGCAGTGGATACAAATCATATAATTTGCTGATACAAATTGGAAGAATCCTTCTTTTTCCGGAAAAAAAAAAAAAAAAAACTCTTTTCTTCTTCAACTCCTCACTTCATACACCTCACTCCATACAAAGATAATTTTAGCATAAATACTCTTGAGAAAATTTTCATTTCAGTGAAAAAGATTTCAACTTTTCTGAATTTCTAAGTTTTTTGGGTACCCTCAAAAAAAGAGTTTTTTTTGGATTTTTTAGGGTTTTTTTAGTGAATTTGATAATAAATACGCATATGTGATACTATAATTAATCAAGAAACTGATATGGGTATACTAGTGAACATACATTGGTGTCTGTGTGAAGGATTTCAGCTTTCAACCTTCGACTTTTTGATTATGAGACATACTAAGTTCTTCGAGTATTGCTCAACGATTGAATGAAATAAGCAAATTTAAGAAAGTAAAAGTATTTTTTTAGTGAAATGTAGTAGAGAACAAAGAAGAAGAAAGAAATAAGAAAGTTAAAACAGGAAAGATGGCGGGAAAGTTAGTTAAGAGTAGTAACTAAGCACTTCGTTTTACTACATTTAAGTTTGTTATGGTTTCCATTTTTATTAATAAGAGTGGTTTACTTGATAAATTTGGTCACCAAAAAAATGATAACAAAATAAAAATAAAAATAATTACGTTTGATATAAAAGAGTACTCCCTCCATTCAACTCCACTTGTCACTATTTATTTTGCCACATTTGTCGAGACGCGTTTTACCCTAGCGATATCTTTCATTTTATATGAACAAAACTTATAAGGACGAATCAAACAAAATCTCACCTAACTATATTCTCAATTATAGGTAGAATATCGAAAATTTTCATGTAAAGAGTGAAGTTGAATGGAGGGAGTATTCCTATAAGATAAAAATTGTCACAATTTTCAATAAAATGGTTACATTTATTATAAAAATAAGTACCATATGAAATTGTACGGAGTAATTATTTTGAGAGACATCTTATACGGAATAATGAAAATAATGGGTTTTAATACAACTTACATTTCCAAAAAAAAAAAAATTAAGGAAACTTAACAAAATAAAAAATATTACTCCGTACAAGATATATACTCCTACAAAATATTCCCTAAAGAATATAGGATTCATTATATTATCATTAGTTTTTTTTTGAAGTGATATTATCATTAGTTATATACTCTTATTATATTGCATCTTGCATTAGTTTCCTAATAGCTTTACTACATTACTACTAGGTAACCGAGGGCAAGTCTTAAGCTTATATCTAGCTTAACTATCTCATACAATATTTTGGGCTTAAAATCATGTAGTACCATCCCTTGAGAGATATGGTTCAAAATTTTGAAGGAGCTTCCTGTAAAAATCTTAGGCAAATGTCGTTGCGTTTGCAAATCATGGCGTTACTCATCGTTTCCCCTTCTTTTACGGCTGCACACCTTATAGTTCAGTTGAAACTAGGAAATCGATTTCACACCTCCGTTTGCCCTCTTCCTCTACAACGTTATTGCGGTTGGCCTTGCTCTTTCTTTAACGGGTCTGTTAACGGTTTATTGTGTGTGTCTGATTTCAATATCGGTACCCTCAAGGGTCATATCATGTTATGGAATCCCGTTATTCAGAAATCCATTAAACTTCCCAACTCGACATGTACGAAAGAAGACTTTGTGGTGGGATTCGGGTATGATTATCAAAGGAACGATCACCGGGTGCTCAAAATTAGTGATGGACCGTTGGTAGAGGTTTATTCGGTTCAGGGACTCGCATGGAAGATAATTAGTGCTAATTATTTGTTTGATAACGCGATTAATAGGGCTAATATGGTATTTACTCATTGTTTTTACAATGGAGTAATCCATTGGATTATTCATAGTCGTGACCCAAAAATCTATTCTTGCCTTGACGGATACTTGCTTTTGTTTGATGTCGTGAAAGAAGAGTTTTCAAGGATGGAAATCCCGTTAGAACCTACAGAGTATAAAAAGCGTTACTCAGGCATGTTTGTGTACAAAGACATGTTATCGTTGTCACACTGCGAGTACACCAGGTGGCAGAAGAGTGTTTCACCTCGCTGTCAAATATGGGTGAAACGAGACTACAATGTAGAGAGTTCATGGTGCAAAATCTTGTGCGTTCAGTTGGTGCCTGGATTTTACCACGAGGGTCCGGTTCAGTACTTGGGAGAGCAAGAAGATTTGATCGGGTTTGCAAGCTATGCTAGTGAAGAATTGGTGTGCTATGATCCTAAGAGTAATGAAATCACAGAACTTAGTCTCCCTGCAAGCCAATCTACCAAATTCAGTACTTACTCCGAGAGTCTTGTGTTGCTCGATCATAAAATGGACGATCCCACCGCCTAAAACCATAATTTTCATACTCGCATTTTCTTCATCGAAGAGTGCACCTAGTCACATTACAATATTAGGGGAGGAGAATTCGAACCTGGAACCTACTGTCCCAGAGCACCTAATCTTAACCACTAGGCTACAGTTCATCAGCAGGGAGATATTAGGGGAGGGGAATTCGAACCTGGAACCTACTGTCCCAGAGCACCTAATCTTAACCACTATGCTACAGTTCATCAGCAGGGAGATATTAGGGGAGAGAATTCGAATCTGAAACCTACTGTCCCAGAGCACCTAGGCTACAGTTCATCAGAAGGGAGACAATCGATCTTTTGGTCGAGCAATGCTAGACTCTCCGAATAAGTCCTCAATTGGACATGTGATGAATTCGCAGCACGACCGAATTCAGTAATCAACCTCGTCTTGGAATCATAGGACACCAATTCTCCATCACTTTTATCCTTGCAAAACCCGATTAATTCCTCGTTCTCTCCCAAATATGTGATCAGCCCCATATGGTGAATTCCTTGCAACCTTTCAACCTCCACGATTCTGCATCACGAACTCGACACATTATAATCTCGTTTCACCCAAATTTGACAAAACATCGAACGACTCCCGTCCAAATTGTATATGTCATTGTATTGAGACACCGATAACTTCCCTTGGTATATAAATATACCGAAAAAAGGTAAATCTTTGTTTACGATTATTTCTTCAGGTAATTTCATATTTGTAAACGTTTCTTCCGCGACATCAAACAAAATGATCGATTCAGATAGTGAACCGAAGCATCCATCTTCACTAGTAAGCCAATGGATATTTCCATGATGAAAACATTGTGAAGTGGTAATATTATCAAGAGAAATCGAAATATCTTTAGTACTAATAATCCTCCATGTTTGTTGTTGAACAGAATAAACCTCTACCAACGGCATCATCATCATCAAATCCGAATAATAACTAATTTTGACTACCTGATGATCATTCCTTTGACAATCATAGCCGAACCCTAACACAGAACGTTTAGCCGTAAATGAGGAATTAGGAAGTTTAATAAAATTCTTAATTACGGGATTCAATATAAAGATATGGTCTCCCGAGGTGGGAAAACTAGAGCCAGAGATACACAACAAACCATTGACGGATCCGACAAGATGAAACCAGAACAACTTATCGGCATGGAAAGGGAAAATGGAGGTGTGAAGTCGATTATCTTGTTTAAATTGAGAGACTAATGGTAACAATGATAATATTAAACCTAAAAAAGCAGTACAAACAAAATTGTCATTTAGAAGTATATTTAATCATAAAAAATAAGTATGAATAAGACATAAAAGTGATAAATGCATGATATCTTATGGAGAGACCGTTTCTCCTTGGACTTTGAGTTCAAACCTACTCTCTCCATTACATAATATGTAGTTTTAGAAGATTGAAAATTTTACTGTCAAGAAGGGTTTTTTCAATTTTCAAAGCAGCTTAATATCTACTTGAAACTACTTGTATTTTGTAATGGAGGGAGTATGAATTAATTAAATTAACCACCCGTTGTCATAGAACAATCTGATTGTTTCAAATTAGTGATTAATGAAACGGTCTTAATAGATACATACACACAAAATAGAAAGAGACCGTCTATCAACTTTTATTGTACCTATGAATTACTCCGTATGATCGAGCAATACAAGACTCTCCGGGTAAGTACTGAATTTGGTAGATCCACACGCACGAAGACTCTTGAGTTCCGCAAATTCCTTGCTCTTAGAATCATAGGACACCAACTCTCGACTAGCACTAACATCCGCAAACTGAAATAAATCTTCATTATTCATTTATTCTCTCCCACGGATTGAACCGGGCCGACTTGGTAAAAGCCGGGCAATAACATCTCAACGCACATGATTTTGCACCACCAACTCTCAACATTGTAATCTCGTTTCACTCATATATGACAATGGGGTGAAACATCGTGGTCCCAACTGGCCGACCCTGAGAACGTTTTAGAACCATAGGGCCGGCCGAGGAGAGAGATTGATCTCCTAATCTTACCAGAACTGAATCGCGAAACAGGCTAAAACTTTCGATTGTTGATATACTTGTAGTAGAATTGGCATCGTTTTGAGTGTAATAGTGAAGGTCTGCAGCCATAAAAGAAGTGGAAATGACGAGGGAATGCCATGATTTGCAAACACAACGACATTTGCCTAAGCATCTTACAGGAAGATATTTAAGGATTTCGAACCATATGTCTTCAGGGATGGTACTACACGGTTTTACTTTTACGTACCGCATTTTATTATGAGACGGTTTTACCTAAGTCTTTGGTTGACCTATGATAGGTATATAAGTGTCGAAGACAAACCTACGAGTGTCAGGAAACTAATGCAAGATGCAATATGATACGGAGTATAGTATAGTCCGTAATAACTAATTATAATATGGTAAAAAAAAAAAAATTTTAAAAATAAAAATAAATAAAAATAATAATATGGTAATTTAGTAGCTTATTCAAGGAAGTATCCTCAAAAATACTCGTATTTGGAGTAATTATTATTATCCCGAGAAATTGAAATCTTAACTAACTAGTATATAATCCATGAAAATTCACGGACATATTTTAAATATCGATTTTTCTAACGTGTGTCCACGAGACGTACGTACTTAATATATTTATTAAGGAATCAATCACAATGATATTGTCTAAGAATAATAAATAGTACTCCCCTCCTATTCAGAGTATTCCTCCCACTACTTCGTCCTAGGTATGAGTTACTATATCAATTTATTGTGATAAATATCACTGTGGCTGCGCACCGGTCTAGGATTGGAATCTTCAAAAAAAATCCGGATCGGGACCGAACCAGACCAGAATTTTCAATTTTTTAGAAATTCCGGTCCAAAGTTCCGGACAGGTTGGACCGGTTAGACCGAAATTTTTATAAAATAAATATAATTCCAATCTTTCCGGTCCGGACTGAAAAAAAAACCAGGTTAGGACCGGTCCAGGCCGAAAACCAAAATCGTCCAAAATAATGGACCTGAGACTGGACCAAAATTTTTTATTTCGGATCAATCCAGTCCGAATTTTGCACACTCCTAACTGTGATTAATTCCTTGATGAGCATATCAACTTGAGTGAAATGATTTTTTTTTCTATTTATATCTCACGTTTCATAAAAGTAGGGACGTGCTATAACTAGAGGCAGAGTAGCAGATCAGAGGAGAAGGCCCAATTGAAGACAGAGTGAGGAACGAAAGGATGAAGCGGCAATATAATACTCCCTCCTCCAATAAGATCTCCCACTTTCCTTAAGGTAGCGTTTGGCAACCAACATTTCATTTCAAATCATCATTGTCAAATTAGAAAAACGAAATGATAGAATTTTACAATGACATGCGTTGAGGTGTCATTTGGAAATGACCATTTTTGTGAGAGACTTGGATATGGTTGGATTTGACAAAATCCAAATTCACAAATTTACTTTGTTTCCCAAACAAAGTATTTGTGTCAAATCCAAATTTCAAAATGAAATTCGTGTTCCCAAACGGACCATAAAATGAAACTCCACTAAAAAAATTTCCACTTCAAAAGTTTTCTTATTCATCCATCATACTCTCTTCCTATTGATTCCTTTTTGTGATTTGACATCTTGAATCCCACCTAACAACTACCACCATTCATTATCCATTTCGTGCTAACATCGATGTGGGGGAGGGAGTACTACTTGTAGCGTAGAGTGGAGTGTGGGGGGTTTGCATGGCATGCAAGTGTATGTGTATGTGTGTGTCATTTGGTTCCATCCCCCAAAATCCCAGATCACCGTCCCCTACGTAACTAACTCCTTACACATACACAATTCAATTCAATTCAATTCAATTCCCACCCAAAAATTTCATTCATAGCTTCCTCGACCGACTATCTCTCTCTTCTTCTTCTTCTTCTTCAGGTAATTTAACTAATTAATACGCTTAATTACGGTTTCTTAATCAATCATACATTTATGTTAAATTTGTTAACTCTTTTATTTTCTACTTAAATTCTGCTAATTAACTTGCATATATATATATGGTCATGATTATATGTATATATAGATTGAAAGAGTATGACGATGAATTCTGTGAACTTGAAGCATCTCTCAACTGTCGCCAATCACGTTCTTAACCGATGCACCCAGTACGCACCTTCCCTCCCTCCCTCATATAATTTTATCGTGAGACCTCTCGCATAGGAGAATGTTACATCAATGTGTAATCGATCTTCTTCCTTTTTTGCTGTGTGTCTCATTTTAATTAGGAAATTAGACACTAATGTTGAGGCGTTGGTAGATGAATTTAACGCGGCATGGAAGCCTGAGCTTGGTGATTATTCCCGAAAACTGGTAGAGTTCAGCTGCTCAAAGGCTTTAAGACATGGCCCTTATTGTGGAAAACATGAGTCTATTAGCGATTCCTCTTTTAGTCGCTTCACTTTCGATATCATGCTCGCTTGGCAGATGCCTACTCTCGCTGATCAAGAATCATACGCTGTACGTATTCTTATGTCCAATTTATATTTACGAGCTTAAATGACTAGTGCTTAAAGGGATTGATAGTACTATTCATATCAACAAGAATGCACTTTCATTTCTGGTCCTATAAAAAACTCCACAGTTAAACGTACTTGAATTGGGAGTAGCACTTTCTTTTCGGGTCCTACATTGAAAAGAACTCCACAATTAAGTGTACTTGAGAGTGGGAGTAGTCTAAGGATAAGTGACTTCCTGAAAAAGTTCCAGGATGCGCATGAGTGAGTACAAAATGCGCTCAGAATGTTGGAGTTCGACTCTAATTAAGTACTGAAACCCTCGACTAGACTTATGTTCCAGGTGATTGATTTCACATGATATAATGTTGAATTGACATTGATAGCCTACAAAAACCCACCACATATACAGCATTTTGTATCTTATTTTGGAGTCTGTCAGTTTTGAAAACTGAAGTACAGCACGCCTGCGCCTGGCCGTGACTCTGTGTTGCAGGAATGCTTAGGTAAAGAGAAAGAAGATAAGAAATCACCACTTATGGCGCCTCCCGAGAATGAAGACGTCTCATTGTTCTATTCAGATGTCATGCCACTCCTTGTGAGTACTTTGTTTTCTCTTCACGCTGTCGTCTAGGATTGTTTTTTTGTCTTCCACCATTGAAAAATGTAGGATTCTCGCTCTGTTGGTTGCGTATGTATAAGAATACTACTTGTATGTATGAAGTAATAGCATTATATTGTGTTGCTAGGTTGATCATGGGCCAGGAGTCCAGGAAGATGCATTTGTATGGTTTGCATCGTTGCTTCCGTTGTCTGGAGATGTCGCAAATGGCAGATTCACCTTTGAAACTCTCACGGCTTCTACTGCAAACCTCCTGCATTATCCAGCTTATGATAGATTCCTCAAAGAAATTGCCAAGTGAGACTAAATGCATGTTTCTTTTCGCGTCTACAGTCACATACTCGCATACTCGCGTGATATTAATTTTTTTTCTTTTCCCTTTGTATCCTTTGAAATGTGTGCTAGGTGCATGCAGCATCTTCAAAAGCAAGACAAACCAAAGGGAGTTAAATTCGCAGATGATGAATTTATATTGCATGTTGAGGGAACTGCAACAAGTCAACGAGTGATACGGCATATTGGTGGAACAAGCTGGCCAGGTTAGGTTTTTCCTGGCGTTGGACTAATCGGGAATTATTGCTGTCAACTGCCATTAATCATGTTATTAGTGACTAGCCTAATATAAATATAATGGTGTCTCTGGAAAACTAAACTAGGTAGGCTGACGCTCACCAACTATGCGCTCTACTTTGAGGCATCGGGTTCAATAACATATGACGATGCTCTAAAAATCGACCTTTCTAAGAACTTGGAGCAGAGTGTGAAACCAGTTGCTACAGGTCCTTGGGGTGCTGCACTCTTTGACAAAGCTGTGATATATGAATCCATGGAAGTGTAAGACCACAATTCTTCTGCCTTCGATACTAGAAAGTTTGAACAGACTTTCCTGCTTTCAACATTAGCAACATTGATTGATGTCAGAGTTTATTTATTGCAATAAACAAAAATGTGTCGACATTGAGTTAGCTTCATCATGCTAAAACTAATCTTGCAAGGCGTAAACCTAGTTGTTTGCAACTTTGGGCCTAATCGTGTAACTAGTTTTCTCTGATTTGCAACTTCGTGATCATGTAACATCGTGAATGAATTGCCAGTGAAAGGGATGTACAGATATCAGCTTAGCATTGTGACAGATGATCTTGGTTTTAAGCCTGTTATGATTTTTTGTATATGACATCTGTATTGTGATACATTTACAGGACAGAAGGCATAGTTCTAGAGTTTCCGGAAGCAACAAGTTCGACAAGGCGAGATCACTGGCTTGCATTGACAAGAGAAATAATCTTGCTCCACCAGTTCTTAATGAAGCACCATCAGCTTAAGCCGACCCAAATCTGGGAGACGCACGCTAGGACAATATTAGGCATTGTAAGGCTCCACGCTGCGAGAGAGATGCTTAGAATGTCACCTCCATTGCCCAGAAGTTTCTTGATCTTCACTTTATTTGACGAGCTACCGAAGGGAGACTATATCATCGAAGAACTTGCTGAAACTCTCAAACTGATTGATAGTGCAGAACCAAGTAGTGCAAGTTCAATCTTAAGAAATCTTAACATGCCTCATGAGATAGAACATGATACCGATGAGCAGGTAAAGCTGGATGTGACTAACGAAAGTTCTCTCACAAGTGCTCAAGATGAGAGTCTCGCTACTTTGGACAATGCAGTTACTGAGGTGAGGGAAGAAGCGAAGGAAATTGAGTCTGCAAAAGCTACTACTGAAAGTTTGAAAGGAGAAGGTGTTGTCGACAGCGCGATTGTACTCATGGTAAGCCAGCCGTATGCAAGCGCTATTTCCCCATGTCTTGTTTGCTTTACTCTGTTTGAACTACTATGAATAGTGATACTAACTGATTCGTGAACAACTCAGGAACTTTTGAAACCAATGAGAAGCTTCTGGGATTGGTTTCTAGAAGTAGTGAATTGGAAAAGACCAGCTGTCACCGTCAATTTTGTAGCTGCGATTCTCTTGATAGCTTACAAGTAAATTCTATCTTTGATTTTCAATATTCTTATCATTGCATTTTCAGTATTACTCCTTTGGGATTTGCTTTCCGAGCAGCATGCATGATTGATTTCAGGGAGTGGATCGGGAAGGCATTTGCAGTGGTGTTGTTATGGGCAACATATATGATGGAAAAAATAAGACGTCATAGGATCGGAGAAAGATTTGATAAAGTGGTGGTGTGTACTGGGTCAGACCAGACGACAATGGAAAGCATTGTGTCCGCACAGCAAGGGCTGAAAACGGCTCATGAACTGGTGCAGCAGGTCAATATTGCTGTGCTGAAGATCTACTCCATATTGCTCTATAGAGCCCCCAAGGTACTTGTGCATAACTGATCTGAGATTCAGATTTCCACGACACAATCAGTAGCGCTGTATATATATATATACTGCTGTGTGACTGACTATTCCTGGTGCTTGTTGCAGCAATCAAAGACGATTATGATGCTGATGGTTGGAATATCAGTCATCCTTGCTGCAGTTCCATTTAAGTACATAGTGATAGGTTCAACGTTGTATCTCATGACAGCGACATCTAAAGTTGGACGGAATTTGATGGCAAACGACAAGGGAAATCGCAGGTTGAAGGAATGGTGGGACTCTATCCCTGTCATCCCTGTTCAGACAATTGACAACCCTGTTGTGCACCGTTAAAGGTCTCCGTTTTCAGTTTTCAGTATAGTGTGTTGCGCGATATGAGTACATGACTTTCTACTGTACCAGCAGGTCGGATAGTAGGCTAGCTCATAATACAGATTTTCGTCTCCTTTCTTTTTTTTCAGTACAGTTAATGTTAACTAGTTTTTTTTCATTCTCGGCATTAGTGATAAAGTGTAGTTTTATGATGTTTGTATAAAGGGCCAGTTCATTAAATTTGGAGGTCCTGTCCAACTTCAATATGGGGGTCCTTAGCATAGTACGGCAGTATAAAATTCTCAACTTAAATAAAAAATTGGCATAGGGGCTGTCAGGGTTGAAACTTTTGACCTCTGGTTTCGACTTTAAGGTGATGATTGATGTCCATTTATATTCTATCGGCATGTCTTCTATAAACGTGAGTCTCGAAACTCACTTTTGAAGGGGTCAAGATTTCTCGACTAATGGTTCAAATTTTATTCTGAAACGATCTAACGATGCTTGTATTAAGTCTAAAATGTATAGAAAGTTAGTAACATCGGTTTTTCTAACGTGCGGACGTTCTGTAATTTACGATTCTTATTATCAGTTAACAAAGATTCTATAATAAACGGAAGAAATGGAAGAACTCATGCAAATTGTACTCTTACTAATTTCACACCACCACTGCACTTCACCTACCAACTCAACAGAATTAACTTTAAATCCCTATTCAATTCCTATACATATATATACGTAAATATTTTTACTTACATCGTCATTTATATATATTTTATATATACATTAATATACGTAATTACATCGTCCAAAAACTATATAATACTCGAGGAAAACACTAAATTATTTTGCATGGATATTATTTTTTTTGCATGTAAAGTGGTTTGATAGAAACATAA
Organism: Agrostemma githago; assembly: GCA_958450325.1. Taxonomy (NCBI): domain Eukaryota; kingdom Viridiplantae; phylum Streptophyta; class Magnoliopsida; order Caryophyllales; family Caryophyllaceae; genus Agrostemma; species Agrostemma githago. The sequence continues at coordinate 74,157,085 of OY288247.1, read as the reverse complement.
TAGTTCAAGGTAAACTACATCCCTCCCTTTTATATATCTTTATTTTTACGCCATTTTAATTATTTTTTAGTACAAATAAGGCTAAAAATATTCTTTCTATTTCAAAAAAATAAAATAAAATAACGAGTATTTTACAGGGATATTATATAGAAATGTTTTAGGTATATTTTTGTATAATACTTTGGTATGATTTCGTATTTGATTTTTTATGACACGAAAACATTAATTAAGATAAAATTATGTAAAGCTAATAAAATTTTATTTAATTTAATTTGTTGAAGGAATTAATATTAATCACAACAAGTTATGTCAACCCCTATTGAGAGACTAAGGCAGTTGGTTGGCCCAAACAATTGGGATTATTGTATTCTTTGGAAATTAAGTGAAGATCAAAGGTAAATATTTTCTCATACTCCATTAATTAGAATCTCGTAAAATCTCATTTTATGTTTTTGTACCGTTGTCATACCCACGTTAGTTTTTGTCATTTAATTTGTCGCCTTGTCGGGCTTTAATTATTTCAGACGTATGTAGCAACTTAGTGGTGTAACGAGAGGTACAAAGACGATTTTAATGCTGACGATTTTATTTATTTATTTATTTATTAGTCTTTTGGTTTTAGTTACAGGTTCTTGGAGTTCATGGATTGTTGTTGTTCAGGGAGTGAAGGCACCATTATTGAAAATAATAATGGAACAATTGGTGAAGAATTATTATTGTTTTCATGCAGAGATCAAGTATTTCCACACCATAGAACACCTACTTGTGAATTACTTTCTCAATTTCCCTCTTCTCAACCATTGGATGGGTACGTAATTGACTTACTCCGACTCAACTATCTGTATCTGACACGTGTCCAAGTGTCCAATACAACTATTTTGCATGACTTGAGTTACTCCGACTCAACTATCTGTATCTGACACGTGTTATTGAAGTGTCCAATACAACTATTTTGCATGAAATTATATTTTTCATGTGTAAAGTGAAATGTCATATAATTTCAAGCATGCGACGCGACAGTTCAGTGAAGTATTGACTAAATATTTGACTTTAATTACTGCATTGTAATTTGTAACACAGGATTAATATGGAGATCTTGATGTCAAACCAACCTAGATGGCTAAATTTCTCAAATATCTCAGATTTGAACGTCAAAGAAGTAAGTCATCATCGAATATCGTCTATAGTATTTGAAACGATCGATTAAGAATAATTCGTGAATACAAACCGAAAGGTGAAAGCCGAAAGCCACGTTTCTAAAATCCAAAATAAAAAATAAAAAAAATTTACGTGACGTGATTTTATATGAGAGTCGATCTCATGAAAAAAATCGTTGTTTACAATCTACTTACAGGAATTTCTTGGTACCAAAGTTCTAATTCCAATTCCCGGAGGTTTAGCAGAGTTATATGCTGCAAAACAGGTAAATTAAATTTAATAGCTTGAGTCACGATCTGGTCGACTTGTACATATCTAGCTTTGCCCTAGGATATCACATTTATTTAGTTACCAACAATAATGTTTTAATGTTTGTACAATTTTTTGGACTACAATAATGTGAAGGTGACTGAAGACCTAAATGTGATAGACTATGTCATGACTCATTGCAACATCTTAGTAGAGCAAGGGCAAATCAGTAATTCAACAAATACCATCCCAAGCTTCTCCCCAAACATGATGATGAATGAAGATCCTACAAATTTCTCAATGAATTTCTCACAACAACAATTTAACTATGCCTCCGAAAATACCAACATGAGGAACGATTTTCTGGAGGGATTAGTAGACAGCTCCGAAAATAGACTACTTCATGCAGCTCACCATGAGAAGGGTTCAGTGATGCAATCAAAACCCGAGGGTGGCCGAAATGACTCGGTCTCAGACAGTGACCAGGTGGACGACGAGGATGATGATGATCCTAAGTATAAAAGGAGGGCGACGACTAAAGGGCCTCATGCTAAGAACCTCGTCGCTGAGCGAAAGCGAAGGAAGAAGCTTAATGAGAGACTGTATATTCTTCGTTCTTTAGTTCCTAACATTTCTAAGGTATGATAATAAAACTCGGTTTTTAATTAATGGCTTGACCAGAATGACCCGTTTACCAAATCTATGATTAATTCAGGTTAAATATGACTAAAATCAATACTCCCTCCGTTCCAATAAATTGTTTGCCTTTGGTTTTGGCACCAAAGGTAAGAGATCCAATGAGAAGGTGACATGTGGAGCAAAAACTCATTAGAAGATCAAATTACATATAAAAAACATTCCTAAAATAGAAAGACAAACAATTCATTGAGACGCCCCAATATAGAATAAGAAAACAATTCATTGGGACGGAGGGAGTATGTAATTGATTAAAACATGATATGCATGGTGTGTTTTTTTGGACATGTGACATGATTGAATGAAGTTGGATAAGGCTTCGATTCTTGTGGATGCAATTACATACGTGCAAGAGCTGAAGAAGGAAGAAGAAGAGCTGCAAGATGAGCTAAACCGGAATTCTGATGATGACGAAGTCACTCATCACAACATTATGACGGATATTCCTCATATTTTTTCGGGTCAAGTTTCAAATAATGTTAATAATAACGGTTCTTTGTTTAGACCGGACTATGATAATGATCATGAGAAGCCGGCTAATGGGTTTCATATGGCCGTGAATGAGAGCTTAAAGAGTACTGATCTCGAAAGTGGTACTCATAAAGCACAACAAATGGAGGTAAATATCGACTCTGATAACTCTAATAAGACTGTTGTACGATGTATATATGCATGCATGCATGAACACATGGTCGGATCAACATTTGATATTTTTGGGGAATGAAAAATCATTCCAAAACTATAAAAACCCGTGTTTCTAATGCTCTAGCTTAGCATATATATAGGACTGTCCTATGACATGAAATGACGAAGATTTAATAGTTTGGTGGAAAATTAAACCCGTTTCAAAATTCTTTCTGAGTCAACATTTCACTATTAGAATAATACGCTTCTGCATATGAATGCAGGTGCAAGTGGAAGTAGGGCAATTAGAAGGGAATGAGTTCTATGTGAAGGTATTTGGAGAGCAAAAGAGAGGTGGGTTTGTGAGATTGATGGAGGCTTTGAATGCTCTTGGATTGGATATCACCAATGTTAATATGACTAGTTGCATCAGTCTTGTTTCCTCTGTTTTCATCGTCAAGGTATACGACCAGGACGAATACTTATTCTTTATCTGAATTTTTTCTTCATATTTGACCATTTTAACGTCAAAGTTTGACCAACAATTGACTTTACTTTTTTTTTTTACTGTCGTGTTAGAAAAGGGATAGTGAAAATGTTCATGCAGAATACTTGAGGGAGTCTCTGGTGGAAGCAACCCGTAGTGGCCAGGCCGGGTTCTGGTCAGAGATGACGAAGGCATCGGAGAATGGGGAAGGGATTGATCATCATCGTCATCATCATCAACATCAACAACAACACCTCCGTCTCGACCACCAGTTAGGGTCTTCTTTCCACAACCATTTTCACCACCTTGGTAATTGATGAATGAAAAATTGAAGCACTACACACAATAAAGTTCAACAAAACCAATTGTTATTTACCTTATATTATACCTTTGTTCCTTAATTTGTTAGTTTATTTTGTTTGAATAATGTTGTTGTAAGAGATGGAATTGTAAGCAAACAATAACACCAAAATTAATCATCAAATAAATTTAATTTGAGTTTATTTTATCTCTTCTGTCTGAAGAAGTGTAAATTAAGTCGCAGATAAAAGAATCTTTACCGATTGAACTAAACCTTGTTCTATGAATTTGGAGATAAGTCGTTGTGTGGCATAGATCGACTGACCATGAACCCTAATTTTTTAAATAGAACTCAAAAATTTAGGCATGCAGTTAGGTTATCTAAGCTTCATGCAAATAGTACTTCTATCATTTACATTATATTTTTTCCAACTTATATGCAACACTACTCGTGTATATATATAATAAATTAAACTCTACTTAATTGTAACCTATAATAACAATTAACAATATTAACCATATTCACACATCCCCTACACTTCACCTAACCACTTAGCTAAAATTCCTCCACTAATTCCTTATATATATCTTTATTTATTTTTACATATTTCTTATGTAATTAAAATCATATATATAGATATAAATATTTTTTTTGTTTCTCCAAATAAAACCATATATGATTGCTTATCAATTAGAGATAATGTATATATGTTGAGGAATAATAATGTGGTTTTTATTTATTTTGATTGAGTATTTTGCATGGAAGTTTTGTTGAACAAATTTTCGATTTTTTCCTAGTTTACTTTATTATATTAATAATTCGCCCTTACGGTACTTTTTTCTCCCCTAACATCAAATTCTAATTCCACCTTTTATTCAAAAAAAAGTAAATATATATAGAGAGTCGACATACAAAAGATGTATGTATGTGTGCGTAGGTTTACGAACCTGAACAAAAAAATACGCTTTTTTTTTCAAAATCACTTCTTTTCATCGTTCAATAGGGGTGATCGTTCCTGCTAGCCCCGTTGTAAATTGACAAATAAGCTTATTATAATTAATTACAGAAAGCTAGTAATTAACATCTTGATTATGTGTTGTTGTTGTTGAAGGTACTACCTATGGAAAGACTAAGGCAATTGGTTGGCTCTAATGGCTGGGATTATTGTATTCTTTGGAAATTAAGTGAAGATCAAAGGTTACATTTAGGCATTTAAAATGTCTAATTTGTCACTTTAATTTATAAGAAATAATGTTGTATCTTAATTACTTACACACTATATATATTCCCTCGACTTTTAGATAAGACAGTCTGATATAATAATAATAATTTAAACATGGTAATAAATTTCATGCAACCTTTTTGCAAAGGTTTCAATAACCTTAATTGAACCTTAAAAATTCAGACCTAAAGCTCGTGTATGTATTACCTTTGATATGATGCCAACGAATTTTGAACTCGTGTATTATTACCCTCTCTTTTTTCAGGTTCTTGGAGTTCATGGATTGTTGTTGTTCAGGGAGTGAATGCAACATTATTAATAATATTGAAAATGGAATAACAATTGGTGAAGAACTATTGTTTTCATGTAGGGATGGAATGTTTGAACATCCTACAACTAAAACATGTCAAATACTTTCTCATTTTCCCTCTTCTCAACCCTTGGATGGGTACACACTTTAATTTATTTCCTTGATTTCCTCTTTCTATTGTAAATTCGATTTTTCTATCGCGTGTCCACTGAGCACACGTTAATAAGTTAAATAAAGCCAGATTAAAATGGATATTGTCTAAGTATGATAAATATATAGAGCTTAATATTTCCATTTCTAATGATAATATCTTTGTAAAGCTTGCTTTATTTAGCTTATTAACGTGTGCCCACGTTAGAAAACTCGTTGTAAATTTTAATTTTAATCTCTTCACTTAGAATGAAATTGTAATTAACACAGGATTAATATGGAGATCCTGATATCAAATCAACCTAGATGGCTTAATTTCTCTAATGTATCGGATTTGAGTGTGAATGATGTAAGTCATCACATCTCTAACTATCGTAATGCATGGTTATGGTTTTGTGTCGCCTCATACTATATGACAGTCTCATGCAAGAATAAATAGTCGATGATCTACCCCTACATTCTAGCTTCATTCTAGTTGATGAAGAAGTCAAGGTCAAGAATGCACATCATTTTTATTAGGTGTCTCGCAAATAAACTTAAATTATACCGTATTCATGAGTCATAAAATACTAGTCATAATATTTTCAAAGCGCACTTTATTTTCTCAAAACTCACAGTAATTAATAATTGGGTCGGGCTCAAGTCATGAATGACAAAATTAATTATGTGTTTTTATTATTTATTTTTATCATGACTACCATTGAATTGAATTCATCATGTCATCTTAATAACAGGAATCTCTTGGAACAAAAATTCTGATTCCAATCCCTGGAGGGCTAGTTGAGTTGTATGCTGCCAAACAAGTACAGTAAAACCTATCTATTTTTATTTTCGATTATTTTACATTAAAATAATGTGAGACGTGTTTTATAATAAAGATTTTACTTATATTTGTATGTATATTTTCTTGAACTTTGAAGGTTAGTGAAGATCTGAATGTGATAGACTATGTCATGGCTCAATGCAACATCTTGGTAGATCAAGGGCAAATGAGTAATTCAACAAATGTCGATCCAAGCTTCTCCGTTAACATGAACATGATCAACGAGTTACAATCGGATACTAATCCGATTTCAACAATCAATCATTCAATCGAGTTCTTACCGCAATTTAACTATACTCCTGAAAACAACAACATTAACAACAACAACGACGACGACAACAACAACAACGAGGTTGCTAGGAATACCAATAACTTCGAAAATGGGTTTCAGGAATTTGATGAGTTGATTCAACAACCTAATAATAATGTTAATGATTTACATGGTTTGGAAAACTCGGAAAATGGATTATTATTTCAGGGAGATGATCAAAAGGGTTCTTCGCTGCCAAAACAGGAGATCAGTAGTCGAGCTGACTCGGTTTCAGACAGTGATCAGCTGGATGATGATGACGATCCTAAGTATCGAAGGAGAGTGACTAAAGGGCCTCAGTCGAAGAATCTCGTGGCTGAACGAAAGCGAAGGAAGAAACTTAATGAGAGGCTTTACAATCTTCGTTCTTTGGTCCCTAACATTTCAAAGGTACTCCTCCACCTCACAAACTTAACCTCACAAAACTAGAATGTGTAGAAACCTGAAATTGACCTGACCTAACCTAACCTGTTTGAGGCCCACCCTCTACAAAATTGATCCGAAAAGGTATGTTGACAGTAGGTAAGAGTATATAAACATTTTTGGGCCTGGTTCCATAACGTGGTATGAGAGTCAGCGTGGCAAAAGGTCAAACCCAATGGAAATGGACATTCGTGTGAGGAGACGTCAGACGTGTAAGAGTATATAAACATTTATGGGTCTCCAACATCGTCTTTAAGGTTTTGATTGAGTTGGTTCCATAACACAGTAGGATCTTTTGAAACCTGTAAGCATTTTATTCGGATCCATATTAACACGATTTGATTTCTATATTGTACGAAACAATCCAAGTTGGATCGGGCTTCGATCCTAGGGGATGCAATTACGTATGTCAAAGAACTGCAGAAGGAAGCTAACGATCTGCAGGAGGAGTTAGAGAGGAATTCAGATGATGAGGGAATTGTTCATCATCATCATCATCATCATCATCAACCTCATCACAATAATTTAACTGCTGATGTTTCTAATGTGAATGATCCTTTGTTTAGACCGGATTACGATGTTGAGAAACCAAACAACGGATTTCTTGTCGGAGATTCCGAGAACTTAAGGAGTAACTATGATCTTGACAGGGTTACTGCTGGTGCTAATGATAAAGCACAACAAATGGAGGTAGCTATTTCTCATATAGTAAATCTGACAAACTGGTCAACTGGGTTTGGTTCTGGTTCTGGTTCTGGTTCTGTTGAGAAGGTCATATTTGGTTTATTAAGAATCGGACCAATTTGGGTCATTCTTACTTTTATTTTTAATAAACATTCGAGTAAGGCCTAGTCGATTTTGGTTGCTGGTCAAACTCGAGTCTTCAATGCATGCAGGTGCAAGTGGAAGTAGGGCAATTAGAAGGGAATGAATTCCATGTGAAAGTATTTGGAGAGCAAAAGAGAGGTGGGTTTGTGAGATTGATGGAGGCTTTGAATGCTCTTGGATTGGATATCACCAATGTTAATATGACTAGTTGCATTAGTCTTGTTTCCTATGTTTTCATTGTCAAGGTATATATATAACCATGTTGATTGGGTTAAATTAGTTTTACCACGTCTACTATACTAACAGTTCGTTGTGTTTTTAACTGTTGTAGAAAAGGGACAGTGAAAATGTGCATGCAGAATACTTAAGGGACTCTTTGCTAGAAGCAACCCGAAGCAATCAAGCAGTGTTTTGGTCGGAGAATGGCAATGGGATTGATCATCGTCTTCACAATCACCACTTCGAGCCTTTCCACGACCACTTTCACCACCTCGGTTCCTGAGTTGAGTTAGGCCACACGAATTGCAATTTGTACTAACTACATACGGAGTATAAACTTCATATTTTACGATTACCACTATTTTACTGTCACCATCGATCTCAAATTTTTGCAAAACATTATAAATAAGTTATGTAATCGATAAACAATGTACGAAGTAACATAGTTTGGACGAGAAATGTTATAAACTTTAATAAACTTGACTATGCGCAATCATTATAATGTCTTCGATTATTTACAACAATAAAATGTATCGTTATGAGTCCCTTATGACTTAATAATAAATGTTCTTCCTCCCCTTCTTTTATACTCGTATATTTCACATTAGTTTTGGGTGAATATAAATATGGGTGAAATATGGGAGCCATAAGTTTGTCTTTTGAGACGTGTCGAAATCCGCCGAAACTAATTCGATATTGCCATTTTATATCGTTTCCGAGTGTTACAATAATCATTGTTAGGCATTTTATTACTATCGACATGTTTTCATAAAGAAAAATCGCGCTAAAGAACAACTTTTACAACTTTCGAAAAATAGCAAAAAAAAACGACCAATTTTGAAGGTTATTATCCACGTTTTTTCGGCTTTTTTGGTCCAGAAATAAAATGGTCTGGATCTATATTCTGAACAAACTCCACTCCAAATACAATGCCCCGGTGTAATTTATGAGGGTCATTTGCATTTCAATAGAGACATTTAAAAGCCATAAGTTTGTCATTTAAGACGTGTCGAAATCCGCCGAAACTAGTTCGATATGCCATTTTATATCGTTTCTGAGTGTTATAATAATCATTGTTAGGCATTTTATTACTATCGATATGTTTACATAAAGAAAAATCGCGCTAATGAACAACTTTTACAACTTTCGAAAAATAGCAAAAAATGACCAATTTTGAAGGTTTTTTTTTTGGTGAAGGGTAAGTATGTACTCCCTCCGAGTTCCTATTATTGTCTCACTTTCCTTTTTGGGCTGAGTTTGATTTTTGTCCCACTTTTCTTTTTAGGCTATCAATGTGTGGTCTACAATTACTCTCCGATTTCTCTCCCTTCCGCCTTCTTTTTTCAACCACTCATTTCCCCTTCCTTATTTTTCACCCCAAAACCTTTTGGGACAATAATAGGAACTCGGAGGGAGTATTAAAAAATGATGATCAATGTACAAATGAATGGCTACATCAAATTATGTAGCCATCTCGCGTCTCTAGCCCGCAAAGGGTGCTTAATCATAGTCATAATTCTATTCCGTACATCCAATTTATTCATCTTAACAATATGATGAGGTCGCTGCACTGATCCTTCGATTCTACACAAGTTTCGTTGCCTCCAAACGTGATAAATCATTGCGTTAAATAATGCACGGATGATGTTGCATTGCAACTTCGATCCTCGCACCTTGCACGCCCAAAGTAAAGCACCAGACCTTGGAATCTGCTTGTTCGTCCACACGCGTAAGCTGTCAACAACCTTGGCACTTCACTCACAATCAAAGAATAGGTGCTCCAAACTTTCTTCATGGGCTTCACATAAATAACAACGGTCAGATTCAGCAATACCAAATCTAACCAGATTAATCCTAGTGTTTAAAGCCCGCCTAAACACAAGCCACGAAATAAAGCTATGTTTAGGGATGCTCCAACCACTCCAGACGAGACGGGCCCAAGGCACTTTCGGATTGTGAGCCCGAATACCCTCATAACCCTCCGAGATCATATAACAGGAACGCGATCCATGCCAAAGATCATTCACAAACATATGCTTAATTTTGTCCTTAGCCTGACAGATCTTTCGCCAAGCCCAGGTGACATCCGTGTTGGGCTGATAATCGCGCCAATCACGCCCCTTCAAGTAGACGGAATTCACTACGTTTTTTCAGCCTTTTCGGTCCTGGAATAAAATGGATTCATATTCGCGCTGAACAAACTCCACACCAAATACATTGCCCCGGTGTAATATGAGGGTCATTTGCATTTCAATAGAGACATTTAAAAGCCATACGTTTTTCATTTGAGACGTGTCAAAATCCGTCGAAAATGGTTCGATATTCCATTTTATATCGTTTCTGAGTGTAATAATAATCATTGTTAGGCATTTTATTACTATCGACATGTTTTCATAAAGAAAAATCGTGCAAAAGAACAACTTTTACAACTTTCATAAAATAGCAAAAAACGACCAATTTTGAAGGTTTTTATCCACGTTTTTTCAGCCTTTTTGGTTCCAGAATAAAATGGATCCATATTCTCGTTGAACAAACTCCACACCAAATACAATGCCCCGATGTAATATGAGGGTCATTTGCATTTCAATAGAGACATTTAAAAGCCATAAATTTGTCATTTGAGACGTGTCGAAATCCGTCGAAAATGGTTCGATATTCCATTTTATATCGTTTCAAAGTGTTATAATAATCATTGTTAGGCATTTTATTACTATCGATATGTTTTCATAAAGAAAAATCGCGCTAAAGAACAATTTTTACAACCTTCAAAAAATAGCAAAAAATGACCAATTTTGAAGGTTATTATCCATGTTTTTTCAGCCTTTTCGGTCCTGGAATAAAATGGATCCATATTCGCGCTAAACAAACTCCATACCAAATACATTGCCCCGATGTAATATGAGGGTCATTTGCATTTCAATAAAGACATTTAAAAGTCATACGTTTTTCATTTGAGACGTGTCGAAATCCGTCGAAAATGGTTCGATATTCCATTTTATATCATTTCTGAGTGTTATAATAATCATTGTTAGGCATTTTATTACTATCGACATGTTTTCATAAAGAAAAATCACGCAAAAGAACAACTTTTACAACTTTCGTAAAATAGTAAAAAAAAAACGACCAATTTTGAAGGTTATTATCCACGTTTTTTCAGTCTTTTTATTTGGTCCCGGAATAAAATGGATCCATATTCTCGTTAAACAAACTCCACACCAAATACAATTCCCCGGTGTAATATGAGAGTCATTTGCATTTCAATAGAGACATTTAAAAGCCATAAATTTGTCATCTGAGACGTGTCGAAATCCGTCAAAAGTAGTTCGATATTCCATTTTATATCGTTTCTGTGTATTATAATAATCATTGTTAGACATTTTATTACTATCGACATGATTTCATAAAGAAAAATCTCGCTAAAGAATAACTTTTACAACTTTCAAAAAATAGCAAAAATCGACTAAATTTAAAGGTTAATATCCACGTTTTTTCGGCATTTTTGGTCCCAGAATAAAATGGATCCATATTCGCGCTGAACAAATTTCACACCAAATACATTGACCTGGTGTAATATGAGGGTCATTTGGATTTCAATAGAGACATTTAAAAGTCATACGTTTTTCATTTGAGACGTGTCAAAATCTGTCGAAAATGGTTCGATATTCCATTTTATATCGTTTCTGAGTGTTATAATAATCATTGTTAGGCATTTTATTACCATCGACATGTTTTCATAAAGAAAAATCGCGCTAAAGAACAACTTTTACAACTTTAGAAAAATAGCAAAAAAAACAATCAATTTTAAAGGTTATTATCCACGTTTTTTCGGCTTTTTTGGTCCCAGAATAAACTGGTTCTATATTCGCGCTGAACAAATTTCACACCAAATACATTGTCTGGTGTAATTGGAGACTTTTAAAAGCTACTCCATAAGATTACCTTTTTAGACGTGTTGGAATCCGTCGAAACTAGTTCGATATTAAGATTCTTAGTATTATACTCCCTCCGTTCATAATCTTTTGTCCCGTTTGGTCATTATTTGTGAGGAGTATTTTAATGAAATGGGGCAAAAGATAATGAACGGAGGGAGTAATAATCATTGTAGGCAACAATTGCACAAATCTTAAACCTCAAACCCTTAAACCCTAAACCCCTAATTTAACATTTCTAACGTTTTGAATATATATCATCCGTCGTCAGGTGAGTGAGTGAGTGAGTGAGTTAGTGGGTGGCAACTCGTTTTTCTCGACGACTCGTCTCCGTTCTCAGGCAATGACTCAGCCGGTTGGGCGACTCGCCTCCATTTTCAGGTCGACGCTGTCTACTTCCAAATCCGACCCGTTAACCCACATCACCAGCATTCTCACCACCCACCCACATTGCGAGCCCCACCTCAATCGGGTTTCCTACCTCCTCAAACCCAGAACCGTATCCTACCTCCTCGCCCGCCCGCCAACTCTCAAGTCGGGTTTCCGCTTCTTCTTGTGGGCCACCAATCACCGATTCCTTAAACCCTGGACCTTTCGTGACCTCGTCCTTCGTCTTCTCTCGTCCCATCAACCCGACAATGGCGATTCCGGGTCTGGGCTCGAGCTTTTTTGGGAGACGCTCGAGGACATGAAGAAATGTGAAGTCAACATCCCTTCCGAGGCGTTTTCGGTTCTGATTTCGGCTTATGATAAGGCGGGTCAAGCCGATAAGGCGGTCAAGACGTTTGGTAAGATGAAGGATTTCGATTGCAAGCCTGATGTTTTTACTTTTAATGCTATCTTGAATGTTATGGTGCGGCAAAATGGGGTTTCGTCGGCTTTAGATGTGTATAATCAAATGTTGATGTCGAATTGCGCCCCCACTGCAATTACTTATAGCATTTTGATTGATGGTTTTTGTAAAAGTGGCAATCTTCAGGATGCACTCCACTTGTTCGATGAAATGACCCAGAGACGGATTTTGCCTGATACTGTAACCTGTAGTAGTCTTCTTTTGGGTTTGTGTCAAGCTGAGAGGCCGTATGATGCCGTCAATTTGATGAATAAGATGGGTCGTAAAAGGTGTCTTCCTGATACCGTTACTTGGGACTGTATTGTGGATGGGTTTTGTAAGATGGGTAAGGTCGATGAAGCAATCATGCTGTCTAAAGTGTATGAGACTCAAGGATATGTTGTAGGGGTTAAGGGTCGTAGCTGCATTATTGATGGGTTGTTTAGACTTGGACGAGCCGAGGATGCTGAGAATTGGTTCCGCATACTGCTTGAGGATGCTAAGACCTGGTTCTGCAAACTGCTTGAAGAGAAGGAGAATATCGTTCCTTCTGTTGTCACGTGCACCATTCTGATTAGAGATTTTTGTGAAGGAAGGAGATTTAAGGATGCTTGTAGAGTATTTCAACACATGGCGGACATGGGTGTCGTCCCTGATACACTATGCTATAACATGTTGATCAAAGGGTTTTGTGATGCGGGTTTATTGAAGAGAGCTCACTCGCTTAAGCTTGAGATTTCAAAGAACAATTGCTTTCCTGACACCGACACTCATACCATTCTCATTTGTCGTATGTGTAAGAAGGGGATAGCAGGGGAGTCAAAACAAATTTTTGAAGAGATGGAGAAACATGGGTGTCTTCCTTCAGTTGTAACTTTCAATGCACTCATTAACGGTTTGTGCAAAGCTGACGGGCGTGAGGAAGCCCAGCTTAGGTCTTATCAGATGGAAATAGGGAGAAATCCCTCTTTGTTCCTTCGCCTTTCACAAGGCAGCGGTCCTGTTATGGATAAAGCGATCCTACATGACCGAATCACTAGTTTATGTGAGTATGGATTAAGTAACAAGGCGTATACCCTTCTTCAGAAGTTTACTGCGAACGGAGTTGTACCCAATATTGTCACATATAATGTTCTTATAAATGGCTTGTGTCAAAGTGGGAACATGAATGCTGCTTTAAAGATCTTCAAAAGGCTACAGCTAAAGGGAGAATCTCATGATCTAGTGACATATGGGACCCTTATTGACGGATTCTATAATGCTCATAGAGATGAAGAGGCCCTGGGAATGGTTGACGACATGATCCATAACGGCATTTCACCTGATTCCTCTATCTATAGGTTACTGATGACATGAGCATGTCGCAGGAAAAAGGTTGGAATGTGTTTTACTTTGTGGATGGATTACCTTACAAGGATTAAAAATCTCGATAATGATGTTGTCAGAGTGATTGAAGAACGTTTCGAGAAGGGATATATCCAAGAAGCTGTCCGAAGCTTGCTAGAGATAGACATTAAAATGGAAGACGACTTTGACTTGTGGCCATATACATTACTGCTCACGGGTTTTTGTCAAGATTACAAAGTGGATGAAGCGATGCAAATTGTCCTTGCGCTCCATGAATCTAATATCACTGTTCCTCTCGCGAGCTGTGAGGCACTTATAGAGGCTTCCTGCACAGAAAAGAGAGTGGACGCGGCTGCAGATGTATTTGAGTATGCTCTTGAAAAGGGATACGCGATAACACCACAGAATTGCAATTGGGTTTTTTGCTTGATGTTCCGTTCTGACCTTCATGTGAGCCACGCCGTAAGCCTTGTTAATAGAATGATTGAGATGGGTTATGACATGAATGATTTTCTTTACCCGAAAGCAAAGGCACTCTGGCAGTATCACATAGCAATGCACTGCTTACGAGATATAGATACATGATGATACTATTCCTCGACAAGATTTAAATCATTGTTTTCGATTCAAATCAGGAATGTTGATTCGTTAGGGTAATTAGTTGATTGTGTTTTGTTATAGGACTGATTTGGAGCGTGTTTCAATCGGTCCAGAAGAGTCTTTGGAAAATTTCTACTTGTATATGCGTAGGAAAAAGATAGCTTGTACAGTTGTTCTCTCTTTGATTCATTCAATAGTTACCTGAGTATATGGATATCTACTGAATGAATGCTTGCAATCTTAGCATATTATAATCATGTCGATGCAGATGAACGCTTGCAAAACCAAATCGGCTGCTGAAGCAGATATCACAATCGCCAGACTTGATATTCGCGTGGACCTAATTACAAAGCTTCAAAAACATGTCTGATGTCGATTCCCTGTATCTGTATGTAGAAGAGATTGATGTTGTTTAAAATCTCAGAATTTCTGTTAGAAATTAGTTTCATTTGTGAAATTGGCCTGAAAGTATTGCAGTCCCACGCACATATGTTTGTGGTGTAAATTGAAAGGAAAAATTGAAAATAGAAAATTATTTTGTTGACAGTGGGATTTGAACCCACGCCCTTTCGGACCAGAACCTTAATCTGGCACCTTAGACCAACTCGGCCATATCAACTTTGTTATTTTAAGATTGTCCGGTATATATTTATCTTATTCCGGTGGCATCGTCATATGTGAAATCTTGTTTAAATTGTCTAATCGAGTGCGTTATAAATATCAAATTTTTATAATATTTAGAAATGTGTAACTAACGATATGGACAAAAGAAAACGTGCATTGACAAGTGTGAAAAAGCAAACGTAAAAAATCAAATGAAACGGAGAGAGTATTCATTAGTGCTAGACGTCGAGCATGTCGCATCAAAGGTTAAAAAAACATGACAAAGAGTATTTATTTGAGTATGTTTTATAAAAGACGGACTTTCATTGTGTTAATGAAATACATAGATAATCTAGGATCGTCATCATGTAAGATTTTTATATTAATGTAAATAAAATACTCCCTCCTAGTTCTTTATATCCTCCCTCTTTTTTTTGGCATAAATATTAAGAAAGGAATAAAGAATTGATTAAAGTAAGAAAATGTGGGGTATAAAGTAGATATATGGTGAGGTTTGTGAATAAAGGAAAGAATAAAGAATGGAAGGAAGAATAAAGAAATGATTAAAGTACAATCCAAAAATGAAAAGAGGGAAGATTGGTGAACTAGTGTCAAAAAGGAAAGAGGGAAGATAAAAAAAAACTAAGAGGGAGTACCATTTTCCCGTAGTTTACAAATTCTGATTTTTCACCTAAGATGTCTTAGCCTAGTGGTTAGGACTAGGTACTCTGGGACGATAGGTCTCAGGTTCGAATCCCCCTCCCCTATATTGTAATGCAACTAAGTGCGCTTTTCGTTGAACCAAAAAAAATCTGATTTTTCATGAACATATTCATCACAAACTTGTGACAGGTCAAAAATTACCTACATGAATAGATAAAGAACAAAATATTTATCACTATTACTGATGCATTCTGATTTTTGTCTTATCTAACCATGTAAATAATATTTGATCCATTATACCTTTATAACGGATACACTGTGATAAGATTACCCGTCCAAATCCAATAATGGTGACATTCACGGTGACTTTTTCGTATTAAGGCGTTGTACAAATCCAAAAATGGTGACAATTCAGAAATCAAAACACATCCTTATCCAAAACCAAAGACGTAATTAGAAATTACAGTACATTACAGAATACATACATTAATTATCCAAAAAAACCACGTCGATCGATAAAATTGCAGCATTTCAGATCTCCATAAAATCCAATCCTCCCAAAAATCAAGGGACTCCTCCTAAAACATATAACACCGTAAATCAAGCTCAACCAATCAAATATTATACCACCATTGACATACATAACCAAGCTTCGATCATCCTTTTTTGTTTGAATTACATAGAAAAAATGTTGGCAGTTTTTGAGAAATCGATAGCACAATGTCCAGATGATCTGAAAACTGGAAACAACACAGATCAACTTTATGCATTGAAAGATGGAAATTTGGCTAAATCTTTCTCAACTCTTCATAATGAAAATGCTATGATCATTAATCTCGGTCTTCCTGGTTTTGTTGCCTACTCTAATCAAAACAAAAATCCCTTTCTTCCCAGGTAAATACTCCAGTTTTTCTAAAAGACAGTCTCTTGATAACGTTTGCCAGGAGACTCCAGCATATATATGATTGTTGAGTAGTTATATATATATTTATTGCAATTTTTCATTGAATTCGTGTAGTATGTAGACATGTAGTTAATGATATGCTCCCTTCATTCAAGCAAGCTTCTTTATTTTTTCTTTTTTTTTAGATCGGTTTTTCTAACGTGGGCACACGTTAATATGTTAATTAAGGAATCAATTACCATTATGTTGTCTAAGTATGTAATTAAGAGTCGGTATTTCAATTTATCGTGATATTTTTCTTGATTAGCATATTAACCTGTGCCAAAAACCGTTTTTAGATTATCTAGATTTTGAAAATTTTCGCAAGAGGAACTTGAATTTGAATGGAGTGGGAGATTTAAGTGGTAGGATTTGAAATATCGATAAATGAAAGTCGATCGACTAGTAATAGTTATCGTGTTAGATGATCTTTTTTAAGTCCCTTTGCCTAATAAATTCACTCATTTATCAATAATAAACCAAGTCTTTTCCTAGACGTGACAAAAACTCTCCAAATATCGACCTCATAAATGATGAGAGTAAGGTGATCTATGTGTGAGATGGTTCAATTCTGTGCCATCTTACTGCACATGACGGTTTATGTTAGTCGACACCAAATCATTTGGCATGAGTCGACTAATCTTGGTGTTTGGGTGTTGACAGATTGATTGCAGTGGTGGACAACATAGTGTGCCTGTTCCAAGGCCATGTCGACAATCTGGCGACGCTTAAACAGCAGTACAGGTTGAGTAAGTCGGACAATGAAGTGAATATTATCATTGAAGCTTATAGGACTCTGAGGGATAGAGGTCCTTATCCTATAGAGCAGGTCATAAGAGATCTCCAAGGAAAGTTTGCATTCATCCTTTATGATATCGCTTCTAAGACTTCCTTTTTCGCTACTGTGAGTACCTTCTTTCGATTCTCATATCAAACTTTGATCGTTATAACCAATGTTGTTGTTGCAACTTACTGTAAAAATGATGTATGGGATGCAGGATGCTGATGCCAGTGTTCCTTTCTTCTGGGGAGCTGATTCTGAAGGACACCTTGTCGTATCAGACGATGTTGAGATTGTCAAGAAGGGATGCGGTAAATCTTTTGCACCGTTTCCAAAAGGTAAATATCGTAACTTGATGATTCACTGTCAGTAACTCATGTAGCTACTGCTTCTTTCCATTATCATTACCATTACCGTGTCTCTTCTGAGTGGCGTGAGTGCTCAGAATTGCTACCGTTATATGTACAAGATTAAAACTACCGGTATAAGATGACTGATTCCTTGTGTACTTTCCGGTTAATGCTACAGGTTGCTTTTATACAAGCTCAGGGGGTTTGAGGAGTTATGAACATCCAGGAAATGAGTTAAAGCCGGTACCTAGAGTGGATAGTTCAGGTGAAGTCTGTGGTGCGGATTTCAAAGTAGACTCCCAAGCTAAGAAGGAATCAGCAGGCATTCCCAGGGTCGGAAGTACTGCAGATTGGTCGTCTAACATTTGATGACTGTGTTTTCTAGTCTCTATCGACCATGTAGTTGTTGTGTGTATTAACAACCTCATTTGTCGTCTTTACAGTAGTCTGAATTCGCTAATTTTACTATATCTTGAATTCTGTAGTTTCAAACTGTTTGTACCCTTGAGAATTGGAGAGTTTTATCACCTTTCTCTATATAGACAAGGAAATAAATTGTATGCATATATACTGTTGCTAAATTGTGCCAATTTGATTGAATCATCACATTTTCATGCTTAGACATGTTGAAGTCAGTACTCTAGGATGAAAATCGAAAAGCATATAAACAAAGATGGTATAAAGAACAACTTCAGAAACATTCTTGATAAGTCGACATATCTGTATATGCTGTGATTAATTGCTGCTGCCTTGAATCAGTCCTTTGCATCAGCTATACCACCTGGTGTTATCTGAAAGACGTGCTTTTGTTAAGGAGAAAAATCAGTAAAATATACTTGTGACTGAACAGTTATCGACATTTGAAAATGTGTTGAGTTATAAAAATTGTCAGTATGTAAGGATATAGCTTCACCCTCCGGGAGATTGGGAGCATCGAACACCTTACAGATTCGCTGTTCACCTTTGCCCTTCCTGAACATCAGCCTTATAGTTACTGCGTGAGCGAGTACATGACCACCTGCTGGTTTCTTTGGGTCTGTCACGAATACTCCTCCAGCTGGGTCAGAAATTACTGCAACCGTGGTTGATCGAGTTAGAACGAATATGTATGTATGATTTTGATTTACATTCTTAAATTATAGCATTACAAACTTCACACCTTGATTAGTGATATAAACTGCTACATTAAACTCCTCTGCTATCTTAATCAAACGCGACAGCATCTGAGCCAGTTTTTGCTGCAAAAGCAAGGATAGAGAGCAAATGTAAGCTGACTCGAATGATGAAAGCAAGGATAAAGGATAAACAAATGCTACAAAATGTTGCTGGAGTAATATACCTGACGCTCTGCCAGCTCGCCCCTTCCAGAGAAATCAACTCGAAAAAGTGCAATGATCGAATCTACAATCTAGAAATGTCAATGAGAGTAAGATCAGTTTAAAAGCCAATTACTGAATTGTTCGGGTTCTCCCTTTAGTAGAGCATTAGCATCAGTAATCACTCACTAGCAGTCGAAAGGGTTCCTCAGCCATTTTTGCTGCCAGACCAAGAAGAAGGTTGTGCTGATGCTCATATGTATATGCGCGAGCATATATGATCTGAAAGGAGGCAACAGTACGACAGTCAGTGAATGATCTCAACATAATAGTCAAGCTTTATAGTGAGAGTCGGTTCTCATTTACATTGTCTAGAACAGCAGCAGCATCCATGCCAAACTTTTCAGCAATCGGCACTATACGATCAGGTCGGCTGGTAGTACGAGTTAGTTAAGGTAAAAACTAAAAACACAGACAGATGCACATCATGTAAATAATGCACATAGAGAGAGGCCAGAGAGCAGTGAGAGGATACAAGGTTCCTTCAGTGTCTATGTAAGCAACCTTTCCATTTCCTCCTTTCATGCTAGTTGGAAGCTGAAAATCAGGATTTATTAAGAAGCATACATAGAAATATAGAATTATAAAACGATGTTTAGATCTGGAGAAATAGTCATATAACGCATAGGACAGGCATGTTCTCCGATCTGTTATGTGAGAATTAAAGGTCATAAATCAACTAATAGTGCATTCCTCCCAATATTTCAGACAGTCTACCTTCTCAAAGTACTAATTAGCATAACTGAACAAAAACACAGTGATTTATTATCGTCATGCTGAACTAATGTAAACTTGCTGCTGGGAGTTACGACCAACTAGCCGGCTTTCAAATACAATGTAATCACCATTAGTAACCTATAAATTATTCGGAATTTGTAGAGGTCAGCCACAAATTCAGAAGCTGTACCTGAGTGGTGACACACAAAGTATGAGCTAGTTGCGTTTTCCCAGAGCTGAGCCAATATCATGATGAATGAAGTTAGAAAGGCAAATCAATCAGCCAAGATAGTTATATTACGTGTCAATAGAGAAACTCGTATGTTGCTACTGTCAAGCATATATAAACACAGGAAAATGCAGCCAGCAAAATCAAGTAAAGATCAGTCAAGTCGCATAACACTCACACGCAACAGTATAAATAAAAGACGATTCAACAGATAAATCTAATGGTTTCTTACCGAAACTCTCCGAATGTCTCAGTAATGGCAGAAGTTTCTATTCCACCTTTATCCAAACATCAACAGTTTGTCAGTATCGTGCATTTCAAGAGGCATAACTGCACCTCATAACTATTAACCAAAATAATTTACCTCCTAGTAGCTCGTCCAATGCCTGGCTTCCAGTGGTAATGCGGACCACTGATTTTCTCTGTTGCAAATCATATTTACAGTAGTCGTTAGTGAAATCAATGAAAGAACACGGTTGTACAAATATACTTCTCATGTTTTCGATAATAAAATTTGTGGGAAACAGAATCTGACCTTGAGTAGAGCATCACTTCCAGTAATGTAACCGTAATTCTGATACAGTGGAAAAGTGTAAGCATAATTTGTTCCAAAAGTATGAGATTCAGTGACAGTAGATACGATTCATAGAACAGTAGTCTACTAACCACTATTTTCTCAACAGCTTCGCAGATTTTATCGACCTTGGCCTCAGATAGTCCCTTGATTCCGGTTAGATTCTAAGCATGTGAATATACCTTGTTAGCAAAACATACCAAGGAAAGACCGAAAAAAGAAACTACAAGGATAATGCCAGTGCTATGTAAACCTTCTTAGTGTGCATCAACAGGCCATTGCAGGTGTAAATGCCAGCATCTTGAAGCTTCTTGACATCTCCCGCATTTATTCCGTGATTGATCACTTACAAAGTCACAACAATTAACAGTTGGTGAGTTTATATAGATGACAAAAAGATAGGACATATAGATAAATTGTTTGTGTCAGTTGCAATGCAATCAAAACTTCTGAAATTCCAAGTTTCAGAGGTAAACAGGTGAGCTTTAGACACAGCAATATAATAGGCTAGGGTACGAAACAACTTAGTAAACGCTGAACTACTACAGGCAGAACAGAATCTCGAAATTTCATATATGAGAGATTTCTTGACTCCAAGTTCGACAGTGTAAAACTCTTTAATACTCCAAGTCTCCAAGTAAAAAATATGAGTAGTACAGTTTTCCGCAGCTGTACTATAGAATTGCAGAGATCTAGGATTTTAATTTCAGATTTCAAAGCATTACGATAATAAAAGAGTAATTTAGATCGCAAATCATTCATCCTCCTAAAATAAAAACCTCGAACATTAATTGGCTATAGCACAAACAGATACTATGAGTTATAGTAATACAGCAAACAGATGAATCGCAAGTTTTTGTATCTCCAATGCTAATAATATGCCAAAAACAACACAATATCGTCGAAGCTAATCATATGCACTTGAATAAAACTAGCAAAAACATCATGATAACACATTCAATCGGTTTTTGTCGACTGCAGAGTAATGAATTTCACAGAATTGGAGATTTGGAGTTCCGCAACAGAAAATTTCTTGTTCTTCTGTACGTTACAAAAAATTACAGTTCGAGAGAAATTTTTAAACTCAAATTCACAGCGAAAGTAAATGACGATCAACTAAGTAGCTAGCATTCGTTCGACATAGGAATTCTCAAACTATAGACGATTCGGTTAAAATAAACATCATATGATTCTGGAGTAAAATTCGCATTCGAAACTAGAAACATCACAACGAATACAGAATCAAACAAATTACGCAGCTAAACAACAGAAAATTCGAGTTCAGAGAATTTCAGTAATTTACAGAAAACAGATTAAACGATGAGAGAGTAAGAACAATACGCTTATCGATAGTTTCAAACAAGTCCTCCTCATCTTCAAGTTCTTCTCTCTGAACTAGCGCCATTTGCTGGCTCACTTCTTCAGATCTTCATCCAAAAAAAATACACAAAAATCACACAAAATTATTCAACTGCTAAATCACTTCAAAATTCGTTAAAAAAAACGCGGTGATTAATTCGAAAAAAATCATGCAAAATTATAAATATGACGAAATAAGAAGTAAAACTGATAAATCACTTCGAAATTCGTTAAACGGTGATTATTTTGGAAAATATGCAAAATTATTCATATGAATATGACGAAATTTGAAGTAAAACTGCTAAATCACTTCGGAATTCGTTAAACGGTGATTAATTCGAAAACAAATCATGCAAAATTATTCATATGAATATGATGAAATTTGAAGTAAAACTGCTAAATCACTTCGGAATTCGTTAAACGGTGATTAATTCGAAAACAAATCATGCAAAATTATTCATATGAATATGATGAAATTTGAAGTAAAACTGCTAAATCACTTCGGAATTCGTTAAACGGTGATTAATTCGAAAAAAATCATGCAAAATTATTCATATGAATACGACGAAATCGAAATGTGAAGTAAAACTCCTAATCATTTCGAAATTCGTTAAAAAAAACGCGGTGATTATTTACTCCGATAAAAATCATGCAAAATTATTCATATGAATATGACGAAACGCGAGGTAAAACCGCTAGATTCTTCGAAAATTGTTTTCGAAAAAACGCGGCGATTACTTCAAAATACATAATCAAGCAAACTCAATCCTCAGAATTACAAATTTGATGAAAAATCGATGAGTAAATCGTTAAAAAAACGGTGATTATTTCGGAAACATACTTGAGTGCGTACATTTCCGGCATTGTAGAGAAACAAGGATAGTAGACTAGTAGTAGCAGTAGTGTGAATTTGTTGGTGTAAGAGAGATAGAGAGAGAAAGAGGGAGAGATATTTGATGAGAGAGAAATTCGAAATTGTGAGATGAGTAATGAGTTTGTTGGAGTTAAATAAAAGGGAGGGCTTTTATAGAGAGTTTTGGTCAGTTAGGCGGGGAACGGAATTGCTAACGGGAATCGACTCAATTCAGCAAGTCCGCTGATTTAAGTAACTCGTCATTTCCCCTTGTTCTAATTTTTTTTAGCACAAATTCTCGTATGAGACGGTTTCACGATAAACTTACCGTTGAGACGGTCTCATATAATAATTTGTGTAAAACAATAAAATACATTTAATCGAGAGGTCTCATAGTAATTGTATTGTGAGACTGTCTCACAGGGACTAACTATTTTTTTAGATATCGTCTTGAAAAATTGACATACTTTATACGAGTGTTTTTCTGAACCAAGATAGTTTAGAAAGACATATTTTGCGATAACAATGGTCCAATACGAACTAAAGAAATAAACCGGGGTGTCAAAAGAACGCGAGTACTTCTAAATCTAATTTGTTAGTTAATTAGAAAAGAAAATTAAAATAATAAAATAACCTCAAACCAAAAAAATTGAAAATTGTTTTTGATTCATGACGTACCGATATCATGACACAACCCAACAGTCGACACTTTACTTCAAACCAAAAGACGTTGGAAAATTCACACAAAATAATCATATCCGACACATTGTCGAGGAAGAAACTCTCCTGTGAGACTGTCTCACGATAATCTTACCGTGAGACCTCTCACATAGAAAGTGATTACTAATTTAGTAACCACCTTTTATGTGAAAGGTCTCACGGTAATTTACCGTGAGACAGACTCATATGAGTTTTTGTGTTGTCGAGGAGCTGGAATAGGGTAACGTTGGGTAACTAAAAACAGGCGCAACTTAAACAAGAAAATTGATAGCCAAAAGACCGAATACTCTTTCCGTCTCGGTCATTTATCTATCTTTTACATATTAACTGTGATGAGTATTCTAACCAAAGGTAAACAAATGACATTGTATTGCATACGATACAATAGCTCGTAAACAACACCTGGCTTTGTACTACTAGTAAAATACAAGAATCTGGCAGGACTCTAGTTTATTATTACCACGTATAAATCAATCATTTACATATATCCTCTGCAGTAAGGCCTGAAGAACAAAATATGAACAGAAAAGAATGAAAAATTACAAGGTCTATTACTATTTACATATGCCTTAGTTATACGGTTATATTATACCATTATACACCTCTTCGTGCACTAACTAAACATCGAACTCGATCACACGTCCCCTTGTGTCTCCATCTTCATGTTTAACGCTTTCTTCCTCGCTGTATTTACTCTGCTGCAATGCAGAAAAAAACAGTTAATAAGGGAGAATAACCCCAAGGAGCTCGCTGAAAGGATTACTAGATGGCTTGATGCTTACCTCTTCAGGTGGCTGATCGACTGAAAACAAATTTATTTTGCTCGGACTGAAGGCAAACTCACTGCAGAAAACACAGCAGATGCAATTACATTCAAACCATTAGGATCAAGGCAGAAACGTAGTGGTCGGGATAGAAAAATGAAAGCTGCTTGAGCTTCACTAATCTGCAGTAGGATTTAAGTGACATGATAAACTTGCAAACTTCACAACTCGGGGTAGGTTATTATTTTCTATACGAATATACTATACTCGTTAAGGAAAATTTATTTTAGATGTTTTCATTAATTTTGTCGGTTAGCTTCTAAGACAGTCCGTCAAGTATAGTAGATGAAGAATGCCAATATAGCATAGGTAGTAGGTACACGGGATCGTAGAACTCATTTGACTGTTGAAGACACAAAGATTCTTGTATGCAAGGGGACGGAGTATACCAGTTAGAAACAGCAAGCTGCCAAACATATGGTATAAAGAACTCTTCGGGGCGACTTTCTTGTTCATATGTGAACCGTAGTTGGGTAAACATCTGACAAAAAAGTAGAGCTTCATGTTAGTGATGGAGGCGGACAGTTTTCAGCATAAAAAGACCGTGAATGGTAGAAGACTAGACGTCCAACCTTCATGCCATCACCCCGCCATGATTTACAATTGTTGATAATAACCTGGAGAACCTTTTCCACGGACCACTCACCATCTACTTCTTGTGCATCCATACGACTGTTGAAGAAATCTATTACCTACAATTTTGGGAATGACAAAAAGTCCAAGAAATATGAGGATGGGTGGATTTGGATAAAAAAAATACTCCGTAACTGACAATACAATCAACAGTAGATTTGGACCAAAATGAATCTCTTGATCATCAAAAGAAGAGGCTATATGGGAACTCCATCTAGGGGTTGCCTAAGATTTAATGTTTCTTTCTGAACTTACAGTGAAAATGTTTTCAAGCAATTCGTTAAATCTTGGATGATTTCTGAAAGGCTGGAAAACCTCCTGTCTGTGCATTACTGCATAAACCACCTGGACACATTCAATTTTGCAGGAATCAGGATCAAACACATGAGATAGCCTAAATGAGCCAAACACATGATCTCACATGATTATAAAATTGACAAGGGCATCCATTAGTACCTCTGGATTCCGTGGAAGGGAACACGTCAGAATAGCATTAATTATTTCCAGGACAATCCGTAAGAAATCGGTATAAATATGCAATTCCATAGACTGCAGAATGTCAGACTCTTCTCAGTAAGGTAGCTTAATAAGGGTAATTCCATAAGCAATTACATAATTCAGTCAAACCAAAGCATGCAAGAACATACCACAGATTCTACAATGCCTTCCCCTTCTGCAGAAGTGACGTTACTTGTTTGCATCTTGTCATTTTGTATCTCAGCTAATTTGGTGTATCTGGTACCAATGTAAGCAAAGCTATAACAATCATTGCCTGAACACAGCCAAAATTATAACGAGGAAAATAAAAGGTGAAGATGACATACTTGCGCGAAAGCATATGAAAGAGGCTAACTAGTCTCTGTGAAGCATATGCATCCAAACGGTGAACATAAGGAGCCATGTTTGCTAATGCTGCTAGACAATTCGTGTGGAGATAAATATCCTGTCAGGGAACGCCATTAAAATAAGTGATGGAACAATGAATAAGGAGTCAAACAACATGTTCACACAAAAATATAAGCTTCCCAACAAAAGAAACAGAAATTTAAACAAATATTATGACGAATATTAAGTCTTATTGACAAAAACAGAGTATGCACATGCTGGGCTTTTCCAGATTACCTGAAGCCTAGATAAGTTGTACTTGACAGTCCGTATGAGTACTACAACCATCAAAGATCCCAGAGATGTATGATGAAGGCGTCGTTCCTGATACCAAGGCACATTTGATAGCATCTGTTCCAACAGTGAAATCAAAGAGAAAAAAACGACAGAAAATGAGGAGAAATCCATGATAGGGATGATTAGAAGCGACCTAAGACAGGACACACATTTAAATCCAAGATTGTACATCAGTACATGCACGGAAAAAAACTCTTACCAGCTTGTGGATGCTGGCATTGAAAGTAGAGTCCTGACTGAGAATAAGAAGGATAATCAACAGCATATAGATCTGATTTGATGTCCTCGTTGGAGCATTATACAATATTTCCAAGATAGGCATCAACTGGTACATATTTATAATACCCACATTTTAGGATACATGCACTATGCAATCAATATCAATAGGACCAAACAAAACAGAATTTACATGTAAATTGAACACTATATACAGATCTGCTACGATCATATTTGACATAAGAACCATTAAAAATGCAGAATGCTAATGCTTTAGTAACACAAAAACTAAAGTAAAAACAAATTCTACCAGCACAATGTCAGAGATAGATACAATACCAGAGTATCAAGATCTGTTCGTACTAAAACATACTCCAGGAAGTCTGCATTCCCCTGCACTAGAGAGTACAGCAGCAGGGCAGCAGCCTCATCAGCTAAGCACCTGCAACAAATTTAGAATTGAAGACGAATTAGAAAAACTAATTTCATATTATCATCAAGAGTGCTAGGCAGCTCAACATTGTAATGGGGCAACTTTTTCTGAAATGATATAGTGATATCACCCACATCTTGTCAACTCATTCAAAGACAAATAGTAAGGTGGTGTTTCTTTATTGTTAACTACGAATGGGTGACAAGGGAGTGTTCTATTAAAGCTAGAGTAGGCATGTGAGCAAGATACAGAACAAGTCCTCTAAACTAGGAACTCTGTAAATAAACACACGCACAGAAAGAATCATAAATCTGTCCCACAGACTTGTGAGCAAGATGATACAGCAAAAGTCCTGTAACAGGGGAACTCTGCAAATAAACACACGCACAGCAAGAATCATAAATTCATAAGTCTGTCCCACAGACTTGTGAGCAAGAAGAATGTATTGCATACTGAAAGTTATAGTACATCTATTGTAGAAGGTTTATGGAGTAACTTTTAAGTGGGAGTTGAGAAAGTTATAGTCAGATGTGTAATTGTAGTCATTTGGCTTCAATTTGAAATACCAAAAGAACATTGCAGTAGATTCATATGAACAAAAAACAATATGTCACCATAACTTTACTGAGATACACAGAACCGAACCTCGGAATAAGTTTTTTTTTTTTTTCACAACTTTATGGCGGAATGATTTTGAAGGACGCATCAAGAAAAGGTTATAAAAATAGAGGAAAGCTCAAACGAAGAAGACTTAGCGCAATCCTTATAAGACTTTGAGATAAATCGGTGGTGTAGCACTCACATGCCTAGAGTATCATAGAGGGAGGCAAAGGGTATCCTCACAAGCGGACCACAATGAGCGTTTCCCTCAACATCTGCTCGATCAACTGCAAGTAAAAAACTAATTAGCTCAGCTTCATAAATCTGTCAGGAACGTAAGGATAAAGACTAAGTGCTCACATTCAACATCCCTTGCATTTTCCAAAGCCCTGTTGAATGGATTTTCAGAGAAATGTGTTTTCTTCTCAGGTAGGGCATCTGAAGCAGCTCTGTCGTCCTTTTGGCCAATACAAGAGTCAGGAAAAACAATACATTTACGAAAATGTACAAGAATAAGCAGCAAATGGAGACTGCTCTTCCCCAACAACACTCTTGATGCTTCATAGTTTGAACCAACAAAAAGATGGAGTGGCAATAGCACCAAATTTGCTGTCAGTACAAGAAGAAGTATCAGACATATTGGCCATGAAGGTTGCCATAGAAGGTGCTGGTGAGTGGCAATAAGGAATTCAAATTTGGAATTCTTAAATATATAAATGCTAAAATTATAAGCCTTGTGTTTCTTTCTGCAACTATATTGGCCTTTTTGCATAGAAAAGCTGATTTATGCAATCATCATTCTACATCTATAAAATCAAATATCCCCATAAATGTGTAGGAGAAATGAATTTCACATTGGAGTTTTTTTGCTAACGACATCCATTTTTGAAACAGAAAAGAGAAATTTTGTGACAGTGGGATATTCACCATATGCTTTTAGTAATTTTTCGAAGAACTATCAAAATCATGCAATGTGAGAGAAGCCATAGATATTGATGTAACCATTACCCGCAGCAGAACCAACTTTTTGCAAGACGCCAGGATGACCCCCTTCTGAGAATGATGCACCATTGAAGTTGTTACGAGGTTGAGAAATGTAATTAACAAGCAATCTATGAACCACCATGGCAACCAAAGAAGCTTCCTGAAAAGCATAGGTAGACTTTAAGTGAAATCTGTACTGATCTGAAGACTTGATCAATAAAAAAAACTACGGAGTAATATGCATGAAATGAGTTGTCCTTACTTGTACCATAAGAGCATTGATAAACGGGTGAACATCTTTTGGTCCTGGAGAAGGCCCAGACAAAAGCTGAGTGGACATGGCAATCATCAGGAAGTGAAGAAGTTCATAATGAAGACGGTATGTGTGCGGACTGGCAAACCAAAATCAACAGTATAAGAAGCACGATTATATTGCATTTCATAGATCTGAATTTAATATTCGACTTAGAATACCTAGCCTCGACTTTGCAAATAAAGTTAAGCACACAGTGGATGACAAAACCTTCAACACTCTGACCTGCATTTCAAAAAGAATTTAAGGCAAAAGCTTCAGTTATGCACGGTAGGCACAAAGACCAGAAATAAAGAAGGGGTTCAAAGGGTTATCGTACCCCTCATATTATATCCTGAAAGAGATTAACACATGTGACATTAGCATGGCATACTATTACAGGATTTATCCATATCTTATTATTCAAAACTCAAAAGAACAGTAGCATAGAAAGAACTTCGATCCGCAAAAGTTATCTACCCCACCCCCATAGGACATGGTGTTACGTCTTTGTTTGAGAATTTCATCGTGTAAGCCGACGTGTGCCAAACGTATCAACTATCAACTCCCTCCATGGTCGATTGTGATGGGGCTTTCCGCAGAATCATTACCATACCCTCTCATCATAAAATCTACATTTTAGTTGTTCACAATATGGACATCTACTTAAAAGGAACAATACTAGAAGTGACATCAATGAGCTACAACACCACTTGTACACTGCCACAAATCCCAAAAAGTGCACTTGATCACTAAAACATTCTACAGAATTTTTAAAGCAGGCCAAGCCAAAAAAGAGGTTGTTTGCCGAGCTCACAGAAAATCACCCAGAGCTATATCACACAAATCACTGGAGTAAGTCTCATTACCTTTGGAAAATCCACCTGGTACAACCTCGTTCACATCCAAAGCAAGGTACAGCTTTTCAAAGTTACCGGTCACGCTATTCTCGATAGCATACTTTAAAAATACAGAACACAAGTAGACTGCATTTAAAGCCTTGGCAAAAGAAGTAGACGGAGCACCAGAATCTGAAGTGCAATCTTGCAAACAGCAAGCAAAGTGGATCAAGAGCTTCGCCATATGCCTTGTGTGGCAGTTGTTCTTTACTGTAAGGAACAATATAAGAAACAAAAGACATAGTGAGTTATAGGTTTTCTGGGACATCAGCACTACGAATTATCGAAGTTAAAACTATCAAATCAGGTTCCACCAGAAACAATGTTTATGGCAAACCAATTGCACAAGTCTCAAATATTAGTAATGATTACTAGATACGGAGTAGTAGATATAGCACAGCTTCACCACAATGATATTACTGCCGTCAAACCAATGGAGGGCTTGGAGGCTCACATAATCATATAACCTCAGGCCGTTGCAAATATTGTTATCCAACTTAGTTAATCTAGCATCTTTGAGTTTGTTTGGACAGTAGTCACAAAACCCATTAGACTAATATTCTAACCTTAGGTCACATCACAGGCCTTCAGCGGGAATTGAAAACAACATCCGTAATCTTCATAACGCAAATGATAAAGACGGAATTAAAATCCTTAAAAAAATTCACTGCTTAATTAAGCACAAAGTTCGTGATTTGCATCACAGCGGCATCACTTCCTATTTGCCCTTACATTCTTGCAACTAAACAAACTACTACAAATGCATGACCATTATCTTCGCAAACAGCCATGTAAGAGAAATCTTTGAGCTATGTACTCCCAACACTTCACTTGGATGATGTGACACATGCCCGACACCAACACCGCAATTCAACAGTTCAATTTAGCCCAAAAATTTGAAAAAAAAAAAAATTGCCCAAAATAGCTGTGTCGAACACGACACCTCACCTCATAGAAGAGTCCGAGTAACATAGCTTTCTAGCTAGCATCCTAAATACCATTCTATTGACAGTCAACCCCATATCACAGCTACATTATGATAAATTGATAAGTAAGAGACATGTTCTCCAACAAGGCTAACAACAACAATTCGAGCTAGCATCCTAAACACCGTTCTATTGATATGCAAACCCATACCTACATTACGACAAAAAGAGACATGTTCTCGGGCAAGGCTAGCAACAACAACTCAAGCTAGCATCCTAACTGGCTAAATACCGTTCTAGTGATATGCAAATCCATTAACACGGCTACATTATGATTTATGATAAGTAAGAGACATGTTCTCGGGCAAAGGTTAAGACCAATGACGGCGACAACAATGACAACAACAATCGAGCTGATAAAGTGTAATAAATCGCGTCGGATCCCCTCAAATTCACTATCACAAATTCACAATTCACAATCAAACAAAACCCTCTAAAACCCTCCTAACCAAATCACCCTACCATACACTCTTCCTCCTCATAAGACGACACTCACATTGCGTGTTTCAAATCACGAACCCCGAATTTCCTGATCTCAATTTCGAACTGAAATTCGCCTCCACTATCAATTAACTCCAACATCAAACAATCGACAAATAAAAATCAAATCACACCATATAACAAAACGCACATTGAATCAAAAACGATACGAAATGAATCCAAAAATGAAGAAAAGAATCATCAACCTAAAGAATCGCAAGCTTGAAGAACACGATTGGGAGGCCAATGGAGATGAAGAGTGAGCTGAAGCAAATTCTGCCAAAACTCAGAAGTCATCGGAAACGTCTTCTCACCGACGAACGTAGCGATAAGATACTCAGCCGAGTCATCGTGAATGTGACTCGTTTTACGCGGCGTAGACGGAGCACCGCCCATCGGAATCGGCAGGAATCGGGCGCGTGGAGTGCAGTGTCGGCAAGCGAGTTGAGTCAGCGAGTGGCGAGCGAGTGGGAATCGTATAGCATTGAAGGGGGGAATGGAGTGAAGTGGTGATGAGAGGAGGAAGAGGGGAGATTTATGGGAATGGAAGAGTTGAGTGGATTAGCATTTGAGGAAGGAATTAATGTGTAGAAGAAAATGGTAATGGTCGTCTCTTTTGGGTCGTCGTTTGGTAAGATTGCACCATTACGCTTTCAAGTCTTCCCAATAATGGAGTCATTGTCGGGTCAGGTCACCGTCTCACAAGAGACTAATTATTGTACTTTCTCCATTTTCCATCCTTGACATGGGGGTTCACAACTATTAAGAAAAGTGGTTTTATGAGTTCACCAAACTTAAATTAAGGAAAAATTAGTGACATTTTGTGTAAATAGAGTAAGGATATAAGGATTATAAAGTAAAGTGTTATGCCAAAAAGGGAAAGTAAAGAATTGATTGGATTGTCCATTTATAGTAAGGGTAAAGAATTGAATGGATAGGAGGGAGTATTTTGATTTATTTGGTTAAATCGTGTTTGTTCGGGGCTTTGAGTTGGGTCAAGCTTGACTACTTTACGGATAAAAGAGGTTCTTCCGTCTTAATAAAAAGTTGATGTTCGAGTATGCTTTATACACAAACATTAAGGTAGAGGTGGATATTATTTTTTAATATCATTAAAGGGTAAAATAGAGATTATGAACATGCCAAAAAAGGAAATACTCCCTCCGTCCCAATGAATTGTTTGTCTATTCCATATTGAGACGTCTCAATGAATTGTTTGCCTTTCTATTTTAGGAATGTTTTTTATATGCAATTTGACTATTCTCATGAGTTTTTCCCTACATGTCACTCTCTCATTGGATCTCTTACCCTTGATGCCAAAAAAAAAGGCAAACAATTCATCGGAACGGAGGGAGTATAAACAATAAACTATTGACTTAGTGATTGACTTATACTCCCTTCATCCCAATGAATTCTTTACGTTTGTTCGTCAGGTTAAGAATGACCAGCAGAAAATTTAACCCAATTACAAGCACATCACGTTTGTTGTTGCCCATTACTTTTATACGAAGATCAAGGAAAGATGTGAGGATGCCGTGAACCTCCCTATATTGTGAATTCGTTTTGCAACTTCCTGGCTTGGGCTCGTAACTTCGTAAGTGAGTTGTCTTTCCTGTTTTACGATGGAAGTCGATAATGGCGAAGAGAGAAGAAGTGAAATCTCAGAGAATACTACTCGGGCTCAAAGATAACTAGAGCTCTCTTTCCAGACGGCCAAAAAACATTACTTCAAACCGTGGGGTGGAGAGAATAAAGAACAATGAAACATGGAAAAAAGCACAGTGAAGAGATGAAAATGAAGACAACAAAGATGAGAAAAGAGAAGATGTCGAGAAAAAAAAGGCAAAGAAACAATTATAGAAGTCGAGAATAGTACTCCTCCTAATCCTTATAAGGAAAGACAGGTTCCATCACTCACATAGTCACATGCATTCTTCCCTCTCCCGTCTCCATCGCTATCTTTTGTACTACAAGTGCTAATTTTGCCCTCGGTAGCTGCACATCGCTTTCGATTAGTTACTGCCAAGAAACTCGTTGGTAGCATGCTCACGAGAGGTGCCAAACTCGAACAGACTAATAACTTCAGCAAAGCCAACCATTAATACACAACAACTGTCTTAAAATTCAGAAGGCGGTTTTATAGTTTATACATGTGAAACACGATATACTCTCTATTATCACTGTTTCTCTCGACAATAGACAGGATGAGCATGAGCAGATCCTGATAATGCAAACAAAGATTAAATCCACCATCAAGGATGGCAAATTACATCCATAGGAGTCTTAAGGCAGACGAGAAATATCGTGTATAGTAGTATATGTAGTAAAAAGTAGGACATTTATCATAGGTTTTATTTTCCGACCAATCGTACTTGTTCATGCTGCAGCATTAACAGCTTGTGTAGATGTTTCCTTGTTCAAAAAGTTTGCCACATACTCCTTCCTGTGAAGCATATACGTTTGATTATGAGTAAAGAGAGTCTTGAGAAAGATATCCGGATCTAAAACAGGTACTATAATGTCTATACACAATAGAAAGCATACCTCGCAGGCAGATCATCAACAGGTCGGTTATGAGGAGTCCAAATGGGATCGCCAACAAATAGGCGCATGGCCTACATGGATTATTGCCCAATATTAGTATTCAATATTAGTAGCCAAGGGAAGCTAAGTACATGAAAATGGATATTGCATACAGATTATAAGAAAATGACGCTTATACTGCTAGTCTGCTACTAATCCCGATATCTAACTACTCTTAGCAACGTTAAGCGTGAATATGAGGTATCTACGTATTCATCCAAACATGGTTTACCGTGAATTTATGCGGAGAATTCGAAAATGTAAACTCAAAGCAACTTTAGAAAAGATGGAATCAAAGAAAGCATAGAGAACTCGATTGGTTACTACGTTTTTCAACAAGATTTGGAGAAATAAAAAAATGCCTTTAGCGTGGGAGGAAGAGTACTTTGATGCCATTATCAAACTATGAGTCATAAATTCATACCATGAAGTCATGGAAAAGAGTGATTGAACTACTTAAGAAAACGGTGAGATATCTGACCATCACTTCCGAAAGATGATTTACATTAGCCTACCCTGAATCATTTTGGGATTCAGGAGAGCCCTATTAGTCCTAGAACCATGTATATGTCACATAGTCACATACAAGGTAGAGAGCATGTTACAAGTTCGCAACGCCAGACCATTTAGCTCACATGCATATTTAAGCAATTCTAAAGCCAGAATAGATGCAAGTTCAGAAACACACAAAAAAAGGACGCAAGGTCAGATTTCCATCCCACACAATTGTTTGTTCAATATATCGAAAGTCTTATGGTACTCTCATCCTAGCTATCCACAGATGTCAGGCATTTTCTAATCACAATAAGCAAAGTGTATTGAATATTTCCGCAGACAAATACTCAAAGGTGCCATAAGAACTACTCTGTATACCTTAATATAGTTGTCAGAATCTAGAGTGAACCGATGGTAAATTCCAGCAGGTAATACAATCATTGCCCCTTTCTTCACCCAGATTCTTATCCATTTATCATCAAGATTCCTGACATCAAAATAGCCTGCCAAATGGGAAACAAAAAGTTGTCAGTCATCACCATAGACGTAGGCCTTATCTCGCTGCCTCATCTCCCCTCCTTCAATACATCGGGCATAAAGAGAAGGATAAGATGTAAACCAAAACCGAAAAATATTAGTCCTACCACTTCCAGCTACACAGTAACGGATCTCTTCGTCAGTGTGAAGATGTTCTTCAAAAAAATTCTTGATCTTCTCCTCGTAATTTGGAAGCTTTTCGGGGCACACCTCACAGAAGTCCTGAAGTGACAAAAATTTATGGTGACTTCCTCAGAACCTAAAACACTAGATAACCATATGATAGATATTAGATAAACCGGCTACCTGGTAGGAATATCCACGATCTTTCCGGATTTTCTTCAATTCCTCATCAGTTTCATAGTTGTCAGCATCTAACCGCCAGCTGGTTACTCCAAGTTCTGCATGTGGCAGAAGAAAAGCAGCAAGAAATTAACATGAAAGCTAAACTGCCATGCATGATGCATCACACTCATCCCCTAAAAATCGAATGACATGTAACTATGTAAGGTTTGATGAAAACTTCGAGGGACGTTTAAAGATCATACCATCAAGCCGTTCCAGAGAAACATATTCTTTAGGTTCCTTGTGATGCGGAAGCCTCTGATCCGCGTCACTGTCGTCCATGTACCATGCCTGAATGACTTCTTCTCTGGGATCCTGTTACCGTAGGAATACATGAGGCAAATATGAGTCATGTGTTCAAAGAACTTAACAAGCTTTTATTCAGCTTTTCATTATCTTATCAGTTGTCGCACGACAGTGAACATGCCAACACCTAAAAACATGACAGACAAGAAAAAAAAATCTGTCTGCAGGTCACCCATTTCCCCAAGAATAAAACATTAGTCAGTCACTATTAAATTCCACACAGTTTCTGCCCTTCAACAAAGTTATCACAAATTCCTGTTTGTGCCGAGCATATCCATCATAAACTTGTGACGGGTCAAATGCATAGGAAGTGGCAAATGACTTGTCGACCCACAGCAAAGTTATTACAAAGCAAAGAATGCTAGTAACATGGTTCATGTCATGTTAGATAACGGATTTCCTAAAGCTTTCATTACATCAGGCATCCAATAAATCAGATCAATACAAAACTGCAATGCAACTGAAATGTTCAGCACGGAAAGCAAGACGGTTATACAACTAAGCTGCAAATAGAGTAGACGACAGCTTCAACAACCATCGAAATGACAACTGAATTCAGACACAAGGCCAAGTGACCAACCATAGCTGCCCATGACTATCAGTCTACTGTTAGTTCTTCTTTATAAAAACCGATACCCGTCTGCAGCTGCCTGTCATTATCCTCGCTCCAACGTCCAAATGTATAACAACAAACTAATGGGTCGGTCCAACCACCGCGACACTTCAAAGATTAGGCAAATTCTTGTTTAAGACGAAATATAGCAAATTTATCAAGCTGCCCAGATACTAGCAAAAGTTTGTCTCTACTATCATTATGTGACCGTATTTGGATCCGTTTTAACTCCAAATTCTTGTTTATGACGACACTATCCCTCGTGAATCATAAAACGGGTGAAACACATATCAAATCACATGTCAAGTTGCGTAACCTATATTTCACCCGTTTTAAAAGTTCAACCGCTTAAAATTAACGGATACCCGAAACCCGGATAAGTAATTTGAATCTCTATCTACATTTCTATGAACACCAATTACGATACCGACAAAATTCGAAACCTAGATCATGAGTAGCACGTCTAATAATTTCACCGACTAAGCTAATTGAAACAAAAGGGGATATGATATGAGGAAAACCAGCAAATTATAATCAAACAACAAAGAATTGGGGGAAAAGGAGAGATGAATTGAAGGAAAAAGAGCTGACCTTAGACAATTCAGACACCATTTTTGCAATTGAGGAAGGTTCTGGGTTTTTGGTTTGATTGATTGTTGAATTAGGAATAATAGGGGTTCGAAATTGTGGTACGGAGTATATAAAGTAGCGTGAACCCTCCGATGGGTGTCGTCATCAATTACGTCGTCGAAAAGATCGAGGGAATCCTAGTCATAATTGGCGTAGAACATGAAACATGAGGTTGCATCTCTCCGTAATTGAGGCTTCACTCTTTGCTTAAAAATAGACCTCCATGTTGGGTTGGGTTGGGTTGGGTTGGACTGGGCTGGAGGTACTTGGCCCAATCTATGTAGTAGTGCTTTAGGCCATGGTTGATTGGGTTAGGCCTAAATATAGATACAGTTAGGTCCGGTTCTTTTGAACTTATATTCAGTCAGTTTCAGTTCAGTTCAGCTCCAGCAGACATATTTTATCTCTATATTTCAGTCAGTTTCAGTTAAGTTAGGTTCAGTCAGTTTCTGTCCAAAAGAACAAGGCCTTATAGAGGAGTATTTTTTTTATTTATTTTTTTGAAAACCCAACCGGGTTAGTCAATATTATTCATCTCAGAGGAGTATTAGTTATTTACTCGTAATTCATAACAGATCAAGTCATTAAAACTCATAGATAAGATGAGTAGGTCTACTCAGAGACGGTCTCTCGTTAAATGTATTGAGAGACTGAGTACAAATTGAGGTAACAGTGACACCAAACATAATTTAGGTACGATTAACATAAAAGAGTATACAAAATATAAAAGGGATACGCTTGTTAAAAAAACATGTACAAAACAAGTTGTAATTTAAGGGTACAAATAGTACATAGAGTGGTACTGAAAAATGGTCTCTCAAGAGAGACCATATCTTCTTAGATTTTGTGTAGATAAAAATAAATCTTAAAAACAATGTCGAGAAGTTTATATAATATGACAATCATTAATTCAAAGTAATTCTTACGGAGTAAGAAATTAACAAGATATTCCTAATAGGTTTAGTTGGCAAGACTATCTTTATACACCTATACGGCCATACAGAAGGTCGTCATAATTAGGTCACCGACTTTAATCAATAATTTATGCTTTTAATCCACATTCACCTTTTCATCTAAAAATGATCACCAGATAAGTCTATCTCAATTACTCTCACTTTTTTTTACCTCGCTATATATTCTTTTCATACTTAATAACTTTATGCCACAATGCCACGTGTTGAGTGGATGAATCGGTCGAGACCCAAGAGGAACATATTAGGTCAATTGACAGCCTTATTCTTCATGAGATCACGTTAATTTTTTCCTTAACAATATCATTAGGATAACCTTTTGAACCTTAACCTCTCCAATTCTCTATCCATCATTTTTAGAGATGATTGAATACCATACCGACAATTTTAATCTTGAAACGAATATAAGATATACTCGTACAAATTACTTGGTACAAGTGTGTTAGATTCTTTTTCCTAGTATTCGTATTAATTCAGTCAAAGACGTAAAAAGAGAGTATAGTGAGAGTTGAGACATGAGAGTATAATTGAAGTGGTGTGGTATTTGTGTAGTACTCAGTCCGTAAAAATGTATAGCAGTGGATGTGTCGGAAAAAGAGTAAACCTAATTCAGTGAAAACGCAGGAATGATAGTGTCACACTGACACAAGTTTTACAACTCATAAATCACATACTCCGTACACATTATTATTTTTGACAATATCCGTCACAAATTTGTACTCCCTCCGTTCCAATGAATTATTTGCTTATTCTATATTAGGGCGTCTCAATGAATTGTTTGTCTTTCTATTTTAGGAATGTTTTCTATATGCAATTTGACCCTTCTCATGAGTTTTGCTCCACATGTCACTCCCTCATTGGATCTCTTACCCTTGGTGTCAAAAGGAAAGACAAACAATTCATTGGAACAGAGGGAGTAATAGGTTAAATAATACGAGTACTTAATTGGATAGATAAAGACAAACTCATATACGGACTACTACTTCCTATACTTGTCTTTTTTAAGACAGTAATTATTGTGTGTCACCGTTATAACATGCGACAGTAGTGAAAAAAAATTAATTCTATGATAAAAAGTTACGGAGTATCATTTTAGGCTAGTTAGTTAGTTATCACTTTCAGATAAGTAGTTACCACTTTCTCAATAACATAAAGTACTACTTCGTATTAACTTTTTACCATAAATTAGATCTATCGCACAGTACAACGATTGTATACTATGATTTGTATTTTGATACGAAAATTACGACTTTCGTATGTATAACGTAGCGGAAGACTTTTTTTGATGTTTTATTTTGTGAAAGAAAGGGATATTTACTCGACCTAGACCTATAGGACGAATAATAGTGAGAACAATTAAGACCTATTAATTGTTACCCGAGTTAATGTTTGATACGCGTCAAACAATAACAAAGTTTGGATCGAAACTCGTCGAACCGATAAACACAATTGCAACGCAAAGGTTCAAAAAAAAAATTCATAAACTTCATTTTTCTAATGAATACAAAGACTCATATTTATACTACTAGAATAAACTAATCAAGTATGGAAATAATATTAAAGCATAATATAATTCCTAAATATCACTAGAAAATAAACTAATTAGATACTTATTTCAAATATATTCGTAAATATGGAAAAATACTAACTATTGAAAATTCATATTAATGATTTCCTAAATAATTAATTAGATACTTATTATTTTCGTATCATCCCCTCCTTTGGAGAGAATTGTCCTCAATTCTTGTAACTTCAATCCGCCGGGATCGAAAACGAGAATCACTAGCAATAAATTCGAACTCTCGGTTATTCCTCTTAATTTTAGAAGTCTCTTGTGTCATCCACCCCACCGCCCTCCATGCACAAGTGTAAACAACTTTTCACGAGCCGCATTGCTGAACAAATAACAAACTTGATCTTGAATAAAGTTAATAGGATCAACCGTGTGTTTATTTGGCTTAGATGTTAGATTGAACCTTAAACCATAATCAAGTGTAAAACACGGCTCCCTGACATCAGTAACAATGGCTTCCTCATCTCCATAATCATCAAAAATCGGTGGCAATGTTGGATCAAAAGCCACACTTTCCTTGTCTGCATTTTCCAACGAAAACATTCCCAACATTTTTTTTTCTCCGTGAAAAGTACACGTGAACAGTAACAATTTTTTTTAATTTTTTTTTTTTTGAAAAATAAAAATAAAATCAGAACTCAACAAAGAACCACTGGACAATCAAAACCGATTAACCTTCGAACTACCTCGCTCGAATTTAACCTTTGAATTCCAATCGCAATCGGAGATTCAACCTATAACTTGGCTTCGACACTCCCTTGGACCGTCTTGATTTTAAGAAAAACCAAGAGTTGTAGCTCTGATACCACTTATGATACAAAAATTACGACTTTCGTATGTGTAACGTAGCGGAAGACTTTTTTTTGATGTTTTATTTTGTGAAAGAAAGGGATATTTACTCGACCTAGACCTATAGGACGAATAATAGTGAGAACAATTAAGACCTATTAATTGTTACCCGAGTTAATGTTTGATACGCGTCAAACAATAACAAAGTTTGGATCGAAACTCGTCGAACCGATAAACACAATTGCAACGCAAAGGTTCAATTTTTTTTTCATAAACTTCATTCTTCTAATGAATACAAAGACTCATATTTATACTACTAGAATAAACTAATCAAGTATGGAAATAATATTAGAGCATAATATAATTCCTAAATATCACTAGAAAAGAAACTAATTAGATACTTATTCCAAATATATTCGTAAATATGAAAAAATACTAACTATTGAAAATTCATATTAATGATTTCCTAAATAATTAATTAGATACTTATTATTTTCGTATCATATTTTTAAGTAAGTATTACGGAGTATTATTATTTTACCAGTTATCAATTTATACTCCGTAATAGATAATGTAGTACTCCCCCGTCCCACTAAAATTGTCCCGTATTCCTTTTTTGGTAGGTTTTTAAAGATTGTCTTATTTCTCAACTTTTCTTTTTAGTCTATTCTTTTTTACAATTTCGTCCCTACTAAGACAAAGTATTTACCATTTTGTCATTCTATTAACCTACACTACCTCACACATCACTCTGTAAAGTAGT
The DNA here is from genome assembly GCA_958450325.1 of Agrostemma githago. Classification (NCBI taxonomy): domain Eukaryota; kingdom Viridiplantae; phylum Streptophyta; class Magnoliopsida; order Caryophyllales; family Caryophyllaceae; genus Agrostemma; species Agrostemma githago. Next base: position 74,116,275 of record OY288247.1, on the reverse strand, counting down.
AATAATTGTCTATATACCCATCATTACACAATTTTTTTAATTATTGTGCAAAAGTAAATGGGACAATGATTGAGGGAGTATATATTTCATATGACAAGTCATAAGTTGGGTGGTGAGGCACTACCATTGGAGCACATTAGCACAAGGCTCAAAGCCCTCCATTCCTGCTTTTCATCTACTACCCACTTCCTACACCTTTTTTTATTATCCAACTTGGATTTTCTGGATTGTTTTCCTATCCTAAATGGATTGAAAATCCTTTTTTTTACTCTATGCAATTAAAGATATTAACGACACCCAATGTATGTTGGAAAATGAAAAAGTTAATTGTCCTAATGACGCAATATATCACTATAGTTTAAGCAATAAATTTGAAACTTAAACGGATCTACAAATGTAATAGAATTAATGAAAAAAAACTCAAAAAGAAGTTTGATGGGTAAACCTCACAAGAAAATATATTTCATCCGTTTCGTTCATTTATTTACATTTTATATTCATTGTGCAGAGTATATTAATCAAATGCAAACAAATGAATGGAACGGAGGGAGTATCATTGATTAACGACTTCTATAGGCAAATTAAGCTAGCGGAGTAGTTTAGTTTGAACTAAGATAGTCGAAAGTGGATAGAACAATGGTTAAGTTACTCTTGGCTTGCAACTTTTCATATTTACTGTATAAGCAAGTCCGCAAATCAAATCATTGCACTTGTCCTAACGGGTCAATTATCAGATCATATGCTTAAATGAGACATATGTTTTGTTAGGTCCAATAGTCCTAGTCAATCCATTATTATCTTTTCAATAATATTTGACATGTCATAACTTTAAGACAGATGTATTATTGAATCATCCCTAAAGGAGAGTGAGATACCCACGGTTTAAAAAACAATGAAACAATCAATTTGGTTAATGATATAAGCCAAGAATCAAATCGTCAAATACAAAAGGAAAACACATACCTCTTCGTCTTTTAATGTTTGTTCGGTTTCATTAAAATATTTTCACATATATTAAGGAATTTTTTTTTCATCAATAGCAAATTGTAGTACGGAGTATGTCATCCTGAGTGTCCACCATATACGGAGACACGGAGTATAGATTACAAATAAATTGGCTAAACCAAAATAACTTACTGTAAAAAGTAAGTTGACAAAGTCGAGTTAGTGGCAAGTAACTTAACCATTGCGCTTGTCCTTGTGCGACTCACAAGTCACAACCTACATCCGTTTCAAATATCTAAAGTAAGGGTAAGATTATTGGTAGTCTTGAGGTGAGTCTTGAGGGAGTCTTGTCTCAAGACTCATGTGAGTCTTACCAATAATGTTGCAAAATCTTGAGGAAAGTCTTAAGATTTTTGATAGTCTTGAGGAAGTCTTAAGACTTGAGAAGATTATTGGTAGTCTTGAGGTGAGTCTTGTCTTAAGATTCGTGTGGGGTCTATCAATAAAGTACCAAAGTCTTAAGTTGAGTCTTGAATTTTAAAGACTCAACTTAAGACTTTTGTGGGGTCATGACTTATTTTACATATTTCTCGACATATTATCCGATAAGTGACTCGTATTTATATAATTTTTTTTATTTTCTATTGTTTTTAAAGTCTCACTTCTATCTTTAATTGTACATCTATTCTTATTTTATTTTTTACCGTCTCGATCATTTTTTTACCTTTTATATTATTTGTGATAAAAAAAATTAATTAAAGATAAATAAATGAACAAGACAGAGGAAATCAATTAATCCTCGACCCCTAATAAACTTATTAAATACGAAGTACAAATTTAACTAATAAAATATGTGAACGTAATAAAATATTTAACTAATAAAATATCCTCGACCCCTATATTACCCAATTTAACGTACAAAATAATTACTTAATTAAACACTTAATCAACTAATTTCACTTAATTAATTAAGTGATCGTAATTAAACACAATAATATTAAAATATCGTAAATTAATGTAAGTAAAACATAATTAAAATATCGTAAATCATCCGGACCTATTATATGAACGAAGTCCTTAAGATCGTCTACTCGTGTTTTTGTATATCACACAAAAACCAACAACTTTAAAATAAAACAAGTTAAAGTTTTTAATTAAACTAAATAGTAAAGTAAGTAAGTAATTTGTACAAAACAAGTAAAATTGTAATTGTTTAATCACAAACTAAACCAAATTGATTAATTTTTTTTACCAAAAAATGGTAAGGTGAGTCTGAGCAAAGTCTGACTGATAATGTATAAAGTCTGAGGTGAGTCTGAGGAGAGTCTGAGGAATAAATAAATAATAAAAGTGAGTGGAAAGCTGAGGTGGCAGAGTCTTATTAAGACTTTGTAAAATCTGACTGATAATGTTACCCTAAGTTCTTATAATATCCATTATAAATTGGCGACATGTCAAACAGAGATGGCAATCTTGGTCAGGTCCATATGGGCAGCCCAACCGGTACGACTCAGCCCGAGCACGATGACACGTGGCTCAGACACGAGCCCGTCCGACACAACACGACCATGCATGTGCTTTGGTTCAGGCTTCGACTTTGAAATGGGGATCAGACTTGACCCAGGAACGACACGTCAGTCGTCAGGCCTCCTACTCGTGCCTAGACCGGGCTTGGTTGTGGCTAGGCAGGATCAGGCCGACACAAACAAACTGCCAGCTCTGACAAGAAGTAGCAAATGGTCTGCCTTGATATTATTATTTGATCTGTCACAAAATTGTAACCGATATTATCTTGACAAATCAGAATTTGCCAATATCTAAATTTTATTTTAAAAAATTCCCTACCGTACGTGTCAGTGTCACATCAAAACACGTCATCAAACATTTCCCACCTTTTTCTCTCTCATCCACCATCATCCTGCTTTTTATCTCACCAAACTTCCCTTCTCCTTCTCTCCCTTTCCTTTACTCCCAACCCCCATTTCCTCCCCCCTCCCCCTTCCCCCTTCCTTCTTCCCTCCCTCTAGGGTTCCGCCATTTTAGAGAGAGAAACAAACAGAGAAATAGATAGAGAGAGAAAATCCAACCATCCCGCCCGCTTTCCCGCCATGGGTTCCATACCCGACCCGACTGACCCCACCGACCCGACCCAGCCCACCTTCGACGAGTTCCAGAAGCAGACGTCACTCATGACGTCATGCACTCTGCTATGGAAGGAGCTCTCCGACCACTTCACCAACCTCGAGGAGGACCTCCGTCGCAAGTCTGAAGCCTTGAAGCGGAAGCTCCAAACCCTAGATCACGACACTAAGGCCTCCCTTGATTCCCTTAAGAAGCGGGAGAAGACGATTGAGTCCTCCGTCGACGCCGCCATTCGTAAGGCCGACGCCTCCATGTCCGCCGCCTTACGCCTCTTCCACGGCGGCGACACCACCTCCGCCCCCACTCCCGCCGCCGACCTCGCCATCAACTTCGGCGAGGTCGATGACTCCGAAGGTACTTCCGCCTTTTCCATACCTAACTCATTTGTCGATTATGTTTCCTACTTTCCCGATTAGGAAACCTAATTGACAATTTAATTAGGAAACATAATCGAGTAGCTAATTAATTACTTACTTACCGAGTGTGGTGGTGTTGTGATTGAGAAGGAATGTTGGCGAAGCTGAAGGAATTCTGCGCGTGGATGGACTACAAGGAGTTCTGGAAGTTCGTAACAGTAAGAAAAAAGGAGCTGGAGATTCTACGCGCGAAGATTCCGTTAGCGCTATCGGAATGCGTAGATCCGCCGAAATTCATCCTGGAGGCGATGTCGGAGGTGTTTCCAGTGGACAAGAGAGGGGACACGTGTAATGATTTGGGGTGGGCGTGTGTTCTGCTGCTTGAATCACTGATTCCGGTGGTGGTTGACACGGCGGTGGGGAAGGACAGGCTGATGGTGACGCCGACAGTGAGGCGGAGGGCGGAGGGGATCGCGGAGACGTGGAAGAAGAGCTTGGAGGAGCGTGGCGGGATTGAGAATGTGAAGACGCCCGATGTTCATACATTTCTGCAGCATTTGGTTACTTTTGGGATTGTTAAGAAGGCGGATGTTGGGCTTTATCGGAAGCTTGTTGTTGGGTCGGCTTGGAGGAAACAGATGCCTAAGCTCGCTGTTTCGCTTGGGCTCGGTGATAATATGCCTGGTATGGGTTTCGTAATGTGTCGTTTGTTTCGCATTCCGTCTGTTTTTTATTGCAGAATTTGACGATATATTGGCATTATGTGTGATCTGAAGCTGTGGAAACTAAGATGTTTTGTGGTTAATGTCGTGTTATGTCTGATGTGAAGGGTGTGGTTTCTTGTTCTGTGCTAAATATTCTATTGACAAAGTTGTCATCTTCCTTGGCCACACTTGACTTTAAAATTGATAATATTATCGGTTCATTGGTAAACGAGAGTGATATTCAATGGCTTAGATATATGGACGATGATTAGATTTACGTTTCTTTTGGCTAACTTTGTGAAGGTATTTCATCAACTGATGCGCTTCTTGTTATTGTGAAATATGGAGTATTATCTCTTTGGTGCATTTGTGTGATGTTGACATTGTAGTGTTATTTGCATGGGGAATTGGCATATAGGCTACACATTCTCTTGGATCTACCGTTTGAATTGTGGTGTAAGAGAGCTCGGTTTGAGTATTTGTGAAGTGAATTGCGTACTATGTGAAACCCTTGTAAATGTTTTATAACCCGAATCCTTGGTGTTAGCTTTAAGATCTCGCTCTTAGCTCTTCTTAATCTTGTCTTCATATCCTGTTTTGTTACTATCAGATGTCGTTGCTTTGTTTGTAAATATGATATCCCATGTTTTCTATATCCATCGTGCATGTAAATGTGCTTTTCTAATTGGCTGGCGGCTAGACTTATCGAAAGGGTTAGTTATTGTTGATCTGATGTATACTTCTATCTTGGTGTACTTAAATAGCCTTGTTCATTCTTTAAAACCGTGAAACTAATGTGCACGAGAGTTTCTTTCAACCTTGTTTCCCTATCCTTTTGGTTGGTGAAGCTAATTATACTGGTACATCCAGTAACCTCGTGAAAGGATTGTTGGTCTTCATCGAGTTCCCAGGGGGATGTACCTGGTGAAAAGTGGTAAATGGCTAAGTGATACAGTCTCCGTCCATGTTTTTACTGTTTGTTAGTAGGTATTCGTCAAGTTTTTCCACAGATAACATTTTTTTCCTTCTGATTTGCTCAACTGTTCTTTAAAAATAGCAAAAAATTGCAAACTTATGTTGAAGTAAATTGTCTGGTTACGGTCTTACAGTTGTTCGAAATCATGTTACTAGTTGTTGACCACATACCTTCATGAGAGTAACTCTGCACTTAAAATGTGATTTCATGAGTTCGATAAAGGAGCTCTAAATTGATGTGTGTTTTTCTTCAGTTGACGTGTTTTTTTTTTCCTCTTTTGTTATTTGACGTGATTGTAACTGATTTTATGTTTTCCGTAGATATGATTGAAGAGTTAATTAGCAGGGGCCAGCAGGTCGATGCTGTTCATTTTACCTATGAAGTCGGTCTTGTAAACAAGTTCCCACCTGTTCCCTTGTTGAAGTCCTTCCTCAAGGATGCAAAGAAAGCTGCAGCTGCAATTATTGAAGACCCAAATAATAGCGGAAGAGCCGCGGTATATCTCTATTTACTTCTCAGTGCTTGCTTTCTATTTAAGAAATTTTTTCTACTCGTAGTTCTTTTCAATTAGTACTACTTGTTTAAGCTAATTCCATTAATACCCGCATTTACTTCTCAGCGCTTGCTTTCCATCTAAGAAATGTTTTTTTATTCTATTCAATTACTTGTTTCACCCGATTCTTTTAATAATCATGTTAGCACCATCTTTTTACGGTATCATAAGTGCCATCAGTAGGTAAATTTTGTTGGCAACAGTAAATTTTATTGTTTGGGATTCGAGGGAGGCCTGATTCACCTGAACTGTGAATTTTGTGATTTGTGCTCGTTTTTCTTCATTTGACTCCCTACTTTGGATTCAAAAGCAGTAAATCTGTTCCTTCTCTTGCTGTAATGTGAAGTTTGTGTGTCGATTGTGTAGCATCTAGCTAACAGGAAAGAACAGTCAGCTCTCCGAGCAGTTCTCAAGTGCATCGAAGAATACAAACTCGAAGAGGAGTTCCCCTCAGAAACCCTAAAGAAGAGGCTGGAGCAATTGGAGAAGACCAAGATCGACAAGAAGAGAACCTCATCAACACCAGCAAACAAGAGGACAAGAGTGTGCAACAACAACGGCCCAATGCCTCCAGCCAAAGCCGGCCGTCTCACAAATGCCTACGTCTCATCCTTTCCACCACCCCCTGCATTTGTCAGGTCTCCGTCACACCAGCAGTACCCAGTCACGCATGGGCCCGGACACCTGGCTTACACTTACAACACCAGCCCAACATACCACTACTCTCCAGAGCCCGTTCCATCCCCTGCCATGGCCGGACCATACTCGGGTGCACCTATTACTTACCCAGCCTACTGTTTCAGCAACGGCATGACCCCGTCTTATCCCCAAGCTTACTACTGATAGGTGACTGGTGACTGATAACCATGACGCTGATATGGTGACCAAATGCTGTTTGTTTGTAATCTCTAACCTTTTAATGGGTAGCGATATATGTGTGTTTATTGCGAAGATTATGTACTCTTATTTTCCTAATGTTAATCAAACCTGTAGTAGCTGTAGGGGTTGTGAAGTAGTATCTAGGATGAAGTTTTAATGATATCCAAGGGTAAAAACCCCCCCACCCCCTCCCCAGACTTTGGTAGATAAAACTGCCTGTTTTTTTACTCTAATTCTTATGGCTTTGTATTAAAACTCCTGATACTCCTATTTGTGTAATTTCCTTTCTTAGTTTATGTTGTGTGTACATTGCTCCCCTCCTCCGTAGTCCACGTCTGATGTCTTAGTCTAGTGGTTAAGATCATGTATGATGTCTTAGTCATATCCCCTCCTGTATATTGTAATGCAGCTTAGTGCGTTCTTCGTTGACGCCCTTCCAACCTCGATATGCTTGAATAGGTGTTGGTATTATTGAGTGAGTGGTATGATGATGATGATGATGATGGTTAGCTGTGGGAGAACGTGGGAGCAGTGATTTGTGTAGGGAAATAAAGTGAGAAGATAAGTTGGGGGAGGGATAGGATAGGATGCTCTGTCAAAGTAAAGGGAGTCATTCATATTCATATGCGTGGTAAAGAGACTTTGATGGCTTACAACACGTGATTTCTAAAGCAAAGGCTGCAACCATAACGTGCCTGGGAATATCCAGCCTCAGCCCACTGCCTTCATTTCATCGTAAGATTAAAACGGGTCAAGTATGTGCCATATGAGAAGAGAAGAACAATGACCCCACCAATTATACTTTTATCTTATCTAGCTATTTGAATTTTATTTGACCCGTTATACGTTTGTGACGGATATTTCCGTCACAAACAAGAATTTGTGTTTTTTTTTTCGAGCCATTTGTATACTCAAAGTCTCAAACATACAAAATTTTGACATGGACGATAAATAACCAAATAAAAATAACTTTGGTACAACATAAAGTCCCTCGGAGTTTCTATAATTGACCAATTTATTTTTGTGGTGAAAAATGAGGAGAAAATGAGTGGATCTAAAAAGAAGGGAAAAAGAGAAATGGGTGAACTACACATTTATGGTCTAAAATGAAAAATGGGTAAAAGATCAAATTCAGTCTAAAAATAATATTCTACGTGTCAATGATATGAACTTGGAGGGAGTATAAAGTACTTCATCCGTTCCAATGAATTGTTTGCCTTTGCTTTTGACACCAAGGTTAAGAGAACCAATGAGAGAGTGACAAGTAGAGCAAAACTAATGAGAATGATCAAATTGCATATAAAAAACATTCCTAAAATAGAAAGGCAAACAATTCATTGAGACGCCCCAATATGGAATAGGCAAACAATTCATTGGGACGGAGGGAGTAGTAGAGTATATTTGAGTCGTTTTTCAGTCTTGGGTTAGTCTTAACGATTTGGATGGGATCGCCTTCGTCGGATCTTAGTCATATATGTATGTAATAGAATATAAACGGGACCATCTCAACCAAAACTAACCTTAAGACGATAGTTGATGTCCGTTTATATTCTATTACGTCCCCTCGCTCGAATGTCCTTTGGGCTTGAAGAGTGGTTAGTGCGCACCGACTCTAATACCATGTTAACGAATCATTTTAACCAAAATGCAATAGTTGATGTCCGTTTATATTCTATTAGCATGCACAACTTAAAAATTAAGTATGCTTAGTATTTCATCATAGAGTGGGCATCAGCTGAAGCAAGCTAATATAAGACTCAATCGACACAAAGTCAAGGGTTAGCAATTCCTGTGGGCTATGGTACCAGGTAGACAGCTACCCCTTACTTTGATCTGACGCTATACCGGAGAGCCTTATCGGTACCCACTTGAGTTAGCTTCCGTTGCAACGGGTATGTCCGTCACAAACTTATAACGGGTCAAGTATCATGAATAATACAAACTACATTTGATACTAGCAACTTATTTATTTAAACATATGGTTTTGATATTTGTCCCATTTTACGTGTATGACGGATATCAACGTCGATTTTAAACAAGAATTCTGTGCTTAATGTTACCTTGTCAGGTCTTAATTGGAAGATCATAGATTATTATTTAAAAAAAAAACATTCGTCATATAGTTATAACTGATTGGATATTATCTACAGTATCGAAAAGACAACCAAACGATTGTGATGATGGAAAATTTATGTAAATACTCCGTACATAACATTACCTATAGGTCGGGTTTGAGTAGAAACATTTCCGACCAAACGGAAGCCCTAATTAACCCAACATTACCTATACCCCGTATGATTTAATTTTCAGGTCTAATTCTTATACGAAGTAGTATTATTGTATGGATTACTTATAAAAATTAAAAGATGAAAGGATAACAGAACATCGTATTTATTATAAATATATCCGATATCATAATATTACTCCCGTATAATTTCATATGAGTGTATAAAACATTTGACATATAAACAAAAAAATACGAGTATTATTTAAAAAAAGTGCGGGATTTGCACCAGTACTTGAATACACGAGAAGTACATGCGTACAGATTTCAATATAATAAAAGTGAAAACTACGTCGTAAATTGCTAAATAAATCCGCTAGAGATGACAATATTGAAGTCACACACAGACACACTACTGTTTAAATTTCTTCATCTTGGGCTAATTATAGGAGTATTATTCTGCTTATACAATGAATATGTATGTTTATCTGTCTTCAATAAATTTCTATCATCTACGGATGGATTCCATGCAACCAACCTTCATGCACGATCACCAATTGTTCTGCAACCTACATACATACATACATAATAAAATCCTACCAATCGATATTAATATCAAAATAAATCGTTGCACGTAATAAAGAGAGTCATAAAAATGATACAATATGATGTACTAGTACAATTATTGGTAGTAGATGTCATATAAGCGCCCATACTAGTACATACACATTGAACGTCAAAGATCGACTTAATTACTCTGTACTCCCTCCTATTCAGAGTATTCCTCCCCAATTTTTTTTGGGGAAACCAAGGAAGGGAGTAAAATAATAATAAGGGTGGAGATAGTAAGAGAGATGAATATAAAGTGTTTTATGAAGTATAAAAGATGGGTATAAAGTGAAAATGTGTTGGATTTAGGTGTGGAGGAAAAGAATAAAGAATTGAAGGGATGAATAAAGAGTGATTAAAATTATTTCAAAAAAAGAAAAGTGGGAAGAAAACCAAACTAAGCTCAAAAAGAAAAGTTGGAGGAATACTCCGAATAGTAAGGAGTAGTATTATTTATGGGGACCAATTGACCAATTATTTGTTTGTATCAATTCAATTGTAAGTGCGATTATTTTTCTTGTTATATTATCAGAAACGTTTAATTGCATTTATAATAAGCAGTTTCATATTAACGGATTGTTTTCTATTTTTATAAAATGAGTAACGAAGAAATGAACAATTTTTTTTAGCAAATATAGAGTAACAAAATTTCACGAGAAGGTAAAAAATGTCAACTCTATGACCATATGTATAAAATTGAATATACTCGGACAACATGATAATTTAACCGATTATATCTCAATTTACTATTTTAATACAGAATATGTTATATACGAAATATATACAGAATACTTTAACTTTCCTCGTATGTTAGAAACATATTTATCTTTTATAACTTACCTCCTCTATGCTACCATCTTCAATGTCCGTGTTGAATGAAAATAACATTTTTTCATGCAACATATTTTCCAAGTCGTCAATAGAACACGGTCCTAAATAATGTAAAAAATAACAATTAATTATCAAAATATATAATAAGAAACATTAAATCGATAATTATTATTATTAATAAAAAATCATATATACATGCCTTTAGTTTGACAAAGAAAAGTTAAAATATCAACCACAAACTCATCATATTTTGCGATAGTATCATGACCACCCCATTTATATTGTATAGCAATTTGTAACCCGTTCCACGTCGAAAAAACCCTCAATATCCCTTGATATAATCTCGAAACCATATTATTAGGTTCCATGCATGGTAACATTTGCTTCTTGTTTCCCAATTTATCATTTTTTGTACCATTATTGTTGTTGTTATGGTACGTCGACATATATTTTATGATTGTGCTCAAAATTCTCTGATACACCCTTAACTCATTAGGAGGAGGAAAACGTGTTTTATGAGAACACGAAGGGGAAAAAATTGATGAAAACTACATTAAGATTTAGAATAACGTAACATAAAAAATGAATTTTGAAAACATTTATATAGATAATGTGAGCGAATAAGAAAGATAATATTAGTTGTAAATACCGTGTGAATGGTGGCCGAGAGGAAGAATTGGAAATTATTTTATATATTGGTATTTGAAACAAATTATTGCCACAAATAAATATCCAAATTATTATGAATTTGTTTAATGGAACTTAATTTGTTTTATTTTATGAATTTCTGAATACATATTGTTATACTTCAAAATATTACTTATAGAAGTAATGATATATTGAAAAATGATTCAAACCTGATCTGACATAGGATGAAAATAGGCCAACCCAAGCTTACTCGACCCGAACCCACCTTTACCATGTCCATGCACCCAGCACCCAGAGCGGATCTCCCGTCCCAGTTTTGTGTCCCATCCCGTGTGCCACACCATATACTGGATGACACCTCACCTACTCAACAAATAAAATAAGTAACAAATATCAATACACTTGTTGATGTGTCATTCAGTGTATGGTGTGACACAAAATGGGAACAAATATCAATACACTTGTTGATGTGTCATTCAATGTATGGTGCGACACACAGAGTGGGACACAAAATGGGACGGGGATCCGCCTTGCCCAGCACCACCAACACAATACTCGACCGTTAGAACTTCAAAATTCAAAAACAAACCCGGGGCCTCACGAGTCACAACTCAGTCCAACTCAGTCACAACTCACACCCCCAATTTCATAACAACAAAACCCTAATAAAATCAATCAAAAAATCACAATTCCCCAAACCCTGTCACTTAAAACCCCCAAATCCGCCATGAAAGCAGTTCTCCTTTCACCATCATCAGTAAACCCCAAAACCCGAATCCCCGAAACAGAGGAGAAAGACAGCTGCTACTTCCCAAGATGCAGAAAAAACGCCAATTGCGACTGCGAGATGTGTTTAGCAAGCATCAATGCAACCCTTGATCTCATGCCTATGAGTGCTCAACGAAGCACTCTTACAAAGATATCCGCTTCGAAACCGATTGTCGAAACCACGCCTGTCTCCATTGATCCCACCCTTCTCTCAACTCCTCGTTCGTCTCCACAGCTTCAATCCACTGCGAAATCGGGTCACCCGAGTAAATGTCAAGCTAATAATCGGAAATTGAGTCTACAATTGGCGGTTCCGAGGTGGGTTTTGTTGATTGTGATGATGGTTGTGCTTGATTTCGGGTTTTCGATTGGTGTGTTCCGGGTTTTACGGCCTGCATTGTCGGAAGAGACGGTGAGGGATGTAGTTAGGGTTTGTTCGAGTGTCGAGCAATTGAGTGAGAAATTGAATTTGATTCAGATGAGTTTGGCGGGTGTTGTTGGTGATCGAGTATCAAGCTGTAATCTTGCTGATTCTGCTTGGAAAATCGATCAGGTACGATTTTCCGCGTTGTTTGATTGTTGTTTATGATCTGAATTTGCCTTGAATTTGTTACAGTAAATGGTGAAATTTCGCTTTAGATTTGCTATAATCTAGTAATACATGGTAGTTAATGCCAATAATTCATGTAATTTAATTGAGATTTAAGAGTGATGCTAAGCTACTGAGGGAAGAAGACTTGCCATGAACCAAATGCTCCCTCTGTCTCGATCATTTGTTTACCTTTGCTTTTGGCAGACCAAGGAGACGGAATATAATCCATAGTTAAGTTGGTTTAAGTAGAGAATTTTGAGGTTTAGAATAGGTAAAAAAAACGATGAAGGTTGCTTCAGATAGGAAATGGTAATATCGGAAAATTTAGGAAATTTTAGGGATGATCGAGTAATGCCGAAATGGAAGGAGTAAAATGCTGCATTGTTTTTTTGTTGATTGGTTTTCCTGGAATGAATTACAGGACGGGTTGATTATGCATTCATACTGCATACTGTACGAATCAGCAGCAGAGGAGGTGATAATAAGGGGCTGGCCTTTGCATACTGCTGGCCTCCTCACTGCAGGTTTTTCTTCACGATCATTTTCCGTCTTATCTGGCAAACTCACGGAGGTTTGAACATCCGTAAATTCTAGCTCTACATATAATTTACAAGGGCAATTCTGAAATTTGTATGATTTCTGATTTCATGCTGGTTCATCCTTATAACAGTGGCCTGAAGGCAATATGGCATATATGGTTCGAGACACAAACTCGACATGGATCCTAAGAAAATGGGGTGCATCTGTAGTCAAATTTGATTCAAACTCGTGGATCATCGAGTACAAGAAAAGCATGTTTTTGGACAGTCCGAGTATCTTGTTGTCTGCATTTAAGTTCTTGAAGTTCAGGATAATGAAAGTCGTGGTAAGAATGAAGCAGCAACTATGGCTTTTGCCTGATTTGAGCTACTTCGCTGCTTACTTCTCGGAAGAAGGTTCAAGCCTCCCTACTTAGCCATCGATTTTGTATGCATTTCTCATGCCTTGTGCGAATTATAATAGGAATTATAATAGGTTGATCTATCCTCCTTGACGTAGTTTTGTGTAAAACGAGTCAATTGTGAATGCGATAATGTACATGTAAGAATATTGTTAAGAGCTCAAGTTATCTTAGAGTGTAAACAAATTAACAAAATCTTCTCTAAGACCACATTCATTTGCTTGTTGATGACTACTGGCCTTATGTTCTTCCATTACTGGCCACAACCACCACTGAACGACCAGACGACCACCTTACATATTGTCTAAAAATTTACAATCAGTTCTCATTGTCCACTGATGGGGGAAGAAGCCAACAAGTACGAGTCAATATGAAAGCTTCCTTCCTCGAAGAAATGGTCTAAAAATTTATCAACCGACTTGGGACTGTGCGCATCCATGCACTAAGCAAACGCCGATGCAAGTCAAAAGTCAAGTTTAAGGTGTCTCGAAGGGTGGTTAACCTGAGCCTGTACCTCCGTGTGGGATGACTTTAAAGGAAAGATGCCTAAAACGGGTTAAGTAAATGAACATTGAATAACACAATCTACCTAAAAGCTCAAAATCCGTCCCTACTATCATGCGTATGATAGTATTTCGATCAGTTATAATGTTAAAACGAATATATCGGTTTCAATGCTCTATTGCCAATATACATAGACCAAGTCCACAAAATCTTCTCATTATTGTAAAGAGGCAGTAATGAATAATCCATGCATAAGCATAACCACCCACTATGCCTAATGGCATGCACGTCTAAGTAAGTTATTACTACTACAACTTCCCTAATATGGCAGATTCTGAAGGGTATGGTATATGCATGCTTGATTGACATCAGAAAATTAAACAAAAACAGGAAAAAGTTGAAAAAAAATTATGGCAGCTGGTGAAGGTGGTACCAAGGGAGGTCCTAGTTTGGAGTTCACTCCTACTTGGGTGGCTGCCCTCGTTTGCGCCGTTATTGTCGCCATTTCTTTGTCTGTCGAAAAAACCTTTCACCTTCTTAGCCAGGCATGATTCTATAGATGCATATATATTATATATATCTTGCTATCACTTTATCTAACATTTGAATCATAGTTTGTTTTTCGAGTTTTCATGTTTTCAGTTTTTTCACATGAATATGATCATATGAAGGAACAAATCAAGGTAATGTTATCGCGTTGATGTCAACTATGATCAGTTTTATAAGTATGTATTGCAGAGGTTGCAGAGTATGAACAGGAAGTTCCTTTACAAAGCACTGCAGAAACTAAAAGAAGGTCCATAAAACAGATTTCATATTTTTTTTTCCCTCTGCTGTCGACTATGAACATCGATCTGATGCAGCATTGTATGATGCCTGAGTTACAGAGCTGTTGTTGATGGGATTCATTTCCTTGCTCATGGCAAGACTTCAAGATGAAATCGTAAAGATGTGCATTCCGGCTAGTTGGGCAACCAAGGGTCTACCATGTAACATAGACAGTGAGATGACAGTCACGACCGCCCATTTTAGTACTGCACGCCACCTTTTGGCTGAGGGAGTAACTTCTTCTTACTGTCAGCAGAAGGTAATATGCTCCAGCTTTACATTGACGCGACTGCTGTACTAAAAACTCTGATTTAGCGTTCATTTCTGATAATTTTGCTGTTTTTTTTCGCAGGGGAAGGTCCCTCTTTTGTCATATCATGCACTTCATGATCTACATATACTGATATTTATACTAGCAGTAGCTCATGTGGTTGTATGTGCTTTGACTGTCTTGTTTGGAGCTATCAAGGTACAGAATCCCAGTCGTTTATCCGATCATTCTCATGTTCCGTTAATGTATATGTCCAGCACTGTCCTCAAATTTTCTCGATTTATACAGATTAGTCAATGGAAGCAATGGGAGGAGTTGATTATCAAGGAGATCGACTGTTCTGACAACGGTAATGCTGTCTGAGTTTCTGAAAACTGTACTGTGGTCATTTTCTTTTTAGGACAACAGCTGATGTGATATAGCATTGTCCACATATCTGCAGAAGTCGGAGTCGTCGATGTTAGAAGTGACAGCTTCATCAAGAACAGGTTTATGGGAGTTGAAGCTAGAAAGCGGATTTGGTTGAAATCGTTTGCAAAGCATTTGTATGGACCAGTGAGTGAATCAGATTACGCTGCAATGCGCATGGGTTTTGTTATGGTAAACTCGATTCTAAAACTATATATTTCGGTCTTAGCCTTTTCCTGCTGCTACAAATGTTTCATTCAGATTTTGTGCATCAGACTCATTGCAGAGGCAATCCAAACTTCAACTTCTATGAATACATGATGCGTGCTTTTGAAGCTGATTTTGCGAAAGTCATTTCTATCAGGTAATGAAAGATGCAACACATACAGACCCTGAAAGGCTGAAACTTGCTGTCTTGTCTGAGTAAAGTAAATTTACCAACTCGGTAACAATTGTTTTATTTACTGCAGCTGGTACGTTTGGGTGATTGTCATCATCTCATTGCTACTCAACTTGGCTGGTAAGTAACATTTACTGCAACAGTTTCATCCGTTCACAAATGACTGTTTCTGAAAATACTTACTGTGAAAGAAATTTCATGCAGGATGGCATATGTATTTTTGGATCGCCTTTCTTCCATTCACAGTAAGTTCAAAACTCTGAGCAAAGGATGCATGCAGTTAAAAGGGAAACATGACAGCATTCTGTATGTATTTGCAGTTACTGCTGATTTTAGGTACGAAACTGGAGCAAGTGATTACAGTGTTAGCTACAGAAGTTGTGAGGAGACACACGGGTGAAGTTGGCGAGACTCAAATTCAACCATCAGACACTCATTTTTGGTTCAACAGACCGAAAATCACCCTGCTGCTGATAAATGTCATCCTGTCCTGCAATTCGTTCGCAGTAGCGCTTTTCTTTTGGATTTACGTCAGTACATATAAAATCCCATCTCTTCAAAATAACAAAAAAACTCGTAAATTAAACTCTTTGTTTAATTAAGGACTTAAAAAAACTGTTGAATCTTGTGTTGCAGACTCGCTACGGATTTCATCCCTGTAGCATGGAAAAGAACATCTTCACCATCCCCAGACTCATTATCGTGTAAGTTCAAAGGTCACGCTGGATCTGATATCGTGTTAGATGAACCATCTCAACCAATTCAAAACGTTTTTTTGGAAACTTGCAGGATTATTGTGCAGATTCTGCTTAGTTACAGCACTCTACCACTCTATGTAATTGTAACTCAGGTAATTAAGTTTTTATTACGTATGTGGAATATTATTTTATTGTAAAACTGTTTCACAGACGTGTGATTTGTTTCAATCTGTGTTTGTTTGTGTTAGATGGGAAGCTCTTGCAATGTTGAGGCCATGGAAAATTACGAGTTTGGATCCGTTGATGGTGATACTCGCAAAAGAAGAGGATTTGATTCAATGGATATGTCAGAGGAGATGGTTCAACCGGAGAAGATATCGCGAGGGAATTTAGAAGACGAAAGCGACAAATAAATTGGCAGTGAAAACAACTGAAATACGCGATAGTTAGTTCATCATACGCGTCTTCCTGTAATCATATTTACGTAGGTAGTACTCCGTATAGAATAAAACGGAGTAATTATTATGGAGTACAATTATTTATGTCAGCCAATCCTAATTTTTTTTGAGAATGAGGCTTTTTTGTTGATTTAACAAAGTCCTTTAACGGGTCATTTTTCACAATAACTCCTCGTAGTATTTGGTCAAAAAAAAGAAAGTATTTGGTCAAAAAAAAAGAAAGTAAAAACAAAATCAAGAATGTTTGTAATTTTCATTGGCGGATCCAGAAAAATGGTGGTCCTAACTAAAATTTAGAAGTTTTCTACGTATAGAAATTACGGAGTATAATTTTTTTTAATCCTGAAACATGGACAAAAGAGGCCGAAAAATTTGTGTTATGGGTCTCGAGACACGGTAATCGTGAGCATAGAAGTATATATACGAGTATAAAATAAAATGAAGTGGCCTATCCTATCCATAAGATGTGGCCTTCATTCGAGAAACTGTTAGTATCATCTTACAAACCTTTCATTATTTCTGCATGTTGTTCATTTTCATTGTTTTTGCTGATGGTGTAGTACTGGCTAAGAAATGGCAGTTTCCAGCTTAGGTTTGCAGTTTTCGAACCTCAAGGACTGGAATAAGGCCATCAAGAAGCATCTCCGGGACGAGGGAAGTTTTAACCGAGGTTTATCTACATTCATCAGTATGCAAGAACACGGGTTTTATCCTGATAACTTTACTTTCCCTGTTCTCATCGATGCTGCGAGTTCCCGCTCTTTGACATCTCTAGGATTTACTCTTCATGGGCAGGCAGTTAAAAGCGGGTACTACTCCAACGACCTTTACATACAGACATCTCTTCTGAACATGTACGCGAGTTTCAAGGATGTCGATTCTGCTTCCAAAGTGTTTCAAGTCATGCAGGTGAAGGATACAATCGCCTGGAACTCGATGCTTGCTGCATACACCAGTAACGGGAAAATAGAGAAAGCGACGAAGCTGTTTGAGTTAGCACCATTGAAAGACGTCACCTGTTTAAACATCATGATTTCAGGGTACGCCAAGTCAGGTCAGTTTGAATCAGCTCGGATTTTGTTTGACACAACACCAGTAGACACAGACATAGCATCCTGGAACTCATTGATATTGGCCTGCACATTAGCTGCTGGACGAATGGAAGAAGCGAAGGAATTATTCGACAAAGTGCCTAACAAGAACATTGTGACATGGAACACTATGGTGACCGGGTTTATAAAATCCGAGCTATATACTGAGGCAGTCGAACTATTTCAGCAGATGAGAGCTGAAAACATCGAAGCTGACCATATAACAGTTTCGAGTGTTGAGCTGCGTGTGCTCATCTGGGGTCTGTGGAGACTGGAAGGGTGTTACACGTCTACGCCCTGGAGAACGACCTCATGTGTCTTGAAGTAACGACGTCTTTGATCGACATGTATGCCAAATGTGGGAGGGTGGATCAGTCCATGGAGGTGTTTTACAAGTCTGAGTCGAAGGATATATTCTGCTGGAACGCAGTCTTATCCGGCCTGTCCCTCAACGGCCGCAGTCTCACAGCCCTGAAACTGTTTGATGCAATGAAACGGTCCAAACCCCGAATCAGACCCGATGACATAACATTCATTGCATTGCTGAGCGGGTGCAGTCATTCGGGTTTAGTCCAAGAGGGATGCTCTATTTTCTCATCAATGAAGGATGTGTTCGGAATTTCTCCAAAATTAGAGCATTATGGGTGTATGGTTGATCTGTTGGGCCGAGCCAACTTGGTCAGCAAAGCATACCAGCTTGTGCAGTCAATGAGGTTCAAGCCCGGGGAAAGGATTACAGGCGCCCTTCTCAGCGCGTGCATAATTCATCAGGACATGGAAGTGGGGCGAGATGTGGTGGGGATGCTTGTGGGTAGAGACGGAGGAGAGATGAGCGATGGTGAGTACATGATGGTGTCGAACTTGTATGCCAGCGTTGGGGAATGGGGGGAAGCGGCGAGGTGGAGACTGAAGATGAAGGAGGAGGGAGTTGTGAAAAGAGCAGGGTGTAGTGTGGTTCAGCTCAATGGAACATCACATAGGTTTCTAGCTGGGGACTTGCTCTCGAATTCGCCTGTCACGTTGCATCGTGATCGCTTTATCAACGTTTTGGATGTTGCCATGACCGTATTTTGAAACCGTATCAGTACTCTAGATGAGATTAATCGAATATGCATAAAAAAATTAGAACTCATTGGAAAATATTACTGTAGTAGATAGTTGGATCATCATCTTCTGGAAATTAATCGGAGAAAGTACAAAATAATGATACGAAGGTTCGTGTCAATCGAACCTAAGTATTTTTTTGGGAATAAGATGTTTTGGTAGACGGGACATAATGGCTTTTTTAAAAGACACAAATTACTAGGGTATGGTACAAAGTTTAATTGATACTTTCAAATCTTAGACAGAAACCCTATGTCCAGCTGCTACAGATCATATACGAATATCAATAATTAGCTTCTGGGGTTGTTGCCCCCGAGCGTCCACACCAGGCGTTTCACTCCTGGACCTTGACTCGCTGACCGGTCAGTAAGACCCCGTGATTATCGTTCGCAGCGACAATCAAACAGATTCAAGTCAGAAGTCAACAAAATGTTCGATCATTATTCATTTTCAAATGAATACAAAACCGGTTTATATATATGAAGCGCTTGTATGTTGTATAACGGTTTGTCCAAATGTATGTGTTGGAGTTTGGAATGATAACAATTACTATATGTTGCTTGAGTTGATAACCAAACAATAAAATATGATGAAGCAATCAACATCAATGCAATGCTCAAAATCCGTTAAATTCACCTACTTTTGATCTCCTTTTTACAAATTAGTTAATATTAGTTGAACTCCTAACCCACTTTAAAACTACCCAATATTCCATAAACACTATAAATTCGTCCACACTAACCTCACTCAAATCACAAATCCTAAACTCAAACACACAAAATCATCAAATTTTCTTACAAAATGATGAAATTTTGCCAATTTACTAGTTTCCTAACATTGGGTGTGGCCTTAATGTTGCTCAATTCTCAAAGTTATGCACAAATTAGTATTACAAGCTTACCATGCACATCCTCAATGCTAACAAGCTTCACACCTTGTATTAACTACCTTACTAGTAGTTCTGGCACCGGAGGCTCACCGACTAATGATTGTTGCAACTCATTGAGGATGCTCACGAGCAATGGCACCGGCTGTCTTTGTCAAATCGTGACTGGAGGTGTTCCTTTTCGCATCCCTTTTAACCGGAGTTTAGCTATTGCTCTTCCTAAGGCTTGTAAGCAGCCTGGCGTCCCCGTCCAATGCAAAGGTCCTCACTTTTCCCTACTCATATTGTTTAGGATTTAGGTCTGGTTAGTTCGGGTTAGGTCAGGTTAAATTGTTATCATGCTGACGACTTTTAATTCTTTGGTTTCAGCATCTCCTGCTGCTCCTCTTCCTGCTCCAGGTCCTACTGCTGCCTTCGGCCCATCTGCCTCTCCTGCATCAGCTGTCGATCTTGGACCCTCAGGTACGGTACCCTCGTCTGTCTGAATGCTCAAAAAACGGTTTCATTCTATTCCATGAATGCTAAAAAAGGAAGTAAAATTTTACGAATGCAGGCAGTACAATTCCTGCAACTGAGGGACCTGTTTCGGACACAACACCGACATCAGCTGGATCTGTGCCAGCAACACCAGCAACAGGAACAGGAACAGGGACAGGCTCGACATTCACACCGTCATCTGCAAGGCCTTCTCTTAGCGTGTCGCCTTTGCTCCTGTTAATCTCAGCTGCTCTAGTTATGGTGAAATTCTTTTGAGATAGCCTTCACACATTTGTTTTGTAATGTATGACATATGAAGGATGATCATTCTTTCAAGAGTTGTGATTATATATATAGTTCATTCATTCGAGTTAGTCCTTGTAATATTTCGACACTGTCGGACTGATTTTCTAGTTATGTAATCGCGTGTTGTAATGAAATTCTTTGTGACGATATTTATACCATTTCGAGATGGAAAAAAAGAGAGATTAATAGTCACTAAAAATCTACAATGAGAGCAAAAATGTACATGGATCTAACCAATCAACCACCCTTTTTAAAAAAAATTTTAGCTTAGATGCGCACAAGATAAACCCCGAACAGACATGATATGCAAACTATGCAGACCACCCAATCAACTTTTCACAAGGGTAACAAACTAACAGAGCTTATTTGAGTAAATAACATCTGGTGTTACAATAATACGTTTAAATCGTCTTGCATGAGAAATTGTTAGTTACTACGGAGTAGAATAGTACACCTACTAATCCCACTAAACGGAGGTTAAGAGCCTTGTTCAAAACTTCTAATCCGTTTTATGAACGTCAGTTAGTTTAATCGTCAAAAGATATTAAGCAGATCTATTCACGACATGAGTTCTATACCTGCCAAGTCAAAAATATCTTTGTTCGTTACTCCGACAAAAAAAAGAAAAAAGTAAAAATCCGATACATTTCTGCAGAGAAAAACACCCAACAAGACGGAGTTACACAGTTATTGTAAAATTAAATAGTAACCACCTCTCACTTTGTGCCTAAAAAATATCTCCCCTTCCGTCTATAGTCTATATATACTCTGTTTCATTTTCCCGCTCTTTGTAAATACATAAACTGTTACACCTGCATATCCCATACTCCTGAACAAACCTAACAACCTTACTCCCTTCCTCAACAACTCTCCCATGGCGTCCCTCCTCATCCTCCTTCTTCTCCACCTCGCTGCCACCACCACCACCGCCTTCGCCTCCTCCACCACCACCACACTCCTTCCGTGCGCCTCCACACCGACCATCGCCACTTGCAGCGCTGAAATAGTCTCCTTTTCTCCATGCCTCCCTTACACCGCCATTCCTCCACTCAAATCCGCATCCTCCGTCTGCGTCCCCTGCTGCCGCGCGTTTACTGCGATCCTCGCTTCGAGAAACCGCTCCTGCCTGTGTTCACTTCTTGTTGAACCGCCGATCTTCGGTTTTCCGCTCAATTCCTCCGTACTCTTCTCGCTTTCTTCTGCTTGTCCGATTGCTCCTCGCCTCAAGAATTCTGCTCTATTCCATAATTTCACTCTTCAATCCTTTTGCTCAGGTTCCTACTTCTTTACTTCGATTTTGTTCGCCGTTTTTTTTTCCATTTCTTGCTGCGGATTCGTTTCGGTGCATGATTTTTGTCATTAATCTTGGTGAATGATGATGAAATAACTTGAATCTTTTGAATTATGATGCGATTGTAAATGATCGTCTTGATTTTTCCCCTTATGAATCATTGATTTCTGACTGGAGTAAGTAATTCAATTGAAATTGAAATTAGGAATGTTCTTCGCTTCGTAGTACTGTGTTCTTGATTTCTACTAGTTCTTGAATCTTGATAATGTGTGAATTATTATGAGGATGAATCAATTATTTCTGTTTCGTTCGATTTGTGCGTTTTCACTTTGATCTCAGAAATGACAATACATTTGTGCGAATTTCTCAATCACAAGATTCAAGATTTTTTTTTTACTGTACTGTAATTTTCTGCGTTAATTCACCTGTAAAGAACTCGTCAATTTCTGGAAAAACACTAGTGGCTATAAATGAACTATCATAACTCGATTTCGGTCACAGTATGGTTAGACCATGACCTAATCTGCTGAACACAGCCAAATTGTCTGAAATACGGGAAAGTGAGGCCGATTTGAAGTTCAAAACCGTGATAACTTGATTGAGACCGACATTTGGAACTGATGAATAACTGATATGAAGTTGAGAAGGATTTAGTCAAATTGAGATTAACCAACTCTTCATAGCATTGTGCTGTACTAACACAGTCGGTTTTTTTGGCTCGCTTGCTTGCACTTTGACTAGCTGTAAACGCACCATCTCCCATGCCGAGCTCTGGACAAGAACATCAGGACCGCTCAAACTGTATTTCGCCTACCTCGGGTATATCTCCTTATCGATGTGCACGTGCAGATCGAGCCTTCAGTTTCTATACAGTTTCATTGGGTTTGGGGAAGTGAATTTAGGTTTTGTTATGTATGTGCAGGCTCTGCAGGAGCTGCAGGAGCAGCAGCAGGCTCTGTAGCAGGAGCAGCAGCAGGCTCTGTAGCAGGAGCAGCAGCAGGAGCAGCTGCTGTATCAGAAGAACCGTCATCATTTCAGGCCAATGTTGAGCCGCTGTCAGAAGGCCATTCATTTCCGCCACCAGTCCCTCCTAGAGGTTTTAATTTCGGCACTTTCCAAGCTTCATCGTCAACAAGGATCATGCGACCATGGAGCTCTCGAACTCTCTGAGTCAATGTTCATCCACCTTGGGAATTCTGAAATGTGTCTGGTCCACTTTTGCTGGTTTAGTTTGATGTCAGTCGACACAATCGTACATTAGTGAACAGTGATCTGTCAATCTTGGGCCTTCGTAGTTACAAACTCCGTAGCTGTTACTTGCGATGTCAGTAGACACAGTAGTACATTTGTTGATTGTCGGTTTTAAAACATAAAACAGGCTGAATAATAGGGAATTCTACAAAAAGAGCATTGAACATAGAAGAAGCAGAAACATGTTTGAAATCCAAAACGAAGTGCTAATGACAATAAAATTAGGTCTGCAGTCGGCTACAGAGCATCTGAGCATTAAAAGACATTCAATATCCCTAACAAAACTATCACAAGCGATCATACTACTTGACGAAAATAAAAGGTGATACAAGTGCTTATATGATTCCAATCTTGTTTGCGACATCCAAAGCATCGTAGTCTGGAGTCAAACGGACATACGCCTTCTTCGTACCATCGGGCCTGCATCACGTAAATTAATCAGATTACCGAAGTCTAAAACACATTGCAGTATTACAATTCTCTGTACACAAAAAAAAAGTAAATCGAATCCTCAACTAATATATGCAAAGCTCATTGTAAACAAAATCCATCACAAAAACCAAATGAGCAGATCATTATATTTGTTCCGATGTAATGAGTACAAAGTATAAATAAGTTCACCATTTGATTTTTTAGCTTTTTCATATCAATTCAATGAAATTAAGGGACGGGTGTACTACTCTGTAAACTACAAACTTGAGAGTTTAGTCTCTGCTAGAGGTAGAAATGATATACTACTACAACTAATCATGCTAGAATAATCTTTGAACGCAGTATCATATCTCAGTTTAGGCCACTAAAGCTGTTTAGGCTGTTGCGATCTAAGCATGCAGTATTCAGCCTCTGAAAACGAATATGGGGTTAATTACAGTGGCGATGATCAATAACCCCAGGCCAATGACCACCACCGTTCGTACACACAGAACCCAGTCTTTGAACCACCCATCCCAAAGCAACACATCAAAGATGATATTCAAGGAATATAAAGACTGCAGCTAAAGCAAACAGCAGAAGTTATCAAGCATTGTATTAAAAAGGATTTACCTAATCAATGTGTTCACTTTCTTGGCCTGGATGTCGTACATCTTCTTGACGGCAGCCTTAATCTTCTTCTTATCAGCACGAAGGTCAACAATGAAAACCAGGGTGTTGTTGTCCTCAATCTTCTTCATTGCAGACTCGGTGGTAAGCGGGTACTTGAGAATTTGGTAGTGGTCCAACTTATTCCTTGGGGTTGCACTGATACGAGGATACTTGGGGTTTCTGCTGGTTGACAAAGTCTTAGGCCTGTGAAAGGTGACCTTAGTCCTGATCTTCTTGTCCTTCTTCTTCAAGGTTGATGCACCAGACTTCACTGCCTTGGCAGCTTTCAGGGCTTGGGCCTTGGGATCTGCCTTCTTTCCATCTGAGAGTGTCAAAGAATTAGCAAATTAGTAAGATTGGCAGCAAAGCAGGAAAAAGGTACGAAGTATTAAATTACTACAATCAATCAGATACACAGTTACGCTGTGAATCACGAATAGCTAAGAGGGAATTCTATCATGTAGAGTCAACCGTGAATCGATGAGAGCTTATTCATAACAAATCCGGTAACCATTTAGTAAAGCTACAGCCTTGAATCAATTCATTCGAATAAAAAAGTTAAAATTGAGTCATCAGAAAACAGAACAACGGGTTCTAGGAATCACCCTATCAAATGTTACACCATCATTAACAAATTTCACGACTAAGAACAAATAATGGAGTGATGGACTACTTTTCGGCTGTAAAAAAATAACAAACAAAAGTCAGTACAATAGTAGAGGGTAAAAAGATTTTGAGGTTAAATTTTGACATTATCAATTTTGTTGTTTAAAGTTATTTTTTCATAAAAATGATGGAATCAACCAATTGCAATGGTATTATAACACGGGTGTCTATCGAAATTAAACTATTTACACAATGTAAATCGAATTTGAACTTTCAAAATCACATGGAGTAAAATTTAACAATACAGTTCTCTCAAACAGCCCATTAAAAATTAACATAAACAAGTACGACATCGTAGAAACTATTCTTATCAAAGCGGCGCATTTGAGCTCGTTTAACCAAGTTTCATTCTACAAATTTCATTCTACAAATTTCAGTTCTATAAGCTAGAAAAACCAAATCGAAAAGCTCTTGATGAAAAAAATACAAACTACCCACATCGAGAAACACAGAGACATGAATGAATGAATGAATTTGCAGCAGGAACAATGAGTGTGAAATCAATATGCCATCAATCAGTACTACGCAGTAGCAGGAAGAAGGCAGTAGAATGAAACGATGTCGTTTGGGCGTAAACAAATGATGTAAATGGGAAGAAGTTAGAAGTACCTTTAGCAGGAGGAGCCATTGAAATGGTGGGCAGAATAGTTGGAGGTCGAGTGATGGAGAGCTGCGGATATGATACTTAGAAGAATAAGTAGGGTTAGGGTTTTTAGAAGAAGGATATAAAGCGACCCATTTGGGTTTGGGTCTCCAAAGTTTAGGACTCCATTTTCACATATTGGGTGGGCTGTCCATCAATCAAACTTTCCAATGCAACTTTTTTCATTTGTTGTCATTAGGTTGGTGTGACCCAATTGTTTCATGGACTTTGTGTTTTCATCAACGGTTCTTTTTTCGGGTGAAGTAGGTCTATTAGAATATAATTGAATTGAACTGAGAGGGTGTTTGGTTGGGGGTCTTGGAATAGATTGGAATGGATTGATGTATTTAGGACTCGTTTGGTTCATCCGGGAAGTAACTTCATATAGGAAGTTGTATTTCTCAGGAACTTACTTCCCACGTTAACATCCCATGAATTTGCAAATACTCCCTCCGTCCCAATGAATTGTTTGTCTATTCCATATTGGGGCGTCTCAATGAATTGTTTGCCTTTCTATTTTAGGAATGCTTTTTATATGTAATTTGACCAATCTCATGAGTTTTGCTCCACATGGCACTCCTTCATTGGCTCCCTTACCCTTTGTGCCAAAATCAAAGGCAAACAATTCATTGGAACGGAGGGAGTATGTGTTTGTTTGCCATCCTGAAATTTACACTTCACGTGAATTGAATTCCTTTGGTTGCACTCATCTAATTGTCATGATTTTGTTTATAAAGACTATTACGCTCTTAATTAATTAAGGTTCTAATTTGGTTACCGACCATGCTATGCAGTCGTAACCAAATTGCATCATCAGCATAAAAAAGAACAAACATTATAAAAAAAAAAAACTGAGTTACATTATTCTCATTGTTCCGTAAAAAAACATTGTTCAGAAAAAAATCACGTTCTAGTGAAAGTTTGAAACTATAGTAAACGACATTAGTAGTTCGGTTGATTGGAAATTAACAAGCCCCGCACATATGTGAATTTAAAATTCTCGGGAGACTTAAATAATAAAAAATCAACTTCAAGAAGATTAGTATGTAGCAATTTGTTTCGATGCAATTAGGGTAATAGAGTGAGAATTATGATAAGTTCATGAGGGCAAAAAAGTCATTGACATGAGTCGTGATGTGGGAAGTGCAACTCACCGATGGGGGTCGGTGAACAACTTCCCACATCATTCAGGAAGTGCAACTGATGGTGAAAGTTTGAGTTCCCCCACTTTTTCACTTTTGGGTAACCAAACAACTTCTTCAAAATCCATTTCATGGGATTTTCTACTTCCCGGGAAGTTCAAGAGTAACCAAACAAGCCCTTAGTATGGAATTGGAATTTTAGTGGCCGTTTGGTTCACTCAATTTAGGTATGAGGTATGGGGTTAGAAATTTAGAATGAACCACTCATACCTCGTGTTTGGTTGACAAGTTTTTCATTTCGATACTCATACCTCAAAGTCTCAAACCCTAATGGTATGGTTTCTCATACCCAAGGGAGGAGGTGGGTATGAGATTCATACCCTTGGAATCAAACTTTGTTTGATTTTTCGAAAGAATTTGTTCCAAATTTTTTTTTTTTTTTTTTAAATATTATAACTGAAATATTTTATTGAAAAACGCTAATTTAAAATACTAAAAAAAATATTTTAAAATTTTATTAATGTAACTCAGTATTTTATATATCGCTAAAAAAAGTTGTTTTTGATGAAATTTATTTAATTTTTCTTTCAAGCTAAATTTTTTAGATTTTATATAGTTAGTGATATAAATTTTTATATATTTAAAATATAATTATTAAATATAATTTTTTAAAAAAATTAGAATTTCGGATTTGAATCTCAATCATCTAAAAAATGAACCATATACCAAGTTTCAGGAAATCAAGTTCCAAACCCATACCACCCTGGTTTGATTCCTGATTCCATTCTCATACCCTTTTACGAACCAAACGGCCCCTTAAGGGGTTGTAAATTCACCCAAAAACCTTGGAATCACAACCCCTACCCTCAACCCAAGATTCTAAATCCATACCTGGTTAATACAAATACAATCCATTCCACCCTCGAACCAAACAACCGTAAATAAAAATGAGTATCTAACTCCAACCCTTCATGGAATCACAATCCATTCCAATATTTCGAACCAAAAACCCCATGAGGTGATCTTGATTGAACTACGGTGAACTGGAACCTGACCCGCGAGTAGCATACATGTTTTGCTTCTTTAAGGTCGCACAAGGTCGCACAAGGCCGCTTGTGCTTTCGACCTCTTCGCTTCCTGAGTCTCGATTTCTATCACCCTTACTTAACACTCACCCATGTCACATTATGCCATACTTAACCACCGACCAACCCATTCACCGCACATTTCTCCACCACCGTGACCGCCTACAACTCGTCATCTTCCTCATTCACGCAACAAACACCACAATCAAACCACGTTCTGATCTCTTCTCCCCCACCGCGATTCTTTTTGCCGGTCACGTATGGTAGATCAAGCTATTATTTTAATAAAATCAACAACCATTTGGATATATAATTATTTTAAAAAAAAAAACTTCTCAACCTCAGTTTTGAAACACACAAATTATTCTACCACAGTTTCACTTCATCTTATTATGAAAGTAGTTTTTTTTATTCATTGAAGAGCGCACTTAATCGCATTACAATATAAGAGAGGGCGATTCGAACTTGAAACCTGCTGTCCCAGAGCACCTAATCTTAACCACTAGGTTAAGACATCTTCGGTTATTAGGAAAGTAGTTATACATTTGTGTCGTAATACTTATCATAAGATCGTATTTCATGGGACTACCTCTTCAAGAAGAAGAAAAAAAAAACTTATGCTTGAAAAAAATAAAATAAAAAATGTTAGAAAAGCTAAAAAGAATACAATATGAAGGAAACTTGTTCTCCAAGAAGCTCCATCTAAAGTGAAGGATCTATATCACCCTTTACCTTCTCCCTCCCTCCAACACTCTTCCATTCTCCAAGCTAAAATCACCCCCAAATCACAGATAAACCCTAATTCTGCTTCACTATCAACATCAATGGAGTGTGTTTTCGGATTAGTCGGCGACGGATTTGCAATCATAGCAGCCGATACATCGGCAGTGAACAGCATCTTGGTCCACAAATCGAATGAAGATAAGGTCATGATCCTCGATTCTCACAAACTCATGGGCGCCAGTGGCGAAGCCGGCGACAGGTTCTTTCATTGCTCCTCCTTCCCTCACCATCAATCATCTCTGATTCTGCTGTTTTGATATTGTGTGAATCGGTAGGGTTAGGGCTAGGGTTTTTGATGATTTATTGATTGATTGATTGTTGTTTGATTTGAAGGGTTCAATTTACGGAGTTTATTCAGAAGAATATTGCATTGTATCAATTCAAGAATGGTATTCCTTTGACTACTGCTGCTACTGCTAATTTTACCCGTGGCGAATTAGCTACTGCTCTTCGAAAGGTGATTTTCAGCTTCTTCGCCTTTCGTAATTTCGAAGATTAATACTGATAATCTGTGATTCATGCCTGTTTGGTGCTGCAACCTGGATTTTGAAAGATCTAATCCGTAGTAAATTGGCTTGAATTGAGGGAGTAGTGATTTGTATACTTCGATTTAAGTGATCCATCATATCAATATATGGATTGGGGCGTCGAAAGTTGTCGAGAATTGAGGTCATGTGTCGCATTTTTGTGCCTCTTCTTGTGTTCCTCAATGGTGAGGATGTATAGGGTAGAAATTTATGCAGTCGTATTTTGTTTTCAGTATTTGATGGTGGTATTGGGAGAAAGGGTTTTCACTTTATATGTTATTGGTGAGGATAAACTGAGTGTTCAAAGGATATGAGAGAACAAGATGATGCTACGATTGCGATCATTTCAAGCTTTTGCTGTATGTAGTCAGCGAAGACAGATGACATATGAGGTGTTTAAATACCTATTGAGCTTGGTGTTCGTATTAAGTGTAGTGATAAGTGAAAAAAAAAGAGTGAAAACCTATCAATAATTGTCTTCACAGTAAGCTATTTGCCACTCTTGTGTATTAGTAAAATGTAGTTACAAATTTGTGTATTATAGTACTCCGTACCTTGTTATGATTTTGATTCAATTCTATGAAACATTCTCTCTTCCAAATTTGCTTGCTTGTTTGCTTAGAATCTAGTATTACGGCGGTCTATTTTCTTTATAGTATTGAGTGGAAATATACAAATCCAGGTCTCCAAGCTTGCTTTTTAGGGATGGTTTTTCTGCCTGATGGCCCTGATTAAGATGAGAATGATTAGATGCTTTTTAGGAATATCGCGCTTCTACTCTGTACTCTACTCCTGCTGTCTTCTACCTATTATGTTAGTAACTTAGGGCTCGTTTGGTTCACCATGGGAAGATGAAGTTATCGGAAACTTTAAATTCACGTGAATTTGTATTTCATCGGAATTAAAAAATATTGTTTGGTTGCCATGTGGGAAATGACTTCATGCGGGAAGTTTTACACACCAAGGGGGCTTGGTGAGTAACTTCCCCATTGTGGAGGAAGTGGCAATTCCCGGGAAGTGGGCAACCAAACAACTCCCTGAAAATGCACTTCCTGGGAACTCCCGGTAATTGGATGAGTAACCAAACGACCCCTTAGTATGCTCGTTAAGTTGTTAGCAAATTGGATTGAACTGTCAAAAGCTTCTCTTTCCTGAGTTACCTCCTCTTGCTGTTGCATCTTAATCTTTTTTGACACCAATTCGAAGTGAATAGTTCTTTTTAGTCCATTAATCATTATTGATCTAACTATGTGGTTTCTCTTAAAACCACATAGTTAGTAAATAGTGATGGAGTATATATCCCGTTGCTGCCTTTGATGAGGTATGCTTTAGATGTACGATCAAAAGGTTAGCTTAAGAGATGATTTATGGGTTGGCTGGTCCTCTAATTGATTGGTCAAATGTTAATGGGAAATATGACATCAGGTACTGAGTGTTAGACTAAATAGGTCCGGGTGTAGGAAAATGGTTCTTCCGGCTTTACTTTAGTAGATATTAGTCTGTTCAGTTCATGATCTTTGAGGGGTTTAGTTGTGATGCTGTAGCTTTACATTGTTGACACTTGACAGAGAGCACAAGACAATTGACTAATTGCTGATTATGAACAAATATAGTGTGGGCTGTTTAGTTGGTGAAAATTGGGGGCTTATCATATTTTTGGAGTAGTTTTGAAAATGTTCGGAGAAATTCTTGAATTTATTTTAAAAGCTCATACAATGTTATTCTTGACATATACTCGTAAAATAAATCACACACAAGTCTCCAAATCTTCTGACCACAGAACCTAGCTGTTTGCAGGGTTACCCGGGTACTTTGGCGGAAATTTTGTTGCTATTTTTTTTATTTTGTTCCATCTAGTTGTACCGTGTATACTCTGATGTAGAATTTCTTGATTGTGAAGTTGCCAACTTGCCATATATGCCCAGATCCTCAAGTTTCTCATTCCCTTTCCGTTTTCTTCTCTGTGGCTTGTAGATATTTTTATTGAGTGTAGAGTAATACAGCGTATTTACTTCTCAGCCAGTATTAACTTGAATTTGCATTTCTCTTCGAATTGTTTTTTAGTTGATACTCGCTAACTGTCATGCTATATTGCTATTCTTATAGAGTATTTTTCTCCTATGACATTTCTTTCCTTAACTTTTGTTTTTTTATCATCAAATTTGCATGCTTTCTGATCTTGCTTGATCCTCAGTAAATCATTATGTTCCCTTTTTTTCATTCGTAATTTTCAGAACCCGTACTCGGTGAACATACTTCTGGCTGGCTTTGACAAAGAAACAGGACCATCTCTGTATTTTATCGACTACATAGCAACACTCCACAAGGTAGACAAGGCAGCTTTTGGGTATGGTGCCTACTTCTCCCTCGCCATGATGGACAGGCACTACAACAGCGGCATGTCACTGGAAGCAGCTGTTGACTTGGTCGACAAATGCATCCTGGAGATCAGGTCCCGTCTCGTTGTCGCCCCACCAAATTTCGTGATCAAAATTGTTGACAAGGACGGTGCAAGGGACTATGCTTGGCGCGAGTCGATCAAAGATCAAAGTACCGTCTCTGAATGAGCCTTGATTCACTAGCATTCCCCTCCCATGGTTTGTTCTGCTGCTTTCTTTAAAATTGAAATTGAATGCTTGTTAGTTTCGGGTTAATTGGTGTAGAGATGTTTTATGTATTTTGTATGAAAAGACTTGGTCGGTCTGACTTCTGAGAGCTGTTCTGCTACACGAATGCACCGTTTTAGCCTCATTTTAAGAATGGTGTAATCACACACTCACCGATTCACACTAAGGAGTAAGGACACTACAAGGGTTAACTCGAGTGGTAAGGTTTCCTCTACACCAATCAAATCATGAGATTCGAGGTTCAATTCTCATCGATAATTTTATGCTTCACCATTTGTAGTACGGAGTAACTGGCTAGCCATACCGACAAAAGAGTACTAGGGATGCTGTGATATGAAGATAGGGGCATAGGCAAGTTCAACGTCAACAAGCACTTTAGAATAAACTCAGGCTTCGACAATAAACTACTGTATGACATTCATTGTGATGCAATTCGGAGTTAAAAATAGCTATTCACATTTCCAAATCAAAATGTTCAAATATTATACATGAAGAAGAAATTGAGCGACGACAAAAGCCTACAAATACAATTTCAACTTTTTAGGTTCCTAAAATTCCTATTTTTAAAGATATAAAACATCCTCCAACTTTTTAAGATTTTTTTATTGTATATATTTATTTGAGAAATTAAAATAATCAAATGAGAAAATCTGTTTCATAAAAAATATATACATGTCAGCACCACGATTTGCTCAAGATCAAAATATTACACTCATACACATAATCATGAAATTTTACCATAATATAATTGAAGAACTACATAATTTATGTTTCATTATATTAGCAACCTAATAATACATCTAGGTTTTATCTTTTATTTTTCTTATGGGAAAAATATTGTAATAGATTATGCATGTCTTTTGTTTTGATAGATTTTAAAAGTAAATCATGCAAGTTTGCATGGGTTAACACTTAACACTAGTTAGAATGATAATAACGAATACTCTATTACCATTATGCTATAATTTATAGTCATCAAGTTGACGATTAAGTCCCTAAAATTGGAGTAATATCTCAAGACGAACTCAAAAAACATCAATGAAAATTTCGAAATTCCCGTAGTCTAATAGGGCGATCTTCCCTACCAGTCCCCTAGATCCCCCAGAAGTCAGTCTTAGCGTAGTGGTTAAGATGAAGGTACTCTGGAATTTTGACAATAATTCTCAGATTTTATTCCCCTATCGTTTATCATAATGCGACTAATTACATGCTGAACAAAATCAATAATAAATTTTAAAAAATGGATAAGTACATGAGCAACATTCATAGAAATGATGAAGTCAAGTTATTGGTGCCTAAACCTGTAAAAGATTGTCTAGTGCTTTTCAAGTGTGTTGGGTCACTCTGACTGCAAAAGTTAAAGGCAAAGCAAACACACACACACATTGTTGATGATGTTGATCATCAAGGTGTTTGTGAAATGATTAGCCTCTCAAGGGGACACACTTACTATAATCCCTTCAAATCACACTCATTAATCCTCTTCTCAATTTCATAATCTATAAACATAGCTAGCATGCCTACTCAATTCATGCCTACTCACCCTTAAAATAAAGGGTACATACCCTCTAAATCTTGAATCGACCGTTCCATACAATAACAGGTTAAATCTCATGACGGAAATGGCTATGCAAGTCTCTGAAATTTGTACTCGTAATGCTTTTGTTAGTTGGCCAGTGTGCGGACGTGTATATATGTCGGATCCAACTGGGTGATGTACAGTTTGAGGTCGAGTGGAGACCGTTGCGTTAGAGAGTCAGCAAATAAAGTTGGTTACATAATGTATGTACGCCTGATAAGAGATAGTAAAAGAGCAAAAGTAAAAGGCATGATGAACATATCTGATGCTAAACAGGAACTAAAGTGAATGAAGAAGTAGACAGGAACAGGAGTATTGGACTCACCTTTTTCGATATTTGAGCTCTGAAATGTCTGAATCAAAAAAAACTTGGATTGTTTAAAGCTATTTCCGTCTGTCGACCGGGACCATACCGAATTGTTAGTGGAGATGTCGATTAAATGGTCGTTGATCCTGATAGATTTTAGGTAAAAATGTCGAAGAATGAAGATGGAATGTCGCGAAGTGATTTTCAGAAAAAGCAGAGTTCAGTGTAACCCTGTGAGTAGGGCAACAGATCAGTGACTTCAATTTTGGCACTGGAGCAGCTCATGCTTCTCCTCAGCCGTGCAGGAATCGACTCCACCTCTGCCCAAAATATACTGTAAACCGGCCTGTGATCAGAAAATCTTGACTCCGCTCGCACATATGACAACTGTTGTAGCCCCCTCCCATGCCACAGTATCCTGTCACACCTTCATTCAGCAAAAAAGTCAGTACATTACATCGAAGCTGGCTCTGATATCATGTTAGATGAACCAATGCAACAATCAAAATTTTGTAAAAATTATACTATGTTCATACCAGGCAGGAGTCCGTCGTTTTTCCTTGGAATGCGTATCCTCACCTGAATAACGGTCGGAGTTGTGAGAATACTTGTAGGTTGGTGGGAAGTATATATTTCCCTCGTTCCAACCAGAAAACACGTGCCCTCGTCTCTGTTCAATTCGAAGCTGGATAAAGAAAAACACAACCAAAAACAGTACTAAGAATTGTAATGCGACTAAGTGAACACTCTTTGTTGAACAAAGAAAAGAAGAGTTGTTTTAGAAAGTTAGAAACCTGATCCTTCTCTAACAAATCCCGCCAACTTTGCATCTCAACGAGAGCTCTAACTGAGCGATAAGGTAGAGTCAAGCGGTAGTTCAGATCTCCCAACCAAATGACCCGACTGTATCAAAACATAAATCATAAGAGATCAATCACATTCAACAGATGCTAGTATATGCTTGATAAAAAGATCTGTCTTACTCGTGCTCAACGATTGTTTCAGGGGATTTCTCATCACTGGTGCTACTGACACGTGGAAATCTCGTCTTCTTAAGAATCTCCATCACATCAGCATTTCTACGCAGCTCATCGCCCTCCTTCTGCCCCGATGTTAGATGTGTACATACAAAACAGAAGCTGGTCTGATGCAATACCATGCTGACAGCAATCGAACCCTACAGAAAGAAACCAAATCATCACCACTTCCTTCTCTCGAGTACAAAACTCGTGGTTTCACTGTGAAATAGGGATTCGTACCTTATTTCCAAGGTATCCCATCAGCCCTCGTCCAACACAAGAGACCTTCACATTCCGAACATGCTCCCTCAAATCTTTCCTGACCCACACGGTGAGATACACTCCTACCATTTGCTTACTCACGATTAAACAATATCTCGACTGTTTCACCTGTCTGTGACAGATATCGCTTTGGGTGGACCCACTGCACGACGTTGGTGAAAACAGCACTGTACTAGGTGAATCACTTGGGTAGAAATCATTTTCTGATGAACCCCACCTTGAAAAATCACTCGGTCTGTAATCACTTGGCCTATAATCACTGGGCCGGTAGTCACTTGGCCTACAGCTACTAGGCCGACTAGAGAATATAACGGGGTCACAGACGCTGTAACGTCTGTCAAGCTGTGGGTGTGGGGACGAGCCCGTGGCCTGAAAAGACTTGCGATGAAAGAAGGAGGCGTCCTTGTAGCGACTAGATCCATCAAAATCAGCATTGATTTCGATAATGGGGTAAGGGGGGGCAGGCGATGGGGTATGATTGCCGCTACTACTTGCGCAAATTCCAGGACGATTGTTTAATGTCTTTCTAATCAGGGATATCCATTTCTTGGCGGGACCGTTATCCTCGGTCCCCAGTATGTTACTTGGATTCAAGGGCACAATCTCCTGAAATCTGAGAACAAATTTCACAACAACAACAACAACAACCAGGATTTGACATTCAGACATTCAGCTATTAAAACGGGTCAAAACATTCGACATTTCCTAGGCAACCTGCCATGTAATTTGGTATGTATTTGACCCGAGTTGAGGTATGTGCCCTTAAAAAGAAGGGAAGCTAGCTTAGCTTACCCAAGAACATAGATATCAGCAGCAGGGGAAGCATGAAGCCATTCATCTAAGCTCATGTTATTTGGTGGACATTTTCCACCCACATTCCATGTTGCTACAAACACACTGATTTTTCAGTTGAACAAACAATTAGAAACAACACAATCAAGTAGACAACACCATGCTTTCATCAATACAAAAATACAATGAAAATGAAAATTACTCCTATTTTTTTTTTTTTTACCTATGATTCTGAACATCTATAATTCTTGGGTGCTCAAAATATTCCTCGCCGCCATCCCGTAACCCGTCATTGTTGATGTTGAAACTCTCTTTATGATCAAGAATACAACAAAGTTAGAATTTTTTTTGGCGGCTGTCAGGTGATATTGAGGTCCAACTATTATATTTATATTTTTATATTGGTGGCAGTTATTATTACCTCCGTCTACTAAGATTGTCACGTTTCATTAAAATACTATCAGTCTTAAAGTCCTAACGGGTCAAATAACATGACCAGGATGATTGCGAAATGCATAGAAATGACGGGTAGTAATCTTAAGACGATGAGTGTTATTTGACCAGTCATAATCTTTGGACGGTCCGTCTTAAGGGAGATCAACTGACTGAATTAATGTTACAAACCTGTTTTGCTCTTCTTGAGATTGCTTGGCTCAGTCTCAGAGAACCTACTCCTCCATTCAACATCCCCTAATTAAATCAGCATAGTACATAAACTACTTTATTTATTATTATTAAATATACTTAAACCACACTTAAGGGTATATACAAAACTTCAACTTGAAGCAATTAAGGATTTATTTAGAGTGATTAGCACTGGATCAACAATACAATTAAAGTTAAAATCCACAAAAAATACGAGACAGTCTCACGATAATCATACTAGCTACTGTAGTAGTTTAGCTAGTACTGAAATACGATTAATCTGAGACCATCTAAAGAAAAGGCCCACATACCTCCAAAAGCAAGTTCATTAGCATGAAAATGCTCAGTTTCTCTTTTACTCTTCACATTAAACCATTTTCTGATGAGTGATTTGGACCATGAAACCTTCATAACACACACAAATGTTTAGTGTTAGTCACTCGTTACCACTTACCAGTAGCGGACCCAGGATTTATCGAAGATGAGTTAGTAATGAAATAAGGAAGTTATAATAATAAAAATATTTTTAAAAAATCCCTCTACTATAATAAACTTAATAAAAAGAAAAAGAAAAAAAAAATTACCTTGGTTTTCTTGGGTTCTTCATATCTCATTGTTTCAACACTCCTTCATACAAGCTTATTGTTAAAATTTCGTTGAAAAATAGTTATTGTATATAGTTTTGATATTACAAAATTTGGCACGCTCGGTGAGACAGGGGTGAGCTATAGTATAATTTGGGAAATGTGGTACGAGGGAGGCACGCCTAGTGGGGGGATACGGTCACGGATATGGAGACGTGAAAGCACTAATAATAATGATGATGATAATATGGAGGAAATAAATGGGAATGCATAGACACACTCACTACTACTTAAATATGGTCATGAATCATGGAGGAGATTCTTTTAATATATTTATATTGTATGTGTGATTCTGTCATTCATCATTCATAAATGTGAAGTGATTTGTCAAGTGAAGGAGATGAAGGAGAAAGAATAAAAACACTTAACTCCCCAACTCTACAAGTATATATATATATTGCATTAAATAGAATTATATTATGGAGTAGAAAGAGTGGAAAGAAAGATTAATTAAGGGGGAATTGAAATAAATGTTGGAGTGTATTTGTTTGTGTAGGAGAGATATAAAGCAAAAGAAAGAAAGAGGGAGAAAAAATAAAGAAGGGGGTGCTTTTGGTAACAAGAAAGAATTTTGGTTGAGAGTAAAGTGCATTTGGAATTTGGATTAGGAACCAAATATGAGTAGATTTTATGGTTCATTTGTCTTATACTTCCTCCTCCGTTACATTTGATTGTTTCTAGTTACTTTTTTCATACTTGTCAATGCACGTTTCTTTTGTCTATCTCTAATTACATATTATAAAAATTTGATATTCATAACGTAGTAGTAAGATAAAGCATAGTGTATATATATAGCTAGAATAATTATTCCATACAGATACGGACGTTGGTCTCTCTTAATACGGATATATTCGTCTTCAGATTATATATAATAACAACATCTCGTACGTTTACTTAGACATTATTGACCTTAAACCAGGGTCGTCGATCAGCTAGCTAGCTCGACTCTAACACAATAACCCTGCTAACGGGTCGCCATGTCGATTCTGAGTCCAGATAGCAGGGTTCGGCCTGTGACAAGGTCTCGTATAGTTAAATGTTGACGTGGTTAACCAATGCAAATGGATTGGTTCGTCCTAACCTAAGCTAGCTAACCTAAAGACAATTTAAATAAAATTCCACATGACTATATTTTATCTTATATATTACGAAGTAGAAGTTACATTGACGATTTCACTTATCTATGAATATTGTCTAAAAAGCAAAATGCAAAAAATCAAATGGAACAGAGGAAATACTTTATATTCCGATGATTTGTTTGTCTATTTCATTTTAAGGTGTCTCAATCATTTATTTGTCTTTTTATTTTATGAATATTTTTTAATTTATAATTTGATCCTATGATACTCCTACAAACAAATGATCTGGACGGATGAAATATAAAACTAGTTCACTATTCAATAAGGTTAAGATTATCAAACAAATTTTGCTCAATCTTAACCCTTAACCTCTATCACTTCGACTTTTCAGTAACTTTTATTACACGGATTTCTTTATTAATCATACTTATCTCAGACTTTATAAATTATCCGTCCGCTCAGCCTTAAAAATGTCACTTAAACTTTTCACTGACTATTAATATTTCATATTTTCAGACACACTTCAGAGTTCATCCTCTATACATTATCAGTCCTCCTCGACTTTTATCCTCGTTAAAACCTCTCATACTCAAGTGGAAAGGTTGTGTTGTTAAAAACCTATGAAGTTGTTTTCTATTGGATTCGTCCTATACAATAGAGGGACGTTTCTGTAGAAAACTTACATTCAAGAACACGTTTTGATTGAAATGGGTCCTAAATTAATTGCTTAGATAGGCCCATCGTACTATCAACACTTCAAGAGTTAGACTGTTAAGGATAGTCACTGCAATGGGGGTGGGGTAGATATTAGTTTTGGCACGGTACATATTTAACTTTTTCTCGATTCTGTCTAAGAATAACAAATCAGTTCAAGCGGTAAGAACATTCTTACTACCAAATTTCGTTTCAAAATACATTTTGACTTTGCGAATACAAGTTAAAAAAATTATATTCGTTTCAACGAGTGGAAATCTAAAACCGTGCACTTCCCATTTACAAGGAATCGAACCCTAG
Organism: Agrostemma githago; assembly: GCA_958450325.1. Classification (NCBI taxonomy): domain Eukaryota; kingdom Viridiplantae; phylum Streptophyta; class Magnoliopsida; order Caryophyllales; family Caryophyllaceae; genus Agrostemma; species Agrostemma githago. The sequence continues at coordinate 74,077,218 of OY288247.1, read as the reverse complement.
ACCAGCATGACCAAATACTGAGGGGCCGTTTGGTTTGGGGTGTCAGGAAAGGGTAAGGGAAACAAGTAAACCGATTCCCTTTGTTGATGTTTGTTTGGGCTAATTATTGATTCTCTTTCCCTATTTATCCTATTAGCGAACCCTCTCATCCATCTACAATGAAAACCCCACCCCCCAAGGGTTTACCATTCCTTTTCCCTCCCATTACCCATCCCTTCACCTACCTTCATCATTTACTACTTGACAAAAAAAATTACATCAAGCCTTCAACTTCAAATACCGTCGCTCACCTCGAACTCCGGCACCGGCACCGACACCGAAATCCGACACCAGCACCAGCAGCGACCATCACTTTACACGTAAGTCGGATCTCTTCACCCGAATTTCCAGCGTAATTTTAAAAAAAATTGAAAAAAAAAGTGAAAATAAATAAATTAATAACACGTATGATTTTTTTATGGTTAATTATTATAGTGTCATTGAAAATAAATTTGATAAAATCATGGTGTTTTGAAAAAAATTTAGAATTTTTTTTTTTGATAATACATGTGAAAAATAATTATTTGAAAATAATAATGAAAAAACAAGGTTAACAAATATAATAAAGAGAACAGGTTAAAAAATGCAAAAACAAAGTGATTTCTAGTTTGCTAATCAAACAACCACAAAGGGAATCAAGGTTAATACCATTCCTTTCCATATTCAAACCAAACAACAAGTTAAATTGAGGGTAATCCCTTTCCTTTCCCCTTGTTTCCCTTTCCTAATTTCATTCCCTTTCCCCTATGCGAACCAAACGGCCCCTGAGTATCTACAAGACTACAAGTATTAAGTTATTTTGGAATGATGGTTAATGTGCAACAATCAACATTCAGGTTTGGTGACTTGGGTCACATGGGATCATATCAATTCGAGTTATAGGTCAAGCTCGAGTGTTCATTTAGTGTGTCATGTCGATCATCGGTACCGGGTTAATTAATTTTGTCAGGCCTACGGTTTACTTACGTGCTTAAGCCAAGCGTGAGGTGTTTTTCTTTTGTCAACGAAATCAAACCACCCTACAACAAGTTTAGAGCCACAACTGTAGTGTGTATTCTTTTGTTAAGGGATCGGGGAATTGCATAAAACAACACGAACATAATAAAACTTAAATAAAGTCTAAACGTGATGAATCTATGCTGTCCAAGGGCCAAAGCATGCTGATAGAAAGCAGTAGAGAGATCACGAACATTAGCATCCACTGCATTATCATCCAAGCTGTAGACTCCACATGACCGCTGATAAAACAAAATAGACTTACGCCATAAAGAGATAGAAAGGATGGGTGAATATATAACAGGTGACATCTAGATCTGTAGATATTACAAGGAGCAACTCCATAGATGATAATATCAGATACAGTACATCAGTAATTAAGATTACAAACATTTAAAAAGTAGAGTGAAATCTAAAGGCACGGGACGGGTTCAGGCCCTTCAGGGGGTGTTCTTCTATTTAATAAACCGCGTCTGAAACAGCATGCATCAAATAAAAGCATTATCAATTAGACTGAGGCATTTTCTGTGCAAGAGTCTGAGCTATAGCTCTTATGGTATTCGGAGTTGTTCTGCAGCATCCTCCCACCAGTGATGCACCCGCCTCCCGCCACTTCTCCACGTACGACACAAAGTCTTCGTCTGCTACCCCTGTTGATTCCTGTCATCCACAATTCCACACACTTATCTTAGACGTCACTAACATGACCAAAGGTAGTCACGTGTTCAAATCCTGGTTCATCAAACAAATTGCTTACCACCCATTGTTTCGTGATTCCGTCATATGTCTCCCCACTGTTGGGATAAATGACAATCGGTTTATCTGTCGCCTGTCAACAATGAAACAAGTTCAACTTGTTCAGATTACCATTTGAGAATAGGTCACGACATTTGAATTGAATCGGGGTATAGAGAAATAAACCTTTCTGATGTTCAGAATGAGGTCATGTATGAATCTGGGAGGAGTGCAATTGACACCGACAGCTGCAACATCCTTGCACGAGTCTGCAATCGCTGCACATTCCAAAATAGAATCACCACTGGCCACGCTAGTCCCGTTCTTACAAGAGAAAGAGAACCACGCTGGAATCTCGATGCCTTCTTCCTCAAGTAGCTCAACATACGCCTGCAAACATGCATGGTTGTCGTCATTTGTTTATGATATCAAAAACAGTAGAATGCCGGTTTTACAATTTATACCTTGGCTTCTAGCTTATTCGGGATTGTTTCAAAAGCAATCAAATCAGGTCCCGATTCAGCCAGAACTTGCACCCGTCTCCTGTGAAAATCTTTCAATGTCTCTACACTTACTGACTCGCCATAGTCTCCGCTGTGGAAAAAAGAGTAATAAGCATTTTGACTGCAAGATTTTGCATTTTCAGAGAGCTAAGAGAAGTAGTCTGACTGGCTGGCTACCTGTACTCGGAACCGTCGGCCAAGTAAGCCCCATAGCTGCCTACAGAAGCTGCAACTAAGATTTGTCTACTTTCTACGTTTTTGTTTGCATCCCAAGACCCTTTTGTGCATCGGTCGTTGTAGATATCACGTGCCTCACGGGCGATCTCAACACTTCGTTTGAGCAATACTTCAGCTTCTGCTTTGGATAAACCCTTTTCTTCGAAACCTTGAATTGTAGCCTGCACATACATTTCTGAATCAGAAACCGGAAAGTGAAGAATACAAGGGTCTTTGAATTAGAGTAACGCGGGGTGGGAAGGATACCTGGTACGATGCTGATATGATGATGTTTGCACCGGCGTCCAGGTAATCGAGATGTACCTGTAACATGAAGCAAATATATCTTGAGTTTAGAACACTGGCTTGATTGACTTGTCACTCTGAATTCGTACTTATTTTCGCTAATAGTCGTATTGTAAGTCCAACATTAGTCCACAAATGGGATAATGTGAGTGCTCATGTAACATGTATTGTCATGACTCGGTATACGATCCTAAAGGGTCTTGAAATTCATGTCAACTATTTTGATATTTGAACTCGTAAAGTAATTATTGAACTTCAACCATTAACCAAGCACTACGTAATATTTTTGGCTGGCGTAAACCATCAGGTAGGACCTCAAGAATGATAAAGCTCCCCGATCCTCCCTTGTGAGTTCTACCACCACGATTATGTTCTAAGTATTCAAACTCGGAATCTCTACTTAATCTAGAGCGAACCACACCTTGATCCTGGCGGTCTGTTATTTTTCGCGGTAAAGATTAGTGGTTGGACCTCTGATATCATACATTCATACCGGCCCATTAGGGTAAGACCTGTCGCATCTGGGCAGGATCTCGGACCCACAGTCACTCCCTAAGGGCTCGCTTGGGATGGAGGTAATTATTCCGAGGATAAAAGAGCAAAAATGAACTAAAAATGGATGAACTGTTGCTTGGTTGTGACATTTTATAGTGTAAAAGAGATATCGGGGAAATAATTACCCCATTGGGGGTAATGCATTACTTGGGGGATAGGGGAGTAATAATTACCAAATAAGCTAGATTTTCTTAATTTTTACCATTTTCGCGTAGAATCATCACTATTTCCGTCATTTTTTTACTCCCTCCCCACCACATTGATGTTCCCACTTCAATATGGCACATTGATTAAGAATTGATAATGAATGGTGGTAAATTGTTTGGTGGGTTCAAGATGTCAAATCACAAAAAGTAACCAATAGAAAGAGAGTAAATTGGATGAATAAGGAAAGTTTTGAAGTGGGAAAATCTTAGTGGGGTTTCCTTTTAAGGAAAGTGGGAAAATCTTAGTGGTGGGGAGGGAGTAGTTCATTTTTGCTCTATTACCTCCGGAATAATTACTCTCATTCCAAGCGAGCCCTAATTCTAATGTTAGTGAAGTGAATACTGAATAGTGATAAAGTAGAGTTCCATATGAGTTGTATAGATCATGGTTATCTATTAAGCAAGTCTTGGGTCTTTGAATTGACAACCGTAGTGGGTAATGTGTAAGCCCACTATCTTCAAATTTCATAAAAATCAATCAAAAATGTCTATAAGAAATACGTACAGTACAAGACAAATTGTTATTTAAGACAATCCTAATAATAATGATAGTCCAAAGAGTCATCATGTGTTACAAGATCGTCTTATAGAAGAATTATTCACGGTATAACATTTTTTGGTCTACAATTTTATGGTATAAGATGAACTTAATTACAAATTAAAAGTTTTTTGATAACTCTTTTTATTTAGTTAGTGGAATACTTTTTTATCTATAATTAATAATTTGGATTCATCCCATGCTACAAAACGATCTTATAAAAAAGTTTATTCATTATTCCATATAAAACAAGAAACTAATGCGACAAGGGTTAAGCACATAAATAATTGATCAAAAGGTTAGTGGGTTTGGCCCGCAAGTTACAACAATGTTTTTTTGGTACTAAAGTTGCAACACTTGCAACAATAATGTAACTAGTTCATTTCATAGACTATGTTCATCCAACGTACCAACGTTATACCGTACAATAATTCAATTATTGACACATCAGAATTCATGACAACCGTTCGACATTTTAGATATAGAGAAGGAAAGGGACTTGAATTCGAGACCTACTGTCCAGTATACATAATCTTAGTCACTAGAGATTCAATATATCTGAATTTAGGTGATTTTTTTTTAATTAAAAGTAAACATGTATGAGACGTAAAACCATCTCTCAAACTACTTGATGCATTTGAGACACAATGCATTGAATTCCCTATGAAATATGCATGTGTTAAAGCTTTCTGATAAGAACGAGTTAGAGTACGAGTCACGTAAACCTATTTATTGCTGACTGTCACGTAAATCTTTTATACTTCTACTATCTCTATTACGAAGAAAGATAAGATCAGTTGTGCGGCGCGCCACATCGCATATCATGCATCCACTAGCTTTTGCGTAACCAATTTCTTAGGTTTCAAGTTCGAATTCTCTCTAATACTCCCTCTGTTCAAGTTTAAGCTTCTCTTTTGCTTTTTCACGTTTACCAACGTGCATTTTGCATCGTTAATATCTTTCGTAACATATTAGTAAAAATTATGAAAATTGGATATTAATAATGTACTTTTAAAGACGAATCAGACAAGATCCCACTTGAATATATTTTCTTTAATAGATTGTCCTGAATATCGAAAGTTCTCCTTAATTATGAATAATGTCGAAAAGAGAAAATGGAAACTTAGACTTAACGGAATAAGTATGATACAGCTTTGTTGAAATAATATGGCAATTCTCAACCATCTACAAGCTCTATTCTTACATACTCATTTCACCCGAAAATCACACTTACCGGTTCAAATCAAATAATCGTAAATTATATCGCAGATAAGAATCAAAATCCAACTTCGTAGTTATAATACCGGAGCTAAATTCAAAAAAATGAATAAAACAGAGGAATTATAAATGAATATTTTGAACAAGGTCTCTCAAATAGCAATTCGGTTTAATAACCAAAATAAGAGTAAAAAGAGAGCTAACCCGGCGAATAAGATGGGGAGAGTGAATCAAAGACTTGGCACTCCAAAGAGAATCATTGAGATCAGCACCATGTCGTTCAAGCTCCGTCGCAAGCCCTCCATCCAATATTCCGTAGTTACACCCCGATTTATCCAGGAACCTAACGATCATATTATCATTATTATTATTAGAACTCATACTTTACAAATTGAACAGAAATGAAGAGTTTTGATAATTTGTTTGATGAGATTATGATTATTAGTAGGGGAGGTAATTGGTTTGACAATGCAGGACAGAGTTGGGCATGGCTAAATATATAAAGCAACAGGAAAGCGTGACAGTGAGGTTTGTTTGTATCTCAATTATTTGTTACACAATCAAGGAAGGAAGATGCGTGCATGTGTTCTTTTCTCTTATTTATTTTTTTGGATTACGTTTTTTATTTATAATATTAATGTTCTGTTATTTATTCCTTTTCATTTTGAGTGTGTATATATATCTCAAGCCCAGTTGTTATAGTATATCTTAAAATGAATATATCCCGGTTTAAGATTATACAGTAACCACCTCTTATATGAGACGTCCCACGATAAATTATCGTGAGACGGTCTCATATAAGTTTTTGTGACGATTATAATGTATCAAATATTAATTTATTTAAATGAATATATTCCAATTTAAGATTATAACATACGAGTATCAAATAATATCTGAGATTATGATGTATTTAGATATATTCCGTTTTAAAATTACTATAACATACTAAATCCATTTTGTTATTTTAACGGATAAACCAATCTTAGGGGTCGTTTGGTTACTCATCCAATTACCGGAAAGTGCATTTTCATGGAGTTGTTTGGTTGTCCACTTCCCGGAAATTGTCACTTCCTCCACAATGGGGGAAGTTACTCACCAAGTCTCTTGGTGTGTGTAACTTCCCGCATGAAGTCATTTCCCACGTGACAACCAAACAATATTTTTTAATTCACGTGAACTTAAAGTTCACGGTAACTTCATCCTCACATGGTGAACCAAACGAGTCCTTAATAATCACGTTTTTTTTCCAATGAAGAACATTATGCATAGTCATACGAGTATTACAATAATAGGGAAGGAGAATCGAACATGTGATGTATTATCCCGAGAGGACCTCCATTATCTTAATTACTAACCGAAGACATAAATTGAATGAATGACAGTATTTCATTAAGATGAATTAAAAGTTTTCAAGGGCTCGCTTGGGATGGGGGTGATGATTTCGGGGATAATAGAACAAAAATGAACTAGAAAATGACGAAGAGTAGTGATGATGTTAAAGCGGAAATGGAGAAAATGAAGGGAATCTAGTCTATTTGGTGGGAAAACATTACTCCCCTCTTCCCCAAGTAATACATTTCCCCCTAATGGGGTATCTCTTTTACACTATAAAATGTCACAATCAAACAACAAGCTACTCCATTTCTAGTTCATATTTGCTCTATTACCTCGGAATCATTAGTCATTACTCATCCCAAAAGTTCATTGATCAATGAAACGAGTCTCTAACGAAGAGTGCGGGCTAATTAACGAAAATACTCTTCTTAAGGAATAATCCAGTGCTAATCACCTTAATAAAATATACTTAGTACTCCTAATCCTAATAACTATGCAAACAAAATGGTCTCCATCGTACGTAGGATTATCTAATTTTGATTAAAAAATTAACGCCCCAAACACACGCTAATTTTAAATTTGTTTTAAATACTTCATTCATCTCGTTGATCTGATTAAAAACAAACAAATGAATAAGACGGAGGGAGGAGTACGGTTTACCATTCAGGTTATTTTGTTAGAACTATCTAAACCCATCTACACACTATCTAAATTTTAGATTTTTTTTGTTGAACACTATTAAAAAAATGAAAACAAATGATTTAAGCTTATAAGGAGTATAAATAAATGTGTAGTAATAAGTTTCATCCTATTTTTTACAAAACTACTTTAAATTATGGTCAATGCTCATCCTCTTTCATTATCTTAATCAAGTGACACGTCATTTCAAAATTATGATGATTATATTAACACGTCTATAGCGCTACCTCGTTAAAAACTTTGCTAGGAAAAGATTCATTGGGACAAAAATTTAGTTGAAGGAAAAAAGGGTAGCTAACATTATTTCTCAACTGATTATCTTCAGGAAAATCAATCAATTCAATTTTAAATAATAATTTTTAGAAGAGGTTAAATATTACAATACTTAATGTCGTCAAGTTAATATACACTTTTTATGTGTGAATAATAATTTGAGTAGTACTTAACAAAAAAAATAATATAAGTGTAATTACATAGTGTTAAATAAAAAAAGAGTCACCTAAATTATACTCCACCCATCCATTCAATTCTTTATGAGTTCACCATTTCTCCTCACAAAAACGGTTCCTACGTAAAGAATTGAATGAATCTGAGTATTCCGTTACTCTGTAGGTAGTATTTAACTAAAAAAACTTTTTTTTTTGTTGGAAATCGTCATCATTTTGGGTGACACCCATAAGACACATCCCTAGTATTTTTGCATAAGTTCTTCGACAACTATGGCAAGTTGATCTTTTGGTGTGTACGCAACTCAAGTCTCACAATGGAGTATTAGATCAAGTCTATCTCCTATCGTATTTTTATATTCCGTATCCATTTTATGGTCGAAGTAGAAAAGTTACGATAAATTCATTAGGATTAAATAAAAAAAAATTACACAAATTTTTGTTTGTAATGGATATATCCGTCACAAACATGTGGCGGGTCAAGTAGTACATATAAGACAAAAAGGTATAGTGCATGGGAAAGAGAAAAATTCATGTGAATATTTTATCAAGTGGGTAATACTTAACTCGTCATCAAGTGGATATATCCGTCACAAGAAAGACTTGCTGAAAAATTTATTAAAAAAATAATTATGAATTACTGTTTTGATGTAATATTAAAAAGTTTGTGTATCGATATGACACATAAAATAGGACAAATGATCAACACTCGGACATGACTCAAAACTAGACAAAATCATACTAATATTTAAATGGGTCACATAACTCACATTCTATCAAGACCCTCAACCCTGGTCAGCCAATTTCATGTCAAATTCGTGTCGTGTTATTATTGTGACTTGGATCAAACCATTTATGGTGATGGGCTTTCTTTGAAACTCGTTGAAGTGGCGATTAGTTTTTTTTGGGCCTTAACTGCAGTCACTGCTCACCACCAGATAGGTTTCCCGAACAATAAAGCCCAATGACATGTGTATAGCAAAACCCGTATGAACTACTCCATTATATGGGATGATCGGGTCACTTAGATCGATTACGAGTGGCTCTGATTTAGAGTTAAGTTTGTAAACAATCTTAATTAATGTGAATAACTAAGTTCTAATATCACATGTTAGCCTATTATTAATATGACATAAATTTCAAAATCTTCGAACAACGTGAAAGTTCCAAACGTGAGATTAATTAAGATGAGATTAAGACATACCTCATTACGGAATAAATCGAAATCTAATACGAGGTAGGTTTCTCTCTCTTGTCATATAACATAACAAGTGTTATTTGACCCTGGTCATAAGCATTAGCATTGAGCATGAAGTTTCTGATGGGAAAAACTCTATTATATGGGAAAAGAGAGATCTAGATTCCTATTAGGATTTTAGTTTAATTTAATCTTGACCTTATCTTCTGATTCGATTTTCAATAAGAGCACGATTATAGCGAAGAATGACAATGGCCCCACCAATAATACTTTTGTCTTATCTAGCTATTTGGTAGTTATTTGATCAATTGACTCGTTATACGTTTGTGATGGATATCTCCGTTACAAACAAGAATTTGTGACTAAATACGGAGTATCCCGTAATATTATACATCATAAAATATTCTTACAGAATCGAGTTGGGTCACTCGAGTTAGTAATTGTATGGGCCGGGTGGGCTTTACTTCAAAATGCTTAATTGGATCAAGTGTTTTTGGCCTTTGATTATACGGATTACATGTTAGATCAATTTTATAGTAATCGGATTGAGTCCATGGACCAAGTAGAATCGTGTCGGGCCGATCGAGTTTGGATTAAGTTGTTGCTTAGTTAAGTCAATTTTGAGTTATATATGATTATTGAGAATTGGTTATTTTTACTATTGAATCATGTCGAGAGACCGAATTGTATAAGTTATACTCCATATTAGTTTCAAGGTCAAGTGAGGTCGGATTTGGTTCATAGCATTATACCAAATATCGATTAGCCTTTGATCTAAGTATGATAATCTTCATTACGTTTTCTGTTCTATAGGCGTCAATTATCCTTCACCAGGGTCAAGTTGAAGAACGAGTTCTGTCATCAAATCGATTTTGTTCGAGTAAAGTCGGGTTGTTCGGGCCCCAGTGGGGGCTATCCTACTTAGTGGACATATTGAACGAGAGTCAACTAGGTTGGGGTGGTTTAATGTTTGGCCAGACCGATCAACATAAAGTTTGTTATAATAGGTTGCAGAGGTTACACATTCAGGTTAGGTTCGAGTCTAGGAAGTACAACCTTGACTCATACCATCAGATATAAGCAGGTTAGATAGGTTGGAGGTACGATCGAGGACGAGATGCATGAGAATTGAGAAGCGAGCCAGACCGGACCGGTTGAGTTGCAATGTTAGCCAGCTCTATATAAGACTAAGATCATATTCCATGATACTAACATTTGGTAGCTATATTCCACCAAGCCAGGTTTGTCCACATTCTAGGGAAAGGCAATTGGTCCAGGCCTTGACAACAAACCAAATACATACCATGACATAAAGCCAAGCTACTATAAGCTACCCAACAACTTCAATCATAATGGTATATTGGTATGTAATTTGTATATTTTGTAACCATTCTTTTTGTCCTAATGTCAGGTCCCCTTCTTTTGGATCGAAATAGATTAACTGAATTGAACTGAATTGAATTGAAATATGCTGAAGTATTGGGATAAAAAGAACCTCCTGAATTAAAGCGGACTAAATTAAATTGAAGTGGTCTGAATTAAATTGAAGTGAACTAAAGCAAAGTAAATCGGAAAAAATTTGAAAACTAAAGAGGTAAGTATATATAAGCAGTGATAAAGCAAGTAAAAGTGGAGTGAAGCAGGTTAACACTTGGTACAAAGTCAATCCAACTACTGAGTACTTACTCTCTACACATCTAGAAATGAGTGATCGATCAGAGAAATGGTAATGTAGGAGTGATACCAAATGAACCCTTTCATATTTGCTTTTCTTCTTTTTTTACACTTTCTAGGGTTTAGCAAGGCGTTAGGCGTCAATACCTATAATATGATCTAACCTTCTCGAAACATTCACGTGGTTAGATAAGAGTTACTTGTATAAAATAAAATTAAAAATCCCGGGAATAAGAAACGCTTTGTTCATCTCAGAATATACTCGTCACAAACAAGAAATTATGTTATTTACTCCCTCCGTTCTAATGAATTGTTTGTTTTTTCTTTTGGCATGAAGGATAAGGGATCCAACGAGTAAGTGACATGTGGAGCAAAGCTCATGAGAAGGTCAAATTGCATATAAAAAACATTCCTAAAATAGAAAGATAAACAATTCATTGAGACGCCCCAATATGGAATAGACAAACAATTCATTGGGACGGATCGGAGGGAGTATATTTTATTGTTACGGTAAACGTTTTGACAACGTAACCATGAATATGATATGAATACATTTGGTCTTATCTGTTACGAAGTATTATTCACATGTGAATTAATATGAATAGAGTCATTTAGTTTCAAAGAAGATTAACGTAAAAAAAACACAATATAACCATGATTCATAAATACATTAGTATTATTTTGTCCCGCTTAATTAATCATTAAAAGTAAGTTTCATAGAGGGAATGATCATAAGAATTTTTGTAGGAGATATCCTTGGGGTAAATATTTATAACAAACATAAATTATTTGTACAAAGTATTATTTTCATTCTTGAGTTGTTGACCTTGATTAAGTATGATAAATGATAAACACGGTGTGACAGAATCGGAGGAAGTAATCAGTTTTGCTAGGATTACTAAAAGAAAGGAAAATGAGTTAGCACTACTGGGTGGCGCCCAAACGCCGCCACCCTTTCACATGCATCCCTCATTATTGGGGGTCCCCTCCGTTAATAAAGGATGCATGTGAGGGGATGACGCTGAGTTTGGGCGCCACCCAGTGGCACCCTATTATATATGGAATAAGAAATAATGTAATAAGTGAAGTACTGCATTCTGTTCTTTCGAATTACAACATATATACAAAGTATTTTTTTAGGGTAGTTTCACTAGAATTGTCACATTTCTATTATAGAGGTACTTCTATATTTTTGTTACCGAAAATGTTTTACTTTATTAGTGATACCTAACATTCACACTCAGAAAATAGTATCGTACCACCAGTTGCACTCGAAAACACTCACAATCGTATTTAATGTACAAAAAGTAAACGTTATAAATCCAAAAAATTGGAAGAGTATATAACTTCTTAATTCTATAAGGGTATTGTAGAACCAGATATTGACATAGGATGATTCGTACTAGTAAACACGAAAGCAGCCTAGACCTAAGCTAGTTACGCATTTAGGACGATTTTGGTATATACTTCCACTAAATTTCCTCCTCACTTTCACTGACATTCCTAAGTACATGTATAAATACACACAGAACACTAGTACTCCATTTACTTTCCTTAAAAAAAAAACACTATTTACTTTATTACATACTGTAAATGCAATACATATGCTTAAGTTATCCCAATTCACAAATAATAGTGTAAGGTTAACATTATTTTTGGTATTCTTGAGGTGAGTCATGAGGAAGTCTTGTCTCGAGATTTATGTGAGTCTTATCAATAATGTTGCAAAGTTTTGAGAAAAATCTTAAGATTTTGATACTCTTGAGAAGATTATTGGTAGCCTTGAGCCGAGTCTTGTCTCAAGACTCGTGTGGGATCTACCAATAAAGTACCAAAGTCTTAACTTGAGTCTTGAATTTTAAAGACTCAATTTAAGAATTTTTGTGAGTCATGTTCATGTTACCAATACAGTTTCACGTGTGAGACAGTCCAATTTCATGAAAAGATAATTTCTTTATTACTGCTATATGAACGAAGTTCTTATACAAAGAGACTGTTATATGATATGAAAACCGTGTTAGCCAATAGTAGGTATTGTGACAGTAAAACTAGGGCTTGAACGCATGAAGTCGACATTATGATCACATATTTCCTTTGGTCTGTGCCATACAAATTTGCAGCAAATGCAATAATAATAAGAATAATGATATGTGCCTAAGTTTTTGGATAACAGACGTGATTTCACGTGATTTTCTCCAACACTTTTATGTTACACTACTATACTTACAATATTGAGCGGGTCAATTAAATGGACCACCAACCTCAACCTCAACCTCCATTTTATTTTTATTATATTCTCTTTTTTTTCATCCGACATATTTTACTCCCTTTTTTTGCTCCTCTATTTTCCCTCCTTTTCTCGTTTAATTTAATTTACTCTCACCCTTGTAATTTGGCCTTTTCTTGGAAAGAAACAACGACAGCTTATTATAATATTATTATTATTACTCTTTTTTTTTTTGGTTAACACTAATAAAGAGAAAAAGTGGTAAAGAGTGAGACTGTGAGAGTATGTAGAGTAAATCTTAAGCATGGCACCCAATACGGATCTTATTTTACTTACTTTGATTATTCTTATTAGTAACCTTTTGTTGTGTATGTACTTTGTTTTACCAAAGAGAATTTGTCAAAAGTGTGAATCCATTTTTACCAATTTGTAGTATATATGCATGTTACATCAAAACATCATCATCGCCGTTTCTCGGTTCAAAGGGAGTCATAAGGATGATTATGATGTTAACGGGCGTTTAAACACAGATCGTCATCACTGAATATCACCTCATAAGTCATAACTTTTTTTTGAAGTGACTGTATTATTTTACATCTGCAAATTTTATCTTCATTTTTAAAATACTTATATAATTATGCTTATATAAAGTGGTAGTTATATTCTATCACTTATTGAATTAGTCTAATGAAACCTAGCATTGAGAAAGTAAGATAATTTTGACTTAACGGGCACTGTACTAATATATCATTAAATAAAAAATATGATAATTGAGTGCGCTCTTTTCTAGACAAAAAAAAATAGTACTCTATATATAATTCACAAATTATATTGTATAACCATTTTACTGTGCGATAGAAAATGACTGCCTATGTTATATAGTGATCACGTTAAGTGAATGATTAGTACTCTGTACTATCTAATCTGAATTCTGAAGTGATCGCTTTTTTCAGTCGTACTATAAACAGGTACTTAATAGACAATAATTAGTAAATATAATTAGGCCCATAATCAAAATTAGGGAAGAGTTGACATTGCAGGGAAGAAGTCGAGCAGAAAGTGACATAGAGATGAGTCTAATAATCACATTTACGATGGTTTACCCTAAAACACATACACCAGTAATGATCAAGGTAGTTTATGATTAGGTAATTAAGAACCCAATACACTGTCGTTTATTTCTTTCTTAGTTAAACGTTAAGAGGAAAGATGTTGGATTAAATTGTCCCTTAGTTAGCTAGTTAATGGGGGGGTTTTTAGAGTAACTAGAATATGGAATTTGGTAATTGAATAACAAGGACAATTAGCTTATGTACTTTGTGTAAGACAAACTTGTGTTTTAGGTGCTTACGACGTCAGACAAAATAACATTAATAAAACATCTCATTCACTTACATTTTGATGCATGCCGTGAGACCAACGTTGTTTCACTTGTTTCTAGCTATTATATACCTTTGGTTTTTAGTTATTCGACGCATAGATAATGAACTAGATAGTTAGTCATGAGATGGCGATGGTCCGGGCATGGCGATGTGGGTTAGTTTCATGTTGTATCGTGTCGTATCATATTGACGTTTCTGTGAAATGAAATGAAATGACGGTTTAGGTATGACCCACAGCTATGGTGTGTCATGTCGTGTTTGGTCTTGACGTGCCAAAGTGTTGGACCGTGTCAGCCAACCAACTCATGTGCGCGCTTGATCATGTCTAGTTTTAATCAACTTGAATCTGGATTAAATGGTTGGTTTAAATAGACTAAACAGTGTGGTATTAGTTTTTCGTATATGTATTACCATAACAAAAGTCACATAAAAAAAGTTACCATAACAAAAGTCACATAAAATCACTAGGTGGATTTACCATGACATTTTACGCTGGTATATATTACTCAGGTATGTTTCAAAAGAGTCATCACTCTATACCTATGCTAAAATTGTCGAATTACTACGGTCTGTATTTCGGGTTACTTGTCAATAGTCAAAATGAAAATGAACGATTATGAATCAAGTTGTTTTGCCCCATCACTTGTGAACATTTCTGTACCGCTCTATATAACTCGATTAAATTAACTTAGACTCAAATTATAAAATCTTTAACAATGTTATCTAGAACGAGCTACTCCGTATATTATAAATTTAAACGGTATTCACGCCCTCTATATATGAATTGGGGTGGGATCACTCACATGATTGAAACGAGGCAATTGTAGTTAGTTACTCGTAGTACTTAATGACTCGTATGTAGTCGTACGTTATTGGAATTAATAGGAGGAGGAGGATGCAATAATGAAGAAATTGATTGAGGTAATTAGTGGGTAATTTATTAGTACGGCGGATGAAGAACGTAGTGTATGTGTATGTAGTTTGTCTATATGCGGGTGGATTATAATAACAAGTCAATGTGGGTGGAGATTCCTAGGTTTTACATATGCGTATAGGCGTATCCAGTCAATGCTCTCTGCTTTTATTTGCTGAACCTCCACGTCAATATGCTCCAAATCATTAGAATATCTATCACTCCAAACACTACTTTTGCTTCCACACTCTCGCTTAATCGGTTGTGATCATATTGTCTACTGTCAACCATTCATGTTCCATTCATGACTTGAGTAGCTAGCTCACCAAAGACTCGTTTGGTTGACCAAGGAACGGTTACAAATATTGAAAACCGAAATTTTAATGTTATTGATTGAGTAGAAAGGTTTATGTAACATATGATATCGAGACTGTTTTCTAGTCCGACTCACGGTGTAAAACCAGGGGCGGCTTAGAGGGGGTTCAGGGTGAGCAAGGGAACTGAGCCTCCAAATTTATTGGACCCTCATAATTCTCTTTCTGAATAGTTACTCTATCTCTATATATAAAATTGTGGTGGTTTGAGTCACTCTTCTGCTTGAAAGATACAGGGGTCAAACCTTGTCGTTGCCATATAAGAACCTCAAACTCGAGACTGGAATTGGGTCTCCAGATTCATTAAGACGCCCCTGTGTAAAACTATATCAATGTAGTATTCTAGGATATCGAACATGTTTTTTAAGATATTCAATTACATCCCTTAGCTTCCCTCAAATTGGAGTATGGAATTTAAGAAGATAAGCAAATTGAGAAGCACTAAGAGCCTTAGTGAACATGTCAGTCAGCTGGTCCTTTATGTCCTTTGTATATGCATAGACGAGTTGAATCGATTAAGTTACGTTGTCTAGCAAAGCAGCACATACAAAGTGACAATCGACTGCAATATGCTTCATTTGTTCAAGGAAAAATAAAGCTAAGGATTGTGAGCAATGTATAAGGCAACCCCATTATATCACAATAGATAGACCACATTGTTTCGAAGTCAAGACACCTAATAATAAGCTAGCTCGAAAGCAAACCCTAGCTTGAATGATAGCAGTCGTGGGCTGGTAATCTGTCTCTGTGGAAGAGCGTGAATGTTAAACGGACCTAGCTAGGTCTTTCATATGAAAGCAACTACGATTCGAGTAAGTCTTAATAGAATTAAAGATAGAGGCAATAGCACACGAGCCTTAAGGTTTTGAAGTCTTCATTTATTTCATAATCTCGCAACTTCTCTTGCAAATTGTTTTAGAAGTTCATCGTCACTAAAATTCGTGTATCTCATTTAAGTTTTAGGTTGGTTGTACGAGATCACATACATATAGAAGTAACTAGCTAGTTATGTATTTCTATCCACTATTCGTATCTTGACTAACTTCTTATAGAATTGTAGTCCATAATAAATATTGAAATTATATTTACAAGTGTGTACCATAATATAGGACCATCACGGTTCATTTACAAGCTACTATATAATAGGAGTACATACTCTTTTCCTTTACATTTATGAAGCAAAAAATAAAGGAGTTACAACTAATGAAATATACACTCAAAAACATAAATTCAACGACATGGTTCAATATCCGAATAACTTTTATAGTACTCCCTCCTATTCTTTGGATTTACCCCATTTGAATAAAATATACCTCTTATATGAATAAAAAGTGGGACAAATCCAAATCCAAATCCAAATCCAAATAATTAGAGGGAGTAAATCTTATATGAAATCATCTCACAATACAATTATCGTGAAATCGTATGAAAACATTCAGCACAACTTTTATATCAATGAGAAGATTATAGCTCTATGTACAACTGATTTTATAATTTTGAACTTTATCACAAAAGCTTTGAGTTTTTTCTATGAACTTTTTAAGTTTTAGTACTCCCCCGTCCCAATGAATTGTTTGGCTATTCCATATTGGGGCGTCTCAATGAATTGTTTGCCTTTCTATTTTAGGGATGTTTTTAATATGTAATTTGATCATTGGCTCCACATGTCACGTCCTAATTGGATCTCTTTCCCTTGGTGCCAAAACCAAAGGCAAACAATTCATTGGAACGGAAGGAGTATAAAGTTATCGAGTTAAATCACATACTCCGTACACGTTTAAGCTAAAAAACTTACTCCCTCCGTTCCAATGAATTGTTTGCCTTTTCTTTTGGCACCAAGGTTAAGGAAATCAATGAGGGGGTGACATGTAGAGCAAAACTCATGAGAATGATCAAATTGCATATAAAAAATATTTCTAAAATAGAAAGACAAACAATTTATTGAGACGCCCCAATATGGAATAGGCAAACAATTCATTGGGACGGAGGAAGTACAACTTAGCTCATAAACGTATATAAGTTCAGAAAATATATACAACTAATCCTAAACCAGACGTATATAAGTTCACCTTAATTGTACAATACTATTGTCCAACCAGAGAGTATAATCCTAAACCTATTTTCCCTCTTGTACTAGATCTAAACACTTACCAAAGTACAACAACCTCCTACTATATTATCTCCCCACAATATGAGCAATAATAACACCCCATGGTCAAACAACCAACCAAACAAAACTAATTGGTTGAAATGGTCTACATCCTACATTCTACACTTTACATTCTACAAGCAACAATCCATAGTATTATTAGTACCATAAACACATTAATTAATTAATCCCACAATTAATTACAAAAATCACACCCAATAATACATAATCAAAACAATAAATACCCAATTAAAAACCAAATTATTTACACACATACTAAATAATTACATACGTTACACATTATTTTTATATTGATTTACAGTAATGGTGGGTGGGGTGGGAATACTTGGAATTGGTAGGGTCGGGTTATCAGCACGAGAAAATCCCTCTTTCCCGCTTCTTCACTCCTTCAAAATCCTCTCCTCTTCTCCTCTCTTCATCTTCTTCTTCTTCCTCCTCTTCTTCATCTTCTCTTTCCTCACTTTACTCCACTCACATAATCCCCGAGACCAACACCCTACATTTATTATTCTTTCTCCTACACTAGATTTCTCTCCCTTTTCCATTATATTCATTCATTCATATATATATATAACCCAATCAATTACTACCACTTTCATCTATGTGATATCAAAATTTATCGTAGTCGTTTTTTTTATACAAATTTGTAATAAAATCAATAAAATTAATTAAATAAAAAAACTCGGGTTTGATTCATGGATACTCCTGAGAGGAACCAGATCGGTACCCCTCTTTCTAAAATCGAGGTCGGTTTCGGGTTTTTTTTTTCTGGGTGTGATTTGATTCTGTTTTTTTTAGGTTACCCTTAAGTTTTAAGGGTTACCCTTAAATTTAAGGGGTTAAAGATGGAAACTTTCTTCGTTTTGCATGTGTGGGTGATTTCTTTCAATGTTGTGGGTTTTGTAGGTAGATCACTAATTGAAGTTTATCTGAATTAATTAATTTGTTTTCTGAAGTAATTAGTTTGTTAGTGTTGTGTAATCTGTATGGCAATGTATATGATTAGTAAGTAATTAGTTGGATGATTGTTTTCCGTTTCGGGTTTTTTTTTTCGGGTTACTGTGAAGCTAATGATTGAGTTTCTAAGTTTAGAGCTTTATGATTTTCACACTTCATTGATCAAAGGATCAACTGTGTAAAACCCTGTTGATGAAGTAATTGATGTTATGTTTTGATGCTGCATTCACTAGATTTGAGACGAATTGACGATGTGATTATCGTCTGTGGAATCTGTACTTGGTAGTTGATGTTTTTTCTGAATGTGTGTGTTCCTGTATGTATGCAGGAGTCTCCATTTTCAAACTTTGCTAACAGTCTTTCTCCGATAAATGCTGTTAAGACGATACATGTGTCTCAGACGTTCAGCTCGCTTAGTTTTACATCGCCTCCTTCTGTATTCACATCGCCTCATGTGAGTCTGCAGAAGGAGTCTCGGTTCTTGAGAAGGTACAACAACATTACTGCAACCTGCAATGGTTCTTAATTATCTCGACTTCTTACTGTCTCGATTTCACGCTTCATTGTATCTAATATGGAGTATGATTTGTGTTTATGTTTTTAAAGGCACCAGGCTTCGGATACAGTTAAAGCGCAGTGTTCTAATGACGAAGAAACGAAAACATCTGATGTTGCTGAACAAGGAACAAATGCTGATCAGCAGCCTAATGTTTCGACAAAAGAAGACGCTGTGGGTGAAGGGGTTCCGTGTAATGAACGTTCTACAGAGCCAATCTGTGATCTTTCAGACCCACGGCCTCTCACTTATGACAGCGGAAGTCCTGATTATAGGACGTCGAGTTCCACGGCCCTTGTGCCATTTGTTGATGACCCTACTGTTAGGGGATCATTTCCTACTGAAATGAAGTCACAGGAAGTGAACCATGATAATGAAGAGACGGGGTGTTATTGGGAGAGTTTAATCTCGTGCAATACTAATCTGTTTGTTTTTGATTCCCCTAATGACGCGGAAACAAGAAAAGCAGGACCTTTTCGAAAGTCATTGGAAGAAGAAACCAATGTTTATGCTTCTCTTTTGTCGCGTTTCCCATCTGATGATGCGAATGTTATGGAACCTTCCTGTCATGCCGGTTCAGGTAGTTATAATGAAGCACATGAAACTACGGGTTTATCAACTCAGCCCACAGACATGAATGAGTTGAAGCAGTTTGATCAGGCATCTGAGGATTTGGGAATTACTAATGTTAATGAGTATTTTGCTGGTGAAACTGTTGAAAAATCAGGAAATAAGGTGAGCAATTGTTACACATCTGAAAATATTTATGTGACATCCTGTCGTCGACAGTAAACCTTGATAGTAATGAATAGTACATTCAGTGATGCTATTTTTTTTTGAAAAATGCAGAATTTGAACAGTTTATATCGAGGAGTAAGGCGACGATGCCTAACTTTTGAGATGGCAAGACCTAAGAAGAACGTAGATGGCGTTTCCTTTGTTAATTCGACTTCATCACAAAATGAAGGAAACCCGATGTCTGCAAGTAAGCACCCGGTCACCCCTCAAGGTGATTCCTCAAGGTGCATATTTCCAGGGATTGGTCTGCATTTGAATGCTTTGGCAGCAGCTGCTTCAAAGGACTGCGGAATTGCCTACCAAGAATTGATTTCTCCAACAACTCAAGATCCTCTTAATAAATCTTCCGCTTCAGCTTCTTTTGAAAAAGATGGAGGTGTCCCTACTGAAAATGGAGGTGAAGTCATGGAAGATCTAGCACAGCTAAATTCAACTAGTCCGAAGAAGAAGAGGTATGTACTGTACTACTGTTTACTCGCTCTCTTTATTTTCCTCGGTGATGTTTTTCTTCATTAATGTTCTCTTTGCATTGCGATCCTTGCAGACGGAAATTTGAAGATGGTGGAGAAGGCGAATCCTGTAAACGTTGCAACTGCAAGAAATCAAAGTGCTTAAAACTGTAAGTCGTTTTAATTCAGTTTGATATCGTCAAGTGCTAAATTTAGGAGGAGGAAGGTATAGGGAATTGAACTGTTTTTAAAACTTGGTATAGGTATTGTGAATGCTTTGCTGCGGGTGTGTATTGCGTGGAGCCATGCTCATGTCAAGAGTGTTTCAACAAGCCAATTCATGAAGATGTAGTTCTTGCAACTCGCAAGCAGATTGAATCTCGTAACCCACTTGCATTTGCTCCCAAAGTTATTAGGACCTCAGATTCCGCTCAAGAGGTTGGGGTAAGTAAATTGATAATGGAAACGACTCAACGACTGTAATTCATGTTACTAGTAGTTTATTTAATGATATTATACTTGCCGTGGTTTAAACAGGAAGATTCCACCAAAACGCCAGCTTCTGCACGTCATAAGCGAGGCTGCAACTGCAAGAAATCAAGCTGTCTGAAAAAATACTGTGAATGTTATCAGGTATACCATTTTACCACTTCACCAGACTCTATCATATTTTCTTTACCCTGGACAGTCGTATGATAAGTGAGATTTTGTTGTTTTGTAGGGCGGTGTTGGGTGCTCGATTAACTGCAGATGCGAGGGATGTAAAAATGCATTTGGTAGAAAGGATGGTAAGTTCATAATCTTATTCCTTTGAGTAAAACATAATCTTGTTCATACTAATAAGAATCCGACTGAGGCGAGACTGACTATTCATGTTCAGGGTCTACTTTCCTTGCAATCGAAAATGAAACAGAAGAGGAACAAGCTCCTGAGAAAAGGGTTATAAATAAAAGCTTAGATGTTCCTGGATTCCGCAGCGATGACAGCAAGAGTTCTGAATTTCCCCTTCCTAAGACTCCTTTAAGTCATTTCAGGTATGCATTTATGACTTGCAGAACTGTCTGCCCTTTTTATGCTGCGACGTGAGCTAGACTGGTTGAACAGGTCGTGTTCCTATGGACTGAGTGCCGGTCAAAAGTAGACCCGGCAAAACTGGCTTGACCTGACCTGACCCGACACCCTAGTTGAAAACCCGACTTTGACCTAACCCAAATATTTAATACTCGTACATCTTGAGCTGACCCGGTTTCCATGTGATAGGCAAGTAGTCCCAGGGCAAACATCCTCGAAGGGAAAGCCACCAAGACTGTCATTAATGACAATCAGTTCATCGTCATCCCTACATCCAAACGAAGGACAAGGAAGATCGACATATGTTACATGTCAATTCAAGATCGAGAAGCCATACCCAAATGGTTCAGAAGACGGAATGTTACCTGACGTCCTTCAGAACGGTAGTAGCAGTCCGCCTAGAATCGCCCTACAGACATTGTCTCCAAATAGCAAGAGGATATCTCCTCCTCAACAAAGCAAGGGGGGAGTGTCGTTGTCCCCTAAGCTTAGGACCAGCCGTAAGTTGATCCTCCAATCCATTCCGTCTTTTCCTTCACTCACCCCTGGCCGTTAAATCAAATCAAATTAGTTACCATGTCGCGTGAGATGGTGATGATATGAAATAAGACGATGCTGTTTCGAGTTAAAGTTAGTGTCCATTGTATAATAATAATGTAATCTTAGTGTTTTTTTTTGTTTTCATAATGTTTGTTCATCATCCATCTTCTTGATTGATAGTAGGAATTATGTAATGAGTAATGTTACATGACAGTGAAATGGCTCATTTCGCTTATTCTTCTTCATGGATTTGTTTTTTTGCACATTTATTATGTTGGTGTAGAGTTAGTTGTTTGTAATGTTATGGGAAAACAACAATGAGGCACAGCTATCATTTTTACAATTATTACTACCATCTTCTGTCAAATCAGAGCGTTTGTTTCCGTTCTATAATTAAGTTAGCTTCCTTTTCACAAAAAAAGAAAAAAAAGTAAGTACCCTGTACAATAGGTTGCAGGTTTGAATCTTCTCGACTATTTCCTCCGTTTCAATGAATTGTTTGTCTATCCTTTTGGCGCCAAGAGTAAGAGATTCAATGAGGAAGCGACATGTGGAGCAAAACTCATGAGAAGGTCAAATTGCATATAAAAACATTCCTAAAATAGAAAGACAAATAAGTCATTGAGACGTCCTAATATGGAATAGGCAAACAATTCATTGGGACGGAGGGAGTACCTTATAATGCGACTCAACACGTTTCATTGATGAACAAAAAATTCTCCATTTTCGTTAATCATAATCAAGGTTGAAAAGTAAACAAATTAATGAGAGTCGAGAATTGAGATCCTCAAATTGAATACTCCATATATACGGGGTAAGAATAATTTACAAACAAACGAATGAAATGAATACGACTTAAATAACCCGATTTGTACTATAGGATGGGCGGTATGTTCCTTACACAAGCCATTTCATAATTCAAAATCTTACAATGTTTTTTTTTTCAGACTAGTTGCTTGACTGCGCGCGGTTTTGTTGGGTTACGGTAGTTTTTACATTTTGGTGTTTGACTTTAGTTGATCTTGCCGTCTTTGTTTTGGTTAATTGTTGTGTTGTGTTTCTGCGTGTAGTAATTAAAGACTAACGAAAGTTCTATTACATTAATCCACATTAATCCATAACCATACGATATTACGTATAATTGAGATTAATATAAGAAGCGCTTTATAGTTTAGATTATTGCCATGAAATAACTCAATAAAAAGCTCTGATGTTACCCTTATTTTGAGCAAGTTAATTGATGAATTAAGTTTGTTTTCCCAACGTTTTTGGTATCATAGCCTCTCCAGTTAGATGATTATACAACCAGTTGTACATAGTTCTATGTACAACTGGTTTTAAGATTTTGAACTTTATCACAAAGTTTTTGAGTTTTGCTGTAAATTTTCTGAGTTTAGTGTAAAGTTGTCGAGTTAAATCATATAAATGTTTAAGCTCAAATACTTAGAACTTAGCTCAGAAACTTTTATAAGCTCGATAAATCAATATATATATATTTTAGGCTTTTTTCGAGCGATCTTATTGGTCCGTTTCATCAAACCTCAAATTAGAAAAGTATCATAAATAATAATAAAAAATCAATTAGAGAATCTTTTAATTATTACAGTATATATTTAATTTATTATATTAATGTGATGTTTTACAATTTTGAGGTAAAAACCTTTAGAGTTCATTTTTTAAAAACATAAAATAAATTATAAAAATGAAATAATTAGATTCGTGGTAAAAAATGTTTTCATTAGAGTATAAATGTCATATTATTTGTTTCACGTTATGTGATGAATTTATTACATATAATTGTTGTAAATTTATCCCACATCGACAAATTTTAATATGATGATGAAATTCTATATTATAAATAAGAGTAATCATTCGTTCTTTGATATCTATCAAAAGTTTTTTGAATCTAAAAAAGAGTTTTTAAGACTATAAACCTCAATTAATTATCCCACATCGAAAAATTAGACGGGGTGATGAAATTCTATATTATACTCCCTCCGTTCCAATGAATTGTTTGCCTTTGTTTTTGGCACCAAGGGCAAGAGATTCAATTAGAAGGTGACATGTGGAGCCAATAGTCAAATTACACATAAAAAGCATTCCTAAAATAGAAAGGCAAACAATTCATTGAGACACCCCAATATGGAATAAGCAAACAATTCATTGGAACGGAGGGAGTAAATATTAGTAATCATTCGGTTTTAAATATCGATCAAAAAACTTTTGAGTCTTAAAAAAACTTTTAATGTATAAGACTACAAATTTAATTTAATGCATAAGACTACAAGTTTAAAATCATCCCATATTGGTGAGGTGATGAAATTCTATATTACAAACAAGAGTAATGATGTATTTTTTAGTCTTAAAAAGAGCTGATGGAAGACTATAAACTTAAATAAATTATCCCACATCGAAAAATTATGATAAGTTGATGAATTCTACATTATAAATAAGACTAATCCTTCATTCTTAAATATCAATCAAAAAAACTTTTAAATCTTAAAAAGTCTCGTAATAAGACTACAAATTTAAGTAAAAATAATCTCATATCGAAAATTTATAATAAGGTGATGAAACTTTATATTATTATAAATAATATACTTCATAGTAATCATGTGTTCTTAGATATTAATCAAAAATCTTTTAAGTCTTAAAATATACTCCGTATTAAGACTATAAACTTAAGTAAAATTATCCCACATTCAAAAAATTATAAAGTTTCGTCAAACATAAATCTTTTGAGTCTTAAAAAAGTTGTTAAGACTATACACTTAAATAAAAAATTATAACACTTAAATAAAAAATTATAATAAGGTGATGGAATTTTATATTATAAATAAAACTAATAAAAAAATCCTTAGACATCAACAACTTTAGTAATTCTCCCACATCAGTCTTAATAAGATTACAAACTTAAAATTATACAAACTTAAAATTATCCCACGGTGATGATTCTATATTATAAATAAGACTACAAATTTTAGTTAAATTATCCCACATCGACAAATTATAATAAGGTGATTGATTTTTATATTATAAATAAGACTAATTATTTGTTCTTAGATATCAATCAAAATCTTTTGAGTATTAAAAAACTCTTAAGACTATAAATTTAAGTAAATTATCTCACATCGAAAAATTATACCCCTCTCTTTTGACTCTTAAAACACTCTTAAGGCTATAAACTTAAGTAAATTATCCCACATCAAAAAAATTTTATTCCATTCGATCACTATTTTTTACACTTAAGTAAAAAATTATAACAAGAGGATGAAATTTTATATTGTAAATAAGACTAATAATAATTCTTCCTTAATTATGATGAAGTTATGAATTTCTACTAAATAAGAGTAATCATTGTTTTTAAATATCAACTAACAATATTTTGAGTTAAAAAAAGGTCTTAATAAGATTACAAAGTTAAAATTATCCCACATCGAAACAATTAAAATAAGGTACGATGATAATTCTATATTATAAATAAGACTACAAATTTTAGTTAAATTATCCAACATCGACAAATTATAATAAGGTGATAGATTTTTATATTATAAATAAGATTAATTATTTGTTCTTAGATATGATATCAATCAAAATCTTTCGAGTCTTAAAAAACTTTTAAGACTATATACTTAAAAAAAATTATCGCACATCGAAAAATTATACTTCATCTCTTTATGATGAGGTGATGAAATTCTATATTATAAATAAGACTAATCATTCATCCTTAGATTTCAACAAAAAACTTTTAGTCTTAAAAAAAATTCTTAATAAGACTACAAATAAAGTTAAATTAAAATTATCACATATCGAAAAATTATAATGAGATAATAGAATTCGACGTAATCTTTCATTCTTAGATATTAACCAACAGTCTTTTGAGACTTAAAAAAAGTTCTTAAGACTAAGACTATATAGTTAAAGTATAATTATCGCGTATCAAAAAATTAAGATGGGGTGATGAAATTTTATATATTATAAATAAGAGTAATCATTCGCCTATAAATAAAAGCTCTTAAATAGACTATATATAAACTTAAGTAAAATTATCCCACATCGAAAAATTATAATAAGGTGAATTTTTTTATTATATAAATAAGAGTAATCATTCATCAAAAATATATATACTCCAATAAGATGATCAAATTTGATAATATAAATAAAGAGTAATCGTCTATCCTTTAACTTAGATATAAAAACAAATTCTTTTAATCTTAAAAATAGCTCTTAAAACTATAAACTTAATTAAGTAAATTACCATATCGAAAAATCATGATGAGGTGATGAAATTTTATATCATAAATGATTAATCTTTCGGTTTTAAATATCAACCAACAATCTTTTGAGTCTTAAAAAACTTTTAAAAAGACTACAAACCAAAAATTATCCCGCATCGAAAAAAATTAAAATAAGGTGATGATTCTATATTATAAATAAGAGTAATCATGCATTTTTCTGGGTCTTAAAAGCAAATCTTAAAACTATAAACTTTGAGTAAATTATCCTATATCGAAAAATTAAGATGAGTCAATAGAATCTTATATTATAAATAAGATTAATCTTTCATTCTTAGATATCAATAAAAAAATTCATTCGTTCTTATATATCAATCAAAAAAACTTTTGAGTCTTAAAAAGTCTTTTAATAAGACTACAAACTTAAGTAAAAATAATCTCATATCGAAAAATTATAATAAGGTGATGAAACTTTATATTATAAATAAGAACAATAATGTATTCTTTTGAGTTCTAAAATGAGCTCTTAAGACTATAAACTCAGCTAAAATTATGTTTGATTACTAATATCATGTGATCATTTTATTTATTGTAATGACAAAGTTTTATTAAGTTTCTTATTTAACGAATGTACATCATCAATGTAATTAAGCCAACTAACCCGTGCAGCGCACGGGCTTTAATCTAGTATATATAAAAGCTCAACAATTTTGCCTTGATTGTACAATGCTATTGTACAACCAAGTGTATAATCCTATTTTCCTAGCCTCCAGGTTAGATTCCACTCAAACAAAAGAATAAATAAAATAAAGAAAGAAAGCAGTGGCTTTTCTAATAATTAAAAAAAAATCAGAATCACAGTCGTAATTATGTAATTCTAGGAAATTGTATCTTTAAATTATCTCAGAGTATCATTCCCGATATACTTGTAAGTATAGATTATACTCTCTCCGTTCAAATCTAATATTTCCTTTTGTTTTTTTTCGTTTGTCAACACACGTTTTTCTTTGTTTTCATATTCCATCACTATCACTTTCGCTTTCTTCTTCTGTGTATGTTGCAATAATCTAACTTCATCGTCCATTCTTTGTCTTCATTTTCATCTTCAACAAATTAATTTAATAATTTAATAAATTAATGGTTGCAATATGACTAAAAAGAAAATGAGTCAATTGAATTTGAATGTCCCAAAAAGAAATACGTATCTTTTAGATATAAACAGAGTGAATACCTTCTTTGTTCTTATCAATTACTCATACTACTATACTACTCCGTAGTATAAAAGAATACTATATTATCATCTCAACCTATACAAAGTACTCCGTATAATATTAATATTAACACATACGAAGTACTCCTATAATATTAATATTAACACATACGAAGTACTCCTATAATATAATTATGATGCTCAAGGGTTCTACAATTACATTGGTAATCTTATTTTCGTTATTCTATAATGGAGTTTGTCGTGTACCGAATGTAGACCTGACTCCGGTCAAATCTATCAAGGTAATTTTCTTAGTCGAGATGACTACTGTGATTGAACATGAAATTTTTATTTAATGCTATATGTGTGTTTTATTAATTAACAGACTTTTTTTTTATTGCAGACGAAAAATGGACAAGTTTATAAATGCATTCCATTTCCCAAACTTAACTTTAGTCGTTCTTCAATAAAGTTTGAGGTGGGTATCAAATTATATACATTCTGTCAATGTTGTTAGGATCGGAATCTACTTTGAATCGATGGATGGGGGATGATTATGATTAGATCGTAGGAAGAATACGGTATATTGTACGTAGTATATTGTTTTTCTAACGCGTGCTCACTGGACACATTTTAATAAGCTAATCAAGGTAAGATTAACATGCAGATTGTCTAAGTATGATAAATAGATCATAATATTCAATGTCTCGTGATAACCTCCATGTTAATGCTACCTTAATTAACTTATTAAGATGTGTCCATTGTAATATACCATAATATTTCTAACAGTTTTATTGAACAATTAAATTTATAGTGGAATGTGGTGACAGGCTCCAAAAAACATCGCTGAAATTCAAGGCCGAAGCCAAAGCGAATTTGGGCTTGAAGAAAGTTGCCCATTAGGGACTATTCCAATTTTAAATGGCATTCATACATCGACCCAACCTCAATGGTGGAGACCTTTCGCTAAACCACATCATCATTGCGTAAGATATTAATGAGACGGTCCTTTTATAATCGAATCATCTTTGATTTATTTATATACAAAATTGTCTCACGTAAAATTTATAATTATTGTTATTTGTTTGGAAACAGAAAGCTATAATACGGACAAAAGAAAATAACGCCAAGAAATTCTATGGAACCCAAGCATTCATATCTCTTTTTAAACCACGTGTCTTACAAAGTCAATGGTCAACGGGTCGAATCAAGGTTTCAAATGGTGCGGAGAGTATTGAGGCCGGTTGGATGGTTAGTTACTTAGAAGTTAGAACTACCCTTAAAATTGTTTTGTTTATTCAAGTACATAGTATAACGTTGTTTGACTCGCTCTAATGAAAAATCGTATGATGATTTTGTTTGACATATAGGTCAATCCTGATTTCTTTATTGATTACGAAGCTCATGAATATGTGAAATTTTCGGTAAGCCTTATTCTTATCCTATAATATTGGATACCGAGTATTACCTAATTAATTACTCCATCCCATCTAGACCAAAGTCCAAAGGTAATATGGACACACTTTTCTCTCTACAAATTGAAAAGTGAACCGATATTACCTTTGATCTGGATGAGAGAGTATATATTTATGATTAGTTTATTCAACTAAATTTAATTTCTTTTACAATATTTACCTAGGTGGGTGGAAAAGAATGCATCAACACACAATGTCCAGGTTTTGTCGAAGTTACAAAAGATTATTTAGGCACTCGTATCAAAAATTATTCCGACTATGGGAATGAATCCAGTGTACTTCCAGTATGGGAAATAGGCATTGAAAAGGTAATTAAAATTACAGGTTTTTAAGAGACCGTCTTTACACTGTTAGATGAACCAACGGCTTGAAAAGAGTTTAGTGCACAGACCCCCCAATATTATATATGAAACCAACTGAGACTTGAGACTTGAGACTTAACTGTTACTCCGTACTACTCCATCCGGTCATAGATTATTGCCCCAATTCATAATTATATGTGAGGTGTATTTTAATTAAATGGGACAATAAATTGTAACCGGAGGGCCGGGAGTACTAAACTTGGCTATGGGAAGGTCATAATATCGGCCGAAATTTGAACTTGGACGACTTCGATAGGGTGCAACTAAATTAGTTGGCCGGAAATGTAATATGGAAAATGAAAATGAAATAACTAAGGAATCGTTTGGTTACTCATCTAATTCCCAGATCCCATGAATTGCATTTCCAAGGTGTTGTTTGGTTGTCCATTTCATGAGAATTGTCACTTCTCCAGGAATTTCACTATAATGGGGAAGTTACTCACCAAGCCCCCTTGGTGTGTACATCTTCTCCCGCATGAAGTCATTTTCCACATGACAATTAAACAATATTTTTGTAATTCATGTGAATTTAAGTTCCCAGTAACTTTGTCTTCCCATGGTGAACCAAACGAGCCCTAAATGAGATGTCTTTCGATAACCATTGCTAAAATAATGTGTTTTTTTTTCCGTGGACAATGTTAGCATCAAGACGATGGAAATTGGTGGATAATGTCATATGAGCCGGACAAAGTGGTTAAGATGGGATACTATCCCAAAAATTTATTCACGTCGTTAGCTGAAGTGGCGTCTCAAGTAGAATGGGGAGGAGAGATCAACAATCCTCTTCTAAAGGATCCCCAACCGGAGATGGGTAGCGGGCATGTTGCAGTATTCAATCCAACCATATCTGCAATTTTAGGGGAAGTTACAGTTATCGATGAGAATTTGAAAACTGTAATGCCAAGTGATACCGAGCAAGAAAGAGACTGTCTCCCCTTTTACGATAGCTTTGAAGTTGGTTACACACTTGATTACGGTCGTGTTATCTTCTTTGGTGGTACAAATGATGATTGATGATTGTATTGATGACGGTTATAGTTTAACGGTTTTTATAACGTGTGCCAACTGGACACATGTTAATAAGTTAATTAAAGCAACATTAACATAGATATTGTCTAAGTAAGACAAATAGAAATTAATATTTTAATTTATCATGATAATATACAGGTAAATGTTGCTTTAATTAGCTTATTAACGTGTGCCCAGTGGACACACGTTAAAAAACCCGATAGTCTCATCATGAGATAAAATAATTATTTATACGGAGTAATAATATGTCCTAATGTATTAATATATGTCCTAATGTATTGGTACTAATTAATTTATACGGAGTAATGTATTAATATGTCCTAATGTATTGGTCGAATACCTGTGCATCGCAATGGACTATATTGTTTTATACTTATGTAATTCGCAATTCCGTCCTTTTTGTCTAGTTGTCCAATATTCATTTAATTGTTTATTCATTTTTGTTTAGATTTCATGTCTTTGTAACTTTATCAAAGTCATTTTGTCCAATATCATAAGCAATAAATGGAGTAATGAACTATTTTACGTTAATGCAATAACTCAATAACGTTGGGTTATTGGCAAGGGTATTAGATTTTTGAGTTTGTAGGCCGATAAAAGAATTATTGTTGGTAAAAATGAGATATTGGGTATAACACTATAAAAATTAATGCATAATAATAAATTGTTTTTGCGTTGTTTTTTTAACTCTTATTGGAGAACGTAATCACCTTGCTTGTCTTATCCCTTTTTTTTTTTCTCTCACACGTCTTTAGTTGAGATATTCTAATCTATGCCTTTTTTTCCCATACTTTTTATTGTTACTGTTTGATTCTTTCACAACCAATTCAGACTTATAACACATTTATGGTGTGTTAGTTTTATTCTTAAAATATAAGAAATGTATATATAGTTGATGTATATAGTTTTGTTCTTAAAATAGTTGATGTACATACTAATTATTCACTTAATCCTTGTCTACCTTTCTTTTCTCATTTTAAAATCAGCAATTTTTGGCTATTTTTGAAATGGGTGAAAGTTGTTCGAATGCGCGAATGTTTTTTGACGAAAACATTTCGATAGGAATAGAATGTCTAATACTGATTATTAAAACTCTCTTATTACACGATATAGAATGAAGTATAGAAATTGTTTTGACTGATTCCGACACGTCATAAAACACATTTTTATTTCTTTTAAAAGTCTCAATTGAAATCTAAATAACCTTCATATTACACCGGAGTATTGCATTTGGTGTAGACGTTGTTTAGCGCGAATATGTACCTATTTTATTCCGGGACTCAAAAGACCGAAAAAAATATGGATAATAACCTTCAAAATTGATCGTTTTTTTTTTGCTATTTTTGAAAGGGTTGAAAGTTGTTCGAAATCGAGAATATTTTTTGACGTAAACTTTTCGATAGGAATAGATTGTATAATACGAGTAATGATTATTAGAACTCTTTTACATGATATAAATATAGAACTTGTTTTGACCGATTTCGACACGTCACAAAGCACAATCTTATTTCTTTTAAAAGTCTTCGTTAAAATCCAAATGACCCTCATATAGTCATATTAAACTGGGGAATTGTATTTGGTGTGGACTTTGTTCAGCGCGAATATAAATCCATTTTATTCCGGTACCCAAAAGGCTGAAAAAACGTGGATAATAACTTTCAAAATCGTTCGTTTTAGGCTACTTTCGAAAGGGGTGAAAGTTGTTCGAAAGCGCGAATGTTTTTTGACGAAAATTTGTCATATGTATAGAATGTCTAATAATGATTATTAGAACTCTCTTCCACGATATAAAATGGACTATATAACTTGTTTAAACTGATTCCGGCATATCTCAAAACGTAATCTTGCGTGCATGATTTGCTACTCGTATATTTCTTATATGCTAATATAAAAAGCTTGGATGTTATCTTTATTTTGAGCAAGTTAATTGATGAATTAAGTTTGTTTTCCTTACGTTTTTGGGATCATAGCCTCGAGGTTTGATTCCACTCGAACTTACCAAAAAAATAAAAAAATAAAGAAAGAAGCACAACGGCCTTTCTAATACTCCCTCCGTTCCAATGAATTGTTTGTCTTTCTTTTTGACACCAAGGTTAAGGGAATCAATGAGGGAGTGACATGTAGAGCAAAACTCATGAGAATGATCAAATTGCATATAAAAAATATTTCTAAAATAGAAAGGCAAACAATTCATTGAGACGCCCCAATATAGAATAGGCAAACAATTCATTGGGACGGAGGGAGTAAAAAAAAATCAAAATCAAAATCGTAATTATGTAATTCTAGGAAACTGTATCTTTAGATTATCTCAGAGTATCATTCCCAATACACTTGTAACTACTCCCTCCGTTCCAACCAATAGTATACATATTTCTTTTAGGTCCGTTCCAACCAATTGTATACATTTCCTTATTTGTATACTCATTTAATTATTAAATTACCAAAAAACCTTTCTTACTCCCCACCCCCAAACCCTATTAAAAGTTGACAAAGGGTAAAATAGTAAATTCAACATCAAATTATTTCTTTCCCACACCACCTAAAATCTTGTGCAAAAAACATATGTATACTATTGGTTGGAACGGAGGGAGTATAACTATAGATTACACTTGCCCCGTTCAAATCTAGCATTTCCTTTTGTTTTTTCACTTTTACCAACGCAAATTTTTTTTCTTCATATTCCATCAGTATTGCTTTCTTCTTCTCAGTGTACGGTGAAATAATCTAACTTCATCCTCCATTCTGTGTCTTCATCTTCAACAAATGAGTCCAATAAATTAATTCATCTAAACAGTAAATTAATGGCTGCAAAGTTACTATATATCTTTAATGGATAGTGAAATAGCGGGAACTTTAATATTTCAATTAATTATATGGTTATTTAATAGGAATAGTCTCAACTTTGGTGGTATTTCATAAATAAAACAAACTTTAATTAATCTGTGAATAAACCGATGTACAAGACACGTCAAACAGAAATGAAATTGCCTCGTTAATGACCGGTTCCAGCAGGTTTATGCGGGTCCCATAATCATTAATTAACGCACCATCATGTATTCATGTTCTTCATTTCACTTCAATGTCAATTCTTGCCCTAAACCCAAATTCTCTCCCCTATACCCTACTTTTGTGCAACAATAACCGTAAAAATGGATTTTCGCCAGTATTAATGCTAATTATAAGGATGGATGAAGCTTTATACTTATACACAAAGAAGATGAAGTGGAGTCTATTAGGATTCGAAATTATTGAAGTTAAAAGTTGAATAAGGTGGAATTTAATGTGTGTAGTTAGTAGAATAGTGTACCAGCTTAGGAGGTAGCACGTAACCTGAATTCATTCGTGTCTGATGTGTCTCATAGAGGGTTTATTCACAAATTAGCTAAAACTTGATCTTTTATCCACTTTTTATTCTAGGTCATAAATGTGTGATTCACATTTAGCCACCTATTTCTCTTTTTCTTCTTTTTTGAACTACTCATTCTTTCTTCATTATTTTCCATTTAAAAACAAATGAGTCAATCGTAGAAACTCAGAGAGAGTATTTAATTATTCAAAATGTTCTTTCACAATGTCATTTGGTGTAAATATGCTAGTTGAATAAGGGTAGTATAGTCCAAAAAATGAACTAAAAGAGAAAGAAGTCAGCTGGATTTGAATGTCCCAAAAAGGAATATGTATCCTTTGGATATGAACGTAAGGAGTATAAAAGAAGACCATATTATCATCTTAATATTAACACCTATGAAGTATAATCGATTTTTCTAACGTGTGTCCACTGGACACACCTTAATATCCTCATTAAGAAAGTAATCACAATGATGTTGTCTAGGTATGGTAAATATAAGTTAAAAATTCAATTTATTGTGATAATATCATTGTGATTTCTTTCTTAATGAAAATATTAACGTGTAACCAGTGGACACACGTTAGAACAACTTAACACATATGAAGTACTCCTATAATAAATAGTACATACATAGTGTGCATTCTAGAGCTCCATACTCCAAACCCAGCAATCCAGGATGAAATTTTAGAGGGTTTGCAGTAGGCATTGTTTCATAGTGGCTAGTTCTCTGCAAGAAACAAACTCTTATATCTTTTGAAATATATGAGAGTACTACCTTCTTGCAAACAAAATACTCGTATAATATAGTTGGTAAATGGTAATCATGATGCTCAAGGGTACTACAATTATATTGGTAATCTTATTTTCGTTATTCTACAATGGAGTTTGTCGTGTACCGAATGTCGATCCGATTCCGGTCAAATCTATTAAGGCAATTTTCTTAGTCGAGATGGCTACGATGGTTGAACATGTAATTTTTATGTAACGTTATTTATGTGTTTTATTTATTAGCGGATTTTTTTTCTGTTGCAGAAGAAAAATGGGCAAGTTTATAATTGTATTCCATTTCACAAACAACTTGCTTTTAGTCATCCTTCAATAAAGTTTGAGGTGAGTATCAAATTACTCTGTATATACATTCGGTCAATGTTGTTAGGATCGAGATATACATTAGATCGATGGATAGAGTAGAAACAAATTTACTAAATATAGTTTTTTTGGTAAATATATGCAAATATATATAGAGAGAGAATATATCAAATAAGACTTAGTAATCTTTATAAATCCATAAGTATTGTTGTTAGTTATTTGAACAACTTGAGATGGAGGGTTGAGATGCTAGTTTATTTATTTTTCAATAAAGAAAAACTCAATTCTTTCTCTTACCTTATTATCACCCAACACCATCAACCACCACCACTCGACACGTACTATCGCTGCCGTCACCACCCATGTGTTGGCCACTCCTCTGGTGCCACCATGTCACCGGCGACCACCACGACGACCATTACCACGTCACCGACAACCACCACGACAGTTCAGATGAGTCTTCAATTTATTTTGAGTCCTTATATCAACCATTAGATCTAAAATTAATTGATGAATGAGATTTAAAGAACAAAATACAATAAGAGTAGTTATTGACTTTCCCTAAATTAACTCTCCCTTCCTCTCTCTTATCTTAAATTAGTAAATATCGGTTTCTCTCTCTAATCTTACGTTAAATTAACTATCCGTTCTTTCAATAATACTCCTTAATTATGATCCTCATCTAATCTATACTTTTTTCATATAGAGTAACACATAACGGTGCTAGAGTAACACACTTTACTTACTAGAACAATTTTATAGAACAATTAATCTTATAGTGGAATGTGGTCTCTTTTGATCCTAGTTTATTGTATTGACAGGCTCCGAAAAACATTGGCGAAATTCAAGGCCGAAGCCAAAGCAAATTTGGGTTTGAAGAAAGTTGCCCATTAGGGACTATTCCAATTTTAAATGGCATTCATACATCGACCCAACCTCAATGGTGGAGACCTTTCGCTAAACCACATCATCATTGCGTAAGATATACGAGTATTTTGTCAAGAGACTATTAATGAGATGGTCCTTTTATAATCGAATCATCTTTGATTTGTTTATATACAAAATCCAGGACCGGTCCATGGAATTTTGATACCCTGTTTCAACTGCAATATTGAGGTCCTACTATAATAGAACTAAAAAAATGAGCTATATGGGACTCAAACACACAACCTCTGTGACAAATTTAACCATTTTAACCACTACAGCAATATACCACTCCATGTTAATTTTGTATTAACAATACATGTATTGAGGCCCTTAACCTGTTTAGGCCCCGGTTCCAAGAACCTAATTGAGCCCCCAATGGGCCGGCCCTGACAAAATCGTCTCACATAAAATTTATAATTATTGTTATTTGTTTGGAAACAGAAAGCTATAATACGGACAAGAGAAAATAACGCCAAGAAATTCTATGGAACCCGAGCATCCATATCTCTTCATAAAGCATATGCCGAACCAGGTCAATGGTCAACGGGTCGGATGAAGCTTTCAAATGGTGCGGAGAGTATTGAGGCCGGTTGGATGGTTAGTTAAAATAATTTTATATATACATGGAAATTGTAACATTTTTACCAATTCTTTTTAAACTCTAAAGCACAATACTTAGAAGTTAGAACTACTCTTTAAAATTGTTTTGTTTATTCAAGTACATAATAGTATAGCGTTATTTGACTCGTTCTAATGAAAAATCGTATGATGATTTTGTTTGAGATATAGGTCAATGTTAATTTCTTTAAGGATGTTCAAGCCCATCTGTATGTGAAATTTTCGGTAAGCCTTATTCTTATCCTATAATATTGGATACAGGGTATTAACTAATTAATTACTTCATCCCATCTTAACCAAAGGTAACATGAACCCACTTTTCACCTCACAAATTAAAAAAGTGAACCTATATTATCTTTGGTCTGGATGGGAGAGTGTATATTTACGATGAGTTTATTCAAGTAATTTTTTTTTTTTACAATATTTACCTAGGTGGGTGGAAAAGAATGCATCAACACACAATGTCCAGGTTTTGTCGAAGTTACAAAAGATGTTCTAGGTATTATTCCCGATAAATATTTCGAACATGGGAATACAATGAGTGAAGATATAGTATGGGACATAAGCATTGACAAGGTAATTAAAATTAAAAGTTTTTGAAGGCAGTCTTACACTGTTAGATGAACCAACTGCTTGAAAAGAGTTTAGTGCACATGCTCCCTGATATTATCTGAGACTTGAGACTTAACGACTATTACCACTGAATTTAACTTGGCTATGAAAAATAGGATTATACACTAATTGTATAATAGCATTGCACAACCAGGTGTAAGTTTTTTTTACCTTTTGTGTATATTTATTGAGCTTAAAAAAATTTCTGAGCTGAGTTGTAAGTTTTTGAGCTTGCTCGACAACTTTACACTAAAGCTCAAAAATTTTACAGCAAAGCTCGAAATCTTTGTGATAAAGCTCAAGATCTTAAAATCAGTTGTACATAGAGCTATGTACAACTGGCTGTATAATCCTCTAAAAGCTTGGCTATGGGAAGGGTGCAACTAAATTAGTTGGAAATGTAATATGGAAAATGAAAATTAAATAATTAAACGAGATGTCTTTAGATAACCATTATTGCTAAAATAATGTTTTTTTGTGTGTGTGACAATGTTAGCATCAAGACGATGGAAACTGGTGGATAACGAAATATTCGAAGGGCAACGAGGTGAAGATAGGATACTATCCTAAAAATTTATTGACATCGTTAGGTGAAGTGGCGTGGCAAGTAGAATGGGGAGGAGAGATCGACAATCCTCATCTAACGGATCCCCAACCCGATATGGGTAGCGGGCGTGTTGCTGAATATAATACAGGCGTATCTGCATTTTTAATGAGAGTTACAGTTGTGGATGAGAATTTTAAAAGCGTAGAGCCAAGTGATACCGAGAAAGAAAGAGACTGTCTCCCCTTTTACAATAGCTTAGATCAGGGGAGTACGCAAGGTTTTTATTTTGGTCGTCTTATGTTCTTTGGTGGTCCAGATACTAGAAATTAAGAATGAATGATTGTATTGATGACGGTTTGGGTACTATTCATAAGTGGGAATTTGTCGATATAACTTCTAATATATAAGATAAAATATAGTCACGTGAGATCTTATTTAAATTTTCTAATCGATTACATTATAAATATCAAATTTTTAAAATTTTAAGAGATATGTAACTAAAAATATGAACAAAAGAAAACATGCGTTGTCAAGTGTGGAAAAATAAACGTAAAAAATCAAATTGAACGGCGGGAGTAATATATAATTGGAGTAAGTAATAAATTATTGATGATAATGTCCTAAATAGATATGTACAACTTTGTAAGTTTACGTGATGTCTTGATTATTTCATTCAACCAGTTCGTTAGCTTACAACGAGAAACATCGAATGTGCGTATTTTGAGAATAACATAAACTAAATGACATACTAATGACAGAATGTTCTGAGACTATACTAATTACATACTATCATTAACTAAAATATACACTAATTATTGTTTAACGAACTTGTACGAAGTATACTAATTTTATTTTAATTAAGTACCAGATGTATTTTTTTAAGTGATCCCCAAATATGGATTATATCATTGCATTTTTAAAATCATTAAGAATAGCAATTTTCACGTATTAGATGTATTTTCGTCTATCAACTCATCGTATTAATTAATTGGGATCAAGTGGCTTGCTAATGTTTTAGCACAAATTCTTGTTTGTGGCGGAAGTATCCGTCACAAACTTCTAACGGGTCAAGTACTACACTAAAGACAAGAATAAAGTATGGGTGGGACATAGCAAACGATAAGGGTAAGACCAGGGTGATCCTATTCCAATTTCAGTGGCCCTATCCAAGGCGATACAATCTATTTTTTTCAAGTGAAAATCAATTTCATTAATATGGTCTTTAAAAGACTCGATTGACATCCAAATGACCCTTATTTTACACTGGGGCATTACATTTGGTGTGGACTTTGTTCAGCGCGAAAATTGGTCGATTTTATTCCGGGAGTCAAATGGCCGAGAAAACGTGGATAATAACCTTCGAAATCGATCGTTTTTAGCTATTTTCGAGAGCTTTAAATTTGTTTTGAAGCGCGGATATTTTTGGAAGAAATAAAACTTGTCAATATGAATATAATGCCTAAAAATGATTATTAGAACCCTCCGACGCGATAAAAATTGGAATATAGAACTTGTTTCGATGGATACCGACACGTCTCAAAATCACATATTACGTCTTTTCAAAGACTCGATTGACGTCAAAAT
This sequence comes from Agrostemma githago, assembly GCA_958450325.1. Lineage (NCBI taxonomy): Eukaryota > Viridiplantae > Streptophyta > Magnoliopsida > Caryophyllales > Caryophyllaceae > Agrostemma > Agrostemma githago. Next base: position 74,038,080 of record OY288247.1, on the reverse strand, counting down.
GACCCTTATATTACACCGGGACATTAAATTTGACATGGACTTTGTTCAGCGCGAATATCGGTCGATTTTATTTCGGGACCCAAATGGCTGAAAAAACGTGGATAAACTTCAAAATCGACCGTTTTTAGTTATTTTCAAGAGTTTTTAAATTTGTTTTAAAGTGCGAATATTTTTGGACGAAAACCGGTCAATATGAATATAATGCCTAAAAATGATTATTAGAACCCTCCGGCGCGATAAAAATTGAAATAGAGAACTTGTTTCGTTGGATACCGACACGTCTCAAAATCACATATTACGTCTTTTCAAAGACTTGATTGACATCAAAATGACCCTTATATTACACCGGGGCATTACATTTGACATGGACTTTGTTCAGCGCGAATATCGGTCGATTTTATTCCAGGACCCAAATAGCCGTAAAAACGTGGATAATAACCTTCGAAATCGACCGTTTTTAGCTATTTTCGAGAGTTTTTAAATTTGTGCTAAAGCGTGAATATTTTTGGACGAAAACTTGTCAACATGAATATAATGCCTAAATATGATTATTAGAACCCTCCGACGCGATATAAATTGGTATATAAAACTTGTTTCGATTAAGTCCGACACGTCTCAAAATCACATATTATGGCCTTTAAAAGACTCAATTGACATCCAAATGACCCTTATTTTACACCGAGGCATTACATTTTGTGTTGACTTTGTTCAGCGCGAATATCGATCGATTTTATTCCGGGACCCAAATGGTCGAAAAAACGTGGATAATAACCTTCAAAATCTACCAGTTTTAGCTACTTTCGAGAGTTTTTTAATTTGTTCTAAAACGCAAATATTTTTGGACGAAAACTTGTCAACATGAATATAATGCCTAAAAATGATTATTAGAACCCTCCGGTGCGATAAAAATTGGAATATAGAACTTGTTTCGATGGATACCGACACGTCTCAAAATCACATATTACGTCTTTTCAAACTGACCCTTATATTACACCGGGGCATTACATTTGAGTTGGACTTTGTTCAGCGTGAATATTGGTCGATTTTATTTCGGGAGACAAATGGCCGGAAAAACGTGGATAATAACCTTCGAAATCGACCGTTTTTAGCTATTTTCGATAGTTTATAAATTTGTGCTAAAACGCGAATATTTATGGACAGAAACTTGTCAATATGAATATAATGCCTAAAAATGATTATTAGAACCCTCCGTCACGATATAAATTGGTATATAGAACTTGTTTCGATTGAATCCGACACGGCTCAAAAACACATATTATGTCTTTTAAAAGATTCAATCGACATCCAAATGACCCTCACATTACACTGGGGTATTATCGATATCCAAATGACCCTCATAGTACATTGGGGCATTACACTGGAGGTTGTTCAACGCAAATATGACTTAATTTTATTCCGGGATACAAAAGGTAAAAAAACGTGGATAATACCCTCTAAGATCGACCGTTTTTAGCTATTTTCGAGAGTTTTTAAAGCTGTTCTAAAGCACGAATATTTTTTGACGAAAACTTGTCAACATGAAAATAAAACCTTATAATGATTATTAAAACCCTCCGGCACAATATAAACTGGAATATGGAACGTGTTACGATTGATTTTGACAAGTCTCAAAATCACTATTACGTCTTTTCAAAGACACGATTGACATCCAAATGAGCCTTACATTACACCGGAGCATTACATTTGGTGTGAACTTTATTCAGCGCAAATACAGATCAATTTTATTCCAAGACCCAAATGGCCGAAAAAACGTGGATAATATAACCAACAAAATCGATCGATTTTAGCTACTTTCGAGAGTTCTTTTAAAGTCTTTCTAATGCGCGAATATTCTTTGACGAAAACTTGTCAACATGAATATAAAGCCATATAATGATTAGTAGCATCCTTAGACATGATATAAATTGGAATATGAAACTTGTTTCGATTGAATCCGACACTTCTCAAAATCACATATTATGGCCTTTAAAAGACTCGATTGTCATTCAAATGACCCTTACTTTAAACCGGGACATTGCATATGGTGTGGACTTTGTTCAGTGCGAATATCGGTCATTTTACAAGACTAAAATGACCGAGAAAATGTGGATCGTAGAGTCAAAATTGATTGTTTTTAGCTATTTTCGAGAGTTTTTAAATTTGTTCTAAAGCGCGAATATTTTTGGACAAAAATTTGTCAACAAGAATATAATGCCTAAATACGATTATTAGAACCCTCTGGCGCGATATAAATTGGAATAAAGAACTTGTTTCAATTGAGTCTGACACGTCAAAATCAATCGTTTTTTCAACGCGAAAATCGATCAATTTTATTCAGAGACCCAAACGGCCGAAAAAATGTGGATAATAACCTTCAAAATCAATCGTTTTTTTGTTACTTTGATAGTTTTTGAATAGTTCTAAAACGTAAATTTTTTTTGACAAAAACTTTTCTAAAGGAAAAGAATGCCTAATAATGATTATTAGAATTCTCAGACACGATATAAAAATGAATATAGAAGTTGTTTCGATTGATTCCGACACCTCTCAAGTCTCAAAATCATACTCCCTCCCCCACCCCCCACTAAGATCTTCCCACTTTCCCTAAAAGAAAACTCCACTAAGATTTTTCCACTTCAAAACTTTCCTTATTCATCAATTATACTCTCTTTCTATTGGTTACTTTTTGTGATTTGACATCTTCAACCCCACCAAACAATTTACCACCTTTCATTACCCATTACTTAATCCATGTGCCATTATAAAGTGGGAAGATCATTGTGGTGGGGAGAGAGAGTATATTTTATCATTTAAAAAACTCAATTAACATCCAAATTATCCTCATATTACACGGAGACATTGCATTTGGTGTGGACTTTGTTCAGCGCGAATGTAGATTGAATTTATTTAGACACAAATGGCCGAAAAATCGTAGATAATAACATTTAAAATCGATCGTATTTTGCTATTTATGATAGTTCTGAAAGTAAAACAGGAATATTTTTTGACAAAAACTTGTTACAGGTATAGAATTTCAAATGGTGATTATTAGAACCCTCCGACACAATATAAAATTAGAGGCCTCATATTACACCGAGACATTTTATTTTCTATGGACTTTCTTCCGCGCGAATGCGGAAAAATGTGAATAATAACTTTCAAAATCAATCATTTTTTTTGCTATTTATGATAGCTTTGAAAGTTGTTCTAAAACGAGAATATTTTTTGACGGAAACTTGTCGAATAACTATTAATGAGTATTAGAACCCCTGACATGCTATAAAATGGAATATACAACTTGGTGTATATTTTTTGAAACTTGTCGAATAACTATTTTTCGAAAATTGATTTTGACACGCATATTATGGCCTTTAAAAGACTCCATTGAAATCCAAATAACCCTCATGTTTCCTAATGACTCTCATGTTACACAGGGAATTAAATTTGGTGTGGAGTTTATTCAGCGTGAATATGGATCGATTTTATTCCAGTACCCAAAAGGCCGAAAAAACGTGGATACTAACCTTCAAAGTTGATCGTTTCTCGCAATTTTCGAAAGGAGCGAAAAAGTTTCTTTTTGCAGAGCATACTGGCGTACACGTCTAATTTGTCCGACAAGGAAGATTCAAGGCAATCTAAGAAAAAAAATCCACACATGTCGTTATACTGGCTGATGTGCACAGCTTACAAGTCGCAGCTAGAAAACGATGACAAAGAGAGCTGTATGAGAAAGAATGTATGGTACAGAAGCCTCAAAATTCAGCTCTTCTTAAACCCCAGCGATCGAATAAGAGTTTATGCTCTTGTTACACTATTAGCTCAATTCCCCTCAAAACACGAGCTGATTCACGCACAATGTATATCACGTATCTTAATAACGACATATCTATGAGTACAGGAAATTTGGCTGGCCGCCCTAAAATCAGAATCATAAACAATCCTCAAAATTCATCATTCTAAAATCTAAACAATCGTCGAAATTCCACGAGCTAAACGATCCTCGAAATTAAGCATGCCAAACACTCGTCAAGATTTCACATGCTAAACAATCATCCAAATTCAGCATTCTAAACAATCCTCAGAATTCATCATGCTAAACAATCATCAAAATTCAGTATGCTAAAAAATACTTGAAATTCAGCATTCGAAACAATCCTCAAAATTTCACGCATGCTACACAATCCTCGAAATTCCACATGCTAAACAATCCTCGAAATTCCAAAAAAATCCTCAAAATTCAGCACGCTAAACAATCCTCGAAATTCCACATGCTAGCCGATAGAAATTCTGCATTCTAAACAATCCTAAAAATTCCACGCATGTTAAACAATCCTCAAAATTCTGCATGCAAAATAATCCTTGAAATTCCACATCCTAAACAATCCTCAAAATTCAGCATGCTAAACAATCCTCGAAATTTCGTTCATACTAAACAATCGTCTAAATTCCGCATAGTAAACAATCCTCAAATTTCCGCATGCTAAACAATCCTGGAAATTCCGCATTCTAAACAATCCTCAAATATTACACGCATGCTAAAAAATCCCCAAAATTACACAATCTAAACAATCCTCAAAATTCAACAATGTTATACAATTCTCGAAATTCTGCATGCTAAACTATTCCTCGAAATTCGGCATTCTAAACAATCTTCAAAATTTCACATGCTAAAAATTCCTCGAAATTCCGTATTCCAAACAATCCTCGAAATTCAGCAACCTAAACGATCCTCAAAATTCAACATTCTAAAATCTAAACAATCCTCGAAATTCAGCATGCTAAACAACAACCACAACATCAGAGCCTTAGTCCCAAAAAGATTTGAGGTCGGTTCATGAATCATTATGTGAGTTCTTCAAGTCGCCATCCAAAAAAACAAATGAAAGTAAAATGAAAGGCAAACAATGAAATAGAGTAGTAATAAAAATACACTTTCGGACGTAAAAGTTGAAAACACTAATAATAAATGTGAAAGGCTTACAAACCCCATGTCAAAAAAAATGTGAAATTAATTTTTGAAAAATAAAATAAAATAATTACAAATAAATAAAAAGAACAAAATTATAGTCCTCAGATATCCTCCGCCACCTTAATACTCTCCCTCACATCATCCAATCCAACGTCATGCTCAACATTCACAGCATCCTAAACAATCCTCAAAATTTTGCATTTTAAACAATCCTCAAAACTCGGCCTGCTAAACAATCCTAGAAAGTTCGTTCATGCTAAACAATCGTCTAAATTCTGCATTCTAAACGATCGTTTAGTATGCTAACAATCCTCAAATTTCAGCATGCTAAACAATCTTCTAAATTCAACATTTTAAACGATCCGCAAAATTCCGCATGCTAAACGATCCTCGAAATTCCGCATGCTAAACAATCCTCGAAATTCCGCATGCTAAACAATCCTTAATATTCATCATGCTAAACCAATCCTCGAAATTCCACATGCTAAACAATCCTCAAAATTCGGCATTCGAAACAATCCTCAAAATTCTGCATTCTAAACAATCCTCGAAATTCCGCATGCTAAACAATCCTCGAAATTCCGCATGCTAAACAATCCTTAATATTCATCATGCTAAACCAATCCTCGAAATTCCACATGCTAAACAATCCTCAAAATTCGGCATTCGAAACAATCCTCAAAATTCTGCATTCTAAACAATCCTCGAAATTCAGCATCCTAAACAATCCTCAAAAATCTAAACAATCCGCAAAATTCAGCATGCTAAACAATCTTCGAAACTCCGCAGGCTAAACGATCCTCCAAATTCAGCATTCTAAACAATCCTCAAAATTCCACGCATGCTAAACAATCCTCGAAATTTCGTAAGCTAAATAATCCTCGAAATTCTGCATGCCAAACAATCCTCAAAATTCCGCATTCTAAACAATCCTCAAAATTTCACGCATGCAAAAAATCCCCAAAAATCCGCATTCTAAACAATCCTCAAAATTTCACGCATGCAAAAAATCCCCAAAAATCCGCATTCTAAACAATCCTCAAAATTTCACGCATGCAAAAAATCCCCAAAAATCCGCAATCTAAACAATCTTCAAAATTCAGCAATGCTATACAATTCTCTAAATTTCGCATGCTAAACAATTCTTCGAAATTCGACATTCTAAAAAATCCTCAAAATTTCAAGCATGCTAAAAAATCCTCGAAATTCTGCATTCTAAACAATGCTCGAAATTCAGCATCCTAAACAATCCTCAAAATTCAGCATTCTAAAATCTTAACAATCCCCAAAATTCAACATGTTAAAAAACAACCACAACAAAAACATCAGACTTAGTCCCAAAAAGATTTAAGGTCGGTTAACATGAATCAATATCTGAGTTCGTCAAGTCATCATCCAAAAAAAACCAAATAAAAGTAAAATGGAAGGCAAACAATGAAATAGAGTAATAATAAAAATACAATTTCGGACGCAAAAGTTGAAAGCGTTAATAATAAATTTTAAGGCTTAGAAACGCCAAGTCAAAAAAAAGTACTCCGTATAAAACTAATTTTTAAAAAATAAAATAAAAAATTACAAATAAATAAAAAGAACAAATGATAGTCCTCAGATATCCTCCGCCACCCGAATACTCTCTCTCCACATCGTCCTTATCCAACGAGAAAATAGGATTATACACCTAGTTGTACAATAGCATTGTACAACCAAGGCAAAGTTGTTGAACTTTTTTATATATTTACTGAGCTTACACAAGTTTCTGAGCTGGGTTGTACGTTTTTAAGCTTAAACATTTATGTGATTTACTGAAGCTCAAGAAGTTTACCACAAAACTCGAAATCTTTGTGATAAAGCTCAAAATCATAAAATCAGTTATGCATACAGCTATGTACAATTGGTTGTATAACCTTCTTATTGTATCCAACGTCATGCTAAACAACCCTCTAAATTCTGCATTTTAAACAATCCTTGAAATTCTGCATACTAAACAATCCTCAAAATTTCGTTCATGCTAAACAATCATCTAAATTCCGCATTCTAAACAATCCTCAAATTTCAGCATGCTAAACAATCCTCGAAATTTTGCATTCTAAACAATCTTCAAAATTCAGCATTCTAAACGATCATCGAAATTTCGCGTTCTAAACGATCTTCAAAATTCCGCATACAAAACGATCCTCAAAATTCAACATTTTAAAATCTAAACAATCCTCGAAATTCTGCAGGCTAAACAATCCTCAAAATTCATCATATGCTAAACCAATCCTCAACATTCCACATGATAAACAATCCTCGAAATTCCATATTGCGAAACAATCCTCAAAATTCGGCATTCGAAAAAATCCTCCAAATTCCACTCATGCTAAACAATCCTCGAAATTCCGCATTCTAAACAATCCTCGAAATTCAGCATCCTAAACAATCCTCAAAACTCTAAACAATCCTCAAAATTCAGCATGTTAAACAATCCTTGAAACTCTGCAGGCTAAACAATCTACCTGCTAAACGATCCTCCAAATTCAGCATTCTAAACAATCCTCAAAATTCCACCCATGCTAAAGAATCCTCGAAATTCCGCATGCTAAACAATCCTCAAAATTCCGCATTCTATACATTACTCGAAATTCCACATTCTAAACAATCCTCAAAATTAAGCATTCTAAAATCTAAACAATCATCAAAATTCAGCATGATAAACAACAACCACAACATCAGAGTCTTAGTCCCAAAAAGATTTAAGGTCGGTTAACATGAATCAATATCTGAGTTCGTCAAGTCTTCATCAAAAAAACAAACAAAAGTAAAATGGAAGGCAAACAATGAAATAGAGTAATAATAAAAATACAATTTCGGACACAAAAGTTGAAAGCGTTAATAATAAATTTTAAAGGCTTACAAACCCCAAGTAAAAAAAAGTACTATATGAAATTAATTTTTGAAAAATAAAATAAAATAATTACACATAAATAAAAAGCACAAAATGATAGTCCTCAAATATCCTCCACCACCCGAATATTCTCTCTCTCCACATCGTCCTTATCCAACGTCATGTTAAACAATCCTCGAAATTCCGCATTTTAAACAATCCACAAAATTCAACATGCTAAACAATCCTCGAGATTTCGTTCAAGCTAAACAATCGTCTAAATTCTGCATTCTAAACAATCCTCAAATTTCAGCATGCTAAACAATCATCGAAATTTTGAATTCTAAACAATCTTTTAAATTCAGCATTCTAAATGATCCTCAAAATTCAACATTCTAAACAATCATCGAAATTCCGCATTCCAAACGATCCTCATACTAAACGATCATCAAAATTCAGCATTCCAAAATCTAAACAATCCTCGAAATTTCGCATGGTAAACAATCCTCAAAATTCATCATGCTAACTCAGAATTCCGCATGCTAAACAATCTTCAAAGGTCCACATGCCAAACAATCCTCAAAAATTCGGCATTCGAAACAATCCTCAAAATTTCACGCATGCTAAAACAATCCTCAAAATTTTGCATTCTAAAAAATCTTCGAAATTCAACATTCTAAACAATCCTCGAAACTCCACAGGCTAAACAATCCTCAAAATTTTGCATGCTAGACGATCCTCCAAATTCGGCATTCTAAACAATCCTCAAAATTCCACGCATGCTAAACAATCCTCGAAATTCCGCATGCTAAATAATCATTCAAATTCCGCATGTTAAATTCAACATTCTAAAATCTAAACAATCCTCGAAGTTCTGCATGCTAAACAATCCTCGAAGTTCTGCATACTAAAGAATCTTCGAAATTCGGCAAGCTAAACAATCCTCAAAATTCCGCATGCTAAATAATCCTCCAAATTCCGCATTCTAAAAAATCCTCAAATTTCCACGCACATTAAACAATCCTCAAAATTTTGCATTCTAAACTTGAAATTTAGCATCCTAAACAATCCTCAAAAATTCGTATCCTAAACAATCCTCGAATTCAGCATTTTAAACAACCCTTAAAATTCAGCGTGCTAAACAATCCTCAAAATTTCGCATTCTAAACAATCCTCGAAATTCAGCATCCGAAACAATCCTCAAAATTCATCAGTCTAAATTATAAACAATCCTTGAAATTTCGCATGCTAAACAATCCTCAAAATTCCGCATTCTAAACATTACTCGAAATTCCACATTCTAAACAATCCTCAAAATTAAGCATTCTAAGATCTAAACAATCCTCAAAATTCAGCATGTTAAACAACAACCACAACATCAAAGCCATAGTCCCAAAATAATTTGAAGTTGGTTAACATGAATCAATATTCGAGTTCGTCAATTCGTCATCCAAAAAAAAGAAATAAAAGTAAAATGGAAGGCAAACAATGAAATAGAGTAATAATAAAATTACAGTTTCAAACGCAGAAGTTGAAGGCGTTAATAATAAATTTTATAGGCTTACAAACCCCAACTCAAAAAAAGTATGAAATTAATTTTTGAAGAATAAAATAAAAGAATTAAAAATAAATAGAAAGAACAAAATGATAGTCCTCAAATATCCTCCGCCACCCGAATACTCTCCCTCCACATCCTCCTATCAAACTTAATGCTCAAAATTCCGCATCCTAAACAATCCTCAAAATTTTGCATTATAAACAATCCTCGAAATTTCGTGCATGCTAAACAATCGTCTAAATTCCGCATTCTAAACAATCCTCAAAATCCAACTTCCTAAACAATCCTCAAAATTAACATGCCAAACAATCGTGGGAATTTCGCATAGAAATTCAGCATGCTATACAATCCTTTAAAATCCTCCGCATTCTACACAATCCTCGAAATTCAGCATTCTAAGCAAACCTCGAAATTCAGCATGATAAGCAATCCTTGAAATATAGCATTCTAAACAATCCTTGAAATTCCACATCCTAAACAATCCTCAAAATTCCACATGCTACACAATCCTCAAAATTCTGCATTCTAAACCATCCTCAGAATTCATCATTCTAAATAATCCTCAAAATTCAGCATGCTAAACTATCCTCGAAGTTCCACATGCTAAACAATCATCCAAGTTCCGCATTCTAAAGGATCTTCAAAATTCAGCATTCTAAACAATCCTCAAAATTCAGCATTCTAACATCGAAACAATCCTTGAAATTCAGCATGCTAAACAGTCCTCAAAATTCATCATGCTAAACAATCCTCAAAATTCATCATGTTGAACAATCCTCGAAATTCTTGTATTCTAAATAATGCTCGAAGTTCCGCATCCTAAACAATGCTCGAAGTTCTGCATTTAGTACAATCTTCAAAATTCATCATGCTAAACAATCCTCGAAATTCCGCATTCTAAACAATCCTCGAAATTCTTGTATTCTAAACAATGCTCGAAGTTCCGCATCCTAAACAATGCTCGAAGTTCTGCATTTAGTACAATCTTCAAAATTCATCATGCTAAACAATCCTCGAAATTCCGCATTCTAAACAATCCTCGAAATTCTTGTATTCTAAACAATGCTCGAAGTTCCGCATCCTAAACAATGCTCGAAGTTCTGCATTTAGTACAATCTTCAAAATTCATCATGCTAAACAATCCTCGAAATTCCGCATTCTAAACAATCCTCGAAATTTTGCAAACGAGACAATCCTCGAAATTTCGCATCCTAAACAATCTTCAAAACTACTAGATGTCTAGGTCTTTTGAATACTGGATAGTGAATACATAAACTGTAGTAGAAAAATGAAGATGAATCAGAGAAGGAAGTTGCCTAGAACGAGCGACATTGCCACAAGTGATACACTTAGGTTTATACCGTTTATTGAGTCCGCGAAGATTCTTCGACGGTTCGGGACGTTGCAACAACATCGAAGGAACCGGTGCGCGCCGGAATCCGCGGTGGTTTCTGAGCCGTTGTTGCTTATCGCCGGCGTCAACGCCATTGTTGCTGAGAAATAACAAGTATATGAAAAAGCATGAAAAAACAATCAACGAAATCAATCCAGCAAAAAAAATAAAGAAGAGAATAAAGTACGTACATGAAATCGGGGGAGGTTGTTCAATCGGAGTGAATGTATTGTATAATTAGAGTAAAATTAAGGTTAGGGTTGGAGAAAGAGGGGGAAATTCAATTGCAACAAGTTGCGAGTGATGAAGGGGTAAGAATATCGGGACGGAGTGGAGCTTTGGTGTCGTGCTTCAATGGCGGAAGAAAGGAGGATACAGAAGTAGGATACCAATAATTTCCAAAATTCGGGCCAGATTCGGTGTCCGTTGCAGATTTTGTAAGATGTGAATTTTCCGTCTGAGCTCGATTTTTTGGGTTTGTATTGGAAGTCCCAAACTCCCTGAAGTATTGTTATCCGACTTTTATTCTTAAAATAATTTTAAGATTTTTTTTAAGTTTTTGAAATTTTCGCATTTCTACGTGGTATCCCTACCATTTTAACGTGAACTACTCGTATAAAACTTCGTTGGTACTCATACAAAACTTCGTTGGTACTCATACAAAACTTCGTTGGTACCCATAAACTTTGATATTACCTTATTGATACCCCTAAAAATTTTTCCCGTCAAGCTTTATCACTAAATTACATTTTTTTTTTGTTCAAGGTTAAAACTCAAACGTCATTTAACATGCTAATTCCTATGATTGAACTTAAACTAACATTCTTGTACAATTTTGCAATTATGTACCAAATCTAAAAGGAGTATATATTTTTTGCGTTATATTGTCAAATCAAATGATTTAAGTTTAAATTTAAGCTCAATTACTTGTTAATTACAAGTATTTAAGTTAAATTTATAAAAAAAAAAAAAAAAAAAAAAAGTTAAATGTTATTGAAATCTTAATCTAAACTAAATTTAACGACAAAACTTGCTGAAAAAAAAATTAAGAGGGTGCCAATTAAATTAATACGAAGTTGTAAAGTTTAAGGATATCATGTATACACATAGAAAGAGAAAGAATGGGGGGTACCAGGTGGAAAAGTGATAAAAAAAAAAATTAAGGGCACCATATTTATTGTAAAAAAATATTGTAAGTCTACTTAATCCAGTTTAATCGGTCAAGTAATCTAATGGTACTCCGTATTGTTTTTTAATTTCTAACTTTATAAACCGCAGTACTCCGTTATATGTTTTCCAGAAAAAACATATACTCCCTCCGAGTTCCTATTATTGTCTCACTTTCCTTTTTGGGCTGAGTTTGATTTTTGTCCCACTTTCCTTTTAAGGCCATCAATATGTGGTTCACAATTACTCTCACATTTCTCTCTCTTCCTCCTCTTTTTTCAACCACTCATTTTCTTTTCCTTATTTTTCACCCCCAAACATTTTTGGACAATAACAGGAACTCGGAGGGAGTATACTCTATTAATGAAGTACGAACTATATATAATAAGATACCAATGTTGGAAATAAAATAATAACTCAGATAACAATTCATAACATTATTAAACTATGCCGGTTTTCTAAAATTGAAAAGTCTTCTAAAATCGAAATACCTAATACGGAGTATGATAATTTCAAGTCAAGTCACACCTACAATATTGATTACCTATGAGCTACTCCCTCTATCCATTTTTAATCTTCCCACTTTCCTTTTTGGATTGTCCATCTTTAAACTTCCTACTTCTCCCCATGAAGTTTAAATTTTGATGGAGAGAGTATGTTTACAATTACATTTGGAGTACTTTAATATCGAACAAACTTCTTTAAAATCAAGTATTCTGTTGCATAGACAATTTTACGAGATAACTTTGTTCACCAGTTGCGTGCAGAGTAAGGGTCATTAGCTTTGGATGCGTGGACTATATAAAATCTTAGAAATTATCCATATCTTGGACGATGTACGTGGTTAGGCTTCTTATTTCCTAAGCTATACGGTACATGCATATACAGCTATTAGCTATACGTGGTACTATTCCATATTTTCATGCAATAAGGAAACTTCTGAAAGCCGATCACGTACGTAGTCCAGAAAATCATACATACAATTATACAAAACCACCCACATGTTATAGTGTATTATTTTCTACGTCTACGTCTACTCTTATTAGTCGATGATCAACTAATCCATACAAAAACCACAAGTTGTCTCTTCACTGTCTTCTACTCATCCATTTAATTTGCGTCTCTAAACCCTCACTCTACAATAATAATAATATTAACGTGTTGACTTGCTCACACTACCCGCTCTCTATATTTCGGCATTTATTCATCAACTTGATCCTTTTCACACTTACCCTTAAATATCGTGTCGTAATCACCCATACATATATCAACCGGTGAGAAGTTGTTGTGACTTAACCAGAGTTATCGAGTTTAATTTGTTCCCTAAAAACACAACAACGTTAAACTCGATCATCACTCATGAAGGCGGATGGTAGATAAATGATCGGATAACATTGTTAATGATGGGATGGTAAGAGGGTTACTGGGTTAGTTCTTGCACTTGCAGATTATATATGACTGACTGTCTTCACTTGGTTTGGCAGATAGCCATGCTGAAGAGTGCAGACATCTATCACTCATCAGTTGATGTTATACTCCCTCCGTTCCAATGAATTGTTTGCATATTTCATATTGAGGCGTCTCAATGAATTGTTTGCCTTTCTATTTTAGGAATGCTTTTTATGTGTAATTTGACACTTGGCTCCACATGTCACCTTCTAATTGGATCTCTTGCCCTTAGTGTCAAAAGTAAAGGCAAACAATTCATTGGAACGGAGGGAGTACTATATATCAAGGACATTTTATTAGAATGATCATTTTTTCACTATTTATCTGTTAAATATATTCCTCAATCCCTGAACATGTATACACATTATTCCCTGGCAGTGGAGGCAATGCGCGGATAGAATTATATTGGCAAAAAAAAAAGATATTTCATTCAGCAAATAAGTTAATAATTTGATTGTACATGTATATTGTATAGTATAATCTCACGCAAAACTAACGATATGTCACTTAATTAGCAAATTAAAATTAAATTAATTAACATTTTCCAACACTACTACCTCTAAAGAAACACATCAAAATACGTACGTAATCCGTAGTCCGTATAGTATCTACTAATAACATTATTAGGGGGAATATACAGGTGGATACGGCGTATACTCAGGAGCATGCGACGGCGGCGGTGGTGGTGGTGATGGTGGTGGAGAAGGCGGCGGCGAACTTCCGGTACAACCAAAGGAATTACAATCAGGAGGGTAAGACAGGAACGCCTTACACTCCATAGGTGACCGTTGTAACGGTCGATATGGGACACAATTGAACTTATCGTCTGTAACCTTCAATTCCATGCACTTAGGCGCCGCACCACAAAAGTAGTTATTGGAGTACGTAAAGTTCTGCAAGTTCGGCAAATTGCATATACTCGAAGGTATTTCTCCGTATAATTTATTATACGCGACGTCGAGTTGTTCCAATTTCTCCATTTGACCGATACTTTCGGGTAATGTACCCGTAATCTCGTTAAAACTAACGTCTAACACGGTAGCCTTGGTTAATTCCCCGATGTTTGAGGGTAAACACCCTTTTAAACCCGAGTTTAAGAGGATAATCTCTTGTAGGGTTTCGCCCATTTTGGTTATTTCGCTTGGGAAACAACCGTTGAGGTTTAAGTTAGCAAGAACAAGTACGGAAACGGGGGAATTTTGGAAACTTGAAGGGGAATATGATGTGAAGTTGTTGTTGTTGAGGAATAATGCGTCGAGTTTTAAGTCGAAAAGTGGTGGTGGGATCGACCCTTCGAAGTTATTGAATCGGATATCTAGGAATTTGAGGTTTTGGAGTTTAAGTAAAACGGAAGGAAAAACGCCGCAGAAAAGGTTGTTGCTTAGGTCGAGCTCGTGGAGGAGGTGTAATTGGCAAAATGATTCGGGTATGGGTCCGAAGAAGCGGTTTGAGTTTAAATGGATAAGGGTTAAGTCGGGTAGGAGGTGTCCGATTTGGTCGGGTATGGTACCGGAAATGTCGGCATGGTTGAGGTCAATACCGGCCACGGTGGTTTGAGTCGGGTTGTCTGGTGCAGGTGCGCAATACACACCCGTGTAGTTACACACGTTATCTCCATACCAGTTTGAGGTGAACCTGTTTGGGTCAGACGTTATTGAATTCTTCCAAAGTTGGAAAAATGTGTAGGCTTTTTGGAGTCTTGGGTTGTTGTTGGTGTCATTTGTTGCTTGAAGTGTTGGAGTTGGGATTGTGAAGAAGAGGAGGACATAAAGAGAGATTATTGTTGTTGTTGTCATTGTAGAATTGGGAAGGAATGAAGTGAGTTGATGAATTATTGCTTGGTTTTGTGCATCTTGTAAAGGGTGGTTTATATAGAGAATATGTCAAATGAGTGTGGCATATTGGTGGTGTAAGTTGGTGTTGACCAACATTTTCTATAATTTGTTGACAAATACATATCCAAACCTAATGTATTAACCAAGGTGCTTAATTTTTGAGTTTTGTATTATCTAGTGGCCATATATAGAATTTATGTATGTTGACCAAAGATCAATTAAGAGTCATTTTTGCCAGTATTTGTTTGCTTGAGCAAATTTTGTAAAAATAGTAATCCATCTCATTCAAACAATTCTGATCTGTTCATTAATTTTTTGAGATCAAACTTCAAAAAATTTGATCGCAATTATGTAAAACAGAACTTTTTGAACAAATTGTATGTATGTCTAAGTGCATGGAGAAGACGGTTAAAGTTATGTCTCGAAGATCACCTACCCAAAAACAAGTGAGTAGAATCATTTGGATGTGAGTGAATACTAGGTCAAGTACTCGGTCCTATTATTGTATATACTAATTAGAAGGTAATATTGTTTTCTATCTTTCCCTCAAAAGAAAAGGTTGTTTACTATCTAAAATATTCTAAGTTTGATGTATTCCTAGGGCTCATTATACACAATTTAATTTAATTTAATTTAATTTATTCCGATGATATCACACTGATGGTGATCTATTTGTAGTAATTTAATTTGCAGAGCTGTTTAAAAATCTGATCAAATCGACAACTAGATCAAACCGATCCCTATATAGTACGACCTACTAAACTACAGGAAAACAACTGACCGGTCTTCAAATTTAGTTAGCCTCAGCTCCTTGTTCACCGGCCAATCTGATCTACTCTGATATGGATCCGATAATTCTATGAAAACCCTACGACGACTAGATGACAAAACGGTATTAGGTTGATAATGATCATTAGCAACCAAGTTATTGATGTCAATTAAGGCTTTATTAGTTAGAAAGTGACGACTTTAAAATACAAAAATTTGATCATTAGTACGTATACACATAAAATAATTATTTTCCACCATCCATAAAATGATCAGTTTAATTCTTTTTATACAACAACTGTTGTACACAAGACCTACTAGTAATATGTAGTACAGTATGACTGTATGAGTTATTGAAAGAATGCCAATTAATGACTACAAATAGGTATACTGATTAGAGAAATAGAGTATGTGTTAGATGATGTTGCAACAATTGAGTATTGAACAACAACAATTATAAAGATACGGAGTATTAATTAAGCACAAGAATCTAAATAATCTTGGACAAATTGTCTCTTTGATGATGTTGTACTCTACTTGATAATTATTGCATCTTGATATCAATTTACAAACTAACCACTGATCACATATATATTCAGTGTACCCAAAAAATCATTACATGATTTACATCTACTCCGTATCAATTATCACACTCCAACCTCTTGCAACAAAATAGCGTATGAAATATCATTGAAACATATAAATATACAATAGGGAGTGACGACATACATATATAGTTTGTACTTTTTTTTGGTTGTAAATTATGTAGCTTAGCTTAATCCTGGCTCAACCTGTAGGATCATAAGGACGGTAAAACTCTTCTACATAAATTTTGACGGTTTACAAGTTTGAACTCGAGATATTGGGTTAAGTTATCCAGTGTGAATTACGTAACAGTGGATTAGGGAAACTTGGAACTATGTATTCACATGTGAAGATGT
The DNA here is from genome assembly GCA_958450325.1 of Agrostemma githago. Lineage (NCBI taxonomy): Eukaryota > Viridiplantae > Streptophyta > Magnoliopsida > Caryophyllales > Caryophyllaceae > Agrostemma > Agrostemma githago. Next base: position 74,021,137 of record OY288247.1, on the reverse strand, counting down.
TAGGCCGCCTATTATAATTGTTGGCGGCTTTATATTATGAAATTTTTAACTTAGGTAATGGCAACCGAAACAAATTGTTATATAAGACCGTCTATTATCACAAGATCAATCCACTTACTTAAATAACATCTTCTTTTAACTTTGGTTATCGTGATTCGTTAGATCTGTCTTATACTATAAGACGGTCCTATAAAAGAGTTTTTGGGTGAAATACTTTTAGACATTAGGATGATTATTGACGTGGTCTTGGGTATATATTGTTTGATGTGAATTATAATGGTGTGTATTGCAATTGTTAATAAGAAAAATGGGCTGGCATGCACGGTACCAGTGCGGTGCATAGAATTAATATAAGTAAGAAAAGTTTGCTGGTTGGAGAGATGATGGAGTCGAATTTCTCACCAGAAATTAAACAATAACGCGGCTTTTTTTCTTCTTTATTTAATTTGTTCCCTACTTACTACATACAGTTTCTTTTAATAAAAACTTGAAAACATCTCTTGATGACAAGTTGTTTTCCAAACTTAAATTTTTGTACGAAATTGTCTCCTTTCAATAATAATAATAATAATAATTCATGTATTACACGAGTAGTCTCGTACCTAGCAGCTAGTAGCTAGTAATCCCCAAACTTCAAGTAATGCAACAGTCAATAGTAATCATCTTATTGCATGAGCTAGACACCGTAACAAACGATATATTATCAAACCTAGTGAAAGATATGGAGTAAATTATAAATTGATGTAAAAATGATATTAAATGTAATAAGATTGATACATATCATCTACTGAATATATTAATTAAAACGATATAATTTTTTTTTCTTAATGACTTAATGAGAGACGATTTATCTATTTTTTTGGCTGAATAGGTTAAAGTAATACTCATACTCTGAAATTCATAACGGGTCAATGCCACACCGGAGAGTCGGAATGAGTCTACTTCACAAGACAGAGGTTTCACTCTAAAATCAATTGGCCGAAAGAGTAATCCCTTGATTTATAAAGTAAAACATCTGATCTTTCCCTCCTTTATCAATGTGGGATATTATGCGAGTAATGACTATATGGGTTTAGAAGTTCATTCTCAATGTATTCCGTAATTGAGAGTTGGACTAGGAAGTGAGGAGTAAAAAATTATAGTTGGGAGTTGACTAGTGAGTTTAGGTAAGGTGTTATAAAGCCATCAATATCACATCGGAGATGGATTTGTGCCGGGTACGGTCTTTGTTGTGATGATCTAAGAACCCGGTCTTTCGGTGACCCCGTCGATTAACCAACATACAACAATTTATTGTTTGAGGTTGATTTGCGATCCTAAATAAAGTTTTAGGCCAAGGGAGACTATCTATCAATCCCACACCAAAGATATTTAGTAGGTAAGTGTTGATTTTTTTTATTATAAAATGACACTACTTAGGGTAAAAATATTTAGCCAAAGTGGTTTGCAATGTAACTGAGAGATTACCCAAGAAAACGACTCAAATTCTTACCAACTCGAAAATGATTCGATATAAATTGATTTGATTGAAACCTAACTCAATCGACTTGTTTACCCAGTCCAACTATTACCATCTCTTTTTGCTACGAGAGTAATATTTTGTTACGGAACTGATTCAATCAAAAATGTTTATATACTCTTATACGTCACCTCATACGAATGCTCATTGGATTTGAAGTGTGGATGCAACTCATGCCTCATTATACCTGACGCCAAATATTTCACTTTAGAAATGATTGAGGGTGGAGATTCGGACCCGCGACCTTTTTACCCATGAAGGCCATTTTAGTTTACAAGAAACCATGAGTGTGTTGGTTGATGGAGTGATAGCTCATGCTGAAAGACATGGACCATCTCTAAAAAAAAAGAGAAACGGTTGATGAGCCCTTTTAATTTGAAGGCCCATGAGTAGATCTTACATGGATTTCAAAATGGGTTAACTGAGTCGTGTTCGGTTGAATCAACTTTGTATTAGACCACTTTCGGGTCAAAAAAATCTGGCTAATTTCGAGTCGGGTCATGTTCTTTTGGATTCAGATCATTTTCGAGTAATTTTCAACTTTTTGGGATATCAATCCGTTTTCTATAAATAGTTATTCTCTTGTGAGACCGTCTTACAGTAACTTATCGTGAGACATAATAATAGATAATAATAAAATATTATTAAAGGTAACTTCCTGATATGTGAAAGGTCTCACGATAACGATAAATTATCGTGAGACCGTCCCATATAAGGATTTGTGTTCTATAAAACATTTGGGTCAATTTCAAGTTAGACCGGATCAAACCAAAACTTTAGTTCAAACATTGGGTTGAATTATTCGAGTCGTGTCAGTTTTGCCAGGTTTATTTTCGATGTCTTGCCATTTCTCTAGTACTCCCGTTACACTGTTACAACTTACACGTGCATTTGCGACAACGAAACAATTGAATTAGCTAGAAGAGGCTAATTCGAGATTGTTAATCAGTCATCTGGGTATCTGACTACACTAACCTTACCTCAAGAACCCTAAATCTCATCATTTCCAGAAAGAAAACAAACAAAAATGGGGGAAACTAAAGGAGCAGAAATGTCGCTGAAAGATCAAGGCAATGAATTCTTCAAAGCTGGAAATTACCTTAAAGCTGCTGCCCTTTACACTCAAGCCATCAAAATCGACCCTAACAATCCTACTCTTTACAGGTTTTCATCTCAATCTCAATCAATTTCGTTGTTAACCACTGGGCTAATACATCTTTGGTATTCCGTTGTTATTGACAATGATAGTTTTTTGATTTATTCGGGTTATTTGATACGGTGTAGTACTTAAGATTTCTGCTAAAACCCTTGATTTGTGATGCTATTTCTCACAAACCCAATTTATGTGTGGAAACTGGGTTGTGAACTTGTGATCAGTAGCGGAATTGGGATTTGTCTAAAATCTTTAGAAGGGGAACTCGTAATGTGATAAGGTAAACTAGGGAAAAAAACTGCGGAAATTTAGCTGAAAGTTTGAAAATTTTAGTCTCTCAAGGTAGTGACTGCCCCCTGCTTGCCCCCCTTAGTTCCGTCGTTGGTTGTGATCCAAGAGAAACAAATGGGAAAGCATTGGAACGCGTTATAGATTTGAGTTTGATAATGTAGCATATCTTACCCTTGTGAAAGGTTTTTTGTAATGTGGTTATGTAGTGGGGATTGTTGGATGTCTGTTAGTCATGTACGGAGTATCTGTTTTCTTCGGTTGTATTGGGTGATAGTTGCTGAAGTGCCTGGAGAAAGCGTTTGATTGATCTTATGTAACGATGTAGGGTACTCCATTGGTTAGTTTAACTTGTCAAATTGCTTTAAGTGATGGTTGTTTGAGTTATACTGGTTGATAGTACAATTGAAGGCGGTTTTAATGATGGTAGATTGCAGTTGTGGTGTTTCCTTTTTGTGTTTTTAGAAGATAACCTTTGTTTAAAGCATGACCAGCTGTTTGCTGTGGCTTCCATTATGTATGAGCTATTTTCAAAGACCTGCCATTTCTCGTATCTTTTGTTTTCAATTGTGACGTTTAACATACTGGAGTAACTGGACTACCAAGTGAAATATGGCTGTTAACTGTTTGAAGCCGTACTAATTACTTACCGCTTACCTGTTATGAAATTGTTTATGTAGCGTTTGTAATTTGTATGGTGATATCTGAAATGTCCATGTATATTAATTCTTTGACATTCCATGTACCGGCATTCTCTTCATGTCGTATTATTCAACAGCAATCGTGCTGCTGCGTTTCTCAACCTTGTTAAACTCACAAAAGCACTTGCCGATGCTGAGAAAACTATCAGTCTCAGTCCAAACTGGGAGAAGGTATATTTTCATCATCATCATTTAGCACTTGGGACTCAAGCACTTGAGCTGATCACAATCCGTTTCTTCTTCATTTAGGGTTACTTTCGAAAAGGATGTATATTAGAGGTGATGGAACGATATGATGAGGTATTGCTTTATACATAGTGTCAGAGTTACTGTAGTATGTTTTTGCTTCATTTCAGTGCTGAGGTTCAGCTGTGGGTAATGATCTTATTAACCTTGCAGGCTTTAGAAGCATTTCAAGTAGCATCAAAGTATAATCCACAAAGTACAGAGGTGTCTAAAAAAATCAAAAGAATTTCACAGTTGGCCAAGGATAAACAGCGAGCTGAAGAAGTGGAGAAGATGAGGGCTGATGTTGATGTGGCGAAGCATTTGGGTGCATTCAAATCTGAGCTGGTAAGTTAGTTCATTAATGAATATAGCTTGTTTGGATCCACTAGAATAGGAGCTGCACCTGCACGTCAAGCTTGGCATCTGGAAAAATCGAGTAAATAGAAACCAAGGCATCAATAAACATCATGGACCACTCACAAAACCTACTACTTAGGCCCTTGGAGTATTTTTGTAGTTGATGCTGAACTTCCCTTGATTGTTGTTTCTGTAATTTAGGTTGAAAAGTATGGAAGTGAAGAAGGCTCCAAAGATGTCTTTTCATTTCTTGTGGAAACGATGGAAAATGCTGTCAAAACATGTCATGAAAACTCAAAGGTGGATCCAAGAGTGCACTTCCTTCTTGACAAAGAAAAGACGGATACAGAAAAATATGCGCCTGCTGTAAATATTGACAAGGTTTCAAACTTACACATTAATTGGTATCATTGTGACCAATATTATTTTGCTAATACTGGAAGTTTGTTGATGAGATATAGCAATTGGATTATCATCAAGAGTCCTTGCACCCTCCTGTAGCTCTTTCCATAACTGAAATCCGTTTTATTTTCTATGCCAGGCTTTTGAGTCGCCTGAGACACACAGTAGATGCTTCTCTTTTCTCCGGGAGTATGCAGTGGAATCGTTCTCAAGAGCAGCTTGCTTGACTACTACCAAAAACATAATATCTTACCCTCAGGTAATTTGGATGTGAAAAACTATTTATTTCCTTCCTCCCGGAGATTGAAAAGCGCTTCATACTCCATATAAATCAGGAACATGTGCCTAGTTTACATTAAACTTATTTGTAATGACACAAACCTTCTATTCAATGTGTTTACAGGTCTGGAAAGGCCAAGGGTTTAGGAAATGGAAACATGGGCAAAGTGACGGGATCTTTGTTCAGTTCGAGTCCCCCCTCTTGCGTAAACTGTGGTTTATCCCTTGTGTCAATGAGAAAGGAAAGACTTTGTGCAGGTTAGAATCTTGTACTTTTCCCCTTCCTTTGTCCCTTTCGTTTACACGTTCTGGTTTAAGTACATGTTTTACTATATATCTTTTGTGAACCTCAAACTTTTATACGGGGTACTTAATATGCTAACTATGTTTTCAGGGATCCTGAAGCTTTGGACATCAGTGCCCATGAAGTCCTCCCCAAAATCTACAAATGAACAGTAAACCAGTTTTGTCAAGTATCTCGTCTCTTGGATTGATAATCTTTCCTATGCTGCATGGACTGCGAAATATCTCCTGATTTGTCGGAAGCCTCTTCTTTGATTCCCATTTTGTAGATAACCTGATCTCTTGTTTCATCGTCGCTTGATTAGTGGTTCCCATTTTTGAGCTCGTGTTTGATGCCCGACAACCTGGTTCCCAGTAGCCCTAGGATCCCTTCTGCCTCAAATTATTTAGTTTGATTCTTGTTTGATTTTCCTTTCTGAATTTCAGAACATTTCATATAGTTTGATTGGTTTTCTGATATACAATAGAACAACAGGTTTGTAATGTTGCAACTGTTTGTTTATTCAATTCAGTCATCACATTATTGAACAATTTTGTTCTACTATTATGATAGCAACTGTCTTCTTTACTAACTGTGCTACCAACCTGTCATTGTCGATATTTGGCCCTTGACCATTGTCGCTGCCAATCTTAACCCCACCGTTGCAGTCACCCAACCCTTCTCGACATCCATCACCTCGACTCACCAATGCATCATTATTCCCTACATCCAAATTCTATCTTAAGTCTAATACGGGAAAGCAATTATTCAACCTTTTTGGTACGACTGATAATACATTCACACAAGTACTATTTGTTACACGTTTGTCATTTGCAGAGACGAGTCGATAAAAACGAACGTGTGGAACAAAAGACGTGACACAGACACAATGTTTGGACCGAGTAACCGCACTGCTCAAAACCCAGCAAGTGCGCATTTTTTTCATTTCATTTCATTGCAAATACAATGCATCAAAACCAAAGATCATACATCATATCATAGGGACCATAAGGATCCACCATTGTTGGTTAATAACACTGACAGTCTGACACCCTTTTGTTGTGCAGGTCGCTGTTATAATCATCTCCACTTCACAAAAAATAGCTTGTTATGGTTATGGATGAGCTTGAAATGTTACTTTCGATGTTAATTAGGCAATGCTCTCTCGACAATCATCAGTTTGAACTGAAAGCGGCTTGCTCATCCCCAACTTCCCAGTGCAATGCTTCACTGCGTCGTTCACAGTTGGGAACAGCGATTCTTCCCCAAATTCTTCGATACATCTTGACAGATACATTTTCTTTATTACTTCATTTCCCGGGTTGGCCAACACCAGCTGCATTACCAACAATAAACCGAGTTAATTTCCACAACTCATCATCATCGTACTCTGAGATTAAAACTGAAACCGATTTAATTACCTTCAAATCCCTCAGTTCCATAAATTTTCTAACTTCTTGAAGCATGCCAATTCCACCGCTGTCAATGCTACCAACGGCTCCCAAGTCGAGTATGACATGTTGCAATGTGGGTTCTAAACCGGCCGATGATTGTATTCTATCTTCCTCTTCAAACACCCATCTTCGAATTCTGTGCAAATCATTATTGAGCCAAACCATGTTAGTACGAGTATGTGATATAACAATCGACTTAGGCCTTTTCTTTTGGACTGGATTGAACTGAACTCAACTCAACTGAAGTGAGCTTTAAGTAGGCTGAAGTATTGAGACAAAGTGAACCTCCTGGGCTGAACTGAACTCAACTGAAAAGAACATTACCTTTCTCTTAGATAATTAGTGCAAGCAAAGTTGATGGGTCCTTCAATCTGAAGGATGAGAATACCGGCAACCGGTTGGGCCGACCCGTATTGCTCCATGCTTCTATACGACATGGTATTCGGCAGGCTTCCTAACATGTAAGTTTTAGGCCTTGCTACAACCAGCAGAAGTTTCACTATCGATAAGCATATCTGCACATGCACACGTCTGAAACATTAATCTTACCTATAATTATAATCATAATCGTTGTTTTAAAGGGATGGAGAAAGGAGGGGGGATTATATATATTACCGCGATAATCAATCCATCGTCGACACTACCAAAGACGACACCAATGTAGGTACAAATGCAGATAACAAAGTCGAATTTGTCGACCTTCCAAAGATGAACAACCTCTTCATATTTGAGTAGCCCTAGCATCGCGTAGAAGATAATAGCAGATAACACAACCAGTGGTGTGTATCGAAAGAGCGGGATCAACAATAGTAGTGTTATCATCACTGCTATCGACATTACTACGTTCGACATTGCTGTCTTACATCCTGCATTGAAATTCACTGCTGTCCGCGAAAATATTCCTGCATTGTTTTTTGGGCTCGAAGAATGGTTAGTGTGCTGCCACGTTAGATGAACTAACTCAACCAAAATCTTAAGGTAATTGCTGAGATTCAACTGTTATATTTATATTTTACGAGTATTATTTACTTGCCTGAAGTGAGGTAACAAGAAGTGAAAGAGCCAACAATGTTCATAAGTCCAAAAGCTAACATCTCTTTGTTACCATCAATGTGATAATTTTTGAACATAGCAAAACTCCTTCCAACTGCCACTCCTTCCTGTATGATTGATTCCACCAATTTCTTGTTATTACCGTATACAAGATACTCTCTTTATATCATCTCAGTCATTTATTTATAAATAACTAGAGACGGGAAATTCTGACTTACAGCCAAAACGATAATGGAAGTAATGGCACCGGTCTTGAATGCAGTCATAACATGAGGTGACCCGAATGCCAAATCTTTAATCGATGGTGGATTTAACCCTTTTTTCAATGATCCAATCTGTAATTGCAAATAATACGAGAACCATTTCAGTCAAAACTCAAAAGTATCTGTAAGCTGATACTTAATTATTTTATTAATTAACATTAATATTCCTTAACAGAAACGACGGACTTACGACTTGAACACCGTGTTTGTCTGCATGGGTGAAGTATACGAGTACACTTCCAAAAATAACAGAGACAAGTGGGGCCATGGCACTGATCCAAAAGAATGCCGGTTTTTTCTTTGCCTGTCGAAAACACGAAAAAAAGTGTCAGCACCATGTCACTAATTCTTGTTTGTCACGAGCATATCCGTCACAAATTTGTGACGCGTCAGCTGTCAGTCTGTCACATTCTGATTTTATCTTATCTACTAACTATATGTATGAGTGATATTTCACTCGTCACATGTTTGTACAGATATATAGACGTCAGAAGAGAAACCTACTTATTCGAAACAAGTTGGATGATGCAATGCAAGTAGTGCAATAGTGAAAGTGAAAGTAGTAAGAGACGCACATAGAATTTGGTGAGCAACATGTAGAACAAGAAGGTGAACCCTAGGATTGCACTTTCCCACTTCCACTGCACACAAACAAAGTACAGTCATTATAACAACATAACATAACATACACTATATATATAGGTCAAGTGCTATGGAAAACTCCATTTAACAACTTTTATAGTACAAAAAAAAGCCTATATTTGGGTTATTCATAGACTTGCAAGGTGGTCGGTTGAGTCACTTTTGAGATCGAATTGGTGAGGAGGGTCAGATGTACACAAACTTTTATATTCATGAAGTCACGATGTTACAATGATGACCTCATTGATTGCTTCGAAGTCAGCTCTGGTTTACATGGCGAGTTAGATGTGCATAAACTTTTATATAATTATATACTACTCTTATGATTCATGATTAAATTTATGTTACCTGTTTCACAATAATTACGGTATATGACGATAGAATACAATTGTTCTGAGACCGTGTCAAAAGAGATATGGCAGCAAAATAGTTAAGAAATGACTTACATGATGAGCTTGGGAGAAAAGGGAGTAAAGAACAGTAACAACGTCAGATCCATGCTTTTGTTGTTTAACATTAACAAAGGTCTTAAGTTGTTGTAGGCAAACTGTTGTTGCAACTCCTCCCATAAATCCGACTATCGTTGCATGCGACAGTAGGTCTACTATAAACCCTAATCTGCATTAAAATAACGTCCACCAATTACGTATTATTAACAACAATTACAGATTAAATTATTCCGTATAATATGTGTATTATTTTTCACCTTATTTTGAGCTTCGATCAACAATGTTCATACTTATTCAGTATAGTTAAGGTAAGTTTAGCCTCATTAATTTTAGTTTATCTTAGTCAATTCAATTTTGTTCAGTCCAATTAGATTAAGTTAAGTTACATTAAAAATCTTTAATTTAAATTCAGTTCAGCCTCGTTCAGTCATAAAGAACCGTGGCTTTAGTAAGGAATGAATGAATGAATTTACCTTAAGAAGCCTAGAGTAGCTTGAATAGCTCCGGCGAAAAAGGTGGCAGTAAAGGCCAAGTGAAGATATTCAGTAGGATTCTCGGTAGGGCTGACCACCTTACCCAAGGTGTTTGTGAAGAGTAGAGACGCGACTGCCACCGTACCTATGGCCACGTCTCTTGAGCTTCCCATCATCGCGTATATCAATGGCGGTACAAAGCTCGAATCTTCATTTCCACAATATCATAATCAGTTACAGTACAATATAATTCCCTTATCAATGTAATTAATTATCGGTAAACGTTAACTCATAAAATAGTCGTTACTGAGTGAGAAGTATCATGCTATGAAATGATTCATTTATACAAAAAAGTCGTTTGTTTTTGTTAATAACCAAATGAATTGTCTTTTTAAGAATTGCATGAAAAAACTGAATTACTCCCTTCATTTTTTTTGTATTTGTTGCTTTTAAAAAAATAAATCAAAATTTTCTTTTTTATTTAACGTTTTTCCATAGATTTCGTATAACTAGAGAAAACACAAATTTCACTAATTATATGATTGGTTGGAAAAAACAATTATTTACCAATTTTCAAGGATCATTTATTATTATACTTCGTAAATAACAAAGAAAACATTGTTTTTCAACTCTTCAATATAAGTATTATATATACGAGTTTAAACTGACAATTTTTTTTTTTAAAAAAAAAAAAAACTATGATTATGGTTGTCCCCTGGTAACATTCCTTAGAAGCTTTGCACCGGGTAATTATCGTATTATATGTTATAAACTGCCGTAGATCTCTTAGTCTAAGGATAAAGGATGAAAAACTCGAGACAACTGGCCACAAACTCGATTTCTCATCTTTTTAATTCAAAGTGAATAAGTATATGCTTCGTTCGCTGTCTTTCATTAATTTTTTTTCCTTTAACAAGAGTCTTTTAAGAAGGTGTGTTTAGACTTGTACAATGAAACAATGCCAAGTATGCAAGGTTTCATTTGTAGCATGAATGATAGATTGTGAAAGAAGCAACACTTTTTTCGAGCAAAGTGTATTCAATCTCCGAGTTCTATTGAATCATTTATAACTGACTCCCTACCTAATTGAGTTATTACTCTGAATAAATTGCATTTTCTAATTTTATATGTTTAGAAGATATTGTGGACAATCAAAATTATTATGATTTACCCTTATAAAATCGACAAATTTTAAATCTTATTCTTTTCTTTTTTAAGATATATTAGTAGTTTTTTTTGAACGAAAATATCATTTTATTAATCTTATATCGCAGTTAAACGGATACAAAACTGTAAAATTTGAGTAAAATAAATTTTTATGAAACAAAGATTTCTCCCTGTATGTATGATCTGTTCCGCTATGCACATCCTCTTTAATTAAGGTGTAGTTTTACACTAAGTTGCTTAATACATATCTAATTGAACTAATATTTTTTCCTTTTCTTATTGAGATGATTTTATATCAACATTATAAAAAAATAGTCAAATGTATTCAATCACGCAGGTAATTATTATTGCAGATACTCTCTCCGTCTCAGTAATTTATTTACATTAAGTTAAAATACTCGGTCCTTACAAATAATATAAATAGGTAAACAAATGACTGAGACGAAAAGAATACTTTTATAATTAGTACGGAGTATATTACCATATGTCCATTAAAAAATTTGGACACACGTAAGTTAAAAAATCCCTAATAATAATAATAATAATAATCCGTAGTAATAATAATAATAGTAATAATAATAATAATAATAATAATAATAATATACTTAGCTTTGCTATAACTAAGGTGATGGGGTATCTTGACTACCCATCAATTTTTTATAATCTGCGTTTTAATTCATCAATAAAATTCTTCCTTTCCATAAAATAAAAAATAAAAAATAATAATAATAATAACTATAATACTAATAATAATAATAATAATGAATAGTTATTTTAGCATAAAATACAGTAATAATATATCATAAAATTTTAATCCACAATACCATTTTTACTTTAATTTCAATAAGATAACTGATACTCTCTCAAGTTATAATTAATCGCTTCATTAGTTCATTTCACGAATATATACGATGATATTTTATTAAAATGAGAGAGAATCCTTAGTATATTAACGGTAATGTCTTAACCAAGAGAGAATCTTCACGAACATTGCATAAGATGATTTGTTTAAAAATGATTGTAATAGGATTAATTAGATTTTCTACTTTTAGAAGTACCAAAACTAGAGTATATTATTATTCCAAATATATCAATTTCTTGACTTCACTCATGCAAATTTTATCAATTTTCAATGAAGAAAACACACTCCATATGCCTTAATTAATCCATGCACTAATATTAGGGCAAATGATAAATATACAAGATTTGTCTAAGATTTATCTAACTAAATATGTTTTTTTTTTTTTTTTACAAATCTGTATTCAGTCGTGATCAATTGATATCATTTTTAGGTGTCATATCACGTATCGTCTTTTATTAATGAAACTGGTCTTCGCTTAAAACAAACAGACAGTAGTGCAGATCCTCTGTCACATTACGTATCACATCTCATATCCCATCATTTATCTTATTGACACGTAATCACTATCACATAATTAATCACTATTTTGATCAATTAAGAGATGATGTGTCGCATGATAAAGGTTATGGGACATGAGATAAGACATAAAAGTGGGACAGAGGATCTCAACTAGACAGGAATGAAGTCGAAAAACCCTAGAATGAAGGAAACGTAAGAAGTAAAAACTTACATAGTCCAATAATAGGAGGCAAACTAGCCAAATTAGCATAACTAATCCCCTGAGGAACGGCAAGACTAGCTATAGTGATCCCGGCAATAAGATCCGACTTGAAGAATTGAAGGGTATACCGCGGTGCCCAATCTAGAATCGGTATGAAATATTGCAATGCGAACCATATTTGTTCTACAACAGGCTTATTCTTCGATGTTCTAAACGGGTCGTCTGGAAAAAACGTCTCTTTTAGGTTTGATTTCAGGATAGTCGCAAATGGTTTGTCTTGTGGAATCGGGACTCTAGACCGAGTACTGTGCTCGTATTCATTACCTTTTTTCTCCATTATTATTATTATTACAAGCTAATCTCTTTGGATTAAAATCGATTTTGTGTAAGAAAGAGATTTAAGTTTGTTTATATATAATAATGTTTATGTAATTTAATGTAATTTGGATAAGAAAAACGGAGAGTGTGAGAGTGTAAATGACAGGATCGGATATGATAGAAGATACTTATCCTTTCAATTAGTTTCTAATTGTGTGTAAGTAATTGTTAGGCTAATTAAGAGAGCCAAACGTGTTTTTCTTTAAATGGGAGATGACAACAAGAAATGAAGAGAATCGAGATGGATTTATTATAGAAATTACTTTTGGGATTCTTTCATTTTGATGTAAGTATATTGAGAGCTAATTAACAATCAAACATATCATGTTGTATATATAGAGGAGAGGAATTGATGAGAACCCCTTAATTGTGAGTTTAAAGGCCCACTCGATGAATCGATATTAAGACTATGTACTCTGTGGTAATAGGTCGTGAGTTCGAATCTCACCTTTCCTGTATGTGATGTGACTAAGTGCACGCTTCGTTGAACCGGAAGAAAAAAGGTTCACTTGATGAGTATTGGAATATCACTATATGAGATGGTTTTATATGATAGGATAGATGATAATTGCACTTTTTAAATTGCATTTACACTGTTTTAGACCCGTCTTATGATATACAGGATGGTGGCATGGTGCTATGAAAGGAGTTTTTCGAGGTTGGCAATTTTATAATGTGTAACATCGATTAATAAAATTAGTTTTCACTTTTGGGTAAATTGTACGAGTTTGATTGTAAAACATGCTATATATAAACATCATCTCTATACTAGGAGGATAAATCTCCTAAAATTTTAATTTCCTCCTACAAAAATTCACTTATACTAGGTCAACTTCTTTATGAATATTTACATTTCCATATTTGCCTACTTTTATGAAAATAAAAGTTAAATTCAACTTCAAGTGTATACAAATTAAATACTCCATTCATCTCAATCATTTTTTACTTTTAATTAAAATATTTCTCACAAATAATATCAAAAGTAAATAAATGATCGAGACTAAAAAAAGACTTTTATATATATAGGGAATATTATATTTGAAAACAATCATTACAAAAGAAATAAAATAAAATATTTACTTATATTTTTTTTCTACCTCATAATTGTATATAACTGTGCATTACCAATTATATTTATTACATATACTAAAGGTAGTTTAATACAAATATTTAAATTTATATCTTATATCTATACTCATACTGTCGAACCTTTAAAAAAATGTACGGTATATTATATACATAGTCATAATTATCTCATCATAAAATGTTTAGAACTCGTACTATTTTTTTCTTCAGAAATGACGAGTAAGGTTTATTACTCCATATTTGTTACTTTTCGACAAATCTTTCTTATATACATTTAAATTCTAAAAGTTTGTGGAAATCATATCAACTGATCAACATAATGACGTGTCATTCACAAAATAAAGGTTAGATAAGATATACGTAGTATGTCGAAGTATAAAATGGAGACAAAGAATTTGCATTATCGATATCTCTTAATCAAGAAATGGAACAAATGGTACAATGATCTTAGCTTGAATCTGTTTAAACGAGTAACTAGCTTTTCCAAATTAGCGAGTGAAATCTATAGATACAACTTTAAGATCAATTCAATTTTGTACGTGTACACAGGCTCATTGTTTTATCTTTGATCATAATCTCACCTACCATTTCAAATAAGTGTGTATCAAATTATCAATGCAATTAGTTGGACGGTAGATCTGTTCATTCATATACAAACTCTTTTTTTTGGAACAAGTGAGGGGCTCAACCCCGAAATTAACTATGGGGAATAACAACCCTAAATATGTCCTCCCGAATCAGGGACGAATCCAGAGTTAAAATTTTGGGTAGCAAATTCATCATATTTGCTTACTATATATGAAAATGAGTCATTTTTACGAATTTGGGGTAGCAAAAACTGATAATTTTAACCAAAATTTTTAAGTTTGGGTAGTGAATGCTACCCTCTGACCTTTGCTATTAGCTAGATTCCTCCTGTCACTCAAATCATGAAACGGAATGTCTAAATGAGAAGGTAAAGTACTAGCTGTAACTCCACGATTAGCTGTAACCATATTGCATGAGTATAAAGTTCAGGCAAAGTTACAAGTTAACTACGGAGTACACCGTAACACTATGAGTTTACCATACGTATTTTACGACAATGTATTTTGTTTTTTTAAAATTGATCACCTTATGATTTATCATATCTAACGTATTTTGTTGACTTAACACCAAATATTTACTGTATACGTAGTATTTTTCAACTCCCTTCATATTTTAACCCCGGTTATTTTAGTTGATTCCAACACTTAAAGCGAATTAATGACCAAAATAACCACCTAATTGCATTTCCGATACAATAGCATCATTAAAAGCGCGAGAGAAAAATGTCGGCTCTCGTAGCTCAGTTGGTTAGAGCACCCGTTTAGTAAGCGGGAGGTCTTGAGTTCGACTCTCAACGAGAGCAATCCCTTCTTATACCACTCTTTAGTAAGTGTATGTCTCTGTCATTGTAATTTCAGATTTGATTTTCAAGTAAAAAATGGAAAACGTTTCACTAAAAAAAGTCGTCAGTCAGAGAAGTAGTGGATTTTATGTATGTAATAGTATTCCACTATGGATTCGGTTTATGAGAGCCTTATATAGTGCAAACAAAATATTGAGTTGTTTTTAAGGTAAACTTGTTTGGTTCTAATTCTTCATAAAATTTGCAGATCGGTCAATAGGATAAGATTGTGGTACTACGTAGTACGGAGTAATACTTATTCCGTATGACATAAATTTGAATCAGCTCGACATACACGTTGATGTTAGTAATTTATTTATTTTTGATTAAAACATTCCCTAGAAATATTTTGATCAAAAAGAGAGTACTCCGTATTACTCCTATCTTATAACGAGAGATAACATTAATGAGTATGTGAGTTGGGTAAGGGTAGGTTTTTCTGTACCAAGTATTTAGGTGGACTGAGTTAATGAAACTTTTATTATTAACCAACGCCAAATATTTAGGTAGGATAATTGTGATCATAAAAATAAACGTGTCATTTTATTTTTTAGTGGTTTTTCATTTAGTTTATATATATATATACTCGTAAATGATGTTTGGTGCCTTAAAAGATGTTGAATGAGCATGGCAATGAAAGTAATTGTGATCAAATGCCACTTTGCCTAGCTAGGTCTTTTTGTAAGAAGACAAAAGTGGGTATGGAGGGTGTGAACCGTGTGATGACCACTTGACCGGCCACTATATCGATCGTTTCGTTCAACACTTTGAGTGCAATTAATCCCGTATGTACCAGCTTAGTTCAAATTAATAGGTGGATATAGTCATATTGGGAAGTGTGTAAGTCACACTATTCTATTCAATTCAATTCATAAAGTTTGGCTCAAAAAAATACAATTTATATTCAACCTAGTTGATCAAATATAGAGCCAAAAAATTACTCCGTATGACAAATGAACTCAAATACGTGTTTCAAACATTCAATCATCAAATATAGAGCCAAAAAATTACTCCGTATGACAAATGAACTCAAATACGTGTTTCAAACATTCAACCCTTGATCAATTTTTTTGACCTACTAAAAATCATGTTCCATTTAATTTACACTACTTTTATTTCTAAAATTTCACTTAAAAGAGAACTTGTTACAATTCTATTTTATACAGAGTAATAGCTTGAACTAAATGAAAATACTTACTAATCTAACTCGACAGATAAAAAAGTTCAATCAATGATATATTTCCTAGTTGTTATTAATTCGCAAATAATTCTACTAAAAAATATGACTTCAGAAATTTATTGACATGCAACCGAGTTTTGTAAGAAAATATAATTAGGATATATCCGTGTAATACTGCACGAAACATATTGTATAAAATTAATCAAAAGATATCATTTTATTAAGTACTATCACCCTACGTGGTATTCTATTTAAATTCCGTTCACTACGAAGAATGTCCGATATAATGTACCGCATTGATCAGAGTTTGTTAACTTATAAATTAAATCAAGTAGTCAATCAACCCATTGCTAATTGATCTTGGATTTGAACTCTCATCGTTGACAGGTGTAGCAAGTAGGTTCGAAAAGAATGACGTTCTTGTGGATTTGATTGGTGTAACCCAATTCAAACCCATCTACGAACTAAAATCAATCCATTTCAACTAGAAAGAACACGAACATACATGCTCCACCTATAGTTCGAAAAAATGAAGGAAAATTTCCACTTATATATCTCTACTTTTCCATTTTCTCACTTGTATCCTCTTTTTGCAGAAAAAACTTTGTTTGACAATAACTCTCAGCTACGGTTTCGGAAAATGGTAAATTTTTTTTTCATATTGTATGTCTTTACGGAATCTTCAGTTTGAAAAACTTTTTTTTGTCTTTTTTTCAAACTTTTACCCGGGAGTTTTAGCCGGTCAAAGTTTATTTCGTCACAACACTTTGATCGATCATAAATCCCGATTACGAATTCAGAAAATAACAATTTTTTCAAACTGAAGATCTCGTAAAGACGTACAATATGGAATTTTTTTTTACCGTTTTCTGTATTCGTATCTAAGATTTATTGTCAGTCAAAGTTTTTTCTCAAAAACGAAGGGGGTACAAGTGAGAAAATGAAAAAGTAGAGGGACGCAAGTGAGAATTTTCCAAAAACAAAATATGGTTTTCGGCTTTTCGAAGATCGTGATAAATAGAGTAATAGACATATCAAAATCAAACTGCTTATTTGAAGAATTTCAAGATCATGGGGAGAGAAATCGTCGGTCTACCTATTCCAATGTACTTTAATACTACAGTAACTATTCATTTCTCAATACGAGTATTATCTTTAATGTCGATCGACCTCCTTGTTCCTTGTTGCATACATATACACCTAAACTACCTACTCATTTCACCATCGACCCAAAATGTCCGACGTAAACCCTTGTTTGTCTCAAGACATCTGGTTCGAAATCCTGAAAAATCTCCCCGTAAAAACCTTAGGCAAATGTCGTTGCGTTTGCAAATCACGGCGTTCCCTTGTCGTCTCCCCTTCTTTTATGGCTGCACACCTTAACCATTACACCCGTAACGATGCCAATTCCTTAATTCTATGCAAAGAGAGATGTAAATGTCTCGAAAAGAAAGAATACGAACAATGTATTCTGTTCCGTGACTTGCTTCACTTAAAACAAGGAAATCAACTCCACACCTCTGTTTTCCCCTTCTTCTTAGCTCATCGAATATTTGACGACCCCTGCTTTTATTTCGTGGGTTCCGTAAACGGGTTGGTATGCCTTTCTGATTCGAGTTACATCAACCCGAATAAAGACCGTGTGTTTATATGGAATCCTGTAACGCAAAAATCCGTTAAACTTCCTAAGTCAACGGTAAACAAACAGTTCGTTGTCGGATTCGGTTATGATTGTCAAAGGAATGATCATCGGGTGGTCAAATTTAGCTACATGAATTATTTAAACCCGTTGTTGGTCGAGGTTTATTCGGTTCAGGAACGAACATGGAGGACTATTTGTACTAAATATTTAGTCGATAACACGATACATAGGGTGTCTTCTAACCATTGCTTCATGAACGGAGTTATTCATTTCCCTGTTGAACGAAAAGGGTTGCTTTTGTTTGATGTGTCGGACGAAACGTTTTCGAAGATGAAATTGCCCGAAGAACTAGTTAGTAGGTGCATTGGCGATTTCGGGTTATTCGAGTACAAAGGTAAGTTAATGGTGTCTCATTGCGGGAATAGGTCGTGGGAGACGAAAATGGCGGTTTATTGTCAAATTTGGATGAAACAAGAGTACGATGTGGAGGATTCGTGGTGTAAAATGTTGTTTGTTGAACATATGGATGGTTTTTACCATGTTGGTACGATCGAGTACTTGGGAGAGAACGAGGAATTGATTGGGTTTGTTATGGATGATGGTACTGGAGATTTGGTGTCGTATGATCCAACGACTAGGCGAATTACGGAACTTGGTCTTGTTGCGAGTGAATCTACAAAGTTTAGTGCTTTTTCGGAGAGTCTTGCTTTGCTCGACCAAGAGATCGATGATCTCACTGCTCGTGAACTCGAAATGTATATTTAAAATCGACCTAAAAAAACTCCCTTTTTGTTCTGATCTCGTATGTGCAAATAGTAATGTCTATAATTTTGCATTGTATGCAGGCCTCTCAGCGATCGTCCTCACTTCATGGATGGTATGTTCCAAAACATGACCTGTAAAGACGATGAATTTTGATCCGTCTCGTCTATAAAAATGGTTGAATAGTGTAAGTTACTTCTTCATCTCTTTTTTCGAATTCTGACAACCCCCAATATCTCGAACTTTTGAGTGAAAACTCAACATATGGTATGAGGGGCGCCTTAAGGTTTAAGTTTGGTTTTGTAACATGGTATTTGGTTGAATTGGTTTCATAATGCTTGACTGCTAGTTGGTTGTTTTTTGGGTTACACTCATCCAAAATATGTCGTGTTTGCTCATTTTTTTCAGGCGCATGGTAATTGGTATATGGCTTTAGGTGCAGTTTGGGTCTTTTATTTTGGCATGGCAGTTGGAAAATCGCAATTTCTATCTAGTTTTAGGACAGACACCTTCGTCATTAATTTGAAATGTGTACTCTCGTACTATTTAACGGTTTTATGTGAAATCGTAAAAGATTGTTTTGTCTTGAAGTTATTAATGTGAGCTTAGGCCGAACATTTGACCGGTCTTATGTTAAACTTTTTAACTACTCCCTCCGTATTTATATGTTCGTCCACTTTGTTTAATATATAGGTGGAATAGTATATTGAAAGTGGACGAATATATAAATACGGAGATAGTATGATATTTGAAGGGTACAATATAAAAACAAGGCCGATAAAAATTTCACACATATTAGATTATGTAATATGAGAAAATTAAAGTACGAGTATATCTTTGTTCTAGTCAATAACATCGATTCACAAAGCTTCAAACGGAACAAAGCTCATACTTCATTTAATCGTATACATGCCATTGTTTAACAAAACATAATAATATAATAAAAAAAATGATTTTATTATATTAATCGTATTAGGAGTCTACTAATCTCATACTTTATTTGCTTATAATTTCGCAATGTGTTTCTATATATGTAGGCCTCTCAGCAATTTTTCTGAATGGAATTGAAACTGAATCGAGCGTCTTTCATCACGAACTAAAATTTTTAGATATATTCTTTAGCAAGAGTGAATTAGATTTAGATTGAATATACAAAACTACTGAAATCGGGCTAAGTTAATTATACTACATGAATAATATGATTTGATTTGAGTATTTTAGTAGACAATTTAAATGGATTGGTGAAGAGATAATTTATCCGACTTCAAAGGAAGTTATAGCTAAAACATGATTTAAATATTGAAAAATGAGATGGCGCCACCCGGTGGTGCTCAATTTGTGCGCCACCCAGGGTATTAGAGTAATTTACTTAATTTTTTATAATATTTTTTTAAAATTTAAATTTAATATTGATTGATTTTAAAAGGGTAAATTAGGAATTCCAATTTTGTAGTAATTAGTTAGGATTATAGTATTGATGATGATACAAAAATTGATTCTCCCAACAAAATGCTTATTTGTAGGACTGTTGTTGTATATGGTAGATTAGTAGCATGCTTATGAAATGGTGTAAAGAAAATATTGAAGTTTATGTATTCCATATATTAATTGGAGAGGTTTATATGATGATATTGATGTCATATATTAATTGGAGAGATTTATATGATGATATTGATGTCATGTGCATATGTGTTTAATTCAATCAAAAAATTGAAATATATTTACATTAATTTGTATAAGAACAAATGTTTTGATGATTGAGAAGTTTGCATGATGACGATTTTGGATTCTAGAAAAATTAGATGGTTTGCACAAGAAGGTTTAAAACTTTAAGTTGAATTTTAATTAATTTAGTTAAAAAAATTATCTTAATTACATAAATATAAAAATTACAAAACTACCCTCAAAGTCTTTGATGCTAAATTAAAAATCCAATTTTCATATTTTCTTTTTCTTACTTTTTAATTACAGTGGCACTCAGATTCGGCGCCACCCCCTATCACCATCCATAGAAAAAACTAATTAACATTCGATTATGGAGACGGTGGAATTCCAAGGAATGATTTGAAATTTTTGATACATCGAGAACTTTAGAGAAACACCTCCACCACTATATTATTAAACTATTAAGCAATGTGTTTTTTTTGTTCGAATAAGAAATGTGAAGCCGCCGAGGAAAACAAGTAAACCACCTCAACATATTTTATGAATTTGTTGAAGGATCGCAAAATAAAATGAAACCTAGACCATCTGAAATGATTGGTTAATACGCGAAATTTAACACTAAGGACGACAATGGTGGATGGATATTTTCGAGTATCAATTAATTTGGAGCATAATCATATTCTTAAACCTGAAGAGACGTGAGATATTTGCGAACTTATATAAAAATTACGAGAAAATAGTTAGAAAAGAGAGAATAGTTAGAAAAGAATCATGATAAACGATGAGTCTGGTATAAGACCTTCGGGAACCATTATTCCAAACACAAATAACTTATAAATTAATTATCATTTAGATTGAGATTGTTTATCTCGATTAATTTCATTTTGACGTTGTCCTCAAAATAAAATTGATTGAGATCATCGATCTCACTAAAGAAGATTTTAAAGATAATGAGATTGAGATCATCGATCTCACCCTATTAATTTTTATAAGTTACTCCGTATTCAATTAGTACTCATAGTTTTTTTCCTTTTCCTTTTTAGTTTCTTTTACGCAATTTACTTGGTATTCAATAAAGCTATTACATGCTTTTAGGCAATTAATTAAGTGATTAATACTACTCGGTTTGCTTTATTTATCGATTTTTTTAATTACGGTCTGGTTATGGAAGAATCATTAGTACTAATCAAGTGACTAATTACGGTCGCAAATATCTCACGTCTTCGGAGTTTAAAGGATATAATTATGCTCCAAATTGACACTCGAAATTATCCATCCACCCTCGCTGTCCTTAGCAACCATTTGAGATTTGCGACCTACTCGTATTCGTTTGTGCCCCACCCCATGGCCCCCACCCTTACGACAAACCCATAAAATATGTTAAAGTTGGTTATTTGTTTTCTTTGCCGGCTTCACGCACATTTCTTATTCCAACGGAAAAAACCACATTAGTTAACATAGTGGTGAAGGTACGGTGTTCCCCTAAAGCTTTCAATGTATCAAATTTTAAGCCATTTCTGGGTGCTTCCACCGTGTCCATAATCGAATGTTCATTATTATTTAAAAAATTTGTCTAAATCATCTTCAGCTATAACTTCTTCTTCCAAGTCTTGATAGATTGCCCTCTTCATGGATAATCTCTCTTACATTGTCTACTAAAATTAGAGCTGATCAAATGGCCCTGGCCCGGTGGCCCAGCCCGACCTGACCGATTTTTTCAAGGGCTTGGGCCGTCGTGTACTCGTGTTGGCCCAAAAAAAATCGAAGCCCGGCCCAATCTAAGCCCGATATAAGTTCTGGGCTGGGTATGGGCCGACCTTAAGGCCCAAATTTTGGCCCGACCCGACTCAAATTTAAAAAAAAGTGCACATAATATATACGGAGTATTTTTTAAGTTTTAAATTTTTTTTGGAAATTCATGTATTTTTTTTATCCCAATTAAACCCTATTTTTTTAAAAATAAAGTCGTAGTACAATTTTTATATGGAAGTTTATGTTTTTTATGTGTTCACAATTATTATACACGAGCACTAATACCGTATATATATTTTTACTTTGGTATGTTAATGTGATACATAATAATAATAATAATAATAATAATAATAATACAAAAAATTGTCAATAATACAAAAAATTGTCCAACAACAAAACTATTTGTGAAATGTCTGATCTAATCGAGGACTCGAGGTAAACTTTGTTCTTATTTCTTAATACAGAGTATTAATATATCATATTATCAATTTATCATTATGTACTCTAGTCGTCTGATTAATTTCGAGTAAGTTTTAGTAAAAAAAGGTTTGTTTATTAGTTGGTTTGATTGCGGGCAAAAAACTCGATTAAATGTTCGTTAAATTGTGTTAATAATTTTTTTTAAAGTGACATAAAAAAATATTAATTTAATCCCGAACAATTGTTGTGACCCGAACGGACCCAAAAAAGCCTGAACGAGCCGGGCTTGGCCCTTACAAAGTGGCCCGGACCGGCCCGCAATATGGGCTCGAATTTTATGCCAAAGCCTGGCCCAAACCCGACCCGACCCGGCCCATGATCACCTCTAACTAAAATACTCAAATCATCTTCCGGTACCGGTATAACTTCTTCATCATGAATGTTACTTTGATGCTCCAGAATTAACTTACACATTTAAGATTCCAACTCGCTAATATATATCATGTTAGAAGAATTGAACCAACTCCATCAAAAACTCGAAAGTGTCGAAAATTCACAAGTAATCAATTCACATTCACATAGAAATATAAGATTACCAAAGATAAATTCATGTTTTAGTTGGACACCTTGCTTTGTCATTAATTTAAAACGAGAGTAATATCTAACCGTTTATGTTAAACTGCACAAAATCGTTTATGTCTTGAAGTTTCAATGTAAGCTTAGGCCGACAATCTGATTAGTCTTATAGGAGTATAAAGGTTAAACTTTTTGTCGAGATGATATTTAATTTGAGGAATAACGTACACTATAAAAAAATCTAATAAATTTCACATCCATTATAACTGTCATATGAGAAAGTATATCCTTTTTCTCGTCAACAACATCGATTCACAAAGCCTCAAACGGAACAATCCCACACTTAATTTAATCGCATACATGCCATTGCAGTTTTTAACAAAACATAATACAGTAATTAATAATATTAGTAAAAAAAAAATATTGAAAAGCATAGCAGAAAAAGATTGGTCTTTCCAACATGTGTTGAAGATTACCATTACAAGTATCTAAGGTATAAGCCACCAAAAGAATTAAGAGTAGATATCAAGCATTGTTAGAGGTCGGGTTTTGATCGAGCGAAGGAGGAGAATTTCTCCCACGCTCAGACCTTGAACTTTCAGCGAACTTCATATTCCTTTCGTGCATTCCCTGACTCTGCTCCTTAGCGTTGTACTCTTTGATATAGTAATCCTCCTCCTTAACACTTTGGGATGGGGGCAAAAACATACTACCCCATTGCGGAAAATGAATCAAGGCGACGGGCAGTGTGCACCCAATGGTCATGACACCCATGTACAAAAGACCGTCATGAGTGTTAAACTTCCCCGACGTAAAGAAAATGAATTGGGTTAGCCCTGCACCAATGTTGCCTCCAGCACCGGTCATCCCGGATATAATTCCCAAAGAACGTCGTGACACAAATGGCACAATCCCGTAGGTGGACCCACAAGCGGCTTGCGCACCCAAGGAGAATAACACTAGGGCCACAATGGCCGTTGTTAGGGTATTGGCCAACCCAAGCCAAACACAAAACAACCCTCCTAATGTTTGGAGGGTCCAAAGTGTCCACAATCGTCCTCTCATACCAAAGTAACGTGCACTGTAGTCCGAGGCTAGCCCACCTAGTGGACGTGAAAATATGTTGGCCAACCCAAAACTAGCAGCAACCAGCCCTGCGGTTTGTAGCTTGAGGTCAAACCTATAAACAGTAACATATATAAGAGACCTTTTAGCATTTATGAGAGACATCTCACATATTGAGTGATACGAGTATGTAATAATTTAGAATAAGAATTGAAGATACCTGTCGAAGAAGTATTCTGCGATAACATTATCTGTTGTCAATTCAACACCCAAGGAGTAGCCATAGAGAAGAACCAATAACCACGTCCGGTAATTGGAAACCGCGTGCCAAATTACCTTAACAATATGAATGAATACCACGCATTTAAGTAACGATATACAGATTCCATCAAAAGTTGAGATTCTTAACTTTGACATAATGCGTTCGTTTGAATTTTTTAAAAAAAAGATAGGGTTAATGTTACCTTGGTGACCTTGTCCTTGGCGACCTCACCTCGATCCTGCATGGCACCGAGGTTACCATCGGGCAAATCTTGGCCGAGAGTAAGTACTAAAAGCCCCATGATTATATGTAATGACCCCGGAACAAAGAAAGCGAGTCTCCATGCTGTAAACGGGGTGGCCCCCATTTTACGAATAATCGTGAATAGGACGGGCATTAGCAGTTGGGTCACCCCACCCCCTGCGTTACCCCATCCCGCGGCTGTCCCATTTACAAGCCCAATGATACGACCATTGAACATGGTACTCATCCAGTACTGACACGACACAAATGTCGCCAGGCAAAACCCTATCATGAACCTGACCGCTATGAACCCGCTCGCGTCCGATATCAACGCCATGCAAAACACCGTTGGGGCGCTCAACATGACTAAGAAAGCACATGCGTAACGTGGACCCATCAGGTCACACAGTGTTCCCATCACAAGCCTAGAGAAGACTGCTCCTGACACTGAGGCCAGTGACGCGTTACCTACAAACGTATGTTTACATAAATTAGAGAAATCAATATTCAATAATAACAAAACAAAAGCAATGCTATAGAAAATAAAATCGTCTCTTTGAAGATTTTGTGTGAAGTGAATGATGAGAGTACCTATGTCGATTTTGGTGAGGTTGAGATTATCACGAATGATAGGGACTAAGGGGGCAGCGGCGAACGTGGAAATAAAACAAGTACAAAAGGAAATCCAACTCAGATGAAATGTGGTCATGTGAGGCTTGGCTAATGAGAAAATTGTAAATTTGGTGGCCTTGTGCTCGGAATCAACCGGAAGTGCAAAGTTGGCCGTCCTATCCACAGGGACAGATCCAGGAGAGACCGAGAAGGCATGTGATTGCTCCCTCCCCGTCACTCCATGCATTGAACTTCCCGGCTCACCGGCCATTTTTTTTTTCGGAAAAAAAAATGTCTTTTTTTTTTTCCTTTAGGAATTCTTGTTTTGTTTTTTTGCTGTAGATAACAACCATAATCACTTGTGTTTATATAGTGTTTCGTACTCCGTACTAGTCCTTGCTTGACATTGTACAACATGACATAATAAGGCTTGACATGGTGCGGACTACGGAGTTAATTACGAGTATAAATTATACTAATTGGCTTTACAATAAATTGATAAATAGCTGTACTTATAACGTTTACCAAGTCCTAAAGCTTCTCTCTATAACCATTTTGTAATAGTTAGTCATCCATGTGATGGATATATCTGTCTCAAGAATGAAGTGAGTGATACAGCCCTATATTTTAGATAAGACAAATATTTTGTTGATACATAGTACTTCCTCTATTCAACTCCACTCTTTACATTTTTTTTGACATTATTCACACTTGAAGTGAATATTTCATATTCACGAATCACGACAATCTATAGTCACGGGATTTTGTTTGATTTGTACAGTATATGAGTATGTTAAGAATATCAAATTTTTATAATTTATGATAATGTAATGTAAAACGCACCTCGACAAATATGCAAAAATGAATAGTGACAAATAAAATTGAACGCAGGAAGTAACTACGTAGGTTTTGTCTTATCCACCATCTTTTTCTCGCCTTAAATTTATGATGAATTACTCTGTATGTCCACAAGGAAGAAGAATTAGCTTTTGTACAACAGAATCTAATTGGTTAGTTGAAGGAATGTTATTTGGCGTATATGTAAATTGAGAACCCTAAGAGTGTAACAAAAGGTCAAGGGACACCAGTTTAGAGTCGGCAAATTAAAATGCGAGTACGATTTAATATTAAAGAATTATGGTAGTTGTACGGTATATATAGTTGTGTGTGAAGAAGAATAATTCAAAAGAATGTGACGGGCATGAGCAAATACATACGGATGTAGTCGTTATTTTAGTTTAGTGGTTTTTTTTTGAAGTGTAGTTTAGTGGTTAATAATCTTAAGATCCTTTTTTTTTCATCGAAGGACGCACTTAGTTGCATTGCAATATAGGGGGTTGTGAACCTGAAACTTACTGTCCCAGAACACCTAGTCTTAACCACTAGGCTAAGACATCTTCGGTTTAAGATCACTTATTTTGTAAAATAGGTGAAGATTTGATTCTCTTATTTCCTACGGAGTATATTGTAATGACTAATGAGAGTAATTGAATTGATCTTCTTTTAAAATTGAAATCAACAATTCAATTACAATGTCAAGGAATTTTAATGTCAAATACTATCAGCACTAAGGTGACTATTTTAATATTCATCTTTAACTATTTTATCTACAATATCGACAAAGCACCCAAAAAAAATCTACAATGTCGACTACGAAGTAAGTTTAATTATTTTGATAATCACATTTAACTACAATTACCTTACATAAATTTCAACTATTCTACTAATATTTATCTTTAACTATTGTAACACAAATTCCGAAATTTGCATTCAACAATAACATCTTCTCTTTAAAAACGTTCATATTTTGCGCTGCATTGAACTTCATTCTAATGAAATTTGATGGTGTTGTTGAAGAACAACGAAAGGTTTCTGTTGTGATCAAGTGAGAAGGAGAGATGTATGGGTGATTTGTGAATTAATATCGTCCCTTGATTTTGTTGATCCAATAATGAACTATCAAAAGGTTGAGGATTTACACCAAAATTGATGTTTACATCAAAACCCACGTATGTATATATGTATGTACCTTACCACCCAACACCACCGCTAATGCCATCATGCCTTCGCCGGCCACCATTCCAACACCACCACGTTGATGTTGTAGGTGGTTGGAGGAGGTGGGGTGGTCGTTGATGGTGGATGGGTATGAAGCTCTCTTGGTTTTTAGAATAAGTTACACAGTTAATAAGGATTAAATTACAGGGGATATATGATAAAGTTATATATATCAATTCAAAATTTCGTATACAAGAATATATTCAGCTAGCACTGAATCACTTAGCTAGAATCATCCCATGTAATTTGAAACATATTTTGTGTAACGTTAAGACTGTGTAGTTAAGATTAAGACTTATGGCCTCAAAATAATTGGACTCGATCTCTGTTCTTTATATACACATGTAGTATGTATGTATGAACAAATTCTTGGCAATAATTTGTTGTAGTTAAATTTCGGCGTATGCATACAATATACTCCATCAATTAGCATACATGAATAAATCATAAAACAAAAAAATCATAATCATAAAATTATGTATCATAAAACAAAACAAAAAATCATACAAATAAATATAAGACTGATTTCCAACATGTGTTAGAATTTGTCATTGCAAGTATTATCCAAGACTTAAGCCACCAAAAGATCAGAATTCCTTAGATACTCCGTATACCGTATTAAGCATGGCTCGCAGTTGGGTTTTGATCGAGCGAAGGAGGAGAATTGCCTTTTCTCCCACCCTCGGACCTTGAACTTTCAGCAAATTTCATATTCCTTTCGTGCATTCCCTGACTCTGCTCCTTGTCGTTGTACTCTTTGATATAGTAATCTTCCTCCTTAACATTTTCGGACGGGGGGAAGAACATACTACCCCATTGCGGAAAATGAATCAAGCTGACCGTTAGGGTGCACCCGATGGTCATGACACCCATATACAAAAGACCATCATGAGTGCTGAACTTCCCCGAGGTAAAGAAAATGTACTGCGTTAATCCTGCACCAATGTTGCCTCCAGCGCCAGTCATCCCGGATATGATTCCCAGTGAACGTCGTGACACGAATGGCACAATCCCGTAGGTGGACCCACAAGCGGCCTGAGCACCTAAGGAGAACAACACAAGGGCGGCGATAGCCATTGGTAGAGTATTGGACAACCCGAGCCAAATGCAGAATAACCCTCCACATGTTTGGAGGGTCCAAAGTGTCCACAATCTTCCTCTCATACCAAAGTAACGTGCACTGTAGTCCGAGGCTAGGCCGCCTAGTGGACGTGAGAAAATGTTGGCCAACCCAAAACTAGCCGCAACCAGTCCCGCGGTTTGTAGCTTGAGGTCAAACCTATATATAAACAATAACACAAGAGACAGACGATTTCTCAGTAGTAATTGCGAGAGACTTTTCATATAATGGAGTGGTTAATAATCTGGAATGAGAATAGAAGATACCTATCGAAGAAGTATTCTGCAATAACATTATCGGTTGTCAATTCAACACCCAAGGAGTAGCCATAAAGAAGAACCAATATCCATGTCCGATAATTGGAGACCGCATACCAGATTACCTTAACAATATAAATAGCACGCATTTAAGTTGAGATTCCATTAAATTGAGGAATTAATTAGGACTAAAAAACAATCATGTATAAACAACACCAAAAGTATAACAATATGTATAAAGCAAGGTAAGGAGTGTTTTTTTTATCTTATTGTAAATGTTAAAAATGATTTTTACGTCAGTAATTTAAGATAATGTTAAATACACTTCATGACAAAACTTTAAAGACAAATTTAAAACGTTGACTTGTGAGTTGTGATGGCAAAATATCAGATGAAAATATCAAAACCATAGTAGTGGGAAGCACAATAAATGACTAACTTAATTCAAAATAAATAAACCACAAAGTTCTGAATAAAGTTAAAATAAAGTTAAAATATATTTATTCTCTCATGATATCCCTAACATTTCAACATTTTATTTCAAAAAATAAGTATGCGTTACCTTGGTAACCTTGTCCTTGGCGATCTGACCTTTGTCTTGCAACGCACCAAGATTACCATCGGGTAAATCTTGGCCGAGAGTAAGTACTAAAAGTCCCATGATTATATGTAATGAGCCCGGAACAAAGAAAGCAAGTCTCCATGCCGTGAAGGGAGTCGCCCCCATTTTACGAATAATTGTGAATAAGATGGGCATTAGTAGTTGGGTCAGCCCACCCCCGGCGTTACCCCATCCTGCTGCCGTCCCATTTACCAGTCCAATAATACGACCGTTAAACATGGTACTCATCCAGTACTGACACGACACAAATGTCGCCAGGCAAAACCCTATCATGAACCTGACCGCTATGAACCCGCTCGCGTCCGATATCAACGCCATGCAAAACACCGTTGGGGCACTCAACATGACTAAGAACGCACATGCGTAACGTGGGCCCATCAGGTCACACAGTGTTCCCATTACAAGCCTGGAGAACACAGCTCCTGACACTGAGGCCAATGACGCGTTACCTACAAATAAATAATTACATGACATTAATATTAATTATGCTTTATTATGAACAGTATTGAGAAAAATCGTCTGTTTGAAGGATTCTGTGTGCACTAAATTATGAGATGAGCGTACCTATGTCAACTTTGGTAAGGTTGAGATTGTCACGAATGATAGGGACTAAGGGCGCAGCAGCGAACGTGGAAATAAAACAAGTACAGAAGGAAATCCAACTCAGGTGAAATGTGGTCATGTGAGGCTTGGCTAACGAGAAAATCGTGAACTTGGTGGCCTTGTGCTCAGCATCCACAGGGAGCGAGAACTTGGCATTCTTGTCCAAAGGGACAGTGCCAGGAGTGACTGAGAAGGCATGCGACTGCTCCCTTCCAGTCACTCCATGCATCGAACTTCCTGGCTCACCGGCCATTTTTTATACCGGTTTTTTTAAGGTGTTTTATTGTTAGGGTTTTTGTTTTTGTTTGTTTTTGCTGTAGGAAATAATCATTAAGTACTTGTGTTTATATAGTGATTCAAGATTGTCAAATGTTTGACATTGTAAAATGTGAGTATAATAAAGGGTGA
Source organism: Agrostemma githago (assembly GCA_958450325.1). Lineage (NCBI taxonomy): Eukaryota > Viridiplantae > Streptophyta > Magnoliopsida > Caryophyllales > Caryophyllaceae > Agrostemma > Agrostemma githago. The sequence continues at coordinate 73,990,703 of OY288247.1, read as the reverse complement.
TGACAGGCTATGGAGTTACAATTAGGATTAGAATAAAATGAAAATTAGCTGTAGTTTAAGCGTTTACAAAGTCTCTTAAGCGACTTTATAACAATCTTTTCATAATTACGAGTATATTTTACCATCGTTGTAGCTTGGGACAAAGCAAACAAATTAGTGATTTACGTGATCATTTAAGTTAAATAATGACTAGCTAGCGACAAAAAATTTTAGTACAGTATAAAGCAATCACTGTTTAACCTAAAGTGATTACGAGTACTATCTAACCTAAAGTGGTCACGTATTCTTCCATTGTACGAGTACTATACAACAGTCATACACAGTAATTACCGCAATTTTGTTTTGGTTCAATGAATCACGTACTTAGTTACATTACAGATTTACAGGAGGGAGATTCGGACATATGACCTATTGAGGATATTGTTAGAGGATACTACGTAGTACTTAATCTTAACCACTAGGTTAAGACATTTTCAGTAATTACCGGAATTTTGTAGGATAGAATCTGATTGGTTGAAGGAATCATGATTTGGCGTATAAATGGATGAGAACCTGAAGAGGGTATCAAAAGGTCAAGAGACACTGTTAAGGATCTTAATCTCTTATAAACTGCGGCAAACTGTGGATCATGTACGACTTATTTAATGATAAAAAAATTGAATGAAATGTTAATTGACTTATTACTCCTAGTGTCTTAATTTAATTTACTCATGTTAATCATATGGCTTCTAATTCTGGTAATACACCCAGCTCTAGTGGCACTGATAATGAGTAATTGAGTACTCGTATGTAATAGAGTTGACATATGGGTTGGGCAGGTAAAATTTCGGATTGGCTCTAGATATATAGAGATCGGATCAAAATAATTCGGATTAAGTATAGGTCGAGGCTACTGTCGAGCTATATATTTATATATATTGAGTGATTCACAGTCGAGGTAAGATTTCTATATTATACCGTTTCTATATTATACCGTTCCCTCCATCAGAGTTGTATTGTTTCATGTATGTACTCATAAAGTTTAGATTTAAGGATTAATAGCTAGGTAAATATTGTTAAGGTAAAGCAAATCATTTACACTAAAATTTAAAGGTAATGGTTGATAGTTGAGACTAACATTGAAGTGAATTAGGATTTAAATGAAGGGTTTGTTGTTTTTATTTACGGAATATTAATCTGAGAATGTGTAATTTAGTTTAGGAGGTACAAATAGACAAAAAAAAAACAATAAAATTGGAATGTATAAGTACTTTGATTATATATAATCACTCTGTATCCACATATCTGCCAACCAACGGAACAACTTAGTCGGGTTGAATTTCAATCCTAAATTGAAGGGTTGTATTAGGTTACGGGTCAATCGAATCTTGGGTCAAGATTCATCGAGTCTTAACTCTTGACTTTGGATAACAGGCCAACGAAAGAGTTTATAAGTCGGAAAAATTTTGACATGTCTAATGCTGTACTCAAGGTAAATTTTGACGAGTAGTTCTCCTGAAACACGGTCTCTCATTAACTTTACTGAGAGACTAAGTACAAATGGAAGTAACAGTGGTACCAAACCTAATAGAAGTAGGTACGATTAACATAAAAGAGTATACAAATATAAAGAGGATACGTTTCTTATAAAAAGAGATACAAAACAAAGTTGTCATTTAAAAGTACGAATAGAACCTAGAGTGGTACTGAAGAGTAGTTTCTCAATAACTTATTGAAAGACCGTCTCTCCCAAGATTTTGTGAATTTTGTCATGTCTCCTACCGAATCCACATGAAGTGTTTTCAACATGCGAAGATTCAGTACTTGGGAATTTTAATTAGGTTGCGATTGGAAGGAAACGTACTCCTATTAGCTGTCTCATTGGACTGTTAACCAAGTGAGAATTTTTTTTTAATTAGTTTAGAATTTAGATGAGCATTGTGTACGATAGAATCTAATTATGGGTTGGATGAATCTTATATTATACAGCTTTTAATTACTTCGTGGATACCTCATTCCTCTACCGGCTTATACTAGTATAATTTTATTAACAAAATAATACGGAGTAATAATATAGATATAGATCGGATGTGTGAGTGTTGAAACAGACAGAATCTTTTGACTCTGCGTATCACCTTATCACACCAACAACTAATAAACGGGTCAATTTGATCGAGTTTGGATCATATCAGTTTTAGTCGGTCAAAATTGGATTTAGTTCGGGTCAGTTTTCTTTCCAAGGTAGATAGAGAGAAGGTTATATAGTCAAATCCGATACTCAGTAATACCAATGTAAATAGGAGATTAGATCGTTTATACAAGAATATTTATTAATACTTGGAACTCTAAAAAAATACTTCAAACAACAACAGTAATGTAGTTTATTATCAGTTTATGTAATGTTTTCATTAGCCTCCAAATTAAACAAAACCTATACAAATCATTTTTCACTTATATATTCATTCATCCAACACGATATACTATAAATTGCAAACTGTTACGACCAAAACAAAACTCGACTCCCAAATTCACGCCGTTGGATCGTTCTCGTTCATCCCGTGATTAACCTAATACCTAGGCTGCATTTCATATAAGCAAATATCAAGGCATTAGAATTTGCAATCAGTTATATATTACTCCCTCCGTCCACTATTTATCGCCCCACTCCATTAAAATACTCCTCACATATATTCACTATTTATCGCCCCACTCCATTAAAATACTCCTCACATATATTCATGTAGTGGGGGCGATAAATAGTGGACGAAGGGAGTAATAACCACCAAGTCCACCATAGTTGGTTATAGTTAGTTACATCATGGTTTAACTAACTATAACCAACTATGGTCTAACTAACTAAGTAACTGAAATAGTTATCATATAATTCATATTTGTAGAGGAAAACTTACATCATACGAAACAAGGGATCTGGAATAATTATTGGCATTAGTGAAAACAGAGCAAGACGATCCACACTCACTATCCTTGAGCGAAACAGCCGACTTATCAAGCTTGACAGACACAGACCAAGGATAGTGATAATTCTTCTCAGCAGCACCGACATGAGAGGAAGAGCGTTGCATCCTCGCACCCTTGGGTATACTACTCCTCCCTTCAACAGACGGCCGTCTCCCTCGACTCATCTGTCGCTCAAACTCAGGTCTCTGCTTAGGCGCACTCTGGGACCGTGCTTTAGCCCTTGAGGATTCCGTGTTGGCCATGTAACTCGGGTACAGTGGGTACTCGTACGACATGGTATCAGGGAATTCAGGGTTGGGGAATGAGAATGTGGGTTGGGATTGGGATGGGTCGGGTCTGGATGCTGTTGAGTAGCATTGTGGACTGCTTTGGGCTGTTGCGTAGGTGTAGTCTTCGAAGTGGCCGCTGCATGTTCGTGGGCTCATGTCGTTGATTGCTGATGGTGCAGGGGAGATTTGTTGGTAATAAGTCGAGATTTTCCCGTCTAGTCGATCAAAGTTGTGTTGTTGTTGGTTAGGGATCGAGTAGTTGTGAGTCGATCCGTATTCTCCTTGATCCATCTCTACAATCTTTATGTTCTCCTCCATGTCCTGTTGACAATTATAGTTAAAGACTTTGGTAAAGAGAACACATAACTCACCACCATCAATTTTCGACTATCTATGAGGGTCGAAACCAAAATTGATCCAGGGATATCGGATTTGAATTTGAGACTTATTGTTTTCAATATGTGGATCATAATCATATACGGGGTACTTGTCATATTAACTTAATCTGTGGGCTTGGGTGTGACATGGGCCAAGCTAAACGTGAAAACCCAGACCACGAACAATGTGAAAAGCTAGTTCGTGGGACGAAACTTTGTTTAGTTTTGAAAATATTGTGCACAAGACAACTTTTTTTTTTTTGCAGGTTGAGTCAAACGAGTTCAATGGGTCGGGTCGGGTCGGGTCGTGTGGGATGAATGGTCATCTCATCTATGAACACTATCAGATGAATCAAATGTGTTATTGTAAGTGAAGTTTCAAAACTGATTACTTCAAGATTTTCAAAAATATACAAAGGCTCGGCCCGCGAATCCGTTCCAAATCCGCTTGTCCGTGGGTCAAAATTTCACACTTAACCCGACCCGTATCTGACCCAAACCCGCAAATGATCACCTCTAAAACAAACCCGATTGAACCCAAAATGTACCCCCATGAAATAATGTTGGGCCTTAATCGACCCAAATTAGATTCCAAAAGAACTCTTAAACTCGTAATAACACTCAAAATCACGACTTAGATGTTCATAATGGGTACCGGCCCAAACCCAATTTGAACAAACCATGTGACAAATCTACATCTAATCAACTAAATCACCAAAAAAAAATTGTCGGTAAACATCATTATTCAACTGAAAAAATAAGCTAAAAATGGATTAAAACCAAGTGAACAAATCAAGAAAATAAGAAGAAGAAATAAACAAAAGAGGAGATGAGATACTAACATGATAAGATTGCTTGATTTTCTCATGACTATTCCTTCGATGAGTCGATTGTCGATGGTTCATAACCGGTAGTCTGCCATCATCAACCGTTCGAATCCTCTGAGCTCGAGCTCGAGCCTGTGCAGTTACCAATGCCTGCATACATCTCAGTGTCGCTGTCGCCTGTTTCCGTACTAAGTGTCCTCTTACCAATGCCTGTAACTTCACCAATCCCCTTAGCGCCTTCAGTGCCTTCCTCGCCTGCAATTCCCACATTTCCATTTTTGGTCTCGGTTATGAGAAACTAATTAATTTAAAAAAAAACAATTATGGACAAATAGACAATGGAGTATAACATACCAAATATGACCGGAAGACACATTGTATTCGTACAGCAGCAGCCACCTCGATGACACATTCCCTTCTGGCATCCATTTCAGTCGTATCATTATCATTATCATCATCATCAACCGCCACTTCCACCACCAACGACGGTTTCTCTTTATTCTCATCGAGTTCTTCAGGTTTGGTTTCAGGTTCAGGTTCCGACAATGCAACAGTACTGTTACTGTTACCGTTACCATTACTTACAACGACTGCAGAAGACAATTCCTTTGAATTGGGAGCAGTGGCAGAGGACCTTCTAAAACTCCACCTTTTCTTATCTTTTGGGGTAGTAGGCCTTGGTAAAGGCACTACCCCAACAACAGGAGGAGGAGGAGGAGGCGGAATTGTATCATCTTTTCCGCCTCCTCCTCCTGTCGTACTACCATTATTACCATTATTTGAATCATCTACGAGTAATTTTTTCTCGTGTTTGGAACCCTTTTCTTTCTTCCCTGACAAGAAATTCTTGAACCATTTTCCGGTTTTCCCCATTATTATTCCACTCAAACCCGAGACAGAAACCGAAACCGAAACCAGATCTGAATTGAATGTTTGGGGGAAGGAAGTGTTAATTCATGTGAATAATTGGGGTTACATGATTATGAATGGTAGCTATCAAAGAAGAGAGTATAATATGATGTAAGAGTAGTAGTAGTACTACTACTACTACTGTTTTATTATCTGTCGTGTATTATCACAATCAATTACGAGTATCATTCTACTGTGTTCGTTTGTATTCGTGTTCGTGTCTGTATCAGTGCTAAATTAAATTAAAAGAATAAATGGGTAAGGGATTAGTTGGTGAACATGGTGGTAGTATTAAATGTCAGGGGAAGAAGCGACGACGAAGGTCGTTTTCCAAAAAAAAAATTGATTAATAGCAGTAGATAGAATAGACTGGAATCACTGAATTAATACTCTCGTCTCTTTCATTTCTCATACTATTTTTTATAGTAAAAGATCGATTCATTAATATACAAAGGTTGGGAAATCAAACACAGTGAATTCTTTTTTAAATAAAGATCGTTATTATATAGAAACGTCTTGGTAATACTATGCAAAATAATGTGTCATTCGTTGCACCATTGGATGCTCGTAGTATAATCTTCAATTAGCAAGAGTTATTTTTACCATATATACTCGTAGTTGATAACGTGACTAAATATATATATATGAGAAGTGTTACTTTGCTGACATTTGATATCGAGTAAATGACTAATAGAAGAGTAAAAAAATAAAGTGAAAAAGTTTATCAACTACGAGTAGCTTATTCTTATAACTAGCCCAAGTTGTGAATTGGATTTACATCTGACCAGCCGCTAAGTAAGGACGGACAGATAATTTTGAATCACTTTCGAGTTATTTTATCGAATCAGATCAATTGGGTTGATAAAGTTTTGTCTAGTCATCTCAAGTATTCTAGACCTTTATGATCGATCAAACCCAAAATGATTCAGTCCCGACCTAACACAACATTAGCACACTCAACAGTCAAAATCGTCGATAACAACAAAACAAATGACCCAACCCAAATCCGATTGACTCATTGACCAGATCTACCCTCGTACATTCCAAAACCGTAAACATAACGGGTAAAAGAGTAAAAAGGGGGAGCAAGGCATGTTAGTTGTTGATATCCAATAAGGTTAGAGGTGACCCATGTGATGGAGTGCAAGATGGAGAAATCGTATAATGTACTTGTTCCCATCCAAATTTAATTAAAGGGCAAGATGAGGTTGGCCATCGCGGTTTCCAAATAAGGTTCATCGATGTTTCCCGTATAGTACTGTTGCAACCATCTTGGCATTAGCGAGAAGTCGGGGGTTCGTACGATCATGTGTTTCATTTTTGTATCTTATTCAGTGTGTCATTTCATACAGGGATACCTTACCTGTTATACAAATAAAATATGCAACAAAATCTTAATTTAATGATGTGTTTTTTTATGGATCGAGTGACACAGAATGGGACAGAAAAGTGATACACAGCTTCGGTATTGAGTAGGGGGACCAACATTTACGCCTACCATATAATGCACCACGTGCTCATGTATGTACATATCAATAAACTCACTCGTTGGCAAATTCTTGTTTGTGACGGAATTATCCGTCATAAACGTATAACGGGTCAAATAATATACACTGGGTGAATAAGACAAAGTCATTTGTTACTCACTAACTTTGTCTTTTCTAATCCAATGGTATTATTTGACTCGTTGTTCCCTTGTGATGGATATATCCATATCCGACAGAAGGGAGACTTACTCCTTATCTTTTATTCTTTCTCATTATTCACAAATTAATTATCATATGTAGTTAGTTAGTTGGTTGGTGTAACTAATCTTGTATTATTGGTGCAACTAATGTGTATTTTCTTTTTTTGTTAATGAATAATTACGATTTTAATTTTAAATTGCTGTGACATGAACTTAAATCGAAATTTAGATACGAATAGTACATTATTGACTCCTATTTACTCTATTATAAGGGTGATTAACTCTCATTTTCCATGTCGTACAGAGTAAATAATACTTGTATCTATAAACAATCCATGAACAAACATCGAATAACTCGTGGGTGACATCGTCCCTTACTACCTTCTCCTATTTGATCTTATTGTTTAATCTCTTGTTTCTTTGTTCTTTAGCTTTCTTTCCCTTTTTAGCTTCTTTTTCTTGCCTTAGTACAATTAATCGGTACTCAATTTAGTTGTAGTTCACCTTCTTGATTTATTTCGACTTAGATAAACTCCTAGAGTTAACATGACTAGGAATCACCTTGCTACCTGTGGATCGACCTGGCCTCCAAGCGCCACAACGACCACTTGTGCACTTGCGAGGTACTCGTACTCATTATAACTCACAACATAACATCGAGTAATTTATTACTGGTACTCCGTACATATCATACGCAAAACAAGTACTGTATTCCGTAGTAAACTAAAGCTAAAAGTTACATAAACAATGACGCGATAACATAGAAAGGTGGTATACAAAGAATAAAGGTAGCTCTAGTTAATTATGAAGTCGAAGATTCGATTCTCTGATTAAGTAAACATAAACTAATGGGATGTGTATGTTGATGTCAGGCAATCGCAGATCCCAATCCCAAGGAGCAGAAATTCAACTCCTCAATTTCAAGACTTCAATAACAAGTCTTTTTTACAGACTTTTTTTTGGATAGATAGAGTCATGACACTTCTATTTGAGAGTTCCAAAGCAAAGAATAATGCCACTCGAATGAAAAAAAAGGGATAATTAACTAGGATTACAGCAAAGAGAATGAGAGTTGGCCTATGTGCAAGGGCGAATCTAGACTTAAAATTTTGAGGTAGCGGGTTCATTATATTTGCTCACGATATATGAAAATGTCTCAACTTTACAAAATTTGGGGTAACAAAAGTCGATAATTTTAATCATTTTATGTAAGTTTGGGGTAGCGAGTGCTACCTTTGCTACTAGCTAGATTCCCCTCTGCCTATGTGTGGTAAGTGTTTTTTTTAGTGAAATGACGAAATCAAGGCTTCTTGGTGGAGGTTGGGCTGAAAAACAGGTTGAGTTTGGAAAATGTGGCCCAACTTTGCCCATATGGAAAGTAGGGGCTGATCCGCTAAGAGATGAGTTCCTTACGTCTGGTCCAGACTCAACCTACGAACGACGAAGCAAGGTTGCAAAAGTATGCATAGTTGAAACTCGATAGGCTAGGTTGCAAAAGTGTTGTAAAGACCGTGTCCTATTGAAGAAGGCAGGCTCATGTTAGCTAGCATGAGTATGGCCATGGTACGGTGTGGTTGGTCGAGCAACACAAGTTAGTTTCCCTTAAAACCACGTGTACGCCGAATAATATGTTTGTGACAGATAATGAGCCTAATGACTATAACAGCTTAACATAGTTTTCACATAAAACCACTCTTTATATACATACATACTGGCTAATACCGCCTACAACGTAACCCCAACATTAGATACCAGTACTAGTAATAGGCTCAGATAACAGGGTTACAAACTCTACTTAACTACGGAGTATAATGGATAATCTAGGCTGCTTCAATTATGATTCAAAATATATATAGCAACGGCATGACTGCAATGACAAGTACGATTACACCATTGAATAACGCTTCATGTCGTAGCGACGTTCCTGAGAAACGTAAAAACACACAAAAAAAGATATTACTTATATAACATTATAACGGTTTAGTTTAAAATTTAGTCGCGGGAAATTATTAGAAATATGGAGTGTACCAAGATTGTTGGTGCCACTATCGGCAAGACTAGGTGACGGTGGCGCTGGAAGTGTTGATGTGTTGGACAAAGAGAGTCCTAGATTCGAACAATTTCCTTCAAACGAACCTACAAATTAAAACCGGTTGGTTAGGCATGGGTGCATGGCTTATGCATGTCGTATTGTGTTCTGCCCAAGCACAAGACAAGGACCATGGCATGGCATGGCATGTCGTGCCAAAGTGAGCTCGTGCTAGACAAGATTAAGTACATATGTTTGGATGGCTTACATTCTTTGAAGCAGGGGAAACCGGTGTTATTGAGGAGATTGCTGTATCCTTGGTTGCATTCGCAAGAAAAAGTAAGACCCGATTTCTTCTTGCATACTCCTCCACCACAGTTCGCCCACCCGCAAGCTATCAAAATACACATAATTAACCATTCAATATAAACGGAAGCAATGATCGAGTGGAGAGCGAGTATGACTTACGTTCAAAGAGTGATGCATTTGAAAAAGAGTGTCCTGGTTCAGCAACAGCTGGTGCTGCAGCTCCTAATTCAGAACAGGAGTGATTCAGGGTACCTTCAAATATTAGATTCCAAGTTTAATTTAGTTGAAATTAAAACAAATCTTGTGTTTAGGCCAGGGGTTCATTAATGTACCCCTCGATTATTCTGAATGAACCTCAACCATCATCTTTTGCTACTAAAAGAATCGTCTATTTCTGTTTTTTATGTCATTATCATAGCATACATATACACATGGGGTACATAAAGTGATCATGGAACTATAGAACGCCATCCCTTTTAGGTATGTTTATTACAAACAACTACGAGTACTCTCCTAAGTTACATGTGCAAAGTATTCATTAGGTATAAAACCGTCTTATAACATGAAATTTATGCAAAACAGACTCTCGGTATACCTTTTAAAATTGTTGCTTGTGAATTCATTTTTATATTACAAAATCGACTTAGAAGAGACCAATTGTTCCGATACTCGTAAGTAAGAGAAGAAAGAAGAGAAAGTGAGAGAGAATACTGTACTGACAGTTGGGAATGACACAAGGAAGAAACTTAGGAACAGAAGAAACATTGGGGAAAATAGTTTGCATCCAACCAGGATCACATTCACATTCATACTTCAAATCATTCTTCTCAGACATCTTGCATTTACCCTTCCCACATCCCACTTCCTTGCATAATTCACCTACACGCAATAACAGATACGTGTGTAAGACGATTTTACATTCACAACTAATCATAATCATAATCATAATGAAAACCCGTGTTTAATTTCATCTCAAAGTATTTCTATAAACAAGTTCATGTAACAAACTTCCGATTCTACAATATTATATCGTAAAACAGTTTTGTACAATGAATCATGAAACTTGTGTGACTATATATGTGTCCATGTTCACCCGTTGGTCCGTTACAATACATATGAAAAAACGTGCTCACATCACATGTGACATGTCTAGTTGTACGTCTACATCCATATACAAGTACGTACGTAAACCTATTATTGAAACGGAGGGATTACTAGTAATATTGTTAGGAGTAAAGAGGAGTGATAGAATAGAGAAGAAAATACCTAAAACAGGAGAAACAATGGGTGCAAAGATATCATCAAAGGGATTGGCCAAAGTGAGGGAACTAAAGAGAGGTAGCATGATCACGAAGATGAGAGCATATATAGTCGTCATGTGGAACGAGTCGCGGGTTGTGACTTGTGACTGAGTTGTGGGATTATATATGGGGTCGTAAGAAAATTAAGAGAGGAAGAGGAAGATATAGGATACGAAGTGGTGGGAGTGGGAGAGGTGGGCAAGTAACAAGTAGGTGTCTGTATTAAATGGGGAGTTTGAAAATTGAAACAGTTCACAGTTGTGGTTACATTTAACAACACTTTGACGACGAAACTAGAAAATGTCATCCTCACTGGTTTGACATAAATCTGTAACGGGTCAAATATAAATCTCGTAAGTCAGTTGATTAAGGAATGAAGACAGAGCATTTGTTTATCTAACACGTGAGTGATACTTGACACATTATAATTCTGTGATGAATATACTCCCATAATTCCAATGAATTGTTTGTCTATTCTATATTAAGGATTTCAATAAAAATTTTACTTTTTCTATTTTAGAAATGTTTTTTATTATATAATTTGACCTTACTCATGAATTTGGTTTCACATATCACCTCATTATTTGACATCTTCCCATTGATACCAAAAGTAAAGGCAAAGAATTCATCGGAACGGAAGAAATATATATATCCGTCATAAAGGAGACTTGTAACTTGAACAAGTACTGCGTAATGTTGAAGTGGGGGGCCGTTGGCGGTTGATGATGGATTGATGGAATTGCCTCTTTATATCTTACTAGTTCATACTGTACTTTGATAATATATGAGATACGACATTCGGTAGTTAGAGTATTGACGTATTGTAGGCTAATTAATTATATCACCAAAATAGGGCTTCCATCAATGTTTATTTGGCATTTTGTGACTCGGATTATCTATTTAGATTCTTCTGTCAATGCAAAATGTTCCTTTCTTTCTTGCTTTTATTTTAGTCGTAAAAAGATGTAACTAGGCGATGTTACGATGTTTAGAGTCGGTGTTACAATCAACCAAGAAATTAAGAGCTTACCTAAGTTCAAATCTTGGCTCCACCATTGCAAATTTGCAATGCCATAATAACTATGGGATACATCATACTTGTACACATGATGACATGAATAGATAGAATCATAGAAAGAAGAAAGGACGGGGGAGTGGTCATGATAGTACTCAGATGGTTTCACGCTGTGACATATTTCAATAAATATCTTTTTTTTATACATAAAAATTAATTAATAAATACCTTTTTCGATAAATACCTTTTTATCATGAAACAGTTTATTTGTATCAAGAAAACCATTTGTCTTGTTAATAACAAATGAATCATCTTTTTATTGAATTGGACCCTTTTACATGTAACTATGTAAGATCATCTTATTATGTAATTTGTGACAGGTCTATTCATTTTCCATCATTTCTATTTCTCTTAACCTTCAAATTTTTCGTCTAATTCAACAAGGAAAGCCTAATTTATGAGTTTAGGTACATTTGACAAAACTCCTAATATGTTAGGCTTGCTTAAACTCTTAAAGCATGTTTATTGACAACATACTTTCACTTCATTTATAATTGAAATATTTTACACCATGCAAAACGCATATTCATGATTTTGATGACTAAATTGTGATTTAATCTATGTAATGCGCATGATTTTGGTAACATTAAAAAAAAAAAAAAAAAAAAACTCGTAGCAGCATCATAATCGCTATTGTGGCTCCTTTTGAACCACATCAACTAAGTTCAAAACCAGCAAATTTCAGGGAGAAAGACTAATCTGACAACTGACGACAAGGCTGGTATAAATCATCGATTTCAATGCTTGCTCAGAAGATCAACCACTTAAGAGTACACACGTTCTCGATATTCGTCCCGGTTACTATGGTTTAGCATGTACAATGTGGCACCAGGATGATTTCTTAGCCTTTCGACTGCAAAACCCATAAACGTTCACTGTCATCTGAATGTTCAGAAATTTTACCAATTATACTCTTCATGGACTCAAACTTGGGCGCATCTGATTCCTCTTTACAGAACCCAACAATCACGTAATTACGAACCACGAGTTAAGGAGTAGCATAGCATACCTCCAGGTATATCTCTGCCATGTTTGATGACTGGTATAGTAGCTAATAGTGGGACATTAGAGTTCAAAATCCTCGAAACTGCAGGTAGGAATGATGAACTATACAGCTCCATCTTGCCAACCTCGTCAATGACAAACAAATCCGTGTCATCCCGAATCTAATAAAACAGCGGATATGGTTACACTATAAACATGTGAAAACTCAGATTACAATATTATCGAACGAAGCTTGCAAAAGGTTCACGCAAGCTTACCTGAAGTTCAGGCAGCACTATACGTTCAAATGAGGCAACATCCACACGATACCTCCCAACAGTAGGCCATCGGGAAGATTGAAGACTGTCACGGTTCACGCAAGTTTACATGGGAAACTATTAGACAATTAGTTTTCAAAAGACGGTTATGAGTTAGCATAATGTCAGACCATCTCATTTACCAACATACCCTCTAATCAACTAACTTTAGGTCACATACAAAAACGTCCCCAAACGCAGAAAGCATATCAAGTGACAACCTCACAATATGACTAGTGACTAGTAAGCTAGACATGGCCTGGAAGAAGCGTATTCACCAACAATTTTCCTAACACTCGTCATGAAGCACAGAAATTTCCTTCAGTCGCACCTGATAACAACGCGACACTCAGACATCAACCCAACACGAGCAGGAAGAACCATGGGAGTCACAAATTCTCATATGAGACAGTTTTGCGATACCATCACGAGCATAACAAATTGAGTGCTGTTCATGACTTAACACAAAAACTCCGGAGAAACGGGCTCTCATCAAGTTGACCATTACAAATTGCAACATTACAGTGCTCACTTACATGAAACCCAGAAATATGGTGATTGGAAAATCCCAAAATACATAGAATTGAATACCTGGAATTGTTAATGGAAGCAAGTGGAGCTCTTTGACCACTCATAGTAACCACCTCAAATCCTACTCTCTGATTTCCTTCCCTAATCTCGCCTTCCAAGAAACGGAAAAAAATACGTAAATTATAGAATAAGACGGTTTTACTTTTACATAACAATTAATCGAATCTACTGAATACCCGGAAACCGTAATCGAGAAGTGAAAATGGGAGTAATACTCACGGGTGTAGAAACCTTGAACTTTCAAATTAGGGTTAGAAGCTCTGAGGTTTTCGACAATTCTGACAATTAGGGTCGTCTTCCCAATACCCTGAATCAACAATTTATACTTTAATTTTCTGAAACATCGTCAATCGAGTAAATGATTATCGATTACTTACTGGATTGCCTGAAATCAGAATGCATTTCGCAGCCATTTCAATTGGGTCTCCTCTCCTCCCCTTTTATCATAACTTCATTATACTCAATTTTCTTCTTGTGTTTTTTTAAAATTTTCAGAGTGATCACTTTACACTATTCTATAATTCAGTTTTTGCTCAAACTTTCATAAAAAAATCTCTAATTTTGCTATTACTCGAAAACCCTATTTTTGTCATTATTCTTCTAAGGATTATTTCCGGTTTCAAAACACTAATTGCTCCTCCGATTAGTCTCGTTCAATTCACGCCAATTTAATTTACACAAATTAGTTCAGTTTAATCTTACCAGATTTATTTTGTCTTGATAATTCAAAAGTTCAGTTCAGTCCAAAATTATTGCCATATTTGTCTTAATACAATTATGTATGTATAATAATTCGGATGGATACTAGACGGGCTCAATAATTTGTGCTTCAAAATAAATTACTCCGTATTTATTGAAGCTCAAGTCAATTTAGTCATTGAGGCTTTGCTCAAAACAATAAAAGTATTTTGCAATAATTAATTGTTGATTTTCCGCAAGTCTTATTGGACTATGCGGCGCTTGATTTAATACAAGTCAGTACCCACTTTTCAAAGAAAAAAATGTTGATAAGTCTTTTTTACAATGAGTACATTGTGTAATTGTACGAAGAATATAAGGATCAATCAGTCTCTCTTTAGATAGATAAAACAAATAGTCAAATACAAACATATTATTACTCCCTCTCATTTATTGGAATCCTACCATTTGATTAAAATATACCTCACATATATTCAATCTTTGGTAGGTTTCCAGTGAATGGGAGGTAGTATTTCGTAAGTGCATGTATACTACGAGTAGTATTTCACTCACAATATTTGACCCGTGTTGAACAATAATCAATAATGCTGGCTAAATGAGAAGAGGCTTTGAAGTTTTGAATGGGTGGATTAACACGTTACACCAAGTGTAATTGACACCACAAAAATGTATGTACATGTACCCCATATCCCTTATTCCTTAAGGTACCACCTTACAAAACTACTGCACCATTTATTCTTGATTCAATATCTTAATTTAACCCCAAAACTTAAAATAATGAGCGTGTTTGATGATGGAGATTACCCGACACTGTTGCTCAAAATCGAACCCAAAAAAGTATGTTGCACCAATAATAATAATAATAATAAAAGTAGTAATGAACCACCAACACAACTGTTAATAGCAACTCCTTGTAAAAATGGTGAGTTCCCTTTGTTGGTGTTCATCCATGGTTATCTTCTTTACAACAACTTCTACTCTCAACTTATCCAACATATTGCCTCTCATGGCTTCATTGTCATTGCTCCTCAGGTACTCTAATTTATTTACTCTCTCAACTTATACAACAAATAAATGACTCTGACGAAGCGAGTAATTGATTTACTTTTTTTTATAATAAGTCGAACTTGTGTTATAAACTTTAGTTATGATGAGATATTCTGAGGTTTTTAGGAATCAAACTTAGGACCTCATGTTATGAGGTATTGATCGATGTCATGTGATAAACCATCTCGAATTCTCAATCACTATGAGTTAAAGTCGATAGTTGAGTCTCAATCAATTATCAGATACTACTACTCCATAATAATAATCATGTATGGACGACGAACCTAGAATTAAAATTTTATTAGGTGAATGAATTTTTCTATTTGAATTGCTTACTATGTATGTAAAGGTCTGATTTTTTTTATGAATTTTGGATAGCAAAAGTCGATAATTTTAGTCATTTTTTGTAAGTTCGGTAGCTAGTGTGACTAGTATGTGCTACCCTTTATTACCAGCTAGATTTCCCTTTCTCTGCATGCGTTAAAGTAATTGGTGTGACGATGGTAGACCGGACAAGATCATGTATTCATGTGTGAAAAATGTGTTTACGTTGCCAAAATTTGCAGCTATATACAATCGCTGGACCGGACACAACGGGCGAAATCCACAGCACGGCCGCAATCATAAAATGGTTACAAACCGGGTTAAAACCCGTACTTCCAACTTGTGTCCAACCAGACTTCAACAAGCTAGCCATTTCCGGTCACAGTCGTGGAGGCAAGGTCGCCTTCGCTTTAGCCTTAAACAAACTCCTCACCATCACAACCTCGTCTCTCAAAATCGGTGCTTTGATTGGTATTGACCCTGTGGACGGCATGGACAAAGGCAAGCAGACACCGCCGCCTGTGCTTAGCTACGTCCCTGGTTCATTCCAACTCGACGACACACCAACCCTGGTGATTGGGTCAGGGTTTGGTGAACTCAAGAGGAACGCGTTCTTCCCTGCTTGTGCTCCGAAAGGTGTGAACCATGAGAATTTCTACGATGAGTGTCGAAGCCCGGCTTGGTATTTTGTTGTGAAAGATCAAGGGCATTTGGATATGTTGGATGATGAGACTAGAGGAGTTAGAGGGAAGTCTAGTTATTGTTTGGCTAAGAATGGGAAGAGTAGAGCTCCTATGAGACGGTTTGTTGGCGGTGTTGTTGTCGCGTTTTTGAATGCGTATTTGCGTGGATGTGATAGCCAGCTTTTGATGATAAAAGATGGGGATGACGATGTGATTCCCGTGTCGTTCGACAAGGTGGATCATCGTCCTTGAACAAATTGGATTACTCAGTACCAAAAGGGTTGATCTAGCTTAATTCTGTAACTTACCTCTAATACATTATTGAGAAACCGTGTTTTTAAGGTTTGTGTTAATTGTTATTGGATTAGGCCCAAGCTTGGAAGAACCAAATGGACATCCAAATCAGACCCTGTTCTTTTGGAGTAGAACTGACTGAATTTAACTGAACTGATCTGAAATACAGAGATAAAATAAGCTTCCTGGGGTTGAATTGAACTGAAACCGATAGAATATAAGTCCAAAAGAACAAAACATCGATAAGGTTACAATTTTAAAGTGTGGCGTAAATGAGGAGCCATGATGGATAACTGAATATCAGCCCACTTGTGATCAACGACGAATGATTGGGCTTTATGGGCTACGACCCATTTACTCCTAAGTTGTTACGAAGTACAGTCCAATATTCCAAATCAGAAGTAATTTTGCACTTTGATTTAACTATCAAGGGTTTTTCTCGGAATCTCGGATACCCACGAATTATTGACTTTTCTATGGCATATCTTTACAGTTTTCACATTATCACTCGTACCACAAAAGAATTTTTTTTTGGTTTATCGAAGAGCGCACTTAGTCGCATTACAATATAGGGGAGAGAGATTCGAACCTGGAACCTACTGTCCCAGAGCACTTAGTCTTAACCACCAGGTTAAGCCATCTTCCGTTACCACAAAAGATTATTAGAAATTCTAAGTGTGCCCCTTAACTTATAAACAGTCAATCTAGACAATTAAATGGACTACTTAACTCTTTGTTTATGCAAAAGAGATAAAATTTAGAGAAATTGAAATCATAAACCCAAATAATTTACTTAGTATTTTTTTATGCACAAATTGCGAAGAAATAAGCGACAATCAATTTGGGAGGGTACTTCCTCTCCACTTTCCACTATTTCTGGATGATTCAGATGGTTTCGTAGCAATCCAATGGTTATCGACTTACTAGATGGGTTTAAACTTGCTATACTCCCTCAGCCTCGTTCATCTGTTTACCGTTTATTTTTAATATGAGAAATATTTTTAATCAAATATAAACAAATGAACGAGACAGAAAGAATAATACGGAGTAGATTCATGACCATATGTATGAAACACAAGAATGTGAAATGATACCCATATGTATGAAACATCAAACACAAACGCACTAAAACATAATATTCCTTAGCTTTTGCTTTAGACTTTAGAGTACGTTGCATAGAATATGAGAGTACATTATATTAGTCGATGGCCCCCGCCAATTGAAGTACGAGACAACACAATCGTCCATACATATATACCCCCATCCATCCCATTCCATACCATGCATATGCATTACTACTTCACACACGTACGTACGTTCAACGTTAACCTTACCACTTTACTTTGCCACTCGTGTGCAGTGAGTGTCGTCTCAGTCTGCCATCCCACTTTTCCCCCCTCACCTATCGACATCACATGCATGTCACTCGTCTCTCTTCTGATGTAGATATCTATCATAAATTTAATAATGTTATAACGAGTACAGTATTTGTAACAGTTAGTATATACGGAACATGATCTGGATGCAGTCATCTTATAGATAGGTGAAGAATGACAAATGCAACAAACAAGGTTTTAATCAAATTATAGCTAAAGAAGAACATTATTATTATTAAGAGATCTCAATAACGTTATTATTGAGAGACGACCTTTCATATATGAAGTTATTTTCATATTATATCTCTCACTAATTTAGTGGAAGACGATCTTTGAATAAACCTACATACTCAAATTTCATTATTAACAAAAGGTGAATAAAGTGACCGTGCGGAGTGCAGACGCATGAGATTCAGTCCAGTTGTTTTTTTAACGATTTTGACTTTGATAACTTTTAATTAAATCCCTCACATCAAGAAAAAAAACAAAAGCAAAATATGAGAAATGAAAATTTAACATTATTGCACTCTGTATAATGTCAAATACGTACACATACCCAAAAACAATCACTGTCTAAGATCACATTCTTTCAAACTTATTTTCGATTTAATTTAATCGATATATGTGTGTGGTTTTGGAAGAAAGAGAGTCAAATAGATGTAACCGGTTGTGACTGAAAACATGTTTATTGAGATTCGGTAATGGTCACTTCAAGTCGGCATACATACGCATAGCACTCTTTATACTGTTTTGTTCGACCTGCAAATAATTGGCATGGATACCTTAGTCGTATGTAGACTTGGAGTTGGAGTAATAAGTTAAGGAGATAGCAGAGTAATATTTTGTGGTGAACAGCTCACTAAAGTAAGAATTTTTTGCACACACAATGAGACATCAGACAAGGGTTAAGGGTAGCCTTACTATTGAGTAACTCGGAAAAATAATGTGATTCTCATCTCATAGGGCTCCATATATACTTTATTTGTCCAATAGAAATGGTTTAAACTTGTTATTTAATAAAACTGGCAATGAGTTGCCATTAAGGACTCGTTTGGGATAGAGATAATGTATCATGGGATAATATAACAAAAATGAACTAGAAATTGAGTATGATGCAAAGGAGATAAGAGGAATGAACAATTAATGTACTCATCTGTTTCATTTATATCTTTCACATTTCTTTTTTCAACCATTTCTATGATTTCTTCCACTTTCCTTTTTTTCTATCTCACATCTCTCTTACCTATGTAACTCACCTACTCTACTCTCTCTACTTTTACTTATTTTATTGTTTTTCTTAAGAAATGTGTCACTTTTAAGGTGGAAAAAATTATTGAAACGGAGGGAGTAAGTATTTCGTACTCCCTTCTAGTTTCCATGATCTTTCCCTTTGATTAAAATATACTCCGTATAGTATATTAAAGAACGAAAGGGAAAGATCGTGGGAACTATGTAGACACCAAAATTTTGTATATTTCGGTATCTATTTATGTCTAATATCTTTAGTATTTAGAGATAATTATCAATAAATATTGTGATAATATCTTAGGATACTAGAATATTCTTAACTTCCTCGCTAAGATACTAGGCTATAAATACGGGTCTTGTGTCTAGGTTTGGTTTAGAGGAGGTCAGATGGAATAAGTCTCAAAACGACCACATCATCCTACTACCATATTGTAGGTAAATGGAATAAGTCACAAAAAGACCCCATCTTCCCCTACGGATCTAAGTCGATAAGACCCCGTAGAAATATCAAAACCTAACCTTCGAGATTGGAATCAAGAGATCAACGAAAGTTGTAACGCTCAATCTTTCGATTATCAAATAAAACTCTTGTTCTCATATTATTTTGTATCTGTTATTATATTATCGCAGGTGCAAAAATTTTATGTTTTACAAACTAGAAGTAGGGGTGTTCAAAAATTGACCCGGACCGGCAAACCGGACCGGACCGGACCGTACGGTCCGGGTCGGTCCAGACCGGAGCACGTACCGGTCCGGTCTCCGGGTCCCAAAAAAGTTGGTAACCGGTCCCCGGTCCGGTCCACACTTTAAAAAAATATCAAATTTAGTGTATTTTTACGGTCCGGTCCGATCCGGTCCGGTCTTAAGAGGGTCCGGTCCGGTCCGATCCGGGTTTCTTTGTTACCGGTCCGGTCCGCGGGTTTGGATTTTTTGGGTTTCCGGTCCGCGGGTCAAACCGGTCCGGGTTTGGACCGGTGAACACCCCTAACTAGAAGGGAGTATTACTTATTGGGGGAGGGGGGTAATTTTTCCCCCCAAGATATGCTATATTATACTCCGTATTCTATATATCCTTTTTTTCTTCATTTCCACCCTAACAAATAAATATATTTTTTAGTTGAATCGATACAAAAACTGCATTTTCTTCTATGGTAGTAATTGAACATTTGACAATTTTTCCATAGGCATAAATTGAGTACTACGGAATACTATTGATCGTAAAGTACTTTATAATCTTCATTAATTCCTATTTTGATCCTTTGAAACTTCAAAGTACATATACATGGGGATAAATTATTAAATAATCAACACGGATTATTCGTACTATATAGTCCATCTGTCCAGCTCAATAGTTCATCCTTTTCTTTTTTTAAATTGATTCAATTAATAATTACGTTTCTATATTTCAGATACATATTCTATCATTTCTATTTTATTATCCTTTCTTTCACTCTATCTTATACGAGTAATTATTATTATGTACGGAATGTAAAATAATTGTAAAT
Source organism: Agrostemma githago (assembly GCA_958450325.1). Taxonomy (NCBI): domain Eukaryota; kingdom Viridiplantae; phylum Streptophyta; class Magnoliopsida; order Caryophyllales; family Caryophyllaceae; genus Agrostemma; species Agrostemma githago. The sequence continues at coordinate 73,969,894 of OY288247.1, read as the reverse complement.
AATTTAATGATTGAAACGGATAGGGGTGTAAACGAACCAAGCCGAGCACGAGCTTGGCCTTGCTCGACTCGTGCTCGTTAATCAAAATTCGAACTCGAGCCGATCTCGAGCTTACCCGAGCTTGAAAATATTGAGCTCGGAACCAAGCTCGCGAGCTAAAATGCGAGTTCGAGCCTAACTCGAGCCTATATATAATTATTAAAATTTACGTTTTTTTGCACGATGTGTTTTAATAAATTGGGATCCAAAAAACATATACAAATGTATTAGGCAAATCAATAAGAACATTTTATATGGTTAAAAATCTATGTAACTAATATTAGTACAAGTATTTTTTTTAAATAAACAAGAAAAAAATATTAACTAATCACATCAGATCGAGCTGCTCGCGAGCTTTTCGAGCCGAGTCACGCCTTGCTCAGCTCGACTCGTTAAGTTGTCGAGTCGAGCTCACACGAGCCGAGCTTTGACCGAGTCGAGTTCGAGCTGCTCGCGAGCTGTCTCGTCTCATTACCACCCCTAGAGACGGATATAGGACTATACACACGTACTCCCTCTGATTGTCTATTTTCTTCCTCTTTCTTTTTTGAAGGAAAATAAGGATGAAGTATTATATTAGTAGAATATGGATGGTGGAATGAAAAAGTAAGAGAGAAATAGTATACATTAATTAAATGAGAAAAAGCAAGGTGGGAGGGTAGGAGAGAGAAATATTATATTAATTAAATGAGAAAAAGTTGGCTGAAAAGTAGAAGAGATGAGTATTATATTAATTAATGAGAAGTGAAAAACTTGACATAAATGAAAAGAGGAAAAAAAAAATCAAACGCAATAAAAAAATAGGAAAGAAAATAAGCAATGGTAGATTTAGTAGAAGTCGGCTAATGAGGGAGTTAATTTTGTCAACCGTATTTTCCTATTTGTGGAACTACGAGGACTAATTCTCTATTGCAACTAGATTTGTGTATTTGTGCCAGAATTATTGTCTTCCCTTTGCTTATGGCAATGTTTGATGAGCGTTACAACTAAATATAAATGAACACGCAAAAATTGATTAACCATTTAACGGTGAGTTGGTGACATTAATTACGTTAAACCAGTTTCGCTATTTGCCCAAATTGTTCTATTTTTATCGCCGTCGTGCACACGTGCATATTACCATGTAAACGTGTAATATTATTGTTGTAGCGACAATGGTAAAATTTGTAATTTATTGTAAAAAGTGATCATTTCAGAATTCAGATATATAGTTACCACTTTTTCGTATTAAAATAGGGTGATTATTTAACTTAAAATGATCACTAAATAATCTAAAATAGTGGAGTTTTCTGTAACTTTTTACCATGAATTCTCTAATTTTAAGATCTATAGATATAACGGTTATAAATGACTGGAGTATAATTATTTGTGTATTACTCGTACAATTTACAAATATAAGTACCGTACCCTAAAAGGCTAAAACGATGAAATGGAGACGAAACTTATTTATACTCCGTATTAATCTTCCATATTCCCATGCTAAAAACCACAAGATAATAATAGCACAACATCGCTACAAGGTCTCAAAATGTTTGTCTCAACTCTTAAAGAGAATAACTACATCGTTGAATTTCTAAAGACGAGATCAGATTTAAGGTTAAACCAAACAATTCGATTTATGATTTCTCTTCGTCCAACACCACATCGCGAATAGAAGAAGGTAACAAGTACGTAATTCCCTATGTACCCACGCACAAGTAATCAAGTATATATCATGTACAACGGTTCAACAGTACAATTGTACAAGTGATAATGGAATTTGGTCCAAACAAGATCTAAATCAAATACGAAGTACGACTACTTCTCAAGGGACGCTTTCAATAACATATAAATTCGAAGACCTAAACTATAGACAGGAAGCACCCTTACTCGACCATAGTACAGACTGATCCAAATCAACGAACGAACTTTCTCCATCTGAAATGACTCGATAATAACATATGCGAAACACACGGAAATCATATGTAACTACGTAGTACTAGTATATGATTCAAAACCCGATCCAAGGGTGAATCATGAGTGGCCTATATACGAAGGATTGAAGGGTCTATTCATGATTCACCACGCCAATATATATAGTAAGTTACCATATCATTTTCATTCACTAGGGAGAGGGAGGGTCCCTTAGTTTGAAAGGCCAAATAGCATAAGAAAACATAGAAATAGTCGGAAGTCAGTCCTCTCGCTCATAAGTCACAATGCTTCTGTCTTAGTCTTTGACTTGGACTCCTCATCTTAATTCCAATACTCCATCTTACTTCCGACAGATATACCCATCTGATCAACTTAACGTCAAAATACGTCAAATACATCCAAACTAACAAGAAAATGTCAAATATTTTGCTACAACGATTTGAACACATGAAATCTGTCTTACCCTAATTATTTGACCCGTCATAAACTTAAAACAGATATATCTGTCTTCGACCAGAGTTTGCCTAATTCTAATAATACTCACTCTAGTCTCTCCCCACTCCCACTCCCTCCTTTTTCTCTCTTTAACTTATACTCCTCCTTTATTTTCCTTACATCCCCACATCATACACATTCACATACAATCAACCAACCACTCGTGCATTCTTCCATTATCATTATCATCCCCATCCTCATTATTATTATTATTATTATTATTATTATTATTATTATTTGCTCGATACATTATATATAAATGGGTCTCAACTGTCGCAGGTTCTGGCTGTGGCTATGGCTGTGGGCCCTCCTCATATTCCCGGGTGACTCGATAAGGCGGAGTCTAATAGGGTCGTCACCGCCACTATGCAGATCAAAATGTGGGAGGTGCAGGCCGTGTAGGCCGGTCCACGTGGCGATACATCCAGGTGTCAGCGTTCCAATGGACTACTATCCCGAAGCCTGGCGATGCAAGTGCGGTACCAAACTCTACATGCCTTAAGTAGCTAAGATCACCGTAAAAGAAATTCTTAGGTGTACCGTACCAGATGGATGTATATTTATCAGTATATGTATGTATGTATGTATATACTCTCTTCATTCGAGTCAGTCATTTGTTTACTTTACTTAAGATGTAACGTGAATGTAAACAGATGATTGAGACGGAAATAGTGGTGAGATCGGAGTTAATGGGGGTATGGGTATGGCTATGAGCGTGAAGTCCGATGAATGAGAGAGAGAGAGAGAGAAGAACTGCAGAAATGTGGAGTTTTTTTTGGACAAGTAGTCTAGTAAGTACAGTAGACATGTACGGGGTATGAGCAGTGTATCAGTGTATGAATGATTATATTTTATTTTATTTTATTAGAATGTTTATTTAATGCAGTTAATTTTTCCTGTGATTGAAATTATCAATTACTCTCTTTGATTTTTAATTATCTTCTTATTTGATTTTTTTGGTGAAAAATAAAGGCTCAGGATTGTGGGACTCTCCAAAGAGAAGAATGATGAGAGAAAGGTAAAAAAAGAAAGGTGTTTCAGTCCAATAAGGAAACATGAAAGATAAATAGTAAAAATTGGAGGGATATTTTATTATAACGAGTCAAATATTAGTATTTATTATATAAAAAAGACAAAAGTATTGATTTTGTAATATTTTTTTTTTTTTTTTATCTAAATAGATAATATTTGACCCGTTATAATAAAATGATGAATAAGTTTTCACCTGGTTCCAGGACGTTGTGTTTTGTGTCGTGATTAACGATGTTTTTTACGAGCCATCAACATCATGAGCATGTTATTTGTTCAGGATTTGGAATATTATTTACAGTACAGTAGTATGTCTTTACGTCTTTTGTGAATCATGATGCATGAGAGTATGAATGTATGATGATTGTTTGGAACTTGAACTCATCGAAATCCTAAAAATTCTTTAAAATAGAAAGTACTCCTTAACTAAGCTTTGTTTTCCATGACATTTAGGCTACTTTATTTAGATCAAGTACATTAGCAAAAATTATCAAATTCTCATTCTCTATTTTTTCACATTTTCTCTAGTTTAGTCAACCTACACCTCAACTTTCCACTCACCCTTACATTTTCATCGCAAACCCCCCACATCAACAAGAATTCATTTCATACACTCTCTCTCACTTTTTTTTATACTCACACTATCTATCTCAACAATTCATCTATTAACATTTAATTAAAAGTATTCTGTAACTATTATGAACTTTAAACTTTTGGGTCGATATTGAGTTTATGAATATATTAAAATCGAAAATGTAAAATAAATCGGGTTCGATTTGCCAATCATTGGGTTATATCGAGTAACGGGTCACAAGCGAGTCGGGTTGCGTTGGTATCTTGTCGCTACATTTTTTGGTGAGTCAAATAAGCTTGTCGAGTCGGGTAATCTTTTGCAAACTCTAGTAACAACCTATTCAACGTGTCTGATTATTACCTGTAAATAAATAAATGATACTAAGCTTCTCACGCAGTGTTCTTCCAACAGTTGGCATCTTTATCAATTAAATAATATTATTTCTACAAATTTGTCAGACTCGTCCTCGCTCAATTCTCTCAATGTACATGCTCCCCGGGAAATGACGTGGGCCAACACGGCTTGGCTCGATCGAGCCCGGTCAAATGGGTCGCGTTTTTCCAATCTAGGCAATGGTCTGATCTCTGTAGGTCAAGGGCCAGGGCCACAATATTTCGGCCCAGTCATTCGAATTTTTTTGATATGATATATGAGCCGAGTTTAGGTCAGGCAAAAGAGATAGGGTCAAGTTCGGGCCAACAAGGGACACCTTCTCCTCAAGGTTAGGCATGCGCCCAATTTAACCGAGTTAGCCTGCCCTGAGCTCGGAGCAGTGGATAGGCCTAATTTTATTTGACCAAATAAGGTAGTACGAGTAATTTTTATATTAAATCGATTTCCACTAATACTAAATATGATACTCGAATGAAGTGTCAGCATAGTACACCATCTCAACTCCAACAAAATGAACACATGCGAGCTACTACATGACGTGTCACACATTTATTTAATCTTATTTTAACACACAATTTATTTAAGTTAACCCTAAACTTGAGGGTTCTAATTTATTTAACAAATAAGCTACTTTGTGTTAAAAGGAAGAAGTTAGTTAAAGTAGCATTGAAAAAAACTAGTTAAAATTTAAAGCCGTCTCTTAAATTTTACATGAATTTTCAGAAGTCTCACAACATTTTTAGTACGCTCCTTCACTCATTCATTTACCTTTTCCAGAAATAGTCTTAAAAAAAAGTTAACCAAGTAAGTGAGACAGATTATTAGTATAGTATTTATATACTCCATACTAGTTTATTAGTTCTAATAAATAAAATTAAATATGGAGGGAGTGAAACAATATGATTTTGCAAGAAATGGGCGTGTAATAAATAATTGAGATAGTTAGGTGAGTGAGCTAGGTGTTACGTGAAAGAGGAGTATCAACTAGGTAGAGACATCTTATGAAAACTCACTTTTTTTGCTATACTCACTACTCGTATCATAGTACGAAGCATCATTTCATTTTAAATATTAAAAGTGTCTCATTATTGCGATATAAATTATTAAAAAAAAACAAAGGACAACATAATTGGGAACAGAGATGATAACATGCTGCTACATGGCCATGGCGTATGGTTTTGTTTTCAAACTCTGAAATAATGAGTAATATTTTCGTTCCAGAGTATGGAGTTGTACTGTAGTACACATTTTCCAGCATCAATCTATCAAAATATAGGCCCTATCATCTATATATGACTCTATGGATAAGTCGATAATTATAATGTGAGATATCTCGTAATAAAGATGAATATATAGATGATTACTACGTAATCTTTTGTAACCATCTCTTACATGAGATGTTTCATAATACAATATTGTAAGACCGTCTCACTGAAAAGTTATTGAATTTGAGTCGGATGTTTCGAATTTGTTAGGATTCAGGTGAAAATTAATGTAGGATATGGTCGGTCAAAGTGTTTTTGAGTTCATCTCATTATTTGATCAATGTGTCATTATAAACTATTCTATGAAATATTGACTTATATGCGGCAACAAACATAGTACGTAGTGAAGTGGTAGGAAAATCGTTGAAAAAGACCCTAGAGAGACTGGTAAGAAGTTGTTCTATCTTAACTAGGAATTTTAGGTTAACAAGAGGGGCTTGAGAACGCAACAGTATTTAAAATCACGAGGGAAACATTATCGTCATTGAGGAAGTTTAGAATGGATAGTATATTTGCATGTATGTAGAGTATATATAACTGTGTATAAGGCATGAGCAACTCAATCCTGTAAGTTAAAATACATACCAAATGTGCGTGCAGTGATCTTATGTAGAGTATTTAAGATCACCCACAAAAAATTTTCATGTTCATGTATGATGGGATGATGAATCACATTCACATATTCACAATAAAATTTCGTTCCTCGCTTGAATATAGAAGGCTGTCGATTCTGCAGCATCGACTGGCAGAGACGTTGTCCTCTGAAGCGAATGAGGATGATACGCAGGCCCTCTGTAACTGCTTTCCCCAATCACCGGGTTCTCAGGACTGCAAGACTCGCTCTGCAGCTTTCGCCTAGGCAACCCTGACCCTGACCCTGACCGTTTCTTCTGTCCGAAATCCCAAGGAAAGTGGGGTGAAAAATGCTTTCTCAATGCATATTTCAGATCATTTTCGTTGAATCCTCTCCCTGTTGACCGTTTTGGTAGCTTCTTGTCTCGTTTTGCTTCGCTCTGCTCCTTTCTTCCTGGTAGTAATAAAGGCGGTTTAAATTTCTCTTTGGGTGTCGTGATTAGTTGTCGGTCCTTCAGTTCTTTGAGCTGCATTTGGTACTTGGCTTTCAGCAAACTCAAATCCGTTATGCCTTCGCTCTGATACTCGTTATCATCTACGACTGAGCTAGACGGGGAGTTGTATGGTGTCCGCGTGTCAAAACCCAGCTTCATCTTCCTACTTTCACTCTCTGAGTTCGCCTCGTCATGCTTTTCACCGGCTTCATCCACATCGAACCGGGTTGACCCGTGGAAGTTCCAGCTTGGACGGCGATCATGCTGGATTCCAATATCCGGGAGTGACACCTCAGCAGATCCAGATCCAGATCCCTCGCCTTGATAGGTTATCTCCTCGAAGCGTCCACGCATGGAAGTAGAGCCGTGACTGGCGCAGCGAAGCATTTGGAGTCTGCGGGGCCCGGGGCTACCGAATGATATAAAATCAGCTAAAGTTGTTTTAGGGGCACAGTCAGGAGCTTCGGAAGCTTCTTCTGCAGCACTTAATTCCTTTTTCAAATCGAAAACAGTTGAGGCAATCTCGTGATCTTCTATACTCGTTCCCTTCCTCCAATCGGGGACTAGTAAGACAATCTCTCCATCGATCATGTCAGCTATTCGAGTCACATCTTGGTCGTTAATTTCCAATTCTGCTACCATTTCTGTAGCAACGCTCATAGCGGTATCCATCTCAATGTCAAAAGGGAAGTAAATGTTCCGTATTCGCCCTGCAAGGATAACAGCATGCCACAGTGAGTCTATAAGTTATAAAATCCCTCACGAATCTCCAAAAAAAGGGGTATTTCTGAAATTTCTAGAACCTTCTTTATCAGTCATTCTGAGCCTTAGGAAGATATCGCCATTTGTTTTTCTTCTGCCTTGGATCGTGGTGTCTTCATTATCCGAACTGTCCTCCTCTTGCGAACTAAACAGTCCGATTTCACTCGCTGCTAACTCTAACGTTTGGCACTCATAGTCATGATCAGGTTCATACCCATCAAACTCGTTGCCATTCATCCAAGCGCTGCAATCCCGATAGGGTACATCAACCACAAGTTGACCTGCGATTTTGTCACCGTCTTTATCATGACTCATTGGTCTTACATCATGTCCTTTGTCATTACTTAGAAAAGGGTCCTCTAACAGTTCCTTCGCAGAGAGCCTATTGGCCACTGTCGCTAAGCATTTCTCGACAAAAGCACGCACTTCCGGATCCTTTACCTTATATAAAGCATCTGGTTTTTTGCCCTATCGGAAACAAATCAATAAACAAATCATTCCACTACGTAAAAAAACTAACACCCTGATAAAAATTCAAGACAAACACGAGGAAAAGATGAATCGGGTTTTGGGTTTTCCTTACAGAAACTACTTTCTTGTAGATTTGAGCCGGGTGTGTGCATTCACTGTAAGGATATTCAAAAGTAACCATTTCCAGTACACACATCCCGAACGAGTAGATGTCAACTAATTCATTGTACTCCTCTGCATAAACCTCCGGGGCCATGAATTCCGGGGTACCTTAAGTACGAAACAGTAATCATTCATTCATTCAATTTTGCCAAAAGTACGGAAAAAGTGTCGTTACTTTCTGTTTTTTTTACTACTAAATAATCATGATTCCTTGCTTTCGCAAGTAGCAATCAATACAATAATCTTTGAATGGATCTCAATATGAAATGTCAAACATTAAATAATTGACTCTCAATCAGTGAGAAATCATGGAACTAAGGGGATTGATTAATAAAATGCAATTATTGGAGTGGTCCTCCAAGTATATACTACTACTATAATTACAAATTACCATACACATGAATATGATATGATATGATATGATATGATACGAGATGAGACAGACAGACAGGTAAAACTTACCAACGCAACGGGCGGCGTGAGATTTCCTGAGAATGGCAGCTAAACCAAGATCACCAATCTTGACTTCCCCTTGATTCCCATTAATGAAGATGTTATCACATTTAAGATCTCTATGTATCACTGGTGGGTCATGGCTATGCAGATACAACAACCCTTCTAGTATCTGTCTACACCATTGTTTTACTGCTCTAATGTTCACCTTTTTGTGCTTCAGTCTATACCTATTGTTAACCGTAAAAAAACCAATGTCAAAAACCACCCACTCAAATGCACATTGGACTTAAAAGAACGGTTAGTGCCCACGCTACCCCGTACCATATGCTCTGATACCATGATAGATGAATCGTCTCAACCAAAACCTTATATAAATGCAATGATGTCTATGGGGCTATGGTAACAAATGAGACGGTTTCACAGGAGAATTACAGAAAGTGAAGAAAGTAGGGGGGGGGGGGGGGGACATACTGTCTGAGAGTACCAGAAGTGAACATTTCAGTAACAAAGTTGATATTTCTGTTATTGGTATCAACCCAAGAAGTATAAAACTTCATGATATTCTTGTGTTTCAAGGTTTTGAGGAGGTGAATTTCACTGTAAAGCCTTTCAAGATCCTCAGGTCTCTGCAGAAAATCAGTAAGCTTAACTTGATTCCATGCCACTTCAATCCCATCATATTCATCAAATGCTCTATACCTGCAACCCCAATCAAAATCAAAATCAAAATTCTGGATTAAAACCAGAAAAAATCACAGAATTGAATGATCAAAACATTGATTTACACTATCTTTGATGACCCTTTTCCAAGAATTTCATTGTACTGCAAAAAAAACACAAAAAAAAGTTCAAATTTTTGAGATGATTAGATTAAATTGATGGGATTTTACACCAAAATTGAATTGAATTTGTAGATTGGGAATTTAGGGTTAACATACTCTGCCATATCTACCAGTGGGATCAACCTCAACATACTGAGAAATATCCTCAGAATCATGATCAATAAGACCATTCATTCCCTAAATGCGAAAATTGAGAAAAAGATTCAAACTTTGATTTGTAATCAAAAAATGGAGATCAACCCAGTAATATAGTTAATCAATTAGTATCAAAAATGGGTAGAGAGATCAAAAAAAATCGCAACAAAAAAAAATGAAAATGTGATGAGAAGAAAGAAGATGGAGTGGAGAATAGAGAGAGGGGGAAGAAAGGACAGCTGCCTTGGTAGTAGACCAAAGGGAGACAAAGGACAACAAGGCATGTGCGGCATATAATCTCAAAACACAAATTCTCGATATAGACCGGTATATCCGTTTTAAATTAATCCCGTGTCAAATTATTAGATAAAATAAATCCCGTCTGTTAACGTTGTAGCAAAATATTTATCTTATTTTAATATATTTGAACAAATTTGAGTCATTTTGATGTCGAAATGGATATAAATGTCACAAGTAAGACCGTCTTAATTTGAAATCCAAAACTCAAGTTGGTGTGATGTTATGTCTTGACTGACTATATTTGAGTAGGATAGAATTATGTTAAGTTTTTGGAACAACAAGTCTAAATCATGGACGCGGTTTATATTCATTTTTGGACCATGCAAAATTGCAATATCTTTTGGGTGGTGAATATCAATTACTCAAAAGAGTGATTCTATCTTTATTTTTGGAATATATGCTTACAATGAGTGTAGTTTACAAGCTAAGAGTTGACTCAAGGTTGATTGATTGGATTATACTTTGATAGAGATAATATTCATTATTCATTATAGTATATGGTATATTTTTGAGCAATAGGAATAATACCGTGTTACTCTTTTCGAGTTACTGAAAGGTTCGATGTACTACGATATCATTAAGGTATTCAATTACACAGAGAAGCTAAGATATTTGTGGAAGAAGGGAGCTAATGAAAGACATCTAATCTCATTTAATGATTCCACTAATATGCTCATGATTCACAATTAGTAAGTCATTAAGTGTGATTTATTCCCCATTGTGAGTAACACAACATAATACACAACATAAGTGCGTAACACAACACCAGATAAGAACATGCAAATACACAATAATTACTCTCTCGTTGAGTCTACTATTCTATGAAACTTGGATTTGGGGCACAGACATATATAGTAGGACTCTAGTAGCTGTCGGATGTATGATTATATATGGTAGTTGTCAATTAGCGAATACAAACGATCTGATCACTTCCGCATAAAGATTAGTAATTTTCCTATGGGTATGAGCGAGCGAATGTGTTTTCCTACGGCACAAGATTTTATAGTTTTAGATAAGCTTGTTCATAAAACGCATCAATAGCTTGATCATCAAGCTGCACATAGGCAATGAGTTCAACAAATCCAGTCAATATTTGGCCAGAAAGCTAGCCTATCCAAAAAAAGAAAGATATCGACTACGGCTCCGTCCCCAAGGGGTCATACTAAAATTATTTAATTAAAATAACATTCATTAATCGATACAATCCGCATTGTTATGTTTTCCATTCTCTTTTTTTCGAGAACGGAAAACTTCCTCGATTCTCAACATGCGAATATATATCGCAATAGGGAAATGTCACATTTCTACCGGTTGTTATTTTCCCTCTTTAAGTGAAACTTCCTCCTTGACACACTGATGGGAAGGGATTTGTCGTGGATCCCAACCGATCAAATAAATAACCGGCAAACCTAGTGGGTAGCTAGGGCAAGTCGGGTCGAATCCACATGGACGGGAGGTCGGACTAAGGTATGCTACGGTCTAGGACTAGGTTCAAGACGAGCTAATCTAAAGAGAGGGAGACTAGGACTAAGCTAAGCCTAAAGCAAGAAAACAAACAAAAGAAACGGGCTAGGATTAGGTCGGGGTCAAAGGGGTAACGGAATGGTCAAGGAAGAGCTAGAGCGAAGGAGGTAGTAGGGTGATCTAGGTCGGTCCGGGCGGTCGCAACTTAGACCGACCTAGAGGTTCCTCATGGAACCCATTTTGGCGACACACATGACAAACGGGGTTATAGCGTGCTATGGCCTAGATCGCATCCGGGCGGTCGCAACTTAGACCGACCTAGGGGTCGTCCTCACCGGGCTCTCGCAACTTAATGAGGGAACCGAACCCATAACAACTAACACCCACAAGGGAAAGGCAAGAAAAACAAGCAATCTAACTTACTTAGTCATTCAAGCATTTCATCAGATATGCATCAACCAAGAGGAAACCCAAATCTTCCACCCACATCTCCAACAAACCCTTAATCACCCAATTAACACCCTAATCACCCTACTAACCCTAGCAAGATACTACTCTAACATATCTAGTCTAAAACTAACATAAACAAGATAAACTAACACAAGACCAAGAGGATGCATATATGAAACTAACAAAGATGAAGAGCAAAACAATAAACAAGAACTAAAGATTCAAACTTGATGAAGAAACAAGATAAAGAGTAAAAGGAAGAAAGGATTATACCATACTAGTGATGAGAAGAAGGAAACTTGCATAAATGGAAGAACCCAAAACAAACATCCAAGGTTGTCAAGCTTGAATGGAGATCTTGAAGAATTCCAAATTACAAGCACTAAACTATAATTAACGATAATCTAAAGACTAATCTACACTAATCTAATCTAATCTATGCTAAAACTAGGCTAGGGTTTATGGGTAATGTCTAACATAAGCTAAGATGGTGTCTTAATACAAGAGGGAGGTATTTATAGGGTTACAAATGGAAGGGAGAAGAAAGAAAGAAATGCGGGCTGGAACTGGGTGGTCCCGACCGGGACGGGTCATCCCGACCGGGACGGGTCATCCCGACCGAGACGGCTGGGTGGTCCCGACCGGGACAGGTTGGTCCCGACCGGGACGGCCTGTCAGTGGCTCCCTTAAACTCGCACTTCATCCTCGACGGGATGAGGTGCATACCCGTCGGGGATGAGTCTTGTAGGCCTCCAATATGACCTTTTTGGTTCCTCCTTGCCTCACATGGACTTCTCATCGATTCTCGAGACTCGGGATCGGGTCTCGGAGGCTCGGGATTGGGTCCCAAGGTCTCGGGGTCGATTCCAAAGCATCGAGTCATCGTTCCTTTATCTCGTTGGCTCCAAAATGTGTATGTATCGAGTCGGAATCGCTCCAACTCTTCCAAATCGGTCTCGGGAACCTGAAACGAACTAAAGGAAGCATAAGAAGCCCCTAAACCGCTCCCAAGGAGCGATTCTACAAGGAAAATGGGACCAAAACACTACAAAATAGGCACTACAAACCACACTTATCACACACATAGCATGAGTGTTCTCAAGTACTTGCAAGGATTTCATTGCATCTTGAAGTCGTGTCCCTAGAGCGGAAAATGAAGCATCTTGGGTCTCCAACTTTCTTAGCTTGTGTTTTCTATCTCGCCCTCAAGGCCGGTTATCTTGCTTTTAAGAGAACAATGTTCAGTAACTTGAGTTTGATACCCTTACACTATTTCTATCTAAGAGTGGTTTCGCATTACCAACTTCTTATTGACGTGTAATTATATATGTCCCTCTCCAAAGGTTCAGACCGCTGACATTTAGATGCAAATCTTTCAACCACAAGATATATGTTGACTACACTAACAAGTACGTACGGAGTAGTAATCAACCTGCCCTTGTAAACGGGTCATGTCACCTTTAAGATTTTAAATGCTTCGATAAGTCTCATTGACAAATGCAACAACACCAGCAACTTCAGAATAGTAGAGCTACCCTGAAACTGAGTTAGTCCAAGGTTTATTGAAGCATTCAACATCACGAAGGTGATGTAACCCGATTACAAGAGCAAATTGACTCTTATGTCACTGCAGTCAACGCATATATACCTTATGGAAGAAAGACTTGTATCTAAATGTCAGCGATCCGAATTTTTCGACCCATGCCAAAAGAAAGTTGACATGTACGGAGTAGAAGAGTATCAAACGGAAGTTAAAAAAACATCTTTTAAAAGAATGATCACCGGGCTTGTAGCCAAGTTGGAAAAGGCGTGAGTTTGGAGAAAAATTAAAGTAAGAGCTTGGAAAGCAAAGTTGTTTCGTTACCCGCTCTAGAGACGGGACTTCAAGATGCTATTAAATCTTTACAAGAACTCGAGAAGACTCCTGTGGTGTGCCGAGGAGGAAGCTTCACTTAAAGAGCAAGAAGACCAACTTGAAGAAATGTGATCTTCCCCTATTGCAAACCTATATCGGCGAAAGAGGAGTACATAACACTTATGTCACGAATTTCCTTGAGGTGCACCATCATGGTCCTGCTCCATCACAGTAGTAAAACGAGGTTTTAGATAAATGTTAATGTCAGGTTACTTATTCGAGAAAATCATGCTAAAAACCGAAACTTGCATTACAATAATATTAACAAAAGACTCATGTTAAAAAAAATCGAGACAGGGAGGGAGACATAACTCATAAGAACGAGCGTACCCTTGTCGAATCGAATCAGAATAAGATGTGTGGGCAGACAGACGTAAGGAAGAAGTGTGATACTGAGTTTATGTTTGGGAGATCGACTGCAATTTATAGGCTTGAATAATGAATTATGAATATATTATGATATTATGATCATAATAAATGAGATTATATTGTTAGTCTTTGGAAATTGGCGTTACGAAATCAATCAATTAATAAATAAATCAGTGAAATTATGCCCAATTATCGTGTGGGCAGTAAGTCAGTAACTTGCTTGACTGATTAATTATATTGTTTGCCGTACATGTCAACATGATATACGAGTAACAATATGCTAACTAGTTCTTTGACCCGTGAATATTCACGGGGTTTTATAAGTGAAGAGTTTTTTCTTTATTAAAATGAATTTAGTCTAAATTCCAATAATGTAAAAAAACATGACAATCTTGGACGACATATATAAGCGCATGATGTTCCGTAAAGGAATGAACTTGGGTGTATGCTATTAATAACCAATAAATGAGAACCGCTAGCTCGGATATAACTTCTATATAACTAAAGCAAAAGGTAAGATAAACTGACACTAATTTTGTAAACGAACATTCAAATTGTTAATCTTTGAAAGAACATTGTAGATCTAACAAAAGCATTTAAAAAGTATAAAATATTGTCGAAGAAAAAACATAGTCCAAATCAACACAATATTAAGGAAGATGTAATCATTGTTCTAGAGGCGATCTTTGTTGCCATCGTAGCGGTTGCTATGTGTCTCTTATGCTCTCTTGTGCTTCTTATCTGACTTGCATCCCGACGAACCGATTTCCATGTTTATAATATGTATTCTACAAAGTTTGTACAACGTTATTTTCCATCAAATTTTGGATTCTTTAGTGGATGTAATAAAAGTTACATACTTTTCTTCTTGCTTTCTCTTCTCTTTCTTGTCCGGTGTTTTGAGTGAAATCCTTCCTTTGTAAGTGCTATTTGGCTGCCCCTCTTCTACCTAAGTATAGTGTTAGTTTTTTTTGGTTGTGTATATGTTTTATTAGAGAAGTGAAGTCTCATCCATGTACTTTCCCTTTGTCGTGGTTGACCACATTTAAATCCTCAACGTCATCGATTTTAATCATTGTCCTTTGTTCTTTGAGCTCTCGTTCGTCCCCATACTTGCTCATCCCAACATTTACTTTGAATGTGTATTCGTTGCCTATATATTGTTGCAGAATGTCAAACACCTTAGTACCTTACCTCTTCCATCCTCCTGCGTCAGTAGGTACCAACTTGGTAAGCAACTTCAAAGTTGTTTTGTGGGGTGATTATAAATGTAATGGTTTGTGTTCACCTTTTCATATATATCAAGCAACTTATTAATTGGTTTGCCAATGACCTTTTCTGCCTCCTTATCAAAAAGCATTAATTTGGCGGGCGTGCTACCCTCGGTTATGGTCGTCATTAGCCTGTACCTGCATCGATGGAAATATTATTTATTCTTGGTATATGGTACATGTAACATTTTACCGGGTCGTGCAACGTAACTGTAATTAGCGGGACGAAGGAAAGCAATCTCAAGCCGAGATACAATCACGACCATATTTTGAGCCCATAATGACCACATTATCTAGCAGTCTCAAGCCAAGATTTAATGTTATGCCATCAATTTTTGATTTTGAGCGCATTCGACATTACAGAATGCAATTTCATACAGGAATACCGTCAATCTCAATCAAGATTAAGGAAGTGATCATTACTAACACCTAACCACTCAATAAATCGATGATGTTATGAATCTAATCAAATTGAATAACCGTGGTATCGAAAATTTTCTGATATGAGATAAACATAGCTGAGAAAGGTAATCCGGAAATGAGTTTGAATAATATCAGCAAATTCATAGAGATGAAAATCACAGGTCAACCAACACATCAAGCTTCAACATGTAATAGCACAACTTATAAGCATACAAACAAACATTGAATAACTGGATATAAACTTATCATCAAGTAATCTCATAACAACATTCGGCAACGCACAAATCTATACAATCAACATCACAACTTGAATCAGCATATATACAACAGAGGAAACAGTAAGCAAAAATGCTATAATCAAAACAAAATAATATAAAAACATCCACAAAAACGCTAATTATCACATCACAAATCAGGCTAAAATTAAGTAAGCAATAAATCAAACAGCAACACATTACAAAGCGACTTAAGCAACATAAACTTAAAAGAGAAAGTCATAAATCCGTAAATAATTTCATGAGATAATTCCAAAATGACTTGAAGTAACTTAATCATGAGATACTCAAAACATCTTAAAAACGCAATATCAAGTAATCATTATCACAGACTTGGAAGTAATCCGATTGAACGCATCAAACTACACAACAGGGAAAAAAAACGGCATATATCAAAAATTGAAAATTGCATACTTTACTGCCGACTCTGACAAATTTATGAACCCTTCAAACCCTTTTAAAACATGCCCCAAATGATTTGAGTCCTGTAAATAATTTGTCTCCAACTCATTTCACATGAATTAACACAACATCCAGTTTCTTCACACGTTTTTTGATATTCCGAAGTTCATCTTTAAGCTTTCCCCTCTTGCTTAAGAGTGCTGCAAGCCTAACCCCCGGATTAGTGGCATTTTCCCCTAATGACAAATTTAACCACAAAATTACATTCTATTCATTTAACTACACACCTAAAAAACTCATCTCTAATCATGTAAATTGCCATTAATTTTGTCATTACCAATTAAATTAATTTAACCACAAAATTACAACTTCAATTTTTAAACATATCAATACTAATTGAAATTAACATCGCATAATAATGAAATCTAAACAAAGTAATAAACTCATCACTGAACACGTAAATCATCATCATGAACATTAAAATTAAGAGGAAAAAAGATGAGTAATTTATAAAATTTACCATTGGGTTCCATGGTCAAAGGCGCTGCTCACACAAATCCAAAGCAGTAACTTTTCCCCTGTAACAATCAAGTTGAAAAAAAATAAGGATAATTCAGAAGTGAAAGCGAATTCTATGTACTGGATGCATGAAATTGACTGCATAAATATAAATTTTAGTGCATGACATAAGGGAATCTAGTAATCGTGAGCTTTGTAGGTGACAATGGAAAAAAATGACGGTAGGAAAATGAAGTGACGCCATTTTTATGTGCAACCTTAACTTGCAAGGAAGATGAAGAGGTGGTGTCGTTAAATGCATCAATTGATTTTTTTTTTTTAGATTTTTTTTATTTTTTGTGTTATTTAGATGAAGAGGTGGTGTATAGAATTGGTGGTCTTTGTCCAAAAGCTGATCTAGAAAGCGTTTTAGGTAGGCCACGTGGCACTCCTCAACTACCCTTTTCATGTTATTATATAGATGTGGACATGATATGATATGCTGAGTATATGAACAAAATATGATCATATGTTAATAACTTCCAAGTTAAAAGAAAAAAAATTCAGACCTCGCCCCGCATGATAAGATTTCGAGGGGATAATTTATAGACACGAAAAAATTAATTAAGTGTCGTAAATGAAGAAATGAATTGTTTTAAATTAATTAATAACAAGATTTTAACTTAATTTAGTTATATTTGTCTTGTACTCCGCAATAAGTTTCTGTTTCTCATTTTCTTAGCTTACTAGAATAGACATCACTCAGTACAATATGGAGTATTTTACTTTTTTTAATTGAAAACACATTCTATTTTTTTTGCTCTTTATTATGGGTTGATTTAAGAAAGTGAAATTATAAAACTAATCAAAATATTCATTAAAAATAATAAAAAAATTTAGTAATTAGTTAACACTACAGGTAGAAAAATGGACAATTTGCGGCTCCTAATCTGCGACATTTTAATGAAATAGTAGCAATTTTTTTTTCCTTAATGCAACAACACATTACTCATAAGAAAAATCATCTAAAATAAAACGTCACTCTTACTATACTAGGTCAAATAATCCGTCTTAAATTTTATACTAGGTCAAATAATACGTACTCAACTTGTATACTCCATGTATAAAACAAAACTTTCACTCCTTCGTACTCCACATTCATCAATCATCATTTTCTTCCACTTTCTTTTGGGCACAAAAATTGAGGAAGAAGTACAAAATTTACAACGTAGAAGAAGAGGATTCGAACCTTATTGTGCAACAATTGGTCTCTCTTGCGACGGACATATCCGTCGCAAGCTTAAGACGGGGCAAATAGATACCATTTAAGGGGAAAAGAACAAAGGTACCACCAACCTCACTTTTGTCTTTTCCCCTCAAATTGTATCTACTTGGCCCGTCATTTGTGATTGTGCAAAGAAGGTGAGATTTGTTGCTAAAGAAAAATACTTCCTTTATTTTTATTTTATCTTCCTATTCACTTTTGACACAAATTTTTTTGTAATGAATATAAAATGATAAATTTAAGAAAATATTAAGAGTAGAAGGGTAAAGTGTGTAAATAGGAAAGAATAAATGTATAAAGTGTTGTAAATAGTAAGGGTAGTATGGTAAAAATTATGGACTAAAATGGAAAGAAATAAAACGGGAAGATAAGAAAGTGGCCCAAAAAAGAAATCGGAAAGATATTAAAAAAATGGGGGAAGTACTCCTTTCCGTTTTTTACTTATCGATCATTTGATGAATACAGAGTATAGGTGAGGACTAGGGATGGCAACGGGTCCAAGACCCGACCCAGACCCGGCGGGTCGGACCCGAATGGGTCGGGTCTGGGTCTAAATTTTCCAGACCCGATGGGCATGGGTCGGGTCTGGGTCCTCCCCAAAAAATTCGGGTACGGGTACGGGTCTGAATTTTGGGACCCGGACCCGACCCGTAGACCCGTGGACCCGTTAAAAAAAAAAAAATTTTAATTCATCAAACATATCGACTTACGGTGAGTTAGAAACTTAGATATATGGAGGACGAAGAACTATGTGATATATCATGTATCACTTAATATGTTTTTTAACAAATTACTTTGTGACGAATGTTTTTAAGACAACATTTGTGTTATATTTTGTGAGACGTTTCGGTTGTATTGTGAGACTTGTAGACACTTTTTTTTTTTTTTTTTTTTTTTTTTTTTTTTTATGTTTTTTATGCGTGGTTTGTAAAGACTTTTTTAAGATCTTATGCGTAAGGATGACTCAATAATCAAGACGTTACGTAGTTTTTTTCGGAAATTAAGTTCGTGTTTTTCTACGAAATTTCCATCGAAACAATGAATAATACAACAACGTGATAAATAAGGCGGACCCGCGGGTAGACCCGGACCCGGCCCAGACCCGACCGGTTCGGGTATGGGTCTGACAATTTTGGACCCGCTCGGGTCCGGGTCGGGTCTGGGTCTAGGGTTGAAACTTCGGGTCCGGGTCCGGGTCCGGGTGGACCCGACCCAGACCCGACCCGTTGCCATCCCTAGTGAGGACTATTATATCGAGGTAAATAATCGAAAAAAAATAAAGAATTGATTAAAATAAAAAAAAAATAAAAAAAAAAGGAAAGAGGAAAAAGAAAAATTTAAGGCAAGGAAAGAGGAAAGAAAAAAAAGAAGAAGAAATAAGTAGTAGGGAGTATTAAACCAAGAATTTGTTATTTTTTTTCCCTCTTTGTCTCCTTCTTCTAAACCCTAATTCCTGCAGATTAGTAATTTACATCATCTCTTGCGAAATCAAAGGGTATAGCTTGCGAAAGTTGCTGAAATTGGGAAAAAAGATGAGATCTTTTTAACCCATCAACTACAATTTCATCCCTAAATCAATGTCTACTCATTGATTTCGAAAGGCTCTGTATTGCGAAAGTTGCTGAAATCGCTGAACAACAACTACCAAAATCAAAGGGTATGTTTATTCCCAACTTAATTAGCTCATCTCTAGTTTCGATGTTTATTTGCAATTTATACAGATTACTATACAGATTTCCAATTTGGGTTTAGTATTAGGGTTTCTCAGTTGTATAGATTTCAATTATACAGATTTCTAACCTAATTTCGCAGTTTATACAGCTTATTTGTATCCAGTTTATACAGATATGTGGTGCAGTTTACACAATTTTATTTAAGTTAGTCATGTTTGCAGAAATTTTACATAAAGATTTGATTTTTAAATCTAAGTGTTGTCATGTTTTCGATTAGTCATACAGTAGCTAGCTTGATAATGGATAATTTTAGATGAAATTACTTCAAATTGTGTCCTAATTTTGTTCGTCGATTTCGATCATACATTTGTATTTACTTAATTAATTGTTAATATTATTGATTAAATCAAAAACCAACCTATTCATTAAATTGATAATTACTACTAGTATTGATTCTGAACTCTGAATTGATAGTATCAAATCAATGGAGGCACTAGAGCCGCAATCGTTGAAGAAACTAGGCTTCAAATCTCTCAAACGCTCGCTCGATTTTTTCTCCCCTATTCACGGCAGCTTTCCTCCTCCTGATGCACTCAGGTTTATTTCCTTTATCAACCCTAATTTTTCTGTTTTTTGTGGGTTTTGGGTTCTTGTTTTCGGATGGTGAATCTTTATCAGTGTGTTGTGATTTATGGAATTAAACCAGTGATTTTTTTTTTTGAAAAATTGATGATTTGGTCCTCTTTTCGCTATATCATTCTCAATGCTAATTGTTGTTCGCTTTTGATTTGGGTATGTGCGTGGGTGCAGCAAAAAGATACGATTGAGCCACAAGGTTAGTAGTTTAGTAAAAGAACTTTTGAATATCTGTGTTTTTTAGACATCTTTATTGCTCTTGGATTGATTGTGTTTTATTTTTGCAATTATTGAAGATGAAATTGGAATATGGAGGCATTGAACCAACGTTGGTTAAGCCTCAAGCTGGCAAGCAAGATTATGTTAACTCGTCTACTACTTCCGACACTCTTGCACTTCCAGGTATGATGGTCTAGTTATGTTGTATGTGTTTTTTTTATAGTTTTTGTATGATGAGGATTTCATTTTAACACTGCGCTTCTGTGTCTTTATCTTGCAGCTCCAGAAGATGCACAGAAAGGAGGCATTCATAATGCTTTGATTGCTGCTCCCGTTAAAGAGCCTAAACTGTAAGTATCAATTAGTATCTATACAAATTAAAGAATCAAGATTGACGTGTTATGAATTATGTTTACTTGTATTTTGTGATATGCAAAATTGGCTAAAGGTTGAGGCTTTATGATTATTTGTTAGTTTTGTTGTTGCTTGCAAACTATTGCATGTCTTGGAAGGGTTACGGTGGAAGGGTTACGTATGGAGGTTTCATGTTATCTCCTAGCTCTGTGGTTAGGAAACAAATATAGATAGGAGAAAGCAATGTTGCTTTCTGTTCTTTTAGAAAGTTGCATGACAATTGACTTATTCTCGCGTATGCATGACAATGGCTTTTTCAGGAACGATTTTGGTCCTGCCAAAAGCAGTGCGATTACTGCACCTGGCTCTTCAGACCGGTTAGTTGTTCTTTTCCTCTCTTTTGTTTTCAATTTTTTCATGTTTGCTGGCATGATCCTCTTTTTGCCACGCTAGTTGGAACTTCTTACTTAGCCAAACTTGTTTTCCAGACCGTGCCTTGGTTCTCGGTATATTTTAAGTAGGAGAACCTATAGATATATATTTATATAACAACTTTGCTTTATTATTAAGTTATTAATTTTTAATTTAATCTTTCTTTTAGGCCTTGTACGTTGTGTTGAAATGTTGCAGTAGAAGTAGCAATATCACTGTCTTAGTTGAACCTTTTGATCTTTGTCTATTTTTTCTTGACTTAATTCTTATCAAGTAATGGTTGTCCTTTTTTTTGACATAACTATGTTTTATGTGTTTAAAGTTTAATTACACATTGAATAATGCCTCAATATAATGGTCGTTGCTCCACAAGCATGATTTACCCTTAGCTTTCTAGCTTACCGATTTTTTTGTCTTCCTGTTTACCGTATCAAGGTTTTCAACATCTGCTCTTATGGAGAGGGTTTCGAGTAGATGGCCAAGACCCGACTGGCATCGTCCATGGAAGACCTATAGGGTGAGTAATATCATCTTTCTTCCCTGAGTTTGTTTTCTGCAGTAGATATCCTTGTATGGCTTGTGTGACCACTACATCTGTTTTTATATTTTCAGGTAATAAGCGGTCATTTGGGATGGGTGAGAGCACTTGCCTTTGATCCAAGTAACACTTGGTTTTGCACTGGGTCAGCAGATCGTACAATTAAGGTATACCATTCTTTATAGAATACTAGACGGTTTCTGGTCTCTTTCATAATACGAGTAGTATTTTATGATATTAGAAGAATATCCTTTTTCTTAGTATTTTATGATATTAGAAGCTGTCTTAATAAATAAAGATGGCAGGAGGAGTGAGTGTGAGCAAATAGAGGTTGACTATCCCCTTGCATGATTTGGTGCAAGTAATTGTGCCCCTGTGGTCTTTCCGTGTGTAACTAGAGAGGAATTCATGTTGATGTTGGATTGTTTATCTTGTTTTCTGTATGGCAAAGGCAATGAGTGTAGCTCTATAAATGAGAAGGAAGGTTGTTACCAGGCCTTCGATTTTTTTACGACTTTTTTTTTAATGTTTTTTTTTCCAGATATGGGATGTAGCTAGTGGACAGCTGAAACTTACACTCACAGGGCATATTGAACAAGTACGAGGTGAGTTCGATTTAGAAGTTCTCATCATTTAAGATTCTTTTTCGAACTTTTCTCGTACCTAATTGGGTATTTATTGCAGGCCTTGCTGTTAGCCAGAGGCATACCTACATGTTTTCTGCTGGTGATGATAAAATGGTTAAATGTTGGGACCTTGAGCAGAATAAGGTTAGCAAAATTTCCGAATGTGATTGGACTAAGTGGATCTCTTATCCCTTTTGTGATTCTTATTTTTCTCATTATGTTTTGTCTATATTTTGGTGTAAGCATTTTCGTTAGATCATTATGGGACAATCTGGGTAATATGAGAAACTAAACTAATTATGTATGTACTCCCCTTAATTCTCTGCAAGCTTCCACCTTTTTATTCATACGTGAGAGTATTTGAATCAAAGTGGAAGCTTTCAGAGAGACTAACGATCAAGGCTCGCGTGTATTATCAGATTTTGAAACTTCAAGTCTTATTGGAACATATAAAATATCTTGCCTACAAAGGGACACAATTAGAAGTTTAGTGAGGATGGCTGTAGTATGTTTGAGTATTTAAGGTTATTATGTCTCATTGAAGTAATTATCTGCAGGTTATTCGTTCTTATCATGGGCATCTTAGTGGAGTTTACTGCCTGGCACTTCATCCAACCCTTGATATATTTTTTACTGGAGGACGTGATTCTGTTTGCCGGGTGAGATACATATTTTAATTTCTTGAGCTATGAATATTGGGAATTGTTGTTATCATGCTGAAGGTTAGTTCTTTCTTATCTTCCAGGCTTGGGACATCCGTACGAAGACACAAATCTTTGCTCTTTCAGGGCATGAAAACACAGTCTGCTCTGTGTTTACACGGCCTACGGTATGATGGTTCTTTCTGAGGAAATGATTTTTTTGGTACATTTTGTCTGAACAGTATGGTAGAAACTAGAAAATCTGTAATTTTGTTACCTTTTGTGTCTATTTGCTCATGCTAAATTACATTTCATTTAGTTTCAATGTTAAATTTCTACGTCAACTTCAAGTCTTACTAAGGGTTTCTTACACCAGGATCCTCAAGTTGTGACGGGTTCACACGATTCAACTATCAAATTCTGGGACCTGAGACACAGAGGAAAGACAATGACAACGTTAACTCATCACAAAAAATCTGTGCGAGCTTTGGCGTTGCATCCAAAACAGTGTGTAACAAACTCTATTTTTTTTTCTTGTTTTTCTTTTTGTTAAATTGTTGTTACCCTTTAACACCCCAACTGGAATATCAAAAGTTCGATCCCTTGGTCACTCTGTGTTGTTATTTCATTATCGTGGTGTAACTCTTGCAGTGGTCTTCTTTTTGGTATTACAGGAATATGTTTGCATCCGCATCTGCTGACAATATCAAGAAGTTCTCCTTGCCGAAGGGAGAGTTTATGCATAATATGCTGTAAGTACCCTTAACAAACCATCACGCGTCACTTTCAGGCTTTCAGCTGACTTGTTCATACTGTGTAGTGCTGTCTACTTTGTGCTTCTCATTCATGTGGAACCTGAGTGGTCTAATTGAGCTCATGTTTGTACAGGTCTCAGCAAAAGGCAATAATCAATGCAATGGCTGTTAATGAGGATGGAGTGTTGGCTACTGCAGGTTTGTTTCGGATTATAACAATTTACTGCAAATTTTCCTCTTTTGTCTGTCTAGAAGCTTACGGGGCAAATTGGATACTCTTAATGATTGACGTAACAAGTGTTCCGTTGTTAACTTCTGCTACTGCGACATTGTGGCTGTGATATTACCGTTTGTACTAGTCAAATATTAAAAAAGAATTACACCAATTTGATGCAACAAAACATTCGTTGTGGCGTTTTTAAAAACAGGTGACAATGGAAGTATGTGGTTCTGGGATTGGAAAAGTGGTCATAACTTTCAGCAAGCGCAGACAATCGTGCAGCCAGGTGCAGACCCTTGTGTTAATTTTTCCATTTTGGAATCCATTTATGTTTGCTTTATACAAACATGGAGTGCAAAACCTCATAAGCATGACTGTAACGTGGAATGCAGGTTCACTGGATAGCGAGGCTGGCATATACGCGCTTTCCTATGACATCACCGGTACAAGACTGGTGACATGTGAAGCTGACAAGACTATTAAAATGTGGAAAGAGGATGAGACGGCTACTCCTGAAACTCACCCTCTCAACTTCAAACCTCCCAAAGATATAAGGCGCTTTTAGCTCGAGTATTTTATCGACTTTGCCGCAGCAGCAGCAGCAGCACCTCATCTTGTAAGCTTGATGTGGGGTGGGGTGGTTTGATGCATCAAATTGAGAGGATAAACACTTTTAGATAGGAAGACTTCGGTATGATTCGTTAATTATCTTTTGAAAATTTTGAAAATGTAAGATAGATGGAGGGTTGTATGTATGTAACTTAAATCATGCATTTTCTTCAGCAAAATGTCCTGTAATCATAGCTTGTGACTAGACTTGTCAAAACTCAACCCGACTGTCCGACCCATTTTGTTTAGGGTTATGAACCCATTTTATTTGACCCAGATGTGAAATGATCCGTTAATTTATGGGTGATATGAATCTCGTCAGTATTATAATCATCTTGAGTGATGCTTAACACATGGTGGTATGAGCAAGAGTACTTGAACTACACGCTTCTTGAAGACACTTTTGATTTATTTATTCTTAAGAAGGGAAAAAGGAGAGAATCCTGAAATCCATTACACATGGAAGAGGAGAGCTTGAAGCAGAAGAAACTTGACATGTAAGCACCAAAAGTTGAAAAAGGAGTTTGTGGGAAGTGTGAAAGTGAGCAGAATTCCTGCTCATTGGCGGGGTTGCTGTTTCTTTATCTAGAGGAAAAGGCCTTATGGATAAGGACATCTTACCCTAAACCATATCAGCTACCCTCTCTCTTGTGACGGTAATATCCGTCAATCATTTATGTAGAAAAAACAATTTATTGATTTTTTTTATGTGTTTCATAGGTAAACGGGTCGTATTTAATCTGTTATAAGAAAGTGACGGATAGTTCTGTTACAAACAAGAATTTGTGTAACTACAATGTATACAGATTGAAAAAAAAAAATGGGGTGATCCTATTAAAGTATGTCCAATGATGATTCTTTTGCAAGTAAAACTTCAAAACAAACGTTCCTCTCATAACAATTGTTAGAAAGATATGTCGTACTAGTAAAAAATTAATGAAAATATATAGGTTAGGTTTTACCCGAGGAAATCCACCTTGATGGGTTAGAACTATTCATAATAATCTAATTCGAGAATCATAACTGAATTCGGTGATTATTATTGAAAATTTGAAATATCTGACTATGTTTATAGTATAATATGACTTCTTAATATTCTTAGTATGTTCCCATGAAATTTTAATAATCCTCATATTATTTTCGTATATATATCTTTAGTGCATCTATACAAAGTTCAAAGTGATAACCAAAAAAACCTCATTTTGTCTCCATTCGTGATCAGATATTAACTAAATCCAAACCAATAAATTACTGTATTAAATAATATTTTGACTTGATGATTTTACAAATTACGAGTATATAACATTCAACTTAATTGGTTTACCAATAAAATTATGTCCCAATAGCTTATAAGTATCCGCGAATGAAATTGACTTCTCCAATTGAAACGGCGGGCGAATCCAACTCTTTTCTTTTTCCGAAAAAAGTAACAAGTTTATTTGCCGAAATTATTTAATCTTGGAAAATGGGGAATATAATGGAGTGGAGGATTCATATAAAATTTAACATATGTGAGAAATATATATATACTCAAAGAGTAAGTAATATATACTTGACCCTTTCCTAAGCAAAACCCCTCTCTAGTCTCTACAATTACTTCATGTAAACTCCCCCTTCCCTTCCCTCACCTAAAATGTAGCACACCCCCAATGCCCATTTTTTTCTCTCTATAATGGGGTGGCTACAATCCCTCTTCTCTCCCTTCAAAAAACTCTTCCTTCGCCTCCATTCCCCTCGCAACAACAAAAGTAAGTTCATCATTCGATCTCAACTCAAACACGGTCTCACACTATATATCTTGTCATATAACCGTCTTTCATGATATTTTTTTTATATTATAATCGCAATTTTAAAAATTTATAAAAAATTAGAGGGAGGACAGACAGCCGAGATACTATCTGAGCTGCCACTCCTCTGGTTACAGTGAAGCTAATTCTGGTAAAAATGTGAATAATTGCAGGTAGTAGAGGGATTTACATATTATATGAGGATGTGAAGTCATGTCAATATGAAGATGTGCATGTGTTATGGTCAATACTTGTGGAATCACACAAATCACCAACATTATTATTGCCTCCTCCGCCGTCGCCGCCGCCACCACCACCACCACCTCCTAATAGTAGTAATAATAATAATAATATTGATGATGATATAATAATGCCATTTACACAATCTAAGCTATTATGTCCACCACCTCAACAAGTGAATGAGAGAGGCTGATTATTCAAATTATTCAGGGATGAATTCATGAATCTCACCTTTGTACATACTCATAATTTTATACACTTTGTTTTTTTTTGGTATGTACATATATAACTTGTTAATTAAATATGTAAGATCGATCGATCGATGGATCTGCCCTTTTCGTCCTAGTTTTATTTTCAATAAAATCGATGAGACGTGTTTTTAGATAATCCTGTAATATCTGTCCTAACTGTCATGTTTAAGACAGATATATATAACTGTCTATGGTAAACAAGAATTCGTGGTTGGCCTTAGTTTCATCATACATTGCTTCAGTTGTGTGTCTTGATCGGAGTATGAAAACTCTTACCACTTCAGCTTAACCCTTCTTCTGATCGAGATTGTGTAGAAGAGTTAGTGAGTGAAGTTGATTGTCGACGGACGGAAGGTGTTGTTGATTTGTCAATTTAGAGGGGTTGATAAGCAGTTTGTGTCGTCTAATTTTCTGTCCAGTGACACGCCATTTTGCATTGGAAGTAGACTGGACAACAAATAGGGTGTACTGTGTACATACAAATACAACTTCCTATTTATTCAATCTTACATGATTATGACACTAATTAAAGACATTTTTTGGACTTTTCTTCGTCATCAATCCACCAAATACAAATTCTGTATATGTACTAAAAAAATACTCATGGAGTATATAAACATTTATGGTCTCCAACCATCGCCTTAAGGTTTTGGTCGAGTTGATTCCATAACATGCATGGTACCAGAGCCAGCGTGACAAAAAGGTCGTGGGTTCGAATCTCCAGCCCAATGGGCATTCAGCATTCGTGTGAGGGGGCGTGTAAGGGTATATAAATATTTCTGGGCTCCAACCATCACCTTAAGATTTTGGTTGAGTTGGTTCCATAAACATATACAGTATATACCGAAAAGTCTAACACGAATAATTTTTGTTAAAAACTTATGCTAACGTATCTAGTGTCACATTATAATATAGGAGAAGAATATTCGAAACTAAGACTTATTGTTCATGATACGTGCCTAGTCGTAACTTGATAACTCTGTTATTGAATTGACCACTTTTTATACCTACCAGACATCTACTCCCTCCGTTTCAATGAATTCTTTGCCTATTCCATATTGGGGCGTCTCAATGAATTGTTTGCCTTTCTATTTTAGGAATGCTTTTTATGTGTAATTTGACTCTTGGCTTCACATGTCACCTTCTAATTGGATCTCTTGCCCTTGGTGCCAAAAACAAAGGCAAACAATTCATCGAAACGGAGGGAGTATTTAGCCAAAAGTGTGAGATAAGTTAAGGGTTACGACCTATTCAGTGGCGAGGATGTAGCCACCTAATAATTAAGAGTTGATCGACCAATTACTAATACACGTTGGTATTATAAGGGTCATATGCAATGTGTGATGAGATTAGAATACCAAAGTGTTTAAGCGGCTTTACTATTTTAGTATTAAAGCCAGAACAAGCCAAGAGTTGATCGACTACGACTGCTTTTTTTTATATAAAAACAAAACAAAAGCAGAGCATGTTATTAGATTCTGCATTTTGTGATGGTATAAGTATCTTCTTAGATTTAGATCGTGGCAAGAATTGGG
This sequence comes from Agrostemma githago, assembly GCA_958450325.1. Classification (NCBI taxonomy): domain Eukaryota; kingdom Viridiplantae; phylum Streptophyta; class Magnoliopsida; order Caryophyllales; family Caryophyllaceae; genus Agrostemma; species Agrostemma githago. The sequence goes on along the minus strand of OY288247.1, from coordinate 73,941,122 downwards.
AACTTAATTAGGAATGCATACAACATGGAGTATATTAATTAAAAACAAATATATGCTCCTCATCCATCGTATAAAAATAAATAAATAAATGATCGAGATCTTGTTTTATATGCGTCAAGTCTCTGATGGAAGTTGGGTTGGTAAATTGGTCCAAGGACGTTAATTTATTCATGTAGTCTGTTATGAAACAATCTCATAATCGCAACAGTGTCTTGTAAAAGTTTTTTTTTTGCCAACCTACTAAACTGTTCCCCGATCATCTACCATTTCAAGTGCTATGCTATTAAGTGATCTGAGGGTATACCTAAAAGCTATGCAATGAAATGAAGAATAACGTTCTACTAATATATCCTTGAGGAGAGCTTCAATCTCGAAGTGAATTTTTTCAGCTCCAGACAATTGTCAAACCAGATGTAAGCAATCAGTTTTCACCCTGATATGAAGGAAACCTTTTGATCTTGCTCCAAGAATAGCACGAGACTCTGCTTGAATTGGTGATTCGGCGAAAAAAATTGCTTTCTATGCACATATATACATTTGTATTAGGGCATCTATGTATCTTTAAGGGCTGAAGTGCTGAACACTATACCAGCTAAATAAAACAACAAAACGGTTTAATAAGTACTCCTCTTGTTTCATTGATATCCTTCACCTTTCTTTTTTCAATCATTTTTTTGATTTCTTTCACTTTTTTTTTTGCTATCAAACTTCTCTCTTACTTAGGTGACCCATGAGTCAGACTCGGTTTAAGGTCTGGTTACGAGAGTGCTCTTGTTATTGTCGGGTCAGGGTGAGAAATCATTGACCCAAACGAACATGGACATAACACGAGTAGTGTGTTTGTTAGGCCTTGTTAGTATGTTAGGTTGGGCTGAATTGATGTCATAGAGTTGGCATGGGCACTGGAACTAATAATTAAGGGCCGGTCATTTGCACATGTACGGTCCACATCTATTTCTTCCTCTCATACCCCTCTTGGGTGCATATTTTTTTCTACGAGGGAATCTGCAACCGCTATCTTTTTTGTGCGTTTTGAGTAAATTCTCAGGTGTATGCATAGCTTGCGAACCACGCACATCAGATGAACCGTCCGTGAACGACAGACTTGAAGTCTAGAAGATATAGTCTCAAGTCATACAACTCCCACAAGTTCGCGCTTGCAGGAGCTTGAATCTGAGACTCTTGTCTGATGACCTCTCACATAGGAATAGTTTATTATTTTAGTAACTTCCTTTCATGTGAGAGGTCTCACGATAATCGTATTGTGAGACCGTCTCACATGAAACTTACTACTGAGTTTATAGGTTGTCTGATGTTTAAAAAACTCTAACTCGTATAACCGGTAATACGAGTCAACTCCTCAACGGTAACACTAGCCACAAGGAAACGTTGAAGTATCAAACAGAAGAAGTGCTCAACTTTCACGCATTGGCCATTTATGACAATTGACAACTACTTCACGAGTTCTGTTATTGTCATTCTTTTTTCCATTCAAATAAGATAAAAATTCGGTTTAATTAAAGGTAAATGATAAATACAACTTTTGTGTTGTACTCTGTATTACTAGTACAAAGTACAAACGTACAGTGCTTAAGAGAATCAATTAGTCTTTTATGAAACCGTCCCTCATTAAGATAGATCTAATAAAATAATTATCCATCTTATGATGTTTCACAATAAACTTATTCTGAGACAGTTTTATATGAATTTTTATGTTTCTAAATTTATACTCCAAAATTTAGCACATATTAAATACTTAAATACAATCCACAAAAAATTGTATTTAAACACCGTAATTACAATAATAATACTCACTTTTTTTTTTGATGAATGAGGAACCCGCAGCCGTTACCTTTTTTGGTGCGCTCTGGTAAACCCTCGAAGTCTAGAAGGTGCTTGCAGGGACTTGAACCTGAGACCCTTGGACTGATAACCACAAGTTTTAACCACTAAGCAACACCCTTGCCGACAATAATATTCACTTTTACCGCTTAAACTACCTCTCATACTTGACCAACGAGTATATAAATGAAATGTACGACTTTCCCAAATTCCATATTCTCATCATCTTCGTACCAAAAAAAAAAAGATGATTCCAAATAATCAACATAACAAACCTCCTCCATTATTTCTAATCATCTTACTAACAACAATATTAACGATAACCACACTCTGCTCTTCTCACTCTCTCGACCCTCTTACACCTTCAGAAATCAAGCATGTCCACTCCACCATCTCAAAAATCTACCCTTCACCTTCCCACACCCTCACCTTCCACTACATTGGCCTCGACGACACCCACAAACCCCCTAACCCACCCCGGCTTACAACCCGTCTAGCCTTCGTCATAGCCCGAGTCAACCAAACCACCCACCAATTCACCCTTAACCTAACCCCAACCCGACATCGACACAACCCCAAAATAATATCCGACAAAATCTACCACGGGTACGGGTACCCTATCCTAGGCGGGATAGAGCAAGCGAGCGCCAGCTCGCTTGCCCTAAGTTACCCCCCTCTTGCTGAGTCTATCAGGAAGAGGGGGCTTAAGTTAGAGGAGTTAGTGTGCTTAAGTTTTAGCGTAGGGTGGTACGGGGTGAAAAAGAGGGAGGGGAGGAGGGTGAAAGTGCAGTGTTACTATATGGATGGGACGGTAAATTTTTATATGAGACCGGTTGAAGGGATAACCGTGACGGTTGATTTAGATAAGATGAAGATTGTAGGGTATAGAGACCGTGTTGTGGTCCCTGTGCCTAAAGGGGAAGGGACTGATTATAGGGGGTGCATGCAGAATGAGAGTACGACGTTGTTTTATGGTGAAAGTGAAAGTGGGTCGTTGAAGGGTGCTTCTGTGGTGAAGCGGGATAATGGGCCCGGTTTCACCATTGATGGTCATGTTGTGAGGTACGTAAATATCAGTATCCGTTTGTTTTTGTTTGCGATGTGGGTCTTACACTTCTGTACTGAGTATTAATCATAGGTTTTTATGTAAGTGTCGGTTTCCAAACACGTTTTTTTCTAGACGTTTATACAGGTCGTGGGATCATGACAGGTTAAATATTAGGAGAAAAGATAAAATTACTCTGTATATATCTAGGTATTAACAAAAGGAAAATATTTGTCTAATTTTACTACTGTACTTTTTTTGTAACGAAAAGATCATTTCATTAATAAAAAGTCATACAACACCTAAAACTTATACGGAGTATCGAAACTGAACGAATACAATACCATAAGATTTACTATCAATGATGTTTGAAATCAAAATTTTACCTTGTCTTATAGTCGTACTCAGTAAGTATAGTAAGTCTTATGTGAGACGGTCTCACAATACGATTATCGTGAGACCTCTCACATGGGAGAAAGTTACTAAAATAATAAACTATTCCTATGTGAGAGGTCTTACGATAATCGTATCGTGAGACCGTCTCATTTAAAAATTTGTGCAGTAACTATTAGTATAAGTATAACCTAAGTAATTATCGTACACTTACATGTGATTATATTTCAAGTTACGAGTAATTTGTTTATAGATGGAATCATTATAAAATAAACAACGTAATCTTTTTGACAGCAATCAAATAATGGCAGATTCACGTTTATTAATTTTAAAGCTTTCTTATCATTATAGTGATGAACTCATGATTCATGAACATTATTAAGTGTTTTTTAAAGACTTAAAAGATAATATGGCTTAGCCTAGTGGTTAAGACTAGGTGCTCTGGGACAGTGGGTTCCAGGTTCGAATCCCTCTAAGATATGTATGCAACTTGATCCAAATATTTTCGTGCAATTTTTTAAAGTTAAAGCCGATGAAATGTCATTTTCTTGAAGGATTCTATGAATAATGCTTTATAGAACTAGAATAATACGGAGTATAATCTACTCTATATCATACTAGTATATACGGAGTATTACATCGTAATCTGTACGAAAGAGTAAGTCTCCCTTGTGAGTTGTGACGAATATATTCGTTACAAATTTGTGACTCATCAAATAATGCACATGATTGATGAAGATAAAAGGCAAACGAAGACCTAGCAAGTAGCAAGTGACACTTTATGTTACAGTATTTGTTTTTATCTATGTCAAATGGATTAATTATTTAATTCATCACAAGGTTATGACGGATATTTTCATTATAAACAAAAATTTGTCATTATTAAATGTCTGACAAAACAAGACATCAGATCTTATTATTTCATTTTGAAGTGATTTTAAAAGTTCGGTATCAATCTCTCTCTTATTAGTCAATTAATTTTTTAAAATACTACTCGTACGGTACTACGAGTAATAATTTATAGGTTTTGTGCAGCATTAAATGCAAATATATAAAATTAATAAATTTGACCAAATTTTAGGAGATGTTTGGCCTAGATTCCAAGAAACGAGTTTTTGCTTCTTAAGTTTGAAAAGTGTTTTCTTAGAAGTTAAAAGCTTAAAATTGGTGCTTCTAAAATTAAGGGTAAAATGATGGTTAATTAATTTTTGAATAGTTACTTATAGTTTTTGAATAATTATGTGTTTGACCAACTTGTGTTTTTTTGAGCAAAAAAACACTTGTGAGTTGTGACTTGTCCGTCTAAGATCCACCCACAAATTGCACCATGTCGGGTGGCTAGCCTCGAAAAACTGGTCCATTCTGACGTGTTGGGCTATGTTGTCTCGACTCTTGAGCTAGCCCGCTACATCGGAATTTAGAGCATGCACATTGGTAGAGTTGTGCGAGAACGAGAAAATTGGGAGAAGCAAAATAATAATAAAAAAAGAAAGTGATTGCTGACTGTGCAAGAGAGAGAGGGCGAGTTGCTCGACTGTGCGAGAATGAGGCAAGAATGCAGTCCTGCCAACTGCAGGATTCTTTCTTTCTTTTTTTCAATTTTTTTATTAAAATATTAATTTTCATATAAAACGAAAAATGCGTACGTATTTAATTGTGAAACGTTGTTTATAATTATAACAGTGATTAGTATCGTTAGTTTTTGATTAGTTAAAATTAATTAATTAATTATTAGGACTAATATGAATATATATATATCATTTATTTATTTACGGGTTCTAATCAGACATGTTGTACGGGTTGCCGCTAGATTTGTTAAAATAGCTTACCTGACCCGACAAACTGATTTGACTCACCTGAAAACCGATCTGACAGAGCGTAATAAAATTTAGCGACCCTAAATTGACCCAACTACACTCGCTTGTGACCCATTAGGCGATATAACCCGATGACTAGCTAACCGAACTCAACATAACCCGACCCGAGTGACCTAATTACTACTGTTTCTTTTTTACATTTCGAATTTTAATATTTTTAGAAACACTGTACATAGGGATGGCAACGGATCGGATCCGGACCGGATCCGCATGGATCCAGATCCAGATCCGCACTCCTAGTAGCGGATCCGGATCCGGTCCGGATCCGACGGATCTCAAAATTGTAGATCCAGATCCGGATCCGCCGGATCTGGACCGGATCCGGATTGGATCCGCGGATCCAATTTCTTACTTAAATTCTACAAAAAATTTAATTAATACGTATTTACGACCATATTAATTTTCATAATTTTACAAATAAAATTGAATATAAAGATTCATAATCAACGATTAATAAACTAAAAAAAGATTCTTAGAAATAACCAAAAAAACACAAATTAAAGTTCTAAGTTTTTTATTATTGTTAATTTTTTGATAAAACGGATTTGCGGATCCGGATCCGGATTTATTTATTAAGATCCAGATCCGGATCCGGATCCATATCCAACGGATCTCAAAATTTAGGATCCATATCCGATCCGTGCGGACCGGATCTTGCGGATCCGGATCGGATCCCGGATCCGTTGCCATCCCTAACTGTACATGCTTTTAAATGAAGGTTAATTGATGAATTATTGAGGTGGATAGTGGGGTATAAAAAAAAGTAAGAGAGAGAATGATAAATGAATTCTTGTTAATGTGAGATGTTTTTTGTTAAAATGTAAAAGTGAGTGGAAAGGTGAGGTGGATGTTGAATAGGATAGAGAAAATGTGAAAAAGTAAAAGATGAGAATTGGGTAATTCTTGTTGATGTACATGGTCTTAAATAGGATAGACTCTATTTATTGAGTTTCTTTTTTCTGCTCACTTTAATTTTATTTCGGTTGGGTAAAGTCCAAAAGTCCAGTCCAACTGCATTAAATTCATTTTGTGTCGGTCACTTCCCCTTCAATTACGTCCAACTTCATTCAGTACACGTCAACCCAAAATGCAGGTGGAAAAACTGGGAATTTCACGTAGCATTTGACGCAAGAGCAGGTTTAGTAATATCAACAGCATCAATATACGACCATCAAAAGAACGAAAGACGAAGCATACTATACAGAGGATTCATATCAGAGTTATTTGTACCGTACATGGACCTCACAGAGGAATGGTACTACCGGACCTACTTCGATGCTGGCGAGTATGGCCTCGGTCTGTCAGCCGTGCCTCTTCAACCAGGAACTGACTGTCCAGCCAATGGTGTCCTCATGGACGGTTATTTCGCTGCACAGGATGGTAAGCCTGTCAAAATGGCCAACGTTTTCTGCATTTTCGAGCGTGATGCTGGGGATATCATGTGGCGCCATACCGAGGCTGGAATTCCAGGCCGACTGGTAACTATATTATGTTCTGTCGTCAAACTCATTTGTTTGCCTTTATATATTCAGAATTTGATATGTGGAGTTTTTTTTTTACTGAACGAAATTGTAGATAACAGAGTCGAGACCAGAGGTGACATTAGTGGTGAGAATGGTATCGGCCGTGGGTAACTATGATTATGTATTTGATTGGGAGTTCCTCCAAAGTGGCTCGATCAAAGTTAAGGTACTACTATCATTTATGGCTCTTCTTCTCATTCAGTCATTAACACAACATTCTGTGTGCCACTTGACACATATTCTGACAGTCTGACACATCACATGTTGACCGAATAAATATGCAATAAATATCAGAATTTGTTGATGTGTCGGAATACAGGTAGGATTAACAGGACTACTCGAAATCAGAGGCACAAAGTACACACACAAAGATCAAATCCATGAAGAAGTATACGGAAACATACTATCAGAAAACACAATAGGAGCATTCCACGATCACTTCATCACATACCATCTGGACCTCGACATCGACGGACAAAACAACTCATTCATGAAAACATTCCTGAAACCCGTCAAAACCCACAATCATGACGACTCTCCGAGGAAGAGCTACTGGACCGTCGAAAGCGAGGTGTCCAAGACAGAGTCCGAGGCAGAGGTTAAAGTTGGTGGGTCGAAACGAGTGGCAGAAATGCTGGTTGTGAACCCGAATAAGAAGACCAAAATGGGTAACTTAGTGGGTTATCGACTCATACCTGGACCTGCAGCTGGCCCGTTGATGGTTGAAGACGATTATCCACAGATTCGTGGGGCGTTTAGTGATAGGAGTGTTTGGGTTACGCCGTATAATGGGTCTGAGAAATGGGCTAGCGGGTTGTTTACTGACCAGAGTCGCGGTGATGACACTCTGGCCACTTGGAGCCTCAGGTATTGTCCAACTTTTAAGACTGACAAATTCTTGTTTGTGACGAAGATATCGGTATTATCCAATCGTGTTTTATGTCTTGAAATTTGCAGGGACAGAGAGATTGAGAACAAAGATGTTGTATTGTGGTATACTATTGGTGTTCATCATGTAACTTATCAGGAAGACTTTCCATTGATGCCAACTATTAGCACCGGATTTGAACTCCGTCCTGCTAATTTTTTCGAGACTAATCCCGTTTTATCAGTTAAATCTCCGAAAGAAGTCAGATGGGTAAATTGCTGAAAAGTTGTTGATTGATTGACATACCATTCTTTTGTATAGGGCATCATGAACCCGCTACATTATCCCACGAGGTTATTCATCGATTGTAAAAATATCTGCGGTATGATTTTACATTAATAATTTATCGTCACTTTCACGTGAGACATTCTCGACTTTATGTGTCTGTATTAATCTTTGTATGATTGTATTAGATTATTTGAAAGAGGGAGAAAGACCTGTCCAATTATACTCCTCTACCATATCTTAGTTGGCTAGCTCAATTATTCTACATTCACAATTTCACATTGTGGAATTGGGTGCTACTTTGTGGGTTTAATGTCTCCATCTCCCTCTCATATACAACTACTTTATGTAGCAACTCATGTACAAATTATTCGTCTGTTGTGTTCATTTGTTAATCTTTTATATGATGGATATTTATAAGGACGAAGAGGATGTATTTTTTTGATATTTTCATATTAAGGGAATTCGAGTTTGACTTGAGTTGAGATACTTATTACTCGTAGATTCGCTAAGCAAATCAATTTTAATAACTACTTATAATGTGGATGAGACATTAGTCTCACCATTTGAAAAATTTGTTTATAGATAGATAGAATGATTGATGATCGATATATTTGAATTTACACTACTTTAGACAATAATTAAATCTGATTTATGACAGCTTTCAAGAAAATTTCACACTTTATAGATTGGAAAGTGTATTGTAGCTTAGAAGTCATCGAATAGGAATTGTCATTTCCTCCATAATGGGGAAATTTACTCACCAAACCCCTGGTGTGTAGAACTTTCCGCATGAAGTTATTTGCAACATGACAACCAAACAATATTGTGAATTTAAGTTCCCACTAACTCTATCTTTTCATGATGAACAACCAAACGAGCCCTGAATAGAAGTGAATCATCTCCATTACTTTTAATTTCTTCTAATACAACAATATAAGATCATTGTTCTTCATTCATCAATAACCATTGGATCGTTACGAAACAAATCTGAACCACAGAGAAGTAATCGAAAAAGATAATGGTGAAAAGGGTAACGAAGCTTCTCAACAACATCCACAGTAAGCTAAGCAACATTGCACCAATTAATTTTACACATCTTACAAAAGCGCAAAGACAAGATTCGTATGGTATTTTATAACTTCAATAGTTTTAAAACGTGACATTTCTAATAATATAAGTCATCCCTTCGAGAATATTAAAGATAAATAAAATCTTCGAAGAATAACTTCATTCAAGATAAACATCACCAAACAGTATTACCTCTCTATTCAACCTCACTTTTCACTTATGTTTTTTCGATATTATTCATAGCTAAATGAAAATTGCAATAATCTCAACAATTTATAAGAGAAAATATAGTCACGTGAAATCTTGTTTGATTTTTCGCTATTAGTGTATTAAAAGAATATGAATTTTTTATATATTTTTTGTTAATGTAAAATGAAAGATATCAACCGTGTAAAACACGTCTCGATAAATGTGTTAAAAGCATAACAAGTGGAGTTGAATGGAGGGATTATTATTGTTATTTGGGACGATTCGTTTACTTGAACCCTAAGTTAAGGTTAGACTAGGACTTGTGTTGATAACTTCTAAGGAGTATATAACCAATTTTCCATATTTATTACTCCCTCCGATTGCCTATTTTCTTCCCTTTTTTTGGGGAAGAAAATAAGGAGGGAGTATTATATTAGTAGAATATGGAAGGTGTGATAGCCGGGATTTGTCGTCAATCCTACCATCAAACAAACCAACTAACCTAAACTAGAATAGCAAGGGCAAGTCGGGTCGAATCCACAGAGAGATCGGGAATGAGTACTAGTTCGGTCTCGGATTACAAATTAGCTACGCGAATCGATTGATAAGAGTGATTGAACTAGATAAACTAACTAATAAATACATAAAGAAACTAAAAATCTAAAACTAGAAATCTAAAGAAACAAAGAGATATGAAATGATGTAATCAAATAAGAAAAGGTACTAAGGGACGATGTCACCCGCGACTTATTCAAATCACGCTAACAAATGCCAAGTGTCGAGGAAGTCGGGTTCTCGGACAAGGGCAAGGCGCATTCTAGGTCGGTCACCTCCCTCCCAGGCTCGTGAAACGACTAATTACCCCGTTTACCTCCCTCCCGGGTTCGTAAGACGGAATCCTAAGGTCTAGACCGGAGACTCACTCCCGTGATGTTCCCCAAACTAACCCAAGTCAATGAAAAGCACGCTAATCGAAACTAGTGTTAGGGATACCCCGCTCAATTCCCACTCCCGTGTTCAACTAAGTAGAGTAAGGCAAGATAAAGGGGAAGAATCGACAATTAATCCTAATCGACTCCCGTCGATGACCAAGGGACTAAATTCGACTCAAACCCCATAGACCAAGGTTGTCCATAAATCCCCAACACATCCTCATCCAATCACTCAACTAAACCAATACAAGGCATACAATCGCGCAATTCAAACAAATCGGGGATTCATCGACCCCTAGTGAGAAAACTACTCACTACCCATAATTATATTAATCAAAACACAAATAATTACCCTAAACATAATAATAAGCCTAAAGAAATAATAAAGATAAGAACTTTGGCTAATGAAATAAATTAAACTAAGCTAACCTACACATACTAATTACTCAACATAAAGATGAACACAAACTAAGAATCATATTTCGAAACATAATAAACTATAAATACATAAACTTTAAGTGATTAACAATCTAAACATGAAATAAGATAAAATCGAATCAAATAAAATAGAGATGAAATTATACTGAGAATAAGGAAATCTAGAATGATTAAGAAAATATTAGATAAATAAACTAATTAAAGTAATTAATTAAACAAAAAAGGACAGAAGGGAGAAACAGAGGAATTGGGCTCCTGCTCTCTTCGATCTCCTCGCACTCTACTGCTGCCCCTGTTTCTCTCTACTCTCTACTCTCTACTCTAAAACCCTTTTGAAAATCCCTACTTTCTACTCTCTGGTCTAAACAAAATCAGCCTGCTTTACAATTTGGTTTTTTTGTCTAAGTACTCAACATCTCACAAAACAAAATAAAGAAAAAGACTTAAATTAAACTCAGTCCAATAAGAAAAGAGGAAAGAAAATAGGCAATCGGAGGAAGTATATTGTACTCCCTCCCCTTCTCTATGATATTCCACAATTGGTTTTGGAAAGTTTTTAAGAAGGAGGGAATATGTGGAGGAAAATGAATGAGAAGAAAAGAAAGTGGGGTCACAAACAATAAGAACCACAAAATATAGTACTAAAAAGGAAAGTGGAACATCTTAGTGAATTTTCCTAAAAAGGAAATGTAGAATATCTTAGTGAAGGGGAGGGAGTATAGGAAGCCATATACAATATACTCCCTCCGTCCCCAAAAGATTGTCCCATTTCTCTATTATATGGGAGAAGTATTTTAATGAAACGGGACAATCTTAGTGGGACGGAGGTAGTATAAGTTTGATTTAATTAGTTTTTGATGTGATTCGAATTCTAGATTGTTGTGAATATATACATGATTAAACAAGTTGACATCTGCACTCTTACGTCAATAATGTAGCTAGCTTGAAACAACTACCTTAAATTTCTGTTTGATAGTTTTATATATGTAATCGCCTTAAAGTTTTGGTTGAGATGGTTTGTTAACATGTATCACAGACAGAGGTCACGAATTCGAACCCTGGTAATCCCCAATGTTCAAGTGAGGGGGCGTAATAGAATATAAACGGGTCTCAACCATCGCCTTAAGATTTTGGTTGAGATGATTTGTTAACACATACATTTCTATCAAGATATCGTGTCTAGGTATTTTGGGTAGCAAAAATCGACAACAATAACTACCTAAGGAAGTAAGGAGGATTTGGAGTAGCAAATAAAAGATTGAATTGATAAGCTATTATTTAAAGTAGATTGATTAATTTAATGAAAGTCTAGTCAGCAATCAACATCATGTTCATCTTCATTATTCATTCACATAGTATCGTCGTCTATCCTATCTGTGTTCGTACCTGATTGCCACCAATTCTACTCGCATTTTTCCTTATAAATACCCTTCTCCCTCAATTCCTTTACTCGCTCCTTCCTTCTCCCCTCTCTTAATTTAATCTTAATCTTCATCCTACTTCAAATTTATACTCGTATTTTGCTTCTCCTTTGTTTTCAATTCATCTCTTCTTTGGCAAATGGATTTCGGAAATCTAACATCAACCTCCCCCTTTGATTGCCTCTTGTTTGGTAACCCTCCATTACATATAATTCCGGTTTTTCTAACATTTACCCTTAAAACGCATCAAGAAGAAATACTCACGAAAATATAATATGATTCCACGCGCTTTTTCTAACGTGTACCTGTAAAAACGTATTAAGAACTTATCTAAGGAGATACTAATACTCACGAAAATATAATACAGAGTATGTGAAAGTTGAACTATCAACTTATTTTTACCATATACTCCCTCCGTCCCACTAAGATTGTCACATTTCATTAAAATACTCCTCACATATAATGGGGAAATGAGACGATATTTTAGGGACGGAGGGAGTAATTGAGTATTGACGTGATATTGGATTAATATACTTAATTAATATGGAGTAATAGTGTTTAATTTGAATTTGGCATATGAAATTGTGAATGAATAATTAATGTGCAGACTTGGATGATACCCTGTATTCATCTCACACTGGAATTGATTTGGCCGTCAAGAAAAACATTGAAGGTTTGTTCTTTCTTTTCTTCTATAACCATCACAAACATAAAGACAACTTGATAATGAGTAGACACCGTCTCATGTTTAGACAACGTAAGAGACAAGATGAAAATACACTAAAAACTACTCTTAATAAAAAAAGAAGTGAGAAGTGTTACTCCCTCTCCCCACGATGATGTTCCCATTTGTAAATGACACAAGGAATAAGGAATGAGTAATAAAAGGTGGTAAATGGTTTGATGGGTTTCAAGATGTCAAATCAGAAAAAATAGCCAATAAAAAGAGAGTATAATGGATAAATAAGGAAAGTTTTGAAGTGGAAAAATTTTAGTGGAATTTCCTTTTAAGGAAAGTGGGGATCTTGGGGGAGGGAGTACAAGTTACCATCAAGCTAAGGTCTCAAAATAAATTCAAAAATATTTGAATTGAGACGATCTCAAGCAAAATTAACATAAAACGCACTAAAACAACAAAATAATAACTCCGTATAAAATAAATAATCCACGCTCATATAAGAGGTCTTAAAATACTTCTCATAACTAGACGTCTTACGCAGTATATGAGAATTTGGGTTTATCATTTACTACCTACTCTGTATATCATTGTGTACTTACAAGTATAGGACAAATCCAAATTCTTCTAGGGGTATAAAAATGATATGGAGTACGAGTATATTCTTAAAAACTTCACTAACCACTATTTTCGAAAGTTGTAAAACGGTCATGATTCGCATTAGTTCTTTAAATTAATAAATCGTTCATAATTTTTTTACCATAAAATCGTCTTTCGGACTTTTACTTGGTTTGCTAAACCATATTATAATTGTGTGAATGTTGTGCAGAATTTTTGGTGGAGAAATGTGGATTTGGAGGTGACCAGGCTGCTATTCTCCGTGTTGAGCTCTTCAAGACATATGGTAGCACTCTTGCCGGATTACGGGTAATACTCATCCATCATACTCTTTCTAATCTCTCATTAATTAATTATTTATCCGTTTTTTTAACATGTGTTTAGTGAATATAATCGTTTACCTAATATAATCAATGAACATGATGGATTCATGATTTAGTGTAAGACACATACGTCTCATTTTGTTAGTTAGCGATTTGTCATTTGCTATGTGTTTTATTAATTGAAAGACGCAATGTTTTTAATATGATTAATTGATTGATTGTGCCTAAACTATGGTTTATTGTGACGTGCGTGTCATTTTCCTTTCTTTTCTAACTGTATGTCTTTACTTTACATGTCTAAGTTCGTTGTCACAACTCCACAACGCGTGTATAATGGAGGATATGATGTATGTAGCACATTCTCAATTACTAGTATGATACGACATCCTCAATTATGATACCATATCACCCATAATTTAATATTTACTTATCATTTAGATAGGTAAAGACAAATACACGTATGAAAGACCTATGTAAAAAGAGTAGGTCTTCTGAGATACGGTCTCTTATTAACTTTACTGAGAGACTAATGTAAGTAATAGTGGTACCAAATCTAATAGAAGTAGGTACGATTAACAAGAGTATACAAATATAAAGATGGTACACTTCTTATAAAAACAGATACAAAACAAAGTTGTCATTTAAGGGTACGAATAAGACATAGAGTGGTACAGAAGAATGGTCTCTCAATAACTCCGTACCACTCTACGTCTCCCAAGAATGTGTGATGTAAAAAATATAAAAAAAATAAAAAGGTAGGATTCATCATTATGTCTTAGCACAGTGATTAAGTTTAGGTACTCTAGGACAATGGATCTCAGGTTCGAATACTCCTTGTGCGCTCTTCGTTGAATAAAAAAAAATCATTTCTTCTAAGTTTTTTTTATAATTTAAATACTCCGTATAATATTAATACTTTGAAAATCTCTTGTGAGACCGGGCTATATTTATTTTATTTAAAATAGAATACATGTTGGATGGAGAATCCTTGCTTGGTTGATTGAGAGACATCTCTTTGAAGTTTTTTTTGATGTTACAGAAATTATAATTTCAAGACTTTTTACTTATGATTTTGGTGTTGAAAAATGAAAATTTCAGGCTCTTGGATACGATGTTAGTGCTGATGACTACCACAGGTAATTAAGCCCAAATATCGTTTTTATTTATGATTCAAGCTTAAATCTTTAGCACATTTAAAATAAACGGTAACAATAATATCGACATAGCTTATTTGTTGCACTAATTTTTTTCCATTAAAAGACTCAAATTTTAGAAGTATTTTCTTATTAAATGAACGAACCTGACCGACTCAACGACGAGTAAAGATGTTGGTTAAGCTAGTTTATTTATTGTTTGAATCGAGATTTAATTTCAAAGAAAAAATATAATCGAAAATACAAAATGAAACGAAATATTACAAAAAATTGTGCGAATTTTTACAAGTTTATTTCTTATATCAAACAAGCATTTTTTTTATCTGTTCGACGTTTAAAGTTCACATGTTACCCCAAAATCGTTTGAATCCTAAACCATTTTGTTTATCATGAACCAGTTACGTGCACGGGAGGTTACCATATGATCGAATTAAACCAAATCATCAATTACGAAACATCTTACTCAGCATCGCTCAAAGAAAAATCGTAAGTAATAGAATTGGTCGCGATTTCATCTAATAATAACTGAAAATATTTTTTATTTAATTTAATTTGTCATGAAGTTGATATAATTAAATTGATCGATTATGTAATAAAATTGGGTGCAGATATTTACGAATTCAGATTGGATCCACGCTAATAAGGTGTTAAGCTTGCTTGGATTAGAGGATTGTTTTGAGCAAATTATATGCTTTGAGACGATTAACCCAAACCTTCCTAATGCAACTCGTCCTAACGAATTCCCCGTTGTTTTGAAACCGTCTCTCGATGCTATGCGAATTGCTATTGATGCTGCCAATATTGATCCGCATCGCACCGTAAGTTGTTTTCCATTTACTTATATTTCGATTTCCTTCTAAACTTTCGATTTATGTTGATAGAGTTTCATTGAGAGTGATTATAAGCATTTAAAAGAATGTTTTATTCTATCGACCAGTCTACCTTGTGATGGATATCGTGGATCAATTATTATTTATTTAAATAGATAAGGACAAAATATTATTTGAGAAAATAACAATATTTTTGTCAATAATTTTTTTTTTCCAACAAAAAAACATATTTAGTCGCATTATAATATAAGGAAGGAGAATTCGAATTTGAGAGTTGTAACAGTGTAACTTCTAAGGGGCCGTTTGGTTCGCACAAGGGTATCGTTATGGAATGAGGAATCATAACAGAGTGGTATAAGTTTGGAACTTCATTTGAGTAATCTCAGAAAAAAATGTTTGTAATCTAAGAAAAAAAATCTATTATTATTGTGATAGAATATTATTTTTTACACATTTTTACTTGATTGAACAATAATGTTTTGTTTTTTTTTTTTTATGTTTGTCACCTTAGGAAAAAAAAACTTTAACCAAAAATTAATACTCCGTATTATTTTTGAATAAAAATTATTTTATGCAAATTTTCATCATTGAGAAAACAAGTACTCCCTCCATCCAAATTTAAACTTCATGGGGAAGTTGACACAAAAATTAAGGGTGGGGTGAAGTGTGTGGTGGAAAATGAAAGTTGAGAGAAAATGTGGGGTCAAAAATGGTATGGACCACAAAAATCAACCAAAAGAGGAAATATTGTAAGTAGGAAGTTTAAAGATGGACAATCCTTTAAGGAAAGTAGGAAGATTAAAAATGGATAGAGGTAGTATTCGGTTGAATAACAATATAAACATACAAACAAATTTTAATAAATATGTTTTGGAAACAAAAAAAACTTTTGATACCTAAGTATCAACTCTCGTACGCAAGGGTGGAGGTGGGTATGAGAAACTCATGGGGTTTGAGATATGGGTATGAAAAAAAAAAAAAAAAAAAAAAAAAAGAAAAAAAAAAGCAAACAAACCTAAGGTATGGGGTTTGATCATTTCAAAATCATATCTCACACCCACACAGTTGAACCAAACGGCCCCTAAGACATTTTGGATATATTTTATTTTTCATTATAACAATACGACGGATATATCGAAATTTGGGATTATGCGACGCATAGTGGTGGTAGTGTTTGAAGGATGTGGAACTGATAAGGCGGCGTTTGAAATGAAATGCAGTTATTCTTGGACGACAGCGTGAGAAACGTCGCCGCTGGCAAAGCAATGGGTTTGAAGACTGTCTTGGTAACTTCCTACTCCGTACTTTGTTTGTTTTCATGTTCATAGGAAAAAGTAGACTGTATGCGACAACATTTTCACTTGGAACACGCACGCAGTTCGTAACCTGTATGTGTCTCCCATTAACGTTATCATATTCAGTCGATTTGGTACATCTTATCATTTGCCACGTGTTTCTTTTGTTATCATCCCCATGTGACTCCTGATCGCGTACGTCTTCCAGTTTTTTAGATGAGAAGAAATTAAGTGGACAATCATAGGCTTTGTAAAAAGATCAGCATCGACTATCATTCTACGTGGCAATGACGAATCCATATCATTCCCTTCAAATTTAGGACATCAAATAGATATTTTTAACACGTTCTCTCAAATTCATTTAACGATTCTACTATTAGATTGGATATGTGAATCAGGTTAGTTTAGATTTGCAAGAGTTAAGGTAGTCAATTAGGGATGACGGTCAATATGGGACGATAAATATTCGGTTTGGGTCTCTAATTCGTGTCTCGGATCAGGTCAATTTTGTCCAATCTGATTAGGGTACTACCAAAATAAAGAAAATACTCCATATTGAACAAAACACTCTCATAGTGTAAGATGAATCGTAGTCGTAATGTCACGTCAAACAGAGCTCGCTAATAATAACTTGTGGGTGTTTATTTGATTGAATGATGAAGGTTGGAAGAAGTACAAAGACAAATGAGGCAGATTATGCAGTTGAGAATGTGAACAATCTGGTACAAGCAATCCCAGAGATATGGATGATGGAGAATGATAATCAGAAGATGATCGGACGGTCCAGGAGCGACGTTGAGACTCTTTTAATGACTGTTGGAGCATAATCATTATATAACTAATCACTTGTTAATCACACCATGCTTACCTTAATCAATGTCTAATTAAATAAAGGTCGTGTACAAATGTAAAGCTTTGCACATTCCCTCTCTTCTTCTTCTTCTTCACCTTTGTCTTGTACTATCTGCTCTGTAAATTATGTGTATCTTGACACCTTGTCTTACCAAATACCAATAATAATAATCAAGGGATTATTCCCTTTCTTCTGTCACATTTATTACGCTGTGTTAATTTATTTATTTTTGTTCAACAAAGCGCGCATTTAGTTGTATTACAATACAGAGGATTGGGTACCAAATCTTAAGCACTAAGGTAATATCAGTAGCAGTTGTCCGATTATGATGTTGCAGCCGAAGAATATCTGAGATGGAAAACTGTGCTTATTGTAGGACTACAAGCGACTAATCTCAATTCTTCTCATGTCTTATGCACAGAATGACAGAACTAAAACAGTGATAACAACAAACCAAATACCTGCCCAACTGAATCACTCGACAGTTCGACACAATAAATGCTATACAGATGAATAATAGTACCTAGTTTTATTTTTTCATATTGAGACACTGTTTGGAATTCCCTTTCCTGTAAGTCCCCCGACTCTGCTGAAATCCGATGTACTTGGGTACAGTAATGTGTAAGGTACATTGACAGGCCCCTGTCGATTTTTCAGACTCTTATCATTGTTCCGCTCTACAATCTTCTTCTCTATTCCAACGAGCTGTTTCCTGAATCTCTCAAATGCTGCTAGTGGTTCAGCATCTGCAGTCCACTCAGGAGTATCCCTCTGCCCGAGATAAACCTCGTCTGAAGAGTGTCGCGACAGTATCTCTATCAGGGACACACCTAGGAGTGTCTGAAATTGTGGTGTTATTGTTCTGAGGAACGCCTTTTCAGGATCAGATGCAAGTTCTTCATACTCTGGAGTCCCTGGCTGTGGCATGAATCGTCGGCTGACAGTAGGACGGTTTGGGAGGAATCCAGCATAAGGGTACTGTCCAAAATTGACTGCAGCGTGAAGGGCCGATGCAACCCATATGATGATGGTGCATATTTTGACTAGATTGTCTTTTGTCTTCATTTCAGGCCACCATGGTTCGTTCCTTTTATCACCGTGTCCCACATTGCGAATCTCATGCCACCATGATTGGAGTTCGGTGTCAGCTTCGACTAGGTTGTCTCTGGAGTAGTAGAAGGAGCAGTAATCGGTCACCCAAGTTTCTATTGCATACCAGATGTCTAGCCCGTCTACTGCAAATGGGTAATCCTCTATCAAGAGGCTTAGCCCGTGAGGGGAGCTCGAGTCTTTCACTGCTATTCCTCTGAAAATTCATGGAAGTAGAGGATTAGGCCGCTGCTATGAATGTGAAACTGTAACAGCCTAACAGGCAATTATCAAACGGAATTACTTTTTCATACTTCAGCATTACTCTTTCACACTACCTAAAATTTCCTAAACTTTCCTATTTTACCTCTTTAGAAGATCGACTGGAAGAGCCTGGTCGGTCAGAATCCAGTCCTTGTAGACTATTGATGACATTTCCATAGCATATTTTGCTGGATAGACAGTTGATTCTAGAACGCCGCCAGCATTAATTAAGATCTGCCTAGCCAATGCATTTATGTTCATCGTGTCACGGAAATGTGGCTGCAGTAGCTTGAAGATTGGGTGAAGCACACTCAACTGTCGATTGGTTGCAATAACAAATGGTTCAATTACAGCATGTGTGTTCAACCTGCAATAATGTTTATACAAAAACCATTAATTAACTCTATTTTTTTTATATGTAAAACGGTCTCTTACAGAAGTATTTGAAATCATACCAGTGACTGACTAACTGATGATAGCCGGAATCATTGACAGCTGCATAAGCTTTGGCCAGTTGCCAGACCGATGCTTCGACACCTTGTTTAGCAGGCGTGTAAACACGACTTATAGCACCGTGGGTATCTCCCTGCGGATGAGGCAAGCTAAGCTCGATGGCTAAAGGTCTCAATGTTCCGTCATACTTCTTAAACAGAATTGTCCTGGTTGCATATGTTTTGGTGGAAGTGGAATTCACTTTCCTCAAGTATGGCATCAATGCATCATGGTGGTTTAGTATGAACAGCCTGTTGCTCTTCATTGCCTGCAGATAGATTAGAAATCATAAACTTTCATGAGACGATCTTATACTATATATACTCGTTCATTTGGGAGGCTTACTTTTTCTACAGAATAGCCATCCATATTCTTTTCAATATGCTCTTTTGTTATTGAACTGTCCTGATTTCCAAACAGTTTCTTGTCTAACCTGCTCTTAGGCGGAAATTCCTGTAAAATCAGCATCTGTTAGCTTACAGCTTACGCTGTCTAATACCTGCACTTAGGGGGAAATTCCTGTAAAAATTTACTTGTAAGCGGCAGATCATGACAGGATTGACTCCTGCTAGCATTTCTCGTCCGAATTCTTCATCAGTCCTCCAGGCAGATTTATCCTCTGAAATCCAAATTCAGAAAAATCGAGTATATCAGGAAAAATAAGTTTCCATCGCAATTATTAGATGTGGTTAAAGGTTTGACCTTTGATGACATCAGGTAGAGGTAACTTGAGGAATTTTTCACCATCGCTACGAACAAGCTCCTTAAGCATCTCCCAGGGGATTCGTTCTCTCAGTTTCGCTAGCGTCCCTTCAGGGAGCTTAAAACCTCCTTCATACAGCTTCAGTACATCTTCAAATGAGTCAAATTCTTTGTCAAATATGTTCTTGAGTTCTGGTACCATTATTTGAGCAAGGGATTTTACAGCATATGCTAGGAAATCTGAGAACTTCACGTGGCCAAATCGCTCGTCTCTTGGTACATATATGTTCAAGCTAAGAAGAAATAACCGAGATTCTGTGTTTGGATCTGTTATGAACAAATGCAGCAACTTTGTCAGAAAGAAACGCAAATACTTCCGTAACTTACCAGTTTTTGTAGGTTTGCAACCTGCAGTTAGCATTTACAGCAACTCAATGTAAGCGACTTGCAGACAGCAGACTGCAAATAGCATTACAGCAACTTAATGTAAGCAGCCTGCCCGCAGACTGCAGTCAGCATTACACAGTAACTCATTGTAAGCGACCTGCAGACTACAGTTAGCATTACACAGTAACTCAACGTAAGCGCTGTGCAGAATCGCAGGCTGTAGTTAGCATTACAGACTTATATATTACAGTAACTCAATGTAAGCGACCTGCAGGCTGCAGTTAGCATTACAGCAAGTAGAGATGCTTACCAGTTTTTGTAGGTTTACGACCAGTGCGTCCTCTGCGAGGGTATGGATACTGAGTCGAGCCTCCAAGGACAGGACGCTCATACTCTTTACCCTTATCAGGAAGTCCTAAGTCATTGTAGTAATCATAGTCATAAACCCGATCCCATTCCTTAAGCATACCTTTCCCATCTCCTCGTAAATTCACCAGTTCTTCTTCCCTGTACTTTCGCAGTACCTCAGGTGTCTCGTGAGGGAGATAAGTCTGGTGTATATAGGATAGTGAAATTCAGCCATTGAAAAATGAAGATTCCAACCAAAACACCACCTTTTGTTTTCTTTAGCGCTAAAGAGAGACGTCAGTTTCTAATTTCCTTTTTATATAATAATATAAAATAAAACAAAGTTTTTGCTCGGTTAGAACTTCAAAAATTTATATATTCGTCACACATTATAATTTGCCTAATTTATTAGGGATTTTCAGGCTGTACTCCTAACTTTACTAAACTTTGGAGCATTCTAACTTGTCACTAAGCAACTACAGAATTCTTCACGTTTTTCATAACTGTCATCTCAATTTTTTAATTCTAAAGTTCTAATCTTTACTGTTTGATTAGTTGAACCACTAGCAAGATTGTGAGTTAATGGAATCATGATTCAGAAATTAGAAAGTTAATGACCAAAAGGTCCAAAAAATTGACAGTACAGTCGATGATATTTAATTTCATTCATATATAGTACTCCCTCCCATTCACTGGAAAAACACATTATTCCTTATTTGGCCCATTCACTGGAAAAGCACACTTTTCTTAAATGAAAAGTTTTACCCAAGAAAAAGACATAAATACCCTTATTACTTACCCCACAACTATTCTCTCTTGCGCCTACCCCACAACTAAAAAGTGGAAGGATATTTTGGTAAAGTGGTCCAACTTACCCACTTGCCTTAATATTTGTTCCAAAAGTAAACTGGGCTTTTCCAGTGAATGGGAGGGAGTACCTTGTTAGAGAAGAAGACGCGGTTATATTTGTAGCGATGAGACGGATAAACCCATGAATTACAGACGAAATGTATGCGACCATGCTTAGGAACTTCTAATGTAACAGTTTTGAGGTAGAATTGACTGTGATGAAAGTTTTTGATGAGAAATGCAGCAGGAACTCCCATGCTCTCATGCCATTCAAATGTGACATTAAATGCAGTTTCACCAGCTGTTACTGGTGTAATTGATGTCACCCATTTCTCCAGGTAAGCTGCCTTGCCTAGTTTCCCTTCTAACTGGTCGTCTTTTCCTCCTGCATGCAGTAAATTAAACATGCCACAGATTAATTACTTTTTACTGTTTTTAGTGTTGTATTTTGACCAACAAGCCATGATTGAGACGTACACGTACGACCATTTTATTTTTATTTTTACTTCTTTTTTTTTTGGAGCAAAACCTCGTTCCATTATCTTATTCACAAAAAATTTATAACAGACGGTCTCATTCACAAAAATTTATAAGCTCGTTCCATTATCTTATTCACAAAAATTTATAACTCGTTAATGAAAGACATCTCATGAATTAGATAATTAATTTTGGTTACATCTCATACGGAGTATGTTATGTTCCATTATCTTACACTTTAATTAATACGTTGAATTTTGTAATAAAGACGCATTTATTAGAGGTTTTCCTAGTAGACATCCAAAAAAGAGCGATTCACTCATGCTGTGATATAGATATTAAATGACTTGATTATTAGTGTATGGAGTACTCCCTCCATTCCAATGAATTGTTTCTCTTTGCTTTGGCACCAAGGGCAAGAGATCCAATTAGAAGGTGACATTGAGAGCCAAGAGTCAAATTACACATTAAAAACATTCCTAAAATAGAAAGGCAAACAATTCATTGAGACGCTCCAATATGAAATAGGCAAACAATTCATTGGAACGGAGGGAGTATCATTGTTGACAAAATCGGTATAAAATGCGGTAGGGTTACCATGTGAACACTATTTAAGAAGAATTATAATCATGTTCAAACATTATCATATATATCTACTCTGTACAAGATAAAGGAATAAGAATATCCACGTTTGATTAGTAACATCAAAAATGAAAATTATTCTCTTTCTCATTATGTGAGAGGTTTATTGACCGTCAATCTCAATTTTTTGTGAAAAAAAGATAATCCCTTTATTTTTTATTGATATAATGATCTACCGATAAGAAATTGAGGAGAAAAAAAAGTTTTGAAATCAATGCATGCGAAAACGTCAAAAAAAGACTCTGAAATTACAAGGCTTTAATTTGTAACCACGTTAGAGGTCGATCTCACAAACAATTAACATGAAACCTGGTAGGTAAGAACTTACTCTTTTTTTTTAACCCGATAATAGTAACTCTTTTTATTCTTTTCCCTCTTATTGTCATGGTGCACCAAAAAAACAACTGTTTCATTCGGAAATTACCCCTATCATTTGAAACTCTTTCAGTAAAATTATCAAGAGACGATTTCTCTAAAAATTTTGTAAAATTATAATAAATTCGTCTATCATAATTTTTGGTTGTTTCAAAAATGAAGAGAAGAAGAAAATATAGAGTTTTACCTGAGTTAGGTTGATGAGCATTATTAATAAGTTGAATGGAGACGCCTCGACCCACAAGTTCATGGATACGATCAAGAAACGAAGCGGGTACATCACTAACGTCTAATGCATTCTTCTTCATAAGAATAACTGTCCCTCTAATCTTCTTCACACCATTTCGATCTTTTTCTTCTTCATTATTATTATGTTTTCCATTTGCGACCTTGCAGGTGTTTTTTCGGCCGCAGATTAACTTATCTGCGGCCATATCGACTAGGTTCATGCATGGGAAATGACCCATTTTTGAATTGGTGAAGAAAAATGGGGAGGAATTGAAAGAAGATTATGGAGATAGATAGCTAGAGAATATGTGAGTAGCTTGGTTAAATGGTTAAGTAGAGAGCAATAAAGAAGTAGTGTGAATATTGTATGATGTTGTATTGTTGTAGGACCAAAAGATCCTTAGAGTAACCTAATTATAATTCTTGTTACTTTTAGTATTATACTTTGCTAATCACGTTTTATTTGTTATTTTGTGTTTGGTTCATGCATGGATTAGAAAAATACTCCCAAAATCGATCCTAATTTGAATAATTTGACCTAAATAATTCAATCGTGCACACAAAAACACGAGCTACTAAATATGTATTTTCTCTCATTCAATCCAAAGTTTATACCCTTATTATAGACGGACCGTACCATTTAATGTAACCAATAGTACTTTTACTTTTTATCTAATCTAGTACGTACGGAGTATATCTTAAAACTTGTGAAAAATTAAATGTAAACTTTGGATTAGATGGGAGGAAGTAGCATGTATTGCTCAACCTAACTCAGCCTGATGCGATCTGAATGTTTATTGCCGCATACAAATAGATATCGTTACAAATTAAAATTGATGGTAACAAACATGAAAACTACAAAATAATTTTGACCGATCAAAATCCAACCAGTTGTTTAAATTGAACTCAACCCATACCCAATCGGTTGATATATTTGTCAGAGCTACTACCTGGTGTCGAATTGACAAATTGTGCCCCCTTTAATGCGTGGACCTGTAGGGTAGTGTGATCATAAATTTGAGTAATAATTCATAGAATGTGATTGCTGATATGTAGGGTAAGAGAATCTGAGAGGGATTAGGGCCAATTTGGCTGTTTTTTTTTTCAATGAAGAGGGAATTTGTATCCGTTATGTATCTTTGGAGTGCTTTGGATAATCTCATTGAGATTACACAATAGCCTGCAAACCACGAACATCATATAAGTCACCCTTAATCCTCAAAACGACGAGCTCAAAGTCTAGATGACATAACCTCAAGTCATCCAACTTCCACAAGATCATTCTTGCATGGACCAACTAGGGTGTTTGATGTCTCTTTAGTGTGTCAAAATTAAAGTACCCGATTCCATCTTGGGCGTGCAAATACCAACATTTTGTGACCATTGCGCTTTATGTTATGCCAATTGTCACGTTCGATAAGCACTTTGTTGAGTTGTTCCACCTTTCAAAAACAAAAAGCTTAAAGCTTTTATAAAGGGGGTTTATATTTTATTACTTAAGAAAAAAAATTCGTGTTAGATAAATACAATTTTTTCAAAAAAGTTTATTGGACTATACTCCCTCCGATTCACAAAGATGTTTCCCTTTGTTTAATATATGTGAGGTATATTTTAATTAAAGGGGAAGATCTTTGTGAATCAGAGGGAGTATATAATAACAATTGTATATACTCAATAAATAATATATACTCTTATAAGTACTTAGTAATTGAACTAAAGTGCTTAAATTATTACATAGTCGGTAGTGATCTTATTAGAAACCAACTAATAAATGTGACACAGGAGAATTCACACTTCCATGGGAAATGCAATTCATCTGGGGTTTGGTGAGTCAGTTCCCATATTATCCAGGAATTACAACTCATAGGTCGGGAACTTTGAGGTACTCCAATTTTTCACTTTTGGGTAACCAAACAACTTTCAGAAAATGCAATTCATGCGATCTTGGACTTCCTTATAATTAAAAGACATTTACTAATTAATGAAAGAAGTAACCAAACAAGCCCTTACAATAACAACACTTACTCATTACTTTTAGCTCGTTTTTTATATTTATACTACGGAGTGACATTTACGATATTAATCTCATTTTTATTTTACCATTAAAAAAACTTTGTACACATTTTCAATGACTAGAACATAAAAAGACGGAGAAAGTAATAAAATGCATAATGTGAATTTAGGAATGGATAACTAGTTAGATGTTCAAAATAGTTATTAATGCCCTACAACATTTCATACTTGGGTCAACTGAGGCACGAGTAATAAGTAGTGTGAAAGAGAAGTCATGGTTGCATATCACATGCAGCATTATTAACTACTCCATGCAAAAGGAACGGAATATTTCATTAATTTATTTCATGTTTAAAAATGGCAAGCTCTTTAAATTTAACCAAGAAATGAAGAAACCAAAGGGTAGTCCAAGCCTCTAATGTCAAGATGATTAGGTGTACAATGAGTACTACATCATTGCACATAAAGACTCTGAATACAAAATACGATAATTTAATTAATACACTTGGTTCCGTAATTAGAAAAGTAGAAATATATACCTGGCTGTACAATTAAGTCCAAAGTTGTTGAACTTTTGTATATACTTACTGAGCTTATACAAGTTTTTGAGTTGAGTTGTAAGTTTTTGAGGTTAAACATTTATGTGATTTATTAGCTCGACAACTTTACACTAAAGCTCAGAAAGTTTATAACAAAACTCAAAAACTTTGTGATAAAACTCAAAATCATAAAACAGTTGTATATAGAGTTATAATCATGTACAACTGGTTGTATAATTTACTCATTGACGTAATTAGGATGGGCGGTGTAAATGATCAGAGTTGGCTCTTGTAGAATCCTCAAAATCAATTCGGTCAAAGCTCGCAACTCAAGCTTGATCAAAACGAGCTCATGCTCAAGCTCGAGCCGATCGCGAGATCAGTAAGGCTCGGCTCGTAAGCTCGTTTGTGATCTTTTTGTACATTGTAAGTTTAATATGAGTAATTTTAAACTCTAATAGTTCTAAATATATGTTAATTTGATGTTTAGTCCCTCAGTCCCAATGAATTCTCTACTTATTCCACATTGTGGCGTCTCAATAGATTCTTTGTTTTTCTATTTTAAAAATGTTTTTTATACTCCATTCGTATCGTTCATTTGTTTGCTTTTGATTAAAATACTCCTCACAATGAATATAAAAGGTAAACAACTGAATGGAACAGAGGGAGTACATAATTTGACCCTCCTCGTGAATTTGGCTCAACATGTCATCTCATCATTAGACCTCTTCCCTTTTGTGTCAAAAATAAAGGCAAAAAATTTGTCGGGATGGAGAAAGTATAATATTATCCTTCGAATATTGTATAACAATATTTTTTAATCTTTTTAAAAGTTATTTTTACTTACATATTTAAAAAGAGATCGAAAAATATGATGGCTAACCGAGCTACCATCACATTGTTCATTCCCTCTCCCACTAACATCATACTAGACACGTTCTATGAATTTTTTAGATTAAAGATAGTTGAACAAAGCTAACTGTCACCTAAGTTTATCTTAGATATATATACCTCACATAGTCACATCCTTCACCTTACGGTATACTACGTATATGAATTATCTACAATTAATTCAACAGATGTCTGATGTAGTTGTTCAACATCTGCATCTTACATTTTTACTCATATTTTTCATTACTTGTCCTTAGGTTTCTTACCTAGAGCTCTTGGTCATGGCCTAAGACCTCGAGCGTTATGTACGTAATACTCTTTTTTGGACGACAAAAAAAATATCACGACTCTAAATACCATCATAATAAAGCCCTGCTTTTTTCAGCTCAATTCAATTCAGTTCAGTTCAACTTATTCCAATTCTATTCTGTCCACACTAGTAGAAAAATGTGGAATTGCGGCTCCAAAAAATACTCTATTTGAGGCGTTTTTGGTGATGCCTCATATGGCGGGGCCGCAGATAAGTAATTCAATTGCGGCGTCTACAAAACGCCTCAAATAGGGCTTTATCTGAGGCGTCTTTTCTAAAAAAACGCCGCAAATAGGCATTTCATTGAGTAAAAAAAATTAGTACAGAAGGGGTGATTTTAATATAAATACTCCAATTATACAAGTCGAAGAAGTAACATGGATACATTTCAAACTAAATAAAATCCTAACAAAATAGAATTAGCTAGTCTAATTCACCAAGTATAAAGCCTATTCATCCTACAATTCATTCATCTTATCATCGTCGTAGTTGTATGTAGGGCTCCTCTTTGTGCGACATCTAAACCTAATTAAAACCCAAGATCGACAAAATAACAATGTATTAGCATATTGATGGTCTAATCACAAAATTGAACAAATTAACACTAAGTAGAATAAACTGAAATAGGACAGAAACTATCGATCACAAATAATTATCATTTCTCACGAAGAAACAAAGAACACCAATTACATTGGTGGCTAAGATTTCAAATGCTTGGCCATTTACCTCAAAGCAAGAATAGGAACGAATAAAACAAAGAGCATTTAAAAGGAAGTGAACATAAACGAGTGTAAATAATACTCCGTATATACACAGTACCAATTACATTAAATAGAAGCTACTGAATCACATTTGCACATACACAATAAGTAGGTAAGTCATTATCCCTTGGTACATGCACAACACAAAGGGCTTCTCGTAAGTAATTGGAGAAAAATTTCACTCCATCTTGGTAAGCAAACTTCAAGTGTATGAGAAGTATAAAAGTTATGACTTCTGAGAGTATTTCTAGATGTGTATTATTTTCTAACACAGTAAACTCTTAATTGTAGGTAAATAGAGATAGTTTGTTGCTCAATGTCAAGACGTAGGGGCACAGCATGGCACACATAATGAAAACATCAAAATGGTCCCACGAAAAACCACGGGTATAGGTAGACCTGTCAAAAACTGACCAGACCCGAAAACCTTACCCGAAAACCGCCCAAAAAAAAAATCCGAAACCCCCCCTCCTTCCCGAGAATGACCGAAACCCGAAAAAACCCGAAATTATCTAAGGTATAAAGTTTGAGAAGTAATGTTATCAGAGGTATAAAATATCAATTTTCTCTTAAATAAAACATATTTATTCTCACTAATATCATATATTAAATGAGATGATTAAAAAAATTAAGAATGAAATTGTATTATGATAGGAAAAAAATAAAGAAAATTAATGTTTTCAAAGTGCGCTAATAACTCGCATTTGACCCGAAACCTGTATAAACCCGACACGTATAAAACCCGTATTTGTCAAACCCGAAATACACCTAACCCGTATTTTACCCGAACCCGAAACCCGACTGCCCGACCCGTTTCACAGGTCTAGGTACACGTATCAACTTCCCTAAAGTTGGTTTGAAACAAAACGTAAACTCGAATGCTAATAGCTCAACAAAGATGAAAAATTCGACAAGAATCGTAAAGATAGTGAAGCGTCTTAAGCCAAAAACCACTTACCTGATAAATCCAATGAGAAGACACACCATCCATAACTGCCAGCTCAGCCTTCCCGTTGATGTAAATTTCCCTAGGAACTTGATTATGACAATCTGCCAATTTAAAGAAATGACTCGAAAATTAAAACGAAGTAAATTCAGGTTGCTGGTGATAAATCCTAAATTCGAGGTAGCTGTGAGCCTGTAAGTATGCAAGTATGTATACATTTATCAGTAGGCTAACCTGGACGATCAACATAACACCCCCAGTACCAATGAAAAGGCGGTGTCTCATAATACCTTCAAATATATTCAACCGATCCAGCCTACGAGAATTGAACTCTTGAGTATAACAATGAAAAGCAACAGTCAAAGGAGTTGTAAGAAGTGGCATAAAGACGCAACAAATTATTTGATGTTTACAAGTCTTCAACATATTAAATTGAATTTTATAACTCTACCGTTCTCAAAATCTTTAGGGACTGAAGAAAAAAAACGTCTAGAATTGTACTATCATCCTACATTCCTACTACACAACTTGCTCATAATATAAAGAAGACAAACTTTAAGGCACGAATTAATATTAATATATGTCACTCACAATAGCCTGGATAAGCTTGTTGTATAGAGAAGAATTGAACTTCCCATCGTTCCCAAGTTTTACAAACCCCATTAACGAATCGAACACAACGTCCTGCCACAAACACAAACACCAATCCGTTGACTGTGTGAACTTACTTCGACTTGTAGAAAGTCGTCAACACTTTAGCAAGAAAACCCACATATAATACGATTAACTGATGACTGAATCATAGAACTACCTTGCGATGGTTCACGAGAGCTAAACTTAAACGGCTTTGGGGCAAATAAATGTGTCAGAACTCAGAACATACTTACAAAAATAAACACCCAAAACTTACATTTACCGAAGTCGGGAATGAGGTGATTGATAATAAACTGTGGCATGCATAATTAATTAGCTCCTATAAGTCTGATACACATCATGACATCATGATAAACTTGCTACTTACCTCATTGTTTATACACACTTTCTACATATTGTTTATAAACTTATAAGTCTAATTAATGCTAATTACCTCATTGCTTGGTGGCAAAACCGCATCTATGCACACTGTTGTTTATTATGTCATATGTCTCACTCATTCACCTCACCAATTTGACTCATTAAATGTTGAGGATAAGTACTAGACTTGCATTTTCTGCTAAGAACTCAGAGTTTAGCATGAGAATCATCCCCGAGCTTTCATTGTTCACAATTGTCTTAAGTATTTTGTCCCACAGAACACGCAATAACCATTGAAATGAATAATAAATTATCTCAACAGTAACTTTAGTTTAGGCTGATAATTCTCTAGATATGAAAGAGAAATATAAAGACTAATTCAAACTACCAAGCTCATATACATAATTTTTGCTCCATTCAAGGGGTCAATTTCCGCATCCGCTTCCTCCGTATCAGAGATGGGAAAGACTCATCTCAGATGCGCGTCATCTTCCTTCGTTCTTTCCCATATTTGTTTAACTAACTGCATATAAGAATAGAATAAGCAAATCACCAAAAAAAACACAATGGATCCCTAATCCCTTGATTCAGCCAGAACTTCATATAATAGTAAGTGAATGCGAAAATTACTGTGAGATCCATTTGTGGAACAATCCCACTTCTTGTAACAATTCCATATCTCCCACTGCCAACAAACCCCATGAATATAAGCATGAAATAACTAAAACGGAAACCTGCAACCTGCTAAAAATGGAATTACTAAAGGACAAGGAAAATAAAAAATATACAAAGATATTCAACCTCAGCATTATCATAATTTTCAAGATGATAAAAAAATTAGATCGAAAACTTCAACTAAATAGAAAAACAAGCAATTATGAACTACAAACTTTAAATAAAACGAAAAACTTCAACCCAAAATTTCAATCCATAAATCTAAATTCGTTCATGACCTGCAATAACGTAGCAAATTAAACCAAGAAATCAACTAAATCCAAAACGTGAATCACCCTTCTTTGATATGACCCAAAATTAGAAATTTTGTAAGGATTACAAGAAAAAATCAACTAAATCGGAAAATCCTAAATCACCTGAGAAACCCTAACTTGGAGAGATGGTGGCTGAAAAAGGGCGAGGTCGGGTAGCTGACGTCGAGGTGAGCCTTCCTCCGGTGAGATATCAGGCAAATCAGGCCAGTCTTGTTCTGTTTTGAGGAATGAATTAATGAATTAATGAATGAATGAATGAAGGAAGGAAGGAAGGAAGAGAGTTTTTAGGCGGAGCGGAAAAGAGTGGACGGATTTTCGGTTGGAGCAACCGGATATGCGGTGGTTGAAGGCTGAAGTCGAGCGTGTTTGGATTCGATTATCGGATAACTGACAACAGTGGTGGAGGAAGGAGAAGGAAAAGAGTGAAGAGTGAGAGAATGTGAGAGAAGGGTTAGATATTCGAAGATTCGTATTCCACCAACAACTGAGGAGTCGTATTTTGCTCTTAATAAAAATAAAGATAAAATTATACATTTGGATTTTGATGCTATTTGATAAAAACGCCTCACTTGGGGAGCAGCAATTGGAGGTTTTTCTACTAGTGCCAGGAGCATCCAAAATCTCAAAACAAATTAGCAATTGGAGGTTTTTCTACTAGTGCCAGGAGCATCCAAAATCTCAAAACCAATTATTGGAATAACAAGAAGTTAGCAGTGGATTGCAAAATGTCAGAAGTGGGATTTGAACCCACGCCCTCTTTCGAAGACCAGAACTTGAGTCTGGCGCCTTAGACCACTCGGCCATCCTGACTTTGTTGATACCTTATTATTATTATTATTATCATCATCAAAACGAACTACAATAAATTATTGGGTAGTCGAGATACTATCTGAGTTCTCTTTTTCTTAACAATAGTAAAGTTAAAGTCTACTGAAAATATTATTATAATTTTCATTAAATAGCTATTAAATTGTATTTTAATTAAATACTCGTAATAAAATATAAGTGCTTCATTTATATAGTTCAATCACGTAATCCAAACTTCTCATATTAGAGGATCGCCACATAAAGATAATAGAATGTGTAATTTTTTTCTCGTTCTATATTACAAAAAAAATAATAATAATTGAAACATTAGTCTCTGTTTTTTCTTAACTTTGAATCTCATTGTTAAATTTTAACCTCCCACGGATTTGTTTTTTGGTTGTCCATTTTTTGCACCCCATTAACCAATCTCTAGAATCGTCACTGCTTCAGTCCAATTCAATTCAGTTTACTCTACTTTAGTTTACTCGTACAAGAACAACACCTTTCTCTAACCCGCATAACCATGGAAGGCCGACCAAATACGTTTCAACATAAACACGTTTTCCTCACACGACATAATTTCACCATTCCATCACCTCACCTCACCTCACCTCACCATATTCACGCATATTAACAACTTTCTGACAGAAATCTAATCTAAAAATATTCCATCTTTCTTCAATGTACTGCATTTCAAATCTGAAGAAATAAAGCCACTCTTCTTTTTTGATGGGGCGGAGAAATAATTCCCCCGATTTGTCTCCTATTGTCCCCGATTCTTCCACTTCAGGTTACTTTTTTTGTTTTCATTTCATAAACACTGATTTTTTTTGCTAATGAATGCAATTTATGTTTAATTTGTCGTTGATGTTGAAATGGGGTTGGATTAATTTTGCTGATTTGAGCTCCAATCTAGTTGTTTTAGAGAATCTGTGAATTGAATATGGTTTTAGTAAGTACTCCCTCCGATTTTTTTAAATGATTGTCCCGTTTCAATAGCATATATTGCACAAACGGGACAATCATTAAAACCGGAGGGAGTATTTGATTATGTGGGAAGAAGAATATGAAGCTGAGAAGTTTTGATTTGAAGACGTAAAGATTAGATTTTTACTCCGTAGTTATGCAATGGCCTTTGATACGAAGAAAAGTTATGGTGTGGTCTATGTTATTGGTTGACTTATTGCATTCTAAGAGAAGGGGATTGATTAGTAGTCGGATTCGGACTGAGATTCGGATTTATGTGTCGGGTGTAGCGCAGTGTCAAGAGTGTTAGCCATGGCTATTTTGTCGAAAAAGTTTATGTTTTGAGCTAAAATGAAGTGTAGAAGCGAAGTTTTCTGTTGTAATGCGATAGGGATCCGTCATTTTTGAATTACAATTGGTCTCTCCTAAGACGGGTATGGACTAAAACGGGTCAAATAACCTCCCATTTGGCTAGATAGGAATGGGACAATTGTTTTGCTAAGCCCTAGGAGCTTTGTTTTTCTCTTATCCCCTTCTATTTGACTCGTTATAAGTTTGTCTTTGAATAATCGATGGTGGTATCACTCTGTGTTGATATGCTTCTTTTTGTATTGAATAATGATCGTATCTTTTATCGTTGGATAGACATGATGCCTGTGATGATCCTGTTCTTGAGGTATACTCCGTGTCAGATATTATTGTGAAAAGCCAAATACAAGTTCCGGAGTGCTTCTGATAGTTAGAAAAACATGTGTCGCTGTTGTGTTTGAACAGTGTAAGACCAGCTTCATGAGTGGCAATGTTGGTACAATAGTTAGTCATTTGATTTCTGAACTACTAATAGATGTTGAACGTGGAAATTGTGAAATCCCAATAGATGTTTGAACAATGACATCCCGATAGATGTTTTAGTTTATAGTTGAGAGAACTTTGTAGGGTGTCAGCCTTGCAGTTGCAGGGTGAATCTTTTATCGCCCATGATTATACTCGTATTGTTTTTGAAGCTGAAATTTGCTTCTTTTAAGTTTATAATGTTAGTCTAGCGTGGTCCATATATTTAATTTGTTCACAGTTCTGTTATATTAATTTGAAAATAATATGCATGATGTGTCTGTATTCCTCATGATTCTGATATGGTGCATTCAGGAATTCGTGAGAAGCATCAACAGGAGCTTGAGAGTTTGACGCTGACTACACGACCTTTCAGAACATTAAAGTTTTTTGTTTTTGCTATACATGTTTATGTGAAGCAGTCGCTAAGATATCTCTTGGGAAAAGGTGGCGGGCTGTTAATATTGGGTACTTTTGCTGCAACATGTGGAGTTTTCCTGGCCAGTGCTGACAGTTCTCGTGCAAAGGTACTCTCTACTTCCAGCTTATGTCTTTTGCACTCTGGAAACTGAGTCTCCTTGGGTATATACACATGCCAGAATTCCAAAATGAGATCATTTATTCAGCTTGGTGTGTCTCTCTTGCAGCATTTTGAAGAAGCTCTTCGGTACTTTCAGTTTGTATTATGGTGGACTGCTCTTGGTGTTGCGTCTTCTATTGGTCTTGGTAAGCTTTAAAAATATGGTTTTAGTCAATGAAGACCATCGAGATTTTGGATTTCGTCTTGACTGTATTCTTCTTATGTCTATCATCAGGATCTGGATTGCATACCTTTGTCCTCTACTTGGGCCCTCATATAGCGCTCTTCACAATAAAGGCAGTGCAATGTGGACGAGTTGACTTAAAAAGTGCGACTTATGATACTATTCGGTTGAAACAAGGCCCTTCATGGCTCGATAAAGACTGCTCTGAGTTTGGACCCCCATTATTTAACGCTAGTCATGGTGCAAGAGTTCCAATAAGCAGCATATTGCCTCAAGTTCAGATGGAAGCTATTTTGTGGGGTATTGGTACTGCATTGGGTGAACTTCCGCCATACTTTATTTCAAGGGCAGGTGAGCTGATCCATGCATTCTAGCCAGAATTAATTTACGCGATGAAGTTGTATTTACGATTCCCATCCTAATAACTTGCTGACAGAAACTCAGTATCTTGGTAACTTACCCCTCTGACTTACATTTCATGTAAGATGATGCACGTCCAGAGCTTAGTTTAAAAAAACGCGCCTAGGCACAAGGTGCAGTCACTCATTCAGCCAAATTGCATCAGGGTGCCTAAGGCGCATGGAATACAAAGGCGCACCTAAGGACCCGTCTGTACCTCCATTTTAACGACTAGACTAAGACGATTTTTAGTAGATGCACTGTTAATCAAACATTAATTTTGACAATTTGCAGCAAGCTTATCTGGAAGTAAGTTGGACCTAATGGAAGATCTGGATGCTTCTTCTACGGAAAGTAAGGGAGTTGTTGGTAGGCATTTGCAGGAAATGAAGTTATGGCTCTTATCACATTCACAGTATCTGAACTTCTGGACCATTTTGTTGCTTGCTTCAGTGAGTGTCCAAACCCTCTCTGCAGTCCTTCATTTCTCTGCAGTCCTCATCTGATTCTATATGGACTTTCTGACAACGAACTTTCGTATATTCTCAGATTCCAAATCCGTTGTTTGACTTAGCTGGTATCATGTGTGGTCAATTTGGAATTCCCTTTTGGAAATTTTTCCTTGCGACATTATTTGGGAAGGCAATTATAAAGACACACATTCAGGTTGGTTAATCACACATCAACCAAATACTTACTACAATCTGCCTGTATTTACTTTCACGCTTTATCACGTTCCTTCTTTATTGAATTGACGCCGTCTTTTGTTCTCCAGACTGTTTTTATAATCTCAGTATGCAACAATCAGTTACTAGATTGGGTTGAGAATGAATTGATTTGGGTGCTTAGCCATATTCCCGGAGTTGCATCTACATTGCCTAACTTGATTGCCAAACTGCATGCCGCCAAAGACAAATATCTTGTAGCTGCTCCACCAGTCGCCACAAATGTGCCGGTAAACTACCTTCATACTCCTTGTCGTGATATCTAATCTCATTTTTTGCCTTGATTCTGGAATGGGTTGTCTCCTGCTCGAACGGTGATGTAGAAATGATTCTGAAAATGGCTGTGATCTAAAATTCTAGATGTAAACATGCAAGACAGTAAGAAATTTACCGTAAGCTGTTTGTTTTATGTATGTTTCAGGGAAAAAACTGGGGCGTGTCATTTGCTTCAATATGGAACACCGTCGTGTGGCTTGTCCTTCTTAATTTCTTCTTCAAGATTGTGAATGCAACTGCTCAGGGTTTCCTGAAAACCCAACAAGAAAAGGAGCTGACCACATTAACGAACAACACCCAGGTATCGAAACCCATAGGTACTGTTGATTGAATTTGATGGAACCGGGGATGAATTATTCTACGAACCCCCTTCCCCGTTTTTTCCTGTTATCCTCAACGCTGGATTAAGTTACGGCAGTCAGCCATTTAGTTTCACATTTTCTACCATTACTAGACCCAAAAATTCATCCTCCGTGAGCCGGCCCTTTTAGGTGCTTTGTATAGACTTAGGAATAGGATGGAGGCTGGCCAAGGAGACTTGACAATCTACTACTTGGATTGGATATGCCCTTTTTTTCATCAAACGCGACTTTGGAACTTAGGCTAATGTTTGTAAACACAAAGGTATCGACGTGATTCTATCGAGTACAAGAGACAAATATGTTCCCTGTATTATTTTCAGACTCCTGTTATATTTACTGTTTATCCATTGAATCTTGGTAAATGGTAATTGGTATTCATTCTGTTGTAAGCTGCGGTAAATTTGCCAGAGTCGATGACCCTGCATTCCTGCAATTCGAATTTGTTTGGACAAAGTAATTTTTTGGTAGCATTTTGACATCTAGCTGATACTGAAATATCTGCCTTAAGGTTGAAGAGCTTTGTCATTCAGCAATGAAAATACTGATATTCAATGGTGGGTTATCCAAAATTTCAAAATTATTGCACACAAGGTCCGGTTCTTTCGGACGGGAGTGAATTGAGTTGAACCAAATGGACTGGAATTAAAGTGATGGATTTGTGTGACCATATTAGCCACGAGCAGTATTCTAACTCGATATAAGATCTGACCTGACTGACCCTATTAACCGGCCAAGGATTAGGGTTCGCTTGAGATAGGGGTAATAGAACTAAAATGAACTAGAAATGGAGAAGAATAATGCTTGGTTGTGGCATTTTATGGTGTAAAGGAGATAAGAGAGATAAACAATTACCCCATTGGGGGAGTGAGGAGTAATGTTTTCCCAGGTTAGATTATCCCAATGAGGCAATGAGAAGATTATACAACTAGTTGTACATAGTTATATGTACAACTTGTTTTAAGATTTTGAACGAGTTTTGCACTAAACTTTCTGAGTTTTAGTTTATGTTGATTTAAATCACATACTCCCTCCATATTTTTTTATATGACGCTTTGTTTTTTTCGAGGTAAGACTTTGACTTTAGT
The DNA here is from genome assembly GCA_958450325.1 of Agrostemma githago. Taxonomy (NCBI): domain Eukaryota; kingdom Viridiplantae; phylum Streptophyta; class Magnoliopsida; order Caryophyllales; family Caryophyllaceae; genus Agrostemma; species Agrostemma githago. The sequence goes on along the minus strand of OY288247.1, from coordinate 73,903,958 downwards.
TTTTATGTAAATATATTGTTCCAAAATTTTTAAAAATTGCACAATAAAATTCCTTACGAAAAGAGCTTTCAAATGAGTATATATTTCATACTAGTATTTTTTCATATGTTGTGAGAGATATTGAAGAGAGAAAGGGTTGTCTCGAAAGGTAAGGATGCCTTATACGTATTAAAAAACAGAGGGAGTAAATGTTTAATCTCAGCAACTCAGCTAAGAAACTTTTATAAACTCAATAAATATATACAGTACAAAAGTTCAACAGCTTTATATTGGTTGTACTATACTATTGTACAACCAGACGTATAATCTTATTTTCTATATTATCCTCATTTTCTCCTTTTTTTCGCTTGGCATCATCACTACTCTCCGCTATTTTCTGTTTATTTTTGCTCTATTACATTACCCACATCTCAAGCGAGCCCTCAACATGGGAAAAGAAAGCACGAAAATATTAGAAAAAAATCAATGGTGAGACTCGCATCATGTTTGCTTGTCTTTCAGAGAGTATTCAGCTATGTAAATGTAAAGGTAGAGGTGGCGATCGGGTCACTCGGGTAGGGTTTGGGTTGAGTCATATCGGGTTCGGGTTATATCGGGTTAGACTTAGCATACTCTTTCGGGTTGAGTCTGGTTCGGGTCGGGTCATTTCAGTATGTCGGGTAAGATCGGGTTTAGGTCGGGTCACTATCCGGTCTAGTTAATGTATGATATTGCTCCAATAATTTCACAATAAGTTTAATTATTGGTCATTATTTGGTTTAATTAATTTGTTATTATGTCAAATATACTTTCTCCGTTCCAATAAGTTATTTACATTTGCTTTTTGAGCACTACCCTTCGTAAATGGTGAGAATTGTCGATATAACTTCTAATATATAAGATAAAATATAGTCATATAAGATTTTGTTTAAATTGTCTATTGTGTTATAAATTTCAAATTTTTATATTTATTAGAACGGAGTTACTCTTCGCAGTACACATTTTGCTCGACGCAGTACTTTTTACCCATATTTTTCCATTGCATGCCCTTATCAAAAAAAAAAAAACCTAATTTTATTTCTCTCCCACCCTCTCTACCCTAACCCTAAAAATCATCTTCTTCTTTTTCAATTATTATTAACTACCTCCAAATCAAACTATATATTCATTCAATTTATTAAATTTAATAGATCATGGATACAATTTTGATTGAAGAACAGGTATCAATCATTAATTATTGAAATTGGGTTTTTTTTGTTTCAAAGTTCAAAATAATTGATTTTTTTGTTTATTGTTATATATCATTAATTATGATTATTGTTTTTTGTTTATCATTAATTATTGAAAGATTTTGATTGAAGAACCGGTATCAATCATCAGTTATCATTGATTATTGAAATTAGGGTTTTTGTTTCAAAGTTCAAAATAATCGATTTTTTTTGTTTATGGTTATATATCATTAATTATGATTTTTGTTTTTTGTTTATCAGTAATTATTGGTTTCAATTATCGATTTTCAACCATTAATTACCTTACGTACGACCTTGTTCCTCTTTTTTACGGAGTCTTTTTTATTTTGGTTCGGATGTCTCGCACGACTTTAAATATAAATTTAAAGTTGTGGCCGAATACAAATGAATTTTTCTATCAAACATTATATTTTCAATTTTTTTGGTTTAGAAACTCAATTCTTGGATTTAATGTACAGTTATGAACTGAGTATATATACTGCGTCAAAGTTGAAAAAAAAATGTACTGTGTCAAAATTGAAAAAAACATGTGTATTTCGTGATAAAAGAAACGTACTGCGTTGATAAATTTTTAAAAAATATTTTATTCAAAGATTAAAGTAAATGTACTTCATGAAATTTTAAAATAAATGTACTGCGTAAAAGTAAAAAAAATAAATGTACTGCGTAAAAGTAAAAAATTGCGTTAAGTAAAGTAGACATGGAGAAGAGAGAAAGAAAATAGAGGAAAAACAAAAAGGAATTTGTGGGAGGGGAAATGAGAGGGGCAAAATAGGAAAAATGGTACTGCGTCGAGTAAAATGCGTACTGCGAAGAGCAACACCCGTAAGTAAAGACAAGGACAAAAGAAAACGTACATTAACAAGTGTGAAAAAACAAACGTAAAGAATCAAATGGAACAGATGGAGTATCAAGTTATACACTAAATCACTTTTATTTGAATCAATCTTAATTATTGTTTGATCGTCAATCTTATTGGATCGGGTTCAATTTGTCGGTAATCAGGTTATATCGTATTACGGGTCACAAGCAAGTCGGGTCGGATCAATTTTTTGGATTCTTTTGGATCAGATTTTTGGGTTCTATTGGATCGGGTCAGCTTCATGTCACTTAGACTTGGACCGTATATATACCCCGTATTCATGTCACTTACTACATCCATCCATTACTATTTCATTCCTATTTCTACTCTCACAGTCTCACTCTCTTTAAGTCTTCATTACAACAAACACCATACTTACCAAAAAAAAAAACTAGGGTTTGCTCTCGAAACTTGTTCAACAATCAACAATGTCGATCAAGTTATTGTCTCAACAATCAACCTCACAAATCTCCCATCTTCGTTGCGATGCCAATCGTAAACGCAAGGTTTCATCTTGGATTCTGGGCGATTGTGAAGAAACCCCTTCAATTTCAATGTCGAAGAAGCTCAGGAGGGGAAACCCTAATTTTCAGAGTAAGGTTGATATCGATGAACACGATGAAGTCCTTTCCTGTGTTACTACTACCTCGTCGTCTTCTAGGGTTTGTCTGCCTCCCAAATTAGTTGCCCAAGTCGTCCAATTGAAATCAGAAAAGGGGATGAAAGGGCAAAAGCAGCAGCAGCAACAGCAGCAGGAGGAGGATACATCAGTTACTGCACTTGAGGAAGCCAAGAACTTGCGTGCTGCGAGGCTCAAGAGTCGGTTTGCGGAGACCATTCTACGGGCACAACAGAAACAGGGTAAGGGTTTTGCTCAAACCGTTGATGTTCAACGGTACAAATTGGCAGCAGAACAAAGCATTAGAAGAGAAATTCAGAAACAGAGGGAAGCTGCCCGTAAGAAACTCGAAGATCTCGAAAAATCAGTGGTTGTGGAAGACAATTATAAGGTATTAAAAGACTTTGAGTCTCTAATTGAATGTCCTCTCTCTGCTTCTCATCTGGGTTACTATAGATGATCAACTTAGGGTTTTATTAAAAAAAGATTCCATCTTTTTGATAATTTCTGCATATAAGTGCTTGTAGTTAGTGATGTAGAGTTATCATGCATTCCAATTGATCGGTCTGGATCAATGTGACTAAGTATGTGATTACGGGAATTAGATTAGGTGTATGCATTGACATTAGTTAGTGATGTAGAGTTATTATACATTCCAATTGATCAGTCTGGATCAATGTGACTAAGTGTATGATTACGGAATTAGGCGATTGCATTCATATTAGTTAGTGAGGTATTCACAATAGTTTTTGGATTGTGTCAATTGTATGTTGATGCCCTATTGATCCGTTGGTATATGATTTTAGAAATTTTGGTCGGTTTCACAAAATAAAGTTTATGTTGTTGCCTGAGTTTTATATTTTAAATTTACAGTATCGTATTTATGCTATAAATTATAACATAATCAATTTTAATTTGTGGGATGATAATTTATTTTCGAATATCATGACTTAAATGAGGCTAAATTATTAATATCATCATACTCATAGTGGCTTGGTTTTTAGAGTGTGAAGTGTGTCGAGCCATCCACACAAGTTCCGCAAACAATTTTTTTTTAAAAAAAAATCAACGAAAAAAAAATACGGAAACAAGTCATCGGAAAGGATGGAAAAAAATTGAATTGAATGAAAAAAAAAATGGAAATCGCATGTACTATGCCCTCCTTAGTCGTGCCTTTTGTGTAAAATCAAACTTATGTATAGTTGAGCCAAAGCGTTTTGGCTATGGATTCATGTTGTTTTTCAGTGCCAAGGCTGGAGAACTGAAAAAAGCATACCCTTGCGGTACCTGTATAAAATCAAAGTTATTTATTTATTTATAGTTGTGTTGTGCCATGTTGTCTAGACCGAGTCTATTATTTTCCCAAATCGGTCGTGACTTCTGGCATCAACTCAAAATTTATTTATCTCATTTGTTTGAGCATTTTTTCTAATATTTGATAGGCAAACTGAGGGGAACTGCTGTACAGAAGGCCGCTTGTACTTTTGTCTGAGAGAGAACAACTGAGCTCCAAATTGGTTCAAGTGGAGGGTTATGCTCTTTTTTCCTTTTTTTTTTTTTTTAGCTGGAAGTAAGACAGCAGTTTATCTGATGTTAGGCAATATGAGTTTGTGAATAATGAATCTCTTGAAAGCGATGGCGGCGGCTGCATAGCCAATATGTCAATATGCAATAATAAAATGAGGACATTCTCTAATAAATACGGAGTACAAGACTTTATTAGAAAATTATTTAGTGTAGGACACATCACGTAGAAGGATTATCTTAGCTATATTAAAAATATATATACTTCCTATAAAAATAGTATAAATTTTACTCCCTAGAATTTATCTATGGTTCGTTTCAAATTGAATATATAGATTATCTTGTTAGTATGACGATTTTCTATGTGGTGGCATTGACAGGAAAAGTTACTTCAAGAATTTTCATAAAATTGTGCAGTTAGAGCGTATCATTATGTTGTGACTTGTGAGTCTTGTAAGTTGCAACAAAATATCATCATGTGGAGTTTTCTTGGCTACTACTAAAGGTTCTTGTGAAAAGGTACTCCCTCTTTCTGCTCATGTCTTTCACTCTGAAAACTGAATCTCCTTGGGTAGAATGTACATTCCAGAATACCAGAACGAGATTAATTAAGTATCCATCAACACTATGTAAACACTATATTTCGATGTATACAACCAATCTGATGTCCTGAATTTCCAACATTTGATGCTCGGTATGTTCTTTGGTATCGATTGGTACTATGAGTCTTTGAGATGGTGGTGATCGAAAGCTTATCGACTTTTGGTTCCTACTTCGCTTTTGCCTTTAACAAAATATTTAGCCAAGTTTATTTAGTTTTTACTGTTGACCGGCCTTAGTAAGAGAACTTTGCTGAAATCCCTGATGTCTATCCTTTATGGTTTGTACTGTCAAAAATTGCATGGATTCATACCAAAGTAGCTCATGAGTCATGACCAACTGTTAGCAACTCATTGTAAATTTGACGCCCGCCACATCCTATGTAGGATACACTCTTATAGTATAGAGACTGTTATAACACTTATAGTAACACTTAGTGAGCTCCATGATAAGCCGATTGATTATACTCCCTCCGGTTCTTTGGAATTGCAACATATTCCTTTTAAGGTAGTTTCACTAGAGTTGCCGCATTTCTATAATGGGCATGTTTTTGTTAGTGAGGTTGTTTTACTTTATTAGTGAGGCCCACCATCCACACTCACAACCTTATTCCATGTGCAAAAAACTAATGTTGAAATTCCGAAGAACCGGAGGGAGTATTATTTTGAACCTGAATCCGCTTCTTCTTCTTGTAAGTTTATGATGAGTTAGTTTGGTATGAATCCATGTACTTAATTTGTTAACAGTTCTGTTATGGAGTATTAATTTGAAAATAATATTATAGGATGTGTATGTAGTCCTCATGGTTCTGATATGGTGCATTCAGGAATTCACGAGAAGCAACAGTAGGAGCTTGAGAGTTTGACGCTGACTCCACGGCCTTTCAGAACAATAAAGTTTTTTTTTGTTTTTGCTATACATGTTTATGTGAAGCAATCTGTAAGATACCTCTTGGGAAAAGGTGCCTGGCTGTTGTTATTGGGTACTTTTGTTGCAACATATGGAGTTTTCTTGGCCGGCGCTGAAGGTTCTCGTGAAAAGGTACTCTCTACTTCCTGTTCATGTCTTTTGCACTTGTGATTGCCGAACTGCATGCCGCCAAAGACAAATACCTCGTAGCTGCTCCACCAGTAGCCACAAATGTGTAGGCAAACTACCTTCATACCCCTTGTCACGATATCTAATCTCATTTTTTGCCTTGATTCTGCAATGGGTGGTCTCCTGCTTGAATGGTGATGTAGAAATGTTTCTTAAAACGGCTGTGATCTAGAATTCTAGATGTAAACATGGAAGACAGTAAGAAATTTACAGTAAGCTATTTGTTTTATGTATGTTTCAGGGAAAAAACTGGGGTGTGTCATTTGCTTCAATATGGAACACCGTCGTGGGGCTTGTCCTTCTTAATTTCTTCCTCAAGATTGTGAATGCAATTGCTCAGGGTTTCCTGAAAACCCAACAAGAAAAGGAGCTGACTACATTAACAAACAACACCCAGGTATCAAACCCCGTAGGGTACGTATTGTTGATTGAATTTGATGGAACCAGGGATGAATTATTCTACGAAACCTTTTTTTTTTGTTCTTTCCATTATCCTCATTGCTGGATAATGTTGCGGCAGTTCGCTATTTAGTTTCACATTTTCTACCATTATTAGACCCAAAAATTCATCCTCTGTGAGCCGTCCCTTTTAGGTGCTTTGTATAGACTTAGGAATAGGATGGAGGCTGGCCTAGGAGACCTAACTATTTACTACTTGGATATGCTGTTTTTTTTATTATTATTATTAAACACGTCTTGGGAACTTAGGTTGCGTTTGGATAGAAAATTGGGAAGGAGGGGAAATGGACGACATTGTTTCCTTCCAAATCTCGTCTATTTAGATGGGGATATAAATTGGCTTGGAGGAGGAAAATGGAGGGGGTTTTTTTTATTATTATTATTCCCTCCTCTTTCAACTCCATCACCCCCATTTTGTTATCCAAACAAAGATCATCCGTCTCCCATTCTTTCTGATTCCCTCCATACAAACACGCCCTTATGCCTTAGGCTAATGTTTGTAACACAAATTCTCAATGTATTAATACTAGTGTCAACGTGATTCTTTCTTTTCTACATGAATAAAATGTCTAATAATGATTGTTAGAATTTCAGACACGATATAAAATAGAGTATAGAACTTGTTTCGATGAATTTTGACATGTTTCAAATGATATTATTACGTCTTTCAAATGTCTCTATTCAAATCCAAATGATCCTCATATTGTACCAGGGTGTTGTATTTGTTGTGAAATTTATCCAGTGCGAATATGTATATGTATTTATTTTATTTCAAGATCCAAAATTGTGGATAATAAACTTCAAAATTGATCGTTTTTTTTTTGCAATTTTTGGAAGTGTTGAAATTGTTCTAAGATGCGAATGTGTTTTAACTAAAACTTGTTGATGAAAGGAGAATGCCTAACAAGGATTATTAGATCCCTCCTGATAAAAAATGTAGTATCGAGCTTGTTTCGACACGTTGTAAAAGATTATCTTATGGCTTTTAAAACTGTCCATTAAAAAAATCAAACGACTCTCATATTATTACACCGAGACATTTTTAATTGGTGTGGAATTTATCCAGGCCGAATATGGATCCATTTTATTTAGAGGTCCAAATAGTCGAAAAAATGTGGATAATAATCTTCAAAATTATTTGATTATTTGATTAATATATACTTACATTTCACCAAAAAAAAATCTTCAAAATTGGTCGTTTTTTTGATATTTTCGTACGCGGAGAAAAATAATCGTAAACACGAATATTTTTTCACGAAAACTTTATCTATAGGTGTAGGATCCCTAACAACGATCTATAGAACCTTCGAACCTGATATGAAATAAAGTATATATAGAACTTGTTTCGGTGGATTTTGACACGTCTCAAAAGATAATCTTATGGCGTTTAAAAGTCTCCATTGAAATCCAAATGACTCATATTACTAACCGAGGCATTGTATTTGGTGTGTACTTTATCCATGGCGAATATGGATCCATTTTATTTCGGAACCCAGCCGAAAAATCGTGGACAATAACCTTTAAAATCGAACGTTTTTGGTTATTTTCGAACGCGGAGAAAAATGATCGAAAACACAAATCGTTTTTGACGAAAAATTGTCTACAGGAATAGGTCTATCGGAATAGAGTCCCTAACAATGATCAATAGAACCTTCAGACACAATATGAAGCGTAGTATTGAACTTGGTTGGACAGATTCCGACACGTCTCAAAAGATAATCTTATGACTTTTAAAAATCTCCATGGTAATCTAAATGACTCTCATATTAACCGAGGCATTGAATTTGGTGTGGAGTTTATCCAGGGCGATATATGGATCCATTTTATTTCGGGACCCAAAAGGCAAAAAAAAACGTGGATAATAACCTTCAAAATCAATCGTTTTTGAAAATTTTTGAACGCGGAGAAAATTGATCGAAAACACGAATCTTTTTTCAAGAAAACTTGTCTATAGGAATAGAATCTCTAACAATGATTAATAGAACCTTTAGACACTATAAAAATCTAGTATTGAACTTGTTTTGACGGATTCCGATACGTTTGAAATGATAATCTTATGGCTTTTAAAAGTCATCATTGTAATCCAAATGACTTTGGCTATTAAACTGAGGCATTGTATTTGGTGTGGAGTTTATCCAAGGCGAATATGGATCCATTTTATTTCGGGATCCGAAAGGCCGAAAAAAGGTGGATAATAACCTTCAAATTCGATCATTTTTGGCAATTTTTTAACGCGGAGAAAATTGATCGAAGACATGAATCTTTTTTCACGAAAACTTGTCTATAGAAATGGAATCCCTTACAATGATTAATAGAACCTTCAGACACGATATAAAATCTAGTATTGAACTTGTTTCGACGGATTCCGACACGTCTCAAACGATAATATTATAGCTTTTAAAAGACTCCGTTGTGATTCAAATGATTCGCACATTACACAGAGACATTGTATTTGGTGTGGAGTTTATCTAGGGCGAATATGGATCTATTTTATTTCGAGCCTCAAAATGCCAAAAAAAACGTGGATAATTGCCTTCAAAATCAATCGTTTTTGGCAATTTTTGAACGCGGAGAAAATTGATCGAAGACATGAATCTTTTTTCACGAAAACTTGTCTATAGAAATGGAATCCCTTACAATGATTAATAGAACCTTCAGACACGATATAAAATCTAGTATTGAACTTGTTTCGACGGATTCCGACACGTCTCAAACGATAATATTATAGCTTTTAAAAGACTCCGTTGTGATTCAAATGATTCGCACATTACACAGAGACATTGTATTTGGTGTGGAGTTTATCTAGGGCGAATATGGATCTATTTTATTTCGAGCCTCAAAATGCCAAAAAAACGTGGATAATTGCCTTCAAAATCAATCGTTTTTGGCAATTTTTGAACGCGGAGAAAATTGATCGAAAACACGAATCTTTTTTCACGAAAACTTGTCTATAGGAATAGAATCCCTAACAATGATTAATAGAACCTTCAGATACGATATAAAATCTAGTATTGAACTTGTTTCGACGGATTTAGATACGTTTCAAATGATGGTCTTATGGCTTTTACAAGTCTCCATTGTAATCCAAATGACTCTCATATTACACCGAGGCATTGTATTTGGTGTGTAATTTATCCAGGGCGAATATGGATCCATTTTATTTCGGAACCCAAAAGGCCGAAAAATCGTGGACAATAACCTTCAAAATCGAACGTTTTTGGATATTTTCGAACGCGGAGAAAAATGATCGAAAACACAAATCGTCTTTGACGAAAAATTGTCTACAGGAATAGAATGCCTAATTATGATTAATATATTCAGACACGATATAAAACAAAGTATATATGGAACTTGTTTCGACGGATTCGGTTACGTCTTAAAAGATAATCTTATGGCTTTTAATAGTCTCCATTGAAATCCAAATAACTCTCATATTACACCGAGGCATTGTATTTTGGTGTGGAGTGTATCCAGGGCGAATATAGATCCATTTTATTGTGGGACCCAAATGGCCGAAAAAACGTGGATTATAACCTTCAAAATCGATCGTTTTTGACTAATTTCTAACGCGGAGAAAAATGATCAAAAGCACGAATCTTTTTTCACGAAAACTTGTCTATAGGAAGAATCCCTAACAATGATTAATGGAACCTTTAGACACGATATAAAATGTACTGTAGTATATATTGAACTTGTTTCGATGGATTCCGCCACGTCTCAAAAGATAATCTTGTGACTTTTAAAAGTCTCCGTTGAAATCCAAATGACTCTCGTATTACACCGAGACATTTGTTCGGTGTGGAGTTTATCCAGTGCCAATATGAATCCATTTTATTTCAGGGCCCAAAAGGTAGAAAAAACGTGGATAATAATCTTCAAAATCGGTTGTTCTTTGCAATTTTCGAAAGCGGTGAAATTTGTTCTAAAACACAAACTTTTTTGACTTAAACTTGTCGTTAGTAATAGAATGTCGAACAATGATTACTTGAACCTTCAGACGAGGTATAAAATGGAGTATCGAACTTATTTCTATGGATTTCGACACGTTTGAAACAATAGTATAATCTTATGTCTTTTAAAAGAGTTCATTGAAATATAAATGACGCTCATATTACACCGGGGCATTGTATTTGGTGTGGATTTTGTTTAGCGCGAATATAGATCCATTTTATTTCGGGACCCAAAAGGCGGAAAAAACGTGGATAATATAACTTTCAAAATCGGTCGTTTCTTGTTATTTTCGAAAGCAATGAAAGTTGTTCTAAAACACGAATTTTTTTTTGTCAAAATCTTTTCTGTAGGGATAGAATGCACAACAATGATTGTTAGAACCCTCAAACATTATATAAAATGAAGTATCGAACTTATTTTGACGGATTCCGATACGTCTCAAAAGATAATTATATGACTTTTAAAAATCTCCATTGAAATCGAAATGTCCCTCATATTACACGCTAGGACATTGCGAATGTTTTTTTTGTCGGAATCTTTTCTATAGGGATATAATGCACAACAATGATTGCTAGAACCCTCAAACACGATATAAAATGAAGTATCGAACTTGTTTCGACGGATTCCGACACGTCTGAAAAGATAATCATACGACTTTTAAAAGTCTCCATTGAAATCCAAATGACTATCGTTTTACACCGAGACATTGTATTTGATGTGGAGTTTGTTTATCGCGAATATGGATCTATTTTATTTCGGGACCCAAAAGGTTGAAAAATATGGATAATAACCTTCAAAATCGGTCGTTTCTTGCTATATATTTTCGAAAACAATGAAACTTGTTTTAAAACGTGAATATTGTTTTGACGAATTTTTTTCTATAGGGATAAAATGCATAATAATAATTATTAGAACCCTCATACGAGATATAAAATGAAGTATCGAACTTATTTTGACGGATTCCGACACCTCTCAAAAGATAATCATATGTCTTTTAAAAGTCTCTACTGAAATCCAAATGACTCTTATATCACAGCGAGACATTGTATTTGATGTGGAGTTTTATTCATCCCGAATATAGTTCAATTTATGCACTACTACATTTCGTCGTCGACATTTCAGCCACGTCGTCGGCGCTTTATACGTGAATTTTACTCTTTTACCCTTCCCCTAATTATGATTAATGATATTAATTAAGTTTGTTAATTAATGTAATTAATATTTCCGAGTAAATTAAAATTACGGTTTTTGTACTCTTGAACGGTTTTTGAGGCACGTGTCTCAACGTAACTCTTTTACCCTTATGTAATATATTCTAATGAATTTAATTAAGTTTCTTAACTAACGTAACAAATATATTCCCGACTAATATGAAATGTCGGTTTTTGGACTATTGAACGGTCTCCGAGACACGTGTCTCAATGTATCCCGGGAATATGTTTAGGAAATTTATATTTCGCAGAAATCGATCCCACCATCAGCCAAATCGATACCAAAATCGAATATACAAAACAATAACTACTCAATTAGGGTATATATCACACACAAATTAGCTATGGGGAACCTAAACTATCAATCTAATAGTATTAATTATAATCGAAATGGGTCTCGATTTTTCGCGAACTGGGTCTGGAAACAGACCTCGACGCCGGAAAACCGCGTCTGGGGGGTCCCCTAGACGCATGAATTTCGCGTCTGAGGGGCCCTCAGACGCGAAATTCATGCGTCTGAGGGGCCTCCTAGACGCGAAATTCATGCGTCTGAGGGGCCCCCCAAACGCATGAATTTCGCGTCTAGGAGACCCCTCAGACGCATGAATTTCGCGTCTAGGGGGTCCCCTGGAAATCCGCGTCTGGGGGTCGATTTTTCGCGAACTGGGTCTGGAAACAGACTTCGACGCATGAATTTCGCGTCTGGGGGGTCCCCTAGACGCATGAATTTCGCGTCTAAGAGGCCCCTCAGACGCGAAATTCATGCGTCTGAGGGGCCCCCCAAACGCCAAAAAAATTACAAAGATTTGTAATTAGTAAGGCTCGAACCCACAACCTCTTGAACACAAATGAGCCTCTTCACCACTAAACCAACTGAACATTGTTGATAAACCTTACTAAACTATTATCTATATTTGATTCTAAAACCTCATAAAATCGCCTATTAATACAATTTTAATATTATTAATAATATTAGTGTTGTTGTGGATGGGGGAGGATATATAATATAACATAATCCGTAACATAATAAAATGACGGTTTTCAAAAAAAAAAAACGTTTTATTATCGAGTTTCATTAACATGATTAAACTTTTTAATTTCATTAACAAAGTTAGTGAATGTAATTAGGGAAGGACGTTGTTGTCTTTTCACATTAAAAATCGCCGATAACCTAATTTCTAGAAAAGTCGGGTTTCTAGAAAAGTCGGGTTTCTCTAAAGAAAAGACGCTTTTTTTAAGTGAGAGAAAATTAAATTAAATATGGTGAGTGGAGTTTAAGTGGATATATAATAAGGACAAGATAATAACGGAACGGTTTGAAAAATTAAAAAACCGCTTCATTAACGAGTTTCAATAACTAATCTAACTTCTAAAATTACATAACATTAGTTAACTAATCAAATTAAGGCAATGGCAAGGCAAGGGCAATATCGTCTTTTACTTTAAAAAGCGCCGACGACGTGGCTGAAATGTCGACGACGAAAAACAGCACTCAATTTATGCCGGGACCCAAAAGGACGAAAAAGTGTGGATAACAACATTTAAAATCGATCATTTTTTGCTATTTTTGAACGTGGTGAAAAATATTCGAAAGCAAGACGTAATTCGGTAAAAAATTTTAAATGATTAATTTACTATTGATAAATTAGTGATTTTTTCGCATCACAAAGTAGTCACTTAAAAATATTACTTCCTCTCATCCAAACATTTTTTTACACTTATTATAAATGGACAATCCAATCAATTCTTTCCATTTCTCTTTTGACAAAAGATTTTACCTTATAATCTTTCTATATTTTCATCTATTTACACAAAATGTCACTACTTTTTTCCTTACTTTAAGTTTGGTGGACTCATAAGATTATTTGATTTATCAATAATATCCTTACTTTGACCACTTTTCTTAAAAATGATAGAAAAATCTAATGTTAATGATTGAATGAATGAGAGGAAGTATACCGTTGTTTGTATTGGAGTTAAGGATTGTATGTCCGTTTGGCGGAACAAAAAGTCGGTAGGACAAAAAAAACACCCTAAACACGTCATATGAATGGTACGACATCCATAAAAGTGACATAAGGACAACGCTAATCTAGAGAGAGAGAGAGGTTAATAAATTAACACAAGGGTGAGAGAAAGACGAAATCGTTTTTGTTTAATAGGCAAAGTTATCCAAGCGTGGGTCCCAAACCCAACTTCTCCGAGCTTCCTTAAATGTGGAGTACTATAGTCTATAGCCTCTATAGCCGTATTAGGGAGGACACTTGATTCTGGATCCAACTTAAATTCGTCCTACCCGACTCAACATGTCCGTTGTTATTTCTTGTGAAAAAATTACTCTACTTGTGTAAATGGAAATCGGATCGGTTAAAATTTAATTTGAGGTTCTGATACCATGTATAGTCAGGCGATTTGCAGCAAGTAATTGAGAACAAATACTATGTAAGAAACTACAGGAAAGACAAGGCATGTATAAGACGTTGAAGAGAGTAATTGTTCCCTACTTCCCTCCATCGATGCTTCGGTCATGTGACCATTGGGGGGTAGCCCCACGACCTGAGGAGGGATCGGTTGAACATTTTGTAACCTAGTTAAATTTCAATGTAACATGATTTGAGCGCGGTATCAATCAACCAAGTATAATGAATAAGCGGAGGACCACCACTCGGAGCTGCGGATTCGTCCTTGTCGCATGTCATGGCTAACAAAAACAAGTTTTTTTTAGGTTGGGGAAATGATCATTGGCTCTGACACCATCACTGCATCTCCACCAATCCATCATCGATGTGTCCGCCGCAAGTGTGCTTTGACTTTTTATATTTGACCATTTGTTGCATTGGTGTATTCGCCGCAAGTCCGCCACGAGATCTTTGTGGCGGATTTGTCGATGCATAAGTCTTCAAATGCGTCAAGATACAATGGCGGGTGCTTTGTGTCAACTAGTCCGCGCAAGAGCCAAATTGCGTTGGATTTCAGTAGTTTGCGGTGGATTTTTCCGCCGCGAGAAGTGTTGCATTTTTGTAGTGATCCACCTATGCCTACATAATCTGGGACCACCCAACTTCGCACGCGACGACCACCATAACAACATTTCTAAAAACACCAAGATGAGGGCGAGAACGAATTGGAGAAGGCACAACTCTTTTGGCGGAAGTGGACGAAATGAGAGTTGGTGGTACGCCATGGTTGTTGCTTGATTTGTGGGCTTGCACTTGGTGGCTGTGTGGACTGAGCAGCGGAGAGCGAGCTAAAGTGGTGGTGCCTCTTAGCTGAACTTGACGGCGGAGTAGATGAGTATGATGATGAGTTCAATGTTGGATCTGGGGTAGTTCGTGAAACACTCCACATTGATTGAAGATGTTCTATTTATGAGCTTAAATGACTTGTGCTTAAAAGGATTGAAAGTACTACTCATATAAACAAAGTGAACTTTCTTTTCTGGTCATCTATGCAAAATAACTCCACTTTTCTGGTCATCTATGCAAAAGAACTTCACATTTAAGCGTGCTTGAGTAGGTGGAAGGTCTCCAAGATGCGGATGAATGAAGTCAAAATGCGTTGGAAATGACTTGTGTTGGTTTGTGGGACCAGTATAGAGCCTGGCGAGCTACCGTGACAAACATTTATGGTCCTAGTTTGGGCCGGGTGTCACAAGCGATGTGATGGCGAAGGTGGATGGCTAATGGTGGTTGACGACGACGTAAAATGTGATGGTGGTGGACTGGTGGTATGTGGGCCTGGTTCGACGACGGTGGATGGTGAAGGAAGATGAAATCGGTGGTGCTGGTTGAGAAGACAACTAATAGTGTGGATTATTGATGTCACAGATGACACATGTCGCAACTTCATTGAAAGTTTTACCACTCAAAAACACAATTATGCGTTGCACTATGGTTCAGAATTGTTTATAAGTAAGTTCATCATACGAAAGTCATTGCAATAATTGATTTATTGAGCTTTTAAATAAAAATAATGATGTGCCATCTAAATTTTATTTTAATTGACGATTAAAAAATAAACATAAATCAATATGTTGTACTTCCTCCATTTTTTTTATATCTTTCCATTTTATTATAGTATTCTACTCATATATTAAGGAGATGGAGTAATATAAAAAAAATGGAGGAAGTATTAAAATTTACTTGCACCGATAATATCTATAATTTGTGTATTTGCATGATACCTAAACTATATATACATAAAAGAGAAACAAATAAAAGAAGAGTAGACAAATGCCACTATTTTCATTAAATATTTTTCTAACTTACATGTGGGATATAAAAAAAAAACCTAAAATAGTCCACCAAATAAAAAGATACTATATCAGATCTAATTTTTTTTGTTCACAATAAATTTGGAAATGCTTTATACTCAGTTTTTCTTATTTTATTGTTTAATGATCTTTTTCCTAAAAAACAATAAAATAATACGAAGTACTAAATCAATCCTTTAAAATACATACTTTAATAAGTATACTTCATCCATCTAGATAATTTGTTTACCCTTATTTAAATAATCCTCACAAATAATATACTTCTTCCGTTTCAATGAATGGTTTGCCTTTTCTTTTGACACCAAGGGTAAGAGATCCAATGAGCATTTTCTTTTGACACCAAAGGTAAGAGATCCAACGAAGAGGTGACATGTGGAGCAAAACTCATGAGAATTGTCAAATTGCATATAAAAAACATTTATAAAATAGAAAAACAAACAATTCATTGAGACGCCCCAATATGAAATAGACAAACAATTCATTGAAATGGAGGGAATAAAAATAAACAATCGATAGAGACGGAAAGAGTATTATATACTCTGTATATACTATGAAAACCAATACTTCGTATTATAAAACATGATACACTATATCATAATACGCGTTAATATCAACACCAAAACTATTTACGCACTATCAATTGAACCTGAATTTTTACATATATTTACGATCTGAGAGTATTTTTTTTCAAACGACTATAAAAAAAACATAAATCCGTTCATCATCCTAAAGTTATTCTCATTTATAGTGTAGGATCTTTTAAGTAAGTCGTGCATTTTTACGAGACTTAAACTACCGATATTAGTAAAAATAATTTTAAAAATGAAACCGTGATTTTCGAGTAAATGAAAGGAGATGCGGTAGTTAAAGATGAGAAGCTAGTAAAAAGTGAGAAAGATATTGGAGCCACGTGGAGATAGGCTTAATACACGACGGATATTATTCCTCCCACTACAAACTCTCCATCCAACGCTCCAAATCACGCCACATCGACCACACCCACATCCAACCCTCAGATCAACCCACCCAACCAACGGCCCAGATTAACCAATATAGGTGCATGCATTCATCCAAGCCCTCTATTAGTCTACACATATAGAGGTTGGGTTAGGCAAGTTTAGTTACAAAAAAAACTCTCTTAAAAGATGAGATAGAAAGGGAAACTCAGAGGAGAAGAAAAAAAAAAAAAAAAAACTTCACTCATTTCATTCATACAGAGAAAGAAAGAGAGTAAAGTAAGGTAAGGTGGTCAGATCTTTCGAGTTTTTTTTTTGTATTCGAAAGATCTGAATATTGATATTGATTTTATTGGTGTTGGGGGAGGGAGAGAGATGAGAGTAGATGAATGATGGATAGGAATAGAGAAGCAAGAAGAGCGGTGGCTATGGCTAATGGATTACAGCGCCGCCGTCATCGGACTTCTAATCATCGTGATTCTCCAGGTATGGTGGTTTTTACTAGATCTGTGTCAATCAAAACGACATCGTTTTCATCGTTTTGATTGTGTGACTGATTGCTGTGTGTGTTGTTTTGATGTGACAGAGGATGAAGGAGCGATGGGAGTACAAGAGGCGGCGAGGTTGAGAGATCGGACGGTCAAGGATAGAGATCGTGAGATAAGAGATAGAGAAAGGGATAGAGAGAGGATGAGTCGGAGTAAAAGGAGGAGAGCTGACGGTGGTGGGAGAGGCGGCGGTGTGGATGAGAGTTCGGAGGAGAGCGTGAATGATGATGAAGATTATGTCGATGACGGCGGTGGTGGAAGTGTTGGTGGTGGTGGTGGTGTGAGTCAGTTGAATCAGGTTCATATGACGTCATCTCCGGTGGCGATGAGTTTGACGAGTCAACGGAAGAGTTATCCGCCGCCGACGAAGGTGTACAGAGTGACGCCGACGTGGAAGGCGCCTGATGAAATGATCGGTGTTTCCATCCCTAGAAAAGCTCGCTCCGGTCAGTTTCATTTCGTCAATTAATTAATTCAATTGAATTCATTGATTCATTTGTTTTGGTGTTTGAGTTTTTTTTTTTTGTTAATTGTGCAGCGTCAACGAAGAGGTCGCACGAGTGGAGCTCATGTGGTCTGTTAGAGTCATCATCGTCGCCGATGCGGTCAGATACGGCGGCGGGGGCGGGGACGGGGACGGGGACGAGAGTTCCGTCTCCGTCTTCAGCTCCGATGTCTCCGTCGTCATCAAATGTCTCAATGAAGAAGAAAATCGTCAGTTTTCAACTACTTCAACAAATCTCAATTCCATCACAACCAACTGACTATGTATTTTTTTCTGTGGATTTCTGACTAAGTTTTATTCCGGTGTAGAAGCCAAACGGAGTCAAACACAGACCGCCAAAGCCGGCATCGAAATCATCACCGTCGATTCAAGACGAGATTGAAATTGAAGTCGCCGAGGTTTTATACGGTCTCATGCGACAAACCCAAGCTCCATCCCCGACTCCGACTCCGGCTCCGGCTCCATCATCGTCTTCAAAACCGGAACCGATACATGATTCGACCGCTCCTGTAACTTTCGTCGGTAAGTATGGAGTCCAATTCTACATTATTTCTCATAGCAAAAAAATCGACACTGTTTTTAACACTAGTGATTTTGATTTTGATTTTGATTTTGCAGCTCCGAAGCGAAAGCGGCCTCGGCTATATCCAGACGAAGTTCAACCAGGAGTGCCTGTAATTTCACCCAATTCAAATTCCAATTCCAAACCCGAATCGAATCATCCACTTCATTCACTGAAACTCGAATCCGCGTCACCGAGCACAGACAACGGCGGTCAATTCAACTCCCGTGGTTCTGTACCGGTGCCAGTAGTGGCACCGGTATCTGTATCCGTATCAGTACCAGTACCACCAGCATCGGATTTACCGCCTCCAATCAGCAACAATGGTAATACCATGTCGACACCGAAACTTGAGGAAGTTGCATCATCATCGTCACCACCACCACCACCACAACCACCCAAATTGGAATCTTCACATAATCAAGATCCTCTTCAATTCTCCTCCACATCCACTAAACCGTACGTCACTCCCATATTCTTTACCTTTTTCTTGTTATTATTGCTTAATTTTGATTTTTTTTTTTTGAAGTTACTGATTTTTTCCTAAAAAATCATGCAGAAATTCAACTGACAAGGAAAATCGCAGGGGAGATAAATTCAAGATAGATCTCATGGTCAGGATCCTCTGTTTTTTTTTCGAATTAAAAAATTCCTTTTTTTTTTGGGTAATTTTCATACTAAATTAATTATTTTTTAATTGTTATTATTATAATAAAAAAAAAGGCACCAGCTTCGCCGGAGAAGGAGGAAGAAACAGGAGAGTACAACGGAAGAGAAGTAAGAGATGAGAAGTCTATGGTCACGGAAAGGGAACAGGTGAGTATGATGGGCCCCATCTTTTTTATTGCTCTTTCCTCAATCTCTATATTTTCCATTGAGAATATCAATACATCAATCTTCTATCAGCTCCTCTCTTGTTACGGATTTTCCGTCGTATTGCTACCACGTGTCAAATACAAATACAAATACTCCGTATTACTAGTAGTATTCATTTATTGAGCTAATGACGATGCATTCTTGCTTTTGTCGGTAAATATTTGACCCGTTAATAACACTTATAGATTAAAACAATATTTACGTCACCAACAGGAATTTTGTTTGTTTGTTTTATGGAGTAATAATAATAAATATAAAAATAATAAATATACTTTTTTGAGGTGTTGAACTTTGGTGTTGTGTGTTTTGTTTTGGTTTGAATTCCATTCCATTATTGATTGATGTTGTCTTGGTGATTATAAAAATTTACAATAATTATTAATTAATTATTTAATTAATCAATTAATTAATAATTACAATAAATAAGAATAAAGTAATAATTGTTGGGATGTGCCGACGTGGGTTTGTGGAGTAGTACAAGTACACATCACTCTCTCACTAAATTTTTACTCTATTTATTTAATGAGTCCCCGGAGGTCAATTTATTCGGTTCTTATTAAAACCCCCTTTTGTTCAGGACACAAAATCCAAACCCAACCCAAATGTGATGGTGGAACTTCACCCCAACAAGCAGGCACTTGACAGCAACTCTGCTGCTTTCGGTATTGGTATCGGTATCGGTATTGGTATCCGTGGTGGGCCCGGTGGTGGTGGGGTCGAATTGAATAGAGCTGCTGCTGCTGAAGCTGGCGATGATTCCAAGGCCTCGGTCGTGGCAATGTCGAGGAGTGAGCCCCACCATAAGATGACCCTTTCACTGTCGTCACCACCACCTCAGCAACAACATCAGCTTCCCAATTTGAAAGAGAGGAGTTTTGATCTCCAATTCGATTTGGAGAAAAACAATGACAGTAAGTTGAATGTCCAACAGCAGCCCAAACAGCTGCTCCCCAAAACTTCTTCTCGGGACGATTCTCCTTTAGACAAGCCTGGTACGATATTTTTACTCTCCTTTGTGACGGGTCTCAGTGACACGAGTCTTAATATCTCGGTTGTAATTTTTGGTAGGAGGGACGGGGTTGCCGATGTCAGTACCTGCAGGATGGCCAGGAGGGATTGCTTCTCCAATGGGGTACGACGTCGTTTTCTGTATTCATTTTTCCTTTCTTCAAACAATCAGTCTCCTGTGAGACGGTCTCACAATACGGTTATTGTGAGACCTCTCATATAGGAGTATTTTATTATTTTAATAACTTCCTCCCATGTGAGAGGTCTCACAATAATCGTATCGTGAGACCGTCTCATATGAGAATTTGTGTTCTTCAAATACCATCTTGAATCGCCTGTTGATCTGTTTTTCAAGGTGGAATTTTGGGTTGTTCAGATGCATATGAAAAATTAAATAAGGGAGTAGAGAAAAAGAGGCAGTATAATAAAGAAAGTGGGGAAAGAAGTAATGCAATTATTGTATTTGATGAAACAGATATGTGGGACCAATGCAAGGAGTTGTATCAATGGATGGCACCACAATGGCACCTCCACCCATTCAGGTTTTGTTTCCCTACTTTTATTAATTAATCAATTAATCGATCATCATCGATAATCAATTACTTTATTATTCATTAAACTAGTCCCTAATTGTCAGCATCATTACAGTTTACTCTTTCCTTAATCGGAGGATTACCAATTACTCTACTTCTTGACTTTCAACTTTGAATTTTTTTGGTGTCATTAATAATTGCAGCCCACGCCTCCGCATTTCCTATTATCTCAGCCAAAGCCCAAGAGATGCGCGACTCACTGCCACATTGCAAGGAGCATCTCGTTGCACCAGCGGATGATGAAGATCAGCCCTTTCTGGCCTCCGGTACCTGCCGCTCCTCTGTTTGGTGCCAAGCCCTCGAATATGAGCTTGGCTCCGTCCCCCGAGCTGCATTCTGGGAGAGGTGGTGTCGTGAGCTTGGCTCAGGAGAGCAAAGTCCAGCCTTTGGCTTTCTTCCCTGGTCAGCCTTCTCCTGTTTCAAATTCTAAGGATAAGACTTCCCAGGCTGCCAATGTCGCCGAGTCTCCCCAGAAAAAGCAGATGTTGCTTCAGCCTGGTTTACCTCCCGGTGCTGCTACTAACATGATGGTATGTTTCGATTCACATTTTGTTGACTTATTTGTCTAATTAGTCATTTTTCTTACTCTTTCAAAACGTTTACATCGTAACTTTAATGGTAATTTGGTAGTGTTTCATTTTCGTTATTATTTTATTTTATTTTGATTAATTTACTAGGTCAAGATTTCAATTTTCAAATAATTTAGTGTATAAAGTAATCAGTTTGGCGTAACCATTTTCTATGTTGAATTTCAGCCCGCACCGGCCTTGTTCTTTCCGATGGGTCAACAACAAGCAGCTGCTTCTGCCCGTCCTGGTTCTGGAAAGTCTCAGTCAACAGCTAGTGCTGCTGCATCAGCGAGCACGTTGACCTCACTTCCGATGGGGGCTGCTGTGTCAAATGCTCCTCCAGCAATGAGCTTCAGTTACCCAAATATGAACGGGAGCGAGGCTCAGGCTCAATTTATGGCAATTCTAGGGAACGGTTCATATCCCTTCCCCATTCCTGCACATGTTGGGGCAGCACCACCGTATAGGGGATCACATCCTCAAGCCATGCCTTTCTTTAATGGCTCTTTCTACCCTTCTCAAATGCTACACCCTTCACAGTTGCAGCAGACTCAGAATCATCAAAATCCTGGCATTTCTAGTGCACCCTCCACTTCGTCTCACAAGCATTTGCAGAATCAGCAACAGCGCCCCCAAGGGAGCGGGCCTAATCTTGGCAACCCAAACCAAAATTCTAGCCTGCAGAATCTTCAAACTACCAAATCCCGAGATATGGGCGGGGAGGACAGTCCAACTACAGCTGATAGCCGTAACAGACCAAACATGTCTGTCTATGGCCCAAACTTTGTCGTGCCCTTCCATTCACCTAGTTTTGCTTTGATGCCTTCATCGCTTGGTGGTGGTAATCATGGTGACAAAAAGCATCAACAGCAGCAGCAGCAACAACAACAACAACAATCGCAGCATTCCGCCTTAAATTCTCCCTTTCCAATGTCCTTTGCAACTATTAATGGTGCTGCTACCCCAGGACTTGATATCTCATCAATGAGCATGCCAGAGGCAGCCAAATATAGCTACCAGATGATGGCTGCTGCTGCACAAGCTGCTCAACAAGGGAAAACCGATTATCGTGGTCCTGAAAATGGAAAACCTGTGGCCGGTGATGCATCCAATTTGGATGAAGAAAGAAGGGCCATGCCTTCTAGAGCTTCGACTGGACAGTCCATTGCTTTCTCCAGGGATACTGCTGAGAATGCTGTTGTTGACAGCTCAACAAGAAGTCTTAAACAACAGCAGCAGCAGCAGCAGCAACAACAACAGTCACAAATACTCTTTTCTAAGCAGCAGCAATATACATCGCCATCATCCGGCAATACTCATAGCAAAACTCCGTCGACAAGCAACAGGAATGTTTATCCTGATAATCAGACATCCTCGACAATCATGGGTGCTAAGTTCACAAGTAATTTATCTGGGTATCCAAGTGGGGGTCCCACTCAGTCACAGTGGAAGAATTCTGTCAGGCCAAACACATCTCAAATGTCGACTCCTTCTATAACTGCTACTTCGAGTCCTTTAAATGTAAAGAGCCTCCCTCAGCAACAAGGGAGATCCCAAAATCAGACCCATATCTCTTTTGGAGCATCACAAGGGCAGCAAACCCACAGTAGCAGCCACGGCCACGCCACCGTGGGTTCACCCTCAAACTCGTCCATATCAAAGTCGACTGGTGGAAGCCCACGGACAAGTGCAAGTAACAAGTCATTGGGTCAGCAGGGTAAGAACTCACCTTCCCAAACTCAAAGCGCCCAAAAATCATCTATCTTGGGTAGTCCGCATATAGTGTCGAGTACAAGCTCAGCTGGGAAGCCCTTATTGCAACAGCCGCATCAGCAGCCACAATTGTCAAAGCAGAGTATACAGCAAGCTCAACTCTACTTCTCCAATTATATGCAAGCCAATACTTCTGCTGCGATGGTCGGAACTGGGTATTATCTTCAGCAGCAGCAGCAGCAGCAACAGCAACTGCAACAACAGCAACTGCAACAACGGCAACTACAACAACACATGCAACAGCAGCTGCAGGGCTCAAAGTCTAAAGGATCAGCTCCTCCCATTTCCTCAACAACATGCAGTCCAGTCACTACATCTGATCCCTCTAAACCTCTAGGCACCGCTAGTCAATTGAATGCTGCTGCAGCTAATAATAATAATAATAACAACAGTAAAGGTGGTTTGCATTCTCTTGGGATGTTTCAAACTGCTCAGTCTTCTGGTGGGTCCCATCAGCTAACACCGGCATCTTTCCCATACTTAAATGCCGTACCCCCGGGGGTCCCAGTAAAACCTTCTGATCAGAAGCAACCTGCTGGTGACTAGACTCACTCCCTTCAGTGATCATTTAACACATACAAGAACAGGATGGAAGGGTTTCTGATAAATCCTCGAAACTTTGAGGGGAGCTTGGATGGGTATTTGGGTACTTTCCACGCAGGAGGCCGACAGTTCCGGGCAGCCTGGGGGCGTGGGACTCGGATGGACCTGCACTCAAGGACGATGATCTTTAACTGGGTGGGTGATGGGGTTGGTTTGGCAAGGGCAGGTCAGTGTTGTCGGTGTCGATGTCGATGTGGGATGGATTGTCATATTTGGAGTGATGATGGGATGAAAGTCAGGAAAGTTGAAGGAAGTTTTGGCAGGGATTCTTTTATAATGATACTTAGATGAAATGTGGAGATAGTAATAGTAGTAGTAGTAGTATTATTATGATTATGATTTGTTATTATAGTGAAGTGGTAGAAGTCTGATAGTAATTGTGTTGTCTTTGGAGTTTTGTTTGTTTGTTTGTTAGTTTATGAAAGTGGTGGGGGAATGAGAGAGAGAGAGAGAGAGAATGGGTGAATGAAGCTCCCTCCACAAATGACTTCACATGACATCCACAAACAAATTGATATCTTTGGACTTTTATTTGGGTGGGTCACCCACTTTTTTTAAATTTTTTTTATCTAATTATGTGACTTTAAAGAGTATTCCCTAGCAAATATCTTGCCGAACAATATCAATATCAATATCTCCCTAGTGGACTTTATTTTAGTGCTTTTTATTTGTCTTGATTGGCCCACTCTTTTTTAAATTTTATTTCCTTTTATTACCCCCTAGATTTTAATTTCATGTGAGTCGGTCTTACGCAAGAGATTGTGATTCGTGAGAGTTAACTATGGAGCATTACTCTGTGTTACATTTGCTGTCTTTTTACAATTAAATTGTGAAATTCTAGTGATTAAGGTCCTGAAAGTGGCTGAATTGAATTGAAATGAAATGAATTTTCTTAATTTGATTGATTAGGTGAGTTTGAACTAAATTGAAATGAATGGGATTGGAATTCATCATGTTCAACATTAGATGAGGTGTGCTGAATGTAAGTCGGAAAGAACGGTGAATATATTTCGCCGAAAATTTCATTTTTAGTCATTAAAAAGGAATAAATCAAATAAAAAATTAAGATTAATGCATGGCATAATATATTTTTAATTTTTATAATAATAATAATAATGGATGAATGGGAAAAAGGGGATGGTATGGGTCCATGAGATGAGATGACCCATTAAATAAACATGTGAAATTGGATTTTTACTGCTTTGCTTTGCTTTGCTTTGGTTGGGTGAACTCACCGTGTGGGACTTTTGGGCAAAGTGCAGGTCAGGTTGGCATTAACCTTTTTCTCCCAAGACAATAAAGAAAACGAAATGATGATGGGTCCCACCTTTGTCTTCTGCTTTTGACACGTGGCTCAACTTGATGTCACTTGACAATACAGACATCATCATTCTTTTTTTTCTTTTTTTTTTGTAAAATTCAATTTTATTGGTTTTTCAAAACCTATATCTTGAGATTTTATAGAGTTAAGGGAAAGGGCCTCCTATGGTCTATAGGATATGGTTGCCTCATGTATGCCCCACTATGATTTGACTCAAGTTAAAACTAGATCTTTCACTTTGATGTGCAAGTAATATTGAAATGTATTCTAGATTATGGTATTCCTCATTTGTCTAACATGACTATGTTTGGTTGTTTAAGTAAAACTAAAGTAAAAAGTAAAGAGCAAATAAGGAAAAATTTGAGTGTAAAGTCGGTTGTCAATTACCGACTCATCGTGAAATTGATAGGACTAAGACGTATTTATTAATACCCTTGTCTAATACTGCGTAGGGGTTAAGATCCTCTTCATTACTTATTAATGGTATAGATATAATTCTGGAACGATCCAATGGTTGTTACATTAATCATCTAAAGTGTATGAAAAGTAAAGAAGTAGTACTCGTATTATAATAAAATGTGAGAGGAAATGGAGAGGAAGTAATGGAGGTGATTTTTATCTGAGAGATGGTGCATGTTGTTAGTGTATGTAGTGAAAGGAAAAAGAGCATGAGTGGCTAATTAATCACGCATTAGATGAGAGTGCGAAATGATTAGAGCATAAAGTCGTTACAAGCAAACCCAAAACAAATACTTCGTTCTTTTTTTAATGTTTGCCTCATTTCCTCGATATATGTGAGAAATATTTAATTAAAATAGGATAAACATTTAAAAAACAGAGGGAGTAATACAACAAACCAAAATAAGTAGCAAGGGTAATACAGTGGATGTCGAAATCAGGTGACGACATGTATCAGTATAATGTTAGTTCAATCGATTAACAAAGTGAAGGTTGATTTCATACAGTTATGACTATGATTAGGATTATATTTAACAAAATTAACAAAAGTGAACGTAACTAAACACAAAAGACACAAGTATGATGAAAATTATGAGAGAATTAGGGTCTATCAGAGTATCGGGTTCAAAAGTGTGATAACTAATAATGTCGAGGTTGTAATGGATAGTTGAATCGAGAAGTTGAACAACACAATTTAACAAAAAAACGCAAAAAATTGTAAAAAAAATACTCCCTCTGTTTCTTTCGACCAAGAGATTTAGTATGATTTCTCAAATTTACCGAGAGATTTAGTTTTAAAATTTAACACCGAGAATGAACCCGTGTTGAACTTTAAAACAAATGTTCAGTAGTCATGGGTACTTGTATCAGACATACAACTCAAAAGTGGATAGAATCATTGCCCATTTTGAGCTCAATGGCCCTCCAGAATAAGGACCACTGCTGCTGCAAGTACATAGTCCTTACGCCTTTCGTCCCACTTACAAAGGGTTGCTGAATGCTGATATATGGTTAAAAGGATAAAAAAGAGTTGGCAAAATTGGCAGAGAAATGATTTCAATTCTCAACTGAGTAGTTGTCTACCACTGAATATTTGTCTACACTGTTTTTTCAAGTTTTGGTCACAAAATATAAAAGAATCGGAGTTATTAGTTCGAAACAGGACCAATCAATCTACCCAAAACATGTTTCCTTGAATCGGAGTTTTTCATCACCCGACACTTCCCCATTGCAAAATTAGAGACGAGCATTGCCCTTCCATTGATCCTGTTAATATCGACGACCAACCATCATTCACTATATTATGTGCAGGTTCTTCCGATGTCCCAGGCTGATAGTACAGATTAGGCAAAGTCATCGCCAATTCGCCATCACTTTGCTTCAAGATACTTCCTCGGGCAAAGTCAAAGGCTCATGCTTTTACTCGCCAGCAGGTTGCTTCTGCTCAGTAGGTTTTACTGGGACGGTTGAGGAAACAGGGTTCAAGTACGGGAATGATGCTGGCAACAGCTGACCAGATTGAACACCGTTGAAAATCCCCTGACCGAGCAAACCGACTTTAGCTTTGGAAGAGTCGGATGTTATGGCATTTGCAAAACTAACTGGGGTGCTTAATGATAACATCGCACTTGAAGAAGTCGGAGGATTTGATCCTTGTGATTTTGGACCCTGTTGTTGCTGCTGCTGCTGCTGCGGGTGCTGTTGTTGTTGTCTCTGAAGATAATACCCGGTTCCAACCATTGCAGCAGAAGTATTGGCCTGCATATAGTTGGAGAAGTAAAGTTGAGCTTGCTGTATACTTTGCTTTGACAATTGCTGTTGCTGTGGTGGCTGCTGCGACTGGGGCTTCCCTGATGCGCCCGAAGTCGACATAATATTAGGACTACTGCCTAATATAGACGGTTTCTGGGTGCTCAAAGATGGGGATGGTGAGTTTTTACCCTGCTGACTTGTCCTTGGGCTTCCACCAGCTGACTTGGAAATTGACGAGTTTGAGGGTGACCCCACCGGAGCTTGAATGCTATTATGGGCTTGGGTCTGCTGCCCTTGTGATGCTCCAAATGAGATATGGGTCTGACTCTGCTGAGGCCTCCCCTGCTGCTGAGAAATGTTCTTGACAGTCGAAGGAGCTGAAGTGGAGGTAATACAAGGAGGAGACGATATTTGAGATGTGTTTGGCCGGACAGAATTCTTCCACTGGGGCTGTGAGGAGGGAGTCGGAAACCCAGATAAATTACTCGGGAACTTGGCAGCCATAATGGTCGAGGAAGTGAGATGATCCGGGTATACATTCCCGTTGCTCGTGGACGAAGTCTTGCTTCGAGGATTGGCTGCATTAGGTGGTGTATATTGCTGCGGTTTGGAAAAAAGCATTTGTGATTGCTGCTGCTGCTGCTGCTGCTGCTGCTGTTGTTTAAGGTTGAGACTCCGTGCTGAACTGTCACCAACATTGTCAGCTGAGTCCCTCGAGAAAGCAATAGACTGGCCAACTGAAGACACGGAAGCCCTTGAAGCCATGGCCCGTCTTTCATCATCCAAACTGGAAGGGTGGTCATTGGTTGGCCCTGCTCCGTGTTTCCCGTTTTCAGGACCACGGAAGTCTGACTTACTGTGTTGAACTGCTGCCTGTGCAGCAGCCATCATCTGATAGCTATACTTGGCCGCATCTGGAAGACCCTGTAGAAAAGCATGGTTCTGCGACATTGACGAAATATCAAGACCGGGTGTGTTTGCACCATTTATAGTTGCGAAAGACATTGGAAAAGGCGCGCTAAAGGCTGCTTGTTGAGATTGTTGCTGTTGTTGATGCTTCTTGTCACCATGATTACCGTTAGGAATTGAAGGCATCAAAGCGAAGTTGGGTGAATGGAAGGGCATGACAAAGTTCGGGCCATAGACACTCATGTTGGATCTGTTACTGTTACGGCTATCAGCTGTTGCTGAAGGACTGCCCTCACCACCAATATCTCGCGATTTAGCCGCTTGAAGATTCTGCATGCTCGGATTTTGATTTTGGTTTCCAACAGTTGGACTGCTACCTTGAGACCGCTGCTGTTGGCTCTGCAAATGCTTTTGAGAGGACGGCGCAGATGTAGACACACTAGCATTCTGATGATTTTGCTGCAACTGTGAAGGGTGTAGCATCTGAGAAGGGTAGAAAGAGCCATTAAAGAAAGGCATCCCTTGGGGATGCGACCCTCTATACGGTGGTGCAGCCCCAACATGTGCAGGAATGGGGAAAGGATATGGACCGTTCCCTAGAATCGCCATAAACTGAGTCTCGTTCCCATTCATATTTGGATAGCTGAAACTCATTGCAGGAGCAGCACTTGAAACAACACCTCCCATAGGAGCCGAAGTCAATGCGCTCGTTGAAGCTGCACCACTAGCCATTGACGGAGACTTCCCAGAACCAGGACGGGCAGAAGCAGCAGCCTGTTGTTGACCCATTGGAAAGAACATGGCAGAGGCATGCTGAAAATTCAAGCAAGTTCAAAGGGTTAAAATTCGCAGACAGAAGGACAAGTCTGTCTATGTGAGACTTGTAGAAAATGATACTCGCAACTCATCAAAAGGAAAAACAGTGAGCATTGTATGAGATCGTATCACTTTTTTTAGAACAAAACATCTTTATTTCCTTGCATATACAGTATAACAATAGGGATGGCAATCGATTGGTATTGGATCTGGTTTATCAGATGCAAATCCTTATTGGATCACCAATCCATACCCAAATTTGACTCAAATAAAAATTTCTCCACATGGCAAAAAGTGACCCAATCAGAAAGGATTTGAGTATAAATGGATCGGTGATGGTAACGGATTTGGCTTGTATTTTTTCTTAATTGGGTTCACGTGTGTCCTAAAATAATGGATCGGGATAAGACTTACCATCATGTTACCCGGAGCACCAGGAGGTAACCCAGGCTGAAGCAGCATTTGCTTTTTTTGGGCAGACTCGGGCACACTACCAGCCAGGGGAGACTTGTTGCCCAAAGGCTGACCATGACCAGGGAAGAATGCCAAAGCCTGAGTTTTGCAATCTTGAGCTGCACCACCACCTTTAGCGGCATGCAGATCAGCTGATGGCTTTGCACCAAAAAGAGGAGGCGGGGCAACGGGTGGCCAAAAAGGGCTGATCTTCATCATCTGCTGATGCGCCATGATGCTCCTCGCAACGTGGCAGTGAGTTGCGCATCTCTTGGGTTTTGGCTGAGATAATAGAAAATGCGGAGGAGGCGGCGTTGGCTGCAATTTATTAATGAATAACACCCATTCAAAATTCAAAGTTTTTATGTATGTAATCCACCAATTAAGGAAAGATTAAACTAATGATGATGACAATTACAGGGAGTACTTGTACTTAATTAATGATCATTATTATTATTATTATTATTATTATTATTATTTTACTAGTGTATGTTTAATTAATTAGTAGAGTAAATACTAAACAAACCTGAATGGGTGGAGGTGCCATTGTGGTGCCATCCATTGATACAACACCTTGCATTGGTCCCACATATCTGTTTTTCATCAAATACAATAATTGATGTTAGTACAAGTATATTTTATTTTTCTCCCCACTTCACTATATTATATTGCCCCTTTTCTATATAATATACTCCATTATTATTTTACTCATTGGTGATTGAATCATGGAAACTTTCAACTTGACAAAGGGTTTGAATAATGAATATACAAACAACTCCTAGTACATAAGCATTAGCATCCTTTAATAATGCAGAGTACTAGGAGTAGTTTCCTATCTAGACTCCATCATCCCTTCAATTTTGTTCAGTATCACTTTATGTCTTATTCGTATCTTTCAAGATTTTGGCAGAATGCGATCTAAAACATCTTATAGGAAACGGCCTCTGAGGAAACGAAGACGATCTCTCCTAACTACTCCGTATATTGTAATGCATTTACGAAAAAGGAAGAGAATAAAGACGAGGAAACGAACGAACCCCATAGGAGGGAGCCCACCATGCCATCCAGAAGGCACTGACATTGGAAACGGCCCCGGCCCCGAACAACCTGGCTGCTGCCCACCTGGAAATTTTCAAAAAAAAAAAAAAAAAAACACTCCATTTAATGACCCTTTGCTCAATTCCTGGAAAATAAATAAACCTTGAAAACACACAAAAAGAGAGAAAAAAACAAAGGTTTTGGTTACACAAATTTCTTACCAGACTTACTACCATCTTTAACACAGTTTTTGGGGAGTTGCTGCTGTTGTTGTTGCTGGAAATTATTCAACTTGTTGTTCTCATTGTTGTTCACACCAGTCTTCTCCAAATCAAGCTTGAGACTAGATTTACTACTACTCTCACGCTGAGGTGGCGGTGGCGGTGATGACAGCGACAGTTTGGCTTTATGCTGGTGGGGCCCGCCCTTCGTTGTCGATTTGGTTTCATCCCCACCACTTCCACCTGGCACCCTACTCGATTCAGCACAACCACCACCACCACCAACACCAACACCGGTTTCACTGTCGATTTTCAGTGACTCGTGATCCTCCACCTTATTTGTCTTGGATTGAATATGAATACTACTCCCATAAATTGACTGGGTCAATAAAAAAAACAAAGATAATTAAAATTGGGAGTGATATATGCAGTACAACTCCACAACCACAACCACAACCACAACCACATCCACCATTATTATTTTTAATACTACCAAAGTTCAACAAATCCAGAACTTTATTTTAAAAATCTTAAAAAATTGAATTGATATATTCCTAAAAAATAATAAAATAAAAAAGGTAGGAAAAAGTGGGACCCTCACCGTTTCCCTATCCCTATCCGTGACCATAGAGTTCTCATCTCTTACTTCTCCTTCGCCGTACTTCCCCGCTTCCTCCTCCTTTTCCGGCGACGCTGGTGCCTTTTTTTATTCAAATTAAAATTTAAAAATGTCACAATTATTTTAATTTAATATTATATTAAAAAATATATTAAATTATTAAAATTATATTAAAAAAATAACTCTGTACTCTGTATTAAATAATGATAATATTATTAAATAAAAAGAGTAAATCCTGACCATGAGATCTATCTGCAACTTATCTCCCCTGCGATTTTCTTGCTCTACAGGAGATGAATTTCTGCATGAAAATAACAGAGTGAAGAAAAATCAGTAACCCAACTCCGTTTTCAATATTCGGGCCCCATTTCGATAAAATACTCCTCACATATAGGGGCCAAAAAAAAGTAAAGGAGAATGAGATAAGCGTACGGTTTGGCAGAAGTGGAGGAGGAATGGACACGATGAAGATTACTTGAAGAATCCAACATTGGTGATGAGGATGAAACAACTTCATCCACTTTTCCTGCGGACCACACCATTTCATTTCTTCCTTTATCCATCTTCTTCGATACGCTGCTACCACCATTGTTGTTCGTTACTGGAATCTCTTGTTCTTGCGACTTCGATACCGGGTTGCTCCGTTGGCCTTCGTCTGGGTGTAGCCGCGGCCGTTTTCGCTTCGGAGCTGTCGAATTCGATTCATGAGGTCGCGGAGTTGATTCAATTGGTGGCGGAGCTGGTGGTTGAGTTTGTCGCATGAGACCGTATAGAACCTCGGCGACTTCAATTTCAATCTCGTCTTGAACTGAGGGTGAAGGTGATGGTGATGATTTCGATGCCGGCTTTGGTGGTCTGTGTGTCACTCCGTTGGGCTTCTACACCGGAATAAAACTCGGGTCAATAATCAATGGACAAATATAGAGTCGAGAGTGATGTGATGTGATGAAATTAAGATGATGTACAAAACTGACGTTTGACATCGGAGCTGATGACGGTGACGGTGATGGAACTCTCGGTGTTGAACTCGTCCCTACCGCCAGCTCCTCCGCCGCCGCCGCCATGTCTGACTGCACCGGCGAGGATGAATCCAACACTCCGCTTGAACTCCACTTATGTGACCTCTTCGCCGAAGCTGAAATAAACACAAATCCGCCATTAAAATCACAGAAACAGTGAAATACCAAAAAAAAAAGAAAAAAAAAAGATGAAGTAATTTGACGAACCGGAGCGAGCTTTTCTGGGGATGCCGATCATTTCATCAGTCGCCTTCCAAGATGGAGTCACCCTATACACCTTCGTCGGCGGAGATGACGTCATATGAACCTGACTCAACTGATAACTCACACCAATTCGACCACCACTTCCGCCGCCGCTTTTCCGTTGACTAGTGAAACTCCCGGCCACCGGAGATGACGTCATATGATCCTGAGTCAACTGATAACTCACACCAATTCGACCACCACTTCCGCCGCCGTCGTCGACGTCATCATTCACGCTTTCTTCAGAACTCTCATCGACACCGTCAGCTCTCCTCCTTTTATTCCGACTCATCCTCTCTCTATCCTTGAGCGTCCGATCTCTCAACCTCGCCGCCTCTTGTAATCCAATCGTTCCTTCATTCAAAAACAAGTTACATCGGTTACAAAATCATAAACGAGGAAAACGGTGTCGTTTTGAGATCTAGTAAGAGTGCATACCTGGAGAATCACGATGATGACGACGGCGGCGGCGGGTGTGTAATAAGTTAGCCATGACCGGCGGACTGGCTTTATAGAAAGCATATGCTTCTTCAATCTCATCCATTTTTATTTTCTTTATTTTCGAAATCTCATCCATCATTCATTCATCTACTCTCATCTCCTCCCAAAAAAACCCCACTCTCTATAATTTAATTCAATTTAATAACAAATAAATAACAAATCTAAAGAAAAAAAAAAAAGAAGAAATAATAATAATAATAATAATAACAATAATAATGGTGAGATCTTTGAAGAGATGAGTAAAACTGGAAAAGAAAAGATCTGAGCTTTCACTATTTTCTCTCTCTAAAAAGAATGATTATGATTATTATCTGCAGACTTGGGGGCATCTCTTTCTCTTTCTCTCTCTCAATATACACTTAAACAGAGAGGGTGGGGGTGGGGGTGCGGGTGGGGGTGGGGGTGAGGGTCTGATACCACAACGTAGTTGAATCGGGGCCGTTGATTGAGATTAGATCGAAGGGTTGGAAAAGGGGTTGACTGAGTTGGCAAGATGTGGGGCGTTGGATAGTCAGTGGTGCCCATCGTGGCATTAAACATATCTCCACGTGGCTCGAATATCTTTCTTCTTTTATAAGCTTCCAATCTTTACTCATCAACAACCCATCTCTTCCCCTCCCTTCCCCCAATTAATCCCTCATCCTATTATCAGTATTTTTTTTAATTATTAGTATAAAATAAATAAAATATCATTCAAAATGATCGTTTTATTTTGTACGGATTATATGTTTTTATAACAAGTGTATTCTTTATATTGTTTTTTTATTGATACTTCCTCCGGTTTTTAATTTTTGCCTCATTGTTTTTTCCACACAAATTAATGAAAGTATAAAAATAATGATAAAGGGAGCAATGATGATGCAAATGAGGTGACTTTGACATGTGTGTATAGTTAAGAATATAAATGGTATATTTAATTATTTTTTGATGGCAAATGGTGTAAAAAGGTGAATACATAAGAACATTTTGGTAAAATATACAACACAAATATGGAAAGTAGAGAAGTGGGGCAAAAAATAAAAACCTGTCATATAAGGAATACAGGGCAATAATTAAAAAACGGAGGGAGTACAATCTTTTGTAAAGAAATTTATAGATTTGATGAAATAATCTTTAAAATGATGAACTTTCTCTATTTTGACAAATAGTGACCGATATCTGACCTCAATTGTATTACCGTAGATAGAAATTTCATTACTCTCACTATTTGTACATAATTCTTGAACAGTTAAACCTCTTCTAAAGAGAGAGCAAACTCAACAAAGACATAGAATCCACCTCTTATATACTTTCTCCTCCCTTTTCACCTTACATTTTCGTCTGTCTTTCTATTTTTATTCTCATTCCATTCATTTCAGTAGATACGAAATTAAGGAGTTTTTTTTGTATCAAGATCAATAGTAAAAGGTTATGAAATACTTCCTCCGTTTCAATAAGTTCTTTGCATTTGAGTTTTGGGCATTATTCATGAATGAAAAGAATTGTCGATATAACTTCTACTCATATAAGATAAAATATAGTCAAGATCTTGTTTAAATATAGTCAAGATCTTGTTTAAATTATCTAATCGAGTGCGTTATAAATACTAAATTTTTATATTTAAAAATATGTAACTAAATATATGGACAAAAAACATGCATTGGAAAGGGGAAAAAACAAATACTCCCTCCGAATTTACAACATTGCCCCATTTTTTTTTGGGCTGAGTTCAATATTTTACCTACTTTCCATTTTAAGCCATAAATGTGTGGTTCACATTCACCCACCCATTTCTCTCTTCCTCCTCCTTTTTTGAACCACTCATTTTCTTTTCATTATTTTTCACCCCAAAAGTAAATGGGGTAATCATAAGAACTCGGAGGGAGTATAAAGAATCAAATGGAACGAAGGTAGTACGGGGTAGTGGTCTTGCGACGACTTAATCAGAAACCATCTCATTTAAATATGTAAGTATTTTATTAAATCGTACTCTTTTCTGTATTTATTTTTTAAATGCCATTTGTCGTTTTTAAGGTATAAAAAATTAAGAAAAAAAAAGTATAGGAAGTTACAGTGGGGACATTTACGTTAAATTAGTGTGAATAGAGTCGTATTGAAACTTGCTTTTAAAATTAGTTTATTGCACATCCTCAGAGATATTGGACATTTATGCTATCATATTTTATTGTACATTGTATTATCAATAAACCCATTTTCAATACCAATAAAAAAACATATCTTTTCGACCAAGACATTAGTGGGTGTTCACTGTTCAACCACACCAACAATTATTTTTGTTATTGGTAAACAATGCTTGGGGTCAAACCGGGTACGGGTACACCTTACCCGTTTTGATGAACCCCGCTGCAGCTTTTCGGACCTCTCTCACAAGTTGGGCGGTGTGTAACTGTTTATAAACCGTAATCTCTCTTGTCGTGAAGATATATCCATCAATTTGTTGTATAACGGTCTAACATGTGAAATACTATCGATTTATATAGAAAAGATAAGGAGTAATTTTTTTTTGTTTTAATGTTTTGTATTTTTTCTTTTCAAATGGGTAATATTTGATCCGTTATAATAATATGACGAATAACTTCGTTACAGATAAGAATATATAGCTACTATTTGTCAAAATAGAGAAAGTTCATCCATTTGAAGACTATTCCATCAGACCTATGTACTTCGCGAAAGATTGTGTCAATAAACAACAATATATAAAAGACTATGCAGAAGCGCTTTATTCTAATAACGGTCTTTGTCTCAGTTCTTTATTTATTTTTTACAAATATGTATTCAGTTCAATTTGACATCGTTTGTAGATGTCGAATGACTTATTATTAATGATATTGAAATTCACTTCGAAAAAAAGGATGGTTTATAAATCACTGGAGTTGCCAACATTAATAAGAAGACCTTGAAATGAAGAGTGAAATCCTTGATTTATTTTTCACATACCTAAGACGTTTACATGCAAAAAATAAGCATTATTACGGAGTACTGTTTGGTACACAAAAATAAACATTATTTTAAATGGACATGAGACAGAAGGGTTGGAGAATGTCGACAACATTAAAATGACTTTTTCTTTTTGTACCAAGAAAACGGGTCGTTATATCTTTAAATTAGCCAATAATAATCATTTAGTGTAAGTGAATGAAATATTAACATCACATCAAGGGCAAAAAATGAATACGGATAGGAAAAGATAACAAAGGAGATGACTGGAAACGGGGTGTTTTAGTGTTGGGCTCTTGAAAATGATGGGGTTAAGAATAAGAAACAAGAGACATTGACGACGCGATCCAAAAGGTATCTAGTTGGCACTTGCC
The DNA here is from genome assembly GCA_958450325.1 of Agrostemma githago. Classification (NCBI taxonomy): domain Eukaryota; kingdom Viridiplantae; phylum Streptophyta; class Magnoliopsida; order Caryophyllales; family Caryophyllaceae; genus Agrostemma; species Agrostemma githago. The sequence goes on along the minus strand of OY288247.1, from coordinate 73,867,477 downwards.
ACTAAATTACTCCATCCGTTCCAATGAATTGTTTACCTATTCTATATTGGAACGTCTCAATGAATTGTTTATCTTTCTATTTTAAGAATGCTTTTTATATGTAATTTTACCTTCTCATGAGTTTTGCTCCACATGTCAACTCCTCATTGGATCTTTACCCTTGTGCCAAACCCAAAGGCAAACAATTCATTGAAACGGAGGGAATAAATACGGACTATCCTTCTTGCACTTCCTTATTTCACTCCTTCAATTTAAGTTTTGTTCCAAAAATAAAAGATATGTTAAAATTTTTGAGTACATGAATTTACACCATAAATAATACTCGATCGAGTACAATGAATTGTTTGATAATATTTCATCCTCTTCACTAACATGTTTCACATTTTTATTTTAGAAAAATTCACTCAAATATTTCACTTTCCTAATACATGTTATGTGGTTCATATTATCTGTGACCACATTTTTTTTTTCACCTTTAGGAAGTACAAACAATTAGGAAAGACTATCTTTTACTCCGTATTAACTTATTAAATGCTTTGTATCATTTTTCTTAACGATATTTCTAATATGTACCCACTAGACACATGTTAAAATATAGTATAAAATAAGAATTACATTGATACGGTCTAAGTATGGACGTAGGTAAATACGAGTATGATTTAATATTTCAATTTCTCGGAATAATATCGATAGATGATTCTACTTTTACATTAAGATGGATAAAACAATAATTTTACTTTTTTTTGGTAAGTATTTTGCTTGTCTTATTTTAACTACTCCATCCGATTTTTGGGTGAAAAATAAGGGCGTAGGAATGTGTGGTTCAAAAGAGAAAGAAAGATGAGAGAAAAATGTAAGGGTAATTCTAGACCACATGTTGATGACCCAAAATAGAAATGGAAAAGAATAATGTTTCAGCCCAATAAGGAAACAGGGAAAATAAATAAAAATCGGAGGGAGTATTTGACTAGTAGATTCAAAAAGCTATTTGACCAGTTATAATTTATAAATTTAAGACGGATATAAGTTGTAAATTTGACCAGTTATAATAGTTTTACTCTTTCTATAAAGAGACAATCTAATCAAATTTTTTATTTTTTTATGTCAAAAGACTCTGTCATACAATCTTCATATCATTCATCTATTTAGACAGAATATCATTACTTTTTACTCATTTTAATTTAGGTGAATTCATAAAATCATTTAATTTATTGATAATAATACGATTATTTTTATCGCTTTCTTAAAAGTTGTCAAATATCGAAGATAAATTTTGGGGTTTTACTGCTTGAGAGGGACCAAAGAGCTATGTATCCTCTCCCCACCTGTAGTCAGTAGTCAGGATTCATTCAGTAACTGGATTCTATTTCTACCACCATTTATTTCTGTCAAACTCTAAAATAACAGGCCCCTACTGCTACTACTCCTACTCCTACTCAACAGCGCACATCTCGTGGAGTATCACAGCCGTTAGATTGGAGGCTGACTTGGCATGTGGCCCCATCCACAGATGACGTGGTACCAGGGGCGAAATTTCCGCCTTTGGATTACTTGGGATATTTACTCGGGTCACCTTGATCACCAAGTAAGAGCAGTATTATCATGAATTCATGATCCAATTGCTAAAGAGGTCAGCTCAAAATAGAATTGTAACTTGTTGATTGATACACACGTATACACCAAAATTCTATATATTTCGTTATTTATTTAGGTCTAATATCAATAAATATTGTGATAATATTTTAGGATACTTTAGAATATTTTTAGCTTACTATCTAAGCTACTGGGCTATAAATACGGTCTTGTACGTAGGATTCAGAGGAGGTCAGATGGAATAAGTCTCATACACGACCCCATCATCCTCATTGCACTTAAATGGAATAAGTCACAAAAAAAAACCCATCTTCCTCGTACGGATCGACCCTAACCTTTGAGATGGAATCAAGAGATCCACGAAAGTTGTAACCGTCAATCTTTCGATTATCAAATAAAACTCTTGTTTCCATATTATTTTGTATCTGTTATTTAATTATCGTATGAAATTTTATGTTTTACAACACTTTATAAATAAATACGGAGTAGGAAACTATTAATAGGAAGACAAAGTATTTTTTATTTTCTATTTTTTTAATAGTAACGGATATAGAAATACGGAGTATGTTAGAAGATATGTAGGAGTAGTTGTACCAAATGTTGTCAGGATCATGATTCTACTTTGGATCGATAGGGAGGATAGAATGAAGAATCGGATCGCGAAAACATATGATTGAAGATCAAAGTACTTATTTATTCATATCTAATGATTTTAATAATCATTTTACGAACTTGTTTCTATGACTTAGAAGAAATTTGAGTTTTACGAGTATTCCGTATTAGTTTTTTACTACGGAGTTGGATCGTAGGATCGTAGTGTGATCCTATCTTTAAAAATTTTCAAATTAATAGAATTGTACAATTCTACTACAATGATTGAATCGTAAGATTCATGATCGGTCAAACATTTTTAGAATGTAAAATCGTTCCAACAACAATGGTTCTACCGCTATCTCATTGACTGAGAGAGAGTCACAAAACAAAAAATAAATTTATTATAATTCTCCCTTCCTAATTAAGTGAGAGATCTCTCAATAATTTATTACTATGTAAAAGATTACTTTGTATTTCTCTAAATATTTTATACTCGGTAGATAAATAAAGTTAGGGGTCGTTTGATTACCTCTTAAATCAGGTGAAGTAGAACTTCCCATGAATTGAGAAATTGGGATGCTGTTTGGTTGCCCACTTTCCGGGAATTGTCATTTCTCCCTTGGTGGGGAAATTGGGATACAAATTCACGTGAATTTAAATTTTCAATAACTCTATCTTTTCATGGTGAACCAAACGAACCCTTAAATATTAAACGAGAACTATTTGTTTGGTGTAATTTGTGTTATTTTTAGTGTGCCTGTTATTGTTTTTGTTTTTTCAGTAGCTTTGCGTTGGCCTTTTGTCACGTTCGTGGGGGATGTGGCTGCCTCTGCATCTTTTAAGTACTCTGACGTGCCTTTTGGGTCCTACGCACCTATTTCTTTTTCAGCTTTAATTTATTATCACTAATTTTCCAATACTTCATACTCGTATCTCCTAAGACGAGATGACGAGTATGTCCCTGTTATTTTGGATTTATATTCAGTCAGTTTCAGTTGAGTTCAGTTCAGCTTTAGGAGTCATATTTTGTCTCTATATTTTAGTCAATTTCAGTTAAATTAAGTTCAGTCAGTTATAGTCCAAAAGAACATAGCCTATATTATTTGTAAGATTAAAATGAGTAATGCGTTTGGTTAGATAGGACAATTATTTCGCTATATTATCCCTTCCATCCGTTATAAGTTCACAAAGTGCGGTATTTTCATAAGTTATTGAGAGATCACCTGTCTGTACCCATTTAAGTCCTATTCGTACCTATTTTATGATTAAATATATCTCTAAATGACAACTTTGTTTATACCGCTTTTTATAACAAACGTACTCCATTTATATTTGTATATAGATTACTTTTTTAGGTTAAGCGTACCTATTTTTATTAGGTTTGGTACCACACATTCATTTGTAATTGGTCTCTCAGTAACCTTAACAAAAGACCGTCTCTCAGTAGACCTCTTCAAGTTTGTGGCGGATACCTCCCTTAATCTCATCCTTAATCTTTATTAATTATCGTTGATAAGGTCAAGTAATTGAGTTTAGTCATCTGAAAGACCGAAATCCAAATAAAGTGAATCGTGTTAGTGTAATAGCATTGACGAAAAAAAGGCCTTTGTTGAGTGAGTAAACTATGTACTCCACATTCATCGATGGAGCTAGAACGAGGGAAGCATATATACTCTCTCCGGTTTTATATGTTTGTCTGTTTCAATATAATCTTCCTCACATATATTAGGGAAATGAGACAATCATATAAAATTTGCAGTTGGTCTCTCTTGCGACGGATATCTTAAGACGGGTCAAGTTGAGGAGATAGACAAATATTTATCTAGGTCCCACCCTCCTTACTTTTGTTTTATCCCCCTATTTGGTATCTATTTGACCCGTCAGACGTTTGTAACGGATATCTCCATCACAAACAAGAATTTGTGTAAAATCTGAGGGGTATGTCCGTAGTGTCTTTCCAAACTATTGTTATGGATTGAACTCTTTGAAATTTTATTCTAGTTCCTATGGGTTGATGTAATCATGTTTTCATGTTATTGTTCATTGGTACACCATACATTAAGAAACCAAATTGTATGTGTATAGGGTACACATTGGATCAAAAGTACCAAATGGTTTCTAAGTTTTTATAGAAAAAGTTGGATTGAAAGAAATTTTATGGAAATAGGAGTGCGTTGAATAGGAATGGGTGGAATATCCAAGTGCAAAGGTACATCATTCCTGTAAGCATTACGAGTACTTCATTTGCATGATGAGCAAACCTATTACCCAACAACAGCGCAGCAGCATCTAAATTGCACATTTCAGGCACTGTACTGTAATGCTGTATCAGTAGTGTACGTATCATTGAAACTCATCCAGAGTATCAGTGACCAACCCACATCATTTTAACTACAACCCTATCAATATTGGGAATCGACGACATGACATGACATGACACTTTGATACTTCACTTTAAATTAATCTTTTTTGTGGAAAATAGTCGTATCCAACACTTTGACACGTGTTAGTTGCAAAAATAAATTACTCGTGGCTCATTCCTCAGCAGTCGGCACCATTCCAAGGCTAGCCATTTTAGACCCAAACATTATTTGTCTGCTACTCCGTAGTTCACAAGAATCACAACTCGGACTCACGTAGCCATTGACATTATCGAACATAACTACATTGACCATTGATACTCTGGAGGTGATGAATGTGGTCGACTGTTATACTTAGAACCTTATACAGAGTACTCTGTACTCCATATCATAGAGATATTACATTCAAAGAGCAAGCTAAAAAAATTACTCCGTATTTTCTTATAATTTGAGACTTCAAAGTGATACTCCATTCGTCTCAATCAATTGTTATTTATGGTGTTTTTTTGTAAGGATGATTTGAAACATATAGATAACATTTGATGACGGAGGGAGGGAGTATTTAGATTGATACCTTACCTAAAAATCATTTGACTACCCTTAGGCCCGAGTAATCAATATTGTGATGTTAACAATAATGATACTCTCTCCGTTCCAATGAATTGTTTGCCTATTTCATATTGGGCGTCTCAATGAATTGTTTGTCTTTCTATTTTAGGAATGTTTTTTATATGTAATTTGATCATTCTCATGAGTTTTGTTCCACTTGTCACTCTCTCATTGGATCCCTTACCCTTGGTGCCAAAAGAAAGGGCAAACAATTCATTGGAACGGAGGGAGTACGTATTATACTGTAGATGTCTTGAACTAATGGTTAAGACAGTGGTGTCTCAGATAATAAATGACATGTTCGATTTCTTTTCCATGTATTATGATACAACTAAATGTAGGACCCGTTGGACAAAGAAACAGAAAAAAAAACAATAATGGTACTCCTCCGATTCTTTGCAATTGCAACATTTGATTAAAAAAAATTGCAATTTCAAAGAACTAACCGGTGGGGACGTGGAGTAGTATACTACTTTGTGTCTACGTGTCGGGTAACCGCGAACCAGTAAGACAAGCCTCCAAAACTTGAGCATTTCCTTGGTATGGGCCTTTATTCGCATAGTATGGACCGTGAGCTTTTTAAATGGACCGAAATTGGAATTTAGCTTCGCGGCTGATCTTAGTCTAACACCATAGTCTTGTACTCCATCTTTCGCGAGCAAATTAATACTTCCTCCGTTGATTGTCTTTTATACGGAGTATTTATTGTGAAAATATTTTTATCAACTATTAACAAATGATCAAGACATAGGCAATTTAAGTGGGGATTGGCTAACTTAACAACTTAATAATAAGTGTTGGCCCAACAATTTAAGCCATGATGGGTTGATTGCTTTATCTTGGGGTGCAAATAATGTCTTTGAATGAATGGATGGTTGGAGCCCTAACTTAGAGATAAGTTTGCAGAGTGTACAAAGTAACTTAAGATTATGGTTAAAACCCAACTATTATATTTATATTTTGTTATTATAGTTACTCCGTTCCAATGAATTGTTTGTCTTTTCTTTGGGCATCAAGATTAAGGGATTCAATGAGAAAGTGACATTTGGATCTGGCAAACAGATCAGGTCGTGTCGTGTTCGTGTCATTGGTAAACGGACCACGAACCCCTCAACCCAAACCCGACCCTTTTAAGTTTCGTGTCGTGTTCGTGTTGAGCCACTTACATAAATGGGTCATTAAGCCTCAACCCAAATCCATTTATTTCGTGTCGTGTTCGTGTCGTGTTTTCGTGTCATGTCCATATTTGGAAAGTATTAACATATTTATGTTAAAAATGATTAAAAATATTTAACAGGTTATTCGTGTCAGGTTCGTGTTTTGGGGTCTCTACCCAAACCCGACCCAATTAAATCTCGTGTCGTGTTCGTGTTGACCCACTTACATAAATGGGTCATCAACCCTCAACAACCCGTTTATTTCGTGTCGTGTCATTTTTTGCCGGCTCTAGTGACATGTGGAGCAAAATGTCAAATTACATATAAAAAACATTCTTAAAATAGAAAGACAAACAATTCATTGAAACGATCCAATATGGAATAGGCAAACAATTCATTGGGACGGAAGGAGTATCTTTTTTGAGACCGTATGAGCCCCTGAATGGGACAAAGGTTGTCTGAATTCGGGTGGTTATGCTAATGCTCCCTTGTATCGCAATTAGCGGTATTATCCCCTTTTAAGGAACATATAATATACTCCGTAATCCTCTCTCAATGGTTACTCCATACTATTCATCGACGGGTGTAAAACGAGTCACTAGGCAAATACATTGTTTATATAATCTGAACTCAGGTTATAAGTATTACGTTCATCCCTCATAAATTCAGCAAGTACTCCGTAGTTGATATCTCCTACCCCGATTCTCAACAAACCGATTTAATAAAGTTAGAAAATACTATTAAGGTGGTTGTGGAGGTTAGAAGCAAGGACTAAGACAGGCAGACAACAAACTTTAGCTTTCTCAAACTTACAAGGCAATTCATAAAGTCGTTAGTAGTGGTAGCAGTCACCACTCAAGCTCACTATCAAACTTTACTAAATCTTGGAATAGTATAAATATCAACACTCTCCCACATACCAAATAAATCACGATCTAATTCCTCTAAAACTCATTATATCCTTCTCCATTACTTCATTCTCAAATCATTTCAAATCGAAACAATACGTGCAATTATGAGTCGGGTAGGACTTCAAGGGCGGGAAATGGCCGGAGCTGCCATCATATTGATGATGTTCTTCGCTTCGCCCGTGTATGGGGTGGTTTACAAGGTGGGGGAGGCGGCTGGTTGGACTACCATTGGCAATGTTGATTACAAAGCCTGGGCTGCTAACAAAACTTTTCGCCTTGGCGATGTTGTTGGTATGCTTCATTTTGTCCATTCAATTCGTTTATTTTTTTTATTCCCCGATTTTTTTTATTCTTTTTTAGATTGTATCAGCTTTGGATATTACTAATTATATTTGAACCTCGATTTTTTTAAGAACATTTCTTTCTTTAAAAAAAAGCAATTTTTCCTGGTTATTTTAATTGGCGTCACTTGTGCTACAGAGTAGAGAGTATTTGCTTATTTTCATTAAATTTTTAAGCATCTGGTCTTTTAGCCTAGGAGATTAAGGTTCTGTTCTTTTGGATTGAAGTAACTTTAACTGAAATGCTTACATAAAATGAAGCTCATAACCCTTGAGGTCGAAGTAAATTGAACTAAATTGAGGTGAGCAGGGGCGAACATGGAGGGCCCCGAGCCCCAGCAAATTTTGAAACAAGTAGTTTTGAACCATTTGTAATATCAGATTGTTGGTGGCGTACTAGTTTAGTCACTTGCCTTGTAGTCAATTGGTTAGGAGTTCAATCTTTCTTAGAGATTTGAACCCGAACCACTTGTATGAAATATTGTGAAAAATCCTTGGTTTGTCACTGGAGTTAGTCTAGACAGTAGTTTCCTTAATATATAATCACTCAAATTTGTATCGTGTGGTTTGTCATTTAACAGTGTTCCAGTACAACCCACAATTTCACAACGTAATGCAAGTGAACCACGCCGGATACAAGGAATGCAACGCGTCGTCCCCAATCGCAACCCACACGACTGGAAACGACACCATAACGATCACAAAGCACGGACACTATTTCTTCATGTGTGGAGTCCCCGGTCACTGCCAGACCGGCCAGAAGGTCGACATTCACGTTCTCAAACCCGTCTCTTCCTCCATCGCCCCGTCTCCTTCCATTGCATCCTCCCCTGCTAATTCTGCTACAACCAGATCATCTCCTGCCCCTACTAGCTCTGCACCACCACCACCTACTTCATGGAATTTGTTCGTAACACCTTTTTGCGTGATTGCTTTAGGAATAACGACGTTCTTTGTTGGGGTACCGGCAACATTATTGTTTTAGGATGAATGATAATTGATTGTGTACCGTAAGAGGGTTGCGCGTGTAGACAATTTGTACAGTTTCACGCGCGGTATTGGTTTGGAGAGGGTCGCTATGATTTCAATCTCTCTTCAATGTTTGAGTGTATTATGGTAAAAATGAATAGATAATCGAGGAAACAAAGCAAATAAGAAGACAATGGTTATAGATTCACATGTTGTATTGCTCGATCTGTTCAAATCCAATAGATACGTGTGTCTTTATCACAATAGCCAAGACATGTTTCGCACCATCAATATTTTTGATTTTATACCGTAAAAATTATAAAAGACGAATCAAACAAAATTTCATGTTACTATAATATGCACTACGAAGTATTATATTTTTTCATTATAAATTGTCGAGAATATTGAAAGATAATATTGGAAATTCTCTTTAATTATTACTCCTTCGATTCATTTGTTTCTTTAAGCTGATTTTTTTTTACTATTCATGAGTGAGTAGAATATCTAATACGGAGTATAATTTTCAATCTATAAAATAAAATATAGTCATGTGAGATCTTTTTAAAATTGTCTTAATGAACACATTAAGAATATCAAATTTTTACAATTTTTAATAATGTATAAATAAAGATAAAAACGAAACAAAACGTGCATTGACTAGTGCGTGTGATAAAGCAAACGTAAAGAATCAAATGAATCGGAGAGAGTATTAATGTTCATAAAGCAAATGTGCCTATTGAATTTGAATGAATGAGATACTCTCACCGTCCCAAAATGTTTGTCTCATTTACTTTTGCACAATAACTAAGAAAATTGTGTAATGGCCGGGTATATATGCAATTATGACAATTAGAGGATTATACAGCCAGTTGTACGTAGCTCTATGTACAATTGGTTTTAAGATTTTGAGCTTTATCACAAAGATTTCGAGTTTTGCTGTAAACTTTATGAGCTTTAGTGTAAAGTTGTCGATTTAAATCACATAAATGTTTAAGCTCAAAAACTTACAACTCAGCCCATAAAAAACTCAATAAATATACACAAAAGCTCAAAAACTTTGCTTTGGTTGTACAATGCTATTGTACAACCATGTGTATAATCCTATTTTCCCAATTATGACTCCCTTTATAGGGTGAGTCATAATGTTGTGTGAGGTGGTGTGGGTTGATGAAATGGCAAAATGGTAAATAATTTGACTTAGTAGGTACGAAATTGTAAAAAATGATAGACTAAAAAGGAAAATTGAGAAATGAGACAATCTTTAAGAACTCATCCAAAAAAGAATACGGGACAATCTTAGTGGGACGGAGGGAGTATTATTTAGTACTCCGTACTTTGTAATACTTCGTATCATACTTCATACTCCTATATTGGTTATCAAAACAACCCGTGCAAACGTGGACGAGTCTAACACTCATTTTTTTGGTTGTTCAACGAAACACATATTTAATCGCATTACAATATAGAGGAGGAGATTCGAATATGTGATCTATTGTTCAGGAATTCAGGGTACCTGGTCTTAACGCTAAGACATCTCCGATTTAACACTCATTTACGGAGTAACAAAGAAAAAAAAAATACTCCGTACAATTATTCCATTGCGGACCTCTACTCGGTAGCTCTATGACTAGTCTATGGGCAACTGTATTTGTGATTTTGAGTTTTATTGTAAATTTTATGAGATTTATGACAGAGTTATCGAGTTAAATCACAAAAATATTTTGTTCAGAATTCACGCTTAGTTCTCTATAAGCTCGGTAAGTATATATACAAGCTCAATAACCGAAGATGGCTTAGTCTAGTGGTTAAGACTAGGTGCTCTGAGACAGTAGGTTACGGGTTCGAATCCCCATTCCCCTATATTGTAACGCGACTCAGTGCACTCTTCAATGAAAAAAAAAATAAAAAAATATACAAGCTCAATAACTGATTGTTAGGGGTGAGCAAAAATATACGATACGGTTTTATTATACGTATACGATACGGTATACGCTTTCAATTATACGAATTTCCGTATATCCGATACGAATAACCGGATATACGATACGGTTTTCCTTAAAACCGTAGCGGATACGTATCGGGGAAAATAGAAACCGGATATCCGGTTTCCGATCCGGTTTTTTAAAAACAATAAAAAATATGAAAAATATAATCCTAATATGAATTATACAATAAAGAATTCAAAACTCACCAATTATTTCCAAAGGTAAAAAACAAAACTGTTAGTAAATTTATGATATTATGTATTGAAACATAATATTTTGTTAGAATAATTGTACCGTAAGACATATATACCATTTTTTTGAGGTTTTTTTTAATATATTTTATTATATCAATTTATATAAAACGTAACATTGCTTAAAAATCAATTAATTACTCTTAATTAAAATGAAAAAAATTGTTTTAGAAAAAAGAAAAATAGAAGAAAAATATAAAACCGGATACCGAATATCCGAAAACCGGATATCCGAAAAAACCGGATATCCGGAAACCGGATATCCGGAAAAAACCGGATCGAATACGGATCGGGAATTTTTTGATTTTTAAAACCGGATATCCGATACGGTTTACAAAACCGGATCGGATATCCGGTTTTGCTCACCCCTACTGATTGTACGTACAACTAGTTGTATAATACGAGTATTATTTTCTTCTCAATGCTCACTGCTGAGTAGACCAGACCAGGAGAGTAGGAGACCACTATGCGCTTCTAATTTTGAGATGCAACATTCACGGACCTCCTCCCGCACTTTCCTTCCCTGTCTTCACTTTACCAGTCACAACGTTCTCCGTCGACCATCCTATCTCTCTTAATGATCACAAGTTCACAACCACACCGCACCACACCTCACGATTAACAATCGCCGCCGCCAACGCCGCTGTCTGCCGGACCACCACTACCACCACCGCCGTCACTGCCTACTGCGCGGCGCTGTCCCAATCACCGCGGTTGCAAGCTGAATTTCAGCGATGGATACGGGGAGTAAGGTCTTCGACGTCGATCTCCTCGAGCGCTACGCTGCCAAAGGACATGGAGTCGTCACTTGTATGGCCGCCGGTAATGACGTCACTGTTTGGGGGACCAGTCAAGGTTGGATTATCCGTCACGATTTCGGAAGCGGCGACTCCTATGGTTATTTCTCTATCTAATTCTTTCCTCTACTTGTTTTTCGAATCGGTGTTTGTTTGTTTGATTTATGCGATCGTATTTGACCTCCAAATGATTTGGTTTAGGTTTTGTTCTGTAGATTTTTTGGTGTAATTAGGTTGATAGGATGATATGGAGGTTTTGGATTATGGAAGAATAATTCAATGTTGCTGGTTAAGCTGATTGCATTTCGTTTTCTGGTGAACTAGCCGTCATTTGATGCAATGTTTGTCAATTCAATTTTCATTTTTCGTCATCAAGAACCGGCTCATCTATGTTGGTAGCATAGGGCCGATGTTGTCAATCGAATTATGGCTTGTGATTTGCGGAGATCATTGAGACTGGTGTTAGTGGTTGTATGGAGCTTAGTTTTGTTTAGTGCCTCCATTACGAAAATTTATGGTTTTGGAAGTGCTGAAGTGCAGACTCCTATTGCCAATGCAATGGTACGGGGGGAATTGTTGTTGACTTGTTGATATGGAGCTTAATTTTGCATAGTGCATATACTTCGAGAATTCATGGATTTGGAAGTGGAGACTCCTACGGTCAACACAATTGGAATATTGTATGGGGGGAATTTTCAATGTTCGATTAGGTGATGGGGTGTTGGAGGGTTTCTACTAGGGGCGATAATGAGTCGAGGCGCGCACGATTCTCTTTGTCCATTTTAGCAGTCGTGAACATTTAACTTCCACCCCAAGTTACCATAATATTTATATGTTCATTTGGATGGAGAGACAGCTTAATGGAGAAAAAATTCCGTCAAACTGAGTTTTTGAACAATGTAAATGCACCTGGATGGGTGGTCTACAGTCTACTTTGCTAATGTTAATTATGACCCCGGGCTTCACATAGTTTCACAAATTTGTTAGGGTGTGAGTACGTCCAACAATTTTTTGTTTCTGAAACTGATATATTAAGTTGAGATTCCTTATCAATGTTTTTTAAATAGGAACTGATCTGTCTGGTGGTCGAACCGGAGAACAGACTATACATAGAGTTTTTGTAGATCCTGGAGGAAGTCACTGTATTGCGACCATTGTTGGTGATGGAGGTGCTGAAACATTTTACATACATGCAAAGTGGAATAAGCCTCGTGTGCTGAGTAAATTGAAAGGCCTGATTGTGAATACTGTTGCCTGGAACAGACAACAAATTACTGAAGGTAGGGGCTTTGGTCTATACCTCGAACCATTCTTGTTTTCTTCGCCCCACTCACAACAAAATCGTTTTTGTTCTTGTGTTTTTCCTAGTAGTCAACTAGGTATCAGTCTGCTACCTTAAGGGATGGACTGGATCGAGGAATTTGGAAGGAAAGATAAGGAATAGCGAGAGATACAATTTTCGTTGTTTGGTTAACAATCACCTTGGGGAGATTTATTTTCTTTCCTCCAAGTCAGAATCCCTCCTAACATAGGAATGATTTTGAGGAAATCAACGCTCCCATACCGCCCCCTTCCTTTCCATCATCTTCCCTCCTAAAATGCTATCCAAACACATCCTAAACTTTTTTATTTCTTTGAACTTACAAAGCTGCAAATTTGAGAGAAATTAAGCTGAGTAGCATCTGTAGAGGACTGAGATAAATGAATACCGGAGAAAATGACAATAACCTAATAGATCACTGTTTAATTCTGTTAGATCATAATTTTCCATGTAAACTAGGAATAAGTCAATATTGAGGACACAAACAAGGGTATTTTTTTTCTAGGGCGGGAGCGGGGGCGGGGGTTTCAGTAGTAGTTTAATTTAGTCCCCGTCATTTTAGTTTCATACTTTACTTGCCTTTGTTCTGGATGTAGCTTCTACAAGAGAAATTGTTCTTGGTACTGACAATGGTCAACTTCATGAGATGGCTGTGGATGAGAAGGATAAAAGAGAAAAGTACATAAAGCTTCTTTTTGAACTTAAAGAACTCTCAGAAGCTTTTACAGGATTGCAGGTAGGTTTTGTTCTCCTTTCCTCGGCACATTGCAGCCTACATTTTTGGAGTGTCATGACTAATACTTTCAGTTTTTTCTTTGTTGATTTATTTTCGTGGCGGAAGTACCTTACTTGCACTGTTACATATGATATTGTAAGAACTGGCAATGTATTTATTACTAATCTGTGGGTATTGATGTTACATAATGCATTAATGCTTGGATTTTCAAAGTACTGACAATGTTTACACAAAGAATATGGATAACGCTATTAGCATACTGCAGTTTATTTTCTGTGAAAGTTTGTTGGATTCTCTGTGTCAATAAGGACAAGATTTGGAAGAAGCCTTCACTGGCTTATTGCTTAGAATTCGACTCTTCTTTCTGTACAAAACTCAGGCATGATAGCTTTGCTCAAGTGAACCAATGCTCTGTCTTCCTGTGATATTGTTCATCATTTAGCTCTACTCGGAATAATTTTATCAACAATTGTGACTATCCATTTTGCTACTCCCATTTACTAAGAAAGTTCTATAAGGCTTTGACTACGCTGATGTGTTTTATCTTGTTCTAGGATATGGGATGGAATGCATGGACAAGGCAAATTGATGTGTGATTATAGATAATTCTAACTTATTTCCCTGATTGATTTTTCATAGATGGAAACAGCCAACGTAAGCACTGGGACTAGGTACTATGTGATGGCTGTAACTCCGAGGCGGCTTTATTCTTTTACTGGTATTGGGTCGTTAGAGGTAAGTTTATGTGGAAACGTTTCCATTATTGTTCACTAAAACTGCCACACGTTGGCATTACAAATTATATACGTCAAACCTAATTTATCCTATCAAGTGGCGTATCTGTATTATGTGTCCAGTGCTTTAAAGTTTATAGTGGATCTATAGCCTACGATGCTTTTATACTACCTTATCGACTGAACAACACCCATCGTCCTATAAAGCAGTCCCTTGCTCAAAACACTGAATCAAGAAGAGTAAGTATGACAGTTTCTAATAACGAGTGATCTTTCTAATTGGTTTAGTAAGCCATTTAGTCACCAGAAAGCTCAAAGTAGTGTTGCTGAAGAGATATACTGTTTTTGGCTTATTTGAGAACATAGTGATTCAATGAAGATTTAGCTTGTCGGGATGCACTTTGTATTGTGGAATTATTCTACCTTCCATTGAGTATTCAACTCCAGATTGTATTTGTAGGGTGTTTTTGCTAGCTACCTAGATCGAGCTGTGCGCTTTATGGAACTTCCTGGTGAGAATCATAGCAGGTTAGTATAAAATTCTAACGTTAATGAACCACTGTAATATTGTATTTGCATGTTTTGTACCTTTTCTTAGAAAATACTCATACTGTTGTCTATTACGAAATGGTCATAATTATGTGATGCTCAACTACAATTTTGAAAATGAGGATTTAGACTTTTAATTGCCGTCTGCGTCTTCTGGTCCCTAGATTGCCTTTTTTAGTAGTAACTTATTGGTTGGTATGTTGCTGTACTTAATTTATTGCCTTTCTTTTGTAGTGAACTACACTTCTTTATTAAGCAGAAAAGAGCTGTTCATTTTGCCTGGCTATCTGGAGTGGGAATCTACCATGGTGACCTGAACTTTGGAGCAAGCCACAGGTGGAGAAACCATTAAAAGCCTTGATGTTTTTATATGTACAGAATATGATATATGTAGCCCACCGTTCTCTTCCAGTTATCTCGACCCGTTGTTAAGTTTTAGATTCTTTTCTACAAATCTAAGAGTTTCACTTTTCTGACATAGCACTGCCTAGAATCTATTCCATGTTCTGTTGGCTACTGAGTTGCTCATTAGATGCTTTGAAGTGGATAAACCGTTATATGTTGCTGGTAAATATCATGATTCAATAAGAAGTGTTCAAATGGCCCACACTCATGAAATAAGTTTAAAGGATAGTAGTAGACTAGTAGATATCGTCTATTGTACATCAGTATGTTTTTTTTCTTTTCTTTTTAATGCACATTTATGCACTTTTATTATTTTAAAAACTGTTTCAAATTATGGTGTATAGTTCAAAGGATGGTGATGAAAATTTTGTGGAGAATAAAGCCCTTCTAGATTATTCAAAGCTGTATGATGGTGCTGAAGCAGTGAAACCTAGTTCTCTGGCAATCTCAGAATTCCACTTCCTGCTTCTTGTTGGCAATAAAGTCAAGGTTGGTCTTTTCTACATCTAGAACAGTTAAACTTCTGATGATTCCGATTCATCTGACAATGAGAAGAGTCACTTTTGGCTATTCCTAGGCATTGGTTAATGCTGAACCATGAAAATAGGTCTAGGCCACACTCATATGGATGACAGAGAGCCCACTTCATAAACACGATTCTAAAACCAATTGGTGATAGGAGCAACTCTGTGGTATTTATGAAGTAGTGGACTCTCCTCATTTTATCAATGACAGACCCTCACATGGGGTAAGCCACGTACAGAGCTGTTTACAGATAACAGTGGACTATGCATTTGTTGTTTGACTGTACAGTCCTCTATTTATTTCTTATTCTATAATAACTAAAAACCTCATTATGGGATAACATCTGTGCTGCAATGGATCGCCTACTGTACAATACTTGATGATTCATTAGGCGTTAGTTCCTTCAAATTTCTGGAATCCAAAAAATGAGTAGGTCCTGGTTAGTTTGGCGAATCAACACATTACAGAGTAGATTCTTGGGGGTTACGTATTTATCTATTTCCTTTCAACGTCTGTACCTGGCAGGTTGTGAATCAAATTAGTGAACGTATCATAGAGGAGCTTCACTTTGATCAGACGGCAGATTCAGTTTCAAAGGGCATTTTAGGTCTTTGCAGTGATGCTTCTGCAGGCCTTTTTTATGCTTATGATCAGAACTCCATCTTTCAGGTATGTTACCATAGCCCATGTGCTGTGACAGAATTAGGAATTGAGAGACGTGAGTCGCGACCTTCAGTGACCTCTCAAATCCGCATATGGCCATAGCATATTGTCATCTGTCCTTGGATACTGGCTTGCATGTTCATATATTCCCTGAATATTGACCAGCTGAATCATATGTCAGGTTTCGGTCGATGATGAAGGTCGAGACATGTGGAAAGTTTATCTAGACATGAAGGTGTATGCTGCAGCTTTGGCAAACTGTCGTGATGCTTTGCAGAGGGATCAAGTCTATCTAGCTCAGGTGAAGTGATTTTTTCTTGATTACAACAGGCTGTTAATTTCCACTTCAGTGGCTCTCGTATCTCTCACTTTATATTATGACATGTTTTGTTGCCTTTAGCGAGGATTACATTTTGATGAAGTGATTTAATAAATTTGTTATCGGGCTTACCCATTCCTGATGTGATCATTATGGTAATTGTAAGGATATCTGTGCGTTGCGCGCTATTCATATTATGGTGTTTGCATATGTTAGATAAGTACTAGAGTACTATAGCTGATATGAAATCACGCACCTATCAGTCATCGCACTCTCGTTCCCAATGTTCCTTGTATATATCTACCAAAACGGGTGTACGACATTGCACTTGTGACTAATTCTAACCAAACATGCACATAATTTTTCTGTTAATTCTGCTTTGGTACACTATGCTTTAGGCTAATTGCACTTGGGTGTCTATTTTGATGACCCGGTTTGAACAGTTTCTCACTTTGAGGAGTAGAGGAGTTGAGGTTCAAGCTTCTTTGTGCATTGTGTGATAGTGATATTATGGTGTTTGCTGAAGTTAATTTTTCAGTTAATTCTGCTTTGGTACACTATGCTTTAGGCTAATTGCACTTGGGTGTCTATTTTGATGACCCGGTTTGAACAGTTTCTCACTTTGAGGAGTAGAGGAGTTGAGGTTCAAGCTTCTTTGTGCATTGTGTGATAGTGATATTATGGTGTTTGCCGAAGTTAATTTTTCAGTTAATTCTGCTTTGGTACACTATGCTTTAGGCTAATTGCACTTGGGTGTCTATTTTGATGACCCGGTTTGAACAGTTTCTCACTTTGAGGAGTAGAGGAGTTGAGGTTCAAGCTTCTTTGTGCATTGTGTGATAGTGATACATATCATGCACTAATAACACTCCAACAAACGGCTAGTAATAAGGATGATTGTGTCATACATCCTGCAGGTGGAGCATAGGTGACATTTTTTTGGTTGGAAAACTATGAAAAGAAAAGTTTAATAATCTGTGAGAAAGTAAATAAATTAGATAACTCACATGAAATTCATTTTGCAGGCTGAAGCAGCTTTCTCTTCGAAGGACTTTCTCAGAGCGGCTTCTTTCTTTGCAAAGGTCCATTATATTGTTGCATCTGAAATGCTTCATTGGAAAAGTTTCTGTACTCTACGCCATTTTTATTATTAGGTATTATTAATGTATCATTTAGAACAAGCAAATTAAGTGGGTGTTACTCTTGTAAGTCATCAGGAGGGGGAAGGGGAGTTGTAGAAATTAATCAAGTTTTTGTTTCTAAGTATAAGATTGTGATATGGTGCTCATCATTTTCCCCTTCCCATGCACAGTTAATATCGCCCTTTCTCTTTCCTAACGTAAATGGGATCGGCGATCCCTGAACTCGTAATTTCATAGCCATCTTCCGCCATTTACCCCTTGAACTCGTAATTTTATACTCGTAGTCGTCTTTTTAATTTTTCATAGGGTTTAACAATGTTACTATGATGCATATATAATTCGAACACTTAAGGAACTTAGAACTATCATGGTAACAAGAACTGCTATGGACATACGCAAGGTGTGTATTTGGATAACATTTGAGTAGGGAAGGGGGATGGAAGGAAGAGAAAGGGAGGGGTGGGAATGAAGTAGAGGGGTTTTCCCTCCAAATCTTTTTCTATGTTGGAGAGTTTTTTGAATTGTCTTGAAGGAGAGAAAATGAATCCATGTATTTCTCTCCAGCCCTATTTACTAACCAAAGAAACAAATTTGTCCCCCACCCCACCCCACCCCACCCTCACACACACACCAAAAGAAGAAAAGTCTCAAGGCCTATGTTTGGTTGACTTTATAGTTTTGTTTTGAGTACTAATGTCAGTCACTCATGGTTGTACCTTGGTTGATTTCTGCAGATCAACTATGTTTTGTCATTTGAAGAAATTACCTTGAAGTTTATCAGTGCAAATGAACAGGTAATTATGCAGTTTCCCTGTGTTCATTTCTTAATCCAAGTTGCCAAGAACAGAAATGTCTTTAACAGCATGATAATTGTTGATGAATTTGTCTTTATTAATTAGAGTCCTAGTCAGGCAGTGTTTTTATTGCATTTCAATAATTCAATCCACTTGTCATTCTCTTTAAAAATAGAAGTGCCATTTGTTTCAGTTAATTATTTGTGGTATTTGAACTGCATTGTAAGTTTACTCCACGACCAAGCTGACCTCTCTTATCGAACTCTTCCTTGCCAAATTGAACTCCAGTCGAGAGACCACAGCTAGACCCCTCCCTCCAAGAGATCTTCTATCTCGCTCATTTTCTTGACCGCTGTCATTCCCACCTCTCGTATCCCAGACTGACCTTTCCTTTGACCGCTTTTCTCCCCATCTCTCTTATCTCATACTGATCTCCGAATGCTCAGAATAGTCTCGGGTGTAATTGTGTGCCTTTAAGTTGTTTTTTCTGGAAGACTTACTGCGATTTTCTCTCTGTGATTCTTTGTGGGATAAGCGAGAATCCTTGTATTTTGTCTGATGAAGTGAATCTGGATTGGAAGATTGGTTGTGCGATCAAGGATTTGTTTGGTTGGCGTATGCTGTATCCTCATGTTAAAATGACAAACTATTCTGTATTCACGTCTTATATTCTTGGCCTTTCTGTGGTGAAAACGCATGATTGTGGTTGTGTACCTCATACTGTAGATGTGAGCCTTTGAGTTGATAGGAAATGTTCTGTTTTCTTCTATAAAAACTACTTGATTTTTTCCAAAGTAATATAGTGTAATCCTTATTATGCATTTATGTTCATATTGCAAGTTGCGATTGTGTACACTCACTGACTTGGGATTTCTTTTTGTGTCAGGATGCCTTAAGGACCTTTTTACTATGGAAGCTTGACAGCCTCTCCAAAGATGATAAATGCCAGATAACAATGATTTCCACATGGGCTACAGAATTGTATTTGGATAAGGTTAGCATTGTTCTCTCATCCTTTATTTATGAACTTTCTTATTGGAAATACACCTCTGTATATGTCAGACTTGAGAGGTTAAGACAACACCGTTGTCCTGTTTCTTTTCTTTCATATCATCTGGACTGCTCAGTTAAAACTTAAACGTGATAGATTGCTTTTGATGTTTACATAATAATGAAGTAGATACTGTAATGCCATATATATAGACGACTTAAGCTGCTAAGCCACATAAATGAACTGAACAGTTTGTTAGAATAAGAAATGGAAAAAAGTACTCCGTACATTGGTAGAGTGAAAGCCAAAGTAAATCTAACAACTTTTGCGTTCTTTTATACATGCTGCAATATTATTAGTGAGGATCTAAAGCCATCAGAGGTTTTAAAAGCAAACTTCAGAATCAAGAGAATGTCCAAGTTATAACAAGACCTTGGTGTAGGACTGTAGGCTTGTAAGGCTGTACGCCAGTACGTAACCTCCCCCTTTTGTTAAGTCCACAGAGGGTCTGTTTCCGGATGACTTAGAAAGGGCGGTAGTTCCTTATTTTTTATTCTTAGAGGGTACCCTGTATGCTTTTACTGCACTATGCTATCTTATACCCAAGACCCCAAAAGAGTGCCATATGTCTGAAATTTTAGTTCCATAGCCGTATGATTTCTTTATATCCTTTCCATTTTTATAGATCAATCGGTTACTCTTGGACGATGATACATCAACTTATCAAAGCTCTGAATATCAATCACTTATCAAAGAGTTTCGTGCTTTTCTGAGTGATTCTAAGGATGTCTTGGACGAAGCAACAACGTTGAAGTTGCTAGAGAGGTAAGAATTTCATTTGTATTGAAAAATTGAACTTTTGCTGCCTAGCATGTTCTATTGTCTTTTTATTGCTGTAGAGAAAATAGGCATTCTGCTGCTATTGCAAAGGCGTATTGGATTTTGTATCTTTGTTTTTTATGACGGGTAGTCATAAGGGTTAATTTCTTCTATCCTCTAGGATGTAGAAGATTGTATGTCTTAGCTGAGGGAACTTCTTAACCTCCCCCGTGCTTTCATTTTTTAGTATATTTCTAAGCCTTTCTTTCTTCTTCACTTTGAACTGATACAGTAGAAAAATGGCGAGAAAACATAATCTTGCTTATCTGATGTCTTTGTAGTTTGTTCCATAGTCTTTACTAAAACATTTATTAACATGTGAATGAAACTTCTTTCCATTAAGTATTATATTTGGATATGTTATTGTCTTGAAGAAATTGTTCTGTTTCCGCTGTGTGTTGCGGAGTGTACTGATCTTGCTAAAAAAAAGCGCGCCGCAGTGAGGTGCCAGCCAAATCACATCAGAGTGCGTGGGGCGCATGAAATAAAAAAGGCGCACCCAAGGCGCAACTAATGAGGCGCGGGCGCATCCAATATGCAGTTTCATTTTTTTCCAAGTTGTTCTATTTTCCCCTTCTCTTCTTCTCCTTATCCTTAATTCTCACTTCTAAACACAAGTTAGCCTGTTTAAAACAAAAAAGGGACTATTCTTGCACAATTTTTTTTTTTTTTTTGGAAAAATCAGTGTGCTCTTGTCTAAAAGGTGCGCGCCTTCGCCTTGCGCCTCATAGCCCTGGGACCCTGTCGTCTCACTGTGCCTTGCGCCTTCTCAAACTAAGGTTCTGATAGCATTTGATCATCTATTGTGCATTGTTATTCAATAACTAACCAGCGATTTCTTGTTCAGCTATGGTAGAGTTGATGAATTGGTATTCTTCGCAAGTTTGAAGGCGCAGTATGATATTGTTGTTCATCACTATATTCAGGTTTGTTACTTATCATTAAAATTTTATTTAGCTTTAGTTTTCATTTGAAAAATACTTAGCTTCATTTTTCTGAGTAAAAAGCAGGTCATCTGGTCATTAATTGTTAGTATGTTATTTTGTTGTGGCATACTGTGACACATTGATGTTTGCAATGTCGCCATTTATTGCAGCTTAATTTTTTTTTTTGTTATTGATTGTATAAGTATTGGCGTAGGTTCCATAGTTGTGCTCTGTTAGCTTTACTGGTCACATATGGATGTGATACTAAAGCTATGAAGTCTTACTTCAGAATTGTCCTGTTCGAGATGGTTGTACCATTCATATGACCAGTATCTGCCTATCACCTCCAATGTGGTCACTATAACCTCTAAAACCGCGGTCAGAAAACAATTTCACGGCCTTGATTAAATACCCCTTTTACATATACTAATGATTGACTATTATCTGAAGCATTACATATAGGAAAATATAAGAGATACTCTCAGAATGGCTTACATAACAGCCAATACATCATATGACGCAGTCGACATATAATGCCATGTCCTGCCTCATTGGGTTAGTGTAATTTTAACTTGTAGTGGTGCAGATAAATCTCCTAGCTGTTTGTTTAATGTGCAAGTGCAACATGTCTTTTGAATTGGATTTTTTTGCAACAGAAAACCCCCCATTTTAGTATTAGATATGTTCGCTTTGATGCTTCGGGTTTGAGCTAAGTCCAGTTTGGTGCCATGAGGTTTCCCTAATTCAACTTTAGTGATCTGAGCAGTTCCTCGCTTTAGAATACTAATATATACTCCCTAACACATTCCAATCTAAAATTTTGATGTTTTTAAGCATAATGAAGTTCAATAATCAAACTCAGATTTTCAAATTAAACAAAAAAATGGGTATATGCAATACTCTCTTCTCTCTGTGCATGTATTTATTTTTACTCTGTATTTATTTGGTGTTCTATGTGGCATCTTTTGGTGATGGGCTATGGTGGAGATTGGACATGGTTTTTGTGAGGTGAATCATTGGAATACAAGCTGAATTATTGGAATTATTTTGTTTGTTTACTGACCACTCAGAATGTGCTTGTGAATACTGAATGCTGATCCTGTTAGTGATTAAACTGATTGTTCCAATATGCTTCACTTTTATAGCCAAATCATTAAATTGATTGTCTTGGATATCAACTTGTTTTGAATTCATTATTAATATCTGTATTTATTAGTTGTTCTAACTGTAGAATGTGTATCTGGTTGTCTTCTTTTCTATCCCTAGCAAGGAGAAGCAAAGAAAGCTTTAGAAGCTCTCGAAAAGCCTGGTATTTCGACAAATCTTCAGGTATTGAATAAACTACTTGTGCCCTCACTTTCGCTTAAAGAAATTATTGTTCGTTTGATATCCATCTCATTTATTTAGTTACTTCTTGTTAGTTGATGCTTGACAATTTTATAACAAATAACTTACGTTGCCTAGCAGTGTAGTCTTTTCTTTTCATTTATCTGAGGTTCCTGATAGTTTTTGGTGGCGTTTTTGTGTTTTTTTTTTCAGTACAAGTTTGCTCCTGACCTTATCATGCTCGATGCCTATGAAACAGTTGAATCATGGATGACAAGGAAGGACTTGAATCCTAGGAAATTGATTCCTGCCATGATGCGTTATTCAAGTGAACCACATGCAAAGTAAACATGGCCTGTACCTTTGTTATTTAGTGTATATTTGTTTCTATTAGGTCCATTGTTTTCTTCCTCAACAAAGGTCGGTACCAATTCGTTGGGCACCGTTGGTAGGGTGGGACTTCAAAACCTCCCATCCAATTAATGTGTTTGATGTCTGTTGTGTGCGGGATTACAAGGTCGATTCAGTGGGACTGACTGTGATTTGTTTCTTCTTATGCTACAGGAATGAGACACACCAAGTCATCAGATATTTGGAGCACTGTGTTCATACTCTGGATAATGAGGATCCTGGAATTCACAACCTGCTGCTTTCTTTGTATGCTAAACAGGTTATATATCGATTTGAGTTCTTGTCTAATCAACTAATTTCCATTTACGTATTTGTTTGTGTGATTGTTTAATTTGTGTGATACACCGGAGAAAAATCTGATGCTAGTTATCAAAAAGGAAAAATTTACGAACTAAGAAATCAATTAAAAGTAGGCAATTGCATATTATGTTCAGAAAGAAATACAGGGAAACACGTGCATCTGTAAATGGTGTTATAGTACCTTTTTAATTTACGTGTGTGTGTGTTTGCCCGCGCGTGTATAAAAGGACACACAGGAATGAGGGAATGTGTAATTACAAGGGAAGGGGAATCGATGTTATGACATTCGTCCATTGCGAGTCTCTCAATCTCAACAGCTAGGCTGCTGATAGTGATCTTGTCTATTAGGGCGCCGTTGAATTTTTGATGAAGCTACTTATAGTGGTCAATTGGTCATGTCTATTTTGTCTATTCAGGAAGATGATAGTGCTCTTCTTCGTTTTCTACAATCTAAGTTTGGCAAAGGAAGAGAGAATGGTCCAGACTTTTTCTATGATCCCAAGTATGCTTTACGACTTTGCCTAAAGGAGAAACGAATGCGTGCCTGTGTTCACATATATAGTATGACATCCATGCATGAAGAAGCTGTTGCTCTTGCTCTGCAGGTTATACCATTATTCTTCTCATCTTTTTTGTTGACTTATGACTTGAATTTTTATTGATTTTCGAATGATAATCACAGAGGTACGCTATGTGATAATCTGTTAAGACTAGGGTCTCTGCTATTGAGCCTAGTTGTTTCCAATTGGGTCTTTTCTAAGTTTTCAGAGTACTATATAAACTCTCTTTGCCTGCCCTAGCAGTTATGCTATCATAAAAATATGAAATCCAAATTTGTAATTTGTAATTTCCTTAAATTAATAAAACTCCCATTTTCTTCCGCCTATGGACGTAGTTAACAGACCATTAGTGAGCGGTGAGCCACGTAAATATGCGTGTCCTTTCTTTTGCATTCTTATTTTATCGTCTTTTTCGCTTCTGTCATAACACATCATAACATCTTTCTTTTTGATAATGTGTTTTGTTATTTTTTCACACATTTGATATTTACTGTATTCATTATTCCACTATCGTAACATCTATTATAAACTCTCATTTTTGTAGGAGATTTGATGTGCTCTCTTTATATTTCTTTTTTCTTTGTTGCAACCTAACATTTGACAGACATAATAGCTGACATTGCCGCATCATGCGATTACCAAGTTCTTATATTAATGTTTTTGGTCATTCGACCATGATGTCTATTAGGTTGATCCTGAACTTGCTATGGCTGAAGCTGACAAGGTCGAAGATGATGAAGAATTGAGGAAGAAGCTGTGGCTCATGATTGCAAAGCATGTTGTAGAGCAGGAAAAGGGGACTAAGAGGGATAACATACGGAAAGCAATTGCTTTCCTGAAGGAAACAGATGGCCTGTTAA
This sequence comes from Agrostemma githago, assembly GCA_958450325.1. NCBI lineage: Eukaryota > Viridiplantae > Streptophyta > Magnoliopsida > Caryophyllales > Caryophyllaceae > Agrostemma > Agrostemma githago. Next base: position 73,842,469 of record OY288247.1, on the reverse strand, counting down.
AAATCGAAGATATTTTGCCGTTCTTTCCGGACTTTGCTCTGATTGATGATTTCAGGGTTTCACTTCAGCTTTTTTTGCTCTTTATTAATTTGTGCTTGCTCTAAAGGAAGATCTTACTTGATCTTTCATTGCTAAGATTATTTATGTCAATCCCAATTTGACAGGATGCAATTTGCTCATCTTTGGAGGATTACAACAAGCAAATTGAGATGCTGAAACAGGAGATGAATGATGCAACGCGTGGGGCAGACAACATTAGGAATGATATCAGTGCCCTTGCTCAGAGATATGCAATCATCGAACGTGATGAAGAATGTGGGGTAAATGTTCTTTCCTTGATTTAGGCACACTTTTGGTACTCTTTCTGATGCTAAAACACATTGATTAGATATATTTTCTTTTGGCTATAGTCTACGCTTCTTGAACACTTTTATGTGGCTGTTTATAGCGTTTCCAATACTTTGACATCTAGACACTTTATGTTGGACAGAAAACCCGAAACTTTCTCCCAAAATGACTTTGCTAAACACTCTGAGACCGTGTTTTCTCACACTTGCAGCCGAGTTGGAGTAACATACACTGTAGCTTAGCACTTTCTAAATTTTGGTACAGTGCCTTACGTATCATCTTTTATTTATTTTAGGTTTGTCGAAGGAAAATCCTATCCACGGCTGCAGATTTTGGGATGTCACGAGGTTATGCATCAGTTGGGCCGATGGCTCCTTTTTATGTCTTTCCATGTGGCCATGCATTTCATGCCGAATGCCTGGTTGCCCATGTAACACGGTGTACTGACCAGGACCAAGTAAGTACAATTTGCGCAGTCTTACATAAACTTGTGCCAGATGTAGATCTTTGGTTCTTACCAAAACTAGTTGCAGGATTAAATGCTAGTATTCATGTATTTTCCAGAGCGGACTTAACAGAACATCTTTGAACCTGCTCCAGTTTGTTACGATAATTTATGAGTATCCACCTAAGAAACACAAGTAATTGTACGAGGGGTGATGTATGAGACTAACCCATTATTTCGCAATTCGCGGGAGCTTTTGAGACACCGAGGCAATATCGTTGCCCTCACCTACACCTCATGCGTCAGATCTTGACTATATATACCATATTGCTACTGCAGATATTCCGGTACTATTTGTTCTCTGTGTCCAGATCTTGACTATATACCATATTGCAGGCTGAACGGATTCTGGACTTACAAAAGCAACTGACCCTAGTCAGTGGTGAGACGAGAAAAGATTCTTATGGCACATTAGCAGATACCGAATCTGTTAATAATTCAAACCAAATTGACAAGGTTTGTTTTTACCTTATCATATACAGTACATATTCCTAATGTTTAATATCACTAGACAAGACAATAGTACTAAATCTCGGTCTGGATCATGGTTGCAGTTTCAGTGATACTGAAAATACTCACCAAATGTATCTAATATTGCGTCAAAATGTCTGGTTTCGTCTCACATAAATATTTCATTCCCGTGAGCTGTAAGCTGTTGTCTTACACTTTAGTGGTGGAATATGAGGAGGATTAAAGCAAGTGTTTCTAAATCCTCCATACTTCTTATATTGTGAAGTTGTAGCAGTTGGTCAATAAAATTCTCGGACACACTTTTCACCGTGGTTTTCGAAACATTGGGGTAAATGGTAATGTGTATGTTGAAAAGTAGGGTTGGTTAACAATCAAATAGATAGAAAATGGTTACAATAGGAAGATATCGAGAGCATTAGCCAAGATTGTGTTAATAGTGTAAATTCGGTTGGCAGATTCGCTCCCAGTTGGATGAAGCAATAGCTAATGAATGCCCATTCTGTGGGTTTCTGATGATCAAAGAAGTATCTTTGCCTTTCATCCTCACTCAAGAAGAACAAGAGGCCGATTCATGGCTGATCAAACCAGTGGGTTCCATGATTCAGAAGAGCATTTCTTTGTCTCTATAAGCAGCACATTCCATTACATTATAGCTGGAACAACCTGTAACCACAACAGATTTATGTTGCTGTAACAAAAATGCTAGTGTATTTATCCCAATTTCAAACTCACAGTAGATTTTTTTGCAAGTGAGTGTGCAGTTCATTGACTCCTCAAGTCGATCAAGGTTTTGTTGTATTATGTTCTGATTTGCCGATTTGGGATCTTGGTGTGAGTTCAATGTAATACGAGTATTACCTTTCTTCACTCCCTCCGTCTCACTAAAATTGTCTTGTTTCATTATAACACTCCTCACATATAATGACGAAATGAGACAATCTCTTTGGGACGGAGGTTACGTACTTCCTTCCACAGTTTTTGTGTTCTTTTCAATTTTCATGTCATTTTAGAATTCTACAAGACATTTAAGAAAAGTTATCCAAATTATTACAATAATCAGAATCTATAATAACTACACCCTCAAACTTGAAAAGAAACATTAATTTGTGTATCAATTTTTTTTACCTCCAATTTACCTTATTTACCAAAAAATATATGAAAAGTTATTGAAAATATTACAATAATCAGAATCTATAATAACTACACCCTCAAACTTGAAAATATTACTCGTACAAATTTGTGTATCAATTTTTTTACCTCTAATTTACCTTATTTATGAAAAAATATTCCCTCTTTTTCACTGTGATCTTCTGAAAAAGGTGTTAGTGAAGAGGAGAGAGTATAAGAAAATGTAAAATAACAAATAAAACACCAAAAAAAAACATCTTTTGGTAGCTCTAAGTAGGGGGATAAGTAGATAATTGTTTCTCATTAAGTTATTGAGCAAGTGAAAAATATCTGTAAAATCAAATCATCATAAAAAACTGTCTCTTCTTAGATGTTGAGCTTTTCTGAAACGGGAAATAAACGGAGAGAGTAATTAATAAGGGGAAGCAAAATGAAGAAATCGTGGATTAGTCTCCAAGACTTGCATCTCTTTCTCCTCCAAGAACAACCACACCTCAATCCCTTCCTCATCATTCAAATCACAATAATACTGAGTAAAGAACACAAAATTCCTAAGAGCTGTAGGAACTCTCCCATCAGTTGGTATCATCCAATTCGGTTTCCCAAACCCGAAATCCGCCTTATCCAATCCAAGCTTACACCAACTACTCACCTGATACACACTCGCATCATCCTCCATCACGAACCTCGACGCTTCCTTCCTGTCCTTCCGTATCTCCTCTTCTCCATTCACACCCTGAAATCTTTCGACTTTCGACTTCGCATTCAAAACCGCTCCATGGATTTCCTCGACCAGCTCTGGGAATGGTTTTCCCGTCTTTGCCTTGGCGTGCACGTCAGTTATGCAGTTCCCCATTGATTGGGTAGGAATGGGTGGGTTGGTTCGGGAACGCATGTTAATGCTTATTGACAGAACCGTGCTCTCCCGAACCGGGTCTGCAGCCGCCATGACACTCTGCCATACAAACCCTGCCACCGCCTCAAACGATGTCGGGGTTTGCATTTGGTTGGCGGCGGCTGCTTCGGCCTTGAGGTTGGTTATCGCGGTTTTGTTAAGTCGGAAGCTCTTGACTATCACAACAACAGGTTCGGGTTCAGGTTCAGGATTATTAGTCCCTGACCCGGACCTGGAGCTGGAACTGTCGAGGTCCAGGTCCAGGTTCGGGACTATGACCTCCTCCTGGTCCGTGGAAGTATTGGGAGGAAATGAATTGACAGTCGCGTCAAATATCGGGTGTACCACGTCATCGTATCTCAGGGCTGCCAGTGCAGCCCAGTGCTGGAAGAATGTACCCAAGGAGGACGCGTCGAGAAGCTTGTGAAGCATGTAACAACCAATGACGACCCCACCACAGGCGAAAACATTGATTTGGAAGGCGAGTGGGACGAGGTCAGAGATAGGGCGGGGGCCGAGGGCGAGGAATTCACGTGGGGGTAGGAATTGGGTAAGGTGGTCAAGTTTGTGGGGGGAGGCGAGGAAGTCGGGGAGGCGGGAATTGAGGCGGGTGTGGAGGAAGGGCACGCCTTGGTCGGTGCAGTCGAGGGTGGAGTCGTCCGTGCAGCGCCCGGCTAGAGGGTAGAATTGGGAGAGGGTGTGGGAGAGGGAGGATTTGAGGGATGTGATTTGAGGAGGTTGTGGTGTGTTGGTGTTGTTGTTGGTGTAGAAGAGAAGCAAAGGAATGTGAAAGGCAGGGAATATTTGGTCAAGTAGTGAAAGTTTGAATGTTTGAAGGTGTGAGGGTGTTGGTGTTGATGGTTTTATGATTTCTCTTGATATTATCTCAACTTCTAACTTCATTTTGTCTTGGCTCTTTGATGGAATAGTACTAGTATGTGTAGTTTGAGATACTTATGGAGTAGGTATATAACTATATAAGGTTGGTTTGCTTGTTTAGGTTTGGTGGCTTGATTTAATAACACGTTTTTCTTTCTGACGGAAGTGTTCGTTAGCCTGTTATGACTAGATAGAAAAGATAAAAGTTTTGTTAATCTCTATGAACAATGTTTTGTTTTTGTCATTCCATTAATTAAATGGATAACTTTTGAGTCATTATAACAATACAACGTATAATAATCTGTGATAAGTGAAATTAAGTGTGATTTAATAAGGATGAGAAATGTAGGATTAGGATTAAGAATGATGAATGATGCCATTTCACTTTACCACTTTACACGGCGGAAAAGCAAGTCCGACCAACCCACTCAACAATATGAAATCACCAAATGTAAGTTCCGGCCGATGATGCCTTATTTCTTTTCCGTGTAAAGGGAGCTAGTTCGACTATCAAGACTCAAGAGCCTATCTCCCATCAAAATTAGTGGAAAACATTACATACGCGGAGTAGAAAATAAGAATTAAATAACTTTTTTCCTCGTTATGTGAAAATATTATCTCATTAAATTTCTTTAAAAATTTCAACGATTATTATTACTCGTATAGTCGTTCATACTTTGCAAATAATAAGCCCAAGCCATCTTTTGACAAAACATGGATGTAGGATACTAGAGGATTGGTTAGTGTAACTTTTAAATACGGCTCTTACAAGTCTTTCCTTCAAACACATTCTTTTAAATAAATTCAATAATGATTGGGATGTGCGAAATATTTTCTCTTTCAGTTTCTTTAGAAGTAAAAAAATAATGAGTAATGTAAAAAGTAAATTATGAGTCAATATATAAAGTCCTTTAATTTAATTGAGTTTGAATATAATGTAGAAAAACAATAAAATTAAAACTAGAGAAATAATATCGTAAAATTTTAAGATCGAGAAGAATACGATGGATAATCTTATTTTTTACACTCATACTCCAAGGACAAATAGTTTAAGACTCAAGAACTACTTTCTCGGTTTCTATTTCTCATACGAGTACATCATATTGTCTACATTATATTTGTGCGTCGTGAAAGTCAAAATGAAGGGTATTTTAGTTATATTAAAAAATAAGTAAAGAAAATGACAAGAGAACTAAAACATTTGAACAACAGAATAAAAAAATGAACGAAAAAAAAAGAGTTTAACTTCAGAATACATATGATTAGGAATGATGATTATATATTTATATTCGTAGTAATGATGGAATGTTACGCAACGTTTTGTAAGACTTTAGGTGTTAATTTCAAAGCGAAGTATTTAAAAATATTTGATTTCATTGTGTTAAATTGAATATGAGCACAAAATTCGAGGTTGGACTCATTAATCTCAACTGAGATCGTCTCATATAAAATACGAGTAATGAATTAAATTATTATATTTTAATCTGGGTAATTCGCCATGTGATCATCATCTTATTTTCCAAACAACAAAATTACACCTTTGCATTTTTTTTACACTTCCATTTTTTTTAATACTTGGTGACTTCTTGTGCTATCAATAATCTTAATGGCTCTGATCTCTAGGCTTACGCCTTTATTATGTACTAACCCTGAAATCAACTTGTAATCCCTCTAATTAATTTCATTCACTAATTTTTGAAGAAGAGAATCTCACAATAAATTACGTATTTCCTTCGTTCTTTTCATTTTATTGTCTTTTATATTTATTATGAAGAGTATTTTAATTAAAAGCAAACAAATGAACGAGACAGAGAGAGTATATATATGCAGATATTGTGTGCGTCGTTGCTTTTCCATTTTTGTGTAAGAATAAGTTGTGAGACGATTTTACATGAAACTTTCTGATCAATCGAATGGTTAAAAATCAAACTCGCTCCAAGGTGGTGAGGAACCATGTTGTCTCGCGTCTGTCAACCCGTGCTTGAATTTGCATAATGCTCCATTACAAACAAGAGTTGGACACCCTTAGTTTTGTTAGTCACATGCCTTGTTTACTGTCTAAGTATTTCCAAGATCAACTAGCTTAACTGGTAAAGTCATGATAAATAAAATATGATAATACTATGACCTAATTATGGATGTCATTGCTGATATTTTTTTGGCTTTTTGCCCTTTGCCCATAATTCACATGTCTATTTACTTCACTAACACTATTAGTGAAGACATTCGTTAGCATGTCATTAGTATAACATTAGTGCATAACTTTACATCTTCCTGTCATCACAAAATCTTGGGAGAGACGGTCTCTCAATAACTTATTGAGAGACCATTCTTCAGTACCACTCTATGTTCTATTCGTACTGTAGAATTGTAGAGTGCTCATCTTATTCCAATTACAAAACTCGGTATAAATACCGAAACCTTACAACCAGATTCGATGAACCTACATAGGTAATACTAATGATGGGAAGATGTATAGTTATGCACTAATGCCATACTAATGACATGCTAATGAATATCTTCACTAACACGTACCTTTAAATGACAACTTTGTTTTGTACCTGTTTTTATAAGAAGCGTACCCTCTTTATATTTGTATACTCTTTTATGTTAATCGTACCTACTTCTATTATGTTTATTAACACTGTTACTTCCATTTGTAGTTAGTCTCTCAGTAAAGTTAATGAGAGACTCAGTAAAGTTAATGAGAGACCGTCTCTCAGGAGACCTACTCTCCTGTCATTAGTATGACTTATGTAGGTTCATCGAATCTTGTTGTAAGAGTTCAATATTTATATCGAGTTTTGTAATTGGAATAACATTCACTATTGAGAAGTCAATCATACTATATACTCTACGAGACTTTAACTAATTACTGTACTATGCGAACAATAGTGTTGACCTAACTTTGTTTTTTGGCACGTATAGTCGTACAGATAGGGTTTGGTGGCCAATAGGGCGCGCGACTCCCGTACAAGTAAGTCGCATTTTATTGGTATTCAATCAATTGTCGGCATTATATAAAGGGGGCCGGGGGCCATACAAGATCCAATAAAGTCCACTAACGATGCTACTATGCAACTATAAGTTTTGAATAACAACATGACATTGATTTCAGCTGAAAATTTTAAGGCGGTACACTGAATACACGTATGTATGTTATGATGTAGTTAACGAGAAGATATGTTGTATATATGATGACGCGATATAGTCGATAGGTATATATTCAATAATTTCTTACATGAATAATGACGCTTTGTTATAATTAAATTAGTTGGAGGTCATCGAGTCAGAGAATAACGCACATAATTAATGAGACACAATGTACATTTGATTCACAATGGGCCACGTGATTGTATGAACCTTAATGTCAATAATGGTAGAAATTTGCGTTGGTAAAGCTCCATCGAATGGATGTTTTATGTCGCGATTGTATGAACTTTATGATCATCTACGGAGTACAAATTAATGGTCGCGATTAGGAAAGCTCCATCGTCAGATGGATGTTTAACGTTTTTACTCAATATTTATCCAACAAAACATGCATTTAGTCACATTAAAAAAAACGGAAAAATCGAAAATCTGACATACTCCGTATTGATTATTAGGTCATCTGTCTTAACCACTAAACGATGATATCTTCAGTGTGATGTTTGATGTTTAGCGACATACGAGTATATTTTGGACACATACATTGTAATTTGTATGAACCAAATGCTTCCAAATGTTAGTAATTTGCGTTGGAAAAGGTCCATCAGTGAGATGATTATGTCTAATGACATCATTTAATTGTATGCATGCACCTTATTAATTAATGATGGTCGTCATTTGCGCTGGAAAAGCTCTATCACATGAATGTTTAGGGTATACTCTATATATGGAGTATTATACTACAAATGTTATGTTTAAGATACTCAATCTACTTAGGGTTTCGGTCGGGTAATTATTTTTCTTTCGGATCTCAAATTGATTTCTGACCTGAATCTGTTTAATTAGGAAACCTTCCTAATTAAACTGATTGATTAGAGTTTCCCAATCAATATTTGAATATCTGACCTAGAGTTCTCTATTGGGTAAAAATTTCTAATCTGTTTAGGGTAGAAATTTCTAATCTGTTTAGGGTTTCTGTTTAAGCTAAGGGTATATTATATAAACTATGGTATCAGTATGAAATTTGTAACCTCTTCTCAAATTAAAAACTGTCAATGTAGCTAACATGTTGGCAGTGAACACGTAAATCTGTCTGTCTCTCGATTTTACGTTCTTAATTTTCTATCTTTCTCTTCCGTTATAACATAGACATTTTTGGTGCACAAATTGTTTATTATTTCAAAACTCCATTTTACTACCAAAATAACTTTTTTTTGGTAATCCCATATATACCGCTGATAAAATATGTGAAAATAACTTTCAATCTAAGATCTCATATCCATGATCTTTATTTGAAGCAAACCTTTAGTAATTAACAATCAAACCATATTAGTGAAAATTACGATTTACGAAAGCCAACGTATAGAAATGCTTTAGTTATTAAAAATTGAAGTTGCATTGGAATCTCAAAGTCAATGAAGATGGATAATAATGCCTAAAGTGAGTCATTAGTTAATCATCTAAACTAAAGTCTTAATTCAATATGCATGGTAGACTCAGTTACTGTTGTAAATTCCAATACACATGCACCCATCACTCGAATATCTTTTGCGTTTGAAAGATGGATAATGCATAAAGTTAGTCATATCAATCATATGCTAAGATAATCTAAAATTCAAGTCGTTAAATTTATAAGGTTTCAAATATGAAACTTCAAAATCGTTAAGCTAAACCATATATTTAAAAGCGCTTTTTGTTTTCATTTTTCAAGCAAGCTTCTTTATTTAAAGGGTAGACGACATTTAGGTTGAAAATAAAGAAGGGCAGGATTCAAAAATAATACTATAATCAATGCGTTATATATGTAGTCTATTTTGGTGATGACGACGACAAATATGAACAAAAAAAACCACAAGTCAAAAACTAATTAAAGATGTTAGTATGTTACTGTAGAATTTAGGGCTGCTTTTAATTTGCTTTTTGTTTGAAATTAGCATCCATCAAACAAGTGTCACTACTGACGTTTTAGTGAACGAACTAGGCTACTAGTACTAGCTAGGTGTAGAGTAACATCTTTTGTCGTTGGATACAACTACGGATTGGTTAGTAGGAGTAAGCGACTTCTCCTCCGTTGAAGTCGAACATTTTATTTTACTTTTTGTCTAAATTCTAAAAAATTAATTGTTTATTATTAAAAGTACAAATGAATAAAAGTTAAGTATTTGTTTAGTATTAAATGTATGGTAGATTGAGACATTTATGTAAATACATAAGGTCTAAAGTATTTGTTTAAACAATGACTAAAATGAAAATTGGTAGGTTGGACTTGAACGTCCCAAAAAGAAATAGGGGAATGTTCGACTTGAACGAAGGGGTAACTCTTGAGTGTAGAAATCCACGTACGACCTAAATGAAAATACAAAACCTATTTCGTGGTAAGACGATCTATTCATGTAAAAATCTACGGAGTATTTATTTTTGAGCAATAAATGAATGATATTTTTACGTAAATAATCAACCTCGATCACTGTGGGAAACCATGTATTCTACTTCGTATAACTTGGGATTTGGGTAAGTTAAGCCATGTATTTTTGATTGAAGTGGACTGAACTAGACTAAAATAAATTAAACTGAACTGAAATAGTAGTTGGGATAAAATGACCGCAATGAGATTGAACTGAATTTGACTAAATTGAATTAAACTAAAAATAACATGATTTAGTTCACATTGGGGTGTTAGTTCAAACCTCCGGGTCAACCCAGCCAGCCCAGACCACTCCTCGGGCCACTTTCAACCCGGTTCGCCAGACCCGTGGTTGGCCCGACACTGTCCGTCCCATTATATTCCAGTCGAGTCCAGCAAAGCCAACCCAACTCATCACTCATCATGTCATTCACGACTCAACCTGACCCCACAAATCGAATATGAGTCATCTCCCAGACTTAGCCTGACCCATGACCAGCCCTATCTAGTTCACATACACGAATAACACGATACATTGTGCGTAAGTCAAAGTTGGGTGCGTGTGGTGAAAAGCACATAAGAGTGATCATTCATTCATCAACTTGTACGTGTATATATCTATTCTTTCTCGCACCATGTAAGTATATACGTATTATTTCAAAAACGTGTGCTTCTCATATCATCTTAATAATACTATAAGTTTGTAAATTGCACAACTTGTTTGATATATTGACTTCAGATACGTTACACGTAGACGTAGACTGCTGCTTTTCTACAACTGATTGTGGTCCGTTACGCTGTGGATAATGCGACGTGCGGCTTCCTAATCTGGTTAGGTCAAGCGCATTAGGGCAAACTTTTACTTGTGCTTTGCCTGGCTGCTATGCTCACATTGGATTAAATCTTTATGCATGGAAACTTTTTTTTTTAAATAATTAAATGCTTAGTTATAAAACATAAGTATAATGAGTAGAATATAGTAAATAAGATAGAGGGAGAGGGAGTAATAGTTGATGAGTATATATATACTTCTATACATTTTTGTGTTCGATTTTGTGACTCGTTTCTAGATCTTGTTTGCTAATTAACGATTAACATAAGGTAGCGTTTGGCAACCAATATTTCATTTCAAATCGTCATTGTCAAATTAGAAAATTGAAATGATAGAATTTTACAATGACATGCGTTAAGGTGTCATTTGAAAATGATCATTTTTGTGAGAGACTTGGATTTGACAAAATCCAAATTCACAAATTCACTTTGTTTCCCAAACAAAGTATTTGTGTCAAATTCAAATTTCAAAATGAAATCCGTGTTCCCAAACGGACCATAAGTAGATAGTAAATGACGGATTTGAATAGTCCATTTGACAAGTACTCCGTAAAAATTATTCTCTTTATTATATCTAAAATGATGCAAAGCTCTCGATCTCTTTTTTTAGTCGTTAACATTTCAATAAAATATTTCTCACAAATATGAAACGACACAATAATTTATGACCCAGCTAGTAAAATATGGTCGGTCTTCCTACCTTTTAATTAAAAGATGCTCGTACATATCATCATTCTTCTCATAAATATGAAATTGGACAATAATTTATGACCGGAGTAACATACGGCTAAAGAGAATTTTAGCTAGTGATACATTTAAGATTATTATCTAAAGAGATTTAAAATAATAATTAAATGGAGTTTATTTGTTTCTCTTTAAATTTGTGATAGAATAGCTAAAGAATGTGTCACTTGCACGAACAAATGTTGTTTTTTCTAAAGGACATGCATGAAAAACTCGTTCCTATGCCTCTAATATAAGTATATTCTGCACTTGAAGATATACTTGATGATAAAACAAGAAGAAAAGAAAGAAGAACATTAATTACTCCTTAATGAGTGTCGGAAGCACTAATGATAAAAATGTTGTTTTAAAATGGATTATTTGTTCCTGGTCTTAGTCTTAGAGTAAGTATTGGACTATATATTTAAATTTCATTCACTTTATTAAGTGATGGTTTGATTAATTTAACTAATTAAAAATGAGATTATATTATTAGTCAAAAGTTAACTTTGTATGTAGTGTACACAATACTTTTAGTTTTGGCAGACCTGACAAAACTGACCCGATTCGATACCTGGACTGAAGACTCGAGGGTGACCCGTAACTCGAATTGATTTGGGCTAACCAAAATTAATCCGACTATTTTTGTAGAAAACGAATCGATATCCCTAAAAAAATTGAAAATAACAAATCCGAAAATGAACCGCCTCAAACCGAAGTCAACCTGAAAGTGACCTGACTCGGTTGACCCGTTTACCAAGTCTACACAAATGTTCGTATTACGGAGTAACTCTTAATTAATACTCTTGTATTTGATACTCCCTCCGGTCACTATTTTTCGCCCCACTTTCCTTATTTGGAAGGTTTTTATTTTTTGTCTCACTTCTCTACTTTCCTTTTATATCTTACACTTTTACCATATTATCCTTATTTCTTCCTTTATTTATAAGAAATGTCATTGAATTTTACACTTTAAGGCCCACCATTTTATATTCATTTTTCACTACCCACCATCATTTCTTTACTACTTTATATTCATTCTTTATTTTACGTACAAAAGTAAGCGGGGCGATAAATAATGACCGGAGGCAGTAATTTATTTATATATAATTACAATTTTATTTTTTTTTTTGCTTTTTTTTTTGTTTGTGTAAGTTTCCATCCAATTTATAGGTGTAATTTACCATTCAGATTGCACAAACTGAGGATTATGTTCCTTCATGTAAAAAAAACGGAGGAAGAGTGTAAGACTATGTTGGTGTCCGTCCCAACTACTCTCGTAATCTCGTTTTACCATAGGTTACATTGTCTTTTTCGGCAACAATCTCATTTCTACATGCTCCAAAAATTAAAATGCAACCTACTATCTTTCGATCACTCAAGTCAATTATCTATCACTGCCCTTACACGTACTGTGTGAAACACTTTGAGTTCGTTCGTTCTATCCTTGTTGAGTTAAGTTTAATTTTATTTTTTGTACACTTGTTACGAGAAGATGAAGTTACCGAAAACTTAAATTCACGTGAATTTGTATTTCATGGGAATTATCAAAATATTGTTGGTTGTCACGTGAGAAATAACTTAATGCGGGAAGTTCTACACACCAAGGGGGACTTGGTGAGTAACTTTCTCCATTATGGAGGGAGTGACAATTCCTGAGAAGTGACAATTTCTGAGAAGTGACAATTCCAGGAAAGTGGACAACCACCACACAGCCTCCCAATTTATCAATTCATGAGAAGTTCTACTTCTCATTATTTAAGAGGGCAATCAAACGACCCCTTAGTAGTCAATGTTTTTTGAATTTTTTTACGATGATACAATATTTTACATCGGTCTACAAAGATTGAAGGGGTCAAGTTTAATAGTACGGGTAAGTGGTAACCCTACTTTAATCATATCCTAAGTGAGCAAATATGATCTAATTACGCAACGTATGTATATACATAAACAGAATTCTAGTCTTGATGACTAGACTAAATTAAAACCATCATTAGTATCATCAACATGGTAATTTAAAAGTGTGATTAGGAGATCCTCGTATGATTTAACTTGAGTACTAATTATTTAATTAATAATGCAATGAGAGCGGTAGACCGAAGTGGAACCGCTACGTTTTATAAATTTAATCTCAAGTGTCAACCAAATCATTATTCTCATGACATCATAGTAATAATAATATAATTATCTACATATACAATTAAATAAATAGTTAAAATTAAAATTAAAATTAAAGTTAAAGAGCACTTGGAAAAATGGTATGAATGAGCTTAAAACGTCAAAATTATAGAGGAAAATGAAGAAAATTTGAGTTGGAAGATATATCTATCTATCTATCTATAGTGGCGCACTCAATTGTAAAATTATTTCATATTTCCTAATCACTAAGCTTTAGTTATTACTCTACCTATTGCACATGTGTCGTCCCTTTTTTACTTCGGAGTAAATGTGTAGTTCGGTTTCGTGCGTAAAATTACTAAAATATCTAATTCCGTGATATAATTCATTTATTATTGCTATATCAATGATATTTTATATAGTGTATAAAAGAAAATATCATTTTATGATTTCAAACCGTCTCACACAATAACAAATATAAAAAAAAAAATTGAATAATATGTCAGTTACCTTATAAGTGTGTAAATACAATGACAAATTGTGTAAATAAAGAAAAGCATAAGAACAATATGGTAATATGCATAGGACAAATAAGAAAAGTTAAGAAATGAGACAAAAAAAATAAAAACGTGTCAAATAAGAAATACTGTCAGAAATTAAAAAACGGAGGGAGTATATAGGATATAAAGTAGTCGAGCTTCATTCGTCGGTCTAAGATTTTGGTTTGGTTTAAGATGGTTCGTCTAACCTGCAAGTATTTAAGTCAAAATGACCAAAGATCACGATTTCAAATCCCGCCAGCCTCCAAAAATCTTACATTACAAGTGGAATTTTACAATGCAAGTCTACTTCAGAGACCGATGGGAGCTCTCTTAGCTTACTTCAACTATGAGGTTGGAAAGTTAAACTCTTACCTGCAATCAAGTACATGCCCTCGTTGGAAAAAAATTTATAGAATTGTCTATTTTCCAAGATATTTTGATGAGTCATTGTGCTTAGTCACCAAAATTTCATCATCATTTATCTATTTATTCATACTTTTATCAATTTTCTTAATTCCTATGCAAAATTAAATGAGATGAAAAATTAAAAATCAAAGGGAGTATTAATTTACACAAAAAAATGAAGAAGATACAGTCTCTCATTAGAGTAAATGAGAGCAACCTCTCCCATGATCTGATGATGAGTAAATGAGAGCAACCTCTCATTAGATACCGTCTCTCATTAGAATAAAATACTCCTATGTGAGAGGTCTCACAATAATCATATTGTGAGACAGTCTCACAGAAACTAACTGTTGTTTTTCACAAATTCTCATATGAGACAGTCTCACAATACGATTATTGTAAGACCTCTCACATGAAAGGAGGTTATTAAAATAATAAAATACTCCTATATGAGAGGTCTCACAATAATCATATTGTGAGACAGTCTCAAAGGAAACTAACGGTTTATTTTTACCTATATTATCAATCAGTAACTTAACCATCTCTTCGTAGAACTTGGTATGTAATTTCATGTCAACACGAAATCATGATAACTAAACCACTTCAAATGTATGGCACCACTTTATCCTATATTCCAATTAGTCCCACTAATAACACTATCTTATATATATTAATCCCCATTTCATATGATATGAAGTGAATGCAATCAATTCGAAACACAAACACCCCCCATTATCCGTCGAACTAAAGGATATTTATTAAGCACAAAGCATATAATTATAATTATATTATTCCTTAGTGATTGACTGGCCTCCTGGCTGCTCTCTTTTTCCAAGCAAAAACGTTGATGAAATTGACTTAGAACACTTAGCTAAAGCGTCAAAATCTTTAGCCCAAATACTACTCGTATAAACTTAGCGTCGCCCGCACTAATTTCATTAAACCGTCGGCACTCACGTAATCATCTTACACCAACCCATAAAGTGTAGGACTACATAATTACCTTAAGGACCCCCTTTCCCCTTGGCGTCTTTGAAATTCTATCACACGCCTTTTTAACTCCATTTTTTCTCTTATCATCACAATATTTACAATAATATATGTGTACGTTCTTACGACGTAACACCTACACACACAAAAAGAATAAAAATAATTATAAAAGATTGAAAATGAACTCTTACTCCTTACTATAAAGCTAAGTGCATTCCATGCATTTTCAAGCAAACAAAACCAAACTATTAAAGATTTGGAGTCTCTTAATCCATCAAATATTTCACTAAGGAGGATTATATTATATTACTCTGGTGTCGGGTTGTGTCAGCTTTTGTCGTCTTTAAGCTAGAAAAAACGATATAATAATGGAGGGAACCCTAATTAATGATGTAGTACAAGTTAAGGTATTGTCTTGTGAAATGGTGAAACCCTCTATTCCTACACCAAACCATCTCAAAACATTCACTATCTCTTATGTAGACCAAATCCTACCTTTGGTTCCACCTTTCCTTTCGACCGGTCTAGCGTTCTACACTGCACCACCTGAGTCGCAACCACCACTTGATATTACTCGACTTAAGGCGTCTCTTTCTAAGACGCTTAGTCGATTTTACCCTTTAGCTGGTCGAGTTAAGCAATCTACTATAGAATGTAATGATGAAGGGATACCCTTTATTGAAACACATGTGGATTGCTCTCTTTCTTCTTTCTTGACCTTGCCTAATTCACTTGACTTCATGCCCAAGTTTCTTCCTCCTAGGGAAATCCTAGGCATTGCGGGCGAGTTTGTAACTGAACTCGCCCACTTAGCCATCCAAGTGAATGTTTTCACTTGTGGTGGAGTGGCCATAGGCTGGTACGACATCCACAAGATTATGGATGGTACCTCCTCGGCCACATTCTTCAGGCACTGGGCCGCCCTGGCCAGTCAGCACTATGATGACCTGATCCAACCCGACTTTGATGTCACTGTTACCGCTTTCCCTCCATTACCTAAGGCACCCCAACTCCAATGGGGCGACGGGGTCAAGAATCACGTCCAACACTCCCCTACTAAGGTCAAAAGCTTCCTATTTCGAAACACTACGATAAACGACCTCAAAATTAGGGCATCTAGTGACCTTGTCCCTAACCCTAGCCGGTACTTAGCCCTAGCCGGGTTCATTTGGGAACATCTCATGGCCTCTAAAGAGTCTGAATTCCGGTCCAACGGGTACAACGACACAATCCTCCAAGTAACCCTAGACCTACGTCCAAGGACTACCCCGCCACTCCCACGTGGGTCAATAGGTAACCTAGTGAACACGGCGGTAGCTAGGGCTGAAAACCCGACCCAAATGCAAGACCTAGTCGTGGAGATAAGCGAAGCGGTCGCGAAGGTGAAGGGTGAGATTGGAGGGTACCAAGGGGAGAAGGCGGTCGAAAATGTACGTAAGAATTGGAATAAACTTATTGACATAATGTCGGAGTACAACGAAAGAGCGTACAAGCTTGTTAGTTGGAGCAAACTCGGGTTTAGTGATTTGGATTTCGGGTTTGGAAAGCCCAAATGGATGGTACCAACGGACGGAATCATGTCTGCGTTTCATCGGAATTTGATAATATTGACTGATTATAAAGATAGTGAAGGTGATGGAATAGAAGCATGGTTTTTCTTGGAGGAGAAAGATATGGATTTGTTGAAGTCGAATGAAGATTTCCTTGCTTTTGCAACTCCGGCTTATTGCTAATTGAAAAGCATTGCATGCATATGGGTTGTAGTACGTATAATCGTACGTGTTTATTATTTGGATTATACTCTAAAAAATCTAAATTATGTTATATGATTGGTCATAAAAATCACAAAGGTGAGACCATTCAATAATGTGTATGTATGAAGTACTATTACTCCCTATTAATTTGTTTAAAACCTTAATTAATTAATTAGCTCGTTGATTTTCGAGTTTAATTTTAATTGTCGTGAATTGGCGATCAGGTTTCGGGTTTGGGTGAAAAACGATGGGTCAAGTGTAAACGAATTTGGGTGGGGTAAGTTGTCATGAAGATGGTGGCTCGCCAACACCACAAATGTTTATTTTCTTTATTATTTATTATAAATAAAATTATTATTCTTAATTTGCTTAATTTTCTAGTTTAATATTCTGTATGTATATATAATATTAATAAATACTTCGCATAAATATATTTTATTTATTGTTGCTCTATATACGAAGTACATTATCTATCAGTTGTACGTTATTACTTGTTACTCTGGAGTATAAGACAAATTCAATGTCTTGATTTATATAAGTACATTTTCGTTCGAGAAAGTCTGTACATATTGCATTTAATTAAAATATCGCTAGGTTTTGAATATTTTTTTGTATACGGAGTATTAATTACAATATTTTAAATATAAATTTTCAATAACTTACCTATATTTACGGGATGAATTGAAGTTTAGACGAATCTTGACCTTAATATGCATGTTATTATCGGAATCGGGTCGTTTTTTTTATTTAGGTTGAAAATAATGGGTTTCAGCCAATTTTTAGGTCATGTAATTAATTTATAACCGGTGGAGTCGAGAGCTAATGTTTGGTTACTTTGTTGATTATGGTCATAAGAGGCCTATGTGAAGGAATATATGTCATAAGACATTTTCGATAATAAAATCATTTCCTAAAATTTCACTTTCGCATTAGTATAATCCATCTTATTACACTATGTTTAATTTGACCACTATTGATTGATCGATGGAGTTTATTAATGAAAAAATTGGTAGATAATGGTTAACATCCTTAATTTTGTTCATGGTTGATTAGATATTTTAAGTTTAATATATAGTGGAAGTAGTGATTAGTAGGGGTGTTCAAAAAGTGACCCGGACTGCTGGCAAACCCGACCGATCCGTACCGTACGGTCCGGTCCAGTCCGGACCGGCTACATACCAGTCCAGTCTGCGGATCTCCAAAAACTTGGTTGCCGGTTCGCGGTCCGGTCTGATCCGGTCTCAAGAGGGTTCGGTCCGGTCCGAGTTTCTTTGTTAACCAGTCCGGTCTGCAGGTTTGAATTTTTTTGGTTGCCGATCCGCGGGTCAAGCCGATCCGATTTGGTCCAGTCCGAGTTTGGACCGGTGAACATCCCTAGTGATTATCACCCAAATAGTGCTCTATGGTGACTTTGAGACATAACTTTAGACATTATTAAGCTTTAGAGTATGCCCACCAAAATTAATGAGTCCGGCCGGCCTCCATAAATGCACAAGTACAAGTGTACAGCCTTTTGGTCAAACACAAATTGTGACAACATGAGCAAGTTGGACGAAGTATATGAAATACAGTAGTAGGTTACAAAAAGGACATTAGATCAACTTAACAATATTTTCTTAGGGCATTAATACGTAGAAGACCTCTCACATTTTTTAGGAAACTAATTTAACGTATTTGGTAAACTATATATGGGTATTATATTGGTCGAAATTTATTATTCGTTTCGATCATACTTAATTGCTCAATTTCATGAATATATATGCATGATGACTATTTTATTAAAATGATGCGGTAATTTGTAGATGGATGAAGTAATTTGTAAGAGAAATAATGATAAATACAACCCTTAGGGTCAGTGGCGGATGCAAGATTTTGGTGTAGGATAGGTACCAGATTTTTTTCACTCAATACCTTATCCACCATATTAAAATGTTTCTTTTCAAAAGCAAATAATGAAAAATATATGAAAAAAAGTATTGTTTTAAGATTTTTTTTCATCAACGAAAAAATGTACTCATGAAACATTGGTGCTCGTAGGTATTAATGTACTGTAATTCATTTAGCATCTTAATGTATGGAGTAAAATTTCATTTTACATAGTATTCATTTTACTCAAAAATATAAAATATAAGAATAAAAATTACACTCAGCAGTTAAGAGTCTTAAAACCTAAAATATATAAGGATGGAGTGAAATTCCTCCTACAGTCCTACATAGTACTCCCTAGTCCCTCCGTTCGTATTCAAAGGATACGTATTCCTTTTTTGACCGTTCTAATCCAATTGACCCATTTCCTTTTTAGTGCATTTTTTGGACCAAACTATCCTTATTCTACTAGTCTATTTACACTATACGTCATTGTGAAAAGACATTTTTTATTATTAAATATTATTTGTCTCTCATTATTGTCCATTTAATATTACTTTAATACTTTCTTAATCCTTGCGCAAAATAGAAACGTATCATTTGAATACAAATGGAGAGAGTATTTTTTTTCTACTCGAAAAATAAAAAATATAAGAATGATTATATACTCAAACTATATATAAGGATAAATATATAAAACCTAAAACTATATAAGGACAAATAGAAAATGCAACCGACAAGGATCAAACTTGGGCTGTGTAGGCTGATCCATTAGATCCTTACCAACTGTGCAACTTATGTTCAATGCCTAAGTTGAAAGCCCTGTAAAAATTTATACTAAACCATCAGGGGTGGGCAAATGCCTACTTAGGCCCACCCCTTGATCCGCCATTGCTTCAGCCTGTATCTAAGAGGTTAAAAGACGAAAACAAAACTAACATTTGTACTCCGTATTAATTAATTGTATCGAGGTATGTGTAATTTAGGGTGATACTTTTTTATACTTTGACATTACTCGATCATTCCTCAAAATTACTAACCTACCCCTCCCATTTTCCCCTCCTCACATCAGTTTCTAGAGAGAGAAAAATATATCAAAACTCCAAAAGTTCATCTCTCTCCGCCACCCCACCACGCCGGTCGCCGGCAACCACTCCGGCTCACTATGCCGCCACCACTCCGGCCATCTCAATTGTTTTTCGGTTTTTTTTTTGAGTTTTCCTAAACGATTATTATTAATGTTATTATTTTTTCAAGATTAAAATTAAAATTAATTACTCTATAACTAATTAAAATTATAGCAAAATTAAAAATATGAAATTAATTCGATACTATTCAAATTAGAAAATACAATTCAAATAATAATACAATTCAAATCTATAAAAAAAATGTACAAGCTTTAAATCCTAAACCCTAAAATTCAATGTTACCCAATTAACCCTAAATCGAATCCCTTAATTAATGAATTAAAACTAATTTACGATAAAATATCGATTAACAAATTATGATCCATATTTAATTCGCAAATAATTGATGGAATCAGTTTTAGAATTGACAGAAAATTAATTTTGATGAAAAAAATTAGGGTTTAGTTTAGGAGAAAAATAATAAAAAGGAGAAAAAGGGGTTAATTGAAATCATCACTAAAATTCCGGGTTTACCCCTCCCACTTCTTCCACCCATCCATGCAATTTCAGAGATAAAGGAAACAAATGTTCAAATCTAACTCACACTACCCACACCTCAATCTCACCTTAACCTAGCCGGCCACCATCTTCCACAACCTTATGTCGGCTGTCAACCTTTTGTCGGTCACCTTCCTCGACCTACTATCCTCACCAGCCGCCTTGCCTTACCCCACTCCCTTGTTCCGCTCTTCTTTGCCGAGAACGACCCTCTTGTGCCCACCACGCCAACCTCCTCTACAGTCACCATCCTCGCCTATGTGTCTCCTCTACCACCAGTCCACCACCATCCTTCGCCCAATTACAAGAAAACCATGATTAACGAAATATGAAAAATCAATTGATAGAATATGCACGACTGATAAACCCTAACTGCAAGAAAAATATATGAAAAATGATACTACTAGGTTTGAAAAAAAACCGTAACTAATAAAATCAAAGATAAAATTAGATGGTATTTAACTAATAAATTGAAATCATTGTGGTTGATTCCCTAATTGAGATTTATAATTGATAATTTTTTTCAAAAATGGTTAGGTTTGGGGTAAAAGAATGGAGGATTTTGATGAACGGAATGTAGGTTTGAGAAGGGCAGTGTTGAAAACTTTTGTGATAAAATCCGTACAAGTCACAATTCCTAGTATAAGTATGCATATTGATAAAATGCTTAACTTTTTTAAAGAGTTTTCTGATATTGGACACTTTTCATCGGGATGATCAGGAAGTTTAGGTAAGTCCGGTACGACCGGTAGTTTCGTTCTAGGGGGGAATAACCCGTCCGGGTTATATTTATTCGGGGGCGGGGCATCCACCAATTTACGGTGGGGGTAGGCAGGGGGGTGGGGACGGGGGCGGGGAAATTGAAATAAAAATAATTGACATGTTTAATATTAATTAAAATGAATATAAATAGGGTTATTTCATTAGAATAGTATCAATTATGCGCGTGTTTCTTAAATTAATACAAATTATACGTAATATCATTTTAATAGTGCTATTACAAATATACATGAATTTAGAAATATTTTCAAATGAATCAACCAGAATTATCTCTTAAAAAAGATTAAAAAAAAAACATTAAAAATCCATAAGAAATGTTGCATTATACTATACTCTTTGTTTTTATTTTTAGCATTATATATCTTAGTATATTAGCAATAAGAAGATTATACAACCACTTGTAAATAACTCTATGTACAACTGGTTTTATGATTCTGTGCCGTATCACAAAGGATTCGAATTTTGCGGTAAACTTTCTGAGTTTTAGTGTAAAGTTGTCAAGTTAAATCATACGAGTATAAATGTTGAAACTCAAAAATTTACAACTCAGCTCATAAACTTGTATAAGCTAAGTAAATATATAAAAAACTCAACAATTTTGCTTTGGTTGTACAATAGCATTGATAATATATAAAATTATTATCAAGCTATTGTTATCAATAGCTATTGTTATAAAATTATTATCTTATTATCAAGCTATTGTTTATATAATTTTCTTATATATATAAAATTATTTATATACATAAAAGTCTATTTATTTACATGCTTATTTAAATTAATGGTGATTGAAATATATACTCTCTCTGGACACTATTTTTTTTATCAATTTCATTAAAATAGTCCTCACAAATATTGAGATAATGAGGCCAAAATAGTGTCCAGATGGAGTAGTAAAATTATGCTATTTATTAAAAGGAGGGCGAATATTGTCTTCATATCTGCAAGGAGGGTGATACTCCCTCTGGCCTCTGGACACTATTTTTTGCTCATTTCATAAAAATAGTTCTCACAAAAAATAATGTCTGGAGGGAATAGTAAAATTATATTTATTAAAAGGAGGACGGATATTGTCGTACAATGAATTTATGTATTTACAACTATTTTAATTTGATAACGGTAACATTTACTGACCCGTTGCCGGCATTAGGGAGCGGAGTTTTTTAAAACACTTATTAGGTCCATAATGAAATTTATGTAATCATTTATGCTAATCACAATTCCTAACATCAGTATACATACAGATAAAATACTTAATTTTTTTAAAGAGTTTTCAGAGATCAGACATTTTTCATCAGGATGATCAGGAAGTTTAGGTAAGTCCGGTAAGACCGGTAGTTTTGTTCTAGGGGGAAATAACCCGTGCGGGTTATATTTATTCGGGGGCGGGGCATCCACCAATTTACGATGAGGGTAGGCGGGGAGTGGGGTGGGGGTGGGCAGGGGACGGGGACGGGGAATTCGAAATAAAAATGATTGACATGTTTAATATTAAAATTAATATAAATAATAATGTCTTCAAAATCATATCTGCAAATTAATAAATAAAAAAACATGAATTGAAAGTAGATCAGAATTACTATTTACTACACATATATTCATTCATACTGTCAACAAAATTCAAGTTAATAGCTCAATAATATCTAGGTCATGTTAAAATCTAGAAATTAATTATCTTAAATTAAAGTTGAAAGTTTGGTACAATATATTTTTATATTTAGTACAATATATTTTTGTACTAATCTTAAGTTTAACTCAGTATATTTTTGTATTGAGGTTAATGTATTTTTGTGTAATATTATAAATTTGATACTTTATTTTCATCAAATAACAAAGCTTATTATTATTATTATTATTATTATTATTATTATTATTATTATTATTATTATTATTATTTTCTCTCACATTGGGCCCCTCTCGTCGTTGGGCCCTAGGCCACTGCCCCTCCAAACTACCATCAGGACCGGCCCTGCGTACAATGTAGTAAAAAGCGTGCATGAAATATCAAATCTGGAAGATATTTAATGTTTAAATACAATCTTAAGGGCTTTATTTAACTCAACGGCCCAACCCTATAATAAATATGTTACTAATAACTAGACCTGACAAATAAGTCAACTGGGCCGGGTTTGGGTCGGTCAAATTCGGGTCAAAATTACTTTCGGGTTATGGAAATCGGGTTGACTTCGGATCGGGCCGGGTCATTTTGGATTCGAGTTGTTTTCAGGTTTAATTTACTATTTCAACTCTTTTAGGGATATCGATTCGTTTTCTATAATAATAGTCGGGTCACTTCTAGGTTAGCCCGGATCAATTCGGATTATGTGTCAACCTCGGATCTTCAGTGCAGATGTCGGGTCAGGTTTGAGTTGACTTATTTGGATCGGATCATTCAGGCAATCAGGCCGGATCAGTTTTGCGAATTCTACTAATAACCCATATTGTAGCAATATGATCAAATTATTCTACAAGGACATAATCAAATTATTCTTGGTCCACTTAAACATATGGACTAACTAATTGGGCGTTTGGAGTTTAGTCCATATTTTTCTATGCAAACCAACCAGCCCCTTTTACCGCTTAAATATCAGGCTTCCATAAAACTTTGCTCTCACATCTGGAGCGCGGCCCCAAAATCAATTCAATTTCGTAACTAAATTTGCGCGGTATAATAATACCCTAATTTCATCATACCATTCCCTCTGTTTCTCGATCGTTTTGTTGCATCCGAATTTCGGTATACAATCGACGAAATTCCGTGATTGTTCGGTATGATTTTACTAATTGCTTTCCAATTTTGATTCCGAATTGAATTTGTGTTTGTGTTCTTGATGAAAGTTGATATACGTGATTTGATAAAACCTGCAATTACAGTTAATACGATCGTTTACTTGTACTAAGTGTGATGATATTACTGTACTGAATTTTGTGATGTAATTTGAATTGAATGAAGTTCTTGCTGCTGCCGTGGATGTACCTTACTACCTTGTTTCGGAATTCGGAATGTCGGATTGAATGTGTAAAGTGTTTCTAGGATAGAGATTGGTAGGATAGTCTGATACAATGATCGTTCTCTGATTGCAGCAAACTGATGAATTATCGCTTTCCTAAAATTGTTTGGCCGAATGTGAAGGTTCTGAGTTTCTGCTGTTCTTCTTGTTGTTGTTGCTGCTGCTGCTGTTGTGGATTTAACTTGTGTGTCGGGATGTCCGATTGACTGCGCAAAGTATTAATAGGTTAGAGATTGTGTAGCTTAGGATCGTCTGATCCGATTGCTGCTTGCTAGCTCAAACAAAGCCTGGAATGTAATACATTCCTGTCAAAGATTGCTAGAAATTTGCCAGCATCAAGTGATTCCCAATTTACTTCATCTCAATAACAATTTACGAACTCATGATTCATGGCAATAAGTCATCTAGGATTGGTAGTTCAAGTTTCTATATGTCATATTAATTCAAGCTGACCTCTATGTTCACTGTGGGAACAGTTTGCTGCAAATCCGCTATCCAAATTTCAAGTAACTTTTGAGGTGGTAGAAGTCAATTCGTTATGGCCTATGTCATGCATACTCGGCTACGTGTGCGTGCCTTGTGTCTGAGTCTGTCGTACTCATGTCCAATTGTCGAGGATGGGATGTGAATGCACAATTACATGAGGCAATATGAGGTGTTGGAGTAACATAGATTATGGCCCTTGTAATCTTGTATAGGTGTCGTGACTGCCATCGTTACTATTGAGGTGAAAAGAAACATCACACAGAGGTTCATGCTCATCATTTCTGATCTATTTTAACACATTTTACATCTTGCAGAGATGAGCGTTGTCTACTTGTCTAACTCATGCCGTGTAGAAAACTCAGCAGTTGCTGGTAAAACACTACGATAACTTCATTGACTCTGTACATTATGGACTCCCAACCTGGGCGATGGATCTTGAATCTAGTAGACAATATCATGGTACTAAATGTCGGTTGAATCTTGATTTCAGACTCCTTTGTAGCAGCTTGATCAGTTTGAATGAAGTCCTAATCTAGGGGTTGGATCACAACTCTGTGCGACTGCTGGTACTATGGCGCATAAATGCTATTGAGTCCACTTGAAAATGCGGTTATGGTAACCTCCAAACTCTCAGTAACTCTTTGCCAGGGATGTTACTATCGCTGAATAGTTTAGGCCTAATATATCGAAGGAAACAGATGAAATAATAACTAACTGGTGTTTCTGGGTGTGGATCATGCCAAATAGTTTAGGCCTAATATTTTTTGGTCTAAAATAAAGTGTCAAAGTGTTGTGCATTGTCGAAATGTCTGGGTGTGGGTCATGTCACATGCAACCAAAGTGAAGTTTCAGAGCTGGCAGAAGGGGATGTCTCCGTGGGTAAGAAGTGGGATGGCCGTGAAATTCTAGGGCTCTGCAGTAGTTACCGACACTGAAAGTTTGTTTTTATGTTATTTCTTTGTCTTCTATGGATATTGATACTATTGCAGTTTTTCTGTGTCTCATTTTGCTTCTAGTTTTGTAAGAGTGCAGTAGTGCTAACCATAATCGATTGATTTACTTGTCAATCCCTTTTCTAGGAGCAATGCTCTTTCAACATTGGTTCCAACTTATGAGAAGTTGATCAGATAAAGAAAACCGACACGTACAATGCTACTCCATATAATCTGCACTTTTTTCGGTGAGTACTGCCATTCTAACACCTGCTGCTTGTCTATACGATTGCTTTACTTTCCAGAAATCAATTGATTACCAACTTCTACTTTGGTTTAATCATCTTTTCTTTGCTTGCTTGGGTCAGATAATGAAAGCCACTTGAACCTCCTGCTAAATTAGCCTTCCACAACATCAATTTTAATGATACTTCTTTAACCACTTTTTGCTGATACTTCTTTAATGCTCTGAAAGCTCTGTTTCGATAATTATCCTAATGTAGGTTGCTGCATAAGCTCTTATCCATATGCAATGTTTATTGATGAACTACCATACTTCATTAACTCATGTGTTTTTTTTATGTAGATCTGTTAGTTATGCTATGGATAGTGTCTCAATGATTATCCATCCACAGACCTAATACAATCTCTGGAAGCAAAAAAGCATTGGGTAAAGTATTTTTGGCACTACACTGTACTGTTAGTTTTTGCTTTCTTGTAATGCTCTTTGAAATAGGCAATTAGTTAAAGTTTGTATTATTATTCATCATTTGTTGTGAAGTGAACATGGATGATTACATCACTCAGTTTTTCTTCCTTATTAAGCATCTATAGACTATGATCAGCTGACGTACTAACAAACTATAACCATCACACAATAAAATAATTTAGTTTGGAGTACATATACATGGACGGACATGCAAATCTAACTTCCCCACTTCTTGGCCCCTCCTTGCTCAACCCAATTGTGCTGAAAAGATTGACCCGTATAATATTCCAAGACCTAGGGAGATCCATGCTGCTTGATTTATAGGCTTTCTTACCCACTATTACTAGAGTTAGTTGCTTATTGGAGCCCTAAGAGACTATGCTCATTAAACTCTTGCTACCTTAGTATTATATGTAATACGTAGAAAATAAATAGGCCTCAATCATCACCTTTAAGGAATCAGAGCCAAAGGTTACGAGTTTGAACCCTGACAGCTCCCAATATCTCGAACTCTCAAGTGGAAACTTGGCACATGGTACGGGGACCTGTACACACTAACCACTCTTCAAGCTCGATGGACATTCGAGTGAGAGGGTGTAATAGAATATAAATGGACCTCAACTATTAACTATTTACTTCATGAGAAATTTCCATATTATATTTGACATTGATTCTAAAAAAATTACCACTTTCGTGGTTGGCATTATTTTCACTCAAATTTACTAAAGTTACGCTGAATTATTTGTTAACGTGAAATCTGAAAAAAATTCAAGTGACAAGTTAAGTCTATTTAATGTTGGATTGTTTATATAGGAATGATAATACTTTTAAAACGAAGAGAAATTTAAGTAAATCTTCTACACATCTTTTCATGCTTTTTGGTGATGGTTTTGACAAAAATGTATTCTAAGGCTATGTTTTGATCAGGATGGAAAAGGAGGGGGATGAAAATGAAAGGCGGTGATTTCATTTGTTTGGTGAGCAAAATAGATATGAACGGATTTGGAGGGGTGCAAGACAAAGGGGAAATTTGGAGAACGTATTCCCTCCATTCCCTTCTTACTCTTTCCGCCCCCTTCACTCGCTTTTTTTTGGTATGCCTATTGCACCCTAACGCATGGCTGTTGGAAATGGAGGAATAACTTAACGATGAAGGACTAAATTTTCTCTATGAATTGCTTTGTTCCTACATGTCTGTTATCACAATTGACTTGTTTCATTAGCAGTTACATTTACATGCTTTAATTTGCACCTCGTTTTTTTATTGATTATCAGCTGACAGAATCGTATTATCAGAAAGGATAAGTACCGACTCTCTCTAGGTTCTGCAGAGCAGTGGAGCAAGGATTAGTACAAATAATTGGTCACCTAGACAATGTCATAACCTGAAAACGATACTATAGACTTAAAACAGCATTCCGAGAGTAATTTGCCAGACCACGATCATTGAAATTTGCATATGTTTTCAGCAACTCGGGTGCTGCAAATTGCATAGTGCAAATACAGAAGTTATTCTTGCTAAACCAATGTGTGTCGTACCCCGTGGAAGTAAAGGATATGGGTTTAGATAGAGAATGAACAAGTTGCAGTAATGTACTGGTCAAAAAGGAAAGGTTAGCTGAGCTAGTGGGTTGCTTTCTTTGGTTGCCAGTATAAGCTCTCAATGTCCTCCTCTTCCTTAAAGTATGCTTTGTGGTGTTAAAATATTGCAGGGAAAGAAGTCTATCAAAGGACTGACGACTCTTTAGGTACATTTAAGGCCAAGTGAAGGTGATGTAAGGTAAGCTCAGCTCTCATGCATTATTTCTCCTTCATTGCTATACCTTTACATTCAACAGGCTTTAACCAGTATGACCAATCATCTGTTTCGTATGTTAGATTAGGTGAGAGACCAATGACGTAATAGTCGGGAGAATGACATGCGCTGCAAAAGCACATGAAAAATGTAGTATACTATTGGTGCCTGGCTAATACTTGAATACACACACTGGAAATATCTTTAGTTTATATTATATGGAATAATCAATAGTACATGACGAATCTTGACATTTTTTTCCTGCCCTTGCAAAATGGACATATATCATTGTTTACACAATGCACATTTAGATAGGAAGAACATATATACATCAGATTACGTATGGGCACTTTTCAATCAGTGTATGAGAATGACACTTTTTTTGCTGGTCTATGAACACCTGGATGCTTCTACTTTGTGCAAATAAAAACATGTTTATGTGAGATTGGAGTAACGGCAGGGTATCTGTTCTCGATCGGGAGTCGGAATTTCACCTAAAAAATGGTCTTAGTAGCTTGATCTTTGTCTGTGTGCCATTAACGCCGCCGATACAACTCCAACACCGTGAATTTCACCCTGATAACCTTTCTAATTTTGAAGCGATACATTGTTCTAGATTCCAGTGATCCATTAATAAATTTCCTGTTTTGTACGGACTACGGAGTACATATTTGATATTTGTGATCATTATGAGTACGACTTTTTATCTCCGTCCGCATATTTGTGATTATTAATGGTTACTATTAGTCTATTACTATTATTGAGCTTTTTTATTGGAGATGACTTGACAATTTTGGAAAATGATTCATGTTAGCAGACTCCAATTCTGTGAGTAAACCTATGTTGTTATTGTTGTACAGATTGCATCTGCAGTACAAGGCTAGTAGGGAGGTAGGGTTAACTTTCAATAATTAATCACTAATCGTTTCATAAGTTTCATTAATTCAATTCCCTGTTGCACTATCATATTCATAGCTGTTTCGTGCACTCTGTAATCTGTATAGTATATGGAGTATATTTTGATTTTGATGGTACTGGTTTAAGTACATTTTGTTATTAAGTTAATTATTCCTAAAACATATGCAGGGTGTAATGCGAGGGTCTGCATCTGTCTCTCTGCTTTTGTCTCTTTGGTTTGCTGAGCGCACACTACGTACGATTGAGATCAGATAGCCTCCTTCCAACACTCTAAGGTTACTAGGTTTGCCCCTTTTGTGCTTTGAGCTGCTACTTAGGCTGTCTTTTGTTTATTAACTTTGGGTTAACTCTTCATCAAATGTTGGGGACCATTCTTTATTTTTTTATTAGGAGTTACCACCCTTCTTTATTTGTACTGTTAGTAGTCTGTTAGTGGTTACTTGGGATCTTCAGATTTTGTTGTTGATTCTCCGTATTTTGTTTGGCAGATTGGTATCTTTGCTCCAGCTCGACAGCCAGGTACGAATTTAATTTAAACATAATGTTGATTATCTTATGTTTTTGTTCTTATGTTGTTTTGGCTTAAAACGAAGTGTTTGAGTATTCTGTGTTATGTTGTGTCGAACGTGGACGGGGAAACTAACTGGGTATTTGATTGATACTCGATGAATTTTAACACATTCTAACTCCTTATAATCTACACCCACTTGACAATTCATCCTACGTATAGATCCATTTGTGACCATGCTTTTAGTTAACATGATTCATCTAACAGTTTTAAACTTCATTCCTCCCATATTAGAATTTCGAATGAGTCAAATGATTTTGAGATTTTTTTATTTATTTAGATCCTCCTACTCATATCAGTGGCGGTGCCAAGAATTTAGTACATGGGGTGTGGAAATTAACAAATCAAGAGACATTAGGATAGTAACGTGGGGAGAGAACAAAAAAGAGTCGTTAGTAAGGCTCTTTACCACTAAATCAATTCAACATTGTTGATAATCTCTAATAAACTATTATCTATAGCTGATTCTAGGGAGTGCACTGGTGCAGGTGCACCCCACAAACCACCCTAGAATCGCCCCTAACCCATATGGTTTCTTAATCCAGTTCATTTCATTTCGTACTCGTGAACTAAACGTCCCTTAAGATTACTTGTAGTGTGTATCATCTGATTAATCCACTATATGGACTTTGGACTCGAGTCTGGTAGGCTCATAAGGATGGTAAAGATATCATTCGTCAGTCATTATTTATAGGAGTAGTATGTACTTCCTCTGTTTCATTGATATCTTTCACATTTTTTTTTTCAACCATTTCTTTGATTTCTTCCACATTCTTTTTTTGCTACCTAATTTCTTTCTTATCTAGGTGACCCACTTAGATTACATGTAGACTGTCAATCTCTTAGAAGTTGACCCGAGTGTTTTATAACGAAGATAATATGCGTAGAGGAATCAATCAATCAAAGTAGCATATGTGATTAAGTTTTTTCTTCATAACCCAAAGGAATTTGTTCTTTCATTAATTAATGTTTCTATTGAAATGCTGATATCATACTCGGACCCATTACAGCTGATGAAATACTTCCCCTGTTTGTTACACTAATCAATGTACGAGTATAATTAAAAAAAACAGTTGACATACATTACGTCACAGAGCATACAGAAAAGTTTATGTCGAATGTTAGTATTACAGTGAAGGCTTCTATATTAATGTACAGTAATACCTAAGCATTAAAAGTCAACCATTAATGAAGTATGAAATTCGTCGAGGAGTGAGTGATGGCCTTTTCTCATTTGTTGAGTTTTGATTGCCAAATAGATCGCACTACGACTTGTTGCTCTTTCAGATATTTTCCATTCCATCGTTTTTAGGTAGAAAAAAAAACTTGCCTAAACTAAATTAAGGGAGCATATTACAGTGTGTTGGTAAACGAACGTATGATATGAAGTAGTATTTTATTAGAGTATCTCAATAACTTATTGAGAGAACACTTTTCAGTATCACTCTATGTCCTATTCGTACTTTTAAATGACAACTTTGTTTTGTACCTGTTTTTATAACAAGAGTACCATCTTTATATTTGTAATCGTATCTACTCCTATTAGGTTTGATACCACTGTTACTTCCATTTGTACTTAGTTTTTCAGTAAAGTTAATGAAAAACCGTCTCTCAGGAGACCTACTTTAGAGTAAAAGGGACGTACATTTCAATTTCATTTTCATTATTTTTTTTAAATATTACTTTTAATATAATTTTCTTGATTCTTTAGAACTTGCCTACTAATCGAACATGTAACCGGTGGTGTTTTTTTTTTCTTTTTTGTTTGTGGGTAGCATAGTACTCCCTCCCATCAATTTATTTTTTTACACTTACTATAAATAGACAATCCAATTAATTTTTTTACATTTCTCTTTTGGCAAAAGATTTTGCCTTTCTATTTACCTAAAATGCCACTACTTTTTTCCTTACTTTTAATTTGGTGGAGCATAACACAATTTGATTTACCAATAATACACTTATTTTTACCATATTTCTTAAAATTTGTGAAAGGATTGAATAGATGAGAGGGAGGACTTATGTCTGGTCAACCGCCCGCATTGCACTTATGAATTATGATTACTTATAAGTTGGAGCAAAATATGTATTCATGCCGAGAGACATGGAAATCTGATTGCCTGCCTCTAAGTATTGAACTATTGACAGCCCTCGTGTAGCTCCTGCATCACTGCATGTAGTGGTTGGATGTGGCTGTAGTCTTTTGAAAAATTAGGATCAAAGTCACTAAATTTATCATTTCACTTGATGAAACATTCAACAATTGAAGCGCCTTTCCCCAATTTCCAACTTAACTGCTTTTTTGTACGGATTTGAGTAGGGGATTCCCGTAATTGAGGTAGACAACCCTTACCCGTACAATTAAGTAGATCTCAAGTTAAGACCCCGATCTTTCCAGCTTATTTTTAGTTCGGCTAATAATCTTCATTTTTAAGGTAAATTTTACCTCATTAATTTTGGTTTGTCTTAGTCAATGTTAAGTTATACTCCCTCTGTCCCTAAAAGATTGTCCTATTTCAGTGGGACGGAGGTAGTAAGGCGAGTGTAGAGGTACATCCGTACATGTATATGATGTATTAGCAAAGCAGAAATTATAGTCTACAATCGACCGTGCGACACACCTTAAAGTTCGAAATTTATGGTAAAAAGTTACTACTTTATGTTATTTAGTTGCTTTAAGTTAAATAGTGACCACGTTTTAATATGAAAAGATAATAACTATTTATCTGAAAGTGGTAATTAACTAACCTAAAATGGTCATGTTTTATCATAAATTTCAAATTTTTACTATTATCGCATGGTAGAACGGTTGTACACAATAATTAGGGTTAGCAAAGTCACATATTCTAGATTCTAGAACCTCTTTACTCCGTACTTAATACTATAATGATTAATGACGCATATTTAGGATTGTAAAAGGCGCACTTTCAACCTTAAGCAAGAAGATGAGTCAGTATTTACAAGAATGCACATGGTGTAAAATAATAAAGTGGGAAGAAAGGGGTATCAAATAGTACAAAATACATGGCGCCGATTTTTGAGTAGTCAGCTGCTGCTGCTGCTGCTGCTACTATTTGCCACAAACAAGTTGGAGGATTAATACTTAGTACTCGTAAGAGATTAGGAGTAGTTTAGTTTTATAGTTAAGTTTTCTACTCTGGGAAAGCCAGGCCAAGCCATAATTAAGGCAGCAGGGTCCGTAGTATCCACGAAAATCCGGAAATAGGAGTACTATTACTGTCCCTAAGGGCTTTTTGCAGCACTTTACCTCAGTTGGCCTCCACCATACCACATGCTCTCGCCTTATAATACTTACACTACAATCGGC
Organism: Agrostemma githago; assembly: GCA_958450325.1. NCBI lineage: Eukaryota > Viridiplantae > Streptophyta > Magnoliopsida > Caryophyllales > Caryophyllaceae > Agrostemma > Agrostemma githago. Next base: position 73,809,254 of record OY288247.1, on the reverse strand, counting down.
TGCCCCTACCTCCAGATTTCCCTACCCATCTTCCTTTTTTCTTTTCCCCATTATTGAAATTATGGTTGTACTAACTTGTAATTAGACCATGCAAACGGGTTATTGGATGGGTTTGAGTTTGTCGGGTTGGTTTTAGTTGGATCATATTCGAGTACGTTAGAATTACGTGGAGTATTTTGCTTCATGTCATAAACATTTGGGTTGGGACGAGTGGTGGATGAGTTATTTAAGTCGGATCAATTTTGTGGTGTTTAGTTGTAAATTACTCCGTATAATTAAGGATTTATAGAGTATAGACGGTAGAAAGTTATAAATCAAATAGAGTAAGAAAAATAAAGGTATTTATTGAACAATTTCTTATTTCATCTTTATGAGCGTATGTTATCTTGTTTCCTCCTCATTTACTTCTCTTTGTCTTCCATATTCATAATGGATCATGATATTGGATTTCGTATTGTCATTTTATCTTTGTACTGAGTATTTCTCTACCTTTCTCCAGATACAATCACACGTATGATAAAAGACGAAAAGGAAAATAGATTGAAAGAAATGGAGAGGATCTGGGTTCTTTTCCAACGTACAAAGTGCACCTCAAGGTCATTCTTTTGATTTTACAAACCTCATCAACATTTTTCCGTTTTCATTTTCCCTTTGTTTTATTTGTCATTTGCAGATTTTAAACACCGTTGTCTAGATTGACACCAGTGAATCTTTCTTAATACGAACATAATTACCTTGGAAATAAACATGTTAAACACTTATTTTGACAATTTTTTAAACCGCGATATATAAATAAGAAAAGTAATAATGATAATGCGTAAAAATATACAAATAGTGAAAAATGTGGTTCAAATATCATTTTGTAAACCGTGAAGAGCTTAATAAAAAGTAGTTTGAAACCGATGGAAAGTAAAAATGAATGAGACACTAATGTGTAATTGTAGCACCGACTAATGAATGATGTCTTACTAAAATTGGATTAGTTTATTAATTGTTCCTTTACATTTGGAGTAGCAGATGAGATTAAAGGGCTTCACGTAGATGTGCAACTAAGCAGAAAGGTGTTTGATGCCAACATACGTCACCCAAACTACTATAGCCTTTATAGACCGATGTTAACCAGAACCAAACCTGTAAAATGAAAATGAAAGTGGGTTCTGACTTAGACCGCGTCTTATACTTTATAAAATAAAACCTAATTAATTCACTCACATACATAAAAACATTGCCTCATTATAAAACTAATCTAGTGGATGAGTTCGTCAGCTACATTTTTTATTTTAAAATTTTCATTCCGTAGAGAAAAAAAGGGTTAATTAGCATAGCATCAAACTTGTTTTGTGTTGGATTAAATAGAATCTAAAGTAGGTCGTGTAAAGTCCACCAACAAGGGAGATGCATAGCCATGTTATACTATGTTGTATTCTTGTCATACTATTGTATGGTTCATATTGGATGTACTCTTTGCTTACGTATTAGTTGGTTTTACTTGTGACGGATATATCTGTCTTAATGTTTAAATGGATCAAATGTATCAAAGAAAATGTCAAAAATCTTTTACTACAACCTAGGTACATGAGTTTGTTTTATCCTGAATATTTGATCCGTCATAAAATTAAGAATTTGTCCTTGCCTATTTGTCTAGTGTTTTTTCTGGTTGCGTTCTTTTCAACTTATTTTCAGTTCGGACTAATTAAGTTCGTCGTTATTTAGTATAGTTAAGTTAAATTGTAACCTCATTAATTTTAGTTTTTCTTAGTCAATTCAGTTTACTTAGTTCATTTCTATTTAGTTTAGCGTCATTAAGTTGCATTAAATCTCTTTCATCATAATTCAGTTCAATTTCTTTTATTTAGAAAGAATGTGGATTTAGTCTCTCTTGTGATGGATATATGTGTCTTAAGATTTCTTGTGGTTAGATGTGACAAGCTTTTTGCGATTGCTTCTCATGCTACATTCTGCTTTTTTGTTATTATTCATGTTATTTGATCCGTATCAGTTTAAGGTGGATATATTGGTGTAAAACAAGAATTTGGGTTATGGTCATGCTGCAAGTAGAATATTTAATTACCTGATTGGATGAAGCACAACACTTGCCATCTGATACAAATTAATGATGTCATTACTCATTAGTTTGATTGTATAGTTAGTTGGGTGCCACACTTCTACACCATCCAATCCAATATATTAGGATTAGGATTAGGATTTAGGATTAGGATTAGGATTAGCTTGGTCTGCCTCATGCTTCTGATTTGAAACTTGGACCATGTTTCTTGCCATGTCCAGTCTGGGGTTAGGTGGACAGTCCACGCCTAAACCAAACGTGCATGACAAATGTTAACTCAAGTCAGGCATGAGTCGAGTTAATTTTATCGTTTGAGGTTGGGTTAGGTTAGTTATGGTCATTGTGGTTCTTGGATGTCCTAAGGATATGCTCATATCGGGTACAATTTGAGTTAGGATGTGTGGCATCAGGGTAACTTGAGATTTTGGATCATATCCCGAGTTTTCTGTTATTGTATCTTGTTGGAAATATTGAAATGTTTGTGTGACACATATTAGTGTCTTCGTCTTTGGGATGTAGCATTGTCACACTTTGGTAGTTTCTCGCTTCATTCATTCTGACGACTCTATTTGTACATTTTCTGGGTCTTGAATCGAACTTTTGTAATGCAATTCTAGCCTCTTGAATGGGATGATGGATCCGATCCCATGGTGAGGATCACTAAAACAATGTTTCATAGACACAATTGATATGAATCTGATATCATAGGAAACAGAGTGGAGTCACGAAATCTTTTTCCATAGTCTTTTCCTTGTTTGATTTTGGTTGGAAATGGGGAATGAAAGGTTAGTATAAGTCTAAGACACTAAGACATTAGCTTTGAAGGCTATCTGTTGTGTCCCCTTCACCTCTTTTACCGCACTAATTAGTCATCAAGGATAATCATGAATAAAAACCAAGACATCTACACCACAAGACCCTTATGCCTTATTCCCACCCCACTATTACCTTCATTCTTCTGGCCGTACTATCACATACTACCAACACTTGAGTTGGTGGTATATTCCTTAGCTTGTTCCCCGATTTTGCGCTTACTGTTTTATAAAACCGTCTTAAATACTACTCTTTCCGTTTCAACCATTTGTATACATTTGATTTTTTAACACTATTTATAAGTGGTGAGAATCTTCAATGTAACTTCTAATATATAAGATAAAATATAGTCAGATGGGATCTTGTTTAAATCGTCTAATAAAATACATTATGAATATAAAATTTTTATAATTTTTAGTCACACGTAACTAAAGATACAGACAAAAAAACGAGTATCGACGTACGTGCATAAAGCAAACGTATACAAATGGTTGGAACGGAGGAAGTATAATTAAGACTAATGCAGAATATTACTCCCTCTCCTTCACTAAGATCTTCCACATTTCCTTCTTAAGAAACTTCACTAAGAGGTTTCACTTTTCTTTTTAGTAAATGTTTTGTGGTTCTTATTACTTGTGACCCCACTTCCTTTTCTCTATCTTCATTTCCTCACATATATCCTTTTTTTTTCATAATTTCTTCCCACAATCAAACGTGGAGCATCATTTAGAAAGGGAGGGAGTATTATCTGACTCGATAGTTTTCAAAGTGGTTTATATTGAATTTCTTCTAATTTGAGCTGGTCTTATAGAATAGAATAGTTACGGGAATGTTTTTTTTGTACTCCGTATGATCCAAAATGTTACTCCCTCTGTTTTGTTTATTTGTTTATCTTTTATATTTTAATCAAAGACATACTCTGTACAAATGAACAAGATGGAGAAAATATTATCTTACTCGGTAGTTTTTAGAGTTATTTATATAGAATTTCTTCTAACTTGTGATGGTTTTGTAGAATGGAAAGGTAATGGATTTTTTTTTTTTTTGGTATGAGGGTGTTGCAAGTACTATTGTAGAGTAAGTTATTGTATAATGTCAAGTGGTCTGAAAAGCTCTACTACCCACATTTCCATTACACTCTCTTTCTTACGTTATTAAACTTTATGGTGTGCCTTTTAGGATCTATAAATACTCAACATCTACTCCTCCCCTTCTCATAATATTCATTCATCACACTCTTCTTACTTGCTTCCTTCTAACTTCAAACAAAACAACATAAAACCCTACTACACTTCTCAAAAAAAATCCTTCTTTCTTTCCTTCTATCTTGTACAACATGTCAACTATTGTCTATCAAAACCTACACCATTGCTATGACTCTAATAACTTCACCGAGTCGAGACAACTTAGCCTCAAACTCAATGCACCCAAATCCCAAACCTTTGCCAACTCAATTATCGAAGATGTTATCTCAAAACCAAAGAGTGAGTCTTACAACAATGACTCACATTCCAACATGTTTGGTTGGAGTGGCATTGAACCTCAGTCAAAATTCGAAGAACCCGTATACGTTCATCCTTTAGTCAAGAGTTCAGCATCCAAGCTTAGCCAAAGGAGCTTGGAAATGTGTACTGAAAGCCTAGGTTGCGAAACCGGTACTTGTATCATGGAAAGCAGTGTCTTCTTCCAATCGACAATGTCTAATGAAGTGAGGAAGTCGCGGCCGAAGGTGGATATTATAAAGAAGGAGAAAACACATGTGAAACTTCCACTTCCACCTCCGTTGACAACTATCTCGGGTCCCAATTCAATTCGGGTCCAACCCGTTCGTGAGCACGGTCGTCTAGTGATTAAGGCCGTTTCAACCCCAACAATTCCCTCTTGTTTGCAAGCTGAAAGAAGCAATGGCCGACTTCGATTGTCGTTAGTCAGGGATAATTATTCCTCTGATAACGATGACTGTGAAACTTCTGATCATAATGAGCCCGAAGTTTGTATTAGAAATCACAACAACGACAATGACAATGACAACGACGACAACGACGACAACAACGACAATGATGATAATGACAATGACAACAACGATTATGGGCAAGAACAAAAAATCGAAGAGGAAGTAGAGATGGGTGAAAATATAAAGGATGTGAAAATAATGTTAGGAATTAAAAGGGAAAGTGTAAGTAAGATCCAAATAGTACCAAGCAGGTGTAAGGAAAGAGGGCAGGGGAATAATCAGAGATTAGTTAATTGGGAGCCATTTTGGGTCACTACTTAACTAACTAAAATTATTAGAAAACAGAAATTTCGATCGGACAAGTCCAACTTGAAAGAAGAGATTTTCGATTAATTTGGAGGGTTTTTAGTTAATGGATCTGATGTCGTAGCATAAGACGGTCTTATTAAACGATTTGGGTAGAGAAAAGGTGCAATGTGCCTCCCTTTGACTTCGATGATTTGTGCATTGTATTGTGTTGCACACTTTTTTTTTGCCCATTGATTACTTTGGGTTTGTTTAATCTAGAATTTTTCTCTCTTTGAGAGTTTTTAATTGACAAGGGCTATGTTATGCTTCTTTTTTTTTTTTTTTTTAATTTTAAATTTAACAAATTCCGAAAGGCAAAAGTACAGATACTCGTGTTTGCGGTTGTCTTTTTGTTTCCTAAGAACAAAAGGCAGTAATATTCGAGAGTCTAGAAAGGATAAAAGTCGATACATAAACTAAAATGAATTGTAATTCTTGAACTACGGAGTAGTAAACAATTTCATGTTATTCAGTAATACCTTTCTTGTTTTGGTGCTTCTCAGATACAAATGCTCAAGACATTTGGTATCATCTTCCAATTTTATTTGATCTAGCTAATGTGTAAAATCATCCAAATCTTCAAAATCGTCATTTAATGAGCTATGATATGGCCTGGCGTCTTATATTATTGCTATTAAAACATTGAAAAGGAAGAGAAATAATATTTTAATGAATTATAAGGGGTAATGGAGAAAGAATAATGGAGATGATCATCTTTCTCTTATTACACTCAGAAATTCGTTACACTGCTGACAAAAAAAAGTTTACTAGTACGATTTTTTTGAATCTAACTTGAAGATCTATAGACCAAGTCTTTCCAAAACGTCGAGAAAATTAAATTTATTACAAATTTATACTCCGTACTCCGTGATTGTACATTGAGGTTGTAGCACTAAGTTCTTAATTACCTCGATCATGCAAAAGCCATTGATAAATTATGGTCGTAGTGAATTTTGTCGGAACATCTGATAAAAATGGAACAATACAAAATTATAAATCACATCTGGCCCGAATTCACATGTTGGTTTCAAGACAACAATTGAGCATTGATGCATCATTGATCGATCCACTAGTTTACACACTTGAACCACCTACACCTGACAAATAAATCGCTGGTCGTGTCTAGTTCCTGTTAGTGCCACATGTATCTTCACCTATTATTCGAATCAAAGATTCTTTAACCCATAAACCCATCAGAATTCTTATTTTTGACGGTTATATTCATTGTAAATTTGTGAATCTATAAACGGAGTAATAAAAAATTGAACACATGTTTTATCAATAGAAGCGCATCATTGTCAAACGTAACGTTGGCCCTAGTTATCCAATGCATGTATGGATGATAATTGGCACGCAGGTGAAATTGTCACTGTTTTTACATCACTCACTGCCTCCCCGTTGTCCCTTCTAAACCTAAAGTAAAACCAATACTCTCCCTTATGACAAGTAGAGGTACGGTATCCATCGTTTTGTTATGACAAGTCAAATATCCTCATTTGTATAGAAAAGACAATACATTATTTTTGTAGTGTTTTGTCTTTTTTATGTAAACGGATCGTATTTGATCTGTCCCGTTATAAGAAAGATACAGATAACTTCATTACAAACAAGAATTTGAGTCTGTAAGTATTATTTCCGTTAATTCTTTGATGTGAAGGATATCCCTTACATGCCATATGCTTCTCTTTTGCACAAAGGCATATGATCACTTTTGTCTTGAATGGATTTTAATTAGACTTATACAAGTAATAACCTCCCTCTTGTGTTAGAATAATCCTCTATGAATCGAACCCTCGCTCTTTGATTCTTTTAAAAAGGGTAAAAGATTTCTTAAGAATGTATACCTCTATATATACTTCATATATAGATGAGCATATATGCATATGAGGAGGGGTATTTATAGAGTGATCTTTATTCTTTGATCTCTTGTCATTTGATGACGATGGTGGCAATTGTTTTAAACCATCAAAGCGGGTAATTACCTTAGAGATTATAAAAGTTGTTTCTTTATCTAAGGTCAATATGGACATGTGTGTGGATTGTCTGACAAAGTTGTTGGGACTGCTCTCTGTAAGACTTGGATGTTCGATCTTCCTGTCTATTATGTCCATACAAATGATTCATAAACGTCCTCAGTGTATCTGTTTGCTTGTATATAAGTACACTAATCCTTTTCTAATCAGCTACCCGCCTCATCTTAGAACAATGTCATAGCAACGTAACACGTTAGAGCATCGAACTCTTTAAATCTACCAAATTCAAAAGATTCACAACAAGAGTACCATATTGTTATGTGTTTCTGCATTGACTAAACCTTCATCACACCCTTATACGGGTACATAAGTACGACTACTCCGTAACACTTTTCTAACAATGGCATATATAGCACCATTATATTGGGGTCTTTAAATTGAAAAGATTTGGTTAAAGATTAAAGAGAGAAAGGAAAGAAGAAAGTGAAGAGAGGTAGAAAATAGGTATGGAAAGAGACAAGACACGTGAGTAGAAGATAGAGAATCTAAGAAAGAGGGATTTGGTACCAGAGCCGTACCGAACAGTTGATTGGGACAAAATCAAATGGTCCATTTCAATAAGAGGAACATAGGCGTCTTTGGGACATCCCTCCCCTCCCTTTGAAACTCCAAATGTCCACACAATTCAAACCTCCACTTGGATATTTATGTCATTGGGATATCCGTCACAAAGTTATAATAAGGGGTTGTTTAGTTGTCCTCTTAAATCATGAGAAGTAGAATTTCCCATGAATTGATAAATTGGAATGCTGTTTGGTTGTCCACTTCCCGGGAATTGACACTTCCTCCATAATGGGGGAAGTTACTCACCAAGCCCCCCTTGGTGTGTAGAACTTCCCGCATGGCAATCAAACAATATTTTTGTAATTCCCATGAAATACAAATTCAAGTGAATTTAAAGTTCCCGGTAACTTCATCTTCCCAAGGTGAACCAAACGAGCCCTAAGTCAAATAGAACTCACGTAGTTAGATAAGACAAAGTCTGAATGTACCGGAAATAGTAAATATTTTGTTTTTATGAACCGTCACAAATTTATAACGGATATATTCGTCAAAAAGAATTTGGTTGCCTTGATATCATAGGCTCCTTCCACCATAAAGTTGACTTTAGTCCTGGCTGCCTCACTGGCCACTGCCTCATTCATTCCACTCTTCTTCTCCTTAAACGTTAAGGTCGGTGAAGTACTATTCCCTTTTCTCCTCCAATTTACCGGGAGGAGCGGGAGGAGGGCTAGTTTTTTTCTTCTCCTCTTGGTACTTTCTAATGAAAGTGCGACAATGTAACTCGATCGACGTGAATTTTGACGGAATTTGCGAACTGTAATGTGAGAAAGTAAGTAATTGTGTTGGACACGGGACCCGTGATTCAAAAAAGAGTAATTATACGACAATTCCCCCGTGATTCAAAAAAGATTAAAAGAAATGAAGAAATTTGGCAACAAATGTTTAGTTTTAACTTTTAAGATATTAACGTCTTTTAGATTTGAATTGTCATCTATTGAATATACTCCGTATATAACTACTTTACACGGTCATCTTAGTAGAATTTAATTGGTTAGTGTTTAGTTGTTGAACTCTTGTAGTTTGATTAGTGTTTAACATGCTTCTATCTATGTTATTCCGACACTTCAACTGGGTATCATGTCGCGTGTCTGATACCGACACGATACTTCGATATTTCGCTCATTTAAGACCATAAAAGTTAAAATTTGATCCAGAATAGTTGTGTCGAACGCAAGACCTCGTAGAAAAGTCTGAGTAATAAAGGCTTTTAGAACTTCTATATTGGTTAGTCTTTAGTAGTTGAACTCTCTTAGGGTAGCTTTTGGATTGAGTGATTTGGAGGGAAAAAAGGGGAGGGAGATGAAATCATTTGTTTGAATGAAAGAAATATAAATTCTTGTTTGTGACGTAAATATCTGTCATAAATTTATGACGGGTCAAATATTTCTCACATGGACAGATGAAGAAGCAAGGGAATGGGAATGAAAATGGAGGAGATCATTTTTCTTCTAAACCTTGCCTACATTGATAGTGATGATCAACTGCCCGATTCTATTGTCCAAGATGGAATTCTCATCCCAGTCATCCGTCTTGCGGATAGATAGATGTTTAGTATACTTCATACTTTCTTTTTTTAGTTGTCCGCCTTTAAACTTCGTACTTGTAATCTTTACTCATTTGATTATTTGTGATCATTATTCTTTTTGACTCCATGTCTCTCCCCAACTTTCATTTTACACTACATAGTATTACTCACCTTAATTTTTGCACTCCATGAGACATGAAGTTTAATTATGAATGAAGGGAATAACATCCACACTATCTTACATAGTATTTTTAACTTTTATATATATATCATACTGAGTGTATCTATGTAATGTAATTTCGTGTATTAGGCAATAAAATTCCTGTCAAGTGTATATGCACTCATTTGTTCATTATTAAAATTACGCTTCAATAATATCTTATTTCTACGCAACTTCCAAATTAAAATGTACTCTGTGTTACAACTTACAATATCCCAGTTTCTTAAACGCGTCGGATCGAGTATTTTCCTATTAGATAGAAAAACGACAAAAGCATTGTTATTCCCCAGGCCAGTAGTAATACTTTGTCCTTATTTAACTAAATACGTGATATTTGAGTCATTATAATAATACAATGATAAACCGTTACAAAGGAGACCAGGTGTTAAGTATGAGATGTACTATTGCCTTACAAAAAGTAGGTGAATGAAGTTAAGAATGGTGAACCAATAGCATGAAAGATCACCAACAACTCCAAAGCATAAGAGAGGAAGAGCAGCCAATCAATAATAATGGAGTAGTGGAGTAGCAACTTCATATCATATCCATGCAATTTAAGATTCGAATAGTCGCAGATCATTATATACTTCTTCTCTAAATAATCTCTAGTACTCATCGCAATATAATGCACTAAATATTCGTATCTGACCCCCCTTGCCCTGCCCTGCCCTGCCCCTGCCCTGCAGCCCTGCCCCAATCAGAACATAGTAATGGTACAGTGTAAAGAGCAAAGGGAAAATGCATGGCTGTGTTCGTTTTAGTTTTGTCATGTGCATTTATCATTTATGCAACAACAACCACCACCTAATGCGAGAAAATCTGCATTGGATTTTGCCTAGCCTGCATGCCCTAGCTTACAGATTTTTTGGTATGGACTGTGTGGGTGGAAACAAGTAAGAGCCTTCGTATGCAATAATGTTAGTTTTATAGTGTATGTACATAGATAGTCTCTAATGAATGTGGAATCTATCTATCGGTCACTCGGGTCATGTTGTGTCATAGATAGGTTACTAGCGAAGATCATAGGGATACTCGATGATTTTGCCAACTTTATATTTGTTATTATGTGCAGAAGCGTGGATATTTGATAGTTGGTCTCTGTTGCGTCAGTGTTCACGACTTCATGTTACATAATAGTAGAGTATAATATTGTCCAAGCCACTTTGGATCAAACTCACAGATTTACTCTTTGACTCATTCCCTAAAGGCGTCATGCTATTATAGTTGGTGGATACTTATAAAGATGGTTTTCCCATCTTTACACCACTGATCGATGTGGGACGTGGGTTTGCTCCCCTCAAACCAAGGACTTCCATCGTGACTCGGCCTTGACCTTCATGGAAAACTCCCCATACCGAGCAGCCCCAATTTCTTGGGACCTCATCATGCATCCCCTTGATAAGCTCCCCTTATTAACTGACACGTACACCATGTATCAGGGACGGTGCTACACTTGCATACTAAACTCCTCTGCCTTCAATATACCTTGAATCGTGTCTGAATTCATCATCTTTGGCGTAACATACGCCAGATTGTCGTTGAACTCGCCAATTCACCATCATGGACGACTACTTTTGATACCTCCAACAGTAAGCCTCAACACACCACATCGGACTGCTGACGATCTTCTCTTAGACGACCTTGTCTCATCCCACTGAGACGAACATCTCTCCCTCGAGCTTAGGGGTTTGACATCTTATAATGTAGGCAGCCACATTCAAGTCTTAGGTCTGATGCTCCTTGTGCCTTAGTCGAATCGACTAATACCACTTGTTATGCGCGGAAGCATGGATACCTTATACTGGGCCTCTGGGTCCAATGAACCTTGACATGGGTCTGCACTCATTACCTTAGCCCGTAACGTCGGTTCACCATTATTGGACTCACCAATTTACTGAAGGATTCTTGAAAACTTGCTTCGTTGTTTTCTTGTTTTCATTGTCTCTCATTTGCTTATGTACACAGAGAGAAGAATCATAAAACCCAAGGCCTAGCGGCGGTGATGTTAAATTCTTAACTCTCTTAGTCTGTCCTGGTTGGCAAAAAAAATACTCCGTACTTAATCATGTATCTATCTACAATGTACTCCGTAACAATCTTATGATACCGAAGTAAAATACTCTGTAATATGTTACATATTTTGTTTAATTTAACATTATTATTATTATTAGTGTTTCATATATAAAAGTAACATTAAAATTGCAATCAAGTAAAAGAAAAAGACAAGGAAAGAAAGAGTAAAGACCCACTCCAAAAGTGCAATCAAATTTTCATAATATGCAAATCCAAACTTTCTGGCGTAAAATCCTTGTCAATATTGGATAAGTCCTCCAATTCTGCCACATATTTTTGTTAGTCAAAATGTCTGAATGACCAATCCTATAGTATCTTCCTTTATATAAGTGCCATCCTCCTTTTTTTTTAGTATTACTTTTATGAATTAGTGAGTAATTAGACGTCCTTAACCAAATGATAGATGTATGCGTTTTTCATGTGTGGTGTAAACAACAACAACCATGCACCTTAATATAACACAAGGCTGCTGTTGCCTGTTGATATAGGCAGGCTACCCCGCGTCATTCATTAAGATGTTAAGCAGTATGAGTAGACAACCTTATACTAAATCCGTCTTTCGCACCAACTCAAGAAGTTAACCATAATAATTTAGGTCATGTTTTTTTTGGACTGAAATGGACTGAACTGAACTGAAAAAAAGTTGAAAAGAACCGGCCTTAATGAACCCGTGTTTCTTTCTATGCATTTTCTCAGTCATTATCGAGATGTGGTTTTCAAACAAATTGAAAAATGATTTGTTGAACCAACCTAACGCATTAGAATCCAAACAAAAATTTTCTGTTAGATGAACCAACTCAATCAAAATCTTAAGGTGATGGTTGAGACCCAACTATTACACTCCCTCGCTCGAATGTCCGTTGTGCTTGAAGAGTGGTTAGTGCACAGGCTCCTCATACCATGTGGTTCCACTTGAGAGTTCGAGATATTGAATGATGTTAGGATTCGAACTTATGCCCTTCGGTCATGCTGACTCTGATACCATGTTACTGAACCAATCCAACCAAAACCTTAAGGTGATGATTGAGGCCCGTTTTATAGTGGGCTTTCCCTTATTTGAGTCTGTGTTAAGACAATCCTATTGGAGAAATGCTAAGATTCCACATGTTTCTCGTGAGTTATCATAAGCCCCTCCTTTGTATGAGCACCAACCAAAAGTGAGCCAGATTCCTGGTATAATTGCAGACGATGGTGGGGGAATGGTAATAAAGCCAACAACGCAATAGCATCGTAAAAAAAAAAAAGACAGTCTTTACTCTTTACTCTTTACTCTTTACAACATGGGCAAAGTGAAAATAAATTGTGATGTAATGTGTTCGAGGATGTCGGAGTCGTACTTGATCTCCTTGTTGAGTTCAGGGCTAGATATTGCAGTCACCGGAGCAAGAGCCATACAATACTTCATATCGAGTAACAATACACTTCACAAAAAGTACGAGTAACAATAATCTCGCTAAACCAATAGATATGGGCTTCATAAATCATCACCGGTAATGTCTCATTTATACATACTTCAAATTCTGAGCATCTCTTAACACAAAACTCAGTATCACATTCTTTTGGTATTGCCAAGCAAGCATACAAACTGCTTTTAACAGAAGCAAAAAAAAAAGAAAAAAGAAAAAAGAAAAAAAAATTACAATACTCGCTCGAAAATGATTTGTTGAACCAACATTTTCATCACAAGACGGATGCAACTGATGGCTTGCCACGCCACGCCTGCTATACATGAAAAGATAGCTGGGTGACTACTATGTAAGATTTTACTTCACACAAACCTCGTTTTGGAAAAAAAGGCATGATGGTCGGTCATTTAGGGGAAGAAGGGAAGGGCGGTCGTTCCCTCTGATGACAAGGAATGCGCTTATTTGGGGATGATGTCTTTCCTCCTGCCTGCCGCAATCTTTCTGCTAATCTTTCTGCAATGCAGTTGCACTCCCATTAGAGCTTGTTGAGTTTTCACTCAATTTGTATGTTATTTTCACATCAGCACAGATGTAGCTACACACATTAACCATAATATGAATTAAGATAAAGCGTACCTCGTTCCATCTCAAGTTCTTTATCGAGTTCTTCCTTCCAAAGCCTTTGCCTTTCAGCGAAGTTTGGACTGCAACAATAAATTTCTACTATTAATCCCGTAAAATAATTCAAATTTAAAAGGCAAACAGAAATAAAACAAATGTTGTTTGCTAACCTCGAAATAAAACCTTCCTTCTGTAACTCTCTGACCTCAGGAACCTCCTTTAAAGATTGCTCGCTGAGGTTTTTTTCTGGAACGGGTTTGCTGTGGGTGACAGGACTCGCATTTTTAGGAATATCAGCAACGTTTGAGAATCTTCTGCTAGGTACTCGGCTAGGTGACTTGCTCTTTGTGAGCAAATTACTCAGAGCATCACCATCCATATCCCCAAAAGCTGTAGGTGAGGCTGTATTTAATGTGTTATAAAACTCTTCTTGCAGTTTTTTGAGATCTAAGGCCTGCAGAGGCCAATAAGTAAGTCAAAATAGAGTGACTTCATGTGAGTTATTAAATACTATTGTGATTATCAATTTCTCAAAATTCTTTGTTAATCCCTCAACCGTATTTTACCTTTTCTTCCAAGAACGCCCTGATTTTTGTCTCAGTAACTTCTTCCTCATCATCGGCTGATGGTTCACTTGGAAATGTGAACTCAGATGCGACGTTACACGATGACTCAGCAATGCCACAATCTTCTCGGGGAAGCGACTTTGCGTTGCTTTGGCCAACTTCAGGGCTAAGATCAAACTTGCAAGGCCAATCATCGTTTGGCTCGCACATAGGATTGAAACTCTGTTGTTCAAAACACTAGTTAGTGAATTCATAGCAATTTAGAAAGTGGATAGATCCAGTTCATATGGCAACAATGAATTTACTACCTCCGTGCAGTCATTTTTGAGCATTGCTGGATTTAGGTGAACTGATGCACCCATAGAAAAGTCGTCTTTATCATCTAAAACACACATGTCATCATCACTACAGTTTGTGCCCCAAAGAGTACGTGTTCCAGAGAAATTCTCTGGGTAAACAGTTGAGCATCCGACACTACCCAAATTGCAAATGTCTTTTAAACCGCCACTAAATGTCCGCGTGGCATTGCTACTGCTGTCAGGAATTAAGTAAAAATGTTATTCTCTCTCTACAGTCATAATAAACTGTCATCATAGGCAAAAGAAGAGAGCAAAGAAAAAAACTGATAAATATATGTCGGTCCACATACATGCTTGTCTGGACTGGTGTTGTTGGTGCCTTGTTTTTGGTAATTTCCTGACATAAAGACCACAATAAGCTGTGATAGCATTGACATAAGAAATTATAAGGCACAAAGTTGAAGTTAGACTAACAGTGACTGAACGACGAAAACCAGGCTGAGATTCTCGGTATTCTTCATTGACGAAAGGATGCTGCACAAAATAAGAAAACCACATTATCAGTATACTACATGTTGCAGAACTCTAGGCCATTTGCAGACCTTATACAAAACGAGCTATTCCTGCGATACAATTCTACATACATTTTTAAGAGGGGATAAATTAAATGGAGAATGGTGAAGTATCCAAGATATGCATTATAACTTAATTCATTTTGAAACAAAGTAAAATGAACTGGAAAAGAAATGTAAAATACCTGTAGTAGTTCTGAAGCAGATGCCCTTGAATTAGCATCTCTGGCCAAATTTAAAACGGAGGGTTCAGAAAAGGTAAATCAATATAGCAGCTTAGATAAGTTTGAAGTTAAAGACAGTATGATATTTCCATTTCAAAGATAAATTGTTAGAAACATGTACACTAAATAAACAGTGACAAATCATAAAGTTCTTACGTCTGTAAGCACTTGTTCAAGAAATCCTTTCCGTCAGCTGATAGGTGCTCCGGGATGGAAGGAGGAGACTTTGTAGTCCCAATGTGAAATAAAGCGGCCACCTGGATGAACCATAAAATTGCATAAATAACAAAAGCAACAAGTCCAAGTCCAGTATAGGCAGAAATGAAGTAATATGATAAAGCAGATTCATGTAACATTAGCTTTGAGCTGAACTTACTTCCTGATACTGGCACCAAGGAGGTTTTCCTGTGGCCATTTCAATGACCGTACAGCCAACGCTCCATATATCAGCAGAGCTGAGGCATGCAATAACCATATTAAGTGCCAATTGGTCTCTTATACACATATCAGCTATATGTAAATCAAAAGCTCAAATGCCATTTCAATGTCTCTTATAGCCATCACAGGATAACATGTAAGGTTTGAGATCAAAGTTGAAACTTCATTACTCACAAGTTATGACCCGTTTGAAGGATAACTTCAGGAGCCATCCAATAAGGAGTGCCTTTCATTGACTTTGCCCCTGTCATGGTAGCCTACCATAGTAAAGAAAGTTCAAGCAGAAATGAATAATGAGATCATTTTCCATACACTTTTGAAGAAATGCGCACAATGAGAAAGAATGGTAAGACTAAATAAAAATCTACCAGTTCGACAACTTTCTTCGATGCACCAAAGTCAGCAAGTTTTATACAACCCTTATTATCAACAAGGATGTTGGCCCCCTGCAGTGAAAACACAGATATTGAGCAGCACCAATGACAAAAACTGATAAGACATTTATGCTTAATATAGAGTATTTGACAAGAAGAGACGTGCTAATTAGTCTTATCCTTCTGAGCAATACCTTAATATCTCTATGCATAATTCCGTTCCTGTGCAAGTATTCCAGGCCTAACAGCAACTGCTTAGTATACATTCGTATAACCTGGCCAATGGCACATAGTGTAACCACCATTTATGATAACAATCAAACAAGTTCTAGGGGAAAGAAAAATATAGGTTTATAATCCACTTACAGACTCTGGAAACGATCCAAACTTTCCTATGAGTGAGGATATTGATCCACCGGGAACAAACTCCAATAAAATATTTAATGCCTCGTCCTCTCTTGCAGTCCCTAAATATCTCTGATAAAAAGAAAGACGGTTCATAATCTAGCAACATGGCACTTCCTAAAACATGAGAAACGAAATATGCTTACAACTATATTTGGATGTGAGAGATTCTTAAGAAGCTTCACTTCCTCCTCAAGTTCCTTTATGTGAGCCTGTTCACAGTGAAACAAATGGTAAGTTTGATAACTTTGCACAGTTAACACACTTCAAGCATCAAGCATCAAGCATCAAGCATCAAGCATCAAGCCTTTAGTAGTAGTGACAGTCTAGTATCCGACATTTAGTCCACGTCTAACTTAACAAGTGTATTATCATTTCGAGCAAGATTGTTTACAGAAGCCCAATTATCAGTGACTTTAGATACTGAATTCTAAAATAATATCATGTTAATCGTCACGCTAAACTCCCACATTGCATCTATGCACTGTTATTTGAATCGACAAAATTGGTAATTGTAACAACATTTCAAGAACGAATGCTTTAGAAGGTATACTCTAAGTTGTCAATTGTGCTACTTTAATTGAACTAAATCTAAATGGTTAAACAAACCTAAAATGAACACATATAAAAGCTAAAATCATTTCAGGAAACAAACACTAAACAATTCTATTAATAACACAAATTACTAAAGCAAAATCCTTAGTATATATCACAGATCAAGATACTTGTAACACAATTCTCAAGTTCAGCAAACACTACTTATCCCTAACCTGAGTTTTATCCTTGGATGCACCATTCGCCGCAATCAAAACCTGCATCAATTCGACGATATCAAACTTAATCAACTTCAAATCAACATCACAATCAAAAATTTCTCAAATTTGAAACCGAAAATCTTACTTGCTTAACAGCAAGAAGCTCGCCGGAATTAAGATTCATCCCCATATAAACCCTACCAAAAGCACCACAACCGATCAATTCACCTTTCCGCCACCGAATCGACGAAGCTTCCTCATGCTCCTCCTTCTCATTACCTCTATTCGGCGACATATTCTCCTTGTAATTACTGGACGAAGGAGGAAGCGCTCTAACAGGCGACTTAGCAGCGATAGAACCGATACGAGACTTGCGAATGGAGGAACCGATCTTATCAACGAAGCCGCCGAATCCGGCGAAACCACCGGCGTCGTCACCGCCGCCTGGCGAAGCGGTGGATGGTCGGAAAGCTAGGGATCGGCGGACTGATCCGTAGAATTCCTGCATTTGGGGATTAGGGTTTGGTGAAGTGGAGTGATGAAGGTGATTGAAATTGGGGGAGTTTGAGTGTTCGGAGAAGTGAGGAGAGAGGGAGGAGAGATTTTGATTTGAAGAGGGAAAAAGGAAGGGATGCTGTTTTTTTCAAATAATTTCTCCAACGTTATTCCTTCAATCCCTCCTAGTGGAGTGGGAAATGGAAGTGAGGTCAGTTGTGTGGACTTCCCGACTTTGGTAGTTCACGTTCTAATTTTAAATCGGTGTTACTTTCTCATACTTCAGTGTTTATTATCCTTTTAAATTTATTTATTTTATCGTTAAATTTATTTGAAGCATTAATATATTAACTTAAAAAATACGGTAAATTTTTTAAAAAAATTATAATTATTCACGTTAAGGGCTTGCTTGGGATGGGGTAATAATTTTGGAGATAATGAAGCAAAAATGAACTAGAAAATGACGGAGAGTAGTGATGAGGGTAAGCGGAAATGAAAAAAAATGAGGATGATGTAACATATTTGGAGGGGGAAAGATTACTCCCCTCTCAGCCCAAGTAATGCATTACTCTTCAGTGGGGTAATTGTTCATCTCTCTTATCTCTTTTACGTCACAACCAAGGATCATTCTCCTCTAATTCTAGTTCATTTTAGTTCTATTATCCCCGAAATTATTACCTTCATCCCAAACAATCCCTAAAAAGAAAAACATATTGTACATAAAAAGGAAGCCACAATACATCCAATGAGTAGATTATACAACCAGTTGCACATAGCATCATGTACAAATGGTTTTATAATTTTGAATTTTATCACAAAGTTTTCAAGTTTTGTTGTAAATTTTTTGAGCCTTCATGTAAAGTTGTCGAACTAAATGACATAAATATTTAATCTCAAAACCTTACAACTCAGCTCAAAAATTTGTTTAAACTCAGTAAGTATATAATACGGAGTTAAAAAAGTCCAATAACTTTGAGCTTGGTTGTACAATGTTATTGTGTGTATAATTCTATTTTCCTAATACACTCATTAACCTCATTATTATATATTTATATCCAAATCGTTTACGAGTAGATTTTATCTGTATATATTAATGGCTTTGACATAATTATGAAAACAGTTATCTACAGCCATGTAAGTATAAAGGTTGTATACTTGTATTTATATTTACAAGGGACTATTCTCAAACTGTGAATAGAGTAGTACATGCAATTTCAAAAGGATAAAAAAACGAGCACCATGAATAAAATTTGTCTCATGTTCTTCTTTATTGTCTCTTTGCTCTTACTCAATGGTATGTAGTTATTTTTCCCTTCAAAGATACTCCATTTTATTTTACCTCATATCAGTCGTTACTTATGAAAATAAATTAGATATATACTGTACAAAATACTCTGTATCATGCAATTGTTTATCCAAACAGATATAAAATCTGACCTCAATTATACTAGTCCTTCATTTATGATATATACCATGAATGCATGATATACCGAAAAATAAGTTTCTTTAACTTCGTGCATTAGTTTAGGATAAATGATGACGTGATATGCCGAATGTATTTTTAAAAAAAGGTTCAAGATATTTTAGTCAACGACCCAGTACTTTTTTGAATTTCATGTACTACCCTTCATTTAAAAATTACTCGTAGATCGTATCCTTGAATTATTTGTTAGTTGATCTAAAAATCGCTAAAAGATTAAGTGAAAAAAAAAAAGTTAAAAAATTGAAGGAAGTATCAATTTGTTAAAATTTACATCTAATTTACCCCTTTTCGTTCTTCGATGCTCAAATTAAAACTTGCATTTCAAATTGGAGCTTGATTTAACTCGTCACTTTACAGTTTACACTCTGGTCTGGTCTGGGTTCTTTCTTCATTAACACCTTAAACGACCTTGTTTCCTCCGTCCTTCAAGCTCTTCTTTCTCAACCTCGAGTTCAAGAAATAGCAACGAACACTCCTTCTCCCGCTTCAACATACAACTCTCTTCCCCAAATACACCTCTCCGAGTTGATGTCTAGCTAGCTTCGTCTAGTCACAAACAAACCTTATGATGGGTCTCGTTCTGATTTGAGTTAATGTTGTCGCGTGCTCGATCAAAGACAAACCCTTAAGGCTTATCAACAAGTCGACAACAATAATGCGTTGGGATCGAATTCACAGGGAGGTCAGATGTGTCGAAATATGCTATAATAAGCGATATCCATTATTTAACCCTATCAAATGTTAAGTGGTTTATCCAGGTCAGTTCTAATGTCTATTCTAAATAAAGTGAATAACACTCATTCATGCAATATTTAAGCAATAATGATCAAGTCTAAGGGCTCGCTTGGGATGAGGTTAATTATTCCGGGGGTAATAAAGCAAAAATGAACTAAAAATGGATGAACTTGTTGCTTGATTGTAACATTTTATAATGTAAAAGATGAAGGGTTACAACCCTTAAACCCAAGGATCTGTTATAAGTATTAACCGAAAAGACAAACAATAGAGGGATAACGAATATACCTTATTGGCAGCGGAAGAGCGTATTAATAAGAATAATAAGAAATATAATAACCCAGAAGTATATATAATTCCCCACGGACAGAATAAAGCAACCCAGATGTGATGCCTCCGTTAGTATCCACACAAGTACGGAACTGCGGTGTATATGCTAGTATAAGGGTTTTGTGAGACGGTCTCACAAAATTCTCTCTCTCTAATAATATATGGAATGATACTCTGAATTGTATGTTTTGGTTCATCATATGAACCTCCTTATATAGGAGAGCTAGAAAGCTAGGTTACTTAACCTAGAAGTCATTCCATAACTCAAATTGGTATATTTAGATTATCACAATAATTCTAGTTACCATATAAAAGTTATTTCACAACTAATATTGGTATAATTAGATTATCACAATAACTCTAGTTACCATAACTAGATTATTACTATAACTCTAATTACCATAACCCGACAACACAGTTGAGTCGTATTACTACTGACCCGATATATTAATATACCGATATATTAATAATATCCCGCACACATTGTGTGTGACCCAATGGGTCCACTTAAGACTACCAGACATATAACCCATTTATATGTCAACCCGACATCGACCTCAAGCAAGGCATATCGGATACATAGACTTAAGCGGGTAAATCCGTAGGACAGTGGACATAACTCCTTCAGTCTCCCACTTGTACATGTTCTCTCAAGAACGGCGTTAAGTCTCTTTGCTACTATTCTCTCCAATTGAGAATGAGGTAAGAAGAAGTGTCATGCTCACATATCTCAATCTTTTACTCGAATCTTTGAGCTGACTTGTTAAAAGAGCAGATAGATGACAATCATCCTATCTGAGCGCGGCCACGCATTTGCACAAGTCACACTCTTCGATTCGAGTGGCCAAGAAACAATAAATTCCCTTCAATAAAGGAAGAGCAAATCCCCTCTTGTCTAACCACATCCTATCACATGATCCATGCATGCCCAATAACCATCCATAGCCCCCTTTCACAGCTGACGTGGAATAGTATCAAAACATACACATCACATGTATAGAATAGTCAAAGACTCAGGTCTAAAGACCATACAAGTTCATAACTTGCAAAGAACTTTACTGACACTAAGCGAAATCTTAGTAAAATCCTTTTCGGCGGGTCTGTCTAATGCATGTTCTTAACATACACCCGTGTGCCTGGTTTAGTATCTCAATACCTATGACTCAAGGAACTTAGTCATCAACCAACTCACACACTAGTCATTTAAGGGTATTCAAATGTCCCAACACAATACCCTGACTAGAGACAAAATAATTACATCATCCAAATAGAGTTCCAAGACTAAGTCACGTACTTAGTGATCTATTTCATCAATGTAAATTATTTAGGGACAAAACTCGGTTACATTAACCAAATGACAATATGTCATACATATATCAATTATCGAAATAACTCCCACTAAACCAAACACCTCTAAAAGTACTAAGACCACTCGCCCATGCGTCTTATACCGATCATAACCAATATGATCTTTGTGTAGAGAAGGTTTCGGGACATACAACATTTGTATAAGTTATTTACAAGCATATGACCAATCTACCTTATCTCAATTAAGGCAAACTGTTAGTTTCATAAGCAACAATTGCTTCATAAACTTTAAAGTAGTTGAGTGTGTGCTTAATTCGTAATCAAACGTCTATTTGCTTCAAAAGCAATAGAACACTAACTTTAGTTACAATATCAGTCATAAAGTTGTCCTTTAGAACCGTTCCAACACACAACTTCTTATCCAAAACAAAATTTACTGAGATTACAATCTCACGTCATCTTTGTCTATTTGGAAATATGAATAGTTGTAACTTCTTTACAATAATTCGCTTATCACATCATGCGCATCTCTTAAATAATTCATCTTTTGCTTCTTAAGCGCAAAAGAACAATTCTTAGATAGCAATTTAGTGACACTCACTAGATTAGTATCTACTCGTCACACGAGCACATAATAAACAACTTTCTTGCCAAGTCTCATAGACTAAAGCAACCAAATGTTGTTTAGTTAGAGAAGTATGTCACTTACATACCAAATCATAACGATAAATGCACTCCCACTAGCCTCTTGTACACACTTTGTCTCTCTTCGTCTCAAAGGAAAACAAACATCTTTGAATTACCATATTAAGAACGAAGATATAACTCCATAGTACTTGCTCCAATCAAATTGGATCATTACATTTGTCTTGCAATTTTGATAATATGAAATTCATACGATGAGTCGCGCACACATCATATTGCATCTCTCTCAAGAAATGTATTTCACACATATATGTCCAAAACTCATCAAATGAGTGATGACATTCAAAATGCTAAAACGATTTTAATAGACTTAAGCATAATGTTGTAAGAAGAATTTTTCCATAGTCATTACTATGAGATCAATCCTTAACTACCAACAACGCTTCATAGATACTCTTATATCAATCCATATCATCTTTATATTGAAGACTATTCTTCACTATAAGATCCATTTAACCAAAGTCTATACTTGGTAGTTATATTATATGGAATCTATTAGATTTATGACTTCATGTGACTCTTGGAATTTTTGCCCATTATTGTCTTATCATAGGTCAAACCTATGTAGGGTAATATTTTGCAGGTAAGATGATCATGACTTTTCATGGATACATCAATATCCTCTTCAACAATTGTAGAGAATTCCTGTTAATCTTGAATAATTCAAGGTCGATTCTACTCCCACTGTTTCTATTAGAAATCACATCTCTTTAAAAGAAACATACCACTCCATGCAACAAAACAGGTTTGTTCTTTGGATGGTTTGTAGAATTAACATAGTACCTCTAATAAAACACATGTCATAATTCAGTCTAAGTTTTAGAAAACAATTTTCTTTAAACTTTAAGACTTGATAATTAAGAAAAGACTATTTTAGAACATTTCAATCCATATCTCATATGGTGTCTATTCTTCGACTTACATGGACAATCTCATCAACATTTGTACAAAGACTTTTATAGTGCATAACTTTCTAAAGCGTCAACAAAATCTGCATATGACTCATCATAGACCAAATCATATCAAATATGGTTCGATATAGTTTGAAACATTTTTCACTACTTCTAAGATGATCACAATCTTTTAGTTCAATTCCTCCCTGTTTCAATCATATCGAACAAAACCATACGTGTTACCCATTTTGCAACATCACTAGTTAAACTCACACATATCTGTATGTGTGTGGTCTAACAAGTCTAAGTACCATTAAAAGTAAATTTCATAATTTAACAATTTAAATTCACAAATTTAGATACCCTAAACATAATAGATAATTACTAGACTAATCAAATGAAGTAATACGTTTCCTTGAAGTGATCTAGCAAACTCAATATTTTACAATCACTCCATTGATTACAACAAAATAATAATCAAAGTATTACGAACATAGGGAATAAGGAGTGGAAACAGTAACTTAACACGCGCACGTGACTTCATCGTCAACAACTCAGCTAAGAGATCAGCTTATAATCAAAGTATTACACTCATCGTCAATAAGCAAATAAATATACGATTAAAGCCAATCATGCCAAGAAATCAAAGTATGATGACATCATATGATCAAAGTATGAACTATGTAACTGATTGTGTGATACGTCACGTCAAAGTATTACAAATAAATATCTCTGACAATCATGTTAAGTGCTATGCATATACGAGCAGGTGAATAGAGAACAATTCTCAGGACTAAAAATAAAATCAAATTAATAAGCGGGTAGAATCCCTCATAACCAATTATGAGACAAAGATTCAGGTCGATTTGATTAATACTGCATAACAGAGGCTCTGATACAACAGACGATTGGATGTGTAATATGACAGAGGATCGAATTCACAGGGAGGTCAGATGTGTCGAAATATGCTATAATAAGCGATATCCATTATTTAACCCTATCAAATGTTAAGTGGTTTATCCAGGTCAGTTCTAATGTCTATTCTAAATAAAGTGAATAACACTCATTCATGCAATATTTAAGCAATAATGATCAAGTCTAAGGGCTCGCTTGGGATGAGGTTAATTATTCCGGGGGTAATAAAGCAAAAATGAACTAAAAATGGATGAACTTGTTGCTTGATTGTAACATTTTATAGTGTAAAAGAGATACGAGGGGGGAATAATTACCTCCATTGGAGGTAATGCATTACTTGGGGGGGGGGGAGGGGAGTAATAATTTCCCCCTAAATAAGCTATACTTCCTTAACTTTCTCCATTTCCGCTTAATATCATCACTACTATCTCATTTTCTAGTTCTTTTTTGAACTATTATCCCGGAATAATTAACCTCATCCCAAGCGAGTCCAAAGGATAACGGGGTTAACATGCGATTTCAATATTTCAATGCAAATACATAAACGATTGTGATTGTGATTGTGAATTATTCTAACTGGATCAATTGCAGATGTTCCTTCCGATAATTTGCCAGCCTTAAACACGATTCCTAGACTTCCGATCTTACTAGGCCGGTCTAGTAATCTTGTTTAATCCTCACTTTACTCAGGCTTCCAATCTTAGGATAAAGTATTAGCGCATTTAATTATGGATTGCGCAAAAGTGTTAATTAATCCCCTTAACTTTGGACAATTGTGATATTTTACGCCATAGGTTTCAAATGTTGTAATTAGGTCTCATAACTTTGAGTAAAATTGAAATTCGATTCAATTTTTATTCTTAACATAAATTATATCATTAAATTATGTTATATATAAATTCAATGTATACTGAATAATTATTAATATTATAAAAGCAATTAAGTAATTTATTAACATAATTTTTAGAATTTTTTAAATAATTTTAATATACTCCGTTATATAATCTTTGAGATTAATGTTATACGGAGTACAAATTTTCGATTCTACGTAATTCTTCCAGAATTTTTTTTTCCAAAATATGTAAAAATAAATAGAGTTTTTGTTTTTAATGTGCAATTTTAATTAAAAAATAAAAAACTTGGATTGAATGCCACTTTTACAATTTTACCCAAAGTTATGAGACTTAATTACTATAAATAAAACTTAAGAGGTTAATCTCACGATTGATCAAAACTTAAGAGGACTAATCACCACTTTCGCGTTATAGATTGTGATCAAGAACTTAAGACTAATGCTTTATCACACTATGAATTAGCAATAGATACACCAAACATCACAATGTTCACAAGAATCCCTCTTATATACTCCGTACGTCTTAGTCAATAATTTTTACCTTCTTTTTAGATGTATCAGTCAATAGTTTACATTTTTCTTTTTAATAAATTTTACCATTTATTTTTCGCTTTTTACTAGTAAACTAACAATAATTCTCCTTTCACCATTTAATCTTGGTACATAAAATAAGAATGTAACTTGGTACATAAAATAAGAATATAATTTTTTTCATTGAGACGGAGGAATTATATGCGTGAATATTCACATTAAAAAAGGAAAAATATTGTACATGAAAGGAAGCCACAACACACCCATTAACCCCATTATTATATACAAATCGTTTATGAGTATATTATACTCCCTCCGTCCCAGAAAGATTGTCCCATGAACTTTAGCTCACAAATTAAGGAAATGGTGTGATGATTGAGTATATAGGTAATGATGACCACCTTTATAGGGTGAGTCATAATGTTGGGTGATGTGGTGTGAGTTAATGGAATGACAAAATGGTAAATACTTTAACTTAGTAGGGACAAAGTTGTAAAAAGAGATAGACTAAAAAGGAAAGTTGAGAAATGGGACAATCTTTAAGAACCTACCCAAAAAGGAATACGGGACAATCTTAGTGGGACGGAGGGAGTATACGAGTATATTAATGGCTATG
This sequence comes from Agrostemma githago, assembly GCA_958450325.1. Taxonomy (NCBI): domain Eukaryota; kingdom Viridiplantae; phylum Streptophyta; class Magnoliopsida; order Caryophyllales; family Caryophyllaceae; genus Agrostemma; species Agrostemma githago. Next base: position 73,783,135 of record OY288247.1, on the reverse strand, counting down.
ACATAACTATGAAAACATTTACTCCACAATCATATACGGATTACTCCCTCCGAGTTTTTAAGATTGCCTCATTTTTCTTTTTGGACTGAGTTTGATCTTTTACTCATTTTTTATTTTAGGCAAAAATGTGTGGTTCATATTTAATTTCCCTCTCCTCCTACTTTCATTTTTAACCACTCATTTTTCCTTCCTTATTTTTCACCCAAAAACAAATGAATAAATGATAGGAACTCGGAGAAAGTATAATAAAGGGTGTGTATATATATATATTCTCAAACCGGGAATATAGTACAGCCATTTCAAAGAAAACAACCACCATGAACAAAATTTGTCTCATGTTCTTCTTTATTGTGTCTTTGCTCTTACTCAATGGTATGTAAGCTATTTTCCCCTCAAACGAGTTGTACATAGTTCTATATACAATAATATATTTGTGATTTTGAGTATTACCACAAAGTTTTTAAGTTTTGTGGATACAAGAATATATGCATACAAACTCAAATACTTTGATACGAGAACATAATACTGCATAAAAAATACAATTAACAGTTAATTTTGATGTTACTGGATCTTTTATTTATTGTTTTTTTAGTTACATAACTATTTCATGTTTTGTTAACGTTAACATGAACACTTACAGGGTGTGTAGCAAATGATTGCATTAGACCAGGGAGTATACCATATCATCTTGAGGATTGTAACAAGTCATGTGTGGAATATTGTAATCAACATTCCCCTGGAGGATGGCTAAACGGTGCTTGCCTAAGTCAACATGATTGTTGTTGTCAATTTGATTACCCTCCCAATTGATCCACCCACCCATGACCCATGTATGATTTTATCATGTCCAATAATAATAAAGATAAGCGATTATTAAAGGTTTTGCATGTAGAAACCCGTATTTTGCTTGTATATGTGTCTATGCATGCAGTATCTAACAACCAACGGATAATAATTGTATTGTAACGTGTTTCAAAATGCGTGCGTACGATACTACTCGTAGTCAATAAGATGAATCATGGCCAATACTTTAAGATATTACTCCCTCCGTTCCAATAATTGTCTGCCTTTGTTTTTGGCACCAAAGGAAAAAGAACCAATGAAAAAGTGACATGTGGAGTCAAGGGTCAAATTACATATGAAGTCAAATTACTGATGATCAGGTCAAAGTCAAAGTACTCGTATTCAAGATTGTCAAGCTTTGAATTCCAAATAGAAGATCTCAACCCACCAATCATATAAATATCTTTTGGACTTCTAAAATAATACAAAATCACAAACTCTGATTTACGACATGTATATCCGTCACAAATTTGTGACTCGTCAAATATCACAACTACACGGTCACTTTTATGCGCTACCCATGAGCCATGAATATTTTTTCGAAATTACTTTTTCCTAACGCAACTTTACTCAATCCTAACGTATTTTTCTTTGTTTTTCCAAATTTACCCTTCTCATAATTCATAGTTCTCCCAATCAAAGAACAACTTTTCTCTCATTTGCATACAACTATTCAAACCACAATTACAAATCGATTATGATAACTAATTCAATTAGTGATGAAGTAATCATCGTTTTCCCTAAATTACTTGTTGGTTACGGTAATTACTTTTTCTAATTACTCTTTAATTGAGATTGAAGGATTAAATTAGAGTTTTGTTACTTTTCTTCTTCTAATTATTGTTTAATTGAAACTGGTGGAGTAAATTAGGGGATCGATCATTAGCCTTAATTCAATTAATGATAAACTAATTGTCGTTTTCCCTAAATCAATTGTTTGGTTACATTAATTATTTTGTCTAATCAATATTTAATTGAAATTGAAAATGATTAAATTAGGGTTTAGTTACATTTTTTTTTCTAATTATTGTTTAATTGTAATCGGTGAAGTAAATTAGGGTTTAGGGAACGAATTAGAGGGTGGTAGTGGTGGTCACGGTGGTGGTGGTGATGGCCGGCGGGTTGGGTGGTCGGAATCGATTAGGTCAAATTTGAGATTTTTTTAGAGAGAAAATGAACATCACTTTTGGGAGCGTTGAGAAATGACGGGGGCAAATAGGTAAAATGTCGTTAGGATTGAGTAAACGCTCGTTAGGAAAAAACACGACCCTATTTTTTTTATATCTTTTCAATTTTTTTTTTGGTCCGCCTTTTTTTATTTTTTTTATTTCCCATTTTATTTCTTTCCATTTTAGTCCATAATTTTTACCGTACTACCCGTACTATTTACGATACCTTACACCTTTATTCTTTATTATTTACCCACTTACCATTCTATCACCAATATTTCTTAAATTTATCATTTTATATTCGATACAAAAAAATTTGTACCAAATATCCACGAGAATATAAAAAAAATGGCATTCGTTAACGAGGGCTACGTTTGTTAGTTTGTAACGAATAAAACCGTCGTACGAGACATACCAATACGGAGTACTACTAGTACAACTACAGCGAAGTGACGAGGCCGACACTCTGTCAGCCTGACTACACCCACACCCACACCCACACGTCTCCACTCTTTCTGGGGCTGCTCAACCAAAACCCCCCTTCTCTTCCTTCAAACTTCAATCCTTTCACCAACCCAATTCCATTTAATCAATCCCAATTTCTCAATTATTCTCCTTATTCTAATCAAAGATCCAAACTTTTTGGGGGTTTAAGGATACCCAGAAGAAGAAAAAGAAGAATTAGAAGAAGATTCTTTAGTATTTAGTAAGAGAGATTTCATTCTGTTTCTTTTTTTTGGTTGAGTAAAATTCTGGGGTTAGAAAAAAAAAAGGTGATGGCTTTGGATTTTGAATCATTAACAGAGGCAACTTCAGGAGCAATAGGTGCTCTTGTTAGTACCACAATTCTATACCCTTTAGATACTTGTAAAACCAAGTATCAAGCTGAAGCCCGTTCTCATGATCAACACCCCAGATACAGGTTCTTAATTTTGTTAATTCTTATATTTGAGTACTTTTTATGTTTGTCACTTCAATTTTTTTGATGGGTTTCACTTGTTTTTGTGTAATTTTGGGGTTTTATGTTGTAATTTTGTTATTTTTACTTATATCTGAGTAATTTGTATGTTTGTTACTGTATTTTATTTGATGGGTTTCACTTGTTTTTGTGTAATTTTGGGGTTTTATGTTGTAATTTTGTTATTTTTACTTATATCTGAGTAATTTGTATGTTTGTTACTGTATTTTATTTGATGGGTTTCACTTGTTTTTGTGTAATTTTGAATTTTTATATTGTGATTTGTGATTTTTACTTATTCCTGAGTAATTTGTATGTTTGTTACTGTATTTTCTTTGATGGGTTTCACTTGTTTTTGTGTAATTTTGGATTTTTATAGTCTGCTTTTGTTATTTTTAGTTACATTTGAGTAATTTTCATGTTTGTTACTGTATTTCCTTTGATGGGTTTCACTTTGTTTTGTGTAATTTTGGTTTTTTGAAGCTGTGATTGGAATTTTGGGTGTTTGTGCTGTCAATCTTTGTTTGATATGCAGTAACTTTGATACTTTCTGCTGCAAAATGTGTTGAGTGGATGGTATAATAATGTTAATGATTTGGCTGAGAATATGGGTGTTATTCACGGGCGATCCGTTCGCTGTTATGAGTGAAACTAAGCTAGCTATATGATGAGATCATGTTGTGAAAAAATGTTTGTCATTTAAAAAAAAATTGGTTTATAAGGGCGACAAAGCTCTCCTTCGTCAGCTTAGAATTAGCATTTGGGGATGGCACAACATCTCTTATGTCCTGGGATTAGCCTTATTCTTTGATGTATGCCCCTTTGTGTATGGTTAATCGATGGCGTTTGTAAAGATTGGTTTTTGATTTGGTGGGGAAAGTGGATGAAAGTAGGCTAATTTTCAGCGAATTTTGCGGTATTTCACTGGTTTTTAGTATAGATGTTAGTTACTACATTGTTTATGGGTTATCGCGTATGGGTTAGAGGTTGGTTTTGGGTTGATGTTGATGCACCAAATTGAGATTGAGCTTAGCTTAGTTCTAACTCCTAAGCACCACCTAACATAGTAACACGTTTTAATTGATCTTATGAAGAAGGGAAGGTAATAGCTGTAGTCTAGCTATCTAACTGTCTCAATTGTTTGATTTCTTTACCTTAGGATGTAGCTTGTTTACCTCCTAGAAGTAGACCTTTACCCCTTGTGTGGACTAAGGAGTTGAAGAGAAGTGGAGAGGGGGAAGGTTGGTGGGCAAAGTCCGGTTTTTTGGATAAGAAATTGTGTTGAAAAAGAAGGGAATTTTTTTCTATGTTTTGCGAAAGTTTCTCTGCGTAATGGCTTTTTGGGTGGATGCTAACCAAATGGTGATGCTACTCGAGGGTTTGGGTTTAATGATAAGAGCAGACATAAGGATGTGGTAACAAATCTTTTATTTGTGCGAGTGTTACTAGTTGGTGATGTTACTTGGACTTGGGCTTGGGTGTCAAGTATAGAAGCGTAGATACACATCCAAGAGTGAACTCACCATGACTACACTTTTCAGAGTCAAGGTGTCTGTCCTGAAATGAGGATACGGATAAGGGTCATGCCTTTAGAAGTCAAATTTAACTAAAATGTGAAATATTTGAATTTTGTGGTGAAAAGTGGGTATTTGAGATACAAGGTTGACGATAAAAAAATTCATAAAATGTTTCATCCACCGTTTTTCGTTCTGTATATTTATAAAGCATGCCCCTTTTTGTCTGATTGAAAAAGATCAGCAGCAAATTCCATACCTACATCAGTGAGACTTGACAGTCGTGTGCAACACACTTATGGGATGAAGTGGCATAACCATTACTTAGAAAAACGTCACCACACTTGTGTAAATGGTGTAAGTATTTACTATTACCTCTCTTTTGGTAGAATAGACTCATAATTGCAGTATATAGATCCTTTGTCGAGATAATCAGATAGCCATCTAAATTGAGAATGATTGTAAAAAATCTACAGCCCCTCCTCACCCATGGTTTAAGTGTTTTTCCTTTTTTTTTCTTCTCTCAGTGCATTGTTTAAGATCATGTTGGGGTGGGTGTGAAGAAATGTCTGCCTGTACGTTATAATCAAGTGTCACGTAGGATGATAAATTCATGACCAGTGACATTATGTTCACCAAAAATGTGGATCAACTTTATGTTTTAGGACTTAGAGTGCACACACTCAAGCTCTTGTTCCACAGAAACTTGGGTATCAAAGTTCAGCAAGGGCAGGAATCGAGTTATCTTTATTAAAATATCAAGTGTGGCTTACTGTGAAATTTGGTTTGAATAATTAACAGCAAAACAAGTACACAGCTGATTATCCAAAGCTTTTGCAGTCAGGCACTCTCATTAGCTGAAATCCTTTTTTACCTTAGTTTACCTTGCTGCAAGACCATCACCTTTCTTTGATTTTACATCTATGTCAACTGTTAAACAAGTCCTTATATATTGCTGTTTTAAGGAGACAATTTAAGCTGCTGATTCCAGTGTGTATTCGTATTATATGTATTGATGATGCCCTGTTTATTAACGAGAATTTTGTTCACTTTGTTTGCTATAAGAAACCAGCAGGTTGTAGCACGTGACTGAATGTTGTGGCTTATACTTTGCAGGAACCTTTCAGATGTATTATGGGAAGCTATACGTAAAGGTCAAATTCTTTCCTTATATCAGGGTTTGGGGACGAAGAATTTGCAGTCAGTTATTCAACAGTTCATTTACTTTTACGGGTATAGCTTTTTTAAGAGGCTTTACTTGAAGAAAAGCAATAACAAATCGATGGGCACATCGGCAAACTTGATTGTGGCTGCCGTTGCAGGAGCTTGCACGGTCTTAGTAACACAGGTTACTCTCCTCTTACATGTCATTCATTTACTCTGAGATGTTCTAGCTTAACATTCAGTCTTACATTCAGTTCACATTGATTTGACAGCCATTAGATACAGCATCATCCAAGATGCAAACCAGTGATTACGGGAAGTCAAAGGGGCTGTGGAAGACCTTATCTGAAGGCAACTGGAGCGACGCCTTTGATGGCCTTGGCATTTCTCTACTCCTGACGGCAAATCCGTCTATCCAGGTACCCAATTTAAATTTCTTGTCCAAAGCTTCTATGTTTAATAAATCTACACATGGACCATCGGACTGTTAATGAAGCTGACGTTGCTTTATGGAGCAGTACACAGTTTTTGATCAGCTGAAGAATAAACTTCTTATAAGCAGACTGGCTAAAAACACTGACTCTGAATCATCTCCTCAAGCTATCGCTGCTTCTACTGCTTTTTTGTTGGGCGCTTTATCCAAGACTATCGCCACCTGCTTGACATATCCTGCTATCAGGTCTGTTTTCACTTCTTTTATTTCTTATACCTCTTACATGTATCTACTCCTTCAAATATGACTGTTTGCAGCCGTGACCGTGCAATCTGTCTCGGTTGTTGTGCCACCAATATAGTTGATACAGCAAACTGGCAACTGGGCTGTTTCAGGACGAATGTTATCCAAATATGGGCTGGGTTCGGGTCATTTTGGGTGAGGCTATGAAGGCCTACTTTGATGAAGTGAGCTTAACTGAACTAAACCGGACTGAAGTGGGTTGAGAGAAAATGAACTTAATGGCCTAATTTTTTTGCTCTTTCGTGTGTATTTGGTTTTCAACAGAGAGGAGAGCATATGATATTAGGCTAATATTGAGTCAACTTTTCTAATTTTTTGTTCCACATTTACACGAGTTTAATGCTCGTTGATTCATTAGAAACTCTATAATGTGAAATCTGTGTTCAGGTGTAAGGTTGTTATTCAGGCAGCCGAGAGGGAGGAAGAAAACTTGAGACAAACTGAAAGATCCAGAAAGACGGTGTCAAGTGTATTCTTTAACATCTGGAAACATGAAGGGATATTGGGATATTTCAAGGGTTTAGAGGCCCAAATCTTGAAGACAGTGTTGAGTTCTGCCCTGCTTCTTATGATCAAGGAGAAGATCACAAAGACTACATGGGTGTTGATGCTTGCACTCAGAAAATACCTGTTTGTGACAAAGGCAAGATTGAAGAGTGCATAATAATATAATGATACTATTATGGTGTAAATAAATGAGGCTTTGCAACACCCAAGGGATATATCTGTCACAAGGCTATGCTGCAGCGGGTCAAATTTCAGAATGTCTCGGGAATAGCAAATGCTTTGTCTTTATCTACTCAGGTGGGTAATATTTGACTCGTCACAAGTTTGTGACGGATACGCTCGTCATAATTTGGGTGATAAATAAAAAAAAAAGGTTCATTGGATGGCAAAAGGCCTTCTTTTACTGGTTGTAAAACTTGGTTGAATATCTTTCTTGTCAGCAAATTAAATTTCTGGGATTTATTTGATACTCCATAGCATAAATTATACTCCCTCCGTTTTTTATATTTCTTTCCGTACTACTCCACTAAGTAATACTCCGTATTCCGTACAAGTAACATTTGTTTTTTTGATACTGTACTGAGTACATCCCTTAGGTTGATTCTGAACCTGTGCTTGATTCTGGTGCTTGACTGTTCTCCGATCCAAGATACACTTAGGTTAGTTTAGCCTCAGCATTTTGGCCATGCAACCATTATTTGGTAGATTTGATTTTCAATAGAGACATTTCAAAGCCTTATAATTGCATTTTGAGACGATTCGAAATCGGTCGAAACAAGTTCTTAACTCCATTTTATATCGTGTCAGAAGGTTCTATCAATCGTTATTAAGCATTATGTTGCTATTGACAAGTTTTCGTCAAAAAAAATTCGCGTTTTAGAACAACTTTAACTTTTTTCAAAAAAAGCAGAAAATAATCGATTCTGAAGGTTATTATTCACGTTTTTTTCGATCTTTTCGGTCCCGAAACAAAATGGACTCGAATTCGCGTCGAACAAAGTACTCACCAAATAAAATGGCTCGGTGTATTATTTGGGTAGATTTGATTTTCAACAGAGACATTTCAAAGCCTTATAATTGCATTTGGAGACGTTTTGGAATCAGTCGGAACAAGTTCTTTACTCCATTTTATATCGTTTTAGAAGGTTCTATCAATCATTATTAAGCATTATGTTGCTATCGACAAGTTTTCGTCAAAAAATATTCGCGTTTTAGAATAACTTTAACTTCTTACAAAAACAGCCGAAAACGATCGATTTTGAAGGTTATTATCCACAAATTTTTTGGTCTTTTCGGTCCCGAAACAAAATGGACTCGAATTCGCGCTGAACAAAGTACAAACCAAATAAAATGGCTCGGTGTATTATTTGGATAAATTTGATTTTCAATAGAGACATTTCAAAGCCTTATAATTGTATTTTGAACGGAAAAATATATAAAAATTAGTTTTATGTAGAATTGGTAAAGTTTAACATCAAATAGGAAGACGAGGGAGGGAGTATTTGGTGAAGATTGATTCAGTGCATGCACTACTATTATCATTTACTATACAGATTATTGTACGGAGAATCGGAAGTCAGAATCAATGCACGCTACTCCTGTCGTTTAGTTAATTAAAATAATAACGAGAAATTATAGGGTTACTAGGGTTTGGAAAAGGTGGTCAAACAACATAAACAATACAAAACAAAATATATGGGTCTGACCGACTGACGTGATCTAGTTTGCCACCTTTTTTGCAATTCTTATTAACTTCATGCACAAAATGGAAATATATTGGAAAGTTTTCTATCCCATGGCTTCTGCTACACCACGTACGTTGTTTATACTTTTTATCGTTTAATACGAGTAATAATACTCAGTATAAGTAAGTTGACGGTAGTTAAGACTTAAGACTATGTATTTTGGATGATAATACGAGATTCTGTGGATAATTGATTATATTTTGAAGTGTACTTATAGGTGTACTTACAACGATTGATGACTATTATTGACTAAGGTAGGGTTACAAAAGAATATTATAAGTACCTAAACATGTAATACAAATTACAAAAATATACATAGTAATACTCTATAACAAAGGATAGAGTACGATACAATACTCCGTTGGAGTATCTATTTTCTAACTATTTTGTCGAGTGTTTGATCCCGTATAAGATATCATTACTGTAATATTGTTTGTAATAAATAGTTGGGTTGAACCGTTTCTCCCATATAGTCACATATATATCCTAATGTAATCAAATAAATACGCATGCATTTCGTTGGAAAAAAAGGTCAGTCGTAGTTGTGATTTACGGACAATGAAGTTAAACATGAACTGGTAAACATTACTCCGTATACTGTTAATTAACCAAATGGGCGATGAATTGTTTGCCTATTCCATATTGGGACGTCTCAATGAATTGTTTGCCTTTCTATTTTAGGAATGATTTTTATATGCAATTTGACCCTTGACTCCACATGCCGCCTCCTAATTGGATCCCTTGCCCTTGGTGCCAAAAACAAAGACAAACAATTCATTTGAACGGGGGAGTATTTGTTTAGGATAAAAAGACAAATCCAAATAAAAAGACAAATGTTTACTAAATACTTATATCTATATAAAAAAAAGCCTACTTAATCCATTTTATTCATATATTCTTTCATGAAAATCGGCAGTGATGAGTTGGTATGGCCGTCGGGATGACTGAAATTGGGAGGAAACGACAAAGCCCAGATCCTCATTGCAGTAAATAAACAAAAATAAAGTAATCACCACCTATTCTATTCTTGTCCAACTAGGGTACCATTATTCTTTGTCCCTTAATTTGACATGGAATTTACCTAAAATCATCTTACACTCACTATATTATATGTACGTTAAATGCATCATAATAAAAAAATTAAATTAATAATCACGTTAATTACATACAGGAGTATATAATTTTCACATAAACGCGACAATGTACGGAGTACTGGAGTAGTAATGTACCATTACCCTACTTCAACTCAACCCTAACCATCCATTTCAACTCCTCTCTTTTAAATTATTTCATGAGTTGTTATCCTTTATTATGGGTATAACCGTCACAACGTTATAACATATTAAATATTATTCATATGATTAGATAGACAAAATTAGAATGCTATCGAGATTTCTGTCTTCAATAACCCATATGGATAATATTTGTTTCATCACAAGTTTATGTCGGATATGTTCGTCAAATAAGAATTTGTGTTATTGCATCGCATATGGGATGAACAATGCACGATATACAAATGTCGTGTAGTCAATAAATGACGAGAAAATATAGGCCAGGGTAAGTGGACAGACAAAAAAACATTCCAACAACACCGTACAAAGTTTATGGGAATGATTAACGGTATATATATATTTTGATGGATATTATGGGTATAAAATATGTTAAGAAGATGGAATTCGCATCTGGAAAGATTTTACGGATTTCCTCTTTAGCAACCTTTGCTTTTAACTCCTCCCTTCTTAATTTCTCATATTGTAATTAGTTTTAATACTTTTCCATTTTGATAAAAAGCTTTATTTAAAGACCCAATCCGACCCAAACGGCCAAACCCCACGATGATCTGACTACCCGATAATGTGTGACTTAAAATGAATACTAAACCTGAAATAACCTGACCTGAGTCGAAATGACCTAGTCCAGACCCGATGATCCAATTGACCCATTTATCGCGTTTACTAATTACTCCTACTCTAGAAGCCCATATATAAATGTATTTATCACCTGAGGCCAGCCACCCAAATCTTCTATTCTCTAGGTCAGGCCATCTCCTTCGTAATGGATTAATGGATCACCTGGTAATTAAAAATGCTTTTCAATTACTTTTTGTGTTAGGCAACTTGGTAAGGTAATACTCAATTACTTACGTAATTAAAGCACTAAAGCGTGTTTAGGATATGGACCAACCCTTCCATATGCAGAAAAATAGGGTCAATTCTAATTGCCAAAATTGTTTTTATATATGATACTCCAGTGAATATGGTTAACAGAAATTCTATTTATTTATTTTTAATATTAATTCTATAGTCTTCGATCTCTAGTACAGTAGTACTCCGTAGTTATGAACAAGAGGTAACTCAAATGGTTAGAGTTTACTCCAATAATTAATCTGCGAGAACGAGTTTAATTCTTATCTGTGATATATTATGCTTTTATAAATAAAAAACAACTCTTTAGTAGTTAAAATAAATTAAAAAAATTATTTTGATTTTTTATATTAAATTTTTGCTTTAATATTACTCTATTAATTAATAACCATTTTTTGTACAAATCTGTCACAAAGCCCTAATTTATTTACGAAATTGTCACTACTATAATACTATATGAACTACGGAGTATTTCATTAGTTACAGATTTGTAACGAATCTCCGTGAAATTAACGTGCGCAGAAACAAGACATGCATGAGACTCAAAAGTTGGCATTATCATGGCATGTGTATGTGATAGTACATAATATGCAATATCGCGTGTTGTTTTCTTCTAATTAATCTCCTGCAAATGCACACAAAATGGGTAATTAGTGTTGGAATACTTGTAAAGTATGACTGACTTTAATTATTTGGTTGTCCGCCACAGAATTTTATCGCTGCTTTTCATGCATCAGCAAGTCGTCTAGCTAGCTGGGATACGTTCTAATATAAATATTAGCTAGACAAGGTACAATCAAGATAAACATAAGAATTATGAGTATATTGGGTTCATTGGTTGGTGCCAAATCTGAGGAGGAAGTGCTCAATTATATTAATGACTAAGAAAGGGATCAAGCAAGTAATCAAGTGTGTACCATCGTCCATAATCGAGTCATTAAAGCCAATTAAAGGGTGATGAAAGAGTTAATCAAGTGTTTACCCAGAGCGCACCAAAAGTAGCGGCTGCGGGTTCCCTCGTCACCAAAAAAAAAGTTGCTCTATTACATATGAGTATTCAAGTAGTACGAACGACCAAAGTGCCCCTAAAGGGTTCGAACTCGTGACCTCTGGCTATGATACCATGTTAACGAACCATCTCAACCAAAACCTTAAGGCGATGGTTGATGCTCGTTTATATTCTATTAATCGAGAGGCTGATACCATGTTAACAAACCAATTCAACCAAAACCTTAAGGCGATGGTTGATGCTCGTTTATATTCTATTACTCTATTCATGGGTTCTATAGTCAGGTCAGATCGGGACAAGTTTGTCAATATAACACTTGCCTCCACGTGTAAATAAACCACTATTATTGAAGTTCGACTAACTTTTCTATTTATAGGGTAAGATTTATCTTTTTATTACAATATTGATGACCTATGAAAATTACAATTATCGATCACCCAAAATGACATGTTTTTCAATTTGTATCTTCCGTTATTTACTTGAATAACATGGGCTAACCATTGCATTTAACTATATACGGAGTACTAATATAGATGTAGCATAAACTAAACCTCTTAAATACATCGTCAAAATATTTTCCTTTTCCTTCCAGTTTAGAGTAAAATGTACTCCATGCAATATTTTAGTAGAAGGAAAAAAAACAGAAATCCCTTGATTTTTCGCAGAGGTTACACCAATTAATTTAATCTTCACATAAACAACATGCACGTAATGAGTAATGAGCATTGAGCAATTGAGCATTACCCTACCTCAACTGAACGTCTCAACCCCAACCATCCATTTCAACTACTCCGTACCTTTTATAGAAGTGTCGTCTAGTCAATAAAGTTATGACGGGAAAATGTAGTCCGGGTAAAGTGGTCAGATGATATAAAGATATTCCTTTGGATCGAGTTTATGGGAAAGATTGGATTAACTTAACGGTATACTCTACTCCCTATTTTTGATGGGTGGATAATTGGATATGATTTGTAGTAATATAGTTACCATATTCTTGTTTGTGACAAAGATATTCGTCATAATATTGTAACGGGTCAATTATTTATCTATTTTGATAGAAATGTACAAAAACTATTATTTACCAGGAAGAACGTTTTATTATGGAGTATTATCTACGGAGTATAAAATAGTGAGTACTCCGTATTAATGAAATATGGTAGCGGATGAAATTTCTGATTTTTCACCTAATATCTAAAAATTAGTTTGATAATTTTTCATTTTTAAGACCCGAACTAAAAATTGATCCTAATCTTGAAATAACTATGTCATCTATCTCCTTCATGTTGGATTACCTGACCATTAAAAATGCCTTTCAGTTACTTTTTGCATTCAAAAAGGCTAACATTAAATGTTACACAGCTTCATAAGGTAATAATCACTTTTGTAAACCACTAAATTAAAGCGTGTTTAGTGTATGACCCTTCCCTATGCAGAAAAAAAGGGTATCGTACGTCTTAAATTATGGTCAATTCTAATTGCAATTTTTTTACCAAATAGAATTTTTTTTGATAGAAATTTTTTATTTTTTGTATTTAACTATTTTTACGATGTAATGTGCTTTTATTAAAAAAAAACAACCCTTTAGTAGTTAAAAAAAAAAATGAAAAAAAACATATTATTTTAATTCTTAAATACTTTTTTGTTTCGATAGTTTGTTTATCATTATTTACAAAGGTCGACCCAGATGGAGTTCGATCCACTTCTAGGAACCGGGGTCCAAACAAGTGAGAGTTTCAATATATATATTGACATATTGTTCATACAGTTTTAACAAGATATAATATAATGGTGCATATAGGATAAGATACTTGTTATTGACATAGAGTCATAGAGGTCGTGGGTTCGATTTCTTTGATATATTAGTGAAGAGATTGGAGAATGAATATGCATATCGTATTATCGTGCGTTCTTTTCTTCTAATCTTCTATCTGCAGGCAAATCATAATGCACACAAAATATATAAAATGGGTAAATTAATAATTAAAGTGTCGTAAAGTATGAGTGACTTTACCTGCCCACCACAGAATCTATCACTGCTTTTCACGCAAACATGCATCAGCAAGTCGGCTAGCAAGCTGGAGTATTACACAAGGTAAGATTAACATAATAATTAACTGGTTCTTTGGTTCTAAATCTGAGGAGGATTTGCTTAACTAATATAATGACACCACTAAGAAAGGGTTCACTGTGTCTACTATCTAGTCAGTAAAGGCTCAGAAGCTTAAGATAGTCACAAAATACAAATAGAAAAGGAAAACGTTTTCAGAAAATACTGTCTTTCTCTGTGTCACTTTAACTTGGAAGAAATCAATAATACAGAGTGAGTACCATACTAAGCCTACAATTTGATTTAGGTTACCCACAAAATAAAATTCAGGAAACTAACATACACTCGTATGTGGGTTGACTCTAATCTGATCTAGCCCAGACCAAACCCGAGAGAGGGACTCCTATGCAAAGGACCAAAATGACTTTAGTCAACCGACTCACTCCTAGACAATCATACGGCCGGAACCATGCATGCATGCCATTTTTACCGAATTTGGTAAAAGTAAGTTTAACTGAAGTAAGTTGAATTTATTCACTTACATTATTACAAGAAATCAACAAACTATCAACAGGATTGGACACGAAGACTAGCTAGGTAGTCTGTCAGTCGCTAATTTGATGATTAAAGTAGACCCTTTTTTTCGTATAATAGTTCAATTTTGATTACTAAAAATACAATATTGTGATTGATTTTGATTGCCAAATTCACGGCCGCATAACATCCCGTGAGTTTAATTTGAAAAGAATTTAATAAAATTAAACTAAAGTAAAGTAGACAAAATGGATACCTGTATATAATGGAATTGAACTAAATAATTTAATCAAACCAAAATGAGTCGAAAAGAAGAGAACACGATACCAAAAACCCTTAATCCACTACTCTATAAATACCCAATAGCATCCCACAAATTCTTCTCTCAAATCACAACTCACAAGCCTATAATAAAAACTTGTTGATAAAAATTGAACATGGTTCAACACTACGATATAAGTTGGTTTATTCTAATCTTTATCAACGCCATCTTTCGACCCGAGTTGTTCCTCTTCTTCTCAAACTCCACCGTCACAGCCGCCACCACCACCACCACCACCACCACCACCACCACCGCCTTATTTTCAGTTGAAAACATAACCATTATAATCATACTACTAATCCTCCTTTCTCGTAGTTTAATACTCACCATAGGAAATCATAATCATAATCATAATACTAATGATATTGAGCCCCCAATTAGTTCTACTATATGGCTGCATTTTGAAGACCGACTTCCATCTTCCTTTTTCCTCTTCCTTACCTCCACCATTTTCTCTCTACTTTCTCCGGTAACTATATTTTTACCATTTTACCCTTCACTCATAATCCTCATCTCCTTCCGCCCTTTTTTACTCTCTTACTGTTACAATAACCACACAGTAAACGATTCCGATTTACCTACATTATCTCCTGATACGAGTAATTTATACTACTATGACCTTAGATGGATGTCTTTATTTCCAATCAACGTCCTCTTACGCCCGAAACTGACCCTTTATTTCTCAGACTATACTACATTATTATTTTTAACCCCAAGAACCCTAATCCTACTCTTTGTCATAGTTTTTTACCTTAGGGTTTGTCCTAGAGCATGTCTGGGTGACAGGGAAGGTGTCCCTTGGATCCTTGTACTTATCCAGTTCCGTCAAGCTTGGGCTGGATATCTTCTTATCACTGTCCTTATTTTCGCCCTCATTGTTCCGACTATTGTTTTCCTCTATACATATCCTTTGATCATCCTCTTGTCGCTTTGGCCGTTGTCGTTTCTTACTATCCTTCGCTCTTTTATTCTTCGTGTTTGCAATGCCGGTTTTACCCTCTTCTCCCCATTTTTACCCTATTACCAAGAAGGTGGCGGACTCGAAGACCACCATCCTGGTTCCATGCTTTAAGCCCATCAGCATTTGTTGAAACTAGAGGGAAAATGTCTTGATACAATATATTCCATCTGTTTTTTAATCTTTGCCCTATTTTAATAAAATATTTCTCAGATATACTGAGAAAATAGGACAAATATTAAAAAACGGAGGGAATATAATGTATTATTGTTGCCCGGAAAAAATGATCTGTTCCATTATATTTGATTATGTACAACGTATCGATTTAGGAGGGAAGATATATGAACAAATTTAGTTATGATTGTCTATCATTCTTGAATAATGTAAGCTTCCTTGTATTTGGGTAAAGTACATGTACCCAGAGAACCCTTTTGTTACTTAATTTAGTGAGTATAAGGTTAAAATAATGTAAAGGAAAGTGATGGAAGGGTTTTTTGAGTGATATTGACATATTGTTATCGTACTATTTTTTTGGGTCGTGCTTTTTCTTAACGAGCGTTTACTCAATCCTAACGACATTTTACCTATTTGTCCCCAATGCTCTCAAAAGTGATGTTCTATCTTCACTCTAAAAAAATCCCAAATTTGACCTAATCGAATCCGACCACCCAACCCGCCGCCCATCACCACCACCGCCACCACCTTCTAATTCGTTCCATAAACCCTAATTTACTTCATCAATTACAATTAAACAATAATTAGAAAAAAAATGTAACTAAACCCTAATTTAATCATTTAATTTCAATTAAATTTTGATTAGACAAAATAATTAATGTAACCATACAATTGATTTAGGAAAAACTGCAATTAGTTTATCATTAATTGAATTAAGGTTAATGATCGATCCCCTAATTTACTCTACCAATTTCAATTAAACAATTTAGAAGAAAAAAGTAACGAAACCCTAATTTAATCTTTCAATTTCAATTAAAGATTAATTAGAAAAATTAATTACCGTAACCAGTCAAGTAATTATGGTTTGAATAGTTGTATGCAAATGAGAGAAAAGTTGTTCTTGGTTGGAGAACTGTGAATTATAAGAATGGTAAATTTGGAAATCTTAAAAAAAATACGTTAGGATTGAGTAAAGTTGCGTTAGGAAAAAGTAATTTCGTTTTTTTATGATAGTAAGGAATGTAATGGGAAAGCAAACATATTGCATGTAAATATATTTAGATGAAAGTATGTAGTACAAATTACAGTATAAAATTTGATATTTAAAGTAACTGAGCAAACATACGAGACTCGTTCACATGTAAGTGCAGTTTCAACATAAAATCATTGGTAACAGTAAGTCTCATGTGAGACCGTCTCACGATAATTTATCGTGAGACCTCTCACATGGGCACATATGGGGGTGGTTACAAATGTAGTAACCACCTCTTATAGGGGCCGTCTCACGATAAATTATCGTGAGACGGTCTCATACAAGTTTTTGTGCATTGGTAATATGGTAGTGGTTCATGTACTAGTTTATAAGACTGTTAGTAAAAAAATCCGAAGATCCAATAATATAACCGAATTTACCCTCCAAAGTTGTTATTCTCTTAGTACATGAACAGTGACTGATGAGCCGGAAAGTCATAATAATATGTACGGAGTAAGAACCATCACAGCATCACTGACAAGAAATCCTAAATACAACAGGAAAAATACAGAATGTTAGAGATCTATGGTTCAGTTAACAACCGCCTTTCTTCCTCCTCGAGTCTACTTAACCACCTAAATCCGAGATCACATCCTGCAGTGGCTGCAATCTGGAATTGCTCTTTTGCCTTGTATACGTGGTTCATTGTTACACCCACACAATTATTTTTCTCGCTCTTGCTTCGTTTCTTCGCGCTAAATTTAGATACTGACTCTGGTACCTGGTAACCTGGAGCTCAAAGATGAGAGGCATTATCATAACTATTTGCATAATACAGTATATTATTAGCCTGAAGTCTCGGACTTGATCTTTTCGTATATCATACAACCATAGCTTACCCTGGAGAAGAAGAGAACCGTATGCTATAGCTGCACCAGTGTGCCCCTGTAAATACAGAAACAAGAAATTATATTTAAGTTGCACTGAAAATTTTGTCGCTTTCGCTTTTCTTGTCTCTGTAGACTGACAAATAACTTCCCTATATAAGAGAGCACTAGTGATGATATATCTGGTTTTCCAGATAAACCACAACTCGGACAGTTTAGAATGCTGGTTGCGCAGATTTAATTCAACAGGGGTCACAGCTTTCCGAAAACCAGACAATGCTACGAGCTATTATATGATCAGACCACGTAAATTCTCCAGACTGCGTTGAGTGAAATTTTCTGGCGATGTAGTGTTACCATGTCTCAATAAGAAGTACTAGCAATGAATGCACTAAAGATACACCGAACCAGTTTACAGGTAGGTAGAAATTCTCCAAGTCCCCAACCCGCAGCAACAACATCACCCATGTGCCATGCAAGAATTGAGTTATATGACTGCTATTTCAAAATTGTAAAACAATGCGGTCACTCTGCCAGGCATAATTCTTTCTTACATCATAATTGAGATCTTAAAAATAGTGAGTCTCTAACTATAGGACATGGAAACACAACTCTCAAAGATGAGGTAATGTTGTTCTTCAGGTGTAATAGTGACAGAAGAGAAGAGGAACTGTATCGTAAACTCAATGACTTGACTAGGAAGGAAACATAATAAACCAAATTCCATGACAAAATGGATGTGGATGATTCCCAAAAAAATTTAAAAAATTAAAAATTTTATAGTTACATGCTTACGACCATCATAGCTACAAGACTACACAGCCTAGGAAAGTAGGAAGTCTGTAAGAGATCACTCTGTTCCAGTCTATGGATTAACCATGCACTTCATGAACTCAGCTTAGCCCTTAGGGCACCAAATGTTAGCTCACATGTACTGAGTATTGAGTAAGAAAAGCAACTGAAATTACCTTCCCGGAAGCTCTGTGAAAACACCACATTGCAGATCCAACATCTTGATGGACACACTCCCCGGTCAAATACACCGCGCCAAGGAGGTAAAGAGCACCTGGATGCAACTAAACACACAAACCCTCAATTAGATTAGACACTGGAACAACCTGTAGGATTTAACAAGAAATAACTCGAGTTGATGATGAAACGTACCTGTTCAACAGCCTTTTCAATATAATAAAATGCTTGCTGAGCTGATTGAACGTAATCATTCTGGCAAGAACAAAGCAATGAAGATATCAATATTCAATACCGACCAAGCTCTAAAAGCTAAGTAATATAATCACACCGATACTGTTATAAATTACACTGGTCCTTCCAAAGCTTGAATAGAAAAACAAAAGAAAACACGATACTACATCAGCCAATGGTGAAATTTGTACAAAAAGTTTTTTATACTGTGTTTGAAATTTGAATAGACTATTAGGAATCAAGGGGAAGGGAAGAGAAGGGGATAAGGGATGGGGGTAGAGTGGGCAAGGAAGCAGGGGGAAAGGAGAATAAAGCAATGCCATTTTCCCTCCTGATATTCCTTTGTTGGTTGGGATTGTGACGAGATTTTGTAGGAGGGGAAATGAATCCCTCCATTTTTTATTAATCTGAACTTTATCAGTATCCCACTACCACGTGCTAGGAAAAAGCATTTTAAAGAAGCGAATATCCAAATCTAAGGTATTTTTCAATTAAATTTGAAATCACCATCTGTGTTAACCCTATACAGACCACACCAATCTTCAAGGAAAAGAAAATGTGCCATGGTATATCGTGCATATGGAGATGACAGTATGTGTATGGGATGTGGGAACACCGAGGCCACTGTAACAAGAGGTATACTGCAAAACCCTAAGACAGACATCATAGACCAAGTTTGGTATATTGATTCACATGCTAAGACCCCAACATAATTTAAACATCACAATAGACATTGAAATGTTGGCTTGCCGAATAAAGGAGTCAAATAATAAATACAAGCAAAATTAATAACAGCTGAAGCCTTGATAAACCCACCTCGACTCGTAAGCGGGAACCTAATTCATAGAGTGCATCAGAGTTCCCCATCTCGGCAGCTTCCACCAGCAAAGCAGCTCCTCTGTCATTAGGCATATAGTTGAAACTATATTAATGTGGATAAGATTTTAAATGTCCTACATATTGTAATTTATACTCCGTATCTCACATTACAAAGTAGCTAGGGTATCTAGGATGGCCTGACTAAATACAAAAGGCGCTTGGTAAAACAAAAACTAACCAATTCAATAAAAGATGGGACAGAAGAGACAATAGGAATCAAAGTAAGCTGCCAACTTAGAAAATTCCAGTTTCAAATTGTAAAACGAAGACAACTAGCAGCACAGATTACCTCTATGCAATACACGATGCAAAAAGCAATAGGGAAAATGGAAGACAGACTGCAGAACACCATGATATGCAAAGATGAGCTAACAACTCACACTGCTTTGCACGCCCCTGGGACATGGTATTTGAGGTGTAGCTTCGACAGCCAATAACGTGCATGGGTATTTTTATTGTCAACTTCTAGAGCCAACTCAAAATTCTCTTTCGCACCCTGGTGTAATGATCATACAAGAGCGGATACATTATCCTCAAACATTCATCGTTACGCATTATTCATACGATCAAACCAATTACCAAGGATCTTGTCGACTTTTTAAAACTTTATAGCCAACATAAGATATCAACACGTACGAAAAGAGCCATAAACAAAAACAAATTTCCTGTAAAATACTATGATTTAGCTTGTTTTTTTTTGGCAAAATATTAAGTTGTAAGACGTACTCACCCTAAGTAGAGGTATTAGACGCTTATCCTTAAGGTCACAGTAGTCAATGACTCTATCAACTTCTTTCATAGCACTCCACCCTTTTGCTATATACTCCATAGCTGTCTTGTTTCTGCTGTGCATCCCTCTCTGTAATGCTCAAATGTTAAATCATAGCGGATTGCAAACGAATACAACTACCACTACCAGTGCAATGTTGAAAGACAACTCACCAATTGAAGATGAGAGAACGTGGTACTTGCCCCAATAACATTCTTCAGTAGAGAATATCTCAGCATCCTTTTACGGAAGAAATGAACAATCTTTCAGTATCGCTTACAAAAAGGTCAAAATTCATCAATCTAACATCGAACCCGGAAATTTCCACCCAACCCAGAAATCAAAAGGACTGTAACAACATTTCCAAGAATGTAGGACATGTAAAATGAACCAATCAGAATAAAAGACGGAAACTTTGGTTCACGCAATTCATCAAACATCTACGAGTACTATGCAATATTGTAATTGTCAAATGCCTGGAGCAAATATTCCGGTTTCGCTTACATAAAGGTCAAAATTCATCAATCTAACATCTTACCCGGAAATTTCCACCCAACCCAGAAATCAAAAGGATTAGACGTACTTTGGTTCAGAATAAAAGACGGAAACTTTGGTTCAGGCAATTCATCAAACATCTACTATGCAATATTGCAATTGTCAAATGCCTGGAGCAAATCTTCCAACATCGCTTACATAAAGGTCAAAATTCATCAATCGAACATCGAACCCAGAAATTTCTACACAACTCAGAAATCAAAAGGATGATAGCAACATTTCCAAGAATGTATGACAACACGTAAATGATCGAATCAAAATAAAAGACGAAAACTTTGGTTCAGGCAATTCATCAAACATACTATGCAATCATTCCAATTGTCAAATGACTGAAGAAAAACTAACATGGATATGAATTGTAGAGTTCGTAAATGGTATCTTTGATATTTGATCATCTTTAAGCAGGAATTATACGAAAAGTTGAGTAGTACTCCATACATGGTGAAAAGAGCAGGCTAAAGAGATCAATTGTAAAGTTGGAACAAAATCATACCTGAGACCTGAGAGCAGCCACGGTATGAGAAGATCACGAAGACGAAAATGGTGAAAAGACGAAGACGATGAAGCGGGGAGCTGCAATGGTTGTTCGCTGGGCAATGAATAGCGAAAGTGTTCGATTTTCGTCAGAGTCAACACTCAGTACGACTACTCGTAGATTGGACAAACGGGTCAATCGGGTCGTGTTTATTTGAGTTGAGTTATCCTTGTTCTATCTTGCTTCGGATCCATATGCCAAGGCCGTGTCACGGAAACTTAAATGAGATGCATTATTAATAACAAATAATAAAATAATATGAATAATTATCTTTTTTTTCAAAAAAAAAAATTTTAAATAATTATCTTACCTATGAGAGTTCTCATAATATGAACTTCCGGTGACATCATCTCATAATTTGTATGCGAGTAGATCCACTGAGAAATAGTCTTTCACTGAATTTATTAAGGGATCAATTACAAATGAAGGTAATAATAACCTAATAGTTTAAAAAAAATTAACTCGCTTATTATAAAACGGTATGCTTATTATTATTAAAAAAAATATATATACAACTATAAAACGGTACACTTATTATAAAACCAGCTGCAAAACAAAATTGTACTCTAGTCCATCTAATAATAAAATAGTTACGAATAAGGCATAAATTAGTATTGAAAAATAGTCTCTTGGTTATCGAGAGATCATCGATTCCTGGATTTTGTGTTTGCGCTAACTATTTGTGACCCGAATTAGGAGTCCGAATCTGACACGGAGTAGGATTTTACAGGGAAAAAACATGCGTATAAATTGTCAAAGTAGTCATGAATGAAACTGGATGCAAGTTTACAAATTGGAGTAAATGGCAAACTGGTGTGAGTTAGACTATGATGTTCTAGGTGAGATTGTGCTGAAACTGGATACCATCGAAGATTTCCTATACTTCTCGATTGTTTGTCGATCATGGAATCGTGCTTCTTCCATGGTTAAACACAAATGGAACTCGTCAATGCCATCGCTTTTCCTAACAGAGAACACCACCAAAAACACAGATCTCGCTTTCCCCAGGAAATTCTTCAGTTTAGGCAATAATAGATGCTACCAATTAAATGTTCCCCACGCTTTTGGTGCCAGATGTTGGGGTTCGACCTGCGATGGTTGGGTTATCACCATCGATCTTAGCCTACAAATTCATATGTACAACCCAATTACCAATGCTAGACTCCGTCTCCCACCCCTCCCGAACCAAGATCCACCCCTAGACGAAGAGTATATTATTTGTGAACGACTAGTTTCTATTAGAAAGGCGGTCGTGGTAAAAAAAGATGTTGATGATTGGGTTGTTTTAGCGATGCATGGTAATTGGAAGCGATTCTTGTCTTTTGCACGGCCTGGCGATGTTACGTGGACTTCAATTCATCCCCCTTGGGGGCCAAGAGACGATATCTTGATGCCGCCCTTTAGTCATCGGGCAGCAGATGTTGTGTGTAGTAGTGACGGTTTGATACTCATTTTGTACGAGGATGCATCGGTTGGGTGTCTTGACTTGTCAGATTTGAATAAAAGTAGTATCGTCGTTAAGGCTAAGGAATTCATGAAATCCCCTGAGTTGAAAAACCGTCTGAATAAGCATCTGCATGAAATGTATCTGGTGACAGTAGCATTGACATATACACCCTCGGCCGCCTTTGGTAAGTTGCTCATGGTTCTTCGACAGAAGAGCAATGTTTGGGATTATCCGGATTCCAAAATCACTGAGGACGAGATTTACAAAACAGACGGCTTTGAGGTGTTTGGTGTCGATTCAGAGAGGGGAAAGTGGGAGGAAGTGAGGGAATTAGGGGATGTTGCATTGTTTGTAGGGGATAACCAGAGTGTATCAGTAAGAGCATCGGATTGTCGAAACTGTAGATCTGATTGCATTTACTTCACTGATGACTGTGTTGAGTTCTGGGAGAGGGCGCGGATGTTTGGAGGGCATGACATGGGGGTTTTCGACTTGAAAGACGGAAATATTCACCGGTTTTATCAAGGGGATGATGATGATGATGATGTGCATTCTGATGTTTGTACTCCTTTCTGGTTTATGCCTCACTTTTAGTTTTCACAAATGTTCATTTGCATTCAGTTAGTCCTAATGTAATGTAATAAAGAGTTGGTCTCTACGTCAATTTGATTAATATCAACATGGAATTGGAACGTAGATGTTAACTACAGTAGTTTTAATTAATAAGATTACGAGAGATGATACTCACGATTTAGATTAAATCATTCCTCGTTAAAAAACATTGAAGTGGAAATATAAGTGAACATCAATGTCACATAGTGGAAATATAAGGTACTCCATATGAAGTAGTGATGATAAGGTTGGGTCGGAGTTTGGATCAAGCAGCAGATGCTTTAAAAACAACTATGTGGGTCGGGTTGAGTTCATACAAAAACTATGTGGTGGCCGGTACGAAATGGAATTTTTCGGTGTTTGTGATGAAAATATCTGTTATAATATTGTAATCGGTCAAGTATAATTGACCCACTTTAATAGAAATATACAAATTAAAAGCATTCATTCATATTCCTTAGTTAAATGGGTAATCATATTTTATCATTATCCAGATAAATGAATAATATTTGACCTGTTAAATCGAGGATTATAGTAAAGCATATGGATTAGTACTACTGAACACATGCGGTCTCATGATTTGATGACGGTGGCTTCAATTATTGCACCACCTCGACTATATACTTTTCATCATTCAAATAAATGATACTCTAGTTCTACAATCTTGAGTATTTTATTTTCGTCAAACAAATGATTCAACGTATTATTACACTTCCATCATAATACAACGCAAATACATGAATTGACTTAGCTTCATAATATTACACCGTATTACATTATTATCTTCTTAATTCAATCAAGGTACGTCTATAAAATCACAAACCCTACACATACAAGTCTACTTGATTAACAACAATTACAAAAGAATAATATGATGATTAAATAATCTAAATACTAAAACATACAGTACGTTATTACTCACTAATAACCCCGGCCCCAATAATAATAATAATAATAATAATAATGTTATTATAATCCCGACTAATTAAGCTATACACCCCTTTATAATTAAAACGTCGTTCAACAAAATCATACCAACGAGTCCGAGTAAGATGGATTAATAGCCATTATAAAGGTTAGTGGGGTAGGCAGCAGGGGAGAAGGTTGTATGAGAAGCAACGTTATTATTATTATTATTAATATTATTATTAATATTAGATCTGGCTCTAGGGTTATTAGTAAATTGCTTGTGTTTATTAGTTCCTCCTTGTTGTTGTTGTTGTTGTTGTTTATATCTTCTTCTTGGATGTGTGGATTGTGGTATAAATACACCCGTTCCTTTGCTCATTTCTCTTGCAATTGCACAGTTATTTGTTGTTTGTTGGTACATCTCATATTGCGACGCCAATATTGGTGGATGTCGTCCTACTACCATTCTTGGAAATTCCTACACATTAAAACATACTACCTTATTAAGGATACAAAAACTTATAAAAGACGATTATCCAATCGCGTTAATGAGAGACCTCATACACTACGTTAAATCTAACTACGTGTATGCATGTAAAGTTAAATTAGTGAGAATTTGCAATAGTTTCACAATAAAACTCGAAACTACTACTTTATACGGAGTATACTTTTACGAGCTAATTTATTTAGCTAACACCCATTTTATAGTGATTCGGTCACTTATTGCTATATGATGATAGAGTGATTGATGGATTACCTGAGCAGAAAATGAAGCTAAACGAGAGACATGATGAACATCATCATCATCTTCTTCATCAATTAACATGGAAATTTGACGATTCAAGTCGGCAAAGAAAACATCATCTTCCATGGCTACTTCCATAGCCATTATTCACCAACGAAAGAGCTTCTTCAATCTTGTACGTTATAGATATGGATAGTATGTAGTATGAATGAATGAAGTATATAAAGAGTGTAAAGCAACAAAGAAGTTTAAATAAGAAGTGGGAAGAATGTCATGTGGGTGGTGGGAACTCACAATAAAAAGAAGTGGGAGTTTAACTGTTTAAGACTTAAGACAATCTGTCACCAGAGTGGATTTTACGAGTGAAAGGCTAATTGTTCTTTCACCCTGCTCATCGACTACATCTCTCCTAAATTTGTGACGAATCAAATACAGAGTACGTAATATTCATTATATTTGGGTAGGTAAGATATTCGGAGTATATAAGATAACAATTTCATGCTTTCTAAGCTAGATCTGTTTAATCAAACTATGTTACAGAGTAAATTAATTGACTCATCATATCAACTATTCAATTTGTAACGTATATATTTGTAACAAGGGAAACGTAAGGGTGTTGTCTAGTGGTTAAAACTTGTGGTCATCAGTTCAAAGGTCTCAGGTTCAAACCCCTACAAGGGAGAACTTGTGAGAGTTGAATGACTTGAGACTATGCCTTCCAGATACGAGGGTTTACCTAAAACGTCCAAAAAAGATAGCGACTGTGGATCCCTTGTCGTAAAAAAACAAGGGAGAGTTAAAAATGTGTAAGAAACCCCCACAGAAAAAGTGATGGGAATCCAAGTTGCGAGATAGACGATGTGGGTTTCTATCCAATTGGGGGGAAATGAAGATTGATTGCTATACATTTGTGATAAGTAGCCGGCAAAATTCATAGCCCATGTTATTATCTCATCTTCAAAGATTTGTTGCCTAGATTTAGATTTATAGATATAGATAGACTTCCATTTCATGTTCTTTTGTGTCTTCTTATTAATCACTTGGGGTTTGTGGATGTGTACGTCCATCACCTTTTGTGTCCACAAATTTTAATCAAATCAAAGGGGTATGAATATTCAACTTGGTAGGTCCATTTTTTTTATAGATATGTATTGGTAATGTACTAAATTACTCTATTTGTATGTTCATGAGGTAGTGTTGATGTTTACATATTTGAAAATTAGAATTGATTGATGGGCTACAATTCGGTCCACAATGTCTAGAAGCGTAGATCAGATTACTTGGATCGGTTATGTGTAGGAGTAAGTTTGAGGCTATGTCGAGTCAATGATGGATTCGGGTTAGTTATAGGTCATGGTGAGTCATCAAAGGGTCGAATCATCGAGGGTGATAGCGATGTCTAGAAGCGTGGATCAGATCACTTGGATCGTTATGTGCAGGGGTAAATTTGAAGTTATGTCGAGTCGATGAGGGATTCGGGTTGGTTATAGGTCATGGTGAGTCATCAAAGGGTCGAATCGTTGGGGGTGATAAGTCGGATCAGTTTGGTTTGCTTCACTACAAGTACAATGTTAGGTTAATAATTGACGTAAATTTTATCTTATTATCAAATTTTGGATTGATAATATCATTTCAACCGTAGAAAAATTACATATTTAAAAAAAAAGTTATAATCTTTGATGAACTATAATCATGATAATCTTATAAATTGACGAAAAATCACGCTATTTTCGACTAATAAGTGAAAAAATCAATAGATAAACAAGTTGGGATTATTAAATGTTTCAAAAAAAATCCAAATTCTAGTCATTAGTACAGAGTAATAATTAACAGTTTCTTACTTGTTCTT
Organism: Agrostemma githago; assembly: GCA_958450325.1. Taxonomy (NCBI): domain Eukaryota; kingdom Viridiplantae; phylum Streptophyta; class Magnoliopsida; order Caryophyllales; family Caryophyllaceae; genus Agrostemma; species Agrostemma githago. The sequence continues at coordinate 73,755,948 of OY288247.1, read as the reverse complement.
CAACCAAACTTATATCCATAATCAAGTAAATTTGATAAATTGAAAGTGTTCTACAGTTATAATTAGAGAGAATCGATGAAAATTGATAAATTGAATGACGTCTATGGTTATAAATAGAGAGGGTTAAAGAAAAAAAATATAGTAAAGGACATAGAATGAAATGCATCGAGTAAAATTGATATTGCGAATAGATATTGCGAATAGCAATATTGCGAATAGCAATATTGCGAATAGCAATTACGAAAAAAATAGAAAAAACAAAAAGAAAAAAAAAGGGTGACAAATATCCTATGCTCTTGAATTAGGCTAACTATGGCCCCCCAAAGATGTATCTTCAATTTTCGAGCCCTCTTTTAACTCTCTTACATAAAACAATAATGGCCCAAACCCAAAATCTGGGAAGTTTACACTAAGGACTAAGCCATTTTCATTTGGGCTCGACACATAAAGCCCATGCTCATGCCCACTAGATTAAGACTTTTACGGTAAGTTGGTAATAGACCTTTAAAGCTCTCACTCATGTGTAAAAATACAGTAAAACTAAAAAACAATAAACTCACAATAAAAATAAACGCAACCAATCGAATGGACTTATAAGTTATAACTCTTACGAGTTACGAGAATATATCAAAATTCTTAAACAAAGAATAACGAGACTATACAACCCTTTGATAACGAAAACCTACTGTATTAATGTAATTTTAGGACTCATATATATATATGGTTACATTGTAATTGTATGATTAAAAATACAGTATTTGCCGAAAATCTACACAAAGTATACTCTGAAACGGTCTACTTAGGTAAAAAGACGACTCATTTATATGAATGGATCGTCCAAGAGTGTAAGACGGGTCGAAGGGTTTTACATGAAACAAAACCAGAAAGTAGCAACAGCAGCAATCCCACTGACAATGCAGAGTCTATCAGTCCTGCTTTCACTCCTCATTTTCTCCTCCTTCAATTCACTCCTAACTTTGTTATACAAATTACAACACTCCAATGCTTCACTGTAATTCCTACTTCTTTTACAACTTAACCCTCTGTTCAGTATCATCAGACTATTCCTTCCATTAACATGAGACCCTTCCATGTCTTCCAACTGCATACTCACTTGCTTCAGCTTAATGCTTACGCACCCTGTCGCAGCGTCGTTGAACATTCTGAATTTCGCCAGTAGGATGCATTCTACTGCGGGACATGGTAACGCATCATCTGCTGGAAGTACCGACCCAAACCGGACTAAGAAATCTTTGTTCGTCGGCCAATGTCTTTGAACACTGAGTGGCACCCAGCTCGAGACATTCGCAGCTTTGTTCTCTTTCCGGTTTACAACAATCCAACTGAGTGTTATTCCATCACGAAGCTCCTTCCAGAGTTTCCCTTCCTTTCTCTCGTTGTCGACTGACTCGATCCTAGGCAACCCGTCTGAGACCGAAAGGGTGAAGTTTGATTTACCCGTTTCATCCTCGCTGTTGGTGTTTCTAAACAGATCGACACAGAACGGTGAGTTGTAGAACCAACGAGAGAGAATCTCGGCCTCAGAGATTCCCCAAAGGACTTTGGAGAAAAGAGGACGGTTTTTGTAACGTATGTCAACTAAGGAAACGAAGTCAGACGGGGTGATGCTTTTGTACTCTTCATATTCGTCATAGAAGTCCAATTCCGGCCATTCTTCAGGGTGTTCGTCGAAGGAATCCAGTGGGAGATGAGCTAGATGTTTGTTGACAATCAGAGGGTAACAGTCGGCATAAAACTTTTTGAACCCACCCATCGAGTTAATCAAAACTTTGACATCATCCTGATTGGTTGAAGGCCAAAGGGAATGACAAACGTTTTCCCATATTTTTTCCTCTTTTGAGATAGACGAGAATGATGCACAGGCACAAGCGGCCGTTGCCAGTGAAGCCCCATCTAGACGCCTCAATATGTCGTAGAACAAATCGTTGCTTAGTGGACATATAGCTTCAGCTTGAACCGACATTTTAACACACTCTTGTCATCTAAGATCATGAAACACAAAATGAGAATAACAATAACAATGTATTAAACCAGCACCAACAACATTTCAGACTAGTTATCGAAGACATTTTCGATCATTAACTCATTACAATAGTTGGATCAATAACAGCAGCATGTGAAAACGAAGATGATCGAGATATTATGCACAAGTTGAGAAGTAGAGGATGTGGATCTAAATATCTAATAGGAGTAGTTGTCAATGCCATCAATAGCTTTCCTTTCTTAAATTTTCAAACTTCAGTGGTTAAATGGACAATATGGAGTATGTCTCAGGTTCAAACTTCCCCGCCGAGCATCCAATCCATCCATCTCCATCCACAACCACTCCTCACAAAATTGATGTGCATCAAAAAAACGTTCACCATATCACGAATTGACAGATTATATATCAGTTCAAGTTATGACAGATTCCCTCAGTCACCGTCAATTGTTTATCTTCGCTTTTATATGAGGATTATAGACTGGATAAACAAATAACTGAGACAAAGGAAACAGAGAGACTAAGAACTCAATTTCACCATAGGAAATTTGAAGTTTTCGTCCCATATCAGAAAAATTAGGATGCTTAAACCATCTAAGATGATTTAGCCCAGTGGTTATGACTATGTACCAGGTTTCAGACTCAAATCCCTAGATTATCCTCCGAATCCCTATATTATCCTCCATCCGTATATTGTAATGCGACTAGTGCGCGCTTCGTTGAATAAAAAAAAGTTTTTTATTCGTATTTCCTAATCAGGTAGTCACCAACCCCAATCATAAGTGCCAAGTACATTAGTTCCAAATTTGCTGACCCGAATGAGTAATGTCATTAAACCTTTTACGGGTCTCATATAAGACGATCTTACATTCGGGAAAGACCAATAACTTTTTTTTTTGATGATGAGGGAACCCGCACACCAGGTAAACCATTCGTAGGCGACAGACTCGAAGTCTAGAATGCATAGTCTCAAGTCATACAACTCCCACAAAATCGCGCTTGCAGTGGCTTGAACATGAGACCCTTGGCTGATGACCACGTGTTTTAATCACTAAGCAACACCCTTGCGAACGAAAGACCAATATTTGGTTTAAAGTATTAACGGATCTTATGAGGGACGGCCCCACAAAATAAAACAAATCAATATTGAATTATTTGTCACCAAACAAATAAAAAGATAAAAAAGGTTATCGTGATGTATAAAGTTAATAAGTCGGTCTCACACGTACGAGAACAGGACGTTGTCGGTACTCGAACTGATTGGGTGATTCCACAGCACGTTTCAGTGAAAGACGACTCATTAAAACTATCGAGTACGTTTCTTATAGGAAACGTCCTGTATTACAATATGTGAAAATTGCTAGTACAGCTCAAATTCAGGGGGATAAATCGAAAAGAAATCAGCCTAAATCCACAAATATCAACCATTAATTCAATTAATTTGACAATTTCAAATAACAAAATAATTAAATTAAAAATTGCAAGAGAACAAACAGGTTAATGATCAAAATTGAATTGCGAAACATAAATGTAAAAGTTAAAGGGAAACTGACCAGAATGTAAGCAAATGCGAAATGAGAAAACCCGATGATAGAATTTAGAAATGAGAAGGAGAATGAGAAGGAGAATAATGATGATAAAGAAAGTAATGGATTAAATTGCGTCTATAAATTGCAGGAATCACGGGATAATAATGGGATATGTGTGGAGAATGAATAAGCAGAAGAGGTGTAAGGTATTTGTGTTTGTGTAACTTGGTGATGAATGTTGATGTCTTTTTATATTGGGGGGATTTTAGTTGGTAGAGATAATGTCATTATCCATGAAATCAAACTAAAATAAAGAACAAACCTTGCTACTTACTCTATGGTCAAACCTTGGATTCATTACAAAGGATCCTTATCACATGTTATTTCCGGTTGAAAGAGACGAAACTGAATTTAAATGAACGGGTTTAATGTATCATTAGAGCTGGCAAATCGGACGTGTTGGGTCGAGCTTCGGGTCCACCCAGTCATGCTTTGCAGGCCCGCCGTGCTTGACTCTGAGAACATGGGTCGAGGCACGGTTCCTAGCCCAAGCCCGGTCGTGTCGAGCCGTTGTGTCCGACCAAATTTTCAGGATTTTTCATATTTTTGGGATTTAGAGTCGTGTCGGCCCAACCATGCCGAGTCGAGTCATGCTTATTTTCGTGCCAGACCGGGCCACCGAGATGGACCCGGCCCGGGTTGTCAGCTCTATGTAACATAGGGGTTTTTTGCTTACCCATTTCACGGTAATTACAATGAATTGATCTATGAACTTCAAATCCTCCATAGTAGGGAAAGTCACTCAGCAACCCCCGTTGTTGGATAGGGTACAACTTCCGGCATGAACCAATTTTCCTCATGGCAGCCAAATACTTCGTAATATTTTTGAAATTCAAATGAAATACAAATTCGGATGAATTTAAGTTCCTAGAAACTCTATCTTTCCATAGTGAACCAAACGAACCTTTAAATCAATTGAATGGTTTAACAAAACTGAACCAGAGTTATACGTTGAATTGACTAAGACAAACTAAAATTAACGGAATTAGACTTACACTTACTTAAACTATATTGAATAAGAGTGAACATTATTTTATCATTAATTGGATCATGATCCATAATTTGACCCGTATATAACCCGAACGGCTAGCCGGGCACGGTAGACGGTAGTGAACGAGGCATGGAGCATGGACGTGTAATGTACGGAGTTATGTCATTTACTGTATGTAGTTATGTGAATCTATATTTATGTTCATACTCGTGTTGGGTGATCCATGTACATTTGATTCATTGTACCAAAAAAGACTATGTTTCAGGCATCTTAAATTCCTTATCCATTTAATATAAATTTGTGCATTCCTCATTCGTGTTTGTATTCTCATGTTACTCCGTATTATATATTCATTGAATACAATATATAAGTTCTATGAAAAATAATATCATACCATCACTAGTTCCATGTACAATCACTTTAAAATTATTGAACTATTATGTATATATATTTACTGAGTTTAAATAAATTTCTGAGTTGAATTGTAAGTTTTTAACTTCAACATCTATTTGATTTTGTTTGTCAATTTTTTTTTATCAAAACTAAAAAAGTTCACAACAAAATTTAAAATTTTGTGATAAACACTCAAAATAATAAAATCAGTTGTCCATAAAGTTGTGACTGATCCATGGGAACAATGATATATAAACTCGTAAATTTTGACAAAAGAAATACACTAAATTTGTCACATCATCAAATTGCCATGCAATTCCTCAAAAGTATCGACAATTTTGTAAGAGAACGGGTAAATGACATTGTCAGATGAACGTGAGAGGATGTATACGACTAAAATGATGAAATAAGCACATACTAGTACAGTATACTACTTACTAAAGTGAATTTGAATGTTCACTGGTGGTCGGTTATATTTTATGAATAAATTTCAATAAGTTAGGAGGTTATGATGTTACATAATCGGCCAATTAAACATAATCAATACTACGAGTAGTAATTTCATCAGTTTCTCACACTACAAATTTGGGTGAGGCGTTTAGCCCACTGATAAAAGTATTCTTCTCCTAATTAAGTATTTGATATTCGATTATTATTTACGATTAAGTACGTTTTTCTTTAGACCAAACATTACTACAGTACAAACTTTTATATATCTACTCTCCTAAGTCGTATTTGTTTACCTTCGATTCAACTACAGAGTACTTCATTCTTACTGTTAGGAAATAAGTGCCTTGCAATTGCCCTTTTGGAGCTCGAATTGTTTTCCGACCTGAATCTGTTTAATTAGGAAAGTTTCCTAATTAATATCTGATTGATTAGAGTTTCCTAATCAATATCTGAGTATCTGACATAGGATTTCTTATTGTATAGGGTTTCCTAATCTGTTTAGGGTTTCTGTTTAGGTTGAGAGTAGTATATAAACTCTCCTACCTCTACCCTAGAAATTATGATATCAGTCTGAAATCTGTAACCTCTCCTCAAATTAATGAAACTATCCCCTCCTTCTGCCCGTGGATGTAGCTAACAGGTTGTTAGTGAACCATGTAAATCTGTCCGTCTCTCGATTTTACGTTCTTAATTATTTGTTTGTCTTTCTCTTCCGTTATAACAAACTGGTATCAGAGCTTTAGGTTCTTCCGATCTGTGAGAAAGATGTCTGGGATGAGCGTTAAAATTGAGAGTTTTGAGGGGAGGAATAGTTTTAGTCTGTGGCAGATCAAGATGCGGGCGTTGTTAAAGCAACAGAGACGGTGGGCGTCATTCGTGAAGATAGACGACACAGTCACCGCTGAGATGGCCGTTCTGGAGGAGAGTTCAATCTATCTGATGATATCATCACTGAAATCGGAGGAAGATAGAAGCAGTGGTAGTACTGATAAACAGGTGGAGCAGCAAGTAACTCTTGATGAGAGTGAAGCAAAGTCTGAAGATCAACCACTACCGTCTAAATCTGAATCTGAACCATCAGGTTCTTCATTGCCAGTTCAGAAGCAGCAGAGATTGGCTCGTGAGCAGTCAATCAAGTTTCTGAACAGGTATGGTAATGAAGATGAGGTGGGTTCGTCTGATCTGGTTCCGAATAGCAAGGTCCAACATGGTCTGGACTTGCTAAATTCTGGAAATATCTGATTGCCCTTTGTTGGGCAATATCTGAGGCAGGTGAGGGGGAGGAGTTTTATTTCTGGTACATCTTGCATTCGTTGGAGTGCATCTGGTACATCTGTTGAGGAGATTTCTGGTACATCTGATCTGGCATTCTTTGTAGTGCATCTGGTATTCTGATCTGACATTCGTTGGAGTGCATCTGTCTGATCTGATTGTGAGACAATTCAAGTCAAGGTGGAGATTGTTAGGAAATAAGTGTCTTGCAATTGCCCTTTTGGAGCTCGAATTGGTTTCCGACCTGAATCTGTTTAATTAGGAAAGTTTCCTAATTAATATCTGATTGATTAGAGTTTTCTAATCAATATCTGAGTATCTGACATATGATTTCCTATTGTATCCTAATCTGTTTAGGGTTTCTGTTTAGGTTGGGAGTAGTATATAAACTCTCCTACCTCTACCCTAGAAATTATGATATCAGTCTGAAATCTGTAACCTCTCCTCAAATTAATGAAACTATCCCCTCCTTCTGCCCGTGGATGTAGCTAACAGGTTGTTAGTGAACCATGTAAATCTGTCCGTCTCTCGATTTTACGTTCTTATTTGTTTGTCTTTCTCTTCCGTTATAATACTTACAGATAATAAATAGAACGGAGAGAGTGTCTTGTATCAAAAAATCATACGGAGTATAAAGTGTTTATTTTTATAATAACTCATTTATAATGAATACTTAGCCATAAGATATCTCTAATAAAAATGATGTGAGAGTTGTATGATCTGAGACCTATGTACGTCTTCTAAACTTGCGTTTTTGACCCTGACAATAAGGGTGATTGACTCGAATTGCGTGGTTTGCACTTTGCAGTCATCTTTCACGTATGCTCGAGGCAGATCCATAACTCAAAAAGTTGGGATGAACAACTAATATAACAATGAGTACAAAAAAGGGGTTCCGGCCTTGTGGGGATTCGAACCTAAGAATTCTAACCATTAAATCACTCAAATCATGCTACAGAGTAGTTTTCTTGAACATTTTTACCCATGTGTATACTCCCTCCGTTCCAATGAATTGTTTGCCTTTGCTTTAAGCATCAAGGGCAAGAGATCCAATTAGAAGGTGACATGTGGAGTCAAGAGTCAAATTATACATAAAAAGCATTCCTAAATAGAAAGGCAAACCATTCATTGAGACGCCCCAATATGGTATAGACAAACAATTCATTGGAACGGAGGGAGTATATCTCAAGATTTTCTTGCAAGAAAAGTGGAACTCGAAACACATAAGTTACACTTGCGGGTCTTTACGCTCCTTACTTGACTCAATACTTACACACTTGAACTAATGATTACGAGTTTCCTAATCAATCATTATCCTCCAATTTAAATATGTGGATTTGAATACATATTTGGTGATCTGATCTCATTATATCTATACGACTATATATCATCCTCTCCCAATCAATCTCGGATCATTGTTAAAGATGCAAGAGGACTACTACAAGTGATCCATAATGCATCATCCATGATCGACAGTAATATGGATAGTGACAATATGTCACTATGTCAGGAGCAGAATTAAAATCTGCCCTCCTCCACAATCCACATACAATCAATAAAAAAAATGCCCAAGAGTCGGCTAATGTAAATCGTAAAGTCAGCATTGGAGAAATTTGGGGCCTTCAAATTGGCATGCATGCGTCATGTATTTTTTTCTCATTATAGTCAAATATTCTAATGTATTTATTACTAGGAGTATTATTTTTATATGACTTTGAATACTTTAGTTTATATCCGTTCAATTTCGGTTATTTGTTTATCTTTTATTTTATCGGTTTTTCTAACGTGTGTTCACTAGACATACGTTAATATGTTAATTAAGAAATGAATTACCATTATGTTCTATATGTATGGTAATTAAGAGTACGTTGATATTTCAATTTATCGTGATAATATTATTGTGATTTCTTACTTAATTAACGTATTAATGTGTGCCCACTGGATGCACGTTAGAAAAATCGTTATTCTATTTATAAAAAATATTTTAATTGAAGGTAAATAAATAACCGAACAGATAACGGAGGGACGGTGTTGAAACTTAGCTCCAATGCGAGTGCATATAATAGAAAGAAATACTGAGACATAATGAACCTGACTAAACTGAACTGAATTGAAAATATAGTCTCTTTGATATAAGATCTCCCAAGTAGCTTAGGCAAGTAGTACAATTGATTGTGTCATTAGCTAGACTGCTAGGTGATGTATATTACACATGATTGGTCATCTTCTACTTAATTTAATTTATTGTCTAATAGACATTATTAACAAGCTCCTACATAGACCTGTCAAACGGGTCGGGCGGTCGGGTTTCGGGTTCGGTCATTTCGGGTTCGGGTAAAATACGGGTCGGGTGTATTTCAGGTTTGAAAAATACGGGTTTTATACGGGTCGGGTTTATACGGGTTTCGGGTCGGGTTCGGGTCAAATACGGGTTATTAACGCACTTTAAAAACATTAATTTTCTTTACTTTTTTTTAGTCATAAATACAATTTTATTCTTAATTTTCTTAATCATCTCATTTAATATATGATATTAGTGAAAATAAACCTGTTTTATTTAATATATCTTTTAATTTACATTGATATTTTATTTCTATAGGAAGTACGAATATATATGACGAACTTTGACTCGATTTATTAATTTTTTTTCTCATTATAATAATCATCTCATAAAAATATGATTTTAAAGATGTATATATAAATATTATTTCTTAAAATTTTGAGGGAAAAAAAATATTTCTTACTGTTTTTGAGAAACTTTATTGTATAATAGTAATATTTTTTTAATTTATCTATTTTCGGGCGGGTAACGGGTTCGGGCGGGTTTTGACCCAATATATTCGGGTTATTATCGGGTCGGGTCACTTTCGGGTTTCGGTCATTTTCGGGCGGGTTTTCCCGGGTTTTTTTCGGGCGGTTTCGGGTCGGGTTTTCGGGTCGGGTTTTCGGGTCGGGTCAGTTTTTGACAGGTCTACTCCTACACTATTGCCAGCTATGTTTAAGCACTTAATTAAGCATATGTCCTATTGAGCACAATAGTTCAATTGGTTCTCTAATTATGAATCTCAATGTTCTATATTTGACAAATTGATCCATGATTTTATTATTACTTTATAAATAGCAAGAAAATGAGTCCTCTGTGACCTTATAAGTTATTCCCAAATCTAGAAAAATAGTACCGTGTGTTACGAAAATCTTTAATTTATCTTAATACAAACGATATTACGTACAATTGTACAAACAAAGACAATTAATATTCAAAATGATCGTACAAAAGTAAAAAATGAGTAGATAGCTTTTAGTTTTCTAAACTCTAAAACTTACTACGAGTGTAAAACAACTACTTCGTATTTATACACACATCTACAACAACGTTACCAAAAAAATGATATAAAAGTTTTGTATTTTAATATGTACGGAGTATAAATCGAATATAAATTAAGAAGAAATAAGTTCCCTAATTGTTATTGTTTGGCATAAGAGAGCCACAGTTAATGGGTCAATTATATATGATGCTGACGAGATCTGAACCACTAATCACTGATTCAATTATTATGTTCCTACTAATTAAGCTGATTGACGACATTTATTTACCGATATTAAAAAGAAATTGTGGTGTATACATAATCGACAATGGTATTGGTAAAGCAATAATAAATGAGAAAGAAGAGCAAAAAAAATCAACAAAGGGTTTGATTAGGTTATTGAAGAAGAGCAATTAGCAGAAGAGCTACTATCAATAATTATTCGTCTTGATAATTAATTTAATTTGGTTAAAATGCAAGTAGTTGGAAACATGTCACATCTCATTAGGCAGCCAAATTTTGGGTTAATTATTTAGTTAAAACGCATGCATCTCCTATTAAATGCTTAATTATCCAACTAATTAATTTACTTGATACAATGATACACAAACCCGATTGCATTCAATCACTACTCTAGTATCTAAGTAACATTGTATTCCTATCCTTCACATATCCTTTGCCTAACACGATTTCGTACAACTTCCACAGCAAGAATTAGCTCAACTGGTAAGAGTACTCTTATTCTAATTAATCGAGAGGTTAGAGATTAGAGATCTGATACCTATATGTTTGAATTCATTTTTTTACCATCAAACGGATATTGCAATCTTAAATAAGAATTTGCGTTTGGTGCTAAGTTGACCGTGGCATTAAATCTCAACCTAGGTCACAAGCGCCGTGGCATAATACCGATGGTCGTTGGGTAATTAATCTTGTTAATGCTATAAATGTCGCTTCATAATACAATAAATGTGATCGCAGTAACTTTCAAAATCTTGATAACTCTGCCGCTTATTCAAATACGGAATATGCTTTTGTACATAGAATTCAAACAAATATTGATGCTATTTTAGGTCACAATTTCTGGTTAAAACAAAGGTATCCATTTTAAAGCTACAACGGGTTAAATAATCCATATTTAGATAGATGCACTTTTTTCATATGTAACTAAAAAACCAAGGTAGTAGTGAATAAGTGATCGGTTTTAAATATAAGATGGATACCATCGTGTTATGAAAACTACTCCATATTTGATTTTGGGTGGAGCTCGTTTGGATACTACCAAGAGTAATTTGGTATGAATCAGAATATGTGCCCCCACAAATGATGAGATAGTAACACAATACCAACACAATTGATTTTACAAAGCTTGGTGATGGGTCAAGATCTCAAATATCGTACATGCATCTCAAGACAACATGTTACATTACGCATCTTTACGATTTACTACAACATCGTCAACTATTCCTCACATATAAACGTGCACTACCGTACCAATGACTACGCGGCACACCGTCCTCACTAACTCAATTGGTTTTACTCTCAACGTCGTGACATTAAAACGAATCAAATATACCCTTAACTAATTAATAACTATAAAGGAAAATGTCAATATTTTGCTACAGCCTAGGCACAGATATATATACTAATATACCCGTCTTAAACAAGAATTTGTGTCAGTCAATTAGTTTCAACAAGAGCAGGAATTTCGAGATGGATTCGCAGTTTCCATGATATAGCAGTTAAATGGTCACCAAGTTGGTAACAAAGACGATACTTTGGAATTCCAGTTTATCTTGAACGGAGATTGTTGCTTACATATAGGTTTCATCTGCTAAATCGAGGCCAATTTGGGATCATAAATTCATAGATCGATGAGTCAATTCTCAAGGCCTTTAGCTACACATGCGAAATTGCAAATCCAGTACTTGTGTTTTGAGAAAACATTAATGGTACAGACATGAGCCACAACAACTGATGCAATTCGATGGAGGCATACATTCTTTCAAAAGCCAGTCATTTGTGGTTAACGAAGATGTAAACCTTCCGGTATCATGAGATTGGTGAGAATGCAGGGAGACAGATAACCAAGTTGATGTCGGCCGGGGTCCTCGAGAGTCAAGTCCTGTTAAGAAGTTCAAAAATAATTCACTACACTTATACATTTCTGCTACAAAAACCAATCTTATAATATGTGAATATAAGGATAAAATGAAGCTAAAAATAGTATATCTGTATAAGCAAAAGAAATGTAAAGAATCAATCGAGTAAGGCCCTGTTCAGCTCGTTCAGTTCAATTATGGCCACTTCAACCGAAAAGAACATGGCCTAAAAGGACCCAGAAGAGAGAGTATATTGGATAGATTGTTCGATTTTCTAAGCAAAAGTTTAACCTTATCTCTGAACTGTGAAACCAGAATGATATGGGATTGTTTGAAGAACGGATACTTGCCCGTTTGATTAAGTTAGACTATACCAAGGTTGTTACAATCAGGTTTCTACTTTGGATCAAAATAGTGTTGCAGGATCGAGCCATAGGACAAACCGACAAATAAGTTAAAACAAGTTTGTATAATAAATCTGGTATATTCCAGTTTGTAAAGTATAATGTTGATAATCATCTAATGAAATACTCCTAGTAAACTTCATAAATTCCCTTTCGACCTATTTCCATCCTTCCAAGAGCACTCAAGTGAACTTGAAAGGTGCATGGATCTCGTGTGATTTGAGGGTGTTAGCAAATCCGAGGCTCTTGAAGGAGGTATAAACATCAACCATGTACTGCTACAAGGAATAAATGCCGCAATATATTTCACACGAGTAGTATTTTACTAACTGAAAGGACACACGAAAGCCTTTTGTTTTAGTAAATTCATATATTAGCAGCTTGTTGCTCAAATGTGCTTGATTACAAGCCAGACAGCGGAAACCAACTATTGTGCAAGAAGGTGCTTGTTACAAGTGGTAAGGTTAACAGGCTCGGATAGAGAATCATTCAAAGGAGCCCACCCGCTCTATGCCTACTTCACAACAATCTTGTCTAGGCACACAGAGTCCTCCTATGCAGCAATCTAGCCTGAGGTCAACTAAACCGTTAGCTATGTAGAATCTGCTTTATATGTTGATGATGTCTGCGTTTACTCAAACTACAGAAAATCATATAGCAACAAAAGAAAGCTAAGACCCCGCTTTAAGTAGAAAACACAGACATTTCTACCACTAGCGTGTCTCAGATACTGCCACCAACACGACACTCGAAAATATAAGTCGAGACTCAACAAACCGTGTCTAAATCTTACCTCAGCCCTAACCCGCCCTGCCACCACCACTAACTCTTCCCCTTCACCTGAAACCCTCTGAGCCACCTTTTGAACCGCCCCACAACCAGACCACCCAACACTGTCACCCGAACACCTCCTTATGAGTGTCATGGAGAGCACCAACAATAAAAGGTGAAGCAAAGGGAATATCAGAGTGGGGTGGGTAGCGGATGGTGGGAATGGAGGGTGGTGAACGGTGAAGCACACAGGTAGATCATAGATGAGGGAGAGGAGGAGAAGTACAGTGGACCGTGGTGAGTGGAGGTACTACCTAGCTCTTAAACACCTCAAGTGTGACATTCTAAACTTCACTCGACCATCAGAGGTTACATGGTTTCTTTGGGTGAATAGGTTAAATGGTTTAAGACAAATTGAAGTGAGTCCCAGCAGGGATCAGTTCACACAGAGCTGCAGAGACACCAGAATTACTTCATTGTATATAACAAACCAGTAAAGGTTCACTAGACCGAGTACCATTCTTAAGTTCTGAAGACACTCAAACTAGCCTACCAATACTTTCTACCACCATCTTACAAAATCTTGATGCCCATTGTCAAACAAACAAATCACATATTCACCCTCCCCTAATCAACTGCAGCAAAAACATACCTCCTCCGTTCCAAATACAATGACTATTCCATGTAGTGACCTCCCAAATTAAAAGGGTGAAACGGGTATCCATTCATTTTCTGAAATGAACCCTAATCAGAAATCAGAAATCTGTCTTGCGACAGAATGAATTCTTCCACTATACCAATCAGTTACCTCATCCCTCTACTTAAATGGCCCTACTATGGTTAACTGCCTATTCTAATTCATGAACCAAACACTATGGATCGATTCCAACCAGCAAATCCACCATTTCTGTAACCATGTAAACTACAATTACTCAGTAGTAAGGCCATCACACACAACCATTATCGATAAATTAGTCTCCTATGAGACCGTCTTACCTCAAAATAAGGTAAACAAACTACATGACTACCCATTTTGAAAACCGTCTCATATGAGAATATGTGTATCATCAAAATTCAATCTTTTATGATAAAACCGATAGAATTCGTTCGATAACCAGTTATATAAACAACTACTGTCAGCTTAAGACGACAATATCCATTTTAATCATAAAACGGATCCAAATACTATCACTTGAGATAATCACACAGTTTTTGCCATTAAAATGGATACCGTTGTCTAATTGACCATTAATGACCCAAAGCAGCAAAACCCAGAAAAAAAATTGAAATTAATTGAGACATACCTCAAAACATGAAAAGGGGCACAATAAATCGTATTAGTTTGTCGACGAAGAAGAAGAATCAGAATCGGAGAATTCAAAGGGTGGTTGTTGTTGCTGCTGCTGCTTCTCAATTTGGATTTGGTGTTGTGTTTGAGATTTTTCAAGTTCAAGGGTGCGTTGAGCTCTCTCTAAGTAAGGTCGAAACCCAAGTTGTAAGGTCAAGTACCCAAATGCCAGTGCTCCAAATACCACCAAACCAGACCTCATTGCATTCATCATTCCCCTTCCTCTCATCTTTTCTGACATTTTAGGACTCTTTTCTGACATTTTAGGAACTCCTCAACTAATAACGTGTCTACAGGTTCCCTTAATGTTAAAATGACAGATTTTGATGTTTACGAGATTTGAATCATAGCTTCCTTGATAGTTTTGATTGTTTGAACCAAATGGTCTAGGTGTACTTAGGTTTCACGAAAAAAAAAAATCTTTGACTTTATGAGTACATCCGTCAAGACGATTATGATATTTACGAGATTTAAGTCCAAGTTGTTATGAGTACCGTCGAATTTACCACGTAGGCAAGTACTCCGTAATTGATGAGTCAGTTGGTTTCAATTTGAGTTTAACACACATGATAAAATCACGAGGTTGTATAATCAAGTTCGAAGTCGGCATAAGAAAATGAATAATGGACCATATTCGTAGACTTCATAACGAAGGAATGAAGCAATTAGTAGTTATTTAAACAACACATAATTAATCGTACTAAAACTTAACATCAATTACTCAACGTGTTTCTTTCAATTATTTGTATTTTATATTAATTGTGAGAACTAATTTAATTAAATACAAACAAATGAAAGGATCTATGCATTGCTTGCAATCCAAAAAAATCCTAATTTTCCTCCTCCTCCTCCCCCGAAAAAAACCTAACTTTCCTCCTCCATCCGGGGCCTCCATCGATAATTAATCGATGGTAAGCCCCAAAAATTGTTTAATTCTCCGTACTTGATAATCAAATCTTCTTCAATAGAAGTCTTTCTTGTATGAGAGTTGTTTTTTCGTTCTTTCTTTATTTCAAGGTTTCTGTCCTTTAATTCGAGGTTTCAGTCCTTTACATTAGTATAGTTCTTAGATTTCAAGAACTATGTGCAAGATCATGAGAGCAATGGATGAATGGAATCTCTACGTACGGTGATACAATTGAGGTCGGATCTCGGTCTACTATTTGTTGAAATAGAGAAAGTTCATCATCTTGGAGACTATTTCATCAGATCTATAAATTCCTTCGCGATTGACTGTGTCAATAAACAGCGATATATAGAAGGCTATGGAGAAGCGCTTTATTCTAATAGTGATCTTTGTCTCAAAGTGTTCTTTATTTATTTTTTACAAATATGTATTCAGTTCAATTTGACATCGTTTGTAGATGCCGGATGACTTATATGATATTGATCTTTACTTCAAAAAAACAAACAAATGAAAGAGACGGAACGAGTAACATATCACGGAGTAGATTACTTAATACTTAATAATAGACTCATATCAAAAAAGACAAACAAATGAAAGAGACGGAACGAGTAACATATTACGGAGTAGATTACTTAATAGTTAATAATAGGCTCGTATCAATTGGGAGGTCTTTAATTGCCGATTTCTTTAAGGTTAATAACAAAGTGATCATGACGGAACGTAACTATTACGGAGTACTAGTTTGATGGCCCGTGAAAATTCACGGGCTGTTAAGTTTATTTTGTGGTAATTAGATTAAAAAAAATTACCTACATCAAATATTAATACACGTAGAATAAATTACACAAGTGAGTGAGGCTAGGAAGGTATACAATTAACCTAGATCAGATCATAATTAAATCATACACAGAAAATTATATATAGACCTATATATTGACTACTAGGAACATTCCCATTAATAATATCTTCAAACTTTTGAAATCGATAAATATTATTTGGTATGGTGACGTCCTTTGGCAAATGCGTGATTCTTGAAGAATATTCGACTTGTAGCCTGCAATTATGAGTAGTAGCTTTGTCCTTTCCAGTATTAGCAGCAACGAAAAGGCTGTGAATGTTGTATGACTCACCGAGTATTGAACCTATTAAGAATAGGCTTTCTAATACTCGCCTGTATGACATCATTCTGAATTGGGGAACACAATAAAGTAAGCTGTTAAACTGGAATATTTGTTTGATTCAGGACAAACGAAGATATACATGGAAGCATAGTTGATATGAACTATAGAGGCACTAAAATTGAAAGGTATTAAAACTAATTTTACTTCTAATGATGCATATATGACAGTCAATTAAGAGTAAAATTCAGAATAACATACATTGAACTGTACGACAGGAAATCAAGATTGTACAGTTCATATACGATTGAAGATGTAAGCATATACGAATATATTCTCATGAACATCACAGCGTATGCTTATATACATATATACTCGTGACGGTAGTAGAATGCTAAACATGATGAACATATATGGTAAGATGTGATAGGAAATTGTTCATAATTTTTATATTCATATATGCTTATGTACATATAAATGCTTATAGTAAATTACATTAACAATCGCATATAAATGCTATATGAAATTACAATCGTATATAAATTACAATCACTACGATTATGAAATTGTATGTTAATATAAGTGCTTTATTTATATCAACGGTATAGCATATATACTTATATGTGATGACTGAGACATAAATTTGAAAGCCAGGATAACAAATCTTTACATCTTAAAAAAAGAATTCCACCAACAATTCATCCTTAGCAACAGTAACATCCCTTAGGAACAGTGTTCCCTTATGAACAGTGCCAGAGAAAGTTATCCGAACAAATCCGCTCTGCCCTCCCACTTCTTCTTCTTCTTCTTCCTTTCGATCCTTTGAGAGATTTCGCCATGGACAGCCTTTGTCTTAGTAAGCGCTATCATAAACTTGATCAAAAAGGTAGGTACTCTTTTGATTTAATTCTCTCTCTGCAATTTTTGATGCTTTCATCTTTGTTTTTTTTTAATTCGAATTCGTGGGTGTGAAATTACAGAGTTTACGAAGGTGGCATTTCGTACTGCAGTTGGATTTATAGTGATGGGATTTGTTGGAACCTTTGTCAAGCTCATCTTCATCCCCATCAATAACTTTATTGTCGGATCTACTTGATTGATTTGGTAATTAACAGTAGCTCTCCCCCTCTACTTCCATTTCCGTCTTCCTCTCAACTTTCCTTTACGCTCTTTGCTTTCAGTTCATCCGCTGCACTCCTTCTCCCTCTACTTTTTCCTTTTCCAATTGGTGTCTAATTTCCGTTTAAATTTGCAGATTGATTGGCAAGATCGAAGCCTGTGATGATATTTGTCATGGATCTAATCGATTTCAATTGCGAGTTCAAACTGAAGTGAGTTTTTTTAGGTTTATTCGTCTTGGGTTTTGCTTTAATTTTTCTGGGTATTGATCAATTTTTTGTTTCTGTTTTGGGATTCTAGGGTTTCTTATTATTGGGTTATGCTCCAATTTTTCTGTGCTGGCCATTGATCAATTTTTTGTTTCGATTGTGGTCTTTTATGTTGCTTTGCTCCAATTTTTGTGAGTTTTACTTTAATTTTTCAGGGTATTGATCAATTTCATGTCATGTTTTGGGATTTTTAGAGGTTTTGATTGCTGGATTTTGCAATCTTACAAAAAATAATTAATTATTTGTAAAATTAAAGTAAAACACAAACAGTAATTATTGTGTACAACCGTTGTACCATGCGACAGTATTAAAAGTTTGCAACTTACGATAAAAAGTGACTATTTTAGGTTAGTTAGTTACCACTTTCAGATAAATAGTTACCACTTTTTCATATTAAAATGTGGTCACTATTTAACTTAAAGTGGTCACTAAATAACATTAAGTGATGACTTTTTACCATAAATTAGATCCGTCGTACGGTACAGCGGTTGTATACTATAATTTGTGAAACACAAATACCACATATGCGAACATATGTGCTTTGATTGTTCATAATTGTCTGAATAACACAAATACCATTGTATTATGCTAACATGGGATAAATGCTGAGTTTGTACTTCCATTTTGTGGACATACACAGGAAATATTTTGATTGTAGTAAATCTGTTTCAACGGTTACCTCAGCTGTATGACACTCAAGTGATGGACCAATATAAGGGAGCGGAATTCGGGGAGCTCAGTCCTCATGTTTTTGCAATAGCAGATATTTCGTATAGCTGACATCCACGGTCTATAATATCTATGTCTTAGATTAAAACTGTCATTTAAAACAAGTTTTCGACTGACTGACATATCTGTTGGACTCAAGGGCTATGATTAACAAGGGTAAGAGCACTTCGATTTTGGTTGGTGGAGAAAGTGGTGCTGGTAAGACTGAAACAACAAAGATGCTAATGAGATATCTTGCATACTTGGGTGGTCGGACCGGTGTGGAAGGGCGTACAGTCGAGCAACAAGTTCTAGAAGTAAATGACTCTTCTCTCTTGAACTTCTTATCACATTGTTGTCTGAGTAATGCTCTGCATGCTATATTTACTGTTGATTCAGCTGGTAGTCTTATAAATAAACATTTACGAGAAATTTTGCCTCTTGATATTTGCTTAGTGATCTGACAGTCGAACCCAGTTCTTGAAGCGTTTGGGAATGCCAAAACTCTAAGAAACAACAATTCAAGGTCAGTATAAATCGTCTCCCGAGTCCTGCTATTTATCCGAAGAAACATTTTTTTTCTGGTGTACTGAAAAGTTGATTGCTGGTTGGTTGTCGATTTTGTTATACAATGTAGTCGTTTCGGAAAAGTTTGTAGGGATCCAATTTGACGAGTAAGGGAAGATATCTGGTGCTGTTATTCGAACATATCTGCTAGAGAGGTATCTTGCATACTTGGGTGGTCGGACCGGTGTGGAAGGGCGTACAGTCGAGCAACAAGTTCTAGAAGTAAATGACTCTTCTCTCTTGAATTTCTTATCACATTGTTGTCTGAGTAATGCTCTGCATGCTATATTTACTGTTGATTTAGCTGGTAGTCTTATAAATAAACATTTACGAGAAATTTTGCCTCTTGATATTTGCTTAGTGATCTGACAGTCGAACCCAGTTCTTGAAGCGTTTGGGAATGCCAAAACTCTAAGAAACAACAATTCAAGGTCAGTATAAATCGTCTCCCGAGTCCTGCCATTTATCCGAAGAAACATTTTTTTTCTGGTGTACTGAAAAGTTGATTGCTGGTTGGTTGTCGATTTTGTTATACAATGTAGTCGTTTCGGAAAAGTTTGTAGGGATCCAATTTGACGAGTAAGGGAAGATATCTGGTGCTGTTATTCGAACATATCTGCTAGAGAGGTCTCGTGTCTGCCAGGTTCCTGAAAGAAATTAGCACTATTTTTATCTTCTGTGTGCGGCTCCTCAAGAGGTACAACCTTGCACAACTACGAATTAAGATAAAAAAAACTCAATTAAACGCATGTATGAGACGATTTTAACTTGGGTGGATATAAGTATTATGAAGGTTAGAGAAAGATACAAGTTAGAGAGCCCTGATAAATACCATTATTTGAATCAAACAAACTGCTACGAGTTGGACGGGGTTGATGACGGTGAGGAATATCTAGCTACCAGAAATGCTATGGATGTTGTCGGGATACCTTCAGACGATCAGGTAAGAATTTAATCCAACATCAAACCTTTTTATTTTTCTCGACACGTAGAATGAATGAATTACGATATTAATCCTTTAAACAACGGGTTTAGTTTTTTTTTCTCAGGATGCAATATTAAGAGTGGTAGCGGCAATTCTTCATCTTGGTAACATCATTTTCTAAAGGTGAGGAGGTCGAATCTTCTGATCTTAAAAATAAAAATTCGAGATTTCATTTGGATATGACTGTGGAGTTTCTTAGGTAAAAGCTTTCTTTACAATTTTTGTCGTTGTTTTACCATTCTCGTGTATTTTTTTGGTAATTTTGTTAACTCTATGCATGCTCTTGTAGATATGATGCCAAGCGTCTGGAAGATGCACTTCTTAAATGTGTAATGCTGACTCCTAAAGAAGTAATTACTCGAACGCTCGATCCTGATTCTGCATTAGCTAGCAGACATGCATTAACCAAAACCGTTTATTCATGTTTGTTTGATTGGTAAGTACTTATCCTCGTATACTTAAATCGCTGGTATGCTGCAATATATATTACTTTCAGATCTGATAAAATAGTTCTGTGTTGTCACAGGCTTGTGAACACACTCAACAGTTCGATAGGGCAGGATCCTACATCAAAGTGTATAATTGGGGTTCTTGATATTTACGGTTTTGAAAGTTTTAAACTCAACAGGTTAGTGCAGCTGTCCTGCTACATAGCTCATTTCTATTCTACACTTGATATCATTGTTGCCTATGTTACTCATACTTTTATACGAGGTGTCATGTCTGAGTTGTTTCTGATTTACGAATCTTAAATGCTTGCTTGATTTAGTTTTGCGCAGTTTTGTGTCAACTTCACTAACGAAAAGCTGCAACAACATTTTCATCAGGTGTGTTACTTGATCACTATTCATTACTTAGCTGAAAAATTGTTATCTGACTTTAACCTACTAATTATATTTTTTACGTGTAGCACGTCTTTAAAATGGAGCAAGAGGAGTACACAAAAGAAGAGATACATTGGAGCTACATAGAATTTGTTGATAATCAGGATGTTTTAGAACTGATTGAGAAGGTGAGACGATATCTTTTTCGTTGCTCTTATTTCTGATAAACCTATGACAAGGGAAAGCCTTACCGTCTTTTATGACCTTTTGCAGAAACCCAGAGGAATAATTGCTCTTCTTGATGAAGCATGGTATGTGGCTGTTTTCAGTTACGCTGAACTTCATTGCTTCGCCGCCTGTGCCTACAACATATCATAATCTAAATCGTAATTTAGTGGATGAATGCAGCATGTTTCCTAGATCAACACACGAAACCTTTTCCCAGAAGTTGTATCAGACATTTCCGGAAAACCAACGTTTTCAGAAACCGAAATTGTCTCAAACCAGCTTTACTATCTGTCACTATGCGGGAGATGTAAGAAGAAAGTAAACCAATTTGCTCGTCTTTCACACTACACCCCACCATGTGAATCAGTCTCACGTTCGATTCAGGTGACTTATCGAACTGATCAATTCCTGGACAAAGATAAAGATTATGTTATAGCCGAGCATCAAGATCTTCTGCAAGCCTCGGAATGTTTGTTTTGTCGCTTCTCTATTTCCTCCTCTTCTGCAGGAAACTTCAAAGTCATCTGAATTTTCTTCTATAGGGGTCGGCTTTAAGGTATCAATTTTCACCTTTTACCTTTTACTTCTATGCAATGCAATGACAACCGTACATAGCAATAAACGGTTGGTCAACAACAGTTCGTGAACTGTGGAGAGTGTTAGACAATGTCTAATTTTAGGAAAGCGTATGTAGAAATTGAGTTGTTTATAGCTTTGAGCCTTTGAGGAGTCTCTACATTGTGAACAAGTCGATATTTTTTGTCGGTGCGATTTCTTGACTGAAACATTCAATTTTTCAGCTGCTGCAACAATTGATGGAAACTCTAAGTTCGACAGAACCTTATTACATCAGATGTGTGAAGCCAAACAATGTACTGAAGCCAGCTATTTTCGAGAATGTTAACATTCTTAACCAGCTACACTGTGGTGTAAGTATATTGCCAGAGTACTACGTATCCTTACGTTATTATTGTATATCCACTTTTGAAGTGAGAATCGTTCAAGGATTTTACGTATTTTCCCCTCAGGGTGTTCCTAAAGCAATCAGGATTAGTTGCGCTGGATATCCTACTAGACGAACATTTAGTGAATTTCTTCAGCGATTTGTTGTTCTTGCTCCCAAATTAATAGACAGAAAGTGAGTTTCCGATACTTGCGCTGCATTTCTCTAACGGATCTTTCCTTTTTTATTTCCCTTTTTCTTTTTTGTAATCTCGTGTCAACTTCCTCATTTACAAAACTGATCAGAAAGTTGCGTGCCAGAAGATGTTAGATAAGATGGGGTTACAAGGCTACCAGGTGAGTTACAATTTTGTTTGATGTTTCAATAATGATACCGTGTCGGAATAATGAAGAAGATTGCTGCCTCCACTTCTCCAACGGGATTCATCATCGTATGTATATAATATATATGCTCCTCTTCCTTTAATACTACTCCCTACTTGTAAACGTTATATATCATGTTTTTGTTTGGGTTTTTATTCTATTGAATTGCTTCTGTTGATGTTGATCGATCATATTTTGGACTGTTGGCTGCCCATCTGGGTTTCCTCTATTCATTCTTCATATGTTCAATTTTCGGTGTATATTGCGACTTACCTGAGAATTTGAGCTTGCTTTCTGTATGTTACTTGTTGCTTACCATCATGTTTCTGCAACTACACTTTGTCATTACCCTGGACTCCACATATTAGTCCTAAATTGGGAGCACTCCAATCTGGATTAATTTATTTATTTGATTCTCGTATCCAAATTACATTCTCTGTGTGTGTGTATCCATCCTTTCTCTAAAACAGAGTCAGGGAAATCACTACTCGCTGTTATATTGTTGCATTTCATCTACTCGTAGATTTTATTTTTAATTTAATTCTAAGCAAACTCATCATGTTTACTTCACCATTGATATCTCGTGTTTGAGCTGAGGGTCATATTATAGGGATCATATTTTCCATGTGATTCTGATTGTTTACAGAAGGGTGCTTTTGAGATTAGAATAAACAGACGCTACGTTCATAAAACATTCTTGGAAATGATATTCTTCTTCAATAACCGAGGGTTTGGTAGTCAGGAGTCAGGACATCCAATATACTGTCAATTTCTACTGTGAACCTACAAGATCTTGGTTCTGAGAATGATGTGAAATGAGTTGTTGTTTTTGAAGGAAATATAGGAACGTCTATATGCTGTTTAATGTTTAGTGTTTGAACCTGATACTATTTTCTGTGAAGGACAATAAGAGGATTTTGTGACCTTGCATCGCATAACCACAAAGATATTCAAAGTGTGTTTGCTACTAGAAGCCAGTGATGTCTTTTAATTAGAAGAGTATTATCGCTGACAACAATAACTACAAATCACGATAATCTTATATATTTAAGCTTTGCTACTAGATCTGAAATCCCCCGTTGATATTAGGGTTAAGTATAATTTAGGAGTGTGTCCTGCTGACTGTTGTGTGTGGCTCGTGGATCACCCGAAGCAACTCATTTTTAATTTATAGTCTTGTCATGAGCGATTAACGAATGTCAAATGTTACTTTTGTGTGTTTGAATAGTACAAAGTAATGTGTAGCATAAGGTCCAAATACTTCTAGGTTTTTTGAGCTTTTGAGAATAATTGAGATATGGTTTGATCATAGCTAAGAACTTCAGATTAGCATGCTAGCAGGATTTCTTTTTTCCTTTCTATAGTAGTATGAAATTATGTGTAAATGTAATACTCCATAGTATTTGAGAACTTAGTATTCCTTGTGTATATAGTCAGGTTTTGGCTTTTACCGATTCTTGCGTCCTATAAATAAGTTTATGTCGGAATGCAACTGCATTCAATACCCAATTTCATTCATTAGAAACACACAAAAAAAACAAATTCCCTGCATGTCTTCGGGCTCCACAAGAGTTGACATGAAACCAACGGAGTACTTGAGGAAATATTCAGTTGTCCTTGTCTCGACGTTTGTTAGAGTTGTGGCTATTTCTTTTGATTACTACCAGTGCTAGAGTTTTCTGAAATGTGTAATGGCGTCATTCTTCTCACGTTGTATTTGTTGGACTTCTATGAGACAGCAATCAGTATAGAGTCATTTGGTTGTTGGTTGAGACTTGAGAGGCGGTATTGTCGTTATTCTGCAACGCTCTGTTTGGATAGACAATGAGACTGACCTTATTGTTGGCATCCATTCCCTAATGCTTTGTTTGGATACACAAATGAAATGGAATTGGAAGGGTGGGAGGGAGGGATTTTTCCATGTAAAAAACTTTCATTGGTTTTTTTGTGCTGAGTATTCCTTCTTTCGTACTGATTTTCAGCAAGGAAATGGAGTAATCCAAACAAAGTGAACAGTCTGGAAACGCCACAAACATTGGTGGGCCGAGTATAGATCAACCATTATTATAGCAATGCCATTGATGGAAAACTGGGGAACAATAAAGAGGGTGATGTCTGGCATGTTTACTAACTATCTACTTATGGAAAACTTGATGATATGTACTAAGTTGCATTCCATTGTACTTGCAGTACCGGAGACAGAGAGCCTATACTTGATCGAGAAAGAACGTGTGAAAAGGGGTGATTTGTCGGATTATACTCAAGCGGATCAGTTTGTTATACTTGCGGAACTTGAAGCAGAAAGATTTGTCGCATGAGCCGATACTTATGTTTTGGTTTGATGAAGAGAAGTACCGATTGCTTAAGTTTTATAAAGGAGATGGAACAACAGTTTAACAACTAATTGTGTAGGACCTACTTTATGAGAGGGTGTGTTTATTTAAGTGTGTGAATTCTAAATTTCACTATATTTTGCAATGAAGATCATTGTTTGTTAGTATATGTTTGAATTTGGTTTGCGTTTGACAGCAAGTAAACCAATGTTAAAAGCACAAAAAATTATGGAGGGACGACATTTAAATAACTTATTGAAAAACTACTTTTATTGTACGTCTGTATGTAAGTTGAAGATGGCAGGATGGTGCACTGCTTTTGTCGGAGCAACATTAATGTCATATTTTCGCATCGTTGGCATGTTATACGATTGGCTTGACTCTTGTCACGGAATACTTTTTAAGCTTGTGCTCTTTATAATCACTCATATACTCCCTCTCAATAAATGATTCTAAATTTCACTTACGAATTCTACTCCCCTATTTCGATAGACGACCTCATTTATTAAATTAAACGTTGTCTGCATAATGACTCATGGTCTTGGAGACTTACCCCAAAACCTAAGATGAACAACATTAACTCATTTGATTAATTGACTTGGACTCCGTTTGTTAAACGACATGTAGCATATTGAAATAATTTATTCAATGTATACATGAAAATAATTCGATTGTAACTAACATTTTTTTCTAAATTCTGCTTACTTACTCTGTATTTAATTTGATAAGCAAACATGTTACTACAATCTACTAACTTCATTAGAATGAGCACTACTCATTGTCGTCGACGATTTTACCTAACATCGTCATTGAACTAGATGACAAAAAAGAAAGAGGCATTAGGGGAAGAAGGATACAAAGGAGTGAGACAAAAGGACGTAAGGGGTAAGATGAGTGAAAGGGACGAACCCTTGCTGAACTAGATGACAAAAGATAATCATATGTAAAGATAAATCTTGAATGATGAGGAGGAGCATTAAAAGACGCAAAGTAAGGGGAACGGGGAAGACAAAAAAGGAAGAAGAAAGTGAATGATGAAGAAACCTAATCTTAATAAACGGGAAAGGATGAACAAGAAAAGGAGGAACGAGACAAGGGTTCGGGGATCAAGTGGTAAAGAATCGAAGAGTTTAAGGAGTTAAAGAAACGACACACTCGCCGGACTAGATGACAAGAGAAAGTCATATTACTTATATGAGAAGCGGGGGTGGGAGATGAGAGAGGAAGAGGGGAAAAGGAAGGAGAAGAGGATATGAAGGTGGTAGACGAAGAGGATAACTAATCTTAGTAGAAGACAATGGTGATACAGGTCGTAAATAAAATAAACGTGAGCTATTGACTAAGATTAATATCCAAGGAAAATTAAACTAGCCTATTA
The DNA here is from genome assembly GCA_958450325.1 of Agrostemma githago. Taxonomy (NCBI): domain Eukaryota; kingdom Viridiplantae; phylum Streptophyta; class Magnoliopsida; order Caryophyllales; family Caryophyllaceae; genus Agrostemma; species Agrostemma githago. The sequence continues at coordinate 73,729,559 of OY288247.1, read as the reverse complement.
TGGAGGTTAATTAGATAGTATAGTAGAAAAATATTTAGGGTGTGTAGAGTAGTTGATAAGGATGGTCGCAAAAGTTTGGGATTAAGTATGAGCATGAATCAAGGGGATGAGGGTGCGAGCAACAGAGGGAGAGGGTTGTGTTTGGGAAGGGGAAGAGAACGTGGTAGAGCCAGTGAAAGAGAAAAAATGAATTTAATAGAGAGAGAAAGAGGAACACTAAGCGAAAGAACGTTAGAAGGAGAAGAACGAGGACAAAAATGAGAGTAGAAGGAGTTAAGGTGACGACACCCTCAGTCCTTCATTGAACTAGATGACAAAAGCAAATCATATTTAAGGAGGAAAATGAGGGGAGGAAGAGGAAGGAGAAATGATAAAGTTGAATATCGGGGGAGATAGAGGAAGAAGAAGAGAAAAGGGTCACATTCACTAAACTAGATAACTAAACAAGTCAAATGTAATTACTTTTACGGATGATGACGATAAGGATGACGAAAACAAGGGGAAAATTAAACGCATGAGGATGTGAGACATGTGAATGTAGAAGACTAATCTTAGTAGATTGAGAAACAGGATCGGGAAGAGAGTGAGCATTAAGGTAGAGAGGGTGGAGGAGAAGGGGGGGGGGGGGGGTGAGGAGCAAGGGAAGGATAAAAGAACGTGGATGAGAAATAAATTAATCTTAGTAATAGAGAATGAGAATAGGTAGAGGAGAAGCATTAACGGAGATAAATAGGGGAGGGCCGAGAGATAGGGTGAATAATGGGAAAGGTTGGAAGAAATTGAAGGATAACACTCTCACTATATTAAATGATAAAAAGAAAGGGGTTTGCAGAGGAAGATGAAAAATGGGCATAGTTAGGGCTGTGCAAAAACCGGGTCGGACCGGAAAATTAGACCGGCCCGGACCGGAATAATGAAGACCGGACCGGAAAAAATAAATTCAGGGTCGGGTTCCGGTCCAAGAAAATTTGGAATTCAGGGTTTCGGTCCGGACCGGGTCAGACCCGAAATTAACCGGTCCAAACCGGCTGACCCTGTTTCGGCATTAGGTTTGGGCGTTTGGGCTCTTAGTAACAAATGCCCACTCAATGTCTCCAGTTCTCCATCACCAATTTACCATCAGACATTCATAGTTTCAACCATCAAACCCTAAATCCCCCTTTCATCAGCAACCCTAGATCCCGCCTCTGACTCTTTGAGCTCCGGCCATCAGCCATTCTGCATTTCTGCCCTACTCAGTACTCACATTCATTCATCCTTTCGAAACCCTAAATCCCATTTCCTTCCTCTGATTCTCCGACGACGTTCATTTTCCTCCGGCGTCTCCTTCCGACGACGTTCATCTTCTTCCGGCGTCTCATTTCGACGACGTTCATATTCTTCCGACGCCATTCATTACGATTCTGATTTTCCGGTTTGTTCTGATTCCTTCCGACGACGTTCATATTCTTCCGTCTCCTTCTGACTTTAATTTCTTTGAATATTTTTTTAATTTGGGTGAGATTGAACTATGAAGACATAAGCAATGAAAATCTATAGCAGTACTGCATGTGTAGTACTTCCTGCTGTTGTAATTGTGTACAGTACATGTAAAAGACCAAACAGGGTCCAACCAGTTTGGACCCGGAATTTTCAGGTTCGATCCAGGGTCGGTGTTTTCTTATTCAGGGTCAGGGCCAGGGTCGGGGAAATTTACTATTCCGGTTCAGGGTCAAACAGGGTCCGGTCCGGGTCGGTCCGGGTCTGGACCGATGCACAGCCCTAGACATAGTAGGAGAGGAAGGATTAAATGAGCATTAAGAGGGAGGGGGAGGGGAGGGAGGGAGGGAGACGGAGGGGGAGAGAGAAAGAAAGAGAAAGAAAGAGAGGAATAAGGAGCAAGGGAAGGAGAAAAGAACGTGGATGAGAAATAAATTAATCTTAGTAATAGAGAATGAGAATAGGTAGAGGAGGAGCATTAATGGAGATAGATAGGGGAGGGCCGAGGGATAGAGTGAATAATGGGAAAGGTTGGAAGGAATTGAAGGATAAGAGGAGAAGAGGAGGGAGAACATGATTTGAAAGAGGATGAAAATTGTTCTTAGTAGAGGAGAAAGAAGGAATAAAAAGTGGAGTGTTAGGGAGGAGGACTGTGGTGATAAGGAGAAGAGAGCGTGCGGGAAGAGGGATCAGGAATCACATGGGTATAAAAACTTCGGGGGATGACACGCTCGCTAAAATACATGACGAAAGCATTCATATTTAGAATTGAATCTTAGATGATGAGAGACTGTAAAATTTGGACGCAAGAACAGGGTCGCCCGTGAGAGTTTTTCTTGATGTGGAAGGAGGAGAAAGAGAATAAGAAAGCATAGAGTTGGAGAAGACGAAAAAATGATCTTAGTAGATGGAAATTGAGCAACAAGAAGAGGCGTAACATTAGTGGAACAAGGATACAGGGGAATGAGAGAAAATGACATGATGAACAAGTGAAACGAAATTAGTGGAAGAGACGAATCCTCGTTGAATTAGATGACAGAAGAAAGTCATATGTAAGAATGAATCTTGGATGATGATGAGGAGTAGAAAGAGAAGCAAAGTAATGAGAACAAGGGAAAACGAAAGAGAAGAAAATGTGGACGAAGTGAAGGATAAAGAAAGCTGGTCTTAGTAAACGGAAAATGGGGAACATGAAGAGGAGGAACACTAAGGAGGAAAGAGAAGAAGGTTATGAGATGAGGTAGCAAAGAACGAAAGAGGTGAAAATATTTTAAGAACCGACACTCTCGCTGAGCGAGATGACAAGAGAGAGTCGTATTACTTAGATGAGGAGAAGGGGGAGGAGGAGAAGAAGGGGAAAAAGATATAAAGGAGATAAATAAGCAGAGAAGCTGATCTTAGTAGAGGGAAATGAAGAACTCAAAAGGAGGAGCATTAGGAAAAGAGAAAGGGGGTGGGGATGGAGACGAGAGAGAATGCCAAGGGTAGAAGAAGTTGAAGGAACGAATATTCACTAAACTACATGTCAAAAGACCGACATATTTAAAGATGAAACTTAGATCAGGAAAAGAGGCAGGAGACCCAGAGGGGAATGATAGGAGAAGGGGATATAGATGAGGTGTAAGAGGAGGCCAGAGGCGTGGATGTGAAGGGGAAGCGAATGTAGAGGAGGAAAATTGATAGACGAGAAAATGGAGCCTAAAGAGGTTGTGGACATAAGTTCGCCGCTTGTGACAGCTATACTGAGCGGTAACGCATTATGCAATGTTGGCTTGAGGGTTCCATACTCATGAGAGCATTTGAAGTTAGCTGCATTTTTGTAGTTGGTGGTCATTTTGTTTAAATTCAGGACAACTATAGCACAAAAGCAAGTCATATTCAAGGACAAAAAGGAGGGGAAGAAGAGGAAGGAGAAAGGATAAAGTGGAATATCGGGAAAGATAGGGGAAGAATAGGAAAGGTCACATTTAGTATAAGTACATGACTATAGCTAGACCTGACTTCTTACCAAATCCTATGTGAATGACTAATGCGGATGTTATATTGGATATTTCCTTACATCGGCTACCCGTTAATTGTTCTTCTGTTACAGATAAAACATGGAAGACTAAAGGGATCAATTAAGACAGTTGACGTACACTTAGAAAGTGACTACAATGATGTCCACCGTATAAAAAATTTGGATAGGCAAAACCAACAAAACGCCATCTCACATATCATATATGATATATTTCTAACCGTCCGCGCGCATACCATAAACATGCAGTGGTTAGTTGCCCTTTCACTTTTTCCAAAATAATGAATAATGCACGGTAACATGCGTAGACAAGCACCCACGCATTGTTGAGTGACTTGAGTCCCATCATGCAGAGAATCTTCACGCACATCAAAACAAAACAGTGTAGAGTAAACATGCAGGGGCTTCTCAGGATTGCAACAAAATCCATACTTGTGAACAACATCCTCAGCTGTATTTTTTAGAAGATCGGGTCTAAATTACTCGTGGGTGTACATATACATCTCCCTTAGAACGAGTTATCCTTCTTAAGTTCATAGCAGATGTGATAATATAGCACGTATCTTTTATTGCTTTATTGACACACGTCTATATTTGCAATATAAAATTATGATGTATTTACAAGAAATGATGCTCGGCTTCTGTCAATTTTGACATAGCCACATGCTAGCACAATAGATCTCAATAAACTTGGTAAAGATGAGCTCTTTAAGCTCGATCTTTACTGATGTGATCACTCTCCGCCTATAATGTTACTCCTGACATTTCAGGGATGTATAGAACTTTAAGAAGAGATTTTGAATGACGTTTTTACAGTATGATTAAGGTAAATTTTGGATGATGTCTTTACATTATGGTAAGGATGAAGATGAAGTTTGTCAATTGTTATACCTTTCCTAGACTACATTGCATGAAAAGTATGTGTTTGGCGTAAGTCTTGCAATGAATAGAACTAGCAACTGACATTACTAAACGCTTTCCCCCTCGCTGTTTACAGACATAAAGAAAAAAAGGAACCAGAACAACTATTTTGGGATTCTTCATTTGAGATCAGAAATGATTTCTGCTTACAACTTAGGTGTTCATTTTTCCCCTGCACCAATACAGTTGTTGTTTCCATAGATATGCTTCATTCTAAACTAGGTCTTTGATGTGGGAACTGTCTATAGCACGAAGATTTAGTTCTGGAGTTGGGTTTTTTGCGTGTCAGGAACTATTAATCGTCTAAAATGACCGCCCAAGTATCATTCGTACAATCACTTCTTGCCACACCGGAACCTTGTTCCCGCTGTACACATGATAGAAGTCAATGAGTATGGCAGTAAAAATCGGAGATAGTGCATGAAACATTGATATTTAGTGGAAGTCAAATTAGGAAATACAGGTACATTGCAATCCTACAAACTAAACAGGAAACAACATAATATTAACTACATGAAACAACTGTTTAACGCAACAGATTCGCACACATAATTAAACCGGCACGAGGACAAAACCGCTTATGCAAATGTCATTAGCAGGCACCGGTCCGTCTACCTACTTTCCATAGAACTCCGGGTACAGATCCACTAATTCCAGTAGCACGGCGTCGTAATGCGAAACTTGACTGCCATCTGCATCACGTGTTCCAACATTCTTAACGGCCACCGGCACAGACTCATATGCTGGCGTCATGGACACGTAATGGCTATCTTCACGAGTTTGCTTGCAGGACTATGTCAGCTGCTTACTAAATAGTCATCTTTATTGTCATATTCAATTATGATTAGTGAGTTTATATAGTTATTCCACTTCCCTCATCTGTTGCTTGCTGTTTTCTGGCTTTGCAAGATTTGGTCTTTTGTTGGCCTTTTGAGATTTTTCGGGCTGTTGTTACTCATTTGGGTGATTGTTATTCATAGTGTGAAGTAATAAGGTACTGATTCATGGAGCAAATCATGAGATGTGGTTTTTGGGATGTAAGGCTGCCTTCGGTAGTCAATTAGACTCCTGGATGAAGTTAGGCATGTTTTGTAATTAAATTGTCCATCAACAGCATGAGCAAAATCAATAAGTTTGCTTGCAAGATTAGATCGGTGATTGTAATTTTGTATTATTTGGGATTGTTTTCTCCAGATTTTGCTTTAGTCATGTCATTATGCTATTATTTGATTATTTTTTAGAATTTCCTATTGTATGCTCCTAATAATGCATTATTTGGGATATTATTCTACTCCTGATAATTTCCTATTGGGATAATTTTGTATTATTTGGCCAAGATTGTATGCTTTAGTCATCTCCTGATAATGCATGAAACAATGATACACATCAACCAAAATGCATTACAAGACTTTCCATACAGCTTCGATGAACTTCCGCCTAAAGAGATACAAATGGCATATATGATAGCTTCAGCGTTGCTAAGCGGTAAACATATCGAGGTGGCCCGCTAATATGTTTTTATGAATTTGTATAACACACTTAATTTCGTGGTTTTGTTTATTGTATCTTCAACTATGGCTCTTTTTCATACCTTGCTTTGAATGGCAGAAAAAAAACCAAGATTACCATTTTTTGGATTACATCAACCTGTTTTGTGCAAGATGATATTATAACACATACTTCCTAGATTAGTAGATAGTTTCATCTTAGAAGTATAAACGTATGACAAAAAGAAAAAAAACTCAAACAATAGTTCGAATTATGCCAACAATTCGACAATCAATGACAACAATACGCGCCATCAAAATACATACACGAATTGTACATAACCATCCGCGCGCATCGCGCGCGACAAAAAACTAGTGCTATATAAATTACAATCGTATATAAATTACATTCAATATTTTTATTAAATAGTAATGTTTATGTAATTCAACTATCATTCAGAATTTTTATATTCATATATTATTATGTACATATAAATGTTTATACTGCCGTGTACATATAAATGCACTTGAAAATTCTAATATCTAAGCATATATTTTCGAGAAGTCTGAGAGTAAATAATTGTATTCCGTATAGACATAATTTCATCATGATTATGTAACCGTATATAAATTACATTCACTCTGATTATGAAATTGTATTGTTCATATATAAATGCTTATTTATATAAACTGATATGTATTGTTCATATTAGTAGTCGTGATGCTTGAAACACAAATATGAAGAAATTTGTAAGGGTTCATATACACATCAAATTATGTAGATCTTATAGAAATTCATTCATAGTTGATTAAATTTAGAAATATAGTATATGATAATTACATTGTGTTAAATAACATTACCTTTGAATCAATTAGTAGCAACTCGACACCATCAATCTTTGACTTGTCATTGAAGTCATACCTCTGTCATCTGTATATGACCCTAACATCCATATTCGATAGTCTGACGCCTTGAATTAGAGTAGCAATGGATGGTTAATCGTAGCAGACATTTGAGATTAGGGTTTGATAGACAGTGCAGTATTTCAATTCTATAGTCAATTAAGGTTTTTAATTCTCTGATAGGTTTTAATTCTGTTAGGTTTGAATTATATGATATTTGAGATTAGGGTTTGACAGATTAGGGTAAGTTGTTTGATCAAGGATTAAGGATTAATGAGGATGTAATTGTGGGCAGGTTAATTGCGTGTGAAAGAAAGATTGCTAAGCTTGGATTGCTTGACCCAAATTGTGAGCCCGCATGATTTAGCTTCCCACGGAAGATTGTCATACAAAGGTTGAATGCATGAGGATTGAGTATTTCAAAATACTCAACATTTAGCAGCGCCACGTCATTGTGCGTGGTGCCTGCTTTAATAAATAAAGGATTTTACTAAACAATTAATAAAAAGATTAATCAAAAGGAATGACCGATAATACTACTGAATTTGTTAAACATGATCATTCGATGCGACAATTTTTTCCTCACATAATAGCCAGGGAGTGTATTTAAGTAACGTCTATTCCAAGAGTCCAAGTTGGAGTCAAAGAAAAAACAAAAGACACAAACACAATGCTTCGTCTTCTCCAACGGTTTTCTGATACACACCAAAATATTTGTGAAGAGTAATTTTGTAATTTTGTCTTTATTTCATATTCTCCCAGTCATTTAGCCTATATAAGAACATTAGGTAACTAATTAGGGATCCATCAAGAAATTTTGAGTTGTACTCATCTTTTAGAGCCTAGATGAACCATTCATCACAGTTCTACCTAGCAACCTATCCGATTTTATATTGAGAACAGTTGCATATCCAATTTCCGTGTTCCTTCATATTTCGATTGTATCATTTTCTGTGTTTATTTATTTGGCGGAAACAGTACTCAAAATTTGGCGGAAACAGTACTCAAAAGTGTCATTGGTGCACAGATGATGTGCATGTTCGTACAATGACAAATGAAAGCTCAAATATAAACTGCTATTGTACTATGTTTGTCTTCTATTTTGAGCCGTTTTGGCCTAACGTCTTCATGTATCTAATCTAATGTTGTTCTCTGTACCATAGCTTTAGTAGAAAGCTTTACATTGAGATGAAGAAAGCCCCTGTCAGATGCTCTTTAGCATCTTCCCAGGTGACATCTGTCCAAGAGTGACCGTCTCCTTACCTTCATATTCGCCGTAGAAGGTTGCCGTAGAAGGTTGTGCAATGACCAGGCCATGCATTTTCTGCGTTTCTGTCATCTGGATAGTTGCTTTGCTCTATCATTGAATAGCCAGACTTGTAATTTTTGTTGTGAGCTCATCCCAGGACTCTGAAGTGGGCAAGTACTCTCATTTTTCCATTAGTTCATTTAATCATGTGATAATAACCTACTGGGAAGGGGTTCGTAGTTGGCAGATTAACTTGCAGTTGTTGAGAGGGTTCAGGGGCGGGGGCAGGTGCAGGTGCTGGATCAACTACAACTTGCTCCAGAAACAAAGAGAAGTGCAGCAACACCATTGTCATCACTTTGTGCATTGAGCTTTCTCCAAGTAAGGTCGAAACCCAATTTGTAAGGTCAAGTAGCCAAATGCGAGTGTTCCAAATAACACCAAACCAGACTTCATTGCGTTCATCATTCCCCTTCCCATCATCTTTTCTGACATTTTATGATCTCCTCAACAATTGGTGTCTATAGGATGTTTGCGAGAGAATTGAATTATAAGTTCCTCAATAAATTCTTTTTTCTTTTAGACGATCACAATGTTTAGGAGATTTAAATCCAAGACGTTCTGAGTTCCACCGTCAAAACAATGACGATGATTACGAGATTTAACTCCAAGTTCTTGTGAGTACCACCGTCCAAATAGAATATTTATTTCATAATGAACAATTTATCGAAAAAAATATGCAAAAGAATTGTCACAATTTGTTTTTGAAATTTAATTGTGACAAATATTTCACGTAGTACAACGTTATTATGTTGTTTATTTTTAATTTATTTGACAGAATTTAGAAATATAAAATATTTTACTTGAATTATTTATTTTTATAATCGTGAATATCAAACAAGATTTTATTTAAACGTAAGTTAACATAAATTAGTTAAAACCACGTTAATTTTTTAAACTAAAACCTTTTTTTTAAACCCTGAGAATAATTGAAGATACACCTAACATCAAATCAAGAAACATAAAATTCAATGCAACCCGTTTGTATTCAATTAATTGCACCTAGTTTATAAGAATACTCACCAAAGAAGATGTCCACATAATCTGTCTCTTTCGGATGAACGTAGAGTACAGCGTAGCAACATTATCATCAGCCTTGGTTAAAATGCTAGCTATGTCGTTGAAATTTACCTTACGACAGTCACAAAGACCGGGACAATGAAGGTCAAATAGCTCAAGAAACCCATAATAACTGTAATCAGTTCTTGTACCATCTTTGTTAATGGTAATTAGTTCAATTCCAAGTTCATCTACACTAAATTTTCCTAGAGCCGACGGATTTTTTTCTTTGTCACATAAGGCTTCGATGCAATCTTTAATTTTTCCGAAGATAAAAGAAATAGAATGAGAGGGAAATGGTTAGTTTTTTGGGTGAACTATAATAGTGGGTGGGTCTAACTTTTAAAAGGTTTTTAGTAAGGGAAAGATGCAATCTGTTTTTTTATTGTCGTGTAAATGGTATTGGCTAATTTTTATTTTTGGTGGGATAATCCAATGTATGAAAAACCAGGACGACAAACCTTATTCTTCCTAGAAACTCAATAAATCAACGCAAGCATATATTGTGCAAGAAAGTGCTTGTTAAAAGTGGTAAGGTTAACAGGCTCGGATAGGAAAGCATTCAAAGGAGCCCACCCGCTCTATGCCTACTGTCTCCCGAACACCCCCTTACCGCACAAAAACCATTTAAAGAATCACCACCACCGCGTCTTCTTGTTATGAGTGTCATGGAGAGCACCAACAATAAAAGGTGAAGCAAAGGGAATATCGGAGTGGGGTGAGTAGCAGACGGTGGGAATGGAGGGTGGTGAACGCGGTGAAGCACACAGGTAGATGAGGGAGAGGCGGAGAAGTACAGTGAACCGTAGTGAGTGGAGGTACTACCTACCTCTTAAACACCTCAAGTGTGACATTCTAAACTTCACTCAACCATCAGAGGTTACATGGTTTCTTTGGTGAGTAGGTTAAATGGTTTAAGACAAATTGAAGTGAGTCCCAGCAGGGATCAGTTTAGGCAGAGACACCAGAGTCACTTCATTGTATATAACAGACCAGTAAAGGTTCACTAGACCGAGTACCATTCTTAAGTTCTGAAGACACTCAAACTAGCCTACCAATACTTTCTACACCAGCTTACAAAATCTTGATGCCCATTGTCAAACAAACAAATCACATATTCACCCTCCCCTAATCAACTGCAGCAAAAACATACTTCCTCCGCTCCAAATACAATGACTATTCCATGTAGTGACCTCCCAAATTAAACGAGTAATACGAAAAAAGATCAAACTGGAGAAAGGGTGAAACGGGTATCCATTCATTTTCTGAAATGAACCCTAATCAGAAATCAGAAATCTGTTTTGCGACAGAATGAATTCTTCCACTATACCAATCAGTTACCTCATCCCTCTACTTAAATGGCCCTACTATGGTTAACTGCCTATTCTAATTCATGAACCAAACACTATGGATCGATTCCAACCAGCAAATCCACCATTTCTGTAACCATGTAAACTACAATTACTCAGTAGTAAGGCCATCACACACAACCATTATCGATAAATTAGTCTCCTGTGAGACCGTCTTACCTCAAAATAAGGTAAACAAACTACATGACTACCCATTTTGAAAACCGTCTCATATGAGAATAGGTGTATCATCAAAATTCAATCTTTTATGATAAAACCGATAGAATTCGTTCGATAACCAGTTATATAAACAACTACTGTCAGCTTAAGACGACAATATCCATTTTAATCATAAAACGGATCCAAATACTATCACTTGAGATAATCACACAATTTTTTGCCATTAAAATGGATACCGTCGTCTAATTGAGCTCAAAACATATCAAATCAAATAATAAGTCAACCATTAATGACCCAAAGCAGCCAAACCCAGAAAAAAATTGAAATTAATTGAGACATACCTCAAAACATGAAAAGGGCACAATCGATCGTATTAGTTCGTCGATGAAGAAGAATCAGAATCGGAGAATTCAAAGGGTTGTTGTTGTTGCTTCTCAATTTGGATTTGGTGTTGTGTTTGAGATTCTTCAAGTTCAAGGGTGCGTTGAGCTCTCTCTAAGTAAGGTCGAAACCCAAGTTGTAAGGTCAAGTACCCAAATGCGAGTGCTCCAAATACCACCAAATCAGACCTCATTGAGTTCATTATTCCCCTTCCTCTCATCTTTTCTGACATTTTAGGACCTCCTCAACCTCAAGAACTGGTGCCTATAAGCTAGGTTGCACAGACACGCACACGGGACATGGTGTTCGAAAATTTATAGGACACGGACACATAAGGAAAAAAATCAATATACATATTTAAACAAAGAAAATTTGAAGATTTTTATTCCTAAAATATAGGTTTGATTACTTAAACTATCACAATTATCGTAAAATAACAAAACAAAAATTAAAGTCTTATAAACTCAAAGTTAAAATCAAATCTTAAAAAGCTCAAACGGTTATACTACTGTAATATACTCCTAAAAATTAATTAATTAACGTTTATAGTAGCAAGTAACCCCTATAAATCTATAATATTGTTGTTTTATTAAAGTCCACGAATTCATAAACAACACAAAGTGTGTCCGATGAGTCTCCAAATAGTATGAATCGTGGCCGACACGTCTCAAAATAACATGAAACGTGTCCGACACGTCTCTAAATAAATTAAAAAAACCGGACACGGTTTTTCAGGTGTCCGAGACGTATTATCGTGTGTCCGACCTGTGTCGGTGTCCGACACGGGTGTTCGACACGACACGACGATTTAGAGGAGTGTCCGTGCAACCTAGTCTATAAGTTCCCTTGATAAATTTTTTTAAATGGCGATTTTGATTTTTACCAGAATTGAATTATAAGTTCCTCAATAATTTTTTTTTTCTTTTAGACGATCATAATGTTAAGGAGATTTAAATCCAAGACGTTCCACCCTCAAAACAATTATGATGATAGATTTAAGTCCAAGTTGTTATGAGTACCACCGACTTTACCAAGTACTCCGTGATTGATAAGTCAAGTTGGTTTCAATTTGAGTTGTTAGAGCAATTGCAAATTTTGAAATAGTAGTTCTTACCTAGGGTTTGTCAAATAAGAACTTTATAAATAAAGTTCATCTATTGTGGGTGTCATTGGGATAGAAAAAATAAGAACTTGGTTCTTAGATTTAAAAGGAGTAAATTTATTGATAGAGGTAAAAAAAGTGGATGTGGGTCCCAAATAAGAACAACAAAATAAGTTCTTTTATTGAGTTAAAAAGTTCTTCACTTTGGAAAATGGTGAAAAAACATGGAAAATTGGAAGAACTTATTTTTAAGTTCATCCATTGTACTTGCTCTTATACTAGTCTAACACCGGGGGTGTATAATCAAATATGATTCAAAATCGACACAAGCTAATTAAACTAATTGGGACGCATACCGAAAAATGGATAATGGACCAAATTCATAATTATCAAATATAGGTAATATGACGAAAAATGAAGAGAAACACTTGATACATAACAACAACTTAAGACCCACATATATGTGTGCACCTGTAATCTACGGAGTAACAACTAGTGTAGATCCCGCACACTAATGCGCTATATATTCAGGATTTTTTATTTAGTTATTGTATCACTTATTACTCCGTATCTAATTGACAACTTTTCACATTTTTAAATTTTACCTTTTAATATTAGAAAATAATTTAAAATTTCAAAGATAATCAAGATAATCAAGTAATCTCATTTAATATATATATATATACTTAAATAAATATGTTTCTTTGTTACAAAGCTAATGATAATATTTTATAATTTTTAACCTGATTAATTAATTAAAAGTTTAGTTTCTTATCATGAAACAAAGCCTCTTGAATAAAAAAAATATTTTTTTTTACATTTAGATTAGTTAGAACTTTTTCCAACAAATTAGAAGATAACATAATACTCCAAATATTATCAGATTAAAAAAATTATTTATATATTAAAATCAAAAATTGAAAGTATTTTATATTCCATATATTTTATTTTATATGATTTGTTTACGTCAATATATGATCTCGATAGTTTGTAACACTTCTATTTGGTTTTAAAAAATGTCTCATAAATGTCTATTTTTTTTAATATCACATTCTTATAATATTATTTATTGTCTTATTGAAGATTTTTTTTTCCTAATTTTTACATCAATATTTATTTTGTCTTGAATTTAGATATTATAAGTTTATAACTATTTGAGTTTAATGTTTTATTTGTTTCCTTATTTGAGTGACAATGTTTGGAGGGAAATTTTTTAATGAGAATTTGACACCTCATCACCTACTATCCTCTTAGTAGTAAGAGGATGATAGTCCATACTCCATAGGCTTATTCAAATATTCACATATATGTGTGCACCTGTAATCTAAGAATTATTCAAATATACAATCTTAAATATGACTACACCCATTCCTTTATAAAGTATGCATGCATCACAAGAGTCGGAAAATAGGATTATACACCTGGTTGTAGCAAAGTTTTTGAGCTTTTGTGTATATTTATTGAGCTTATAAAAGTTTCTATAAGTTTTTGAGCTTAAACATTTATGTGATTTAAATCGACAACTTTACACTAAAGCTCAGAAAGTTTGCAGCAGAACTCGAAATCTTTGTGATAAAGCTCAAAATCTTAAAACCAATTGTACATAGAGCTATGTACAACTGGTTGTATAATCCTCTAATTGACAAGAGTCTAAAGAGTATATTTAAGCAATAGTAGTAAAATGGACCAAACGGAGTTAGAAAACTTCTCTTCATAATTCCCAAGAACCTTTTATCATTACTAAGATGCTAGACGAATAACCTAAAATAAATAACCGACTTTAGATTGAATTAATTTTTACTTCAGTAACGACGTGGCTACAACTCTATGCTGCTCAAGGGTCACAAAGTATATCTGAAACATCCCTCTCAAATCATTCAAGATAAATCATGACATCTTTACACCCTGATCTTGTAGATTCAAACTTCGGGGTGGTTATCTGTCATTAGGGTTAGTCACCCTATGTGGCGATATCTAACTATTAGACAATATTAATTAATATATCAAATAAATAGATACTTACATGGTATCAGCCGAAAATCGATCCCTCCAAAAACTTTTCCGCTTGCTACAACCTCTTATTTAGTCGCCGGCCGGAGATGGCTATTTTTATTTTTCATCTTCGGCGGGTAATCGTTGTCTTCCCTACTCTTACTTACGCTATGAGTATTATAGTATCGTATTTCGATAATAATGGTGTACTACAACTATTAGTATTACAAAAAAAAAATGGTGTGCAACCTTTCCCTACCATTCACCATCTCCCCATTCACCCCAGGCCCGTCAAAGGGCGTGTCCACCCGGTTCATGGAACCGGGGCCCACTCCATGGGAGGGCCTCCATAGCTTATAATCATATACTCCCTCCGATTCATTTGATTCTTTACGTTTGCTTTATCACACTTGCCAATGCACGTTTTGTTTCGATTTTATCTTTATTTACACATTATTAAAAATCGTAAAAATTTGATATTCTTAATGTATTCATTAAAACAATTTTAAAAAGATCGCACATGAATATGTTTTACTTTATAGATTGAAAATTATATTAGATATTCTACCCACCCATGAATAGTGCCAAAAAGCAAACGTAAAGAAACAAATGAATCGGAGGGAGTATTAAATATATACAACAGTGGTAAAATAAGTAATGATGGATGTGGTGCAGTGGTAATTGTGTGCAGCACAAGTTTTAGCCTGATGCAAATGTCAGGGTTTGGAACTCCGAGTGAAGTATTTTGTTTTAAATTTTTGCCCTTCCTTTTTCTATTTTCTCCTTTTCTTAAAGCTTATTCGTTAATATTTCTCTTCTGTATTTTGTTTCTTTGAGTCTTTAATATTTTTGCGCTTTTCTAAATTTGAAAATAAATTATATGAATAGTAATTATATTTAAAAATTATATTTTTGCGCTTACGGAGTAGTAATTATATTTACAAATTTGAAAACAAATTTTAATTTATCTATTACTCCTTCCGTCTCATCAATTTAACAAATTTTAATTTATCTCTTACTCCTTCCGTCTCATCAATTTATTTTGTCAGAAGTATTATATCAAAGGTAAACAAACGATTGAGACAGAAGTGGTATAATATCATTTTTCAAAATAATCAAAAAATATATGAGACGGTGTTTAGTATAGGGCATCCCGAAGATATTTGACACCGGGTCTCCGAATATCATTTGACGGCCCTGATTCACCCTCAAATCTTCTCCATCTTACCCTTCGTTCTTCCATCATATTCTACACAAACCACGTCACACCCGGCCTAGCTATCTTATATTATTAGAAATAAATAATAATAATACCCTTAGTACCGATTGTTATATCGTTATATGTTGTCGCCGACGTGTTCTCCATTGATTCGATCCTCGCCAACAATACCGCTCCCACCCTTGTCGTTGTCTCTTTCTCATGTTGTTTCGACAACCGCCGCCGCACTAAACCTGCACCCCGTTCAAGGCACATAGTTGCGGTTCCGACGTCAAAAGGTCGACTTGGTTCATCTTCAGCGACATCTACAATTATCTTTTGGTCCAGTCAAAACATCCGTAAACTACCGTTTTGACTGAGGGTGTGTATTAGACAATATTAATATATGTAGTTAGTAGTAGTAATTAGTAGAGTTCCTTGATATTCCGTCATTAGTATATCATTTAGTATATGTTATTCTCGAGACACATTCGATGTATCTCGTTGTAAACCTTCGGTATATAAATACCGAGCTAGTTGAATAATATAATCAACACATTACACATTACTTGCACTAACTACAACTGGCCATTAGTTACAGAGAGATGAACTTTTACCAAGTGCCACTATTTTAGCACACATGCAATTTAGATATGAGAGAACAAAACATGGAATATTAAAAGCAGGAGACTTGATGCAAAATCAGACGGTATCAAGTACTATCAACAGCTCTGTCTCAGCTTAACAACATTGTCTCAATTTTGTTACCTTGATGCCCCAGTAGTAACTAACAATCCTATGATGATTGGATAGTTTTCCTCATTTTGGATCTAGATCGCGATTCTTGAAACTATGGAATCCATAAATCCCACCAAAATATAAAATCTCCTTAAGAGTATAAACGTGGAGAAAACAATTCATCTAATTTTGTTTTTACAATTGAGAGAAAATGTAAATCTAGATGTAATAGTGTATTCAGGGCTGGTCCATAGGGTTATCAATTCGGTTCTATGAATCGGGGCCCAAGTAGATGAAGGACCTCAATATTAATAGTATTGATTATAGTACAAAATTAGCAAAAGTTTTGAGATCTCGATCGTGTTAACTTACGTTTAAAGTCTTGTTTGATATTCACGATTATAGAAATAAATCATTCAAGTAAATAGTTTATATTTCTAAATTATGTCAATAAAAAACAAAATAATCAACATAATAACTATATATTCCGTGAAATATTTGTCACAATTAAATTTCAGAAAACAAATTGTGACAATTCTTTTGAATATCGGTAATTTAACGTTTAAATAAAGTCTTCGTTTGATATTTACGATTATAGAAATAAATCATTCAAATAAATAGTTTATATTTCTAAATTATTTCAAATAAAAAACAAAATAAACAACATAATAACGATATATTCCGTGAAATATTTGTCACAATTAAATTTCAAAAAATAAATTGTGAAAATTCTTTTGAATATCCAAATTATTGAGCATTTGGGTGCAAATATGATAGGTTAAAAAATTAGTTTACGAGTGAATAATCGTTTCTTTCAATTCGTTAACTATTTTTGGTAAAAGTACTGTTTTTAAAAAAAAATTAGGGTTTAATTTTTCCCGATTATGTTCGGATTGGGCTGGTGATCGCACTGACTATGTTTCCACTACTGGATATCTGGTTATTTATCTTGGTCCAAACCCTATTACATGGTAGTCTAAGAAACGCTACGGTTGAGGTCACTCGTCTCTGAACTTCGTGTAACTCTGCCTACGGTCCCGGTTATTTATTGTGACAATTTAGGCTTACTAGACTACTAGCTACGCCACGAACCCCATATTTCACTCTATAAGGAAGCATCTTGCGTTAGCCTTTCACTTTGTTCGGGAGCAAGTGCAGCAAGGTGCATATCTGGAGATGATCCACTAGCAGACATTTTGACCGAACCGCTTTCCAGTGCACGTTTTGAGCTACCCCTATCTAAGCTAGGACTATCCCTCTGAAAATCTCAGTTACGGAAACATATTAAAGATTATACTCAAGATAATCAAATTTTTTTTTTTTGCCAGCTAAGACATATTGAGTGAGAGCTTAACTCTTGATGCCCATGGCCGCTAGGCCATGTGCCTCTTTGTTAAGCCCTCTAGGAATGTAGGAAACATAAATACAATGAAAAGATAAAAAAAAACATCATAGTGGAGATGGTCAATAACCCTGCAGATCTCTGGTGAAACGTCTGTTAAACCGCACAGCTGTTGAACGAGGCTCAGACAGTCAGTTGAGAGATGGATGTAGAGAAACCTTCGAGAGCGCGCCCTAAGAGTTGCCCGGTGAGGGCGAGGGCTTCAGCATGAAGCGGTACAGTGATTAGATGCAAGTCAAGTACAAGCCGATACGCACTTTTGACCGAGAAGATTCCGTTCGAGGATTTGCCCCAGTAGAAAACGTCCCCACAATTGAACAAGGGGAGTTGGCAAGAGAGAATCTTGTTAACCCATTGGTCATCAAAGAAACAACCAAGCTTCTCACGACACCAAGTTCCCGAGATATCAAGAATTTCACTAATGTTGGTAGGAGGAGGGACATTGCAGTCTTGTTTCACACTTGGGCATTCAGCAAACACCCAGTTCGAGTGCCTTAAATCAATGGAACTTGGCCGTCCTAGCAACCATGCAATACCAGAGTTCACTAGGTGAAGACCCCATTGTGATGGGGAAGATATCAAGTGGGGAAGGGAGAGCGCACTGCAATGATATTTACTGGTTAAAAGTTTGCTTACTACCGTGTTTGGGCGAAACATAATCCTCCAATGATTCAGGCATTGGATGTTGCGGATTCCCAGCCCGCCGTCTCTCTTAGGAAGGGAAAGGTAAAGACTACTCCGCCAATGAATGGTCCTACTTCGCCTAGTACCAGCCCACCAGAAATGAGCAAACAGTTTGTTAATCCTATTTGCCACACTTACCGGTATCTTGAAGACCGATAGAAGATTAACAGATAGTGAAGCTAGTATAGAGGTAATGAGAGTAAGACGTCCAGCGGGAGAGAGAAAAGACCCATTCCACAAGGAAATTTTGCGCACAACACAATCATAAATATCATTATAGAAATGCTTACTATTCCGATTAACATCCAGCGGGACTCCAAGGTACTTTCCCACCGGATTTGAAGAGGGGATGCCAAAGGATTTATAGCAGTATCTGACCATGTCAAGAGTTGTGTTCGGACGAAAGCAGAGGGGATGCCAAAGGATTTATAATCAAATAGTGAGAACATATCAAAGATAATACTCAAGATAATCAAATACTCATTCGCCTACCTAATAATATTGTGTATTTTTTAAAAATAAAAATAAAAATATTGTGTATAGTTTATTTATGTACTGGCACAAATATTAAGAAGAGAATAAATAATTGATTAAAGTAAGAAAATGTGGGGTATAAAATAGAAATATGGTGGGTTTTGTGAGTAAAGGAAAGAATAAAGAATTGAAGGAAGAATAAAGAAATGATTAAAGTACAACCAAAAATAAAAAGAGGAAAGATTATGTTAGATTCCATAAAGGGCATGGGCCACACCCGAGAGTCGGAAAGAGTCCATTCACAAGACAAGAGGGTCCACTATAAAACCAATTGGCAATAGAGGGAGTAACCCCTGACTTATAAGGTTGATCATCTTTTCTTGTGGGACTCACATGTGACTATTTGGGTTTAGGAGTCAATTCTCAACCCTCCCTCCTCGCATGTGAGCCCACTTATAAATTTGACTAGTGCGAAATAGCAACTCCCAGCGGCAAACAGCGCACAGGTATCCACCTGTCGAATATTGGCCCAGTTTAATTCAAGAAACCCAGTTCATTTAACCGTGGGCTCTGATACCATGTTAGATTTCATAAAGGGTCTGGGCCACACCCGAGAGTCGGAAAGAGTCCACTCACAAGACAAGAGGGTTCCACTCTTAAAACCAATTGACAATAGATGGAGTAACCCCTTGACTTATAAGGTGGATCATCTTTCCATGTGGGACTCACACGTGACTATTTGGGTTTAGGAGTCAATTCTTAATTCTCAATAGAGGGAGTATATATGGTTTGTTAACATGGTATCAGAGCCAGAGGTCATGAGTTCGAACCCTGGCAACCCCCAATATCTCGAACTCTCAAGTGGAATCTCAGTACACGGTACGGGGGAGCCGATGCACACTAACCACTCTTCAAGCCCAAAGGGCATTCGAGTGAGGGGGTGTAATAGAATATAAACAGATTATTGAACTAGTGCCAAAAAGAAAAGAGGGAAGATATTAGAAACTAGGAGGGAATACGAATATTTTTGGAGGGCGTTTGGTTGAACAAAGGGAAGGGAATGAAATCAACAAAGGGAAAGAGGGGTAAAGAAATTGGATTACCCCAAATTTAGGTTGTTGTTTGGTTTCATAGAAAGAGAATGCATTTCATACAACATTAACGGTTTGCCATCGTCAAAATCATAAAAATTTTATTTCATAAATTTATACATTATATCTGAAATAATATTTAAAATTTATTAATTTAATATTAAAATTATAAAAATAAATTTTATCTAACTTTTATATATTTTAATAATAAAATATTTATAAAATAATACTTCCTCTAACTCTTTTTTATCTATCCACTTTATATTCATTTAGGTGGGAATAGAATAAAAAAGAGTGAGAGGAAGTATAATATTTACAAATTTTTAATCTAACTATGATGATTAATAATTTTTTACAATATGATTAAAATTTTAAAAATTATTTTTTTAAATTGGTAAATTAAGGGGTCAAAAATTATTTTTACCCATATTTTGATCCAAATTCGACCCATATTTGACCCGATCCAATAGTGGGATGATGGTCATAGTGGTGGTGGGGGGACCTTGGTGGTGGTCGTGGAGGTGGTTGATGGTGAATTATAGATCTAACAATGTGCATGGTGATAGCTCGGTGGGTTAGTGGGAAAGGGAATTGATTACCTTGGGGGTGGGGGTAGGGAGGTAGAGGACTTAAAAGGGTTAGACTATGTTTATTGGGGTTGGAAGAAGAGGTGGAGAAGGAGGATGAAAGGTAAAATCCTTTATACTCCCTCCCATTCTTTGGATTCCTACCATAAGTTGATTATATGTGAGTAGTATTTTAATCAAATGGTAGGAATCTAAAGAATGGGAGGGAGTATATTAAAGCAAGCACCATGCACAATGACGTGGCGCTGCTCTTTGTTGAGTATTTTGAAATACTCAATCCTCATTAACTCAACATTTGTATGGTAATTCTTGCATTGGAATCTAATCATCCGGGCTTCACAATCTGGGTCAAGCAATCCGATCTTCGCTATCCCTCTTTCACGCTCAATTAACCTGGCCAAAATTACATCCTAATTAATCCGAGATTAAACAACTTAAACCCTTATACAACTACTGCACTATTATAGAATAACATCATGATTAGTGACGTGACACATGACCTTCACATTAAAACTCAACTCATTTGCCATTACACCACTCCATTTTTTTTGTCAAAAGTGAACTCCATATAAACCTAATATTGAGGGTCGTCACTTGCTTGAGTCATTCGTGTTTTTAATTAGTTTTCTAATAAATAAATATTGAGTATTCATTTTCTAAAATACTCCGTATATAAATATTAATTTTTACCGCAGGGAAAATAATTCTTTTTTTTATCAATTCTTATCTCAATAATGTATAAATATTACGAGTAACCATTTTCTAAAATATATTGGTACGTACAAAAGTATACAAAAAAAATGTTTTTAATTATTTTCGTAATTTAAATATTAAAATTTCCTTCTTAATTAGGGAGGTTGGATATGACAAAATTATTTAATAAAAATAATTAATGTGATATGGGAATTGTAATGAAGTTGAATGAATAAATGAGAAACCTCAATTGTTAATGACATACCGTACAAGGGTAACTATGAATTTAAATTTCCTTATTTCTAGAGTATAATTTGTTTTCATTTTCCCTTTTTTTTGTATGAATTATGAATTTAAATTTCCTTATTTTTAGAGTATAATTTGTTTTCATTTTCCCTTTTTTTTGTATGAATTGTATGAAACAACTATTTACAAGTACTCATTTCGACGTCTTATGTTGTTATACTTACGATATCTTCTACATTATTTATCATACACTCTTCGAAAATGGGTGAAATTCACTTACTCATGTGGGTTATTTGACTTAGATATTGAACACACTGTAATAATCGTCTGCATCAAAATTTATTTCTTTTATGTTATTTTCACGGGTATTACACTATTCAGTAAAGTCTTTATGTTACACTGCTTAGGTAGTTATCTTCAATATTTTCTAATGACAATGAAAACGTCTCACCCCCGTGAATTTTCACGGGTTAGTACACTAGTATTAATAAAAAAAGTTGGACCCAAACCTTGTTTGAGCTCAACTAGGTGGGAAGAGAACCTTCCCCAACTCTTCTTTCACCTTGCCACGTGTCAATTTTTAATAGGTCTTATTTTTTATATTTGTTAGAAATTTTGAAATGGATACTTCCTCCGAGTTCCTATCATTTACCCATTTGCTTTTGGGGTGAAAAATAAGGAATGAAAAATGGGTGGTTAAAAAAGAAAGGAGGAAGAGAGAAATTGGTGGATAAATGTGAACCACACATTTATGGCAAAAAAAAGGGTAAAAGATCAAACTCAGCCCAAAAAGAAAAATGGGGCAATGTTAGAAACTCGAAGGGAGTATATTTTAAAAAAAAAATACTTTATAAGTAAAAATAAAAATATTACCAATAGTCATATTTTTTCATGGTCTATAAATAGAGACTAATTTTGATATACTTTTATTCAAAAAAAATTGTTCATTTTCTGTCTTCTCTATCACTCTATTTTATCTTCAAAAAAAGATTTTTTTTACATATATCTAATAATTTATCACATAATCGTTTTTTTAAAAGAAACTTTTTTAAAAAATCTGAGTAATAAAAATATAAATTCGTAAAATGTACTATTTTCCATCGACGTAAATATAACCGACTTTGTAAAATAAATATTGATCGTTAAAAAATTATTTTTTAAAATTTGGGTGGAAAACTTAATAAAACATAATATACATGTGTAGGATCATGGTGAAAGAAAGATGTGGATAAATATGAAAAAGTTAGTGTGAGTTTGATAAATTAGGTTGTGAATAAAAAATAGCAAAATATATGTTAGACTTTGGTGAAGGTCACCAAGGGATCTAGGGAGGGGAAAAGAAATGATTGAGGGGCTATTTGGTTCGTATGAAGGTATGAAATTGGAATCAGGAATCAGGAATCAAACCAGAGTAGTATGGGGTTGAAACTTGATACCTGATACATGGTTTGGTTCATTTCTGGAATCAATTTCATCTAATTACCTTGTGCTTGGATAAAAAAAATAGTGGAATCATGAATCAATTTTTTGACAACTTTATTTTTTTTAGATATTTTACGACTTTAGTAGAACAATCCATATATTAATTAAAAAATACAATAACAAAAAGGAGTATTAATGTAAGTATTGAGAAAATCAATATTATATATTAATAAAGCAGGAACTTTCCGAGCGATTTGATTAGTCCAAATTTTTAATATATTTTTTAAGTTGAATAAAGAATATAAAAATTCTTGTAGGAAAAAAAACTTACTCCATCTCAGACTCGATTTTTTTAAAAATTTAAATAAAGGATATAAGAATTTGTATAGGAAAAAAAATACTACTCCAATTCAGACTTAAAAAATTATCACTATATAAATCGGCGATTATCACCTCATAAGGCAACGAAAATTGGACAGCGACAACGTGAAACTCTTAGTCAATTCTGTTTGATAATTGTTTTAATATTCATTTATTCACCCTACAAAATATAAAATTGAAATTTTGAATTTTTTAAATAACTATTATCGATAATTATTATAGTTTTAATATATTTTTAATTTAAATAAAGAATATATACAAATTTGTGTAAAGAAAAAATAATCCTACAAAAGTATTATGATGAGGTGATGAAATTCTATATAAATAAGAACAATAATTCGTTCTTAGATGTAATGAAATTTTATATAAATAAAAGTAATAATTCATTCGTTCTTAGATATCAACCAACAATCTTTTTAGTCTTAAATAAAGTTCATAAGATTATAAACTTAAGTAAAAAAATCTTATCGAAAAATTATAATAGAGTGATTGATATTCTATATTACTCATGAGATTATAAATAAGAATAATCATTCGTTCTTATATATCAAGAAACAAAATTGTGATGAGGGGATTGTAGACACCGAAATTTTATATTTTGGTGTTCGATATTTTGTTCCATATTTGTTGATATCTGAAGATATTTCCATATAAAATAAATATCTCCAGATACCAAAGAATATGCTTATATACTTTTCTTATTCTGTAAGACAGATTTCAACTATAAATTGGAATCTGTGTTTAGGGTTTGAGAAGAGGTCGAAGCCTATAAGACCTACGAACTGCACCAAATACCAAACCACACAAAAAAAAACCCTAGAGTTGGAATCAAGAGAGTTACAGAAATTGTAAATTTGTAATACCCACAATCTTTCAATAATAAAATTTATTGTATCCGTATTATTTTTGTTCCTGTTATTATATTATCGCAGGGTCGAATTTTATGGTTCACAAATTGGCACGCTCGGTAGGACGATTTTCGCTTTTCATCTCCAATCTCAAAGGTTCAAGATCCGTAGATGTCATGGGGGCAAGCAAAGTTCACCTCACGTTATTCTATCAAGTTTCGAGACAAAAGTTGCAACCGACTTCGAAGTCTCTACAACAAGTCTCGAGGGGGCATCTGTAGACATCGAAATTTTATATTTTGGTGTTCGATATTTTGTTCCATATTTGTTGATATCTGAAGATATTTTCATATAAATAAATATCTCCAGATACCAAAGAATATGCTTATATACTTTTCTTATTCTGTAAGACAGATTTCAACTATAAATTGGAATCTGTGTTTAGGGTTAATTGCTATATTAATCTTAGTTGCCTAAAATATTATCTAATCCAAAGTGTGAAATTGTTTTAATTAAAAAAAAAAATCTCATATAAATATATACAATTATAAATCTTTTTTGTTTTTTTTCATAATTCATATTGCATTTTTAAAGTATTTTGTAATTGTCTTATTACGTATTTTAATTGAAATGTGGTTTTATATTTTTTTATGTATCTTTAATTTCTGATTAATTTTTCTAATTTATAAAACTATTCTCATCTTTTAGTTCCAAATTATATTGGAAATCTATATAACGCCACTAATTCCCTGGTCCGTTATTTAAAATGTATTAAGTTGAATTTACAAAAATAATAAAAATATATAAAGTACGAAAAAAAAAATGAAGTCAAATACACGTTTCTTAAATTGTCGTTTTTATTTTTTTTAAAAATCAAAACTTATGGAATATAATATAATCATAATTTATAAAATGAATAAAAAGATGAGTAAAAATTAGATGGATAAGGTATGATAAATGTAGTGAGATGAGTGAGACCTATATAATCATAATTCTGAAAGACCGTCTTACAGGAGAATGGGAGGTGAGGCATGGGATTAGAGCATGTACATTGAGCATAAGCTGCGAGGACCAGAATGCTCAATAGTGTAAATAATTAATAAAATATGCCACATGGGATCCAAATTGTAGGCGAGAAAACAGTTTGTGGGTCATACTTTGCAAGTTGTTGCTCATCATCCATTCATTTCATTTTTCTTAATTATAATAATATACTCCCTCCGATTTTTTATGTTTGCCCCATATTCCTTATTTGGCAAATTTTAATTGTTTGCCCCATTTCTCCACTTTCCATATTGGTCTTATATATATTACCATATTGTCCCTATGAATTTCTATCATTTACCTATTTTGCCACTATATTTACATCTTAATCATTACTTTATACCTATTTATCCACCTTTATTTCTTCATCATTGTACTTTCCATACACAATTTTTCAATTTCTTAATTTATGTGCAAATCAATATGGGGCAAACATATAAAACCGGAGGGAGTAGTAATTATAAGCGTAGGGTATAAAAAAATGGAGAGAGGGTGAAAAATGAATTCCTGTTAATGTGAGATGTTTTGGATGAAAATTTAATAGTGAGTGGAAAGTTGAGGTGGACGTTGAGTAGGACAGAGAAACGGTAAAAAAGTGGAGGATGAGAATTGGGTCTTGCTTGCTGATGTACATGCTCTTATATTATCTCAATTCTTGCGTTGGTAACTGGGATCTAAAAGACCGTTTTACAGGAGAATGGGATCGGAGGTGAGGCATGAGATTATATTATCTCAATTCTTTTCAAATGATTCATCTCTCTTGACTATATACTTGACTTCTATACTCCTATCACTTTGCTTGGCTTCCCACCCTTTAATGATTCTACACTCTATGCTTGCATGTACCACAGAATTCTCTCCTAAGACTTATGGCTGAGAATGGAGATATTCATGACCTTTTTGGCTGATATATTCATGACCTTTTTGGCTGAGTGGCTCAAAAAAAGGAACACCGAAAATCAGAGGAAAAAAATGTAAGGATATATAAATCTAGATTATTATATAGGACAACAAATCAACAATTCCCTTAATACAAGGGTTTATGTTCTAAAATTCCCTTGCAGCTATTACTATTGGATCTTGTCTTCTCGTTGATTTTTATGTGACTCCTATATATTGTGTCGGATGACCTATCCCTTTAATCTTCGTACATTTTATAATTTATACATGTCAAAATAGCCACACCCACACTAGCTTCATCTTTCTTTATATGTGGGACAAACCACGACGTTCTAACAAAAAACATCTTTTTTTCGAACGTATGTAGATTGCCACTCAACGCGAGGCTCAAATATGGACAATTGCTACTCATTATTATTTCTAACAAAAAATTTGTAAGGCCCGACCCTCGAAACAGAATATTAGGAGTCCGTAGTTGATCGTCTCATAGTAAAATCTTTTTAAAATTGACAAATCGCTTTTGATAAGAAAAATAACCGTAAATTGATACAACATCAATACATCATTCCAATTAATTAAAGTATAAAATTTTCAACTAAGATAAGAAATTTGAAAATGATAGAAATCCATGCATGGGATGGAGTATACTCATAATTTAATACTTCATACTTTTGTTCTTATATTTTTCAATCTATATCCTACGTCATATATCCGGTGGGACCCAGTCATTTTGCCGGGCCAAACCGGACCAGCTCCTATCAATGAGCGCAGTACTCGGCATCAGCTGCATGGGCAACCCTCGAGGTTGCCCATGCAGCACACCCTCATTATTACCGCCTCCCATGACCATGATCGGCCTCACAGCAGGCATGAAATTATTGGACACAAGAGGCTTCTCCTTGGGGACAATATCCACCAGAAAATCGAACAAGTCAGTGGTCGAAACAGCAGCGGTAATATCGGCTTTCTGAAGCGTCCTGCGCCTACATTCCTCGGTGCTACTCCACGACCTTAGAGTCAAGTCCTGTATGAAAATGTCGCATGCTTTGGACAATAATACAGGAGCTTCTGCTGATACCATTCGAACCTGTTCATCCAATTTCATTATCTTCTTGATTCTCGACAATGGCAAGCTGTGCCCGCCTTTGCATAATTCTCTGTTCTCCTCTATCTCGTGTCGTTGCTTCTCCCAGAATCTCCTCAGATTGTGTTGCAGTGACAGTGAGGAGTTAGTACTACTACTGCTGGTTTGTGAAACTGATGAGGTTTGAATGTAGTTGATTATTGGGAGTTGTTGATGAATATTATTAGGCCAATTGGGATCCATTAATTTAAGTTTTGATGGGATGGGGATGTGAAAGGAGATTGGGCATGCAGGGGATTTATGGTGAGTGAGGAAAAGAGCAAAATGATGGAGAATGATGAGAGATTTGCACTTAAAGAGTTAAGATGATGCAGGGTTTGATAAAACAAAGCCATGTATTGGTGATTGATCATCATTAGAATGCTGCATTAGTGGAGGACTGCCACCTCCTAATCTTACAAAGATGAATCATAGTCACTCACTCCATTGAATTAAGTTGGAAAGAACATGACCGGTTTTATATACGATCGACGTTACTCTTATGGGGTTGGGTTTATCTTCAAACCGTCCCTTTACATGTGAGGTCTATTCGATTCGTTCAATTGTTCAATTAGGTCGGATTTCACTTTATCGAACCTTGGTCATTCATCATCCTAGACTTGTTAGACGCATATATATGAGTGTGGCTCATCCCAAAATCAATTGGAAATGGGCGAGTGACTCGTTGAGTCTTTGATTTATGTAGGAGAAACTTATCTCCATGTTCCTACTGTCGATATAGGAGACTGTCGCATGTGACATTATCTCTTACAAATTCAAGCCACATATATAAATCATGCTCCTATCTAGAACAGGCTCGCCAGTCGGGTTTGGGTCGTGTTGGACTAGTTGGTCCATTTGTCATGTCTACTTTTAACCAAGTTTAATTATCAATCCACCTAAAAATTCGACAACTCATTCTATTTTGATCGAAATAAAGTGTTATACATTGAGTATGCTGTGAGCAAAAGAATACTAAACTAAATTTAAATTATAATATAATCCGAGTCAGTCAGCATGATTAGTTGTGAAAGGTTATTGCCATATTTTGCCAAAAGAAACAACAGGGTAAATTGGCTTGAAACGGCAAAAAAGGGAGTATAAAATTGCTGAAATTGTAAGAAACATAATTATTGACATAAGTAGTTCGTATAGTATGTGGGAAAAACATATGATTGACTATTGCACTTAGCTAAATTAACTTTACAAAGTTTTCACGATACTATATCCAATTGGAACAATTGTCACCTAACCCTCTAAAGTTAATTACTTCTACCATATGTCTTAAAAGTTACTAACTCAGTTTACTACATTTGAAAACATGATCATATGATTCATATACAATCCAATACCATATTTTAAAGCAACAGTAATTGGTCTTACTTGCGACGGATATATCTATCATAACGTTAAAACTGGTCAAATATACCCAATTAAAAAGGAAATGTCAAGAATCTTTTCTCTCAAGATCACCGACACATGCAATTCCAATAACTATCGTCTATCTCGCATCATATTACCACAATGGAATGAATTCGATATTGCATGAGATGGTCTCACATCATAAAACGGTTCATTTGTATTAAAATACTCGTAGTACATTTTTATCAAATACAAATTGTTTTTTTACAGAATTGTATCATCTCACGCGTAACACCTTCTCACTCTATAATTTATGTATTTTGGGAACTAATTTAACATAATCAACCAGTTTGTTTGGATATACACTTGTTGCGATTAAAATCGATTGAAATTAACGTGAATTTGGATTGTCTTAAGTTGTTAAAATACTTTTGTAATGGATTCGACTAGTCTGGACGACTTTAAAAGGGAGGCCAAGTACGTCCAATGTGGCGATCCGGGCAGGCCACGCTGATATGCGGGCAAGACGGGCTGCCAAATTGGACTAATGTGGACCTAGTCCACCACATTAGTCACCTCTAGCTGAAGTTAGCCTAACCGAAACGAGTTGGGTACGGACAAGACAGTTGTTATATCATATCATGTTATGGCTCAGATCCATCACGAACACGCTCTTCTTATTCTTCGTAGTCAAAACAACGTTAGATAAGTCGAACGACAAATGGTTCGAGGTTAAATTCAAATTATTTAATTGTAATTACTACTGATCGAGTAGCATGATATTTAACCGCCTTTCCAATACTCCGTACAATTCTCTTTTTAAGAGTAGTCATTTTTACGTCCTTTATTTCCATGTTATGGTAGTATAGGAGTTAGTTTTATTGGTCTTAATGACAAGATTAGTTTGTTGATGGTTTGTAACTCCTCTGATCTATTCAATGGATACAGATAATGTGTCAACGATCTTTGGATCAATTTCTGATAAGTTTTTTCTCCTAATAAATCGAACGAATGATTACTACGGAGTAGATTTGATTAATAAGAGGAGTCGAGGACGTTCCGAATTGTCAGGTCATGTTTTGAAATCCTAATTAATAAGAAATTGTATTCTTTTATTTTTAGAAAATTTGATTGCGATTATAAATATTCATTGTAATTGACGCATTATTATCTAAGGTGCTATCCTTGAATTATTTTGCACATTCAAACAAAAATATCTAGACTTACAAGTAATATCACAATCATTCAGCCACTAATATTTATTGTGTAGATAAGGATTACAAAAATATTACTTCCTCCGAAGTTTTTATTATTGTTCCACTTTCTTTTTGGGACTGAGTTTGATTTTTGTCCACCTTCCCTTTTAGGCCATCAATTTGTGGTTCATAATTACTTCTCATTTCTCTCTTTTTTTTTTTTTGAGTAGATATACTACTCGTACAGTCGTATAAGTCGGTTAGACATTTATTTAAAATTTGAAGTACCCTGGAGTCTGGAATGAAGCCCACAAACTAATACTGTACTACGTAGTAAATTACTACAAAAAAAAAAAAATTATGGAGTACTCCGTAAAAAATTACTTACCGAGTAGTTTCTTTTATATACGGAGCATGCAATTGTAGTTCAACCATTTTTTCTGTGTCGATGGTTTATACCTAATAGTTATATTTGATGTATGAGATAGTCTTATGGGATGGATATGATTAACTCATAACAATATTAATCTAAGAATCCGTTAATAACTTTCTTCTTGATAACTATTTCGTACTTATATTTAGTTGAATTATTTTGGTCCGTCATACTCCCAGTTGTATGCACAATTACCTAAAAGTTGTTGAGCTGTTCAAGTCTCTGAATTGAGTTGTAAGTTTTTGAGTTTAAACATTTAAGTGATTTAGTTCGATAATTTTTACATTAAATCTCAAAAAGTTTACAACAAAAAATCAAAAACTCTGTGACAACACTCAAAATCATAAAATTAGTTTTACATAGAGCTATATACAACTGGTTGTATAATCTACTAATTGAATTTAAGACACTCTTACCGTTTGTTCGGATGGATAACACATCCAAAATCTAAACGTGTGACTGTGACCCTTCTAAGCCAGCCCACCTTATACGACTATACATTCCCATTTTGTTATATAAATGCACACTAACTTCTTATAGTAACAAACATTGCCAATAATCAAACACTTCACATTTTCAATATTCATAACATTTACGACCAAAAATGGAACGAACTCTATACATTATATCCCTCCTCTTCTTCGCAACTCTCTTCCTTCCATCTTTTCATTCATCTATACCGGTACATCCAAACCATTGCTTCGTAAATGACCAAAATACCCTCCTCAAAATCAAGGACCATTGGAACAATTCAACCCTTTTCTCGACTTGGACCCCAGGATCCGATTGTTGTAGGTGGAGCGGTGTCACGTGCAAAAAACTCCCTAAAACAAGCACATACCGCGTCAACTTCCTAGAAGTTAATTTTGGGAATGACATTGTTGGTACAATCCCGTCTACTATTGGCGACCTCCCCTACCTTGAGACCCTCATTATTCGTGGGAACCCGAACCTCACCGGTTCAATTCCTCCATCGATCACTAAACTCACCAACCTAGACGTTCTCCTCCTAAATTTTAATAACCTCACCGGTCCGATTCCAAACTTTCTCATTAAACTTTCTAAATTAGCCGGCCTTGAGCTTAATGACAACCAATTAACGGGTTCAATCCCAAGTTTATTCGGCCAACTTCCGAACCTAACAGCCTTAGACTTCTCTAACAACCAACTTACTGGGCCTATCCCTGCTAACTTGGGCTTCTTGCCCAAATTTACATTTCTTCAGTTGTCAAACAATATGCTTTCAGGTCCAATACCTCGATCATTAGGTAACCTTAACTTCGAAATATTGGAACTTGGAGGCAACCAATTCACGGGGGACGCGTCATTTCTTTTCGGGGAAAACAAGACAAACTACGATACTCTAAATTTAACATCGAATCAATTATCGTTCGACCTATCCAATGTTGTATTACCTTCGAACTCGACCTTGTTAGGGTTATTGGACCTAAGCCATAACATGATTTTTGGACGGATCCCGGCCTGGGTTGGTCAAGCACCCGAATTGACGTTCTTGGACTTGAGTTACAACCAGTTATGTGGGCCCATTCCGAAGCCTGAAGGGAGATTGGAAGCGTTTGAAGCCTCGTCCTTTGAGCATAATAAGTGTTTGTGTGATGCTCCATTGCCCCCATGCAAATCTTAACTACCCATGTCATGTTCGAATCTCGTCAGCATCAAAATCGTTATGTGACTCAGTTTCTACCGGATTAATTGAAAGTTTATGTTGTAGCACTACGTTTATAGAAAGTTTATATTGTAAAGATGTGGATTAGTCAAGAAAAAGTGCAGTAATTAGTACAGTACTAGTTACGTTCAATCCATTAAATAGTTGTTCATCCTCATACAATTGGTGTCTCTCAATATAAGAACCAATGAAGTAATCTCTTATTCCATGAAGAAGAAGAACGAAAGATTAAGATTTGCATGGAGGCATAGGAGCACCACACAAGCACTTGTTATGCTCAAACACAGACGAATAAAACCCTTGTGATTTCCGTTGCATCTTCGGAATGGGCCCACATAGCTGATTATAGCTCAAATCCACATCAAACAAGTCGGGCACTTGCCCAACCCAATTCGGAACCCCTCCATATATCATGTTATGGCTCAGGTCCATCACGAACACGCTCTTCTTATTCTTCATAGGCAAAACAACTTTAGATAAGTCGAACGACAAATGGTTCGAGGTTAAATTCAAATAAGCATAGTTCATCTTTTTAGGTCCAAACAGAAACGACGCGTCACCGGTTAATTGATTCCCTCCGAGTTCCAATGTGTAATAGTTAACGTTACCTAATGATCGCGGGATTGGACCCGTAAGCTTGTTATTTGATAATTGTATGGATTGAAGTTTAGGCATGGAGCCCAAATTAGGTGGGATCGATCCAGTAAGTTGGTTATTTGAAAACCGGATTAAATATAAGTTGGGTAGTTGGTCCAAGAAACTTGGGACCGGACCGGTTAATTGGTTCGCATCAAGTTCAAGCATGCCCAAGTTTTTAAGTTTAGTTAAAGAATACGGAATTGGACCGGTGAGTTTATTGTAAGAAAGAATGAGGGTTTCGAGGTACGGTAGGTCACCGATGGTGGACGGAATTGTACCGACAAGGTCGCGTGCCTGTTTGACGTCGAGCTGGTTTACCCGGAGGGTGTTCGATTTTGGGATCATTTTGCATGCGACGCCATACCATTTACAACAATCGGATCCGGGTGTCCAATCCGAAAAAAGGATGGAATTGTTATTAAAATGGTTCTTTATTTTGAGGAGGGCATTTTGGTCATCTTGGAAGCACTTAAGTGGGTGTACTACTGATGGTAGGAAAAAGAGGATAGTGAAGAAAATAATTGACATAGTAGTGAAGTGTGTTTTGTGGACAATGTAGTGACTAGTGATTGAATTGGTGGTGCAATATATAGGGCTCTAGGGATAGGAATCCTAGGAACCACAATTTTGTTCGTGATCAGTATAACCGTTACAAACTTGTGACGAGTCATATATTAATTATATGAGTCGATAAAAAGTCGAGGACAAATTCTTAGTTCATCTCTATTTTATCGTGTCTACTAATATGATTAATATTTAACCCGTCACAAATTTTTACTGTAACGTGTATACTCATCGCAATTCAAAAAGGGAGAGCGGGTGAACAAGAAATTAGTACTATGCGTGCAAATGGACCAATCTGATGTAACGGCACGTTCACACTTCACGTTTTTATATGTGTGCATAAAAAAACACATCGCGTTCATTTATGTAAAGTTGAGCAGAATGGACGACGGATCGTTTATGGTGTGTGTTGTGAACAGTGGTTCACTCGTTCAAGGTCGTAAAGATCGGTTCTTTTTTACTTATTTGTCGTTCACTTTACTTCAGTTTTGTACAATTCAACGAAACTTTATATACAGGATACAACTATACTGTGACTAACGTCACCAATGACAGGACGTGGGAAAATTGTCAACGATAGAATATTTTAAATTTTGTGGTAGTCAATTTGAAATTCAAATTTTCTTTAATAAAATTTTAAAAATGATGTGAAACTAAGGCGCACCAAGGTGGCTCGGTCTAGTATAAGATGCCAAAGTGTTAGTCGCCTCGTGCAAGGTGATTACGAGGTTGACTCAACGATATTTGGAAAGATTCCGAGACAAGATCGAGAGACAATGAAACAGTGCCTTCTTGACCGACCTACTCCGCAAACCATCCTTCTAGAATATCAAGATATTTTGGCTTGAGTTCTCGGTAGACTCGTGGGTCTGACTCAGGGTCGGGATTGAGTCTACTTAATGACAGTGTGACCGTGACAACTCAATAAAAACATTATAAATGCCTTTATATTATTTTCGAGTAATATTAGAATCGAACTATAGAAAAATCAGCTAAAACATCATTAAACTGCTATCGTATGTTTCACTTTGATGATCATTTAGAACTACGTTAGGCAATTTAGAGACAAGTTTGGCAATCCTCACGTAGAGTTTTAGTGGCGTACGATGGTGTCGGTGCGGTGAACCAATTCTTAAATCCGAACGACTGATAATTACTTGACTTGCCATGTGTTTTATATAAATCGGAAATAGAAATATCCTACATAATATACCAATAAAGGAAGTAGAACTTAATGAAATGAAAAGAGTATCTATAAAATTCCATTTATTTCAATAGCATAGTAGTAGTAAAAAAACTAAAAACCTATGCTACATAAATAATACTCCGTAACATTACAATAATACCCCTCCTAATTAGGAGTACTTAATAATAATAATAGTAATAGTAATAATAATAATAGTAATAATAATAATAATATTATAGTAATAGTAATGGTAATAATTAAAGACAAAAGCAAGCACCACTACCCAAATTACCACAATCTTTAGAACAACAAGTGTCACACAAATCGCAAATTAAGTATTCTCCTCTCAATTTGCATGGCGTATTATTTGCTTCGATGCTCACTTGATGGACTTCTTTACCAACGAATGTGTTCTTCCCGTTCGATTGCACTGCATGTCCAAATAAAATTGTTACATAAAATAAATATATTCCGTGCTTGTATAAAACAAGACTTATATACGACACAATACTTGTATGAGACAATCTTAAGGTAAGTTTATCGTGAGAACTCTCACATACTGTACAAGTTAGTTATTTTCATTATTTTTTTAATTCTATTAGTATGTTTCACAATAAATTATCGTGAGAGGGTCACAAAAAAAATTATACAATTCAAGTTTGAAAATATTTCCGCAAAATCGGTTAAGAAAAAAAACCTGATGCGAAAAGAAGGATGACTGCAACCACAAGAAATTTAAACTGAGTAGACATTTTTTTGGGAATTATTAAGAAATTTCAACGTTGGAATCTGTTTAGTAGGGAGTATTAGAGTTGATGCTAAATTGTTCGTCACATCTCTTGTATTTATACTACTTTTATTGCATGCAAAATACATAACCTAAAATAATTTTAATTATGGAAAAACTGCATGCAAAATACGATCAAATAAATTTGGAAATCTGCAATGTAAATATGTAATGATCATATAATTTAATTAAGGAGAGATTAGATTTACTGGTTTAAATGTTTGCCATAATTACTTAAGGAGTATCATTATATATTATTCTTACATCCAATTATCAGCAAAGATTTAATCAAAAAATTTGTTTCCACCCTAAATGTAATCATACGCTAACACTACCACCAATACTGTTGACCAGAATATCGTTCGGTGTTTGGTTGGGGAATGGGGAACCTCGAATTGAAATATGTTTGATCTCCAATATATTATTCCGTAAAAAAATATCTAAATATATTATCCAACTATAATATATTATTATCCAACTATAATATATTTCCTCTAATATATATAAAATACTTCTTCCAATTTTTATTTATCTTCCCTATTTTCTCATTGGACTGAAACACCTTTTTTTCCTATTTTTATTTTGGGTCATTGTGGACATGACATAGGTCCACCCCGACGCGGCCACGCGCGGGTTTTGGGGAGGCGAATGAATCTCCATGAGATGGTCAAATGGAAATTTAAATCGAA
The DNA here is from genome assembly GCA_958450325.1 of Agrostemma githago. Lineage (NCBI taxonomy): Eukaryota > Viridiplantae > Streptophyta > Magnoliopsida > Caryophyllales > Caryophyllaceae > Agrostemma > Agrostemma githago. The sequence goes on along the minus strand of OY288247.1, from coordinate 73,694,006 downwards.
GTCGGAGTCGCCACCGAATTTTATGGTTATTCGGAACCGTTCGAGCCCACTCTATGTCGTAGTGGGCCGTGTACAAAATACGGCCCATTTCCGATGTCAGAGTTTATTGGGCTCGTCCGTTTGTATATCGATATAGATGCCGACTGGAGCGGTTAATCGTATATTGAATGACTCTCGTTGCCAATGGTTTCGGACATCCGGAAACCACGGTTCTGAGTAAGGGGTGAGGGTACGTGTTGGGAAGTTCACTAAGAACACCCAACCCCGCCCGCACATTAGCGGCCTCTACTAGGATATCGAATGACGTTTTAATGCGCGCGTTAGTTGAACGATGAATGATATGCAAACATTGTTTTCCTAAGCATGTGAGGAATTGAACGGGTTGCTAAGTGATTTAATGCATGAAAAATTAATCAGCGTCAAAGTTGAATTTAACATGTGAGATTCGTTTTAGTATAATAAAACAAATGAAATAAAAAGGATGAATTTGCTACAAAAGATGAACAAACGAGTTAGTATCGATTTGTAAATAATATAGCGAAAATAAATATGCGAGATCGAGAAAATAAATATTAATCGAAATTTGAAAAATATCGTTGAAAAGACGTTGTTTTGTATAAAAAATGATGCTCGAAAAAATAATAAAAAAAGAACGAAAAGGGGCGTCGGGACAGCCGGCCGCGCGGCTCGCCCGGGATGCCGGCAGGTCGCGCGTCGGGCTGGTTTTGGACGCGGTTTTCTGAAAATTCGATTTATTAAATCACGTACGAATATTGCATGATTCGTACTCGAATTAATATTTTCGATATTCGCTATATTCGATAATTGACTACGAAACCAATATCAAATATTTAGAATAGTTTTAGAAAAGATGTAAATTTTAGAAATCGTCTCGTAGAATAAATAATAAAACGACCGAAAAAAGTAAAAAAAACGGTCCGGATTGCGAGCCGTCCGGTTTTTGTATTTTGTTCGAAATTGCTAAATTGATAAATCGCGTACAAAATATGAATTAATTTGTACTCGATTCATGTTTTCGATATTCGTCGTATCCGATATTCGATTATGAAATCGATATCGGATATTTAGAATGAGTTTTAAAAAAAAGGTTTTGTAAAATTATTTGTTTTGAACGAAAAGTAAAGGAAAAGAATTTTGAACGAAAAAAAGATGTAACGATTTTTAATATCGTCGAGATCTTAATATAATTCTTTTCGTTACAGTATTCGATTATAGAAAAATCGATATTGTATTTTTCAGAATGTTTGTTGTGAAAATAATTTTTCGTTAATAACGATATTAGAGAAAAAAAAGAAAAACGACTCTTGACCCATAATAAAAAAACGGACGAAGAGAAGGAAGGAGAAGAAAGGAGAAATCGGGTTTGGTACACCCTCAACCTACATGCTTTTGTTGACTCGGATCTGGGCTCGTCGGAATGTGGCTAGGCACGGGAGCGTCGAGTGATGTTTGGTTCGGTTTAGGGTGGCTCGGTTTGACGGGTGAAGGTGTCGGGTATCGGGACCGGTTTCCTTCGGGTTTTGGACGTATTATCGGTTTCTCGATGCTAAGTGTAAGAACGATTGATGAAAAAGTTGTGTATTTTAACGTTACTAATTGGATGAATGTGTGTGTGTTGCTGATTTTTTATGGAGTTTGAGTTTGAATTGGTCACGTGAGGTGACACGACTGATTCACACGTTTCAAAAAATATCTTTGACCGGGTTTTGACTCGGTCGCTAAAAGACGGTTTTGCCCCCGGTGTCGGATTCGACCCAAATTAGCCTTATTTGACTCGAAACGACCCACTGGGCCTGAATTTGAGGTTGGTTTTGTGAAATTTGTTTTCCGTAAAAAGCCCAAGCCAAATATCCATGATTTCGAGCCCATTTCCGAGTACGTTAAAGCACGTTTGCATCCGATCATCATCGGGTGTTTGTCGAAAACTACTATAGACACCTGGCAGCAAAATGTGGGTGTCTACAGTCATCAACATATGATCTAGAAATACTCTTACATTTCTTTCTTATTCTTCTTCTCTTTTGAGCCACACATTCCTACACTTATTTTTCACCCAAAAGTCAAATGAGAATATAAATAAAAATCAGAGGGAGTATATAATACTGCGATAGTATATTCGATAATATATTACTCATCAGTATAAGTGTGTGTATACATATAACACTGATATAAGTGTGTGTATATATAACTATATACTCTCTCCGAGTTTCTAACATTGTCCCATTTTCCTTTTTGGACTGAGTTTGATCTTTTACTCATTTTTTACTTTTGGCCATAAATGTGTGGTTCACATTTATCCACCAATTTCTCTCTTCCTCATTTTTTTTAACCACTCATTTTTCTTTCCTTATTTTCCACCCAAAACACAAATTGGACAATATTAAAAACTCGGAGGGAGTATATAGTCAGGGACGGACCCAGGTTGTGGCTTGCTGGACTGAAGCCCAACATGATTTTTGGAAAAAGATATATACTGTACAAAACTGGTGAATAGGAATCACTAATATAATTGTGCTGTGTTGGTAAAAGCCTCCACCTTTTTTACCGTGGACGTGGGTTCGAAACCCAACGGTTGTGCCTTTTTGTCATCCGCCTTAAATATATCATTATTTATGTATAGTTACAATTAACACAATTAATTATTCAAACTTACAGTATAATTATTTCCTCGTTTTTTTCATCCGCCTTAAATATCATAACATTAATTTTATATATTTTTTGTCACCCATGAAACTTCTCGAAAACGAAAATTTCTTAGTGCTCTATATGACTATATCGTATATTTAGAACAATTATTTAGTTCATGTAACTGATGGATTTGTTATTTTGTACTCGCCATCTTAGTTTTTTCAACCCATTATATTGCACCTCTTGACCTCCATTAGTGGTTATAATCAAATTATAAGACATGTTAGAGGAAAACTATTTGTTCAAAATAGATTCAATTAAGTACTTAGAATGATGATTAAAAAATACGGAGTAACTCATTTATTCCACGAGTAGTATATAAATTGTAAAATTCTCAAAACTCGCTATTTTCTCTAACTCGAATGATACAGGTAATATTATAATAATATGATATGACAATGTGTATAATACTCCGTATTAACTAAGCAAATCCTTTATATATTGTATTATGAACCTGAAAAATATGTAGTGCTATAATTTAGAAAAAATTTAGCACCATATAAATGTAATTTCTGGGTCCGCCCCTGTATATAGTATGACTATATATATGACTGTGAGACCTTTCAGTGGTTACTAAATTTGTAACTACTTCTAAAATTTCTCATAGGAGAGTTATTGTTTTGAAAATTCATTTCATCCCAATTTATTGTCCATATTTCGTACTCCCTCCGAGTTCCTATTATTGTCCCAAAGGGATTTGGGGCGAAAAATAAGGAAGGGAAAATGAGTGGTTAAAAAAAAAGGAGGAAGAGAGGGAAATGTGAGAGTAATTGTGAACCACACATTGATAGCCTAAAAAGAAAAGTGGGACAAAAATCAAACTCAGCCCCAAAAGAAAAGTGAGACAATAATAGGAACTCGGAGAGAGTAGTATTTAAAACACTTTCGCTTCTCGTCGGCGGCGATTTACTTAAAATCGTCGACAATTTTACATAATTTACCTATTTTACCCTTTACTCCCTTTTCCTTCCTTAACTAAACAAAACAAAATTACTTTAAAACAAAAACGATCAACCCTACAAAACAAAACAAAAACATCAAAACAAAACAAAACAAATTACTGCATCTCTATCCGATCAAAACAAAAACGATCAATCAGAAAACTCAACTTTTGAAGATTCCCCAAATTCTCAGGAATCACACCAGGCAAGTTATTTGAAGTCAAATCCAAATACTCCAGATTCCCACAATTAGAAATCTCAATTGGAATACCCCGAGAAATCATGTTACTACTGAAATCAATGGAATTCACATAAGACAATCGTCCAATTGGCAGCCTGGGCATAGACTTTAAAACTTGAAGTCTACGCATGGGCATAAACTTTAAACTCGAAGTCTACGCATGGGCATAGACTTTAAAACTCGAAGTCTACGCATGGGCATAGACTTTAAAACTCGAAGTCTATGCCTGGGCATAGACTTTAAGACTCGAAGTCTACGCCTGGGCATAGACTTTAAGACTCGAAGTCTACGCCTGCGCATAGACGTTAAGACTCGAAGTCTACGCCTGGGCATAGACTTTAAAACTCGAAGTCTACGCCTGGGCATAGACTTTAAAACTCGAAATCTACGCCTAGGCATAGACTTTAAAATTCAACGTCTATCCGTAAAAGCAGACGTTACGTTTCAACGTTTCCGCTGGGAACGGCTATAAAAATGCAATGCCTATAGGCTATTTCCGGACTATCTTTCACGCTTATACCGAAAAGTCTATCACGATTGTCTTTTCTTTTTCCGTGATAACCAATGAAATTACATCGCGTACCTAACAAGGGAAATTAAAACTAACCTCGTCAATGACGTCTTCTTCCGAATTTTTTTCGGTATATGGCAAATTCAAATCAAAAGGGAAATTGTTAACCGTGTTCGACATTCCGGACAATTGTCAACGTTATTGGAAAAAAAAATCAAAATATAAGTGTTTCGATGTTATTCCGATGATGATTCGGTTAAATTTAAATATAATTTCCTTAGGTTAAATAGTGGTAGGTTAAATATTGAAATTACGTTAATTTAGTTAGTAAATCGTGATAATATAATAGTAGTTACTAGTTAGGTTAAATATAATTTAGTTAGGTTAGTTTAGATTTTGTTTAGTTAGTAATTAAACAGAGGGCGATTCGGTCATTTACTATCATATTTGCCGACGACTTTAAGTAAATCGCCGACGACGATGAGTAGTCCCTTTAGCATGCGGGTTCATTTTAGTACAATAAAATAAACAACCAAAATTGACAAGAAAAACAACCAACGCGTTAGTAATGATATAACGGTTTACGAACCATGGAAAGATGTAAATATGATAGTGCATGGTTTTTGAAAAGGTGATGTTTCACGTGATAGATTAGGCACGTGTTGACCTAAGTCACGAAAAACGATTAACGAGACTTGAATGCGATTGTAGGACTCACAGTTTTGTCGTGACAAGGGGCCACTCGACCGAGTCATTGAGGGACTCGACCGAGTGGACCTCTGAAAAGCGTTCTGTCCAGATTTTGGGAGTGGATGGAGAACTTCTGCCTAGGAGAAGCCCCCAGGACGACAAAGCTAGCTGTTGAGAACATGACAGTGTCGTGACCGGAATGATGGTGTTTTTTTAATGTGTGTCAATGTGGGTGGCTGTGCCTCTGTTGAAAGACTGCCTACGTATTCACGTGTAGTGAAATCAAACCAAGCCGTAGTTCAGTGAAGAAAGATATATTATGGTGCCTAGTCTAATAGAACTTTGTGTGTAACTAGCCATAGCAATGGTGTAGGCTAGGTGCATTCCCAATTATGTCTTGATCAAAGGGCTAGAATGGTTAGGATATAGATCCCATTACCGGGGCTAAGAGGTCAATAAAAAAAAATTCAAAAAACTCATGACCGGGGCTAAGAGGTCAACCAAAAAATATTCAAGATCCCATGACCGGGGCTAAGAGGTCAACCAACCAAAAATTCAAAAATCTCAAGACCGGGGCTAAGAGGTCAGCCAAAGAATATTCAAGAACCCATGACCGTAGTGAAAATGGTCAAATTCAAAATTATCAATGCTCATAGGGGAGAAACAATCAAACTGGTCAGCTAACATCACATCTAGCCTTCCCACATTGGATATAATTATTTTACAAACCACTAGAAAGGTGTATGAACTATTTATGTCGGTTCCCAAAAATTTGGATAGTGAGATGCTTATTTTATCTTTAAACAAACGAGTTTCTCATTCTCATTAAATCATTTAATCTATCCCTACGGTCCACTTCCTTCTCCCTCCTCTCAACAAAAAACCCTAGCCTCCAAAAAAAAATCTTGGGGCTACCACCATTAATGGTGGTAAGCCCAATTTTTAATTAATTATATCGTGTTAATATTAGTACTATTAGTATTTTAGTTATAATAATAAGTCCTCTCCTTTTGGAGAGTTTCGCCCCCATCAATTGATGGGTTTCGCTCTTTCTTTGAGGAGAGATGTTAAATCTATTATAGTAGAGAGGACGTGGAAGATCATCAGTGCTACAATCGTTCATCACGTGGTATCTCAATTAATGTCAGACCGGCGGCTACAATCTATTGGGTTAAATGAAATTGATTCTCGTCAAAATCTTGGAAGATCCGAAAACCCTCTTGTGAAAAGATGTATCATTAAACAGCGATGTGTTGAAAGAGGATGCGCAGAAGCGGAGATCAAAATCTTAGTGAGAGATCTTTGTTTTAACGTATTGTATCCGTTCAATTTTGATATAAGTTGTAGATGTCGTATGACTTCTTATTAATGAAATGATCTATTCGTCCAAAAAAAATAATCATTTAATCTTGTTTAAATCAATTAGTTAAAGAATATTAATGATACTTCGTATATCCTTACCATATTTCTTAAAATCATAGTCTAGTCGGTGGAAAATAATAGGGAGATCGAGTTATGTGGTACGGAGTACAATTGTGTACATATCCACCTTAGTCATTTATTTATTTTTTATATTATACAGTATGTGAAAATAATATTTTGCTTGATCAAGCATGGTTACTGGTTAGATAGTTTGTGGAGATTTTAACTAAAGGTGGTCATGGGTGCACGGGATAATACATTATACTCCAATCCACCTTGAGGAAAAAACTCGAATTTAGGCAAAACATTTTCAAAAAAATTATACTAAGATTGAGTCCATACACCCAACTCACCCACTTGTTCATGTGACAAAGTTTAATTGGCCCTTTAGCTCACCCCAAGCCCGCATATGATGATCACGGATCACCTCTAGTTTTCACTAATTAAAAAATTTAACAAAAATTTTAAATTTTCTATGACCAATTTGGTTAGTAAACCAATTTAAATCATTCATAATGACTTAAATTAAAGTTTAGTAACTTTATTAGTAGACAACACAAATTATCTAGAGTAAGGTCCTCATATCACGCACAATTCACTTATTATTAACAGTAGTTATTGTGTACCACCGTTGTAACATGTGATAGTAGTAAAAGTTTGCAACTTATGATAAAAAGTTATTATTTTAGGTTAATTAGTTACCACTTTCAGATAAATAGTTACCATTTTTTCATATTAAAACGTGGTCACTGTTTAACTTAAAAGTGGTCACTAAATAACGTAAAATGGTAACTTTTGACCATAATTAGATCCGTCGTACGGTACAACGGTTGTATACTATAATTTGTGTATTATTAATCCATAACAAATAAATAATCATTTTATGACACGAAACCGTCTCATATATTCCTTCCCAATTACGTACACAATCTTCTCAAAGTCTTACTCTCATTAATACCACAGTGGTATTACTGGTATATATACATTGCATGAAACCATATATAACTAGTTGGCTACGACACGGTATAATATTAATTAGCGTGACACATTTGATACAACGAACCACGTCGGTATTATTGAATATTATTGATAGATAACTCGTACGGACTACTAATTTGAAACTAAACACAAATCCTGGTTGGTCCATATATATATATTTGGTTCATATGCATGCAATTAAATGCGTAGAAGCAAAAAACCAAAAAAAATTATATAGCGAGTAATTGAAATAATTTGAGGTAATTAAGGCAATTCAATGGCTTGTGTGGAAGGTAAAAACTTGGTTAACTTGCCACCACAACATCAAGATACACAACCAGGAAAACAATACTTGATGACTCCCCTTCCCATATCGGTCGATCCTAATTACAAACCTTCCAACAAACTTCAGGTTAGATGCACCAATAACGAATTCAGAAATTTTCTACAAACTCTAATACGTATCTCTACATAAGAATATAAATTTCGTCTTACTTAATTGGATCAAAATAGATAAAAAAAAAGTATTATTTGCAATGTTCCGGGACACTGTTATTATAGGTGAAATGTAAATAAATACACGCACGTCAAAACATCATCGTAGAAAGGTTATAGATATTCATAGCCAGAAAAAGTATTTAACGTGTTTTTTCTATAAAAAAAATTAAGATAAACTTAACGTGGTTGAACTAATCAAATATATGTATGTGACAAATATATATATATATATATATATATATATAGGGAAAGGTGGCTCTAGTAACAGGAGGTGATTCAGGGATAGGAAGGGCAGTATGCTACTATTTCTCACTAGAAGGCGCGACTGTGGCCTTCACTTACGTGCCAGGAGATGAGGACCGCGATGCTAATGACGCCCTCGCCCTTATTAAACAAGCTAAGGCTTGTGACGTGGGTGATCCCGTTGCAATTCCTACTGATTTGAGGTCGGAGGCCCAATGCGAGCAAGTGGTCAGACAGGTGGTCGGTCTTTTTGGACGCATTGACGTTCTTGTGAACAATGCTGCCGTACAATTCTATAATGAAAGTATTGAGGAGATTACTGAGGAGCAGGTTAGGCGGACTTTCGAGACTAATATCTTTGCTTATATCTTCATGGCAAGGTATGTCAGCTTGACACTTATTGTCCATGATACCTAATCTTAATCACTAGGCTAAGATCTTCTGTATGTGCCTATTTGCATAATCGCATGCAGGGAATCAGTGAAACACATGAAAGAAGGAAGTGCGATAATAAATACAACATCAGTGGTAGCCTACATGGGCAATAAAAACCTACTAGACTACAGTTGCACAAAAGGAGCCATCGTCACGTTCACCCGAAGTCTCGCCCTGCAGCTGCTTAAGCGAGGAATCCGGGTGAACGGGGTTGCACCAGGGGCCATATGGACTCCCCTTCAAGTGGCTTCATGGCCGGCCGATAAAGTCGCCACTCTGGCTACCCAAGAGCCGATTGGTCGAGTTGCTGAGCCCTTCGAAATGGCGCCTTCCTATGTTTTCCTTGCTAGCAATGAATGTTCCTCGTACTTTACCGGACAAGTTCTTCATCCCAATGGTATGTTATTTTATTTTATATACTACGGAGTAGTATTTTAGTTCAAAGATGCACATATTTGGTCGCATTATAATATAAATCAGAATTCGAACATATGATCTATTGTTCGCAATACCTCTGTCATATCCACCTAGGACATTTTTGGTTCATCTTAAATCATGCGTGTGTGTTTAATTGAGGTTTTGATTGGTTTGCTTAATTTTACGTTAGGAGGAGCAATCGTAAATGGATAAAAAAGGATGCTAGCTCAAAGGAAATAAACGTACACTTTTACTCCGTATGTATTACGGAGTAAAAGAAGAATAAGGGGAGTGCAACATATTTATGCGTGTATGCTTTGTTTAAAGTTTGTATATATGATGCATGGGCAAAAGAATATGTACATTCAAACATATATTGTAAATTTGTTATCAATTGAATCCAGTATGAGTGTATGATATTACGGTTGTTCTTCCTTACGATGGGTATGTTCATTATAACGTTAAAATGAATCAAATATATACAATTAGAAAAGAAATGTCATAACATTTTTCCTACACCCTAGACACATGAATTTGTCTGATCCTACGTATTTTAATCCGTCATAAACTTAAGACCTATATTTTCATCACAAACAAGAATTTGCCGTTATAGTATAAACCGATGACTCACGTTCAAAAAATCAAATTAGTATGGGCCAACTACTACAAACCCAAATATGTGTTGTAATTTCTGCAGTTTTGATGAACAAACGAAAGAAGGGAGAAAGGCAAATTCTTATTACTTGATATAGTTCTTAATGAACTACACTTGCTTAAATAGAAAAACTACGTGAGGCATCCACCTCTTGATGCATAAATGAGTAAATGCCTATATCTAAGGAGCATTACTCTGGAACAAACAAACTGAATGCTAAGAAAACTGAAAGTACTGTCAGGCCATGATCCTCAATCTAAGGCCTTGACTAAACTAAATCCTAAACTTAAGGTGGCAGTTGAATTATACATTCTAACACCTCCCCTTAATTCAAATGTCACGAACTCCAATTCTTTCCATGAACAGCTGGTGCTTTGCTTGTGGTAAACCTTTGGTGAATAGATCAGCATTCTGATCATTTGTCCCACAGAATTTTAACTCGACTTTGCCTGAACTGACCAGCCCTCTAATGAAGTGATGTTGAACTTCGATATGCTTGGTTCTAGCATGATACGCAGGATTCCTTGTCATAGAAATTGCAGACCTATTATCACACCACAAAACAGTAGCATTCTCCTGCACACTTCCCAAATCAGCCAATAATTTCCTTAACCAAATTGCTTGTCTTCCTGCTGCACCTGATGCGACATATTCTGCCTCTGTTGATGACAGAGCAACAGTATCCTGCTTCTTTGAACTCCAAGTTACAGCACCAGACCCAAGCATAAATACTGACCCTGATGTACTCTTCCTGTCATCTTGGTCCCCTGCCCAATCACTGTCTGTGTACCCAACCAGACTGACCTTGCTTGATACTTCATAAAAAATTCCCTTGTCTAGGGTTCCAGCCACATATCTGAGTATCCTCTTGGCTGCTCCTAAATGTTGCTTGGTGGGACGATGCATAAATCTTGAAACCTTACTCACACTGAATGCTATGTCAGGTCTGGTGTGAGTAAGGTAATTTAGACCTCCTACAATGCACCTGAATAGCCTCTCATCTGCAGGTCCAGTTCCGTCTTCTTTCTGAAGCTTTTCATCAATGTTCATGGGTGTAATTTCCACTTCACAGTCTTGCATCTTGAATTTCTTCAAAAGATCTTGAGCATATTTCTTTTGTGAAATTGAGATTCCTTCTTTACTCTGATTTACTTCCAAACCGAGAAAATATTTCAATAATCCCAAATCACTCATCTCAAACTCATTCATCATGGAGCTTCTGAACTGCATAAATAGCTCCTGTGATGAACTGACATAGATAATGTCGTCCACATACACGCATACCATGATGAACCCTGTATCAGCAACTTTCTTTGTGTACAAAGTGGGCTCATTTTCACTTCTCTCGAACCCATTCTTTGCAAAGAATTCATCCAGTCTGCAATACCAGGCTCTAGGAGCCTGTTTTAATCCATACAGGGCTTTCTTCAACTTGTAGACCTTCTGCTCTTCTCCTTTCTTGACAAACCCCAAAGGCTGATCTACATACACATCCTCTTGTAGTTCTCCATTCAAAAATGCCGACTTCACATCAAATTGATAGACTGGCAGATTTGATTGTGCAGCTACAGCTAGAATAATTCTTACTGTCTCAAATCTTGCCACCGGTGAGTAGGTTTCCTCAAAATCAATTCCCTCCTTTTGAGCATAACCTTTGACAACCAATCTTGCCTTGTGTTTCTGAATGCTTCCATCTGTATTGAACTTTGTTCTAAAAACCCATTTTAACCCGATTGGCTTCTTCTCAGCTGGTGGATCAACCAACTCCCAAGTCTTATTTTTGTGAATAGACTTGATTTCTTCTTCCATTGCGATTTGCCACTGGCTTTGCTTCGCAGCTTGAGAAAAATCAGATGGTTCTTCAGTAACCAAAGCAAACCCACATTGCTCATAAATCTCTTCAAGTGATTTCATTCTCCTAGGGGCAGAATCATCTGAATCCGTGTCAGATGACTGACCTGCACCAGAGGACTGACTGTTATTTGAGCCCGATGACATACTGCTTTGAGGAGATTCTGGTGGAGAAGCATTCTCCTGATTATCTCCCTGATTAGTATCACTAGAATGTTCAAATGTGAGCATTCTGTGATCTGCAACATTCTGTCCCCAATTCCACTCTTCATTTTCAGCAAATATCACATTTCTACTGATAATTACTTTCTTAGTTAAAGGATTGTATAGCCTATATGCCTTTGATTGAGTTGCATACCCAATAAATATGCATTTCACAGATTTATCATCTAATTTTGACCTTAAATTGACCAAGGCATAAGCTAAACAACCAAATATTCTAAGATGGCTTACATTGGGCCTCCTCCCTTTCCATAATTCGTATGGAATTTTATCTGCTACAGCTCTTGTTGGTGAGATATTTAGTATGTAAACAGCAGTGGATACAGCCTCTCCCCAGAACTCATTTGGTAGGTTCCTTGATCTCATCATGCTTCTTGCCATTTCCACCACTGTTCTATTTTTCCTCTCTGCAACTCCGTTCTGCTCAGGAGTGTATGGAGCAGTTAATTCTCTCCTGATTCCTTTGCTTTCACAAAAATCATCAAATTCCTGAGATGTGAACTCACCCCCTCTATCAGTTCTGAGACACTTCAGAACCTTTCCACTTTGAGTTTCAATCATGACCTTCCATTTCTTGAAATACTCAAGTGATTCAGACTTTAATTTGAGGAAAAATACCCAACTCATCCTGGTATAATCATCAGTAAACAAGAGAAAATATCTACTCCCACCAAATGATTCAGTTTGCATTGGTCCGCAAAGATCAGCATGGACCAATTCCAAACAATCAGCAGCCCTCAAAACTTTGCCAGTAGGAAATGAACCCTTGAATTGTTTCCCATAAATACACCCTTCACATAGCCCGATTTCCCTTATATCTGGTAGCCCTTCTACCATTGATTTGTTACTTAACAATCTTAAGCTTTGTAAGTTTAGATGCCCAAAACGTAAATGCCACAACTTAGTTTTGTCATCTTCTTTTACAGACATTGCATTACTGACTGTTTCTACCAAATCAAGAGAAAACATCTTATTGCTACCCATCTTTGTTGTGGCCACAATTTCATTTGTAGATTTATCCTTAACTACACATGAATTGTTATCAAACAGACAAGAGAACCCATTTCCCAATAATTGACCCACACTTAGAAGGTTATAAGCTAGAAGAGGAACATACTGAACATGATGTAATAATTTTGTATTACCTTGTTCAGTTTTGATAGCAATTGTACCAATACCTTCCACACACAATTTCTTATCATCTCCTAGCCTGACCAAGCTTTTCTTTGTCTCATCCAAGTCTTTAAATATTGACTTGGTGCTCGACATGTGGTTTGAACACCCACTGTCAATATACCAAATTTCTCCTTGAGTTGCTTGAGATCCTTCCTTTGTCAGAAACAATTTCTCTTCTTGTTCTGCAAAGTTAACCTTTTGATCACCCTTTTGCTCAGCTTGGTCTTTCTCCTTCTTCCAACAATTAGCCTCCTTGTGCCCAGGCTTTGTGCAATAGTAACACTTCATTGGTCCCTTTGCAGCCTGAGTTTCCTTGGCAGGACTCTGAGAAGAGGACTGGCCTGCTGATCTGCCGCCACGCCCCCTTCCTCTATTGCCTCCTCTTCCTCTTCCTCTGTTCGAAGATGATCTTCTGTCAGAGTTGCCTTCCTCTTTAGCCTGAAATGCCTTCTCTTCTTTCTTTTCTGCTCCTCTAGTCATCCTTGCTTCATGTGACTGTAGTGAGCCCATTAGTTCCTCAAAGGTATACTTTTCCAGATCCTTTGATTCTTCTATGGCTGCTACAATATAATCAAACTTGTCTGTAAGACTTCTCAAGACCTTACCAACGACATGTTCATCTGTGATCTTCTCTCCTAATGCCCTCATTTGCTGCACCATGCTTGAAATCCTTGACAAATAATCTTGAGCAGATTCTTTGTCATTCATGATAGCAGTTTCAAACTCTCTTCTTAGTGATTGTAGTCTCACTTTGACTACCTTCTTGTCACCTACATACTCTGATTTCAGAATGCCCCAAGCTTCCTTAGCAGTGGTGGCAGATGCAATGCGAGGAAAGACTTCTTCATCTAAAGCCTGTTGTATTATGAACAGAGCTTTAGCATCCTTCTTCCTCTTCTCTTTGAGTTGTGCATCAGGTTCAGTAGGTTTAGGATCATTAAACCCCTGATCAACTAATTCCCACAACTCTTGTGACTTGAACAAAGTTTGCATCTTCAATTCCCAGAATTGAAACTTTGTTCCTTTGAAGATAGGCAGATTAGACAGACCATTTGAACTACCTCCATTAGTTGCCATAGTACGTTCCTGAATACGTAACTTGGCTCTGATACCAAATTTGTTGTAATTTCTGCAGTTTTGATGAACAAACGAAAGAAGGGAGAAAGGCAAATTCTTATTACTTGATATAGTTCTTAATGAACTACACTTGCTTAAATAGAAAAACTACGTGAGGCATCCACCTCTTGATGCATAAATGAGTAAATGCCTATATCTAAGGAGCATTACTCTGGAACAAACAAACTGAATGCTAAGAAAACTGAAAGTACTGTCAGGCCATGATCCTCAATCTAAGGCCTTGACTAAACTAAATCCTAAACTTAAGGTGGCAGTTGAATTATACATTCTAACAATATGATGGGTTGTTCATACGCAGCATTGCTCAATTTATGCCGATCTGCTAAACCCAAATTAATATGGGCCAGCCGCCAACTTAAATGATTACTTTTAGCTTCAAACTTTTCTTCCCCTTGATGTTAAATACAAGCCCAAATTTCTTCATGATTATCACGGATTTTGTCAAATTAAAATGGAAAGACGATCTCACACGTAAGATCATCAACTTCTAAGAAACAACTTCATTAACATTGTACACTTGTATTTGTATAAGTGTCAAACTAACTTAATTTATAAACTCATTACAGTACTATTTTCTATTGACCTTTTTTTATTTGTTTGTAAATAATAAAGATTAAACAAATTATTAAGATGAAGAAATATTTTCTAATACAGAAAGTTATTTATTCGAAACGAACCGACATGTATCCAGCTTTTTTGTTAATCTCGTCACTATTTAATCCTAACTAACCAATATATATCCAAATTTTTTTATCAGTCTCGTCACTATTAGTCTCAACGACGTTGAATAAGACAAATGTAAATCCATATCAAATTTATTAAGCCATTCACCAGAACTGTACACAAATACATAAGAAACTTGACATAAAAGACGTCAAGTAAGTTCACGTCACCTACACAAGTCGCTATAGTATACTTATAAGTTATATTGTTATAACCAAGAGTCCAAGACACAAAATAAATACGAAATCATACAACACGACACAACATAACACAACACCGCCTTATTTTAAACAATAATGCGCCATTAAATAGGCAAACATCTGGGTATGTCCTTATCATCGACTCTGTACAAACTCATGTTCATACTTTCTTCACCACACAATAATACTAATAATAGTACAGAATATATATAAATATATCTTGCATCATGACGACAAGTAAATACTGTATGGTCTTGTGATATGCGTATACAGAATTGTCGATCGAGTCTTTATTTTGTGGCTGTCAAAACGGGTGGCCCTTCCACCTGATCATCATACCATTATCATCCAATGCATCAGTTATTATTATATAAGACGGTCTCATACCATACAATAGTCTCAATAGTTGATAAATGATCAGCTCTGCTTTTTTAATTTGTGACTACAGTTCTTCTATTTGTCACTTTTGCAATGTACATTATATATTGGCATTATTAAAGCTGCTGGAAGCTTCTCCAATAATTCTGATTCAATCTCGAGTTATAGATAATATCATGTTGGACCGGTCTCTATCGCCATTACATCATTAGCTATCGTGACAGATATAAGGTCGATTTAAACATCTTGACCACGAGACTTAATATACGGACCACTCAGCGATGATGGTCAAAAGTGAAAACGAGTATGTGTATATGTTAGATCCAAAAACATGACACAAATCAAATTCGACTCATGCTTAACAAATTAAGGTTTTAATATCGGATATATAACTCATTCAAGTAGGTAATAAGTTGACAAAAGATTAATTTAGGTAGGTTAAGTAACGTGTGACACGTCTGTTAACATGAACCCGACATTAATAACTTGTATTATTGTTCGTTCTTAGTAGGACGATTTAAAGTCAATCAATGACTAATCTCAGAGTATTTTACTCAATTAGTGTATGTAGGTAGTTGATTATTTGCTGAAAAATCTATGTGGTTGTCAAACTGAGCAATATTATGAAAAGGACATACACCAACAAATATATAATGGGAGTAATAACGTATGTATGATGGTACCTTAAATGTTGCACCCCATATTTCCTCATCTGTGGCTGGAATTGCAGTAATTGTGCTCTTTGGATTTTCATAGCTTCTCAACTTTCCTTCTCCATCGGCCGTAGAGAAGAAACATCCTACGATCATAACCATTTTTGATTCGGTAATTATAATCTGATCTAAAGGGAGTCAGAAGGGCGGTTTTGATAATGTTATCACCATTGATTTTTGCGGCATAACCTCATATTTAATGGTTTTTAATCCTATTATTTGACGAAAATCAGAATGTCTAGGGAATAGAGTGTCACAAATGACTTGTTGTGGGTGCTATTTGACCTATCAGGTGACGAGCATATCGTCATGACTATATGCAATTATGCACTAAAGCACTAACTCACCTTGAGGAAAAGAAGCAAGGGACTTGCCACAAGAACCTTTAAGCAGTTCAGCGTCATCAGCGAAAGCAACATATCCATCCATAGTGATTCCCCAATACAACGGAATCTTAGCGTCTTGGTCCTGTCACATACATACATACTAGTATATTAACATACACTCAATATTCGAATCCAATTAATTAGTTGATGAAAAAGTTGTATGGAGAAAATTAAATAAGTGAAGACGGACCGAAGCAACGAATAAAGTTGAGGTGGACTTGTCGTAAACGACGAAAGAGAAGTCGCCATCAAGGTGACCGATAACGTGATTGGGCGGGTATGGAGCTCGATCGCGAAGAGCCTTGTAAGCTTCAATTATCAAAACCGACTCGTTGGTTGATTTTGATAATCCATAATGTTGGTTAAGACTTCCTAAGTTGTGAAGTGCTCCTTCAAACAAGCAGAATATCCCGTCTTTCACACCAAATGACCTACCATGCATTAGTCCATAACAATACATCAAATTAAACTTTTCCAATTAACTACAGTACATAACAAACAAAAAATAATGTATCATCCCATATATATCAAGTTACATAAAACATGACAAAAGATAATTAACATTAAATTCATTAATTCATAAAATATACATGCATGCGCGTGCATACTCATGGGGCAGAACTTATACCATGCAACCGTTCTACAGTTCAACAGACGAAAAAATGAAAAATGATTTCATCATTAGAAGTGACCACTTATACACAGAGTAGTATTCTGTATCAACTATTAAAAATGACAGTTTTTAAAATGAAACGGCTACTTTTCATTGTAAAATGATCATTTTTTTCCTGTAATTTGATCATTTTCATCGTAAAATGATATTTTTTTGATATAGAGATTAGTCGATTACGTGTATTGAGGTAAACATACTACGTAGTACGTACTACTAAATACATTAAATACTTGTATTATTAAAGGGCGACGTAATTGACTAAACATGCATTATTTTAACGTACGAAAATGAGAACCCCTTTAAAGTTAGCCGTCGTTAATTAAGCACCTGGTTTCATTGATACGCTCATAGTTTTTAATTATAATCCCTAAGTACATACTTAACTTGTCCCCACAAGAAACAAAACATAACCAAAGGAAGTAGTAAATCATCAGTTTAGTCATAATCATGTAAAAAAGTGATTACAAATGGGCCGTCAATTTCTTACCTAATTAACTCCTTGGACCACAAATTATAAAGTAAGACACTCCCATAATCGAGACAGACATTATACTGTCGGTTTATATAAATAGATCGTTTATTTATCGTCTCCCAATATGTTATGTTAAGTACTCTGTAATTTTCTTTATGTTTGCACCGATAATCAATTGTTATTTGTACCAATTAAATTAGAAGTTTAGGCTAATCCGTTAATTTAATTGGCCTGGATTAATCTTATGATATAAAACCGTCCTATAAACAAATTTATTACTCTGAAAATTAATTATCAACCAAAAAGTATGTAGGTGCTTCAATTTTGCTTTCAAATGTTACTAGGAATGGGTCACCACCACACTTTGAATATTATTGTCCCCGACTTACTTTTTATCTTTGATGTTTTATCTTCAAGCATGAATCATTATCCCTAAATAGTTCAATGATAACATTTCATCAGTATCGAAGATGTCTTAACCTGGACAATACTCCCTCCGTTCCAATGAATTGTTTGTCTATTCCATATTGGGGCGTCTCAATGAATTGTTTGCCTTTCTATTTTAGGAATGTTTTTCATATGTAATTTGACCTTTGACTCCACATGTCACTTCTTCATTGGTTCTCTTTCCCTTGGTGCCAAAAGTAAAGGCAAACAATTCATTGAAACGGAGGGAGTATATCTCAAATTCGAATTTATTATCTTATATTGTAATGCGACTAAGTACGCTTTTCATCGAAGAAAATAAAATTTGATCAGAAATCACACATCTCATCCAGTCATCCAACTTGATCTAATCCAAATCTGAAATGATACGGTCCAAATTGATTTGATTGGATTCGAACTTTGAACTCAACCCAATTAACCCTATTATCGGACCTATACTAACATTTTGACAGGTGTATTGGACCATTGGTGAATCATGAGTGTAGGTCACAACTATTGGACCTTAGATCTAGCTAGGATGACTAGTGACAATATTTCACCTAAGACTAAGTTTAAAGGGGGTCTGAGTGTGAGTCTGAGTATGAGTCTGAGACTCAGATTTGTTGAGTCTGAGACTCATACCTGGATAATGTGGTTGGTACGAGTCTGAGTCTCAGACGGATCTAAGTTTAAAGGGAGTCTGAAGTTGAGTCTGAACAAAAGTCTGAGACTCAGATTCTTTGAGTCTGAGACTCATACCTGGTTAAAGTGGTTGAGACGGTCTGAGACTCAGATAAGTCTGAAGTTGAGTCTTGGATTTCAAAGACTCAATCTCAGACTCGTTCATTCAGTTCAGTTCAGTTCAGTTCCGTTCAGTTCAAATAAGTTGTTATTATTATTATTATTAAATATTATTATTATTATTATTATTATTAATTATTATTATTATTATTATTATTAAATATTAAAATTAATGACATTTTATAATAATTAATATTAATATAATAATAAAAATTAATATTTTTTTTATTGTTATTAATATTATTACTATTAAATATTAATAATAATTATTAATATTAATATTAATTATTAAAATTAATATTAATTATTAATATTAATTATAAATATTAATATTATTAATATTATTATAATATTATTATTAATTAATTATTATTACTATTGTTATAATAATAATAATAATTATTATTATTATTATTATTATTATAAAATATTTTTATTAATAATATTTTTATTAAAATTAAAATTAATATAATAATAATTAATATTTTTTGATACAATAATTAACATTATTTGTTGTTATTATTATTATTATTATTATTATTATTATTATTTGTTGTTTAAATAGTAATTAATATTTTTTTGTAACAAGTAAACTTGTTATTGTTATTATTGTTATTATTATTATTATTATTATTATTATTATTTCTGTATTTCAGGCTACTTTAGTTCAGCTCAGCTTAGTTCAGTTCAGTTCAACTCATTCCATTTTATCTCATTTCACTTTAGCTCATTTCACTTCCGTACAAAAGAACATGGCCAAAATAATTTGTATTAGATGATATAGTTGTATAGATGATAAAAACCAAATTCATATAATAAATGATAAATAACACGGCACGTAGTAATAATAACGGATAATGAATCGATGGTTATACACGACCAAACCAAACAAAACCTAGTTCAACCTTAACATGACCAAACCCGACCCAACGATATGACCCGAAAAATGATCCGCATCTGACCCATACCCGACAACTAGACATGGCAAAACTGGCTCGACCCGATCGGACCCAAATAAGCCAACCCGAACCCGATCTAATATCCAAACTAAAGATTCGAGGTTGACTCGTAACCTGAATTGACCCGAGCTAACCCAAAATTGACCCGACTATTATTATAAAAAACGAGTCGATATCCTTAAAAAATGATGAAAATAGCAAACCCGAAATGATATGGTCCGACTTAAAGTCAACGCAAAAGTCACCTGACCCAAACCCGACCCGGTTGACTTGTTTGTCAGGTCTACCGACAACCCAACCCGAACTCGATCCACCCGCCCGATTGTCATCTTTAATAAGGACCACTTGGATGTAAAATTATTCGTATGTCACAATATTTATTTAACAATTAATTATTTAATTGTAATTATTCGAGTTATAAAATAAACGTAGATATTGAGGTAAATAAAAAAATAAAATAAGGTAGGTAGATTTGAGGAGAAATGAGGTAAATATAAAAATAATAAAATAAAATAAGGTAGGTAAAAAGTTGAGGTGAAATGAATGAAAAAATAATATAAAATAAGGTATGTGAGGTGAGAAAGTCTGAGATGAGTCTGTGGATAAAGTGTACTTTTGTAATGAGTCTGAGTCTGAAGAATGAAAAGTGAGTGGAAAGCTGAGGTGGCCGAGTCTGAGAAAAAAAGATGAGTCTGTGGATAAACATAGTCTAAGACTTGGACACGTACCAAACATGCAATTTGTCTTTGATAAATGATGACTTTGTTCGTGGAATTTTGGGCCTCTGTCTGTGTGTGGGGGCAAGTTCTATTTAATGTTTATCGTATGAGATTCTGCTCATACTTGAACGTTTCATTGAACAACCTATAAGGGTGCTAAAACAAACGTACGTTACCAATCAAATGAACCAAATCCCTCGCCCATGGTTTTCATACAATATACTGTAATGTACTCTAACAACTTCTTCTACTTGCATACGATTCCTTTACGTAAAATAAATTATTTATCATTCGACACGTAAATGAGTTATGATGATGGTTGTTTAGTAAAATCGAAACCCTAATCCTGAACTAAGGGAGCTATTACCACTCAAACTAGCTCGTGTTTTTATCTTTCTGAAGTCTAAAATAAAAGAACTCGATAAACAATGTTATATTTAGAAGTAAATATATCATCTTAAACAAGAATTTATATTGCAAAAAAGATGGCAATTAAATGAAAAGTGAGGGATGAATGAACGAGAAGTACGTGATTTATTCTGATTTAAGTCACACTATTTGTTCACTCAAAAGTAAAATTGTCACACTATTTGTTGATCCTTTTAAGGACAACTTTTCAGACGTTATCCATATTGATTGGCACATGCAACTTCTTACTAAATTCCCAATATCTCACTTACTGTCTACGAATCTAAGAAGAAAATCCTCAAGACAATTTCAGATAATAGTACGAGTAATTTTTGTTACTCCCTCCGTTTTAATGATTTCTTTCACCTTAAAAGTGAAACATTTCTTAAGAAAAATAATAAAATAAGTAAAAGTAAAGAAGGAGTAGAGTAAATGGGCCACCTAAGTAAGAGAGAAGTGTAATAGAAAAAAGCAAAGTGGAAAAAATCAAAGAAATGATTGAACAAGGAAATGTGTAAGATATCAATGAAACAGATGGAGTATCTTTTTGAACTAAAGATGTGATGTTATTGATGACTTAGCTTATTGTAGTGTTTTATTTCATACCTGTACTAACTTAATTACTTCCTCCTTATTTTCTTCCCAAAAAGAAAGGGGAAGAACACAGGTAATCGGAGGGAGTAGCATTAAATACTACGATCGCCTTCCGTAATTTCTTCTATTTACAAGAAAATATGACAGATTAACAAACCATGGCCTTATACTACTTATGCCAATACGATTTCCCAAGTGTGCGTTGAAAATAATCCATATATTTTTCTACTCAATTTTTCAAAATTTGGCTTATTTTCCCAATTATGTGAGGAAAAACAAATGAAAGTAGGGAGTAACTCGTACGATCTCGAGTAACCCTTACAAAATTACTAATAGCCACTTTGTAAGAACAAATTCTCGTGTGAAAAGATCTATAAATGCAATTTCTTTTTTTGTTCATTGAAAAGCGCACTTAGTCGCATTAAGTATAAGGAGGGGGATTCGAAGCTGGAACCTACTGTCCCAGGACACCTAATCTTAACCCCTAGGCTAAGACATATTCGGTATAAACTCCAATCGTTCCAATAAACCACCCTCTATCTCAATTATTTGTTTAGATTTGATTAAAATAATCTTCACAAAAATATACTTTCATTCATCTTATCTAGTTCGTTTGTTTGTCTCTTATATTCAATATGACGAGCATTTTAATCAAGACAAATAACACAGGAAGAGAATAAAAGGTATACAAATGACTGAGACGGTAAAGTGTTACTCGTATAATCTTTATGATTTTTTAACCGTAGATAGGGGTGTTCAAAAAGTGACCCGGACCGGCAAACCCGACCGAACCGGACCGTACGGTCCGGTCCGGTCCGGACCGACTACATACCGGTCCGGTCCCCGGTTCTCCAAAAACTTGGATGCCGGTCCCTGGTCCGGTCCGGTCTGGTTCACACATAAAAAAATTAATCAAATTTAGTGTATTTTGTCGGTCCGGTCCGGTCCGGTCCGGTCTTAAGAGGGTCCGGTCCGATCCGGTCCGGGTTTTTTGTTAACCGGTCCGGTCCGGTCCGCGGGTTTAGATTTTATGGGTTTCCGGTCCGCGGGTCAAGCCGGTCCGGTCCGGTCCGGTCCGGGTTTGGACCGGTGAACACCCCTAACCGTAGATGTTTCAAGCGTAGTGGATGGGTAATATATAGGTCTTAGTTCGATCGACGGTAAATAAATGAATTGGTGCATTGAAACTAATAATATGAGGTGTGATAGTATAAAAAGATGAAGTTAATAATACCTAGGGCGTAGAGGAGATTGACCGTGATGAGAGATAGCCAATTGGGCATCATCGCCCACATTAACCGACACCGCGGAAGGGTTGTCGGTGAGGAAGCGGGTCATAAGCACGGACGCCTTGGTCTTTGGCGAAGGCGTCCGGCTTCCCGCCACCACTAAATCCTCCGGAGGGGATACCACTGAGCTGCTGAACACTCCCAACATCCTTACTAATTACTATTGATTAACTTTACTGATACTTTAATTAAGTTAATTAATTAATTATAGTGAAAAATATATATGGGAATTTAGAGTATTGAGTAATAATAATGGAGATATAAATGATGATGGTGTTGGCTTTTTTATACACACATGGAAGGGTGTTATCGTCATTTCATTGGGAGATAAAGATAATTTTGATGACGAATTGACGATTGTAATTAGTTTAGCTCCTTAACTTGAGTTTTATCTTTCAAGGGTTGATTTAACTCTTGATTACTATGCAAGAGATTAACAAGTTGTTTACGTGTAAATCTTTCATTAAAAGTTTTTCCTCTAGAAATTTTAAGTTACGAAAAAAAATTAGTAGTCAAGGAAACAATTAACAATAAAATCATATTTATAAAATTTTAATTTTATAAATGACTGTACTTATTACTCACTCCGTCTCGTTAATTTGTTTGTCTTTGATGAAAATACTCCTTACAATAAATATAAAGACAAACAAATAAACGGGACAGAGAATATGATAAATCATAAAAATTGAAAGAAAAGGCAACATTTTTTTGTGAATTTTTTTTAAAGAAATATTATCTGATTTTTTTTTTTCCATCAGTAAACATCGACGCAATTAAAAATTAAATTAAAAGAGTTTTACACTCATCAAACAATTATTTACTTATACATCAATTAAAAATTTATTTTTTCTTCATTTTCACATCTTTTCGGGTAATACTAATATGAAAAACATATACAAAGCATTCATTTTCAACAATTTTTTCAATAAGTTACAAATGTTTAAGTTATTTGTTCATGTATACACTTACGGAGTATTTTTTTGAAACATCATAAAATTGCATATATAATATTTATACTCCGTATTATTAGTTACGGAGTATTTGTTTGTCTTTTGTTAGTATTATTATTTCCTTTCATTGGAGATAAGTAGAAAGTCATGATAATTAGGTCATCAATGTTTTAATTCTTAATTCACTCTATTATCCATACTTTTCAATCATTCTCCACTTTTCTCTACCCACCAAACATCTCTCATATTAATATATAAGAAAATAATAATAGCTTAAAATATAATTCAAAATATATCAAATTTAGACTCATTTTATAGAACATTTTAAAATATAACAACATATACAGAGTATTATTTTTAAAATTTGTTTCATATAAATTTATCAAATTAGAACTTATTTAATGGATTAAAATGGTTTTAAAATAGTACGAGTACATGTCCTTTTTTTCTTACCCAATCAATGAGAAGATGCCACATTTTGAGTCATGGAGAAGGTCAAGTTGATTAAAAAAAAGTCATCACATGGCTTTTCTTTTGCATTGGGTCCCCTAATTGAGTGTTAATCCATGACTAACTTGATCCAATAAGGTCATGACCTCTCCCATGATCTTGCTTGAAAGTGTTCTAAGACTATCCCAAACAAGAGGGAAAATAACTACTACTCCCTCCGTTCATAATCCTTTGCCCATTTCATCATTATTTGTGAGAATGAAACGGGGTAAAAAATAGTGAACGGAGGAGTACTAAGTAGTGAATACTCCACTATCTCTTCTAATGAATATCAATATATCAATATGTCAATATGTGAGTATATATGATGAAGTGCCATAGAAACTAGAAAGCATAGTACTATAATGCAATTACGTCATCTTTCACCACTCATTAAGTATCCAACGACATACATATGAACAATTAGATCAATTGATAATGAGTTGTTTTAATTTAATTAAAGGTCTGATCTTCGATTCAACCCTTGGTACGTAATTGTGCTAAAAGTCCCTAAAACCAATCAGAAAGAGCATTGTCACCTTGGAGCAAGGTCTGACGGATTAAAATCGTATGACTAAGAGTATACGATCATAATTGATCATAGCTAATAATCAACCAACTAAAACAATTATATGATTTACACGAAAAAAAAACCTTAAAGATTCAATGATTCAGCGCAGCCACCAATCAAGTTGAAATATTTATCTGCAAATTACGGAGCACCAGTAAGCTAAGCTCAAGGCACCGGTGTAGGAGGATAAAACAAGAATCAATTAACATGTCAAAGGAATGCATTCAGATCAGCCCACAGTTTGTGGAAGATTTTATTGTGCCATCCTCAAACCACAAACTCATATTATGTGCGATGGTGGTACATGTCCTACTCACTTTGTGTATTTTATTCTCATTCTCAAGTAATACCCCTTTTCAATTATTAATCTACTTTGATCTTTCGCCGTTCGTCTATTTAATGGATACAAATAGTTTGTCAACGATCTTTGGAATTAATAAATATACGTACTCATTTTTCTCTTATTATGAATCGAAAGAAGAATCCCCAATCAAAAGCCATAAGAAGATAGTAATATGAGGACGTGCCGAATTATCTGATCATAGTTTAGAGGTCCATATTTTATTAAAGAAATAATTGTATTATTTGGTTTTTTTAAAATTTGAATGTGATTATATGTATACATTATAGGTATGCGTCATGCGTTATTTTATTAATAAATTATTTTTCTTGTTCAAAAAATATACTCCATTATTTATCCATTTTTTTTATGAGTTACTCCCTCAAATCCATAGGAATTGTCCCATTTGATTAAAATATACTCCGTAACTCACATATGAATAAAAAATTAGGTAATTCCAAAGAATTAGAGGAAGTATCTTAATAAAAAAAAGTAATGAAGCAAGAAAAGAGTAACCTGTAATTTGTTAAAACGAAGATGATTTTTAAACCGAAGTGTATAACCTATAATTTGTAAAAGGGAGACGATCTTTTATGAGACGACCTTTATTTAATGACCTTTCTAGCATTCAGTTTTATTTTATTCTCAAAAAAAGGAGTTACAAAAACGATTATGATATTGACGTTCGCACTTAGATCACGAGTATTATTTCTTATGACCCTGCAAATTAAAAATATTCAATTATTTAAAAATGTAAAATGATTAAGGTTGATCAACATTATTGGTAATCCATGTCATACAAGCAAAATTAAATTAGGGAATCTTCCTCTTCCTTGGCTCCTCCTTGCTGGAGTACAGTGTCAGTGTGTCATCTTCGCTTTGAAAATAACGTTTTGGTTGGAATCTCAAATAATGTTTACTTCCTATTCCTATTTCATTTTCTTTCATTTGCTCAACCATCCTTTTTTTTTTAAAAAAAATAAAAAATTAGATGTATACAATACAATTCTTAAATCTCAACAACTTTAAAATCAATTTCACCAATAATACGCTTATAAAACGGTCCTATAATAAAATAAATAACATCAGATAGTATTTTCTACCGAGTATTTTATTTTTTTAGGTACTAATCGGTGATATAAATTAGTATTGCATTATTTATTGTAAATCTGTCTTTTAGGAAATTAATTGGAATATTCTAAATTTCTCCGTTAATAAAACTTGATTATATCCTCCAATAATCTTGTAGCTTCCGACCCTAATGAGTAATGACCGCTTCTTGGTCTCATCGCATGAAGGCGAAAAAACAAAACAAATGGTTGTATGAGACAAATCCGGAATCGCATATGACAGAATTATATCATGTTAAACGACTTTTTTTTGAAAAAAAATAAACTCTATATAAATTACCAAGTAAAAAAACTTTTTTTTTTCACGTTTGTCTACTGAAAACTTGGTAATCATTCAAAAAACAGGGAAACAATCTTTTCAGAAATTTAAAATTCCCGCATATATGATTATTTACCCAGTATGATGCAAGGCTGGAACAAGGGTTGCAGTTCAAAGATGGAGGAGAGAATAACTTACGATGTTTCTAGTTCGAATGCTACAATCGTTTCAAGTTTGAATGCACAACTGTAAAACGTATACCTTCACAATGTTTTCACCGTCGCAGCCAAGGGCGGACCCAAAAATGAATTGTTAGTGGGGCTATGTTAGAAGACTACCTTATTACCGAAAAAACAATCCATAACATCGAGTTATCGATTATCGATTTCATGGATAAGCTTAATCTAGCATGATGAGACATGTCATACACGGAGTAGCACATAAAACTGTTTAGATAAATTTTTTACAGTCATCAAATTTTGCACCCTTGGATTCGATAATTATTTGGCTTTAATATATCTATATCATCATCGTAAACATCCATATTATAAATAGATAATTAAACGGATTTTCTAACATGTGCCCAATAGGCACATGTTAATAATAGTTTAATTATGGAAAATTTAATTTAGCAAATGATAATATTCTAACAAATTGATATATTAATTCATACTCTGAATTTACTATACTTAGATAATATATAGGTTAATGGTTTCCGTAATTAAATCATTAAGTGGGGACATCTCAAAAAAAACCGATAAATAAATAGGAAAACTTTCTAAACAAATTTTCAGTCGATAAAATGAGAAACATAGGTTAGCTCATTAGTTTTTTGCCCACAAAAAATAAAAAAATATTAAACAAAACAAATTAGTTCCAAAGGAGTTTGAGCCCCTGACCTCTGGTGACAAAGCCAAGGTGACAAAGCCAAGAGACTACAAACCCATCACCATCTACGCTACAAACTACTTCTTGTTTCACTTTGCACTATTTAATCTTTATTCTGAATTCAACTCGGGTTAAATCCCTACTAGCCTAAGGCTAGATCCGCCCCAGGTCGCAGCATTGAGACAATATATATGTTCACTGTCTGAGCCCAACAGAGCATGTACGCAACATATATTGGGCAGAACTGAGTACATAACTTTAACAACTTACGATCTCTGGCTCAAAAAGAACATGGATATCACTCGAATCAAATAACTTAAGTAAGACAGTAATTTAACACTGTTAAATATTTTTGAACCGACCACATTTCTTCATATAATGCTTCTCCAAAATGTTCACGATAACTTTCCTCACATTCGAACCTGACAATGGAGATACATTGTACAAAATTTACTAGCAAAATAGTCCAAACACTCGATTTGGCAGCCCCTATTGTCATTGACTACTATAATTGATACCTGATTCGAGGTTGATGGAGGTAAGAAAGCACTATATTATACTCCATACATCTCAAGCAAAGATTATCCTTGCAGTTGGTGATGACCTTTGAAAGCTTGACACGTGCTTAATAAAATCGAGCATCGCTGTTGTTGCTTTCAATTCATGCTTGCTTTTAACAATTTCCAATTTGTCCAAGGCAACTGCGCTTTTGAGTAAGAATTCAATCAGTTGAAGCTGCCGATTGCCCCGATCATAAGGTTCTACGGAGCCATAACCATGGATGACCACGGTCTTAAGTTTTGGAATCTCACACGGAAAAGAATCCTCCCATGGGAGCGGATTGTAACTATTGTCAATCAAAGGCTGTTTACATACAAAGACAAGAATTGATATAAATAAAGTTGATAAATAGTTCGGCTAAAACAAAGGAAAGGCACTTAGAAGTTAGAACACCAACGTTTTTGATGTATAAGATGAGTTCTTCCAAGTGTTTTAAGCTTCTGGTCAACTCATAAATGCCTCGGAGGCAGCTATCACAGAACACCCGCAAATCAAGAACTACCCGCTTCCATCTAATTTGCGAAAACTGCAAGTCATCCATTACATGGAACAATGCCTGAAATTGAAACAAATTGACAATAAAGCCTTCCAACTTCCAAGTGTTTGGAACTTCTCATCAATCACTAGATACTAGATGCTCAAGAGGCAGTTTTGACAGAATATCCGCAATCACAAAACATAAAGCTTCCATTTGTTTTGTAAAAGATGTATATCATCGATTGAGGAGGAGAATGGCTGACATGGAAGGACACTAGTAATATGAATTTTTTGGATCAGCCACTCATGATACCATAGCAGAATAAGCCAGACCAAAAACTATCAATAATACTCAGTAGATTGGTAAAAGCAACATAATCACAGAATTAGCAAAGATCAAGGTTATACTATCTTCAAGGTTATATTGCGAACTTACCTTAGAAGCATCCCATGATGACTTGAAAACTTCACTACATGAGAACTTCTCTAGAAACATTTTACACCTTCTACGTTCATTGGCATCATCCTCACGTAAAAACAAACTTTCGAAGTTGACATCTCGAACAGAGGAAACATCGGTGATGTCTGGTATCCCTTCCAAGTCCAAACTCAAACTTTCGAGGTTAGGGAAATCAAACAGCCAGCTGCTCCTGCATTCCTCCTCATAAAAAGAAAATTTTCGAAGGTTTGGAGCACTTAATTTCAGATCCCATATAGTATGAAAACCGCCCGTCAGAATACTCCATTCTTGTAAGGAAGGACATCCACTTATAAATTGTTGGAATTCATCCTCAATTATCACATATTCAAGTTTAAGCTTCCTTAGAGATCCCAAGTTCACTTGAAGTTGTTTATCGATTTCACAGCCAAAGAGTTCGAGTTTAACAAGTGATTGACTACTGAAAATAGGAAAGTTGAAAGTTGCATCAAAGCCAATCTCAAACTCGTAGAGGTATATATCCTTTGCTTGTTTATCTAAAGCGAACCTCAGCCACATTATTGCATCATTGCCAACCTTAAATTCTTCCGTCTCTCTTTCCGATAAAGAAAGATGAAATTTATCAATGAAGGGTCTTCTGTGTAACTTCAACACATTGCGAACATAAATGCAAAACCGCCTATGATCATACGTCATGCTATTAGGGAATTCATCAGCTACAATTTCAAGATTAGGAAGCAAAGTCCAAAGGTTTCCAAATCGACGAATCAACATCGTCCTAACGGCATCAAAAGTGGGCATGAATGACAGAATGTGAACAAGTACTTCATCTGGCATTTCACTCAACCTATCTCGACCCAAATAGCAATCCGAAGAAGAACCGTTACGCTTTTGGGACGCCATAGTTGTCAAGTACGGAGTAATTACCTAAAAGTATAATTAGATTACGTAATTAAAACCCCTGAATTCAACTTTCAAAATTAAAGAAACCCTAAAACATTACAATCAAAATTGGGATGAAGAATGAGCAAGGCGCAGCTTACCTGATCCACGAAGAAGAAGAATTTGAAGAAGAAAAAGGGATTTTACTTCGTCACCACAATTGTAAAGGCCCTTCGTTTTTCAGTACAGCCCCATTTCTACCCTAGCTACAGAAGTACAGAGGACGGGAGGAGCAAACTTTCGAGTGATATTCGAAAGAGTCGAGGTGACGATCGGGTGGGATGGGTCGGAGTTCGGTTGAGTCAAGTCAGGTTGGGTTATATCGAGCTCAGCTTGTATTGGGTTAGAATCTCTTTTGGTTGAGTCTGGTTCGGTCCGGACCATTATCAGGTTGGGTCATTTTGAGTTAATTGATGTGCAGGGCGGTTTTGGATCGATCATTTTTGGGTCTAGTTAGTCTATCATGTTTTTGGATCGATCATTATCGGGTCTCAAATAATGTTTACTTCCTATTTCATTTTCTTTCATTTGCTCAACCATCCTTTTTTTTAGGGATTTTCTTTGCGACACTCCCTGTATTTTTCACTTTTCTACGTGGTACCCCTACCTTTTATATGTCTTTACATGGTACCCTTAATTTTATTATTAATTTTATATGTTTTCAAGCTTAGAATTAAGACTTCAATATCATTTAACTTAGATAATTAACAAATAATTATACTTAATTGAAGTATTATCATTTGATTTGACAATATAACGTCAAAAATATAATCCGTTTAGATTCGGAGTATAATTGCAAACACGTACAAAATTGTTATTTTAAGTTCAATTATCCGTTAATTAGGTATGTTAAATGACGTTTAACTTTTAATCTAGTAAAGTACAAGGGGTAAAAAGTTCGGGGTACCATGTAGAATTTTTTTTTTTAGATGTGTACAATACAATTCTTAAATCTCAACAACTTTAAAACGTTTTCATCAATAATACTCTTATAAAACAGTCTTATAATAAAATATTCCGTATATAACATCAGATATTATTTCCTACGGAGTATTTTATTTTTCTAGGTACTAATCGGTGATATAAGTAAGTTTTACCTTATTTATTGTAAATCTGCCTTTAGAAAATTAATTGGAATATTCTAAATTTCTCAATTAATAAAACTTAATTATATCCTCTAATAATCTTGTACCTTCCGACCCTAATAATCGCTTCTTGGTCTCGTCGCATCAAGGCACCTCAACGCAAAAAAAACAACGCAAATGGTTGTATGAGACAAATCGGCAATCGCATGTTATAGAATTATATCATGTTAGACGATTTTTTTTAAAAAAATACCACGTAAAAATACTTTTTTTCACGTTTGTCTACTGGAAACTTGGTAATGATTCAAAAAAAAAGATGTACAGTACAAAATAACAGGGAAACAATCTTTCGAGAAATTTAAAATTCCCGCATATATGATTATATATACCGAGTATGATGCAAGGCTGGAACAAGGGTTGCAGTTCGAAGATGGAGGAGAGTATAACTTGCCCATGTTTCTAGTTCAAATGCTACAATCGTTTCAAGTTCGAATGCACAACAGTAAACGTATACACCTTCACAATGTTTTCACCGTTGCAGCATTGAGACAGTATGTTCATTGTCTAGAGCCGGCATATAGCATGTAAGCAACATACATTGGGCAGAACTAGCTACATAACTTTAACAACTTCGATCTCTGGCTGAAACCTACACTATCAAAAATCAAATTTCTCGAGCTCAAAAAGAACATGGATATCACTCCAATAAAATAACTTAAGTAAGATAATAACACCTTTAGATGTTTTTGAACCGACCGCAATTTCTTCATATAATGCTTCTCCAAAAAGCACACGATAACTTTCCTCACATTCTGACATGACAATAGAGCTACATACAAAATTTACCAGCAAAATAGTCCAAAGACTCAATTTGGCCGCTCCTATTGTCTTAAGGTAAGCTTATATTATAAAGATAGGGAATTACAAAATCCATAGTCACCCATACAACAATTTCCAACAACCAGCCCTCCTACTTCAGCTACTTTAACAAAAAATCAACAAAACTCATCTATTACAGCTACTTTTGAAGCAGGCAAAAGAAATCGACCTCTCCTAGTAACCTCATCTCTAATCCCCTTAGAGACCTTCAAAGATACCTGATTCGAGATTGATGGAGGTAAGAAAGCACTATATTATACTCCATACATCTCAAGCAAAGATTACCCTTGCAGTTAGTGATGACTTTGGAAAGCATGACACATATATAATATAATCGAGCCATGACACGTGCTTAATAAATTTGAGCATCGTTGTTGTTGCTTCCAATTGATGCTTGCTTTTAACAATTTCCAATTTGTCCAAGGCAACTGCGCTTTTCAGTAAGAATTCAATCAATTGAAGCTGCCGATCCAAAGGTCCTGCGTAGCCATGGATGACCACGGTCTTAAGTTTTGTAATCTCACACGGAAAAGAGTCCTCCAATGGGAGCGGATCGTAACTATTGTCAAGTCCACGCTGTTTACATACAAAGACAAGAATTGATATAAATAAATTTGATAAATAGTTCGGCTAAAATAACAGAAAGGCACTTAGAAGTTACAACAGAAGTTAGAACAGCAACCTCCGTGATGTATATGACGAGTTCTTCCAAGTGTTTTAAGTTTCTCGTCAACTCATAGATGCCTCGGAGGCAGCTGTCACAGAACACCTCCAAATCAAGAACTACACGCTTCCATCTAATTTGCGAAAGCTGCAAGTCATGCATTACATGGAGCACTACCTGAAATTGAAAGAAATTGAAAATAAAGCCTTCCAACTTCCAAGTGTTTGGAACTTCGCATCAATCACTAGATACTAAATGCTCAAGAGGCAGTTTTGACAGAATATCCACAATCGCAAAACATAACGCTTCCATTTGTTCTGTAAAAGATTTATATCATCGATTGAGGAGAAGAATGGCTGACATGGAAGGACACTAGTAATATGAATTTTTTGGATCAGTCACTCATGATACCATGGCAGAATAAGCCAGACCAAAAACAATCAATAGTACTCCGCAGATTGGTAAAAGCAACATAATCACAGAATTAGCAAAGATCAAGGTTATATTATTTTCAGGGTTATATTACGAACTTACCTTAGAAGCATCCTCTGATGACTTGAAAACTTCACTACATGAGAACTTCTCTAGAAACATTTTACACCTTCTACGTTCATTAGCATCATCCCCACGGAAAAACAACCTTTGGAGGTTGACATCTCGAACAGAGGAAACATCGGTGATGTCTGGTATCCCTTTCAAGTTCAAACTCAAACTTTCGAGGTTGGGGAAATCAAACAGCCAGCTGCTCCTGTTAGTCCAGTTGTAATCATCAAAAGAAAATTTTCGAACGTTTGGAACACATAATGTCAGATCCGGTATTTGTTCATCGTCCGTTGTAATACTCAATTCTTGTAAGGAAGGGCATCCACGTATAAATCGTTGGAATCCGTCCTCACGCGTTTCCACATGATAAAGTATAAGCATCTTTAGAGATCCCAAGTTCACTTGAAGTCGGGAATCAATAAAGCAGCCACAGAGTTCGAGTTTAACAAGTGATTGACTACTGAAAATAGGAAAGTTGAAAGTTGTATCAAAGTCAATCTCAAACTCGAAGAGGAATATATCCTTTGCTTGTTTATCTAAAGCGAATCTCAGCCACATTATTGCATCATTGCCAACCTCACTTTCTTCAGTCTGTCTTGGCCATAAATAAAGACGAAATGTATCAATGAAGGGTCTTCTGTGAAACTTCAACACATTGCGGACATAAATGCAAAACCGCCTAGCATCATTTCTCACACTATTAGGGAATTCATCAGCTACAAGTTCAAGATTAGGAAGCAAAGTCCAAAGGTTTCCAAATCGACGAATCAACATCGTCCTAACGGCATCAAGAGTGGGCATAAATGACAGAACGTGAACAAGTACTTCATCTGGCATTTCACTCAACCTATCTCGACCCACATGGCAATCCGAAGAAGAAGAAGAAGAACCGTTACGCTTTTGGGACGCCATAGTTGTCAAGTACGGAGTATTACCTAAAAGATAATTAGACTACGTAATTAAAACCTTATCTCAAAAAAAATAAACTGAATTCAGCTTTCAAAATAAAAGAATAGCACGTCTAGTAAGAAACGGTCTGGTTGAATGTACTAAGAGACCAACATAACAGTGATATCAAAACTAATAGGAACGTCACGTACGAAACAAAATTACTCGTATTATTTAGAGATATACTCCATCTAATAACAAAATAAGTACAAATACGACATAAAATGATACGGAGTATTATTGATAGATCGTCACTTACTGGATTCTGGGATAAAAGAAACCCTAAGACATTACTGTACAATTTAAAATTGGGATGAAGAATGAGTGAGGCGCAGCTTACGTGGTGAAAAAAAGAGGAAGAAAAGGGATTTTACTTTGTTACTGCAACTTCTGTGTAAAAGGCCTCTTCGTTTTTGAGTGAATGATGAAGCACTGTTACATGTTTCCTTTATTTAATGTCACATTCTTTAACTTTATGACCTTTCGAGTTTCGAGTGACCTTTTAGTTACCTACCCCCCATTTCTAACCTACCTACGGAATACGGATGAGTAAACTTTCAAGAGATGATCGAAATTGTTATACAGAGTAGGAAATTGGGTTGGATCGGAGTATATCGGGTCAGCGTCTTTTTCGCATTGAGTCGGGTTGTGCATGTTATTTCGAGTCAATTAATATGGCGGATTTGTAAGAATTATGGATCTAATACAATATATCCCACCGTCCTTTAGATGTGAGGAGTATTTAATTGAAACAGGAAGAAACACAAAGGACGGAGGGAGTAGCTATCATTAAAGTTTAGCCCAAATATGTGATACTTACGTCATAATACAAATAATACGGCTTTATTTACGTCTTATAAATGTAGAGAACATTCTTACTTTTAAGTACATGATAGACGTATCTACTAAGACGGCTAATATAGGTAACTAGGGTTCATATCCTCCTTATATATAGTCAGGGTTATGGTCCTGACAGCACACTTTTGACCTAATCTCACATATATCTCATCAGTATGGAGATACCAAAGGCGAGTGCGTCTGTTAGAAGACCAAATTCAGAAGACCGACGTAAATATCTCAATCACTCTAGTAGTCTAGTGAAATTATTTCGGCTGATACAAAGAGACATTGGAGGACTGGCGTGGCTACGGCTAGTCCCGTTCCCTTTTTAGTGTAGTTTCATTTTATTTGCATTTTCGTAGCCTTTTTTGTCTTTGTTTCCTAGTTATGTCTTATGTTTCGTTTTGACGTTACTGTCGCTTCCTTTTATCCAAAAAAATATACTCTCTTTGTATCATTTATTTATTTGCATTTGATTAAAATATTTTTCACAATAAATATGAAAAACAAACAAATATACGAAGAACTCTCCAAGGGTGAAGTCCTGGTAAATGGGCTGATTTCCTTCACATAGCAACTCTTTAATTGGCCCATATTTTTCTGAAGATGAAAACATGCCTTGCAGAAATAATGCAACGGAAACCATTGGCCTAACTGTTAGGGCTATTATTCCGTGGCTCACACTTTTAAACTTGTCATCAGAAATTATTCCGTATCCATTAGGGATGGCAATGGGTCCAGGACCCGGTCCAGACCCGGCGGGTCGGACCCATATGGGTCGGGTCTGGGTCTCATTTTTTCAGACCCGGCGGATTCGGGTCGGGTCTGGATCTTATTTTTGAAAACCGGGTCCGGGTCCGGGTCTGAAATACTGAACCCGGACCCGACCCGTGGACCCGGCACTTTAATTTTTTTTTAAAAAAAACAAAAATCTACCGACATACATACGCAAAACTGCTAGCAAACAACTAAATTACTAAAATAACTCACTCTCTCACTTCTTTCCTCACCATTTCAATATTCATTCAAGGTTTCCTAAGACTGTTATGAATGAGTTTGTAAGAGTGTTTAATTTCTTAGTACAATATATGTCGTAGATAATTTTGTACGTGATAAAAAATACCGGCAAAATTTGAAATTTGGAAGAAATGAGGAATGTAGGACAAAATAAAATAAAATAGTGAGACCCGCGGGTAGACCCGGACCCGAACCGGGCCCGGCGGGTCTGGATCCGGGTCTTAAAATTTTGGACCCGACCGGGTCCGGGTCGGGTCCGGATCTAGGGTAATTTTGACGGGTCCGGGTCCGAATCCTAGTGGACCCGGTCCAGATCCGGTCCATTGCCATCTCTAGTATCCATATACACAAAAACGAGTATTATTTCTTATGACCCTGAAAATCAAACGAGTTGACGTTCTCAATTATTCAAGAATGTAAAATGATCAAGGTTGGTCAACATTTTTGATCTATTGGTAATCCATGTCATACAAACAAAATTAAATTAGGGAATCTTCCTCTTCCTTGGCTCCTCCTTGCTGGAGTACAGTGCCAGTGTGTGTCATCTTCCCTTTGAAAATAACGTTTTGGTTGGAATCTCAAATAATGTTTACTTCCTGTTCCTATTTCATTTTCTTTCATTTGCTCAACCATCCTTTTTATTTTTTTAAAGATGCATACATACAATTCTTAAATCTCAACAACTTTAAAACTTTTTCACCAATAATACTCTTATAAAACGGTCCTATAATAAAATATATAACATCATATAGTATTTCCTACCGAATATTTTATTTTTCTAGGTACTAATCAGTGATATAAGTTAGTTCTATCTTATCTGATAATCTTGTAGCTTCCGACCCTAATGACCGCTTCTTGATCTCATCGCATTAAGGCACCTCAAGGCAAAAAAACAACGCAAATGGTTGTATGAGACAAATCGACAATCACATATCACATAATTACTCCATGTTAAACAACCGACTTTTTTAAAATATTTTTTTATAAATTACCACGTGATTTTTTTTTCACGTTTGTCTACTGAAAACTTGTTAATGATTAATAAAAAAAAGATGTACTCTATACAAGGTAACAGGGAAACAATCTTCTGAGAAATTTAAAATTCTCAAATACGAGTATATGATTGTATACTGAGTATAATGCAGGGCTGGAACGAGGGTTGCAGTTCAAAGATGGAAGAGAGTATAACTTGACATCATTGGGAAGAACCGGCTACAATACTAGTATACTAATCTGTGAACCATAAAATTCGACCCTGCGATAATATAATAACAGAAACAAAAATAATACGGATACAATAAATTTTATTATTGAAAGATTGTGGGTATTACAATTTCCATAACTCTCTTGATTCCAACTCTAGGGTTTTTTGTGTGGTTTGGTATTTGGTGCAGTTCGTAAGTCTTATCGACTTATTTACGAACTGGATACCGTGCGAGGGTCTTATCGACTTAATCTCGCATTGGGATAGTTTTTTCCTACAATTTGGTAGTAGGGAAGAGATGCGACTTTTTTGTGTGACTTCGACCTCCCCTTAAACCCTAAACACAGATTCCAATTTATAGTTGAAATCTGTCTTACAGAATAAGAAAAGTATATAAGCATATTCTTTGATATCTGGAGATATTTATTTTATATGAAAATATCTTCAGATATCAACAAATATGGAACAAATTATCGAACACCAAAATATAAAATTTCGGTGTCTACATATGCCCCCTCGAGACTTCGGGATGTATCGAAGGACAGGTGGTGCAGGCGTCAGTGGCACTTCTTGCTTCTTGGGAATTACCACTGGAGTGATGAATTTGATAACGTTGTTTTCTTTTAGTTCGTCTTTTTTTTCCTCAGCACGAACTGCAGCTGCATCCTTTCTGATGACGTTCTTTTCCAGCTTGCCTCCAGCCCCAGTTAAGGAGATGACGGTTGGCATAAACTCGTTAGGCATTGCATCTTCATCGAAAAACTTTGCATCCGCGAAGAAGGTATCGGCCTTGGAAAATGGTTTGGTATCTTCATTTATTTTTCTTTCACCCCCTCGGTAGTACTTCAAACATTGATGAAGGGTTAAAGCGACGATGCCATTCTCATGCTTCCAGGGCCGTCCCAGCAGTAACCCATAGGATGTCTTGGCTTCGATCACATGGAACAACACGTCAGAAGAAAGGTCATCCATGGTAAGGTTTACGCGGATCATCCCGATTGCACACTCTCCTGTCAAGTTGAAACCGTGAATTACCGTCCGACTACCGGTAAGTTCCCCCACGGTGATGCCCAATTCCTTCATTGTAGCTTTTGGCATTATGCTGACTCCTGAGCCTCCATCTGTCAAGATTCGCTTGACCTTTTTCCCTTTGATATAGCCGGACACATAGAGTGGCCTATTATGAGGCTTAGATCCGAGGAGTAAGTCTTCATCCGAGAAAGTCAAGGCAGCGTTGCAGGAAAGACATTGGCTTGATTGCTCTGGGGGTTCCGCCACATCCTTCATCTTGCCGGCGTATAGCTCTGGCTTATCGAGTCCTTGGAGGATCAACTCGCGACTCTCTTTAGGAAGATGGAATATTTGTCTCCATCCCATGTTTGCAGGAAGTCCATCCAGTGCCCTAACGACCTTCATCTCCTTTTGAGGTTGCGCCTGCTGTGAAGGTTCAGGTTCGTTTACATCACTTTCTTCCACTTCTTCACCGTGATCAGCAGGTGAAGCGGAGGCGGTGCAAACAACCACTTCATCCAGGTAATCTTCTGGAAAGAACTCTTCGAGAGTAATCAGACTAAGTGGCTTCTGTTCCAGCAGATCCTCAGGTAAGACATGCGACTTAACGATCGTTTTAGACTTCTTCTTTCCTTTTGATCTGCGAGGCCGCGACTTTCTTGCTTGTTTCCGACGGCGGTGAACAGGCTTGCTTTCTTGATTTCTTGATTTGCTTTCTTGATTTGTGACTCTGAAGGCGGCGACGATGCTAGCCTCGGGATCCACAATGTCACGGGCTCGAGGGTCCCAAATTGTAGCATATGCGCGGTCAATTGATTATCTGCTTTTGTTGTCTCTTGTCCCGGTTGCTCTCCGACTACCGTAGCTTGGTTTGTTGCCAACGTTTCATCAAGATCAAGGATTATCTTCCCGTCCCTTGAAAGCTGCATGATTTTTTCTTTGAGCGTTATACACTTCTCGATGGGGTGACTCACCAGTCCGTGATAACGACAGTATTTAGGATCGTTTGTCTTGTCAGCTTGCTCGGGCCGCTTGGGCTCTGGTAGCTGTATGATCTTCTTCTCCAGTAGATCGTCGAGCATCTCTGACAAGTCCGAATCAGGAAATGGGTACTTCTTAGCTTGCAGTCCTTTCAATGTAGGCCTATTTCGCCGATAGTCATATGAGAATGACTCATTCCGTTTTTCATCTTTTGACCTGCCTGAGATCTTGACTGGTCCACTACCTGCGTCGACGGTCATTGTCTCCTTTGTTTTTAACCCCTTTTCGGTCTTCTTGAATTCCTTCTTTTCACCAGGTGCTTTAGAGGAAGACGCTCGGTTCTTGCCGCGCCCTTGTTTGATGGTGATTTCCATGTCATGTGCCCGAGTTGCCAAATCTTGAAAGCTTCTTGGCTTAATCCCATGTAGAATGTACAGAAGATCCCAGTTCATGCCATTGATGCACATTTCGACCGCGGAAGCTTCACTCAGACGGTCTTTGCATTCCAGACTTAGTGCACGCCAGCGGTTGATGTAGTCAATGACCGGTTCCTCATCCCACTGGGCAGTGTTTGTCAGCTCGCTCATGATAACGATGCGTCTGGTACTGTAGAATCGGTTCAGGAATTCGTCTTCCATCCGAGTCCAGTTGTCGATTGATTCCGCTTCTAAATCTGTGTACCAGTCGAAAGTTATTCCCTTGAGAGAGCATACGAACTACTTGACAAGGCGATCACCCTCAGTTCCAGCGTTGTTGCATGTCTCCACGAAGTGCGCAACATGTTGCTTCGGATTACCCTTCCCATCGAACATCTTAAACTTCGGGGGTTGATATCCAGCAGGCATGCGCAGGTCATCAATCCTTTTGGTGTAAGGCTTGATGTACCGTCCAGTGGGATTATTTTCTCCGAGTTGGGTCTTGATTGCGTTGGCTATCAGACTCCGCAACTGCTCTGAGGTGTAAGCTCCAGGCTCTTTCTTTGAAGGCTTTCCACCTTGAACTCCGTCATCCCTTTCACTGTCGCTCCCGCGGATGCTGCTCTTCTCACTGCCACTGTCATTGTGCACACTAGGAGTAGGTGTAGGCATTAAAAATTTATTAAAGTGCTGATTAAATTAAATTAATTAATTGTTTTGAGTTAATACGACATTTTAACTCAATTTAATTATTTTGTCCCGAGTAAATGAAATATGGGTCGATCCGAATTACAAATTGGCTTATTTGGATCATTAAACCCGAAAGAAGACAAATTGGGCCAATGTCACTCATAAGCCCATAAACGGGCCTGTGATTACAAAGTCCACCAAGGAGAAATAAAACTCTATAAATAGAGCTCTTCTCATTCATTTGAAGGCAATTGGAAAATTTTGAAGAAAATGATCCAGAGAGAAAAAGACAAGAAGTCGCTACAAGCTCTTCATCAAATCCGTCGCAAGCAGTCAGAAGATCCAAGACAAATTCAAACATTCAAGGGAGATTCAAGTCCAAGCGACCCTCTCGAGAATATCAAATTACACGCACGCAAGGCAGTACAAGTCAGCTACGCACGCGTCCCTCACGTGTACCGCGTACACATGTTCCCTAAACGGCATTAGAATCAGAGGATACATTAGAGATTGTACACAAACTTTTGATAAATAATTAATAAAATTTATTTGTTTCCTTGTTTTGTATTTCAGTTTTCTGCGATACAAAATTTGTGGTTACAAATTTTGGTGAACCCGACGTGAAGATTTTCGCTCTTCATCTCCAATCTCGACAGATCAAGATCTGTAGAAGTCATGGGGGCCAACAAAATCGACCTCAAGTCTTTCTACAAAGTTTCGAGACAA
This sequence comes from Agrostemma githago, assembly GCA_958450325.1. Classification (NCBI taxonomy): domain Eukaryota; kingdom Viridiplantae; phylum Streptophyta; class Magnoliopsida; order Caryophyllales; family Caryophyllaceae; genus Agrostemma; species Agrostemma githago. The sequence continues at coordinate 73,653,089 of OY288247.1, read as the reverse complement.
AGTTGCAACCGACTTCGAAGTCTCCACAACAAGTCTCGAGGGGGCATTTATAGACACCAAAATTTTATATTATTTTGGTATCTATTTAGGAATAATATTTTAGTATTTAGAGATAATTATCAATAAATATTGTGACAATATCTTAGATGCTTTAGAATATTCTTAACTTCCTCCCTAAGATACTAGGCTATAAATACGGGTTTTGTGTCTAGGTTTAGAGGAGGTCAGATGGAATAAGTCTCAAAACGACACAATCATCCTACTACCAAATTGTAGGTAAATGGAATAAGTCACAAAAAAGACCCCACCTTCCCCCTACGGAATTCAAGTCGATAAGACGTCCGTAGTACTATCAAAATCTAACCTTCGAGATTGGAATCAAGAGATCCACGAAAATTGTAACACGCAATCTTTCGATTATCAAATAAAACTCATGTTCTCATATTATTTTGTATCTGTTATTATATTATCGCAGGTTCGAAATTTTATGTTTTACAGTAGGCTTTTCGCGGAGCTCAATCACCTCCTTTTGAAGATCTTCAATCTTCTGGTTCTTCTCTTCATTCTCCCTTTGCATTTTTTCAACGAGTTTGGCCAGCTCCGCGACTTGATCTTCAAGGCTGGAACCACTAGCCATCATCACCGAAGCGTTGATGGGAGTGGTGGCTTCCTTCTTCATTGGCGACACCTTAGGCTTGCGCGGAGAGGCGGTGTTGCTCCTAGAGCTTCCATCCTTGCGTGAAGGAGAAGAGGTCGCAATCATGGCTTTAGCAGCAGCAGCTATTGAGGCAGCAGAAATCTTACGTGGTCTAGTAGGGACATGGGCGGCGCGTAGGCTGGCGGCAGCAGCGTCGAGAGCAACCTTCTTCGCCTTTGCCCTGGTGACCATGCCAACAGATTGTTGGAGAGCGTGAGCGTAGGTCTTCCTGGGGGTGTTGAAAGTGTTGTTCTGATTGGTAGACATCTTCTTGAAAAGTTGTCTTGGTTGCTTCAGCGGTAGAGATGAGAGGTAGAGATTTTCACGTCGGGTTCACCAGTTTGTAAAACATAAAATTTCGAACCTGCGATAATATAATAACAGATACAAAATAATATGAGAACATGAGTTTTATTTGATAATCGAAAGATTGCGTGTTACAATTTCCGTGAATCTCTTGATTTCAATCTCGAAGGTTAGGTTTTGATAGTACTACGGACGTCTTATCGACTTGAATTTCGTAGGGGGAAGATGGGGTCTTTTTTGTGACTTATTCCATTTACCTACAAATTTGGTAGTAGGAGGATGGTGTCGTTTTGAGACTTATTCCATCTGACCTCCTCTAAACCTAGTCACAAGACCCGTATTTATAGCCTAGTATTTTAAAGAGGAAGTTAAGAATATTCTAAAGCATCTAAGATATTATCACAATATTTATTGATAATTATCTCTAAATACTAAAATATTATTCCTAAATAGATACCAAAATAATATAAAATTTTGGTGTCTACATAATCCCTTCTATTTTGAGTATTCCTTCCAATTTTCTTTTTGAGCTTAAGTTGAGTTTTCTTTCTACTCTTCTTTTTGGATATACTTTTAATCATTCTTTATTCTTCTTTCAATTCTTTATTCTTTTCCTCTCTACCTAAATCCAACACCTTTTCACTTCATACCCCCATCTTTTGCAATTTATACCCCACTTTTTACCCATTTCTTAATCTCTCTTCAAAAAAAATTGGGAGGAATACTCTAACTAGGAAGGAGTATCAAAAAACAAATTTCTCGAGCATTAAAAAGAACATTGATATCACGCAAATAAGATAACTGAAGTAAGATAATAACACCGTTGCATATTTCTGAACCGCAATTTCTACCTATAATGCTTCTCCAAATATTTACAATAACTTTCATCGGATTCTAACATGACAATGTAGCTACATATCAAATTTACCAGCAAAATAGTCTATGGACTCTCGACTTGGTCGCACCTATTGACCGGTATAACGATATCTGATTCGATGGTGATGGAGGAATAAAAACACTCTTTATTATACTTCATCCATCTCAAGCGAAGATTAGCCTTACTCTGGTGATGACTTTTTAAAGGTTGGCACGTGCTTAACAAATCCGACCTCCTGTCTTGCTTCGTTGCTTGCAACTGATGCTTGCTTATAACAATTACAATTTGTCCAAGGCAGTTGCACTTTTGAGTAAGAATTCAATCAGTTGAAGCTCTCAATTCAAAGGTTCTTCGTAGCCATGGACGACTACAGTCTTAAGTTTTGGAATCTTACACGGAAAAGAAACCTCCAATGGGAGCGAATCGTAACTCTTTTTGGCACGTGCATGTTGTTACATATAATGTTGGAAGCGGTACTTCACTCAAAATTAACATCACCGAAATGTATTTTCTTTGCTTGTTTATCCAAAGCCAACCTCAACCACATAGTGGTATTGTGAAGAGTTGAGTGTATGATTAGAGTTCTTGATTATTGTATTGTAGGTATGAAAGGTTAGAAAGAATCGGAGAGAAGGGAGGAGATATGTGTCAATGTTATTAATAAATGACTATGAACTAGTTTTTTTACCCGTGAAAATCACGGATATATTTCAAATTGACGGTCACAATTTTGTTTTTAAAATTAATTGTGACAAATTGTCACGATTATTTGTCACAACTAAATTGTGACCGTATTTTTGTTATTTTGAAATAAAATTGTTTATTACTCCCTCCATTCATATTCAAACTACACATTTTCTATTTGCACAAGTTTTTAGGAGACCAATAGAAAATTATTAAAGTACAATGTAATGACTCATCATCTACTTTATTGTGTCATCAAGAAGTATATAAGATGGGCCATAAGAACATTTTTTGTAAATAGACCATAAAGTAAGGGTAAAAGTGTCATAATAATTGACCAAAAAGAAAATGTGACAAGTGGATTTGAATGAACTAAAAAGGAATATGTGTAGTTTGGATATGAATGGAGGGAGAACGAAATAAGTTTTATATTTTGGTGCAAATATGATGGGTTAAAAGCTTATTTAAAAATAGATAAATGTTTCTATTAATTCGTATTCTATTTTTTATAAAAACATTGTCTTTGTTAAAATGCCGAAGCTCATCACCAAGGGAAAGGATATTCTATCTAGAGCCGGTAAACAATTACACGACATGAAACATGAAGGTTTGGTTTGAGACTTTGATGATGACTCATTTAGGTAACTAATTCAACACATACCCTATGCAAAACTTAATTGGATTGGATTTAGGTTGAGGGGTTTGTGACTCATATTAACACAACCCGATCCAATCTATTTTGCAAGTATAATGAGCACTATATATAGAAAAAGTCATTTGAGGTTAAGTTGTAAATCTATTATTCGTAGATGAGTAGAGTTTATTTATTATACGTGGAAATACTTCCATGTATCATTATGAGATACGGGTCAGTTTATTTGTTTTTACTTTTTTGGTGCAAAATAAATATTATATTCGTGATGTCTTGGATTTAATTTGCAACAAATTTCTATTTCGTTATTTATTACTCCGTACTTACTTGTCTCACATCATATCATGTGTGATCGAGATCACCCATATTTATCATGACCCAAACAAATGTGCTCACTGGTTAGCCAACAAAGGGGTATCTCAATCATCGAGATCATGTGTGTGTGCTAGAAAGCTCGATTCTCCCGTGGAGTTATTTCAGCTGATCCAAAGAGACATTAGAAGAGTGGCGTGGCACGGCTAATCCTGTTTCCTTTGTAGTGTAGTTTCGTTTTATTTGCATTTCATAGCCTTTCCTGTTTGTGTTTCCTATCGTGTCTTCTGTTTCATTTTGACGCTACTGTCGCTTCGTTTACCAAAAAAAATGAAGTTGTAAAACAAATTTAAATTTTACATACTTAAGACTAAATAGTTGTTTCAAGTAGTGGTTTTACTCATTTTTGAGATAAATTGGTACTTCAAATCGTGATTTATATGATTTTACACCCCAAGTAAACTATTTCAAAATAAAAAATCGCAGAAAGTTATCTCAAGTGACGTGATCATACAAGGATTACAAGCTACACTAGATCCTTATTCACAACACGTTTATTTGAACTTCGGAAACATGGACACGTTTGAACTAGAACGAGGGTTGCAGACTTGCAGTAGTTCAAAGACGGAGGAGATCAGAGTATACCTTGACGATGTTTCTAGTTTGAATGCTACAATCGTTTCACGTTCAAATGCACAACAACAAACGTATACCTTGACAATGTTTTCACCGTCGCAACATTGAGACAATATGTTACTATGTTCACTATCCGAGCCCGGCAGAGCATGTAAGCAACCTACATTGTTCAGAACTGGCTACATAAATTTAACACTGGCTGAAACCTATGCTGTTAAAAAGCAAATTTCTAGAGCTTCAAACAGAACACAGATATCACTACTCAAATAAGATAACTGACATAGGATAATACTCCGTAAGTACTGTAATAAACACATTTACATGTTTTTGAACCGCAATTTCTACATACATATAATGCTTCACCAAAATATTCACGATAACTTTCCTCACATTTTGACATGGCAATGGAGGAGCTACATACAAAATTTACTAACAAAATAGTCTATAGATTCTTGACTTGGCCGCCCCTGTTGACCACTATGATACCAGATTCGAGGATGATGGAGATAAGAAAACACTATATTATACTCCATACATCTCAAGCAAAGATAACCCTTGCAGTTGGTGATGACCTTTGAAAGGTTGACACGTGCTTAACAAATTCAAGCTCCTTTATTGCTCGCAATTGATGCTTGCTTGTAACAATTACCAATTTGTCCAAGGCAGGTGTGCTTTTGAGTAAGAACTCAATCAATTGAAGTTCCCGATTCAAAGGTTTTTCGTAGCCATGGATGACCACAATCTTAAGTTTTGAAATTTCACATGGAAAAGAATCCTCCAATGGGAGCGAATCGTAATTATGGTTGCCTTGGTTGTCATATGTAGGCTGTTTATATACAAAGACAAAAGAGTTGATATCAATGAAGTTGATAAATAGATCAGCTAAAAGAAAGGAAAGGCACTTAAGAGTTAGAACATCAACCTTGATGTATATGATGAGTTCATCCAAGTGTTTTAAGCTTCTGGTCAACTCATAAATGCCTCGGAGGCAACTGTCACAGAACACCAGCAAATCAAGAACTACCCGCTTCCATCTAATTTGCGAAAGCGGCAAGTCATCCATTACATGGAGCAATGCCTGAAATTCAAAGTATTTGACAATAAAGCCTAACTATAACAAAATTCCCATATACCGAGCTCTTCCAATTTCCAAGTGTGCTCAAGAGGCAGTTTTGACAGAATATCAGCAATCGCAAAACAACATTATTTCGTTTGCTTTGTACAAGATGTATATCATCGCTTGAAGAGAAGAATGGCTGACATGGAAGGACACTAGTAACATGATTTTTTTGATCAGCCACTCGAGACACCATGGCGGAATAAGCCAAAGTGCCAAACCATAAACAATCAATAACAGATTGGTAAAAAGCAATATAATCACAGAATTAACAGAATAAGCACAATTGTTAGAAAATCTAGGGGAGCAAACATCTGTTATAAACCAAAGATCAGTGATTCAACATTATATTATTTTCAAGAAATACCATACATGAACTTACCTCAGAAGCATTATTTGATGATCGGAAAACTTCACTACATGAGAGCTTCTTTAGAAACATTTTCCACATTTTATGTTCAATAACGTCATCCACACGAGAATAAGTAAACCATTCGAAGTAGACGTCTCGAACAGATGAAACATCGATCATGTCTGGTATCCAATTCAATCTCAAATCCAAGCATTTGAGGTCGGGGAAATCAAACAGCCAAGAATCATCATAGGCGTTGTGTGTCTTACAAACGGATAATTTACGCATGTTTGGAGAACTAAATCTCAGATTCGTTAATCCATAAACGTCATCAAGACTCAATTCTTGTAAGGAAGGACATCCACATATAAATTGCTGGAATGCCTTGTCACAGATACTCACACACTCAAACATAAGCTCCCTTAGAGATACCAAGTTCACTTGAGGTTGAAGATCGATAGTGCAGCTAGAGAGTTTGAGTTTAACCAGTGATTGACCAATGAAAATAGGAATGTCGGAAGCTGTACTATTGCACTCAAATTCAACGGCACCGAAATCTATTTCCTTTGCTTGTTTATCCAAAGCCAACCTCAACCACATACTCATTTATCACTAGCTTCCCTTTTAACATCATCATCAAAATCTACATCTATATAAACTTTAATTTTATCAATGAAAGGTCTTCTGTGAAACTTGAGCACATTGCGGACATAAATGCAAAACCACCAAGCATCATCCCCCGTGTCATCCTCGAATACATCAACTACAAATCTAAGAGTAGGAAGCAAAGTCCAAAGGTTTCCAAATCGACGAATCAACATTGTTCTAACAGCATCAAGAGTGGGCTTAAAAGCAGGCCCGTCAAATCAATTTACAATGCCCTGTTCTATAAATCAAAAGGAGGCCCCAACGATTTCAAATACTTGATCGTAAAATTGTAAACATTATAAATTGAATATAAAATATGTTAATTAGGGGACTATAAATCATAAATAAAAATTTGTATTAACATATTTCACATTTTTGGATTGTGTACTCCTTGTGTCCATGCTAAACCTATATATATTGGACCCTATATTGTTTGGGCCCTTGTTCTTAGAACGGTTTGAACATGCTGTTAGACGGCCCTGCTTAAAAGAAAGAATGTGAACGAGTACTTCATCTGGCATTTCACTCAACCTATCTCAGCCCACATAGTAATCCGAAGAAGATTGTTTACGCTTTCGGGGCGCCATATTTGTCAAGTACCAAGTAATTACCTGAATTCAGCTTTCAAAATTAAAGAAACCCTTAAACATTACAATTAAGATTGGGATGAAGAATACCTGATCAAAGAAGAAGAAGAAGAAGAAAAGGGATTTTACATTATTACTGCAAGTGTAAATAAAGCCCTTTTGTTACCCCTCATTTCTACCCTAGCTACGGAGGACGGGAGGAGTAAACTTTCGAGTGATATTCGAAAGAGTCGAGTTGGCAATCGGATGGGACGAGTCAGATTTGGGTTGGGTCAAGTCACGTTATATCGAGTTCAACTTGTATTGGGTCGAGTTGAGGTCGGTCCAGGCAGTTATGAGGTCAGGTCATTTCGAGTCAATTAACATGGCGAGTCAGGTCGGTTTTGCGTCGTGTCATTATCGGGTCAAGTTACTTTATTGTATTAATATTTCCTAATAAGTTTAAGTTTTCTGACGTTTAATTACTTTGTTAGTAAATCCAACGTGTCAAGCGAAACAATAAATCACTTTCATTTGAATCAATTTAAAACATTATCACTTGTCTGGTTACCAATCTAATCAAGTTGGGTTCAAATGTTGATTACCAATCGAACAATAGGAAATATTAGTTCATGGAAATAAAACTAGATTTTGATCAAATACAAGTTTTTACTACAACTATATCGTACACGTTAAACCATCTCATTAAATAAATTGATTCAGAGTTTGAAATACTCAAATCCAGATTGATCAACAGGCCTAGAGAAGAAATATGTGTTGAATTCTTGAAGGGTGAAGTCTTTGTAAACAGGCTGATTTTCTTCGGATAGTAGTTCTTTAATAGGTCCATATCTTTCTGGAGATGAGAACAAGCCTTTGAAAAATAATGCAATGGAAACCCTTGGCCCAACTGTTTGGGCTATTACCCTGTGGCTCACACTCTTGAGCTTGTCATTCGATAATATCTGTGAACAACACTTGTATAAGGGATCATTCTGTTCAAATCGAAAGTGTACCATGTCATCATTGCGACTAATTATCCGCAAATTTTTTACTATAAAACCGTTTTATATAAGTATATACACGGAAAAGAAAATGAGTGTAACGAAACCTGGAGTAAGTCACCGATGTTAACAATCAAAGCGCCAGGATGAGGCGTAACATTAACCCATTGATTGTGATGAAGAACTTGAAGGCCACCAATGTGGTCTTGCGAAAGTAAGGTGATGAATGAGGAATCAGTGTGTTTGCTGGTTCCCAAGGTTAACTCTGGCTTGGGACATGAAGGGTAATAGTGGCAAACAAAGTTCCATGCTTTGTTGCTTCCTTTGTTTGGAAGGTAATCTGGTTTTAGTCCAAGACCTACTGATATTAGCTCTAGTATCAGATCCCCTAACTTTAAGGCATGCTTCAAGTATTCCTCCATTGCTTCCCTGATTTATTAATGTCAAACAGAGTACAAATTACGAAGTATAAATTATTGTCCCGTTTCATCTCAATCATTTGTTTATTCTTTGTTAGAGGTATTTTAATCAAATATTTCGTATAAATAAGGAGTATACCATTCATATAACAAAACTCAATCAAATGTTCCACGTTTTCATTTTGGGTTATTCACTAACATGTTCTACATTTTTTTTACATGATTTGCGATTCTCAGTTTTTGTGACGGGACATTTCTCCTGAACTTTCATTTTTCTTCGAATATCCTCATTTTTTTTAATCATGTTCTCTAAATCAGAGAGGAATATTATCGAGAAGGGTTCGCTTAAAATGAAGTATTTTATCATGGGATAATATAATGATGCTAAAATGAATTAGAAAATGGAAGAATATAGTAATGATGTTAAACAAAAATGAAGAAAAAGAGATAAATATAGTCTCTTTTGGAGTTTTGGGTAAAACATTACTTTCCCGCTTATCATAAGTAATGAGAATCTATATAGAGCAATTGTTACTCCCTTCTGTACCCTTTACATCATATGATATCAACACTAATCACCAACTTCCTCATTTTTTTTCTTGGCCGTTTGCAGCTGGGAGACGCTATTTCGCCTCAGTCGGGTTTATAAGTGACTCCTAAAGGTTACTCCCTCTATAGCCAATTGGTTTTAGAGTGGAACACTCTTGTCTTGTGAGTGGATTCTTCCCGTCTCGAGTGTAGCCCAGGCCCGTTATGTAATTTCACAATTTTAAATTTCATTACCCTCTTCATTACCGTCGTTCCAAGCGAGTCCTTAATCGTGATAGATTATCATTCGATTTATATATGTAGATGTAGATATGAAAAAAATGAGGAAAAACCTGCAAATTTGAGGTAATTCTTGAGGATCAAATGAGCCAGTAAACATAGTACTGAGAGACAAGGAATCCCTCCAATTAGCCGCTTTTGATTTATAGAAATCATAGTTTGTATTATACGTGACAGCTTTAGAACCACCACGTCCATAATATTGCTTCTTAACCTCGTCATCTTGTTCATGAAACATCCTCGTACCTTCAATCATATTATTCAACACTTGTACCGGAATCCCGTGATTAACCACTTGAAAAAATCCCCATGTCTCTGATGCCGACAACACATCCTTCACGATCTCGGCTTTTTGACTACCGTCTTTTTAGTTGACATGAGCAAGGTCTATGATCGGAATGGTTATGTCTTGGGTACAAGTTTTTAAATCGTTTGAACGGTCTTCGAGTGATCGAATAAAGATGCTTGGAACTTCGACTTCAACTTCGCTTGTTGCTTCGTCTAGTAGCCCTTTTACTCCGGTTTTTCGATCGTCGAAAGCCTTGAGATCGTTGGTTCGATCATAGCAACTTTGGCTATCCATTTGAATGTTAAAGGTTGTTCCGTACGACTTTTGGTTTGGTATGTTTTCAGATTAGTAATAAATGGGGAAAATGGAGTGGAGAAATAGAATGAATACTCGAGAGTGGAGTAGGTGGAGGTCTTACTTTTCATGTGGGGTCCAATAACGACCAGATATTTTCCATGTTCTCCAACTATACAAAATTCACCGAAATGTACCGTTACAAGAGAGACACTTACCCAGTTGATGGTGCACAGTAAGAGAGAAGAGACAAGAATTTTTACAAAGACTTAAACGTACTCTACGCCTCATAACTTAAGTAAACCTTTATGAAATATGTATTTTACGAGTATGACATAATTTTAGATAATAAATATCAAAATACGGAATACTCCCTCCGTTTTTTAATATAAGTCATTCTCACTTTTCGAGACAACCCCTTCTCTCTTCAATATCTCTCACAACCTAAGAAAAAATACCATGAAATGTATACTCATTTGAAAGTTCTTTTCGTAAGGAATTTTATGGAGCAATTTTTAAAAATTTTGGAATAATATATTTACATAAAAATTAAAGTCAAAGCCTCACCTCGAAAAAGTCAAACGTCATATAAAAAAATACGGAGGGAGTATATACAATTTTTTTCCATGCCCTCTCTTGAGTAAAATCTTGCATCCGTCCTTACATATATATACCTTTCCGAAGAAGAGAAGATTAATAAAGAATAGGCACAACTTAAGTTCAACACTTAGAGTATTCAAAGTCATTAAAATTGTTTTAAAAAAATCTTCTTTGCGATTGAGTCGGGGAGATAGCCACAATAATATTAAAACGATTCAAATATTTAAGACAGTAACAGTTGCGTGGTTACCAATCTAATCAAGTGGGGTTCAAATAAAGTCGGGTATGGGTCACTTATTATCGAGTTGTCGGGTCACAAGTGGAAGATCGAGTTACCAAAAATTTGGGGTCATTAAGGAATAGGAAATATTAGTTCATGGAAATAAAATTAGATAAAATATAAGTCTTTACAACTAGTATATAGTACGGTTAAAACCGTCTCATAAATGAATTGATTTAGAGTTTGAAATACTCAAATCCAGAATGATCAATAGGCTTAGAGAAGAAATATGTGTTGTATTCTCGAAGGGTGAAGTCTTTGTAAACGGGTTGATTTTCTTCGGATAGTAGTTCTTTAATAGGTCCATATCTTTCTGGAGATGAGAACAAGCCATTGAAAAATATTGCAATGGAAATCCTTGGCCCAACTGTTTGGGCTATTACCCTGTGGCTCACACTCTTGAGCTTGTCATTCGATAATATCTGCAAACACCAATACCTGTACTCCGTTAGAATTTTAGTCTGTCACAAGAAAAATTAACTGATTTATGAGAGTTGTTTTCGTCCTTTATTTCAAGGTTTTTCCTTTATTTCGAGGTTTCACTCCTTTACATTAGTATAGTTCTTAGATTTCAAGAATTATGGGCAAGATCATGAGAATAATGGAATCCCTACGTACGGCGATACAATTGAGGTCAGATCTCGGTCTACTATTTGTCAAAATAGAGAAAGTTCATCATCATGGAGGCTATTTCATCAGATCTATAGATTTCTTCGCGAAAGGCTGTGTAAATAAACAGCGATATATAAAAGGCTATGCAGAAGCGCATTATTCTAATAGTGATCTTTGTCTAAATGATGTTCTTTATTTATTTTTCACAAATCTGTATTCAGTTCAATTTGACATCGTTTGTAGATGCCGGATGACTTATTATTAATGATATTGATCTTCACTTCAAAAACTGATTTCTGAAATCTTGAGTGAATCTTTATTGTAAAATCCAAACTCACCATGTTATTACGACTAATTATTCCATATAATTGTATGATAAACCCGTTTTATATGCAGAAAAGAAAAGGAGTGTAACAAAACCTGGAGTAAGTCGCCGATGTTAACAACCAAAGCGTCAGGACGAGGCGTAACATTAACCCATTGATTGTGATGAAGAACTTGAAGGCCACCAATGTGATCTTGCAAAAGTAAGGTGATGAATGAGGAATCAGTGTGTTTGCTGGTTCCCAAGGTTAACTCTGGCTTGGGACATGCAGGGTAATAGTGGCCAACGAAGTTCCATCCTTTGCTGCTTCCTTTGTTTGGAAGGTAATCTGGTTTTAGTCCAAGACCTACTGATATTAACTCTAATATCAGATCCCCTAACTTTAAGGTATGCTTCACGTATTCCTCTATTGCTTCCCTGATTTAATTATTATTAATGTCAAACATAGTACAAATTACAAACTATTATTCTCCTTTCATATCAATGATTTGTTTACTCTTTGTAAAAATTATTTTTATCAAATACATAATATAAATAAATCGTTAAGATTGAGAATTCGATAATAATCAATTACTCCCTCCACTTCTCTAGTCAGGATGTTCCACATTTTTGTTTTTTTTTTTCTGTACGGAGTACATGATTTGCGATTTTTTATTTTTTTTGTGACACCACATTTTTCCTAAACTTTTGTTTTTCTTCTTCAAATATCCTCGTTTTTTATATTCTTCTCAAAATCAAAAAGGAACATCAAAGAGAAGGGCTTGCTTAGAATGAGTTATTTTATTAAGAGATAATAATGCTAAAATGAATTACAAAATGGAGGAGTGTATTGATAAGTTAAACGGAAATGGAGAAAAACAGGTAAATATATTTTCTTTTGGGTAAAACATTACTCTCTCTTCCCATAAGTAACGCAAGCATGTGGGGTAATTGTTACTCCTTTCTTGCCTTTTCCATCATAAAATATCAACACTAAGAGCAACCACAATGGTTTGGTTTCCATTGTGGTCCATTTGCCGCCACGTTATTTACTTACAAACCCAACACTTATGCACTTGTATCAACAATGGTAAAAGTCCATCCAAATTCATAAATGGATCTCACCCATAATCTACTTCCAACATTTAATTTCTACTAATAAAATATCATATATTTAATTAATAATCATTTTAGATTACTTTAACAATGAACTAATAAAAATAATTAATACAAACGCTTTTAAAAGAAAATTAAACAAAATTACTTTTACATGATTATTATTTTAACATTATAAAAACTTGCATATTATTCTCCAACAAAATTAAAAAATTAATTTAAAAAATTTATAATTTATACTCCCTCCCCCCACATTAATGTTCCCACTTCAATATGACACATGGATTAAAAAAATTGATAATGAATGGTGGTAAATTGTTTGGTGGAGTTCTAGAAGTCAAAAGGAAAATTTTGAAGTGGAAAAATCTTAGTGGGGTTTCCGGAAAGTGGGAAAATCTTAGTAGGGGGAGAGAGTAGCAAATTGTTCTAAAAGAAAATTATTGTTAATAGAAAAAATAATAGAATAGATAAAAATTGGTTAAACATAAGCAATGAAGTTTATGGAGTGTGCAAAATAACATGAGTGTGCAAATGAAATGAATTAGGGGGTGTGCAGCAATATTTATGTTGCATGCAATTTCAATCTCACAAATGGTCACATTCATTGAATTTTTAATTGTTGCGTGACCCACACTCCCTCTCACTATTTTCCAAGAACAAACCACGAACTTCATGCAACAATAACAGCGGTTACGAACTCCTTCACAAACCACTATTGTGGATGCCCTAATCACCAATTTCCTCAATTTTTCTTCTTATTTTCAACTTCATTTTATCCCTAACAAATTATCATCATCCCAAGAGAACCTTTAATTGGAACCGATTATCATTTATATATGTAGATGTAGATAACTAGATACGATAAAAAAAAAAGAGAACAAACCTGCAGATTTGAGGTAATTGTTGAGGATCAAATGAGCCAGTAATCATAGTACTGAAAGACAGGGAATCCCTCCAATTAGCCGATTTTGATTTATAGAAATCATAGTTTGTATTATACGTGACAGCTTTAGAGCCACCACGTCCATAATACTGCTTCTTAACCTCGTTATCTTGTTCATGAAACATCCTCGTACCTTCGATCATATCATTCAACACTTGTTGCGGAATCCCGTGATTAACCACTTGAAAACATCCCCATGTCTCTGATGCCAACAACACCTCCTTCACGATCTCAGCTTTTTTACTACCGTCTTTTTCGTTGACATGAGCAAGGTCTATGATCGGAATGGTTATGTCTTGGGTACAAGTTTTAAAGTCGTTTGAACGGTCTTCGAGTGATCGAATAAAGATGCTTGGAACTTCGACTTCAGCTTCGCTTGTTGCTTCGTCTAGTAGCCCTTTTACTCCGGTTTTTCGACTGTCAAAAGCCTTGAGATCCTTGGTTCGATCATGGCTAATTTGGTTATCCATTTGAATGTTAAAGATTACGACTTTTTCTTTGGTATGTTTTCAGATTAGTAAATGGTGAAAATGGAGTTGAGAAATAGAATGAATAAATACTCGAGGGTGGAGTAATTAATAATCCCGTTAGGGATAAAAAGGTAACAATCATGCCTTTTTCTAAGGAAGGTCTTACTTTTCATGTGGGGTCCAATAACGACTAGATATTTTCGATGGTCTCTAAATTAGATATTTTCGATGGTCTCTAAATATAAAAACAACAAGTGTCGTGTTAGACTCACAATAATTTATCGTGAGACGCACTAATAGAAAATAAAAAATTACTAAAATAACCGCATTAGATGTGGGAGGTCTCACAATAAATTTATTGTGAGACGGTGTCATATAAGAAATTGTGATATAAAAAATACACCAAAATTTACCAATTACAAGAGAGACTTAGTTAGTTGATGGTGCACGATAAGAGAGAAGAGACAAGAGTTTCTACAAAGAATTAAACTCTACGCCTCATAACTTAAGTAAACATTTACAAAATACTTCATCCGATTTTTATTTATCTTCCTTGTTTTCTTATTATTTTAGGTCATTAATATGTGGTCTAGAATTACTCTTAGAGCATCCCCATCCCAAGAATGATTTTTTCATTCTTGGGTGGGACCCACCTCATCCACCTCATTATATCCATCCAAATTTTTTTTACCCTAAAAAAACTACTCTATCCAAGAATAATTATTCCATTCTCCGGTGGGTCCGAACACTTTCCACCTCATTTATTATATCACCCAACTCAATAATAAAATAAAAAATCACTATGCTAATAGTGGTGGGACCCTCAATTTTTCATTCTTCATCTCATTCTTGGGGAAGAATCATTCATTCTTCCATTTCCCTCTTTTTCCATTCTTCATGGATGGAGCAAATAATTTCTATTCATTCTCCCCCCATTTTTGAAGAATGAATGGGGATTGAGATGGTCTTACATTTCTCTCGTCCTTCTTATCTTTTGGGCCATACATTCCTACATCTTTATTTTTCACCCAAAAATCAAATGGAAAGATAAATAAAATTCGGAGGGAGTATGTATTTTACGAGTATGACATAATTTTAGATAATAAATTTCAAAATACGGAATATGTACAATTTTTTTTTCCATGCCTTCCTTCTCTTGAGTAAAATCTTGCATCCTTCCTTACATATATACCTTTCCGAAGAAGAGAAGATCAATAAAGAATAGCCACAAGTTAAGTTCAACTCTTAGACTATTCACAGTCATTAAAATTGTTTTTAAAAAAATCTTCTTTGCGATGGAGTCGGGGAGATAGCCACCATAATATTATAACGATTCAAATATTTATCCATTTAAATAGAACAAAAAACTAAAGTATTAGTAATTGACCTGTTTACATAAATAAATAAATTCAAACAAATTTAAAATCTACGTAAATAACCTAAATATAAGCATTTTATAAGGCTATCTTACACGTGATTCGTGTTACATATAATTACTAAGTAGTTGTCCATTTGGACTAACCTTATAGCTTGAAATACTCAAGCTCGGATTGATCGACGGGCCTAGAATAGAAATATGTGAAGAACTCTAGAAGGGTGAAGTCCTTGTAAATGGGATGATTTTCTTCCGATAGCAGCTCTTTAATTGGCCCATATTTTTCTGGAGTTGAGAACATGCCTTGTAGAAATAATGCAATGGAAACCCTCGGCCCAACTGTTTGGGCTATCACTCTGTGGCTCACACTTTTAAACCTGTCGTTCGAGATTATCTGTATACGTATGTAAATTGTTTAATTAGATTGTCTAATTGTCGAGTACTCCGCATATCATAAGAAGAGCCAATTACCTAAAAATTCAAAGCGATTAACTTAATAAATCCTTATTCTTATTGATTATCTCCTACGGAGTATCTTTTAGTCGAGATTTTTTAGACTTACCCTATGTTTTTACGACCCTCATTAGTAATCTTATGTAGCATTAGGGGTACACATTTTCCATTTAAAACGTTTTGACAAATTATAATAGATGAAATATAAAATTAAAAAAAAACTATGAAGTATAATGTATTTGGACTAGTAAGAAAATTGTCATTTTTCTAAGTTGAGTGTAATTTGACCTGTTGCATTGATCTTGACACAGTAACGTCCAATTAAAAGAGACCAACTCTTTGGGTTGAGGGACACCATGATCAAGCTCACAAGATTTTAAAGGTAATAATAGGTAGAAATAGAAGGGGGAATGAGACAAAACCTGAAGTAAGTCGCCGATGTTAACAATCAATGCGCCAGGACGAGGCGTAACATTAACCCATTGATTGTCATGGAGAACTTGGAGGCCACCGATTTGATCTTGCAAAACCATGGTGATGAATGAGGAATCGGTGTGTTTACTTGTTCCCAAGGTTAACTCTGGCTTAGGACATGCAGGGTAGTAATGACATGCATAGCTCCATGCTTCTCTACTTCGTATTTTTGAAAGATAGTCTTGTTCTAGTCCAAGTGCTAGTGATAGTAACTCTAGTATTATGTCTCCTACGTTTAGGGTATGCTTAAGGTACTCCAATATTGCTTCCCTGATTGACCAAGTAACAGAATTTCGGTCAAATATGAAATATTGAGAAAATGAATCTCCTATATTCTTTAAATTTCATGATGTACTTGGTGAAGTTACTGCATGCGTCCGATTCTTTGGAATTACTTCATTTTGTAGGATTTGTGAGAAATTTTTTAACTTAATGAAGGAATTCCTAAGAGTCGGAGAGGTACTCCGTATGTCCCTTAATACTTAATAGTCATTGCCCAAACGAGTCCGACACAACGAACGTAAAATAAAGATGTGTGTAACAAACAAATCCCTAAGTGAAGTGTCGGACCATTCAATGAGTCAATAACATCTTATTTCCTCGATTCGAACCCAAAAATTCAACTTTGATTTTTCAAAAAAGTCAAAGAGAAGTCAAATCGAGCTAATTGATTGAGTCAAACAAAAGAGGTATCATTCCATACACCAAAGATGTCTTAACTGGTGATTAAAATTAGATACCGTGAATCTGATTAAGACTAAGCTAGTTACTGTGAATAATAGGTCATATGTTCGTATCCCTCACGTGTAATACGATTTAGTACGCGCTCCAATGAAAAAAAAAGATCATTCAACATATATACATCTAAATGTAAAAATTAAATCACAAGAAATGGAAGACGAACCTGCAAATAGGAGGCAAATCTTGAGGATTAAAAGAGCCAATAAACCTATTAGCAATAACAACCAAAGAATCCCTCCAATTTGCCGATTTTGATTTATAGAAATCATAGTTAGTATTATACGTGACGACCTTCGACATATCACGACTATAATACTCTTTCTTAACTTCGTCATTTTGTTCATGAAACATCCTCGTACCTTCGATCATATTATTCAACACTTGTACGGGTATTCCGTGGTTAACCACTTGGAAGAATCCCCATGTTTCTGATGCCAATAGGATCTCCTTTATGATTTCAGGTTTTGGACCGTCTTTTTCGTTGACATGAGCAAGGTCTATGATCGGAATTGTTATATCTTCGGTACAAGTTTTTAAATCGTTGGAACGGTCTTCGAGTGGTCGAATAAAGATGTTGGGAACTTCAAGTTCGACTTCACGTGTTGCTTCGTCTAGTAACCCTTTTACTCCGGTTTTTCGACTGTCAAAAGCCTTGAGATCTCTGGTTCGATCATAGCTACTTTGGTTATCCATTTGATTTGGTGAAGAAGACGACTTTTTCTTTTGTATGTTTTCAGATTAGTAAATGGGGAAAATAATGGAGTTGAGAAATAGAATACTCGAGAGTGGAGTAGGTTTTACTTTTGGGTTCAATAAAGACGACGGTCTATGAATAAAATATATACTCCATATTGCAAATGTTCTAGTATAGTGGTCAATGATTAACACTTGAGATAGAGTTTATTGTGAGTTGTGACGATATATCACAGAATTGACTCTATTTCCTGAAATTTGGCCAATTTAAAGAGTAAGGAACAAACATTCACAAGCAATTTAAACATTTAACTATTACTCTTTACGTTTATATTATTAGGAGGATTCGAACCTGAGACTTACTGTCCCAAAATACCTAGTCTTAATCACTGGACCAAGACATCTACGACTGCTACAACTTCTTTAGACAAAGAACAAACGTTTAATTTGCATGGTTCTCGACTCTAATGTGGTCGAATCTAGGAGCAGTGAGAGGGCGACTGTAGAAGTGGGTTTGAAAGTCATCGAGAGTAAACTCTTTATAAAGAGGAGGACGATCTTCAGACACCAACTCTTTAATAGGTCCATATAACTTTGTAGACGATTGATCACCTTTGAGAAACAATGCACTTGAAATCCTAGGTCCAGTTACATTTGCAGTCACTCTGTGGTACACACTTTTCAGCTTATCATTCGATATTATCTGCACCATAATTCACATAGTTAAAGGGTCAGGTTCATATCTCAGGTTCATATATATATATATGAGACTGTCTTTTGTAAAATTTAGGTTCAAACCTGTAGAATGTCTCCAATGTTAATGACAAAGGCACCTGTAATCGGTTCAACATTAACCCAGTGATTTTGATGTAAAACTTGTAGGCCGCCGATGTGGTCTTGTAGAAGAATGGTGAAAAATGAAGGATCGGAATGTTTGCTCGTTCCGAGTGTTAGCTCTGGGGCAGGGCAAGGAGGGTAGTAGTGGTTCACCATGGACCATCCTTGCTTGCATTCCATTTCTTCTTTTAAGTAACTTGGTTTGAGTCCAAGTCCCATAGATAGTAACTCTAGCAAAATGTCACTTAGTTTCATTACTTGGTTGAGGTAGTCTACCATCACACCCCTACAACCGCCGAATCGACGAATTAGTAACCAGATCAATTCAAATGTTAACTAGTTTAGTTGATATTTTAATTTAAAAAATCCATCTGGCACGCCTAGGGCTGTAATCGAGCCGAACTATACCGAATAATGATATTATTTGGTTTGATTTGATAATTTTTCGAGTTGACATTTGATTTGGTTTGATATAGTCGAATAATGAAAATCATTATTTGATTTGGTATATGATTTTTCGAATCGAATAATCGAATAATATTTGATTTGATCTAATAAAATAAAAAACCTCGTACAAAATGCAAACATACTTAATAAAAGTCTCCAAAGTAAAAACTTTATTACGTCTATTACAATAGAAATTCATCAAATAATAATAAGTTCCCAAATCAAATCTAATTTCAAGTTTTTCTTTGCTTCTTAGTGCTCGACCCAGGTTTCTTTTTTAATTTTTTTGGCGGCTTTGCAAGTGATGGTTGTGAATTCTAGAAAACCAGACCGTGATTAATACCAACTTTTAAGTAAAATTTTAGGTTAAATTTTCTAAATGGACCGAAAAAATGGGTTGAAACGAATCGAGCTGAATAATTGGCTTGATATGGTCCGAATATATACCAAATTATTATTTGACCCTATATTTGATCGGACGAATCAAATATGAATAAAACCTTTTTTGAGCCAAGCTTTACGAATTGGATCGAATAGTTCAGCTCACTCACAGCCCTCATGCCCCCGTTAATAATCAAAAGTCACGTCGGCCTGTCGGGCCAAGATCCCATGCGGCCATTCCCGTGGACCGTTCTATATACACTAATGTCATATAGAAACGACAAATAATACAAATAAAATTGTGTCGAGAATTGCATAAATACCTGCAAATTTGGGGTATGTCATTGGTGTTAAGGTAACCAGGATAAGGATTAGAGATGACCAAAGTATCCCTCCAATTAGCAGCCCTTGATATGTAAAGATCATAGTTACTAACATACACAACCGATCTCTTCACATCACGAGCATACCATCTTTTCTTAACTTCATGATCTTGCTCATGAAACATTCTAATCCCATCCAACATTTTCTCAAGAACTTGGGTCGGAATTCCATGATCAACTACTTGAAAAAATCCCCACGTCTCCGATGCACTTAAAACTTGTTTAACTATCTCATCGCAAACATCTTTTGATTCGATACCACGTAAACTAATAACCGGAGCTTGGAGATTAACACTAGTGATGTTATGTTCTTTGACGAGCTCGTCTTGGGGTCTAATGAACATCTTTGGAATGGTTTTGGAACCTGAATCGACGATTCCTTTAACACCCATCTTTGTTTCATCAAACACCTTGAGTTCCTTCACTCTATCGTAATTGGAGTGTTCTTCATCGCTAATTGTTCCCATTTTTTAGTTAAATTTATGTTACTTAACAATGTTTAAGCAAATATATGATCGAATAAGGATCGGAGCGGTTTAGTATATTTATATTGAGATTGTGAGTTGTGACAATTGTAGTATATACGTACTTGTGAGTGTGACTAGTACAATTTGGTCCCTACAACATTGAATACAATTTCACGATTACATTGTATCTACCATGAAAATTGAAGATAAAGGCATGTCGGACTGTCGTTGGACTGTCGGACTAATAACGGGAACTTGGAGATTAACACTAGTGATGTTATGCTCTTTGATGAGCTCGTCTTGGGGTCTAATGAACATCTTTGGAACGGTTTTGGAACCTGAATCGACGATTCCTTTAACACCCATCTATGTTTCATCAAATACCTTGAGTTCCTTCACTCTATCATAATTTGATAGTAAGTCGTTAGCGTGTTCATCGTTGCTAATTGTTTCCATTTTTAGTTTAATTTATTTTACTTAACAATAATGTTTATGTAAGTTTATGAATACAGAGCGGTTGTTTAATATATATTGAGATTGTGACAATTGTGGGATTGACATCTTTATGGGTGCGTATGTACTTGTGAGTAGTTGTCACAAATACAACTTGGTCCCTACGACATTGAATAAATTTCTTAACTTAGCGTGGTCATGTGGTCACGATTACATTAAAATTGAAGATAAAGGCGTGTCGGACTGTCGGTTTCATTATTTATTACGAGTAATTTATTTTTCATATTTAAGAGTATTTTAATCAAAATTGAACAAATACGTGAGTCATAAGGAATACTATTAAAGTTAATTGATCACATGTTGGTTGTGGACAGATTGTCACGAGATGACTCTAGGTCAATTAACTTAGTTACTACAATTATATTCAGTTCTTTTGGACTTATATTCATTCAGTTTCAGTTAGATCTCGCAAACAGATCGGGTCGTGTTCGTGTCATTGGTAAACGGGTCACGAACCCCCTCAACCCAAATCCGACCCATTTAAGTTTCGTGTCGTGTTCGTGTTGACCCACTTACATAAATGGATCATCAATAACCCTCAACCCAAACCCGTTTATTTCGTGTCGTGTTTTCGTGTTGTGTCATTTTTTGCCGGCTCTAGTTTCAGTTCAGCTCCAGGTGACATACTTTGTCTCTATATTCAATCCACCTCAGTTAAATTAAGTTATTTCAGTCCACTTCAATTAAATTAAGTTCAGTTAAGTTAAGTTCAGTCAGTTTCAGTTCAAAAGAACATGGTCTAACTGTGCAAAGTTTGAATCCAGTCACTCAAGTCAGCATCATAATCACGACTATATATCTTTATATACCCTTTGTTGAAAATAGGGATTTGATTTTTCCAAGTACAATAGTATTTTCCATCATCCGACTTTTCCAGGAAGTGGAGCATTTTGTTGTTTATATATGCACTATTTCTCTTCTTATCACTAGTGGGTTAATGGAGCATTTTACATGAACTTACAAGGTTGTTAATTCAGCTCATCTCAACCACAAAAGAAGCAAAAACATCAAAAACAAAATAAACACTTCCCATAAATGAACCACGAACCATATTATGATGTTTAATACTCCGTACATTTTTAATAGAAAAGAGATTTATTTATTGTGTCTAAAACTTAGACTAAGGTTCAAATTCAACTTGGAAAAACCCAACCTAAAAACGATTGATCCATTAATGACCGTTCTGATCCAAATCTGACTTGATTGTCAATCCCAGGAAATAAAGGACTAATTAAGGCCAAAGTTTGTAGCAGTGTAAGATTTTAAATCAACATTACGAGTAACGACTATCTGGGGGTGTTCGCATGATCCTCGGCCATAACAATGGTCGAATCTAGATGCAGTGAGAAGGCGACTGTAGAAGTGGGTTTGAATGTCACTGAGAATAAACTCTTTATAATGAGGAGGATGATCTCGAGACACCAACTCTTTAATGCAAAATGCCGAAAAAATGATGGATAATAACCTTCAAAATCGGTCATTTTTAGCTATTTTCGATAACTGTGAAAATTGTTTTAAAGCGCGAATGTTTTTTTGATAGCTTGTTTTGACCGTTTTTGTTTTTCATGTCTATTACGTGTTTTATTACGGTATATTAACGTATATACGGTGTATTATCATATATATATATGGTATATTACCGTATATACGGCATAACACAATACGCATATATGGTATATCACCGTACATATTGTTTTGGTAAAATTTTACCGGGTTACGTAATGGTATGCGGGTTATAGTGATCGGGCCAACGTTTTGCGAAAGAACAAAGGATTCAAACGTATGAATGAGCAGATGAAAAAAGAAAGCGAGGAGACACAAGAAATGGTGACGCGGAAACCCAATGTGGGAAAAACCGCGGGGGGAGTCGGAATCCCGCCAAATGTTTACTATGAACGAGTAAATGAACAGGAATACAAGTATTTTTGATAGAGGTTGTATGCTTCTTTTTTGTGCTCTTCAGTTGTAGAATTGGAGTGATCGATGTCCTCGTGTTTTTGCGTCCCTCTGCCTTATATCTTCTCTTCTCTCCTTAACTGTTTCTTGTTCCTCCTTTTTCTCCTGCTCTGGAGGTGATCCCTCGATTTTTGGAGGTGGTTGGGTTGACAAGGTCTTGTATTAGGGTTGAAGGACCATGAGCAGTTGGATTATCTTCAGCCCATTTCGCATCTGTTGCTTCCTCTGGCCCAATTCTGTTGTTGGGCTTTTTGTTGTCTTGTTAATTTTTCCATCTCGATCTTGCGTCTCGTATAATTTCGGATTGTTAGACTCTTTGATCCTTTGACTTTTGACTTTGACTTTTTGACTTGGAAAGTTCCACGTCATTCTGATGGGTGCGGATTTATCCCGAACAATTGCCCCCAAATTTCCGACTAAGCTCATGTTAGGCGGGAATTTCTGTTTGGCGACGGTTTCCTCTCACAGAGTTTGTTCTGGAGTTTGCTACTTCTCGTTTTTCTGACTGACTCTTCTCCTCCCTCATGATGACTCTCACCTTTACCCTCTTAATTGCTCACACTTCCCGGTGGCTCTTCTCTCTCTTCATTCTACTTACCCTACCTCCTCTTCATTTACTCACTCCTTCTACCTCTTTCATTACTCAAACTTTTTCGAAATTCAAATCATCCTTCTTCCCTTGTCGTTCACCGTTGTCGTTTGCCGTGCTCTTTGTTTCTCCAGGTGATTTTTTTTTTATTCTCGCTTGTTATTTTAATTTCGATTATGGCCCCAAAATCATCCCGGGGTAAGTCGTCCGCTCTTTCTTCATCGACGCCGTTGATGGATTTTTCCCCCGCCTCTATCCTGGGCAAGAAGCATTCTTGCGACTCTAGCTTCTCTGACGGGGATCTCCCCCTCGTCAGAGAAATTTTTGGTTTCGAGGATGGAGTTGTGGTTCATCTCCCTTCTCCGGGGCAACAAGCCGACTACGTTTGCCCTGGATGGATCTGCATGTACGCATACCCGTTCCTCCTAGGTCTTCGCTTCCCCTTTCCCCCTCTAGTCCAAGAATTTCTAACCCTCTATAGGTTGGCCCCTTGCCAACTAGTTCCCCATACCTGGAGAGTGCTCTTGTCCTTCTGTGCCCTAAATCTCCGTCATCAGAAGAGCTTCTCGTTGCTTGATGTCTGCTCCGTGTTCCAGGTGCGATCCCTGGGATGCGGACAGGTGACCATGAGGGTAAAAGATAAACATTTCCCTGGTATCTTCTTTCCTCCTAATCCTCCTGATGCGGAGTGGTTTAGGGACTTTGTATTTGTGAAGGCCGACTCTCTCTCTCCTCCTTCCTGTGATTACTTGTTCTCTGAGTGGGGGACTGTCACAGGTATTTGTCGTGCTCTCAGCTTTGTATTTTCCTCGCCTTCTTATGGTTCTTATTGACTTCGTGTCGCAGGTCTCCAGCAACCGGATAAAGTTACGCCCCTCCTTGATTTCGCGGCTAAAATTTCCGATTTGACCTCCGGACAACTCTCCTTCTCCAGCTTGTTCATCCCTTCTGCCAACGGTGCCTGTCCTCCTCTCACTGCTACGATGTCTTCTGGTGAGGATCGTCTTTGCCGAGTATATTTATGTTTGACTTCCCTTTCGCCGTTTTCCGTAAAACTTTAAACTGTGCGTCTGTTCTTCTTAGGTGGTGCCAAAGCTCCCTTGACTCTGGATCGGATTAGGAAGAGAAGCATGTCCACCCGCTCTTCCTCCAGAAAGGGCTCTGCTTCTTCCCCCGCTCCGTCGACTAGTTCGAAGAGGAAGCGCAGCTCTTCTCCTTCTCCACCAGTCGACTTTGAGGGGAGTCCCCATGTGACTCTCATTCCTGATTCTCCTCAGCCTTCTGCCCCCCATTCTGCTGGAGGTGGTCCTGATGAGGTTACCATGACCTTTCCTAAGGATTTTGGGACCATCAGGCACTTGGAGGACCTGTCCGTCCTGGATCAGTTTCTCTTTCCCGGCTCTGAGGCTATAATGGCCAGAGAGCCTTTGATTGAGTCGGCGGCCCATATTGCTGCACATGGCTTTGAGGTAATTTCTGATTTTCTGGCTTTGAGGCGATTTCTGGCTAAACTCTGCTGCTGATTGTTGCGATGTTGCTCAGATTCTCCAGATGGCTATCTATGTGAAAGCCGGCATATCTCATCTTAAGGATCTGGGGGGTCAGCTTCAACTGGATAAGGCTCGACTGACGGAGGAGGCTGGTCAATCCAAGGAGAGGGCTATGAAGCTGGAGGAGGAAACCAATGAGCTGAGGAGGGAGCTGGAGCGGGTTAAGGGGCAGCTTGCTGAGCAGAAGGCGTCTGCTGAGGGGATAGAGGCTGATCTTGCTAAGGCTCAGACTGCCAACTCTGACCTCCAGGACAAGGTGGCGGCACTTCAGGAGAATATGGTGGACGCTCTCAGCTGGTCCGCTTTGAGCACTGAGATCCAAATGGTCACCGCCTATACCAAGGGGAAGCACACGGGCTGGGACTTAGCTGCTCTGGAAGGGAGGATGCAGAAGGAGTTTCCTAATGGCTTCGACCTGGAGATGCTGGCTGTAGAGGGAGAGGAAGTGGTTGAGGAGTCGGTTTCTTCTCCTCCTGCTGCTCAAGAGATGCCTGGGTCGGCGGTGGTCATTGGTGATGCAGCTGTGGTGGAGCCTCTCGCCTCCCTTCCTCCTGAGGACAAAGCTTAGGCTGTTCGGCCTTTTATCTTTTGTTGTCTGTGGCCCTGTGTGGTCAAAAATATTTTGTTAAAAATTTTGCTATGTTTAAACCTTTTTCTCTGCTCAAGGGAGCGGAGTACCCGGATTTCTTCTGCTCATGGGAGCAGAATTATTTTGAACTTGTTTGTGGAACTTGTTTACCTTACTTCTGTGATGTTTGTTTCGTTTGTTTGTTTGTATGCATGCCTTTGTCCGTATGGTCGACCTGTGATGGTTGGTGGCCTGGGGTCTTGTTTTGCCCACTCAGTCAGAGGTGCCACACTTTGCGTGGGTGCTGAGTGACGCAGGGGACTTGTAATGCCCTGGTTGTAGGCAATCAGCACAAGACGCACGCCTTCTGTGGAAGTTATACGCTCCACCAGATCAGACATTAACTTAGAAGAATTTTTGATAAAAGTTCGTCATATTTGGTAAAAAAAATGTCATAAAAGAGAAAATCACATTTCATAAAGAGTGTGGTAGGTGGAAGAAATTCGATTTTAGTGACACAAGAAGAAGGATAAATTGAAAACATGTGAAGAGGGAGTTTTAAGAAAATTGGATCCTAAGGGTTCATGAAAGGGTTTCAACTTTCTAATCTTTGAAAATGGCAAGAACCTAATTAGCTTCCTTTAGTTTCATAAAAGTTGCGTTCCGTTCCAAGGTACATACAAGAAAAATTATCTAAGGCTTAAAAGGTAAAGTAGATTAAAAGTATGGGGGGTCAGTTTGAACCTGGTTTCTGATGGAGGTGTATCTGGCAGATTTGGATGCCCGTGTTCTGGCGACAGTGGCCTTTGTTTCTGGTGACACTACTTTTTCAGAAAAAGTATTTTTTCAAGTGTATTATGTTCCAAGGTTTTTGGATGATCTCTCCCTCCATGGTCATAAGTCGATATGCTCCATTTCCAATTATCTTCTCTACTTGGTAGGGTCCTTCCCAATTATAAGCGAACTTCCCCGCCTGTTGATTTCTGGTGTTCTGGAATACCTTCCTGAGGACCAGGTCTCCTTCTTGCAGGACTCTGATTTTAACATTCTTGTTGTAGCTTCTGGCGACTACTTGTCTGTAGGAGGCCATTCTGATCTGAGCATCAGTTCTGAGTTCTTCTATGGTGTCCAAACTGCTTGCCATCTCGACCTGGTTTCCTTCTTCTGTTGTGCAACCATATCTGTAAGTGGGTACCTTCACCTCTGCAGGAATAACCGCCTCAGCACCAAAAACTAAGCTAAAAGGTGTCTGCCCAGTAGCCACCTTAGGTGTGGTTCTGTCGGACCACAGTACCAAAGGGAGTTCTTCTGCCCATCGGCCCCCTGCTTCCTCCAGCCTTCTCTTCAGGTTATCCATCACGATTTTGTTGCTAGATTCTGCTTGACCATTAGATTGCGGATTTCTGGGGGTGGACGTGTTGAGGGTGATGTTCCACTTGGCGCAATAGGCTTCCATCTTTTTGCCGATAAATTGGGACCCGTTGTCACAGATGATCTCTGAGGGAACTCCGAACCTGCAGATGATGTTACGTTTAATAAAGGATATTACCTGATTCTCAGTCACCTGAGGGAATGCTTCTGCTTCTATCCATTTAGAGAAGTAGTCGGTCATTGCGAGCATGAAGACTTTGTTTCCTGGTGCTCTTGGTAGCTTGCCCACTATATCCATTCCCCACTTCATGAAGGGCCAGGGAGATATGATTGGATGTAGTGGTTCTGCTGGCTGGTGGTTGACTGGTGCGTGTCTTTGGCAGGCGTCACATTTTTTAACATGCTCTCTGGCGTCCCTGCGCATTGTCGGCCAGTAGTAACCTTGGCGTAATGCTTTGTTGGATAGACTCTTGCCCCCTGCATGATTTCCACATTCCCCGCTGTGGAGATCATGCATTACCACTTCTGCCTCTTCTTGGTTTAGACACCTCAGGTATGGTCCTGCTGTGGATCTTTTGAACAGTATACCGTCGATAAGGGTATATCGGGATGCTTTCATTCTGAAACTCCGAGCTTCTCTCTTGTTTGCTGGCAAGATATCATTTTGCAGCCAATCCTTGTAGGGTTTTCTCCAGTCGGAGGTTTCTTCTTGCTCTGCTGTGGTGCTGTGGATCCTTGCTTCCTGAAACCACTGCAGACCTTGATCTGATGGGCTTCCTTCTGACGTTTCCTGCTCCTGTGCACCCCTCCGGATTGCTGGTTGTAGCACATGGACTATAGGTATGGAGGATACTTCTTCTGCTTTAAAGGTTGCCCCCAGAGTTGCCAAGGCGTCTGCTTCCACATTTTGCTCTCTCGGAACTTGATTTATTGAGAACTTTGTGAATCTCAAGGAAAGACCTTTCGCCACTTCAAGGTAAGCCATCATCTTTGCGTCTTTGGCTGCGTACGAACCGTTCATATGGTTGACTACCAGTTGGGAGTCACCATACACCTCCAGCTGCTTGATTTTAAGGTCTAAGGACAACTGGAGACCCAGGATCAAAGCTTCGTATTCTGCTTCATTGTTCGTTGTTCGAAACTCGCACCGAACTGCCTGGACTATGAGATCTCCTTGAGGTGACCTGAGCACTAAGCCTGCTCCGGATCCTCTCATGTTTGAAGCGCCATCTACGTTGAGTTTCCATACTTGCTCGTCCCTGTTTTCTTCCAGGAGGATGACATCTTTCTCAGCTTGCGTCTGCAGTGCTGGACTGAAGTCTGAAATGAAATCTGCTAATGCTTGGGATTTGATTGCAGTTCTTGGGATAAACCTCAAATCAAAGCCACTCAAGTGCATAGACCACTTCGCCATCCTTCCTGACAACTCAGGTTTTCTCATAATAGCTTTTAACGGGTAATTTGTTATTACGGATATAATATGTGACTCAAAATAGGGACGCAGTTTATATGATGCGATAACGAGTGCAAGTACGAGTTTTTCAAGGGACGTGTACCTGGTCTCTGCAGGAAGCAGAGACTTACTGACGTAGTAGACAGGATGTTGCGCTCCCTCATGCTCCCTTATCAGCACCGCACTGACTGCCACCTCGGTCACCGATAAATACAAAAAGAGCGGCTCTCCCGGTTCCGGTTTTGACATGAGTGGTGGAGTGCTAAGGTAGTGTTTTAATTCCCTGAATGCCTTCTCGTGTTCTTCCGTCCAGTCGAATCTTTGAGCTTTCTCCAGGACGTCATAAAATAGGCGGCATCTGTCCGACGACCTGGAGATGAATCGGCTCAGGGCGGCAATTCTTCCAGTCAGTCGCTGCACGTCTTTTGGTTTCTGTGGAGATTCCAGTTGTAGAATGGCTTTGATCTGCTCTGTGCTGGCTCCAATTCCCCTCTGGGTGACCATGTACCCTAGAAATTTTCCACAGGATACTCCGAATGTGCACTTCGCAGGATTCAGCTTCATCTTGTACTCCCTCAGGGTGTTGAAAGCGTCCTCCAGATGTGCCGCGTGCTGCGAGGCTTGCTTGGATTTGACAACCATATCATCGATATACACTTCCATGGTCTTGCCAATTTGCTTTTTGAACATCATGTTAACCAACCTCTGGTAGGTAGACCCTGCATTTTTCAAACCAAAAGGCATAACATTGTAGCAATAGATACCTCTCTCAGACCTGAATGCGGTTTTCTCCTGGTCTGATGGATGCATCCTGATTTGGTTGTATCCGCTCCATGCATCCCGGAAGGTCAGCATCTCATGGCCTGCTGTGACATCTACCATGGCGTCTATGTGCGGTAGGGGGAACGGGTCCTTTGGACATGCCTTGTTCAGATCGGTGAAGTCGACGCACACTCTCCACTTGCCGTTTTTCTTTGGGACTACCACCACATTGGACAACCATTCTGGGTATTTGACTTCCCTAATTTTTCCGGCGGCCAGCAGGTTGTCTACCTCTTGGTTGATGACTTGGTTCCTCTCTGGAGCAAACTTCCTCCTCTTCTGCTGGATTGGTTTGTAGCTCGGGTCCACGCTTAATCTGTGAGTTATGATACTCGGGTCTGTGCATTCTGAACCGATCAGCACTTTTCGCTCTGGGTGTTGCTTATCCAGGTTGACTTCATCTATCTCCGCCTGAGGGGGCTCTAAGTACTCTTGCAGAGGCAGGTGAAGGCTCTGTAATTGCTATGCTGGGGGGCTGGCCGTCTTCTTCAGCGCCACTCTGTAGCAGTCTTTGGCTTCCCTCTGGTCACCACTGATCTTCTGCACTCCCCAGGGCGTGGGAAATTTCAAACACTGGTGGTAGGTGGAGGTGATGGCCTTCATTTCGTGTATCCACGGTCTTCCCAGGATCACGTTGTAAGTGGAGGGACCATCAATGACCAGGTACCGCACTTGCTTGTTCACGCCTCCTGCGTAGGTAGAGATTGTGATCTCTCCCAGGGAGTATTTGGTTTCCCCACTGAAGCCTATGAGAGGGACTGCTCTCTTGCTCAGGTCCTCTTCACTGAATCCCATGTTCTGCAAGGTTTCTAGCATGATAAGGTTGACGGAGCTTCCGGTGTCCACCAGTATCTTCCTTACGGTGCAGTTTCCTATGGAGAGCGTGATGATCAGGGCATCGTGGTGAGATTCTGGAGATGACTCTGCATCGGATTCATCAAAGGTAACGGCTGGGAGGTCTGGGCAGCTAATTCTGCAGGAATACTCTGGCTTTTCTCCTCTGGAATGGGAAGCGTGTCTTTTGGCTGCTGAATAGGTTAGACCGCTTAACTCCGATCCTCCTGTAATTACATTTACAATTCTGGTGCACAGGGGAGGAGGTGAAGGTAACACTTGTTCTGTTGCGTTTACCCTGCTGGAACTTCTTGGCACCAAATGATCTAAGTTTCCCTGATCATACTGGTACTTCATTTCTTTCCTGAGGAGGACGCATTCTTCGGTGTTGTGACCTATATCATCGTGGAATTCACACCTTTTGCTTGCGTCCCTGCGGTCGTTGGTGTATTCCTGCCTCCTGGGCCACCTGACTTTGCGCCCCAACTCCTTCAGGGCCCTGAGCAGACCAGCTAGATTGGTGGAGAACCCGTACTCGCTTATCTTGGGTGGGAGTCCTGGGTTTTCTTTCCAATCCTTCTCCTCAGAGATCTTGTGAACACTTCTGTCGTAGGGCTTGGATCTTTCACCCCTCCTCTCTGCTGGCGCTTTCCTGGAAACGTGTTCAGAGCCATAAGTGGCCCTCCTGGGTCCCGAATCCTCCTCTAATCGGATGGCTGCCAGCGCTTTGGTTTGCACGTCCTCGAATGTAGCACAAGGATACTTGGTGAGATCTTTGTAAAGATCTGAATCCTGGAGGAGCCCTTGTCGGAAGGCTTCGATGGCGGTGGCTACATCACATCTGGGGATAGTCACCTTCTCCTTGTTGAACCTGTTGAGGAAGTCGCGCGTTGATTCTTCGAACTTCTGCACCACCCGATACAAGTCGCTAGTCTGCTTTTCCGGTTTTCTGCTGCTGGCGAACTGTTGGTTGAAAGCATTGACCAGGTCAGCAAAGGAGGTGATGCTTCTGTTCGGAAGGCCAACGAACCAGTGAAGGGCTGCTCCTGAGAGGGTGGAACCGAACCCTTTACACATACAAGCTTCCTTCAAAGGCCCTGTGGCGGTTATCACCATCATTTTCTGCTTGTACTGGTTGACATGGTCCATGGGATCTGCCGTGCCATCGTAGAGCGTCATGGCGGGTGATACAAAGCCCTTGGGCACAGCAACACAGGCCAGGTCGTCTGTGAAGGGTGAGTCTGCATAACTGTCTCTGGCTGCTCTCTCCAGGGGGCGTGGCATTCCAGGAATTTTGTTGATCAGTTCCCTCAGCTCCTTTAGCTCTTGAGACTGCTGGTCTGCCGCGTTGTTGGCCCCTGCAGAAGGGTTGGAAGCAGGGGGAAGGA
Source organism: Agrostemma githago (assembly GCA_958450325.1). Classification (NCBI taxonomy): domain Eukaryota; kingdom Viridiplantae; phylum Streptophyta; class Magnoliopsida; order Caryophyllales; family Caryophyllaceae; genus Agrostemma; species Agrostemma githago. The sequence goes on along the minus strand of OY288247.1, from coordinate 73,621,788 downwards.
AACTGAAAGGTACACTTCCTGCTTGGGGTCCCCCATGGTGCAGACTACTAGGAGGGGGTAGTGAAGGGAAGATAACTGCTTCAGACCTGGGCTGCCACTCTGGTGCCTGCTGGTTGAGAGTAGGTGTTGCCCACGCTCCTCCATAGGGTTGGCTGTTGGACAAGGGGCACACTTCGGATGATTGTGCTGGTTGCCATCTCAGCGCCGGGTGGACCGGGGTACCTGCAAGAGATAGCGCATTAGTCTCTCGGTTTTCAATGCTGGAGAAGAGATTACCTGAAACGCGCGATCTGTCGGGTGTGGTCCCGTGGGTCAGGTAGCCTAGCCCCTGTGGCACTATGGTTTGGACGGGTGGTGATAGCTCCAGATCCAGCCTAGTGACCACCTCCTGAGGAATCGCCCTTGATGCTTGCCCACTGACGGCGTGCTCTCTGCGTCGGCTTGATTCTTCCCCAGATGTCATGGGCAGGATCTCTGGTGGTGATGAAATTGGAGCAGGTGAAGGCCCTGATACCGCTTTTATCTGAGCCCTGATGTCACGGTTATCCTTCTGCAGGGTCCTCACTGCTTGCTGCAGAGTGTTAATCCCCTGAAGTATTTCCATCATAGGATCTGGGGCTGACGGAACCCTGAGTGCATCCCCAAGCGACCCTCCGTGAGTCGGCGTCCTTGACGGCGTTCCCTCCTTACTGGTTCTGAAGGGATCGAGCGTTCTTGATGTCGGGGGCCCTTGAGGTGGCCTGGAAGTTATCGGTACAGGCCCTGTTGCCAGACTGACAGGTGTAGCCTGAGTGAATGGTATGATGGGTTGTCCTGCTGTACCCGAGGATGGTGTTCCTCCAACAGATGGGGTGGAGGCATCTTGGTTACCAGCAGGATTTTGATCGGATCCAGACATGACGGTAGGTTGAATCTCTGCAGAATTTTGGCTGACAAACGATCACTATGCCCCACGGTGGGCGCCAAATTGTTTTGGTAAAATTTTACCGGGTTACGTAATGGTATGCGGGTTATAGTGATCGGGCCAACGTTTTGCGAAAGAACAAAGGATTCAAACGTATGAATGAGCAGATGAAAAAAGAAAGCGAGGAGACACAAGAAATGGTGACGCGGAAACCCAATGTGGGAAAAACCGCGGGGGGAGTCGGAATCCCGCCAAATGTTTACTATGAACGAGTAAATGAACAGGAATACAAGTATTTTTGATAGAGGTTGTATGCTTCTTTTTTGTGCTCTTCAGTTGTAGAATTGGAGTGATCGATGTCCTCGTGTTTTTGCGTCCCTCTGCCTTATATCTTCTCTTCTCTCCTTAACCGTTTCTTGTTCCTCCTTTTTCTCCTGCTCTGGAGGTGATCCCTCGATTTTTGGAGGTGGTTGGGTTGACAAGGTCTTGTATTAGGGTTGAAGGACCATGAGCAGTTGGATTATCTTCAGCCCATTTCGCATCTGTTGCTTCCTCTGGCCCAATTCTGTTGTTGGGCTTTTTGTTGTCTTGTTAATTTTTCCATCTCGATCTTGCGTCTCGTATAATTTCGGATTGTTAGACTCTTTGATCCTTTGACTTTTGACTTTGACTTTTTGACTTGGAAAGTTCCACGTCATTCTGATGGGTGCGGATTTATCCCGAACACATATGTTAATATACAGTAATATTTTTTCTTTCGAAAAATTTAGAAAATCCATAAATATTTAATTTTTTTGAAAAGTTCCTAAAAAGTGAAAAATTAGAAAATCCCAAAAATGTTTCAAGTTTTCTACTTCTTTGATTTAGTTTCTTTTCTAATTTCTAACTTTTGTAGAAATAATGATATTTAGACATTTGATCGTTGCATTTGAATGTTATATATAAATTGGTCTCCTACTGTAAGTCGCTCGAGGGTGTGTACTTCCTTTAATTCCAATATCAACCTTCCGTGATGTGATTTGACCTTGAACTTGTCTTGGTGACTATAACTCGAGTGACACTATGGATTTTACGATCCATTTTCCAAAAAAATACTCTATAAAATAAGAGTTCATTTTTCATACCAATATCACAAAAAGGTTGAAGCATCAAAAAAATGAGCAACAAAGAAAATCTCACAAAAACTCGAAAAGAAAGAATAAGGGGAGAAGAAAAAAAAGATAAAAAAAATGAGAAAAAAAAATCATACTCCCTCCATTCTATTCCAATTTAGCATAAGGAGTTTCGACACTATTCACAAACTAAAAGGATCTTCAAAATTCTACACAATTTATAAGACTAAATATTATCACGTGAGATCTTGTTTGATTAATCTTGACGAGTAGAATAAGAATATCAAAAAATTATAAAATTTTTACTCATAGCTAGTGAAAGATATTAACGATTTAAAATGCAACTCGACAAATGTGCATAAAGTAATGGGTAAATTGGAGTTGAATGAAGGAAGTAGTTAGTTTCCTAACTTCGTTATTGATCATACATGATGACTATAATACTGTTTCCTAACTTCGTCATTTTGTTCATGAAACATCCTCGTACCTTCAATCATATTATTCAACACTTGTACAGGAATCCCGTGATTAATCACTTGGAAACATCCCCATGTTTCTGATGCCAATAGGATTTGTAATAGAATATAAACGAGCCTCAACCATCGATATGTTTGAGAACTTGGTATGCTCGTGCGTGTAGTGTGAATAATTTAACCCAGTGATTATAGGTTATCTTCGTGCCGTCAAGAACACGAACTTTGTGTTGAATATTTGTGATGCTGTAAACAGGGTGAAGACTGTTTTTCGAGTTTTTCGAGTCATCTCCTGCCATTGGCACACGTGGGAGATGAGTGTTTTTGGGATTTTTGTGCTCGGTTCGAAAACCAAGGCTCTGATACCATGTCGGCTTTCCAATTTGAATCCCGTAAGGCAGTCAGGTGAGATTTAGGAAGAGGTGAAATAGGTGAGGTGGTGGTGTGAAGGTTCATGTGGATTTTGGGCTTGAAGATACCGTGTTGGGCTCGGGTGGTCATGCGGTGAGACGGTGGTATAGGTGGAGGTGGTGGAGGTGGGGGTGTTGTTGTGGGGGTGGGAGATGGGGAGTCGGGACCGGTCGAGGGGGTCAGGGGCGTGGGTGGGGTGGGGGTGGTGGGTTCGGTGGGTGTAGGTGGTTCGGGGGATGGGAATGAGACGGATAGGAGGGGATTGGGATCAGGATCGAGGAACGAGTAATCAGGGGAGGTGGACGTGGACGGGGATGAGGAAGACGCGAAGGGGAAGACTGACTCGTCAAACGTGGCATGACGGGAAATAATGAGTTTTCCCGTAGTGAGATCAAGACACCGATACCCACGATGATTTGGTGGATAGCCAAGGAAGACATACCTAGTGGACCGAGTTTGGAGTTTATGGGTGCAGTTGGCGGACAGATTTCGGAAGCAGAGATATCCGAACACTCATAAGTGTGCATAAGATGGATGCCGGAGGAAGAGAATCGATGTAGGAGTACGATTTTGTTTAGAGGTGGACGGAAGTATATTATGAAGATAAGCGGAAGCATGAAGGGCGTCGACCCAGAAGGAAGGTGGGAGAGACGCGTGACATAGAAGGACAAGAACAATTTCATTTAGTCGTCGTAGCATTCTCTCGGCTTTACCATTTTGTTGTGACGTTTTGGGACACGAGAAGCGAAACACAAGGCCATTTTGTGTGGCAAAATTGTGAAATGGAGTGTTATCAAACTCACGACCCATATCACACTGAAAGCCTTTAATATCTCGACCGAATTGAGTTTTAATGAATTTTGTGAATTGCAAGATTTTTTGGTGAGTGTCGGATTTAAACTGAAGGGGAAAGACCCACACAAAATTCGAGAAGTCGTCCACGAGAACGAGATAATACTTATAGCCACTTTTACTATGTATTGGTGATGTCCAAAGGTCAGTGTGAATTATATCAAACGGGGCAATGGACTCGGAAGTAGAAGCATAAAAAGGTAAGCGTTTGTGTTTGCTTAATTGACATGACGAGCATAAATGAGACTGAGTTTTATTATTACAAGAATACGACTCTGACTATGAAGTAAAGACAAAATATTTTGACCCGGGTGGCCAAAGCGATCATGCCATGGGGCGGGTATAGACACGGACAAGACGCGGAAGCAGACGGAGACGTTTTTGGAGATGTGGACACGGGGTAGAGATCTCCCCGACTACTGCTCCTCATAATCATATTCCCAATCTTGAGGTCCTTCACAGAAAAACCATCGGGGTCAAATCCAACAGACAGGTTGTTATCTTTAGTGAATTGACGGACGGATATAAGGTTTTTAATTATTTTAGGGGTATATAAGACATTACGGAGGTGTAGGTTTCGGTTAGGCAAATTAATTTGGGTCATGCCAAAACAGTGAATCGGAATTGAATTACCATTACCTACGAAGATTGAGCGAACCGAACTTAAATTAAATGGTGGAGATAGCATACCTGGGTCAGCTGTCAAATGAGAAGTGGTTCCCGTATCCATATACCACTGATTATCCTCCGGGTTTGGCAGAGAGAAAGTATGAAATGCTGACCCAACCTGTGTGAACTCCAGATCCGAATTGGCTGCAAGATTTGCCTGACCCGCAAAATGATGCTGCTGCTGACGGGTCGTGGGCCTGTTCTGCTGCCCGGGTGACGCGCTCCAGGGAGCCGCCCAGCCAGTCTGTGTTGGATAGGGGCAGGGTGAAGGGTTCCATTGATTCCAGTAATATGCCGGTGGGGCCCAGTAGGGCGCGGAGCCAACAGGTGGTGCATATGCTGCCGGCGAACTGTTCTGCTGCTGCCGGCGACCATTACTGTGACGGCCGCTGCCTCCCCGTCCACCACGACCGCGGTGGCTATGTTGTCTGTTGTTTGCACGGGACCCAGATCTGGGCCCAGAGAGACGCATCGGTGGCAGAGCGTCGTCTGGGTGGCCTCTGTCAGCAGCCGGAGTCGTCAAGGCTGTCGCCGGCGACGCGTCAGATCTGACGTTCTGGTGTTGTTGTTCCAACTGTAGCATACTACGGGCCGTCTCGAAATCAGGAAGAGTCTGATTTATGTACGCACCGACGGTGTCGTATGCGGTCGGTAGTCCCCGAACGAGTTGGAGAACGAGCCTTTGATCGTCGACCTTGCCTCCGACATCGGTCAGTTGAGCAGCCACATCCTTCAGTTTCTGACAGTATTCTTCGAGGGAAGGAACGAATTCCAAGGTCCGGTTCACGAATTCGTGTTCCAGCGCAGCGGCTCGAGAGCCCTTGTTGTTCAAGAAGTGATTCTTGAGACGGTTCCACGCTTTGTAAGCCGTGGTTGGCTCCTCAAGGATGCGCAGGAGTAGGTCCTCGGAGATGGAGCCGTAGATCCATTGGACCACAACCGCATCGATTTCGAGCCAATTTCCGTAAGATGGATCGGTTTCCGCAGGTGCAGTCGTTCCATCGATCATAAACGAGCCTCAACCATCGCCTTAAGGTTTTGGATGAGATGGTTCGTTAACATGGTATCAGAGTCAGAGGTCACGAGTTCGAACCCTGGCAGCCCCCAATATCTCGAACTCTCAAGTGGATTCTCAGCACACAGTACGGGGGAGCCGGTGCGCACTAACCACTCTTCAAGCCCAACGGGCATTCGAGTGAGGGGGTGTAATAGAATATAAACGAGCCTCAACCATCGCCTTAAGGTTTTGGTTGAGATGGTTCGTTAACAATTTCCTTTATGATTTCAGGTTTTGGATATTCTTTTTCGTTGACATGAGCAAGGTCTATGATTGGAATTGTTATGTCTTTGGTACAAGTTTCTAAATCGTTTGAACGGTCTTCGAGTGGTCGAATAAAGATGTTGGGAACTTCAACTTCGACTTCGTGTGTTGCTTCGTCTAGTAGCCCTTTTACTCCGGTTTTTCGATTGTCGAAAGCCTTGAGATCGTTGGTTCGATCATAGCTACTTTTTTTTTATGAACGAGGGAACCCGCAACCGCTACATTTTTGGTGCGCTATGGGTAAACCCTCGGGTGTACGCATAGCCTGCAAACCACGCACACCAAGGTAAAACACCCGTGGGCGACAGACTCGAAGTTTAGAAGGTATAGTCTCAAGTCATACAACTCCCACAAGTTCGCGCTTGCAGGGGCTTGAACCTGAGACCTTTGGGCCGATAACCATAAGTTTTAACCACTAGGCAACACCCTTATGGGCTACTTCGGTTATCCATTTGATTTGGTAAAGAAGACAAACTTTTTCTTTTGTATGTTTTCAGATTAGTAAATGGGGAAAATAATGAAGTCGAGAAATAGAATACTCGAGAGTGGAGTAGGACTTACTTTCTTAGTGGGTCCAATAAAGACGAGATTTTTTCAACGGCCTATAAATAAAAATATATATTCCATATGGAAGATGTTCTAGTATACAAGTCAATGATTAACACTTAGAGATAAAGTTTACTTTGAGTTGTGGCGATATATCACAGAATTGACCTGTTCCCGAAATTTAGCCAATTTAAAGAGTAAAGAACAAACATTCACAAGCAATCTAAACATTTAACTACTCCCTCCGTATTTATATGTTCGTCCACTTTGTTTAATATATGGATGAGGTATTATATTGAAATTTGACGAACATATAGATACGGAGGGAGTACTTCGTATTATTCTTTACTTCTATATTATTGATCGTGATTTCATTTTCACGTATTTTTGCTTATAACTTCATTAGACAAAGAACAAACGTTTAATTTGCATGGTTCTCGACTCTAACATGGTCGAATCTAGGACCAGTGAGTGGGCGACTGAAGAAGTGGGTTTGAAAGTCACCGAGAGTAAACTCTTTATACAGAGCAGGACGATCTTCAGACACCAACTCTTTAATAGGTCCATATAACTTTGTAGATGATTGATCACCTTTGAGAAACAATGCACTTGAAATCCTAGGTCCAGTTGCATTTGCAGTCACTCTGTGGTACACACTTTTCAGCTTATCATTCGATATTATCTGCACCAAAATTCACATGGTTAAAGGGTCTGGTTCATATATATGAGTCTGTCTTTTGTAAAATTTAGGTTCAAACCTGTAAAATGTCTCCAATGTTAATGACAAAGGCGCCTGTAATCGGTTCAACATTAACCCAATGATTTTGATGTAAAACTTGTAGGCCGCCGATGTGGTCTTGTAGAAGAATGGTGAAAAACGAAGGATCGGAATGTTTGCTTGTTCCGAGTGTTAGTTCAGGGGCAGGGCAAGGAGGGTAGTAGTGGTTCACCATGTCCCATCCTTTGTTGCATTCCATTTCTTCTTTTAAGTAACTTGGTTTGAGTCCAAGTACCATTGATAGTAACTCTAGCAAAATGTCACTTAGTTTCATTACTTGGTTGATGTAGTCTACCGTCACGTCCCTACAACCGCCAAATCGATGAATTAGTAACAAGATCAATTCGAATGTTAACTAGTTTAGTTGGTATTTTAATTTAGAAACCCATCTGGCACGCGAAAAATAGTACTGTATTATACCACAAGTTATTGTATGTACAACCACAACAAAGCTATACATTGAGCTTTTTGTATACTTACTGGACTTATACAAGTTTCTGAACCAAGTTGTAAGTTTTTTGAGCTTAAACATTTATGTGATTTAGCTCGACAACTTTACACTAAAGCTTAGAAAGTTTACAACAAAACTCGAAAACTTTGTGACAATACTCAGAGTCATAAAACCAGTTGTCTGTACAGTTACGTACAACTGGTTGTATAATTTACACATTGCTGGCACGCCCCGTTAATACTCAAAAGCCATGTCGGGCCCAGGTCCCATGCGGCCATGCCATGAGCATGGCCTGTGGCCCGCTCTATTACACTAATGCCATTTAGAAACGACTAATACAATGAAAATTGTGTCGAGAATTGCATAAATAATACCTGCAAATTTGGGGTATGTCATTGGTGTTAAGGTAACCAGGATAAGGATTGGCAAGGGCCAAAGTATCCCTCCAATTAGCAGCCCTTGATACGTAAAGATCATAGTTACTACCATACACAACTGATTTCTTCACATCACGAGCATACCATCTTTTCTTAACTTCATTATCTTGCTCATGAAACATTCTAATCCCACCAACATTTTCTCAAGAACTTGTATAGGAATTTCATGATCTACTACTTGAAAAAATCCCCATGTCTCCGATGCACTTAAAACTTGTTTAACAATCTCGTCACAAACATCTTTTGATTCAATACCACGTAGACTAATAACCGGAACTTGGAGATTAACACTAGTGATGTTATGTTCTTCGATGAGCTCGTCTTGGGGTCTAATGAACATCTTTGGAACGGTTTTGGAACCTGAATCGACGATTCCTTTAACCCCCATCTTTGTTTCATCAAACACCTTGAGTTCCTTCACTCTATCGTAACTGGAGTGTTCTTCATCGCTAATTTTTCCCATTTTTAGTTAAATTTATATATGTTGCTTAGCAATGTTTAAACAAAAATATGATCGAATACGGATCGGAGCAGTTTAGTATATATATTGAGATTGTGAGTTGTGACAATTGTACTGAGTAGTATATACGTACGAGAGAGTGTGACAAGTGCAATTTGGTCCTTACAACATTGAATATAACCAATGACTAAATTTCTTGACTTAGTGTGGTCATGTGGCCACGATTACATTGTATCTACCATGAAAATTGAAGATAAAGGCGTGTCGGAATGTCGGTTTCATTATTTATTACAAGTAATTTATTTTCCATAATTAAGAGTATTTTAATCAAAATTGAACAAATACGTGAGTTATATGGAATAGTATTCAAGTTAATTGATCACATGTTGGTTGTGGACAGATTGTCACGAGATGATTCTATGTCAAATAACTTAGTTGCTAAAATTATAACAAGTGTAACAGTGTAAAGTTTGAATCCAGTCACTCAAGTCAGCACCATAATCACGACTATCTTTATATACCCTTTGTTGAAAATAGGGGTTTGATTTTTCCAAGTACAATTGTATTTTCCATCATCCTACTACTTTGCCAGGAAGTGGAGCATTTTGTTGTTTATATATGCACTATTTCCCTTCTTATCACTACTACTATCATTAATGTTGATGCTGGTTGGATCCCACTGAGAATGCTTCTGCTGGATGGATCATTACAAGTTTAGGACAAAACTCGAGAAATTCTGGATGTACACATTTCATGGCATAATCTCCACTACAAGCACTTAAATGGGCACTGTCACTTGGCTACTTCCATAGTTCAATATCACTTTGGAAATGGACTGTCTCCAACTAGTACGACAATTGGCTGAGGTGCAGGACAAACATCATTGCATTCGAGATATAATTTCCATTTTCTTAGACATTTCTGCTAATTTTTATTGTGTACCTATTAAATATATATCCCGAAACCTTATTACTTGTGCTCATGCTTTGCACAAAGTATAGGTAGGTTTGTACTTGTTGGCAAAAATAAAATATCACTAGTGGTTTAATGGAACATTTTATATAAACTTAAGAGGTGCTTAATTCAGCTCGTCTCAACCACGAAAAAAGCAAAAACATCAAGAACAAAATAAACACTTCCCATAAACCACGAACCATATTATGATGTTTAATACATTTTTAATAGAAAAGAGATTTATTTATTGTGTCTAAAACTTAGACTAAGGTTTGAATTCAACTCGAAAAAACCCAACCTAAAAACGATCGATCCATTAATAATGACTGATCCGATCCAAATCTGACTTGATTGTCAATCCCAGAAAATAGAAGACTAATTAAGGCCAAAGTTTGTAGCAGTGTCAGATTTTAAATCAACATTACGAGTAACGACTATCTAGGAGTGTTCGCATGATTCTCGGCCATAACAATGGTCGAATCTAGATGCAGTGAGAAGGTGACTGTAGAAGTGGGTTTAAAAGTCACCGAGAGTAAATTCTTTATAGAGAGGAGGATGATCTCGAGACACCAACTCTTTAATGCAAAAGGTCCAAAAAACAATTGATAATAACCTTCAAAATCGATCATTTTTAGCTATTTTCGATAAGTGTGAAAGTTGTTCTAGCTAAAGCGCGAATGTTTTTTGATAGCTTGTTTTGACCGTTTTTGTTTTTCATGTCTATTAAGTGTTTTCTTTCGAAAAATTTAGAAAATCCATAAAAAATTAAATTTTCTGAAAAATTCCTAAAAAGTGGAAAAATTAGAAAATCCAAAAAATTTCAAGTTTTCTACTTCTTTGATTTAGTTTTTTTTTTCCCTCTAACTTCTAACTTTTGTGGAAATAATGATATTTAGACAATGGATCGTTACATTTGAATGTTATACTCCGTATATAAATTGGTCTACTACCATAAGTCGCTTGAGGGTGTGTACTTCCTTCAATTCCGCTATCCACCTCCCGTGATGTGATTTGACCTTGAACCTGTCTAGGTGACTATAACCTAAGTGACACTATAGCCAAGTTTGGTTGATGGCGGATCATCCAAAAATCGGCATATTGAGAGCAAATGGCGGGTTTGACCACAAAATATGCCAATGGTAGTGTTTGGTAAATGACGGATTGTAATAGCATATTGGGGTCGAATATGCCGTTTTGCAATATGCTGCTAGGAGCAGCATATTGAGCTTAGCGGATTACTTTTCTTCTTTATTTACCACTTTACCCTTTTGCAATTTAAACCATACTTTCATTATTTCTATTTTCATTATTCTAAACTCTTCCATAGAATTCATCATTCTAAGTACGTTTTCTTCCTTTCGATTTTTTTATAATTAGCTTCCTCTATTTATTTTTTTATCTTCTCATTCTTTTAATATATAGATGGAGTATTATATTAAAATGGGAAGATAAAAATTAAATGGAAGAAGGACATAAATTTGATAAATAGTTATTTGTTGCAATAATTAATTCATGACTCGCAAGCTTCAATTCGGCTGATGAGACTTTCTAAACTCAAGAAATATCAACTCTTTGAGTTAATATTTGTTCAAATTTAATCGCTATTAGAAGAAATCGACGATATTAATTATTGAAATTGTTGGTGATATATATATATATATAGAGGGGAGATCAAATAAGGGCATATTACATATGTAAGGACATAAGTTCCAATCACAACCGTCGGATTAAATAGAGATGGATGGCCTAGATTTTTTGATATATATAATTATTTTTAAAAAAATAAAATGAATGTTTACCTTTTCGATGCATCTCTTTTTTCTCCCCCTCTTTTTCCCACCACAATTAATTACTCTGCTTACAATTGATTACTTTCTCCAACCCATCTCTTTAGTGCTCCACAAAACTCTTCTCTTCAGTTATCCATTATCAAATCTCAAGAATCAAGAATCTCACTCCAACCCATCTCTTCACTGCTCCACAAAACTCCTCTCTTCAGTTATCCATTATCAAATATCAAGAATCTCTGTTTCAAGAATCTCCGTCGAAGCACCTCCATTTCTTCATCTCCATTATATTTCTTCATTCCAGGTAAATCGTACTGTCAATTTAGCATATTCAAAACCGTAATCCCTAATTTGAAATTTGAGTAACCCTAATTTTCATGTTATGCTTCTTTTCTTCACTGATTAGTCATGTTCAAGTAATTTTTCGTATTGAATTTATGGTTTCCCGAGTAATCCCTAATTTCGGACTAAACCTATTACGGATTTATCCCTAATTTTGTGTAATCCATGTTTTCTTTAACCACATGACTTAATTAGGAATTAAACCTAATAACCCTTAATTTTTTGATTATAAACGAAGCTCCGATAATGCTAAATGAGTAGGCAAAGTGCTAAATTTCTTATTGCGTGTTTGTGTGTTCTGTATGCTAAATGCTAAATTTCTTATTCGAAGTTGTGGGCTCTGTACATCGGTGCAGAATTTCGATTTTTTTTATTATAAACCAGAGATTTTTTTAAGGATTTGTGGTTACCATTGCTGTGGGTTTTGTCTTTCCTTGCAGATTTTATAGTTGATATGACTACTGGGTTTGTTTCATATATTTTCTTCAACTCATGTTTTTCTTCTGGTTTTGTACTGATTTTCTTCATTGCATTCGTGCTGGTTTTGTTCACGAGTGATTTTGTCAGGCTTCTTTTTTATTCAATTAGGGATTAATCCTAACACGAGTAATCCATTTTTCCTTTACCCAGTTCGACTAATTAGGGATTAACCCTACTTTGAGAGGGTTAGTTTGTTATCTTGATTTGTTATTAGATACTCCGCAGGAACTAACTTTGTATGAGTCTAAGAATTGCGTTTTGTGTTGTTGATAGTGTTATAGTTGAAATTGAGGAGAATATATGGGACACGTATTATGAAGTTTCAGAAGATGAGAGTTGAAGTTCTACGGTCCTGGAATTGAAGTTTCAAGCATACAGTTGAATATATGAGCAGAAGAAAAATGAACATTCCACCATTTAATTATGAAATTGTAGACGTTGTGCACTGAAGTTGTAAAGAGAAGGGCTAAAGTTTCAAAGTTATGTTCTACAAATCAAAAGGGCATGATGTCGAAGTTTCTGAAACTGGGAGTTGAAGTTGTAGTGTTTTTGAACTGAAGTTGCAAGCGTGTGGTAGATTGTTTTGAATGTACACCAGTTAACTATGACGTTGTAAATGTAATGTACTGAAGTTGCATTGCAGCTGAATTAAAGTTCCAAACAAACTGTTATTTAAATATTGAAAGTCATGCACTGAAGATGCAAGTGTACATGTTTTGAAGTCTCAGAAGCTTAAAGTTGAAGTTTCATAAATTGAGGGTTGGAGTTGTAAAAAATTTGAATTAAAGTTCCAAGCGTGTCGTTGTATGTTTTTACAGAGTAGTAATAATGTCAACTTTCCAGCAGTTATATATAAAGTTGTAATTGTTATGCTTTGAAGTTCTAAAGTGAATGAGTTGAAGTTATAAAGTGAGTTTGTTGAAATTATAAATACTGTAATATTCGACGTTATGAATTGAAGATGAAAGTATGTGGAAGACGAGTTCTAAAATTTCAGAAAGTGAGAGCTGAAGTTGTGTAGTAATTGAATTAGAGTTTCAAGCGTACAGATGAATATTTTGTCCGAAAAAACTTCGTATTCAATATTTCAAGAAGATGCTATCATTCATAATTAAGTTTTACGGAACTAGTGATGAAGACGCTTTTATTTAAAGAACGATTTAAATTTCGTATTCAATATTTGAAATAGAATTTACGAAAACATATTTGAATAAATTAGAATTAACAAGTGAATAGTGACATGTTGAAGAAAATAATAAGAATGAATAATTGAATGAAAAATGTTGGAAGTTGAGAAGAGACCTAATATTTATTAACAGCATTGGAGTCTCAACATTTGAGTTGGGAAGACACCTACTATTAATTGTCTCCAACTAATCTAAACATAATCTTAGCCACCTATCTAATTTAATCCAATGGTGAGGATTAGGACTTAGGAACTTAATTTTACCCAAGACCTTATTAGAACTCACCTCTATATATATATATATATATATATATATATATATATATATATATATATATATATATATATATATATATATATATATATATATATATATATATATATATATATATACACACGTATATTTAATTATAAAATTATTTATGTCCTTTTTTGTCATTTTACAAAACAGTTAAACAATCTGCTAATCTAAAACAGCTAATTACCGAACAATAGTTAAAAATTTATGCTAAATAAATCTGCCGGTCAAACCTGTCAATTGATTCTGCTAGTCAAATCTGTTTTCTAAACCTACTTCTGCTAGTCAAATCTGTTTTCTAAACCTACTTCTGCTAATATCATTCCGTTGTTTACCAAACAGGGGCCTATGTTTTTTACGATCCATTTTTCACAAAAATACTCTACAAAATAAGAGTTGATTTTTCATACCAGTATCACAAAAAGGCTCAAGCGTCAAAAAAATGAGCAACCAAGAAAATCTCACAAAAACTCGAAAAGAAAGAATAAGGGGAGAATAAAAAAATGAAAAAAAAATGAGAAAAAAAATCATAGTTAGTATTATACGTGACGACTATAATACTGTTTCTTAACTTCGTCATTTTCTTCATGAAACTTCCTCGTACCTTTAATCATATTATTCAACACTTGTACAGGAATCCCGTGGTTAACCACTTGAAAAAATCCCCATGTTTCTGATGCCAATAGGATTTCCTTTATGATTTCGGGTTTTGGACCGTCTTTTTCGTGGACTTGAGCAAAGTCTATGATCGGAATTGTTATGTCTTTGGTACAAGTTTTTAAATCGTTTGAACGGTCTTCGAGTGGGCGAATAAAGATGTTGGGAACTTCAACTTCGACTTTGCGTGTTGCTTCGTCTAGTAACCCTTTTACTCCGGTTTTTGGATTGTCGAAAGCCTTGAGATCGTTGATTCGATCGTAGTTACTTTGGTTATCCATTTAATTGGGTAAAGGAGACCTTTTGTTTTTGTATGTTTTCAGATTAGTAAATGGGAAAATGGAGTGGAGAAATAGAATACAAGAGAGTGGAGTAGGTCTTACTTTCTTAGTGGATCCAATAAAGGCGAGATTTTTTCGACGGTCTATAAATAAAAAATATACTCCATATTGAAGATGTTCTACTACAGTGGTCAATGATTAACACTTGAGATAGAGTTTATTGTGAGTTGTGACGATATATCACAGAATTGACACTGTTTTCCGAAATTTAGCCAATTTAAAGAGTAAAGAACAAACATTCTCAAGCAATCTAAACATTTAACTACTTCGTATTACTCTTTACTTCTATATTATCGATCGTTATTTCATTTTCACGTATTTGTGCTTATTACTTCATTAGACAAAGAACAAACGTTTAATTTGCATGGTTCTCGACTCTAACGTGGTCGAATCTAGGACCAGTGAGAGGGCGACGGTAGAAGTGGGTTTGAAAGTCATCGAGAGTAAACTCTTTATAAAGAGGAGAACGATCTTCCGACACCAACTCTTTAATAGGTCCATATAACTTTGTAGACGATTGATCACCTTTGAGAAGCAATGCACTTGAAATCCTTGGTCCAACTAGATTTGCAGTCACTCTGTGGTACACACTTTTCAACTTATCATTCGATATTATCTGCACCAAAATTTACACGATTACGGTTTGGTTCATATATATGAGACTGTCTTTTGTAAAATTTAGGTTCAAACCTGTAAAAGGTCACCAATGTTAATGACAAAGGCGCCTGTAATCGGTACAACATTAACCCATTGATTTTGATGTAAAACTTGTAGGCCGTTGATGTGGTCTTGTAGAAGAATGGTGAAAAATGAAGGATCAGAATGTTTGCTCGTTCCGAGTGTTAGTTCAGGGGCAGGGCAAGGAGGGTAGTAGTGGTTTGCCATGGACCATCCTTGGTTGCATTCCATTTCTTTTTTTAAGTAACTTGGTTTGAGTCCAAGTCCCTTTGATAGTAACTCTAGCAAAATGTCACTTAGTTTCATGACTCGGTTGAGGTAGTCTACCATCACATCCCTACAACCGCCAAATCGACGAATTAGTAACAAGATCAATTCAAATGTTAGCAAGTTTAGTTTGAATGTTATGATAATCCCCCAAATTGGGTGATTAGGTATGCATCCATTATATAAAGTTTACAGAGATTACAGGATCAGATTACAGGGTCATGCATGAACAGACATATCCGCTCGCACAGTCGGAGCGGGAGGCGGACGGACACTCAGATTGGAACGAAATCGGTCAAAGAGGTATCGAGGTAGGCCTTTTGTAAATATATCGGCATATTGAAATTTCGATGGAACATGTCGGACACGCACAAGACCAACCTCCACCTTTTCACGTACAAAATGAATATCAAGTTCAATATGCTTGGTGCGTTGGTGTTGGATTGGGTTACCTGTGAGGTATGCAGCGGATACATTGTCACAGAAGACAAGTGTAGCATGGCGGAGTGGAATTTGCAACTCTAGTAATAGATTACGGAGTCAGCTAGTTTCAGCAACGACATTAGCTACACCCCAGTATTCAGCCTCGGTACTAGAATGGGAGACAATAGGTTGACATTTAGAGGACTAAGAAATTAGGTTGTTCCCGAGAAATATGCAATAATCGGATGTAGAACATCTGGATTCTGGACAACCGACCTAGTCAGCGTCAGAGTAGGCCATGAGAGTAAGGGCTTTCGAGATATCAATGTGTAAACCGTGATCGAGCATGCCATTAACGTATCAGAGGACACGTTTAAGAAAGGCGGGGTGGGGTTCCCGAGGGTCATGCATGAACAGACATATCTGAACCGCATAAGAAATGTTAGGCCAGGTGAAAGTGAGGTACTGTAATGCTCCAACCAAACTCCGATAAAGTGTGGGGTCATCAACTAATGGGTCAGACGTTGTAGTGATGAGTTTCGAGCCGGGTTCGATAGGTGTGTTATACTGATTACAGTTTGCCATTGAAGCACGGTCAAGAATATCCAAGGCATACCGACGTTGAGATAAGAACAAACCTGAGCTATTCCGGGTGACGGTGATGCCAAGAAATTGATGTAATGCACCAAGATCAGTCATCGTGAACTCCTGGGAGAGGGATTGAATGATGGAACGGGGGAGTGCATCGGACAAGGCCGTGAGAATAATATCATCAACATATAGAAGGAGATATGCTGTAGCGGAGCCCTGTTGATGAATAAAGATGGACGGATCACAGACGCTGCTTCAAAAACCCCGGGACAAGATATATGTTGCAAAACGCTGTTACCAAGCACGTGGTGCTTGTTTTAGTCCGTATAAGGATTTACGAAGACAGCAGACGAACCCCTGTTTAGATGGGCCTTGAAATTCAGGCGGTTAATTCATATAGACCATTTCAGCCAGGTCACCATGGAGAAAAACATTTTTAACATCGAGTTGGTGAATTGGTCAAGGTCGGGATATGACAATACTTAGAACAATCCGAATAGTAGTCGGTTTCACAATCGGGCTAAATGTCTCATCACAATCAATGTCGACCTATTAGGTCTTGCCGTTAGCCACCAATCGAGCTTTATAACGCTGCAAAGAACCGTCAGAACGAAACTTATGTCGAAAAAGCAACATACAATGAATAATAGACACATTAACAGGACGAGGCACAACCTCACAGCTCTCATTTTTAATTAAAGCATGGTACTCATCTATCATGGCGGCTTTCCAATTCGAGTATCTCGGAGCGCATCAAAGTGGGATTTGGGAAGAGGCGAGATAATAGGAATGGTGGTGAGGTGAAGGTTTATTGGTATTTTAAGCTTAAAAATGTCACGAGATGCCCGAGTTGCCATGGTATTGGTGGGTGGTGGTGGTGGGGGTGGAGGTGGTGGCGGACTGGTTGCCGTGTGGTACTGGTGTTGTGAGGTGAGCTGGAAGATTATTGTAGCGAAGTGAGGGAGGGATGGGTCTGGGGGAGTTGGGTGTATGGGGTGTTTAGTTTAAGGGGGGGGAGTTTGGGCTAGTTGGGTTGAGGGGGGAGTTTGGGCTGGTAAAGGGGAGAGGGAGTGTGGGGATTGTGTTGGGCTGATTGGTCGTGGGAAGGTTGATTTGGGCCTGTAATTTGAGGGAATATGATGGGCAGCGTAGGGGTATCATCCGGGGCAAGAAACGAGTAGTCAAAGGCGAGGCTGCTAGACGACGCATATGGAAAGACCGATTCATCAAATGTGACATGACGAGACACAATGACTTTTCCCATGGCGAGATCTAGATACCGATAGTCACGTTGGTTCGGTGGGTATCCTAAGAAGACACACCTAGTGGAACGTGCTTGGAGCGTATGATTTCGATTTGCGGACAGGTTTTGAAAACAAAGACATCCAAAGACTCGGAGGTGATCCTAAGATGGATGACGAAGATATAGGACGACGGAGGAGGGTGTATGGAAGTTGATGGTGGTGGATGGAAGTATATTGTGAAGGTAGACGACCGCATGTGGAGGGCGTCAACCCAAAATGTAGGGGGAAGAGATGCATGGGCTAGCAACACTAGGCCTATTTCATTGAGCCGATGGAGCATACGTTCGACTTTCCCATTTTGTTGGGACGTTTTGGGACACGAGAACCGGAACACGAGGCCATTTTGGATGGCAAAGTTATGAAATGAAGAATTATTGAATTCTCGACCCATATCACATTGGAAACTTTTAATATCTCGTCCAAATTGGGTTTTGATATATTTGGTGAATTGCACAAATTTTTGGTGAGTGTCGGATTTGAATTTTAATGGAAATACCCACAGAAAATTAGTGAAATTGTCGATGAGAAAGAGATAATATTTATAACCGCTTTTGCTCAAAATGGGTGATGTCCACAAATCGCTATGTGGAAGCGATGGAAGTGGTAGCGGAAAACGAGTCTTTTATGTTTGCTAGTTTGACACGACAAACATAAATGAGACGACACTTTATTACATGAAATATGAGATTGACGAGAAAGCAAAATAATTGCAAAATATTAGAACCTGGATGACCGAGCCTATCGTGCCATGGGGTGGACGCAGACGCTAGAAAAACAGAGTTATGACACTCGGGCTTGGACTGGACGGAAGATGTTGGTGATGACACAAGATACAGCTCATCCCGACTACTGCTCCTCATAATCATAAGTCCAGTCTTGAAGTCCTTCACAGAAAAGCCATTAGGGTCAAATTCAACAGATACATTATTGCCTTTAGTGAATTGGCAGACGAAAATTAAATTCTTTATGATGTGAGGGGTATAAAGAACATTATGAAGGTGTAAATTACGGTTCGGGGTTTTTATGTGGGTCATTCCCGATTAGTGAATCGGAACTGAATTGTCATTGCCAACATAAATAGAGCGAACCGTACTTCAATTAAAAGGAGGAGAGAACATACCCGAGTCCGATGTAAGATGGGAGGTAGCGCCCGTATCCATATACCATTGCGTATCCTCGAGATTCGGCATAGAGTTGACCTAAAATGCGGAACCTGCCTGGGTGAATTCCAGATCAAAATTTTCAACCAGGTTGGCCTGACCAGTGAACCAGTTTGAATGTCGAAAAGTTCCTCCTGATTTGTTCACCTGCGCAGATGGAGCCCAAGGAGCAGCCTAGCCTGGCTGGGCCAGATACGGACAAGGTGGTAGTGACCAGTAGTACGATGGGGGTGGTCCCCAGTACGGCGCGGGTGTGGCAGACGCCAGCAGGCCAACGAACTGACGGCGCTACTGGTGGTGGTAGTTGTTGTTTCGCTGATTATTACCACCACGACCACCCCGGTGGTTATTGTTTCGGCCACCATGACGACGAGACTGTTGGCGTGTTGATGACGGTGCCGGGTCTTCAAAGTCGGCCGGATCTGTTGCCGGAATAGCCAGGGCAGCGGCCGGAGATGCGTCAGATCGACTCGTCTGACGCTGGGTTTCGAGTTGAACCATACTTTGAGCAGTGTCAAATGTCGGGAGAGTTCGCTTGATGTATGCCCCGACTGTATCATATGCGGTGGGCAATCCTCTGATAATGAGTGGAGGACGAGTCGCTGGTCATCGACAGACCCACCGACATCATTAAATTGGGCCAACAGATCTTTGAGTTTCTGGCAGTATTCATCAAGGGAGGAAACGGATTTGAGGGCTAAATTTACGAATTTGTGTTCGAGAGTAGCAGCCCTAGATCCCTTGTTATTCAAAAAGTGATTCTTGAGATGGTTCCACGCTTTGTGAGCGGTTGTTGGTTCCTCAAGAATTCGAAGGAGAAGATCCTCGGAAATGGATCCGTAGATCCATTGCACCATAATTGCGTCAATTTGCAGCCAATCACTGTACGAGGGATCGGTTTTCGTTGGTGCTGGAGTGCCGTCAATATGTTTGAGGACTTGATATCCACGTGTGTGGAGGGTGAACAGTTTAACCCATTGATTGTTGGTTATTTTCGTGCCATCGAGGACACGAACTTTGTGTTGGATGTTTGTAACGCTGTAGACGGGATGAAGATTATTTTTCGTTGTATTTTTGTTTGCGTCATCGCCTGCCATTGGGATGGGTGACAGCTGTCGAGGCACTTTTGAAGATGACGAAGAAAAAAAGTTTTGTTAGGGTTCGAAAACCGATAGCTCTGATACCATGAAAGTTATGATAACCCCTGAATTGGGTGATTAGGTATGCATCCATTATATATAGTTTACAGAGATTACAGGATCAGAATATAATCACAATAATACAAAATATCCTGTAAATTAGGTAACTAATATATTTACCGAATATGAAATATCTACCATATCTAATATAGTTGATATTTTAATTAAAAAATCCATCTGGCACGCCCCGTTAATACTCAAAAGTCATGTCGGGCCCAGATCCCATGCGCCCATGCCATCAGCATGACCCGTGGCCCGCTCTATGTACACTAAGTCACCAACAACATATAGAAACTACTAAAAGTAATAATACAAAGAAAATTGTGTCGAGAATTGCATAAATACCTGCAAATTTCGGGTATGTCAATGGTGTTAAGGTAACCAGGACAAGGATTTGCAAGAACCAAGGTATCCCTCCAATTTGCGGCCCTTGATACGTAAAGATCATAGTTACTATTATACTTAACTGATCTCTTCCCATCACGAGCATACCATCTTTTCTTAACTTCATTATCTTGCTCATGAAACATTCTAATCCCATCCAACATTTTCTCAATAACATGTATTGGAATTCCATGATCAACTACTTGAAAAAATCCCCACGTCTCCGATGCACTTAAAACATGTTTAACTATCTCATCGCAAACATCTTTTGATTCGATACCACGTAAACTAATAACCGGAACTTGAAGATTAACACTAGTTATGTTATTTTCTTCGATGAGCTCGTCTTGAGGTCTAATGAACATCTTTGGAATGATTTTCGAACCTGAATCGACGATTCCTTTGACACCCATCTTTGTTTCATCAAATACCTTGAGTTCCTTCACTCTATCATAATTTGATAGTAAGTCGTTAGCGTGTTCATCGCTGCTAATTGTTCCCATTTCTAGTTAATTTATTTTACTTAACAATAATGTTTATGTAAGTTTATGAATACGGAGCGGTTATTTAGTATATATCGAGGTTGTGACAATTGTGGGATTGACATCTTTACGGTTGCGTATGTACTTGTGAGTAGTTGTGACAAATACAAACTTGGTCCCTACAACATCGAATATAACCAATGACTAAATTTCTTAACTTAGCGTGGTCATGTGGCCACGATTACATTGTATTAACCGTGAAAATTGAAGATAAAGGCGTGTTAGACTGTTGGTTTCATTATTTATTACGAGTAATGTAGAGTCTAGCGATACTAGGAAATACTCTAGAGGGGGGGTGAATAGAGTATTTAGGTACTTTTGAAATTTTAACCGATATATTACACCAAAATCTTATTAGAAAAGATATAGTGTAATATTGCGTTAGTTGAATGGCTAAATAAAATGAAGTACAAAAATATTTGCTACTATACTTACTACTAAAAAGTATAAGTATAAGAAATAGCAAAGCGCGATAAAACGTAAAGTAAATAACACGAGCAGTTTTAACGTGGTTCGGCCCAATTGAAAAGCCTACGTCCACCGGTGTCTTTATTTATAAGTGTACCTTCTCCGGATTACCTTACAAATAAGACGATCACGATTAACTCTAATCGTGATGGTGTGAGTGATGTGAAGCACTCGGTGTGTGGGATGTTAAGCCCACGACAATGAAGGATGTTAAGCCTTCGGTGTGAGGGATGTGAAGCCCTCGGTTTTTGAACGATGTGAAGCGTTCAAGGTGTGAACGATATATGTCGTTCGATTGAGTAACCACTACTCGACTCGTGTGTCTATACTATTCAAGTTTACATAATTTCTCTAGCTATGAATACACTTCAATTGTCTAGAGAGAATAATGAAACTATATGACTTCCAAGTGTAAACAATTAAAACACGATATTATATAGCCAAGACTTAGACCGAAAATATTGCAAAAAGCCTTTTGAAAGAAATGTGATTTTGTTTTTGCAACGAGAAAAATGTGTATCAAAGTCGTATTTTTAAAGTGAGGAAAAGCATAGTATTTATAGGTGAATTATTCTCTTTAACAAAGGAAATAAGATCACCTTAATTGATGTGCTTCCTTACTTAGTGAAGATATGGTAGGTAGAATATCAATCAATCAAGATAATATTTTTAAGTTTCCTTGCTTAATGATTTTCTAATATCTTATAAAGAATCAAGATATTTTGAGAATCATTTATTATGAAAACTTTTATTTTCTTGATATATAATTTCCTCCTTTAGATTATCTTCTTTCGACACAAGATTCACTTTGATATACGATAAAAGATTTAATCCTAAATCTTGGCGGCTCGTGTAAAATGCTTACGGAGAAGATTAATGTAACCTTTGTAAAGGTTACTTTATCTTTGTCATATGATTTCTTTACCCTCTTTACATTAATAATCCTAAGCCTCCTGACTTCCCCCTTGATCCTTTATCCAAGTGTCTTCTTGTAATTATGCTCCCTTTACCTGTGCTGTACATCATAACTTGTTCATACCAATCACGTTACTTCAAACTTCACGGCATATGTATAAAACTTGATATAAACAAAACAAACGAGATCTAACCCATAGATCCAACAAATTCCCCCTTTTTGATTATGTCAAGTTTTCTTTGAAGTTTTAAGGTGATACCAAGACATTCTACTCTACCACTCTCGAGGAGGTAGATAAGAATCCTGAGCTAAACAAGGTTTTTATCAAGAGAACGTTATTAATCAAAGAGATGAACCCCTTTCCCCCTCTTGACATCATCGAAAAGGGTCGATCAGCCTGGAAAATATCACACGAGAAATCATAACAGTCAAGCAAGGTTAATGTAAACAAGCATAAGGATATATGTCAGGCATACATCAACCAAAATGATAATAAAATCCGGACATTAGAAGTGAAAGCAAAGTCATTCACTAGAGGACAGATCCTACAGCTATACTATGAGCTGACTTTATTTATTGGAAGAGATAAAGGCTTGTAGAGAAGTGACTCTTTATCCTCGGTTCTGTCCTCGCAGATGGTGAACTGCCTGGCAAGTCGCTTCATATATCTGACGTAGTCTATCCATGATTGTATCATGCCTGGCAAGTAGTGTCCTGTTTGCAAACTTCACTTCATTCACTGCATCATTAATCCCTTCCCCAATCTCATGACCTGCCTTCTTGAAGCCAATGATATCATTCCCCATCACTAGCACACGAGCCCTAATGTGTGACAAATGACCCTCTAACTTAGCCAACCCTGCACCAAACTCAGTTCGAGAAGCATTGAGAGTTGTGGTTAGATTATCCACCTTTTGTTCAAGACGAGCGAGCACGTCTAAGGATGGATTAACCTCTGGTTTTGGAGGCTGTGTTGTGATCAGGATAGCTATCTCATTTAACTTGCTAAGAATATCATTGCTGAAAGTTTCAGGGACCATAGTCATCACTTCTTTGCCCTTATCATGTACCGTAGACGAGCATTCCCCTTTCACCATAGGTGAGTATTCACCTTTGACCTTAAGATCTCCACTTTCATCCAAGACAGACATTTGCTTTAAAAATCCTGTGGTCATGATATCACAGGGAGTTTCGAACAGAGCCGACTTGCTTATAACCCCCCTAATCTTAAGAGCTTTTGATAACCACATCCCATAAGGGATGCAAGTGGATCCATTTGGTTGTGATGATTTAAGCTCAGACAATATATGTTCCATGTGACTGATCATTAAAAAGGGTAGGTTCACTCTGTTTCCCTTGAGAATATGGTGAAGCAAGATAATCTCATGAATATGCAACTTGTTTGTCCCAGTTTTTCTTGGTAATAAAGATGAGTATGAAGTGTTAAAAACAAGCTTAGCAACAGGGTTCAGACTAACTCCAGACACTATCGAGATCTCTGTTGCCTTAGGATCGAGTGTTTTCTTGATTTCAAGAATTTGTTCAGAACTAAAACCCCTCCAACCAGCCCATGCATGTATCTCTACTCCCCCACATGGTACCCCTAGAATGTCACCAAAATCCTCCATTGATATCTTAATATACTTATCACCAAAGTTAGCATATAACACCCTATTTTCTATCTTCAGTGTTGCCCAAAATTGAGCAATCTGAACAGGGTATACATGATGACCCATATCTAGAAGATTTTCCCATTCTTGTAAGGCCAGTAAGTCACGGAGTTTCGAGACACAGGGGTTTTCGTCAAACCAAGCAGACAGATACTGACGACCAGATACAAAAGAGTAGTTTAGTATTTTCTTTACCTGATCGTTCTCAAGTCTTGTCATGCGGACATTCTCGATTTCGGCCAAGATCACGTCTTTACCAATGATAGCCCCTTTTTCTTCATCAGCATGCATATTCCCTTTCATACACCTCTTCCGTTTCCCCACTGCAACAACTTCCTCAATGATTTCGACTTCCCCTAGTTCCTCTGTTTCGACAGACCGAGTGTCTAGGGTCAAATCTCTACTAGCCGATCGAAGGTTCTTTTTGTGGGGAATATAAGAAGCAGCCTTTTTTGGTGCCATGGGAGAGTTCAGAATGAAAGAAAGTTTTGAGGAAGAAGAAGGAGTTGGGTGAAAAATAAAGGACGGTGGATAGGTAAAAGTGAGTGAAAAGAGGGTTATTAAAGAGTTGTAATGATGAAAGATATGGAAAGAATAAAAAGGTGAGGGTTTTCAGGAGGGAGGAAATATTTGGAAGATTTTAATCTAATAAATAAAGTAGCTGAATGAATGAAGTTACGGAAATAATATTGTAGTGAATATTTTTGTAGAGCAAATATACCATAAATAATGAATGGAATATAATTTTACTAGAAAATAATTTCAATTTGAAATTACTTGGAATATTCAAGATTCTTACTTGAATATAAGGAAGTAAAATTATATGTCTTATGGTACATAATATAATGTCCGAAAATACCATATCGTCAATGAGCACAACAAAAACTTAGACAAATATACAAAAACGATACGAACCTGTACATGAATCTAGGTCATATAAACACATACTAACATCACCCCAGTCTTCGTCAAGTAAATAGAAGAAAAGCAAACATCTACCGACATTTTCAGTTTTCTTTTATCAAACCAAGTTCTAACCGTAATTCCTCGAACCGTTCCCTGGGTAGTGGTTTTGTAAGAATATCGGCAATTTGTAATTTAGACGGACAAAATTCAAGTTCGATATTACCTTTTTCAACATGGTCTCTCAAAAAATGATGTCGGATGTCAATATGTTTGGTACGAGAATGATGAGCAGGATTTTTTGAGATGGCAATGGTACTAATGTTATCACAAAAAATAGGTATGGTTTTAATATTAACACCGTAGTCCCTCAGCTGCTGACGTAACCAGAGTAATTGAGTGCATACCAGAGATGCAGCAATGTATTCACCTTCGGTGGAGGAGAGTGCCACTGTTGCTTGTTTCTTAGAGCCCCAAGATATAATACATGATCCTAGGAATGTCACCGTTCCTGAAGTACTTTTTCTATCAATGTAGCATCCAGCATGGTCTGCATCTGAATAACCTTTTAGATCAAAATTATCATGCATAGGATAAACTAATTGAAGATTTTGAGTACCAATTAGATAGCGTAAAATACGCTTGACAGCTGTAAGATGAGATTCTTTAGGATCAGACTGAAACCGGGCACAAACACATACACTATGCATGATATCGGGTCGGCTGGCAGTTAAATAGAGCAGAGATCCGATCATCCCTCGGTAATGTGTATTATCCACCGGCTTACCTCCTTCGTCTTTATCGAGCTTGGTCGTTATAGCCATAGGTGTAGGAGCAAGTTTTGCTTTATCCATTCCGTATTTTTTAAGAAGTTCACTTACATACTTTTGTTGATGTACGGTTATTCCTCTTTTCGACTGCTTAATTTGTAGACCCAGGAAGAAGCCTAGCTCACCCATCATACTCATCTCGAATTCTGATTGCATTAGGTTTGAAAAATATTTGCAAAGCTTTTCATTTGTTGAGCCGAAAATAATGTCATCCACGTAAATTTGAACAATTAACGTGTCTTTCTCGACATTTTTTGTGAAGAGTGTTTTATCAACGGATCCTCTCTTGAACTCATTTAGAAGCAGAAACTGGGAAAGTCTATCATACCAGGCTCTTGGTGCTTGTTTTAATCCGTAGAGTGCCTTGTCTAGTTTGAAGATGTGACTTGGCGACTCCGTACTTTCAAACCCTGGGGGTTGTTCTACGAAGACCTCTTCTTTTAAGTAACCGTTCAGAAATGCTGTTTTAACATCCATTTGAAACAACTTGAATCCTTTGTGTGCGGCATAAGCAATTAGTAGCCGAATGGCTTCCAATCTTGCCACCGGAGCAAAGGTTTCGTCAAAATCTATTCCTTCTTGTTGATTGTATCCTTGTACAACCAACCTTGCTTTGTTTCTGACAATGGTTCCGGAATCATCCAGTTTATTTCTAAATACCCAGCGTGTTCCTATCACTTTTCTATCTGACGGTCTAGGCACCAGATGCCAGACTTTATTTCGTTCAAATTGCCCCAATTCCTCTTGCATGGCTACTATCCAGTCGGAATCGGTAAGCGCTTCTTTGATATTTTTGGGTTCAATGGTAGATAGAAAGGAATTTAGAACACAATGATTTCTTAAGGACCTTCTGGTTTGGATTCCTTTATGATAATCACTCAGTATTGCACTCGTAGTATGTGAGCTCTGGTGTTTCCATTTTTTGAGATTTGTCGGAACATTATTGCTTCTCATTGGTTCATCTGAGTTGTTATCAGAGGTTACATTAACTTTTCCCGTAGTTCCCCCTGAACTAGTGCCAGTGGTTATATTAACCTTAGATAGACTGTCTTTGGTTCCCCCTGAATTTATGTCTGGGGTTATATCATCTTTGGTGATTTTTGGAACTAATGTTGATACCACATTATCCTTAGCTTCTGAAGAACTTTTATTTGGTTCTTCATTTACTAGTGATATATTTGGATCAATATTAATTCGTTCTTCACCAGATTCAGCATTAGATCCTTCTATCTCTTTTTCCTCTTCCTGAAGTTCAGGTGCATCTTTTCTAGTGAGCCAGAAATCTGGATCGTCATCGTCTTCTTCTTCAATGTCGTTCTGACTAATGGAATTTGTTTCATCGAAGATTACGTGGATGCTTTCTTCAACGCGTAAAGTTCTCTTGTTATATACCTTGTAAGCTTTGCTATGATCTGAATATCCTAAGAAAACAGCCTCATCACTTCGAGGATCGAATTTTCCCAAATTATTCTTCCCATTGTTATGAACGAAACATTTACTTCCAAAACATCTGAGATGAGAAATTTTGGGTTTCCTTCCTCTTAGAAGTTCGTAGGGTGTTTTCTTCAATACTGGTCTGATCATTGCTCGATTATGTATATAACAGGCTGTATTGACAGCCTCGGCCCAGAAATTTCTGGGCAAACCGCTACATAGCAACATTGTGCGAGCCATTTCTTCAAGCGTTCGATTCATTCGTTCGACTACTCCATTTTGTTGTGGAGTCCGTGGTGCAGAGAAGTTATGCCCTACACCATGTTCTCTACAAAAGCTTATGAAGGATTCGTTATCGAATTCGGTTCCATGATCTGTTCTTATCGATACAAGATTGCAACTATACTTGTTTTGGACTAGCTTCATTAGGCATTCGAATTCATCAAAGGTTTGATCTTTCGAGCTAAGGAAGACTGGCCAAACAAATCTAGAGAAATCATCTACAAGAACAAATACGTACCGACTACCACCTCTACTTCTTATCCTCATGGGTCCACAAAGATCCATATGAATAAGTTCTAGAGGTTTTGTAGTACTTACGAATTTCTTTGGCTTGAAAGAGGATCTCACATGTTTACAACGTATGCAGGTACCACAAGCTTTGGTTGTGTCAAAGGTTATGGAAGGTAATCCTTCAACGAGATCCAGAGATCTAAGTTTATTAAGGCTAAAAGGACTAATGTGCCCAAATCTTTTATGCCAAAGTAGTGGATCAGCGATGGTAACACTCATGCAGGTGATGGCATTGTCGGGTAGAGTTTTGATATCGGCTATGTAGACATTGTTTGATCGTTCTCCCTCCAGAATGACATTAGAGGAACCTTCTCTAATAATTCGGCATTTATCATTATGAAACACTACTTTGTTTCCTCTATCACAGAGTTGAGAAATGCTTAAGAGACTATGCCTTAGTCCTTTCACAAGCAGTACATTCTCAATACAGTGTGAGTCAGATAAACCAATTTTACCAATGCCGATTATCCTTCCTTTCTTGTTATCTCCAAAGGTTACACTTCCTCCGTCATAAGCCTCTAATGACAAAAATTTCTTCTTATCACCCGTCATATGTCTTGAACACCCGCTGTCTAAGTACCATCTGTGAACCTGCGATAGTCATTTTTGTTTCTTAGGTACCCAAATAAGTTTGGGTCCTTTTTCATTAGTTAATGAGTCTTTACGTACCCATATTTTTCTTTGTCTATCACAGTGTTTATTGGTTTTATTCTCAGATTTCTTTTTCCACTTTCTTTTGGCATATTTTCTTTTACTGGTTTCCCTTTTCTTAGTCTCTTTACCTTCCATAGTTCTTGAGACACACTCATCCAACTTCTCCTGCACTATTCCTTTTTCTTTTATCAATTCTATGATTTTTAAAGTCAGAGAATTTTTTATTTTGTCATGATTTATTTTTTCAACGTTAATTTCATTGTTTAGTATGGATATAGTTCTTTTTAGTTCCGCATTTTCTTCATTCAGTTTATTAACACTAGCATTGATTTTTTCATAATTAGTGTCCCTTTTTAATTCCTCTTTGTTGATGTTTATATTTGAACAAGTTGTTGAATCGTCTGATACATTTACCTTAGTTTTTGATATTTCAGAGGATTCCTTTTTATTTGTTCGAGTATTTTCACATCTTTTTAGAGTAATATTTTCAAAGGCTATCTCATTTATTTGTTTTAGTAACTCATTTATTTCTTCCTTTTGTTGCTCACATGTTTCCAATACCTCATCAAAATGTAAAAGAAGTTTTTCTTTGGTAAGTTTCCTAAGTCTTTTCTTAAACATGGTAAAATTTACCTCATTGCTTTCCTCATCAGAGTCAGAACTTGAACCACGCGTCTTTGCCATCAGGCACATGTCTTTGCGTATCTTATACTTAGTTGTGTTGCCGTGTTGAGCACTTAGGCAAACGTTTGCCTCGTCTTCATCTTCAGATTCTTCTTCTTCGTCTGAGTCCAACTCTCCCCATCCACACGAAGCCAGCATGGCTTGTTTATGTTGGAACTTTGATCGTTCTCTTTCTCCTTTAGACTTGATATTTTTCCATGTCGGACAATCTTTGATTAGATGCCCGGTCTCTCCACACTTAAAGCATCCTTTATTATTTTGTTTTGTATTGGAGTTGTTACCTTTTTCTCTAAATGAGTTTTTTGATCCAAATTTAAAATTCTTTCGAAAGCGTTTGACAAAAAGGGCTATGTCATCACTCATGATTTCCTCATCATCACTAATAGAACTTTTTAAGGCTATCCCTCTACTCTTAGATGATTCACTCTGACGTTGATTCAGAGAGAGCTCATGAGCCATAAGGTTTCCTAACAATTCTTGATAACTAAGAAGGGTAAGATCTTTAGATTCCTCGATAGCAGTAACTTTAGGTTGCCATTTATCAGTGAGACTTCTTAAGATTTTTCTAACAAGATCTTCAGTATCAAATTTTTTTGCCAAGGTTTCTTAGTTCATTTGTGATGTTGGTGAATCTTGCGGACATTTCAACAATGCTTTCATCTTTATCCATTTTAAATAATTCGTATTGTTGAGTTAATAGATCAATCCTGAACTTTTTGACTTGGGTAGTTCCCTCGTACGCAAGTTCTAAACTGTCCCAGATTTCTTTTGCGGAAACACAAGATGTGAGTCGATTATATTCTTTGGACGAAATTCCTCGTTGCAATAATGACATTGCTCGAGAATTTTTTTCGGCCTTTTTATAATCGTCCTCATCATAGTCCTCTTCATCCTTTATGGTGATGTTCCCTAGAACATCAACGGATTGGATGACGATAGGACCCTTGATGATAATTTTCCAGCATTCAAAATCTGTTCCTTTTATATAGTGCATCATTTTGTTTTTCCATAAACCGTAGTCTACACCATCAAATGTGGGAAACTTTGAGTTCTTGGAATCCATTTGATCGAAATGGATAACTATAATATCGCTAGTGTAGGATCTACTCTTTTGATGTGAATCAATCAAGAGAACCCGCTCTGATACCAATTGTAGAGTCTAGCGATACTAGGAAATACTCTAGAGGGGGGGTGAATAGAGTATTTAGGTACTTTTGAAATTTTAACCGATATATTACACCAAAATCTTATTAGAAAAGATATAGTGTAATATTGCGTTAGTTGAATGGCTAAAGAAAATGAAGTACAAAAATATTTGCTACTATACTTACTACTAAAAAGTATAAGTATAAGAAATAGCAAAGCGCGATAAAACGTAAAGTAAATAACACGAGCAGTTTTAACGTGGTTCGGCCCAATTGAAAAGCCTACGTCCACCGGTGTCTTTATTTATAAGTGTACCTTCTCCGGATTACCTTACAAATAAGACGATCACGATTAACTCTAATCGTGATGGTGTGAGTGATGTGAAGCACTCGGTGTGTGGGATGTTAAGCCCACGACAATGAAGGATGTTAAGCCTTCGGTGTGAGGGATGTGAAGCCCTCGGTTTTTGAACGATGTGAAGCGTTCAAGGTGTGAACGATATATGTCGTTCGATTGAGTAACCACTACTCGACTCGTGTGTCTATACTATTCAAGTTTACATAATTTCTCTAGCTATGAATACACTTCAATTGTCTAGAGAGAATAATGAAACTATATGACTTCCAAGTGTAAACAATTAAAACACGATATTATATAGCCAAGACTTAGACCGAAAATATTGCAAAAAGCCTTTTGAAAGAAATGTGATTTTGTTTTTGCAACGAGAAAAATGTGTATCAAAGTCGTATTTTTAAAGTGAGGAAAAGCATAGTATTTATAGGTGAATTATTCTCTTTAACAAAGGAAATAAGATCACCTTAATTGATGTGCTTCCTTACTTAGTGAAGATATGGTAGGTAGAATATCAATCAATCAAGATAATATTTTTAAGTTTCCTTGCTTAATGATTTTCTAATATCTTATAAAGAATCAAGATATTTTGAGAATCATTTATTATGAAAACTTTTATTTTCTTGATATATAATTTCCTCCTTTAGATTATCTTCTTTCGACACAAGATTCACTTTGATATACGATAAAAGATTTAATCCTAAATCTTGGCGGCTCGTGTAAAATGCTTACGGAGAAGATTAATGTAACCTTTGTAAAGGTTACTTTATCTTTGTCATATGATTTCTTTACCCTCTTTACATTAATAATCCTAAGCCTCCTGACTTCCCCCTTGATCCTTTATCCAAGTGTCTTCTTGTAATTATGCTCCCTTTACCTGTGCTGTACATCATAACTTGTTCATACCAATCACGTTACTTCAAACTTCACGGCATATGTATAAAACTTGATATAAACAAAACAAACGAGATCTAACCCATAGATCCAACAAGTAATTTATTTTCCCTATTTAAGAGTATTTTAATCAATATTGAACAAATACGTGAGTCATAAGGAATAATATTTCTCTTCTTGTCACTCTTTGGTTAATGGAGCATTTTACATGAACTTGCGAGGTGCTTAATTCAGGTCGTCTCAACCACGAAAAAAAGCAAAAACATCAAAAACAAAATAAACACTTCCCATAGACCACGAACCATATTATGATGTTTAATACATTTTCAATAGAAAAGAGATTTATTTATTTTGTCTAAAACTTAGACTAAGGTTTGAATTCAACTCGAAAAACCCAACCTAAAAACGATCAATCCATTAATGACCAATCCAATCCAAATCTGACTTGATTGTCAATCCCAGAAAATAGAAGACTAATTAAGGCCAAAGTTTGTAGCAGTGTAAGATTTTAAATCAACATTACAAGTAACGACTATCTAGGGTTGTTCGCATGATTTTCGGCCATAACAATGGTCGAATCTAGATGCAGTGAGAAGGCGACCGTAGAAGTGGGTTTGAAAGTCACTGAGAGTAAACTCTTTATGAAGAGGAGGATGATCTCGAGACACTAATGCAAAAGGCCGAAAAAATGATGGATAATAGTATTCAAAATCGGTCATTTTTAGTCATTTTCGATAACTGTGAAAGTTATTTTAAAGCGCGAATGTTTTTTTGATAGCTTGTTTTGACCGTTTTTACTTTTCATGTCTATTACGTGTTTTTTTCGAAAAATTTAGAAAATTCATAAATATTTAAATTTTTTGAAAAATTACTACAAAGTGAAAAATTAGAAAATCCCAAAAAGTTTCAAGTTTTCTACTTCTTTGATTTAGTTTCTTTTCTAATTTCTAACTTTTGTGGAAATAATGATATTTAGACATTGGATCGTTACATTGAATGTTATATATAAATTGGTCTCCTAATGTAAGTCGCTTGAGGGTGTGTACTTCCTTCAATTCCACTCTCCACCTCCCGTGATGTGATAATTTGACCTTGAACTTGTCTAGGTGACTATAACCCGAGTGACACTATGAACGTTAGTGTGTTGATGGAAGTGAGGAGAATGGAGAGAAGAATAATCGGGATTGAATTGTATTATATCAAAAGTATCTATAACAATCACACAGGCTGATATATATAGCCAAGTAAAGTGGTTAGCTTTATAACTAACTCTAACTGACTAATTAATCACATAACTAACTTATGTATGCTCATATCCCCCCCTCAAGCTGGAACCGGTATCATTTGCAAACCCAGCTTGATTGAGAGGTTATAATGCTCAAAAGATCCAAGAGGCTTCGTCATTATGTCAGCAATTTGTGCTGTGGTACTGACATGCTTTGTCTGAAGAAAGCCTTCCAACTGTTTGTCTCTTACAAAGTGGCAATCGACATTCAAGTGTTTCGTTCTCTCGTGAAATACAGGGTTGTTGGTAAGGTGTTCAGCAGCAGTATTATCACAGTACAGCGTAATGGGTAGCTGAACATGAACTCTGAGCTCCTGAAGAACATTCGCAAGCCAAACCAATTCGCTAGTAGTATAGGACAGACTTCTGTACTCAGCTTCAGCAGTACTTTTACTGACTGTGAGCTGTTTCTTCGTCTTCCATGACACCAATGATTTGCCTAAGAAGATACAATATCCACTTAAAGAACGACAAGAATAAGCGCACCCAGCCCAATCTGCATCTGAATAGGCCTGAATGTCGAGGGTGGCTGAAGACGGGTAGAATAAACCCATATTAATGGATGACTTTAAATAACGAAGAACATGTTGGGCAGCAGTATAATGAGGTTGTCGAGGCTGACTCAAAAACTGACTCAGATGTTGAATGCTGTAAGACAAATCCGGGCGAGTAATGGTTAAGTATAGCAGCCTTCCAACCAACCGCCTGTACTTCTCAGGATCATCCAACAACTCTCCTTGATCTATAGAAAGCTTTAAGCCTTTTTGCATTGGAAAACTAGCAGGATTACAATCCTCAAAACCTGCATCCTTAAGAATATCTAGAATGTATTTTCGCTGGTTAATGAGCATTCCTGACTTGTTCCTCGCAATTTCCAGACCAAGGAAGTATCGAACAGGCCCTAAATCTTTGATTGTAAACTTTCTATGTAAAATATTCTTGAGAGCGAGAATATCTTTTATATCGTCTCCTGTAACCAAAACATCATCTACATAAACTAAAACCACCAAGAATCTGCCAGTAGCCTTATCAAACTTAGTGAACAAGCTGTAATCAAACTTGGACTGAATGAATCCAAGACCAACCAAAAATTTACTGAGCTCCAAATTCCACTGCCTTGAAGCTTGCTTAAGACCATATAACGACCTCTTGAGCCTGCAAACTTGCGATTTATCTGTAGTAGAATACCCTTGAGGAAGATTCATATATACTTCTTCATCCAGAAATCCATGTAAAAACGCATTATTAATGTCAAGTTGATGCACAGGCCACTGTCTAATTGATGCAACTGCCAGTAATGTTCTGACAGTAGCAAGCTTAGCCACAGGCGAAAACGTATACTTATAGTCTTTGTCTTTGACCTGATTATACCCTTTAGCAACAAGTCTAGCTTTAAAACGCTCCACTGAACCATCTTGCTTGTACTTAATCTTAAAAACCCACTTGCTACCAATGGCTACCTTATCCTTAGGTAATTGAGTCAATTCCCATGTCTGATTTTGCTCTAACGCACTTAATTCCAACTGCATCGCTTTGACCCATCGTGGATCACTCACGGCTTGCTTATAAGTTGCTGGCTCAGCCTCTTTTATCACATTGCAGAAGGATCGCAGGTAATGACAGTCATACTGTACCATGTCATTCAGAACCTGTACATGAAATGCACGAGGACAATGGTAGTCTTGAAGCTTCAAAGGAATAGACTTAGGTCTGCTTGACTTCCTCAAATTTGCAGGAGGAATTGATGTCTCTACTTCAGAAACATCACTAGGAATAGACGTGCTACCAGTAGAAGAAATGACAGCAGATTCCGTAATACGAGTATCCTGATTACCAGCATTTGGAACCAGATTATTTGGAACTTCAGCAGTAGAAAGAACAGATTCGGGTACTTCAGCACGCGGGGAACCTTCATTATTACTGGTGACCAGAGGAGAAATCTCCAAGGCACATTCACCATGAGCAATAGATGAATCTGCTGGAGTCTGATGTATCTCTTTGAAAGGAAAAACATCTTCCTGAAAAACAACATCTCTACTAGAAAAGAAAACTTGTTTATCGAGATCAAACAATTTATACCCTTTTTGATTGAATGCATAACCAACAAACATACATTTCCTAGCTCTTTTCCCAAACTTATCATGAATATGAGAAGGCATAGATGCAAAACATTGACACCCAAAAACCCTCAACTCATCATGCTTAGAAACAACACCAAACAACACTTCATTTGGAGACTTCCAATCAAGAATCTTAGATGGCATCTTATTTATTAGGTATGCAGAAGTTAATAAACACTCACCCCAAAACCTAATCGGAACCTTAGACTGAAACATCAATGCTCTAGCAGTGTCCAACAAATGTCTATGTTTTCTCTCTACCCTACCATTTTGCTGTGGTCTACCAACAATGGACCTTTGATGAACGATGCCTTTTTGTTTAAAAAACTCAGACAAAGTAGCCTGGAAGAATTCTGTACCATTGTCTGACCTGAAAATTCTTACAGATTTATTAAACTGTGTTTTAACATATGCTACAAAACTTCGAATTATGCTAGGGACCTGCGCTTTATTTTGTATCAAGAAAATCCAAGTAGACCTAGAGAAATCATCTAGAACAGTTAGAAATGATTTTGCGCCTGAAATGGTTGGTGTCCTATAAGGACCCCACACATCAATATGAACCAAATCAAAGGAACTCGAGGCATGAGAAATGCTTCTAGGAAAAGGCAAAGTATGATGTTTAGCATAAATGCAAGTCTCACAAACATGATCTTTTATTGCATCAAAATGTAAACTAGGTACATGATTTAGCTTCTCAAGAGAACTATGACCAAATCTAGAGTGGACTAATTCATAATCGTCATTCTTTACAATGTTAAAAGTACTAATTGAATTTGAACTAGAAGAAAAAATTAAATCAGAAGTTTTCATCCTATAGAGATTCCCATATCTATGTCCAATTGCAACAGCAGCATTAGTTGAATTGTCCTGAAAAATGCATTTATCATCCAAGAAAGTAACAAACAAGTTAGATTTTGAAACTAATCTAGCAACAGACATCAATTCTTCAGTAAAATCAGGAATATACAGCACATTATACAGCATAATATGTTCGTTAAGTCTAACATCTCCAATTTTCTTAACTATCTTTAACGAACCATCTGGCAGAGAAACAGAAACTGGTCTAACTAACTGTCTAACATTTTGCATTTTATCAATTTTAGAGGAAATGTGATCTGACGCTCCTGTATCTATAATCCATCCAACACTAACTCTACTAGAATTTGCGGAAAAAACTTGAGAAGAGAGGATAGAAGACATGTTACCAGCAAACATAGAACTCATA
The DNA here is from genome assembly GCA_958450325.1 of Agrostemma githago. Lineage (NCBI taxonomy): Eukaryota > Viridiplantae > Streptophyta > Magnoliopsida > Caryophyllales > Caryophyllaceae > Agrostemma > Agrostemma githago. Next base: position 73,585,625 of record OY288247.1, on the reverse strand, counting down.
TCAGCAGAACCAGAAGAAGAAGAAGATGCACGTTCAGACAGTTGTTTCATAACCTGCTGAGTAACAGCATCAACAATGTTCTGAACCAAGTTAGTCTGATCAGCAACACCATTTGTTATCGAACCTGAAGACTCCTGAACAGGAACCGATGGACCTTGCATATGATCCAAAGGATGATTAAAAACTGGAACAGCTTCATACTCATCATCTTGAGCACAACCCCCAAAAGAATTGATTTGAGCATGATGCACAGATTTTACTTGAGATGCCAATTCTGTTGCTTTACCTTTACCAATCTTAGCCAGGAATGCCCTATACTTGAAACATCTCTCAAGTACATGTCCCTTAATATTGCAATACTCACAAGTTTTGAGCCTATGACAGTCTTCAATTGAGTGTCCAGCTTTCTTGCAATGTGCACACGTATCAGAATCTGAATTCTTGGATTTATCGGAATTCTTGGAATTAAACTTGTTCTTTGACGCATAAGCTACTGTCTCACTTACAAATTCTGAAGCCCCATCATTGATTGATTTTTGCCTCTCAATTTTCTGAAGCATACCCAATGTCTTATTAAGAGCAGGTAAAGGATCCATCGACAAAACCGTAGTTTGCATCTGTTCATAACTCGAATTAAGACCCATCAGCAGTTGAATTAACTTCGATTGACCCTCACGATCCAATAATTTCTTGAGCAAATTACAAGTACACTTAGCCATTATCCCACAACTACATTTAGGAATTGGATCTATTTGATCAACATGCTCCCAAATTCCCTTCATCTTGTTGTAGTATTCCACCAGAGGCAAATTCTCTTGTTTGAGATTAGCTAAGGTTTTCTTGATTTCATATAACTCAAGTACATTTAGTTGTCCATATCTTTCTGAAATTTCTTCCCATAGATCCTTTGAAGATGAAGAATACTGAAAAGCTTCCCTCAAAGGTTTACTCAAGGAATTAAGGATCCAGCGAAGAACAAGCAAATCTACTCTTATCCATTGCTGGTATTTTCGATCATTAGAAGCAGGAACAGGACAATCCCCTGTTACAAAACCGAGCTTATTTTTGGAAAGAAGAGCCTGAAGCAAGTCCTTTTGCCAGTGAAGAAAATTACCACCGTCAAATTGATAGGCAGTAAGCTGTAGATTAGGTTGATCCGAAGGTGACAGAAACAACGGATCGTCAAAAGGTGAGTATAATGTCGATTGATCAACGATTTCCGGCATTGTAGAAGAAGATGAAGATTCTTGAAATTTTGATTATTGAAAAAATTATTGTTGCTCCGATACCATATGAACGTTAGTGTGTTGATGGAAGTGAGGAGAATGGAGAGAAGAATAATCGGGATTGAATTGTATTATATCAAAAGTATCTATAACAATCACACAGGCTGATATATATATAGCCAAGTAAAGTGGTTAGCTTTATAACTAACTCTAACTGACTAATTAATCACATAACTAACTTATGTATGCTCATAGACACTATGTTTTTTACTATCCATTTTCCACAAAAATACTCTACAAAATAAGAGTCGTTGATTTTTCATACCAATATCACAAAAAGCTCAAGCATTAAAAAAATGACTATAATACTGTTTCCTAACTTCGTCATTTTGTTCATGAAACATCCTCGTAGGTTCAATCATATTATTCAACACTTGTACAGGAATCCCGTGATTAACCACTTGGAAAAATCCCCATGTTTCTGATGTCAATAGGATCTCCTTTATGATTTCGGGTTTTGGACCGTCTTTTTCGTTGACATGAGCAAGGCCTATGATCGGAATTGTTATGTCTTGGGTACAAGTTTTTAAATCGGCTGAACGGTCTTCGAGTGGTCGAATAAAGATGTTGGGAACTTCAACTTCAGCTTCGCATGTTGCTTCATCTAGTAGCCCTTTTACTCCGGTTTTTCGACTGTCGAAAGCATTGAGATCGTTGGTTCGATCATAGCTACTTTGGTTATCCATTTGATTTGGTAAAGAAGACGACTTTTTCGTTTGTTTGTTTTCAGATTAGTAAATGGGGGGAATAGAGTGGAGAAATAGAATACTCGAGAGTGAAGTAGATCTTACTTTCTTAGTGGGTCCAATAAAGACGAGATCTTTTCGACGGTCTATGAATAAAAAATATATTCCACATCACAGGTTTTAATTAGTATAGTGATCAATGATTAGCACTTGAGATAGAGTTTATTGTGAGTTGTGACGATATATCATAGAATTGACTATATGTCTCTAAAGAATGTTTATACTTCCTTGATTCCATTATTAACAAGAATACACCTATTTATACAAGATCTTACAGTAATCTAGGTACACAATATTAACTAGGATATTAACTAAAGCTACGGATTACTAAGAGGCTAATACAAAGAATAAGAGTAATACAAAGAACTAGGATAAGTGGTAGGTACACATAATCTATTACGCCCCCGCAGTCGAAACGGTAGGAGAGTGAACGTTGAGGCTGGACCGAAAATTGTCAAAGAGGGCCCGGGGGAGACCTTTTGTAAAAATATCGGCGAACTGATAGCGGGATGGGACATGTAGGACTTTAACTTCACCGAGGGCAACTTTTTCACGAACAAAGTGTATATCCATTTCAATGTGTTTGGTTCGTTGATGATTAACCGGATTGCCAGCGAGGTAGATAGCACTCACATTATCGCAATATATAATAGTAGCCTTGGTGAGTGGGCAATGAAGTTCAAGAAGGAGATTCCGAATCCAGCATGTTTCAGCAACGGTATTAGCGGTCCCACGATATTCGGCTTCCGTGCTAGATCGTGACATAGTTGGTTGTCTTTTGGAAGACCAAGAAATAATGTTGTCACCAAGATAGACACAATAACCAGAAGTGGAGCGACGGGTGTCAAGGCAACCGCCCCAGTCAGCGTTTGAGTAGGCAATGAGGGATCCGGTCGAGGAGGGCCGAATGGTTATGCCGAGAGAGGTTGAGCCACGAAGATAGCGAAGAATACGCTTCAGGGCTGTCATATGCGGTTCACGAAGAAATTGCAAGAAGAAATAGAACTTAGAAAAGAACAGAAGGAGAGGGAGAAGAAGAGGTATGCTCTGATACCATAAAGAATGTTTATACTTCCTTGATTCCATTATTAACAAGAATACACCTATTTATACAAGATCTTACAGTAATCTAGGTACACAATATTAACTAGGATATTAACTAAAGCTACGGATTACTAAGAGGCTAATACAAAGAATAAGAGTAATACAAAGAACTAGGATAAGTGGGTAGGTACACATAATCTATTAGTCTCGAAATTTAGCCAATTTAAAGTGTAAAGAACAAACATTCACAAGCAATTTAAACATTTAACTATTACTCGTACTCTCTACTTCTATATTATTGATCATTATTTATTTCATTTTCACGTATTTTTGCTTATAACTTCATTAGACAAAGAACAAACGTTTAATTCGCACGGTTCTCGACTCTAACGTGGTCAAAACTAGGACCAGTGAGAGGGCGACTGTAGAAGTGGGTTTGAAAGTCACCGAGAGTAAACTCTTTATAAAGAGGAGAACGATCTTCCGACACCAACTCTTTAATAGGTCCATATAACTTTGTAGACGATTGATCACCTTTGAGAAACAATGCACTCGAAATCCTAGGTCCAACTTGATTTGCAGTCACTCTGTGGTACACACTTTTCAGCTTATCATTTGATATTATCTGCACCAAGATTCACACGGTTAAAGGGTTTGGTCTATATATATGAGACTGTTTTTTTGTAAAATTTAGGCTCAAACCTGTAAAATGTCTCCAATGTTAATGACAAAGGCACCTGCAATCGGTTCAACATGAACCCAGTGATTTTGATGTAAAACTTGTAGGCCGCCGATGTGGTCTTGTAGAAGAATGGTGAAAAACGAAGGATCGGAATGTTTGCTCGATCCGAGTGTTAGCTCTGGGGCAGGGCAAGGAGGGTAGTAGTGGTTCACCATGGACCATCCTTGCTTGCATTCCATTTCTTCTTTTAAGTAACTTGGTTTGAGTCCAAGTCCCATAGATAGTAACTTTAGCAAAATGTCACTTAGTTTCATTACTTGGTTGAGGTAGTTTACCATCACATCCCTACAACCGCCAAATCTACGAATTAGTAACAAGATCAATTCAAATGTTAACTAGTTTAGTTGCTATTTTTAATTTAAAAACCCATCTGACACGCGGAAAATAGTATCATATCACCAGTGGTATGTACAACCACCTCAAAGCTGTATGTTGAGCTTTTGTGTATATATACTTATTGAGCTTATACAAATTTTTGTAAGTTTCTGAGCTTAAACATTTATGTGATTTAGCTCGACAACTTTACACTAAAGTACAGAAAGTTTACAACAAAACTCGAAAACTTTGTGACAATACTCAAAATCATAAAACTAATTGTACGTAGAGTTATGTACAACTGGTTGTATAATCTACTCATCATTGTTGGCACGCCCAGTTAATACTCAAAAGCCATGTTGGGCCCAGATCCCATGCGGCCATGCCATGAGCATCGCCCATGGCCCGCTCTATCTACACTATTACGTCATATAGAAACAACTACTAATACAGAGAAAATTGTGTCGAGAATTGCATAAATACCTGCAAATTTGGGGTATGTCATTGGTGTTAAGGTAACCAGGATAAGGATTGGCAAGGGCCAAAGTATCCCTCCAATTAGCGGCCCTTGATACGTAAAGATCATAGTTACTATTATACTTAACTGATCTCTTCCCATCACGAGCATACCATCTTTTCTTAACTTCATTATCTTGCTCATGAAACATTCTAATCCCATCCAACATTTTCTCAAGAACATGTATCGGAATTCCATGATCGACTACTTGAAAAAATCCCCACGTCTCCGATGCACTTAAAACTTGTTTAACTATCTCGTCGCAAGCATCTTTTGATTCGATACCACGTAAACTAATAACCGGAACTTGGAGATTAACACTAGTGATGTTATGTTCTTCGATGAGCTCGTCTTGGGGTCTAATGAACATCTTTGGAACGGTTTTGGAACCTGAATCGACGATTCCTTTAACACCCATCTTTGTTTCATCAAACACCTTGAGTTCCTTCACTCTATCGTAATTGGAGTGTTCTTCATCGCTAATTGTTCCCATTTTTTAGTTAAATTTATGTTACTTAGCAATGTTTAAGCAAATATATGATCGAATAAGGATCGATGCGGTTTAGTATATATATTGAGATTGTGAGTTGTGACTAGTACAATTTGGTCCCTACTGCATTGAATATAACCAATGACTAAATTTCTTAACTTAGCGTGGTCATGTGGCCACGATTACATTGTATTAACCGTGGAAATTGAAGGTAAAGGTGTGTCGGACTGTCGGTTTCATGAGTAATTTATTTTCCATATTTGAGAGTATTTTAATCAAAATTAATTTTGATGCCCGTGCGATGCACGGGTGTAACAATGACGTTACTAAATTAACCTTAATACTTCATTTTATAATTATTGACTGCGATGGAATGTACGATTATTTCAAATAATTGTCATTTAGAGGATTAACACTCCACGTTTGCATGTATTTTATACGAAAAGTAGCAGGCGCAGGTTATGATGCTACACCTAAACGGTTAGACTTGTCAAATTCGACTCGACCCATAAACCCGACCATAATTTAATAGGCATAAAAAAATTAGGCGTTCAAAACTATTTCTGAGCATGACCCATATACCCCGACCGGTAAGGATGTCAATGTATCGGGTTCGGGTCGGGTGAAGCCTCACCCGTATCCATCCATTAGATTAAATATATCATCCGTCGTCCATCCATTCACCATCCGCGGATGAAACGGATGGATCGAGTGGTAAGTAGGTGACAACTCAATTATTTTTAAAAGCTCAAAAAAATATAAAATGTTATTCATCCTAAAAATATAATACCGACTTGTATTATATTAAGAACTCTTACTAAATCTTTGTTTTAACATTATACAAAGTATAATAATTTAGTATTTCGTATTAAGTATCCTAACTGTTATATAAATGTATTTTTTTTTAGAAATAGAAAGAATATCAGGTGACAGATGGATAACGGGTGAGATTTATTAGCTTCATCCGTCATCCATCCATCATCCGTTACTTTCGGATTTTCGTTCATCCATTTAAACTTGTTCCAAAACGCGAATGTTTTTTGACGAAAACTTGCCAACAGGTATAGAATGCCTAACAATGATTATTAGAACCCTCCGACGCGATATAAAAAGGAATATAGACCTTGTTTCGATGGATTCCGACACGTCTCAAAATCACGTATTATGTCTTTTAAAAGACTCTATCGACTTCCAAATGACGCTCATATTACACTGGGGCATTATATTTGGTGTGAAGGTTGTTCGAAGCGAATATGGATCGATTTTATTCCGGGACCCAAAAGACCGAAAAAACGTGGATAATAACCTTTAAAATCGATCATTTTTAGCTATTTTCGATAGTTTTGAAAGTTGTTCCAAAATGTGAATGTTTTTGACGAAAACTTGTCAACAGGTATAGAATGCCTAAAAATTATTATTAGAACTCTCCGACATGATATAAAAACGAATATAAAACTTATTTCGATGGATTCCGACACGTCTCAAAATCACGTATTATGTCTTTTAAAAGACTCTATCGATCTCCAAATGACACTCATATTACACTGGGGCATTTTATTTGGTGTGGAGGTTGTTCGGCGGGAATATAGATCATGTGTATTTCGGGACCCAAAAAGTCGAAAAAATGTGGATAATAACCTTCAAAATCGATCGTTTTAGCTATTTTCGATAGTTTTGAAAGTTGCTCCAAAACGCGAATGTTTTTTGACAAAAACCTTTCAACATGTATAGAATGTCTAACAATGATATTTAGAACCCTCCGACACGATATAAAAATGAATATATACCTTGTTTCGATGGATTCCGACACGTCTCAAAATCACGTATTATGTCTTTTAAAAGACTCCATCGACTTCCAAATGACACTCATATTACACTGGGACATTATATTTGGTGTGGAGCTTGTTTGGCGCGAATATGGATCGATTTTATTCCGGGGCCTTTTGGTGCATTGTATTTGGTGTGGAGTTTGTTAAGCGCGAATATAGATTCATTTTATTTCGTGACCCAAAATGCCAAAAAAAATGTGGATAGCTAGTAACCTTAACAATTAATCGTTTTTAGCTATTTTCGATAGCGGCTAAAGTTGTTCTAAGTGCGAAATTTTTTTTGACGAAAACTTATCGACCAGGAATAGAATGAGTAATAATGATCATTAGAACTCTCTGACATAAAATGAAGTATATAACTTGTTTCAACTGATTCTGACACCTCTTAAAAGGAATTATTATGGCTTTTAAAAGTTCACTAGAACATTGTGCTTGGTGTGGAATTTTGTTCAACGCGAATATGGATACATTTTATTCCAGAACCCATAAAGTATGGATAATAACTCTCAAAATCGGTCGTTTTGAGCTATTTTCGATAGCGATGAAAGTTGTTTGAAAGCGCGAATGTCTTTGACGAAAACTAGTCGATAGACATCGATTTTCGATCGACGACGTTTTAACACATATCGGACCCTCAAATGTTCTCTATTGCTTCTCATAATTTGTGTGGTTATTCCATTGACCCAATGAAAGCTTTGCTCAATTTCTGACTTTTCTTAATTCAAATCCTGAATCTTAAAAAAACATGCATTATACACTTTAATTGGAGCTGCTCGGGAGGTCGTGCCGGGCCGCGTTCCAATTTTACCTGATTTGATACCACGTGAAAGTATTTCAACTTATGATAAATACAAAGAATCTAGGAAGAGACCCTCTCTTCCTAACTTATTTAGATATTACTTTTCGCGTCGGTATCATGTGTTTTATACATATGTATTTCATTATTAGATGTACCTCTAAAACCAGACCCGAACCAATTAAATCTTGTGTCGGGTTCGTTTCAACCCGCTTAAATCAAACCAAACCTTCATGCCGGGTTCAGTTCGTGTCATTGTTTACCGGCTCCAGCTAGTGCTGATGACCCTGAAAGTATATCCTTGCCCTTGGTTGTGGTGACCTTTGGAACTTTACCACAAAGTTAAAATACCTCTGCTGGTCTTCTCTAGTCAATCGATGCATCTTCCTCCTAACGATTACCAATTTCTCCAAGGCAGCTGCGTTTTGGACTAAGAATTTTAGGACTTGAAGCTCCGAAGTCACATGTTCTCGTGCTGTGTCGCCAAGTAGGAAGACCCTCTTAAGTTTTGGCATCCCACACGGAAAAGAAGGCGGCCGTATCCCAAGCGGCGACACAATACGCAGTTCTTCCAAGGAAGGACATCCAGATAAAAAAATTCGGAATGTCTCGTCACACATACTAACACGTTCAAGGACCAACTTCGTTATAGACGCCAAGTCGACTTGAATGTGTCACAAGAGACTGACTCGTGAAATTAGTTGGAATAATAAGTACACCAGTAGGGAAAGAATGATAGTCTGAAAATCGGAAACTGATTTCCGTGGCCTGTTTGTCCAGCGAAAACTGTAACCACATTTTTATATCATTGTTGGAAGGTCGACTGTGGACTATCGTGACATTGGGCATGAATATGGTGACCCGCTCCAAATCATAACAAAACGGAGACGTGGTTGTTGTGAAGGTGGTGGTGGTGGTGTTCAATTTAGAGTCGTAAACTTTAACATTATGAGCGTAAGTCCAAAGGTTTCAGAAGGGACGGAGGAGGACAGTTCTGGCCGCATCTAGGACGGGCATACAAGAAAGAATGTGGACAAGGATTTCATCTGGCATTTCACTCAACCGGTCTCGACTAACGTCATCATCACCACCCTCACGACAACGCGTACGCATCCTTTTACATTTCGTAAAGAACCGTATGATAGTTTTGATGATTTTTGTGTGTTTCATCATTGAACAGGGTTAGAGCAATTAATTTTATTTTTATTTTATTTTTCTGTTTGAAGTCTAATTTTATGGTAAATATCCTTCTAAGTCTTTCACTCTTTGCTAAACACGTTAGGAAAGATAATACTCGTACTTAGGAGGTAATCGACGGAATACGAGTAGTAGTGTTTAGAGCGGTAGGTTACAACCCTTAAATCCAAGGACCTGTTATGAGTATTAACCGAAAAGACAAAATAAGAAGGATAACAATTATACCTTATTTGCAGCGGAACAGCGTATTAATAAGAAGTATAATAAACCCAGAAATATATATATAATCTCCACGGACAGAATAAATAATCTTCACGGACAAGAATAAATAATCTCCACGGACAGAATAAATAATCTTCACGGACAAGAATAAATAATCTCCACGGACAGAATAAAGCACCCCAAATGTGATGCCTCCTTTGGTATCCACACGGTACGAAACTGCGACGTATATGCTAGTATAAGGGTTTTGTGAGACGGTCTCACAAAATTCTCTCTCTAATAATATGTGAATCAATACTCACAAATTGTATGATTTGGTTCATCATATGAACCTCCTTATATAGGAGAGATAAGTTACCTACTTAACCTAGAAGTTATTCCATAACTTCAATTGGTATAATTAGATTATCACAATAACTCTAGTTACCATAACTAGATTATTACTATAATTCTAATTACCATAACCCGACAGCACAGCTGAGTCGTATTACTACTGACCCGATATATTAATATACCGATATATTAATAATATCCCGTACACATTGTGTGTGACCCAATGGGCCCACTTAAGACTACCAGACATATAACCCATTTATATGTCAACCCGACATCGACCTCTAGCAAGGCATATCGGATACATAGACTTAAGCGGGTAAATCCGTAGGACAGTGGACATAACTCCTTCAGTCTCCCACTTGTATATGTCCTCTCAAGAACGGCGTTAAGTCTCTTTGCTACTATTGTCTTCAATTGAGAATGAGGTAAGAAGAAGTGTCATCCTCACATGTCTCAATCTTTTACTCGAATCTTTGAGTTGACTTGTTAAAGAGCAGATAGATGACAATCATCCTATCTGAGCGCGGCCACGCATTTGCACAAGTCACACTCTTCGAGTGGCCAAGAAACAATAAATTCCTTTCAATAAAGGAAGAGCAAATCCCCTCTTGTCTAACCACATTCTATCACATGATCCATGCATGCCCAATAACCATCCATAGCCCCCTTTCACAGCTGACGAGGAATAGTATCAAAGCATACACATCACATGTATAGAATAGTCAAAGACTCAGGTCTAAAGACCGTACAAGTTCATAACTTGCAAAGAACTTTACTGACACTAAGCGAAATCTTAGTAAAATCCTTTTCGGCGGGTCTGTCTAATGCATGTTCTTAACATACACCCGTGTGCCTGGTTTAGTATCTCAATACCTATGACTCAAGGAACTTAGTCATCAACCAACTCACACACTAGTCATTTAAAGGTATTCAAATGTCCCAACACAATACCCTGACTAGAGACAAAATAATTACATCATCCAAATAGAGTTCCAAGACTAAGTCACGTACTTAGTGATCTATTTCATCAATGTAAATTATTTAGGGACAAAACTCGGTTACATTAACCAAATGACAATATGTCATACATATATCAATTATTGAAATAACTCCCACTAAACCAAACACCTCTAAAAGTACTAAGACCATTCGCCCATGCGTCTTATACCGATCATAACCAATATGATCTTTATGTAGAAGAGGTTTCGGGACATACAACATTTGTATCGATTATTTACAAGCATATGATCAATCTACCTTCTCTCAATTAAGGCAAACTGTTAGTTTCATAAGCAACAAATTGCTTCATAAACTTTAAAGTTGAGTGTGTGCTTAATTCGTAATCAAACGTCTATTTGCTTCAAAAGTAATAGAACACTAACTTTAGTTATAATATTAGTCATAAAGTTGTCCTTTGGAACCGTTCCAACACACAACTGCTCATCCCAAACAAAATATACTGAGATTACAATCTCATGTCATCTTTGTCTATTTGGAAATATGAATCGTTGTAACTTGTTTACAATAATTCTCTTATCACATCAAGTGCATCTCTTAAATAATTCCCCTTTTTCTTCTTAAGCGCAAAGGAACAATTCTTAGATAGCATTCTAGTGACACTCACCAGATTAGTATCTACTCGTCACACGAGCATATAATAAACACATTTCTTGCAAAGTCTCATAGACTAAAGCAACCAAATGTCATTTAGTTAGAGAAGTATGTCACTTACATACCAAATCATAACGATAAATGCACTCCCACTAGTCTCTTGTAGACACTTTGTCTCTCTTCATCTCAATGGAAAACAAACATATTTGAATTACCACATTAAGAACAAAGATACTACTCCATAATACTTGCTCCAATCAAATTGGATCATTCACATTTGTCTAGCAACTTTAATAATATGAAATTCATACGATGTGTCGCACACACATCATATTTCATCCCTTCCAAGAAATGTATTTCACATATATATGTTCAAAACTCATCATAATGAGTGATGACATTCAAAATGCTAAATCAATCATAATAGACTTAAGCATAATGTTGTAAGAAGGTTTTCCCATAGTCATTACTATGAGATCAATCCTTAACTACCAACTATGCTTCATAGATTCTCTTATATCAATCTACATGGTCTTTATATTGAAGACTATTCTTCACTATAAGACCCATTTAACCATAGTCTATACTTGGTAGTTATGGTATGTAGAATCTATTAGATTTTATGTGACTTTTGGAGTCTTTGCCCATTATTGTTTCATCATAGGTCAAACCTATGTAGGATAATATTTTGCAGGTAAGATGATCATGACTTTTCATGGATGCATCAATATTCTCTACAACTGTTGAAGAGAAATCCTGTTAATCTTGAACAATTTCAAGGTCGATTCTACTCCCACTGTTTCTATTAGAAATCACATATTTTTAAAAGAAACATACCACTCCATGCAACAAAACAGTTTTGCTCTTTGGATGGTTTGTAGAATTAATATAATACTCCTAATAAAACACATGCCATAATTGAGTCTAAGTTCTAGAAAACAATTTTCTTTAAACTTGACTTGATAATTAAGAAAAGACTTTTAAGAACATTTTCAATCCATATCTCATATGGTGTCTATTCTCCGACTTACATGGACAATCTCATCAACATTTGTACAAAGACTTTTATAGTGCATAAGCTTCTAAAGCGCCAATAAAATCTGCATAACTCATCATAGACCAAATCATATCAAATATGGTTCGATGTAGTTTGAAACATTTTTCACTACTTCTAAGATGATCACAATCTTTTAGTTCAATTCCTCCCTGTTTCAATCATATCGAACAAAACCATACGTGTTACCCATTTTGCAACATCACTAGTTAAACTCACACATATCTGTATGTGTGTGGTCTAACAAGTCTAAGTACCCTCCCACTACAATTAATAGGAGTCACTTGTAATGTCATTTATCCATCTAAACAAGATCCATTTACCTCAGTTGATCCTTATCAATAAGGTTTATAATTTCATCATTATGAAACTTATTCTTATGTCTCCTGTCTCATGGATTAAGGACAATGCCATAATAGGTAAAACTCGTGTCGAGGGACGGAACCTTTTGATTGTTATGTTACAATTAAAAGCATTCACTACTAGGAATGTAGAGCCCAACAAACATGTTAGCATTATTGTACCTCATATTCTTGCAAGGTATAGAGCAACAATTGTTCTACTTTTATTAAAACTTTTCATGCCCATACATGAAACAGAATCAATATTCTTGCTTGTGACTAGTACAAGAATAACATTTATTCAATTCCAGTATTTAGCTTTACGGTAAAATTAAGTAATTTTCCTTTTATATATGAAACAACAACGTTTGCCCATTTCATCATAAAACACTTCACTTATATACCATTATTCTACCCTCTTTGAGCCATCACATCCACAATATAATAGTTGCATTTGGTATCTTATACCAAAACAGTAGAATGCAAGTAACAATTACTCTAGTAACATACACACTTGAAGTCATACTTCAATTGATTTGCAGATTTTCTAGACACTTCTAGAAACTATCTACCAATGTCCAATATTTGTCATTACATTAATGACTAATAAAATCGTACCTAATCTAAATTTGGCAACAAGTTTGGGTATGATAACAATTATTCTTCCCTTACTTTAACCAACATCTTAGATTCATTAATCATTATCTCAAGCAATTTTCTTAATGAACTCATAGAACATTAATATTATTTGCCTTCTTGATACAATATTCAATCGTCTTTTAACATCTCATGCTAAAAGGTGAGAAACTTTATTAAGTCACAGGTTTATTCATAATAAAGTGACCTAAACTTGGGACTAATTGAAACGATTTCAATTCCTAATTCTTTAGAAAGAGACATCCAAAATTTCCTGATTATCAATATAATCACGTCATCATATGACACGGATCAATTAGATCATCTTCAACATTTTCTCACTTAATGGAAACGGTTCCCTTTATTGAAACAATTAATTTTGGTACTTATAATCATCTTCATGACTCTAATTATACAGTCCATACTGTACATTAACATTGGTAATAATTTGTCGGAATTATCCTTCACAAAGACAAAATCCGTATCTCTAATTTTGAGAACGATTCTCAAGATAACAATCGACAAGGTTGAACAATTCAAACTCTCTTTAATAAATGTGATAATGGTGACTAAATTACAACTATATGTATATACAAAGTAAAACGATAATTAATATTAATAATCTTAAACAATTTTAAGATAAAATCATGAAAACTACCCTCAAGTTCGCATAATATTCCAAGATCCTAAACCTTTTGTCGCTCAAGTGAACTTGGGCTCACTGCTCAAGCTCCAAAAGTAAAGGTAGACAACAACATTGTCAATTACATCAATATGTAATTCTTGGTTCGTCGGAATTAGTCATCATATGACACCAACTATTTGCCTCAAAGCCCAAGTCCGACTTGATAGCAATGTTAAGCAAACCAGACTGAACCTGTGGGTAACCGTTACCCACCTACTCAGTCCACACACATCGGCAAAGCACCGCTTAGGCAGTCACTTCAACCAATGATATGAAATTGTTATAGTGGTCAATTCTGGAAAGGCAATACTTAATATTTGTGCGAGGGATTTAATGAATTATGGGTCCTAAACATGTTGCTAGGTCAACTTACAAGGCGACCTATCAGTTCTAGGCACACAAGTCACAAGTCTAAACAATAAAATTGATGCATCATATGACATAATTATTCAATTGTTATTAGTGATTTGCGCATAAAACAAGTTAAAAGATCCCATATTTTGATTCATAATCATATTACAATTCATAATTACTATTTGGTATGAACAATTTCACCAATATCTTTCATTTTTCCAACTACGAGGAACAATTTTCCACCCGGAAAAATTGAACGGATATACAAAACTCGATTCACAATCGATCTGCAATTTATAATTGTCATATAGATGAACAATTCATCAAAATCAACTAAGACTCGAGAAACTCTTTTTCCGATCTATTTATGATAATATGATAATTAAAATGCAGAACGTTATTTAGCCAATTTAGAAAACTAATTTTTCATTGAATCGAAAAAAATAAAGTATAATCCATGTTTGATTCTGAATCAACATACAAACGCAAGAAAACAACTTTTCTTAATTAAAGCGTCACTCGACCCGACGCCATGTCGTCCGAGTAAATATTGTGTCGTCTTGGTCAAACCTTTGCAACCAGGTTATCCCGTTCCAACCGGGACACACCCGTACCCACCGAGTCACACTCGTGCCAACCGAGTCACACTCGTCCAACCGGGTTGGTCTCTATTCGTTCCGTCTCCACTATAATTAAAACGAGTCTTGTCCTAATCTTATTAGGTCTCATCGTCAACGATAAATTCTTGTAATTTTACGTTCCAAATTTCAATCGAATCTTGATTAATCTAATTAGTCTCATCGTCAACAAAGAAATTTAGGATTATAGTGAATCGATTTAGGGCAAAATTAAATTAAAAGTAATCAATATTAAATCTTAAATTAATTTTACGAGTCAATTCCGAAATTTAACAATTTAAAATCGCAAATTGAGATACCCTAATCATAATAATCGATAGTCCCAAATCCTTATTTGCACCGTAACAATTTACATGCAAATTACACTAATTACGTAATTCAGGTGAGTGTTTTGTACTAATCTTATTAGTCAAAAGAAAATCATTCTCATCCCCTCTTAATGATATACTTAACATGCAATTTAAGAAAATAACAAACCTTTGTAATTCTCACATGCAATCATACGTACATGTTAGTGGGTTCAAAGGATTGGAGAAATATCCGCACGACCGAACAAATACTCGAAATAAAATTAACACGCGAGTTGAATCTCTCATAACAACTTATGAGCCATAGATTCATGTCGATCTGATTAATACTACGTAACAGAGGCTCTGATACCACTGTAGGGTTACAACCCTTAAACCCAAGGACCTGTTACGAGTATTAACCGAAAAGACAAAATAAGAAGGATAACAATTATACCTTATTTGCAGCGGAACAGCGTATTAATAAGAAGTATAATAAACCCAGAAATATATATATAATCTCCACGGACAGAATAAATAATCTTCACGGACAAGAATAAATAATCTCCACGGACAGAATAAAGCACCCCAAACGTGATGCCTCCTTTGGTATCCACACGGGTACGAAACTGCGACGTATATGCTAGTATAAGGGTTTTGTGAGACGGTCTCACAAAATTCTCTCTCTAATAATATATGAATCAATACTCACAAATTGTATGATTTGGTTCATCATATGAACCTCCTTATATAGGTCCAACCGGGTTGGTCTCTATTCGTTCCGTCTCCACTATAATTAAAACGAGTCTTGTCCTAATCTTATTAGGTCTCATCGTCAACGATAAATTCTTGTAATTTTACGTTCCAAATTTCAATCGAATCTTGATTAATCTAATTAGTCTCATCGTCAACAAAGAAATTTAGGATTATAGTGAATCGATTTAGGGCAAAATTAAATTAAAAGTAATCAATATTAAATCTTAAATTAATTTTACGAGTCAATTTCGAAATTTAACAATTTAAAATCGCAAATTGAGATACCCTAATCATAATAATCGATAGTCCCAAATCCTTATTTGCACCGTAACAATTTACATGCAAATTACACTAATTACATAATTCAGGTGAGTGTTTTGTACTAATCTTATTAGTCAAAAGAAAATCATTCTCATCCCCTCTTAATGATATACTTAACATGCAATTTAAGAAAATAACAAACCTTTGTAATTCTCACATGCAATCATACGTACATGTTAGTGGGTTCAAAGGATTGGAGAAATATCCGCACGACCGAACAAATACTCGAAATAAAATTAACACGCGAGTTGAATCTCTCATAACAACTTATGAGCCATAGATTCATGTCGATCTGATTAATACTACGTAACAGAGGCTCTGATACCACTGTAGGGTTACAACCCTTAAACCCAAGGACCTGTTACGAGTATTAACCGAAAAGACAAAATAAGAAGGATAACAATTATACCTTATTTGCAGCGGAACAGCGTATTAATAAGAAGTATAATAAACCCAGAAATATATATATAATCTCCACGGACAGAATAAATAATCTTCACGGACAAGAATAAATAATCTCCACGGACAGAATAAAGCACCCCAAACGTGATGCCTCCTTTGGTATCCACACGGGTACGAAACTGCGACGT
Source organism: Agrostemma githago (assembly GCA_958450325.1). Taxonomy (NCBI): domain Eukaryota; kingdom Viridiplantae; phylum Streptophyta; class Magnoliopsida; order Caryophyllales; family Caryophyllaceae; genus Agrostemma; species Agrostemma githago. The sequence goes on along the minus strand of OY288247.1, from coordinate 73,568,832 downwards.
ATATGCTAGTATAAGGGTTTTGTGAGACGGTCTCACAAAATTCTCTCTCTAATAATATATGAATCAATACTCACAAATTGTATGATTTGGTTCATCATATGAACCTCCTTATATATGAGAGATAGGTTACCTACTTAACCTAGAAGTTATTCCATAACTTCAATTGGTATAATTAGATTATCACAATAACTCTAGTTACCATAACTAGATTATTACTATAATTCTAATTACCATAACCCGACAGCACAGCTGAGTCGTATTACTACTGACCCGATATATTAATATACCGATATATTAATAATATCCCGTACACATTGTGTGTGACCCAATGGGCCCACTTAAGACTACCAGACATATAACCCATTTATATGTCAACCCGACATCGACCTCTAGCAAGGCATATCGGATACATAGACTTAAGCGGGTAAATCCGTAGGACAGTGGACATAACTTCTTCAAGAGCATGTACAATGGAGAGGATTTACCCTTCCCTTAGGACTCTCTCTCCTCTAGGAGGAGGTCTCTCCATTGTAGCTTATGTATTGTTCATCCTCTGAATAAGAGGATCATGTCATTTTCCTCTAATTTTAGAGGAAGATGATTCTTGGCCCTTGTGCAAAATACATATTTTTTAATATATCATGTTTACCTTTTATCTTTTATAAAAATTGAAAATAATTTTATTTTCTACCATTTTATATGTTTTCATTTTAATTTTTTTTCTTTTATTATATCATGTTGTTTCATAGTTGCACTTATTTTGTCAAAATAATTAATAGGGATATTTTCCACGGTGCCCTCGAACTTTGACACATTATACCTGTTACCCCTCATTTTAAGTTTGTTCCTATGGTAACTTTGTGTTTTGCATTTAGTGTCCATGGTACCCCTGATCAATTTTCCGTCATAACGGCGTTAAAAGTTAGTTTAGTTAAAATGATTAAATTTAATTTTTTTTTTTGTGAAATTAGTTAGAAAATTAATGAAATTCAAATTAAAATAGTTGAAAATTGAGGAAATGTCCATGGTATCCCTGTGTTTTCAATATTTTAACCATGGTACCATTGTATTTTCAATTTTTTGTCCATGGTACCCCTATGGTTTCAGTTATTTGTCCGTGGTACCCTTGAATGAATTGTAACCACAAGGGAACCATGGGCAAAGAACTTAAAATATAAAGGTATCATGGCTAAAACATTGAAAACACAGGGGTACCATGGACATTCCCTCAATTTTCAATTATTTTAATTAGAAGTTCGTTAATGGTTCTAACTAATTTTTCCTCTGAAACAAATTAATCACTTTAACTAAACTAACTTTTAACGTCATTATGACAGAAAATTGATCAGGGGTACCATGAGCACTAAACACAAAACACAAGGTTACCATAGGAACAAACTTAAAATGAGGGGTACCGTGTGTAATGTGTCAAAGTTCGAGGGTACCGTGGGAAATATCCGTAATTAATATTGTTGACTTAAAATTTATTTATTAATGCATATTAGTTGGTGAGAAATGAATGTCTCGATAAATTTGATATTGCAAGTATTTTATTCCGTTAGATGTTGGTGAGTGTATGTGAGACATTGTATTTTGTAGTGAACTTCTAATATGCTAAGAACTACTTAAAAATGACGTTGACTCATGTACCTCTTTTCCCGAGTCATTTGTTGTTACTCCTGAAATGTACGCGGAGAGAAATTTAGACAACTTTATGGCTAGGAGGGAAGAATTACATGACAAACAAAACACATGTCTTTAAAGAACGATTTGGTCGAGCACATGTGAACTATGTTCCAAGGCTCGATCATAAATTAAAATCAAAATTTTTCTGTTATGTTTCATGTATTTTCATTTAATGTATTTTATTATGATTTTTATGTTACTAGATTTAATTTAATCATCACATTTTTTTAAAAAAAATTAACTATGGGAGTAATTTGTATATTATGAAAACAATATAAAGTAAGTCAATATTAACTATACAATCATTAAAAAAATAAGAAAAATAATCTAAGAGGATACTCTCTATTGTGGGAGAAAAATTGAAGAAGAGAAGATGAAGATGATGTTGATAGTGAAAAAGGTAGTGGAGGAAAGAGAATATGAGGTGTCAAAAAAATAGAGGGAGAGAGGAGAAATAAGAGGATGAAAATATCCTCTCTATTGTACATGGTCTTAGTGTGTCTACCTCTTCCGTCTTCCCTAATGTTTATCAGGCAATATTAGTGTTAATTCTTTGCAAATTGGACGAATTTACTTTCTTTTCTTTATTTAAAATAAATGACGCGAACTTATTCCATGAATATGTACTGATCACCGGTGGTGGACCTCTCAGAGTTTTGACGTAGGGGGAGCCATTTTTTAAACTTGCAATCGAACTTATTCCGTGAATGTTTTTTATTTTTGCATTCACAACGCCAAACCGGCTTGAAAGCAATACGACTTCAGTTGTACGAGTAACACATAACAGTACTAGAAAAACTATCTACGGAATCTATAGAAAGGAATTGGTTGTAAAAAGAAGTGATGCCACCCTCGGAGACGACCATTATCCCATCGCGCATTGGTGCGAAAGCGTCACCGTTTGCCATCACTACCGCATTGGTTCTCTGACTTTGCTAGTTAATTACTACCACTTTCCGCCTAGCAGAAACACTAATATTGACATCCTCTATACTTAAGAGGATAGCACGTGCTTAGTGGCACGCTCACATTGAAAATTTTTGGCTCAATTTTTAATTATGGTAACAATTACATAATTAATTGTACAAATAACAATTGGAAAATTTTATGGCTCAATTTTTAATTGTACATTGAAAAATTAACAATTAACTTATACGAGTATTTATAAATTCTAATTATTCTAATTAAATTTTATGATAATCGTAAAAATTGAAAAATACAAAAAAAAACTATGCAAGTATTTATTTAAATATTACTCCGTATTTGATTTGATTTTAAATAAAATTGTAATTTAAGTAACTCTTTAACCGAATAAAAGAGTAAGTTTTTCCCTTTATTATCAACCTCTTAACTAATATTTTCATTTTCAATACAAAATTATAATAAATTATTAATATCTTTTTATAGTAATATTATCATCATTTAAAACCATGCAATTGCATGAGATCTGTACTAGTTAAAATCAAAATCATAAAATGAATTAGCAGAAACATTGACATGAGTAGAAACTAGAAATGGTTTGAATGGTTTTTAAATCGGACTGCAACTCTTAATTGAGCACATTCTATAGCATAAGACAGTCATTGTTTTGTTTAATTCAACGAAGAGCACACTTAGTCGCATTACAATATAGGGGAGGGAGATTCGAACACCTACTGTCCCAGAGCACCTAGCTTTAATCACTGGATCAAGACATCTTCGGTATAATACAGTAATTGTTAAGACAACAAGCTAGCAGTAAATCTATAAGCAATGAATTACAAAGGGGTCAGGCACAGGGGCAGTTACATAGTGAGGCGGTCCATAAGAATATAGACAAGGGCGGGGAGTCGGAGCAGCATACGAGATAATTGGAGCAGCAAACGGCCGAGCATAACAGTAGCGAACAGAGACCATCATACGCGGAGGCAGCCTCCTCCTCCGCTCTTCAATATCAGCTGCAATTAATTACTCGGGTCGACCTTCTCCCTCAAGAAATACTCTCTAGTGTATCTCACAACCTCCAACAGCTATTCACTGTTAACCGGCTTCCTTGAGCAATCTCAAGTATTGTTTTGTTAAGGCAGAACATAACCACAACTCTCATCTTCCTCCCTACTCAAACTTCTTTATGCTGTAGAGTCTCTTGCATACATCGTAGCTTGTCTGATACACCTCGTTGAGCGTGTGGGTCCAATCGAACTCAATTCCTTGATCATTGAATCATATATGAACTGAAGGTAATGTGTGTCTTCTCTTACGTACTTCAACATATCGACAGGAACAGGTCGAATCCTCCAATCTGAAGCCTGGTATTCTTTATCGGATACAATCCCACAGTAATGGTTGGGCAGAAAGGCAAGCAAGTTTCTTTCCAATTGTAAAACTGTGACGCTCTCATTGTATCGAATAGATTCACCATGTAGATGTTCAAATTCCTTTGCAACCACATGATATCGTTATCAGACTCGTGTATCACCGTTTTCTTGGAGGCTATATTCCTATCCAAAATAAAATATGACTTGAGTAAAATCTTTATCGATTATAAAACTATTTTTCAAATCCAATAATCTAATTAAAAATATAATATTAATTTAATGATATCATTTTCATTACAAAATATATCAATATTTGAAATTGTGATAAAAAAAACATTATGACAAAAATCATAGTCGTCATCAATATTTGAAATTTAATTGTGACACAAATCATGCAAATTGTTAAAATAAAGTTTATCTACTCAAAAAATAATTGTTCTAATCTAATAGTGCCTCCATTTTCTTGAATTGAAATCACTTCTTTTTTTGTGAGGAAAAAGTGGACTAATGAGGACTAATTCAAGAAAATAGAAAGAGTATAGAGTACTCATTTAATCATGATAATTTTGTTACAAAAAAATGTGACAAAAAAACATAATCACATATATTCATTTCATGTATGTATGTATGTACTTATTTCATCATTAATACGAGCTTAGTTAATTTCGAGTTTTTTTTAGAAAATAATGCTCAAAAAATAAATAATAATCGAAATGAGATTTGTTTTAAAGTAATTATAAAAAAATTGGGTCTATGTAGAATCGGATGAAGAGATATGTGCATATTTAGTACAGGTCTAGATAGGCTAAGGTACGCGTCTCACATCCAAACCCACAGGGTCAACACAAGAGCTAAAATATTTCATTTTCTTCCCATACAATTCTAATCACGGTAATGGTTTGTTTTCCGAAATTAAAATATGATGTTTCAAATGAGTTTCATCATCTTATTAAAGTTGGAATTAGAATCCATAATCTTTCTTATTCGACTGTCTAACGACAACATTAGAGCCTTTAGTCCCAAAAAGATTGAAGTGTCTAACGACTTATATGAGTATGTTTTATCTAGTGACTTTGAAATTAAAAGAAATGAAATGTACATGAGCTGAGCTTAAGCAAGTAGTGGATGCGTTAAGAGCTGATAATGTCTTTAAACCGACTCTTCATTACGTCTTCAGCACTCCTCAGTATATATCATATTCGACAGATTTTGTATGTTCACCTCCTTATTTTTTTTGATTAGTTTGAGCTTGTGCAACTCGTTTCACTTGCTTAATATGAATTCGCCACTACTTTTGTTTATGATGTTTACGTGATATAAGTTTAGAAGACTTGATTAGCGAATTAATTGAGTGAAATGATTGATAAGTAATCATGATGCATTGTTGAATTTTTTATCGTTTAAATGCTTTTTATTAAACTATTTATTCATTTGGTGCTCTTTTGAAACTATTTCTCCCCAATGGTTCCACGTCATCTTTTTTCTTTTTTTTTAATGTCAGGTACCCTGTCGCTAGTTCAAGTAGCGGCAGGTCCTGAGCACACAAAACAGACGCTACTGACTGAAAAAGAAAACAGAGGAAGGGGGCTGTCGCTAGTTCAACTAGCGGCTGAGAGGGACTGTATTGAGTGGGCCGCTTTTTAAACTAGCGGCTGGGCATAAATTTACCGAATACTAATTTTTGATGCAGCTGAACGAGTTAGTACGTGCCTAAAATCTGCAAATTGCACCCAAAAAATACATAACTATTGCCCACAAACATATGCGCAACGTCTTCACTTGTTTTAATCCTCACCAATAGGCAAAACAATTCATCCAATAACCAAATCAAACATCTTAATAAAAAGAACCAAATCAAACAAACAAATTCGAAAACCAACCAAATCAAATTTTCAACAACATTGTAACAACAATATCTACATCAACAACAACGAACCAACGTCAAATTTATCGTAACTCAAACACTTAACATCAAAATACAACATAAACCTTCATCTTTTTCTTGAACGACCCCTCTTTGACCTTGCTCGTGAAGACGAACAATCCGGAGTGTCTTCTTGTGTGAGTTGACTAGGTCTTCTTTCACGAAAGTCATATCGCGGAGTTTGGTCTGGTTCTTCGAAGACATCACCAGGGGCATCGGGTAGGATTAGATGTCCTCGCCCACTATTTTGCAAAGATTGAAGAGACATCGTTTGCATTGCTTTCAATATTTTCACATCTTCGTCTCTTTTTGTATTTTTAGCTAGCATGGCGGTAGCTTGTCTATAATTGAAGACACTTGCTTGAGCCTACAAAAAAAAGGGAAGGTGTCGCTAACATTAACACGTTAAATCAAGATGAAATAAAGTCATAGGAAAAACATATTGCTTATAAGATAGTTACGAGGTAAGGTCATAGGAAAAACATATTGCTTATAAGATACTTACGAGGTGGTGGTGGTCGGCAGTGATAGGATAATAGTTGTGGCGTTGTTCATAATTCTCCGTTACTTGACTAGAGTGAGGGCTTATAAGAAGACGAGTGTGTCTCTTGTACCAAACCATGTACTCGTCGTTGTCGTCGATAACTCCTTTGTAAGGATCCCCATTGGCAATTGGATTGAGCTTCCGGTTCATCCACATTTCAATGTAATCCGCATGCTCACTTGCATAATCCTTTTGTTTGGCAGTACGATTGAATTCATGCAACCTCACAACAGTATCACAATCAGCCGGCCTCGTCGGATGCAAACCAAATTGTCGAACAACTCTATGGGGTAAGTGAAACTCCACCACATCAAAAAATATCAAAGGAGCAATAACATGCCATTCGTCCATATCTTCACTGCATAACTCTGGGAGATGGCTAAGCACGTACATCGTATAGGGTTGCCAAGTAAACATCGACTCTACCATGCAATCAAAAGCTTGTCTATATGATACTAAACCGGGTTGATGATCAAGGTAGATGCGTTTAACCATTAGCCACTTACATCCCAAAGGGTCAACTCCAAGCTCCATCTGAGATCCAATTGGATAAAAAACTCCCGGTTGTGGTTGTACAATTGGTATAGTCCCCAAGCTTTTGCATAAGAGATAGTGTAATTGAATTCTTTTCTAATTGCCGCTATCAACACACTCACTCTTACCCCCCAAACGGCTTTCAAAAGATGTTCTATAGCATTGCTAATAAACTCTCTTTTTAGGTTCGGGTGATCCATACAAGGTTTAGAATTAACACAACATGGTTCATGAGGGCCTTTGTATTTGACAATAGTAAAAAACTCCGAAGCATCATCCTTTTGACTCGCTCTTAAATACCAACTACAAGCAATTGGTTTTCTACCACATTTGTATGTCACGGTGTAAGGCTTTGATTCGGTTGTTTTACAAATTTGGTTTCTTCGGATATTATAGGATATCACATTTCGTCCTAAGATTACTTTATTTGCAAATTCTTGACCCACCGTAAACTCACCATCACTCTCAAAAGAAGCCACACTTGATTTATACCAATTGTTCACATATTTTTCATCTAGTGGGTGAAGCGTAGTAAATTGAGTATTAGGAGTGGTAATAGAAACAAGATCTACACTGCTATCATCATCCTCATCCTCATCTCCGAACAACATTTCATCTTCCTCTTCCACATTCAATTCAAGCTCATCTCCCTCAACATTACAATCTAAAGCCGCTTCGTCAACATTATTAGTCTCCAACGAGACACACCAATTAGGATCCTCAACTTGACTAATCATGTTCGTGAATGAAAGATTAGGAGGGGTTAAAGATGATTGGCCTATTTCATTTGACAATGAGATTGGTTTCAATTCAATAAATAAATCCATTGAAGCGGCTTTCGATTGACACACAGAGGCCCACAAAGCCCTCAAACTACGATCATTACTCAACAACATCACTTTGTAACCTCTCACACTTGGAAATTTCATCCTCACATTTAGCTCAAATGTGGTGCTATCAACCTCTAAAGCCTCATAAATTTCTCTTTTAAGTTCAACAAAGGTCATATTGCTATTGACAATAATGAAAGTCTCACACCCATTTTTGTATGCTACATTCTCACCATCTACAACAATTTCACCATTCCACCAACATGTTAAGGGATAGTTATTTATCTCCATCACACCCCTATGCTACAAAATCAAGGAAAAATTACACAAATCTAATTATTTATCTCATTCCATCACACACCAAATTATAAAACAACTAATTCAACTACAAAATCAAACCCAAAATCAACTAATGTAATTAATAACAAGCTAATTCAACAACACTAAACTAGTTGATAAAACAAACCAAATAAGTAAATCTAGATTAAATTTAATAATTGAAACTAAACAAATTAGTACCTTAAGTAAAGTAGGATGGATATAAACTCAATTGGAAGTAATTAATTAAGATTTTGCAGAGTAGAATGATGAATTTGGGGTTTTTCGCAACTTAGGGTTAGAGGTGATTTTGGGGGTTTTTCGGGGGGTTGATGGTTTCGGATGAAATGCGTCTGATTCTCGCTTTTTTTTTATATCACATGATGAGCCGCTAGTTGAACTAGCGACAGCCCCCTTCCTCTGTTTTCTTTTTCAGTCAGTAGCGTCTGTTTTGTGTGCTCAGGACCTGCCGCTACTTGAACTAGCGACAGAGTACCTGACATTAAAAAAAAAAGAAAAAAGATGACGTGGAACCATTGGGGAGAAATAGTTTCAAAAGAGCACCAAATGAATAAATAGTTTAATAAAAAGCATTTAAACGATAAAAAATTCTGCATTGTTTCATGTCATGTTTATGTTGTCTACTTTGCTTATTATCTCTTTTACTGAATATGATTACTTGTGCGTGTTTCGTTAGAACGTGGAGACGAAATCTATGAACATGTTAGCCTGAGTTTATTTACGGTCTGCAATTTGTATAAACTTGCTTAGACAATGTTTTCTGAAGTCCGAATATCTACGCTGCAGTCCAATATTACTTTCAGTAGATGTTATATGAGCCTGGTTTAACTGTAGCCTAGGGTTGTAATCTTTGCTTTAGAGATAACATCATGACAACGTACATTTAATAAAGTCGTAATTAGAAAGCATTTGGAAACTCATTTTTGATATTTTCATGCCTTTATGATCCATCTGATTGATAGGTCGTGTTTAGTCGTTGTTATAACGACGGTTTTGAGTGTAATTTGGTTAACATAATCGATATTCTTGTGTCCCGTTAGTGTAATATTCGTGTGGATGTTATATGAGTTATTTAGGGGATATTGGAGTATGATGTTATTTGATCCTTGGTTCGGGCCAAGAACGTGATTAAACATGAAGCTAAGAAAAGCCCGCGACAAAGAAGGGAAACTAAGCCCAAATAAAGACGAAGGAACGAGAGAAATCAAGGCAAGTGACAAAGGAGAACCCGAGAAGCGCGCAAGTCGCGCGAGTGTCATGCGGGTCGCGCGCCTGCCTGGTGGAATGCTCAGTGTTTTGATTGTTTCGTGTGACAACTTATCTTTTTGGAAAACTCTTTATTTTTTTATGATTATTATTATCTTTAGAATTTTAAAGAGACACATTAGGTGAAGTAGGAAGGATAATCATATTATTATGATTATTCCATATCTTTGAGGGTTGAACGTAACATTGAGGAAGAAAATGAAGAACTAGAACCCTAATTTTCAGATCTCAAGTGAAGTATGTGTAACTAATCTTTGCTTAGATTCGAGCCTATGAAATACTCGATAAACGTTTGTGAGTTTGAAGATTTTAAATTAATTGCTGATCTTAATTATTGTGAATTGTTTCGTTATTAATTTCTTGAATGTTGTTGTTGATTGTCAGGTGTACAACTAGTCAATCGATTTCATCGTTCTATTATCGTTAGTATCGTTAATTGAGTATGATTTACTGATTAACTTTACGTTAGTAACAGCTACGGAGTAGAAATTAATATAAACGGGATACGTTGATATTAGTATTTAGGAGCAATTCACATAATTATCTAAGGTGTGACTGGATAGTACGCGCTATTTATTCTCTATCGAATTCTCAAACCCATATTGCTTCCGTATAATTGAACCTAGAACTGGATTGCTTAGGTTGTTTTACGGTTAGGGTTAATTAAGAACAAGATTCGTTTTAGTTAACTATTCGTAAGAGAATTGAAATTTCATATTCACGATAATAGAGTAGTCAAGATTATTAATTGAAACAGTCTTACGATGATCAATCGTTATTGAGTGTGGATTTGTGCTTGCGTCTAAGTTCGTTTAAATCATTTGATATTTCCATTTATTAGTTTCTCACTTTAGTTTGTTAGACAATTGATTAAAACCCCACTCTCGGTTACTACAATCTCTAATTGCATTAGAGATTGACTTTATCTACATTTTTCTTAGCACAATTTATTACTCTGATTACCTTGGTTCGACCCTTATTTCTATTGTACTACGTTTTTTAGTATATAGAATTAAGTGATTATAAATATTAATTTGAGTCATACGACTTTAGTTTCTCACTTATACAAGCAAGTACAAACATTTTACTGTAGATTAAATTTATATATGACGATTGATATTTACGGATTAGTTACCATGATAGTAAATTAGCGTAGTTACTTACATGCAGGTAACTTGTGATGCCTTGCAACTGATTTTAGCTGCTGCTATCGGTTTGATCAGCCATTGACAAAATATAGATTGATAAAAAACAACAAAATCATAGAATAAATCAGCAAAAACATTGACATTAGTAGAATGGTTTGAATGGTTTTTACATCGGACTACAACTCTTAATTGAGCTCGTTCTATCGCATAAGACCGTCATTGTTCAAACAACAAGCTAGCGGTAAATCTATAAACAATGAACTACAAACGGGCCAGGCACAGGGCCACTTACATAGCGAGGCGGTCCATAAGAATATAGACAAGGATGAGGAGGAGGAGTCACATATGAGATAATTGGAGCAGCAACCGGCTGAGCATAACAGTAGCGAACAGGGACCATCACACGTGGCAAAGGCATCCTCCTCCGCTCTTCAATATCAGCTGCAATTACTCGTGGATCGACCTTCTCCCCCAGAAGTCGTGCTACAACCTGAAACTTACGAAGATTGACCTGCGTTGACCGCCACATGAAGTCGACAATATGGTCAACATCCCTCAAGAAATACTCTCTACTGTACCCCATAATCCCCAACAACTCTTCACTATTAACCGGCTTCCTTTGAGCAATCTCAAGTATTGTTTTATTAGGCAGAACATACCCACAGCTCTCATCTTCCTCCCTACTCACTCCATCCCTCCACTCGTACAATGCTGCCACGATTCCCACCTGCTCCTCGTCTAGGCACGCGTCCCACAGTCCGTACATGTGTAAGTACGACGTTTCCCTATCAAACTTTTCTATGCTATACAGTCTCTTGCAAACATCGTAGCTTGTCTGATATACCTCGTTGAGTACGTGGGGTCCAATCGAACTCAATTCCTTGATCATCGAGTCATATATGAACAGAAGGTAATGCGTGTCTTCTCTTGCATACTTCAACATGTCGACAGGAACGGGTCGAATCCTCCAATCTGAAGTCTGGTACTCTTTGTTGGATACAATCCCACAGTAACGGTTGAGCAGAAAGGCAAGTGAGTTTCTTTTCAATTGTAAAACCTGTGATGCTCTCATTGTATCAAATAGATTCACCACGTAAATGCTGAAATCTCGTTGCAACCACATAATATCATTATCAGACCCGTGTATCACCTTTTTCTTGGTCGGGTCCATAAACGAGTCCCTCAAATACTCGCCTACATAATCTCGGAGCTTAAGTGTGTCCACAATGAAATCGTCAGACCGAGTCGATATTTGCATCAGACATGTCATCCCTTGGTAAGAACGGTAAGCGTTATGCTCCAAATCGACAGCAAACTCATCAACTTCATTTAACTTGGACGACAAGTACTCCAAATCTTCAACTGTCTCAACGAGTCTGAACGGGGTCGACTCCATGGTCAATGGGAAGCTAACGATCGGGTCCCTGACGCAAGAAACAAAGTCGGACGGGTCGAAAGCCTCGACCGGGTGAACAGGCCTAGACCCGTCGCGAGAAAGAGGGAGGTAAACATGAGAAAAGGGCGTAAAATTATCGATATTATAATTATATTGTTTTTGAGGTTTTTGTAAATGAGAAAGGTTGAAAGGGATAGTCATCCTTCCTGATTTAATCAAATAATTTATTTATTTTTGAAACTATAATCAAAGAATTAAATCGGTCGTATATATTTTTTTGTTGTGTAATAAACGTAAGTAATTTGAGGTATATATAGGGGTGGAAGGCTTAAACTAGTTACCATTAGTTATTTCTTTCCTAAATGTAATAGGTAAACCTATTATGGATAGTTTTTGTAGGTGATTTGGCAGAAACACCGAAACACGTTATGGTAAGTTTTTTTCATAGAAATAATTTTTTTAAAAAAACCCTGAGCATCAATTATCAAATATTCGTAACCTAATGTGGGCCAATACTTACACTTTCGAGTCCAGTTCAGCAGTACTTACATTTTGGACCAACTTGACGATCACATAACTTTTGGGCCAAGTTGACCCTTGATTCACTTTCTGTCGAATAACCACATTCAAAAATGGATCGGTTTGGATTTGAATTTTACAGGATAAAAATAATTAAATTAAGTCATAATTTGTTATTAACTTGAAATTATTAATTTGTTGTATTTTCAAAAATCTGTTGTATTTTAAAATCTTCTGTGCCTACAAATTATCTCTCGAGACCTTATCGTGTACACGGTTTGGATGTTGTAGACCATATCGGTACTTAATTTGCACAAATTCTTGTTTGTGACGGAGATCCATCACAAACGTATAACAGGTCAAATAGATACCAAATAGATAAAGATAAGACAAAAGTATAATTGGTGAAGCCTAGGTAAATAATTGTCATTATCTTCTCAAATAACATTTACTTGACCCGTTTTAATCTTACGACGGATATAATTGTAAAGGAGACCAATTGCTTAATTTGTCGTTGGACAAGATTCAAATAAAATTTGAGACATCATCGTGTCATTTTTTTTATTTGACGGATGACTCAATATGTTTGTGCTTTGAAACGAAAACAAACGAGCAGTAACTAGTTTGAATGTTTGATGACATATATAGGGAGTATAAGGATAACGAGACGTTACATACATAGAGCAAATTGGCACATTACTTGTGTGTTTCTACCTAAATCGATCGATCGATCAAACAAACAACCGTGGATTTGATCTTTGTTGTCATAAATATTCAACACTTATGAGACGAAGTTTCTAAGCTCAAACTTGGTAAAAGTAGTGACGTTTTTTACACTGTCATTTGAATTAGATGTCGATGTAGACGGCGACTCCCAGGTGCTCTCCAAACTCAAACTCAAGCTCGAGCTCGAGCTCTGTGTTATGCTCCTTCCACCAACCCATTCTAATTTACTTTCTTCGCTTGTCGCACTCTGAACAAACAATTTCATCCAATCTTTATCATGTAAATCTCAAGACAAATAATGTCAATGGTCAAACATAATCAACATCACTCTTGTGCTAGGTGTTAATAATAAAGAATACACAAGTTAGTCTCCTCAAAGACGTCTTGCGGTAAGTAATGTAAGACAAACATGTACTCCCTCCCTTTCTTTTGGAGGTTCACCCCTCCCTTTTGGTGAAAATTAAAGAGTATAAAAGAATAACTTAAAAAGAAGTGATCATACATATGTAATAGAGTAATTAGCAATAAACCCACCTCAAGATGTCCTTCCTTGTTATTCTTCTTCTGCATTTCTTTCTCTCTCAATGATGGAATTGGAGACATCTTCAGCTACACATTTTTCACAAAACCACAAGTGTTAAATTTCAAACACGGCCATCCCATAAAATTTGAAGGTCGTATTCAACTAGAAAAGTCCAATACGCAACATCTAACTTAAATTTAACCATCTTATTTATTGTTAATATTGGGATTATTAACCCGTTTACTTATTTGGAGGTTCAGTTCCTAAAGTCGGATTAAACATCCTTTGGACCGACCTTATCTAGAAAAGGTGATATTTTTTCCTGTCAAAACATTACTCGGTCATCATGTATATATAATGACTTTTTTTGCTACCGAAAACATATTGACCTAGTGGTTAAGGCTAGGTGCTCTGAGATCATAGGTCTCAGTTCAAATCTCCTTCCCTTATATTATAATGCGACTGAGTGCTTTTTCTTCGTTGAACCAAAAAAATGATATTTTCACTATCCTCATTTTATTTTGCAGTAATCTCAACAACCACCATCAGCCACCCACCCTCCACCTTCGCCTTCACCGTCTCTTGCTACGACCACCACCAACAACCGCTATAACCACCCCTTAGACCCTAATGGCTAATGTTCTTCAATTTAAATAAATCGATTACAAAAAGTTATGAGTATTAATTATGTAAATAATTAAAAAACAATGATTCCGAAAGTATATTACTTGCATTCGATTTTCTCTGAATTCGAAAATTAGTTTAGACATTAGAGTAGGTAGGTTAGGTTACCATGGAAGCCAGCTTGAGCTGGTTCAATCGAAAGAGACGATCGACCTCCATTTCAAGCTCCCTTTGGAACTCTCCTCTTTCCTCCAACTCATACAATTGAAAATCAAGCCATTTTTCTCTTTCTTCAAGCAATTTCTCAGTCTTTTCCTTATCCAACCTTAACCTCTCCATCTTCTGCCTAACCGCACTAAGCTCCTCGGCTAAAGATGCATCGATTGACTCAACCGGGTTCGACAAAACCCAGAAGTTTTCCTTATCAACCGAGAATATTGGGATGGGCGGCGCTTTAATTTGACATTTTTGTGGTGATTTAGTGATTTGGGTGAAGATGTTTTTGGGTTGTAGGGGTATTCGGAAACCGGGTTTCTGGTGGCGGGTTGGTTGAGCTGCTGGTAAATCGGTTGCGAGCATGATGGACGGATTGAGGGAGAGAGATGGAGAGAGAAGAGATTGGAGGGAGAGTGATTGAGTGAGTGAAGCAGGGTGCAGGGGTGATGATGGTTTATCAAGAGTTTTGGGGGTTTTGAATTTGAATGAAGTGGAGCGGCAACGGCTACTTGGTGGAGTGGAGTGGAGTGGATTAGTGAGTTGTTATTTGTTTGTTAACTAATAATCCCTCTCCCTCTGTTAAACTCAAACATTCCATCTTGTCTTATGCACAAATTTTAAAGAAATCATTGTTTATTATGGGGGTATTAACGATATAAATGTGTATTAGATTTATGAGTAGGTCTTTCGGTCTCTTAATAAATAAAGTTGTCATTTAAAGGTACGAATAGAACATAGAGTGAGTTATTGAGCAAAAAGGTTAGAGATACACTTGGTGTATAAGGGGTCTCATACACCACCAATCACAATTTTCCACTTGTTTATGTGGAGAATCTTGTTCTTTTATTTAATTACTTAGATTCCATCATTAATCACGTTTATTAAATGATCCTTCATTAATGCTAATATTACTTTAATAATTAATACTAGAGTTTATATTTTAAGTATTTATACGGATACTAATTATGTATTTGGTCCATAGTATATTTGTACGGCCAACAGTTACGTACGTCAAGTATAATTGTACAATTTCGTATTTTTGGCACATTTACATATATCTTCGGTATTTGGTTTGTGTTTTGTGTAATTTTTGTTACGATTATTTTTTATACAATGTATTTACTTAAACATTTTTAAATATAATTTAAATTTAAGTATTTTAATGCACATTTGTTTTTTTTTTGTGCGAAATACACATTTGTTATTAAAAGGTACATTATTACTTATACAGTTTTACATCGTTTGATTACTTTTCTTAAATTTGTTTATTTATACGTTAGCCTAAGTGATGTATTATTAATGTTGTATGATTATTATTTTACTAAGATTAATCGTTGTATCGTACGTCTGAACAAAATTGTTTTACTTAGATTTAGAGTACGTGCAATATAATATTTTATCAGTGTGTGTATACACACACATAATTTATTACATTACTTCTCGACAACCAGTAGTTTATTTTTGCAGCTTACGGATTTATTATTTTAACCTTAAAAAAATAAGAATTCAACTAAAACGGTATAATTGGAGTACGAAATTAATTTTACCTAGAACAACAAGGAGCAAAAAAAATAGAAAGTTGTAAAAATACGTAACAAAACATATTGAGGTATAAAAATACGTCACTATAACACTAACGTATAGATACATTTAGAATACAACACTGTATAAAAATACACGTATAATATGGGATACAAAAATATGGAGTATTAAATTTAAAGTAAAAAAAAAACAAAAACAAAAAATAGGTGATTAGGTGAGAAAGTAGTTAAGAGTTAGATGGAGAGATGAATTAATGAAGAATCTTGTAAAACTTAGATTCTTTTGGATGGACAAGTGGCATACATACATTGGTAGTGTACAAACGCCCTATACAATGGGTGTATCTCTATCACTTGCCGTTATTGAGAGATCGTCTTTCCTAAGATTTTGTTTAGATTTATTAACGATTAAACATTTACGAAGTATTTAATATTAACGATACAAATGTGTACTTATTGATTAAACATTTATTTAAGGATGGTGATATGGCGCCACCGGAATAAAATAATAAAAATAAAATAAAATCTTGAAAATCTTTATTTTGATTCTGGGTAAATTTCAAAAGGACATACATGTAATTTTACCATTTATTATTTATTATAAATTATTTAATTAAGAATATTTTAAATAAAATAATGTTTACGGTATCTTTTAATTGATTCTTCACCATTAATTTACGTATTACTGATTCATTATTATTTTTTGGAAAAAAAATTCACCATTACCACTTCAAACTTGGAAGAAGACGTCTACTTCAAGCTCGTGAATATAAATAACGGTCTTATATTAATCGTACTGCATACATGAAAATTAGAATTTCTAATGGTAGGTAACAACTAATATAAGTAAATTGTTCGGAAAAAATAATGAATTGCATTTATTCTTAACATACAAAGAGGTGTGTATTTATGTAACGATAAGAGCTAGCTCGTAGACCTACAAAATCGATTTGGTCAAACCCCGACTGAGCTCGGTCATCGATCTCAGGAGATCGTTAAAATGTAAGTTGGTCCTGAGCTCAATAATAATGCTAGGCTACGGAAGATCGTTTGAACTTGTTTTTTTGGGTTTTTATATATGTAATTTTAATACTCCCTATGTGACATATCAGTCGGGCAGCCCTGCGTATTTTCGACTTATATGAAGGCCAAATAATCAAATGAGTAAAAAGTGTCTCAAAGGTGGCGGATTGGTAAAAAAAAAGTATCGTCGGCGCCAGATAGGTAAAAAAAGTGACACTCAAGTGACGAATTGGTAAAAAAATATAGTCGATGCCAAACAGGTAAAAAAAAGTGGTACCGAAGAGATGGATTGGTAAAAAAAATATAATCATGTTACGAATTAAAAAAAAATTAACCGATGCAAGAAATTAGTAAAAAACGCAATCAATGCCAAATTGTTACGGATTAAAAAAAATTAATCGATCAACACTATTTAGAAATAATTAATGTTCGTAAATTATCTAGCATTTTAGGTCGGTTATAATGTTATCCTACAATAAATTATAACGTTATAATGTACAGTATATGAAATATTTTTTTTCCAATATATACGTAACGAATCCTACAATTTAAGCCTTTTTTTTTTTTCAAATCTTCAGATTCTTTTGTTATTTTCTTTGATTTTTTCTTTTTTTAAATTATATATTATAAGTTATTTTAAATATGTGAACTACCGTATTTACCCTTTACAACAAACTTAATTTAAAATCATATTTTAATGGAAATAAATAAAATAAGTATAATAAATGACTAAAATACCCTTGGTGGCGCACAAATTCGGCGCCACCGGGTGGCGCCATCTCATTTTCCTTTATTTAGTACTCCCGGCCATGCATTCAATTCTTTATCCTTAGTATAAATGGACAATCCAATAATGGTTTACATTCTTCTTTTGGCAAAAGATTTTACCTTGTAATCCTCATATTCTTCATTTATTTACACAAAATGTCACTACTTTTTCCTTACTTTAAATTTGGTGGTCCCATAACACAATTTGATTTACCAATAATACCATTGCTTTTACCATTTTTCTTAAAAGTGATGAAAAAATGGTACGTAAAGAATTGAATGGATGGAAGGAAATATTAGATTTATGGTAAATAGGGACATTTGCATTATTCTCTCATCCAATCAATTCTTTACGTATGACCCATTTTCTCCTCGCAAAAGATGGATCCAGGTAAAGAATTGATTGGATTGGAGATAGTACTCCCTATGTTCCAATGAATTTTTTTTCCATATTTTATATTGAACGTCTCAATGAATTATTTGTTTTTCTATTTTACGATTGATTTTTATATAAATTTGACTTCACATGTCATCTCACTATTGAATCTCTTCCCTTCGTACCAAAAACATATGCAAAGAATTCATAAGGACGGAAGGAACGGTAAATATATAAAGTTTAAATAACCAAACCCAAAAAAATTGGTCCCACCAAAAGTCAACTGAATATTTAACCCAAAAGTAAACCGATCCAAACCCTGACCCATTTGCCATGTATATTTAAACTCCAAGAAACAATTCTCAAAAGAACATTTGAAGCATGATCACTCCGAAGTACGAAAAACGAAATCTGTAACGGTTAGGGTTTCCCCCATTAGAGCTAGAATCATGGCAGAACTTCCAATGGTATTGATCACTGAAATACTGTCAAGGCTCCCTGTCAAATCTCTGGTACGTTTCCTCTCTGTTTCTAAACCATGGAATTCCCTCATCAAAGACCCTCATTTCATCAAACTTCATCTCAATCATTCCTTACTAACTCACACTAATCTAACCCTAATCATCAGAGATTGCTACCTTTATTCCTTAGATTTCCCTCAACTTAGTTCCATCTCTCTCATAGACCATCCATTGAAGTGTGATTCTATTGGAACTGAACTTCTGGGTTCTTGTAATGGCTTACTCTGTCTCTCTAATGGTGATGAAGAGGGTATTAATGGTACTATTTTCTACAACCCTGCTACTCGGAAACACCATGAATTACCCGCGTCCGAAATTGAATTCCCTGAAGGAGATGGTTTTATGTGTTGTGATAGAACTGTATACGGGTTTGGATATGACCATGTTAATGATGATTATAAGCTTGTGAGGGTAATTCAGTTTATGGGGGATGATGAATTCGATAGTGAAGTTAAGGTTTATAGCTTAAATTCGGGTTCATGGGAAAGAATTCGCGGTTTTCCAAGGGAGTATTATCTTACCTACAAAAGGGCGTGGGGGTTTTATGTTAATGGGTGTTTACATTGGGTTGTGACCCGAAATCCTGAATCTGATGGAACAAAATTGATTATTGCATTCGATATTGGAACTGAGGAGTATAAAATAGTGTCGGAACCTCAATATTCGGATGGGGAGTTTCATATGAATGTGGGAGTCTTGAGTGGGTGTTTGTCTGTGCTGTGTAATTATGTGGGTGTGAAGACTGAATTCTGGGTGATGGAGGAGTATGGTGTGAAGAACTCTTGGAGTAAGTTATTCTCTATTGCACAAGATGATGTAATCGGAGAGTTTGAGTATGTGAGGCCGTTAGCTCGCTCAAAAGATGGTGTCTGGATGCTGATTGAACAAGATGGTAAATATTTGTTTTGGTTCGATTTGGAACTTGCTGAGGATGTTGAGGTTGATGGTTCACCTTGCTTGTCGGATGCTGAAATGTTGGTGGAAAGTCTTGTTCCTCTTGAATGCCGTCAAAATAAGATGAAGCCTAAAGTGAAGAAAGTGCAGTCTGAACGAAAGGAAAAGAAGTCGAAACAGAAGAGGTATAACATTTAGGAATTTACATAGGAACCAAATTTACATGCTCGCATTAAGAAAGCAAATTGGTTGATACATTTCTCATTGCAGTTTTCCTTATGAAACTGTTATGACATCTGGGCTGCTTTATATTTTTGAAAATGGTGTGTCCAAGCCCTCTTCTTTCGCAGGCCGGACAAGGAGGGTCGTCCCGCTCTTGGAACACTTCTATAATTCTATTGACACATCACGTTTCCAGGGAAATTGATCTCTAGCTGACCCTTTTATTTGCCATAGAGCCCATAGTCGTATTAATGTTGTTGCATACATATCCGTTCATTGACTTAGATTTCTGTGTCTGTAGCGACCTTGGTTTTGTCTTGTTTAGTTGTATGGCCAAGGGCAGTATAGTTTTTACAATCATTGATTTTATATGTGTGATTTGGCTGGCATGTGCAGTTGACTGCTTGCATTCTAATAGGATACGGAATTCTGGTGAAAGGGTTAATGGTTAACCGTATTGCATTAAAGGATACTTGTGTGCAGTTTTCTGGTAGAGAAAATAGATATCTTCGTTTCTATACACGCAGTTTACTACCAAAACAAGGAAGTTACTTCCCTTCCTTACGATCCAATTATATAGAATTATTTAGTTTCGGTTTCACACTAATACGTTTGTAGTAACCATGACCGTTATGTCGAACCTAAGAACTTTCTCAAAATGGTTGAATGCCAAAGTCTATGAGTTCTCTCTTATTTAGAAATGTTCTTGGTCAAATTTGTTCTTCATGAGACGGTTGCATAAACATTTGAAATCCTTGTACTATTTTCTAGGGGTGATGATATGACCGGTTTCCTGTCAAAAGGATTCAAGCTGAAGCTTTGAGGACACTTAACAAGATGCTAAACTTCAGATGTGCAGGTCAGAATTTCTATCTCCCATTTAGTGTCCGGTTATTTTTGCAACGACATCTTAGCCTTGGTCCGATAAATATTAGGGGTTGGCTAACATGAATCATTATCGAAAATCTTCCAGTAAAACCATCAACGTCGCTTGGGAATATAGTGAACTAGATTAAAATGGCTGTTAAAAGCCTCAACGTTGCTTTTCCATTAAGTACTCTTTCTGTCCCAGTCGTTTGTTTACCTGTGTTGTTTCCTTCTTGCAATTTAAGACCACCAGCCTTTCACCTCCAAAAAATCGGAAAAGCTACCAATGTCACTATAACTAACGATAAATTTGTGGTTTTGACAGGGTGAGTATTTGACGCTATCTGGTTTGGGCGACAATGTTTAATCTGAAGTTATCTAAGAAGATTACGGTGAATAAATTTTGGGTTGTTTAATCTTAAGCTACTTAAGAAGATTACGGCGATAAATTTTGGGTTGTTTAATCGGAAGATTTACGGATTGTTTACTTATGTTGGCTCCTGAAGATCACTGTTGAAAATTCCAGGATTGTTGCATTGTGTAGTGTTATGACGTTGTGTAATTTTTGTTCTTCAGTACTTGTTCTTTTGTTACATTATCAAGATGTCTTTTGTTACATTAGATTATTAGAGTCAGTTCTAAATATTCGGCTCTTTTCTTCTTTACACAAAAAAAATTAAAATGTACCGAGTTTCATAACACAATAATAATTACCTTACGCCGTATAATCATTTAACCAAGCCTCAAAAGCAGTATAATTTCAATATTGATAACCCTGCGCCGTTTTCTCACGTCTACCTCCATCTTTCTCGTAATGAT
The DNA here is from genome assembly GCA_958450325.1 of Agrostemma githago. Classification (NCBI taxonomy): domain Eukaryota; kingdom Viridiplantae; phylum Streptophyta; class Magnoliopsida; order Caryophyllales; family Caryophyllaceae; genus Agrostemma; species Agrostemma githago. Next base: position 73,547,229 of record OY288247.1, on the reverse strand, counting down.
TTTAGACCCGGTAACCCAGTCGAGGCCTTCGAGCCGTCAGACTTTCTTTCCAGCCTCAAGGACCCGATAATAATTACCTTTCCGTCAACCATTGAGTTCAGCTCTTTCAAGTTTATAGAGACGGTTCAAAATGTTTCATAACACAATGCAACTATACTAAAATTTTCATCAGTGATCTTGGCGAGCTTGTTCCATGCCACAACCTAAGCAAACAATTCCTAAATTTATACAAATGCAATTGAACAATTCCAAAATTCATCACCCGCAACCGTGACCTTCTGAAACTTAAACAATACTTACTAAATTTATCAACCGCGATCTTGTGAAGCTTGTTCCGTAACACAATGCAAGTAAACAACCCTAAACATTGTCGCCCAAACCAGATAGCGCCAAATACTCACCCTGTCAACCACAAATTTATCGTTAGCTATAGTGACATTGCCAGTTTTTCCGATTTTTTTAAAGGTTTTAAATTGCAAGAAGAAAACAACACAGGTAAACGATATTTAGGCTCTACACTGGGCCTTAAACTTGTGTCACTGCCCATTCCAGTTTCTCCAACACAAATTTCATGGTAATCTTCTTAAACTTGATTCAAATACTCCTCACAAATACTAATACTTATAAAAGTAAACAAGTGACTGAGACGGAAAGAGTATTTCATGGAAAAGCAACGTTGAGCCTTTAACTAGTCATTTTAATCTAGTTCACTGTATTCCCAAGCGACATTGATGCATTTACTTGACGATTTCAGATAATGATTCATGTTAGCCGACCCCTAATCTTTTTCGGACTAAGGCTAAGATGTTGTTGCAAAAATAACTGGACACTAAAAGAACTCTGTAAGATAGATAGAAATTCTGACCTGCACATCTGAAGTTTAGCATCTTGTTAAGTATCCTCAAAGCTTCAGCTTGAATCCTTTCGACAGGAAACCGTTCATATCATCACCCCTAGAAAATACAAGGATTTCAAATGTTTATGCAACCGGTTGAAGAGCTACAGAGTAGTACACAAGGTTAGGAGAACAAGGTTGTCATATTTAAGATCAGAAATTCATATAAATGTCTGCAAACAAGTAGCAAAATTCTTGAGAACAAATTTGACCAAGAACATTTCTAAATAAGAGAGAATTCATAGACTTTGGCATTCAACCATTTTGAGAAAGTTCTTAGGTTTGACACAATGGTCATGGTTACTACAAACGTATTAGCGCGAAACCGAAACCGAAACTAAATAATTCTAAGTATATAATTGGATTGTATGGAAAGGAAGTAACTTCCTTATTTCAATAGTAAACTGCACAAACAGAAATGAAGGAGTCTATTTTCCATACCAGAAAACAACACACAAGTATCCTTTAATGCAATACAGTTAACAATTAACCCATTCACCAGAATTCCGTATCCTATTACGGAGTAGAATGCAAGCAGTCACTTGCAGATGGCAGCCACATCACATATATATAAATCAAGGATCGTTAAAACTATACTACCCTTGGCCATACCAGTAAACAAGACAAAACCAAGGTCACTACAAACAAGGAAATCTAAGTCAATGAATGAATACGTATGCAACAACATTAATACGACTATGGCAAAATAAAAGAGTCAGATATACATCAATTTCCCCGGAAAAGTGATTTGTCAATAGAAATGTTCCAAGAGCGGGACAATCCGCCTTGTCAGGCCCACAAAAGAAGAGGGCTTCGACACACCATTTTCAAAAATATAAAGCAGCCCAGCCCCCGTGACAGTTTCATAACGAAAACTGCAACGTGAAATGTATCAACCAATTTGCTTTCTTAATGCGAGCATGTAAATTTGGTTCCTATGTAAATTCCTAAATGTTATACCTCTTCTGTTTCGACTTCTTTTCCTTTCGTTCAGACTGCACTTTCTTCACTTTAGGCTTCACCTTATTTTGACGGCATTCAACAGGAACAAGACTTTCCACCAACATTTCAACATCAAACAAGCAAGGCGAACCATCAACCTCAACATCCTTAATTGCTTGTGTTTCCAAATCGAACCAAAACAAACCTTTACCATCTTGTTCAACCAGCACCCTGGAACCATCTTTCGAGCGAGCTAACGGCCACACATACTCAAACATTCCGATTACATCACCTTGTGCAATAGAGAATAACTTCCTCCAAGAGTTCTTCACACCATACTCCTCCATCACCCAAAATTCAGTCTTCACACCCACATAATTACACAACACAGACAAACACCCATTCAAGACTCCCACATTCATATGAAACTCCCCATCCGAATATCGAGGTTCCGACACAATTTTATACTCCTCAGTTCCAATATCGAATGCAATGATAAAATTTGTTCCATCAGATACGGGCATTCGGGTCACAACCCAATGTAAACACCCATTAACATAAAACCCCCAAGCCCTTTTGTAGGTAAGATAATACTCCCTTGGAAAATCGCGAATTCTTTCCCATGAACCCGAATTCAAGCTATAAACCTTAACTTTACTATCGAATTCATCGTCACCCATAAACTGAATTACCCTCACAAGTTTATAATCATCATTAACATGGTCATATCCAAACCCATATACAGTCCTATCACACCACGTAAAACGATCCCCTTCAGGGAACTCGATTTCGGAAGCGGGTAATTCATGTTGTTTCCGAGTAGCAGGGTTGTAGAAAATAGTACCATTAATACCCTCTTCATCACCATTAGAGAGACAGAGTAAGCCATTAGAAGAACCCAGAAGTTCAGTTCCAAAAGAATCAGACTTCAATGGATGGTCTACGAGAGAGATGGAACTAAGTTGAGGGAAATCTAAGGAATAAATGTAGCAATCTCTGATGATTAGGGTTAGATTAGTTTGAGTTAGTAAGGAATGATTGAGATGAAGTTTGATGAAATGAGGGTCTTTGATGAGGGAATTCCATGGTTTAGAAACCGAGAGGAAACGTACCAGAGATTTGACAGGGAGCCTTGAGAGTATCTCAGTGATCAACACCATTGGAAGTTCTGCCATGATGCTACCTCTAATGGGGAAAACCCTAACCGTTAAAGATTAAAGATTTCGTTTTTCGCACTCATCATGCTTCAAAGTTCAAATGTTCTTTTGAGAATTGTTTCATGGAGTATAACGTCAATATACCTTGCAAACGGGCCAACCAAGTCGGTTTTGGGTTGGGTCGAGTCACTTTCGGATTATAAAAATCCAGCAAGTCTTGCTTGTGACGGATATATCCGTCACAAACTTGCGACGGGTCAAATACTACCCATGTGGTAGATAAGACAAAACATGAGTAGACATTTTGTTTTTGTCTTATCTACCCACATGGGTTGTATTTGACCCGTCACACACTTGTGACGGATATGGTCGTCACAAGTAAGAATTTGTGATAAAAATCAAATTGTTTTCAGTTGTGCCGGATCTTTTTGACTTTGGATCATTTTCGGGTTTACTATTTTAATTTTTTTTAGTGATATTGATACGAGTTGGGATACGAGTAGTTCAATAAAAGTCGGAGATCAGTTTCATGCATTCCCGAGTATTATTTGGGGGCAATGAAATGAATCTCGGGGATGATTAAATGCATCTCGAGCTTTTATTGGAGACGTTACGTTTATTTTTATCTTAATAGTGTTTTATGAGTATCATAATGTGTAATAATAACTATGTTTAATAACTAGTCCTTTGGTTTTCCATTTTTCAATTTGTAAGGTTATAAGTAGTTTTCTAGTTCATTTGGTAGAATAGACATTGAGTAAAGATAAGAAAAGTCATGTTTGCTTGTTAGCAACAAATCCCGTTTTTATTCAAATGCGTTTTGAGTATTAACTTGTTCGATCTCAATAGGTCTTGAGATTCGTTCCCCATTGATGAATTATAGGTCTAATTCGTCAAATATCCATTGTTTTGTGTGAGTGAATGAATCTTTTTGGTTCGTTTACAAAATCACATAAAACAAATATCGTTACAGAAAACCGTTTTCGCTGTAATTCGTATCAGATATTGACTTATATTATAGACGGAGTAATAACATTTGGGTGAGTTTCGGGTTAGGCCAGGTTAATTCAAGTTACGGGTCAAACTCGGGTCCTCAGTTCAAGTGTCAGGTTGGGTTATTTGTGTGGGCTTCTTTGGGTTGGCTCAGTTTTGCCAAGCTTAAAAAGGTATGGGTCGGATTATTTCAGTTTTGGATTTTAGGCCGAATCAGTGTCATTTTGAGTTTCTTGGCAATTCTATTGCCATGTTTTCACTTGTTGGAGTTTGATGTCGGATTGAGTCGTTTTGGGTGGAGTTCATCTACGATTGATTATTTTGCCGATATGTCACCTTTTTGAGTGTTATTTAAGTATAGTATATTATCAACTACTACGGAGTATTCCGTAGTACAATTTAATTTATAGGAGTAGCATTTTAACAAGTGCAATCTAAAATTTTACTTTCGGTCATAAATTATCTAAAGATTACTCGTACATTTTTTTGTCAATCGGTGACAAAATCCCCTTCATCATGAAAATATTAAAATGAACAATTTTAGTTTAATATTGGAAGTCAAATTTATAAAATTGACTTAGATCAAACACAAATAATAAAATTGATAAAATATTTAAAAACAAACATATTTACATTTATCATAACGATTTTTTCTAACGTGTATCCAGTATTCCATAGAAATATCTTAATACAATAATGTCTTAATTAAAGCAAAAATCGTTATAATAAAACACAAGAATAATATTTAAATGGATAGATTGAATCATTATGGAAAACTTTCCATAATTCGGTATGTCAAATAGAAAACTTATGGAAAACTTTCCATAATGTATTAATGCGCGTAGAAATTAACGGTCAAGCCTCATGCATGACTTTCACAGTTCACCCTTATATATACCCTACTACTTCATCACATATCCGTATCACAACAAATTTCATCTGTCTTAGCTTTAATCATAAGAGATTAAGCATAATGACTATCCCTTTCAACATCCCAAGTTTACAAAAACCTCAAAAACAATATAATTATAGTATCGATAATTTTACGCCCTTTTCTCATGTTTACCTCCCTCATTCTCGTGACGGGTCTAGGCCTGTTCACCCGGTCGAGGCTTTCGACCCGTCTGACTTTGTTTCGTGTCTCCGGTACCCAATAAATAGCTTTCCGTCTCCCTTGGATTCGACCCCGTTCAGGCTCGTTGAGACGGTTGAAGATTTGGAGTACTTGGCGTCCAAGTTAAATGAAGTTGATGAGTTTGCTGTCGATTTGGAGCATAATTCTTACCGTTCTTACCAAGGTATGACATGTCTGATGCAAATATCGACTCGGTCGGATGATTTTGTTGTGGACACACTCAAGCTCCGAGATTATGTTGGTGAGTATTTAAGGGACTCGTTTATGGATCCGACCAAGAAAAAGGTGATACACGGGTCTGATAATGATATCATGTGGTTGCAACGGGATTTCAGCATTTACGTTGTAAATCTATTCGATACAATGAGAGCATCACAAGTTTTACAATTGGAAAGAAACTCGCTTGCGTTTCTGCTCAACCGTTACTGTGGAATTGTATCCAATAAAGAGTACCAGACTTCAGATTGGAGGATTCGACCCGTTCCTGTCGACATGTTGAAGTACGCAAGAGAAGACACGCATTACCTTCTGTTCATATATGATTCGATGATCAAGGAATTGAGTTCGATTGGACCCCACACGCTCAATGAAGTGTACCAAGCAAGCTACGATGTCTGCAAGAGACTCTACAGCATAGAACAGTTTGATAGGGAGACGTCGTACTTACACATGTACGGACTGTGGGACGCGTGCCTGGACGAGGAGCAGGTGGGAATCGTGGCAGCGTTGTATGAGTGGAGGGATGGAGTGAGTAGGGAGGAAGATGAGAGCTGTGGGTATGTTCTGCCTAACAAAACAATACTTGAGATTGCTCAAAGGAAGCCTGTTAACAGTGAAGAGTTGTTGGAGATTGTGGGGTACACTAGAGAGTATTTCTTGAGGGATGTTGACCATATTGTCGACTTCATGTGGCGGTCAACGCAGGTCAACCGTCAGAAGTTTCGGGTTGTAGCACGGCTTTTGAGGGAGAAGGTCGATCCACGAGTAATTGCAGCTGATATTGAAGAGCGGAGAAGGAGGCCGCCTCCGCATATGATGGTCCCTGTTCGCTACTGTTATGCTAGGCGGCCGGTTGCTGCTCCAATTATCTCATATGCTGCTCCGACTCCTCGCCCTTGTCTATATTCTTATGGACCGCCTCGCTTTGTAACTGGCCCTGTGCCTGGCCCGTTTGTAGTTCGTTGCTTATAGATTTACTGCTAGCTTGTTGTTTAAAAATGACTGTCTTATGCAATAGAACGATCTCAATTAAGAGTTGTAGTATGTCCAATGTAAAAATCATTCAAACCAATTTCTAGTAATGTCAATGTTTCTGCTAATTCTCTGATTTTGTTGCTTTTATCAATCTACTCCGTATCAGTAGCTTGTTGCCCGCAACTCTGCTGTAACTGCGCTAATTTACTGAAAGTAATATTGGACTGCAGCGTAGATATTCGGATTTCAGGAAGCGTTGTATAAGCAAGTGAAACGCGATCTGGAAAGTGATGGATATCGAGACTGTGAAACAGAAACAACCTCACAGTCGCAATGTTTATACAACTGGCGGACCGTAAATAAACTCATCAGGCTCATAGATTTCATCATCCATGTTGAAACGAAACGCACTCAAGTAATCATATACGGAGTATTACAGTAAAAACGAGATGAATCAATGCATCAGGATTACCTATCAACCATCTTACTCAATTAATTCGCTAATCAAGTCTGCTAAATTAAACCTTGTTATATCATGTAAACATCAGAAATGAAAACAGCATTGGCTAATTCATACGGAGTATTAAGCAAGTGAAACGAGTTAAAGTAAATAAGTTACTGTTAGTTCAGGCTCTTGGAGTCGCGTTGTTGTTAGGCCTTCTTTGGTGGAAATCGAAGAACAGCACCGAGGCACAGCTTAGAGATCAGGTTATACACAAACATACTATGTTATCTCGAGACTTCATTCTGTACATAAAATAGGCGTGTTTGACACTCTAACCTGCAACATTAATTGATGTTCTACATCTGCATATATTGGACATCTCACGTTATGTATTCCAGTCATTATTTATCGTCCCTTGATTAAAAATATTTCTCACAAATAATATAAAAAAAAAAAAAAAAAAATGACAGGAGATGCAGGGATATAAAATATGGGACACAAGTTAAAATTTTGTATTTTTCGTAAAATGTGGGACACATATTGGTATTTGAGTGTTTGCTACCCCGTAATTTCGTATTTTTCATGACCACATGCACTTAAAAATCTTGAAGGCCTTACAAAATTGTTCTCTGAATTGTTATACATACAGACTACGAAGTACCCAATACGTTATAAATCTTTCAACTTAACCCTCATTTCTTCATCTTCACGTCAAAAATACGTTGTTGGATAATAAAGACTAACGAAATCCTCTAAATTCTTGTAATCAACGCAAGTTGATATAACATGGAAAATATGGGCTATATATACTTTCTTTAACTATGTCAACAAAATCTTACTTTGTGGAAAAACTGTAACATCCAAGGCTTTAGCCTTTGATCCATGTCGAAAAAGAAACTATCTATACACATGTTTTCGAGGGTATGGGAAGATCGAAGACCCCATGTTGACTTATTTCCTACACCGTATTATATACGTACCTTACTAATATTCAACCACGATGTTGATAGTGCATGTTATTATCATAGTATTATGTTATTATGTTAATACAGCACATAAAATATATTTGCACAAGAGATCAAACTAACTCCTAATTAATAGAATAACCCTATTTAATTGTATCCTCTTTAGAATTAACGAAATTAATTAAACTTTGGTGAAAGCAAATATATTAACACACAAAATTTAGAGAGACGATTTCTAAATATCGTTATTGAGAAACCACTCCAATGATTTATGAAGATCCGAAGATCTACACTTTTAAATTGCGTATTTGATCTAAATAAGAAAATGCAACTAATCGGCTAATTGCAGATGAGAATCATCCGACCTCTTGGTTGGTATAAAGGAACACTCACCACTTGAGCTAAACATTCTTTTCTTCTTGTTCATAACATTAATGAGACATCTCTCAACTACAGTATCTTTTTCTTTTTAATAGAGGTGTTCACCGGTCGGCCGGTCCAAACCTGGACCGGACCGGCAAACCCAAAAATCCAAACCTGTGGACTGGACCTGTTAACAAAGAAACTCGATCGGACCGGAATGGATCGTAAAAATACATTAAATTTGATTGTTTTTAAAAGTGTGGACCGGACTGGACCCACTTAAGACCGGACCGGATTGGACCATAAAAATACACTAAGTTTGATTGTTTTTTAAAAGTATGGACCTGACCAGACAGCGGACCATTCAACAAGTTTTTGTCCATCCGGAGACCGGACAAGTGTGTGCCCTAATCCGATCCGATTTATCGATCCGAATCACTTTGTGAACAGTGAACACCCCTAATTTTTAGTACCAGTATTATATTTCAAGTTTGAGAGGGAATCTGAGAAGATTATTTACTCCGTATTATTTAATGAAATTTAAAACATATACGGAGTATAAATTATAATGCATATCAGCATATGCATGCCAATAATGACATCTACTCATATTAGGAATAGTATTAATTTTCCGAATTCCTTTCTAATAAAGTAAACAAACCATCCATAACTTAAATTATAACCCTATAAATACCCTTGTCATCATCTCCTTAATCACCTTCCTCATCCAAATCTCCTCACCTCTTATCGGGATATATTAACGTATATACGGTATATTACCTAATACAATGACTAAACTGCCCTCGACCCTACACTTAATCCTCACCCTAGTAACACTAATTACCTTGGTTAATGGTGTACTTGGTGGCAGTAGTGATGATGACAATCATTTCAATGTACAAAGCTTAGGTGCCACACCGGACGGTCGAACCGACTCGTCTCAAGCATTCAAGGCAGCATGGACCGAAGCATGTGGTTCAACCAAGCGGTCCACCATTGTGGTTCCATCAGGCCGGTTCTTGGTCCGGTCCAAGATAACATTTTCAGGGTACGGGTGTAAGAGTAGTGGGATCACGTTTCTTGTTAAGGGTACCGTTTTGGCCCCGTCTGATTTCCGGGTTCTTGGTGACTCGCCGGGTACTTGGTTGTCGTTCGAGAATACTAACGGTGTTACCATCTCCGGTGGTGGGGTGTTTGACGGCCAAGGAGCTGGGTTGTGGACTTGTAAGAGGTTTGCCAACGGTGGCTGTCCTACTGGTATCACGGTAAGTCAAATACTCCCTATTATTTATTTGCATGCGTCGTACGTAAATTTTACTCCATAATTCCATCTAGGTCAATTAACAATGTTGACACGTCGTAAACTTAGCTCATAATCACAAATATTATCCATCTTGATCATCTGTTTAATTTTTATTAAAATATTCATTACAAATAATATAAAAGTAAATAATTGAGACGGAAATTAAAGATCGAGGGACTAATATGGAGTTTTTGTGTATGGAAATGCAGACACTAAGGTTCACAAACTCAAAGAACATCGTAGTTGAAGGCGTAACATCACTGAATAGTCAACTATATCACATTGCATTCAACGGGTGTAAGAACGTCAAGGTACAAGACGTTACAATCTCTGCTTCGCGGACTAGCCCTAACACTGACGGTATTCATGTCCAAATGTCGACTAATGTCAAGATCTTAAACACAAAGATTAGCACGGGCGACGACTGCATCTCCATCGGTTCAGGTACTAATGGCTTGTGGATGGAAGGGATCCGTTGTGGTCCAGGCCACGGTATTAGGTACGTTCATTATCTATCTATCTATCTAAAGATTTATTAGTATAGACCACGTGAAATCTGTTCTTTCCATCTTAGCTTATTTTCAACTCGAACAATAGGCTCATTAATTTTACTTTTCTCAGCATTGGAAGCTTAGCGAGAGAAGTAAATGAAGCAGGAGTGCAAAATGTAACGGTCACAGGATCGACTTTCACAAACACTCAAAACGGAGTTAGAATAAAATCATGGGCAAGAGAAAGTAATGGATTTGTTAAAGACATTGTTTTCCAACATCTGACCATGGTGAATTCCCAAAATCCGATCATCATTGACCAGCATTACTGCCCTGGCAACAAAAACTGTCCTCGACAGGTTCGTTCGACGTTTCATTCCATTTTATTTGTCATTTTACACAAGAAGGTTTCATAATTTATATGCATAAGATGGTTGGTCTTACAATAATTGTATTGTGGTAAGCAGGTATCGGGCGTAAGAATTAGTGGGGTGAGGTACGAAGATATACATGGAACATCAGCGACACCAGTAGCAGTAAAATTTGATTGCAGCTCGAGGAGCTCGAAGTCTAACTGTGACGGGATAATTCTGAAAAACGTAGAATTGGCATACGGCGGCAATAAACCGGCATCAGTCTTTTGCAACAACGCCATAGTCTCAGCTTCCGGCATGGTTATGCCAAATGGCTGCTAGCTTGTACGATCCAGCCCATATATGAGGCACGCACCATGTATATATCTATCTATAGTATATAATAAAACAGAAATCACTACATTGTTTATTGTAATCATGGTAGTCTTTAACAATGTTATACGAGTAATTTATTTATCTTTTTTGATTCATAAAATAGATACGCAAACTTATATACATGGAAGTGTGATACCATCGATGTTAAACCTAAACGATCGCCCATAAGTGGGATCGGATTACAAGAGATGGTGGTCGTGGTTGATGACTCGATGTATTATACTCCAAACCAGGTTTGAACTCGATCCAAATTAGATGTCTAACAAAGCTGACAATCTGACATAAAATCAACCTCACATTCATAAGCAAGCTATCCCTATGAGTGGCCTACATATTCAAACAAAAGTCAGAAATTTGATAGGCACTCCTAAATTCCCCTAATTACCTGATTGCACTTTGTTCATAAAAAGTTGACAGTTGCATTTGCTGAAGCTCTCTTCATTCTTGATACTTGTTTAAGTAATTCAAGCTGCTGGACGGGTGTGACTCGACCCTCTGGCCACATAAAATCCAAATTCTCCAACACAACGGCGCTTTTCAGTATAAATTCTACTACTCGGAGCTGATCTTCACAACCTATTTGGTAGTCATCAAAGAGGACATTTTTAAGTTGGGGCAACACACAAGAAGTAGGTAACCCCGTGCCAAGTTCTTCCAGATCATCCTGCCATTAGTTTAGATAGAAGTATGTTAGAAGAGATAATATAAATGGATGGTACAAGTCAATTAAGTAAAAGATGAAAACAGTATTCAATAACCTCACTTACCGAAATTCCACCAACGATTACGAGCAACTTCAAGTCCACTGAGCTAGTCACAAACTCACTAATAACTTGAAGACATCTATCATCATCCCAATCTGGCCACAACACCATACCCTGCCATCTAGTTTGTGGAATATCCGCCTTCTTTAAGCATATTTGCTGAATTGAAAGAAAAATAAATACGAGTAAGTCTCACATTACTCTATTCTAACTTGAACCGTCAAATTTGTAACTAGTAATGGCAAAAAAGAGTGATGACAACACAAAACTTCATGTCAAACTCATCTACTTTGTTTGCGCAACATATTAGGTGAATAAGAAGAAAAGAAATGGGTCTTGCATTACTCGATCTTCTGCAAGTGAGCCGTAAAATTTGTAGTAACTAGTAATGGCAAAAGAGAGTGAGGAAAACACAAAACTTCATGTCAAACTCATCTATATTGTGCACATTTGAGATTGGTGGTCAACCAGCAAGCCAACAGCAAAAACAATAGCAACAATGTTACTCCCTGAAATGTTATAAAAAATCGAAGACCCTGCGAATTTTGAATGAAGAATTACTAAAACGCACCTCAAATGCTACTCTTGACATTTTTACAAAATTAGCTTGTCGAAAGTTCCTCAAATATGCCGTTGTTACTGGACCAGACCAAGTTACAGGGAAACGCCCAATAGTCACCGTCCGAAGAGACGAAAGATCAATCACATCCACAGGAAAGGGCGAAGAATTTTCAGGGAATTGGCCACAGGAAATTTCCAAATTTTCCACATGGGGGCAATTAAGAGTAAAAGGGCGTTCATGCACGTCAAATATATCATCCAGTTTTAACGTACTAAGACTCGGAGCGGTAATATTCAAATTTAGCAATCCTTCAGGTTGATACAACCTCAATTGTTGTAAAGAAGAGCATGCAGATATCAACTGGTTGTACGCCTCGTTACTTCCATGGACACCCAAAAGAGATAATCTTCTTAAATTTCCCATGTGGAGTTGAGATTGACGCTTATAGTGCACAAGCATACCACCAGCGATTGCAAGTGTGACGATAGAGTGACTTGTGAAGATACATTGAGGTAGAGCAAAATTATCATGATAATCACACATGAATACCAGATGTCTGACTTCTTTATCAATAGCAAATTTCAGCCACAATCGAACATCGTCCATAACGGATGGATCAACATGATGAAACTTACGTTCCCCGATAAATAGCTTGAAAGAGACAATGGTGGGTCTTCTATGAAGCATCAACACATTTCGAACATAGCGAGCAAAACGTGAAAATGCCTCGCTCCTGAGTCTTCGTCCTTCCACATAAGCGGCAAAGTCATAGTCAAAGTCATCCTCCTCGTCCTCATCCTCGTCCTCCTCCTCCTCCTCCTCATCATCATCATCATCATCAACATCATCATCACTGTCATCGTCATCGTCAACATCCTCCTCATCATCAACAGCCACATCCACATCATCATCATCATCATCAACAACGGGTGTAACATAGAAATCACTAATATTAAAGGTAAGATCAGGAAGGAAGGTCCAGAGATATCCAAAACGGCGGAGTAACATTGTCCTAACGGCATCTCGAGTAGGCATAAGTGAAAGTACATGCACAATCACATTATCAGGCATCTCACTCAACCTATCCAGGCCAACATCAGATTTTGAGGAACGCAAACGCTTTCGGGGTTTCATGGTTCTGAAGTGCGTGATCAGTACCTGATGATTTTTGAATATCAAAGCTCCATTCACCTCAAATTAATCAACTAACCAACCATACAATATAACCAACCTACGAGTGCTCTCAGTCATATTACAATAAACGAGAGGAGATTGAATGTGAGCCTATCGCCCAGAAAATCCATCTTAACCGACTAAGACATCTATGGTATCCAAACACAATGTATCAAATTACAAATTTTAATCGATCAGGCATCTAATTGAACCCATAACATCATAAAATGTAACCAACATCTTGCAACACAGTTTGAAATTGAATACAAACATTTTTCTTCCGACAAACCGCGCACCTAGTCGCATTACAATAGCGGGGAGGGGGATCGAAATTGAGACTAACTCCATCTTAACCACTCTACTACGAAATGACGGATTTTGAACGATCAGGCATCTCACAGAACCTATAAGGCGATACAATCAAACTTACCTGATGATTTTTGGGTAAAAATTAATCAAGAGATTCAAGAATTCATCTCAAATTCAATCAAGCGATTCAATCACAATCTTAACTTCATGGCCGTCAAATAATCACAGAAAGAGTAAAAAATGCAGTAAAAAAAGATAGAAAAATAGGAAATTGTTGCCTGTCTGCAGATGCGAACGGCGGCCAACGGTTGTTTATCGGTGGAAGTGACGGAGGTCGGGTGTTTCGCCGCTAATTGTTTCGTCGGTTTTCGAAAATGTTTTGTTGGATTTAGGTCTTCAAATAATCAAATTATAACCATACAATAATTTTACCGCGACAGCCGTAGCCCCGGTAGGGTTAAAAATTACCCTTTCTGTTTCACACATTTTTTGTTGTTCTGATGACAAATGATCGAGATGTCGATGTACTAGTAACATTTTATAATAAAAAAATCACTTTAGATTAAATAAATATTTTAAATTGAATATTAACCATTTTAATATTAATATTCATTTTATCTTCCATCGTACCGTTTCATTGATTTCTGTTTGGTAGCAAAAAAAAATAGAAAGTAAAGAAATCAAAGAACTGATTGTAAAAAAAAATACAGAAGATATCAATGAAACAGAGACCTCCATCCATTCAATTCTTTACCGTACACAATAATTACTAACGTGTCTTGAAACCGATGACATTTCCATATAATTGAAGGATTTGCACTCATTCTTCTATTAGTTGCATTTTTAACTTTCTAGTTTCTATTAATGAGAATTTGGGGATGATGGTTTTGCAAAATGGATTCGAAATAATTTCAAATCTGTTTTTAGTGTATTATAAAATGTGTATCACCGAGGTCTCACAGGAGATTTACTCCATTTACCAAGTAAAAAAAGGGAGAAAGATTATCGCCTGTAATGCGAAGGATTAACTCAACATGGTAAATTACAACTACTTTCTCATCCGCTTTCTTTTCGCCTCAAATCACTGTATCCAAATAGAAGCCTAAAAATGATGACACAAAGAGTCATAAATCAACCATACATTCAAAGGCTATCCCTGCATGAAGAATACAACAAAAGTCGAGAAATGATTCGGAGAAACATGATAGTGAAGTCAAATTCATGGTGATGTGTTTCATTGCTTTTTAACCGGTGTTTGACATGCAGTTCAGGATCCTTTCAAGCAAAAATGTAAACCCGGGAATCTATGATAATCAAATGTATTCTTTAGGAAACTGATATCCGGTCAGTACTCTTTTGCCTGCGAACATCATTCCAGTCTTGGGCATGACATGCCAGTGTAACGTCAAGTTGAACTGTCTGCCTCGCAAATTGCTACCCTGTAATGTCAAGTTCAAGAACTTCATCAGTCGTCGTTGCTAATTGCTGAAAAGTCTTTAAGCCATAATGCAATGAAACATTCTAACAATACTAATGAGAACTCAAGCCTGTTCGATTGTTTACTCTTTCGATTTTAGACCATCCTAAATCACTGGTTACGAATCAGCCTTTGCCTTTCGGCAAGATTTTGCCATGTCAAACAACGAATATGATATTTGCTCAAAAGTTCCTCAATCCAAGATTAAGTCTTTGGGCCAAAAGCAAACATAAACAATAAAATGGAGCAAAGAAGAAGGAATGTGTATAGGGAAGATATGCGGGTATGTGATATCTCACATAGAAGAAGGATAGCGATTTGAATCAAAATTCTAAACGGCAGCCACATGAAAACATGGTTTGATGAAAAGGCTTACTTGGTCAAATAACGGGTACTTGTTTCTGAAAGTCGCCCGAATCACAGCGTCTTCTCGTGATTGTATAATAACATCCCATAAAGAAATCTATTCCAAAAAGAATTTGCAGAACACGGATTAAAAACACCAAAAATGAGCTTGAAAGTTGAAATCATGGTTCAGCAGGTATAGCCCAAAACGTTATGCAGACTATGGTGATTTCACTAGGACATCTATTCAAAAAAAAATTATACCATCTAGAATGTTAGGCAATTAAGTGTACAACTTTGGAGACGAGCCACAACTCTGTAGGGTAGGGGCTTTAAAACAATTACACTGATTTTTACAAACCTGTTGTTTATGGAGTATCATGTTTTATTTGTTTAGCATGCTAATGATGGTTATATCACTTTGTAAGGTAGCCAGTTATGACACGGGGAAGTATGGAGATACCTGATTTAGAGCATTTTGAGGGGTTTTGTACTCTGCAGCGACAAAGGCAAAGACCTGTAGGGAATAATTGTAGAAGCAATCAAAGTTAAAATCTATGTTACTACGATTATATTGCAAGCGTCAGATGCAGCATGATGTTCAGTCCACCACATCTCTTTCGTGAAAGAGTTACATGTTTGGTCTAAGAGTTGAGTATTGTGTCGTGTAGGTGTGTTAATAAAATATGCCAAAGCATTCAATAGGTGAATCTGCAGAGCAAGTAATTTTCAAATGAAATGTGGTTAAAGTGATAGTGCTTGGTGAAGGGAGATAACTATGGATACATACACTACAAGAAAACAATGACAAGGCAAGGCATGTGAGACGGTTACCTGCTTGGTGTTCCAAGTAAACAATGACTGCAAATCAGCTGCTACTTTTAGCTTCATGCTAACCTTTAATTACAAAAAATGAGACAGTTAGAGCTTACTCATTTCCTACATTAAACACAAAATGCCGATAGGTCCTTATCAGTAAGTTTGTGTATATAGACAGCCTGACTTCCTACCCGCACACTAGGTGTTCTAAGTTTCTACTAGACCTCTCTCCAATCACTCTAGTTTGCTTTCTCTTACAATATTAGATACATTACTAGATTTTTCATTTTTCAGAAGGGTCGTTACACTTTCCTCACTACCCAGCAGGCTAGTAATCAACCCCCAACCACTAAACCTTGTATAAACTCTAGAATATCCAACCTATGTTTCGACACTTCACTTAGCCATCATGTCGTGGGTTCGACACGACTCACGACTAACCCAATAAAGACATGTGTTCAAGATGCTAATATCAGACACAAAAACAGACATGAGACACGACAAACGATGACACTTGACTCATATCCTCATCTAATTTCAACGGTATCAAACAAGAGCAAGGAGAAAGTAGAAGGATGTAACGAGTGAAGAAGAATAATAGAGAGAAAATAGAGGATGCAGTACTCCGGTTAGAACCAAGACAGGAATGTAATTTCTTCTCCTTTTTGTTGGAGCATGGAAAATGTGCAGCCTAAATCATTAGTTTATGTTTATGTAATTCCATAAAAAAAAAATTGATAGAATTGTATAATACAAGGAGTGCGATAATTGACAAAATGAATCACACATGTGTCTACAGAATTGGTCAAGACACTTGTTTGATCATCTCCACATGTCACTCAATTTTTTTTAAAGATAGAGTCTAGTGCAATAATTGTTCGATAAAAAGAGACAGAAACATAAATGACAGGAGGCTCAAATCATGTCTTTAAATGTACCAATTATAAAATCTAAGTACAGGAGCAATAGAATTGTACAACAGAATGAAGACACGAAGGGGCGGGAAGTAGAGCCAAAAGACATTACTCTAATAGCTAAGAAACTGACATTTTCAATGCTCTTAAAAATAGGAGTTTACGCACTGCTCAACTGATGCTAACAAAACAAATGTCTAAAAGGAATCACCACAAATCCTACCAAGCTTCAGCTAATACACATATCCACTGTCCCACCCCATATTCTAAAGCCATCCATCCCTACCATGCCCACTACACATATCCTTCTCATTGCAACAGTGCAAAAGAGAGGGCTTTGAACCGAAAAACCCATTATAACCTTGATTGTTCAACATGAGACAATGCACATGTACCAAACCTCAGATTTCTCACTGACAGGGTCACAATTCACAACATACCATAGACATACAACACCAGAACTTTAATATCCCAAACTCACTAGGGATCAGCTACAAATAATCATCATTGAAACCATCAAAGTAGCAAGCACCATAAACCGCAAAATAACCTCCAAGATTGAGCCCTCCCGTGACATTTATACAACTACTTCTCAAGCACACCCTTCACTGAACAACAAACATATCGTAGTCCGTGACAGGTACTAGCTAACAACGAGAGCAAATATGATCAACAAAGGATTCCCAAAATATAATGCAAGAATGTGGAGATATGCCAAAGTTCAAATCACTCCCGCTATGCTGCAGAAACTTTCAATATCAAACTCGCATCCCCCAACACAATTCGGAAAGAGCTATGCAACACAATAGTTCCAGGGTCAACTAAAAACACTAATCCTAATCAATAACCAAAACCACCAAACGTCGGCAAGAAACCTTATGAGAAATTCCTTTACTACCTCATCACCAAATTATACGACACGTTGCTGATTAAATCCACTACAATTTGCATATCAGCCGTACCGGGATATCATAGCACAGCTTATACACTCAATGTAACAACTCAAAACTCGACTAAAATCCCAGATTTGATACGTTTACTCATGTAGTCAATGTCAACATCTTAGTGCACCAACCAATTAGTAAATGACAGCAGCAAGATTACATCTTTCAATCAAACCCAATCACCAATCACCAAAACAAAATCAATCAAATACCCAGAAATATCCCCAATTCAAGTATAAAACCCCAGAAATCAAAACCCTAATAAATCACCAATTGAGCAATTACAAACAAAAATCTATAAATTTACCCCTTCATTGCCGTCTTTGGATTTGATAAATCTGTTGAAGCTTACAACCTGATTCATCAAACAACAACCAAAAAAACCCAAATCAGATGCAAATCAAACTAATTTGAAAAAACTCAACATCATATCGAAGTGAAGTAAAAAAAAAAAACAGACCTTGATATCAACAGAAGGAAGAGGGCGATTGAAGGTATCAGAAAAAGAAGCGACGGCGCACATGAATGCAAGAACTGTAACTGCTAGAGTAAGCAGTGCATTTGCTCTGTACCCAAATGAATGCATTTTTTTGTTTTTATTGATGATCTAGTGAAGAAGATTGATTAATTTTGACTGTTAAGACCAGAAATAATCATGTAAGTATTGTACCCCAGAAATTTGGGGAAGAAATTATACGGGTAACGTACCCTAACGTAGAACAGGATGTATGAATGTATGTGTTGATCTATGTATGACTGTAATTGTATGTATGTCTTATGAAACTCGTGATGTGTTTGGAGGACTCTCATTGGTTGGTTACTTGGTTAGTGTTTCTTTGGACCTGACAAAATTTATCCTAACTCGTAAACTCGATTATTCTAAGTTTCTGTTTTTTTTTTTAAATGAAGATCAATATCATTAATAATAAGTCATCCGGCATCTACAAACGATGTCAAATTGAACTGAATACAGATTTGTGAAAAATAAATAAAGAACATCATTGAGACAAAGATAACTATTAGAATAATACGCTTCTGCATAGCCTTCTGTATATCGTTGTTTATTGACACAACTTTTCGCAAAGGAATCTATAGATCTGATGAAATAGCCTCCATGAGGATGAACTTTCTCTATTTTGACAAATAGTAGACCGAGATCTGACCTTCTTTTTGCCATTGTTAAACCTTTTTCCCTCGAGAAAAATGGAACGTGGAGGATGGAGTCGTTGTCTCACAGGAAGAAAGCTCTTGGTAGTAAATGTGTTTACAAGATTGAATACAGGTTCAACTCCACAATTGAGCAATTTAATTAAGGTGCGTCTGATGGCTTTCGGAAATCATTCAATGGAGGAGGTGGACTATGATGAGACGTTTGCTCTTGTGGTGAAAATGATTACAGTTCGTACTTTCCTTATTGTGGCAGTTAACTAGCTAAGAATTGACACCTACATAAGAGGATGGAGACGACGAGGAAGTATATATGCATTTGCTTCATAGTTTCGGCATCAAATTTGATGGCGTGGTTCCACTACACTGCGATATTCAGCCAGCACTTTATATTGCTTAGAATCAGAGGTTTCATATGAACGGACAAACACATTAAAGTTGATTGTCATTTCGTTCGGGATGCAATTAAAGAAAAACTTATTACGCTTACCTACATCCCTACTACGGAGTACTATTCAGTTGGCTAATAATGTTCTTACTAAAGCTTTAGATGTGTCGCAATTTCGCACTTCAATAGTCAAGTTGGGTACGGTGAATCCCCACGCTCCAACTTAAAGGGGTATTGGGCCTAGCGTGTTATTATAGTGTTGGGCTCAGCCCAAGTTTGTATTACCTTAAATACTACTGTACTCTCTTATTAGTGAGGAAGTCAGACTGATAAACATTAAGAATGATCTGACTACAGTTGAGAAGTCTTAAGCAAATATCAAGATGTTGCTTAAAACATACTCAATCGTCCATATATAGATAAACGTTTAAAGGTAGTCGATGTATAGATTGATGTTTGTAATTCGTCGCACTTATTAATGTATTGCGATGCATTATACTCCTTAACTTATAAGTGATGATATTTACTGTATTATTCAAATTTCTTCAAAATATTGTCGTGGATTTAAAGTTTAAACATACCGAGTACATTTTTACCCTAACCCTTTACTAACTTAAATTTGCACAAATGCATATATAAATTAAAACTTGATATAAACTTGATTAAAATACTTCTCATAAATACTCTATAACTGTTAACAAATGACAGAGATGGATCCGTAGAGTGTAGATGCACTAAACTCCTCTAAATTGCGAGCAAGATGTTCCAAAACGAAGTAAAGACGAGGTGACCTTTAACTTGGACGACTCCAAATCAAACTCAACCAAATTATCTTCCATTTGCTTTCCACCTATCACTATCGACGCCTTCACATTCGTCCCACCATCCACAAATGCTAGGCATCTCACATCATTAGACACCTTTATCATAGAATTAGACCCATATATCCTCCACATATTATCGTTCTTATTATTACCATCTAGCACGAGATCGATGATCGGAACTTTAGGACCCGTCTTCGTTCCAACCATATTTATCGAGCTAAAACACGCCCTAAATGAACTCACCCCCGCCACCCTAGTAATGTTCATTGTGGCCGCCTTGGCCGTGAACGTGTCCACAAGGGCATCGTAGATGTTTGTATGAAGTGTCGTGTAAGGATATATAGGGTTAATTTTTGTGCCCCCTAATCCATTTTTGTCTAGTAAGAGCAAAGACGAGTTAATTTTCAATGGGGTACCGTCTACGAGTATTAACTTGACATTGACAAAGTACTCAATCGAAGAGTTCCTCTTCTCATACGTCTCACCAACATCTATAGGATTAACTACTAGAGCAGTCGTGACAAAGTTTTGAGACAAATCAGGTTTATTAGGGGACAACTTATACGGACCGCCCCCAAAATACATAACCCCGTTAAGGACAGACTTAGAATTGGAAGGCAAACAAAGAGCAAATTTACGAGGAACGTTAAAAGCCTTTGATATAAACCCGTGGAATGAATTACTACCCTTCCTAGCTAAGCTAAGGACACCCTTGGTGTAACGCGACAACCCCTTTAAATCATCAACACCCGTACACCCAAAAGAGAACCCATACACTCTTTTCCCCAACGGGACTGGGCCATTTGATTTAAAAACCGTGATTATATCTAGTAACAACGGGGCCAACGTGTGCCCACCGTATAATGAACCATGGGTGTATAGGTACGGCGGGTATATCTCACCCATGCACATGTCACCCTTGGGTGCGCAAGCGGGTGAGTTGCACGTGAGGCAACGTTGGCTGTCGTAGACAGCACATGACGTGTCGTTGGTACAACGTTGAACTCTATAAGTCGAGCTGTTGGGGACACCAGAATACGGCCAAGTCCTGTTGAACCCGACCGTGTTACAAGTGAACCATGACCAAGGGCTAGATAGGTCGATTGAGAGGGAGACGGGTAACGAGGGAGTTCCGAGTAGGAAGGTGGTGTAGTATTGTGGCTTGCTTGAGTCTTTGAAGATTGGGAGAATGATGGGATTTGTTGCTTTAGATATTGGGATTAAGGCTAATAATAGTATGGTCAAGTGAAATGAACATGATCGATGATAAAATGCCATTGTTTGTTTTTTTTCTTGTAGGAGGTTGATATGATGAATTTGCGAACCCTACAGTTACGTCTGATCATTTATAACTGCATTAAGTCAACGCGGAGATTTTGAAAAGACGATATCTCATTCTTTGATTAGTGTTAATGACCTCTCACATAAGGGTGGATACTACTAATTTAATGAGAGACAGACTTTCTACTAGACCTAATCTTAAGTCAATTGGTTGCTTATTCAAGCAGTAGCAGTACTAAATTGAAGGATCTGAGTGACAATTTTTTTGAGTCAAGGTGCACATTACATTAGCGTAGAAGTAGTTGTAAAATTAATTACAGTAACAAATGGTCGTATTAAACTATATCTAGTTGGATAATTGTAATTCAAGTGGATCATTTACTAATTACATATTCACATGTACTTATGCTAGTACTCAACAAGTTGAACCCTCAATATAGTAACCGAAAATGTATTAACTTAATGATTAAGACTAGGTGCTCTGAGAATCTCCCACAGACGATAGTGGATCTCAGTTTCGAATCTCCCTTTACTTGCTGAATATAATTATCCAACTACGGGCAGTAGTTTAGTTAAAGTAGTTTAATGTGATATTTAATGTTACTATTTTGTGTACTCCAACACGTACTTCTTCGCTGTGATATTGTGCAATTCACTGCATAACTGCATTCACATGTTGAACATTTAATTGCAAAAAAGTCTCATTAAAATCCTTTGATTTCTGCTACTTGTACAAATAATCAATGGACAAAATTGAGTGGTAGGTCAGATATCATCAAAGCTATGACATTTTATCAATCGTATCCATTTTTGGTGACCATACTACTATTACTAGCCTTAACCACAATATCTAAAGCCACAAATCCAATCATTCTCCCAATCTTCAAAGACTCAAGTAAGCCACAATACTACACTACCTGTAACACCCCGGCCCAATCCTAGGACCGGAAATGTTAACCGCGGTAGCTCGCCAGGCTTTGTACTGGTCTCACAGACCAACACGAGTCCTTTCCAGCGCATTTTGTCCTCACTCATGTGCATCCTGGAAACCTTCCCAGGAGGTCACCCATCCTAAGATTGCTCCCAGCCAAGCACGCTTAACTGCGGAGTTCTTTTGCATGGATGACCAGAAAAGAAAGTGCACTTTGTTGATATGAGTAGTACTTCAAATCCCTTTAAGCAAAGCTCATAAATAGGACATCTTCAATCAATGTGAGGTGTTTCAATCACTCCCACTTGAAGAACGCAACGTCCTCGTTGCGCCTGGCAGCATAACCGCTGACCCAGAATCCACAGAGAAATCGAGAGCTTTACCCTGTTTCATCTTCTCACGGATACCGGCAACGAGAGGATCTTCCAACTGTTTATCACGAATCTCCTGAAAAAGAGCCGGTTCAGCAACTAAGGCATTGATCCGCCCATCAGAACCTTCGATAACCACATCAATTGTCATCTTTGCGAACTCTCGGGACAGATCTTCAGAAATGCCAGAACATGGAGTTAAGGAATGTAGGATCTTTCTGCTAAGAGCATCTGCAACCACATTGGCTTTACCCTCGCAGTACACCAATTCAAGATCGTAATCGTTCACCAACTCTACCCACCGTCTCTGTCTCGCATTAAGGTCTTTCTGCGTAAAGAGATATCGTAGGCTTTTGTGGTCAGTGTACACCTTGCACCTCACTCCATAGAGATAATGTCGCCAGACCTTTAGAGCATGAACTACAGCAGCTAACTCAAGATCGTGGGTAGGGTAATTCGCCTCATGAACTTTTAACTGTCTAGAGGCATAAGCGACTACCTTACCACCTTGCATGAGAACACAACCCAAACCATGCTTAGAAGCGTCACAATAAACTTCAAAGTTAACACCTTCCTCGGGTAGGGTCAAAACTGGAGCAGTAGTAAGCCGTCTCTTAAGCTCGGAGAAGGCATCTTCACAGGCCTGGTTCCATAGGAACTTAGACTCTTTCTTAAGCAACTGAGTCATAGGACGGGCCACCTTAGAGAAATCTTGAACGAATCTTCGGTAATATCCAGCAAGACCTAAGAAACTTCGAATCTCACCAACATCTTTCGGACTTGTCCAATTCTCGATAGCGGAAATCTTAGCCGGGTCCACTTTAATACCGTCTTTAGCAATGACATGACCCAAGAAAGCCACTTCAGAGAGCCAAAATTCACACTTAGAGAACTTAGCATACCACTTTTGATCTCGCAGGATGCCAAGAATGATCTTAAGATGCTCGGCATGCTCAGCCTCGGATTTAGAATAGATTAGGATGTCGTCAATAAAGACAACAACACACTGGTCTAGATACTCCCGGAACGTTCGGTTCATTTGATCCATGAATACTGCAGGAGCATTGGTCAGTCCAAAAGGCATAACTTTGAACTCATAGTGTCCATACCTCGAACTGAAAGCCGTCTTGGGAATATCTGATTCACGGACAGGGATTTGATGATAACCCGATCTGAGATCGATCTTGGAAAATACAGAAGCGCCCTTAAGTTGATCGAAGAGATCATCGATTCTGGGCAAGGGATATTTGTTCTTGATCGTAACCTTGTTAAGGTCACGATAGTCAATACATAAGCGCATAGTACCGTCTTTCTTCTTTACAAACAGTACAGAAGCACCCCATGGAGATGAACTAGGACGAATGAAGTCCTTCTCAATCATATCATCCAACTGTTTACGCAATTCTTGCAACTCAGCTGGAGCCATTCTATAAGGAGCCTTGGCAATAGGGCCAGTACCTGGTACGAGCTCGATGGTGAATTCTACATCTCGCTCAGGGGGAATACCAGGTAATTCCTCGGGAAATACATCTGCATATTCACTGACTATGCGTACTTCCTCAAGTTTGGGTAATTCTGCAGTTACAGCCACCGTACATAAAAATGCTTGGCAACCTTTTCTCTGCAAACGAATAGCTTTCATAGCAGAAATGATCTTGATACCCTTCTGGCGTCGACCACCACGATAAGTAATACGAGAACCACCAGGAGTCTTCAGAAAAATCTTCTGGTCTCGGCACTGAAATCTTGCATCATAGAGGGATAACCAATCCATGCCCAAAATAACATCGAACTCTGCCAGAGGAAACTCGAGAAGAGTTGAAGGAAGGATAATACCGGAAAAAAGAATAGGAACAGCTTGATATGCTTTAGAACAAGCAACGATTTCACCAGAAGGAAGAGTGATAGAAATAGGCTCGGCTTGGGAAGGAATAAGAGATAATTTCGAAGCAAAGCTGGAGGAGATAGCAGATATGGAGGCACCAGTATCAAATAATATAAAGGCACTAACACCAGAGATCGTAAACATACCCGTAACTACGTCAGGGTTAGCCTCAGCGTCGGCTCGGCTCATCAAGAATATGCGCCCCTTTCGAGCAGGTGTGGTGACCGCATCGCTGGTTGCAGCCTTCTTCGGACATCTGGTCGAAATATGTCCCGGTTCTCCGCAGGTGAAACAGACGATGGGAGAGCCGTCACAGTTCTTGCCCGGGTGGAAATCCTTCTTGCATTTGAAGCAGGCAGTGCTCTTCTTGTCTTGAAATCGGGAGTTAGAGTTGTTCCTTTTTCCTGTAAAACATATGATGTGATTCTGAACAAGATAAGAAGAAAGAAAACAAAGGAATATTTCAGACCTCCAGAAGAATGAAATTTCTTCGATGAAGAAGAGGTGTTGCCAGAAGATTGGAATGGTCGCTTGTAACCAGCAGCAGTGGTCTCCATTTTCTTGACTTCCTTCAGTGAGGACTCGGTAAACAACGCGGCATTGTAGATATCTTGTACAGTCTCCAAATCCCTGGGAATATTGTGTGCAATGTCTGCTCTGAGCCCCTCTCTGAAATAAAAGGCTCGATTGTCCTCAGTTTGTAGCAGGCCTTCAGCATAATGCGCCAGGAAATGGAATTGTTGCGAGTACTCAGCCACGGTCATGTTGTTTCCTTGGACAAGATTGCTGAACTCCCTCATTCTTTGCTTCTTTAGCTCCTTGGGATAGAACCTACGCTCCAACAGGATCTTGAATTGAGCCCAACCAAAACCCGGAGTCTGCAAGGTAGTTGGGCCAACCAGGCTCCACCATCGATCGGCTTCATCAGACAAGTAAAGCACGGCCAGGCCCACCTTCTGGTCCTCGGGAGCAGAATAAATCCCGAATTGCCTCTCCATCAACCGGAACCAACGATTCATGACTTCAGGATCTACAGAGCCGTCGTAAAATTCTAACTTGCTCTTGGCCATTCCTTCAGCTGCGTGCGAGAAGCTAAAGGGTCGCTGGTTGTTTGCGTTCCTGTTGGTCAATTCCTGGAGTGTTTGCACCATCGCATTTAGGTTGTCGACAAACGCAGCATTGATGTCATTCTGGTTCGTTCGGCCGTTCATCTTCAACCACAAAAGAAACACATAATCAATGCTAATCATTGAGTTCAGGAACATATAAACTAAACAAGTAAGTCCTTATTTTGGTTTCTACCCATCTCTCACTAATATCTTATTTAATGTTTAACCAATTTACTGATATTTTTCCTAAAATCATGTGTGAGCGTCGGGAGCAACGATGCTCTGATACCAACTGTAACACCCCGGCCCAATCCTAGGACCGGAAATGTTAACCGCGGTAGCTCGCCAGGCTTTGTACTGGTCTCACAGACCAACACGAGTCCTTTCCAGCGCATTTTGTCCTCACTCATGTGCATCCTGGAAACCTTCCCAGGAGGTCACCCATCCTAAGATTGCTCCCAGCCAAGCACGCTTAACTGCGGAGTTCTTTTGCATGGATGACCAGAAAAGAAAGTGCACTTTGTTGATATGAGTAGTACTTCAAATCCCTTTAAGCAAAGCTCATAAATAGGACATCTTCAATCAATGTAGGGTGTTTCAATTTTGTAGTTAGTAAAATTCGAAATTAATCGTCGATCGTTTCATACAGATTCGAAAGTCTACAGACGATAAAGCGAAAGCTTGAACATACAAAATTATTTTGAAAATATTAAATCGTTTTACAGGTAGAAATCAAAACATTTACAATCATAAAACTCTTCTTAAAATTTCGATCGTTTAAAATTCAAAATTTGAAACAATTTGAAATACTTTAAAATAATCTATTAAGGCATTTAGAAATGGGACTAACTATAGATATCATCCGAGAATAAAACAAAAATGAAGCATAAAGTTTTGAAGTAATTTCGAATTAATTTCAAACAGGTTTTTAAGATATTAAAAAAAAATAACTAAATACAACTTCAACCAAAAATGACAAAGCAAGGATTTTTAAAGCTTGAAATTGTAACTTAAAAATGATAACTCAAAAGTTCAAATGAGTCAAATATTTTTCAAAACGTGGAGTTTGGTTAAAAATTTAAAGATTAAATCGAAACAAAATTAAAACTTTCGAACTCGATAAAAGGTAGAAGGGATACCAACAATAGTTGGAGGAGTAGAATTCGAGAAAAGCGAAGGTGAGGACGAAATCGAGAATTAAACATAACACCCAAAGATTATAAAGGAGTTTAAGATTCTCGAGACTTCTAGTACGACTCCCACAACTCAGGGTTCTATTTCCACCAAACAACACTAAGTCCATTAATATCAGAAAGCTGGTTGTCTTACACAATCTACAACCTTCAAAATTGTCGAATACCACAACTCCCAATACAAAATCTCACATACTTATTCTACCATTCAATTAACAAGGTAAGAATCCTCAAATGACTCAGAATCAAAACATGCTACCGAAATTTCATAAACCACAACACAAACAAACCAATCAACCAATAAGGCTCTAAAACTATTCAAGGTTCACCAGATCATACTCGAGGTACATTCCATGGTACTCGAGTAAGGGACACTAAACAAAATCCACCAATTTAACAAAGTTCGGGTACTAAGTCCTCAGAAATGATTATACCAACATGTCTAACATCACCATTTCACAAAAGGTATGAAAGTAAGCCAAACCTAGGCACACTCGACCTCAAATGTAATGACAGACACTCACATTTTCAAGCACGTCACCTAAATAAGGTCTCTCAGAAATCCATCAATTCTAATCGCAATGGTGCAACCACAATATGTTTAATCACCCAACGAAGCCACAATCTCGTTGGTGCACAGGTGTCGAAAATTCCATTAGGATGATTGGCACAAAAGTATTCCTCA
Source organism: Agrostemma githago (assembly GCA_958450325.1). Classification (NCBI taxonomy): domain Eukaryota; kingdom Viridiplantae; phylum Streptophyta; class Magnoliopsida; order Caryophyllales; family Caryophyllaceae; genus Agrostemma; species Agrostemma githago. Next base: position 73,519,456 of record OY288247.1, on the reverse strand, counting down.
AAATGACACAATAAGTCCAAACTGTGATTCTGCAAGATATTTCTCTTTCTCAAGGTTAACAACAATTCATCCAAGTTTAGATCACTCAACTCCAAAACTCATAGGTTAATTAAAACCTTCTCAGACTCAATGATCTAATCCATAAGAATCAAGGTTTAATCTATGTCAACCAAAATTACTAAAAATCTTAACGAGAACCTGAAATGGAATCATAACACTCGTGTTAGAACTCTAAACGATGATCAATAACCTCAAAAGTCAACGACTAGTCCATTAAGTCAACCTTAGGTGGGATTCCCAAAGGGATATTACCAGTTACACTTAGTTCGGTTCCAAGTTCAGTTTTAGGTTAGGTACTAGATATCCACCAAAATAAAATATAATCTTACTATCCAAAAGCTTATTCTCTCTAAGTACTTTATATAATCAAATAAATTATGAGCCCAGTTTAACACTTAAGGTACAATCCTAATTCCATCAATCAATTAATACCATTAAATTCAATCCTCAAAAAGTTCTTACTTGCTAAATAACATGGTCCGAGTCACAAACCTCAAACCATAGGTAAAAAAAAAAGGGCTTACTTAACCTCAAACATCTATAACATCGCGGGGTTCACTAAGACCAGAGTCTAACCAGAGAATCTCAAGACGATAGAGGGTAAAATGAGAGAATGAAACAAGGATTTACCACGAGCCTAAAAATGACCATTTATATCACAAGGATTGGAAGAAGGAGAATAAGAAAGGAAGTAAAAGAAGAAGAATGAAAGAAGAGGAAGAAGAAGAGACTAGGAGAAAAGAACAAGGATCCTAGACTACTAAGGTCTTGAACGTAACCAAAGAGGAGTCTCCGTGTCTCTAGAGTTCACAAGGAAACTCGTTGGATCTCTTCATCTCTTGTAGAGAAACGAGCACACCAGTCTTCTTCGGTCACTCCATCTGGATCCAATTTGAAATGAAGTCGCACCCAGGTCCAAAGTGAAATAGCATCGAAGACTACTGCACCATCATGAAACTGGAATCTACTCTTGATCATCTGGCCTGTAGCTCGAGCAAATTGAATCTGGACTGAAAAGTCATCACCATTGTATCTTCCTTATAGCATCAAGTCGTCCATTTGAGTCATCAGGTCTTAGAAGTGCTAAGTAGGCCTTGTTCCAATCTGGAGCAGCATCACGTAAGCATCTTGTCCACTCGTCTTCTTCTTGGACAAAAAGAACAACTATTCAATGCTAATCATTGAGTTACAAGAACACGAGAACCTAACAGTTAAGTCCTTAATTTGGTTTCTACCCATCACTCACTATTATTTTATTAATGTTCAAATCATTTAGAGTATTTTCCTAAAATCAGGTGTGAGCGTCGGGAGCAACGATGCTCTGATACCAACTGTAATCCCCTAGAAATTCTAACGCAGTACAGTGGCGGAAACACTGTAGAGTTGGGATTAAAACACCCTGACAAACTATATCTTATTAAAAGAAATGGTAAGTCAATACAAAGGCCTGTTTTTACAAAAGGGCTAAAAAGAAAATTCTTCAAACGGGTTAACAAATCCATAAATACATAAATGAAGAAAGAGTAGGATTCACGCTACTCGCTAGCTCACACCCAAAACCCAGCAGCAATTACCTGTCATGTTAGAAACATAACAGCCACGTCAGTGGGGAGTAACTCGGATGTTCTCCCAGCCATATTATATCATATGGAAAAATAATAGTATTATTATATCAAAATACTTAAAAAGAGAAAACATTAAAACGATATAATAAAAATAAGTTTTCACCGAAACTTAAAGCAGTTGCAAACCTGCGAGTCAATATCAATCGATAATAATAATATTCAAAAATGGCGTTATGGAAATCATTCAGTGCAACGGAATAGACTTTCACTAGGATAATACTCAAACTAGCTTCGAGAACTTAGTCAAAACAAATTAGACTACGGTCTCTAACTAGGCAACTCAACTATAACAGGACTGCGTGCAGCGAGGTCCTGGCTTAAGTAATGTACACCCCTCCTGGACACCAACCGTAATCCAGTTCAACCCGACGGCGACTTACACGATGCGATATCTAAGTTTAAGGTCAAAATATACACACTCCTGAACACAAACCATGCTCAGTTCAACGACCAATGCGTCTCAACATAGACACACCAGCTTTATAGTTGATGGCAAAACGTATACCCTAGACTGTATTACTCTACCCATACACTTGTCCTCATTCCATAACTCCAAAACAGCCATTATCGATATTCAAAAGTAAATATAATCAATATAAATGATATGGATAAAAGAAATAACCATTTTATATTAAAAGGGAAGCTTTCTATAAATAGAACTTACTAATTTTAGAAACTTACTTAAAATATAAATATTGTCATAGAAAATACGTAAGTTATTAACATAGGTGAAATGTATAAAAATAGCATTTCTAACGAAATTAACATTTTATTATTATCGTCGTTACCGTAACTTTATTATATTTCTAAATTCGTTACTCAAAATATAAATAAAATATGATAAGTCATTATATCGTATTTTATAAACAGTTTAGGAAATCGAGTTAAAACAATAAATCTTAGAAAAGAGATATTTTAAGAAAAACGATATCAAAATTAATTGAGTCAACGAGTTATATAAATGAAATGAATTTTATAAAGGTTTCAATTTTTTTTTTAAGAAATAGCTTTGATTTATGAATAATACAATTTTTAATAAAAATAGTCAATCGGAAACAAATAGGAAATTATTAGTGAAAATAGTCTCGACTAAAATGTATTTAAAACTAAATCAACTATTTTCTCATTTACTAGTATAAATCGTAAACCGAAAATCAATTTATTAAACAAATATACAAATCTCGATTATAATATGAAAATACGATTTTGAGTTAAAAATTAGAAATTGACGAAATATGACGAAAATATGAAATCGATATTATTTAGTTACTAGTGTCACGATAACTAACAAAATATTATAACGATCGTAAATAATTAAATTACTAACGATTTATAAAACGATATCGAAAATCGTAAAATATTTATAAAGCACACAATTTATAAAATAATATTTTTAGCAAATAATAAATAGCTAAAATTAGAAAATGGAAGTTAAAATATTTACTACATACCACTACTCAAACATACGATATAAAATCGAGTAACGTCCTAAAGTTACCTTGAGTTGAAACCTTCGATAATTATGTCCTCGTAGTCCAAACTCCGGAAGCTCAATAGAGAACGTCTTTAAGTTTCAAGTTGAAGAATCGATAAGTCTTCTAAGCATGATTCCACGACAAACGAGTTAACAAAACAAAAGAACGAATGAGACAAGGGTACTCGACACAAGATGGAAAGGAAATTGACGTGTCAAATAGAAACGCGAAGGCTGAACTAAACAGAGTCGAATACGAAGGATGAGACTCGTCACGAAAGTGACGAACTAAGAGGAAAAATAAAGAGAGTAGTAGCACACGCCATAATACAGAATCAATAAGAATGGAATGGAATAAAAACAACGAGCATCGACACGAGTAATAGCTCTAACAAACAGTTGTCGCAACCAAAGTGAGACAACAACAGTAGAAAGCGGATTCACACACAACAGACGAACGGAAGGAGAACAACAGAACCACGATACATAACGAGGCAACACGCAGACGAAAGCACAAGACCGAACTAAGAGGAACGAGATAGAAGAAAAAGATCAAGCAGTAGGTGTGCACGACAACATCAACAACTGGCGGCCTAAACGGCAGCAACATCGAACCGCAACAAAGGACACGACATCAACGCAGATCCCAAAAACGACAAGCAACATCGATAACGAAGACCGGTAGTAGTGACGGAAAGCAGTTCACGTATCACCAAAACAGAGAACGAGAGAAAGATTAACAGTAATACGAAGACATCGGCGGCAGTGAAACCACGGCAACTCGACATGGGCAAGGTTCAGGTATCACGAATGACAAATAAAGCAGAAGAAAATAGCGCAACAGTGAACAGAAACGCGACCTCAGGCAGTGACATTCGAACATAAGAACTGAGGGAAAGAAGCAACAGAACAACAACACAAGCAACCGGACGCACAGAACCGCAGGAGAAGAAGAAGAAAACGGAGAAGAGAAACAAATTGGATCGACCAACATAACACAATAAGAACGGAATAGGAAATGAACTACCTTTCGACGAGTCCAGATCGAAGATGTAGCAGGAGGCACGGAATGGCAACCGCACGAGAAGAAGACGGCATTGGTAGCAGCAAAACGAGGAGACGAAAAGAGAGATTTCTGAAGAAGATTGACGATGATGATGATGATGATGGGTGAGCAGCCAATTGATGAACGTGATAGAGAAAATGAACGAAAGGAGGGTGAAAGAGGAAAGAGGGGGAGCGGTTGATTAACTGAAGGGGAAGTGGGAAAGGCAACGTGACTCAATTAGGTTAGAAACAAATTGGATCGGAAATAGTACCACGAGACGGGTCAAGTATACTACTCCGTAACATATATATATATAATACTTATCGATACAAAAATAAATATTTGAGATAAATACGTAATTTAGAGATATCATAAATTAGTTCGAGAGGATTTATAAAATGTATCTCGAGAGTCAAATAAACATTTCGATTAAAATAACGTTTCACGAGAAAGTAAACGAATGTTCAACGAAAATGAATTAAATTGATTTCTCGAAAACAAAATAATGATTTTTCAACGAAAGTTTGATAAAATGATTTCTCGAGGTAATAATAAATATTTCAACGAGTTTCGAGTTGGAAAAAGAAATTTCGAGTTAAAATAAATATTTTAGGACTTCAAGATGAATTAAAAGTAAATCCGAGAAGAATTAAAATGGATTACGAGTTGAATCGCCAACGAAAATAAAAAAAATAAAATAAAATAAATATGAATACAAATTTAATTTATAAAAATCAGGGGTGTTACAACCTTCCCCACTAAAAAAAAGTTTCGTCCCCGAAACTTACGGGAACTCGAAAATATAATAAAAACGAAGTCACTTATTTTGAACGAAGTAAGGATTTTCACTCACACCAAAATTTTGGTTTAAAAAGAAAACTTTATAGAAATTCTTATCTCAAGATTGACGGGGTTTAAGCACCCAAAGGTTTAAAATATTTTAAATCATTAAAATCGTAAGTTAAAGTAATTTATAAAATAACAATGATAAAAAAAAGAAATGTTTGCAAACAAACTTGAGGGAAAGAAAGTACTCAAAACATTTTCGAAACAACGGTAATACATTTTGATTAAGAAATTCGACAACGTTTCGTTTAAAAAAAAATTAGTCTTGAGAAATCAAGTTTTGTAGTTAGTAAAATTCGAAATTAATCGTCGATCGTTTCATACAGATTCGAAAGTCTACAGACGATAAAGCGAAAGCTTGAACATACAAAATTATTTTGAAAATATTAAATCGTTTTACAGGTAGAAATCAAAACATTTACAATCATAAAACTCTTCTTAAAATTTCGATCGTTTAAAATTCAAAATTTGAAACAATTTGAAATACTTTAAAATAATCTATTAAGGCATTTAGAAATGGGACTAACTATAGATATCATCCGAGAATAAAACAAAAATGAAGCATAAAGTTTTGAAGTAATTTCGAATTAATTTCAAACAGGTTTTTAAGATATTAAAAAAAAATAACTAAATACAACTTCAACCAAAAATGACAAAGCAAGGATTTTTAAAGCTTGAAATTGTAACTTAAAAATGATAACTCAAAAGTTCAAATGAGTCAAATATTTTTCAAAACGTGGAGTTTGGTTAAAAATTTAAAGATTAAATCGAAACAAAATTAAAACTTTCGAACTCGATAAAAGGTAGAAGGGATACCAACAATAGTTGGAGGAGTAGAATTCGAGAAAAGCGAAGGTGAGGACGAAATCGAGAATTAAACATAACACCCAAAGATTATAAAGGAGTTTAAGATTCTCGAGACTTCTAGTACGACTCCCACAACTCAGGGTTCTATTTCCACCAAACAACACTAAGTCCATTAATATCAGAAAGCTGGTTGTCTTACACAATCTACAACCTTCAAAATTGTCGAATACCACAACTCCCAATACAAAATCTCACATACTTATTCTATCATTCAATTAACAAGGTAAGAATCCTCAAATGACTCAGAATCAAAACATGCTACCGAAATTTCATAAACCACAACACAAACAAACCAATCAACCAATAAGGCTCTAAAACTATTCAAGGTTCACCAGATCATACTCGAGGTACATTCCATGGTACTCGAGTAAGGGACACTAAACAAAATCCACCAATTTAACAAAGTTCGGGTACTAAGTCCTCAGAAATGATTATACCAACATGTCTAACATCACCATTTCACAAAAGGTATGAAAGTAAGCCAAACCTAGGCACACTCGACCTCAAATGTAATGACAGACACTCACATTTTCAAGCACGTCACCTAAATAAGGTCTCTCAGAAATCCATCAATTCTAATCGCAATGGTGCAACCACAATATGTTTAATCACCCAACGAAGCCACAATCTCGTTGGTGCACAGGTGTCGAAAATTCCATTAGGATGATTGGCACAAAAGTATTCCTCAAAATGACACAATAAGTCCAAACTGTGATTCTGCAAGATATTTCTCTTTCTCAAGGTTAACAACAATTCATCCAAGTTTAGATCACTCAACTCCAAAACTCATAGGTTAATTAAAACCTTCTCAGACTCAATGATCTAATCCATAAGAATCAAGGTTTAATCTATGTCAACCAAAATTACTAAAAATCTTAACGAGAACCTGAAATGGAATCATAACACTCGTGTTAGAACTCTAAACGATGATCAATAACCTCAAAAGTCAACGACTAGTCCATTAAGTCAACCTTAGGTGGGATTCCCAAAGGGATATTACCAGTTACACTTAGTTCGGTTCCAAGTTCAGTTTTAGGTTAGGTACTAGATATCCACCAAAATAAAATATAATCTTACTATCCAAAAGCTTATTCTCTCTAAGTACTTTATATAATCAAATAAATTATGAGCCCAGTTTAACACTTAAGGTACAATCCTAATTCCATCAATCAATTAATACCATTAAATTCAATCCTCAAAAAGTTCTTACTTGCTAAATAACATGGTCCGAGTCACAAACCTCAAACCATAGGTAAAAAAAAAAGGGCTTACTTAACCTCAAACATCTATAACATCGCGGGGTTCACTAAGACCAGAGTCTAACCAGAGAATCTCAAGACGATAGAGGGTAAAATGAGAGAATGAAACAAGGATTTACCACGAGCCTAAAAATGACCATTTATATCACAAGGATTGGAAGAAGGAGAATAAGAAAGGAAGTAAAAGAAGAAGAATGAAAGAAGAGGAAGAAGAAGAGACTAGGAGAAAAGAACAAGGATCCTAGACTACTAAGGTCTTGAACGTAACCAAAGAGGAGTCTCCGTGTCTCTAGAGTTCACAAGGAAACTCGTTGGATCTCTTCATCTCTTGTAGAGAAACGAGCACACCAGTCTTCTTCGGTCACTCCATCTGGATCCAATTTGAAATGAAGTCGCACCCAGGTCCAAAGTGAAATAGCATCGAAGACTACTGCACCATCATGAAACTGGAATCTACTCTTGATCATCTGGCCTGTAGCTCGAGCAAATTGAATCTGGACTGAAAAGTCATCACCATTGTATCTTCCTTATAGCATCAAGTCGTCCATTTGAGTCATCAGGTCTTAGAAGTGCTAAGTAGGCCTTGTTCCAATCTGGAGCAGCATCACGTAAGCATCTTGTCCACTCGTCTTCTTCTTGGACAAAAAGAACAACTATTCAATGCTAATCATTGAGTTACAAGAACACGAGAACCTAACAGTTAAGTCCTTAATTTGGTTTCTACCCATCACTCACTATTATTTTATTAATGTTCAAATCATTTAGAGTATTTTCCTAAAATCAGGTGTGAGCGTCGGGAGCAACGATGCTCTGATACCAACTGTAATCCCCTAGAAATTCTAACGCAGTACAGTGGCGGAAACACTGTAGAGTTGGGATTAAAACACCCTGACAAACTATATCTTATTAAAAGAAATGGTAAGTCAATACAAAGGCCTGTTTTTACAAAAGGGCTAAAAAGAAAATTCTTCAAACGGGTTAACAAATCCATAAATACATAAATGAAGAAAGAGTAGGATTCACGCTACTCGCTAGCTCACACCCAAAACCCAGCAGCAATTACCTGTCATGTTAGAAACATAACAGCCACGTCAGTGGGGAGTAACTCGGATGTTCTCCCAGCCATATTATATCATATGGAAAAATAATAGTATTATTATATCAAAATACTTAAAAAGAGAAAACATTAAAACGATATAATAAAAATAAGTTTTCACCGAAACTTAAAGCAGTTGCAAACCTGCGAGTCAATATCAATCGATAATAATAATATTCAAAAATGGCGTTATGGAAATCATTCAGTGCAACGGAATAGACTTTCACTAGGATAATACTCAAACTAGCTTCGAGAACTTAGTCAAAACAAATTAGACTACGGTCTCTAACTAGGCAACTCAACTATAACAGGACTGCGTGCAGCGAGGTCCTGGCTTAAGTAATGTACACCCCTCCTGGACACCAACCGTAATCCAGTTCAACCCGACGGCGACTTACACGATGCGATATCTAAGTTTAAGGTCAAAATATACACACTCCTGAACACAAACCATGCTCAGTTCAACGACCAATGCGTCTCAACATAGACACACCAGCTTTATAGTTGATGGCAAAACGTATACCCTAGACTGTATTACTCTACCCATACACTTGTCCTCATTCCATAACTCCAAAACAGCCATTATCGATATTCAAAAGTAAATATAATCAATATAAATGATATGGATAAAAGAAATAACCATTTTATATTAAAAGGGAAGCTTTCTATAAATAGAACTTACTAATTTTAGAAACTTACTTAAAATATAAATATTGTCATAGAAAATACGTAAGTTATTAACATAGGTGAAATGTATAAAAATAGCATTTCTAACGAAATTAACATTTTATTATTATCGTCGTTACCGTAACTTTATTATATTTCTAAATTCGTTACTCAAAATATAAATAAAATATGATAAGTCATTATATCGTATTTTATAAACAGTTTAGGAAATCGAGTTAAAACAATAAATCTTAGAAAAGAGATATTTTAAGAAAAACGATATCAAAATTAATTGAGTCAACGAGTTATATAAATGAAATGAATTTTATAAAGGTTTCAATTTTTTTTTTAAGAAATAGCTTTGATTTATGAATAATACAATTTTTAATAAAAATAGTCAATCGGAAACAAATAGGAAATTATTAGTGAAAATAGTCTCGACTAAAATGTATTTAAAACTAAATCAACTATTTTCTCATTTACTAGTATAAATCGTAAACCGAAAATCAATTTATTAAACAAATATACAAATCTCGATTATAATATGAAAATACGATTTTGAGTTAAAAATTAGAAATTGACGAAATATGACGAAAATATGAAATCGATATTATTTAGTTACTAGTGTCACGATAACTAACAAAATATTATAACGATCGTAAATAATTAAATTACTAACGATTTATAAAACGATATCGAAAATCGTAAAATATTTATAAAGCACACAATTTATAAAATAATATTTTTAGCAAATAATAAATAGCTAAAATTAGAAAATGGAAGTTAAAATATTTACTACATACCACTACTCAAACATACGATATAAAATCGAGTAACGTCCTAAAGTTACCTTGAGTTGAAACCTTCGATAATTATGTCCTCGTAGTCCAAACTCCGGAAGCTCAATAGAGAACGTCTTTAAGTTTCAAGTTGAAGAATCGATAAGTCTTCTAAGCATGATTCCACGACAAACGAGTTAACAAAACAAAAGAACGAATGAGACAAGGGTACTCGACACAAGATGGAAAGGAAATTGACGTGTCAAATAGAAACGCGAAGGCTGAACTAAACAGAGTCGAATACGAAGGATGAGACTCGTCACGAAAGTGACGAACTAAGAGGAAAAATAAAGAGAGTAGTAGCACACGCCATAATACAGAATCAATAAGAATGGAATGGAATAAAAACAACGAGCATCGACACGAGTAATAGCTCTAACAAACAGTTGTCGCAACCAAAGTGAGACAACAACAGTAGAAAGCGGATTCACACACAACAGACGAACGGAAGGAGAACAACAGAACCACGATACATAACGAGGCAACACGCAGACGAAAGCACAAGACCGAACTAAGAGGAACGAGATAGAAGAAAAAGATCAAGCAGTAGGTGTGCACGACAACATCAACAACTGGCGGCCTAAACGGCAGCAACATCGAACCGCAACAAAGGACACGACATCAACGCAGATCCCAAAAACGACAAGCAACATCGATAACGAAGACCGGTAGTAGTGACGGAAAGCAGTTCACGTATCACCAAAACAGAGAACGAGAGAAAGATTAACAGTAATACGAAGACATCGGCGGCAGTGAAACCACGGCAACTCGACATGGGCAAGGTTCAGGTATCACGAATGACAAATAAAGCAGAAGAAAATAGCGCAACAGTGAACAGAAACGCGACCTCAGGCAGTGACATTCGAACATAAGAACTGAGGGAAAGAAGCAACAGAACAACAACACAAGCAACCGGACGCACAGAACCGCAGGAGAAGAAGAAGAAAACGGAGAAGAGAAACAAATTGGATCGACCAACATAACACAATAAGAACGGAATAGGAAATGAACTACCTTTCGACGAGTCCAGATCGAAGATGTAGCAGGAGGCACGGAATGGCAACCGCACGAGAAGAAGACGGCATTGGTAGCAGCAAAACGAGGAGACGAAAAGAGAGATTTCTGAAGAAGATTGACGATGATGATGATGATGATGGGTGAGCAGCCAATTGATGAACGTGATAGAGAAAATGAACGAAAGGAGGGTGAAAGAGGAAAGAGGGGGAGCGGTTGATTAACTGAAGGGGAAGTGGGAAAGGCAACGTGACTCAATTAGGTTAGAAACAAATTGGATCGGAAATAGTACCACGAGACGGGTCAAGTATACTACTCCGTAACATATATATATATAATACTTATCGATACAAAAATAAATATTTGAGATAAATACGTAATTTAGAGATATCATAAATTAGTTCGAGAGGATTTATAAAATGTATCTCGAGAGTCAAATAAACATTTCGATTAAAATAACGTTTCACGAGAAAGTAAACGAATGTTCAACGAAAATGAATTAAATTGATTTCTCGAAAACAAAATAATGATTTTTCAACGAAAGTTTGATAAAATGATTTCTCGAGGTAATAATAAATATTTCAACGAGTTTCGAGTTGGAAAAAGAAATTTCGAGTTAAAATAAATATTTTAGGACTTCAAGATGAATTAAAAGTAAATCCGAGAAGAATTAAAATGGATTACGAGTTGAATCGCCAACGAAAATAAAAAAAATAAAATAAAATAAATATGAATACAAATTTAATTTATAAAAATCAGGGGTGTTACAACCTTCCCCACTAAAAAAAAGTTTCGTCCCCGAAACTTACGGGAACTCGAAAATATAATAAAAACGAAGTCACTTATTTTGAACGAAGTAAGGATTTTCACTCACACCAAAATTTTGGTTTAAAAAGAAAACTTTATAGAAATTCTTATCTCAAGATTGACGGGGTTTAAGCACCCAAAGGTTTAAAATATTTTAAATCATTAAAATCGTAAGTTAAAGTAATTTATAAAATAACAATGATAAAAAAAAGAAATGTTTGCAAACAAACTTGAGGGAAAGAAAGTACTCAAAACATTTTCGAAACAACGGTAATACATTTTGATTAAGAAATTCGACAACGTTTCGTTTAAAAAAAAATTAGTCTTGAGAAATCAAGTTTTGTAGTTAGTAAAATTCGAAATTAATCGTCGATCGTTTCATACAGATTCGAAAGTCTACAGACGATAAAGCGAAAGCTTGAACATACAAAATTATTTTGAAAATATTAAATCGTTTTACAGGTAGAAATCAAAACATTTACAATCATAAAACTCTTCTTAAAATTTCGATCGTTTAAAATTCAAAATTTGAAACAATTTGAAATACTTTAAAATAATCTATTAAGGCATTTAGAAATGGGACTAACTATAGATATCATCCGAGAATAAAACAAAAATGAAGCATAAAGTTTTGAAGTAATTTCGAATTAATTTCAAACAGGTTTTTAAGATATTAAAAAAAAAAAACTAAATACAACTTCAACCAAAAATGACAAAGCAAGGATTTTTAAAGCTTGAAATTGTAACTTAAAAATGATAACTCAAAAGTTCAAATGAGTCAAATATTTTTCAAAACGTGGAGTTTGGTTAAAAATTTAAAGATTAAATCGAAACAAAATTAAAACTTTCGAACTCGATAAAAGGTAGAAGGGATACCAACAATAGTTGGAGGAGTAGAATTCGAGAAAAGCGAAGGTGAGGACGAAATCGAGAATTAAACATAACACCCAAAGATTATAAAGGAGTTTAAGATTCTCGAGACTTCTAGTACGACTCCCACAACTCAGGGTTCTATTTCCACCAAACAACACTAAGTCCATTAATATCAGAAAGCTGGTTGTCTTACACAATCTACAACCTTCAAAATTGTCGAATACCACAACTCCCAATACAAAATCTCACATACTTATTCTATCATTCAATTAACAAGGTAAGAATCCTCAAATGACTCAGAATCAAAACATGCTACCGAAATTTCATAAACCACAACACAAACAAACCAATCAACCAATAAGGCTCTAAAACTATTCAAGGTTCACCAGATCATACTCGAGGTACATTCCATGGTACTCGAGTAAGGGACACTAAACAAAATCCACCAATTTAACAAAGTTCGGGTACTAAGTCCTCAGAAATGATTATACCAACATGTCTAACATCACCATTTCACAAAAGGTATGAAAGTAAGCCAAACCTAGGCACACTCGACCTCAAATGTAATGACAGACACTCACATTTTCAAGCACGTCACCTAAATAAGGTCTCTCAGAAATCCATCAATTCTAATCGCAATGGTGCAACCACAATATGTTTAATCACCCAACGAAGCCACAATCTCGTTGGTGCACAGGTGTCGAAAATTCCATTAGGATGATTGGCACAAAAGTATTCCTCAAAATGACACAATAAGTCCAAACTGTGATTCTGCAAGATATTTCTCTTTCTCAAGGTTAACAACAATTCATCCAAGTTTAGATCACTCAACTCCAAAACTCATAGGTTAATTAAAACCTTCTCAGACTCAATGATCTAATCCATAAGAATCAAGGTTTAATCTATGTCAACCAAAATTACTAAAAATCTTAACGAGAACCTGAAATGGAATCATAACACTCGTGTTAGAACTCTAAACGATGATCAATAACCTCAAAAGTCAACGACTAGTCCATTAAGTCAACCTTAGGTGGGATTCCCAAAGGGATATTACCAGTTACACTTAGTTCGGTTCCAAGTTCAGTTTTAGGTTAGGTACTAGATATCCACCAAAATAAAATATAATCTTACTATCCAAAAGCTTATTCTCTCTAAGTACTTTATATAATCAAATAAATTATGAGCCCAGTTTAACACTTAAGGTACAATCCTAATTCCATCAATCAATTAATACCATTAAATTCAATCCTCAAAAAGTTCTTACTTGCTAAATAACATGGTCCGAGTCACAAACCTCAAACCATAGGTAAAAAAAAAGGGCTTACTTAACCTCAAACATCTATAACATCGCGGGGTTCACTAAGACCAGAGTCTAACCAGAGAATCTCAAGACGATAGAGGGTAAAATGAGAGAATGAAACAAGGATTTACCACGAGCCTAAAAATGACCATTTATATCACAAGGATTGGAAGAAGGAGAATAAGAAAGGAAGTAAAAGAAGAAGAATGAAAGAAGAGGAAGAAGAAGAGACTAGGAGAAAAGAACAAGGATCCTAGACTACTAAGGTCTTGAACGTAACCAAAGAGGAGTCTCCGTGTCTCTAGAGTTCACAAGGAAACTCGTTGGATCTCTTCATCTCTTGTAGAGAAACGAGCACACCAGTCTTCTTCGGTCACTCCATCTGGATCCAATTTGAAATGAAGTCGCACCCAGGTCCAAAGTGAAATAGCATCGAAGACTACTGCACCATCATGAAACTGGAATCTACTCTTGATCATCTGGCCTGTAGCTCGAGCAAATTGAATCTGGACTGAAAAGTCATCACCATTGTATCTTCCTTATAGCATCAAGTCGTCCATTTGAGTCATCAGGTCTTAGAAGTGCTAAGTAGGCCTTGTTCCAATCTGGAGCAGCATCACGTAAGCATCTTGTCCACTCGTCTTCTTCTTGGACAAAAAGAACAACTATTCAATGCTAATCATTGAGTTACAAGAACACGAGAACCTAACAGTTAAGTCCTTAATTTGGTTTCTACCCATCACTCACTATTATTTTATTAATGTTCAAATCATTTAGAGTATTTTCCTAAAATCAGGTGTGAGCGTCGGGAGCAACGATGCTCTGATACCAACTGTAATCCCCTAGAAATTCTAACGCAGTACAGTGGCGGAAACACTGTAGAGTTGGGATTAAAACACCCTGACAAACTATATCTTATTAAAAGAAATGGTAAGTCAATACAAAGGCCTGTTTTTACAAAAGGGCTAAAAAGAAAATTCTTCAAACGGGTTAACAAATCCATAAATACATAAATGAAGAAAGAGTAGGATTCACGCTACTCGCTAGCTCACACCCAAAACCCAGCAGCAATTACCTGTCATGTTAGAAACATAACAGCCACGTCAGTGGGGAGTAACTCGGATGTTCTCCCAGCCATATTATATCATATGGAAAAATAATAGTATTATTATATCAAAATACTTAAAAAGAGAAAACATTAAAACGATATAATAAAAATAAGTTTTCACCGAAACTTAAAGCAGTTGCAAACCTGCGAGTCAATATCAATCGATAATAATAATATTCAAAAATGGCGTTATGGAAATCATTCAGTGCAACGGAATAGACTTTCACTAGGATAATACTCAAACTAGCTTCGAGAACTTAGTCAAAACAAATTAGACTACGGTCTCTAACTAGGCAACTCAACTATAACAGGACTGCGTGCAGCGAGGTCCTGGCTTAAGTAATGTACACCCCTCCTGGACACCAACCGTAATCCAGTTCAACCCGACGGCGACTTACACGATGCGATATCTAAGTTTAAGGTCAAAATATACACACTCCTGAACACAAACCATGCTCAGTTCAACGACCAATGCGTCTCAACATAGACACACCAGCTTTATAGTTGATGGCAAAACGTATACCCTAGACTGTATTACTCTACCCATACACTTGTCCTCATTCCATAACTCCAAAACAGCCATTATCGATATTCAAAAGTAAATATAATCAATATAAATGATATGGATAAAAGAAATAACCATTTTATATTAAAAGGGAAGCTTTCTATAAATAGAACTTACTAATTTTAGAAACTTACTTAAAATATAAATATTGTCATAGAAAATACGTAAGTTATTAACATAGGTGAAATGTATAAAAATAGCATTTCTAACGAAATTAACATTTTATTATTATCGTCGTTACCGTAACTTTATTATATTTCTAAATTCGTTACTCAAAATATAAATAAAATATGATAAGTCATTATATCGTATTTTATAAACAGTTTAGGAAATCGAGTTAAAACAATAAATCTTAGAAAAGAGATATTTTAAGAAAAACGATATCAAAATTAATTGAGTCAACGAGTTATATAAATGAAATGAATTTTATAAAGGTTTCAATTTTTTTTTTAAGAAATAGCTTTGATTTATGAATAATACAATTTTTAATAAAAATAGTCAATCGGAAACAAATAGGAAATTATTAGTGAAAATAGTCTCGACTAAAATGTATTTAAAACTAAATCAACTATTTTCTCATTTACTAGTATAAATCGTAAACCGAAAATCAATTTATTAAACAAATATACAAATCTCGATTATAATATGAAAATACGATTTTGAGTTAAAAATTAGAAATTGACGAAATATGACGAAAATATGAAATCGATATTATTTAGTTACTAGTGTCACGATAACTAACAAAATATTATAACGATCGTAAATAATTAAATTACTAACGATTTATAAAACGATATCGAAAATCGTAAAATATTTATAAAGCACACAATTTATAAAATAATATTTTTAGCAAATAATAAATAGCTAAAATTAGAAAATGGAAGTTAAAATATTTACTACATACCACTACTCAAACATACGATATAAAATCGAGTAACGTCCTAAAGTTACCTTGAGTTGAAACCTTCGATAATTATGTCCTCGTAGTCCAAACTCCGGAAGCTCAATAGAGAACGTCTTTAAGTTTCAAGTTGAAGAATCGATAAGTCTTCTAAGCATGATTCCACGACAAACGAGTTAACAAAACAAAAGAACGAATGAGACAAGGGTACTCGACACAAGATGGAAAGGAAATTGACGTGTCAAATAGAAACGCGAAGGCTGAACTAAACAGAGTCGAATACGAAGGATGAGACTCGTCACGAAAGTGACGAACTAAGAGGAAAAATAAAGAGAGTAGTAGCACACGCCATAATACAGAATCAATAAGAATGGAATGGAATAAAAACAACGAGCATCGACACGAGTAATAGCTCTAACAAACAGTTGTCGCAACCAAAGTGAGACAACAACAGTAGAAAGCGGATTCACACACAACAGACGAACGGAAGGAGAACAACAGAACCACGATACATAACGAGGCAACACGCAGACGAAAGCACAAGACCGAACTAAGAGGAACGAGATAGAAGAAAAAGATCAAGCAGTAGGTGTGCACGACAACATCAACAACTGGCGGCCTAAACGGCAGCAACATCGAACCGCAACAAAGGACACGACATCAACGCAGATCCCAAAAACGACAAGCAACATCGATAACGAAGACCGGTAGTAGTGACGGAAAGCAGTTCACGTATCACCAAAACAGAGAACGAGAGAAAGATTAACAGTAATACGAAGACATCGGCGGCAGTGAAACCACGGCAACTCGACATGGGCAAGGTTCAGGTATCACGAATGACAAATAAAGCAGAAGAAAATAGCGCAACAGTGAACAGAAACGCGACCTCAGGCAGTGACATTCGAACATAAGAACTGAGGGAAAGAAGCAACAGAACAACAACACAAGCAACCGGACGCACAGAACCGCAGGAGAAGAAGAAGAAAACGGAGAAGAGAAACAAATTGGATCGACCAACATAACACAATAAGAACGGAATAGGAAATGAACTACCTTTCGACGAGTCCAGATCGAAGATGTAGCAGGAGGCACGGAATGGCAACCGCACGAGAAGAAGACGGCATTGGTAGCAGCAAAACGAGGAGACGAAAAGAGAGATTTCTGAAGAAGATTGACGATGATGATGATGATGATGGGTGAGCAGCCAATTGATGAACGTGATAGAGAAAATGAACGAAAGGAGGGTGAAAGAGGAAAGAGGGGGAGCGGTTGATTAACTGAAGGGGAAGTGGGAAAGGCAACGTGACTCAATTAGGTTAGAAACAAATTGGATCGGAAATAGTACCACGAGACGGGTCAAGTATACTACTCCGTAACATATATATATATAATACTTATCGATACAAAAATAAATATTTGAGATAAATACGTAATTTAGAGATATCATAAATTAGTTCGAGAGGATTTATAAAATGTATCTCGAGAGTCAAATAAACATTTCGATTAAAATAACGTTTCACGAGAAAGTAAACGAATGTTCAACGAAAATGAATTAAATTGATTTCTCGAAAACAAAATAATGATTTTTCAACGAAAGTTTGATAAAATGATTTCTCGAGGTAATAATAAATATTTCAACGAGTTTCGAGTTGGAAAAAGAAATTTCGAGTTAAAATAAATATTTTAGGACTTCAAGATGAATTAAAAGTAAATCCGAGAAGAATTAAAATGGATTACGAGTTGAATCGCCAACGAAAATAAAAAAAATAAAATAAAATAAATATGAATACAAATTTAATTTATAAAAATCAGGGGTGTTACAACCTTCCCCACTAAAAAAAAGTTTCGTCCCCGAAACTTACGGGAACTCGAAAATATAATAAAAACGAAGTCACTTATTTTGAACGAAGTAAGGATTTTCACTCACACCAAAATTTTGGTTTAAAAAGAAAACTTTATAGAAATTCTTATCTCAAGATTGACGGGGTTTAAGCACCCAAAGGTTTAAAATATTTTAAATCATTAAAATCGTAAGTTAAAGTAATTTATAAAATAACAATGATAAAAAAAAGAAATGTTTGCAAACAAACTTGAGGGAAAGAAAGTACTCAAAACATTTTCGAAACAACGGTAATACATTTTGATTAAGAAATTCGACAACGTTTCGTTTAAAAAAAAATTAGTCTTGAGAAATCAAGTTTTGTAGTTAGTAAAATTCGAAATTAATCGTCGATCGTTTCATACAGATTCGAAAGTCTACAGACGATAAAGCGAAAGCTTGAACATACAAAATTATTTTGAAAATATTAAATCGTTTTACAGGTAGAAATCAAAACATTTACAATCATAAAACTCTTCTTAAAATTTCGATCGTTTAAAATTCAAAATTTGAAACAATTTGAAATACTTTAAAATAATCTATTAAGGCATTTAGAAATGGGACTAACTATAGATATCATCCGAGAATAAAACAAAAATGAAGCATAAAGTTTTGAAGTAATTTCGAATTAATTTCAAACAGGTTTTTAAGATATTAAAAAAAAAAAACTAAATACAACTTCAACCAAAAATGACAAAGCAAGGATTTTTAAAGCTTGAAATTGTAACTTAAAAATGATAACTCAAAAGTTCAAATGAGTCAAATATTTTTCAAAACGTGGAGTTTGGTTAAAAATTTAAAGATTAAATCGAAACAAAATTAAAACTTTCGAACTCGATAAAAGGTAGAAGGGATACCAACAATAGTTGGAGGAGTAGAATTCGAGAAAAGCGAAGGTGAGGACGAAATCGAGAATTAAACATAACACCCAAAGATTATAAAGGAGTTTAAGATTCTCGAGACTTCTAGTACGACTCCCACAACTCAGGGTTCTATTTCCACCAAACAACACTAAGTCCATTAATATCAGAAAGCTGGTTGTCTTACACAATCTACAACCTTCAAAATTGTCGAATACCACAACTCCCAATACAAAATCTCACATACTTATTCTATCATTCAATTAACAAGGTAAGAATCCTCAAATGACTCAGAATCAAAACATGCTACCGAAATTTCATAAACCACAACACAAACAAACCAATCAACCAATAAGGCTCTAAAACTATTCAAGGTTCACCAGATCATACTCGAGGTACATTCCATGGTACTCGAGTAAGGGACACTAAACAAAATCCACCAATTTAACAAAGTTCGGGTACTAAGTCCTCAGAAATGATTATACCAACATGTCTAACATCACCATTTCACAAAAGGTATGAAAGTAAGCCAAACCTAGGCACACTCGACCTCAAATGTAATGACAGACACTCACATTTTCAAGCACGTCACCTAAATAAGGTCTCTCAGAAATCCATCAATTCTAATCGCAATGGTGCAACCACAATATGTTTAATCACCCAACGAAGCCACAATCTCGTTGGTGCACAGGTGTCGAAAATTCCATTAGGATGATTGGCACAAAAGTATTCCTCAAAATGACACAATAAGTCCAAACTGTGATTCTGCAAGATATTTCTCTTTCTCAAGGTTAACAACAATTCATCCAAGTTTAGATCACTCAACTCCAAAACTCATAGGTTAATTAAAACCTTCTCAGACTCAATGATCTAATCCATAAGAATCAAGGTTTAATCTATGTCAACCAAAATTACTAAAAATCTTAACGAGAACCTGAAATGGAATCATAACACTCGTGTTAGAACTCTAAACGATGATCAATAACCTCAAAAGTCAACGACTAGTCCATTAAGTCAACCTTAGGTGGGATTCCCAAAGGGATATTACCAGTTACACTTAGTTCGGTTCCAAGTTCAGTTTTAGGTTAGGTACTAGATATCCACCAAAATAAAATATAATCTTACTATCCAAAAGCTTATTCTCTCTAAGTACTTTATATAATCAAATAAATTATGAGCCCAGTTTAACACTTAAGGTACAATCCTAATTCCATCAATCAATTAATACCATTAAATTCAATCCTCAAAAAGTTCTTACTTGCTAAATAACATGGTCCGAGTCACAAACCTCAAACCATAGGTAAAAAAAAAAGGGCTTACTTAACCTCAAACATCTATAACATCGCGGGGTTCACTAAGACCAGAGTCTAACCAGAGAATCTCAAGACGATAGAGGGTAAAATGAGAGAATGAAACAAGGATTTACCACGAGCCTAAAAATGACCATTTATATCACAAGGATTGGAAGAAGGAGAATAAGAAAGGAAGTAAAAGAAGAAGAATGAAAGAAGAGGAAGAAGAAGAGACTAGGAGAAAAGAACAAGGATCCTAGACTACTAAGGTCTTGAACGTAACCAAAGAGGAGTCTCCGTGTCTCTAGAGTTCACAAGGAAACTCGTTGGATCTCTTCATCTCTTGTAGAGAAACGAGCACACCAGTCTTCTTCGGTCACTCCATCTGGATCCAATTTGAAATGAAGTCGCACCCAGGTCCAAAGTGAAATAGCATCGAAGACTACTGCACCATCATGAAACTGGAATCTACTCTTGATCATCTGGCCTGTAGCTCGAGCAAATTGAATCTGGACTGAAAAGTCATCACCATTGTATCTTCCTTATAGCATCAAGTCGTCCATTTGAGTCATCAGGTCTTAGAAGTGCTAAGTAGGCCTTGTTCCAATCTGGAGCAGCATCACGTAAGCATCTTGTCCACTCGTCTTCTTCTTGGACAAAAAGAACAACTATTCAATGCTAATCATTGAGTTACAAGAACACGAGAACCTAACAGTTAAGTCCTTAATTTGGTTTCTACCCATCACTCACTATTATTTTATTAATGTTCAAATCATTTAGAGTATTTTCCTAAAATCAGGTGTGAGCGTCGGGAGCAACGATGCTCTGATACCAACTGTAACACCCCGGCCCAATCCTAGGACCGGAAATGTTAACTGCGGTAGCCCGCCAGGCTTTGTACTGGTCCCACAGACCAACACGAGTCCTTTCCAGCACATTTTGTCCTCCCTCATGCGCATCCCGGAAACCTTCCCAGGAGGTCACCCATCCTAAGATTGCTCCCAGTCAAGCACGCTTAACTGCAGAGTTCTTATCATGGGCAAACCAGAAAAGAAAGTGCACTTTGTTGATATGAGTAGTACTTCAAATCCCTTTAAGCAAAGCTCATAAATAGGACATCTTCAATCAATGTAGGGTGTTTCAATTTTGTAACACCCCGGCCCAATCCTAGGACCGGAAATGTTAACTGCGGTAGCCCGCCAGGCTTTGTACTGGAATTAATTTATAAATTTTTTTTTTTGTTCCAATTTACTTGATTTCTCAAGGTAATCAAGTTTTATAAATATTTTTAGCAAATAAAACAATAAATCATGCTTCCATCAAGATGGCCCCGTTTGAAGCACTGTATGGTCGTAAGTGTCGTAGCCCATTGTGTTGGGACGTACCTGGTGAGGTGAAGACTTTGGGTCCTGATCTGTTGGTCGAGACCGTTGACGCAGTGGAATTAATTCGTTCCAGGATGAAAGCTGCTCAGGATCGTCAGAAATCCTATGCTGATGTCCACCGCCGACCTCTGGAGTTTGCAGTTGGTGATCTGGTATTTCTTAAGGTATCGCCGATGAAAGGAGTGAAACGATTCGGGATCAAAGGCAAACTTAGTCCTAAGTTCATTGGACCGTACCCCGTGATCGAGAAGGTAGGTGAAGTGGCTTACAAGCTAGAGTTGCCTGCTTTGATGGGCAAAGTTCATGACGTCTTTCACGTATCTCAGCTGAGGAGGTATGTTAGTGACCCCGAGCACGTTCTAGAACCAGAAATTGTTGATGTAGAACCTGACCTGACATACGAGGAGAGACCTGTGAGAATTACTGATCGACGAGAGAAGCGCTTGAGGAATAAAGTTGTACCCTTGGTGAAGGTTTTATGGCGCTGTAACAAGTTCGAAGAAGAAACTTGGGAAACCGAAGCGGCGATGCAAGCCAAGCATCCTCATCTCTTCGAGTAAGGTAATCTCGATTCCTTCCTTTCTGTCTTTTCCAGTTTCGAGGACGAAACTTCTTTTTAGTGGGGAGGGTTGTAACACCCGTAAAATTTACAACTTTGATATTCGTCCCGTTGCGATTAAATCGACTCTTATCGAGTCTCGTTATTTTTCATCCAGCTTAATTTCGATCTTCGTATAACACTTTAATAAATTTTCGTTCAAAACCAATTTTAATTTCCTTGTTCGCGAGAATTTTAATTAATCTCGAGAAATTGCTATTTAATATTTTTCTACGCGATTTCGTATATAATTATTTTCGAAACGTGATTTTAATACTTCTTTCTCATAAACACGTTCTCATATGTTTTCCGTATTATTATTATTATTATTTTTATTATTATTATTATTATTATTATTTTTATCGCGAATCGGGCTCAGATTGTAGCAGACCCGACCGTTTCCCTCAGCAGACCGAGATATTTTCGTAGTCGGTTGAGAGTCAAAACCGACTCCTCTATTTCCATCTTTATCTTATTACAAGTTACCCAACCCCTTTTAAACTCCAACCATATCCCATATCCAATGTACGTTCTCTTATTCTCTTCTCAAAAAAAAAAAGAACGTAAACAACAATAGTGCACTGTTCTTCATTTTTTTCCCGTTTTCGATCATTCTCTTCATTCCGTGTTCATCTTAGTTCAAGGGTAATCATCGAAACCCCTATTCCTCCTTCCTACTTCTCGATTTACGACGCTAATAAAGGTCTTGTACCTTTTTATACATATTTTTTTATTATAGGTTTTCGAGACAACCCCGAGGAAGACGAGTACATTATTGACTCAGATCTTGATTAAGGTAACACGACGATCTCGGTATTGCTTGATATTTTGTCGTAGTTACATGTATAGAATTTAAGTTTTTGTTTGGCTATTATAGTATGTCATTAATTTTTTTTATTTTAAAAGTTTTAGAATCGTTAATTTTCAATTATTTCGTTGTTATGTTCGTTTTTACGAGATTAGCGAATAAATCGTTATAATAGTTATTAAATCATAATATTTGGCCGATACACTAATAAATTTTAAAGTTCCTGCCAAAAAAAAAAAAAATTTACAGATTTCGAGTTTTTGAGTCGTTTAATGGATTTTTAACCGATTTCGTACAAAATCGATTTAAAACCGATTTAATGTTCAAATGCCTAAATTACGTATTTAAATCTGAAATTTTTTGTGTACGTACATTCTGACCAAATTTAATTTTCTGTAAATTTTCGTAAATTTTCGAATTTTATAAGTGGGTGAAAAAAATAAATAGTCCTAAAACACCGTTTATCGTTAAAACCGAATATTCCTTTTAATTTTTGATTTTTATTTTTTATTCTCGATTCAAAATAAAGTTTCTGATATTTTCTAACAAAATAATTATTTTTGTGACATTCGAGATTTAATAAAATAAAAAGAGCGATAAATAGTTATTTAACCTTTTAAAACGAAACCGATGATTAAAAGACGGTTTTTCCTTCTTTTTTTTTAATTCTGGATTATTTTTTTTAAAAACTGAAAAGTTTCTGGAAATTTTTTATTTCTTTGATAAGTTATGATTTTTAACAACCGTGCACAAATCGTTTTGAATTTAGCTTTTATTTTTAATCGTTAACGTTTATTAACGCCTTTTCCGTAAAAGCCTTTAAAAACGAGTTTCCAGATTTTGAAAAAAATTATTTTCTGGACAGATTGTCTAAATATTAGTTTTAATTATTTATCGTAATTTTTACACTATTTTTCGAAGCTTTTAAATGATAGAATCAATTTTTAAGCGAAATCGTGAATAATCGTTAAAACACGATTTTACAGCAACTTATTTAATTTTCCAGCAATTTCGAACCTTCTAAAAATTTAACCGTTTCATCTTAAGTCACCCTTTATGTTATTCAAAAATAATTTAAATGTTTAATAAAATAAAGAAGGTTAAATAAATTACTTTTATAAAGATGATTGTCGTAAAACATTATTTTATACTCGTTCCGTCGAAACTAATAATAAATAGGGAATTTTAGTTTTATATATTTTCGAAACACCCTAATTCATAATAATAATAATAATACGTTTGTGAAATATTTCGATATTTCTTATAAACAATTTATACTCGATTTAGAACTTAAAAATTGTTAAGGCCGAAAGTAGTAGTTTGCGAAATTAATAATATTTACTTTATAGTTAGAGTAAATTACTATTCTCGATATTTTTCTATAACGCTATTTTCATCGTATTGTTATTCCAAGAAAATTTCCTAAAATAGAAAATTTCCTAAAAATAGAAAGTTTCCTAAATCAGAAAGTTTCCTATATTAGAAAGTTTTCTTTTTAGAACGTTTTGTCAACGGCTTTGTTTTGGAGTTATGGAATAAGGATAAGTGTACGGGTAGAGTAATACAGTCTAGGGTATACGTTTTGCCATCAACTATAAAGCTGGTGTGTCTAGTTAGAGACACATTGGTCGTTGAAATGAGCATGGTTTGTGTTCAGGAGTGTGTATATTTTGACCTTAAACTTAGATATCGCATCGTGTAAGTCGCCGTCGGGTTGAACTGGATTACGGTTGGTGTCCAGAAGGGGTGTACATTACTTAAGCCAGGACCTCGCTGCACGCAGTCCTGTTATAGTTGAGTTGCCTAGTTAGAGACTGAAGTCTAATTTGTTTTGACTAAATTCTCGAACCTAGTTTAGTATGATCCTAGTGAAAGTCTATTCCGTTACACTGATTGACTTCCATAGCGCCGTTATTTTTATTGATTGACATGGATTTGCAGGTTGACAATCATTTCGAATTATTTTACCGTATCATTTTAAATATTTTCCATTTTTCAACTATTTTGATATAGTAGTAACTGTGCATTAATATCATGTAATATGGCTGGGAGAACGTCGTCGTTACTCCCCACTGAATTGTGGCTGTTATGTTTATAACATGGCAGGTATTATCTGTTCGGGTTGTGTGAGCTAGCGAGCGGCATTTAATCTTGCGCCGTTGAATTTATTTTTATATTATGGTTTGTATGCTAAACATTTTTGAGGAATTTAATTTTTGCCCTTTTTATAAAAAGTGGCAGTTGTACTGACTTACCTTTTTATTATTAAAATTTAGTTATCAGTGTGTTAATCCCAACTAAACAGTGATTCCGCCATTGTTTCGCATTAGAATTTATAGGGGATTACAGTTGGTATTAGAGACAATAAATCATGCTTCCGGTCACTGACTTCTCAAGACTAATTTATAAATCATGGTTCTCCTATAAATCATTGGAACTCATGACTATAAATCATGCTTCCGGTCACTGACTTCTCAAGACTCTACAGTCTATAAATCATGCTTTCTATAAATATTTGTCAGTTGCTAAAAAAAAATTAGTCTTGAGAAATCAAGTTTTATAAATTGATTACCTTCCTAATTGGAACTCCCTCATTACCCGTCTCCCTCGCAATCGACCTGTCGAGCCCTTGGTCATGGTTCACTTGTAACACGGTCGGGTTTAATACAACATGGTATTCTGGTGTCCCCAACAGCTCAACTTATAGAGTACAACGTTGTGCCTGTTGGAGTGACGAAAACCGGGACAACAATTAGAACACAAAAGCGAGGGACTAAACCGAGATGGCAACTGAAATCGGGCAAGAACCAAGGCAACAAGCGACTATGACAAAGGAGGCAACTGGCGACAGAGAGACAGAACCGAGGCAACACGGACGGACAGGAACGAAAGTGAAAACAGGCAGCAGTGTCGTGGTATGGAGGCCACTGACTTGAAAACTATATCGGCGCGACTCCGGTGGTAATCGCCTACAGTGCCGGCAGTTTCCCAAGGTGAACACTGCAGTTCAGAATCTCGACCACTCAAGGTTCGGAACTTTGGAACGAAAACAACTGTACCCAGGAATGAGAGGAGAAATAACAGTAGAGGAAAGAAAGGATGAATACTGTAAGCTGTGTATATTTTTGTGTGTTTTGGAAGCTAACAACAGCTCGGTATAAATAGGCAGCAGAGGAGCCTGGCAGGATCAAAAACCATCAACAGCAATTAAGGCCATTAAAACGTGATCAAGGCCTTAATCACACCATTAAGACCTGTAACAGCTCCTTTGACTAAACCAATTCACACACACAAATGAATCTGGACAAGGGCCAAAGAATGTAGACACTCAAAACAAAAGAAGGCCCAAAAGGGTAAAAGTCGGGCACAGCCCGCACCGCAGGTGCTCCACCCAAACCCAAACCCGAGCCCGAGACCGAGCCGGGCCGGGCCGCACGCGCGCGTGCGTGTTGTCCATACCAGCCCAACAACACCCACCACCCTAAAAGGCCCACTCCACTACACTCTTGTAAGCCCAAGGGAGGAGAGGCTTTATAAAGACCTCAAAAGCTCACTACTCTTCCTATGTGGGATGGAGGAAAAAGAAGTAACAACCAATACTCCTCTTGCCATCTACCAACAATCCCCCACAGATGGCAAAAGGGAAAAGAAAAACAAAGATTCCTGGGTAAGTAAGGGTTGGACACTTAGACGTTCAATGTCTTTCGACTTGAATTGACGTTTTAGTGAGGTGAGGCAACAACTTACTTACAATTAGTGAATATCTTTCGATTTGAATTCCTAACTGAGCTTCGGTTGAGACCCCCACAACACATGTCATACCTTCAAAAGTTGTCGTTCCGCAATTTCAAAGTGCAACGCTTTCATAACCATGCGTTTACCTTAGTTCTAGTGAGTGCTCTAGTGAAATTCACACTTTCCACTAGATGGTGGCGAAACCATCACACTCACATAGGTGGCTTAGTGCTTCTCAACAGCACATCTCATGTAGCCATTAAGGACATAGGTCCAACCTCAATTTACCCACACAATCCATCAAGTGCGTCTCAAAGCACCACCAAGCCTGGCTATGGATTATGTATCGCCATAGGAATGTAAGCTTTAAGTCCATCAAGATTCATCCTCTAATCTTGACTTAAGGACCTTAGCCCCATTCCCCTCGACGATTCGAGAACTACTCTTCTCGGTAATCCTTTAGTGAAAGGATCTGCAAGATTGCGTTCAGACCTCACAAAGTCTATTGCAATCACTCCATTTTTCAGGAATTGTTTCACCACAGCATGCCTGATCCGGATATGTCTTTTCTTACCATTGTAGACATCATTCTTGGCAATGCCAATGGCTGCTTGACAATCACAATGTAAGGAGACCGGTGCAACCTGTCCCCCCCACACTGGTATGTCAGCTAGTAAGTTTCTCAACCAGTCTGCTTCTTGACCTGCCAGCTCAAGAGCAATGAACTCGGACTCCATGGTGGAGGTCGCTATACAAGTCTGTTTCGCAGACTTCCACGATATAGCTCCTCCTCCCAAGGTGAACACATAACCACTTGTAGAACTTGTTTCATCATTACCTTTAATCCAGTTCGCATCAGTAAAACCCTCTAACACAGCAGGATATTTACCAAAATGTAGACATGAATTAACTGTCCCTTTCAAGTATCTTAGTAAACGATGAAGGGCATTCCAATGTTCATTATTAGGGTTATGTGTATACCGACTTAGCCTACTAACCGCATAAGCAATGTCAGGTCGAGTACAGTTCATGAGAAACATCACACTTCCTATAACTTTAGCATACTCTTTTTGGGATACACTCTCACCCAAATTCTTACACAGAGGTATACTAGCATCATAGGGAGTTCTAGCGGGTGTCACATCAAAGCTATCAAATTTCTTCAACACTTTTTCAACATAATGAGATTGACTTAAGGATATTCCAGATGAATTTCTGATCAATTTGACTCCAAGAATAACATCAGCTTCTCCTAAGTCTTTCATCTCAAACTGTGACGACAGAAATTGTTTGGTTTTATTTACAACAAATAAATTACTACCAATGATTAACATGTCATCAACGTATAGGCAAATAATCACACAGTCTGATCCAAACATCTTGGAATACACACATGAATCAGAATTGTTAGTTATGTAGCCATCCTCAATCAAAGTGTTGTGAAATTTCTCATACCACTGTTTAGGTGCTTGTTTTAGACCATATAGTGACTTTCTCAATTTACACACTTTACTCTCCTGACCTTTTACCACAAACCCCTCGGGTTGTAACATATAGATCTCTTCTTTTAGATCACCATTCAAGAAAGCAGTTTTAACATCCATTTGATGAACAACAAGATCATGAATAGCAGCCAACGCAATAAGAGTTCTAATGGTGGAAATCTTAGTCACAGGTGAGTAAGTATCAAAATAGTCAATATCTTTCTTTTGTGTAAATCCTCTCACCACAAGTCTAGCTTTGAACCTTTCTATTGTACCATCAGGTCTCAGTTTCCTTTTGAAAATCCATTTACTACTAATGGGTTTACTACCCTTGGGTAAATCTGTCAATTCCCAGGTCTGATTAAATGCAATAGAATCTAACTCATTTTTAATAGCTTCTTCCCAAAAAATAGCATCTATGGATCTCATAGCTTCATCATACGTTTTTGGGTCATCTTCTATTAAATAAGCAGAAACGAATTCAAAGCAAGCACAATCATCACTAGCATTTTCAGTTAAGAATGTTGTGATAAAATCATCTCCAAAATTCTTTTCAATTCTAGGCCTCTTACTCCTTCTAGGTTCACTAGCATGATCAACAGCAGTACTACTACTAGCATGCATAGAATTATCAACAGGATTAATAGGCATATCAGGCAAAACAGGAGGTGAATCAACAACTTTCTTTAAAGGAAAAACATGCTCAAAAAACTCGGCATCTCTTGCCTCAGAAATAGAACGGTCATTCAATGACATGAATCTATAAGCAGCACTGTTTTGAGCATAACCAATGAAAATGCAATCATACGTCTTAGATCCTATAGTAGGCCTCTTAAAACTTGGTAGACCAACTTTAGCCAAACACCCCCACACTTTAAGGAAGCTTAAGTTAGGGGCATAACCCTTCCAAAATTCATAGGGTGTCTTGTCTAATTTCTTATGAAGTACCCTATTAAGAATGTGACAAGCTGAAAGCACTGCTTCCCCCCACATATCGTCAGAAAGGCCAGAACTTAAGAGCATAGCATTCATCATTTCCTTTAAGGTTCTGTTTTTGCGTTCAGCTACTCCATTGGACTGAGGTTGGTAAGGTGGGCTAGTCTCATGAATTAATCCATTTTTCTCGCAAAGGTCTATTAAATAATTAGAGCTATATTCACCACCTCTATCAGACCTGACTCTTTTAATCTTTCTGTCAAGTTGATTTTCTACCTCAGCTTTGTATTTAATGAACATTTCTTCAGCTTCACTTTTATTCTTAAGTAAATACACTTTAGTGTACCTAGAGTAATCATCAATAAAAGTGACATAATAAAATTTACCTCCTCTACTCATAGTACTCTTGAAGTCAGCTAGGTCGGTGTGAATTAACTCGAGAAGACTCGTATGTCTAGTTTTAACAGGTTTACTAGGCTTCTTAGTAAACTTAGCTTCTACACAACTAGAACATTTAGTGAAGACTTCGGTGGTTAAAGAAGGAATAAGCCTCATTGTTTTCAATTTTTTAACCGATTCAAAATTCACGTGACCTAATCTAGCATGCCAAACATCAATAGACTCAGCGATATAAGTAGAAGCAGAAGTAATATTATTAATAGCAGAAGAGTCAATGTTCAAAATAAATAGTCCCCCACTGAGATAACCCTTGCCCACAAAATCCCCGTTGCGAGACATTACTACCTTGTCAGCCTCAAAAACAAGTTTCACACCAACTTTGTTTAACAAGGCACCAGACACTAGGTTTCTACGCAAAGTAGGGACATACAGAACATTATGAAGAGCAAGAGTTTTCCCAGAGGTAAGTTTAAGAAAGACCTTGCCTTTTCCTGTGATCAGCGCAGAGGAAGAATTGCCCATGTAGACCTTTTCACCATCAGCCACATCTTCAAATTCAGCGAACAGGTCCTTGTTGGCACAGAGATGTCTTGATGCTCCTGTGTCCAGAATCCAGTCACTCGCGTTCGCCACAAGATTGGCTTCTACCACCACTGCAGCAATAATATCATCATCTGATTCAGCAATGTTGGCTTGAGCGGTTTGACCAACTTTCTTTTGAGGACACTGGAATGCTTTGTGACCCGTCTGCCCACACACATAGCATACCACGTTTGGATTTGGCTTGAAGATCTTGGGAACTGGTTTGGTGGAGTTTCCTTGATTCTTTCCCTTGGCACCTTGACCTTTCCCTTTTTGACCTTTGCCCTGACCCTGACTCTGACCCATCTTACTCTTACCCTTATTATTACCATGAGATGGACCCCCGGCTTCAATAAGGTTGGCTTTGGTAGAGACGGACGACAACAGGACAGACCTATCCTTGAGGCGATTAGCTTCCTCGGTCCTCATATGACTTATGAGCTCTTGAAGCGACAGATCCTTTTTCTTGTGTTTTAGGTGGTTCCTATAGTCACTCCATGACGCAGGAAATTTTTCTAACAACACATTAGCTAAAAAGACCTCGTCAAGTTTCATACCCTCATTTGTAACATCAGCACACAAATTTTCATACACATGAACTTGTTCCATAATTGGTTTGTCATCTACAATATGAAACCCGAGCCACTGACCCACCACATATTTCTTTTTGCCTCTTATAATTCAACCCATCTAGAGGCTCAAGTTTCGATAAATCAGCAGCGAATTTAGCGGACACAACAGCCATTTTTTCTTTCGTTTTCCCGACTCGTGACACAAAAAATATAGTTTTCAAATTGTTGGAGTGACGAAAACCGGGACAACAATTAAAACACAAAAGCGAGGGACTAAACCGAGATGGCAACTGAAATCGGGCAAGAACCGAGGCAACAAGCGACTATGACAAAGGAGGCAACTGGCGACAGAGAGACAGAACCGAGGCAACACGGACGGACAGGAACGAAAGTGAAAACAGGCAGCAGTGTCGTGGTATGGAGGCCACTGACTTGAAAACTATATCGGCGCGACTCCGGTGGTAATCGCCTACAGTGCCGGCAGTTTCCCAAGGTGAACACTGCAGTTCAGAATCTCGACCACTCAAGGTTCGGAACTTTGGAACGAAAACAACTGTACCCAGGAATGAGAGGAGAAATAACAGTAGAGGAAAGAAAGGATGAATACTGTAAGCTGTGTATATTTTTGTGTGTTTTGGAAGCTAACAACAGCTCGGTATAAATAGGCAGCAGAGGAGCCTGGCAGGATCAAAAACCATCAACAGCAATTAAGGCCATTAAAACGTGATCAAGGCCTTAATCACACCATTAAGACCTGTAACAGCTCCTTTGACTAAACCAATTCACACACACAAATGAATCTGGACAAGGGCCAAAGAATGTAGACACTCAAAACAAAAGAAGGCCCAAAAGGGTAAAAGTCGGGCACAGCCCGCACCGCAGGTGCTCCACCCAAACCCGAGCCCGAGCCGGGCCGCACGCGCGCGTGCGTGTTGTCCATACCAGCCCAACAACACCCACCACCCTAAAAGGCCCACTCCACTACACTCTTGTAAGCCCAAGGGAGGAGAGGCTTTATAAAGACCTCAAAAGCTCACTACTCTTCCTATGTGGGATGGAGGAAAAAGAAGTAACAACCAATACTCCTCTTGCCATCTACCAACAGTGCCAACGACACATCATGTGCCGTCTACGACAGCCAATATTGCTACACGTGCGCTTCCTCCGTTTGCGCCCCTAAGGGTAAAATGTGTATGGGTGAAATCTACCCTCCGAACGACTACTCAGGCGGTTTGTCAACGGGTGGGCACACATTGGTCCCGTTATTGCTCGATATAATCACCGTTTATAAATCAAATGGTCCATTCCCCTTAGCAAAACGGGTGTACGGATTCCCTTTTGGGTGTACGGGTGTAAATGATTTAAAGGGGTTGTCACGTTACACCAAGGGTGTCCTTAGTCTAGCGAGGAAGGATACTAATTCATTCCATGGTTTTATATCCAAGACTTTTAAAGTTCCTCATAAATTCGCACTTTGTTTGCCATCTCATTCCAAGTCTGCCCTTAATAATGGAGCCATGTATTTTGGAGGCGGTCCATATATGTTGCCTCCTAGTAAAGTCGATATGTCTCTATACTTTGTCACGACACCACTTATACATAATCCTATAGACGTTGGTGAGACGTATGAAAAGAGGAACTCTTCGATTGAGTACTTTGTCAATATCACGTCGATATTTGTAGGCTATACCCAATTGAAAATTAATTCCTCTTTGCTCATGCTAGACAAAAATGGATTAGGGGGCACAAAATTTAACCCAATATATCCCTACACAACACTTCATACAAACATCTACAATGCCCTAGTGGACACTTTCACGGCCACCGCGGCCACAATGAACATTACAAGGGTGGCGAAAGTGAGTTCATTTAGCGCGTGTTATAGCTCGAGAAATTGGGTAGGGATGAAGACGGGCCCTAAAGTTCCGGACATCGATTTTTCGATAGATGGGAAGTATCACAATTTTTGGAGGATATATGGGTCTAATTCTATGATTAAGGTGTCTAATGACGTGAGATGCCTAGCGTTTTTGGACGGTGGGACGACAATGAAGGCGTCGATGGTAATAGGTGGAAAGCAAATGGAAGACAATTTGGTTGAGTTTGATTTGGAGTCCTCCAATCTAAGGATCACTTGGTCTCTGCTTGGTTATGGAACTTCTTGCTCCCAGTTTAGAGGAGTTTAATGTCTCCTAAATGCGCCCTAAATTCTAGACATTTGTGCTCTATAAAAAAAATATCGACTAAAATAAATTTCTATATACAAAGTAAGTGGTCTGACAGATAGTTTCATACTAGATTGATTGATACATAACCCTAACTACACACCACAAACAAGATTAACAAACTCCATTATGTGCAAGGTTTATCAACAACACTATTGAAAGATCGTCTTTAATAAGTTTTTATGCTATTTGTGCAAGCTAGATTGCGCAGAAGTCAGTCAGCGTATTACATTATTAAACGTGTCAAGTATTAAACGAGATTAACTGTCGCAGTATTGGGCCGGGCCCCTGGCTATGGTTTGTTTCAGGTTTTCAGCCATGTGATGCTTGGGCCCTTGCTTAGATACGTAAGTTTTGGCAGATTTACCATCATAAAATCGTTTTATATCATAGAACAAGCAGATAAATCAAATTAAAAACAGAGGTTATTATTGGACGAGTTAATTAAAAATGGAGATTGTTATCGTAAAAGATAACCACAAATTTTTGTATAAGATGATGTGACAGTAAATTTATCGTGAGACCTCTAACATCTACTCCGTTCCAACCATTTGTAATATATTACTTCCTCCGTTCCAACCATTTGTATACATTTGATTTTTTAACACTATTTATAAATGACGAGAATCTTCAATGTAACTTCTAATATATAAGATAAAAGATAGTCATGTGGTATCTTGTTTAAATCGTCTAATAAAATACATTATTTATATCAAATTTTTATAATTTTTAGTACCACGTAACTAAAGATATATACAAAAGAAAACGAGCATCGACGTACATGCATAAAGCAAACGTATACAAATGGTTGGAACGGAGGGAGTACATATTTCATGGTCTAATTTATTGTGACGATAAATTTATGGTCTAATATTATCACTACTACGTAT
Source organism: Agrostemma githago (assembly GCA_958450325.1). Taxonomy (NCBI): domain Eukaryota; kingdom Viridiplantae; phylum Streptophyta; class Magnoliopsida; order Caryophyllales; family Caryophyllaceae; genus Agrostemma; species Agrostemma githago. The sequence continues at coordinate 73,485,463 of OY288247.1, read as the reverse complement.
TTTTTTATCTTCTATTAGGATGTTTCATGATAAGTTTCTAAACCGTCTTCTAGTGCAATCAGAAGTTTTTGGCCTTTTGCCTGAAAGTGGGCCTTGTATTTCTACGTGGCTTTGGGCTTAATTGTTCCATGTGTGTTTTGCCGACAATGAATCTTTGTGTTTTTTTTCTTTGTCCTGTAATTGGGTCGTTTAGTCTATTTCCCATATTTAGCCATTTGGTTTTATTGGAAATTTGGAATATTATTATTTTATTTATTTGATAGTTACGGAGTATTTTATAATAGGAGTAATATTTTGTTTCCTTCTTAGCTTTCGTTGAAAAGGGAATAGGAGTATTAATTATTGAGTGAATTGAAGGGTATGAGTGGTTCACATCATGGTCCAAACCGAACATCTGACCAGACAGTATGGTCCGTATCATATTAGTCTGGTTCAAATCTGACCATATCTAATATGATCCGATCAAGTCAAATTTTGATGAAACTTTGGTCTTTTGTCCGGTCCAATCGAAATATCGAAGTAATATTAAGTTAACTATTTTTACGTACACAGTCTCATGATATTTGTTTCAACATATGATCCTTAATTTTGCAATGCGGATCTTCCGTCCCATTTTGTGTCCCATTCTGTGTGCCACACCATACACTGAATGACACATCAACAAGTGTGTGATATTTGTTACTTATTTTATTTGTTGAGTAGGCGAGGTGTCATCAACGGTGTATTTCATTTTGAGTATCCACCGAGAGTTATGTTTTCTACTATTCATTCTAACTATAATGATATTTATAAACGTTTTAATTGCTCTGAAGTTGATTGATCCGAATCGATAACCGTCTTATTTTATTTTTCTCACACACGGACTAAATGAAATCGTAGCCAAGAGATCATAGTTTATAACTCTACGTAGACAAGAGTGTACATATATAATATACTTACGTACTCCATATGATATATTAATAAAAACTTAACGTCACTTGTAAAAAGTCATCTAACAATGACAAAATAAGAAAAGGAATCTTATTATTTATTACTATTATCTACGCACATTATACTTATACAATAATTCATACTGAGTACTACCTAACCTTGTTTCGTGAACGAACCTTGTTTCGTGAACGATGATATGTAAATTTATAATAACGAATAATATTAACATAATACGAGTACAATTTAATTTAGATTGTTTAGTAATTAATAGATTAACACACAATTTAATTGCTTGCATGTATAATTTTTTTTTGTTAGCAGTAAAAACATTGAGGGTTACGTAACGGTTGAGTTCTCAGAACTCATATTACAACCTTATTATTAAGCCTGCAAACCTATACGAGTAATTTAAAGAAACGTAAAACATAAGATAAATGCGTCGGAGATCCACAAAGATGAGTTTGTGGACATCGAAATAATGGTCACAATCAAAAGAATAGATTCCAACAAATATGTTAAATGAAAACATTTGAAATTAACAGATTGATTGATCAATCTACCATTTAAGCCTGAATTTGTTGTTTATCAAACAGATGGTCTCCCCTATTAAAGATAATTTTCGACTTTAGCGTAATGTCTCGACTCTCAAGTCTCGACCTAAGCCATATAAGGCGATACCCTCTAGTTAGTTATGTACCACAACATTGCTCAAGTTGTATCAACTTTTACACTAACACAATAAAAATGACATCTTCTTCATCTTCCTTACATTTACATGTAGGAGTATTCCCTTTCATGTCAAAAGGCCATACAATCCCACTTCTTCAATTACTCAAACTAATCCATACTCACAATCCTCAAGCCATCTTCACCGTCTTCACAACCCCGGCCAACCAGCCCTTCATCGTGTCTTCACTCGCCTCCATTCCTTCTCATCTCATAACGATTATCTGTCTCCATTTCCCTCCTGAAAGTCAAATCATTACAGGCGGGGTTGAAAGTACTGATCAACTCCCGTCTATGCAACTCCTGGTTCCGTTCATGCATTCCACTGAAACCCTTCAACAACAATTTGAAATCGAGTTAAAGAATGTTGTTACTCCGATTACTTTTATCTTGTCCGATGGTTTTCTACATTGGACTCAAGAATCGGCTTCTAAGTTTAACATTCCTCGGTTGGCCTTCTATGGGATGAACAACTATTCTTTTCTCATTTACCATCTCATGATGGGGGGTCGATCCTTTTCCAAGGTACGAGCAGTATATTTGTATGATTATTATCACAGTTTTTCTAACTTTTATTTCAATTTCTGAGGATAATATTATTATAAATCTTGTTTTATTTAATATTTTAATATGTGCCCAGTAAACCCACGTTAGAAAGATCGTTATTATTATTTATCATACAGAATATTATTAATTTTTAGATTTACATAAATTATACTAGTACAGTATTAATTTAATCATTGAAAATGATATATATAGTCATTTTAAAGTTTTTATACAAGTACTCCGTACTATTTTAATTGCATTTTAATTCTTATTTGTAATCCTAATAACTGTATTTAACTTTATTTATTGTATTTTTTTGGTGCTAATTTATTGTATTTTTTAATGATGCAATTTCTGTAGGTAGAGTATGAGGATGAGTTGGTCACGGTGCCCGGGTTGCCATGGGTTCAAGTCACAAGGAACCATTTCGATAGTCCATGGAATGAACAAGAACCGCAAGGTCCGATTGTTGATTATGTTATTAAGTGTGGCGTTGCAACATCTAATAGTTACGGTTTGTTGGTTAATAGTTTTCTTGAATTAGAATCCAAGTATTTTGAATTTTGGAATTCGAATTGTCAGCCCAAAGCTTGGTGTATCGGGCCCTTATGCTTAGCCGATAAGCCCGAATCGGATGGTAGTGATAAGCCCAAACCCAAGTGGGTGGATTGGTTGGATGAAAAACGGGTTGAAAACGTACCCGTTTTGTATGTAGCATTTGGAACACAAGCTGAGGTTTCCAATGAGCAATTGAAGGAGATAATGATTGGGGTTGAGAATTCAGGAGTTGAATTCTTATGGGTTTTGAGGATAAAGCCCAACCAAGAAGAAGTGGTTGATGGGCTTGAGGAAAGGGTTCAAGGGAGAGGGTTAATTGTAAAAGAGTGGGTGAACCAAAGGAAGATTTTGGAACATGAGGCTATTCAAGGTCATTTAAGTCACTGTGGATGGAACTCGACGTCTGAAAGCATATGTGCTAGCGTGCCCATCTTAGCGATGCCAATGATGGCTGAGCAACATTTGAATGCGAAGATGATTGTCGATGAATTGAAGGTCGGGTTGAGGGTTGAGACTTGTAATGGGTCGGTTAGAGGGTTCGTGAAGTCGGAAGAGTTGAGCAAAGTTATACCGGAACTTATGGTCGGAGAGAATGGTAAAATGGTTAGAAAGAATGTGGAGGAGGTTGCGAAGCTAGCGAAGAAGGCGAGTCAAGTAGGTGGGTCGTCTTGGCTTAGTCTCGAATCACTAATATCTGAGCTACAAATGAGCAAATAAACTCATACTCCGAAGTCCGAACATCAATCTGTTAGGATTCAGGTTCAATACATTGTAAATTTGTAATCGTACTTATCATTTTACATATATAGATCGTACTCGATCATTTATTGTATTGGATCATAAATCATACAGTAATGGATTATTTCTAGAACATTAAAAATTTAAAATAGTCCTTATATATGTTTGCATGTATTTGAGTTTTGGGTACAATAAGTCGCGTCGCCGCGCGCTACGAGCGCGGTGTTCGATGTAAAAGTGGTTTTGCCACGTTAAGCTATAACTGTAGTCAGGGGCGGATTTAGGCCAAGGCCATATGGGCTATAGCCCAAGTAACTTTCAGAATATGTAAAAATTAAGTTACAACAAGAGCATTTGATATATAGTTGCTCAGTGGTAGAAGACATGACTTGCATACCAAATGGCCTGGGATCAACTTCTCGTTCCTTTTAATGTTTTTCACAATTCCTTGTTCCTTTTAATGTTTTTCACAATTCCAAGAAATTTACTCAGTTGTATGTTTATATGCACATTGCACCTAGACTACAAACTTTTAATAACATTTTAAAGATTTTTAATTTGAATTTTCCCCTATTCCGTAGTAGTTTTGATTCGCTTTCTTTTTTCCTAAAATGTTTTAAATAAACTATCTCAGATTATTTGGTTGTATGTAAGTGTTAATTCATATTTAAAATGAGTAACAATATATATTTAAAAGAACGATAATTATGTGTCTTTTTATTAGTAAAAACAAAGTAACCAAAATTCTTCTTAAGCTTTAATTTTGGGTTTATTGCAATATATAGTACTCCATATGTATTGTATTTGTCTGATTTATGAATTCTTATAACGGGGCGTTTAGAAAAAAAAAATATGATGACTTAATAAACAATTGTTTGAAAAAAAATAATAATATGATGACTTAATAAACAATTGTTTGAAAAAATGTCTCAAGTACGTTTGATATCTTGAAAAAAATATACATTATAAAATTTAGCCCAAGTCGATTTTTACTCCTGGATCCGCCCCTGACTGTAAACAATTTGATTGAATGTTTAGACGTTTCGCTTGGCACCGTCCTAAAACATGTAAATCGTTGACAAACTATAGTTCTTTAACACTGAATAAACATGTATTACGTTTCATACCTCATAACTTTTTGTTTGTGACAGAAATATCCGTCTTAAGCTTATGACGAATCAAATATGTGGGATAAGACAAAACTACGAGTCTAGGGTGCAATCAAATATGTTGATCGATATCTAAGAATGAATGATGACGGTTATTTATAATATAAAATTTAATCACCGCATCATAATTTTTCAATGTGGATATTAACTTTATAATCTTGGGTGATTTTTTTAACACCCAAAAGATTTTGTTTGTTCTTCCTCATCAGAATTTTTCGATGTGTGATATTTTTTATTTATATTATCATCTTGCTCAAAAGATTGTTGGTTGATATTATACAAGAACGAATGATATTTCTTATTTATAATCTCAGGAGTAATATAGAATATCAGCACCCTATTACTCCTTCGATTTTGAAAGATATACCTGTAGACACCAAAATTTTATATATTTCGGTATCTATTTATGTCTAATATCTTTAATATTTAGAGATAATTATCAATAAATATTGTGATAATATCTTAGAATACGGTAGAATATTCTTAACTTTCTCTCTAAGCTAGGTAAATGAAATAAGTAACAAAAAAGACTCCATCTTCCCCTACGGATCTAAGTCGATAAGACCTCCGTAAAACTATAAAAAACCCTAGCCTTCGCGCAATCTTTTGAATATCAAATAAAACTCGTATTCCATATTATTTTGTATCTGTTATTATATTATCGCAGGTTCAAAATTTTATGTTTTACGCCACCCTTTGCTTATGGGGAAGAAAATAAGGAGAAATATTACATTATTAAAAGTATTATGGCGTATTGAAAAAAATAGGAAAGACAAATATTATACAGTATTAATTAAATGGGAAAAAAAGTAGATTGAAAAAGTATGAGAGGTGATTATTATATTAATTAAATGAGAAAAAAAGTGGTGTAATATAAGGGAAATAGTGAGGGTAAAAGAGTAAAGTTGCAAAAAAATATATGACCTAAACTAGAAATAGAAAAGAAAAGGTGTTTCAGTCCGATTAGAAAACACTAAGATCATTCGAAATCGAGGGGTATAATATACGAGTAGTCCCATTACAACAACAGTCAAACTTGAGACGTATCTTGGTGATGGGCATCGTCAGGCACAAAACACGAAAGAGGAAGAGGGCGAAGAGGAGAAGGGAAGAAGAAGAAGAAGAAGAAGACAGGCTGAGTTCCCTCCCCGATGATATTCTAATCGATATTCTATCTCGTCTTCCTCTCCGATTAGCCATGTCCACAGAGGGTTTCTCATCACGATGGCGTGGTCTCTGGACTCACATCTCCTCTATCCATCTAACCAGCACTGTATCCGTGAAAATACCAACCTTAAACCACACCACTTTCGGTGAAACCATAACCCGAATCACCTCACCCTCAATCCACAGCTTCACACTCAACTTTGCTGACATGTCTCAGCACCAAAATCTTGAGAATGCAACCTTCAATCTCAATTATGCTTGGCTCCGCCACATCTGTGACCGAAATAAATCTCCGTGAATTGAAGACAATTGGTACTCCTAATAAGCATCTCTATCTAGCTAGGTTTGTGTTGCCAGGTTTCTTTTTTCAAACGCAGTCGTTGGTGTCGATCGAGTTAGACTCAAAGTGGCTCTTTGAGTTGCCTGACAAAGGGGTGCCAATCAATCTTCCTAATCTAAAGAAATTACACCTTTCTCAATGCTTTTTCAGTTTCAAGCCTCTGGAAAGACTAATCAAGGCGTGTCCAGCTCTCGAAGAATTATCTCTCGGACATTTAAATCCGGAGTTGCAGTTTATTTACATGAATATTGCACTCCCAAATTTACGACGATTGTTTGTCAAACAATTAACTCACAAGTGCAGAGTTTTGCTGAATGCCCCAAAGCTCGAGTATTTGGCTCATGATATATCATCGTTAGCCACATTTAGCTTTGAAAAGGAATCAATGGTTTCACATAAAGCGCAAATCGATATTACTAATTGTTACAGTGGCCAAATAACAGAGGATTATATGAAGGTGATGTCCGAATTTTGGGGGATGTTTTCAAATGTTGTTATCCGTACCCCCAATGTTTTTGTACAAAACAACCCATGTTGGCCATCGGGTATGTTTTGTAATGCAACTTGGCTGACACTATCATTGGACACATCCCACGACATCAACACTTTGCTGGTGATACTGGAACTGTGTCCTGTAGTAGACATTCTCACGCTACGAACTTGGGATTCAGACGGTTATACGGTGGGTCCTGTTAGCACCTTGCGACGAGCACTCAAGAAGATAATAAAGATAGGAACCAAGTGTGAGAGTAATAAGGCCAAACCAGCCGAATCATTCCTAGAGTACTTATTATGCAAATGCCTCAAATTGAAGGACGTGTTCCATGTTATAGTAAATTGGAGTAATAGTGATAAGGGAAGTACAGAAGATGCACGAAAGCGGGAAATGAAGCTATGTAAGCCAAATCAATAAGAAGATTTTATATGGTGAAAAAACTATGTAACTATTATTAGTATTTTTTTTAATAAACAAGAACAAAATATTAACTAATCACATCAAATCGAGCTGCTCGCGAGCTTTTCGAGCCGAGCCACGCCTTGCTCAGCTCGACTCGCTAAGTTGTCAAGCCGAGCCCGAGCTCGAGCCGAGCTTTGACCGAGCTTTGATCGAGTCAAGTTCGAGCTGCTCGCGAGCTGTCTCGTCTCATTACCACCCCTACCTCTATTCATCTAACCAGCACTGAATCCGTGAGATTACCAACCTTAAATCACACCCCTTTCTGTGAAACCATAACCCGAATAACCTCGCCCTCAATCCGCAGCTTCACACTGAACTTCAGTGACGTACCTCAGTACCGAAGTCATGTCAATCTCAATTATGATTGGTTTCGCCATATTTGCAACCGAAATCTCCGTGAATTGAAGGCAATTGGTGCTCCTAATAAGCATCACTATCTAACTAGGTTTGTATTGCCTGTTTTTTTTTTCCAAGCGCAGTCGTTGGTGTCGATCGAGTTTGACTCAAAGTGGAGCTTAGAGTTACCTGAGAAAAGGGTGGCAATCAATCTTCCTAATCTAAAGAAATTACACCTCTGTCACCGATTTCTTAGTGTCGAACCTCTGGAAAGACTAATCAAAGCATGTCCAGCTCTTGAAGAATTATCTTTGGAGTATATACCAAGGAGTTGGCAGTGGCCGATTATTTACATTAATATTTCACACCAGAATTTACGAAGATTGTTTGTTAAAGGCTTAATTGGCCACCACAGAGTTGTGCTGAATGCCCCAAAGCTCGAGTATTTGGCTGTTCATGTATCAGCGTTAGACACATTTTGCTGCAAAAAGGAATCAATGCTGTTGGGCCTGTTGCAGGAAGCACTAATCGATCTTACTAATTATTTCCGTAGCCTAATAACAGAGGATTCTATCAAGTTTTGGGAGGCGTTTTCCAATGTTGTTATCCTTACACCCGATGTTTTTGTACGAGACAATCCATGTTGGCTGTCGGGTATGTTTTGTAATGCAACTCGGCTGAAACTATCAATGGACTTGGCCCAGTCCAACGACATCAACACTTTGTTGGCGTTACTGGAACTGTGTCCTGCACTAGACATTCTTACGCTCCGAATATGGGATTCACATGGTTATACGATTGGCCCTGTTAGCACCTTGCGACGAGCACTCCAGAAGATAATAAAGATAGAAACCAAGTGCGAGACTAATAAGGCCAAAACTGCAGAATCATTCCTAGAGTACTTATTATGCAAATTCATCGAGTTGGAGGAGTTGTTCCATGTTATAGTAACTTGGAGTTATAGTGATCATCAGGGAAGTACAGAATATGCACAATACCAGGAAATGAAGCTATGTAAGCGACTCTACGAGTGTCGAGTAGTATCAGGAGGGTGTGAGGTCGAATTTGTAGGGAGATTCTTCGAGTTTCCTTCAGAAGGCTCATCATAAAACTTGTCTACCTAATGGTGATTGGTGAAGATTCTCCTGTTGATTGACCGCTGAGTCTGCTTTATTTGAAACGGTTTCATGTCTTACAATAGCCACTTTTGCAATTCTCGGTAACTCTTTTGCTTATAATAAATTCATAATTAAACTACCGGTAACTTTGCTTTTAACGACAACATTGTCAAGTCGATCTCATTGTCAAATCTGAATCCGTTGACGAAACCGTCTTGACCGATATACATACGGACACCTTTACATGTGAGACCGACTAAACGTGTTAGATTATTTACACATCTTTGAGTTTAGTTAACTTGACCAAGTGCGAAATTGATAGTGAGAGAGACACAAATCTGTAACACACACTCCACGTTATACATTACTTCCCCTGTCTCGTTCATTTGTTTGCTTTGAGCCTTTGATTAAAATAATTCTCAAAATAAATATAAAAGACAAACAAATGAATGAAACGGAGGAATCGTATATTATAAGTCAAGGCGGCTGCGTATAGGTTTTTCGATTCTCACCTGCGAGGTGCGACTTAGTTCACTTTTCTCTAGAAAAAAGAAAACGGTATCATATACAAAAAAATACCGAAATTGTACTCCCTCCGTCCCAATGAATTGTTTGCCTATTCCATATTGGGGCGTCTCAATGAATTGTTTGTCTTTCTATTTTAGGAATGTTTTTATATGCAATTTGATCATTCTCATGAGTTTTGCTCTACATGTCACTCCCTTGGGAGTATATTTTAGTGTTCGATATTTTGCTCCTTATTTTTTTATATCTAAACATACTACTACCATATAATATAAAATAAATATCTTTAGATGTCAAAGAATATATTCTTTTCTTATTCCGTACGACAGATTTTAACTAGAAATTGGAATCTGTGGTAGAGTTTAATAGAAGAGAAATCGAGCCACAAAAAAAAAACAATAAGACCCTCGCATACCAAAATCTCAGCAAAATTACTGAAGTTGTAATCCCCACAATCATTTAATAATTAAGTGCGCTCTTTGTTGAACAAAAGAGGCAGATCGAACTTGAGAAGTATCTTTGCGATGGACCTCAAGGACAAAGCAGAAAAGAGGAAGATGAAGGAAGAAGAAGAAGACAGAGTGAGTTCCCTCCCCGATGAGATTCTAATCGAAATTCTGTCTTGTCTTCCTCTCCGATCAGCCATGTCCACAGCGTGTTTCTCATCACGATGGCGTGGTCTCTGGACTCACATCTCCTCTATCCATCTAAGTCATCTAACCATCTCCGCCGATGGAATACCTGACTTATACCAGACGACCACTTTGGGATTGGATGAAACCATAACCCGAATCACCTCACCCTTAATCCGCAGCCTCACACTCGACTTCACTGACGCGTTTCAGGAACCAAGACTACTTGGGTTTACAACAATCTTTCTCAATTATGCTTGGTTTCGCCGCATTTGTGGCCGGAATCTCCGTGAATTGAAGGGAATAACTACTCCTAACCATCGCAATATACAAATGTTTAGATTGCCCGGTTTTATTTGCCAAACGCAGTCGTTGGTGTCCATCGAATTTGACTCAAAGTGGAGCTTACAGTTGCCTGACGAAGGGGCGCCAATCAATCTTCCTAATCTAAAGAAACTACACCTTTGTCAATTCTATTCCAGTGTCGAGCCTCTGCAAACACTGATCAACGCGTGCCCAGCTCTCGAAGAATTGTCTTTCCAGTACGTGTGTGGCCATAATGGTTCACTGGTTCACCGGTCCACTACTGGAAACATTATTATTAATATTTCGCACCAAAATTTACGACGCCTGTTTGTTAAACGCTTACTTGGCACCTACAGAGTTGTGCTGAATGTCCCAAAGCTCGAGTATTTGGATATTTATGTAGCAACGTTAGCCACATTTAGCTTTGAAAAGGAATCAATGGTGTTGCCTGGAGCACAAATCGATTTTACTAATCATTACTATGGCCTAATAACAGAGGATTATATCGAGTTAATGTCCAAATTTTTGGGGGTGTTTTCTAATGTTGGTATTCTGCGGCCTTATGTTTTTGTCAACTCATGTTGGCCGTCGGGTATGTTTTGTAATGCAACTCGGCTGACACTGTTAATGGACACGTCCCGGTCCCACGACATCAACACTTTGTCGACATTATTGGAACTGTGTCCTGTAGTCGACATTCTCACGCTACGAACTTGGGATTCAGACGGTTATACGATTGGTCTTGTGAGCACCCTGCGACGAGCACTCAAGAAGATAATAAAGATAGAAACCAAGTGTGTGACTGATAGGCCCAAACCCGCAGAATCTTTTCTAGAGTACTTATTATGCAAGTTCCTCGATTTGGAGGAGTTGTTTCATGTTATAGTAACTTGGAGTTATAGTGATGAGGGAAGTACAGAATATGCACAAAACCGGGAGATGGAGCTATGCAGGCGACTCTACGAGCGTCCAATGGTTTCAGGAGGGTGTGAGATCGAATTTGTAGGGAGATTTTTCAAGGTGACGCGAAAGGGCTGCTGTCATAAATTCTGGAATAGCTAATAATGGCAAAGATGTTTATTGTGAAACGGTTTCATGTCTTACAATGACAGCTTTTGTGGTTCTCGTTAACTACAGTTTCATAAACTAGTTTGTATTTCATTTTCATTTCTTTGATTTGTTGTGTTACAGGAGATAATCGACTACGCGCAACTTTGCTTTTCATGACAACATTGTTAAAGTTGATCTCATTGTCAAATCCGAATCCATTCATGGAACTATATATATACAAGATCACCATCAATCCATCCACAAATGAGACGAGATAACCTTCACATACAAACTCATGAATATTGAAAAGATAAGTATGGATTTCCCGAGAAACATGAATATGACTCCTATAAATATGACACGTATAAAAACCACCCACATTGTCCAAACTCGAAATATCCAACAAAATTAGGAAAGTCTACTATTTCCTAATCCTACTATTATTAGGAAAATCTATTATTTTCTAATCCTATTATTACTTACGGTTTTTCTAACGTGTGTCCACTGGACACAAGTTAATATGCTTCTTAGTATTTCAATTTATCGTGATAATATCATTGTTATATATTCTTTAATAAGCATATTAACGTGTGCCCAATAAGCCCACGTTAGAAAAACTGTATTATTTATCAGTATAATATTTCAGAGTTGGTTGTAATTAGTTTATGATAATAGTCTTATAAGTTTCCTAATTTGTAATTTCATTAGAACGAAGAAGCGTCTAAGATTAGTATAAATATGATTAGTGACAAAAGAGGAGATTGAACTCGAGACCTATCTATCTATCTTCGTGAGGGACAAAACACGAACATGAGGGAAGAAGAAGAAGACCGACTACTGAGTTGCCTCCCCGACGATATTCTTATTGAAATTATATCCTGTCTTCCTCTTCGATCAGCCATGGCCACAGCTTGTTTCTCATCACGATGGCGTGCTCTCCCTACTCACATCTCCTCTATCCATCTAGCCAGCTCCGAATTCCCCAGAAAACCCAACCCCACTACTTTCCATGAAACCCTGACCCGAATCACCTCACCCTCAATCCGCACCTTCACACTCGACTTCCCTCACCAGTCTCACTATCAAACACTTGATCTCAATTATGCTTGGCTTCACCACTTCTGTGACCGCAATCTCCGTGAATTCAAGGCCATTGGTACTCACACACATTACCGTTACCCGCCTGTCTCTAGACTGCCTGATTTTATCTGTCAAACGCAGTCGTTGGTCTCCATCGAGTTAGGCTCAACCTGGAGCTTACAGTTGCCTGACGAAGAAGGGGTGCCAATCAATCTTCCTAATCTAAACAAATTACACCTTTCTCACAGCTGTCTTAATCCTAATTTAGAGGCTCTGCAAACACTAATCAAGGCGTGTCCAGCTCTCGAACAATTGTCTTTCCAGTATGAATGCCCCCATACTGCTTCACGGCCTTACTGCTCCACTACTGTAAACATTATTCTTATTAATATTTCACACCAAAATTTACGAAGATTGTTCGTGAAAGGCTTACTTGGCAACCACAGAGTTGTGCTGAATGCCCCAAAGCTCGAGTATTTGGCTATTCATGTAGCAACGTTAGCCACGTTTTGCTTTGAAGAGAAATCAATGGTGTTGCGTGAAGCACAAATCGATATTACTAACTCTTACCGTGGCCGAATAACAGAGGATTATATCAAGTTGATGTCCGAATTTTTGGGGGTGTTTTCTAATGTTGTTATCCGTACACCCAATGTTTTTTTACGACGCAACCCATGTTGGCCGTCGGGTATGTTCTGTAATGCAACTCAGCTGACACTATCGACGGACACGTCCCATGACATCAACACTTTGTTGGTGATACTGGAACTGTGTCCTGTACTTGACATTCTCACGCTACGAATTTGGGGTTTAGACGATTATACAATTGGCCCAGTTAGCACGTTGCGACGAGCACTGAAGAAGATAAAGATAAAAAACAAGTGTGAGACTGATGCGACCAAACCCAGAGAATCTTTGCTAGAGTTGTTGTTGTGCAAACTCATAGAGTTGGAGGACGAGTCGTTCCATGTTATAGTAAATTGGAGTAATGGTGATCACGGAAGTACAGAATATGCACGAAACAGGGAAATGAAGCTACGTGACCGGCTTTACTATCATCCAGTCATTTCAGGAAGGTGTGAGATCGAGTTTGTAGGGAGATTCTTGAAGATGTCGCGAAAGGGTCGTCATAAAATAAAGGTCGATAGCTAAATATATATAGCAAAGATGTTCCTGTGAATTGATGAATGAGTTTGCTGTGTGAAACGGTTTCATGTCTTACAATAGCGCGCAGCTTTTGCAACTCTCGGTAACTCTATTGCTTACAATTTCATAAATAACTTCGTTTGTATTTCATCTTCGTTTACTCGTTTACTAATAATACATGAATTATCGTTTTACAAAGAATGTTCATTTGTACCGAAGATATTTTAGCTTAGTGGTTAAGACTAGGTGCTCCTCGATGAACTAAAAAAGAATGCTCATTTGTAGGCAAATGAGAATCGCCTATGAATTCAATAGTCATTTATTAATTGTATGATTACCAACTTACTACTCACAATTTGATAAATAACGATAGGAAGGATGCTATACATAAATAACACATGCAATAAGCCAATATTTCAAATTGCACATATATTATACTCTATAAATCAAGGGCCTCTAGGAGGTTTGAACTAGAACCTCTAGATAGCAATCGGAATCCTATACCACTAGACTACATTTGATCACTTGATAATTTACTACATTTATATCATCTTATCCTTGTTTGTTAAGGTTTTTTTTTTCCGAAAATTTATTATTTCAAAAACCCGTCATTTCTAAAGGCGGGTTTGCTCCGCCTAAATACGACTCTCGCTCCGAACCTCCTAGAGCCCCATTTTGTTAATTAGTTTTCAATCCGACCCGAAACGATAATAAGTTTATTTAAGAGCATTATTTTGAAAAAAAAAATCATGATTTGGGGAAGACAGAATACAATGCTTTGTCAAATTAAGACGGATGTTTAACTATTTCCTCTCATCCATAATTTTTTACATATGTTTTTTAACCATTTTTTAAGAAAAGTGATAAAAGTAAAGTTATTATTATAAATCAAATGGTTTTATGAGTTCACCAAACTTGAAATAAAAGTAGTGACATTTTGTGTAAATAGATGTAGTATATGAGGATTATATGGTAAAATATTTGTTAACAAGCCAATTGGTTTCGTGATGGTTAAAAAAGACTTTAAATTAAATAATCAACTAAAAATTATAAAAATATTATCATTAGCTTTGTAACAATATTTATATTCTTCAACTTGCGGGCAAGTCAAGCACTTACCGACATATGCATTAAATGATACTCCCTCCGATTTTAAATTATTGCCCCATTTGGGTAATATATGTGAGGAGTATTATATTGAAATGGGGCAATAATTTAAAACCGGAGGGAGTATTACTCTATTACCTTTGAAAATTTTAAATTACTTTCTTAAATCAAAATGTAAAGATTGAAAATGTTTAAAGTTAATAGGGTACCGATTAGATATTTATAAGTAATCACTAAATATAAAATTATAAACTTACCGTACACTAATACACGATATCTATACTAGTTACCAAAGGACTGCAAAGTTAAATAGTACTCCGTAGTACAAACTATAAATACAAATACAAGGATAAATAGAGTAGAAGCGTAGGAGCTAGATGTGATGAAATGTAAGTTGGGCGCCAAATTGAGGACGAAGAGCTCCTGAAGTTGTGGTAGGAGCATGGACATACGAAGGTGACAATTCAAAAGTGAAGCGTTGCAAAATCGTCACCAGCGTGAATTTAGCCTGCAACATAGCAAAATTGGAGCCGATACAAATGCGAGGCCCCCATCCAAATGAAAACAGCGACATGTTACCCTGAGTCGCCTTTAAAACACCCTCGCAAAATCTATCTGGATTGAATTCCTTGGCATCACAACCCCACAATTTCTCATCATGTTGTACGTAGACGAAAGGCAGGTGAAGGTGTACACCACTCGGAAAAAGCATGTCTCCTATTTTGGTATCATGCTTCACCTTCCTAACTACAGATGTTATGGGTGGATACAACCTTAACACCTCCTGTAGTATCATATTAACCTGTTACATGACAATTCTGTTCAATTACAGCACTACTGACAAGTTGATTACCAACGAAATTTTGAAAAGTGGGTACTCAATTCATCCCTTTCGATCCCCCTGTTGACTACCGGATTCATAAACTCAACAAAAAGTGTCAAATAACGCCAAACATATGTAATAACACGCGAACATGAAGAATAATGAATCAAAAAGCAAGTATATATGAAATGAATGAAAGACGACGCACCTTCTTCAAATCATTTAGGCCGTTAAAATCGGGTGCAGTATTATAGCCAAATTTGTCGAAAACTTCTCGTCGGGCCAATTCTTGCCAATCTTTGTATTTACCCAACAAAATAAGAGTCCATACTAATAAGGTGGATGTTGTTCCTTGTCCGGCGATATAGAACAGTTTGCACTCTTCAATTACTTGTTTTAAACTCAACTTTGTATCATTCTTTTCATTCTTATTAGAAGTATAACCTTGGTGACAAGATTTCAACAAAATGCCCAATAAATCGTCTTTGGGTGCGTCTCCGGCTTCCATCGCCTTACGTCTCTTGAGTATCATATCTCTTAGTAATGTCTCAATTTCATCGTTAATCTTTGCCGCCTTCGTGTTTGTCTTCGTTGGAAGAAACCTGAAATATCATACAGCAACATCCAGACAGTCGGATCAATTCAGGTTACGGGTGTGGACTCGGATCCATTATATATGCTAGCTAGGTTCATATATTACCTGGAGCCGGGAATGTAAACAGATTGGAGAGCAGGTACAATAATGGCAAGTTGTTCGCGTAAGAGCTCGAAAACACGTTTGCCTTCACGAAAACAGGTTCCAAAAGCAGCACGTGAAATGGCATCGGCAGACATATCATGGAGACTCGGCCATATATCTATCTCAAAACCACCACCACCTCCTGCTTTTTTCTCCCATTCATCGATCATCCCATTGCAACTTACTTCTAAGGCTGATAACATGTGCTACATACATACAACAACATTCATCAAACAAATACCAACCCGTAAGTGAAAAAGTACATAAAAACTACTTAGTCGATCAATGTGTGAGAAAAATGACAGTTTGAGAGTAAATGTGATTCTGATGAGTATGTACCTTGAGTTTGTCAGTATGAAATGCAGGATTGATTAACTTCCTATCTTGAGCCCATTTTTGGCCTTCAAGTCTTGACAACCCAACTGAAAGTTTAACCAAAAGTGGGTGTGTGATTGGCTTTTCAAATTCATGAATCTTCATCATTATTTCCCTAATCATTTCTGGCTTCGTCACTAGTATTGTTGGTATTGGTCCCTCCCATACGAAGGATCCTTCTCCTGCCATTATACATTCACCAATTCCTTACACTTTTTCTAAAACATGATAGATCATAGTTACTAGTTACTATACCATGAAACCGTCTTTTGTATAAAAAAAAATTTACTCATTTACTAATAATACATGAATTGTCTTTTTACAAAGAATACCCATGTTTATGTGAGTGAGAACCACCTATGAATCCAATAGTCATTTAATTGTATGATTATCAACTCTCTCATTGTCTACAATTTTACAATTTTTAATTTAAGACGCGTATATGTGACACATTATTTGCAAGTATGTTTATTAGTTTCTTACAGTAACTCTTATGTGAGACGGTCGATATCACGGCTCCATTTCTAAGAGAATCTATTAAATTAGCAACACATAAAGTGAAAGAAGTAGCTAGAATATAAAGATACCATAACCCTTGATGGTTTGGTAGTAGAAAGGCATGATACGTGGGTAACAATCGTTTGAAAAATGATCCATGGGCTTGGAATTGCTTTGTCGGGTCATCAAAGCAATTTCTTTCTGGTTACCATGTAAAAACTTGTAAGGATGGCCACAAAACCCGAGACTTCTAAGTCGTCTTTCGAGTCGTTTGGGCTTGAACCACACCCACTCTGTTGCTTTCAATACCCATATCGTAATTAATAAAAGGGCGAAAGAAAATACGATATTGCTCAAATTTGCCTCCATTAATCCTAAAGTTATTAGAGAGGGAAATGATGGAGTTCGTAAACTTAAGAGAACTATTTATAACAAGGGACTTTTCCCAACAGAGAGTCAAGATAGAAGATGATTTGTGATGAGGCAAAGACTGGTTGATAGGTGAATATGAAAAGCTTAGATAATGTAATGAAAAAAGTGTTGTTAGACAGAAATAGCACTTACGTGTAGTTAATGAATGAGCTACATACACAATAATCTTGATTTAATCAAGGATAAAGTATGTAGTAGTACGTTGAAGATAAGAGATGAGGTTGCACTCAAAATAGAACATGAAAATGAGACCCAACATCCAAATTCAGCCATGTCTACCCCTGACTTCCGAGACCCTCTATCAAACAAGGAAATTTTGATGCCCAACATTGCCGGCTCTTCTTTAGGAAGATAAAGTATACTTGCTGTAAAGCGTTGGGATTGACGATCTCTCGCTAAGTTATTTGGAGACGGGAGACCAACACCTTGATCGTGGCCTAACATAACTCTTTAATCTAGTACAGTACCTAGCTAGTTTCTTAATAAGCATACTCATTTTATGTTTGACGGTGATTCGTACCTTGTAGCGCCATTTTTACTTTAAATTGTAAAACAATCACCAATAAATTTATTGTGAGAGCGTCTTTTCGGAGGCTTAATCATCATACGTATATCATAGGTATGATAATCACGTAATCTATTTTTTTAATATTTTATGGTTGTACAAGAGTTCAATACAAAAACTAACATTGCAATGTTAGTGCGCTTATGGTTTAATTCATGCATAAGTCTAAATCACACCCATATGAAGGAGATACCCACCTCATAAGCCCAAATGAGATTAGGTCCCAAAACCAGGTTTTTGATTGAACAACATAAACAAACAACCAGCTTTGATTAACTCGAGTGATAGGAACTCTCTTATCCAACCATGAAAATATGAGATCAAGGATTTGATTCTTACCTGCAACATAGTGCGCTGCGCTCACTTGAAGAAGAAAAAAAGGGCTAAAATTTTCTGATACCTCCTTCTCATCATTTTCCTTAATTGCCTCTTCTTCTCTTGCAGCTATTTCCTCCTCTCCTTATTCTATACCTTGCCATTTTTTCCTATTTTCGTTATGCATCTTATAACCATTAGAGTAAATCTAGAAACAAGTCTCAAGACTTTGGCGACTCATTCTTCATGCAATGACTCGAGATTTATCAATATTGTACCAGATTACAACTAGACGAAAGCGGAAATTAGACACAACCCCTTTTTGAATGAGCCTAAGATGGCAAGAACGACATACACAAACGCTATAAATTTCATGCAAAATAATCAGCGTAAATTTAGTTTAAGAGCACTCTTCTTTTCTAATAAGATTTCATCTTCAGTTAGTCACATTAGTATTATTTTAGAATAGGGTTCTCCCAGCATGTGCAATATGTTGCATTATCCTAAAATTTGCAAAAGAGAAACTAAAACACATCTCTAGATCAAATAACACATAGTAGCATCATAATCAATTCAAGGATTTTTGTAAGATCATTCATGATATTCAGCAATTAGTAAACCAATCCATACATCAACTTTATTCAACCTAGTTGTTGAGTGTTTAGTAAACCTATGTTGCCCTGAGACTTCACGTAGGTGGCATGTCGTATTATCCTTTGTCTGACAACACTTAATTCGACCCTTCATTTTTAGACAAAAAAATTGAAAACTTCACCCAAAATAACTGTATTTGACACTCCGCCATGTGTAAGGCACGACACCGTGTCGGAGAGTCCTGATAAAACAGTGTTGAACAACATATTACAATAGTTTAATGTTGTCCAATCTAATATTCTATAGTTTGATTTCATCTTGAGTTAGTCACATTATTTTATATAGGCTTCTCCACACAGTAGCCTCATAATCAAATCAAAGATTTTAATAAGAAATCATTCATGATATTCAGCAATTACTAAAACAAAAATAGTTCGCTCTAGTGGTAAGAACTTTCTTACTCTAACCAAGAGCTTTGATTCTTACCATGGACATAGTGCGCTCATTTGAACCAAAAACAAAAGTAAACTAACCCAAACATCAATATCATGTAACACACACACAACAAAATAAATTGCCATATTCTTTCCTTCAGCAATTTACCTAGTTTATATCTAAAATAAGGCAAGTTTTAGATAGTATTTGACTAAAAACCCTCAGCTTACCACTACATCAGTGCTTTTAGCTTTCTTGGTTCCATTAGAATATGCTGTTTCCGGTCCCAGTGAAACCAAGATATAGTTCAAAAATGAAGAGAGAAATATTCGTTTAAAACAAACATAGAAAGGTGTTTTCCAAGATGAGGTATTAAATTACATTCTGACCAATTATAAGCATTAGCTTTCGGTGAGATAATACATTTGTATGTTCGCTTCAACTAGAATATAAGACGTATTCTTTTTATGCTTTAATGCCCACATTATTCGAGTTTTATTAATCCCCATAAGCCAGTTCTACGTATTAGCTTTGTGATTCCTACATTTCTTTCTAGCAACGAATAATTCGGGTCATTAGGAGCCTAATCACTTTAGAAAAAACCCGACCAGAAGGTACAACACTGATCAATGACAAGTTAGAAACATGACGACTAATAGTGAAAATTGAATGTGTACCTACCCATGATGAGCCTAGAGAGATACAAGTATTGCGCGTAATAGTGAAAACGCATAGGGTACCTACCAAAAGATGACTTTAGAAAAACACAAGGATTAAAAGTGATAGTGAAAATGCAAATGGTAGAACCGTGGACGAATTTAGAAAAACACGGGTATTAAAAGTGTAAGTGAAAATGCAAATGCAAGGGTTCCAACCAAAGATGAGTTCAGAAAATGCAAATGCAAGGGTCCCGTAGTTGCTAAAAGATACTGTACTACTCTGTTGTAGTTTGATTTCTTTTTAAATTGTGACATTATCAATTAATCCGAATTTCAGTTTCTACAAAATGAAGTACCTACCCAGAGAACCAAGCAAGTTTTTTCAGTAAACTGGAGTTTGATTGCAGGAACTCACAGGGTTTCCAGTTCCAACACTAACCAAACACATAGTTAGAGGAGGTTCGTGAGAGCTGTGAAAAACCTTTCTGCGTGCCAGAGAAAGAATATTGGTAATCCCTCTCCACAATGTGCTTTTATTTGTATGTCTATAAGCATGGACCAATGTACTAGTCTTTCCTGTACCTTGTGATCAAGAAATCCACTATTGAGACAAAATGTTGCTTATTCTTTATACTTTTAACATCAAATGAAGGAACCATCCTGACCTAACAGGCTAAAAGCATATATGGATTGTCTTCTTAATTCATCATCCAATACCAAAACCGTTTCCCCGAACAATATCATCTACGAATAGATTTTACCATAAGCAAAACTCACTGGACAGTTGCTGCTTACACGGAAAACTTTTAGACATTCTAAACAACAAAATCATTTATACGGGCCAAAAAGCCAAATTACTAGGTAATTCATTTGATCTGCTACATCCAAGGGCTATAAAGTATTTCTAACTGTTCACCAGGTAGTTATGTAAGAAAATGCTATTAGGCACGACAGTTATGGCTCATATCTGCAATCTATATTGAACTAGAACTCGGATTACAAGTGAGGTCCAAATTATAATCCTGGAAAACTTTTTTATTTATCTATATTATCAATGAGCACGGAGCCATAAAAGAATGTTATCTTCGTGCAGTGTCAAAGAAAACTACCCAACTGAGATTCTCTAAAAAAAAGGTTGATTCCATGGAAACAATAAACATCAACAGTTACATAAACAAAAAACACTAACCTCCACAGCCAATTAGACTAAAAGGGAATTTGCCTGATGCGATTGGTAGTCCAGCTGAGATTCTCGTCTTGTGGCAGCATTAATTTTCTATTGGAAGAACAAAAGCACAATAAGTAATAGGACACACTTTATACATAGAAACAGGTATAAACCACTACTTCACAGCCCACTCCCACCCTATCTTACCTCAAATGTAAGGGAATGTTCAGTCAGCTTTGGCTACCATACTAGTATACTACCATAGGGTAAGACCAATGTAGTCTTAATGTCTTATACTAAAGTAGGGTGTGAAACTTCAAAATTAAATATTTGCCCTCACTCACCAGCCACCATGTTTTAGAACCTTACTTAGAACTCAATGAACCATCAAAATTCAAATATATCATAAATTTGTAACAACCATTGCATAAAATAGGAAACAAACCAAAGGGTAGACGTGGAAAAATGTTAGCAAACCTCATCCAGCAGACCCTTGCGTTTTCTTCAGTAGAATCTTGTTGACCCAATATGAAAATGCCTGAAAGAATGGTAGGATGAATATGACAGACATAAGATTAACATACCGGGATTCCAAATTAAAAAATCAGGAAAATTTTAACAAAACTTCCTCTTAAGAATTTTAAGATTTAACAAATTAGAAGACCACAATGAAACCTCCAAAAGACTAAAAACAACCAAACAAGTCCAAAAGTTCAAGGTGTGGATTCTGTCTTATCAATCGATTTTTAACGTCGAAAAGGTGAAAATATAAAGTAATTTATTCAGCATACAACGTGTCAAGAAAAGGCTTCAAGCACAGAGAATCTGTAACATACCCCACAGCATGACAGTTTGTGGCCATCCGCACCATAAATACCCAGCCTGGCAAACATGTCTCTGTAAACTTGAGAGTGAATATTTTCCCAGTGTCATTTTCATTGTTCTGGAGCTCGCAAAATTCACCTGCCTTCAGTGAAGAAGGTGACATTTACTTAGCTTGCCTTTAAAAACGAATGTGAGCACAAAGAAGCCACCTTTCTTTGAGGTGTCCAAGTATTAAATGTAGATGTTACTGCATTTTCTACCACAATAAAGTCGACTTCTCCAGCCTCAGGTGAAATTCATGATTTTTCAAAATCCTAAATAATAGTCTACGAGAAACAAAAACGTTATTGCTGCTACTGTAAATAAATAGGAGCTTCATCTTCTATCTCAGGTGCTAATATTGATCTAGGAGCCTCTGGTCCTCACACTTTCACACTTCAAACTGAACATTCTTCTTCACAAATAAAATTCCCCTCTTATAACAAACTGTAATTTTGTAAATCACAAAGCTGTCCGTATTTTGCAAGCCTATTTGCACAATGAATCGCATATTTTCCATGTGCAAACAAGCGCAAGCTCTTCTTAGTTTCCCAGGGGCAACTAACACAAGCTCCATAAGCTTTCAGAATCAGAAGAAGGTGGTGATTGTGATGGGTGCAACAGGGACTGGCAAATCAAGACTCTCAATCGACTTGGCAAACTATGTTCCAGGTGAAATAATAAATTCTGATAAAATGCAAGTTTATAAAGGGCTAGATATTGTAACCAACAAAGTGACCAAAGAAGAGTGCCAAGGTATACCCCATCATCTCTTAGGGATAGCAGACCCAAATGCTGATTACACAGCATCTGATTTTTGCCATCATGCAATTCGTGCTATAGAATCAATCATTGAACAAGACAAGCTCCCAATCATAGCAGGGGGATCAAATTCATTCATTGAATCCCTGGTGAATGATGATCCCTTGTTTGCATCAAGCTACCAGTGTTGCTTTCTCTGGGTTGATGTATCCCTACCCATCCTCCAACGCTTTGTGTCAAAACGGGTTGATCAAATGGTAAAAGCGGGATTGGTCGAAGAGGTTAGAGGGCTATTCGATAGCCAAACAGATTACACAAAAGGAGTTCGACGTGCAATTGGTGTTCCTGAGCTAGACGAATTTTTAAGGAAAGAAAGGAATGCTAATGCAGACCCAGAAACCTTGGACACTCTTCTACATGAAGCCATTAATCAAATTAAAGAAAACACTTACAGGCTCGCATGCCGTCAGGTGAACAAAATTCATCGCCTAAGGGAATTACGGGGTTGGAATTTGCATCGTATAGATGCCACCGAAGCATTTCTAAACCACGGAAAAGATTCCAATGAAGCCTGGGAAAGGCTAGTTGTCGATCCCAGTACAATGATTGTGGCACAATTTCTGTACAAGGCCCGGAGCAAACCACAAGGTAAAACAATCATTCCAATAACCGTTTCGCCCATGGAAGCTTTGGCCACCGTAACTCACTAGATGGGGCTCAAACATTATCATTCTTATCAAATTCCTTCCTGTTACAGATAATAGTGATAAAGGTTGAAAAGTTACCTCATACGAAAACAGAAAAAAGAAAGAAAATAATATTTTGCACTAAAGATGTTGCTCTGAGTCTGTTATAGAAAGCCGTACATGGCGTACATACCTTTGGAATAAGTTTAGAAATAAGGAGCATGCATGGTGACTGCTGTATGATGGCGCATGCAGCAAAATCATCCGTACAATTTATACTTTGGGAAAGTAGACTGCCTATCATATGAAGAATAACCCAAATAAGACTTGTGATGAGGGTCCACATACCATTTTATAGGAATCAGGAACTGTGGATCCCACAAATAGGGAGTAAGCTCCCTTTTTCTAGAGGACATGTTTATCCTCTTATATTTTACTTTGTCCTTCCTGTATATATGAACAGTGTGCCACTTTTTTTCTGAAATGAAAGTTTATATTACACTTTGTATAAATGTGACCTAGATATTTCAATATTTGCACATTATCCCTAGTTCGCCTTGTGATGACCAAGGACATCAAACTATCAAAGTATGAAGATCACTGACACACGTGCATCGTAGCATATCGTAACATGACAGTATGACACAAATAATTTTACAATTATCACGTTATTTCACAAATGAAGTTTAAACATACTAAAATTAAGCTCCAGATTCTAACAAATATTCCAACACAGGTTAATCCTACCACACATTATTGTCACTCCATATCCTACCTCTACTGTACTGCAAACTGACTACAGAGGTTCAGAGAAACCAAGCAAGTGAATACATGAATTGAAAAACATAGATGTTTACCTTCTCTACAATTTGAAAATGTCAATATTCAAAACTTCTATCATCCTTCATTCATATTCAAAATCCAAATGATACTGCACATGCCCGAAAGTTCGAATTAGTTTATGATTTTGACACCTGAAAAGCATGCGATGCAAATACTGGGGTTAACTTTCTATCAACTAGACATCAAGAGATGCAATTATACAATAAAACCAAAGGTAATATCATGACAACAGCAGCCATGAACCAATATGGCAACGGTGTAACCTTAAAAATCATACTTTAGAAAGGCAGGAAGGGTTAGGGTTGTACGTAGAGAGGTAAATCTAGATTAAGCTGAACATAGTTTTTTTTTTTTTTTTGCCAACAGCTGAACATAGTTAGATGTGACGATTCATACAACTTGAAAAATATACATACACCAACTTACAATTAAGTAAAGGAATCCTCTATGGAGTACCATTCTTTTTTGAAATTATCTATTATATCCCTAAACTCAATGAAAAATTTCTCCAAACAACCTATATTCTCCAAATATATATGTTATGTTCCATCACTAATAATTGATTAACCATCAATACCTCGTGGAGTCATCAACATGATCATCATTCTTCATTTAATCATCAATAAGTATCTTTCATGACAACAACAAAAATCCTTTGAATAAATTAGCTAGAAGTATCAAGTATCAACCATAGACGACGATTTATAGTGGGGACAGAGGAATGGAAATACCACCACAATAAGGCTGATCAGAAGATACGAAGCTGATTAAGACTTACACAAAAGCAATTCAATAGGATACAAGAGAATTGACAGCAAATAGGACAAATATGGCTGAACACACATAACTTTTCCTTTCCCTTTTCTGTATCTGCTTGCTGAAAAGTTATAATGAATGAGATTGGATGCAATCACTCCCAAAAGATAAGTAACTAAGAACTGTTGATACTTCTTATCAAATTTCATCTCTAGAAAGAAATAAGAGATAGTAAAAGATAATCACATAAGTCATAATCAATCAAACTCAATTCTCAAGCATGCAAGACAAGCATCTAATGATATGGTTACGCAATTTTCTAGCCGAATTTTGTACTTATCATAGGTCATACCCGCTTTACAGTAGAGCACAGATAATATATTCCACTTAGGTTGTATCGACATGCTCATGAGTAACAACAGACAGTATTCGATTGCTGGCCTTACTTTTGAATAAGATTAGACTGGATATAAGTTGTCAATTTAGTCAATACTCAACAGTCAATAGTAGTATCATTCAACTCAGCTTCAAGTTCAAGCTTGCCTGCTACTATCACTACTAGGGGTGATTCACTACAGTATTCCTCATCGCTGATTATGACTACTACAAAACTACAATAAAAACAATATTACTATTGTGCCTGAAAGTCCAATAGCAAAGATCAGATGCTACTATATAATTCAACTGTGTTAAAGTATAGAGGTGTTTTTGGATGGCTTGCGGTGATAACGTCATTGAAAAGAGCACAGATCAGATGCTACTATATAATTCAACAAAAGCAGACAAATTAATAATCTCATTTCGCTTTATTCCATCTTACTCCACTAGAAATGGAAATACTGATTAGGACTACTTCCAGATAAAAAAAAATGCTAGGCTGAGACAAAGAAACACTTACACTCAGATTTCATCATCATGAATGCCTGGCTTTTTCGAGAATAACTTATATTACAAAAAAATGAACGGATACAAAGCCAGAGGCCTAAATGAACAATGTAAATATCAACAATTTCTGTCACCAGTTACCTACAAAAACAGAACATTCGAATTATTACATCATCTTTAGGGAATAGTGTATCATGATAAGAAGTTAACACCACATAAATATTCATAATGAACTTTTTCACGCAGAATTTCACCGGTATGTCATACACATCAATATTCTCGGGAGACTACCAGCACATCTATTATTCTAGCAATGAACCCCTTCAAATGTATAATTTGCCTGGATAAAGCCAGATGGATCCAAGCTAAAGAGAAGCTCTCTAATATGTAGACCTAAATTTGCAGATAATTTAACAGTTTACCTTCACAAAATAGCATACTCATCTTCTTGTTGAGGTAAAACTACCTAATCATTCAAATACACAAACTGAAACCAGCAGCCACAACGGGTCCACAGCTAGGACCATTGTTACAACCCAAAACAGCAAGAACATGTGCCACTTCAAATACACTACCATGTCCAGCATAAGCATAACTTACATTCCCAGACTCGTCTTCTCTTCTTTGAGCTCAGTCTTCAATAATATACATTTTCATCCCATCATCTCTAAGCCACAAGGCTTCGAGGTTCCAAGTCATTACACTAATGCATTCCTTATCATACTCCCATTGAACCCTAGAGAGCTTCCACACTTGGTTTTTCGGTATATTCACTGAAAGTCTCACTCGCTAATATAAGACACCAAAATAAGACCAAAGACCACACTACCCTCAATTCACCTATCTCACAAACACAAATCACTTCCACCAAAACTTCACCCACCACTACCAAGCAAGCGCGCCACTCCCCTAGGCCATCGCCACCCCAACGGCCAACCTCAGCTCCGAACTGCCGAACTCCCCTCCCGTGCTCTGAAATCACCACCCAAACACCTCAAAAATCCACACCAATCCCAATTTCCCCCTCCCCCTCTCCCTCGCAAATCCTAGATCAGTGTCTAAGGGGTGAGAATGGTGACGTGGGTGGTGCTAGATGTTGTAAGAACAATAGTTTTTGTGACGAAATATCATATATTTAACTTAACCATTTGAAAAGGTGGAAGGTTTCGAAGATAATGAGGGAGTATGATGCTTACTATGGTACTATGTTACTCTGACTTTTCACGTTGGTTGGGTGAAGCAGGGCCTTTGATCCAAAGCGACACAATAACACTATGTTTACTGTTTCACTAACAGTTGGGACTAACACAGTAACACTTGATATTGTCGTTTTTGATCGAACAATAGATCAAAAATCAAACACATGTACCCCCATCGCCTTAAGCTAAAAACTCACTTGAAAAATATACGGATTTTTATAGTACAACTTAGTGATTAGATCTATATAATTCAGTCGGAATGGCCAATATCTACTACCTTCCACGGTTATTTCTAGTCTACCCTCCCATAAGCAATTCTGATGAGGTCGCAAGAACATCGTTTATGCACGCATACAACATCATTGATATGTATATCATCATTTTCTGAAGTCCATAACATGGAATGACGCCGTAGTACACATACAACAGTCTAATTCGAGTTTTTGCAAGCATCTTTACAAATATGTCGGCCCGAAGGGCAACTCTGAGTGTTCCCCCACAACTTATACAGAGTATATCACATTCAATTGTATATATAAAGCTTCTAACATCCTTCAAATTAGGGAAAATCAATCAATTAACAAAACTATTACAGATAAAACAAATTTCAATCACCGAAATCGATAAAAATCCCTCCAATTCCATACAATCGATCAATATTGTGGAAGTAGTTTGATCAAATCAATGAAGTTGGTGTGAAGAAAATACGAGACGATAAAAGTTAGGGTTTCGATAAATTAAAGCAACAATTCGGAAATTAATTAATTAATTAACTAGGAATACAGAAACAGTGAAATTATTGAATGACTTACATCACGACATTGCAGATAATGAAGTGTGATGACTGGATTTGGGAGATGATGACCGTTGGTTAACCCTAAGGAATTATTGAGAGGGAATTTCAGGATTTTGGAGGGAGTTTTAAGCAGGGAGTTCAAAAAGTGACCCGGATCGGACTGGACCGTAAGGTCCGGGTCAGTTTAGACCGGGGCACGTACCAGTCTGGTTTCCTGATCGCAAAAAACTTGGTGACTGGTCCGGTCCGGTCCACACTTTAAAAAATATCAAATTTAGTGTATTTTTACATTACAGTCGGGTCCAAGTTTCTTTGTTAATTGGTCCGGTCCACGGGTTTGAATTTTTGGGGTTGCCGGTTCGCGGGTCAATCTGGTCCGGTCCGGGTTTGGATCGGTGAACCCTTCTAGTTGTAAGCACGGGTATGTATATACTCCATGCACCATGTATTTGTACGACTAAATGCGCGCTTCGTTGAAAAAAAACATTATTTTATCGTTCGTGTTTACTCAAAATTTGGAAGAAATATCGTCGATGTCTGTCACAGGTTCGATTCCCTCCCCAATCCCCACTAATGTAATGCGATTATGTAACACGGATGAATTTCTCAAAACTTTATTGATTAAGCTAATTGACATCGGTGGTTATAAACTTATAACGAATGAATTTCCCATGATGACGGTTTTATCTTCGTATGGTGTAATAGCCTTGCCTCAACCATTTGCTTTCCTCATTCGATCACCATGAACATAATCTAGCTACTTCAAGTTGTTTGAGTCATTTCGGCCCAGATCTAAGCTCGAAATCATCAGGCTAGGATTTCGAGAACAGAGAGTTCATACCTCCTAACCAGGTCTGTACATGTACATAGCTAATGAGCTAACCAATGCTTTGAGCCTTTGAGGAACTTGTTATGGAAATAAAGTAGGCTGGTTTGGAATAAATCAATATTAAAAAAAATGAACACAGAGGCTATCATGCCAAAGGATGTTATTTTGCACTAAATGTACGAGGACTGCTGCATGCATGAAATGGCGACAATGCTGCCCGCTACATGTTTATTCAACTGCAGGGCTCGACTTTCAAGGCTCTCTGTCCCTCTAACCGACAAAATCGCCGATAACTTCCTTCAATGGCGATCAGAACAATGGTTACACAAATTACCTCCCAAATGGCTCCAAGTTACTCCTCCGATACTTAGCTTGGCTCTTCATCATCTCCGTTTGCCTACTACTACAACCTAGTTATGTACATGGCGGTAACATGGGGGGTGTCTCAGCTTTGGTAGGGGTTCCACTTGTTCCAAGTCATTCATCTAACACCACCACAATGTGTGGGATTTGGTGTTGGGCCCCACTTACGGATTCCACGGTTTGAGGAACGGTTTTCCAGACGGGTCTTGCAATGCTGAAGGTGGTGGATTCCCCAAACTCCTCCACCCCATTGGATTCTTCAAGGTAGGCCCACTCGCTTCACCCCCGGCCCCACTCAAGTAGTCAAAGGGAGAGGTTAGGCCCACCACAGGGTTGGGAGTTCCAGGGTTGGGAGTTATGGAAATCCCAGGGTTGGCCATACCCATGTCTTGTCCATAGCTTGTTGAATGAATCATCATAGGCTCGGTTGACCCCACAGGGTTATTGAACTGGGTCCGAGGCTGAAGAGAATTGCACTGTGACAAGACGCTGTACAGGCTCTGATCACCACTCCCACTTCCAAGGCTTGTTGTTGAGAAAACCGGCACTTCAGGGGCCGTCCAACTACTATGACTGTGAACCGCCCTACTAGTATCGTTACCAAACCAACCCTGGTTCAACTGTCCCCCGGAGCTTAAATGAGATTGCATTTGGGTTGGGCCACGAGAATTAGTCCACTCCCTTGGGTTAAGGGTTGAAAAGTGGTCTGGGGGGCCCTGGAAACCATACCGGCTGTTGTCGGGGAAAACATTGTCATGAATGGTTTGATGATTCAAAAATAGCTCTCCGCGGCTACTATGGCTTTGAAACTGATTGGGTTCCAATAAAACATTACCCGGATGGAATACGGGTCCCGTCTTTTTCTGCTCCTGATGAAAACTGTCACGCAAAATTAGAGACTGCAGCAACGGCTCGTTTCTTTCTTTGGTTGCGAGAGAGTCGGTGAAGGGCATATGGTTGGTATGTCTGTTCAAAAGATCTTTGGTGTGGCCCGCTGGTAGATCATGCCCAAGATTAATCAGATGTGCTGGCTGCTCCGGGAATCGTGGGAGCCTGACACCCAGTTCACCAGAAGACGTAAACGGTGTCATTGGATGAGAAAGACCATAAGCACCTTGCAAACCCATTGGAGGCCATAAGTTGTTGACCGGTGAATGAGTCTTGGTAACGCGCTCTTCAGATGGTGAGCAAGCGTCGTGTATCTCGGAAGAAATTTGAACATTTTTCGAGTTCAGATCCATAGGGTTAAACCCCTGGTTCTTAGTCGTCGTCGTTGTTTTGTTCTCCACTGAGAAAACCCCAAGATCAATCGGACTGACTGTTTGCTTG
The DNA here is from genome assembly GCA_958450325.1 of Agrostemma githago. Taxonomy (NCBI): domain Eukaryota; kingdom Viridiplantae; phylum Streptophyta; class Magnoliopsida; order Caryophyllales; family Caryophyllaceae; genus Agrostemma; species Agrostemma githago. The sequence continues at coordinate 73,455,116 of OY288247.1, read as the reverse complement.
GTGACTAAAAGTGGAAGCCCGGCAGTTAGCTCATTAGAAGATGCAAATGGTGCCGGACCCGTTGAAGACCACATGTTGACAGATGGACGAGTCTTGGTGTGTGATATACCAAGAGATACTACAGATGGTGAGCAAGTTGCATGCGGCTCCGACGAAACCTGATTATTTTTCAAGTTAAGATCCATAGAATCAAACTGCTGGTTCTTAATCGTTGAAGTTCTATTCTCCATGGAGAATCCCCCAAGATCAATCAGATTGGCTGGCTGCTTGGTTACTAATTGTGGAATCCCAACAGTTAGCTTGCTAGAAGATGCAAACGGTGTAGAACCACCCACTGACGATTCTGGCAAACCCATTGAAGACCACATGCTGACAGGTGAATGAGTCTTGGTGTGCGATTTAACAAGAGATACTTCGGAGGTCTGGCCAACATGGTCTCCCGATGCTGAACAAGAAACCATATTATTCCGCGAATTTAGATCCATTGGGTCCAACTCCTCGGTTTTAACTGTCAATGATTTCTTCTCCACTGAGGAAACCGAAGACCACATGTTGACCGATGATTGTGTCCCAATGTGCGATTTACCAAGAGATGCTTCAGATGTCTGACCAACATGCTCTTCGGATGCTGGAAAAGTGACAAGTGTCTCAGAAGAAACCATATTATTTTGTGAATTAAAATCCATAGGGTCCAACTTATCGGTTTTACCTGTCAATAATTTTTTCTCCAAGGAGGAAGCCGAAGACCACATGTTGACCGATGAAAGAGTCTCGGTTTGCAATTTACCAAGAGATACTTCAGATGTCAGGCCAACATGCTCTTCAGATGCTGGTAAAGTGTCGAGTGTCTCAGTAGAAACCATATTATTTTGCGAATCTAGATCCATAGGGTCCAACTCCTTGGTTTTGGAAGCCCTAAATTCAGCATTCACATTTAGAGGAGAGTTAAGAAACGATTGATTGCCCTTGGAGGATGGATCAGGTTCTTTGTCGGAATTTACCACGGAATTTTGCGGAGCTTCTTTTTTTATTGAGGATGTATCAAACTTGTCATCCACAGTAAAAGGATTTGGCGAGGAAGGAGGATCAAGCTCTGGGTCTATATTTAGAGGAAGACTTTGTTTGGAAGTCTCGTTTGGAGAGGAGGATGGAGTAGGCTTATCGGAGTTATCACTATCGGAGACAGAAGCCGGAGTCCCAGATTTGTCGTCAGGGTGATTTTCTAAAGTCCCTCGAGAATTCCCATCTATATTCTGAGCATTTGCAATTGCCACACCAGTTGGCCGCACGAATTTCTCATTTTGAGCCTGAGAAAACAAATCAAGACTGTAGCTATGTAGCAAAAACCAGGCAAACCACAAATGGCAAATTAACACAAACCTCTGTGACAAGTGGTATTTTATCTTCCATTTCTTGGCACAAATAACCCATAATCTGCAGCCTTTCTAATTGCACTCTTCTCCATTTTTGTAACATTGCTGGAAGATCCTTGCGAACCAAATTGACCCTGCATAAACAAGAAGATTACACTTGAGTGCATGGTATTAAAATGCGACATTTATGTACTCAATGCCCAGTATGTACCACAATTTTGCCACTGCTACGTTACTTTCAGCTATGACAACACGGTGAAAAACGGCAAACCGTGGAGAAATATCTCAACTATTATTTTCTGGGAAAAATATTGGAAGCATGTGTACAAGCGTATATGCAAATGTTGGAAATATTTCTGAAAAAAAGGCCTAAAAGGGAAAGAGAGACTACAAAGATTGCTATAAACTCGAAATTCATATCTTTGAGATACAGTGACAATTTAGTGCACTTGGCAAATGAATTTAAAATTACGGCCACATTTGTCATAACCCGTTGCGTTACATCATATCCATACCAAGATTTTACTACTCAAACCATGACTAATATCATATTTTTTATACCATGCTTGAATGGTCTTAAAATTGAGGCGTCCCAGCTAGTAAAGCACACATACCAGTGCTCATGGATTCTCGTTTGTTCTTCTTGCTCAAACATCACATAAGGCTTTACATTGTAACTATCGAGGCTGCCTAGTAGACGATTTAGATTCTTAGGCTGAATAACAGGACCAGATTGCCCCATACTTGACACAAGTTCTTCATGCTGCTTCTTGCTAATCTGAAAAGGACAAACATCAGATATGTGATAGGTTCTTGAGTAGCGGACAATAATTCAGTTAAAACCACAGTCTCGCATGTGAGAGTAACACCCACCCGATTACTTGAATGTACATATCTAATTATAATTTCATATGGTTAATATGACATGAATTTTATGCAGTCGTTAAGAAACTGAAATCTACTAATGAAAAACCTCACCTTCACATAAGACATGTATTTGGTCCCATCATTGGAGGTGGTGCTTGCCTTCTGTGACTTTTCTGCTTTCTTAGGTCTCGGTAAACCCTTAATGCCATTGGGTGATGATGACCATTTCTCTTGTTTGTCTTTTTTAAACTCCTGATTGCGTATCCTAAAATTGAAGCACGCTAATCACATTTTCAAATCACCGAAATGCACTGCTGAACAAATAGAGCCAGGCCAGCCAACAGAAAAAGCCTCTAACGATGGCCGGTTATTCTCACCAACTCATGGAGTAATAATTCCAAGACCTTTACTCCCATTTCATGCACAATGTGGCTAAAATTCAAAACAAATAAACCAAACAGGCAAACAAGCCCTTTTGGCAACAAGTATTACTTTTGACAAAACAAGATCAAGCCTAATATCTAAGGAAAATGTTAGGTAAAAGAGTAGAAGCTATAAACTAGTTGTTCCTTATTTCATGAAGCAACGTAATTAAGACAGAGAGAATCTCAAGGGCCATCTAAGTAACTACGGAGTAAGAATTTTTGCTTGCGAGATATAGTTTCTTGGCCAAAGTCATAGTCAAATATGTCCCACTTTCTTTCTAACCATCCACATGGATCCATGACAATGAAACAGACGAAGAAGAACTGTACTCCATCTATTTCACTTGGTTCGACACATTTTCTTTTTTTCACATGAACCAAGCATGAAGGGAGAAAGAGGCTCCAAATTTATCATTCCATTTTTAAATTTGAGTAAGGTTGTAATTAAAATTTTGAAACTTTAATTAATCAAATGTGCCAATTGCCAAATCAGAATACATAAACCAACAAGTGAAATGTCTTAAAAGTGATATGAAACTAATCAAATGAAATTAAGCAAGTATTTACCTTCTCTGGATCTCAGCATCCCTGATGACAGACAGCTTTTGGTTGTCACTATAATATGATTTATCATCTGCGATTGAAGAAGCAGATTCATGTGCAGCATTTGCCTCAAATTTTTGAGAACTGAAACCGTTTGAATCAGGGAGAACAATTTTCTCAGCATGTCCTCTTGATCTGCCCAGAATGAATTTACTTCAGAAACCAAAACCACGACAGCATCATAGGATATCAGGAGACCTAGTTTATGTAACAAGACCTCTCCCTAGTCTCTATAAACTGACAAAGTCGAAAAGCTACTCAGAAGACAGCGTACAGCTTAAAAATTAGAAGCACTACATGAAGTTTTCACATAAAAAGAAGTATGAGCTATAGTTAGACCATATTTTCAAGAAATAAAAGCGATACATAAGTGATGTGTAAAATATAGCAAATCCTGATAAATATCTAAGGTAGTGTTTGAGAACTCGGAATTATAAATATCTAAAATATAGCGAAGCATGACAAATGACCTTGTTTGCCACTTTAATTAGCGAGGAAGATAAAGAATCTTAGAAACCCTATGGCATAGCTTGCTTCACAATGAATAAATGACAAACCTTGACGTTAATTTCAAAATCTCTGATTCTGGATCCTTTGCACTTCCACACCTTTCCTTCAACTTATGCAAATTCTTTATCATGCTGTCATAGAAAAGTCAGTAGTGGTGAAGTACTGGGTATTGGGTACTGACTATATGTAAATATGAATGAACCATAGACATGAAATGATTTTAAAAAAACTCACAACATACTTATCATGATACTGTTGGAGCTCGGAATAGTATGTTTTCTTGTTAGCTTTAAAGGACTTTTCATATCGCACTACTGCATCAGGATGAAAATTCCCTAGACACAGTGAGGAGCCCCTGTATAAAATATGACGGGTGAATGAATGTCGCGGAATCACAACACAAACTATAACATCACTTAGCTGCCGTCCTTTCTCAACAGGCAACAGCCAAGACAAGCAAAGAGAAGGTTTTACAAACACTAGTACACTACCTAAGGCCCTGTTCTTTCCACCTTGCTCGAACCAATTATGTTCATCCTTATTGACTACAGTTAAGTTAAGTTTAGCCTCATTAATTTAATTCGGTCCACTTAGTTCAATTCAATTTAGTTCAGCCTCATTAAGTTAAGTTGCATTAAGCCTCTATCATTTAAATTCAGTAAAAAATGGAGTTAGCCTACCAAAGTTTTGGTTAAGCACATCAAAAGTGTTAACAAGTAGAATCACTAAACTCACAAAGTGATTTGATGAAGAAATGGAATGGCACAGATCGCATGCCATCCCTCAATATAAAAGACACAACTTTTGACGACAACTTAATCTTCACTAGTTTGTCAAATCATCAAATTTCACCCAAAATTCCTCCCAAGACTACTTGCAATTAACAACATCTAACAGGCCCCAAAATTAAATGTACAGAGTTTAACAGCTGAGAGAAAACAATAGGCTCACCATTTGAGAAAAGGATTCCCAAAATGAAAATTCTCACAACCAAGCAAAGCTTGCACAATTTCATCAGCTTCAAATCCTTCGGGGAGAAATTGCGAAAGAAAGCTTCTATCTTTGTCCGTCAAAAGCGATTGCCAACCCTGCAAACGAAAACACTACTCTGCTCAACTCAACACTTACAAAGTTACAGGCTTACAGCACATAACATATATAAAAACACGAGTTTATCCACTTCTATGGCCACCAACCTCATAAGTAAGGACCTCAGCCAAATCATCCAACTCAAAGACCTCCTTCGGAACCGTAACAACATCAGCCAATTTAGCATTACTACTAACAGGACCAAATGCAGCCAAATGTCTTGATGATATCCCAATTTGCTCTTCTTTAGCAACAACCATTTTCTCATTATCATCCCACTTCAAAGACACATGACTGTTACAATTAAACTCAAATTGAAACGGTCTAAACTCCCTCTTTTTGGCTCTATACTGTTCTTGATTCCCACACCCAAATGGTGCCACTGTCGAACTCGGCCGCCTCTTACGCTGATCAGCAGCCATTCCAAGGCGATGCACAATGCTAAACAACCTCTCGAATCCCCAAATTATACAAACACATTACAGTCAGAAGGTAACCATATCACAAACCTGCAGTAATTCGGCAATTAAAGAAAAATCCATCACATACCCATCACAGTAAATCACGAAATATGAAAAGGGTATCGAAAGAATTACAAATTAAAGTAAAAGGGGGGCATAAGAAACTCACGGAAGTGGGTGAAAACGTGGCGTCGGGAGGTGAAATTGAAAAGCGTGGAGGAGGAAGAAGAGAGGGGTGGAATTGAATTGAAGGAGAGAGAAAGTTAGGGTTTGAGAAAGGGGGAAGAAGAAGAAGAAGAAGAAGAAGATATGATGAGAGAATTGAGGTGACGATCGAGAAGGCAGTGAAGGCAGCCTTCCTTTTCCTAGTTGTTGTTGTTGTAATCCAAGTATCCAACTCTTCTCTTTTCTTTATTTTTCTGTTTGATGGTTTCATTATCTTTTCCACCATTATGCTTGTTACCTATTTTATGCCTCATCAACAAAGTCACATTTGTTTATGGTGGTCTAAATCTTCTAGTGTGTAGTGACCATAGATTGACAATGGTGCTTCAAACCATACCTACACCATTCCAAAATAATACCAGTATTATTATAACACATCAAATATTAATCATTTAGATAGATAATAGTGGTAATATCACTTCGCTTGAGGATGTGTGCTTTTGTATTCTCTCTCATCCATTCAATTTTTTATACTATAAGATAATAAAAGTGGTAAAAATAAGGACATTATTGGTAAATCAAATGTTTTTAAGGGTCCACCAAACTTAAAATAAAGAAAAAAAATAGGGGTATTTTGTATAAATAGAGTATGAATATGAGGATTATAAGGTAAAATGTTATGTCCAGAAGAAAGGTAAAGAATTGATTTGATTGTCCATTTAGTGAGTGTAAAGAATTGAATTGATGCAGGGGGAGGGAGTAGTTTACTGTCCAAATCGTTACTTCTTCCTTCTTCTTGAATTAGTCATATTCCTTTTAAGTTAGCCTCATTTTCTCTTAAGGAAATATTTTCATCTTTATTATTTCTTTCTCATCGCATACATCATATCGACACTATCTTCTTATTTTTTTTTCACATTTTCTTAACTTTATGTCAAACTCATATGGGACTAAATCAAGAAAATTGAGAGTGTAATATTACGTATTATTTTGATATGTTATAACCATATGATGGATATCTTCGGCGTAAACAAAAAATTGTCGTGTCGTAAATGGTGTAAAGTAAACAAGGAATAGGAAGGTTTTCATATATCTCACAAATATTTAATGACTATTCTATTTGCACAATACTTTATCTAGTCCACATGGGTTCATTCCCCTGTAGTGTGCACCCGCAGTTGGTCTCTCTTGCGATGGATATATCCGTCGCAAGTTTAAGAAGGGTCAAATAGATATCATTTGAGGGGAAAAAGACAAAGGTCCAACCAACCTCACTTTTGTTTTTTCCTCTCAAATGGTATGTACTTGGCTCGTCACTTGTTTGTGACGGATATCTCTGTCACAAACAAGAATTTGTGTAGTTATAGAGTGTTGATTTTTTTTCAAAATAAATAAGGGTGTTACCATCGTGATAAACTGAAACCGTATATACAAAAACTTGTGATTAAAGAATAATAAACAATTTGCTAACTGATGAAAAGTTAATTTAAAGGTTTTGGCAAAACCAAACAAACTTATATGTGTTAATTATAGCGGAAACAACTACCAACAAATGAAAGATGATCTATACATTATCATCTTTCACGATTCATTTACTAAATTGAATACCTATATCATGTCTCATCTCGCACAAACAAACAACACTTTTGGAATTCGTAGTTTTAAACACCTGCATTGGAGCTCCAGAAATTGTGTCATCTGATCCATGCTTCTATTGACACGGTTGACGCCCCTTAGGGACGCTTTTACCTTTCTTCTTAAGCTCTTTTGTGATGCTTGGTGGTCATGAATGAGCTTAGTGCAAAACCTCGGAGCTCGGGAACGAGTCGCAAGCCTCGGTTATCCGTAATGATGCTCATAAGCCTCAAATAACACGAAAATAGGCCAGAATCATCTTATTTCCCTTCAACTGACCCTAATACACAAAACATCACTAGGAAACACATTAGAGGCACAAAACCACCCCAAAGAGGATAAAGCTTCAATTATGAGTATTCATTATTGATTTTTATATGCGCTACTACTTTTTTTTTGAAAAAAAAAATTCAACAAAGGGGTTTATATAATAGCGTAAAAATCATCAGAAATAACAGCTTCCACGTTCGTCGGACCCGAATGCTCCCAAACGTACCTTCCTACAGAAAGTGACATAGCACGCGCAGACTCATGGGCAGCACGGTTACAAAAACGCGGTACAAAAGACCAACTAATACAATCAAAGTTACAAGCCAAAGCATGAATATCATCAAGAATAAGAAACAAATCGCTGCGTCCCTTCTTCACCGTACACAAATAATCAATGACAGTCTTGCAATCGCTTTCAACAATGACCCTTCGGTACCCTCGTCTCCATGCTTCCTTGATGCCTTCAAAAATCGCCTCCGCTTCCGCTGCATTGACATCCATCGTCCCGGGCCTCCTGACGCTCACTCCCCACACCATCCTGCCATCATCCCCACGCCCCACAATACCCATACTAACACCTCCACCCCGTAAGCCTGCATCAAAATTGATCTTAATCGACCCAATAGGTGGTGCCTGCCACTTTTGCGCACCTCCTCCACCCCTCAACCCTCTCTGATGCCCCTGTTCCCTTATCCCCTCCTCCACCCCTTCACACTCCGCCATGATGTCAAGAGCCCGAGCCACCACATCCTCAATGCACACCCTCTTCCCCTCAAACACCCATTTATTACGAGCCTCTCACATTGCCCAACAGCCCACCATACACTACAAGAGTTAAAGTCAGTGGCGACTGATCTTAACTACTGACATCTGTCGCAAAAAACAGACGCGCGACTGTCAACAGTCGCTAAGCGACAGTGGCTACAGTTAGTCGCATCTAGCGACTGATTTCAGTCGCTAAAAAAACGCGCGACTGAAATCAGTCGCTATGGCATCATTTTAGCGACTGAAATCAGTCGCTATGGCATCATTTTAGCGACTGATTTCAGTCGTTATGACCTCATTTTAGCGACCGATTTCAGTCGCTAGGAGCGTCAGTTAGCGACTGAAATCAATCGCTAAATGGTGCGACGTGGCGTCCTACAGCGACTGATTTCAGTCGCTAAATAGAAAATTTAGCTACTGATATCAGTCGCTACCGTGCCAGAAATAGGCCGGTTATATTTATTAATTTTCTAGCCAAAATCTGCACAACAAAACAAACCAACAACCACAATACATACCAAACATCATTCCAAACGTTGTTCCAAACGTTACGCAGGCTTCACACTCCAAAATTGGCAACCAAGTACGCAAACGTCGTGAATACACTAAATTAAAGGTATTGTTACAAACTGTTTTTTCAACAAGCATTCAGAAACTACAAATTGTTTTCATTCAATCAACTCAGCCAACAGGGAAACTAGCTAACTGATAAGCGTTATTTATATACATATTTGGATCCCCTTAATTGTTAGTTTTATCTCGGTTTTCGTGCTTAACTCGTTAATAATGATGCAATATGCTTTGAATGTCGATACTTCCGTATTTGTGTGTATTTTGTAGATTTGGATGCATTTGGAGCTAATAAGAGCGTTACGGAATCGATAATTGAAGAATTCACATCTAAGCGTGGAATCGAAGGAAGAAGATGCGGAATATACGAAGAAACAAAGACCCAAGAAGGAAAAGACACAAAACGAGATGAGAGAATGATTGCCTACACAAGGGTCAACTTCAAACGTTCATATCTTGAGTTCTACAACTCCAATCAAAGTGATTTTGGTGGCATTGGAAAGATATTTCTCGTAGCTTTCCAACGGTATATTACACGTCCAATTTGAACAAGTAACGAAAAAATGAAAGCCGTTTGAAGTCGAGTGCGCGATGCTGTGACCTACAGCGCTACTCGATCGAGTGCCCTTACTGCACTCGATCGAGTGCTACTTCGTGAAGCTCCTGCCCATATTTGGGTGTGTCACTCGATAGAGTGCCGTCAGGCACTCGATCGAGTGCACCCAATCCGGGCCACGCGTCATTCTTATTTCGACTTAGAATTTGGGCTGCTTTTGAGTCCAACTGATACTCTTTATATATCAGTTGTCTGACTCTTGTTTGGGACATCTTTATCTTTTCTTTTACCTTCTTCTACACACTTTTTATTATCTTAGTTTTCTTAGTCTAGTTTACTTTGCGAGATACATTGAACCTAGTTCTCCGTCTCAGATCTTGAATTCTCCGGTATTATTATTCCTAATTTTAATTTCAATTTCAGTTTCTACTTTAATTTCCGTCTTAATTTATTCTTTGTATTGTTTTATAGTGTAGATTTATTATTGCTTTCGTAGATTAATTCGTATCGTTTTCGTCATGTTTAATTGCAATTCGTCTTTTGTTAGTCCGATTATAATTAATATGCGTAGCTAGATTTCATCCAGGGTTTAAGGGGATCGATGCGTATTATTAGGGTGATAGTCAATTGACCTGTTTCTAATCGTATGAACTATTGCCTGAATATCGTTTAAACTCTGATTAATTGTTTGATGCATAATTCAATTAATTAGTATCGCAAATTAGGACTTTTCGCCGACCGGGTTAAGAACTAATTAGGCCACGATAGTTTGGGTAGACTGACTTAATGCTAGCGACCGCAGGTTAAGTTTAGATCTAAAGGTTGTAGTGTACCGACCGGACCTACACCTTAGGTAGTTCGATTATTGACCTGTTAGTTGACTCCCTGACCCGAGTAATATTCATTGTGAACCTGAGACCCTAGACTTTTTTTCCTTACTGATTTATTTATCAGTAATTAGTTATTAGTTTACCAAACCAACCAAAACTGTGACCTATAATCTAGAATCTAATTCTTAGGATAAATAATTGAATTCCCATCTCCTTGTGGTTCGACCCCTGACTTCGCTATCTACATTAGTTAGTGACCTTAGGGTATCTTTGATTAGGGATACGACTAACCTTGTCACTAACGCACCACTACCACCGTCACCGAAGGGGTCTCTAGGATCCGAGAATCGGGGAGTGGGGCCGGAGTTGCAGTTATACTGCTGCGTGTTCCTAAGACGCCGTAGCTCTTCCAGAATTTGCAGGTTAATGGACTCTTGCGTCTTCAGCCTCTCATTCTGCTCCTTCATCTGCTCGGCCATAGCTGCCCGTTGCGCCCTCTCCTCTCGAAGTTCCGCCCTCATCTTAGCCATCTCGGATGGTACACACTCCGTCGTGGTCGCATGGGCCCCCCGAACATTGGGTGGTGTCCAGTACAGGGAATGAGCGTTCCCCGTACCGTACACCGCTCCCTTGCGGTATCCCTCCGCGACTCTGAACCAAATCGTGCTCGGGTCCACACATTCATTCTCGGGCGCTCTAGTGGCCGCCAAATACGATCTCTGAAAGAAATTTAAGACATGATTAGGTTGATTGTTTGAAGAAAAAAAAGTAACGAAGTCTTGTGTTTGAAACTTACCCAAGTGTCCAAATCCTTCTTCGTGGCGAATGATCGACCGGTGGCATCGTCCCCCTTACTCTTCGCTTCGAGAAATAGCTGCACAGGAGGAGGGAATTCTCCGGTTTTCTTCTTCACCTGTTGACAGTACATGTAGATTTTTCATTTATTTTTATAATGAAAACATTAAATAAGAATCCAATATAAAAATCAAAGGTACGGAAATACTAACGTTCATGGCCCGCTGGTGCATCGACTGCGATCCACCGTAGTGGGTGCACTCCACCTCCGCCTCGGGGTCCCCTCCCCGGCTCTTGTTCTTTTTCGCCTGGACGGATCTTTTAAGGAAGTTCGGGTCGGAGCGCGCTGTTTGGAACTGTTGGATGGCGTCACCTACAATTTATACACTTTGAGATCAATAAATGTTTTGAATATATATACAACTTTCTGTTCAGGTACTAACACCAATTTAGTAATCGAACCTCTAAGGTGTTTCTGTAACTTTTCATCGCTCGCCATCTTATACATCATGTCTTTGTATCTGTCATTCGCGACATCCATGTATCTGTCTCTCACAGCCACCTCGAGACCATCGTTGTAAAAGTGTTTGAACTGCAAGATAGTTTGTTGTCATTGTATTAGTAATCTGTAAACAGTAACAGATAATTAATAAAAATCAGAAATTGATGTACCTTGAAGTTGGCAAACCACTTCTCCTGTTGCCACAGAGGCAACTTGGTCCAACTCGTGCAGTAAGTAGTCAAATCATTCATGAAACTGTCCTTGACACTAGTCACCATCGCACGAGTACGAAACCTACACCAAAGAGTGAAATAAGATGATGTCTCACAAAAAAAAGGAAATACAATGTCTCACCATGTGGACTCGGGGCCAATTATTAGGCGCCCCGATGGTGGGATTTGCCGCAGGTCCTACCGATCAACATTCAACCAACTAATCCTAACGGTAGCTAGGGTAAGTCGGGTCGTGTCCACGGAGACGGTATTGTAGAGTCTAGACTAGGTCCACTTAAAACAAGGCTAAGTCACAAACAAACACAAAGAGGATGATGATTGACAATCTATGATGGGAGGAGAGGTAAGGACTAGACTAATAACGAAGTAGCTATAACAAGGCTAAATGAAATAACTAAATACCAACTAAACAATGAACTAGAGAAATGATCACTAACTAGAAGGATGAATCAAGTATGGAAGGGAGTAGGGTTAGGTCGGGTTCTTAAGTGTAGTAGGGTAATTGGGTGATCAAGGGTGTAGGTGTCTCTTGGTCACTAAGGTCGGTTTGTGCTCTCGCACCAAAGCCAAAGTCCGCACTCTCGTGTCTAAGACTAGACCCGAACACTCATGCTAGAGGCTACTCAAAACACAAGGATTCAATCACAAATTGGTCAAACAAAGAGAAGAAGAATGCAAGTATAAGAAGCATTGGCCACTACTACCCACACAAGCAATACAACAAACACATAGTGTGCCCAATAAGTGACTAGCAACAAAGGAATCACCTTTACCCACAATCAAGCCCTAATCACCCATAATCCACAATTAATCCCCCTACTAACCCCACAAAGAGTCTACTCACTCATAATGAAACTAGCTATAACAATGATAAGAGAAATCAACATAAATAACCCAACATTCATAATGAACAAACAAGAACAAATAAACAATATGTAAAGATTAAAACTTGAGAGATTAACAAAGATTAAGAGAAAACAAATTATACCCACTACAATAGGATGAAAAAGATGAGAACTTGAATTAATAAGAAACCCAAATAAAACTCCAAGGTTGTCAAGCTTGGAATAATTTTCAAGAATCTCCTTAATACAAGACTAATTACTTGGATTAAACTAAGATTAACTAAGGATTAACTAGAGATGAAGAGAGGCTAATTAGGGTTTTGAATGCTTAAGAGAAGTCTAAAATAATCTAGGGTAAAGTATCATGCTTAAACAATACAAGGGAGGAGTATTTATAGGGTTACAAGAATGAAGGAAGAAGATAAAAGAAGTCACACGCAGCAGCTGGGCCATCCCGTCCGGGACGAGATGGTCCCGTCCGGAACGGAGTGGTCCCGACCGGGACGGGTTGGTCCTGACCGGGACGGGTACAAAACAGAACCTTCGCATTTTGTGCACCTCATCCCGGACTCCTTCCCGACGGGGATGGGTCTTGTAGGCCTCCAATATGATCTTTAAGGTCCCTTCTTGCTTCTCATGGGCTTCTCATAGACTCTCGGGTCTCGGGATCGAGTCTAAGGGGCTCGGGATTGGGTCCAAGGCATCGAGTGATCGTTCCTTCACTTTGTTGGCTCCAAAAAGTGTATGAAACGAGTCGAAATCGTTCCAATTCTTCATGAATGGTCTCGGGAACCTGAAACGAACTAGAGAAAGCATAAGTAGCCCATGAACCGCTCCCAAGGAGCGATTCCGCAAGGAAAATGGGACCAAAACACAACAAACTAGGCACTACAAACTACACTTATCACGCCCGTCGTCTGTGTATCGAAGCACTTCATCCTGTTGTGGTTGCGGTTGTTCTGGTTGCTCATTGCATGCCCTGCACCTCCTCCTCGTTCTCCACTTGTTGTTCGTCCTCCCGCCGGTTCTCTTCTTGGTCTTCCTGCTGTTGCCGGTCCCTGTTCCTGCTGCTGCTCGAACTACCAAACCTCAGCCTGCTGCCCAACGTCGTATCTGCAGACATGTAATAGTTGAAAGTTAGAAACTGACATCATAATATTGAAATAATCTCGAAAAAAAATATGTAATGCAGATTACCATGTACAAATAATATAACTTACTAAAACTATACCCTACTAAAAATCATCCTCACTGTCGTTGTCATCTTCCACTTGCCTACTCGAACCAACGACATCCTCTTCCTCGACGTCATCTTCGTCCTCCTCGTCATTGACCTCTAAATCATTGGTGTCATCCTCCTCCTTGATCATATCACTAGAAGCACCTTCCTCCTCCTCACTGCCTTCATCGTCTTCAAAATCTTCCCCCACATCCACCTCATTATTGTCATCATCATTATTTGCAAAAAGATTCTCATCAACTGGAGACAATGTTGTACCACTAGAAATGACGTCCTCTTGGAAGAGGTCAGAGTCATAGTGCCCCGGTGGCTTAGTTTTGAACACCGCCCACCACTGACATCATAATTATTTTCTCTAAAGTAATTTACTAATATATATACACTAGTCAAATATTATGTAAAATTCTCAATTCACCTAAACATAGTACTATTTCCACCCAATTCGTCCATAATTACATCACTAAATCGGCATAATTGTATTTTACTTCCAAATTCCTAACACATCAAAACAACCCAATTCATTCAAGTACTTAACCGCAAACTCTAATTTTATACTAACAATCTACCTAATTCAAATTGGGGAACCTATTGGGCGATTAAAATTCTAACTACACTAAATATTCCAACACTAACAACAACACTACACTATAAAAACATCTAACTCAATAACTAATCTATTTATATCACCAAATAAAAAAATTAACAAATAATATAAATTAAGTATAGATAAAAAAAACATACCGTAACTAAAAAAATGGAGGAATGAATAAGGGAGGAATGAAGAAGGAATGAGTGGGAGACGGTTTAGAGAGAAGGGAGAGGGTTTGTAGAGAGAGAGAGAGTGAAATGAGTAATGTGAGAGGGGGAGGGGGGCTGCTCGCGTATAAAAAAAATCACGAAGCTTAGCGACCGAAATCGGTCGCGCGGCCTTTTTTTTAGCGACTGATTTCAGTCGCTAAGTCACAGATTTAGCGACTGAAATCGGTCGCTATTTCACTTATTTAGCGACCAAAATCGGTCGCGCGCCGATTATTTTAGCGACTGATTTCGGTCACTAAGGATAATTTATTTTTTAAAAATCCGTCTCCTCGTCCAGCGACTAATATCGGTCGCACGTTGAACTTTCAGTTGCTAAATTAGCCACTGAATTTATCAGCCGCGCGTGATTGGTAGCTATATGAAGTATTTCTTGTAGTGCATAACCTTCCCTCGCTCCTCATCCTCCATCTCCCTCCACATATCCTCCACCCACTCCCTCACCCGCTCATGCCCATTTTCCTTCTTGACATCCACCCCCAACTCATCCCACAACTCAAACCCCCACCCACACCCCTTTACAAGGTTAACTCTTCTTCTTGTTTTTTGTCAGTGCTAAAATAAAGAGAATTTTAAGTTTTCTCTCTATCTTTCTAAAACTCAAAAGTGTGGCAACCAGGCCCGTCTCAGGGCAGGTGCTATAGGCTCAATTGAACTGGGCCTCCATTTTTGGGGGGGCTCACATCTGAAGTTGATATAAAATAAACAGTAACTCTCCTGTGAGACGGTCTCACGGTAATTTTATCGTGAGATCTCTCACATAGGGGGTGGTTACAAATTTAGTAACCACCTCTTATATGAGACGTCTCACGATAAATTACCGTGAGACGGTCTCATACAAGTTTTTGTGTAAAATAAATATCAAATGCTGCCATAGTAAGGCATTGAATTCTTCTTGCAGGAGTGGTAAACTCCTTGGTTATCAGCAGCACACCCCTGGTTCAAGTCCCACCACACACTGCTCATGTTAATTTTGATAGTAATAGATCAAGACTTATTCATCATTTTTTTTCATAGTATCTATCGTTATTAAAATAATTTTCCATTAATGATTATAAATTAATTATTTGAATTTTGGCAAGAAAGTTTAGTATCTTACGAGTCATTTTAAATTGATAATTAAATGGTATGGACTATGGAGTACTTCTCGCTACACTCGTTTCACTCGTTACACTCTTTGAGTTGGAATCTTCTTTCACAGTATCTAACACACTCGCTAGAATCGTTTCATTCATCGTTAAATGAAAGCAACTTCTTTTTTTCTCGGTATTTTATGGTCAGATATCCAGTTTGCGGAAAACTTTGACTTTATTCGAAATTATCACAAAATAGTTAGAAATAACATACGGTGTATATAACATATTGGTTCAAGTAATAATTTTTTAGTATATAACCGTTTATAGCAAAAGGGCCACATATTTTAGTTTCGCTCCGGGTCTCCCTTGACTCAAAGACGGCCCTGGTGGCAACTTCCATCTTTTTGTTTCTTTTCTTTCTAGTATGTGTATAGTTGTAGTTTGTATACGTATCCAAAGCCGTCAATATCCCTTATAATGTAACCAAAACACGCATGTAGAATTTCTAAATAAGCTTACACATACTCATAACATTTGGGGCACAAAAATAAATCTATTAGACTTACACGTAAACAAACACAAAAATAAACCTTGTATATCAAATTATCAAGTGGACTCGACCCAATTTTACTCTTGTACACCTTCTCTCTCTAAAACCTCCTCCTTCTCTCTTAAGTAAACAAAACAAAACAAATCCTATTTCCACCACTACTGACGCCACCCACCATCTTTCCTCCTACCTTGCAACCTTCGATCTTAATTTGCAGCTTTGATCATCATTTGCATGTGCCTTTTGTCTATCCGATCTGATATCGTTGTTTGCCTTTTTATCGGTCTCGTCTTCTTTTTTTGTTCTGTGTTCGTTGTGGATCGGACCTTTGTTCATCCGTGGGAGTTGGGTTTGGTGATCGTCGATGTCGTCCGGCCTCTCCCATCCGTTCTTTGGCCTACTGGTTTCGTCTTCTTTGTGAGGTCTGTTCGTGCTTTTTTGTGGTTTTTCGGGTCGGTTTTCCTGTTGGTGTGGTCTGATCGTCCATGCATTCAGACATTTCGTGTCCTGATCGGATGCTAGAGTGTGTTCCCCCCTCTCCTCGCCCCCCTCCCCTACACTTTAGTATGTCGATTTGGTCTGTGTGTCTCTTTGTTTTGTTCGATCCTTTGTTGTCAGGTTTGCTCCTGGCTAGGTGTTCCCCCTTCCCCTCGCCCCCCTCCCCCACCTTAGCCTTTTGTTGGTCTGACTTGGTTCGTCGTTTGTGTGGTCCTTTGTTGTTGAGGTCATAGACCTCTGTGTCCCGTAGGTTCTTTGTTTCTCTGGGATTTGTTTGTTGATGTTCTGATGATCTTCCTTGCTGTCTCCCGCGGTTTGAATTTGGTCTAGTCTTCTTGTTTTTGGCTTGTCTTGCTTTTGTCTCCTCGATTTGAGGAGGCTGTTGCGTTTTGGTGTGAGTTGATTTTTTGGTTCTCAATGCTTGTGGGTTTTGGGTGTCAATTGTTCATGCCGTGGAGTTCTTAGCTGCGTTACGATCGGAGTGTGGTTGTTTTTGAGGTAGGTTGGATCATGGTGTTGTGTGGTTTGGTTGTAGTACAAGTGGTGGGTCTCCTTCTAATTCAATGACGTCTTTTACTTATATAATGCTACTTTCTTTTTCCGTAATAATCTTCTCCTTGCGCGAAGAATACGTTGTTCGTCTCTAGGTCAGGTTTATGTTGGTCACACTTTGGAGCTCTACTCCTTGGTGTCTACAGCTACAAGTTTGGGTGAGGGGTGGTCTTCATTTCCTCTCGGTTGGATTCTCCCTTTGAATCAGTGGTCCTTTGTTCGGCTAGTTCGATTACCAAGATGCAAGAGTTTTATCTCCATCTGGGACATGTCATTTGGCATGTTTTTCCCCGTTTTCTTTCTACGTCCTTGTGGCGTAAGTGCAGCTTGTTATTGTTTCTTACCCGTTCAAAGGAGTATGCAGTCTACTGGAATGATCAGCCAAGAAGACGTGAAGTGTGTTGAAGCCCGTGCCCATACTATTGCTCTCTACCAACCCGTTGATCTTGAGTGTTATGATTTTAGTTCTTTTAGTTCGTTATATATGTGTTATTATATCGTCTATCGATCCCTAAACAATAGAGCTAATGCCTTAATGGTTAATGCTCTAAATTTGTAATAGGGTGATTTTGTAATGTTGGCAAAAAAAAAAAGTGGACTCGACCCATAACACAATAACACCAACTAGGTGTACTTTTATAGACTTATGCATGAAACCAAAATAGGAAAATAATTTGCAACATGTATCTTAAGGCACAACGACGAAGTCATACTCCCTCCGTTCCAATGAATTCTTTATGTTTGTCTTTTCACACTTGTCGAGGTATATTTCATTTCGTTCATATCTTTATTTACATGTTATTAAAAATTCTAAAAATTTGATAATCTTAATGTACTTATTAGGACCATTAAAAAAAGATTTCACATGACTATGTTTTACCTTATATATTAGAAATTATATTCGAGATCATTTGACCTTATGAATAGTGTCAAAAAGTAAACGTAAAGGATTCACTGGGACGGAGGGAGTATCAAATTATCAACTGTGCGTATGCTCCATCTGGGTATATATGGATCGTCTTGATTATTTTTTTCTTTTTGTTACTTCTAATACAACAATATAAAATTACTCCATATTAATCTTTTTCAACCTCATCAAAACCAATAACCGTCAAATCATCACAAAATGAATTTAATTAAATCATCCAAAAATAATGAGAAGTAAAGGAGAGGAGTTTTACTCCTACATCTAACCGGTCGTTTGTGTAATGTAGTACTTTTACCTTGTAGAGAGCATCATTTCAGTAAAGCAAGTGTTTACCCTATATACTTGACCATAACAAAACAACATCATTAATTACCCTTTTCCTTTAAACTTAAATAATATAGTATTTCAATAGTAGATTTTTTTTAGAGATCCTCTCACATTAAGTCAATGTGTGACATATAAGCCAAAAAAATAAAAATAAAAAATATCTCCAGCAACATATGAAAGATCTTTTGTGTTAATTATTATAACCTTATCAAGAAACCGTCTTTCTAAAATTTTTGGAGGCAAACAATTTGGCATTATACAAAAGTGAGGAAAACATCATAATTACGACGACTACTCCGTACTATAATGACTCTTTTCTCACATTTCATTGTGAAAGTAAAAACCTTTTCTTTATAACCTTCACTTACTTCATTCATTCCCTTACACAAAAATCAAAACTTGAAAAACACTCCTACAAAAATGCCATAATCCTCCAAATCCATACCACACCCAAAATGACAAGCTTAACCATTTCGTCTCTACTAAAGTACGTGAGTACATGCAAAGACGACACTACTGTAGCAGGCACAGGCACGCCACGCCTCGGCACAAAGGTGCATAACTTGAGCGATAAACCGGTGGAGATACAAATAAGGGTAGGCTCGATCTTGAAGAAGGTTTACACCTTAAAGCCGGGTTCATCGAAACGACTCAAGAGCAAGGCCATTTACAAAGCTTACATGCCACAAGTAGTAGTTACAAATCATCATAATAACGATAACAATGGAAAAGGTACGATGAAGAAGAAGAAGAAGAAGAAGAAGAAGAAGTATACGTCGTATTATGTTGATGAGACGTGTTTGCCATATGTGTGGATCCATGAGAGTGGAGGTGGTTTTTCAAGGATGGTGAAGCAACAATATGTAAGTCTTGAAGATTTGAGGGATTGCTCTGAGATTAGGGTTTATAGAGATCATCAAAGAGGTTGCATTTCTGTGAGAAAGAAGCCAACCCTAACCCTATGAATACGAATAATGATCATCAAAGATCTAGCTAGTCTCATCTTCTCTCTCTTTTTTCTCCGGAGGTGACGACTCTGCAATGACCTGCATTTTAATTACGTAGTTATATATCTAATCGAGCACCTATATATCAACGGTTTTTCTAACGTGTGTTCAATGGATATATACGTTAATAAGCTAAATAAAGCAATATTAACATGGATATTGTGATAAATAGAACTTAATATTTCAATTTTTTATCATAATATCCAGGTTAATCTTACCTTATTTAACTTATTAACGTGTGCTCACTACACGTTAGAAAAACCGAATGATATTTCGTTTAAAAAGTAATGTAGTTGGTAATTGAAGAAGTAAGTCAGTTATTTTTAGTCTTTTGTGGATTAATGTTGGATAATGTCGAGAGTAGATCTTTACGCAATGGTAAGTTGAGGTTTTATGTTTTGAGTACGTGTGATTTGTGATTTGAGTGTGTTTAATTTGTTAGTGGTTATGAATGGACTTAATTATGGGTACGTTGTACTTGGTATATGTTTATGTTTTTGGGTGCAGTGTTTGAATCTTTGTAATATGTGATGCATCTGGTTTAATAAAATATGACCACAAATTCTCGTTTGTGACGGTAATATATACTCCATACATCATTATGTTATAATGAGTTAAGTATTAACCCATATATATATCATTATGTTTTAATGGGTTAAGTAAGTGTTAACCCATTTATATAGAAAATGATAAAAATATTATTGTTTTTATTTCTTAGAAATTTTGCTTTGTCATTATCAAATTAAAAGTTTTATATTTGACCCGTTATAACAACACAATGAATAACCCGTCACAAGGGAGATGAACCGTAAAATGAATACTGCTAAGTTCAAAGAGGGTATATATGGTGTATATTTGATTTGTGGCCTTGTCTTTCCGAAATATAGAGGGTAAGATATCAGTGCGGGTCCTTTATCTATCCTACTTTTATGTCACATTCTGCTAATTTAATTTGTTACTCAATTGATATTTAGCACGCATGACCCAAAGGGATAGCGCATGCGGTGACATAGATCAGAAAGTTCCGTGATATTGGGAGCGAGGCCGGTTGACAAGTAGTAGTACGTTACGTTGATAGTACAAGAGATCTCCTTGTTCCTTGTTACGGAGTAACTTCATCCAATCCCTCCTTTATATTTAGCTACTGTTTTTATGGACGGACTGAAATAAGTTAAACTGAATTGATTTAAGTTGAATTGAGTGAAAACCTCTCCTCCCCTCCCTCCCTCCTCTCCAAACCCTAAAAAAAAATCCCCCTCGGGGCTGCCATCTACCAATTCTGGTAGTGGTAAGCCCCAAATTTTAATCTTTATCGTTAATTCTTAATAGTTTATTTAGATTATAATAACTCTTGCCTCTCCTTTTTGGAGATTTGTCTCATCAATTGATGGGTTTGTTCCCATATTTTTTGTGGGTTTGTTCTCTCTTTTGGAGAGGTTCAAAAATTATGTGCAAGATCATGGGAGCAAAGAAATTTCTACGTATGGTGATACAATTGAGGTCAGATCTCGGTCTACTATTTGTCAAAATAGAGAAAGTTCATCCTTTTGAAGAGTATATCATCAGATCCATAGATTCCTTCGCGAAAGGCTGTGTCAAACAACAGCGATATATAGAAGGCTATGCAGAAGCGTATTATTCGAATAACGATCTTTGTCTCAAGGATGTTCTTTATTTATGTTTTACAAATATGTATTCAGTTCAATTTGATATCGTTTGTAGATACCGTATGATTTATTATTAATGAAATTGATCTGCACTTCAAAAAAAAAAAAAAAAAAAAAAAAGTTGAATTGAGTCAAATTGGACTAAAATACTGAGACAAAATGAGACTCTTTAAAAGAACACGAACTTACACTTTAAATCCCTCGCAATTACATAAATACTTGTATATATTTATTTCAATGGTTAAAATGAAGGTATTCCAACTGAAGATGTCTTAATCTAATACTCTCTCCGTCCCAATGAATTGTTTGCCTATTCCATATTGGGACGTCTCAATGAACTGTTTGCCTTTCTATTTTAGAAATGTTTTTTATATGCAATTTGACTCTCATGAGTTTTGGTCCAAATGTCACTTCCTCATTGGATCTTTTACCCTTGGTGTCAAAAGGAAAGGCAAACAATTCATTTAAACGGAGGGAGTATATCACAGATTCGAATCCCCCCTTCCCATATTGTAATGTGAGGTATCTTTCAATCCGTCATTCTCGTTATTATCACAAAAACTTGTATGAGACCGTCTCACGATAATTTATCGTGAGACGGCTCATATAAGAGGTGGTTACTAAATTTGTAACCACCCCCCTATGTGCCCATGTGAGAGGTCTCACGATAAATTATCGTGAGACGGTCTCACATGAGAGTTACTGCGTTATTATAATGCAAATAAGTACACACTCTGTTGAAAAGGAAAAAAGAAAAAAAAATTGCAAAATTTGATGAACTGCAATCTGCCGATTGTCAATATTAATCTGGTGGACCGCAAAGGGTTTAAACTAGTTCCCACTCAGCTCTGGTCATAGCAAAATTTGATCTACCATTTGGGTACATCTTCTCCAACATTCCTGGCTAAAACATCTCCATCTCGTTTCTCCCCTCTCTTCCACAGTTTCACAAACATGGCTTCATCCACACCACTTATCCAACAAAGTCATCAGTATCGAGTGATATGATTCATAGTTCCTTGCATAGCCCCAAACTGCATAACCGTGTTCAATTCCTAGCTCTACTAGCTCGGCTTTTTGCATTGTCTTAGCTTCAAGTTTCCGTGACACACCTGAAAGTTATAATGAAATTAAAATAAAGAACAGTAAATGCATAGTAGAATAATAGCAATACAAAAACTTACGGCAATAGCAATGTGTAGTTAGTTCTTGGCTGGTCATGGGTTTGTCACATGGCATGGCATTCACGCTCAATCGCTGTCCCAAATCTCGTCATTCTTTTCAGGCACCCGTTTTCCCCGTGAAAGGTCTCCCTTGCCTTTATGATAATATGGCGATACCACAGCGCCACTATAGTCATCATCAACTCCTTTAAGGGCACTCGATTCTAGAACATCATCATCAGACTCCTCGTATGTGGGCATTTCAGATTCACTAAATCCATCATCATCCATCTCAGATTCATCATCTTCCGCCGGTTCTTTGTAGCAATTTCGATCAAACTCTCGAGACCCACTTCTAATCCTTGACCCAGATTCCCCGTCTGATACCATTCCTTTAAACCCGCTATTACTATGCTTAGTTCCATGGTTTTCACGAGGGCCACTGGTTCTTTCTGGCTTATACATATCTCTTTTAGGATGATTTGAATGGCTTTCATCTTCACTTGCATCACCTACCTCCTCCTCGTCCTCCTCCTCCTCATCATTCTCACTGTCTTCTGTTTTTTCCCTTCGGTATCTATCCCTGAACCCCTTACCTTCTCGCATCTCACCATTGGAGTCATTATATATATACCTCTCAGGTATGAATCGTCCACTTGACTCATCCTTATTCAAGTATCTAATTCTATTGACTTCTTCCTGTTCTGCAGCCTCCTCATCAGCCCATTCTTTATCAGCAGCAGCCTCTATCTCGGCTATAAACTTGTCGAGTTCCTCTTGATCACTATCCTCACCAGGCCCACTCTGCTTGGAGGTTCTCTGGGGTTCGCTCCGGAATTCCTCGTCTCCCCGGAAGACATAGGGACTCCCTTCCTTCTTGTCAATGGCATTAAAGAAGGTGGATGCCACTCTTTGGATGCTCGCCATGGCAACAGGATCGTCAGGGCTTATTCCCTTTTTACGAAGCTGCTGCTCGATTTTCTTTATGTTCAGTTTTTGAGATTCGAGTGCTTGCTCGAATCTGGCTTTGAAAAGGGCCTGCAATTCCAAAATATATCATGCAATCAGTTAGTCTCATGAAAAACGGTCTCATATAGGATAGAATTTGAACCCAGCCCATTTGACAAAGTATCTTGCCCATAACATTATAACCCACAAAAATGACATGGAAAAAAGTGCTAAATTAAAATTCCCTTAGTACGGCCTCATGATAAATATATCATGAGACCGTTTTATATGATGATGTATTCCAACGTCCGAGATAAATGAAAAGAGAGACATAGAGATCTCACTGCACCAACCGTCCACCAAGAAAGCTTTCAAGTTCTACACTGGAGACCAGATCGTTTGTCGGTTCTGATTTTGAAGACACCAGACACTGAACTTAGAATTGCCATCAGGTTACTCTTTACATAAAGAGTTTAACTGGGCATTTCATTGTTCATGTTTTCCTCATTTTCCTTTTACCCCAGGGGAACTAAGAAGTCAGTGACCTTTCAGAAGGAAAAGAAAATAAGACCAGAGCATACCTTTCTTTTAGTTAGGGTGTTGATAGGTATCAAATTTTTGGGTTGACGATAATTTCTACCACGAAACATGATTATTGTCTTGACATTGTGTACATTAACCACTATACCACCACTGAGCCTGGCAAGTAAATGCGCCATCTCCTTAATCTTTTCCTTGGGGAAGTTATCACAGCAGACTTGCACAGTTTCATGGAACTTCCAATGAAGATGCATATTCTGAACGACTCCTCCAAAGACTCCTCGAACGCCCACCTGACAATAATTTTTATTCCTGAAACCAATTTTCTTATAAGCTTGAAGCTGCTCAGATGTCAAAAGTTCAGGATCATGTCTAGGTTGAGGCAACTCGGGCAAATCATATTTCTTAAGCTTTTGCAGAAGCAACGCCACCTTTTTCTTCGCCTGCATAAGTATTCAGGTCCTCACATGTTAACATTCATCCAATGAGCATTATCCTCCCAAACCAAACTAAACTAAACTGGCCTAATTACATAAACATGGTCAATTGTTTATTCTTCCAACCCAACCCAACCAAACCAAACTAAACCAAACCGGCTTAATAACATAAACATGGTCAATTCTTTAACATTCATTCAATGGGCATCATCCTCCCAAACTAAACCAAACCCAGCCGACCTCATAACATAAACATGGTCAATTCTTTAACATTCATTCAATGGGCATTATCCTCCCAAACCAAACCAGCCTAATTACATAAACATGGTCAATTGTTTATTGTCTCAACCCTAACTAAACCCATAACCTAATCTGATCTTATAAATGAAATCATTTTTAACATGTTTGTAACAATTAAACCGAAATGATTAGTCATATGTCCTACTTTTAAATTGGAACAATCAAAATATGGCAAAAAAATTATAATAAATGGGATATCCATGTGCTAAATTCTATGAACTCAATTAATGGAAGAATGGAACCTTATCAAAGTAGATTCAAAATTGAGGGGGAAAAGGTAGTAATAAAAATAATACCCTTCTAAGACTATAAAGAAGGCGTTCTTCCTCGGTCATAAGCTTGAGCTTAAGCTTTTTAGCTTGACGAATTTGCTTAACAGTTTTACCGGCCTCTTTCTCCATTCTTCTCTCCACTTTGCTCCTCATGCTCCTCGCCTTCGATGTAGACATCCATCTTCGCCCCCCATCAAAACCAGTCCTCCATGAACTAGACAACGCCTCAAAGATTGAACCTTTACTACTACCAACTCCTCCTACTCCTAATTTTATTGGGTTATAGGGAAATGGGTAGTAGTTGTTCTGGTTCGAAGGTTTTGGGTGGTGGTGGAGGTGGAGGAGGGAGAATATGGTTTTCAGTGATTGTTTACGAGAATTTATGGTGGAAATCATCGTTGTTATTGTATGTGCAGCAAAATACCTGTCAGCGAACAACACAGTGTTACAAACTGAAATTATCATCTACAAAACGACGAAAAAATGTTACACCATGCTTAAGAACACTTCCTGCAAAACTTGTTATACAGCAAAATGTTCCTCCCTGATTAGATAACATTAGACAAAATACTACCCTATATACTCTGTAATTCACGTCTAAGTTACTGCGACACTTCATGTTAGAGCAGAGAATTGAAAACTTCGCCCACAAAAGCCGTATCAAACACTTTGACACTATACCCTACCCTGTCACACAGTCTAAGTAACGCAGCTTTAGGCATCACATTGAATTTAATCAGTCATTTTCCTTTATTTAATCGAACATTCGGAGGAAAACAGCTACTACGAGCGAACATTCGATTTTAAAACCAATTGAGGCTGCGTGAATTGAGGAGCAACATATTTCCTTAAACCTAATCGACTAGGTATCATCATCTACGATTGCCTGCCTTTTTCATACAGAGTGAAGTGACTTTTCATTGAATTTTGTCCAAAATTTGCCTCAAAAACATTTATTGACAATCACTCAGTGTTACCAGATTCGCAGTTGGCCGGCACGATTTACGAACTGAATTTTGAAATACAAATTGCTGAATCAATCAAGCATGAAAACAACAAAAATCAATCAGAAACAAATACTATTACCTTGACTCCCTAAAAGCCAAAGACTTTAAACTGATGAGCCCATGAAATGAACCACAAGTAGGAGAAAAATCTTCAGAGCTTCGACTTTCGACTTTCCAACACCACCAAACTTTTCAATTTTTTCGAGGAAGATGAGAGATGAGGAGGAAATAAAGATGATATATTAGGGGGAGAATAGGTTGATTTCAATTTTCAATTTTTTTTAGGTTGATTAGGAGGAGGAAGATGAAAGATGTACAGCACTGCAGGCTATCACCGTAGGGTTAGGCTTATAAACCACCGTATTAGGTACTGTATTGAATATTGATAGTTATGGAGTAAAGTTAGACCAGGCAATCCGGGTTCGGCGTCGCCGCCGGTCCAGTTTGGCACGATCTCTGGGCACGACCCGCCGTGTTTCGGGTCGGATCTTGGTGACGAATTGGTGGAGAAGTCAGAAGTTTGTGTCTGGCACGGGTACGGCTCAGTCCGGCACGTTGACAGGCACGACCCGGGCACGGCGAGCCCGAGTCCGGGAAAAATGGTCGTTGGAGTGCAACGTCTCTTTCTTTTTTTCATTTTTTTTTCCTACTAGTTGTTTCACCGCACACGATGCGCGTGGTGTTCCGAGGAAGATGCGTCTTTTATCGTTAAAACATTAAGCGTAAGTATTAAGTTACGAAACTGATGATAATGACTAGACATTGTAGTTACATATTGAAGTGTTACAAAATGGAGATAGTCCTTTAACCTGCTGGTCCTATACAATCATGGAATTTCAAAGGATATCCATGGTATACTGATGACCTCGTTTAAACTAACATGGTATCGGAGATTAAACAATCATATGCACCAAGTCAATCTCACTTCACGGGTGTTTGAACATAGCATTTGTTGGGATCTTCCGCTTTCAATCTTGGTGGTCGGAGTTCTCCTTTTGCAGTCTGGTAAAAGACCACAAGGAGGAAATTAGAATGAGCTTGAGAAAGCAGTAGACGTAGAAAGGGGTATACCGGGTTGGGTTTAGGTCAGTTCAATTCACTTCATTTTCGAGTCAGTAAGAATCAGGTCACTTCGAGTTCAAGTCTTGTTTGGTATCATTTTATATACTACGATAAATATCGGAGCTGTTTAATAAAGTTAACGAGAGATCGTCCCTTAAAAGACTAAGAGTAAATAAGATTAAGGGCTAGCTTGGAATGGGGACGAAAACTAATTAACATAAACTTGTCTAGTCTGGTATGTAGTGTGTACACGATACCTTCCTTCTCACAAACTCTTTCCCAATTCCTCCGTCGTCTACTTCTTCAACTTCAACCCCTCCTTCCCCAATTTATTCTCTTCTTCCAACATCAATCCAATCCCCCCAAAAAACCCTAATCAATCAATCAATCAATGGGAATCTCGCTAAGTTCATCAAGAAGAAACCAACCAAACAACCACCACAACCACCACCTACACAACCCATACTACACCCAACCACCACCGCCGCCGCCGCAACTCCCACCACCATACTCCTACACCGCCGCACCACCATCCACCGCCGATCCATCCACCACCTACCAAACATACTACCCATATCACTACAACTACCAATACCCACCTCATGTAACCCAGGTCCAACCATCCAGTTCCTACTACCCGCCCAATTCGAATTCAAATACGGGTCATGGATGGTATAGTAATAATACTAGTTCTAATGGAAATGGGATGATGATGGTGGGTAGTAATGGGGGCAGGCCGCCTAATAATGTTCAGTTTTTTCCTTGGGGTGGGGCTGGGGGTGGTAATTATGGAAATGGGTGGCATCAGATGAGGGACCAACCCGTAATGGTTTCGCCTTCACCGCCTCCGTATGTTGAGCATCAGAATGCTAAGGTTGTTAAGAATGATGTCAATGTTCATAAGGATACTATTAAGCTTTTGCCTGATCACTCTTTTCCTGATCGTTTCTTGGTTTCTTTTGTTTTCGATGCTCATTTTGATGGCAGGTTTGTCTCCGATCATTTGTTTATCTTTCATTCAATAGCGCTTTATTGTGGTTGTTTGAAATTGTGATTTTGGGTCAAGGAGTTGACAATTCAATTCAGGAGTATGTACAGTATTTGTTACTCACTCTGTCCCGATTATCTGTTTAGCTTTGATTAAAATACGGTTCTAGATGCTATAAATTGGTTGTTTTAATGTTGAATTTGTCAGTTTTTGTGGTTGTTTGGAAGTTGTGATATTGGTTGAATGAGTTGACAATTGAGGTGGGTAGGTGGAATTTAGGGTGCAGCATGTAGTAGTGGTGAATAAATGGATTTGTTGGTTGTGGAGTTATTGTCATTGCCAAATGAGTAACGACTATCAGGAAAGTGAATTACGGATTGAGCTAATGTCCGTTTCTTGATTGAACCGTTTTGGATGATATGTTTAGCCATTTGAAGTAAAGAAGGCCATATAGGATGTTACTAACTACCCAACTTGTGTGGAGATCGGTGATGCCACTTGACTCCACAAGGTTTGAGCATTTGGGCCTTGGGGTTTGTTCGGGTGGAAAAAAGAGGGTGAACATCTATTTCCTCCTTTTTCCTTCGTCCAATCAAAGGGTTTTTGTCTTTGATGTTGTTGCTTGTTATTGAGCTTTTGTTGGAGTATGGTTCTTAGAAAGATTAATACTTTTGTAGACCTTCTACATTTGTGTTGTCTAGCTCGGTCTGTGAGTTGCAACCGATCACACTTGTGGACCACTTCCAATTATATTCTTTCAATATCGGACACTGGAACTCATGGGTAGACGGTGTTGTATTCAACTTCTCCCCCATCTAAACGTATTCCTAAGCACCCTTTAAATCTACGAACTCATCTTGTTCTCCGGTATCATCATATCGAGAAGTTTAAGAAAAAGGTGCCTAACATACATTTCCAATCACAATTGGACACGAGAGACTAAGAAAACATGTGGGGATATCCCTAACAAGTTACAACATTGTGTCATAGGCTAAGCACTGCAAATGTGATGTTTAAATGTTTAATATGATTCTTCACTACAAAATGACGAATTTCAATTCAGATTCATGGTTAGCTAATCTATCTGCAATTAAATTATTCAAATATACATAGAGTCAGACAAATTTGTATGTTCGATGTATTAAAACCGTTTTGTTTCGCGTCCTCATTGCTTTTTTCAAGAGAAAGCTGTAGTTTCTGTATGCCGCTAGAAAACATTATTAAGATGTACTAACATTGTATGATTACTAAAGTTACATGCAGACAATATAAATGGGATGCAAGTAACATGCCACTCCTTCCTATTCTGAGGACTCTGTCCTCCACTGTTCCACATTTGGCTTATTCTTAGATTACCCCATTTCCATTTTTGATTTAAAACGAGTGTGATATGACAAGGTATAGTAGGATATTGCAGGCGGTTGTGCAAGGGTGTGACTATGTGAGGAGTAGACAGAATTTGGGATCATGCTGATGTTCTTTGAAGGTTGGTCATTTGCGGTTGGCGGTGTAAGGGTGGGTAATGGGAGATCCAGTGTTATGAGTTTGTGAATAGAGGGGTGGTAGTGGTGGATTCCACGCCACTGTAGATGGAGAAGTATGGTGTTGATAATAACAAGAGTAATGGTGACGGTGGAGAGCTGTGGTGGTTGGGTGGAAAGGCATCTATGTTAAAATATTTACCCCTATATTAGTCTACTCTCTCTTTAATAAATGGCCATTCGCTTGCAACCCTTAAAATAGATTCACATAAAAGTGGC
The DNA here is from genome assembly GCA_958450325.1 of Agrostemma githago. Taxonomy (NCBI): domain Eukaryota; kingdom Viridiplantae; phylum Streptophyta; class Magnoliopsida; order Caryophyllales; family Caryophyllaceae; genus Agrostemma; species Agrostemma githago. The sequence continues at coordinate 73,425,484 of OY288247.1, read as the reverse complement.
GCATGTCCCATGATGGAAGGAGTGACGTAATTGGAGGCGGAGGATGACCCGTGAAGTTGTACTAGTTAGTAGTGACTGTTTGGGCATGAGGTGTTTGCTCTTGACAGAGAGAAATGGTGGCGGACTTTCTCTGGACTACCCATGTTTTGTTGTATCCGACTAATTCGGAATCTGAGGAATCCTTGTGCATTAATGGGGACTTATTTACGTCCATTCTTAAACGGACGGTATTATTAGTTCTAGTTGAGTGAAGTTCTTAGGGTTTTCTATTAGTTTTCAGTTGCCAAATTTTCCTGTCCTGCCCTATGTTGAAGGATCAAAGAAATTGCTCTACCGAGGAAGCAATGAAGTTTTTGGGAACGGGGTCCTAACTTTATATTTTAGAAATCTTGTTTGTAGAGGCAATGGAGAAATGTCGGGGAAGAATTTTATGAGAGAAACATTGAGATTTTACTGATTTTATCAGTTAAAAAAGGGAAGAGGCGCTTTTGGAGACTTTAGTCAATGGAACTATGATGTATGCGTCAAGGAGAAGTACTGGTAACTGTACTGGGAGGTACAGAAGACTCAACACAAAATTACTCTGTTGTTTGGGCTGCCTTAATCCGATTCTAGACAGATATGGGTTTTCTTATACACATTGTCAAGTTATGGTACTAGCAGATAAGGTCAGAGAGGGCCATAGGGTATCGGCAGCACCATATTTTGTCGAAGGATTTCTGAATTTCTGGATTTTTTTTTTGTTATGAATTCACTTATGTATTTAAAAGCATCACTCAACTGTCTAGGTATACTAAAAAGCATACATTATTCATAATATGATTAGGATGGGACGAAAAAGTGTCATTCTTGAAAAGATGGTATAAGTTCTGGAAATATTTTTTGCTGTTAAACACTTGCTGAAATTGGAGGGTTTATTTCTAGCTTACCTGTTTCACGGACAGTGACTTTAAACTGTTTTTTGTTTGTTGTGCTTGCCTTGGTGGAATTGCATTATTATTTATGATGAATTTTGCATTTATTGAATTTCTGTGTAGATTATTTTTAGAGCCGTTAGACCGATTGTCTACAGGAACGGAGGAACCTAGTTTTTCTTTGAGTTAAACATCGTGTTGTGAAAATGGCGTTTTAGTCAGATTTGATGTTTGATACTGGCATCTGAAGTTTTATAGCATGTTCTCTTTTTGACAGTATCACAATCTATTATTTTGCTAAGGAAGACAAAGACAACTGTAAATTTACCTCAACATCAGCAATCCGTCCAGTAAAAGTTCCATTCCAAAAAGGAACTGCGCAGAGATTTCAACAGCCTTCTGGCACTGGAATTGACTTTGGATTTTTTGACTTAGACTTTCTTGCAAAACCAACAGAAGATGATGTTTTCCCACTTGTCATATTCGCTGAAGTGCATTCCTCAGATGCTCAAGAATCTTCAGTAGAGGGCTCTCAAAGGGTACAAGTTACCCAAGCTGTAATCGAGAAGAAGAACGAGACAGAGGGAGATTATAAAGTTAAAGTGATCAGGCAGATATTGTGGTTTGATGGTGTTCGTTATGAACTCCGTGATTTGTATGGGATAGGGAATGCATCCTCAGAAGGCTTTAATGACGACGAGCCAGGAAAAGAGTGTGTGATTTGCATGACGGAGCCAAAGAACACCGCTGTAATACCTTGCCGACATCTGGTAAGAATATACTATTTCTCGGTGTTACATCTGACGACTATATGAGACCAATCTATTCTAATCATATACCGAGCATTAGAGTGAGCAATATATAAGGTGGTTTCTCAGAAAGAAACTTTTGTTCAGTTTACCAAGTCTTTCTTCCTAGGCTAATGGTCTATAGAAGATGGAGGGAAGCGTTAAGAATTCCTGCTTTTGAAAATTGTAGTATGCATGACTTGGGACGTGTTCTTTGAGTCCATATTCAGCTCAATTCAATTAAGTTAATCCCCACTCAATTCAGTTTAGCGAAGTTACAACCCACTTCAAAGGGTGTCTTAGAAGTTAGAACTCAAACTTTATGAGATGCAACGTATTTTTGCTAGGCAAGACGGCTGCCCAAATCCATAATTATCATGACAATGGCAGAGTTATACTGCCGGGTATAAACCATGTTACTTTCATGAGTCATGAGTCATGACTATTAGTCTATTAGTAATGAAAAAAAGTTTTCAGTATCGCCTTAACTTTTAACAAGCAAGCAAGTAGAAATGACCTTAACTTTTCAGGATGTAGATGGGAAATCACTCTCCATGAAATCGTGTATATAAAGAAAGCTGTTTCTTGTTTTTTTCATCGACTGTCCTAGGTTATATAGAGACTAAAGGGGAAGAGTTATTTTTCCCCCTCCCTCAATGTCAATTCAGTTTTTGGTATTTCTTATTTGAGCTTTGTTTCCTGGAATGAATCTAGTATCGAGTGGTTACTGTGTGAGACGGGGGGTATCACACTGTGAAATAGCTCCTTTGTATAAAAAGATGTCTGAGACTGTCCTACTCTATTTGTGTTAACGAATTCATATTGTGTACTCCGTATTTGTTTTTGGGATGTGTCTTCGTTTCCTGTATACTAGACAGACAGGCTAATGGTTTGTGGTGTCTGTTATGTGTTTGGGGTGACAGTGTATGTGCAGTGACTGTGCCAAAGAGCTAAGGCTTCAAACGAACAAGTGCCCAATATGTCGCCAGCCAATCACGGAGTTAATTGAGATCAACATCAACAATTCTAATGAATAATACTGTAGACTCTTTGTAATGAAATCGAGTGTATAATGTAGCGAATCTTACATGAAATTTCCCCCCTTTTTGGATTGTTATGTGTATATACTTGTATGTTTGTATCATAATTGTAATTGTAATGGGTGTGCAAATCTTTGTTTTAGGTGTGTCCAAATATTTGTTCATCCTTGAACCAGTGACCTTTTTGGGTTACCAGTTTGACCCATTGTTCATATTAGAATGTGGACATGCATGTGTTAGGGGATGAGGAACTATACTGGGTTTGGATTTGGATTTGGATTTGGATGGTTCAGGTGATTTGTTCACGGGTCTTCTATTCGTCATTTACAAGATGAAATAATCCTCCCCCGACTTCTTATCATTGACATGTATTTACGTTTGATCTTTTATCTACTTTTCATTTTAACTCATAAATGTGTGGTTCATATTTATCCATATATTTCTATCTTTCTCTTTTTTTTTGTCACTCATTTTCCCCTTTTTATTTTTTCAACCAAAATGTAAATGCGTTAATCTTTGAAACTCAAAGGGAGTACTAGTGTACTACTAAAGTGCCAAACTTGGAATATTAAAAACGGTTCAAATGAGCGCATTATATGATAAGTAAAAATCGAACCCCATGATCTCATAGTTAAACCACCAAAAATTTTACAACTTAAACTAACTCTTATTATATGTGACGTAGTGACGTGGCGAGTGTTAAATTTGGGAGGGTTCCTCTTTATTACCATCAATGATTCAGATTTTACTTCGGAATGATCCAACTGTTCATATATTATTGTTGCTGTAAAATGATTGAAAATGAAGGAAAATGAGACTATTATCACAAATTTTTGTTTTTGATGGATTTATCCCTTATTTTTTTACAAGGTCAAATATGACATGTTTACCTAAGAAAAGACAAAATATTATCAAAGTAATGCGTTATCTTTTCTACCTAAATGAGTTAGTGTTTGATCCGTTATAATAAGGTAACGGATACCTCTATGACAATGGTGACTAACAGTACTATTATACGAAGCAACTAGATTATGAAAGATAATATTGGGGAAATTAAGAGAGAAAATGGTAGTCGTAGTCCGTTAAAATAGAATAGAAGAAGGTGAAGGGAGGGAGACAAAGTGGTTGGGAAAGTCAAAATATGAATAAACAAAAACAGTAACACAAATGTTAATAAGATATTCCGTATGATATGATATATACAGTAGTTGGGGTACAATTATGAATAATGTATGGTATCCAAAGTGAGTTATGTGAGTGAGACCAGACCATACCTGGTTCTGCTTCTGGGTCACTGCCTGTCCCACCAGACCCACCTCTCATCCAATCAATTACTGTATATAATAAACCAAGATTTATTAATCACATTATCATGGCACAGACTTCCATGATTATGACTTACACACTAACGCAAATTCTTACTCCCTCCGTCTCAATGAATTGTTTGTCTATTTCATATTGGGGCGTCTCAGTGAATTATTTGTCTTTCTATTTTAGAAATGTTTTTTATATACAATTTGATCATTCTCATGAGTTTTGTTCTACGTGTCACTCCTCATTGATTTTCTTAACCTTGATGACAAAAGGAAAGACAAACAATTCATTGGAACGGAGGGAGTACTTGTGGTCGACATATCCGTTGTAAAGATGTGACGGGTCAAATATTATTCTTGTGGGATAGATAAAGCAAAATGTCTCGGAAATGACAATCTGTTTTGTCTTATCTACCGACATGAATAATATTTGTCCCGTCACAAAGAAAACGGGTCGGTTAATTAATTATTACCTTTATTATTTTATACTGGGATGTTTCTTTCCTTATTTTAGTTCCTCTTTTGGTCAGGCTTTATAGGCGGTGGAGATGGGAGTTTATTTGCTGAGTATACAAGTTAAGTTAAGCATAAAGTAGTAGGAGTCGGAGTAGGAGTAGTTCAAGAATGTTGATAAAAAAGTCAAAAGTCAAAAGTAAATTTAGAAGGGAATGAATGAAGGAGGGATATGATCTTTTCTCAAAGCAATTTACAGAAAACAGAGGGATGATTATCCTCCATTCTGTCTTTCCATTTCATTCTCTTGTTTCTAATCATTTTCATAATCTATGTTTTACCTTTTTAACCTGGAGTATTTCTTCCTTTATGTACGTTGTTTATAATATGCAGTATAAAATAGAAAATACGTAGGAATTGACACTGTAATTTTTTTGATACCCTACACGAATAATGCTAGCTCGTCTCTTGGTTACTGAAAAAAACAATGGGTTGATGATGCAAACCCATCAAACTCATAGAGGTGGGAAAAACTAGAAAAAAAATTAACATCTACATATTCGTGACAGACGCAAAAATTTTCAATAAATGATTTGTCCACGCACGACGATATCGTAAACTGCCACTAGTAGCGGCTTAAACACAACCCTTCAAAGTTTAGAAATGAGTCGATAACCCATGACCAATTGAACATAATACATGGTCTATCACAAATTCATGACTCATCAATTGCAACTTCAGGCCCCCTAAAACCGTCAATAATTTATATTGAGGCTGGCCTGGTGGTCATAACTTCAATCAAAATTCGACCCAAAATATGCGACAAAAGTTATATATCGATATAGTCCATACATATTCTTTAAAAATACTCCGCAGTTAATTAGTCGTAAATGATACTCCCTCTTCCCCACTAAAATTTTCCCACTTTCCTTAAAAGGAAACTTCACTAAGATTTTTTCACTTCAAAATTTTCCTTATTCATCCATTATACTCTCTTTCTATTGGTTACTTTTTGTGATTTGACATCTTAAACCCCACCCAATAATTTATAACCTTTCATTACCCATTTCTTAATCCATGTGCCATAATGAAGTGAGAAGATCATTGTGGAGGGAAGGGAGTACGGAGTAACAAGTGTATACAATGATGAAAAGCAGGGAGAATGGTTGTTCTATATTTGGGGTGCCTCGTCCCTCCCTCCTAAAACAGAAAATGACTGTTACTACTACTACTACTCGTATATATTTTACGTGCAGATTAGATTTTCTACCATCAGCACTCTGCATTTATACGTAAGTAGTGTGTTGGATTTGTAAAAGGTTGACAATTTAATTTGTATCAGGGAATAATAACTCAACCAAAGCATATACTTCGTTCTACTACTATCAATATCAATATCATCATCATCATCAGTGTAGTCTAGTGGAGTAGATGTAGATGTAGATGTGTTAGTAGAGTAGTGTTTTGTTTTATCACAAATCAATTTTCACAGTTTACGGGGAAAATGCAAACTCAAGGATCCACCGGATAATATTCAAATAAAGCAGCAGGATTAACCCATTGGGTAAATAGGTACCATCTTTTCGGAACTACTCTTTACCGTCCACGTTTACTGCAAACTCCAAGCAAACACTTAATTTCTTTTAAAATCTGTTCTAAACAATTGTGTACTCTCTCATCGATTCAATTTTTTACGCTTATTATAAATGGACAATCTAATTAATTATTTACCTTACCCTTTTGGCAAAACACTTTGACTTATAATTCTCATATCCTTACTTTATTTACCCAAAATGACACTATTTTTTCTTAACTTTATGTTTGGTAGATCCATAAAACCATTTAATTTACTAATAATAATATTACTTTTACTACTTTTCTTACACATTGTGAAACCTGATTGAATGGATGAGAGGGAGTAATATTGTACTCCCTCCCCACCACAATGATCTTCCCACTTCATTATGGCACATGGATTAAGAAATGGGTAATGAAAGGTGGTAAATTGTTGGGTGGGGTTTAAGATGTCAAATCACAAAAAGTAACCAATAGAAAGAGAGTATAATGGATGAATAAGGAAAGTTTTGAAGTGGAAAAATCTTAGTGAAGTTTTCTTTTAAGGAAAGTGGAAAAATCTTAATGGTGGGAAGGAAGTACCTAATATTGTAGACATCTTATCACGTTTTCTTTCTTTTTTTTCACGTTAGGAGTCCCTCCTTTCACATGATTTTGTTTGAATATCATTTCAATATGGTTTGAATAGTGTGCGTTGTACACTAGTACTCCCTAATTGTGATTAGACATGACTACTTCGACTTGTACACTACTCGTACTAATTAAGAATCATTATGTACCATTTTGGGTTTGACGGATAGTGATAGGGCGCCACCCAGTGACGCCGAATCTCAACGCCACCGGAATAAAATAATGAAAAAAATAAAATCTTGAGAATCTTTATTTTGATTTTGGGTAAATTTAAAAAGGATATAGATATAATTTTACCATTTATTATATTATAAATTATTTAATTAAGAATATTTTAAATAAAATAATCTTTATTGTATCTTTTAATTGATTCTTCATCATTACTTTACGTATTACTAATTCATCATTATTTTTTTTCAGGCACGGATGCAAGATTTCGATGTAGGGAGAACACAAATTTTTTCGCCCCGATTATTTAAATTTTGATCTATTTTTTTCTTAATATTAGTATAACCTTTAATTTATACGATGTTATAGATTGAAAAAAATCAACTTAGTTTTGAATTTTTGTTCCATAAATTTCATCTCATAAATACTTTACTAACATATATTGTAATCATTAAGTGATAGTGGTGTGATGGTTGATAGTTTGTAATATTGGCGTGACGGTATGGGTTCAAATCTCGATTAAAATTAGTCAGATCAGATTTGATATTGCGTACACCCGAGAGTGCACCAAAGGCAGGAAGGGTTATCAATAACAATAAAACAAGATAAAAATATTGGTCTGTACTATTAAAATGGACAATGTTTAATTGTTTGGGTAAGCAATTTATATATTGTCTACATATTTGTTTTAGGAAAAAAAACCGAGAGATATTGAAACATTAAAATAAAATTGAAAATGAAAAAAAAAAAAAGTTTTTTAGGAAAAAAAGTGAGAGATATTGAAACGTTAAAATAAAATTGAAAATGAAAAAAAAGTGAAATAAATACTTTCTTAGGAAAATGAAAATGAGAGATACTGAAACATTAAAATAAATTTGGAAATGAAAAAATGGTTTATGTGTGACTCGAACACGCACATTTAAAACATAATCAATTCGCCTCATAAATACCACTCATCCAAGTGCACTTCATTGCTTATAAATATGATAAAATTATATATGTCAAACAAATTTAATTTTTTCAATATATGTCTAACCTAACTAATTCCTACAATTAAGATATGATTTTTTTTAATGATCTTCAATAGTAACTTCCATATCTCTTTTTATTTTTTTTTTAAAATAATATAATTATTATATATATATAATTTAACTTATTTTGTGAAGTACCAATTCTACCCTTGCCAACTAACTACTTTTGAAATAATATTTTTTTTAAAAATAATATAATCCTAATAAATTACTAAAATACCCTCGGTGACGCGCAAATTCGGCGCCACCGGGTGACGCCATCTCATTATTCTTAGTGGAATACTCTCTCATCTATATGTTCTACTCAATAGTTATCTACTTATTTTTGTACCGTATTATTATTAAATAATTATCTATTTTTATTTTTGGTAAATTTTGTTATGTATGTTCTGCAAATGAATTTTATGTGATCCAAATTCACCAATTAATTTTGTCATGAACTTTGATCCAAAAGTAATACGGAGTAGTACTTACTTATCCCCATCAAATCCAATCCTTAGTTTACATGAATCCACTTTTTGTGAGAAGAAAAGTGAATCCTACTAGTATAAGGGCGTGTTTGGTTACTCATCCAATTATGGGGGAGTGCAAGATCCCATGAATTGCATTTTCAGGGAGTTGTTTGGTTGCCCATTTAATGAGAATTACCACTTCTCGGGAATTGTCACTTCCTCCATAATGAGGAAAATTACTCACCAAGCTCCCCTTGGTGTGTAGAACTTCCCGCATGCATGAAATAATTTCTCACATGACAACCAAACACTATTTTTTGTAATTCTCATGAAATACAAATTCACGTGATTTTAAGTTTTCGGTAACTTCATCTTCCCATGGTGAACCAAACGAGTCCTAAAACTTGGATTTGGATCTGGATCGAAGAGAGTAAATAACTACAAATATTAAGAAATTCCCTATATTTAATAGTCTACTCCGTAGATGGATTAAATGAGATGATGAGATAGGGTAGTAGTAGTACTAGCTAGTAAAGATGTTACGCGAAACACCAGAAACAGAGGAGTCCGACATAAAACTGAGAGGTGCACAGTGCGTATGTATGTTGCCTCAAAATTGCAATGGTAGTAGTTTAGACGTAATTTCAGTACAAATGAACCACCAATTAAATCAACTGGAATCTAGCTTCCAGAGGCATGCATGCAGCTACCAGCTGAGTAGATCAGTAGAGTCTTGCATTGTCTTCCACCTCTCCTACAAATTTAGTTCCACCCCAACCACTACCACTGCACCCTCAACTCGTTCTCCTACCTATACCATCCAACACTCTCATTCACAACTAATAACGTCACTTCCATATTTCTTTATGTCACACAATTTTAAGAACGTATGATTGAATTAACAAGGATATATCCTCACAAAATTGAGTGACACAAGCAATTTTAGTGTGTCATTAGCCCATTATCAAAGCCTTTTATTTAGTGTCCCCTCTTCGGTCTTCAATGACCATCTTCATCCAAAGGTCTGTCATCCCTGTTTTAGTGTTTTAATCAATTTTTTTTACTCTCATTCATAAAATCATGATTGGATGATCCCGACTCCACGCGGCCATAAGTTGGAATAAATGAGGAATAAAGTACATAAAGCAATTGAGGTCATCCGAATTTTTGAGGGTCATCACATGACACTCAAAGCCAAAAAGTCATCCTAATCTTATAAAAGATCAATGGTTAATCAATAATTAGGATGACCCTAAATTTTCATGACCTAGGTCATCCCCTTTGATGGGGATGATCTTAAGTTGACCCTTCCTCAAATGGATCAATCAGTAATGTGTTCTTAGAAATTTGAATCCTTGAGACCTTACTAAATTTGAATCCTCAGATTATATCAGTTTTAAAATTCATGAAAATAACTTTATTATCCTTGATAGCTTACTAGGTTCAAATCCATACTATACATTTTTTTTTTCAACGAAAAACGCACTTAGTCGCATTACACTATAGGATTCGAACCAGAGATCTACTGTCCAGAGCACCTAGTCCTAACCAATAGGCTAAGACATCTTCGGTAATTCATACTATATATTGCATGATGGTTTAGTTGAAATAAGTCTACTTACTTCCACTTAAGTCCGAAATAACATGAAATAAATGTTTGATAACATTGATTATTAGCTTTAGCATAATTGAATAATCTTTGGAACTTTTATTACTTGCTATGTTACATTGCCATTATTAGTATTCTCCTCGATCTTATTACATTCTCTCTTGGGAGTCTTGGTACACTCTTTTAAACAATTTGGTTGACTGTGTCTGTGTGCGTGAGGAAGTGAAGTACCCAATTTATAAGCCAACATTCCCATATATTGAGCTATCTTTTCTGTTCACCATGTCTATCTTACTTTATTCAATCAAGGACCGTACCATGAATGCTTCTAATGCTTTACCTCATTCCCTGCCTACATGGGAGCGAAATAAGACGATGCGAAAATGACCCGACTCAAATGACATGGACATGAAATTAGTCGTATTAACAGAGCCAAAACGGACTGAAATCACAAAACGAGATACAGCAACAAACTCAAAAATTTCCGATGCAAATGAATGGACCTGACTGGACACGACTCGGTTGACACGTACATTGGCCACTTCTAGGTATGAGTAGTACGTAAACATAAAAGGAAAATTGATGAAGGTTGTCGTAAAGCTTTGTTTTATTCATCGCAGTGACCAAAAATGTGGATTGGGTGGCTTAAAGTAAAACAGAATAAATAGGGCTATAAATGCAACTCCCAGAAACACATGGTCGAGTTCAGTGAGCAGTGCATGTAGTAATACTCCAACAAAGAGCGAGCAGCGAGGTAGAGGCAGGGCATGCAGTGTGTGTATTACGATTACAAATATTATTATTTCGATTTTTCTAACATTTAAAATTTTAATTGAAGAAAGAATCACAATTAATCACGAGAAATTTAAATATTAACTTCTACTTACCATACTTCAAAACATTGTTTTATAATTCTTTCTTTAACTAACATTTTAACGTGTTCCCAATAAACACATGTTAGAAACATCGTTATTATTTTAATTTATTTTATATATATGGTAATGAATTGTATATATTTGTATATCATGGTATTATTGCTACTCAACTCACCTATAGTAAACATTTAATTGACCTAAATAATAAATGTATGTTCCACTTGTGGTCTTGTGGATGAAATATCTGACGCCCATACGCAATATTGATTCAATGAAAGGTCCGAGTCGCAGTGTAAATTGTACTCTCTATATAAATTGCACAAATGGTCATGTACTCATCGACAAACGTATTCTTTATAAAGTTGTGACATGTTAAGTAAAGTTAAGATTCATATACATAGATAAACATAAATCTTTTATTTCGTAGTATTTTCTAGATGATGTGATTTTGTCTAATCTATCCATAGGTGCTACTTAATCGGTCACAAATTTGTGGCGAATATATTCGTTATACGAAAGACTTACGCTTAAAACTCAAGTTATGTATTTTTTTTATATTAAGAAAACAAGATTGTTAAAATGTTAAGAATATGACTAAAATAAATAAAAATTGTATAAATGTTAAGAGAACAAGGTTGATGTACAAAATAATACCTACTTTCAGTCCCTTTAAACAATTAAACACTAGTACTTATTTAAGTTCATATATAAATAAGACATTTTCAATTAACATGGAAGGTTTCACAACTAGCTGCATACTTACATGTGAAATTGTTTTTTTTTTTCTATCTAAGTGAGTATTATTCACTTATTAACTACTCGTATATGAAATTGTTTCTTTAAGCAGTACTCCCTCCGTTCCAATGAATTGTTTGTCTTACCTTTTGGCACAAAGAGTAAGAGATCCAATGAGAAAGCGACATGTGGAGCAAAACTCATTAAAATGGTCAAATTGCATATAAAAAACATTCCTAAAATAGAAAGACAAACAATTCACTGAGACGCCCCAATATAAAATAGCCAAACAATTCACTGAAACAGAGGAAGTATTCCGTATTTACCTTAACGAAAGAGGGAATTTAAAAGTAGGTAAATGTAAGGCAGAGAAGGATTGAAGGAGAAGGTAATGAGTTGAGTTGTTCAAGGCAAGAAGAGTATTGTCAAATGTTCACACTAGAGTAAAACCTGTAAAAGAGTCAAATAAAATGATGATACCAAACTCAGTCTCTCTCTCTGTTCAAAAAAACAACCAAACATGACTACATGAGTAGAAGGAGTATTAAATAAAGAGCAGGCCAACTCATTGCTTCCTCCCAAACTCTCCTCACTTTTTAGTCCTTAGCTTTTGAACCAATGCAATTGCTAACCATTTTTGTCACACTCACTCATCACATCACTCTTTCCTCATTTCCGGTCTGCTCTTCATCATTAATTATACATACGGATTAATATTAATAACATCAAAAGTAAATGTAATTAGGGAGTACTGCTTAAGCTTCAAGGATCATATTCTCCACTTTTTCTCTTCATTCCCCGAATAAGAAGACTCCATTTTAATGAATTTAATCACAAGTTTGTTGATTAGAGTCTTAAAAAAAAAATGATTTTGATTCCAGTCCAATTTTTTTGACGATTTCGGTTCATATCTGATCCGATCTCAAACCGGCGCACCGTCCTACTAGCTAAAAAACGTGATTAGCAAGGGTGGGAGAAAAGCTTTTTATAGAAATATAAATATTTAAGCGGTTTTTCTAACATGTGCCCCTAAAACACATGTTAGAAAAATCATTAAATATTTAAGTAGCAAAAAAACTCATTTGCATTTATCTAACTATATGAATATAATACTCCGTATTTGAATTATCACAAGTTTACAACGAATATTCTGATTAATTGTTTGAGAGAGGAGTTAGAGGTAGGATATACTTGGAAGAATCACAAATTCTTGTTTGTGACGGATACATACATGTGGTATATATTTGACCCATTATATTATTATAATGGATAGACCCGTCACCCGCTGAAAAATAGAGGAAAGAAATACGTATAGGGTAGGTTGGACCAGTCCCCCTTCTTCTGCATCAACGTCCCCCACTTCACTCACTCACTCACTTAATCACTCACTCATAAATTTCCTTCTCTCTCTATAACTCTGAAATAGAGGAAACTCAATAATAATACTACTCCACATACATACTCCCAAGCACACTGAATTTTAATGTCCCTCCCTCCCTCCACCCACCCTCTTCTCTCTCTCTCTCTCTCACACATACTCATTTTATACACTACTATAGCATTATTATCATTGTGGACCGTTGAAGAACCCCAATAATATCCCCCCTCCCTCACAATATCCCCCCATTATTTTTCTTATTCTTTACTTCACTTCATTCACCTCCCTCAGATCTGTTACACCATTTAAACATGAGTAAAGAAGAGTTCTTGAAGATTCAGGTATCCTAGCTTAATTATTCTAAATACCAGTTAACCACACTATTACACTATTATTACTCTTGTATAAAACCCTTGTACGTATTTATAAGTACCACATACACGTAAAGTATGTATACAACGGTCTTATTTCAGTTTTTTTGGTTCCAGTTAGGTTTGTTTTGAGTTTAATTAATGGGTGTTTTTATTTATTGGGCATGCAGACTTGTGTACTTAAAGTGAATATACATTGTGATGGATGCAAACACAAAGTGAAAAAAATCCTACAGAAAATCGAAGGTATCTATCTATCTTCCTCTTAAGGCTCTTATTACTTCTTCTTTTCATTTGATTCCTCTTTTTTTTTATTTTTACTTTTTGTTTTTAGTAAATATACACTACTGACTGACGGAACTAAAACTTTATTCTTTTCTTGTTATTCAGTTTACCAAATTATTTCTTTCCATTTTCATCTCAATATTAAAAAGTTCCAAACTTTGACCCATTTTCACCCTCCCTTTACGTTAATTTACGATATCGATTAAGTTTGAAGTTTGAGACCGTTTTAGACGATAACTATTCAAGAATTATGTGGAGGATTGATTTAACACTGATTTAAATGTGGGGAAAAAGAAATTGTTGAAAGCGATGGTAATTTGAATTGAATTGAAATGGAACAGGAGTATATAAACTAAGCATAGATGCAGAAGCAGGGAAAGTAACGGTTTCAGGAAACGTAGACGCACCAACTCTAATCAAGAAACTCAATAAAGCCGGTAAACATGCCGAACTTTGGGGATCCTCCCCCAAGCCCCCCGCCAACAACAACAACCTCAAAGGCGGCGATACCGGAAAACCCAATAATAACAACAACCAAAAAGGTCAGCCCCAAAACCCGCCCAAAGGCGGTGGCGGACAGCAAAACATCCCCAAAGGCGGCGGGGGTGGTGGCGGCCCACAGCAGAATATGCCTAAAGGCGGTGGTGGTGGGGGTGGGGGTGGACCCCAGCAGAACATGCCGAAAGGTGGTGGCGGTGGACCCCAGCAGAACATGCCGAAAGGCGGTGGTGGTGGGGGTGGGCCCCCGCAGAACATGCCAAAAGGTGGTGGAGGTGGGGGTGGTGGTGGGCCTCAGCAGCCGACGCCGCAGCAGCTGCAACAAATGATGCAGCTGCAGCAGCAGATGAAACTGGGTGGTCCTCAGTTTCAGGGCATGAAAATGCCGCCGCTGCCGCAGCAGCAGCAGCAGCAGCAGGGGAAGGCGGTGAAGTTTAATTTGCCGCCTCATGGGGATGAGGATGATGATGAGTTTGATGACGATGATTATGATGATGATGAGTTTGATGACGATGATGAGGATGATGATTACGATGATGAGTTTGAGGATTTACCGCCTTTGAATAAGATGAAACTTGGTAATGGCGGCGGCGGCGGCGGTCCTAATATGATGATGGGTGGTGGTCCTCCTAATATGATGATGATGGGTGGTGGTGGTGGTGGTATAGGTGGTCCTGCAGGGTTGAATCCTCAAATAATGAATGCTATTGCTCAGGCTAAGGCGGCCGCAGCCGCCAATGGTGGTGGCGGTGGAGGAAATAATGGAAAGAAGGGAGGCGGTGGTGGTGGTGGTGGAGGAAATGGGAATGGGAATATACCGGTGATGATGAATGACGGTAAAAATGGGAACGGTGGTAAAAAGGGGGGAAATGGCGGAGGTGGTAATAATAATCAAAATCAAGGTGGTGGTGGTGGCGGCGGTGGTGGTAAAAATGGGGGTAAACAAAGTGGGCCCATCCCTATGGATGGTAAAAATGGCAAGAGCGGTAATAATGGTCAAAATAACGGTGGAGGAGGGGGTGGAAACATGATGATGAATGGAGGTGGAGGTAAAAAAGGAGGAGGTGGTGGTGGTGGTGGTGGTGGTGGTGGTGGTGGGATGAATGATGTCGGGATGCCTCATCATCATCATGCGAGCATGGGTGGAGGTGGCGGTGGTGGAGGAGGAGGTGGGTTTAATCATCAAGCCATGGGAATGGGGATGGGTGGGTCCATGGCTCCTCCTCATGCACATGCTGGTGTCCCCAACATGGGCCATCATCCAGGCATGGGCATCATGCCTCCCATGGCCCAAGTATCAAACATGCAAATGGGACCCATGGGCTCGATCCCGGCTGTCCAAGGACTCCCCGCCGGTGGCCACAGCGCGTTTCACGCAGGACCCCCTCAAGAAATGATGGCCGCCCCCGGCAACCCGTACCATCAGCAATACTTAGCCCAAGTGATGATGAACCAACAACGGGCCAACGGGAATGAGCGGTTTCAACCCATGATGTACGCTCGACCACCCCCCGCAATGCATTACATGCCGCCTTACCCACCCCCAGCCGACCCCTACACACACTACTTCAGCGACGAAAACACCTCCTCAAGTTGTAATGTAATGTGATCATTGATCAAAGTGTTAGGATGGAGTGGTGGTTAAGGTGAAATTAAGCTTCTTGTTTGATTATATGGTGGGTAGAATCCGTACCTAGTTCACCTCAAAGACTTCTCAAATCTCAAGTCTACATAGTTCATTTTTTTTCTAGTGTCACTATCATTTCCTCCTTTTTTAACCTTAAGTTGAATTAAGAATTTCCATTACCATAGATAAACTAAGTTATATACCAAGTATTTTACTTTATTTTATAGATTTAAAAAAAAAAAGTTAATTAGTGGAGGATGAGCATGAAGGGCACTTCTTTAAATGAGTTTGTTTTATGTGTTTATAATGTTTGGAGAAAAACCCAAATAAACAACTGAGAAATGAGTTTGGAACCCCTTTTATATTTTCTTCTCCCTCTCTTTGTTTTATTTTCCGCTCTTTTGTCTCGGCTAGACACGATAGGAATCAGGATGAGTTTGGTTTGGTTTGGATTGGATCAAGTCGTTTGGGTCGAATCATGTTAGGTCGAGTCAATTCGAGTTAGAGAGGTCAAATGAGGCAATTGGTAGCATGCTTGGCCCTACAATAGTCAATCAATTGCAGATCTCATATTTAGACAATGAAAAGTACTTCACATATCAATTTTACATGTCGTTATAGAAGTGTTCAAAAATCAAAATGATGGTGCCAAATTCTTGTCTCTTATACATCTTAAGACATGTCAAATACATACTGATACGAGTATTGTTTAAAAATGTCAGAGTTTTGACTCGTTCTAAGATTTAAAACGAATATTCCGTTTCATGCGAGATGGGCTGAATGATGGATGAGTATGAGTGTATTAATAAAGAGGGTGGTAGGGGTGAGTTATGCAAAAGTGGATTGATTAATGACCCCACTACTAAACCCTCTTTATATTACTACTGTAGTATTAACTAAAGTGTGTTAGGTAATCAAATCCAATCGATTATAAAGTTATTTCATGTCTGTCTGTCTACCCATTTCCTATTTCCCGCAAAATAACAATTATTATAAATTTCTTTTATACAATGCGCCATTTGCTATTTGCCGCAATCAATTAAAGCATGTTTGGCCCATTCCATTTCATTTCTTCAGCGACCTTACTACGAGTACTTATTATTATGTGTATGGATCATTTTTCTTTTCTTTTTCATTGGTGCTTACTTTTTAGCCTTGTACAAACTACAAATGGTGTGATTATAAAAGAAAAAAGAAGAAGATGATGATGATAAGTTAAGAACACAATTGTTGAATTTTATTTATTTTATACTGATTGTTTAATAAGACTGTCTTATATATTATGAGACTCGATCAATTACTACATTAGCTAACAATCTCATGTTACGACTTTAATAACTTCATATATTTAAATCGAAAATTTCCCTTTTTAAGTTGAGTTTCTCCTAATTTGGTCTCGTCTTATAATATAAGACGATTCTATAGGAGAACTTGTCTTTATTCTACTTCATCAAATAATATAAAAATGGATCTCTTCAAATACTTAGGCGATATAAAAACGCTTTAATTTACTACTTTGATCTCTCATTCTTCCATTTACATAATTTTATGATATTATCTTCAAATATCTAATTAAATCACATACTCCACTCAATTCAAACTTTTTATTTTAAGTGTTTTCATGATATGATTGACACTTCATTTGACTATTGTTTGTCTAGTTTATGTGGTTAATGAAGCAGAGAGTACTCCCTCCGTCTCACTAAGATATATATCCTCACTTTTATTCCGATGCACAGAGTAAGAAATATAATACGAGTAATCAAATGAGAACATCTCTTTGGGATGAAGGGGTATAAATTATGACCTCCTACATGCTCCTATTCTTTAACTTAATACTCTGTACTAGCGATTTAAGTGTAAATATGATCTTATTATGAGCCGTGTGTCTAGTAAGATATCGTCGACATGTAGAAAAAACAAAATTGATAGGACTCACCATAATGTGAGAAGTACGGGTATGTGATTAACGTCAACGAGTAGGAGAGTATTTAGTGTTTGATTTTAAAAGAGGGTACTAAATGGAGAGAGTTTAGGGCAGTGAGGGAGGAGATTAGAAGAAGGTGATTGGTTTAAATTAAGCTTAATTGTGTATTCATTCATATGGGTGTATGCCTGTATGAGTAAATGTAGCGGAAATCGAGGGGAATTTTGTGAAGTTCAAAGGAAGGTGGCTCAAAGTTCAAAGAGCGATCAGTAAAAGGGAATATGAGGAAGCAGAGACGAGAGGAGAGACGAGTACGATCACATGCGCTTGTCTAAACTCTAAACACCATTGTCAACATTTTACTTGTACTTTTCTCTATTTCTATTCAACCTTCCTCTAGCGTGCTACCCAAATTACTTTTCCCAAACTAGCCTAATCTCAATCCTCAATCACTTAACTAATTTATCCTTTTCTATTTCTCTTACACAAACGTATAACGGGTCAAATAGATACCAAATAGGTAGGATAAGACAAAAGTAAGGTTGGTGAGACCTAAGTAAACAATTGTCCTTATATTCTCAAGTGACATTTACTTGACCCATTTTAAGCTTGCGATGGATATATCCTACTGTTTCTCTAAAGAGTAACTCATCATCTTACTCCCCCTTAGGTTAGTTCGATTTTTAAAAACTACTCCATAATAGTTATTCACTTTATTGGAAGAAATAAAATGGAAAACGTAAATTAAATAACTTACACCCTTATCATATGAGAAGTCCCTTAATATCACTATTGAGAGACAATCTTTCTAAAGTTTTTATGTAACTCAAACCGGTGCAGTCAATCTTCAAACCCATTTTTTTTGGAGACACGATATCTGAATTTTACGGTCTGATATGATTCTGGACCGATGAATATCCCAAGGTAGAAGTGTAGAACCCACCAATGATTAAAAAAAATACTCCTTGTGTTGTCAAATGGTAAGAGGGTTGTTGAGAGTGATGTATAACCGTAGAAAATTTTGTGGAATGGACTCAAGGACTTGTAAGATGTCCTTCACTTGGAAAATTGACTTGAGCCAAAGCCCATGTATAATAGTGTACAAGGTAAAAATAGTCCAAAGAGTAGAGATAATCAAGCAACATATACAAAGAGCATAATTAAGCAAACTAACATTATTACAATTCACAAATTTTAATATGAAAAATACTTATACTCTACTCTACAAATGAACGCGACAAAGCAAAACAATACTCCTTCTGTCTTAGTCATTGTTTACTTGTACTCTGTATATTATAATATGAGAAGTATTTTTATCAAATGATCGAGACGGGGGAGTATCATATTTTGATTCAAATTGACCATTTTATAGTGAAAAGTGATCACTGTCAATGACCTATGCCTTTGCAAATTCAATTGTAGACTTGCCATTATGAGCATTCTTGAAGAAGTGCTTAAAGTAGTCTAAGTAGAGAATCTCCTTATACACGGCCACTTCTCCTTCTTTCACCACTTGAGGAAACGGAGATACAGTCGTTTCATGTAAACTCGGAGTCACAAATATGGGGACGGACACTCTACTCTTGCACCCGTTGGCAACCACCCGATGCTCTGCACTTTTATAAACACCATTGCTCAGGATTTGAAATGCATCTCCGATGTTGAATATGAGTGCTTCTTGGATTGGAGGGATGTTCACCCAACCCTCACCGTCCAAACCTCGAGCATACAGACCCCCTACATCGTCTTGTATGAGTACCGTTAAGGTAGTCACATCTGAGTGAGGCCCAACCCCGACTGTTAGGTCTGGATCAGGACATTTCGGATAATAATTCATGTTTATCATCCTCGACGCTATCAAACTTGATTTCTTCCTCTCGTCGAGGTCGTTAATGTTGAGTCCCCTCAAGAGGATGTCAAAAACTCGCCTTATTACATCGTTTGAGCTCTTCAAATATTTCAAAGTTTCATCCCTACACGACATAACATAACACCTCGTAAAAAGGTGTGACATATATATTAGTGTCAATCCCGTGCATATCAGATTGGTACCCATATAAATAAAAGTTAGTTGTGTATGTAATTAATTTACCTGCATGAAATAGGCCAAACGATGGAGGCTTCCTCATCAGAAACGTAAGTGAGACTAAGGTAGTCCTTCCACTCCAAACACCTCTCGATATCAGGAACAAAACTCGTACCATACTTTACATATTCCGAAGGCGATTTGCCCTTCAAGTACGCCCTCTTTACCTCGACAGGTGACTCGAAAAACCTATACGCAGCCGCCTTGACATCCTCCATTAGCCTAAGAGGCACCCCATGGTTGATCACTTGGAAAAATCCCCATGTTTTTGCAGCTTCACACACCTGCTTTTCTACCAGAAGTCGGTCCGAATCAGACATGTCGATGACTGGAATACAGTGTTGTAGGCCTCCCTTGTTTACAACTTTGTCCATGTTTAGACGTTTTTCGTGAGGATGGATGTATTGTTTTGGCAATTGTTCGATTCCCATGTCGGCCAGACCCTTCACCCCGTTACCTTGTCCTTGGACGAAGTCGTTGATGTCGTCGATTCTGGTGATGGTTGAATCCATTGAATTGGGTGTTGGTTGCTGTATTGTTTAATTGGCGGTCTATGTTTTGAAGCAATGTATGTATGTATATAGTATATGTAGTGTATTAGTGTGGAGTAGGTGTGATCTGTGAGAGCTTTGAGTGTGTCTCTTTCACTGTC
The DNA here is from genome assembly GCA_958450325.1 of Agrostemma githago. Lineage (NCBI taxonomy): Eukaryota > Viridiplantae > Streptophyta > Magnoliopsida > Caryophyllales > Caryophyllaceae > Agrostemma > Agrostemma githago. The sequence continues at coordinate 73,405,077 of OY288247.1, read as the reverse complement.
AAAACCTTTAGACTTTGTCAAGTTAACTGAACTCATAATGTGTGACTTTGTCAACATTGATGGAAGAACTCTACTATAAAATCGTCTTCATATAATTTAATAGGATTAATTGATCTCACATTAGACTAATTGTTCATTCTATGTGCATTTAGTCGGTCTCACGTGTTAGACCAATCGTCTTGTGTTTGACAATGTAAACACAATGTTAGATCATCTTCTTAATAAGTTATTGAGTAAAATAGTAATGACATGGACTTTTGACAATGGTGTCATTAAAAGCAAAGTTACCATCAGTATTTGGAAAAAAAGAAACGAAAATGAAATACAAATTAAGTCATTTATGAATTTCTAAGCAATAGAGTTACCGAGAGTTGCAAGAGCTCCTATTGTAAGACGGGAAACCGTTTCACAGCAGACTTAGAGATCAATTGACAGGAACATCTTTGCTAATATATAGCTATCCACGTTTTATAACGAGCCTTTCGCGATACCTTAAAGAATCTCCCCATAAATTCGATCTCACACCCTCTTGAAATGATTGGACATTGATAGAGTCGCCTACATAGCCTCATTTCCCGGTTTTGTGCATCTTTTGTGCTTCCCTCAGCACTATAACTCCAATTTACTATAACATGGAACAAGTCCTCCAACTCGATGAATTTGCATAATAAGTACTCTAGGAATGATTCTGTGGGTTTGGCCTCATTAGTGTCGCACTTGGTTTCTATGTCAATCTTCTTGAGTGCTCGTTGCAGGGTGCTAACAGGGCCAATCATATAACCCTCTGAATCCCAAGTTTGTAGCGTGAGAATGTCTAGTACAGGACACAGTTCTAGTATCGCCAGCAAAGTGTTGATGTCGTTGGACGTGTCCATTGACAGTGTCAGCCGAGTTTGATTACAAAACATACCTGACGGCCAAGATGGGTGGTCATGTACAAAAACATGGGGTGTAAGGATAACAACATTGGAAAACATCCCCCAAAATTTGGACATGAACTTGATAGAATCTTCTGTGATTAGGCGACTGTAGTCATTAGTAAACTCGATTTGTGCTTCACGCAACACCATTGACTCGTTTTCAAAGCTAAATGTGGCGGACGATGATATAGGAATAGCCAAATACTCGAGCTTTGGGGCATTCAGCACAACTCTGTTCTCGCCACGTATGCCTTTAACGAACAATCGTCGCAAATTTTGGTGTGAAATATTCATGTAAATAATAAACTGCAACGACGTCCAAAGTTCATACACGAAAGACAATTCTTCGAGAGCAGGACACGCCTTGATTAATCTTTCCAGAGGCTCGAAACTATAATTTCTGTGAAGAAGGTTTAATTTCTTTAGATTAGGAAGATTGACTGGCACCCCTTTGGCAGCAACCATAAGCCCCACCTTAAGTCTAAGTCGATGGACACCAATGACTGCGTTTGGAAAATCTTTTTTGGCAACATTAAGGTAGCTACATATTGAAGATTACGATTACGAGGACCTATTACCTTGAATTCACGGAGATTCCTGCCACAAATGCGGCGAAGCCAAACATATTTGAGATTGAGTATTGCATTCTCAAGACTTACTCGGGGCACGTCAGCCAAGTCCAGTGTGAAGCTGCGGATTAAGGGTGAGGTTATTCGGGTTATGGCTTCTTTGAAAGCGGTCGGTTTTAAGGTTGGTATTCCCACGGATACAGTGCTGGTTATATGAATAGAGGAGATGTGAGTCCAGAGAGCACGCCATCGTGACGAGAAACAAGCGGTGGCCATGGCTAATCGGAGAGGAAGACAAGATAGAATATCGATTAGAATATCATCGGGGAGGGAACTCAGCCTGTCTTCTTCGCCCTCTTGCTTTTTCGTGTTTTGTCCCTGACGTCCATCACCAAGATACGTCTCAAGTTCGATCTCCCTGTGACAACAATTTTAGAAGGCTGATCGAGATCTTGTAAAGAACAACTACACGAAGAATGTTAATGGGTCTTAACCTAATTTACCCTTAACCTACCTTCCAAAAAAACCCTCGCAATTTAACCAATTCAGCACGTAATTTCGTTGGCACCAAGCCACCAACTATACCAAGGTGATGTTTGGCCTAGTTTCTTTTTTAAAAGCTCAGAATCAACTTTTATCACCCAAAAGCTGACTTATTTTTTTATCTTTACGATATATTTTCGCTCAAATGACAAATTTGTAATTCGTAAACATTTAAATAAAATTGAAAAAATATATATTCATTCATATTTTTTTAATTCTCTACAAATAGAGACTCATCTTGCTGTACTTTTAAAAAATATTTTTTTGTCTTTCATTTGCTCAAGTGAAAAGCTATTTTTAATAAATAGTTTTGTAAAACTGTAACCAAACACGTAGAATTTTTCCCAAAAGTAGCTTGTGAATAAATTATTTTAAGAAGCAAAAACTCTTTTAATTGAGCAAGACCAAACACCACCCAAATCAATAAGTAACTTTTTTTTACAAGGAAATTCATTCCCTATTTTTTATTTTTTTTATTTTATGATTGTGACGATTACTAAACCGTGAAAAGGAGGTATCATAGGTAACGGTCTCACCCTCATCATAGGATTGTCGTAATTTCTTCTCATTTAAGAGATCTGACAATAATTGTATTCTGAAACCGTCTCAAATGAAGCGCGTGAAATACATGTTGGACAAAATTAGAACTTGTTTTTGAGGACATCCAACGATAACACAAATTGTATTACTGGATTCTTTAATGTTTGCATTTTCATACTTGTACATTTTGTTTTTGTTTTTATCTTTAGTTACAAATTATTAATTTTTTTGAAATTGATATTCTTAATTTACTCATTAAGAAGATTAAAAAAGGGTTTTTTATGAGTAAATTTTAGGTTATATATTAGGACATTATATTATAGATTCTTTCCACACATGATGCATGAATAATGTACCGGGAAGATCATTTTGGTACGGAGAGTAGAATAAATGAAGGTAAAGAATTCAATGAATCGGACGTGACCTCTGACTCAGATATCATGTTATGAACCCACAACAACCAAAACCTTAAGGTGATAGTTGAAGTTCAATTATATTTTATTAAATTAGAAACGTTTTTCTAGTGACCACTGGACACACATTAATATATTAGGTTAGTAAATGAATAGCTATTCATATTCCCGTGTCAACCAGGCCTTTCACTTTGTTACTTTGTCCTTGGACGAAGTCGTTGATTCCAGCGACGGAAGGTGACGTGGGTGAAGCCATTGAATTGGGTGTACTATACATACCCTGTATAGTTTCATGAATGGATTCGGATTTGACAATGAGATCGACTTAAACAATGTTAGTTGCGTGTAGTCGACTATTTCCTGTAACACAACAAATCAAAGAAACGAAAATGAAATACAAACTAGTTTATGAACGAAACTGTAAGCAATAGAGTTACCGAGAACTACAGAAGCCGCCATTGTATGTAAGACATGAAACCGTTCCACAATGGTCGGACTCGATCAGTGATCAAATGGCAGAAACATCTTTGCCATTATTAGCTATCCAGAATTTATGACAACCCTTTCGCGTCACTTTGAAAAATCTCCCTACAAATTCGATCTCACACCCCGCTGAAACCATGATTGGACGCTCGTAGAGTCGCCTACATAGCTCCATCTCCCGGTTTTGTGCATATTCTGTACTTCCCTCATCACTATTACTCCAATTTACTTTAACATGGAACAACTCCTCCAAATCGATAAATTTGTATAATAAGTACTCTAGAAAAGATTCTTCGGGTTTGACATTAATGTCCCACTTGGTTTCTAACTTTATTATCTTCTTGAGTGCTCGTCGCAGGGTGCTAACAGGGCCAATCATATAACCCTCTGAATCCCAGGTTCGCAGCGTGAGAATGTCAAGTACTGGACACAACTTCAGTATCGCCAACAAAGTGTTAATGTCATGGCACCAGTACCTGTCCAATGATAGTGTCAGCCGAGTTGCATTACAAAACATACCCGACGGCCAACATGGGTTGTCTTTGTCTCCTACAAAAACATCGGGTGTGTGGATAACAACATTAGAAAACACCCCCAAAAATTTGGACATTAACTTGATATCATCCTCTGTGATTAGGCCACCGTAAGAACAAATATCGATTTGTGTTCCACGTGACACCATCGGTTCCTTTTCAAAGCAAAGTGTCACCGACGTTGATACATGAATAGCCAAATACTCGAGCTTTGGGGCATTCACCACAACTCTGTACTTGTCAAGTAAGCCTTTAACAAACAAGCGTCGTAAATTTTGGTGTGAAATATTCATGTGAATAATCGACTCCATTACGTGTCTACCAGGACCAGGATTATGCCAAAGTATATACTTGAAAGACAATTCTTCGAGAGCTGGACACGCCTTGATTAGTCTTTCCAGAGGCTCGACACTAAAATAGCATTGACAAAGGTGTAGTTTCTTCAGATTAGGAAGATTGATTGGCACACCTTCATCAGGCAACTGTAAGCTCCAGGTTGAGTCTAACTCGATGGACACTAACGACTGCGTTTGACAAATAAAATCTGGGAAATAAAACTTAGGTAGTTGGTAAACAATTGGCCCTGTATGATTCAGTAAATCTCTAACAAGCACTTGTCTGTAATACATGGGGGTATTTATTGCCTTCAATTCACGGAGATTATTCCGGTCACAAATGCAGCGAAGCCAAGCATAATCGAGATTGACTGTCCTCCATTGTATTACCACTTGATGCGGCCTTGGGTTAGTTGTGGAGTGTAACACGAAACTGAAGTCCGGCGGTTTGAAACTGCGGGTCATGGCTTTATCGATTTCAGTACTGGTTAGATGGACGGTGGTGATGTGAGTCCAGAGAGCACGCCATCGTGACGAGAAACAAGAGGTGGCCATGGCTAATTGGAGAGGAAGACGGGATAGAATTTCGATTAGAATCTCATCGGGGAGGGAACTCACTCTGTCTTCTTCCCTCTTCCTCTTTCCTTCTTCGTCTCGGGTGGCCATCACGAAGATACCTCTCAAGTTCAACCGCTAATGTAATGCGACTAGGTTGATTCTTCGTAAAAAGAAGAAGAGAATTATATAAGAAAAAAATCGTTACTTACATGGTACGGAGTATTTTTTTTGTGATCGGAATCATGTATTATTTCCTTATTCTTAAAGAAAAAATATATATTTGTAGTTAGGAAAAAATATCCTAATTACTTATTCTTTGACCGTTGGTATTATTATTTATAAGATCATCGACCGATTACAATAAATATCGACCAATTGTTATTTTTTGTAAAACAAATCAAAAAGCTTATTCGACCGATTAGTATTTACACTACAAACGGATTGCTAGGGTGACTGACATTGAGTCGAAACAGCAGGGTGACTGACATTGAGTCCAGAGCGGATCTCCCGTCCCATTTTTGTGTCCCACTCCGTGTGCCACACCATACACTGGATGACACCTCGCCTACTCAACAAATAAAATAAGTAACAAATATCACACACTTGTTGATGTGTCAGTGTATGGTGTGGCACACGGGACACAAAATGAGACGGGAGATCCGCATTGGATTGAGTCTGTTCCAAAAATCATCAAAAAGAACCCTACGGTTGTCACGAATATAATGTACTTAAGTAAATAGTTTCATTAATGGATTCGGATTTGACAATGAGGTTGTTAAGTGCTATTTTTAGCACTATTTGTGAGTGCATATCGTCATATTTGTAGTGTTTAAGAGTGGATTTGGGGCGATATAGTGATATTTGAGTGATTTTCGATGATCTCACATGGTTTGATTATATATGTGTTTTTTGATGACGCTTCTAGCTATTTTGAAGAGCCGAGAAATTCATGTATTATGCCCGAATGATAGTGGTGGTATACGTGTCAAATGCCGGGTTATATCGAGGATTGAATGAAGAAAAGAAGAGAAGAAATCAAAGGAAAAGCAAAGAAGAGAGAATAAAGAATTTCAAGTGCCGCTACTAGCGGATGACGAAGAGCAAAACTGCCGCTAGTAGAGGCTTCATCAGAATTCATGCAATTTGTGAAGCTTCCAGAGTGCCGCTAGTAGCGAAAATGGCCGCTACTAGCGAACAGCTACCCGCGTGTGACTTTTGATCTCCCTCTATTCTATCCTATTTATATTAGATCACTATTATTATTAGAAGAGTCTTATCATTCCTAGACTACATACATAAAAGTTATACAATTTTATTAGATTTAGGCATTTTAGTTTTATTACTCCAAGACTTTGAAGAAAACGATCGTTCATCATTTTGTTCATTATTCAAGACTAAGTTTTTCTAATTCCCTGCTCTTTATTTTATTTGTTGATTGTTATTGTGATGATGAATTGTGAGTAGTTCTTTTATCTAGGGCTCGGTGAGCCGATAATATGGGTTATTGATGCTTTGATTTTAATCGCGCTTTGTTGAATTATTGAATTGGGTTTGTTTCGGTTGTGCTTAATAATTGATTGATTAGTTTGAATTGCTAGGTTTGAGTCTAGATTATCATTACAACGAAAGTTGGATGTTTTCATATGAATCATACCTAGAAGTTTGTATCTTTGTCGATTAATTTCTACTCAATTCTAATTACGACGAGAGTCGGGTTTTAATTTAGAGAACCGAAACAAGATTTGAACTTTCACATGAGAATAGTGAATTGGAATAATTGGGACATGTTAGTATCGATTCTTAATGCATCTAGTTTTGTTATTCGTGCCATGAGAATAGGATTTATAACATGCTAGATAGGCTTTTTATGTCTCGACGGAGAATTTAAAGTAATGATTAAAATTGGAATGCTAGTCTCACCCAAGACGGTAATTTGACAAAGTTGTGTCACTTTTTGATTGCATCGATAATCCATGTTAATGGTGAACCATTGCCCTAGGTCTTTTTATTATTGATTTCATCTCGATTTATCACATCTAGTTTGTTAAAATTAGTCATAAAATCAACACCTTCTTACTCGATGTAGATAACTCGTAGTCATAAATTAGCTAGTACCTAATCATTCACCTCCCTGAGATCGACCCGTATGCTACAATACCCGTACGCTTGCGGTACTACAAAATAAAACGTAACAAGTTTTTGGCGCCGTTGCCGGGGATTTGACAATGAGGTCGACTATGACAACGTTGTCATTAAAAGCAAAGTTACGAGTAGTCTACTATTTTGTGGAACAATCCAAAAGAATCGAAAATTAAATACAACTGAAGTAATTTATGAACTTAATTAATCGCAAGCAATAGAGTTATTGAGAATTGCAAAAAAGTCGTTATTGTAAGATATAAAACTAGTACCGTTTCACAGCGGACTCAAGCTCAACGGTCAATCGATAGGAGCGTCTTGAGAAATCTTTTACGACGAGTAGCCTTCCGCGACAGCTTGAAAAATCTCCCTACAAAATTGATCTGACACCCTCCTAGAACGACTGGATGATCGTAGAGTCGCTTACATAGCTTCATTTCCCGATTTCGTGCATATTCTGCACTTCCCTGATCACTGTAACTCCATTTTACTTTAACTCGGAAGGAGCGCTTCAAATCTATGAATTTGCATAATAAGTACTCTAGGAAAGATTTTGCGGGTTTGGCCTCATCAGTCTCACACTTGGTTTCTATCAGCTTCATCTTCTTCAGTGCTCGTCGCAAGGTACTAACAGGGCCAATCGTATAACAGTTTGAGTCCCAGATTTGTAGCGTGAGGATGTCTAGTACAGGACACAATTCCAGTGAAGTCAACAAAGCATTGATGTCGTGGGACGTGTCCAATGATAGTGTCAGCCGAGTTGCATTACAAAACATACCCGACGGCCAACAACGTGAGTAGTAGCCTCCTACAAAAACATTGGGTGTATGGATAGTAACATTAGAAAACACCCCCAAAAAGTTGGACATTAACTTGATATAATCCCCTGTTATTTGGCCACTGTAAGAATTAGTAAAATCGATTTGTGCTTCACCATTGATTCCTTTTCAAAGCTAAATGTGGCTAACGATGATACATGAATAGCCAAATACTCGAGCTTTGGGGTATTCAGCACAACTCTGTACTTGTCACGTAAGCCTTTAACGAACAGGCATCGTAAATTTTGGTGTGAAATATTAATAACAATGTTTCCAGTAGTGGACCGGCGAATCCGTGATCCAGGACGGTAACGTGCATCCTGGAAAGACAATTCTTCGAGAGCTGGACACGCCTCGATTAGTCTTTGCAGAGACTTTAAATTAGGATTAATACAGCCGTGAGAAAGGTGTAATTTCTTCAGATTAGGAAGATTGATTGGCTCCCCTTCGTCAGGCAACCGTAACCTCCACTTTGAGTCTAACTCGATGGACACCAACGACTGCGTCTGGCAAACAAAACCTGGCAATATAAACTTAGATAGACGGTGATGGTTATGAGTAGTTATTGCCTTCAATTCACGGAGATTCCGGTCACAAATGCGGCGAAGCCAAGCATAATTGAGATCGACTGTATTCACAAGCGTTGGGTGGTACCGAGATACGTTGCCGAAGTCGAGTGTGAAACTGTGGATTGAGGGAGAGGTGATTCGGGTTATGGTTTCATCGAAAGTGGTGTGGTTTAAGGTTGGTATTCTCATGGAATCAGTACTGATTAGATGGATAGAGGTGATATGAGTCCAGAGACCACGCCATCGTGACGAGAAACAAGCAGTGGCCATGGCTAATCGGAGAGGAAGACGAGATAGAATATCGACCAGAATATCATCGGGGAGGGAACTCAGCCATCACGAAGATACGTCTCAAGTTTGACCACCGCTATGGTAATGCAACTAAGTCCATCCACTGCGTTGAAGATTGTTAATGGAGTTGAATCTTTCTTTTCTTTGCGGTCGTCGCCGTTCTATTGTGAATTCGCATAATATATATTCCTCCAGCTTCTTTAGTCTTTAGACTCTTTACCTCAACTTAACCTACCTTTTTTTTTCTTTTTTTTTTGAACTTAACCTACCTTTCTAAAAATTCATAAAATATCCTAAATACCAAATCAAACAACTTTCTTTTAGAAATAAAGAATAAAGAATTAATTAAAAGGACAACAAAAAAAGGACAGAAAAAACAAGCAAATTACCAGATAGGTAGCGGCTACGAGTTCCCTCGTTCATCAAAAAAAAAACAAGCAAATTATAAGATAAACTAGTCTCGTGAAATACCGTCTCACAAAACACACTAATAGGAATAAAGTAATAATAAAAGATATCGAGCAAACTTGTAACATCCTCTGTACATAGTAAAAAAAACAAACACAATAGTCAAGACAACTAGTCTCAAGGTTCGTTTGGTTCAATATGAAAAAATTGAATTGTCGGTAACAATGAATTCACATGAATTTGCATTTCATGGGAATTAGTAAAATGTGTTTGGTTCGTATGCGGGAACTCAATTTATGTGGTGAGTTTAACTTACCACTCCCCTTGGTAAGCAACTTCCCACGTGATGGAGGGAGTGAATTCATGTGGTAATTTCCACTCCCCATGATTTGGGCAGCCAAACAACAATCCATTTTTTAACTTTCCATGAATTTCAATTTCCCCATGAATTGACGTGGTAACCAAACGAACCCTCAGTATGAGTTTTTGTATAGTCCAAATAACTGAAAACTTAGCCTAGTACTCCATAGTTAACAATTTTGTGAGTAGATAATTGTTGAATTTTTTCGTCTTTTGAAAAAATAATTATTCCTCTTCTGAATTTTTTTGGTTGAGCGTTGGTCAATCAGTTGAATCGTCGATTTTTTAGGTTGAATTTTAGGATGAAGTAATACAAATTGATTAAAATGAAAAGGGAAATCTTGAAATTGAACGTCCCAAAACGAAATACTTGAGCTCTGAAATTTGAAGTTGAACAAAGGGAGTACTTTACGACTTTACGGAGTATTACCTTAACTTTTCAGTTAAATTAGATTAGAAATGATGAGAGACCTTATTTTATCCCAGTGGTTAAGATTAGATATCCTGGGACAATAAACCACAGGTTCGAATCACCCTTCCTATGTATTGCAATGCGACTAAGTGCGCTTAAACAATCTCTGTCGCTAAAACACAACATCGGCAGGAAATATAAACTGTTACCGACTGATTTTTCACATTTACCTTCGATTTGGTAACAGTTGGTATTATTTATAACATTACTGACCGATTGTTTTATTTGATTTTTCAAAACCAATTAAAAAGGTTTACCGACTGATTGGTGATTAACTGATTACGCTACAATATTCTAGGCTACAAACTAGGAAACTAGCTATATGCTCTGTAGTCTGTACAGCTAATATAGGTAACACACTGTTACACTTAACAAACGGATTACTAGAATAATAGGAAAGTATATACTGTATGTACGTAGTACGGAGTATATTCTATCACACCCCGCAGTTGAAACGGGAGAGTTGAGACTTCCTGAAAATCATCAAAAAGAAGCCACGGGTTGTCACGAATATATGTACTTATAAATACGGATGAGTAGTTTCTTAATGGATTCGGATTTGACAATGAGTTCAACTATGACAATGTTGTCATTAAAAGCAAATTAATGTTACGAGTAGTCTACTATTTTGTGTAACACAACCAAAGAACGGAAATGAAATACTCCGTACAAGCATAGAGGCCTCCTCATCAGAAACATAAGTGAGACTAAGGTAGTCCTTCCACTCCAAACACCTCTCGATATCAGGAACAAAACTCGTACCATACTTTACATATTCCGAAGGCGATTTCCCCTTCAAGTACACTCTCTTTACCTCAACAGGTGACTTGAAAAACCTATACGCAGCCGCCTTGACGTCCTCCATTAGCCTGAGTGGCACCCCATGGTTGATCACTTGGAAAAATCCCCATGTTTTAGCAGCTTCACACACTTGCTTTTCTACCAGAAGTCGGTCCGAATCAGACATGTCGATTACTGGAATACAGTGTTGTAGGCCTCCTTTGTTTACCACTTTGTCCATGTTAAGCCATTTTTCGTGAGGATGGATGTATTGTTTTGGCAATTGTTCGATTCCCATGTCGGCCAGACCCTTCACCCCGTTACCCGTATCATTAGTTGGAGATATTATGAAAACAATTCAACCAAAACCTTAAAGGCAATGGTTGGGGTTCATTTATATCCTATTAAATTAGAAACACTTTTCTAGCTAGTGACAACTGGACACACGTTAATATATTAGGTTAGTAAATGAATAGCTATTCATATTCCCGTGTCAACCAGGCCCTTCACTTTGTTATTTGTCCTTGGACGAAGTCGTTGATTCCAGCGACAGAAGGTGACGTGGGTGAAGCCATTGAATTGGGTGTACAGTGTACTATACCCTGTATTATTGGTTATATATTCAGGCAATGTATAATGTAAGTTATATATTTAGTATTGTAATGTGGAGTATGTGTGACAGATTTGAGTGTCTCTTTCACTATCAGTTTTAGACTTGGTCATGTTCCCTAAACTCAAAAATGCATAAATAGTCTAATACAGTAATATACTTAGTCGGCCTCACATGTGACACTCATTGTCCTACGTCTGACCATGTAATGGTGACGTTACCATAGATTCTTATATATATTGGTTGACATTGTTGTTTCCTTGTTCATTTGAAAGGATTGTACGTATGAGTTGGTATGTGAAGGTTATCGATCTCGTCTCATTTGTGGATGGATTGATAGTGATCTTGTAAGTATATAGTTTCATGAATGGATTCGGATTTGACAATGAGATCGACTTTAACAATGTTGTCATGAAAAGCAAAGTTAGTTGCGTGTAGCCAAGTTGCATTACAAAACATACCCGACGGCCAATGGATTCGGATTTGGCAATGAGATCGACTAAGACAATGTTGTCATTAAAAGTAAAGTTAAGAGTAGTCTATTATTTTGTGGAACACAACAAAAGAATCGAAAATGAAATACAACTGAAGTACAACCGCTTTGAGTGTGTCTGATCTCTTTCACTGTCAAAACCTTTAGACTTTGTCAAGTTAACTGAACTCATAATGTGTGACTTTGTCAACATTAATTGAACAACTCTACTATAAAATCGTCTTCAGATAATTTAATAGGATTAGTCGATCTCATGTTGGACTTATCGTTCGTTCTATGTATACTTTGTACTTGCCCTGCATTTAGTCGGTCGCACATGTTAGACCAATCATCTTGTGTTTGACAATGTAAACACAATGTTTGATCATCATCTTAATAAGTTAGCATTGAGTAAAATAGTAATGACATGGACTTTTGACAATGGTGTCATTAAAAGCAAAGTTACTAGCAGTTGCAAAAGAAACAAAAATGAAATACGGAGTACAAATTAATAAAAGTAATTTATGAAACTGTAAGCAATAGAGTTACTGAGAACTCCAAAAGCCGCCATTGTAAGACATGAAACCGTTTCAGAGCAGACTTAGGGGGTGTTTGGCTGACTACTTAGAAATGGATTGGAATGAATTTGCTCAATTCTAATGTATGTTTGGTTAGAGGGTTTTGGAGTGGAATTGGATACCTAAAGGGTTCTAACTCGAATCTAAATCGAGAGCGATGAACGAAATGACCCCTTGGAGAACAATTGACAGGATCATCTTTTCTATTAGCTATCCACATTTTATGATGAGACCTTCGCGACATCGTGAAAAATCTCCCTTTAAATTCGACCTCACACCCTCCTGAAACGATTGGACATTCATAGAGTCGCCTACATAGCTTCCATTCCCGGAATTCTGCATATTTTGTACGTCCCTCATCACTAAATTCACTATAACTCCAATATACTATAACATGGAACAAGTCCTCCAACTCGATGAATTTGCATAATAAGTACTCGAGGAAAGGTTCTGCGGCTTTGGCCTCATTAGTCTCACACTTGGTTTCTATGTTAATCTTCTTGAGTGCTCGTCGCAGGGTGCTAACAGGGCCAATCAAATAACTGTCTGAATCCCAGATTCGTAGCGTGAGAATGTCAAGTACAAGACACAGTTCTAGTATCGCCAACAAAAAGTTGATATCGTTGGACGTGTCCAATGATAGTGTCAGCCGAGTTAGATTATGAAACATACCTGACGGCCAAGATGGGTGGTCATGTACAAAAACATGGGGTGTAAGGATAACAACATTGGAAAACATCCCCCAAAATTTGGACATTAACTTGATATTATCATCCTCTGTTATTAGGCGACTGTAACCATTAGTATACTTGATTCGTGCTTCACGTAACACCATTGATTCCTTTTCAAAGCTAAATGTGGCGGACGATGATATAGGAATAGCCAAATACTCGAGCTTTGGGGCATTCACCACAATTCTGTACTTGCCAGTCAATCTTTTAACAAACAAGCGCCGTAAATTTTGGTGTGAAATATTCATGCAAATAAACTGCGACGACTTCCCAAGTTCATACACGAAAGATAATTCTTCGAGAGCTGGACACGCCTTGATTAATCTTTCCAGAGGCTTGAAACTATTATTGCTGTGACGAAGGTGTAATTTCTTTAGATTAGGAAGATTGATTGCCACCCCTTCGTCAGGCAACCGTAAGCCCCACCTTAAGTCTAAGTCGATGGACACCAACGACTGCGTTTTGAAAATCTTTTTTGGCAATATTAAGGTAGCTACATATTGAAGATTACGATTACAAGGACCCATTGCCTTGAATTCACGGAGATTCCTGCCACAAATGCGGCGAAACCAAACATATTTGAGATTGATTATTGCATTCTCGAGACTTGCTCGGGGCACGTCAGCAAAGTCCAGTGTGAAGCTGCGGATTAAGGGTGAGGTTATTCGGGTTATGGTTCCTTTGAAAGCCTTCGGTTTTAAGGTTGGTATTCTCATGGAATCAGTGCTGGTTAGATGAATAGAGGAGATGTGAGTCCAGAGACGACGCCATCGTGAAGAGAAACCCTCTGTGGACATGGCTAATCGAAGAGGAAGACAAGATAGAATTTCAATAAGAATCTCGTCGGGGAGGGAACTCAGCCTGTCTTCTTCTTCTTCTTCTTCCCTCATCTTTACCCTCTTGCTCTTTCCTGCTTCGTCGCTGGTGGCCATCACGAAGATACGTCTCAAGTTCAACCGCAAATGTAATGCGACTAAGTTGATTCTTCCTAAAAAGAAGAAGAGAATTATATGCTAAATACCAAATCAATCAACTTTCTTTAAGAAAAAAATTCTATCACTTACCTAGTACAAGAGTATCTTTTTATGATCGGAATCAGGTATTATTTCCTTATTCTTGAAGAATAAATATTTATTCGTAATTAAGAAAAAATATCCTAATTACTTATTCTAAATAGGGGCGGCTCAGAGGATGTTCAGGACGAGCAGGGGAACTGGGCCTCCAATTTTGTTGGGCCTCATAATTCTCTTTCTTAATAGTTATTCTATATACAAACGTGCGGCATATACCTCTTATCATCGTTTATAAGAGAACTTTTTGATTTGATAATCGTATTAAATAATGAAGTTTTTTTAGAATGTTTATAAAGTATACTTAAGTTTAATATGGAGTATAAGTTTGTTATTAAATGATACAAAGTGTATTAATGATTGTTATTAAACATGAAAACTTGGGAATATAAATGATACTCATTGACAAAATATAAACATGAATGTATTTGCATGTTTTTAAATAATGATATTATTCATAATAAAAAAATTAAATTAAAATATTACTATAATTAAGTGTTAAACCTAAAATATACTACTCCCTCCGATTTTTTATCATCTTCCCTATTTCTTTATTGGGCTGAAACACCATTTCTTCACTATTTCCATTTTGAGCCATCAACATGTGGTCTAGAATCAACCTTACATTTCTCTCTTCCTTCTTTTATTTTGAACCACACATCCCTACACCCTTATTTTCCTGCCCAAAACCAAAGGGGAAGATAATAAAAAATCGGAGGGAGTATGTTATTAATATTAATATTAAATAAAGAGGTTAATAAAGGGGAAAACTTACTCGTTAATATAATTGATTAATTACTATTTTAATTAAATTAAGTCAAATAATACCTAAATAAAAATTTTCAGTTTTTTTTTCTATATTTTGATTTATCATAAAAGTTAATTTGTATAAATGAAAATTTTGTAAATATGATTTAATTGTTGATTTGTATCAGAATTATTTGTTTTCATAATTAAAAATTAAAGTTTTTGGAGGGAAAACTTTTAATCTCATTCCGCCACCTAAGCAACCTCTATTCTTTTAGTAGTAAAGAGGATTTATGAGAAAATATATGTGGCTTGTAGTGTGGTGGTTTGAGTTTACCTTTGATTTTGAAAGATCACGGGTTCAAACCTTGTTGGATGCAATTCTATTTTTTTTAATTTTTTAATATTACATCCGTACGAGGGCCTCAAACTCGAGACTCGAACTGGGGCTCCAAATCTATTAAGACGGTTAAAGACTTTAACCGTCGATATTTAAGATTATCGACCGATTAGTGATTACACTACAATATTCTAGGCTACAAACTACGAAACCATATCCATGCAACTACTATAGGTAACACACTAATTCACTTAACAAACGGGTTGCTAGAATATTACGGGAATATGTGTCCATATATTTTATCACACCCCCGCAGTCGAAACAGGAGGGTGACTGAAAATTGAGTCTGTTCCAAAAATCATCAAAAAAGAAGCCAAGGGTTGTCTCGAATATAATGTACTTAGTAAATAGTTTCATTAATATATTCGGATTTGACAATGAGATCGACTATGACAATGTTGTCATCAAAAGCAAAGTTACGAGTAGTCTACTATTTTGGAACACGACCAAAGAATCGAAAATGAAATACAACTGAAGTAATTTATGAACTTAATTAATTGCAAGCAATAGAGTTATTGAGAATTGCAAAAACGTCGTTATTGTACGATATAAAACTGTTTCACAGCGGACTCAACGGTCAATCGATAGGATCATCTTGAGAAATCTTTTATGACGAGTAGCCTTCCGCGACAGCTTGAAAAATCTCCCTACAAAATCGATCTGACATCCTCCTAGAACGACTGGATGATTGTGGAGTCGCTTACATAGCTTCCTTTCCTGATTTCGTGCATAATCTGCACTTCCCTGATCACTATAACTCCATTTTACTTTAACACGGAAGGAGCGCTTCAAATCTATGAATTTGCATAATAAGTACTCTAGGAAAGATTTTGCGGGTTTGGCCTTATTAGCCTCACACTTGCTTTCTATCAGCTTCATCTTCTTGAGTGCTCGTCGCAAGGTACTAACAGGGCCAATCGTATAACAGTTTGAATCCCAGATTCGTAGGGTGAGGATGTCTAGTACAGGACACAATTCCAGTAAAGTCGACAAAGCATTGATGTCGTGGGACGTGTCCCATGATAGTGTCAGCCGAGTTGCATTACAAAACATACCCGACGGCCAACACCACGGGTAGTTGTGTCGTACAAAAACATCAGGGGAATGGATAACAACATTAGAAAACACCCCCAAAAATTTGGACATTACCTTGATATAATCCCCTGTTCTTTGGCGACCGTAAGAATTAGTAAAATCGATTTGTGCTCCGCACAACACCATTGATTCCTTTTCAAAGCTAAATGTGGCTAACGTTGAAACATTAATATCCAAATACTCGAGCTTTGGGGTATTCAGTACAACTCTGTGGTTGTCAAGTAAGCCTTTAACGAACAAGCGTCTTAAATTTTGGTGTGAAATGTTAATAATGTTTCCAATAACGGACCAGTACATCGGCGAATGATCAGCAGCAGGGTCAGGTACATACTGGAAAGACAATTCTTCGAGAGCTGGACACGCCTTGAATAGTCTTTCGAGAGACTTTAAATTAGGATTAAGACAGCCGTGAGAAAGGTGTAATTTGTTTAGATTAGGAAGATTGATTGGCACCCCTTCGTCAGGCAACATTAACCTCCACTTTGAGCCTAACTCGATGGACACCAACGACTGCGTCTGGCAAACAAAACCCGGCAATATAAACTTAGATAGACGGGGATGGTTATGAGTACTTATTGCCTTCAATTCACGGAGATTCCGGTCACAAATGTGGCGAAGCCAAGCAAAGTTGAGATAGACTGTATTCGCAAGGCACCCCAGGTAGTACTGAGACTTGTTACCCAAGTCCAGTGTGCAACTGCGGATTGAGGGTGAGGTGATTCGGGTTATGGTTTTACCGAAAGTGGTGTGGTATGAGGTAGGTATTGTCATGGATTCAGTACTGATTATATGAATAGAGGAGATGTGAGTCCAGAGACCACGCCATCGTGATGAGAAACCCTCTGTGGACATGGCTAATCGGAGAGGAAGACGAGATAGAATATCGATTAGAATATCATCGGGGAGGGAACTCAGCCTGTCGTCTTCTTCTTCTTCTTCTTCCCTCTTCCTCTTTCGTGTTCCGTCACTCACATTATCCATTGCCAAGATATATAGGTCTCAAGTTCGATCTTCCTCCCAGCGGCTAATTAATTAAGTTGAGTGTGATCACAATTTTTAGAATCCTGATCGAGATTTGGAGATGTGGTTGTAGTGAACAAGTTCACAGAGTCGAAGAATGTTGATGTGTGTATTGTGAATATACAAAATATCCCTCCATCTTCTTTTACCCCAACATAACCTACTTTTCCGAAAATCGTACAAAAGAACCCTAAACACCAAATCAATCAAGAATCTTTTAAGAAAAATATATCTCTCTCTATATATATCAAGTATATATATTTGAAACTTTTTTTCGAGTGATTTCACTGATCCGTTTTATAAAAAAAAAATCAAATTAGGGAAGTATCATAAATAATACGGAGTAAAAAATCAATTATAGAATCTTTTAATTATTATAATATATATTTAATCATATATAAATATGATGTTTTACAATTTTTAGGTAAAAACCTTTAAAGTTATTTTTTTTAATCGTAAAACTTTTTATAAAAATGGTTGAAATAATTAGATTCGTGGAAAAGAGATGTTTTCAATAGAGTATAAATTTTATATTCTTTGTTTGATATTAAAGTTGTAAAATTATTGCACATCGAAAAATATACTCGTAATATGGTATTATAAATAAAGCCATCATTCACTCATAGATAAGAAACCACCATCAATCAATCTTTTAAGATTTTAAAAAAGTCATAAACAATGAACTTAAGTAAAAAATTATCTCAAAAAAAAATGTTTATTACGGTATATAGTATAAAGGTTGTAAAATATCTCATATCGAAAAATGATAAGAAGGTGATGAAATTCTATATTATAAATAAAAATATTCCGTCTCTAGATATCAATCAACAATATTTTGAAAAATAATATTTTGAATCTTAG
Organism: Agrostemma githago; assembly: GCA_958450325.1. Lineage (NCBI taxonomy): Eukaryota > Viridiplantae > Streptophyta > Magnoliopsida > Caryophyllales > Caryophyllaceae > Agrostemma > Agrostemma githago. The sequence continues at coordinate 73,386,762 of OY288247.1, read as the reverse complement.
AATAATACCTAAAGGTTGTGTTCTTATTTTTAATTTGGTGCTGAGTCATTTTATAATCTACACCTAAAGGTTGTGTTCTGTTACTCAATATTTACAAGTTTATAAGATAACTTAATATGATACCAGTATTTTATCAATGAAATATATTACAAGTAAGCTAATAATATTTCTAAAATATTACCGAATATTATAATACTCATAATATTATACGAGTAATAAAATATTCTCTAATAATAAGGATTAAGTTATCAGGAACGACAAAACCCGTTGTTGTAAGACCGTTTCAAAGCCGACTCAACGATCAATTGACAGGAACATTTTGGCTACTGTATTAGCTAATAGCTATCTACATTTTATGGCCACCCTTTCGCAACAGCTTGAGAAATCTCCACACAAAGTCGACCTCACACCCTCCTCCAGAGTCGCCTACATAGCTTCATTTCCCGGTTTTGTGCATATTGCGAGAATAATGTTTGATCTTCTCATTGACACTACAAGAGATTACACTACAATCGGCCTCTAGGCTACAAACTACGAAACCATATACGAGTATACAACTAATATAGGTAACACACTAACACACTTAACAAACCAATTAAGTGTGTTATTCGTTGAACCAAAAAAATATTCTATCACACCCCCGCAGTCAATAACATGTGAGTGACAGACATTGAGACTCTTGTTCTAATAGAATATAAACGGGCCTCAACCATAGCCTTAAGGTTTTGGTTGAGATGATTCGTTAACATGTATCAGAGCCAGAGGTCACGAGTTTGAACCCTGGCAGCCCCCAATATCTCGAACTCTCAAGTGAAATCTCAGTGTAGACACCAAAATTTTGTATATTTCGGTATCTATTTATGTCTAATATCTTTAGTATTTAGAGATAATTATCAATAAATATTGTGATAATATCTTAGGATACTTTAGAATATTCTTAACTTCCTCTATAAGATACTAGGCTATAAATACGGGTCTTGTCTCTAGGTTTAGAAAAGGTCAGATGGAATAAGTCTCAAACACGACCCCATCATCCAGGGGCGGACCCAGGATTCAAATATACCTAGGGCTATTTTTTTTACGCCTTTGTTCAAACCGAGTGGCATACCATGCACATTCTATTACTCCATACATTGTTATATTTGATAAGTCGATAACTAAAAATATGTGTACAACATATTATTCAAAATATATTTTATGTATCCCTATTGTGATATTTTTAGCAAAATTTGATAAATAACATGTTATAATTGTATCAATATTACTCTAATTATTAGCAAAATATACCTTCAATGGACGTTGTGAGATTATCTTGGCAAAATAATTTGAGAGTGACGTAAACATCTTTTATAATTTGATCATAAATAATGACAAGGTCAACTAATAAAAATCATACAAAAATAAAATAAATATCAGAGACTAATAAAAATGTTTTTCACGTCGATATAATTAGATATAGAATAATTTTACAAATTGGTGAACCCTACTACCAAACACGACCCCATCTTCCTCATACGGATCTAAGTCGATAAGACCTCATACGGATATTCTAGTATCCTCCCTACTACCAAATTGTAGGGAAAACTATCCCAATGCGAGATTAAGTCGATAAGACCCTCGCACAATATCCAGTTCGTAAATAAGTCGATAAGACCTACGAATTGCACCAAATACCAAACCACACAAAAAAAACCTAGAGTTGGAATCAAGAGAGTTACGGAGATTGTAATACCCACAATCTTTCAATAATAAAATTTATTGTATCCGTATTATTTTTGTTCCTGTTATTATATTATCGCAGGGTCGAATTTCATGGTTCACAAATTTGTAATTTGTAAAACATAAAATTATCAAAACATAAAATTTGTTATTATATTATCAAATTTTATGTTTTATTATAAAATTTGTTATTTTAATTATTTTGATTGGAATCGGGTTTAGAGGAGGTCAGATGGAATAAGTCTAAAAAACGAGACCATCATGTAGGTAAATGGAATAAGTCACAAAAAAAATTTATCAACCTACCTTCGAGATTGGAATCAAGAGATCACGGAAGTTGTAACGCTCAATCTTTCGATTATCAAATAAAACTCTTGTTCTCATATTATTTTGTATCTGTTATTATATTATCGCAGATTATGAAATTTTATGTTTTACACTCAGCACTCGGTACGGGGAGCCCAAAGGACATTCGAGTGAGGGGGCATAATAGAATATAAACGGGCCTTAACCATAACCTTAAGGTTTTGGTTGAAAATCATCAAAAGAACCCAAGGGTTGTCACGAATATATGTACTCATAAAAGTAGTTTCATTCATTGATGGTTACGAGTAGTCTACTATTTTGTGTAACGTACACAACCAAAGAACGAAAGAAAATGAAATACTTTGTACAATAACTGAAGTAATTTAGGAGTTATTGAGAATTGCAAAAGTTCCTATTGTAAGACATAAAACCGTTTCACAGCAGACTCGACGGTCAATTGACGGGAGCATCTTTGCCATTATTAGGTAGACAAGTTTTATGATGAGGCTTCTGAAGGAAACTTGAAGAATCTCCCTACAAATTCGATCTCACACCCTCCTGGAACGACTGAACACTGGTTCAGTTGCTCACATAGCTTCATTTCATGGTTATGTGCATATTCTGCACTTCCCTCATCACTGTAACTCCAATTTACTATAACATGGAACAAGTCCTCCAATTTGAGAAATTTGCATAATAAGTACTCGAGGAAAGATTCGGCTGGTTTGGCCTTATTAGTCTCACACTTGGTTTCTCTCTTTATCTTGTTCAGTGCTCGTCGCAAGGTACTAACAGGGCCAATCGTATAACAGTTTGAATCCCAGATTCGTAGAGTGAGGATGTCTAGCACAGGACACAATTCCAGTGAAGTCAACAAAGCATTGATGTCGTGGGACGTGTCCAATGATAGTGTCAGCCGAGTTGCATTACAAAACATACCCGACGGCCAACAACGTGAGTAGTAGCCTCCTACAAAAACATTGGGTGTATGGATAACAACATCAGAAAACACCCTCAAAAAGTTGGACATTAACTTGATATAATCCTCTGTGATTAGGCCACCGTAAGAATTAGTAAAATCGATTTGTGCTCCAGGCAACACCATTGATTCCTTCTCAAAGCTAAATGTGGCTAACGTTGCTACATAAATATCCAAATACTCGAGCTTTGGTGTATTCAGCACAACTCTGTGCTTGTCAAGTAAGCCTTTAACATACAAGCGTCGTAAATTTTGGTGTGAAATATTAATAATGTTTCCAGTAGTGGACCAGTGCATCGGTGAAGGACCAGCAGGGTAAGGTACATACTGGAAAGACAATTCTTCGAGAGCTGCACACGCCTCGATTAGTCTCTCAAGAGACTTTAAATTAGGATTAAAATAGCCGTGACAAAGGTGTAATTTCTTTAGATTGGGAAGATTGATTGGCTCCCCTTCGTCAGGCAACTCTAACCTCCACTTTAAGTCTAAGTCGATGGACACCAACGACTGCGTTTGGCAAATAAAACCTGGCAATGTAAACTTATGTAGAATGTGATTGGTAGGAGTAGTTATTGCCTTCAATTCACGGAGATTACGGTCACAAATGCGGCGCAGCCAAGCATAATTGAGATCGACTGCTGTCATCGAAAGTAGGTGTGGTATCTGAAACCCGTCAGTGAAGTCGAGTGTGATACTGCGGATTGAGGGTGAGGTGATTCGGGTTATGGTTTCATCCAAAGTGGTGTGGTCGTCTAAGGTAGGTATTTCCATGGATTCAGTACTGATTAGATGGATAGAGGTGATGTTAGTCCAGAGACTACGCCATCGTGATGAGAAACAAGCAGTGGACATGGCTGATCGAAGAGGAAGACGAGATAGAATTTCGACAAGAATCTCGTCGGAGAGGGAACTCAGCCTGTCTTCTTCTTCTTCTTCTTCCCTCTTCCTCTTTCGTGTTTTGTCCATCACGAAGATACGTCGTCTCTAAGTTCGATCTTCCTCTCTGCTCCGCTGGTATTTTGTATGGATCGAGATTTGGAGATGTGGTTGTACTGATCAACAAGTTCACATTGTGAATACACACAATATATATCTCTCGATCTCTCCATCTTGTTTACCACAACTTAACCTACTTTTCCAAAAATCCCAAGAAAAAAACAAACGGACTTTAACCTATTCAGCCCATAATTTGGTCTGCACCGGACCACCAACAATACCAAGTCATTCAACCAACTTTTCTTTAAAAAATGAGCTCGACCCGGCAATTTAACGACTCAAGACGAGTAACAATTGGCTCGGCTCTAAAAGGTCGTGAACAGATCAAATTAATTTGATTAGTTTATATTTTTCCTCTTAATTGAAAAAATATCAGTCACAAACATTTACAGTAGTTTTTTCAACTTATGAAATTGTTCGACTCATTATTATACATCTTATTTTCTACTGTACGTGTTTTGTTCCATTTTCCTTAGGCAAAACCGCTCTTTGTTGCAATTTTGGGCTACAAATGCTTTCTTTAGCGATCGATGTTCTATGCTTCTAGGTTCGTGATATGGAGTTATTTTACGTGTTTCTATTAGCTCATTGAGGTTGAGGCTCATACATACCGACAGGCCCCCTTTGATGTGTTTTCAAGCCAATTTGATGGGCTTTTGTCGTATACTATGTCTTGGTTTATTTTGTGACCGTTTTAGGCCAGGTCAAAACGGACTACTGTATTTGTGAAGAGAATCCTATGGTTAAGCTCAAGCGTGGACCGGAGAGAATTAGGTTTAAAATTTGTTTTTTAAGGGGGTGTTTAGTCACGACACCTCCACGAGTTGGTCTTAAGCCATGTATGACACATGAACATCCTAGCCGATACACAATCCCCACAAGGACTATTTCAGGTTGCACTTGATTCGACTCATGTCCAACTCAATTCTTAAAAAAAAAAAGGAAAAAATAAAACAAAAAAGGAAAAAGAAAACTCAAGTCACAAATATTCTCCTCACACCCACCAATAACACCCCCTCTCCCTTGACTAACATGCTACCACGCCCACACCCTCACCCTCACCCTCACCCACGCCCTCAACCAACCATACCCATAACAATGCCCCCTTCATCCTCCTACTCCACCCCAACCACCACCAAACCCCGAATCAAACCCTCCTCCGCCGCCGCCGCCTCCTCCTCCCACCACCACTCCTCCCCCACCCTCTTCTGCCGCCACCACTCCCTCTCCCTCTCCGCCACCGGAACCCTAGATCTCCTCATCCTCATCCTCGTCCTCATCTCCGCCACCTTCCTTCTCACCTCCTACTTCTCCTACCTCTTCACCTCTCTCACCCTCCTCCTCCCTTCCCTCCCTCCCCTTCCCCCCATCCCCCCCTCCGCCTTCATCGCCGCCGCCTTATCCGCCTTCTCCGCCGTCGCCGCCGTCTCCCTCTGCCGCCGCCCCCGCCGATGCTCTAACCCTAATTGTAAGGGTTTGACTAAGGCTCTTGAGTTTGACCTCCAGCTTCAGACCGAAGATTCGCTTAGTAGCAGTGGTGGGAACAATGGCGGTAATACTAAGAGTAATGTGGATGTGGAGAAGTTGCCGTGGAAAGGGGGGAGTGAGGGGAATCCGGATTACGAGTGTTTGAGGGCTGAGTTGAGGAAGATGGCTCCTCCTAATGGCCGTGCTGTTCTGCTGTTTCGGGCTAAGTGTGGTTGTCCTGTGGCTAAGCTTGTTGGTTGGGCTCCTAAGAAAACTCGCAAGCATAAAAAGTCAGCCTCTTTTCTCGTCTTTTCGCTCTTATATTCATCCATTGTTTGTTTGATTGAATAATTCATTTATTTGATTTGTGGGTTTGTTTAATTGGGCAACTTATAGTAGTTTTCAACAATGTCAATGATTAGGCATTGCTAGGGGGATGTGGTAAATGGGGTGTATCGTGTAATTGATCAAAACCGTCCACATTTTCCGTAAATAACACAGCAGAATCTAGGCTGTAGGGCAATGGAGTACGTCGGGTGTATCGTGTATTCATGAATTGGCACCATTTGCTGCAAACAACAAAGTAGAATCTAGTCTTTAGGGGTGTGTGGACGTGTGGTACATGGGGTGTATCGTTTCATTGATCAAAATTGACATCATCTTCCGTAAATAACACAGTAGAATCTAGGTTGTAGGGCAATGGAGAGTACGTGGGGTGTATCATGTATGCATGGCATTGATCAAAATTGGCAGCATTTGCTGCAAATAACAAAGTAGAATCTAGTCTGTAGGGGGATGTGTACATGGGGTGTATCATTCGGTTGATTGAAATTGACTCTTAACATTTTCCATAAATAACAAAGTGGGGGGATGGGGTACATGGGGGTGCATCTAGGTGTGGAGGATATAAATGACTTGTCAACTGAAATTGAATTCTAGTTCCATCTTGTCTTGTACTTGAGTTGTGCTTTTCCACTTTCTTCTTCAATTGATTTGTTGATTATTATTGTATTGTAAATGTTTGATTGGGCAAGCAATAGTTTCAACAGCAGATTGTTAACTATTGTGTTGTGATACCACTCGGACAAACAGAAAAGCGAAGATAACAACAGTTTTCTAAGGCTTCTCATTTGGCTGAGGTGTATAGTAATGTGGTATATTAGGTGTACCTAAGGACATTTCTGTATGGTGGATGGCATTTATTTTTAGTCCCACTGTTTGTGCTACTAATGTTTGGTCAGGGTTAAAGTCACTCTAGGGATGGACCATATACCACTCATGATCTCTAAGTCTCGAACCCTCCTCGTTATGGTTAAGTAGTTTTTTTCCTTGAGTGGCAGTGGGTTAAAACTTAAAACTAAATCTGATCTTTTGAAGTTTTGATAAACATCAAGGGAATTAATATTCAGGGTTTAGTGGCGAGTTGATGGCATTGTTGGGCTGCCTTGAGCGGTAAGATGAAGGGCAGTCATAATTCTGTTTTGACAAAAATGAACGTCACTGGCTGATTGATGCTGCCTCTTTGCCTTTTGTCACTGGAGGCACATGTACATGTGGTTTTCAGCAGATAATTATGGATATCAGTAGATTAGTAGTTTTCAGCAGACTGTGGGTGGTCTATCTTGTTTCTGGCCTTCACATATGAGGCAGTTTAAACAGATGACATTCTGAAGATACATTTCCCTTTGATATATCAACGTTGGTGCAAATGTATCTATTGGTCGTTGTCATCTATCGCACACCTCTGAAGCAAGGCCCACTGCCTATATCGTCGTATATTGTTTGAGCTGCTCTGTAGAAAGCCTTCTGTTGTTTGAGGAGGTGCTACATGCATCATGGCACTAAGGAGTTGGGGTGCGTGGTGTAAGATGAAGGCGCACATCTTTTGGATGCAAGATACACCTTTTTCTTATACAAGGTGGGTGCAGGATCATGAGAATGGACGACAGACGGGCAGTGATTGAAAATGAGGACGGAAAAATCAACGGACGTGGGAAGCTAAAGGGGGATGGGTGAGACATAAATGTGAGTTTTGTATGGTGGCGAAGCCTAAAAAATGGTAATAGAAGAGCGAGAAATGAAATGGCATCGCGGATGTTGGATTGTTGGTATGAAAACAAAGGTGGAAGGGGAGAACATGGATGACTTAGAGGATGGGTGTGGGGCTTTGTTTCAAGAGGCACAAGGCTTATTGTGCCATTAGCTCGCTAGGGGGTCAAAGCGATGAGACACAAGGGATAGGCAAAGGTCCACATCTTTGGGAGCAAGGCACACCGTTTCTACTTAAGTCTTTAAAGTAACTCTACTCCTAGCGATGCACTACTTAAAAAACATGAATTCACATTAAGGAAGAGAATGTTACTTCCATGTACCGTTGGTCATCCATAAAACACCGGAAAACTAAATTACAAACTACCGAAAGCATAATATATAACCTACGAAATGCGACCAAATATTAAATCATTATAAAAATAACTCCATGATCCAAGGGCGATAGTATGAAGTATATGTTATATAAGTGAATTCTCCATAGAAAATAGCCAATCGCGAAAATCCGAGAAGCTAGTCAAGTATATAGGTTTCTTGGGGTTGAAATCCTTCAAGATGCTTTCAGAGTAGCATAGCAAAGGAGATGGTGAATAGCGATGAATTAATAAGAAGATGACATTTACAGTGATGAATGAAAGAGGAATATACATGGGAGGAAGCAATTATTGGAAAAAGGAGGTAAATAGATGAGTAGAAGAGAATGAAAGAGACTCATGGTAGAAGCAGGCATTTATGGCAGTGAGGGTACCTTGAAACTTCAAAAAGTTTAAATCCTTACTTTTTAACTGATATTTGGGGTATTACAAATCTAGTAGTTGTATTTGTAATGAAAGCAGCAGGCATTGGGTCCTAAATTTAGACATCCTAGTGACGAGGGGCTTGTTTAAGTTGTTTGACGTGTTGAAGAATGTTGGCGATTTCAAATCTATGTTGGTTTTGTAGTAGGAAGGATGTTTCTAATTCCAGAAGTTTGTCATTTATTAGGGGTTATTCTTAGCTCATATTGCAGCCTGAACTGCTGCATTGCGTAAGTTGGGGACATTAGTATATGTTTGCTTGGGGTAATAGGAGAAGTGTATTTTGACACTTTTATTGTCTTTTATTTTCTAGTTATTCCCTTTGGCACATATGTCACTCCTGTAGTCGCACACCTCTACAAATATAGGTTTCTTGTTGCTTGGAAACTAAGGTTTTGGAGGAATGCTGTAACTATGGTGGATATTTTATAAATTGTTAACTCCAAGGTTTGACAGTTTCTTTTGCGAAGGGTTGATTTACTGGTTTGACGATTTCTTTGAGGTCTCCCTCTAATACAAAGCTGAGTCTTGTTACCTAAACATAAAGCATCTGCAGTTTCTGTTACATGGATACGTAGTATTGGTGCGTATCTAAATGTTCATCTTGCCATAATTTGTTTTACAAGTGACGAGAACTCTGTCCAGAATTCAGGATATGGATACGTACAGCAACACATCTTGAATGTTTAGTAAGTGTTTGAAGCATATAGAGTTTTCAGATATGAAATGGCAATGTGTTCAAGACATTGTTAAGTCGTCAAAAATGGTATTAAATGCTCCAGATTGGAGGCACAAGTTCCATACTCATAACCTTGAGTGTGTTGCCAGTGTCTCAAGTATGGTTTCTTGAAATGAAAAGTCAAAGCAACCTATATTCTCTAATAAGCTTCTGTTTTTTTTTAATAATTTTTTTTATTTTGTATGCATGTTAGCTTTTTCAATAGATGGGTTACATGCATACAGAATGAAATCTTTTGATACACATCAGATTAGATATTAATATTTCCCATATAAAAAGAATTCATCTTTTTCATTAAGGAGTTCGCGTAGGCAGTCTGACCTGCCAACTATTTTAATTTGATCATTCTTTCTTTCACTTGATATGATAAATTCAGACGACAAAGGAGAGAGGGCGGAGGACTGAGATTGAGCTGATCTGTGGCCTTTATATGTGTCCTCGGACTTCTGAATTACTCTGTATGTTATCGAAGGTATATAAATACACATTTGTATCAATGCTTTCCTGCATGGAAATCGACACATATCTCATCTAAGTTGAAGAATGATCAATCTAATCTGTCCTGGTGTGTACAGTGTCTAATTTTGTGTAGTTGTGACATGAAACCCCGGAGTAAGTTTATTTAAGCAGAGAATAAAAGTCAACAAGAGTGTCTAAAAACCCCTGCTGATTGCATCTCAAAAGTCAAATCTAGGTCTGTAGAAAAATGGAATCTGAATTTTTCGCTGCACAGTAATGCATTCAAAGGCGAAGGTGCTAAAGATCATTGGACAAGACTTGAGAGGCAAAATCTTGTTGAAAATAAACACAAACAGCAGTTTTCACTAATTGACTTTTATTCTCCTTTGGTGAATCGCTGGAACTTTGGATGGTTCCCAGCTTACTCCCCACATTGTTTACAGTTGGGATACCCTTAAGAAATACTATATCCATCCTAATTTATTGTTACTAGTTGACTACAGTGAGCAACATCAACTTAGACCACTAATACTTCTTAGTATATGTGGAAAAATATGTAAAAAGTTACGTCTGATACTCGTATATATAAAAAAAATATTGATTTTATTATTGTTTTAGAACTTCAACTATTTATATTTTGTTATTTGGCGTCAAATGTCTAATGAGGCCGATATACATGGGATGGAAGGTATATGTTGTCGAAACTTCCTTAATGATGAAGATGTGTATTGTTCGATGCTTGAACTCACTGGAGCACCGTGGCATAACCGTGCAGCCCAAGTTGTCCGAACACAGATGTTGGTTGGACAGGGCAGGTGGAAAACAGTCTCAGCAGCATGGTTAGGTGGGACTTCGGAGGTATTAATGGAAAAAGTAAGGAGTGAAGTATCTGGGAGTGATAAAGAGTTGGTTCTGGAAAGTGTGTGATAAGGGTTGATTTGTGGGAAGTGAAGGATGATTGTTTGGTTGCTTTAATTTTTGGCTGTTTTAGGGAACTGAATTTATTTTAAGTAAATGATGTTGCTTCTTCCCATCAAGATTTCAAGTTTCATTTTTGAAGCTATTATATATTTAGTCATATGCTTCATCCAAAGTGAAACTAGTCTGTCTTTTTGAGAAGGGCACCGCCTCTATTATATCTTTGGTGCATGGGTATCACCCCCTTGGTTTATCAGAATAAAAAAATCTCTACATGAATGGTGGATGGTTAAGTTAGGTTATTCATCTGTTCTTTCTTTTTGAGGTAGAGATGGGACTGAGGAGAGTAAATTATGGGGGAGTGTTTAGGCTAAGTGCATTTTTCTTAACTGTTTTTTTCTGGGTACAACTTCATGTTTATCTCTTTTTACTGTAAAATTTAGTTATAAAGGTGTTAGAGGTAAGGGACGTCATCTCCCTAGTTGTATTTTGGCCAAGTCCATTTTTAGTTTTTTAATCCTTCGAAATTTTGTCCGGGGTTCTTGATTATGAGATTTCAAGGTTCTGAAACTTGGATACGAACCCGTTTTGGATTCCCCTAGCCGAGTCCAGGCATCATAGTGGTAATTGCTATGGAGTATGTTCTATAGGCTTATGTTGTTTTACTTTCCACCCTAATTTTACATGTAGCATTTTGGAGGACCTAAAATTTTTCAACAGAATTCGCAAGTTGTGTTATTTCAAACCTTCTTTTGTGTTTTCTTCTTATTATTCACCTTTCTTATGTGATATGGTATTCAGTAATACTCCTTTGTCGTTAATAACAATCAATATCTTTATACTTTGCTTGGTTGGTTGGTAACTTAGTATTCACTTGCCCTCTGCTTTATATATTTCTACCTGGAATTTGCTTAATCTATTTAATATCATGTTTTACATTGATCAATGCGTTCACCCAAACTGTTGCTTTTCTGTTCGCACCTTTATTACTCCATGGCATGTTGCGTGTCTTGTTACCTTGCATGTCGGTGATGTCGCGTGTCAAACACAGCACTTAATAGGCATGGCATTTGATAGCTTCATTTTTTTTGCTACTTGAAGAAAAACCATCATGAAAAGTCGAGTCTGACACCCATACACATCATGTGTCTACCACTTGCAGTCGAGTTTACACAAGTTAACATATGGGAAATCAGCTGATTGGTATCTGTGGCTTATTCCTATTTAATCCTTTAAATATTTGTGTGTATATTGTAGTGTTTATTATATTAAAAGTTACTCCGTACTTGTTTTTATCTTCTATCTGTTGGCCTGTTGCCTTGAGTATTTAGGCTACCTTGCTTTGTTTTTGAACTTCTTTGAAGTGATTCTGTTTATATGATAATAAGACCTTGCCGTGGAAGGGGTTAGTCCAACATTTCATATTACCTATATGTACTGTTGTCCAACACTTGACTCTTGATGCTCGGACGTGTTTGTAATACTTGGAAACGTCATTTATATATTGCTTTGTTTTGGAATTTCATCGAAGTGATTCTGCTTATATGATAAGACCTTGCTGTGGACTGTGGTAGTCCTACATTTCATATTACCTGTTGTACCATTGTCCGACACTCGACCCTTGATGCTTGGACATGTGTGATACTTGGACCTGTCATTTAAACCAAAAACATGTTACGCATGCATATAGCTGAGAGTGTCACTTATGAGTAAAGATAAAAGAACCTTTCTGTGAACCATGTTACTCTGAGTTTTCATGTTACTGGTCCAATACTTGATACTTGGACATAGATATAGATATGAGCCATTTAACACCTAGGTTTGATTAACATAGGTTGTGAATAGCCTTCATCATGGTTCAAAATACAGAGTTCTCACAATGAGTTTTGCAAAGTTTGTCTTGGAAACACTCGTTTGGCTTCTTCTAATTAACACTTGTAGCTAGGATTTGCTGTTGTTTGCACTCCCGTCTGTTCCGCTCTGATCTTTGCTTCTTTTGTTGAGTTGTCCTCTAAGATCGTCTTACTTTATCTTTCGAGTACTAATATGTAGTGGAGTATTTGTTTCCAGTTAAAAACTTACCCCCTTGGGTTTTTCATAAATGGTTTCTGACTCTCCATGTGAAATTAAGATAGGAGGATCATAGAGGGTCAGGGCCTCAGGGGGGATTACTAGTCGATCTTTAACTACGTTGTATTAGTGCTTTTTATACGACAATCATATCATAACATGTGATTTGCTCTTCACTGCAGAGCCTTAGGGGGTACTGCATATAACGGAGATCATCGCTGACAGCTGAGGTGAATGCTAGCTGATCGGCAAATGACCTTCACATTTCTGATCAGCTGATACTCATTTGGTTGAATGCTGTTGAAAGGATCAAACTGTCAACTGACCTCATTTATATTTTATGTCGACATGCTGTCCGGAACCGGAAGGGATGAAAACTGAAAACTATCTTTAGCCTTTTTTTTTAATATTTATTTAGAGATATAACAATTTATACCAATAATAAGTAAATGGAGTCTGCTACTCGTATATGAGATGGTGATTTACTTCATCATTGTTTAGTTACTGTTACTGTTACCGTACCTCATACTTGCTGTAGAGGTGCTGCCGGAAAATTATAATGTACATATGCATCGATATCTAAGACTGCCTATGGACTTTCAGTTCTGCCTTCCTCTCTTTTTTCTTTTTTCTTTTTTTTTCCCAGCATTTCAATTCAGTCAATAGTTGGAGTCGACTGGATTTGATGATATCATGGGTTATTGTTACTATTGGAGTTGACTAGATTGACGGTTGCATTATGGATTGAGTGTTCTAATAATCATTGACAAGCATTCCATTCCCGTCGACAAATTTTAACTGAGACATTTGCGCTTTAGAAATTTTTTCAATGTTATTGAAAATAGTTAAAAACAGTCGATTTTGAAGGTTATTATTTACATGTTTTTCGGCTTTGTGGTCCCGAAATAAAAAGGATCCATATTCGTGATAAATAAGCTCCATACCAAATAAGGATCCATTTAGATTTTAATGGAGACTTTAAAAAAAGTTATATTATTGACTTTTGAGACATGTTGGAATCAATCGAAACAAATTGTATACTCTATTTTATATCGCGTCACAAAGTTCAACTAATAATTATTAGGCAAAGTTATTATTCACGTTTTTTCGATGTTTTGGGTCCCAAAATTAAATGAATTTATATTCGCACTGAACAAACTACACAACATATAGAATGTCCTGTTTTAATATGAGAGTTATTTGAATTTTAATGCAGACTTTTTAAAAGCCATATTATTTATAAGTGGGCTCACATGTAAGTGAGAGGGTTGACTCCTAAACCCATACAATCAATATTTCCACCTTATAAAGCAAGGAGTTATTACCATATCACATGTGGCCCCCAACTCATTATGAAATTTCGATTCTAATACTACGGGATCCTCTATCACTTTACTTGAAAAGTGTATGTTGTGTTGTCCTTTTGCTTCAGGACCATGGACATATTTATAGGCATCACATTGCCTGATCGTCATGGAAGTTTATGCCGCTTGATAGCTACTCCATCCCACGTTCTGCACCGCTAACGAGAAGTCGACCTTTGCAAGAAAGTTACTTGTATCCTTTGGGTACATATATAATCCTCCCTATGTACTGTCCCAATCATTTGTTTTCTTATTCTATTTTGTGGTGTTTCGATCAATTGTTACCATTTTCATTTAAGGAAAAGAATTAATGAGTAATTTGATCATTCACATCGAGTTTGGTACACACTTGTCATTCACTAATTGGATTGGTCCAATCCAATTTTCTTTGTGTTTCTGTCAAAATCAAATGACAATAATTGATCGATCGAGACGGAGGGAGTATTTATTTTAGTGTTGGCGGTACTTAATTATCTTCATTGAATACTCCATGTTGGATTTTGAGTACAATTACTTCTTCATCCATTATTTTCAACGGACTACTTTATTTATTATCCATAATTAAATACACTTCATTAACTACACGTAAGTGCCATTTTGTCCCACAACCAAACACTTTTTTTTCATTATTCATATATATACCCGTCATGATAATTGCTCTTCTACCTTGACTTTTTGTTGGGAAAAAAATTTGACTTTCAATTAAATGAATTTTTTATTCACAATACCAGGAGTCCGCAGGAATAATATCCTCTCCAAATTCAATCTTTAAACTATATAACGTCGAAAACAGAAGCAATAGAGGCTCAAGTGAAAGTAAAATACTAATGTATTTATATACTACTTTGTAGAATCGTAGCACATGTTAGAGGAAATGGATAAGAAATGAAGAGGATCATGGTCCCTGATCGATGAGTCCATGAACCAATAATATTCCGCGTTTAAATTCTGATTTAAAATGATCACATATGTCTCAACCTTATAACATACTCAAGTAGACCGAATAAGATCTCACCTATATGTCATTTGGTTGAAAATAAAATAATACTCCCTCCGTCCCAATGAATTGTTTGCCTATTCCATATTGGGGTGTCTCAATGAATTGTTTGCCTTTCTATTTTAAGAATGTTTTTTATATGTAATTTGACTATTTTCATGAATTTTGCTCCACGTGTCCCTTCCTCATTCGATCCCTTACCCTTGGTGTCAAAAGCAAAGGCAAACAATTCATTGGAACGGAGGGAGTACGGGAACTGCAAATTTCCATGAATCCCCAAAAATGAATATTCTGTTGCCATATTTTTTTTTGCAAAAGATAGAAATTGTTAGTTCTCGGGAACTTCCAAAGTTCCAACGCACACGTACACAATGAGAAGATTATACAACCAGTTGTACTTGTACATAAGTTTATGTACAACTGATTTTATGATTTTTTGCTTTATCATAAAGGTTTCGAGTTTTGCTGTAAACTTTCTGAGCTCTAGTGTACATAAAGTTGTCGAGTTAAATCACATAAATGTTTAAACTAAAAAACTTATAACTTAGCTCAGAAATTTGTATAAGCTCAATAAATATATATAAAAGCTCAAGAATTTTACCTTGGTTGTACAATGCTATTGTACAACCAGTTGTATATATAATCCTATTTTCCATACACAATGGAGAAAGTTACTTTTACCAAATTCATCCAAATTGACTGTTTTTTATTGAATTGGAAGTTCCTTGTTCAATAAAACGACGACTTCTAAATTTGAAACTATTTCCACAAATGATGTAAGAGGTTCCAATAATGATACTCCTCCTATAATTCACTAAATTAATTGATCCGCTTGACTTTTTTTGTAATACATCACAGTTGAGCAGCTGACACAATAATAATAATAATAATAATAATAATAATAATAATAATAATAATAATAGTAGGTTGAATAAGCATTAGAAAAGTCTCTTGTTATAAACATCATCAACAAGTCTCTTAAGTTTACAAACTCTCCATTATTTCCCTCTAATTAAACATTTCTATTAACGATTTTAGGATTAATGGAGCCGAATTTGAGCAATATCATATTTTCTTTCGCTCTTTTATTAATTACGACATGGGTATTGAAAGCGGCAGAGTGGGTGTGGTTCAAGCCCAAACGACTTGAAAGACGACTTAGAAGTCTCGGGTTTTGTGGCCATCCTTACAAGTTTTTACACGGTAATCAGAAAGAAATTGTGTGGACGACCCGACAAAGCAATTCTGAACCCATGGATCATTTTTCAAACGATTGTTACCAACGTCTCATGCCTTTCTACTACCAAACCATCAAGGATTATGGTATCTTAGCTTTATTATACTCTACCTACTTCTTTCACTTGTGTTCCTAATTTAATACTAGAATCTTGTAAGAATGTACGTAGTACATGCCTAGCTATGAGACCGTCACCTTTTTGCAATATAATTGCTGTGAGACCGTCTAATAGAAAAAATTGGCTTATTGCATGTACAACGGGTAAGTTCTTTTTATCGTTATTTATCAAATTGGCGATTAATTGCTCAGATATATGTCACATGTCACATGTACGTGTCTTAAATCATAAAATTGTATAATGGGATGCAGGAGAAGGATCGTTCATATGGGAGGGGCCAATACCAACGGTACTTGTGACGAAGCCGGAGATGATGAGGGAGATAATGATGAAGATTTATGAATTTGAAAAGCCAATCACACATCCACTTTTGCTTAAACTTTCAAATGGGTTGTCAAGACTTGAAGGCCAAAGATGGGCTGAAGATAGGAAGTTAATCAATCCTGCATTTCATACCGACAAACTCAAGGTACGTTTCAAACAGTTTACCGGAGTTGAAAATAAGTTGGAAAAAACGTAACAGGGCCTTAGAATGTTTTTGTTTGTTTGATGGATGGATGTTGCGTGTAGCACATGTTATCAGCTTTTGAAGTAAGTTGCAATGGGATGATCGATGAATGGGAGAAATCAGGAGATGAATGGTTTGAGATCGAGATATGGTCGAGTCTACATAATATGTCTGCAGATGCGATTTCACGTGCTGCTTTTGGAACTTGTTTTGGTGAAGGCAGACGTGTTGTCGAGCTCCTATGCCAACAACTTGCCATTATTAAACTCGTTCTCCAATCCGTTTACATTCCCGGTTCCAGGTAACTAACTAACCCCGGCCCCACAAACGCACCCAAATTTGACCTTCTGACTCATGACTGATCCGAATGTTGTATGGTACTTATTTCAGGTTTCTTCCAACGAAGATAAATAACAAGGCGGCAAAGATTAATAGCGAAATTGAGACATTGCTAAGAGGTATGATACACAAGAGACGTAAGGCGATGGAGGCCGGAGAAGCCCCCAAAGATGATCTATTAGGTATTCTGTTGGAATCGTGTTACCAAGAGAAAAGCGATAGTGATGACTTGACTAAGAATCAAAGGCAAAATATAAAGTTGAGCTTACAACAAGTGATTGAAGAGTGCAAAATGTTTTATATCGCTGGACAAGAAACCACCTCCACGTTATTGGTATGGACTCTTGTTTTGTTGAGTCGAAACAAAGATTGGCAAGAACTGGCTCGCCAAGAGGTGTTGAACAAATTTGGTAACAACAAACCCGATTTTAATGGGTTGAATGATTTGAAAAAGGTTTGTCTTTCGTAAAACCATTACTTATTTGAATGCGCATTTGATCAAACGACATAGTAACATATATATCGGACATGGTTGACCATGTTTGAGTTGTAACAGGTTAATATGATACTACTTGAGGTGCTAAGGCTGTATCCACCCGTAGGCTTTGCAGTTAGAGAGGTTAAGTACGATACCAAAATAGGAGACGTGCTTTTTCCGAGTGGTGTACACCTTCACTTGCCCTTCGTCTATGTTCAACATGATGAGAAATTATGGGGTTGTGACGCCAAGGAATTCAATCCCCATAGATTTTCTGAGGGTGTTTTAAAAGCGACTGAGGGTAACATGTCGTTTTTTTCGTTTGGATGGGGGCCTCGCATTTGCATTGGCTCCAACTTTGCTATGTTGGAGGCTAAATTGACATTGGTGACGATTCTGCAACGCTTCAGTTTTGAATTGTCACCTTCGTATGTTCATGCTCCTACCTTGACTTCTCCAACTCTTCGTCCTCAGTTTGGTGCGCAACTTACATTTCGTCACATTTAAATCGTACAATCAGCCAGTTGCGAAGGTTATCGATCTCGTCTAATGTGTGGATTGATAATCGATGGTGATTTTCTAAATAATTAGTTTCATTAATGGATCATGTTTCATATACATTCTTCTATATCATCTTCTTAATAAGTTATTGAGTAAAATAGTTACGACATGGGGTTTGACAATGTTGTCAGTAAAAGCAAAGTTACGATCGGTAAAAGAAACGAAAATGAAACACAAATTAAGTAAATTATGAAATTGTAAGCAATAGAGTTACCGAGAACTGCAAAAGCTGCTATTGTAAGATGTGAAACTGTTTGACAGCAAACTTATCGATCAATCGACAGGAGCATCTTCACCATTAGCTAGTTAGCCAAGTTTTATGATGAGCCTTTCGCGTCACCTTGAAAAATCTGCCTTTAAATTCGACCTCACACCCTCCTGAAACGGCTTGACACTGATAGAGTCGCTTACATAGCTTCATTTCCCGCTTTCGTGCATCTTCTGTACTTCCCTTATAACTATAACCCCAAGTTACTATAACATGGAACAAGTCCTCCAACTCGATGAATTTGCATAATAAGTACTCTAGGAAAGATTCTGCGGTTTTGGCCTTATTAGCCTCACACATGGTTTCTATCTTGATCGTCTGGAGTGCTCGTCGCAGGGTGCTAACAGGGCCAATCATATAATCGTCCGAATCCCATATTCGGAGCGTAAGAATGTCTAGTGCAGGACACAGTTCCAGTAACGCCAACAGAGTGTTGATGTCGTGGGACTGGGCCATGTCCATTGATAGTGTCAGCCGAGTTGCATTGCAAAACATACTCGACGGCCAAGATGGATTGCCTCGTACATAAACATGGGGTGTAAGGATAACAACATTGGAAAACACCCCCCACAACTTGGACATGAACTTGATAGAATACTGTGTGATTAGGTGACTGTAATCATTAGTAAACTCGATTTGTGCTTCACGCAACACCATTGACTCGTTTTCAAAGCTAAATGTGGCGGCCGATGATATAGGAATAGCCAAATACTCGAGCTTTGGGGCATTCACCACAATTCTGTATCGTCTAATTAAGCCTTTAACAAACAATCCTCGTAAATTCTGGTGTGAAATATTCATGTCAATAATCGGAGACTGCGACCTCGTTTGTATATACTCGAAAGATAATTCTTCAAGAGCTGGACACGCCTCGATTAGTCTTTCCAGAGGCTCGACACTAAAATTGCGGTGACAAAAGTGTAATTTCTTTAGATTAGGAAGATTGATTGGCACACCTTTCTTAGGCAACTCTAAGCTCCACCTTAAGCCCAACTCGATCGACACCAGCGACTGCATTTGGAAAAAAAAACCAGGCAAAATAAACTTAGTTGGATAGTGATGCTTATCTATTACCTTCAATTCACGGAGATTTCGGTCGCAAATATTGCGAAACCAATCATAATTGAGATTGACATCAAAACTTTGGTAGTGAGACACGTCAGCGAAGTCCAGTGTGAAGCTGCGGATTGAGGGTGAGGTGATTCGGGTTATGGTTTCATCCAAAGTGGTGCTGCCTAAGATATGTTTTCTGGCGGATTTGGAGGCGGTTAGATGGATAGAGGAGATGTGAGTCCAGAGACCACGCCATCGTGATGAGAAACCCTCTGTGGCCATGGCTAATCGAAGAGGAAGACGAGATAGAATATCAGTGGGGAGGGAACTCAGCCTGTCTTCTTCTTCTTCTTCTTCTTCCCTTCTCCTCTTCGCCCTCTTCCTCTTTCGTGTTTTGTCCCTGACGATGCCCATCACCAAGATCCGTCTCAAATTCCACTGCTATTGTAATGCGACTATATATTCGTTAAAAAAAATCCGTAATATATGGAGATTTGGAGAAGTGGTGGTAGGGAACAAGTCCACTGAGTCGAAGAATGAATATTAATATTGTTTACCACAGATTAAACCTCCTCCCAAAAATCAGAAAACGAAAACCCTAAACACCGGATCAATCAAGGACGGAGTGACTTTTTTTAAAGAAAAAATTCATTACTTATTTGTTATGATCATAAGGGCCTGCCTGGGACGTACTTAATGGACCCTAAACAATTAAGGGGTATTTTTTAGGGGTTAGGTTAGATGGTTTAGAATGACCCAAATAAATATGGTCCAGTAACTATTACCCCTAGCAAGGGTAATGCATTCCTCCCCGGCCTTATGCTTAACTTAACAATTAAGGGGAATAAACTCTACCCTTATTCATTCTCTCTCCTCAACTTTTCCCCCATTTTTCCCCATTTTTCTGGGTAAGATAATTACTCCCTCCGTCCCAATGAATTGTTTGCCTATTTCATATTGGGGCGTCTCAATGAATTGTTTGCCTTTCTATTTTAAGAATGTTTTTTATATGCAATTTGATCATTCTCATGAGTTTTGCTCTACATGTCACTCCCTCATTGGTTTTCTTAACCTTGGTGCCAAAATGAAAGGCAAACAATTCATTAGAACGGAGGGAGTATTACTTTAGTATTGTCAAACCATATGTCCACGAAAAAGATTCAGCATGTATTATCTCATGGGGTACTTATTACTCCCTTGAAATCTCTCCCTCAATAATTAATGGGATCCCAGGCAAGCCCTAAGTATAAGTATGTGAGCAAAATCGTTAGACCTGATCAAGTACGTGTCAACCCGTTTGGTTCGAACCGCTTGACCCACTTAGTAAGCGGGTTTAGTCGGGCCTTTTTAAAATATAAATAGACAACGGACAACGAAACTAGGCCCGTTACAATAAATGGAGAGCTTCGAGTAAAGAAAACGGTCCTTGAGCAGCCCGCTATTGAACCATAACTATCCAAGCAACTACATAGACTAAGACTAAACTTCAAAAAATCCTACAGAACTAAACCACCACACTAAACCCAGGCCGGCCCATTAAATTTTGAAAGGGACTTAAACTCGCAACTTCCATAACTATATGAAGTGTCTTATCCACTGAATCACTATACCATTACTTACTAAAATTGTATGAAAAATACATATATTGAGGCCTTATATTCTTTGGGCCCCGGTTCAATGAACCGAATGGAGCCCCTATTGGACGGCCCTGAGTCTAAACCTTAACCGTTAGGTCTACAATGATACCAATAGTAGTAAAATTAACAGTGACATTGTATTTGGTGTGAAGTTAATTTAGCGCTTATTTAAATACGGGGCCCAAAAAACTTGAATAAAACCTTCAAAATCGGTCGTTTTTAACTATTTTCAATAGCGGTGAAAGTTGTTCTAAAGTGCGAATGTATTTTGACGAGAATTTCTCGACAGGAATAGAATAATTATTATTATTAGTAGAATCCTTTGACACAATATAAAATAAAATATAGAACTAGTTTCGAATAATTTCACACGTCTAAAAAGACAATCTTATGACTTATATATATTTAATTGGTGTGAAGTTGTTTCGCCTGATTCCGAAACGTCTCAAAAGACAATATTATGTCTTTTATAAGACTCCATGGAAATCTAAATGACTCTCATATTACACCGGTGCATTGCAATAGGTGTGAAATTTGTTCATCATGAATAAGGATCGATTTTATTCCTGGACCCAAACATCCGAAAAAAATGTGGATAAATAACCTCGGTCGTTTTTAACTATTTTCGATAGCGGTGAAAGTTATTCTAAAGAACGAATGTTTTTTGGCGAACACATTTCGACAGGAATGAAATACCAAAAAATGATTATTATAACCCTCTGAGTGAATATAAAATGGAGTATAGAAGTTGCTTCGACTGATTTCAAAACGTCTCAAAAGGCAATATTATGGTGGTTAAAAGACTCCATTTAAATCCAAATGACCCTCATATTACACCGGCGAATTGTATTTGGTCGTCCAACCCGAATATGAATGCATTTTATTCCAGGATCCAAAAGACAGAAAACACGTGGATAATAACCTTCAAATTTGAATGTTTTTAGCTGTTTTCAATAGCGGTGAAAGTCACTCTATAGATCGAATCTTTTTTTAACGAAAACTTTATTTTAGACGGGAATAGAATGCCTAATATTGATTATCAGAACTCTCGGACATGATATAAAATGGAGTATATAAGTTGTTTCGCCTGATTCCGAAACGTCTCAAATTAAAAGGCAATATTATGTCTTTTACAAGACTCCATTTAAATCCAAATGACCCTCATATTACACTGGTGCGTTGTAATAGGTATAGAATTTGTTCATCATGAATATGGATCGATTTTATTCCCGAACCCAAAAAACCGAAAATACGTGGATAATAACCTTTAAAATCGGTCGTTTTTAGCTATTTTCGATAGCGGTGAAAGTTATTCCAAAGAACGGATGTTTTTTGACGAAAACATTTCGACATGAATGAAATACCAAAAAATAAATTATTATAACCTCAGACTGAATATAAATATGGAGTATATATATAAATTGTTTCGACTGATTCCAAAATATCTCAAAAGACAATATTATGGTGGTTAAAACACTCCATTTAAAACCAAATGACCCTCATATTATACCGGGGTATTATATTTGGTGTGGAGTTTGTTTATCGCAAATACGTATGTATTTTATTCCGGAACCCAAAAGATCGTAAAAACGTGGATAATAACTTAAAAAATCGGTAGTTTTTAGCTATTTTTGATGATGGTGAAAGTTGCTTCATAGTGCGAGTATTTTTTGACAAAAACTTGTCGATAGGAATAGAATGTCCAATATTGATTATTAGAACCTCTCTGACACGATATAAAATGAAGTATAGAACTTGTTTATTTTGACTGATTTCGACACGTATAAATGGCTATATTATTGCTTTTAAAAGTCTCCGTTGAACTCTAAATGACCCTCATATTACACCGGGACATTGTATTTGGTGTGGAGTTTGTTCAGTGCGAATACGGATGCATTTTATTCCAGGACCCAAAAGGCAGATAAAACGTGGATAATAACCTTCAAAATCGATCATTTTTAGTTGTTTTCGATAGCGGTGAAATTTGGTCTATAGCGCGAATGTTTTTTAACGAAAACTTGTCGACATGAATAGAATGTCTTATGTTGATTATTAGAACTCTCGGACACGATATATAATGGAGTATAGAAGTGGTTTCGCCTCATTCTGAAACGTCTGAAAAGACAATATATATTAAGTCTTTTACAAGACTCCATTGAAATCCGAATTACCCCATATTACACCGGTGCATTGTAATAGGTGTGAAATTTGTTCAGGGTAAATATAGATCAATTTTATTATTCGACCCAAAAAGCCGAAAAAACGTGGATTATAACTTTCAAAGTCAGAGGAAAATCAAAACCCTTGGACTCTCTGGCGATTTCCGGCGACATTGTGCGATTTCCGGCGAGTTCCGTGTTCTGGCGTGCGCAGGCCTGCTACTGACTAGGCGTGCGTGCGTTTTGTCTTAATGAGGCAAAAATCGACGCCTTTCCCGAGGGGTTCGAAGTCTATGAAGCCAATTACACGTAGGGCAAAGGAGGTTTTGCTGCGGAAAGTGGTGAAAATAGCAAATCTGGACGACAATGCAGCGAGCAAGATGACGGCTCAGAATACTGATATCCCTGGCTTGGATTACGTCTCTGATAATGAAGATGTCGATCCAGAATTTGTGCCCGATTCCATGCCGGTCGAGGAGATGATTGAGGGCGGATGGAAACAGAGAGACGGGAAAAGGATTGTGGAAGCGACCGACGATGAAATGTTACTCAAATTCTCTGAGGAAGATGTTGATGACGAGATCGAATACTGGAGCACGGCCGTGTTCTGCTTTATCTTGGGTGCAAACCCGCCTTGGGAAGTCGTAGAAGGGTATGTTCGAAGGATATGGAAGGAACATGGCATAGACAAGATCTCATTCCTTCCCAATGGTATATTCCTAGTTCGATTCAAGGACAAGGAAGCAAAGGTAAAAATTCTTAACCATGGCCTGTTCATGTTTGATAATAAGCCTTTGATAGTAAAAGAATGGACTCCTGACGCAAAACTGGATAAAACTGACGTGCCTGAAGTACCTGTTTGGATACAGTTACATGACTTACCCTTAAAATTTTGGGGTAGATGTTTGCCTAGGATAGCTTCCCTTGTTGGTCCGTATGTTAAATCTGACCTGGCTACGGAGGAGAAGTCTAGGCTTGGGTATGCGAGGGTGATGGTTATGACGAAGGTAGATCAGAAATTTAGGAATGAGATCAATTTCTTGGATGAAAAAGAGAACATGGTACGTGTCTTGGTGAAATATGAATGGAAACCTATTAGATGTTCCAAATGTAAGGGTTTTGGGCATGAGGCTCGAGAATGTCGGAGGGATGAGCTTAGGAAGGTGAGGCAGGAAGTGAAGCTAAAAAAGAATGAGGGAGGGGGTCTCGTGAAACAGGCTCCGGTGAGGATGATCACGGGGTCCAAGCCTCCAGTGATTAATACTGGAGCAAGTTCCTACAAGTCTAGGTCTCGTGGGCAGGGAGAAGGAAATTCGAAGGTGTTATTGCCTCCTAGAGAGGTCGATGCAGGAATATCTTATGCTGACATGGTTATAGGGTCGCCTAGAAAAGGTTCGGTCGATGGGAAGAATGGGGATGGATTAGAACTAGTTATCCATGGAGACACATAATATTGGATGTTGGAACGTGCGGGGTATGTGTAATATAAATAAACAACGTGCGATCAATGAGTTTGTTAGGAAACAACAGGTAGATGTCTTTGGTCTTCTAGAGACTAAAATAAAAAATAAGGCTTATGCCAAAGTTCAACAGAATGTGTTTTCGGATTGGAGTATTACTACTAATAATCATTGTGCTGAAGGTGGTCGAGTTTGGTTGTTATGGAAGCATGATAAGGTGAAAATTACGATCTTAGAATATACTTTTCAATGTATCCATGTTAGTGTTACTACTAACTCGGGTAAAAACTATCTCCTCACTTTTGTGTATGCGTTTAACGCCATTGGTGAGAGGGATGCCCTCTGGCGATCTTTGGAAACCTATGTGCGTAGGGGTCCTTGGATGGTTTTGGGGGACTTTAATTGTGTCATTGATGCTCGGGAACGCCTTGGGGGTTCTTCGTCGGATGAGGAGATGGCTCAATTCCGGGATTGTTTAGCCAATTGTGAAATTGGAGATTTTAGAGCGAGTGGCTCCTGGTTCACTTGGAATAATAAACATAAGGTGGTGGAAACCCGTGTTTTTAGCCGGATCGATAGGTGTTTAGCAAATGACGATATGGTGAGGTTGTTTCCGGGTGGGTTTGCGAATTTCCTCCCGGAAGGTACTTTTGATCACTGCCCGTGTGTTGTTCAATTGGGTAGCCCTCCGGGAAGGACGAATCGTCCGTTTAAGTACCTGAATCTTTGGAGTCGGTCGCCTGATTTTTTGGGGTGTGTTAGTTCGGTGTGGAGTGAGCAGGTTGGCGGGTCGAAAATGTTTCAGCTCTGCTCTAAGCTGAAAGGATTGAAGCGGCCCTTGAAGCTTCTGAACATGTCGTCGTTCTCGGATATTGAGAAGCGATGTAGTATTGCTGAGTCGAAGCTAGCTGATTTACAATGCAAATTGCGGTCTGATCAGTCCGCTAGTCTGCTTCAGGAAGAATTGGCTGTCAATTCTGATGTCCGTCGGTTGCAAGCGGCCCGGTCCAACTTTTGGGCCCAGAAGGCTAAGCAAAGGTGGATTAAGGACGGAGATGTGAA
Organism: Agrostemma githago; assembly: GCA_958450325.1. Taxonomy (NCBI): domain Eukaryota; kingdom Viridiplantae; phylum Streptophyta; class Magnoliopsida; order Caryophyllales; family Caryophyllaceae; genus Agrostemma; species Agrostemma githago. Next base: position 73,361,022 of record OY288247.1, on the reverse strand, counting down.
TTCTGCATTTTTTCACGGACTGTTGAGGGCCCGCCGTGCCCAAAATGCAGTTTCTTTGATCAGCGATGTTGAGGGGCGTGTCTGTGCGTCCAAGGAGGAGATTGAATCGGCCTTTCTTGCTTACTACTTGACGCTCTTGGGTGAATCGAAGAAGGTTGAGCCAATTCGGGCTGATCTTGTTCGGTTAGGGTCCCTATGTTCGAATGAACATAAGTTGATCCTTGGGGCGGATGTGACTGAATCGGAAATCAAAAAAGCTTTGTGGTCTATTCATCGGGACAAGGCTCCGGGTCCAGATGGGTATACTAATCAGTTCTTCATTGATTCTTGGGATATTGTTGGTGAGGCTGTGGTCAGCGCGATTCAGGATTTTTTCCAGTCAGGTAAACTTCTGAAACAGCTGAACTGTGCTATTATCACTTTAATTCCCAAAATGGGCAGACCGCAGACTGTGAGGGATTTTAGACCCATTGCTTGCTGTAATGTTGTGTATAAATGCATCGCCAAGATTATTTGCTCGAGACTGTCCAAGGTCCTACCCCAGATAATCTCGCCCAACCAGGGTGGGTTTATCGAGGGCCGGAGTATAGTTGAGAATGTGCTCATTTGTCAGGATCTTGTTAAACTATATAAGAGAGGTCGGGTTTCGCCTAGATGTCTCTTCAAAGTCGACATTCATAAGGCCTACGATAGTGTGGAATGGGGTTTTGTCGAGCAAATGCTCACAGCTTTGGATTTCCCGGAACATTTTCGGCGCCTGATTATGGAATGTGTCACTACTGTCTCGTACTCTCTCAGTGCTAATGACGATACTTTTGGGTTTTTCCGTGGTAAGAGAGGGTTAAGACAGGGGGATCCCATATCGCCGCTGCTGTTTACAATTTGTATAGAATATTTTTCTCGGATTCTGATCTATGGTGAGGTTGATCGTAAATTTAGATATCACCCGAAGTGTGGGCCGATGAGGCTTACTCACTTGATGTTCGCCGATGACCTACTTCTCTTCTGCAAAGGGGACATAGATTCGATGAAATTCTTGTGGAGAGCTTTTGCTACTTTTAGTAGGGCATCGGGACTGACTATTAGTACTGGAAAATCTCATGCTTACTTTGCAGGAGTGGATGAAGACTTGAAAGCTGACATACTGCAGTTTTCAGGTTGCGTGGAAGGTACGTTACCCTTTCGATATTTGGGTCTCCCGATCCAAAGTACACGTCTTGGTAAAAATGATTGTGAATCCTTGACTGCCCGAATTATTTCGCGGATTTCTGGTATTGGTGCTAGGAAACTCTCCTATGCGGGTAGACTGACGTTGGTTCAGTCTGTTCTTTCTCAGCTCCACAATTACTGGGCGATGGTGTTTATTATTCCAGCCTACGATATGAACAGAATTATTTCCTGGTGTCGCAATTTCTTATGGAATGGCGGGGTTGAGGGTAATAATAGGGCTCTTGTGAGTTGGGAAAAGCTTTGTTGCCCTAAGTTGGAAGGAGGGCTGGGGCTAAGGGACCTAGTTATCTGGAATCAGGCTGCGGTTGTTAAGTTAGCTTCATGGGTCTTTCATCAACCGGACCGTCTGTGGGTCCGTTGGGTGAACTCCATTTATTTGAAGGGGTGTGCTTGGGGAGACTATCAACCAAATACGGAGGTCACGTGGGCCTGGCGGAAGATTTGTCAGGCTAAGGATAAAATCAAGCATATGTTTGTTGATGAGCGATGGCATGGGAACAGGGAGTACTATGTGGTTTCGGAGGGCTACGACGGACTACGGTCTCATAAACCGTTAGTTCCGTGGGCTCGCCTTGTTTGGAGTGGTTGGAGTATTCCTAAACATAGCTTTATCGCTTGGCTTGTGTTTAGGAATGCTTTAAACACTAGGATTAATCTGTTGCGGTTTGGGGTGGCTGATTCAGACAGGTGCTATCTATGTGAAAGTCATGAAGAGAGCTTGGAGCACCTCTTTTTCGGTTGTGCTTAGAGTTCACAGATTGTGGACAGGCTGAGCCTGTGGGTGAAGAAGACTATCCCGTCCTCCGGAACTTTAGTTTGGGCGATCAAGATGCGGGGATCGAAGCTACAATGTAACTTCATTCGTGCCTTGTTCAATGCTATGATTTATCATGTGTGGAGACAGCGGAATTTGTGTAGGATAGAGGGGTCGGTGCAACGTCCTCACCATATTGTTAAGTTGATTCAATCGGATATTCGTGATAGAATTCTGGCTAAGATTACGCATCCCTTAACCCCAAGGGATGCTAGATGGCTACGTAACTTGACGTAGTCAACACTGTGTACATTGACTATATTCTTTTAATACATACTTACATTTTACCAAAAAAAAAAAAAAACTTTCAAAGTCGGTCGATTTTAGCTATTTTCGATAGTGGTGAAAGTTATTCTAAAGAGCGAATGTTTTTTGACGAAAGCATTTCGACAGAAATGAAATACCCAATAATGATTATTATTATTATAGCTCTCTGACAGAATATAAAATGGAGTATAGAAGTTGTTTCGACTGATTTCGAAACGTCTCAAAACTCAAAAGGCAATATATATTATGACTGCTAAAAGAGTCCATTTAAATTCAAATTACCCTCATTTTACACCGGGGCATTGTATTTGGTGTGGAGTTTGTTCAGTGCGAGTATGGATGCATTTTATTCGGGGACCCAAAAAGCTGTAAAAAATGTGGATAATAACCTACAAAATCGGTCGTTTTTAGCTATTTTCGATGGTGGTGAAAGTTGCTCTATAGCGCAAATATTTTTTGACGAAAATTTGTCGATAGGAATAAGATGCTTAATATTGATATAAAATAGAGTATAGAATTTATTTCGACTGATTTCGACACGTCTCAAATGGCTATATTATGGGTTTTAAAAGTCTCGATTGAACACCGAAGAATAACACTCATATTCCACTGGGGCATTGTATTGGCATTGTATTTGTTGTGTAGTTTGTTCAGCGTGAATATGTGCATCTTATTTCGGGATCTAAAAGGTCGAAAAAACGTGGAAAATAATAACTTTCAAAATCAGTCTTTTTTGGTTATATATTTTAGATAGCGGTGAAAGTTGTTATACAACGCGAATGTTTTTTGATAAAAATTTTACGACAAAAACAGAATGCCTAAGAATGATTATTTTAACCTTCTGACACCATATAAAATAGAGTATTGAACTTATTTCGACTGATTCTGACACATCTCAAAAAATAATATTATAACTTTTAGAAGTTTATATTGAACTCCAAATGACCCACTTAATATAATTATGTCCTCACTCCGTTCCAACAAACAAATGAACGAAATAGATGGAGTATATTCTATGACACTCTCTCATATACACCTTTTATTATTGAGGGCTCAACTTAATCATAATGACTACGCCTATTGATATTATGATATATGTTCGGGTCCCCACTTTTTATCTGTGAGAAAGACTGGCGTCGAGATTGAATGTCACGTGGTGACGCTAAGTCATTTTTCATTAACATTAAGATTAGAACAAAGCTTGTGTAGCCGTGTAGGCTAGTTGTGCAAAGAAAAAGAAAAAGAAAATCAACAAGCATGCATGTACACAGTGCACTGTCTGAGTCTGACTGTCACTCTCAGCAAGGTATCAATCATATTTGGAAATTGATGACAAGAGATGGAATAAGACGAAAATATATTGTACTTCGTAGTTAATAGTACGAGTAGTAATTAGTAGAGTCCCTTAACATTTCGTCATTAATATTGTCTAATAAAATCTTCCCCACAAATTCAATCTCACACCCTCCTGATGAAAAATCTACGACAACAACCCTTTCGCGTCACCTTGAAAAATCTCCCCACAAGCTCGACCTCACACCCTCCTGAAACCACTGGACACCGGTAGACTCGCATACATAGCTCCATTTCCCGCTTTCGTGCATATTCTGTACTTCCCTTATCACTATTACTCCAATTTACTTTAACATGGAACAACTCCTCCAAATCGATGAATTTGCATAATAAGTACTCTAGGAATGATTCTGCGGGTTTGCCCTCATTACTCTCACACTTGGTTTCTATCTGAATAATCTTCTTGAGTGCTCGTCGCAGTGTGCTTACAGGGCCAATCGTATAATCGTCCGAATACCATATTTGTAGCGTCAGAATGTCTAGTACAGGGCACAGTTCCAATATCGCCAACAAAGTGTTGATGTCGTGGGATGTGTCCAATGATAGTGTCAGCCGAGTTGCATTACAAAACATGCCCGACGGCCAACATGGTTTGTTTTGTACAAAAACATCGGGCGTAAAGATTACAATATTAGAAAACACCCCTAAAAATTTGGACATTACCTTGATATAATCCTCTGTTATTAGTTTACTGTAAAAATTAATAAAATCAATTTGTGCTTCACGCAACACCGTTGATTCCTCTTCAAAGCAAAATGTGGCTAACGATGATGCATCAATAGCCATATACTCCAGTTTTGGTGCATTCAGCACAGCTCTGAAGTCGTCGTCAAGTAAGCCTTTAACAAGCAAGCGTCGTAAATTTTGGTGTGAAATATTCATGTAAATAAACTGTGACGGCCAATTTATGTAATGGAAAGATAATTCTTCGAGAGCTGGACACGCCTTGATTAGTCTTTCCAAAGGCTCGACACTAAATTTGAATTGACAAAGGTGTAATTTCTTTAGATTAGGAAGATTGATTGGCACCCCTTTCTCATGAGGCAACTCTAAGCTCCACTTTGAGTCTAACTTGATGGACACCAATGACTGCGTTCGACAAACGATATCTGGCAATCTAAAGACAGTCGGGCAACAAGAAGCATAATTATTGAGATTGATACCTTGGTACCGAGACACATCACTGAAGTCGACCGTGAAGCTGTGGATTAAGGGTGAGGTGAGTCGGGTTATGGTTTCATCCAAAGTGGTGCTGTCTAAGATATGTTTTCCCTTGGATTTGGAGGTGGTTAGATGGATAGAGGTGATGTTAGTCCAGAGACCACGCCATCTTGACGATAAGCAATCGGTGGACATGGCTAATCGAAGAGGAAGACGAGATAGAATTTCAATAAGAATCTCGTCGGGGAGGGAACTCAGCCTGTCTTTACCCTTGTATGCCCTCCTCCTCCTTCTCCTCCCTACTCGTGCTTTGTCTGTGACAGCCATAGCAAATTAAGGTCTCAAGTTCGATCTCCCTCCTCTTTTGTGAGTACTAAAGTTTACAAGCGAGATTTTGTGATGAGACTTCGTAATATTCCTATAATATTACCGAGATATTAGAATACTCATAATATTCTCAAATAATCTATAATATATGGTATATACTTTGACTATCTTAATACTATGTAATACTCTAGGATAGTATCCTATCATATCTCTAATAGTCTAATATATCCTCCCTCCGATTGCCTATTTTCTCCCCTTTTTTTGGGAAGAAAATAAGGAGGAAGTATTATATTGGTAGAATATGGAAGGTGGGATAAAAAAGTAAGAGAAAAAAATATTATATTAATTAAATGAGAAAAAGTAGTAGGAAAAAGTACGAGAGAGGAATATTAAATGAGAAAAAGTGGGGTAGAAAAGTAAGAGAGCTGAATATTATACTCCCTCCGTTCCAACGAATTGTATACGTTTGATTTTTTTTGACACTATTCATGCGTGAGGAGAATTTTCAATATAACTTTTAATATATAAGATAAAAGATAGTCATGTGGATCTTGTTTAAATCGTCTAGTCGAATACATTATAAATATCAAATTTTTATAATTTTTGGTAATACTTAATTAAAGATATAGACAAGAACACTAACATCGACGTACGTGCATAAAGCAAACTTATACAATTCGTTGAAACAAAGGGAGTATTTCCTCCCATTTTTTGGAAACCTACCATTTGATTAAAATATACCTCACATATATTCAACTTAGGGTAGGTTTCCAAAGAATGAGAGGGAGTATTAATTAGTGAGGGGTGAAAAACTTTCCTGGGAAAGAGGGAAAAAAAATAGACAATTGAAGGGATTACATAGAAGTTGGAGTTATATGGGTTGTTTAACTGTTTAAGTCAATTAAGGCCCTATGGGTCATACTCCGTATTAAGTTATTAACGTCTTTTGGAAATGGTAATTGTCTTTATTTTATTTTATTTTTCTTGATTATCTCATTTAATATTCAATATACACATTTTTTATTTAATAACTTTTTTATTAGTATATGTTACTCGTATTATTTAATAAATTTAAAAATAGAGAAAGGAAATGTTTGGTGTTTTTTTGTACCAAAAACTCAAGTACATGCAACATGCAAGCATATTTATAAGGATTGCTATGTTCTAAAACTGCCATAGGAAGTAACAAATTTATTATCTTTGTAGTTGTAGATTGAGCCATTGAGGACTAGAGATAGAATGGGACGAAAATGAAATACAAAGTAGTTTACCAAATTAAAATCAATAGAATTACCGACAACTGCAAAATAAAGTCGCTATTGTAAGACATGAAACCATTGTCGTCACAGCGGACTCAACCATCAATTGACAGAAACATCTTTGTTACGGAGTACTATTAGCTATCCAAAATTTATGAATGACGAGTCTTTCGCGCCACCTTGAAAAATCTTCCTCTAAATTCGACCTCACACCCTCCTGAAACGGCTGGACACTTGTAGAGTCGCTTACATAGCTTCATTTCCCGCTTTCGTGCATATTCTGTACTTCCCTGGTGATCACTATAACTCCAAGTTACTGTAACATGGAACAAGTCCTCCAATTTGAGGAATTCGCATAATAAGTACTCGAGGAAAGATTTTGCAGTTTTGGGCTTATTAGTCTCACACTTGGTTTCTATCTTGATCTTCTTGAGTGCTCGTTGCAAGGTGCTAACAGGGCCAATCGTATAATCGTCTGAATCCCATATTCGTAGCGTGAGAATGTCTAGTGCAGGGCACAGTTCCAGTAACGCCAACAAAGTGTTGATGTCGTGGGACTGGGCCAAGTCCATTGATAGTGTCAGCCGAGTTGCATTACAAAAAGTACCAGACGGCCAAGATGGGTTGTGTCGTACAAAAACATTGGGCTTACGGATAACAACATTAGAAAACACCCCCAAAAAGTTGGACATTAACTTGATATAATCCTCTGTGATTAGGCCACCACAAGAATTAGTAAAATCAATTTGTGCTTCACGCAACACCATTGATTCCGTTTCAAAGATAAATGTGGCTGTCGTTGATACATGAATATACTCGAGCTTTGGGGTATTCAGCACAACTCTGTGCTTGCCAGGTATGCCTTTAACAAACAGGCGTCTTAAATTGTGGTGTGAAATATTAATGTCAATAGTCGAGGACTGCCACAATCTTGTTTGTGTATACTGGAAAGACAATTCTTCGAGAGCTGGACACGCCTCGACTAGTGTTTCCAGAGGCTTGAAATTAGGATAGCTGTGACAAAAGTGTAATTTCTTTAGATTAGGAAGATTGATTGGCTCCCCTTTCTTAGGCAACTTTAAGCTCCACTTTGAGTCTAACTCGATCGATACCAACGACTGCGTTTGGTAAATAAAATTTGGCAATATGAACTTAGGTTGATAGCGACGGTTAGGAGTAGTTATTGCCTTCAATTCACGGAGATTCCGATCACAAATGCGACGAAACCAAGCATAATCGAAATTGATGGTCTCACTGTAGTGTCGGCACGGACCCCAAGAAATATTTGGATAGTATGAGTACGGGCCCCGTTCCCAAGAAAAGTGGTGATCGACGACTGTCGCCTGTCCTGCTTTCGCCTGAGTTTTCCCACGGCTCGAGTACTGAAACCCGTCATTGAAGTCGAGTGTGAAGGTGCAGATCAAGGGTGAGGTGATTCGGGTTATGGTTTCGTTGAAAGTGGTGGTGTGTAAGGCAGGCTTTCTCCCGGATTCGTTCCTGGTTATATGAATAGAGGTGATGTTAGTCCACAGACATCGCCATCGTGACGAGAAACAAGCGGTCGCCATGGCTGATCGGAGAGGAAGACGGGATAGAATTTCGATAAGAATATCGTCGGGGAGGGAACTCAGCCTGTCTTCTTCACTCATGTTCGCCCTCTTCGTTTTTCCTGCTTCGTCCCTGACCGCCATCATCATGAAGATATATAGGTCTCAAGATCGATCTCCCTCCTCTTTTGCGACTAATAATTGTACAACAATTTTAGAAGCCTGATCGAGATTTGGGGCTGTGGTTGTATAACTGGTAAACAATAACTTTACGAAGAATGTTAATGGGTATTAACCTATTTTTCCCAGATCTCCTATCCTATTTTTGTGTTGTGACACACTACACGAGATGACACTATCGCCTATTGCATAACTGCCCAAATTAACCTATTGGAACGTTCCAAAATATAGCATATCAAGGGAAAATATCATGTTTGACCAAAAAAATAGGGTCGGGCTTTTCCTAACAAGTTTTTTTCTCAATCCTAACGACAATTTATCATTTTACCCTTGTCATTTCATCACACCAATTTTTCTAATTTTTTTCATATGCTCCATTAATCCATTGATGAGCACTATGATGAACTAATTTTTTTCAATGAAAAACTTAAGAACGTCACAGGATCTAACTTTTCCAAAGCAAAAAATTTAATAACCCTTTCGAGTTAGTGCTCCGTTGTAAGCAATAGAAAAAATTATGAGCCGATGATCATCATCAATAAGCAATTCCATTAAAACAAGATCGGGTTCACAAAATTCTCAAACTCCTCACATTTTTCAAACACGATCAATAATTCATTCCATTAATTAAATAATGAAACTAGCGTGATGAACTAATCGACAACAGTAGAAAAAGCAAATTCCTAATTTTTTTCATAGTTTTTCTAATTTTTCCATATACTGGAGACAAATCGTTAGCCGAAAAAGTCTAGGGTTTGGGGATTTTGCGGAGATTAGGTTTTGCACGTATAATTACTTTTTTGGGAAGGGTGAATTATGAAGAAAGTAAAGTTGGAAAAGTGGAGATAAATTCGTTAGCTTTGTTGGGAAAAAGTAATTTTGAAAAAATATGTTAGTTAATGATAGTGTTTGGTTCGTCTAATACAAATTTCTATTTTTTTTGTTTTTTTTTTTGCTAATTTTTATTAGAAAAAGAACTTGTATCTCAAGATATCATCACAAACGCAGAACAATTGATTTTAATGTTTCAAAATGGTTTGTCTGTCGCTAATAAATGTTAATTGATTCCTTAACAACATGTACATGGCTCAATAGTGAGACTATCATGGCATGCAATTGTTCGATTCCGATGTTGTTTCCTTATTCATTGCAAAGGATTCGATATTTCTATCATTCTATGTATGAACTTGTTTCTGAAGGTTATCTCGTCTCACAGTGATCTCGAAAATAGTTTCAGATTTGACAATGAGATCGACTTTGACGATGTTGTCCATAAAAGAAAGGGAAAAGGTACCGGTAGTCGACTATTTTGTGTAACGCAACAGAATAAATGATAATGAAATACGAATTAGAGTGTACTCCGTAGTAGTTTATGAATTTATTAGAAGCAAAAGAGTTAACGAGACATTTCAAATAAAGCAGACTCAGCGGTCAATCGACATGCAGAGGAGCATCTTCACCATTAGCTAGCTAGCCAAGTTTTATGATGAGCCTTCTGCGACAGATTGAAAAATTCGACGTCACACCCTCCTGAAACGGCTGGACACTCGTAGAGTCGCTTACATAGCTTCATTTCCCGCGTTCGTGCATATTCTGTACTTCTCATACCAGAGTATAACATGTAATAAGTCCTCCAATTTCAGGAATTTGCATAATAAAAGGATTCTGCTGGTTTGGCCTTATTCAAATAAATCAAAAGGAAGAAATACTCCGAGCAAATTAAAGGATCGGATCTGAAGGGGAAAGACATTATTAATCAAAGAGAAGGGGCCCGGCCTGAGGAGGGATCCAATAAACTTGAGGACGAATGTGGACAACATCCCGGCCCCAAGCGACACGACCGGCGTAACACATTTAGTTTCCAAGTCGTAGAAACCGAGTTCTTCAGCAACATACACACAATTCGACCTCAACCCAAACCCAACCTTATTATTGTCTCGAGTCGACACAAAAAAGGGCTCGCTGTTTCTCCCTAAAAACAAGGCCTTATCGCCTATCGACTCCACACCTTCCACCACCTCTCTATCCTCAATAATCTCAAACAATTTGATATCTGTCGTCTGGCATTGAACGTAATCGTCTTTAACTAAATGTCTAACCACCAGGAACAAACTCGGATCATCATCATCTTCGGCCACCACCACAAATCTCTCGACAGCATGGTCCTGCTGCGGCCATGAATTATCAACGTTTTCGATCAATTTCGGATCAATAAACGAATAAAACTCCCCCGTTGTTGTTTTGCTTGAACGACACGACCACGTAACTCGGATCTTCCCAGGCTTCTCCACCTTCATCATGTATTCGTCCTCCTCCTCCAATTTTACTTTATACTCCGTCTTCGCCTTCCTGCTATACGCCACCATATGTCCGTCACTGCTCCTGTCATACTCAAATCTTCTATCTCGCTCATCATCGATTAAACTAATTGTTGTAACGGAGGCGTCCCGTTACCAACGATTTGTTGACGACGCGAGAAGAACAAAACAACGAACGAACAATATTTAAACTCAGACACGGAATTACGTGGTTCACCAGCAAAATCACTGGCTACGTCCACACCGACAAGGAGAACAATATTCACTATTGTGGAGATAATAGTACAACTCCGAGGAACTCTCTCTAAGACAATGCTTAAGAGACTCCAAGTTTGGGTTGATTACTAAGGTGAAAGGGTAACCTCTATTTATACAAAAAGAATCACCCCCACTTAGTTAATCTATCGATGTGGGACAACTTTTTCTATTTATACATAGAAAAACTACCACTTCCCACTATTCTTTAGATGTGGGACAAACCACATTCTTCACAAAATACATCATCTTATTTCTGCACCTAGTTCGACATTCAACTCGAGTCTCGAATACGACAATTGCTAGTCATTAATCCTAACAATCTCCACCTTGACTTGAATTGTCCAACACGAACCAAGCTCCAAAATGATGTAACCAAATCAGCTTCCAATTGTCGATTCTCAAGTCACCACCTGTCCCAGTAGTCTCCACACTGACTTAAACTCAACAAACAAAACGGACAAATGAACCAAGTGCGCCAACGTGACCAAAATGTGCCAAGTACCAAATGTAGCAAGCTGAAACTACCAACGTACTAAGCACCCAACATATCATCATACCAACATGGCCAAACGTAGCGAGATCACTACCAAACGCCAAAAACAAATGTATGAGATATATACCAACGTCACCAAATGATGGAATGGTGTTCCGAAACAAATGCGCACAAGACTCCAAAACAAATTCTCCTTCAAAACAAAATATGGTCAAATGTACCGTCGTACCAAATTGTCCAAAAGGACACAACGCCATAAACAAAACAACTTCTCACTTGAGTCAACAACGGTGTCATGACACCACAAATTTGCCCACACCAAGGCACAACAACTCAAGTCGAAACAATCAATACCAACGTTCTAAGCGAGCCTAAATCACCTCCATCATCAGGTGCAAATGTTAGACTAACAAGTCCAACCCAACAGCTCCAAAGAACACAAAATAATGAACTCCCGTCGAAGTTCCAAATGACCCCAACCGAGGTCCCAACGACTCTCTTTCAAGAGCCCCAAACAGCTCCACCTGAAGCCCCAAATCGCCCACCATGCGGGGCGCAAACCGCCTCATTGAGGCGCAGAAACAACGGTCAATAGCTTGTCTTGAGAATCTATTAGTTCGACCCGTACAGGGGAAAACTCCACCTTACCGTCAACACTATCATCCTCACACAAGCCTACCAACCCCAAATTATCCAGATGATCGTTGAATGAACCAAACTGGATGTGCCTCGACGTATCGCCCAAATATCTAAGTCGCGTATGCCCCAACTTAGACCTAAGAGAGCCAGACGAACGACTACTCGATGCACTAACGGTCAACACAGTACCACGAAGGACATAAAGTGCTCCTTCCCTGACACCTCTCCAAGTAGCCAACGAACCTCTAACCACGCACAAAGTTCCACCATCACCTTGAAAATGGTAGCCCTGATCGACTAGCATCCCAAGTGACACAAGATTTCTCTTCAACTTTGGAACATGCCTGACACCCTCTAGGAAGACAACAACACCATCATGTGTTTTAACTCGAATAGTCCCGACTCCCACTATCTCACAAATGGACCCGTCACCCATAGTAACACTATCCCCATGTGAAGCTTCGTAAGACTCGAACCATTCCCTAACAGGACACATATGGAAAACGCACCCCGTGTCTAGAATCCATCTATCCAAAGGACGTGGAACAACATCAACAACGAGAACTAAATCTTCCTCAGAGTCGCACTCGGCACCTCTATGTGCGACAGCAGAAACACCAGCATCCTTCAACCTAGGACACTTGTCTTTCCAATGACCAGGTTCCTTACAGTAATTGCAGACATCTTTCCGAGATTTCCTAGACTTGGTTTTACCCTTACTAGGTCCCTCTGACTTCACAACAAGACCCATAGGACTACTGTCTACAACACTACCTGACGCTACTCGGCGCAAATCCCTAGTGTGAAGCGCTGACCTCACTTCCTCCAGGGTCAAAGTATCTTTACCAACCACAAATGACTCAACAAAAGTTTCAAACGAAATTGGCAAAGAAACTAACAAAATCAAGGCAGCATCCTCATCATCTATCTTAACATCTATATTACGCAAATCAAGTAAAATAGAGTTAAGTCGGTCTAGATGTTCCTTCAGAGACGTACCTTCCTGCATACGAAGACCGAACAAACGCTGCTTTAGAAGCAACTTGTTGGTTAGAGTCTTTGTCATGTACAAGGACTCCAACTTCAACCACAAACCAACAGCAGTTTCTTCATCGGCAACCTCAATAATCACATCATCAGATAAACACAACAAAATTAAAGAATGCGCCTTCTCCTCCAAGGCCACCTCTGCTTCTGTCTTCGCCTTATCTTGTGATTTTTCTTTTGCCTTTGACAGAACAGACCAGACGCCTTGCTGTCTCAGCAAAGCTCTCATCTTCAACTGCCACAACCCAAAACTATTACTCCCGGTGAACTTATCAACGTTTAAAACTGTTGCTCCGGACATCTTCTCGCCAAAAAATCAACAGACCCAAATAACGCCTAACTCAGCGGAAGCAGAACCTGAAGCTCTGATACCAGTTTGTTGTAACGGAGGCGTCCCGTTACCAACGATTTGTTGACGACGCGAGAAGAACAAAACAACGAACGAACAATATTTAAACTCAGACACGGAATTACGTGGTTCACCAGCAAAATCACTGGCTACGTCCACACTGACAAGGAGAACAATATTCACTATTGTGGAGATAATAGTACAACTCCGAGGAACTCTCTCTAAGACAATGCTTAAGAGACTCCAAGTTTGGGTTGATTACTAAGGTGAAAGGGTAACCTCTATTTATACAAAAAGAATCACCCCCACTTAGTTAATCTATCGATGTGGGACAACTTTTTCTATTTATACATAGAAAAACTACCACTTCCCACTATTCTTTAGATGTGGGACAAACCACATTCTTCACAAAATACATCATCTTATTTCTGCACCTAGTTCGACATTCAACTCGAGTCTCGAATACGACAATTGCTAGTCATTAATCCTAACACTAATTATATCATCATCGAGAGTGAAACGTAAACCATCTCGAAATATCCCAATATTGTAGAGCCTTGGCAACTTACGACAGCTCGATTTAGTGTACGGATTAACGAGGTAAAAACTAGTATTATCCGTATCACAATCGAACGCAATCCAACCTTTGGCCGACCCAACACACCTTGTGTTTTGTGGAACGCCCCCGTGTGCTGTCCGACGGTCGATCTTGATAATTGATTTGTCGATTATGTTCAAGAAGTTATCAGTCGGACCGTTTGGACCGTCTCTAATGTCAGGGGGAAGCATTAGCCATGGAGTTGATAGAATTGGCAATGATGGTTTGTATAAATTCTTGAAATTTTGTGTTGATGATGAATTATAGTATTGTATATTTCTATAGGATTTCAATTTCTCAAGAGAATGATTTAGGATGGTACGTAAAGCCATGACGATTTTTTTAGTGTAATTAAAAATTAAAGGAGGTAGAAAAACGACGATTAGGGTTTATGTTATAACAGAGGAGAAAACAGAAAAATAATAAGAACGTAAAATCGATAGGAAAAAAAATCATATTTATTAGCGTAGAGATATGAGAGTTTATATAATCTCTCAACCTAAACAGAAACCCTAGAAATCGGATATTAATTAGGAAACTTTCTTAATTAAATAGATCCAATCACAAGTCAATTCGAAATCCGGAGGACAATTGTTTGCAAAAAAAATTTGTTAGAGGAATACATTTCTTGTTTGCAAAGCTTTTGATCATATTCCACTATACTCGGTATTTTTCTTCTTCTTGTTAGCAAGATCTTAAATTTCCTAAGTTTTGTTAAGCCCGTCGGAAAGCATGGGCACCCGGTTCTTAGAACCGGGGCCCAATATGTAAGGGGGCCGCATTGGCTTCAGTTCAGTATATATTGTATAAGGCAATACAAAAGTTGTTAGTGGTGATAGTGGCACAGTGGTAACTTGTTGACCTAAAAGGCTTTGTTTCACCTGGAGGTTGGGTTTCGAATCCTGCATGTGGTAAATTTTTAAATTTTTTTCTCCTCCTTTGTTACTCCGTATTTTAGTTTCTTTTTTAGCTTTTGATGTATTTTCCGATTTCTTAGAGTACAAAAATTACCTAATACTGTATATGACTTTTAATATAGATATATTTGCAAAAGTTGTTACATAATACTATTTGGTTTAGGAAAGATAATATTTTGTTAGTATTTGTTTCCTAATTAGTTTAGATAACTAGTTTGGATGAAATAATATTATATAAGCACCTTGGTTATCACTCGACTAGTTTTTAGGTTAATTAGTTATATCACTGTCTTGAATCTGAAATTTGAGTATATAATCTCTCTTTTTCGTATGTTTCTCCCGATTTTAAGTTCTTAATTTTTCAGTCTTTCTTTTCCTTCATAACAGTTTTGTAAATCAGGGAATTTGTAGCAATAAAAATTAAGAATTCATAAATCTTTCTCCACAAAAAAAAAAACTAATAATAAAATAATGGCGATGAATATTACTACATCTTTGTTAGGAAGAGCATCGAAACACATAACGTCGATGACCCGTAGCACCACGGCGAGACGAAGTTATGAATTACCAAAGACAGCAACACGGGCACCGTGGTTACGACTGCCAAACGATATGAGCGACTCGAGTTTTGTCGACTTTGAAAATTTCTACAACATTGTCGACAAGGAACTTGTGAAGCTTCCAAGCACGGATGTATACAGTATCGACTCTGGCTTAATATGTACTGGATCGAGTCGTGAGTCACTCGGTTTTCTGTGCCAAAACAGTAAGATGTTTGTCGGGCATCCCCACACAGGCGACGGGGGAGGGAAATGGTACTTCTTCGGCGATGAAGACGACGACAAGGACCCTTGGGACTTTTCCAACAAGGGTCCTCATTCCTCGGCCCGCTTCTTCATTGTAGTCGACAATGCTTACACCGTTCTTTCTTATCCCAGGTACCACAACAGTATTATTTTCTTGTATCGTAATCGAGTAATTAATGCTATTATTATTATGTCTCAAACAGGTATCACCCTCGACGTCCGACCCCTAAGGACTACCATGACTTTTACGTTCAATGGCCCATCAATTTCCCTTCATGGACGAGGTACCCTGACCTATTCCACAAGGACGATCCGCCTATTGTATATTGTAGGAAGACCAAAACGGTTTATAAGCTTAACCGCTATGGCCGTGAACACGGTCCATGGGTCGTCCAACTTTGGGATATGACCGGTGATGATATAAATGTCACGTCTCAGATTAATATTAATATAACCATCAACGATTCTAGTTGTTGTTATAATAATTTTGAGACCCTGAGGGCGCGGTGTCATCAGGACAGGTACTTGGTGTTAACCGGAGACGAGGGTGGGCGAGGAGACCCGGTGTTGTACCTAGTTGTAAGGCACCATAATAGAGAGCTGGGTGTGTCTGAGACGCGTGCAGTGGACGTGTTCAGGTTCGATTTGGTTCAAGGGAAGATGAGTTATACGAGGAAGGTTGATGGTCACGCCTTTTTCATAGGGCAAGGGAGTGACTCGTTTGCTATACCGGTTGAGCAATGCCCTGGATTGAACCCGGATTCGATTTATATAGCAGATGATTTACGGGTCTTTGATTTGAAAGATGGGTCCGTAACATGTTTTTTAGACACGGGTGATCTCGCCATGACGCGATTTCAGTCGTTTTGGGTTCCTCCACGCCTCCCACCCAGGCCAACAAGATTTGATCCTGATCCGTTTATGCGAGGTTGAAGACTCCACAATATGATCCATATTTGACCCGACCTGCCCAACAGGTCTAATGCCTACGTTAATTTTCTGGGTGAAACAAAGGATGATCTTCAAAATACCAGAACTTGTATTTTGTCTATTTAGAGCTGATCATGGGTCGTACCGTCCGATTGACCCGTCCCGTTCGGCCCGCGAACACGTCCCAAACCCGCTTGTCTGTGGGTTGAAATTTTACATTTAGCCTGACCCATGTTCGACCCAAATCCACATATGATTACCTCTGATTTTGGAGGAGAAATATTTTGCTTTGGGGGGAGAGAAATAAGCAATCCATTTTACTTTCACATACAAATCCCTACATCCGTCCCATTTTGCTAACCAAACAAATGAACTTGTTTCGCTCATTTTTTCCTCCCCATCTTTTCGTTCCAAATCAATCTTTCCAAACACATCCTAGTCAGAGGCGAATCTAGACTTAAAATTTTGAGGTTGCGGGTTCATTATATTTGCTCACGATATATGAAAATGTCTCAACTTTACGAAATTCGGGGTAGCAAAAGTCGATAATTTTAATCATTTTATGTAAGTTTGGGGTAGCGAATGCTACCCTTTGCTACTAGCTAGATTCCCCTCTGATCCTAGATGACCTCTTAATTTTGGACCATGACCTGGACCGACCTATTGAACCCGTGGGAAAAAAGAGACTACAAAACCTTAGTCTAAAAGTCAAGATCAAGCCAACATATTCATATGTCTAAATTTTGCTAAAACTCTGGTTATTCGATTGATACGAAAATAAGAGTATCTAATTAGTCAGGAAATTATTAATATTGATATTATTTATTTAATCGTTTTCCTTATTTACAAGTATAAGTATCTAATTAGTTTATTTTCTAGTGATATTTAGGAATTATGTTATGCTATAATATTATTTTCATACTTAAGATTAGTTTATTCTGGTAGTATAAATATGAGTCTTTGTATTCGTTATTGAGAATGAAGTTTATGAATAAGAATTTTGAACCTTTGCATTGCAATTGTGTTTATTGGTTCGACGAGTTTCGATCCAAACTTTGTTATTATTTGACGCGTTTTAGATATTAACTCGGGTAACAATTAATAGGTATTAATTGTTCTCACCATTATTCGTCCTAGGTCGAGTAAATATCCTTTCTACGTTAAGTATACGAAAGTCGTAATTTTCGTATCATCGATATAATTAATTATTGTATATATTATCTTTTTATTTTAATATAAATTTGTGTTTAATCTTAACTTAAATTACGTAGCAATTTTAGTACATTATCTAACAAATTTGTGACGGATATTATTAGACTAAAGTGATGTTATCGTGTTAAATAGTAACGTTATTATTAGACTTGACAAAACTTGACCTGACTTGTAAACCCGACCCGTTCAACCCGTTTATTGGTAGATCAAAATTCAAGACCTCGATCTGTGAAATTAAATATTTTCAAATAAAAGCCTTTTAATACGGAGTATTAGAATCGATTTCTTTGTAAATAAGTCTTGGCTTTTTGTATATCGTGAGCCGTGAGGTTAATATAACCTTGTTGTCTATATAGCTTCTTTATTTCATTTACATTTATAGTCCGTTCTTTGATTTCTTCTTCCTTGAGTCTTGTGGCTTCACGAGTCTTCATGAATCACGTCATTTAAGCCCATCACGTAAACTAGCAAGTAATATTATCCTCGATAAATCTTGACATAATCAAAAACAAGTACTCCTTCCGTTCCAACGAATTATATACGTTTGGTTTTTTGACACTATTCATGAGTGAGAAGAATATTCGATATAACTTTTAATCCATAAGATAAAATATAGTCACGAGGGATCTTGTTTAAATCGTCTAATCGAATACATTATAAATATCAAATTTTTATACTTTTTGGTAATACGTAATTAAAGATATAGACAAAAGAACACTAGCATCGACGCACGTGCATAAAGCAAACGTATACAATTCGTTGGAAGTTGGAACGGAGAGAGTAATAAACACGAAAACAGTAAATTTAATAAGTACAGTAGTTTATGAATTTATTATAAGCAATAGAGTTACCGAGAATTGCAAAAGTGGATATTGTAAGACATGACACCGTTTCAAATAAAGCAGACTCAGCGGTCAATCGACATGTACAGGAGCATCTTCACCATTATTTACCTAGCCAAGTTCTATGATGACCCTTCATCGACAGCTCGAAAAATCTCCCTACAAATTCGACCTCACACCCTCCTGATACTACTCGACACTCGTAGAGTCGCTTACATAGCTTCATTTCCTGGTATCGTGCATTATCTGTACTTCCCTGATGATCACTATAACTCCAAGTTACAGTAACATGGAACAAGTCCTCCAACTCGATGAATTTGCATAATAAGTACTCTAGGAATGATTCTGCGGTTTTGTCCTTGTTAGCCTCACACTTGGTTTCTATCTTTATTATCTTCTTGAGTGCTCGTCGCAAGGTGCTAACAGGGCCAATCGTATAACCATGTGAATCCCAGGTACGTAGCGTAAGAATGTCTAGTGCAGGGCACAGTTCCAGTATCGCCAACAAAGTGTTGATGTCGTGGGACTGGGCCATGTCCATTGATAGTTTCAGCCGAGTTGCATTACAAAACATACCCGACAGCCAACATGGATTGTCTCGTACAAAAACATCGGGTGTAAGGATAACAACATTGGAAAACACCTCCCAAAATAAGGACATGAAGTTGATAGAATCCTCTGTTATTAGGCTACGGGAATAATTAGTAAAATCGATTAGTGCTTCCTGCAACAGCATTGATTCCTTTTTGAAGCAAAATTTGTCTAACCCTGATACATGAACAGCCAAATACTCGAGCTTTGGGGCATTCAGCACAACTCTGTACTTGTTAAGTAACCCTTTAACAACCAATCTTCGTAAATTCTGGTGTGAAATATTAATGCAAGTAATCGGCCACTGCCACAACCTTTGTATAGGCTCGAAAGATAATTCTTCAAGAGCTGGACATGCCTTAATTAGTCTTTCCAGAGGCTCGACACTAAAAAATCGGTGACAGAGGTGTAATTTCTTTAGATTAGGAAGATTGATTGCCACCCTTTTCTCAGGCAACTCAAAGCCCCACTTTGAGTCTAACTCGATCGACACCAACGACTGCGTTTGGAAAAAAAAACCAGGCAACACAAACTTAGTTAGATATTGATGCTTACTTATTGCCTTCAATTCACGGAGATTTCGGTCGCAAATATGGCGAAACCAATCATAATTGAGATTGACATCAAAACTATGGTGCCGAGACACGTCAGCGAAGTCCAGTGATGGTTTCACCGAAAGTGGTGCTGTCTAAGATAGGTTTTCTGGCGGATTTGGGGGTGGTTAGATGGATAGAGGAGATGTGAGTCCAGAGACCACGCCATCGTGATGAGAAACCCTCTGTGGCCATGGCTAATCGGAGAGGAAGACGAGATAGAATATCAATAAGAATATCATTGGGGAGGGAACTCAGCCTGTCTTCTTCTTCTTCCCTCAAGTTCGCCCTCTTCCTCTTTCGTGTTTTGTCCCTGACGATGCCCATCACCAAGATACGTCTCAAATTCCGCTGCTATTGTAATGCGACTATATATTCTTAATACAGTATATATAATCTTAATTTTGTGAGTGTGATCACAATTTTCAGAAGCTTGATCGAGATTTGGAGATGTGGTTGTAGTGAACAAGTCCACTGAGTCGAAGAATATTATTCTTGTTTACCACAGATTAATAAAGAAAAAGAAAACCCTAAACACCGAATCCACAGATTTATAAAAAAAATTCATTAGTTATTTGTTACGATCATAGGTATGGAGAGCAAAATCGACATTAGACTTGATCAAGTACGGGCCAATCCGTTTGGTTCGAACAGCTTGGCCCACTTAGTAAGCGGGTTTAGTCGGGACATTTTAAAATATATAAATAGGCAACGGACAACGAAACTAGGCTCGTGACAATAAATGGAGACCTTCGAGTAAAGAAAACGGTCCTTGAGCAGCCCACTATTAGAATCCTATGACACGATATAAAATGAAATATATAACTGGTTTCCACGAATTCCTACATGTGTAAAACGAAAATCTCATGGCTTTTAAAAGTCTCCACTAAATGTCTAAAACCAAATGACCCTCATATAGTCATATTACACCGCATCGTGTTTGACGTAGAGTTTATTCAGCACAAATCACATTTTATTCGGGCTCACAAGCCGAAGGTTCCTTGGGCTCGCCTCGTGTGTAGTGGTTGGAGTGTCCCTAAACATAGCTTTATATCTTGGCTTGTGTTTAGGGGGTTTTAAACACTAGGATAAAATTGTTGAGGTTTGGTGTTGCTGAATCAGACCGTTGTTATTTATGTGAAGATCAGGAAGAGAGCTTGGGCCAGGCCACCTATTCTTTGAGTGTGAGTGGAGCTCCCAGATTGTGGTTATGATGAGTGCGTGGGTGAAGAAACATATACCGAGTACCAATACCTTATTTTGGGCGAGCAAGATGCGGGGATCGAAGTTGCAATGCAACATCATTCGTGCTATGTTCAATGCCATGATTTATCATGTTTGGAGGCAACGGAACTTGTGTAGAATTGAAGGATCGGTGCAGCGACCTCATAGTATCGTTAAATTGATCAAAATGGATGTACGGGATAGAATCATGTGTAAGATTAAATACCCATTACGTTCTAGAGATGCTAGATGGCTACATAATTTGATGTAGCCATTCAACTGTACATTGATCCACATTTTTTAATACATACCTACCCTTTACCAAAAAAAAAAACTTCAGAATTGGTCGTTTTTTTTGTCATTTTCGAGGAGGTGAAAGTTATTCAAAAGCGCGAATGTATTTTTAGTGAAAACATGTCGGCAACAATAGAATGCCTAATAATGATTATTAGAACGCTCTAGCACGATATAAAATTGAGTATAGAACTTATCTCGATTAATTCAATCACGTCTTTAAAGGCAATATTATGGATTTTAAAAGTTGCATTGAACTCGAAGTGACCCTCGTATTACACTGCGACATTGTATTTGGTGTGGGGTTTGGTCAACGTAAATATAGAACAGTTTTATTCTTGGACCCAAAAGGCATAAAAACATGGATAATAACCTTCAAAATCGATGATTTTTAACTATTTTCGATAGCTGTGAAAGTTGCTCTATAGCGCGAATGATTTTTTGACGAAAACTTGTCGACAGGAATAGAATGTCTAATATTGATTATTAGAATTCTCTGACAGACTATAAAATGGAGTATATAACATTTTCGACTACTTACGACAAGTCTCAATGCAATATTATGTC
The DNA here is from genome assembly GCA_958450325.1 of Agrostemma githago. Taxonomy (NCBI): domain Eukaryota; kingdom Viridiplantae; phylum Streptophyta; class Magnoliopsida; order Caryophyllales; family Caryophyllaceae; genus Agrostemma; species Agrostemma githago. The sequence continues at coordinate 73,339,206 of OY288247.1, read as the reverse complement.
TTTTAAAAGTCTCCATTGAAATCCAATTGACTCTCGTATTACACCGGGACATTGCATTTGGTGTGGAGTTTGTCCAACGCGAATATGGATGCATTTTATTCCGGGACCCAAAAGGCCTTAAAAATGTGGATAATAACCTACAAAATCGATTGTTTTTAGCTATTTTCGATGGAGGGGAAAGTTGCTCTATAGCGCGAATGTTTTTTTGACGAAAACTTGTCGATAAGAATAAAATGCCAAATATTGATTATTAGAACCCCTCTGACACGATATAAAATGGAGTACAGAATTTGTTTCGACTAATTTCGACACGTTTCAAATGGCTATATTATGGCTTTTAAAAGTCTCTATTGAAATCCAAACGACCCTCATATTACACCAGGGCATTGTATTTGGTGGGGAGTTTGTTTAGCGCGAATATGGATGCATTTTATTCCGGGACCCAAAAGGCCGAAAAAAGTGGATGATAAACTTCAAAATCGGTTGTTTTTCGCTATCTTAGATAGCTGTAAAAGTTGTTCTTAATCACGAATGTTTTTTTACGAAAAACTTTTCGACAAGAATAAAATGCTTAACGATTATTATTAGAACCCTCTGACAAAATAAAAAATGGAGTATATTAGTTGTTTCGACTGATTCCAAAATGTCTTAAAAGATCATATTAATTATGGCTTTTAAAAGAGTACATTGAAATACAAATGACTCTCTCATTACAGACAATATATTTAGTGTAGAGTTTGTTCGCTAAAAATATAGTTAATTTTATTCCGGAATCCAAAAGACTGAAAAAACGTGGATAATAATCTTCAAAATCAGTTGTTTAAGCTATTTTCGATAGCGGTGAAAACTGCTCTATAGCGCGAATGTTTTTTGATGAAAATTTGTCGACGGGAATAGAATGCCTAATATTATGAATATTAGAACTCTCGCACACGATATAAAAAGGAGTATAGAAGTTGTTTCGCTTAATTCAGAAACATCTCAAATGGCTATGTTACGGCTTTTAAAATTCTCCATTGAAATCCAAATGACCCTCATAATACACCGGGACATTGTATTTGGTGTGGGATTTATCTAGCATGAATATGGATTCATTTTATTCCGGACCCCAAAATAAAGGTCGTAAAAACGTGGATAATAACCAACAAAATCGATCGTTTTTTGTTATTTTTGATGGCGGGGAAATTTGCTCTACCGCGCGAATGTTTTTTGACGAAAATTTGTCGATATAAATAAAATGTCAAATATTGATTATTAGAAAACTCTGACAAAATTGAGGACATAATTTATTTCGACTGATTTCCACACGTCTCAAATGACTATGGTATGACTTTTAAAAGTCTCTATTGAAATCGAAATGACCCTCATATTACCCGGGACATTGTATTTTGTGTAGAATTTATTCAGCGCGAATATGGATGCTTTTTAATCCAAGACCCAAAAGGCCAAAAAAATATGGATGATAATTATAACCATCAAAATCGATCGTTTTTAGCTATTTTAGTTAGCGGTAAAATTTGTGATATTGTGAACTATAGAAAAAAATCACTACATTGATGATACAAACATACTGAACAATGATACACAAAAATAATGAAAAACTAATTTCATGTGAAAAAATTGTGATAGTTTGGACGAAAAATAATTCATTTACAAAGCATTTCTCAAATAAAAATAGTTTTATTGTACAATTTTTTCACTTAAAAAATTTGATAGATTGTAATTTACAAAAAATTTGTTCCGAAAATGAAAAAATATTATTTTGATAAACAAAATAAATAATTTAAACGATATCAAAAATTTCGTGGTAAAGAAATTGTGGATGTTAAAGAAAAATTCATTAATTTCTCCGGACAATGTTTTTATAAATATATCTAAGTATTTTTTTTGTTTGATGCATTTTGGAGCGAAATTGATATACGAGACTTATTTTCAAAGTATATAAAAGATTAATGTTATAGAAAAATAATACGGTAATCCGCCTCTTGTTATCATCTTTGTTGAACTTTCTTGTAACCCATTGCAGAGAGAAACCATGCTTCCTTTGAAGTGATATAAAATTGGCATGCAATCGTTTATAACTGTTGATCCAGTTATAAAGTTTAGTCTCGGTTAAAATTGGCATTCACCGTCTTTTAAATCAAATTGATACTCATCCGATTCACCGTCTTTCTTAAAGACCTGGGCAAACGCCCAATTAATGCCAAACACAGCTCCCCTAAGTTCAAGCAGGCGAGTGTCGTCATCATCTACCAATTTTCTTGCTGTCTGACCCTTTGTCACCCCGTCATGGTTTTTTAAAACCACTGCCATAAAGCTACTGTCCAACACACGCGGTCTTTGGTTGTAAAGGGTGTCCGCATCAACCTCAACAATGTATTTCTGCAATTAAAAAACATATTAAATGCTATTCCGATATTTTAGTAAGAATTTTGAAAATTTGAAAGGGTAATCATACCACAATTTTAGTTGAGAATTTTCGGAGCAGCATAGTTCTACGAAGATTGAAAATCTATCATTTCTTCCTGCATTCAGCAAATAGAATACAGATAGAGGATGACACAAAAACTTTTGAGCTTCATTCAAACTTCCAAAGATCGGCATTGCAGCAAAAGGACAAGAAATAACTAATATTGCAAACTAATAACAAATCACAACCTCTTATCGGCCACAAACTGAATTTCACTCCAGCAAAATCGTACTGTATAAAAAAATACAAGTATAAAGTGGCAATTCTCACGGAATAACTATTGCACTTCATCCAAATGTCGACAAATCAACAACGAGAAATTGATCACAAAACTTTGTAATTTCCAGAAATAACGATGAAGATGTAATTTAGGGGAAACTACTCAAATTGACTAGTAGTATCAACAACAGAGAATTAGACAAAATGCAAACTAATAAGTAAGAGTAACAGAATGCCATTTTCGATCCTTTTGTAACAAAACGACTGAGCAATCAACCAAAATCAAATAAAAAATACAAATAGAAACTAGCATTCTCAAGAAATCACTATCATGCTTAACTTAAACCTCCAAAAATTGATAGTAAAAGAGAAATTAATAACGAAATTCACTAATCTTTTGGCTAGATAACGATGAAGATACGCCGAAATCGATTTTCAAACAAATAACTGTCGAACTTCACTCAAACCTCAGAAAATTGAATGTGCAGTTAAAAAGAGAGAAATTAATCACAAAATTCTGCAATGATGTCGATATCAAGCAAAATCAAATAGAAACTAGCGATTTTCGCGAAATCACTATCATACTTAACTTAAGCTTCGTTCGTTGTTATGATTCCATCCGATGTGCAAACAAATTAAGCTTAGTCACCTTTGTTTTGCAGACGATTTGATGTTATTTTGCAAAGGAAATGCAGCTTCGGTTAATTAATTAATGAAGGCATTTAGCTGTTTTTCAGCTGCTTCTGGGCTTATCATGAATCAAAGTAAGTCTAGTATTTACTATAATGGCATTAAAATGACTGATCAAGCGAAGATTGTTGATGCTACAGGATTGACTAAGGGGACTCTTCCCTTCAAGTATTTGGGGATTTCTATGTCTCCGAAGAAGATTTCGGTGCTTGAATGTCACATATTAACTGAAAGGATTGTAAGCAGAATTAGGGGTTTGGGGGCGAGGAAATTATCTTATAGTGGGAGACTAGGCCTGGTTCAAGCTGTTTTAAGCAATCTACACGTCTACTGGTCACGAATTTTCATTATTCCAACCTCGGTTATAGCTAAAATCAATGCTTTATGCAGGAATTATTTGTGGAAGGGGAGTGAACATTATCGGTCTCCACCATTGATAGCTTGGGAAAATGTTGCTGCCCTAAACAGGAAGGGGGATTGGGGTTGAAGAACTTGCATATATGGAATATAGCTGCCATAGGTAAGTATGCTTGGTGGGTAAAATGGGTGCATTCAGTCTACTTGAAAGACAAAGATTGGGCTACCTATCAACCTCCCCTTAATTCCAGCTGGTCTTGGAGAAAGATTTGCTGGGTTAAGGACAAATTCTTTTCCAATAATCTGTTTCCTTCGCTAATAGCTCAACACAGAAACTATGAGGTGTATGAAGGTTACGATTGGATGCGAACTCATGGACAGATAGTTACATGGGATAATATGGTTTGGAATAGAATAAGCCTTCCTCGACATGGATTTATAGCTTGGTTAATTAGCCATAACAGATTACTCACTAAGGATTGCAAAAATGAGCATTGTGAAGGATTTAGACTGTGTTATTTGTGGTGCAGCGATTGAAACACATGAGCATTTATTTACCCAATGTGAGTATGTGCAGCGGTGTTTCAGGATTCTCTTTCCCTGTGGATGCAACAAGATATTCAGCTTCAAGAAACAGCGAGTTGGTGGAAAAGGCTTCGAACTAAATCGCTGCTACTGAAACAGATTTATGCGGCGGGTATTCTTGCAGTCTGATATCATGTGTGGAGGAATAGGAATCAGGGGAGATTGCTCCAGAAGATTGATCATCCAAATAGATTAATGGAGCTTGCTAAGAAGGAAGTTTGCATAAGGATTAAACATATTAAACACATTTTACCGTGTAAATATCTCAGCTCTATTGATAGTGTTCCGGTCACGGAAACAATTCACCCGGCCTAGGATCCGGGCTGTATAATCGGGTTAATTGCGAACAAATGATCGTTTGATTTCCCTTGATCTCCCCTTTCTCTCACTCCTTAGATCGGACCTTCCCGGCGGAAATGGCCTGCTCCCTGCACAATGAACGCACAGGGCCTCGGAGGTTGTCCGAGGAAACCCTCTCCGATGCCTAAGTCAGTCCGTGAAATGCCTTGACGAACCTAGCTCGTGAGGAACTAGGCGGCGTTTTTAGGAGTAAGAGTCTAGAGAGAGAAAATCCAACCCCCCTCATGTGGGAAATGGGGAGGTATTTATACCTTCCCACAAGAGAGAGAAGAGAAAGAGGAATGGTTGGATGGGAGAGTGACAAGTGGTGGCCTCCCATCCCTCCATTCCCAATTACCTTAGGCAAAATGACGGATGGGTCCTTGGTTCCCTTTTGGCTTTATTCAGGCGGGGATGCCCTGGACGCAGGCGGCAGGCCTGGTCTACTCCGTTTGGCGGACGGCCCAAGGAATTGGGGCCACACTTGGAGATTCCAGTAACTGATGGGAAAAGCTGCCGGACAGATCCTTCCCCCTTCTTGGGGCTCGGTCGCCTTGGGGCCCGATTGGCGGGCGGCCAATGACAGGCAACCAACCCTCATCAATTGGCCCTCGCTGGCTGAGGAGGAACGGGGTTCCAGCTCGGCAGGCGATGTATTTCCCTAGGACAGCGGGAGGTTGCCTCTTTGGGTACTTGCATTTAATGCGTCGCATATTCCCGAGGGAACATGCTTTAACTTCTCTGGGCACGCAGGGAGTTCAAGCGTCCTTTGTTATGATTACCTTCCTCTGCATAGAGAATTTTTGGGCAGCGTGCCGCTTCGCTGATTGGCTTTCTCCTTCGCAGAGGTGGTTGGGGTGTCATTAATGCGATATTTTCCTTAGTATAAAACCTTTAGCTTCCCTGATTACTTTGTGCTTCATTCCACCCTCAATCTTTACACTTTCTTCATCTTAAACATGGCTTGGATTAAGAAAAGTATTGTCCGCCGCGGAGTCAAACACGTTTCCTTTATCTTCAGAGGATTTTGGCGACTTAGATATGCACGAGCTGCTTATTTAACTGTCCGCCGGAGCCGTTGCTCCCGACTTCGCCTTCGCCGGAGGAGAGGGAAGGCCTCTGTCAGGATGGGCAAGCGCCCTAGGAGGTCCTCTCCTCCTGCCGTGCCTAGATTTAGGCGTTGCCCCCAGGGAGGGGGCTGCTATGACAGGGGGTGCCATGAGTGTTTTCCATGGCTGCACCCTGAACAATTTGGCCCTAACTCCGATACCGACTCTTCCCTGGAGTCGGGCCCTTCTTCGCCTGTAAAGAAAACAGGCTGTCGTACTTGCGACGATTCTCGAGCCGTCCCTTTTGGAAGGGATTGGGAAGACAGCAGCCGTGATTCCGACGACAGTGAAGGCCTCGGCTGCCTGAGTGATAGGGGCGAGGATGGGGCTGCAACTGACCCCTTTCTGGATTCCCCAAGTTGGGATTGGGGTTCGGCTCTCGGGAGCCCAGGCAGTCCTGGAGATTACTCTCCAGATTTGGGGGACGACTAGGCCTGCGTGGTAGGGCCTTTAATTTCTGTCAGGCTGGAATTTTTCCACGCCTTATGTAATTTTTCTTTCATGTATGCCTTATGATGTATCTTCCGCTTGCGGTGTTTTCAATGAAATGGATATTTTGCGTATTTGAATTTTTAATATGGGTTTATTAATATTTATTTATTTGTTATCATTCTTTTTCTTGGGAAGCTGCCTAGGGCAACCCTTCCCAGAGGTGACACGTGGACCGCAGCCTTTGGGCGAATTTCAAAGGGTTGAGTGACTCTTGCCATGCCTTCCTCTATAAGAGTGATCCACTATAATGCGGGCGACAGCCAGGATATTTCTGCCCTGCTCTCCGACTCAGGGGCGGTTTTGACTGACCATCTTCTCAAGACCGTTAAGTCCGCTGCCAGTCAAGTGACCCAGTATATTAAGCGCACCTCCCGAATTATGCAGGCTTCCGCGGAGCTGGCTGCCCTTGGTCGCCTGAGTGATGAGGAACTAGCCAACCCAGACCGCCTTTCTGCAGTTGAGAGAGACGTTGCTCTCATTGCCAGCCTGAAGGATCAGTTGGCGAAAAAGGAGATTGAGCTAGAAGAGGCCGGGGGTCGGGCTATCCATTGGAAGCTTGAGAGCGAGAAAGCTACACGGGAGGTGTCTCGCCTGGGAGAGGAGTCCAAGAGAGCACAGCAGGCCTTTGCTGAACTGGAGCGGGCCAGAAAAGCTTTGGCTGAACTGGACCATGCTAAGAAGAGCGTTGTTGACCTTGGTGATCGCCTTTCTAAGGCAAACTCTGATCTGCAGACGGCCCTTGGCGATTTGGCGGCGAAGACCGAGGATCTGGCGACGAAGACCAAGGACTGGGAGAAAGAGAGGAGTGAGATTCTCCAGGAGGTGGAAATGGCGGTGTCGGCGGGCTTCGTTAATGGTGCCAATTCCTGCTTGAAGGTTGTGATGGAGGCTGTCAGGGAGATGTTCCCGGGTTTTGACGAAGATGCTTTCCGGACCCTTTACACAGCTAAGGATGAAGCTCAAATGCGTAGGCCGTCTGAGGGAGAGGCTTCTGGCCCAGACGCTCCCCCTGTTTAACATGGAGGGCAGTCTTCCTCAGAGGGCTCTTGCTCGTCCCCTGCTGCGCCTGTGCCAACGCTTTAATTTCCTTACTTCTTTGCGCGCCGAGCCCTTTGGTGGCCGGCTGCCGTACTCTTGGTTGTAACTGTTTGTCTTGAAAACTTTGAAAACTTATGTCTTGTGTTTCCTTGACGCTGCTTTTTCTTCTGTATGTGAATTCTGTTTGCTTTTGTGCATTTTGATTCTTCATGAGTTTGACTTGCAACCCATCCGCCTGTAGGTAGGAGGGTTTTTATCTGCTTGGCCTGTCCCTGGTTTTTGTTTGAAATCCAGGGAGCCTGCCCCCTGCCTGGGGGTAGGAAGGGAGGTTTCTCAGCGTTTTTTATACAAGGTTGAGGGGCCTGCCCCCAGTCCTTGTTAGCCTGGCCTGTCTCTGGCTTTTCGTTCAAAGTCCAGGGGGCCTGCCCCCTGCCTGCCCAGAGGTAAGCAGGGTGGCTTTTGCGTTTTTTATACAAGGTTGGGGGGCCTGCCCCCAGTCCTTGTTGGTGTGGCCTGCCCCTGGCTTTTCGTTCAAAGTCCAGGGGGCCTGCCCCCTGCCTGCCCAGAGGTAAGCAGGGTGGCCTTTGCGTTTTTTATACAAGGTTGGGGGGCCTGCCCCCAGTCCTTGTTGGTGTGGCCTGTCCCTGGCTTTTCGTTCAAAGTCCAGGGGGCCTGCCCCCTGCCTGCCCAGAGGTAAGCAGGGTGGCCTTTGCGTTTTTTATACAAGGTTGGGGGGCCTGCCCCCAGTCCTTGTTAGCCTGGCCTGTCCCTGGCTTTTCGTTCAAAGTCCAGGGGGCTTGCCCCCTGCCTGCCCAGAGGTAAGCAGGGTGGCCTTTGCGTTTTTTATACAAGGTTGGGGGGCCTGCCCCCAGTCCTTGTTAGCCTGGCCTGTCCCTGGCTTTTCGTTCAAAGTCCAGGGGGCTTGCCCCCTGCCTGCCCAGAGGTAAGCAGGGTGGCCTTTGCGTTTTTTATACAAGGTTGGGGGGCCTGCCCCCAGTCCTTGTTAGCCTGGCCTGTCCCTGGCTTTTCGTTCAAAGTCCAGGGGGCCTGCCCCCTGCCTGCCCAGAGGTAAGCAGGGTGGCCTTTGCGTTTTTTATACAAGGTTGGGGGGCCTGCCCCCAGTCCTTGTTAGCCTGGCCTGTCCCTGGCTTTTCGTTCAAAGTCCAGGGGGCCTGCCCTCTGCCTGCCCAGAGGTAAGTAGGGTAGCTTTCTTTGGTTTGCGTTGGGGGGTTCACTTTTCCCCATTTTGGCAACAGGGGGGCCTCCCCCTATTGCCCCCTGCTCGTTTGTGTGTGAAAGACGCGAGTGTGAACAGGCAACGAGTATAAACCTGCATTTTCTCATTTCTCTTAAATTTTTCTTCTTGACATAGGGGTGGTCGGAGCCGTCGACATTTCTGATCGTCCTCCGCCTTTTTACTCTAGTAAAAGTAAAAAATTGCCTACACTCTTGCTTAGACGTAATATTTCTTTAGTGTATCTGCATTCCAATGAGCGTTCAGCTCCTGTCCCTCTAGATTGGATATCCTGTACGTGCCTGGACCCAAAACCTGAGTTATTTGGTATGGGCCCTCCCAATTGGCACTTAGTTTCCCATGCTCTCTCGATTTTCCAGTTGCCTGTGTTTTTCTTAGGACTAGCTCGCCCACCTGAAAGCTCCTCTGCCGGACTTTGCTATTGAAGGCTTTCCTCATTCGCTGCTGGTAGGCAGCGATATTTGTACCGGCTTCCTCTCTTAGCTCACTTACCAGGTCCAGGGCCTCGACCATCACGGCCTCATTCTCAGTCTGGTTGTATAGTTGGGAACGCAGAGAGGGAATCCTTGTCTCAATCGGCAATAAAGCCTCTGCTCCGTACACCAAGCCAAATGGGGTCTGGCCCGTAGACTCCTTCCTGGTAGTTCGGATGGACCAGAGTATGCTGGGGAGTTCATCAGCCCACCTACCCTTGCAGTCATCCACCATTTTCTTCAGGCCATTCAGAATCTGTTTGTTGGCCGCTTCTGCCTGCCCATTGGTTTGAGGGTGACAGACTGCTGAGTAGGCGACTGAGATGTTATGGCTTTCTAGCCAGATCCTTAGTGGGTCATTATCGAACTGCCTGCCGTGGTCGAATACTAGCATCTTCGGTATACCGAACCGGGTAATGACATTCCGCCAGATTACTTTTCGGACAGCCGGCTCAGTGATGTTGGGTACTGCTTCAGCCTCCACCCATTTGGTGAAGTAGTCTATGGCGACTATCAAAAATTTTCTGCCCCCTGTGGCCACTGTGAAGGGCCCTAGAATGTCCATCCCCCATTGAGCAAAGGGAATGGGAGATAGGATTGGCCTGAGCTCCTGGGCCGGGGCATGGATCGACGGGGCGAAGAGTTGACATTTTCTGCATTTCTGGGCCAGGCTCCTGGCATCTGCCAGCATGGTAGGCCAGTAGTAGCCTGCCCTGAGGGCCTTGTGGGCCAGCGACCTCCCGCCGATGTGATGTCCACAAATTCCTGAATGGATATCACCCAACACTTCAGCGGCCTGATCCGCCCGTAGGCATTTAAGCAGGGGATAAGTAAAGGATTTTTTGTAGAGTTCTCCATTAACGAATATGAACCAGGCTGCTTTAGCCTGTACCTTCCTTCTTTGCAATGGGTCTGGTGGTAGGGCACCGTGCCTCTTATACTGGACGAAAGGGGTCATCCAGCTTTCTGGCTCTTCTTCCATGGTATTAATCTCTTGACCAGGATCAGTAGACCTTTCGTGTAAAACGTCCACCCATACTGACCTCCGGATGTCCTGCAGACTGGAGCTTGCCAGTTTTGACAGGGCGTCTGCTCTGTTGTTCTGGGATCGGGGAATTTGTTTGATCTCGTATGATTTCAGGCTGGATAGTTCTCTTTTTACCATTTCTAGGTATGAGGCCATTGTTTGGTCTCTGGCTTCGTATTCCCCATTAATCTGGTTGGCGATGAGTTGGGAATCTGTCGCCAAGATAATTCGTTCCGCCCCTGCAGCCTTAGCTAACCTGACGCCTGCGAGTACTGCTTCGTACTCTGCCTCATTGTTTGATGCTGGGAAGACGAACCTGAGAGCATGTTCAAAGTCGGCTCCCTCTGGGCTGGTTAATACTACGCCTGCGCCTGCGCCGCTGGCCGTGGAGGACCCATCAGTGTGCACGACCCACTCCTGGGCAGGGGCTTCCTCTTCCCCTGAATGGGAGCACTCAGCCAGAAAGTCTGCCAGGGCTTGGGCCTTGATGGCTGTTCTTGGCTGGTAAGATATACCCAGCCCACTCAGCTCAATTGCCCATTTTAACAACCTTCCCGATTTTTCGAATTTTTCCAACACCTTTTCCAGGGGTTGATCGGTGAGGACAATGACTGGATGCGCGTCAAAATAAGGTCTGAGCTTCCGGGCTGCAATTATGACTGCGTAGGCAGCCTTTTCAACCATGGGATAATTCTTCTCAGCTGCCCCCAGCGCATGACTCACAAAGTATATAGGGTGCTGGGTGCTTGCTTCTTCCCGCAGGATGACTGCGCTGACAGTTATGTTAGTTACCGCGATGTAGAGAAAAAGTTTCTCTCCTGCTACTGGTCTTGCCAAGGTAGGGAGACTCTTGAGATGGTCTTTCAGTTGTTCGAAGGCTTCTCTCTGCTCGCTTTCCCATTTGAACTGTTTGTTTCCTTTCAGAATTTTGAAAAAAGGAGTGGCTCTGTCTGCTGATCGGGCAATAAATCGTGCCAAGGCGGCCATTCGTCCGGTCAGGCGCTGGATGTCCCTGATGGTCTTGGGTTCAGGGAGGTCTAAGACCGCCTGAACTTTTTCAGGGTTAGCATCAATACCCCGAGAACTGACCAAGAAACCTAGGAATTTTCCGGAGCGGACTCCAAACGTGCACTTTTTCGGATTCAGTTTCATTTTGTAAGCGCGCAGAGAGCTGAAGGTTTCCTGCAAGTCTGTCAGGTGTTCCTTGTCTTCCCTGCTTTTTACGATGGCATCGTCAACATAAGCCTCGATGTTTCTCCCTTTCTGCTTCTCAAACACTTTATCGACTAGACGCTGGTACGTAGCCCCCGCATTTTTGAGCCCGAAGGGCATCATCTTGTACATGTACGTGCCCGAACTAGTGATGAACGCGCACTTCACCCTGTCTGGCCGCCATAAGTACACTTGATGGTAGCCCGAAAAGGCGTCCAAGAAGCTTAGCATGGTGTAGCCACTAGTGGCGTCTACCAATTGATCGATCCGAGGGAGCGGGTAGCAGTCCTTCGGGCAGGCTTTGTTCAGGTTCGTAAAATCGACGCACATTCTCCATGCTCCAGACGACTTTTTGACCATAACAACATTTGCCAGCCATTCTGGGTAGTCGCAGACTTCACTGAAGTCTGCTTTCAGGAGCTTACTGATTTCTTCCTTGATTGCTGCGTCTTTTTCTGCAGACATATTTCGTTTCTTCTGTTTCACAGGGCGAGCCTCCGTGCTTACGTTCAGCTTGTGAACGATGCATGAGGGATCAACGCCGGGCATCTCGTCTGCGGAGTAGGCAAACACGTCTTTGTTTTCTCTCAGAAGTTTGATCAGTTCGGCCTGGTAGGATTCCTCCAAGCCTGTTCCTACCAAGACCTGCCTTCCTGGTTCTAAGTCCACCAACATACTGTCACCTCCTGGCTCCAGGCGGTCGGGCATCGGGTGCTCAATTGGGACTTCACCTTCCCTGCAGGGGGAACTGTCAGCTTTTCTTTTTCCTTTCCTGTCCTTCTCGTGCTCTTGTAGGGCCACGGAGTAGCATTGTCTAGCTGACTCCTGGTCCCCACGTATCTTTCCTTCCAGCCCGAAGTCTGTGACATATGCAATGGTGAGAGCTCTGATGGAGATTGCTGCCTCGATTTCATCCAGGGTGGCCCTGCCAATCAGGGCATTATAGGCAGACCTTGCGTCTACAACGACAAAAGTTGCCCTGACATTTCTGGCTGCGGAACCCTCCCCGAAGGTTACGGGTAAGTCGATGACGCCCATGGGCAGCACGCCAGCCCCACTGAATCCATACAGGGATCCGGGAGCAGGCCGTAGATGCCTTTTTTCCAGGCCCATTTTTTCGAAAGCATCCTTGTACAGAAGGTTTGTATATGCGCCTGTGTCTACCATACATCTTCGCACAATATGGTTGCTGATTTCTAGGGACAGCACCAGAGGATCACTGTGCGGATATATCACCCGCCCTGCATCATCAGGGGTGATGCTTAGTGTCACTCCTTTTGGGCTCCCTTCTTTCTCAGCGTAGCAGATTTGGTTTCTCAGCTCTCGCATTTGCCTTTTTTGACTTCTTCGGCTGAGTTGGCCCTCAGTGCCCCCTGAAATTACGTGGATTATCATTCGGTTCTGCGTAGACCCCTCTGGTTTCTCAGGCATTTCCTTCTGAGTCTTGTTTTTAGCTGCATAGTTGGCCAACCATCCGTTTCTGATTAATTTCTCAATTTCATCTTTCAGGTGACGGCACTCTTTGGTGGTGTGGCCAATACAGTCGTGGAAAGTGCAGAATTTCTTTGGGTCGCCTTTTGGGCTGCGAGGTTTGCTTGGACGGTTCCATTTGGCAGTTTCTTTTTCCAGTTCGAAGATTTCCGCCCTGGATTTGTTCAGAGCGGTGTAACTATCGAATCTGGGTTGGTAGACTGGGCGCTCTTTCTTGGGAGTGTCTCCTTCCTCTTTCTGCTTTCCTGGTTCACCTCTGCCCCTTCCACCCTGCGGTCCCCCTTGAGGCTTTGTTTGGCCTGCAGGGGTGTCCGTCAGGCCGTGGAACTCCTCCTGCAGAATGAACCCCTCAGCAATCTTTCTGGCCATGGCCAAGGTTTCGGGCTGGGCCCTGATCATCTGGTTTTTCATTTCCCCCGGAAGTAGGGAGATCGTCAGGGCGTAGGCGGCGGTGGAATCGTCGATCTCCCTAACCTGCTGGTAGGATAGATCGAATCTTCTCATGTATTCTCTTACACTCTCACCCTTCTTTTGTTTCAGGGTCATGAGATCGAAACGGGTAAGTCGTCTTCTCTTATTTCCAGCATACTGCTCAAGGAAGATCTCAGCTAACTCTAGGAAGAACCTGATTGACCCTTGGCGGAGATCTCTGAACCACCCCTGCGCAAGTCCTACCAGGGTGGTAGGAAAAACTTTGCACCAGATGGCGTCATCTACATCATACATTCCCATGTGGCTCTCAAAGGCTGCCAGGTGGTCTTCAGGGTCCGTCGTCCCGTCAAATTTGATGGTGGGCATTTTGATTTTTGGAATGGGGTACTATTGTACCTCAGGGTGCAACGGGGTTTTCGTGGGCCTGCCTACCAATCGTGACCTGCTTTCCCCAGACTGGTTACCATGAGATTCCCATTGTCTATGGGTTGGTTTCCTCGTACTGGGGGAGCGGTGCCTCGGTGGCGGTCTGCTAGCTGCCTCGTCCTCTGTTCCCGAGAAGGTCTGCCTGGGCCTCTTCCTCTGGGAGTGACAGAGATTTTCACCCTGATGGTACCTGGATTCAAGCGGTTGTCCTCGGTTGAGTCTGGATTGCAAGCTTTGCGATAAGCCGGGGGCTGACTGTTCCTTGGCCGCAGGTGTTAACCTGGAGAAAACTCCGCCTGGCCTCTCTCCTAGGCGTTTTGACACAGGCTCCCTGGGCCTCATGCGCTCCTGTAGTCCTTGAGATAAGCCTCCCTGCCTTCCAGACGCCGATTCTGTTGTGTGAATAGAGACCGCCTGCTGGGCGGGTGATCCTGGTTTGTCAGTGGTAATGCGCCTCTGCACATGCGTATACACTTGGGCTGTTCTTCTCGCCTTTCTCTGAGCGTTTCTGGCGACGGTCCGCCTCGTGCCCCCGGCCTCGTCCCTGCTGCCTGGGGACGGCTGCCTAGGAGCCGACGCGACCCTGCCCACCAGGTCTTCAGGTGTGAACTCCTGATCTAGCATCGCAGAGAAGAACGCGGCTGCCTGTGCCATCTGAGCTGGGGTCAGATTAAGAGCACGTCCAGGGCGTGCCCCCAGCTCGGGTGTCACAGCAGTGTTGGGTCCACCGAAGGGATTGGTTCCCTCAACCCCAAGGGTTGTGGCAGGAGGGACCCTCTCCAATAGCGGCATTCCGTACAGGGGGGTCACCGGAGGGACCGTCGGACCCGCTCCTGCACTGTCATCAACGATTTCTGGCATGACTGTGTTTAATTTTGTGGTTATGAGTGGTTGATTTTAGTGGGTAACTCGTGAGCACAACCGTAAGTTCCCCACAGACGGCGCCAAATTGTTCCGGTCACGGAAACAATTCACCCGGCCTAGGATCCGGGCTGTATAATCGGGTTAATTGCGAACAAATGATCGTTTGATTTCCCTTGATCTCCCCTTTCTCTCACTCCTTAGATCGGACCTTCCCGGCGGAAATGGCCTGCTCCCTGCACAATGAACGCACAGGGCCTCGGAGGTTGTCCGAGGAAACCCTCTCCGATGCCTAAGTCAGTCCGTGAAATGCCTTGACGAACCTAGCTCGTGAGGAACTAGGCGGCGTTTTTAGGAGTAAGAGTCTAGAGAGAGAAAATCCAACCCCCCTCATGTGGGAAATGGGGAGGTATTTATACCTTCCCACAAGAGAGAGAAGAGAAAGAGGAATGGTTGGATGGGAGAGTGACAAGTGGTGGCCTCCCATCCCTCCATTCCCAATTACCTTAGGCAAAATGACGGATGGGTCCTTGGTTCCCTTTTGGCTTTATTCAGGCGGGGATGCCCTGGACGCAGGCGGCAGGCCTGGTCTACTCCGTTTGGCGGACGGCCCAAGGAATTGGGGCCACACTTGGAGATTCCAGTAACTGATGGGAAAAGCTGCCGGACAGATCCTTCCCCCTTCTTGGGGCTCGGTCGCCTTGGGGCCCGATTGGCGGGCGGCCAATGACAGGCAACCAACCCTCATCAGATAGATTAATTGACTAGGTGGCTGGTGATTGTATTTGGTGATCTTGGATGTTGGAATATATATATATATATATACTTACATTTGCACCAAAAAAAAAAAACAACGAACGAAGCTGCGCCGAAATCGAACTTCACTCAAACCTCAGAAAATTGAATATGCAGTTAAAGAGGAAGAAATTAATCGCGAAATTCCGCAATGATGTCGATATCAAGCAAAATCAAATAGAAACTAGCGATTTTCGCGAAATCACTATCATATTTAACTTAAACCTCCAAAAAATTGACAAAAGAGAAATTAATAAGAAATTCACTAACCTTTTGGCTAGATAACAACGAACAAAGCTGCGCCGAAATCGATTTTCACCGTCGAACTTCACTCAAACCTCATAAAATTGAATATGCAATTAAAGAGGGAGAAATTAATCGCAAACTTCCGCAATGATGTCGATATCAAGCAAAATCAAATAGAAACTAGCGATTTTCGCGAAATCACTGTCATACTTAACTTAAACCTCCAAAAATTGACGAAAGAGAAATTAATAAGGAAATTCACTAACCTTTTGCCTAGATAACAACGAACGAAGCTGCGCCGAAATCGATTTTCACTGTCGAACTTCACTCAAACCTCAGAAAAATTGAATATGCAGTTAAAGAGGAAGAAATTAATCGCGAAATTCCGCAATGATGTCGATATCAAGCAAAATCAAACAGCAAAAAGAAAAAGAAAAAGAAAAAGAAAAACAATGGGAGAAGATGAAGAGTAAGAAGAGGAATCACCAGAAAAGATGGAGGAGAGAAGAAACACAATTGAGAGAAGAAAGCGCAATGGAGGAGAGGAGAAAACAATGGCGGGAGAGAGCAGAAATATTGAGCTAAAAGCAATACACTACTAACTGCCTAACTGAATTGGTGGCCCCGCTTCAATGGACTAAATTTGTGATTTTTTTTAAAGAAGCCTTGTATGAGACGGTTTCATAATACAGTTACTTGTGCAAAACTCGTGTCCGATTTTTTAATTAATTTTATTTATAAAAGATTTTAATGACGTGATAAAATTATATTCCCTACGCCTTTATTTTTTAGTGTTTCCGTCAACCGTTTACCTCTACTAAATGTTTAGTAGAATATTTTCAAAAATTAATTTATTTCTAAAGTAGGGGATTATGATGATTAGATTGAAGATTTTTGGATTAGAAAATAGTCCTGTCAAATTTTGACTTGGCTCGTAAACCTATCGAACCTTTTTAGGATCAGAATCCTAAAATTTTGACTCACGATCCATTTCACTTAAACCTGAAATGGTCCGTTAATTTAGGATCAAAACCCCGGTTGACCCGGTTCGATGGAGTGTCATTAAAAAATAATTAAAATAATTACTAAAAATTTATAATGTTAATATTGTAAATTACAAAAATAATTAAAAAAATACTGTAATTAAATACTACCTCCGTATCTATATGTTCGTCCACTTTCAATATAATACATTCAATATAATTTTTATACCATTTAATGATAAGAGATTTACAAAGTATAGCTTTTATGCACTTTTCTTCTACTCTAGGCTAACCCTACAACGGATCCTGGAGGTTTCCGATCTTACTATGTCGTCAGTACTACCCATGCTTAAATGACACTCTATCCGGACTTTCAATCTTAAAATAAAGTATTTGCAGAATTAGAGTCGATATGTGCCCACTTTAACAATCTTTAAAACATGCTATTAACCCTAATACTCGTACCAAATAATTTGTGTTTTCTGCTTTACACAAACTTCTATATACCGAAGAAACAATCATTCGAAAAGAACTAGACACTTGTCACGCTCTCAAAGTACAAATTTCAACCCAAGATAAAACACTAATTATCGATAATAAGTCGTACATTTACACGGTTGGGAACATCGAATCATCGCCTTCCCTCTAAACAGTGAGGATCTCCTGTCCCATTTTTATGTACCACTCTTTGTGCCACACCATACACAGATAAATCTCGTTTGTTTATTCTATACTCCGTAATTGTTTATTTTATATGGAAAAACCTCTGAAATTATTTCAATATTGCTTAAAATAAATCCATTTTTTTTTATTTCACGTATTTTATCATACTAATTTCTACTTGATACTCCCGGAGAATAAATTCCGGGGAATTTCATTTAAATTATTTTGGGGCATTCTTTCCAATCTTCTTTTATATGATGAACTCGATAAAAAAATTATAAAATTAAAAAAAAAAATTGTTTGAATTAAAAAAAAATTCCGATAAATTTTTTATTTATTTATTATATTTTAAATTAAATATTATATATTAACAATGACACCTCGCTTATTGCACACAATAATAGGACGGGAATCAGTTAGTTAATAACGGCCCAACCCTCTCTACACAAACAAATGATCGTTTTCCATGTCCCTTTCTCTCAAACCAAAATCTCTGCTCTCATTCCTCACACTCACAGTCACAGTCACCCCTGTTTCCCCTGTTTCTCCCCCAAATTCATCATGCCTCTCTCACTTTTCCACCAAATCGCTTCAATTTCAATCGGAAGCGAAAACCCACCTCGTATCTTTCTTCAATTCAATGCGGATTCAAGATTCAAACCCAAAACCGAAACCGAAACCGAAACCAGGGAAATATGACCATGAACAGGAAATAGTTTCTGCACTGAAATCATGTTCTACCCTTAAGGCAATCTTCCAGGGGAAGCAAATTCATGCCCTTGTTTCCAAAAATGGTCTCGATTCCAATATTTTTATTCAAAACAGTTTGCTTAGTATGTATGCCAAATGTGATGAACTGGGTGTTGTTAACAAGTTTTTTAGTTTATGTTCGAGGCTCGATTTCGTGTCGTGTAATATTATGTTGGGTGTTTATGTGAGATCAGGGCGGTTAGATGATGCACGCCATATGTTTGATGTAATGCCTGACAAAGGTTGTGTTGCGTACACTACCATGATCATGGGTTTGGCTCAGAATAAAAAGTGGAGTGGAGCAATCGCGGTGTTTAGGGATATGAGGGTGGCGGGTGTGGTTCCGAATGAGGTCACCATGGCTAGTGTCATCTCATCTTATGCACATGTAGGTGGAATTTCGGACGCTAGGTTAGTTCATGGATTGACTACCAAGCTTGGGATCAATGACTTTGTTCTTGTTTCGACTAATTTGTTGCATATGTATTGTTCTTGTTCTAGTCTGGGAGATGCTAGCAGGTTGTTTAGTGAAATGCCGGAAAAGAATGTTGTTTCGTGGAATGTAATGTTGAATGGGTATGCGAAACAAAAACTTGTTGATTTGGCCAAGGATCTTTTTGATGAGATTCCTGGGAAGGATTTGGTGTCGTGGGGTACGATCATTGATGCTTATGTACAAGCAGACAGGTTATCGGATGCTTTAATGTTGTATCGCTCTATGCTATGTAAAAGATTGAAGCCCAATGATGTCATGATTGTGGATTTAGTTTCTGCTTGTGGGCGAGTAATGGCGATCACTGAGGGTCAGCAGTTACATGCTACAATTGTTAAGACTGGTTTTGATTGCTATGATTTCGTTCAGTCAACAATCATTCATTTTTACTCATCCTGTGGGAGGATCAATCTTGCTTGCACCCAATTCGACGTTTCCTGTAAAACCCATCTTGCATCCTGGAATGCCCTTGTCTCTGGTCACATAAAAAATGGAATGATTGAACAAGCTCGAACCCTTTTTGACAAGATGCCTGACAGAGATGTTTTCTCTTGGAGCTCAATGATTTCAGGGCACTCTCAAGCTGGAAACTCTGGTGTGGCATTAGAGCTCTTTCGAGGTATGGTGGCAGCCGATGTCCAACCAAACGAGATCACTATGGTAAGCGTCCTGTCAGCCATCGCATCCTCAGGTGTACTTGAAGACGCCAAGTGGGCCCATGAATACATCAAACATAACTCCATCCCTCTCAACGACAACTTAACTGCAGCCCTGATTGATGTGTATGCCAAATGTGGGAGCATTAGCAACGCCTTGAACACTTTCAGTTCGAAACAACAAAAAATAAGTTCCATCTCCCCTTGGAATGCAATTATATGTGGATTAGCAATGCACGGGCACGCGACATTGTGTCTAAGAAAATTCGAACAACTGGAAAAAACAGGTATAAAGCCCAACTCGATCACATTTATCGGGGTGTTGACAGCGTGCTGCCATGCTGGACTAGTACAAGTCGGGGAGAAACACTTTGAGCGCATGAAACACGTGTATAAAATCGATCCAAACATAAAGCATTACGGGTGCATGGTGGACCTCTTAGGTAGGGCAGGACGGGTGAAAGAAGCGGAGGAAGTGGTGAAAAGCATGCCGATGGAGGCAGACGTGGTGATATGGGGTACATTGCTGTCGGCGTGTAAAACGCATGGTGAGGTAGACATTGGGGAGCGAGCAGCGACGAGACTGGCAGGGCTGGATACAGGACATGGAGCCAGCAGGGTGTTGCTGTCTAACCTGTATGCAGATTCAGGGAGGTGGGAAGATGCACATGGGGTTAGGAAAGCAATGTTAGATCAGCAGATGATTAGGCTACCTGGTGCTAGTGGTGTTGCCTGATTTTTCAAGGCCTTTTTAACTTGATTTACTTACTGTCTGTGTCACTCACAGAAGCAAATTGCTGTTGTAATGCTATTATTCATTGAATTCTTTCTATCCAGTTTTCAATTAATCGTCTCGAAACCAAGCAAAAGATCACCAGGAGGAATAACAAGCAACAAAATTAATCGTCTCGAAAAGGAAATCTGCTTGAATTCTTGAGGAAATATAAAACAAAAATGATTTGCCACACAAATTTTTCATTTCATTTCTGCATGGAACTGTCTGTCTGTTACACCTTTGATCACACTCTCAACAGTTGAGAAACCACTAACTCAGGACTATAATAAGTCTATAACCTCTCTATAAGCTCAGTATGCAGCAGCTACTGTACTCAAACCCAACCCTAGAATTTGCCCAATCAAAATTCATCCTATTTTTAATTGTTAAAAATCATTACTGCACAAACTATCCTACATTCAATTATTCATGTACAGATACATGACACTAGTAGTTAACAATCCCGGGATCAAAGTGTTAAAAATGTCGTCATCTCTCGCTTTCTATTATGAGCTTAGCTGCTGCGCCCATAGTGCTGACCCCACCGGTCACAAGCAGAGCGAGACTGAGATCATTCTCGTTCCAATGTCGAAGTCCTTTGCTCAATCGAATCACTACGTCCCTATCCATTTCAAGCACCCAATTGGGTGCACATCTTACCATCAGACTCGTAATCTGAGTTACATAAGCCTTCCAAATGGTTAAATCACACCCTAGAGATATTTTCCCATTCAACACACCTGCTATAAAGTTGAAGTGTTGCCCTATAATTGGAGGCCGTCTTTTCGATGAGGGCTCGATACCCCAAGCAAAGGTTCCACAGAGGACTGCAAAGTATGCTAGTGAACGTCCTCTTAGTACAGAAACAATGTTTTCTGGCTCATCCTCGTCTTCCACTTCAGATCTGTGAACCGATAAGAACCAAGACGGCAATGTTTCTTTGAATAGACATTGAACCAAACCCGGTCCTCCAGATAACCACAGTAGAGTTGCACCAAGATAAGCTGCAACTTTGACTCTAGTCAAGGCTCCGGGAAGTGAGAACCGCCCGTCTCTCGGCCTAAGTTTTGTTTTCTTAAGGTTCTCTCTTGTTTGCTTGGAAATTCCAGCACCGGCTACTTCTCTAATAGACTTCATCAATAAGGAAACAATCTCTTCTGCCAAAAACATGATATCTCGGACCCCACGGTATGCACGCAGATAGAGGATTCCGGGGGCAACAGGAGACATCCCGCCATGAAAATGTGACCCAAACCCATGCCCTAGAAGGGCAGCTACACCACCCTCGGTACACATAGAGGATGGGTTTAGTCCAAGTGTGGCAGTGAAGCAACTCCTGAGAAGCTGAACCACAGCATCATGGTTATGGAGGAAAACAGTACGCGATGCTGAGAAGACTAGAAAATCGCTCCATCGTTTTGCCTTTTGGGTCCACAGGGAAGCCACTATAGGCATGCATGGCCATGGACAGTCTGCTGCAAGGGACTCGAGGGCGGGACCAGCAAGATTCAGGAAACGCTGAGAGACTTTGTCAAGCTTGTAGGTTATTGTTAGGCTCAAAAATGCGGCCAATGGTAGAGGAAGTGTAGCTGGAGTGCTTACTGCTGCAGCAACAATGAAGTTTGTTAGCATATTTTTGAGATCTGTAAATTCAGCAGTGTGGCGCTACAAAAGGGAAATGTGTCACCTATAGTGTACCTGCAGCGAGGCTGGGAACGTCAACTCCAGTGGCAGCAAGTATTTTTTTGATCTGCTCCTCGACGTTGGACAAATTCGCTGCAGGGCTTGGCCAATCGGTTCCATTCATAAGAGCTGGTTTCCAAATGCCTCGAGTAACTTCAGCTGAGAAATAACTCACTATTGCTGCCAAAGATGCAGGAAGAAAGTCTGCCAGGTCTTTAAGCCCTGAGGATTGTTAAAAACATCAAGCAAGATTGGAATCAAGTTTTCCGTTATCAATTAGAGCATAGACTCACTTTTCATTGGTTCAAGATTATGAGAGAATACAAATAAAATGGCTGACTATATTCGTTGTGCTTCTTTTTATGGTGAATCAAGATGCAAGTTCAATACGTGTCCTTCCAAAACAGTTTATACTCTGACACTTCACGTAATTTTCATATATCATGTATCCGATATGTATCGTGTTTCGTGTCTGAACGACACGACACTTCATTTTAGACAACAAAAAATGAAAATTTCGCACAAAACCGTCTTCCGCCAAAAATGGGAATGAGCTAGGTTTATGAACTCGTAATCTAGAATGTGTGTTTCAGATACTTTGACACCATATCATGACTGATACTTGCAGATGAGTCACAGAAACAATAAAATAGGGCTGAGACTTTTTACTGTCAAGTCTGTGATCATGCTTGAACGATCACTTCCATCTTAAGATCATATTACTCCAAACAAATAGAAACTAATTGTGCATATTTGATATGTGAGGACATACCTGTAGCTAATTCACGAGGAGTGACCTGTCCATGAGCGCAAGCTGTTAAGGCCGCATCAACGACATAAGGAACAGCTTCCAGAATATCCCAAGCAGGTAGCTGAGGTCTAACAGTACCATCTTCACTAGATAGACCAGTAGAACTACTACTGCCAGAACCAGAAGCTTGGCTTCCTTTATTTATCTTTCTAAATATCATATTAAGGAGAACATTCACGATCTGATATACTGTACTTTCAGGAATAAGACCTGACAGTGGGGCTGCAATGCACGCCTGATGCTGCCGGTACCAAACTTTCAATTTTGGAAACTGGTCAACAAATATGGGTTTCGCACATGACGCGCTGACCACAGCTGAAAGTCTTCTTTTATTGCGGTCCTTAAGAACATTTCCTGAGGACGGGAGCAAAGAGTTGCGTACTAATAAGAGATATTCGGGAGAAAGTTGAGACCCGACTGGTGGGACATCTCCAACAGCATAGTCCAGAGGTGGATGGTTGAACCGCCAAAGCTTTAAAAGGAGAGCAAATGCATTTGAAAAAACTGAATGAGCAGAAATTTGTTCCCCGTTGACTGTCCATGAAGCATTAGGGATGCATGATCCAAAAACTTCGCAGATTGTCATTAACGAAGCAGCAAGTTGAGGAACCTGCAAAAAATATGCCAATTAGAATGTAATGAATCCAAAAGTGAGAGGGGGTAATTTCAAAGTTGAACTACAGGCAGATAAAGCATACCATGCCATGTAAACAGAAAATCTGTACACAATCAACGGGTGCTATTCCAACCACAAGTACAAAAAGCATAGGAGCATATGCTATTAGATGGCCGTTATCACCAGCATAATCAGCAGGAACCCCTGGAGCCAATAGCCTGGTGATAAAGTACACTACATGCTCCTGCAAGACAGATCGTAAGTGTCACCAATAAATCATACGGAGTATAATCCAGAAAAAATAGCATACTAAAATACATCGAAAATTGGGAGTTTGAATATGTTGCCTGCAAATCCCAGCCCTGAATCAAGGATGCTCCGCAGAGAATGGTAGCCGCATATATCTTCTCATCCTCTGATCCATTTACTGCAAGCTCAAAAATTTTCTCCAGCTCTGCTAAACTTCCATCAAATGTATGAGCTCAAGTTCAGTTCCTTTATCTTTGGATAATTTAATACGAAGAGCATTTGTTATAACCTGACTTCAGAATGAAAATATGTAACTACAGTCTAGAGGCCAAGTTTAAGAAAAGATACAGAAACTCAGCAAAGATACAACATGCATTAAATGTACGCAAAAAGTTGTCGGAATAAATTCATGGTCAAGACTTTTCAAGAAACAACTGTTGACTGTTGAGTATACCTTGAAGCAGGAGCGGCAACCATTGCATTGATCATCAGAGGTGTAAGAGGAGATCCCTGCATAAATGATGACCAACCAGGCACTTGAGGAGGCACAAGACCGGGGAGCTGGTTTATTACACTTTTTACGTATCCTGGCCACAGATATGCTGACGTATCGAGTAGATTCCTAGCTATGCAAGCTTCAACTATTAAGTGATGCATGTTCCCAGCTGCCACGAATGATAAAGAGCATATCAGTCATCTGATCTTTCGCATGCGTCAGTACAAATAATAATGCTACTTTTTTGGTACTTTACATTTTGTATTACTTTGTACTTACCACAGTTGATTGGCAAATCTTTCACAGTAACGCAGTCTATATATCCTCTTCCAACATCAACGCCTGAAACAAACATAGTTGCTTTTGCAGCCGCCACATTGGCAGAGTCAACAACAGATTGAGGAGGCGTTAGCAAACTCTGAAAATTGGATAGTAACTGCAAGCAGGAAATCAAATCTTTGCGACGCGTTTTGGAATCCCTTTTCTCTTTCCAATGATTAGTCGAGCCTTTTGATTCATCAACACCGTTTTCTTCCTCGTCGATGAGATCAGCCACGACCAAGGTAATAATAGACAGCAGAACACACATTCTAGTATCAAGGTGAGGAACGGGCCCTTCAATTGGATCCCGCTCCTACAATGATGTAATCACATTCGGACACCCATCAGTAAGCAGGCAGACCAAGGAACTGTTTTAACTGAACAGCTATGACAAAATTAAATCAGATTTTTTTTTATCGGGTTTACAACACATAGCGACTGTTTCTGGGGTTTACAACACAGAGATTGTTTCTAGACAACCGCTGATAAAGAATGTGTCGAGCATTGCATTGAATGTACTGTCACATCACAATAAAAAGAAGCAAAAAATGAGTTATTTTGTCACTTTGTTTTACTTCATCGCTATCCATAACCAAAAAATATCAAGTCTTAGACTTTGTCTTAAATGAAATCATTATTTCTCTTCTTCAATTTAAAAATTTTTAATTTCAAACTCAATCTTAATCAAAAGAGAACGCATCCTCAACAGTAGTTACTAGTTTGACCGAGTGTAGATCACTGAAACAGTTCATTAAGGTATTAAACCTCAACCATCCGTCAATCTATATAGAAAATAGAATCTTGGAGGATGTAGTGAAGAACGTCAAAGGTGCATATGGACAAAGTATCTTACCCTTTGAACAAAACGGAGAGCAGCTATCCATAATGCCAAAAAAGTATCATGCCAACGTGTATTATTGATAGCTTGAAGAGACTTTACCAAACCTATTAACAATATTTTAATTACAGTCGAACAGGAGGTACTGCAAAATATTTCAGCAAACCTTTTTATCACAAAAGAGAGTACTCCGTATTACATACCAGTAATGGTCTCCACAGCACTTGCTGCTGTAACTTGATATCCATCAACAGCATCTTCCAAAATCACGTCTAAGGGAAGCCACACACAAGAACGACCAATATCCTCAAAAAGACCAGCAGGAGAAGACAGCGAACCAAAAGCCATTACAGCACCAAACTCTTTCAAAGACTTCTTGTATTCCCAAGATGATATTTTTTCAGCCTCAGCTGTCAGCTGAATAAGCGCTTTAGGGCTTAAATCCGAGTTTCTTAATGCCGTTGAGTTTTTCTCAAGCAACTCTAGCCGCTGGATAAAAGTCCCCCAATGTCTTGGCCTGCCGTCAAACATAAACGGATCAAGTATCTTTAGGTACCATTCTTTCTTCAACAGCATAAAAAACATGAGTCAGGTTAGCTTTTAACGAGGATTAACATCATGCTCATTTTGCCTTATACACGTAACAATATTACAAGGCCAGCATCAAATTGCTAGAAAAGACAAAGTGGTTTTATTTTACTGATTCAACCAATTTTTATTTGTCGTTCACAAGCCAACATGAGCATCGCCTTTAAATTATCAAACAGACAAATAGAAGAAGTCAAAATCTCACATGTTATGGTGCACCAAATGAAGGATTCTGGAGGTAACTTCATCCTGAAGAAATAGTCCAATAATCTCAACCGCCAACGCAGAGTTCAAGCTCTTTAACTTCTCAAATAGTTCAAATTTCTTCTCATCGAAGTCCATGTAAGTATCCACAACCATGCCTTTGGAAAAAGTTGTCCAGACAGATTTCTTTTCTGGGGTAAGATCCAGTAACCCCTCATCATCGAGTAATGCATCAAGAAGCTGCCACACTATAGTGAAGATAAATTCAACCAAAAGAACCTCTGGCTCACTTGCTTGCGAACCAAAGATCTGAGAAAGCCCAAGTACGTCGTCTATAGACGTCATGACCCTGCAATAAGGATAGAAGATAAAAGAACAAAAATAAATCAGCACCCCGCAAGAAACTTCTACCATACTTAAGTCACTATGACAAAGATATTTACACAGATTCCTAAAAAGTATAAGCCAAGATGTGATCTAGCAGAAATAAGCTCTACTGGTTGGTTTCCCGAATTCCGATTTACATCTACTATAATGACATTCCGAAGTAGGATTCAAATTTTCAGACACGTAAAAAGTATCGAACTGTATGTAGCACGCTAACCCATCCAGAAAGCAGATTAAAGTCACAATCACAAGTTGTACTCATCGTCATAGTCTTCCAGCATTACTTTTCAACTTTAAATATCATCAAAATCACAGTTGTGATTGCCAACAAAACTGAAAGGGATAATTTTGGAAGCCAAGAGCCAAAAGCCAAGGTGATGAGCTCTACAGAATTGCACCTCTTCATTAGCTAAATTTATTCAAAACTTACATATGAAAATGCGGGTTATGGACGTGAGAATGAGAATGAGACTTCAACTTCAAAGCATATATTTTCAGCAGTTCCATGTAAAGCCTGTATCCTGCAGGGCGAGACTGGCGGCATGGTAAAACCCTGTGAGAAAACAAGATTTGTTCACCCATGTCAGCGTTGTGCAAACTTCAACATACTCTAATGCTAATATATGGAACGAGATCATAAAATAAGAACAGCCCGTGTTAAACACGTCAAAACATTGGCTATTTAAGTTTCATGTTATCGGTCTAAAATGAAGTGTCATTTCCGAAATGTCAGTGTGTTGGGCATGCAGCACGCAGCCCGCAGCCACAGTGAAGTTTCACATTAACATAGAACCAGGCTTAAAGCAACATCCATTCTGGTATCAGCAAAACTCTGCTATCCTCAAACATCACCCCCATTTCGGAAAAAACTAAACATCATGTAATTTCAATGGCACAGTTGTGGAAGGTCCACAGGTAGGCAACCTAACTCCTCTAAGTTAAGTTAAGATACAGATAAAGAAAGACAGCAACTTCTACCTACTCAGAATCATGAATTTCTCTAGAGAAAAAAAACATCTTGACATCAAAGCAAAAATCCACAAGAAATCAAAATTCATGTATTCCTTCCATTTTTGCCATAAAAATTAAATCAAAACATCAACATATTACCTGAAACCAAATTAAAATCAAAGCACATCCCCATTTCTTTACCAAATCAACACTAATGATGAGTATTATACTACACCCGTCCCAAAAAGATCGCCTAATTTTTCTGTGAGGAGTATTTTAATGAAACGGAACAATTTTAGTGGAACGGAGAGAGTATGACATAAACCCAATCAACAACATGACAGTGACAGTGACAGTGACATAGAACATATGTGAAAACAAGAAAAAAAAACACCCATGAGATATGACAAAGTCAATCAAAGATTACATCTTCCATAATGATTAAAACAAGGAATTAACAAATTTCAGACAGTTATGAAACATGAAGGTAGGGAGGGGACAACCTAGTAGATAAGAGGGCAAGAACAAGGAAAGGAGGGACCAAATTGAATTGAAGGGCAAATTCTAGAAACTTCCAAGCAAGAGGGACATTGTTGTCCCAACAAATGTGGGATACAAGAAGATGTGCAAGTTCAGTTGAAGGAGACCCAGAATTCAAAAGCATTGAAATTTGCATTGCCCAAATCCCAGGATCACTCCCCTTTTCTTGTGCATTCTTTGTTATCTCCAACACACTTGCCCATATGCTCTTCTCAATGCTTACTACAGCCATTGATGGATGTTTGAGACCCCAAAATTCCCCCAAAAAAATCTTGTATTGGATATTGTTATTTGGATGTCATGTGGGTTAACTGGTATTGGATTAGAGAATTGGGGTGTGATAATTGAGAGTATTGGTTGATGGGTTTTTGGTTTGTTTAGGTTTGTTTTTGGAACATTGTGTTTGTGTTGGGTGTGTATGGGGAAAGCAGGGATGTAATTGGAGCAAATATAGTGAGTGAAAAAGGCAGAGACTTTGGTTGGATGTGGTGTGGAAAGAATTACAATTATTTTATATGATCATCAACATGATGAGTGGATGTGGATCAACATTATTATATCAATCCCCGTTAATAGTTTACACTTCTGTTTTTTAGAATGTGTCGGGTTGATATTTTACGTTTTTATTTGGGTATATTATACTGTACTTTTTCCGTTTCAATAAGTTTTTTACCTTTATTCTTTGAGCACTATTTAATTTATAAGTGGATGGAATTGTTGATATAACTTCTAATATAAGATAAAATATAGTCCTGCGAAATTTTGTTTAAATTGTCTAATTGAATACATTATAAATATTGAATTTTATAATTTTTAGAAATATGTAGCTAAGGATATGGACAAAAGAAAACGTAAATTAGCAAGTGTTAAAAAACAAACGTAAATAATCAAATGAAATGGAGAGAGTACATAGTATCGAGTCTATTTTATCTTGAAATGATATATAGTATTAAAAATTATTCACCATTTTCTTCATCTTCATACCGGTGTATAAAACAATTGTAAACAATTTTTTCGTGTATGTTTTTAGATCATGGATCATTTTCTATTTTCAGCCACTTTGAAAAAGTCTTTGAGTATGAGTTGTTTAGAATTAATGCTTTTAATGGCATAATTTTGTTTGGGTTTTTTGTTCGTGAAGATGATGACGAAATGAAAAAAATGAGAAGAATTAGTGAATATGGGATATTTTTTTTAAAGATGAGGTAGTGAGTAGTGACATGCGACATCAACCAAAGAGTTGGTATAATCAAAAATGAAATCTCTTTGTACAGGTGTAAGAATTTTAAAATGGCCTAATACGGAGTATGAAATACGGTGTATAATACAGAGTAATATTTGAAATGAAATTAATCTTTTTTATATACTCGTAAATTTTAAAAGAAAAATACAAACAAACTGGGTTCACGAAGAATAAAGAAATTTACCAACGCCATAGTCCGTTCATTTGATCAAAGAAATATTTACATCGCGAACAATTCTTATGATGAGTCAAAATCACCCGATCATGTATGTAAATAAAGTCCAAACATTCAATTTTTTTGTTTTTTTTTTTACGGGGAACCCACAGCCGCTACCTTTGATACGTTCTGAGTATTATCTATTTATATGAATAATATTTGACGCATCACACAAGTCATTAAGATTCTGAAATCCCAATAATGACTCGTTGAGGTGGTTTCACGCTTACACCAAACTCCAAAGTACATGATATGATATGGCTACTCAAACGTGCAAATCAAACACCAATCTGAAAGCGACTTCATTCGTTTAGTTACTGCTTTGCTGGAGATCACTCATTGTCTATCTATCACCTAGTCCTATCTCCTCTGCTCTCCTATCCACCTCCGATAATTCTACTTTGGGACAGATATATCCATTATAAATTGGTCATGGATCAAATACTATCGCTTGGTTAGAAAAACAAGTCTAAGAAGAGAGCATGAATTTGTTTTTATCTACCCAAATGGTTATTATGTGATCCGTCACAAATAGTCCTATCACAAACACTAATTTGTCCATTTCTTCCCTTTTACTCATTACTCCGTATTTTACAGGAGACTATTTAAGTAACCTACCTACATAATTCACTCTCTAATTTAACACTCTCCATCATCTTGTTCATTTATTTACTTTTGATCAAAACAATTATTATAAATAATATGGGTGATGTTATATACAATCCATAGGATTGTATTTAAACATTTAAAATATTCCAATTTTAGTATAAATATATGGATTTGAGCACAAATTACACATACATCAAGACAATTAATACATGTATTAATGAATTATTTCTTTATTTGGTCTCTTAGATATAAATCAATATAAAAGTTAAACAAATGATCGAGATAGAAATAGTGCTCTAGCGAGGAATTGAACAATAATTAATGCAATATAGTATATGTTTTTAACTTATGGTCATTTTAAGGAAGATTTTATCAATATTAATTTTGTGATTGAGAATAAGGGGTAAGCTGCTCAAGTGATAAAAAACTCTTTTACTCTCAACCGAGAAGTTAGAAGTTTGATTCTTACCAACGATGTAGTACACTCTTTCTCTAGACAAAAAAATAGTGTTGATTAGTAGTTACTTTCATTAATATGGTGCCATTATGGGAATAGGGGTGGGGGTGGTACAAATAATTGTAAAGCATCATTTAAGTATTATCTAGCATTGTAGCCCATACCCAAGAAGTCAATATTTTCACTACTATTTCTTCAATCATATAGGACTATAGGACTATAGGAGTATTAATAAAGAAAAAAAAGGAATAGAGTACTAGATTTGGTGTTAGAATATTGACAAAATATTGGTATACTAAATACTACTCGTACGAGGAGTATACTAATAATAATATGATACTCCCTCCGTTCAAGTCGAACCTTCCCTTATTTTTTTAAGGGACCTTCAAATTCAACCTACCCATTTCTATTCTAGTCATTATTTTAATATTGAACAAATACATAAACTTTACATATTTACATAAATGTCTCTATCTAACCTATATTGAATATTAAACAAATATTTAACTTTTATCCACTTGTACGTTTAATAATAAACAATCGATTTATTAGAACTTACTCGTATGCAAAAAACAAAAAGAAAGGTTCAACTTAAATGGAGGAAGTATGGATAAAGAAGAATGAAGTGATGGGAAGTAGAGAGTGGTTAGTGGTAGGTGAAGATAATGACGTTGGGGGTGTTAACAAAAAAGGTCACAACTCACAAGTCACAAGTGTGTTGGGTTGGGTTGGATTGGGTGTGATGATGTATGTATTGGAGTTTTTAGGTGTGAAGAAAAGGAGTTGCACTTACCCTCTATATAATGACTCTTTGTCCTCTACTTTATATTCCTCCCTTCCTTCTCCTCCCATAGACCCATACCATACCCATCTTTTTTGGGCAGCTTTGCACTAGTACTTGGAGTATCATTTTCTGTTATCCAATCAACTGCCATGGACCCACTCCCCTTTTCCAGTGCTCCACAACATAACATCCCAACATTCCCAAGTTTAAAGTATACTCCTCCTCAAACTAGTCGAGTTGGATCGAGTCATTTTCAAATTTTAATTTCAAATTTTGTTAGAGACATCGGTCTGTAGACTGTTATAAACATTCAGTTTATGTGAATTTAATTCGGTTCTTTAGTTCGGTTAGTTATATCGGGTTGTCTAAGTTTATCCTTGCATTCTATTCAAAATGGACATATTCGACTTGACATTGTGATCTCATTCATCCATCCATGGGATGGAGGAAAAAAATGGAATATCAAGGGAACTACAAAAAAATTAGCTCATTTATCTATGTGAGTTAAAATCATCTTAAGGAGACTAACCGAATGATTTTAGTTTGTGCTTGTTAGAGTATAGAATCATTCACAGTTTCTAGGTCTTGAATCATTATCTTAAAATTTTGATGAAGACAGAATATGATTATATCACCCACGCATATGTGGAGACTTGGGGAGGCATGTGTGGCATGACTTGCATAATTGACCAGTTGCATGCATCAACAGTTTAAGCCCGAAAGACCTTCATATGAGTATATGTCTACATGAGGGAGCGATGTTTTAGTTAAGTTGATTCCTTAACGACATTTCTTCACCCGATTGCTTTTTCTAACGGGACGATTGTATCTATATTATCTATTACGTAAAATCATCAATCCATCATCCGCATGTCATGTAATATTGTTGTAACCAAAGTTAGTCTCCACCTCACTTCATTCTTATTCTTATAGTTTTCCTAAAAAAAAGTGAAGAAAGGTGAATACGTGACTCAGATGAAGGAAGGAAATGAAAATTTCAAGTTGGTGGAAAACATGAGTTTATATTTTATATCAATAAAAAATACTGTACAAGAGAAGTAGACCGGGTAAAATTGGTTCCATTCGAATAATCCAACCTAAAATCTAAATTGACACATCCTGACCCGAACTTTTATTCTAGGAAACAAATCGATACTTCTAAACAACGTTGAAAATAGCTAACCCAAAATGACACGGTCCGGTTTATTTGTGAGGTCGCAGAAGGAGGAAATACTCCACTACCATAAGTGGATAAGCCCGTTAATTCTAAAGTTTTTTCAGATGAGGTCCAAACCATTCCTTATTACTCCATATTTGAGTCAGGCCCAAACCGCTTATAGCAGAAGCTAACACATAAATTCTTAGCGTCTATGTTTGGTTTAATTCTTAAGCATGAAACGAGGTGAATTCGGAATTTATACTGATATGAGATTCTAAATCCATATCTATTGAGAGTTGTTTTGTTCACTTTGTTTTCAAGCACGAATAAATTGAGTTAGAATCCAAGGAGAAAGGTGAGGATGAGATTCCAAGGTTTGAGATGGAGTTAGAATTTATTAGGGATCGTTTGGTTCAAACAATAAGAATGTACTGGATTAGTTATAAAACCAAAGAGGTATGGAGTAGAGGTGGCAATCCGAGCCAGACCCGAGCATGATGACACGTGGCTCAGGCACGAGCCCGACTCGTGCTTAGGCATGTCCCGAAGCGAGGCCCGGCCATAAACCCAAAAAAATGAAAAACCTGAAATTTGGTCAGGGCTGACCGAGGCACGAACCCAATCACGACACGGCTGGGGCCGTGTTTTGGGTTGGGCTTCGGCTTGGAAATGGGGATCGAGCCGGGCCTAGGCACGACACACTGGGTCTTCTATTCGTGCCTGAGTCGGGCTTGGTTAGAGCTAGGCACGACCAGCCTAGAACGCGACACGACCAGCACAAACAAACCACCACCTCTAGTTTGGAGTTACCCCCTCTCATCCATTCAATTCTTTACCCTTATCATAAATGAATAATTCGATCAATTCTTTACCTTTCACTTTTGCCAAAAAACTTTACCTTATAATCCTCACGTTCTTCCTCTATTTACACAAAATTGCAATACTTTTTCCTTACTTTAAGTTTGGTGGACCCATAACACCATTTAATTTACCAATAATATCTTTACTTTTACCACTTTTCTTGAAAATGATGAAAAATACTATGTCAAGCATTGTTTGGATAGGAGGGAGTAGAACCCTATGCCTATTAACATTTGTTTGGTCTAATCATGTAACGGATTACAAATGTGCACGAGGATAGAAGAGGGATGAAGTTGGAATCAGGATAGAAACTAAAGATTGTAATTCCAACTTTCGAATGGGGTTAAAATGGAATTAGAAGTTAGAAGTGGATAAATTCATTCTAATCCATTACAAAAGTCTCAACCAAATACGATCCAAACCGACTAAACCTAGACCAATTTTTGGGGTGATTCCTAAGATAACCTATCAAGAATCTGGTTGAAGCTGCATCATCACTATCACTAATTCACTGTTCACGGGACTTCAAATCTCTCCCTTCCTCATCTTTCCCAAAGATCTAACCCTTAACCTCCTCTTCTTCTCCTCCCCAACCCAACCCAACCCAACCCAACCGAAATTATTAAGTAAATCAACAAAAAAAAATCCAAAAAAAAAGAGACATAGTCGAAAACTATTTCTGCCCACATATCTGTTCTTTGTCCGACAAAATAAATACTACCACCTGTTCTTTTTAGATCTTTCTCTAAAAACTCTTTAATTTTCTGCTAATCCTTCATAAAAACACACTTTTTGAAGTAAGTTGTTCAAGTACTTTCACCTTAAACTATCAAAGATCCTTTCTTTTTCATATGATTAGGGGTTTCATGTGATTTTTAATCTTGTTTTAGTTTTCTGAAGCTACTTGGATCTTAAAGATTTGGGCTTTTGAAGTTGGGGTGTATTATTTCAGCTTAAAGATTCAGTTTTGAGAGAAATTGGGTGTTTTTCTCAGTAGATCTTTGTAAAGTTCACAACTTTTTTGGTTGTTGTGGATTATTTGGGTGCTGCTGTACTTGGGTGGGTATCTTTGATTTGGGTTTGATTCAGTTTCAGCTGTGTTCAGTGTTTTTTTTGTACTGATTAATTTGGATCAAGGAGCAATTTTGATGCTTTGTGGCAAAAATGCAACCTGATCAAAGGAGAAAGGTAATGGCTTTATACTCTTTCCGTCTTTTATATTATCTGTGAGGAGTATTTTAATCACCAGGAAATAAATGACTGAGACGGGGGGAGTGAATTGTTTGGTGTTTTTTTAGTTCAAGATCCAGCCACTTGTAATTTTAAGTGTAAATATTGTGTTTTTGTTTTGATTTAGTGCTCTAGGACTGAATAGTGTTAGTAGCTTTCTGGTAATGAGCTTAAGTTGAAGTTCAATGTGGATAATCTTATGAGCTTGTTTAAGTGTTGCTTCAAGTATGTCACTTTACCAATGTATTTGTGCAACTAATGAAAGTGTTTGAGCTAAACCCTCACTTGTTTGTATGAGACTGGTACTTGATCTTGAATTTCCAGTTCTGAGATATCATGTGATATTGCTTGTCAATGATTTTGTATCGATATTGATTCTGTAAGACAAGAGTAGCAGTCATTCAATGCAGTTTCTGTCGGAATTTTCATCTTGGGTCATTCGGAAATAACCTCTTTGTGTACCTAACACAAAAGTACGACTGCGTACATCCACCCCCCCCTTAACTCCGCTATTGCTTGAGGCACTGGGTAATGTTGTTGTTGCTGTTGTCGTTGTTGTATGCTGTCATTCAATGCTTGAGATGTGAGTGATTATCCTAAGAAGGAGGTGCTTAGCAATTTAATATGCGTCTTAATTCTGGTTATGCAGGGGTCAGCAGAAGTCGACTTCTTTACCGAGTATGGTGAGGGTAGCCGGTATAAGATTGAGGAGGTGATTGGTAAAGGAAGTTATGGTGTTGTATGTTCGGCATATGACACTCATCTCGGAGAAAAAGTAGCAATTAAGAAGATCAATGATATTTTTGAGCATGTTTCAGATGCCACTCGTATCCTACGTGAAATCAAACTTCTCCGACTTCTTCGTCATGCAGATATAGTGGAAATCAAGCATATATTGTTGCCTCCTTCTAGAAGGGAATTTAAAGACATATATGTTGTTTTTGAGCTAATGGAGTCTGACCTACATCAGGTTATCAAAGCAAATGATGATTTGACACCAGAGCATTACCAGTTTTTTCTTTATCAGCTGCTCAGAGGCTTAAAGTACATTCATACAGGCATGTTTTCTCGTATTGTCTGAAGGCTGATGGTTTGCTTTAGTATTTGTAGCTTTTATCTAATTGTTGTAAATGGCATTACTTCTTGCAGCCAATGTCTTCCATCGAGATTTGAAGCCAAAGAATATCTTAGCAAATGCTGATTGCAAGCTCAAAATTTGTGATTTTGGTCTTGCAAGGGTCGCCTTTAATGACACTCCGACTGCTATATTCTGGACAGTATGTTGACTGTCATTAGCTCTAGCTTATGTTCTTTTCTTTCATGTCTCTTCTTTCATGATGCTACTTTTTTTCTTTCAAAAATGGTTTCGGAGAATGATTCATGTTAGCCGACCCGGACTAAGGCTCTTCTGCTGCTGATGATGTTTTTTCATTTATCTCCTTTCTTATTTATATGAACCTCTCCATTTTTTTTCTCTTTTTGCTTAGGATTATGTCGCAACAAGATGGTACAGGGCTCCAGAGCTGTGTGGATCCTTCTTTTCCAAGGTACAAACCTATGACCATTGATTATTAACTTTTCTTATATCATGGCTTGAACTCAGGTTGTAATTTCGGCCGACTGCATGTTGATTGTTGATGCAACCAATATAGTTAGTTACATTCTGGTTCTTTGTGGATGACCTATGTTAGCTTGGGTGTTACTTGTTTTGTCCAACAACCTTGTTTACGACTGGTATTTTGATTCTTGAGCTTGTCTGTTTACATGTAGATACCTCTGTTACTCTAATTACCGTGTACATGGTTGCAAAATATGAATGCCACAACAACATACCCTAATAACCCTCAAATGACGGCAGGGGGAATTAGGGAGTGGGTTCTAATGTATGTAGCCTTATCCACGTGTTCATAACACAAAGAGGATGTTTCTTAATGAAGTATAAGTGTGTTGTTCTTGAAATCTGTTTTCTCATATTTTTGACTTCTTTTCAATGCTTGAAGCCATGAAATATGAATAATATGGTCGATTATTGGAACGGGTCCAAAAGCATTGTAGCCATGACATACAATGACTTGAATCAAATGCAATCAACACATGATTTCCTGATATATACACCGTTCTTTCCTCAGTATACACCGGCTATTGATATCTGGAGCATCGGGTGCATTTTTGCCGAACTTCTTACTGGAAAACCTTTATTTCCGGGAAAGAATGTAGTCCACCAGCTGGATCTCATGACTGAATTGTTGGGAACTCCATCTGCTGATGCCATTGCTCGGGTCTGTTTCTGAATATCAAACTGTGTACTGTATTTCAGTGTGCCTGCAATTATGTTTCATAATTGAAGCCTTTGTTCCTGATTATATTTGTGCATTTGTTGTTTATCTTATTGCAGATACGCAATGAGAAAGCTAGAAGATACTTGAGCAGCATGCGCAAAAAGAAGCCTATTCCCTTTTCCTACAAATTTCCAAATGCTGATCCTCTTGCCCTTCGTTTGCTAGAAAGAATGCTTGCCTTTGAGCCCAAGGACCGCCCTACCGCTGAAGAGGTTAGTTGGCTCAAAGCGCCAAACTCAACTATTTTACTAGAAATCCACATGTTTTGGACAGTATGAAGTTCAAAGTGTCATATTGATCTCCAAGTGTTGCATAGCTTTCTAGTATGGGCTATGTAATCAATGTAGTCTAATGCATTAAAAGCATTCTGAATCTTCTCATGAGAGTCGTGTTATTGCATTTTAGGCTCTCGCAGATCCATACTTTAAGGGCCTAGCTAAGGTTGAGAGGGAGCCTTCTGCTCAACCTGTCACAAAAATGGAGTTTGAATTTGAGAGACGAAGGGTGTCGAAGGATGATGTTAGGGAGCTCATCTACAGGGAAATTCTGGAGTACCATCCCAAAATGTTGAGGGAGTCGTTAGATGGTTCTGAACCAACTAGCTTCATGTATCCAAGGTATTTGGTTCCTGACCCATCAATTCTTTGTAAAAAGTTCACATCGATTCACCATCAAAGTAAGATGGGGACAGTAAATTTGGGATAGAGGTAGTCTTTAACATGTTGATTATGGGTTTCAGTGCGGTGGACCACTTCAAAAAACAATTTGCTTACCTCGAGGAGCATTACAAGAATGGTTCAACTGGCACTGCCCCTGAGAGACAACATGCTTCTTTGCCGAGGTATTTCTCAAAACTGTCCTACACTTGGCTGCACGCGCTTTCACAGTTTCACTTTCCCACAGCTTCAGAGGAGCCTGTTTCTGCTTTCATTGATTCAGTCAAGTCACCCGATTTCACTCTTACAGGCAATGTGTATTGTACTCTGATAACTCGGTCCATGGCTCTGCTGAAGTCACTGACGATATGTCCAAATGTCATATTACGGATGCTGAAAGGCCACTCATGGACAGAAATGGCTCAATCCCAATGTCTAGGCTCCCTTTACAAGTCCCTCAAACTGTACAAGGTAATCATTATCATACGTTACTCATCCATACAATCTAATTGGAGGTGAAAATATGAAAATTTGAACGGCCTTCACTGTGTTGGACAGGTACTGCAGCAAGGCCGGGAAAGGTGGTTGGTTCTGTGCTACGCTATAACAACTGTGGAGGCGCAGTAACAGCGGAGATGATGGAACAACGACGTATTGTGAGGAACCCATCCATACCATCTAAATATGTCGGGTCTGCTTCATATCCAAAAAGAAACCCGGGTTGCGCTACTGAGAGAGGCGAAGACGAACCCATGGAAGGGTCAAACGGATTACAACCTAAGCCCCAGTACATGGCAAGCAAGGTAGCTGCTTCCCAAGGCGGGCCTGGGAGAAATTGGTATTAAATTATTAAGTATAATGAGCCTGCATTTCGCAGCAACTGTGTTTCGGTGTTCTTACAAGTGGATACTCGAGTTGGGTCACATGAAAACGGGTCTGTCGGAGATTCTGATGGGGTAAAAGCTGCAATTTTCCGATGATCTGTTTGGTGGAATGTGTTGTTTTTGGAACGGACTGCAAGTTGGTTGATGCACGACGAGGTGTTCATGTTCTGAATAATGCAGATGTGCATGGAATCTGTTAACTCGTAAAAACCGGACCATAATATGTTGAAATCCAAGTAGACAAAGCAGGAAACGGAATCCTGCTCGCCTGCTCGGTGGTTTATTCATATAATGCTAATGTACTCTTATTTCAGTCCTGACTTTTGATGTATTTTTATGCTCACATATTGTAATAAATACTCCTAATAACCTCTGTTTCTTCCTTCCAACTTCCAACCTGAAAAGGGCGGGCACCAACAGTACTGTGAAATCAAAACAGTACAATTTGAACACTTACCAAATCTTTCCTTTGTACTCCCCCTTTCCCCTATTACTCTTTTTTGCTCTCGGATGAGACACGGATCACGAGGGTGAGGGAATTGAGGCATATTGATATTGTCTACAAATTCCTCTGTCTGAAGGCTGAACCAATATACAGCGACATTAGGCATGACTAAAATGAACTGAAACCCGGTTCACCCTACGGCCAAGCGTATCTGTGAACACTTGCATCAGTTATGTATACGATTGTTCTAGTTTAACCAAAGATGTCAAATTCAAGCTCGAGAACACAATCGTGTTAGAGGGAGAACTTTACCGCCTGTGAGGCTGTGGTAGCTCAAATCCGTAAAAAATACTGTAACTAAAGGAGAATTTTACTAACCCGTTTGGTGCAAACTTCATCCTAATCCTGGTGCAATGGCTTCTTCTCCAGCTCGCTTCCTCTCTTTCCCTCTCCTCAACAACACCAACCTCAACCTTCTTCAACCTCCCAAATTTCTCACAAAACCCACAAATTCATCTTCCCTTAAGACCCAATTCATATTTAATTCAATCCAAAGTCATAATGCACAAGTTACCCAGAATGTGGAATTCCAAGGGAAGAAAGAAGAAAAACCCAATTTCAGATGGATTGAAATAAAGCAGGAAAGCATGTCAGAAACCCAGAAAGTTTTAATTTCAAGATTGCCCAAAACAATGGAGAAAAGATGTAAAGCTTTGATGAGACAGATTATCTGTTATTCACCTGAGAAGGGAAGTTTGTCTCATTTGTTGGCTGCTTGGGTCAAGATTATGAAGCCCATTAGAGCTGATTGGCTTTCTGTGCTCAAAGAATTGAACTTTTTGGATCATCCCTTCTTTCTTGAGGTGTGTTTTGTCTGTATGTTCAGAAACGTGTACTTAGTGGCATTACAATTTATGGAAGTGTGATCGAATGTGGAACCTGTTGTTGTTCATAATACTTCCGTGTTAATCACTAGACTAAGACATTCTCGGTTTCTTGGTGTTATAGAAGGATAAGTAGAGTTTGAATGCATTCATTTTCTGCAATGCTGGTTTACTGATTTGGTGGTAGTCTTATGATTGTTTCCTCCTTCAACATGAATGCTAACTGCTTTTTAGTTTTTACATCCTGGTTTTGAAAATGCCATTAGAATTAGATAAAGCTGTGTATCTGATTTTGTATTATTTCAGCCTGTAGAA
Organism: Agrostemma githago; assembly: GCA_958450325.1. Classification (NCBI taxonomy): domain Eukaryota; kingdom Viridiplantae; phylum Streptophyta; class Magnoliopsida; order Caryophyllales; family Caryophyllaceae; genus Agrostemma; species Agrostemma githago. Next base: position 73,299,602 of record OY288247.1, on the reverse strand, counting down.
TTATGATGCATCCTCTTTAGCTTTAAGTGTCTTACATTAATTTCCATTTTGATCTGTTCGCGTTCTATTTTGGATGGTTGAGTTTGTCCCCGAACTACTACTTGCATTTGCCAGAGGTATGCTCCGAGGAGTAACCCTGCATAGGCTTTGTTCTTTGCAGCTGGGGCGAGTTTAATTGAACTGAAGTGAAGTTAAGTGTTGTAAAAATTTGTTTTCGTCGAATAATGGAAATGGTGAAGGTACCAACAATGTTTTTGTTATCGTAAGGGAAAAATAGAAGGAAAACGAGGAAATCTGATATCCAATTGTGTTTAGATTTCAGGACTAGTGCTTTTGGAAGAATCATTTGAAGGCAATATTCGTGATTACACCAAGATGATTCATCAATATGCAAAGTTAGGGCGACTTCAAGATGCAGAAAATGTACTGTTAGCTATGACTAAAAGAGGCCTAACATGTGACCAAGTCACACTGACTACAATGGTTCACATGTACAGCAAAGCCGGGCATTTTAAGCTGGCTCAAGAAACATTTGAAGAAATGAAGCTTCTCGGTGTGCCATTAGATAAACGATCATATGGTTCGATGATCATGGCTTACATCAGGGCCGGGATGCCTGATAAAGGTGAAGATTTAATCAAAGAAATGGAGGTTCACGAAACCTATGCAGGTAGAGAAGTTTACAAAGCTTTATTGAGAACTTACTCTATGAAAGGTGATGCTGAAGGCGCTCAAAGGGTTTTCGATGCACTCCAAGTTGCTGGCATTTACCCCGACATTAAGCTGTGTGGACTTCTGATAAATGCATACTATTTGTCGGGTCAAAGTCAAAATGCCCGTGTTGCGTTTGATAATATGAGAAAGGCGGGTATTGAGCCTGATGATAAATGTGTGGCTCTTCTTTTAGCAACTTATGAGAAAGAGAACAGACTCAACTCGGCTCTTGACTTGCTATTATCTTTAGAGAAAGATGGCATCTTGGTTGGCAAAGAAGCTTCGCAGGTGTTAGTTGAATGGTTTCGTAGGTTGGGAGTCGTGGAGGATGTAGCTCAAGTGTTGAGAGAATGTGTTAACAACGTGCCCGCTTCTTGATGTTTTTGCCTTCTTGGTATATATAATGGATCATCAACCGATCCACGAGCTATAACATGGCGAGCTCTCGTTTTCCCGAGCATCATCCACTTTGATATTTGTATCAAATGGCAATGACATATGACGGTTTGGTACCCCGTGCTTCACTAATTGCATTTGTAAGTACATAACTCCTTCATTTAGTAGAGATTATAAGGGTAATGAGTTAAGTCACCTTCGCAAGACTGTCTGAAAGAGTAAATTTTGGGAACTCAATGCCGTTTGTCCGTTGGTCGGTATTGTGTTCTACCTAAGTTGTGTCTAACTTGGTCTTAGTTCTGTGCAGATGCTTCGTAAACTCTCTCAATTTATTCCGAGATGTTAGATAGGAAACTGTATCCAGCAAAAGCTAGATAAATCTCTGTAGGATTTTCCAGAAACACCTTCGTTAGCTAGTCGTTGCATGCATCAGCCTGATGACAGAAATGCTCTTGTTGGCGTGATTGATCTTCATTTGATGGTGTGACTATTTGTAGCTGAGGAAATTGTGTATGCCTCACTGGTTGAGGAAGTATTCTGCCAAGCATTTCTACCATTAATTTGAGCATTACAGTATGTCTTAAAATTCCGAGCGAATATTTGATGCGTTTCATGCTCAAGGATTCCAGCCAGTGTTCCCCCGGTTGCAGGTTGGGGATCATGTTCGTGAGCTGATGTGGAGACAGGATATGTTTGTCATATCGCTCCTGTTTTGTTTAGGAATAACAAATTCATGAAGCGGGTTGGGATTAATCCAGGGGAATTATAATGGATCCGGGTAGTTGGCTGGAGCACATTGTGTGTTTTCTGGTTTACGACTTCTTGGCATTCAGTGTATTGAATTTTTTACCTAAGAATTTTGGAATTTCTGAGTTCAACAATCAAGCAAATTCCATACTGGAGCTAATCATAGTTCATAATCCCATTTCAACTTTCAGGTTTCTGAAAATCAATGTTGAAAGATATCACACAGTATTATCAAGTTTACAAGATTAGTACCTCAACATGATCTTACAAGTACGGAGTAATTCTTACATGCACTAGGACAACGGAAAGTAATGTCTATATAAATAATTTATCGACTTTGGAATAAATATGGAGTCAGTATAACCTCGGCTTTACTCTTCTTCCATATATGTCACCCCCGTCGAGTATATCATTGTCATTTATGGACAAGAGAGACAACTTGGAATGCTCGGTCATTCTTGCTATACAATCTAGTAGTTCTGAAATGACTGATGGGCAGCTCGCTTTCAGATATTCGAAGCCATCCGTTTGCATCACAGCTGAAAACACAACATTACAGGCTTCAGTTCAGTACGCTGGTTAGTAAAACTAAGGTATCATAACGAGCCAGTGCCAATGCAAACACAACAGCAGCGTTTCCCTAACCATAGAAATTCATACCGATATTCTATACTGTATCCCATGAACTTTATATTTTGACTCAACTGTTAGATTGCTATGACCTATTAACTTACTCAACCAATTGCCTATGAACCTATAGGGTAGGTCTCATGAGAGACCCATCTCTCATGAAGTTAGTGAGAGACCTATGTAGAAAAAGAAAAAGAAAAAGAATATTTGTAGGACCCACCATTATGTGAGAGGTCTCTCTTAATGAGAGACTGTCTCTTCTAAGTTTTGATGTAACTACTCCCTCCTTAGTGGTTTATATCTTCCCTCTTTTTTTTTGGCACAAATATTAAGAAGAGAATAAAGAATTGATTAAAGTAAGAAAATGTGGGTATAAAGTAGAAATATGGTGGGGTTTGTGAGTAAAGGAAAAAATAAAGAATTGAAGGAAGAATAAAAAATTGATTAAAGTACAACCCAAAAATGGAAAGAGAAAAGATAATCCAACTAGTGCCAAAAAGTAAAGAGGAAAGATAAAAAAAAAAACTGGGAGGGAGTATTTGTTAACCCATTAATCCAATTACCTATTAACCCACACAAAAATGAACCACAAAGGTACCTTAACTATCTGCAAACCAAACAAAATCATTTCATGTTAAAGATGTAATGTTAAAGCGGTTTGATGACTGTTGTTATGGAGGGTGATCAGTGATGTGGTGTTAATTGGTTAAAGAGAAAGTTAAAAGGTGTCGAGAGATGAAGAGAGTTAGTGGAGAGTTGAATGGAGGTACCTTAGAGAATACAAATGGAATTTAAGGTAAGATTATTGGTAACAGAGTTGGTGTCGTGAGTTGGGTGGTTGCGCGGCAGTCGGGCTGGGGATGTTTTTTCCTTAACTTATTACAAATTGTGAGGGAGTGGAAATGAAAGGGTAGAAGGTCAACAATAGTATGATGGAGTAAAATGATACTAGTAATGAAGATGTGATAAAAAAAACACTACTCTATCAATGTAATGAATCACTCAAGGGAGCTAGAAGAGGCACAGAAAAGCGAGGTATTTGTTTAGACACAACCTTCATTTGCTTACTTGAAAAAAAATGTGTTTCAATTATTTATGTGATACTCCATAACTAATTATATCTTTAAAAGCAGTTTCCAGAAAACGCGATATGCGTTCCCTTTAAGGATGGAAAGTTTGGTCAATTAATTAATTAAAAAGCAGTTTCAAAATGCAATTGAAAAATACTGCGTAGTACACATCCCAAGAAAGATATTAGGACGATATTGAAGAAACAAAGGAGCTGCAAGATTTCAATCGAATTTTACCTCTCAGATTTTCACGGAGTGCAATGAACTTTATACATTTTGACTTCAGTTGTACACAATGATGCTGTTCAGCCAGGGCCAAAGTTGTTGCGACAGTGTTTATTGCAATGTCTTCACAAAGTTTAACCTCACATAGAAGTTTAAGCCTTTCGAGTCCATAACGGTCTGCAGCAGCAAGCATATGCTGAGCCATTAAGGTTGAAACCCCTTTAGAATTCAAACCACCAAGCTCACACATATCTGGTAATTCATCCCAATATATGAAATGTAGTAAAGCCTGAAAGTAAAAAAAAATGAGTATTAGAAACTCAACGAAAGAAGACATTATCCTATTGTTAAAACAAATGAAACTACAGAGCAGAATGTTATTTTATTGAGAGGTCGCACTATTCTAGTATTCTTGCAACAAATAATAGAACGCCAAAAAAAACAAAATATCTCGATCATTACACATTGTTGTTGGCCTAAACACTCACCTTCCTCAGTAGAATTTATAACTTACCTGCAGAAATTATGGGCCCTAAAGCAGCAGCATTATAAGATACCTACAACGTAAACTGAGTATGAAAACCTGTGCGACATCAGCCTATATCATTTTTACTAGACTAGATTTTCCATCACCGCTTTAGAGTCTCAAGAAAGGTCAGAGCATAGAACGAGAGTAGAGATAGCAGAAACACCAAGAGTAAGAAAATTAGCCATCTTGAAAGCATATGGACCAGCGCACAGTAGTGAGGGAAAAAAGTACGTAGTCAAAAATTCATAATAGCACACCTTGAAAACTGGAGCTTCCATGTCTTCAATTTTTATTGAGCTCATACTTTTCTCCCGCATTGGACCAAAGAGCTGTGCCCTAAACACAGGTGACCGGGCTGCCAAAACAATTCTGTGTCCAGCAAATATCTCACCATCAACATCAAAAGTTACATCTGTGCCGATCTTGCTTTCTAGAAGTTGCCCGAAATGTTTCCCAATATCCGACGGAGGAACTGAATATGAATATAATTTGGGTCCCTCCGTCTGAGATTTGACGACACCAACAGTGCCGGTGATCACAAGGCAATCATCTTTAAGGTAATCAGATGATTCCAGTGACGTTCTCCTATAAAAGCGTTTGTAGCCCCTGAGAATTCAAAAGGTCAAATGCAAATTTGACAGGATGCCTCAAGACAGATGAATAAATAATGCTCAATCACACCAGAACTTTACAAAAGAAGAACCGAACAGCAAATCAACTTAAATGTTCAACAGTAAATGAAGGGGAAAAACAGTAAGAAAACCAACTGCATCAAGATCTATTCCTAAAATGAGGCAAAAGCTCTTACAGGTCGTCTTGATAGGCAGTCACTTAATTCTCCCTTGTTAGGCACTCTGTGTGACAGACTCACAATCACTTAATTGTCCCTTTACTGTTAGGCATTCAAAAGGTCAAATGCAAATTCGACAGGATGCCTCAAGACAGATGAACAAATAATGCTCAATCACACCATAACTTTACAAAAGAAGAAGCGAACAGCAAACCAACTTAAACAGTCAACAGTAAATAAAGGGAAAAACAGTAAGAAAACCAACTGCATCAAGGTCTATTCCTAAAATGAGGTAAACGCTCTTACAGGTCGTCATGAAACTTGATATGCAGTCACTCGATCGTCCCGTGTTAGGCACTCTGTGACAGACTCACAATCACTCGTTGGGAATAAGATGGGATTGAAGAGAGCACAAGAGAAAATCTCCAATGGAAACTACTCACTCCACAGTCTCTTCACTCATCTTCATAGAGTATGAATTCTATGATATGGAGCAGTTATCACAAGTTCAGAACTACAACAAGTCTATAGACAGTCTCTCATTAAACTTATTGGGAGACCAATTACAAATTGATTTAACAATGGTACAAAGTAATAAAATAGGTACCAAACATGGTCAAAATCTACGATAGAAAGAGTAAGCTTATTATAAAAACATGGCCACAATCACCGAAGATTTCTTAGCCTAGGTGCTATGTGGTCACATGTCCGAATCAACCCCCCAACCACCACCACCACCAATATTGTAATGCGACTAAATGCGCGCTTCATTGAACAAAAAAACATGGTCACAATCTACCATAGAAAGGGTAAGCTTACTATAAAAGAGCATACTAATAAAAATGGTCAGAATATACGATAGAAAGGGTAAGCTTATTATAAAAACAAAATAAAAAAGTCATTTTGAAGGACATTAAACCATAAAATGGTTACAAACAACGCATAAATGGGGACGAAAAAAATGGTCTCTCAATAATTTAGGGGGTGTTTGGTTGGTGAAGGGGAAAAGAAATGAAATGAAGAAAGGGTATGGAAAGGAAAGGAAAAGGTTACCCTTTGATGTTACATGTTGTTTGGTTGCAAAAGTAAGAGAATCAGAAACAATTACAGGTTGGATATGAATACGAGTCGTTGAGTCAAAATTTGGTCGAGTCATATGAGTCATAATTCGGGTTATGGTTAGAAATAATTTTCGACGTCTTTCTTTTTACCAATTAAAAAGTAATTAATAAGTTGGATTTTTTTTTCTATTGAGTATGCTACTATTAAATTAATTACACCCTATTTAAAATTTAAAAATTGTTTAAAAAAACTACTTGTATAATTTTTACAATTATTTTATTGATAAATGATACTCTTATAAATTTTATTTTTTAAATTATTTTTATAATTTATCATGTTAACCTTAATAACTTTTTAATTATTATTTTAAATATAATAAAGGATTTTTCTATGGGGTACCCCTCAACTATCGACTTTTCCAGGTGGTACCCCGCATTTTTCGAATTACAAGATGTACCCCTAAACTTTGTAAATTAGTCTATATTGTAACCAAAGTTATAATTTTCCAACAGAAATTTCTCAATTGATGATATAAATAGTGATTATTCCCTATTTTACCTTCATCAACCATGATATATTTCTTCAATTTGCACCCTTTACTCGAAAAAATCCATTTCACCACACTACGACATGATGGTGACGGAGGGATTGAGGTTGACGGATTTAAAATTGTGAGGGAGATAGGTCGATGTTGACCGACAACAGAGTGCGTTTTGATGGGCATTTGGTGGCTTGGTGAATGGTAAAGAAAAAGAGGTGGTTTGTAGCATCAAATTGGATTGATTAATATGTTAATTATTCATTTTTTAAAAATAATTGTAATACACTTATCACTTTGGTTATGATATGGACTGATAAGTAAAGTTCAGGGGTACACCATGTAATACGAGAAAGGCGGGGGTACCACTCGGAAAAGCCAATAGTTGAGGGATATCCCATAGAAAAACCCTATAATAAATTAACGGGTCAGGTCTCATCATCTCAAGTTCGGATCAAATGGGTCATGGGTCAAAAAATATGGGTCTTGACTCTAAAATAAATGGGTCAAGTGGGTCGAGTCAAAATTTAACAGGTTTGGTGACGATGATGGTGAGGCTAGGTAATGGGTAATGATCCAAGCCCTTGGGGGTGAGGGTAATGGAGATAGAAGGGTTAGGGGTAATGGAGAGGAATGAAATAGGGAAAGAGAATGGAAAAAATGATGAAACAAACAACAATAAAGGGAATGAGAAAGATTGTTTCCTTTTTCCTTTCCTGTAGACCTCAAACCAAACGCCCCCTTAATGAGAGACCGTCTATCTAAAGTTTTTGAGTAACAAAAATAACACCGATGCATAATCAGACAAGAATTTGCGGTCAGCTAACATGAAGCACCCTTTGATGTGTCAATGAAGGGTTTAGGGTTGTCCACATAAAATACAATAGAAAATAGGGGATAGGGAACCATATAAAAGGGTTTTTTGATTAATAAAATTTGATGTAAGGTTTAAGTAATGAAAGTCAAAACCAAGTTTTTTCCCCTTTTTAAAGAGGTTTAGATACCACAAAAAGCGATTATTAGCCATAAATATAAAAAAAAAAAAAAAAAAAAAGTAAATGTAGTAATAACTAAATAACTAAAAGTGCTGGGTGTAAAGAAATACAAATCAACTCAAAAAAAGTCATTCAAATATTGAGGAAGATTAATACTCCGTATAATATTTGAAAAGTATAGTTTTTTTAAAGAAAAAAATAAATAAAAATAATTGACTTAATAATTATGATTTTAAAAATAAGAATCACACTCCCTCGTTCACGTGTATCCTTTCCCTTCACTCTGCCCCCTCCATCGGAACCTACACTCCAGATTCAACCGCATTCTCATGGAGTGTTTGGATAGCATTTGAGGGAAGAGGGACTGAAGAAAGGGAAAGGAAGGAGACCGGAGAGGAAATGAAGTAGACGTGTTTTGCTACAGTTCTATCTGGGACGGATTTTAACTAGTCTTCGAATAGAGAAAATGAATCCCTTTCATCTCCATCCTACCATATTTGGCAACTAACTAAAGCAATAGATCTCTCCATTTTCCTTAATCCAAAAGGCCCTAAAGTACCGACATACTTTAATACTTTTATTATATTTCTAATTGTCTATTGACAAGGCGGTCCGGTTTTGATCAATCACAAATTAGGTAATTGGGAGTACATTGAACTCTAATTTTTATTTAGAAAAAAAAAATCAAGAGTAAGCAACACTCTAAAGTTAAAGACATCTGTCTATTTTGAAATAGTTGATTGAATGGTGCTCCAATTTCGATGATGACACAATCATATCTTGAGCTACCAAACTCTCTCTGTGATTGAATTCAAGATACAATTTTGTGACTTCTAAATTCTTTAGCCTTCCAATATTACATTGTTCAATACTAGCCTTCTAATATCACTTAGATTGTTCTTGACTCATGTCTAGCGAACAACTTTTTATACTAAATGAGAAACCACTAAAGAAGAATTGGACACATGTCATTCAGCACTCTCCCATTAAACAATTTTCCACCTAAAAACAAACACTGACTGACTACATTTGGGCTACAAAAAAATCATGAAAACAGTCCACCAAACAAAAGTAGAATAGTAGTTTTAATGATTTTTGACAATACATTTCTCCCCTATGATTAATAAAAAAAAGCATAAATCGGTACATCATGATAAAATCTACGCTCATTGTTAACAAATGACTTCTTATATAAAAAATCATCTAGATACATTCAATATAGAATAATTTCGACAGCTCAAGCAATTTTCTCATGGATGCAACTTCAAGTCTGGACTCTGGAGTGTTTCACAAAAAACAAACCAACAACAACAACAACATCAGAGCCTTAGTCCCAAAAAGAATTAGGGTCCAGCTCACATGAATCATTGAAATCGTCAAGCCGTCTCCATTAAAATTTATAATAACAGTAATAATAAATAAATAAAAATAAAAAGTTTCAAACTCAAAACAAAGTTGAAAGCATTAATAATAAATTTTTAAAGGGTTACAAACTCCAAATCAAAGAAGCGAAATTTAGTGAGTAAAAATATTATCAGGAATAATAGTTGTTTCACAAAAAACAAACCAAGAAACAAAAAAAGTCATCTGCAACTAAAATGTAGCTAAGCATCTCATTACCATGGTAACCTTTAAAACGAGACAGGATCCAATCTCAAAAGACCATGTGAAGCACAATAAATATCAACCATGGGATGCTATTCCTAACATGGTCGTACGGACATACCAATAGAGACCTAAACAAAAATTTAGATATCTTGATGCAAAGTGTTTTTCTCTCCAAAATATGAAAGGGATCTATCTGATTAGATTAAACAAACTTGTAATCCAATCCAGTGCACTCACATTCTTTTTCTGAACAATCCAGTGTACCCATTTCTAATTTTGGCAAATAATAGATCATCTATTTACCTTATCCTCATTAGAGCCTTATAATTACTGTGATACTTCGACACTTCACTTTAGACCAAAAAACTGAAAACTTAGCCCATAATAGTCATATCCAACAATCCAACATCGTGTCAAAGATTCAAAGTAAGGTTGCATCTCCTCAAAATTGGAGTGATACCCAGACACACATTACTCCCTGTAGAACCTTCCCCGATATATCCTAGACTGTTTGGCTTATCATAATATTCTTTCATCAACATAATACTGCGTACCTAGCATCCAAATCCATTCGATAAAAAGCTTCAGAAGCAGGGTTTAGTTTGATACAAGGATATTAAAACAATCAGTTGCTATATCCGTAACTATTTACAATTGCTACCAAAAGTCTATCAAACCTACATCCATAATACAACCTACTGACAGTGCTTCCTAAGACGTACTCCATAAATAAGTTTAACTAGTGTTGTTCAACAAAGCAAATCTCGGGAACTCTGTGATTCAAACATATTTCTCACAACTATTTCCATGTTAACAACAATAATAATACTTCCCTCGGTTTCACCATCTTAGCTACGAATCAGAACCGCAAACTATAACAGCGATAATAATACTGTCACTGCTGTCAGCCGGTCATAGTGATACCATGCTTCACTCAGCTACGACTGCGCTCACAATCAATAACATATCATCCAATTTCAAGCTGGGTAGACAGCTAATTATGTTCCACCCTCACTACACTACACTAAACTACACTACTACGACCTAATGACACCACACTAAGTCCATTCACTGGTCTTACCATCAACTAATTAAGGCATAATTCACAGCTAAACGGGTTTCTCTCGCGCCTTTTGATGACTAAATTAGAACAGAAAAATACCACACAACGAAATATGAATTCAAATTAGCCAAGCATACCACATACTACCACGGTATTTGAGGGTGTAGGGACCCGTTTCGAGAGGACGGCCGAAATGGGAATGCACCTTGTGATTCTGCTTCCCACTTTGATCCTCAAGCTTGAGCTCAAACAGCGCCCTAACATCAGTCCCCTCGTTCGCAAGCGCGATGAAAAGCGAAACATGATTGGCATTATCCTCAGGGCTCTTTCCATCTGGATAGAAGTAAATTGCCCAAAGATAACCTCCCACCATGAACGTATCTGAAGCTATATACTTCCCGATTCCCAAACCTTTCGATAAAGAATATCCATTGATTCGGAACTCGTGGCTTCCGTTAACGGTATCGATTCGAGCGATTGATGAGGTGAGTTCCGATGAGGAGGAAGATAATCCGGGTTCCCCGACGCAAACCCTAGACATTCCCATCAAATATTTCAGTTAGGGTTGATTGAGGAAAGTACGATGAATTGATTAGGGGGAGATGGGAGATGGGAGATGGGAGATGGGAGATGATGGATGAATTGATTGATTTCGGGGAGAGGTAGAATGATGGAGGAATTTCTAGGTTGAAATAGAGAAAAGGGGGGGTTTTGATTGAAATCGATTTAATTGAAGTTGAATCACTAGAAAAGGTAATCAACTTCCAACTTCAGATCCACATTAAAAAGCTCGTGTATTGGGGGACCGGGAAAACGAGGAACCAATTTGGAGCAAATCACATATTGGTTTCGATTTAACCACCAGGTTAACACATCTACGGTATGATATTATTGATCTAGTCTACCTTAAGTGTTAGTTCCGAGCGTTTCATTTTTATTTTCGCTGATTTTAGATTTAAGTATCAGAGGAATTATCAAATTTAAACATCAAGTCGAATGGGTTTTAAAAATCTTAATATATCGCTTGAGGTAAATTTGTTTCCGCTGACTTAGACATCAGAGAGGTTTTCTGTATCAAATAACCATACCTCACCCGTTGCTCATAACATCGCTAAATTTCAAGACTCCCATCACCACCACGTAGTCACATCATCCTATGTGAAGGTGATGGTGACCTCAACTCACCCCTAGACATGGAATACGGACTAACTAAGTCGAGTCAATAAGAGTTAAGTCTAAGTTCTCTATCAGATCACTTTATGTTCATCTTCAGGTGAATGTATGGGAAGCAACTTTCTTCAGTTACGAGCGGCTTCAGTTACGAGCGGCTTCTCCTCTTCAAGCTGAAGCTCAAGCCCTTCTGGCTGCTTCTAAATGGGCCTTGGAAAAGGGGTTCCTTCATGTTGCCCTCTTCTCTGACTGCCAACGGCTGGTCACTCAAATCGGCGAGGCATCAGAACCTTCTCCACATGTTTATAGACTTACAAATAACTTGTTTTTTTTATCTCATCTTTCTTTCATTGTTTATCTTTATCTTTTGTTTCTAGGCAATGTAACACGGAGTCCCATGATCCAGCTCACATGGGACTCAGGCTCTTGTAGCACTTCTCTGTCATGGTTGGCAAAAAAAAAACAATCAAGCCAATTCCACAGTAAGTTGCAGCAAACAGTTCATAGTTCATACTCCCATTTCCACTTTCAGGTTTCTAGAAATCCATGTTACAAGAATTCACTCAATATTATCAAGTATCCAAGATTAGTAAACAACAAGATCTTACAAGTAATTCTTACATGAACTAGGACAACAGAAAGTAATGTCTATATAAATAATTTATAATGTTCCGAAGAAGAAGAAGAAGAAAAAAAGAAAAAAGAAAAAAAAAAAAAAAAAAACTGATACAAGAGCCATGACGATTATGATGTTGATGGAGTCAAACAGCAGATTATGAGTATCATCCCTCATGACCTTACCAACTAAGCCACGTGGCATCTGCAACTTCGGAAAAAAATACGGAGTCAGTATAACCTTTGCTTTACTCTTCTTCCGAATATGTCACCCCCGTCGAGTATATCATTGTCATTTATGGACAAGAGAGACAGCTTAGAATGCTCGGTCATTCTTGCTATACAATCTAGTAGTTCTGAAATGACTGATGGGCAGCTCGCTTTCAGATATTCAAAGCCATCCGTTTGCATCACAGCTGAAAACACAACATTACAGGCTTCAGTTCAGTACACTGGTTAGTAAAACTAAGGTATCATAAGGAGCCAGCTGCAATGCCTACGCGATGTTTCCTTAACCATAAAAATTTACATTGATATTCTATGGTGTACCCCTGAGTTTTGAGTTTTTCGATTTTCTGCGTTAGTACCCTTACTTAATGGAAATTCTATGGGATACCCATGAACTGTATATTTTGACTCAACCATTTGCTTATTAATAGTCATCATTTAACTTCGGGGCTTAGTTGACGTATTAACTTAACCATTAACTCAACCAATTAGCTATTAACCTATTTGTTAACCTATTAATTCACCCAATGACCCAATCCCCCAATAACCTATAAATGTAGTCAGTTACAAGAGGAAGTTAGTAGGGTAACAGAAAAGTGAGGTATTTAAAAGGTACCCCTTAGTATTAAACTATTGATCCAATTGTTGATGGCATCCACAGTTTACATCTGCTGCTTAGAGAAGTATATACAAGTATAGTCAAGAAAAGATACACAGCCACTACAACTGATTAGACAAACAACCTTCATTTTGCTATTAAAAACTTGAAAAACAATGTGTTTCTTTATTCATGTCATAGAAAATATCTTCTAAAACAAAGAGCAACAGATTCAGGAAACATACTCCGTAGCAACTAAAAGCAGTTTCCAGAAAATGCAATTGGAAAACACTAACAAACATCCCAAAAAAGGATATTTGGACAATATTAAAGAAACAGAGGGACTGCAAGATTTCATACAGTAAGAATTTTACCTCTCAGATTTTCACGGAGTGCAATGAACTTTATACATTTCGATTTTAGTTGTAAACAGTGATGCTGTTCGGCCAGGGCCAAAGTTGTTGCCACCGTGTTTATTGCAATGTCTTCACAAAGTTTAACTTCACATAGAAGTTTAAGCCTTTCAAGTCCATAACGGTCTGCAGCAGCAAGCATATGCTGAGCCATTAAGGTTGAAACTCCTTTGGAATTCAACCCACCAAGCTCACACATCTCCGGCAATTCATCCCAATATATGTAATGTAGTAAAGCCTGAAAGTCATAAATCAAAGATTATAAGAAAATCAACGAAAGAAGACATTATCCAATAGTTAAAACAAATGAACCTATAAAGCAGAAAAAAAAAAGTTATTAAGAGATCGCACTATTCTCGCAGCAAATTATAGAGCGCCAAAACAACCAAAGATCTCAATCATTACACTAACTTTGTGAAACAAGCTGGCCATTAGATAGTGAAGCACCAAACACTGAACAAACAAGGAAAAGAGGCATATCCATGTTGCTAAAGAGATGTTACCGTTTGTCGTAAATGATTCTTCATATTTGTTTGTACTAGCGTTTTCCCGCGCACTACGAGCGCAGTCTTCTATATAGCTATTGTTCTCGTCCTCTAATGTGTGTATTTAGTTGATTTTGGACTCTACTAACGTTCATTATACCTTGAGAAGTGATGTAGACACTCCTTCAACAGAGTGCAATTTCAGGGACATGCTATAACATATTCAAAGTCAGGGAGACTTTTTTCAATTACTTATGACTCACGCTCAGCCACCGTAGCTTTCAATTGAGGGCTAACCAATTACTTATGTTGACACACTATATCTTTCTGTTTTTTTGTGTTCAACGAAGTGCGCACTTAGTTGCATTACAATATAAGGAGAGGGGGATTCGAACCTACGACCTATTGTCACAGTATACCTAGTCTAAACAAATAGGGTAGAACATGTTAAGTACTACTCGTATATCTTTCAGTTTAGATTAATCTAATTGTTCGTCACTCTAACTTTCAGTCAAGTTTAAAAAAAATTATTACATGATCTTCATACAGTAAATTTATAGAAGAGAAAATCAATAGAAGAGCAAAATAATCTAACGGACTAAAGGATAGCAGATCAATGGTTGAGGAATGGTGAGTTACTATTCCTAAGAGGGAGTACTATTCATAAGGGTTGATTTATTGGAACTCCTTTCTTTTTAATAGTTATATAGATAGTTCTCAAGATTAATTTTTTTAAATCCCCTTTTTATCCCTTCTATCCCATGTTCTTTTCTCACATTTGTTGGCCCGTTTAATCATGTTTTTAATTCTAATTCAAAATGTTTCCTCAAATTTTTATGTCCTTTTAACCTTTTCTTTACTTAAGTTTTACATTGTGTTATTTAAATTTTAAACCCAATCTCGTAAAAGAAGGTTCCCCAATTAGATTCCATTACTCAACCTCAAATCATTTTATCACTAAGGCTTTGTTGTTGGCCTACACATTCGTCTTCCTTGTTAGAAATTATTGTCATTACTCACCTAAAAACATTACGAGCACTAAAGCAGCAACATCATAGCCTTCATAGGATTTCTACATGGTAAACTGACAATGAAATTCTGTAAGATGTCAACCTCTATCATTTTTACTAGACTGGATTTTCCATTAACCACTTGAGAGTCTCAGTAATGTCGCAACATAGAAAGAGAGTAGAGATAGCAAACATACAAGAATAAGAAAATTAGCAATCTAGAAAGAACACGATCAAGCAAGCACACAGTACTGAGGGAAAAAAAATATGGAGTGATAAAATTCATAATAGCACACCTTGAAAACAGGAGCTTCCATGTCTTCAATCTTTATCAAACTCATGCTTTTCTCTCTCATTGGACCAAATAGTTGTGCCCTAAACACAGGTGACCGGGCTGCCAAAACTATTCTGTGCCCAGCAAATATCTCACCATCAACATCAAAAGTTACATCTGTACCGATCTTGCTTTCTAGAAGTTGTCCGAATTGTTTCCCAATATCCGACCGAGGAACTGTATATGAATACAATTTGGGTCCCTCGGTATGAGCTTTGACCACACCAACTGTGCCGGTGATCACAAGGCAGTCATCTTTAAGGTAATCAGATGCCTCCAGTGACGTTCTCCTATAAAAACGCTTGTAGCCCCTGAGAATTCAACGGGTCAATTGAAAACTCGACAGAATGCCTCAAGAGTCAAGACCAATGAATAAATAATGCTCAATCACACAATAACTTAACAAAAGCAGCAGCTGAACAGCAAACTAACTTAAACGCTCAACAGTACACAGTAAAAAAACCAACTGCTTGAAGGTCACTTATTGAAGAGAGCACAAAAGAAAATTTCCAATGGAAACTACACACTCCCCAGTGTCTTCACTAAACTTGAGAAAGTACAAGTTCTATGATATAAGGCAGTTGTCACCAGTCCAACACTATAACAAAAATAACACCATCAATGCTGCAATGCAAAATCACACAAGAATTTGGAGTCAGCTAACATGAATCACCGTTTGATGTGTCAATGGAGGGTTGCCCACGTAAAAGATAATAGACAAAAAGAGGATAGGAATCATAAAAAAATAAAAAATAAAAACTTTTTTTCTAATGAGAGTTTTTCCCCCTTTCTAAAGAGTTTTAGATATCACAAAATAAAATATTAGCAATAACTCGAAAAAATTGAAATTAAAATCAAATGTAGTACTCTATTAACTTAATCATTGAAAGCTAAGTGTAAAAAAAAAACTAAAAAAAGTCCCGCAAATATTGAGGATGACTATAAGTTTTTTTAAAAAATAAATTTGAAAAGTAACATGGTTTATTTTTTTTAATTTTAAAAAAAAAACTAGATAATTATAATTATGAAATAAGAATCAAACTCCATCCTTTACGTGCATCCTTTTTCTTTTCCTTCACACTACCCTCTCCATCGTCCTATATTTCCATGATTATACATTTCATGTGGGAAGTGAATTCCACCTAATTTACCACTTAATTAGGGGGGCTAGTTAGGCAACTTCCTTCATTGTGGAAGAACTAAAGTGTTCCTAAGGAATTCTAATTCTAATTCATGTGATTTGGGACAAACAAACAAACCACCAAATTCACAAATCCCATGAATTATAATGCATATGTTTAGGGAGGTTAACCAAACGAGTCCTTAGAGTATGCAACAAGCCAACCATCTAGGATCACCTAGATATATTCAATACAGAATAATTTCTAAAACGAGACAAGCGACAATCTCAAAGGACCGTGTGAAGCACAATAAATATCAACTGGGACAATATTTCTAGCATGCTCATACGAACATACCAACAGAGACCAAAATAAAAATGTAGATATCTCGATACAAATTGCTTGTCTCTCCAAAATATGAAAAGGGATCTATCTGACTAGATTTAACAAATTGTAATCACTCCAAGTGTTCTACTTCCTCCTATGCAAATCAATGCACCAACTTTCCTTTTCGGGACAATCCAGTGTACCCATTTCCATTTCCATTTTTGGCAGATAATGGACAACCTTATCCTCATTAAGTCCGTATAATTACTCAATATACATGTCTCTCTCCTCACCTTATGCATCACCATTAAGCTTTTACACACCAACCAAATAACCAATCCCTTTAAGTACACCCCCACCATCCACCCCTCTTAACCTCCAGCATCAACCACCGCTTACCACACCTTCAACAACACCATGCAAAATTACATACCGCCACATGTGCCATCACATGCGACCTTTAACCACCACAAACCACCTCACCCCACCACCTCGCACCACATTGCACCACCACTCACTAACCATATTGCACCATCACTCACCATCTCCATTTGCGTTCACAACTAATCGCACAACCTCGCTTCCACGTTGTGGAACCACCCCACCACATTACAAAGCCACAGCTTGTCGCACCTACCATCCATTACATTTTCATTTTGATTTTTTGGCATATGTTAATAATTTAATAATGTAGATCTATGAAAGCACAGAGAGAATCTTGTGAAAGAGAGCCACATGTTGCACCCACAATTATGCTAGCACGCCATCTATAACAAATTATCCAATCTTTTGAATCACCCCTTAAAATCTCAAGCACACTCAATACTAATAATATAAATAAAACAAAATTTAGTATGCAGTTGTCCACCCTCAATACACTGCACTACACTCCTACAGCCTAATGACACCAGACTGTCCGTCCATTCACTGGTCTTTACCATCAACTAATATGGGTCCAATTAACAGCTAACCGGGTTTCTCTTGCGCTTTTGATGATTAAGAACATTCACAATAGACTAACTCATGAAACTAATTCCATACAACTCATTATGATTCAAAATTTCCGACATTGGCATTTGGCAACATCATCCAAAAAGCTCAGCAGGTAGCTAATTATGTTCCGCCCTCAATAAACGACACTACTACAGCCTAATGACACCACACTTGGTCCATTCACAGGTCTTACCATCAACTAATATAGGTTCAATTAATCAACTAATATAGGTTCAATTAACAGCTAAACGGGTTTCTTTCTCGCAATTTCAATGGAATAAGACCGTTCACAGTCGACAAACCCATGCAACAAATTCCATACAACAACAAATTATGATTCTAAATTTCAACATTGACAACAACAATCCAAAAAATGAACCAAGCATACCACATACTACCGCGGTATTTGAGGGTGTAAGGACCCGTTTCCAGAGGGCGGCCGAAATGAGAATGCACCTTGTGATTCTGCTTCCCACTTTGATCCTCAAGCTTGAGCTCAAACAACGCCCTAACATCAGTCCCCTCGTTCGCAAGCGCAATGAAAAGCGAAACATAATTGGCATTATCCTCAGGGCTCTTTCCATCTGGATAGAAGTAAATTGCCCAAAGATAACCTCCCACCATGAACGTATCCGAAGCTATATACTTCCCAATTCCCAAACCTTTCGATAACGAATACCCATTGATCCGGAACTCGTGGCTTCCGTTAACGGTATCGATTCGAGCGATTGATGAGGTGAGTTCCGAGGAGGAGGAACACAATCCGGGTTCTCCAACGCAAACCCTAGACATTCCCATCAAATATTCCAATTAGGGTTTGATTAACTGATTGATTGTTTGATTGATGGTACGAGAGAGTTAGAGAGATTGAGGGAAGTATATGGAATTGATTTGGGGGGGAATTGTGGGATGGATGATGGGTTTTTGAAACACTGGAAATTCGATTACTTGAACTGGGAAAAATGAGGCAAGTAGGAGGAGGAAGTCGACGAGAACCGATACGATACGATACGGAGTAAACAGCGTGTGGACAGCTACAATAATGGAGTTCGGTTGGGGTTGGGTTTCCATTTTGGTTCCGTTCTTTCCCACTTATTTTCAATTCACTTTCAGTTGATTTGTTAAGTTCGATTCAGTTCACATCAGTTTTTTTAATGAGTTAAGCCTACAGATTCACTTCAATTTAGTCTTATTCAAATCACTTTAGTCGAAGAGAATGGGGTCATAAATAATTGAAATTAATGAATTAAAATTAAAATTATTATTATGTTTTCTATGGATTTTGAAAATTTTGTCACTTGTATAATACTTAATTATAATCAATTCTTTACGCCTTAAGGTAGATTAAGCTTATAATTTTTCAGGTTTTCGACGTGTTGTGTATTTTCTTTACGGAATTACTTTTTCATAATTGTGTATTATTCAATCATCCCTAAAATTTCATAAATTTTCCAATATTATCCTTTTTTTCTCTTTTTCATCATTTTTCTCCTAAGACTAAACCCTAATTTTTTTCATCAAAATTAATTCTCGTCAATTCTAAAACTGATTCCATCAATTATTTGCGAATTAAATATGGATCATAATTTGTTAATCGATATTTGATCATAAATTAGTTTTAATTCATTAATTAAGGGATTCGATTTAGGGTTGATTGAGTAACATTGAATTTTAGGGTCTAGGATTTAAAGCTTGTACGTTTTTTTATTTATTTGAATTGTATTTTCTAATTTGAATAGCATCGCATTAATTTCATCTTTTTAATTTTGCTATAATTTTAATTTTAATCTTGAAAAAATAATAACATTAATAATAACTTTTTAGGAAAATCCAAAAAAAAACCGAAAAATAATTGAGATAGTCGGAGTGGTTGTGGTCGGCGCAGTGGGCCGAAGTGGTTGCCGGCGACGGGCGTGGTAGAGTGGCGGAGAGAGATGAACTTTGAAGTTTTGAGATATTTTTCTCTCTAGAAACTTATGTGGGGAGCGGAAATGGAGGGGTATGATAGTAATTTTGAGGTATGATTGAGTAATGTCAAAATATAAAAAAGTATCACCCTTTTTTTATTGTTTTTTACATTATTGGTTAGCCAAAATTGTGATTGAGAATATGAGAGATAATGCAAACCGCTAGGCTAATATGTCATTGATGCATGTTCGGAATAAGTTAAGATAACATACTCCTAAGAGAACTAACTAGGAAAACTAGATATAAATAATACTCCCTCCTCCCCACAATATGTTCCCATTTGTAAATGGCACAAGGAATAAGGAATGGGTAATGAAAGGTGTTAAATTGTTTGGTGGATTCAAGATGTCAAATCAGAAAAGGTAGCCAATAGGAAGAGAGTATAATGGATGAATAAGGAAAGTTTTGAAGTGGGAAAATCTTAGTGGAGTTTCCTTTTAAGAAAAGTGGGAAAATCTTACTGGTGGGGAGGGAGTAGTGTAAATTTATTTTGATGCTAACAAAAATGCTCCTATGGTTTAATGTACCAAAGATATCTTGACTTAGTGATTAAAAGGTTTGATCGCTTTAACGTAGAAAACTTAATACTCTTATGTGACTCATACAATCATCGCCTCTGTGACTCTGTCATGCTCTCTTTGACTTACAAAATTGTTCATTGTAACAAGTTTGTGACGGGATTAACCGTTACTCTACTTACTCATATACTTGGATAAAGACAAAGTACATGCCGCTCTCAATGCATTATGCTTTTTGCCTTAACTAATCTACTTGATCCGTCAAGTGATAAGTGATACTTAGTACGAGTATTATTTTTGAGGATTAAAATGAAATAATTTCCACAAACAGCAGAACGAAGCCAAGAAAGAGCGAGTGATAGAATACAATAATGATGGGAGCCTTTTTTTTGCCAGCAAACAAAAAGCATCAGATTACCTGCTGTTTGGGTTCTCAGAACCCATATTACATCATTTATTGAATTTAAAAGTGACCTCATAAACTACAACTAATAAAACATAAACAGTAAAGGAAAGGCGCCGGATGATAGAGATGAGTTGTTGTTGAACGAATCCTTGAACATGAGTGTTATCATCCACGCTATCAACACAGCAACTGGCTCCCAGATAACATCCACACATATGAACCATAAAGTGACGAGGCCAAGACATGCTTACACACTTCCGAAAAAGGCGTAGAAAGAAACGGGAGAGACCATAGCGGTGAGGCCTGCCTCTAATGGAGAAAAAACTCCTACGTCTTAAAGATCGAACCCTACAATCATATGACAATAGAACTAAAGAACCGAGCAACATGCATAGAGTCGAGGATAAGGACAACTCAAAAGTCAAATCCCTAATAGAAAGTCTGATCCAAGACCAATCGATGGTCATAACAACTCCCACCAAACGCAAACAGGCCTCCTTAGAGAGACTTTTATTCGTAAGAAGAACTAAACTTAAATTTATTATAAGGAAGCTACTAAAAAGAACAACACGAGAGGTCATTGTGGAACGAAGTCACTGAAACCCAACCACACCTCAGAACCTGAAATCCACCACGACAAGACAACCCAGACCCAAAACCGTTCAAAACGAGCAACCCATACACCGCCCCGACAGGAGGGACACCAACGTGACCATCGTCCACAGAAAAAGAAGAAAGACAAGGAAACCAAAAGGATGATCGAACCAACCAGACCCTAACAACCACACTTGTCAACCAGCCAAACAGACTCGACCAAACGAACCAAGAAACCAAACCGAAACCGTACAAAACCGAGCAATCCAAATCTGACAGCCTCGACGAAACCTAGAAACCTAAACGTATCCATGCAAACCAACCGACCAAACAAACACAGACTAAACCGGAGGGTGGGGGAGGGGGGAACACCCAACTGCATTAGTCGATGAAAGGGGAGGGGGAAGAAACACGGACTTGAGAGCACACCCTAAATCGGGAAGGGGGAAGACGGTTGCCGGAGGGCGAGGGGAGGGGGGAACGCCCCCGGCGAACCACAGACGGCGAACAGATCAGAGCCGATGACAGGACGGAAGGGGGACGAGGTCGTCTGGACGGAGCCGACGACGACGAACAGGCAGGAAGCGGGCCGACGACCATCATCAACAACCAAAGAATCAAAAGAAAAACAAACCGGACAATGGAGGACGGAATGGTGGCCACCCCCGACGACGAGATGGGGATGGGGGAACGAAAATGAACGGACTGAATGAGGGGTGTAGTGTACAGCCGGCCGGAGATAGGTCAAAAGACGATCAATCTCCGGCCAGCAAGGAGCAGAGATAAGGGGCAGAGGGTGGTGGGTCGGCGGCAACAACAAAGCCTAGGGTTTTAGGGTTTTACTGTTTGTGGTGCGTTTAAGAGAGAAGGGGGGACTTTTATTTTTTTAGAGAGAGAAAACGAAAGAAGTAGAGTATGTTGATTAACCCACTAGTTTGCAAGTTTTTTTTTTTTTTGATGAACGAGGGAACCCGCAGCTTGAACCTGAAACCCTTGGGCCAATGACCACAAGTTTTAACCACTAGGCAACACTCTCGGGTGTACGCATAGTTTGCAAGTTGTTTTTGAGGTTATTGAGTAAATTGTAAGCAAGTTTAATGATGATAGTCAAATAATGAGAGTTAATATCAATCAAAGCTATGTTTTGGATACAAGCTCAACTCAAACGGATTCAAAGATCCGACCCCTTCTTCACATCCAACATTCCAAACCGCCAGACTTACTTGCAAACGAATTAAAAAATCAGATTTATATATATCGCGATGATGAATAGAACAGTTTTCAGATAAAACTTAAAACACACTTTCCATTTTCAGGAACTCAACATGACGGCCGCGCATCCTCAGCCCTCTGGCGCAGGAGCCGGCGCCTTTAGCAACGGCTGTAGTGCTTTAACCACGATGCTCATATTAGGCCTGAACTCTGATTCATATTGGACACAAAGCGCTGCAACTGCCGCCAACTGCAAAATCAAAAATTATGTTCCCCACCTTGTTAGCTTGCAGCATTGCAAATATGGGAACAAAAACGACATACGGAGTATAATAATTGCAGCAGCTAGTCCCTTGTTAAAGGGTATCATGTTAACTTTGCCGTGAGACCAACCCACTTGATAATCTTCCTAGTTTGAATTATAGTCTCCAAGAAGCTACTTTGACTCAATTTTTCTCCATCAATTTTCTCTTTCATTTTTTTTACTTTGACCCTAGAAGTCAAACTAGGAAGAGTATTCTCAAATGGGTTGCTTTCATGGTAGTATTATTATTACAAAAAAAATCATCTGCAATTTTGTGTGTTTTACTGAGTTGAAATCAAGAAGATACCTTAGCAACTCCCTTTGCAGGGTAATCCTTGAGTCTAGGGTCAACACATTGTTTTACTTTGTCCTCGCTCAGTCTCGGAGTTGCCTAACAGTACAAAAAGAACTGGTATCAGGTTTCTGAGAAGAATTGGGAAGGAGGGAAGAGGATGATCGTGCTACTCACCCATGTCACAAGACTTTGTTGACCACGGGGCATGGTGTGATCCACAGGTTTACGGCCGGTGAGTAGTTCCAGAAGAACCACACCAAAACTGTAAACATCACTCTTTTGCATCAGTTGTCCAGTCATGGCGTACCTGAATTGACAGTACCAAATGTGTTCAAATTTAGAATTTTGCTAAACAATAAACACCAAAAAAAGACACCTTTATAGATACTTACTCTGGTGCATGATAGCCAAAGGTACCCAACACCCTGGTGGAATGAAGACGAGCAGCCATATCAGGAGCCTGATTCGAGAGGTTGAAATCAGCAATTTTGGCCTTGAAATCTTCGAACAAGAGCACATTACTAGATCTGATGTCTCTGTGGATAATAGGAGGTTGAACCTTCTCGTGAAGGTACTCCAACCCCCTTGCAGCATCCACTGCAATCCTCACTCGTTGCATCCAATCAAGTACTGGCCCCGGTTGTGCACCTTGTACACCTTTCCTGCCTGCAACAACGATTCACAGTAAGAATTAACAATCACTAATTTCATGTTACGTTCTTAATGTCGCTAAATTAAAGAAAATGTTCGTACCATGTGAGACCGAGCTAAAAACCCTATTATTAATAAGTAAATAAGGATTTCAACTGGACTCAACCGTGAGACTGTATCGCCCAAAAAAAGCATTACTCTAATGTTAGTTTTCTAATATAATTTGAATTAAGAAGATGTTCATACCATGCAAAATGTCATGCAAGGAACCCATTGTAGCAAATTCGTAAGCTAACACCCGCACATTTCCCTCCACGCAGTAACCTTGCAGCTCAACAAAATGCTCATGCTTCAAATGGGAAACTTTGGAAACCTGTATCAGGTTATCAATATAAGAAACAAAATATATTAGATTAACAGACCACTTGATGAAGCATAAAAAATCACGGAGTATGATAAAAAAGAGTAGTGCTTATAGTTTCTCGACCTGTGTCATAAATTCAACATTGGACTCTGACTCTTGGGAAACATCAAGCTTTTTTACGGCCACTGCCTTGCCACTTTCCATCGTAGCATAATACACTCTTCCATAGGAACCTTCACCTATTAATGCCTTGGAACCAAAATTATCGGTTTTTTCCTTGAGCTCGTCCAAAGACAAGGCAGGTACTTCGATTGTTGGTGCTGTCTTTTGAACTTCTTCTTTAGGAGCGGCTGGTTTTGGACTTTTGGAAGCTCCTGTTATCCAATGTAGAAGTAAACAAGATGAAACACGCCATTAATAGGCAATTTTGTTAAGAAATATAAAAAATGCTTCAGTCACCGGAAAGTATAAAATTATGATAATTTAAAAGAAAATCATTTCCAAACTCCAAGGGTAATCAGAGCCTTAGTCCTGAAATTATTTGGGATCGGCTGACATGAATCGTCCTTTGCAACCACCATGGTCAGATGCAGTGACTCATACCTCAAGTTACAATTACAAAAATACAAATATAGCGCTTAAAATTTGAGTTTTTACTTTTTAGAAATTAGAATAAAAATTAATTAGAAATGTAAATAAATTAAGTGGAAAAAAATAGTCAACTCAAATGTGAGAATAAAAGAATTAAATAAAACATATGCTTTGTCTAGGAAGTACACAGGCGATATTCATGAGGACATTACTTAATCGGTAAAACATAATGAACAAAAAAATGGAACACCAAGAAAATGACAAGCCAAATAAATTGCAAATTCTTTACACAAAACTCCAACACCGACACATGTTAACCATTCGCTGCATATACGACAGCTGAACACCAAAGACACAAAAAAAAATTCAGATAGAAGAAATGGTCTTCAGCTGATCAGTCAACAGATGTCAAATATCTCGTAAATCAATAACCAACCCTCTAACCAACCAACCATGTTTGCATTATAACATACTTGAGTCAATTCACACAATTACCAGTTAGCTGATATGAATTGATTTGGCATAAGCTAAATAACTGCAGAAATATATTTCACCCAACCAAATCAAGAAAACAACTTTCGCTGCTGAAATTCCGTTTGAATCATTTTGTTTGTGCTACTAATTGTTGAGATGGAGATGTTGAAGAAGAAATCAAAGTGGATAATAATAACAATATCAGGCACAATATGTGTTTTAGTTTTTTGTGGTAAGTTAGGGTACATTCGAAAGTGTAATGAACCATTATTTAGTATATAATCGAACAATGCTTATCATGTCATTTTGTGTCTTAACTGTAAGTCACGACTTAAAGCTTTAAGCTGCAAGTTACGACCAACATTTGGCAGTTTTAGACAAACATCGCTAAATAGAAAAATAAGAGGATATTATTAGGCAGTGATTCACAAATGGGTCTAATGTTAGTTATGATAAGGGGCCATGACGATCTTAAGCATACACAGTAAGAATAAAAAGATCCTCAGGACAAACAGTAAGAGGAGACATACGGGGTCCATCCATGACGATGTTACCTAACAATACAGAATCACAACATGATCCCAACTGCTCATAATAAATCCAAGTATCCAAAGGCCAAAGGCTAATTTAAAATATGATAGACAACAAACATATCAGATCATAAATTCATAATTCAGGAGCTGTTGAACTTCATACATAAACTAATGTGTCAAAATTAAAAACTTAAGAGCCCGACCTTCAACGACCAACTGTTCATTTACTGCATGCGTGGGAATGTCCGATCAAACACAACAAACTCCATATTACTTTAACTATCCCAAATACCAACAAGGAAACATCGGAAAAGGGTATGTATGTCTGTTTAAGCTGATCGTCATACTTAAGTCACTACAATCAAGCACATAACATATACACATAACATATAGTCTAAGTATAAAGCGACATACTTTCGACATTGTTCCTTGGACTTTGAAATGGCTCGTCGTTTGATGGATAATTCTCTTCTACATGGCAGGTACAACAGAGCCACTTCCGCATCCTTGAAGTCGGCTTTCTCAAATGCAGATCGTCTTTTGAATCTACGTCAAGCCTTTTAAAGTAGCGGGGCAGTGAAAGCGGCTACACAATAACAAAAACACAATAGTTAGATCCCATGCTAACTGTAGAGGACATGTATGTATTCCCCAAAATTTCATCCACCAAAAATAAACAAACAATTCAACTTAATACAACAAATGATCATATAAAATCAACCCAAATACACACCAACCAATCCCCCGAGTTAATGTTCTTCAATGGAAACGAATCAAACGGTGTATAAAATGTCGAATTCACATATGATTGCATGCATTACAACAAAAATTTAGGGGTCAGATCATACCCTAAATTGAAATCAAACAAAGAGGTAAAAATCAATATATATGAAAAAATTGATATCAAATTCAAAACACCCACAAATTAAAATGCAGTCCTCACCCCATAACCACGGCCGCGAAACTTGTCGTCCATCAATCAAGAACACAAAGAACCACGAATTTCAATTACTATACAAGAGAAAAAGAATCAAATCAAAATTTAAGAAATGTCACCTTAATTTTTAGGTAGAAAGCAAAAAAATATAAATTAGAGAGCCTGCGAATTAAAAGGGGTTGATTATTTACTATTATTCTAAATGGATTCACAGGAGATTTTCAGAAAAAGGATAAAATTTTGCTTGGAAAACCTAAAAATTGAGCCAAAAAAAATAAATAAATAAAAAGGAAATTGAAAGAAAAAGATTGAAACTTTGAACAACCCCAGAAAATAAAAGCAAGAAAAAAACATGGGTTTTTAAAACAGATCAAGAAAGTACATCCGGATTTACAGGGAATATGAGTTGTATCATTCAAAGTACAATGAAATAAATAAACAAATACAGAGTATATATAATAATAATAATAATAATAATCCTACATAAAAAAGACTGCAACTTTATGTCGGTCTCGTCTCACGCATGAAACCGTCTTATTCTATACACGTCTAAATACAAAGGAAAAAAAAGGTATGAGAAAAGGGGGATGAGAGTAAAGTAGGAGTAGGAAGCAAACCTGGTTTGGGGTGGTACCAAACAAAGTGGGAAGGAAGGTAAGACAGCAAGTAAGTAAGGAATTGGAAAGAATATGATTGATGATGATTGATGATTTGGGTGTGTTTTTTTGATTAAGAATTCAGGAAAGAGAGAGTGAAGAAGAGAAGACGAAGGCTTTAATTAGAAGGAAGGAAAAATAATGAGGTTTGAGGGACCAAAAAGATGGAGGATGAGGAAGGATGAAGGGAAGAAAAAAGGGGTGGTGTCTTTTGAAACTCTTTGACGGTTTGTTTGATTGTTTCCAACGTTTTTTGGCCGGTGGGTGTGGATTGGAGTTGATCATTTGCAGGTTCGGGTCAGATTAAGTGTAAAAATTTTGGTCCATGGATCAGTGGGTTAGCAGGTTTGGGACGGGTTTGCGGGACGGACCTTTGTATATTTTTGAAAATATTGTGTCCAAGCCTGCTAAAAATTCGGGCCGAACAGGACGGGTCAATCGGAAGATACGTTCCATGAACAGCTCTAGTGTGGGTGCCGTTTTATAGAGTGTCCACCTCCTCTAAGCCCTTTCGCATAATCTTATTTGTGACGGTCATATCCGTCACAAACTTGTGACCCGTTGTAAATTTGTGAAGGATATATCCGTCAGAAGGGAGACTTACTCAGATTCTTCTAACATCTTTCATTTTAGGAAATTTTATTGGTACTGCATGTATTATTGTCTTCTGATGAGGTCTCGTGTAAGATTGTGAGATGATCTCACGATATGATTATTGTGATATCTCTCATGATACGATAAAAAGTACTTGGGCGTCAGTGGTGGTTTTGGTTAAGTTCTGGGTGATTCATAAGATGGGCCAGATTTGGGTTATGAAGTATGTTGATCGAGTGAATGGTGATGGTAATGTTGGTTGTGGTGGTCCTCGTTCTCAATGAACTACGGAGTATGTTAATTGCTCATTGTCTTTTACTATGTCTTTTCGTTTAACCTCCCCTCATGAGAAGGTAGTAATGGATCTCCTTTGTTGGACATGGGTTGGATTCGTGAAAATAACATACTTTATGGAAACTTTGGATAGAAGATTGGTCGAGGGGCTGTTTTTGTTCTTTATTTGTAACCTAAAATTTTCAAACTGTTGGAAAGGTGGCTGCGTGGTGGTTGTGTGGCCATGGTGGTTGGTGGTGTTAATGGGGTTACGGTGGTTGTTTTAGTAGGTTGAAGAAGATGAGTTTGGTTTGGGTATTGTTAAATGGGGAATGGTAGGCATGTATTTGTCCAAGCCTAGGTGGATATCATTTTGACAATTAATTAAGTTTATTCTAACCCGAAATGATAATTTTTTTTTATTTTTGAACGGTATTTTAATAAAAAAATCATTTGATTGTTTCCAACTTTTTGGCCAATGGGATGGGTGGGTGCCTTTTTAGAGTGTTCACCTCCTCAAGTCTAACATCTTTCATTTTAGGAAATTTTATTACTCCGTAGTGTTACACGTATTATTGTCTTTTGATGAGGTCCCATGTGAGATAGTTTCACGGTACGATTATTATGATATTTGTCCTGATACGACAAAGAGATAAGGGAATGGACCTGGGCAAGAAGTGGTAACAGTATACACCGAGGAATCAATAATTGCCTTGCTCGGTCGTCCGGTCATATAATATATTGGATCAACTACAGTTGTTGACATGCTAATTCACACACCTATCAAAGAAAACCAACAAGCCCTAAACTAATGAAGTCAAGGAGGGTCTTATGGGGCTTGACTTGTTATATACTAAAAGGGATGTGGGAGCCGTATATGACGAAAATGGTAGCGATTTTGAACGAACTTGAAGAGGTTGTGCGAAAGGGATATGAAACTATTATCGTGGTCTACAAGTCATGGAAGCTTTGAGGATGGAAGTAAAGGGAGGAACATGTTTTTTTAAGTACTTCGTAGATGATATCATTCATATTTGTAATTCTTCCAAACTTATTGTGTGATCGCCGATTAGGATCAATAACAGTGTTGTTAATGCTTTAGAGTATGTCATGTCGTTTGCGATTTGGAAAGCCATATATATGGAAAATTCAAAGAACTTCGAAAGACTTTGTGGTCACTGATCACGATTAGTCATTTTGACTCCCAGTGCTATTAATTTTTTATCATCTTAAAACTCCAACTAACCCATCAACATTGATGAAATCCCCCTAAGGTGACTTTGATGAGACTAGAAAGACTCAACAAAGAGATCCTCTTTGGACCAACTTAACTACTCGGTATTTGATTTCTTTAAATTAACGAATTATACCTAGTTGAGTTTTAAAAAAGGAACAACCATAACATTGTGATTGCACAAACAATTAATCACATTATAATTAGAAACGAAAAAGATTCGAACCTAAAATTTATTGCCCACATTACCCCTCTAAGCAATTAGGTTAAGGTTCCGACAAAATCAAATTAATTAGTAGAAATTAAAAATAGCGTTTGACAATTACATATTATAGAACAATGAAATTGTTTTATGTACAAATTGATTATGCCGTCCTAATATGCGGCTAAAATAATTAGATTCGAAGTAATATATACTCTCTCTTATCCATTCAATTCTTTTACACCTACTCTAAATAAACAATCTAATCAATTTTTTACATTCCTCTTTTGGCAAAACACTTTACATTGTAATCCTCCTATTCTTACTCTATTTACA
Source organism: Agrostemma githago (assembly GCA_958450325.1). NCBI lineage: Eukaryota > Viridiplantae > Streptophyta > Magnoliopsida > Caryophyllales > Caryophyllaceae > Agrostemma > Agrostemma githago. The sequence continues at coordinate 73,269,799 of OY288247.1, read as the reverse complement.
CAAAATGCCACAATTTTTTATTTACTTTTAAGTTTGATGGACCCATAAAATCATTTAATTTACCAATAATACCGTTACTTTTACCACTTTTCTCAAAAGTGTTTTTCTTAAAATGGTGAAATATCTTACTCCCTCCCATCCATTCAATTCTTGACACGGGGGTTTCACAATTTTTAAGAAAAGTGGTAAAAGTAAGAGTATTATTGGTAACTCAAATAATTTTATGAGTCCACCAAACTTAAAGTAAGGAAAAAGTAGTGACATTTTGTGTAAATATAGTAAGGATATAAAGATTATAGGGTAAAATGTTTTGCCAAAAAAGAAAAGACAAAGAATTGATTGGATTGTATACTAAGGGTAAAGAATTGAATGGATGAGAGGGGTAGGTAAAAAGATTGGATAGATAGGAGAAAGTACTATCGAAATAAACCATTATCAAATACTCCATCCGAGTTTCTAACATTATCCCATTTTTCTTTTTGGACTGAGTTTGATCTTTTACCCATTTTTCACTTTAGATCATAAACGTGTGGTTTACGTTTAACCCAAAAATAAATGGGGCAATGTTAGAAACTTGGAGGGAATATATAAAATTGATAAATTGAGTGTCAATGAACTGCTTCTGTTTTTTCTTGGATTTACGTTTTAGCAAACATGTGCAAAGAGATATTGGATTTCATGAATTTGATTTGATGATTGACGTAGTTCACCAAATTGAGAGTACAATACATACTCACCACGTTAACCATGTCCATGTGGTTAATAATTTCAGATTTTTGATTGATGGAACATACCATTATTTCTCTAATACTCCAATCATGTTCATGGCGCCTCTACTTCTCCTTCTACCACCCTATTAATAATAATAATAATAATAATACCCTAATTAATTTTAATTTTGGTTCATCTTATTTATCGTATTAATTACTAAATTATATCCTCAACATAATACTACTTCGTATATATAAATAATAATAATAATAATAATAATAGTAATAATAAGGCAAAATTACATTTTACCACCTAATATGTTCAACATTTTACAAATTACCACCTAATATGTCATTTATTATGAATTACCACCTAATATGTACCTCAATTACCGATATCACACCCAACTTCTATTTCGTAGACGGTTTTCTCAAATTTTCGTTTTTCAGAATTAGGAATGACTAAACCTTATCTTAAATGACAAAATTACCCTTATTTTCATTGATTATCTCCTACCTCCCCAAAATCTATTTTCAATTACCAACTCAACATACATCTAATTAACAATCAAAGCAAAAATAAGAACCCAAAATCTATTTTCAATTACCAACTCAACATACATCTAATTAACAATCAAAGCAAAAATAAGAACCCTAATTCAATCAAGCACCTGGTAAACCCAAATTTCCCAAATCATCAATCTCACATTCTCACCCAGTTAATCTCGCTCCAAACTTTCTCACATCAATCAATCTGGGTTAGTCAGGTTCGCTCTTAATAATCAATCTTGCTCCAAATTTATTGAAATTTGAATATCATTCATAACCTGATTCCAATTTGCTCTCTACTTGGATGGAGTTAAGAAAAAAATGTTACAATTTTTCACTCGAGATTATTCATCTTGATTGAAATTGAAAAATTGAGATTGATCTTTGCAGGAAGTAGGTTGGAATTGAAGAAATTAGGGTTTAATGAGTAAGAGATGATATAAAAAAAATTTATGTCTTTGATTTTCCACTTTACTGAATTGAATTTTGAGTGGGTGAGTAAATGATAGATTATGAGGGTAGTAGTTAATTAATGAAAAATAAGGGTAATTTGTCATTTAAGATAAGGTTTAGTCGTTTCTAATTCTGAAAAACGGAAATTTAAGAAAACCGTCTACGAAATAGAAGTTGGGTGTGATTATCGGTAATTAAGGTACATATTAGGTGGTAATTCATAATTAATGACATATTAGGTGGTAATTTGTAAAATGTTGAACATATCAGGTGGTAAAATGTAATTTTGCCTAATAATATTCATAAAATTGTCGAAGGTTGGTGGCACAAATTCCTTCCAATTTCCCCCATTCTATGCTGTAGAAGAGCGATTTTCAAAGCTCTTCCCGCAATTCGATCACTCGATCGCTGATTATTAGGCTAGATCTTCTTTGATTCGGGGATCGGATTGCTCTTTATCTTCATTTTTCAACTCCAATTGCAATTTCTGATTTCTGATCGGATCCATTAGGGTTTCGCCGAGGTTCCACTCTATTTCAATTACTTCGATTGGATTGGATTGTGACGATGGCCACTGCTCAAGTTTCGTCGGAAACGGCTAAGAAAGATGAGCTTAGAGAAGCTGGTAGACGCCGGGTAATCTCTATTATTGTCTAATTTTGATCCTATTTTCTTGCATTTTGATTTTACGATTTCCTCGGATTCAGCAATGTTACAATGTGTGTGTTTCTCCAACTTTGATTGTCTTTATTGTGTACTTTAGAATATGATTGCCGAATTTCGAAACTTTTGGTGTTAATTGTTCCCCCTTTTTTGGTGCTGGATCTGTGCGCGGCATGATTTTAACTATCCCTTGTGACATTGATACGCGTTTGAGTTATATCATGGTTCTGGAGGTTTTTGTGGCTGCATTTTACCACATTTTGTGGTGATATTGGCCGCATTTAGCCAAATTACGCAGCGACAACTGAAACCATGACCGTGACAGAAACGAAGGTTTACGACTATGGGGAATGATGATATTATCTCTACCTTCGTTATTTAGGCATCTCGGAAAGTGGGGTAAATCTTAAACATAAATGGCATGATTGTTTGGTTTGCCAGAACTCTCAGTAGCGGCTGTGTTTGAAGTAAATGCGTCAGTCTATTGGAATGAAGTAGATTAGCCTTTTTATCTTTTCTTCGGTTAAAAAACCAAAGACATTTGGCTACCAAAATTGGTTACTGATAATAGTCGTTTTATCGTGTTGCCATCCCTGGGAATCTGGGATATCAGGAAAATGAATCAGAATTAAAAAAACCAACATATTGATTAATTCTTTGTAATGTGCATATATTTGTAGCTGGAAGAATTCAGAAAGAAAAAAGGAGCAAAAAAGGCAGCAGCAGCAACAAGTCAACCTCGTACCTCTAACTCTACAACAGCTGAGAAACACACATCTCAACATGATAACATTGGTTTTTCGAGCGATACTACAGGAGAACATGGTTTCACTCGTGATACAGGATCTGAAACAGTTCCACAAGCCCCGGTGAAAGTGGGAAATAGGAATGATGCTGCAGATATAGAGAACAAAAAAGATTCTCTTTTTGTGAAAAGTGTAAATTTTCCAATTCCTTCCTTTGAGACTGATGTTGAGGACGGAAAACATGAAGTTGCAATATCTTTAGGTACGCACGGTAGTCTGCATGATGGTAGTAACAGAAATTTCTCATCTACTTTTTATGGAGACGATAAGAAAACTAATTCTTCTCCAAGCCTTCCAAACTTTAACGACAGCACCACAAGTCATTCTGCTACGTTTTATTCTGAGGGACACTTCACCAACTTATCACATCAGTATGACAAGCCCGGTTAGTGTAGTAGTTGCTCAGAAATGCTAATTGCCTTTGTTTTCAGTATAATATTACTTTTACTTTTGGTTGCTGTTATTAGTTATAGGTCATGTGGAAACTACTGCTAAATGATTACAATATACGGTTAAGGCTATGTGTTTCCGTCTTATTTACTTCGTCATAAGCTAGAGGCACTTTAGGTATTTAGTTGTTTACTGTGGTGTTGCCAACCTTGTTTATGTGTTATTCGGTTCGAGCGATTCAGCTGATGTTCGGGCATCATGATCCCCTGTCATGCAGAATCAATGCACCATAATATTGGATCTCATGCATCTACGTCGGACCTCAGTCATAACCAGCATAGATTGCCATTGAAGAGTGCTCTAGCTTCTGATATTAATGTAAAAAGTCCTAGTGATGCAATTGGGAGTTTGGATTTTGGTAGCCAACAGGGATCTGAACCTCTCTCAGAAGGTCTGAATTTCAATTCAAGTGGCCTGGTGCATGACATCTCATACTCAGCTGCGGCCGAAACACATTTCAGGAAATCCCGCCCTTCTTTCCTTGATTCTCTGAAAATTGGTAAAGATTCTCCTGCATCTGGCCCACCTCGTGGTGAAAAGGAAAACCTCACAATTTCTAAGCTTCCAACCAACGATTCTGTAGCATCATCATCATGGGTTCCAAACCCCACAACTTTTGCTCCCGCTGAACCTCTTCCAACGACAACGTATTCAAATACAAATAGTGATTATTTTGGCAATGGGTTTATGGAACAAAAAAGTTTAGAGAACTCCATGGAAAATAAGCTTCAGTTCAATTCACATAGGCATAATGAAGATTTTGCTGCTTTAGAGCAGGTATTTTTTTTCCTTCGGCTTTTACTGCTCTTTTGATAACTTCATTGCAAAGGAGCCTAAATGATTTAATCTGCTCATACAATTGACGTCTTAAACATGAGTAATATTATATGGTTCAGTTTTCTTTTTTTTTGTCCTCCGTTTTTGTCTTGCGCGGCTCCGACACTTTCTCCGCCAAGATAATTGTTTAATTAATAGGTTTGGGTGAGGATTCCTTACTAATTTCCTTGAATGACCTGTCGGCCATGGGTAAAGCCCCTAACTGAAGCTTCAAAGTGACAAAAACCGTACATCGGGAAAGGATATTGGGCCTTGAGGTGGGAGAGGGGGAAAGTGAGTGTGTAGGTTTTGCTGGAGGGAGCCTATTGGGCTTGGGGTTCACATCTAGAGGAAGGTGCGGCTGTTTGGCAGGTAATCTTTGCAGGGTGAGGCTCAAAGGAATGAGGCGGAGGTTATAGGGTTGGCGGGGAGGAGACTGTAAGTGGCTGATAGTTCTAGGAGAGAGGGAGTAAATGTTGATTAGGTTATATTACAAATTTGATTATGTGGATGCTTTTAACCTTTCATATTAAGTTGAGTCTAACAATGTTAATTTTTTGGTGATATGTTAGTGTTATTTAGCGTAACTTGGTAAACAAACATTCTATACATGGAAAAAGAAGAAGTGGGAAGAATATAGTAGAACACCCCAAAAAGGAAAGCAAGGAAAACCTCTCATTACAGAAGGAGATTCTGATTAGGAGTTAAAATCTTGAATCATATTACTTGTATAGTAATCTTAAGTTGCGAAGTAAGTTATTGCATGGGAATTCTGCAAAAGAAACTAAAAATATATGTGCAACTTGTTTTTTTCTTCCGAGGAACACACCTTTCTCTCGTGGTGAGATGGTGACAAAGAAGAAATTTCTAACACTAAAATTTCCTTAAATCAAATGTCCTCTCTTTGTAAGTCTCTCATATATTTTATTGTATGATCTGCAGCACATAGAGGATCTGACACAAGAGAAGTTCTCTTTGCAACGATCAATGGAAGCTTCAAAAGCTTTAGCAGAGTCGTTAGCTACCGAAAATTCGTCCTTGACAGAGAGCTATAACCAACAGGTTAGTGGTACATCTGTAGAGTTTTTGCATGATTTCTTTAGCTTTACTTACTTGATGTACTACAGGAATTTAGATTTCATCGAAATCGTGAAACATATCCAGCTGGAATCTGGATGTGTTTTAGTTTTGCAGTAAGTTTAGTTCTTTGTTCTCTCTATTTTCTAAGTCATCCGGTGTTTGTGACTCATGGTGATAGTCGGAATTCGTAATTTGGTGTATGATTGTGGAGGGGATAACACCTTTTGAAATCTGATTATGTTGATGTGTTTTTGTAAATTTCCGCCTTTCATCAAAATGATAATTTTGTCCTTAATACAATAGCTGTTTTTGTTGATAATTTTTGTGTTATGTTACTCGATTTGATGCCTCTTTTCCTTAGTATTGATCTTCAAAGTTACTGTGTATTTACTTCCTCTAACTCCTTAAAGTTGGAGTTCGAGGGTGTCATTAGTGGCGGGATTTTGGTCTTAGGAATGAAGAACGAATATGGTACGGGAGGGATATTTCTGTTAACAAGTTTTTAATGTATGCACATGATGGTGGGTTGTACAAGAGAAAGGTTACTGTAGTTGTTTCGAGGTAAGGAAATGTACCAATTATGATTCAGGATTGACAATCATTAGCCTCGCAAAGAAATAATACTCACTGATTATCACAAATATGTAGTAGAGATATCTTTCAAACTGGATGGATCATAAAAAGAACATAGATTTGACTTGTCTTCAAAGATGATTAAAAAAAGGGCACTCCTTACAAGCATTGGAAGTTTGGAACTTTGAAACACTCTAACCAAAGGATCGATTATATAAAGTAGGATGCAATTTCTAACTCCTTTCCAGTCTTTCATAGCTTCCCCATTAAAGGGTCTCGTGTACATGTAAGGAAAACTTAGTCTTTATCACTCACCTGTAATTCCGTAAGGATGATTTCATGATAATCATCACACCTTATGAAGTTATGATGCATCACCAAATATAGAGCGGCCATGCTTTCAGACTCGGGAAGTATATATGTGCATCAGCAAATATCGACCCTATTTTCAGTATTATGCGTGGAGAATTTTGAGAAGTGGGGCATTCCAAAGAATAGGTTGGAGTATATATTTGCGCACATTTACTAGTTATACATGCAAGTAAAATATGTTCAATGCTATCTATTTGATTGCCAGAAAATTAGTACACTTTGGCTCCATTTACTGCCTGGTTTGTTTATTTGGATTTGTTTAAAAGTTTATCTATGGCAGAGTCTTTTGCTTTCTTCAATTTGGTTGCCTGACGTGTTGGGTTATCTCCAGGCGAGCCTTGTGAGCCAGCTAAAGAATGAGATGGAAAGATTACAGGAGGAAATCAAGGCGCGGTCGGTAAGTTTCCTTGATTTTGAATGTGATAATGACTACATTTTTCATGCATGCTGTTATGTGGATGAAGTTACAGCCTTACAGGTGCTGTGATGTAGATTACGAAATTAATGTTTCTGTAGACTGATAATTGTGCTGAAGTGTTGTGTAAACTTCTTAGTGGGAGAACTAGGCTTGCATGTTTAAATATTCTAATATGAAGTAGGTTGATCTAGTATTATTTATCTCTGCTTTTATAATTCTGTCATATTGGTGTAGTAGGTTGAGCTTGAGGCTATAAAGGCTGAATTTACAAACGCGCATCTTGAATGTAATGCAGCTGACGAGCGTGCAAAGCTATTGGCTTCTGAAGTCATCAACTTAGAAGAGAAGGTGATGAATTTTCTTTTAATGCCTTCATTTACTCAAGCTTTACGTGAACTTGCTTGCATCAATTGTGCATAGGCTTCACCAGAGTAGATACTTACAGTTTGGGGTGATCAACAGTGATTCCGTGCCTCAGTTGACAATTTTAAGAGCTTTTCTCACAAAAGTCGAGTGTGAATTATTTTTTTATTTGGTTTGTTTATTTGAATGCTCCAAAGAAATTGATTTATTCACAGTGTTAAATATTGGCTGTCACCATTCACAACTGAGTTACTGATTTCATGGTTAGAGCGATCACATTTTGTGGCAATTTTTGCTTTTTTTAGTGCAGAAACCTTAAACTGAGCTAAAATGTGTACTTGTTTGTAAGAAACATAATGCTATTGTTGGTTGCACATGAAATCCATGAATTTTGAAAATTTGTTGTTTGGCTGCCAAAAACATGGCTTCTCAAGGATTTCTAACTCTTACGAATATAGGAATTCACTTATCTAACACCCTAGATAAGTGGAAGTTCCAAGGAAGATTCAATTCCCTTATGCTAACAAGCAACAAGAGTTATTCTGGCTAGGGATGTTGAAAACTTAAAATCTTCATATGCCAATATATATACATTAAATTCCCTTTCGCTATATCACTTACGTCACAATGGACCAAAATATTCACTATTCATTCTATGTGCCTCTGTAGCAATAAATTAAAAGGACTCCCAAAAGTGTCTCATGAAGGATATGTTGTCTACATGTGGCTCTGTTGGTGTTTTGACTCCGTAACAGGCTAGCCAGGAAGAAAAGACCTCTACCCACTCACTTCATACCTTTGAAGTGTAATGTGTAAATGCTGATTTTGGGGGAATGGTTTTAATCGTATATGACTATATCATGGGGTCATTGATATAAGTCTCTCTAGGAATTGTGTCAAGTATGTGGTGCGGACACTATTAAGTAAGCCACACTTTACAGGTTGAACATCTTTTATCAGTTGAGTTTTGTTACCTGTATCAATTAGCTGTTCCAGTTATTACTGTGGCTGATAGTCACAATCGTGATTGGTTGACCATTTAAAATAAACAAATAATATTTGTCTGAGTCACTGATTCAATTTACTGATGGCTAGTGGTTAATGTGCTCGAATTTCTCTAGTTCTTTGTGAGATAGACATGTCTAAATTTTAACTTATTTTTTAATTTTTATTGTGTAGGATCTTATTAGATTAATGCTATTGGATGCTTTTCAGTCTTTCTGTTGTGTACTTCTGAACTGGATTTGTGTTTTGATATTGTTCTGTAGGCCCTTAGGTTGAGATCTAGTGAGTTGAAGCTAGGGAGGGCATTGGAAAACTCGAATGCTGAAATTACTTCCTACAAGTATGGATTTTTTTTATTTTTTATTTTAGTTGGGAATGTCTTGTTTGTTGTTGTCTTCCTTCGATGATGTTTCTTATTATGCTTATAGTGCAATGTTTCTATTCACTTTCTCTTTGCTAAATCATTACTTAGTGTGATGTTCTTATGAATAGATTAACATCTCATTGAATTATCATGCAGGAAAAAGATATCTAGCTTAGAAAAAGAGCGTAGTGACTTGCAGCAGACTATTGACGCTTTACAGGAAGGTACATAATATTACGAAGTTTGCAGTTAATTTTTTGACAGAAGAGACAAAAAGCTTTCAATTGGATCGACATAACATGCTAATGCAATGATGGTATCCATTTGAGGATTGACCTTTGAGCATTTTTGCACAGTAGGCAAGGGTACAAGGCTACAATAACTATAAGGAGCTAGTTTAAAATCACTGAAATCAGTCACATCAGATTTCATCGCGTCTCTTTCCACATTAATAAAAAAATGCTTCATTGACACAGAGAAGAAGTTGCTGCAGTCTAAATTACGCAAAGCTTCTATCAGTGGAACTTCAGTAGATCTCAGTAGGTCACAAAGCAAGATAGATGCGTCCACATCTACAAATGATTTGGGTATGTGTATATTTTCCCCCCTTCTTTCCTGCATATTTAGTCTTCCTGGGTTTGTTTGCTACTTTGCTTCTCTTTGATGTCTCATGGCTTGTAAAAATTCTAAGTCTAATAAATTATTTCCCTCCATGAAATAAATTGTGACATGTCACATGATTCGATAATGTTTTAACGTGGCTGGAAAGGTGAAGGTATACCACATTGAATGTTGGAAGGACTGGTCTAATGGCCCCCAATGCTGAAATTGGGGGAACAAATGACTGCTTGAGATTGTACTGTATTATCAGTGGAGTAGTACTCCCTCAATTCAAATCCAAACTACACATTTCTTTTTGACACTATTCACAACTAAAGAGAATTTTCGATATTCTCGACAATCTATAAGACAAAACATAGTCACGTGAGATCTTGTTTGATTCATCTTTACGAGTAGGTCAAGAATATCAAATTTTTATAATTTTTGCGAATGTAAAAAGAAAGATATCGATGGTGCAAAACGCGCCTCGACAAATGTGCAAAAGAGAAATGTGTAGTTTGGATTTGAATGGAGTGAGTAGTAAGCTAGTAATAGTGGCAGGAACTGAACAAACCAACAGTCTGTCAATTGGATTGACCAACGTTCCATATTCTGCGACTATCATCTGAGATTACTTCACAGGCTTTTTGATTGATCAGAAATATACGTTGGAGTTTTGCCCGTGTGTCAGATACTCAGGACCACTTGAATTGTTCCACCCAATTCTCTCTACTGAATAATTTTGAAAGTATGTTTTTTAGTGAAAATGTGTGAAATATTATACCTCAATAACACCATGCAACTTTGGCTTCAGGGCCATACAGACATACATTCTCAACAATAGGACGTCCTCATCATAATTAATTAAATATATCCCCAATCATTGCATTATTTTAGAGTATGTTTGTCCTTGTTAATTATCATTTTTTGATCTCTACATATTCCTTCTGGGAGCTCTTACCAATGGAGTGTTTTCTGTTTGAGGCATATTGTTGCATCCTTATCCTACTAAAAGTGTTACTTTCTCTAGCTTTCATCTTTATTTAGGTTTAGGCTATCAGCAATCATTGATTTTTTTGTCTCTGGCTCTGTTTTTCAGGGAACACCTCGGAGCAAGCTTCATCCAACATCCAAGTGCACGATAATACAGACAATTTGCTCTCTCTTTTAGAGAACAGATCTACCAGTTTTGAAGATTTTTCTACGATTGTACCTCCTGATCAAGTGCAAGTAATACAGAATATTAATTCCCTAATTTCTGAGGTAGGTTATCTCTTCCATTTTCCATGTCTATTGATAAATGTTAGCATTTGAGTGTCTTCAGCTAAATTACTGAAAATTTGATTGCAGATAATGTTGGAGAAAGAGGAGGTGACACAAGCTTTAGTAAGTGAAGTCTCGACATGTGCCAAGTTAAAGGTAGTCAGACTACATTTGAGTGTCTTAGTTCAGCCCTTTGGAATCTATTTTACATTGTGTGTAATAATAAGTTGTGGTTTTGATTTGAAGGACATGAACAAGGAGTTATCCCGCAAACTTGAAATTCAAACCCAAAGACTTGAGCTATTGACGGCTCAAAGCATGGCAAGTGAGAATCCTTCTGCCAGACAGCCCATGGGTCCTCGTACTGTACGTGAGACTGTTGCCTATGCAGATGAAGGCGATGAGGTACTTTTGTTTCTTGTCATCAATGTAGTGTCTTAATAACTGTGTTAAACTGCTTGATTAAAATAGTTATTTTTAGTCCTAATATTGCTAAGATAATACTCCGTACTGAACTGAATAAAAGAAAAGCAGAGGGTTACAGGGAAAATAGGTGTGAGGGTAGGTTGATTCGGTTTGACAAAAGTAGGTAAGAAAATTGCAAGATGTCGAAACATACTGCATGTGACGTATTTCAAGCATTTGGCTGTAAGTTGTGGAAAAGCACATCATATGTTATGTTTTGCTCCAGAATTTGAAAAGACTTCCATCTAGTTAGTTGTCAGTGACCACTGAAATCGAATTTAGTTCTACTAATACATCATCCACGTACTGTCAGTTCTGATAACTGAGATACTTTACCCAGTATAAAGCAGTGAATGTCAAAGTTTTCTACCTATATGATATCGTGGGTAACTGGGTGTATCTCCAGAACCGAGTCTTATGTTTAACGAGATTAATTACCATGGTCTAACTCTAAGCTTTTTTAGTGTCTAGTTGTCTACTGTGAATGATTGTTTGTGTGTTATACGGATACTATCAGGTGGTGGAGAGAGTGTTAGGGTGGATAATGAAGCTATTTCCAGGAGGACCGTCGAAGCGAAGGACAAGCAGACTGTAAGACAGTTTGGTGACCTTTTAAGTTTTAAGTAAAAGTCACATTTTGAGATGTAGAGAGCAGGGAAAAAAAAGTTATTATGTACAACCAGTGTTCAATATTTTACACCATTTTTTTCAAATCTGACATCTACTTTGTTTTTTTTGCTTGGTGGTGGATACGATACTACTCTATGTGAAACTCTAAATTCATTTGTTTTATAAAGAACAATAAAGCTATCTTCTTTTAGTACGAGCGTCATCCTTGAATCCGTCTCCTTCGAGTGCACAATGATGATCAATCATATTAGTCGTCGAGTTTCCAAGAACGCCTGGTGTGAGATATAAGTGGACTCTCAAAAGCTGATCCTAACCCGACCTGAATGTAATCCGAAATAACACTTTATTTTTCAACTGAATTGAAAATTTTGAAAATTACCTGCAAAATATGTTATTTTTTTCTTTGTATATGACAGTATGAGCCGCACTACTTGTCATACACAAAAATTAGAAGAGACGGTGATACTCAATAAAAATTAAGAATAATGATTTATTTTCTATTACGAGTAAAAAGTAAAGAAAACAAACCTTTGTAAAAGATTTACATTGATATATCAAAAGTTATATCGGAGATTGACTCCCATTAATGTAACTGTATATGAACTTAACCCCTGTGGGAACCCTAAAAATCGTTACCATACGAGCCAATATTTTCCAAACCTTGTATCGATGACCCGTATCTTACTTGCACCCACTCGACCGAACCCGTTTCACAGATTTATTTTATTTTCTTAAATCTGATAAATATTTTAGTATATAGAGTATTTCTTGATCATTCAAAAAATAAATTTTGTGTTAACTAACAAAATATAGAGATATTTGTTTTTCCTGGAGTAGGATACAGCTGCGGCATAGAAGTGTATAATCGATCATTAATTAGGGTTCTGTAATCAACCAAGATAATTGGAGGAACCGGATCTGTTCTATAGGTTTGTGCCTCGGTATTATATATATATATTCCTGAGATCGATCTAACCAGGATAATTGGAGTATAATATAATGGAGATGGTAAGGAAAACTTGCATTGACGATGAACATGATCATGTCATTAAGTTCCGAGGTAGGTCCGTCTCCCAAGACATATGGTTCGAAATCTTGAAGCAACTTCCTGTCAAAACATTGGGTACATGTCGATGTGTATGCAAAACATGGCATTCCCTCGTCGCTTCCCCTTGTTTTATCGCTGCACACCTTCGACATTACACCCTCAACCCCCTCAATTCCATGCTTTTCTGCAAAAACCGGTATTGTTTTTCAATACAAGAAGAAAAGATGAAACGCGAGCACTGCATCTTCTTCCGTGATTCGTCTCAGCTGAAACAAGGAGTCAGACTTGACACCTCTGTGTTCCCTGTTGTCGTGCCTTGGTATCGTACTCAGTATTCATCCTTTGATCTTGTCGGGTCCGTTAATGGTTTGTTGTGCCTTTTGGACTCTAGTTGTCTTACCCCGACAGGCCGCGTCTTTATATGGAATCCCCTGCTTAAGAAAACCATTCAACTTCCCATGTCTTCATCTATGTGTTTTGATCCTGTATTGGGGTTCGGCTATGATGTCCGAAAACATGATCACCGGGTTGTCAAAATAAACGACGGGGCCTCCTTGCCGCTGGTAGAGGTTTATTCACTTCAGAAACGGACTTGGAGAACAGTCGTCGTCTGTGGTAAATTCTTGGTAAACAAAAACTCGACTGGTCACGTCTCCCAAAGACAGTGCTTTTTGAATGGAGTTATTCACTGGCTTATTCCAAACAGACGCCTGCTTTTGTTTGATGTCTCGGATGAAGCATTTTCAAAGATGGAATTGCCCCAAGATATTGATGACATTTATGCGTGTAAAACAACTGTGGGTGTTTTCGAGTACCAAGGTAAGTTATCAGTGTCCCAATGCCACGACCGCGTGGGCTCTGAGATTTATGGTAAATGTCAAATTTGGGTGAAACGAGACTACAATGTAGGGAATTCCTGGTGCAAGATTCTGTGTATTGGAATGGTACATGACGACTTGTACACTGTCGGCCCTGTCGAATACTTGGGAGACAACGAGGAAATAATCATGTCTGCGAAGGGAGACGACGACAGGGGAGAGCTGGTGTTATGTAATCCCGAGACTAAGGAGTTTAAGCAAGTTGGTATTCGCAAAACTCAATCTACTAGCTTTCGTACTTATACTCCTACTCTTGCTTTGCTCGACCTAAAGACCGACCAACTCGATCTCACTACTGAAGAACTCGAAAGGTATATACATACATACATTATTCTCCTAAGTTACTACATACATGCATGTCGTTTTGATAATTCAGTGACGCTTGAGACATGCATATATATATGTAAACAGGTTTCGAAAGAGGAGGAGGAGGAGGTTGCGTGATTGGATTGCTTGAACCAAGAGTCGAAGAGGGAAGAATCGATCTACAGGTACACTACCATGCATTGCATGATCATGATCCATCAAGCTAACTGCAGTACAATGGCTGGTACTCTTTCCGTCTCAATCATTTGTTGTTTTTTGACTGACGAACGAGATGTACGGAGTATAATAAGAGAAATGTTACTGTAGTTGTTTGTAGTAGAGATATCTTTAACTTGACGGATCATAAAAAGAAGGAAAAATTATAACTTACCATCGTGTATTTGTCGTATTTTACAACATACCAGACTACTAGTACGTACCACAACGTATTTCGTTTATTAAAAATTACCACGTACACTTAATCATATACTCCGTATAATCCCAATTCCCACTGTATTTCAATCCCAAATGTTATTTTACTTAATTCTCGATCTTCAATCGTATATTAACTAAATTAATGATCATAACAATTAACCTATCATCAAACAAGTAAATGCCTAATTAAGTAATTATGAATAGGAAAAGTTTACTTTTACCCCCAAAACAAATCAGCAGCAGCAAACTAACAATCCCTAATTATTTTACAACAATCCAAAACAAAACATCCAGCAAACCTACAATTGAGCTTAAACATCGATTTTAGTAGCATATGTGCTCTTTAGAAAAAAATAAAATAAGGACATGCTTTTAGGTTTATAATAAAACGGGCGATTGTGTGTTATTAGGGGGAGCCGCTACTTCAACTAGTAATTCTGTTTCCAAAATGAAAAAAAAAAAAAATTAAAAATAGTGACAACGTGGACCTCATTGGAAAAAAATAGTTTCAGAAACACGCTAAAATGAGACATAATAATTTAATAAAATTCATCAAAATGATAAAAAAATCTCCAAAATACAAGCAAGATCTACATTTATTATAGATTAGTTATCTTAGAGGGCAACGTAGAATAATATTATATATAGAATATTCCGATTATCGACAATTATCCTTGTAAATATCCTGAGTAAAATATTACTCGTATATACCTGAATAGATACTTTTTTTTAAGTAGAGTAAAGATACACGGCATACAAGCAAGTACTGTACTGTGTATCATTAGGGTTTTCAGATCAAACCATTGTTATTGTTCAACCAATTATCCTTAAAGATAATTATATTGGAGGATGGATGATGAGTGACGACCTTACTTGAACCGGATCTGTTCCAACCAGGAGAATTATTGGAGGATAATGGAGATGGCAACCAAAACTTCGATTGACATCGTTTCAGACGTAACCAAATCGGTCTGCAAAGACATATGGTTCGAAATCTTCAAGCAACTTCCTGTCCAAACATTGTGTACATGTCGATGTGTCTGCAAAACATGGCATTCCCTCGTCGCTTCCTCTTCTTTCATCGCCATACACCTTCGACATTACACCCTCAACCCCCTCAATTCCCTGCTTTTCTACAAAACCCGGCCTTGTTTTTCCAACGACAAGAAAAAACACGAGCACTTGGTCTTCTTTTGTGACTCGTCTCACCTCAAACAACGACTCACACTTCACACCTCTGTTTTCCCTGCTGTCGTGCCTCGCTACTCGTCTCCTTCTTCATACTTCTACCTTGTCGGGTCTGTTCATGGTTTGTTGTGCATCTCTGATTCCAGGTGTCTGAACTCGACAATGCGCGTCTTCATATGGAATCCTCTGGTCCAGAAAACCATTCAACTTCCTGTCTCTCTGTCTATGTCGTATTCTTCTGTGTTGGGGTTTGGATTTGACCTCCGAAGAAATGATCATCGGGTTGTCAAGATAAACGATGAGGTGTTCACGCCGTTGGTGGAGGTTTATTCGGTTCAGGAGCGGACTTGGAGACCCGTTTGTAGTGGTAATTACTTGGTAGATAACTCGATTGATTTCGTTTCCCAAATACATTGCTTTTTGAATGGTGTCATTCACTGGCTTATTCCAAACAAATGTCTGCTTTTGTTTGATGTATCGGATGAAGCGTTTTCAAAGATGGAATTGCCCGAAGAAATTGACGACAACATTCACGCGTTTAAAACTACATTGGGTGTTTTCGAGTACAAAGGTAAGTTATCGGTGTCCCAATGCCATGACTTCACCAACATCGTCAACACGGACACTTATGGTAAATGTGAGATTTGGGTGAAACAGGACTACAATGCAGCGAATTCCTGGTGCATAATCCTGTGTATCGGAATGGTACACGGCTTGAAAACTGTGGGTCCTGTCACGTACTTGGGAGAAGACGGGGAATTAATCATGTCGCGTAGTAATGGATTCAGGCAAAAGCTGGTGTTATGTAATCCCATGACTAAGGAGTTTAAAGAAGTTGGTATTGAAAAAACTCATTCTACTTGCTTTGGTACTTATACTCCTAGTCTTGCATTGCTCGACCTCAAGATCGACCATCTCAACACGACTGATGAACTTGGAAGGTATGTCGTCCGTAACAACTTGAATCGTACTCCCTCCTATTCCTCTTTTTCTTCAAGATGGTGGGAACAGGTCGACTGACCGTGACAGACAGTCGTCGCAGAATGTAGGATATTTGTTAGGTGACTATATATAAAGATGAAGCAATGCACAAAGAATGGAAGGGAGGGCAGGATAATGTAGAAAGTAGGAACAACAAAAAATTTTAGTTTTGTGTCCAACAACTATGAAGAAACGGTCTCTTAATAATTTATTTAATTAGGGGGTGTTTGGTTGAGTGTGTAGGAGTGGACTGAAATGATTTAAACTCCTTCCAATGCTTGGTTGAGCCTTTTTGGTATGGAGACGCAAAACCAAATGTACTATAGTCACTATTAAACTTATTCACCTTTACTTGTTTTGTTGAATTGTTTAGGAGCCTTAGACGGCACGTACATTATTAGTGTTCAAATGCCAAATGATCTAGGATCGACCAAGATATCGAACAAGGAAGGGTTCTATTGCTATGAATGTGTTAGGTGTATGTAATCTATCCTTTTTTGGAGTTTATATATGTACAAGTGTACAACCTGGTTGGGAAGGATCAACTCATGATGGTCGTGTCCTTCGAGACACTATTATTAGTAGACCCAGTGACTTAAGTTCCTCAAAGGGTATTCTTAGGTCTCCATTCTTTTCAGTACGAACTCAAGGTCGTATAGTTCAGGCTTGTTCCTTGTTACATAACCCCATTCGAAAATATATGCCTACTGATTACACAATTTATGAAGAATTAGGTGATGATGATGATCTGATGAGGAAGAAGATGACAGTGATGATGATGATTCAGATGAAGAAGTACAGTTGATTATTACTTTGATTGAGACATCTGTTGAATTGACTAACTATCGGAACACTTGAGCACAAACTATTTATAACAATTGGAGAGCTAGACGTAATCAAAATGCCTAAATTATTTCGACTTGTATTGCTCATGTTTCTTGAAATATTATATTTTGAATGTTTTGATAAGTTTGCAAATATTTTTTGAGCTAATTAATGTAATGTATAATATACTATATGTGTGACGATGAAATGCAATACTTTTATTTAACAATTGGATTTACATCATTAACATTATTGTATTGTATGTAGCATGGATGTCGGGCAAACATCGCAAGGTAGAAAAGGAAAAAATAAGCGTTCTTGGACTAAACTTGAAGAAGAACATCTAATTGATGGCTTACTGGAGTTGAGTAATGACCCACAATGGAAAGCAGACGACAATTTCAAGAGTGGTTTCAAGAATAAGTTGGAGAATATGCTGAACAAAAAAATTTCAGGATGTGATTTAAAAGTAGTTCCTCATATTAAGTTTAAAATTAAATGGTTCAAAGATAAATATATTGCGTTAATAGAAATGTTTCGCACGTCTGGCTTTTCTTGGGATGAGGAGAACCATATGATAAAGTGCGAAAGACAACCTTATGAAGATTTTTGTAGGGTAATATTCTTTGCATTTTTTTAAAAAATTGAATACTTATGGAGTAATAATTTTTTTGCCAGTTGATGATATATAATGTGTATATTTTTTTCAGCTAAATAAAAGTGCTCGTGGATTGTGGAAAGTTCCATTTCCACATTTTGATAAGTTGACAATTATATATGGTCCTGATCTAGCCACTGGAACTAATTCCGAGACTTTTGCGGAAGCTGTAGATAACCAACAAAATGAGACCATTGACTTTAGTAAAGACGAGAGTGATGAAGATGACATATTGGATGACGATGAATCACTTTATCAGTCTACTCAATTTAGTCCAACTGAACCTACTTCAAAGAAAGCAAAGTCGATGAAAAGTTCATTGGAGAATAACTAACAAAAAACAAAGAAGAGAAAGATGCCCAAGGTTGTGGATTTGACAACTAACGTCTTTTAAAGATATGCCTTCAAACTTCTCTGGTTTTATGAATGGAATGAATATTCATATGTCTACTATTGCAAATGTTTTATCAGCCACTCAATAATATGAACATGCCATCATGATCCGTGAGCAAGAATTTGAAGATCAGAAGAAAAACTTGATAAGCGAGCTTCTTGGTGTACAAAGATGACTAGGTTTGAAGCATTACTAGCCGCACAAAAATTGGCATCTAATCCAAGTGATTTATCTCCCTTTTACCAGATTCCAGATGAAGCATGAAAGAGGGAGTTTGTTATTAACCTCATCCAAGATGCACTCATAATTTGAGGTATACATTTTTTTCATGTTCTCTTTTTGAACCAGAATGTTTTTAATTTTGAAGTTTGCTATGAAAAATTTTTGATTAGTTTTTTTATGGATCATTAAGGATGGTTATTTTTGTTATTATCTTGTAGTGATTAATTTTTAATTATAAATAATGGTTTTTAGTGTTTAACAAAAATCAAAAGAAAACAAAATTGAAAATTGAATCTACATGTATTTGAACCAAACATTATGAATGTCAATTACAATCTATTAAAGAATCGAAACAAACAAACATTAATAAGCACAAGGTTCTGATTTCATCATCCCCTTCTACTCGTATTAGAATCCGTTCCATTCCAATTGTTTGCAACAAAGTGAGTCAATGAGGGGTGAATGTTATATATTCGGAATAATTCCTCTTTAGTATTGAAGATGGACTTACTCTAGTGGTTACGACAAAATTATTGTGAATGATAGGCTAGGTTCGAATCTACGCTCACCCTTATCTTATTTTAATGCACTTTACGACTTATTTAAGACAAAGAAAAAAAATAGTTTGACTCGACACAATCAGATACATGATTATATTATATCTGGTAGACGGGTATATTCCAAATTCAATAACCCCTGAGTCGATTAAACTCGACAAGAAAATTCCCGACCCAAATCTTACTCGAATAACCAAAAAATTATCCGAAAAATAGCTAACTGATATAATTCAATCACATCCAAGCCAATTAATTCTTTGACATGCTTATGACTTAATTAGATGACTCATAAAGAGTATAAAGATTAAATAGAATTAAATGAGTGGATTTCATGACATCTCTATATTAACTTATTACATAACTACGAGTATTTTTTTGGTCGAAGAAATATTTGAGCGAGATTGATAGTAGGTCTCCTGAGAGACGGTCTTTTATTAACTTTACTGAGAGACTACGTATACAAATATAAAGAGGGTACACTTCTTATAAAAAGAGGTACAAAAGAAAGTTATCATCTAATGGTACGAATAGAACATAAAATGGTATTTAAGAGTGGTACTGAAGAGTGGTCTCTCAGTAAGTTATTGAGAGACCGTCTCTTCCAAGATTTTGTGCTTGATATATACGCTTAATCTTAAAATATGGACAAAATTAATTACCTCCAATTACTCGGCCTTGATGGCTTCACCAAAGTAACTTGGTGGTATTTCCCGTGGAGTTGCGGGTAAAATTTCAGAGACTCTTTGGAACTATAGTTAACCATGCATAACAAAGAATAGCTAGCATCATCAAACTTATTATAAGCTCATCCAAGATGCAAAAAAAAAAAAAAAAAAAAAGATTTTATACCTTCAATTCCTTGTATTTATTTCTTATAAATTCTACACCGGTTCGCTGTTGGGTTGATCGCACCAAATCAATTATCACACGAACACATCTTTCAAGTTCGGATGCTTTGTATCTTGTGTACGTTTGCAGGCTTAATGTCTGAAACACCCAACAATTCAAGATGCCTTGATTTACTTTTCAAGGAACATTAAACCTGTAATGCGACTAAGTACGCTCTTCATGAATTAAAAAAAAACATTAAACTTATTAGGTGTATAACTTACCCAAGGATGGATGTGTGGACGTAGAATAAACCTAGCGTAAAACACAACTGCGGCCGCTATATTGGAGGGTGATACAAGCGTCAAGTCCCAACAGAGCAGACAAAGCTCGGCCAGATAAGAGGTCATGTATTCCAATGGAAGATCTACACGATCCTAGTCTCGGGAAATTAATTACAGAATGAAATCGATCATCATATCTAAATATTCAAAATCGGCATATATATATATATATATATATATATATATATATATATAGACGAATGAATGATTAAAGAAGATGGATAATGTATATATACCTGAGGGGTGACTTGCCTTATGAACAACCTTGAAAAGGTAAGGACAGTCGGAAATCCCAAGTCGAACTTGATACACTTGAGTATATCCGACTCCATAGCTTGAATTTCTTCTTTGGCATGCACATGATGACGAGTCTCTTGACTGAACTCCGTCAATGGTCTAGTGTTACTCTCTTCGTACTTTCTAAGAATGAACCCTCAATCAAACAACAAATAAATAGCAGTTGGTTAAGATTAGATTATCTGAGAATGAACGTACGTACGAGGCTACCCAGAGTGCGGAAGCACCAAGAAGGTCCATTTTGTTATCGTCAATGGATTTTCTCATTAGGTATCGATCATGGATCAATGCTGCTAGGTAAAGTGTCTCCGGAACACATTGAAACTTGTCAGCCACTCGAACCAGCCAGCATAACGTCGCATGTCTCTTTGTTTTTGTAAATCGTAGGGTTTCTTTGTTTTCCAGACGTGTTTGCTCAATTTCCATGCGATCTTGCCTTAGCTTTTCTTCCTATAAAATTAAATGAACTGATCAAATTAATTAACATTCCTGCTATATAAAAATCAAAAGAAACTGGATTATATTATACCTCTCGTTCCCTGAGATACTCGTAAATGTCAGTAAGATAGGGCGACCACATCTCCATTTGGTTTTTAAGAGGAGGTTCGTCAAGGATGTTCATTCCGTTTTCTGGAGGAAGAACTACTTCATGGCATTCTAAATCACAATAATTCTCGTTGAAAAGTTCTTGGCATTCTAAATCGTCCATTTCGATTTCTGGAGTAACAACCACCTGATGGCACATTCTGTTTTCTGCAGCAGAAGCTGATTATCATCATCACACAGGAGTAAAACACGAGTGGTATATACAGTTATAAACACTCTAAACTAGAAACAACAACCATTTCTACATCAGAATGAAGGTGGTGAGACGATGAGAGAGTATATATGAGAATCACGTACACTAGCTTATCAATAGTTTCGACTTTCGAACAACTATGCTTCCTCTGGCTTAAATTTGTGTATGTAAGAGACAGAGATCAGATGGTGGCAAGTTTGAAAATTTGGTTTTTATATACTCGTATATAGATACTAGATTTAAATGCCATGCACACTTCATGATTCAATTCTGGCTTTGATTTAAATGCGATGCATGAGCATGATGATTCTGGTGATCAAGATAGATGATTTAATGTGATACGGATACACACACGCATGCATTACATCTAAAAGTTTTGATATACCAAATCTTTTGAGAATCAGGTTGTTTCATTCACTAATTTAATTACTCATCGTCTTCCTGTTTTTCTATGTAGACGGCGGCTTATCTAGCATTAGATAGTAAACATGACGCACGAAGTTTCTTGCTACTCGATCTGTACGTTATACACACAATTCCATCCGTGTTTATCTCTCTCATTTCATTTGAGCGAAAAGGGGGAAAACGAGGTTACTCAAGCATTTTGTTATTTTCTAGTGTATTATTAGGTGCTTAAATATCGGGTAGAGACGGATTTCAAAAAATTTACCGACTATAAAAAAATGTCAAATAAATAATAAAACAAACCCACCACAATAATGATGTCCAGTAATCATAGACGTCGCTATATATAGTGGCCGGGTCTGTCTTGCCACGGTCCTATCGTCTTCTTCCATTGGACACTATTAAGCAGTTTTATTCCCTCGACGAAAGTTCCACCTAAAATAAAACGGTACAATTAATATTTCAAATTTCTCGTGATTTTAATTAGTATTTCAACGTGGAAAAACCGTGTATATATATACCTGGAAAACGTAAGAACCCGGGCTTTAACGCGGCTATCATTTGATATATATCCTTGCGTGACCCTACAACACGAACAAATAAGCTTTTCTTTATCATTTTAACCATGATCTTCCTCGCTCTAATCTCACAAATTCGTGGTTTAACTACCTCAACTCCTTGGCTCCTCTCTAATAACCTTCTCTTCACGAATTTTCTTCGTCAATTCCAGTGCATTTTTCAAGTAATTCTATGGGATACCCCTCAACTATTGGCTTTTCTAGGTGGTACCCGCCTTTTTCGAATCACATGTGTACCCTAAATTTTACTTATCAGTCCATATCATAACCAAAGTGTATTACAATTATTTTTTTAAAATGAATAATTAACCTATTAATCAATCTAATTTGATGCTACAACCACCTCTTTTTCTTTACCATTTACCAAGCCACCAAATGCCCATCAAAACGCACTATGTTGTCGGCCGACATCGACCTATCTACCTTACTCTTTTAAATCCGTCAACCTCAATCAGGATGCAAATTGAATAAATATATCATGGTTGATGAAAGTAAAATAGGGAATAATCACTATTTATATCATCAATTGAGAAATTTTCGTTGGAAAATTATAACTTTGGTTACAATATAGACTAATTTACAAAGTTTAGGGTACATCTTGTAATTCGAAAACGATAGTTAAGGATTACCCATAGAAAAACCCAAAATAATAAAACCAGTTCACTCATACCCAATCTAATTGCAAAAAAAACAAAACTAGAAAAATGTTCATGAATAACTTATTTCATGTCCGAATATATATTGATAATCGTAAAATTTTCGTTCAGATTGTTTAATTTCAAAATAGGGGATTAATTACGAAAAAGCATACAACGTATTAAAAGTCTCCGCTTTTAATAATTTTAAAATACAAACATATAGAGTACATATACCTATACGGCTATACACGCGCCATTCCTAAATCACAGCACTTTGCCTTACTCAAACTCTGAAATCTCGACTCTCATGGCTTCCTCTGCTACCGCCGCCGCCATCCTACAGTCAGGGTGCCGGAACGCCATTGACGACGAAGTTGATACCCCCACTTCCTCACCACTCTCAACCTCCTCTCACCTAACCCGACGAGAGCTCCTCCGCCGCCGCCTGACCCGTACCCGCAATCTCTCTCGGGTCTACCGGATCCACTTCTGGTCACTCATGGACCACCTCCGGATCCAATTCCGCCATTACTACTGGACCTATGGCGTCAGCCCTATTTCCCCCCTCGCCGCCCCTACCAATGAAAATGGCGATTTCGGCGTTCTTCCTGAAGGTTGCGGTGAAACCGACACCGCAATTGCGAATAATTTTAGTAATGCTGCTGATTTTGCTGCTGGTAGCTATTGCGGTGAAGGAAAATTAGGGTTAGGGTTAGGGTTTGGGGAGAGTGGGAGTAGTGTTAATGGTAATGGGTTTCGTAGGTGTTCGTTTAGTGCGTGTGAGTTGAAGGCAATGGCGTTGACGAGTTTTTGTTATTTGCATATCTTGTCTGATCCGAATCAGAAGCTTTACAAGCCTTGCAATTTCGTTATCAAAGCGTAATTTTCTCTCAATCTTCGCCTTTTTTTGTGTCGTTATTCGTTGATTCATGCTCCGTTTGTTCGTTTATCTTTGATTAAAATACAAATCACAACGAATGAATAGGGGCAAGTGTTTGTATTGTGATTTTGTGATCGATGAGGTCGCCAATTTTGTGTGTGATTTTGATGCTTGTTTTCGTGGGTATTGGTTTGCAATTGTGCTTAATTTTATTTATCTCGATTTCTTGTGTATGCATTCTTTATGTATCGTTGTGTATCCCTGTCGAACATGAGTATGACACTAGCCAGCTTTTTAATCTACGAGTAGAAAGGGAAAACGAGGTTATGGGAATGAGTTGTTGTGTGTAACTTCCTAATTTTGCTTAAGTTAGAGGGACTGTACTTCGACTTTAAGTAGAGAAAAATGGATACCTCTATTCCCGTATTGCTGATTTGTTGTTTAGACTTTAGACAAAGGAAATAGTTCCCTTCCTTTTCATGTCAAATCCCTCCAAACCAAGGTTATCGCTTTTCTGTAATTTAGACAAATCCGACACTTAGGAATGCACATAAGTGAGATACTTGTAAGTTGTAACTATGTTTAAGTGACATAATTGGTGGGCGCTTAAAATTGTTTACTCTTATCTGTTTTATGAAATGTAGCTGTCGAAATAACGTTAAATTCGGGTATGTCTCCAAGTGTGTGATGATCCATTACTATTAATAGAAGTTTTTCTTTGTGTGTCTCAGTCCTAGGGGAAATCTAGTTTGACATGGTATTGTGGATCAATAAAATCAAATCTTGATGGTTGAACAATTGTGGATGTACAAACTGGAAATTTTCGTGTGCTGATTGGCATTTTAATTGACTCTGATGTTTCAGTTGATTCTGATGTTTATAGCCTTGTTAATTTGCATACACCCTCCTGAATCCTGATGCCTGCTTTTTAATGTAGCTATTCTTGTCTACCCAGTCCAGAGCAGGGACAGATTTTCTGCGGAAGGCCGATACTAAGTTCAGCTGTTCCATCACTGTGTAACATCCACCTGCCGAAAGCACTCAACGATGTTAAACAAGCCTTGAGGAAAGCAGGTCTTACTGCTGCCGCATCTGGTAGACTTGCACCGAAGTTCCATGTTGTCGTCGCCGAATATGTTAAATTGATACAGTCCAAGCGAAGGGCAGTTCAAAAGCGTAATAAGAAAAAGATTATGATGAAAAAGGAATCAGGCAACTGGTGAATGTTTTGGAATGATGTTCATGTGCTGGATAATGCAGTCAGGTTGACAAAATAGTTTGACGAAGCCAAACACTCTACTCAGTCCCGGGCCAGGAATCTCGTTACTCCCAGTACGACGAATTTCGGTATACTTGAGGTATTCCCGGAATCTCGAGCTTTCTTTCTAATGTATGTTTATCTGGATAACTGGATGTGCTACCTAGACCCACGGAGTTGTCACCTTTGTTACTAGTCAACTATCTGCTCAGTTTGCCAATTCATTATAGATTTTTGTTTGCAACTCACAAATCTCACACCCTCCTTTGGCCATTGTATCCATGGTATTTACTTGCAATATCTGTCGGTAACATAGCTGTGTACTACAATGTGGCTGTGTGTTCGATGTCTTGGGTTGTTGAGGTTTGCTAATATAAAGAGTATATAGGTCTTATCGTTCTGTTTTTGCCCAAGTACTATTGATCAAGTATCAATCGCTCGGTTGTGTCAGTAAAAAATATCCCATGTATCAACCTATTATTGGCCTTGTTTGGCAGCCCTTTGTATTTTGTAAAATATCAGCACAGAAAGTTAAAAATTCTCTATGTCATGCCAACACATCACGTAATGGCCGATATATGCATTTCCTCTGTTCCAATCAATTGGAGTACATTTGATCTCAAATCCCCTTCACATATTTTGATAAATGTGTACACTTTTTTTTGGAATGGGGGGAGTACTATGATTGAATTTTACAATCTCACGATTGTCAATTGTACCCAATCTCTAACCCATTTGCTTGATATTCGCCTCAGGATTTGTTCTTCAGCAGCTATCTTTCTTCGACAACAGGAATAGTGTATTTTTCACATAATTTTGGAGGTGTTTTCATATGATTTGGATGCATGTTATTTTTGAAAGGGTATTCTTGGTAGAACCGTCTCATACTAATATCTCATGCTGAATACGTTTTTGTGCAAGATCAGACTTTCCTATACTTATATATGTGACTCAAATTCTTGTGCTTACAGATAATGTATCAGACGGGAGTTGGGTTAAGAATTGTGAGACTGCCAGGAGATATAAATTCGGACTGTGGTTTGAATAGCATCAAGGATTCTAGGGTGTGGCTAATCTACTACTATTACTCATTACTCAAAGCCGCCCTTTGCTGCTCCAGAGAGGGACAATGTCCGTAAAAATGGCGATAGAATGATAACAATTTTCCTTCATACAAAATGTTCTTTAGAATGGGAAAACATGTCAACTACACTACTCTGCTGGAACTTCATTTCCCTTGATTATAGTAATATAAATACCTGAATTATTCTACAAGTTTCATGTGATATCTAGTCTGTTCTTGAAATTTACTGATATACTCAGATATCAAGCAAGAAGAAGAACAAACATGTAACTACAGAGGAAATGCGAATTAATTTATTTTTTTCACTGTTATTATTGCCGGAATACAGTACAGTAATGGAGTGGAAGCTGATCCACTTCAACAAACGATGATGCATAAAAACCGCATCAAATCAAAGAATAAAAACAATGGAACACTGGTGCATAAAAATTGCACCCATTTCAGTTCCTCTAGTCCCGGTTCAAAACCAGGGTTTGCAACCATGCTAGCTAAAACATATAAGCACGAGTCACTTCAAGAAACAAAATAAAGTACTCGTATCTGATACAAGTGCGGCTCAAGAGCTGACAATCTAGCGCGCTGGAAGACCTAAGGTGGAGACGGGGAACTTAGAGACACCACGAGCACACTTTCTATTACCGCCTTTATTGAGAGCACAAACACATATCTCGAGAAGCTCGTTATCTTCCTCAAAAATAAGGGAGGAAGCAGCTTCCGGGTTTTCTAAGAGTTTCTTTGCAGCTAGATACCCGGCAATGGTCCATGTTTGATAAAGCCGAGCTTGTTTCCCTATAAATCGTCCCTTCTTGGTATCATAATACTCTGGCCATTTGTCCACTGAAAGCCTCTTCTCCGCCAAGTCTATTGCTTTCTTCGCTAGCTCTGGCCTCTTCATCTTTACGCAAGCAACTGTAAACTGCAAAAACGTAAAATTAACATACAGCTCCATTTTTACAACCAGCCATTACTGAAATTTAGTTTCTTTTTCTCGCAATACCTGCCACAAGAGAGTCGGCCAAGATCCGCCATTGTGATAAGACCATGGACTGTATGAAAAAGACGATAATTAGTATTGAGAGTTGGAGTTAGCAACTAAAATTCAATAAGTAGAAGGTTTTAGACAGTACGTGTTCTTTGGATCACTGCCAGTAATAATACGCCATTCCTCAAGATCGAGAGCAGGGTAACAAATCTTAAGAGGCATATCCCCTAAAAGATCATCCCATTTCGCCTCCATCAAATTAAGTAGGCTTTCATTTTGCTTGGAATTCCCCAAAGACGATACTATCGACCAAAGGTTTCCAAGGGTAAAGAATCTGAAATCCATATGAGCAGGCTGCAGGTTTCCCATGAAGAAACCACCCTCCCCTGGAATCCAATCTCCCAACCATGACGGTATTTGTTCTGGATATATGTTAAATTTATTGGTTGCATCAGTAGAATACTCCTCCGTTTTATAACGATATATTTCGTTAAGCTTCTTCATGTCAACCCAATAGTATTCCCTTATATGGAACGACAATGCACTGAGTCGCTTATTGATTGATGCTAGCAAATTTTTGTTCCCATCATTGACAGTAAGAATCTCACGCGAGCATCGCAAAGCTGAGTAAAATAATGCCTGTGTGCACATCACAACATCTCAATGGTTACAACCACAGCTCGACTTCTTAGCATGATTCAAAATTTTCAATGGGGTATATGATTCTGACAAACTTACTTGAATTTCAAGAGGATGACCGTGTATTCCCATACGGCGATCAATCATGCAGGAACCATCAGTTACTAGAAGTGTCGGGAACATATCAAATCCGTTAGTCAAACACAGATTAAGGATCAATCGTATTCCAATCTGTACGTCCACCCGTTCTTGCAATGAGTAGTCGCCGGTAATCTTTCCATAAGCTCTTAACAATATAATCCACCACAAACCTTCAAGTTAAACCATAATCATGCGTAAGTCAATAATATCGCTGTCATAAACAAACAAACACACCAAAATCAAAATGCTATGTCACCTGAATCAACAGGAGCCACACGCCCAATAGCCGATTCACCAAAATCCGGATCAAGAACTTCTTCAAAAGCTCCTTCCTTTCCGTCAAGAGGTACCATTCTAACTTTAAAACTCGCTGGCATCAATCCTTGTCCCGGACTGTAGCAATCAACAGTTTTCTCCCAGCTCTATAAATCAAACAATATACGGTTAGTGAAGCTCGTTCCACCAATCACCGGCATTCTATTCACAAGAACTAAGTTACCTGCAACTGCAATGTGTGAAGCAGGAAATTCTTCACAATCTCTCCTTCACCATTGAGTAAGAAAGCAAGTGCCGAAGGAACAAAATCCCGGATAAAAACTTGATCATAATTAAGTGGCTGTTTGTCAGCAGGATCATTGGCAGCCACAGTTCCAACAGGATTTCCACAATAGTTCACGATGGTACTCCTTAAAAGCTTCCACGCTTCCTCCTCCATTTCCGACATCTTCTTTTCACTAACCGCACCTCCAGCCTCATCATTCAACTCCTTTGTCACCTCTACATCAACACCTACCTTACTCCCTCGGTCATCTAACCCTGTAACCACCTCGTCTTCACTTTCCCCAATCAGGAAAGGCTTCACATTACCATTCAGAGCACCTTGTAGAAACAATGTCTCAAAGCTCGGTTCGTTAACTTGAGAATCAACTGACGTGGTGGATGTCGAAGAATTCTTCCTCGAAGCCACATTCGAAATTATAGAAACCCTCCTAAGCCTACCACCCCTATCAACAGATTCAACACCACAATTTCCTCTAATCATAACTCTAGTATCACGAATCCGATTCAAATCAGAACTACAAAAAGCCTTCCGATTCGAGTCATGCTTGAATCTATAACCTACCATCTTTGGCTCACTACAAGCGTATCTACTTCTATGGTGATCTAACCTATATCGTAGCGTCGACGAATTGTTTATAGTCATCAAATGAGTAGACATACTAAAAATAGGTGAACTTTTACAGTTAACCAAGATTTTACAATAGGGTTTCATTGTAGTAACTCTAATTGAACCACCAGTATTCATGCCCAAATAATCCAATCCCAAAGATCACCAAATTTTGATCTTAAGGAGCTAAATCAGCAATCAGGGATCGATCAAACTATGTACAAATCTGTTGAAATCTATAAATATGATCCAACAAATCAAATCAGACCCCCAAAAATCCCCAAATAAGTATGAAATACAATTGCAGGTTAGCAGTATGTACAGATTAGAGAGTAATGAATCAAAATAAAACCTGGGTTTTTACTGGAAATGAAGAATTAAGAAATGGGTAGAGTGTGATTTTAGCTGAAAATGAGGAGATTGCTTGAATTGAATGGATGATTTAATGAGGGTTTGCTTGTGAAGTGGGAGATTGTAAATACTGTTATGGAAGTTGGCTGTTGGGGAGAATGAAGAGGAGGAGGAGGAGGTGGTCATCATATTTGAATTGAATAAATCAAATGAAAAAGGAGAAAGAAAGCATCAAATGACTTTTTTCAAGGTTGTTTACTTTTATGCCCTTCTCTTCTTCCACATGCAAACATGTTTGTTTCTTTGGAAATTGAACAAAGTTTACAAACTTTGATTCTAGTTGCTCAAATGTGAATCTTTAGATTTTTTTTTTAATTATTTTTTTTAAAAAAATTTGTTGTGATGTGATTAATGAATTCGGAGCAAGAATTATGCTATCTTTGATAAAATTAGTTGATTTGAAAGTTGTTAAGCTATTTTAAATTAGGATTTGATAAGTTAGCCGAAATCATCAAAAGTATTTGAAAAAATAGTTGAAAAGTAACTGATACGGAGTATTTCATAAAATGACGTAAACAACTTAGTTTCATAGGTAGCTTTTCATTTCAGCTACCTTATTAGTGAAATAAACTATAGAGTACTTTTTAAAAATAATTATATTAATGTTTACTTATACTACTCGTACATTTTATTTAAGGGCTTTTTCTAAAATGTGCTCAATTGACACATGATAAGAAACATATTATGGGAAACAATCACAAGCAAATCTCATGAGAAATTAAAATTTAAACTCAAAACTACCATAATTGGAGAATTATACTTGTAAATCTTCCTATAATATGTTTCTTATCATGTACCCATTGAACACATTTTAGAAAAACTCTTTATTTATTTAGAAATAGTGATAACCGTTCATAATTTTTTGTTGACTAAGAAGATCAACTACTACTAATATTTGTCTATGATTTTTCTCTTTTTTACCGAAGGCTTACTTTTGTTGGAAAGTAAAAAAAAAAACTTCTAGAATATATGGAAGTCTTGAAAACAGTGTGAATACATATTCGTACTATTTCAAATCTTAATTTAATTAAATTAATAAAGTGGACGAATTATTTACATTCATTGAAAAAACAAAGCAAATTAGGAAGATGAAAAGTAATCTTTGACCCAAGCAATTCAATGGAACACATTTAAGGACATCAAAATATCAAAATATATTTTCATTTTACATTTTCACGTGAATAATAATACTCCTCACATATATTGGAGAATTATTCCGTATAAAGAAAAAATTGAAGGTAGTGGAGTATTAGGTATGTTCTTTTTAACTTATTTTCAGTCAAGTTCAATTCAGTTCAGTTAAGCCAACGAGACTCATTTTGTTTCAGTATTTCAACCCACTTCAATTCAGTTTATTTCAACCTAATTCAATTAAATTCAGTTTAATATATTTCAGTCAAAAAAGGATTTAGTGAGAAACAATCTATGGATAGAATTATTGAATTAGGAATTTTAGGATGGGTGGATGAATGAGATCCAATAAAATTGGGAAAAATAGATGGAAGGGCAAAAATGTGAGGAGCATTGAATGTTTTTGGATAGATGAGGCATGAGTGCATGAATGAGCAGTGGTCGGTGATGATCCAAATAAACAACTAAACAAGTTGTAAAATAAACGTGGAATATTTATATGGATATATGGAGTACAACAAAAGCGACATTTGTGGATCCCGCACTCACAGTCACAGTCACAGTCACAGTCCCACTTTCTGTGAAGATTTTAACATAGTTTTGTGCATACCAGTATTTTATGTGGCGGATAGAGCACGCCACATTACATTTCATGGGCCGTAGATATTCATTCTCGTCATTCCCACTAATATTACACAATGTACTTTGGGCCTTTGGGTCCTTTCTTTCTGTTCCGTCTTTCAACCCCTTTCTCGGTAGAAATGTCAATTAGGTCTCGTTCTTTTGGATTGAAACTGACTGAAGTTAACTGAACTGAATTTAATTTAACTGAAACTGAAATATAGAGACAAAATATGACTCTTGGAGCTGAACTGAACTAAACTAAACTGAAATTGACTGAATATAAGTCCAAAAGAACAGTGTCTTAGTTGGTACAATTTGGTGTGGTCCATGATTTAATACGGTATGAATCCACTATCCACGTTGACATGACACATTGTGGATCGAGGTTTGACAGGGAAGGTTGTGTCTAGCCCAGACACGGCACGCCCATAGACATGCCTAAAATGTAAAGAAATACTTCCTCTATGTTTTTTTATATCTTCTCATTCTATTATAATACTCCACCCATGTATTAAGGGGATGAGAAGATATAAAAAAAATAAGAAAAGTAAAATAAAAGTGGAGAAGTTGCTTTGTCACACCCAAGTGCGACATGTCGTGGGCTTCAATTTCATTTCACTGGCACAACATGCTTGGACTATGCTATATACAGTATTTTTTTACTTTTAGACACTGATCATCAATCAACACAAGATACGACTTGACACAACTCACTCCATCTTTACTTTTTGGTGCATTAGAATATGTTTCATCATTTCCCATCGATCCTGCCAATTAACAAACTTGGCATGCGAAATGTTAGGCTGAGTCGGTTCACATGGGGAATGGTCATTCAAGATCCACAATAGTAAGACATTTCGCGCGTTTATTCATTTGTAAACTATCTAAAGATGAATAAGGGTCTTCAAATTGAAAACCATGAGGGATGTGATTAGCATCACCAACCACCTCTCCCCAATTTAGTTTGTCTCCTTCTCCCTCACCTTTAGGATTATCAGATTTATCACCTTTACATGGATCCCCACCCCTTGTTGAGTTATATATCAAGATTTGTTTGATGTCCTATGAAGATCGTTTATATTAATATTTCCTTCAGATCATTTCGGTATAGTGTATAGGTCTTTCAAACAGTAGGTCTCTAGCTCAAAACCTCATCCCCGGCCGGTTCCAATCTATCCGGCCCCCAGATTTTGTTCCAAGATCGAAGTCTATTATCCAATCCTCAAATGGATTCTATTCTTCTACCTTTTGCGTGTGACCACCTCTCACTCTTTGGAAATCGTCAACTTTGCATAAGGAGAGTCCCTTCTAAATCAAGACTAAACATAACAAACCTATTGCCATTTAGGTTAGCCATTTCAATTCAAAAGATTCTCACGGTCGGGGCACATCCATTTCAACCCAACAAAATGGTCATAATACTTATTGTAATGAATAAATAGAGATGTGCAACTTCTGATCAACAAGGTTTATTATTAAGGAGTATTATTGTAACTAAAAAAGTGAAATAATTTACACATACATAAACCATTATTGATAAACACAAATGAGTCCATAAATGTAATCATAAAATCACTATATATGCATTGTGTAGCGAGTATTTACATTTCTACTCCAATTTATAAGAATTGTTCATGACGAGTCGAATATTGTTCCTGAAAAAAATATTGTTCTTAGTAAATAATATGAGTAATGTTTTATATTTTCTATCTAAATATAAATAGTTGACACGTTATTATAACTGTATGACAGATATTTCATACAAAACAATGCAATAATTTGTTTTTTTTTCTTCTGAAGTGAAGATCAATTTCATTAATAAAAGTCATACGTCATCTACAAATGATCGATATATATCAAATAGAACGAAATACAAATTTATTTGTAAACAATAAATAAAGAATATCCTTATTATTGAAACAAATATCGTTATTAGAATAACATGTTTCTGTCTAACCTTCACTGTACCAATGTCCATTGACACAACATTTGGCGAAGGAATCTAGAGATCTAGTGATATCCTCCCTCTATTCAAGTCAAACCTTCCCTTATTATTTTTTGGGACGTTCAATTCCAAGCTTCCCTTTCCATTTTAGTCATTGTTTTGATATTAAACAAATACTTTAAACCTTATATATTTACATAAATATCATTATATACTCTATATTTAGGGGTCGTTTGATTCACCATGGGAATATGAAGTTATCAAGAACTTGTATTTCATGTGAATTAGGAAAAAGTTTGTTTGGTTGTTATGAGAAAAATTTGATCATGTGGGAAGTTGTACATACCAGGGGGCTTGGTAGGTAACTTGCCCTATTATAGTGGAATTGAAGTTACTTGGAGAGTTGTAATTCCTACAAAATGGGTAACCAAGCAACATTGAAATTAATCGATTCATGGGAAGTAACTTCACTTTCCATGACTTAAGTACAACCAAACACCCCTTTATACGGAATATTAAACAAACCATTTATACATTTCAGACACCGAAATCTCACATTACAAACAGTCAAACATTGTACAAACACAGGCAAACTGACAACACAGTATTACACCTGATGAATTTGTTCATGCACGTCAATAATTTAATTTCATATTTGCATGTTATCCACCACAACCACCACAGCCACCGCAACCACCACCACCACAACCACCACGACCACCACTGTCTTTGGTTATAATGACCATGTTACCGTTTGCATCACGCGTACCTTCGGCACCGTCTGATCCCGTTTTCTTATTCTTGCAACAACACACGCACATGATCACTAGAAATACAAAGAATGGAGATAATGAACAACAAATCACCAATGTCAAAAGAGCATGGTGCTCCATATATTATACGTACGGAGTATCAAGGATTTTGTTATTTTAATTTAATCTTGACGTGAAACAAGCAATAATTAACGTGAATATACAGTTTATTTATTTCGTTGTGTAAGAGGAGCATAGCATGCAGATTATGAATAGAGGTATATATATAGGTGCAGTTAATGGTTATAAGCAAAGAATTTTTCAGTGAAAGAAATTGTAAAACATATAGTAGTAGCATGGCATTTCTCATAAGAATTTAGACTTTTTCTTGCCAATTATTTGAACAAGTCAAAAAATTGATAATACAAAATAAAGAAAAACTTATACGGATAAATGTGTCTCGACAAGTGTGAAAAAAGTAAACGTATCATTTAGATTTGAACGGAACGAGTAAAAACTTGTAAAGGATAAAGTCAAGCAAGACTTGAGTGAGAAATCTTTTTAGTATCAATCACATTCATTATTGTGTAAAACATTCTAAGCTTATTCCGGAAAACAACGATCTATAAAAAGAATATTCATTTACCAATAGAAAATAAATAGATACCGAATTGAAGTAAATAATTAGTTAGTTTAATCATGAATTTTAATTCGACTTTTCTAACGTGTGCCCAGGCCAGTAGGCACAAGTTAACATGTTAAATAAAACAAGATTGATAATGATATTATCTTAAGAAATTACAATATTTACTTGTATTTATCTTGCTTTATCAAACGACGTTAACATATGTCCAATGGACACACTTTAAAAAATAGAAAAATAAAAAAAAATAGAGAAGCATACTTTTATTATCATCTAATATCAAAGGGGAAAATGTCAATTATTCACTAAAACAACCTGACGGCATAAAGCAAAATGACCAACGACATGGAGTAGTCTCTATCAAACGCATTCAAGCTCATTTAAACTCACTTCATTAGAAAAGAAGAAAGCGTAACGTAAGTGAATCGCTCAACGTCTAATTTATTTATGAACCCATTATCGATTTGGTGTCATTTCTAAAAGTTTTTTCGCTTTTGGTGTTGGTTCAAAACTATTTATACCTAATGGTTCCACGTCATCATTTTTATTTTTTTATAAATTTGCGGAAGTATACCGCTGTCTCCCACAGCGGTATATTATTGTAAACAAACTGAGTTTGAGACAATATTTTGCACTGCATTGTACTTATTTATTTTTCTGAAATTCAATAGATTACCGCTGTCCAGGACAGCGGTACATCCTTGAGGATTCTTCAAGTTCGCGTCGTTAACCATGGCGTTTCTTCATAGATTACTAGATTGGAAACATAGGCAACCAACTTCTCTTTGCCCTTATTTCATAAGCAATTAGCTGCTCCCTCTAATCCTTATGGATGGTTATGGTAATAAAATGATTGGGAATATGGTGAATTCGAAATTCGCCGCAAAGTCGACCCGAAACAGGGGGTCGAAATCGGTTGGATGAAAAGAGTAAACCCCCAAATAAACGGTCTAACCGGCTCGATCAGAATGCAACCCAGTATCCACCACAACCCCTGGCTCAAAATCGACAACGTCCAATACGTGGATCCGGATCCGGGCCACGAATTCGATGACGTAACAAAACAAATATCCAGGTCATCATCATCAAGTAAAGTCCCGATAATCAAGGGGTTCGTGGAGCAAGAAAATGTGTCGGAAATGATTATGCGAGGTTTTAAACAGGAGAAGTGCCCGTAACAGTGAAGCTAGTGGAGGAGTTCGCGGTGTTTGACCGGTGGTTCTCGGGTCTACCTGGACCGACCTAGCCGAATAGGTTGTTCGTGTATGTATACCGGTACATCACATGGTACGATATTTGATTCAATGCATGAGAATGGGATGAACTCCCTAATTTGTCTGTCGGGAATAATGCTCAGGGAGTCAGGGGTATACCGCTGTCCAGGACAGCGGTAATCGGTTGAATTTCAGGAAAAAAAAAATTAAGTGTGGGTGCAAAATCTCATCTTAAACTCAATCTGTTTACAGTGTTATATCGCTGTGGTGGACAACGGTATACCCACAAATTTAAAAATAAAATAAAAATGATGACGTGGAACCATTAAGTGTAAATAGTTTAGAGTCAACACCAAAAGCGAAAAAACTTTTAGAAATAACACCAAATCGATAATGGGTTCATTTATTTATTATATTCATATTCATGGGGCCGGGCCGGTTCCTCTTACGAGACTTTGTCTGTTTTACTTCTCTCCGTAGTCCCATTGAGTTGGGCCTATAATCCATTTCCCATCTTCCTTTCCTTTTTAATTTGGCACATGCAAGTTGGACCAAAATTAGATGAGAGGCCCAACCAAGTTTAATTTGAAAAAAAAAATACTTAAATCAATATGGTTAATTAGTTAAAGAGTAAGTTTTCTGAACTTTATCAATTTCTTTATTTTCAATTCGTCTCTTGTGAGATCGTCTCATGCTAAGATAGTGTGAGACATGTTTCTAATGCTTTCAACAAAATTTTTTATAAATTATTACAGAGTAATATTTTAATTTTAATTATTGATTATTAATGGTGGCCAAATAACCAAATGAGTAAAAAGAGTGGCTCAAAGGTGACAAATTGGTAAAAAAATATCGGCGGCGTCAAATAGATAGAAAAAGTGGCACACGAACTGGTAAAAAAATGTCACAAGTACCAAATAAGTAAAAAAAGTGGTACTAAAGTGATGAATTGGTAAAAAAAATATAATCATGTTAAAAATTTAAAAAAATTAACCGATGCAATAAATTGATAAAAAACACAATCAGTATCAAATTGTTACGGATTAAAAAAAAAATTAATATAACCCTATTTAAAAATTAATATTTGTAAAATAAATCAATCCACTGCTTGTCCCACTCACGTTTCTTGTCTAGTGAACACTTGATGAGAATCTGTTTTATCCTCTCCAATTTCCTCGTAACCCTAAACCCTTTCTAACCCCTGATGCTCCAATCCCAATTTCGGTTTATTAAATCCACTCCTTCATCAATGATGGATGTGCTGTGCCTGTGCTCTATCAAATTCCCTTCCTAACTTTGCAACAGTACAGTGTACTGACGAGTGAGTAGTGAACATTAAAATGGGGGCCCTCCTCTCCCTCATCCTCATCCTCATCCTCATCCTCCTCCTTCTCCTCCCACTCTCCCTCCTTCTCCTTCTCTACCTGATCACCCGGCTCCGGCCCACGCGGGTCCCGATCAAGAACCGGCACGTGCTGATCACGGGCGGATCGAGCGGCATCGGGCTTGCCCTGGCCCATCGGTTCGCGGCGGAGGGTGCGCGTGTGAGCATCCTGGCACGGGACCAGGCGAAGCTGGATGACGCAAAGGAGGCGATCCGGCTGTCGAGCGGAGTGGACGTCACCACCCTCTCCGCCGACGTGAGGGACTTCTCGTCCCTCGAGAAGGCGGTGCAGTCGGTGGGGCCCAACATCGATGTGCTGGTGTGTAACCAGGGGGTGTTCGTGGCCAGGGAGCTGGAATGTCAGCCGTTGGATGAGATCAGGTTGATGATGGATGTTAACTTGATGGGGAGTTTCAACCTCATCAAGGCTGCTCTACCCTTGATCAAGTGGGACCGCCCCTCTCGTGGCGCGGCCTCTATTGCTATCATGTCCTCCCAGGCGGGTCAGGCGGGGATATACGGTTACACGGCTTACTCAGCTACCAAATTTGGTCTGCGGGGCATGGCAGAGGCTTTGCAGCAGGAAGTGATTGCAGACGATATTCATATCTCCCTCATATTCCCTCCGGACACTCAGACTCCCGGTTTAGAAATAGAAGCCAAGCAGCGTCCAGAGGTGACAACCATCATAGCAACCTCCTCGAGGATGATGAAAGCTGAACAAGTTGCAAAGAAAGCTATCGATGGCATCAAATGTGGGCGTTTTATCATCCCTTGCAATTTTGAGGGGTTCTTATTGTCTATCGCAACCGCTGGTTTGTCCCCGCAGACCTCATATGTGATGGCATTTTTGGAAGTCGTTTTTGCTGGTATTATGCGCATTGTTGGCCTCTTTTTCCAATGGGATTGGTATACAAGTATACACAAGTGGCACTCAAACTCAAAAAAGAAATCATAGGAAGTCTAGTGTTAATTGGGTGTTCTGATCTTTTTCCTCCTTTCCTTGTCTTGCCACTTTTTTTCATTGTTTTCCTAATAGATCTAACACAGTGTTGGTGTTGAGTAAGCAAATTAATGGTCATCATAACTTATCAGTATCTATGTGTATTGTAGCCCTTTGCATTGCTTGAGCTCGGGATAATTTATTTATTTATTTATTTTGGGTAATACAATAGTCGTCACAATTCGTTACCTTTAAGGAACCCTGGTAGCAATGCTGTAGAAGCAGTGAATAAAGGTTCCATGGAGAAATTATTACCTGATATTGGAGCAATCCAGC
This sequence comes from Agrostemma githago, assembly GCA_958450325.1. Lineage (NCBI taxonomy): Eukaryota > Viridiplantae > Streptophyta > Magnoliopsida > Caryophyllales > Caryophyllaceae > Agrostemma > Agrostemma githago. Next base: position 73,231,303 of record OY288247.1, on the reverse strand, counting down.
TAGTATGAATTTGAGTAAGAGTAATATTTTTCCTCATAACATACAATGGTTAGATATGGGGTTGGTTCAATAATGCTGCCTGCAGAAATCAGTGTTTTTGTGTAACCTGTTTAAGTAAGCTTGGTGGGTAGTTGAGAATGCTGAAGAATGCTTGCTTGTAACTGCGAATCTTCCACCTGGGTTATCATCAAAATCATGAGAAATAAAAGAGACAATAATAATGTTGGTTTACAAGGTTTAGCCATCGTCATCGTCGTTTCTTGATGCCCATAAAACTTGCTTATAATACACCACCTGTTGTATTCATTGTTTTTTGGTCCTATCGAATGTTCCTAGATCATTTCAGGACAAAGGCTTTGCTGTTTTTGTTGTCGTTGTCGTCATCGTTGTTGATGTGCGGGTAGCATTACTCTCGGGGATACTTATTAAGTACAGTATACTTTACTTGTGCATATCTTTTGTCTGCCATTATTACCATTGATAAAATGAGTAAATCATACACTTACTATATATATGTATGCATTTCACCAAAAAATATACTGTATATATGTATGCATTGTGTGTAAACAAGAAGCAAGGGAGAGTGTTGTGTTTGCAATTCTAACATTTAAGAAGAATTACATAGTTTGTTTCCTTGGGATAGATTATTCATACAGAGTAATATTTTTTTTTATGATGAGTCAAATATTATCTAAGTAATTAGATAATTATCAATAAAATATTCTTCTTAACAAATACTCTAAACTCCATGATAATTTTTTGTTTTTCCTATTTTAAAGACAAATAGTTGACCCATTATAACTTCATCACGATTTCACAAATATTTGTGAGTGAATGATAATTTGGGTTTAAGAATACACATAATGACACTCAATTACAAACAGTCAAATACTGTACAAATTTACACAAGCAAACTGACCACACCAATCATACACCTAAATTTGTTCATGCTCGTCTCTTACATATTTGCATGTTATCCACCACAACCACCACAGCCACCGCAACCACCACCACAACCCCCACCGTCACCACCACCACAACAGCAACCATGACCACCGTCTCCGGTTATAATGACCATGTTACCGTCTGCGTCACGTGACTCACGTGGAGCCTCGCCACCATTGTCCGATCCAGATTTTTCTTTATCACGCTCCTTGTTACACATGCACATGATCACCAGAAATAGCACAAACAATGGAGATAATGAAATACAAATCACAAATGTCAAAAGAGCAGGCAACTCCATATATAATATCAACCCTTATTCTAATCTTACACTTCCGTTTTGGACACTATTCACAACTCAATAGAATTAACGTGACATGAAGCAAACAATTAACGTGAATTGTTTTTTTTATTGTGTAAGACGAGCATAGCATGCGGATTATGGATAGAGGTATATATAGCCATATAGGCGCGTAAGCAAAGAATTTTTCAGTGAAAGAAATTGTAAAACATATAGTAGTAGCATAGCATGGGCATGGCATTTGTCATATGAATTTAGACTTTTTCATGCCAATTTGAACAAGTCCCAGATTTGATAGAGGAATATAAATAAAAAAATGGTAAGGATAAATTCATGCAAGACTTGAGTGAGAAATCTCTTTAGTATCAAACGGATATTATATTATTGTTATTGTGTGAGACGGTTTGTATGAAACACTACCTACAAATGAAATGAATAGAACACTCATTTATATCAATAACAAATAAATTATTTTAGAGCGTGAGACCTACATTTTTCAATGAGTAGATTATACAAGGGATTTTCTACGTAGTACCCTTGAACTTTTTACTTTTCTACCTTATACTCCTACACTTTTTACCTGTATACATGGTACCCTTGTATTTTACTAAAAGTTTCTTTGGTACCACTAAACTTTATTATTATCTTTGTTGGTACCCTAAACTTTTTTTTCCCGTCAAGTTTTGGCAACAAATTACCTTTTTATGTTCAAGATTAAAAGTTAAACGTCATTTAACATATCTAATTAACCGGTAATTGAACTTAAACTAACAATTTTTTACGTGTTTGCAATTATACTCCGAATTTAAACAGATTATATTTTTGACGTTATATTGTCAAATCAAATGATAACACTTAAATTAAGGTCAATTACTTGTTAATTATCTAAGTTAAATGATTTTGAAGTCTTAATCCTAAGCTAAAAACATATTCTAACGACAAAACTTGATGGAAAAAAACTTTCGGGGCGCTAGTTAAATTAATAGTTAACTTCAAGGGTACCATGTATAAACATAGAAAATGTAGGGGTACCATGTAGAAAAGTGAAAAACATAGGGGTACCGCGTAGAAAATTCCATTATACAATCAGTTGTACATACACAGAGTACAACTGATTTTATGATTTTGAGTGTTATCACGAAGTTTCCGAGTTTTGTTCTAAAATTTTCGAGCATTAGTGTAAAGTTGTCAAGCTAAATCACATACTCCGTAAAAGTTTAAGCTCAAAAACTTACAACTCAGTCCAAAAACTTGTATAAGCTCGACATGTATACAAAAATCTCCACAATTTTGAGGTGGTTGTATATATAAGTGGAGATATAATACGAGTATTATTTTCCACATTTTCTATACTCTTTTAATTTTTAAAAGATGATTATCATTGGTTTAATTAACACATGAAACTAAAACTTTTAATAACACTCCCACCATCTAACTTCACCTATCATGTCTACATACACACGGAGTATAAAGTTATAGAATTGGTCAATTGGATTCCTTAAATTTGTTTTAGTAACTTAAATCAACTATCAGTCCTTTATAAAATACCTAAGTAGTTGCGTGGTCAAGAAGGGTTCCATATATATTCTCTACTTTTTAGAATACACTGGTTTTGATTGTGTTTTGGGCATTTTATCTATTACTTCCTCCTAGTTAGAATATTTCTCCTCAATTTTTTTTGGAGAGAGATTAAGAAATGGATAAAAAGTTGGGTATATGGTGTAAAAGGTGGGGTATAAAGTGAAAAGGTGTTGGGTTTAGGTGTGAAGCAAAAAGATAAAGAATTGAAGGAAGAATAATGAATAAAGAATGATTAAAAGTACATCCAAAAAAGGAAAGTGGGAAGAAAATCAAACTAAGCTCAAAAAGAAGAGTGGGAGGAATGGTCAAACTAGGAGGAGTACTTCACATACTTACTCTTGAACTCCTTACTAAAAGGTCTCGTATTATTATTGCTGGTTAATATTTATAAAGATTATCTTCTATCTTCACACCATCGACGTGAGAGAAAGGTTTGCATCCTAACAATCTTCCCTTCAAACCAAGGATTATCATCTTGACTTGAACCTTGACCTCTTCGAAAAACTCTCTGCAACATGCAACTCAAATTTCTTGGCATTTCAAGCATCCTTAAGATAATCTTCTTTTAACCAACACATCATGTATCGAGAACGGTGCTACACTTGCATACCAAAACTCCTCCATGTCTAATAATATACCATGTGCCTATAATTAGGGCGTCACGTCGGATCACCACTAGACTCACCATACTATCTCTCCCTCGATCGAGCTTAGGAGTTCCACACCCTACCTACGGTGTATTGGGCCTAATGCTTCTTCTTGGGCTATGATACCACTTGTTATGTGCGGAAGCGTGCATCCTTGTTGCACTTGAGTGTCCATGGTCCATGTTAGTACGATAGTTTCCACTTTGCGCCAAGCCCTCGTGGATTTATTCTTGACCTCCTTCCCAAAAGGCCTTATTTTCATTCATTGGGCCAGTTCCTCTTATGAGCCTTTTCTTTGTCTCCTTAGTCCATTGAGTTGCATGTTCTTTTCCTTTTGTTTACTTTGGTCCAATAGCTGATTTGGCCCATTTTGAAATCGAAGACGGAGTGAGCGGATTACAACATTCACAAATTGTACTATGAACTACGTACTAGTATGAAGATATTGAGCAGACCACCTTACTTGTTGTTTCACAAATGAGTAAACCGAATTTCATGAATCCATGTAAGTTGGAGAAAAATAAGACTCGAGTCACTCGAGGCCGGCCCCAGTGAAGTTAGTTCAAGTGGGGCAAGTCAAGGGAGGTTTTGACACGTGTACCCACCTCATCAAGGGTCATTACCTGTTATCTCTTGTACCCGTCCTAATTGGGACGGGTGCAGGAATGTAGACCCTCCTTGACTGCTTGACATTATTCCTATAACTAACTTCTCATGTCATTACTATGCATATTCATGTTTTTGCCTAATTAAAATACGACTAATTAAATTCACGTATAATGTTATTTACTTTGTATATTGTCCATTTGTTCCCATAAGTACTTTGCGTTCCACTTCATTATCAATCTTATACTACGAGTTATTAATTAACAAGAATTTATAAATGAACGAGAATTAACTGAATCGAATGATAAAGACACAATGGAACAAAAAAGATGGAGGAAGATATTTGTCATCGATGGAGTCATCGTCAATGCATCGCAGTTCTAGAGACTAGAGTCTACATTATACTATAGTATTTCTATTTGACCATTTTGCGTCACTTGCTTTAATTTCTGTAGTTTTCATCCATCTCCATGTATATAATAATAGGATGAGATATTGGTCCACACTGTACTGATGATAATGGAAGTAATTAACAAACTAATGCAACTAAAATACTCCGTAATTAGTTAAAATATTAATTGAAAAGTAGTATATCTAACGTAAGCAATGATCCCATCATATCACTAGTAAAAATGTAAAATAGCTAGCTACTTGCATTGTGTTTAGCCGCCGCCATGGATACATGTCTCAAGCTTTAGTTAGAGCGAGCACGGGAGGGAAAAAAATATTATACTCTATTTGCTTGTGGCAAGGAGAAGACTGTAACCAAGTCAAATCCTAGCGAATAACAATATTCCGTAGTTATTTGGCCCTACATGTGAAAAGATGGAGTGAATACAAATCAAATTTTTTCGAGTTGAATAGTCAAATAGTTTGACTGATGTACCAGATAGGGTACAGAGTGACACATAGAATAAAACTTAAAAATGAAACAGAAGATCCTTACCAATGTTTGACCTCGACAAAATTTGAACTCAAGTCCTTCTAGAGATAATTTCCTCCAATATTAATTATGATATGCTATTGAATTGCCCTCCAATTAGTAGTAGGGAGTACATTCCATTTGTGGTCATTATGTTTACGTGGTTCATAATATCGTTTGTACATGCCTACATGAGACCATTCAAGTTAACGCGTTTAGAAACGTACATCAGGTATATAAGGTATATAAGTCATTTTTATGAAGACATAAGCTCAAGTCATATAAATTTCACAAGATCGCTCTTATAAGAGTTTGAACCTTGAAACCCTCTAAGTAATTTAATGACGACAAGCAAGTTTTATCCACTAGACTCTACTAAGTCACTAACCCGTGTATATATAATTATAGAAGATGGACGGAATCTCGAATATTTGTTTTAATTATTTTCAAGTAGCATGTACCATGTAGTTTGTGTTCATGAATTTGTGTCCTAATTGTAATTATGATGTTGGCCGTGAATGCACTTTTGACTAATAGTACGACTTATTAAGTAATTAGTTCTCCGTATGTGCTCTCGTGACAAAACTCCATGTCATTTCCGTTGATAATTTAGTACTTGTACTACTTCTTCCTCATTTCACAACTCACAACTTATATTTTATAATCGTGGTCGTCGAACTATGTATTGACTTGTAACTGTGAACTATGATTAGTACGAAGAACTACCTAGGAGTATTTAATGTAACATCAACCCACGTGAATCTAGGATGCTTAAACGCGTATGACCTAACTAGCTTAAGCAAAATGCATTCCACTCTACAACTATTGCATGCTTCGACAATAAGAAATATTGTATTTTTATCTTACATCGAAAAATTCATCCATTTATAATGAACACTGGACAATGATCATTTTACTTTAAAAAGTTCACTTTTTAATACTAGAAGATGGTTATGATCTGAAGTATATATTTTTTCAAGGGATTATCACGAGATAAACATACCAACTCGAGATTATCTTTGGATTATTCAAATGAACACAATTAAAACTTAAGATTATTTTAGTACGAATGTACGATGGATGAAGCAAATTAAACCAGCTACGGATTATTTTTGTTAATAACTTGAATTGTTTTTACGTAACATCATTAGAGACGTCTTAAACTTATAACGACTTTATTCATGTTAATTAATTATACCTATAATAAGTATGGAGTATGTTAAGGTATAAAATAATATCGAAAAATGATTACCTCAAATTGTTTTTAATCAAAATAACAAAACTCTATACGAATTAAAGGAGTGAGAGGTCATTATAATTAGCAATCATAATTAACGCGGATTACGCAAGTTAAAACTGGCCTTTGAGATTCATGAGATAGTGACATTTTGTGAAAGAATTATGTATGTGATGTGAGATAATGAAGTAGAAGTGTGATTACTTGGTGCTTTTTCTACAAACGGAAAAGTATCAAGTAATTGGAACATGTGTAACATCCAAGATAAGGCAAAGAGCATCAACACATTCCCCAAAATGTTACGGATGCGCAAAATTAAATGCACAATTAAGGGAATAACTAACTTAAGAATTAAAAGAGATGGATGGTTAACTAGATTATAGATTAGATCATCCCATTAGCAATGCTAATCATATAATTAAAACTTACTTAGCTTGTGGTTCTGTTAAGTTCGCACATGGGTCTGGGTCTGGGTCACATCTATCAAAGAGGATAGAGAGTTCACCTCATAAGTCAAAAAAGGTTTCAACCGAAGATCCTGAGCCTATGAGTATAGAAGCTCCGTAATTTATAAAGCAAAATCATATGTGAGACTCTTCACACGTCCCAAACCAGTTATCCCCATTTCTTGTTTAGTTGACAACAATGCTAACATTTTGAACTTGTTTATCGGATTGGATAGGAATGTCAACTTTTCGAATTTGCTAAATAATTAATGACCAGGTTTCGACTTTCTTCAGAGGAGAACATTGTCATTTTTCAAACTAGTTAATGTTTCTGTTAAGATATATATAGGTTACACAACCATGGACTCTAATATATATCATGTTATAGATCTCTGGCCTGGAAGTTTTGGTGTGATTGTTACATACTCTTAGCATGCAAACTCATGGCCAACATCGGTGGGTAAAGATAGAAGAATATTTGTATAAGTATTCGATCACAAACTATATAACATCAATAAGTCTTTTGGGAAGGAGTCTAAGAATAGTAATTCCGTGAGGGCTGGGTTCAAAATGGATAATATCATACTATTGTACGGAGCATGGACATCGACCGAACATAGAGCCAACCCAGGGTATATACACTCTTCCACGCATACCAAAGTGCTATTAGATCCCAAGGTCGATTAAGCTAGCTGCTAGGCATAAGGATGGAGCATCGACCTAAAATATGAATGTGATATACACCGTGAATGTGGTGTAAGACGTGTAACTCCTAATATACGGAGTACTCCGAATTAGATAGAGTATTAGGGCTCGCTTGGAATAGGGGCAATTATTCTGTGGGTAATAGAGCAAAAATGAACTAGAAATTGACGGAAAGTAGTGATGATACTAAGCGGAAATGGACAAAATTAAGGAAATCTAGCTTATTGGGGGGAATTATTACTCCCCTCTCCCCCCAAGTAATGCATTACCCCCAATGGGGATAATTATTCCCTTCTCATATCCATTTTACACTATAAAATGTCACAATCAAGCAACAAGCTCATTTATTTTTAGTTCATTTTTGCTCTATTATCCCTGGAATAATTACCCCCAATCCAAACGAGTCCTTAGAAAAAAGATTTGCAGTGTTAAAAATTACTCCCTCCATTCCAACCATTTGTATATGTTTGCTTTATGCACGTACGTCGATACTCGTTTTCTTTTGTCTGTATCTTTAGTTGCGTATTACTAAAAAAATTATAAAAATTTGATATTCATAATGTATTTTATTAGACGATTTAAACAAGATCTTGACTATCTTTTATTTTATATATTAAAAGTTATATTGAAAATTCTCATTACTTATAAATAGTGTAAAAAAATATAAATGTATACAAATGGTTGGAACGGAGGGGAGTACTTAAAATGACACAAATAAAGGAGGGAAGGGAATAAGGGAAAGAGAAGTGTTGGGGAATTCAAGGGTTCCGGCTGTGAGGGTGAGTGCCGCAGACGAGGTAGCAGTAAACTTTGAGACTTGCATGTACGCATCGGATCACACGTGCTCTTCTCTCAACTCCTCTACCTTTTCTTTTACTTTGGGACCACTCTTTTCCCTACTTCATTTCCGCCACGCCTCTTCTTTTTTTTCCTCCTCTCAAACTTTACTTTGTTTCATACAATTAACATTTTCTAATTTTTATTTCATCGTGAAAAATATAATAATACGAGTAAAAAATAAAAAAATTATTTTAATACGAATGAGAGTGATACTTAAAGACCATGTATAATGGACAGAAATTACCCTCTTAATTTTTCTTGCTTTTAAAAGGAAGTTCTATCTATTGTAGCTTCCCTTTTCTTTTTCCATTAGGGGTTGTCCCTTGTTTGGAGACAATAATCTTTTTCTTAACTTTTGTATTATTTAATTATGAGTATTACTCTGTATATAAAATTAATATATTGGATAAAAAAAAGGAGGGAAAATGGAGGAGAGTGGAAACGAGGGAAAACAATGGGAGAGGTGAGGGATCGGATAATGGAGATGATGATTTTCCTCCAAATAAATTGTTATTCAGTATTCCCTCCAACCCACTATGATTTACCCACTTATTATTTTAATCCCTCACATTTGAATAAAAGTGGGTAAATCATTGTGGGGCAGAAGGAGTAGCATTTATGGAATCATGATGTTGAGCTCAAATTATGTAGTCACGCTATTAGATTTATTAATTTGTAATAAGTTGTCATTGTTACTTCTGCGATTGAATAGAACGAATTACTACTCCGTAGATCATTAGATGTGAGTATTATAAAGTCATCATTATCATTCTTTAATTCTATAGAGACCTTTCAAACCATAGATATAAGAATATAATAACTAGCACCATTCACCTTGTCCCTTACCATTAGACGGTCCCTTGTCACGACCTGGCTCATAATAGATCAGCCAGGTCGGATCAGATCGAGACCAAGTGTATGTAGCTACATACGTGGAAGTGTCAACGCCCAATGGAGATAAGAGCGTATGTAGAAGATTACGTTGTTACTATTGTGTCGTATAGGCTTTGAAGCCTATTAACACAAATTCCTTTCAAACCAATAGGAAGGTGCCAAATGTAAGAATAACACAAACACTCCTTTTCTTGCAAAAAAGAAGGTGTTTTCAGAAGTCGTGGTTCAGCCCCCATAGACTTAAAAACATTCTTGATCATTATAAACAAATAGTGTTTGTCAAATTTAATAGTGAGAGATTTGTAAGAAAAGATGGTGGAACCAATTATATAGTATGCTTCTACTAATCAAATTCAAGTATTACAATAATACTACTCACTAAAAGCTACTACTACTCTATATTAATATAGGTATAGCTTTAATAAACCATCGGGTAAGTCTCCATTGTCACAAATATATCCGTCACAAGGTTACAATGGGTCAAATATCATCCACTTGGATGAATAATGACAAATTATTTGTTCTCAACCTGTCACTAAAGTTTTTGTCTTATCTAAATTATTTGACCTGTTACAAATTTGGGATGAGTTGCAAGAATTTGGGTAAACCGTACCCACCCAAGCAATTTGGTTAAGTGTGAAAATGTTCCCGAAAAAAGAGTTTACAAGTCCCCAACATTTCATCTAGAAGCATGATGTTCTCAAATATTTTATTCAGCAATTCAAGTATATATACGGTAGTTAATTTGTTCGGGAGATATTCTTTTTGTTTTGATTATTCGTTTACTTTTGATCAAAAAATGATACGGAGTATTGTTTGTCTTTATATAGATTTCAAATAATAAAATAAAGGATTAAATCAAACATTAATAATATCAATGTATGTATAATTTGGGCCAAATTACCAAATTGGTAAATAAAATGGCACCAATGTGACAAATAGGTAAAAAAAATGTCACTTGTGCCAAAAAAAAAATGGCATGCAAGTGACAAATTGGTAAAAAAAAGTATAAATTGTTAAGAATTCGTGTTTTTCACCCGATTTTTTTTTTCCCGGTGTGTATCGGTTTAGTCCGAAAAAATCAGAATTATATATTGTTAATTGATTTTTTTTATTTTAAAAATAAATGTTTGCCTACTTGATCCGGTTTAAGCGGTCCGGTTCAAAGACGATTTTTTTTCCCGAATCTAAAAATGAGAAAGTAATGACAAATTTTGGTTTCGATCTAATTTTTTAGCGATGTACACATTTATCCGACACGACACCCTAAATGACAAATTGGTAAAAAAATTATCGTAATGGCATAATAAAAATAACAAGTTGAAACGATCCCATTGAAAAAATATGAAGTGTGTAAAAAAAGTTTCGGGTGTCAGGTCGGGTTTGGGTTAACTTATTCGGGTCGGGTCAGTTTTGTCAAGTCTAATTACTATGGAACGAGTTATGCAAAATTAAAAAGTGTACTACCCCCTCCGTCCCTAAATGATTGTCTCATTTCGCTATTATATATGAGGAGTATTTTAATGAAATAGGTCAATCTTAGTGAGACGGAGGTAGTATAATTTACGAGGTTAAACCGGATCAAGTAGGCAAACCTTATTTTTGAAAAAAATGAAAACTTAATTAACAATAATTCCAATTTTTTCGGACTAAATCGATACACACTGGGAAAAAAACCGGGTGGAAAATCGAAACTCTATAAATTTCTAGTATTTTTTTACCAATCCATCACCTGCATGTTACTTTTTTTTTATCAATTTAATACAAGTGACACTTTTTTTACCCATTTGTCACATTAATGTCATTTTATTTACCAATTTGGTAATTTGGCCGTATAATTTACCATACGTTCATATTTCATGATTTCATTTTGTTTTAAGAAATACATATAATTCTTATTTACAATAACAATGATGATTGTATTTAAAGTTACTCTTAAAAGAAAATATCTCTTAAAAAAATACAAAAAATAGTAAATAAAAAATGAATGCAACTAAGGGTAAGATTATTGGTAGTCTTGAGGTGAGTCTTGATGGAGACTTGTCTCAAGACTCGTGTGAGTCTTACCAATAATGTTGCAAAGTCTTGAGGAAAGTCTTAAGATTTTTGGTAAACTTGAGGAAGTCTTAAGATTTTTGGTAGTCTTGAGAAGATTATTGGTAGTCTTGAGGTGAGTCTTGTCTTAAGACGCATGTGAGGTCTACCAATATTGTACCAAAATGTGAAGTTGAGTATTGAATTTTAAAGACTCAACTTAAGACTTTTGTGGGGTCGTGACTCATGTTACGTATTTCTTGACATATTATCCGATAAAGTACTCGTATTTATACAATTTTTTATTTTCAATTTGTTTTAAAGTCTCCCTTCTTTGTTTAATTGTCCATCTATTCCAAATTTTTTTTCCCGTCTCGGTTATTTGTTTACCTTTTATATTATTTGTAAGATTTTTTTAATCAAAGGTAAATAAATGAACAAGACAAAGGGAGTATAAAATCAATTAACCCTCGACCCCTAATAAACTTTTTAATACAAAGTACATATTTAACTAATACTCCGTAAAACACATAATTAACCAATTTAACGTACGAAATAATTGCTTAATTAAACACTTAATCAACTAATTTCACTTAATTACCTAATTACACACTTATTTAACAAATAAAATAACAATTTCACTTAATTGGTTAACGTAATTAAACACTTATTTAACAAATAGAAATGCAATTAACTAATTATACGTAATTAACTAATTAAACACGGAATTAACAATTTTAATGTAATCGTTATTTTGAAAATGAAAAAAACGGATGACCGTCCGGCTGCTGACGTTTTTTTTTTTTGTGCAAAATAACAATTACGAGTACATTTTGGTTCTAAGGGATCATAAATCAATAACCTAAATCGATATACCTAAGGCTATGTACGAAAAAATAATATTAAAATATCGTAAATTAATATAAGCAAGGCATAATTAAATTATCATAAATCATTCGGACCTATAATATGAACGAAGTCCTTAAGATCGTCTACCCGTATTTTTGTATGTCACATGAAAACAAACAACACTAAAATAAAACAAGTTAAATTTTTAATTAAATTAAATTAAATAGTAAAGTAAGTAGTAATTTGTACCGAACAAGTAAATTGTAATTGTTTGATCACAAACTAAACTAAATTAATTAACTTCTTTACCAAAAAAGGGTAAGGTGAGTCTGAGTAAAGTCTGACTGATAATGTATAAAGTCTGAGCTGAGTCTGAGGAGGGTTTGAGCAATAAACAAATAATAAAAGTGAATGGAAAACTGAGGTGGCAGAGTCTTAAGACTTTGGAAAGTCTGTCTGATAATGTTACCCTAAGGGAGTAGTGTAGGATGATAACCGATTCTTAGTATCAATATTATTTTAATGGAAAATTTTAGTATAGAAAGTTAGAAACTTATTTAGGTGCGTAATCACTCCGATACTATTTAGTTACTGATTTTTTTCATCTTTATGTATTCCATCCGATTTTTTTATTAAGAATAAATAAATAAATTAGTCGATAAATTAATTCAAATTTTGAATTTTGTAGAACATCTCTAATATTAAAAATGTCAATTGACAATAATATATGTATAATTGTATAAATATATAAGACTAGAAACTAAACCCAATGCAATTCTACCCTGACCTAAAAATTAGGAAAAAAAATATACAACAGGGTTAAAAAAAGTAATTACAACTTACAAGCTTCATAATCCACAATTAATTAATTAATTAATCTCATTTTTTTTACAATAATATCCAAAATAATGTACTCCGTATGACCGTATCGACCTAAGCTTACATGTTGTGTATAGTAAAGACAAAGTATATATTTCCAATAATAAACTAAAAGTAAAAAAGTAAAAAGTAAAATGGTAAAAATATTCACTCAAATGTTACTATTACTAAACTGTTGTAGAAAATAAGTGTCCTCAACATTCCACAAATTGTCCATGTACCATTGTTGTTGTTGTTGTTGAGGGTTTTGCTCATCCATATTATTATCAGGACCTTGAAATCCCATCTCTTGGCTGTTATTAACATAATCAGCAGCAGGACTTATTAATAATGACTGATTAACTCCATACTCGATCCGATCATCGTGTAAATAATCTTGATTAACGTTCTGATTAGCAACTTGATGATGATGAAGGGCATAATAGTCTGTAAGGTCGGAAACTTGTTGGGTAGTGCTTAAGGAGCCAGCTGATAATGATGAATTAGCCGAGTTTTCGGGGGTAAAATCGTAATTTAATGGTGCATGGAGGGTTGTATTGCTAGATATGGCTTGACTAGGGTCCGAGAGCCCGAGGGTGGTTGTGGTGGTGGTGGTGGTGGTGGGGCCCATGGTTGATGAAGTTGACGCGGCTTGAATCCTTTCGACGAGCCTAGGCATCCATAGATAACGCATTGTGTCTTTGAATTGCTTGCTGTTCACGTCACATTTTAGTTGCTTTGCATGCTTTTGGACACGGGTTCTCCAGTAATTCTTTATCTCGTTGTCTGTTCTTCCCGGTAAATATTGTGCTATTTTAGACCACCTGAAATATCGTCATGCATGCATCTTTAATTTAATTATCACCGCATTGTTATTATTTTAGATCTATTAAGATGATAATATTGTGCTATTTTAACTTATTTATATATCATTAGTATAATAAATATATTTCCATAAAGATCTAATAAGATGTTTTTGCTCATAATAATAACCAATATATTAGTTAATTTAGTCGATAAAGTCTTATCTAAAATATACTCCGTATCTAGTAACAATATAACATACTCTATATGTTATTATTACACATAATAATAATAATAATAGATATTAACATCAGCTAATTTAATCGATAAAGTTATCAAATATCCAAAACTTATCTACAAGAATGGTGGCGACACGAGTTGTTGGAGCAATAATAATTTATGGATACTCCTACGTAATATGGATTATGGATGTACGGACAAATTAATTAAGTAAAGATTATGGAGAAAAGGTAGTAATTAATTACCGATTGCCCCATCGAGAGTGGAGTTCAAGGATCATGAGTTGTTCTTCCAAAGTGATGTTTCCACGTCGAACATCAGGACGTAAATAATTTAACCATCTTAATCGACAACTCTTTCCTGTTCTCTTTAGGCCTAAAATAATCGAATAAATGAAAACATAATTAAGTTCTCAAATGTGATTATAATATTAAGATCATAAAGTGAGTGCAAATAATCGGAATAAACGAAAAAATAATTAAGTTGTCAAATGTGATTATAATATTAAGATTATAAAGTTAGTGCATAGTAACATAAGCAAACATGATACATACATACTCAAGAACACTACCAATAATTAAGAGCAATATCAATGGATGTGCTCTTCATCAATACGCCACATGCACTCAAAAGATGAGTTTGTATAACATGAATCTTTATTTTTTAATAGGATTTGGGTGTGATACTTTGCGCCAAGGTATCATTATGTAAAATGACATTCACTACATGCTCATTTTATTCTTTATTTATTACTACCTATCTATACTTTTATTATTATTATTATTATAAAAACTGAACTTGTATTAAGATCGAAACAAATTATAAAACATTAGTTGGTAGTCGAGATATTAGCTAGGCCGCCACTCTTTTACAAGAAGTTATTGTTATTAGTATGAACGAATAAGATAAATTTTTATTTAAAATGGTTTAATTATTTCTGTGGAGATTATTATGATAAGAGAAGATAAATTATGGTAGACATATGGTTTAATTAAGTGAAAATAAATAGACAAATAAGGGTTGATGTTTTTTTTATAGAAAAGGAAAGGTTTTGGCATCAAGGTTAGTTGAGGTATGTAACCAGAGTAATTAGGTAAACATAAATGGTATGGCCTAACTCATGTAATTAGGTACTTGCACAAAAATGGAAGTGAAAGAAAACATAATTGGTCTATCCCATGCTTGTTCCATATCCTAATAAATCAATCAAAAAAGTATCCATCACTTCTAAAACTATTCATCACCTCCTACTATCGTATCATATCATAAGCGGGTCTGAATGAAACTTAACTAACTCGACAGAACAAAATTACCTGCGCAACGCGCTAGGGAGTTCCAACGACCTTCGCCATGAATGGCAATGTAATTGATGAGGGTTAGGTCTTCCTCGACGGTCCATGGACCTCTCCTAAGGTCCATTTCATCGTCTTCATTATTATTATTATTACTTTGAGTTAATCCCGAGCTATTACCCGAAGAAGAGGAAGACGATCTCTTGTTAACATCCATATTTGCTTCCTTCCTTTGATACTATAAGTATTTTTTTGAATACATAAAAAAAGAAGAGAGAGAAAGAAGATTAGAAAGACAAGTGAAGTTAAAGGTGATGGTAAGCTTTATATAGAGAGAAGGAAACAAAAAAGGAGTTAAGGGAAGGAATAGTTTAGATGAGAGAGGGGGATGGAGTTGAAAAAAGTGAGAAAGTTGAGCATGTGGGAGAAACTCGCCGCAATACGGACTTTGTTAATTAGGTTAATTAAGCGTTAATTGGAGAAAGATGGACACTTCCTTCAAGTTGGTTAGTAAACTAATTAAGTAGGAGTGGAGAGTATTAATTATTGTTAAGTATGTACTTGTACTACTTCATAGGTTTAGGGTAGTATATAGCCTCTTTGAAATTAGACTCTTTGTGTTACATAATATCTCAACGAGTCTCGTAACATCACGGGGACGATTGTGACGCTGATATATCAAGGATTAAGACATCGTTAGTTCATGAGTGCATGGATCGGAGTATCATCTTTCATAACTTTACCAACTAATTATATACTCATAATTTAAGTTAGTTGTATGTACCACTAAAATAAATATCATACTGATAATATTAAAACATACATGTCGAAGCGAAAATGTCTTAACCTAGTGGTTAAGATTCACTACCTGGACAATCGGCCGCATATTCATTCGAATTCACCTCCTCCTATATTATAATGCGATTATGTGCAAAAGACGAGTGTATAAACGTAATTAAAGATGACTTATTAGTTACATGGATATCAATTGTGTTTATATTATACTGAACCAATTCAATATCATCCGATGATCGTATATGTTGTAACGGAGGTGTCCCGTTACCAACGACTTGTCGACTACGCGAGAAGAACAAAACAACGAACATACAATATTTAAACTGAGACACGGAATTACGTGGTTCACCAACAAAATCACTGGCTACGTCAAGACGATGCTTAAGAGATTCCAAGTTTTGGGTTGATTACTAAGGTGGAAGGGTGACCTCTATTTATACAAAAAGAATCTCGTCCACTCAGTTAATCTATCGATGTGGGACAACTTTTTCTATTTATACATAGAAAAACTACCACTTCCCCCTATTCTTTAGATGTGGGACAAACCACATTCTTCACAAAATACATCATCTTATTTCCGCACCTAGTTCGACATTCAACTCGAGTCTCGAATACGACAATTGCTAGTCATTAATCCTAACGGTATATTTTTGTTTTGTTGATTTTGGGGGCATGCATGGTTGCTATTGATTTGGTGTTGAGTAGGAGAAATGGTCGTCTTGAATCCGAGTTATGCCCATAGTCGTCAACCAAGAAGTAAAGTTCTTGAAAGGTAAAATGGTATGTAATGTATCATGTATGTGGTGGAATTGAACGTACTCATGATCATGATGGTTATTGCCAACTTGTATTGTTCATTCTTTCCTACGACTACTCATCATCGTCGTACATATTATGTGCAAGAAATAGAGAGATGTTGATTTTGGGATGAAAACATATCCTACCTTTATCAGTTTATGTTTATGTATATGTATATAGTTGACCTTCCCAGGCCATCTTTAATTATTTTATTTTTATGCATCTTTTTCAGTTTCATACATAATTTTTAATTTCAACTCTCAAATGAGCATTATAATTCATTTTAAATTAATTACTTGTAGCTTCTCTCTATAAATGTTTTTATTATCGGTAAAAAATAAAATTTAGAATACGTACATCATGGAGGCTGCTAAACAGTGTACGACTTTATTAAAAATTCTTTGTAACAAAAGGATATATAATAGACATATTATGTGAATATAAGTCACTAATTCTTCCCATTGTATGTAGTTTCTTAAAGCATATCTCTCTCAATTCCTTGTGTCTTTATTGTAAAAGTGAACATAAAAATGACGTGAATGAATGGGGCATTATGTCAAAATGGAATATCATTTACGTCACCGGGTGATATATACACACCATCACACACTAATAAAATAAAAAGGTTATTTCATATGAATAATGCAAATCATTAGCGATTTTCTTAAATTAATCTGATCCATACTTTATACAATCTAAAAATAATTTGAATTAAGCCATCATTAATCTCACAATATTATACTTAGCTTATTTGTGGTCGATAGTGACCAGTGAACTTGACCGAGTTTGTTTCTCATCTCTATCAATACCATATACTCCTATATCCTTCACAATATCCTTCACTTCACCTTAATTTCATCCACCGTCAATTCCTCCACACACCAATTCTGAAACCATCGTAAGACACAAATAAACAAGAACTAGTAACTCAATATAGTTAGTACAGTACTTAGTACATCTATTCTTCTTTGACCGAGGTATCTATCACTTTGTTATAATGGATAAAATATTATCCATTTGTGTAGAAAGACAACAACAGATCGCATTTGACCCGTTATAAGAAAGTGATTCGTGTAGTTAGTATCGACACATGCGATGCTCCTAGTAGTATAAAATTGTTGATCCCTTCCTTTATTTGCATTTAGAACGAATGTGCATCTCCCTAGCTCGCTCGCTCCATGTTGCTCCCTCATTATATGACTGATTTGATTGTTAATTATGCTGTTTTTGTGGAAGTAAATCGTAATACGTGTACACCTTCAACTATCTTTCTAAATTAAGCACACCGTACAATGAATATAGGAGCCTAATCTATATATGCCTACCTAAGACAATTGATTGGAAGCCTAAAAAGAGATTTGTTGAAAAACAATCAGTTTCCAAAATTAATTTAATTAAATTAAGGGATCTACACGCCTTGTTGTGCCATCCATTCTTGAATTTCCATCCTCATACAAGTACCTTACTGCTTATTATTCTTTTATTAATTTCTTTAAGACGAGGGACTTCGCAGTTGTTACTTTAAACTCCAAGTCTAGAGATACTTATCTTAGGACAACTCTCAAATGATGTCTTCTTATTAAGATTTATCAAGTTTAAACCGTCCGTGAACGACAGACTCAAAACCTAGAATGAATAATCTCAAGTCATACCACTCCCACAAGTTTGCGCTTGCAGGGGCTTGAATCTTGAGATCATGGGTTGGTGACCACAAGTTTTAACCACTAGGGAACACCCTCGCAGACTCTTATTAAAAGGATTTGATCAAACCTCATATTCTTAAAATTTTTACCCAAATTTTAACACCGTGTTCATTTATAATTTATATCATACTTGGGGGTTGATTGTCGTAAAATTTGTGTTTAGAGAACAGGGCAAGTTCGACTTTAGAACAATGACTTGTCAATTATTGTCATGCCACAACCAGATAAGCTCGATCCTTATTTTATCTACTAGTCTCTATTAGCAATAAATCGACTAGTAAAAGAAGGAACAAGTTTAGCTGTCGTGGGCCTGTGGCGTGACAAGTCATTGTCTTAAAGTCGATTTTGCCCCGTACACTACACATAGCTTTCACGACAATCGATCCCCAGGATTGCACAACGTTTGCAGCTTTGATGTAGACGGAATTGCAAATTGAACCCCACCAAGAACGTTGCCAAGTAACTTCAGAAAGTATGAAATGAGACAGAATTTCGAGAGAATAATAGAGGGAAGAAGAAAGTGAATTGTTGTGTAGAAAATGGTTGTGAAGGAGGGTATATATAACCGTGAGGGCTGAGAACAAAGCGCCATTTAATGGCCGCAACAAAAAACGAGATGATAGGTACAATGTATGAACCATATGCAGACTCTCAATTGATTGACCAGAAGAAGGCTCTAGAATTTCTTGGAACTTGTGCCAAGGAATTCTCAGAAACAACAAAAAGATAAATGTACGCTAGAATTTGACCCAGGCCCGAGACGAAACGGGCATGGTTAGAGGCCAAACCCAAAACCCTTAAGAGCCTCACTTTACTAGGTGAGTGAGGAGTTTGAACTTTATGCTCTAATCATTCACTATTTTTGACATTACATAATTCTTCATTATTCCTTCCAACAGTGAATTAATCACCAAGTAAACGAGTAGGTGAATCCTTACTTTTTCGAATAACAGTATGTAGTGGCTTTAAATGACTCTTTTCTTCCACATATATCTTTCAACTTAGAATCTCGTAGATAACTTGCCTCAATTTTCTTCTCAATAAATTACATTACATTTTTATAGAAAGGGAGTCATTAAAGTTTGTAATTAAGGTACTCCCTCCGTTCCAATGAAATGTTTGCCTATTTCATATTGGGGCGTCTCAATGAATTGTTTGCCTTTCTATTTTAGGAATGTTTTTTATGTGTAATTTGACTCTTGGCTCCACATGTCACCTTTTAATTGGATCTCTTGCCCTTGGTGCCAAAATCAAAGGCAAACAATTCATTGGAACGGAGGGAGTATTTCTTATTTTTATCAACAATAATCAACTCAACTTTATTAATTATTTTTTTCAACGAAGTGCGCACTTAGTTGCACTACAATATAGGGAGGAGAATTCAAATTTGTGATTTATTGTTCAGGGTACTTAGTCTTAACCATTAGTCTAAGACATCTTCAGTATAATAAACTAAACATTAAGCTTTGATCATCCTTCAAATTTGCAAACAAAAACATGATTGAACTAGGGTTAGGGCCTAGGCCGGGGACACAAGTTTTGAATTTTTTTTATGGTAAACGTGCTTGCTAATTCCTTATAGTGCATTAATACTTATTGTGTGAGACAGTCTTACACCGTGAATTGGTTCTTTTATGTAAAAGATCACTAATTGGTTATTTTATACCGTAGTCATTAAATGTTTTCTCCAAAAGCACAAACATTACGCCATCTGTTTCATTTTGTTTGTCGTTTTGGAAAATGGTATTTTAATATATTTGTCGTAAGAGAAAACAATGTTCGAAATATCTGATTGGTGTAAAATATTTTACTCTTTCCATCCATCTTGATCATTTGTGTACTTTTATATTTTAAGTGATTTTTTTTGAGGAAAACGGCCACGAGGGTGTTACTGTAATAAGGACAAATCATAGACTATAACATTGTTCATCACAATCGAGGGTAGCACAACCGACATTACAACTCTATCAGCTACTCTAGGTAAACAATGAGTTAAAGCATGCGCCACACAATTGTTCACACAGTATCGTGTACATACAACGATGCATACAGTAGTAGTGTAGTACTATAAACTTTGAGCAAAATGTTTTTTTCATTAAAACAAATATCTCTAAGTTTGATTTGTTCCGCTTCTGCCTATCCTTTTTTAAGTTTATTTGGGTAGCTAATTTTGCAATTTAATAAAGTTTAGTTAATAAGAATTAAGAAAAATTAAGTCTAGAATCATAATAACAAAAGTCGGCATTGTAGAATGAAATAGGATAGAGTTAGGTGAAATGCATCAAATATATTGTGGACGATGGATTCTATAATAAAAACCATTAACGTACATTACTCCCCGGAAGGAAACTATAACAAGTGGATAGAGAATGAAACGAATTATAAGAATGTAAGGATAGAAATTTAAAGGGTTTGATAGTTACAACTTAGAAGAAGTGGGCGGCTTGGGATCCTTCTGTTTTCTTTATGACAAATGTAAGGAAATTGACTTATGATATATGAAATAGTATTAGTTTAAAGAGTTTTATTGACTACACCACTCAAAATCTACTTCTAAATTAGTTGAACTTGAAAAAAATAAGTAGAAACACTAATAGATATGAGAGTGACAAAAGCCTAATGACAAGTGGTTGAGTTTCTTTGAAAAAATTCAAGAGATTGTTCGAGAATTTAGAATTATTTTCAATTTCGTGAATCTGATTCAAGATATTGAATTTTGGGTCTAATGAGCCTAATTTGATATGCTTGGAAGGCACACGAAGACTGATTTCTAGCGCATCTTGTATTCTTCCACGCGGATATAGCCCTCTTCTATGGCCCTGGCACAGAATCGAGTCTCTATTTTCTCCATACAAGGATCAATTGAAATAAAATCTATACTCCAATTTATACCGTGTCAGAGAGTTTTAATAATCATTATCATGCATTCTATTAATGATGACAATTTTTTGTCGAAAAATATTCGCGCTTTAGAACAACTTTCACTGCTATCAAAAATAGCTAAAAGTGACAGATTTTGAAGGTTATTATCCACGTTTTTTTCGACATTTTTGGTCTCAGATTAAAATGGGTCTATATTCATGCTGAACAAACTCCATACTAAATATAATATCCCGGTGTATAAGGTCATATGGTACTCCATTTTATATTGTGTCAGATAATTCTATTAAACATTATTACTTTATTAGGCATTCTAATTTTGTCGACAAATTTTCGTGAAAAAAACATTCTTGCTTTAGAACAACTTTCACAGCAATCGAAAATAACTAAAAACGATCGATTTTGAAGTTTATTATTCACATTATTTTCGGTCTATTGGGTCCCAAAATAAAATGGATCTATATTCACGCTGAACAACTCTACACCAATTACAATGTCCCGATGTAATATGAGGATCCTAACTATTTTTTTTGTAATTCAATAATACTTACATTTTCACTCTCCGATAGAATTAACCGATCATATACCCTCTAAAATCTCATAACTCCATTCGACGACTCTCAATAGTTAACGAATCAAAAAAAATATTTATCCACTCTCAAATTAATTTTTTACCATATCATATTTGCACCCTAATAGAATACTTATTCCGTAATGAACCATTTATCAAAAAAATATGCAAAAGAATTATCACAATTTTTTTTGAAATTTAATTGTGACATATATTTTACGTAATACAACTGTTATTTTGTTATTTATTTGATATAATTTAGAAATATAAAAAAAATTACTTGAATGATTTATTTCTATAATCGTGAATATCAAACAAGATTTTATTTAAATGTAAGTTAACACAATTTTGCTGAACTATATCCGTGATTTTCACGGATAAAAAAAGAAGTTGACTTATTTAATACTCCAAATTATCCACTTGTAGAATTGTATCTATAGCATCTGTTTAGAACGGGTTTTAACGATTAATTCAACAAGAGTTTGCCTGATTATGTTTTTCGAACTAGTAATCAACTAATTTTTGCTAACGATTTCCTAATGAATTTAGCGATTTTACTTCATATTTCCTAACATTCATACTACGTACGAGTATAATATAGGGATATTTAATATGGAGTAGGAATAATTTTAACTACAGTACGAAAGTTCTTGTTATAATAATCTGAACTAATTATAATCTCATAACAAACTGTCGTATCAATACCCTCTTTTTTCATACCGAACATGAGTACTCCATGGTATCCCTACACTATCGCCTACTAGTCTTACGAGAATTAACTAGTCTTGATGGAATTAACTATTCAATTTGATTTTGTTTTGTCTTAATCATGAGAATTATATTTACCCGGTTAAACCTTGCGACCAAAAGAGTGATCTAACTCTTTTATTGTATCTTGTTTTATCTTAATATTACGAGTGACTACTCCATCAGCGTATTCCATTTGGTAAAAATAAACGTAAAATAAAAGTGAGAATGAGGATGTAAATGAAATTGGAAAAATTATCAGAAATCAACCTTTAATGAAACTAACATGGCATTAGTATTCAGTAACCAACTGACAAAACTCTATAAGACCCTCCTCCACTGAAAAAAAAATTCATTCTTCAGCTCAGAATTTCACTTTTAACTATCTCTCATCAAATATCCCCCTCTCCCTCACTCTCACGCACAAATTCCTGCTTAAATTCTCGCCGATACTACCAGTAATCTACTGTCGTTATCTTTCTACGATGGCGGAAATGTATGCACTCAATTTTCTATGAATCACATTTTCTTGCTATGATTTTTCTAAGAACTTCAAATTCATATGAATAATAATCATAGCGTTTTAAACGAATTTTCGAAGTAATCTAGCAATTTTACACGTTTACTTCACTTTCGTTAACTTCGTATGAATATTTTTGCCTGATTTTGTGCATTATTTTTTGTATGAAGATAGAAGGAATCCAGAAAATGCGACGAGGACGTGTTTGAAACTATCAATAGGCGTTTTGTTCATACTCTCTCATCTCTCACTTGTGTTCTGAAATTATGATGAACTAGAAATTGTTGTTGTTTAGTCGCGTGATTTTCTTTATATTTATTTTCGCTGTGATTTTTCTTGTTTAAAATGTTACAAAGCATCTTGCTTGTTGTAAATGCAACTGTCAGTCAGACTATGACAAATCTGCCTTGTATAGGAGACTGTTGTCTGACTGTCTTTGTCTCTATTTCTCTTAATCAAAGGTAATGTTACAGAGAAATATTACAGTATATCGATTGTTGCAATTACTTTGAAAAACACAACTAAAACTAATATTGATCCACGAACAAATAAGAGTGAAACTAAACGACATGTGTTCTACTTTGTATGCGGCGGAAGTAAAGAGAAAGGATTGAACACATTACGTTTTTGAATTGGTTCGGCCAACACTCTAATTAAAGGCCTACATACGTCCAATGCTTTTCTTATTAATAAAGTTAAGTAATCTACTCCGAAAACTTAAACTCTTACAATAAGACACCAATAACCTACTCCGGTTATGACTCACGAGTTTGGAAGACTACTCCGTCTCCTAACTCTCCAATGACCTACTCCGGTCACGACCCATAGTAGCCTACTCCGACTACGACTTTGAGTTTACAAAACTACTCCGTCTCTAACTCACCAATGACCTACTCCGGTCACGACTCTTAATAACTTAGAAAAGTTACAAGATTACAATCTAACCAAGTTAGACAAGAGTATTCAAGACTCAATGTAGTAGTTCGTTCGACTGTGACTTTGAAGACTCTGAAAATATTTTGTAAAGAGTTTCAAGATTAAAACTTTTGATGAACTATTTGCAATGCGAGATTTTCGTGCTGAAAAGTCTTTAAGTGATAAGTGTGGTGAATATCTCTTTTTATAGAGGAACAAAGTAAGGTAAAATTATACATTTATTGAGTAAATTTTTTTATTGATATCTAAGAACGAATTATTAGTCTTACTTATAATATACGTACGATGGAATTTTCGATGTATGATAATTACTCAAGGTTTATAGTCTTAAGATCTTACTCATTTATGATATAGAATTTCATACATCATCATAATACATCATCATAATTTTCCAATGTGGTATAATTTGCTTAATTAAGTTTATAGTTTTAGAGCCACTTTTAAGACTAAATGAGTTTGTTTTTATATCTAAATAAAAAGACAAACAATTGCTCTTTATTTATATAATCGAATTTGATCTTATTATATATTTTGGATAATTTTACTTAAGTTTATTTAAGTTCAGATATAGTCTAATTAAAAACTTTTATTTATAGACGAATGATTACACTTATTTATAACATACTCCGTATAAAATTTCATCAACCCATCTTAATTTTTTGATGCGAGATAATTATACTTTAACTATATAGTCTTAGTCTTAGGAACTTTTTTTAAGTCTCAAAATTTTGTTGATATCTAAGGACGAATAATTAGTCTCGTTTATAAGATAGAATTTCATCACCTCATCATAATTTGAAGAAATGGTTACTTTTATTTATATAATAGAATTTCATCGTCTTATTATTACTTTTATTTATATGATAGAATTTCATCATCTTATTATTACCTTAATAATTTTTTCTCCATTACCTTAATATTTTTTTGATGTGAGATTATTTACTTAAGTTTATAGCCTTAAAAGTGTTTTAAGACTCAAAAGAGAGGGGTACAATTTTTCGATGTAGGATAATTTACTTAAGTTTATAGTCTTCATAGTTTTTTAAGACTCAAAAGATTTTGATTGATATCTAAGAACAAATAATTAGTCTTATTTATAATATAGAAATCCATCACCTTATTATAATTTGTCGATGTGGATAATTTAACTAAAATTTGTAATCTTATTTATAACATAGAATCATCACCATACCTTATTTTAATTGTTTCGATGTGGGATAATTTTTAAGCGTGTAGTCTTATTAAGACCTTTTTTTAAATTCAAAAGTTTTTAAAAACAAATCCAAAAATAAGACTACAAATCCATAACCACATCATAATTTAAAAAAACAATGATATAGAATTCCATCCTAATTTTAAAAAAAAACAAAAGTTTTTTTTTGTTGGTTGATATTTAAAAACAAGGGTTATTTCATGACAATAATACCAATTATAAGGGTGCTTCTTAGAATAATCTCAACTATATACGTAATCTCGTTTTAATATGAACTATGTCTTCTTTAATCCCTCAGTGATATAGGTGACCGGTTACCTATAAAACCGGTTGAACCTTCCTCTTCAGTTTCGACTATTGGTTAATTTTTTTTTGAATCTTCCCAAAATTCATCTTCCATTTTTTTTCCCGATTAGTATTATAGAAGCCATGAAAAAAATGCTTTAATTTTCTTGTTGTTTTGGCTTTCAAGAACGACGACGGAACACTCAAGGACCCTAAAAAGTCACAACCGGTCACTATTACCGATAATAGCAGGTCGTAATTTTGTCCATATCGAAACGAGATTAATGAAGACATAATTCATATTAAAACGAGATTACGCATAGTTAAGATTATTCTAAGAAGCCCCCCTTATAGTTGACATTATTGTCATGAAATACCCCTAAAAATTATATGGAGTATTTAATTACAGTATTTTTTAATAATTTTTGTAATTTACAATATTAACATGATACATTTTTAGTAATTATTTTAATTATTTTTTAATGACACTTCATCGAACCAACGGAACAACCGGGGTTTTGATCCTAAATTAATGGATCATTTCAGGTTTAAGCGAAATAGATCGTGAGTCAAAGTTTTAGGGTCCTGACCCAGAGGTTCAATAGGTTAACGAGTCAAGTCAAAATTTGACATGACTATTTTCTAATCCAATCTTCAAAAAACATTCTGATCTAACTAACATGTCATTGTCACAGTTTAGAAGGTAAATTATTTTTGTGACATTTTTAAGTGTTCCTCATTTGCTTTTGCTATGAATTTGAATTTGAAAACTTACCTTATGCTGGAAATTTGTCAAATTTCGTTGCGGAACTCCGATTCGGTAAAATTCTAGCGCTGCAATTCACTATGTTTCAGTGTTTTCCTATTAATGATAAAATCAATTAATCGTCTAATCATAATGTTTCCGTTAGTTTGATTCATGTGCATATGATATCTTCTACGGTATCCAGTCATTTCGCATATTATTAGCGTCGAGGCATGAAAACCAAGCGATTTATCTGTTTGTGTATAGCCAGGGCCGGCCCATAGGGTGATCAATTCGGTTCTATGAATCGGGGCCCAAGTAGGTGAAGGGCCTCAATATTAATAGTATTGATTATAGTACAAAATTAGCAAAAATTTTGAGATCTTGATCGTGTTAACTTATGTTTAAGGAAAGTCTTGTTTGATATTCACGATTATAGAAATAAATCATAAATAGTTTATATTTCTAAATTATGTCAATAAAAAACAAAATAATCAACATAATAACGATATATTCCGTGAAATATTTGTCACAATTAAATTTCAGAAAACAAATTGTGACAATTCTTTTGAATATCGGTAATTTAACGTTTAAATAAAGTATTCGTTTGATATTTACGATTATAGAAATAAATCATTCAAGTAAATAGTTTATATTTCTAAATTATTTCAAATAAAAAACAAAATAAACAACATAATAACGATATATTCCGTGAAATATTTGTCACAATTAAATTTCAAAAAAAAAATTGTGAAAATTCTTTTGAATATCCAAATTATTGAGCATTTGGTGCAAATATGATAGGTTAAAAAATTAGTTTACGAGTGAATAATCGTTTCTTTCAATTCGTTAAAAAAAATTATCGATTAAAAATACTTGTAATTTTTTCCAAGTGAAACTACCGTCTTTTTGCAGTAGTAAAAAAGTTACTTAAAAAAATGAGCAGTATTCTATTGTACTAAGGACCTACATATTAAAGTCAGAACAGGGCCTCCAAATTTCATTGGTCGGTCCTGTGTATAGTTATAACTTAATCAATTACAAGATTGAACTCATCTCAGTAAACTTTGAGGATTTTATTTTAGGATGATGGTTCGCGGTTTGGATTACTCTTTTATGTTATTGCTTGAAATCTGAAATTAATATCCTAGCTCTCTGTAATTCTATTCTGCAACTATGCAAAATATGATGTTTATTTTACCGAATCGTTCTATAATTTGAGAAATTCTATGTCGAAAGAGTATTTGTTGCTTAATTAATCCTTATTTACTTACGCTATGAATTTGAGTTTGAAAAATCATCTCGTGCACTACTTTTTTGTATCGCAAAGAAGTACGTGAAATTTCTTTGTGGAACTCCGATTCTGTAAAATTATAGTGCCATTTCAGTGTTTTTCTATCAATGAAAAAAATCAATTAATCGTCTAATCATAATGTTTCATTAAGTTCGACTCAAGTGCATATGATATCTTCTACGGCATCCAGTCATCTACGGATTCTGAAATTCTGTAGTAGAAATTGTTGCAGTTAGTCGTGTGATTTCCTTATATTTATTGTTGGTTGCCGAACTCCAATTCTGTCATAACTTATAGTACTCCGTACTTCTCTCATCTTATTCTGAAATTTTTGAAGGAATATCTGAGGCCAAAATCAATCTAATTTGCGAAGCTGTTGAGAAACTAGTGGTGAGTAGACTATTCACTATATATGGTTAATGTTAATCTGCTGTCACGTACAAATTTGGAACTAATTGTGCTTAATCTACTGATCAGAATCTTGATTACATCAGTACTGGAAGTGATGCTCTACTCAAGGTCAAAGGACTACCTGAGGTTGAGGCTGAAGTTGATCAACTTTGCGAAGCTGTTCAGAAGATGACGGTTAGTAACTTTGCGAAGCTACTGTTCAGAAGATGACGGTTAGTAGACTTCATTCTTATTGACAATTATAGACCGATTCTGCTACTGGCAATAACGGAGGTGATGGTGGGGAGTCGCTCATACTGCGGAGAGCAATGTGGGGGATAATGTGGGGATAATGATGACCTAGGTGATGATTCCCAGGAGAATGAAGATCATCACGAAGAAGCAGCTCCTAATCCCCAACCTGAACACCCCGAATATCGCTGACGGTGCTTTAATTTGGGTGGGTTCTCTCACATATCAACAATGTGATGCACTACAAGACTATGCTGAACTGGAGCCTTGGTTGAGACCCTGATCATTGGACACCCTTCTTTACCCGATCAACATGAAATTTACTGCCAACACCAAATGAATCAAGGAGTGTATTTGTACTTGCCTAATAACTACCATGATCTCATTCGTCTAACACACCGCATCCTGGTGTCGCGCCCAATCTGAAGAGTTTATGGATCCCTAAGTGATACGAACTATAGTGTATAAAACACAATTGTAGCGGAAACAAGCAACCAAGATCGAATGTACTAGGTACAACCGATATCAGTTAAATGATTTGTGCGTGACACTCTTTTAAACAAAGAATGAGAGGGGAGACAATGCTAAACTACACCGATAGTCTAACAAAGAGATTGACGCTCTACACCGATAGAGTCAATTGGATTTTTCACAAGACGACGCTTGAGAACAACCTTGCGAAATTGTGGACACAACTTCGATATTTTACTTGAAAGTACTCAAATAAAACAATGATTGCCAAATCCTTCGACCGTACATGGCTTAGGGTAACATTATCAGCAAGACTCTGCCACCTCAGCTTTCTACTAACTTTTAATATTTATTTGTTCCTAAGACTCACCTCAGACTCACCTCAGATTTTATACATTATCAGTCAGACTCTGCTCAGACTCATCTTACCCATTTTTGGTTAAAAAATGAATTAATTTGGTTTAATTTGTAATTAAACAATAAAATTTACTTGTTTGGTACAAATTACTACTCGGAATTACTTTACTATTTAGTTTAATTAAAAAATTTAACTTGTTTTATTTTATTGTTGTTGGTTTTGTTTGATATACAAAAAGACGGGTAGACGTCTTTTGGGCCTCGTTCATATTATAGATCCGGATAATTTATGATACTTTGATTATGCCTTACTTATATTAATTTACGATATTTTAATAATTATTTTTTCATACATGGTCTTAGGTGTATCGATTTAGGTTATTGACCTACGATTCCCATAGAATCAAAATGTACTCGTAATTCTTATTTTGCAAAGAAAAATAAACGTTGGTGGCCGAACAATCATCCTTTTTTGTCCTTTTCAAAATAACGACTACATTAAAATAGTTAATTTCGTGTTTAATTAGCTAGTTACGTATAATTACTTAATTGTATTTTTATTTGTTAAATAAGTGTTTAATTACGTTGATTCGGTTAATTAATTAATCAGGTGTAATTGCATTTTTATTTGTTAAATAAATATTTAATTACTTAATTAAGTGAAATTGAGTGATTCAGTGTTTAATTAGGTAATTACTCCACACATTAAATTGGATAAGTATGTGTTTTATTAGTTAAATATGTACTTCGTAATTAATAATTTTATTAGGGGTCGAACAACAAAAAAGGACAATTAGACAAAGACGTGAGACTTTAAAAAAAATACGGAGTAAAAAATAAAAAAATTGTATAAATACGAACCGTTTATTGGATAATACGTCGAGAAATATGCAACATGAGTCATGACCCCACAAAAGTCTTAAGTTGAGTCTTTAAAATTCAAGACTCAACTTAAGACTTTGGTACATTATTGGTAGACCCCACACGGCGAGTCTTGAGACAAGACTCATCTCAAGACTACCAATAATTTTCTCAAGACTTTCAAAAATCTTAAGACTCCCTCAAAACTATCAAAAATCTTAAGACTTTGCTCAAAACTTTGCAACATTATTGGTAAGACTCACATGAGTCTTGAGACAAGACTCTCTCAAGACTCACCAATAATCTTACCCTTATATGGCCGTTTAGGATGCTCATATTAACTTACATAGGAGGCTACTTTAGCAATTAACAGAATTCAAGTTTATTTTAGGAATATTATTATTGCTAATTTAACTCAAGACCCTTCTCCCTCCTCAAAACAAAAAAACCCTAGCCTCCAAAAAAAACCTTGGGGCTACCACTATTAATGGTGGTAAGCCCCAATTTTTAATTAATTTTATCGTTTTAATATTAGTATTATTAATATTTTAGTTATAATAATAAGTCCTCTCCTTTTGGAGAGTTTCGCCCCCATCAATTGATGGGTTTCGCTCTCTCTTTGAGAAGAGATGTTAAATCTATTATAGTGGAGAGGACGCGGAAGATCATCAGTGCTATAATCGTTCATCACGTGGTATCTCAATTGATGTCAGACCGGCGGCTACAATCTATTGGGTTAGATGAAATTGATTCTCGTCAAAACCTTGAAAGATCCGAAGACCTTCTTGTGAAAAGCTGTATCATTAAACAGCGATGTGTTGAAAGAGGATGTGCAGAAGCGGAGATCAGAATCTTAGTGAGAGATCTTTGTTTTAACGAGAATTTATTTTACTCAAATTTTATAGAATTGTATCCGTTCAATTTTGATATAAGTTGTAGATGTCGTATGACTTCTTATTAATGAAATGATCTATTCGCTCAAAAAAAAAATTATTATTGCTAATTTGCTGGAATTAATTAATTATACGAGATAATAATAAAGGAATATTTTTATCTATTGCTTGCTTTGATTTATGGAGCATATTTTTCCTTATTAAAATCTGAAGCATATTAGGAGATTACTACTCTTTTTTATTATAAAAATGTGACTATCAAATCAAATAATAATAAGTTTAAAGTACTAATAATAATATCGGTTTTTCTAACCTATGCTCACTGGGCACAGGTTAAAACCTTAAGTAAGAAAACATTATCAAAGATATTGATGGGGGTCGGTACCGCTGGCTCGGTCGGTGGCCGGCGTCACTATTACTGACTGCTGCTCCATGAGTTGGAGCCTACCGGCTCCCTTCATCCGGAGGGATGACCTCGATCGGGCTCGGCATCCGGCGACCATCTCCCTGCCTCAAGTCCTATAAATATGCGGAAGGTACCCTCCTTAGAAGGAGAAAGAAAAGACACAGACACAATCTCTCTAAAAAAGCTAAGTAATATCCTCCCGAAAAACGACCTACGCATCCCAATCCACACAACTGACTTGAGCGTCGGAGAGGCAACCTCGGAACCCCTCCGAGGTCCTTGTTTGTTCCCCGTGCAAGTCAGAGTTCAGGTAACGCAAGGAGAGGAGCGGGAGGTTGCCGGCCATGTCCGGCGGGAGGCCTTCAATTGTTTGATACCCAAACAATTTGGCGCCGTCTGTGGGGAACCTTGAACAAAAAAGCTCCCCGCTCTAATAAAGAAAAATCGTCAAAACATCATAATGGCAGCTCGCGACACCGGGAACGCCCCTATCGAGACGGAAGCCGAGCTCGAGATCTTGAGAACCTCACCACCAGAGAACCAAGCCAGAGATAAGGACAGGGGCAAAGGCCACCTGGCCTCAACGTCCACGCCAGCAACGGTGCCCCCGGCAACCGTTCCCCAAAGCACCTTCACCCCCGAGCAGCTATCCGCCGCTCAACTCCTCCTTGCTGCCCTCTTAGGGGCGGCGACCCCGAAGGCCCCAAACGCACAGCGGGCCAAAGAAACCCCCAGGCCTAGTGCTGGGATCTTCCAAAGAACCGACGTTTCCCCAAGAGAACTCTTCCCCGGACCGCCGGAGAAGATGACGCTGGAGGAAAGAAAACAGCGATACCTGGAGAAGAGTAGGCGCCTGGATGATGAACACATCAGGATACGCCGCCGCCAACGATCCGCGGAACCCTCATCGTCCCACCAAAGGACGGATTCGCGCACGCCCTCGCTAAGCGGCACCGGAAGAATGGACAACGAGTCTTCCACAGGCAACATACATCGCGAAAGAAGCCGAAGTCATACCCCAACCATACATAACAGGCTGGGTCCCGGCACCCGAAAGACCAGGAGAAGTCACAGCCCCCTAAGGACGGTTCATCACCGCCTGGGCCAGCGAGAAAGGGATGGAAGGCCCGCGAAAACCGTCCAAGACCGGTTGGGTCCCAGAGAACGCGGAAGAAAGTACGCCAGCCCCAA
Source organism: Agrostemma githago (assembly GCA_958450325.1). Taxonomy (NCBI): domain Eukaryota; kingdom Viridiplantae; phylum Streptophyta; class Magnoliopsida; order Caryophyllales; family Caryophyllaceae; genus Agrostemma; species Agrostemma githago. Next base: position 73,198,794 of record OY288247.1, on the reverse strand, counting down.
GAAACGAGGCTCGGTATTTACCCGACTGACGAGCAATGTCGCCCGGGAAAATTCCCCCGGACAAGAAACGTTCGTAACATGTCAAACCGGCAGAGGCGTACCTACCTCCCAAAGGGAAGAAGAGGGTGAATCTAAACTAGCCGCACCAGGCGCTAAAGCACCGAAGAAAGGACGGCCGACAATGTCGCCATTTCACCCAGAGATTACGGAACACCCCATGCCCAGAGTAAAGGTGCCTAACATCCAGTTCGACGGGACCACCGACCCGGAGGACCACTTGGCGACGTACGAGAGCTACATGGCTATGTACGAACTCGACGATGCGGTGTGGTGCCGGGTTTTCCCCACCACGCTCACCGGCTATGCCCAATCGTGGTTCCGGGGTTTGCCGCGCGAATCCATTCGGAGCTTCAGAGACCTTAGCACGGCCTTCATAGACCAGTATGCCGGAAGTCGGCGCAGGCAGATCGTAACGGTGGATCTGATGACCATGAGACAAGGGCCAAAGGAGACCATCAGAGAGTATGTCAGAAGATTCGACTTGGAGTGTCAACAAATACGAACAATCGATGCGTCGACGGCCGCCTGCGCCTTGACCCATACGATGACAGAAGGACCCCTCAAGAGTCACCTACTCAGAGAAAGACCTACCTCGCTGGTCGAAGCCCGGCGAATCGCGGAAGGATACATGAACGAAGAAGATTACAAAGCGCGGCGTGAAGACCCCTCCCCACCAAGGGTCCGACGCCCACCCTTAGAAAGAACTCGGAGCCCGACGGGTCAAAAGGAGCCCCAAAGAATACCGGGCCGGAGCCGCGGGGAAAAGAGGTCGGAGGGAGGCCGCAGAGAAAGATTCGACCGTTACACCGCGCTGACCCGTCCCCGGGCAGAAATCTACGAGATAGAGAAGGACAACAAGAAGTGGGGGGTCCCGCGACCCATCAAACCCGGACCGCACGCAGATCCAAAGAAATACTGCGCTTTTCACAACCAGACAGGGCACACTACAGAAGAGTGCCGAAATCTGAAAGATGAAATTGAAGACCTCATACGTCGCGGCTCGTTGGCAGCATACGAGGCCAGGGGCCGCCGCGTCGCCATCAACAACAACGCCGGCAATAGTTATGGCAGAGGTACGATTAACGACAATCCTAGGGAAAGAGCCGACAAGGGAAAAGAACACAACGTCATAAATACAGTGGGAGAAAGGGGGCAGGAGGGGGGAGCCAGCAGGAGGCAGGTCAAAAGCCACCTAAGGGAGCTAACCCGTCATATACACTACACCAACGAGTCTAGGGAAAAGGCCGTCCCGACTCTCAGCGTCACGGCAGAGGACTACGAACGAGTAACTTATTACCCCCATAGTGACCCCCTGGTATTGGCCATCAAGATAGGCGACCATATGGTCAAAAGGTGCATGATAGACACAGGCGCCTACACTAACCTACTGTACAAAGAAGCGTTCGAACAGATGGGTTACGACAAACGGCACCTTAACCCAACTGCCGGCGCCCTGTACGGATTTTCTGGGACCGGAGTCGTCCCCATGGGAACAATCGACTTACGGGTCACCTTCGGGGAAGGGGACAAAGCAAAGACAACCACGGCCCAGTTCGTAGTGGTAAACGCCAGGTCTGCCTACAATGCGTTAATAGGCCGGATAACCCTGGACGGAATACACGCCTTGGTGTCCATACGCGCCCTGACGCTGGCATACGTCACTGACAGAAATACGGAGGGAAAGCTGCACGGGGACCAGAGCTCCGCCAAAAGTTGTAACTCGGTAGCCCTCAAACGATCCCAAGAAGAAATGAAGGGAAAGACAAAAACGGCCCCCGACACCGAGCAGGGACAACCGGCCCCAAAAACCCTCAAGATAAAAGGGACGAACGATCCCGACTCTGAGCGCGTAGAGCCAGGCGGGGAGAGCATGACGATAGACCTAGAGCCGGGCCGGTCCGTCCTCATAGGAACCGGCCTAGACCCAAGCTACCAGGAACGCCTCATCAGCCTCCTGAAAGATAACACGGACGTGTTCGCATACTCAGCCGACGAAATGACGGGGGTAGACCCGGAAGTAACGGTGCATAGGCTAAACGTCGACCCTACCTTCCGACCGGTGAAGCAGAAGAAGAGAAGCATGTCGGCGGAAAAGGACGACGCCATCCGATGTGAGGTCGACAAACTAATAAAAGCCGGCTTTATAGAGACATGCAACTACCCCGAGTGGCTGGCAAACGTGGTAATGGTGAAGAAGTCGTCAGGCGCCTGGCGAATGTGTGTCGACTTCACTAACCTGAACAAAGCATGCCCAAAAGATTGCTACCCCCTTCCAAGGATCGACCAGCTGGTAGACGCCACCAGCGGGTATACTATGCTAAGTTTTCTGGATGCCTTCTCCGGATATCATCAAGTCTTTCTGTGGGAACCAGACCGGGTCAAATGCGCATTCATTACCAGCGCCGGGACGTTCATGTATAAAATGATGCCCTTCGGACTAAAAAACGCGGGGGCCACCTACCAAAGATTGGTAGACAAAATCTTCAAAGGTCAGAGAGGCAGAAACATGGAGATATACGTGGACGAAGCGATCGTAAAAAGCAAAACAGACGACGAGCACTTGGACGACCTAAGAGAAACGTTCCAATCACTAAGGAAGTACAAGATGAAGCTGAACCCCCAGAAGTGCACGTTCGGGGTAAGATCCGGAAAATTCTTAGGCTTCTTAGTAAGCGCCAGAGGAATAGACGCCAACCCGGAAAAAATTCAAGCCATCCAAAACCTACCGGAGCCAAGAACTATCAAAGATATACAGAGGCTCACGGGAAGGATGGCCGCCCTCGCCCGTTTTATCTCAAGGGCAGCAGATAAATCCACCCCTTTCTTCGGAGTCCTCAAAGGTAACAAACGCTTCGAATGGGGAGAGGAGCAGAAGATGGCGTTCGCTAATTTAAAGGAACACTTAAAAACCCTACCAACGCTGGCACGACCAGTCGAGGGCGAGAAGTTGTACGTTTACATAGCGGTCACCAATGTCACAGTCAGCGCCGTCATTCTCAGAGAAGAAGAGAAGGCCCAGCAGCCGGTGTATTTCATCAGCCATGCGCTTGGTCCTGCAGAGAAAAATTATCCCATGGTGGAGAAGGCGGCTTTCGCCATAGTCGTGGCCGCCCGAAAGCTACGCCCTTATTTCGACGCACATCCGGTAACTGTCCTTACGAACATGCCTCTCGAAAAGGCGCTAGAAAAATTCGAAAAGTCGGGAAGAATGCTAAAGTGGGCCGTGGAACTGAGCGGCCTAGGAATCACCTACCAGTCGAGGACGGCGATAAAAGCCCAAGCACTGGCGGACTTCATAGCCGAATGTTCCCACTCGGAAGACGATGACCCACCATCAGAGACTTGGGAGGCCTTCACCGATGGATCGTCCACCAGCAACGGCTCCGGAGCCGGTGTCGTCTTAACAAGCCCCGACGGCGAAGAATTCGAGCACGCACTAAGGTTCGCTTTTCAGGCATCAAACAACGAAGCCGAATACGAAGCTGTCTTAGCCGGCATCCACTTGGCCCGAACAGCCGGAGCCCAACGAATCATACTATCGACCGACTCGCAACTAGTAGTGAACCAGATAAACGGAGAGTACGAAGCCAGAGAGCCCTCGATGGCACTCTACCTAAAGAAAGTGAGAGAAGAGCTGTCCCAACTACAATCATACGAAGTCAAGCAAGTGCCTAGGTCACAAAATAACCGAGCAGACGCATTATCAAAACTCGCAAGCTCGAGCTTACAAGATATTAGGCGCTCGGTCTGGGTAGACGTCCGGCAGGAAAAAAGCATCGCAGCGATCAAGAACGACCAGGACGACGTCCTCAACATGGAACGCGAAAGCATCGACGATTGGCGGACACCCATCATCGAGTATATCCTAAACAAACAACTGCCGAGAAACCCGGCAGCGGCTAAACAAATGCCCACAACAGCCTCAAGATACATGATATTGGACGGACAACTCTACAAAAGAGGAACCGCTGCTCCAATACTGAGATGCCTCAAACCGGAGGAGGCAGCAGAAGTACTGGACGACATCCACTCAGGGATGTGCGGACACCATATAGGGGGCAGGAACCTGGCACACAAAGCAGTCAGAGCGGGCTACTACTGGCCAACCGCCATACATGACGCCCGAGAACTGACCAAGAAATGCAGAAATTGCCAAATCCACTCACCGGTGATCCACGCGCCGGCCAGGGAGCTACAGCCCATCCTGAGCCCTATCCCCTTCGCTCAGTGGGGGATGGATATACTAGGACCCTTCCCTACGGCAACCGGAAATCGAAAATTCGTAATAGTGGCAGTGGATTACTTCTCAAAATGGATAGAAGCAGAAGCTGTCCCTAACATTACAGAACCGGCCGTGCGCAAAATGATATGGCGGAACGTTATAACCCGATTCGGCGTACCCAAGGTACTGGTTTTTGACCATGGCCGGCAATTCGATAACCCCCCACTGAGAGAATGGCTAAGGGGATTCGGGACTTCAGTGGCATACTCGGCCGTCTGCCACCCGCAAACCAACGGCCAAGCCGAGGCCGCCAACAAACAAATCCTCAACGGTCTGAGAAAGATGTTGGAAGATCTCAAAGGGAGATGGGCCGATGAGTTACCAAGTGTCCTTTGGTCCCTAAGAACGACGCAGAAAGCGGCAACGGGGCACTCGCCGTTCGGCCTGGTATATGGGGCAGAAGCCCTCCTCCCCATAGAAGCGCGCATTCCCTCCGCCCGTAGCAAATATTACGAGGGAGACAGGAATGAGGCGGCCATGGAGGAAGCCCTAGACCTGGTAGAAGAGACCAGGGAGGAGGCACGCGTAAACTTGGTGGCATATCAACAGCGCATGAGAAAGGCCTATAACCAGAGGGTAAACCACCGAATGTTCCAGGTGGGTGACTTAGTCCTGAGGAAATCCGCGGCAGTCGGCAAGGCAAATGAACACGGAAAACTTAGCGCCAACTGGGAAGGGCCATATGAGGTCACCAAGGTCCTAGGGCCAAGTACATATAAGCTGAAAGACCGAGAAGGGCGAGACTTGCCGTCACACTGGAACGCCGACACCATCAGGAAGTACTACGTCTGAACTGGCAAGCGAAATACTGTACTGAACCTCGGCAGGGTATCATCGGACCTGTCGACGACCCTGCCACCAGAAACTTGTAAAAATTTTTTAATAAGGGGACTCTGTTTGCTAAAATCTACTTGCTCCCCGTTCACTATGTTCTCGACCAGCAAGCAGGGGGCAATAAGGGGGGGAGCCCCTATTCGCCCATCATCAAGAATGGACCCCCCACCAAAAGTCGGGAACCGACTGTGGCCTGACCACAGCCGGCCTACCGACCACCTAAGTTGGGAACCGACTGTGGCCTGACCACAGCCGGCCTACCGACCACCTAAGTTGGGAACCGACTGTGGCCTGACCACAGCCGGCCTACCGACCAAATAAGTTGGGAACCGACTGTGGCCTGACCACAGCCGGCCTACCGACCACCCAAGTTGGGAACCGACTGTGGCCTGACCACAGCCGGCCTACCGACCAAATAAGTTGGGAACCGACTGTGGCCTGACCACAGCCGGCCTACCGACCAAATAAGTTGGGAACCGACTGTGGCCTGACCACAGCCGGCCTACCGACCACCCAAGTTGGGAACCGACTGTGGCCTGACCACAGCCGGCCTACCGACCACCTAAGTTGGGAACCGACTGTGGCCTGACCACAGCCGGCCTACCGACCACCTAAGTTGGGAACCGACTGTGGCCTGACCACAGCCGGCCTACCGACCACCTAAGTTGGGAACCGACTGTGGCCTGACCACAGCCGGCCTACCGACCACCTAAGTTGGGAACCGACTGTGGCCTGACCACAGCCGGCCTACCGACCACCTAAGTTGGGAACCGACTGTGGCCTGACCACAGCCGGCCTACCGACCACCTAAGTTGGGAACCGACTGTGGCCTGACCACAGCCGGCCTACCGACCACCTAAGTTGGGAACCGACTGTGGCCTGACCACAGCCGGCCTACCGACCAAATAAGTTGGGAACCGACTGTGGCCTGACCACAGCCGGCCTACCGACCACCCAAGTTGGGAACCGACTGTGGCCTGACCACAGCCGGCCTACCGACCAAATTCTCCCCACCCAAAGTGTGGGGGCATAAGTCGAGAACCGACTGTGGCCTGACCGCGGTCGGCCTACCGGCCCAATTCTCCCCACCCAAAGTGTGGGGGCATAAGTTGGTGACCGACTGCGGCTTGACCACAGCCGGCATACTGACCAGGTTCCCCACACCCAAAGTGTGGGGGCATAAGTCGGGAACCAATAAATCAGAGAACATGAAATACAAAACACAAATGAGTAATCCGGAAAACAAAGGCGTCAGAAGCGCCAGGCGTTTGTTACAATTAAGGAGTCAAAATAAGGCTACGATCGTGTAAAAATCGGCAGCCGTCCCCAAAGGATCAAGCGCCACCTACAAACGACAAAAAGGAAAAACGAGAAAGCATGGAGGGCAAGCCTATGCCTGAACCTCAAAGGGGTAGGTGCGAGGAGATCCACAAAAAGCCTCAAGAGGGGGCAGAGGAGTTGGCAGTATCTGCCGGCTCATCTGCCGCCCCCTCCTCTCCCTCCCTGAGGGTACATGAGGCACAGGAGGACGACGGCCCGAGTTCCTATTTGGAAGAAGTAGGAGGCTCCGCCGCCGGCGTCCCACCCTCACGTTCTTCCTCCTCCGCTTGAAGACGTTCATATATCGGATTGTACCGACCAAAGTCGAAACCCGGGTCGTACTCACGAAGAGCCTTGGACGTCAAGTCAACCACGGCCTTCATTCCCTCGACAAAAGCATCATCCCCTTCCTTCGCCAAGTTAGCAATTTCCTCAGATTTCTTCTCCAGCTCCTGCTCAGCGGCCGCCAGCTTCGACTCGCAGGAGGAGTGAGCCCCCCGGAGAGCTTCCAATTCCTCGCGACCGATTGCTTCCTTTTCCTCAGCCTCCAACCTCAGCCGCTTCTTGGACTCCAGCTTCGTCTCAACCGCTGACCTTAGCTGCCTCTCCGACTCCAGCTCCGCCTCGGCTGCCGACCTTAGCTGCCTCTCCGATTCCAGCCTCGACTCTGCCTCCTGTAGACGGGACATCAACTTCGCGCCCTCCTCCGCCGCCTTCTTAATCTTGATGCTGGCCTGAACAACCTTAGATAAATCCTCCCCCAAGCCACGATAAACGGTATCCAACTGGGCGAGGGTCTGAATCCGGTCAACAGGTGAAACGTCCCCCTCCAACATCCTATAGAAGGAAAGATCGGACAAAGAGGGAAGAGGCGCATCCACAGCGGCAGCGACGTCGCGCATAGTTTCCCGGTCTTGGGAGGCTTCCAGGCCCACGGCAGCCTCTCTGAATCCGGAGGACGGATCGGCAGTCACCCCCTGTTCGGGAAGAGCCGCAATAGTGACTACCGGCGAACCTGTAGTCCTTGGGGAGGTAACGACCTCAGAATCCCCAACATCAATCCGCACGCCGGCGACACTCATAGCCCCCTCAGGGTCAGCAGAAGGGCCCAAGGCCTGCCTTTTGGGAGGAGGAGCCCCGCCAAACGCCGGCGCCGCTCTCCTTAGTCTGGAAAGCCTAGACTTCTGGTAAGTCATGATGGTTAGCCGGTCTGATGAGGGAGGCGGCGGTGTGGTGACAAGAGGACGGAGGGAAGGATCCAACCCTAGTAAATCGATCTCCTCAGGCGACCAAGTAGCCGCCAACCTGCTATCTACATAATTAGGCAGAAAAATGGGCAAAGGGTTGAGGGCCTGAGGACTATCAAGAAAGGTAGACAAAACAAGTGAATAAGTAGGTCGCCAGTTACCTGGGCCGGCGACAGGAACGCTCATGCCCACCCGTTCCAGAAAGTCGTTCCTTGTGATTAGATCATAATGAGGCAGCCATATTGAAGGAACGGCCACCCTTTCTTTGCCAAACCACTTCATAACGGCGGGGAAGGCGCCGACAACAACCCTGTCCGACTGCCCCAAACCAGACTCCCTCAAATCCAAGCAACCCCACATCTCCCTGTCACTCTCCAGATTGATGCGAACGTCCGATTGAAAGAATCGGGGGATGGCCCAAGGTTTATCCGAACGCACGTACAAAAAGGCACCTTTCCACTTATGACAATTCGAAAGGATGGGATAAGAAGTGACATACTTGCCTCGCCGGCCAAGAGCCCAATAGGAGGACGACGACGCCTTAAGACGCACCATAAACCTGAATGCCTCCACCTTCTAAACCGGCACACCCAGCAAAACGAAATGATGGCACGGAAGGATTGGGGAGTCAGCTGACCCAACGCCAGCCTCATACGGCAAAACACCGCCTCCACAAAAGGTTCAAGGGGAAAGCGGAGGCCAAACTTTAAGGATTCCACGGATACCCCCACACACCCCTCGGGAGGAGAGCAAATGGACTGACCCGGGTCCGGTAACAAATATTCATAACCCTCCCCAAGAGGATAAAGCTCTTTGGCAGCCTCAAGGCCACCAACATCAAGAACCTTTCGCCGCCAACCCTCGTCGATCAAAGTGTTGGCATGAAGGAGAGGGCGACGGTCGCCGCCAACACCATCCCTCTCTGACTCCACTGGCCCAGAGACGGAGGCCGAGCGACGAGGAGAACACACCCCCGCCTCAGAAGACTCCCCCAAACTAGGCCCCCCCTTGCGAAGACGACGACGCAGGACCATAGAACTACCAACAACATCCCCCCCCAAGTCGCCGGACGACGACAAGCCTCCGCCACCCCTCGCAAAAGTCAGCGTCCCACCGGCAGAAATGCGCAAAGCCCGAAGAGGCTCCGCATAAACAGGCCCCACCTCTTCTACAGATTCCCCGGACGAAATATCGCCGACCCCTTCGACAGATCCACTGCGCTGAGCCCCGTCGCGCTCCGACAACCCCCCATCGTCCTCTACCCCGAAACGTACTTGCCGGGAACGGGTGGACATGACGCGAGAGCAAAGGAATAAAACAAAAGGCAAAAGACAGAAGACTAACCTAGAAGAGCCGGCAAAAATAGAAGCTCCCACGGCAGGAGACAGCGACTAAGTCAGAAACGATTGAAAAGTGAATAATTGGCTTTGCACTTAGTGAGAGTGAAATTGCAAATGGGGGGGGGGGCAAATGGGGGGGAGCCCCTATTTATATAAAGAAAGCCTCCTAGGTCCACCCACCAACTGACAGAGACCAAGTGGCATTCAATGCAACACAAAAAATTGAAGAATACGAAAAGACAAAACAAGGAAAAAGGGGTAGGCAAGTAGGGAAGCGCGACTTAGGGCACGAAACACGAGGATTCATATTCAGCAAACAAAGTCAACATACATCCGGGTAATACAATATTAGAAAAAGGGGGAGCCGGCAAACCCCGAAACTACACGAACCGACCAAAAGAAAAAGACTACCTAGAAACATAGCCACACCGCCAAGCGTACCGCCTCTCCATCTACTAACCTCGACCAGCAAAATGAGGTATCCCCCAGACCCATACCGCCTGACAAAGCCTCACTCCGTATCCTCCCCCTCGGCGTCCTCGTCAGGAAGGGAGGAGGCCGAGGTAGAAGGGGAAGAGGAGGAGGCAGGAGAAGGAGGAGGGGCGCGAACCCCAGGAGGGATGTCAAAACCCTCAGCCATCTCATCCGACGAGTCATCAGGACAGAAAGGGCCGTCCATCCATGACGGCCCAGACGAACGGCTGCTCGAAGAAGAGGAGCCGGAGGAGTCAGCCGAGGCAGGACAATCCGGATCAACATCCGGCTCAGAAACGCCAAAGTGCACCCTGGCACGCCGGCGACGATGGCCACTACCACCACTGGGAGAGCGCCTGGAAGCCCCTGCAATAGAAGGAGGAGCAGCTTCGGTAGGCGCCGGCGGGCGGTACGGAGGCCCTCGAGAAATCCAACGACCATACTTATTTTCCGAAGTCTCGGGAGAAGGGGAGCGTTTCCTGCGCCGGACAGGACTGCTCGGGTGCACCACGGCGGAGGACGGAGAATTGCTGCCAGAAGAGGACGACATGAGTAAGTAGAAACGAATTACTTGAAGAGGGATGAAACAATGATGCCAAAAATGGCAAATAAGGGGAGACCTTATATAGGAGTAACAAAGCCATGCATGCACCATTAAATGCATACAACCACCCAAGCAACCTAGGAAAACCAAAAGCCATCATTACCTCTACACAACCTATGCTAGTAGGAAGGATGGACAGATTGCACGCAAAACGAGACCGATCCTGCGGCACCTCGCCCAGGGACTATTCACTGAGAAGCGGCCCGCGGCGGCCCCGGGCAGACATCCAGCGAGGGGCAATTGATGGGGGTCGGCACCGCTGGCTCGGTCGGTGGCCGGCGTCACTATTACTGACTGCTGCTCCATGAGTTGGAGCCTACCGGCTCCCTTCATCCGGAGGGATGACCTCGATCGGGCTCGGCATCCGGCGACCATCTCCCTGCCTCAAGTCCTATAAATATGCGGAAGGTACCCTCCTTAGAAGGAGAAAGAAAAGACACAGACACAATCTCTCTAAAAAAGCTAAGTAATATCCTCCCGAAAAACGACCTACGCATCCCAATCCACACAACTGACTTGAGCGTCGGAGAGGCAACCTCGGAACCCCTCCGAGGTCCTTGTTTGTTCCCCGTGCAGGTCAGAGTTCAGGTAACGCAAGGAGAGGAGCGGGAGGTTGCCGGCCATGTCCGGCGGGAGGCCTTCAATTGTTTGATACCCAAACAAATATTATCATGAAAAATTGAAATGTTAAGTTATATTTACCTTACCTACCTAATAAACTTGATAATGTTTCCTTACTCAAGGTTTTAACCTGTGTCCAATGGACATAGGTTAGAAAAATCGTAATAATATTTGTAACAATTTGCCAAAAACAAAGAAAATCTCTATCAGCCAAAGATCTTGCTTATAACCTACCTATATATATATATATATATATCAGCCAGCAATGGAGGATTATAGATCTTGCTTAGATCTTCTTAGAACCTACCTATATCAGCCAGCAATGGAGGAGGATTATTACATGACAGATGAGATTTTGATGGAGATCTTATGCAGGCTGTCATGTTACCGAACTGCAGTCCGCTGCAAAACCGTATCCAAGCGTTGGTGTGCATTAATCTCCATGGACATTATTATCATTGTTTTTAACCTACAAGCCTCTGCTTCAGAATTATATCCTTTCCCTAAATTTTCTTCCTAATCGTCCATTCAAAGTACTCCATACTTTCCAAGACTTGGTTTTGTGCTTCAGTTTCAATCATCAAGTGGCCGATGCCAAGGCCGAGGGTGTGTTCATCGTTTGCAATCCGCTAACCAAGCAATGGATTTGTCTGCCTCCCTCGCAAACCCACGGACAATATCCGTTTACGTGGGCTGGTTTAGTGTGCCATGAGGAGGAGGGGCGTGGTTTTAGTGTGCCATGCCTCGTACGATAGACGAAGTTGGAGGGTGGCCACTTATTATAAATTTCAACTTGGATATTTACTTGTCGGAGACGGGTGAATGGAAAAACATAGATGTTGAAATCCCCATCCGACCGATCAAGGAGGGATGTAGCTAGCATACCATGGTTATCAGCCGTGGTTTGCAAGGAAATGGTTTGCATGGGCTTTGGTCGATATTTTGGCGCATTCAATCCTTTTGATGTTGCTCCTCATGGCACGACGGTGACTTTAAGAGCTATGGGACTGGCATTACCTAAAACAAGAGCAAGTGTACTACAAATCAATGGAAATTTGTTTGGCGTAACTGATAATTGTCCTAGGTTGTTATTAAGGTTGTTCCTCCCTTCAAATGCTGGTTTGTGTAGCGACTTTCCGAGAAGATCTATTCATAAACGTGTTGTAAACTTCGAGGATGGTACATCGGAACCTGATAAGTTTACGGGGCTTCTCACCAGACACATCAAGGTGGCGGAGGAGTCGATATTAGCCCCATGGGGTGGTTCTGATCACCACTACACTGCTAAATATACATCCGAATATTGAAAACTTGGTATTCGTGATGGAGTGTTTACCCAAAGGCGATGATGATGATGATGATGATGATGAGTACAACTACCAATTGATTGCATGCAATCCAATGTATCGAACTTGTAAGCTTGTCAAACAAGGTCTTGCTCATCAGCTTTTCGGTTTCAAGCAACTTCATCGTTCATATTGGCCAACGCCTATTATTTCCAACCAAAATTAGGTTAAGGCGACTCCGTCTTACTGAATATAGTTACAACTTTTACTTCAGGTTCATTTCCTATTTTCTGTTACTAGCATGTTTACCCGTGTGTGAAAATAAAATTACATGTGCAAACTTGTCTAACCAAACACTTGGTTCTCGCTCAAGCCAGTTGCAAAATGTCGGATACAATACGTGTACAAAACATTCGGTTCGTCCCAGAAATCCATCTGCTATTTCTCATTATTAAGGAAAACAAAAACGTGAGCTTATCTAAGATAAAATCATATACTCACTATCAATCAATCAAACAAAAAAAGTAAAAGGATTGATTAGATTAGATTAGATGTGAATGGGCTTATCGTAGGTGGCCATTGCAGCTTCCTTCACAGCCTCGCTCATAGTAGGATGAGCATGGCAAGTCCGTGCGATATCCTCACTAGACGCCCCATACTGCAACGCCAATACAGCCTCGTGGATAAGCTCCCCTGCATTCGGTGACATGATGTGTACTCCCAATATCCTGTCGCTCTCCTTCTCTGCCAATATTTTCACCAGGCCTTCTGCGTTATCAATTGCCTTGGCTCTGCTGTTTGCCATGAACGGGAATTTCCCCACCTTGTACTCCACGCCAAGGCTCTTAACCTGCTCCTCTGTCTTCCCGATGGAGGCCACCTCAGGGTGTGTGTATACAACTCCTGGAACCAGGTCGTAGTCCACGTGTCCTACCTTTCCTGCAATGTACTCGACACAGGCTACTCCATCCTCCTCTGCCTTGTGGGCCAACATAGGTCCTGGGATCACGTCCCCGATCGCATAGATTCCAGGTACGTTAGAGGCAAACCGCTCATTGACCAGGATACGGCCCATTTTATCCATTTCTACACCAAGTTTATCGAGCCCAAGCCCTGCGGTGAATGGGACTCGACCGGCCGACACAAGAACAACATCTGCTTCGAAGGTGGTCTGCTCACCTCCCGCTGATGGCTCGAATGTCAGCTTGAGTGTATCCCCAGATGTGTCAACGGCGAGGACCTTGGTCTTCAGCTTGAACTTCATGCCTTGCTTCTCAAGGGAACGTTGGAACTGCTTGCGCACTTCACCATCCATGGTAGGAACAATATCGGGACCAAACTCAACAACAGTAACCTCGGAACCCAGCCTTCCCCATACAGAGCCCATTTCAAGTCCGATGTATCCGGCACCAATCACCACTAATCTCTTGGGGATTTCTGTTAGTGCCAAAGCTCCGGTAGACGAAACAATTCTCTTCTCATCAATTTCAATACCGGGAAGAGACTTAACATCGGAGCCAGTAGCAACAATTATATGTTTGCCTTTGACAATAGTGCTTCCTCCTTCAGGAGAATCCACAGAGACTTCAGAAGGAGAGGTAACTTTCCCGTATCCCTTCACATAGGTTACTTTGTTCTTCTTGAACAAACCCTCAATACCCCTGGTCAGGTTCGACACGGCATTGTCTTTTTGGGCCATCATGGCTGCTACATCAATCTCGACCGATGAGCACTTCACACCATGATTAGCAAAGGAATGCTTTGCTTCATGATACATGTGAGAAGAATGAAGAAGTGCCTGAGAAATATAGCAAATATTTTTTTTGAAAAAACAAAAAAAGGTTAGCAAAATGTATATCGACTTCTTTGGTATTCACAATAAGGACAGAATGGTGCTCTTGATGCGCAATAAAAAAAATACTCTATAGATAACTTCAGGTTCTTTCCATTTCTTAAAATTCTCCACACAATTAGAACAAAGGATAGAACAATTTAAAATAGAGGTAAGCACTGTAACTGCAGACAGAATTTATTTCTTCATTTGGATTGAGAGATTTGGAGGGAAAGAGAGGAAAAAGATCATGAGGGAGGCAAAATCCTTTGTTTGGTTTGCAAATTGCAGGAGAAGGGATTTGGAAGGAAGGGAAATTGGATCACTTCACTTCCTTCCTCCAACAAAGGATATAGATGGAGGGAAACTTTCAGTCTCGATTTTCCGTCCCCTCCCCTTCTCCCCCGTTCCCTCTCCCTTCCTTTCCCTCCATTATTTGTATCCATAAAAAAACTTATATCTTACTCTAAGGTATTACTGCATGAAGCACAAAGAAAGCTAAGATTGTTGCAATAGAGTTAGCTACTATTCGTACAAGGACAACTCACAAATCATATGAATCACTTGAATTACAAGGTAACAAATATACTCCGTACATCCTTAAACTCAAGGTAGAAATCAATATGGGAAGAAAATAATAAGGATCATGGAGGTTCTCAACACAGTACATTCATCTCATATAATAACAACCATTATTATCTATTTATCTAAGTTCTATACTTCAAGTAAAGCATATGGACAGTTTTTAAACCTTTTCTCTGGAAGAAGTGGTTAAGAAAATACTCCGTAATGGGTAAACATTGCAACACAAACCGGGATAGAACATTTAAACACAAATTAACTAATTTCTTACAGCTAGTTCTTGATGTCAAATGACCAAACGTAATCCAATTCACTTCAGTATAATAGCAAATGTGTAGACATACAAAATTGACAAGCCAAGAAAAACCTCAGACCGCAAAAATCACACTGTAATAGTCAGCAAATATTAGAAAATCACAGTTAGTAATTTGGACTTTGGAGCATCTGCAAAGATTGAGTTCCCCATATTTCCTATTTTCTCATTCGTCCGAATTAATTTTCACTCACTTTTCTGTGTACCCTTCTCATCTCTCCAGCAATGGATTCCCAACGATTTGGCAATCTCCCCAAGATACCAGAAACGGCCTTCACGAAAGGGTAGATGAACCCCAAATTAGGTTCCCCCATATGAGGACGTGATCTGATAGTGGCTGAACAAAGGAAGCTATGAGTGGCAGTCAGCGATGAAATTTTCAGTTCTGACATTTTCTACAGTTCACCTTATTATTCAAACCTCGTGATTAAAATGATCGACTTTTGGTACCCCAAGAATTCATAAAAATGAGACTTTTTTGTATATAGCAAGTAAATATACTGAATTAGCTCCCCAAAATTTTGATTCTACATTCGCCCAGACTCCTAACTACAAATTTCTGTGTTCCGACACAGAAATCGAATTGAGCTGCTAGAAACAAACACGAATCAACATCACTCGAAAGCGGACAAATTACTCGATCAAAAGTCTCGATCTCGATTACGGATTCGATCAGCAGTAAAGCGCGCATAAAAAACAAAAATCATAATATCAACAGATCGCCGTAATTGAGTTGACCAACAAACAATCAACAATCAACACAGTCACTATTCCATGATTTCCAATCAAAAATCGACAACTAGAATCACACAAACAACAATTCAATTTAATAGCGGAAATAATCGAAATTATTCAACAACAACAACAACAAAGAAAAACACGATGAAACTAGAAAATTATTCATGAATCAAATATGCAACAAACTAGGGTTTCATTTCAACAACGGCGCAAAAACCACATACGAGTACAAAAATCGAAACTAAATTGGAAAAAAAATTGGGGGAAAACTCGTACCTTCGTCGTCGGAAACTACGGTTCTTCCACCCATGATTTCGCGAGTCGAACGATGAAATCACGAAGAAAAAATCGAAGAAATTAGATGAATTTGATCGAAATTTTTGAAGGTGAGAATGTGAAGGGAAGTTTTTCGCGAGCTTCAGAGAAAAGAAGAGAGTGAGGACAATTTTGAGGGTTTATATAGTAGAAAAGAAATTTAATTTAGATTTATTTTTTTTGGATTATTTTATTTTCTATATATATCTACGTGGCACTTACTAAGTAAAAATAGTAATTAAAAAAAATTATATAGGATCGTCTTGTGATATAGATCAGTATGATTAATCATTAATCACTACATATCCGGCGAATGGGTTAACTGGGTCGGAAGTTCGGGACAATGTCGGGTCAAGTCATTCTCGAATCAAAAGAATCGGGTCAACTTTGGAACAGAGTAATATAATAGATAGACCAAGTCATTCAAGTTCAGGAGTCAGGACACTTGCGGGTTTTTTTAAATCCACTCGTTTGTTATAATAAACTTGGGTAACTTGGGTTACGGGTCACGCTCGGGTGTTCATTTTAGGTGTCGGGTCAACTCATTTAGATCATGTTAGTTTCGCCGGGTCTATTAAAGTTAGAGTATGGGTTACGTGTCTTTCGATTTGGTGAGTCCTATAATATAAGACGGTCCTATAAATAAGTGGACGTGGGTCGGGTTTGGACTTGGGCCTAGATGGTTTATGATTTGTGGACTATGATTATGGCCCAATGGCTAATGATTTTGTGGACCATGGTCAAGGGCCTAAATCAATTTAGAAAAAGTTTAGGTTAGGTTCGGCCCGGTTTAAGATGACTCTCACGGTTGGTCTCGAGCCAGGCATGAGACAGTGAAATCTCGAATTTTCGGTTTGGATGTCGGATTGAGCTAAATTAATTGCAATCACAAGAAAGTAACATGAGTTTAAGTTAGCTACGATCCATGGTCTCTAGTTTCTGTTAAATTAATCGTGTGATGCTCTTGGGCAGATTCATTCCTCGTGCAATTCAAGATTCGCTGTCCTCTCCATTACTTATCAACGATTAAGATAAAAGGGTTTCCTAAAGCCACACCCTCAAATTCTGAATTACTTTCGAGTTTCTACTACTCCTACGGTCTACTATTTTAACTTACATGTTGGAGCATTTCTTGTTTTGTTCTTATTCACTTTCACCCATCCAATTACATTAGAATTAGAATACTCCCTCCATTCAAATCCAAACTACACATTTCATTTTTCGACACTATTCACAATTAAAGAGAATTCTCGACAAATCTATAAGACAAAATATAGTCAGATGGGATCTTGTTTGATTCATCTTTACAAGTAGGTCAAGAATATCAAATTTTTATAATTATTTTTAATATACAATGAAAGATATCGATGGTGCAAAACGCGCCTCGACAAATGTGCAAAAGAGAAATAATGTGTAGTTTGGATTTGAATGGAGAGAGTACAATACAGACTCCAAAAGACCTTATGTTGGGGCCGGCCTAAATAGGGACTCGAATACTCCGTATCATTCCTTAATAATGAGGATATTTAGAAAAACATTAGGAAACTAATAATGTAATATTTGACCTAGATATTATTATGTAGAATAGGATTAGGAATAATATCATAGTTTTCCTAATTTAAGTTAGATAAGGTATCTTCGTGGTATACTATAAATATGAATATGACTACGATTGTATTCAGTTACAATTATGGAATCCACCGAAGAAGGCGGCAGCAGCAGTAGCAGTGGTCAGGTGGTGGTGTTCTCGGAGAAGGAAATATCTCTGTTCGAAAGACTGGTCGAGGACAAGCTTGAGACGTACGCCATCCATGGGTTTTTGATTAAGAGTAACATCGACGTTCCTTGGTACTTATCGATGGGTTTGAGATCCGAACTACACTTCGGTGCTTTCACTGAATCCCACATCAAGTATCTCGTCAGTATCGCACGAGCCGAGATGAGAGGGGAGGAGTGCAAGGGGTCCCATTACTTCTGGGCACGCGAGTCTTATGGGCGTCCCGTCACGATGAGAAATGTGCTCCCCATCATTAGTCGTCAAGTTAAGGCCAATATGTTCTTCAACTTCCTCGACTTTTGTTTTTGTCATTAGGTCGTCCACACTTTATACGTGATTCTTTATTATTTATTATGATTATGATTAATGTTTGTTATTATTTGTTTTATTTTATTTAATTAATGTCGTTAGAATTTTGCATTTATCTAGGCCCCAAAGTTTAACTTTTTTTATTAAGCTCGAAATTTTCAAAAATAAATAAATTAATTAAAAACCCTTATATCGTTAGAAATTTGCAGTTAGCTAGGCCCCAAAGATTACAGTTTAATTTGTACAAGATTAATGTTTTTAATAAACTGTATTAAGCTTGAAATTTGCAAAAATTAATTAATTAATTAAAATATCGTTAGAATTTGATATACGGATTCTATACCCGTCGACAAGTTTTTTCGCCATAAAATATTCACGATTTTTTTTAAAAAAATCACCGCTATCGATGTCCCCTAAAACCGTCTTTTTTTAGAACCACTTACGCCAAGATTAATTCACACACAAGACACACAAGCAACAACGAATTCTATATACAGTTTAATTTGTACGAAATTAACATTTTTAATAAATAGTATTAAGCTCGAAATTTGCAAAAATAAATAAATTAAAAACCCCCATATATCGTTAGAATTTGATATACGGATTCTATATCCGTCGACAAGTTTTTTCGCCGTAAAATATTTGCGATTTTTAAAAAAAAATCACCGCTATCGATGTCCCCTAAAACCGTCTTTTTTTAGAATCACTTACGCCAAGATTAATTCACACACAAGCAATAACGAATTCTATATACAGTTTAATTTGTACGAAATTAACATTTTTAATAAATAGTATTAAGCTCGAAATTTGCAAAAATAAATTAATTAAAAACCCCCATATATCGTTAGAATTTGATATACGGATTCTATATCCGTCGACAAGTTTTTTCGTCATAAAATATTCACGATTTTTTTTAAAAAAATCACCGCTATCGATGTCCCCTAAAACCGTCTTTTTTTGTGATGAATATCCGAGCTGTTACATGTTTGCGATGAATATTCTCGTAAGTCGTAACTCGTGAGAGTAGTTTGTGAAGAGAAATGTTGGGTTGGCTTTAATTGCAATCACAGGAATGTAAGGGTGTGGTGTGGAATGTGGAGTAAGATGCACATTATAGATTTCTAGCGTGGCGGAGTCAGGATTTGACGTTAGTGATTAATGGTAGAGAAGTTTGTAAAATGTTACGAGTACTACATTGAAATTTGGAAGTCGAAAAGGGTTATGTCGTGACTACTTGGATTGTGGTCGAGATGGATTGGTGGGAGACGGGTCCAACTTGACCCGTTTTCTCATCCCTGGTCGTGATTCGTGAAAAATCCACGTAGTGAAACAGGTCGGGTCAAGTCACGTCGTGACTCATCGTCCTTGCTTGTGGGCAATATACACGAAGGAACAAGTCGGGTCAAGTCAAGTGTGACAATCTCATGACATTTGGCTCGAGAGTCGAGACCAACCGTGAGAGTCATCATAAACTGGGCCGAACCTGCCCTTTGTAAGTTGAGTTAGGCTCTTAGTCATGGTCTACAAAATCATTAACCATTGGGCCATAAGGCCATAATTATAGCCCACGAATCATAAACCATCTAGCCCAAGTCCCAACCCAACTCACATCCACTTATTTATATGACCGTCTTATATTATAGGATCACCCAATGAAGCGAGTACCTCACTTATAAGCAAACCCAACAAAAATTGACCCGATTTGAATGAGTTGACCCAACACCTGAAATGAAGACCCGAGCGTGACCTGTAACCCAAGTTATCCAAATGTTTATTATAACAAACGAGTCGACCAAAAAAAGTAAAAAATAGCAATCTCGAAAATGACCCGAGCCGAAATGTCCTAGTCCATTCGTCCCAAAGTTGACCCGACTCTTTTGATACGAGAATGACTTAACTTGAAGTTGACCCGACTCTTTTGATTCGTTTGTCAGTTCTACATATAATTCGTACCGATAAATAAGGTACGAGTAATTATCAATCGGACAGATCTATATCACAGGACTGTCCTATATAACAAGTAATTATTACTCCCTCCCCACCACAATGATCTTTTCATTTCATAATGACACATGGATTAATAAATGGGTAATGAAATGTGGTAAATTGTTGGGTGGGATTCAAGATGTCAAATCACAAAAAGTAACCAATAGAAAATAATGGATGAATAAGGAAAGTTTTGAAGTGGAAAATCTTAGTGGAATTTTCTTTTAAGAAAAGTGAGAAAATCTTAGTGGTGAGGAGAGAGTATATAAAAAAAACGGTTTACAAAAAATTAGTGGGTAGCCGAGATACAATCTGGGCCCCACCCCCTTAGCTATAACAAAGAACGGTTTATTAATGGTGGGTAAACGGTTTACAAAAAACGGTTTGTAGTATTTTATTAGATAATATATTATTATTATTATTTACTATTTTTACTTAATAAGTGCCACGTAGATATACATAGAAAATAAAATAATCCAGGAAAAATTAAATCTCTTTACTGCAACAACTACTATATAAACCCTCGCTTTTTTTTTTTTTTTTTTTTTTTTTTTTGCTCGTAAAAAACTTCCCCTAACATTCTCACCTTCAAAAATTTCGATCAAATTCATCGAATTTCTTCGATTTTTTCTTCGTTCGATCCGCGAAGTAAGGGCGGAAGAACCTTAGTTTCCGACGACGAAGGTACGAGTTTTCCCCCATTTTTTTCCAATTTAGTGTCGATTTTTGTATGTGTTTTTTGCGCCGTTGTTGATATGAAACCCTAGATTGTTGCATATTTGTTCATGCGGATGAGATTTGTGGGTTGGGTGATGAAGGTGTGGGATTTCCCCCAATTTTCTCCGATTTAGTGTCGATTTTTGTGTGTTTTTTGCGCCGTTGTTGATATGAAACCCTAGTTTGTTGCATATTTGATCATGTGGATGGGATTTGTGGTCTGGGTGATGAAGGTGTGGAATTCAATTTCCAGTTTCGCCCAATTTAGCGTCGATTTGTGTGTTTCGTTGCTGTTGATATGGAACCCTAATTTGTTGCGTTTTCGATTTATGAACGAGATTTGTGTTTTGAATGATTAAGGTAAGAAATTTCATAGTTTCCCCCAATTTAGCTTCGATTTTTGTTTTTTTTTTGGGTTGTTGCTGTTGATCTGAAACCCTAATTTGGTGCATTTTTCGATTTATGGATGAGATTTGTGTTTTGAATGATTAAGGTGAAAATTTTCATAGTTTTCCTCAATTTAGCGTCGATTTTTGTTTTTGGGTGCTGTTGCTGTTGATATGAAACCCTAATTTGGTGCATTTTTGGATTTATGAATGGGATTTGCGGTTTGGGTGATGAAGGTGAGAAATTTCGATTTCCAGTTTCCCCAATTTAGCGACGATTTTTTGTATTTTGTTGTTGCTGTTGATATGGAACCCTAATTTGTTGCATTTTTCGATTTGTGAATGAGATTTGTGTTTTGTATGGTGAAGGTGAGAAATTTGCTCAAGTTGGCATCGATGTTTGTATGTTATTATGCGTTCTTTTGGTTGTTGAAGCGAAACCATAATTTATGGTTTTCTTGATCCAATGAATGAAATTTGTTTTTCTGTTTGTGTAGAGGAGTTCGAGGTGCAGGATGATGAGAGAGAGCAAGAAGAGGACGCTGAGGATCTCGAAGACGGGGATGTTGGCGGAGGAGGCGGTGGTGATGACGACGACGACGACGACGGTTAGCTTTTCGTTGATTTTGATATAATTGTGTTTACTTTGGAGGTTTCTGTGTGAGGTTTGGTGTTTTTTAAGATTCTGGAGTTTCATAATATTGTGATTGTTTTGGACTTTTGGTTAGGGTTCTAGTTACAAGTCAATTGTATGATATTTGATGAATTTGAGGGACTTTTGTTCGATTTATATGGAATTTGAAGTTTTTGCGGTTTCATTTGCCTATGATTGTTTTGTTTTGGGTTCTACTTTTGTAATGGGGATAATTTGAGAGGTTTTCATATGCTTTCTGATTGTTTTTCTTGGAGCTTTATAATATTTGATTTGTATGATTTTTGATGAATTTGAGGGTTTTTTTGTATGATCGCTGATGAATTTGAGGTATTCTTGCTTGATTTGTGATGAATCTTAGGGATTTGTATGATTTTCCATGAGTTAAAATATTTGCGGCTTCATATTATATACAGTAACTTTTTTGTATAGGGGCCGGCTTTGATAATTCTTCTTTGTTGTTGGTGGTCTGGGTAAACATGGGGTGACTTAGCTGCTGTATGGAAATATCGTGACATTAATGAGATTAGTGATGGTAGATAATGCGGATGCTTTGTCTATAGTTGAATTATTATTTGTAGCATTAATTGATGGGGACTTGTCACTAACTGCTGCAAGTTCCTAACATTTTTTTATTTCCATCATTTGATGGTTTTGGACCTGACTCCATTAGCATGGAAATTTATACTATGTATTTGATTTCCATTAATGTGATGCTCTATTGAGTTTTTCCGACCGATGTGAGCGGCTCTTCACTGTTTTGCGCTTTCTTAAACCCTTGTTTGGTATTGTGTTTGACCTGTTGTTGACATACTTTCTGAAATTGTATTTGAGACTATGTTTTGGTGATGACGGGCAATTATCTACTCTGGCAGAAGAAGGGCCCGATGAGTATGAGAAGGATGACTTTATTGTTGAGGACGTAGAGGAAGAAGATGATGATGAGCCTGGTGAAGGTAGAGAAGAAGATGATGATGACGAGAGGCGTAAAAAGAAGAAGAGAAAAAAGAAGTAAAATTTATTTGAGAAAATTTAAGTATTGTGATCTTTAATCACTCAGCCTTTGTTCATGCTTGTTTTAACTCATTTCAGGGATTTCCAACTTGATGAGGACGATTTGCAACTACTTGAGGATGCCAATATTTCAGTTTCCCGTAAAGCTGCTAGTGTGAGCGACGTTTTCTTGTGCTCTGACTTTTTTTTATGGGTGCTAGCTAACTTCACGCCTGTTTTCCTTCGTTCTTTTCTATGAAATTTTGTCTGGATTTTAACAGGATAAAAAGTTTAAAAGACTGAAGAAAGCTCGTGGGGATTTTGAGGGTGGGCATTCTGGTTTTTCTGATGAAGAAGAATTTACTGGTTCTATGAAAGGTGGAGGAAGAGGGCAAGACCAGGTTCATAGCTCCTTATTTGATGATGGTGGTGAAATTTCATCTTAACTCGGACATTGTAGCTTTCTTTTCTGTTTTTTTAAAATAAAATAAAATTATGATGTGTTATCTGTGGATCAGGAGAACCCATTGAGGATATCCGTGAAGAGTATGATGACCAGCACGAAGAGGAGGACGGAGACATGGTTGATGAAGACGATATGGCTGATTTTATTGTGGAAGAGAAGATGTGGATGAAATGGGTGCCCCTGTGAGGTATGCAATTATCTCTTATTTCTGTAATATTAAATCTCAGTTTCGGTCATGGTCGTGACTTGGGATATCATTTGGTTGTGCTCAAATCTCTCTTAATTTGGCCTATACGCTTCAAAACATGATTGGAAAACCTCACTAACGTTCATAAGATCATACCTCAGTCTTGCATTGGTTTTGTGGCCCATTTAAAACTATGCTTATTTCTCTAATCTTTATGGTAACTGGTTGTTGTGCCTTTAATCATGTTGTGATTGACCTCCACTGATTGACATTTAGGCGGCGTAAGGTGAAGAAGAAGAAGCCTGGACAAGTCACCGGGGTTTCATCATCTGCTATTCAAGAAGCCCAAGATATTTTTGGAGATGTTGATGAGCTTCTTAATCAGCGGCGAGTGACCCTGGATAGATCTAGGAGTCATGAGGACCCTGATGGAAGGAGGCTTGAAGATGAGTTTGAGCCGTCAGTTCTCGAGAAAAAGTTTATGGCCCCTGAAGATGAAAGAATCAGGGAGATTGATATACCGGAGAGAATTCAGGTTTGTAAATCCAGATCAACCTCGATTATATTGATTTCCGCTAGTGCTGTTCACACTTCAGCCATTGTGATGCTCGTAGTTGGGTATTCTGATCCGTGCACTCAATGATGTCAGGTAACTGAGAAGAGTACAGGTTCTCCTTCCGCTGATGTTGGTGCCATTAAAGCGGAGGCCACCTGGATTAGGAAACAGTTGGAATCTGCTGTAGTTCCTGTTCTAGTGAAGATGTCAGCACTTGGAGAGCAGGAAATTGAAGAGTTGGAGGATCATATTAGAAATTTTCTGAATTTCTAATATGATGAGACTAGACTTAGTCTTAATCAGCAGCTCTTTGTGTCAATTCTTCATATGCTGGAGGAAGCAGAATCTGGAAGGGAAGTCGATGATGTTGACGCGAAATTCAATTTGCATTTTCCTTCCGGAGAGGCAGGAGTGGATGAGGGAAAACATAAAAAACCAAAGCGAAAATCCAATTATGGTATATGCAATAAAGCTGGTTTGTGGGAGGTTGCCAGCAAATTCGGCTGCAGTTCTGAGCAGTTTGGGATGCAGATCTCGTTGGAATCAACGGTGAGGTTTGATAAGGGTGAATACTTATTTGACCATTGAATTCGCTTTTCCTTTTTTTTGAGCTAATATTTATTTTTTGTTTCTTGCAGAGAGTGGATGAACCAGAGGACCGGTGGGAGACACCTGAGGAGGTGGCTTCAAATTTTACCTGTGCGATGTTTGACTCGCCTCAAAGTGTTTTAAGTGGTGCAAGACACATGGTATGTGCATGATATCTTTGTGAAGGTTTTGCTTTATTATGTCCCGTGTTGTTCTCTAATTAGTTTGTGAATATGCCAGGCGGCGGTAGAGATAAGTTGCGTGAAAAAACACTTTCGTAGTATATACTTTGACAATGTGACGGTGTCAACATGCCCTACAACGGATGGCAATACTATGATAGATGCTTTTCATCAGTTTGCTCACGTGAAGTGGCTGCGCAACAAACCTTTGAACAAATTCGATGATGCCCAATGGCTTCTTATACAGAAGGCAGAAGAGGAGAAGCTTCTTCTAGTCACTGTAAAATTGCCAGAGGAAATACTAAATAAACTAGTAAACGATTTGCAGGAGAAGTACCTTAGTTGTGGTGTAAGCAAATCTGCTCAGTTGTGGAATGAGCAGCGGAAACTGATACTAAAGGACGCTATATTCTGTTTTATCCTGCCTGCACTTGAAAAGGAAGCAAGGTTACTTTTGACTAGCACCGGTTGCTGATGGAATATGGCAAACGGTTGTGGGATAAAGTATCTGTGGCTCCGTATCAGCGCAAGGATAGTGATGCGAGCGTAGATGACGAGGGAGCTCCCAGGGTCATGGCTTGCTGTTGGGGTCCTGGAAAACCACCAACCACGTTCGTAATGCTGGATTCATTTGGAGAAATTGTTGATGTACTAGTGACAGTAATGCTGGATTTTATTTATTTATTTATTTATTTATTTTTCTGTTGTGGGTCTTAGAATAAATTTCTTACTTGATAATATACATATTCGGGGACTACTTTTTACCGTCGGTGCTTTACTTCTTACCGTCGGCGTTAATTACGTAAAATGACGACTTTGCCCTTGATATTTATTCTCGAAATAATATTACTTTAACATTTTATAGATTATCGATTTATTAAAACTCGATAATAAAACCGTCTTTTTCGATTATCGTAA
Source organism: Agrostemma githago (assembly GCA_958450325.1). Taxonomy (NCBI): domain Eukaryota; kingdom Viridiplantae; phylum Streptophyta; class Magnoliopsida; order Caryophyllales; family Caryophyllaceae; genus Agrostemma; species Agrostemma githago. The sequence continues at coordinate 73,173,230 of OY288247.1, read as the reverse complement.
TAAACCAAAACCGACTTCCTATATAATTAATATATGGAATTACGCAAAATGACAAGTTCTCCTTTGCAATTAATTCTCGAAATATTATCACATTTACATTTTATAAAGTATCGGTTTATTAGAACTCGATAATAAAACCGTTTTTTCGATTATTGTTACGCCTGTGATTTTAAAAAGTTAATTAGATTAATTAACGACTTAATACAATTTAATAAACGTAATTAACAAATACGAGTAATACGCAAATTAAATTAAATCTCAATTAATCTACGACAATCAAGATTTATTATACAAATCGATGCAAATTAAAAGAAAAAAAATCCGGAAATGGGTCGGGTCGAGTGGGTTTTTCGACCCACTCAAGGGTCGTATTATTTTCTCTATAATACTTGAAAGTTTGATTTGAAACATAAAGTATGAGGTGGTGAAGTTGGTCACAGTGACAACTTTCATACAAGTGATCCGGGTTCGAATCCTCCTGTTTACACTTTGAATTTATCTTTTGAAAATTAAAAAAAATCAACAAACAAATTGCTATTGAGAAGGATCGAACCCCTAACCTTTCAACCAGGAATCAAAGGATCAAACCACTAAACCACCATCAACTTACTGATGTTTCAAATGGTTGAAAACTACTTGTTTCGAAAAAAAAGAAAAAAAAAAACGGAAAAATGGACTAAGTCGAAAAAATTCGTCGACTCTCGGATGGGGATGTCGACGAATTTTCTCGACTCTCGGATCGGCCTGTCGAGAAAATTCGTCGACATCCCCATCCGAGAGTCGACGAATATTTTCGACTTAGTCCATTTTTCCGGTTTTTTTTTTCTTTTTTTTCGAAACAAGTAGTTTTCAACCATTTGAAATATCAGTAAGTTGATGGTGGTTCAGTGGTTTGGTCCTTTGGTTCCCAGTTGGTTGGTCAGGGGTTCGATCCTCTTCAATAGCATTTTGTTTGTTGAATTATTTTTAAAGTTTTCAAAAGATAAATTCAAAGTGTAAACAAGAGGATTCGAACTCGGATCACTTGTATGAAAGTTGTCACTGTCACCAACTTCACCACCTCATACTTTATGTTTTACATCAAACTTTCAAGTATTATAGAGAAAATAATACGACCCTTGAGTGGGTCGAAAAACCCACTCGACCCGACCCATTTCCGGATTTTTTTTCTTTTAATTTGCATCGATTTGTATAATAAATCTTGATTGTCGTAGATTAATTGAGATTTAATTTAATTTGCGTATTACTCGTATTTGTTAATTACGTTTATTAAATTGTATTAAGTCGTTAATTAATCTAATTAACTTTTTAAAATCACAGGCGTAACAATAATCGAAAAAACGGTTTTATTATCGAGTTCTAATAAACCGATACTTTATAAAATGTAAATGTGATAATATTTCGAGAATTAATTGCAAAGGAGAACTTGTCCTTTTGCGTAATTCCATATATTAATTATATAGGAAGTCGGTTTTGGTTTATTACGATAATCGAAAAAGACGGTTTTATTATCGAGTTTTAATAAATCGATAATCTATAAAATGTTAAAGTAATATTATTTCGAGAATAAATATCAAGGGCAAAGTCGTCATTTTACGTAATTAACGCCGACGGTAAGAAGTAAAGCGCCGACGGTAAAAAGTAGTCCCCGTTTATCTGGAGGAAAGGCAATCGGGTCGGGTTAAGTCGTCTCGGGTTCGAGTCTTTCGAGTTGGGTCAATTTTTTCATGCCTACTTGTCGGGTCTGCGTCATATGCGGATCATTTACGGGTCGAACTAGGTTCTGTTTCGTTTGGTCGGCTATAGCCATCATTTCATTATCTGTTTTTATTACTACCTGAAGTATTGTTTTTTTTATCATTTATTGTACGAAGAATTTGCCTGTTTATTATATAGAACCTGTTTCGCTTGAGTCCGACACGTCTCAAAATCAAATATTGTACATTTGGCATGGACTTTGTCTAGCGCGAATATCGGTCAATTTTATTCCGGGACCCAGCAAATGCCCGAAAAAACGTGGATAATAACTTTCAAAATCGGCCGTTTTTAGCTATTTTTGAGAGTTTTTAAATATGTTCTAAAGCGCGAATATTAAAATAAATTAAATATATATTATAATAAGTAAAAGATTTTCTAATTGATTTTTTGTTTACTTATAATACTTTCCTAATTTGAGATTTGATGGAACGGACCAATGAGATCGCTCGAAAAAAGCCTAAAATATATATATATATATACTTTATGAAAGAAGGGACTCAAATTAGCGATTCCGTGAGGCAGTTACAAAATGAAAAGAAATGAACCAGAGTTGCAAGAGTGGGGGGTCCACTAGACTTTGTGCGACAACCAAGGTATGAGGACTTGAGGAGAGGAGATTGGACAAGGTAAAACTAGACTGACCAAAGATAGGACGTGTCATTAATACAAGTGCATGGGAATGTAGGATTATTACTGTTTTTGCGCTAATCTGACGTTACTTTAAAGGAGCCGAATGTCTTTTAAATGTATTTATTTGAAGCCATATTTATCTTCCGCAACAACAAGACATATCTACAATGTATGGAGTAGTTACTGTGCGAATTGGGAGACATTTAATTTCGTGACCAAATTGACCCGAAACACCCGAAAAACGTGGATAATAACCTTCAAATTCGGCCGTTTTAGATGATTTTCGAAAAATGTGAGATATTTTGCTGGTCATCTAAATATGTCGCATATAACATGAAATGACTGACGGTTGTTGAAAAAACTCTTAAACAGTTCCGTTTCTAGTACATATATCGAAGATTTGCGCTAATTTGACGTTACTCTAAAGGTAGCCGAATATCCTTTAAATGTATTTATTTCAAGCCATATTTATCTTCCGCAACAACGAGACATATCTACAATATATGGAATAATTACAGTGGAAATTTGGAGACATTTAATTTTGGGACCATATCGACCCGAAAAACGTAGATAATAACTTTCAAATTCAGCCATTTTAGATGATTTTCGAAAAATGTGAGATATTTTGCTGTTCATCTAAATATGTCGCCTATAACATAAAATGACTGACGGTTGTTGAAAAAACTCTTAAACAGTTCTGTTTCTAGTACATTTATCGTAGATTTGCGCTAATCCGACGTTACTTTAAAGGAGCCGAATGTCTTGTAAATGTATTTATTTTAAGCCATATTTATCTTCCGCAACAACGAGACATATCTACAATGCATGGAGTAGTTACTTTACGAATTCGGAGACATTTAATTTCGTGACCAAATTGACCCGAAACACCCGAAAAACGTGGATAATAAATATCCTTCAAATTCGGCCTTTTTAGATGATTTTCGATAAATGTGAGATATTTTGCAGGTCATCCAAATATGTCGCATATAACATAAAATGACTGACGGTTGTTGAAAAAACTCTTAAACAGTTCCGTTTCTAGTACATATATTGAAGATTTGCGCTAATTCGACATTACTTTAAAGGTAGCCGAATATCCTTTAAATGTATTTATTTCAAGCCATATTTATCTCCCGCAACAACGAGAAATATCTACAATATATGGAATAATTACAGTGGAAATTTGGAGACATTTTATTTCGGGACCAAATCGACCTGAAAAACGTGGATAATAACCTTCAAATTCGGCCGTTTTAGATGATTTTCGAAAAATGTGAGATATTTTGCTGGTCATCTAAATAGGTCCATATAACATGAACTGACTGATGGTAGTTAAAAAAACTCTTAAATAGTTCAGTTTCTAGTGCATTTATCGAAGATTTGCGCTAATCCGACGTTACTTTAAACGAGCCGAATGTCTTTTAAATGTATTTATTTGAAGCCATATTTATCTTCCGCAACAACAAGACATATCTACAATGTATGGAGTAGTTACTGTGCGAATTGGGAGACATTTAATTTCGTGACCAAATTGACCCGAAAAACGTGGATAATAACCTTCAAATTCAGCCATTTTAGATGATTTTCGAAAAATGTGAGATATTTTTCTGGTCATCTAAATATGTCGCATATAACATAAAGTGACTGACGGTTGTTGAAAACACTCTTAAACAGTTCCGTTTCTAGTACATATATCGAAGATTTGCGCTAATCTGACGTTACTTTGAAGGAGCCGAATGTCTTTTGAATGTATTTATTTGAAGCCATATTTATCTTCCGCAACAACAAGACATATATACAATGTATGGAGTAGTTACTGTGCGAATTGGGAGTGTGGACATGACATAGGTCCACCCCGACGCGGCCACGCGCGGGTTTGGGTAGGCGAATGAATCTCCATATGAGAAGGATCGAATTGAAATTTAGGTCTATGTGGAGTCGCCACCGAATTTTATGGTTATTCGGAACCGTTCGAGCCCACTCTATGTCGTAGTGGGCCGTATACAAAATACGGTCCATTTCCGATGTCAGAGTTTATTGGGCTCGTCCCTTTGCATATCGATATAGATGCCGACTTGAGCGGTTAATCGTATATTGAATGACTCTCGTGCGCCAACGGTTTCGGGCATCCGGAAACCGAGGTTCTGAGTAAGGGGTGAGGGTACGTGTTGGGAAGCCCACAAAGGACACCCAACCCCGCCCGCACATTAGCGGCCTCTACTAAGAATTCGAATGACTTTCTAATACGCGTGCTAGTAAAACGGGAAAAATAATATGCAAAGATTTATTTTCCCTAAACATGCGAATGTAATTGAAAGGGTTTCTAAGTCAATTTAATGCAACTAAAATTAACGTCAAAGTTGTATTTTAGCATGCGGGTTCATTTAGTATAATAAACGAATAATAATTAAATTGACAAAAGAAACAGAAAACGCGTTAGTAACGATATAGCGATATAACGAATAATAACGGTTTGCAAATATCGAATTGAATTGAAAAGATGCAAATATGAGGATGCATGATTTGAAAAGATAGTATACACGTGATTAATTATGCACATGTTGACCTAAGTCGTAAAATACTATCGAGTTTGAAAAATAGAATAATGTACGACTCGTGTTTGAGTCGTTATGAGGCCACTCGATCGAGTGGTCGATGGACTCGATCGAGTGGAACCAAAAAAAATGATTCTGTTTTGCGTCAAAGACCGTACTCGGTCGAGTTATTGACTAACTCGGTCGAGTACATGGCCACTCGACCGAGTCACTGTGAGACTCGATCGGGTGGTGGTCATATTTAGCATTCTGTCTCGATTTTAGGGTGTCACTCGATCGAGTGACTAAGGCACTCGGTCGAGTGGCACCTGTACGAACTTGGTTCGTTTGCTATTTAACTGTTGACTTTGAAATTGCTTTTGATTTTTGATAATCGGACATAAATATTGCACAATTTATGTTCGACTTGGTTTTTTTTATAAATCGCGAATTTTGTTGAACCGAATATAAATATTGTTGAATTTATACCCGATTCTAAAATTGAATACTCATCATATCCCATATTCGATTATTGAATCGATATGGGATATTTAGAGTAAAAAATAAAAAGGATGGATTAATTTTAGTCGCTTTGAATTAATTATCGTGATATGAATAAATCACGTTAATTAATTCATATGACTTGATTGTTAGATTCGATATCCAATTATGGAATTGGTATCGAATCTAAAATCGACGCTTTACTTGAATAGTAAAAAAAAACTTGATTCCCTCGACTTTTCCGACATCGAAATAACTCCCTAGGGATTGTGATGTCGGATCCGTGTCAACGGGTTTCGACCCTTATTAAAAATTGACTTTAGAAAATTGATGAATGCAAAATTGATGATGATAACGAGAAGTAATAACGGAATCTTGTTTAAGTTGACTCATCTCAATAATCAAATAATCGGGGTACCGGGATAAGCGACCGTCAACGCTGTGTGCAGTACACTTGTATGTTCGTGTTTTCTTATCCCGATATCCTTCTTACTCGACACAAATCAATGAGTATTTTAATATTTTAATACTAAAGATATTATAGATATTATGATGCGATGACTAAAATAATAAAAAAAACGAAAAAAAAACGAGGAAGAATGATGAATGTGCAATAATAATGATAAAATAACCGTAACACTAATAATAATAATACGAAATAATAATAATAATAATAATAATAATAATAATAATACGTAATAATAATAATAATAATAATAATAATAATGATAATAATACGTAACAGTAATAGTAATAATAATAATACGTAGTAATAATAATAATAATAATAATGCATAATAATACGTAATAATAATAATAATAATAAAAATACGTAATATTAATAATAATAATAATAATAACAATAATAATACGTAATAATAAAATATAGTAGTAGTACGTAATAGTACATAATAATAATAATGCAAAAAAAACGAGAAAAGAGAGAAAAGGAAAGAAAAAGGGGTTTGTCACCCTCAACCTACATGTTTCAGTCTCGGCACGGACTCGTAAACGCGGCTTTAACACGGGAGTCTTCGAGGTGTATGGAGGCTAAGTTGTGGTGGCTCGGATTGAATTCCTATAACTAGGTTTAGGGTTTGCTAAGGTCGGTTTTCCTAGGGTTTTTTTCTAGGGTTGGTAAAAACGTAGTATGCGTGTAGGATGCTAGGGTTTTTTGTGTGATTGTAGATTAGGGTTCTAGAGATGTACTAGGGGTTTTAGGGTTGTGAGAAGTTGTGTAATTGTGTTGCATGGGGTTGCTTATATAGGCAAAGCTAGGGCACTTTGGTGTCTAGGGTTTTGTGCCTTGACGGACTTGATTTGATGGCCCGTTTGGAGGTGGATCGTGGGTGAGCTACTCGGAAACGGCTTTGACCGGATTTTAATCCGGTCGCTAAAAGTCGGTTTTATTTCCGGTGTCGGTTTCGACCCAAATTAGCCTTATTTGATTGGAAACGGCCCGCTGGGCCTGGATTTGAGGTTGATTTTGCGAGATTTGTACTCCGTAAGTGTGTTAGCCAGCGATTAATGGATTTGAGCCCGTATCCGAGCGCATAGAAGCACGTTAGCGTCCGATCATCATCGGGTGTTTTTTGGAAACTGCCATAGACACCTGGCAGTCAAAATGCGGGTGTCTACAGAGCCCCCACTCTGACTGAGGCTTGGACAGGGCGAAAGTCAGAGTATCCACCAGGCCAATCCAGGATTGCAACCTGGCGGACTTCCGGCCGGGTCGTTTATAGTCCATTAGACTTGCGTGAAGGGCTCGCCAGCCGCAAGCTAGAATTCATACCTGAGCCGATAACTCCGTGGGGAATTGGACTTGTCGCGTAAGTCCTGGGTGCGCCTGTATGTAGACTCATCCCTTGAAATGCCGTCGTCGGCTTCCGCTGGGGAGATATCGTGGGTTGCACATCCCTGTTTGAGTCGTACCTGTATAAGTCACATAAAATGCATGCAACACGTAGGTAGTAAAATGACTCGCGCTGGGGAAAGCGTGATTTTGAAATTTTGAATTTTTGAAATTTTGAAATTTGAAATCTTGAGATCTTTGAATTTTGGAAACTTTGAGATTTTTGACTCCTAACAAAGATTAGGAAAGTTCGGGATGGAGATTTCCATGCTAGTATTGATACTAGGATTGTGGTTCGATTCCTATTGAGATTAGGAAATTTTCCTAAACGGTTTGCAAGGCTAATGCTATATATAGACCCTTCTTGCTCTTGATTTTCTTCACAAGTCCCATCACAAAACAATCTCTTCTTAGAAGAAAGTCCCTTTGGTTCCCTTAAGGCAAAAAGAAATTCTCTTTATCTTTTAAGAAGTTTAGCCATGAGTATCGATAGGTTGAGTGTGATGTTGCAGGAGTGGTCCCGTCGCTTTAGGGATGCAGATAGGGTGGCTTTGAATCAGACGGGGATAACCCAATTGTACCCGTTCCGTCAGATGGTGGTTGACCGCTATTTTCTGGATGCTTGCTTGGCTTATTGGGATGACATATATCATGTCTTTGCTTTCCCTCGGGGCGAAGTCTGCCCTTTGCCTGAGGAGATTGCAGCTATAGGAGGATGGAACCCGATACTCCGTCCCGCCGTCCCGTACTCGATCTATGATCCGAGGAGGAAGTTGAGAGAATTTCTAGGGCTTTCTCACAACGAGGTGTCCCGTATGATGGACGGTGATAAAATTTCTCTGATCGACTTGGCTGAGAAATTTATGAACTCTCTCGATGTTCGGGTTAGGCCGGCTTATAGCCGTAGAGCTTTCTCCTTTTGCATGCTCCATGTATACGCTTTCGAGGGTCATATGGACTTGTTATCCTGCATGGGAAGTACCCGTCTTCTGACTGTAGTGGATCTGATGGAGACTGAGCACATCCCGACTTGGTTGATCACGGGCGAGATTATCCAAGGATTGGACGATCGCAAAAGGGACTCATCCATTCGTCTCACTGGGAGCACCCGTTTGTTGCAAGTATGTCACTTGACCTCTTCTTTCAATTTTTCGTTTTTTTGATTTTTTGCAAAAAAAAAATTTTTTACTGCAGGGGGGTACTCGATCGAGTCACCCAGGCACTCGGTCGAGTACCCTCGATGAAACTCTCCTGATCTGTCTTCGGAGGTGCCACTCGATCGAGTCACCCTGGCACTCGATCGAGTGCCCTCGTAAAGAGCCTCCTGTTTACGTTCAGGGGTACCACTCGACCGAGTGTCCCGAGCACTCGACCGAGTGGCCTTAGGCGAGCGCCTATTTTGCCTTGGAATCTCATGCTTTTGTTTCCTTTTGCAGATTTGGCTATATGAGAGGCTATCAGTGATAGATCCTCCACTTGATGCGGGCAACTATCGTCATAACCAGGTGATGACGAGAAGGCGGGCCATTGACTTTTCTCGTCAGATTACGCAGAAGTACTGGGGCGAGGTTTTGTCTTTTCATGGCGGCCCGTTAATTCGATGGGTAGTTCCATGGTGGCCCATCTACCTTTGGAGTGGCTTGGACCCGAGGGACAGAGCCCGCTATCAGGTGATCCTTTCTTTCAAGCAGACGGTTCATCTCTATCCAGATCGCATACTAAGGCAGTATGGATGGACCCAGCGAATCCCTGAAGTTGAAGCGGTTGTGAGTGACCCTACCCAGTTGACTGATGTAATGTGTGATACCTGGATGCAAAGATGGTACACACGGCATACTTGGCCTGTTGTCAAATCTCGCCACTCAATCTGGGTTTCAAATTCTTATACGAAGTGGACCAAAGCAGGAGATGCTAAGGCCCGAGCCGCTTTGAAAGTCGATGAAGCCTTCGACCTGCTGAGAAGGGAGCAAGCTAAAGACAACAAGGGGTTCTTTGATGAGGGAGACACTCCAGCTACCCTAGTCCGTCTAATGTCAGGGCGGAAGAAGAAGACTAAGACTCAAGCTGAAGGGTCTAGTGCTAAAGGTGCTTGGGGGAAAGTGAGCCCCCAGATGGACTTGGAAAGGAGACTGGGCCCAAGACTACCCGTGCAGGACCGACTTGGCCCACGGGATAGACTGCCTGAGCATGTGCGGGCCCGACTTGGGCCGAAGACCGTGATTGAAGACCCGTCGTCAAAGAAACGGGTTCGGGCTAAGGAGGTTCCACTCGTGATTCGGGAACGCTCACCACCACCCCGAAGACCTCAGGCTCCACGCGACCCGAAGGACAAGGGGAAAGGGAAGATGCCCGGATACTAGTCTCCTTATTTTATTATTTGAATATTATTATTATTTTTGTGGTGTGATTTTTTGTGTGAATGCCGTTTTTTTTTTTTTTTTTTTTTTTTTTTTGTAATCCCGAGTTTATCGAGATATTAATAAAAGACATATTATTGAACACCGTTCCCGTCTTTTGTTTATTGCAGTGGTTGTACTCTTTCGAGGGGTTGCCTACGTATCCGCAAACGGCGGAATCAAACCTAACGTAGTTCAAAATTTGATTTGATTGATTTTTTTTTTTGCAATTTTCGAAATACATCAGGATTATTAATTCAAGATGTGCGACAGTAGAATATATTAGTTCTAGCTTATTGACTTGTCTAAAATTTTGAAAATTTATAAAAAGGACAAATTTTTATAAATTTTTGCAAATGACATTGAGATGGGGGTTTATGGGTAGTAGCGCTTCAGCTGGTCCAAGTTGGTTGGGTTGACGAATTCGTTCCCGTCCAAGTCTGTCAGCATCACCGCTCCTCCTGATAGGACCTTCTTGACTAAGTATGGCCCAGCCCAGTTGGGTTTGAATTTACCCCTTGGGTCAACCGGCAGTAAGGCACGAACCGATTTTAGGACCAGATCCCCTTCCTTGATGTTCCTGGGCCTAACCCGTTTGTTGAAAGCCCGTTGGATCCTTTTTTGATATATTTGAATGTTGTTGAGAGCCCGGGATCGCCGTTCGTCCAAAAGGACTAGCGAATCGTATCGGGCTTGGACCCAATCTGCCTCAGGTACTTGGCTTTCAAGTAGGATCCTAAGGGATGGCACCTCTAGCTCGACTGGTTGGACCGCCTCCATTCCGTATGTCAAGTAATACGGGGTTGCCCCGGTCGCGGTGCGGATTGAGGTTCGATATCCCCATAGGGCAAAAGGTATTTTGTCGGGCCAGTCCCGATAATTTTCAGCCATCTTTTTAAGTATGGTGACAATTGTTTTATTGGCCGCTTCTACCGCTCCATTTGTTTGAGGTCGGTAAGGCGAAGATGTATGCCTTTGAATTTTGTATTTTGCCAGCAATGCGGCAGTTTCAGCTTGAAAGTGGGTCCCGTGATCGCTGATGAACTCGTGAGGGATCCCATACCGGCATATTATTTTATTTTGGATAAATTTGGCCACGTGCTTGGCGTTCAAGACACGGTATGACTCGGCTTCGACCCATTTGGTGAAGTAGTCGATGGCCACCAAGATGAAGCAATGACCTCCCGTTCCGGAAGAATGCACCTTTCCAATTATGTCAATACCCCATGTCGAAAATGGCCATGGTGATGTCATGGTATATAATAGGGAAGATGGCATATGCTGTACATTGGCGAATATCTGACAGTTATGGCAGTGTTTGACATACAACTGACAGTCTGTTTCCATGGTGTTCCAATAGTACCCGAGCCTCATGATTTTTCGGGCTAGCATACGGGCGTTCATATGCGGGCCGTTTTCACCATCATGGACCTCGGCCATGACCTTTTCAGCTTGCATTTTGTCGATGCATAGGAGCAGAGCCCCTTGTGCCGTCTTTTTGTACAATTGCCCGTCATCAATTCGAACAAATTGGGTTGCTAATCTTCGTAGGGCCTTTTTGGCCCGATTTTCAGCTTCCGGGGGGTACTCTCCCGTTGTCAGGTAGGTTAGGACAGCTTGATACCAAGGCTTCGGGTCAGTTATCTCAATATCCTGAATGGCGTGGATGTAGGCTGGCTCGGACCGTCTTTCGACACAGATTGGCATGCTGGTCAGGTGATCCGGGATGTTCAGTAAAGATGCTAATTTGGAAAGTGCATCTGCAAACTGATTCTCTTCCCGGGGCAGATAAATGTATTCTACCTTTTGAAATTGCTTCTCTAGAACCCTTACCCGTGCTTGGTAAGCCACGAGATTGGCGTTCCGAGTTTTCCATTTCTGGAGTGCTTGATTGATGACTAATGATGAATCACCGTGGACCCGGAGGTTTGTTACCCCTAAATCAGCGGCGGCTTGCAACCCGTGAATGCATGCTTCGTATTCGGCTGCGTTGTTGGTCACGTCGAAGTCCAACTTGATGGATAAGGGAGTGTGTTCCCCTCGGGGTGAAATTAACAGGATTCCGACCCCAAATCCTCGGAAGTTGGATGCCCCATCGAAATATAAATCCCACACTTCCGTATCGGTGTGGAATATGTCTTCATCAGGAAAGGCCCATGTATCGGTGTGGCCTTCTTCGGATATTGGGCCGTCAGCGAGGAACTCGGCAACTACCCGACCTTTGATGGCTTTTAATGGTACAAATTTGAGGTCGAACTCGGATAACATTAAAGTCCATCTTGACATCCTGCCGTTGAGGATGGGCTTCTCAAATAAGTACTTGATAGGATCCATCTTGGATAACACATGTACCTCGTGACTGAGCATGTAATGTCGGAGCTTTTTAGTGGCCCAAACCAATGCTAGGCACGTCTTTTCGAGCATTGTATATTTGCACTCATATTCGAGGAACTTTTTACTGATGTAGTAAATAGCCCGTTCTTCTGAATCGATTGTCTGGGCCAGCATAGCCCCCATGGCCGTCTCCGTCGTCGTTAGGTATAACGACAAAGGTAGACCGTGTTGAGGTGGCATTAGTACCGGCGGAGCAGACAACACCTCCTTGATTTTGTCAAAAGCCGCTTGACATTTGCCGTCCCATAGCACCCGTTCTCCGATTTTTAGCTTCTTGAAGATGGGTTCGCATACCATGGTTAGTTTCGAAATGAACCGGCTGATGTATTGGACTTTTCCGAGAAACCCCCTTATTTCCTTTTCGGTTTTGGGTGGTTGCATCTCGGTGATGGCCTTGATTTTAGCTGGGTCGACCTCGATGCCGCGTTGGCTAACGATATGGCCCAGTAATTTGCCCGACGTTACCCCAAAACTGCATTTTTGTGGGTTCAGTCTCATGTTGTATTTACGTAGCCGGGTGAAGAATTTTCTTAGGGCTGAAATGTGCCCGCTTCGGTCCTTGGATTTGACGATCATGTCATCCACATAGACCTCCACTTCCTTATGCATCATGTCGTGGAGTAAGGTAGTGGCGGTCCGTTGATAAGTGGCCCCGGCGTTGATAAGCCCAAATGGCATGACGGTGTAACAGTAAGTACCCCAAGGTGTAATGAAGGTGGTCTTACCCATGTCCTCTTCTGCCATTTTAATCTGATTGTACCCGGCATATCCGTCCATGAACGATAGAAGGGCATGATCGGCCGTATTATCCACCAGTATGTCGATGTGTGGTAACGGAAAATCGTCTTTTGGGCTTGCCTTGTTAAGATCCCGGAAGTCCACGCAAACCCGCACCTTGCCGTCCTTCTTGGGTACCGGCACGATGTTTGCAACCCAGTCTGGATATTCAGACACTTGTATAAAGCCTGCTTTAAATTGTTTATCGACCTCTTCCTTGACTTTAAGAGACCACTCGGGCTTCATTCTTCTGAGTTTTTGCTTTACCGGCTTGCACCCATCTTTGATGGGTATTCGGTGTTCGGCTATCTCCCGGTCTATACCCGGCATGTCCTTGTATGACCATGCAAAGACGTCTTTGAATTCCTGGAGGAGGTCTGTGAATTGTTTTCTCTCCTCTGGATCTAAAGATAGGCCCAACTTAAGCATCTGGGGCTCTAAAGTGGTTCCCACATTGATGGACTCGGTTTCTTCGATTACCGGATCTCGGGATTCCCTTTGCTCGAGCTGCTCGACCAGATGTTGAGGTAGGGGTACCTGTTCGTCGGGTTTCTCAATGTCATTGCATATAAAATTTTTGAAATTGAGAAGATTTTGGAAATAAGACAAGTCGTAAGCAGAACGGTGTTCGTTATTATTATTGATGGTAAATTTTGAAAATAGCTCGAATAGAGCTGCCATCTGATCATTGGTCAGTGGCGGGATAGGGAGAGGTCTTGGGACAGGCCCCGAGACCTCAGTGGATAAAGGAAGAGGGGTTACAGACTCGACTTTAGCACCAGACCCTCTAGACTCGGACTCAGACTCCGACTCCGACTCTGACTCTGACTCGGTATCCGGCATGTCTCCCTCGCCGGTGGTCAGCTTGTAGACCCGTCCTTGACCGTCGGTCCACTTTATAGTCTTCCTCCAGGCCCTTGTCTCGGTGTTGGTACCGACCTCGGTGATTAGCTTGGTTGGGTCGAACCGATCGCTGCGGAGGATCAGGTTGACCAAGTCGCTCTTTGGAGCAGGGACGACTTTGTCCTCTCCGAATAAGAGCCCCAGCACGGGCTCGGAGTTGCTTTCGCTTTCCTTTGATTCGGCCTGGACGATGGTAAATATATCATCAGGGATGAAATTGCATTCCCGAGCCTTTTTGGTCTCGGGATATGCGACGGTGGGTTGGTAGAGGCCCACTTGGATGGCTCCGAAGACCGGAGTAACGAAGTAATCCGTTAACTTCAGGCCATAAGGGCTTATGTAAGTACCCTTGATAATGTCGACGGCCTTGTGAATACCGGCCCGAACCACGTTTTCCGGGGTTATAGCATACCCCAATCCGAAATGTGACTCGCCATCGTTTAGAACTTCGATGATCTTCCCAGCTGGAAGATATGGTCTTGAGGTTATTCCGGGTAAGTAACCCAGATTTTGTAGCGTCGTGTCGATGCTAGTTGTGAAGTAGGGCCTAAAGAGATATTCTTCTTCGATCATGCCCACGAAATCAAATCCTCGTGGGTCGGCCCGGCCTGTAGCGTTGCAGCTTGCTACGGTAATTGGGGTCGCCTCCAGCGTGATGATACCGTCTTTGAGGGGCATCTTGACTTTTCGGTGGAGGGTAGATGACACGGCCTTAACTGCGTGGATCCAAGGCCTTCCCAGCAAGAGATTGAATGATGAGGTGACATCTATCACCTGAAATTCCAATTCCTTTTCGATTGGGCCCGTTATGATCTTTAATTTCACGGCCCCGGCGACAGGTTTTGGGCTTCCGTCGAAAGCCTGGATAGTCTGCGCCGTTGGAAGGTAATCGGCATCAGTGATGCCGAGTGCTTTTGCGGTCCTTAGGGGAAGGACATTCACGGCTGATCCATCATCGATAAGGGTCATCGGGAGATATTTACCCTTGCAGATGACCGTGATGTACAGGGCCAGATTGTGATTGGGCCCAAATGGTGGCAGATCAGCTTCAGAGAAGGTTATGAGTGGGCCTTCTTCTTTGGATTTGCCCTTAAGGTAGGGCATGATGGTGGCTACCATTTCAGCGGGGGTAGCCTCTGAATCAACCTTGATTTCATCGAGAGCCTTAGTCAGTGCTTCCCGATGAGCTTGCGAGCTAACCAATAGTTGCCATATAGTTAGATCGGCTCGGACCCTCTTCATTTGTTGGACCAGAGCCGTGTCTGGGCTTGGTTCTTCGAGGGTAGGCTCCGTCCTGGCGGGTTCAGTGACGGATATAGGGATGGAACGCCCAGCCGCGGCGAGATGATTGGTGGCTAAAGCTTTGGACTTTGCCTTTCGGACCTCTTCAAGGGTGATGGGGACAGCTTCCCCTTTGGTTAAGTACACATCATCCTCGTCGTCGAACCATATCCCGTTGATTTGTGGGATATAGGGAGAGATGAGGTGAGAACAGTCAATTACCTCACCGGTGAAGATAGCGTGGGCGCTGAACGGGTTTTCTTTGTTGCTCGGCTTGTCTCCGGGCAACGGGATTTTCCCGCTCTCGATAAGGTCCTGGATTAGATGTTTTAACCTCCAACATTTTTCAGTATCATGTCCGTTGCCCCGGTGATACTGACAGTAGGCTTGGGCATTGTAAGTTTTGGGCCTTTTTTCCACTGGAGGTTCTGCAGTTGGGCCTATCGGTTGGATTAGGCCCTTTGAGGATAGCCTCTGTAAGGCATAAGTATAGGTAGTCCCTATATCTGTGAATACCCGATTCGGTGTATTCTTTTTAGACGAGGTGTCGAGCAGGTTTACCTCGTCGAAGATGCTGCGAGTTGCAGCTGCGGGTGTGGGCTTGATTGTAGATGAACTTGCCCCTTGATACCCTTTGGCAGAGGCCTTAGTCAGACTCTCTAACCTCAGGTCATCCTCGATTCTCGTGCCCATTTCAGTAAGGACAGCGAAGTTTGGGATGATGGCATACCGGAGGTGGACCCGGTAGGATGGGAGTAGATTTTTGACGAAGGCTTCCACTAGGGCCTTCTCGCCGGGCTTGTCGACTCGCTTCACACTCTCAGCCCTCCACCTTTGCAGATATTTTGTGAACCCTTCTTTGGGCTCTTGGGCCATTACCTCCAGAGTACGCATTGTAGTCTGGATTTCAGTGTTATCGGCGTAGTTCCGAGCAAATTCGGTCGCCACGTCATCCCAAGTCTTGTATTTCTTGGGGTCGAGCCTGTAGAACCAGGCCCTGGGATGCTTCTCCAAGGAGGAAGGGAATAAGTGCTTGAACATGGTGGACTTTACCCCTTTGACCGCCATGAAGTCTTTGAAGGCCCGGATATGATGGACCGGGTCTTCGGTACCCTCAAACATAGGAATTCCCGTCAAGTTGAGGTTGGCCGGTAGCTCGTCATTCAAAGGTGAATAAATGCGAGCATTTTCGGAGTGGATCGAGTTGCTTGTTGACAAGTGGACTTGCTCCTCGAGCCTGCGAACGACACTGACCAATTCAGCTATGGGCCCAGCGGAATCAGCTCCTTCAATCGGGACCGTCTTCTCCACAGTGCTCAGGCGGGTGTCCAAAGTTGCTTGGTTAGCGAGGATGGAGGTCAGTTGAGTCTCGATCTTGGTTAGGGCATTTTTCAAATTTTCCATCTTGCGTTGATGTCGGGTTGTGGCTGGCCTGTCTGTAAGAACACCACGTAATCAGAAACTAGCCCAGAAATCCCGGAATAGAAAGTACATCCCAAACGAGACTAAAGGGAAATGACTCGAAGAAGACACTTAGACGGGTGACTTGTGAAGTGTGGGCCTTCCTTAGGATTCGGCAAGTGGGCCTAGTCCTGTTCGAAGGAAGGTTCACGCGAGACATCCCCAGACTTTTGACTCGATCGTGTTGACGGGCCCTCCTTTGTAAGAGTATGTCCTACTTAGGTGGGCCTTGCCTTAGTCTAATAAGGCGGACTGGGATAGGGAAGAAACTCGTGATGTAAGATCGACAGAGTTTCGACGCTAGAAACCTTGACAACTTAAGACTCGACCCGACACTGCTAAATATGGGAAGTCCTAAGAGGAGGGAAGTTTTGGAAATTGATTGATTTTTGAAAAAGGACCGAGTGGACTCGGTGAATGGCCCAAATTTCCGGAAAAAGTCATTGGGCCATGAGTTTTGAAAGTTTGAGTTTTGATTTGGGCAGCATACCGGCTAGAAAATAGGCTATTTTGAGTAAAATCATAAGTCCTAAATTCGGTATGTCCCGGGTTTTGAAAATCGAATATCTTGAAAAGGAGGATGTAATTTTTGAAAAGGTGATATTTTTGAAAATGACTCGGAAACCAAGTAGCACGTAGTCACACAAGCATTATAACGACGCCATGTATGCTCTACACTAAGTCTCGGTCGGTCTGAAAGGGTCTATACCAGTGTACATAGTCTAGACGTTGATCGGGACGGACTCTCTAAGTCGAATTGAGCTTAGAACATGCCGCGAAACCCACTCGAATCGACTATGGACACCTTTTGACATATCCATATTGGAATACATCAAGGGTATAGTGGGACGTCGGTCACCAGTACCGGCCCGGGAAAATATGGGTTATGCATGAACCGTAAAACTAACACGCGCATTGTATTTGTCAAACGATTTCTATTCGAGTCTCACCCTGAGGATGCCGATGGTAAGTCACGCATCAGTTAATCCCCAGCGGAGTCGCCAAATTGTGGACATGACATAGGTCCACCCCGACGCGGCCACGCGCGGGTTTGGGTAGGCGAATGAATCTCCATATGAGAAGGATCGAATTGAAATTTAGGTCTATGTGGAGTCGCCACCGAATTTTATGGTTATTCGGAACCGTTCGAGCCCACTCTATGTCGTAGTGGGCCGTATACAAAATACGGCCCATTTCCGATGTCAGAGTTTATTGGGCTCGTCCCTTTGCATATCGATATAGATGCCGACTTGAGCGGTTAATCGTATATTGAATGACTCTCGTGCGCCAACGGTTTCGGGCATCCGGAAACCGAGGTTCTGAGTAAGGGGTGAGGGTACGTGTTGGGAAGCCCACAAAGGACACCCAACCCCGCCCGCACATTAGCGGCCTCTACTAAGAATTCGAATGACTTTCTAATACGCGTGCTAGTAAAACGGGAAAAATAATATGCAAAGATTTATTTTCCCTAAACATGCGAATGTAATTGAAAGGGTTTCTAAGTCAATTTAATGCAACTAAAATTAACGTCAAAGTTGTATTTTAGCATGCGGGTTCATTTAGTATAATAAACGAATAATAATTAAATTGACAAAAGAAACAGAAAACGCGTTAGTAACGATATAGCGATATAACGAATAATAACGGTTTGCAAATATCGAATTGAATTGAAAAGATGCAAATATGAGGATGCATGATTTGAAAAGATAGTATACACGTGATTAATTATGCACATGTTGACCTAAGTCGTAAAATACTATCGAGTTTGAAAAATAGAATAATGTACGACTCGTGTTTGAGTCGTTATGAGGCCACTCGATCGAGTGGTCGATGGACTCGATCGAGTGGAACCAAAAAAAATGATTCTGTTTTGCGTCAAAGACCGTACTCGGTCGAGTTATTGACTAACTCGGTCGAGTACATGGCCACTCGACCGAGTCACTGTGAGACTCGATCGGGTGGTGGTCATATTTAGCATTCTGTCTCGATTTTAGGGTGTCACTCGATCGAGTGACTAAGGCACTCGGTCGAGTGGCACCTGTACGAACTTGGTTCGTTTGCTATTTAACTGTTGACTTTGAAATTGCTTTTGATTTTTGATAATCGGACATAAATATTGCACAATTTATGTTCGACTTGGTTTTTTTTATAAATCGCGAATTTTGTTGAACCGAATATAAATATTGTTGAATTTATACCCGATTCTAAAATTGAATACTCATCATATCCCATATTCGATTATTGAATCGATATGGGATATTTAGAGTAAAAAATAAAAAGGATGGATTAATTTTAGTCGCTTTGAATTAATTATCGTGATATGAATAAATCACGTTAATTAATTCATATGACTTGATTGTTAGATTCGATATCCAATTATGGAATTGGTATCGAATCTAAAATCGACGCTTTACTTGAATAGTAAAAAAAAACTTGATTCCCTCGACTTTTCCGACATCGAAATAACTCCCTAGGGATTGTGATGTCGGATCCGTGTCAACGGGTTTCGACCCTTATTAAAAATTGACTTTAGAAAATTGATGAATGCAAAATTGATGATGATAACGAGAAGTAATAACGGAATCTTGTTTAAGTTGACTCATCTCAATAATCAAATAATCGGGGTACCGGGATAAGCGACCGTCAACGCTGTGTGCAGTACACTTGTATGTTCGTGTTTTCTTATCCCGATATCCTTCTTACTCGACACAAATCAATGAGTATTTTAATATTTTAATACTAAAGATATTATAGATATTATGATGCGATGACTAAAATAATAAAAAAAACGAAAAAAAACGAGGAAGAATGATGAATGTGCAATAATAATGATAAAATAACCGTAACACTAATAATAATAATACGAAATAATAATAATAATAATAATAATAATACGTAATAATAATAATAATAATAATAATGATAGTAATACGTAACAGTAATAGTAATAATAATAATACGTAGTAATAATAATAATAATAATAATGCATAATAATACGTAATAATAATAATAATAATAAAAATACGTAATATTAATAATAATAATAATAATAATAATAATAATAACAATAATAATACGTAATAATAAAATATAGTAGTAGTACGTAATAGTACATAATAATAATAATGCAAAAAAAACGAGAAAAGAGAGAAAAGGAAAGAAAAAGGGGTTTGTCACCCTCAACCTACATGTTTCAGTCTCGGCACGGACTCGTAAACGCGGCTTTAACACGGGAGTCTTCGAGGTATATGGAGGCTAAGTTGTGGTGGCTCGGATTGAATTCCTAGAACTAGGTTTAGGGTTTGCTAAGGTCGGTTTTCCTAGGGTTGGTAAAAACGTAGTATGCGTGTAGGATGCTAGGGTTTTTTGTGTGATTGTAGATTAGGGTTCTAGAGATGTACTAGGGGTTTTAGGGTTGTGAGAAGTTGTGTAATTGTGTTGCATGGGGTTGCTTATATAGGCAAAGCTAGGGCACTTTGGTGTCTAGGGTTTTGTGCCTTGACGGACTTGATTTGATGGCCCGTTTGGAGGTGGATCGTGGGTGAGCTACTCGGAAACGGCTTTGACCGGATTTTAATCCGGTCGCTAAAAGTCGGTTTTATTTCCGGTGTCGGTTTCGACCCAAATTAGCCTTATTTGATTGGAAACGGCCCGCTGGGCCTGGATTTGAGGTTGATTTTGCGAGATTTGTACTCCGTAAGTGTGTTAGCCAGCGATTAATGGATTTGAGCCCGTATCCGAGCGCATAGAAGCACGTTAGCGTCCGATCATCATCGGGTGTTTTTTGGAAACTGCCATAGACACCTGGCAGTCAAAATGCGGGTGTCTACAGGGAGACATTTAATTTTGTGACCAAATTGACCCGAAACACCCGAAAAACGTGGATAATAACCTTCAAATTCGGCCGTTTTAGATGATTTTCGAAAAATGTGAGATATTTGGCTAGTCATCTAAATAGGTTCCATATAACATGAAATGACCGATGGTAGTTAAAAAAACTCTTAAATAGTTCAGTTTCTAGTACATATATCGAAGATTTGCGCTAATTCGACGTTACTTTAAAGGTAGTCGAATGTCTTTTAAATGTATTTATTTGAAACCATATTTATCTTCCGCAACAATGAGAGATATCTACAATATATGGAATAATTACAGTGGAAATTTGGAGACATTTAATTTCGGGACCAAATTGACCCGAAAAACGTGGATAATAATTTTCAAATTCAGTCATTTTAGATGATTTTCCAAAATTCACCCAGTAACTATTCCATACATTTTAGAATAATACGAGTAAATTAAATAACATCCCAGGTCACAAACATTTAATCAAACGAATATATAAGAAATTCACGATTAATTAATTAATTAATTAATTAATTAATCGCAGTAACGTACCCGTGTAGAATAACCAGTGGATAGGTCTCTTTGTGACCACATCCTCATAATACCAAATGAACTCTTGTTTTTCCCACAAATTACACAAAAACCCGTCAACCCAAACCTGACCCAAATAATTCACGTCCTCTTGTAAAAAATCGGGCCTTAATATCCCGACCCCAAAATCATGTACAATGAATTCGATTATCAAATCACCCTTACGCGTAAAATAGAAGGACGTGTCGTTGTTCCATGACACGGCGTGGACGAGCTTCCCTTGTTGATATTGCATCAATTGAACGTTAAGCCCGGTTCGCCAGTCGTACCATAAGTTGTTTACTATCAACGTGTTGGTCTCGGTGTCGTTCATTACTAGTAATGCATGGAATTTCTCGGGCCATTTTAATGGAAACGGTTTCTCAGTCGCGTTACTTAGTGTAACCGTTGCTAAAAGTATTATAAAGATTTTCGACGAGAATAGTGAGGTTTTGGCATTGATGGAAGCCATTGCTAAAGTTGTGTGTAATTTTAATGGTTGTCGATCATTGTCAAGTTATCTATTTAACTTATCCTCAAGATTTGGGCCATACCAATAAATGGGCTTGAAGCCCAATGATTCGAGGCAATAACGATCGAGAAAAAAAAAATCTAATGTGGGACGGTTTGGAAGAAAAAAATATTGTGAGACGTTTAAAGTAAGAGGTTTGAAAGAAATATAGTTAGAAGCATTTTGACTATCTTTAGAGTCGCGTGGGAATAACGTGAAAGTTTAGTTGATACTCGAATCTAAATTATTATGGGTCGGGTTAAGTCATCTCGGGTTCGGGTTTTAACGCGTTGGTTCTGGTTCGAGTCTTTCGAGTTGGGTCAATTTTGTCATGCCTACTTGTCGGGTCTGCGTCATATGCGGATCATTTACGGGTCGAACTAGGTTCTGTTTCGTTTGGTCGGCTATAACCATCATTTCATTATTTGTTTTTATTACTACCTGAAGTATTGTTTTTTATCATTTATTGTACGAAGAATTTGCTTGTTTATTATATAGAACCTGTTTCGATTGAGTCCGACACGTCTCAAAATCAAATATTATGCCCTTTAAAAGACATCCAAATGACCCTCATCTATTACACCCAGGCGATACATTTGGCATGGACTTTGTCTAGCGCGAATATCGGTCAATTTTATTCCGGGACCCAGCAAATGCCCGAAAAAACGTGGATAATAACTTTCAAAATCGACCGTTTTTAGCTATTTTTGAGAGTTTTTAAATATGTTCTAAAGCGCGAATATTTTTTGACGAAACCTTGTCAACATGAATATAATGCCTAAAAAAGATTACTAGAACCCTCCGGCGTGATATAAATTGGTAATTAGAACTCATTTCGATTGAATCCGACGCGTCTCAAAATCACATATTATGGCATTTAAAAGACTCGATTGACATCCAAATGATCCTTATATTACACCGGGTCATTACATTTGGTGTGGACCTTGTTCAGCGCGAATATCGGTCGATTTTATTGCGGGACCCAAATGGCCGAAAAAACGTGGATAATAACCTTCAAAATCGACCGTTTTTTAGCTATTTTCGAGAATTTTTAAATTTCTTCTAAAGCGCGACGAAAACTTGTCAACATGAACATAATGCCTAAAAATGATTATTAGAACCCTCCGGCGCGATATAAATTGGTATATAGAACCGGTTTCTATTAAATCCGACGCGTCTCAAAATCACATATTATGGCCTTTAAAAGACTCGATTGACATTCAAATGATCCTTTTATTACACCGGGGTATTACATTTGGTATGGACTTTATTCAGCGCGAATATCGGTCAATTTTATTGCGGGACCCAAATGGCCGAAAAAACGTGGATAATAACCTTCAAAATCGACCGTTTTTAGCTATTTTCGAGAGTTTTTAAATATGTTCTAAAGCGCGAATATTTTTTGACGAAAACTTGTCAACATGAATATAATGTCTAAAATAGATTATTAGAACCCTACGGAGCGATATAAATTGGTAATTATGGCCTTTAAAAGACTCGATTGACATCCAAATTACCCTACATCGGGGCGCTACATTTGGTCTGGACTTTGTTCAGTACGAATATCAATCGTTTTTATCCCGGGATCCAAATGACCGAAGAAACGTGGATAATAACCTTCAAAATTGACCTTTTTTGACAATTTTTGAAGCTGTGAAACTTGTTCTAAAGACTAATCTTTCTAGACTAAAATATTGTCGCTCCAAATATAATTCCGATTATTAGAACACTCGGACATGATATAAAATGGAGAACAATCCTTGTTTCAACTGATTCTGACACGTTTGAAAGCACAATTTTATGGCTTTTAAAAATCTGTATTTAAAACAAAATGACCCACACAATACATCGGGACATTTTATTTGATGAGAAATTTGTTCAGCACGAATATGGGACAATTTTATTTCGGGTCCTAAATCGTCATAAAAACGTGGATATCTTTAAAATCGATCGTCGGCACCGTTGGCTCGGTCGGTGGCCGGCGTCACTATTACTGACTGCTGCTCCATGAGTTGGAGCCTACCGGCTCCCTTCATCCGGAGGGATGATCTCGATCGGGCTCGGCATCCGGCGACCATCTCCCTGCCTCAAGTCCTATAAATATGCGGAAGGTACCCTCCTTAGAAGGAGAAAGAAAAGACACAGACACAATCTCTCTAAAAAAGCTAAGTAATATCCTCCCGAAAAACGACCTACGCATCCCAATCCACACAACTGACTTGAGCGTCGGAGAGGCAACCTCGGAACCCCTCCGAGGTCCTTGTTTGTTCCCCGTGCAAGTCAGAGTTCAGGTAACGCAAGGAGAGGAGCGGGAGGTTGCCGGCCATGTCCGGCGGGAGGCCTTCAATTGTTTGATACCCAAACAATTTGGCGCCGTCTGTGGGGAACCTTGAACAAAAAAGCTCCCCGCTCTAATAAAGAAAAATCGTCAAAACATCATAATGGCAGCTCGCGACACCGGGAACGCCCCTATCGAGACGGAAGCCGAGCTCGAGATCTTGAGAACCTCACCACCGGAGAACCAAGCCAGAGATAAGGACAGGGGCAAAGGCCACCTGGCCTCAACGTCCACGCCAGCAACGGTGCCCCCGGCAACCGTTCCCCAAAGCACCTTCACCCCCGAGCAGCTATCCGCCGTTCAACTCCTCCTTGCTGCCCTCTTAGGGGCGGCGACCCCGAAGGCCCCAAACGCACAACGGGCCAAAGAAACCCCCAGGCCTAGTGCTGGGATCTTCCAAAGAACCGACGTTTCCCCAAGAGAACTCTTCCCCGGACCGCCGGAGAAGATGACGCTGGAGGAAAGAAAACAGCGATACCTGGAGAAGAGTAGGCGCCTGGATGATGAACACATCAGGATACGCCGCCGCCAACGATCCGCGGAACCCTCATCGTCCCACCAAAGGACGGATTCGGGCACGCCCTCGCTAAGCGGCACCGGAAGAATGGACAACGAGTCTTCCACAGGCAACAGACATCGCGAAAGAAGCCGAAGTCATACCCCAACCATACATAACAGGCTGGGTCCCGGCACCCGAAAGACCAGGAGAAGTCACAGCCCCCTAAGGACGGTTCATCACCGCCTGGGCCAGCGAGAAAGGGATGGAAGGCCCGCGAAAACCGTCCAAGACCGGTTGGGTCCCAGAGAACGCGGAAGAAAGTACGCCAGCCCCAAGAAACGAGGCTCGGTATTTACCCGACTGACGAGCAATGTCGCCCGGGAAAATTCCCCCGGACAAGAAACGTTCGTAACATGTCAAACCGGCAGAGGCGTACCTACCTCCCAAAGGGAAGAAGAGGGTGAATCTAAACTAGCCGCACCAAGCGCTAAAGCACCGAAGAAAGGACGGCCGACAATGTCGCCATTTCACCCAGAGATTACGGAACACCCCATGCCCAGAGTAAAGGTGCCTAACATCCAGTTCGACGGGACCACCGACCCGGAGGACCACTTGGCGACGTACGAGAGCTACATGGCTATGTACGAACTCGACGATGCGGTGTGGTGCCGGGTTTTCCCCACCACGCTCACCGGCTATGCCCAATCGTGGTTCCGGGGTTTGCCGCGCGAATCCATTCGGAGCTTCAGAGACCTTAGCACGGCCTTCATAGACCAGTATGCCGGAAGTCGGCGCAGGCAGATCATAACGGTGGATCTGATGACCATGAGACAAGGGCCAAAGGAGACCATCAGAGAGTATGTCAGAAGATTCGACTTGGAGTGTCAACAAATACGAACAATCGATGCGTCGACGGCCGCCTGCGCCTTGACCCATACGATGACAGAAGGACCCCTCAAGAGTCACCTACTCAGAGAAAGACCTACCTCGCTGGTCGAAGCCCGGCGAATCGCGGAAGGATACATGAACGAAGAAGATTACAAAGCGCGGCGTGAAGACCCCTCCCCACCAAGGGTCCGACGCCCACCCTTAGAAAGAACTCGGAGCCCGACGGGTCAAAAGGAGCCCCAAAGAATACCGGGCCGGAGCCGCGGGGAAAAGAGGTCGGAGGGAGGCCGCAGAGAAAGATTCGACCGTTACACCGCGCTGACCCGTCCCCGGGCAGAAATCTACGAGATAGAGAAGGACAACAAGAAGTGGGGGTCCCGCGACCCATCAAACCCGGACCGCACGCAGATCCAAAGAAATACTGCGCTTTTCACAACCAGACAGGGCACACTACAGAAGAGTGCCGAAATCTGAAAGATGAAATTGAAGACCTCATACGTTGCGGCTCGTTGGCAGCATACGAGGCCAGGGGCCGCCGCGTCGCCATCAACAACAACGCCGGCAATAGTTATGGCAGAGGTACGATTAACGACAATCCCAGGGAAAGAGCCGACAAGGGAAAAGAACACAACGTCATAAATACAGTGGGAGAAAGGGGGCAGGAGGGGGGAGCCAGCAGGAGGCATGTCAAAAGCCACCTAAGGGAGCTAACCCGTCATATACACTACACCAACGAGTCTAGGGAAAAGGCCGTCCCGACTCTCAGCGTCACGGCAGAGGACTACGAACGAGTAACTTATTACCCCCATAGTGACCCCCTGGTATTGGCCATCAAGATAGGCGACCATATGGTCAAAAGGTGCATGATAGACACAGGCGCCTACACTAACCTACTGTACAAAGAAGCGTTCGAACAGATGGGTTACGACAAACGGCACCTTAACCCAACTGCCGGCGCCCTGTACGGATTTTCTGGGACCGGAGTCGTCCCCATGGGAACAATCGACTTACGGGTCACCTTCGGGGAAGGGGACAAAGCAAAGACAACCACGGCCCAGTTCGTAGTGGTAAACGCCAGGTCTGCCTACAATGCGTTAATAGGCCGGATAACCCTGGACGGAATACACGCCTTGGTGTCCATACGCGCCCTGACGCTGGCATACGTCACTGACAGAAATACGGAGGGAAAGCTGCACGGGGACCAGAGCTCCGCCAAAAGTTGTAACTCGGTAGCCCTCAAACGATCCCAAGAAGAAATGAAGGGAAAGACAAAAACGGCCCCCGACACCGAGCAGGGACAACCGGCCCCAAAAACCCTCAAGATAAAAGGGACGAACGATCCCGACTCTGAGCGCGTAGAGCCAGGCGGGGAGAGCATGACGATAGACCTAGAGCCGGGCCGGTCCGTCCTCATAGGAACCGGCCTAGACCCAAGCTACCAGGAACGCCTCATCAGCCTCCTGAAAGATAACACGGACGTGTTCGCATACTCAGCCGACGAAATGACGGGGGTAGACCCGGAAGTAACGGTGCATAGGCTAAACGTCGACCCTACCTTCCGACCGGTGAAGCAGAAGAAGAGAAGCATGTCGGCGGAAAAGGACGACGCCATCCGATGTGAGGTCGACAAACTAATAAAAGCCGGCTTTATAGAGACATGCAACTACCCCGAGTGGCTGGCAAACGTGGTAATGGTGAAGAAGTCGTCAGGCGCCTGGCGAATGTGTGTCGACTTCACTAACCTGAACAAAGCATGCCCAAAAGATTGCTACCCCCTTCCAAGGATCGACCAGCTGGTAGACGCCACCAGCGGGTATACTATGCTAAGTTTTCTGGATGCCTTCTCCGGATATCATCAAGTCTTTCTGTGGGAACCAGACCGGGTCAAATGCGCATTCATTACCAGCGCCGGGACGTTCATGTATAAAATGATGCCCTTCGGACTAAAAAACGCGGGGGCCACCTACCAAAGATTGGTAGACAAAATCTTCAAAGGTCAGAGAGGCAGAAACATGGAGATATACGTGGACGAAGCGATCGTAAAAAGCAAAACAGACGACGAGCACTTGGACGACCTAAGAGAAACGTTCCAATCACTAAGGAAGTACAAGATGAAGCTGAACCCCCAGAAGTGCACGTTCGGGGTAAGATCCGGAAAATTCTTAGGCTTCTTAGTAAGCGCCAGAGGAATAGACGCCAACCCGGAAAAAATTCAAGCCATCCAAAACCTACCGGAGCCAAGAACTATCAAAGATATACAGAGGCTCACGGGAAGGATGGCCGCCCTCGCCCGTTTTATCTCAAGGGCAGCAGATAAATCCACCCCTTTCTTCGGAGTCCTCAAAGGTAACAAACGCTTCGAATGGGGAGAGGAGCAGAAGATGGCGTTCGCTAATTTAAAGGAACACTTAAAAACCCTACCAAC
Source organism: Agrostemma githago (assembly GCA_958450325.1). Taxonomy (NCBI): domain Eukaryota; kingdom Viridiplantae; phylum Streptophyta; class Magnoliopsida; order Caryophyllales; family Caryophyllaceae; genus Agrostemma; species Agrostemma githago. The sequence goes on along the minus strand of OY288247.1, from coordinate 73,145,668 downwards.
GCTGGCACGACCAGTCGAGGGCGAGAAGTTGTACGTTTACATAGCGGTCACCAATGTCACAGTCAGCGCCGTCATTCTCAGAGAAGAAGAGAAGGCCCAGCAGCCGGTGTATTTCATCAGCCATGCGCTTGGTCCTGCAGAGAAAAATTATCCCATGGTGGAGAAGGCGGCTTTCGCCATAGTCGTGGCCGCCCGAAAGCTACGCCCTTATTTCGACGCACATCCGGTAACTGTCCTTACGAACATGCCTCTCGAAAAGGCGCTAGAAAAATTCGAAAAGTCGGGAAGAATGCTAAAGTGGGCCGTGGAACTGAGCGGCCTAGGAATCACCTACCAGTCGAGGACGGCGATAAAAGCCCAAGCACTGGCGGACTTCATAGCCGAATGTTCCCACTCGGAAGACGATGACCCACCATCAGAGACTTGGGAGGCCTTCACCGATGGATCGTCCACCAGCAACGGCTCCGGAGCCGGTGTCGTCTTAACAAGCCCCGACGGCGAAGAATTCGAGCACGCACTAAGGTTCGCTTTTCAGGCATCAAACAACGAAGCCGAATACGAAGCTGTCTTAGCCGGCATCCACTTGGCCCGAACAGCCGGAGCCCAACGAATCATACTATCGACCGACTCGCAACTAGTAGTGAACCAGATAAACGGAGAGTACGAAGCCAGAGAGCCCTCGATGGCACTCTACCTAAAGAAAGTGAGAGAAGAGCTGTCCCAACTACAATCATACGAAGTCAAGCAAGTGCCTAGGTCACAAAATAACCGAGCAGACGCATTATCAAAACTCGCAAGCTCGAGCTTACAAGATATTAGGCGCTCGGTCTGGGTAGACGTCCGGCAGGAAAAAAGCATCGCAGCGATCAAGAACGACCAGGACGACGTCCTCAACATGGAACGCGAAAGCATCGACGATTGGCGGACACCCATCATCGAGTATATCCTAAACAAACAACTGCCGAGAAACCCGGCAGCGGCTAAACAAATGCCCACAACAGCCTCAAGATACATGATATTGGACGGACAACTCTACAAAAGAGGAACCGCTGCTCCAATACTGAGATGCCTCAAACCGGAGGAGGCAGCAGAAGTACTGGACGACATCCACTCAGGGATGTGCGGACACCATATAGGGGGCAGGAACCTGGCACACAAAGCAGTCAGAGCGGGCTACTACTGGCCAACCGCCATACATGACGCCCGAGAACTGACCAAGAAATGCAGAAATTGCCAAATCCACTCACCGATGATCCACGCGCCGGCCAGGGAGCTACAGCCCATCCTGAGCCCTATCCCCTTCGCTCAGTGGGGGATGGATATACTAGGACCCTTCCCTACGGCAACCGGAAATCGAAAATTCGTAATAGTGGCAGTGGATTACTTCTCAAAATGGATAGAAGCAGAAGCTGTCCCTAACATTACAGAACCGGCCGTGCGCAAAATGATATGGCGGAACGTTATAACCCGATTCGGCGTACCCAAGGTACTGGTTTTTGACCATGGCCGGCAATTCGATAACCCCCCACTGAGAGAATGGCTAAGGGGATTCGGGACTTCAGTGGCATACTCGGCCGTCTGCCACCCGCAAACCAACGGCCAAGCCGAGGCCGCCAACAAACAAATCCTCAACGGTCTGAGAAAGATGTTGGAAGATCTCAAAGGGAGATGGGCCGATGAGTTACCAAGTGTCCTTTGGTCCCTAAGAACGACGCAGAAAGCGGCAACGGGGCACTCGCCGTTCGGCCTGGTATATGGGGCAGAAGCCCTCCTCCCCATAGAAGCGCGCATTCCCTCCGCCCGTAGCAAATATTACGAGGGAGACAGGAATGAGGCGGCCATGGAGGAAGCCCTAGACCTGGTAGAAGAGACCAGGGAGGAGGCACGCGTAAACTTGGTGGCATATCAACAGCGCATGAGAAAGGCCTATAACCAGAGGGTAAACCACCGAATGTTCCAGGTGGGTGACTTAGTCCTGAGGAAATCCGCGGCAGTCGGCAAGGCAAATGAACACGGAAAACTTAGCGCCAACTGGGAAGGGCCATATGAGGTCACCAAGGTCCTAGGGCCAAGTACATATAAGCTGAAAGACCGAGAAGGGCGAGACTTGCCGTCACACTGGAACGCCGACACCATCAGGAAGTACTACGTCTGAACTGGCAAGCGAAATACTGTACTGAACCTCGGCAGGGTATCATCGGACCTGTCGATGACCCTGCCACCAGAAACTTGTAAAAATTTTTTAATAAGGGGGCTCTGTTTGCTAAAATCTACTTGCTCCCCGTTCACTATGTTCTCGACCAGCAAGCAGGGGGCAATAAGGGGGGGAGCCCCTATTCGCCCATCATCAAGAATGGACCCCCCACCAAAAGTCGGGAACCGACTGTGGCCTGACCACAGCCGGCCTACCGACCACCTAAGTTGGGAACCGACTGTGGCCTGACCACAGCCGGCCTACCGACCACCTAAGTTGGGAACCGACTGTGGCCTGACCACAGCCGGCCTACCGACCACCTAAGTTGGGAACCGACTGTGGCCTGACCACAGCCGGCCTACCGACCACCTAAGTTGGGAACCGACTGTGGCCTGACCACAGCCGGCCTACCGACCAAATAAGTTGGGAACCGACTGTGGCCTGACCACAGCCGGCCTACCGACCACCCAAGTTGGGAACCGACTGTGGCCTGACCACAGCCGGCCTACCGACCAAATTCTCCCCACCCAAAGTGTGGGGGCATAAGTCGAGAACCGACTGTGGCCTGACCGCGGTCGGCCTACCGGCCCAATTCTCCCCACCCAAAGTGTGGGGGCATAAGTTGGTGACCGACTGCGGCTTGACCACAGCCGGCATACTGACCAGGTTCCCCACACCCAAAGTGTGGGGGCATAAGTCGGGAACCAATAAATCAGAGAACATGAAATACAAAACACAAATGAGTAATCCGGAAAACAAAGGCGTCAGAAGCGCCAGGCGTTTGTTACAATTAAGGAGTCAAAATAAGGCTACGATCGTGTAAAAATCGGCAGCCGTCCCCAAAGGATCAAGCGCCACCTACAAACGACAAAAAGGAAAAACGAGAAAGCATGGAGGGCAAGCCTATGCCTGAACCTCAAAGGGGTAGGTGCGAGGAGATCCACAAAAAGCCTCAAGAGGGGGCAGAGGAGTTGGCAGTATCTGCCGGCTCATCTGCCGCCCCCTCCTCTCCCTCCCTGAGGGTACATGAGGCACAGGAGGACGACGGCCCGAGTTCCTATTTGGAAGAAGTAGGAGGCTCCGCCGCCGGCGTCCCACCCTCACGTTCTTCCTCCTCCGCTTGAAGACGTTCATATATCGGATTGTACCGACCAAAGTCGAAACCCGGGTCGTACTCACGAAGAGCCTTGGACGTCAAGTCAACCACGGCCTTCATTCCCTCGACAAAAGCATCATCCCCTTCCTTCGCCAAGTTAGCAATTTCCTCAGATTTCTTCTCCAGCTCCTGCTCAGCGGCCGCCAGCTTCGACTCGCAGGAGGAGTGAGCCCCCCGGAGAGCTTCCAATTCCTCGCGACCGATTGCTTCCTTTTCCTCAGCCTCCAACCTCAGCCGCTTCTTGGACTCCAGCTTCGTCTCAACCGCTGACCTTAGCTGCCTCTCCGACTCCAGCTCCGCCTCGGCTGCCGACCTTAGCTGCCTCTCCGATTCCAGCCTCGACTCTGCCTCCTGTAGACGGGACATCAACTTCGCGCCCTCCTCCGCCGCCTTCTTAATCTTGATGCTGGCCTGAACAACCTTAGATAAATCCTCCCCCAAGCCACGATAAACGGTATCCAACTGGGCGAGGGTCTGAATCCGGTCAACAGGTGAAACGTCCCCCTCCAACATCCTATAGAAGGAAAGATCGGACAAAGAGGGAAGAGGCGCATCCACAGCGGCAGCGACGTCGCGCATAGTTTCCCGGTCTTGGGAGGCTTCCAGGCCCACGGCAGCCTCTCTGAATCCGGAGGACGGATCGGCAGTCACCCCCTGTTCGGGAAGAGCCGCAATAGTGACTACCGGCGAACCTGTAGTCCTTGGGGAGGTAACGACCTCAGAATCCCCAACATCAATCCGCACGCCGGCGACACTCATAGCCCCCTCAGGGTCAGCAGAAGGGCCCAAGGCCTGCCTTTTGGGAGGAGGAGCCCCGCCAAACGCCGGCGCCGCTCTCCTTAGTCTGGAAAGCCTAGACTTCTGGTAAGTCATGATGGTTAGCCGGTCTGATGAGGGAGGCGGCGGTGTGGTGACAAGAGGACGGAGGGAAGGATCCAACCCTAGTAAATCGATCTCCTCAGGCGACCAAGTAGCCGCCAACCTGCTATCTACATAATTAGGCAGAAAAATGGGCAAAGGGTTGAGGGCCTGAGGACTATCAAGAAAGGTAGACAAAACAAGTGAATAAGTAGGTCGCCAGTTACCTGGGCCGGCGACAGGAACGCTCATGCCCACCCGTTCCAGAAAGTCGTTCCTTGTGATTAGATCATAATGAGGCAGCCATATTGAAGGAACGGCCACCCTTTCTTTGCCAAACCACTTCATAACGGCGGGGAAGGCGCCGACAACAACCCTGTCCGACTGCCCCAAACCAGACTCCCTCAAATCCAAGCAACCCCACATCTCCCTGTCACTCTCCAGATTGATGCGAACGTCCGATTGAAAGAATCGGGGGATGGCCCAAGGTTTATCCGAACGCACGTACAAAAAGGCACCTTTCCACTTATGACAATTCGAAAGGATGGGATAAGAAGTGACATACTTGCCTCGCCGGCCAAGAGCCCAATAGGAGGACGACGACGCCTTAAGACGCACCATAAACCTGAATGCCTCCACCGAAGGCCTCCACCTTCTAAACCGGCACACCCAGCAAAACGAAATGATGGCACGGAAGGATTGGGGAGTCAGCTGACCCAACGCCAGCCTCATACGGCAAAACACCGCCTCCACAAAAGGATCAAGGGGAAAGCGGAGGCCAAACTTTAAGGATTCCACGGATACCCCCACACACCCCTCGGGAGGAGAGCAAATGGACTGACCCGGGTCCGGTAACAAATATTCATAACCCTCCCCAAGAGGATAAAGCTCTTTGGCAGCCTCAAGGCCACCAACATCAAGAACCTTTCGCCGCCAACCCTCGTCGATCAAAGTGTTGGCATGAAGGAGAGGGCGACGGTCGCCGCCAACACCATCCCTCTCTGACTCCACTGGCCCAGAGACGGAGGCCGAGCGACGAGGAGAACACACCCCCGCCTCAGAAGACTCCCCCAAACTAGGCCCCCCCTTGCGAAGACGACGACGCAGGACCATAGAACTACCAACAACATCCCCCCCCAAGTCGCCGGACGACGACAAGCCTCCGCCACCCCTCGCAAAAGTCAGCGTCCCACCGGCAGAAATGCGCAAAGCCCGAAGAGGCTCCGCATAAACAGGCCCCACCTCTTCTACAGATTCCCCGGACGAAATATCGCCGACCCCTTCGACAGATCCACTGCGCTGAGCCCCGTCGCGCTCCGACAACCCCCCATCGTCCTCTACCCCGAAACGTACTTGCCGGGAACGGGTGGACATGACGCGAGAGCAAAGGAATAAAACAAAAGGCAAAAGACAGAAGACTAACCTAGAAGAGCCGGCAAAAATAGAAGCTCCCACGGCAGGAGACAGCGACTAAGTCAGAAACGATTGAAAAGTGAATAATTGGCTTTGCACTTAGTGAGAGTGAAATTGCAAATGGGGGGGGGCAAATGGGGGGGAGCCCCTATTTATATAAAGAAAGCCTCCTAGGTCCACCCACCAACTGACAGAGACCAAGTGGCATTCAATGCAACACAAAAAATTGAAGAATACGAAAAGACAAAACAAGGAAAAAGGGGTAGGCAAGTAGGGAAGCGCGACTTAGGGCACGAAACACGAGGATTCATATTCAGCAAACAAAGTCAACATACATCCGGGTAATACAATATTAGAAAAAGGGGGAGCCGGCAAACCCCGAAACTACACGAACCGACCAAAAGAAAAAGACTACCTAGAAACATAGCCACACCGCCAAGCGTACCGCCTCTCCATCTACTAACCTCGACCAGCAAAATGAGGTATCCCCCAGACCCATACCGCCTGACAAAGCCTCACTCCGTATCCTCCCCCTCGGCGTCCTCGTCAGGAAGGGAGGAGGCCGAGGTAGAAGGGGAAGAGGAGGAGGCAGGAGAAGGAGGAGGGGCGCGAACCCCAGGAGGGATGTCAAAACCCTCAGCCATCTCATCCGACGAGTCATCAGGACAGAAAGGGCCGTCCATCCATGACGGCCCAGACGAACGGCTGCTCGAAGAAGAGGAGCCGGAGGAGTCAGCCGAGGCAGGACAATCCGGATCAACATCCGGCTCAGAAACGCCAAAGTGCACCCTGGCACGCCGGCGACGATGGCCACTACCACCACTGGGAGAGCGCCTGGAAGCCCCTGCAATAGAAGGAGGAGCAGGAGGAGCAGCTTCGGTAGGCGCCGGCGGGCGGTACGGAGGCCCTCGAGAAATCCAACGACCATACTTATTTTCCGAAGTCTCGGGAGAAGGGGAGCGTTTCCTGCGCCGGACAGGACTGCTCGGGTGCACCACGGCGGAGGACGGAGAATTGCTGCCAGAAGAGGACGACATGAGTAAGTAGAAACGGATTACTTGAAGAGGGATGAAACAATGATGCCAAAAATGGCAAATAAGGGGAGACCTTATATAGGAGTAACAAAGCCATGCATGCACCATTAAATGCATACAACCACCCAAGCAACCTAGGAAAACCAAAAGCCATCATTACCTCTACACAACCTATGCTAGTAGGAAGGATGGACAGATTGCACGCAAAACGAGACCGATCCTGCGGCACCTCGCCCAGGGACTATTCACTGAGAAGCGGCCCGCGGCGGCCCCGGGCAGACATCCAGCGAGGGGCAATTGATGGGGGTCGGCACCGCTGGCTCGGTCGGTGGCCGGCGTCACTATTACTGACTGCTGCTCCATGAGTTGGAGCCTACCGGCTCCCTTCATCCGGAGGGATGACCTCGATCGGGCTCGGCATCCGGCGACCATCTCCCTGCCTCAAGTCCTATAAATATGCGGAAGGTACCCTCCTTAGAAGGAGAAAGAAAAGACACAGACACAATCTCTCTAAAAAAGCTAAGTAATATCCTCCCGAAAAACGACCTACGCATCCCAATCCACACAACTGACTTGAGCGTCGGAGAGGCAACCTCGGAACCCCTCCGAGGTCCTTGTTTGTTCCCCGTGCAGGTCAGAGTTCAGGTAACGCAAGGAGAGGAGCGGGAGGTTGCCGGCCATGTCCGGCGGGAGGCCTTCAATTGTTTGATACCCAAACAGATATTATCATGAAAAATTGAAATGTTAAGTTATATTTACCTTACCTACCTAATAAACTTGATAATGTTTCCTTACTCAAGGTTTTAACCTGTGTCCAATGGACATAGGTTAGAAAAATCGTAATAATATTTGTAACAATTTGCCAAAAACAAAGAAAATCTCTATCAGCCAAAGATCTTGCTTATAACCTACCTATATATATATATATATATATATCAGCCAGCAATGGAGGATTATAGATCTTGCTTAGATCTTCTTAGAACCTACCTATATCAGCCAGCAATGGAGGAGGATTATTACATGACAGATGAGATTTTGATGGAGATCTTATGCAGGCTGTCATGTTACCGAACTGCAGTCCGCTGCAAAACCGTATCCAAGCGTTGGTGTGCATTAATCTCCATGGACATTATTATCATTGTTTTTAACCTACAAGCCTCTGCTTCAGAATTATATCCTTTCCCTAAATTTTCTTCCTAATCGTCCATTCAAAGTACTCCATACTTTCCAAGACTTGGTTTTGTGCTTCAGTTTCAATCATCAAGTGGCCGATGCCAAGGCCGAGGGTGTGTTCATCGTTTGCAATCCGCTAACCAAGCAATGGATTTGTCTGCCTCCCTCGCAAACCCACGGACAATATCCGTTTACGTGGGCTGGTTTAGTGTGCCATGAGGAGGAGGGGCGTGGTTTTAGTGTGCCATGCCTCGTACGATAGACGAAGTTGGAGGGTGGCCACTTATTATAAATTTCAACTTGGATATTTACTTGTCGGAGACGGGTGAATGGAAAAACATAGATGTTGAAATCCCCATCCGACCGATCAAGGAGGGATGTAGCTAGCATACCATGGTTATCAGCCGTGGTTTGCAAGGAAATGGTTTGCATGGGCTTTGGTCGATATTTTGGCGCATTCAATCCTTTTGATGTTGCTCCTCATGGCACGACGGTGACTTTAAGAGCTATGGGACTGGCATTACCTAAAACAAGAGCAAGTGTACTACAAATCAATGGAAATTTGTTTGGCGTAACTGATAATTGTCCTAGGTTGTTATTAAGGTTGTTCCTCCCTTCAAATGCTGGTTTGTGTAGCGACTTTCCGAGAAGATCTATTCATAAACGTGTTGTAAACTTCGAGGATGGTACATCGGAACCTGATAAGTTTACGGGGCTTCTCACCAGACACATCAAGGTGGCGGAGGAGTCGATATTAGCCCCATGGGGTGGTTCTGATCACCACTACACTGCTAAATATACATCCGAATATTGAAAACTTGGTATTCGTGATGGAGTGTTTACCCAAAGGCGATGATGATGATGATGATGATGATGAGTACAACTACCAATTGATTGCATGCAATCCAATGTATCGAACTTGTAAGCTTGTCAAACAAGGTCTTGCTCATCAGCTTTTCGGTTTCAAGCAACTTCATCGTTCATATTGGCCAACGCCTATTATTTCCAACCAAAATTAGGTTAAGGCGACTCCGTCTTACTGAATATAGTTACAACTTTTACTTCAGGTTCATTTCCTATTTTCTGTTACTAGCATGTTTACCCGTGTGTGAAAATAAAATTACATGTGCAAACTTGTCTAACCAAACACTTGGTTCTCGCTCAAGCCAGTTGCAAAATGTCGGATACAATACGTGTACAAAACATTCGGTTCGTCCCAGAAATCCATCTGCTATTTCTCATTATTAAGGAAAACAAAAACGTGAGCTTATCTAAGATAAAATCATATACTCACTATCAATCAATCAAACAAAAAAAGTAAAAGGATTGATTAGATTAGATTAGATGTGAATGGGCTTATCGTAGGTGGCCATTGCAGCTTCCTTCACAGCCTCGCTCATAGTAGGATGAGCATGGCAAGTCCGTGCGATATCCTCACTAGACGCCCCATACTGCAACGCCAATACAGCCTCGTGGATAAGCTCCCCTGCATTCGGTGACATGATGTGTACTCCCAATATCCTGTCGCTCTCCTTCTCTGCCAATATTTTCACCAGGCCTTCTGCGTTATCAATTGCCTTGGCTCTGCTGTTTGCCATGAACGGGAATTTCCCCACCTTGTACTCCACGCCAAGGCTCTTAACCTGCTCCTCTGTCTTCCCGATGGAGGCCACCTCAGGGTGTGTGTATACAACTCCTGGAACCAGGTCGTAGTCCACGTGTCCTACCTTTCCTGCAATGTACTCGACACAGGCTACTCCATCCTCCTCTGCCTTGTGGGCCAACATAGGTCCTGGGATCACGTCCCCGATCGCATAGATTCCAGGTACGTTAGAGGCAAACCGCTCATTGACCAGGATACGGCCCATTTTATCCATTTCTACACCAAGTTTATCGAGCCCAAGCCCTGCGGTGAATGGGACTCGACCGGCCGACACAAGAACAACATCTGCTTCGAAGGTGGTCTGCTCACCTCCCGCTGATGGCTCGAATGTCAGCTTGAGTGTATCCCCAGATGTGTCAACGGCGAGGACCTTGGTCTTCAGCTTGAACTTCATGCCTTGCTTCTCAAGGGAACGTTGGAACTGCTTGCGCACTTCACCATCCATGGTAGGAACAATATCGGGACCAAACTCAACAACAGTAACCTCGGAACCCAGCCTTCCCCATACAGAGCCCATTTCAAGTCCGATGTATCCGGCACCAATCACCACTAATCTCTTGGGGATTTCTGTTAGTGCCAAAGCTCCGGTAGACGAAACAATTCTCTTCTCATCAATTTCAATACCGGGAAGAGACTTAACATCGGAGCCAGTAGCAACAATTATATGTTTGCCTTTGACAATAGTGCTTCCTCCTTCAGGAGAATCCACAGAGACTTCAGAAGGAGAGGTAACTTTCCCGTATCCCTTCACATAGGTTACTTTGTTCTTCTTGAACAAACCCTCAATACCCCTGGTCAGGTTCGACACGGCATTGTCTTTTTGGGCCATCATGGCTGCTACATCAATCTCGACCGATGAGCACTTCACACCATGATTAGCAAAGGAATGCTTTGCTTCATGATACATGTGAGAAGAATGAAGAAGTGCCTGAGAAATATAGCAAATATTTTTTTTGAAAAAACAAAAAAAGGTTAGCAAAATGTATATCGACTTCTTTGGTATTCACAATAAGGACAGAATGGTGCTCTTGATGCGCAATAAAAAAAATACTCTATAGATAACTTCAGGTTCTTTCCATTTCTTAAAATTCTCCACACAATTAGAACAAAGGATAGAACAATTTAAAATAGAGGTAAGCACTGTAACTGCAGACAGAATTTATTTCTTCATTTGGATTGAGAGATTTGGAGGGAAAGAGAGGAAAAAGATCATGAGGGAGGCAAAATCCTTTGTTTGGTTTGCAAATTGCAGGAGAAGGGATTTGGAAGGAAGGGAAATTGGATCACTTCACTTCCTTCCTCCAACAAAGGATATAGATGGAGGGAAACTTTCAGTCTCGATTTTCCGTCCCCTCCCCTTCTCCCCCGTTCCCTCTCCCTTCCTTTCCCTCCATTATTTGTATCCATAAAAAAACTTATATCTTACTCTAAGGTATTACTGCATGAAGCACAAAGAAAGCTAAGATTGTTGCAATAGAGTTAGCTACTATTCGTACAAGGACAACTCACAAATCATATGAATCACTTGAATTACAAGGTAACAAATATACTCCGTACATCCTTAAACTCAAGGTAGAAATCAATATGGGAAGAAAATAATAAGGATCATGGAGGTTCTCAACACAGTACATTCATCTCATATAATAACAACCATTATTATCTATTTATCTAAGTTCTATACTTCAAGTAAAGCATATGGACAGTTTTTAAACCTTTTCTCTGGAAGAAGTGGTTAAGAAAATACTCCGTAATGGGTAAACATTGCAACACAAACCGGGATAGAACATTTAAACACAAATTAACTAATTTCTTACAGCTAGTTCTTGATGTCAAATGACCAAACGTAATCCAATTCACTTCAGTATAATAGCAAATGTGTAGACATACAAAATTGACAAGCCAAGAAAAACCTCAGACCGCAAAAATCACACTGTAATAGTCAGCAAATATTAGAAAATCACAGTTAGTAATTTGGACTTTGGAGCATCTGCAAAGATTGAGTTCCCCATATTTCCTATTTTCTCATTCGTCCGAATTAATTTTCACTCACTTTTCTGTGTACCCTTCTCATCTCTCCAGCAATGGATTCCCAACGATTTGGCAATCTCCCCAAGATACCAGAAACGGCCTTCACGAAAGGGTAGATGAACCCCAAATTAGGTTCCCCCATATGAGGACGTGATCTGATAGTGGCTGAACAAAGGAAGCTATGAGTGGCAGTCAGCGATGAAATTTTCAGTTCTGACATTTTCTACAGTTCACCTTATTATTCAAACCTCGTGATTAAAATGATCGACTTTTGGTACCCCAAGAATTCATAAAAATGAGACTTTTTTGTATATAGCAAGTAAATATACTGAATTAGCTCCCCAAAATTTTGATTCTACATTCGCCCAGACTCCTAACTACAAATTTCTGTGTTCCGACACAGAAATCGAATTGAGCTGCTAGAAACAAACACGAATCAACATCACTCGAAAGCGGACAAATTACTCGATCAAAAGTCTCGATCTCGATTACGGATTCGATCAGCAGTAAAGCGCGCATAAAAAACAAAAATCATAATATCAACAGATCGCCGTAATTGAGTTGACCAACAAACAATCAACAATCAACACAGTCACTATTCCATGATTTCCAATCAAAAATCGACAACTAGAATCACACAAACAACAATTCAATTTAATAGCGGAAATAATCGAAATTATTCAACAACAACAACAAAGAAAAACACGATGAAACTAGAAAATTTGGGAAATCAACCTTGGAAGGGATGCATCCGACATTGAGGCAAGTACCACCGAGAGCACCGCGCTTTTCGATGCAGGTAGTTTTGAGTCCAAGTTGAGCTGCTTTAATGGCGGCGACGTAACCGCCTGGGCCGCCGCCGACGACGACGACGTCGTTATCATCGGATCCAGAGGAGAAACGACGGGAGAAGGAAGAGAGGGATGGATTGTAGAGGAGAGTTTTGGCTAATGGGATTGATTTTCTTCGTGTTATGCTCGCCATCGCCATTTTTACTTTCTCTTTTTTTTTCTTGAACTGAAAGAAAGAAGGGAGGTTTGAGGTTTGAGGTTTGAGGTTTGAGGTTTGGTTAGGTCCGTATTATCAAACGAAATGACCGCTTCAACCAAAAGTTGGCTACTTAAAAAAGTCCGTTCGTTATTAATGGAGATGTCTTAGCCAATGATATTCTCGACAATAATAAAATTAATCGACGATGTTTTGATTTAGTGGTTAAGATTGGGTGTCCTGGGACAGTAACGTTCCATGAATTTTGTAAGATACAAACCTAATTACGAGTATTATTCATTGTTACAAACTTACAATTACTTGGCTAAGAAAACAGAGGAAGTCAAACCAGTTTTTAAACATAAACTGAACCAAAAACCGATTTAAAAACTCAAAAATGCATACTTTTTTGGTATAAAACTGGGTTGGGTACCCGAACTGGATTTCAAGTGCAAAAAGAGTTCAGATTAGGTTCACAATTTCCAAATTCAGAGACACGATTTTTGAACCGGTTTACACTTCTTTTAAGAAAAATGCATACTCCGTACTCATTGACACCCTAGTCACCCAAGCGTCAAATAAAACGGTTTATGTCTTATAGGCTAGCATTTGAAAGTTACTATGAGAAAAAGTTGACATTTAATCAATCAAAAATCGGTTACGGAATCCGATTTCTGTTCCTGTTTATGATTTGTAAAAAAATGGATATTGATTTAAACTGAATCGATTCCAATTAACAATGGGTTATTTAACAGGAATAATCTCAACTTTGGGTGATATTCCATAAATAAAACCAACTTTAATTAATCTGGGAATAAACTCATGTACGAGACACATCAAACATGAATGGATTCGAATTACCTGCTACCTGCTACGCCTTTACACATCAAACTTGATGTTACTAAACTAACCGATAACAACCATAATCGTAATTATTGAGCTTATTACCGGCCATAATGGGTTCATAAAACTTCTTCCCAGTGTTTTCTCCCTTTTTCTTGATAGTCCTAATCACTACCCGTAACTTGTGGTTGCAGAAAGATCTTTTGAGATGTTAGATTCCCATGAATTCAAAGAACATGAATTTGATGGATTACCCATGGATTTCTAGAATTATTGCACAAAATTAGGGTTTAAAATTTGGGTTTAGGGGAAAAATCGACCATGTAGCTGCGTTAATTAATAACTATGAGACCAACATAAACCTGCTACATCAGGTCATTAATGAGCCAATTTCATTTGTGTTTGATGCGTCTCATACATGAGTTTATTCTCAGATTAATTAAAGTTGATTTTATTTATGAAATATCATCCAAAATTGGAATTATTCCTGTTAAATAACCCATTAACAATTTAAATATTTTCAAAATCAGATCACCAAACCTATTTACAAAACCAGTGCTCCCTGTTTTACTCCATGTATGTTCAGTTATTCCATTACTCGATAATTTAAATCTCCATTGAAAAACGTGTCCCATTATCCTCACGATACGATTATTGTGAGACCTCTCACATAAGAGAAAGTAACTTCTTTTATGTAAGAGATTCACGAAATCATCACCTTTCTGTTTTAGGCAATTTAAGGAGACACTAAAAATGAAGACTCATTTGTCTTCAATCAGATTGGCATTGTCCTCATTTTCTTTTGACAAGTGACCAACCACAAGGACAGGGAGAGATAGACGGCCCAAAACAAAACGAGTTACACCCAACTACCCATAAACACAAATTGTGACTCGAATATAACCTAACGTAAACCAACGAGCCCCCCAAATAACCGAGGCCAACTAATAGCACAACCCATGCCAAGGTGCCTGATCATAATTTACGGGAAACGGCTCAGTGTCAGATGTATGCCAAATTGGTTGCTTGGGTCCAAAGTGGTTTACGCTTGCAGACGGGTATTATAAGATCAATAGCCATAGCCATAGCCATAGCCGTTGAATCAAGTTTGAAATCGAAGGTGCAAAGTAAAAGGCACCATATCATACAGCATTATGGATACGAGTACTTGATATACTAGAGAACATCAACCTTGATCATTAACATGTACATAAATCGGCAACTGCGAGTATGGCAATGTACAAATATCTACATTGGTTCCCTCGTGTAGTAGTAGTAGTAGTAGTCTTGGATGTGTCCGTTTTCCTTTTGGGCAATTTACTCGTTAGTGAGCATCGGAGCATAACCAAGATATCCACTGTGGCGGCGGCAGGTACGACGAGTCAACTGTCTGTCAAAAGTATGGACTGTCGATGGAAAGCATCTAACCTTCAGCCATGTAACTCGCGACTTGCCAATGAAGTTCAACAAGCTAAATATGCTTCATTAACTTAGGTCGAATCCAGCCTCGGAATTTATAGCATACAACAACTTCATCTCCAGTTGCTCCTTGCTATATTTATCAAAAGAACGACTCAAATGAAAACTGTAGTATGAACATGATGCAGGCAAAGACTTGAGTTAAGAAGCAAACCTTCTATACGGCGGAAGTTTCAAAAGATTCATGCAAGTTGCCGATGTAGGCAAGCGTTCAAGAGCTTCCTCGGAAGCACTTCCAGCGGCTCTAAACAACAAACACATTAACAAAGGTTAATCTAAAATATACGGAGTAGGAAAGAAGACATATAAGCTAGGGAAAAAAATATTCCCTCCATCTCAATTTTATCATCTTCATTGACTAAAAGGTTAGGTTTGATAAATACTCCACTCAATACGGAAATGTGGTAAATACCCTTTGACTAATGAATTTAAACATGAATAAATGTTACAATGGGAATATGAAGCTTATTTAACTAGGGGTAAAATGGGGAGCTCAACATTTTATTTGCTATACTTGGAAAGGGGACAAGTAATTTGGGATGTACAGATTAAGAAAAGGGGACAATATAATTGGGATGGAGAGAGTAATATATAATTATATATATAGTGTTTCCAGAAAACCGGGTACCTCTGTATGCAAAACTGTGGCTCTAGGGATTTAAATCCCAAAAGTGGTCCACGAGAGCATCCAGTCACAAACCTGGAAGAACAATAAGGATAAATGTCGGTGCATCATCTCAGCAACTTAATAACGAGAGATTGGTACAAGTTTACAGGTAATCTTTTACGAGAGGAAGCTTTGCAATGTCATTTAACATATTAGTTACAGCAATAACATATCATTGCAGAAAAATGATTTAGGTCCTCTAAGATAAAAGTGAGGTAGCAATGACGAAAAAGATATAAAAAAATCCCATATGAAAAAGTGATAAAATGTGGTACTGAGGTTTCCACCTTGACTGTTATAGTTGAAGTAAGTTCTCTACACCTCGTACCTACGGTGGTTTTTTGGGTTATTACGAAAAAGTTACTTACTTTAAGGCAGACTGAACTTTTGTCCGAAAATATGCATTTCATAATATGCATATAATAAGCTGAGTTGACTTGTTTCCACGACTGTTTCATTTTTACTGTTTTGGACACATAATGACCACTACAAGACCTGACTTGACAGAATTTCCCAATGCCATCTTAAAATTGACTCACTTGAGAAATCTTCGTTGGTTTTCCTGCGATAAACTCTTGAGGACTTCCCAGAACATCTCGATGACATAATGCTCCTGCCAACGCAAACAATAGGCCATCATCCACCAAGAGCACATCACTTTGTATTTATTTGAGTAGGCCAATAGAGTATCAATCTTAAATGGAAGCCTCAACAGTCTACGCTAAAAATTCTCCATAAAAGGGCAGTGTAACACAGGAAACATACCGCATGATATCCGCCTGAGTATTGGGTATTCGAACGCAAATTGTCGATATCCAAACCGTCAAGTGAACCCGATATTAGAATCTGTAGAACAGCCAAGAAAACAAAATAAGTCGATATACGAGCCACCTAAAAAAAATATAATGTGCAAATTTTCATAATAACAATAGTGAACACTGGAGTGCAGAATTACTTCGGAACCCATCCTGCTGTCACTTATACTTACAATAATGTGCAAAAAATCCAATGTATGCAACACTGGTTGGCAGCAACTTTATTTGTTTCTAATACAGCCAATGTATCAAGCAATAAGCACTCACAAAAAAAGCATTCACAAGTAGTCTTGTACTACTCGGGCTATTAATAGATCTATTGTCACACTGCACTCAGGTTATTGAAAAGCTTATTACAGAAAGAGGTTCGACATGGGAGGTGTACGACGCCAGAGAAACGGCATAAGTAACAAACAAGGCAGAGCATCTAAACCTGTGATCTTTTACAAGGTGGTAGCTTAGCACAGCACATAGTTAATACTATGTCCTAGATTCTGGCACATGTTAGTAGTCCCTATATATGATTAGATTAGCGATTTGTAGTCAGGCGCTACCTAAAATGTATTCCTCATTTCATTTCCAAGTTCAGAGGTATTAGCAAAGCTTTTTGCCACATAGCGTTGACATTTTTTTCCCCAAACATGACCAAAAAGGGTTAGTCATTACTCTATTAGTATGGATAATAGTCTGAAGAATCCTAGACTTCAATTAAGATAGTATACCGAAGAAAAAAAAAAGTGAAACATGGGAACATTTAAGTCTCCCAGAAAATCATGGTACCTGGAGTTCATGTTCATTAAACATATCAATCCATTCCTTCAGTATAAGCTGCTGAAATCCTCGGAGAAAATGAGAACTCTGTTGCCGTATCTGATAGTAACAAGTTCACAAAGTGTTAATAGACTTTTCTTTCAAGAAGACTATAAAGCAGAAGAGTAGAGTTAGCATAAAAAGAACAAGGTCCATTGCCTGAAAGTTTAACCGATGGTTAGCTATTAGGTGGATAAATGGAATCACATTCTCATTTGTAACACGAATATTTTTCCCTCCAGGAATCAACTCTTCTTCTGTTTGTTCTCCATATTCATTATTTACGATGACAAAGTACAATTCCAAGCCTGAAACGTCACCTTGATAATGCTGCAAGAAAGAAGGAAAAAAAAGTATATTAGTAATATAGAAGACACATTATACACTCATTTCTCAAATAAATTCATTACTTCGAGTACATAAGTGGCCATTAGAAAGATGTACATAGATATGATTGATGGAAAAATGAGATGCTAAAATGCTTCAACTACTTTGTTTAGATATGCAAAGGGATCCACTCTTTATAACATAGTATTGTGACAGTACCCATCCTTGGTCAAAGATGCTACTTGTCATCACAAAAACTTGTACTCCCTCCATCTCATCCATTTCTTTACATTAGCTTTTCGGCTGGATATTAATATAAGAGAACAATTACCAATTTACCATTCCCAACTCCCAAATCCCAAATGGGTATAATGAGCGGATGAGTGAGGGTAGTTTAGGAATTGAATGTTATAAACTTGACCCCAAAAGAAATTTAAAGAACTGGTTGAAACACCCTAAAAAGAAAATATAACAACCAGGAATTCAAGAAATTACCCTATGTGATGGGTCAGATGTCCGCAGCCTTATCCTTGAATTAAAAGCACACAGGGGTGCATCCTTAACATTGAGTTAAAGAGCACGCAGGGCTTGTTTCGATAACCCAAATGAAAATTGCGTTGAAAATTACATTGACTGACTAGTGAGTAGTGACTAACTGACTACTACATAATGTCTGAGGTGGAAACAATTCAGTGAGCCAATTTTACGTGTTCCATCATATTACAAAATCAGAAACTCAAAAATATCAAGTAGTTGACTTCAATGGAAATTCAAATAACCACAAAAAAGTTCTTAAAAAAAATAACACACAACATAATGAGGAGCCAAATTGTCAATGATAAATACTCGAGCAACATGGTAAATATTGGACATCACAATAGCAAAGATATACATGCATTACCTTTAGAAATAGAAGGTGCCGATACAATTCTGGATCAAGCGAAGGTAAGTCATTCAGATAGTTATGCCTGAAAAAGTGACGTTTTGCTTTAATCAGAGAATGCTACTAATAAAAATTTAAGGGAAAAGTTCGCTGATCTACCCTTTGATACGGGTTAACTGCACAATTACAGCGAGGCATAAAGTTTTCTCCTGACGCAGCTGTATGCTGCACTTGCATAACTACAGCAGTAGCTTTATACCAAAGGCACCAATTTTATGTTCATAAAAAAGGCTTATTCAAGAAATGATTGTTATACACTATGTCAACTTTGAGTTGCTTCAAGATAAACTGAAGAAGATTTCGTGAAAGCTAATTGGAGATAACATAGGAAAAAAAATCATGCAAGAATAACAATAGTAAAATCAGTTAGGGCATTACTTTTGTTTCAGTTTGCTCAAGAAAAATGTTGCGAACGGTATATCCACAAGAATCCCCTCAAACATTGCCTGAGACAATACAAAAGCATAAAATAAAGCCGTGTGAAAACCTTACATAATCCAGCAAATCAATGACCATCAACAACTAAAGAAGAGGCTATAGAGAAAAGTCAAAAAAACATTTGAGGGCTGATCAATAGTCAAAGAAATATTTGAGAGCTGAGAAAGATGTAGGGTTGAAAATAATTGTAACCACAAATAGCTGACAAAAGAATAAAGAATTCTACGTAGGGGGTTTAAAAATGGACAACCCCAAAATGGAGGAACTAGATACTACACAAAAGAGATAATCCTTCTTTTTCAATTTCTGTAATACTACAGGCCATTGCACGAGAGCTAAGAAGACTTAACGAAGAAAATAGATGCTTAGAGTGACGAGTAGATAAGCCATTGAAATTAGACAGCATCAGTAAGATTGAATGACAAAAAATTGAAGGCTGTTAAGTTTACCTTCGCTAAAATTGTTCCCAGAAAATGGAAGAACTGAAGATGCTGCTCATGGACTAATCCTGAACCCGGGTTAGGGTAGAGGAGATGATCAGCAGTTTCCTGGAGTCACCACATCAGGCCATGAAGGAAAATTATATCAACCACACAGAAAAACATCATTGAAATTTAACAGAAAGATAATCAGTCGACACTAAACAAACTAAAAGTTCTCTTTATCAGAGTCAAATGAGTTTTGAAGAAACAGCAAGAAAACAACAATGGTTTAAAAGGAAAACAATACGCAAGTTAAGACACCAGGAAAATCTGTGTTTGGTTGAGACTATGTTTAGACAAACTTTTACAGCAACTGAAGTAATACATTATTGTGTACTATTACAAAATAATTCTGATATTACAACGTTTATATGAGAACTCCTGATTCTTGCAGCAGTTTATCATGTCAGAACCCATGCATGCAAAAGTAATTTCTATAAGGAATATGGGGGATTCTGTAGAAAAAAGGTTATGTCTAGGAATGACAACCTTAAACAATCCATATTGTATATCAAAAGCAGCTCGGGTGATGTTCTCCATGAAATCTTTGAATATTCCACCGCCATCTATTCCAGCTTCCTCAACCCCAAGTTCATTGATGAATGTTACCCGAATCTAGAAAATGAGAAAGAAAAGGGCACACAAAATGTTTTGAGACCAGGATATTTACAACCCATCATAAAAAATCATAAGAATAACAAAATGTTAGCTGATAAATAGTATGGTACCTTTTCTATAACAATTTTCCAAAAAAACCTACCTTTATTAATTTATATTCTCAATTGGCTGAAGACACCATAATTTTATATTTTGGTGTATTCGTGTTATATGGTATCTTTGATATTTAGAGATAATTATCAATAATTATAATAATAATAATAATATCTTAGGAAACTACATTATATCTTTGATCTTGTCCTCCAAGGCATCATATAGCTAAATTGCAGGCTCTTCATAGGGTTTGAGGGGGAGGTCGGATGGAATAAGCCTCAGAAACCCTTCCCCCTACCAAACTGTAGGCTGAATGGAATAAGTCAAGCACCAGGCCCCATTCTTTTTTGCGGACACTATGGGATTATATGTTAACAGAATCCCCCCATAGACACTATCAAAACATAACCCTTAGGATAGAATCAAGAGAGCCACAAAATTATATCCTATAATCTTTTGGTTATAAAATAATTTCTTGTGACCTCGTTACATTCTTGTCTCTTTACTGCAGGTTTAATTTTTTATGGTTTAGACTCATTTTCAGGACATACCCTCCAAATCTTCTCTCAAAAATAAGTTTTGACCCATACAATAAGATATTGAAGGTTCAAGTCATAAGGTTACCGATCCTTTTAGGTCCTCCTCTGATAAAGTGCTTAATTGATTAAAAGCATCTTCCAAGATATGATCCCGCCGTATTTTAAGCCGATTCCTAGTAAACACTCCATGAGAACCGTCTCTTTTCCTGGCTGTAGCCAATTGTGACTGAAGAAAGGAAATAATAACAAGAAATCAAATAAAAGAATATGGAGGTAAATGACACTTAAAGAAACACATAGAAAGATAATGTGTATATATGCCACCCATACATACACATACCTTCGCAAAACTAAATCTTTTTATTCAATTAAAGAAGATTAGAATCCTGAAAACAAAAGAACGTCAACTCACAAATCTCCAAACATGTTTCAAATATCACCTACCAATTCCTATCATCCTTCCTCAGGCATTTTTCCAACTCTGTAAAAGCTGCGTGTAACAGTATATCGTAGCATAAAGAGACTAGCCTAACAAAGGAATAGAGGGGACTATCTTGCATTCCGTATAATTTTATACTTGACTTCCAATGAATACCAGCAGACAGCAGACAACAGACAACACTCCAAAAGACTACATACTGTGTATAAGATCTAATTACCAAAATCAGTTGATCTTCTGACATATTCACTTAGAGTGCCTCTGTGCTATGCTTCTCAGACTCGGCAATAAAATCGTCAAAAATCATACTTCCTCCCCTTCTTTAAGATGTTCCACATTGCCATTGGGAAGAAAATAAGAAGATTGAGAATGTGTGGAGGAAAATGAAAGAAGAGTGAAAATTTTGGGCCACAAAAAATGGGCCATAAAAAGGAATGTAGAACATCTTAGTGAATGTCTCAAAACATCTTTAAGAAGGAGATGGAGTACTATTTGTTTGATATACCACTCTCTTTACGTTTGTCAAGCAAGCCTACCTTATGGAGAAGTGTTTGATTGGTATATGGAAGGTACATATTTCACAAATGTCGTATCGGACACAAGCAAAGCCTCCAAAATGGAGACGAAGTAGAATATATCCTGTGTATATATGGTCTCATAAACCTGATCCTGCCACCCACTAAACCTTGACAGCCATTTATGGTACTAAATTAGAGGCTCCTCCAAAGTTTACATCTTGGTAATCACACTTTCAAATACACTTCATAATCACTGCGACCATTCACTAGCCAATCCATGTCATATATGAGCCAAGGAAGTGGCTTTTTGTACGTAATCAATCAAATAAAATCATAGTGACCCAATATTTTGGTCTCTATCTTCTGCACACTCTCTGTACAGCCTTTAAAGAACCCTAGGATAAAAGAAAAGCCAATCAACCCCTACAACATAGACAATATTGAGGCTTCCCATGATGAAAAAATCTAGCTTGGAAAAATCATACTCATTTTTCCACGGAAGATATTACTTCAACCAGTTTCACAATTCAGTTTATGTGATAATCATTAAAATACGTTTTTGCCTAACCTAGCTCCAGTTTTCAGTTACCTTGTTCCTAAAATTTGGAAGAATTAGAAACTACTTCATGGTTGTATTTAATCAGTAATCAGTGAGGAAGAACAGACCAAAGGAGTACTCAAGTGCGGCGTACTCCATTACTTGTAAACCAGAATAATTTACAGCACTGGTCAAAGCAAGGCTTCTGATGCTAGGCGCATCTATAAAGCCTAACCCATCAGTTAGCAAAACATACATCATGTATTGCAGTTTCAATGGCAATTTGGCATCACAGCTTACATTATTGGTCCACCGCCACCAGTTCCAACGGGTCAAAGGGAAAATAGCTAAAAAAAAGAAACTGATAACATCAAATAATATCATCATTTCACACCCGTGAAAATACGGAATAACTTACAGCAAAAATCTTAACCCTGCTGGTAAATGGTAAAAGGAATGGGGCCTGCTTGATTATTTCTCTTGCCCTGGTGTTCTCCAGCATAGCCTGCCAGGATATGTGCAATACAGAAATCAAAATAGGGAGAGAAACACTCCAAAAATTGAGGGGCTTTATATTTTAATGGAGGCAAAAAGTACCTGAGAAATAAAGGCTTCATTTGCACCATCTGCATGGAAGTCAGTTGGTGATGCAAACTGTCTTCGGTTGTTCCAATCTTGCAACTGCAGTTACAAAGACTGATCAATGAAACTGGTAATCGAACATATCTTACTTCAATAGCTAGCAGAGCGCACACCCATGATAAATTGTCAAATCACATTAGAATAGATCTCTCTGATATCTTTGGAAAACGTGAGAAAAGAACCATACACACTATGCCTAACTCATCCTGAGTTTTGGAGTACAATAAATACGATATCCAGCAACAGAATTAAGGAGTTGTGTAGATATAATACAAACGACAGTAGATAAAAAGTAGCAGTAACACTACCCAGAGGCTTTAAGGAAATGTTAGTACGTTGCTACATAGAGAGACGTGAAGTTTCTAGAATAATGTGTGCAGAATTCCTTCCAGGACAATGGTTGAAGTGTTCAGGAGTATCTTGTGAGACAGCAACGCACTTGCAACCAATTACGGAGCATATGATATACTTCAAGTCAACAACTAAATTCATACTTTAAAGGGTCTACATACTTGAGTGAGAAGCTCCGCAGTGACCACGCTGACCCTGTACTGCAGAAACTCTAATGGCTGCTTCTTATATGCCAGGCTCTCAGAAGTAAATTTAGTCATGTTCGATGGACTCACAGGATTCACCCACAGAAGCTGCCACAGAGCCTGGATTATTAAACCAAATTATGCACGGGATGAGTCAAGGGCACAAGAAAGCCCCAGTGAGATACAACTTAAGAATATTATCAGCAACACCATAATTGTCATGTAATACGCAGTTCTCTAATTAAATTTACCCATTTGTATTTGATGGTCAAACAGTATCAACTTTGGCTTCCAAATAAATACAGCAATACCATGTGTCATGTTTGAAACGACTGTTGTCAATTATCATTTTTCAAACAACAGCAACGAAATGTATAGTATGACAAAATATTACGCCTGGCGGAGTAATATTTTCAAGGGCAACCAGCAGAAAGGTGCAAAGCCTTCAATGCATAACAAATGTACCCAACATGCAACCAATTTTTCATTGCGAATTACTGTCAGAGAACTTTGTCAAGATTGAGATGAATATTTGACTTGCTTTAGTGTAAGATAAATCGCAAGTACATGCCAAGACAGAAAGGGTTAACCTGTGAGAAAACATTGGTTTCATGAAGCAGGAAAATATGGAGGGTGGTTTTAACGCTCACAGTTAATGCATGGCCTATAATCTATGAAAGAAACCATGACAAATGTAACCTGTCTGAGAATAACAATTAAGCCTCTAATATCCTTCAACGTCAAAGGTTTCTCCTGCTCATAAAACTCTTCATTATCAACAATCATAAGCATGTGCCTGTCAAACGCAGCGAAAAATTAGAGTCCCTTGCAAAGAAAAAAATGGAATAATGGAATACCAGAAAAGGAGATGAATACAAGAACAAAACTATTTCAAATTCTGAATCAAATGATAAAATGTACGAAGTAATACAGAGTACATCATACTAATCATCAATAGCAACAGAAAGGCTTTAATCAAAAAATTCTTCCACTCACTAAAATGATACACCAGATGGAACCATCACTGTGTGGGGGGAACAATGAAATATATGAATTAGCCAAAAAATGATATCCACCCAAATTAATGCCTTCCCAGTGTTCACACTCCATCCCTACCCCCTCAAAGTTCATACGAGTATTATTTTGAACAACCAAATGAACTTTATAACTTTCAATCAGCCTTATTCATGCTTTCTTAGGTCTTCTTTACTTATAGTACATACAAAACCAAGATAAAATGGAGAAAATGAAAGGGAACAAAGAAGCAACGAAAGAAACTTTTGGTTTAAAAAGACAGTTAACTTACTTATATACAGGACAAAAAACAGCCAAAGGCAACAACCATCCAGGGGCACCTTCTGGCAAGTAACTAGATCGCTCTGCCAGCATTGCCCAATTCTGAGTCTCATGGAACCGCTTCATAAACTTCCAGAGAACTGGAACAAGTGTAGTCCTGTATGCCAGGATTGTCATCATGCGTTCAAGTGGTAAAGTGTTGAATGCAACATGCAGAAAAGCACAAGCAGCTCCTATTGCTATCACTTCTCTTTCATTAGGACTGTCATCATTGGCACTAAATGATGCAATTCCTCCAAACAAAGCATTCGTCTGTTCAAGGATACTCGGGTCACAAATCCATTTCAGAATACATTTGCAAATGTCCATAACCCGTGAAGAGAAAAGAAAGAACATGCTAGCAGTTTACCAGTTGAAGAAGAAACCGCGAATTGATTGCATCAGTTATCTGGGTTTCCAAAGCTTCACATAAAATATTTCCATTTAATTGTTCCACGGGGACCATCTCCTCGTCCTCCGTTGTGGAGTCTGATCACAAGTTGAAGAACAACGTTTATAATTAAGACAGACGTATAAACAAAGCATGCTGGAAAGTGCATCCACCACTTAAATAGGGTGGAAGCAGGTGCCAAGGGGAGGAAATATCCAATTATTTAAACGCAAAACAAAATCTAGGCAAAAAGTGAGAAATATACTCTCTTTAATATCTTTACTGGATGATTTTAAAGGAGGGAGCATCTCCAATAAAGAAGTTGCTACATTTGTTAAATCAACAGCCTGAAAAAGAGAGGTGAATGAAATACAGAGAACATGTGAGACACTCCAAAAATCAGGAACAAACAGACAGACACTCAACTAATATCCATAAATTGTATTTGAGCGACGTTAACTAAGAGTGGGGGGGAAGACATGGGGAGGCAAATACGCAAGGGTTCGGTCAAAGCAAAGAAGAGAACTAATTTCTTTTTTCCTTAGCGAATGGAGCTTGGTAGTGCATATGGAGAAACTGTACATTAAACTTGTTGGAACTTGGAACTTTGTTGATTGTGCTTCCTCCCAAATGCATGAGAGATAGTAAATTACTAGACATGGTTAAAATGCACGCACTTGTAAAACTCGAAACACTGGTCCTCTGTGCTGGAGAAAGGTACAACCATGAATGATACTAAAAGTAACATTTTTGAGCAAATTACCATCTCAAAAGAGCTGTCAACATCAGACAGGCCAGCTGCAGCAGCTTCCAACAGGTTTCCAAGAAGACACGCATAACTAGGATACTCATTTGAGACCTCCTTGGGCAGATTATCTTGACACTGAATATGCAATGCCATCTGGTGTACATAATGCTCGCAAAGCTGCTGTCTAGCCAGCGTCTGGAAAGTGAAAATTTCCAACAACAATTACAAGTAGCAGATGAACAAAAGCACAAGTAACACACCATATAGCAGGTATTGTATAATTTTTGTCATACAAACATCGACGGATTTAGGGAAGAAAGAGTTTTGCCAGCAATAAAAAGGTGACGAAATTGGAGCAGCAAATTTTACCTGCAGAGGAGAAAGGTACAAAATAAATTATCAATGAAAAGCACAATTAATATATGGTCTAGGTAGATATCTGGGAGAGCCAAAAGGCACATGTTGTGTGATTTATATAATACTCCGTATCTCTTTGCAACCCACTTCTGACAGTCTGAGCGTCTTTTCTAACATTTCAGAGGAACTAATAAACTTCCTACAATGTATTTATAAAATTTTAAGGGGAATCATACATAGACCTTTTAATCAGGCTCTGTCCTATAAAAGAATAGGCCAGACACAGTTTCAAGGAACCTACCTGTTTAAGGCGCGGAAAAATACCCCACAAGAATGGAATCGTTAGAACTTGTGATACAAAGCTCCACCACTGATCAGCATTCTGACACACACATGGCCTCTTGCCATCATGTGGTATTATCAGCATGAGCACATCCTCTAAAGAAGAAACATCAATCATATTCTGAGTCTTCAAACTTTCCTTCATAGCATAAACCACAATGATTAACTAAAAGCATGATTCACAAAGATACATACAAAGCACCATGATAGATTTTTTAGAAGTTTATAGTCAAAATATTTAAAATCTTCTGTCTTCCTAATAGTTGAAACGAGAAAAGCATTAAATAAAGCAACCTATAAAGCTCATCCGGGAGGATATCAAAGATATCAGCTCAAATAAATGGTACCCAGTGCAACAAGGAAACAGAAAATAAAAAAGAATCAAGTCTAACCAAGTACAAGGTCCGTAACAGGCAAAGTAACATATTACTAAAGCCAACTGTGCATTCTCAATCGACCAACAAGGTACTCTCTCCATTCTTTAGGTTGCATACAATTTCCAAAATACATGAGTCGAAGGAGTTGTCCCAGAACCCCAATAGTGTGACAGACACAGCCTATTAGCTACAATAGAGAAATTTCTTAATAAAGCAACAGAGACTGCTGAAACGAGAGTACACAAGGTTATTAAATCCTCACATCCTTCACTAGTAAGGGAAATTCATTTTAAAAGACAAATAAAGTTGTGGTGTAATCTACAATGCAGATCATATTCTACTGCGGGTTACAGGCACCTATTAGGCATGCTATTTAATCTCTGTTTGAGACCTATCTTGGAAACAGTTGCCAAGGTATGATCTTGGCTGTTGACTTTGCTGTGACATAAATCCAACCAATATTGCCTCAAAATGTGGATGCAGTAACTTCAAAAGCCTTGATACCTTGGTGCGTCTGTTACAGTACAGAGTCGCAGCTGGTACAATACTGCGCTATCAGGCGGCTATCAACAGAATAATTAATTATTAAGGGTCAATAGTACAGGCGGATCAAGGGGTAAAGGGCCAATTGTGTCTCCTAAAGTACAAGCCCCTTATAAGGACCAAGATGGTCTTACAATACATTAACAAAAGACTCTTCCACTCAAAAAATGGTCACTGCCAACAATAAAGTAGTACGGAGTAATAACTTACAGAATCGGAGTATTAAATTAAAGGTACATTTTCGAAGTTGAAAGGGCCGCTAAAAACTATTGGAAGACCATCTCAACTAAGAAATTAACATATGTTAAGTTAGGAACGGATCATGGATCAATGGAAGCACGTTAGAGAGAGAGAGGGAGAGAGAGAATCTAGTGAGCGATGATAGAAATAAAAAGCATTGTACTTAATATCAATCACAATAACTGATAAAGATTTCTAAAAGCATGAAATTGATCAGCTTTTTAAACAATGTCAATATATGTCAGAGCCACTAGATGTTAACTACAAGACATAAATCAAGCTAAAAGCTACAAATATAATACAGGCGCACTGAAGTTGTGATCAGAACATATACCTCGGCGGCAAGTGTTGTCTCTCTGAGTAAGGTAAAGATATCCCTTTTCAAAATGTACTGAACTATTTCACAAGTCCATGGAAGATTGGGGTCAATCAAATTGATCACAGCTTCCAGTAGAACTTTTGAAAGGTGTGAGCTGGATTGTGACCAATAATGTAATTTAACTTGATTTCTGCAGTTTTGAAAAAGAAAGAGGATACCGGCAAATAGTAAGATAATTCGAAAAATTAATTATTAACAGCTACTGTATTAGAGAGTTCAGCAATTGAGTTTAATGTCGTGAAAAAAAAAACTCGTGGTGTAAAAAGAGAACAAAAAATTCAAAAGAATTAGTAACAGTTTGCAAATGTATGGCATTTTTAGTTTTAGCAACAATAAAAGATACTCTAACAACGAATGAGTAAAAATTCACATAAACATCGATTTTATTTGAGGGATAATAAGAAATATTTTAGCAACACGCTAAGTTAATCAATTACTGGAGTCGTGTTTGTTTACGGTATAACATTGCTCAGCTCCCTCCTTGGCCATTACAACTACACACATCAGACCGAAGTCTGTGTAGGCCAAAGTTACAGATTTGTAAGGGTAATAAAGACTAAAGAGTATCCTTGAAGCTGGCTCATCTGGTTCTTAGAAAACAAAAAGGGCATTCATGCCTCCCTTTGACCATGCATATCTCAAGTTGACACCATGAGATTTTTCAAGTGATAAATGTGTTCCTTTTTTCCTTCAAAATAAAAACAAATAATCATGGAATTGCAGGCAATAACTCCCTTCAACAAGATGGGCCTCTACTCAAGCTCCCACTTCTCCAAAAAAAAATGAATGTTACTGTTTAACAGGGGAAATGATTACTAGTGTACTGTTTTATAGACAATTTACGCCAGGAGAATGTGTGGTCGTTACCGATAAAATAATAATGAGAAGAGAAATGTTTAAGCCTTTAAGCAAAGGTCAACTACGAGCACTTTTTTCTTCCTGTCTTCTATATTCATTAATACATAAACTGTCCTTGCTTTGAGTACATGATAATCTCAGTTATATCCAGGTGTCAAGGGTTAACAGTCGGGGCACAGACGAGTGATGACACTCACATACCAAACTTGAAGCCCATGCTTCAGAGACGGGCACAAACATGATCACATGCCACAAACGGTCGTAGATTAGGCAATTTGCTCATGTGGTATAAGAGGGTACCCAAATTCTATCATGCATGGTACGTCCTGTGTGCAATTTCATCCTATTATGATTGTCTTCGACCACTTGGCTTAGTCTCCAAAAAATAGGAATTACAGTAGAATGTGGTTTGCACATACGAGAATCATGATCCTTTTGTGCTCACTTAGACAGTTAGTGGTCCTCTAGCAAAATATTGCTTTCTTCCATCTGATACACAATTACTCCCATCAAGAGGTTAAGAAACCTCAAAAGAACACATGCCTTGCACACGGTACCAAATATTTCTATTTCACGGATCTATCCAACCACACACAAAAAAGAAAAAATTCAGCGTCCATGGAATGCCATGGACGACAAAATTACCGATTAACTATGTCTCGTTGACTCCAATAGAGAGGTCTTTCGCATTGATGATACCATGATCGTGAAGCTTTCTCAAATGGAACTTCAATCCTATGTTACTCCAACTCTTCTAATTACCTCGCGTACCCGTGTCGGAGACACTTGACAATGGGACATGGGGGCTGACACTCGGACATGCGTATGACACTTGGCCTTTTCATTTCAAACCCAAAAATGCCAAATCTTCATAAAAATAGCCGAGTCTCACACTTGGATACGCACCCGATACTTCTAAACGAGTCCAAGCAACATAGCTTCAATCTAACGTAGTCAAGTGAGAATGGCCCAACAGAATACGGAATACCAGAATACAAACTAGGTAACAACTTTTAGAACAGTTATCTCCTATGTACTTGTTTAAGAAATAAATTTTGTTTGCATCTCACAAGAGTGGGGTCATAGAGTGATACACAAATTCAAGGTTTTCTTGTTGCTAAGGGTGAAAGGGAATATTCCTACTCAAGGGAATGAAACCAGTTTCCTTTCTTTTTAAAAGGAAGACGCATCACGGTATACACATTCTTACAGCAATATAATCTATAGATGAATAGTACCATTAATTTCATAGAGAACATGTAAGCTCTGAAGTATTAAAGAAAAATTTATCAAAGAAAAAAAATCAATATGGTGAACAAACCTATTAGCATGAACAGCACGTATGCATGCATAAGTTAGCTGCTTCACCCTATAGTTGACCAAACCGCGGTTAGAAAAATAGTCCATGCCCGCAAACAAGGTAATGGCATCCCCTGCAAATGTCAACACATACGCATTAGCTTCACAAACGATGGTAACCTATGAGAAAAGTCCGTTACCCAAAGGAATTTTGATGACCAAAACCTAAGTGAGTGAACATTTAAACCATGTCCAGTCAGATTTTGGACTGCAGAAGTTTGGGGGAAATTATTCTCTAACATAGCAGACCACCATTGCATAATAAGCCACTTATGAGTTAGGATCACATAATTGCCCATCAGAAGATCCTTCACATAGTTCAAAGCATAGTCCGCCCAATATTATACTATCTCTATCCCAAGTACATTATCTCGATTTGACTACTGAAAATCAACATTGCATATTAGCTTCACGCCTTCACCATATATATGTGAAGACACAACGTTTAAATTTATCAAAAGTTATGTTTATGCCTTCATTTTTAAAGTTTGCAGCTATCGTCTATTGATAAGAACTATAGGTTGACGTCAGCATTGTTTGACCATCTAAGTCAAATTAGGAAAATACAAATGGAATGGAAGGGGTACAAGTAGAACCAATACCCCCTTCGTCCCAACACATTTGTCAACAAATATATTGGTTTATACGCTGCAACTGATATAGATAACCCTCGCAATCTTCAGAATAACATAGAAGTTAAACCAGCAGACACCGCTTCCTGGTTTAAAACAGTTTTATCAGGAGGTATTTTAAGAGAGACCAAACAGATGAAATTCCAAAACTGACTACGGCAAGACAACTCAAGGAGCAGAAACGGCCCTTCAGTAGATCATCTCGCAAAAGCATAGGGTACAGCCAAGTTACGGGTGAGCTTATTATAAGCATTTACTTTTAACTACACATAATTAGTTTCAGCTCAAATAACCTAAAAGGCTAGGATACATGTAATTCCATCAAGGTAGGGAGTTTAAGGCTTCACACTATACAACCAACATTTACTAATACAAAGAACAACCTAAAAGAGCAACAGACCACATAAGTGACCAATAAAGAAAAAAATGAACGGAGTTAAGGATTGAAAGGAAATGACATAATTACCACTATCTTGACTATACTGCAAAAGTAGTCGACAAGTCTCCATAAGTGCAAATAGGTCCTTCTCATTTTTAGGACTGAAGAAAAACAGTAGCTCGCGAAGATATTTTGACGTTGGACCAAAGCAATGTCTGCAGCACAAAAATTCACATGACATATGAATAGCATTATACATAAGTAATCATTACATGATTGAGCCTGTCGAATGGACAGAAGAACATCTAGATCTGTACAATGATAAACTAAGCAAGGAGATGCCAATAAGGCAGGAAATCAAGGTAAGTAGTAGATGAAAAATCATTTTTACCTGTCAACATTCTCACAGCGGCTCCCGTATGTACTGAAAAACTGCTCACGAACCTTTTGGTGTTCAATTTGCACAGCTCTCCAGGCTCTGAAGCATTTCTGCAATTAATTAAGAAACAGGAATCAGGCAACTACAGTCAGATGGAAAAGTCATCCAGGTGTCATGGGCCCTCATGGCCATATCAAGGACATGGCAATGTCAAGCTATATGGGTAGAATCAATAGTACTACTTCATCTGAGTGGGTTCCGACGGTAACATTTCTATTCAAAATTTTAAAACATCCCCACTGCTCCCTGTCCAAACTCTTAACCTATCATCCTATATTATCATCATAGTTGCAGGAGATGATTCCTAATTAACTATTCCCCGAGCGAAACACTTCCCTTTAATAAGATATTGACCACGCCTAAGAACACTTTGAGGTCTACCAGTATACCACTGCTTGATAAGATAATGTAGGGGACAACTCTGTTAGACTTAAGAACTTCACTTATACTCCAAAATAAGCTCATCAAAGCTCACAACTATCATATAACCAGTTTATAGAGAATGCAGCCCATGGTTACCTGATTCCCTCAGGTATCTAGTGAATTCTATCATTTTGATTACTAAAAGTACACATACTCTATAACAGCGAATCGCAAATCTGTAAGAGTGTATTCATAGGGAATCCGGTAACCATGATGTAGCCTATACGGCTCCTTGATAGAGCACTTGGACCTCAAACAAATTAAACCATGGCAACCAAGAAAAGCCAATCTAAATCCCTACCAAAATAGCCGCCAGCCCAGAAATCACTTCTAGAGTTCTACCCAACATCACCCACTTGTGTCATCATTTCATCCAGCAACTCATAATTGACCAATATATTAATCCCAACAAAATCAACCCATTAAAGACCAAAATCCATCGAATCTCAATAATTTGGTCTAAAACAAAATATCATTTGAAGAACAACAGTAAACACAATCATATAAAAACGTAAAAAAAACATCAAAAAGACCTGAATTTTAGTAGCAGAAGAGTTCTGAAGACGGTGAAAAAGGCGGCGATTTCGCTCCAACCTAGTTTGCTCCACAAGCTTCTGCCTGTCTCGCTCCTTAGAACTCCGACCACCCAAATCAACCCTCTTTCTCGTCGACGAATCCCCAGAAAAGAACATCCTCAAATACCTAAATTATTAATTAATTAATTGATTAATCTAACTCAAATGAAACGAAACCCAGAACCCAGAATTGCATTCAACAATACCAATCAAAACAAAACAAAACAAAACAAAATAGAAAGCAGAAAGGGGTTTGATTATTACCTTGATAGATACCCTAAAAAGAGAAGGAATTGGATTATTTATGTAGAGTAATTTAGATAGTGATTTGTTGAAAGTTTGAATACGATATAGAACTGGAGTTTGATGGTGAAAGTAAATTACTCCAATTTGGAGCCAAAAAATAGAATTGGAAAATCCGATTCCTCACTTCCTTCTTCGTCTTCTCCTTCTTGTTTGGTACATACAGTAATTATTATACGGAGTAGTAGAAACGGGGGGAGTGCGGGGATTCGTCGGATTTTTATTACTCTATACTCCGTATTTGCTCACGTCAGTCAAGTAGTTTAACCGATGAACAATTGTACGCCATTTTGTAAAACAACTCTTGGGTCCGATCGACTCCCAAGTAGAGCTGAATGCTGATCAAATGATCCACCCTGATTTTTTTGGGGGCTTGGGTCGTCTTGTTGGCCCAATAAATCCGTAGCCCGGTTCAAACTAAGGTCGATGTAAAGTTGGGGACAGGTATGGGCCAAGCCCCAAATTTCGACCCGGACCGACATGATTTATTTTTTAAAAAAAACACGAATAATACGGAGTATGTGTTTTTTAATTGCAAATGACGATTTGTAACTCGGACGTGTCATGGTAGACAACAACTTGCAATTTTAATTTCGGGCTGCATGGGGTTGGATAGTCTTCTCTGAATCCGGCGGATGTATCGCTCTGGAGTTCACTAACTTCTGAGCCGCTTCTCCCCTCCATGTGGAGGCACTTGCTCTCCTTCATGCTGCTCTCTAGGCGAAACATGGTGGACTGCTCCACATTCACGTTCTCTCTGACTGGGAAAATATCCTGGTTCAGCGAATTGGTGGAATTATGGACGTCTCGCCATAAATATGTAGGATAGTGGCTCAGATTCAGAATGTTTTCCTAACTTTCCACTGTGTTTCTGTTTCTTTCAATCCAAGACGTTTTAACAAGGACGCTCATGACTTAGCAGCCATGGGCATTACGAGTTAGGTTCCTTTCTGTCTTTGTTGGTAAAAAAATTTAAAAAAACTTGCAATTTTAATTGAATCTCTTTTAACCTTCGTCGGAATTTCTCAACCCACCATTCAATATTAGTCTTCTTTGGAATTTTAAACTTCCTCCTATTCCTATTTTCGATTCCCTTTCTTTTGGACACGAAAATTAAGAGAATGTAAAGAATTGATCAAATGTAAATATAGCGTATAGGTGGGATATAAAAGTGAAAGATATTGAGTTTTTGGATAAAATAAAGAAAATATCACTGAAGAAAAAATAAATACTTTGTATCTGATTAAAAGTTTAATAAAAAATAAAAGAACGGAGAAAAACAAATTGAGCGAGAGAGGGAAGAAAACAAAAAATCGGAGAGGGGTAGACCATACTCCCCACATTCAATCAACCCAAAAAACTCATATGAAACAATTTCACGATCACAAATTATTGTTTGCGTCACAAATATGTGACGTGTCAAGTAGTACATATAAGACAAAAATGTATAGTGCATGGGAAAGAGGAAATGCGTGTGATTACTTTGTCAAGTGGGTAATACTTGACCCGTCATATCCTTGTGACACAAGGGAGACTTGCTGTTTCACGATAGCTTCAACGATGCAATAGATAACGTCATTCAGACCTTTCATAATTTGGTACGTACATTCAAACATCCAGGAGAGGAGGCCCAAGTCGTGTTACCGCCGCAAAAAAGAAAATTAGTTTATCATCTTCCTCACTTATTTCACGCCTTACTTTTATAATCATAATCAAACCAACGGAACCCCAATCCACACCTTCCTTCCTTCCTTCCTTCCTTCTTCCCCAAACAATGGCGATGGCCACCATAGCACGACGAAAATCAATCCCATTATCCAAAACCCTCCTCTACAATCCATGCATCTCTTCCTTCTCCCGCCGCTTCGCCACCGGATCCGATGATAACGACGTCGTCGTCGTCGGCGGTGGCCCCGGCGGATATGTCGCCGCCATTAAAGCAGCTCAACTCGGTCTCAAAACTACCTGCATCGAAAAGCGCGGTGCTCTCGGCGGTACTTGTCTTAATGTCGGATGCATCCCCTCTAAGGTTGTTTATCGATTGCAGTACTATTTCTTTAATTAATTTCATTCTTCTTCTTTCTTTCATTGGAATAAGTATGATTGTTGTTTCTGTGATTCTGATTATCGATGTTTTGATTCGGAATTGCGGGAAGGTTATTGATTGTGTTGTTGATTGCTGCCTGCTCAACTGTGTTACTCCGATTTGTTCGCGGAATTGTGGTATTTGTGATTCTGTTTTTTCGATTGGTAATTCGGTTGAAGACCGAGAATGCTCAACTTAGGGTAAATGGAGTAGTCAGTATCTAGTAAGTCTCTTGAGAGACGATATTTGATGTTTTGATTCGGAATTATGGTAAGGTTATTGATGATTGTGCTGATTGCTGCCTGCTCAACTGTGTTACACCGATTTGTTCGCAGAATTGTGATTCTGTTTTTTTTATTGGTAATTTGGATGCTCAACTTATGAATAATGTGGGCGGGTGCAAATGTCGAATGACACTTATGTTTCAGCACTTGCTTGATACTCTGCAATAATATATATGTTGAGTATCATCATTTATTACTCAGAAAGAAGCATCAACATTGCGCGTTGCCCTTTAAATTTTGAGAACAAAGTAGAGCGATTAGTAGCCTACCCGTTTAATGATCAACTGTCTTTTATTTTTCTCAGGCACTTCTTCATTCTTCTCACATGTATCATGAAGCAAAGCATTCTTTTGCTAATCATGGTGTGAAGTGCTCATCAGTTGAGATTGATGTAGCGGCCATGATGGCCCAAAAAGACAAGGCCGTGTCCAACTTGACCCGGGGTATTGAGGGTTTGTTCAAGAAGAACAAGGTAACCTATGTCAAGGGATATGGAAAAGTTACCTCTCCTTCTGAAGTCTCTGTGGACACTCCTGAAGGGGAAAGCACTATTATCAAAGGCAAACATATAATTATTGCTACTGGCTCTGATGTCAAGTCTCTTCCCGGTATTGAAATTGATGAGAAGAGAATCGTTTCATCTACCGGAGCTTTGGCCCTAACTGAAATCCCCAAGCGATTGGTGGTGATTGGTGCCGGGTACATCGGGCTTGAAATGGGCTCTGTATGGGGAAGGCTGGGTTCCGAGGTTACTGTTGTTGAGTTTGGTCCCGATATTGTTCCTACCATGGATGGTGAAGTGCGCAGGCAGTTCCAACGTTCCCTTGAGAAGCAAGGCATGAAGTTCAAGCTGAAGACCAAGGTCCTCTCTGTTGACACATCTGGGGATACACTCAAGCTGACGTTCGAGCCATCAGCAGGAGGTGAGCAGACCACCTTTGAAGCAGATGTCGTTCTTGTGTCAGCCGGTCGAGTCCCATTCACCGCGGGGCTTGGACTTGACAAACTCGGTGTAGAAATGGACAAGGTGGGCCGTATCCTGGTCAATGAACGGTTTGCCTCTAACGTACCTGGAATCTATGCGATCGGGGACGTGATCCCAGGACCTATGTTGGCCCACAAGGCAGAGGAGGATGGAGTAGCCTGTGTCGAGTTCCTTGCAGGAAAGGAAGGACACGTGGACTACGACTTGGTTCCGGGAGTTGTATACACACACCCTGAGGTGGCGTCCATCGGGAAGACAGAAGAGCAGGTTAAGAGCCTTGGCGTGGAGTACAAGGTGGGGAAATTCCCATTCATGGCAAACAGCAGAGCTAAGGCGATTGATAACGCAGAAGGCCTGGTGAAAATATTGGCAGAGAAGGAGGGTGACAAGATATTGGGAGTACACATCATGTCACCGAATGCAGGGGAGCTTATCCACGAGGCGGTATTGGCAATGCACTATGGGGCATCCAGTGAGGATATCGCACGGACTTGCCATGCTCATCCTACTATGAGCGAGGCTGTGAAAGAAGCTGCAATGGCCACCTACGACAAACCTATTCACATCTAAAATGCAACTCTCCCTCTCTCTTTTTCTCATGCGATTGCTGTATGACTTGATTTTGTTGGTATTTTGGCAGATACATTAACTGATACTTGCCTTAAGTGTATGATTAGATAAGCCATATTTTTGGTTTGCTCAAAAATATACTTTCAAAGTCTCAACTTTGGTATGAGAAATTATCGGACGGAGTTCTGGGATGTGGTAAACCACATTCACAATCAATTTGCTGTCTTTGTACATACATATACCGCTGCTTGCGGTGGTCAGTAGCCCTCTTGGTTTATTAGACAGTAAATTATAATCTTCAATGTTCATTCTAGCTAGCCTATAACTTCATCTTGCTATATATTGAGTACTGTATGCCAAAAAAAGTCTAGCAATGGAGAGATTATGGAGGTGAAAACATGCCAACCAAAAAGGAGTAACAATAGTGTTCAATGTTTCTTCACAAAAGCGTTACATCGACCTCACACTCGACCAACTACTGCTAACATTCTTCTATCTGTCATCTCTGAACACAATTCTCATAAAGTAGACCGCCATTCATTATTCATTCACAGGGTCGCAGCAGGCAGCTCGACGTTCCTTTTGCAGCTTCTCCCATAAGCATAAAATCTTTCTCGGGTTTTGATAATGGGCAAGGATATAATCTGTATCACACCCGGCATTGTGGAAACGATCATCAGTGAAGTATTTCACTTTGTTGCCACTGTTCTTATATTGCTCCACCCAAATACCCATCGCAACGTCTTCCAATTTAAAAAGCTGCAAATCAATGTAAAGGCCGCATGTAAAATATTCAGCAGTTTCCAATGTAAACAAGTTAATAACACTGTCGATTGATTAGTCTAAAATTTTCTTAACAGAACCAAATCTTCCGAGATTCGGGCGTTTCATACTTTCATTAACTAATTTGCTTTGCCTTCCTGATTTTGCAACATTAGATAGCAAAAGATGGCAGAACATGACGTAGTTTCTTTCTGGTAGAGAAGTTCAGAGTGGTATAACAAGAGAAAGGACACTATATAAATCAGTATAGGCATGGCAGTAGAATAATCACGCACACTTACCTTAAGATCTCTTTTTTGATGACCTTGTGCGATGAACTTTGCAATGTCACGAGATATTATATAGCCCGGACCATGGGCCCATGGCGGATATGAATCTTTTGGCCATTCCTGCAACCAAAAACAGTTGTCAGGCTGATGAACAGACAAACCACCCCTGCACGCAAGATAAATGTAAACTTTCCCTCTGATGCCTTAAGATTTGGGGAAAAAAAATTGATTTCCACTACACCTTAGACCAACGAAATAAGATAATAGTCAGATCTCAAGTCAACGAACAAACAGAAGTAGCAAAATCTCGAAGGCAGCAGAATGGAAATTTCCTATAGATATATATATATGCACTTCAATGACGATTCATACCTCATTGCTGATAAACCACTTGCTGTCTTTATCCCTGTGGGGGGAAGACTGGAAGGATATGAGGCCGTACAGGAGGCCATTCGCAGTTTTTGTCTTCAGACTTGAAAGTAGTTCATCAATTCTCACGAAAGCGTCATCATCAGTCTTCATTATATATTTAGCTGGTAGAATTTTGGTCTGCAAAACCCAAGTAAAGACCATAAATAGAGAATTAAAGAGAGTAAATAATTAACAGACACTATCTGAAAGTCTGAAAGTGGTGTCCACGGTGGTGTCCCTTTGGTAAAACGATAAAGAGAGTATTGGCGGCTACTTACCCCTAGGATGCAAACTGCAATGGTTTTCAAGCTGATCAAACTGTAATAGTCAACAAAAGGCATCAGCTGGATGTCTCCATATGCTTGAGCTTCTCTCCACAGATCATGATTTACCTCTGCGTTTTTGTGCTGCATATTTTGAGAGAAGAATGGGGAAAGATAGCATTCACCGAATAGTAAGCCTTTGAAAGTGTAACATTAAGGGGACGTTTACAAGAAAAAAGAAAGAGAGTTTACTTACAAATCCAATAATAAATCGGACGGCTACACTGCCAGAGCGCACAGCTTCGTATTGCATCCAAGACCTTCTTATGGCCATCCTGCGCTCGAAATTGTTTCCAGTCGAAAACACTCCAACAACTAAGACAAGTCTTCCTTTTCTTTTTATCAGCGGCGGAGCTTTGAGTTGATCAACATCAAGAATTAGGTCTGAATCCTCCGATACAGGTAGCCCTTTAGCTATACTAGACAAGATGCTCACTCCACCAGTCACCTTGACTTTATTAACCAGCCACGGTTCCAAATTCTGTGTCCATGTGAAAAAGAAAGCCATTTGTGAGCATATAATCTGCTGCTGTTTGTAGTTTTATATATTTCTTTGATCCTTAGATACTTTGCTCCAGCAGCACATCGCGTCTGACACTTCGTTTTACACCCACAAAAAATGAAACGTATTCACACACTGGTCATATTAGCATGAATCGTTAAACCAATATTACACGTTCGGCAATTGCAGTCAATCGAAGCAACGGATATACTTATGATAGATAGTCCAAGATAAACTACTGTACCATGCACTATTGGTTAAACCAATCATCACCTCTTGATACTTTTAAGAGTTATAACTATACATTAGTGGCTTACTATATAACACAAACCTCACCTCTCTGTACTTGAAGGAAGTTTCATGCCTTCCATTGACAGTCATATGAAATCCTTCGAAGCCAGTCCACAATGTTGCACTAAATAGACTCCCTTCACTGAATGGAAATATATCTCTCTCGTGACCATGTTCCACAGAATTGTTGCTCTGATTGCCATTGACAGATAGACTCACATTCTGATTTTCCACGGTGCTTCTAATAAGTCTCTCATTGCAGCTGGTCAGCCCATCAACTATTGTAAGCATTATTAGCACTGAAGTAGTTTACGATATAATTCAACGTCAAGAGAAATAGGATTTTTGACAACGTTTTTCTTATAATCCAACAAAGAAGTGTTTGACACTTTCCAAGAGAAAGTAGAGAAAACCCTTCATCATCGCAAGTATCTAGTACGGAGTAGTACATTTTTGTATACATAATTTACATAACTTGCAGGTTGCAGCCTATTGCCAGTTTGCCACAGTAATTGTACCAAATATTCATATGGATTCCTCATCATACGAGTTCTAGACTCAAAACAGTCAGAATTTTGCCAAAGGGTTTACTAATACAACTCCATATTTCAGACGTATACATGAAGTGTTCGTACCTTTAATATTGCTTGCTGTTCTTCCCTGAAAACATTTCTCTTCTTTTCCCCAGCCAGCTTCATTAGTCCACGTATTTTGAATGACAACAGGATCTTTCGTACTGTTTTCTTCGGGTAAATGTACTTTATACTGTAGTATAATCGGAGGCTTTTGCTCATGAGAAAATCGAGCACCCTCAAGCTCAAATTGAAAGCTTTCATTCTTCCCATCAGGAATACCAATAAAAGTAACGGAAGAATCTTCGATCAAACCACATGGGAGCTCAAGAAGGTTTCTACTACTATTCACATGCTCATCAAACGTGCTGACCACGGAAGGGCATTTTACATTTTTAGAGGTATTGCTTTGAAGCATTAAGGACTCGTCCCTCTTTATTAAGGATAGTAATTCTCTCCAAGCTATAGAAGCCTCCTCTATACCTTTGGCCGTTTCAGGCAATGCATCTGACCTTGAAAGCACTACTCGCAATTGGATCCACGTTGCAAAGCTATAACCATTTTCCCCCGATATATTCACAGAACTATACAGCTCACTTAATCCTTTAACGTCGATATGATAAGGTTTTTTATCTTCTGGACTTTCCAATGTGTCACTAGTATTAACTTTGGCAGCAAAACTGGCTTTACTTACTTCAGTATCATTTACATTGTTTCTAAAGAAGTCATACGCTGACTGTTTTGTCGGCTTTGCTGGCTGCAAAATAATGATGGTATACCGAATCAGCAAAAGGAAAGATAGAACTAAAATGAGGGTGCCCCCTGACCACTTCTTCATTCTTAAGTATAATCTGCACTCAGTAACTCAACAATGTTATCGGGAAACTATCCAATTCTGCTCTCATTTTCGCAATCCTGCACACGCAGCAAACTTCCTCAGAAATTGAGTATATGGAGATATTGTAAACCTAATGCACAAGCCAACTCTATCACAGCAACAACAACAACATTAACCAACCACCTCGATTCCTCAAGGGTTCTCCAATCAACAGAATAGGGAGGTGTCAGATCACAAACATATATATGTTGCTTCTAGATGCCCTCATACTTCCTCCGTATCATTTGATTCTATAACGCTTCATTAAAATCCAAAAACAAAGAGTAGTGAGTCTTTGGACTCCACGCAGACGGGAATCTAGCTAGTAGCAAAGGTAACATTCGCTACCCCAAACTTCCAAAAAATGATTAAAATTATTGAGTTTTGCTACCCAAAGAGACCCTTTTCATATATAATGAACTCGCTACCCAGAATGTTAATTCTAGATTCGCTCCTGACTCCATGGGAATGGAAACCACAACTCAATACACTTTAACCAAGTTTAACATATACGAGTACATCGCTGCATTGTATTTGAATCCACACCCCCTATGAACTCAACCATTCAACAATGAAGGCCGAAATTAGACACCTTGCAGGCTTGCAGCTATTAGACCACCAATCAATCTGAAAGTCTGAAACTTTGATGAAATTTCCTCAACTAAAACTCATTTGATCAAATTTACCTTCCTCTAACCCAACTCATTCTTTACACTAATATCCATATCCGATCCAAATAAACGAAAAAACTGATCTAAACCTCATCATCCAAACTCCAAACTCCAAACTCCAAAGCTAAGCTGCTAAGCAAACTGGATACTACTACTACAAGTCTACAACTAAACATCAATGGTGATCATATCATCAGAAGATAAGCATATCAATTCAAAATAGGTAAGCTAAAACATACATAGCATTATACAGTCAAAAACAGATATTCCCTCCGTCTCGTTCATTTCTTTGCTTTTATATTCACTGCGATGATTATTTTAATCAAAGACAAAGAAATGAACGAGACGGAGAGAGTAGTTGAAAATAAAGCAAGCAGTAAGCTTACTGAAGTTGAATTAGCAAGTAGAGTTGAGAGTTGAGAGTTGTGAGTCAGTAAATGGGTATTACTACTTCAGATTTGGTAATTTGTATGAATGAGAGTTAGTTACTTACTTAAGGATAGTTGGGCAATGGAAGTTCCCACCAAATTGAAGGAATCCAACACATTTATTTACCCTTGGAATTGACTATGGAGCTACTGTGAGTATGACTTTTACTTTTCTTCTTTTCTACAGTACAGGCGTACAGCAGTACTGTATTTCCTAAATTCAAGCCCTTGAGGAAATGGGTTTGTAATTTTGTACCGGGTAGTGTATTTGGGTTTGAGCAATTTGGGTCGGGTTATTTTGGATCTATGATACATTTTGAATTGGGTTATTTATGGAGTGTTAAAACATTTTGAATATAGTGATTTGACTAACATCAAATATTTTACAATTACGGTATTTGATACGGAGTAGGAAATATTTTAACCTAAAAAATCTTTATCTTTGTGTAACTACTATGGTGTGACCTCGTACTAACCATTTTGAGTCAGATGGGTCACTTCTAAATATTTCAAATTGCATGGTTTTGGGTCGAGTCAAGATTAGGTCAATCAAGTTTGGGGCAGGTCAAGTCCATTCGTGTTTTGGATTAGGCATCTTCGAGTCACTTTCAAATCTTAGGTTACCCTTATCAGGCCGAGTTAGCTCTGTCAGATATACAAACTAAACAAAAAGGTATGCTCAACAAGACAACAATCGACATACGTGAGAAGAAGGTTCAGGTCACGTGGTTAGAGCTTCTTTACCCAGGTCAAGAGGTCAGGGGTTCGATTCTCATCTGCGACTCAGTGGACGCTTCGTTATACCAAAAAAAAACAATCGACATATGTGGACAATGTCGGACACATTTCACATTACCACAACCGTATCCAAATAAATCACAATTTGACAGCGTGATGAAAAAAGCGTGAAAGTTGAACGGAAACTGCCCTGCAGTTGTACTTGTGCATCACATCATCATCATCATTCATCAGTTATTCATCAGTTGGTCATAAAATAATCAATCAATCAATCTGGGGAAATTGGGGGTTAAAAATCAATCAATGGGGTCATTGAGAACCTTGTTCAACTACTACTCTCAGAAGCTCACCACTTCCATGTGCATTACCTTGCAGGTCCTCTCCATTTCTCTCCCTCTTCCTACTTCCATCCTTATACATTCATTCATTCTATCTGCTCCTCTGTTCTTTTTTATTTGACCTAATTTGGATTCTGATTGATTTTTATCATAAAAGGATTGCTGATATGACGACAATAGACTTGTAATTCTGCATTCATCACATTCCGTTTCTGAAACTCCATTTTTTTTGTTGTTGTTGATTGAGAAGCTTAATCATTTATAAGATTTCGTAGAAATTTGAGGGAAATTCGGTGTCGTCGTTCGGACCTCCCTCTAATTCATCGTAAATTCTCGCTCTGCGATTTTCGTGATAATAGCAATGAGAACAACATTATGATGTTTTTGCAGCTGTTAGCGATAACACTGGACTAGGCTAGTTATGAAGGTAGTTAGTTAGCTGCCACTTTCCTCATGTGCTCCCTTTCATTTGAATCATGTGCGCCAATTTTGTTGATTGCCTCCATAGCTGATGTTGCTTGAGTGCCAGT
Organism: Agrostemma githago; assembly: GCA_958450325.1. NCBI lineage: Eukaryota > Viridiplantae > Streptophyta > Magnoliopsida > Caryophyllales > Caryophyllaceae > Agrostemma > Agrostemma githago. Next base: position 73,102,097 of record OY288247.1, on the reverse strand, counting down.
AAAACGCTGATGTGTATCATTTAGCTAGCTAGCTAGCTAGCTAACTAAGCGAGTGACTTATTGAGGAGGTGATAGCGTAGTTTGGGTTGAATTCCGTCTGCACTACAACAGCCTTTATGTGTCCCCTTACACCAGAGAGTAGATAAGATAACAGCTACCTAGACAAAGTGGAAAAAGGGGATAATTAAATTGGGATGGAGGGAGTATTTCGCAATGAGAAACTTGATCTTTTTTGGGGTTTCAGAGGAACAAGGAACACTTTGTCTGGATGCATATTGCGGGGGAGTAAGGAAAGACATTAGGTCAAGAAGTTTTCGCACTTAATAGTTATCTCGGGTTTTATTTGCTTCAGCCTTCCAAGAGTTTGAAACATCCAGTAATGTATACAGAGTATTAATTTTTTCAATGGAGCATAAGGTTGAGTGGAGAATGCTTTTCTTAACTACTAACTGAAACGGCTGAATTGAGAAAATGAACGGGGTGATAACGTCTCCAAACCTTGTGCATCATTGGCATAAGTCAAACCTTATTAGTCAAGACAACGTATCTTCTACAGCTATTATCCTAACTATAATTGTCACGTCAGAAATTCTATGCTGGTGAGATCACAGAGAGGAGTCAAGCATTCAGAATTATCTGGAAGACATTCACGGAAGGAAGACTCACATATGTGTACAGGACTGAGGGTCATGAGATGGCTCCATCCATTCCAGGTCGGCAAGAAATGGTGCTTGTTCGTCGAATACCTTTCCTACCTCAGCCAGAGTAATTTTCTACCACTGTTACTATACCTAAGCTGATATGGTTGCTATGCTAACATGAATTTTCTGTCAATGATGAAGAGACTTTCATTTCTTCTCTGTTCTTAGTTAGCCCACCCTTACGATTGATCAAATTTCAATGTGATTATTCTATATACGGTAGGGCTAACATGGCGAAGTAACTGATAAAAACCCATAGTTTCTGTTAGAATATACTGTCTGGAGGTTACATGGTTTGGGTTTTAGTATTTGAATGCAATGAACATCATGTCATGGATAAATAGCTATCTCGATTTTGTCGGGATTTTTTTTTTCTTTGTATGATTTCTGAAATCAGAATTTGTGATTTTTGTTGTTGGATGCTCATTCTCTTTCATCTTCGATTTTTAAGATTGATTTCATTTTTTTTAATGTATGCTTAATTTTTGCATCAAACAGTTCCTATAAGCACATTTGTACCTCATGCACACAACATTTTTCTTACTTTTCGTTCATTCTCTACTGATTTCAGCCCCCGGCCAGAATTTAAAAGAATATTCGTTGGAGATGTAGTTGTTTTTAAGCACCCATTGGATTCAGATAAGCATCTGGTGAGAAGGGTGGCTGCAGATGGAGGATATGAAATGGCTACAACGGATGAAAAAGATGAACCTTTTATCCTTGACGATGAGGAGTTCTGGGTTCTTTCTGACAACAAAGATCTTAAAAATGTGGTAAGATTACGAACCTTTTTTTTCACATTATAATTGTGATAGATTACTGCAAGATAACCATTGAGGACGATCTATCTTATTCATTTCTCATATTTTACGTACATGGAGTAACACTACATCTCAAGGAAATTGCTGGCTATATGGTTATACATTTAATTAATCTGGAGAATATTGCAGAAACATGTGTAACTTCTAGTTTTACTTCCTGTAAATCTTGTATGCATTTACAATGTCAGCCATTGCAATTGAGATTAATTCTGCTCTCTAGCAAGTTTCCGAGGAGGCTAAGGCACTAATCCCTTTATATTATATACGAGTATTTTCTTTTTCTTATAGAGTGTTTGTGCAACACGGTTTTATCACGTTATGTGTAAGACCAACCCAAATACTTGTGAATTTGTTTTGAGGTTTGAATATCCTTATCCTAAATGGACACTATTTTATTAAATATTTTATTTTTAAACATTATGTAAAGTGATTCGTATATCTTTAAATTGTTGCAGGAAGCCAAGGATAGTCGTGCCTTTGGTCCAATAACTCTCAAAGATATAGTGGGGCGAGCAATATACAGAATGCAGTCAGCTGAGGATCACGGACCAATCGAGAACAGGTTTGTCATTGTAACTCTGATTCCTGATTTTGCAGTGCGGTGGTCATCATACAGTTACAACCAAATGAGTCCAATAATTGACTCTTATTTCATGTATTATGATTGTGATGGCTAAAGTAAGGAGAGCATGAAGGATGATGAAGCCGTTCTACTTGTTGAATTGGATGTAGATGAGATGGCCAAGAGTTTAAAGTCATGAGCCTTCTCCCATGTAATTCAATTCCGTCTTCTTTCTCTCACCTAAGTTGTTAGTTGTGTGTGGTCTGAATAGAACGCACCTCACTGACTGTATGTGTCCCTACTCCCACTCCCACTCCCACTCCCTAGTCTTTTCGTAGAACTGAGCACCAAAAGCAAATAATCCCTCAAATATTGTGTGTGATCACGCGGAACGTTTCAGATTTGATCTGTGAATTCATGTCTAGGACATAGTAGGTGGGTAGTGGGTACCATACTACCATTATAACTCAGAAAAGACTATTGACGATGACGATTAAGTTCCATAAAAATGTTGCGATTCTGTTTATTCAACACTTGTTTGTGCAAATCGTGGCTCACACTTTTCTTTTGTATTTGTGCTGTAAATATGATTCTTGTGCCATGTTGACTGTTGAGGGGTTCTTTGACAGATGTTCATAATATGGCTCGGCTCCAAGTAATGAAATTTTTATAAAATGTTTTTGAAGAAACAACCAACTGTGTTGGGAAAATTTTGCAGACTTCGGGTTGACATACCGACTGTGTGTGCTTTCAATTTCAATTGCCAGAATCATAAGCATAAGCATAAGCTTAGGGTGTATTTACTGTAGTCTCTGAATGATGTACTTCATCCGGAACCAACTGTGACAGGACCTAATTGCATTGAGAAACGTTAAAGAAAAGCTACCTAATAACACCCATCCAACATCTGAACCGCGAGCTTTTGGTTGCCTAGTTGGGTGCAAAACCGTATCAAAGCATTGGTGTTCGATAATTACCAACCTTTTTTCCGTGGCCAAAGGCTTTTCAGTGCACCACAAAGGTTTTCAATCGTTTGATGGTTTTGAGTACGATATTCTCTTTGTAGACCATTCTAATAAACATGTGTGCCCATGAGGCTATACCTTCGAAAACTTGTGGACGATTTTCAATCAACCCATTCTTCAGCTACGGAATACGAGTATATTCCAATGGAGGTGAACACATGAAACTAGCCTCATGCTTATATTTATTTTTTACATTTCGAAAAACATACGAAAGTGGTTATGAGCTAAAGTGACTCAGTGTACAATGTTTTCTCCCTAGTCCAATTTTTTAATACAAGTAAAAGTAGCTCGATAATTAACTAACATACACGCTCATATAAATTAGCTAGTCTTGCTAAAAACAGAGTATCCATCTTAAACCGTAAAACGGGTCAAATAGTAGCGCATGGTGCTAATAAAGACAATATTTGACATTTCTTAGACAGTTTGTCACGTGATTTGGTATGTATTTGCCCGTTTTATAGCTTAAAACGGATAGTACCGTCACAAACAATAATTTGCCTATATAAATAAATAAAACATGATGGGGTATGTAAAAAGAAAAATGAAAATCGCATCACTGAAAAAAGATAGCATACTGAGGAAAGGAGGTAACAAAAGTTGAAATAAGGTGAGGCGGGAGAGGCTGTTGTCTAATGAGAATCTGGTTATACTTTTCCAGCAAGAATTGAAGTATTGTTCGACAGTCAATGTCTTCCAGTGTACCTGTACATGTAACCGGCTTTTAGACAAAGATCAAAATTCCAAGGAAATGAAAAAAAACATCACATACAGAAATCAGACACGGAAGAAGCATCAGTCGGAAGTCAGAGCATACTATTCTGTTCTGACACTACTTCTATACAGAAATATACATACTGCTCTCCGGTTAATAGGATTGGTTATTGGTTGTACAATGGAGAGAAATGGAGGAAGATCTGGGGGAAAGTAGCAATGGCAGCCACAATTCATTTGATCTGGTCGCATTTTCCATGACAAAGTTAGGGATGTGGCGATGTGCACAGCTTCAGAGTTTTTGCATCTCGAAAAGGTATAGGAAGTGATGATGTGGTGGTTAGCTTAGCAAACTGATGTCTCTAATTCTTCTAGGTGTCTTGACTGTTCGGGTAGGGTTTGGTTGTGTAGTGGGGTAATCTTGTAAGAAGTTGTAATTGTTCATGAAATGAAATTTACTGAATTCTTACAACAAAAATTGAACAGAATTGTAAAGAGTTGAAATTTAGTCTGAAAGAAAAGGGGTTCAGCGTCTTACCCAGTTCAAGCTCGTCATCAAAATCTTCGGAATCACCTTCTTCAACTAGAGTACCATTTTCCAGTGAAGCCGCAGCTTCCGCATATCTTTCCAGAAATTCTTCTTCAGTTTCTTCTTGTATGTCATCATCGGAATCCTACATCAAAAAGAGAGTAATGAAAAACAGACTGTAGTCACTGTACGCTAACAGAAGCTAACTTTCGTGGAACCTCTCATACAAAAAAAAAATGATGTATTCCAAACAACCTACACGGATGCAGTACATGGTTTTGTTTTTTTTTATTCAATGATGTTTCCATGGAAATGCTTTTCTTTTCGAGTCTTGCTTGAGTTGTTACAGCATGTTAAATGACAATACTATGTATGAACACAAACCTCATCAGAGTCATTATCAGTTTCTTAAATAACAAGATGATATTGCAAGTAATAATGGTTTCGAAAGTGAACATGGTTTGCTTTGAAGCTTGCTATATCTAGATGCAGCAGCCTGGGTAAAAGATGCAACTAAGGAACTCTTAACATCCTCAGTTTCAGAAGGATAACTCGGAAGGTGTAGAAGGATGTGGATGCATATACAAGCCCTATACACTGCTGAAGGATATTGGGAGAAGGCATCACATACAAAAGCCGTGATACACTCGAGGATTGATTGTTGTGGAACAGGAGGAGCAGGAGGGGCCGGCATCTTTGTCACCACGAAATTCTGCAATCCAAATGTCCTTGATAGAGTGACAACTTCCTTTATGCAGTCAAAAATAGCCGAGTCATCCACTTCTTCCCAGCCATGCCAATCTGCAATTACCCCTGCCCAAACTGACAATAATTCTGGTACTTTGAACTCAATAATAGTATCAGTATCAGTGATAGACCGCGTTATGAACCAAAGCAAAGCTGAAGTGTCATCAATGCATGAATCTGGAGAAGAGTCGTCGTCCTGGCAAGTGGCAACCACTCCAGATATAAATAGTCTTTTCCACAATTTATATTGTCAAACTCTAAAAATTTAGTGCCACTTAAAGTATGATGGCGTAACTTGCCTCACAGGAGAATAAACAAATTAGCAAACATTAGACTGAACTGTGTAAATATCCAAACCAGTATGACTATGTGAGCATATCTTCAACAATATTTTCACACGCCAGGAACATATTTAGCTTATCAAGAGTCAACAATTTGTTATTCCAGAATAAGATGCCGTCATCCAGTTCAAAGAGCTCAGCCAATTCAGCTACTTTACCGGAAAAAAAAACACACCAGGGACGAAGCATAGACTTTAGCCTGTTGTACTAGAGTGCTTCATCGTCAAAAGAACAACAATGGGTTGTAGCATATTCTATGGATTTGTCTAAAGGCTGAAAACGAATGAATGACCAATGAGGATTCAAGAGGAAAAGGAGTAGGAGCTAGCTTTCATTGAAGTAGAGGCACGAACGATAAAAGAAACGGTGAAGTGTGAAGAACTCAAATTGAAAAGGCTTTCTATCCCATGAATCCGAAACAAATTATTGAAAGCCGAGGTTACCGGGGGTAACCACGTCACTCTATATTTACCAACTAAATTTACTCCCTTTGAGTCTCTGAAAGTTTCTACTTTTATTAAAATTCTTGTTGCGTATATTCCAAAAAGTGGAAGCTTTTAGAGAAACGGAAGGAGTAATTTTATCATAGACTGGTTTAGGTGGTTGATTCCATTATGGGGCTATCTCTTACTGTATCTTTTTTATTGTTTCTTAATCGTTACTCCGTATTATTTTTATTTTTTTCATAACTATTATTACTACTATTACTTTGACTGACTAAGCTTCTTAACTTGGAGCTTGTAATAAACCTTTATGGCATTAACACATGGTAAGACGTTGGAGAAGAAGGATGAAGAGGCATCAAGCGCTAATTTAGGATAAAAGGATACTCGCTTTTGATAGGCTCTGTTGATTTTAATAGTTTAGTTTTTACAATTGTGTTTTTCTAATGAATTAATCCTCCTCTATTCCCTAAAAAAAGGGTCAAAGAGCTTAACCAACAGAACTTGAGAGCTCGAGATACATTTGCATGCAAAAGATATGTAGAAACCAGAAAGTGGACATGGAATTTCCGTGACCAAGTAATAGGCTGGTCATGAATGTAGTTGATAGCATATTGGTGAGCTACACAAAGAGAACTCTAACTTCAATGATAGTTTTAAACTGACCTCGACCTCCTTGGGTACAAGCCAAGCCTGCTGCAAAAGAGCAGAAAATGCTTTAGCCATCGATTTTTGGTCAGCTTCCCAGTGTCCAATTATGTTGTTCTGTGTATTTTCTTCTGGCACTACACTTTGCCAACATTTAGCCATCACTGCTAGTGATGCAAAGCCCTGAATGACAGCCTGAAATAAAAACATTGGTTGCTAAAGTCTCAAAGAAAAACATCCTGGCAAGAAATTCTATGTGGAAAGGAGACAAATATGAGAAAAGGAGAAAAAAAGAAACACTGTGATAATTACAGGCAGAATTTTTTTTCTCATATCACATCTTCACGGACACCAATGAACAGTTGAACACTGAAAACGATTTCTGTAGAAGAACTATTTCTCCTACTTTCTAGAACATATCTTCTGACCAAGGGGAGAATCACAATATACTCTCCTATGTCTTTTTTTTTAAAAAAAAATTAGGAGAAAATATACTCTCCTAGAGGAAAAGCGCTGGCAGCTAGACATGTCTGATCATGCTCATGGAGAAAATATGCAACCAATTAAGACTTTATGAGGACTTCTTGACAGCATAAACTCTTAAGGAACAAATCGGACTAATTCGACTTGAATAAGATCCAAACCAGAATTGACCATATCCGACCCGAATTTCGAACAAGGCCTTTAACCTTTAATGACCTAATAGCAATACACTTGAACCCAAAATGACCCAACATACCTCAAATGCGAACATATCCAAAAATGATATGTACCCGAACTATCCCGGCCCGTACTCAACCCCAGTGATCTGCTTGCCAAGTTTACACATAATCACGGCCAAATTTCCCAAGTTCAAGCCTCCACATCTTGACTTATGTCAAAGGGACTATCTTTAGATCATTAGAGATGGTCAAATTCAATCATATCTACGATCCTCACTTATGGTGTGCATGCGCGCAAATGCACAAAAGAAAACATAAAAAGTATGGCAGAAGCAAACAATTATTTTCTTGTTTATTAACACAATCTAAAAGCACCTCTATTGCACTGTAGATACTTTCCAGCACAACAAACACCAGAGCCTCATCAATATATCAATATATCAATACCTCAAAGGGTCGCGCTATGGAGAGGTATACAAGGGTCTCAACTCTCAAGTGTACACGAAGTTGTTTTTCAATGACGAATAATGAGAATTACGTTGAGAATTGCATCAACCCTTGCTACTTCATGATATAAAAAGGACACAGTTTGGCCTAAACCGTCAAAATGCCATGACATTACGGTACGTTGCCTTCCAACTATGTCATACGGAGTATATCATATTATCATTTTTCGACTGTTTCTAAGCAACAAAAGAAATAAAGAATCAATGTGTTTATGAAGATCTGAAGCACATACTTGTGACCACGGCTCTGGATCAGCTGGTATATGTTTCATGATTGCGTCAACCAGGAGCGGAACAACTAAAGGTGCGTGAATCGTCACCTCCTTCTCTCCAGCCTCCACCACTGAACTGAGTAGCTGGAATAACATGGAGATCTCATCTTCTTCACAACCAATTCTACTCACTATTACTCGAAGAATATACAACCAGTCACTTGGTAGGTATTCGTTCTGTTAAGACAGAAAAATTGTAAAAAGGTAGGTCAATCCAGAAAAAAGCTGGACAAGAAAGGTCATTATTCTTTTAAAAGAAAAGGCTTACATCAAGAAGTTTCCCAATAGCCCCAGCAGCAGTTGCTCTCACTGGATAACAAGACAAGTCTGCACAATCTGGCATCTCAAGTGCTTTGAGCAGTGGAGAGTAGACATCTACGACCATGTCCTGCAATTCAAAGAGGCAGAACTCAATTACAATTCTTGGATGCCCTTGAAGTTTATAGACAACAAAAGGAAGTACAGAGATTATAGCGGATATCAAAAAGTCAGAGATAAATTTATCAATCAAAATGCCTATAGCACTAATGGATTGCCCATAAATGCTAATTTTCTCACTTGAGGTAGGCAGGATGAAAGCTCTCCTAGTATCCAATTTGCAGCAGCAAGCAAATAAGGCAGGGCTATGGAAACTTTGTACAGAGGTAACACCCGATTTCGAATTAAAGCTGCCGTGTAATCAGGATTCTGCTCCCTTAGAAACTGATCATGAATGTGTCATAAATTTGTATCCATCAAGACCATCATAACAGACTAGAGAAAATCTTATCAAGCTACATAAAGTGGGAAATTCTTACATCTTGCAGGGCTCCATATCCCATCAGAACCCCATAGTAACTGTCACAGAAACAGAAACAGAAACAGAAACATTTAAGACACAGATGTCGAGAAAAAAATCATTTCTTCCTAATTATTACGGATAAAACTTTCAAGTAAGTTAGAAAATTTAAACATAGAAAAAACATGAATATTTGGTGTTTGAATCAGGGAATGCAAAGTGAAAAAGTTGGTACTTCACAACTTATAAATACCTCACCCCCATCTCCAAACAAGAGCTAGTAAGCTACAACTTACTTCTTAATAATACTAGTGTCAGATGCATTTGCATCATGAGGAATAGAGAATTTTGACAAAAAAGGAAGTACTAGCAATTCCCCAACAGAAGAGCGTTGCTCTTTGCCCTTCTTCTTTTCACTCTGTTTACGCTTTAGCAAGGCATGGCCATTGCTTCCCACCGGAGGTCCCTGCATGAAGTAAGGGAGCAGATAGTTTCACCACTTAATCAGATGGATTAGAAAGCAGCAAAATTTCTAACCAACCTTTGACATTGAAATGACACCAAGAAGGTTCATAGAACTTTTTCTGGCTGTAAACAAATCCTCTCTCCATCCAGATACTACTTCCTAAAAATACAATTCACATTTCATCTTAGAATCTTGTTGATCCAGGTAAAGTTTGAAAGACAAAACTACCAAAGAAAAGTTGCTATACCAAATCAGATGGCAGATTTTTGCTTAGGAATTCATCTGCATCTTCTTCCCAGTCCAAGATATCCTAATTGTAGTCAACAAAAAATGGAATATTGAGGATAATCCCAACATAATTGAATAACAGTTGTGCAAAATCGTAACTTCTTTCTGATAACTATGCTCATTTTAGTAAATTCTGCACTCTCAAATAGGAGGGAGAATGTGGTGCAGTATCGACACGCGTTACATATAGGGCAACGCCAAGATGGTATGAAACACACGAAGAAAAAACTCCATGTTCATGAAATCTTCACATCACCTTATAAGCACGACAATTTGATGTCTCAAAGGAGAACAAGAAATCTAGAGATTAACCTTTGTATTAATAACAAGCGCTGGGAAAATAGCAGTGTCCAAAAGCGATGAAAAGTGGGGAGATACTAGTCTCCATCCCTGCTTCCAAAAAGGGTAATCACAATGTGGTAGATATATCAAATGTGACCGTTATAGCTGTACAAGTGTACAAACAGGAAAGAACAACAGTTGTACAAAGAATTAACTCAAACTAGCGAAGCCACATATACTCCAACCATAAAACATATGCAAAAACTTACAGGACCAGTCTCAAGGATATGTGAGATGACGTCTAATGCCAAAGATATGACCCTCTCTGAAAAGCCGTCCAGCTTCTGTAAAAGTGATTGACAAGTAAAGAAGAAATTAGGATAAATCACTCGTCATATCATGAATGAGGTACAAAACTAGTAGATTGAGTATGGGAGTGGCCATAGCATGTCAAATTCCTTGACTTCAATTTTGAGTGTCGTAACCAGAAGATACAAGTTAGAAACTGTAACTAGATGCAAATCAGACATGGTGATTCATTCTTAAGATAAATTAACCTAGCAAATAGCATTTTGGTGGCATCTTGACAGCAAAGGCATTAAGGGAAATGAAACCGACAAAGAATTAGTAGGAAGATCGATCCGTTCTTAAATGTTATGATTGGGTATAGAAATTCACAATCTACACAGAAAACCAGAAGAGAAAGGCTAAACGAGAAAACATGGCTAAAATATGAAAAAGAGTTAGTATTGACATAGCTTATTATCATTATAATTATTTGATTCATTGCACTATTCTTTTGTTTCTCAAACCTTTACTCTTTCCATAATCTCTCCTTCATTATGTTGCTCAATGTTTGTACTTCCAATCTATATTTCCCTGTAGAATATTTTTTTTGCACATCATTTCATTTAATCTTACTTGTTTTTATGAATTTAGCTTTTCTTCTATTCATACGACTTATTTACTTTTGACTATCTTAAGTATAAAATGTGTTTTCCCTTTTCACTTTTTTCCATTATATGATTGGTATACCTCACATATTGACGGCTCAAAAGAAGACTCGTGTAGGCCAATACCAAATCAACATACGTCACCATCGTGTAAGACTACATTACTAAAAAAAGTTCGCAAATCTTTGCCATTTAAATCTATACAGACCACGATAGGACATCCATGATCTATGTATGAATTTTCTTCTAAACTCTATTTACAAATCAGACTCAACAAGCCACCAAAAATCACATTTGACAAAAGAAAACATACAAATATTGAAGAATGTTAAATTTTATAAATAGTGTAAGGAAGTATTCTTGTACTTGGAGAGAAATAAGATCAAAAGTACAGATTTTTAAAACATAAATAGATATAAAGTACATACAGGTACACTGGTGCTACATCGTGCTATGCGTAGAACAGATTTCATAATATTCGGCATCAACCTGATGACAGCAATAATCGATAAGCATGAAAAGAAAAAAAACTGAAAGACAGTAAACACTGTTATTATCCCACTTACTTGTCAGAATACTTTCTATGCCGAGTAACAAGAGCAGAAAAGATAAGTAAGATTCTCTTTCCCGATTTAAGTCTCACTAGTGGACTGCCCTCTGAAGATACTGATTCCTCAAGGCTTAATGAATTCAAGATGCCACACAAGTCGCAACAAAACGAAGACAACAAAGGCACGATCGATGATGGCATGTATGATTTCACCTACAAATGTGTTTGCAATAAAAAAAGGCACACGAAATGACAAATTACATATACATTACAAAGGAGCACGGAGCTGGGAACTAGGATTACTGCATCATGATTATGCAATAGCTCTGATTGGTAGTTGGCTCCAGCCATGATATACAGAGGCTCAGGCATTCCAAAATTAAACATAACTGAATACACACTGAGGCCTATATCATGCCACATTGCCACCACATAAAGGAGAGCAAACAGATACAAACCTTAGTAAAATAGATGAAATAAAGATGCATAGCAGTGAATGACAAAGAAATGGGTCATGGTATCAAAAGAGATTTAGCACAATTCACACCAAAATCAACAGCAAAAAAGACACGATATCATGATTATGTTATCAATGAGCCTGTATGCTTGCCATAAGAAAAGGCAACCAAGATTTGAGAAGGGAGCCGAAAAGGAAATGAATATGCTAACATATATGAAAACGATATAAAAGTTTATCGGACATACAAACAGCTAACGTCGCTTACAGTGAAGTATATGCATTTGCAGACAAGGAGAATGATTTTCTCTTTTTCATCATCGTAAGCCGCTTTAGTAGTCAAAACCTGTCAATGTAAGAAACACAATTTAGGAAACAATGGGAGTAAATTAAATGCAAACATAAAGATCAAATTGTAGGATGTAGATATGAACCTTTCCCGCGAAAGTATTGAACATAGCCAACAAAGGCCCCAAGATTTCACTGGCAATCATCTCCAACTGCGGCGGGACGGGTTCCTTTGCAACTTTTGGGTTCAAAAAATACTGCATAGCATTACAGATTAAACATCATAGATTATACAAGATACTGGCAAAATGAACCCTACGAACTATCAATAACTTTGCAATCTCAGCAGAGAAGAGGTATGCATTAACTACCTGAAATGGTCTTACAAGTGCCTGAAGCGTCTTGAGTGCATTTAATGTTCGCCATTCACTATCAGCAATCCCACTTATAATATCACTATTCTGGATAGCAAAACGAAGTTGAGGCACAAGTTCTGGCCAATCGTTCCTCTTTACAAACTCAGCATTAACAACAAAGTTAAACTGCCCAAAAAAATGAAACCCGATCAAACATAATCACACCCTCATCTACATATTACTTCCACACTTAAGCCATGGCTGTCATGCTCTTTCTGCCCGAAAGAAGCTGAATTGAATTTAATGGCAAGGGGTTAATGCAACTTAACTTAATATAATGGCGCTGAAATAAATTGAAATGAACTGAGTAAGCTGAATTGAATAACACAGACTAAAATTAATGCAACTAAACTTAAATTAACTATACTCGATAAAGATAAACTTAATCAAAACTAGACAAGAACAAAGCACATTACCACTTCCACTAAAACCCGAAGAACTGGAAATTCGACACGGAGCAATATCTGCAACAACCTCTCCTTAAATTCCTTACTAAATGATCCAAATTGAGCTCCTTCTCCGTATACATTTCGTCGAACCAAGTTCTTAAGGTACGTAGCAGCAGCAATTTTTTGTCCTTGGTTTGCATCTCCTACACCAAAAACGAAAAACATCATCACTCATGAAATTGATGAGCAATTATCCGAGAGATAGACATAAGTTAGAAATTAGACAGATTTGGTTACCGTTGAGAAGAGAGAGGAGAGATAAGGGGAAATCGGAGGACGCAGAAAGGCGATCAAGCTGGTGTGTAGCGTTGTTGACGGTTTCACCGTCGGAACTTAGGGTTTCGCTGAATAATTGAGCTATTTGGGGAATTTCCGCCATTGAATGAGCTCGAGCAGAAACCCTAGCTGAGACTGAGAGTGACAACTACAGTAACAATTAGTGAGTGACTTTAGGGAGTAGAAAAGTGAGTGGCGGGAAAATGTGGCGGTTTTATATAGTCCCGCTTTTTAATCGAGAGTTTTTTTAAAATGTTCACTCTCAAAATTTAACACTAGAATTAGTGTGAACTCGTACCATATGTAGAATTCTATTTAATCCTAAAGTGTCCAAATAAATGACAAAGAGGGGTAAGCTTTAAGTGGTAAGAGTTCCTTTACTTGATCGGAGGCTGTATGAGGTTTTTTTTCTTGGATTTTTCTTACTCGAGTTAATTCCAGTATACTCTATTTACTTACTAGATTTTTGTTCTAAATTCTAGCTAATCTATATCTAGATTTTTCTAGATTATATTTTTAAAGATATCCTCGTGTATGTAAGTTTGTGTATGTAATGTCTTGATCATTTCATTCAAAATGTTCGATTTTCATACCGAGAGCTTACAACAAGATACGTTAAATCTAGAGATATACTAATGAAGACTGAAGAGACGTAATATCTTTGCACTACTAACAATATACATTGATTGATTATACATAGGGAGTAATAAATTTGTCACGTGATTGGAGGAAATTGTCCACCCAGCCCCTAAATTCGCCACTAGAACTATCAGAGCTGACCAGCCGAGTCATCAAGCTTCTGTCTTTTGGGTTCTGGTTCTTCAGGAAGTGGAGGAGGAGCCTGGTTTGCAGTAAGGCCGATGCTTCCAGTGTGTGCGTGTCCATCCCATCTGACTTGCTTTGGCTGCTCATTTCTTTCGGCTTCGACACTCGACAGCATTAGACACTTCCTCCTCTGTGGTACCAAAGATGTGAGGACGAGTACGTGCACTTACGTGGATCAATTCTCCGACACTGCAAAGCTGTTTGATGTTTCCCTGTCTCCTCCTTGCATTCTCTCCTCTCATCTCCATTCTCCCCAATATAATGCTTGCTTCCTGAACAAGTTGCATTTCCTCCTCACCCATTTGGGCCATTTCCATATCCACAGGTTCCACAACTTCTTCCTCATCTACAGTAGATATCTCATATCTTGCTCCTGCTTGTATCTTCTCGGGAACAGCTGAAGCCAATGGCTGTGAAGAGCTTTGATTCGGAGCACAGAATTCTGATATCTTATGCTGATTGTTGATTACGCGAGAAGAACAAAACAAATAGCAAACAATAGTAAAACTGATACACAGCCAGCAAATTCACTGGCTACGTCCACACCGACAAGGAGACCAAATTCACTATTGTATTGTGGAGATAATAGTACAACAGTAGACCGTAATACACGTGCTTAATAGCTCACAGCTAAAGCCAGAAGTACTACCAATTCTACCAACCAACGAACTCACCGACGAGACGAAGGACAAACGATCTTGCGGCCAACCAAGATCCGAACAAACTCCAACGGTCTCCAACGAAGACGAGATCAATAGAACCACCAAATAATAGGGACTCGGAACAAACTGTGTTTTTTCCTCAAGAAAACCTCACAAATCAGTCATCTATATTGTGCTCTCAAATCATCTCTCTGTCCTAATTAACCTCTCTGTCCTAATTAACCTAGAAACTAGTTAGGTCTTTATATAGTATTATTCCATCTAAACTAGTCACCTAAACTAATTAGGAAACAAAGCTAATCTTTCCTAAAACCAAACAATCTTATCTTACCAAAATAAGAGATCAATTTTAGGAAAGATATCAAGAATAAATCAATTCAAAGCTCAAAAAGACAATTGCTAGACACTTATTTCCTCACACTGATAATAAGCATGGTAAGGATCAGACGCAGATAAAAAGTTAAAAATCGGATTTCGTGCATTGCTAGTTAGATTCTGTTCTCGAATGCAGGCCCATGTTTAGCTACAAACTGTGATGTCTTGTCAATAATATCTGGAGGAGGTTGGATTATCCCAATTATGTGGGTATGTGTTGCCACTGACCTTGGTTTAACAACTTCCAATAGTGTGATACCCGTGACATGTCACGGGATTGTGAACTTTTTTTCTAAATAATAAATAATTGAAAGTGAGTAATATTGAAACATATCCCGTGTATATCGGTAGTGACAACACAAAATTGGTATTTGATAAAAGATTCACATAATAAACGAATGTGCTTAACTTTGCAACATACTAACGTAATTTACGTATTTATAGTTTAAGATAATCCGACACAGAACCTTGAAAAAGAAGATTAGTGTTTGAGACACCCGTGACATGTCACCTTTTGCTTTATTCATTTTTTGTCTGATTTTTATGATTATCATTAGCTGTGACTACACATATTTATTTTGAATTTTTATTTTCCACCATACATTTCTACTCATCCTAATTTCTACTAAATGGAAGGGGTGACCATTCTAGAGTGACCGAAAGACGGAGGGAGTATGAATTAGGTTCAAAAGAGACATATCATACCTATATTCCCAATGCTTGTAAAATTATAAGAATCATGAATTCAAAGAATTTCGTTATTTCGAAACCCATTTTCTTAGGAAAGCAAACGAAAAAACTTTCATTATCAAGTACTTCGAATAACACGTTAATTTTATGGTCGAAATCCGACCCGGTCCATTGGACCCGTTGAATCAAACTGAATTTGTTGAAATTAATAAAATATTTATATTTATATACTCTCACTGATTTTTTATGTTTGACCCATTTCAAAAAGTATTTGGATTCAATAAATAATACGAAGTACACTTTTGATAATGTAAATTAAAAATATAAACAAATATTTAATTTAGTACAATATTTTTTTATCATTTATCAATATACTAATTATTAAAATTTGATTTTAACAAAGTGAAGGAGTCCAATAGGTATATTGCTTTTACAATCTTAATAATGAGTATTAGAGTCGTCTAATTGTAAAGCTATTACTCGTACATTTTAGTGTGAAGGTTGTGGGTTCGACTTCCATTGGTGCCACTTTTAAAGTAATTTTGAGATTACTTTATATTAAGTAAGTTGAATGAGAAAACTTGATTTCTGAATAGTGGATTCTCATTGTGCCACCTCACTGAGTATGATCTCTTTTTTAATATAAAGAGGATTAATAAATGAAACACACAGAATCTTACAATAATTCGAGTAATCTTAACAAACGTCGGTACTGATTGAATGACCTTGAAGAATAAAGAACCGAGCCTAAATCAATAACTGAACCTGTAATTCCATCGGGCAGCCTTAGATAAATACTCGTATAACATATTTTATTATGAGTGTGAAATTACTTTTTCCTAAAGCAACTTTACTCAATCCTGTATTTTTCTTAACATTTCCAAATTTACTCTTCTCATAATTCAATGTTCTCTCAACCAAGAACAATTTTTCTCTCATTTGCATACAACTATTCAAACTACAATTACGAATCGATTATGAGTACTAATTCAATTGGAATAATCACCGTTTTTCCTAAATTACTTATTTGGTTACGGTAATTACTTTTGCAAATTACTCTTTAATTGAAATTGAAGGATTAAATTAGGGTTTTGTTACTTTTTTTTTTCTAATTATTGTTTGATTGAAATTGGTGGAGTAAATTAGAGGATCGATCAGTTAGCCTTAATTCAATTAATGATAAACTAATTGTCGTTTTCCCTAAATCAATTGTTTGATTACATTAATTATTTTGTCTAATCAAAATTTAATTGAAATTAAAGGATTAAATTATGGTTTAGTTACATTTTTTTTCTAATTATTGTTTAATTGTAATTGGTGAAGTAAATTAGGGTTTAAGGAACGAATTAGATGGTGGTGGTGGCGGTGGTCGCGGTGGTGGTGGTGATGGCCGGTGGGTTGGGTGGTCGAATTCAATTAGGTCAAATTTGAGAGTTTTTTTAGAGAGAAAGTCAGCATCACTTTTGAGAGCGTTGGAAAATGACGTGGACAAATAGGTAAAATGTCGTTAGGATTGAGTAAACGCTCGTTACCTTGACGCGAGACATACGACCAAGATATAAAATCGAAATTACTACTAAACTGTAAAATCTCTTCAATAATAAGAAATAAATTGCTCCTACCCTTCTGCCCACGATTCAGAATGTCGATCACACCCTTACAGTCGCTCTCGAACATAACCTGTCGAAGCCCATGCCTTCTCGCCTCCATCATCCCCTCCAGCACAGCCTCAGCTTCCGCCTCCCCTGCCTCCATCGTTCCTCTTCGTCGTAAACTAGCAGCCCAGTTCAGCTGCCCATTCGACCCTCTCCCAACAATTCCCACTCCAATACCCCCTGCATAAAGACCCGCATCGCAGTTCACTTTCTCGACTCCTTCAGGCGGTGGAAACCATCGTTTGACCTTGACGTGTGCTTGGATACACCCATTCGGCCTCTCCCTTCCAGCCTCCGTATCACTCTTCCACATCTCGACCAATAAATCATTTGTTCTTCTCACCACATTCTCTATCGACACCCTTTTACCCTCGAAGACCCATTTGTTACGAGCTTCCCACAACGCCCAACATCCCACCATCATAATGTTCTTCTCCGACTCCCCCATATCCCGCCATCCCTCCTCAACCCATTCTCTCACCCTCCCATGATCAGTCTCCCTTCTTGGATCGAGACCAAGTTCCTCCCACACCCCTCCACTCCACCCACACCCTTTGATCAAATGAAGACAAGTTTCCTCTTCACTAAGACAAACAGGACAAATAGAATCGGAATTGGCCATACGATGAGAGAGGTTACCTTTCGTCGGAATAGCATCCTGACACAGCTGCCAAAAAAAGATTTTAACTCCGGGTATAACACGAGCCTGCCATATCTGGGTCCAAAGCCTCTTCTCCCGCGAATAATCCGACGGCCTTTGCTCTTGTGACGTAAACTCAGCTAGCATACGGTATGCCGACTTAACAGTATAAATACCATTCTTCTCCAGCTCCCAACACCAGATATCCTCCGCCCCATGTTTGCACAATCTCATATTCGCAATCGCCTCCTGATCACATCGAAAGAACAAGGAACGAATCAAAGCCAAGTTCCAGTTACCATCAGCTTTGATCAACTCACCGACTACCATATCAGCATTGTTCGTCCCGCGAGGAGTTAGGACTCGTCTCGAGCTCATTCCCTGTAGCCATGGGTCTCGCCAGACATTCGTCCCCATTCCATTGCCAATTCTCTTACGGGCACCCCTCAGAATGACTTCTTTCGCCTCCCATATCCCCCTCCAAGTATAACTTGGATTTGCTCCCAGTTCAGATTGTAAAAACGAGCCATTTTTTAAATACTTGGCCCTTAACACACGACAAAAGAAACTCCCCGGGTCCACCGTCAGTCGTCACACCTGCTTCCCAAGAAGCGCCATATTGAACTTATGAAAATCCCGGAACCCCAACCCACCCAGAGCTTTCGGTTTACATAGTTTGGCCCACGAAATCCATGGTATCCTACGTTTTCCGCCCTCAGACCCCCACCAGAATTGTGATATAATTGACCATAGTTCCTCACAGAAATTAAGGAGTAATTTGAAAACACTCATAACATAGGTAGATATGGATTGGGCCACTGCCTTTATCAACACTTCTCTACCCGCTTTAGATAAGAGCATCCTGTTCCACCCCTGCAGTCTCTTCTTCAGCTTCTCCCTGAGGATACTAGTAAGACCATTCTTCGCTCGGCCTACTACAGTCGGTAAGCCCAAGTATTTCCCGGGGTTGTCGACAATACGGACCCCCAACTCCCTCGCCACCCCTTCCTGTCTCCCCAAGGTCGTCAAGAGACTAAAATATACTATTGGGTTTCCTAGTTAAGGAGTATTTTATTTCAATTACTTTATACAGAGTAATACGGATTACTGTCCTTATCAACACCACATATATACTCCATATTTACATAATATGTCACTTATATTAGTTGGAATTGAGTCCACTTGAATTAACATTTGACCCACTAGTCATATGATAATACTCTCATCTTATACGAGTAATATTAATTAATCCTGCGTCCATATTAAATGGAAAATTGGGAACATCGGTTTGGAATGGATGGAGTATTATTCCCTTCATACGGGCTTGCTTAGGATTTTGGGCTCCCTCCTCATCTTCTTCTGGATCGATCAACGGTGATTGAGGTGATAATGTTAGTTGCCCCATGGCCGTGATCGTGGTTTGACTTGGTTACCATGAATTTGGGTTCGGGAGGTTATTTGCGGGGATAATCCTTTATTTATTAAAAGAACAACCATACATGTGTAGGATGACATCAGCCTTTAGAGTAATTTGACATTGAGTGATGTCATGATGACTTCACCATCAGAAAAATGATTTGCAATACATTTTTCTATTTATTTTCCTCAATTTAGTCATCAACAATTTATCTAAAGTATATTTAATAATAATAATAATTACATACACCAAATTTGAACATTAATATTTAATATCAACAAACTAATTAAAATATACATATAGGTGGAGAGTTTAAAAAATTTATGTAACGTAATTTCAAATACAAAAAAATTACAAAGGTAAATAAAAATTCAATTATTAAAGAGAACGTAAATGTGATAAATATTGATTCTCTCGATCTGGAAAAATATCAATCATCACCAAGAAATTGAAAATTGTTAAATTATAACTCGGCAACAGTTACGGCTGCCACGCCATAGATTAACACGTAAGCAATTTTTTGATATTTTAGGGTGACAACACGTAAGCAACCAGACGCCATAGATTAACAATTTTTTTCGCTTACGAGTTGCCGCCGTTCCGAATTATTAGAGAGGCATAAAGGTAACTCAACTATTATTTATAGATGATTACACTAAATGCCGCCAAACCAATAACGTCGGGGTGGCAAAACGTAAGTAGAAAGTAATTCTGTGTCAAACTGTATAAATTGATATTCATATTCATCATCATCAATCCAAATCGTCCATATTTGCATCAAAAAAACAACATTTAACAACACAAACATTATTAACACAAACATAATTAAATAATAATAATAATAATAATAATAAACTAACATCAGTGGTTATCAATAACTGCCCATTAAAGCTACCCATGACCCATGAACCCCACAAATATCAATAACTTCTCAAAAAACTAACATCAACTACCCATGTCCCCCACCCAAAAAAATTTGACTTTTTTAGCTTATATATACGAGATTTTACAGCAGTAAATCTCACTCAAATCACCAAGAAATTAGTAACAAAATGTTTTCGAAAACAAAAAAAAATATTAATTAATTAGTAAACTGAAAAGAGGAATCTTTGGCGTCCACGTGAAAGGGAGAGTCGTTCGAAAATGGAAGAGGGAGAACTCAAGCAATAATAAGGGAGTAAACGACTATATATCTCTCGAGATATTATTAGTTGACGAAGAGGTATTGCATGAATTTATGCAATTGATTTTACTTTACATACTATTCATTTTGTTATATACCACATCATGGATTAATGAAATTGATTACCTTAAAATCTTTCGCAGGGAGACATTGTTCAAATCACAGCAACAAAAGCATTAGTTAGAGTCTTTGACGGAAAAATCGATGAAGGCAAATGCTACCTACAACATCAGCAGATTTCAAGTCACAATCAACAATGGATATAATATAGCAACACCACACGAATACCGTTTGAGATTAGGATCAACATCAATGATCGAAGAGATTAAGGATGATAGCTTGCCACAACAAGGACTCAATTTAGTGAGTTTCGATGACATCGTAACCAATCAACTTAGCGGCAGATTTTTAATAGGTATACCACGAACAAATGCATTAAATTTACAAGTTTTACGCACAATAAAGTTATGTTGTATCCACATTAAATTGTAGATGTCATAGCAGAAGTTGAGAGTAATGACCTAATATATGAAGTTAATGACAACAAAAGAACAAGGCTATTTCTCGAGGATCCCAAGTAAGTTGACATATCCTCTAATTAAAATCCACATTCCAGCTATTTTCCAACTTCAATACTAATAGAACAACAATTCCAACAGTGGGGAGCACTTACCGCTTTGGCTTTGGGGAAGCCATGTACAACATGTCATTCACATCGCAAGTGACCCAAGATATAAAGTTGAGGTCAGCAAAGATGAGGGCAATTTTGCAACACGTAATCTATACTCCACAGAATTTCTGAATGGTATTAAGTGTTCCGGCCTTCCAAATCACGAGCTTAAGTTGAAGGTTGGTACTATGGTTATGCTCCTGAGAAACATTGATCAATCGCGTGGATTGTGTAATGGCACAAGATTATTGGTAACTGATTTAGGTACTCGTGTGATTAGGGCCACGGTGTTGTCAGGTAGTAACAAGGGTGATAGGGTTCCTATTGTCCGTTTAACACTTACCCCATCAGACACCACCAAATTTCCCGTTCGTTTCTATAGAAGACAGTTCCCGATAACTGTATGCTTTGCGACGACTATCAATAAGAGCCAAGGGCAGTCCTTAGCTCACGTGGGCTTATATCTTCCACGTCCTGTATTTACGCACTGACAACTTTATGTGGCTTTATCGAGGGTCACTAGCAAAAAGGGGATGAAGATACTCATACATGACAAGGATAGATTGTTATCTAATAGTACAAAAAAATGTAGTTTACAAATAAGTCTTCGAGCATGTTTAAGTCAAATAAATTGGAGTTGGAGTTGTAATTATCTTTTTTTATTACATAATATATTTTTTACTTATGTTTATTACGGAGTACTCCGTATATTAGTTGTTTTGCATCATTTCAATTTGTTCCAATGAAAGACGTTATATAAGGTATTGTACCATATATGTTATAATAAATATATTCTATTTCGATGAGGATTTGTCGTGAATCCCACCGATCAAATAAATGACCGGCTAATCCTAACTGGGTAGATAGGGTAAGTCGGGTCGAATCCACGGGGACGGTAGAGGCGTCTAGACTAGGTCGGCCCAAATACAAGACTAAGTCAACGAACTAAGCTAGAGAATGATAAGAGGAAGAGAAGACTAGACTATGACTAAGAAGAACAACAAAGAAAACGGGCTAGGATTAGGTCGGGGTCAAAGGGGTAACGGAATGGCTAAGGAGGAGTTAGAGTGAAAGCGGTAGTAGGGTAATCTAGGACACACGACCTAGAGGTTCCTCATGAAACCCATCCGGCGACACACACGACAAAGGAAAGCAAGAAAAACAAGCATTCCAACCTACTTAGTCATTCAAGCATTCCAACAAACATGTAATATGCATCACTCAAGAAGAAACCTCAAATCTTCCACCAACATCTCCAACAAACCCTTAATCATCCAATTAACACCCTAATCACCCTACTAACCCTAGCAAGAACACTACTCTAACATCATCAAACCAATTCTAACAAGAACAAGAGGAATCAAAACAAGAAACAAACATCCATAATGAAACTAGTGAAAACTATGAACTAAGAACAATACAATAATCAAAGATGCAAACTTGGGTGAATTAAACAAGACAAAGAGTAAAAGGAAGAAAGGATTATACCATACTAGTGAAGGATGAAAAGATGAACACTTGTATAAAAAGAAAACCCAAATTCATCCACCAATGTTGTCAAGATTGAATGGATTCTTCAAGAGATCTCTTAATACAAGATTAAACTAAGATTAACTACTAATTACCGACTAATCTACACTAATCTGACCTAAAGTAGTCTAGGGTTTGAAGAACATAAGCTAAGATTGTGTCTTAATACAAGAGGGGGTATATATAGGGTTACAAGTGGAAAGGAGAAGAGAAGAATGAAGCGCGGAGCAGCAGCAGACCTTCCCGGCGTGAGGAGGTGGTCCCGGTCGGGAGGGTGTCGGTCCCGGCCGGGAGGAGCTGGTCCCGGTCGGGATGGACCCAAAACAGGAGCATCCTCTTTTGTGCACCTCATCCCGGACGGGTTGAGGTCATACCCGTCGGGGATGAGTCTTGTAGGCCTCCAATATGAACTTTAAGGTTCCTCCTTGCTTCACACGGACTTCTCATCGATTCTCGGGACTCGGGATCGGGTCTCGGAGGCTCGGGATTGGGTCCCAAGGTCTCGGGGTCGATTCCAAAGCATCGAGTCATCGTTCCTTTACTCCGTTGGCTCCAAAATGTGTATGTATAGAGTCGGAATCGCTCCAACTCTTCCAAATCGGTCTCGGGAACCTGAAACGAACTAAAGGAAGCATAAGAAGCCCCTAAACCGCTCCCAAGGAGCGATTCTACAAGGAAAATGGGACCAAAACACTACAAAATAGGCACTAAAAACTACACTTATCAGTAAAATATTATTCTGTCGGTATAAACTCGACTTAAAAACATTCCGTGCAAATGTGCATGAGTCAACACTAGTTATAAGAAAATTGTCTACCTACTCCTCTCCTTGGAGCATGTACAATTGTGAAACTGTACTATTTCTACACCTCGTGAAATTCACGGCTCAGCAATATCAAATTGTTGTGTGAGTTGTATTTAAGATTTGAAATAGTAACGAAGTTAAATGACGTTGTTAGAGTTATTTATCCCTTTAGCGAGTCATTTATCCCCTTGGGTTAAGAAAAAATGACTTGTGATATAAGAACTATCGATAATCTCACTCATTATTGTCCGTGTGCGACCTACTACCATAATAGGAGAAAATTGTGGAATTAGAACGGGAAACGTGCATTGTTAAATGTGAAAAAAACAAACGTAAAGATATAGGAAGTAGTAGATCTCCAAATTGTACCCAATTGGCTAACAATATTTCCATCATTAATTGTTAGATCTACCCTAAACTTCTAAAGTCATCCCGTCTGTCTGTCTGTCTGGTAGGAAAAACATGTGCAAACTTGAATCCAACTAACACAACACAAATCCCACACACTTGACTTAAGTTAACCACCAACCTTGTACAATCACCAATACCATCACCCCCTCTCAACTACCACCATTTTCACAACCAAAAAGTATCAAACTTTTACATTACTACTGTACAACTTTTTTTGAGCCCCATTATCACAATTCACACTCTGTTCATTCCCAAACAAAAAAACACATCTTAACCCAACAATTTTGATCAAGGAATCAGGATTTGATTGACTGATTGAGGGAGGATCATATGGCAAGGAAGAAGATCAGAGAGTATGATTCTAAGAGAATTCTTAAGCAACACCTTAAAAGAATTGCCAACATTGATCTCCCCATTTCCTCTGCTCAAGTATATCCATTTCTTTACCCTTTTTTTTGGTTGTAATTTTGTAATTTGATCCTATTGAGTTGGTAATTCTGCTTGTTTGATCAATATTTTTGATACCCTTTTGTAGTTACTTGTTAATATACCTAAGCAACCACCTTGAAGTTGTTACGAGTTAGTTACAAATCGGTTATGAATTTGTTAGAGTTTGTAAATATGCTCTTGTATATATACTCATTCATGTTGTAATTATCAATTAATAATACAATACACAAATTTTATTTCGTTTGGTGTTCTTTTCTTTCCCCAAATTCTGTTATTTCTGTTTTCTGCTTTTTCTCCATTGTTACAAGCTTCAAGCTCCATCAATGGAGGTAACCATGGTTTAACATGGTATCAGAGCGTTCTCTTGCTCGATTCTGATTCATTTCCTTTCCGCTGCACATTCTTCAACTCAAATTCATCTTCAATTTCTTCATTCTCTGAAATTTCAATTTCCTGAACAAAAAAAAAAAAAAAAAAAAAAAAAAAAAAAAGAAATGGCGCGCGAAAACGAAAATCAAGCTGATGATCCTCTACAGATTAATTCCTCTGATTTAGTCATCACAAAATTAGTCACAAATTCATTCGATGGAATCGGATTCAGCAATTGGAAGCGAGGTATGCTGATTGCCTTATCTGCGAAGAACAAGCTAGGGTTTATCGACGGAACGATTCCGAAACCTCCTTCCACTGATCCTAAGGCAAAGACTTGGCAACGAAACAATGATATTGTCTTTACTTGGATTCTGAATGGCCTTTCCCAAGAAATTGCCAGTTCCATCTTGTATTCTGCCACAGCGAAATCTGCTTGGGAAGAGCTTGAAGCGCGATTCGATCAGTCAAATGGAGCACAATTATATGGAACATATAAGAAATTGTCTGAGTTTTCTCAAGGAAACGATACGATTTCTGCTTATTTCACCAAATTGAAAGTAATTTGGGATGAAATTGATGCTATAGGATTCAGTAATTGTGCCTGTGCTTGTACCTGTGGTGCTTCTGCAAAACGCACCAAATTTCAGCAAGATCAGCGAGTAATCCAGTTTCTGATGGGATTACATGAATCCTATAATGTCATAAGAGGAACAATTCTACTGCAAAACCCTCTGCCATCAATCTCGACAGTCTACAATAATCTGATGCAAGAGGAAAGACAAAGAGAAATCAATATCTCTTCTCCTCTTCAGACTGAGACAGCATCCTTTTATGCTAAGAATCAACACAATAGAGGTAGTCAGTACACAGAATCTGCCAGAAACAACCATCAACAGCAAGCTGAAGAAGAACAGAAACCTAAATTCTGTAATTACTGCAAGAAGCCAGGGCATACCATTCCCACTTGCAGGCGACTTCAGGCTAAGAATAAACGACTGGCTGGTAATGCAATTGCAGGTTCTGAGGAAATTCTGGGTGCTTTTGATGATTCACAGGGTGCTGGACAGGGGGAAGAGATTGATCCTGCTATGCTCTTGCGTTTTCAGCAGTTTTTAAAGGCGAACCACAGATCTGATGCTACTCCTAGTAGCTCAAACTTTGCTGGTAATTCTGTCCAACTCCCTCACTCTTTCATATGCAATAATTCTTGGATTTTGGATAGTGGAGCTAGTGATCATATGTGTTTTAACAAGACCTTGTTTTCTGATGTTACGACCATTCCCAAACCCTATATCATATCTCTTCCTACTGGTGCATCTGTAGTCATAAATTGCATTGGTACAGTACCCATAACCAAAGAAATTTCCCTTCACAATGTTCTTTTTGTTCCCTCGTTTAAGTATAATCTTCTTTCCATAGCAAAACTTTCTAAACAACTTAACACTACTATCCAATTCACTTCTCAAGGTTGTTACTTGCAGGACTCTTCAATGAAGAAGTCCACGATGCTTGGCACAAATCATAAAGACCTTTATCTCCTTAGACCTACCGTTTCTTCTGCTTGTGATATTACATCCATTGCTTGTCATTCATTGTCTTCTTCCAAAGTTAGTGCTGCTATTTGGCACACTAGATTAGGCCATGTTCCTGTATATAAGCTCAAGCATCTATCTGTTTGTAAGGATTGTGAAATAAATGCAGAAGAACTTCAATCGTGTTTAATTTGTGCCAAAGCTAGACAACAACGTTTACCTTTTCCTCACAGTACCATTCAAACCAGTTCCCCTTTTGAACTCATACACATCGACCTTTGGGGTCCATATCCCACTACAACCTACAATGGTCATAAATACTTCCTCACCATTGTTGATGACTACACAAGAACCACTTGGACACAACTCCTATCTTGTAAAAGTAATGCTTTTCCTTTCATTGAGACTTTCATTAATATGGCTGAGCATCAGTTCAGCAAGAAAATTCTTACCATTCGTAGTGATAATGCTCTTGAATTAGGCACAAGCAATTACACCAAATCTTACATTCAAAATAAAGGCATCATCCATCAAACGTCTTGCTTTCACACACCACAACAAAATGGTGTTGTAGAACGCAAGCATAAACATCTCTTAGAAACAGCCCGTGCTTTCATCTTTCAATCCAAATTACCAAAGAAATATTGGGGAGAATGTGTCCTTGCAGCCACATATGTCATTAATCGCTTACCCACAAAACTTCTTCACAATATTTCCCCTTATGAACTGCTTTTTGGCAAAGCTCCTGATTTATCTCATATGAGAACGTTTGGATGCTTGTGTTATGCAACTACCCCCAAACCAGGGAGGGATAAATTTGCTCCCAGGGCAGCTCCTTCGGTTTTTCTTGGCTATCCCTTTGGAAAGAAAGCCTACAAGCTTTTAAACCTTGAATCACACACTGTTTTCATTTCTAGGGATGTTATTTTCCATGAACAAGTATTCCCTTACAACAAAGAGAGTTCTGCCTATCTCCCTTTGTTTCCCATATCTCCCATTGATTCCTCTATTTCTCCTATTATCTGTGATATACCCTCCCCTTCCCCTGGCACAAATTCTACTGCGATTGATTCTTCTGCATCTATTCCCATTCCTGTAACTATTCCTCCCCCTATTCGACATTCCACAAGAGCCTCACATATTCCTTCATATCTCAAAGATTATCATCATCCTTTTTCTGATCATTCTTGCAATCATACCCTCACATCTTTATGTTTTTCTGACCCTCAGACCATTACCTCTGTTTGTTGTAACATCAGTACAAGTCCCTTGTTAGATGCTAGGTTGCTTCTTCCTATTCAGGAACCCAAGACTTATTCTCAGGCAGCCATCTATCCTGAATGGAGAGATGCTATTGCAAAAGAGTTTTCTGCCCTTGAAGCCAATGGAACCTGGCAATTCGTCCCTCTTCCTGTTGGCAAGAAGGCCATCAGCTGCAAGTGGGTTTTCAAGGTCAAACATAAGTCTGACGGTTCTATAGAACGGTACAAGGCCCGTTTAGTTGTGAAAGGGTACACCCAAAAGGAGGGGATTGATTACACTGAAACTTTCTCCCCGGTGGTCAAAATGACCACTATTCGCTGTCTTGTTGCAGTTGCAGCCAAGAATAATTGGTCTCTGACACAACTCGATGTAAATAATGCGTTCTTACATGGGGATCTTCATGAAGATATCTATATGCAACCACCTCCAGGTCTTACCCCACCCAGTTCTGATCTCGTTTGCAAGCTTGAGAAGTCCCTATATGGTCTCAAACAAGCTTCTAGACAATGGTATGCCAAGCTCAGTTCTGCCCTTCATTCCAGGGGTTACATTCAATCCCTTAATGATTATTCATTGTTCTCCAAGACATCCTGTGGAAAGAAGGTATATCTTGTGGTTTATGTTGATGATATTTTGATCACTGGTGATCATATTGAAGAGATATTGTCTCTCAAGTCGTTTCTGGATGACACCTTTAAAATCAAAGATTTAGGCCACTTATCCTTCTTCTTAGGTATGGAATTTCTTCGTACTTTCACTGGTATTGCTGTTACACAACACAAGTTTCTCATGGAACTTTTAATGGAGTTCGATTGTTTGCATTGCAAAGCTGCCAATACTCCTCTTGATACTGTCTGCAAACTCACTCCTGATAGTGGTCTGCTGCTTCCTGATCCTTCCCTTTACAGGAAACTAGTTGGAAAGCTCAATTATTTGACCCATACTCGTCCTGATATTTCTTTTACTGTCC
The DNA here is from genome assembly GCA_958450325.1 of Agrostemma githago. Classification (NCBI taxonomy): domain Eukaryota; kingdom Viridiplantae; phylum Streptophyta; class Magnoliopsida; order Caryophyllales; family Caryophyllaceae; genus Agrostemma; species Agrostemma githago. The sequence continues at coordinate 73,073,473 of OY288247.1, read as the reverse complement.
AGCATCTGAGTCAATTCATGTCTCAGCCTCGTTCCTCTCATATGGAAGCTGCCCTACACACCTTACGCTACCTTTCTAAGTGTCCTACTCAAGGTCTACTTCTTAATTCAGGATCTGATTTCACTTTGGAGGGTTTTTGCGATGCTGACTGGGCAGCGTGTTCCTTAACCAGGCGTTCTGTCAGTGGGTTCGTCATATTTCTGGGTAATTCTTTGATTTCCTGGAAATCAAAGAAGCAGCAAACTGTCTCATTGTCATCTGCTGAGGCTGAATATCGTTCTCTCAGACGCATAACTGCTGAGCTCTCCTGGTTAACTCGTTTACTTCATGAATTGGGTGTTCCTAATGTCACTCCTATCCCCGTGAAGTGTGATAGTCAAGCTGCCATTCACATCGCTAAAAATCCAGTTTTTCACGAGCGAACGAAGCACATCGACCTTGATTGTCATTTCGTCAGAGAGAAATTACTGGCTGGTCTCATTACTCTATCCTACATTCCTACACAGTTGCAACTAGCCGATTTGCTTACGAAGAACCTTCCCACTTCTCAACACAACCTCTTATTGTCCAAGTTGGGTGTGATTTCATCTCCCTCCAACTTGAGGGGGGATGTTAATATACCTAAGCAACCACCTTGAAGTTGTTACGAGTTAGTTACAAATCGGTTATGAATTTGTTAGAGTTTGTAAATATGCTCTTGTATATATACTCATTCATGTTGTAATTATCAATTAATAATACAATACACAAATTTTATTTCGTTTGGTGTTCTTTTCTTTCCCCAAATTCTGTTATTTCTGTTTTCTGCTTTTTCTCCATTGTTACAAGCTTCAAGCTCCATCAATGGAGGTAACCATGGTTTAACATTACTATGTTTGGATTGATGGGTTGCTTGGGTTTTATAAGATGGGTGCTTGATTTGAGTGAATTATGATTTGAATTTGATCTGGGTTTTGCTTGATTTTGATAAAAGATTGGGACTTTGATCATTGATTGGTCCATGATTATGGCATAATTTGGTTTACTGGGGTGAAATTGAGTTGAATATATGCATGATTAGTTGCTCAAGAAATTGGTGTGATCTAGTTAGTTACTGAAACTATTGAAATGCTAATCTGAATTGTTGGAATAATCAGATGAGCTGAAGAAATGTGAATCCTTGGGTAGTTGATCATGTATGTGAATCCTTGGGTAGTTGATCATGTAAATAAATATTTATGGATTGCTTTTAAATCTCGGTTGCACTGGCTTCTGCTTTATATCGAAGCACAAATCAAACACGATCAAGTTGAATTCCTTGATGTCCTTTTGAGTTTTTCAATGGCAAGATTTGTGTGAGAAGATCTCAAATGACCTTTATTTGGACTCTCAACCTGCCATAGGCAATTCTGACTTCTGAGTCTTTAGAGGAGCATTGCGTAAAATTTGAGTTTTTGATTGAATATGCATGATTTAAGTGACTCTTATTAGCTTAAAAAATAGGCCGTCTTTCTGAAAGAGGTAGTAATGTTTTTGCTGCAAGGTTGAAATGGTTAGTGTTCAATGTTGATACCTAACGTATTCCTTTTCATCTCGTACATGAGTATTTATTCTACTCTCATTCAAATGCCAACCCGCCATTGGCAGGGATTTCACGAGGGGAATTGTATTCAAGCTAGAAAGTAGAGAACGCGTACAAATATTAGTGTATTTAACTTCGTGCTTTCAAATTGCTTTGCCTAGGTTTGGGAATGTATATCAACAAATGAAACAGTGTGTTTACTGTTTTTTTTTTCTTTTGCCGGAAGAGATGCTTTGCATTTCTAATGTATGCTTGGTGTGTATGGGTGAACTGAACGGAGTCAGTTATAGCGATCCCGCCACTGTAAAAAAATATGCTAGGCGTGCTCAATTGGGTGAAATTTTGGAAATTCAGGTGACTGAATCAACAGACTTCACTCAACTGGTGAATGAAGAAACATGGCTATCCTCATCAAGATTGGTTGTAAAACCTGATATGCTGTTTGGTAAGCGTGGGAAGAGTGGCCTCGTAGCTTTGAATTTGGATTTAGCTCAAGTTGCAGAGTTTGTGAAAGAGCGGATAGGAAAGGAGGTTGGTAGCTGTTCAGTGCAACTTTGTTAGGATTCATTATTTTAACTTGTGCTTCCTTTTGAGAGTTTGAGGCACTAAGTTAATGTTTTCATTGTTGAGATAATCCAAATGTCTTTCGTGACATGATTTTTTTTCTCCTTTAAGGTTGAGATTGGAGGTTGTAAGGCACCCGTTACAACATTTATCGTTGAACCATTTGTTCCGCATGATCAAGAGTTTTATCTCTCTGTTGTGTCGGAAAGGCTTGGTAGCACTATAAGCTTCTCAGATTGTGGTGGCATTGAGATCGAGGAGAACTGGGACAAGGTATGTACTGGGAAGGCTGAGTTTTTGTTGCTTAATAAGTCGAATCAGTCTTTAGAAAGAAAAAAAATCTGAAAACACTTTCCATTAAATTGTACAGGTCAAGACTATATTTCTCCCATCAGAGAAACCATTGACAAGCGAGTCTTGTGCTCCATTGATTGCCACACTTCCCTTGGAGGTACTTCTTATTGTTAAATGTTTTTGCATGAAAGACCTAACTTTCTGTAAATTAAGTCTGAACACCAAATTACAAAGGGGAAGATTATGTAATTTGTACTACCGTGTTAAGGATACTAGTTTCTGATTTGCATCAGTACCTGCTTGCGTATTCTGTGTTATGTTTCTCAACTTCCATATGTATTGATAATTACTCCGTAGTTCTGCTCTATTTTTGCTTATTCTTAATAGAATATAAACGGCCCTCAACCATCGCCTTAAGGTTTTGGTTGAGGGCCGTTTATATTCTATTAGAGCCAGAGGTCACGAGTTCGAACCCTGGCAGCCCCCAATATCTCGAACTCTCAAGTGGAATCTCAGCACACGGTACGGGGGAGCCGGTGCACACTAACCACTCTTCAAGCCCAAAGGGCATTCGAGTGAGGGGGCGTAATAGAATATAAACGGCCCTCAACCATCGCCTTAAGGTTTTGGTTGAGATGGTTTGTTAACAATTCTTACAGATACGGGACAAAATAGGGGATTTCATCAAGGGTGTCTTTGCGGTTTTTGTTGGTAAGCCTTGTGAAAAGATGTAAAAACATTTCAAATTATTTATTGAGATATTTCATAAGATGGTGGTTTCTTTGAGTTAAATCATTTGCTGGCTTTTATATACTTACTTCATGTTGCGGCATTTTCTATGTTTCAGACTTAGACTTCAGTTTTCTGGAGATGAATCCTTTTACCCTGGTTAATGGGGAGCCGTATCCATTGGACATGAGGGGCGAACTCGATGACACAGCTGCTTTCAAGAATTTTAACAAGTAAACTTTTCGGCCGATGCGTTTTCTAGATTCATAGTTAGAGCACATTTTTCACCTGTTACCTTTTGTCTTTTATCTCACAGGTGGGGAAACATAGAGTTCCCGTTACCTTTTGGTCGTGTCCTAAGCTCCACAGAAGGATTTATTCATGCTTTGGATGAAAAGGTATCTTCAGTACTTTCGCACTCTCAGCTGCCTACTTTGTTTAAACTGTTGATCACTTTCTCATTTTGTCTCAGTCGTGTATCATGGTCTCAATTCCTAGATTCCTATCCAAATATACTAGTGCGATTGTTTGTATTGGAATCGCCTTGCAATATAGTTACATGTCCGTGATTGAGTTTTCTTAAGTCATGGACTTCCAAATTATAAAAGGGTTTTTAACCTGGTGATCAGCATTACCCTGCAATGTTGTTTGGTTTTCTTTGTCCCTGTGTCCCGACTTGATATTTTGTGACCTATAGACGGTCACATACAGGAGGACAAACTGAGAAAACATGATAGTATTAATTTAGATTTAGATTTATGTCTCAGATGCATGTATATTGGGTTCATATCATATCTACTTTTCTTCGCTAAGATACTTCTTTTACCTTAAAGACAAGTGCATCTTTGAAATTTACCATTCTAAACCCAAAAGGACGTATCTGGACCATGGTTGCTGGAGGTGGTGCAAGTGTTATATATGCTGACACTGTAAGTTGCTTCCCAAATCGACCTCCTCTTGTAGTATCTGTGAATCACTTCCTTACTATTCTATCACTCGTATATTACAGGTTGGAGACTTGGGTTATGCATCAGAACTCGGGAATTACGCTGAGTACAGTGGTGCTCCTAATGAAGAAGAGATCTTGCAGTATGCTAGGGTGGTCATCGATGTAAGCATCTCAATCACTCTTATCTGTACTTATGTTTTGGCGTCCAACTACTATGTATTGCTGAATAAATCGCGATCATTGTGCTTCTATCTTGCAGTGTGCCACTGCAAATCCTGATGGTCGTAAAAGAGCCCTGTTGATTGGCGGTGGGATTGCCAACTTCACTGATGTTGCTGCCACATTTAGTGGGATCATCAGAGCTCTTCGTGAAAAGGTATTCCTAGTTATGCCATGAATACCTTTCTTTTTGGTCGAGTTTCAAGGGACCCACAAGGACAATGTTGTCGTACTCTAAGTATGTTCTTATTTCCATAACTAAATTGCTGAGTTGACTTTTCCACGATTCTCATTTGGTAGGAATCTAAACTGAAAGCAGCAAGAATGAATATCTTTGTTCGAAGAGGAGGTCCAAACTATCAAACAGGGCTTGCAAAGATGCGTGCACTTGGACAGGAGCTTGGAATCCCTCTTGAGGTACGACATGAACTTTATCCTGTTGTACCGTCGTTCAGATTTTAAGCTGTTTAAGATATGAATACTGCATGATTTCTTTTTGTGACTGTAAAGATCTGCATTTCTGCCATGCTGCCAGTAAATTCATATTTATTCTGCTCATATCTGTAATTATTTGTGTGTTCAACGCTTCAACTTGATCAAAACTCTGCATTATTAACTACTAAAGGCGGTCAGTTATATATATAGTTCGACTGTAGAAATGGTTCATTCATCCAAGGATTATCTGATATAACTTGATCGCTACGTTTCTGTAGGTGTATGGACCTGAAGCTACCATGACTGGAATTTGCAAGCAAGCAATCGACTGTATTGTGGCTAAAGATTAACCAACTTTCGATCCTCTAAACCTGCACTGCACTGTCAACGCATTTCGAGAATACTTAAGAGCTTTGTTATCATCCTAAGGATTTCTCCATATTTTAGCCGAAACCACAAACACACCTCCTTTATAGTATTAATTACTACATGGAATTCACTTGCATTTGTACTTGTGATTTTTCAGACGATTTTTTCAATCAAGTGATCCGATCAAGGCTTTGAGTATGGAACTAAAAGGGTGGATCAATCAATATTCTGAATCGTCGAACTATAAGTAACACACAATCATCGTCGAACTTTTATTGTTTTACAACAATAAAAGGGTGGATCAATCAATTTTAATTATCGATATATTATTAATAGTTTAAGCAATATACGAATACATTATTTTTGTTGTATGTTTTTTAATGAACATGATCTTTTTCACAAATTTTCCGATTGGCTTACCCTTTGTTTAAAAAAACATACTCAATAGTACGGATTAAATACAAATTTTCTCAATGGCTCCGGCGACCTGATGTATTCATAACTCAATAAGTGTTATACAAAGACTAAAATCGACGTCTTACCAGTACTTTATCAAACACTGAATCTTCATCTTCTGTAATACGAGTACAATTCAGGGACGAATTACATACACAGGGCAGGAGTAAAATCTACACATATATCTTACTCCGTATTATATATAATCCCTGTAAATTACGGCAATGCTACACTCTTATAAGCCCCTCTTTTTCTACACAAATACAGTAGTATACTGTACTATATTAAGGTAAGCTAGAATTTACCTACATTGCTCCATATTTAAGGGTTTCCCACCTGAAGGGCCCAAAGCACCCGACAACTTGTGGAGCGCTTTTAAACAGGAGAGCCGTGCAAACACAAACCACAGCAATCGCCACTAGAGACATCATAACCGGTCTGAACTTGAGTGGTGATGCCCCAAGTCGGTAATCTGGCATCTGCTCACAAAGTTTGCAGCTTCGACTCACATGTGGCTTCTCTGTGTAGAAGCTGCTATTGAACTCTATGGATTTGAGTTTATCTATTTGAGTTTGGCTCAGTTCTATGCGGGATATGGAAGGGATGTCAATCACCACTTGTTTGTCGGCTGACTTCTGGCTCATTTTTCTCTGGACCAGCTGAAGGTAGCGGTAGTGACCCCTCAAGCTTGCGTAGTCACATGGGGTCAATCCCGTGTTGTCTCGTGCATTTTTCCAAGCTTTAATACCAACCTAAACAAAAGAAACCACATTTAAGCCTCATGTTTCATGAAACAAGTTGCTAACCGCTATGTGGAGTGTGCATGAGAATGTTATAAAGATGAATTACCATTCCAGGGTCTTCAAGCAGTGCATCCAAGACATCCTCTGAGCCTGCACTACTAGCCGCTATGTGGAGAGGGGTCAACCCACCAGCTCCAGCCATATCTGGCCGGAATAACATGCTACTGAGTGGCCCACAATCTGGCTGCTTCTGATCCACAGCTAATGTATTTTCAATAATATTGTTTGGTGGCACGTACCTTAACAGAAACTCGACCATCAGCCTGTTATTTCTTTTAACAGCAGAATGCAAGAGAGCAATATCTGCCAGCCCATCCTCAATCGATGCATAATTCCCGACATCGACTATTCCACTATAAAGGAAGTCCATTAGCTTCCTTAGCACAGCACACCAGTCGTGGTCCATTGAGAACTCGACGAGCAACCTTAGCCGTTCAAAAGAGAAGAGATTCAAGGGAGACCCATGTTGGTTCTCCTTCAACCTCACACTGTTTCTGTGAAGCAGCCAACCCATCTCATGCACAAAGTCACGAGCTGGACATTTTGCTTCTGTTTCACCATCCTGGCTACTTTCCATCTCTATTTCTCCTTCCAGCATGCAAATCTCATAACAAACTTCAGGTTCGGCAACTATAAACGGAAAGAAGCAACCACTCAGATCATAATCTTCCACCTGCATACAATAATTGCCAGGATCTTCATGTTCAATACCTTCCATCCCAATTATTGTCCCCATTAGTTTTTTATCCATCCCGAAATAATTATGCCCTTAAATACAGACCATAAACAAAATTTTATGAGTTTTAACTTTTAACATTAAGCAACAAAACTTCCTTGACTTTTTCTAAATGATGTTTAAAATAACTGTGAGAAAAAACAAATTGAAAGACAAAGAGGATGGCCTACCTCGATAAATCCCCTCCCGGGTAAATTTGGTACAGAGCAAGAGAAGCTGAGAGAGTGGATCTCATCCTGCTCAGTATGGGTGTTATTACCGTCCACTAAACGAAAACAATCCTCCTGGACCAAATACTGTCCTTCTATAGCACAAAGTAGCCTAGCAAAATATCAAAACAGAGTAAAATATTAGCCAGGGTAGTCAGCTGTCAAGCACGAATCTGAAAGCGAACAACAAAGGGTGTGGAAAAAGGTTATATCACGAATATCCTAGTACACGTAAATGAACGTTAGTTGACAAGTAAAGAAGCTCATAAATATGAGTGGAGTACCTGGAAGTGGGTCCAGATAGATTAGAACCCCTGACCACCAGCTGCACTTTCTCACCAGTGGGAAGTGCGACAGGACTTATGCTTGAAATTCGACTCCTGGGACTTGTAAACGGTAATGGTGCATCCAGAATAAATTGACCTTGATCAATCAAAATAATTGAGTTTTGTTAAAAGACAGGCAGTGTACAAAATTTGCTTCTCCATAGCAGATTCAGGTTGCAGATACATTGTTTTCCGTTACAAAGTGCCGTGAAAAGCAACGATATTTCGGGTGCACCAACGGACACCTTTCGAATAAATATTCAAATTATGGTCGCGACCTGTTATGTTATGTTCATGACACGCCGATACCGCAACTGAGACCACAGTCAAACACATTTTTGGATCAACAGGACAAAGGAAATTTTCTAAGGATAAATAAGGAAATGGTGCTTGATTCAACATATAAATTAATCACCCAAAAAACCCGGGAGTCAAATGGTCACTACTAACCATCACAAAAAAATGCTGCACGTTGTTGTATTCTGGTGTAGATCCATCCCGTCTTCCATAAAGGGTCATCTGACGCATCCAAAAGTCTGCTTACATTTGAGCTCATGTTGCGGCAAAACTGCGTGTGATATCAAAGTGTAAATTATGTCCCTACTATGAAGAAGAAGACAAAATAAGCACCTAGTCAAAAAATAAACCTTCTCCCATATTGATGTATTTAAGCGAAGATAGAGCGTCAAAACAATACAGCCAGGTCTGATGTATCCCTCAATATCCGTAGGACTGTGAGACAACCAATCAAGAATCTGAAAAGCATATATTCAAATAAACAAGAACATGAGCTGAGGATTATGAAACTGTCATAGCAATGAATACAGTAATAGCAAGAAAAATAGAGGCAGGAGGAACTACCTGTGTTCGTAGTACATTGGGCAAGTCGTTTGGATCCTTATCAAACAGCTTAAAAACAATCCGATCCGTGCGACACTGCAGCAAAATAGACATGATAAGAAACTACAATGCTTCTTTCTGGCTTGTCTCTTTCAAACGAAAAATCTCATGATTACACAAGGTAAAACAGAAAAAGGAACTACATTAGTTTGACAATTCACTTTAGCTGCATGATGCATGTCCCACATTCCAAAGAGTTAGCCACAACACAACAGAGCACTTCAATTTAAACCAACACATGAACTTCTCCACAAAATAACATCTATTACCCTTAAGAGACGAATCAAAATAACATAGAAAAGGAGCTTGTTTGATAGAGGTTAGATGGTACCTGTGTTTCACCACTACTGGAACTAGATCGACCTGAAGTAGTCGCCGAGTTTCCACTAGTTGGAGGTGGGCTTGGTAAAGTTTGTTCAGCCCAACATGTTCCACTGACAGAACCAGTGCCATTGGCCAGGTCATCTAGACAATCTTGTGAGTCATCATAATAGACAGTATTCAAATCGATGCCACCAAGCATTTGTTTTCCTACAGAAGGCTCTATCACACTTTCTTTTGCAGGAAGAGTACCACCTGTAGTTTGCAACACTTTTGGTTGTAGCGTAGATGTGGTATTCGGTATGTCACTCGGCTTCTCCCTCGGTAATGACCCTGTCTGTGCATAAAGTGTGGTTTGTGATGGTTCTTCATTCCTTGAATGGTCCTAAACATATTTAACAACCATAGTGAGAAAAATAATGGCGGAAAGAGAGATAACTACCAAGTTACAATCAGCCGAGCAAGATCAGACACCTTTTCTGGTATCCCGTTAAATGTTCCGACATTAGGTGAACCCTGAGATCCTTGCAATGTCCTAAATGTATTGTTTCCACCAGATACAGCAGCAACATTCTGCAAAATCTGAGAAAGAAGGTCTTGGTCTGTTGCCTGATTTGAAGCATTTGCTACATTTTGTAAACCAAACAAACTGAATCAATGAAGGAATATGGTCACATATAGCAAAATGCCAAAATGGTCAAAGCAAACTGGTCATATGCAGCATCTAAATGAAACAATTGAAGAGCACAAGCCAATTTGTATAGCCATAATAGTTGGGCCTCAACCATCACTTTAAGGTTTTGGTTGAGTTGGTTCGTCTAACAAAAAAAGATAAAAATATGGATAACAGCGTTCACTCCGCTTGTGGTGCATTGTGCGTATGTGCAGTTGTGCGAAAAAGTGAGGCCCAAGGCAATTCAGCTAGTGCCTTGCAGTGCACTTTATACTAAGCTGATAAAGGTCTTATGGTATACCACTGAATATTTTTCGATTGTTGAAGAACTTCCAAAACAGTCAATATTTTTACGATATGAACCAATACAGCGGTCCATATATAACCAAGACTGATACACGACATGATTGATCAAAAAACAAGTAGCAATAAATTGCACCACCATCTCATAGTACACCATTCCGATTACTGAATAAGTGACAGTCACTGCAATTAGATACCACAAAATACAAGGAAAAAACAATACAGCTCCATCATCAGACTCAGGTGCAGATCTAAAAATTTGAAACACGACATCAAATTTAAAAAACTTACTGTGCATATTGGATAATACCCTGATCAGAAGATTAAGTATCTGTCCAGCATTAATTTCATCTGTCCCTAAACCAGTATTGAGAGAAGTTTCAGGTTGAGTTTTTCGTCTCCTTTTGTTATGTCCAGCGAGTCGTTTTCGACAGCTTCTCTTATCACCATCAAATTCTTGAATAGCATGGAACCTGCTGCACTGTTGACAAAACCTTTGCACGATATTGGCCACCACAACGTCACTGGCCTTTGAGTGCATTTCGCAAACTTTATGACGTCTATTGTAATCTCTAGAATTTCTAAGATCAGTTGTACAACCTTCTACTTGGCAAACAGGGTTAGAAGTTCCGACATTCTTCCCACTTTTCCCCTTCCTGTTATCAACTTCTGCCTCTACGATAGGATAAACTTGTTCACCCAACTTCAAATCAACAGGCCCAGCTTCATCATTCAACTCCTCGTCCTCATGAACGACAATAATCCGCTTTTTCTTTACTGATTCCCGAGTCCCATTTTCATTAATTCGATTATTTTCTTCAGGACAAGGCAACATGCCATTAGATGCATCAGCATTAGCTCCAAGTTGAAGCTCGGGCACATGATCATAAGGTCGGGGATTCAAAGGGGTGGCTCGAAAAAGATCACCATCCCAATTCCAATCATTCAAATCCCATTCTAAAGTCCTCTTCCCCACCGCCTTCATCTCGGCCATGATGTCACCACAGCACCATAAACAACCAAAACAACCTCCAATCCCTCAATTAGGAATCAATTCTCACCAGCAAATCAACTTCAATTGCTATGTGATCACTCCACAACTTAAAACCCTGATTACTCGCACAACTTTCAAAAGATACCCTCTGAAATCTGAATTCAACAATGAATGAACTTCAAAATTTTCCCCCAAAATCAAAAGGGGAAATCACACCAACAAAATTATCAATCCAAAGAAGAACAACCCACATGCCAAATTGGACTGAACAACCAATATTTGAGCTCAATCAATCAACATCAGCACCAAAAAAAGAATACCCACCTAACAATTAGCAACACAAATGAAACTACATCTTTTCAAATCACATAAACTTCATCAAATCAAACACAAACACAAACACAAACACAGACATGAACATAGCAAGAATCAAATGAGTAATCTGACCTTGAAAATTTGGGGATGAAGTGCAGTGACAAAATCTACTGGGGGAGTGCTTAACTGGGAAGAGATAAGCTGAATTGGGTCAAAAAGTAATTAAAAATGCAAACTTTAATAATCCCTTTTTCCAATTGGGTCGTACTAATTGAAGGGATTTCTGGGTGTTGAATAGAGTTTTTTATTTTTTGATTAATTTTTTTTGGTGGAAAAGATTAGTCTTCTGGAAATACTACTACTAGTAGTAGTACAAAGTATATTAAATTGTGAAGAGAGAGTAGGGCACACACAGCAATTGATGTGTTTTGTTTGTTGAGACTCAGAGTCAGAGCTACAGAAAGAGTTAAAGAGGTGCGCACAAAGTTTGATTGGATTCATAGGACTCAGAGTGGACCAAGTAAGGAAGTTAGCCAACTATGGTTGCTTTACCAAAAATGTGTCAACTCTGTCTAGCCTACCATTCTCGATTCACGTTTTCCTTAATAGTCACGAAATCAAACCTCGTACTTCTGTCTTAATCACTAAACTAAGGCTGTTACTGTTTGTGAGTCTTAAACTCTTTATAGCCTACCATTCTCGATGCCAAGTGGAGTAAATCGTAGTTGAGGTATAAAATAACATTGAAGGGGTGTTTGGTTGGAGCTTTAACGTGTCTCTTGAACGATAAAACCTATCCATATTTTACCCGCTCACATAACTCTATTTGAGAGGTTTAGTCTCATACCACAATAACTAGACTTGTCAAAGATGTTACGCGAGTCAGATCATACGTGTAATACTACTAGTGTTTTTTTGGTAAAGTAATGCGTAACAACGATAAAGAGGAAATTTTAGATCACTTAGAATCTGAGTATACCTTGGGAAGAAATGATCCAGACGTAGATCCTATAAATACTACCTAGATCCTACCCTTTGTCGTCCCTAAGTATAATTCTAGAAATTTCATTTTGGACAATCGAAAAAGCGTAATAGATAAATGATGTACTAAAAACAATTCTATTAACAACTACAGAGTATGATGTTGATTAATACGAGTACTTTATTTTATTTCTTCAGATAATACGGAGTATTCGTATTCGTATCCGTATCCATATCTGTATCCGTGGACTACTAACTTTGACTTTAATTCAAAAGTATGAGTAATCCTGGCAAAGTCACAAATGAAGAAAAGTCATCATCCTCCAATCTTCCATGTTCCTTATGAATAAAGTATGAAACAAATGAAGATGCTTGCTTAATGCTCTTATTAGATACAGATGTTACAGACATTAATCATTACCAACATGTTCTTCTCATCCAACACAATCCAATAATCAAGATGCTTTATATATATATACTATACACACTAAAAGTCAGTAATTATATACTAATATTGGCGTTTTGCCACTTCTAATTTTCAACAGAGACCGTCTCTTTAAAGTTTTTGTAATATACTCGTATATAGGAGTATATATGTTTGTGCTATTAAGTAAAATATGCAGCAACAACTTAATAACCCTACTATATATTTGAACCAACCAATCAAGTGTATATGTAAGTATGAATGAAAGACAATAATCAAGGAAACAAGATATTACCCAAAAAGAAACTAGCACCCCCCCAAAACTACATATTTACTCTTGTTTTACTGTCTCCCAACAATCTAACCGATAGCGCAAGAGCTTCAGCTTGTTTGAAGCAATGCCAATGCGCGTGCTTGTTCACGATCTTGATGCATTTTTAGATGATAGTGTAGGAATTAGGATGCGAAACTATCTCTTGGCGAGTCAATGTCCAAGTTATTCCTTCTTTGTCTTCGATCCTGCACACCCCACCCACAAAATCATTAGGCCATCTTTGTCTCATGTCTGGTGCTAAATATTTCGCTCTGATATCAGTATGATTATTGACTTGAGTTATGTTCCAAGCGACAGTCTAGAAGCCCGTTAGCAAAGCTTAGTTGGTAAGAGGACATGGAGTTCGGACTTCCATCTACCACAATGATACTAATGATATACCTACAAGGTCGCAACAATTTGAATACCGTAGAAGGGTTTGACAATATACCTCACGAGGTATGGGGTACTCCTCTGACTCAAGCATGCGTGCAACTTGACCCATTTTAGGCCGTTTTTGAGAATCTGGATCAACACATCTCAAAGCGGTCAAAAGAGCTCTTTTAAGGGCCCTTGTTGATGGCGCAGTATCAATGCTGGGATCTACCACCTCGTCTGCACGCCTATTAGCAACCATGGTTTTCAGCCAGTCCACAAGATTTACCTAAAATCATTAGATTCCATCATATAAGAAATCAGACTGATTTCAAATCCAAGGTATCCTAGAAACTGAAAGCTTGAACGATTCTGCAGTAAACACGGATCTCTTTTTCCTGAGGTTTACTATGATCAATTGTCATTAAAATACTCCTCATGTATTTTCAAAAAGTTGGAAACTTTCAGATATTTGAAGGGAGTATGTGCCAGTCTCATAGGTCTAAATGTATAATGATTGAAGTAGCAAAAATCTCAGAAATCTTTACCTCGTTTTGAGGACGACCATAATCAACGGGATCCCTCCCAGTAATAGCTTCCAATAGAACAACTCCAAAACTATATACATCACTTTTCTCATTTAGAAGGCCGCTGTTAGCATACTCCGGAGCCACGTACCTTGAACACAGAATAGGGTCAGAAACAAGAAACGGTAAAAACTAAAAACATGAAAGTGTTTGAAGTAAGAAATTTAGAACAGATTATTATTAGAGATAAAACTCACCCAAAAGTTCCCATCACCCTTGTGGCAATGTGAGTCTTTCCAGCACCGAGCATCTTTGCCAAACCAAAATCAGAAACCTTTGCATTAAACTCGTCATCTATCAGTATGTTACTCGACTTTATGTCACGATGCACCACCTTAGGCTCAATGGCTTCATGCAGGTATGCAAGGCTGAAACCAATATACTGCAATCAGTTTTTTTATGTGATAAACCAGAAACCATAAATACTGATGCGAATATTGCAGGACTTACGCCTTTGCAGTGCCAGTAAGAACCTTCATGCGTGCTTCCCAAGTGAGATTTCCATGCTCTCGCATTGCACCATGAAGCCACTGCTCCAAGTTTCCGTTATTCACATACTCATAAACCAGCAGCCTATATTACATTTTCAAATGAAATTAATTGCTGACAGCAAATGCAAATGTGACCATGTCAAAAGATATTATGCATTGAAGTTGTTATCGTGTTTCTAAAAGTTTTTACCTATGCGTCCCTTCAATGCAGTATCCAAGAAGTCTAACTAAGTTCTTATGCCGCACATGACCAATAGCTTCTACCTCCACCGTGAATTCCTTCTCTGCTTGTCCGCTGCAGTTAAAGCAGCAAACCAGTTCAGTAAATATATAATATGCTGAAGAATGGCAAGATATAGATAAATGAAAAAGGCGAAATCTACTGAAAAACCTACAGATTGTTAAAAAGCCTCTTGACGGCAACTTGAGTCCCATTGATCAACTCGCCATGGTAAACAACTCCATATCCTCCCTCACCAATAACATTCTGTTTAGAAAACCGGTTTGTGGCAGTTTCAAGGTCTCGTAAGGTGAACCAGTGACCCCAACCAAGGTGCGAGATTTCAGGGAGTCCAGATAATGGAGAAGGCGCAGTTACAGGCTGTACACAAGCAGCCTTATGCTCATCACACTTTCCCGACCCATTCTCCTTAAAATGCTCATACCCGTCTTTGTCTATATGAGTAAAAGAACCCGAACGACTACCATTCCCTTCATTTTTAATTTTCTCGACTTTAGGATGAACCAACAGTCTATGTGTATCCTTCTCATGGAATTGGGTGACAAGTTCTTCATCTTTGTTCTGTGAATTGTGATCCACTCTAATCTCCCTAATTTCCTTTGAAATGGAAGGGATTTGGCTGACAGGTAGGCTGTTGTTGTTGTTGGTTCTTTTCGGTCTCTTTCGGCCACAGATGCACAAATAGAGTAATATTGAGAGAATGATGACAATCAAAGATCCAAAGACAATAGCTATTAACTCCCACACCCTAACACCACCAACTGTTTTGGTCAAGCCTGCACTCAGTTGAGATGCCATTGTTTTGTTGATTAATGGAAACACCTTTCACAAAAAAAGCAGAAAAATGTAGGCAATTAGACAATTAGACAATGCCTAATTATGTGATAATAATACTAATAACATAGCAGTCTGATTGATTAACTTTCGAGATCATAATTGCTACCACCTACCAGCAAGGGGAATCTAGCTAATAGCAAAGGGTACCACTCACTACCCCAAACTTACAAAAATAAGGTTAAAATTATCGACTTTTGCTACCCCAAATTCGTAAAAATATGATCTTTTCATGCATAGTAAGCAAATATAATGAACTCGCTGCCCAAAATTCTAGTTCTAGATTCGGCCATGCCTACAAGGCCCACAATTTTAAGGAAAGTGTTGTAATTTCACAAGAAGTTAGATGCCTCAAATGACTACACTGCATATAGCAAAGTTACTCTGAAACCATAATTACAAAACAATACATACTGACAAGGGAATTGAAGAATAAATATACCAGGACAGAACTATAAGAGCAAACAAAACAGACTTTCAGAACCAATCAAAACACAAGACAGGAGAACAAAACAGAAACATAACTACACCTACCATATGTCAATCCAAATTTCACCTACTTTATCAGCGAATAAATCTACCAAGAGACGGTTTCGCGTAAACATAACACGAAACATTCTTTATAATCCACTGAAAACTAAAATGGCAACCACCCGTATGAAGGGGCGAATCTAGGGATAAAATTGTGAGATAGTATATCTGAAAAAGGTGTCATTTTTACGAACTTTGGGTAGCAAAAATTGATAATCTTAACCAATTCCGTACCTGGGTCTCACGATAAACTTACTGTGAGACCGTTTCATTTGAGAATTAAAAATCTCACCTCAGAAAGGCAGTAGTGCAGTCAGAAATCAGAATGGCATATTGAAATCCAAGAAATAGCCAGATGGCAGAATCAGTTCCACATTAGAAGCATTGAATCAAAAGTAGTGAAAAAGATGAAATCATGAAGTGGGTAAGATGAAATGGAAGTAGATGAAGAGAATAGTGTGGAAATGAAGAATTTGTTGATGTTGGGAAGGTTTAAAGGAGAAGGAAATAAAGGGAGGGAGAGGGAGAGGGAGAGAGGGAGTAATCAGTGGTAGGTTAATGAGAAGAAAGAGAAAGCAATGTCCATTCCATTCTATTACTTCACTTGTTACTTTGTTGAATTTTGTTGGAAGTTTGCATACTCAGTAGTGAAACACAAGCATAAAACATGGAAGCTTCCTCCTCCTCCTCCTCTCTTTTATTCAAAATAAAAAAAAAAATTACAGGACGAGTAATTACTCAAAGACGATCCCTCTTTAAATTTATTGAAAAATAGGTAGCTTTATCATAAAAGAGTATATTCCTCCGAATTCTTATCATTGACACGTTTAATCTTATACCCACTTTCTATTTTAGGCCATAGATATGTGATTCATATTCACCCATTAATTTCTCTCTTTATTCTTCTTTGAATTACTCATTTTTTCTTCCTTATTTTTCATCAAAAAAATTATAAGAAATGTACTTTTGTTATAAAAATAAGTACAAAACAAAATTATCATTTAAAGTTACGTCTAATATAGAATAATAAAATAAATACTCCTTCCGGTCACTATTTATTGCCCCGCTTTCCTTATTTGGTAGGTTATTTTTTATTGCCCCACTTCTCCACTTTCCTTTTATATCATATCCAAATTACCATATTATCCTTATTTTTATCTTTTATTTACAAGATATGTCATTGATTTTTATACTTTAAGTCTCATCATTCATTTCTTTATCATTTTATATTCATTTTTTACTACATATTAAGGCCCATCATAATTTCTTTTATCATATAATATGCAAACCTTATTTTCTGTGCAAAAGTTAACAAGACGAAAAATTATGACCGAAAAAAATATAAATAAGATATATGGAGTGAAAGATATTGAAATCGTCTCATCTTAAATTTGGTGTAAAATGAAATATAGGAAGAAGTAAAAATTGAAATGATGAGTTATTGAGAAGTTCACTTCTGACTTGTGAGTAATGAAGGATCTCAAAATTCCATGTTCTCAGAACTTCTGACGGTGGTGTACTGCTCTGCTCTTAAGTCTTAACTGTTGGGCAGATTTGTTTTTTTATCTGCACTACTCCCCCTCATTTATTCCATTTTTTAAACGGTTATGTTAAATACTCCTCTCTTCATAACCAAACACACAATTTGTTTTTTTACATTTATCGAGACACGTTTTATACCTTCAATATCTTTCATTTTACATTACTAAAAATTCTAAAAATGTGATATTCTTACTCTACTCATCAAGATGAATCAAACAAGATCCCACATGACCATATTTTATTTTGTAGATTGTCGAAAATATCGAAGATTCTCTTGACTTATGGATAGTGGCAAAATGAGAGGTGATGTGTTGAAGAGAGGGAGTACAACCCTAACGATTGTATATGCATTTAAAATCTTCCAATTTTAGTATAAATATATGGATTTGAGCCCAAATTACACATACATCAACACAATTAATACATGTATTAAAGGATTATTTCCTTATTTGATTTCTTAAATACAACCCAAAGGGTTGTATATATCATTTTCCTTTTTTAAAATTAAATTTCCTAAATAATTACACACAAATTTTAGGGACACATCCCTTATTAAAATGAGTAGGTCTCCTGAGAGACGGTCTCTCGTTAACTTTACTGAGAGACTAAGTACAAATGCGAGTAACAGTGGTACCAAACCTAATAGAAGCAGGTACGATTAATATAAAAAAGTATACAAATATAAAGAGGGTACACTTCTTATAAAAACAGGTACAAAACAAAGTTGTCCTTTAAAGATATGAATAGAACATAAAGTGGTACTGAAGAGTGGTCTCTCATACCGTCTCTCCCAAGATTTTGTGTATTAAAATTAGTTAATCTCATGTGAGACAGTCTCACAATATGATTATTGTGAGACTTCTCACGTAGGAATAATTTATTATTTTAGTAATTTCCTCCAATGTGAGAGGTTTCACAGTATTCGTATCGTGACACCGTCTCATCGGAGAATTTGTGTAATAAAATTACTGAGAATCCAATTTTTATTACTAAGTACTCTGTATATGTTTTCATGTACTTATTCGTTTAAATTAGATGTCAGATGACTCTCAATATGATAATTTCATTTTGTACTTATTTTTATAATAAGTATAGCCATTTTCATTGTAAATTGTAATCATTTTTATTACTCGTATTAGTATACTTTATATGTTTTCTCTCATCTAATCCAACGTTTACCTTGGATATTTCACAACTTTTAAGAAGACGGGTAAAATGTCAAAGTGTTATTGATAAATTAAATGGTTTTATGAGTCCATTTAAAATAAAGTGGGTAAAAAATAATTATATTTTGTGTAAATAGAAAAAGAGTATACATATTGTATGGTAAGTCTTTTGTCATAAAAAGAATGTAAGGGCTCGTTTGGTTCACCATGGGAAGATGAAGTTACCAGAAACTTTAAATTCACGTGAATTTGTATTTCATGAGAATTAAAAAATATTGTTTGGTTGGTATGTGAGAAATGACTTCATGCGGGAAGTTCCTTGGTGGGGCTTGGTGAGTAACTTCCCCATTGTGGAGAAGTGGGCAACCAAACAACTCCCTAAAAATGCACTTCCTGGAAACTTGAACTTCCCGATAATTGGATGAGTAACCAAACGACCTCTGAAACTTTTATTGAATGATCCGTTTATAATAAGTGTAAAACTTGGATTGGATGAGAGAACGTACTAAAAATACTTATTTTATCGAGATTTGTACCATTGTTACATAAAATTGTAATTTGTCACACAATAAGTTTGATGACATATTTTTTTTAAGAGAACCACATGATGTGTGTTTACCTCAATTTTACCAAGTAAATTACGGAGTAACTGACAACGGCATATGGTTCATGCCTCCGATAGATATTCCCTTTGTGTGAGACTTCAAGTGATAAGTTTTTTACTTTCATTTTTAGTTGTATTTTATTTACAAGTAAGTTTTCACGAATCATATTTCAAGTGCACGTGGATAGCGGATTTTGTGTGGTTCAAATTAAATGGACGGATTTTTTATTCAGTTTATTTATCAATAATAAATAAATTTATGTTTTGAAACAAGTGAAACGTCTCAATATCTCGTAGGTAAAACCGTCTTAATTACGCAATAGTTTATGGAAAAAGTGAATGCAAATAATGGAAGTAGTACATAAAATGGGTGATCATGTAAGGAAATTGGGTGATCATCATTAATAAAAATGAAGATTGAATTGTGCATTAAACTGAAACTTTACCTGAAGAACAGACCCGGTACCTCTCATAATTAATGGACGGTTTGTCTCGACGTTGACAACATTATATTACTATTATTATTATTACTTCTCCATTCATTCAGTAATCATTCATTCTAATAATTCTAATTCTAAATTAAATCAACTACGTACAATTATTCATTTTTAATACTCCCTAGCAACGTATGTACATACCATAGTAATACATACACCATTACATACGACTTACGAGTACATAATACGTACCATTATTTTATTTATTATTGTTAATTAGTCAAAGGGGCTTATTATATTATATGCCCTACAACGCTTATACTGTATTTTTTTGATGAAATATTGTATTTAATTACATACGAGTATGTTCTACAAGTAATTTTATACTCCACCATGTTTTTATGTATTAATAATTATTACTCCGTATTATTATTCATGCAATTAGATGGTAAATGCACATACTGATCAGGTCGTTTCATCTTCAGATTCGTGTGATATGTCAACATGCCACATTTCTCAAACTTTTACGTCTTCTTACTCTTCAACTCAACGTAACTCCTACTGTGTTCGTGTTCGTGTTCGAACGATATTGAACCAAACCTTTTTTTTAAAAATATTTTATTCGACCTCTGACAAAATTTCAAAAATGAATCTTGATTTTGTATGAACAAACCACAGAAGTTAAAAAAGATACATTATATCCAATCTAAATAAAGAAAACTAAGCGCGATAAATCTTTACTAGATGGAGATTACAGTGTCACTCTTACAGTTCATTGTCTTGTACATATCCATCCACACTAATTTAATACGAGTATAAAGTTTTATTTGAAATATAAATATAAATATATGGTGTTATTAAATTTTTGACCGGTAAAACAAACCAAGCGTGGATCCTTTTCCCTTTTATGTGTTGCGGAAAGAGTGATGAAAATAGACATATGCTTGTCGCTTGATGCACAATCCTAACAACTAATGACACCGACACCTCCATCACTTTATACTTCCCTACCGGACAAGCTATTAGCTATATCTTCCTTCTTATACTTTAAATAAATAGTCAAAGCATGTGAGACATTGACATACTACTATCTTCTTCCTTCCTTCTATGCTTTTCTTATCATAGCTTTTATATACTTATACTTGTGTATGAATGTATATATGTATGTTCCAACAATAACTGTACTAATTACAATCCTCACAAATCACAATATCGGATTACCATACATCTTTCGTAAGACCATCTCTTAAAATTATTGCGGTAGAAAATATATAAGGGCTCATCGTGAACTGGCCTTAAACCCACGTTGACTTACATACTTTCCCATAGGCGGCCATAAGCCACACTTTCAAACTTAGTTCCGCCCCAAGCTTGCATGCATGTATCGGTATGAGTATGATGCATGTATGGTCGCCAATGCAATCCGTAGAACTTAGAAGCTACTCTACTCCCCCGTCGTCTCACTAAGATGAAAAAATATGTAAGGTCACGGTTAATGATAATTGTAAAAATCAGACAAAAGATGAATAAATTAAAAGGTGACTCTTTTAGAGAGACGATCCAAAAAGAAAAAAATTTATTTGAACCTAATGGCATAGTTTCATATTAATGGCATAGTTAACGACGAATTAATAATAGAAGCGCATAATAACGAGCGTATCGTAACCCTTGCGAATCTCATTGTGTTGTGTCACCTAATAACATTCTTGAAACACTCACAACGTTTTCCATGCAATTGTGGAGCATAATGTTCTTAGGTGGCTTCCATGCAACCCATTCATGTATATATTAATCATAGTTTCTTTCTCTAATCGTCTCATACTATAAGATCAGTCACTATCAAAGTCCAAAATCCACGTCATGTAACATAAAACGATTCTATACTAGAGTTTCTCATCATTTTTTATTAGTAGTTATTACTCGTAGATATTATTATTTGATTAAGATTGGATTAATTATAATAATAGTATTTGATCCCGTGAAATACATGGTGGTTAGGAAGTTGGTTTTAAGTCATACGTAATAATTATACGTATATATCAACTTAATTGGTCTTATTAACGTGATTTGGTGCATCGTCATGTTATGTTATGGGTATACGTTAAAAGTATGAAACCCTTGTATGTACGAGTACGACAGACCACTCTCGTTTTTCTTCGTTTTCTGGTAACACGTCGCCATGCCGACAGAAGAAGAATTAGAGCTAACGAGGTTTATCGGGAGGATGAGAGGGATCAATTACTCACCATAATTCCCAAAAGTTGCAAAATAAATAAATAAAATAGTTAAAAAAATCAAACTTTGACCTTTTCATGTTGTTTGACTAGTTAATACAACACTTTAAAATATTCTTATGCGACATAATGCGTTCATTTGAACCATTAAATATTTTCCGAATACAATCTACATAGTTTTTCAGGCGGTTCTAGTTTCTACCACAACGATCACAAGTATGTCATAAGATAAAGTTAGTGACAGCTGAATTGAAACAAAAGATCGGAATTGTCGTGTAACCTGTTCACCTGACCTCTTTTTAAAAAGAAAGGGGTGAACAGGTTACACGACAATTCAGATCATGTGTCATACGTAAATGACTAAGAAGAAAGTTAAGAGCTTTATAGACGAAATGAGAAGGTTATTAGTTGGCCACTTGGCCCCATGACATGAGACGTGCATTTTCGTATTCAAAACTGAAAAGCAGCAACATTTAGCTTTACATTCCAGCATTTAATTAAGCTTATCTGTACAGTTGGCCACTTTCTTGCCTATCTGAACATTCAACATTCAACAATGGGGCTGCTATATACACATAAATGAAGTCCATTCACTGATGGTGAAGTGCTTCATTACAGTCACTCTCACCCTCTCATAAAACATCATGTGAACTCTGATCTTCACACGACTCGATCAACATAAATGAGAATCGACTGATAACTGATAATAATAGAGATAAGATAACACCAATTTCAGCATCAGTTAATTTCAAGCAAATCTCCTAAAGCTCATTCAGGCTGAATTGGCACTACCGTAAAATTGCAGAACATTTACAGTTAAAAGAATATGAAAGAATGAACACTAATTTGATGCATAGTCTCTTCTAATCGAGCGCTTGCCTAGTAAACTGTAAGATATTAACAAATACTGTAAAATTTCAATGCTGAAGTTGGAGGGAAAAAAAAAAATGAAAGGATGGACAGGAACCTTCTCAGCATGATTTATGTGTGTAGATGACAGAAGCTCTATATGCATGACGGTGATCCATAATGTATCGGACACTAACCCGTTTGTTTTGCAGGCTTCACATACAAAAGCCTCCTTGTTGTTTGAGCTGGGGGTGCAAGTCCTGGGATGTCCCTAATGTCCTTGTTGTTTGGGTGTACAATCTGGGAGATGAACGATTTAGCAAAAACGTGCCATACATAGGTATCATAGATGTACATACTTCATCCACTTTTCCCAACAAATAACAGAAGCAACAAAGCAACGGCTAATGCCTCGTGCAAACAAATTTGGACTCTAAAGATGGGTAACCAGTAAGATACATTCAATGGGGTAAAATGAAGGGCAAACTGAAAGAATCTGAGGTAAACACATATGGAATTTGCTGAATGCTCAATGCAGACTGTGGCGTTGTGAATTACGACATAGAGTATTACATTACCTCTCTCTTAATTAATTTGTGTATCACGCAGAGACAACATATCATTAATCTAAGGATATTAATCACTCAAGTTCACAAATATTAAATCAATGAAAATATTAACATGAATGGTGAAGTTACCTTTACAATGATGATGGCGATAACACCACAGACAATAAGTAAGAGGAAAAGCATGATACACTTGTCAGTGGCAACCTGCAACAGCACAAACACAGATTAACATTGACGATATTATTGAGCTTTCAGTTGTAATCGTCACAAAAGATTTGGTGTAATCCAGTATACAGCCACTATAACACGATAAGAATATGCCAACCTGCCGACCAATCTCCTTCACCCAACTGAGACAGACGCCTTCTTGATTGAAAAGTGAATTGAATCCAGATCATTAACAATGCGTCCCATTTGATCAGTCTGCAGCAGAAGTATCCCTAGGTCAAACTCTGTTGGCATAGACAAAGTAGCGATGCTGCCCTCTGACAAAACTTACTTGGCCCTTTAAACTAGCAGCAGTTTGTGATCCAACCTCAATACTTTGAGCAACAACCTACAAATTCACATTACATTTAGGATTAGATTCACAGAAAAAGGCTACGACACGGCTGATTGGTCCTAGTAGAGAAAATGTCACCTGTTTAGAGCGCTCAATTGCCTGGTCAGTCTCATCCATTGTCTTAGTACCGGCATTTATAAGTTCTTGATTTGACATTGCTGCATCCATAGGAGATGAAGGTATCAGATAGAGCTTAGTTCATGCAAACTGAAATTAAAACATTTCTAAACCCTCCATAGTGTCACGGATCTCGTTTGAGATGTGGAATTGCTACCCTCCTATTATAGATAAAGTCATATCGTCACAATTCTCCACCACACCCAAACTAAACATATTGTTTCTTCTGTTTTCCCATTTAACTACAAAGTATAAAACCATGGCTGTATTCATATTAATTGAAGGGTGAGTAAATCAAAGAGACATTGTAGGTGTGTATCACACTATGCCATTCAAAAACATCACGAATACAAGGTGAGAGCTTCGTCTCACATGATGCCATCTGATCGTTTTCTTCAGCCGTTGGTTCACTGCTCCCCGCTCCCATGTCAAACAATTCCACTTTCTTATTGTCAAGGGTACTCAAATACCTACAAAATCAGGAAAAAAGGTCATTGAAGTTCATTTGAAAATAGCACAAGTGTGATAAACACTGTCACTAATAGATACACATGTGTGTGCAAGTCCCATGCTCAATAACACTATAACAGTACACGCAGAATAGACGGAATAAATTGTAAAGTAACTTCCAGAACGTTTGCCAAAGCACCAGATGTCTTAGGAATACATGTCAATAGGAATTGTTTTCCCATCTTCCAAAAGTTAAGATTAAAACTGGACTAGTTCGAAATCAAAATCAAAATCCAGGGGAACTATGTAACTTAATTTCCATAAAAGGCTCAGAAAACAGTAACCAAAGGAATATCCACACAAGAAAGCCTGGTTTAGAAGAAGGTGAGCTTACGTCTTCCTTAAGCTCACGTAAGAATTCAGCTCCTTGATCTACAAAATGTTGAATGCAAAACCAGTCAGAAAAAATGTAGTCATGAGGTTACACAAAAGAGTGTAGCTGTCACGTCTACATTGCATATCTGTAATTTATCGGCTACTAGTCTAGAATCAAAGATTCCCTATGTAATCGAGCACTTTAATACATGGAAGAGCCAAGACTGCCAACTTATAACCAGAGAAACACAAGCGGCATTATAAGTTTCTAACCATGGATTGTTTCTCATCATTTAGCCGCTTGTTGACTTCAGGCAGATTTCTGGTCTCTTCATCTTTGATTTCACGATCAAATTCCTTGATCAGCCTACAACAGGAGGAAGTTCTTCCAATTGTTAACTTTGTCGATTGGAGTCTTTGATCTTGTCCAACTTTTGGAAGCCATTACTATAAAAATCCCAAGATCGAATGTCACAAAGAGGAGATAATGAGCGAGAACAACAACACTCATAAATTGAGAAACAGTGTAGCAAAAGCATAAACAAATCAACTCAATCAAAAGGATGTATCCGACATTAAAGCCTCAATGAGTAAGTCACAAGCTCACATATTTGGACTAGCATATAATCAACTCAGAGAACAAATTTAATTAAGAATTTAAGCCAATGTTCATAAGCTGAGGAACAAATTTAACTAAAACAAAAACAATTGCTCTACTTTGTCTCGTTGATATCCAAATCTCGCTACAACACTCGAAACAGATGTTGTACCACCTCTCCATTTTCTGTCATTTCCTATAAAAACGCTCCGGATTTCATTGTGAAACGATCCAACAGCGGTGCAAGTGATCTTGATCGATGAGGAATACTAATACGAGCACCGGAACGATAACAATGTTACCATGATTCGTAACAACTAATCTTCCATATAAACAAGATAGTGAGATACCCCCTTAAAATTATAGTCGTCCCAATCAATTCCATACATTTGTTTAAATTGCCTAATCGAATGTATTATGAATATCAAATTTTTATAATTTTTAGAAATACTCAAAGATAGGGATAAAAGAAAACATGCATTGGTATAAAACAAACGTATGGAATTGATTGGAACGGAGTGAGTAATGAAAACCCACCTAAAGTTTCGAAATTGTCGACGAAAAGTACCAAAACAGAACATAGTATAGCAACATTTGCACAAGTAGCATAAGCAAGCAGGAATGAATGAATGAATGAATTGGAAGGAAGAGGGAGTGAGTGGCATACGCAAGAGCACGGAAATTGTCGCGAATTTTGCCATAGATTTGCTCCAATTGAGGATTCATAGGTAAGTCGGTCGCCATTTTCGCCGGAATTGACACTATTCCGGCATAAAAAGAAAACGAAAGACTACAGTGGAATGAGTGAGTTGAGATGATAGTATGTGTGAAGTTAGTAAGAAAGTAAATTGGGGGATTGAGGATTGGAATAAGAACCCTAGATTGATTGTGAAGTTGAATGCAGAGGTGTTTGGCGAAAGAAGAAGGGAATTTGAGTGAGAGAGAGTGGGAAGAATGAAGAGAGTGATGGTTTGTTTTTCCTGGGTTTAGTTTCTGGAACGCCACTTTGTGTTTTGAGTACAAGAAGGCAACGGTGCAAAATAAGTTCAAAAAGGTGGAGTCCCATCCTTCGTGGGCAATCCGGACCATCTTTCACCCGATTCCTCAAACTGCCGGATATGAATAACTAGTGATCTTCAAAATTTTATCGAATGTGCCTAGAGCATTATTTCGAGCTGCTCTCAAGATTTTCATGTCGAGTCAATGATTGGTCGACTTGAAGCGTTAAGTTGTCGACACGAGCTCGGGTTGCTCGCGAGCTGTCTTGTCTCATTAGAACCCCTACTGGTATGTGTTACAGCACCGTCGGCCCCAAATCGGTCTATCGTGTAAAAGCAACGATCCCAGATGCGTGGTATGAAATTCAGATTAAATTGAAACGTGGTTTTGTACGACCTCCAGACAACTCAAATTGAAATCTATAACATACATTTTTTCAATTATTGGCGGTCCAAAACAAAAATGTCTGAAATCGCACGAATTGCTGAGCATGTAAATGATTTTTCATAGGTAGATTAGATGAGTTACTATAAAATCGGTCCATTATTTAGGATAGTGATAATGTCACTCGATTGTCACTTGTTCCACTCAATTATTGTGAATCTAGGAATAAAATAAAATATTTTCCAAGGTGAAAATTGAACGGCAAAAACAGTAAACGAGTGGCATAATCAAAACCCTTGATTTAGTAAGGCCTTTTTTCACATCAGTGACTAAATTTCAGTTGAATTATCCGAATGTCTCGCTATATGTTAGCATTGGAGGGCCTCCAATTTTACGCAGTCATGTCATGTGTTTGTCTCCAGTGAGGTCGCATTTTCTATGGCAGACGTTGTTCAGCTCGTTCCCTCCGGTCGTTCTACCAGAATGGAACGAGCAATGCCACGCTCAGACATTAGTCGTCGAGGACAGGTTGTATTTATATTATATTGGCTTTCAACATGAGAAAATCAAACAAAACTACATCTAAACATAGGACTAACAGTCAGGGTCAATATATATATATATATTTATGCAGAATTTTCAAGACATAAACTTATCACTTATGTATGATATTCAAACAAGATTTGGCAAATGTCGATTCCTGACCATCGTTTTCAGAATGCAATCTCTTCCATCTTCCTCTCGGCTAATTAAACTCTTTGTACTATAATTTAGAATATTTGAGGAAAGGTTGAGAAACGCCTTGGAGGTGGTCAGGAACGGGGAGGTTGCAAACAAGGGTTACCCTGGCCGAAGATATCAAATGCTTGCTCTTCGTGCTACTCGGATCCGCTTTCCATAGCTTTACTTCCCACACCTGTTGATTTCCAACTAATTAACACCATAATCGACGTACTGATCACTAATATTTTGATATATAAAGATGCCTATAATCAAAATGGACCAACCCGATTGAACATACAAAATCACATGACAAGCTGCCTAAGAAATGTCTTTAACAGTTTACAAAAAGCTACTCCGTGGTTGAGATGAGAGGTGAAGGAGGATTGATCACATGCGTTATGTGTTTTGGCTCCTTTAACAAAGGGTGACTGCCTGCCTGCCACATTGTGAAGTCTTTTCCATATTATTACTCTTAAGTTGGCAGTTGTTACTCCATACTTGTTAGAGACCAACTCACCAGGGACCATCACATTACACTTCAACTTTGTTGGCAAAAGAGATGTATGTGGTACAACCTTAGCCAACCATCATTGTCATCAACACCACTATTAAGTCAACCTTAGCTTCATCTTAATATTGTGACCACCCGAACCAAATCTGATCTGATACTTGTGACGATTATGTATGCATGTCTTGAGTTTGTGAATAGGCCAAACAACATCCTATGTACCTAGTTAAGACACGTCTTTTATTATTTCTATACATTTTGTATGTCTTATTTATGATATTTGATCAGTTATAAGGTTAAGACGATATATCCATCATTTCGAAGACCAACGGAGCCATGCAAAAAAAGGCAACAAAACAAAAACCTTCAGTTGTTAGATAGCAGGCTGATAGGGCAAGTGGCCAAGAGAGGAAAACTGATTTAAATATTTCACCTAACAAATTAAAGAAGGTTCTTTGAATTGATTTAAGACTTAAGTACGCATTGAAATTAAAGTCACCAAGTTACGCATACTCTATGTCACCCCTTTATGACATCTCATAAAAAATTCAACACATTTATGGCATGCTAGTGATTGGTACGGTCTTAGGTGCATACTGACCCAATTTTCAAAAGGTCAAATTCTTGCATATGTGTCCGTTTAAAACGAGTCAAATATAATAGATGAGACAAAAGCTACGCCTATGTGCATAGATTTAAGACGGATATGTTTGTGTTAAGGAGGTTATATTATTAAGGAGAACGACCTGAATGGTGCGACCTTGACTGAGGGGAGTGGCCTGAGTTAAGACAAGATCACCGAGCTTAGCACTCTTCATATGATCGATACTCAAGTGTATTCCGGCCACCCTCTTCATCCCACATGCTAAGTATGCTCCCATACTCGCTAACGACTCTGCTATCATTGCCGATACTCCACCGTGCAACACCTTGAATGGCTGCATTATATTCATTATACTAATCAATCAAGTTCCAATACATGCACATACTAATCAATAATGTGTTATGGCCGCACAAACAAAAAAGAGTCATAGTGTGAGTGTGTGAGCATGACATAGTGGAAATCGTAACATAATTTTGAATGGGATGGAGTATCACATACACATATACATATTCACATTCCATAATTAGGAGATATTCCGATGGATTGTCTTGAAAATAATAAGAGTCGGGTAGGGTAGGGTAGGTAGAATAACATAGTGATGAATTGAAGCGAAGAAGAAAGAGATGGAAATGGTGTATATAGGGATAAAAGAATGGAAACCTGGCAAGATTTGGCGGTAACAAGGAGGTGGCCGGAGACAATGGAAGGAGATAAGTGATCGATTTCAAAGCCGATGGCGTGCAGAATGCCGTCTAACTCCGCCGTCTTATTAGTGGTAACTCGGCTTGACGCCTCCGAATCCGATGTTGTCATTATCGTCGTCAACTTTGCAGCACTTTTGTTACTTTGGCTGGGAATAAATAAAGAGTCCGAAAGGCTGATGACTGATGACTGTGAGTAGGATTGATTGGTACGAGAAAGCTGCTTCTGCTTCTGATACTACTGTGATTTTGATTCTTATTCTTATTCTACGAGAAACCAAGATATTGTTTCCTCCTTCGTCCTTTCCTTTTATATTGGATATTGGATCAGTCAGTATGATTCAGAGCTCACAAATAGCCCAACTCACTCATCTGGGCTCCATAAAACTAATGGCTTGCATTGGCCTGCTCTTAAAACATGAGGACCCCTCCCAAATTAAAAGCCTAGCTTACAAATCAAATACAGAGTAGTCATTTTGTTTTGGGCTGGACTAGTCTTACCAAGTAATTTGTGTATTGTGGAGATACAATTTCTTCACCCAATTTAATTCCGAGAAGTTCGATTTTCAAAAATAAAAAATCGCTATCGAAACTTGTAATAAGAGTTATACTCGGTTTAACGTTTTTAATCGAATAAATTTTGATCAGTGATAACTCTTTATCATGAGTTCCAATAGTGACAGTTTTTCCAAATTGATCATTTGTAAGAGATCATTTGTCGCTTTTGAAGTTCGTGACTGAGAGTCATCATCAGTAGAAGATATTTTGACTAAAATAGGGTGTGTGCTAACCTAGGAAATGAAATAACATGGGGTACTACGTAGATCGAATATCTCGAAATATTATTCATAAAGTAAACTAATTAGTGGAGCCTCCAAGAAAAAAAGTCTTGGGGCTACCACCATTAATAGTGGTAAGCCCTCAATTTTAATTAATTTTAATTAATCATATCATTTTATTATTAGTATTTTAGTTATAATAAGTCCTCTCCTTTTGGAGAGTTTCGCCCCCATCAATTGATGGGTTTCGCTCTCTCTTCAAGGAGAGATGTTAAATCTATTATAGGGGAGAGGACGCGGAAGATCATCAGTACCATAATCGTTCATCATGTGGTATCTCAATTTATGTCAGATTGGCGGCTACAATCTATTAGGTTAGATGAATTGATTCTCGTCAAAACCTTGGAAGATCCGAAGACCCTCTTGTGAAAAGTTGTATCATTAAACAGCGATGTGTTGAAAGAGGATGTGCAGAAGCGGAGATCAAAATCTTAGTGAGAGATCTGTGTTTTAATGAGAATTTATTTTACTCAAATTCTATAGTATTGTATCCATTCAATTTCGATAGAAGTTGTAGATGTCGTATAACTTTTTATTAATGAAATGATCTATTCGCTCAAAAAAAAACTAAACTAATTAGCGTGTACTAATAATTTTTCCCATCTATGGTTACAAATTAATTTTTGTAAGACACAATCCATAAAATTATACTAGAATTTAATTGAAAAACTACAAAATTGTAAATGGTTATATTTTTTTCGAATGAAGATCTCTCGTGAAATGATTTCATAGTGGTTTTATTATTTTTTTAAACGAATAATGTACTTAATCGCATTAAAATATAATGGGACAAAGATTCGAACTTGAAATATATTGTTCAGGATACCTAATATTAACCAATATACCAACACATTTTCAGCACATTAATTTTATTTATTTACCTTGAAACTTCTAACGCAGGAAGAGATTAGTAATTATAGTAACCACTAACCACCTCCTATTCGAGATATCGTACAAAAAATTGTTGTGATATTGTCTTAATGGAGAGTTTGTTGAGTGTATATATTTGATTATTTAAGTACTACAAAGTACATCTTTTGTCCATATTTTTATAGAAACTGAATATAAATTACGTAAATCTTTAGTTATGACAAATATTTTAATGTTAAACCAAAACTTAGTGGAATAACTACAATAATTTTTGTTGTTAACTTGCATTATTTTATGTTAGTTTTTTTCGACTGGTCTACATAGATACCATGGGAAGTACCTGTAGGAGAATTTGATAGACACAGACACCAAGCCATTTCTTTTTCTCTCGAGCCCATTTTATTTATTTATTTTTCGAGCATGATTAAAATGATCTTAATTACGTAGAAGCCAATTGAAATGATTGAGACTTAAGATCCAACTACGGAGTTCCGTATATTTATCATCCTACTGTATTAAAATCGTATATGTATTCCCAACATGCAACACTCCTTAGTCGTGACTCCTGATACGGAGATTATTAATCGTACGAAGATAATTTCGAAGAATTGAACAAATTAAATAATGAAGCCGCCGATCGAAATTAAATGCTTTGATGTATTTAATTATATTAACCATCTACGGAGTAATAAGCAAAATTATTGTTTCTCATACAATCACGTACACGTACACATTGCAACTACACATTTATGACATACGAAATTAAACTTCGTGCAGCAACGAACTGTACTAATTAAAACCTATTCATTCAACAGCAAAGACAAAAAAAAACCAAAATTAGGAGGACTAGGAGAAATTCTTAGGTACACCCGACCCGATGTTGGTCTGTTCCCTCCATCCCGATATCTAAGATTTTATTTAATTAGATGTTACTAGTAAATAACATTATGAGAATCAGTACGGCGAGTTTCATAAAACTTAGCGATGAAAGCCGAAGCTCTATGATCGATACCCGGCTCACCAACCCAATATCCACGATCTTCGTCGCTTGCACAAACCCGTCTCCCGTATCCGCCACCTTGCTCCTCCCATGAGGCATTATCGTTTTTGCGGGATGATGAACAACATGACTTGAATATGTCCAAGAATGAAGATGATGACCTCCTATGCCTTCCCATAATTATATTCTATTCTATTCTATGAGTATTTATTTTAATTTGGATGAAATAATAATGGGTGTTTAATAAAGAAGTGATCTGATCTTCAATTCAGGGTTTGATGGGTTGTGTTTTAGGGTTATGAGTTATGAGTTATGAGTTATGAGATGAACTCTGCTATTTATAGAGGGGATCGACGTTTTTTGTAAATTAAAGGCCAAAGGGCGTACGTTATATTTGGATGGATGGTCCTACTCTACACAATTTTTGGTACTTTTATATACGGAGTACAAGTAAGCGCGGTCTTTTTTACATCTGTCATAAATTAATGACAGAATAAATAATACTGTTTGATTTTTAAAAAATCTAGAAAATAGTAATAAATGATTTTTTTTTATCTATTAAAGTGATTATTATTTGATCCAACACAAATTTATGATGGATAACAAAAATTTACCTTTGTATAACAAATTTTTTATTTAAGTTATCGTTAGACGATCTTACCAGAGAATTACAGAGTACTAACTAAAATAGGAGTATCTGAGTAAGAATAGAAAGGTAATTTACTTTTTTTTACGAAAATTTTATTATCACTTAGAGTAATACTCCATCCGTTCCATTTGATTATTTACGTTTGCTTTTTCATACTTTTCAATGCACCTTTTCTTTTGTCCAAATCTATGGTTATACGGAGTATATTTCTAAAAAAATTAAAAATTTGATATTACAACGTACTCGATTAAACAATATCTCATATGGCTATATTTTATCTTATATATTAGAGATTATATTGACAATCTCATTTATGAATAGTGCACAAAAAGAACTCATTGGAATGGAGGAAGTATAATTGAAACAACACAATTGTAAAACTAAAATACACCCACTCTTAAACTCACAAATTATATTTTGTATGTCTCGACTCAGTTACTCTTACAAAGTAATAATAACTCCAATTCGTTGAAATTGTAACATTTTTTAAGATCTGTGAAAATTATTTCATTCAATATAATTATAACAAATTTCAAGAATTAGACGATGTTTGATTTGGTTTTCTTGTGAGTACATTGCCGGAACATTATTGTTTTTGTATTCATAGTAGTATAGTACGGTGCACCCTGTTGATATGATGCTTTCACACTCAATAATAGGACTTGTAGTCATGGAGGTATGCAAAACATGTGTAAAATAAGTAGATATAGTACGAGTAGATGGGAGTAGTAGCTATCAATTTACTTTGACTTCATTTGATGCTATGATTAATTTACTCATACCTTGCTTCAATTTGCATAGGACGTGTAGTATTATATGTATGGAGTAGAATCAAGTTGATTGTTTTAACACAGCCTTGGAGTTAGGGTGTTTTGATTAACAAGATTCGATTCATCTAACAATAATTAATCAGTAAAATTTAATTACAAGAGACTAAGAGAGACATACCCCTCGATTTGACCCATTTGATGAATATATGCGAGGAGTATAATATTCAAACGTGACAATCATTTCAACCATAGAAAGTACAGAGTATATAGTAGTTGTAATAAGTACTCCGTACTCCGTAATTCACATCGATCTTATCGAAATCACAATATATGAGCATATATGTATTTTGGGTTATGTTAAATACAAAGCCTTTAAAATCTTCTAAATTTAGTACTCCGTATAAACATGAGGATTGAAGCATAAATTACACTTACATCAATGCAATGATTAATACTACCTCTGTTCCACTAAGATCGTCGTCACATTTCATTAAAATACTCATCACATACAATAAAGAAATTTGACCGTCTTTTTGGGACGAAAGTAGTACATACGGAGTATATTAGAAGATTATTTCTTTTTTTAATTCCTTAGATATAACCCTTAATACTGTGTGTGTGTCATTTCCTATACAGTATATTTTACTCCATGGTAAGGAGTATTCTATTCTATGACTATAGTCTATATTGTAGGGTCTAATTAAGTTAATTTATACAAGTTGTAATTCTTTGGACATTGAGGAATGATACTGTGCTGTACTGTATTATGAAAACACATGGTAAAAAGGAGATTTATTTATGATAGTAAAAAAATATAAGTAGAGGAAGCATAAGTGCTTAAGCGTAGCGTTTGAGTCTCTTGCTTTTTAAATTGATCCATCCCCTATACAAAAAGTTGGTCCATTCATGAATCAAATGCTCCGGTACTACTCCTACAGTCCTACTATTAGTTATAGTGACATTACTCACTAACTCTCCCGCGTTTTCATTCCGTTTGTTGAGTTCTCTTTGCTCGATCTCATGCACGTATGTAATGAACATTGTCCCACATCGATAGAATTAGAGTGACAAGACTAGTTTATAAACCAATTAATTTGAGGATGAAATTTTATTTGTTTGTGAGTCGATCTCTTACACTTACAGAGGAATCAAGACTGTTAACTTTTAGGTCTGGGTGATTTGATTTAATTACGAACGAGAGGGAAAGACGGGTGTCAAGTGGTTACTTCTTAGGCAGGTATCCGCAGCCTCTATGATATGATGATCGACATGAAATGAAATAATAAATAAATAAAAGCAAATTGGGCAGCTAGGCAATAATTGTAGATGTGTCATCATCAGATGATATATGATCATCAGAGATATGATGGAATCAGTTGTTGTATGTTTACCGCTTCACTACTTTTCAGATCATCACATGTACTCAAATATGTGTGATGCATCAAACATCATTATTCAACTAACCTAGCTGCCCTAAGACTGTAAGACAGCCTTAAGCTGGGGCGGATCTGGGTGAGGGCATGGGTGGGCGACTGCCCTCACCCAAATCTCAGAAATAATTAAGTATGTTTAACTTTACTAATTACAATGGTGGTTGTAGCTCATTGGTTGTGATGTTTCTCATTCTCTTCTAAGGTGAGGGGTTCGAATCCCATTGTCTAAAAAATAAATAAATGAGTTAGACGAAGAGAATATACATTTCCTAGTCACTCTGCCTAATACGTACGAAGTATTTTTTTGTAAGTTTTCTTAAACGAAACAAAAAAAATTCGAAACCAACATCAATTTATAAAACAAAACTTGGTTTTCCACCAATTACTTTTACAGTATAAATTCATTTATAAAAAAATTCAAAATACAAACCGTAAATTTTTTCAAATGCCCCCCTATGGGTAAATCCTGGATTCGCCCCTGGCTTAAGTAAGGTCACTTTAAGTACTAGGTTATATTACGATTCAATTTTAATTTTAATCTTTTTTACTCCCTCTGTTTCAACGAAAGCTTCCACTTTTCTTTTTTCGTAAATTTCTTTGAAAATTTTCACTTTTTTTTTTGGTATCATTTTTTTTTCTTACCTAAGTGGCCCACCTATTTACTCTCTCTACTTTTGAATATTTTATTATTTTCCTTAAAAAATGTGCCATTTTTTAGGTGGAATCTTTCATTGAAATGAAGGGAGTATTTATTTTGACTTATTTTCGCATTTTCAAACAAAATATCACGACCTAGGTTACCAACCCAATCATTTTTCATTTTTCAATATTTCCAACCAATATACGGTATCACAGACACGTGACCACAAAGAGGTCACAATCTAAGTCACAAACCTTAAAAAAGTCTATTATCCCATGACCTTTTTTCGTATTGTTGGGTCATGTTAATTTTTTTTTTTTTTTTTTTTTTTAAATTTAAGATTAAGGTGCTACCCTCCCCCATGAGGCCATGACCTTGCTTGAGGGTGATCAGTAATCTTTATCTTATTGATTGGTTCATGAATTCTTTTTTAAGATAGGATATATATAGAGTATTCATCGATTAGTCGCTAAATTATAACAAATGACATAAATTGATGTTGGTTGATTAAGCAACGCAAGTACTTGTTTGGGATGATGTATTCATCACAAACATTTAACGGATCAAATAATATCTACATCGATAAATAAAAAAATCATTTATCATTTTGATTTTGTCTTATCTATCTATATAAACTGTCGCTTTTTTTTTGTCTAGGAAAGCAAGCAGTGTTACCAGCATTTTGTTGAATGCTAAGGCTATTATCTGACCACGCAGCTCATCGGTGTTGTTTATTTGAAGTGCATTTGTGGCATTAATTTGACCATATACTATTAAAACGATGAAAACGAAAATAAGAATATTATGAAAAGTAGATCAGATAAAATTGTGAATAGCCTTGAATTGGTTGCAGTGCTTGGTGAGTACACTTTGTGTACTTGCTCGATCAGAAGTTGGGAAAAGTTTAAAGTGGTGTTACCTTAATTATTAGCTTTACCGCAACAATAAGTCTACAGTACCACTACATACATACATACAGTGATACAGCTGCATGTATAGCAACACAAGCAAGTACATGCAGTGTACATACAGACATACCTACGTGCATATTTATATATATATGGAGAATATAATCCTGGCCTTAATTTCAATTAAACCCAATAAATAACTTCCAACTACTTTTATTTGCAGCTTTTGTAACTCTTTAATTTAATTAAGTAGATACTAGTAATAACTTGGAAAGATACTTAATAACTAAGACTTCTTACTTCTGTATCCACAATGCATGTACTTCATATTTGGTGGTGCAGCTTCATGGGAAAATTCCTAAATGTATAGTAGTAGCATTGCCTTTTCTTATTAGCTTCAACGTACAATCATACATTTTGGTTATTGCGTGCAGAAGCCAACTAGTGCATTACGTTGCTAAGCTCATAGGGATGATACTCATTAATATAAGACTCGAATTCTGTCACCATCATAATCGTACTCTTATCGGATGACTCTTCTTATACCAAAAAAAAAAGTTATTATATTCAAATACGCTTCACACTTAACCTGATATTGCTTGCATTAAGTTTTCTGAAATTAGCCCTTTTCAGATCATTTGAATCACCTTGATGAATAAAAGTAAGTCGCATATTGTAGACACCAAAATTTTGTATATTTCGGTATCTATTTATGTCTAATATCTTTAGTATTTAGAGATAATTATCAATAAATATTGTGATAATATCTTATGATACTAGAATATTCTTAACTTCCTCGCTAAGATACTGGGCTATAAATACGGGTCTTGTGTATAGGTTTAGAGGAGGTCAGATGGAATAAGTCTCAAACGACCCCATCATCCTACTACCAAATTGTAGGTCAGAGGGAATAAGTCTCAAAACGACACCATCATCCTACTACCAAATTGTAGGTAAATGGAAAAAATCACAAAAAAGACCCCATCTTCCCCTACGGATTCAAGTCGATAAGACCTCCGTAGTACTATCAAAAACCCTAGCCTTCGAGATGGAATCAAGAGATCTACGGAAGTTGTAACACGCAATCTTTCGATTATCAAATAAAACTCTTGTTCTCATATTATTTTGTATCTGTTATTCAATTATCGCAGGTGTGAAATTTTATGTTTTACACATATGTTTGAACGTTCTACAAATTCGGTGTATTTTTTAAGTGTTCGTTTCAAAATAATATTCCATAAGATCTAAACAAAGGTAACTATATGTACGTCATTGATGGCGTGGTTTGTCGTTCGATAAAGTCACGAGAGTTGATACGTAGCCATGCATGACGTGAGCACAAACCCGTCTCAATTCACTTAAAACATCGTGCATGCATGCATGTATATATGATGTATATATGTATTGATGTAATAATGAGAGGTAGGTTAGGTAGTAATGCATGTTTGAATGGGGAAGGAAGGTCCCCTCATCTCATGCATGCATTGGCTTCCATGAACAGTGCCTTCAAGCTGTATGCCTGTATGAATAATAGCTGCTTTTAGGCATCTAAATAGAGTATAAAGCACACCAAACTCCCAAAGTAATTGTATTATTATCGTACCAAAAGTCCTTAATTATTAGACCTTTAGGAACTTATAGTAATTATTGTACCCAAATTAAAGTTCGGTTTGGCGTACCACTATATTATTAGTGATTTTGTGATTTTATGCTCCTAATCACCCAAACACAGCATCCTCCTCTATATATGTTTTTAAATGACTAGGAGTACCTTTATTTGTTTCATAGTATTTCTCTTCCTTTTTCCAAGTTGATTGTGGAATGTGGAGTATCAATGTACAAAGAGTTTGATTGTTGGCATTTGAGCTAGTCGCCAAACACTATAATTAATTTTAAAGTTGATCATGGTATCGTATGTAATTCATAATTGATTCTCACAAATAGTTTTGTCGGTTGGTTAATTGGTCACATTTTATTCATGATTATTAGTTTGGATACAGCAAAATCATTCTATCATATCTAATGTACTTATTTGATCTGATAAGTATAACACTATAGGAATGCCGTGTTAAACGTAATTTATTAGATGTGGATACTGGGTAGCTAGGAAGCATATTCATGCCATTGCCAGTGGCGGTTTAATGAGATCAAACCCCACCACTAGCAATGACGGATTATGGGTTTATTTTTTCATTTTTTTTTGCTATTTGATAATTTTGAAGACCCGTCATTCTTAATGACAGTGACAGGTTTACTCCGTCCCAAATCGATCCTACATCCAAACCTACTTCAACCACATTTTGTTAATTACTTTTCAAACTGACCCGAAACAAATAATCCATTTGTTACAATATACAAAGAAGTAACAGATTAATCTGGACTCAGATTTAGCTATTTGTATGCAAAGCACTTGAGGAAAGGCATGCCATGGCCACTGTCTATCATTCTGGTTCAGAGTTCAGAGTATAGTTGAGGTGGGAAATTCGCGCCACTTCCTGAACTGATCTTTCCTGAGCAATGGCCGGCCACAGAATGGAATGACCAGACGCTCTTTGTTGGCAGGAATAAACTGCGTGCAGAACTGGAAGTGTTAAGGCACATGCACTCAAAGCTCCTACATTTACCAATCATATGCTTAGTATGTAAGATACTGATCAATTCTTAGGTAATACAGGTTGATATTTACGGCTTGCTTGGGATAGTAGTAATTATTATGGGAGTAATGGAGTTCAAAATGAGAAGAAAATGGAGACTGGGGGTTAACTGGTGATAGTTTACGGTGTAAAGAGGACGTGAGGGAGGAACAATCAATTACCCTCATTTTTTGGGTAATGCATCACCTTCAAAAGAGGTGCATTATCCCCTTTTTCTCCATTTTTGCTTACCACCGTCACTACTCTCCTCCATTTTCTAGTTCATTTTAACTCTATTACTTCCCTAATAATTGTGCATCCCAAGCGAGCCCGGAGGGTACGATTATCTGTCAGACTCTTAGAAAAATTTGTCAAGACACATGTAAAGGTCTTAAGGTGAGTCTTGGGATTTTAAAGACTCGGCTTTAATCTTAGGTAGATGATCGAGAGTCTTGAAATGACACTCACCTCAAGACTACCATAATCTTACCCTTAGCAACATTGAATAATGTGGAAATAACTTTGATAAGTAATGTACAGTTTTAACTATACCTCCATGCTCCAGTTACTTAATCAGTCACTTAAGTCATCCTCAAGAAAATCAAGATCATGGTCATCTGTGG
Source organism: Agrostemma githago (assembly GCA_958450325.1). Classification (NCBI taxonomy): domain Eukaryota; kingdom Viridiplantae; phylum Streptophyta; class Magnoliopsida; order Caryophyllales; family Caryophyllaceae; genus Agrostemma; species Agrostemma githago. The sequence continues at coordinate 73,033,753 of OY288247.1, read as the reverse complement.
CTGGACAGGAATTAGGATGGACTTGCAAGGGTTCAGCTTCCGCTAGGGTTACCATCTCTAAACATCCCCTCCTTGAATCAGAGACGCCATTGTCATAGTCAAGTATGTCACAGTCGTAGCCGTCTTCATGATCAAAGATATCCTGCTCGAGAATTCCGCACATACAATTTCACAGGTCGTTAGTTACTGTAATAATGTCAAGGAACAGATACTTCATTCTTCTACAAGACACTTGATACTTTTAAGTTTTAACCAAGATACAAGTTGCCGAAATGCAAGTTGCCAGATATACCTCATCCTCGTGCATAGTTGGTTTCTCGGCTTCCACAATCCAGTCATCTAGTAAACCTTCAAAAAGAGCACTGTCAAATGATATCAACTCATTCGACGGCCTTATTTGACGCTCCCTGAGTCGCAAGTTATAGTGAGTGTATACAAGTTCATCTAACTTTTTTTGAGCTAGACGGTTTTGCATTTGTTGCTGAACTTGATCATGAATACTCCAGTTATGTTCACATCCAACAGAGGAACAAGTCTGACTAAGAACGCGTACAGCTATTTGCTGAAGCTCCAAACAATTCACACCATGCTGCTGCCACCATATGGCTGCCACAAAGAAACTGTATCAGAGAGAGAGAGAGAGAGAGAGAGAGAGAAAGAGAGAGAGAGAGAGAGAGAGAAATGCTCATATACTAAAATCTAGGACCCGAACCTGGATCAAGCTCTGTTCTTGTGGTGATAGCCAGTTCAGTACCAAAATCAGCTTTAGCAGATATAAAATCAGAAATCTGCAACGAAGGAATTAACAAATCACATATATTGATAGTGATACTTAGTCATCTACGAAGTTAAATTTGAAAAAAAAAAGGAACAAGAAGAAGAAAGTTGCTAAAGGAACTCGATCAATCTTATGTATAGCGTTGCATATTTTTTACTACAGTATTAAATTGTCTGTGAAATTACCGGAAACCTGTCTCCCACTGTACGATTCAAGTCGAACAATAATTCAATGTATACAACAATCACTTGCGAAAGGCAGCTAGTACTTGTGAAAAACAGAATATCTGTGAAGAAATTACCTGCATGGATGCAGAAACTCGCCTCCCACTGTCTAAACCAAGTCGGACAATACATTCATTTAGTCCACGAGCAACCTCTGGATTCTTCATAGGAAGAGAAAAGATCAGCAGGAGAATATAAGTACGTATTTTAAAAGAGTTTCAAATAGCATACCGATTGATAATCTGGTCGATATCTGTAGGCAGGGTTTAAACAGTAAGCAGCAAGGCAAAATGGATGATGCAAAAGTGAACTCCAGTGGCTGTCAATCACACTCAAGAAAGGGCCATACTTATTCACATCATCCCCATGCAGGTTCTTGATAGCAAGCTTCGCCTTGAACATGTCATGGTATATATAAGGCATTGACATGCTACCATAACAATCAACATTTTGAAGTGCATGCAAGATTGGCTCGACTAATTTCCAGATGTACAGCACTTTTTTCCAAAACGAAGTGTTCAATACAATTTTCTCCACTTCTTTACCTTCATCTGACTTAGACCACCGACATAAGAGCCATTTGCTTGATTGGAACATCCGCTTAAGCTCTATCTTATAGTCCAACATACCTTGCAAGCAAAAGAAGCCGGCCGCATACCTTGTGATGGCAGGCCTTAGAATGTCCTGCTCCCCTGTATATTCTCTTTTCATTAGGTTTAGTAACCATCTACGGTTGTAGATCAACTTCGTTACTTTTTGCGCTTTCTCCATGCACTCACTAACAAACTTCATCTTTGTAAAATCTTCAAGAACTTTGTTGATGCAATAGACAGTACATGGCGTCCAAAACAATTTTTTTCTTTTATCTTCCAGCATCTTACCAGCAGCCCTGTAACTGTGAGTATTCTGAGTAATTACCTACAGATATATAAGACACTATGTAAAACGGGCTAGAAACAAGGAAACGATTATCTGGTATCTAATTGTGCACACTAATAACACAATGCAATGTCATGAAAGATGGTCTCGTATTAATATAATATTGCGAGGCCCAAATTTAATCCAAAATTTTACCTATAAACCCGTTAAAATGGAAGTAATTCACTGGATAAGGAAGTCTGATATTAATTTGTCACAAAGCTGTCTAATGTGAGAATTTGTGAAAACAATTGAAGATAGGAAAGTACCTGAACAACATTTTCTTCACCAATCTCATCCACCACTCTGTCAAGCAGCTTGAACAAAGTTAAAGGATCATCTAATACATCGGTGGCATCAAATGAAGATACAAAGTACACACCACGAGGACAGGACACTAAAAAATTTACAATTGTTCTACCATGTGAATTTCTCCAACTATCTGCCATGATGGAGCAACCAGTACACGCCCAACAGGTCCTATACTCAGCCAGATAACTTTTCACAGTGGACAATTCTTCCTGTAGAAATCGACCAGAAATTTGTCGGCTTGAAGGGCCAACAACACCAGGTCCATAATGACCCACAAGATCCAGCATCTTCTGGAAGGACAGGGAGCTAGCAGCTTGCATAGGGACTCCAGCATAATAGAAGAACTCGGAAATAGCCGAAGCCACCTCTCTACGATGCTTCTTATTTGGCGTAGGGCTGACTTGCTGGTAGGTAAGTGGCATATTGCTTATTGGTGCCTTTACAAAGGTGGGACTTAGCCTTGATCTTTTGAGATAAATCTCTGAGCAACTTCCTGAAGACGTTTCATTATATCCCATTCTGAAATCCTTTGCCGATCTTTGGCTACAGCTTACTACGTTGTCCCTACCATACAGTGAATTTTCTTCTATCTCGTCATCTTCATGATCATTATCCGAATATGTAAAGAAAGATGGTGTATCCTTGTCATCTGGCTTTCTGAGCTTTCTTCCTGTACGATGCCACTTCATGTTCTCCTTTATTTTCAAGTAGACTTCATCAGGTGCATTTCTACAGGGAGCAACTTCTCCTGGAATTCTGGCCAGGTGTTGTTTAAATCGATTAATTCCCCCACTAACTATCTTGCCACAATAATTACACTTGACTTTCTTCTTCCTCTCATCTTGAGAAACACCATGTTCCCAACCAGGATCAACATATCCCAGTGAGCGAAGAGGAGTCAAAACCTCGACCAAACCCCTTTCAGTCACCACTCTCTTGCCTTTTCTAGTATTGCTAACATTATCTATTGTGTGTGCCCCATCATTATTGTCATCACCGGGAGTCTGATAATTCATATATTTCCGCTGATCATCCTCACACAGTTTTGGCTTTTTATTAGAACGGCAACTCTCCAAGTTCTCTCTCATTTTCACATATACATCTTCTGGAGCCTTCTCACAGTATGTAACTTCTCCAGAGACTCTAGCTAAGTGTTGTTTTAGTCTGTATATCCCACCGCTAACTACCTTCCCACAATAGTTACACTTCACTTTCTTCTTCTTGGCATCTTGGGACGTCCCATGATCCCAACCAGGGTCGACATAACCAGTTGGACGGAGAGACGACATTTCTTCCATTACCACGTATAAAGGGCCCAAGACTGAAACTCTTACGATACTGATAGGAAGTAAAAAAAAACAGGAACATGTCACACAACTGCAAATACTAATCTCAGTACACTACTGTAAACTTGAAAAACAACATTAGTAACAATTACTGCCTCAAACCAAGAACCAGCTTATTGCAACATTGTCACATTATTAAACAAACTCGAGTTATTTTGCTTTAAAAGTATGAATGATTCCATTCTACTCCTATATATACTTGCAAGACCGTCTCTTGCAGGAATTCGCGCTAAAGCAATACACTTAAAAGGTACTACATCCTCGAAACAAACACCTCGTCTGAACAAATACAGTTGAACTTTCAGGAATTTGCATTGCAGAACTACTGCATTCTCTAAGCACACCTATTCCGAATGCGCATTCCTGACTACCTGAATAATCTACGTCTCGTTTCGATATCTTCGGTTCTAGTTCCACTAGAATCCTACATTGCTACACAATGTCTTGCACTATCTTCTACACAAAACTATTCTGATGAACTGAAAATGAAACGTACCGCAATCTACCACAATTCACAGGATCAAAGTGCAAAAAAACGAACATAGAAAGGTGAGTAGATGATCAATTCAAATAATGATAGCTCAAAAATACATAAAGTACGCAAATACTGGAAAAATATGCAATAATACCTTTAAATGTGATTTTCACTGCATATTGTACGTCGTTACAACGCTAACTGCATTGATAATTCAAAATTCAACAAAACCGGCGGTGATAGGAGAGGAAATGGAGCACGAATCGGAGAAGAACGATTTGAATCGTGCGAGTTAGGTGAGTCGAGATGAGCGAATCGTGTGACTCGGGTGAGAAATTAGGGTTTGGGGAATTTGGGATGGGAGAAACGATCTGAGTTGACTCAATGATTTTCCCAATTGGGGAACGAGCGATTGAGTTGAAATTCCGAGTTGTGGACATGGGATCAGGTTAGCAAAAATATACGGAGTACGAATACGAATACGAATATGAATACGAAACATACGAATATACGATGCATGGTTGATTGGTTGGTGTTGCACTAATTTTGGGATAACATGATTAGATAGTTTAATTAAAAAATTAGCGGGAAAGTAGTGATTAAGTCTTTTACTTTGCTCAATTGTGAAATCAAATCCCTTTAACTCTTGATTGTAGCAATTAGACCCCTTAACTTTATCAATATGTGAAATTAGACCCCTTAACTTTGCCAATATTCGAAATTAAACCCTTTTTTTATTTATTTTCCGATCAATTGCTCAATTTATCGTCAATTTCTCATACTAGAATATGAATACGTACATCACGGTAGAATAGGAATACCTACATTACAATAGAATACGAATACGTACATTACGGGATAAAATATTTTATCAAACTACTGGGGATATACGTATACGTATATTAAGAATACGATAGTAATTTTTTTTGCACTGCTCCGTACTTGGGAATATGTATTTTTATACGTATATGTATTATATTGGTGTATTTTGGGATAAAATATTTATTGATAGAAATCAGATATTGACATGAAATTGACGAGAAATTGAGCAATTGATCGAAAAAAAAAAGGTTTAATTTCACGTATTGGCAAAGTTAAGGGGTCTAATTGCTACAATCAAAAGTTAAGGGGTTTGATTTCACAATTGAGCAAAGTAAAGGGGCTCAATCACTACTCTCCCGAAAAAATTAGTGTACGACACGTGCAAAAGTACGGCGTCAATAATTTTTCAAGTTAACGGATTTTATAATTACACAAAGTGATAATTATTTTTTGAATTAATATTCAAAAATTGAAATTAGTTTATAAATCATCAAAGAAGAAAAATAGGATTATACGCCCATTGTACAACCAAGTCCAAAGTTGTTGACCTTTTGTGTGTACTCACTAAGTTTGTACAAGTTTCTGAACTAAGTTGTAAGTTTTTTGAATTTAAACATTTGTGTGATATAACTTGACAACACATTCTGATAAAGCTCAAAATCATACAATTAGTTGTACATGAAACTATGTAAAACTGATTGTAATCTACATATTGAACGTTGAGTATTACCTAAAAATGAATACTTCATACCATTATATCGTGATTCTATATTAACAATGACAGGTTTAAAATTTGAGTAACTCTGACTTTTTGGTAATTATTTACTCCCTCTGTTCGCTATCTTTTGTCCCGTTTCATTAAAATACTTCTCATAAATAATGAGGAAACGGGACAAAAGATTATGAACGGAGAGAGTACTAATGTAAAACCCATGCTTATGCACGATTTTGTAATTAGTTTTGTTTATACAGAGTTTAATGACTTAGACAAAATTTTAGGAGATTGATTAGGTGGGGAATGTTAAAATTTGAAATACCACTATCAAATTTTTACTCGACTCGTAAACCCGACTCCTTTTATTAGGGTTAACACCAAAAAAATTTAAGCCGCGAGCCACTTGACTCGAATCCAATCAAAAATCAACCTGAATGGGTCGACGTCTCAACGACGTGTCATTAAAATTATTACAATAGTTTTTTTTTTTTTTTTTATCATTTTTAATTGTAAATACGGTGATTAGTGAATCTAATAAAATTAGTGATATTAAATATGATAAATATTAAACAATTTTATTTTTGAATTTTTAATTGGTAAAAAATTATACTCCCTACTAACTAGTATTCTATCCTTAACCCGACCAGTGACATTATTTGACACAACCCGTATTCTATCCAACTCGTATGACATGAGTCGTCTAACTCATTCTGTTATGTCTATTAGAAAGTAGGGGAATAAATTTTTGGTTATTATGTTACGTTTTTTTTTTAATGTTGTTAATCGGTGGAATTGATAGATGATCGTGCGTGCTGCACGAGCTTTAATCTAGATGATATAAAATCTTACTAAAAAAACCACAACTAAAAGAGAAATTACTGAAAAGTAACACCTATGGAATTAAACCCAGTCCACAACCTTCACACTAAATTCCAATACTTTGACAACCAGACCACAATACTACTCATTGTTAAAACTGTAGGGATAATATACTCAGGGCATTTATCATGGATATAATTACTTCCTCCATTTTTTTTTATCTTCTCACTCATTTTTGGCATAATTTTTTTTGTAATGAATATAAAATGATAAATTTAGTAAATATTGAGAGTAGAAGGGTAAAATGTGTGTAAATAGGAAAGAATAAAGGTATAAAGTGTTGTAAATAGTAAGGGTAGTATGGTAAAAATTATGGATTAAAATGGAAAAAAATGAAATGGGAAGATAAAAAAAAAGTGGCCAAAAAAGGAAATTGGGAAGATAAAAAGAAAATGGAGGAAGTATTATATTCTAAGATTAATTGATGAGTTGAGTCTAAATATAACATCTGCATTTATCAAGGACATTATCAAGACATTCCAATACGGTTATACGGGTATTATACTAAAATAATTAATTTTAAAATTCAGAGCATTTAACTAGACATGTCAAAGTGGATCATGTTTTTTCATGTAATATTATTTAAATAATAATATTATTATTATATTCTTTGATTATAATGTATACATTTAAAATATTAAAATCAAATATTGAAATTATTTTATTAATGAATGATAAAAAAAATTGTAATAAATTGAATATTATTAATATTTGTTTATATTTGTTATAAGTTGTAAAAAAATTATTATAATTGATCCGACGGGTCCAATGGACCGGGTCGGGTTCGACCCTAAAATTAACAGGCCATTTCAAGTATTTGATAATGAAAGTTTTTCCATTTGCTTTCCTACGAAAATGTGTTTCGAAATAACTATTTTTTTTCGAATTCACGATACTTATATTTTTAAAAGAATTGAGAATATAGGTACTCTATGTCTTTTTTGAAGCTAATTAATTATATAGGTTTGCTTAAATTACAATATCTTTTTTTGGATGTCACACTAATCTTCTATTTCAAGGTTGTGTGTCGGGTTATCTTAAACTACAAATACGTAAATTAACGTCAATATGTTGCAAGGTAAACACCTTTGTTTATTATATGAATCCTTTTATCAAATGTCGGTAATAACATTTGTACTGTCAGTCTGTCACTACAGATCTATATCGGATATGTTTCAGTATTACTAACTTCCAATTATTTAGAAAAAAAAATTCACAACCTCATGACATGTGTCACGGTATCACACTAGTACTATATAATAAAAAGTCATTCCAAATTAGATTTACTCACTATAGAACCATACAAATCTTCCTCATTTTGCTTTGCCATGTGACATTTCTCTAAGAAATAATAGGTAGATATTCAATTGGTTGTGTTTGATGTTTGTTGGAGTGGTAAAATAGTTGTGTCATTAAGACCATGGTTATCCATGAATACAATTTCTCTTCATAGAGACCCCACCTCTTCTTACTCACTTTTTATACCACATTTTCTCTCTCTTATAAAATACACGTACATCAATGAATTCACTTTTATCTCCGTAGAGAGTCCACTCCTCACCACATTTAATATTTATTTATTTATTTATTATTTTATTTTATAAATTTATTTAAGGCAATTTAAACAATTAACCCACCAACTTGCACACTAATTGCTCTCCTTTTCCACTTTTTCTCAATCCTTCAAAGTGGAGATTTTTCCTCAATCCTCCTTCAAGGATTGAGGATCCATTGATGTATCATCTAGAGCTGATCATGGGCCGTACCGTCCGAATAGCCCGACCCGTCCGGCCCGAAATTTTAGCGGGTTTGGACAGGGAATCTCGGCCCGAATTGTTAAATGGGCCGGACAAGCCCGGCCCGATACAACAAACGGGCCGGGCATGGACACTAATATTTTGAAACGGGCCAACCCGCCCGGCCCGCTAAAATATTATATACATTCTACAACTTATAATTATATAGGAAATGAAAAATGTATATTCATTATAATACAAAAGAAAATAATTAATCTATGCTCTAATCAAGACACATACACTTGATAATAGTATGATATAGCGAAAATACCTTTGAATTCTCAAGAAAAATTAGGCAACTCTCGCTATTCTCAAATTCTCATAATAGTCTATTAATAGTCTGATCTTATCACCAATTTTTGTTCATTTATCAAATATTTTTTTTCTTGTATTTTGATATATATGTAACAAACAATTCAACTATGTTGTTATTTTTTAAAATATTTACGTAATTACCGCCTATCTTTATTTGTTTGATAGTTTTTTCATTCACTCAATAATTGGCCCGATAGCCCGCGGGCCGCCCGATTTTGCATAAACGGGCGGGTAAGGGCAAGTAATCTAGGCCCGTTAGTTAGGCCCGACCCGCCCGCTTTGATGTTAAAGGGCAACTTTTTATCTTTTAGCCCGGCCCGTGTCCGGCCCGAGCCCGCATTTGAGCAGGTCTAGTATCATCATTTTCACTCCATCCACCCTATAGATTAAGTTTAAATCCATTGCTAACCTTGCTCTAAGGATATTTGTTTGTTTTTTTCCCAGCTAAGACAAAATTAAGCACGTCTGAGATCCATGCGAGCCAGCGCATGGGCATTAGTGTTACAGTTTCTAGATACATAAGAGATAGAACAACAATGAAATAAGGTGACGAGTCACATTTGCCAGCTTGGATAGGAGAAGAAGCCGAGAGGCGTGCATTCATACGACCAATGACGTGGCTAGAGGTATCTCGTGCCGGCCATCCGCCAGAAGCATGAAAGTTACCCACCCAGGAAGCATCGACATGGATTTTAACCTATGAACATATATTTTGCACACCAATAAGAAAAAGAGGTCACACTCCTGTGGATTGGTTGGAGAATCGCAGGCATTCTCCACAATCGAAGCTCCGCCAAATTGAGAGCATAGAAGAGTTGTAGCCAGCTTAGCATTTGGGCTTGTTTTCTGAATTTGACCATGTTTCTCATAATCCATATAACCTAGAGGACATTAATAAAAACTAGTACGCTATGAAAGCCTTGCTCATGAGAAATAAGATAATTGAGTCAATCGATAAGCCAAATCTTAAAATCAATATGTGAGTTAACCTTGGCTCGAATACCTAAGAAGCAATCAAACCAGAGTCGTTCAGAGAAATTACAATCTCTGAATAGATGTCCAAGGGTTTCCATCGCATCCGTCTGACTGCATAGGTAGAAGGTAATGTCAACATTCAAAGAATGCCTATCGAATTCGACTCCGATGGGAAGGTGTGGACATGACGTAGGTCCACCCCGACGCGGCGACGCGCGGGTTTTGGGTAGGTGAATGAATATCGTGGTGAGATTGTTCTCGGGTTCGAAATTTAAGTCAAAATGGAGTCGCCACCGAATTTTGTGGTTATTCGGAACCATACAAGCCCACTCTATGTCGTCATGGGCTATACACAAAGTAAGCCCACTTCGATTTCAGAGTTTATGGGGCTCGTCCCTTTGTATTGTTATATCGATACCGTTTACACCGGCTTTCGTATATAAAATGACTCTCGTGCGCCAATGGTTTCGGACATCCGGAAACCAAGGTTCTGAGTAAGGGGTGAGGGTACGTGTTGGGAAGCCCACTAAGGACACCCAACCCCGTCCGCACAATGGCGGCCTCTACTAAGACATCGTTCGTGTTCGTGTACGCGCGCTAGTAAAATAATTAAATGATATACAAACAGCGTTTTAGCTAAACATGTGAATTATATGTGAGCTACGTCATTTAATGCATCTTGATTCACGTCCAAGTGATTTAGCATGTGATGTTCATTTAAATAAATAAATGGCAAATATCGAAAATAGAAAACTCGTAAATAAATTACAAATTACACGGGCGGAATACAACCCGGAATTCACAATACAACGAGCAATAAAATAGAATAATTGAATATAATGATAAAAACGGACCCGTATGTAAACTAGACCGCGAAATATGTAGACGGACTAACCCCGATTAAATACACATCATGTCGTGTACTAAACGAAGGACGGAAACATGAGACTGTGGCATATTGCTAGCCCGATCTCATATCCCGTAGTCTTGTCCTGACTTATCATGTCAAAAATTGATCAAAGTCGTTCTACGTGTCGTGATATGCGTGGTTTTGAAAATAGGAGGATCACATGATGGTCTTTACACGTGATGACTAAAGTCGATAAAAGGACGGGGCTTGAAGTGTGGATCAAACCCCTCGGTTTTATGGGTTACAGGACCCACTCGACCGAGTCGTGACGTGACTCGGTCGAGTGCGTCCTTAGACGCAGCTACAACCCATTTTTTGGGTGCTACTCGATCGAGTAGCATGTGTACTCGGTCGAGTAGCCCCTGCACGAGTGATGACTCGTTTCGTTTTTGAATTTAAAATCGACGGTTGGTCAAATCAAATACAAATATCGCACGATTTGAATTTAACTTGACCTCCGGTATTATAATCGTATATACTTGACCTCCGGTACTATAATCGTGTATATATACGATTATAATACCGTTGTCGGAGTTTTATGAAATCGTTGTTATTATATTAGAAATTTTGAATTAGTAACGAAATGCGTCCCTCTACGTCACGACATCGAAACCAACCCTTTCGGGTTATGTGATGTCGGTGTTCATGTCAACGGGTTTCGTGCCAATTATAGAAATGGGATTAAATACGTTCAACTATGACTTTAGGTCGATTATCATAGTCCAACGTATTCAAAACCGGTTTTTAGTATTAAAATATATATATACGCGGTATTATTAATGTTAGTAATAAAATGATGATACACAAATAAAGATGCAAAAGTATAAAAAAAATGTTAGTGTTAGTGTTACTACGATTATGATTACAATACAAAATACGATAAATAAATAAAAATGACGGAGCAATAGAGATAGAAATGGGGTTTAGGACACCCTCAACATACATGCTAGGTATAGGCCTCGGAAATAGACTCGTAAATACCGACGGGACGCCGGAGTATCGAGGATGTATGCGAGTTATGGTGTGTATGGGTGTATGTGTGTATTACGTCGGTTTTTCGAGGGACGAAGGACTCGGTTTTTTGTGTGTGTTGCTTAGGGTTGCTAAGGCTTGTTGTGTAAGTGTATAGGGTTGAAGTGCAAGTGAATGTAGGTTAAGGATGCATGCCAAAAGCTTGTCAAAGTTGTGAGTGTAAGAGTTGTCAAATGAATGAGGGGTCATGGGGTATTTATAGGGAACCCCAAGGTTGGGTCACTCGACCGAGTGGCGCGGGTGTACTCGGTCGAGTGCCCTCGTGAATGAACCTGGACTGGTTCAAAGAGGCTCCACTCGATCGAGTGGTCAATCCACTCGTTCGAGTGGATCAATTAAGCCGGGTTATTTTGGGCGTGATTGCCTTGATTTGCTCCTTGATTGATTATGTTTGATTTGGATTGATTTGTGAATGGATTTGGCTGATTTTGAACTTGGCGCAAATCTCGAGAATGCACTTGGCTGATTTCTGAGACGGTTTCGTCTTTGACCGGGTTTTGACCCGGTCGCTAAAAGACGGGAATTATTTTTGGTGTCGGTTTTGACCCAAATTAGTCTCATTTTGCTCGGAACGACCCACTGGGCCTGAATTTGAGGTCTGTTTTGTGAGATTTTTACTCCGCTAAAAGTCCGTGTCGGATATTATTGATTCCGAGCCCAAGTCCGAGTATACCAAGTCACGTTTGCGTCCGATCATCATCGGGTGTTTTGTTGGGAACTGCTATAGACACTAGCAGGCAAAATGCGGGTGTCTACAGAGCCCCCACTCTGACTGAGGCTTGGACAAGGCAAAAGTCAGAGTAGCTACCAGGCCAATCGAGGATTACGACCTGGCAGCCTTCCGGTCGGGTCGTTTATAGTCCATTAGACTCGCGTGAAGGGCTCGCTAGCCATAAGAAAAGGGTCATACCTGTCCTGATGATGATAGCTCCGTGGGGAGTCGGACTTGCTTTTGAAGTCCTAGGTGTACCCGTATACCGACACATCACATCTTAGATGTAGCAATCCGGGAGAAACACCGACTCACGCTGGGGAGTAAAGTAGTTGCGCAGGGACTTGCTTCTAAAGTCTTGGGAGTACCTGTATGCCGACACATCACATCTTGGATGTAGCATTCCAGGAGAAACACCGCCTTTGTTTGTTCCGTCGGGAAGCACTAGCTGGCACCTGAAACGTTAGATACATAGGCAGAAATAGCAGGCATAGTATATAGCGAGATAGCACATAGGAAATGCAGCTAGCATCTATAGCCTGGCTTGCGCTGGGGGAAATGATTTTTGCTAGTTTTGAAAGCGAAGTCCTGAAAGCAACTCACGTGCTAGGAGATAGGTTTTCAAAATTGAAAGAGGTAGAAAAGAAATTTGCAGTTTAAATAGACCGAAATTTGACCTTGTCAAAAAGGATTTTCTCAAATGGCTAAGTTTTTTTGCAAATTTTAAAATGAGAATTTGAAGAGAGAGGTATATTGACAGACTCGACTCTGGACGTGACCGGACGAGTTGACAGACACAATTGAACTCTCGAGGGGTTGGACCGTGACTCGGTAGGGGGGTGGGCCATCTAACAAGACTCTTAAGTTGCGCTATTCCGTAGCCTAGGCGAGTGGCAACATGGTCGAATCCTCGGAATGGGAAGGGTATGCTATCGGGAAATTGCAGTAGTCTGTAATGAAGCTGCAACTGCACAACAGGGCTTAGCAATGTTGTTGTCTAGTGCTCTTGAATTCTTGGTTTCGAGGTCTAGTCCCGAAGTGGGTGTTGTCTCGAGTCCCTGACGGATTCTCATCTTCGACTGAGCCGAGTACTAGGACACACTATAGAAAGGAGGCTATATTTTTTGAAAGTCAGTTGGATTATGTGAGTGGATGAAGGTCTTCTGCCTAAGAGAAGCCCCCAGGACGACAAAGCTAGCTGCTGAGAACATGACAGTGTCGTGACCAGAATGATGGTGCTTTTTGAATGTGTGGGTGGTTGTGCCTCTGTTGAAAGGCTGCCTACGTATTCACGTGTAGTGAAATCAAACCAAGCCGTAGTTCAGTGGTTTGGAAGATATGTTATGGTGCCTAGTTTATTAGGGCTTTGTGTGTAACTAGCCGTAACGATGGTGTAGGCTAGGTGTGTTCCCAATGATGTCTTGATCAAAGGGCTAGAACAGTTAGGATGTTGATCCCGTGACTGTGAGCGTTCTTCGGGGTAGCCCCCAGAGGTGGTGTGAACTATTTGGGCATGTTCTATGCCGACCGCAGGTTGAGTTCCCGTGTTTGGGGTTGGTAACTGGTTTGGATGTTCTTGGAAATGTGGAGCTAGGTTGTAAGTGGCTTTGAGGATTCGAAATCTAGAGCTCGATTTTGTGGAGCTAAGGCTTCGAGGGTAAGGTATTGCAATGTGGTAGGAAATGGGGAAGTCGAGTAAAAATGACTCGAATCTTCGATTGAGGTAGGTTTGATAATGCGGAATCTGATTTCCATGTCTGGCCCTCAATGGTTAGGGTGTATCCTATGGAGCTTGAATCCTCAAAATTCCGGGCTGTCTCTAGCCTAGGTCTCGAGAAGGTCTTGAGGGTTGTAATGTGGGAAGGCTAAGTGTGGTGTTAGCTGACCAGCTTGACTATCACTCCCCTATTGGACGGTATGAGTATTGATAACTTTGAATTTGACCGTTTTCACTACGGTCATGAGTTCTTGAATATTTTGTTGGTTGACCTCTTAGCCCCGGTCATGGGATCTTTCATTTGATTTGACCGTGCCCCGGTCAAGGGATTGACCGTATCTGGTCGTGGGGTGTTGATCATGGCCAGCTCTTTTGTTTTGGGCCTTTTGCTTTTTCCTTGGACTTTTGATTTTTTTGTCCAGCTTTTTTTTCTTTTTTTTTCGACTATCTCCCTATGGTGTTGTGGGTGGATATGGGGGTGGGCCCATCGGTTGGATTAGGCTTGTGGAGCTAAACCTTTGTAAGGTGTAAGCCTAGTTGGTGTTTATGTGAGTGTAACTCGCGGTGGAGTACTCTACGGTAAACATGGTGATTTGGATCTCGGTATTGTCATCATAATTCCGAGCAGGCTTGGTGGGAGCATCGTCCCAAGTTGGGTATTTCTGGCATCAAGTCTATAGAGTCACGATGCTTCTTTTTTTGCTTCTGGTCAGCCTAAACGCCTAAGGTAGGGATTGGTTAGTCTTATTGGAGGGGTGTTTATTGTGGGGAGATGGGCTTGCCTCCCGTCTTGAACCCAAATTAGGAGACTACCTAGATTTGTCATAGGATTCGATACCGCTCCTGCTAAGGGTAGTTATGTGGCTTTCTATACCAGACATAGAACAGTTAAAGGAAAACACGGGTCTCAGTTCCTACAGTCATTATAGATGTGCCTATAGTAGTCACGTGCATGTGCTCACAGTGTATGATGGTGTTCATCATGTTCTCGGAAACACATAAGGAAAGTGTATATGTGTAGACACCCACATTTTGACCGCCAGGTGTCTATAGTAGGTCCCGCCAAACACCCGATGATGATAGGACGCAAACGTGCTTTAATGGGCTCGGATATGGGCTCGAAATCATGGACATTTGGTTTAGGCTTATTACGGAGTACAAATCTCACAAAACGGACCTCAAATTCAGGCCCAGTGGGTCGTTTCGAGTCAAATGAGACTAATTTGGGTCGATTCCGGCACCAGGGGTAAAACCGTCTTTTAGCGACCGAGTCAAACCCGGTCAAAGATATTTTTTCCCGAGTCACACGAGCTGGCCGTGACACTACACGGCTGATTCGGACTCAAACACCACAAAAATCAGCTTTCACAAATATTAAACAAATCCGTTTAAGGATAGAATTCGATCTCAAGTAGGAATTCTATCCGGAAACCGAAACAAAGTATCACCCGAGCTCAGATACTCGGCTGAAACAGCCGAGATACCTCCTCACCAGCCGAGATTCTTGGCTTATTCACCAAGAAACGAGAAGTTTATTTCCTTACGAACTCTCGTGTTTTCTATCCAAACCGGTGTTTCTTGTCACACAAACAAGACCACCTCGATTCCTATAAATAGGACCTTATATCCAACACAAAAAACAACAGTTTGAACATAATTTTTCAGCAACTCATACAGCAAAAATAATCTCGAAATCCACATCCGAAGGAATCCCGAAATAGTGTCCAAAAACCGACGAATCCGTCCCGTCACCCGGCCGAACCCACGCCTCACACACACACAAAAAAAACACTCCAAAAACCGACACCTTAACTCATCCACATCATCTCGACGCTCCCGTGCCTAAGCCACCGTCCGACGAGCCCTATACCGAGAACACAAAGCATGTAGGTTGAGGGTGTAAATCAAACCCGACTCTTTTCCTTTCTCTCTCCCTATCTCACGTTTTTTTTATTACCTTTTTCGTCCGTCTTTTTTTTTATTTATTTCGGGTCATCGGTCGTCTCATATTTATTACGGGTCGTTCGTCGCATCATATTTATTTTCGTTAATAAAAACTTTTTTATAACGTTCTTAAAATACGATATCGATTCTCTAATCGTATATCGTATCTACAAGAACTAAATTAAATTTATTGTCGTTGATGCTAACAAAATTTTTACCTTTTTTATGTACAAAATTCGATGATTTTAAAACGCGGAGGGAATTAACATATTTCTCGTTCAAAGTTCTTTTTTTTTTACGTTTTCGTTCAAAACAAACTTTTTTTAAAACTTTTTCTAAAATCATTCTAACTATTTGATATTGATTCCATAATCAATTATCGGATACGACGAGTATCGAAAATATAAATCGAGTATAAATTAATCCATATTTGTACGCGATTTATAAAAATTAACGACTTTTCGACAAATAAAAAAATCCGACAGGCTACCACGCGGGTCGCGCGCCGGTCAGGCGACCCGCGCGGCAGCCGGTTCACGGCCTCCCCCCTTCTTTTTTGTTTTCTTCGTTTTCTATTTTTAATTCTTCTCGAACATTATATTAAAATGCGACCTTCGCGACATATTTCAATAAATTCTTTTTTTCGACCTCGATCAACACGTGTTAATCAATCACGTGCCATAAATATTTTCCAAAATCATGCATCTTATTTATTTACGTCTTTTATTCAATTTATTCATCGTTACTAACTCGTTTTCTCGTGTTTGTAGCTTTTTATTTGTTTTTATCGTTTTATTAGACTAAAACGAATTCACATGCTAAAATAACTTTGACGTTATTAGTTTAATATGCATTAAACGACTTAGCAACCCATTTTATTTTTCTCTCACATGTCTAGAGAAAATAATGTTTGCATATCATTCAACCGTCGAACTAACCCGTGTACACCAAAAACGAACGATATCTTAGTAAAGGCCGCTAAGTGCGGGCGGGGTTGGGTGTTCTTAGTGAACTTCCCAACACGTACCCTCACCCCTTACTCATAACCATGGTTTCCGGATGTCCGAATCCATTGGCAACGAGAGTCATTCAATATACGATTAACCGCCCAGTCGGCATCGGTATCGATATGCAAAGGGACGAGCCCAATAAACTTTGACATCGGAAATGGGCCGTAGTTTGTATACGGTCCACTACGACATAGGGTGGGCTCGAATGGTTCCGAATAACCACAAAATTCGGTGGCGACTCCTACTTCGATTTAAATTTCAATTTGACCATCTCATATGGAGATTCATTCGCCTCCCCAAACCCGCGCGTGGCCGCGTCGGGGTGGACCTATGTCATGTCCACAATTTGGCGACTCCGCTGGGGATCAACTGATGAGTCACTTACCATCGGCATCCCTAGGGTGAGACTCGAAAAGAAATCGTTCGAATAGTAATGTACACGTTTTAGTTCAATGGGCCATGCATAACCCAATCTTTCCCGGGCCGGTTACTTGTGACCGACGTCCCACTATACCACGGTGCGTTCCTACTTGGACCCACTAAAGACATCGATGGTGGAACTCGTTTAGGTTTTGCGGCATGTCCTAAGACCCACTCGGCTTAGGGAGTCCGTCCTCAGTACGAGAAAGCCATCGTTGTTGGTATAGACCCTATTAGACCGACCGAGACTTAGACTAAGAGCATACATGGTGTCGTTATACTGTTTCCGTGACTACATGCTACTTGGTCCGTGTCTCATCCTTTTTTTCAAAAAACCGAGTTTTCAAGAAAAAACTTGTATCTTTTTCGAAAACCATCCATTTTTCAAAACTCGGAAAGCTACCGAATTTAGGACTTATGATTTTGACTCAAAATAGCCTATTTTTAGCCGGTATGCTGTCCAAACCTTTTCAAAAATCCAAAATCTCGGCCCGATAAACCCTTTTTTCCGATTTTCAAAAAAGATCGGGCCGTCCAACCCGACTTTGCTCGGTTTTCAAATCCAAATTCTCCTTTCAAAACCTTCTTCTTCTTAGAACTTCCCGTATTTAGCAGTGTCGGGTCTTGTCATAAGTAGTTAGAGTCTATAGCGTCGAAACTCCGTCGATATTACATCATGGGTTTCCACCCCATCCCAAGTCCGCCTTATTAGTCAAGGCACAGCCCACCTACGTAGGACAAACTCAAAGGGAAGCCCACTTACACAATCGAGTCCAAAGTCTGGGGATTAGCTCACACGTAGGTCTTTCTTCACACGGGACTAGGCCCATTCTGCCGAAATCCTAAAGAAAGCCCACCGTCCACGAGTCACCCGTCTAGGAGTCGGTCTTCAATCCCACTCGGGGGCTACCCTTCTGCACAGCGGTCAATCACGGTTGCTCTAAAGATCAGGTCTTACACGTGTTGTCTCACGTATCCCACTTTCGAGCCACTTAGATGTCACACCATCTAAGTCCTATTAGATTCTTTAGCCTCACTCGGGGGCTATCCCCCAACCGAGCAATCAACCACGGTCACCCTAGGGAGTACCCCACGTCCATCCTACACCGGCGTCCTTATGATGCCTTCTTCGAGTCGTACATATGCTACGAACACTCGAGTCACCTAGGGTTAGGTCACCACGGTCGGTCCAAGCACGCGACACGGTCAAACACGGTCGCCCCCATTTTAGGACTCACCCTTCCTCATATTCGAGTCCAAGCCAGGGTCATTACCTCGTCTAGGCCAACGTTCGAGTATCCCAGTCCAAGAGTCTTAGTCATTCCCGGGCCATGTCTAGTTTGACTCCCTCTCTTGCATTTGCACAAAGCCGAGTTTAGGCGAGTCGTGGCACCTGTCGAAGACCTTACCAAAAAAAAAACAACCAACCGAGCATCCGAGTCCGGATCTGATTCGAGTCTAAGTCCGAGTCCGAGTTTAGGATACCCTACATCCTCATTTCCAAATCAAAGTCAGAGTCATTTGCATTCTGTCCTCTTTTCACATTTCAATAAAATCAGCTTTTCTATTTTCTCATATATTTTCTTATGTGTTTCCGAGAACATGATGAACACCATCATACACTGTGAAGCACATGCACGTGACTATAGACACATCTATAACGACTGCAGGAAACCGAACCCGTGTTTTCCTTTACCTATTCCATGTCTGACATAGAAAGCCATATAACCACCTTTAGCAGGAGCGGTATCGAATCCCATGACAAATCTAGGTAGTCTCCTAGTTTGGGTTCAAGACGGGAGGCAAGCCCATTTCCCACAATAAACACCCATCCAATAAGACTAACCGATCCCTACCTTTGGTATTAGTCCAACCAAAATTCAAAAAACCCATGACCGGGGCTGAGAGGTCAACCAAAATTCAAAAAACCCATGACCGGGGCTGAGAGGTCAACCAACATTCAAAAAACCCATGATCGGGGCTAAGAGGTCAACCAGCAAAAATTCAAAAAAACCCATGACCGGGGCTAAGAGGTCAATCAAAAAAAATCAAATACCCATGACCGTGGTCAACGGTCAACTCAAGTGAAAATCCTTTGACCGGGGTACGGTCAAATTCAAAATTATCAATACCATCCAATAGGGGAGTGACAATCAAGCTGGTCAGCTAACACCACATTTAGCCTTCCCACATTACAACCCTCAAGACCTTCTCGAGACCTAGGCTAGAGACAGCCCGAAATTTCGAGGATTCAAGCTCCATAGGATACCCTAACCATTAGGGTCAGACATGGAAATCAGATCCCGCATTATCAAACCTACCCCGATCGAAGTTCGAGTCATTATTACTCGACTTCCCTCTTTCCTACCACATTACAATACCTTACCCTCGAAGCCTTAGCTCCACAAAATCGAGCTCCAGATTTCGAATCATCAAAGCCACTTACTTCCTAGCACCACATTTCCAAAAAACATCTAAACCAGTTACCAACCCCAAACACGGGAACCCAACTTGCAGTCGGCATAGAACATGCCCAAATAGTTCACACCACCCCTGGGGGCTATCCCGGAAAACGCTCACAGTCACAGGATCAACATCCTAACTATTCTAGCCCTTTGGTCAAGACATCATTGGGAATGCACCTAGCCTACACCATTGCTATGGCTAGTTACATACAAAGCCCTATTAAACTAGGCATCATAATACATCTTTCAACACTGAACTACGGCTTGGTTTGATTTCACAACACGTGAATACGTAGGCAGCCTTTCAAAAGAGGCACAACCACCCACATTGACACTCATTCAAAAGCACCATCATTCCGGTCACGACACTGTCATGTTCTCAGCAGCTAGCTTTGTCATCCTGGGGGCTTCTCTTAGGCAGAAGTTCTCCATCCACTCACATAATCCAAAGACTTTCAAAAACTAGACTCCTTTCCATAGTGTGTCCTAGTACTCGGCCCAGTCGAAGGCAAGAATCTGTCAGAGACTCGAAGCAATACCTACTTCGGGAACATACCCCGAAACCAAAAAAATTCAAAAGAACACCAGTCTACGGCATTGCTACCACAAAGCCCTGTCGTACGGAAACAATCTCACTCTGAGGATTCGACCATGATGCCACTCGCCTATGCTACGGAATAGCGCAACTTAAGAGTCTTGTCATCTTAGGTGGCCCATCCCCTACCGAGTCACGGTCCAACCCTTAGGGAGTCCAGTCGGGTCTGTCAACTCGTCCGGTCACGTCCAGAGTCGAGTCTGTCGGTATATCTCCCTCTTCACCTAGGCATACAGGCCTAACTAGAGGATTTTTAGGAATCCGTGTCAGAATCTGATCAGAAATCAAGTCATCCCAAACATTCCTTTTCTTCCAAATTTTTCAAAAAAAAAATTTCCGCCATTTTCAAAAAAAAATTCGATTTTTTTTTTCCAAAAAAATCGACCAAAAATCATTTTCTTCCCCAGCACGAGTCGATGTTTTATCTGTATGTTGCATGCAAAACAGACAGGTATCCCAAGACTCCCGAAGAATTCTCAAAGTTCTCAGTGAAAATTCAAGCAACATTTTCGCTGAGGAATCGGATGTATCAGTAAGCGGTACATCCGCAGCTTCTAATAGAGGCTCCCGCGCAATTCAAAGATGGGACGTATCAGTAAGCGGTACACCCATAGCCTCCAAGGCAAACTCCCACGCAATTTCAAGATGGAGATTGTCTGTAAACAGACAAACCCAAGACTTTTTTAGTAGAAAGTCCCCGCGCCGTTATTAACATCTATCCAGGTATGATTTCTATCTTATGGCTGGCGAGCCCTTCACGCAAGTCTAATGGACTCTAAACGACCCGATCGGAAGTCTGCCAGGTCTTAATCCTCGATTGGCCTGGTAGCTACTCTGACTTTCGCCTTGTCCAAGCCTCAGTCAGAGTGGGGACTCTGTAGACACCCACATTTTGACCGCCAGGTGTCTATAGTAGGT
This sequence comes from Agrostemma githago, assembly GCA_958450325.1. Classification (NCBI taxonomy): domain Eukaryota; kingdom Viridiplantae; phylum Streptophyta; class Magnoliopsida; order Caryophyllales; family Caryophyllaceae; genus Agrostemma; species Agrostemma githago. The sequence continues at coordinate 73,012,475 of OY288247.1, read as the reverse complement.
CCCGCCAAACACCCGATGATGATAGGACGCAAACGTGCTTTAATGGGCTCGGATATGGGCTCGAAATCATGGACATTTGGTTTAGGCTTATTACGGAGTACAAATCTCACAAAACGGACCTCAAATTCAGGCCCAGTGGGTCGTTTTGAGTCAAATGAGACTAATTTGGGTCGATTCCGGCACCAGGGGTAAAACCGTCTTTTAGCGACCGAGTCAAACCCGGTCAAAGATATTTTTTCCCGAGTCACACGAGCTGGCCGTGACACTACACGGCTGATTCGGACTCAAACACCACAAAAATCAGCTTTCACAAATATTAAACAAATCCGTTTAAGGATAGAATTCGATCTCAAGTAGGAATTCTATCCGGAAACCGAAACAAAGTATCACCCGAGCTCAGATACTCGGCTGAAACAGCCGAGATACCTCCCCACCAGCCGAGATTCTTGGCTTATTCACCAAGAAACGAGAAGTTTATTTCCTTACGAACTCTCGTGTTTTCTATCCAAACCGGTGTTTCTTGTCACACAAACAAGACCACCTCGATTCCTATAAATAGGACCTTATATCCAACACAAAAAACAACAGTTTGAACATAATTTTTCAGCAACTCATACAACAAAAATAATCTCGAAATCCACATCCGAAGGAATCCCGAAATAGTGTCCAAAAACCGACGAATCCGTCCCGTCACCCGGCCGAACCCACGCCTCACACACACACAAAAAAAACACTCCAAAAACCGACACCTTAACTCTTCCACATCATCTCGACGCTCCCGTGCCTAAGCCACCGTCCGACGAGCCCTATACCGAGAACACAAAGCATGTAGGTTGAGGGTGTAAATCAAACCCGACTCTTTTCCTTTCTCTCTCCCTATCTCACGTTTTTTTTATTACCTTTTTCGTCCGTCTTTTTTTTATATTTATTTCGGGTCATCGGTCGTCTCATATTTATTACGGGTCGTTCGTCGCATCATATTTATTTTCGTTAATAAAAACTTTTTTATAACGTTCTTAAAATACGATATCGATTCTCTAATCGTATATCGTATCTACAAGAACTAAATTAAATTTATTGTCGTTGATGCTAACAAAATTTTTACCTTTTTTATGTACAAAATTCGATGATTTTAAAACGCGGAGGGAATTAACATATTTCTCGTTCAAAGTTCTTTTTTTTTTTACGTTTTCGTTCAAAACAAACTTTTTTTAAAACTTTTTCTAAAATCATTCTAACTATTTGATATTGATTCCATAATCAATTATCGGATACGACGAGTATCGAAAATATAAATCGAGTATAAATTAATCCATATTTGTACGCGATTTATAAAAATTAACGACTTTTCGACAAATAAAAAAATCCGACAGGCTACCACGCGGGTCGCGCGCCGGTCAGGCGACCCGCGCGGCAGCCGGTTCACGGCCTCCCCCTTTTTTTTTGTTTTCTTCGTTTTCTATTTTTAATTCTTCTCGAACATTATATTAAAATGCGACCTTCGCGACATATTTCAATAAATTCTTTTTTTCGACCTCGATCAACACGTGTTAATCAATCACGTGCCATAAATATTTTCCAAAATCATGCATCTTATTTATTTATGTCTTTTATTCAATTTATTCATCGTTACTAACTCGTTTTCTCGTGTTTGTAGCTTTTTATTTGTTTTTATCGTTTTATTAGACTAAAACGAATTCACATGCTAAAATAACTTTGACGTTATTAGTTTAATATGCATTAAACGACTTAGCAACCCATTTTATTTTTCTCTCACATGTCTAGGGAAAATAATGTTTGCATATCATTTAACCGTCGAACTAACCCGTGTACACCAAAAACGAACGATATCTTAGTAAAGGCCGCTAAGTGCGGGCGGGGTTGGGTGTTCTTAGTGAACTTCCCAACACGTACCCTCACCCCTTACTCAGAACCATGGTTTCCGGATGTCCGAATCCATTGGCAACGAGAGTCATTCAATATACGATTAACCGCCCAGTCGGCATCGGTATCGATATGCAAAGGGACGAGCCCAATAAACTCTGACATCGTAAATGGGCCGTAGTTTGTATACGGCCCACTACGACATAGAGTGGGCTCGAATGGTTCCGAATAACCACAAAATTCGGTGGCGACTCCTACTTCGATTTAAATTTCAATTTGACCATCTCATATGGAGATTCATTCGCCTCCCCAAACCCGCGCGTGGCCGCGTCGGGGTGGACCTATGTCATGTCCACAATATGAGAAATAGAAAAGCTGATTTTATTGAATTTTGAAAAGAGGACAGAATGCACAAGACTCTGACTCTGATTTGGAAATGAGGATGTAGGATATCCTAGACTCGGACGCAGACTTAGACTCGAATCAAATCCAGACTTTTGGATGCTCGGTTGGTATATGTTGTTTTTTGGTAAGGTCCTTGATTGGAAAGAACGACAGGTGCCACGACTCGCCTAACTCGGGTTTGCGCAAATGCAAGAGAGGGAGTCAAACTAGACACGGCCCGGGGTGACGGGATGACTAAGACTCTTGGACCGGGATACTCGAACGTTGACCTAGACGAGGTAACGACCCTGGCTTGGACTCGACCCAGAGACTCAAGCTACACGAGGGTGAGTCCGAAAATGGGGCGATCGTGTTTGACCGCGTCGCGTGCTCGGACCAACCGTGGCGACCTAAACCTTTAGGAGACTCGAGTGTTCATAGCATAGGTACGACTCGAAGAAGGCATTATAAGGACGCCGGTGTATGATGAACGTAAGGTACCCCTTAAGGTGATTGTGGTCGAATGCTCGGGTGGAGGACAGCCCCCAAGTGAGACTAAACACTCTGACAGGATTCAGATGGTGCGGCATCCGAATGACTCGAAAGTGACATACGTGAGACACCACGTGTAGGACATGACCCTTAGAGCAACCGTGATTGATCGCTCTGCTGAAAGGGTAGCCCCCGAGTGAGACCGAGGACTCTAATGGGACTCAGATGGTGTGACATCTAAGTGACTCAAAAGTGGGGTACGTGAGACAACACGTTTAAGACATGACCCTTAGAGCAACCGTGATTGATCGCTCTCCTAAAGGGTAGCCCCCGAGTGAGATTGTAGGTTTTGCTAAGTGTAGACACCCACATTTTGACCGCCAGGTGTCTATAGTAGTTCCCGCCAAACACCCGATGATGATAGGACGTAAACGTGCTTTGACAGACTCGGATATGGGCTTGTAATCATGGACATTTGGTTTAGACATTTTAAGGAGTACAAATCTCACAAAACCAACCTCAAATCCAGGCCCAGTGGGTCGTTTCGAGTCAAATAACACTAATTTGGGTCGAAACCGTCACCAGGGGTAAAACCGTCTTTTAGCGACCGAGTCAAAACCCGGTCAAAGATATTTCCCGAGGCATAAAATCTGCCGTGTCACCCCCACCAATCCGGATTGAATTCAGATACTACAAAAATCAGCCATGCAAAATAATAAACAATTCCGTTTAAGGTAGAATTCGATCTCAAGTAAGAATTCTATCCGGAGACCGATTCAGACATTGGCCGAGTGTAAAACACCCGGCCAATACACCCCCAAACCAGCCGGTTTTCCTCTTTCTTCTTGGCCAAGAAAGCGGAATTCTTATTTCCCTCGAACTCCTACGTTTCCTATCCTAAGCGGTATTCAAACTCTCCTAAACCAAGGTCGGAAACTCCCTATAAATAGGACCTCCCGTCCAACACAATTGACATCAATCATACATCTGAAACAGATCGATAATACATCAAAAAATACCGGAAAAATCACAAATCTTCAGCAGCCAAAAGCTACATTCAAAGTCCCGACATAATCCTGAAATAAATTCAAAAGTCTGACGAAACCGATCCCGTCCAAACCGGCCGAATCCACGCCCCATACACACACGAAAACACTCCAAAAACCGACACCTTAACTCACCCGCATCATCTCGACGCTCCCGTGCCTAAGCCACTTTCCGACGAGCCTTATCCCGAGAATACAAAGCATGTAGGTTGAGGGTGTAAATCAAACCCGTCTCTTCTCTTTTCTCTTCCCTTTCTCTCGTTTTTTTATGGGTCTCTCGTCGGTCTTTTTCTTTTATTTTCTAATATCGATACTACTAAAAAAAACTATTTTCGAATATTCTTAAAATGCGATATCGATTCTATATAATCGAATATCGTATCGAAAAGAATTATATTAAGGTTTCGACGACCTCATTTTATTCGTTCAAAAATCCTTTTTACAATTTTTCGTTCAAAATTCCTTTTTCCCATTTTTCGTTCAAAAACAAACTTTTTTTCAAAACCTTTTCTAAAGTCATTCCGACTATTCGATATCGATTTCATAATCGAATATCGAATACGACGAATATCGAAAATATAAACCGAGTACAAATTAACTCATATTTGTACGCGATTTATGGAATTAACGATTTTCGAACACAAAAAGTAATAAAAAATCAGACCCGTACGCGAGTCGCGCCCGGTCCAGGCGACTCGCGCACGAGTCTGACCCGGTTCTCTTTTCTTAGTTTTTCGTTCGTTTATTTTTATTATTTTACGAAACGATTTTTAAATTTACATCTTTTCCAAAACTATTCTAAATATTTGATAATCAACTATCGAATATAGCGAATATCGAGAATATTAAGTCGAGTACGAGTTATGCGATATTCGTACGCGATTTAATCAAAAAATTTCCAAAAATCGTTGTCGAAATCAGGCCGCCACGCGACCCGCATGAGTCTCGGGCGAGTCGCGCGACTCTCGGCCCAAACACATCTTTTTTTTGTTTTTTTATTTATTTTTCTCAAACATCGTTTTTATGCAAAACAACGTTTTAAAATATATTTTTCGGATTTCGATTTATTTTCTCGATTTTATATTTCTTTCCTATATTATTATTTCAATCGTTACTAACCCGTTTTCTCGTGTTTGTAGCAAATTATTCTCATATTTTCTTTTTATCGTTTTATTAGACTAAAACGAACTCACATGCTAAAATAACTTTGACGTTATTAGACTAACATGCATTAAACGACTTAGCAACCCGTTTATTTATTTTTTTTCCTCACATGTCTTAGGAAAATAATCTCTGCATATCATTTCATCGTCGAACTAACGCGTGTACACCAAAATCGAACGATATCTTAGTAAAGGCCGCTAAGTGCGGGCGGGGTTGGGTGTTCTCGACGAACTTCCCAACACGTACCCTCACCCCTTACTCAGAACCGTGGTTTCCGGATGTCCGAAACCATTGGCAACGAGAGTCATTCAATATACGATTAACCGCCCAGTCGGCATCGGTATCGATATGCTAAGGGACGAACCCGATAAACTCTGACATCGGAAATGAGCCAGGCTTTAAGTATGGCCCACTACGACATAGAGTGGGTTCGAATGGATCCGAATAACCATAAAATTCGGTGGCGACTCCTACTTCGATTTAAAATTCTATTCGATCCATCTCATATGGAAATTCTACGCCTCCCCAAAACCCGCGCTTCGCCGCGTCGGGGTGGACCTATGTCATGTCCACAATTTGGCGACTCCGCTGGGGATTAACTGATGTGTCACTTACCATCGGCATCCTCAGGGTGAGACTCGAAAAGAAATCGTTCGATTAGTAATGTACACGTTTTAGTTCAATGATTCATGCATAACCCCGTTCTATCCCGGGCCGGTTACTTGTGACCGACGTCCCACTATACCACGGTGCATTCCCACTTGGATGCATTAAAGACTTCAATGGCGGAACTCATTTAGACTTTGCGGCATGTCCTAAGACCAACTCGGCTTAGGGAGTCCGTCCTCAGTACGAGAAAGCCATCGTTGTTGGTATAGACCCTATTAGACCGACCGAGACTTAGACTAAGAGCATACATGGCGTCGTTATACTGTTTCTATGACTACATGCTACTTGATCCTTTTTTGGTCTTTTCAAAAAACCGTCATTTTCAAAAAATTACATCTTTTCAAACCCATTCTTTTTTCAAAACCCGGAAAGCTGCCGAATTTAGGACTTATGATTTTGACTCAAAATAGCCTATTTTTAGCCGGTATGTTGTCCAAACCTTTTCAAAAAAAAATCCCGAAATCTCGGCCCCATTACCCTTTTTCCGGTTTTCAAAAAAAATCGGGTCTTCCAATCCGACTTTGCTCGGTTTTCAAATTCAAATTCCCTTTTCAAAACCCTCTTCTTCTTAGGACTTCCCGTATTTAGCAGTGTCGGGTCTTGTCATAGGTTGTAAGAGTCTATAGCGTCGAAACTCCGTCGATCTTATATCACGAGTTTCCACCCCATCCCAGTCCGCCTTACTTGTCAAGGCACGGCCCACCTTCATAGGACTAACTCCTACAAAGGAAAGCCCGTTTACACACTCGAGTCCAAAGTCTGGGGAATTCTCACGTAGACCTTCCTTCGAACGGGACTAGGCCCACTTTGCCGAATCCTAAGGAAAGCCCACCGTCCACGAGTCACCCATCTAGGTGTCTTTTCCGAGTCAACCTTTTACAAGGCATAGCCTTATAACAAAAGGTTCGCGATCCTTACATCTAAGGGTCACTCGTCCGACACTCGAGTCTTAACAAAGTCTTCAGTCCCACTCGGGGGCTACCCTTCAGTAGAGCGATCAATCACGGTTGCTCTAAGGGTCTTGTCTTACACGTGTTGTCTCACGTATCCCACTTCCGAGTCACTTAGGTGTCACACCATCTGAGTCCTATCAGATTCTTTAGCCTCACTCGGGGGCTATCCCCCACCGAGCAGTCAACCACGGTCATTCTAAGGGCACCCCACGTTCATCATACACTGGCGTCCTTATGATGCCTTCTTCGAGTCGTACCTATGCTACAAATACTCGAGTCATCAAGGGTTAGGTCACCACGGTTGGTCCGAGCACGCGACGCGGTCAAACACGGTTGCCTCATTTTTGGACTCGCCCTCATACCCCGTCTGAGTCTCATGGTCGAGTCCAAGCCAGGGTCGTTACCTCGTCTAGATCAACGTTCGAGTATCCCGGTCCAAGAGTCTTTGTCGACCCGTCACCCTGGGCCATGTCTAGTTTGACTCCCTCTCTTGCACTTGCGCAAAGCCGAGTTTAGGCGAGTCGTGACACCCGTCGTTCTCTCCAATCAAAGACCTTACCAAAAAAAAAACAACCAACCGAGCATCCGAGTCCGGATTTGATTCGAGTCTAAGTCTGAGTTCGAGTCTAGGATACCCTACATCCTCATTTCCAAATCAGCGTCAGAGTCATTTGTATTCTGTCCTCTTTTCGAAAATTCAATAAGATCAGCTTTCAATATTCTTTCTCATATATGCTTTCCTTATGTGTTTCCGAGAACATGATGAACACCATCATACACTGTGAGCACACGCACGTGACTATTATAGGCACATCTATAATGACCGCAGGAAACCGAGCCTGTGTTTTCCTTTTACCTATTCCATGTCTGGTATAGAAAGCCACATAACTACCCGTAGCAGGAGCATATCGAATCCTATGACAAATCTGGGTAGTCTTCTAATTTGGGTTCAAGACGGGAGGCAAGCCCACTTCCCACAATAAACACCCATCCAATAAGACTAGCCAAACCCTACCTTAGGTGTTAGTCTGACCGACAAAAAAAAACTGGACAAAAAAAAAATTCAAAAGTCCAAGAGAAAAAAAAAGCAAAAGGCCAAAACAAAAAAAGCTGGCCATGATCAAAAAAGAATTATCGACATCTCTCGACCAGACACAGTCAACTCAAATGAAGAATCCCATGACCGGGGCTAAGAGGTCAACCCAAAGAATTCAAAAAACCCATGACCGTGAAACGGTCAATTCAAAAATTGTCAATACCCATACCATCCAATAGGGGAGAGACAGTCAAGCTGGTCAGCTAACACCACATCTAGCCTTCCCACATTACAACCCTCAAGACCTTCTCGAGACCTAGGCTAGAGACAGCCCAGAATTTTGAGGATTCAAGCTCCATAGGATACACCCTAACCTTTAGGGCCAGACATGGAAACCAGATCCCGCATTATCAACCTGCCCGATCAAAGCTCGAGCCATTCTACTCGACTTCCCCTTTACATAACAGAATTCACAATCACCATATGCAAATCCGAGAGAAAAACTCGTTAAAATCCCCGAGAGCAAAACTCATCAAATCCCCGAGAGCAAAACTCATCAAATCCCCGAGAGCAAAACTCATCAAATCCCTGAGAGCAGAACTCATTAAAATCCCCGAGAGCAGAACTCGTTAAAATCCCATCCCAATTCTTCTCATTTAAACCAGTTACCAGCCCCAAACACGGGAACTCAACTTGCAGTCGGCATAGAACATGCCCAAATAGTTCACACCACCTCTGGGGGCTATCCCGGAGAATGCTCACAGTCACAGGATCAACATCCTAACTATTCTAGCCCTTTGATCAAGACATCACTGGGAATGCACCTAGCCTACACCATCGCTGTGGCTAGTTACACACAAAGCCCTAAATTAGGCACCATTATATATCTTTCAATCCACTGAACTACGGCTTGGTTTGATTTCACCACACGTGAATACGTAGGCAGCCTTTCAACAGAGGCACAACCACCCACATTGACACACATTCAAAAAACACCATCATTCCGGTCACGACACTGTCATGTTCTCAACAGCTAGCTTTGTCATTCTGGGGGCTTCTCCATCCACTCACATAATCCAAATACTTTCCAAAATCTAGCCACCTTTCTATAGTGTGTCCTAGTACTCGGCTTAGTCAAAAACGAGAATCTGTCAGGACTCGGAGCAATACCCACTTTGGGAATGTACCCCTAAATCAAAAGAATATCCAAAAGAACACCAGTCTACGGCATTGCTACCACAAAGCCCTGTCATACGGAAACAGTCCCATTCCGAGGATTCAACTGTGTTGCTACTCACCTAGGCTACGGAATAGCGCAACTTAAGTGTCTTGTCATCTTAGGTGGCCTACCCCCTACCGAGTCACGGTCTAACCCTTAGAGAGTCAAAGTCGTGTCTGTCAACTCGTCCTCTTGCGTCCAGAGTCGAGTCTGTCGGTATATCTCTCTCTTCAAATTCTCACTTTTTGCAAAACTTAGCCATTTGGGAAAATCCTTTTCCTGGTCACCACGGGAATAGGAATTTTTATCACACTTCATCTAGGCATACAGGCCTAACCAGAGACTTTAGGAGTCCGTGTCAGAATCGGATTAGGAATCAAAGTCATCTCAAGCATTCTTATTTTCAAACTTCCAAAAAATTTCAGCATTCTCCTTTTCAAAATTTTTTCGGAAAAATCTTTTTCCCCAACATGAGTCAGTGTTTCGCCTAAGTGTTACATACAAATTATGTCAGCATACAGGTACACTCAAGACTCCCAAAAATTCTAAGTTCCCCAGTGGAAAAGCTCATGCAAGCTCCTGCGCAATTCTAAGACAGGATATATCTGCAAACAGGTATACCCATAGCTTCCTAGGCAAGCTCCCGCGACATTATCAACATCAACCCAGGTATGATTTCTATTCTATGGCTGGCGAGCCCTTCACGCAGGTCTAATGGACCCTAAACGACCCGATCAGAAGGCTGCCAGGTTTTAATCCTTGATTGACCTGGTAGCTACTCTGACTTTTGCCTTGTCCAAGCCTCAGTCAGAGTGGGGGCTCGGTAGACACCCACATTTTGACCGCCAGGTGTCTATAGTAGTTCCCGCCAAACACCCGATGATGATAGGACGTAAACGTGCTTTGACAGACTCGGATATGGGCTTGTAATCATGGACATTTGGTTTAGACATTTTAAGGAGTACAAATCTCACAAAACCAACCTCAAATCCAGGCCCAGTGGGTCGTTTCGAGTCAAATAACACTAATTTGGGTCGAAACCGTCACCAGGGGTAAAACCGTCTTTTAGCGACCGAGTCAAAACCCGGTCAAAGATATTTCCCGAGGCATAAAATCTGCCGTGTCACCCCCACCAATCCGGATTGAATTCAGATACTACAAAAATCAGCCATGCAAAATAATAAACAATTCCGTTTAAGGTAGAATTCGATCTCAAGTAAGAATTCTATCCGGAGACCGATTCAGACATTGGCCGAGTGTAAAACACCCGGCCAATACACCCCCAAACCAGCCGGTTTTCCTCTTTCTTCTTGGCCAAGAAAGCGGAATTCTTATTTCCCTCGAACTCCTACGTTTCCTATCCTAAGCGGTATTCAAACTCTCCTAAACCAAGGTCGGAAACTCCCTATAAATAGGACCTCCCGTCCAACACAATTGACATCAATCATACATCTGAAACAGATCGATAATACATCAAAAAATACCGGAAAAATCACAAATCTTCAGCAGCCAAAAGCTACATTCAAAGTCCCGACATAATCCTGAAATAAATTCAAAAGTCTGACGAAACCGATCCCGTCCAAACCGGCCGAATCCACGCCCCATACACACACGAAAACACTCCAAAAACCGACACCTTAACTCACCCGCATCATCTCGACGCTCCCGTGCCTAAGCCACTTTCCGACGAGCCTTATCCCGAGAATACAAAGCATGTAGGTTGAGGGTGTAAATCAAACCCGTCTCTTCTCTTTTCTCTTCCCTTTCTCTCGTTTTTTTATGGGTCTCTCGTCGGTCTTTTTCTTTTATTTTCTAATATCGATACTACTAAAAAAAACTATTTTCGAATATTCTTAAAATGCGATATCGATTCTATATAATCGAATATCGTATCGAAAAGAATTATATTAAGGTTTCGACGACCTCATTTTATTCGTTCAAAAATCCTTTTTACAATTTTTCGTTCAAAATTCCTTTTTCCCATTTTTCGTTCAAAAACAAACTTTTTTTCAAAACCTTTTCTAAAGTCATTCCGACTATTCGATATCGATTTCATAATCGAATATCGAATACGACGAATATCGAAAATATAAACCGAGTACAAATTAATTCATATTTGTACGCGATTTATGGAATTAACGATTTTCGAACACAAAAAGTAATAAAAAATCAGACCCGTACGCGAGTCGCGCCCGGTCCAGGCGACTCGCGCACGAGTCTGACCCGGTTCTCTTTTCTTAGTTTTTCGTTCGTTTATTTTTATTATTTTACGAAACGATTTTTAAATTTACATCTTTTCCAAAACTATTCTAAATATTTGATAATCAACTATCGAATATAGCGAATATCGAGAATATTAAGTCGAGTACGAGTTATGCGATATTCGTACGCGATTTAATCAAAAAATTTCCAAAAATCGTTGTCGAAATCAGGCCGCCACGCGACCCGCATGAGTCTCGGGCGAGTCGCGCGACTCTCGGCCCAAACACATCTTTTTTTTGTTTTTTTATTTATTTTTCTCAAACATCGTTTTTATGCAAAACAACGTTTTAAAATATATTTTTCGGATTTCGATTTATTTTCTCGATTTTATATTTCTTTCCTATATTATTATTTCAATCGTTACTAACCCGTTTTCTCGTGTTTGTAGCAAATTATTCTCATATTTTCTTTTTATCGTTTTATTAGACTAAAACGAACTCACATGCTAAAATAACTTTGACGTTATTAGACTAACATGCATTAAACGACTTAGCAACCCGTTTATTTATTTTTTTTCCTCACATGTCTTAGGAAAATAATCTCTGCATATCATTTCATCGTCGAACTAACGCGTGTACACCAAAATCGAACGATATCTTAGTAAAGGCCGCTAAGTGCGGGCGGGGTTGGGTGTTCTCGACGAACTTCCCAACACGTACCCTCACCCCTTACTCAGAACCGTGGTTTCCGGATGTCCGAAACCATTGGCAACGAGAGTCATTCAATATACGATTAACCGCCCAGTCGGCATCGGTATCGATATGCTAAGGGACGAACCCGATAAACTCTGACATCGGAAATGAGCCAGGCTTTAAGTATGGCCCACTACGACATAGAGTGGGTTCGAATGGATCCGAATAACCATAAAATTCGGTGGCGACTCCTACTTCGATTTAAAATTCTATTCGATCCATCTCATATGGAAATTCTACGCCTCCCCAAAACCCGCGCTTCGCCGCGTCGGGGTGGACCTATGTCATGTCCACACTAAGACTCGAGTGTCGAACGAGTGACCCTTAGATGTAAGGATCACGAACCTTTAGCTACAGGGCTATGCCTTGTAAAAGGTCGACTCGGCCTCAAGGAAAGGCAGACGGGTAAGGGAGGAAACTTGCGATGTAAGATCGGCGGAGTTTCGACGCTAGAGTTAAAGGATACCCTTGACTTGACTCGAATAAGGATAGACCCTGTGATTAGGGTAGACCCTTAAGTTAAAGGATTTGAATTGTGATGACTCGACTAACGGATCGAAAGATGGGCGAAATTCCCTTGGGAAAGGTCGTGGGGACCGTCCTGCTAGAGGGAAAGATCGCGTGTGACTTTCTAGTTAGGACTCGAGTGTTTAGGTGAACCTTCCATTTACGAGTGTATGACTCGTGTTAGTCGGTTATGTCTTTAGAAAAAGGCGGACTAGAATGGGGAAGAAACCCGTGATGTAGGATCGACGGAGTTTCGACGCTAAAGACCTTCGACAAATCATGAAAAGACCCGACACACGGATTGCGGTAGGTCCTATAATTGGAAGGTTTTGAAAAATATGATTGAATTTTGAAAATTGAAAGGACGGTCCTGAAATTGGTAGTGGGCCAATAGGACCAGGCATTTTGAAATGTTGGAATGGTTGCGAGTAATTTCGCGTTTTGAAAAATTGGGAAACGGTCTCGTCTTTTGAAATTGGCAGCATGCCAACAGGACCAGTTTTTTGAAAAGTTGAATTTTTGGAATTTTGAAATTTTGAATATCGAGAATAAATTTCCGAAAATTTGAAAATCGAAAATAAATCCCGAGGATTTGAAAATCGGAAACGGCATCCCGGAGATTTGAAAATCGAGAATGGAATCTCGAAGATTTGAAAATCGCGAATGGCATCACGAAGATTTGAAAATTTAAATTGAATTTTGAAAATTCGAAAATCGAATGGTGGATCGGAAATTCGAATTGAAATGGATAGCATGCCGGCTAAAAAAAAGGCTTGTTTTGAGTCAAATCGTAAGTCTAAATTTTGGCAGCATTCCGAATTTTGAAAGTTGAATATTTTGAAAAGACGGGTCCCGAAACGGACAGTATTTCGGGTTTTTCAAAATCGGGTATTTTTTGAAAGATGCATTTTTGAAATGACGGTTTTTTTTGAAAATTGACACGGAAACCAAGTAGCATATAGTCAAACAAGCATTATAACGACGCTTATGTATGCTTTACACTAAGTCTCGGTCGGTCAAGATAGGGTCTATACCAACAACGATGGCTTTCTCGTGTGATGGACGGACTCCCTAAGCCGAGTTGGTCTTAGGACATGCCGCGAAACCGAGACGAGTTCCACCATCGATGTCTTTAGCGCGCCCATGTAGGAATGCACCGTGGTATAGTGGGACGTCGGTCACAAGTAACCGGCCCGGGCAAAATTTGGGTTATGCATGAATCATTAAACTAATGCGCGCACACTAATCTACGAACGATTTCTCTTCGAGTCTCACCCTGGGAACCCCGATGACATGTGGTACATCAGGTATCCCCAGTGAAGTCGCCAAATTGTGGACATGACGTAGGTCCACCCCGACGCGGCGACGCGCGGGTTTTGGGTAGGCGAATGAATCTCGTGGTGAGATTGTTCTCGGGTTCGAAATTTAAGTCAAAATGGAGTCGCCACCGAATTTTGTGGTTATTCGGAACCATACAAGCCTACTCTATGTCGTCATGGGCTATACACAAAGTAAGCCCACTTCGATTTCAGAGTTTATGGGGCTCGTCCCTTTGCATTGTTATATCGATACCGTTTACATCGGCTTTCGTATATAAAATGACTCTCGTGCGCCAATGGTTTCGGACATCCGGAAACCAAGGTTCTGAGTAAGGGGTGAGGGTACGTGTTGGGAAGCCCACTAAGGACAACCAACCCCGCCCGCACAATGGCGGCATCTACTAAGACATCGTTCGTGTTCGTGTACGCGCGCTAGTAAAATAATTAAATGATATACAAACAGCGTTTTAGCTAAACATGTGAATTATATGTGAGCTACGTCATTTAATGCATCTTGATTCACGTCCAAGTGATTTAGCATGTGATGTTCATTTAAATAAATAAATGGCAAACATCGAAAATAGAAAACTCGTAAATAAATTACAAATTACACGGGCGGAATACAACCCGGAATTCACAATACAACGAGCAATAAAATAGAATAATTGAATATAATGATAAAAACGGACCCGTATGTAAACTAGACCGCGAAATATGTAGACGGACTAACCCCGATTAAATACACATCATGTCGTGTACTAAACGAAGGACGGAAATATGAGACTGTGGCATATTGCTAGCCCGATCTCATATCCCGTAGTCTTGTCCTGACTTATCATGTCAAAAATTGATCAAAGTCGTTCTACGTGTCGTGATATGCGTGGTTTTGAAAATAGGAGGATCACATGATGGTCTTTACACGTGATGACTAAAGTCGATAAAAGGACGGGGCTTGAAGTGTGGATCAAACCCCTCGGTTTTATGGGTTACAGGACCCACTCGACCGAGTCGTGACGTGACTCGGTCGAGTGCGTCCTTAGACGCAGCTACAACCCATTTTTTGGGTGCTACTCGATCGAGTAGCCCCTGCACGAGTGATGACTCGTTTCGTTTTTGAATTTAAAATCGACGGTTGGTCAAATCAAATACAAATATCGCACGATTTGAATTTAACTTGACCTCCGGTACTATAATCGTGTATATATACGATTATAATACCGTTGTTGGAGTTTTATGAAATCGTTGTTATTATATTAGAAATTTTGAATTAGTAACGAAATGCGTCCCTCTACGTCACGACATCGAAACCAACCCTTTCGGGTTATGTGATGTCGGTGTTCGTGTCAACGGGTTTCGTGCCAATTATAGAAATGGGATTAAATACGTTCAACTATGACTTTAGGTCGATTATCATAGTCCAACGTATTCAAAACCGGTTTTTAGTATTAAAATATATATATATACGCGGTATTATTAATGTTAGTAATAAAATGATGATACACAAATAAAGATGCAAAAGTATAAAAAAAATGTTAGTGTTAGTGTTACTACGATTATGATTACTATACAAAATACGATAAATAAATAAAAATGACGGAGCAATAGAGATAGAAATGGGGTTTAGGACACCCTCAACATACATGCTAGGTATAGGCCTCGGAAATGGACTCGTAAATAGCGACGGGACGCCGGAGTATCGAGGATGTATGCGAGTTATGGTGTGTATGGGTGTATGTGTGTATTACGTCGGTTTTTCGAGGGACGAAGGACTCGGTTTTTTGTGTGTGTTGCTTAGGGTTGCTAAGGCTTGTTGTGTAAGTGTATAGGGTTGAAATGCAAGTGAATGTAGGTTAAGGATGCATGCCAAAAGCTTGTCAAAGTTGTGAGTGTAAGAGTTGTCAAATGAATGGGGGGTCATGGGGTATTTATAGGGAACCCCAACGTTGGGTCACTCGACCGAGTGGCGCGGGTGTACTCGGTCGAGTGCCCTCGTGAATGAACCTGGACTGGTTCAAAGAGGCTCCACTTGATCGAGTGGTCAATCCACTCGTTCGAGTGGATCAATTAAGCCGGGTTATTTTGGGCGTGATTGCCTTGATTTGCTCCTTGATTGATTATGTTTGATTTGGATTGATTTGTGAATGGATTTGGCTGATTTTGAACTTGGCGCAAATCTCGAGAATGCACTTGGCTGATTTCTGAGACGGTTTCGTCTTTGACCGGGTTTTGACCCGGTCGCTAAATAACGGGAATTATTTTTGGTGTCGGTTTTGACCCAAATTAGTCTCATTTTGCTCGGAACGACCCACTGGGCCTGAATTTGAGGTCTGTTTTGTGAGATTTTTACTCCGCTAAAAGTCCGTGTCGGATATTATTGATTCCGAGCCCAAGTCCGAGTATACCAAGTCACGTTTGCGTCCGATCATCATCGGGTGTTTTGTTGGGAACTGCTATAGACACTAGCAGGCAAAATGCGGGTGTCTACACAAAGAAAAGTTTTTAGCTCTGGCTATAGACTCTGAAAATACCGAACCCTGAAAATTGGTAAGATTATTAACTTCTGTGATAAAAGGCTATGGACCCTGAAAATACCGAACATGGTTTGCTTTAAAGCATAGTTTTATAACATGCTTATCATTGTTTTCTTGTGCATGTAACAACTCAATAATAAAAACTGCACCCTCCATTTTTTTATTAAGCCTCATTTTTCATCAAGGTATTTTTTTAGTTAGCCTCATTTCTCCATAAGGGAACTATTTCATTAGTATTTCTCCAGTGCGGATCCTCTGTACCATTATGTGTCCCATCTCTTGTCCCCATCATTTCTCTTATTGACACGTAATCACTTCACATAATTAATCACTATTTTGATCAATTAAGAGGTGAGGTGTCGCATGCATGATAAAGGTTATTGGACACAAAAGTGGGACAAATGATCTCAACTGATATTTCCCCCGTTACATGGACAATGTCAATAATTTTTTTTCCCTTTTCACTTTTCCTTACACTTTGTGTCAAATCCATATGGACTAAATAAAAAAATGGAGAGTGCATAAAGATGGATATTAAGAGCATGCACATTGAGAAAATGGAGCGAGGGTGAGAATGAAAACACAGCGAAAATAATAATAAAGAATTGGGGTGGATGCTGAGTGTATAAGAGAGAGAGTGCGAGATTCTCGCCTGTGCGAGAATTGGCAAGGCAGCAGTAAATAGTGAATTTGACAGCCTTTTTATTTTTTTTATATTAAAATATTAATTTTCATATAAAACAAAAAATGCGTACGTATTTAATTGCTAAACATCGTTTATTATTATACGTAATTAGTATGGTTAATCTCTGATTAAGTAAATGTATTTAAATATTTAATTAACTAAGCTCAATACCTTTCTCAAAAAAAAAAAAAAAAAAACTAAGCTCAATACGAATATACATTCACGGAGTATTATTTTAGTTATTTACAGGTTATTAGTAGACACGTTTGACTCACTCGAAAATACAGTCACCCAAAGCCGACCCAACCTGAGTTGCATGTTACCTGCTACCCGATAGACCCTGATGACTGACGAACTGAACCTCAACCTAACCCGATTTGAACGCAACCCAATAAAATTAAAGAACGGACAATTTCCCATCTTAAACATAAATGAATGTGATTTAGTATATACTCCATAACTTGATATATTTGTCGTACTAAAAATAATTAAAGCAAATAATGATAAATAATTATATGTTATTGAGAAAATATTGACGTAATACGGAGTGGTACGATATATTAAGTAGACCCCATATGATCCGACTCGCCTGAAAATGTAAAAAAAAATGTTCATAAACTCGATATATATATAATTTTTCTCCTTTCTTTATTAAATTATTAATGTTCATAAACTCGATACCGAACCAAAAATTAAAAGTTAATAATAATTATTAACTAAAAGTTAATAATAATTATTTTTAATTAAATGTAAATGGATGAATTATTGAGGTGGATAGTGTGAGGTATAAAAAAGTAAGAGAGTGAGTGAGAAATGAATTCTTGTTGATGTGGAATGTTTTTGGAAAAAATTTAAGGATGAGTGGAAAGGTGAGGTGGATGTTGAGTAGGATAGAAAAAAGGTGAAAAAGTGAAGGATGAGAATTGGATGATTCTTGCTAATGTACAGGGTCTAAGTACTTCCTCCGTTCAAGTCCAGGCTTCCCTTTTGCGTTTTCACGTTTGCCAACGCGCATTTTGCATCGTTAATATCTTTCGTAACATATTAGTACAAATTATGAAAATTGGATATTAATAATCTACTTTTAAAGACGAATCAAACAAGATCCCACATGGATATATTTTCTCTAATAGATTGTCGTGAATATCGAAAGTTATCCATGATTGCAAATAGTGTCAAGACAAGGAAGGGGAAGATTGGAATTGAACGGAGAGAGTATATAAAATGATGCAGGTTTATACTTATATCATACGTAATAAATACTAAAAATTATTGTATATATTTGTAAAAAAAGAGTTAATTCTACCGGTAGGCTGAACCTAATTAAACTTGACCCAAATTTCATACAAAAAGTTACGGAATATTATTTTAAATTTCTTAAGTAGGGTAGTTAAGAGTAGATTTTATTTAAGAATTGATTGATTGTGATTTCTTGTGATTGACAAGATATTTTTTCCTCTAATCCACATATTAATTATTCACCATTAACCGAGAGAAGATACTTTACCAAAAGAAGTAGCTGACTTGTGGGAATCAGTAAAATATGATAGAATTTGTTATGTATTCAATTGTATTCTGTTGGGTATACAATGTTCTGTATATATAGGAGTACATAGGAGCTTATAACAACTTACAACAACTTCTTTAACTAACTCTTTAACTAACTCTATATATCTCAATACTCCCCCCTCAAGCTGGAGATTGGGTAAGTACCAATCTGAGCTTGGTAGACAGAAAATGGTGATGTTCAGACCCTAAGGCCTTTGTCATGATGTCAGCCAACTGCAGATTTGTATTAATGTGCTTGGTTATCAGAAATCCTTCTAGTTGCTTATCCCTAACATAGTGACAGTCTATGTTTAGATGTTTCGTTCTCTTGTGGAACACGGGGTTGTTTGCAATGTGCTCTGCAGCTTTATTATCACAGTACAGTGGTATAGGTTTAGGAACAACTACTCTCAGGTCTTGTAAAATATTGTTCACCCAAACCATTTCCGAGCTGGTATAAGACATGCTCCTGTACTCAGATTCTACCGTGCTTTTACTGACCGTTTTCTGTTTCTTTGTCTTCCATGAAATCAAGGAGTTTCCTAAGAATAAGCAGAATCCACTTAACGATCGACATGTGAATGCGCATTTGGCCCAATCTGCATCACTGTATGCTGTCAAGGACAGATCTGAATTCGCACTATAAAAGAGACCAGTGTTGACAGTTGATTTGAAGTATCTTAGAACATGAATAGCAGCTTGAAAGTGCGGCAATCTAGGCTGACTAAGGAATTGGCTAAGGTGTTGGACAGAGTAGGAGATATCAGGTCTTGTTGAATTGAGGTATAACAGTCTGCCAACCAATCTTCTATATTGTTCTGGCTCTTCTAGTATTACTCAATCATCTGTGGTTAACTTCAATCCTTTTTGCATAGGAAAGTCTGCACCCTTACAATTTTCCATATTCATATCCCTGAGGATGTCTAATATGTATTTTCTTTGATTAATAATCAATCCATTTACATTCCTTGAGACTTCCAACCATAAGAAGTATCTCATTTGCCCCAAATCTTTGATGGAGAATGCCTTATCTAGCCCTTGTTTTACTGCATTGATGTCATCCAAACTATTTCCTGTTAAGAGCACATCATCAACATATACTAAGGCAATGGTGAAGACTTGAGTATCTTCATTGAATCTGGTGTAGAGGGAATAATCTTGTTTAGACTGCTGAAAGACAATACTTGCAAGATACTTGGTCAGTTCTTTATTCCATTGTCTAGAGGCTTGTTTCAAGCCGTATAAGGACCTTTTTAACCTGCATACCTGGCCTGGTTTAACTGTATAACCTTCAGGTGGAGTCATATAAACAATCTCATCTAAGAATCCATGAAGGAATGCATTGTTGATGTCTAATTGATGTAATTCCCAACGCTTGGCAACAACTAAAGCTAGAACAGTTCTCACAGTTGTGAATTTTGCAACAGGTGAGAATGTGTCCTTGTAATCCTTATCTTTTACTTGGTTGTATCCCTTAGCAACTAATCGAGCCTTGAACCGTTCAACAGATCCATCTGACTTGTATTTGATCTTATAAATTCATTTACACCCAATGGGTTTACGTCCTTACGGAAGAGACACAAGTTCCCATGTGTGATTATCTTCTAAAGCCTGAACCACTTTGTCCATTGCTGCAATCCACCGTGGATCTTTATTTGCTTGTTTGAAGGTGTATGGTTCATGCTCAGCCACTACATTCGCCATACTTGCCACATACTCTGGATGAAAGTCTGTTAAATCCTTCAAAACTGATGCATGAAAAGCTGCTGAAGTAGTAGGACCTCTCTGTTGAGCAGGCAAATTAATCGAACAATGATAGGGTTGAAGCTTTACTGACACCTTTCTATCTCTTGTAGATTTCCTGGTTTGTTGTTCAGGAACAATATCAGAAGAATGCTCATCTACCCTGTTGTTCATTGTTGTGGATTGATCACCATGTTGACCTGCAGTAATAATAGAACTATGTATAGCATTGCTATCATCTTGGTCAGACTCATTAAACATTCCTTGATCAGAAAAATTTTCATTAACATCAGCCACAGGAGTAATAATCAAAGTAGATGAGGCATGATTAACAAGAGTTGGTGTGGGTAAATCATTCTTAACTCTGAAAGGAAACACATTCTCTTGAAATTTGACATCTCTACTGACAAACGTCTTATGAGACTCCAAATCATATAATTTGTAGCCTTTTTGAGCATGTGGATATCCTATAAACACACACTTTCTCGCTCGTGTCCCAAATTTATCAGCATAAGTAGGTGGCATAGTCGAGTAACAACAACAACCAAACACTCTAAGATCATCATAGACTGGTTCCTTATTAAACAATAGGCTAAAAGGAGACTTCCTGTTCAGAACTGAATTAGGCATTAAATTGATTAAATGTGTAGCAGTAAGAATAAAATCACCCCAAAATTTTATAGGCAAACCAGATTGCAATCTTAATGATCTAACAGTATCAAGTAAATGTCGATGTTTCCTCTCAACCCTGCCATTTTGTTGTGGACGACCTACAACACTAGTCTGATGCACCATACCCAAGCTTTTAAACAATGCACAACAAGTCTGATCCAAAAACTCAGTCCCATTATCAGTTCTAATTACCTTAAACCGAGCATGAAATTGTGTTTGGGCATATATTAGAAAATCTTTTATGAGTCCAGGTACTTGATCTTTAGTATTAAACAGAATCGTCCAAGTATTTCTAGAATAATCATCCAAAATAGTTAAGAAAAATCGAGCTCTAGACATTGCAGGAGTCTTATATGGCCCCCAAACATCCATGTGGAGGAGTTCAAAACAATGTTCTGCTCGAGAATCACTCAAAGGAAAAGGAGCTTTATGATGCTTTGCCAAAACACATGTTTCACAAAAAAAAATCTTTTATTGAATTCTTTACTGTATAAGGAACATCAGTAATCCATTTAAGCTTGTCTAAAGACATATGACCTAGCCTTAAATGGTACAATTTTTGAGATGAACTAGTCTTTACATCAGAATTACTACTTGTTACAGCATTGTGAATGGATGAATCTATCAAACATTGTCTACTATCTTGAAATCTGTATAAGTCTCCCACTCTCTTCCCTGTAGCTACCCAAGACTTATTGAAATGGTCCTGAAAAACACAATGAGAGGCAGAAAACACAACAGACAATTTATTATGATCAATTAGTTTCGAAACTGACAGCAGATTTTGTTTAAACTCGGGTAGATACAACACATCATGTAAAGTGATCCTGTCAGTCAAGCAAATATCACCAAGTTTATGTACTTTGTTGACACGACCATCATGCAAACCAATGTTCAAAGGATTAACAAGATTCCTAACATTATGCAGCAAACTAAAATCATAAGTCATATGGTCCGAGGCTCCTGTATCAATTATCCAATCATGCATAATTAACTGTTTGCCAGTAATGTTAGAAGAATGATTAGGAACCATACCTGCAAACCCCGTATTACCAGCCAGATTAGACACATTATTTGCAGACTTTTGGTCAGTCATCCTTTGTAAAATCTGATCAACAACAGATGTTACTAAGCCATCAATCATCGCAGGGTCAAATCCTTGCTTACATCCCAGTGGATTATCTTCCAAGGTCGAGGAATCACTATCAAGAACATCTACATTATGAGCCCCCTTCTTGTAGTTTCCCTTTCCCTTGAAGTTCTTTCCTTTGTTCCTTTGATTCTTGTCAGGAAAGCCAATTAGTAGATAGCAATTCTCCACTGTATGTCCAGATTTTCTACAATGACTGCATTCCTTAACCCTGAAACAATCTTCTAAGTTGTGATTGTCCATATCACAGTGGCTGCAGTATTTACCAGTACCAGTATTGCCTTTTGCATTGTCATTCTTAGGTTTTTGTTGTCCTTTGAAATTCTGACCTTTGACAAATGCATAAGCAGTTGAATCCACTAACGGATTGGCCTGATCTGAAATTTGCTTCTGCCTTTCTATTTTCTGCAACAGACTTAAAGCCTCATTAATCGATGGCAAAGGTTCCATAGACAGAATTTGAGTTATGATATTGTCATATCCTTTGTTCAAACCCATCAAAAATTGAATTAGCTTTATGTTTGCTTCTCGCTCCAACATTCTTTTGACCAAGGAGCAAGAACAAGAGTCTACAGCCTTGCAAGAACACTGAGGGACAAGATTGAGACCATCCAAAGTCTCCCACAGATTCTTTAATTTTCCATAGTACTCCACCAATGACGAATTCCGTTGACTCACAGCATCCAAGTCTTTCTGAAGTTGATATACTTCAATGGCATTTGCTAATCCGTATCTTTCCAGCAGCTCATCCCAGAGTTCTTTCGCCGATTTTACATACTTTACATTGTCTCTAATCGATTTATCCAACGAATTAAGGATCCACCTCATAACCATCAGGTCACACCGTACCCACTGATGCATTTTCTTATCTGCTGCATCAGGTTTCACGCATTCCCCATTGATGAATCCCTCTTTGTTCTTCGATTCCAACGCCATTAGTACTTCTTGTTTCCAACTCAAAAAGTCTTGACCGTCGAAGCAACACAAGACCAACTGGGAAGACGGCTGATCCGAGGATGAAAGATATAGCGGGTCGTCATAATATTCATATGAACTCGCCATTGTAGTGGTTGAATAATAGCTTTGTGAAACTTTGATGAAGATTTGATGAAGATGAAGAAATTGATTCTTTGATGAAGATGAAGAAATTGATTTTGCGGAAAAAATAAGCCTAAGGCTCTGATACCATGTGAATCAGTAAAATATGATAGAATTTGTTATGTATTCAATTGTATTCTGTTGGGTATACAATGCTTTAGAGCTGGCAATTCGGACGTGCCGGCCCAATCGTGCTTCGTGCCCATCCAGCCCGGCCCAGTCGTGCCTGGCAGGCCCCACCGTGTCGTGCCGGGCCGTGCCTGACTATGAGAACATGCGCCGAGGCACGGTTTCTAGCCCGGGCCCGATCGTGCCTAAGTCGTGTCGGGCCGTCGTGCCCGACCAAATTTTTAGGATTTTTCATTTTTTTGGGATTTAGAGTCGTGCCGGCCCAACCGTGCCTCGTGCCGGGCCGTGCCTAGGCACGGACTTTTCTTCAAATTGGCGCCACGGCCCGACTTGGGACCGGTCGTGCATGCCGTGCCCGTGCTTTTTGCCACGTCATCACCGTGCCGGACCGGGTCGTGATTTTTTTCGTGCCGGACCGGGCCACCAAGATGGGCCCGGCCCGGTTTGTCAGCTCTACAATGCTCTGTATATGTAGGAGTACATAGGAGCTTATAACAACTTACAACAACTTCTTTAACTAACTCAACTAACTCTTTAACTAACTCTATATATCTCAATAACTTACTCCCCAAGTTTTTGCAAATTGTCATATTAGTCGCTTTTTATTTGTTATGCATGTAATTAGACTTGTCGAACGGGGCCGACAATCGAGGTATGTATCGGGCATTACAGGTTCGGGTACAGGTAATAGTAAATGATTGTGGTAATGTAGTATATTGTAAATAAAAAGTAGAAAATGACAATTTTTTGTCCATCTATCAACTTTCTGTTTTAGTATAATACATTATGTTTATTTTTTCTTCTTTGTGGTGTTATATTGATCGGTGATAATGTGGGGAATCTTCTAATGTACGACCTCCGATTGGCTCCGATCCATGCTTTGATTGTAGGTCTTTTTATCTTGATTATTTACAACTTTTTCATCATGAATTTATGTACTGATGTTTGTCTTTTTTTTTTACTGTAACATTCTCCCGAGCAGTCGCGTGTCTCCATTACTTTGGATTGCATAATTTACTTCTCATTTGCTATAAAAATGGCGCTTGGGGCCTTTGCTCAACGGTATGTTTTATTGAAGCGAAAGATTGTATAACATCCTTTTTCAATAATTTTTAACATTTATTTAATTTTGTTTTGACTTTTTTTTGGAGTTGGTTTATTTGATTTATTGAAAGTTTTTTTTATTTGGAAAAAAATTTAATGAGAAAAAGTTTAATCTGTTTTTGCCGAGACAATATTTTTATTAAAAAAAATACGAGTTACAAACATTTATCTATTCTTAAATAAGTTTTTAACCTATCATATTTGCGCTCAAATATAATACTTATTTCGTACAAATATAACACTTATTTCGTACGAGTAATAAACAATTTTATCCTAAAAATATCAAGAATTGTATGTCACAATTTAGTTGCGACAAATAATTGTGACAATATCGTCTATAATTAAATTTAAAAACAAAATTGTGACAATGAAGTACAATAGAATTGATTGCTTGCTAATTAAGTGGAAGACTTTCTATTGAAAATACGAGTCCCTGGACTTCATATCAGATTTTTTTTTTTTTTTTTTTTTTTACGTTGTTGTGCAGAAATAAGACAATTGATAATAGGACCTACAAACGAGAATACTTACCAGAGTTGCCAACTGGGCAACGTACGTAATTTGGAAATCTTATCTGCGTACTTGCCTATCGATGAAGCAGTGAGAAGTACAACAATGCTTGCCTGTCGATGAAGCAGTGAGAAGTACAATAATGCAGCGTCTCCACAATCTATGGGTTTTGGTGCCCGATATTAGAATTTGTGACTCACATGTCTAAGGTTAGAACATGCTTGAGTCTTCAAGACCCGCCTTAAGAAGGCTGATTCTTGATGAAGAATGCCGATTCTTGATAAAGAGATGAGTGATACTAATGAAGAACCACAGGAATTGAGAAGATGTATAGGAATGGTGATACTTTATGCCTCAGCTAAAAACGTGACAGAATTCTCTGTCACATTGGGGAGATTTTATACTAGGTCAAACTTAACCTGATGGGGTTAAGGTTAAGCCGTGATTATACCGTCTTTAAAAAGTTTGTCATGAGAGGGTGTGACAATGAACGAAGAGTGTTACGAGAATTTAAGATGATGAGTGTGACATAAGAGATGAAGATGGAGTGACTCAAGAGATTAACTACATCAACTGCAGCAAATGCATCAGGAAAAGGCAAATTGGTCATTCGTGTACTGTAATCGGTTTTGTAACCTCAAGAAAGTAACAACATCAGCTGCAGACAAATCGTTCAGGTACGGTAATCAGTTTTGTAAAGAAACTGCTTGATACTATTAGACTCTCATGAATCCAACCTCTTTTTCAGGTCTTGTCATTCGAATACAGGTCTCGTGGCTTTGTCTTTCATTTTTTTTCACGTCCCTATTCTACATTGATTTTCCGACGATGTCTATTCTCTCAATTGAGCTTCTATTAGTTTTCTTTATTGTTGGGTATTTGGGTTGTACTATAATTCTTGATTCCTTAACAATAGAGCACATACTTTTGCGGAAACTCCTCAATTATAATAGAGGTATTTTAGTTCTTCTAGCCAAATAATAATAATAATAATAATAATAATAATAATAATATTGTTCGTTCAAATTTTTTGATAAACTCATAATCATCACAAACTTTTTTTTTTTTGAGCGATCATCACAAACTTTATAAAGGAGAAATTCAATAATTCAATTAAACACCCTTAAGATTAAATGAAACTACATCACTTAAATTACTCTTACAAAACAATGATGGTGACTTTGTGATTATAATCAGAGTAAATTAAAAATTACTCCGTTCAAAGATACGTTTATTAAAATTTACTCCCTCTTGATTTTTTTTTTTTAATATTTTACATCCAAAAAGACGTAAAAGTTCAAAAATTACATGCATTTCATATTTCCGATGACTTATTCAGGCGACTTTGTATTTTTGTGCTTATTTCAGTTATTTTATACCCAAATTACCCCCCTCTTCTTCTTACCATTCTTTCCTTTTCCCTTATCTTCTCATTTAGTCATTAGAGCTTTAAAAAAATGGTTGGAGTGATGAATGGAAGCAAAATGACGAATTAGAGACTGGAATGGTTGTTCGAATGACGAATTAGTGTCGATTTTGTAATTTTTGAGTTTTTTTTTGTTTGGAAATGAAATGGTTTGGGGAAGAAGAAATGAGGATGAGGTGAGGAAGGGGTCGTTCTTTTAATCAAGGATATTTTGGTCAAGAAAATTTAAAACTCGTCGAAAAAATGAAATGCAAGTAATTTTTAAAGTTTTACATCTTTTTGAGTGTAAAATATTAAAAAAAATTCAAAAGGGAATAAATTTTAATAAACGCATCTTTGGAGGGAGTAATTTTTAATTTACTCTTATAATTAATTACCTCTCACATTTGGTTTATTTATTTACGTTTGATAAAAATATTCGTCACAATAAATATAAAATCAAACAAAGTCACTGTTCAACTAATTAAAATACTAGAAAAACCCGGATTTTAGTATTAGCTCTCGACTCAACTAACCTCCCTCTCTCTTGACTCTTGAGACCGCATCCGCATCCGCATCCGCATCCGGCATCCCCCTTCTTCTCAAGTCAATTCCAGTAAACTCTCCTTCTCACTTCTCAATCGGAAGCTCAATTATGCCAAATCTCAAATTATTAGGGTTTTCATTTTTCAACTATCAATTCTGGAGCTTCCTCATTTGATTCATTTCATTTGCTGCTATGCTCCCCGCAATATCATGATTCTATTTCCCTCAACATTCCATCTAATTGATTAAGCTTTCAATCTGGTATTTTTCCTGATTTCCAATTTAGATTGTTCTTGAGGGGTTTTATCTGAATTTGTCTTAACGTTCTGATTCAAGTTTTCTAATTTCAACATTGTGTTAGCATTGTATTGTACTCCATTATAGTATGAAATTTGAGGAATTGCATAGTTGGGTTGACTGATTGGTTGAGTTAAATTCCTAATCTGGATGCTTTAGTTTCCTTGTATTAAGCTTCATTTAGTATAATGTCTGATTGTCTTTGAAGGCACCCATCTTTTAGATTTACTGGAACCCGAGAATCGGAATTGCTTGCTACCTTACTTACACTGTGAGATGTCAAAGAGCTCCCATGATCTGCAAGCAAGGAGCTCCGAAGGCTAGTCTTCTTTCCCCCCTTGTTTTATGTCTGTATTATCCTGTGTTATTGAACCCTGGTTACGATATTAAGCGTATATACAAATGTAGGCGAAACTGAATGTGCTAGACTCCAGTCTATCTTGTTTCCCCCCTATATGATTGATTACAGCAAAATACCTGATCCGACTTGAATACAAACATACCTGAAATGACCTGAATTGTAAGTTGTAATCACACTGAATGACTCGCTTGCCAGGTGACCAGTTCTACCCTTTCTTTAAGCTATCTTGACCAATATGTAAAAATTAGAAGGGTGGTCTACAGGGGTCTGAGGATTCGTTTAAGTTTCGTGGGCATGATGAAGGGCAGCACCGTGTATGTGTCAAAATGTCGGGTCAAGTCAATCAGTCATCAACTATCTAGAACATAGTGGATGTGCAAATGTTTGAAGCCCATGCGATTTAGAAACACTAAGATATCATATTAGTCTTCTTATAGAAATGACTGTCGTGCCCTCTTCTTTTGGACTTAGTTTCAGTTCACTTCACTTTTTAACTCTGTAAGTTGGAGTTGAGGTCCTACAAGTTTAGTTCATTTTTGTTCTTGCTTCACTTCAGTTGAAGTTAGGTCCTACAAGTCAAGTTTAGTTCAGTTTTAGTTTAAATCCTATAGATTCAGTTGAACTCAACTTAGCTCCATCTGAGTCCAAAAGAGCATAACTGTAATCTTTTCATGAACAGATATTTCAATTTATTGCTTTTCCAATGAAAGTGGTCTTATTGCCAGACTTAGAGGATAAAATGTTCACTGTAGTGCATATAGGCGCAGCCGCGCAGGTCTTAGTAAACCATTATATTATGTCATCCCATTTCGTAATAGTCTTGATACGCCTCGTACCTTGCATTTTTCAAACTAAGGAGCTAGTCTCCCTGATAGGAAAGCAATACAACAACAAGCAGAACCAATAAGGAGCTAGTGCCTCCTAGGGCTCCCGCAAATTGCAGGTAGTACGCAACCTTACCCTTGTGTCAGCAAGTAGTGACACAAAGAAGTTGTTTCTGAATGGCTCATGATGAAAGGTGCGCAAATGCATAGAATGGTTGTAACTTCTCAATAACAAAAGAATCAACCAATTTAGTGAGTTACTTTATCTCATTATAATTCAGAACTAAATTAAAGCTTTACCTGCTTGGAGGATGGAAACTTTTAATCAAAGGGTAATAATGCTCATAAATTTGTTACGTCTTTTGCCATTTCTGTGGCCAGCGGTCCCCCTTGGCTTGAAGGCTTGTTATGTTTGGACCTTATGGTTGGTTGGAATTTATGTCTGATGGGGATGGAATAAAGCTAGGCAGTGCTTATTTTTGGAGAAGAAGGTGAAGGAAATCTTCCAGACTGTAGAATTGCAAACTACCCAAAAATTGCTAAAACTTGGGACATTTTGAGTTAATTTTTAGATTTTTGTGAGTTGATTTCTAGAACAAATATGGGGTCAACTTGCTAGAATGTAGATCTATTGAAGTCTGAAATTAGTAGACTCTAGAAGAGAAAGTGCCAAGTTTATTGGAGTTTTTCGACGACAACTCATTTTCCTTGTCGTTATCCACTTTCATTCGTGCTAGGTATGAGTGACGTAAGATGTTGTCTCTTGCTATTCTTAATGACGTGGCCTGTTACATTAGCAGTGTCTTCCTAGTGCACTATTTTAACATTTAGTCCATGACCGTCTCTTGTTGATATTGCAGTTATTTTATTCCATTTTATTGCCAACAGGTATCTCCCCTGCCCAAGATTCAGCCGGGTCTGTGACAAAGAAGTCCAGTTCATCAGGTGGTAAACTTCGAGGAAGGAAAGAGTTTCTCCGTAGATTTGCAGACACTAGAATTTTCATATCTAACCTGGAGGACTGGTATAAATCATTATCAGAAAATTCCGATGTAGAAGCCTTTGACTTACCTTTTGAGTTAGTAGAGCTTCAGAAATTTGATTATGCACTAGAAGGGGTTTCATTCCAACAACTTCTTCGAATGCCTAGTGCTATCTATGCTTCAACATCTGATGGTGTTGAAGCTGCTGCGTATTTAGCTATTGAAGATTTTCTACATGCGAGTGTAAAGGGATTGTGGGAAGCATTTTGGAGTGAGGGTGAGCCTTTACCGTTATATGTTGCTTGTCTTCATGATGAGAGTATGAAGTTTTACCAAGCAGAAAGGGCAATCGCTTCCGATAAACTTGAGGGTCTTTGTGCAGCTGCAATTTTGGTTAAGAATGAGAAACACCCTCACGGAAGGTGGGATGAAGTCCTTGAGCTTGCATTATTGGCACCTGAAATTGGATCCCTTTCCATGGGCGGTGCACGAGTACCTCCTCTGTCCGTTTTAGGTGAAGCATTATATTTTGCTGTTCGGATTATGCTGTCCAGAAGCTTAAGCAGGACAAGTATTTCTGAAAGTCCAAGCCCTGTTTTTGTGCTACTTGTTGATTCTCAGTATGCTGGTGTGATTAAAGTTGAAGGAGATGTAAGGAATTTGAACCTAAATTCCAATAATGTATATGAATGTGCAGCAGAATGGGTAAAGCATCATTCACATATTGCCATTTCTCCAGTTGACCGGGTATGGAACAAACTCGGGAATGCTAATTGGCGGGACATAGGTGCTCTTCAGGTTCTTTTTGCAACATTCCATTGTATGTTGCAATTTGCAGGCGCCCCTAAGCAGTCTATTGAAGATTTGGCTGCCGATCATAGTTCCCGTCTTCATGAAAGAAGGATAGAAAGGCAACTTGGAGATGCCATGGTAAACGGACACGAGTTATCGCGATATCAAATGGGGCATGGCTTCTCTGAAATTGTTGAGGTTGTCGATGAACCCAATAAAACAGAGCGAGATAAGCCGATCAAGCTGGTTGTTGGGTCAGTTTTGTGGTTGGAGGATTCATATTCGAACAGTCATAAAGGATACCAAATTACCGACATATGCAGTGATGGTGAACTTCCATATTATGTAGCAACTTCTCTCAATGATCCTGGAAAACCTCTCTTTTTATACGTCGGTTCACACCCCTCTCAGGTTGAGTCTGCTTGGGGGGATATGGACCTATGGTACCAGGTTCAAAGGCAAACGAAGGTGTTGACAGCAATGAAACAAAAAGGCATCTCCAGCAAATATTTACCTCAACTGAGTGCATCAGGTAAAATAATCCACTCTGCTGATTGTCAAAAATCAAATACAATTCTTGATTGTGATCACCCTCCGTGTGGGACACCCGTCCTGGCAACCAGCCCTGTTGGCGATCTGATAACCATAATGGTCCGGAACGGTCGTTTCGGGTCAGATGAGGCTATCAAGTGTTGCCATGACTGCTTGTCGGCCCTTTCTACTGCCGCCGAATATGGCATCCGACATGGAGATATCCGACCGCAGAACGTAATTTGTGTTGCTTCTGGTGCAAGTTACCATGACTTTGTTCTTATCGGTTGGGGGCGTGCAGTGATGGAAGAGAGAGATCGACCTGCAATGAATCTTCACTTTTCTTCCACTTCTGCCCTCCAAGAGGGTAAATTGTGTTCAGCATCTGATGCTGAGAGCTTGGTTTACATGCTTTATTTCTGTTTGGGTGGGGAACTGCCCGACTTAGATTCGGTTGAAGGAGCATTGCAATGGAGGGAAAGGGCTTGGTCAAGGCGGTTAATACAACAAACTCTTGGAGAGGTCTCTGCTGTTTTGAAAGCCTTTGCTGATTATGTCGATAGCTTATGTGGCACCCCATACCCAATCGATCATGACATATGGTCGAGACGTTTAAAAAGACACATGCGTAATGATGATCATGGTAAGGGGATCGACATGTCATCGTCATAAAAGAATCTGTGAAGTCCAAAAGTTGTAAGGCAAATCATGTAATTAAAGGTGAATAGGTGGTAGTTTGGAGGCAGATTCTGGTGCTCTGCTCAATTGTGTGATAGATTGATGTGAATGCGGTCTAGTCGCTAGAGCGGTTGTGGGGGAAGTTGGAAGGCGAGCACCGTGAAAAGCTTAGGAAACAATCAGAGATGAGTAATTATAGTAAGTGTTTAGCTTGATTGTGATCATAGTTCTTTTTGTAATCAGATTCAGATGACTCAATATTCATTTGTAAAGGTGGGAGAAATACTAGTATTTGGTTTGTTTGGAACTTGGTCTAAATGCACGGATCGGCTTCCTGCCTTAGGGTTGAGTTGAGTTGAGTTGAGTTGAGTCGAGGGATGAAGCTAGGATGGAAACTCCTGGGCCGAAAAGTGGATATTAAGGATATTATTGTTGTCAGTCATTTTTGTTAGGATTGGGATATCTTAAGATACACATCCTGATTACAGGACGAAATACTGCCAGTGGCAACACCATCTTGTTACCGAAACCATCCAGACCCATAACCGACCCACTTAGCCGGCCCACCATGTGCTCTTTCATACAGGTAAGGAAGCTCAAGCAACCCACATATTCAACTGTGGTTTGAACTTTGAATCCCCCCACCCACCCTACAATGTTGATAATTTACTATATAGAGTAAAATGTACTCCGTAACTTAATTTATTGAAGTGCGGTATTGAGCCCCTGTTATAATTTACTACTCCGTACATGTAAACTTACTTTGAGATCCTCATAGAAGTTTGTGTATATAAGAAGTGGAACCATACCCGTGGATCGAGACTTGACTTCTTAAGTTATTTATTCTCACAAACCAAAATGTAAAATAAATAAACTTATATTTAGAGATTAGATTGATCGAGATACATCTTGTTAGGCCACTCAACAGTAAAGATTATCCCGTTTAATTTAAATAAATATTCGAGGGATTGAGGCAATAATATCCCTTTTATCCTGCTTTTTGGGAAAGGAAAGCAGCAAAAGCCCAAATTGAGTCTCAGTTCTTCAAGATAAAACTCCTCCCCTTCGGCTTTAAACTTTAAAAAAAAAAAACCCATTTGAAAATTTGTGTTAGATTTACATACATTTTTCATGATTGCAACCAATATCTGCTCTTCTTCTCTCCTTCAATTCAATTCAAGTATGCTACTAATAATTTCTCTCTTCTTTTTTTGGATAATTTACCGCCCTTTATTTCAACACAAATTCCACATTTCCTTTTATTATGCTCATCATTTATTTCAAATTTCAATACCCCCTTTGAATATGATGAAATTGTGTTGCAAATAAGTTATGGTTGCTTCTACCTCTACCTCTACCTCTACCTCTATGTATAATGTATGTATGTATGTAGGTGTGAGTAGTTGTTTAGTTGGGGTTAAGGGGAAATCGCATTGAATTGTGCTAAAACTTACTCCGTATAAGCGACGGTCTTTCAATCACGTTAACGGGAGACTTTGACACGATGGAGCTGGTGTTAGTTATGTGTCACGCTAATTTAGGGTGACACGGTCTTTGAGGAGACTTAATCAATCATATGTTAATCTTAATTAGTGTACTTGATTAATGTGTTTTAGTTGATCAAACTGACCTTGATGGCGATTGGGATTGTTTGTGTTATTTAATTGAGCATCAGAATTTTCAGGCAGAGGTTGGCTCGTTTAGGTAGGGATAACATCAGTTAGTTGAGTTCATTGGTGTCTTGAAAGATCACTCATACTAGGATTTTAATCAAACAAGTAATTAAACTAACCAAAACTAAGGCAGTAGCAAGTCAAGTGTCGGTCCACAAGGATGAGGTGATTGCAAACCAAGATTTAACAATCCATATGATTAACTAAACAAATGCCAAACAAGATCAACTAAGCAATTAAGATGAAGATGAATCGATATAGGTAAAAGTCTAGAGTCTTGGG
This sequence comes from Agrostemma githago, assembly GCA_958450325.1. NCBI lineage: Eukaryota > Viridiplantae > Streptophyta > Magnoliopsida > Caryophyllales > Caryophyllaceae > Agrostemma > Agrostemma githago. The sequence goes on along the minus strand of OY288247.1, from coordinate 72,979,306 downwards.
TTTGCTAGGTCGTGCAAGGGGTCAAAGCAAGTAATGGTTATGAAATTGATGGAATTCCTGGTATGAGTTTGGTCCTTTCAGTCCACCAACCGCCCTATGTGGTAAGAGACACAACTCTCCTACTGTATCCATGAGGCTGGGGGTTCGATTCTTACCCGTGACATAGTGTGCTCATTTGAAACAAAAAAAAACATAAACCCTCTAACAGAGTAACAGACTAACAGCCTTTCTGATGTTAAGCAGTACTATCATGTTATTAAAATGCTGTATCTGTCACAAATGTGGTCATTGACTCACCGTCACTGTATATTGGTATTGGGTTGTCGCGGATGTTATGTATGGAGTGACTGATAGTGACCAATGCGGATGGATTGGATTTTCAAAACCATTTACCAAATGCGTTAGTGCGTTACTAATTAAATATATGAAACTTAATACAAGTAGTTGATTTTCCAGTGCTTTAGTCTATGTTCTAGTACCTTTTATGCTTTGTTTTTGTTCCTCACAAATGCATGTTACATTGCAAATAAACATGTTTTTTTTTTTTGAAAAACAGTGGGAAATGCATACTAAGATGCGTAAATTCTGTCGAAACAACAGCCATATTTTCATATATCGGTTGATTTTGCCATTATATTGCGTTTTTCAATAGGGAGTTATATGATGGGAAATAGCGTAGCAGATCTCAAATTCCTTTACCTAATGGGGTTTCTGTAATGTATAGGGAGCATTTTTTTTGCCAGCATAAAGGAAGCATTTTAAATTTTTAATACCATGATTCCATGAATACCGTAGGGAGCATATCTAACAACCTGTGAACTTCAGTGGTGTTGGTTTTGACCTTTTGGGTTATCCTTAGTTTAAAGCTTTTTAAAATACTCTGCAAAAATATTTGTCAAATGGTGTAGTTTGTTTGTTTCTTTCTTTCTTTTTGAACTCGAAGAAGATCCCTTCCTTTGGTTGAAGAGTTAGTACAACCTTTGCCACTCTTCAAAACCTTCATTCATAGTCACAGTGCGTCATCGTGTATATCCCACAATAAGTGTACAGGTCATCCCAATATTCCACAGAGGACCCATTTTCTTTTGCCCTTTTATCAACACAAAAAGTAAGTTGAACTAAGATGGTTGTGTACGTAATTATCCCGTAGGGCACATACGACATTGTCAGCTAGGTGCAGCAGAAGGAATGAGCTATGCAGTGATAGCACCCCCATTGCCTCTCAATCTCAACTCTTCCCTCTCTTCTCCGGTAATCTCTCCAATTATTTATCAACATTGGATGCACTAAATGGTTAAAACACAGAATAACATTGTACTAGTTGTTATACCAGAAAACAGTTTCTGAAAGTCAAGTTCAGATTCTCGAGCCCCCAAATCTATCCTATAAATGGCGCCTTCTTATTGCTTATGACGGTACCCGTTATTCTGGTTAGTACTCGCCTCATGTTTACATCATCCTAAGTACTTTGATTGCACATCATGATGAAGTCTAGGGGCTAATAAGTTTTACTCCGTAGTATACATTTCTTTTGCTTTTCTATATTGTACCCCTGCACTTTTTAAATCCTATAGTGGATTTATGAACTCCATATTTATTCTTTAAGGGAACCGTCCTTCAACCTTCTTCCTCTCCCAGCATCTTTCTCTAACTTCATTTCTCACCAATTAACACCACATCAGCCTCCTACATGAGAGACATTTGAAATGTACTCTTAACAACGACCTTTAGCATGAAGCGATGATGTTCGGTTCAGAGATTATTTGGTAGCTTCATAGATTTGATGGAATGGTTAATTGTGTGGGTTAATGGATGATTGAGTGTGAAGTTAATAGATAAACAAAGTGGCCTAGCCAATGGAGTTTATTGATAAGGTCATGGTAGAAACGAAATATAAAGTTGGGGGTACGCCACGGAATTAAAAAAAACAATGTTGCAAAGTAGAAAACCGAAAAACTTAAGAGTGCAACATAGAAAATCTTCACTCTTTTCTTCCTACATAATCTGCTGGGAAAGTTTCCTATATTTATGAACTTTGTTGCTCTGCTTTCATCTCTGTTTATTTGCCTTTGTGCTTAGTGCTCTTAGCTTGACCATTTCTTTCCAACCACTTCTTCTCTTGCAACCACTTGGTCTGCGAGTCTATTCATTACACATTTCGCCATTATTTATTAAAATATTGATATTCCTTCCAACTTACTCCGTACAATTTGTTTTCTACTACAATTCAACTCAATTTTTGATGACTATTTTAACTTGTACTAGGATGGCAGTATCAAGCATCACCTCCAACAGTACAGTGCGCAATAGAGAATGCTTTAATCAAAACTACCAAGTTGGGCCGAAAGGATCTGTGTGTAGTTGGGGCAGGCAGGACAGACAAAGGAGTTCATGCATGGGGTCAGGTCTGACATTCTCCTTAAGAAGTTTGAGAGAATAGCCTCTTCACAAAATGGAAAAGCTTATGTTAGTAGAAGTTTCAGGTTGCACACTTTCTTACACCTTTCAACTATGACACGTTGGATAATGTTCATGCGGGTCTTAATGGTCTTTTGCCCTCTGATATCCGTGTACGGGAGATAAGTCCAGCATCGCCAGAGTTCAATGCCCGTTTTTCTGCACAGAGCAAGATATATCGTTACAGCATATATAATGACAGTGTCATCTGCCCATTTCACCGTCATTATGCATATCATAGTACCTATGATCTCGATGCGGCTGTCATGGCAGAAGGTGCAGCACATTTCATTGGGAAGCAGGACTTCTCTGCCTTTGCTAACGCTATCCATAATGATCGAATACGAGATCCTGTGAAGACAATATCACGCTTTGACGTCTATGAAAAGGCAAGTTTTTAGTGTGGTGTTTATATGAATTTAGAAGTATATATTCATTTCACATTTACTTTGGAGTTACTCCGTAAGATTGAATTAATAAGAATGACTCATAGACTGATCGTGTTTTTATACTGTGGAGTAGCTCTCAATCTTGCCCAACTGTTATTCGAAGTTTCATTTTGGGTCTTCTCAGTTATGTTCTCAAAAGCTAACCCAGTTCTCATTTTGGGTTATGTGAAAATTGTTTGTGTTGGGGGAATTTGCGATGATGAACCATTCTTAACCCACTATAGGTGTCTGTGATGCTCGTGGATTGATACTCATTCTAGAAGCTGTTTTTATTTGATTTCCTTACCTATCGTACATCTAACTGGCTGATGGGAAGTGTTGGTTTCTCTGGCTAAATGGAATGTGCTTTTTACTGGTTCACAGGGACCCTTGATAGAGCTGGAGGTTGAAGGGTCTGGTTTCTTGTATAGACAAGTTCGAAACATGGTATGCTTCATCCTCTATACTCATTGTTGTAAATTGTAATCACCCACTTCAATTTTTTTTGCCTTGATAATCTTACAAGTTACTCCATTTTAATATAATGAAGGTTGCTGTGTTGCTTCAAATTGGAAAGAGAGCAATTCCCCCTGACATAGTCCCCAAGATATTGGAAACAAGAAATCGACGAGAATTAGCCAAGTATACATTGGCCGCTCCTCCCCACGGGCTATCCTTAGTAGAGGTGAAGTATAAAGAAGAGCATATGAGATTCCCCTTAGGAAGTCCTGCAGTCAGTTTAGGACGTCGTCATACTATCAGCAGATGTAAACTTCCTTACTACTGAATTTAGTCCGCAATCGTTTGAATCTCTCTTCGTTCTTCTCATGTATGGGCTCGGCTGGAATACAAAATGAGAAACAGGTTCCCCACGGAAATGGCAATATATTGATGTACTGTAGTTGTAGGATGCATTAGATTAGAATGCAAACATTGATTACCAGCTTACAGTAAAAACTTAAAATCATTGATCACCATTTTGTTGGAGTTCATATTCTTTGTTGCAGGATTGGCAAGGGAGAGCCCTTTATGGAGTACTGTAGTTATTGAAATTACATCTATGTATATCTTCCAACTCTTAATACTACAGGAGAAAAAGTAGGATTAAGCCATATCTGAGAGGTACACCTTGGGCCGGGCCGTGTCGAGCCTGATTTGCCTCCTCTAGTCCCTTGAAATTTAAAACTAATGATATACGGAATACAGAGTACATTTTATCACATATGAGTTGAATAATTGCTGCTCATTTAACCACAAAACTTAGAACTATTCCAAAATCATTTGGAGTACGTATCTCAATTTGAAAATATTTTGAGTGCATTTAGTTGACTTATCAAAACTCGATATGATAGAATGAATAATAGATTTTTTTTTTGGTTATTTAATAGCAATAATACTGACTATTGAGTGTATTCCAATAATAATAATATCAATTACAGTTAATCCCAGAATAATACATCAAATTTGAATATTCTAATGATAATGGTATAGTTGCATATGTGACCTGCATCGGTAGGTAACCTTCCTGAAAAGTAACCTGCTACTACAATCTATTCAATCCACATCCACCTTCCTTTACCCTCCTTCATCTCCCTCCTACTTAAATCATTGTCTTCAATGACAACTCTGCAATTTTTTTTTTTAAAAAAAGTATTGATTTCCATTACCCTCCTCTCCTCATTAAAACTAATAATGAGCTCTCCAAACGTAAACATAAGCTTCATTAATTGAAAAAAAAAAAAAAAGAAATACGGAGCATTATCTAATGTGATCATCAATCAAACCACCGAAATTAATTATCGCCCCGTCTCTGATTCTCTGTCTCCTTCAACTCCCAGCTACTCTCTTTTCGATTTTAAGCATTGCTAATTTGTTTTATTTTGTACAAATTTGGGATTTTAGTTTCAATTAGGATTTTTTTTTCTGGGTTCGTATTTATTCGATTACCGTTTCGATTATGATTTCTGGGTCCAACTCGGGACTTGATTCACTTCTAATTTCCAATTTTAGCACAATTCACTTGGTCAATCAAATACTATTTTATCTTTCTGCAAAATTCGACAATTTGAGGTTTTGTTTTGATTAGGTTTATTTTCTGGGTTTATATTTATTCGATTAGTGTTTCTAGGTCCAATTCGGGAGTTTATGTTTATGTTTTAATAAACAGTCTACTAAGGTTTGTCATTCACAATTATTGTACCAGATTTCTTCCTCTTATCAGGTCTAGATTCATCCTCACGAGAGAGTGATAAGTACATGGAGAGTGAAGTAAATGGTAATGGTGACAGTAGGAATTAAATTAGACATTAAGGGGAGGTGGATCGGTTATTCAGGTAACCGGTCCACTGTACCATTATCATTAGAATACTTCAATTCGATGTATTATTCTGGGATTAACTGTAATTGGATTATTATTGGAATACGTCCAATAGTCAGTATTATTGCTATTAAATAACTTTTTTTTTCTATTCATACTCCAAATCCTAATTGTGCCTAGACATGACAAACAAGTAAATCAGATTGGATTGGGGCCATGTTAGCTTGACTCAAATAATTTTCGGATTTGTATAAAGTTAGATTAGGCCAAGCCAAGTCACTTCAAATTCAGGTCATTTTTGGACCGGTTATATTGTTATCAGGTTATTCAAGAATAATGATGTGTATGCATGAATAAATATTAAGGTCATTTTACTTTAGGTTGGGCCTATTCAGATTACAAATCAAAATGAGGCATAAGCATCCGTTCAGGTTTGGATCATATGCATCATAAAGTCAGATCATTATTCAAACCAATCAGTTTTATCAATTCTAGTTACGTACATCCAACGACCTAGTGGGAAGTAAAGGGTCATCATAAAGAGATTGTTGATATTATCTCAAGCCATAAATTGTAGTCCAACCTAGGGCTCGTAGTATGATCGCTGGTTGATTTGAGCAAGTAAGCATACAAAAACGAAAGAGGTATGTGTTACACAAGACATCCATGTGACATGAAAAGCTTTCCAATGCAATCTATCTATCTATCTCTGATCTCTTTCGTTCCCTCTTACCTTCTTGAAGTGCTCAAGCCTACACATACATACATACATATGCAAAACATCATCACCATCTTCCATACGTATTTCATAAATTTATTGAATAATAATCTGATCAACCTACTTGTTTCGTAATTTATTTTACGTAATTAAGTTGAACCGAGAATGAACCGTTCACAAATTAAAGTGAGGTTAATGAGCTACTTGCATACATGTGAATGACACCATCGAACGGTTGTGAGGTTCCTAGCAATTGCAAGAGACATCATATTCTGCACACACTTACATGTTCTTCCTTCTAATACACATTTTATTACACAATAGCGAGTAATATTTAAAGGGCTGACAAATGTGTAAGAAATGCAGTGTGTGTTTGTGAGAGAAGAAGGAAGAAGCAATGTATAATCAAAGATAATCAATAATTAAGTCGACATAACACAAACATTAAACAAGGGGGATGCATGTATTATTGCACTTCATTGCCTATCATTATCATTATGCTTTAATTAATTTACTCTTCTCTTACTTACAAACTCAGGGAATCAAACATGTTATCTCTCTCTGCCCCTTTCAAATGAAAAAAAAACCTAAGTACTCCAACTTTTTATATACTCCGTCCCTAATCAATAATCAGGGTATCCATCGTGGATAACAATGACTAATAACTGTAAGTTTACATAATGCCTTGTTTATTTGATTAATCAAGCTCGATTTATATGCCGAGTGACGACATCACGAGATACATACATTGAATCTAAAGATATACTGTACTAATGACAGAATAACTAATGTGTATATGGCTCTGGTTGACATTTGTTACTCCAACTTTTAATTTGCCGTTGTATAACCTAAAAATACATACAGGTTCAGGGAATGATCAAACATGTTATATATCTCTACCACTTTCAAAAGAAAAAATCACTACTACTCCCTCCGTCCCAGTCAATAGTGCACACTTTTTTTTGGATAAGTTTTACATACCCTCGATCTACTTGTTACTTTTTAATAGACAAACATTAATTTATCTTTCACTATATCTTAAATTTTATTTATAAAGCAAATGTGAACTATCTATTGAGATGAAGGGAGTATTTTTTATATATGCTAATCATGTAACTAGGGTGTTTATCGTGGATAACAATGAGTAACTCCCGTGAATATGCATGCCTCTGGTTGACATCTTTGGAGTATTACAAACTCGTGTATGTCACAAACATCTCTCATTATTACCAAGTAACTCTAACTATATTTAAAAATATATATGTTCTCGTACATGGACCAACTTTAACTACTATCGTGAAATATATCCTAACAAATCTAACAAATAACTACTCCGTGTATGCATAAACAATATGTCACATTTATATGCCTACATACATATACAATATATACATGAGTTTGAGTAGTAACATCTTACGAGTATATATTTGTTCATTTACCTAATCATCAATAACTTTCAACTGTTTGACAAATTATCCTGATATGTTTATACGTTAGTTTTTGTAATAAAAATGTTTCCGTCCAAATAGCATGTGAAATATTATGTGTGAACATCGATCTACCAACGTCTGTGATTTAGTCTACAGAAATGGTACGTTTTATAAGTTCAAGAAAAAGGGACCATTGACTACTGGCCTCGAGTACTAACAATTTGGTCTTACCGTCCCTTACTATGTCAGCAAAGATTTTGCAGTCTTATGTTTCCCAAAAATCACCCAATTACAGGAAGACTACTCTTTTCTCACACCAACACCAACTTATGATGCCACCAATCGTTATGGATATACTCATTAGTCTCTTAAAGGACGATCTTACGATAAATAATGTAGGATTCTTTTAAATATCTAATCATAAAAGATACCGATTAATCTCATAATATCTCATTGTGAAATTGCTTGACTTGAGATTTTGTGTATTTTTATACTTCATCCGTTTCATTTGATTCTTTGTATTTGTTTTTTGGACACTATTTATAAATGAGTGAAATCGTCAATACAACTTCTAATATATAAGATAAAATATATAGTTATGTGAGATCTTATTTATATTGTCTAATCTAATACGTTATAAATATCAAATTTTTATAATTTTTTTGAAATACGCAACTAAAGATATAGATAAAAGAAAACGTGCATTGATAAGTGTGAAAAAGTAAATGTAAAGAATCAAATGGAACTGATGGAGTATTAAACAATGCAGTTACATACTCTTAAATACTCCTATTTAAATAGAAATATAAATTTTCAAATTAGATCATTAAACAATAAGTCATGACATGACATAATAATTTCATTCCTTGTGCATTTCATTTACTTTTTATTATCAAACAAAATACTATACGTAATGTTATTATAAGACCGTTACACGATATATGACGTAATTATAGTAGTCTAAGGGTTTGTTAGAAAAGATTAGTTGACAATTATAAAGCAATGGATCAAACTTCAACTGGAAACAAGGGATTATATATTAAACTGCGAGCTTATGATTCAAACCTAAGGCATTGGGCATTAGGCATTAGGCATTAGGCATGCATGCACTTGTTTTATGATGATGGAGTGTAGACACTATGCTATAGGAATAGGATAACTTGCTTGTAGCCTGTATTATTAAATATTTTGACTTATAGAATATGTCTTCAAACTAGAGTCACCTTTATAAAATTTCAAATCTGTTCACACTCTTTTAATACAAGTAGTATTATTATTCATACTCAAGTTGTTTGAGCTAATAGGATTCCTAAACCATGACGATACATATATGATTAGGTCATACATCTTAATTATTATATTGCTCCCTAAGATCGACCATCCCAATTTATTTAGGACTAGCTTACATATTGTAACTTCTAAAGGTTTGATGGAGAGGTTAATAGGTTGGTTTAATCACAATGCATGGTTACTTGTATAGGATTAAATAAATGAGGGTATATCTGATCTATATTCCTTCCTTAACCTTTAAATTAACATCGCATCACTCTAACCTCTAGGTATAAATTCCCGCGAATACTCTTGTGAAACAATTTTACAGTAAGATAGCGTAATACCAATTCATATGATCGATTGCTTGGTTGATTATTAATCAATTTTCTTTTTTCTTGCTTGTAGTTGGTGGTATAACCATGCATAACTTATCATTAGACCGTCTTTCACGAGATTAACTAACTATATAAAATTAGTTGTATATAATTGTGTAAGGATATACTGTATCAAAATAACTTAGATTGAAGTAAATACATGGCAAACTAGGTAGTTAGTGGGCATGCATAAACTTTTAAAATGAGTAATTTAATTTGTAGGTAGATCGATCTAGGAAGAATTAGAAATAATGAATGAATGAATGTGTGTGTTGGATCTAAATTTAAAGTTAAAAAGTCAAATATATACTCCCTCCGTCTCAGAAAAATTGTTCCATTAACTTTAACTCACAAATTAAGAAAATTGAGTATATAGACAACGATGACTCTTTTTATAGGATGAGTCATTACCTAGGTAAGATTGTGTGAGTAAATTGAATGTCAAAATGGTAAATATTTTAACTTAGTAGGGATTGAATTATAAAAAATGATGGGTTAAAAAGGAAAGTTGAGAAATTGGACCATCTTTAAGAATCTACCCAAAAAAAAATACAATATAATCTTAGATGAAATTAAAGTTGGGAGTTAATATGAAGTGGTGAAAGAAAGCAGATGATGAGAATTGAGAAGACATAATCCATGAGATAGATATGGAGTGTCGTGAATGATCCTTCCATGTGCCAAACACATGGTGCCTGGCGAGCTCCTCGTCTAACTCTCTTTATGTTGTTGCCATGAACCAACTTGACTACATGGGACTTGCATTGGGTTTATGTTGCTAGACTTGCTACCCATCTACAGTATTCATTACTCACTATTCCCCTCCATCTCTTATACATGTAACATGTATAGTCCCACCAAAGTCCTATCTTATTCAAAAATAGTTCTGCCGTGAGACCGTTTATTAAGTATATTCTTCAAAATCAAGTACCAAGGCGACGTGGTTTCGCTGGAGGGGGTCCGTATACATACATGTAAGCTAGATGATTCTAGGTCATAAATCCCAAGATATGAGATCAATGGTTATAACAGACTAGACATATTACTCCGTATATATTAGTAGAATATTGACATATTCTATCAAAGCCTAACGTCCAAGTGGATTACTCAAATGACTCAATTTAAAACCAAATTGTGAGGTCAAATATAAATGAGATGGTGGTAGAAACGACATTGGGGGGCCGGGGCCTTAAGGGATGATAATTGTCATCTCTCTTTCAAAGGCAAGGGGAAAATGAAGTACTCACACTCACAGAAGTCAAATAAGAAAGGCGTCGGTAAGGAAAACAAAGCACCGATGGAGGAAGAGATAATAGAAACGTGAAACTAATTCAAGTACATGTGATTGTACCCGATGAATGATGAATAATTGACACTGATTTTGTTCAAATGAAACTCATACCACACAATTTCCCAAAACTAAAAAGGCTGTTTCTTGGATTATATACACGGACCAATGTGGGACGAAACACACTATCTTTGGAATCCCTTATGAATGCCAACCCTCTTTGACATTTCTCATTTCTGACGACTGCTTTTTTGTTTCACTCCATTACGTACCCTACATCACCTTCTTTTTCTTCCCAATTAATCCCCAAACATATATATATGATGATGATTGCCTTTATATTAACCTTGCTTGATTAGGTTTGCCTTTGTATAGTACCATGCTCACATAATGATAGCCCGATCTAGACCCGCTAATAAATAAGGAGTAAAAGAAAAGAGTGAAAGAAGCATGCATAATCTCAGACTTTTAGTTCCAACCAGCCCACCTCGGTCCATAGCATGCTCTATTGGAGTTAGTGCTCCAAAATTTATACTGTAATATTATTAGTGACGTGAATCAGTGGGTCATAATTAGCATGTGTTAATTAATTAACTTATAGGGCTCGCTTGGGATGAGTTTAATTATTCCGGGGTAATAGAACAAAAATGAATTAGAAATGGATGAACTTGTTGCTTGATTGTAACATTTTATAGTGTAAAAGAGATACAAGGGGGAATAATTACCCTCATTGGGGGTAATGCATTACTTGGGGGGAGAGGGGAGTAATAATTCCCCCCTAAATAAGCTATACTTCCTTAATTTTCTCCATTTCCGCTTAATATCATCACTACTTTCCATCATATTCTAGTTCATTTTTGCTCTATTACTCCCGGAATAATTAACCCCATCCCAAGCGAGCCCATAGTCTAAGTAGTGGTAGTTACCACTTTATTAGCCAGTGGCTAAGTTTAAGCATTAAGTTAGACTCTTGAAAGCTTATGTAAGGGCCCTGATATTACGTGTATTATTTGAGCAAGTTAGTACGAAAAACTTTTCCTTTTTCTCACGATTATATTTCCGCTTATGGGTCGATCTAGTTTGGTGGTCAAGACTTGAGTCAGCCTGAACCAGACTCGTGATCAGGTCTAAGTCCATCCACGATGTTAAGGAATAATATCCTTTTGTTTTACATAAGGATGTACATACTTCTAAGCATGAGGAATAGAGATTAATAAGGGCCGCATACATTGATGTCTCAGTTCTAGATTGATATAGGTGTATAAAGTAAATGTATAAAATCAAATGAAACTATTGAAATATTAATTTGGTTTGATGAGATAAGTTAGTTAGTTAGTTGAAGTGCGCGGGTAAAGAGAACCTAATTAACGAACCTAATATAGCGGGGGGAATACGGAATACCGAATACCAATACCAAGGTTTATTTGAGAAAGGAAAGAAATGATAGGGAGGAGGAATTTGGTTAGGCGTCATATTCCAAAAAAGTAATGGATGTTCACGTGTCTGGTCCTGTGGATACCATGCTCCATGTGCTTCCTTCAGGATTCCTTATTTATTTTGCCTTATTTTTCGCATTGACGTCACCCATTCTTCGTTTGAGAACGGAAATATCCGTTCGGAATATAAAACGGGTTAAGTATTACTCCCTCCGATTCTTTAGATTCGCAACGTTTACTATTTGCACAAATAATAAGGTTGTGAGTGAAGATGGTGGGTCTCACCAATAAAGTAAAAAGTTTACACAAACAAAAACTTACCTGTTATAGAAATGTTGCAAACCTAATGAATTTGCCAAATATGGAATATGTTGCGAATCTAAAGAATCGGAGGGAGTATATCATATGCATAAACAAGATAACGTTTTGTTAATATCAAGACAATATACTTTTTATCTTTTCCGTGATACTTCAGTCCTTACTCCATATAATCTTAAAACGGATATATCTGTCACAAGAGAGATCTTCCCGCGTTGACATATATGACTTCTTTGGTTCCTAAGGGGAGATTGTTGTTCTCGAAAAGTACCAATTTATATGATTATGTAATTCACGTGAATTGAGAAAAAAGTTATTGTTTGGTTAAGCGTGGGAAGTTCCATGACAATTCCCTCCCACCTACGTACCTTGGAGACTTAGATAGCAACTTCCTCCATTATGTAGAAATTGAAGTTCTAGTGTAATTTTAACTCATGGGATTTGCAATAAACAAACAACTCACTAATTTTGCAAATCTTGTGAATTACAATTCATGTGTTTTAGGGAGGGTAACTGACGTGTTGTATATGTATAACTTCTTACCCCCATTTGTAGTGGTTTTCATTCTTGGTCAAAATGCGCTTGTTAGAGCCATTTCTTTTAACATTTTGCTTCTAGTGGCGTTCTCGTAGGTTTTGTGACATTAGTGGGCGCAATGCTTGACGATCTAGGTCCGAAGCGAAACTGAGCCCAAGTCACAAAGCCCCTTCGATTCCTTAACAAAGGCCATCTGATCCCGCCGATAGGGGGCAAGCCAGCCAGCAGTCGGCCGCCTCCTGGCCTACCGGCCGTTGACACCTGTTCTCTACGTTCATGAATTTTTTAGTTTGAGGACTTAATTCTCTGGAGGCCGGTCAGATGACCGACTTCACACATATGCTCGTGTTTTCATTTCTTTTAAGTACTTTGTTTTAGATCATTAGCAGTTACGCTTTTTTTAATTGAAAACCCTGAGTACGTTTAGCACTCAACTTTTCCTATTCCTTGATTCGCTTAGTCCAATCACTTAATCAAATGTAATCCTAAGAAACAACTAACATGTAAATCGCGGTGAGTAGTGTCAAACACAGAAAGGTAGAAGATTTAAATAATTGTGATGGGTAAAACTCTATCTATGTCGAATCGATTGTTCAAATTGATTTACTATACCAATTATAAGCAAATGACAAGACGATAACCCTATATAAACAACATCTAGGAGATAAATTCACAGGTAGATTATCAAGGGTATGGTGTATTGGGGAGAGTGTTGCTGAATGTTAGGTCTCAGACTCGTTCGAATATTAACCATATAACGCGTTCTAGGGAGTAGGGACTTTTGATTTTACTAGGTCGTGCTACTAAATATGCTTTGTCTAATTTTCATCCAGACTTTCGATCTTAGATTTGAATTAACGAAATATATGAAGAGACCAATGGAGTTTAAGGTTACGAGCCCACATGTATTTCGAAAAAGGTAAATATATATACAACTTAGAAAACTAGATTGATAGTTGATATATATTATTCCATTTAAAAAAACTTAATATTTTATTGTTATATATTCACATATTTGTTTTTTTATACCTATTAAAAAGTATCAAAAATCTATAAAACAAATCTTATCAGTAAATATTTATGAAACGATTTCCTAACATGTGACAACTGGGCACTCGTTATTCGTTAACATGCTACTAAGATGTATAATGATAGTATCATGAGAAATCGAATTCGTTAACATGCTAGTAAGATTTATAATGATAGTATCATGAGAAATCGAAATATGCAGCGCTTTTGCAGGAGCTTGAATCTAAGACCCATGGGTTTTGAACCTGGAACTTATAGTCCTCGGTACCTAGTCTTAACCACTGGGCCTCATGAATCTTTTTTAATTAACTTGTTAACGTGTATGGTATACTTAGTTGTCACACGTTAATTAAAAAAATCGATTTAGTAATTCTCTCCTACGTGAGCCCGGGTCAAAACTTTTTTTTTTTTTTGCAAAATATATTTATATAAAAAAAACAATGATAATAAATGTGATTAGGCATCATCCATTTGCATACTTCCCTTTCTCGATGCCTCATCTAACGGATCTTGCCATTCCCCACACTCTTATCTTCCATTCTACACTTAGTTTAATACGGAGTATTCATTTTTACAAATAATAATTTATAATATTAGTATTTCACTTTACTTAATATTTTAAAAAGTTGCCCAAGTTGGGTGGTACTTGCATATATATATACACCACATTGAAGATCTAATGAGAGGTCAGTTCATTACGGAAACAAAAATAAAATAAAAAAGATATATCAACAACTCTAACATCAATATCATCTACTACATACTCCTCCTATCAAACAAAGGCACACAACAATATAATTCATCAATCAATCAATATACACACAAAAAGCAAAGGTTAAAGATAAAACATAAAAGAAAGAAAGTTATGGCAGCATCTTGGGTTAAAACAATCACTTCTCCATTCAAGAAAGCTTGCACTTTTCTCAACCATCAACCCCCAAGAGATAATAAAAAGTCCAAGCAAGGTACCATTTTATTCCTTTTTATTTATGTTTTTTTTTGGGTTTACTATGAGCCAACGATGACAATGGTATTAGGTTTAAAATGAACCTCGTGTTTTGTTTAGTTGTACCTCAGTCTTAACCACTAGAGCAAAGCCATGATTTGTCGTGTTTTTTTTACAAAATGTTATACAATTGACATGCTTTAAGGGATTTGTCACAATCTCATAGTTCACCATGATATGATAGAGATATTAAGATCAAGTAATCTACATTTAATTGAAGCAAATGTGTGTCATGGGACTAGTTGATAAGATGAGATCCAATTCCTAGCTGAATCGTATTTTTACTGTTTTTCTATCGTGTTATCTAAAACTATATACTAATAAATCATTATGGAATTTTTTTATAAAAATATCTCAGGGTAGAATAAAGTACTCCATAATTTAAGGAATTATAAAAAAATAGATAAATTATGAAAGAATGGAACCGACACTTTTTTTTAGGTTGAAGTTACTGTGGATAATAGTCAAAAAAAGTGGAAGGGTCAACAAAAGACAAAGTTAAAATGCACTCGTATTGATTGACCTGACCCATGGTAGAAAACCATCAACGGATTAATTTAATATAATAATTAGACTACAAATGATTTGAATATTGTTTTGAGTTTAGCCCACCTACTTGTTCAATCTAATTAGTTTAAACTAAACTACCAACTTTCCCATGTTTAGAACATTACATGTTATACACACATGCATATTGCCTAAGTATATGGCCCCCACATCACTAATCACTCATTCCATTCCATAACCTAACTCCAAACACGGTTTCTAATAGAGTTACCCGTCACTTTACTATAACGAACCAAATACTACTTGTATTCATTTATATAGAAACAAACAAAACACTACAAAATCAATGTCATGTCTTTTCTATACAAATGATTAGTATTTGAATCGTTATAACAAAGTGACAGATAGCTTCGTCACAAGGGAAACTAACTGTTATTGTTGTGTATTAAGACACGGTTTCTCCACGTGAGATCGTGTCACATAATAACACATTGATTGATTAACGTGTTGACGAAGAATACGAGTAAATGAGTAGGAGTAGGAGTAGGAGTAGGACAAGTAATGGTTTAGTTAGAGAATGATGTTGAGAAACTAAGTAATTGAGTTGGGTGAATGGCAGGAATAGAGAACACGGTGATGGCGCTACAAGGAGATGTAATGGCCTGCGGATACGAGGATGTCCAGGTCATGTGGTCCATGTTGGATAAGTCGAAGCCCAATCCATACAATATCACTTCCTGACGACCTCCTCCATCGCTCCCTCCTCACTACCTTATCCACCCACACACCCATCAACCCGCCCGATTTCTTTGCCCCGACCCTCTCTGTCCGCCTCGATTATCGTGTCCATGTAGATAATATGGTATTTTGGATAATATTGTCGTAGGAGGAGATAGAATATGATTAAAAAAAAAGATAAGAAAGAAAAAAACAAGAAATGTAGCATTAGAGTATGGTTATTTGCCATGCCAGTGGCTTCACCATTTTTTTTTGGTTTTTGGTTTTTGTTTTAACCTTTTAGTTTGTAATGTACGGAGTACTATCCAATATAGAATCCCTGTGATCGATAATAGTAACTATCATGGTGAGATTTTTTTAACGAAAATTTCATGCTTCATCATATCATTATCTTCTTTTTTAAAAATATATAAGTACGTGTATTGCTCAATTTATTCCAAACTCATGAGAAGGTTGAGTATGTCTCGTTAAAGTTGTCTTACGATATTTATATTCCAAAAAAATCTCATAAGGCCATAAGGGGTCGTTAGAAATGTAGGATAGGACGTCTCAGTATCTCACGATACTATACTATTATTGTGAGACCATCTCAGTAGAGATATGGAGATCAAAAATTGAAAGTCGTAGTAAATTTATTTTTAAAAAATTCCTTCCAAGTCACATTAATTATTACAGAACCTATATATGGACTTATCTTCATCGTCCAAGATTCGAAATGATATTCTATAATTTATCATTCATTCATATTTATGGCACATGACAAGAGTAAGGAGGACATTCAATGTTTACGACTAGTAATGTGTTGGAATATAGATCGAGTCAATCCTGAGATGTTTGGTTCAAATATGTAAGATAATCAATAGTGGATCGACTACTAATATGTGACGGATTTGCCCGGGTCCTATATATTTAACTTGACCTATTACCATCCATAAAGTAAGGGATTGATTTAAAATTTTATTATTTACTTTGTAGATAACATATCATCCACATTTTCCTTCTAAACACCCATCGACTCTCACGTCGAGTAAGGACCATCAAATCATCATTATTTACTTCCATTTGTGATTGTCAAATCGTTTCATAATACAATCTAGCTAAATCATTTAAAACAAATGAAGAGGGATCGTATAATGGAAAGGATCCAACTAACTCACGCTTATATATATATTTTGCCATTCAAACAAATTCTAAGTAGGGAGTTAAGGGAAAAAAGGCAGTTCCGAATATATATAGGGTTACAAATTGAAAAAAAGGATCGAGGTCTACCATCGTCTTACACTAGATTGTACTTATGAGACAACTAGTTAAAATAATTAACGTAACTAAGTCTCATCATGTGAGAGGACTCACGTTACTTTAACAATGAGTTGATGATGGATCATCTCTGAAAATGGAGCAATGAAACAGAATATGTTTATGACAAAACTAGGTAGCTACTGGCCTGGTTTGTTTAATCATGTGGATGCAGCAGTATAATGATTAAAGGGGGGAGAGGGAGAGGGAGAGGGAGAGGAATATGTAGTAGTGAGTATGATATGATGAAGCTGGAGTGTTGGAGGAATCTTAGATTATGAGTAGGAAATGTGCAATCCAATTATTTGGTTGTACTTTGTACAATTCTGCATGTGCATGTGTTTACAGTACTACTACTACTACTACTGCTGCCTCTGCCTGCCATATAATTTCAGATTTATAACATGCACTGCAGTATGCCAGTATCTGTATGTATGCATCCACCCAATTTGCGTACATCCATCTCAAATAATGATACGAGTAATACGTTTTCATTCACCTACATGATCCGTATGTATACAAGGATCCAATTCGTTCGCTTTGGAAAAAAGTACAATATTGTCGCGTAATTAGTGAATATAATGGCCATCAAATTGTTCTTCTAAATTGAGCAAGATGCATTACAAATTAAGACTACCTGGAAACATATTCAGGCTTTATTTGATTGGATAGTCCAGCAAATTAAACAAGATGGGCCGCCGAGAACAAATAAAACTTTACTGACATTTCAACAACTTGTATTAAACTTATACCAGCAATAATACTCGATCCTTTGCTAAATGTTGGTAGTCATTTCAACGCATATCGCTTGTTTCTAAATAATTTCAACAAGCATCATCATAGAATCGAGAAAATCGTAAAAATTTGTCAATTTTGAAGGTTTATCCACGTTTTTTTGTCCGACTAGGTCCCGAAATAAAAAGTCTTGAAATTCACACCATAATTACTCCAGAATATATACATCGTCTCCATTGTAATAAATGGGGGAAATGGTTTAAAATAAAGACATTTAGAAGCCTTGTAAGTAATCTTCGAGCCCAACTAAAATTTGACGATACAAGCTATATACTCGATTCTAAGTCGTCTTCGATCCTTTGCTAAATGTTGATAGTCATTTCAACGCATATTGGTTGTTTTTAGATGGTTTCAATGAGCATCATCATAAACCCGAAAAAATGGTCGAAAATTGTCAGTTTTGAAGGTTATTTATCCACGTTTTTTGGTCCGACTAGGTCCCGAAACTTAAGGTCTTGAAATTCGCACCATAATTACTCTAAATTATATACATCATCCTCCTAGTAATAAAAGAGGGAAATGGTTTAAAATATAGACATTTAGAAACCTTATATGTACTCTTCGAGTCGTGCTAATATTTGACGATACACTCGATTCTAAGTCGTCTACGACCTTTGCTAACTGTTGATAGTCATTTCAACCCATATTGGTTGTTTTCAATAGTTTCAACAAGCATCATCATAGAATCGAAAAAATCGTTGAAAATTGTCGATTTTGAAGGTTTATTATCCACGTTTTTTGGTCCGACTAGGTCCCGAAATGAAAAGTCTAGAAATTCGCACCATAATTACTCCAGAATATATATACATCGTCTCCGTTGTAATAAATGGGGGCGGGAAATGGTTTAAAATAAAGACATTTAGAAGCCTTATAAGTAATCTTCGAGCCCAGCTAAAATTTGATGATACAAGCTATATACTCGATTCTAAGTCGTCTTCGATCATCTGCTAAATGTTGATAGTCATTTCAACGCATATTGCTTTTTTTCTAAATGGTTTCAAGATGCATCATTATAGACTCGAAAAAATCGTCGAAAATTGTCAATTTTGAAGGTTATTATCCACGTTTTTTGGTCCGACTAGGTCCCGAAATTAAAAGCCTTGAAATTCACACCACAATTAGTCCATAATATATACATCATCCCCTTGGTAATAAAATGGGAAAATTATGTCTTAAAATAAAGACATTTAGAAGCCTTATAAGTTATAAGTAATCTTCGAGTCGTGCTAAAATTTGACGATACTAGCTATATATATATACTCGAGTTTAAGTCGTCTTCGATCCTTTGCTAAATGTTGATAGTCATTATATTTCAACGCATATTGCTTGTTTCTAAATGGTTTCAACATGCATCATCATAGACTCGAAAAAATCGTCGAAAATTGTCAATTTTTAAGGTTATTATTCACGTTTTTTGGGCTGACTAGGTTCCGAAATTAAAAGACTTGAAATCCGCACCATAATTACACCAATATATATATATATATATATATATATATATATATATATATATATATATATATATATATATCATCCTCTTGGTAATAAAAGGGGAAATATTTTAAAATAAAGACATTTAGAAGCTTTATAAATAATCTTTGAGTTGCGCTGAAATTTGACGATACAAACTATATACTCGATTCTAAGTTATCTTCGATCCTTTAATAACTGTTCTTAGTCATTTCAACGCATATCGGTTGCTTCTAAATGGTTTCAACAAACACCATCATAGACTCAAAAAAATCGTCAAAAATTGTCGATTTTGAAGGTTATTATCCACTTTTTGGTCCGACTAGGTCCCGAAATTAAAAATCTTGAAATTCGCACCACAATTACTCCATAATATGTACTCCCTCTGTTTCATTTGATTCCATATGTTTGCTTTATGTACGTATGTCAATGCTCGTTTTCTTTTGTCCATAACTTTAGTTCCATATTACTAAAAATTATAAAAATTTGATATTCATAATGCACTCAGTTAGACGATTTACACAAGATCTCACTTGATTATCTTTTCTTTTATATATTAGAACTTATATTGAAATTTCTCCACATTGATGAATAGTGTGCAAAAAGACAAATGTATGGAATCAAATGGAACGAAGGGAGTATATACATCATCCCCGTGGTAATAAAAGGGGGAAATAGTTTTAAATGAAGACATTTAAAAGCCTTTTAAGTAATCTTCGAGTCATGCTAAAATTTGACGAAATAAGCTATATACTCGATTTTGAGTTGTCTTCGATCCTATGCTAACTGTTGATAGTCATTTCAACGCATATTGGTGGCTTCTAAATGTTTTCAGCAAGCAAAATCATAGATGCGGAAAACTCGTCAAAAATTGTAGATTTTGAAGATAATTATCCATGTCTTTTTATCCGACTAGGTCTCGAAATAAAAAGTCTTGAAATTCGCACCATAATTTTTACCTAATATATACGTAATCGTCTTGATAATAAAAGGGTTTAAAATAAATACATTTAGAAGCCTTATAAGTACTTTTCATTCGAGTCGTGCAAAAATTTGACGATACAAGCTATATACTTGATTCTAGGTCGTCTTCGATGCCTTGCCAACTGTTAATAGTCATTTCAACGCATATAAGTTGTTTTAAATGGTATCAACCAGCATCATCATAAACTCGAAAAAATGGTCGAAAAATGTCGATTTTGAAGATTATTATTCACGTTTTTGGTCCGACTATGTCCCGAAAATAAAAGACTTGAAATTCGCACCATAATTACTGCATATTATATATACATCAATCCATGTTAATAAAAGGGGGAAATGGTTTTACATCAAGACATTTAGAGGGCTTAAAAATCCTCTCGTATTGAAATTTGATGAAACAAACTATATACTCTACTCGAAGTTGTATTCGATCCTTTAATAACTGTTCATAGTCATTTCATCACATATCGGTTGCTTCTAAATGGTTTCAGTAAGCACCATCGTAAACTCAAAAAAATCATCGAAAATTGTCGATTTTGAAGGTCATACACTTACACACTTCAATTTGAGCCGTTTCGGAGGTCGATCATAGCTTGGCTTCATTTTCCTCTAAGATGCATACCATGTGTTAAGGCTCGGTTCAGAAGGTATCTCGTTCGTTTTCAAGCCCAAATAACAAGTACACGTCGCTTTTTAACTAATAAAAAATATTCAACCGACATTGCATTATGTCTTATTACTGGTACTCTCGAATGTTCGTTGTTGCTTATAAAAAATTTCAGACTTATTTTCAATGACCCGAGGGATAACCCGTGCAATTTTCGACCACTTTTTTTTCCGGACCCCAAAATCTCCAGAAAAAAACGTGTATTATACACTTCAATTTGAGCCATTTCGGAGGTCGAATAGAGCTGGGTTTCATTTTCCTCCGAGTTTTTTTTTTGCCAACGATTTTCCTCCGAGTTTTTTTTTTTTGCCAACGATTTTCCTCCGAGTTGTATACCATAAGTAAAGGGTCACTTCAGAAAGTATCTTGTTCGTTTACAAGCCAAAACAACAAACACACGTTGATTTTAAACGACTAAAAATATTTGACCGAAATTGGATTATCCCTAATTACCGAGACACTCGAATGTTCTCAGGTGCTTCTAAATTTTTATGCGGTTATTTTCAATGACCAGAGGAATACGTACCTTGTGCGATTTTCGACCATTTTTGTTTCTGACCCATAGATCTCCGAAACGAACGATGCTGGGTTTCGTTTTTGCTCAATTTTTGTACGATATGTAAAGGGTCGCTTCAAAAGGTATCTCCTTTTTGACGTCGAAACAACAAGTACACGTCGCTTTTAAACGCTGCATTATATATGTATTATGCCCCCTCTAATATTTTCCATTGCTTATAAAATTTTCATGCTTATATTCAAGGATCTGGAGAATAACCATATTTTTCGGATGCCAAAATCTCCAAAAAAACTTGTAATTATACCCTACAATTTGAGCCGTTTTGGAGGTCGAATGGACCTTGGTTTCATTTTATTCTGCCATGTGTAAAGGCCGGGTCGCTTCAGAATGTATCTCATTTGTTTTCAAGCCCAAACAACAACTACACGTCGCCTTTTAACTAATAAAAAATATTCGACCGACGCTGCATTATGCCTTACTGACACCCCCGAATGTTCTCCGTTGCTTACAAAATTTTCTGTGCTTATTTGAACAACTAACAAAATACGATTAAAAGCAGGAATTAATAACAACTAATTAAATAAAATGAGGAACGACGACAGACAGAATTAAGAAGGAATTAAGAAGAAGAAGAAGTAAGTTTGAATAAGAATGGTTTATCAAGGAGTAGTTTCAAAATCGATTATCCAAATAAGATTTGCACCGCCGTGTAGGGCAGTCCATTAAATTTTCAGTGTTAGTTTCACAAGGAATAAAGAATGAAAGCCTAAACTATTTTTAAACCAACAATCCAAGATCAGATTTGCCATCTTCAACCTGCAACAAATAAAATACTCAACAGTTGATCGATTCAGGAAAAAAAGTAATGACGATGCAAAAATATACTCCGTATAATATTCCAGTAGCGAGCGTAGATAATTAATCGGCTGCAGTGAAATTATGGCAAGTAGAAGATTGAATTTACATTTGAAAATCGTTGGAGGCCGGATGGATCAGATCAGATGAGATCACTTGGTTATGGCATAGACGGCGTAAATAATTCCAGGAATGTAACCGAAACACGTCAAAATCAGGCAGATCCAAAACTCCACCTGCAATATATATATATATAACACATTACCACTTTCGTAAAATTCTTTCCGTGTCAGTTATTTGTTTGAAACACGTGGAAAAGGATGGAAATCGAGGAAGAAATAAAGAATATACAAATGAGTACGTACATACCTGACAGCCATATTTGATAAAGACACCGAGAGGAGGGAGAAGAATGGCGAGAAGGACGTCGATGAAGGTTGCTGTGGATTTTGACGCCATGCTTGACGCTTCTTCTTTCACAAATTAAACTTTGTTCTAGTATAGGGGTCAGATAGATCAGACAGATATTCCAGGGTTTTACTTCCTACTCCGTATCATGTGACAAGTATTATATAGACACTGGACAATCATTTAAAAGGAGAGAGTAATGGATAGTGGCCTTAGTGGGCCTTATGAAATAATTTGTGCCCAATAAGATTGATCCAACGAGTATAAAATGGTTTGGAAAGAAGTTGAGCAAAAAATGAAAGAAATAGTGTGTACATCGAGAAACATAAAATAAGGAGTAACATATTTATACCATATATCATTATAACACTCTCATTCAGTGCATTTGGATTATTATATGATTGCGTTAAGTTGGGTTTGCCATACGTTTCAAGTCGAGTCATTTGGGATTTTTGATGATCTCGGTTAACCTTTTGCCGTATCATTTCAGATTTAAGTCACTTCAAATTGGATCAGGTCATTTTCGTGCATATACAAAACAAGGTAACCTTGTATGACGGTCAATATGCCAATTTTTTCACCAAAGACCTCCCTACAATAACTCTTTATATGGACTTCAAATTTGGTCCTTGCGTCCATCGCTCCCTCGCTTCGGCTACATGAGTGTGTTAGATAAAAAAGTTTCTATATGGATTTGTATCGAACGATCTAATAGGAGTAGTTAAGAAGAATAATACTCCGTAATGGTTTATGAAGCTGTAATAGAACAAAGACAAATTTGGCACAGTGTTATTAATACTACGAGTAGTTCATAAGAATAAGAATATGGTTTGTGAAAGAGTTGTTTTGAATCGACATTTATATTACTTCCTTTTCAAATCGATTTGCACCGTCTAGGCCAGTCCATTAATTTTCCAATGGTAGTTTTGTTTTCGAAAAAACGCAATTAGTTGCATTACAATATAAGGGAATTCGAACTCGATATCTATTATCGAGGGATACCTAATTTTAATCATCAGGTTAAGACTTCTTCGACTAGTGACCTAGCATTAGTTTCACTAGCGGAAAATGAACTTAGAAGTAGTGAAACAAGTAGGGATCCCACAAATTATCCCTAAAAAAACCACATGAACAAAGAATGAAAACCTAAACTATTTTTACACAATCGATCAAATTGGCCTTCTTCAAATTAAACCAGCATTAAAAAAAAAGTAATGAAGCAAAAATATGAGTACTAGTAATTGGAGTGGAGGCAAGTTTTGATGGAAGAAGAATTTACAATTTGAAAATTGATCACTCCTTAGTTATGGCATAAATGGCGTAAACAACTCCGGGAAGGTAACCGAAACGTGTCAGCATCAGGCAGATCCAAAACTCCACCTGCAATATATATAACACATCACCGCTTTGTAAAATTCTTTCCGTCTTAGTTATTCGTTTAAAACTCGTGGAAAAAGGATATATAAATGAGTACCTGAAAGCCATATTTGAGGAAGACACCAATAGGAGGAGAAAGAATAATGGCGACCCAGGTTGCTGTGGAGTCTGACGACGACGACGACGACATGCTTCTTCTTTTGCAAACTTTGTTACTTGTAGTCTTCTACTCTTCTAGCATAGGCGACGGCCCCAAATATATATAGATATAGATATATATTTCAAGGGTTTTTTAATTAGTCTTGCTTGTGACGGAACAAGCAATAGTGTAATTAATGTGATTTATTTTTACCTTTTTTTTATCTAAATGAATTTTATTTAACTTGTCACATCTTATTATAATGGATATGATCATTATAAACAACGATTTCTAAAAAAACACTATGTAGGCCATAAAAATCAAAAGTCAAAATATTGATCCGTCAATTATTTGGTGTAAAATGAAATATTGATACGTTTCTATTTTGCGCAAAGATTAAGAAAGTATTAAAGTAATATTAAAAGTAAAATAGCGTGGAACAAATTATTATTTAATAATCAAAAATATTTTTTTCACAATGACATTATTTAAATATTATAATAAAATAAGGATAATTTGGTCCAAAAACTGAACTAACAAAAATGAATCAATTAATTTCTAACGGCTCAAAAAGGAATACATACCCTTGGATATGAATGGGGAGTAGTAAATTAATTTGGGCAAAATTTAAATATAATCCATTTTAATTATATTAAACAAAATCATCTCATAAAGTGATAAAACTCGTTAAACGAGTTAAATCCACCTAAATGGACCAAATTCAGTGAGAAGAGTCAAGTTGATTTTCAAGTCCGAGTCCAATAAAATCATAGGGTTTTAGGATAATCATTTTTCTATAAGGGCTCGCTTGGGATGGGGTTAATTATTCCGGGGGTAATAGAGCAAAAATGAACTAGAAATGGATGAACTTGTTGCTTGATTGTAACATTTTATAGTGTAAAAGAGATACGAGGAGGGAATAATTACCCCATTGGGGGGTAATGCATTATTGGGGGGAGGGGGGAGTAATAATTCCCCCTAAATAAGCTATATTTCCTTAACTTTCTCCATTTCCGCTTAATATCATTACTATTTTCCATCATTTTCTAGTTCATTTTTGAACTATTACCCCCGAAATAATTAACCCCATCCCAAGCGAGCCCTAAATATCAGTCATTAGAAGATGGAAAAAAAAAATTGAATAATACAGAGTAGCTTTTTTGTCTAGAGAAGAACGCACTACCACTACCAGGTAAAAATCGAATGGATAAATTCTCAGAAAACTAAAGACTAGTGATGGACTTGGCAAAGTCAAACCGAGAAACTCAATCCAAAATGGTGCTACAGAAACACAATTTGAAACTTAGCAACTGCCACCATCTCACCCTTGGCGACCATAACTTCCCATATCGCCAGATGACACCGCTCGCTCAGTTCAATCAACACCATGAATATAGAGCAAAAAACAACCTCCCATTTATATTGAGATAATATGGCATCATACTTTACATTCCAAATACTGGAGCAGTAGTACATAATACAGTACTCCGTAGTGAAAATAAGACAAATTAAAGAAAGTCTGCGGCAACTCATTTCATCTGAAAACTAAAAAGTGGGATGTCAAAATCCAACATTATTCAATTCAGTTCACTCACCGTGCCACCCTCTCTTCTCTTGCTTCCAGGATTTCGACTTCCTCTTTTGAAAGTATATCCACGATTGGTTCGAAAATATCCCAATCTTTCCTTTTCCTGCAGAATACACAGACAGACAACCATGACTTGTTCGTTGATTTACTAACCTGATTTTGTGATAGGCTGTAAGTGCACATTACATTACAACAAATAACAAAGCAGTAAACTACCCGAATAATGCAAACAGCTAAGAAGTAAGAAGCCAAGTTTTACCGAATGACGCTTGATTTGCTGCCAAACAACTTCATCAAGTCAAC
Organism: Agrostemma githago; assembly: GCA_958450325.1. Classification (NCBI taxonomy): domain Eukaryota; kingdom Viridiplantae; phylum Streptophyta; class Magnoliopsida; order Caryophyllales; family Caryophyllaceae; genus Agrostemma; species Agrostemma githago. The sequence continues at coordinate 72,953,055 of OY288247.1, read as the reverse complement.
TGCAGTGACACCAGCTTTGCTGAAGACAAAATCACATGTTATGGTTGGAATGAATAGGAAAAAAACTGATATATCAGCTTATCTTTCATTAAACTCCATCAAATTTATACGAGCATGTCCCCTATTATCTCACAATGTACACTAGTTACATGTTTTTTTTACAGGATGATATAAAAAAGTCTCATTTATATAAATCAAACGTCATAAATGGACTGAAGATAGTAAAAATAAACATAGTTTAAATACCTAATAGGGACGTATTCTATTCCACGACGGCTCTTCTTGCTTACTTTTATCTCCTTTGCAGATGTTACGTTTTGAACTGCAATCTACAAACCACACACTAATAATAGCCACAAGATGGTTTTTTTGTCTCAACGACAAATTAGCGAGAAAAATCTAAGAGATACTTAAGGCAGGATTAGCACCTCATAAAGTTGCTCCCTTATGGCAAATGCAATTGCAGGCTGCAAAATTCAGTCAGATTACACCAGAAGGATGACAATAAGAGTTCATTTTTTTATCAAAAAAAAAAAATGCAAAGCAGCGTCAACAGATAAGGTTAAAGGTTGCTCCATGACTGTGACACGTCATCAAGCAATTGCACGTTGATACAAGATATTTCGTGTGCAATCATCTTTCTCCATTACTGATGTTACTTTAATACTCCTATTTCGGTTTTCCAAGTGTTCAGCATCCTAAAAGTTTCAGCCTTAAACTACTGTATGTTCCAAGATGACTTGGAATCTCGGCCTGCCTTCGAGAATACTAAGCAGAAAGATTCAAAAACCACAAACAGTAACAACGAGTGAGAGTTGGACGTGCTTACTGCAACTTCTGGATCTTCAATACTCATGTCAGCACAGAAGCTCCTGGCAAAATCTTCAGGATCACTCTCCATATTGGTCAAATCCTGATTCAATTGATAGTATGTAAATCAAATAAAGTTCAATACGAAATATTCAACTCATTGACAAAATTTTTGAATAAAGTGTGAGCTAGAAGTCCAAAAAATCTTACCCACAGAAAGTGATCTCGAATAAGAGTATTATTTACTCGAAGATCTAACTGGAGTATGGCAATAAACAAAAGTTATCAGCAACAAATTAAAAGAAAAGCCAGCTACTCCATGGAAAACACTTAGGCAACCATGAGAAAATCACACCTTGATTGGAACAACTTTCTCCCCAACAAACATATCCTGGCCTTCGTAAGATCGAAATTCCATCAGTTGCGTCTGCCCAAATTTGATGCCATGAAATGAAAGAAAAGGACATATCAGGTGGTTAGCTAGATTGCTTAATTCTACAAAGAAGCGGTTTTCTTTCATTAATACAGCTCTCATTTTTTATACAAGAAAAACATTTCAATGCAGCAGAGAAATACTCAAGACCAGATGGTAATAAATCTTGAATTCAGACATGATCTTATCATGGTCAATGTGCCATAGGTATGGGTGAGTGGCCAATACCACCTAGTAACCGCCAATACCTTGATAACACCATTGCATTTTGGTGTCATGGGAAATTTATAAAACCTTGCAATATGTCAATAGCCTATCTTATTTCGCAGCAAATGAAAATGACACACTCAACACGATAACCCAGGGAAAACATGGCAAGAAGTCACCACTACATAGAGATGGGCACATATTACTGAAGCAAGAAACTTGCGACACAGCCAAGCAAGAAATTCAGACAAGGCCTTCTACGATAGACAGATTAGTATATACAAGTAAAGAACAGCGGGCATAGGACAGATTCAATTTCTTCACTAATAGAGTATTCGGAAGTAAACGTATACTAGTGTACAATGTTGATGTGACATATCGTGCATCGTTCTCATTTCTACTTTTAAGCATCTCTAGCCTATACCAGCTGTTATCGTGTACTAGAAAAACATACTCATGAAATATATCCACTAAACATTTATATGAGTGCCTGTTGCAACTGTTGCCGGTGGAATATCAGTCCTATTTTTATGATTACAGTACTTGAGTCTCAATATCACAATAGAGAGATGTACATAGTAACCATCCAGCAAATCTTCCTCGGCAAGTAGTAGCATCAACTCATACTCCCTTTCGAAGTGAAACCATTGGCATGAATCTGATTTCTAGCCAAGCAAACTAGTAATTTATCCTTACAGACACCATGCAATAGACGTACAATATAAAACTATTCCCTTTTACTTCAAGCAACTAGTTTACTATACTTCGTAAATGGATAGCTGATTTGCACTAGATTATAATCAATTGCATATTCTAAGTAAGAACAGCAAATTATGCAAATGGAGACTGAAGAGAGAGATGGACCAGAGATATGAGCAGGAAACACATTTCAGGAGGACAGTCATGCAGAAGCAATTGTTTGACCAACTATATAGTACTCCGTATAGCATAACATATTTTTGACGTCCTATACTCCTATATCTTGATGAAAATGGGTAATGAATTAAGTTTCTCTTACTTGAATAGACTGGGCAATCTGAGTAACAAATCCTGGAGGAAGCTTCAGGTCTTTTGAAGTTCTTTTTGCAAAGACCACAATCTCCGAATCAGGATCTTAAAAACAAATTAACAGTTGAAGTCAGCACTACCTCAGGGAAATGACCCGCATTAGCTGATGGTAAACATAATTCAAGAATATCATGTAAGCACAAACCAAAAAAAGAAAAGAAAAAGACAGGAGGTCGGATATCATGGCCCAGGGGTGGGGCTAATGTATCTTAAGTGTTATTGTTTGACCCTGCAATGTGCTTTTGTCTATAACCACCAGAGATGCTATTACAAACTGGAAACAATAAGGCGAGGTACACATGTTTCAATTACCATCCACAACGATATACTCCAATACATAACTACCTAAGATCATAGCTAAGCTGCCAATCAACGCTATGAACGAGATAACAACATAACTAACAACTTTCATAGCTTATCAACTCCGCAAATTCCAAAGTAATCTCGAGTTATGATCCCTTCCTTGATATACACCACATGAGACAATTTCAACTTTTCCATTTGAGTTCATCTCTGAAATTTTATTCATTGAGGGATACAACTACCACCATTTAACTCGGCTCTCTCTTATTTAAAGAAAAATCCCCAAGGTTGCGTTTGGGTACTCGGAATTGATTTGAATGTCAAAAATTCAATTCCTGTATTTGAATTTCTAGAATTAAATCTAAATCCAGATCCAAAATGATGTTTGGGTACCCTTGGATTTGGATTTCGGGTGGCTGGAGTCGGGTCAAGGTCACTGATTCTTATTTTTAAAAATTTTTCTTTATAAAAATGTAAATGTTCAAATACGGGAAAAAAAATAAAGAAAAACAAATACTACGACAAGATTATGCGAAAAAACAAATAAACGACAAGTGACGGAATTGAAATGACTAAATCTAACTCCCAAGGTTTCCAAATGCTCAAAATATTTCAAATCCGGAATTTAAATCCAAATTCAAATTCCCAAACATGCACAAAGGAATTAATTAATTCATTGATTCCACATCCCGATGAATCATTCAGCAACTTCAATTGGGACCGACCAAACATTCCCAAGTTCTCCGGCTCATAACTTCAATTGGGACCGACCAAACATTCCCAAGTTCTCCGGCTCATAACTTCAATTGGGACTCTCTCTTTTTCTTGATGTTTTATTAATTAATTTGAATAATCCTAGGTGAATTTGTAGTGACCACTAGCCCCCAACCTTGAACTCAACTCAACTCAACTCCAGCAATGAAGATACAAAATTTCACACATCAAACTAACAAAGAATTGTATACTTTTGAGTTGGAAACAGAAGCAAGATTGGAACTTTACCCATAAATCGCTACGCTACGCTACCATTCATCCGTAAAGCATTAAAACAATGTTGAACAAAATAAACGTAATAATAATAATAAGAAGAAGAAGAAATAGACCTGAAGGGTTCCATGTAAAGGCATCTTTGTAACGCTGACCATCAATTTCGATATCCAATCGCATAGGAATTAAATTGTCAGCAGTTGGCCTAATTAATCCCATACATACAACAATTCAATTGAACAACATGAATGAATGAATGAATGAATGAATGAATGAATGAAGATAGAAAAGGGGGAGATGAAGTAAGATAGATAGATAGATACATTCTGAATTTGACAGGAGCCTTGAATGTTGAAGTAAGTTGTGACTTCATCCTTCTTATTATTTCTTCCGCTGTTTAACCTCTTTCCAGTGTCTATTCGGGATTCGGATTCCACCACTGTAACAACGTCGATCAAATACTTCTGAACCTTTTTTGGGGGTTTTGTACCGGTAACCTTATATCTTTTCAGATTCTATATTTCGTTTAGGTATTGTTTTTTTTTTCTAACGGGAATTTACGGAATCTTAACGTGACGAGTCGATATTATTCTTTCATTTTCATGTCTTATTTCCTTCTTAGTTTGCTATTCTCTCCCCGAGAAATAACAAAAATTCAAATTTAATTGAAATTCAACCTAATCGAGTTCGACCACCACACTGTGATCACCCAGACACCCAACTTGTTCCGTAAATCCTAACCAGCAAGTCTCTTGTGAGACCGTCTTACGATAAGCTAACATGAGACCTACTAACAGAAATAAAATAATAATAAAAGTAACCACCTTGTATGTGAGAGATCTCACGATAAATTTATCGTGAGACCGTCTCATACAAGAATTTATGAATCCTAATTTACTCCACCAATATAATTGAAAGAAAAAAAAAACAACTAAACCAGTAAACCCCAATAATTTAATCTTTCAATTTCAATTAAATATTAAGTAGAAAAAGTAATTAATGTAATCAAACAAGTAATTCAGGAGAAATTGTGATTATTTCATTACTAAATGAATTAGCACTCATGCTCGTCGTCAGTTACACACTTCACCCTAGCTATACATAGACCATAGTACGTACTGTGGAGTATCAGTTGCTACTTTAAACAATGAATGGTCAGTTACATATGCTCCGAGTCATAGGGTCAGTTACACGTTATACATGTACTGAGTAGCAAATTACATACTTCACCCAATGGAGGTGATCAATTACATACACGGCTACACGCTACGAGTCAGAGGGTCAGGTACACTAGAGGTGGCAATCGGGCGGGCGGGTCGGGTTCGGATCGGGTCATATCGAGTCGGGTCACCATCGGATCGGGTCATGACTGTCGTCAGGTCGGGTTCGGGTAGCTTACGGGTCGGGTTAGTCGGGTCAACTTTTGTGTCGGTTTCGGGTCACTTCCAGGTTGGGTCATTCGAGTTGATTTGTCGTGTCATCCAGGTTTGGGTCGGGTTCGGGTCATTCTCGGGTCGGGTCACTATCGGGTTCGGGTCATTATCGGATCAGGTCATGTTCGGGTCGGACTAGGTTTTGTTAGGTCTGGTCTAGTTTAAACCATCAATTTATTATACGGTTTATTTTTTTTTATTATTTATTATTTATTACAAGAATTTGGTTGTTTATTGTCTACGGAGTATATGAATGTATCATCTGATACAAATTATTTCCAATTTTCATTGTGTTTTTTAATAGTTTTGGTAGACACAGAGTAATTTTATATGAACCATATGTAACAATAATTAGTTGTGATTGAGGATTAAAACTGCAAATATGATGAATTTTATAAAATATGTCTTGGAGTGAAAATTGGACGGGTTAGGTCGGGTCAGGTCTTGTCGGATCAATAATTAGCGAGTTGACTTAGGTGTGATTAATATATTTTAAAGCAATTTTTATTTAATATTTTTTTTGTTTTTTAACGATGTCTGGTTAAGAATATCTAGAGAAAAAACCAAATATGTAATATTTAAAGTTAACATTATTTTTTTTATCTTCATTGGATCACATCAGGTCAGTTTTTAGGTCGAATCATTTTCGGGTCGGGTCAGCTTTCGGGTCGAGTCGAGTCGGGTCGGGTTGGGCCGGGTTCAGGTCGACCTGAAGCGGGTCGTATCGGGTTACGGGTCGTCATTGAGTCGGGTCATGTCACTACATTTTCGTGTCAGATCGGGTCAATTTTACTCGGGTTTCGGGTCGGGTCAGGCTTGCCAGCTCTAGGTACACACGCTCTGACAAGTTAGAGTATCATCAATTATATACTCTAAAATTATATCATATGCATCTTTGTATGAAGTATGGTGTTACTTGCTTATTGCGATATGAATATATAGAGGATACGTAGTATATATATCTATCTTGATCTGTGCCTAATGGTAGCATGTATGCTTTGATATAAATATGTCATTCTGACCCTTGAATCACGAATTGTTTATGGATTGAAATAAATCATGATCGATCGTGGCTAATATAATGTTGGTTATCTGAAGTCTTCACATACATGTCGTCAGATTTTGTTATCTTTCATTATTATTGTTATTCATGTTCGACCTGTTATTATAATCATGATTCGGAGAACATCTAACTAGTTGCATAAGATATAGAATGGACACCTTTTGAAAGGAATTGAAGCTATAATTTTTTTTTTTCATTACTTTCAAAGTTCGAGGCTGGGGGAATCTAGCTAGTAGTAAAGGTTCGAATAACCCTCGCTACCCCAAACTTTAAAAAATTGGTTAAGATTATCGACTTTTGCTACCACCCCAATGCTCATAAAAATGATACATTATTTTCATATATATATATATACACTCGTAATAAGCAAATATGATAAACTTGCTACCCAAAATTTTACCTCTAGATTCGCCCCTGGCTGGTTGGAGACTCGGAGGAAACCACTTTTAATTTGTTTCTTAGTCATGTAGAAGCTAACACTACCGTTATATTAGGGCTAATCACGAAAGAATTGAAGTTGGAGGAGTTATGTTAGTGATTAGGGTACTAGGTGGTGACTTAGATGTTTGACGTAATTAGAGACTTAGACAAGATTATGGATGAGTTTTGTGAGTAGTTAGCTAGCTTAGTTTAATTAGACGTATACTTGACGACAATTGAATTAATAAAAAGAGAAAAAGATATAAAAGGGGAAAATATAATGATTTAGACTTGACAAAGCATGCAACTATCTACTAGTAGCAGCTAGACTTGGCTATTCATGCATCAACGTGTTCCTTCATCCACCAATCTCTATCTTTACTTCCCTCGCTCCCTTCTTCCTTCCCCTCCCCTATCTCTTCTCCATTCTTATTCATTCTTCCCATCATTTCTTCTCATCATTAAATTCTCATTCCAATCTTCTTCTTCCTACGTTTCTACTACTCACTCATGCATCCACGTTATACTATAACAAACATATACTACGTGTAATTTTATTTCCCAACACTCGCTATATTATACGGAGTATGTGCTACTTATATATACGGACTACATAATACAGAGTATAACCTAAGTCGTCCTTAGAAATTTATTGAGGAATTAATGGAGTGTAAATTTGACTTATTTTAAAGTTTAGTTTTTTTCCCTAAGTTTGATATTATATTTATATACCTTACGTTACAACAACCACCGTTATCCAAATAATATCATCCATGTCGCGTCCCCCAACATTGCCTCTCCTTGCCACCGCGGCTGAAGAACACAATCTAGGTTGGTCTTTTGTCATACTATAATAAGCTAAGTTTATTGTGAGATCTCATGCAAAATAATTACTCGTAGTTATTTTCTTTTTGTTAGTCATGTCTTACAATATACGATTGTCCATTAGAGTACATGTTATGTGCTTCATAGGTTGTACGGAGTATGTTTTCTTTGTGTCGGTTATTTGTTTATTTATATCGTCAAAATTTGATGAAAAATGATAGTGTTATACGAGTATATATAACTCGCATATATTCACAAATGTATTGAAATGATTAGAATGGAGCAAGATAGTATTATTGTACCGTAGTATGTAGTTTTGGACGTATATTTGAGATAAATTAAGATGAATGAAGGGTTTTAAATTTGCATAGAGGATGATGATAGCGATGAAGAAATGTTCACGGTGCCAGAAATGGAAGAAAAAGGAGAAGATACAAGAGAGATGGTAAGCCAAGGGAGCTTACAAAGTTCTAACAACAACAACAATGGTGGCGGCGGTGGTGGTGGTGAACAAGTGGCCTCCGTTAAGCGAAGAAGGGGTCGTAATCCTGTTGATAAGGAGTATAGGAGACTCAAGAGGTTTGTCTCTACGATTCTTCTATTTTTGTTAAATCAAAGACTCGTTATTCAATTCTTTATGTACAATAATATAGAAGTACATGATAGTACGTACATAAAATTAATTGAAAATTTATACGGAGTAGTTGATGTTGGTGAAATAAGTTATACTCCAGTTGAAAGCCGGAAACATCGCGCCAAAGTGTAGTCCAACTCGATCAAAGTCATAATTGTAGAACCTTAATTAGTACTGTATAGTTAGTAATAATCCCGCAAGTGTATTATTAGTACTCCGTATTTAGTAAGAACTACGGAGTAGAATACGGAGTATAAATTATTAGGTATATATGTTGAAAATTGAAATAGGTTAATGATCTATACACTTGTTTTTCTAATATATATATGACCCAGACCACTATTCATAATAGGATCTAAACGTTGTATTTTACTTATTTTATTATTATTTTTCCCAATAACCTGTATAAATATATACTCCCTCCGTTTCAATGAATTGTTTGTCTTTGCTTTTGGCACCAAAGGCAAGAGATCCAATTAGAAGATGACATGTGAAGAGTCAAATTACACATAAAAAAACATTCCTAAAATAGAAAGGCAAACAATTCATTGAGACGCCCCAATATGAAATAGGCAAACAATTCATTGGAACGGAGGGAGTACTCCGTAGTAATATGGTTTTTTTAACACATGTTATAAAACCGATAATAATATGACGTAATTTCAAAAAAATTGAAACAAATTAAAATGGAATTATAAATTTACTTAGCTTTGAGCCTTTGATCACTTTCCATTGAGATGTTTGGTGTCATATACTTTCCTCTTGGGGAAAATATATTAAGAAAATGGGTCTTAGCAAGCAACTAGGAGTAGAGTATGTAATTGCGTAAATGTAAGCATGCATGCGGATCATATAATTCTTTTTGTTGAATGATGATTTTATTGGTCCAAACTCCAAAGTAACATGGAAGAAGAGGTTGGTTCATTCTCTACTTCACTTTTGTAGGATAATTTGCTTACGCATGTACTTTTACATCCATTTTCATCATCAAACCTTCATGTGACAATGTACTACGGACTCCTGTTATTATGCTTATGCAGTACTCCTTCTGCTCAGTTAAGATTTTTCCATTTATTATTACTACCTCCGTTTTTTATTTATTGCCCCATTTTATTAAAATACTCCACCTATATATTGATCAAATGGGGCGAAAATTTAAACCCGGAGGGAGTATAATCTTTTACGTATGAATAAAAGTAGGAAAATCAACATGGAGGAGAGGGAACGTGACAGAAAAATATAATACACTTTCCGTCTAAAATGTATCATGTTATTATTAACATTATTAATCTCATACTCCCTCCGATTTTTATTTATCTTCCTTGTTTCCTTATTTTGCTGAAACACCATTTCTTCTCTATTTTTATTTTTGTCATCAAGTCTAAAATTACCCTTTACATTTCTGTCTCATCATCTTCTCTTCTGAGCCACACAATTCTACGCCCTTATTTTTCACCAAAAAATCAAATGAGAAGATTGTTAAAAATCGGAGGGAGTATAATATTATTGAATCACAAAAATTAACTTAAAAGTTTTCCATTATATCAGTAGTAAGATAGAAATGCGGAATAATACATGATCATTCGTTACTAACTCTAGATAATTACTCAATCATAAGATCGTCTCAAAGTATCTAGGGTAATATTGTCTCCCTTGGGAATTTGTGCTTCGACAATTACCATATTGTTTCATCAAGCTGAATTGCATGTATCGTACTCCGTATATTATTACTTTACATACTCCGTATGTTGAAATTAAGTGTGTAAAATTGCGTGGAAAATTATTATTCCGGTATATTTCTATTATCCTAATCAATTGTTATTTGTTACTTCATTTAATTTTAATTTTGTAGGTTCACAAATACTTATAAGATGGAGTTATAACAAATCCTTAGTCCTTAACTTTAAGGATGGTAACTTACATTTTTTAACACAAAAAAGTCTTAATTAATTATGAGCTAAGGGGTAGGGTGTAATTAAGTATGTTTGAGTAGTTTATGATGAGGTAATTAAAAAAAGCAGGTTATTAAGGAATAGAGTATCGGCACAGCAAGCTCGAGAGAAGAAGAAAGTGTATGTGAATGATTTGGAGTCAAGAGCCAAAGAACTTCAAGACAATTCCTTCAGATTGGAAGAGAAAATCTCTATTCTTACCAACGAAAATACCATGCTTCGTAAGGTACATCAACCTACTTACTTTTTTTTCAATCTTTTTTGTTTCACCTTTTTATTGCAAATAAACATTACGAGTATATAATTGTAAAAATTTTATACAATCAATTTCTTTCATTATACATTCACAAAAATTATAAAAATTTGATATTATTTGTTCATAAAAATTGTCGAGAATATTAAAGATTCTTCTTAATTGTGAATAATGTCCAAAAGACAAGTGTATCATTTGGATTTGAAGGGAGAGACTAGGGAGCTAGTACTCCGTATCATATTGCTTCCTAGATAATAGGTTTCATTTGGATTTGAAGGGAGAGACTAGGGAGCTAGTACTCCGTATCATATTGCTTCCTAGAAAATTGTCGAGAATATTAAAGATTCTTCTTAATTGTGAATAATGTCCAAAAGACAAGTGTATCATTTGGATTTGAAGGGAGAGACTAGGGAGCTAGTACTCCGTATCATATTGCTTCCTAGATAATAGGTTTCATTTGGATTTGAAGGGAGAGACTAGGGAGCTAGTACTCCGTATCATATTGCTTCCTAGAAAATTGTCGAGAATATTAAAGATTCTTCTTAATTGTGAATAATGTCCAAAAGACAAGTGTATCATTTGGATTTGAAGGGAGAGACTAGGGAGCTACTACTCCGTATCATATTGCTTCCTAAATAATAGGTTTCAGATTCGATCATCCCCGACTAAGTATACAATTTGTTAACAATTTTATTTTATTTCTAAACATAGAAAGGCTGGACCTAGCGGTGAAATAAAATTAAATCACTTTATTTCTAATTGAAGGTTCTAATTAATAAGTGTGCACATCTGTTTGACGTACTACATAGTACATACTGTGCTCTATTTTTTTCATGCAAAAATACTATTTATCCTTGAATTATTACTTATAATAGTCGGTGGTTGGAAAGCCGAGTCAAGTTAGCTTGACTCGCTCCCTTGATGATAAAAAAATCTTAAAATGATTGTGATTGTAGAATCATATTCCCTCCGGTTTTTAATTTTTGTCCCATTCTCTTTTGTACAGAAATTAAGAAAATTGATAAAGTATGAATAAAGAAAGAATTGATGATGAATTTTGGTGACTAGGCACATGACTCATCAAACATAAAGGTATAAATGTGTAAATACAATGACAAATTGTGTAAATAAAGAAAAGCATAAGAACAATATGGTAATATACATAGAACAAAAAAGGAAAGTTAAATAAATGGGGCAAAAAATAAAAACTTGCAAGATAAGGAATACAGGGCAAAAATTAAAAACCGGAGGGAGTATTATTTGGATTGGATGCAATATTTCTCGCATATATGTTTAATACTCCGTGCATAGTAAAAGGGTTAGAAGAAGTTAAAATCTTTGTATGCACTGTTGTTTAAAGTTGATCACAGTGATTGGATATTGTGTACATACGTATGTGGTGTTAACTCGGCCATGCAAAACTACTATGCATGTTGAGTTACCTTTTTCGTCTCAATTATTTGTTGTTCTTTTGATTAAAAGATTTCTCACAAATAATAGTATAAAAGAATAACAAGTAACTGAGACGGAGGGAATACTATAATACCAAATAATTGAAGTATGAATATAATGTAAAGTTAATTGGCAGGTACTGATGAACAGTAGAGCAAAGGTTGACGAGAATGAAGACACAAAACATGGGTGACTCTCTGATCCAAAACAAAAACTGATTACGAGAGTACAATCCATGGCTTTTAAATTCTGTATCCACAAAACTGTCAAAAGTTGATTTAGACATTGTGATGCTGATGCACTCATGAGTCATGCCCAATTGCCCATAGGCCATATCTAATTAGTTGCTTTTACAAACTACTGTGGAATAACATACTATAGTACGGACTATGGAGGACAAATGTGTTTAGGTGACGATATGATTATCCGATATTTGGCCATGCAAAAGTAATACTCCTATCTATATATGTACGGTAGAAAAATTCAAAATTGAAATATAGACGTAAGATGTGAGTAAGTGTGTAACCTATCATGCACAAAAGTAAGTATGCATGAATGAATGAAGTACTAATAACAAAGCACGGTATCTTAAGGATATTTGAAGGATAAAATTAAGTGACTTCTAAAACTGGTATACTGCTTTTCAAGTATTAAAGCTCGAGATATCTTAGTAAGACTTCACTTAGGGCCAGTGGCGAATCTAGAAATTACGGGATGGGGGTGATAAAATTTACAACTTCAAAAATAACAAAAAAAAATCGGCAACTCGTTTCACCAAGGGTCAGGGGTAATAAAAAAACAACGAGTTTAGTTGATTTTTGTTCAAATTAATTCAGGTTTAATTTAAATCGATTTAGTTCAGTTCGGCTTAATGAGTTAAGTTTAGTTGTATAAAACAAAGGCTAAGTCCATCTTAAATGACTATACAAACTTAAAAAAGTAACCAAAATTTGGAATTTAGTGTTATCAAAAGACTAGAAAGTATTGGAAAATTAAAAAAGAAAAATCCTCAAATTTTGCCAATATTTACTTCTTCGTACTAGGAAGTTAAAATTACAGCAAATAAAATCCCAAATTCTCACTTTCTCAATTAGTAGATCCAAAATCCAAAAGCCCAAAATTTCAATTTATTTCAATTCTCAATTTTCCCTTTTCATTGTCTACCTCTCTACTCATCTCAAAAGTCCTAAAAATCAAGAACACATCTACCCTTCTCCATTCTCACACATGAATAATCCATACATCTTCATAAAAAATCAAATAAACAAGCCAAAAACAACCAAATTCAACTAGAAATTCTAATTGATAATTAATAAGATATCATATTAGAAACCAAATCATCTAAAAGTAGGAATCTTAAAAATTAAAAAAATATGAAGAAGAAAAAATAAGATTTCAGTACATCTGTATCTTTGAAAATTTGTTGAACACAAAGATGAAAGATCCTTTGAAGATTTTGAAAATATGTTTCATTGTTTGTGTGCTTGGTTTTGGTATCTTTTGGTATACGACTTTTCTTTTTTCATATTTTTTTTAAATTTTTTTGCAATTACTATATAATTTTTTTTCCTAAAATAATGGGGGTGAGGGTTCACCCCATCACCCCCTTTAAAATCGCCCCTGCTTAGGGCATTAGCGATAACAAGGAAATTCATATCGTATTTTTTATTGCCACCTCAATCTATTATTCTACATATCGAACTTTTATTTTTTACCTCAATGGTTGAAATTTCATCCTTCAAACAAAATCTCATCTTTTAAAATCCCCAATCCCCTAATGATTTCATCTTCACACACCATTTTTTTTTCTCTCCTCCAACTTATGAAACTAGTTTTTAATTTAAGAAACCAACTCCTTAATAAGGAGCTCCTTATGGTTACAACAATGGTAAAGAATTCCTTATTGTATGTATATGAAACTTCTTATAACCCTCATTGCTATTGCCCTTAATTGGATAATCAAACAAGTTAAATAAATGCGACCCGAGTCTTAATAACAAAGAAAGACTTAATAATCACATTTCACCGCACAATGCTTCCGCTGTTCCATTTGGTTGTTTGCATTTGCTTTTTGGGCACTATTCATATGTGAGTGAAATCGTCAATGTAATTTCTATAAGATAAAATATAATCATGTGGATCTTTGTTTAAATTGTCTAATCGAGTACGTTATATATATCAAATTTTCAGAAATACGTAACTACGAATATAGACAAAAGAAAATGTGCATGGACAAGTGTGAAAAAACAAATTCAAACAATCAAATGAAACGGAGGGAGTACATAACATTGATCAACTGCATGCTCAATAACTTTCTTCATCAGATACCGAAAATGTTTTAGCCTAATGGTTAAAATTAGGTACTCTGGGATAGTAGGTCTCAAGTTTGAATCTCCTCCCTTTATATTGTAATGCGACTAAGTGTATTCTTCATTGAATAACAAAAAAAGGTCTCCCTCTCGTCTAGACCAGATCCTGCATCATTGATCCACTTAACGTTATTTTCAACAAATGTCGTCTTTAAGCTCATCCTCATATGAATTGTGATTTGTCTTTTTGATAAAAAAAATGCTTTAACTCTGTGAAATTTTACGGATATTATTACAGTAGTTATAACCACTTTAATTTGCATGATGGACCTTCATAATCAATTGGTCCATAGCACATGAATGACTTTACTTCTTGGCCCAACCCTCCATTAATAGGCCTAAACTTTATCTTGTGCTAACAAACGGTCAGATTACCCTTTTATTAGGGTTGAGTAATTGCATTTATACTACTCGTAATATTTACGAAACTATTTAACTAATTTTGGGAGAATATAATTAAGAACAAAGGTTAACAACTTACACAATACTCCGTACTAATTTATTGATATATCCTCATAGTCAAAGCCGTAGGCAGGCCCGTCTAAAAGGGGACACAATAGGAACATTTGAACCGGGTCTCCAAATTTTTGGGGCCTCATAAAGAAAATTTAGTGGTTTAATTTTTCATACAATCAATTTTGTCTGGTGGTTGAACGGTTGACATTGTTAATAGAGGGCAGGAGTTTGAGTCCTAGTGGCCCTTTTTTTATTTTTTTTCATTTTTTCATTTTCTCAATTCATTAATTAATCTTTGTATGGAAACTCAATTCATTAATTAATCTTTGTATGAAAACTTGCGTAAATTGAGAAACTTTATTAAATTCATATCTCAATTTAACTCTATATACAATAAATAACACAAGTTTCTAATTTAAATTACCTTGTTCTTCTTTTAAAAAAAATCTTTATAACGATTCACTTACCCATAAAAACTACTCCGTACTAACATAATATGGAGTAGAAAAAGTTCTTGAATTAATACGAAACGAAATATAGAGTACGACGTTTATAATGTGATTTACATGATAAAGGAGATGATAAAAAATGTGACTATAGTGACGAATGATTTGAGTCATCAAGTAATCACTCATTGGTGGGAAATAATTTATAGGTAAATGAATATTTTAATGCTCAAATTTTTTACTAAACCGTTGGGAAAAAACCCTACTCAAATAAGAAATTTACTTGTGAAAAAAAAAAATCATAACGCAACTTGGACATTCTACTAGTAAAATTATTACGGAGTACTATTATTATTGATCAAATGGGGCCTTGATTTTAAATTGTGCACCGGGCCTCCAAATTTCTTGAGACGGCCCTGGCCGTAGGAGACTGAAACCTCAAAATGGGTCGAAAACAAGTAAATAGGTGACGAGGTAGCGGCCTTTAGTAAAGATGTCGGCATATTGGTACTCAGTAGATAGGCACATGTAGAGCACAAACGCCCCCTAATTTACACTCACAAGTCACAACTTTATTCTTTGTGCATAAAGCAAATGTTGCAATTTCAGAGAATCGAAGGGAGAATTTGTTCTGCACTTTTGTTCTATCAATATTTACGTGTCCATATCCATATTGACTTTACCTTGCTTATAACTCGTGGGTTATATACAAGTACATTGCTCTAATTAAGAAAAAACTACGATACATTCTATCTTACATCTCATATTAAAAAGGCTAATTATATCCACTAACATTAGTTTAATTACAATATATATAATGCATGCAAGACAAACGAATTTGTATGATATAGTATTATAATGTAGATTCTCGTTATATATTTAGTTTATTTACACTAATTAAAATCAGTCACGAATCTCAAATCTCAATGATAGAGATTAGAGAATATAGTGTAACCATTATATATAGCTATGTAGCTCAACTACTTTATTTTATACGTGGAACTCCATACCAATATAGAATTGAATAGGATCCTCTTTAATTATCAATCAATTTTCGACCAATACTATTTTTTTATTTTGGTGCTACGAAGAGGGCTAGACCCGACTACAAAGAAATAAAACGACACTAGAAAGCACTAAGAGGGACAACACGAGGCCATGATCTGAGACCCCTCCCAAATCCATCATCTCCAACAATTGGAATAAAGCGGCCGGAATATCTAGTGTGTCAAAGACCAAAAGTTGTATTGTTCTTCTTGTCTAGTCTCCCGGTTAGCAAGCCAATCCGCACATCCATTGGCCTCCCGATAAATATGTTGAATCTCAATTCAATGGACCAGTCGTGATCACTAATAAGAGACTTGACTTACAAATTTGTAACATGTGAGAGTATGCCGTCGGGAATGGATCCGTATGCTAAAGTAGACTAACTATAGCCTTTGAGTCTGATTGAATGATGAGCTTTGAAAAGTTGCGTTCCCGTGCTATAATCAACCCCCTTCGGAGAGCCATTAGCTCAGCTCGTGTAACCGTGGCTAGCCCCATGTGCTCACTAAATGCACAAATAGATCTCCTTATAAGATATTCTCACGTTAATTGTATTACGAGACATCTCACATTAAAGGTGATTACTAAACTACTTCGTAATTAATAATCACTTCCTATATAAGATGTCAAATACGAGTGATACAATTAACTCGAGACCGATTCATAAAAACATTTCAGTAAATAATTGAAATAAGGTGAAATAATTAAATCAAAAAGAAGAGATTTTACGTGAGTAGTATAAAACGTCAAAGGAAATGGGTGTATTAAAATAAGTCACAAAAAGGGACACCGACATGCGACATAGACATAATACGTGTGGAGCGGAGTAGTCGAGTTTGGGCGGATCCCATTGATTGCCATAATACACGGTACGACATTCATTCATTCATTTCGACATGGACATCGACATCCACATACTATTACTTGTTTTACTACTACCTCTCTATGTTACTAATACAGCCAACATAGACTGCATGACTAGGGATGGCAACGGATCCGGGATCCGATCCGGATCCGCAAGATCCGATCCGCACGGATCGGATATGGATCCTAAATTTTGAGATCCGTTGGATATAGATCCGGATCCGGATCCGCTATCTTTAAACGGATCCGGATCTGGATCTTAATAAGTAAATCCGGATCCGGATCCGCAAATCCGTTTTATTAAAAAATTAACAATAATAAAAAACTTAGTACTTTAATTTGTGTTTTTTTGGTTATTTCTATTTTTTTTTCTTTTAGTTTATTAATATTTGATTATGAATCTTTATATTCGATTTTATTTGTAAAATTATGAAAATTAATATGGTCGTAAATACGTATTAATTAAAAAATTTGTAGAATTTAAGTAAAAAATTGGATCCGCGGATCCGATCCGGATCCGGTCCAGATCCGGCGGATCTGGATCTGGATCTACTTTTTTGGGATCCGTCGGATCCGGACCGGATCCGGATCCGCTACTAGGGGGTGCGGATCCGGATCTGGATCTATGCGGATCCGGTCCGTTGCCATCCCTATGCATGACTGTCCTCTGCAAATTCTTTTCCGTCACAAATATATTCATTTTAAATTTACAATAAATTAGTAATCAATTAAACCACATTGATAGACAAATACGAGTAAAAAAAAGTGGTAAAAGTAAGGATATTATTGGTAAATCAAATGATTTATCATTTTGTGTAAATAAAGTGGAGATATGACTCATATGAGGAATATAAGGTAGTCTTTTGCAACAAGAGGAATGTAAATATTTGATTGAATTGTTCATTTTTAATAAGCGTAAAGAATTGTTTGGATGAAAGGGACTAGGGAGTATGTCTTTTAGTCTTTTTACATAGAAAGATAGTAATGGTATTGCTCACTCCGTGTCTTCGTCTCACTCAATAATTTACACTTTATTTTTTAGTGTGTCAGTCAATAGTTTACATTTTTTTTATTAATTTTATCTTTTACTTTTGTTTTTTTTACTCCGTAATAACTAACAATAATTCTTGTACGGAGTATCATATCTTTACAATCTTGTGTATAAAGCAAATATAAACATTTTATTGAGCACTAATTCTAGTTTGTGACGGACATATCCGTCATAAACGTATAACGGGTCAAATATCATATCATATGAATGAATAAGACAAATGTGTTGCTAGTATCAAGACGATGTGTTTTTGTCTTTTCTATGTTATTTGACCCGTTATAACCTTGTGACGAATATATCCGTCACAAGGGAGACTCATTGTTGATTGAGAGGGTTGGAGTATTTTGCATGAGATTATACAACTGTAAAGCCTGGCAGAGTCACATAATATGAGCATTGTCAATTGTCCTGTTATGTATAGTACTCGTATTTGTTGGGTGGACCATACCATCCACGCTCTCTTGTTCTCATTTGATCCCTGCTATTTCCTTTCTTATATCAATTCACTCTTCACTTCCCCCTCTAAAGTCTAAACCAACTTTCCTCAATAATCACCTGTTCAATCTCACATTCAGTAATCAGTACATAATACATTGTGTGTCTATATATACAAGAAAAAAGCTGATTTTGTATGATCAACTTTGTGTCAGAAGAAGAAGAAGAAAGGAAAACTGGAAAGGGTAGTACGTACTGATTACTGATTACTGATTACTGAGTAGTACGTACAGTACATACCCAGTAAAAATGGGAAACTTGATGATCAACTTTTTATGGGGTTTTGGTTTTAGTTTGATACTCAAGGGTGTTTTGGGTAATTACAATGTGAATGTGAATAATGTGAGTGAAGTGTACAGTGGAGAGAAATATGGAAGAGGGTATTATGGCAGCAATAAACCTCTTATGGTGGAGATCACTCTTATTCCCTGGGCATCTTCAAGAGGAGCTGGTATAATCATCATTCTTCTCTCTTTTTTTTCTTTTTTTTTTTGTTTAACTTAAAAGTATGCATGTTTCCAAGTTGAGTATATAGTTCTGATGAACAACAAACAGTAAAACAATGGATTGAATACACCAATGCAACCTGCCTTCACTTTCCGAATAGAATAATTCAACCCTAACATAAGTGTCCGGGTGTATGTATAGCTGTATAACTTTGGCAAACATAAAGTCTCTAATAATTATGCTAACGTTCACTCTGTACTTCCCAAACTTACTCATCTATGAAATAGACCGACTACCCGAGTATGCTAAAATGAATCAATAATTGCACTTAAATGACCGACATTACACACACCAGCCAAATACTACGGAAAATAAATGTCTTAGTCTAGTGGTTAAGACTTGACACGGAGATATTGTGGACATTAGGTTTCTGACTCCAAACCTCCCCCACTATTGTAATTTGTAATGTCATACTCATACTCATGATTTGTGTTTTTGTACCCGTTGGCATCATAATCGTCACATTCACCTGGTCACTGATTTGATACCCTGGCCTATTGCATTGACATGCATGCAGTGTGCTTAGATGGGTCATTGCCTGCTTACCATATCGACCGGGGTTATGGATCTGGGGCAAACAGTTGGATCATTCAACTCGAGGTCAGGTGAATCAAGCCTGAAAGTGGATCCCCCAATTCCTCCTGCTAAACTAAACTGACATCACTTCACTTGAGATGGTAACAGGGGGGAGCATGGTGTGATACAGTAACAGGCTGTTCTTACCGCAAGAAAACGCGTCATGGCTCTTCCAAATATATGGAGAAGTTTATCCCATTCACTGGAATACTTAGCAATAAGAACTACGAAAACCCCGGTAATATACTGATACTCTATATCTTTGCATTCACAACTGGAATAGAGTCAAAACTACTACAGAGTTTATGACACTGATCTAATGTGGTTTCTGCAGACTTTCACAACTGGAATAGAGTAAAAATTCGCTATTGTGATGGTGGCTCGTTTAGCGGGGACAGTCAGAATGAGGTCAATAGAACGTTTAATTTCTACTCCGTATATTTCTTTCATGCATTTTCCTATGATCTCATATTTGGTCCTCGACTTGTAGAAAGCAGGACTGTACTTCAGAGGACAGCGTATTTTCTCGACTGCAATGGAGGAGCTGAAGTCACGAGGCATGAACCACGCGAATCAGGTAATGCGTCATGTAATCATATGACAACACATTTCAGTTGTTAAAAATCCAACATGGGGATAATGTCGTTGAAACCTGTAGGCTCTTCTTTCTGGAAGCTCAGCTGGGGGAATGGCTTCAATCCTACATTGCGATCAGTTTCGAGCATTATTCCCTATGAATACAAGAGTCAAGTGCCTAAGCGATGCTGGCTTATTTCTTGATGTGTAAAGACCTTACTTCACTCAACTCGTGTTACCTTAATCACGTTTCCTTCATGTCTTGATAGTATTTGACAGTGCTCGTTTTGGTTTTGTAGAGTCGATGTGGCAGGTCACAGGACTATGAGAAAACTATTTGCAGGCGTAGTTAACCTACAGGTACTGATTAAGCTTCAATATGAAATTTGCTAGCCAACCTATCGGTCTGGATGACATCTCGACCTCCATTAATGCTCATCCTTCGAAATTACTCTGACTGAGTTTAATTAGTCTCTTTGCAACATATGATAGCGGGTGCATTCCAACATTCCTCAGAGTTGTGCCAGGCGTCTTAATCCAACCATGGTAATCATTCTATTCACTGCATGCTATGATAAAATTACGAAAAATTCAAGGCACAGACTCAACTTCTTGTTAACTAACTCTGGTTTTCATAACAGTGTTTCTTCCCCCATCGAGTACTATCGAGTGTCAGGACTCCGCTATTTCTAGTCAATGCAGCTTATGACTCATGGCAGGTATTCTCATAATGTTTCCCGAACTGACTCAAATTGAAATACAGGTTGCAAGACTTGTACTATATCTTCATCGAGGATAGCATTTTTATGGGTAATAACAGTCTACCAATTGACTGACACTCTGTGCTTGTTCAGATTCAGATCAGTCTAGCATCTCCATCGGCTGATCCTCATGGAAACTGGTATGGATGCAAGTTAAATAATGAGCATTGCAGTGCACCACAAATCCAGTTTCTACAAGGTGAACTATTTATTGTACTTTTCTTCTCTTTTTCTCTCTATCATGCCTAAGCTAGTTGGTTTGCATTTAAGTGTAATAACAAGGGACAATCCTATGAGACAGGTTTTAGAAGACAGATGTTGGGTTCACTTAGAGCATTCACCAAGTCCAGAAAGAACGGGTATTTTATTAATTCATGCTTCGCTCATGGACAAATAGAGAGACAAGATACATGGTTTGGGTCCCGCTCTCCTCGTATAGGAAATAAGGTATGTCCTAAACTCCTAATCTGTAACCACTTTCAACCCGGGCTTAACTGAACTAAAGTTGACGAACTGAAGTGAGTTGAGGTTTAAGAGCCAAGCAAACTCGAAATATGTGTAGAAATCATTCTGAAATCAATTTGTACCTCATGCAGGGTATCGCAGAGTCAGTAGGGCACTGGTTTTTCGACCGAGCCGTGACCAAGATGATCGACTGCCCATACCCTTGTGACAGAACTTGCCACAATTTGGTCTTCACACATCTTTAGAAGAACACAAATCAAAGGAGTACAAGTACATCATATCATTCAAAATACAAATAATTTCCATAATGATATCATCATAGTTTGTCCTGAAGAAACATTTTGGTTTTGACGTACTGCCACAACTATAGCATTACTTTCCCTATCATAATGGCCATTTTTGAAAAAGGACCATTTGTATTTCGTCTTTTTGTGAGATTCCCTTTTACATGTGAAATGCAGTCATATTAACCCATCTACATTTCAACTAATAGCACCCTAAATTACACGAATACTCCTCCAAACCTTCGTGTCGGATACCGACACACGACAATACGTGTCGGACACCTGAAAAACTGTGTCCGATTTTTTAAATTTATTTATAGATGTGTCGGACACGATTCATTATATTTGGAGACTCATGGGACAAACTTAGCATTGTTTATGAATTTGTGAACTTTAATAAAAGAACAATATTATACTCTTTGTATGTTTAGTGGTTATTTGATACTCCACTATAAACACTCAACTTAAAACTAATTAATTAATTAATTAATTATTACTATTATAGTAATATAACTGTTTGAATTTTTAAGATTTTATTTTAACTTTTATAGTAGTTTATAAGACTTTAATTTTTGTTTTGTTATTTTAAGATAATTGCGATAGTTTAAGTAACCAAACCTATACTTTAGGTATAAAACTTTTCAAATTCTCTTTTGTTTAAATATGTATGTTGATTTTTTTTCTGCCGTGTCTGTGTCCTATAAATTTTCGAGCGTTGTGTCCTGTGTCCGATATGTCTCCGTGTCCATGTCCGTGTAGTCGTTATATGAGACAGTCTCACATGTGTAAAAAGATAATTTCATTTATTATTGATAAATGAATGATCTTTTTACAGAAATGGACTGTCTCACGTGTGAGACCCTATAACGGATTACTTCTCAGGTACTCCCGACACATTTATATAAATGTTTAAGCTTATTTTGCAGGAACCATTAATCCTATTAAATTCTTGTTAGATAATCTCAATGGGCACATTAAGTTGGACACTGATCAAATCAGTATAATGCTGAAATCAGGTACCTTGACAATTAGATGGCGTAACCAAGATAATGACATTTCTGAGGCAATAACAAAATCTCAAATCCAACGAATTTTAAATACAATGATTGGCTCCAAAGTTGTCGGTCTCTAATGACACAGGTTAATTATCCAGCCATCAAATCAATCAAGTTAATTATCCACCTATCAAACCAAATTACAACCCCCCATAACCGACACGGAAATATGAAACTGTAACGTAATCTTTCGAAACTACAAAATCACATGGATGATGGAACCTATGAACTAACTAATCCCTACATCAGTAGCTACCGTAAACTTTCTTGAGAATAGAGAAGAATAAAAGTTTGATGAGTAATGTTAACTTGCCTCGTGAGAAAAATGGTTAACACCTTTCCTTTCAGAGATGTCCACTCGATTAGAGTCTTCTTCCGCCGGATCGATATAGTAAAGTGATGCTAGACAAATGAAGACATCAGTAAGGACGAGGCCTACCACATCGAAAACATATTTCGGGGCAAACAGACCCCATACCTGCAAGTAAAAGCAATTGAGTTTTCATTACAAATGCCATACAACAGCACAGGATGTGTTTGCTTCGGGATTCTATTATTATGTAAAGCATAGAACTGTGCAAGAGGCTCCATACCATTTTTATC
Source organism: Agrostemma githago (assembly GCA_958450325.1). NCBI lineage: Eukaryota > Viridiplantae > Streptophyta > Magnoliopsida > Caryophyllales > Caryophyllaceae > Agrostemma > Agrostemma githago. Next base: position 72,929,660 of record OY288247.1, on the reverse strand, counting down.
ACAAAAAAACATACGTACAAAATATGAAGTACTCCCTCTATTTCGTTATATATGTCATTTTAGGATTTTGTACATAAATTAAGAAAATATTGGAAAATAAAAGGTCCCTAACATATAAATTCCTAATTATTAATGCTTTAAAAATCTATTCAATACATGGAAAGGGTAAAATGAGAAAATGAAATTTTCAAATTTTTTTACAAAACGACTTATATTAGGGAACGGAGCGAGTACTTCTGATCTTTGTTCCACGGAGCGCACTTAAGCCCAAGGCTCATATAGATCAGTTAGAGAGTCACACTACCATTCAGTTTCCACAAACTTTTACTTCTTTTATTATGTCTTTCTACTAGCCACATTATCCCCATCTTTAGGAGTACTTGTTTACAATTGTACATGGTATACTACTCTTAGAGTAGAAAACGTGGTTCTAGAAATAAAATTTTGGCTTTGCACTTCATCATTACAGCCCTTGTCACCTCACTACATCTCATGCATTTCAAACTAAGTCCATGACAAAGGGATTGATAAGAAGTGTTGCTTAAATTTGGTGTTGGCACTCCATCCATGGCAAATGATATTTGGAGGCGTGAGTATACGCTTTTCTTAACGAGTATTTTCACTCTTACATTTTGCCATGGGTATCAATTCTCTTTTTGTTCTAAGCAAAGAGAATTCGAGAGAAAACAAATTAAGTTTTGTATTTGTTTTGCAAATCCAACATCATGGAAATTCTGAAAACCCCTTCAATTGTTATAAATGGCCCTTTTTATAGGATACCTTAATGGTGATGTATAAGGCACCATGTAAGATTCCATTTCGAAAACGAAGGGTGGTTTTAAACAAAACTGTCAAAAACTAATCAAGAAAACCGCACCAAATTGAACAGGGCCTTCCCCCTCATTGCACCGGGGACCAGTGCTGAAACCAAACATGCTTTCCTAGTTTCCTATGCTTTATACTTGGCCAAATTCCTCTTTACGTAAATTTTAAGTATTCACTAGTCCAAAAGACTGTAAACTCGGGAATAGCTTATGTGAGCGTGAACTCCACACACATGTACTCATATTATAAAGACCCAAGTCACTTTGACTTCTGATTGAATCCCAGCTACACTCAAATGAATCTGGCGATTCACTTGAATCACCAACAAGATGCGTGGAATAAAGACCAAAAAAAGGACGTGAGAGGGATGGAAAAGAAGTTGCCATTACCATCAAATGTCGCCTTTGTATGGTAACACATAACACAGTAAAGGCAACAGAGATAGTAGTGATGAATCCATACATCAAAAAAACCTGAGTAAAATGATAAGGGAATAAAATAATCAGCCATTCAGAAATAGATGTGAGCAACACAACGTTAACTTAAATTATTTGTGCCTCAGGAACATTAACCTGCGACAACTGGACAGACTGGGAGAGTTTGTACTGGTTCATCTCTTGATTATAACGTCTGCGTGAAATAAGCAATGGTAGGCCGAAGATCGGCAGCAAGAGAGAGAAACCAAAGGTATCAATAGTCAAAAGAATTGCCTGTCGTACTAGCACAAACTCATCAAATCTGCATATACAAATTGAGGCTAAATTATACTCAAGTGGAAAACTCAAAGTTGGTAACCTGAGTTTGAACTTCATCAAATCTGCATATCAATCTGACAAAGTTCTTATATGAGGCAGTTTAAAGATTCGTCTATAATGAGACCAAGTAATAATATGCATAATTTTATTTCGTAACTACAGTTAGTGATAATATTGGGTTGGCTAATGTTATATTTATGGAAAACTCTCACTTTGGTGTCCCGTGGTTTAGCCTAAAGCCCTAAATCACTTTTGGTAACCTGAGTTTGAACTTGATCTAATTCCACTTTAGTGATACAAGGTTTGAGATATCTCCATTTTGTGACCTAAAGAGTAGCATCACCAAAAGTTCATCTAAAACATACTCCGTACAATATATACTTTTAAACTTCACAAAGTAGTTTTATTTTTTGAACTTGTGTAAAATCTAACCTTTATATTTACTTTAGTTACTATTTAAATTCTGTAGAAGGATACCATGAATTAAAATAATCTTTGACAATTTCATACCTTAAGTCACCAAAATGAGAAAATATAAATTTTATGTCATCAAAATGAAAAATAGTTTACTTAATAAATTAAAAGACGTTTGCAATAGACCAACCATCAGGGCACTTAAGTGGAATAAGTTCAACCCAGGATGACTTACATGAGTTACCCATGATGATCTTAATTATAAGACTTTTGAAAACCAAAATGAAAGATGGTAAGTCCTGTTCTTATTTAACCTCTTTCAATAACATAGCCCTGGTCAGTTGGTCCAGAAGGAAGTATAACCAATATAGATCCAAACAGGAACTAAAATGAATAAAAGGATGAGAAAGGAAAAAATTAACACCTGCAAGTTCATACAAAATGAAGAAATAAGAAAGCAAGCGTACTCACCCTATAAAAGCTGCACCATATCGAAGACCATCAAATGCACACCTATAGAAAGATTCAAAAGACAAAGTGAACCATTTTTTCTCATGTACCCTAACCAAGTCTAATGCTTATGAAATCACTAATTTAGAATCAAGCAAGTCATAAAAATAACAATCAACAGCTCATATCTGTACCAATGACCAGTGCAGAAAAACAGAGCAGCTGCCAAAAGGCTCCACTGCGTTACTGGAAGAGAATGGTTCGTAACACAGCTCAAAGTATCATTCCCGGCATCTTGTTCCATGCTTCCTAATCTTATAATGCACCATGCTGCAACAAAAAAAACACAAAAAAATCTAAATTTTTGACTGAAATCTACAGCTTGACCTCTAGAAAAGTCATTAGAAAATACTACTGTCATTCCAAAATTGTCACCATTTGACTTTGATGGTCAACCAATGTCAATTTTAACCATTAAATTTTCCAAATATTATGTAGAGAAACAAGGTAAACTTTGTCATGTTTTATTTGTCAAAGCATCTATAACTGTACCAAAGTCAACATCGTTTGACAAATAATAGTCATATGGAGATATTATAAATGGGAGTTACAGGATTGACTTATCAAAGCAACTTCAGGGACACAAGCTAACTACCTGCACCAACTGTTGCTAGAGCAGACACTGAACCTTGTCTGCCGGATAGCAGTATTATTCCAGCACTCCAAGTACACAGCATGGAAACTGTCTTACTGGTAAGATCATTTTGATCATGTGCAGCCTTTTTCCTAAGCAGGAGTTGACAAGTCACCAAAGTCACAAATTGGGTAATCCCAACAGCATATATTACCCGAGGGATGAAGGTCCTTCCAACATATTGAAGTATGGGAGGGAACATGAGAAGTTCACTTTCAAAGATCCAATGTGAGGCGATGAGAACATAACAAAGAATGGTTCCCACCATAACATTCTTTTCGACCTTCTGGCAAACATTACCAGAAATATACCTCTGCAAAAGGTATGCTAAAAAAATAAGAGGTAGTATAGGCACACTTAGAGAGAGAAATTTCCAAAACGAATGATCATGTGAGGTCCCAAACAGTGGTGCAACATCCACAGAGCTAGCCGCCTGTTTTGATAGCCCAAATTCCATAATAAATCTCAGCATACAGACTAACAGTAACAACAATGTCGCCTGCAGATAGAAAATTGTACATCTCAGAGATGATTAAAAAAACAGTAATTTTGATGGGATGAAAGTTTTGAATAAAAGGAAAATACAAGGAACATACTTCTAATTGCATCTTTATCTTCATAATCGAATAACGTAACCCAATGATTGCCAGTGTCCCCAAGCAAAATATGGCAACCTTTCCTTCCTCTACTGAGTACGTAATGTGACAACCAGATCGTGAGACAGTTGAATTATTGACAATGCAGGAATTAACGAAGGGTTAAAAAAAACTTACATATATAACTATTTGAAAGAACGCTGCCCGCCCGCATTGCAATGACAAAAAGTGCAAAAACTAATCCAACGGACCCCTGAGGACTTCGAACAGACAAGGACTCGTGAAATTTTCCTACTCTCTTGCAGGCAATCACTTGTAAGGGAAGAGATAAAAATATAGTGCACAGACCAACAACCATGAGTGGAAGGTTAAATTCTGTCCATTTAGAGCGTGCAAGCTCAATAACACGATCAAGAAACTGTAAATACATGTCAATCTGCTTCTTCAGCGCAGATGATGATGAAACACAATTTCCCTCTTTGCAGGGTGAATAATCTTTCATAACATTTAACCTGTATTCCTGCGCTTGAGAATAGATGTGTGCTACTTGCAACAAATCTTCAGAAGGGAATCCAATTACCGATGAAGCTGAGTACATGTCAATATATCTCTTGACCTACAATGGTGCAAAAATGAATTCGTCACAACATATGTCAACATTAGCTTTCGTTACATGATCAAGCTAACTTATGCAGAACCTTGAAACATTCACCAAATTTTATCCTTGAGAAAGAATGTCAAAAAGATTGAGAATAAAGGAATGCCCCACAGGTAAAAAGTATAAAGATTCTCACAAAGATTCATAGATATGCCAGAAACTGGAGATAAATTGACTGTACAGTCCTTATCAGTTATACAAAGAGACGGAAGAACTTGGCAAATAAGCTTTGAACAGAAATTATAGAAAGATTGAACCGCCAGTTGTGCACTGACAGAGCAAAATCACTTATAATTCAGCTAACTCCGTCGTTTAAACACAGCAAGAATGGTCAAGGAAAAGATAAGTACAGTATAAATCACGTACCTGCCACACATTGATGCAGAGGGAATCGACATAATGCTGCATCCATCTTACAGTAGCTGAAGGACCATTGTGACCTTCCCCCACAACTGTCTCAGGAAAAAGAGCTCCACCACCTAGAGCATAAAGTTGGGCATTTATGCGTCCAATGCTAAAGGAGCATTTCATCATAGGAAAAATATCAGACAGAAAGCAAACAAATTCCATCAAGGAATATGACAATAAGAGTGTAATATCACATCTACATGAATGTCCATTCTATCTACTATCAACATGTCGAACACTATGGCAATAGCAAACTGATATCACATACATAAACAAAGTATCTTTGAGTGTTGAACTTCAAGAAAACAATCAGATGTGATTATGTGAAAAGAAATTAAGCTCTGAGTTTGAATATATCACATGTTATTCCTTCATCCGTCATTAATAAAGCAAACTAAACTAATTGACTGTGATTGTAGTTATAAAAGGTCCTCCAATGGTAAAGTGAAGCAGCAGGGGGAGAGCGAAGGAATCATAACTACAAATGATGATAGATTTGATGGGACAATGATTAGGTAATGCTGACACCAATTGCTACTCCCTCCGAGTTTCTAATATTGACACATTTACTTTTTGGGTGAAAAATAAGAAGGGGAAAATGAGTGGCTCAAAAAAGGAGGAAGAGAGAGAATGAGTGGGTAAATGTGAACCACGCATTTATGGCCTAAAATGGAAAGAGGGAGTACTTTTGATAGGAACTCGGAGGGAGTACTTTTGAAGCAATCCAATGACTTAACAATATTCCCTTCAGTTGTATGTAACTTTCACTATATCATGATAATTACCTGTTCAATTTTTACCACTTTAACAATAAGCTTGACTTGTTAGTTTGTTAGTCACGTAAACTTTCAGCTGATATCATGCTCTGTGATTTTTTTCATAACTCCTGACCCACAACATTACAAGAAAGGGAGGCTAAAAGAAATCCCTGAAGTATCACAAAGACTGGGAAGGAGGGAAACCCTGCAAAGTAATGCCAAAAGTAGTCTAGATCAATGATCCTACCCTAGAAACCTGACTTCCAGTAGGCATTTATGGAATATTTTGCACTTCTTTCCATCCATGAATCCCACGCAACAGTCAAGTAGTCAACAACCTATCTTAAAAGATCTTGGCATTTAACATTAGCCCACTTTTATGTTGCAGATCAAAAATCGTTTCTGATAATAAATTGTTTCTAATGGTACTTTTTACTCTATTCGACAGTTTTTTTTTCGCATTGTCTTCATTGTAGTGAACAAAAAGCCCACATATCAAGAAATGTAACCAGTGACTATTTATCTCATATCACAGAGTGAGTTAACCATTAACATACACCCACGGCCTTTCTCACTGGGCGACAAATGTAATCATCCCATACAAATTAGAAATAATGTCAATTTATTCATGGATTAGACTAAAGAGATGAAAAAATCTTTGGACTACTAGTATTGAAACTACCACAGCCTAGTAGAACAAAGTGGAAAGTGATAGGCCATTAACAAAATACTAAATGTTTTCTGGTAAAAAGAACCGTGATGAATCAGAGCAACTTGGCACCAGGAGGTGTATAATAGAGAGATTGAGAAAATGCTTACACTGCACCTGCCAAAAGGAAAAGGAACGCCAAGCATTGCTGACATAGTCACTGCAAAATCAATCTGCAAAAGGCAACTTAACGGTTTCAACCTTTGGCAGACGCTACTGGGAAGAAGCGATCAGGAAAAATCAACAGGGAAAATATTGTTCAACTGTATGGCATGACCATTAAGACAAATGAACCTGTTCAACGGTGCCAATGCATAGTTGCTGAGAATCCTACAAAATAAATAAGCAAAAAAATAAACCATCAGAATAATCGCAGAGCCTCTCATGCTACAGCCCGGGTACATGGAAAGGTCATGTTGGGTGCATACCAATTAAGATGAGGGATTTGTAACATGTTTTTAATCAAAAAATAAAAGATAATTCTAAATAACTTTGACCGGCGATAGTTAACGGTCACAATCTCCGAAATCGTTGATTTTTTCCCCAAAATTCTTCATCTTCATGAGAACTTTAACTTGAAAAAAAGAATCATCATTTTCGACAAGTGAAGTAAAAGTTGTGGTCATTCAAACGTTTTTCACCGAATAAACTTTGACCGCTTACAACTCTGCCGCAAGTTCTGACAGTGATGACTTTTTCCCCCAAATAGATTGCTTTTACGAGAAATTTGATTTAAAACAAAAAACGTCACTTTCAGAATTTGTGGCCAAGATGATCACGAGGCAAAATTAATTTGACCAAAATGAGGGGTATAACCGTATAACATAGAAAAAAAATAGGATACAATGTAAAATATCCCAGAAAAATACATAACAAAGAAAGGCTTGCAGCACAACCACCTCTTTGCCAGCATTCTCCGTACACAACCCTCTAAAGTCAGTATGAGCCAATAGATTTTCTTCAACAAGTGTGACTAATTGGATAACAGCTAAACAAGAACATTGGAGCATGAAGTTTATTTAAACATGACTAATGCAGATACTATTGTGCACATACCAGTAATGAGGTTTAAAACCAAACAAAGGTAGAAGTATGGGTCAAAGTATCCTAGAGCGGAGCTCTTGTGCTATGTATTAAGATGCCTAATAACAGCATTCAGGTGAAAGAGAAATACCATGTTCAATCCACAGGTTACTGAATCGAGTTCAGGTGGTAGAAAAGATTGGGCCTTCTTCATACTCATTGCAAAAATGGATGTCTCAACCTAAATAAATATAATACACATCAGTTTTTGAATGACTGAATCTGCAACTCCAATGGATTTCAAATTAAGCCATTCCCTTTTTACTAATTCTAGGTAAGCCACCACCCCATATTCAACTAAAGTGGTGAGCAAAATGGACATATCACCTCTTCTGGGCTTCCGCCACCATGGTCACCATTTAACGTCTGCCCGTGATCTCCCATGACAACAAAAAATGTATTTTCGTGGAGGCCACCTGGCCCTGATTGTCTCTTTAGGGCTTCAACAACTTCCTGATATAAAAACAAACAGTTGAAGACATCACATTAAAATGGTACTCTCTTCATCCCTTTATTGTCTCAGTTTGGCTTTTGTTGTCAAACGACATGGACATCAGCTGATATTTTCTCACATTAGTACATTACACAATATCTACAACTATAAAAAATTACAATATGGAAAAGTTGCTCGAATAAGCTAACATGACAAATTTCACATTTCATCTTTAACTATGCAGGAGGAAATTAATTATCTAAGTTGACATTGGTGGACCAGCAATCAAATGGAGAGCATGAATTGAATATGGAGGGATTATGCTTAGATAACATGATTAAAACATGGTAAGAATGTACAGGACGTTATAAGTGAGCATGAATCGTCAATAAGACCAAAGTGGAAATCAGCAAAGTAGACAAGATGGAGAGGGGCCCAAAACCAACACAAATTTTACACATTCACAATATTCATGATCCCGAGAAACAAAATTGAGAAACCATAAAATCCTTAAATGGATAGCCAGTCAGACTTCCTCTACTGAATCTCTCTTAGCAAGTAAATTCCTTATATGATTTTAATAGATTCAATGCAAGTGGTGCTTTCTTCTGGGGCTTTTTATTGATCAGAGGCTCAGAGTTACTAAACTCCAGATGCCTCTGAAGCAAATAATACCAATCGCACCTTGATGTCTACTTGTATAGTGAAACCAGAAAAAATCCTCCCAGAAAGATAATGTACATGCCAGAATCAGGAAAGCATAGGGTATTTAGTTATGAGACTTAAAACTATTCTAATAAAACACTCACCACCAAAAAACTATTCTAATAAAACACTCATCACCAGCTATTGAAATTATATGAAATATGGAACAATAACAAAAAAAAAAAAAAAAAACAAGCCCTAGTCCAAGAGTGATTTTGATGGCTCTTTTATCTGGGCAGAAATAAGCCAACCTATCTGAAGACATTGATGCACAGTTTTAATTAATATTTTGTTTTGTGTGAGCTGAAGCACTGAACTGCTGAAGTTCAGTGACTTACCTCCGCAATCTTGTTATACTGCTCCAACTTGTGAATCATTGGTTCTGTATTGACACCAAAAATATGCCCAGCATGATCCTGGTACAAGAGCGTAAGATTAAAATGATATGTCGCATCTGTGATACAGATATGAAGTAACAATGATAAAGAAATGGCAACATTCAAACAGAAATAATTCCGGGTTGTATACCCTCAGAAATTCCAGTGGAATAAAAATCCGAGACTTGTTATTCTGGTATTAGATTATGAAAGAACAAATCAAAATGGCTCACTAAACTGGCCCCGCTTCTTTTTATTGTGAAGTTACAGTCATTGATGCAGTTCTTGACGCAATTATCATTTTAGACCATTCAGAAACATCTTATTTGTGTTGCTAACACAAGGGTAAGGCTGCAAACACACACATACACACACGGGACTCCGCCGACCTTACAATTTGCGAGGGAGAGGCACTGGGCTAATGCTACTGTTGATGTCATCACAAATTGACAAGTTTTAAAAAATACCCTCTATATTAAAGGTTGGTCGCTCTAATCAAGTACTATGCCTCCCAAGAAGTAACAAAGCACTATAAATCTATTACACACCAGATGGCCATAATAAAGTAAAGCCACATTATAGATCGTGGGTAGTTAGGTTGTACAGGGACAAGGGAACTCCTAGGGCACCACAGCCCACAGCATAGAGCTGTATAATACTATATGAATACTTCTGTGAAAAATGTAAATCGCTATAGAGGCATCTTTTAATTTTTGTTCACTAGCTTTAAGGTAGTATCATACTAGAATTATACACAGAGGGTCTAGCCAATGCAACAGAAAGATATGGACCAAAAAACATAATGGTCCTTTTACTTTCAATCTTTCATGCATAAGTTAGGATGTGTACTTGCTACTGACATATTAACATAAATAGATGCACACATGTACGCCACAAACCTTCTTCTGGAACAATTGAACATGCAAATTTGCAATAATACATTGAAGAAAATTTGAGCATAAAATTAGACGAACATACCACTCCAAGGAAGTGAGCAATCAGAACATCCCACTGTCCTTCATTAAGAGATGGAACCAAGTGCTCAATACACCCATTGTCAACCTACATGAAGTAATGAAGACACAAGTTTCGAATGTCAAGTTTTCACTAATAGCATAGCTGCACAGTTTAGACTCTGTAAAATCCATTGGAAAGATGTCGCAAATAAGATAATAGTAAATACCGTATCCAGATCTTTAACATTGAAAGAGGGATATGGGAAAGATTTCTCGAAATGGTGAGGGAATAGCTGCAACCATGTATCATCACCCATCATCACCACTCGTTTTCCATTTTCCACAAGCTGCACTCATAAACAAAACACATGAATGACCAGACTAATAATTGCATGCCGGTAATCCTAACAACAGTACGTCATCAGCAGTAGCAGGGTACTGATCTCATTTCGCCCAGTACTGTATGAAGATAACTATTACTTGTATCAAATAAACAACAGGACCATAAGTCAACAGGCAGACCCGTACAGCAACAATTACATTACACCAGTGACCCAATGACTCCCGCCTCTGGGCACAAGGGGGGTTGCCTTACGCCCTTACCTTGTGTTAAAAAAAACAGAGGGTGGGTGACCATAACCCATGATATAAAATTTGTATCGTAAAACGCATTGACATTTTGCTACTTCACAAAACAAGAAGCATTGAGCGCTTAGTGAGTAAGAAGCATTGAGCGCTTAGTGAGTCATTTTATGTCAACATATCATGTTCTAAAGTCAAAGAACAGCGATTATTCGGCCCAACTGGATGCAAATGGAATCAAAACTTCAATCAACTTGAAAAAGACAAAACACAAAGATAAGGGAAAAAACCTGTTGGATGAAGTTATCCTCAGCGATTGCAGGAGCACCAAAACTGTTTCCCACATCTACAAAAGTTGGTAATCCACCAGTTGTCAAGCCCTAGATAAAAGCCATGACAACCAGTCGTGAGCTTTAACTGTTCGAACACAAGGGAATTTGATCCACTTACTAATTTTAGAATAAAATATGGCAGACAACACATGTAAACTACGAGAGTACAATGTGTATCAGACAAAGAAACAGCATCAAACAGATAATGCAACTAGCAGTTGATTTAAAAAAATCTACCCCAAAAATATTTCCGAACCCCTTTGAACATTATAAGTACTTTATCTTCATAATTCCTGTCCTAAAAATTGCACTTTTCGTCCCAGGATGCCAACAACATATTGTTGAAGGTGTGTCCGCCTTTAAACACAACATGTTAGTGACAGAGGACCTTCACCTTTAAACGTTGTAAACTGGTTGTAGGTGGATCAGCAATGGCTTTGAAAATCCTAGCCGATGTTCCATCCTCAGAGGCTAACTTCTGTACAATTGGTAGCTTATCCATCCATGGCTTCTTCTCTGCAAGAAGGATTAGCTATTGCTCAATGAATATGTAATTTTTCAAATATACTTTCAAAAGTCAACTTATCACTATTAATTAACCTTTTTAAACACTGTCCCAAAATTACCCAACTGACCTGACTCACCCCTGAATATGACACGACCCAAAGTGACCAGTTCCCCAAGTGAGACTGACACGATAACAGCACATCCGAAATAGTGTTGAAACCAAACCCAGCCATAAATGTATAAAGGATCTGTTTGCTAGGTCTAACTCCATGTAGGTCCATTAAAATGCTCTATAGTACTCCATAGTACTTATTAAAAAAAAATTGGCTATTGTTGTGTGTTTGTTTTTGTTCAGCGATCGCACTCGCATTACACTAAAAGGGGGAAATAATTGAACCTTGAACAGTTGAACCTGTTGTCCTGGATACCTCCGTCTTAAGCACTAGAATTTCAAAGGACAATATACCTAACTCAGATCATACCCAATGTATCAAGAATGTAATTAATGCCGACCATGTATGCTTCAAACCCTTAAAACCAACGAGTTCAGTCCGACATTCGCGTTTCAATCAATTTTCTATAGATCATGTCCTTATAACTCTAAAACAAATTATCAATAAAGCAAATTCATCAAAGATCAACAATAATGAACAGATTCAGTTCCAATCAACAAAAAATCAGGAACAACTCATCCTAACAAATTAGAACAGTAATCAGTAAACTAATACTCCCTCCATTCCGTTCATTTGTTTGCATTTGATGATTAAAATATTCTTCACGATGAATATAAAAGCAAACAAATGAACGAGATGGAGTGAGTACGAGCAATAATCAGTCCAATGATGAATGAGATAAAAGTAACCTACCTGGAAAAAAGCTACTAGGCGCGACAAAATCAAACCTGAAATAATCAAAATTCGAAGAATTAGACAGTGAAAAAAGTCAAAGAGAGCAAAATGCAAGTGAATAAACGTAATCGAAGAGCATACCTAAGCGCATCGAAAACGAGGATAACGAGGCGGTCGATGGACGGCTTAGTCCAGCAACTTCCATTGCCATTGCCATTGCCATTGCCATTGCCATTACTGCTACTGTTAGCAATGCTTTGCGAAGAAGATGAAGATGAAGATGAAGGTGGAGAACAAGGAGAATGGGAGATGTCGTGGCAAGTGCTGAAATGAGGGAGTTCAGTACGAGTGAGAAGAAAGCCGCGAGTGAAGAGCAGGATTCCGATAATGTGGATGATGAAGATGATGAAGAAAGGCCATGTTAATTGGAATTTTGATGCTTTTGATTTCATTCCAATTCCAAATCCTTTGGGTTTTCTTCTGCGATGTTTATTTGTTGCGCCGACTAATGGAAGATTATGACAACACTAATCACTCTGTTTGGCGAAAAAAGGCCGAAATTCGTTCAAACAGTACAACACTACAAGTTAGTCAAAAGGTTTAACTCCATTGAAAAGATTGTAAGCTATCTTGATCGAGCATGTCTTCATTTAATGGTTAAAATTTGATATCTACGATGAAAAATTACAGATTTAAATTTTCTATATTATAATAATGTGATTAATTATGCACTTAGAGGGAAAAAAAACACCATTTTTTCTACTCATGTACAGGTGTACTGCATCCAATTTTTTTGGATGATAGGGAATCCGCAGCCGCTACCTTTGGTGCGCTCTGGGTAAAGGCAAAAGCAAAGGGAAATTGGGAGTCTTGCACTCTTACCATTACTTGGAATATATGTCGAGGTGGTGTATGGAAGGATTTGTGGGAAGATATTTGGAAAATATATACGAGTATCACCACTTCGTATCTCCCATCTCATTTTTGTGTCTCACCTATATATCACACCCACAGATGACACATCAACAAGTAATAATCATATCTATTTCGTGAGGAACGTACATAAATGCATTTCTAACTTAAAAGAAACATGCATTATCCAAAAAGAAGAAAATAGTACGTCTACCACAATTCAAGTGAATAAAATACAACACATGAACACCAACATTGATTCGTGACGATTTCATTATAACCCATGAATCTCAAGTCCAAATCTTCACACCCTTTGCATCCATGAGCACTTAAGATAAGTCCAAGAAAAAAAAGGGTGACCAAATACACAAGTTACAAGTACAGTACATCAACACTGTCCTTAAGACAGCAGAATACTAGTCCTCTTTACAATCTGCAGCTTCGGTTGTGACAGTTGAGTCAGCAGCAGGAGCCTTCTTCACGGTTACGGTCTCAGCTGGCTCAGCCTTGTCACAGAGGAGACTAAGCGGAGTTAAAGTCTCGTCCACCTGAACCATTGCACAAGGATTCACAAGTGTCTCCACAGGAATCCTCATCACATCCCGCCTGGCTCCAACGTCAGACACGAGCCTGCTTACACAATACATACCACAACCCACCGCGGCCAACCCGCTAAAGCTAGTGGTCAGGAATCTCAGAGGGGAAGACACCACTGCACTAATAGCAGCCACAATGGACGTCATTTGTCCACTTCTTCCCACACTAAGGTCAGTAATTACAAGCAGGCCCGTCTTGCTGTAAATGGCGAAATCTTCACAGTTGTTCTTGAAGAGGTTATACCCTCCAAAACCTTTCTCCAGCAGGAAAAAAGCACGTTTGAGAACATCTTCTGGTGCGTCCGAAGGGGCAAGTGTGCAGGTTCCACCACGCGCTTTGGCGAGGAAGAATGGAACTGAGACGTCGTACTCAAAACGGTAAAGCTCGCCTTCCCAGAGGAAACAATCAAGGCAGGATGAGATGACCCCACTTAGCTCTGATTGGTCGCCACATACTGGGCATGGAGTTCGGGATTGGCGCTCTGAGGAAGGGGAGGAGCTGAAGATGACACGGTCCAAGACAGTTCCTGTACCGACTTCTTGACCTGGTCCTCTTGTGAAGTGTATTACTTTTCCATCACCAGTATATATTCCTGATAAATAAGAAGTACTATTGTGTTAGAAGAAAGAATTTTCCTCTGGGATGAGTTCAGTACCAGATGATGAAGCAGGATTCCAGATCGGACCCATGAGGTGTGGAAGCCGATAGAAAAAGTGGCTCAGACGAACACAGCCATGTTCCACCTACATTGATACACATCATGGTTGCCTAATCCAACCCGAATCCATCACATTTGATACATGATTTGATTTTAGTGTTCGATATAAACCGACTAAGAAAACACGGATTTAGAATACGCTTCAACTAATTGGCTGGCTACAGTATTTTTTTTGTTATGTTTAAGATTATGCAGAGGTGCAAACAAATTAATCAATAATCATTCCTCTTCAGAATAAAACAATCTCCAATTATTTTTTCTTGTCGTTTAACACCTACTCATTTCATTATCAACACAATACATTAAAATTCAACTTCAAAAAAATACTCGTATATCATAAAGGAGATTAACCGCCCGCCCTAAACACAGGTTTTCTGAAATTAAAAAAAATGATCGAAACCCATTAATCTCAAAATCCTAAAAATCTCATTTCATGTAATCCCTCTACTCCACTACAATTTTCCCACTTATTATTATAATCGCTCACATTCGAATAAAAGGGGGAAAATCAAAAGTAGATCTTAAAAACGCATTAAGAATCCAAATTTAAAACAATCAAAAATAACAAAAGTAATCAAAAACACATTAATGTCCATATCAAATTGTAAATGGATCAAATAAATCCCGGAATTAATAATTGAATTTTTAGTTTTTAAAAAAAAAAGAGTAGGTACAAGTAGAGAAGGAAGAAACCATGATGAGAGTAGAGGTAGGCATTTCTCCAGGAATAAATATGATCGGCGGGCTGAAGTTGATCCCTTGAGATTTTATTGGAGAATACCCCCATTTATTTGGATTTGGATTTGGATATTCACAATTAATTTCCTGATCCTCCCTCCCTCCCTCCCCACTTTTTTTGCCACTATTTTCTGCTTTTGATTTTGAGAGTATCTTTTTTTTCCTGAAGATAGGGGGCCAAATGAAAACAAAAGTTAGGGTAGGGAAGGTATTTGTTTGATTCAATTAATGAGAGGATCCGTAATTCCGTATTGGTTAAGTATGCATCATTTGCAACCCCCATCATCTGCCTAATCTAAAACTTTCTTGTCTTACTCGTTATCTTTATTTCTTCCTACGTTCCTCACACGCTTTTAGGCGCTGCCTCACCTTCTAAAATGTGTTAGTTTGATGCTTAAAATACATACTCCAACCTAGTGGATTATTGGTTTAAAACCCGTGACACGTCACGAGGTTGTAAACATTTTAGTTTAAATAATCGGGAGTTAGTAATCAAATAATGTTTATTGTCCTTTATAACACAAATGAATGTTTATTGTCACAAATATTGTGAATTGTACGGTACCCATGCGTTTTTTTGTGCAATTGTAATTAATTTTTTTATGCAATCAAGATCCATTTAGTGCTACTCATCACCTAGCCCGATCCGTAACTTGTATAATCTACCAAGTACCATCTTTGGATTATAAATTAGGGCCTCATGTTCTTGGGAGACTCCAACAAATATTTAATGTTTGAAATAATTATTTTAGTCAAAAAATTGTCAATAATATTGAGGTTATCTTCATATTTCTGATCCGTATTTCGACCTAACCCGATCCGCAATCCATATAATCTAACATCTTCTTTCTTTTAAAAAAGACTCCAAGCACCATAAAATAAAAATAATAATAATGATGTTGATGACGACGACAATAACAATAATAACAATAATAATGTCATTCTAAAATAAAATAAGGTTTATAGATATTACTCATTTGTACTAAAACGAAATATTACCTTCTGCACTTGCTGTGTTTGGTTCTTGTTATTGGTGCGTTATAATGAAATGAGACAAAAAATACTGAATAGAGAGAGTAAAAAACTATTAGACATTGCTCAAGCTTAAAAAGTTGTACATGCTATATTATACTCCGTATATTGTATTACACAATATTGTTACGAACTTTCAAGATTAATAAATTGTACATGCTAGTACATTATCTCAATGTCAATAATAAGTAACTCAATTAATTCGATCTCCTTCTTGTCTTTGATTTCATGCCTTTCTCCTTGCCTTTACAATGATGAGTGATTGTAATGCAGCAAGTTTTCGATTTTTTTGTTGGAATTCAATTTAATTCAACTAAGAATAGAGATGAATGAAGATTAGAGATTCAGGTTACAGCAACCAAAAAAAGAGATTATCGGAAGAGGCGTGAGAGACATAGAGTTTGATAGTTGAAGGCTTAGATAAAGGTGGGTTGTTTTGGATGATGGCATCGCGATGAATTTTGTATGAAAAATTGAGGAAGCAAAGAAATATAAAGCTGATGATGTCATGATGGGGATGATGTACAAAACATTATCAAATTAACTATTTAAACTATCAAATAAGATGGGAAGATACAATTATAGAACAATCAAAGGGTGTAGATATAGTTTCAATGTAATTGAAAATTGTACTCCATATTGGGTAAATGTGTATTGTAAATGCAATTCTGATCTTGTTTATTGCTCACCTTCATTCTCGGTGCATACTATTAATTACATTGTGTACATTTTTTTTTTTTTTTTCTCCCATAATTGAATATTGGCCAATTAGATTAGTACCCTAATTCTTTGATGAGGATTTCTAAATTGTGCTCAAGACTCAAGAGTAGTGCCATGTCATGGTGCTTGGACTCTTCTTTAAAAGAAAGAAGATCTCCTCAAATCTATTGTAATGCGATTAAGTGTTCGTTATGTTGAAAAGAAAAAATTAACTTTAAAATGAAGAACTATAATCTCAGGGGTTGTTCGGTTCGTTACTACAACTTATAATGGTTAGGAACTATGGATTACATTTTTCAAGAACTTTTATTTTACATGAGTTACTCAAACTTTGCGGATTCCATTAGGGTGGTTGAATAGCACTGCATGAGTAAAGACCTGACAAACGAGTCATTCACAGATCTAACATTATACAGTATATATGGGAAAAAAAAGGTACAAGAGATGTACTATAAGCAACTCGCCATGCAATGTGCATTTGGGACTTTTAGGAGAATTGAGAAAGCAAAATCCCTCGAGATTACAACAGAATTACAACCAAAACACCCTGAATTAAAATAAAATGAACCTTGAATAACTAACATAGCATCGCCGTTTGACACAAAGGCATCAACCGGGCCCTTGCCGACAGAAGAAATTACTGTGTCGGGTAATCGTCCCGTCCGTGTAACTTAGATATCTGAGAAAACGGAGAACAAATCCCCGTTGATGTAATCGTTGTCAACCAAGCTCACCAAGTAGTAGCTCCCTTGTACCTGCATCAACATTCAACTCCAACATTTTAGTCTCACTAAACTCCCAACTCATTCCACATTTTCACTTTTATACTTACGAGGCTGTCTTATTACTGCAACTTGGTTGCGTGGACGAAGTGAAACGTCATGTGGATGAAGTGAAGTGTCAAGCGTAGAAACAAGGCAGATCAGTGTGTTTTAAAATCATGAAAGAGCAGAAGGTAGGAGAAAAGCAAACCTGTTCAAGTAAATTCTTGGATGAGTCGCCCTCTGGGTATAGGGCAGCCCAAGATCTGGACCAAATTTCAAAAGCCTCATCTTTCCAGACCATGAAACTGACAGGGTCAACAACAGTTGGTTGGATGATTTCCTTGGCAGGGAAAGCACCCCAAGTCACAGCATTCACGTCTGTTTGTCCGACATTTGAAATCCAATCCCCGGTTTTGTTGACAGCCATATAGGTAATCGATGTCAGAGATTTGCATTTCTCAACAAGGGAGTTCAACTTCTCCTTTGAGCAAAAGAACTCCACATATGCCTTCTGATAAACGTATCCACCTGGCCCTCCCCATCCTGCAAGGAAAAAAAAGTGTTATGCTTGTTTTTAAGTTTGGGTGGATTATAACATATTCTTAGGGAGGAACGCAACGTCAGCGAGTTATTATAAGCGAGGCTCGTGGCAAATTTGTAACAGGCTGTATACATCAGTCCATGTTTATAACAACTCATAATCTGTTGTGAAAACCGCTGAAAAATTCCAAGGTTGAAGGGGTACCGAATCTTGTAAATAAATTTCAAAATAAAAACAGAATGTGGCATACGGCATACCTAGATGCCTCATTCATTACCTTAAGTTAAATCTGAGGCACATAATATTCAAACGCAAATGATTGAAAAGAAAATGATTCCAAAAATACAACTTTACAAGGGCTACCAGCTTAGAATGGAAAACCCAATTGGATTTTAGTGCATGTCAAGCTTTCTTACATGTTACTACAATAGAAGAGACACAGTTGAGGATAATCTATCCAAACCACTGATAGAACAGTCAGTGGCACAGCTAAAGAGTTTGGGGTTGCGGGGCCTTCAAACCAATATTCCAGAACCACAAAAAAAAAAAGTGGAGGTGAGAGGTCAAGTCAGGTTAAGGTCACCACCGAGTCAATTTACAAGCATACATATCATGTTTTTTCAAAAATAGAAACGATAATTCCATGATTACGATGTCACGGTCAATGAATTAGTTTCAGATCATGATTAGCAAGAATATCAAGTAGATCTTTTTTGGATCAATAGAGAGCTACACTATTGTCGGCATGTTGGGTCATCAATTGGGTTTAGTCATTGTTGTGATATGGGTCAGTTTTTTTTTTCCGGCTATATAAGTTATCCGTTCAGCCTCAGGTTGAGTTGAGTTGAGTAGGTTGTGTTTCACCAAATATTCAAGTTACGTTGATCAAGTTTTGGTCGGGACAACTTTTGCCAACTTTAACTTAAAAGACATTGTTCCTGCATGTTTAACTTGCACCAAAAAGGATAACTTACCAACAGTTGAGGAGTCAGACTTCTCTCCATTAACCGCTGGCTGGCTATTAACGGTGAGAAAGCCCTTGCCATTAATGTTGCCCAGTTTTTCATCAATAATTTGTGTTTCTGGCTGAAGACCATCAAGTTCAGACCAAGGATTGCTTTTCAGCTTACCAAGACAGAAGTTCTTGAACATCTGAAACAACAACAACAAAACATTGAGTATAAAGCATGTGACACAAAATAATACTAACAGCCATTAACATAAACAGAAGTGTACCTCATTGATATCGTCAACACTTTTCAAAGGGACAGCCCATTCTTCTTGAAGCTTCTTGTCACGTGCACGTGGTCTCATAAACTGTCAACATAGACAGAGACACGTGGCATTAAATCTCTCTCGTCATGTTATGTCACGTCCGTTATGTCAGAGAGTAAAAACTTTTTGCAAGTAGAACCAAACAGCAATCGCTACCTAAAATCACTTTACCTTGACACGTTTACATTAACTACAGTCCCCTGTCACAGTACCCACCAATTAAACAATGGTTGGTTGCAGGAGGAAAGAGTGGTTGAGCATAATTATTGTAACGACTCTAGCCACAAGATTTGCAAAGACAAAAATCACAACACTGTTATCGTGTTTACCTGATGGTCACTTAATGCTCCATAAGAAGCATTGCGAGCATCACCCCATCGCCCATGTGGGTATTGATCCCATGCCTTTGTTCGTGTGATGTAGCTTTTTGGACGGTTAGCCCTGCACCCAATCATCATGAACAGCGAATCAGAAATATGTTATATATGGTTGTTAGACGAGGATGTTAGTAACATATTGTAATAGTGATCCTTCAGAAGAGCTGTACATACCAAAATATGGGACGGACATCTTCCTTAACACGATTTACGTTTGCTGGACGTTTCCAAGGCAATGGTCTTTCAATTTTGGACTCTTCTATCAATCCAAGATTCTGCAGTGATTATGACATGATCAGAAATAGATGTTTTAACCGATGCAATCTAACTCATAAATAAAAAAGAACTAGAGAACGAACCAGTAGAATGCCCAATGCAGACTTCTCCATGTTCAAAGTATAGAGATGAAGCTGCTTGATTCCACTAGCCAAAATCTTCTTGCACATTTCAGTTCCAAGGTGAATGCCATAAGCTTTCACAGCCTCTTCATTGTCCTTGATTGGCTCCAATGCATCAGTGATCTCTTGAGGAATCTACAGATTTCACAAGTAAACCGAAAATAAATAAATTAGTGAGGTACAGGAAAAAATGATAGCAGAAAATAAATTTGTCATAGTCAACCATCAGCAGGTAAACATTAAGTCAAGTCATGATGCACAGATTCACACACCCTTGTCTTGCAGAAACCAGTCATCCTTATAAAACCCTTGTAGTTATTGATAGGCATAATCCCGGGTACTATTGGACATTTGATTCCAATTTGACGGCAATCATTTACAAACTTTAGAAAATTATCGGTGTCATAGAACAGCTGAGTAACAATAAGATCTGCACCCGCATCAACCTGCGACATTTGCAGAAACTCATTAACATTCAGGGACAAATAAAGAGAGAAAACATCACCACGTTATCATAAAATTCAGTGAAGCTTCGACATGAAAATTCAATGGAGGGAAAGTGGTAGCCGTACCTTTTTTTTCAGGTAAGCAAGATCACTAGCATAAGATTCTTCTGTAGCCAAACCATTAGCTTCAATAGCATCGGGATGAGCCTCTAAGATTCACAAAAGAAAAATGTAAATATAGATATTGCACGCATAACTAACTGTTGGTAGAAGCTAATAGAGTCTTGCAAATTCCAGTGGTTGATTATCAGAAAGTGAAACTGTAGAAACGCGACACATTTAAATCAAATGACCCTTACCATGAATGAGACTCGTATAAACAAAGCCGTGTAGGCAAACTGTTACGTAAACCTAAACAACACAATTCCATACATCCCACAACTTGAAGCATATTTAAAATTCAGAGGTCACAAACTGCTATCGATGCTGCATTACCAAAAAACAATCGCAACTCTGATTAATGTTAGAAATAAACATAAACAACCTACACAATAGTGGCATCAAGTAAGCACTGCATTGAACAATTTACATACAGACCAATTTTAACAACTTTAATAGCTCAAACTTCATCACATCACATTCCCAAAATACAACTACTACGCTGCTAGAAATCTACTCCAAAATATACATTTACGAAATAAATATGCATAGAACGGAATTATAGAAGTTCTCAACAACCCACCTGGATAACCAGCAACAGTAATCCCAAAGTAATCACCATACTTTTTCCTCATATGATTAACCTGCAATAAACGAAAACAGAACATCAACAACATTACCCAACTGCCGGCAACAAGAGCATACAATTAAGGCTGTTCACCGCTCCTTTATTCTAAAAAACGGGAGATCAACCCGGATAGCTACCGGTCCAGTCCAATCTGAACCGCTTTGATTACCTATTTTTCAAAAGTTCTACCCACGCACACTAGGTCGATCATAATCTCACGTCAAATCGTTCCCCAGGCTCAAGAGTCAAGACCCATGTGTTAAACTCAATCACATTTATCCACCGACAATCTGGAATCAATCCACATTCTTTATTCTTAAAAGCGTGAGACTAACCCTGATAGCTAGCAGTCCATTCCGGTCTGAACCGCTCTAATTTCCTTTATTTTAACAGTTCTACCTACGCACAGTAGGTCAACAACCCTTTTTACCGCGACAATAGACTTAACATCATTGAAAAGGGCACAATCCCATGTCAAATCATTCCCAGAACTCAAGTCCCATATGTTAATTCAATCACATTTCACCCACCGACAATCTGGAATCAACCCATATCGAATTGGATCGAAGAACATCTATCCTAGACTTACCCTAACACCAAATCGTAATGTAATCAATCAAAACACAAAAAAATCAGATCTACAAATGCCTCTAAACAAAAAAAACCACGAGATCGATAAAATTACCATGAAACCGTATCAAACGAGAAATGATCAAAAGAAGAGAAGTAGCAAAAAAAACATACAAGATCAAGAGCGCAAGCAAATCCGCCTTGAACTTGAACAAACTTATCCTGACCATGAGGAGGATCACCCCTAAGAGCAAGCACATTCTGGAGTCCATTAGCTTTAATGGAGTCCAAAGCATGATCAATCTTATCAACAGGCATGTTAGTGCAGGTGAGATGCATCATGGTCTCAACACAGACAATGTTCTGCATCCGATTAGCGATCTCGAGGGTGAGATCGGCAGTGGATCCGCCAGCGCCCCAAGTAATGTCGCAGAAAGAAGGGTTGTGGGCAACCATTCTGTCCATTCTTTCGAAGAGGTTGTCGACACCATCGTCGGTCTTGGGAGGGAAGTATTCGAAGGAGAAGAGGATCTTGTTGTCTGCTTCTGCTGCTCGTATCTTCTCTATCACCTTCATCCTGGAAATGGAAAGTGCAGAGGAGATGGGAATGGGAAGAAGAAGATGAGGTGAGAATGTGAGAGATGCGATGAGATGGGATGGGATTCCCCTTCTTTATTTAGGGAGCCAAAGTTGGTTGGTGAGTGATAGTGATGAGTATTTTACGGATTTGTTTTTGTTTTTGTTTTTGTTGTTTTGGTATCTTAACGGAGTATTTTTATCATTACCGAAATTGATTTTGGTATCGCTATCATTAGTAGACCGGTCAAAATTGATCAGATTTGAATAAGTTTACTTGAATCTGACTTGATATTTGAACTGAATACTCGAGTTTACCTTTAATTCAAATCGGC
Source organism: Agrostemma githago (assembly GCA_958450325.1). NCBI lineage: Eukaryota > Viridiplantae > Streptophyta > Magnoliopsida > Caryophyllales > Caryophyllaceae > Agrostemma > Agrostemma githago. Next base: position 72,906,784 of record OY288247.1, on the reverse strand, counting down.
CCAACTTAATTCAAAAATGACCCGACTTAATATAAAATCGATCAGAATATTATTATAGAAAATAAGTGGATATCTCTAAAAATAGTTGAAAATAGTAAACCTGAAAATGATTAAAACCCAAAATGATCTGGCCCGATACTAAGTCAACTTGATATTTTGTAACTCAAAAAGCGGTCAACCCGAACCTGACTCGTTTGTTAGGTCTAATCATTAGTGCTCAGATTAACTTTCTTTACTATAAGGGACGTTAGAGCCATGAAAATTGGTTTGTTCCTACTCCGTACTTCCTAGTGAACCTCTGTTGCACTTATATCCAAGTCATAATATTACGACATCGTAATATTGTCTGCTTTGAGCTAAACATTCACAATTTTACTCATGAACCTCTTTTCAAAAGATCTCGTACTATTATGATGGATGAATACTTATACCTTGGCCGAACTTCTTTTAATTAGATATGGCTAACTAATGTGGCCATTGTCACGCAATAAAAAGCAAGGATGGAACTTCAACGGGAAAGTGGAATGGTGAATTGGTGATTAGTGATTACACTTTAGTTTTTTGGATGGTGGCATGAGATATCTTAAACTCGATAATCCTAGATAACTAGGCGCAATGCGATAAGGATATGACATGTGACTATGAAACAAACCAATCTAAAAAAATCACCACAAGTTTAATCAAACTTGAAATAATTGTGTCCGTGTTCAAATTATCGTGATTGTTTCTCAATTCCAAACTATTTTCTCAAATCTAACTACTTAACGCTAACTAGGAGTGACTACCTAATTAGCCAAGTCAGGGTAATTATAATTTTTTTTGGTGTCGGCAGTGTCGAAAATGTTACGGACTTAGAGAGGTACAATGAAGGGTTGGGGCTTCGGAGCATGTACTCTAAAAAGGAATGCCCGATTTTTCATTTGAGGTAATTAGACAAGGTAGGTGAAATGGAGACCGTAACGTTTACCAACCCATTTGCAGGATCACTGTGCCGACATCCACGTTCTGGCAGATTGTAAGTTGTATATGTTGCCATTGGCCATTGGGTAGTCTACGCAATATCTTTCTCAGCCATGACTTTTTCCTATCATATCATCATCCACCAACCTCCTCAAATTCACCTCTAATTCACCTTCACCACTTTATATGCATTCAGAGGCGGAACTTTATTACTCGTACTTCATTAAATCGCACCCAACTGACCCAAGACCTTCCTAATTCCTAAATCACCACAGTCAACTCACCCGGAATACCGACAACGCCCACACCACTAAACCAAGCCCCAACAACACTCGAACCCTCAATCCACCCTTTGGTTTGAACCCCCAAAATCCCTAATATGGGGTTTCCACGATAGAAAGGGGATTCTTAATGGTGGGGTTGGGTCATGGCGAGATTGGGTTTCCGGTGGGTGGGAACGTTTTTGAGGTATGGGTTTCATCGGGAAGAGTGTGTTAGGTGAGGAGGCAATGGTCGCGAAGATGGGGTTTTTTTGAGAGTAATGGGTAAATGAGGACTTGAGATGGTTGGAAATTTTACTAAAAGGAGCGCAAATCGTCTTTTAAGACAACGGTAATGTGAATTAGGAAGGCGTCTAGCTAGAATGAAAATGTAAGTAGAGATTATTCCAAAAAAGGCCAAAAAGCTAACAGTGCAGTCCGTTTTCCAGAAGACTGCAGTCTACACTCTACAGTTGTATACAGTTTCTCAAAATAGACCAAATGCTTTCAATACAGTATGTTACAATTTGGGGCAGGGCCTGCTGGCTTAAACAAAGCAAAATACATCATCATTGTTGTATTTGCTTCCAACGCATGGCCTGCATAACAAGTTAAAATCAACAAAAACAGTACTGAACATGAACAAATAACAAACCTCCATCATCATCATCATCATCATTTCCGAATCACGCCATATCACTCAAATGAATTCCGCCCATTGATTCACCAGATGTATGCAACTCCTGAATGCTAAATGACAATCTCAAAGGCCCATTCTCAAAAATTCTGTCAAAGGTTGCACCAACCGGCTACAACTTTACAATTTAAAAAAGCTCATTTTGCTTCGTTTTACCTTGGTCCAACGCTAACGCTAACGCTAACAACATAGATTCCGTATTGTAAACGAAAACTAACAATTTCCAAGAGCAATTCTAGCTGCCATCCTTTCTAAGTTAACTCACAGCATCTGCTATCAAGTTTTTCATAAAGCTGAACAAATTTAATCAATCATGAAACAAGATATATCAAACCTAGTTCAAAGAATATATCCAGCAATTGAACTGATCTCCGAGCTATCCAGCTTCCACTACTTCATATAACCCCCTTTTCACTCCCTTCTTATCTTCAAGAAGCAAATTTGGAACATCGTGATCCTGCAGTTTGCAGTTCAGCTACACTTGATGTTTACTATGGAAACACATCGAGAGCATCAAAACTAAAACATGGACTTTATGCTGGAAGTGGAAAGCCATAAACACAGCACAAGTTATAAGCTGAGTACTCCTGATGAACATATATGGCCGCGCTACATGAATAGATGAAAATGATATCTGAGCACCGTTTTTCCAAAGATACGCCAGCCGGGCCAAGCCAAAACTTAGAAGTGCTCCGATTGCTCAGCATATAGTAGACAATTAGACCTGGCCATTTTTACTTTGACTGAGAGCAACTTAGCAAGAGTATTTATAACTTCCCAGGATTAAGGAGGAAATCTATTTTTGCACTCTAACAACAGTCATGATCAGACCACCATGGGTATTGTTAAACAAATGAAATAAGATGGAAGATAACTCATTCTAGATTGAAGGGTGGGGATCAACTAGGGAAATGAATGATAGGGCGAGTAAGTTACAACATACGCTCAAAAATACTCTACATCAGAATGTCATGACTTCAAAACATCGGTACAAAATATTGTTGCTTTGGAACTGGACTTTCTTACCGAAGATTTTGGCCCCAAGTCAGATAGTCAAATTGTGTGGAAACAAATTACTACTTGGTACATGGTACAACCGAAAAACCTCTTTTAAGTGCGGAATACAGCACCATAAATATGATTGTGTATATTCTGCTTCGATGGCAATTGAGAATCCGGTAAAAAGTAGAAAACATTCAGTAAAATTCAGCTTACCTAAAATCAGTCACCAAACAAATCGTCGTCATCAGTGGTAAGACTGTTATCACCTCTTGATGAGGCACTTGAAGAATCACCAGCCTTTGCCACAACATTTTTGGGCGGAAGCAGTTCCCCACCTCCAGAGCTACTAGACAAGTTTGCCCACGATGAACCCACCTTTACGGAGGAATCTCCATACAGGTCACCAAACAAGCCACTCTTTGAATTGTTGGTATTTTTTACCTTGGCCAATGCTTGTTGTAGTTTATCAGTGACACCTTTATGAGAAATAATATCTTCCTTGACTAATGAATGTTCTTTCCCTTTCGGTATCACGGTAGATTGCACTAACGATTCATATTTTCCCACAAGACTTCCCTCTTTTAGGCCAAGAGGGCCAGGTTGTGTTTCTACATCAGCACCATCGGAAACACCAACAACTTGAACCAGCTCACCCCCAACCTGGTCTCTGAAAGCAACTCTCATCTTCCTCATTCTTTTGATTGGTCTTTCTTCTGATGGGTTGTCATCTTTACATCTTGATTCAGCAACAGCATCTGTAGACCTGGAGAGATCTGATTTGGTGATACCGTAACGGTTTAACAGCGTATTATAAGCAACGACAGCTTCCTCATCGGAAGGGTCTGGGGTTGGAGGCAAATTGATCTCTGCAAGCGAAAGAGTAGGAGCAAAGAGAGCTGCTTCATTTTTTCTCAAAACATAGGTTCTAGTAGACGCAGCAAAGCGCAACGACTGGCCTACTTCAAGTTCAACCGGAGAGTCCTTGGTTAATCTCTCGTTAGCAACAAAGGTACCATGAGCAGATCCCAAATCCACGACAAAAACACTCCCGTTTTTATGAGGAACAACAGCAGCATGCTGACGAGACACAGACTGGTGATCAAGAACAAAATCACACGTATGGAACTGTCTACCAAAGATGTGCCTGCGCTTGTGGAGGTTGATTTGATCGAGGACCACTCCATCTTTCAAAACATCGAGGTAAAAAAGACCGGGGCGGGGTTCTATGGCCCAATCGGGAGGCTGCCAAGTAGACTGGGATCCACCAAGTTGGGTAAGTCGGGGTGTATCCGTGTCAGGGGCATGAGTTTGAGGGGGAGGGGGAGGTGGAGCAAAGGAAGATGACGATGAACTAGGTTGGGAAATCGGAGCAGGAGGAGGGGGTTTGGGAGTAGCTTTCGTGACGGAGAAGGGCTCCAAAGCCTCGGCCTTCTTGAATCTTCCGTACATGGGGGAAGGCGCGCCGGCACAACCGCACAAAAGCACCTAACAGCAAACAAAAGTCGTCGGATTAAAATGACTGGCCGGCTGACTCAAATGGGGAAAAGTGATGAACCTATCGACAATGCATTATCGAGTTTCAGTTTCACGAGCTTTAACATATGAATCAAAACGCAATAGCGACACAGCACAAATCGTGACCTGTGCTCACATTAAAAATCCATGCCAAAAGCCTATCCGTATCGCTTTCTCACTTCCCCACAATCAAAATTCCCAATTCACAAAAACCCTAAATAGGCTTATCTCAATTCTCAACCTCACTTCAAATCCAGAAATCATCAAAACAACATCGGGTTTCCCAATCGCTCCCAATTCACACAACAAGTCTAGAAAAAACATCATAAAACCCTAGTAAAAGGATCAACAACATATTCAAAATCAACAAATAAATCCAATAATCTCAATCAAACACCCACAAAACATAATTCCAATCGAAAATATAAACACACCCCACATCAAAAGCACAAGTATTCAACTCAGAAGCATCATAAGTACACAATTCAGCCGTTAATGCATTCAATCCTGCAGCAGCTGCACTGAAGCCACAATGCAACAAATGAACGATAACCTAATATTCAATTATTAAACCTCCAAAACAATGGCGAAAAGTTAGAATTTCAAAGTAACAAGTCAAGATGAATCATTGAACAAGAGAAATCAAAGAAACAAAAACGAAAAGAGATGAGAATCAATGAGTGGAGGCACATCGAGAAGTAAATCTGAAGAACAAATACCCAGTTCCAGTGAAAGAGTGATTACTAGAAAGTTGAAGTACATTAATAAACAAGTGCAGGAAGTAACACAAGAAAATTGACAACTTACCTCTGTAATCACACCACCGGAGAGAGGGAGAGAGATGAATTGGATGGGCAATGCAAGTTGTGTGATTGATTGATTACACAGAACTACTATACAAAATTTGGGGTTTATTTTTTCCCGAGAAATACATAGTTCTTCGTTTCCTGGTTATACATGGTCATGGACGGTCCGCCACCATCTTTTAGAATTAGGATCCTCTAAAAGGTCCGTTTTCATTCTATGGTTACGACCATCAACGATTAAAGTTTAATCACGAAAAAAAACATTGGAAACGTAAATGTAATATAAGATGAACGTGTAGTTAGTCTCATGTGAGACGGTCTCATATGAGAATTTGTAATGAACGTGTGAGAGGAGAATGGGCTCTTTGTTTCGTTTGGGATGGAGAGAAACCACGCTTCATCTTTTATTCACGACATTGGTCGTTTTGGCATATTAAGGAAAAATTAGTAGATTTCGGTCTAAATAGTACATTGACTGTCAAACTAGTAATTTTCTATATTTGGTAAATGGCATATTGCGATAACATATTGACCGAAATCTAATGTTTTTCAATATGCTGCTAATAGAAGGATATTGAAACAACATATTGAATTTATACTTGAAAACAATTCGATTCACTTCTAATCTGCTAATTACCAAACACAATTTCTTAATTCTATATGGCCCGTTTGGGAACAAGGATTTCATTTTGAAATTTGAATTTGACCTAAATACTTTATTTGGGAGAAGGTGAATTTGGATTTTGGAATTTGGTCGAAAGCAATTAAATCTCAACCTTACTAAATACCTCATTTCCAAATAACAGCCTAACTCATATCATTGTAAAATCCATAGTTTCACTTTTCTAATTCGACAATGATGATTTAAAATGAAATATGAGTTCCCAAACGCTACCTAATTTAATTTTACAGTCTAACCTGCTAATACAATCTAATAACCGTTTTTTGCTATTGTTATCAGCTATTACGAATCTGCTACTGTTATTTGTCAAACATGACCTGATTGTCGTTATTCATAATGTCACGATAGTAGGGAGGGGGTCCGAATCCGAAACGTATTCATAGTAAAATTGAAAGATAAGACATTACGATTGATGAGGAGTTTCGCAAACTCCCATGCAAACAATAATCTATAAGACTCAACAAACACAATGCAAATAATGTGATAGTGGCAAGTCGAGATCCATCCATGAGGACGAAAGAAAAGAAGTTAATTGAATTGCAAAAACAGATTTGAAGTCACATTTTTCATAACTAACGAAACCCCAAAGTTAAACTTCATTTTCAGAGCAATTAGTTGACATGACTTTTTCATTCTTCTCGTGGCGTGCTTTGTTTAGCAAAAACATATAAAATAGATGCCACTATGTATATCTTCTTTTTGCTTAGCCTTATATTAGCAGCATCTCGCTCTCTTTGATATTCATGCATTTGGATGCCTAAAAGTTTATGTCAGAACTTTTACATTATATTCAGAAATTGCATTAGTAACTGCATCCATGTTTACGTACACTTGAAGAGGCGGCTTGCTTTCCTAATAACACTCTTAGATGGAGCTATAGTGCAATTTCCTCAAATGTTTCATGTTTTTTTCCAAACGTGCATAAGTGTGAACTAAACGCTATTATACTTGCTTTGATACAAATAATGAACATGATTTTCAACATTTTCATCGGAGAGACCACTTGCCTTATCTCTTTCTCAACCCAACCAGAAACATCTCTATTGATCGTTCCAACAGATTGTGAGAGATTTCATGCTGACAGTTCTGATTTTGTGGCCTACGTGGCATGGTGACGGTGATTAATATTGATAATGACGAAGATATATATGGATGATGGAGATGAAGGGTGGAGATGTGAATGATCAGTTGATAAATATTGTTATCATATGGTCAACATGGTTAACTTGGGCATTGGTTGACATGTCTTTTATGTCATCACTCGTGCGTATCCTGAAAAACCTTCCCACGAGATCACTCATCCTAACACTTTTCCAAGCCAAGCACACATAATTGTGGAGTTCTTATCATTGGCAAATCAGAAAAGAAAGTGCATTTTGTTGATATAAGTAGTATTTCTTATCCCCTTAAGAAAAACTAATAAATAGGACGTTTTAAATTAAGAGCAAATTAAAAATTACTCCCTTCAAAGTTGCTCTTATTAAAATTTACTCCCTTTTAATTTTTTTTTATTATTTAACAGCCAAAAAGATACAAAAGTTCAAAATTTACTTGCAATTGTAAATTCCGGCCAATTCATTATTAATTTGACCGAACTGCCCCTCACCGACCACCACCTCACTAAACCTCATTCTCCCTTCAGTCTCTTCATTCCAATTTCTAAACTAAAAAAAAACCCAAATATACCTAGAAACATAAACCTTAGAAATTCGATCGACAATCAATCCATTGCTTCCATTCAATCAATTCATTGCTTTCATTCGATCAATCCATTGCTTCCATTCAATCAATCCATTGCTTCCATTCATCAAATAGGTGAGTAAGTTTGTGTCATTTTTCTACAATCATCTATTTTTTTTATTTTGAAATTCGAATTTAGGGCTTTCGATCACACTACAAGAATAACAGCATTTAGCGACCGGAAAAATCGGTCGAGAAGGCACGAAATCGGTCGGTAAACGCATTTACCGACCGCATTTAAAAAGTTTCCGACCGATAGACTATAGTCGAAAACTCTAGTCGGAAACAATACGTACCGACCAAACATTCCAGTCGGTGAATCACCGACCGAAATACGGTCGGTAAAGAGAAAAAACGGTCGGCAAAAGAACTTACCGACTGATTTTGTCGGTCGGTATATTAAGCATCACCGACCGAAAAGTCGGTCGGAAATGATGTAACGCGGTCGGTAAATCGTTTTGCCGACTGAAACCTGCGGTCGGTAAGTGTTGCCGACCAAGCCAATGTCAGGCCCTCCTGTAAAACGTTTGGTCGGAAAAAGGGGGACTCGGTCGGTAATGCGGTCGGTATTTACGGTTTTTACCGACCGCTCCTGTCGGTCGGTAATGCTTACCGACCGTAGTACGACAATATCAATGGCGGTCGGTAAAGAAGGCTGGGCGGTCGGTAATCACGTTATGGCGGTCGGTAAATATGTTGAGGTCGTGCTGGATCCAATTGTTTTGTTGTCCTCCAATTTGCAACATACAAACCTGCATTCAAACTAGAACATACAAACTCCAATTTGTTGTCATCGATATCGTATCATTCAAATCTTCCAACTCATTCAAACTACAATATCATTCACTTCAACCTTCATTCGTTAACTTCATCCAATTCATTCATAATCCAACATCTCCACAATTCATTCACATAATATGTTTAACTACTTAGTTAAGCGAATACTAATGAAAGTGTAACTAAAGAGTCTAAACAACTTGGAAGAGAATTCAAAGTTTACACAACTTAAAAGAGTAATCAATTAAAAGTTCAAGCTACACTTCAAAACCGACCCCGGCTCCCCCAACTCCACCACCTCCCGAATTATCGTCATTCGGATTACGGAAGTTAGTGTTGTTGAACGGGTTACAGTTCTGAGTTTGTAATACCTTGTTAAGCGCTGACATGAGCTGCTGTTGTTGTTGCATGAGCTCCCGGGTTTCTTCTCTAAAGCGTCTGTTCTCTTCTTTCTCCTTCTCCAAGGCTTCCAAAATTTTGTTCTGAAATTCTTCTGCCCGTTTTTCTTGTTGTACAAGAATACCGGCATGATAGGAGCTCGAAGCATTACCCTTGTTCTGTTGAGGGGGGGTGAAGTACAATCTGCCGGCGGATCCCACTCCGTATACGTGGCCTTTCTTGAAGCTCTGGGCCGCTTCGAACCACAGTTCGTCGTCCTCTTTTCCTTTCTCCTCCTCCTCGTTCTTTTTCTTGAGCTCTTCAAATCGTTCCTATTAGCAAACAGAGGAAGGTAATGTTTAGGAACAAGTTATAACTAATTTATTAAGGAATTTTAAGATAATCTCTATGATTAACTAAATTAACACTTACAAATGTCTCCTTCGCCTTTTGACTGGTAAAAACTCTTTTACCGTCAACAACCTTAGAGTGCATGGCTTCCGCGAGCTCCGCCGCACTGGGCCTCCTACCACCCAGTTGCTCCATCTAAGAGGACAAATTATTACTACCATCTTAAAAAAATATATGAATTAAAACATTATGGAATATTTTAATATATTTTGTCATTACCAGGTTTGATGCATGTTTCGTTGCCTTGATCGACCCCCCGTGATGACTAGGGCCAGGCTGTGCGCAAGCTTTATTTGCGGCAGCTGTCTTTGATCTCTTTTGGAAAGCCTTCGACTTCCGTCGCTCCAACAAGTCCTTGTAGACTTGTGGCACCATCCACCCTGGGCATGCCTTGTTCTTGCCATTCCGCAGTTCACATATGTCGTTAACGGTGTCCTTCAACCGTTTACGACATTCGTCATCGTACCTCTCCCTAACTCGCTCTTCATGCTCGGGCACCCATGAACAGTACCCCTGCCATTGTGACCGATCAAAAATTAATAATTACGTATTAAGAAAAATCTAAATAACAATTAGAAGTGCATATAACTATATATCTTTGAATGTAAGGAAAATAAAGTGAATGTATACCCTAAAGTTGTCGAACCACTTATCTTTCACCGTCGTCGGGGTCTCCCGGTAGTTCATATGCGGTTCATGGTAGAAACCCTTGAACGACTTCGTTACTCGTCTTACCACACCGGAGTCGTCAAACCTTAATCAACACAAATGCCACATATTAGATTTTTATATAAAAGAAAATTATATACTACATCTACTTCGATAATGATATAATAAGCAATACCATCTTCCACTGGGCTTAATCTCAATTATTTCCAGATCTTGTTGTTGTTGTTGTTGTTGTTGTTGTTGTTGTTGTTGTTGTTGTTGCTCCTCCTCGTGCTCGTCGACTTGAACCTGTGGTCCACGTCCACGTCCACGTCCGCCGCGTCCACGTCCGCCTCGTCCAACCATCTTTCAGATACGATCTGTTGAATGACAAAACAAACAAACATATGCAAATAATACTTCCCAAATGCAAATCCTTGAAAACATCCAACAAATAATATCATCTTGCCTTAAACCAAACAAACATATACAAATAATAACTGCATTTATCCATGAGTGTTGATCGACCACTAATACAATGACTAAGCAAATACAAGTTAGCAATCATCGTTCTCATCATCATCGTCTTCTTCTTCTTCTTCTTCTTCTTCCTCTTCTTCTTCATCCTCCTCCTCCTCCTCCTCCTCCTCAAATTCATCTTCAAATTCCTCCTCCTCATCAATGTTATCATCTTCGACAATCACATCATCACCCATCTCGTTCATCTCTTCCATGTCCTCCCCTTCAACAAAACTTTCTAAGACGTCATCGGCAACAACACCAGATAATAATGAAGTACTACTCACATCTTCTTGAAATACCGTGACATCCACTGGTGCATTAAATTGTGACTTTGCCCGACCCTTAAAAACAGCCCACCAATGATCTCTATCCTTCTTCGGGTTTGGGTATGGAGCAAAATAAACTTGACTAGCTTGATGGGCAAGTATAAAAGGATCATAGTTACCATACTTCCTCCTACTATTAACTTCTACTAGTTTATAAAGACCATGAACACTTGTACCGTTTGTGGAATTATCCATCCAGGAACACTTGAACACGATTGCATTATAAATTCTCTTCTCCCCACAATACCTCAACTCAATAATTTCCTCTAAAGTGCCATGGTAATCGTTTCCTTCGACATTACTTACGCAAACCCCGTAATTCATGGTAGCTCTGTTTTTCCCATATTTCTGTGTGTGGAAATTAAACCCATTAATCATATATCTTTGCCAAGTGTTTACTTCTTTAGAAGGACCAAATGCTAAGGCTTGAATCACATCATCTTTGACATTCATCTCACTTACCTAATTGCGTAGTAGAGTGTTAGTGCATATGTGACGTGCTCAAAGTTGATTTCATTCTAATATGTCAACACTGAGACTTACATATCCTTTAAACCATTTTGGGAACAACTTCTCATATGTAGTCCAAACTTCATCCATTTTAGCTCGTGGATGTTGCTCCATAATGAACTGTTCAAATAAGCTGTAATTATGCAATTTAGTCGTGACATTTACATCTTTTAATTTTAAAATATATATGTAAGTTGTTACTATTTACGTACCGTTCATATTCTCCTAGTAGTTCACAATTTGATAGTGCGTACAAATGTGCACGATCGAACTCTTGTTCGTCCAAGTATCTCTGTTTTGGTTTAGCAAGAGCTCTACCTTTGTGTTTTCGAAAGAGCTCGGGTAAAGATGAATCATTTTCGTCACCCGTGCCCACATCCAAATCCTTAGCCTTTGTGTCTACGTGGTCTTCAAAGTATAGAGAACAGAAATTTGATATTTCTTCAGTTAAGAAAGCATTGCAAATTGAACCTTCCACACGTGCTTTGTTACCCACTTTTTTTTTCAAATGATTAAGAAACCTACATTTTGATATAGTGTAGAGTATTTTCACAATTATGATGATATAATGATTAAGAAACAATAATAAGTTTAGTATTTTCACAATTATACCTCTCAAAAGGGTACATCCACCTATATTGTACTGGCCCACCAACCCTTGCTTCGTAAGGCAAATGTATTGGTAAGTGCTCCATTGAATTGAAGAACGATGGTGGAAACACTTTCTCAAGTTTGCAGAGGATCTCCGCAATATCGTTCTCCAGCCGCTGTACATTTTGGGTTGTAAGGCTTGAGACACATAAATCACGAAAAAATTGGCTGATCTCGGTAATTGAATTCCACACATTAGTTGGCAGCAAGTGTTTCAAAGCAACGGGTAATAGCCGTTCCATGAACACATGGCAATCGTGGCTCTTCATACCATGGAGTGTGAGACTGTGTAGGTCGACGCAACGACCTAAATCCGATGCGTATCCATCTGGAAACCTCAAGTTGCATATCCACTCACAGAGTACCTTTTTTTGCAGTTTGTCAAGAGTGTAGGGAGCTTTTGGTTTGCGGCCGTCCTTGAGGTGTAGGTGACCTCTACTACATAATTTGGGCAAGTCCTTCCTTGTGTTATGGGTGTCAGCTGTTTTATTTTTATTATCCAATACTGTATGAATTAATTGCTCAAAAAAGTTTTTTTCAATATGCATGACATCCAAATTGTGTCGAATCAACAAATGCTTCCAATAAGGTAGGTCCCAAAACAAGCTCTTTTTGAACCACCCTGTTTTCATGTTCTTAAGTTCTTTCAATTCTTGATCAGTACCATCAATTATCGTCGGGTAGTCTGATATCGTCTCCCAGATTTCGCATCCTGACAATGTCGGAGGTGGTTCGTCATTCTCGCACTTACCCTTCCTAAAGGCAGTTCTGTTGTAACGGAATGCATGATCTAGGGGTAAAAACTGCCTGTGACAATCGAACCAACACATTTTACCTCCATGTGGAAGCCAAAACGCCTTGGTGTCTTTCATACAATGTGGACATGCAAGTTTGCCAGCAGTAGCCCACCCAGAGAGCATCCCATAAGCCGGAAAATCGTTGATGGTCCATAGGATACATGCTTTCAGCCGAAAATTTTGTTTCCGGGACACATCATAGGTGAGCACTCCCGTGTCCCACAACTCTTTCAATTCATCAATAAGAGGTTGCATGTATACGTCCAAGTTTTTCTTAGGATTTTTGGGCCCGGGAACGATCAAAGATAGAAACATAAATTGTTTTTTCATGCATAATCCAGGGGGTAGATTATAAGGAGTGAGAATCACCGGCCAACAGGAGTACGACTTACCAAATTGACCGTATGGTGTAAAGCCATCTGTGCATAGTCCAAGTCTGACATTACGAGGCTCACTAGCAAACTCGGGAAACATATAATCTAGATGCTTCCAAGCCTCACTGTCACTTGGATGAGCCATGGTCCCTGGTACACGTGGATTTTCTATATGCCATCTCATTTCTTTTGCGATGTTCTTGGTTGCATATAAACGTTGCAACCTTGGTGCTACAGGGAGATAGGTTAAGACTTTGAAAGGTATGTCTGCCCCACTAAAAGTTTTCTTCTTGTACCTATCTTTTCCACACTTCTTACATTTATCAAGCATTGAGTCTTCTTTCCAAAATAGCATGCATCCATCCGGACATGAATGGATCCTATGATGGGGCATTTGAAGCCCCCTAAGCAACCTTTTAGTATCGTAAAATGTGCGAGTCATCATATTATCTCGTGGAATGATATCCTCAATCAAAGCAGCTATCTTATCTAAACTTCTTTCCGGTAGGTTGTCCTCACATTTAATGTTAATCATCCTAGAAGCTACTTCTAGCAATGATGACTCACATCCACGGTACAGAGGTGTCTCGGCGGCCTCTAACATTTCAAAAAATTCTTTCTGATCATGGTGGGGGCTTTCTTCTTCACCCAAAGGAGAATCCTCGACACGGTCGAACATTATGTCTCCAAACGCATCTACTATCATCTCCCGATAAGGTTGGTCGACGAAAGCATTAGTGTTTGTTGAAGTACTAGGATTACTAATAAAAGAAAAGGGTTCTCCATGGCACACCCAATTAGTATAACCAGGCGTAAACCCTTTGCTATAGAGATGCTCTTTCACCTGATACTCATTCAAGTACTTCAAATTTTCACACTTCACACATGGACATCTAAGAATCTGATGTGCCTTGTATTCTTCTTGTTCCTTAGCATATAGAATAAATTCATCCACCCCAAGTATAAACTCATACTTAACTTTGTTTCTATCGTCTACCCTTTCGTACATCCATTTTCTTTCGGTATTCGTCATTATTAGATTTTCTATAAGAGAAACGAAAACCTAATTACATAACATATAAAAATGGAGTAAATAACACAGAAATAATAAAGGGGAAGAATAATAAAGGCAGGCGAGATGAGGTCGAGGAGATCAAATAGAACGGAGGAAGTATATATTATGCCCATGCATTACTCAAATTTCATATACATCCAAATCCCATACATTTTCTTATGCAAACCATGATCTCAAGCAACTCTAACCTAAAACCAATCAACCTCAAATAATATAAAGTCGAAAAAAATTATAAAATAAATATTATGTTCATAATTTATCATAAATAATATGCATAATTGCATGCATGAGGCTTATCCTAGGAAATTTTTAAACCAAAATTCTAGTTAATGTAGGAATGTAAGTTAATTTAAATCATTGTTTGTCGATCAATCGGATTTTTTTAACTTTAAATAAATGAGTTTTAGGAACACGATCGTTTATAATATGTTTTCAATTAGTTTAAAATAATGGGAAAATGACAATGATGCCTTTCTCCTTTTAAAGGTCTACCATATTTTCAATTTGTTCTCTAAATGGAAATTGAACAATTCGCTTAATGTCGACCATATTTTCGTTTTAAGACTTACCAATCAACCTTACAAACCAAACAAGAATACTAATTGGGTAATCCAATCAACATTGAATATATTCTTAAGACTAATTATACTAAACAATTTTCCAATCAAAAATACTTATTGGGTAATCCAATCCAAAATTTTCCAAAGGGTAAGTACTATAGGGAGAGTTATACTAATTGAACCAATTTTTCATCTAAATACTATAGGGAGAGCTATATTAATCTAACTAAACTATACTAAACAATTTTTCATCAAATTTCACCCTAAATTAAATTAAATTTCTCCCAATTTCTCAATTTCTCTCAATTTCTCTCAATTTCTCTCAATTTCCTAATTAACTAAATCTCTCAAACCCTAATCAAAATCTCTCAATTTCAATTTCCTAACTAAATCGCTCAAACCCTAATTATTTTTTCATCCCCTACACTTAGTAGAAGCAACTCAACCAAAATTAATACTAATAAATCCAATAATGATAATAATAATAATCTTATGAGAAGTTTTTCATAATTTGGCTAAGGAACCTAATTACACTAACCTAATAAGTTTCACCCTAAATCTAAATTTAATCCTAAATTCATCAAACACTTGGATTAACAACAATAATAAACCAAATATAAACAAAATCAAACAAAAAAATTGAGTTAGAATTCATACCTAGGTTGAAATTGGGGATTTTGGGGAGGATGGGTATGGTACTCCGGCGAAGGGCGGATCGGGGCCGGTGCGGCGGTGGTGCGACAGCGGTGCGACGGCGGTGCGGGGGGAGGTTCTCCGGCGAAGGGGGGTGGGGATAGGGGAGTCGGGTTCGGAATTGGGGTTTGGGGATGGGTATTGGTTTTTTTTTTTTTAAGTTACTGCGCGAAGTGAGTAATGAAAGGAGCTGGGGTGATTTATTTTAACATCGTCACCGACCGACAAATCGGTCGGTAAATTAGAAAATCGGTCGGTAAACAGCTAGGTACCGACCGACATTCTTATTTACCGACCGATTAATCAGTCGGTATTTTACCGACCGAAAGTCCCATTTACCGACTGTTGTCGGTCGGTAAGCGTAATTACCGACTGTTTTCCATGCGGTCGGAAATTATCGGTTGCTAACCACGACTTTTCTTGTAGTGTCATATACAATTTTTTGATTATATGTCCACTTTGAATGCTGATTAGTCGTATTTTATGTTTTTTGTTGCAATTTTTGATTGCAGAAATGGCCACCACATCGAAGAAGACATTCACGGTCAATTTTCATGTCTTCCATGGTGGAAGTTTCGAATTGGTGAATACAAAGACCCTTGACTATGTTGGAGGAAAGCTTCATATTGAACATGGGGTATGGAACTATAACTTAAATTCTCGTTTTTTGAGGATTTTATGTAAGAAAATTAGTGAGTCATCATCTATTCTAATATGGTATAGTACAGATGGGAAAACTGTTAGTAATGGGAGAGAGTTGTTGGGGGTTGACGCTGCTATTCCCAAATTTTTAAAAACAATTAGTACAATGGGGACCTTAACTATTTACATACAGAAAGTGGGTGGGAGGGAATCTTCTGTCACTACAAAGATGTCAGGAGAGAGTAAAGGAGGAGGTGTTGGGGGGAAAAAACAAAACTTTCCTCTCATCAAAGCACCACTAACTTCCAAAGACCCTAAACCTAATCAAATAAGCAACATTGAAGAGGATCCCTTATCTTTAAGAAGGAGTCCTAGACTCAACAAAAACACCACTTTCCCATTAGACCCTGACATCTCATTTACTAAAACAAAACCCACATCTAATGTCTCTCTATATGGCCCTAGTGTTAGCAAAAAAATAGATAAACTACATACCTCTAAAAAGGTTGCTGCGTTACACTAATAAATCTGTGCAAGAGGAGACCAGTAACAAAGGGCAAGGGGATCGGAGGTGTTGGAAGACCAGATTACTAGAGAAGTTGAGGGGAAATCTAGGGGTGAGGGAAAATTGAAGGGGTTAGAAGGGAAGAGAGTAGTTGGTGCTGTTGTTGAGGGTAATATTAAAGATAATAATAATAAGGGTATAGAATAATATCAGTATATTCTCCTTAATTGTAGATCTTGTAATCTTAGTGTTTAGGTAACAATATAATTGTGTAGATACTAGGTTACGGCTTCTAGTGTTGTTAGCCTCTTGTCCTCGATATGTATTTATATCTGTTACTTCGTTAATACAATCATTCATTCAAGCAAATACTTTTACAAGGTATCAGAGCAAATCGCTCCACCACCAAAATTTTAATCTCTTCCCACAATCAATCGTCCTTCCTGCCACCATGACCGGATCGGCAACAATCTTCCCAAATCCCAATGATGCCGTCAGCCCCTTCATCTCCATTGAACTGGCGGGTATCACCAAACTCACACCTCTCACGTATCGTGCCTGGTCCAGCACCCTCTCCGACCTACTATTCGGGTTCGACCTTATGAAGTACCTTGATGGGTCTTTTCCATGTCCTGACGAGACCGTCACCTCAACAAAAGACAACAAACCTGTTGTCACGGCAAATCCGGCATATAATGCTTGGATGCGTCAGGATTCTCTTCTCAAGGCGACTCTTCGTGGCTCTGTCTCCTCCACAATCGCGCCTCTTCTTAACTCTTGTACTACTTCTGCCGCGATTTGGAAATACCTTAGTACAACTTATGCTAACCCATCTCGTGGACATATTATGCAGATTAAGGATCGTCTTAACTCTATTTCCAAGGGAGATCTCTCTGCCACTGAATATATGCAGGCTATTAGCTCAAGTGTAGATGAATTGAGCCAGCTGGGGAAGGCCATGGATGACGAGGATGTTATTTCTAGGGTTCTCAATGGACTCGATTCTGTCAAATACCGCTCGCTCATTGACGCCGTCAAACACCGGGAAACCACCATCTCTTTCGACGCTCTTCATGAGCGTCTGATCCAATTTGATTTATCACTAAAACACACCTCTCACCTTAACCACCACCACCACGCCCCTGCCTCCGCTCACGCTGCCTACACCCGCTCCTCTCGGCCCCCACCCCGTCCCTCCACCGACCCACCAATCCTGACCACCCCAACCGACCCCAACCTACCACCCTTTAAGGGCAAATGTCAACGGTGTCACATCACGGGACACTATCTTCGCAACTGCCCCACCTTTAGATCCCTTCACCCGAATACTGTGGTACCACCCCGCCCACCCGCTCCTCGTAACCCTCCTCGTGCTAACCTCGTCACTGCCGCTCCTTCCTCCCAACCCGACATTACCAACCCCGCTCCTTGGATAATTGATAGTGGGGCAACTCATCACATAACCCACGACCTTCACAACCTCTCCCTTCATGCACCCTATGACGGGACCGATGATCTCTTGATTGGCGACGGGTCACCTCTTCACATTGCTAATATTGGTTCTTTTTCTCTTTCCCTCTCCTCTCACAACTCTATTAAATTTAATAACGTTCTTCATGCTCCGTTTATCTCTAAAAACATTATCTCCGTCTCTCAATTTTGTCTCGATAATAATGCTATAACTTCCTTTACTCATGATTCTTGTGTCTTACAGGATCAATTGACGGGTCGAGAGCTGTTGCGGGGATACCTTAAAGCCGGGCTGTACGAGTGGGCTAAACTGAGATCTCCACCTACGGCGCTCCTCACCTCCGCGACTCCACCTCATGTTTGGCATCACAAGCTCGGTCACCCCTCGTCCAATATTATTAATTATATTTTTAAGTTAGCTAATTTAAAAGCTTTAAATAATTTTCAGCATTGTAATGCTTGTTTGACTCACAAAAGTCACAAATTGCCGTTTTCTACTAATACACTAAGTTCTACTAAACCACTTGAACTTCTTTATTCCGACGTTTGGACCTCTCCTTCTTTCTCTATTGATGGTTTTAAATATTACGTAGTATTTGTGGATCATTTTACTCGTTACACCTGGATTTACCCCTTACGTCAAAAATCCGATACCTCCCCTATTTTTGACCGTTTTCGTGCCCTAGTCGAAAAATATTTTAACTTACCAATTATTCAAATTTTTTCTGATAATGGGGGAGAATATTTAAAACTTACACCCACTATCACGTCTGACGGTATTACCCATCTCACTTCACCACCACACACACCTGAGCATAACGGTCTTGCCGAACGACGTCATCGTCACATCATCGAGACCGGTCTTGCTCTTCTCACTCACGCTCACATGCCCACCACCTACTGGTCTTACGCCTTCACCACCGCGGTTTACCTCATAAATCGCATGCCTACACCTGTTCTCAAGAACGACTCTCCTTTTGCCAAGTTATTTGGACATAGTCCAAATTATAGTAAATTTCGTAGCTTTGGGTGCCTCTGCTACCCATGGTTACGCCCCTACACCAAACAGAAATTAGAACCCAAATCTAAGCCCTGCATTTTTATTGGTTACTCTCCGACTCAGAGTGCCTATCATTGTCTTGACCTTTCTACTAAACGAATCTACACTTCACGACACGTCCAATTCGTTGAAGACTCATTCCCGTTTAAGTCAGGTCCCCTAGTCGAACCGGTTCCTTCCACTGATGAGTGGTGTAACATCCCACTCACAGTGTTATCCCCTCCCTCTGTTACTTCCACGGTTATTACCCCCCCTGACCCTATCCCGTCACCCCTTAGGGTATATGCCCGACGCCCTCGCCACCCTAGCACAACCACCGCCGGCCAGCCCAGTAACACTGCCGCTGGCCACCCTACTCACCAGACCGCCACGGTCCCCTCTCCCAGTCCCACTAACCCCGTGTCCACCCCTGACCTTCACCCCTCGGCCTCCGCCGCAGGTACGTCCACCACGGCTGCCTCCGTTCCACACGTGTCTCGTCCCACGACCCGGTCAATGAATCAGATTCGGGTACCAAACCCCAAGTACGCTGCCCTCACTCACGTTTCCACCACTTCTTCCGCACCCGTAACACTTAAATCGGCCATGTCTGACCCAAATTGGCGCTCCGCTATGGATGCTGAGTACTCCGCCCTCTTAGCTAACAACACATGGACTCTTGTCCCACCTCACGATTCCTATAATGTAGTTGGGTGTCGTTGGGTTTTCCGTATTAAGTATAATCCTGATAACACTATACACAAGTATAAAGCCCGTCTTGTCGCTAAAGGTTTTCACCAACGTCCGGGAGTGGATTACTCGGAAACTTTTAGCCCAGTCGTCAAGCCCGTCACAGTTCGGTTGATCCTTGCTCCAGCTCTTGCTCGCGGTTGGTCCCTCCGACAACTCGATATTAATAATGCTTTCCTTCAAGGTACGTTAACTGAAACTGTTTATATGTCTCAACCTCCTGGTTTTACTAACTCCTCGTATCCCAATCATGTGTGTCGGCTTACTCGGGCCATTTATGGGCTCAAACAGGCTCCCCGTGCTTGGTACACTGAACTTAAAAATTATCTCACATCATATGGTTTCTCTCAATCACAGTTTGACCCCTCTCTTTTTCTTTTTCACCATAAACAAAATCCTATCTACCTACTTGTTTATGTAGATGATATTATTGTCACTGGTCCTACGTCGACCGCGCTATCTTCTTTCCTTGACACCTTTGCCCGTCGCTTCTCTCTAAAAGATCTAGGATTCCCGTCATATTTTTTAGGTGTTGAAGTTACTCCCATATCATCTGGCCTTACTCTAACTCAAACTAAATATATTCACGATATCCTTACGCGCTCCTCTATGCTTGACTGCAAACCCGAGCTACACCAATGACCGCCTACCCGCCTCTTCTTCAGACGAGTGGCTCACCTATATCCAACCCATCCGATTACCGTGCCTTAATTGGCAGCTTACAATATCTATCCCTTACCCGTCCCGATATAGCCTTCAGCGTCAATAAGTTGGCACAATTTATGCAGGATCCTCAAGAGTCTCATTGGTTGGCCTTGAAACGACTTCTGCGTTATCTAAAAGGCACTCTCCAGGTTGGTATCAATTTATTTCGTTCTTCTCCTTTTTCGCTTCACGCGTTTTGTGATGCAAATTGGGCAGGTGATAGGAACAAATGTGTCTCCACCACCGGCTTCATCATCTTTCTTGGTCGTAATCCGATCATGGTCTTCTCGGAAACAGCAGGCTGTCGCTATGTCCACTACAGAAGTTGAGTTCCGCGCCGTCGCCACCGCTACTATGGAGCTCATTTGGCTCCGTTCTCTTATCTCAGAACTCCAGCTCGTGGTCACTTCTCCCCCTGCTATCTACTGTGATAATTTAGGAGCTACTCATTATGCTGTTAATCCCGTATTTCATTCCAAAATGAAACATGTTGCTTTAGCCTTCTATTTTGTAAGGGAGCATGTTCAGAAAGGGAACCTTCGAGTTCAACATATCTCTGCGGATGATCAACTTGCAGATGCTCTCACAAAACCGTTGCGTCGGCCACAGCTCGAGCCTATTTTCTCCAAGATCGGTCTATCCTTTGGATCGTCCTCCTTGAGGGGGCATATTAGAGATAATAATAATAATAAGGGTACAGAATAATATTAGTATATTCTTCTTAATTGTAGATCTTGTAATCTTAGTGTTTAGGTAACAATATAATTGTGTAGATACTAGGTTACGGCTTCTAGTGTTGTTAGCCGCTTGTCCTCGATATGTATTTATATCTGTTACTTTGTTAATACAATCATTCATTCAAGCAAATACTTTTACAGGTAAAACAAGATCTAAGACCAAACTGAAAACGATTGAGCAGGAGCAAAATTTCAGAAGTGTTGTTGAGGAAAATACAGAGGGGATACTTAAGGGGAAGAATACTGGGAAGTGTACACAGGTGAAGGGGAAAGGTAAGGAAAAAAGGGAAGGAATTTCTAAGGGAAAGAGCAAGGCAATAGTTGAGGAAGAGGAACCTGATTTGCTTGAAAAACTTCCATCTAAAGGGAAGAAAAAAAGGCAAACCAGAAAGGGTAAGAGAAAGAGTAAGGATTCTGACTTCACTAACTCTGAGATTAGTGAAGAGGATGATTCTGATAGAGATTATGGGTTTGAAGAGTATGATGTTTGCATTAATCAAGATGATGATTTGTTTGTTACTAAAGACAATGGCACAATTTTGAATGGTTTAGATGATTTCTTATATCCAAAAGGTAAGTCCACTAAAACAACTTCAGTAGATCCTAAGGAGAAGGTCATTTTGGGGGTGGATAACATAGAGGTGACCTTGAATGAAGAGTTGTTTGACAATTCTGATGAACTTAGGAGCCTAAATGGATCTGATGAAGAGGAAGACACCTACCCAACCTTTAACCCATATGTCGACTTCAAAAGGCCAGTAGTTCTTACTCTAGGTCTAAAGTTTCCTACTGTTAAGGTGTTTAGAAAGACTTTGCAATATCATAGTGTGACTAACAACTACGACTACTACTATACACACAATGGGAAAGATAGAGTGACTGCCCTATGTAGAAATATGTGTGACTGTCCTTGAATAAGAAGAGGTCTAAACTAGGGAAGTGTAGTTGTGGGTCATTGAACCCGTGTAGGTTTAGAGTTCATGCTAGGAAGTTGTTTGGTTATGAAACATTTCAGATAAAGAGTCAGAGGTTGAAACATATTTGTGCCATGTCTAATTACAATAGGAAAGTCACTTCTGAGTACTTAGCTAACAAGTACATTGAGTTTTGGAGAGACAATATTGATTGGAAGCTTAAGACATTCCAAAAACAAGTTTTAAGAGAGGTTGGAGTGCATGTAAGCTACATGACTTGTTGGGCAGCAAGGCAAAGGGCTAAGCTCATTATCTACGGGAATGGGAAAGACCAATATGCACGTATTTGGGATTATGCAGCTGCACTTAAAAAATACAACAATGGTTCCTTTGCTTTTGTGGTTTGTGACAGAATAGACAACCCCCCCCCCCCCCCCAATGTTCAAAAGATTTTACACGTGCCTTCAAGCATGTAAGGAGGGATTTAGTAGAGGTTGTAGGCCAATTGTAGATGTTGATGGCTGCCATTTGAGGGGTGTATACCCTGGTGTATGTTTAGTTGCAGTTGGTTTAGATGGCAACAACAATATATACCCCGTAGCCTGGGCAGTAGTGGAAGTAGAGAATAAAGACACTTGGGTGTGGTTTCTTGAGCTCTTAAGCAATGATCTAGGAAAGGTAGAAGGGGAAGGGTTGACCTTCATGTCTAATAGACAGAAGGGTTTGCTTGACGCTTTAAGTGTCATTGTACCAAAGGCAAAACTGAGATTTTGTGCAAGGCATATCTGGGCCAACTTCAAAAGAAGATTTAGTGGCCAAGTATACACTACAAGGTAAAGTCATTTTAGAGTCGGAAATTTTGGTAGCAAATCTTCAATATTCCGTAGCTAATTGGCTTAGAGACGGAATTTGCGACTAAATTTCATTAGTAGCTAAACGCCTTGTCGCTAATTTAGCTACTGGATTAGCGACCAGAAATAGCTACCAATTTAGCGACGAGAGCGTGGTAGCAAATTTTGAGACAATAATAGAGACAAAAATTCTAGTAGGTATATTAGCGACCGCAAATCGTATAGTAGCTAATTTTGGTACGAACTTAGAGACCGATTCAGTTGTACCAAAATTAGCAACATACTTTTTTAGTATCTAAAATGGCATAAATGTATCTTCTCAAATTTTTGGCATACATGTCATACCCAGCTACATGTCCCTAGCCCTAGCTAGCCCACCGCACTACACGTAGAGCCACACCCCTAGCTCACTAAATCATGCTTGTACGTCCATACACCGCACCACCGACTCTTTTATGGAAATTGTCGGTGAATGTTCGCAAGAGGAATCGAACCCATAACCTTCCCATACTTGGCTAACATTCAAACCATTGAGCCACTTGAAGATTTATGTTTATTTGGGCAATGAATGTATATATGAAGATAAAATTAATCATTAAAATGTGGATTGTAAGGTACTTTTTAAATACTCCAATAATGAGAAAATAATAATATAAATATATTATATCAATACGAAAAATAAAAAATACGTGGTAACAACAACCGATAACTAAATTTAGCTACCAATTTATTTTCGTAGCTAAGAATTTAAATTAGATACTAAAATTGTTACTCACTTGGTTTCGTCTCTATAATAACTACTACACTTATTCACGAATTTACTTTAGTCTCCTAGATAAAAACTAAATACATTATACGTAATTTTTTGTTGACATATATAGAGACGACTCTAGCTACTGACGTTTTTCCGTATCTAAAAACGCAAATTAGATACCAAATTTGCTATTGACTTTATTTAGTCTCCATAATAGCGATGTAATTAGCTACCACTATATTTTGATCTCTAAAATTGAGACTAAATATATTTATGTCTCAAAAGTAGTAGCTAATTTATATATTTAGCGACTAAATTTCAGGCAGTTGCTAAATTAGTAGCTAAACTGCACTTCTCTTGTAGTGATACAAAGAAACATTCTGGAAGGCTGCAAGAGCACCAACAAAGGTACATAACATTTGTGATAATATATCTTCTTCATTTGTTTGTAAATGTTGGTACCTAATCACATTTTTTGTCTTTATCGCAGGGTCAGTTTCTGTCTGAGATGGAAGGACTGAAGTTCCTTTCAGAAGATGCTTGGTCTTTCTTGAATGATATTCCACCAGAGCATTGGTCAAGACACGCTTTCCAGACTAGCTGCAAGTCGGACCTACTCCTCAACAATGTATGTGAGTCATTTAATTCTGTGTTGAGAGAAGTTAGAGACAAACCAATTATTACTTTTCTTGAATGGATAAGAAGGTATGTAATGAAAAGAATGTTTGAAAAAAAAAGAGTGGAAGAGCATATGAAGGAAGGGTGATGAGTTATGTGAATAAGTACTTGTCGTATGCTGCTGATGAGGCTAGGTTCTGTATTTTGTCACAATCTCAGTTGGGAGAGTACGAAGTGGAATATAAAGGTGAAGTAGCTGCTGTGAGTTTGAATGGTAAGTCATGTTCATGCAACTCTTGGAACCTAACTGGATTAACATGCCCTCATGCAATGTCTTGCATTTTGCATAAAAGAATGGACCCTTTGAATTTTGTGGATGAGGCGTACTCGAAAGCCAGGTATATGATGGCATATAAGCCTGCAATTGCTCCAATGCCAGGGGTTAACCAGTGGGAGAGAACTGGTTTACCAGAACCAATCCCTCCAAAGATGAGGACCATGCCTGGTAGGCCCAAATCTAGGAAGAGAAGAAAGGAGATTGGTGAACTAGAGGAAAAACAGGTGAGAAGGGGGAAGAGGGTTAACAAATGTAGCAATTGTGGAGTGCTTGGACACTCCAAGAGGACTTGCAAGAACCCCAAAGCCACTCCAAATCAGATTAGAGTTCCGGGTGGAAGACCTTTGGGAACAAGTGCGTGGACGCAAGAGGTCAGGGAGAAGGCCAAGAAAAGGGATGCTCAGAAGAAAAGATGGAAAGAAGCGCATAAGGTCGGGAATACTGAAGCAAGCACATCTGCTGGGATCGAAACCATCACACAAGCATCAGTCAACAATCCTCAATGAACCTGCATTTCATTTATGGTTTACTGAATCTTGTACGAATACTAGTACTTTAACTTGTGGATTTTGGTTAAACACCACTGCTGGTGTGATGCTACTGCTAGTACTTTAATATGTTGCATTTTGGCTCCTATTTTGCATATTTTGGTTAAACACCACTGCTGATGTGATGCTACTGCTGGGCATATACTACTGCTGTAACGCTACTACGTAGCGCGACTTCTTTTTTAATGTTTATATTGAAGGGCTACTGTATTGGTTAAACACCACTGATGGTGTGACTTCTTTTTTTCTTAATGTAAATTGTAAAGCTACTCTAATTCTACTATAACGCTAATACTATCGCCACTGTCATGCAAAATATATTGACGGGCATATGATACTGATGTACTACTACTACTAATGCATATGACGTACATTTCGTCCACACGTGAACACTTCATTAATAAACAAGTTCGTACATGAAGTCCCTAAATACTAAATTGTTCTTAGTAGTGCATTACATGACGTTAACGAAACTAAAAGACTACTACATCGTCGTGTACTTAGCCACCACTTAGAAGCAAACAATAGCACATATCGCCATTTGAATCACTTTGGAGAAAGATGTACGAGATCTAAGATTATCACGACATTCCATCCTTTTTACCGCATTCATTAAGCTCTCCAATTCAAATTGCATCTTCATTCTAGCATCCTTCAGGCGTTCAACTTCACGATTCAAACTGTCAATTTCAGTGTTGGCCGTTCGCTTCCGCATCTTCAGCTTGTTGATAACGTTTCTTTGCCACTCGGTTTGACTGCGATCGTGCCAACGGAACCATCGACAACCAACTGCACCCGTACTTATATTGGAAAATTTACATTTCTCAAACCGTCTTCCGGGATTTTCCGTTGTCCACGAAGTTAGTATCACAACAAAATGACCACAAAAACATTTGTTGCGGACTTCATCAACAATGCTAGAACTTGATTCCGTAGACATCTTCCATACAACAAACATCACCAACAATGTCGATTTTTTCCAAAAAATATAAAAAAAAAAATTGTGTGCATACTGGAATCGAAGCACAATGTATCAATATGTTTATCACAAGCCTAGAAAACAACTATCCCTAAATCACTAATTTGTAAATGAATAAACCCTAAAAACCAACCCAATTAGTATTTTCTATTACAAAAAAAATGACAATTACGAATTTACCTAAAGAATTACTAAAACAAGCTTAATTTGGAAGAACTGACAAGACTCTGAAGATTATATAATTGATGTGGGATGAGATTTGGAAGAATCGATTTTAGTTGGTTTGGGATGAGATTGAAGATTATATGGGATTGAAGATTAGAATTTAAGGGAGAGGGGTAGTTTGGGTATTAAAAGGCAAAAAAAAGGGTCAAAAATTCAATTTCGCCGGAGAGTCTTGCCGGAATTTACAATTGCAAGTAAATTTTGAACTTTTGTATCTTTTCGACTGTTAAATACGGAGTAATAAAAAAAAATTAAAAGGGAGAAATTTTAATAAGAGCAGCTTTGAAGGGAGTAATTTTTAATTTGCTCTTAAATTAACATGTGGTGTTTCATTGATTGAATGGATTGATCGGGATTGTTTACGAGCAACTCACTGTCATGGACTACCTAGGGCCTATATGCTATGCGTTTTAAGTTATAATCGTTAGAACCCTATTAATTGTGGCGATGTAATCGATTGTATTCTTTTAAATTGGGTTGCCTTTCCGTTTTGTATTGTTTTAAGTTGGACTGACTTCCCTTTTTTTTTTCAACGAAGGTCGCATTTAGTTGCATTACAATATAAGAGAGAGTAGAGATTCGAACCTGGGACCTACTACCTCCCATCCATTTAATTCTTTACCGTTACTATTTCACATTCTCTTTTTGGTAAAACACTTTATCATGTATGTAATCCTCAAATATTTCATCTATTTACACAAAATATCACTATTTTTTCCTTACATTAATTCAAATGAAGTCATAAAACCTTTTGATTTATCAATAATACTCTTGCTTTTTATTACTTTTCTTAAAAAGGGTGAAATACTCCACGTAAAAAGTTGAATGAATGGGAGAGAGTGTTGTCCAGAGTACGGTCCTCAGGTAATCAAGATAATAACACCTTTATTTATTCGAGAAATTTTTTCATCCAAACTTAACGAGAATGTTATACAAAACTTTACTCTGAATTTAACTTGAGTATAACCACACGAATAATTCATAAACTCGAATGGAGAGTATTTAATAAGTCCACACCTCTCAAATACATATGCATTTTTTTTACGTAAAAACTCTATAGATGGGATACTTTGCCACTTTGAATATTCTACGTTTGTAAACAAAACATTGTTATGACTTATGTGATGTGAGTATTAGAATAGACAAGTTTGTTGGCTTAGCTTCCGTGATTCTCTCCTTTATTCGCATATTCCCTTTTCAACATAAAATAACGTTCAACTTCTCTTAATAATACCCCTTTGCTAACTTGTTT
The DNA here is from genome assembly GCA_958450325.1 of Agrostemma githago. Lineage (NCBI taxonomy): Eukaryota > Viridiplantae > Streptophyta > Magnoliopsida > Caryophyllales > Caryophyllaceae > Agrostemma > Agrostemma githago. Next base: position 72,879,074 of record OY288247.1, on the reverse strand, counting down.
ATTTGCTTCTTTGTTTGAGCTTGACATCATAACACATCCCACATTCACATTCTCCGTATGCACTTCCATTCCTACCCTAGCTACATACTCATCCGGTCATCCCATAACTTATAACTAACTATACGAGTAGTAGTAGCCAGAGTACGTACATACATACATGAAAATGTCACAAGTCAAAGATAAGCCGGATCCTGCTGCAGCTGCAGAAGCACCCCAGCAACATTTCCCCAACGGTGTTCTTATTGTCGAGGACGATGATGATATTATTCAAGACTTCTGCTTTGAACCCGATAATCATCATAATGTCTACAACGACTACACCACAACATATCGTAATCTCGAGATTATCGAGGAGGTTGAAGAGACGATGTTAACTTCATCATCGTCGCATAATATTCATCACCGTGACATTCAAACGACTAGTTTGTTCTCAATCGATATAAACAATCTTAGATCCTCCGACGCTAGCAATAGTAATGTGGTGTATGTGGCCGTTGGCAAGAGCGAGTCCAGCTCCGACGCCCTACTATGGGCTCTCGATAACGTCGTTATTCCTCGAACCACTCTTGTTTATCTTGTTCATATCTTCTCTGAGATCAAGTACATCCCTAGTCCACGTAAGTCCCAATTACATCATCATATGTATCGCTTCTCATTTCATTTCATTTTTGTAGTCATGATTAAATTTATATATGATCGTGCCTAATTAATAGGTAAAATTGAATTTGTTTGGTATGGTCGATTTGAATGCAGTGGGAGGAGGATGGGTACACAAGAGTCAAGTGAGTCGAGAATTGGTGGAGACTTATGTCACTAAGGAAAGTAATAAGAGAAGGGAACTTCTTACTAAATACGTCGACAAATGCACTACTCATATGGTAATAATTCTATCACTCTCTTCGTTTCAAATTCATGAGGAAGTCACAAATTTGTAATGGGTCAAATATACAATCAAATTGATAGACAAAAGACAAATCATTTGCTATTTGGTATGCATTTTGATTTGTCTTTAGCTACCATATTTGACCCGTCACCAATTTTTGATGAATATATTATATTTGTCACAGGGGAAACCTACTGTTAGTAGATACGATGCACATTTACTTTTGCTTTTGATCTGATTTTGATTTTGATTTGGAAACGAATAACAAAAAGGTACAAGTGGAGACGATATTGATCGAGAGCGAAAGTGTAGCAAAGGCCATCGTGGAGCTAATCTCCGTACTCAACATTCCTAAGTTGATTCTAGGAATCTCCAAGTCCAATCTAAAGTACATATATATTCCTATACTTTTGCGTTGTCTTTGTTAATATATAGTTTACGTTTGTCAAATGAGTGAGACAATGATACTACTTACTACAGGAAAGTGAGGGCGGGGAAATGGAACGGGAGCATAGTATCAAATGAGGTGGTGCAGAGCGCGTTGGGGGACGGGTGTGAGGTTAATGTCATATGTGAGGGCAAGGACATTATTATGTCTTCATCTTCACACCTTGGACGACAAATACAACCTGATAATGATAATAAGTCTCCAATCACGGTGGCTGCTGCGCAAGGTGATGGCGATGAGGATGAGCAGCATCAGCGTCAACAACAACAACCTCCCAACTCGACTTCCTTTTATTGTTGTTTCGGCTCCTCTCTTCAACCGTGATGATTGGCACTCTGATTATTGTACAAGTTTCATGTTTTTTTGTAATAAATACCTCTAATATGAAGAGTACAGTGTTTGACAGCAACTCCATTAGGGTGAGAATAAAGGTGACACTTGCTTAGTGAAAGTTAGCAGCAATAATAATGAAAAACTAGAATTCAATTAATGCAAACAAAGTTTATTCAAGAGAATAGAGGGTAATAAGACTATAACTAAGAGGAATGGATGAGTATATGTGATATGTATGTTTAAGTGACATGTAAATATATGTAATCGGTTCATTGTTGGAAAATTATTTGTGAGTATAGTATGGAGTACGAGTACCCAGTACCAAACTCAATGGGTACAAGTTTTGCTTAGGTTTGTTCGAAATATTGGCACAACAAAAAACATTGTAACAAAGTAAGTTCTAGTTCGATACCTCGATCGTTGGTGGCCTGGGTCATTGCAACACTTTTAGCATTGCTTCTACCGATTGGCCTATCAATTTGCTATAACATGTTGATGGATTTGGAAATGAACAAATAATGCTATTTTTTGCCGTGGAGTTGAAAACCCGACTGACCATTTTTGATTTCTTCACCAGCAATTCGCTATTTCTAAGGTTGCATTCATTTCCTTTCTCGCTATTTAACTTGTCCCCCGGTACTTCTTACGAAAAAATCTTTGTAAGATGGCACATTGGACCCCCTCCCCATGGTTGATTTCTTCTCAATACCAATGGCGCATCAAGAGGTAACCAAGGTCTAAATTTGAAAAAATGAGGCAGACACTCAAAATTCGAAAAAGAAAAAAAAAGATTTCACTTGGAAAAACACTAAATTTTACTACTATTACAGTAACATACGAGTATATATCTGATACAATTTCTATTATATACAAAAAAAGGACAAAAAATTTGTATATTGAAAATTCGAGTCCATATATTGGAAAAGAATCCCCTCGATTACTCTTCTCCATTACTTATTACTCCGTAATAGTGCGGATGTTATTTCGGAATGATTCAACGATTTCTTATACGGAGTATTATTATTGCTATAAAATGAGTGAAAATAAGAAGAAACACCGAATTGGAGAGAAAGTAATGAAGACGATTCTGAATCGAGATTTGGAGCCCATAGAGGGAGGACTCTACTACATAACTATTCTATTCCCGACTAATTTGAAATTACGGTTTTTTGAACTTTTGAACAGAGACACGTGTCTCAATGTAACTCGGGAATATGTTTTTCTGGAAATCGACCTGCACGCCCAAATGCAAAATTACAAAGATTTGTAATTACCAAGGCTCAAACCCACAACCTCTCAAACACAAATGAGCCTCTTTACCACTAAACTAATTGAACATTGTTGATAAATCATTTTAATATTATTAATAATATTAGTGTTGTTGTGGGTGGGGAGGATATATAATATAACATAATCCGTAACATAATAAAATGACGGTTTTCAAAAAAAAAAAACGGTTTATTATCGAGTTTCATTAATATGATTAAACTTTTTAATTTCATTAACAAAGTTAGTGAATGTAATTAGGAAAGGATGTTGTTGTCTTTTCACATTAAAAACCGCCGACAACCTAATTTCTAGAAAAGTCGGGTTTCTCTAAAGAAAAGACGTTTTTTTTTAAGTGAGAGAAAATAAAATTAAATATGGTGGGTGGAGTTTGAGTGGATATATAATAAGTACATGATAATAACGGAACAGTTTGAAAAATTAAAAACCGCTTTTCAATAACTAATCTGACTTCTAAAATTACATAGCATTAGTTAACTAATCTAATTAAGATAAAGAGTAAGATCGTGTTTTACCTTAAAAAGCGTCGACGACGAAAAACAGCACCCGAGGGAGGAGGAGTGTTGGAAAGGGTTAGGAATGGAGAAGGGGCCCAGTAGACAATAGACAGCGAGGGAATCAGAGGAATCGTGTTGGCTCAAATCGCAAAATATATAATCATCTACTCAAATCAAATCTACCCGCTGGTCTGGTTGATGATGCGATGAGAATGAGAAGATAGATAAAAAGAGAGAACCCCCTCTACTCCTCCGCATTCCTCATTCCTCATTCCTCATTCCTCAATCTCATCGCACTTCACTTCCCTCCCTTCTTCTTCTTCTTCTTCTTCTTCTTCTTCGCCGCTACTACTCGTAAGTTTCACTCTCCCATTTCCAGTTTCACTTACTCAATTCCTTTCTCTTCTGAATCACCATTGACTCTTTAACTTATCGTTTCAGGACTTCATCCATGGCTTCCACTAACTCCGGCGATGATCTTCCCTCTTCAGGTACCATTTCATTTCATTTCATTTCATTTGTTTGTCTCTGATTACAATATGCCCCAATAAAATTGGAAGATGGACAATTCGGCTTTTTCTTTGTGAATTGGATGGATGCGTAGATCAGGAATTATTAGTTTAGGATCAGTATTCCTAGATTTCAAGTTTCAGATATTGGATTTAGGTATGTATCCGAATCGAATTTTGGGATATCTGAAATCCGATTTAGAGAGACTGGTTACTGTCTATGTTGATACCCAACTCTCAAGGCTTACTAGTTACTAGTGCATCACTACTTAAATAGTGTAGCCATTTGAGTTGCATAACTACGTGATCCTCGTTTTTTTGTTTCGTTATAGGTATCTTTTTGTGCACTTCTTTTAGACGCAACTACTTTTGTGGCCGTGTTAGGGTGGTGTCGGGCCTGTGCCTTGAGGTTGTGGATCGGTAGAGGTTGAGTTTTGAGTTAGAGGGGAATAAAAAATTAGAGGGAGGAGGAATGACGGATTTTTGCGCTTCTACTTTGAAAAGTTTAGAGAGTATAATCACTTAATATCAGTTTTGATAAAATTTTGATGGATCGGTTTTGAGAGGCAAAATATAAGTCACGTAAATATCAGTATTCTTGGTAACACTGTGACAAAATTTTGCTGTATTGGTTTTCAGGGCAGAATGTTAGTTTTTTGATAAGATGGAATATCATTGTATTAGCATGCAATTCCGTTATCTTATACTTTTTGTACCATGTCTATGACATAAACTGAAATTTTGCATGTCTTGTGAGTGGACTCTTCCCGTCTCGGGTGTGGCCCAGACCCGTTATGTAATTTCACATGGTATCAGAGCCCACGGTTATGAACTGGGTCTTAAATTAAACTGGGCCAATTTGCCGCTGGGAGTCGCTAATTCGCACCAGTCGGGTTTATAAGTGGGTTCACATGTGAGGGGGAGTGTTGAGAATGGCTCCTAAAACCCAAGTAATCACATGTGTCCCACATTGAAAGATGAGAGAAAGATGATCCACCTTATGAAGCAAGGGGTTACTCCCTCTATTGCCAATTGGTTTTAGAGTGGAACCCTCTTGTGCGTCTCGGGTGTGGCCCAGGCCCGTTATGTAATTTCACAGTAGGACCTAAGTTTAGTGCATTTCAAGGGAGGGCTGATCACCTAATTATTTCTTAACTAGTACGAGTATGTATTTTTTAAGAGGATGTGACTTTGTGGTTAATTGTGATTGATTTACTGAATACAGGTGCTCAGGAACCTAAAAAAACGCAATCAGAAGCATCTGCTGAGCAACCACAATCAGGGCAAGGAGCACCTGCTGCACCAGGACTTCCATTTGCAAATGCCTTTGATTTCTCTGCTATGTCAGGCTTGCTTAATGTATGTCACCGTTCTTCAACGTATGCAATTCTTTGTGATGCTTAAGTAAATCAGATATTAATTTACTCCATATGAAGCACAACTTTTTAATTAGTTCCATTTGTCTCAAGTTTAAGCGAAGTTATTGACATTGATTTCTGTCGCCCATGTCCTGAAAAAAGAACTTACCTATGTATTCTTGGGATTATGATGTAGTTACTTCATGAATATAGGATCCAAGCATTAAGGAACTGGCTGAGCAGATAGCTAAGGATCCGTCTTTCAACCAGATGGCTGAGCAGCTGCAGAAGACCTTCCATGGTGCTGCTGTTGAGGAAACCCCTAATTTTGATACACAGCAGTATTACAGCTCTATGCAGCAGGTGATGGAAAACCCTCAATTTATGGCAATGGCTGAGCGCCTCGGTAGTGCACTGATGCAGGTAAGTTATATTATATTCTGCAAGTTATTTGTTTTTCTGACATCAGAGTCATTCGAATTTCAATTTTTATGTTTTCATGTCTTAGGATCCCTCTATGTCCGGCATGCTTGAGAATTTGGTTAATCCAGCTCAAAAGGAGCAGTTGGAGGAGCGAATGGCACGTATCAAAGAGGACCCTTCTCTGAAGCCTATTCTAGATGAGATAGAGAGTGGTGGTCCTGCTGCCATGATGAGGTTGGTTGCATTTTTCGCTGCTTCTGTTGCCTTTACTATTCGATGCTCAAATTTTCTCCTCCTTGCTCTGTGACATTTATGGTTGTATGTGCTCCCATCACCTTAGGTATTGGAATGATAAAGAAGTTCTTGAAAAGTTGGGTGAAGCTATGGGTCTTGCACAGTCAGGTGAAGGAGCTACATCCTCCGAGCGTCCTACACTAGATGAGGGTGAGGAGGGTGGAAATGAAGAAGATGAGTCGATTGTTCATCACACTGCTAGTATTGGTGATGTTGAGGTAAAGATCATCTGTCTTTTACAGAACTAAAAGAAATAAAAGGAGCATAAAAAAGATAAAAAGATAATCATTGATAATTTCGTTTACCACATATTTGAAAGTAGACCTCAGATTCTAGTTGCTCTTGATTTCTCACACATCTTTTAACGGTACACATTAATTGTAAACTCAGAAGGTTTATCAAATAGAAAAAACTTCTTCCCCGATTTCCTTTGGAGGAAAATGGTAACTAGAGGTTCTTGTTATGTGTAATGTAGGGTTTGAAGAATGCTTTGTCTGCTGGTGCTGATAAGGATGAAGAAGATTCTGAAGGGAGGACAGCCTTGCATTTTGCTTGTGGATATGGGGAGGTATGGTGACGTTGACAACTATTTTTTTCATTTTTTTTTGCAGAAGTAACCACTAGAATCTAGGGCAGATCCTAGTTAGTTTAATTTTATGAACACACTACCTAATGACTTTATCGGCTATGAGCTCTAATGGTTGCTGGTCTGGTCAACGTTATCTGTAGAGAGGCTGAGTAACTCATTTTCAAACATACCGTGAAGTAGACCTAGCAAACGCGTCAACCGGATCGGGTTTGGGTCAGGGCAACTTCAGGTCGGGCCACTTTTGGGTCGGAAAAATCGGGTTTATTCGGGTCCGTCCGGTCATTTTGGGCTCGGGTCATTTTCGAGTTTGTTACTTTCAACTTTTTTAGGGATATCAACTTGTTTGTTATAATAACATTTGGGTCAATTTGGGTTACGAGTTAAACTCAAGGTCTTCAGTTTAGCGGGTTTGAGTTGAGTTATTCGGGTCAGGTCATTTTTGCCACGTCTACTAGTGTGAAGACACAAGTATTTCCCTAAGCTATTTTTTCCCTTTCGCTGAGGCATAGATGGATCCATGATGGATAATTGTAGTGCTCCTACACAACCTAGTAAACAGTTTGCACATACCGAGTTGACATGTGACACAGAGGTTAGGAGTGACTAGGACTTGAAAGAAAGGTTTATATGTTGTTGCCTCTGTCAAATATTTTTGTTAGTGTTACTGACAACTCAATCAAGATGTAAAACAGAGAAATCAAGACAATACCATGACGTAGTGATGTTTGCAATGATTTATCAGAATTCAGATTGCTATTCTCTGTCTAAGATAATTTATTGTTCCGGCAGAGTGGTGTGGGGAAGTGGCTTGTTTAATGGTGTTTGAACGACACTAGGAATAGGAACCATGTTGCCGGTTAATTTTCGAAATGTCCTGGAATTGTGCATTTGTGCTAACGAGACCAAAGGCTCGATTGGCATTACAACTAAAGTTAGCTTTGTTCCTAAAATGAAGTTGATGTATGACATTCATGAGACGAGATTGATCTGATAATGTGATGTCGCTGTCCAGGTGAAGTGTGCACAGGTTCTTCTAGAGAATGGAGCCAAAGTAGATGCATTGGATAAGAACAAGAACACAGCCCTTCACTATGCAGCTGGGTATGGAAGGAAAGAATGTGTAGCACTTCTTCTAGAGAGTGGGGCTGCTGTGTAAGTGAATAATGGCACCTTTGTCTAATTTCTTTGTCTAATATCGAACCCTTTTATGCTGTTTCTGAGACATGGACTGTTGATGCAGTACGATTCAAAACCTGGATGGCAAGACGCCAATCGATGTTGCCAAACTGAACAATCAACATGACGTGCTGAAACTTCTGGAGAAGGACGCATTCCTGTGATTTCAATGTCGTGTCGTGTCATGTCATGTCATGTTATGGGGTGGGGTTATTTGCTAGTGCGTACAATACAGCCGTATGAATGGCACTCGGATTTTCTTCCGTACTTGTGTTTTCCATAATGGCTTTTTTTTCTTCTTCAGATTGTGGTTCTGGTTTGATATTCATGTACAATACCTGGACTGCCACTATTCTTTTCCTCCAAATCTTGAATTCATGTCATCTGCAATCTTAAGAGTTATTGTACAGCTTGTACAATTTGCACCCCATGAAAGGCCGTATTATGTGCGTCGTGCCAAGACTGTTGATTTCGTAAGGTCTTAATCGGAAGAATATCGAAAAAAGAATGCTGAATGCTGATGCTCCCATGGGTCTCGTTAATCATGATACTTCGTACAATGTTTGCCTTCAACTTGACGTTACAATGATGAACCAAACTTGATGAATGCTTGTCCTATCAGTAAGCTGTCAAATCTTACCTTACCTAAGACAAAAAGCCTGCCCCAATCAGCTGAAATTGACCATTATCATGGGTTCCAGATACACAAACTCCTTTGGGAGATGTTTTACGATTATTGTATTTTGAGATCTTATAATTACATGAAGGTTTTACAGTATTGTTATCACGAAACTGACTCATAGGAGACATGTTATTCCTAATATGAGGAGACACTCAAACTTTACCCACGTGTTTTTGACCCCTGTTCATTTGATTTGAAACCACTCTTCCAAAAATGGCCTAATTTGAAATTACTAGAAACAATGATTTCACACAATAATATAAACTAGGTTCTAATTTAAAGCAGGGAATTGTTGGAAAACTATTTTTCAATGGAATAGACTAATAAACCAATCACACTTACAACATACTCCCTCGTCCCTCCCCTTCTCTCTAACTTATATCTTCCATGTTGGCTTTTGAAAAGTTCTTAGGGAGGAAGGAATATGTGAAGAAAAATGAAGGTAAAAAAAAGAAAGTGGTGTCACAAACAATAGGAACCACAAAATCTATACAAAAAATGAAAGTGAATATCTTAGTGAATTTTTCTAAAAATGAAATGTGAAACATCTCAGTGAATGAGAGAGAGAGTACATAAGACTTGAAACTCGAACTAGAAATAACCCAACCCATCTCAAATACACCTAAATTGACTTAACTTTATCTAGACACTACCGGTTTACTGTATCTTGTCCTCTTTCCTCCATTCAATTCTTTAACTAGGCTCATCATTTCTCCTCACAAAAATGACCCTCACGGTATGAATTGAATGGATGAGAGAGAGTAACAACTAACAATGTCGAAAACCAACCAACTCAACCCACCGCAATAGTTTGCCTAAAATACTAATAGTACTCTGTGTATATAAAATTCAAGCAAGCACACATTGATCTGAAAGCTCTTTTATTACATTAACAGTAAAAACGGTTTTAAACGCTGATTATAAATTACTCATAACATGCATATCTGTTATAATCTCAATATTTATATCATGAAAAAAAAGGTAAAAGGTAATAGAAGGAATTGTAAAAAGGAAATGGGGTTATATTTGTGCAGATTTAGGCTTTTACAACGGTTATATGCGTCACAAATTTATTACGGATCAAATATGACTCACATGAATAGATAAGATAAGTAAGAAAATCTAACTACTCCGTAGTAACAAACGATTTGTCTTATCTATTTACGTTGACATATATTTAACCCGACATAAATTTAAAAAGAAAGTAAAAAGTGTTACGGGTGTGAGTTACTCCGTATGTTGCAGTGGCAGTTACTAAAGTTAGTACTCGTACCTCTCTCTCTCTCTCTCTCTTAAATCAATCAAATTACTGTATTACTGCCTACTACCACTACTATATTTTCTCTGCAGATTAATTTCATTTCGTACTCTCACTCACTCACTCACTCCCTCTTCACCTTCTTTTGGTGTTGCCTGGAATTATGAGTGAGAATCTCAAATTAATTTTAGATTAGATTAGATTAGATTAGGTATAGAATCTACTAATCTAGGGTATACACAATAATAATAATAATAAACAAAAGGGTGTGTGTGTGTGTGGTGTGGAGGGGGAAGGAAGAAGAAGAAGAAGAAGAAGAAGAAGATGGGGAATGTAAATGGAAGAGAAGATGGAAACCCAGGTGCTGTTGATGAAGATGAAGATGATGTTGATGTTGATGTGGATGATGATGTTGATGATGTTCCTCCTCCTCCTCCTGTTGCTGCTGCTGCTCCTCTTCCTGCTGCTCCTCCTCCTTTACCCATGGCTCTCTCTCCCACTTCCCTCCATTCTCCCCTTCTTTTCACCCCTCAGGTTCCTAATTTCAATCCCCTCCCCCCTCCCCCTTTCTTTCTAATTTACTGTTTGCTGTAACTAATGCTGATTGATGCTATTATCACCCATCTTTCTAATTACAGTTTCTAATTCATCTGGGTTTTTCTGATTCGATGTTATTATCCATGTTTGTTGCTTCAATTTGTTACTTCTAGATGGGATTTTGATCATAGTTGATTTTGGTTATTTGGGTCTTTCTGATTCCAAGTGATTATCTTTGTTTGTTGCTTCAATTTGTGTCTTCTAGATGGGGTTTTGATCATGGTTGTTTATGGTGGCTTATAAGTAATCGGTTTCGAATGATGATTCATGTTAGTCAAAACCCAGGTTGGTTTTGGTGTAGGCTCATTCATAAACAGTTTCAGATGATAATTCTCATCATCTGGCCCCAAATTATTTTGATTCTTTTGTTGTTGTTGTTGGGGTTTATCCAAGATCTAGTGATCTACTCTTATCTTTCTGGTATGAATCCGCACTTAGTCAAATTACAACAATACCTCCATCTTAACCACTAGCACATTTGACAACGAATAACTCGAGTTTGGCTGTATTTTTGGGTTTCCCTGCATTAATCACTTAGTAATGGGGGTTTAGGATTACATTGGAGTGAATCATTTGTGCGATCTAATATCAAGAGCTATCATGAAGGGTTTCTACTTATATTTGCTTTTACTTTTACATACACAGCTCCCTGTGGCTCCGATACAGAAACCGGATGAGTTGCATATCCTAAATCCGTCATGGATGCCTCCTACATGGCCAAACGAAGAATTGAATTGCGAGCATGGTATTCCAACGATGATAACGTGGGGTCATGGTGCCAAGGAAGTGGCTGTGGAGGGTTCATGGGACAATTGGAAAACCAGGTTTTGTGCTGTCCTTGCACTTCCGTGATTTTAACATTGGCTATGGAAGGATTGCAACTATGTTATGCCTACCGTTAATTTCTTTTTATCTAATAGAATAATTGATGCGATTCTTTTCTTTCCAGAAAACCTCTGCAGAGATCGGGGAAGGACTTTACCCTGATGAAGGTGCTCTCTTCAGGAGTTTACCAGTATAGGTTTATTGTCGACGGTATGTGGAGATACGCTCCTGATTTGCCGTGGTCCCAGGACGATTCTGGAAATTATTACAACGTTTTAGATCTGCAGGTAAACTCTTTTTCTCTTTTCTATTCACACAAAGACCTGATTTCCGTTGATTCGTATGCAAATGATGCAAAAAATCCTGGCTATATATTTTTCAAGCTGCAACCAGATGCGAATATACAGTTGCTCTTGATGGATGTGATATCTGTGACTAATTTGGTTAATGAACCATTTCAAACAAAACCTTAAGTTGTTTAAAAATGCAGGAGTATGTCCCAGAAGATATAGAGAGTATATCTGGATTTGAGGCGCCACAATCTCCGGATTATAGCTACAACAATATGGAACTTAGCCTAGAAGATTTAGGCAAAGAGCCGCCCATTGTTCCGCCACACCTTAGCATGACTTTACTGAACGTGCCATGTCCGCCACCGCCTCTGACAAGACCTCAGCATGTAGTTCTTAACCATCTATACATGCACAAGGGGAAGAGTGGTCCAGCTGTCGTCGCTCTTGGTTCTACACACAGGTTCAAGGCTAAGTATGTGACTCTTGTACTCTACAAGTGTATCTAGTAGTCACATACCCATACTACCTCCATAAAAATGAGTTGAGTGATTAAACAACTGATGTAATGATGGTGGATTAAGTAGACCGTGATTTGTTTGCGTCAAATGCCATACTGTCTTTTGTTTACCGTCTTTCTCTTCCCCTCCCTCCCTCCATCCATCCACCCATAAATAGCCGCGGCCATCTTATTGGGGCCGTCCCTATGTAAGTTACCGTAAGATGTACCGACTTGCTGTGTAACTGTGTATCAAAAGGTGGTTTTGGGGGCTGTTTATGTTACTGCCTTACTGCTTTAAAATACACTCCAAAACCTTTACACAAGTTCTCGTTTGTGACATGGTTATCCGTCACTTTCTTATAACCGGTCAAATACTATCCATTTGCATAGAAAAAGACAAAATACTAAAAAAAAAAACATACTGTATTTGAAAATGAATAATATTTCATCTTAGCGTATACTGCACCTTTGTTTAACTCAACTTCACTGGTATAACCTGAATTGTCTCAGGTGTCATCAATGTGAGTTAAAGGCTGCAGTGGGGGATTATAATACTGAGTGAGTTAGGATTAATAATTGATCATGAATGTGATGATGTATTAGTGACAGAATTGTGGTGACAATTTCTGTGAAGTCTATATCATGCTGCACGTGCACAATATCATAAGAATTAATAATCATGCTAGAATTTGAGTATGTAGTGTCACTTGATATGGGGGTATATCATATGAGCATGTCAGTACTAGTAGTAGTTGGATGTCGTTTGTCATTGATGAGTTGTAAACTTGTAATTCAAACAAGATAATCGTACTACTAATATGGCACCTACTGACTACTGACTACCACTAATAAATCACTTTTATTGGATTATTACCTTTTTATTTTCGACTTTGTAAAAATTGGCATCATATTTGGTTCAGTTAAAAAAACACTACCACTTTTATCCCGTGAAATGTCTCATTTTTTGCACAAAACTCTCGTGTACTCTTCAATCACCGAAGGGAGCGTTTGATTTGGGGTCATGTCTCTCTTTCGCCAGGAGGCCTTATAATGAAGTCCCTTGGCCATTGAAACCGTAAACTTCAAAGACTCAGCCTACAATATCTGAACTGCGTAGTAAATACAGTGTATAATATGGTAAACAACATGCCTTGAGCAGTAACATCTTGGTTGCAGTACCAATAATTTATACATGAGTACCTGAAATAACTGGTCATGAACAGTGCTACCTATTATCTCTCACAACTCACAATACAATACAATGTAATAATACACTAATTATCATTTTGGTTGCATAAATGTCAAGTTAGAGGGCACAGAATAGCGTGTTCTCAAGGGGGAGCGATCCCCTTTTTCAGAAGCATGTCATAAATCCGGTCAATTTTGGCAGCCTCCAAATCAACCAACCGGTGAGCGTCCACTTGAGTGGCCACGTTGCCGCTGAAGATGTTGACAGATAATGTCTGCTGCACCTTGAGATACAAGTGTGACGATATCTTCAGTTCGTGGCACAGCCGTTTCTCCTGACAAAACATTCCACAAGAGTTAGATAATAGAAACACAATACACTTGGGCCCTGTTCCTGTTCTTTTCGGCTGAAGTGAACTACTTACAGCTTCAGAAAGCAAGTTATGATCTGAAGCGACGCAAGAGGGATCCTCTTTCCCTCTCTCTCCTCTTTCTTCACTTTCTCTTCTCCTCTTCTCTTCAAGGTATTTATCCGCCTCCGCGGATGTGCGACATCCTGCAGCTCGTGCTTCCTGCACTACACCAAGTCATTTAAGCATATCTATATTTCTTGAAGTAACAAGCAAAATGAAGACCACCAATAGTAATTTGCCTGACCTTGAGCTCCTTGATTCGCTTAAGGGTGCGATGTTCCGCAATAATAGTCTGTAGCATATCCTCATGATCTTCCTTGGAGTGGAAGCGCATGAATGGATCATATTGACGGCATATCGCCTTCTCTTCTGCTGACAAATCCTTCTCGAAGGAATTGGGATATAATAAATTTCTCTCGATGATGAAATCCTTTCTTCTAGTCCTCTCATTAAGCCTGCAAATTAGCAATCAATGCAAGATTTTATATCCACGTGACCATGTATATGCATTCCCGCTACCTTAGTGTAGAATGAAGAGAACGAGCTACCTTTGACAGTAGATATGCAAGACTTTCAGTTTCAGTTCACGCTCCTCTTCTGTGTCAGCGTCCTTAAATTCCATATCTGCAAGCAACTGCTCAGCATCGACATCATACTCTGGATCAAATTCACGGCGCTTAGGGTTGTATCCACTTAAACTCACTAAGGATGAATCTTCCTCTTTCGGAGGTTTCTTTCCAATGGGATTCCTTTCCACCTGAGAATCTACAGTTTTATGGCAAACATAAGCTAAAATGCTAATGCAAGTAGCATGGTTACAAACATGACATATTTAATTGGATTTAACTGCTCAGTTCTGTGACAGCATTAGCAAAAAAGACACATTGAACAAGCATTTTAACCAGGTTTTAATGCCCAAGTATTTAGTTGACCTTCAGTTTTTTGTCTTCTCCTTTGATTCTTGTTGGTGAGCAAGTAACAGACTGACCTGTATTTTGGATGAATCGACTTGATGGTCCTCCCTTCTGTAAATCGTCAACACTGACAATCGTAATAGAGAATTTTCACATCATCTGTTGTAGCACACTAGCATTATGGAGTATTCAATAATAAAGGAATGATAATCATACATGACTATTGAAGGAGAGAATGTAGGCTCTGCTTTTAGAGTGTGATCACCAAATGGGGTTGACCCTGAAATAGACATCGATCACTGTGTACTCATTCTCCTTGTAAAAAATTGTTCAAAAATTTGCAGATTACTTATATAAAGGCATAAGCTTTGACCATCTTGATCGATAAAATAAAAATTCAAGTAGAAAACTACTCAAAATGTACAATGCACACCTTTCTTTTCATTGTTATTTTCCTTTGCCATAGCTAGAAGATCATTCCTATTTTTCCCAACGACATGAGTCATGTCCTACAAGTGTAAAATTTACCATGTCTTTAAGAAAAATATCACAGGGAAAATTGATTTCAAGCCGTCACATATCCCATACCGGTAAGGGGAAAAAGGGGGAGTCTAGGTACACACTCCTGTAGTGGCTAATGCACTGTTCTTTGCTCTTTGTACCCACGTGCTCTGCAACCTCCGCCCAGTTCCCAAGTCCATACATTTCAAGTCCCTTCAAGAAATGATACAACAAATATAAAGAGCAAGAATCCCCAATTATCAGCAAGGAATAATCAATAAATATGACTGATAGAGAATACCGCACCTCTAAAAGCAGTATCTCTTCATCTGCGTTCCAGTCGGGAGTCATCAGTGGGAAGGATAAACTGTCCTGTTATATAATTTAAACCCAACAACATTAACTGTTATGCCTGAAAACTTGTTCCATTTGGGAGGCGAAAGAGAGTTGACAGACCATAACCCGGTAAAAATGATTGCTTTTGTGCGGTTGCATTTCTGCTCCAACTGAAAAGCACTCTACACACAAGTCAAAGTCGGGGCACATGGCACATTTGATACGAATCCGGCCGGTAATATCTTTGTTACAGTAATTACAGTGATACAATGCCTTTTTTCCATCGCCTGTTCCTTGTCCTGTGCTCATCACAGAACAAGCGATGAGTATAAGAAACTAAGAAAGTGCATCTCCAACAAGTAAAAACTCCTCCTTCACATTCCTTTCAACACACACCATCCTTGTTATGGAATTTACCGTGATCAATCGGTTTACTATCAAGTCATGTCTTACCACAAGTAATACTATAAAAAGATTCACGTTTCATGGTCAACATACGTAATAGGCTGCTATCCTTATATCACCATACTTAAGATTAGGACAACCTAATCTCCCCCACTCACCCATTAGTCACCGGAGAGTCATTTAGTCATATTTGGTATTGCTTACATTGTGGTTTATCATTTGACATCATCTAATGTCTTACCATAGGAAGTATATAGGTCATCAACAACACCAACAACTTCAGAGCCTTTGTCCCAAAAAGATTTGGGGTCGGCTAACATGAATCAATATCAGAAGTCCTCAAGTCGTCATCCAATTATCAAAATCTCAAATTTGTTGTTCAACCAATATGATGAGCTCTAGCTAATCTCAGCGTCTCTCTAATGATTGCGGCTTACTCTAACTACCGTTTTGCTTAAAGATCGGAAATCGCCACAGTCAGTCACTTCATCACAACTCAACTACCTAGCACTTATGTCAGCAATCACCTAATTCAGTATAACTACTGGTCCTTGTTTACTTACTGCCTTAGTTTTATCATTGTGTGTGGAACAAGGGAATACCTCCAAGGGCAGATTCTATATTTTCTCCACTTGACGCGTTCTTTTTTCTTCTCGACCTGCAAAAGCGAGAAAAAAAACACACACACAAGATAATCATTTAATCAAAAGCTCATCAAACCCTGTTCTTTTAGACTGAAATTTAATGAACCGACTTGCGAAAAAACTGAATAGAAATAAAGTCGGAAAGAAAAGGGCCTAAATCGCTTTTGATTAACAGTTTAATCCCAATTCTAACTATCTAAATTTGCTTCTGAAACCAACATTTTTCAAGTAGCCAATGTGTCAGGGGATTCGAACCCAGGTCATGAATTTAGCATCTAATCTAGCTGAAATGTGCAGTGTGAGCAATGAGCATAGGGTCAGTGAAGACATGGTTAGCACTTAGCAGTTGAGTCATAAAATTAAGGAAAACACAAGGCAAAGATCCCAGAAAACCTAATATAATCAAATTGAGCAACAGCAATTTGTCAGCAATTAAACAACAAAGATTACAACTTTGAGAGTAAAAAGAGGAGTCATTGAAATTGAATAAATGAGAAAGAAGGAACCTTTGAGTTGGGTCATCATCAGAATGGAAAACACCACGAGAACGACCCATCACTTTATTTGTGTTTTGATTGATCGATTCATTCACTGTAACTCTCAACTCCCAATAAATTTTGTTCCAATCACTTCATATAAACAACAACGTGTTTTTCATAGAACTGGAAAAAAAAAAACCGAAGATGTGTTCAACCGTTCAACTGTTCAACGGAGTTAGAGTGGACAACATATTTCATGTTCGAATCTTCAATATTGTTGGTCCAGATTATTTTCAGTTCTAATCAATAATGTTCATTCTGATTTAGTACATCATTTTTTTTTTCCTATGCACATCATTTCTTCTCACAAAAACAATCTCACGTAAAGAATTGAATGGATGAGAGGAAATATGAAATACTCCCTCCGTATTTTTTATATGACGTTTTGTTTTTTTGAGGTGAGACTTTGACTTTAATTTTGATGTAAATATATTATTCCAAAAATTTTAAAAATTGCACCATAAAATTTCTTATCAAAAAAGCTTTCAAATGAGTATACATTTCATAGTATTTATTCTTATATTGTGAGAGATATTGAAGAGATAAGGGGTTGTCTCGAAAAGTGATAATGACTTATATTAAAAAAACAGAAGGAGTAATATTTAAGTTAAGATTAATTTTAGTTAATCTTAATCAATTCAAGTCACTTGGTTCATTTCAATTTAATTCAACCCCGTTAAATAAGTTAAGTTAGACTAAGTCTTTCTCATTTAAATTCAGTTCAGTTTATTTCAGCCCAACAAAGTGTTTTAAATAAGATATATTCCATTTAGGTTAGCTTAAGTTGACAAAGTGGTATGAGCTTGAATACTTTATTACTCTGTATTTCTTTCGATTTAATCCAATGGTTACATTTGATTTTTCACGGTCTCTAAGATACTCCGATTGAGACCGTGGAATTACTATTTTGACCTCATTTTTTATCATCATGCATAAGCTTAGTGTGAAACACACTTTATGATTTACTTAAAAGCCAAAAATGGTAACCACCATTAGTGTTAGACCATCCCATTTGAGAATTATGGTTACATTTTAGCGTTGAACATAGTATTTTGTGAAACCTTTTTTTTATACGAGTAACAAATTTAAATATGTTAGTACTATATGTCAATTGGATTATGAATAATCGATGTGAATATTGTGAAAAATTGACCCCAAATAGTGAATATAACCATTAGATTAGATCAGAGAAAATAGTTTATTTTCACTATGAGATTGGAGTTTACTCCTCATTTTCTATATTCTCATCTTCAAATAAGCCACAACCCACAGGTCAACGTCATCAAGTTGGTGATAGTAATAATTATTCTAAGTCAACTCGAGTCGAACCAGGAGTAGATTCAGGTGGGATCCATGGGAATTGGTGCACCCGAATCTAGATAGCCTTCAGTATTAGTAACTACGGAGTATTAGCTAATATCGCTATTAGTAACAAATAGGAGTAATTGATTGTGGTCGAGTAGTTAAGACTTAAGAATGACTTATGTTATCGTGATGACCTTGGTTCTAGACTTCTAGCCTTGGTGTGAACATTTTTTTAATATGCGAACCCGCATCATTTCCATGAAAATTTAACTTAAGATCAATGTGAAACACTTGACCATGTGTACTGAAAAATCATGAAGTTACATGTTCGTTGCTTTGTTTTCCATCTACATCGTATAATTTTCGAGAAATTTTGTCTAAATTATGTATGCCTTTCGTTGTGAAATTTTTTTTATGGCAAACCATATACGGAGTACAATTTTGCATGCGTTAACAATTAACACTAGTAAAGAATCTATCATTAGTAACATTTGCTCAGTATGAGGTTTAAAAGTTGACCTTTATTTTGAAGGATTTGGTTTAGTTCGATCATGCGAATTGCTAGCTACTACATGTTGCAACTCCTATAGAATGGTGCAACCTATACCTTCATCACCCTCAACATCGAGTCTAACAACAGGCATGAAAAACGAAGTCTAATCACAAGTCTAGTAAGCGAACATGTCCTCCGTATTCAACTAGTACCCCCGCTCAGGCAGATAAAGAACGTTTAGATATGACGTCAAATGATATTCCATTCTGCTGAAGTCGATCCTGAAGATCCGTGTGCCCAAACACTATTCCCGGTGGAAAAACACCTCCTTTAGGTAGCTCGTCACGCTGGCATAAGGTAATTAGGGCACATTGCATCAATATAATTGGAGTGGTTATATAACCAATCTCTGGTCCTGTTACCCTTGTCACTATTTCTGTGTCGGGTTTCCTCTTCTCCAATGGCTCCACCGTGCTGCTGCCACCAAATCCCTGCCCAACAAACCACATTTTGAAGCTTGCACTATCAACCTCTGATTCACTAGGACCCTTCTTTTTGAACCATCCGAGACTGAAGATTGAGGGGAATTTCAGAAGCAGTGTCCTTCCCAATGAAAAACTACCAAAAAGCCCGATAAATAAACCCACAGTGATGATCCTCAAGGTGCCTAGCAAAGATTTTGTCCCGATCTTCACCCCGAAATGGGCGGGCTTCACAGTGGCCCAAAACTTCTCTCGTTTAACAATCTGGTCAGGGCTTTCGCTTGCTCCAGGAAGCCCATTTGGGTTTTGGGTTAAAATTGAAAGTGTTCTGCGAACGACAGCGGCATCAGCAGAAGGTAGCCTCACTGCCCAAAGGCCAAGCTCTTTTTGTTGCTCAATCGTGGGTCCTTTTGGTGGAGGAGGGCCAGGAATCTGCAAGGAATCAATATATAGCATGAATGAATTGTGTAAGAAGTGACCAGCAATATATAATATCAGGAAAAGTCATTCCAGACAATGGGAACATCTTATGTTGTCAGAAAAAGGAAACAAACAAACTTCATCTCAAGCCAGTTGGAACCAGAAATAGAAATCTGAAACAGTTGCATATACTATCACTTTGTCGGCCACGTTACTTCAACACAGCAGGCTCCTCGCGTGTTGTGTAACGACACAACACCACCCGACATGCGATACACACTGGATACAGCATGAATAGCTCGGTATTTCTTTTAATACTACAATTTGCAAGTCAGCTGAGGAAGGCCAAACTTGGCTTCATTTAAAATTTGTAGTTTGATTTTTCTTTTCGCATAAAGCATAAGACATGTGTGAAAAGCGTTGATTTACTTCACATTTAATTGATGAAAATAAAATAATTAAAACAAGAAATCAATTAGAGCCGAACTCGATTCTAGGTTTAGTACAAAGTAGTCCTCATCTCTACAAGTCAAAGAACATGATAGCAATGTGGTTCATCTAAGCCATCTATTAAAAGTACTCAATTTCCTAGAATACTATATTAAGTTTATGATTATTCAAGCTTCAAAAGTTTTATCCTATCAAAGCTAGACCTACACGGCCGGCTAGCAAATTTACCCTTTGATCGGATATGAAAGTGAAGATTGGGATTTGGAGGGGAGGTTGGATCCCTTCATTTCCCTCCTCTGAGGCAAATTGCTTCCCTTCCCCCTACCCCTTTTGTATCCAAACAAGACCCTAAGGGATCATAATCCTTGTGGTGCTCATAAGAACCGTGACCAATTCACGAAAATCACAACTAGAACGCACTACCATCATACAAACAAATACCCACAAATTGATTAGATCCCCGGCCGCAATGATAAAATTATCAAAAGATCATTAGCCTACACACCTCAGAAGAGTCAGAGTAAGAGGTACAAGGCGCTACCACGTCACCAATTCTAAGTTACTACGTCATTCATTGCATAACTAGTCTAGCTTAGCCGGCCATGGCTATGCTGAATTTCCACTTGGGAGTTCAGAGATATTGGGGCTGCCACGTTTCGACCAAAACTTAAGGTGATGATCGAGGCCCAACCATTATTTCTTCTAAACAAAGAATGCAAATCGAATAAAAACAGTCACTGCTAAAAACAGCATCAATCCTAAACCAGACAAAAAACCCAGATGCTGCATAAGTGCATATACTTAAATCAAGAAACGGAAACGAACCAGAGGACGGGGGCGAGGAGGGCGAGATCGCCTCAATTTCCTCAAGTCATCAGCATTAGCAACACCAAGAACAGCAGACTCATAAGTTGCGAAATTCCCCACAATCCTCTTCTCACTCTCCAGGCTCAGATACGCCTCAACCCGATTCAAACCCGAACCCGAATCCCACTGCCGCGAGTTGAACAGCAGCCCAAGCTCAGCAGGAACGGAGTCGAACCCACAAGCGGAAATGACCAAACTACCCTTCTCAACAGCCTGATCGTGGTACTCCACCTCCATCCTCTCCATGAACTCCGGCTCCCCGCAAATATCCAAGTAATCGGTGCCGGATTCGACGCAGGCTCGAACAACCGGGTCGCCGTGGCGGCGGAAGGGGCCGACACAGTTGAGGACGAGGCGGGCGGCGGAGGCGATGCGGTGGAGGGAGGAGGAAGAGGATGTGTCGGCGGTGAGGATGGGGAGTGTGGGAGGTGGGGTTTGGTGAAGTTGGTTGGATGCCCATTGTAGGGTTCGGGTTAGTTTTTGCGGGTCGCGACCTGCGATTGCTAGGGATTTGAGTGGGGAAGACGGGGTGTTGTAGAACTTCAGAGCTTCTCGTAAGACGTACTTGCCTGTAAATCCTGATGCTCCCAAGATCACTATGTCGAATTCCCGTTGTTGCGCCATTCTTCTTCTGTGATTTGCTTAGTACTGTACTTTAGTAGTTCGGGCACACCGCATACGTTACGACTTTGGGGATAGTGTATTTATACGGAGTATTGATTTAGTACTCAGGGCATGTACAATAAAGAGGATGTACCCTCCTCTTAGCTCTCTCTTTCCTCTAAGAGGAGGTCCTCTCTATTGTAATGTCTTTCTTGGGCATCCTCTTAACAAGAGGAAGATGACTTCTCCCTCTTCTCTGTTGTGGTAGAAAAATTGAAGAAGAGTAGAGGAAGAAGATGTAGATAATGAAAAATGTAGTAGAGAAAGAGAGCATGAGGTGTCAAGAAAATAGAGGGAAAGAGAAGAAATAAGAGGATGGAAATGTCCTCTCTAATGTACTATAAAGTGATTAGAAATTTGCAATTATTTATGTGAAAGGTGGCACATTTGCAATACAATTATCATGAAATCGTCTCCCCGATCATGAATTATATACTCGTATATTCATGAAATGTGGCAATGAAAAAAATGTATGTACGGAGTATTATGTAAGTGGACAAAACTGTAAGATATGCAATGAACAAAGTGTGACATACATACTTGAGATTAAAAGTTGAAACATGCGTATTATGTGTAGATTAGTACTCTAAACGTTATAGGGTGCTATTTACATCTTATTTACTCCGTACATCATATAGGAAAGGTTCATAAGTTGTCGCAATATAAATGTCGCGGCTAAAGGTTGAGTGGTTGACACCTCAAACGACGCAGTTTCGTACTAAAATCCTAAAACAATTATTCAAAGGCTTCAAAATTGATTTTAACTATCCCGACTTAGTAAGGTAAGCTGATAAGTGATTCCGAACGTAACTAAATCACCTTTAATTCTACACTCACATGAAGCTCAAGCTCAAGTTTTGCCGTGAAGGGGACCCCTTATGAGCATTTTATTACTACTCACTAGGTTTATCATATCCTAGCGGTAGATATATGTAAGGTTTTTTTTCTTTTTACATCCATGATTATAGGCGGCAATAAAAGAGAATTGAGAAGGAGTTGAAAAAAAATACAGGGACAGTCGCAAAAATTAGAGAAGAAGACGATCTATTGGCCTTGTTGAATATCTGTATCTGCCTTCAGACCTGCAGAAAGTTCCCATCTCTGCTGTGCAGTCACTAAAGTGATCAGCACTTGTTGATATCTTTCGAGCAGCTGCGTTTTCCTCGTAATCCTGTATAAATGAATCATGACTGAGCAACTTCGGCCAAAGTTACTCGCTCAAAAATGATACTAATACAGTAATAAGGAGTTAATTGTAAGATTCGTACCTTGGATTTCATCCTTGAGTAACGAGGTGTTAAACAGGGATTGACATCCTTCAAAAACATGTCTGGACTGTTGGGAACTGGATCATCAGAACTAAAATCCTGACATTGTTTGGTTATTTGTTTTACTTAGTTCCCAATATAGTGATTTTGATAAATGCAGGGAAAGTAAGTTGAGTAACTCATGTAAGCATGCATACCGGAGAATTAGCAGCTTCTTCATCATCATACACTGAAGTCCTCATCATATTAAAACTGTCATCGCTCTTCCTCGTGTAATTTGCAGCCTTCACCTACATATGCACCACATATCTCAATTCAAATACGAGCAACGCAAATACACAATGATAGAGCAAACATGAAGACAGATAACAATCTTTTTCGACTGCTAGTAGTTCTGTAACATATCACCAATCTTCCTTATGTCTTCGGTTTTCCAACTCCACTTCAACATCTTATCAATTGGCACTATGAGTCCAACAAACAACTATACTTTTCACCTTGAATATGATTTAGGATCAAACTACAGTGTGATTACCAACTAGCTAGCCTGGATAATAAACTCATTCCCTTTCTTTTTGGCTTATTTCAGTTCAGTTAAGCTCACGTTAGCTGGAATGAACAGGGTCTTATGCTCACATTTTCGATTATAAGGGAATTGGGGTTTTGCATAATGTACCTCTGCAAGGTCTTGTGTAAGGCATTGAAGCTGACCGGTGAGAGACGAGATTTGCTTCTGAAGAGTCGGAATAACACGTTTAGCCTGCTTAATTTCGGAACCTTGCTGATCTAAAAGATCTTGAAGCTGAGAATTCATGTCATCCGGGAACAAGATTGCGCTCTTCAACGCCTTTATCTCTTCCCTTTGCTTTAAACACAAATCCTTTAACTTCTCCACCTAATAGTTTTACCAACAACACAAACACATAAGTACCTCAACTTCACCTATAACCTCCTACAAAAATATAATATTGGGGGCTGTCAGGACTTGAATCGCGACCTTTGGTAATGTTACGCTGGTTTTGATACCATGTTAGATTAATCATCTCAACCAAAACCGGTGAAGGTTGAGTCTCGTACACGTTGATTTGCATTATAGTGTTTATATTTGATAACACAAATCACGAATGCCTAAGGCTGGCAATATTTTTTCGATTAATTCATCGCAATTTGAATAAATAGAGTAAATAAATGAAGGAATGAAAAGGGGGGAAATTGAAGTTACTTGAGTGGTTCGATCAAGGAGCAAGGAATTGAGATGATCAATGTCAGACTCGTACTGCTTATTCAAATTCAGCAGCTCCCTCTCACTCCTCAACACCATGGCCAACGTCCGAGTATTCTCCTTCACCTCCGTCAACGCCTTTCCCTTCACCTCTCTCGAACTCGGTTTCTCGCTTCCTTTTCCGAACAGCTTCCTAGTGAACTTAGATCCTTTCTTGACGTTATTAACATCCTCTGCTATGAAGACAGGTGGCTGAGGCAGCACATTTGGCTTACATTTCGAGCTCAACTTGGAAGTAGTAGTAGTTGAAGTAGTAGACCTCTTCTCCATGAATTTCTTCACCATTGTCGCGAAATTAAGTTCATGTTTGGTCTTGACGATTGCAGAATCGTTTGATTTGGCGGGTGGTTTGGGTCGTTTGAGATCGGCGGAGGAATGCGAATTGAATGAAGGGTAACGGGATGAGGAGGAGGACGACATAGGAGTATTAATTATGGCGGAAATTTGTGATTAATGAGGCAAATGAGATTTGAAATTGAAATTGGTGGATAAATAAAGTGATTTGTATGGAGGTGAAATTGGTGAATGTGGGAGAAAAATGTAAGGCGTGGGGCAGCTGCCAGCAGGAAATTGTCGGAAGAGCCGTTTGAAATTCTTCGGATTCAAAAATAAAGAGGCGGGAGATGTCTATAATCCAATTTATTAAAAAAAATACTCGGTGCTGAATTGCTGATTCACATAGCAAGGTGCAGAGTAAATAGCATTGGTTAAAGTTCCTTATTAAATTATTTCATCGATACATCAATCCAAATTACTCCGTATTAATTATGAAATTTCTTAATTCTTCTCAACGGTAGAAATTTCTTATTTTCTTTGTGATCCCCTCTTTTTCACTCTTTTTCCTACATGAAACTGGTTTCTTACTTTAAAAACCGATTTCATATAAGGAGTTCAACAAGCCCTTAACCAATTGACTACAAGGCAAATGACTCAACTAATTCATCAATACCAACAAACTAAAATTTCAAATTGTTCAAAACTACTTGTCGGAGAGCCCATGACTCCTCGGGCCTCCTAGGTCCGCCCCTGGAGCTCCTTTGTGTGGAACAATGGGTAAGGAGCTCAAGAGTATGAATTTCTTATCCTACACCATTGCTATTGCTCTTAGAGAACCAATTCAACCAAAAAATTAAGGCGATGATGGAGACCCAACTATTATATTTATATTTTATTACGTTCACCATGGGCTTCCACTTGAGAAGTTCGAGATATTGGAAGTTGTCAGGATTCAAACTTGTTGGCTCTAATACCAGCATGTTAATGAACCAATTCAACCAAAGCAAAACGATAGTTGAGACCCAACTATTATCTTTATATTCTACTCTATATTAGTTAGCAACGATGATTTGTTGGACAAAAATGAAGAGCAAGGTCGTTGGCACCAAAAAAAAAATACTGGATCTGTCCGGTGACGAATTAGGCTATAGAGGAGGAAAAAGAAGAGAATAACCCATCAAATCAAATCATATACGTGTCAAATAATTGATTAGTACGAAAATTAGCTAACTCAGTTTGAACTAAATGATGGGGGCGAAACTCTCCTTCGCCTCGACACGACTGTCTGGCGGATCCCTTCTGGTCCATTTGCGAAGCCCGCAACCCAAGCTCAAAGAAGAAATCCAACACTTGGATTGCCTATAAATACCACACTATTTCCCTCTCATTGTTCATTCACAATACTCTTACTAAAAATCCAGCTAAGTACTTACTCGCCTAGAAACCCTTGTGCGCTGTTTGTGCAGGGCTTGGGGACATTCCCCATGAGAGGAATAACATAAGCTCCCTACCAACTAAGAAGCACTAGAATGGCAAACGAGGACGTCACTCACACCCCACGCGAGGTTCCGTCGCCTAGAAACGCCACGCACACAGAAGTCCCATCGGCTCCCCTGAGAAGCCCTACCGAAGGGAAGGGGTTGATGGCTGAAACGTCTACCCCAATTATGGTGACATCTGCCCAACGCCAGAAATTACCATTACTCTAGAGCAGCTCGCGGCAACACAACAGTTCATTATCTCACTAATGAAGATACCACCCACGCAAGCAGTCGATGCCTCTCAAAGACCCAATGTGTCCCCCAGAATGCTCTTCCATCACCCATGAGAAGAAGACAGAGGAAATGGCAGTCTGCATACAACAATGGGGGCAGAAGGCGCCGTTAGATAACCTGTCAATTTCGAAGAAATACCTCGTTGTGTACGTGGTGATCCCAATAGAAAAAGATGAGCTGGCAGCCATGGTCGAAACTGAACGGAGAAGAAGAAGTCGAGGCAGGGTGAGAAGGCGTAGCCTAACACCCACGGTGTTGACCGTCTCCCACCGTCTCGGCCAACGGGAGAGGAAGAAGGAGCGTCGCAAAACTGTCCACGATACTACCATAGGCTGGGCGACCTTAAAAGAGTGCGTAGCAGAGAAAAGTCTGCCAGCCTCAGCGGGCAAGATTCAGGGTTCAACAGTATCCGCGAAAGATTTGCTCGAAGGAGCCGCAGTCTGTAGTCATAGCTTGAAGTATCAGCTTCATTTCCGAAATGAAAAATGATGACATGGACATATCGGGAAGAAATAGTTTTAGAAAGACACTAAAACGAGGCATAGTTTAAAAAAGAAAATTAAAACGATAAAAAATTCACTAGAATGTGTAGTTGAATGGACCCGTGGCTTTATTGGCGTAGTAGAGCTGTTGGGTTTGTTGATGATGACTAGCCTATTTAATTTGTGTTTTCTTAGTTCAAACTTTATAGGTTGTTCTTAATGGATAATTAGTTGGTGAATGTTGAGAATGATTAATTGAAGATCAAGACAAGCTACCCAAAGAATCAAGAATGTCAATGAGTGTCACTTTGTAAAGATAAGAGTTCTCTCATTGTAGTTAGTTCAAGTAACTAGCCAGCCTAACTGTATGTCACAGTTTGGTTGACTGTTACTTCAGTTCGACTCATTGCAAAAATAAAAGATACTCCCTCCATCCCAAAGAGATGTTCCCATTTGATATGGGCACATCTCTTAAGGATTAATAGTATAATATTACAAGTGAGTCCAATTATAAAAGAAAATATTATAAACAAATGCAAGTTGGCCTAATCTAACTAAAATGAGTGGCATATTTTGCAAATAGGTAGTGTTAATAAGGGTAGTATTGTAAAATAAACCATCCAAATAAGGAAATAAAGTAAATGGGAAGATGTTAGTGGGATTTCTCTTTTAGGGAAGTGGGAAGAAGATAGTGGGATGGAGGGAGTATCAAGTTTCAAACTTTCTATCATCTTAAATCTTTTATTAAATCTGTCTTTAAAAAGTGAAGTGTTGATCAAGCGATAGTTTTTATTTTAATAAAAACCATTTCTCAAAACTATCCTTAATTTGGTTGAGTAACTTTTACAAACTACTAAAAGGTGACTTGTTTCTTTCCCAAACAAGTCATTGCCTCAAAAATTGGTATTTGTCATTTCCTTCTTGTTTCAACCACAAATATGATGTTACACTTAGTTTTTGAAAATGTTAGAGTTGCTTTCTTTTGCTTCTTCTTCCATAAGTTTGCTCCTTCATGCAATTCACAAACCTTTCATCACTTTCAAAATGGTTTGACTTTCTTAAGAGCTAACTTGCCCATTATAAATAGAGGAATTCTCCTTCTTCACTTCCTAAGACTTTCAGCACAAATCTCACATTGCAAATTGTTCATCAAAAGTTTTAATCTTAAAACTCTTTGCAAAATATTTTCAAAGTCTTCAAAGTCACAGTCGAACGAACTGCTACATTGAGTGTTGAATACTCTTGTCTAACTTGGTTAGATTGTAATCTTGTAACTTTTCTAAGTTATTAAGAGTCATGATCGGAGTAGGTCATTGGTGAGTTAGAGACGGAGTAGTCTCGTAAACTCAAAGCCGTAGCCGGAGTAGGCTATTAGTCGTGACCGGAGTAGGTCATGGAGAGTTAGGAGACGGAGTAGTCTTCCAAACTCGAGGGTCGTAACCGGAGTAGGTTATGGGTTCTTATTGTAAGGGTTTAAGTTTTCAGAGTAGATTACTTAACATTATTAATAAGAAAACCATGGACGTATGAGAGTGTTTGCCGAACCAATTCAAAAACGTAACGTGTTCAATCTTCTTGCTTTATTTCCGCTGCATACAACACAGAACACATGTCGTTTAACTTCGCTTTAATTTGTTCGTGGATTAATTTAACTTTAGTAGTGTTTTTCAAAGTAATTGTAACAGTCGATATAGTGTAATATTTCTCTGTAACATTACATTTGGTTAAGAGAAATAAAGACAGTCAGACAACAGTCTATCATACTGTAACTTTGCTCTGTGCTTAATCCCTTGCCAAGGCAAAACTGTTACAGTTAGACTGACTGTTACACTTACTTGTCTTCACTTCTTTGTCTACTTAGTCGTCCACTTAGTCTAACTGATGCGTGCCATTCCTATTCGATTTTTCACCTATTTCGGCACGCATTTCCGTGTCGTTTTATTATTTTTAGGAGTCGGATTACGTTATTTTCTCCCATATATGCTACTCGGGTATTCTTTTGTTGTTCTGCAGATAATCGAGACCGAGTAGTTAAAAGAGCTAGAAATTGCATCAAAAATCTTAAAGCTCTAAAACCGATTCGTTGTAGACTAAGAAGCAAGGAAGCTAAGAAGGAAGCTAAGTCTATAGACTAGACTGTGGGTCTATAGACTGAGAAGAAGGAAGTAAGGGAGCTGTAGACTAAAACACAAGTCTATAGACTGGGAAACAAGTCTATAGACTGAGAAAGTGCAGCAAACAGTCCGTAGACTAAGGAGAAGTCCGTTGGAGGCCTAGACTGAAGAACTTAATGGGCAGACTTGGATCTCAAGTCTACTAACCTAAAATCCAAGTCTGCAGAATAGGATACTGTCACCAATTCAGGACAGATATTTTTCTGAAGCTACCCACCTTTCCCCCTCTTACGCTCTTCAGTTCTTCCCACTACCTAGTTAATGGGGTGGTGGAAGCAGGAATTAAGCAACAGTTAGGAAGGGCTTGAGCAGTATAAATAGGGCTTCAATTTTATCTTCTCTTCATCTCATCTTCTTCTTCTATCTTTTATTCAGTAATTCAGTTTTTCATTCACACATCCTGTAAATAGTTAGATTTAATTGGAATTTAATTTTTCAGAGATTTCAGTATTTATTATTTTTCAATCAAGACTCGATTTTCATTATTATTCTCCGTCTTCGTTCTAATTAGTTATTCCAATTTCGGTAATTCCTTCTTCTTCCCTAACTTCTCTCCGTCTCAGTTTACTGTAACTTTTATTTTCTTCTTCCTTCCGTCTGTTTCCTGTAACTTTTATCCTCTTTTATTTTTAGCTTTTTCTTATCCTCCTTCATCCTTCATCATGTTTTATTTTGTTAGAATTACTGTAAATATGTTTAGCTAATCTTCCATCACTAGAGTTTAGGTGAACTGCAAATTGAACCGAGTTTTTATGTGATGACTAAGTAATCGACCTTTACGAGTTAAATCGCTCTTGCAACATTATAACAACGAGTAATTAATTATAGGCCGTAATTGATTTCTTGTATCTTGTAAATCCCGACCTAAGATCGAAAGCCTGGAACGGATTAGACTCGTTGTAATCGATAGAATTCCCTAATAAGTAGCGAGAGCCCGTTAGGTGATTTCTAGGATGACTAGTGATCCGAGAGGACCGTGTCGATATTCTTTAACTCGTCTTAGCTGATTATTTGAAAATCATATGTATGCTTGTTTTAATTCGTGGTGATCCGAAGACTCTGGTGTTTTTCTCATTTTTTTATTAATTCATTAATTTTATTATTTAGATTCTATTAGACTGTCAGCTCATCAAACCATATAAAAATCGTGACCCGATAATTTAATTGACTAACTTATAATTTTCAACCTGCCTCCCTGTGGAATCGACCCTGCTTACCGCTAGCTACCTGTTAGTAGTAATCTAGGATTATTTTGATATCGGTGACGCGACTAACCCGTATCACTAACATTCTAACTCTCTTTAATTAATAAAGTTGGAGTTAAAATTTTAAAAGGTGCCTAATTCACCCCCTCTCCCTCTGAGGTACTTGAGATCCATAAACTCTTCAAGAGCGATGACCTAGACCTGACAAAACTGACCCGACCCGAATGAGCCACCCCCAACCCGACCCGACACCCGAACAGAAGACCCGAATTTGACCTGTAACCCGAATTGACCCGAACATTATTATAGAAAACAAGTTGATATCTCTAAAAATGTTGAAAATAACAAACCCGGAAATGACCCGAACATGAAACTACCCGGCTCGGTCCGAAGTCAACCCAAAAGTGGTCCGATCCAAATTTGTCCCGACCCGAACCCGACCCGTTTTCCCAGGTTTAGATGGACCAATCGCTCTAATGGCCCGGTTGAGTGTAGCCTTTTTTATATTTTTATTATTATTCCGAGATTTCGTGATACGATAAATTATGGTTAATTACGTGTTTAATTATATAATTACGTTAAAAATTCTTAATTAAGTCGGTATTGTTTAATTACATATAATTAACTAGTTAATTAAATACTCCGTAATTGTTAAAATTCATACGTTGAAACTTTTACATCCGTATTAAACTATTAACTCGATTTTACTTCATAACGATAATAGAAAAGACGATTTTATTTTATGAAGACGGTTTAAGAACCGAAACAATTACGGAGTATTTAATTAAAAAGTTTAGAAATAAAAAAAAGAAAATAAAAAATAATAAAGGACAAACTTGTCATTCCACATATTATTAGCAGTGACGTATTTTGCCGGTAGAAATTTTTGGTTCCTTTGTGGTTCGTTCATCGTACTCCGTATCACATAATCACCTTCTCCTCTATTTCCCTAAATCACCATTGAAACACGATTGAAGCTTGAGAGAGCAAAGAAACCGACAATGGAGTCGACCTTCCTGAACACGGATGAAAATGGCGAAGATGTCGAAGGAATCCTCCCGCTCGCTTCCATTTCTCAACAGCCTTACGTCTCCGAGCTCCTCTCTTTCACTCTCGATCGCCTCCACAAAGTTCGACATTTTCCTCCTCTACTCTTCCTTCAATTTCTCTTGATTTCTAGGAACTAGGATTTCCGATTGATTTCTCGATTCGCAGGAACCGGAGCTCTTGCGAGTCGATGCGGAGCGAATTCGGCGTCAAATGCAGGAAGTTGCGGTCGCGAATTATCGATCTTTTATTTCCGCCGCAGATGCTCTAGTTTCTATTAGAGAAGAGGTCTCCGCCATTGATGAGCACCTTGAATCTTTGGTATGTCTAGAAATCATATCTTATTGTCTTGGATTTACAAATTGATTCGAGTTTATTATGTGACAGAGCTTTGCTAAAATTGTTGAAATGGACATTCTATTAAGAGCGTATCACGAATCGAATGTTAGCTAATCATGCCAATTAGCTAACCATAACTTCTACCTGTGATCTTTGCTGCTTTTACTCGTCTTTTGACATTTCAATCTGATCTGTTGACTGTGACACTGCGCAATAAACGTAGAACTGTCGAATACCACTTGTATTTTGCAATTGATTTGTATCGAGTGAGCTTAGAGCTTATTTATGGAGGATGGATGAGAATAAGCAAATACATTTCAAGTTTTCATGAACAAGTTTATTCTATGGTATTTAGCCCTATACACCTTGAGGACAAGCTGCCTAGTATAATTTCAAGATCGGCTTTCCCCGTCTCTTTTAGCAAGTTTCACTGTACCAGTGTATTTTTTGCTTATCCTTGCCTTACCGTGAATCTCTATTAAATTTACTGGTGCTTACAAATGTTGGAGGTTCATCCAGCTCGAGATTTTTCTCGTTCTCACAGTTCTTCTCATGTTGAGGACTATTCACGTTTTGTAAATTCTTACCATATTCACAAACTCAGAGAGGGGAAATTCTGTTCTCTGAAACTTTTCTTGTCTTGTCCAGTCTCTAATTTTTGTGTAGCCCCCAATGTTAAAGGTCAATCTGGGAAATGCATCCTTTTAACCTCTGTTCAGTCAACAGACAGCGTGTCAAGATTTTTCTCAGTAGGTTTTTCATAGAGATTAAGCCACATAATCAAACATTTCTTGAAGTTAAATGTATGTGATAAGACTTGATCTGCTCATTTGGAAAGTTGACACATGTATCAGGTTGAAGTCACAGTTTGAAATGGCTCAAACAATAGGGTAAAGTGCATTTAAGGAGAAAAACTCGTACACATTCTCTGTTAAGAAGGATGTGCAACTGCAAGCATCGTACTTGTAGAATTTTGATGTCCACAAAGAAGTAGAATCCCTTGCATTAGATACAGTCCATACAGAACCCTAATTATATAGGCTTGCAATATCTGTCTGTAATCTGGCATTTGTTGTCTGCAATCATCTTTTTCATTCATTTGCTTGATTCACTTGAATTTAGTGCCTTTGTATTCATGTGGCGTGTTTGCAAATAAAAGGCACAGGAAAGTAATCGTGGTGAGTGTGGTGGTGACAGATGTGAGTCACGGTGGTGTATTATGATGCATTTGCAAGGGTAATGGTGTGGTTTATCATGACTTGTCCTTTAACCAGTCATACAAGATCATTTAATGTTTGATTATGTATGTGAATAAAATTGTTTGTTTGGACAAGTAACAACTACATCGTTTTTTTTGGTGAATTAGAAGGTCCTTAATATATTGTTGAATATGGGTGTATCCATAAGCCATCAGGCAATACATACAATGTTTGGGCTAATATACAGTACTACCTCTGGCCTATTTTTTCTGTTACCAGTTTGACTGTTGTGTTAAATGATATCTACATTCCGATTAATTTCTCCAGAAACAATTTTAAATTCGCCATTCTTAATGAATCAACTGGCAAGTATATATTATTATTGTAGAAATGTTGTAGTCTGAAAATGCCTGTCTCGGCACTGTTTGACCACTAATGTCAAATGGGGACAATATAGATGGATAGAGAAAGTACCAGGGAGGCTCAATGTAAACCACAGAGTTCATAGTGTAGTTGTCATACGTTTTAATCATCATTAATATGCAAAAATCATTTTATTTTGATCATATTGCTACTTGGGTTTGATGTGAGATTCCCCGACCCTAGAGTTTTTCTACGTTTTAAATGTTTGTGGAGATTATGGGCTAGGATGTGCAAGTGGTCGGGGTGCGAGTTTAATCGTCCCAACGAATATAATGAGGCTTGTGTAGAGTCTTGGAACAATTATGTTTGCTCATCTTTGAGATGAATTTTTAACGATATCTTTTTATGCAATAATTTGTCAATCTGTGAAACGTGGAACACGTTTTTTTTTTGAAGAGATGGAGTCTGTACAGGAGGGAATTCCGAATATAATCCTAGTTAAATTGAGTAACTGGATGAAACATGACATGATCAGTTCCCAAGCATCCGTGAGTTTGTAGATAAAGGCATGGCATGATCAGTTTTCTAAGCAGTAGCGCCAAATGGCATGCTACATAATCTCCAAATTGTCCCCTTTTGGCGGTCCTGATGGAAATGTAGTTGAGGGTTAAGGCCTAAGGGTCTGATCAATTTGGGCTAGGTTGGGCATGTTTTGCACTCCGTGTTCTATTTTATTCTCCTCTATTGTAGTTTGACGTGAACTTCATGCGGTTGCATGTGGTTAATTGTGGATGAGCTCACTATCCTTTTTACCTTTGAGCTATCTTTTTTTCATAGTTTTTCTTGGTGATTTTATGCCTCTGTCAGTCAATAAAACTATCAATTTCAGTGAAAAAAACAGTAAACTGTGAATCTGACTGTCAGCTGTGCTATGGAATTAATCATGTTATGTACTTCTGTTTGCAGATTTCTGAAGTCCCTAAGT
Source organism: Agrostemma githago (assembly GCA_958450325.1). NCBI lineage: Eukaryota > Viridiplantae > Streptophyta > Magnoliopsida > Caryophyllales > Caryophyllaceae > Agrostemma > Agrostemma githago. The sequence goes on along the minus strand of OY288247.1, from coordinate 72,845,108 downwards.
TGACTTCTGGTTGTACTGAGTTTGTTGAATCTGGGGAACAAATTTCAGAGAAGAAGAAAATGAACCAGACCTTGCTGGCGTATCACAGTACTTTGCTTGACTTGCTTGAAATTCCCCAGCTAATGGACACGTATGTATTTTAAAGTGGTCTTGATAATTTCAAAAGAGCATGGGTTTTTTGTGTGTAGTTATTACTGCTGTGTTTGACATTTTTATCCCCCTCTGTTTTAGAGCTTGGTTTTTGCCTCTTAAATAGTGAGTGGTATATTTATTTTCTTGCAACATGTGGTTCTTCATTGGGATGGACATTGGATACAAGTCAAATTTCACTTATGGTTTCTTAGTGGCCAAATAATTGATTACTTCCGTAGTAATGGGTTGACTCATTATGAAATATCAATGTTTAGTATTCCCTCCGAGTTCCTATGATTGACCCGTTTGCTTTTGGGTGAAAGATAAGGAAGAGAAAATGAATGGTTCAAAAAAAAGGAGAAAGAGAGAGAAATGAATGGGTAAATGTGAACCACACATTTATGGCCTAAAATGGAAAGTGAGTAAAAGATCAAAGTCAGGCCAAAAAGAAATACGTGTCAATGATAGGAACTCGGAGGGAGTAGTATTAGTTAAATTCATACGTCCTCTGAATTTGCATTGTCGTTTTATTTGGATTGTCTCATGCTTGTTTGTGTACGTTTTCGTTGTGTATTCGGTTATCTCACACACTTAGTGGTGTGCGCTGCTCTATCAGGCTTAAGGACCTGCAGGCTGAATGTTGATTTGCATGAAATACTGTTTTTGTAAGCGAGTACTATGTGAAAATTACTTCATCCTATTTATATCTGACTCAATTGACTTTGATAGTCAACCACTGTGAACTTAAACCATATTTTCACACTATATATACTAGCTAGTAGCTACCACTTCTTTAGGAAAATAATGTGAAAATTTATGTATTGATAAATCAAAGGTGACAAACTTTAAAATATCGCTGTATACGGAGAAATTAATGGTCGAAGATGACATTTATAGCAAAGTCAAGTCAGAACAGAAAAAAATAGGAGGGAGGTGGTAGTTCTTATTGTCTTCTTCGCCTATGTTAATACTCTGTTTGTATTCGTGATATCCAGATGTGTGAGGAATGGAAATTATGATGAAGCGCTTGACTTGGAAGCGTTTGTGAGCAAGCAGTGCAGTATGCATCCGAAGTGAGGATTGCGTCATAAGTCCCTTGTTCATTTTGCTTGTCTCTGCCTTTATCTCACCAATATTTTTTTTTGTTACTTTCGTACTCTTGAATCCTTTTAAGGATCCCTGTTATCCAGGCTTTGGCTGAAGAGGTAAAGCAGACAATTCAATCTCTGCTCGCACAGCTTCTCCAGAAGCTTAGATCAAATATTCAGGTACTCGTGGCTAATATGCATGTTAGATGCTTAGGTGTTTTCGGGATCATTAAGTTGACATGAATTTTTGTTTCAGTTACCTGAATGTCTACGAATCATTGGATATTTACGCCGAATCGGTGTCTTTAGTGAGTATGAGATGCGGCTGCAGGTGAGAGTTATTGTTATTCGGGGGCTACTAATATTGTGCATCATGGTTCCTGTTGAAAGAAGAATTATGGATCTGATTTGATTCTTGTTTCTGATCGCATAGTTTATTTAATACAGTTCTTGAGATGTAGAGAAGCATGGTTAACTGGAATCCTGGATGACTTGGATCAAAGAAATCCTTATGAATACTTGAAGGGAATGGTTGGTTGTCATAGATCACATTTATTTGATGTCGTCAACCAATACCGAGCTATATTTGCTGATGACACATCAGGAAGTGAAGAAAACTATGATGGGGGGCTACTCTTTAGCTGGGCTATGCATCAGGTTACATCTCACCTTACAACTTTGAAGCGTATGCTTCCAAAGATAACTGAAGGTGGATCTTTGGCAAATATCTTGGATCAATGCATGGTAAGAACCCCTGTTTAAGTAACTGACAATTTTTCTTGACAAAGAGACATAGAAATCAATTTGCTGATCACCGTACTCAGCAAGTGGAGATACTAGTTTTGAAGTTATACAGTTTTTCTTGTTACATTTAGTGTAATGAGTGTGATTAGAGTTGTCTATTTTCCACAAAAATTGCGCTGTCGAGAATTTATTTATACCTTATAGCAAGTGATTAATATCAATTTATGACCCTATGGACATTTTGTCTAAGCATAATCATCGTATTATTGAAGTGGCCATCGTAAACCAGTAGCTTGTGTTAATGCAAAGAGTAATTCTTGAGCAAGACATCCTTATTTTTTAAGACAATTTAGAAAACCTTACTAGTCACAATGTACACAATGCCATGAGGTATAAATAAGATTTATTGGACAGGATGTCATATTCCAACATACGGAGTAATTGAAAATTCACTTAAATAGAATCTCTTGCAAACTGCTCTCTTTGACCTCAATTGCTTGATTTTTTCAAGTTCTCAAAACCTTGTAATTTCTTCCAACTTATCATTGGAATTTTTGCTGGATTCTGTGCTTTTACCAGTATGGCGCGATGGGGCTTGGTTGGGTTGGATTGGATTTCCGTGGTCTGCTCCCGTCGCTCTTTGAGGAGTAAGCCTATATCTGTGAATTATAGTTTCATGTCCCCTGTGTTAGGTTTGGCTGCTTATTGTGTTTGATCTCTCTGTAGGGCTGTTCTCAACTTATTTTCAAAGAATATCAATGCAGCTGTGGAAAATTTTCAGGTAAAATACGTAGTGGAATGTGAGATTTTCTCTTGTATATTGTAGTTACTAGTATGATACAGTTAATGAAGGATGAAAAGGAAACGATAAAAGAAAGAGCTAGGGCAAAGGAAAGAAAACTAGGCTTTGAATGCATCTAAGATTATATCAACTGTGTATAATGATAGAAATACTTGTTTCCTAAAGGTTTTCATATCTTTCCAGCTTGTGTTGGACTCGCATCGCTGGGTACCACTCCCAGCTGTTGGGTTTTCAGGTGGTTCTTTAAATGACGAAAGCCAAGAGGATGTGACTCCGCCTTCATATTTGATGGAACATCCACCTCTTGCTGTGTTTATAAATGGTGGGTTATCCAACCTTTCTTATTTGACTAATACATTATGTGGTTGCCGCCATAGACCTGTTACCTGCACATGTAAATTTATAGCCAGCAAACCGTGGATACTGATATTCTGTGTGCTTGCATAACATTATGCTGACGTGATGCATTAAGCCATTAACATGAATTAAGCTATCAGATTGGATGAGTTGACAAGTCCACGCAGATTAATGTTTTACAATAAGCAAATAGCAACCCGTAAATTTCCAGTGCAGCCAAAGATTCATCCTGCCTTTTGGCTTATCATTTTTTTTTTATTGTTTTAGTCCTAAGTTGTTTGATTGGGGTTTATGCAATACAAGTATACAACTCATCAACAATAAGAATACCCTAGTGCCTTAAAGGGCTCCCGCAAGGTAGGGGATGAAGTTCAGATGTGCGTAGCCTTACTTAGTGTTGACTGTTGACGACACCGATAAACTATTTCCGGATGGTCCGTAATGAAATTGCATTAGTAATTGACCAAATAACTCTCAGTTCGCTAAAAGTGAAGTGTAGCAATTTTAGTGAGCCCTTTTACTTTATTTCCATTACCATCATCACATACTCCATTGCCTTAGAGACCGAGGAGAGGGGATGCATGCAGCCTTACCCTTGTGCTAGCAACACAAAGAGGCTGTTTTTGAATAACCCAAGATGAAAATTGCGTTGATGAGTGCAATGAAACTCATCAATGAGCAAATATGAATAAAATTATGGAACACGACAATTGAAATTTACTTGCTAAAGGAGTTTAATAGTTTATACTACTCTGAACTGTTGACAAAGTGTGTGGTAGATTATTAGATTCATTCTCATGAATTGAGTTACCAGGTTTAATTTCTGCTTTCTGTCTTTGTACTTGTGATGTACGTAGGTGTGTCACTTGCAATGAATGAGCTGCGTCCGTGCGCACCTGTAAGCTTAAAACACATTCTTGCCCAGGAATTAGTGAAGGGCTTGAGAACTGTTCAAAACTCATTGTTGCGCTACAATGAATCAAAAATTCTTAAAGAGAATGAATCCACACTTTTCTTCTCACTTTGTCGAGCCTTCCTAGAGGTAAAGTATTGTTCATTATATCATTAAATATTTAAATGCTCTCTGTATTTCATTTATATTGCCCTCATTTGACTTCATGTCACATACAAGTAGAGATATCACAGTACCCTTTCCAGTAGGAAAATATGTATATGGGATTGGGAGAGTTTCTACTTTCTCGTTTGGTGAGAATTCCGGCTTTTAAGCCCTAACTTGCGTTTATTTTCTCTGAGCAGGTTGCATTTCCTTACTGTGCAACTTGCTTTGGTTGCTGTTACCCTGGTGGTGCCGGTGTTATTTTGAACGCAAAGGGTTCGTTTGATGGTTTAACCCGTCTTTTATCAGTCTCATCTTCGCGAGAGATTCCTAGACGGACACAAAGTGCTACTCTACCACCAATCATCCCAGACAATGGTAGCTCATCATCAATGGTAGAAAATGGGGTCGTCCCTGATAATAACGAGCAAAAAGAGGAACAAGTGGATAATACTGTAACCAATGTGGTTGAAGAAGATAGAGAGAACAATTCCAATGAGGAATTAGTGTCTGAAGCTAAAGATGTTGATCAAGAGGGCTAATAGCTAATGAGTTAAGAGCGGTATCAAATGGTGAACTTTGAACACTTGAAGAGGCCAATGTTAGACTGTAAGTATAATTGAGTTCACACTTGTTCAATGAGTGTTGTAGAATGGATGGGCAAATTTGGATGTAATTGTATGTACATTTTTGATAAAATTTTCGGTGTTAATGTGCTTCTTATATAAACGAGCATGATATGCTGAAATCGAGAAGGACTACAGAAATCTGGCGAAGGCTGTAGACTAGCTTTCGAGTTCTTTGGCGTTTTTCAAGTATTATCTTCAATTATAACAAAACAAGTTCTGCACTGTCATGGTAAAAAAAACGGACTTTCTCACCTGTAACCCAGTTGGTCTTGATTTTTTTTTTGAAAAAAGATCTTGAAATTTTTTTGGTCGCGCATAACTTTAAGCTCCTACTTCTGAAAATGACAATTGTTTTTTTTTTTTTCAAATCGATTGTTTTTACCGAGATCCACGAACTGCTGCGTCAAAAAATCATTGTTTTTGGAATTTGCACTTAATGAATTTCAAAGTTTTTTTTACGAAATAAACATTTTTCTCTCGGAATTCTCGGTAACAAGCTCTGAAGTGCTGATTTTTTTTTTCTGAAATGATTGTTTTAAAGAGGTTTTTTTTTTTTTTTTTTTTTAAGCATTTGTTGAAGTTCGGGCTAAGAGTTATTTTTGTTGATGGACCATTTTTTCAACACACCATCAATGTTTGCAAGTTAACAGACCAACCTAAATGAGGGAGAGCCATGAATTAGTCCGTTCGGCCCATCTCTCTTAGTCCGTTCGGCCCATCTCTCCTTTAATAAATCCTTGCATTCTTGAATTTGGAAGTTCCGGGCTTAATTCTCTAAGGTGGCTTTTTATTTCGAATTTTTGATGTATCGTCCTCAAATTTTCTATTTTTCACAAAAGAATGTTTTAATCGTAAGTGTTCAAAACAAAGGTACCTTAGATAATAGTTTCAGGTTTGATACCACGGCTATCTATTACAAAAAGTTTGAGGAAATTTAGGGGTGTTATAGGACAAACATTACAACATGTGACAAAAGAAAACCTGAGAATGAAAACGAATTATCTCCAAAAGCAACAATGAAGAGACGAGTACTGAAGTTATAAATATCCTAAAAACGTAACAACATCTCTATGTTTTAGGAGTCTGTAAATACTAAATACACTAAAGCAAAAGAAGTTGATTGGTAAGAAGTGGTTGAAGTCGAGCTCAAGAGAAGCGTCATAATTCACTCGCGATGATAGCTAGCTCTAAGGAAAATACTCGTACTTGCATCGACCATGACCTGTTTAAAACAAGAGGCAGTAAACAAACAAGACGTTATTAGAATAATACGCGTATGTAGGGTGATTATTGATGTGAATGTTAAAGAGTAGCTAGGAGGCTAATTAATTACTGGGGTTGAGACTGGTGACGAGAGCTGCAGAGTTGAAGTAACAGGTAGCACCCTTATGCTTGTACTTCTGGTAATAGCTGTTGAAGGCATACGAAGCGTGATCCTTGAGTGTGTTTGGAAAGAAGCATTCCTTGTTTTTCTGTATGTTACTGCAGTCTGCGCCTCCTCGACCACACGCCCAGTCTAGTGCCGTCTGCAGCTCCTCATCCCCCGTCTGCTCGTCTGCAATGCACCATTCTCCCAACAACTCTGCCTCCCCTGTCGCCTTCCCTGATTTCAGAGAGACGGATAAGAATACCGCCAGGAGTAGAACAAGCCGATACAACATGCTTAATCGAGGAAACAAAAGGTGAATGGGTGTTGTTGATCTAGAATTCTATATATATAATGTGGTATAGCAGGGAAAACGTGAGATTGAAGATCCATAATACTTTTACATTACAGTAGAGTAGAGTTCAACATTGGATCTAGCAGCAGTAGAGAGACAGTGAAGGGGACAAAACCAGGAATCTGAAAAAATAGGAAGCCTCTCTTCACGTTATTCCCCATGTTTCCATTACTCACAAGTCACCAGATCTTGTCTTTCCAATTTGTCTTTACTTCATGTTTAGGCAAAGCTTATATGCTTCAATAACTAATTACACTTTTGATGGAATATAACCCCCTTATTATAAGTTTCGAAAACACGACATTTCTTTCAAATCAAAGATCTCGTAAAGATAATTAATTTGGAACCGAAGATGTCTTAGAAACTAGGTACCGTGGACAACAGATCATTGGTTTGAATCTTCTTCTCTATACTGTACGGAGTAATGCGATTAAGGGTCCTGCACTCTCCGTTGAAAAAAAAAATAATGACTTTGGAGGAAAAATTGTCATTTTTGGAATATATTCCTGAGTTATCGTTAGTCAATGATATTTTGACCAAAAGAAGATATATATAAGAAACTGCAAAACCACCATGTATGGGGCACAGCCGCACAGGGCGTCAAGCCGTCAAGGCCTATATATATACTTCGTAGCAAGAGTGAGAAATATCGTGTTTTTTTTTAAATAATAAAATTATCGAAATGGAGCAGATTTGAAAGTAATTACCATAAATAGGTCTACGTCATGTGTCACAGATGTATCTAGGTTCGGTACAAAGTTATTCACCTTGAGAGCGACTCGATCCACTTCCAAGTTCCAACCTTCGTAAAGTCAAACATATAGGTTAAGGAAAGTCGCTAGTGTACCTTATAAAGCAAGGGGTTACTCCCTCTATTGCCAATTGGGTGACCCAGGCCTGTTATGGAATTTCACAGATAGCGATAAAGAAGTAGGTGGGAGACCTCATAATAATATTTGGCAAAAAAGATTAATTAGTCGAGAAGAATCGAACTAATAAACTTTGATGTGGGTTATATTATACGCTTTACTTACTTGTTTACGACTACATTAATAAGATTAGGGGGTGGTTAAGCAATAAAGCACGAGTGATAAAATTTGATGGAGTGGAATAAAGGAATCAGATCTGATCTGATGAGGGGAAATGCTTAAGCATCAAGCTAGCTACTCTAATCGCTTGAGTTTCAAGTTTAATGTCTTGTGTGCTCTTCTTGGAAGAAGCAAACTGCTCAACCGAGGCCAAATTCCGAGTTGTTGCATGTAACACCATCATTGATCCAGGAGCTTTAATAAGACATTTTCAAGTAAATAATGATATATCTCAGGTAATTTGAAATAGCAGTGTCATCAAAATACAATACAGAAAACTAAAACAAATTCAAACCAGATAATAATCCATTACATATTGATATTGTCCTACAACTAATATGGGTCTCATGCACGATTACAACTCAAAACTTAATCGCGGAAGTTTGAATCTAACACATACTAATATGACGTGTAGGTTTCCCAAATAGTTAGTGATGCGATTAAGATGGAAATTCTGAGTAAAATACAGACTTTGATTCATTATCCGATTCCGCCTAAAGATGCTAGCTAGATGGCTACACACATACATTGCTATAGTGTCTAGTACTATCCTCTTGTAATTTTGTGATTTTTTGATATATATATAATATATATATATATATATATATATATATATATAGAGTAAAGATCAAGTGAGTCCTTTTATTTTTTTTGAGTCCATGAGTCCTAATCTTGGCCATTGATCTAAACAAGATGGATGAGTGAGATTGTATATGGTAATTAAGGTAGTAACTACCAAATTTTGGAAAAAAATAAAAAAATCCTCCTCCTCCCTAGATTAGCGCCAACTGCAATCTTCTCTCTCATCTCATTTATTTTTTTGCTTTCAAACGTCCGCTTAAGAAAACCCTTCATCTTCATCTCTTCTCTCATCTCGCTCAATTTTTTTCGCTCAACTCAATCACAGCCTTACACTCAAACGCTCAACTCAAACTCAATCGCTCCACTTCAACTTCAACTTTTGCGCTCAACTCAGGCATACCCGAGCACTCAATCCTTCAACTCGCACTCAATCCTTCAACTCAACTCAATCGCTCGCTCAACTCTAGGATTCTCGAGCACTCGCTCAACTGAACTATGTCGCTCAACTCAATTCAATCGCTGTCCTCAACTCGAGCAAGATTATTATTTTACTGAAGATCTAGGTTTTGTTTACATCTGTGTTATATTTCATTACCTCTTTCGCTAATTATTGATTCATTAATTTTGCTGCGTCTGTACCATATAATTAATTTTTTTCACTGAAGACTGTTTTGCTATCTAGGTTTTCATCTGTTTTGTGTAATTGAATTCAACTACAGACGAACATATATCGAATGTTACTTTAATGCACATACGCTGTTACTGTAATAAACTTGATGTGTTACTGTAAGGGGTGCTTCGTTACTGTGTTTGATGTACGGTGTTATTTCAAAGACAACCATGTGTTACTGTAATGCATAAGAGGTGTTACTTTAACTCTCATCTTCGTGATACTTTGAATCCTTGTAAACCCTCAATTGTGTACATTTGTTACTCTAATCTGCTTCTTATGTTACTCCACACTTCTATTGGCAGACAGGAACACTGTACGATCGCAATTGTTGGAAAACGTAGCCAAGTATGAGAACACTAGACAAAAAATCACCGACGGTCCCATGAGCAAGCCAACAAAGGGCCGAAAAAAATAGCGTGTTTACTGAATCATGTCATCTCTTTTGTAACTACGATTTAATGGTCTCTATTCTTTAGTTACCTGTCTAATTACATTGGTATCTTGACTATCACCAGTACATTGAAGCTGTGAAACTCTGTTACAATGACCAGCTGCACCTGTTACTCTAATTCACTGTTGGTGTTACTATGGGGATTATTGAAATTAACACAATTTTCGTTGGTCTCACAATCTGTGTGTTACACCGAAGCACTGTGTGTGTTACTTTAATGAACAAATTATGTTACTTTAAGTGATTAATGCCGTTAGTACAATGATATTGCAATCACCAATATTGGTACTCTTTCAATGAATGAACAACTCTGCTGTCCTCAGTTACTACAATGCATTTTTTCTGTTACTGTAACAAATTAATAGTGTTACTTCAACGCACATGAGATGTTACTCTAACCAAAAACACATTTATTAAATAAATATAGTGTTAATTGCACAAATGTGTACAACATTAGTTTTTCGTGTAAACCAGGAAAAAAGAAAAAATTCTTGTAATATTCAAAGAACACGAGTATTATCAAAACATTTGTTCATCCTCGTCTTCCTCTGTGTCTTTTTCAGTACGGAGTGAAAATCTCACCCACATCTCTGCACCATTCCTGTGCATTCGGCTCTTTACCAATGCTTCCTGCCAAAAATTAAGAAAAGTCAGGCCCATGGGCATAAGTGTTACTGTAACTCCTAAGTTGCGTTACTTTAACTCTAAAAAGATGTTACTCCAACGTCAGCGCCAAAAACCCTTTTTTAGTGTTACATTTTTGTGTTACTCTAATTAAAAGTAGGTATTACTGTAATTCATTACTTGTGTTACTTCAATGCCATGCATGCTTCAACATAAAGCAAAACAATAATATCGGTGAAACAATAATATCAATGAACCATAATATTAATCCATAATTAATCAAACGAATTAAATTCCACATTTTCCAGTGTTGTCTTGTGCGTTCGCATCTCTGGCGCAACTACCTGCACAAAATCAAACAGCGTTACATCAATGTAAATAATGTGTTACTGTAATTCATAAGTGGTGTTACCCTAACGTGTACAATACGTTACTCTAGCATATCATAAAAATTCTTTTCCTGAACGTTCATTTGTGTTACTGTAATTGCAATTAAGTGTTACTTTAACTCAGAAGGCATGTTACTTCAACGACGAATCTGCATTAACTGAAATAAAAAAAATAGAATCAATGGATATCAGGGAAAATCTTAATAAAAAGCATAAAGACCTGTAATCTATAGAGATCAAGATATCAAAATACCATTGATACGAAACTGTGATATCAAACGCAATGACATCAAAAAAGCGCAAATTGATACGAAACTGTGATACGAAATGACAATGAAAGCACTATAAACATGAAGATCGACGTAAAAAAAACGCAATTCGACGCGATAAAACATTGATATGAAAACGCAAATTGAAAGCAATATGACTATTGAAATCCATGAAGAAAAAACAATTGTTATACTCACCATGAAAATCGACAATGAAAGTAATAGCAACAATGAAAATCGACGTCAAATTATTATTGAAACTCACCATTGTTATACTCAGACGATTGCTTATCAATTGTTGAAGAAGATGATACTGATTCTGGATCCATTGTAACGCGTTTTCGTGCACAATTTTGATTGAATGAAAGGATGAACGTGATGAAGATAGGGTTTTTTTTCTCACGGTTGAATTAATGAATGAATGTGATGAATGATGAATGAACGTGATGGAGTGGTTATTGTTTCCTAAATTCTTGGGATCTATTTTAGGAACGTAAATCTTTCCCTTTTTTTTTTTTTTTTTTTTTTTTTTTAATGCAATGAATCTTGTCCATCCATCCTCATCTCATCCAACGGATGGGATGAGGACTCATGGACTCATATAGAGTAAGGGACTCATAAGAGCCTTACTATATATATATATATAGGACAAGATGGACAATGGATGGACAAGATGCGTTGCATTTAAAAAAAAAAAAAAAAAAAAAAGGGAAGATTTACGTTCCTAAAATAACTCACAAGAATTTAGGAAACAATAACTTCCTATCATTCACGTTCATTATCACAATTTTCATTCCACGTTCATTCACACCTAAAAAAAAAAACTCTGATTCATTCACGCTCATTCATCGATTTTGAACTCGAAATTCTGCTACAATGGATTCAATGACCGCATCATCGTCTTCAACGGTTGATATGCAACTAATCGAGTATAACAATGGTGAGTTTCAGTGTTTCATTCACGTTTTTATTCGTTTTTTCTTCATGGATTTCAATAGTCATATGGCTTTCAATTTGCATTTTCATATCAATGTTTTATCGCGTCGAATTGCGTTTTTTTTACGTCGATCTTCATGTTTATAGTGCTTTCATTGTCATTCCGTATCACAGTTCGTATCAATTTGCGTTGTTTTGATGTCATTGCGTTTTGATATCACAGTTTCGTATCAATGGTATTTTGATATCTCGATCTCTATAGATTACAGGTCTTTATGCTTTTTATTAAGATTTTCCCTGATATCCATTGATTCTATTTTTTTGATTTCAGTTAACGCAGATTCGTCGTTGAAGTAACATGCCTTCTGAGTTAAAGTAACACTTCATTGCAATTACAGTAACACAAATGAACGTTCAGGAAAAAGGTTTTTTGATATGCTAGAGTAACGTATTGTACACGTTAGGGTAACACCACTTATGAATTACAGTGACACATTATTTGCATTGATGTAACGTTGTTTGATGATATGCAGAAACGTCATTGAAGTAACATACCTTCTGAGTTACAGTAACACTTAATTGCAATTACAGTAACACACTGAACGTTTAGAAAAAAAGGTTTGATGATGATGATGTTAAAGTAACATAGTGTAATAGTTAGAGTAACACAACTTATGAATTGATATAACCGTCAATTTTAATGTTGATATTGCTTTCATTGTTATTTCATTCATCATAGTTTCCTATCAATGGTTAGTTGCTTTATCGATCTTTATAGATTCCAAGGTTTTATGTTTCTTATTTAGGTTTTCCATAATATACACTGATACTATTGTTTTGTTTTATATTAACGCAGAAACGTCATTGAAGCAACATACCTCCTGAGTTACAGTAACGTAAGCTTCACTGATATTATTGTTTTGTTTTTTGTTGAAGCAGACACAGCACTAAAGCTTCATTGATACAGACTTCTAAGGGCAAAAGACAAGGCAAATGTGAAAAGCTTGTGCGGATTAATTTTCATGTTGAAAAGCTTGTGCGGATTAATTCGGGAGTTCAGGTTGCAGAGACAGTCCGTTTCTGGGGGGGGGGGGTTTGGCAAAACACAGGAACTGGATTTTGTACACATTTTTTTACACATAGCGCTGTGCTACGTTGCAATTAACTATATATATTTATTTAATACATGTGTATTTGGTTAGAGTAACATCTCATGTCTATTGGAGTAACACCATTCGTTAGTTACAGTAACAGACATAATGCATGAAGGTAACTGAGGACAGCAACGTTGTTTAAACAATTCATTACCAAAGTAACTGAGGATAACTTGGATTAGAACCATTCATTACCAAAGTAACAACATTCACTTTTTAAAGAACCATATATAATGCGTCATTGATAATAACATTGTTTAACTATGAGACAAAGAATAACGTCATTAATGACTTAGAGTAACATCATTTGTTCATTAAAGTAACAGTTATAATGCGTCAATGTAACACAATGATTATGAGACCACATTTGTATATTGGGTAAACTTCATTCATTCCCATAGTAACACCGGTCGTTAATTAGAGTGACAAGAACAATTAGTCAGGGTAACAGAGTTTAACAGCGTTGTTCCATTGGTGATAATCAAAATACTAATGTACATAACAAGTTTCGAAAACGATACAAAGCATTATTCGTAATTAGAAAAAGATGACATAATTCGTTAGACACGTTATTTTTTTCGACCCTTTGTTGGCTTGCTCTTGGGACCATCGATGATCTTTTGCCTAGTGTCCACATACTTATCTACGTTATCCAACAACCGCGATCGCACCTTGATTTGTCTCCTCCTTTTGCCATCTGAAAAGTACAATAATTATGTACAACTATTGTTACAGTTTAATCTGAATTATAAAATTAAAGTACAACTGATACGAGTGAAAGAAATACCATATGTAAAGCTGATACGCGTTAAAGTAACACAAAGAAAGTGTTAGAGTAACATAGAGTGCAAATTAGAGTAACACGTCTACACAATTAAATGTACCAGATTACTAGCATTCAAAGTAACGCAAAGATGGGAGTAAAAGTAACATGTCTTGTACATTACAGTAACACATGGTCGTCTTTAAAATAACATCATACATGTGTAATACTAACTGAACAACCCCTTACAGTAACACCTCAAGTTTATTACAGTAACCCATAAGAGCATTAGAGTAACATTCAATATATGTTAGACTAAGTATGAAGAGTAGAAGCATAGTAGAAGCATAATATGAAGTAGGTGAATTCAAATAAACTCTACAGATTCATACCCAGATACCGCAACAATCTTTGGCGAAACCAATTAATTATAGGGCACAAACGCAGCAAAGTAAATCAATCAATAATTAGCGAGAAAATTAATGAAATCAGATACGAATATAAACTAAACCTAGTTCTTTAGTACAACAATCGAGTATTAATTAGCGAGTTACCTTGTATTATGCCGCCTGAAGATTATCTTTGCTGAAGTTAGAGAGTTGCTTCAATGTAGCCTTGCTTGAGTTGAAGACGGGAGGATGCGCGGGTGTGTTTTGAAAAGAAACAGAAGTCGAGCGATTGTGTTTGGGATGATGAAGGTGAAGGGTTTCAGTTAGGATGTGAATGAAAAAATTAAATGTGAGGAAAAAATTGAATGTGAGGAAGTAACGTGTATTGGTTGGAGATAATTAAGGGAGGAGAGAGGATTTGATTTTATTTTTACCAAAATATGTTATTTATTGCCTTAATTACTGGAATCAATCACCACCATCCATCTCACTCAGATCAATGGTTGTAGATAGGACTCATGGACTCAAAAAAAATAAAAGGACTCAGTTGATCTTTACTCTATATATATATATATATATATAGAAGTGAGATCTTTTACCTATGTCTTCTTTTCATACAATTTACCTTACATCCACAGCCATTAGATATAGTTACATGAAGGGTTGAGATTAAAACTTGAAATCAAAAAGTCAAGCGTCAAACCCTACCCAAAATCAAAACCCTCTCCATCAAATCAAAATCACTGTGCGTCAAACCCCTACCCAAATCAAAATCCTCTCCGTTAAATTGAAAAAAAATTCACGCCAAACACCAATCTACAAAACAATCTTGCGTACAAATTAATCAGGTATTTCAATCGAATTTGTTGCTATATTGTTCAATTTGTTAAATTTCTTTCCATTTTTCAATCTACTGCTGTATTTTTGTTCCATCTGTCAAATTTCGTTATTTCAATCAAAATTGTTGCCGTTATTTTGTTTGCTTTAATCAGCAATTTTGTATGATCTACGTTCAATTGCCTCTATATCAACAATTTCGTTATTGTATTACAAATCAACAATTTCGTTCCAATTTTTTTTTTCAATTTGTTAAACCCTAACCAAATTTTGTTCCAATATTTTTTGCAAATCAGGTACTATATTTCATACGTAGAAATTAGATTTCACAGAAATTAAATTTGCTGCTGGATCGTGTTTTATGCAAAAGTTGAACGAAGAAGCTAAATGCAGTAACTGAAAAAATTGAACGACAGTTTGCTTCAATTTCATGTTCAATTTTGTTTACTGAATATTATGGTTCAATTAGATTTCACAGAATTTTTTTTGTATTGAACTGCAATTGTATCAATTTCAATACGATTTTTAATGTACGATTTTTTTCAATGCTACTGTGTTTTTTTGGGGGAAATCAAAACCCTAAAAGTCGTATATCCCAATATGATTTTTATTGATTTTTATTGGTACTGATTTTTTTGTAATTGAACTGCAATTGAACTGCGTACCTTCATTTTTTTTGTATTGAACTGCATTTTTTCAATGGTACTGATTTTTAATGCGTTTTTTAGTAGTGCGTTTCAATACGATATATTGAGCACTTTCTGTTTCCGCTGTATATCCCAATTTACTGCATCAATTTATGAAAACTACTGCTAAACATGAATACTGCATCAATCGTCAATCTAATGTTGACTGTATTTTGTTTACTGTATCAATTTACTGTATTTCGTTTGATTTCATCAATCTGATGTTTTAATAAGATCAATTTCTGGATTTTTGATTACAAGATTAAAAATTAAAATTATGAATATTGCAATATTTGAATATGAACAATGAAATACTTGAATATGCAAATTGAAATAACTACATATTATTTCATAGCATGAATTTCTAGTTTTGGTACATTATTATTACTACAAAATACCGAATTATTTTATTATGTTATTCCAGTTATTCTATACTATTGGTGCGGTTATTCTATATTATTCTTGAAATTATTTCATTATATTAGTTACTATGTTTTATAAACATGGTTATTTTATAGTGTTTTTATAATTAGTCTATAGCATATATGTGATTATTGTACTTCAATTTTATTGTACTGTAACTAACCCCCTCTTTATTTTTGCCTTTCAGTGAAGTGACTTTGGTCGGGTGCACCATCAATGATATGCAAGATGTTTCATCCCAATACAATAACATGAATTATTCATTACAATAACTGAGTTTATATTGGACTAATAACTACGTAAAATCAGATAACATTATTTTAAAACTGATTATATTTGAGTGTCAGCCCAATATAATAACATGAGTTATTCATTACAATAACTGAGTTTATACTTTAGAATAACTACGTAAAATCAGATAACATTATTCTAAAATTTATTATATTTGAGTTCATCTCAATTCAATAATACAAGTTATTCAATACAATAACTGACTTTCTACATTGAAATCATTACATATTTACATTGAAATAACCTAATAACATTATTCTCTGTAAACAATTGAGTTAACTATAAAATAACTACGCTTTTTCATTAAAATAATCTTGTTTGTACATCGAAATAACTAAAAAATCTGAGAAAATAATGGTT
The DNA here is from genome assembly GCA_958450325.1 of Agrostemma githago. Lineage (NCBI taxonomy): Eukaryota > Viridiplantae > Streptophyta > Magnoliopsida > Caryophyllales > Caryophyllaceae > Agrostemma > Agrostemma githago. The sequence continues at coordinate 72,828,663 of OY288247.1, read as the reverse complement.
TGGAGATTTATAGAGTTTTAATCTCAGCTCTTGATCATGTGAGATCTAATGGCCACAATTAAAAGGTAAATTGTATCAAATATGACAAATGTACCAGATCCTGCCTCTCTCTCTCTATATATATATACTGCACTTACATTTCACCAAAAAGAAAATGACGCGTAGGTCCTAAACTGGTCTATGTCAGTAAGCTGCTCACACCGAATCCCAATCAATCTGCCACTCAATCAATCACAGCACAACTAAACAACACCCTATAGATCGCAGTGCTTTTCAAAGGATCGAACATAGAAATTGGATTGTCACACACCCCCATGAAATTGGGTGATCGATAATTTAAGACACGACAATTATTGGCTACAGGACGAAGCTACCTTTAGGCAAACATGGGTCATGGCCCCAGGTCTTATTTTTATAATAAGTATTAAATAACTGCAATAAGATAATATAGGAATTGCATGGAGAGGTCATGGGTTCAAATCCCCCATTCTTTCATTTTCCTTTCTTTTGTGTTTTTTCCCCTATTTGTTTAAATATTTCTTTTCTCTTTTGTCTTTAAAAATCTTTTGAAATTTTTTATTTACCCATTATATGTGTTTTTCCCATTTATCTTTTATTAATTAATAAAGTCCCCCATTTATTAATCGGTTTATCGTTATTCAATTACATTATTAACAAATAGAAAAAGTTTTTTTTTAAAAGAAAAATTACTACTACTACAGTACAACTACTCCGTATAATTTTTCATACATTTTAGTACGAAACACGTTTATAAGAAAATCAATAACACGTTAACAATTCTTGGATGAAAATCTTAAGTTTCGGCCCCACCAAAAATTTAATTCTGGATTCGTCCCTGATTGGCCAGCATAAGTTGAGTACGCAGCTACTTTTTACCGTCGGCGCTTTACTTCTTACCGTCGGCGTTAATTACGTAAAATGACGACTTTGCCCTTGAAATTTATTCTCGAAATAATATTACTTTAACATTTTATAGATTATCGATTTATTAAAACTCGATAATAAAATCGTCTTTTTCGATTATCGTAATAAACCAAAACCGACTTCCTATATAATTAATATATGGAATTACGCAAAATTACAAGTTATTCTTTGCAATTAATTCTCGAAATATTATCACATTTACATTTTATAAAGTATCGGTTTATTAGAACTCGATAATAAAACCGTTTTTTCGATTATTGTTACGCCTGTGATTTTAAAAAGTTAATTAGATTAATTAACGACTTAATACAATTTAATAAACGTAATTAACAAATACGAGTAATACGCAAATTAAATCCTAATTAATCTACGACAATCAAGATTTATTATACAAATCGATGCAAATTAAAAGAAAAAAACCGGAAATGGGTCGGGTTGAGTGGGTTTTTCGACCCACTCAAGGGTTGTATTATTTTCTCTATAATACTTGAAAGTTTGATATGAAACATAAAGTATAAGGTGGTGAAGTTGGTCACAGGGACGACTTTCATACGAGTGACCTGAGTTCGAATCCCCTTGTTTATACTTTGAATTTATCTTTTGAAAATTTAAAAAATAAATTAACAAACAAAATGCTATTAAAGAGGATCGAACCCCCGACCAACCAATTGGGAACCAAATGACCAAACCACTGAACCACTATCAATATACTGATATTTCAAATGGTTGAAAACTACTTGTTTCGAAAAAAAAAAACCCGGAAAAATGGACTAAGTCGAAAAAATTCGTCGACTCTCGGATGGGGATGTCGACGAATTTTCTCGACTGGCCGATCCGAGAGTCGAGAAAATTCGTCGACATCCCCGTCCGAGAGTCGACGAATTTTTTCGACTTAGTCCATTTTTCCGGTTTTTCTTTTCGAAACAAGTAGTTTTCAACCATTTGAAACATCAGCAAGTTGATAGTGGTTCAGTGGTTTGGACATTTGACTCCCAGTTGATAGGTCGGGGGTTCGATCCTTCTCAATAGCAATTTTTTTTTTTAAATTTTCAAAAGATAAATTCAAAGTGTAAACAAGAGGATTCAAACCCGAGTCTCTTGTATGAAAGTTGTCACTGTGACCAACTTCACCACCTCATACCTTATGTTTTGTATCATAACTTTCAAGTATTATAGAAAAAATAATACGACCTTTGAGTGGGTCGAAAAACCCACTCGACCCGACCCATTTCTGAAATTTTTTTCTTTTAATTTGCATCGATTTGTAAAATAAATCTTGATTGTCGTAGATTAATTAGGATTTAATTTAATTTGCGTATTACTCGTATTTGTTAATTACGTTTATTAAATTGTATTAAGTCGTTAATTAATCTAATTAACTTTTTAAAATCACAGGCGTAATAATAATCGAAAAAACGGTTTTATTATCGAGTTCTAATAAACCGATACTTTATAAAATGTAAATGTGATAATATTTCGAAAATTAATTGCAAAGGAGAACTTGTCATTTTGCGTAATTCCATATATTAATTATATAGGAAGTCGGTTTTGGTTTATTACGATAATCGAAAAAGACGGTTTTATTATCGAGTTTTAATAAATCGATAATCTATAAAATGTTAAAGTAATATTATTTCGAGAATAAATATCAAGGGCAAAGTCGTCATTTTACGTAATTAACGCCGACGGTAAGAAGTAAAGCGCCGACGGTAAAAAGTAGTCCCCGTTGAGTATGATAATCAAATCAACCAAAGAAAATCCAATTTGCGATACGTCCAATAATGATATATTGATATCTCTAACTCCGACTTTATATAGCACAAATTTGAACACAAATTATAGAGTAAGACGATTTCACGTTATTCTGTAAAAAGATACTCCCTCCGATTACCTGTGTTCTTCCCTATTTCCTTTTTGGGCTGAGTTTGATTTTCTTCCCTCTTTCCATTTAAGGAAAGTTTTATCATTTCATTAATTAATATAATATTCTTCTCTCCTACTTTTCCACCACACTTTTTCTTATTTAATTAATATAATATTCCTCTCTCCTACTTTTTCATTCTACTTTTTCTCATTTAATTAATATAATATTTCTCTCTCTTACTTTTTCATTCCACCCTTCATATTCTATTAATATAATTACTCCCTCCTTATTTTCTTCCCAAAAAGAAAGGGGAAGAACACAGGTAATCGGAGGGAGTACTTATTTTGATAGGAGTACACAAGTAATGTTTTTTATAGATTCATGGTGTGACATCATAAGTAGTATATTTTGAATGGAGGTGACGAGATAATGAGGACACGATGGATGACGCGGCATTGTAGAAGAGTTGCGACATGCTCATAAATAATGGACAAAATTGTAATGTGTAAAAGTCCAAAGATGATGAATTGACATCAGTCGTAGTAAGTGAGTTTGACATCTCCGATTGTTGACCAAGAATACATACCTGAATAAATAATAATAGTACTCGTACTTGTTGTATATATAAATCATGTATAATATGCTAATTATCGCATCTCCTTCCTTGACTACCACTCGTAGCATTAATTAGCCTTATCGGCTTGTCTCTCAATACCACTCAAAGTATTAATTAAGTGAATAACTCCTAACTCAAAAGTATTTTACACGCGGTTCAAAGTTTTTTTCGTTATGTGGGGTTTATTTTCCTCAAGGAAGGAGAATTAAAGCGGGATGGTTGAAATGTAAGAGCGCAAAAGGGTTACTATGTGATTAAGGAGTACCTAACATATTAAAGGTCAACTTTTATCGGAAAGCAATCATGTTTGTACTTTTATATGACACATCGACTTTCAGATAATGATTCATGTTAGTCAACCCCCAAATTAGTTACGAGTAAATAGTTTAACTGCTAGCATTTGCTCGAGAACCAAGTCCGTCCACTATTCAAGTCTAATACCAACTAATTGTTGGAATTTTTGCCGCGAAAGTAATTGAACCCGAAATTTGAACATTCATGTTTTATTATAACTTGATATTTGATGATACGATATTGTTTTGGGGAGAATGTGATTGTTGGTAAGACCTATAAACTCAGTTGAGGAGCTCTAGATTACAGTATTACACACATTGCAAGCATGCATATGAACTACGGAGTATATATTTATACGAATAAGTACTAGTTTTATAGAGAAATCTAGATACAAGAATGTTTCTAATACGAGTAGATATTTGTAAGAGCACGCTTCACCCTAGATTTTGTTTGTATACGCAGTATTTAAGACTTATGTCTAGATTTTTTCTCTAAATTAATGTAAGTAGTACTCTCCCCTTTTACTAAGATTTTCTACATTTTTGTTTTAGAAAATTTTACTAAGATGCTTTATTTTACTTTTCAGTATTGTATACCTTTTGTGGTTTTCATTATTTGTGATCCTAATATTTCACTTTTCTTAATTTTCTTTCCAAAATTAATGTGAAAGATTATTAAAAAGAGGAGTATAAAAACGTGAGTAAAATGATAAATTAGTAAGTAGAAAATTTAGCGAGTAAGTTTAAATAATGAAGGTGATGTGATGACATATGGGCAGCCTTTTGTGAAGATATTTATACATATGCTCACTCATCTCAGTCACTCTACACTTCTCCGTCTTTTCGATGAACCCGCACCTAATTCCCCTTCTCTAATCTCTAATTACTAAAAATGCGACCTAAATAATATTAGCTGCTTCTTGCTTCCTTCTTCATTCCTATCTCCATGACCTTTGACCTTTGAAAACGTGTCCGATAATCCCCACCCCTTCTCTGCCCTTCTTTTGTCTTTATTTTCCCACGTTTATTTTTCTATTTGCGGAAATTCCACTATTCTAATTTCCTAGACTACTACCCTACTATACAATTATTAGCACCCTGATTATTATAAACCAAACAAACATTTGGGTGCTCATTGTTTCTTACCATCTTATCCACCTCCCATGCTAAACCGAACTCTTATACTTCATTTGTTCAATTTAATTGTTTGTCATTGATGAAACAATGAATATAAAAGACAAACCAATTGAGTGAAACGGGTGGAGTATTAAATTGGTACCTAATTTGTACTTTTACATCCCATTGAAGTGAGGTCTTCAGGGTATTACTATAATATATGGGTGATTATATGTTAATATATGGGTGATTCTCTGTGCCATAAGTATGTGTCACAAATGAGAGAGGGACATCTGACAGAAAAATAAACTAAAAAAATCAGAGAACCACGTGATGTATTGCCTTTAATTAATGTCGGTATAGTACCTTTTCATGCAATTGTCATTGATTCTCCCCATCTTTTCATGTGTGACGGGTTAAATAATACCCACTTGGGTGAACAAGATAAAGTCATGTGATACCCACTAACCTGGTCTTTTCTAATCCAATGATATTATCTGACCCGTTATTCCCTTGTGACGGATATATCCGTCACAAGGGAGACTTACTCTTCTAGTTTATCATTCTCAATACTTACTACTCTGCATTATTCATGGAGCAATTGTGAAACTTTGTAAGAGATAAAGGGAATGGAACTGAGTTATAAAGTGTTACCCTTTGTATGTTTTGGATAACATTGTGTTCAAGCCCTCATTTTTAACGGGTCATGCCGAACGAGCTCGAAGTGTCATCTAACACTCCTAGTAATTTACTCCGGAGCATTTAAAAAATCAATTGACATAAATTAATTCATAGAAGTAAATAAATAATACTCTCACCTAGAATTGGAGTTGTTTAGTTTGGTTGAGTTCGAGATAAATCATTGTGGAAATAAGATATTTATATATTAATAGTCAGTTATAAAGTTGTTGTAACATAAAGTTTGTTGTTTGAAACATGTTACTTCGTATATTTCAGGTTGTGTCAGTTGTGGAGTTGAATAGGTTCAAATAGTTATCCGATCAACTCAGATTACGAGTCATTTTAAGTCGGGTCGAATTCAGTTTTGGACTGCCCTTAATTGGATAATATTGGGTTTGTCCGATCAATTTAGATCATGTCGGATGTTTTGGGTAGCAATATATATGTTGAGACAAATTGAGTCGGATTTGGGATCGGGTAAGACCTGCACCTATACGGCTACACCCCATGATCATCATCGTACTTGACGAAGATCCATATAAATCGTATCATCATCATTTGATAAGGTAGTGGTTGGCTGCTGCCAATGCCATTATAAGCTTTACAAAGCAACACGTACGTTAGCATGATGCTTGTCTCTCTAGTCTCTAGAAACAACGTAGGCCCTCCGATCTTGCAATTGGGTAAGACGTCCTTTGACCAACGTGTTTCGCACTTTAGACTATTATTAATACTCGTATCACTTACTTGTAGTTTGAGTTACGACTTGTACTAACAACACTAGTATTAATTTGTCTCTTTGCAAGTACTCCGTATTACTTCACTAATCATAAATTAACAATATTAATTAATTAATTAATTAATTAATTAGTATTCTAGTCGATTTTACTCCAACATTGTTAAAAAAGTTAGTAGTAATTTGAATGAAGTAAAGCTAACAGTATAACATTAAAGAGTATTAGTATGAAGTAATAACATTAAGAATATGTATGTAAACAATTCTAAAGATATTATTATTCATAATATTAATAAATCATCAATTCTACTAGTATTATAAGTATGTGACAAGTGACATTGTATCATTTGTATTGTCACTTCTTTTTGTATTCAGTTGTCACTTCCCTCTTCCAAGTTCCCAACACGAATTATAGAATAAGACGTTCGTGAGATAGTCTCTATTAAAATTCATTGTACTAATGTATCATTTACAAAGTATTTTTTTTGTGATTTTGTCGTCAATGCAATTACGTCATATGCCCTAAATACAAGTTAGCGTTGTAATCTCCTAGCTACTTATTGCATTAAGTCTTCTAGGTGATCGTCCTTCTTGTCGTTAGTGTGACATATAAAACTATTGAAAAAAAAAAAAAAAAAAAAAAAAAACTACTCCAATAAGTATCCCATTATGGATCAAAGTTTCTAAATTTTGCACCTTGGTTTCCTATATCCCGCACTTTTTTCAGCATGAACTTTGTTTGTCCTTTCTTAATTACTCTATATTTGATTTATTCTTCATCCTAACATAATAATTAATGTTTTTAATTAACACGTTCATTTTATTAAAACTCACAAATTCGATAGTCTATAAAGTTAGAAAGTCTTAAAATTAAGAACTCATAAATCTAAAAATACATAAAACTAAAAGTATGTAAGCTCATGTGGTTAAATCTAACCACAAGAGGGAGGAGAGGAGGTAGAGATGTTAACATGTACGAAGTATTGTTTTCGTTCGAATGACTATACCAGGTGGTCTTGTTGCTTGATTAACAAGTTTGGCACCAGTAGGCGAAGCGCCCTAGTTAAGGGGTTCAAGGATGCAATGTGGTCCCCAACAGGGGTTCGAGGGCAATGCTCCCGAAACTTTGGTGTCAATCTATTTATTAACTACTTGTAACATTTTACAATATAAAAAATCATTTTCGCATTTAATATGATTATTTGAATAAGAAAATATAATAATATTCTCATGAAATGTTTTAAATCAAATAATTTAAACAAAAATTAATATTAGGTCGTCAAAAAAAATATTATAGTTATAGGCCTTTTTTTATTTTGCGTGGGTTACAAGAAAAGACCCAATTTTTTTTGTTAATTTATACGGAGTATAGTTTTAATGTAATTTTGTACTTTGTACTTTAATTATTAAAATTATAAACTAAATGCGAAAATCAATTGTTTTGTTAATAAAAATGGTTTGAATCTTATTTTGACGTTCGTATTTGTTATTAAATTTTTGCATTAATTAGATTGAATGTGAAAAGGTAAAAATATTATAGTTTGGTGTTTGTTTTTTTTGTTATATATACGAAGTAATTTTTACGATTCGAACATAAATTTAATGTCAATAATTCGGACTTCTTGCGAACCAAAATTATAGCACATTTAAATTTTAAGTCATAATCAATAAATTAAGTATATGTGGAAGGGTAAAGTGGAAATAAACAAAAAAGATGTTAGATTTAGGAATTCTATGTTTTTTTGTCCAACAAAGCATCCTAAGTCGTATAGCAATAGATTGGGTCGGCCTTGAGCCTAGTTTGCAGAGGCAACGTTCTAAGACCTAAACTTAAAAGAGGCACAAACTTGAGAAAATAAGTACTCCTATGTGAGTAACCTTTAAGAGATACGGAGTATTTGACAGGATGGCCGACCCTACCAAGTTTGGAGGGGTGCGCGACAGTCTAGGGCTCAAAGTTAAAAGATGTTAAATCTTGAGAAAACAAATCTCTTTAGATTATAGTGTAAAAGATACTCCCTCTACTCATATCCATGAGGGTCTTTTTTATTTTTTTCACAATTACTGATGCACGTTTTACATCAAATGATATATTTCATTTTAGATTATTAACAAAAATTATATTTTCGATCTACTCATAAAAACGAATCAAACAAAATCTCACGTGAACATACTTTCTCTTATGGATCGTTGAGAATATTGAAGATTCTATTTACATCCCTTTGGATTATTTGAAAGAATGTTTATGAAAATGAGTTGTTTTTAACATTGTTTTAGATATTGTGTAGTGGATTAAGTTATACTCCCTCCCTTCCATTTGATTTCATACATTTACCATTTTGAACACTATTTATCAATATGGAGAATTTTCAATATAAGTTCTAATATATAAAAGAAAAGATGCTCAAGTGAGATCTTGTTTAAATCGTCTAACCGAGTGCGTTATGAATATCAAATTTTTTATAATTTTTAGTAATATGGATCTAAAGATATGGCCAAAAGAAAATAAGCATTGACATACGTGCATAAAGCAAACGTATGAAATCAAATGTAACGGAGGAGGGAGTAACTACTACGTACTAAAATTGAAAGAGGTCCAAGAATCAATCCATTGTCCATATAATTGTTTTAAAAAAAATCTTTATTTGTTTTGCATCCACTTGTTGTATCGACTTCTTTACAATTTTTTTTTTCTTGTGTATCAAAAATTAAAAAAATATTTATATTGATCTCAAAATAAAAGCAAGGATCCTTGTTATGAATACTTTATTTATACAAATAATCATATTTTATCAAAAACTTAAGTGGTAGGCTGGTAGCTAATGTAGTAAGGAGTACTCCGTACTAGATATGGGACCTAAATCTTAGGTATTGTAAATTGGTATAATGTCTATGAGTCATGCACTTATTATATTTCAATTTCCGTAAACAATTTACAAAGGGGGTGTTTGGTAAACGGCGGATATGCCATTTTTTGGCATATTGAGAGCTTTTAGCATGTTTGACCAATCAATATGCTATTTTGGGTGTTTGGTAATCGGCATATTGAAACAGTAGATTTGGGCGCAATCTACTGTTTTACAATATGCTGCTCACCCCAGCATATTCAATTGGCGTATTGAGAATTTATACAAAAATGACTTTCTTACCCTTCAAAATATATTTTATCCAATCTTTATTTTTAATTCATATCCATAATAGTCATTTTACTGAAAATTTAGCATTCTACTAATTTGAAACTGCTGATTACCAAACACCAGTAACAAAATCTGTTAATCATATATGCTAGTCAAACATGCTAATAAAATCTGCTAATTATTATCCGCTTTTGCAACCTGCTTATGCCAATATTAATCCGCCAGTTACCAAACAGGACCAAAGTGTTTGAATATTAATTAATTAATTAGTTTCATGGCCTCCAAAGATCAATTGACAGTCGACATCCCTATTTAAATTCGATTTTTGGATCGGATATTCGATCTGAAAATTCAAAATTTAATATCCGATATCGAATTCGAATAACTTTGGATATCCAAAAATTTCTGATTGGATATCCGGAATATCTGATATCTGATTTGGTGGGGAATTGTTGGTCAAAATGCAATACAAAATGATTTCTAATTCAACTAGAAAAGCCTAATTTTAATTAATCTAATTTTATACGAAGTATACAACTTTATACTCCCTCCGTTCCAACCATTTATATACGTTTGCTTTATGCACGTATGTCGATATTCGTTTTCTTTTATCTATATCTTTAGTTACGTGTTACAAAAAATTATAAAAAATTGATATTCATAATGTATTTTATTAGACGATTTAATCAAGATCCCACATGACTATATTTTATCTTATATATTAGAAGTTATATTGAAGATTCTCATCACTTATAAATAGTGTTAAAAAAGTAAATGTATACAATTCGTTGGAACGGAGGGAGTATATCTTAAGGCAATACAAAAATGCCACCAAGGATTAATGTAAGATGGATTAGGTTATAGCCTACCGATATTAGAATGCACCAGCACAATATAAAAATTCTAACCGAAGATGTCTTGGCCTACTGGTTGTGACTAGGTATCGTAGACTACAAGTCCCAGGTTCGAATCCCCCTCCGCTATATTGTAATGCGATTATAAGTGTGCGCTTCGTTGAACCAAAAAAATAATATAAAAATTCTAAAAATGACTCATTGTTCAGGTCGGATCAGATATCTGACAATTTTTTTTGGACATTCTGAAAAGGTTTCCGGGATGCGCATGAGGGAAGACAAAATGCGCTGAAAAGGACTGACAAATTTGTCGTAGGAAATGTAATAAACAATACTCGTAAAAATTTACATCCTGAAATGAAATTATGATGATGATATCAGGGAAACTACTAAAAATATATGAGGATTTTCAAAGGAGCGCTGTTCTACTATTTTATCCAGAGCCTCAAAATCCTGACCGAGGCACATATCAGTCTGGTCTCCAAAAACTTGGTAACTGGTCCGCGGTCCGGTGCACAAAAAAAACAAATTTAGTGTAGCTTTACGATTTGATTTGGTCTGGTATTCGAGTTCGGATTTTTTTGGTTGCCGGTCCACGAATCATTCTGGTTCGGTCCAGGTAGGGACCGGTGAACACCCCTAAACATGATACCTATTGTCCAAGATATCCCGTCCTAACCACTAGACTAAAACATTTATGGTATTTGATAAAAAAAAGAGATTGACAAAGATATTATCCAAGTATGGTAAATATGAGTTAATATTTCAAATTTTCATGATAATATCATTATAAATCATGTTTTAATTATCATATTAACGTGTGCATTGACGTGAGATTTAGTGGACGGAGTGTTACTAACTTACTACAAAGTGCCAAGTGTCAAAGATATTATTGCAGGAGTCCAAGACTCCGAGCCGAGAGAATGGTCCACAACACGTTTTGACGTAATTAAAGCAAAAGAAAGGGGGAGATGATACGAGTATATTAAAGGCAAGTGTAGAGTTAGTGCTATTGCTCCAGGCCTCCAGGGTATACTTATTAACGGTTGGTCTTTCTTGTGATGGATACATAATATTAAATTGGATCAAATATAGTACTCTTTTTGTCTCAATGAATTGTTTGCCTATTTCATATTGGGGCGTCTCAATGAATTGTTTGTATTTCTATTTTAGAAATGTTTTTTATATGTAATTTGACCATTCTCATGAGTTTGGCTGCACATGTTATTTCATCATTGGATATCTTTCCCTTGATGCCAAAATTAAAAGGTAAACAATTCATTGGAACGGAAGGAGTATCTATTTAGTAAGAAAATGTCAAAAAAAACTTTTTCTATACCCGGTACATGGGTTTGTCTTATCCACTTTTTTGATCAATAATAAATTTAAGACGAATATTTCCGTAAGAATAATTTGCCTTTATAAATGTGAGTGCTCCTCCTTTATTTTCATTTTTTTTTGCTACAATTGTAGTTGTAACTTCCCTCTAAACCGAAGCCTAAGCCTTTCCCCTCTTTTCTTTCTCTATCTCCCCCTTCATTTTTCTGACGCCCTTTTCATCATTCTTTCTAAAGGTATGTCATACAATCTCACTTCTCTCTCAGTTCTTCTCTTGTCTCTTTTAATTTCTCTAGTTTCAGTCAAAGAATTGATTTTTTTTTGTTGTAATTTCTATTTTTATGTTAGTTTCTGATTTTATGTTGAAGAAAGTTAGAGACTTTACTGTGGTTTTGTATGTGTTTTAGATAAAATTTGGTAATTAGTTTTAATCAATAATTGTGATTTGATGGTATTGATTGATTATATAATTTCATACTCATGATTTTATATCCAGATTTGGAGTACCCTAGACATAATTCTGTATTAGTTTTCAATCAATCACTTTGATTTGATGCTGGTGATTAGATTAATGGGTTTTGGGGAGAATTGGGGATGATAAATTCAATGATTTAATGGTAAAATGGTACTCCCTTCGCGGTAAGGATCATCTGTCCCACTTTTGTGTCCCATTTGGCGGTCCCTTCCATACATTCCCTGACACATTAGGAAATTGTACAAATAAAATATAAGTACGACACAAAAGTGGGACAAAGGATCTCACTGCCCTCCCCCTCCAAAAGGGTTCACTTCACCCCCTCCCGTTTGGTGAAAATTAAGGAGTAAAAGAATGTTGCGTGAAAAATGAAAGTCGAGGAAATATGTGGGGACCACAATTGATAATATTAACCATAAAAATCAGAGAGAGTATGCGCGAAACTAATGAAAGTTGGGACCGTTTTGAAAAGAGCGGATAAAGATGGAATTATTCCCGTCTAATTTTCCTATTATGAATGAATAATTAATTAATTCAGTCCACTTTTAATACTTTATTATTAGATGGCATGTGTTTAATACTAATCTGTTTTGGATTACTAGCATGTATTCAATGTTCTTGATTAATGAATTGGGTGGGTTGGTGCATGAACTTGTCTGATTCTCTTGTTAAGGGAATAAAGAGGTTACTTAATCATCAATCTGACTGGAAGATGTTACTACCAATTCTATGACTCTTATCCTTCCAACCTTCCTAGATCCCACAATCGTTAATGGATACGGAGTATATCTTTTCCCACTTCAATTCTCGTTCGTGTAACATAATTTATAACGTCCCTGAAGTTTTTTTTCTAAAGGGTATTGATCTGTAACCTATGTTGGTTTTGTAATATTATCAGGGTGGTTTCTTAACTTTACTCTTATAACTTCTGCTGCAGATTATTGGTTGAGTAGCTGTGAGGTTCTTGTTTGTGAAAAAACCGACAGTGTATCTTTGTGGGGCTTTTGTCTTGTGTAAAGGGGTATCAGTTGTTATTCTGTCATAGTCGGATGCAAACATCAATGAGTCACCACGATACGGGAGGAGTGCATGGGTTTATTTACCAGCATCCACAAGATATGACACCCCATTTCTCATACAATAATGCGCAGCCTGGTAATGCTAGCGCGGCATCTCATGTGTCTTTTCAAGCCTATGATGAAGGGTATTGTACATTGGACTCATCCCCGCTAACTAACATGTATAATGTCTATGACTCTCCGTCAGACGTCACCTCATCATTTAAGAAAAGTCAATTTTCTCCTCAAGAGTGTCAGTCTTACATCTCTGATCCTCATCACTCTCCTTACAACAATCTTGGTTCCCCTATGAGTGGCTCTTCTGTGGTTGATGACAACAGTGAACTTAGAAACTGGCTTCGGGAGGTGGAACTCTCTTTGTTGGGACCCGATTCAGGCGTGAAAGATCACCATTACTGCACTTTGAAGCACAGGGGAGACCTCGAAACCTCATCTACTCTAAAGCAATTAATGGAAGTTGTTCCTAGACTCGACTTGAAACAGTTGCTATGTCTATCTGCACAAGCCGTTGGCGACAATGATTTCTCAGTCGCGCCTAGCTTATTGGATGAAGTGGGTAAGAGGGTATCTGTTTGTGGAACCCCTACAGAGCGATTGGGTGCATATATTCTGGAGGGACTCAAAGCCAGGCTGGAACTCTCTGGCTTTACTATCTACAAGAAGCTGAAGTGCGAGCGACCTACGAGTTCTCAATTGCTTTCCTACATGCACGTGCTCTATGAGTATTGCCCATACTATCAATTTGCATACACATCGGCAAATCTCATCATCCAGGAAGCTACACAACATGAAAGCAGCATTCACATCATTGATTTCCAGATTGGAATGGGCACACAGTGGGTGTTGCTGTTCGAGTCTCTTAAAACCCGGCCAGGCGGGCCTCCCTTTGTTCGTATCACTGGTGTTGACGATTCACATTCAGCCTATGCTCGTGGGGGAGGACTGGAGGTTGTGGCACACAGGCTGTCCAAATCCGCCGAATCATGTGGAGTTCCATTTGAATTCCGTGCCGCCGCCATGTCAGGCTGCAAAGTTGAACGGGAAAATCTCGGAGTACAGCCTGGCGAAGCGTTGGCAGTGAATTTCCCCTTTATGTTGCATCACATGCCAGACGAAAGCGTGAACACGACAAACCATAGGGACCGGTTACTGAGGCTAGTTAAGAGCTTGTCACCCAGAGTTGTGGCCCTAGTGGAACAAGAATCAAATACAAATACGCCTCCTTTCATGCAGCGATTCCTAGAAACGCTGGATTACTACACAGCGATGTTTGAATCCATCGATGTGGCTCTACCAAGGAATGACAAAAGAAGGATACATGCAGAGCAGCATTGTGTGGCACGGGACATAGTGAACATGATAGCATGCGAGGACGAAGAGAGGATGGAGAGGCACGAGCCATTTGGGAAATGGAGGGCGAGGTTCAGCATGGCGGGTTTCCATCAGCTGCCTTTGAGTATGGCGGTTAAGAATGGGACAAGGGGGTTGTTGAACAAGTTTGATAAAAACTATAGGCTGGAAGAGGGGCAGGGAGCGTTATACCTGGGATGGAAGCAGCGTGGCATGGCGACTTCTTCTGCATGGATCTGAGCACGCAGCAGTGTCAATTACCAATGCCAGACAGTGATCTAATTAGAGGTATAATTAGCAGTCTGGTTTCGTCTGTACATTGGTGGTGTTTGTTTTGACATAAAAACATGTTAAGTAGACTCGTTACTCTTCTTCATCATTCAGCTGTAAGACAATGCTAGCTAAATGCTGTAAAATATGTAGAAATGCGAATTGTTCTTTGGTGTTTTATTATATACGTGCACTGTATACCTTCAGCGCAGCCTTAAACCAACAAACGACTTTTTGTACTGTCGTAGGCCGTCGGGGTATATAGATCCTAACTATCTATGCCTTGGTTTATGGGGTGCATATCGCGTTATGTTGCTGCTCACACACTTATAAGACGACCCTATTCGAACTGTTGCTTGCATTAAAACTAGTCCGTAACAGGTCCTGTGCCGTGAAAGCATCACACCTCATTGTGTTTTGCCACAAGCTGTGAGTTCAACTCTAATATTAATCCGCCTTAGCAAAACTAGACTACCCGCCATTGTTTCTACTAATGTCATGAGAGTTGAGTTGGGCTTTGTTTTGATAAACAAAGTTTAACTCATCTCCAATAAATTGGTTTAGTTACTCTCCTAAATTGAGTTTGGGAGTTTGGTTTTCAAGATGGGAAATTGTATTGTGCGCCACTGGACGGTATTACATCAAAATAAAATATGAGTATTATGGAGTACTCCGTATTTTATTCTATGTACTTTGAATATGATGGTATTGAATTTCATTACCACCTATAAGGATGCACCACCGTATTGATGTATTCCTATGTGTGATTTCATCATTTGGGTTTTTTCTAGGTGAAATTTTGAAGGAAAAAAAGTCATATTTACGTCTTTGTTGTGAAATTTGATTTTTTTTTAAAAAAGAAAGTTAGTTGATTCAGAAGACCACCTGACGATTTCGGGTAATTAATCAGGTTACAGAAAAGTAGTAGGAATTTGGAAAGTTGAGCGAGTAGAGCTTCAGTGGGGGCGAGAAGTGCAGGGGTGTTTGATAGGGAAACAACTTCTCAGGACAATTTTCTATTTTAACATTGGCATGATTTATGGAAACTAAATAAATCCCGCTCCCTCTCCAGAAATAAGGAAAGTAATATATTATTATTTGTAATCAATATTAAAATTAGAAGAAAGAAAATAGGAAAATCCCACATCGATAAAATTTCCAAATTTCCAAGAATCCTAGGCTAAGTAAAACAGCAACAATCTATAAATACTCGATGCAACCTCCCAATCCCATCATCTATTTTATTATTCCAAACACACACAAGGCACTAGTAATTTGTGACTACATTGTATTACTACAATTTTAATCAATTATCTCCTATAGTGAATTCAAGAATAATAATAATAATAATAATGAGTGAGGAATTGGGTGATCAGTCTTGGAAGACAAGGAATGTCGTTGATGATGAACAGCACCGTGCTGATGAAGATGAAGTTGAAGTTGATGGGTCGTCTCAGTCTCAGTCTCAGTCTCAACATTCACTCATGGCTTCTTTGAATAACTTAACCTTGTCTCAAAACCCTACAGGTTTTTCCTTTCTCTATAACCCTCTCTTCCTCTTTTTTATGTTTTTGGTATCGTTACGATTTCCTCTCTTCTTGTTCATGATCTTTTCTTGTCCTAGTTACTGTAATTTCCCGCCTGAATCTTTCTTGAACCAGTAATTACTATTTTAGTTATTGGTATTTAGCTCAAGAATATACCAACACCCAACTCAACCTGACCCGACTTTTTAAATTCTGTATTTTTTTTCACTCTGGGTCGGATATCTGATCCAAACTCTAGACTTGGATGCATCTAACTTACTTTGTTTGAAATCTGAACAGTTGAAAGGCCTAACCAGAACGGAGCATCAGCGTCAGCATTAGCACCGGCTTCAACTTTGAGTTATGGGACTAACAACAACAGAGGCATGGGGATGGAGATGGGGATGAGGATGGGGAGGGACATGCCCTTGGCCTACAATCCTAATTTCACAAGTCCATACTATTATCAGGGTCTACTACAACCAAATGTGGGTATGGGTCAATATCTTCCACCAGTATCGGCACCACCCACCGTTGATTTCTCTGAGGTGTTGCTTGATATATGTCTCAACCCTTACAATTATATGAAAACCTGGGAGACTTGTCGCTGTCTCTCTGCCTTGCTTACTCGCCCCCCTTCATTGACTTACCTTGACTCTTTTGTGAGAGGCCTCCTTCAATGCGAGCACTCCCTCGTTCTTGCCTCTTGCACTAACGAAGGTACTTACGTGATCCAAACGCTGATCAAAGTGGCCAACAAGCGGCCTGTCATTGAGCAACTCACTCTAGTCTTGGCTCATCATACTCATTTTCTGATGACCAACCGCTGTGGAATGCACGTTCTTGAGCAGTGTTTTGTGCAGTTGAAAGACTCTTTATACAAACCTCTGTTCATTAAAATACATGAGGATGACGCTTGGAGGGTGTTGGCTAGAGACGAGACTGGATGTCGTGTTCTGAATGTTATCATTGATCACTTGGTGTATGATATGAAGGAGATTATAATCTCTCGCGTTGCCAAGCGTGTTTCAGAATTGGCCTTGGATGTTTATGGGACTTATATAGTGCAACATGTGTTGGACGTGCCGACCAAGTACACCAGCGAAATTGTGAACAACATCCTACCTTTTGTTGAGAATCTGTGTATGATCAAGAATGGGAGCCATCTGTTGGAGAAATGCCTGAGAACTCCTTATGCATCGAAAGTTGTACAAGTTCTTGTAAAGAGTAGCAAGATTATGAGACACGCCACTAACGAGTTTGGAAATTACGTGATTCAGAGAGCACTCGAGTACACTAGGGAAAACGATCTGGGTCTGTATCGTGAACTTAGCAGCAAACTGTGTAGACAAAGAGATGCTCTGATGATGAACAAGTTCGGAAGATATGTTGCCAGATGTCTTCCTGCAGCAGATCACAGTAGAGTTGGAAGAACAGGAGGAGGAGGAGGAGGAAGAACATATTATTAAGCTAAAAGTCTTGAAAATCGGAATATATATATATAGTCTGTCAAACATGCATCCATGCTGTCAACTGTTGTCAATTAACTCAATCTATACACATTTACTGTAAAAACACTTACCTGCTGCTGCTGTTTGTCTGTAGGCAGAGTAGTTTACATTCGGCATTTACGCTTCATGTAGTTCTGTAGTAGTCTTTACTGGAGTATTTTTTTTAAGGTGTTGATGTAATAGCTGCTTTTAACTCTTGACTAAATAAATAAATAAGATATGTAGACTAATTTTAGTAGTTATATCCTTTTGGTAAAGGTAGAACCTCAAGGACGCTGAAACTCTCCCTCAAATACATACGAGATCTATGGGTGTGTATTTATGTAAAGTTGGTATGTCAACTAAATTGCTTGTTGTGCATCCTTCTGAAAGTGGAAGGGTCAAGGCCAAGGCCAAGGGTGTAACTTCTAAGGCACAAGTTTCTCTTACATAAATCATGGCCTAAAATATGAATGTAAAGACTCCCTTTTGTTCACATATATAAAAGATGTAGTAATAATAATAATAAGTAGCTTGTCTCCATCTCCTTTCCTCTATCCACCACAAATAATATCCACAATCACTATCTCTTATTCTTCTGAGTTTGGTTCCATCACTAAGGATTAGGAGATTCCTCATGGTTCATGGTAAACTTTATCGTCTTTCTTTTTATCATTTTTTCCTACGTTTTTATAGCATAAGCCTTGTTTTTGTCGATCCATAACTCATATTTCTCGGTGTTGTTTGGATGGATGTAGTTGTATTGGTGAAGTGGATAAAGACGCTCATGCAAATCTTTCGAACTCCAATTTATTTTTGTGATTCGACGTGCTTCTTTTTTACTTTATCAATTTCAATAGTCCGTATTAGATAATACTCCGTAAATTTTAACAAGTTATATGGAGGGGATCAAATTATATAACTCAAATATATATAATTTCTTACTTTAAAAAATCAAATATGACCAAAATAATATTTTGAGAAATTATTGTACATGATACTCGTACCCATGTGTTTCTTTTAATTTCTACAAAAATCTAACATTGGCTTGCGATAACTCATCAACATCGTACCTATGTGTTTCTTTTAACATGTATTCCTAAAACAACATTTTTTTTCTCGTAAAATTCATTATCTTTACGAGATCTTTGATTTTTTGGGAGAAAAAAGCGTCACTCATTACCTGTGGTAGGTTTAGCTATGAATCTATGATAGGTCAAATATTTTTTTTTCCACATAAACTTTGACCGACTATAAATCTACTCCTCTTTATCCCAAGTTCCGAAAAGTGATGCTTTTTTTTTCCAACATTGATATAGTTTGCACGATATCTTCTGTTGGGAATAAAAAATTGTCGCTTTTTTAGTCTAAGATTGTTTTTTTTTTTTTTCCGGTTTTTGGGTTAAAAAAAGTCACAAAGACGATTACGATGATGCCAGATTTCGAACCCAAAACTCAAAACGACTCTTATGACCTTACCAATTAAAATAGTTCGAAATTGATTTGAAAATAAAAATAAAAAAAATAGAAAAAGGATGGTATGAATGAAAACGAACATAATAAAAATGGGCAAGTCACCATCTTTCTTCGTCTCCTCTTCTTCACGAGAGGATTAGCCAAACAAGCTACTTCTCTCTCTCTCTCTCCATTTCCTTTTCATTTACTCCATTAATTTTCATCTAAATTTCTCATTTTTCATATTCACATCTTCAAACTCCATAATCACCCTTTGTGTAAATAGATAATACATGAAAGAGGGTTGAAGTTATCAAAAGAAGAACAACAAGAATAAAAGAGGAGGCTGTATTTTTTCATCATCTTATGCCTCCTCTTTAGATCTTGATCTTTTCTCTTCCACTGTCACCCTCTTTTTTTTTTGTTTAAATTATTTTCATCTCATTCTTATATTAATCGGTATGTTTTTTTTTTTTCAGTTTCTTCGTTATAAAGTTTTCAACTTTGATGCTTTCGAATTTTGAAAATCAATGGTGTAGATTGAACCCAATATGCTGAATTGATTGATCGTTTTTCTGTGACTTACCCATCAAAGATCTAGTGTTTTTATATTCAAGTATGGATTACCCATTTCCCGTTTCTTCTGTGATTGCTCTGAATTCTTCATTTTCGAATGTTGTGTTAATGATGTGTAAGCTGTTTGATTGGATTCGTGCGACTATAAAGCCATTGATTGAGATTCAACCATCGACTTAAAGTTTTGGTTAAGATCGTTCACTCGCAATGATTTTAATCTCTTGTTATTCTACCCAAGTTGTGTTCTTTTTCAATCATGTATGAACGTAAAGTATTCAACCATGTTGATTGAGATGTGTGCTGTTGAATTTGAAAATGTGATAGATAGAGTAGATAGTGATGATGATTGTAATTATATGACATGTATGTGTGTGTGTGTGGGTTAATTGCAGAAATGGAGTCAGGAAAGATTTTTGTAGGTGGGATTTCGTGGGACACGAATGAAGATCGTCTGAGAGAATACTTCGAAACGTTTGGGGAGGTTGTGGAAGCTGTGATCATGAAGGATCGGGTCACAGGCCGTGCTCGTGGCTTTGGGTTTGTTATCTATGCTGACCCTGCTGTCGCCGAGAGGGTTGTCAGGCAGCAGCATATCATTAATGGCAGAACTGTGAGTCAATCATGCTGCTGCATATCAACTTACATTTGCTTGCTGACTTTCTCATGCTTTCATTGTGTTTGTAATACTTTGTGTTATAGGCATATGATGGTAGCTACTAACTAGTAATAGCATGGTTACCAAATTCGTTATGAATACGCCTTTACCCAGTTTATGTTCGTTCCTATAGAATATGTGTTATGTATTCCGTAGTATGTATTTTTAGCAAACAACATGACGGAATTCACCTTTTTAGTAAGCATGATAAAATTCGCTCTTCACAATTCACAATTCGCAGGGTACTTTTGGGAAACCGGTAACCCTGAGTTATAGTAATAGCCAATAGGTATACATAAGAAATAGAATTATAAACTAATCTGTCTGCGTAATGTGCCTGAATGTAGAATTTGAGTAGAAGCTTGCTTACTTTCTGTTATCTACTGTATTCTGCTGTCGTTAGATGCCGTAGTACTGCTGTAAAGGTATAATTGGCAGTTGGCCTAGTGGCAGTGTTTTCTTTTGTTTAATTTTCATAACCAGTTGCTCTCAATGATTTTAATTCATGGGTAAGGTAGCGTACATCCAGCCCCTCACATTCCCAAGGTCACAACCCTGCAATTCGCGGGATCCCTTGAGGTATTGGAGTAATGTTGTTCTCGCTGTTGTAGCATGTTACTTTAATATGTATTCAGATTCAGATTGAAGGAGAAAGCTTTTATTTTGTTTGGATTTCTCATCACATATATTTGCATGTTTAAAGTATATGTAAGTATGCTTGTCATGCGTATGCATAGGTTGAGGCAAAGAAGGCTATTCCTAGAGACGATCAGCACATTGTAAGCAGAAACCATGGTAGCCCTACTGCATCACCAATGCGCACAAACAAGATATTTGTAGGGGGTTTAGCATCGACAATTACTGAGGGAGAGTTCAAAAGGTATTTTGATCAGTTTGGAACCATCACTGATGTAGTTGTCATGTATGACCATAACACCCAAAGGCCTAGAGGCTTTGGGTTTATAACCTTTGACTCAGAAGAAGCGGTGGAGAGGGCATTAATCAGAACTTTTCATGAGCTTCATGGTAAAATGGTAGAAGTGAAACGAGCCGTTCCTAAAGATGTATCTCCAGGGCCTATTCGATCTCCGTTATGTGGTGGGATTAGCAGGGTTAACAGTTTTCTCCATGGTTATGTACATGGATACAATTTAAGCCCTATCACCGGTAATGGAGTCAGAATTGATGAAAGACCAAGTCCCATGTCATTTCCTCGAAGCGGCTTACCTAACTTTAGCCCTTCTGGTCGTGGAACTACATTGAACTATGAGCCAAGACTGAGTCCAGGTTTTAGTGAACCTCCAAGTCTCTTTCCAAAAGTGAGTTTTGAGCCAGGATTGAGTGCGATGAATACCATCAATGTTAACAGACAACATGATAGCTTTGCAGAATTCGACGCAATTAGTAGAGGTAGTGGCTCGGGTCTAGGATCATCTTGGAGTTTGTGGGGAAATAGCCGCATTAATGATTCTTCCTTCGCCAAAAACACTGCTTCTTTGGGCTTTAGAGCAGGAGATGTTGTTGAGGCAAATGCTTTCAAAAATAGTGAAGCACTTTGGAATTTATCTCCGATTTCAAATCAAGGTAATGGGCTTCCTTCTGCTTCAACTGGTCTGAACCTTAACAACGGTCGTGAAGTATTCAATCGTGGGTCAGCAATGGGATTGTATGGAAGAGACTCTAGATCTAGGACACTGGCTCCTATATCATTTCCCACATTAGATGGTGGATATGAAGCTAAGTTGTTCGATTTCAATGTTGGTGGAAGAGATCAACTATGGTCTTTGGAAATGAAGGGATCCGGTTCGTCTGAATTTGAACTTGGAAATGCAATGCCAGACATTCCACTGAATAATCCTGCCGGTTTATGCTGGTAGTTTGAACTTTTCTATAGCAATGTAGAGGTGAGCAACCCCTTTCTTTTCCTATGTTACTTTCTTATACACACATTTCTCCACATATTTGACATACGTTCTGTTGTCTTTTTTTGTTTGGAAAAGCCTCTTTCCATTTGGATGCTTGCATACTTTCTTCTAGATTCATGGCCTATAACACCAATGGTTAAAACTTAAATGCTCTTATTGTGAATTTTACTGGCATTGCAAGATATGTTAGAAAACATACATGTAGACGCATGTAATGTTCTAAGGCAAATCTGTTTTGTATGCAGCTGTAAGATGGAGCTTTAACGGATTACTTGTAATTGTATGCTAGTTGTGCTGAGATCCTCTCACTATCACATAGCCATTCTGTTTATGATGTGCCATCACGTATGCTTATATACGCTGTTACACGCGTCTCATACATCCATTTCACTACAAGAACTTTTCTGATCCAAAGTTTGCCTTCTCGCCAAATGAGCTTCGTCTGTCACTAGATTACTTGCACTTTTTCTTTTCTTTCGAAAAACTGTCTTTCTTACAAGTTGCCTAATATTTGGCAACATGACTTGGAATTTTCCTCCTGGTGTAACATTGTGACCTAATGGTGACCCAAGTTGCCTAACCATTCCGTTTGAAAATATTTACGTACTACTACTACTCGTGGTATCATACAATGAAACTTCTCCGTGAGTGCATGTCACTTTTGCCCGTTGAAAAATAAACGATTCAGTTTCTTGTGGAACGTGCCATTTTACTATCTTTGGTGTGTGTTTTTTTCCAGGGAATACGGATAAGGAGAGAGCATTGGATTGGATGTCGAAGTTTGTGGTTGTAATTCAGGAAGGAGGAAGTGGTGCTTGGTTTCACAGTTACACAAGAGTTACAAAGATGATACACAAATGCTGCCAAGTATTACTGATAGGTTTTGGGTTATTGTTTGATGTTAGTTTTGTGTCATCTTGTTTTATTATTATGCTGAGGGTTGTAAATGAAAGCAAGGGATACAAATAGTATCATCCCTTTTTCTTCTTTTTTTTCTTTCTTAATCTCCGTTCTTCGGAGACAGGACGGGTACATAAGTAGAAAAATTACATTTTCCGATAGTTTTATTTTTATTTTTATTTTTAGTGTCAGGTGAGCTACGAGGGCAGTACACATTTTCACATTTTTCATTTTCCCTCCGTAAATTAGTACGGAGTACTGTGTAACGGCTTGGTTGGGTTTGTAATGCTTATAACTCTCCGTAATTTGCTTTTTTAAATATAAAATCAACTTACTTATTGATTTATTTTTGAAACTTTTATTATAGCTGGTTGAGCCCCGCGCGCTAAGCATTGATAACAACCTTCAAAATCGGTCATTTTTTATTATTTTCATAAACCGGTGAAGCGGAAATGTTTTTTGGACGAAAACTTGTCGATTGAAACAAAATGTCTAATACTCCGTAATGATTAATAGAATACTCATATTACACCAGGACGTTGTATTTGGTGTAGACTTTTGTTCAGTGCTAATATTGAATATATTCCGAGATCCAAAAGGTTGAAAAAAAATGTGGATAATAATCTTTAAAATCGGTTGTTTTTGTTTATTTTCGAAAGCGGTGAAAGTTGCTCAAAAGAGTAATTTTTTTTTACGAAAATTTGAAGATTGGAATAGAATGTCAAATAATGATTATTGAAAACCTCTTACACGATATAAAAAGTTGTATAAAACTTGTTTCGATTAATTCCGACACATCTCAAAAACACAATCTTATGACTTTTATAAGTCTCCATTACAATCCAAATCACATTCATGTTACACCGGGACATTGTATTTGGTGTGGTGTGTGGACTTTGTTCAGCGTGAATATGCAACCATTTTATTTTGGGATCCAAAAGGCCAGAAAAACATGGATAATACTCGTAACTTTTAAAATCAGTCTTTTTTTTTGGCTATTTTCGTAACTCGTCAAAGTCGTTCAAAAGCGTGATTTTTTTTTACGAAAGCTTGTCGATGGTAATAGAATGCCTAATAATGATTATTGGAAATCTTTGGCACGATATAAAGTGGAGTATAGAACTTGTTTAGACTGATTCCGACACGTCTCAAAACGCAATCTTATCTCGCTTTTATGAATAATAAAGGATGTAATATGAGTTTTCAGAAGTCAAACAATACATAATCCCGCTTTCTTTTCCGACTGACAAAAAAAACTACTCCATACTTCGTATATTACAATGATGGTCAAATATGTTTTTAATCAACGCATTCTGATTTTGTCATCGTATCATGTTGATCTAGTTTCTATTCAAATTCAAATTGCCATTGTATGGAGTTCGAATACTCAGACCTTATCATTCCCTCGAATGAAATGGATGTCCAATCGACATGACGAGTATTATTTCCCTTTTTCATTTCTTTTAGCTTTTAATTTTAAGAATGAAGTTTTAACGGTTAGAATGAATAAAAATCGTATATAAAAAATTGGACCCTCCATTTCTTTTGACACAGAGGATTACCTCTGTTGTCGAATGTCGATGGCTGGTGAAGGTACACGGGCTCATGTCGTGTTTTAAAATTTAGACGAACTTGCTAAAGTGATAAAGTCGTTCTATTTCGGAAAATGAACAGCAATGTCAAGATGGCCGAGTTGGTCTAAGGCGCCAGTTTCAGGTACTGGTCCGAAAGGGCATGGGTTCGAATCCCATTCTTGACAATTTTATTTACTTTTATTTCCCTCCTTTTTCCCTTGCCCCTTGCCCCGACCAACTCAACATTATAATACATCTACTTAATGAAACTTTTTAAACTAATTCATCTACTTTGTACACATAGAATGTGATTACATTTTTTTTACTTCATAATCTGCAAAAGATTAGTCTTACAATTGTTACAAATCATATTTAACACAAAGTATAAATAGGAGTATGGTTTAACAATTATGTAAAAATAAGGAAATGATAAATAAAGTCTTAAGGTCTATATTTATTAGACTAAAAGAGAAAATAAAGTTTCAAAATACTCTCTCCGTCAAACCAAAAGATACGTTTACTTTTTCAAAATTACCGAGATACGTTTTACACCGTCAATATTTTCTGTTTTATATTAACTAAAATTATAGAAATTCGATATTCTTAATCTACTTATAAAAACGAATCAAACAAGATACGGAGTACTTTGTACCACATGACTGTTTTTTCTTAAAGATTGTCAGAAATATTTACGATTCTTTTAAATTGTGACTAGTGTCCAAAAGGAAAAAAAACATACCCTTTGAATTTGAACAGGGAGTATGTCCTTCGTACTGTATTAGTTAATCAATGTATATATAGAGTACGAAATCTTCCCTCCATTTTTTTTATTAGCCCGATTTAAATTTGACGCAAATTTTAAAAAGTGAAAAAGTAAGAGAAAATTGATGACATGGTGGATGTGAGAGAAAAAAAATACTACTGAATACATTTCTACGAGAAAAAATGGGACTAAATAAAAAAAAAATACCCAAAAGAAAAATGAGACTAAACAAAAAAAGAGGGAGCATAATGTAATCTTCAATTTCAAAGTACTCCGTATATATTACATTCCCCGTCCCACTAAGATTATCCAATTTCATTAAAATACTCCCCTAATATAATGAGGAAATGTCTCAAAGTTTTTGGGATGAAGTTGGTAATACACAGAATTTGAGTCTCCTGGAAAAACTAGCTCATGGGGGGCTTTCAACACTATTCAGCTAAGGAAGGAGCTAGGGATTGAGTTGGTAGTGTGTTTGATCACTTTATGTGCTGGTTTCATTGTTTGTGAATTGTGACGCAAATAACAAGAAGTCAAATAGGAGTATTTCTTCAACAACGAATGATCCGTTGCAAGAAAATGACAACTAACTGATTATACACATCTAATCCAATGTATCAATCCAAACAGTAACAACATGAGCAAGCAAGAATGAATGATTTGGTTAATCCAGACTGAAAAACTGATGCAACAAACAAAAAGATGATTACAAGAAAAATGTAGAGCAACTGTCAATCTCAACCTGCTGAAACTACCACAGGCAAGAGCTGGTTTGTGCTCTTAATTAATTAATTTACTGTAAGCAGCTGTATTAACTTACTAATATGGCAGTACTTCAGCCACTTAGCTCGGCCAGCTGCCCTCATTCTACCATTCATCTACACCCATTTCAAAATAATAATTAATCTAATCCTAATTAACAGATCAATTCATGTTTCAATTCAGAAAAGGGGATAAAAATATCAATAAATAACAAAACTGATAAGCAACAATAATCTCACAAAAACATGAGATTCTCACACAACTGGGAAAATATGGACGAAATTGTGGGAGAAAATGGTGTTTTGTGAGATTAGAGACGATGAAGCAAACCCTAATTGTTTTTTGGGTTTTTGATTGTGTGATGCAGAGTTATATCAAGTTTATGTTCAGATGGGCCTCTTTATGGGCTTTTATCTTATCGTCCCTTGTATCTTAAGACACACAATTTCAGATGGGCTTCTTCATGGGCTTTTATAATCCGGACTAAAAAAATTACTCGTATTACTCCATCCTTCCAAATTCAATAGGCATTTTATTAGCCTTAATCACATATTCTTTCCGTCTTAATTATTTGTTGTTATTTGATTAAAATACCTTTTACACTAATATAAAAGGAGAACAATGACCGAGACGGATGGAGTACCAAATAGGCACTTGTTATCAGATATTGAGCTAGTGGCATGGGAAGCTCGACCGAGTTAGATCAAGCTCGATTTTGATTAAATCGGGTGCAGCCCAAATAGTGGTACGGTTTTTTATATTTTTCCTTTTGGTCTTTTACTTTGCTCGGGCATGGCCCGATTTCATGATGGGGGTTGGGCCGTGTTGGGTACATGGCTGGCTAGATGGGACACTAAACTTGGACTACGAATATAAATTGCCCTCCTACATTAGGTCGTCGGTATTTCGGTCAGGTCGTTGACACTTTATACGTGAATTTACTCTTTTACCCTTATGTAATTATGATTAAATATATTAATTAAGTTTCTTAATTAACGTAATTATTATTTCCCGACTAATTTAAGATTACGGATTTTGTAGTTTTTTACGGTTTTTGAGACACGTGTCTCAATGTAACCCGGAAATCTTTTTAGAGAATTTCTAACATTTTGTTAACATTTTCGTATCATAATAATTCCAAACATTCAAAATAACAACACCCGAGTCACGATATAAACATTTATCGAAGAACGAAAACAAATTAAAACGGATATCGTAACGTATAACATCGTACGAAAAAAGAAGAAGGAAAAACTAGGTTGGCACCAGTTTTTGACTTACGGAGGACCCCCAAGCACCAGTTTTTGGCGCCTAGAGGACCCTCCAGGCACCAAAAACTCGTGCCCAGGGAACCCCACAGGCACCAGAAACTGGCGCCCAGGGAAGCCTCCAGGCACCAGAAACGACACCCGACTTTTTCTTTGCGTCCCCTCTTTATTTTTACATAGCACGAAAATCGAGCACAACATCGAATACGACAAACCGTAAACATAAACGACAAATTAAACAAGAAAAAGCGATTTTGTATGCTAAACTAATACACATTAGCATATTAAAGGAGAAAATATAATCAAAAGGAAGGAAAATAAAATTAAAAGTGCACTAACCGCTTGTTGATCCATTTAGGGGAAAGTCGATTTTTCAAAGGAAAGTCGGATTTTTAAGAAAGTCGGGCTTCATCAACGAGTTTCATTAACATAATTTCATTTCTAAAATTTATTAACTTAGTTAACTAATGTAATTAGGGAAGGACATGATCGTCTTTTATATTAAAAAGCGCCGACGACCTAGCTGAAATGCCGACGACCAAAAACAGCAGTCAACGTATACCCAGTTGGTCGGCACATGTTTTAGTCACCTCAGCCTACCCAATTGGTTTTACTTGCGACGAATATATTTGTGTCTTAACATTAAAATGGGTCAAACATATCTCAGCTCGAAAGAAAATGTCAAATATTTTGCCACAATCTAAGCATATGAGATTTATTGTACCCTAACTAATTGACCCGTCATAAATTTAAAATGAATATATCCATTTTAAACAAGAATTTATACGGCTAAACACGCAGAGGAGTTAGAAGGAGACACATTGAAAAGGTAGCATTATCATATCACCCGGACATACAACACGTATAATTCAAAAGCATGCATTGTTTATTTGAAGAGAAGTAGTGGAGTATATAGTTTTATAAGCAAGTTGGATTATGGTACATTAAATGTCGTTTATATATACGACTATACGAGTAGTTTATAAATGGAAGAGGACTAGAGGAGTCTGCGCTAATCAGTTTCCTAGTTTATGGTACATGGATCAGTACATGTACATACATGCAATGGTTGGTGACCTGAATTTCACATTGCAATTTTGAGACACGCGTATGTGTCGTAAATACTCTCTAGTCACTAGAATACAATGCAATTGATGACTGATGAGTATAAGATTGAGACTCGTCTTATGATATACGAGTACTAAGCAATAATCAACTGCCTCCATTTACATCATCATTATCCTTTACCATTCTTTTCACTAATTATCCTTGCAAAATAAATATGGCAATTCAAGAGATAGAACTATACACACACACACACAGAGTAGCAATCTCACGTTACTCTTGTTAGATCAACTGGCATGCATGGTAATGACGACTAATGAGTTGTTACTGTTCTAACTTAATCAACCAGATCGAGATTTTGAGTTTTAGTCATGAAAACACACTAATGTTAAGGACTTGTTGTGATGAAGGTAATATTTTCGCGGTAATAGAGTAAAAAAGAACTAGAAAATGGCGGAAAGTAGTGATATGTTAAGAGAATACAGAGAAAATGAGGATGGTCTAGCCTATTTGGAGGAGAAAAGATTACTCCCCAAATAATGCATTATTATTCTCCAATGGGGTAATTGTTTCATCCCTTCTAATCTCTTTTACACCATAAAATGTCACAACCAAGACATCATTCTCCTCCAATTCTAGTTCATTTTAGTTTCATTATCCTCGGAATCATTACCTCAATTCCAAGCGAACTCTAATTGTTAAAACTCTAGTGAAAACTTTAAGACTCTTAAAACAAGATGATTTACACAAAAAGGGCCTAAATACGTATGTGAACAAATTAAACTAATTCGATCTTGACCGCATGTATTTAAGATTTAAGACGATATTAAAATCGATGAAAATAAAGGTGAAGTAAAAGGGTGTTTTGATAGGTGTTAGCATATTATTTGAAAATGTCAAATTGTTTAAGTTGGTGGAGGTACGGACTACTATCTCATCAATGAGTTCCAAAAACTTCTCGGCAGCTTCATATGAAAGGCCACTTACATTTGTTACATCTATTCTGATTTGTCACACATACAGTAATATATAAAAAAAAGGTCGCCTATGATGATGATGATGATGCTGCTGCTTAAGAAGATATATTAATTCCATTAGTTTACCCATTGCATTATTGTCATTTTTGGTAATCTAGTGACACAGTACATTATGTATCATATCATCCACACACTAATTATTTACAAAGTCATGCATAAATTCATCAACTTAATTTTGTGTGGCTACCATTGAGTTTAGCTACCTCTTCATTTCATATATCTGTCATTATCACATTTCTTCAAACCTAGCATTAAATTAATCAACCAACTCCATAATTTTAATAATTGGGGACTGTGAATGAGTTTTGAGATCTCATTGGAGTATTTAATTTGCATTATTTGATTTACTAGTCCTATTTGTAGATCCATCAGTGGGCTGGGGGCTCCATGCAGTACTAGTAGACTAGTTGTGCAGATATTCATTTTAAATGCATTAAAAAAGAATTTATAATAATCACACTATCTTAGGTTAATTACATCCCATAGTTGTTGGAAGATGTTGATCAAACTATAATTTTCATACTTAGTCGTTGCAACAATTATTTGCAGGACTTAAGAGGCCAAAGACTAAAGACTGAACGATTGCGAACTATAATCCATAGCGAGTTTCCAAATAACGATTAATCATTTTTCAAATTTGACAAGGTTTAAGAAAGAATTTGAATTAAAATTAAAGTGGTTTAGAAAATAAATAAAGCAGTAAGTATGAAAAGGCATGAGAAGATCAGAGTAATACGGAGTATAGGAATAATCAGAAAATATTTAGGGATGATTGAGTAACATGTAAGTATGAAAACGTAATTCCGTATTTAAAAAAGTCATGCAATTAAATTGTTTGGATTTTATACTGTACTAATTACGAGTATTTATCTATAGGTCAACTATATCAATTAATCAAGAATGGTTGATGAATGTATGCCTTGATTCAATATATGGATAATTATCGATCTCTGCATGATGTAATAATTTCTTACAGTATCTTTTACTCCGTATTAAACTACTTCTCAAAAAAAAAAACTTAAACAAATTATATGGAGGGAGTAACAAATAATGGTACGTAGATTATTTGGCAAATTAATAATTTTGTGTATTATGGCAATTATTAAGTACTCGTAAATTGGTAGCTAGGAACACTACTTTTAATTCATTCCAATGAAAATGACTACAAATAAATATGTTAGGGTTGGAGGGTGACATCTTATCACTTTACTATAATATGAACAAAAGATAGATAACTACCAAATACATCTTGTTTGTTCATCGAGTCACTGAAAATGAGATAGGTTGATATATAGGCGGCATCCTTAATTTTTGGTGTCAAAATTTTCTTACATATACGACCCTTATATATATATGTGGCACATCAATCTTATTTAAGAGGGCGATCGATAGCAACATAGGATCTGAAATAGGTAAGGTATCTTTGGACTCATATTATTAATCATAATTTTATACTCAGTAATTAACATGCAAAATAATATGTTAAAATATTATTCGACTCACTATAAAATAAGTAAGAGATAATGTTATTCGACTCACTATATTAAAGAAATAATTAAAAAAATCCGTCTTATCTCTAGCCGTATAATGTTATTCGACTCACTATAAAATAAGTATGATTTTAAGACAGATTTTATTGATCTTAAAATAAGTAAACCAATAATTATATTGACAATTATTTATGTAACATGTTAAAAGGTGATGATATTGAGCTCTCATTAACGACGTATATATATGCTAATACACTCTCTCTATTATTCTTTAAAATTATCCATTTCTAAAACTATTTGTTGGAAAATTGTAACAATGAAACATATATAGTATTGATAGTGTACGAGCAGTCACCTTAAAATATTAACAGATACTTCCTCCATATCAAAATGATCTTCCCATTTAATTATTATACCTCTCACGTTCTAATAATAAAAGTAGAAATAAATATGACAATCCAGTTACTCTCCTGTGAGACCGTCTCACGATAACTTATCGTGAGACCTACTCACAGAAATAAAATAATAATAAAACTAATTAACTTTCATGTGAGAGGTCTCACGATAAACTTATCGTGAGACCGTCTCATATAAGAATTTGTGTTATCCTGATAAAATCCCTAGTTAGAATCCTCTTAGCAATATGGTGAGTGAGTTGTAGTTATGATTTATGAACCTTCGCCACCATTACCAGTCCATTACCTTCCACCATAGACAATCTAGGACACAAATTCATTTTCACTTGCTAAATAAACAACTATATAATGTATGTCGACAATCTGGTCAGGAGCCTTTCCCAAAGGGAACCTATCTACACCCCCATCCAAATATTCAATCCTTATACTGTACTAGAATGTAGCACCAACAAATTAAACCCTTTTACTTCGGAATTTAATGAGTTCATTAATTGAAAAAATTATCCACAAATAATCGTTACAAACTACTTCGTAATTAATGACTTTTTCAAATTAATAACAAAAAAACAATGTCGATTTCGTTCTAAAAGTATCGATTCACTAAAAAAATTATGCTAATTAATCTATATAAACTAATTGTATTTTTAAATTAATAAAAAAATCAATTTCACTCTAAAAAAATCATGTGTTGCACTCTGAAAAACATCGCTTTTATGAAAAGTATCCGACGATGCGAAGTAAAATGACTGACGACAAGTATTATTAATTACGGCCAACACCAGAAACAAATGTGGGAAAAAAAAACTTTCAAGACTCTAAATGTCTTTGTTAGCTAATTAAGTTGGATTGTTTTCTTTTCTATCCAAGTAGTGATTGAGCCTCTTTACTTTGCTTAATTGTGAAATCAAACCTTTAACTCTTGATTGTAGCAATTAGACCCCTTAACTTTGCCAATATGTGAAATTAAATACTTTTTCATTTTTTTCATCAATTGCTCAATTTCTCGTCAATTTCATGTCAATATCTCATTACTATCAATAAATATTTTATCCCAAAATACACCAAAATACATATTCTCAAGTACGAAGTAGTCCAAATAAAAAGAATACTACTCGTATTCGTAATGTACGTATTCGTATAACCCAAGTAGTTTGATAAAATATTTTATCCCGTAATGTACTTATTCGTATTCTATTGTAATGTACGGAGTATGTATTTCTATTTTACCGTAATTTACGTATTCGTATTCTAGTATGAGAAATTGACGAGAGTTGAGCAATTGATCGGAAAATAAATAAAAAAGAATTTAATTTCACGTATTGGCAAAGTTAAGGAGTCTAATTGCTACAGTCAAGAGTTAAGGGGTTTGATTTCACAATTGAGCAAAGTAAAGAGACTTAAACACTACTTTCCCGTTATTCTATCCTTTATTGGTGAGTCTAAGAACGATTTGTATTGTTTCTTTGACCTAAATCTACGCTCTATAAACCGAATCACGAATACTCTGATCCGGAGTCCGTACAATTTTATTAGTTTAAAATAAAAATAAAATTTGTGGACAACCTTTCTTTCAACCACAGAAATTTTAGGATAGATAGATATCTTAAAATATTAAGTTTTGACTTGGTTAGAAAATGCACTAGCTAACTATATCACTTTGCGTAGCATATAAAAAGAGGTCACCACACGAGTGTAATAATAACAAATTAACCTCATCATTATCATTATTGAACAACATTCATTCATTCGCTCAAATTCTCACCAAATTTCCAACTATCTTAGCTTCCAAGTATTTCAACTTCCAAATTAAAACCAATCAACTTATATACTTTCAACTCCATCTTTTAACCATGAATAAGATTCATCCCCAAAATATTATACCAACCCCTCGACTTACTTACCCTTCTACTACTACTACTACTTGTACTACTACTTCTCCTAGTATTATATCATCCGATCTTTCATCTACTAAGGAGACTTTCACCATTTGGATGAAGTCTTTGATCCTTGGAGGCAATGGTTGCACCGTCTTCGACTCCAAAGGTCGAGTCGTTTATAGGGTTGATAATTATTGTTCCAAATATTGCAACAAAGTCCTCCTCATGGATTCTCATGGAAGTGTCCTCCTTACTATACTTAGAAAGGTAATCATCTAAATCTAAGTACTCCTATTAATTAAGTTTAATAAATACTCGTACATTTTTTTTAAATTCGACAGATAAATTCCACTCCGTAAATGTTTATCAATGTTCTGAATATGCATGCCCGGCCCCATGACAATCGAAGATGTCTTGACCCAGTGGTTAAGACTGGGTGCTATGGGACAGTAGGTCTTAGGTTCGAATCCCCTCCCTCTATACTGTAGTGCGACTAAGTGCGCTCTTTGTTGAACCAAGAAAAAAAACTCGACAACTTATATATTTACACGTAGAACGGTCTGTTTTACATGTTTTGGTTATTCGAGAAAATGAGTAGTTTAGCAATTTTGCATTTCATATATTTTATTTGCTTGACTACTAATGCTTTATATATATGATATTGATTTTTTGTGTTACTTACAGAAGTTTAGCTTGTTATCAAGTTGGGGAGGGTATAGAGACGAGAAGAAGAACGGCGCATCACGGTGGTTTCAAGTCCGTAAAATATGGAAAATGACCAAAAAGCCCTTGAAGTGTGAGGTGGTCGTAAATTTAGAGGATGATAAAAACTCACAGACGTTCAAGATTGAGAAGGGCAAAACCGAGTTATCGTCGTGTAGGATCGTCGACACTTTAAGAGGGCCAATTGCTGAGGTATACATACACACATATATACGACTATACAAACATTATTTTTCATATGATAATAATATTAATCTTTTCTACTTATTCTATAATCTTTTCCAATTTTTTTTTCAATAGTTATTTATGTTCGAATTTTTTTAATAAAAAGTCTATAGGAACTATTAAAAAGGGAGAGTAATAAATACTCATATTTCGCTAGTGATAATAAAAATAAATTTCCATGTAATAAGTAAAATATACCGGAGTATAAGAAAAATGAGGTGTACCATATTTAAATAATGCTAATTAACGTACATATTGTAGGCCGCCATTGGCCGTTGCACCATATAATATGGAGTAAGTCTTCATGTGACCCGGTTACAAAAATGTGACGGGAATTCACATGGATTGATAGATAAGCCAGACAAAAATCACAATGTTTAGGTAGTAGTAAATGATTGTCTTTATTCATCCACATGAGCCTTAATTTGATCTATTACAAATTTTGACCGATATGTTAATTACAAACAAGAATTTGTGTACAACATCTGGGTTGGAAGTGTTGTACGGAGTACAACTACGAGTATTATTTTTACCGAATTCTTTGCATTGTTTATTTTTAAAAATCACGGATCTTGTGTTATACTCCCTCCGTTCCAATGAATTGTTTGCCTTTGCTTTTGGCATCAAGGGCAAGAGATCCAATTAGAAGGTGACATGTGGAGCCAAGAGTCAAATTACACCTAAAAAGCATTCCTAAAATAGAAAGGCAAACAATTCATTGAGACACCCCAATATGAAATAGGCAAACAATTTATTGGAATGGAGGGAGTAATATAGTAGAAATTTTTAGTTTATCCAGATCAATAACTGTAGGATCGTCACATACTTAAATAGTACAGAGTAGGTAAAATGCAATCTTATGCATAAATGTAGGGAGTATATTTAGTAGATTAATTAGTAGATATAATGGTGTCTAATATTGATTTTGGTTATTATAATGCAGATGAAGAGGAAGCAATCGAAAGAAGGGGTGAAGTTGGGAGATGATGTATTAACGCTGATAGTTGAAGCTAATGTTGATCAATCTCTAATAATGGGCCTATTCGTGGCTTTTAGCCTTATTCACAGTAGAATATGAATGAAGCCTTTTTTTAATTTTTGGGTATGTGTACATGTTGAGCCCATTCAATTGGGATCAGATCAGATTTTGGGCCGATTGTATCTTTGTATGTAGATAATTTTTCTTCTGTATTCCCTTTGCATTTTCATTCTTCTCTCCACCTAGAATGCGAGATGTAATTATGTAAATGCCATCGTTTTTTTATGAATGTAATCATCATGTATGTACAGCAATTGAGAGAGGTAATCCAACTCCTTAGACTAAGTTTAAAGGGGGTCTGAGTATGGGTCTGAGTAAGAGTCTGAGACTCAGATTTGTTGAGTCTGAGACTCATACCTGGATAATGTGGTTGGTACGAGTCTGAGGCTCAGACGGATGGAAGATTAAAGGAGGTCTGAAGTTGAGTCTGAACAAAAGTCTGAGGTCTCAGATTCTTTGAGTCTGAGACTCATACCTGGTTAAAGTGGTTGAGACGGTCTGAGACTCAGATAAGTCTGAAGTTGAGTCTTGGATTTCAAAGACTCATCCTCAGACTCGTTCATTCAGTTCAGTTCAGTTTCGTTCATTTTAGTTCAGTTCAGTTCAAATAAGTTGTTGTTGTTGTTATTATTATTATTATTATTATTATTATTATTATTATTAATTATTATTATTATTTGTTAAATATTAAAACAAATGACATTTTTATAAAAAATAATATTAATATAATAATAAAAATTAATATTGTTTTTATTGTTATTAATATTATTACTATTAAATATTAATATTGATTATTAATATTAATATTAGTATTATTATAATATTATTAATAATTAATATTATTAATATTATTATTTATTATTACTATTATTATTGTTATTGTTATAAATATTATTATTATTATAAAATATTTTTATTAATATTATTTTTATTAAAATTAAAATTAATATAATAATTATAATAATTAATATTTTTGATACAATAATTAACATTATTATTTGTTGTTACAATAATAATTAATAATTTTTTTGTAACTAGCAAACTTGTTATTATTATTTCTGTATTTCAGGCTACTTTAGTTCAATTTGTCTCAGTTCAGTTCAACTTATTTTACTTTAGCTCATTTCATTTCATTATAAAAGGACATGATCAAAATAATTTGTATTAGATGATATAGTTGTATATATGATAAAAAGCAAATTCGTATAATAAACGATAAATAATACTGCACGTAGTAATAAAAACGGATAATGAATTGATAGTTATTCCCGACCAAACCAAACAAAACCTAGTTCGACCTGAACATGACCAAACCGACCCGAACCAACGATCCGACCCAGACCCGACAACTAGGCATGACAAAACTGACTCGACCTGAAATGACCCAACCTTAATAAGCCAACTCGATCCCGATCTAATATCCAAACTAAAGATTCTAGGTGGACTCGTAACCTGAATTGACCCGAGTAAACCCGAAATTGACTCGACTATTATTATAAAAAACAAGTCGATATTCCTAAAAAGATGAAAATAGCAAACCCGAAATTATATGGCCCGACCCAAAGTCAAAGCGAAACTCACTTAACCCAAACCCGACCCGGTTGACTTGTTTGCAAGGTTTATCGACAACCCAACCCGGACTCGACCCACCCGCCTGATTGCCACTTTTAATAATGACCACTTGGAAATAAATTTATTCGTATGTAACAAGATTTATTTAACAATTAATTATTTAATTGTAATTATTCGAGTTATAAAATAAACGTAGATATTGAGGTAAATAAAAAAAATAAAAAAAGTTAGGTAGAAAGTTGAGGTGAGATGATGTAAATAAAAAATAAAATAAGGTAGATAAAAAGTTGAGGTGAGATGAATAAAAAATAATATAAAATAGGGTATGTGAGGGGAGAAAGTTTGAGATGAGTCTGTGGATAAAGTATACTTTTGTAGTGAGTCTGAGTCTGAGTCTGAAGAATGAAAAGTGAGTGGAAAGGTGAGGTGGCCGAGTCTGAGGAAAAATGATGAGTCTGTGGATAAACATAGTCTTAGAAGACAAATGTATGATAATAATAATAATAACAATTTCCAAGAATTTTTTATCTTTTTTTAATGCTTTTTATTAAACTATTTATTGTTTTAGCATCCTTTTCAAACTATTTATCGTCAATGGATCCACATCATCATTTTCTCTTTTTTTTCATCTCGGCAACCGAGCCGCTAGTTGAACTAGCGGCCGCCTACTTCACTGAAGCAAAAAACAGAGAAAAAACAGAGTAGTAGCTTCATCATCATCAATCTCACGCTATTTGAATCCCACCTCCTCCCCCTTCTTATTCTTCTTCTTTTTTCAACTCACTGAAACTCTCAAAGCTAATCAATAAACTCCAACCCAATTATTGTGAGGCGATTTGGGTGAGTCCATGTTCGTTCCGCCTATTGCAAAAAACGATTGAAAACTAAAAAAATTTCTACAATTACCAGAAATTGAACTGCAGATGTGTAGATAACTGGAACAAATTGAAAGCTATTGCTAATATTTCGAACTTTCATAGATTAAAATGTTAGAATTGAGACTAAGCATCTCAATAAATCAATTTATAACAATAAATTACTGTATGAAATTATTACATCGTAATTGATACGGAGTACTAATAATCGACATAAACTAACCAACAAACGCAATGATCTGATGAATAACAAAATTAAACAAAATTACTTGATCTGAGATGGTGTGCCTCCAGAAGAAGATCAGACGGCGGAGGGAGACGGCGGCGGCAGAGACGAGGTGACAGTGGATGACTGAAATGGTGGATGAGGAGGGTGGGATTGAGGATGATGATGATGCTCTGTTTTTTTCTCTGTTTTTTGCTTCTGTGAAGTAGGCAGCCGCTAGTTCAACTAGCGGCTCGGTTGTCGAGATGAAAAAAAGAAATGAAAACGATGACGTGGACCCATTGACGATAAATAGTTTGAAAAGGACGCTAAAACAATAAATAGTTTAATAAAAAGCATTAAAACGATAAAAAATTCCAATTTCCAACCACGATTTTGAGATGGTGAATCTCATAGGTAGATGTTTTTAGGTACTTTTTTATGTCAATTATGAGTTTTGCTTTGATATTGTCAATTTTTTTTTTTGCCAACGAAAAAAGTGCATCGGATTACATGCTGGTTGGGTTCTCAGAACCCATATTACATCCGCTACTTAACATAAAAACGACATTACAAATAACCACAAAAACAATAAAAACAAGGCGTCGGGTGATAATAGTGAGTTGTTGGTGCACGGACGTTTGGACATGAGCATCTTCATCCACATTATCGGTACATCTGCTGACTCCGAGACACCATCCAAACATATGAGTTGTACAGAGACGGGACCAAGATGCACTTACGCACTTACGAATAAGGCGTAGAAAGAAACGAGTGAGAACAAAGCAACGAGGCTTGCCTCTAATGGAGATAAAACTCCTACATCTTGATAAACGAGCCATACAATCATATATCCAATGAATCAAAGAACCGAGCAACATGCAAAGAGCCGAGGACAAGGAAATTCCCATAACCAAACCCTTTCGAGAAGAACCAATCCAATACCAATTTATGGTCAGGTCATCCCACTTCCAACGCGGACAAGCGGCCAAATAGCGGCCTTTATTTCTAATATAAGTGATACTTAGGCTTATAACTAAGAAATTAGTAAAAAGAACAACAACACAAGAGTTCATTGTTGGAAAAAGCCACCGGGACCCAGCCACCCAATAGACACACAAATCTACCGTGAAAAGACACCCAAACCCAAAACCGTCCTAAAAGTGGAACGACCCACATTCATCAAGGCAAGCGGAAGACACCACCCGGCCATTGTCGAGAAAGACCAAAGAGAAACAAGAAAACCAAGAAAAGAAGGGCACGGACCTTACAACCCCCGACCAAAGACCAAACAAACCGACAAGCCCAAATCGAAACCAAACCAAGTCGAGCAGACACAAACGAACCCATAAACAACCTGACGAAAAGCAATAAATAAAAACCTAAAAGCACCAAAAAAGACCAAGCAAATAAGGCACCCAAACCAAACCAACCAAACACCAACAAGACCAGAGGGTGGGGGAGGGGGACGAGGGGAGGGGGAACACCCACCGGCAAAGTCAGTGACAAGGTAGACGAGAACCGGTCGCCGGAGGGCGGGGGCGAGGGGAGGGGGAACGCCCCCGACGAACGGCGGTACAGACAGGGGAGGAGGCCCGACAAGGGGACGAACAAGGGGAAGGGGACATCCAGTCACCGGAGGGCGGGGGAGGGGGGCGAGGGGAGGGGGAACGCCTCCGGTGAACGCCGACAAAGGAAAGGAAGGGCGGTCAACGGTGACGGCCAGACAAGGGGATGATCAGAGCGGATCGGCGTCGGGAATCAGGTCAGGAGAGGGTCGACCTTCATAAACAACAAAAACAACCAAGAGAGGCTTACAAGACAAGTGGACAGAGAGATGGCCATCACTGACGAGATGGAGGTGGGAATCGGACAACTTAAAAGAAACGGAATCGAAAAAACAGTGGTGACTGATCAGCCGGCCGGAGATAGACCAAGGAGATGGTCATACCTCCGGCCAGGCAAGTAGATCGAGTAGACTAAGAGGTGGTGGGGCGGCGGCGGCTACAAAATTAGGGTTAGGTTTTTTTCTTTTGAGAAGAGAGAAGGGAGAGCTTTTAATTTAGAGAGAGAGTGGAATTATTATGATATTGTCAATTAATTGTTAATTTAAATATAATTTTCAATGGACATTTGTGAAACCCTAATATTTGGGTGATACAAACCAAATTGTTAGTAAGAGGGTATATTAGGTAATTTGTCTTTTATTTCTTATTCTCCAAGGCATGTAGCCTATATAAGGGCATTACTAAGTTGTAGTCATTTATCCAAGAATTTATCATTGAAAGTTAACCTTTCTTAGCTATCCAATCTCCATTTTCTCTCTAATTTCATCCAAACTCATTGATTAATCCTAGGTGATTCCTTCCCTCACCACAGATTACTCTATAGATCATCTAACCTATCGACTAATTAGTCGAACAGTTAAATCGATCATATCATTTATTTACTTCATTTTTACCCAATTGTGTCCCATAAAAATAC
Organism: Agrostemma githago; assembly: GCA_958450325.1. Lineage (NCBI taxonomy): Eukaryota > Viridiplantae > Streptophyta > Magnoliopsida > Caryophyllales > Caryophyllaceae > Agrostemma > Agrostemma githago. The sequence continues at coordinate 72,788,007 of OY288247.1, read as the reverse complement.
GATTGTATCATTGGGGTTTATGTTATTTATTTGTTGGTCATAATTTCCAATGGTTGATCATTATTTGGATAATGTTGTTTTAACTATTTCAAATTAGTTACAAGAAATCATTTTGTTTTATTTTAGATTGATGAAGAAATATAAAAGTTTAGAGTCTTTCTGGAATTCTCAAAGAAAGGCACAAAAAGGCTATCATCTTCTTCTCCTTTATCAAGTGAGTCTCCTTTGTTATCTTCTCATGATGAAGAACATAATTAAAATAATCAAGAGTTACCTTTGTCGCAAAATGATGAACTCAATGATGATGACAATCATCAAGAACCCCCTTTAATATCTCCTCAAGATCAAGAAGAGTTTAATTCACCAAATGACCCGGGAAAGCGTATGCCAATATCGTCTTACCCAGTCAATGATCGAGATATTATAAGAAGAAAGTTTATCGAGAACAAGCCTTGTAGACCAAGACTATCCAAGAAAGAATTACCTCAAACATTGATTGGTAAAAAGAAGCGTCATTTTAATGTTCTTTGGTATGATGCGTATGATTGGCTTGAATATGGTGTTCAAAATGATGCGGCCTTTTGTTTTTATTGCTTCTTATTCAAGGATGATACAAAATGTCTCGGGGGAGATATTTTTGTGAAAGGAGGATGGAAGAATTGGGATAAGCCGAGTAGGTTAATGAAACATGTTGGTAAAATTGGTAGTGCTCACAATCAAGCTAGAGAAAAGTACACATTTTTCATCAATAAAAAAACTTCAGTTGTTGAAAAGATTGAGAAGGTGAGCATCCAAACTAAGAACATTTACAAATCTCGGTTGATATACTCTCTTCAATGTTTAAGATATCTTTTGAAACAAGGACTAGCCTTCCGTGGACATGATGAAAGTGAGAATTCAATTAACATGGGTAATTTTCGCGAACTTTTGAAATGGCTTGCCGGAAATAATGAAAATGTGGGTAATATTGTTCTCTCTAATGCACCGGGAAACCACCAAGCAACTTGCCCAAAAATCCAAAAAGATTTAATCAACTGTTGTTCCAAAGAAACTAGTAAGTTGCTACTTGAAGATCTTGATAACGATTTCTATGCAATTTTGGCCGATGAGTCAAGTGATGTATCTCATAAGGAGCAATTAGCTATTTGCTTGAGATATGTTAATAAGAAGGGGAATGTGTGTGAAAGATTTCTTGGTATTGTGCGTGTTGAAGATACCACTAGTCTTACTCTTATGAAAAAAATGAAATTTTTACTTGATCATCATAAATTGGTTGTATCAAATATTCGTGGTCAAGGATATGATGGGGCTAATAATATGAGAGGTGAATTGAATGGGCTTAAAAATTTGATGATGAAAGATTATCCTTCTGCCTACTATGTTCATTATTTTGCACACCAACTTCAATTGACTCTTGTTGCGGTGACAAAGGAAAATTGTGACTGTGCATCATTTTTTCAACAATTTGGATTTGTGCTTAATATTATTGGATTATCTTGCAAGAGGTTAGAAATGATGAAAGAAATTTAAGCCAAAAAAATGATGGAGGCTTTAGAGTTGAAAGAAGTTAGGAGTGGTAAAGGATTAAATCAAGAATTTGGTTTAAGTAGACCGGGAGATACTCGTTGGGGTTCTCATTATAAATCCATTTTGAATCTTATTGCTTTGTATCCAACAATGATTGAAGTTCTTGTGAAAGTGGGAGAAAATGCAAAAAATAAGGATGATCGTGTTAAAGCTCAAAATGCCGTGGATCACCTTGAGTCATTTGAGTTCATTTTCATGCTACATTTAATGAAAGTCATTTTTGGATATACTAACGCCTTGTGTGAGTGATGGGAGAGATTTGCCGTGGATCCCTGCCAACAAATAAAAACCAACTATTCCTAACACATAGATAGATCAAGTCGGGTCGAGTCCACGGGGACGGTAAAGAGGGTTTCGACCAAGTTTCACCTAAAGACTTGACTAAGTCTCAAGGCTAGACTAAACTAAAACAAAAGTAAAGGGGAGGAGACTAAGAATAAGAATAAGCTAATTAAACCAACTAAAGCTAACAATGACTAAGAGGAGGAAGAAAACAAACAAGGAAAGAATAGGGTTAGGTAGGGTTCATAAGTGTAGTAGGATAGTTGGGAGATCGATGGTGCAAGGTTCACCTAGTTACTAAGGTTGGTCCGCGCTCTCGCGTCAAAGCCAATGTCCGCATTCTCGTGTCAAAGACAAAACCCGAATACTTATGCAAGATGTTACCCAATACACAAGGTTTCAACCACAAATCAATCACACAATGAAAAGAGGAAGACAAGCAAGAGAAGTATTTGCAACTACTACTCTAACAAGCAATTCAACAAACACATGCTGTGCACAACTTGTGACTAGCAACAAAGAATCCAACTTTACCCACAAGGCCACAATCAAACCCTAACCATCCATAATCAAAATTTAATCCCAGTGGCGGACCCAGAAAATTTGGAAAGGGGGTGCACTATATCGGTAAAAAAAGACCTGACGTGAAAAAAAACTCCGCAGTTCGCAAATAACCGCCCAAATATAATTCGAACTGAAAAGCGACCCATCCGATAATTACCTCCATAAGAAAAAAATAGCCTGGTGGGGATTCGAACCAACGACTTCCCCATCAATGAATAAGCACCTTCCCACTACGCCACTCTCAGCTTTATGATGCCCTTAAGCGCACAAAACATTTATGTTTTGAACATTCTGTTTTTTAAGAACTAGAATTGGAAACCCAAGGGTGCGCACTTGGGGTGCTGTGCGCACCCCTGGGTCCGCCCATGCTTAATCCCTCTACTAACCCACAAAAAGTCTACTCACACATGTAGGGATGGCGACGGGTAGGGTATGGGTCGGGTCCGGCAAGACCCGGACCCGGACCCGTGTTTCACAAGTTGGACCCGGACCCGATCCGGACCCGTAAGGGTCCAAAATTTTAAGACCCTTACCCGGACCCATCGGGTCCGGGTAGGGTCCGGGTCCGGACCCGATTGTATATTTTTTTAATATATACTCTTCCGTCTCCTTTATTTGTTCACCTTTTATTAAAATATTATTCAATAAATATAAAGGCAAATTAGTGAATAAAACGGAAGTTGTATGACTTTAAACCGAACGCTAAAAAGGCATGACGTACTGATAAAGGAGGTGAAATTTGGTATTTAATGAGTTTCGGTACACATATTAGAATAACTATTGCTAATGTAAAGTCTCCCTCTCCCATTGTGGTTTATATTAGTTTCATTTACTATATTATACATTGAATTACCGCATCCACTAAGTTCTTTTTTTCTTTTCTTTTTAAAAAAAAATAATTTTAACGGGTCCAAGGGTCGGGTTCGGGTCCAACCTATAGGACCCGGACCCGGACCCAAAAAATTATTGAAGGACCCATACCCGACCCGTACCCGCAGGGTCTAAAAAAAAGAGGACCCGTACCCGACCCGTTAGGGTAAGACCCAGCGGGTCCGGGTAGGGTACGGTCCCGGACCCATTGCCATCCCTACACACATGTCTAAACAAACACTAATATGAACAAGAGAAATCAACACAAACAACAAAACATTCATAATGAAACTAGTAAAAACAATGAACTATGAACAAAACAATGAACAAAGATTAAAACTTGAATGATAAAACAAAGATTAAAGGAAAGGAGAAGAGAAATTATACCACACTAGTAAGGAGGAAAGATTGAAACTTGTAATAATAAGAAAACCCAAATACATCAACCAAGGTTGTCAATCTTGGTTGGATTCTTCAAGAATTCCCCTAATACAAGGATTAAACTAAGATTAACGATTAACTAAAGACTAATCTACACTAATCTAGGCTAATCTAGGCTAAAGTAGTTTAGGGTTTAGTGGGTAATGTCTAACATAAGCTAAGATGGTGTAATTATGCAAGGGGGGGGGGGGGGGGGGGGTATTTATAGGGTTACAAGAGTGGAGGAGGCGAGAAAAGCGAAACAGCCTATTTCTGGGCTCATCCCGTTCGGGATGGATGGTCCCATCCGGGATGACTTCATGGTCCCGTCCGGGATGGCTTCATCCCGTCCCGGTTGACTTAGCAGAAGAGCTTCTTTGTTTGCACTTCATCCCGGACGGGATGAGGGTTGTCCCGACCGGGATGGGTCTTGTAGGCCTCTAATATGGTCCCAAAAGGTCCCTCCTTGCTCTTGTTAGGCTTCTCATCGATTCTCGATGCTCGGGATCGGGTCCAAGGGGCTCGGGAATGGGTCCCAAGGTCTCGGGATCGAGTATAGGCTACCGAGTGATCGTCGCTTCTCTTCGAAGGCTCCAAATGTGTCGGAAACGAGTCAGAATCGCTCCATATCTCCAATAATGGTCCTAGAAACCTAACAAAAGCTAGAAGAAGCGTAAGTAGCCTCAGAAACCGCTCCAAAGAGCGATTTCACAAGAGAAACCGGGACTAAACACAAGAAAATAGGCACTACAAACTACACTTATCAGTGAGGCACTACAAAGACGAGACCAAGATATTGTTAATGTCATGGCTCTTGTTCAATTAACTAAGGAGCATTTGCAAAATACTAGGGATCATGAGTGAGATAACTTTCTTCAAGAGGTTTGTACTTTTTGTGCAAAATACAAGATAGATGTTCCAAGTATGAATGAACCTTACGCTCCTCGAGGAAGATCGAGACGTTTCTTTTCAAGAGTAACCAACCTTCATCGATTTCGCATTGAGATGTTTCTAATTGTTATTGATTTGCAACTTCATAAGCTTAATAATCGATTCAATGAGATAAGTATGGAGTTGCTCTTGTGTATGGCTTGTTTGAGTCCAGTTAATTCATTTGCCTCTTTTGATAAGACAAAATTGTTGCGGCTTGCGGAGTTCTATCCGAAAGAGTTCTCTTGTGCCGATCGCATGGATCTTTCTTTTCAACTTGATATCTTTGTGAGTGATATGAAAACAGATTCAAGATTTCAACATTTGAAGAACCTTGGAGAGCTTTCCATAATGCTTGTTGAGACAAATAAACATGTTTGTTATCAACTTGTTTATTTACTTCTAAAGCTTGTGTTGATATTACCGGTGGCCACGTCAAGTGTGGAAACACTACTACAAATAAGATTAAAGAGGATGGTTGGATAAGGAACCGTCCTTTAGGTCGACGTCCTATTTAATCAAATAGCGCGGTTCCAAGAAGGTCAAACTGTCCTATTTAATTGATAACAAAGGACGGTTCAGTAGAATAACCGTTCTATTTGTAAACAAAGTAATAGGACGGTTATGCCTTCAATCGTCCTATTTGTAAACAATTTAATAGGACGGTTCTGCAATTAAATAGGATGGTTTGACCTTCTTGGAACCGCGCTATTTGATTTAATAGGACGTCGACCTAAAGGACGGTTCCTTATCCAACCATCCTCTTTAATCTTATTTGTAGTAGTGAAAGAGTATTTTCTTCAATGACTTTTGTGAAAACAAATTGAGGAATAGTACGAGTGATCCTCTTTTGAATCATTGTTTAGTCTCATATATAGAGAAATATCTTTTTATCAAAGTTAGTGACGATGATGTATTGAAACGTTTTCAGAACATGAAATCTCGTCGGGGTCTTTAAGTTTTACTCCGTATTTAATATTTATAGTTTAACGGACAATATGTAACTATGTGACGACACGATCAATTTCTATTTTTAATTAATATTTTATATTCTTCGTAATTTATTGATTTTTTAAAAAGTGAACCCCTCTTTTAAATTCCTGGGTCCGCCACTGATGGTGGTCTATGTTACTCCGACTTTTTTTAATTATCTTGTGTATCTGTGTTCGATACTTGATAATCGAACATGGATATGATACTTGGACGGTTCATTTTAAATCAAAATATGCCGAATTTTCATACAAAATAGCGGAGTCCGACATTTGGATATGCACTCGTGTCAGATACTACTTCTAAATGAAGCTGAGCAACATATTATCGAGGCCGATATCTGGGATCTATATCTCGTCCCCCACCCACATCAACCTCGCATGCACGCGATGAAGCCCTCAGCCACATGACAACGCGAATGTTGAATCTGGTTAGTAAATAAACAAGAGCAATTGCATAATTTATACGGAGTACTTAAATTATCGATGATGAGTTGTGTCCTCAACTCAAAACTATAATAAATTATTAATATTTTTATTCAATAATTTACACTTAGTATTTTTATTAATATTATTGTTATTTAAAAAATCATGTACTTGTACGATATCGATACTAGTACAATATAAAATCACATATGAAGTATTTGATTGTAGTAGTAGTAGCAGCAGCAACAAACTAGCTACGAATCTATGATAGTATGAGAATCATGTTTTATTATTATTATTTTTTTGAAATTTTAATCATAAAGATGAGTCATAATGAAGGGCGAGAATGAATAACTAGTTAGTTAGTTGTAGTAGGATTCTTAGTTTCCTCGTCCACTTAATCCCACAGTTATTATTTTTTTGTCGAAAACAGAGGTGGGATATTCCCAAAACAAACTATCCCACAGTTAGTTGATTTATTATAATATACCACGTTTTTCCGTCAAAAAAAAAAAAAGAAAGAAAACTTCAAAAATCAATCTAAACTCTACAACCACATTCATTCATTCACTCCTCTTCATTCTCCCAAATCTCCATCTCCAATTCAACATCTTTCTTCCTGCCTGCCTCTTTCTCCATCCCGCCCCGCCCCGGTGAGTTTCATATCAACCCATGCACCAATCCTTTCATACACGTGAATTACAATTCATGAGATTTGCATAATCCGTACGTGTGTTTTCTTGTTTGCTTACACCAAATCACATGAAACAGAATCCTAATTAATTATTTTCAGGTAAATGTTGATCACGTGAAATGTAAAATCATAGAATTTAATTTCTACTTTCGTGTACTTGCATGCTTCAATTTTACGTAATCGATTTAAATGTATCATTAGAGATTCCATTCAACGTGAAATTGCACCTTAGTGCTATTGCTATGAGTATGTATGTATGTGCTTATATTTGGGAGTGGACGACTTTAATTTGTAGGGTTTTTACTCTAATTGGGATCATTTGATTAAGACTTTTTCCTAACAAATTTATGCATTTAATTTCGACCTTGGGTTTTGGTTTTGGTTTTGGGTTTTGGTTACGGTAGGAGGACCATTGCTTTATTTATTCTGGCGTATACTCGTAGAATTAGCGTCCCACCTAAATTAATTAATTAATTAAATGTCATGTGATGATGAATATTACAAAAAATAGACACACAAATTGGTTACCTTTTGATTTCCGTGACGAATTTTATTATTATCATCATCATTTCACGTGCATCAATGTGGTAAAGCTAGAATAGTTAGACAAGAACATCAAGTGTATGCCGTGTGTATTAAACTACTAACCATGTATAGTTTGTCACTTTGTACTCGTTTAAGTTCGAACTCCCTCCTCTATATTTCCACTAAGTATGTTCTTCGTTGAACCAAACAAATAAAAGTTAAGTTTGTGACTTTCTGACGTGCATGTTATTATCATGATGGGTATTGAAAAGTCTCTCTAATCCAATAACTATATACCATAGAAAAGTCTTGGAATGTAGATTGCGAAAATATTAAATACGTTGTGTGTCCTTAGGACGCATATTAGAAAAACAATTTCAATCTTCCTTGCTCTAGTCAGCATGTTAATACTTAATAATATTTCCTCCGTTCACTATTTTTTACCCGTTTCATTAAAATATCTCTCACAGAAATGGGGCGAAAGATTACGAACGGAGCAAAAGATTATGAACGGAGGAGTAGGATACTAATGGTATAAACGAGGAAAATAATAGTGGTTGTGAAATTAAACATAACTGGAAAATCCTAGATTATAATTTGATGATGGAGGAAGGCAATTCTAGAAAAGGATTAAGTGGATGTAAAAGCCAAGAACAAAGTGATGGTCCCAAGAGAGGAGTATGACCTATATATGAAATGTAACCTTTGAATTATTGCTTACCATAAAATGTTAAACTCTTCCAACTTTATTTCTTTGGTGGTAATTTATTCTGTGGTACGATGTCAGTTAGTTTAGTTGGTAAGGTCATAAGTGGTACTATTCATGCTCTTTGTGTTCGAACTTCGTCAACATTGCAATAAAAATCCTATGATTGATGTACTCTATAAGTATTGAAGTCATTGAGCCACACATCATACTTTGTAGTAGTACTTTATGTGGGTGCAACTTTTTATCCTCATTTGCTAAAGTTTTCAATAACAAGCTTGATTCATATATCATACTGATCCATTGGAGATTCAAACCTGTACTCTCAGTTCTACCTGAAGAATTACAGAGCGAGCTAGGAAAATGGTAGACGGTGGGGTCGTAAGCGCAGACAATGCAGATTTTGGTGAATGTTTCAGAACAATTGGTGGAACACCTTACATCATGAGGCTTGCTGCCTCTGCTGGTATTGGTGGACTTCTCTTTGGATATGATACTGGTATGTATCTATCTATGCCTTCATTTCGCTTACGGTTTAACCCATCTGTCTTTAACATACTGACCATGAACTAACTGATGTTTATTCTTGGATTGCAGGTGTTATTTCTGGTGCACTTCTTTACATCAAGGAAGATTTTAAAGAAGTCGACAAGAAAACATGGCTTCAGGTAACTTTTGCTTCATTACGCCGTCTTCTTTACATGTTAGTTTTTCAGGTTGAATCTGAAAGTGTGTTGGGGGTGGTAAATGATGTAGGAAACGATAGTGGCGATGGCAATAGCAGGGGCCATCATAGGAGCAGGAACAGGAGGGTTTATGAATGACAGGATAGGAAGGAAACTGACAATGATCATAGCGGATATTCTCTTCTTTATTGGAGCGCTAGTCATGGCGTTTTCTCCAGCTCCATGGATGATCATCATTGGAAGAGTGATTGTTGGGTTAGGTGTGGGTATGGCATCCATGACTGCACCTCTTTACATCTCCGAGACCTCTCCTGCTCGCATCAGAGGCGCCCTTGTCAGTACCAACGGTTTACTCATCACCGGAGGCCAATTCTTATCCTACCTCATCAACTTAGGCTTCACCAAGGTAATAAACTAACAACAGTACTCTTATTATATGAAAACTGATAAACTGGAGTTAATTTCTTGTTGAGGCATCACCAGGTTCCGGGAACATGGCGTTGGATGCTTGGAGTTGCTGCTGTGCCTGCATTTGTGCAGTGTATTCTCATGCTCACTCTCCCAGAGTCTCCTAGGTGGCTTTACAGACAGGTCTCCACTCGAAATTTCAAACTTTTTTAACTGTCTCTGTAGTAAAAAATACTTTTGGCGAACTGAATTGACTGTACCATGGTTTGTGCTGCATTTGTTACCAGGGGAAAGTTTCAGAAGCAGAGACAATCTTAGGCAGGATTTATGCGCCGGAGGAAGTGAAAGAAGAAATGAGAGCTCTGAAAGAGTCGATAGATGACGAGCTGGCCATAGAAGGGGACATGTCAAATGCGAGCATGATGACTAAAGTGAAAACAGCATTGGGCAACAAAGTGGTACGCAGGGGGTTAGCAGCTGGAGTGACGGTCCAAGTGGCTCAACAATGTGTGGGTATCAATACAGTTATGTACTACAGCCCCGTGATTGTTCAGTTTGCTGGCGTTGCCTCCAACTCCACTGCCATGGCGCTGTCTCTCATTACATCCGGGCTCAACGCCATAGGGACCATCATCAGTATGATGTTTGTCGACAGGAAAGGCAGGAGAAACATGATGTTGATGTCAATGATGGGGATTATCGTCTGTCTCGTTGCATTAGGGCTTGTATTCTACCAAGCTGCTGCAACTGCACCCAAGATCAGCTCCAGGGACAGCACTCACTTTGGGATGAACAACACTTGCCCACTATACACCTCCGCACCTAACCCAGGACTTTGGAGCTGTACTCAGTGCTTGAGAACAGACAGACAGTGCGCCTTTTGTGCGAGTAAAATCAATTTTCAGGTAAACCCTGGAGCATGCGTAGCAGCGACAGATGCAATGAAGAGTGAATGCCACGGGGAGGATAGAGTCTACTTTGCAGAAGGGTGTCCTAGCAGAATAGGGATACTAGCCGTGGTGTTGCTAGGGCTGTACATCATAGTGTATGCACCAGGGATGGGAACAGTGCCATGGATCGTCAACTCTGAAATATATCCGCTGAGGTACAGAGGGGTAGGCGGAGGGATTGCAGCGGTATCCAACTGGTGCACTAACCTCATAATGAGCGAGACCTTCCTTACGCTCACCCAAGCTGTCGGTTCCTCTGGGACTTTCCTTCTGTACGCAGCCTTGTCCTTTGTCGGGTTGATCTTCATCTTCTTCCTCGTCCCTGAAACGAAAGGGTTGCCAATCGAGGAAATAGAGAAGATGCTTGAGAAGGGATTCAAGCCTAGTTTCTTTGGGTGGGGAAAGAAGAAGGACGAGAACGAGAACGAGGAAAAAGCTTAAGGGAATCCAACAAGCTTTTGTGTAAGGATGTATGAGGTCTCATGAAAGTAGTAAGAAAGCTCTATCAATGCAATGTCAATACAAAATGAAGGTCTGTCATTTTTGTAAGGCCAAAGCTAGACAGCAGCAGCAGCAGCTCAAGAACAATATAGGATGAATGTCTTTGCTTTTTATAACATTATTGTGTGTCTCAACAAAAACTATCAAAAGCTCTTTTCCTTGTTATTATAGTCCCAATACTTCCAACTTCTCATCATCTCTAATTTTCAAATGATCCAATCAATCATTATCCTTTCTTTCTGAATCAATATAGAATAATAAGTAAAATGGTTCACTAAATTTATTGTAAAACAGCAATTTATTCAATTCAGACACGGTTTTTTAAATTGATTCAAACACAGTTTATGATATTTGGACACGTTTCTGTGAAAGGAGGACCGTTGTTTCTTGGTTTCCGAACTCGAATGAAGGATCCTCGTATTTGAACTAACTCTTATTCTTGTGGTTGTCATTTTACAACTTTGTGGTGACCAAATTTGGATGTTGATTATAAATGACTTCAAATTCTCTCTACTTTTTTTAATAGGTATATTTTTTTTTTGCCATGTGTGTGCAAGGTAAAATATAGAGTGCCGTTGTCATGTCACATGTCAACAATGTGTCTGTATCGTAAGTACCTAACATATCATTCTTGATGCAACACTCGATCAGTTTCCTTTATCAATCTAAGTCACTTAACAATGTATGAGTAATTAATTAATTCAATTCACTATCATAGATATCTTAATCTAATGACTAAGACAAAGATATCCTTAACAATCAACTAATTGTAATTCGACTAAACACTCTTCGCCGGAATAAAAAAGAGTTAGAATTGTCACTTAATATAGAAGCAAAGATGAAGCAAAACGTAACCCATGATGCAATGTCAATGTGATCCACACAAGGGAGAAGTGTGTGTAGTACTCCGTATAGCAAGTATCATACCATGCATGTGATCTAATTATAGAGAGAGCATGAGATGGAGATGGAGATTGGGTGATATACGACCTTAAAACTAATCAATGACCTCCTGTACTGTACCTGAATATTCCCCCCTTTGAATTGCCTTCGCTTGCATCATTTCGTTATTACATGGCCTCCCCTCCCCTATATATGTAACCCCTCCTTATTCTCCCCACTAAGTAGCCACCTTTTTTGGGTCAAATTAACATATAATTAAACAAACATCCCCATCTCCATTCTCCATTCTCCATTCTCCTAACAATAACATTAAGATTAAGATTAGCATTATCTCGATCAAACTAACTCCCAATTTCTTCATATCTCGATCGCAATGAACACAATTACAGTATGCATTACACTTGCATTTGCATCACTTGTCACACTCAACTCCGTTGCATCCCAAAGTCCCACATGCACCAAATACACATTCCAATCTGATAGTACTAACAGTAACACATCTTCTACCCCTACAAGTTTCCAGAGCTGCGTTGACCTGCCCGTCCTCACCTCCTTCCTACACTGGACCTACCACCCGGCCAACGCCACCCTCCAGATCGCCTTCCGCCACACTGCCGTGGGACCGTCTTCCTCTAAGTGGGTCGTCTGGGCCATCAACCCCGTCCAGAAGGGCATGGTGGGCTCCCAATGCCTGGTGGCCTACCACAGCCCCAAAGACGGTTCAATGCTCGCCTACACCTCACCTATTTCAAGCTACGCGACCACATTGTCTAAGGGGGACCTCAGTTTCAATGTGTCCAAGCTGTCGGCCGTGGGGTCCGGCGATGAGATCATCATATTTGCGACGTTGGAGGTGCCTAAGAATGTAACAACAATAAACCAGGTTTGGCAGGACGGGCCTTTGTCATCGGATGGGACGCCACGTGCTCATTCCCTTGTCGGACCTAATGTTAGGTCCGTTGCATCACTTAACCTTCTTTCCGGTGTTGCTGTCATCTCGACTGCCACCTCCGACTCTGGCTCCTCCCTTAAAAATGTAGGCTCTTTCGCTGTCTCTTGAATTAGTAGCATTATCGGTTTTATCATACATGACTCAAGTTTGTGAAAATGTTGGTTACTATACAATACAGATACATGGGGTGTTGAATGCAGTGAGCTGGGGAGTGCTGATGCCAATAGGAGGAATAATAGCGAGGTATATGAGGGTGTTTCCGCAAGCAGACCCGGCTTGGTTCTACCTTCATGTCGGATGTCAAATATCTGCATATGGTGTCGGCCTAGCAGGTTGGGCGACAGGCCTGAAACTTGGAGCTCGGTCCGAGGGAATTGAGCATTCTAAGCATAGAACCATTGGCATCATGCTCTTTTGCCTTGCCACTCTTCAGGTACTACTACTCTCACACTCCCAACAACTTTCTTCATATGTAAGGCCATATATATATATATAACACGAGTATGTAATTCCTGCGCGCGGTCTGATGTATTTTGTTTGTATGATAACATTTCAGATGTTTGCGTTACTGATAAGGCCGGTGAAGGATCACAAGTACAGAATATACTGGAATATATATCACCATTCAGTCGGATACACCATCATCATCCTCAGCATCGTGAACATATTGGAGGGATTCGAGATTTTGGCCCCCGCTGATATTTGGAAGAGGGCATACATTGGGGTTATTGTGGCATTGGCTTTGGTTGCTGCCATTCTAGAAGCGTTTACATGGTATATAGTGTTAGGAAGAAGAAACGCCAAGGACAAGCAGGGTAATTTCGCATAGGGCCGTAATACCCATAACCCATAGTTAAATACGATTAGGGAAGGAAGAGTTGAACTTGTTACATGATGCCCTCGATAAGTCGATATATAACTTCGTCTTGACTACAATTACGTTAGGTGTCATCTTTGTCTCTCATGAGCCATGACCGCGTCGCTTGTACAAACAAATTTGAGCACATTGACATACTAGCTTATGTAATGTTAAACGAAACAGAAACCCTTTGATGAGAAGGTTGTACTTTTCCTTCATACATACTGCAATGCGGATTTGGGTTTACTTACGATGAGTTGCAGAAGTTTTTTTTTTTATTATTCGTCATCATGGACCTGCGTCAAGCAAATTCTAACAATGACGGGGAATATCAAACGAGCGTCAAAAATATACATACGAGTATATGACGGGCTGTTATTGTTGCTGCAGTCAATGATGCAGTTAACACACCTTGAATTGGCTCTCTTCAGATCACATGCCTTGTGCTGGCTGCTCAAGATGATTGAAGACAAGCTGCTACTCACATGGCTTGTCAATTTCTGTCACCAAACCCACCTGCATAGCTGCATTGTCGTATATTTATGAATGCTAACCCGATTTTCTAATAACAAACATACAAATGGAACTCGGACACAGATTTGTTCAACGGGATATATATTATATAATCAATGTTACATCGATATTAGGTTTATATGAGCATCAACCATCGTATGAATGTGACAGGAACCAAATCTTGTATGGAACTGTCGATCTGAAGATTACATGTACATATACAACAGTAGGAGAAGGGTGTCTAAATATGTGGGTGATAATGTTGATCCGGATCTGACTTGTTGACCCACACATTCCGACCACAATATAATGTACTGTAGGTAAAGAAGATTCATGCAGTCATAAGTTTGCATAATTTTGCATGAATCAACAACAAAACGCATCCTCAAAACAACATACACTTCATCCTCAACTTGTCGCGCTACCCTTATGTACCATCAACCGCGTTCTATAAATACAGAAATGACTCCCAATCACCTCAAAATTACACGATACTGAGAGCTATAAATACTATTGAGAACCCAATTCAGGTTCTTCGGAATGGAGACTGGAGAGTCTTCAAGGGAGCTCTTTTGGTTCGAGAGAAGCAATCTCTTGCATGACTTGGGCTTTGTCTGAATCAAATTGTTCATCCTCTGCAATAACATCGAGAATTCTCAGAAGTAGAAGATAAGGCAAAACTGACTCGTTCCTAATGACCGACTCGTAGCCCAAACTGAATACCCTGACCTATAATCCGAATTGACTCGACCTAACCCGACTCAGCCGGAAGTTTATTGACACATACGAAACAGATATCTCTGGAAAGTTGGTAGTAAGAAGAGAGGACAAAGGCATGTGTTGTGATTTAGGAAAGAGCCGACGATGATGTTGAGCTACTGATTTCAGGCATGACCAACCATTTATACTCTGTATATTACAATAAGAAAGGTACTAATTCCAAAGGGTACCTTTGTCAGTCTTCAGATCTCCTAGCAATCGAAGAAGCTTGCTCTTATTTGCGACTAAGATGTTTGATATGTCCGCTGGCTTGTTTTGATTCGCAGCAAACAACTGTTTACAGATTTAAAAGTTAAAACACATGAAGTATAAGAAAGATGATGAGGGAACTCATCATTTAAAACCAAATTTAGGACCCAAACCTCACCTTGAAGACGTGAAAAGCTTCTATCTGAATGGTCTTGCTTGACTCCTACATTAGTTACAAAATTAACATGCAAATATCAGACATACATAAATGTATTCGTTCCAGTTATTTAAGTTTATGACAAGAAACATTAGTTACAGCAAATGTCAGAACATACACAAGTTTTCCTTTTTGGTAGACGGAGCAACAAGGTAAAAGATCATGAGATTATTATGAACCATATGAGAGTTAATGAAAATACGTTTGCTTACTCTTAAAAGGTTCATAAGTATCCTCAGATTTTCCCTGGAGCTGACATACTTTGTCATAGTTGCAGAGTTACTACGATCCAACAACATATCTCCCAACAGCTGCAAAAATCAGGACAAACATAACCCACAAGCCAAATATTATACCACATCCACATGACAGTTACTAGCCCAGAAAAATGTACACATCATCCAGCAAATAGCTAACAAGACTGTAAAACTTCTATACCTTTACAGCCTGTCTCCTGGTAATGTAGTTGCTTGATTCCAGCAACTTTGAGTTATAATCTGCAAAAAACTGGAATAGGCAACACATTCAAAGACCAGGAAGAATAAGAGAAAAAACAAACAAACAAACTACCAGGCAATGATGAGCAATAGACATAACATCATACATCATGCATCTACAAGTTCCTAGTTTCTATAAAAGAAAATTTCAACTAAATTCTTACGAAAGCTATTTCAAGTACAGCCATCATGTGTAAAAGCTATACCGAAGGGGATTGAATAAATCACACAAAGATGATGAATAATTGTCCAGTCCTACCCCGAAGAAGATGAATTCACAAAAACAAAAAAAATGATACGAGTAGTTAAGAGTGATAGCATTTGTAGCCCTTTCTTATCAGTGCTACTTAGCTAAGAGAAGCTATAAATCTATAATAGGGTCAAAATACACCGTATATACATATATCTACGATAAAGCTTTTTATTTCATTCTTTGTCACCATTATGATATTCTGAGTCTATCACAAGTTCTCATTGATTATTTAGACACCGATTTTTCTAACGTGTGCCCACTGGGCACACGTTAGAAAAATAGTTTAGACACAAGACTTGCAACTTCCAGGCTTCCAGCGTCATGTATAACTTCTGCCGGAACTGCTAAAAGACAAGAGAAGGAGTTAATTCACTAAAGCAATTACCCAGTCATAATTGTCGGTAAGAAATTCAGCTACAGTAGATTTGTGCCTTGTCAGGAGTTCCTGCATAATGACCACGAGTCGTAATAGTTGCATTAGCAAATATATTACTATAAAAACAGTAAGACTGTATGCAGAGCTGCTTGTTGATCTGTTTAGAAGAGTATTTATCAAAAAGGCACGCGTCAACTAGTTAAGGAGATGAATCCACATAGAGATGAATGATTAACCTTAAAAGTAGCAGCAGCATCTGCAGCAATGTCAAAATTTGGCAGTTGAATGAAATCAAAAAACTTCTTCAGCTCTTCTGATTCGAGTACATATCTGTAAACGATTAAGAATGTCATCATATTCTGGGGGAGACAGGCAATGAGGCAAGCAAACAAAAATGTATAGACAACTTGAAAACAGTGAAATGTTACTCTTAACATATTGCTTCTTCCTACAAGCAGCATGTGTATCATAATTATCACGACGATAGTTAGTCAAGCACAAATTTAAAAAAAGCACGACATCACATATGTTACCAAATGTAGAAACTCCAGGAAGCAGTGAATATGACTTTTGATAAAAGTAAAATATTTTAATGACCGCATTGATATCTTGTCATGAAAGGACCAAAAGCTAGCAAAAAAAAACTATCCACTCACTTTGCCACAACCTGGTGACGGATGCACTCCCTCAACATGGAACCATAATGCAGGGCCATGTCTGGATTGTCATATCTGCACAGTTAAGTAATAAAAATGAGAAATTAAATATGTAACAAAAAGTAATCATCTAACAAAGATATAACTAGAAAAAATACACCATTAAGGGACCAATCAAACACAGCACACCTACATATCCCAAAATTTTGCTCACTGGCCAAAACTAGAAGAAACTGATACCATAGGTTTATAAAAGGTCACTCGAGTAAGATGCAATGAAAATCTTGCAATCGATGTATAGCATCGGATACAAATCAACAGAAAACGACACAGGTCACCGAAGACAAATTAGTCCGAAGAACCACCCCCACTATCTCATCCCCATTAACATACCCTGTCATAAGTATATCGATCAGATCTTTGTTTCTTTCCAAGTAATCAGATGCAATTAGACGATATTGAACTTGTTGCCTTTGCAAATTAGCAACAATTTGGGTGGCATCTTTACGAGCCTGCAAAAGATTACCCTTAAACAATCAGCAAAAACAACAAGAAGAAAGCTGTGTATCTGTATGTCCTCCTGATACAACTATCGTTTCATCATAATTGCGATAGTGCTGACATCCAATAAAAACCGATCCCTAAAAAGACAAGGAATATAGGAAAACGTGAATTTCAAAACATTCCATAAGAAGATATTGACATACCTCCAAGTTCAATTTAGGAAGACAAACAACTACCAAACGGAAAGTGTTGTCTTTAAAGAACTCTTGTGTTAACTGCATGCAGGCCTCCGCAACTGGCTCCGATTCACTATTCCCATATAAAATACATTTCAATTCTCGAATAACCTTGCTTAGCTCCGCCATCTAAATGTAAAATATGATCCGAGTAAGTCTTCCGCACACGCATCAAAATGTACTGGGAGTTAGCGTTCAATTAACATATCCTATGCTAGAGTTGGATTGGAATAACAGAAAGTGCAACAGCATCATAGTGCAGCAACACGGTTTGCAAGTGATTGCGAACTACAACAAACAAACCGTCTATCTTTCTAAGAACTCGATTAGATATCCACAAAATCCACTCTAAAGAAAGCTACGTCATATGCAAGAAAAAACCACGGAAACATAAAATTTCTTGTTTCTACAACCTTCTTCTGAACATAATACTACCTCCTCGTGATTTAAACAACACACTAAAAATATTCTACCATTCGCGACAGGAAAGATTTCCGTCAAGGAGCCAAATTAAAGTTGTATACTTGTATGTACAATATAGGAAAAAAGATGGAGCCGTTTCACAATGTCGGAGATTTTTGTTTAAATATATGGAGGACCTAACAACGAGCCAACACATCAGCAAAAATCGTGCAATACTCGACAAACTTATCTGTTAAATATATTGAGAGCATTAACTATTCAGGAAAAAAAAACAGGAGGGTAATCCTTCAAAAATAGAAGAAAATATCTCAGAGTATTAATCGTGCTTCAGTAGGACTTCAAATCATGGTTACCAGATTCGCTATAAATACGCTTTTACCGATTCACAATTCACTTATACGTCATGTGTGTTTTCAATAAGCTACTATGGTAGAATTGGCTTCTAACGATTAGGGATTCGCTAGGTATCCAAGGAAATCCGGTAACCACGCTCCAAATCACAAAAGATCAGTTTTTCCCCCAATTAGACCTATCTTCTCTTCAACTACAGTAAAGGCAAAACACACGAAACGGAAAATGTTCGGAGTTTCGAAATAGCTTATGCACCTAAAATGACTGATTAACGTAAATCGAATGCATCAACACATGATAGAACAATCCTAAAACATTGGATTAACATTGTCAGCGTGCGATTATGATGAAAACGACGAACAACTCCAAAATGAACTCAAAATTTCGCAGCTTGAGCATGAATTCAGGAACAAAATCAATACAATCAATGATAATAATGTGAAATAAAGATCGATGACAAAATTACAAGGGAATTGAAATCAAATGTTAAAATAAAAATAAAAATGATACCTTCTCCTCGCGTTTGCTTTCGCGAATGGCATCTTGATCGACGAGGGTGAGAAGATCGCGCGCTAATCGAACGAGCTCAGCTGGAGTTCGTGGCTTCGATTTGAATAATCCCTTCATTGAAATTGAAGCTTAACGAAATCAATGGTGGCTTCAAATTCAGAATCGAAATGATTGGAAATCCGAACAAAATCAATCAATACTAGAGTATTGAATTGAATCGAATCGAATTGAATTGAATTGATTGTGAAGAAGAAGAAGATGATGAAGATGAAGTTGGTATTGATCACAAAGTTTGCATCTTCTTCTTATCCGGATTCGTTTGTGGTTTTGGATTCTATCGTCAAATTCTATCTTTTGCAAATGTTGGAGACTTGGAGTTGGAAAAGGGGGGATATTTCTTTCTTTCCTTCTTTTTTTTTTTTTTACCTGATTTTTTTTAAGGTAAGTAACTCTAATTTTTATGCAACGTATTTTGTTTTGTTTATAATAAGGTCGTCTTTCCTAATCAAATGGCCAAATTGCATGTAGTTCAATGTACGAGTATTTATTTTTGATGGGAAAGATAAATTTCATTTCTGACATGAGATCAACTTAGTTTTATTATACCAAATTTTTTTTGATCGATTATTTGATTCGTTATAAAAACTTGGAATGCTTAATTACTTGCTTAATAAAGATATTTTTCATTGAGTAATTATTTCACATTAATCAGCAAAATTTGGTTCCGAGTAGAAAGTAGAATTCCATTGAAACTTGTGTATAAGTCGTAAAAAAACAAACATAAGCAATTAAATGATGCACTATTATGTACGGAGTACTGTGTGTCTGTGTCTGTGTCTGTGTCTGTGTATAATGTGTACTGATTTTTGTTTTGATGACCTAAACAAACATGTTTGCTAATCGTGTCGAGATGATGTCAGACGAACTTAAAACACCCTCGTCAACATGAACAATGTGGAGGACTGCATATGATGCATCATATACACAATACTTCTCTAGTATTGAGCTATTATTCAATTAAAATTATTAAAGTTAGTAGTAATAATAATACTCCTCCCCTTCGATTTTTTAATAACATAATGTCCAAAAATAATATAAACACCTAATTATCAAAATGGGACTATGACCTCTGGGAGGTTCGGATTGATGCTCGTGTTTCTGCAGAGCAAACCTGCCATTGAGAATGACGGGTCTGTGAAGAAAAAATTACGGAAAAAAATGGCATCTAACCCGACATTATTGGAAGTGGTGGGTTTATGCTCATTAAGCCGCTACTCCCAATAATGGCGGGTATAGGCTTCCTATCTACCGTTAACCCTAACTAATACTCCGTAGTACTTGTACAAGACTTCTATAGTGTCGCAGTGGTAGAGACATTGAAGAAAATCAATGACGTCCTGGTAACTGAGTTAGATAAAGACAAAACAATTACTCCTTCCATCCAAATTTAAACTTCATGGGGGAGTAGACACAAAAATTAAGGGTGGAGTGTAGTATGTGGTGGAAAATGAAAGTTAAGAGAAAATGTGGGGTCAGAAATGATATGAACCACAAAAATCAACCAAAAGAGGAAATATTAGGGATGTCAACAGGTCGGTTTCGGGTCGGGTGGAGCCTCACCCGAATCCATCACCCGAAGCCGCACACTCCACCCGATCCATCCGTCACCCGATTAACCCACCACCCGGATCCAATCCACCCGTCATCCGCGGGTGATTCGGGTGGATCGGGTGCTTAGCGGATGAAAAATATTTTTTTAAAATACAATAACAAATATGCAAATTATAAGATGCGTAAAATTGTTTGGGATTTTTTGGTGGTCGGAAATTAAGACGGGGAAAGAAAATCTAAAATGGTGGCCGCCAAAGTGATTACGGAAAATATTTTCTTAGGGTTTTAAGAAAAAAAATGGATAATGAGTATAAAAATAGAGTGAAATTGTTATTTTTTTATATATTCATATAATTTTTTTAAAAAAATCTATAAACGGGTGAACGGATCGGGTGACGGGTGAAAAATCTCCACCCGAATCCGACCCGATCCATCACCCGATTCATCCGTCATCCGCTTAAAATCCATTTAGTTCGGGTTTTCGTCCATTAATTTTATTCGGGTGGATGGATTTTGAATGGGTTCGGGTGAAATTGACATCCCTAGGAAATATTGTAAGTAGGAAGTTTAAAGATGGACAATCCAAAAAGGGAAGTAGGAAGATTAAAAATGGATAGAGAGAGTATTATTTTTGATGCATTCTGATTTTGTCTTTTATCCAATTATGATATTTGACTCATATATCCGTCCCAAGAAAGATCAAAACGATAAAAAAGGGTAAAGACAAATGGGAGAAAAGTACGGAAAAGGAGGCAAAAAAACAAAAGAGAGAGTGGAAAAGGTGGTGGTGACAGGTGGGCCCTATATTTGATCCCTTTGTTCACGTGTTTATCCCATTCATAACTGCGAGGAGGAGGAGGAGGAGCAGTACAACCGACGTTCATCACCACACCAATCATCTCCTCTCCTACCCTTCTCTTAATTACGGAGTTGTCAGTTTTCATTCAAGTACAACTTGTACAAACATGTCATCTATCGTCAAAGTATCAAATTTTTACTCTCTCCGTTCCAATCAATTCTATACATTTGATTTTTAACACTATTCATAAGTACCAAGAATTTTCGATATAACTTTTAATATATAAAATAAAATATTGTCATGTGAGATATTGTTTAAATTGTCTAATCGAATGCATTATTAATATCAAATTTTTATAATTTTTAAAAATATGTAACTAAAGATATAAACAAAAGAAAACGTGCATTGACAAGTGTGAAAAAGCAAACGTATGAAATTGATTGGAACGGAGGGAGTATTTAAGATGGATATACGAGTCGTGTATAATGGATCAAATACTTAGAATAGTAAGACAAATCCATATCCATACGAACAAGATCCTCTCCATGAGTAAGATGATGAAAGAGGGAGAGAAATGACATTATAATGTATTGTGAGAGATAATGGAGATATCCTAACTTATGTTTATAAGTTATACGGAGTAAGAAAAGCTTTTTGACATTCCTCCTAATTGTCCTGAGTCCTTACTCGTTTTAATTGATACATATTGTCGCAAGTAAAATAAATGATCATCAAATTATTAATCAATTTCCTCCTCCTTTCCATCGATTACTTCCTTACCCTAAGAATTGCACCTATTAACTTGAAAACAGTTTGGAAAATTGATAGATCGAAGTAATATTTCTAAACTCTCATCACTTGGAAGCTGTCAATCAATACAAACTAGAAAGAGATCGTCTCTCATTAACTTAGCAAAAAATACGATCTTTCACTAACTTAACAAGACCTACTCGTCAATCAGAACAAATGAGAATTAAATCTTAGCAGATCAAAACCATACAAAAACAAACCAGTTCCATTATTATTAAGGAGCTTCAGAAGATACATACATACTAGTACATAACATTGCATAGCATATCAGCATGCATGAAGCATACATTATAATGGTTGTAATTAATTAATTAATTAAGAGCGTGAAAGGAAGTGAGATTAATGTAATTATCCCAAATCCTCTCATAAACAACAGCATCGTAAGTATGAAGGGCGGCACCGTCTTTGGCCGAGATCTGAAGATGGTAGTTGGTACCAGCGACAACTTGAGACTCTCCTTTCAACAGGTTCACGTACACCAGCTTCTGGGCTTCCAATTCATTGTGCCTGGTGATGGCGTACTTGGCCACCTCCTGAACGTGCGGGTCCTTCAGGTCCTTGATGGGTGTGTAGCCTCCCACTCGCGCGCCGCGGCGGGCGCAGAGTGTGCCTGTGATCATGGCCAGGAGGAGGAGGGAGACGAGGATCGGCTGGTTTGCCTTCATCTTGTTTGTTTGATAGAATGTTGGTTGGTTCGAAGCTTGAAGGAATTGGTGATTTGGGGGCACTGATTTGGTTTTATTTATACAGGTGGGAGTGACGCGGAAAGAAGACACTAGTAGTATGCGACTCACATTTATGGCTTTCCAAACTTTAACTGAGTTTCGTGAAAGGGAAAGTCTTTGGTAAGACGCGTCTCACGGAAGATGATACACTTACCCGCGATGTATGAGAATGGTTAAACGAGTAGTAAATAAATAAATAAATAAGACAGAAAAAGGGAATAATCTTATCTGATATGCCTCATCTACTATAACGGACTTCTTGACATTCGACCCCATGATTGCACAACCGCTACGATTTTTTTATAGGCAAGACAAAGTTACTACCAAAATCGTTGCCAAAATTCAACTAGAATATTTTTGTGATAGAAAGATAAGTACTCCGTAGATGAGTATTGTCAGAAACTACGTTTTATTTAGGGTGTTTTTGTGAGCAAATACATTTTATTTATTTTTTGTCTTTCAACTACCTTTTATCCTCAATTCTTGTTAAAAACTACTCGTACTTTACCTAAATCTAATTTTCGGTGACCCAAAGTCAACTTTTTAGCGTCGACTAAACTTGAAGTTTTTTGTTTTGTGGAAAACTACCTTTTGTTTTAAAGTATTTTTTTGTGGGCAACTACCTTTTTTTTTCAAACAAAACTTGCAAAAATTCAATCAAGCATAAACATTTCAGACAAACATTATCGTAAATCACTCCTAGCAATATATATTGATCCCAAAACATGAATACATCTTTTCTCAATTGTCCTACCAATAAGACAAGTGAAATGGAATCATTTATATATGAAACCTTTGTGGAACAAATATTTACATGTTTTTATTGTTCTAATATCCTCACCAATTATTATAAATATTAAAAAAACAAGAACACTCTTCATATATTTCCCAAATTTGAGCTCATTAATACATTCTTAACATTGATTTTATCATTTTTAACTTGTTTGTGATAAGCTAATAGTATACCTATCAAAGATAACCAACTTAGGTCTAACTAAAAATATAGCTAGGGAAGTCAGGATCGTATCCACAAGGAGACAAATAAATTTTACTCGCAATTAAAGTCTATCTAAGTAACCAAATCGAGGGTTTGTAATTTTTTTTTGGGTCGAAAACAGAAGTGGGATAGTCCCAAAACAAACTATGAAAACAACCTAAAAAGCATAAAATGGTATACGCCTTGGCCAACTTGTTCCTCCAACATCCTGTTGAGCTAGTTCAAATAACGCCGTCGGGATTCTGTCTTCCTCAAAAACATGTAGTTGGGGTCCTTGGATTACTCCGTGATTAGCAAGCCAATCTGCACATCTATTAGCTTCATGATACAAATGTTTGATCACAACTTCCCAGTCCGGGTCATCAATCAAAGACTTACAGATACGTAAAATATGGGTGTGTGCAGTTGGGTGTAGCAACTCATTCTGCAGCAAACTATGAACAACCTGAGAGTCAGTTTGCACCAAGACTCTATTGAGGTTTCGTTCTCTTGCTAATAATAGACCTCGTCTAAGGGCCATGACTTCGGCCCTGGTTACCGTAGATAATCCAATTTGCTCTGAGAAGGCATATAATATGCTTCCCGATGTGTCTCTAAACAACCCGCCTGCACCTGACGGTCCTGGGTTGCCCTTAGAGGCGCCATCAATGTTGAGAGTTATCTAATTTTCTGGTGGTGCAATCCAACAGACAAGGATTTCTCTCGTTCTGCTTATATTGTTTTGAGGGAGTGGGTCTTTGGAGCTCATGGCTACAAATATCTCCTTAATGCGCATTGCCAGGAACTTGCATCGGTCAAACGGTATGTCATCACCTCGCCCAAAGGCTCGCGAGTTCCTCCACTTCCATATCCACCACAGGGTTATAGCAAATCTCCGAGGCCACTCGTCAATTCCATTTAATTTGTTCATTTTCAGATTTGTGGTTATCCGCTCAAAGACCGTTTTCCCTTGAGATTGGAAGGCGGTAGAGGCTCCTGGAAACATCGTCCAGACTTCCCGAGCCTTGACACAATCGCGCAGGATGTGGATAGTCGATTCTTCTTCTACAAGGCAACCCTCACACATTGCATCTGTTGTTAAGCCTCTTCTTACCCGATTGACATTTGAGAGAATTCTGTCAAGCATGGCTAACCATATGAACATCCTGATTCTTTGCGGAACTCCAACTTTCCATGGAAGCTTGCAGTTAGCATTGTTGTTAGGGGGAGGATCATTACGCAGGAGTTGAATGGCCGATTTAATTTTGAATTCACCATTCGGTGTCTGAGCCCAGTAAATTTGATCTTCATTTGCTGTATCACAGGAGAGTTCAATAGCAGCTATTGTCTTAAGAATTTCAGGATTAAAGTGATGGGCAAACTCTTCCCATTTCCACCCTGAACCGCTATCCCACAAGTCCTCCACTTGCTTTGTGAGTTCTTCAGGTGGCACAATTGTTGAAGTCTGTTCAATAAGCGGGGTCGAGGTTGCCCAGCAGTTCGTCTAGAAGAATATTTTAGCTCCATTTCCGACAGCATGATGAAAGCCACCATTCATTGCCGCTACTCCCTCAACGATCCCCTTCCACACATTGGACGAGTTTTGTTTAGATTCAAACATGGCCAAGTCATTACGGCCTTTACAGTACTTATGTCTAAGCACTCGGGCCCAAAGGGCATTTGGCTCATTTAGGATTCTCCATCCTAGCTTGGCCATGAAGGCGATATTGACTTGTCTCATTGACTTTAGGCCTAGCCCTCCCGAATCCTTATCTTTAGTGACCTGTTCCCATGAAACAAGGTGAACACCTCGCCGTTCTTTCGATCCATTCCATAAAAATAATCTCGCTTTTCTGTCAATTTGGTCACAGAGGGTACGGGGTAGTCTTACCGTTTGCATAACATTAGTGGGAATCGAGGAAAGGGTGGATTGAATGAGAGTTGCTCTCCCGGCAAGCGAAAAATGTTTGGTTTTCCAGCCGGTTAACCGTTTGTCTATTTTGTGAATAACATGTTGAAATGTGTCCCTTGTCACTTTGCCGTTGATGGTGGGCATTCCAAGATACATGCCCAGATCGTGTGTTGCTTCTATGGCTAGTTCAGAGGTCACTTGGGAGATGGCAAGATCACTCGTATTCTTGGAGAAGAAGATCCGTGACTTTCTAAGGCTGACCTTCTGTCCAGAAGCTTTGCAAAAAGAGTCAAGGCACTGTTTGATCACTCTTGCTTGCTCTTGTGTTGCTTCCCCGAATAGAATTAGATCATTGGCAAAGAAGAGGTGAGTAAGTGAGGGGCCGTCTCGACAAGGTTTGAACCCTTTCCATTTGTTACCCTCATGAGCTTCATGTATAAGTTGGCTGAGCCGTTCCATACACATGGTGAACAAATATGGAGAGAGTGGATCACCCTGGCGAATGCCTCTGCTGGGTGTGAAAGTGGTCGTGGGTTCTCCATTCCACAGAATGCTGAGAGAGGCAGTGGATAAGCACAACATAATTGTTTTCCTCATACGGGCAGGTAAGTGGTCGTGGGGTTTGTAACTGGGTTAACTAAACTAAAGTAGTGAATGAAAGAAAATTAAAGGAGAAGAAATAACTAAAATAAATAGGATGGATTAAGACAAATTTATATGAAAAGAAAACTAGGATTGTCGGTTCACCATTAATTTCCTACGGTCACAGTCTAGGTCACAAGTCTATCATAGATATTGGTCTAAGAGGTAGTGAAAAGGTCCTTCCGGTCCGCTATTCACCCTAGCATGCGTCTAAAGGCTTCCGATCTTATTAGAGCAAACTAATGTGTTATAGCAGGTCTAACTTTTACCAGGCTTCCGATTCGAGTTTACCAATTCAATTAATCAATTACGTCGACTTAATCAATTAATCTCAATTAAATGCTACAATTAACAACTCAGACACTATCATTGACAGATCTATAAATTATTTAGCGACCACATTCAATTTGCAGATCCCCTGAATCCTAGCGAAGAAAATTAGCTACTCATAATTAAATCAAGAACGACAATATTAATAAACGATTTTACTAGATTAGACATGATGAATAATAATAAAATTACGACAAGCATAAAACAAAGATTAAGAATAATTAAGTATGAAGAAGAAGAACAATCAAGAATGAAGAAGAAGGAAGAAAGATTAGATTAAATTACCAAGAGAAATAAAGGCGATTCGAATCTTGAAGTCTTACGATAACCGAGAAATTAAACTAGAAGTAATTCTAAGAGAATAAGGAGAAGAGATTTAAAGAAGAGTCTAAGGAGAAGTAAAAGAGAATAAGGGAGAAGTGGTATAAAGAATCTAGTCTAATAGTTTCTTAAATATTAAGTTAAAAGAAAAGCCCAAAAGTCTATTAACACTAAACATCAAATTAGTAAAGTCTCGGGTTTCGTCCACTCTCGAGAATAGGCGGTCAACGATTTTGAATAGTCGGTCGACTATTTGGATAGTCGTTCGACTATCATAGACCTGTTTCCGTTTTCAGCACTGCGCGCTCAACTTCAAACGCTTGTCATTTCTTCGTTACTTCTTCAAATCAGGCGTATAATATACCGTTAGAAAGCTAAGAGAAAGATCTTTCCAACACAACTAGAACTAGCTCAATTCAAGTTGTATAACTCAAGATATTCACGTTTTGATTTGACCCGTTTGGAAACGATCATTCTCTTTTCTTATTTCGCAAAAGATTTCATCTTTAAGCACGATTTTTGCCTTGTTTATCCATCCACGGGTTCAAACCTGCATAAGATGTAACATGACCACAAAGTATCAAATTCGGGAAAAAATAGTAGACAATGCTACTCGATATGCATGAAAATGCGTGCGTAAAAGACGAAATAATCATATATAAATCGCATGTATCAGTTGATCACCCAATTGATCGAAATAGTGATTAAAGATATTATTTTTTGTTTTATGTTAATTATTTGTAAGCATGACTAAATTATTTTATAGAGTGATATTTTGTGGGAATGAGGGAAAATAGTTCATGTATGTGTATGATTTTTACTTATTTTGCAATTGACAATACAAAGTGTGATTTACAAGTTAGAGCACATATACCGACATTACAAGTCGTTCATCTATTTCCCTATTTTGCTACTCTAATACATTTATAGTGTAGACTGTAGAGAGATATTTTACTAAGATAATTATATAATTCCGATTTCTAACCATTTGTAAATACACGTAAATTTTTCTAGATAAACTGTTATATTTAACAAGGGTTTAGTGCGTGGACAATTGATTAAAAAGTGTAATTATAGATAATAATTAACGACATGAATGAATGATTAAGAGGTTAAAAGGTGACGTTATTTGTTTTTAAAAAAAAATTAACTTGTTATATTTAACATGTTTTCTAGATAACCTGTTATATTTAACAAGGGGTTGATGGACAATTGATTTAAAAGTGTTATGATAGACAATTTAGGTAACACTTTGGGGATGTTTGTGGAGGTGGATAACTCGGTTAACCCTGAAATCAACAGATCAATGCGGCTAAAGGTTGTAGTGGATGTTCGTAAGGCACTTATCGACTCGATTCCCTTATGCTCAAAGGGGGGGAAACAATGGAAGGTGCGTGTGTGTTACGAAAGTCTCCCTCTTTTTTGCTACGTGTGTGGACGTATGGGCCATGGGGAGAAGGATTGCGGGGAAAGGAGAGGAGAAGTTGGGGAGGGGAGACGGTATGGAGACTGGCTTAAGGCATCTCCATGGCGTATTGCCCATAAGGGAGTTCCGATGAGTGGGAAGGGGGAATCATCATGTGCTAAACAATTGTTTGCTGAGGAAAACTCTCTTAGGGCCGAGAAGGAGGAGCTGCACAGGATGGTCGTGATGTTGAGGGAGGTATCGCTGAAAGAACGCCCAACGAAGGTGGGGGAGGATAGCTTTAGCGGGGCCCTACAGGAGGGGGTGGTGGGGCCTGTGCTTGTGCCTACAAGCTCAGACCGGTCAGGACAGCCAACACAAAAGGGGTTATCGTCTGGCAAAACGGTAATTCGCAAGATTATTAAGATCAAGCGCACGTCGAGACCAAATTCTGGTGAGTCTAGTGGAGGAGTTCTAGGTGAAGGTGGAGCTGGCCAGAAACGGAAGGGGGAAGTGTTTGGGGAGCCCGACCCGGATACAGGTCAGGTAGTGATCGGGAAGAGGAGAAGGGGAGCCGAGGAGGTTATGGACACAATTTCTGAAGTAGCGGATACTGGCGGAGACCAGATCCGCGAACAACAATGAAACTCTTAAGTTGGAACTGTCAGGGGTTGGGCAACCCCCTGACGGTTGGCTCCCTCACCGATATGTGCTGGAGGGAGTGCCCAAACATCGTCTTCGTGATGGAGACGATGTGTAGTGAGAGCGATCTCACTAGGTTACGTGGTAGATGTGGTTTTCAAGATGGTATATGTATTGGGAGTAGAGGTCATTCGGGTGGATTAGGGCTTTGGTGCAAGGATATTGACGCTGAACTTATTTCCTATGACAGAAACCATGTTGTTGTGGAAATAAAGGATGCTCAGAGAGGTGATAGGTGGCGGGCGGCGGGTATCTACGGGTGGCCGGAACAAGAGAATAAACACAAAACTTGGACGATGCTAAAACGTATCAAACGGGCGTCGTCGGTTCCTATCATTATGTTTGGCGATTTTAATGAAATCCTGACCTCGAGTGAAAAAGAGGGTGGCAGGCCACGGAGAGCGGCTTGTATGGATGCTTTTCGGGACGCGTTGGATGAATGTGCTTTGGTTGATCTCGGCTTCACCGGAAATCCTTTTACGTGGCAACGTGGACGTTTCATCCATAACTTCATCCGCGAGAGACTTGACAGGGCACTTGCTACAAATGATTGGAGAGCTCGTTTTCCCATGACGTCGGTGGTTCATAAGCCTATCTATGCTTCGGATCATACCCCTATTCTCATTTGCTCTAATGAAAGTCAAGAGACTCCTGTTCGGGGGCGCCAATTCAGGTCTGAACCGTTGTGGTTATCAAATAACCAATGTGGGGAGGTTGTTCGGAAGGCCTGGGAGAATGGGGAGACTATGTCCATGGTGAATAGAGTCAAACTGGTTTCAACTAGCTTGAGCAAGTGGGCCAAACGAATTTTTGGAGATGTTAATAAAAAGCTCAGGGAGAGAGAAACCGAGTTGGGCGCGTGGCAACGGAGACCCGCCTCGGCGGATATGTTGGCACGGTGTCGTGACCTGGCTCAGGAAGTGGCCGAACTGAGATGTCAAGTGGAAACATTCTGGCGCACTAGGGCAAAAGCTAACGAGATTCAAGACGGGGATAGGAATACTGCATATTTTCATCACAAGGCCAAACAACGTAAGCGTCGGAATACGATTATGGGGATAGAGGATGATGCGGGAATTTGGCAGAGTAATGAGAATAATGTACAAAAATTGGTTCTTGACTACTTTTCTTCCCTCTTCACTGCCAGTACTCCTTTTTATGTTGAGGAGGTCCTACGGAGTGTCCCACATGTGGTGAGTAATTCTATAAATTCAAAGCTTGATGCTCCTGTGTCAGTGGATGAAATTAAGGAGGCTCTTTTCCAAATGCATCCAAATAAAGCCCCTGGGCCCGACGGTATGAGTGCTTTATTTTTCCAAAAATACTGGGATATTGTGGGAAGGGATGTGTGCAACCTTATCAAGGGTTGGTGGGAGGGTGGTGTTGATACGGCGGAGGTCAATGAGACTGTGGTAGTGTTGATCCCAAAGTGTGCTGATCCTCGGAGGATTACAGAATTCCGACCCATTAGCTTGTGTAATGTTATTTATAAAATTATATCTAAAACCATGGCTAATAGGGTTAAATCCCATCTTGATGGTCTTATATCTGAGAACCAGAGTGCTTTTACCCCGGGACGATTGATTACTGATAGTGCTCTTATTGCTTTCGAGACGTTTCATGCTATGAAACATGGGGGGGAAGGTCGTGATGGATCGATTGCTCTTAAACTTGATATGAGCAAAGCCTACGATAGGGTCGAGTGGGGTTCTTGAAGAAGGTTATTATTATGCAGATGGGTTTTTCTTCGGGTTGGGTTGAGCGTGAGGTCAGTGAGGCATACTTTCCGCGTGAATGGTAAGGTTACTGGAGCAATTCAGCCGAGTCGGGGACTCCGTCAGGGGGACCCTATTTCCCCGTATCTGTTCTTGTTCTGTGTTGATGCTTTTTCATCTATGATCCAGGAAGCGGCTCGTGAGAAGTTGGTGCATGGTGCACGGGTCTGTCGGGAAGCCCCGAGAATGTCCCACCTGTTCTTTGCTGATGATTGTATCCTCTTTGCTAGAGCTAATGTAAGAGAATGTTCCAATTTAGCTAACATTATTAGCCAGTTCGAAGGAGCATCGGGTCAGAAAATTAACTATTCAAAATCAGAAATCGTCTTTAGCAAAAAGGTTACAGTTACCCGGCGAGATTCTATCCAACGTCTCTTTGGGGTTCGGGAGGTGGAAAGGCATGAGAAGTACTTGGGTCTACCTACCATTATTGGGAGGTCGAAGAAGGCTATCTTTATGGGGGTGAAGGACCGTATATGGAAAAAGCTGCAGGGATGGAAGGTGAAGCTCCTGTCAAAACCGGGTAAGGAGGTTCTTATCAAGGCTCTTGCCCAAGCTATTCCTACTTACATGATGAGTCTTTTTGCTATTCCGGAAGGTTTGGTGGATGAGATTCATGGAGTGATTGCTCGGTTTTGGTGGGGTTCTTCGGAACAAAAGCGAAAGATACATTGGTGGAATTGGGAGAAAATGTGTCAACCGAAAAGACTTGGAGGAATGGGGTTCCGTGATTTAAAAGTGTTCAATCAGGTTCTTTTGGCAAAGCAGATTTGGAGGTTTCTTACTCGACTTGACTCCCTGGTTTGTCGTGTCTTCCGT
Source organism: Agrostemma githago (assembly GCA_958450325.1). Lineage (NCBI taxonomy): Eukaryota > Viridiplantae > Streptophyta > Magnoliopsida > Caryophyllales > Caryophyllaceae > Agrostemma > Agrostemma githago. Next base: position 72,756,423 of record OY288247.1, on the reverse strand, counting down.
GCCCGGTATTTCAAAAACACGTCCGTCCTCGAGGCGAGAAGAGGTTTTGATCCAAGTTTTGTGTGGAGAAACTTATGGAACGCTAAGCCCGTTATTCTTGATGGTGTCCGTTGGAGGGTGGGTAATGGCCAAAGGATTTCTGTTTGGGATGATGCTTGGTTAAGGGTTCAGGGGAGGAATCGTGTTCCCACGCCAAACCTGGAGGTCGACTCTTCCCTCCGAGTGGCGGATCTTATTGATGGAGATAGAGCGAGATGGAGGAGTGAGGTGGTCCAGAAGTTATTCATACCTGAAGAGGCCGTAGCGATTCTTAGCATTCCTCTGAGCTATAGGCTGTCGGAGGATGAGCTGTTCTGGTGGCCGAGTCGTGATGGGGAGTACTCTGTGAGATCGGGGTACTGGTTTGCTCATCGTACTTCCTCGCCCCTGATCGTTAGTTCTGATGACCCGCTGGCTGAGGTGATTGGGAAGGTTATTTGGAGCTGTAATGTCGTGCCGAAGTTGACCCACTTCCTTTGGAGGGCGTGTACTAATAATCTCGGAGTTTGGGCTAATCTTACGCGGCGCCATTGCGCCCCTGATGCCATCTGTGGTTTTTGCCAAACGAAACCAGAGACGATTGAGCATGCTGTGTTTGAGTGCGGCTGGGTCAGGGATATTTGGACTTCGAGTGAGTTCGGGAGTTTGATGGGTGAAGCCCCTACTGGGTCTTTCTCCAGTAGACTGATCTGGTCCCTGGCGCGTCTCTCAAACGAATCGAGGGATCGACATCTGGCGATGATATGGGCTGCCTGGTACTTACGGAATGCTCGGACTTTTGATGCTATGACTCCTGACCCGACTGTCATTTTCACGAGTTTTATCAAGATGGTGGAAGAACATGTCAGGTATCGTAATGCTATGCGGATTCCGGCTGCGCGGGCGGTGACTACGACTGGTGCTAACTGGTCTCTTCCGTCGGTTGGTGTAATTAAAATAAACACGGACGCTGCAATCTGTGCTGATGGTGACATTGGTCTCGGGGCAGGTGGTGTTGGTGTGTTGTCGCAGGATCACAGCTGACTGGGAACCTCAGATGGCCGAAGCCCAAGCAGTTGTTTTGGGGCTGAGCGTGGCTAAGGATCGAGGTTTCGAGCGAGTGGAGGTGGAATCGGACGCTTTGGTCGTGGAGTAGTACTAGGATGGGTTTTAGGGTTTTTAGGGTTTAGGGTTTAGGGTTTAGGGTTTAGGGTTTAGGGTACGGCGGAGGAAGACATCCAGGGATCAGATGGGTCTAGTGATTGAGGATATTTTAGCTTTTCGCCAGTTTTTCGTGCAATGCACTTGGTCTCATGTCAAAAGATCCGGAAATTGTGTCGCACACTTTGTAGCTCGATTATGCTCGAGAAGCGGGGAGGACCTGGTTTTTGTTTCTGATTTCCTCGATGCAGTCACTGCATTGGCGGACGTTGATTTAATATAATAGTCCCACTTTTCTCCAAAAAAAAAAAAGTGTTATGATAGATAATATATAATTAACGACATGAATGAATGATTAAGAGGTTAATAGGTGACGTTATTTGTTTTAAAAAAAAAATAAACTAAAGTTTACATTGGAGAATTAATGAAAAACAAGAATATTTTTTAGATGTACTTTACTATAATTTGATACGATTATTTATCTGAAATTTTAATTTTTCAATTACATGTTTGTTTAAAAATAAGGTAATTGCCCACAAAAAATAAAAGGTAGTTTCCCACAAAACAAAAAATTTAACTTTTAATCAACACCGGAAAGTTGACTTCGTGGTCACTGGAAATCGGATTTAGTTAGTTTTTTTTTTAAAATGAAAATAAAAGGTAGTTCAATGCCAAAAAATAAATAAAAGGTAATTATTCACAAAACATCTAAATAAAAGCTAGTTTCTGATAAAAAAAAACTCTAAAATTAATCATGAAAATACCTGAATAATGTGGTTGATACGAGTCTGAAACTCAAACGATCTAGCTTAACACCTAACACCTACAGCATAATTTATTTACGGAGTATTTATTTTGCCAAAATCCACCTTACCTTTTCATTTGCGAGGCGTCAAAATACAAATTCAGTCAGTCAAAAAAGTGGAATTGATGTACGGAAAAATCTCGAATTGATGTACGGAGTATTTTGCATGGTAGTTAGTTTTCAATTTTTCATTGAAGCACATACATCATCTGTCTAGATAGCTCTTTTGATCCAAAAAGGCGTGCAACAAAGGGGTAGGGCACGTGCATTATGAGCTCTTCCTATGAAGGAGGCGAACACACTCTCTTCGAGGTTTCTTATGAAAAATTCAGACTTGAATCAAATACAACATGTATAGTGAAATAAAAGAGATTTTGTTTGGTTGTGATTTCAATCAGACAAGTTTTGGGATGACTAAGTCGGGTATCATGTCCGGGATGTTGAAGTGTGACTCAAACCAACTTCTTGAATGAGTCTAAAGCAGTAATCATGTAGTAGCTAATAATTAGGGAGTAGTGGAAGTCAGTTGAGTAGAAGTAGGGAGTCAGTTAAGAAGCATAATGGAGTCGTTGAAGATCCATGTTTACAGGCTAAGTAGTAGTGCTGTAAGTGGAGTCAGTTAGAAGGTTTATTTCAAGTATTTAAGCATATGTAATTTCAGTTTCTAAATTATGCAAGTAATACAAGCTTTTCCCTTTCCAATCAAAGTATCAAACACACTAAAATCTCCAACACGGGATCTTGGAGTTAAGTAGTGACAAAAACTTTCTCCATTTCCATCTTGACACTTATTCATTCTAGCATGGGACTCAATTTCTCATACTATTTCCTTACTCCCACAAAAGAAAGGGGTCCCGCAACTTACCTTGAAACTCGGTAATGAATACCTGTAACATGGTCTGATTTTCAAGAGACTCCTCTATTGTTGGGGCCAAGTGGCGATGGATTATACTCGACATTGTTGTCAACGATCCCGAATACTTTGATGAACATGTTAGATTTAATTTGGCCCAAGATTGAAACTTTATATTAAATTAATCGGTAATAAACTTTAATTAGCTGTAGCGGAAACGTACCTGATAATACTGATAAAACATAACTTGCGTCATGGCGGATGGAGGGTGGAGAGATTAGGTTATTGTTTGCTACTAGGACCATAATCCTGGTGGCTATATATAGCCTCTAAGTCTAATGCGTCAATCGAACATTAGAAAACCTAATGGTATCTACACTTGTAGATAATAGTCCGGCTCATACATACTTTTTAAGATGTATATATAAGCCCGTAAATAATACACCGTAGTAGATCACATTATACTTGAGCTTAACTTTAATAGATAGGATATAAATACAATTATTACCCGAATAAATAATGAGGTTATTTCATGAGAATAATCTCAACTATTGGGTGTGTTTCTTAAAGTAATAAATGAGATTAATTACAATAAAAACATTTTTTTCATAACTTCTACAAGACTAATTGAAAATGAAATAGAAGATGAATTTTTGGGAATTTTTTTGTATCAATGACCGAAAATGAACACGAAATGTAAATCAGAAGAAGAAGAGTAAGAGGAAGAATTGAATAAGGGAGGTTCGCCGGTCACCCATAGCAAAGCAAGGTTAATGAAGGCGTAGTTCATATTAAAATGAGATTATGTATAGTTTGGATTAATTTAATAAGCACACATAGTTGAGATTATTACCATGAAATAACCCTAATTACTATTGATAGATCGAATATCTCAAACTCAATAATCTTCTAAAATAATCTCAAATTTAAATATACATTAACAGTAGGAGAGAGTATCATTTAATGTAACGAATAACTTGGTTACGATATATTATTATCTAACTGGGTTTTCTAATGTGTGCCCAGTGGACACACGTTAATAAGTTAATTACGGAAAGATTAACAATGATATATTATAGATTAAAAGTTACCCCCTCCGAGTCTGACTCTTGGACTGAGTCATTTTTTCTTCCATCTTTCATTTTTAAGTCATAAATACGTGGCTTATATTCGCACCTTCATTTATCTCTTTTCCTCCTCTATTTTTACACTACACACTCACATACCCTTACTTTTCTCCTAAATACCCCATGGGAACATATCTTGGACTCGAAGGGAGTATTAGTTACAGAGTATTACGGAAAGATTATTGTTCTTAAAAGTTTCACATTCATTATTTTTTTTACTTTATCCCATTACTTATACGATTATAGGTACCATAATATTGTACTCCAGGAATTATATATAACAGCTTTAGTAATACTATTTCTTACTACTAACTTTTCTATAATCTCTGTAATTTTGTTTAGATAACGTCCCTATCACACAACTTCCGTGATTTATCACAACGGTTTTCACACTAGTTACTACAAAAGTTCATTGGCCAAAATTATCCTTTTAGACCTCTGTAGTACGTAGGTTGTCAGTCTTGTCACATGTACGAGAGATTACTGTATTTTGCAAAAATAGGGTTGACACATTTGACGCCATCTCCGCCTACAAGCTCTGGTACCAATGTACCATGTCATGATCCGTAAAGCTCTTATAGGATCGACACTAAACCGTAAAGCTCTGATATCATGTCATAATCCGTAATTCCTTATTAGATTATATTATTAAGCTAGTAGGTCACAACTTTGATTCACTTTCTATTTATTGTAACACAAAAACTTCAATGAGAACTGATAAGCTAGTCGTATACCTATCAAAGATAACCAACTTAGGTCTAACTAAAAATATAGCTAGGGAAGTCAGGTCGAATCCACAAGGAGACAAATAAATTCTACTTGCAATTAAAGCCTATCTAAGTAACTAAATTGGGGGTTTTGTTTGTTTGTTTTAACTAATCTAAAAGTAGTGAAGGAAAGAGAATTAAAGAAGAAGAATAACTAAACTAAATAGAATGAATTAGGACGAATTAATATATGGAGAGAAAACTAGGATTGTCGGTTCACTACGAATCTCATATGGTCACGGTCTAAATCACAGGTCTGTCGCAGATATTTGTCTAAGGGGTATTGAAAAGGTCCTTCTGGTCCACTATTCACCCTAGCATGCGTCTAAAGACTTCCGATCTTATTAGGGCAAACTAATATGTTATAGCAGGTCTAACTTTTACCAGGCTTCCGATCTTAGGTTCAAGTTTACCGAATTCAATTAATCAATTACGTCGACTTAATCAATTAATCTCAATTAAATGCTACAATTGACAACTCAGACACAAAATCATTGACAGATCTATAAATTATTTAGCGACCACATTCAATTCGCAGATCCCCTAAATCCTAGCGAGGGAAATTAGCTACTCATAATTAATTTAAGAACAACAAGATTAATAAAAGAATTTACTAGATTAAACGTCACGAATAATAATAAAATTACGAAAAGTATAAAACAAAGATTAAGAATAAGTAAATATGAAGAAGAACAATCAAGAACGAGGAAGAAGGAAGAAAGATTAGATAAAATTACCAAAAGGAATGAAGGCGATTAGAATGCTGCAATCTTACAATAACCGAGTTTTAAAGGAAGAAATTAAACTAGAAGTAATTCTAAGAGAATAAGGAGAAGAAATATAAAGAAGAGTCTAGCAGAAGTAAAAGAGAATAAGGGAGAAGTGGTATATAAAATCTAGTCTAATAGTTTCTTAAATACTAAGTTAAAACAAAAGCCCAAAAGTCTTGTTAACCCTAAAAATCAAATTAGAAAAGTCTCGGTCTTCGTCCAGTCTCGAGAATAGTCGGTCGTGAATTTTGAATAGTCGGTCGACTATATGGATAGTCGGTCGACTATTAGGATAGTCGTTCGACTATTGTTCTCAGCACTGCACGCTCAACTTCAAACGTTTGTCATTTCTTCGTTACTTCTTCAAATCGGGCGTGTAATATACCGTTGGAAAGCTAAGAGAAAATGCTTTCCAACGCAACTAAAATCAGCTCAATTGGAATTGTAGAACTCAATATATTCACGTTTAAAGTAGACCCATTTGGAAACGATCATTCTCTTTTCTTATTTCGCAAAAGATTTCATCTTTAAGCACGATTTTTGCCTTGTTTATGCATCAACGGGTTCAAACCTGCATAAGATGCAATATGACCACAAAGTATCAAATTCGGGGGAAAATAGTAGACAATGCTACTCGATATGCATGGAAATGCGTGCGTAAAAGACGGAATAATCGTATATAAATTGCACGCATCAAACTTTCCCAAACCAAACCCTTGCTTGTCCTCAAGCAAGCACAAAACTATGGACTCAAATCTAATGGAATGTATATAACTCATAGCGGAGTATGCTTCAAAGTTACCCAAACCAATGCGCAACGATTAAAATTAATGTAAACAACCACATACAACAAGCTTGACCAATGACAACAATACTGAACCTTCAACCTTGCAAGACTCGTCTATGTCGGACTCTCACGGGTTGCTCATCACACAAAAGGGGTGATATTGTGAGTTTATTTAAAAATGGAAAGACGAAACACTCACCTAAACTGCGACCTACAAGAACATGCATGCAATCTAACATGAAATCAATCTCTAATAACCGTACATACGCATTCTATCGGGTAAAGACAAGTGCCAAGGACTTACATATGGTATAAAGTGAGGTTAATCGGGTAAGAAGGGGCAAAACGATATGGATATGTGGAGTTAATAGTAGTCAAGCTAGAATTACACCAACCATTAATAAACACCCCGTTCTCACCAAACTTCAGTCGAAGAAATTAGGCATAGCAAAAAGCGCCTTATCAAAATCGCTTCCCAATAATAACTATGAAATTAGAGAGATCAATTCTTTTCTCATAGCAAAAACACATTCTTCTTCTAGTTTCACTTCATTTTTTCTTTTCTTCTTCTTTCCTTTCTTTTCTTCTTTTTTTTCATTCAATTTTTTTCTTTCATTGAATTTTTTCTTTTTTTCTTTTCATTTTTTTTCTCAATTCATTTTTTCCAATTCCCCTTTTTTTTCTTTCAATCATCATGGTATCAAAATTATCACGAAAAAAAAACAATTTCGTCCAACTAATCTACTAGCTTGACTAGGGTAGGCAATATATGGCATGTAGTTGATAAATAGATCAAACAGGTTAATTTGGCTATGTGAGGCTCATGAGAATTAATTAAAAGAAAGGTTTTGCCTTTTTCGCACATGTAAAAACCACGAGTCAAAAACGTATAGGTACCTAAGAGACGAATGTCATGCTTATGCAATTTGATGTTACATGTCTCATAAAGAGTACTACTCTCAACCTAAATGAAACTGATCATGAATGTCATCAGTTTAAGGCTCTAATTCCTTACAATTCTGAGTAGTTTGCCAACAATGAGTCAAGTTTATTCGTTCAGTATCGTTAACCAAAGATGTAAGAATGCTGCATGTAATTATATACAAAAATTCTAACGGCGCACTAGCATAAGCAACTAAATGAAGACATAGAAGCATTATCATCATCGCTACATAGCATTCCGACTCAACTAAGACTCGACTAAATGCAAAAACATATTTTTGGTTTTTGTTTTTTTTATGCATGCGGAAATGCAAGAAATATGCAGATGGATGAAAACAGACAGATGCATACCCTCCCCAAACCAAATCACACAATGCCCTCATTGTGTACAACAAACAATAAGAGGCAACAAAAATACGGGGAAGAAATGCAAGACAATGGAAGTGCAAAAAGAAAATAGAGAAAATAAAAGAACTACTTACAAGATATATATGAGCGGAGACCTTCCCTAAACCGCTCCTAAGCATCAAAATATACCAACTTCGTCATTTTACTTAAAAAACACATCAACGCCCTAAGTAGCATGTCATATTCCTGCGCATGTGAAATATGAAAGCAAATATAAGCACGTGATAAGATATAAGTATCAAATGTCAAAAGTATGGAATGAAACATCTTATCACGGGGTGGAGGACCAATTTCCACATGAAGTACTGCACTAATCTCCTCGTTCGCAAGACATTGAGCACCAAAGTTAAAATCAGGAAACAAAGTATTAGTGGTCGTAGGAAAATGGTCATAAATTAGAAGCAGCGGGGCCGATAAGCATAAAGGTGGAAAAAGAAGTGGAATAGGGGGAACTAAATCCAAAACCTTAGAAGGAGAAAGGATAACGGGCAAAGTAACCAATAATGGTTCCTCTACAAAGTCGTGCTCATACTCGTCCCCTCGAACTTCGATTTCCGAACCAAAAGGTTCTTTATTATGAACCACATCACGTAGATTCTCACAAAATGGAACCGGGGCACTCGTGTCATAGCTTTCGCCACAACTTATCACATTGTCGAAACAAGGTTCCTTAAAGATATCTGCATTACTAGTCTCACCAACGAGTTCATCATTACTCAAATAAAGTGAAAAACCGGGCTTCACACTTTCTTCAGCTAACCAGTCAAAGTACTCTATCACCTCTTCATAGGACTTGCTTTCAAAATCCTTATAATTGGAAAATATATAGGCTTTTATAGAGTCTGTCATACCTTTTAAGACGGTAAGAACAAGTGTTTCATTAGTGAAACGAGCGGATTTGAGAGAGCTAAGCCAATCGCAAAACCTCTCCATATAAGCTCCAAAAGTCTCATCGGGTTCCTGTGGAAAATCTATAATAATCCTCATGGAAACGGTGAGAACAGTCTCAAGGAACTGGAGTTCCCTAAGGCAAAAGATAAACTAAAATAACAAGCAGAAATACACCGTCTCCCCGGCAACGGCGCCAAAATTTGATAAGCTAGTCGTATACCTATCAAAGATAACCAACTTAGGTCTAACTAAAAATATAGCTAGGGAAGTCAGGTCGAATCCACAAGGAGACAAATAAATTCTACTTGCAATTAAAGCCTATCTAAGTAACTAAATTGGGGGTTTTGTTTGTTTGTTTTAACTAATCTAAAAGTAGTGAAGGAAAGAGAATTAAAGAAGAAGAATAACTAAACTAAATAGAATGAATTAGGACGAATTAATATATGGAGAGAAAACTAGGATTGTCGGTTCACTACGAATCTCATATGGTCACGGTCTAAATCACAGGTCTGTCGCAGATATTTGTCTAAGGGGTATTGAAAAGGTCCTTCTGGTCCGCTATTCACCCTAGCATGCGTCTAAAGACTTCCGATCTTATTAGGGCAAACTAATATGTTATAGCAGGTCTAACTTTTACCAGGCTTCCGATCTTAGGTTCAAGTTTACCGAATTCAATTAATCAATTACGTCGACTTAATCAATTAGTCTCAATTAAATGCTACAATTGACAACTCAGACACAAAATCATTGACAGATCTATAAATTATTTAGCGACCACATTCAATTCGCAGATCCCCTAAATCCTAGCGAGGGAAATTAGCTACTCATAATTAATTTAAGAACAACAAGATTAATAAAAGAATTTACTAGATTAAACGTCACGAATAATAATAAAATTACGAAAAGTATAAAACAAAGATTAAGAATAAGTAAATATGAAGAAGAACAATCAAGAACGAGGAAGAAGGAAGAAAGATTAGATAAAATTACCAAAAGGAATGAAGGCGATTAGAATGCTGCAATCTTACAATAACCGAGTTTTAAAGGAAGAAATTAAACTAGAAGTAATTCTAAGAGAATAAGGAGAAGAAATATAAAGAAGAGTCTAGCAGAAGTAAAAGAGAATAAGGGAGAAGTGGTATATAAAATCTAGTCTAATAGTTTCTTAAATACTAAGTTAAAACAAAAGCCCAAAAGTCTTGTTAACCCTAAAAATCAAATTAGAAAAGTCTCGGTCTTCGTCCAGTCTCGAGAATAGTCGGTCGTGAATTTTGAATAGTCGGTCGACTATATGGATAGTCGGTCGACTATTAGGATAGTCGTTCGACTATTGTTCTCAGCACTGCACGCTCAACTTCAAACGTTTGTCATTTCTTCGTTACTTCTTCAAATCGGGCGTGTAATATACCGTTGGAAAGCTAAGAGAAAAAGCTTTCCAACGCAACTAAATCAGCTCAATTGGAATTGTAGAACTCAATATATTCACGTTTAAAGTAGACCCATTTGGAAACGATCATTCTCTTTTCTTATTTCGCAAAAGATTTCATCTTTAAGCACGATTTTTGCCTTGTTTATGCATCAACGGGTTCAAACCTGCATAAGATGCAATATGACCACAAAGTATCAAATTCGGGGGAAAATAGTAGACAATGCTACTCGATATGCATGGAAATGCGTGCGTAAAAGACGGAATAATCGTATATAAATTGCACGCATCAAGAACGTCTCACGATAATTTACTGTGAGACCTCTTATATAAAAGGTGATTACTAAATTTGTAAAAGTTATTGTTAATACAACTAATGTACTCTCTCAATTGGAAAAAAAGTGTTTAGCAGAAAAAAGTTCAAATAGTAGTTTTAAGGGAAAATTACACCTCACGGCTTTATAAAAACCACATTTTTTCAGTTACAACTTATAAAAAAAATTCAACAATTACTACCTAATGTAGACACCCGCATTTTGCCTGCTAGTGTCTATAACAGTTCCCGACAAAACACCCGATGATGATCGGACGCTAACGTGACTTAATACGCTCGAATACGGACTCGGAATCAATAGTATCCGATGTGGGCATTTAGCAGAGTGCAAATCTCTCAAAACCGACCTCAAATCCAGGCCCAGTGGGCCGTTTCCAATAAAATGAGACTAATTTGGGTCAAAACCGTCACTGGAAATAAATCCCGTCTTTTAGCGACCGGGTCAAAACCCGGTCAAAGACGAAACCGTCTCACAAAATCAGCCAAGTTCATTCTCGAAAACTGGCGCACAAAATCAGAATTCAAAATTAGCAAATCAAATCAAGAGTCAACATTTTCCTATAATAACTCAACCCATTTGATTCACTTGATCAAGCCTATAAATACACCCCCTAACCCTTTGCATTTTTCAGCTTTGAGAGTTTAAGGAGAGTCTTTGCAAACCTCATTCACCCTACATATTCTACCCTAATCTACCTAAACATCCTACACTACAACCCCAAGCAAAACCATACAAAAAAAAACCGAGCCTTTTGCCCTCGAAAAACCGGCGGCATACATACACACACACACACACACATACATATTCAAAATCCCGAGATCAAAACTCGTCAAAGACACACACCATAACTCACCCTACATATCTCGACACTCCCGCGCTCCCGTCGCTATTACGAGTTCGTTTCCGAGGCCATTAAGCATGTAGGTTGAGGGTGTAATTCAAATCCCGACATCTCTTTCTCCTTTCTCTTTTCCTTTTGATTATGTATATATATGTATATTATTATTATTATTATTACTAGCACTAACATTTTAATTCCGTTACTAACATTATTTTAATTTTGCTACTAACATTTTATTTATGTACTCTAACACCTAACATTTTATTTATGTACTCTAACCACTAACATTATTTATTTATTTATTTACATTTCGTCATTAACAATTAATACCGTGTATGTGTATATGTACATAATAATACTAGTATTCGGTTTCAAATACGTTTGACTACGACGATCGCCTAAAGTCCGTCTAATCCCTTTACGAGTAACGACGGAGGTGGAGCCCTTTCGAGGAGCCCCGCCCCAATGTTCTCAAGGGCGTGACGTGATTGCAATCGGTCATAGTTGAACGCATTCGATCCCATTTCAATTAGTGCGAAACCCGTTGACACGAAAATCGACATCACATAATCCGAAAGGGTTAGTTTCGATGTCGTGACGTAGAGGGATACAATTTCGTCACTAATTCAAAGTTCTTAATCTATAAAAAACATAAATCGAGTAAATTAATCCGCATTGGCACGTGATTATAAAAATTGACGATTTTTCGACAAATAGAAAATGCCCGACCAGGCCCACACGCGAGTCGCGCGACCGGCCATGCGACTCGCGGGCAGGCCTGTCCGGCCGAGACCATTTTTTCCGTTTTCCCGACTTTCTACCCTTTTCGGTCCTTACATTAATAGGCGACTTTCGCGACATATTTCCATATTTTGAGGCTCGTCTTTTTTTACGACTTTTAGTCGACACGTGTAAAGTCAATCACGTGATCCTATTTTTCAAAACTCATGCATATCACGACACCTAAAACGATTTTGATCGACGGTCTCGCACTATTAATTTTATGTCGACGACTCTTTAGTCGTATCCGACACATAATTAATTTAGACTCCATTTCTCGAGGTGATAAGTCGGGACAAGGCATCGAGGTTCGAGATCGGGTTAGCACCACACCTAGGTCTCGAACCTCCGTCCTTTGATTAATATGCAATATAATGCGTAATTAATTAAAGTTCGTCCATTTGCACAACTTACGGTCTAGTTTATATTTATTATATACGGGTCCGTTTCTAGTTAACATTTGCTGTTTATAATTCAATTATTCTATTTTATTGCTCGTTGTATTGTGAATTCCGGGTTGTATTCCGCCCGTGTAATTTGTAATTTATTTACGAGTTTTCTATTATTTGATGTTTGCCATTTATTTATTTAAATGAACATCGCATGCTAAATCACTTTGACGTGAATCAAGATGCATTAAATGACGTAGTTAATCAACAACTCGCATGCTTAGCCCGAAAACGCTGTTTGCATATCATTTTATCATTTTACTAGCGCGCGTACACGAACACGAACGGTGTCTTAGTAGAGACCGCCATGTGCGGGCGGGGTTGGGTGTCCTTAGTGGGCTTTCCAACACGTACCCTCACCCCTTACTCAGAACCTTTGGTTTCCGGATGTCCGAAACCCTTGGCGCACGAGAGTCATTCTATATACGAAAGCCGGTTTAGACGGTATCGATATTGCAATGCAAAGGGACGAGCCCAATGAACTCTGAAATCGAAGTGGGCTTACTTTGTGTATAGCCCATGACGACATAGAGTGGGCTCGTATGGTTCCGAATAACCACAAAATTCGGTGGCGACTCCATTTTGACTTAAATTTCGAACCCGAGAGCAATCTCACCAAGAGATTCATTCGCCTACCCAAACCCGCGCGTGGCCGCGTCGGGGTGGACCTACGTAATGTCCACAATTTGGCGACTCCGCTGGGGATACCTGATGTACCACATGTCATCGGGGTTCCTAGGGTGAGACTCGAAGAGAAATCGTTCGAATATTAATGTACGCGCATTAGTTTAATGATTCATGCATAACCCAAACTTTGCCCGGGCCGGTTACTTGTGACCGACGTCCCACTATACCACGGTGCATTTCTACATGGGTGTGCTAAAGACATCGATGGTGGAACTCATCTCGGTTTCGCGGCATGTCCTAAGACCAACTCGGTTTAGGGAGTCCGTCCTTCACACGAGAAAGCCATCGTTGTTGGTATAGACCCTATTTTGACCGACCGAGACTTAGTGTAAAGCATACATAAGCGTCGTTATAATGCTTGCTTGATACGTGCTACTTGGTTTCCGTGTCATTTTTCAAAAAACCGTCATTTCAAAAAATGCATATTTCCAAAAACACCAAATTTTGAAAAACCCGAAATACTGTCCGTTTCGGGACCCGTCTTTTCAAAATATCCAATTTCAAAAACTCGGAATGCTGCCCAAATTTAGACTTACGATTTGACTCAAAATAGCCTTTTTAGCCGGCATGCTTCCCATGTCAAATTTCGAATTTTCGATTCCCTTTCGACTTTCGAATTTTCAAAATTCAACTTCAATTTTCAAATCTTCAAAATTCCACCTCGATTTTCAAGTCTTCGATATTCCATTCTCGATTTTCAAATCTCCGAGATGCCGTTTTCGATTTTCAAATCTTCGGGATCTTATTTTCAAATTTTCGGAAATTTATTTTTCGATATTCAAATTTTCAAAATTCCAAATATTCAACTTATCAAAAAAACTCGGCCCTGTCGGCATGCTGCCAATTTCAAAAGACGGGATCGCCTCCTCAATTTTCAAAACGCGAAATTACTCGCAACCATTCTAACATTTCAAAATGCCCGGTCCTATTGGCCCACTGCCAATTTCAGGACCGTCCTCTCAATTTTCAAAATTCCATCATTTTTCAAAAACCTTCCTTATTATAGGACCTACCGTAATTCGTGTGTCGGGTCTTTTCGTAATACGTCGAAGGTCTTTAGCGTCGAAACTCCGTCGATCCTACATCACGGGTTTCTTCCCCATCCTAGTCCGCCTTTTCCTAAAGGCATAACCGACCAACATGAGTCATACACTCGTAAATGGAAGGTTCGTCTGAACACTCGAGTCCTAACTAGAAAGTCACACGCGATCTTTCCCTCCGACAGGGCGGTCCCCACGACCTTTCCTAGGGGAATTTTGTCCGTCTTTCAATCCGTTAGTCGAGTCATCCCAATTCAAGTCCTTTAACTTTAGGGTCTACCCTAATCACAGGGTCTATCCTTATTCAAGTCAAGTCAAGGGTCTCTAGCGTCGAAACTCGGCCGATCTTACATCGCGAGTTTCTTCCCTTACCCCGTCTGCCTTTTCTCGAGGCCGAGTCGACCTTTTACAAGGCATAGCCCTGTAGCTAAAGGTTCGTGATCCTTACATCTAAGGGTCACTCGTCCGACACTCGAGTCTTAACAAAACCTTCAATCTTACTCGGGGGCTACCCTTCAGCAGAGCGATCAATCACGGTTGCTCTAAGGGTCATGTCTTACACGTGTTGTCTCACGTACCCCGCTTTTGAGTCACTTAGATGTCACACCATCTGAATCCTACAAGAGTCCTTGGCCTCACTTGGGGGCTATTCTCCGACGGGGCGATTAATCACAATCACTCCGAGAATCGTACCCTACTTATTTGTCTTAGGAGAGTCTAACCCGAGTCAAACCAGAGTTGTCTCTCCTTCCGCGCTATTTCCTATGCCTTGGTGTATTCAAGTTCCGAAGCAACATTTCTGATTACGTGGGTATTCTCGCAGAGGATGGCATCCACAACCGGGAATAGGGAGATGGAAAACACCATTAATAAACTGGAGGCTTTGCTAGAAACCATGGCTAGTAAGCAGGCCATGTTTGAAACCCAACTAGGGTTCATAAGAGCCGACCAAGAGGCCTTGGATGCTCGTCTAACTGTCGTTGAAGAACAAGACTTCAATTACGGGTCGGTAAATACTGGGTCATTTGCCAAACTGATCAGCACGGTGCGTGAGCTCGAACAACAGTTCCATGCCTCCCAAGAGAACAACATCCGAGTTGAAAACTCCCGAGACTATACACCCATTAGTGAGAAACTACCAACAGATCTCAATCTAGAAGGGTTACCCATATTCGAAGGGACGGAGGATCCATTACTACACCTCCGAGCTTTCAAGGCGTTTATGGCGATCAAGGGGGTCAAAGCCGACATGTTCATCAATCTGTTCGGCACGTCCCTCGGGAAATATCCAAAAGCCTGGTTCTATAGGCTTAATACAAAAAGATTTCCCACTTGGGAAGATGTGGCTACCGAGTTCGCTAAAAACTATTCTGATAATACTGAACTTCAGACTACCATGCGGACTTTAGAAGTCATGGCCCAAGATCCAACAGAAGGTTTCACCAAATACCTTCAACGTTGGCGGGCTGAGAGTGTTAAGCTGATAGACAAGCCCAGTGAGAAGACACTAGTGGAGGCATTCATCAACAACCTTCTACCCTCCTACCGCGTCCATCTTAGGTATGCCGGCATTTCAAACTTTGCAGTGCTTATCGAAATGGGCACTAGGATTGAAGACGATCTTCGACATAATGAGGATCTGGGTAAAGCTTCTACCGAAGGCTATACTGGACATCCATTTGAGTCCTTAGAAGCCGAAGATTACTGACAACCTCATCCCAGAATCCAGATTTGATTTAAGTCCGAGTCTGAGTCCGAGTCTAGGATGTTCTATTTCTTTCAATTCCGATGTCAGAGTCAGAGTCAACTGTATTCTGTCCTCTTTCCAAAATTCAATGAAATCAACCTTTTCTATTTCTCATATATGCTTCCCTTATGTGTTTCCGAGAACATGATGAACCCCATCATACACTGTGAGCACATGCACGTGACTATTATAGGCACATCTATAATGACTGTAGGAATTGAGGCCCGTGTTTTCCTTTACCTGTTCCATGTCTGGTATAGAAAGCCACAAAACTACCCTTAACAGGAGAAGTATCAAATCCTATGACAAATCTAGGTAGTCTCCTAGTTTGGGTTCAAGACGGGAGGCAAGCCCATTTCCCACAATAAACACCCCTCCAATAAGACTAACCAATCCCTACCTTAGGCGTTTAGTCTGACCAGAAGCAAAAAAAAAAGAAGCATCGTGACTCTATACCCAACTCGGGACGATGCTCCCACTAAGCCTGCTTGGAATTATGATGACAATACCGAGATCCAAATCACCATGCTTACCGTAGAGTACTCCACCGCGAGTTGCACTCACCAACTAGGCTTACACCTTACAAAGGTTTAGCTCCACAAGCCTAATCCAACCGATGGGCCCACCCCCATATCCACCCACAACACCATAGGAGGGGATTACCGTGAAAAAAAAAAAGAAAAAACGAAAAAGAGTTGGACAGAAAAAAATCAAAATTCCAAGGAAAAAAAGCAAAAGGCCGAAACAAAAGAGCTGGCCATGACCAAAAAAAAAAGAACTCTCAACATCCCTCGACCAGATACGATCAATCCCTTGACCGGGACACAGTCAACTCAAGTGAAGGATCTCACGACCGGGGCTAAGAGGTCAACCCAAAAAAAAATAAAAATTCAAATACCCATGACCGTGGTCAACGGTCAGCTCAAGTGAAAGTCCCTTGACCGGGGTACGGTCAATTCAAAAATTATCAATGCCCATACCATCAAATAGGGAAGAAACAATCAAGTTGGTCAGCTAACACCACACTTAGCCTTCCCACATTGCAACCCTCAAGACCTTCTCGAGACCTAGGCTAAGAGACAGCCCGGAATTTTGAGGATTCAAGCTCCATAGGATACCCCTAACCATTAGGGCCAGACATGGAAATCAGATCCCGCATTATCAAACCTACCCTGATCGAAGTCCGAGTCATTTCTACTCGACTTCCCCCTTTCCTACCACATTGCAATACCTTACCCTCGAAGCCTTAGCTCCACAAAATCGAGCTCCAGATTTCAAAACATCAAAGCCGCTTTCTACCTGGCACCACATATCCAAAAACATCCAAACCAGTTACCAGCCCCAAACACGGGAACTTAACCTGCAGTCGGCATAGAACATGCCCAAATAGTTCACACCACCTCTGGGGACTACCCCGGAGAACGCTCACAGTCACGGGATCAACATCCTAACTGTTCTAGCCCTTTGATCAAGACATCATTGGGAACACACCTAGCCTACACCATCGTTATGGCTAGTTACACACAAAGCCCTAATAAACTAGGCACAATAATATATCTTCCAATCCACTGAACTACGACTTGGTTTGATTTCACTACACGTGAATACGTAGGCAGCCTTTCAACAAGGGCACAACCACCCATTTTGACACAAATTCAGAAAGCACCATCATTCCTCTCACTACACTGTCATGTTCTCAACAGCTAGCTTTGTCGTCCTGGGGGCTTCTCTTAGGCAGAAGACTCCCATCCACTCACATAATCCAAATGATTTTCAAAATCTAGCCACCTTTCTATAGTGTCTAGTACTCGGCTCAGTCAAAGACGAGAATCCATCAGGGACTCGAAGCGATACCCATTTTGGGACTATACCCCAAAACCAAAGATCCAAAAGAGCACCAGACTATAACAAAGTCCTGTCGTTACAGTCTCGTTACAGACTACTGCAGCCACTCTATAGCACATCCTTCCCATTCTGATGTTCGACCGTGTTGCCACTCGCCTAGGCTATGGAATAGCGCAGTTTAAGAGTCTTGTCATCTTAGGTGGCCTATCCCTCTACCGAGTCACAGTCCAACCCCTCGAGAGTCCAGTCATGTTTGTCAGCTCGTCTTGTCGCATCCAGAGTCGAGTCTGTCAATATCTCTCTCCTCAAATTTTCACTTCAAAGTTTGCAAAACTTAGCCATTTGATAAAATCCTTTTCGACAAGGTCAAATTTCAATCTATTTAAACTGCAAATTTCTTTTCTACCCCTTTCAATTTTGAAAACCTATCTCCTAGCACGTGAGTTGCTTTCAGGACTTCGATTTCAAAATGAAGCAAAAACCATTTTCCCCAACGCAAGTCAGTCTATAGATGCTAACTGCATTTCCTATGTGCTATCTTGCTATCTGCTATGCCTGCTATTTCTGCCTATGTATCTAACATTTCAGGTACCAACTCGTGCTTCCCAACGGAACATCAAAGGCGGTGTTTCTCCTGGAATGCTACATGCAAGTTGTCGTGTGTCGGCATACGGGTACACCCAAGACTTCAGAAGCAAGTCTCGTGCAACTACTTTACTCCCCAGCGTGAGTCGGTGTATCTCCTGGAATGCTACATCCAAAATGTGATGTGTCGGCATACGGGTACACCTATGACTTCAAAGGCAAGTCCGACTCCCCACGGAGCTATCGTCATCAGGACAGTTATGACCCCTTTTCTTATGGCTGGCGAGCCCTTCACGCAAGTCTATTGGACTATAAACGACCCGACCGGAAGGCTGCCAGGTCGTAATCCTCGATTGGCCTGGTAGCTACTCTGACTATTGCCTTGTCCAAGCCTCAGTCAGAGTGGGGGCTCTGTAGACACCCGCATTTTGCCTGCTAGTGTCTATAGCAGTTCCCGACAAAACACCCGATGATGATCGGACGCTAACGTGACTTAATACGCTCGAATACGGACTCGGAATCAATAGTATCCGATGTGGGCATTTAGCGGAGTGCAAATCTCTCAAAACCGACCTCAAATCCAGGCCCAGTGGGCCGTTTCCAATAAAATGAGACTAATTTGGGTCAAAACCGTCACTGGAAATAAATCCCGTCTTTTAGCGACCGGGTCAAAACCCGGTCAAAGACGAAACCGTCTCACAAAATCAGCCAAGTTCATTCTCGAAAACTGGCGCACAAAATCAGAATTCAAAATTAGCAAATCAAATCAAGAGTCAACATTTTCCTATAATAACTCAACCCATTTGATTCACTTGATCAAGCCTATAAATACACCCCCTAACCCTTTGCATTTTTCAGCTTTGAGAGTTTAAGGAGAGCCTTTGCAAACCTCATTCACCCTACATATTCTACCCTAATCTACCTAAACATCCTACACTACAACCCCAAGCAAAACCATACGAAAAAAAACCGAGCCTTTTGCCCTCGAAAAACCGGCGGCATACATACACACACACACACACATACATATTCAAAATCCCGAGATCAAAACTCGTCAAAGACACACACCATAACTCACCCTACATATCTCGACACTCCCGCGCTCCCGTCGCTATTACGAGTTCGTTTCCGAGGCCATTAAGCATGTAGGTTGAGGGTGTAATTCAAATCCCGACATCTCTTTCTCCTTTCTCTTTTCCTTTTGATTATGTATATATATGTATATTATTATTATTATTATTACTAGCACTAACATTTTAATTCCGTTACTAACATTATTTTAATTTTGCTACTAACATTTTATTTATGTACTCTAACACCTAACATTTTATTTATGTACTCTAACCACTAACATTATTTATTTATTTATTTACATTTCGTCATTAACAATTAATACCGTGTATGTGTATATGTACATAATAATACTAGTATTCGGTTTCAAATACGTTTGACTACGACGATCGCCTAAAGTCCGTCTAATCCCTTTACGAGTAACGACGGAGGTGGAGCCCTTTCGAGGAGCCCCGCCCCAATGTTCTCAAGGGCGTGACGTGATTGCAATCGGTCATAGTTGAACGCATTCGATCCCATTTCAATTAGTGCGAAACCCGTTGACACGAAAATCGACATCACATAATCCGAAAGGGTTAGTTTCGATGTCGTGACGTAGAGGGATACAATTTCGTCACTAATTCAAAGTTCTTAATCTATAAAAAACATAAATCGAGTAAATTAATCCGCATTGGCACGTGATTATAAAAATTGACGATTTTTCGACAAATAGAAAATGCCCGACCAGGCCCACACGCGAGTCGCGCGACCGGCCATGCGACTCGCGGGCAGGCCTGTCCGGCCGAGACCATTTTTTCCGTTTTCCCGACTTTCTACCCTTTTCGGTCCTTACATTAATAGGCGACTTTCGCGACATATTTCCATATTTTGAGGCTCGTCTTTTTTTACGACTTTTAGTCGACACGTGTAAAGTCAATCACGTGATCCTATTTTTCAAAACTCATGCATATCACGACACCTAAAACGATTTTGATCGACGGTCTCGCACTATTAATTTTATGTCGACGACTCTTTAGTCGTATCCGACACATAATTAATTTAGACTCCATTTCTCGAGGTGATAAGTCGGGACAAGGCATCGAGGTTCGAGATCGGGTTAGCACCACACCTAGGTCTCGAACCTCCGTCCTTTGATTAATATGCAATATAATGCGTAATTAATTAAAGTTCGTCCATTTGCACAACTTACGGTCTAGTTTATATTTATTATATACGGGTCCGTTTCTAGTTAACATTTGCTGTTTATAATTCAATTATTCTATTTTATTGCTCGTTGTATTGTGAATTCCGGGTTGTATTCCGCCCGTGTAATTTGTAATTTATTTACGAGTTTTCTATTATTTGATGTTTGCCATTTATTTATTTAAATGAACATCGCATGCTAAATCACTTTGACGTGAATCAAGATGCATTAAATGACGTAGTTAATCAACAACTCGCATGCTTAGCCCGAAAACGCTGTTTGCATATCATTTTATCATTTTACTAGCGCGCGTACACGAACACGAACGGTGTCTTAGTAGAGACCGCCATGTTATCACTTCATTGATCCCTCGTTAACCCCCTTACACTCTTCTACCTACTCCGTACATCTCCCTCGCCAAATCATCTTCTAACCCCTGCCCGTAAAGGTGTTGCCCAGTGGTTAAAACTTGTGATCATCAGCCCAATGGTCTCAGGTTCAAGCCCCTACAAGAGTGAACTTGTGGGAGAGGTTCAAGCCCCTGCAAGCGCGAACTTGTGGGAGTTGTATGGCTTGAGACTATGTCTTCTAGACTTCGAGTCTGTCGCTCACGGGCGGTTTACCTTGGTGTGCGTGGTTTGCAGGCTATGCGTACCCCCGAGGGTTTACCCAGAGCGCACCAAAAAGGTAGCGGCTGCGGGTTCTCTCGTTCATCAAAAAAAAATCATCCTCCAACCCTAATTAATTTGACAAATCCAACAATAATCCGTACAAAATTGAAATCCAGGTTTGCAATTGAAGAAAACAATAAATCTGCAAGTAAGTTTTTAATCGATTCAATCGTTAATTTAGGGTTTTCAATCGATTCTTACAACGAAATCCAGATTTGCATTTAAATTATGTTTTTCTTACATGAATTAAGTCTATTGATTAGTGTAATTGCACTTTAGGGTTTATGCAATTTAGTGTAATTAAGCCATATGTGGTTGTTGATTAAATAATTTCAATTTTTAGGATTTATGCAATTTGTTTTAATTAGATTAAATGTTAGCTGAGGTTGCTTTTGCTATTGCTATTGTTGTAGATATGGATTCAGTCATTTGTTGTTAACTTGCGGATGATGTTTGGTGGTAGTTTTGTCGACAATAAAGGTAAGACAATGTAGAGACAATGAAGAACAATGGTGTCCTTCTTTAAGCAAAAACAATGGAGGGATAGAAGTCATAGAACTAGTAGAGAGGGGGGGTGAAGAAACTGAACCACAAGATAAAAATTGAAGAATAATAGGAGTGATAAAGGTTGGGGAATGGGGAATGGGGAAAGGTTAAGTAGACTCATTAAAAGACGTAGGGGCAAAATGGTCACATAATTAGACAAAATGTAATTTTGGACGCAAATCAGCTTATTAATCCACCGGAGTTCACTTTAATTCGCAAAAGTAAATAGAATGTGCTTTATTAGGTAAATAGGTAATACTTGCTCTCCCACTAAGATTTTTCCACTTTCCTTAAGAGAAAACTCCACTAAGATTTTTCTACTTCAAAACTTTCGTTATTCATCCATTATACTCTCTTTCTATCTGTTACTCCGACTTTTGTGATTTGACATCTTGAACCTCACCCAACAGTTTACCACCTTTCGTTACCCGTTTCTTAATTCATGTGTCATTATGGGATGGGAATATCATTGTGGTGGGCAATGACGGTAAGTCTGTAATTGAAAAAAAAAAAATTATAAGGCCGTAATGTATAGTTTTCTCTAGTTTTAAATTAATTATGACCTCTCCACTAATTTGCCCCCACTTGATTAGAATAATTTGACTTAACCTAACGCATAACGTCTTACGGAGTATTTTTGTAAGTCCCTTTAGGACATCTCATAACTTATTTTAATTTAATTTAGGGTACCATTATTAAAATACTTAGGCTCATACTTCAGTTTCTATTATTGTCCCGCTTTCCTTGTTCACAATTACTCTCCCATTTCTCTCTTTCTTCTCTTTTTTGAGCCACTTATTTCCTCTTCCTCAAAAGCTTTTGGGACAATAATAGAAAATCGGAGGGAATATTTGCTACTCAATTGGTATTAAGTAATGTCTTATTAAATTACTTGTTCATGTCAATCGATTCAGAACATACAGTAGTCCTGGATTGGCAGTAGGGGAATCTTCTTTACTAGCAATGGTAGCACTCGTTAACCAAATTTACCAAATAAATGATTACAATTATCGACTTTTTGCTTCAATAACATAAAAGTATTAAAACAACACGAGAAAATTGGCTACCCAAAATTTTAGCTCTTGATTCGCCTCTGTTGGGATGGCATGAACTTTAATGTCAATATGCACAGATGGATCAAATGTGAAGCTGCATTTAACATGAATATATGATGGCAGGTATTGAGCATTCTATGGTGTTTTTTTTAAAAAAAAACTTATATTCACTTCTGCAAAACACTGGTTTTTTTCATATGAAATAGATAAATGTAAAGAAAGTGAATTGATTTAGGTCCGAACTCAGAAACTTATAATTATCGGTTTCTATTTTTAGTATATAGTTTAATAGTTATATACTCCATAGTTTACAGGGAATAAATGTATTGTTTTGACAGAGTTTGTTTTCTTGAACTTAGTCACATTACAATAGCGGGAAGGGATCGAACCTGAGACCTATTGTCCTGTCTTAACCACTGGGCCAAGAGACATCTACGGTTTTTGACGGAGTTTGTTGAATGAGCATATGCATATCCTACTGACCTGAGCAAAAATAGAAACTTGAATGATAAAAATAATATAGATATAGATTGATCAAGTCATTAGCCTTATAAAATGTGTAATTAAAGCTGAACAAGCAATCCCAAAACCAAATTAAAGGCAGTGGACTTGGTGCATCTATTCATCATATTCATATATCTATCCCATCTCTTCATTCCTCATCTTAAGCTATACAATCATCGTCATCAGATATTCAGACTGTAACTGTTTCGATGTCATCGGCCTCTCAGGAATATGGCAGGAGGTTGGAGCTGCAGTTCTTCGTTAAAATAATGTCGGGAGGGAGAACGCTAGTGTTGCAGGCAAACATGGGGGATACAGTGGAGCATCTGCACAGGAAGATAGACATTATCACTGGAATCCCGCTCACGGAACAAAGGCTGATTTACAAAGGAAAACAACTTCAGTGGTGGCAGACGATTGAGGACTGTGGTATTCATAATGATGCAGGGTTGCAGCTTGTAGTTGGTCGAATCAGAAACACGGGTAATACTGAGGCGTGGCGCCTCATTTCTGATATGGTTCATATCATTTCACAAGTGTGTAAGGAAG
This sequence comes from Agrostemma githago, assembly GCA_958450325.1. Lineage (NCBI taxonomy): Eukaryota > Viridiplantae > Streptophyta > Magnoliopsida > Caryophyllales > Caryophyllaceae > Agrostemma > Agrostemma githago. Next base: position 72,732,580 of record OY288247.1, on the reverse strand, counting down.
ACACGTCTTTTCTCGACTATAAAACAGTAAAAGAGAAGGCGGATGAGTTCATAGCGCTGGCAGCGAAGGATACAAGTGATTGCTGCAACATATTCATGGAGGCCTATGCTCCACAGGCGTTGGTTATGATGTATACCTCGGACCAGAAGACAAAGAAGGAGTGTGCAGATGAGTGTATTAGATGTTTTGTGGACTTGGGGGGGAAGACCAGAGGCGAGACTGGGTATCGTGCTGTGATGCTGTTGGAGTTTTGTAGGCTGCTCAAGACGTTGGTGCCTCGTGATGATGTCCTGTACCTGCATTGTCGAAGCTCTCTTGGGAATATCCTGAATGAGGTCGAGGTCGGGTGTAGGCAGGAGCCTGTTCAGGATATTCCCTTTGTTTCTTTCAAGAACTTGTTCCCTATCTTAGAGCAAGTTGGGCGCAGTCTGCTCAAGGACTTGGTAGTGCACAATACCAAGTCCAAGTCAAACACCGAGAGTGGGCCTTTACTTCAGGATGTCGCCGACTTTTCTTCCTTTCTAAAACCTATTCTACGCATCATTGAGGGGGAACGTAAGGGCGCGGGGAAGATCTGCCTAATAGGTGATGAGGTTGACCGTCTTTTCTATCTTTTCGTTGATCTGCTTGGTCGTATTGAAAAATGTCTGCTCGGAATGGCGGGTTGTTTAGATATAAAGAAGAAAAAAAAGCATGCTCAAGTTTATCCAACTAGTTGGTCACACTGTCTTGGTATTCTCAAGGAATTGAGAAGCATCGCAGTCCTTTATCCTGGTTTGGAGGTTCGATTCTCATCCATAATGAGAAAGAATAGTGTAGTGGTGAATGCTCTCATTCTTCTGTATGCTTCCTCTTTTGATGATCATGCTTGGCTTATTAAGCGTAAGGGTGTCTTAGACTTTGAATCCAGGCGACATTTAGCATTGCTGATGTTTCCGAAGGTGGATGGGAATTATGACGAATTACATGAGATGTTAATAGACAGGTCTCAATTGCTAGCTGAATCCTTCGAGTATATATATAATGCAGAAGCATCTTCTTTACAAGCGGGTCTCTTTATGGGATTCGTAAATGAAGAAGCTAAAGGTCCTGGTGTACTAAGGGAATGGTTTTGTCTGGTTTGCCAGGCTTTGTTTGATCCACTGAACGCCCTTTTTATAGCGTGTCCCTTGGACCGTCGAAGGTTCTATCCTAATCCAGGCAAGCATTTTGTAGTCTTGCCTTATATTTTTGTTGTTTTTCTCGTGTTCTTATTTTGCGTTATGTCGCTAATGCAGCCTCCAAGGTAGATCCCCTGCATATTCAATACTTCCGATTTGCTGGTAGAGTAATTGCTTTGGCCCTGATGTACAAGATTCAAATTGAAGGTCTTTTGGATCGAGTGTTTTTCGTGCAATTGGCTGGAAGATGTGTTTCTGTGGAAGATATTAAGGATGCAGATCCCTATCTCTATAAAAGCTGCAAACAAATACTGGAGATGGATCCTGAATTTCTAGATTCCGATGCACTTTCTCTAACATTTGTTACTGAAACTGAAGTGCTTGGATCGAGGGAAGTCGTGGAGCTTTGCTCTGGTGGTAACGACATTGTCGTGAACAGCAAAAACAGGACGGAATATGTTCACCTCATTGTTCAACATCGTTTTGTTACATCCATTGCAGAACAGGTGTCTTCCTTTGCTCAAGGGTTTGCTGACATCCTTCTCGACAATCATCCGGCAACAACCTTTTTCGAGATCCTAGAGGTGGAAGATCTTGATTCGATGTTGCATGGAAGTGAGAATCAGGAAATATGTACTGAAGATTGGAAGGCACATACTAAGTATGTTGGATACATAAAGTCTGATCCACAGATTGTTTGGTTCTGGGAGGTATACATATATATAGAACAGAAGCCAAGCATTACTGTTACTGACAGCAATATTTTGTCTGCAGCAAGTATAATCAGTGATAATAATCGGCCGTTGCAGGTGGTGGAACAGTTGAATGCAGAGCAGAAGAAAACTCTACTCTTCTTTTGGACATCAGTAAAGTATCTGCCAGTTGAAGGGTTTCGGGGTTTGGCTTCAGAACTGTATATATACAAGTCGTTGGAGCCTGAAGACCGATTGCCTTCGTCCCACACATGCTTCTACCAAATTTGTATCCCAACTTACTCCACGAAGGCCATCATGCAAGATCGTGTTCAACTCATCACCCAAGACCATGTCGGTTACAGCTTCGGAATATTGTGACACTACTGGTTTGATTTGCACATAAAAAGCACTGGTTTAGAGTCGATCTGTACATATTTAGGAGGGTTTACATGATTTCTAATTATCGCTTGCCAAAAAGACCATCATGACTAAATTATCTTCCAAATTCGACCAAGTTTTTTTTATAGCAATTATGATGGTTGATGTTAATTTCTTTTTGATATGGATGCACATGGTCGCATTATAATAAAGAGGAGAAAAAATTCGAACATTCATGTGACCTACTGTCCAAAATACCTCCAACCTATATTTAAGGTCATGCTTTTTCTTAACGAGCTTTTACGACCTTTTCTCAATTTACCCTCCTCATTTACCTCATTCTCAAAATTAATTTTTTGATTCTCTCTCAAAAAGAACACAAAATTCAATCCTCCGTAAACATGAAGAACCAAGCATTGGAATCAATTTGTGGGGAGGGACGACTGGGCAGGTTGAAGTCGAGAGTGCTGTCGGGTGGGGTCGTGGGGAGAATCGGGTCGGTCTGATAGTGGGTGAGGGTGGTCGTGGATTGGGGTAGTTGGTGGCTGGAGGTCGTGGTTTGGTGGATGAAGGTCAGGTCGGGTCGGTCAGGCCGGTAGATGGGTGGGTGAGGGTGTTGATGTCCAAATCAGGGTATCCTCCTTGATAATAATATCCCTGATTTCACAATGGATTGTGATGGGGTCGGTTGCCTACCTCGGGCCGCCTGCCAGTCAGGCCCCAAGGTGACCAATCCCAGAAAGAGGAAAGGCCTGCCCAGCAGACTGTCCGTCAACATCATTGAAACCTCCAAGAGTATGGCCTTAATCCCTTAGCCGCCTGGCACAGCCTGGCCGCCTGCCAAGCAGGGCGAACCAGGCCTCCTGCCTGCTTCCAGGGCGCTCCCGCCTAAGCAGGACCAAAGGAGAACCGAGGACCCATCCGTCATTTTGCCTAAGGTAAGGGGAAATGAGTGGACAAGGTGAGTCCACGTGTCGTGCCAGCATCCACCCCTTTCCCTCCTCTTCCCTCTCTTTTCCTCTCTCTTGTGGGAAGGTATAAATACTGACCCATTTCCCACATAAAGGGGGTTGGATTTTCTCTCTCTAGACTCTTACTCCTAAAAACGCCACCTAGTTCCTCACGAGCTAGGTTCGTCAAGGCACTTCACGGACTGACTTAGGCATCGGAGAGGGTTTTCTCGGACAACCTCCGAGGCCCTGTGCGTTCATTGTGCAGGGAGCAGGCCAACTCCGCCGGGAAGGTCCGATCAAGGGAGTGAGAGGAAGGGGAGGCTGAAGGGAATCAAACGATCAACTGTTCACTATTAATCCAGTCCTACAACCCGGATCCAAGGCCGGATAAATCGTTTCCGTGACCGGAACAATTTGGCGTCGTCTGTGGGGAACTTACGGTTGTGCTCACGAGTTACCCACTAAAATCAACCACTCATAATCACAAAACTAAACACAATCATGCCAGAAATCGTTGATGCCAGTGCAGGAACGGGTCCGACGGTCCCACCGGTGGCCCCCCTGTATGGTATGCCGCAGTCGGAGAGAGTTCCTCCCGCCACGATCCTAGGGGTAGGGGGAACCAGTCTCCTTGGTGGATCTAACACTGCTGTGACGCCTGAGCTGGGGGCACGCCCAGGGCACGCTCTTAATCTGACCCCAGCTCAGATGGCGCAGACAGCCGCCTTCTTCTCTGCGATGCTGAACCAGGAGTTCACTCCTGAGGACTTGGTAGGCAGGGTCGCATCGGCTCCCAGGCAACCATCCCCAATCAGCAGGGATGAAGCCGGGGGCACGAGGCGAACCGCCGCCAGGAATGCTCAGAGGAAAGCAAGAAGGACGGCACAAGCGTATGCACATGTGCAAAGGCGCATTACTACCGGCAGTCCAGAGCCGCCTGTCCAGCAGGCGTTTTCCATTCACACAACGGAATCTGCGTCTGGAGAACAAAGAGGCTTGTCCCGGGAAATGCAGGAGAGAATGAGGCCCAAGGAGCCCATGTCAAAACGCTTGGGGGAAAGGTCAGGCAGAGTTTTCTCCAGGCTAACACCTGCAGCCAAGGAACAGTCGGCCCCCGGCTTATCCCAAAGCCTGCGATCCAGGCTCAACCGAGGACAACCGCTCGAGTCCAGATATCATCAGGGTGAGAGCCTCTGCCACTCTCAGAGGAAGAGGCCCAGGCAGATTTCCCCGGAAACAGAGGACGAAGCAGCAAGCAGGCCGCCACCAAGGCACCGCTCCCCCAGTGCGAGGAAACCGACCCATAAACAATGGGATTCTCACGGTAACCAGTCTGGGGAAAGCAGGTCACGACTGGTAGGCAGGCCTACAAAAACCCCGCTGCACTCTGAGGTACAAGAGTACCCCATTCCAAAAATCAAAATGCCCACCATTAAGTTTGATGGGACGACAGATCCTGAAGATCACCTGGCGGCGTTTGAGAGCCACATGGGCATGTACGACGTAGATGATGCCATCTGGTGCAAAGTTTTCCCAACCACCTTGGTGGGACTGGCGCAGGGATGGTTCAGAGACCTCCGCCAGGGGTCAATCAAGTTCTTTATAGAGTTGGCTGAAATCTTCCTCGAGCAATATGCCGGGAATAAGAGAAGACGCCTCACTCGTTTCGATCTCATGACCCTGAAGCAGAAAAAGGGTGAAAGTGTGAGGGAATACCTGAGAAGATTTGATCTATCCTACCAGCAGGTTAGGGAGATCGACGACTCCACTGCCGCCTACGCCCTGACAATCTCCCTACTTCCAGGGGAAATGAAAAACCAGATGATCAGGGCTCAGCCAGAAACCCTGGCCATGGCCAGGAAAATTGCGGAAGGATTCATTCTGCAGGAGGAGTTCCACGGCCTGACGGATACCCCTGCAGGTCAAGCAAGGCCTCAAGGGGGACCGCAGGGTGGACGGGGCAGAAGTGAGCCAGGCAAGCAAAGGGATGAGGGAGACACTCCCAAGAAAGAGCGCACAGTCTACCAGCCCAGGTTCGATAGTTACACTGCCCTGAACAAATCCAGGGCGGAGATCTTCGAACTGGAAAAAGAAACTGCCAAATGGAATCGCCCGAGCAAGCCTCGCAGCCCGAAAGGAGACCCCAAGAAATTCTGCACTTTCCACGACTGCATAGGCCATACCACCGAGGAATGCCGTCACCTGAAGGACGAGATCGAGAAGTTAATCAGGAACAGATGGTTAGCCAACTACGCAGCTAAGAATAAGACTCAGAAAGAAGTGTCTGAAAAACCCGAAGGGTCAGTGCAGAACCGCATGGTGATCCATGTAATTTCAGGGGGCACTGAGGGCCAGCTCAGTCGAAGAGGCCAAAAAAGACAAATGCGTGAACTAAGGAACCAGATCTGCTATGCTGAGAAAGCAGGGAGTCCAAGGGGGGTGACCTTAAGCATCACCCCTGATGATGCAGGGCGCGTGGTATACCCGCACAGTGACCCTTTGGTGCTGTCCCTAGAGATCAGCAACCACATTGTGCGGAGGTGTATGGTAGACACAGGCGCATACACGAATCTGCTGTACAAGGACGCCTTCGAGAAAATGGGCCTGGAAAAAAGGCACCTACGACCTGCCCCTGGATCGCTATACGGATTCAGTGGAGCAGGCGTGTTGCCCATGGGAGTCATAGACCTGCCCGTAACCTTTGGAGAAGGCTCTACTGCCAGAAACGTCAGGGCAACCTTTGTTGTTGTGGATGCAAGATCTGCCTACAACACCCTAATCGGCAGGGCCACCCTGGACGAAATCGAGGCGGCCATCTCCATCAGGGCCCTCACCATAGCGTATGTCACCGACTTTGGACTAGAAGGAAAAGTGCGCGGGGACCAAGAGTCAGCCAGACAATGCTACTCCGTGGCCCTGCAAGAACACGAAAAAGAAAGAAAAGGAAAAAGAAAGGCTGACAGTTCCCCCAGCAGGGAAGGCGAAATACCAGCCGAGCACTCAGCGCCTGACCACCTGGAGCCAGGGGGCGAGAGCATGTTAGTAGACTTGGAGCCGGGTAGGCAGGTCCTGATAGGAGCTGACCTGGAAAAATCCTACCAGGCTGAACTGGTCAAGCTGCTAAAAGAAAACAAAGACGTATTCGCCTACTCGGCAGACGAGATGCCCGACGTTGATCCATCATGCATCGTTCACAAGCTGAATGTAAGCATGGATGCTCGCCCTGTAAAACAGAAGAAACGAAATATGTCCGCGGAAAAAGACGCAGCAATCAAGGAAGAAATTGACAAGCTCTTGAAAGCAGATTTTATTGAGGTCTGTGACTACCCAGAATGGTTGGCGAATGTAGTCATGGTTAAAAAATCGTCAGGCGCATGGAGAATGTGCGTGGATTTTACAAACCTCAACAAGGCCTGCCCGAAAGACTGCTATCCGCTCCCCAGAATCGACCAACTGGTAGATTCCACCAGTGGTTATTCCATGCTGAGCTTCCTAGATGCCTTTTCAGGGTATCATCAAGTATACTTATGGCAGCCGGACAGGGTGAAGTGCGCGTTCATCACCAGTTCAGGCACCTACATGTACAAGATGATGCCATTCGGGCTTAAAAATGCAGGGGCTACATACCAGCGGTTAGTTGATAAAGTGTTTGAAAAACAAAAAGGCAGAAACATCGAGGCGTACGTTGATGACGCCATCGTAAAAAGCAGAGAGGACGAAGAGCACCTGATGGACTTGCAGGAGACCTTCTGCTCCCTGCGCGCCTACAAAATGAAACTCAATCCAAAGAAGTGTACATTTGGAGTCCGCTCCGGCAAATTCCTGGGGTTCTTGGTCAGCTCTCGGGGGATAGACGCCAACCCTGAAAAAATTCAGGCAGTTCTAGACCTTCCTGAGCCCAAGACCATCAGAGACATCCAGCGCCTGACGGGCCGCATGGCCGCCTTAGCACGGTTCGTCGCCCGATCAGCAGACAAGGTCACTCCTTTTTTCAAGATACTGAAAGGAAACAAACAGTTCAAGTGGGAAAACGAGCAGAGAGAGGCCTTCGAACAATTGAAGGACCATCTTAAGAAGCTCCCCACCCTGGCCAGGCCAGTAGCAGGGGAAAAGCTTTTCCTTTACATTGCAGTGACCAATATAACCGTCAGCGCAGTCATCTTACGAGAAGAGGCAGGCGCCCAGCAACCTATATATTTCGTGAGTCACGCGCTGGGGGCAGCCGAGAAAAATTACCCGATGGTCGAAAAAGCCGCCTACGCGGTCATAATTGTCGCCAGGAAGCTCAGGCCTTACTTTGACGCGCATCCGGTCGTAGTCCTCACCGACCAACCACTAGAGAAGGTATTGGAAAAATTTGAAAAATCAGGGAGACTACTGAAGTGGGCGATTGAGCTGAGTGGGCTAGGTATATCTTACCAGCCTAGAACAGCCATCAAGGCCCAAGCCTTAGCGGATTTTCTGGCTGAGTGCTCCCATTCAGGGGAGGAAGAGACCCCTGCCAAGGAATGGATCGTGCATACTGACGGATCCTCGACAGCCAATGGCGCAGGCGCAGGCGTCGTACTAACCAGCCCAGGAGGGGCTGACTTTGAACATGCCCTCAGATTTGTTTTCCCAACATCAAACAACGAAGCAGAGTACGAGGCAGTACTTGCAGGCGTCAGGCTAGCTAAAGCCGTAGGGGCAGAACGAATTGTCCTGGCGACGGACTCCCAGCTCATCGCCAACCAAATCAATGGTGAATACGAAGCAAGGGACCAAGCAATGGCCACGTACCTAGAGATGGTGAAAGGGGAGCTATCCGGCCTGAAGTCGTATGAGGTCAAACAGATCCCCCGATCCCAGAACAGCAGAGCAGACGCCCTGTCAAAACTGGCAAGCTCCAGTCTACAAGACATCCGGAGATCAGTGTGGGTCGACGTTTTACACGAAAAGTCCACTAACCCCTGTCAGGCGGTTAATACTGTGGAAAAAGAGCTAGAAAGCTGGATGACTCCCTTCATCCAGTACAAGAAGCATGGTATCTTACCATCAGACTCATTACAAAAAAGGAAGATACAGGCTAAAGCAGCCTAGTTCATACTCATTAATGAAGAGCTTTACAAGAAGTCTTTCACTTATCCCCTGCTCAAATGCCTGCGGGCAGATCAGGCCACTGAAGTATTGGAAGATATCCACTCAGGGATTTGTGGACATCACATTGGTGGGAGATCACTGGCCCACAAGGCCCTCAGGGCAGGCTACTACTAGCCTACCATGCTGGCAGATGCCAAGAGCCTGACCCAGAGATGCAGGAAATGCCAACTCTTTGCCCCATCAATCCATGCCCCGGCCCAGGAGCTCAGGCTAATCCTATCCCCCATCCCCTTCGCTCAATGAGGGATGGACATTTTAGGACCTTTCACAGTGGCCACAGGGGGCAGAAAATTCTTGATTGTCGCTATAGACTACTTCACCAAATGGGTGGAAGCCGAAGCAGTGCCCAACATCACTGAGCCGGCGGTCAGGAAAGTGGTCTGGCGAAATATCATCACCAGGTTCGGTCTGCCGAAGATGTTGGTATTTGACCATGGCAGGCAATTCGATAATGATCCGCTGAGAATCTGGCTGGAAAGCCACAACATCTCAGTCGCCTATTCAGCCGTCTGTCATCCTCAAACCAACGGACAGGCAGAAGCAGCCAACAAACAAATCCTGAACGGCCTAAAGAAAATGGTGGATGACTGCAAGGGTAGGTGGGCTGACGAACTCCCCAGTATACTCTGGTCAATCCGAACTACCAGAAAAGAGTCTACAGGCCAGACCCCGTTTGGTCTGGTATATGGAGCAGAGGCATTATTACCAATTGAGGCAAGAATCCCCTCTCTACGCTCCCTGCAGTACGACCAGGCTGAAAACGAAGCTGCAATGGTCGAAGCCTTGGACCTGGTAAATGAGTTAAGGAAAGAAGCCAGTACCAACATCGTTGCCTACCAGCAACGAATGAGGAAAGCCTTCAACACCAAAGTCCGACAAAGGAACTTCCAAATGGGTGAGCTGGTTCTAAGAAAGACGCAGGCGATTGGAAAGTCGAGAGAACATGGGAAGCTGAGTGCCAACTGGGAGGGTCCATACCAAGTGACTCGAGTCCTGGGACCAGGCACATACAAAATCGCCAACCTCGAAGGGCAAGAGCTGCATGCTCACTGGAATGCGGACACTTTAAAGAAATACTACGTCTGAAGAGAATTCGAAGATAGTTTTTATTTTTTGCTAAAAAACAAATGGCGGAGGACGGTCAAAAGAATGTCGACGGCTCCGACCACCCGAAAATGTCACAGTTTTATAAAGAAATGAAGAATATTCAGATTAATACTCGTTGCCTGTTCACACTCGCGTTCTTCACACACAAACGAGCAGGGGGCAATAGGGGGAGGCCCCCCTGTTGCCAAAATCGGGAAAAATGACCCCCCCAGCAAAAATCTGAAGCACCACCCTGCTTACCTCTGGGCAGGCAGGGGGCAGGCCCCCTGGACTTTGAACAAAAGCCAGGGACAGGCCAGACTAACAAGGACTGGGGGCAAGCCCCCCAACCTTGTATAAAAAACGCAAAAGACACCCTGCTTACCTCTGGGCAGGCAGGGGGCAGGCCCCCTGGACTTTGAACAAAAGCCAGGGACAGGCCAGACTAACAAGGACTGGGGGCAAGCCCCCCAACCTTGTATAAAAAACGCAGAAGCCACCCTGCTTACCTCTGGGCAGGCAGGGGGCAGGCCCCCTGGACTTTGAACAAAAGCCAGGGACAGGCTAGACTAACAAGGACTGGGGGCAAGCCCCCCAACCCTGTATAAAAAACGCAGAAGCCACCCTGCTTACCTCTGGGCAGGCAGGGGGCAGGCCCCCTGGACTTTGAACAAAAGCCAGGGACAGGCCAGACTAACAAGGACTGAGGGCAAGCCCCCCAACCTTGTATAAAAAACACAGAAGCCACCCTGCTTACCTCTGGGCAGGCAGGGGGCAGGCCCCCTGGACTTTGAACAAAAGCCAGGGACAGGCCAGACTAACAAGGACTGGGGGCAAGCCCCCCAACCTTGTATAAAAAACGCAGAGGCCACCCTGCTTACCTCTGGGCAGGCAGGGGGCAGGCCCCCTGGACTTTAAACAAAAGCCAGAGACAGGCCAGACTAACAAGGACTGGGGGCAGACCCCCCAAACTTGTAAAAAGAAACAATCAGGAACCTCCCCTACTTACAGGCGGGCAGGGATAGGCTGCGAATCAAGCTCATGAGGAATCAAAACAGACAACAAACAGAAGAAATTCACATAAAAAGAGTAGTGTCAAAGGAATACAGGACAAGAGTTTTTAAAACAAGTGATTACAATCAAGAGTACGGCAGCCGGCCAACAAAGGGCTCGGCGCGCAAAGAAGTAAGGAAATTAAAGCGTTGGCACAGGCGCAGCAGAAGACGAGCACGAGCCCTCTGAGGAAGACTGCCCTCCATGCTACGCAGGGGGGCATCTGGGCCGGAGGCGGCAGCTCCTTCAGACAGTCTGCGCATTTGAGCTTCGTCCTTAGCAGTGTAGAGGGCTCGGAAAGCATCTTCGTCAAAGCCAGGGAACATCTCCCTGACAGCTTCCATAACAACCCCTAGGCAAGAGTTAGCACCATTAACAAAGCCCGCCGACACAGCCGTCTCCACCTCCTGGAGTATTTCGTCCCTCTCCTTCTCCCAATCCTTGGTCTTCGCCGCCAGGTCGCCAAGAGCCGCCTGCAGATCAGAATTTGCCTTGGAAAGGCGCTCCCCGAGATCAATGACGCTCTTCTTAGCATGATCCAGCTCAGCCAAAGCTTTTCTGGCCCGCTCCAACTCCGCAAAGGCCTGCTGAGCTCTCTTTGACTCCTCCCCCAGGCGGGACACTTCCCTGATAGCCTTCTCACTCTCAGACTTCCAGTGGATCGCCTGACCCTTGGCTTCTTCTAGCTCGGTCTCTTTTTTCGCCAACTGATCCTTCAGGCTGGCAATGAGAGCAACGTCCCTCTCGACTGTAGAAAGGCGGTCAGAGCTGGACAGTTCCTCATCACTCAGGCGGCTGAGGGCCGCCAGCTCCGCGGAAGCTTGCATGATTCGGGAAGTGCGCTGAATGTACTGGGCCACTTGATTGGTAGCAGATTTGACAGTCTTAAGAAGATGGTCCGCTAGAACTGCCCCTGAGTCGGAAAGTAGGGCGGAAACATCTTGGCTGTCGCCTGCATTATAATGGAACTCAGCGTTCTCCTCGGAGAAAAGGGTGGCGGAAATCCCCTGCGCAAAACGTTTAGGTTCAGGCGTGGAAGTCTCCAGGTCCACCACCTGGTCGGCACTTGGAGCCTCCCTGCTCCTCTTCCTAAGCAGCGCCCGGGGAGTGCTCTCCCCAGTCTCTTCGGAGCCTGCAGCCCGTGGCCCCGGGGGAATCTGGACCCCTGCTGAAGGGCCCTCTTGCCTGCCAACAGGCGAAGGGGTAGCCTCGTAGGCAATCGCCTTCGCAACTGGAGAGAGGGTAGCCTCAGAAACCGCCGTCTTTGCAGGCGTTGCCCTAGGAGGGGGGGGGGGAAGCCTTGGTCTGTTGAACGACAGACCCTTCAAATGCTTCATCAGATTCTTCGTACCTCTCTTAAAATCAGGGGGAAGAGAAGGGCGACTTTGGATAACAGTAAGGTTCTCGTCCAAACCCAGGCGTCTCACCTCCCCTTTCCTCCAAATAAAGGTAGCAAGATCTGCAAGGCAAACATACAAGCTGTCAGGGCACTTTTAAAAGGAAAAAAGAGTGAGAAAGAATCATCAACACTCCTGAACTACCTTTATCTAGACCCGGATTCATGCCCAACCGGGTCAAGTAATTATCAGTCGCTATAAGCTCCGCATGAGGGAGCCATAAGGTGGGGCCATACACCCCATACTTGTTAGTGTGGGCAGCAAAGTAGGCCGTCAACTCCTTGTCCTTCTCACTTAGCTTAACCTCCAAGGCCTTTCCACCCACGCCAGGGTGGTACTCCTCAGGGGTCTCAAGCCTGGTGTGGACATGATTCCTGAAATGACGAGGAACCCTCCACCCATGGATGCTGTGTATGTAGAGGAAGTTGTTCTTCCAGTCTCTCAAACTGTCCATGCCAGGCCATACCAAACAATGTCCCTTCTGCCTCAAGAGGGACCAATAACCAGGGGAGCCCGTACTCCCAGAAGAAACCATTTGTAAGCCCACCATAAACCGCAGGGCGTCAATGGAAGGCTCCATGCGGTGAAAAAGACAGGTCCAGACATATGAAATCAACGCCCTGACGGCCGTGGCTGTCAGTTGGGCGATGGCGACGTTCATACGCCTGAAGATCTCCTCTAAGGAATGATGGAGGGGAAAGCGAAGGCCGAACTCCAGGCATTTATGGTAGACCGCTATGCACCCGTCGGGGGGGTTGCATACGGTATCCTTTTCGCCGGGGACAACAACTGTATACCCCTCCCCGAAGTTGTAAAGCCGTTCAATCACACCAGTGGCGTTCTTTGCAAGGATCAGATCCCGATTTTTCGGGTCAGGGAAGGTACTCAAAGGGATGCGGTATTTAACTTTATCTAAAAAGTATGCCCAGCCCCTTTCCCGCCGAACAAGAGGACCAGAGGTTCTAGAAGGATCAACTTCCAACGCCTCGTCGTCCGAGTCAATGGCGTCAAACGAGGGGGGGTCAGGAGAGTTACCCCCCCCCCCCCCCCCGCTGTCCGCCGAGTGTTCATCCTCAAAACCCACCTCCCTAGAGGAGGAGGCAAAATTCGTCCCTTCCCCCTTCTTTGATGGGTCAGTGAAGGGAAGAATCCGCTCGCGGGTTCTAGACATTCTACTCTAGCGAAAGCGGAAAACAAGAAATCAAGAAGAAAAAGCATAAAATGGAAGACGAAAATCTGACCTAAGATCGCCTGACAGCACGGAATAAGCCCGAAGAAAGAGCCTCCCAGGGAAAAGGGGTGCAAAGTAGGGTACTGTTCGTTAACGCTCAAGGGTTTTAGCAGATAAAGAGAATAGGGAGTTTCGAAGGAAAAGAAAGATTAAAAAAAATGAAAGAATGGATAACTGATCACTTTTATAGAAGAAAGGGCATGCCAAGAGTCGCCCAACCTTCAGGAATTCACCCAAAGGCTGCGGTCCACGTGTCGCCCCTGCAGAGTTTTGCTCTGAGTAGCTTCCCAAGAAAAGCCTCGGGAGGACCAAAGGGTGTCAGAGGATTGGTCACCCTATGACGTCTCCCTTGGCAAAAAAAAAAAAAAAACGTTAAAAATGCGGCACACAAACACATCGCCTGAATTCCATTTCATTAAAAAAGGGGAAAAATTACATTCAGCGCCGAACAAGCAAAGAAAATATACAAGGGCCCAGAAATTCCGGCCCAACAAGCAAAATGCCCTGCTATGCAGGCTTAATCATCATCCAAGTCAGGAGAAGGATCCCCAGGGCTGTCCGGACTCCCGAGAGCCGAGCCCCAATCCCAGTCTGGGGAACCCTGGAAAGGGTCATCAGAAGCTCCGCCTTCATCCTTGTCGCTCAGGCAGCCGAGGCCCCCACTATCGTCAGAGTCCTGGCTGCTATCTTCCTAGTCCCTGCCAAAGGGAACAGCCTGGGACTCGTCGCAAGTGCGACAGCCTGTCTTCTTCACAGGCGAAGAGGGACCTGACGCCAAGGAGGAATCAGTGTCAGAGAAGTTGGGGTCAAATTGTTCAGGGTGCAGCCATGGAAAGCACTCATGGCACCCCCTGTCAAAACAGCCCCCTCCCTGGGGGCAGCGCCTAAACCTAGGCGCAGCAGGAGGCGAGGACCTCCTAGGGCGTTTGCCCATCCTAACAGAAACCTTCTGACCCCTCCGGCGGAAACGAAGTCGTGAACGGCGACTCCGGCGGACAGCTAGGTAAGAAGCACGAGCATATCGGAGCCTTCAAAGCCCTCTAAAGATGAAAGTAACGTATCTGACTCCGCGACGAGTTACGCTTTTCTTGATCCAAGCCATGTTTAAGACAAAGAAAGGAAAGTTGGAAATGAATCGTGAAAATGGTAAAGGAGGACGCATTTTATACAAAAGCAGAAGCAGGGCATTAATGGTGCCCCAACCACTTCTGCAAAGAAGAGAGCCAATCATCAAACTTGCACACTGCTCGAAAATTCCCTGTGCAAAGAAGAATAATCATAAGAGAAGACGTTTGAACTCTCTGCATACCCAGAGAAATTAAAACATGTTCCCTCGGGAATACGCGGCGCATTTAATGCAAGAGTGTCCAAGGAGTCAACCTCCCACCGTCCCAAAACAAGACGTCGCCTGCCGAGCAGGAGCCCCGCTCCTCCTCAGCCGGCGAGGGCCAATTGATGGGGGTCGGTTGCCTACCTCGGGCCGCCTGCCAGTCAGGCCCCAAGGTGACCAATCCCAGAAAGAGGAAAGGCCTGCCCAGCAGACTGTCCGTCAACATCATTGAAACCTCCAAGAGTATGGCCTTAATCCCTTAGCCGCCTGGCACAGCCTGGCCGCCTGCCAAGCAGGGCGAACCAGGCCTCCTGCCTGCTTCCAGGGCGCTCCCGCCTAAGCAGGACCAAAGGAGAACCGAGGACCCATCCGTCATTTTGCCTAAGGTAAGGGGAAACGAGTAGACAAGGTGAGTCCACGTGTCGCGCCAGCATCCATCCATTTCCCTCCTCTTCCCTCTCTTTTCCTCTCTCTTGTGGGAAGGTATAAATACTGACCCATTTCCCACATAAAGGGGGTTGGATTTTCTCTCTCTAGACTCTTACTCCTAAAAACGCCACCTAGTTCCTCACGAGCTAGGTTTGTCAAGGCACTTCACGGACTGACTTAGGCATCGGAGAGGGTTTCCTCGGACAACCTCCGAGGCCCTGTGCGTTCATTGTGCAGGGAGCAGGCCAACTCCGCCGGGAAGGTCCGATCAAGGGAGTGAGAGGAAGGGGAGGCTGAAGGGAATCAAACGATCAACTGTTCACTATTAATCCAGTCCTACAACCCGGATCCAAGGCCGGATAAATCGTTTCCGTGACCGGAACAGATTGGGTTGGAATTATGAAAAAAATATTGATTATGAATTGCATGAGTTTTATTAATGAACAAGGGTCCTATTTATGATTACATGGTAATTAGAGATATTAATATAATATCTCTAATATGCTCCCGCAAGATGGACGGCGGAACGGAAAGTCCAATCTTGGAGAAAATAAGAGGAACGAATATCGGGTGCGTAAACTCGCCAGTCTCGAGTAAGGGTGCGTAACTCGCTAGTAGGGTGCGTA
The DNA here is from genome assembly GCA_958450325.1 of Agrostemma githago. NCBI lineage: Eukaryota > Viridiplantae > Streptophyta > Magnoliopsida > Caryophyllales > Caryophyllaceae > Agrostemma > Agrostemma githago. Next base: position 72,717,103 of record OY288247.1, on the reverse strand, counting down.
AACTCGCCAGTCTAGGGTGAGGGTGCATAACTCGCCAGGGTGAGGGTGCATAACTCGCCAGTAATTTGGAAGGGACCAAGAAATTTATGGTCTAATTGAACTTGAGAGAGGGTAGAAAATTTCATCACATATTGGAGAAGATTAAACCACAAAATTGAGTTTAAGGGATAAAATTAGATTTAGTGAGGGTAAAGGGAAGTTTATGGGGTGAGGGAGAAGGGAGAAATATTTTGATGCAATTCGACGGTAGGGCAACGGAAGATGGGTAGGTACAGGCTGATTATATAGATCTAAGCTCTGATACCATGTTGGAATTATGAAAGAATTATTGATTATGAATTGCATGAGTTTTATTAATGAACAAGAGTCTTATTTATAGGATTACATGGTAACACAGTTTGGGCAGTCTACAAAAGCTAGAAGATTCTAAAAGATACAATTTACCTAAACTAAATTATATCACAATCAATAATATGATACAATAATTATTCTAGAGATATTAATATAATATCTCTAATAGATTGAGCCTCTTGTCCCCTTACCCGTCGATCTGTCAGTGGTTATGTTGTTTTTCTTGGAAATTCTCTCATCTCTTGGAACTTTGGAAGTCTAAAAAGCAGCCCACTGTATCCTTGTCCTCCGCAGAGGCAGAATACAGGTCTCTTCGTCGGATTACAGCTGAACTTGCATGGTTGACTCGTTTGCTTACTGATTTAAACGTCCCAAATCTTACTCCCATATCTGTCAAGTGTGACAGTCAGGCTACAATTCATATTGCTAAAAATCCTGTCTTTCACGAGAGAACGAAACATATTGACTTGGACTGTCATTTTGTTCGTGAAAAGTTGATGGCATGTCTCATTTCTTTGTCATATACTCCTTCTCATCTTCAGTTGGCTGATGTATTCACCAAAAGTTTATCGGGTCTCAAGCATCATGATCTTTATTTCCAAGTTGGGTGTAATCTCATCATTACCCTCCAACCTCAGGGGTGTTGGACATCAACCTCACAAACCACCTTGATATGCCACGTCATATCGAGTTTGTTACATTTCGGTTATGAGTTTGTTACAAACAAACTTTCACTCAATTATTCTGTATATATATAATTACACATATGTATTCATAACTGATTCATTCAATAATACAATCCATTTTATTTAGCTTTGCTTTCTTCTATCTTACTGCAAGTTTCTACTACTCCTTCCTGCATTCTATCCAAGCTACATCCATAGTGGTCGATCAAATCAACAGAGGGTTGGGAACGGGTTTGGGTGGTGGACTGGTGGGTGAGGAGGGTGGTTGCCTGGTTGGGGTGGTGAAACATCCGTCAATTCTAACGTCTATTCGTACTTTTTTTTACGGAAATTGGCATTTGGTGCCTTTAAACAAAAAAATTGAGAATTTTAGGTGGTTTTGGACAAAAAAAAAACTTAAGGTGCATTTTTTTACGGAAAGCCTTAATGTTAGGTGTTTCGACAAAAAAACTCAAAATATAACCATACAAAAAGTAGAAAAATAAGTTGTTAAATGCACGGTTGTCGGAATTATGCAAGGTAAATTCTTCACAAGAAATCATTGTTATTTGTATTACTCCTTCTGTCCCAGAAAGATTGTCCCATGAATTTTAGCTCACAAATTAAGGAAATGGTGCGATGATTGAGTATATAGGTAATGATGACTCCCTTTATAGGATGAGTCATAATGTTGGGTGAGGTGGTGTGAATTAATGGAATGGCAAAATGGTAAATACTTTTAACTTAGTAGGGTCAAAGTTGTAAAAAGAGATAGACTAAAAAGAAAAGTTGAGAAATGGGACAATCTTTAAGAACCTACCAAAAAGAAATACAGGACAATCTTAGTGGGACGGAGGGAGTATAATGAATTCCTTGTTTTATCGGTTTCATAGATAAAAGTATCATGACGAGACTTACTTATTATATACTTCCTCCTTTTCACTATCTTCTTCTTGCACACTCTGGGTTCAAAGTTTTAAAAAAGAAGAATATGTGGTTGAGATTTAGTGGTGTAAAAAGTGGGATAATATTAACCATTATTTTGTATCAAAAAGGAAAGAGAAAGATCTTAAAAAATTTGCCAAAAAGAAAAGGAAGACTTAGTGAAAAGGAACTCAAATATATGGAATATTTGTTAACGTTGACTATTATTTGGATTGAACAACCACGCTAAGCAAACTATCCCATTAAAAAAAACACAAAGACTGTGGACTTGGTGTTTCCATTATTCATCACATTCTTTCATTTCTCCATTGCTCATTCCTTCTTCTTCTTCTTCTTCCACCTTCTTCTTTTGATATTTTCCTTGTCATTCATTCACCTGATTTATAATCATCGCTATCGTCTTCCTTCCGTGACTGTCTGATCAATGTCGTCGAAAATCAACGGTGGTGGGACTGGGACTGGGACTGGGACCGGGAGGTTGGAGCTGCAGTTTTTTGTGAGGATGTTGTCAGGGGGTAAAACACTTGTATTGCAGGCCAATTCGGGGGATACTGTGGAGCATCTGCAGAACAAGATACAGAGGATTACAGGAATTCCATCGACGGAGCAGAGGTTGATTTACAGAGGGAAGCAGCTTGTATCTGAGCAGACAATGGAGGATTGTGGTGTCCAAAACGACACCACGTTACAGCTTGTTGGCCGAATGCGAAGCACTGCTAATGCCAGTGCGTTGCGCGTCATTTCTGACATGGTTGATGTTATTCCAAAAGTCTGTAAAGATGATATCGATCCCCCTGCACTTAACTGTAACATTGTCAAAAAGAGGTTGGATAAGTTCATCGCGCTGACAGACGTGAGAGAAGAAGACGATCAAAAAACGATTGATAAAACTGAGTATTATAAGATATTCATGGATGCGTACGCGCCTCAGGCGCTGGTTATGATGTACAGGTCGACTAAGGAGAAGACGCGGAAGTGTGCAGATGAGTGTATCAGGTGTATCTTGAACTTGGGTGGAAACAGTAAAAGCGAGAGTACATACTGCGCGATTCTGCTGTTGGAGTTTTGTAAGCTGCTAAAGACGTCGGTGACTGAGGACGACGTCTTGTACCTGCACTGTCTGACTACACTCGGGATGAAGCTGGATGAGGTCGACGTGTCTGGCAGGCCTGCGCGGGTTTCTGAGGTGATCACTCCCTTTATTGCAGTCCAAGAAGTGTTCCCGTTCTTGGAGCAGGTAGTGCACAGGCTGCAGACTAAGGACGAACCCTGCGTTGAGGACGTCTCCAAATTTTCAGCATTTTTAAGGCCTGTACTTGGCGTTATTGCAAGCGAACTTGATGCAGCTGCAGCAACAAGCACTGCTCGAGGAATAGGAAAGGTGTGCCTTTTAGGCGACGAGGTTACTGGTCTATACTGTCTTTTCTTCGATCTGCTCCATTGGGTTGGAATGTGTTTGGGGAAAATGGAGGAGGCTGTTTTAGACAACAACAGAAGAAGGGATAATGTTGAAGATATTCATCTTCATCCAACCTCTTGGTCTCACTATCTAACTATTCTCAAGGAATTGAGCAGCATCGCGCTTCTTTATCCTGGTTTTGAGAACCGCTTTTGGAGCATGATGGTAAAGAATAAAGTAGTATTGGGTGCTCTGATTGTTCAGTTTGCTTCTCGTGCTGATGATTATGCTTGGCTTCTTAAGCGTAGGGACGTACTAAACTTTGAGTCCCGGAGGCATGTGATAATGTTCATGTTCCCAGACCGAGCAGACGAGGAGGTACATGAGATGCTGATAGATAGGTCTCAGTTACTGGCTGAATCTTTCGAGTATATATACAATGCTAACCCGTCTACTTTGCAAGACGGTCTCTTGATGGAATTCAAATACGAAAGAGCAACAGGTCCTGGTGTGTTAAGGGAGTGGTTTTACCTGGTTTGTCAAGCTCTATTTGATCCACGAAAAGCCCTTTTCGCCACATGTCCCTTGGACCGTCGAAGGGTCTACCCTAATCCAGGCATGCCATATACAGTATTCTTTCGATCTCTTTGTAATTGTGATTTCTGTGATTATAGTTGCTTATTTCAAATGACTTGCATTCTGCAGCCTCTAAGATAGATCCCCTCTACATTGAGTACTTCCGCTTCGCTGGTAGGATAATTGCTCTAGCTTTGATGCACAAGACTCAAATTGGGTGTTTCATCGATCGCACATTTTTCCTGCAATTAGCTGGAAGACAAGTTTCAGTGGAAGATATCAAGGATGCAGATCCCTATTTCTACAACAGCTGCAAACAAATATTGGAGATGGATCCGGAATATGTGGATTCTGATGCGCTTTGTCTAACATTCGAAGCTGAAACTGAAGAGCTTGGAACGAGGAAAGTCGTGGAACTCTGTCCGGGAGGGAAAGACATTGTTGTGAACAGCACAAACAGGAAGGAGTATGTTCACCTAATTGTTCAGCAACGTTTTGTTACATCTGTTTCAGAACAGGTGTCTTCCTTTGCTCAGGGGTTCACTGACATTCTTCGTGACGGTAATTTGGCTAAAACCTTTTTTGAGGGGCTGAAGATGAAAGATCTCGATTGGATGTTGCATGGGAATGGAAGTCAGGATATCTCTGTTGAAGATTGGAAGGCCCATACCAAGTATGTCGGGTACAAAAAATCAGACAAACAGATAATCTGGTTTTGGAAGGTAAACTTTCCTAATCATTTTTTTAGGTTCATCAAGTGAGGCTTCATTCTTTCCGATTGACCTGGACTTAACTGAAGTGAATGCGGATGAATGGGGATTATATTGCAGGTAGTTAGACAGCTGAGTGCGGAGCAGAAGAAAACGTTACTGTTCTTTTGGACATCGATAAGGTATTTACCAGTTGAGGGATTTCGGGGATTGGCTACTAAGTTAAACATCTACAAATCTCGGGAACCTGAGGACCGACTGCCCTCGTCACACACATGCTTCTACCATCTTTGTATCCCACAATACTCGACAAAAGTCATGATGCAGGAACGTCTTCGAGTCATTACTCAGGAGCATGTTAGTTGTAGCTTCGGAACACAGTGACACAACTCGTCTCATTAACTAATTAACGTCTCTACTAAACTAAACTAAACTAATTTCCTAGGGGACACGTTTTGAGTAGTCCATGTCATTCGGCAGAAATGATCTTCATGACAAAACTATGAACTCAAGACATGGAGCTTCTAACTTTCTTGTGTATATATACTCTGTATGTGTTTGTGTTATTTAGGATGTTGTAACTTGATGGTTATCACTCAATTCTTTGCCTCCGTGAACTAGAGACACACTACTACACTAGTTTGAAAGTTGTATGTACAAACTACATAGTCTTTTCCAGTGTAATTGTCTCTTATAAATACGACTAACTTACATATACTATATTTTTTATCCTTTGTGTACGAGAAATTATCTCACATCAAAATCAGAAGAGGTATGGATGAACAAGTTTATCATCAAACTCTTTGTTTTTTCTGAGAAGATCATGACATATTTTGACTGTGGTAGGTAGATATCATGAGACGTATGTAGGAGAAACAAGACTTTTAAGAGATAAATGAGCAACAATAAACATGATAAAGGAATATAGGGATGAGTCAGAGTCTCGGAGATACATGTGACGTCAATATCGTCGACGTCTCCATAGTACTTCGTACTAACTAGAAGAGGATGTACGAATAAATAATGATGAGTCATAATTTAATCTCCTACTAAAATTAGTATAATCGCTTGGTTGATAAATTTTGATTTACGAAAATACATTCTCTCCGTTCTAGTCAATTGTTGTTGTCCTTTGATTTTACACAAAGATTAAGGTAAGAGGAGGGGGTCAATTATAAGAAAGAAAAGTGGATTAAATCAAGTATGAAGAATCAAATTATTTATCTAGTACAGTCCTAAAATAGGAAGGACAACAATTGTTTGAGACGACCAAAATAGAATAGAATAACAGATGGGTTATACAAAAATTCTCCCTCCGTCCATAATTTATCGCCCCGCTTTCCTTTTTGGGTAGGTTATTATTTATTGCCCCATTCCCTCACTTTCCCTTTTCATCCTATCTTTTTTTACCAAACTATCCTTGTTACTTTTTCTTATTTACAAAAATACCATTGAATTAAACTTACAATACTACCCTTAACCTCTAATATTTTATTTATGTATTTCACCATTAATTATGGGAGTTAATCACTAATTACCCCCTTATAAGTTACCCATTTTTCAAATTACCCCCAAAAATTGTTTCCGTTAAAATTACCCCCGTGAAGTTGTAAAAAAAATTAGATTTTACCCCAGGCGTCCTTTTCTCCTCTTTCCGGTGATTTTGGTCCGTTTTCTTCCCGTTTTGCCCCTCCCCTCATTAACACTCTCTCTCCTCTCATTATTCCCCTCTAACTCACTCTAACTCACTCTAAACCCCCAAAACCCCCAATTTCCCCCAAATTGGAAAGAACCCTAACCCTAATTCTGAAATCGACCCAAAATCGAGCGCCAATCTCCACCCAGAATCGACCGCCGGACAATCGATCATCTACTACCAAAGGTAATTTCTCTTCCCTCTTCCCATTTTCGCCTCTCCTATTTTCGCGATTAGGGTTTTTGAAATCGAAAATTGGTCTCGAACTTCAATTTCGCGGTTAGGGTTTTCGAAATCGAAATCATTTCCAATTTCTGGGTTTATATTTAGGGTTTAGGGTTGTTGTTTTCAATGGTAGTGATTCGAACTTCAATCTATGTAAATGTTGTTGTTTCTGGGTTGTGTTAATGTCATGGTTGCTTCTGAGTTGTGTTAATGTCAGCGCCGTTTCTGGGTTTTGTGTTAATGTCATTGTTTCTGGGTTCTTCGATATTTGGGAAAACTTCAAAGCAAGGTGGGGTGGTCCGTTGTACGAGGCTGCCTTCTGGAATGCTGCAAGGGCCTTAACTAAGGTGACATGACATTAAATTCACATTTACTCTTACTGTATCACTAGAAATGCTAACGTATCAGATTGTTTGCAGGGAGAATTCAACAAAGAACTGTTGGGGCTGAAGTTGTTTGATGAAGAAGCGTAGTCTTACTTGGAAAAAATTCCTGCGAGAAACTGGTCGAGACATGCATTCGACACCCAATGTAAGTCTGATATACTATTGAACAACATATGTGAGATTTTCAATAGTGTTCTCAAGGAGTGCAGGGACAAACCAATTATTACACAAATGGAGTGGATGAGGAAATATGTGATGAACAGATTCTGTCAGAGGAGGGAAATGGGGGAGAGGTATGAGGGAAGGATGATGCCATATGTCACGAAGTACCTCGAGTTTACTAAGAATGAGGCTAGGTTCTGCACTGTCGTTCAGTCTTGTGTTGGTCAGTTTGAAGTCGACTACAAGAACGACACTGCAGCTGTGAGCTTGAATGCTAGAACATGTTCCTGCAACCATTGGAATCTGACTGGACTGCCCTGTGTTCATGCCTTGAGCTGCATGCTAGTGAAGAGGATGGACCCATACGACTACGTCGATGACGTTTACTCAATAGGGAGGTACACTTCGGCTTACTCAACCCCTGTCTCACCTATGCCCGGTGTCAAACATTGGGAGGACACTGGTATGCCCGAGCCACTCCCACCACCACACAGAAGGTTACCTGGAAGGCCTAAGTCCAAGAAAAGAAGAAGAGGAGCTGGGGAAGTCGAAGAGCGACGGATTACAAGGGGGAGAAAGGTGAACAAATGCAGCAACTGTGGCGGCCGTGGACACACTAAAAGAACATGCAAGAACCCAACTGCACCCTCAACGTCAGGTACAGCAGAGAGGGCTCCTGGAGGTAGGCCTTTGGGAGGTAGTGAGTGGGTAGTAGAGACAAGGAGAAAGAGGCAGGCAAGGAATGTCCAGAGAGCACGTTTGGCTTTAGAGAATCAAGCTCAATCTACTCAAGCTCAACCTGCAGCGACTGCAGAAGCTTCAACCTCGAGCATCAACCCTTCAACATCATATCAACTACCCAGTGGACAAGCTCAAACACCAACAAGCTTTGTCGAACTTCTTAGTCAAGCTTCAACTTTAACTGGAAATATGATTTAGAACTCTTGGATGTATGACTTTGGTTATATCATCTTATGGTTGTATGACTTTGGATCTATTTGGACTTCTTAGGCAAGCTTATGAATCCTACTAAGCTTTTGATTTAGAACTCTACTTTGCTTGTGGTTGTATGGCTTGTGGATTTGTTTTATTTGTAGTGTTGACATTTTGTTATCAGGTGACCAATTCCAGATCAGTTATTGGAAATTTGTTCCTTGTCTTTGTATAAAAATTGTTGACAATTTCTCTGTATAATGGGGGTAAAATGAAATATTTTTACACCACTCTGGGGGTTAATTTTGTGTATACGTAGTCTTTGGGGGTTAATTTTATGAATACGTAGGCTTTTGGGGACAATTTCATGGATACATAGTTTTTGGGGGTAATTTTAAAGAACAAAGAAATCTAAGGGGGAAAACAGGGAAGCTGAAACATAGGCCAATGTTACTCCTCCATCAGTACACTAGCATCATTCCACATTAATTAGTTAGGGATTCGTGAAGTCATTTAATTTGCCGCCTAACAACCACACAGTCAACCTTGCTACTTACCAATTGAAGTTGTAGATTAGATTGACCAATGAAAGAGGTGGTTGGTAATGGCGACGGATAAAATTTCTAATAAAATCATCATTTCATTATCTTGCAAAATGGCTCTATTATATAGAGCTTACATACAATCCACAATTTCAGTGCATTAGTAGAACGTACATTACAATACATTACGCTACAATACGCTACAATACTACACATTACGCTACATTACGACACATAACTGAATAGTCAATTCACTAAGCAAAAGCGATACCGAGTACAAGCGCCAAACAAACCACCGACAACATAATGACAACCTTCTTCAAAAGAGCATCCCTCTTAGCTGCTGACCTCAACATTGCAGAGAGGTTATCGTTCCTCACATCAGTTAACCTCATAGCGTTCGTGAATGTGTCCTTCGTGACTTCCAGAAGGGACTTCTGCAATTCCAACAAGTCCTTATCCATCTTCAATTGGTTAATTACATCCCTTTGCCATTCAGTTGGACAATTGTCGACCCATTTGAAGTACGTACAGCCACGAGTATCAAGCATCCTGTTATACTCTTTGCAACACTTGAAGCGTCGACCGGGATTCCTATGTGTCCAAGAAGTGAGCACTGCAATTTCATTGCCGCAGTGACATGTTTCGCGCCCAGCTGATGACTGCACCCCGCTATGGACGGACATGGCTGCTATATCGAAGAACCGCAATTTACAGAAGTGAGCACCGCAATTTACAGAAGACACTATATCGAAGAACCCAGAAACAATGACATTAACACAAAACCCAGAAACGACGCTGACATTAACACAACCCAGAAGCAACCATGACATTAACACAACCCAGAAACAACAACATTTACATAGATTGAAGTTCGAATCACTACCATTGAAAACAACAACCCTAAACCCTAAATATAAACCCAGAAATTGGAAATGATTTCGATTTCGAAAACCCTAACCGCGAAATTGAAGTTCGAGACCAATTTTCGATTTCAAAAACCCTAATCGCGAAAATAGGAGAGGCGAAAATGGGAAGAGGGAAGAGAAATTACCTTTGGTAGTAGATGATCGATTGTCCGGCGGTCGATTCTGGGTGGAGATTGGCGCTCGATTTTGGGTCGATTTCAGAATTAGGGTTAGGGTTCTTTCCAATTTGGGGGAAATTGGGAAAATTGGGGGTTTTGGGGGTTTAGAGTGAGTTAGAGTGAGTTAGTGAGAGGAGAGAGAGTGTTAATGAGGGGAGGGGCAAAACGGGAAGAAAACGGACCAAAATCACCGGAAAGAGGAGAAAAGGACGCCTGGGGTAAAATCTAATTTTTTTACAACTTCACGGGGGTAATTTTAACGGAAACAATTTTTGGGGTAATTTGAAAAATGGGTAACTTATAAGGGGGTAATTAGTGATTAACTCTAATTATGGCCCACCATCATTTCTTTAATATTATACTCGTAAATATTTTTCTTTTTTTTTTGTGCATATGAAAGGAGGGAGTATTTAATCTTGGCTGAGTCCACGCCAGTAGAGGATACACAAGATACAAGAGTGGCGTGCGGTGAGCCGCTGAGTGTATACGCGCGCTCTATCCGACTGATCATCATCAATTCATCATCATTATCATCTTAATTCTTAAACCCTAATCAAATTACTCCCTCTTTCACCCCTCTTTCGTCTTCATTCTTAATTCTTCGGACGAAATTCTGTAATTCATCATCATCCGAAGAAGAAGATTCATCATAATCATCAGAACTTTCATCGTCACCGTCATCATCGCCATCGCTAAGTGACCAATGTCACCCGTCGATTTTCCGGCGAATCGCCAATTCAACTTTGATCACCGCTACTCTCGTCTGGGAAAGCGAACCATTGACGATTGCGATCACTCCATGTCATCAGAAATCAATGGCGGATTTGGATATGACGATTCAAGGCACAGAAAATGCCCCAGGTTAAGCCCAAGATTAGAGCTTCAGTTCTTCGTTAAGATGATGTCTACTGCTAAAACCCTAGTATTTCAGTCCAATTTGGAGGATAGAATTGAGCAATTGCACATGAAGATTCAAGTGATCACCGGAATTCCGGTTTCCGAGCAGCGATTAATTTACGAGGGAAAGCAGCTGTCTTGCGAGCAGACAATGGCGGAATGCGGGGTCCAAAATGACGCTGTATTGCAGCTCGTGGGCCGAATGAGGAGCACGGGTCATTCCAAGGCGTGGCGGGTAATTTCTGAATTGGTTAATCTCGTTTTGCAAGTGTGTAGAAATAGCTTGTCTATTGTTGATTGTAAGATGGTTAAAGCCAAGTTAAATCACTTCTTAGCAATGCCCTTAGATAGAGACGGATTGACGTCCGAATTGTGTGAAAATAGTGAGTATTATAAGATATTCATGGATGCATATGTGCCACAGGCATTGGTTGTCATGTATAGGTCGAAGGAGAAGAAGACTCAGGAGTGTGCGGATGAGTGTATTAGGACTGTTATTAGCTTGGGGGGTAAGGATTCGGGAGAGGGTGAAAGCGACTGCGCTTATTCTGCTATGATGCTCTTGGAGTTTCGTAGGCTTTTTAAGGCATCGCGGGTGCATCTGGATGATAAGTTGTACCTGCACTGTCAGAGTGCTCTAGGGATGAAGCTGGGGATAGTCAAGGTGGAGTATAGGAAGGAGGCAGAGAATGACGTGGTAAAGGGGGATTTTCCCTTTCTTGCTTTCCAGGACGTGTTCCCTATCTTTGAGGAAGTAGGGCATAGGTTGTTGACGGGCTTGATGAAGTGTGTTGGATCAAGCAGTAGCTCTGCGCCAGAGCTTCGAGATGTGCGTGATTTTGCTGCGTTTCTTAAGCCTGTTCTCAGCGTCATCCAAAAGGAATGCGATGCTCAGTGTATCAAAGAAATCTATGGCGGGGAAGGTGATGCTCAGTTGATTGAAAAATCACATGGCAAGGGCAAGGGCAAGGGCAAGGGTAAGGTCAAGGGCAAGGGCAAGTGTAAAGGCAAGGTGAGCTTTTTAGGCGATGAGGTTAACAGTCTCTTCTGTCTTTTCATTGATATGCTCAATTGGATTGGAAAGTGCATGGACAAAATCGAGAGTTATTTATGCATGGCCAGAAAAATAGGTATTAAAGATCATCCAACTAGTTGGTCTCATTACCTTGCTATTTTCAAGGAATTAAGAAACATTGCAGTTATTTATCCTGGTTTTGAGGACCAAATTTGGACCGTGATGAGGAAGAACAAACTTGCGGTGAGTGCTCTCATTGTTCATTATTCTACCCATGACGATGACCATACCTGGCTTCTTAAGCTTAAGGATGTCTTAGACTTTGAAGCCCGGAGGCATTTAGCATTGTTGATGTTCCCAAAGGTTGATGAAGACTATGATGAAGCACATGAGATGTTAATAGACAGGTCGCAATTGCTCGCTGAATCTTTCGAGTATATACACAGTGCAGATAAATATTCTTTGCAAGGTGCTCTCTTTATGGAATTCAAAAATGAAACTGCTACGGGGCCTGGTGTGCTAAGAGAGTGGTTTTACCTTGTATCCCAAGCTTTTTTTGATCCACAAAAAGCCCTTTTTGTCGCATGCCCCTTGGACCGTCGAAGGTTCTATCCTAATCCAGGCAAGAATTTGATTACTTTTTTTTATTAAACTGTTTCCATGTTCCTTGAAAATAAGGGCTTCACTGTGAATATGAGCTCAATGTTAAAGGTTTGGAGTGCATTAAATCTTTTTCCAGTGCTCAAAGTGCTTGAACCTGCTTGTGCACTTATGGTTTCTATTGTCATTTGTGATCAGTTAATATCCAATCAAATTGGAGACATCCAATATATATATATATATTGTTTGTTGTTATTGGGTGTGTGCCCCAACTTTAGCTGTTTTCAATACGTTTCTTGGATTACTTGACATGTTTTACATTTTTGTCCAACCACGGCTTTACTTTTTCTTGTTCTTATATTTGCATTAAATCTATTGTGCAGCCTCTAAGGTAAACCCCCTCCACATGCAGTATTTCGGCTTTGCTGGTAGGGTGATTGCCTTGGCGTTAATGCACAGGATTCAAATTGGAGGTGTTCTGGATCGTGTATTTTTCTCCCAACTAGCTGGAAGATGTGTTTCTTTGGAAGATATAAAGGATGCAGATCCATGCGTCTATAATAGCTGCAAGCAAATACTAGAGATGGATCCTGAATTTGTGGATTCTGATGGACTGGGGCTAACATTTGTTACTGAAGTTGAAGAGCTTGGATCGATGGAAGTTGTGGAACTCTGCTCAGGTGGGAAAAACATTGTTGTGAACAGCAAAAATAGGGAGGAATATGTTCAGCTCCTTATTGAGCAGCATTTCGTTACATCCATAGAAGAACAAGTGTCTTCCTTTGCTCAAGGTTTTGCTGACATCCTTAGTGATGATAAACTCAGAATAACCTTTTTTGAGAGCCTAGAGCTCGAAGATCTTGATTGGATGTTGCATGGAAGTGGTAGTGAGGAGATCTCTGTTGAAGATTGGGAGGCACATACTGTCTATGAGGGCTACAAAAAATCTGACCCTTTGATAGTTTGGTTTTGGAAGGTATTCCGAAGCAATTAGCTGTTTTCTTGATTGTTTACCACTTTTGCTTTATTTTTCTCGTCTCTGGCTTGGAACTTCTGTTGAATAACTAGCTTTTTCATTATGATTTTGACATATCTTAGGGTTCTTCAAGACTAAAAATTGAAACTAAGAGATGTTTTAAGCACAAGGGTCCAACTTCTTTTTAAGCACAAGGGTCCAACTTCTTACAATTTATGCTACTGAAAGTGTCAAAATTAACAAGGGTCTAGTGCCGCATCCATTCTCGAATCCTTGAGTGCATGTTGTATGGGAAACAGGTATATCTCCAAAAGGTGAAGAATTGAAGTTATGTAGCTAGGTACACCTAGCACAACAACAACACCTCTGAACGCTGACCTAAAGCCCACCTCTTTCAACACCAGACCTCCACCTCCCAAAAACCAAAAACCCTGTGGATAGACCAACGCCAACCTTTCGCAACATCTATCCTTACCACCCCTCACAACCTTATCCCTCCGATAATTTGAGTGGTGATGTAACTCATCACTATGGCATGGTAGTCGAGGATGTGTAGCATGTTTTTTAGAGAAGCCTTATTAATATTTAATGGTCCTTTAAAATTCTGCTTGAACCTATCGTGGTTATTGGATTAGTTCGCAAGGAAACTTGTAAATTTAAGAGATGTTATCAATTAATCTGATCAGTGATTATTGGGTATTGCAGGTTGTTGGACAGCTGAATGCAGAACAGAAAAGAACCCTACTCTTTTTCTGGACATCAGTGAAGTATCTTCCAATTGAGGGGTTTCGTGGTTTGGGTTCTAAGCTGTTTATCACCAAGTCGTTGGAACCCCCTGATCGATTACCTTCATCCCACACATGCTATTACCAACTCTGTATCCCGCAGTACCCCTCAAAAACCATCGTGCAAGATCGTCTTCGAGTCATTACCCAGGAGCATGTTGGATGTAGCTTTGGAACAGTATGACACTAATGGTCTCATGGGATGCTGTCAACCACTGGGATTTGCACATAGATAGCCTCCGTTTAGAGCCTGTACATATTTGGTAGGGTATTCAGGTTTAGGTTGAGCGTGAATACCGTAAAGACTGAGTGCTTGGTTTGACAAGCTTGAAAGTTGGTAGTGAGTATACACATTGCCTGCAAACTATTTTTTATTTAGAGTTTGAGGTGAGATGAGAGAATCATCTTCACTTGTCTCAACTTTTTTGGAACTATGAATTGGCTGCGTCCATTCACCTGTCACAACTTTTTTAGGGTTATACATGCAGGTTTGTCATGCTAAATTAATACAGTACATTTCTGTGATCAGTTTTTCTATTGCAGGTTTGCGCTATGTCATGAGTCCATTTTTAACAATTTAGATAATCGACTTTGTTGTTTGGTTTGCAATTGAGGCATCCCTCAGTCTCTTTCATAGGGAAGATTTGGAAGAAAATTACACAGTATGTTATTGTAAAAATGTACTGTATGTAATTTTGATGCAAGATCAACAATATTGTACTCAAAATCATAGAAACATACTATTATTATTCAGAAACTTGATCCAACATCTCTGACACATTTGATTCTCAAAATCCTTCTCTTTGGCTGTTGACAACAAATCTCATCTTTCCCAAAAGCACAATCCATAATAATAATAGTGATGATCATGAAAGAGTAATAATAAGTGAAAGTGAAAGCAGAAATCTCATAATGCAAACCCAAGAAATAATTTAAATAAATAGTAATGGCGCTGTGATAAAGCGCAGTCTGAAGTCGGGACAGATGAATATTACTCTGCTTTTTCGACAGTAACCTCAGAGCTAGCCTCCTCTACTGCAGGTGCCTCCTCTGCTGGAGCCTTAGCCTCTTCAACTGGGGCTGCGACGGCTTCGGTGGGAGCAGGCGCCTCTTCTGTGGGCTGTTCAACAGCTGGCTCCTCGGTGTCTACTGGCTTCTCTTCAGCTTCTGGTGTGGCTGTTTCCACTGTAGGCTCCTCAGCTACCGGCTCGGCTTCCTTTACTGTCTCTGCCTCTGCCTCGGCTTTGGCTTCAGCTACTGGCTCTGCCTCTGCCTCTGCCTCAGCAGCTGGCTCGCTGACTTCAGTCGCGGCCTCCTCGACAGCTGCGGGCTCTGTGGCAGCAGCTGGAGACTCTGTGACAGCTGCTGCTGGTGGTGCTTCAGGCTCAACAGCAATGACGGTGGGCTCCTCAGCCTTGATCACCTCAGGAACCTCTGACACTGGCAATGTTGTTGCAACCTGCAGGTCATATCATTTCATCAATATTTATTTTTGTGTACGGAAGATATAAGAACAAATGATGCTGACTGAATTGGAACTCAGGTCATGAGTATAATCGCTCATAATTAATATGGGTACATGATCAGTTAAGTATCGCTATTATAAGGCATGATATTAAGTAGTCCACATTAAGGGAATGGTCTAAGCGGTTTAAATCTTCTGATCATACCGACTAAGACAGATCGTAAATGAGACTGCATATATCGGCTGCAGAAGGAAGATGAACACAAGTGTTTTTATTTGATCCAAGTTAGTTCAGTTCAGTTCCTAGGCTCCTAGCATAAGAAGGTCAAGTCATAGAATTAAGTTTACAAAAGGTCATGTATATGTATGTTGCATCTAGTATCGATAATCTATGCTGATATGCATCATAAAGATACTGTCAATGATAGATTCATTTAGCGTGCGAATATAGTCGATGAGAATATCTAACAAATCAGGATTAACTACTGTTTTCTACTGACATAAATTTGCAAGCATAAAAAAGGTTAAAGAGGCTTATATATTAAAGCATAGAAGTCGATATTTGTTGGAGATGTACCTCAGTGGCCATTGTGAGAGGAAATAATAAAAGATGGAAAGTAATGAAAGAAAGAAAGAAAGAAAGAAAGAAGCTTAAAGAGAGAAGAGAGAAGAGAGAAGAGAGTAGTGTGTGAATGAGTTTGGTGAGAAGAGAGGGGGCTATTTATACAAGGGCTAAGCAGAGAGCAGTGTGAGCCTGTGACACTTCACTCAGTAATTCAAAGATGTAAAAGGACAGGACAGCAAGAGCAAGAGCAAGAGCAAGAGCGAGAGAGAGTACTCACTTTTGCTAAAGAATCTTTGCAAATCACACACATGCTAATGCCCAATTACTTTGTCTACTTAATTCTTACTGTGTTTTTCGTCCTTCTGCTTCATTTCGAAATCTATCTTGATGACTCGTTTTTACTCTACTGTATATATATTTACAGTGGTGGAAAGCGAGCCAGCGAAGGGTTTATCGCTTTCAACTTTGAAAATGTACTATTTATGCTTAGTTAGAATCTAAACACGAGCTTTGTCACAGCGGTCACACTTATTACTGCCCTTAAACTCCTACTTTCCTGTTTTTCAACCCACAAAACCTGTTTTTTTTTCCTCGTCTGTTCTGATGTTTTATGTATTGCAAATATGAAGAAAGTGTTGTCAGGATACTCGTCGTTCATGAAGGAGACTGAAACGGCTACTGACATCGTCGATGCAGGTTCTTGGAGTAAATTTCTGTATGTTTTGAACATTACTGATAAAATTCAAGTTGGAGTAAATTTGCAAAGAGTGAAATTATGTTTTGAACATTACTTCCCCTAACCGAACATGTCTTAGCACAGTGATTAAGACTAGCTACCCTGGACAATAGAATTAGGTTCGAATCTCCTCTCTCCTACATGGTAATTCGACTAAGTGCATTCTTAATTGCCCTAGAATGTTGCATAAACGGTGAATCTTCCTTTTCTTTTTTTTATGTTTAGAGTGGGGTAGTGATTGTTGGGAGTAATTTAGGCAGCATAATGGATGGTTATCATAATTGCATGTTCTTGTGCCACCACTTTCTTATTGTTTAGTCATTTTTTTACCTTGTACTATCACTCCCTGTATTTAAGCAGTTAAGGGTAGTAATGCAGTATGGTATCACAGCTCCTGATGTTGACTGCACCTCTACCATCCTATCACCACTAGATGATCACTACTTTCCTCTACTAATTACAATTACTCAAAACGGAAATATAATCCGTGACCAAGTATATGTTTTAAATTTCACGCTCCCAATTAGCTCGGTTGGCATTATCGTTACAAGCAAATAGTTGTGAATGCTTACCTGTCATGTCCTCGTGTATGATTATGTTTAGATAGCGTAAACAAGCTGATTTGAACCCAAGTTAGTTGGCTTTGGGGATCCGCCTTGAGTTTGGTCCTAAATCCTCGTCGATGATTAAGTTCATTTATCGCAACATAAAGAAATATGTCTAAATTAAATTAAATAGTAGAATTAACATTATTGAGACCAACAATTTGCCTATAAAGTGGAGAAACAATCTCACAGTGAATATTCTTGATGAGAAATTGGTAGGGCCATGGATCTTGATAAATCCATAGCTTTAGCAAGAAACCAAGAATATAAATTAGGCAAATGAAGGTCGGAAAAGATATGAATAATAAAAATAATAATTGAGGGTATGGGGTCCCTGCACAGCCATATGGCCTCCAGATCAGCTTTCATATGATCTGATTTGTGACATTTCCCCATCTCTCATGTGACATATATATAACCGTCTTAAAGTTATAATCAGATCAAATATCATGAAAAATACAAAACTAGATCGTCCTGTGATTAACAAAACATTTGTCTCATATTAGTATGAATGAATGTATGATACAGCGATACTTGACTCGTTAAGTGTTTATGATGGATATGTGTGTTGAATGACAATTTGTGTAAATCCGATTCAGCATTGGAGTTGTGACTTGTGACCTTTTTTGTCGTCCTTCCCTAATTCTGTGGTTAATTACCAACACATCATTATTATCATTGAACTAAATCAACGGCTATAAAACTTGCTTTGTAAATGCACTTTCTTCGGCAATCCTTAGGATTCGGTAGTCTACTTCATGTCTCTCTTTAACTTTGCATAATGACAAGATTCCGGGACATCTACACAACCTTGCGTATTACAAACGATTAGCCTTGTTTAATTAAGATGATAATGATATTCTCGATTTTAATGGTAAAATCGATTCAAATATTGCTACAGTTTGATGATATTAAGGCAAACTTGTGATCACCTACGCAACTATTCTTGTCTTTTGTTTGTATCTCTAATGAACTTATTCGTCTTAAGAACAGAATGAGTCAAATAATAAGGGTTCGTTTGGTTACCACCGCAATTCATGAGAAATTGAAATTCATGGGAAGTTAAAAAATGAATTGTGGTTTGGTTGCCCAAATTGTGGGAAGTTGAAGTTACCATATGAATTCACTTCTTCCATCACGTGGGAAGTTGGTTACCAAGTACCCCTGGTTAAACTCACCACATGAATTGAGTTCCCGCATACGACCAAACACATTTTACTAATTCCCATGAAATGCAAATTCATGGGAATTCATTGTTCCTGGTAATTCAATCTTCCCACATTGAACCAAACGAACCCTAAGTATATGGTTTTTTGTTTCATGGACTGTATATGACTCCGTTTAAAGATTAAAACGGATATACCCATCTCAAATACTCTGTAGGAATTTGTGTCTTATCATATGACACCTCTTTGGGACCGGCAAAACCTGATAGTGGCGTTTTTGTTTTACAAAATACTCGGATATTCCTACTCGCTTACGCATAAAAGTGATCGGAGTTAGAACATTCCGCCTTTATAGTCGATATTTTTTTACCAAACTCAAGCTCCTCACAAATTCTCAAATAGCTTTATGCTAATGCCATTTATAGGGGTGTCAACGATTAGAGCCGGCTCGTAGAGCCCTCGAAATTGGCTCGGTCAAAACGAGCTCGAGCTTCAATTCTAATAATTCAAAATATATGTTTATTTGATATTTATAATTATTATACTTTAAAATTTTGTAACAATATTTTTTTGCCTTTAAAAAAAGTTATTTTTAGTTATATATATTTATAAAGAGACGAAAAAATATAATGGTAAACAAGTTTGGCACGAGCTCGAGCTTCAATTTTTTGAGCTTGGCGAGCTTCGAGCCCACCCAAACTCGAACTTAGATCGACTCATTTACACCCCTAGCCATTTACATAAACTACAGTGAACAATTGTACTAGGTTGCTGTAGGAGTATTACAGAAAACCAATCGTAGGGAAAAAGGACAAGTCATTTATAAACTAGTCGTAAAATCACACAAGTCGTAATCAAGGAAATAGAGTGACTAAAAGAAGAATGAAAAAAGCAGGCAAACTTATGGACTCACATGGAATATTACACACTTTTGGAACTCTAATCTGTCATCCTCATTCATTGATCTGTAAAGATTATACACCAATTTGCCAAAGGGCGGTGACCAGTGGGCCCTACCCCCACCCCACCATCTTACGACAAACACCTTCTAATCTCTTATTGATTGAACTAACTGTGTCAACTATCAACTGTAATCTCGTCATTAACCCTAATCTCATCGTCTGGATACCCTTTTAATGACTAATCAATGAGGCCCCGCAAATGACTCACGATTATGGCATCAAGTAAACAACGACAATGGTATCAACGGAAAGTATCGGAGTTCTGTGTAACCAAAGCAGACTGTATTGGCCGAGAGAAAACTGAAGTGAACTGAAGTAAAGTGGAAAATAACACGGGACTGGTTTTATCGATGGTGGACTAACTATTCATCATAGTCAGATACACTTTGTATTCTTTCACACCACTTACATTAAGCACTCACATCAAAACAGGAAGACTATTTAAGATTTTTAATGCCACGTGTACCGAGATTAGTCTAGACCCATCTAGGCCGGGGGCGCATATAGGGTAGGGTAGTATCTATCAATCATTCAATTTGCAAAGCGAAGACGTGCGAAAATAGGGCAGATGTATGTTGCTTTTAGTTTGGCACAGATGGTTGGCATTGTGCTGCCAAGTCCGTCCTCAGAAGTCTAAGCTTGACTGGAATCCTGTCGAGATCTAAGGGAAGTGTGCTTTGAGTATTTCATCACTTGACAAGTTTCCTCAACACTGCTTCAGCTCGCTGCTCAAATTTTGGAAGAGCCCATTCATGCTGAAAGATGTCGAGGTTGTCTTTCTCAGCACCCAAGTTCTGTTTATTCCAAGATAACAAAATACCATTATGTACATTTCATAGTCGGCAACACATTTTTAGAAAGCATACTAATTCAGGATTTCAAAAATGAAAAGAAGAAAAAACTCGATGAAGGTTCAGAGAATAATTAAAACTGTTGGTTCAGACTCCAATAGTGAGTATCTAACTTTTACAGCTAGTGAATTTAACAAAGTGCCACTGTGATAATACATTTAATTGACACCAGAAACTGTAGAGAGAAGACAAACACTACATCCCAGCCTCAAGAAGACATCAAGTAGCAGACAACTCCAGAAAGAACCATGACCAAAAAGACGCAGATTCAATGAAGCTGAAGCAAACACACATGACGGATCGTGCATACACCCCCTATTATTGAAGATAATGCAGGCAGCCTGGGGAACAAAACTTAGGCTCGCAGGTTCAAGGATCTAGGATGGATCCCCTAGCAAATAATAACCCCACATATGACGCCAAAATGTTTGATGGACAAAGCGTCACTGCAAACTTTCAGCCGAATATCAATCAATGAATGATAGATCAGAGGGATGGTCATCGAAGAATGTGACCCTCTGTCTCTTAACTTGCAGCTGACACCTCATACTTAATCAGTTATAGCTAATAGCCTCGGACTTGACGCTTGCGTGGGACAACCAGAAAAATCAAACAATATCCCACCTCAAATGTAAGAGTATTTACATGCATGGACATAACTAGTACCACCTCAAGAATCATACCTTTGATGCGTCAAAACCAAATCCACCCATTTGCATCATGCGCTGTGTGTCATCCATAGCTGAAAGAGAACAGAAACCCAGTTTCAGAAAAAACCAGTTATTCCAAACAAAGTTGTTAATCGGACACGAGTATCAACATAACATATTAGCCAACACATCAAATTGGAGACTGAGATCTACAAAAATACCATTTTCCTCTCCGAGAATTAGGCTGAACAGTCCCCTTAGCCCAAATAAATTGAGAAAATACCTGTTAGCAAACAAGTTCATACAATAGGGGCAATCAGGCTAACATTACAAATGTGCCACAAAGGTTAACTGATGAATGCTTTATAAATTCAACAATATACCATGATCGGCTACTGACATAGCTCACATCAACGGTGCTCAAGTCTATACCATTCTGAAGCATTGACCTAAACCTCTGAGTTAGAGGGAATGGTATCTTGGCTGCAATATAAACACACATACGGTTAACATTTTGACAGTAATACCAAGAGCTTGCTTGGATTAAGGGTAAATATTACAAAAGTATTCAAAGTCAACCAAGTGTAAAAGTGATGGCAATAGTGGTGGTATGGGGTACGGTGGGAAGGGGTGGTGGTGAGGGAATTATTGCCCTTATATGGTGGTCGTGCATTACCCTAGTGGGGAGGTGGGTAATGCATCCCCACATATGGGAGTTGTAGTTCTACCACCACCACCTTTTTCCACTTTATACCACCACCTTGTGTTACACATTCTCTATTTAACCTTGTGTTGACCTCCACTACCGTAGCAATAGTTCCCCCGATCCAAGCAAGCCCTAGCAGTTATTGTTTAAAAGGAGCTTGGCTAGAAACATATACTAGAACTTAAAGCCAAAGAAACTTATATTACATCTAGACTGAAACATCAATACAGCTAAGTGAAGGTCTTTAACCCCAGAAACTGAGAGTAACTAAGAAAAGGAACTTAACCAGAAGCAAAATTAAAGGTAATGAAGCAGTTATCTTAGCCAAAAGCTTAGCATTTGAATAAAGTAGGCTAGAGAAAACCAACAAATATACAATATAGGTTTCAACCGCAAGCTAAGACTATCAGCTTCTCTATTCCTCCAAATGTAAAATAACAAAAGGGAATTTGGAAGGCATAAAAAGAAAGGAACAAACCTGCCACAAATCCAGAAAAGAAGAAGTTTACAAAGGCAAAAGTGAGCGTCTGAAATCAAAAGTCAAGAATCAGCAACAGAAAAAAAAAAATGACATCAATTCAATAAACAAGCTTAAAGTGTGACTTTACCTGAGGTATAATCATAGATAAATTTTTCTTCATCATATCCATGGCCATGTTTGGATCAGAAAACATTTGAGCCTGAGCATTGTTAGCTTGGCCTTTGGGAACATGCAAAAGCCCATTCTCCTGTATTCAATTGTGTTCAGCAAGTTTGATTTGAATTAAAAGCAGATCATAACAAAGACAACTCAACCCAACTCGGAAACCCCTATACCCTCCATGACATAAACAAAAATATACAGAAGTCTGGTAAATTTCAAACAGCATACACAGCTTGCCCAAGCACAGGCAGGAGAAAAGAGGCAACCAGAACAGTTTGACCGTAGAAACGGCTCGCTTAAATAGACACGACCTCTAACGCAACATAAAATAAAATAAAAATGATAAAGGAATGAACAGACAAAACAAATATACTCCATATGAACACTCTTCAATGAACAGAGAAGCTCTGAAGTAACAATACACCATGAGCCTAGAAAATGGACTAAGAAAAAATTAACCATTTTCAGAAAAGACCATCCTACCTTAGGAATAAAAAATGCACAGAGATTCAGACTACGAGAGGCTAGAGTGCTAGACATGTTAAGATTTTAAGCATACTGAGAGGTAGATATTAAGAGAATAACCCTTAACGGTCAAATTAACTCATCATGGAGTGTGGACAGACAAGACCCAAAAGACAAATAAAAAATTTCATGAGGAGCTTTCAAATATGTACAAAAACAATTTGCATAAGCTCCAAGTATTCACCACAGTTTTACACATTCCTAGAAAGGGAAACATGGTTTCATTACCACCATCATAATGCCATTCTATGGTGCTTATACACTTCGTCCTAACCTTTCTCGCCCATATTTGACTCTTCACACTTGGACACAGTATCAAATCTTCATACCGGTCACGTCACTGTATGGATTGTCATGACTGAATCTCGTTTAATGTTACCAATATCACCTCAAAATGTACTAAATTGTCGTAGTAATATATTCTAAAACCTTGATATCATACTCCCATCGCAGCCGATAGCTGTTTCAGAACACAAAGTTGTCGTATTTAACATTGATTTTTATATTTCTTTTCAGATATACCGCAAAATCGTGCTTGGGCATGCACCCCTATCAATACTTCCAACCAAATCTAAGTATGACAGAATTCCATTTATCATTAACGTGGTTACTATTTGCAAAACAACTCCTCCAATGATGCTATACTACAATAATTCAGTATAAAAACCTTAAAGTTGGTAGGACACAGAAAGTCAAAAAGACGTGAACTCCTCCAACTGAGGGCTCTGAGAGTATCATTGAGCACCACCTTAAACCTCTTAATGTGCCTTATAGGTAAGGTGCAGAGCTATCGAGATTCGAGATACATTACTATGCAATACACATGTTCTTTTCTAGTAGTTGTTCTTTTTTCCCCCTTTCATATTGTAAGATTATCCTTAACTTTCCACCTTTACATGTTAACCTTCCTTGAAATATAAAATTAGGTAATGTAGTTCAAAATTTTATTATATAAATACAAATTTCCTAGGAAATAGAAGAGCTTATCGTGTTCATGATGCACACTCCTTCAGCTTGTGCTTTTCAAAACTAAGCTACCTCTTCTAAAATGTACAGTTCAGCTTACTCAAAACACAAAACACAAAACTCCAATAAAACGAAATACTTTATAGTTTATACTCCTTCCCTACCTGATGCTCTTTCTATTTACTCTTATGCAGTCTTCAAGACAACGCTTAATATATATATTGTAAAACGGAGTATACAATTAACACCATACTTCCTAAAGTTTAGAACTTTACACCAAAGTTAAATTGGAAGATCATCATCATCATCAAGGGGAGGGAGTATAATACTAGCGCCAAATCGCAATTCAACGAGGAATAACCAAGGAAATCTAACACCAACCCACAAATTTCACAACCCCAGTATCCAATAATCCATGAAGAATCAATCAAATCAACTAAGCTATGCGCCATATTAAAAGTAACTCAAAAAGTAACAAGTAGAGTGAAATAAAGCAGAAACCTCATTGGTGTAATAAGCGCGACGAGCACGAAAGGACTTAGGAGGGATGAAATTGGCGTAAGTCCTCAAATTTCTAGCCCTAATTACCACTTGGCTGCACATCCACACAATCACGAAATTAGAATCATAAGAATACGAAATCGGATATCGTAAAAGGGAAAGGGGAAAGGGAAGAGACCCTTCTTTGAGGATTTTGGGATCGGGGGATTGGAAGGAACGCATGAGCTTGGAGACGAAGTAGCGAAGGATGCCAATCAAAACCATGACAAGTGATAATGGAATCAAAACCCAGTCTCTGATAGCTGTATCCAATACCAGATCTTCCGCCATTGTTATCGAGATGTGCTTTCTCTCTCTATCTTCGATTGGATTTCAATGATTCTGGGTTTTGATCGCCTTCAGCTACTACTGCAGTGCTCACTTTGGGGGATTTTAAGTCGTGGGAGATACTTGTAGATAATACACACCGTGACACCCTACAAGCCTACAAGTATCATTCAAGTAATACGGCTATAAAAAAATTTCTTCCATAAAATAAAGTTAACTAGGAGTATTCTGCAGAATAAAAAAGAATATTCCTATTTCTATTCGGAATTGGAATTGTTTATGAGTATACGAGATGGTTAAATTAATTCGATTTGAATGAATCGACCCCGAACTCGATATGATTTAATGACTGAACTGATGACATGAGTTAAGTTGAAAATAACTAACTCAAAATGACCTGCTTTTATAAGGTGAAAGTGATCTGACCCAAAGCTGCCCAACCGAGTATAACGAAAGTCTATATGGACTTGCGAGACACCTCAATATTTATAACGTGAGACGATCGCTGATGGATGTAACTATATTTTCATATCAATAGTGTGTTTCATACGTGAGACCGTCCTATTCTATAATTTGTGCACTTTCGTCTCACACGGGTTTGCATCATTGGCCAAAATGGGTGATATCCGTATTATCCGTAGAGCATCAATTATCAGGAATGTAAACGAGAGCCCAGAAGCAAAACCCCAGAACCCGAAGTGATGGCTCAACTTGTAAACCTCTGTCTCCCCAACAAACCCTCAACCTTCTTTCTTCCTCATCCTCCTCCTCATCCTTCCTCTCCTTCTTCTTCATCCCATCTTCTTACATTTTCTGCTTTGACTCAACAATTACGTTGCAATCCCAGATTTTCTTGCCTTTTCTCTGATAACCGCAACAAACAGGTATTCTTCACTTCACCCTCTTTTTCTCTTCTTTTTCGACTCTATGTTGGGTAATGTTCCATGAATTTTATTCGGGTATTGTTATTTGAGGCAAAGTTTGGTTCTTCATTCATGGTACAATAGTTTTGGTCACTACACTTCATACAATTATTACTGTGAATCTGCTATTGAATGCAGTATAAAGTTTGTAGCTTTAGTTTGCTTACTTGGTGGCTTAATAAGCTAAGACCCCCTTGTTTACGGTTGAACTTAACTGAATTGAATTGAGCCGAATTGGCTGAGACAAAGTGAGGCGGGACTGGGTTGGATTGAACTTAACTCAATGGAAGTACTGAAAATAAGTCGGAAAGAATTGGGCCGAAGTAGTAACTATCTGCCCTTTGTGTATTGTTAAGTAACACTCATTCGATACACTTCTCAACCCAATTTTCATTCTGGGTCATTCCGGAATATACTGTTTGGGTTGCTAATAGTCAGATCTCCATTATTCAGAAGTGAGGACTGAGGAGTGATGAAGAATCTGAAAGCCTCCCTAAACTCATCCTCACCCATCACCAAATCGTTCAATTCAAGAATGAACATGCTTTCCGCAAGTGGGTCTCACCGTGAGGTCTTGTTTACCTTCTCTTCAATGCTTCGCTCTCGTACTCCTACTGATGCTTATACTTATCCATGTCTCCTCAAAGCATGCACCCACCTCAAGAGATTTTCTCTTGGGCTTCTGGTGCACCAGCGTCTAGTTCTTGATGGGTTTTCTTCAGATTCATACATTTCGTCTTCTTTGATTAATTTCTATGCAAAATTCGGTCGCGTTCATAGTGCACAAAAGATGTTTGATTTAATGTCTGAGAGAAATGTGGTTCCTTGGACGGTTATGATAGGGTGTTACGCTCGCGGTGGGAATCCTGATAGGGCGTTTTTTATGTATAATTTGATGAGGTTTGAAGGGATTCAACCGTGTTCTGTTACGTTGTTGAATGTGTTGTGTGGGGTTTCTGAGGTTTCGTGGTTAGAAGTTTTGCATGGTAATGCAATTCATTTAGGTCTTGATTCTGAACTGAACTTGGGGAACTGTATGTTGAATTTGTATGGGAAGTTTGGGAGAGTTGAGTCTGCAAGTGAATTATTTGAATCAATGGTTGTAAGGGATATCGTCTCCTGGAATTCGTTGGTGTCGTCTTATGCTCAAGATGAAAACTTCGAGGGACTTTTGTGTGTTCTTAATAGGATGAGAAGTGAAGGTTTCAAGCCTGACCAACAGACTTTTGGGACTGTCCTGAACTCCTCTGAGACTTTGCGGACCGACATTGAATTGGGAAGGGTGATTCATGAAGAAATCATTGGTTGTGGGTTACAGGTTAATGCACATCTGGCTACCTCACTCGTTGGGCTATACTCGAAATATGGAGATGTATCTACTGCATTCGAGATATTTGAAAGGGTTTCAGAAAAAGATGTGATACTTTGGACATCAATGATTTCTGCTTTTGTACAGAACAATGGTGAAAGCAGGGCATTGATGGTCTTTACCCAAATGCTTGAATCTAAAGTAACGCCCTCCACGGATACCTTAGCTACAGTAATTGCGGCGTGTGCAAAACTTGTTTCTCTTCGACTAGGTACATCAGTGCACGGATACCTTTTGCGCCAAAGAATGATAGGAGATATACCAGTTTACAATTCACTTATTACTATGTATGGAAAGTGCGGTCACATAAGGCAAAGCTATGCTATTTTCAGTAATATGAGTGAGACAGACGTGGTTTCATGGAATGCGATTGTTGCAGCTTATGCCGAAAATGGTGATTTGTGGAACGCTTTAAATTTGCTCAACGAGATGAGATCAGTGCTCCAGAGGCCCGATGCTATAACTGTTGTCTCCTTACTTCAAGCTTGTGCCTTTAATGGGGCACTTCAACAGGGGAAGTTGGTCCACAATTTTGTTATTAAAACCTTCACTCAACAAAGCCTCATGATTGATACAGCTTTATTAGATATGTATTCAAAATGTGGTGACCTAAAGACAGCTTTTAAATGCTTTAATAAGATGCCGAAGCATGATGTTGTCTCTTGGAGTAGTATGATTGCAGGATATGGTAGTAATGGGCAGGGGACGATGGCTTTAAAACTGTACACTGATTTTCTACTTACTGGGATTCGACCTAACCATGTCTTATTCCTATCTGCCTTGTTCTCGTGTAGCCACAATGGGTTGGTTTCTGAAGGTTTGAGCATATTCAAATCTATGATTGAAGAGTTTGGAATTAAACCAGGGTATGATCATTGTGCTTGCATTGTTGATCTGCTTTGTCGTGCTGGGAGGATAGGAGAGGCGTGTGACTTTGTCAAGAACATGTTCTCCGAGCCTACTGTTGAAGTTTTAGGCATACTTCTCGATGCATGTCGAGAAAAGGGTGATGCTAAACTAGGTGAAATTGTTGCCAAAGATATGATAAAGTTGAAACCTGTTAGTGCTGGAAATTATGTGCAATTAGCTAATAGCTATGCTTCAATGAAGAAATGGGATGGGGTAAATGATGCATGGGCTCAGATGAACGCTCTGGGATTGAAAAAGTTCCCAGGTTGGAGTTGTATTCAGGAACACGGGAAAGCTACAACTTTTTGTAAAGGTCAAAGTGATCATCCTCAGTATGATGAAATCGCTTTGATTCTGGAAGTTTTACGTACTCATATGGATGATATGATGGTCATATGAGGCTTCAAACTCACTAGAAGAGAACTTCATCTCCCGTGTCATTGACGGTTCATGACAGGTTAAGTCATGAAGCATAAAATCACAAAGCTTCCTGTCAGTCGTGACCAAATGTTTGCCAATGGCCATTGCTAATGGATTCAGAACTCGGGTTATGAGTATCACTCACCAAGTATTCAAGGACTTTAAGGATAAGATAGTCGGCACTGCAACTTGAATTTGTGAGATTTAGAGTTATTTAACCGTGTTCCATTAAACCATTATTTTTCCTATTTAGTATTCTACCCCCTCCGAGAGTCTCTGAAAGCAGGTTCCCCTGAGATACATAAAGGATTCTCATACTCAGCAGTTTCTCTAAAGGCACCTTCATTTCCTCTATAGGAATTCAGCTCCATGGACTCGTCCAATGCCAAGGGGGAGACTAATGTTCCTAAAGGGAAAGGTGACTTCAGTAAACCTTGTTTCCTGCAATATCAGCTCCTTTACATCATTCCTCACTCCTCGAAAATAGATATTAGTGTCCTCCTTATTTGCCTCATGACCAGAAATTAGGGCAAATTTCTGAAGAACATTAGACACAGCCTCGATAAAATTCTATATCCTTTAACAAAAATTCTATATCCTTTGTGTAGTAAAGAATAAAATTTGGATCTTTGTACTAATTTGAATGAATGTATGCCTTATTGCCTTTAGATAGAGAGATTGGTGCCTCCATTGTAGTGATGTGAACTGGAAATAAGGTTGTTTTACGTTGATGCTAACAGTATCTTCAGCATGTTCATACTTCAGCTTTTGTTGAATTATTGGTGTGGTATGTGCTTGGTTAATCGAATACTCTGTATGTGTTAGTCCAATTAGATTTTGTTATATCTTATGAATGTAGATATTCTTGAACATGTAGCTGGTTCTAGTTTTTGGGTGGAAATGACTCGTATTAATAGTGGATTAGGGCCTATTTACGTGCGTGAATAACTGATGCTTAGAACACGATTAATCAGTTTTGTTGTGATTAGACTCACACTCACTCACAGACTATTGGTAACATGAGCTTTCAAAGATGGTTAGATATACTTCCATTTATATTTGTAGCAAGGTGTATTGAGAACTAGTAATATATTCGATCGATTAATGTCTAACAAAGTGCTTTTTACATGTCACAATATTTAACAGGGTAAGCCACTGTGCTATTTATTTGAAGTTGTCAAGTCATAAGACAAATCCTAGTTGATTAAGAACTACCCTACTTCTAGACTCTAGCATATCAGGCGTAAGCAAAATTCATGTGGTCATTTTATGGATGTTGCATGCACTTCTCTTACTATTATGTGTTCAAACCACATGTGAGAGTCTAACGTTTGCAGCAACTCACAAGCGTATGGGCCTCAGGTCTGTTAGTTTGTACAATACACACAGAACTAAGTCTTTAATCTACCAGAGTTTGCTGTGGCTGTGTTGCAGGAGCAAGCTAGGAAAGCATTAGAAGGTGCGTTTGGTGGAAACAATAACAAATTTGACAAATGGAACCAAGAAATTAAAAAGAGAGAAGAAGCTGGCAGAGGAGGCGGTGGCAGCGGTAGTGGTGGTGGTGGAGGTGGGGGTGGTTGGTTTGGGTGGTCTAATGACGACAACTTCTGGAAAGAAGCTCAACAGTTTAGCCTTGCAGTTTTGGGCATTCTTGTACTGGTAAGCAATATAATACTCCTATATCCCTTATTTGTATTGCGAGAAGTGAACCAACTTTTTACATACTTTCGTTATCTACCCCTTTTGTTTCTCATGCGTTTTTCTATCTGTGATTGCGTGGTGTAGTATCTTGTAGCTGCCAAAGGAGATCTTTTACTGGCGATACTTATTACTCCCTTGCTGTTTGCATTGCGAAGGGCAAGAAATATTGTAACTTCCATGATGTCGGAGATAACCCGGAGATTGTATCCAACTAGTAATCCAAAAGTCGAAGACACGCCAGTGAAGCCTCTACGTGTTAGCGCTAAGGAGAGTGTGGTGAGCAAGTGGGGAACTGATTGACTGGTTTACTTTGGGGATCGACTCAAATCTGGACAACTGGAATCGAGCTACTTCACTCGGTTTTTCCTGTAAGTCTGCTGCTTGGACTTGAACTTGAACTTGACATGTAATGCTTAATGCAAATAATCCCAACTAGAAGACAGCCTAAGCCTCCTCTTCTATGGTGGTTATCTTTTATTTGGGTTATAACTTGGATTGTAATCTGGTGTTTACCGGGTGCTTGTAACTATGAGATTGAGTCATTTTCCT
This sequence comes from Agrostemma githago, assembly GCA_958450325.1. Lineage (NCBI taxonomy): Eukaryota > Viridiplantae > Streptophyta > Magnoliopsida > Caryophyllales > Caryophyllaceae > Agrostemma > Agrostemma githago. The sequence goes on along the minus strand of OY288247.1, from coordinate 72,686,614 downwards.
GACGTTTTGTCGAAAATTGTTATGTTAATACATTATTATTTCGCGGTGGTCTAGGCCCTTGCATTCAGGAGGTTCAGAAAATTTTAGGTAGTGAACTTTTGATGTACTTTTGCTACGGTTCATTTGCATATCAATAATTTTACCTAATTATTAAAGAAAAATAGGTTCAGTTATGTTTGGTATGCACTCTGAATATGTTTATTGAAGAGTTAGTACAATAATTCACTGTGGAACTACATCATGTGCTCTACTCACTGCTTTTGGTTCAATTCTTTTCGACTTATTTATTCTATTTTAAGCTTAGTAGGTTCATTTTGTCTGTGTCACTTCAACTCACTTCCATTCAGTCCACTTCATTGCCAACACCGGATATAATGGTTACTTATCGCCGACATGAACTAAGCCCCATCCCTTGGCTTAGTTGAGTCTACTCTCAAGATGGATAATGTGGGAGTGTTTTTTTTTGGGGGTCTAACTCGAGTCTTAGTTAGATCTTTGAGATTCAACTTGGAACTTTGTACATGATAAATGTGAGAAAAAATGGGGTTCCAAATGCAGTAATTAGTGTCTTTTGGTGTATTTGATTAAGTTAGAGGATAAAGTACAAAAATAAAAGAATCTTAATTGAGTTTTAAAGGTAAAACTACTTCGTATATTCTTTCTGTTTTGAACATTTGTTTACCTTTGCTATTGGGTACCCAGGATTCCAGGAATTACTACTGTAATTAGTAGATCATGTTGCATGTGGGTGATTAAATCATACTCTGTCTTTTATATTTTGGATAATTCACATGGTACTCCCGAGGTTTGTTATTGTACTTTTTTTTTCCAAATTACTTTCAATAGCTCGTATTCACGAATTCAGGAAAAGATGATTTTTTTATTACTAGACATTTTTCCAAATTGCTCGTATTTACAAGAATTATGATTTGAAACTTGTGACTCGTGAGTAAGAGATATGATCAATCAAAGTTAAAAGCAAACAAGAACTCTGAGCTACATGAATGCAATAACTTTTCTTTTCAAATCGTAGTTTTCATAACGTTTGAAATAAAGAATGGTCATGATTTAAACTTGTAAATACAAGTTATCGTCACTTCAAAATTTTCAGTTTCAAAAAAATAGATATTTGCTACTCCATCTGTTTCATTAATATTTTTCACGTTTTCTTTTTCAATCATTTCTTAGATTTCTTCCATTTTTTTTTTACTACCAAACGTCTTTCTTATCTAGGTGACCCACTTACTTTACATCTTCTCTACTTTTACATATTTTATTATTTTTTTTTAAGAAATGTGTCACTTTTAAAGTGAAAGAAATCAATGAAACGAAAAAAGTATAAAGTCACAGATGTCGTAGTACCGTGTGAATTATCCCTTTACCCAAGGAAATGACATCTCAACACAGAGTAAATAGAGAAATGATAGGTACAAGAGGTATTAAGAGTGATAAATAGACAAATGTTATTTCAAAATTTTTGGTACAATCGTAATTGTCTGACACAAGGCAGGATGTGAAAGTCACTACTCACTACTACTCTCCCATGTTTGAAATGTTGTTATTACTTGGTGGTTATTGGTTTCATTATTACGCCAGGACCATGATTTCTGCATTACAATTTACAACACTGCTCCTACTTTCCAGTGATGTAATGTTGATGTCGGCATCATTAGACTACGTACTCCCTCCTATATTACATGTCCCTCTTTTTAGCCACAATATTTATTCCCCACTAAGAAAAATTAAGGAAGCAACCCTTACAAATTAAACATCACTATTCTCCCTTTCTTTCTTCCTTCTTGCATTAGTCTAAGGCAGTTAGAAACTTCCTGCCACCCCTTTTGTCTTTTGGTTTTACTTGTTCTAACCTCTACTTCTATAATCAAACATCTATAGACTTATAGTGGTCAACTCAATCGGTCTATAAAAGACGGAATTAAGCAACCGAAAGTGGAAGAGCAAGAGCAAGAGCGAGAGCGAGAGCAAGGTTGGTTGGTTTGAGAAGAGATGGGGGAGCTAGCAGAAGATGAGATTAGCAATTTCGTCAAGGTATGGTTGTCAATCTTTGTATCTTTGACATACTCTTATATCATAGGCAAGCTTACTCCTAAAGGCTTCATCAGATTCATACCATTGCTTCCTGTAATCTCTCTCTTTTTAGTTTTGCCTCTGAATCTGACTTCAATGCATCTCTGTGGCTTGACTTCTTTCTTCATTTCTTGGCTTGCAAATTTCAAGCTTTTGCTTTTTGCGTTTGGTAAGCCTCCTCTTAGTCTTGACCCTCCCCTCTCATTCTTCTACTTTCTTTTGGTTGCCTGCTTACCCATCAAAATACACAAAGATCCACCTCTTGACACCCTGCAAAAATCTGAAATCGACACAGCGAACCCAGATCAGAAAAACTCGAAGAAATCAAAAAGTAAAACAGACCCAGATCATGAAACCACAAATAATGACTACCCATCTTCTCAAAAACCCAAAGGTCAACCAAAGATTTCACCTTGGAATTACATCGTCAAAGGAACTTTACTAGCTGTCATGGTGAAAGTCTATGATTACAGCCATCAGATACCACAAAAGTTGTTATGGGTAGTATATGGATTTCACATATACTTTGCATTAGAGTTGATCCTAGCATGTGTCGCGAAATCAGCCAAGTTTTTCCTAGGATTGGACCTAGAACCTCAATTCGACGAACCTTTATTATCGACTTCACTACAAGATTTCTGGGGTAGAAGATGGAATATAATGGTAACCAGCATATTAAGGCCTACAGTGTACTTCCCAACACTGGGTCTCACCTCAAAGTTGGTAGGCCGGGACATGAGTAAGCTAATTGGGATGATGGCCTCATTCACAGTGTCGGCAATTTACCATGAACTCATATTTTACTACCTTGGGCGCTTTCCACCTACATTTCAAGTCACATGCTTTTTCTTACTCCACGGATTTTGTGTCTGCGTCGAGGTGATCGTTAAAAAGTACATTGGAGGGAAAGTGAGGGTTCCCCAGTGGATCTCTCAAATCGCGACAGTGGGTTTTGTGATAGTGACTGGTGTATGGCTGTTCATGCCACCTTTGTTGAGGGCTGGGTTGGCTACCAAGGGACTTCAGGAATATGCAATTACTGGTGAATTCATTAAGCGCATCATCCAGGGTCATTAGATTTTATTTTTTCCCCACCAAATTTGGATAATGGATTGCATTTTATAGGAATTAGCATGCCAATTTATGCATCAGCAGTCTCTGCCATGTAGTTAGAAATTTAGAATTGTCGGTGCTTGTTATTAATACATTTTTCTCCAATGAAGCGTGCACATGGCCGCATTACAATAGAGGGGAAATGAGATGAGATTCGAAGCAAGGACATATTGTCCATAATACCTCCATCTAAGACATTTTTGATTGTTATTAATACCAAGTATAGTGCTATGAAATTAAGAGGAAGAATCGTTTGATTATGTGAGATGAATATGGTAATGAACCAAAATCCCCTGTTTTATTTTTTCCTGCAAGCCATCTCATGATATGGAGAATGTTCAAAGGTTGAAGGTGTAGAACGGTAGAAGTATAAGGATTAAGGCATGCATGACATTTTCTATCATAGAATACAGAATCTCCTGAGATTTTTATAGGGAAAAATACTCTTGTGTATAAACTCCAACCACATGTCGGCACCATAAGTCATGAGTACCCTACTAGCCAAGTTTATTGAAACTACTACAAGGTCCACTAGTACACAACTCATAGTTAAGTGCGACATGTAATGACCACTACTATATACTCTTTTCATCCCACTGCAATGTTCCCACTTATATTCCAATGTGAGGAATATAATAATCAAATGGAAACATCTCTTTATAATGGAGGGAGTACGAGTAACTATTCTTTTGCCATCGTTACTCGATGATTTTTTTCAAACAAAAGCTTCTCACAATGTCCTTTCATCGATGAGCATTTGGGGAACCTTACAATTACAAATTAGAGTGAGAACAATTTTTTTTATTAATTTCAATCTACTTTGAATTTGGTCTTCTCACATTCCTACTACATACTGTAGTTGACATTTCGATTTCATTGCTTCTATCATAGTTTTTTTTTCGCTAGTTCCATTGTGATATTGTTTTTCTTAATTATTTCCGCTAATTGAAAATATATATGGATACTTTTCTAATAAAAAAAAACTCTCTTTTATGACCTCGACCTTACTTCGTCCCGTCCAATTTCAATTTTCAGTTACAATTACAATTACTCCTACAAAGATATCTCATTTTGGAATTGGAATTTGAAATATATCAATTATTGAATTGTTGAATTTAGGTTCGTGAAAATGAAAATAATTCCAAGTTTCCAAACACTAATTAAGAAAAAAACACATTGAACCCGTGACTAATCGAAAAAATCAAACCAATGATGAATTACTTTAAACACTTCGAGACTCTGTTTGACAAAACTAGTTGAAAAGTTAGCCGAAAGTTGAAAGTAGCTGAAAGCTTATAAAGGTAGTTAAATAAGCTAGGTGAAATCACTAAAAGTATTTGCTAAATAGCTGAGAAGCTATCTGATACTCCCTATGTTCCAATGAATTGTATGGTGCATATACTCCTTATTTCATTTTGGTCATTGTATTCATAATTTCATTTGTATACACTTTTATCATTGTCCACACAATTGTTTGCTAAAAGAGTATAGTAGTCTCTCACGCTCTCTTCTGCAATAGACTCACCAAAATTGCTCAGTGGCTTAAAGAACAAATGGGTAACTTTAACCCTAAAATTTCATCCCAATATCACTTAAATCCATCTGCAAAAAACAAATGTATGTACAACTCATTGGAAGTTGCAGGAAGGGAGTGTGATACAAAATGATGTGAAAAGACATTGTTAATGTTTGGGAACAAAACAATTGAGGTTATAGAGGATACGACCAACACTTGAGCCCAATAGTTTATACTCCGTATGTACTAATATCACTCAAAATATATACACTAGAAGAGTTAAATTATACTCCGTACAAAGTAAAAGTAATGCTCTCATAAGGTGAGTGGAAAAATAGATTTAAAAGTAATACACTTGTATATTTAGCGCAAGACTGTAGGAGTTAAAAAAAACGGATATGAAATAAAAATTGGGGAAAAAATGCTCCACGAAAAAGAGTAGTTATGAGACGTTAACCAATGGTGCAGTAGCTCTCTCTACATGGAGTAGTTTATACTTACATGTTGCATGTACACCTAGTCCCTTTCATTTGGCACTAATAATCAATAGTCAACTGGAAGTAGAGTCACGTCACTCATCTCTAGGGGTGTAAACGAGCTGAGTTGAGTGCGAGCCTGGAGCTGCTCGGCTCGAGCTCGAAAAGAAAAAGGGGAGTCTCGGCTCGAGCTTCAAAAACAAAGGCTCGAGCTCGTTAACTCGACTCGTGGCTCAGGAAAAGGCTCGACTTCGGGCTCGAGTTGAGCTCGACTTCGGGCTCGAGTTGAGCTCGACTCGCGGGCTCGTGTTGAGCTCGACTCGCATGATGGGTTGGGCTGGAGCTTAAGTGCTCAACTTATTTGAGTTTTTGACTAATGAAACGGAAATTAAATCAATACATTATTGATTTATGGATGTCTTAAGCTATTAGCCTATTACGATGAAAAGAGAAATAAAAATACAAATTGTAATGATGAAAGATAAGAATCGATGTCTTGAATATTGCAATTCGCAACATTATAGTAATAAAATAAAATCGTCTTAATAAGAGGCGTATATGATATACCAAACATTACGAAACTAAATTAACTACGAAAGACAAAATATGAACTTGTGAAGTTGTGAGTATGACTCTTGAATTTGACTTTTGACGGGATTTGAATGGTTTAGGGTTAATTTGGTTTAGTAATATGAGTAAATTATGGTAACAACTAACAATATACGGGCAAAATTTAAGGTAATATGAGTAAATTATGATTTGATTTACAATTTACTTTCTTTTTTATGATTAACTAGATTAAAGCCCGTGCGATGCACGGGTTAATTGGTTTCGGGTTAATTGACTTAATTACATTGATGATGTATATTCGTTAAATAAGAAACTTGATCAATCTATATCATTATAACAAATAAGATGATCACATTATATTAATAATCAAACTTAATTTCAACTAAGTTTATAGTCTTAAGAGCTTATTTTAAAACTCAAAAGAATACATGCGAATAAATTTTTTGATTGATATATAATATAAAATTCTATCGCCTCATCATAATTTTTCGATATAGGATAATTTACCCAAGATTTATAGTTTTAAGATATGCTTTTAAGACCCAGAAAAATGCACAACTACTCTTATTTATAATATAGAATCTATCACCTTATTTTAATTTTTTCAATATGGGATAATTTTAGGTTTGTAGTCTTTTTAAAAAACTTTTTAAGACTCAAAAGATTGTTAGTTGATATTTAAAAGCGAAAAATTACTCATTTATGATATAAAGTCCATCACCTCATCATAATTTTTCGATGAAGTAAAATTTAATTACTTAATTAAGTTTATAGTTTTAAGAGCTATTTTGAAGACTTAAAAGAGTTTGTTTTTATATCTAAGTTAAATGATAGACGATTAGTCTTTATTTATATAATTGAATTTGATCATCTTATTGGAGTATATACTTTTGATGAATGATTACTCTTATTTATATAATAAGAAAAATCCACTTTATTATAATTTTTCGACGTGGAATAATTTTAATTAAGTTTAGACATAGTCTAATTAAGAACTTTTATTTATAGACGGATGCATGATTATTCTTATTTATAATATATAGAATTCCATCACACCATCTTAATTTTTCGATGCGGAATAATTATACATTAACTATGTGCTTTAATTATACATTTTTTTAAGTTCAAAAGATTGTTCGTTAATATCTAAGAACGAAAGATTACGTAGAATTATATCACCTCATTATAATTTTTCGATATGTGATAATTTTAATTTAACTTTATTTGTAGTCTTATTAATAGTTTTTTTAAGACTAAAAGTTTTTTTGTTCACATCTAAGGATGAATGATTAGTCTTATTTATAATATAGAATGTTCGTTAATATCTAAGAACGAAAGATTACGTAGAATTATATCACCTCATTATAATTTTTCGATATGTGATAATTTTAATTTAACTTTATTTGTAGTCTTATTAATAGTTTTTTTAAGACTAAAAGTTTTTTTGTTCACATCTAAGGATGAATGATTAGTCTTATTTATAATATAGAATTTCATCACCTAATCATAATTTGGAGAAATGGTTACTTTTATTTACAATAAAATTTTATCATCTTATTATGGTCTTAAGAGTTTTTTGAAGACTCAAAAGATTTTGATTGATATCATATCTAAGAACAAATAATTAGTATTATTATTATAATTTGTCGATGTGGGATAATTTAACTAAAATTTGTAGTCTTATTTATAATATAGAATCATTACCGTAACTTATTTTAATTGTTTTGACATGGGATAATTTTAAGTTTGTCGTCTTATTAAGACATTTTTTTTAACTCAAGACTACAAATTTATGACCTCGTCACAATTTTTCGATGTGGGAGAAATACTTAACTTCGTTAATGTCTAAAGAATTTTTTTAAATTTTATTTATAATATAGAATTTCATAAACTTATTATAATTTTTTAAAGTTAAGTTTATAGTCTTAATATATATTTTAAGACTCAAAATATTTTGGGTTAATATCTAAGAGCACATGATTACTACGGAGTATTATTTATAATATAAAGTTTTGTCACCTTGTTATAATTTTTCGATGTGAGATTATTTTTACTTATGTTTGTAGTCTTATTAAGAGACTTTTTAAGACTTAAAAGTTTTTTTGATTGATATTTAATAACGAAGGATTGGTTTTATTTATGATATAGAATTCATCAACTTATCCTATTTTTCGATGTGAGATAATTTATTTAAGTTTATAGTCTTCCATCAGCTCTTTTTAAGATTAAAAAAATACATCATTAATCTTGTTAATAATGTATTATATTTTTCCGAATGATTACTAATATTTATAATATAGAATTCCTATCACCGCATCATAATTTTTTCGATGTGAGATAATTTAAAAGTTTTTCTTGGTCAATATTTAAAACCGAATGATTACTCTTATTTATAATATAAAAATTTCATCATCTCGATGTAGGATAATTACTTAAGTTTATAGTCTTAGAAACTTTTTTGAGATTCAAAAGACTTTTGTTAGATATCGAAGAACGAATTATTACTCTTTATTTATAACATAGAATTTCATCATCATATTAAAATTTGTCGATGTGGGATAATTTTAAAACTGTTATATGTCATAAATTCATCACATAATGTGAAACAAATGATATAAAATTTATACTCTAATGAAAGCATTTTTTACCACGAATCTAATTATTTTATTTTTATAATTTATTTTACGATAATGTTTTTAAAAAATGAACTCTAAAGGTTTTTACGTCAGAATTGTAAAACATCACATTAATATAATAGATTAAATATATATGGTAATAATCAAAAGATTATCTAATTGATTTTTTATTTATTTATCATACTTTCCTAATTTGAGGTTTGATGGAACGGACCAATGAGATCGCTCGAAAAAAGCCTAATATATATATATATATATATATATATATTAATAGGTATATTTGATTCACAAATTATAGTATACAACCGTTGTACCGTACGACAGATCTAATTTATAGTAAAAAGTCATCACTTTATGTTATTTAGTGACCACTTTAAGTTAAATAGTGACCACATTTTAATATGAAAAAGTGGTAACTATTTATCTGAAAGTGGTAACTAACTAACCTAAAATGGTCACTTTTTATCATAAGTTGCAAACTTTTACTACTGTCGCATGGTACAAAGGTTGTACACAATAATTACTGTATTTGATTTAGGTAGTGAAAATGAAAACGTAGCTTTAAAATAATATCGAGCCGCTCGCGAGCTATTCGAGCCGAGCCAGATCTTGCTCGGCTCGACTCATAAATGATCCGAGCCGAGCTCGAGCCCGAGCTCATACGAGTCGAGCTTTGACCGAGCCGATTTCGAGCTGCTCGCGAGCTGTCTCGGCTCATTTACACCCCTACTCATCTCCCATTGTTTCAAGCAAGTCTAGCTGCCTATTTATATTGTTATATATAGTTGGTCAAAATAGCGGATCAGATGGGCTTGGCCATGTGCCCCGTTCAGGTGGACCGCATTTTTCCAGCCTGAGACCCACTCAACCACGATTTGAATCTGGGTCAGGGCCACAAAATCTCAGTGTAACCCGGCCGGGTCCATACAAAACGATTTCTTTTTAAAAATGTGCTATGTCATCCGACCCTGACACGGCACGACCCGCCTCCTCTCACTTAGGGCTGGGCATGGGCCGAGATCAACTGAGTCAGCCCACCACAGCCCGGATTGGTCCGCACCAGCCTGGCCTAGTGGCCAGCTCTATAGTCTATATATTCTACTGCCTAAAGAAACCGCCTCATAAGGAGAAATTGTTTGTGAAAATAACACTCCAAAAAAGATGAACACCTCAAGTCTTGAACTAGCAGAAGATGAGGTGAAGAACTTTGTGATGGTATGGGCAACAGTTTTTGTATCTTTGACCTACTGTTACACAATTGGGAAGATCACACAAAAGGGTTTCACAAGATTTGTTGCAGTTCTTCCAATTGTTGCTCTTTTCTTAGCTCTCCCTCTCAAACTCACTTCATACCATCTTGGTGGAAACACTGCCTTCTTCATTGGCTGGCTTGCTAACTTCAAACTCCTCCTCTTTGCATTTGGTCAAGGACCTCTTTGCTCTCTTCCTTCCATTTCCTTCCCTCTTTTTCTTTCACTTGCTTGCTTTCCCATCAGAATCCAACAACAACAACACTACCCACCTCCTCAAACCTCACCCAAATCAAAAACCAGCACCAACCCAGATCGTAAATCCCGAATCAATTCATACCCATCTTCCAAAAATCCCAAAAATGAAATCGACCCAGATCAGAAAACCCAGAAGAAATCTATTTGGAATTACGTCATCAAGGCGGTTTTATTAGCTCTAATCATCAAGATTTATGATTACAGTGATGTAATCCACCCAAATGTCCGCTGGGTCATCTTCTGTTTCCACATGTATTTCTTCCTAGAACTTGCATTATCACTGTTTGCAGGTCTGCTGAAACATTTCTCAGGGTTCGAAATCGAACCGCCTTTCGACGAGCCGTTGCTGTCGTCCTCATTACAGGATTTCTGGGGAAGAAGATGGAATATAATGGTGACAAGAATCCTAAGGCCTTCAGTCTACCTCCCAACGTTGAATCTCTCCTCGAAGATCGTAGGACGAAGGTTGGCCCCGTTTCCGTCGATGATGGCGACGTTCCTAGTTTCGGCCTTGATGCACGAGCTCATCTTCTACTACTTGGGCCGACTGCCGCCCACGTTCGAGGTCACGTGGTTCTTCCTACTGCATGGGGTGTGTCTTTGCGTGGAGGTGGCGGTGAAGAAGACGGTGGGAAAGAGGTGGAGGGTTCCGAGGTGGATATCGGGGCCAGCGACGGTGGGGTTTGTGTTGGCGACGGGGTGGTGGTTGTTCTTGCCGCCGTTGGTGAGGGCTGGGATGGATAGTAGGCCGTTACAGGAGTTTGCTGCGGTTGGTAAGTTTGTTAGGAGTGTTCGCCATGCTCTTTCATCATCTCGATAACATGTGTAAGACGGTCCCATGCATGAGACGATCAAGTTCTATAGTCATGGAATTAGTGATAATGATGTTTGCATTAAATTCAGTTGTTAGTATTTTGTACTTTGATTTGATTGAATATCAATTATTCCATGATTATTGTTACTCATTCTTACTCAAAAGTACCTTGAAGTTGGACTGATATTTCATAGTTGTTGGATGTTAGCAACAATTAATCTATCTTTATGACGAAGATGTTCGTCACACAATTAAAGTGAATCAAATGATACATCATTTGATTCGATGAGACAAATTCTCCTCCCTCCCTCGTGGCATCACCAGCTTAGTCATCCTTGTTCTTCTATTATCAACACTATTAGTAGTTTGCTAATTACCTATCTCGATAATTCTACGCATTGTAATGCATGTTTAAAACACAAGAGTCATAAACTCTCGTTTTGTAATTCTACTCAATTTTCTAATTCTCCTCTTAAATTTCTGTCTTCCGATGTTTGGACAACCTCATCTTCTCCGTGGATGGTTTTAAATACTCACTTATGGGTGGTGCTGAGGAACGGCGAAGTCTCGCACTCTGGCATGCCTTAAGTTAGTCCGTAAAAATCTGGTGTGAGTGTCACTCGTGGCCCTCGTGTATCTGGTGTCCTGGTCCACACCTAACTGAAACGAAATAATGAATGCTACTCCATACATATGTGATTCTGTACACAAGACCCAGCAGCTAGTTAAGACACTGTCATTTAGCACGAGAGGAATTATATTTCTTTAATCTGGATAAGAAAAAAAACCAAATCCATAATTAATTGAACAAATGGTCAAACAAAACTGCGAGAAACTGATACTGTAATGAAAAGGAAAGTACAGTAAAAAATGTCCTCCAAAATAAGGTAACCAAGACGAACTAGAACTAGGCCAAGTGTTGGGCCAAAGTGAGGATCTTAAGATGCTTTTTCTTGCGGAGCTCATGAGGAACTGGGCCGAAAACTCGGGTCCCTTTAGGCCCGTCGTTCTTGTCGTCCAGAATTACAGCAGCATTGTCATCAAACCTGACTTCGCTTCCGTCACAACGCCCACGTTGCATGGCTGCCCTTACAACAACCGCACGCACGACTTTGCCTTTCTCAACCTTACCGCCAGGGCGAACTTCCTTGACCGAAGCCACTATCGTGTCTCCTAGCCTTGCTCCTCGCTTGTCAGCCTTGAGAGCTTGTATACATGTGATCACCTTTGCTCCTGAGTTATCTACCACTGTCAGCTTTGTTCCCATCTGTATGAATGTCCTTTTCTGCTTAACCATCAAAAGTACAATATATAACTCCAGCAAGCCCTCATATAACATCCATCATATCACGAATCACATTCACATTATACCCCCTTTGGGATGGGATGGCAAGCACCCGAGCGCAAACCATACAAAGGCAATGCCAAAATAAAATTAACCAGTTGGGAGAATGAACCTGAACGAAAGGATGGCTGTTTATCATTTCATAGCTGGATCTCAGAATACCAGAACTGTTACCATTTGCAAGACCACCTAACAATGATTTGGTCCCTTCCAAGTGTAAAATTATACAAAGTCAGTCCCACAAAATAAAGATGAATACATGAGCTACTTGAGATAGTGACATGTATATTCAGAGTATGGCCATATCGTATAACCTCATACGCATCTGAAGTGCCAAAATCATAAAGCAAAATGACAAATTTCCTTGTATGAAAACTTCTTGTGCAAATGTCTTTTTCTAACAGATTAAGCAAGGAAAAAATCAAGTTGAAATAGCGAAAAGACAATACTCCGTATACCACAAGCCATTGCGCACGAAAAAGCATGCATTTAAGTTCCAGTACATAATTGGTGGCTCTGTGATAAGGTAGATGACCTTCACTTCAACTAGACAAAAAATGCCACAAAACTTTGGCTTGGAATTCAATGGAGTACACAAAAATAGCTTGTAGAATACTATAAGCATGCTTAGTCCTAAAGTAGCATATGGTCACAGGAAATTAGGGTAATGTCCATCCGAAACAACCTCTCAACTCCAATATTTTTAAGCACATAGCATTATACTATGAATTACCCATGACAAAGGGTCATCACATCCTACATTTCAACATCCATACATGTATTTTGGCTGATAACATTATTGCATCTCCTGAGTGTATTCAATTTAAGATATAAGGATGCACTTCAGTTCAGGGCTTTTAGTCTAGCACTCACTTATTTTGACTGATAATATTACTGCACATTCCGCATGTATTCAATATACAATATAATAATGTACTTCAGTACAGATAGAAAAATAGGAAAATGGTTATCTGTGCAGTGATCGTTTCCTAAGAGAACATAATGTCATGCATACACTACCCCTCGAAATTTCGTTTTGTATTTCACTTTAATTCTTATTTACCATATAGCGAAGAGCAAATGTGATTCCCTTCCGATTGTCTCTCCCTACGTTCTCTAACAAGGCATCAAGTTGATCATATCAATAGATGTGGACAATTCAGCTTAATCCAGAACATGTTGATACATTAGATGGTTATTCAACGGAAACTAAAGAATGAAACACACATGTTTTAGTTGTTTAGTGGTTTTCTAAGCAATTAGAATTGAGAACTACATAAACATCACGGCGGCCAACTTACACTTCCAAGCAACTGTATTTTTCAGACATACAGACAGTAACTGAAACTGTGAAAGTACAAGAAATAATAATAAAAAAAACAAACTTAAGAATGTACCACGGGATAGCTTGGATGCCAGAGAAGCTGCCATGTATATTCAATCGGCCCAGGTAATGTAAATCCGGCCGTCACTGCATATGACAACGAAAAGAGAGGAAACAAAAAAAATAACATTAGAAACTACAAGTATGAACTGAATGAGCAAAAAGGGAGTAACTTGTTTTGATTTTAGTCATCCTACATACACGGTACACATAAGTCATACCTTCAGGCTTACAAAAGATGGAAACAGTGAGAAATACTCAACATATCGAGACACTCTAAATCGGGTGAAGGGAGCATCGAAATTAACATCTATCTAAGACATGAAAACAACAGTGTCCTTTTAATCACTGCACTGCAAGCCCCTTGTCCAACTCGACAACCCACAGCTCCACTCCTTTTACATCTATATTAACACACAGTCGATCATTGTTGCGAGTTCTCTAAGCTGCTAGTAGCTTAGGACAACTATAATGTTACATGTGTGTTCATATAAAAGTATAGAAGCAACCAAGTGAGCCACCCTGAGCAAATCTGAGGACACAAAAGCAGTGATCATCCAATTAACATGGTTGGATTTTGACTCTCAACTACTCTGTCTAAATAATTTCAATTGTAATGGTCAGTTAAACTTGTCTTCATCAATGATCGGAGTAACTTAAAACTACTCTCTTCGTCTCGTTCATTTGTTCCCTTGGATTATAAAACTTGTCATCATAAAGAATAAAAAAGTTTAACAAATGAATGGGGGTATGGAGATACTACTTTCTCAATCAATGAAAGGTTAAATTAAACCTCAATTTCATTTCCCAGTTCATAGTTTTCAGATGTATGATTAAAAAAAATTAGGGTTTCCGGTGCACTGAATCAAAATCATACATATATACCCCAACATATGAATATCACCATGTTTGTAAACACAGATACAAATTATACATATGAAAAGGTAAGTAGAAAATACATTGTAGGTAGGCAGAATAGTGTTCTTCCAATGGCGGAAATACCTCAGATTACTGTGTACAAGGAAAGAGAAGGCCGACTTCTAGACTCCAGGTAGCTGTAGAAGTAGAGTCGTAGAGATGACAAATAGGTTAAGCGGGTCGAATCTAGGTTGGATCAATTTGTATCGGGTCATCAAAGCTTCTCACGCTTTTTGGGCTATGGGCTTACGCCTCATATTCGCTTCAACAGGGTGTTATTAACCTATATGAAATTTCTAATCTAGTCACTCGGGCCGGGCCGATCGTCCCCAAAAACCGTGCCAAACCCGACCCGGATTGCCCGGTCTAACTGCACTCCATAACTGAGTATATCAATATATTCATCTTCCTAATATCTTTCGTCTTCCTCCTCCTAATGACTAATCAACCTACTCCTGCGAGAAAAAAAAAATGAAAAATGAAAAATGAAATTGAAAAAATTGAAATCAACGTATTCCTCCTCCTAATATATCATCTTTATTTCCTCCTCGCTTATCCTCCTCCTCCTCCTCCTCCTCCTCATCTTCCTCGAAAAAATTGAAGAGTTTCGTGGTGTTCAAAAGTGGAAACTCTGAAGATTTTTCTCCTACTTGTGCTTCATTTCATGGGCTCATCAGTCGAAAGTCAAGGTAATAGTATTTGCTTCGGATTGATTTTTGTTGTTTTCATGCTTGATTGATTGATTGAGCAATTTGTATTTCAAAATTCAGTTCGTTGGGGATGATGAATTAGTTCGCGAACGAACTAGTTCGGAAATCGTGCCGGCGGACTGCGAATCTGGTAACACTGCTTCACACACAATATATTGTCTATTGTGATTCCTAAACCATTAACACAATATTGTGTTTCCTAAACCTACTCCTATTATCGTGGTTGAATCTGTTCTTTTTTGTGGCGGTCACTGGTGTTTAAGTTGTTGGGAAAATGAAATGAGGAGTTGGTGGAAGTTGGTTGACGACGGTGGTTACAAATAAAAAAGAATGGGAGGGAGTATAACGGTTAGACAATAAAATTGTGTCAATAAGTTATTGATTTTTGTTGGTTAAGAAAATTGGCGACAATAGTAATGACGGGATTCAAACTCCAACTATTCCGACTTTCCAGACATTTTCAACTAACTTAGTCGTCATCTGCAAAATAAGTTTGATTTGAAAGCAAAACAACGACTCATATATCATATTCATTCATCTGAATGTATGAAGAAGTTGGGTAAGTAATCGCAGTGTCGCATAATGACCTTGCTGCCATAGATTCTTTCATGTTATATTCAAACTGTGATTTGTTTAGATAAATGGAACTTAAGAGGGGTCGCTGACTATTAGTCTATTATGGATAACTTTATGGAATTCATGTGAATCTTTTGTACATCAAGTCATATTTCGATACATAGACTTCAGGCTCTCTAATCATTTTTCCATTCAGGGTAGGCTACCGCTCCAACCCCACAGTTGTTGCACTCATATGTTATGTCCTGCTACTTTCGCCTACTTTCCTGCGAGGTACAACATTCCAGACATCTAACCCTGAACCTCTTATTCCACAAAGGCGAGTCTTTGAGGTAACATTTTTAATGAAACAGTTTTTAGTTTCTGTTTTTGACGCAGGTGCTGAACCCTTGAGACGAGAGGCTTACATGCTTGGGAAGCCTCTGGCAGGAGATGATGGAGTTATATATGCTTGTTCTCATAAGTTTTTATATGCTTTCTCAAGTAATGGATCTATCATATTCGACATTCATTCGAATTATACTTGTAATGGAAGCATCGCTCCTGTTTATGGTGGTAATAGAAAGGTCTGTCATTTTTGGCTCTTCTGATTTTTCTTCATCATCTCTTACACATACCAGTATAAGCGAGGATTCACCGTTTATTGGCTTTGGAATACAATGAATTTAAAGCAAAGTGACGTATCAAATTGTTTGCACTTCTTGTAAAATCAGGTCGCAATCACTTGATACAATACAGAGTAAGACTGCCGCATATTTCCTATTCTTTACCCTCTTTAAAGTGGAACTTTTGAGGTGCATGAGTGCTATTGTAGGCCTTAGCGTACAAATGGCAGCACAATAATTTTTCAGGATTGTAGTTATCTTTAAGACATCAACTTGAGCAAGCCAGCCGTTTGATATGGCGTGGTTAATATCCTTATTAATTTTCAATAATATCACTTTAGCATACCGTTGGACGCCTTACTAAAGTTTTTGATGAATATGTAGGTCTACATTGTTGCCGAAAACAAAGTGTTTAAGGTTAGCTCTTGGGACGATGAACCAAAGGTTGAACTTTTCTTTGGTAATGAATCATCAGAGACAAAATCAGAGGAAATCATTGGATTTACTGGAAGTATGCTTATGTCTTCGGTCTACATTAATGTCAAAGATAAGGGGCTTTTTGCTTATTCATTTAGAGGGAATTTGCGTTGGACTACTGTACCTATGGTTAATCAGTCGGGGTTTCCTCAAGGTTGCAAGGCAAATGTCTCAGATTGTCGCTTCACTTCAGCTCCTGCAATTGATCATTGTGATAATAGCATATATGTGAGTAATGATTCCGTTATATGCACGTTAACATTAAATATTGTTGTCATTTGTTACGTGGATAAACTTGAGCGTAATCTCAAGGAGTCATTTCGGATTAAGATGATATAGGGTCATTTTGGGGTTGGATCTTTCGGGCTAGGTCCTTTCAGGTCAAATCAATATCACTTGCAACAATTTTTTGGCCTTTTATGGTTTTATTTGGGTCAATTTGAGTTCTTCGGATTAAGTCATCTTTGGGTTAAGTGATTCCGAGGGGATGGGTTTCGGGTTGAACAAACTTCGGGATATATATGGGTCTGATTGGGTGGTTCAGATTTAATTCAGAACTGGTTATTCGGTGTGGTGGTGTTGGCAGATCTAGTGATATGAAAACTATCTGTCTATATTTTTTTTACACGGGTGTAAGAATGCATTTACTCGACCACATTTCTGCTGATGAATAATATTGTCACAGATTTCAAATAACCAAGGACAACTGTACTCAATATCAGCCCGGCGTCCTCATTTGAAATGGGTTCGAAGTCTAGGTTCATTCGGGAAAGAATTTAAAGCAACTCCTGGAAACAATGGTGTCTTGTATGTTACAGTCCCTAATAAGGCTGTCGTACTTGCATTGGATGTCGTCACTGGAGATGTTGTTTGGGATAGACGCATTGGACCATTGAGTTCCCCACAACATTTGCCTGTGGTTGATTCCAATGGTAAGTTTTTGTCCTTGCTGCCTCGTCTTTTAGGGCTCGCTTGGGATGGAGGTAATGTATTAAGGGGTAATGGAGCTAAAATGAACTATAAAATGGAGGAGAACAATGACGATGCTAAGTGAAAATGGAGAAAAAGAGATCAAAATGAGACTAATATGGCCTCTTTTGGGGGTAAAACATTACTCCCCTTCCCCCAAGTAAAACATTACTCCCCTTCCCATATGGGGGTAATTGTTACTCCCTTCTCCCCCTTTACACCATAAAAAAATAGAAACACTAACCACTCATCTCTTCCATTTTCTAGTTTATTTTAGCTTCATTACCCCTTAATACATTACCCCATCCCAAGCTAGCCATTAGAGGTAAAACGGTTCCTTTTGTTGCATGCATACTAATAGGATATAAATCTAATACTTGGCCCTCTTTTGATTGAGATAGTTCATCTAATATCTACAAGTGAGTCATTGACTCTATTAGGCTATTATGTACGCATTGCTTTGGACGGAATGAAACTTGACAGACTATTAAAGAATTGTGATGATGATAATGATGGCTATGTCATTAGGTCATAAGGAATCTTATTAGATGTCATTTATGGTGCTTAAGTTACAATTTTATTTAGTTTATGGGCAATTTCCGAAAGGTCTTTCACTTTCACACAAAAGAGAATATCAGCGTGATAAGTCGGAAAACTTTCTATGACTGTACAGGGTGGATATCAATTGGCTCACTAGATGGATTCCTCTATTCAATTTCACCAAAAGGAACCGTAAACAAGTTGACTAAGGCATCCCCGCTGGATTCTGTGATTCAAGTCAGTCCAGTTCTAGATTGCTCTGGGTATGCAGTATATATATCTCAGACCCAAATGGAGGGAAAAACTAGCCGTCAGATGGATGATTACACCTTTGTTTCTGCTTTAAAACCCAGAAATGTAGTCTTTTCACTGTTGGTTCCAGCAACACAGTCTTATTATTGGTCTGAAAGTTACCCCGGTAAATATTCCTATTTTAGGACAGACTATCTTGTGTTATGGGTCCAGAATTGTTCAATACATCTAATTGTCGTAGATTTTACTAGGTCAGTTTGGTTTAAACTTGTCAAGAAGTGACTTGCATAAGTTCATTCTCGATGAGGAGATGGTTCTAGCTTTCATTGCTGCAGCAAGTAAGTCACGATTTTACTTGGTCGGTTTATTATGCTGCTTGTTTCTAATGATGTCTCCTTCTCCCTGATATGTGATACTTTGATGCAGGGATTGGGAATCCATTTCCATGTCGAAGCACACGTAATTAATGCTGTGACCCTCATTCTTTAAGCATGCTCATTTGTTTTACATGTCAAACCCAACGGTTCCTTAGCTTTTATGCAGGTTTGAAGCTGTCATTAAGTTGTTCTGAGGTGAATCCCAAAAGCGTCAGTGTATATACAGGCATGCAACCTGCATTTTAAATTCGTAAACTCTGAAATGCTTCTTTTCTACTGTTTATTTTATGTTACTGCAATTTTTTTTATCTAGGTAATGAAAGATCCATCCTTTTATTCCTGCTATTTGAAACTATCATATTGGTTGTCTTTGCCATTATCGTACGATTCTGCTGGATCTTTTGGGGAAAACAGAAACTACAAAATCAAGATCTCGGAAGATTTCTTGAGAAACGAGTAAGTTTCTAGAAACTTATCATGTGAGATCAC
This sequence comes from Agrostemma githago, assembly GCA_958450325.1. Taxonomy (NCBI): domain Eukaryota; kingdom Viridiplantae; phylum Streptophyta; class Magnoliopsida; order Caryophyllales; family Caryophyllaceae; genus Agrostemma; species Agrostemma githago. The sequence continues at coordinate 72,667,251 of OY288247.1, read as the reverse complement.
ATTCTCCTACGAAATGAAATCTCATCTATGAATGCAGAAGGCTATTGTTATTTCAAGTATTACAGTCTTACAGAGTACAAAACACATGAAAGCTGTTTCGGTTGAATAACAATGAAAATTGGGTCAAGAGTTGCTATATAAATTTGAGTACGTTTCAGCATTCACTCAGACTTATCAAGAAAGAGTACGACAAGACAATATTAGAGCTGGAAAAAAAGGCAACAGCTGAGGCATCAACTAGCAATGTGATTGAGAACTTGAGCAACTTGGTACGGGAAAGAGAAGGTGTGGAGCGAAAACTTTCGACAACCTACAGCCTAGGTAGAGACAGCAACAATATTCAGCAAAAGGGTTTGCTTCCTATCTACGATGGAAGTTCACGAAGCTACTCTTCTCGCGGCTCAGAGAGTGAAACTGTCACTATTTTTCAGCTATATAACGACGCTTACTCTGGGGACGAAAGTAGCCTTGAAACAAACTCTTGGGATCATGAATCGAGTAGAGAAATAGAGATGGCGTCCTTGGGGAAAGGGAAAGCCAAGTGTAAGGATTCAAGTGATGAAGATGGTAAGTGGGGAGATTTTTACTGTAGTAACTCCGATTCAAGTTCATCAGAGTCTTCGGGTTCTGTTGATCCCATTCGTGGCGGTAATGAAGAAGGGTCTGTGAGCTCAGATGATGAGAGAAACGACGTACAAAGGACAAGAAATGGTGGCAGGAGATGGTTAAATAGAAGACGCTCATCATTTTCCTTTTAGTAATTAGCCTTCCTGTATCGTCTGTGAAATTATTACTCGGTGAAACCAGTTCGTTAGCTGTGGGATCTCAAAATAAGATTTTAGTACAAAGAAGTTATCAAACAAATCAATGTCGTAACGTTATTATCCTCAAGTAATTAGCCTACCTGTATGTGTGCAGTTGCAAACTTCTTCAAATGTTTTATAAAAAGTATTTTTGCAAAAGTTTCGATTAAGTCTTGGCTAAATAAATCATGTTTTATTGTTCTATCCTAAAGTCATATAGTTTCATTATTTTCTCTAGACAATTGAATTGTAATCTTGTTTGAGAAATTTTGTAAACTAGGCGTCTAGTAAAAGTATATCAGTCGAGTAGTGGTTATACTCAAACGAACGACTGACCTCGTTCACACATCGAACGCTTCACATCGTTCAAACTCCAAGGACTTCACATCCCTCACAAAGAAGGCTTAATATCCTTCATCACTGTGCATCACTCACATATAAATAAAGACACCGGTGGACGTAGACTTTTCAATTGGGCCGAACCACGTTAAAACCGCTCGTGTTATTTACTTTTACGCTTTAAATATTCTTGCTATTTATACTTATACTTTTTAGTACGTAGTAAGTATAATAGCAAATATATTGTTGCTTCGTTTATTTAGCTATATTCAATACGTGTTATTATACTGGAACTTTCACAATAAGTTCACATTATTAAAAATTTAAAAGAAGAGCATACTCTATTCACCCTCTAGATTATTTATAGGATCGCTAGACTCTACACGTTCCAATCAAGATGTTTAAAACACTAAATACACAGGGCTGGTAGATAAATCAGAAGTTTTGGTATGAGCAGAAACTTTTCATTACTTTTGGTGTGCAACAATGTACATGTATCATGTGTGTGAGTTATATTCTCACTCAAGCCTCTTAATTTCTAAATTACAGATTATGAAGAAAGATACAGTATATAAGTTGCAAACATCATGAAATAATGTCTACTTTGGTAGTATTATTATTTACACTTTACAGATCCCTTTTATCATATCAAAAATTAAGGGTAGAAAGAATAAACCCAAGTACAAGTACATGCATGCCTCTGAATCATATGTCATTGATCGGGCAACGTTTCCGTTTCATCTTCTTCATCATCTTTTCTTCAACGTAACTCGAGAAAGTAGCCGCTAATAATAGTTTCACATATTTCAAAATCTTGAATACGGGTCAAGATATACATACGGGGTATGGAATCAGTCGTCAGCGAGCTACGACACAAGGCCGTAACAAAGATCATTTGGGTCTAGTTCGTGAATTACTTTCCTTCTCCAAAAGATACTTCGAAGTCTACAAGACTGTCTTACAATGAGTTTGTAAATAGCCGGTTGATTCCATGCTACCATTGAAAACCCGTCCTCGTACTCATCCATGTCTTCCACAAACAACTGCCATATCATCGCCCCTGCACCCGCTCTCCCCTTTCTGGCTGACTCGTATATTTTATCATAAACCGTTTGGAACAAAGTGTGTCGGTTATAGACTTCGCCCTTGGCATCCGATGGACACCCTACCTCTGTAAATACAACCGGTTTCTTCAGTATGTTCTCTGCATCACTGATATGAGAATCCATCCATTTTGATATAAAGTTCAACTTCTCAGTCTCGTTTGCGTGTGGCATCCTGCAAGTTCATCACATACAAATCGACTTCCATCAGTTACTGTCACAAACAATGAACTAACTACTTCTTCCCGGTTGGTTTATTTTCAGTTCAATTCAGTTAAGAAGAAAACTAACCAACTGTCAGGGTATAAATGAACCGAAGCAAAGTCAATGCCATCAACAGCTGAATTATGTATGAAATCAGTTCCGAGAACATCAGCCCATCCTCCAGGGTTTACTTCCAGTTTCTCCACATTTTTGGGCCCATAAAACCCTTCGAGCCCAACCGTCACCATATGATTTTGGTCCAACCTCTTGGTGTATGCAGCCATTTCAGTTATCCAAGCCTATTCAATATTCAAAGATACAAGGAAGTTAGAATACATTCAAACTAAGTGTAACAGGGATTTAAAACCATTTCCTTTCATCCAAGCAATTATTCATTCACCTGAAGAATGAAAGACGAAGAATTAGATTCACATCGTGGTTCGTTTATAAGCTCCCATGCGAAGATAGCTGGTTCCTCGGAATATCTGACTCCACTCAACGAGTTCTTTCTCGTTATGATCGACTACAACATACAAAAAAAACAAAGCAAAGCAGAGAGTTAGACATCAAAAAGTATATTCCCAAAAACATACTATAACAATTGTTCCAGCAGCATGATGATGTACACAATTAGAGATACCTTGATGTAAGCTTTATAGTAACCCTTAATTGTAGGATCTTCATAGAAGGGGTCAGCTGAGGATGTGATGTTAACTCCAGCTTCCTGTGCCCACTTAACATACTGTGCTTTTCCACCAAACACATTCAAATCGTTCACTAGACTCAGAATCAATCGTATACCATTCTTCCTTGCTTCCACTACCACATAATCTAACGCCTGTATGTCGCACAAACATATAACAAAACATATGATCGATCAGTATATATATATATATAATATCGATTCATATTCACAAGGTTACGTTGGTTTTGATGCTGAAACGAACTTTCATGACTTTACCGACTAAGTTAATAGTTTCAACATATTAGGGATAAAAGTAAGAGGATAGGATAAAGTTATGACATTAATTATTATTACTCATGTTGCCTAAATTAGGACTAGTTTCTACCAACTCCCTGGCGTTGACATTAATTATCTTACATGGGTTCACACTAAAAGTGGTTGTGTTTGGAAGTAATTAAGGTTGGTTAGTCGCAATCTTTATTCGATTTTTTTGGAATAGAACGGATCAACAAGATTAGCAACATACATCACCAACCAAAACAGGGTCAATGTCAACAAGTATCTTTCCCAAAGTTGTTGCACTAATCAAATCAAGCCACCAACCTGACCATTATCAAATTGGTAATACCCAATTTACAAGGAAAGCAGAGCGTAAAAAGTAGTACTAGTACAGGAATAATTAGATGCTGCAAAAACATCACATACGACCCAAATCAGCAATCTTCAAATTTCAAATTTCTAACTAACTCATAACACTGTCGAATTCATTTGAGAGACGATTTTTCAAAAGTCAGATTATTGGATTGACTCTATTTCAAGAGTCTTTCGAATTTGTTATTAAGACGGTTTTGCCAACCCATGTACCAAAACACTCGAGATATAAACCGTTTAAACACTTTCTCCGATGAAAGTTATCACCTTAGCTTGACGATTATAATCAAAATTTTCAATACCGAATCAAACAGCCAATCAATTTCCTCATCAATTCCTAAAGCATAAATTCAACAAATTCTCCAACGTTGAAACAAACAAACATGCAGATGGTGTATGTTACACGGCTACTATGCTCTACTAGTATTCTATTGGCCCGGTACACCCATATATTAAAGTAATACACTTTTTTTTTCTCCCTTTATTCACTTTTTTAATAGTTCAAAATTTGAGAAATACTCCATAAAGTTGTGTATCCATTGCAAATAAACAACGTCAACCCAAAATTTCTACGTACAAGAATAACATTTTTCACACCAATGTTCACATACGAGCATGGACAAGATTGAACCTGAATATTCTTTTTATTTCAATCATTTGTTTACTTATATTTAAATGACTGACACGGAGAGGTAGTAGTAAAGGCTAATAGCTTAATATGGAGTACTTGCTAGGCCAAAGTTTCAGAAAAGAATAGTCAAGGTTATTGATTTTTGTCACCGCCTCCATTAATATGAGAATATGATCGAGATATATTCTAGAATATGCCCAAGAGGTTAATTAGAGACATATTCATGTCAAGGTTAATTAGAGAAATATTCACTTGAATATATCATAAGATATTGAAATATAAACTCTTATTTTTCATACTTAGAATATTAATATTTTCATTGTTTCTCTAATTAACTTCTTAACATGTGTTCTTGAACACGTTTTAGAAAAGATTTTAAATATAATTTTGGATAGTAATTATCGATGCAGCTCATTTAATTTGAAACTGAAACGTAAACCGACCTGAAGAGCTTTATCATTGAAGACACCAGGAGAAATCTGCAAGGAGTTGGTGCCAGGACCATCACTAAAAGCCCAAGTCCTACAAACATTCAAACCCATTTGAGCAGCTTTCTTGAACATAATAGACACTTTATCCTTAGAGGGTGGCTCCAACAACCAATATGAATTCCACCCATTCACATACATCCTCGACTGACCTTGACGACCACGACCACCACCACCACCACCCATTTTCCGTCCATTATTATTACTATCGGGAGCATCCATGATGACGACAAAGTGTGTAGGATCACCAACCCCAACAAAACCCATCTTCTTTTGCCATAAAACTAAGGGAAACTCAAAGTCTATGTTTAAATTGAAGTAAAGAAGGGTGGTGATTAGAGCAAGCCCTAGAACTGGGTATAAACATCTTTCTCTCCATTGTTGTTTCATCATCGTGTTTATTCTTAACAAACTCCTTCTCCTCATACGTTCGTTACCTTTGGTCTGGACGTGAGGCACACCGAATATATATATGTTAGTTTTTTTTGTTTTCTGGATGTTATGGTAGAAGGGTGCACCTTTATATATATATGTATGAAGGAAGGAAGGAAGGAAAGAAAGAATGAAGGAATGGATGAAGGGTAAGTAATAGTATGGTGAGGGGTAAGGGGTGAGGGGTGGTGATATAAATAAATGAACGCGGGAATTATTTTGAAGGGTGTACCAACATATCCACTGTTGCTGTGTTATTTCTAGGTGACTTGAATTGGTTTTGTTTTTATGCTTTCAAACGACCATGCATCTTTTATTTTTATTTTTATTTTTATTTTTATTTTTATTTTGTAGGTAGATTAGGTATTGTTTACGACATTTTCCTTTTTGGTTGGCTTTGATTGACTCTTGTTTTATAATTGTTGATTTGGTAGTTTCCTCTTTATTTTTTTCCTTAGGAGCAAAGAAATTTAGCTTAATCATTTTGAGTTTCCACTAATTTTTGTAACTTTTATTTTATTACATGTATATTTTGCTTCCATCATTTAGAGTTTTTTTTTTAAAAAATCAAATTATTTGGCTGAAAAAAATTAAAAGCCTTATTGTATGTTAGTAATTTTTGTATATACTCACTCGTATACTTTTATTTTCACATAGTACTATATATTTTTAGATTAGACTCCAATATACTATTTTCGTCTCAATCATTTGTTTAGATACTTTCATGGAGTATTATTTGTAAGGTGTATTTTAATCAAAGATAAACAAATGACCGATACAGATAGACTAAGAAATAGTACTAGTATATATGGAGTATAACGTAAATTTATCTAGCCATTTCATTTTTCGCTATCCACGAGTCAATCTAGCCATTTCATTTTCACAAAATCTTGGGAGAGACGGTCTTTCAGTAACTTATTGAGAGACCACTCTTCAGTACCACTCTATGTCATATTCGTATCCTTAAATAAAAACTTTGTTTTGTATCTGTTTTTATAACAAGCGTATCATCTTTATATTTGTATACTCTTTTATGTTAATTGTACTTACTTCTATTAGGTTTAGTACCACTGTTACTTCCATTTGTACTTAGTCTCTCAATAAAGTTAATGAGAGACCATCTCTCAAGAGACCTACTCTTTCATTTTTCGTTGTCCACAAGTCACGAAATGATGTTTTTAATGATCCTTTTTTTTCTCCATCCTCTTATTACCAATCCTCTTATTACTAAGAGAATAACACTCTAGGCAAATTTTTCCTCCAAAACTCCTTTTTTTAATTATGGAAACGACTAATTAAAGAAATAAACCACCAATTAATTTTCTTATAATTATAAAACTCAAATAAATTAAAATATTTATGATAAAAAAATAGAAAATATAACAAAAAATATTCGCAAGTTTATATAAAATTTTTATTCATGTTGATTAAAAGAGTCAATTAATTATGTTAATTGAAAATGACATTTTCATTTTCTTTTTCTATATATTCATGTATTATAATATCAAGGCTTGGTATCCTAATATATATGAACTCCATAATACAAAATATACAAGGCTTATCACAAAAAAAAAGAATATTAGTTACTTTAATTTTTTATTTTTTATATATTCCTTTCAAAACCATTCAATTGAATGAGATTTACACTAGTTATGTACGGAGTATTATGGAGTATATTTTTAAGTTGTAAATATTATTTGTGAGACCTTGTTTTATAATAAATGTAAATATGTGTGTTATGATTAAATATTTTTGTTTGATTAATTGTTACAGAGGTTAAAATTTTTGCAAGTTTGACTTTAAATAATAAATAGTGTTTGTGTAGATTGGATTGGAGCGGATATCGTAAGTATACTACTCCCCGTACATAACTACAATATGACACTACCTATCATCTGATCCAAAGGTTAACATTTTCACAAAGTTTAAGAAATGAAGTAAAAAAATCCTCAAAAGTCATATATATGAGACCATCTCACGTTAATTTACCGTGAGTACTTTCATATAAAAGGTGGTTACAAAATTTGTAAGTACTTTCTATGTGAGAAGTCTCACGATAAAATTACTATAAGACGGTCTCACAAGAGAGTTACTAAAAAAAATAATAAGGATGTTATTCATAAATTAAGGTCTTATAGCTAGCCCTATCATCATCCATACCTTTGTTTTGTTTCAAGTGATATCGCCAAGTGGTACTTTTAAAGGTATTTCCACCCTAATCCATCCAAATTTCCAACTTCCATCTCAATACTGTTTTTTTATAAGAAATGATTTTGTAAGAGTATTATTCTTTTGACGTAACGGCGCAACTCCTCAACATTATTCCTACAAAACAACTACTGGTAGTATACTTGTATATCGGTACATGGATGTACTATCTTACTCTCAAAATTTAGATTGTTGTAATTCAGACACCAAAAACAATGGTGGTCAAATTAATACCCGTTACAAAGAGGAAAAAGGGTAAATTATAATGGGGGAATATTATTAACACATATGACCCTTGAAAATATGATACAAACTCAACACGAGATTAATGGACTTGCTTGCATTAAGGTTGAATGATCTATTTTGTAATTATGTAGGCAAGCATGAATACGATACAAGATTTAATTGGGTCAAGTTTAGGTTGAGATGAAAAAGACAAACCTATCTACAAAGTACTACATTAGTCTATGCATTTTATCTTCCGTCGTCACATAAATATAGACTCTCCGAATATAGACTTGACACAAATTAAAAACCCGACTCAAAATTAAAGGGTTAGGATTGAGGCTCGCTGACCCATTTATATATGTATGTAAGTGGATCAACAAAATATTTATTTGGGTCGTATTTGGTTTGAAGCATTTATGACCAAATCTGTTTGTCATGATCTAAATATGACACGACTCAAAATTTTATTAGCAGTAAATATACCGCTAATAAAATTTGAACTCACCTACTCTGTATAATAGTTTGTACATAATTGTTAAATCCATTTGATTTACAAGTTAGCAACATTCAGCCATCCTAATTACAAGTTAAATCTATTTGATGATTCCATCTCACTATATTTACATTTTGGAGCCTTTTTTTAAATAATACTCGTAATAATAATTGTAATGGTTTTTCTAACGTTAAGATGTTAATTAGAGAAGGAATCTCATTGATGTTATTTAAGTGTGGTAATTATTAGTTAATATTTCAATTTCTCTTGATAAGATCATTGTAATTCTTTCTCTAATTAGCATAATCTTAACGTGTCCCTAGCGGATACATGTTAAAAAAATTGCTATACTGACATGATTTCCTCCTCCTATGTGCAATTGTGCAAATATCCATTAAATAACTTATAAGTCCATATCAACAAGGCAACAACTCCGTACATGAAATGTTGAATTTTTCCATTTTGGTTGGGAGATTTGATACGCTTTGCTTTGCTGATTTAATCCAAATATACAATTACTTGTTAGTTGGTGGACTAATAGCGAGACTTATATGTTTTGTACATGGAAGTTGCCTTAAAATATTACTCATATACTCTTACTCTATCTACTTATCTATATCTAAACCATGAATATATTCTTTATTTTTGTATCTTTTAATGGTAATAACGGTAGTGAGAGTCGGAGTATTACGAGTAAATTTATTTTCTTAATTACTGTTATGTTTCACACTACTATTTGGTGTTGTCTTTATGGAGAATTATTCGTATAATTTATAACTACGATTTAATACCCTTTAGTGGTATGAAATTTGTGTAAATTGTTGTCTTTTACGCATATACTCGTATGATATATCAATCCTCTGTCAAATTATTATAACGAGTAAAATATTATTAATTCATTTGGATAAAAATAACAAAAACAATCATCTTGGGAACAATGATGCAAATGCTTCATCTCTCTATGTATGTATATATCTAAATGATAAATATTTAACTCGTTATATTAATGAGACCGATATAAATTTGGGAGGTGATCAATTCTCTGAGGTACTCGTATGAATTAGCCATTATTCAACGTTGTTGTTTTTGACAATTATTTGTGTAGTAACGGTGACAATATGTATAGGTCATACTTATGTAATTTATAATACTAATAATTGCGACGGTCATTTTCTGTTAAATGGTTGACCAGGCCAGTTGCTAGATGTTCATCTTGAATCAGTGTCAACTTAAGCACTCATCTTACCTAAACATAATTGCATTATAATTCTCACACAATTTAACTGAAATTAATTGTCTTAGTAAAAACATTGATCATATCACGTCATAATTAAAGTTTACAAAAGTCCACCGGTAATGCACGGTCAAATGCTCACTCTTTAGATTATATTTTTCCATTGAATATGTCTTAATGTAGTGGTTAAGAGTTTAAAACTACTAATCCCTTGAACAATAAATCGCGGGTTTGAATTCTTCCTATATTATAACTTGACTAAGTGTGTTTTGTTGAACAACAATGATTATACTTTCCCATTGTCAATTTATTTATATTTAATTAATTATTTTGAGAGGATTTTAGTTAGAGCAAGAGTAATGCTAATATTAGTCGTCTCTCTAAATTTTTTGTTTTATTTCAATAATACGTGCATTAGTATATACAGATTGGAAATTAATATACGATAGATAGTAGATACACGACGTATATGTAAGCGATAGATCGATTGTGATATAATGAAATCATACACAGTAAGATTTGGTATTAATGTACAAGCCGAGCCAACTCATCTCATCTTATGTTGTCTAATCAAGCCATCTTAAGGGTGAAATGATAAGAGTATACTCTTCTTATAGTATAAGACGGTCTTATATAATATAGTATTCCGTAGTTTTTTTAATCATAGACTCGTAGTAGGCAGAAGAGACAAAATAATGGGTAGAATTAATATTTGCAATTGTAAAGGGAATTTGGATGTTTGGTTTAAATGTTTGATGTACTTTTAGTGACTAAAACGGATAAGACGTACAATCCTTGTTAATTTTATACTAGTACTGTATGTGTATGAGCGTATTATGTAGGGAGTATGTAGTTGAACGTTATACATAGTTTGGTAATATTAATGTCTGCTGACTGAAGTAGCAGCCTAAGCTATCTATCAATTGGTTTGAAAATTCACAAGTATGAAATCACATTCATTCATGAATCATGATTCATCATCCATCTTTACGTAGGTGTTTAGAAAATTGTGTCGCTACTATTTCAACGAATCAATCAAGATTATATGCATTGGAGAACGAGACTATAACAATTTAGTAAGCGTCATTCACCGTGTATTAATTAGCACGCTTCTTATGACTTTTTTTAACTTCCCTCATCAGTCAAATAATTGAAGTAAAAAATGTCTTCCAAGCTCCATTTACCTACTTAATCTGTCATCTACCCTTTGGTGCTACTATATCTAAGCTCACATTTTCTAGCTACCATTATTTCCAACTCCTTGTTGATTTTTTTGCCCAACACTTGTTCATCAGTATTACTTCGTCCGTTTGTATTCAAAGGGTATGCTTTCTTTTTACACTTGTAAAATAATATTAAAAATACAATAATTAGAGATAAATTAATATTTAATTATCCAAAGTGTACTTTTATAATGACATATTGTGTGAATATGTTAGTAGAAAAAGGATAATTTGGTAAAAGAAAATGAGTCAATTGGATTTGAACGACCCAAAAAGGAATATGTACCCTTTTTGGATACGAACGGAGGGAGTATTATTTTTTTGGTTCAAGGGATTTACATATATAGTCGCATTACAATATAGGGATAGTTGGTTCGAACCTAGGACCTAATGTCCAGGGTACTTAATTTTAACCACTAGATTAAGACATTTTCGATAAAATTGTTGATTGGTACTATTGGTTAGTTACATACAGGTACTAGCATTAAAATTGTTATCAACGAGAAAAAGTTTCTTAATCAACTACCCTAATAACTTTGTAAGTATATCGATTGCTTAGATAGTTAATGAGGTACGATTAGACGGTTAGACCTATCGACAAAAGACGAAGGACCCGAAAAACCTAATGGACTTAATAACTAAATTAAAGTACGTAGGACAGTGAGAAGAAAATGTGATGCATGGAAATAAATGTGTATAAAAATACACAACTCAATTACGTAGGACACTAGGACGACTAGGGAGGGAATGGACTGAGTCTTGTTCTTGTACATATACAACGGCCCAGTAGTAGTACTACCCATATGTATTACTCCAAGAGGCTTTTTGACTTAAAATAGTTTCCTTTGCGACCTTGTTGATCGTAGGCACGACCTGCTCAGACGAGCTACATTATATTGTCTCTCAATTGTACTCCGTAGTATGTAGTGGATATGTTCAACGAAACTACTATACTACGACTATAATTTAAACCTAACCATCATCGTATTTATCTAGCACAAAAACATAAAACTAATTAGTCAGACTAACAACTAAATCAATAATAGAGTAATTGACTAGTTAGCACGGATTAGCTACTTTAGATTCATTAGAGTAAAATAATAGAGTTTTATGACATGAGAGGTGGTGATGATAAATGGCCGGGTCAATAAGTCAGAATTTATTACTTAAGAGTTGGGTTTATATTCATCCGATTTTTGTACCATGTGTTAAGGATCGTTGGAATCTCTGAAAAACGTGTATATACACTTCAATTTGAGCCGTTTCTGAGGTCGAACCGACCTGGATGTCATTGACATTCGCTCTTGGTACCATGTGTCAAGGTCGCTTCAGAAGGTATCTCATTCGTTTTCAAACCCAAAAAACACCTAGACGTCAGTTTTTCACGATTAACAGATTTCGACCGACGCTTGTTAATCCCATATCGCGACACCATCAAATGTTCTCCGTTGCTGCTAAAACTTTGTGGGGTTATTTTCAATGACCTAGGGAATAAGTCGTGCGATTTTCGATCCGTTTTGTTTCAGACCCCAAAATCTCCAAAAAAAACGTGTACTGTATGCTCCAATTTGACTCGTTTCGGAGGTCGAACGGAGTTGGATTTTACTTTCATCTGATTTTGGTACCATCTATCAAGGGTCATTCCATAAGGTATCTCGTTTGTTTTCAAGCCCAAAAAAAGGTATACATCGCTTTTACACGACTATCAGATTTTCGACTGGTGTTAGTTTATGTCTTATCGGCACCCTCGAATGTTCTCTGCTGCAGCTAATATTTTGTGGTGTTATTTTCAATGACCCGAGAAATAAGTCGTGCGATTTTTGGCCTTTTTATTTCGGATCCCAAAATCTTCGAAAAACGTGTATTATACACTTCAATTTGAGCCGTTTTAGAGGTTGAACGGAGTTGGGTTTCATTTACATCCGATTTTGGTATCATGTGTCAAGGGTCGCTTCAGAAAGTATCTCGTTCGTTTTCAAGCCTCAAACAAAGGGTACACGTCGATTTTATACGATTTTCAGATTTTCGACCGATGCTAGTTCATCTCTTACCGGTGTCCTCAAATGTTCTCCGTTGCTGCAAAAATTTTGTGTTATTATTTTCAATGACCTAGGGAATAAGTCGTGCGTTTTTCGGACTTTTTGTTTCGGACCCGAAATCTAAAAAAAGGTGTATTATATATACTTCAATTTTAGCCGTTTTGGAGGTCGAACGGAGTTGGATTTCATTTTCATTCGATTTTTTGATCCATCTGTCAGGGTCGTTTCAGAAAGTATCTCGTTCGTTTTCAAGCCCAAAAAAGGGTACACGTCGCTTTTTCACGATTATCAGATTTTCACCCGATACTATTTATCTCTTACTGGGACCCTGGAATATTCACTGTTGCTGTTAAAATTTTGTGTTGTTATTTTCAATGACCTAGGGAATAAGTCGTGCGATTTCCGGCCTTTTTGTTTCGGACCCCGGAATCTTCAAAAAACGTGTATTATACACTTTAATTTGAGTCGTTTCAGAGGTCGAACGCAGGTTTCATTTACATCCGATTTTGGTACCATGTGTCAAGGCTCGATCGAGGTGATTGAGTGTTGACAGTAGAATGAACCTCCCTGTATTACTTTACAACACTCTTTCAACATTATATTTGGTTGCTGGAATAACAACTAACAGTCTATGGAGTGCATGTACATCCATCTCATGAACCCAATTCCTGGTCAACTACTCAACTCATACTCTCATAGACTGATATACTGTAAAAATTACATTACATTTCTATACTGATGCGCTTCTGAAGAGTACAATTTTACAGAAATAATACAGTACATCTCATTAATTCTCAGATCAGATCCTATGCTAATGCTATGATCATTCTCCTTTAAGATTATTCATATGGTGTGTTGCTGTAAATGTCGGTGAATTTTCAAGGATGGCTTAAAAATCGTTGTAAACAACGAAATCCCAAATGATTAGCACAAAACATCTCCAATTCAACACCACCTCTTTCCCTACACACATCCTCTTCGATCCGACCGATTACTTCATCCCAATCCAAACAATCCCAGCCCTCCATCCTCATCGTCCTCTCCCCACAAATCCCATCCATCACTTCCTGCAACGCCACGATCCTACGACTCAGCCTCCTCCTCAGCTCCCTTACACCCGGGTCGAACCCTGGTATAGAATCCAGCTTCAGCAACTGACCCATCAATGCTTCATTCATCCTCATCTTTTCCTTCTCGCTGCTCCTCACTGCATCCACTGTTTCCTGTAGTTGGATCAGCCCTTCCAGCCTGTCTGCCTCTGCTGAGATAGACCACAGCTTTTGCAGTAGGTTGCGGACCGAGTGTGCCCTGTAGGCTGCCTGTATCTTGGCAGCTGCAGTAGCTGAGTGATCGCGGAAATGGACCGTGATGGGGATTTCGCTGGTTTTCGGAGGAGGGGTGGGAGCCTCATTTCGGAATGTATAGGTGACTGTTGATGGTGTTGATGAAGCCGAGTAGCGAGTTTTTCGGTTGGATTTCATGGTGACTGACTGCAGTGTCTACAGAGTGAGAGGATGCTAATCACTGTCAAAGTGTCTAGGATAGAAGAATAGTATAGAGAATAGAAGGGGAAAGTAAGGTGGAAAACAATGGGATGGAGAGATGGAGTAAGTATTAAGCTTCCTGGTCCCATGCTTTATTGACATGTTATCATGTGCATAGGCCCCCATAATCATACCGTTATGTCCCTTAACGTCACTTTAGGAAATATCTCGCAAGTATGGAGGGTATGTTGCACTTTTCCTTTAGACTATCCGTTCGTATACGTAGGATATGACTCGAGAAATCATATCATTAGCACTGGCGAAAGAATAACACAGTTTTAGGCCTTATTCTTTTAAACCGAAGAGCATTTATAACGGAATATGACGAAAGACCGGTTGGTAAATGAGGATTAGAATGCAAATTGGTGAATGGTGATCTATCTTCGGAGTCGTGAATGTTACTCTTTTAGGTAGAGTGGTAGACTGTGGATTCATGATGATGACTGAGTCAATACTGAAAATGAAAAGTTGGTGAGTAACAATATGTCATACAGTAATAATTTAGATTGGAAATTTGAAGGAGACAGGTTTGAAGGTGAAAACGTAATTACATTGATTGGTCTTGGTCACAAAGGTACAACCTACAGAATACGTACTAGACTGTCGAGCAAATACAGGTTGAAGACAGTGTAAAACTGTGTTCTATATTTGCACGCCCTAAGTCCAAAGAGAAGAAATTTCCGTTCATTGTACTTTCAAAAGCCAGTGGAAACGGGTTCGTTTACAGTGCTGGGGATGGCAAAATCTTTCCTGTGCATGTTCCAAATCCAACATTATAACCATTTCCCTGCAACAAAATCTCCAATGTCAACAATTACGTTTCAATTGCAGAAGTGGTCAACAGCCAAAACTCTTTTTTTTTTTAAATGTTGCAAGAATATGCAGATTTCCAAGTGTCCCAACTTTTGGGCAAATCATAACTACTGCATTACTTCTATTTGTCGCTTGATCTATTCCCTCGAAAGCACCACAAATGTCCGATATATTTGCATAAAATTGATACTAATAACTGATTATATACTCCTATGTTCAAACCCAATAGACTATTCATCATCTGTGCAGTATGTGGACGACGTATAAGCCAGTAAGCGGTGAGTCGGTCACCGTGTCAGTGTGTCACACTTATTTATCGTTCAAATGTAGCCCTAATATTTCCAGGACAACCAAGTCCACCTTTCATACTAGCTAGAAGAGCAATTTCTTAAAATGCCACAAATGACCAATCTGCCGGCATAAATTTAGTATTAATAAATTATGGAGTTCATTCACCAATGGTCGACACATGAAATTGGTGACCAAGTCAATAAATTTTCATTTTTCTTATTTTACCATATCCCTGGAAGGCCAATGAAGTCCACATTTCATACTAGCAAGAGGAGCATTTTCATAACCTGGTCACGAATGGCATTATTTTCTTCCTGGAAAAAATGACTCATGTACCACTTCAGAAAATCTTCACGAAATTGCCTTCTACCAAACATGCACATATAAATATAAATCTGACTAACAGATTCATTGTACCTAACCAATGATTCATGATTTAGGAATGATGCAGGCATCCGTATCTTCTTCCATTTTGACATTTCTATGGATGAGTCAAAGATTGTTCAGCATTTTTGTTGTAGTTACCGTAACTAATACAGAAAGTAAAGATGTAGGAGTATTTTATACTGGTTGATTTTGAAAATAGAAACACAAAGTGACATTTATTATCGTAGCAACAAATATTCTGTTGTGTGGATGTGTTAGTCATGTGATACTCTTACGCAACTCTAAATATTACGATGGGCAGAGAGTGTGAATGTAACAAACCTTGCAGATACCAGTAAAGATGACCTCGTCTCCATCTTCAAGAAAGGTTCTAGATGTCCCATTTACAGAAATTGGATTTTTTCCATTCCATGTCTGCTCGAGCAAGCATCCAAGAGAATCAGGATCCTGTCAGAGAATTATTTATCTCAGTTTCTTTGATCATGTAAGACAACCACTAACATAATGCCAAAGAATACAGCTTTTCCACCAGAAAGTTAGTTGAAATAATGCTACAAGGCAGGTGAACCATAACTTACAGGCCCACTAATTGTTCCAGTGCCAAGCAGGTCACCAGGTCTTAAATTGCAACCATTTACTGTGTGATGAGCAAGTTGCTGTGTCACTGTCCAATACCTGCATCGAAATAATAAGGAAGATGTGTTGGAACTTGTAATAGAGTTACAAGACAATAATGTTTCTGCTTGGAGAGATGTTAGTAGCTCTGCAGCAGGACAGACGTGAAGGGTATACTTGACAATATTGTATGTACATAACATTGGATAACTACAAACTTGATGAATAATGGCAAATTTCAGTAGCATGAATTGGCCTCTCGATAATTATATGCAGCAGTTTTGTTCGAGAGGATGATTACATTGACGATCAACCTCTCGATAATTATTTTCAGCGTTTTTGGGGCCAAATTATTTCAAGCCTATAGAGTGGAGCACTGCAGACAGAAAAGAGACCATGCCAGTAAATTTGACAGTTGACAAGAAAATATACTCACAAATGCTTAAAATTACTCTTTGTCACTACACTGGGCTCAAGACCAGCAGGTTTAAGTTGAACCTTGCATCACGATAAACTGCTGTTAGTTAATTGAAATAGCATAGCAGAATAGAGATGTCTACCAGACCAGTTGTTAAACCAAACAGAATTATGCACTACCTCCAATTGTATGTCAAAGTTTTTAGAAGTCTTCTCAGTTAAATATGGCAGTGGCGCAGGTTCCTACAATAATGCAGCAGCAAAGATCAAAAAGTGACACATAGACTTGCAAAGATGTTACAAAGGATATTCCCGAGTTTTGAAATGACAAACTGGCTAAAAACCAATCACCTGTATAGGGGGATCGCAAGCAAAAGGCTCTAAAGCATCTAAGGTCACAATCCATGGAGATACAGTTGTACCTAGGAGAAGAAATTATCTGCCATTATATCTTCCGATTATGTATCACAAAGCTTTGAAAAATTAAGGAAAGTTGCATATCATCATACCAAAACTCTTCCCTAGGAAAGGTCCGAGGGGTACATACTCCCAGCCCTGAATATCTCTAGCTGTGGAATACACAAATAAATTCAAATATGACTAGTAAAACTTTATGAAAGACAAGAATCCAATTAAAAGTTGGTATCAAGATTTTAAAAAAAAACATATACCACTCCAGTCATTCATCAAAACAAGTCCAAAGATGTGATCAGATGCATTATTGACATCAATGGATGTTCCAAGGTCATTTCCTGGACCAACTATGGCTGCCTGAATGATAAAAGACCAACCTTACTCATTAGTCATGTGAGAGAAAAAAGGAAGTATACATATATTTAGTCAGTTTTAAGCATCCAAAATAATAGTTTGAAACAACTTATGAACTTGAAATTGCATTTTGTTGGCACTATAACATGGAGATTTGAGGCAAATGTAGTATAGCTATACCATTTCCAGCTCAAAGTCCAATTTCCTTGAGGGGCCAAAGTACGGTGGAGATTTACCAGTTGGCGGCCCTTGTCCCCTAGAAAAGGAGAAAAAAGAAACAACTTACAGAATTAACCAGAATGACAGGTAAATAAAGCACAGAAAAACAGCAATGCAAGATATTCCATGAAGGGGAATCAGGGATAGAGACATGAGTAGGAAAATAGGAACTCAGTTATCATTTGTTTCTTCTCTATTAAGGAATGCAAAATCAACGGCTACATTCAGTGGGAAGCTCTTACATGCATCTTTGTACAGTAGCAATATATTGTTTACGCAACCAGTAGTTCCTAAAAACGGTTAATGGTAAAACATTCATTTAAAATCTGCTGACCTTGGTCTCACTATATCAGTTCCTGAGATGACCACAGATGATGCACGCCCATGATATGCAATAGGAAGATTGAACCTGCGATAGGTTTTGGTTATCAGAGATTAATACAGTCAACGTTATTTCTTCATGGATGCAAGAAAAAAGGCATACCAGTTGGGATTGACTGGGTTCTCTGGGCCACGGAATATGAGTCCACAGTTTCTTGCATGATGCATGGATGCAAAAAAATCAGTGTAGTCTCCAATGGTCATAGGAACAAGCATCTCCACCTTGCTCTATGCAAAAGAGACACAGACATGGTGAAAGTTACAAGAGACAAGAACTACTAATTCGACTAAAGCATACAATCAGAGGTGAGCGTAGTACCATAGGAATTAGTGCTTTTTGCCTCAAACTTTCTTCGTCACGCAAAGTTGATTCTGTATCTATAACCAAGAAACAAAAACCCAATTAACTCAGTAATATGGCCCCAGTCTAATCAGATCCTAGTCAGAATCTCCAAGTAACCTCAATTCTTCATAAAACTTGACAGATAATACATAAACTCAAATCAATTAACAGGCATGTAAATGCAAGAAAAGACAAAGATAGTACCAGATAGCAGCTTCTGAATGGCAGTGCGTGCCTCCTTCCATGCGGGTCGTCCCATTGACGAAAATTTATTCAGTGTAGGCTGTACCAAGACATAATTGCTCTTAATAACAGAAGCTTTATCAATGAAAAGTTCGCAGAACATAGATTTCTTCCAACAGTTTCCATTGTTGCCATTCACAAACCGTGCTTAATACATGAATGCAAGTTTCTAATCACGGTCCCCATTAGACATTCTAGCTAGGTCAAAAGAGGCCACTTTTTATCGTGTAACATTCTCACGAAGTACACTACGGGATTTATTTAGATGTTGATATTAAAATAAGTCATGATTAATAAACTACACCAATTTTACAAATTACAATACACGTCAAAGTATATGGACAAATCATTGGTTAAAATGGATGAAATCTGAGGAGTAGAGTGAGTAGGGCAGTCAAAAGTGGAATACCATAGAGCAGGACGCTGGATGCCATGATATATATGGAGCATCAATACTACAGACTTAAAATACGATCAAGCACCATTAAATAAAATTATGAACCATACAAACAGTTCAAACAAGCTCAAATGCTGTACATTTGTTTTACAACTAAAGTGAATCATGCATTGTTTGTGGCACACAAAAAAGAGTAGTTTTCATATTGCAGTTGTAGTGTTCATAACCCATAAGTCAGAAGGTAACAGATACGGAGTAATACGGAAACCAATCTCATCCTTTAGACACAACATCTAGACCCGCCAAAAAGTGAATCGTGTAGAGTTCCTATTTTTTTTCCCTATTTCTATTTTGAGCCGAGTTTGCTTTTGTTCCCTATTTCCTTTTTAACCTACACATTTGTGGTTAGCTTTACCCTCACATTTCTCGCTTCCTTTTTTTTGTGAGTCACTCATTCTTTCCAAAAATCTTTATTTCGAGGATATAGAGTTTGAGTCCACACTCCACAGTGCCCATCCACTATGGGATGGGTTTTAACCCACTTTTAACGGTCATTCCAGGTTCAGTTAAAAAAGTAACGGGTTAATTCGTACTAGTATTATTTTGGATTGGCTTTGGGATTTGGCTGGTTTTGACAGGTCTAACTACATCCCAATTTGTAACCTTAACCTCTTTACCTACTATGTACACAGTGCTTCATCTAAGATAGTGATAACAATTACTCTCACTATTCAAATCCAAACTACACATTTCTCTTTTACACATTTGTGCAAGTTTTGCACCACCAATATCTTTCATTTTACATTAGCAAAAATTATAAATAAAAAAATGATATTCCTAATTTACTCATAAAAATGAATCATACCTTATCTCACGTGACTATATTTTCACTTGTAGATTGTCGAAATATCGAAAATTCTCTTTAGTTGTAAAAGTGTCAAAAAAAATGAAATGTATAGTTTCGATTCGAATGGAGGGAGTAGTTAATTACAGTAATCCGCAAGAACTAATTCCAGTCAAGATCACAGGTAAAGCTTTCACAGGTACGACACAACAAGTTCGTCTCTCACTACGTTGTTGAAAGACATAATACTAATAGGAAAAATTAAATCAAAAACTACCTCCATCATGCAAGAAGACTCTCATTAACGCTACCAGAAACCGTCTCTTATAGACTTTTTTCCGAAACAAAGCATATCTAATTATGGATACTCCTATACATATAAACTTGGTTCCAACAACAAATTTAGCACAAACATCGATTATTAGCACACGAATTAGCTATTAATCAGGATTATAAGCATCAAATTAGCTATTAATCAGGATTATAAGCATCAAACAGCTCAATCATGATTCATGCAGTATACTAAACAACAACCACAACAATTGAATTCGTCATACACAGGAATCAATCAACAACAACAACAAAAGTTGATGAAGGAGCAAGACCTGATGAAAGCAATCAGAACCGCTGAGAATCGGACCGGAGAATAAACCGGCGGAGGAGATTACAGAAAGGTCCAAGACGAAATCACCGATAGCAACACCCGGTCGAGGAGACGAACCGGGTTCAGGCTTGAAAACACCGTACGGAAGGTTCTGGATAGGGAAGTGAGAATCCGGCGACACTTGTACGAAGGACTTCAATTCCGCCATTGTTTTCGACGGAGAAAAAGGGTGGAGAAATTGATGAGGGAAGTGGTAAATGGACACTACATCGTTCTTTTGCTACAGTGGTGGTATTAAATAATGTGAAGTCGTGCGGGTAGGTAGCGGTAAATATTGGGTTTGCTTACGTTTTTGTAGGTGGTATCAAACAGTCAAAGATACGGGGAAGTCATAAATTACTGGGTCGGATGCGAATCTACGGTTGATAGATTGTGTAGACTGTAAAAAAAAAGGTGTGTTGGTAGGAGTAGTAAATAAATGTACTCACACCATCCTCGTTTTTTCTAATAATTAATAAATCGTGGACCATCCCGTCACCTTAGATTAATAATGATGGTACAACATTGTTTTTCATCAACTCTTCAGTAGGGCTCAACCAAATTATTTGATTGCCCGAATCCGTCGATTCAATACAAATATGATTCGTTATCTGATTCAAATATGATCTGTGAATAATCCATTTTAGAATAACAATATGGATTTAATATTTTATCTGAAAGTTTAAGATATAGGATCGGAGATGAATATCGATTTTGAGTTTTCGAATATCCGATATTTGATCCGAAACTTTGTTTTTCTTCCGTCTCGATCATTTGTAGTTTGGTTAAAATACAAATAATACTCCCTCCGTTCCAATGAATTATATACATTTGCTTTTTTGACACTATTTATAAGTAGGATGAATTTTCAATATAACTTCTCATATACTCCCTCTGATTCATTTGATTCTTTACGTTTGTTTTATCACACTTGTCAATGCATGTTTTGTTTTGTTTTTATCTTTATTTAGACATTATTAAAAATTGATATTCTTAATGCAT
Source organism: Agrostemma githago (assembly GCA_958450325.1). Classification (NCBI taxonomy): domain Eukaryota; kingdom Viridiplantae; phylum Streptophyta; class Magnoliopsida; order Caryophyllales; family Caryophyllaceae; genus Agrostemma; species Agrostemma githago. The sequence continues at coordinate 72,645,583 of OY288247.1, read as the reverse complement.
TCAGCATTAAAACAATTTTAAGAAGATCCCACATGACTATGTTTTACTTTATAGATTGGAAATTATATTAGATATTCTACCTACTCATGAATAGTGTCAAAAAGCAAACGTAAAGAAACAAATGAATCGGAGGGAGTATAAGATAAAATATATTCATGTGAGATCTTGTTTAAATCGTCTAATCGAATACATTATGAATATCAAATTTTTATAACTTTTAGTAATACGTAACTAAAGATATAGACAAAAGAAAACGAGTATCGATATACGTGCATAAAGCAAACGTATACAAATGGTTGGAACGAAAGGAGTATAATACCGACATGATCCACGGTGAGTCCACTTATTGGGTCATCATGGGAAGCTACTATACCTGACCCGACATTGACTTCCATATCTATCGGTTAGCACAATCCCTTACACGCCTAACGATGAGGACTAATTGGTCACCCTTAAACGATTACTTTGTTGTCTCAAGAGCACTCTATCTACATCGCGGTATCCATCCACATGCATCGTTCATCCACCTGGTCAACTCCGAGTACAACATATGAATGAGCTAGACAGTCAACTCGTTATCACTCTTACCAAACCATTATCTCGTGCACGGTTCCATGATCTTACCAGGCCACCAAGATCGATATTACTCTTTGACCGACGACTGTTGACAAGCTATCGCGCACCTATCAATGATAACCCGAACTCAATGGATGATTTCCCTTATCCACAATAATATCACTCGACGATTATTCAACAATTTGCCTTAGTTATTATGGGACTATATATTGAGCCCAAACCATTGATGATTGAAGAGACCTATATTGAACCATCGATTTGGACTCGACTATAACAGCAGGAAGCTTTAAACGAATTAGACTTTGCTTAAGCTCTCTACTCTCAGCTACATATTGTTGGTGTAGCAAAAAAGTAAGACATAATACTCCTCTATCATTTGATTAAAATACTACTCATAAAAGTAAATTAATGAACCGAAGATGTCTTAGCCTAGTGGTTAGGACTAGGTGCTATGAGACAGTAGGTCTCAGGTTCGAATCCCGAACACATAACAAAAGCATGATAATAGAGGATGATAGATTGGGTTTAAGCGATATTATCCTGTCGAGGCCCTTCCTAATTTAGGGGTGTTGGTGGCTTTTTTTTCTTCAAAACTTTCATTTGCAAAATATCACCAAATTGCACCTCACAGTCCCGGGCTGAACCATCGGCTCTGATACCACTTGTTGAGTCCGTAGGACGATAATAGAAAAAATGCAGGAGACTGACCCACAAATAACTGATGTTTCATCCTAAAATCAATTAGTGATAGGAAGAGTAGTCTCACTAGTTTATAAACTAGTATCCTCACCCTACTTTTACTGTGGACAATACTCCATCATATACATGAGAAGAGACCTCAACAATTTTATTTTGTCCCAAAATAATACTCCCTCCGGTTTTTTATTTTCGCCACATTCCCTTTTGCACAGAAATTAAGAAAATTGATAAAGTATGAATAAATAAAGAACTGATGATGAATTTTAGTGACTAGGCACAATGACTCATCAAACATAAAGGTATAAGTGTGTAAATACAATGGCAAATTGTGTAAATAAAGAAAAGCATAAGGACAATATGGTAATATACATAGGACAAAAAAGGAAAGTTAAGAAATGGGGCAAAAAATAAAAACTTGCCAAATAAGAAATACGGGGCAAAAATAAAAAATCGGAGGGAGTATATTTTTTTCCTAAAACATTTCCGACTAAAAGACAATATAGAAAATGAGGCAAAAAGTGGAATTTAATGTCATTAATTCAATTTTGGGATTAGCACAAAACTGTATGTATCATCCACAGTAGAGATCAGTCGTCGAGCATGCATGTACGGAGACATAGTTAGGAGATTCAATGAACATAGACGCTTGAATCGCAATGATTGGGTGCTACGAGTATTTGCTTGGAGTTTGGACATTTGAATTGAAGATCGACTTAGAGAGTTAGAGTTACATGCATGACTACGCTACGTCTTCCATTCTCCTCATCTCAGATCACACCATTACTTATTTACTTGGACCATCCTTACTTGAAAATACTTTGACTTAATCACTAATTTGTCGACGCTGTTAGCGATAAATGTTCTTTTAACACGTGTTATTATCTTAGTACGAGCATATAGATACGTGTAGTTTGGAGATCGGAGAAAATGTTGTCAAGTGTTAAGGATGGATATGCATGCATAGATTTTAACATCACAAAAACTCATAAATTATACGGTCTCTTTTTACCCTACCTGTATTTCATTGTAAGGAAATAAATTATTTAATGACCCCTTCAAAAATGAATTGTATCTATAATAATGGTCTCTATATGTTAGTTTCATTCGATATACGAGTATTATGTTTTAAACATGACAAATGAATGCCAACAAATGAGTTATCAAGAAAAATTGCATGCTATGATGCCATTATTTCACTAATTTTTAAAAAATATTTTAACTTCAAATTTTGAATAATATACAACAATTACAAAAATGAAGAATAATGAGTTTAAAGGTTGACACATTGTGGACATGACATAGGTCCACCCCGACGCGGCGAAGCGCGGGTTTTGGGGAGGCGATAGAATTTCCATATGAGATGGATCGAATAGAATTTTAAATCGAAGTAGGAGTCGCCACCAAATTTTATGGTTATTCGGAACCATTCGAACCCACTCTATGTCGTAGTGGACCATACTTAAAGCCTGGCCCATTTCCGATGTCAGAGTTTATTGGGTTCGTCCCTTAGCATATCGATACCGATGCCGACTGGGCGGTTAATCGTATATTGAATGACTCTCGTTGCCAATGGATTCGGACATCCGGAAACCATGGTTCTGAGTAAGGGGTGAGGGTACGTGTTGGGAAGTTCAGTGAGAACACCCAACCCCGCCCGCACTTAGCGGCCTTTACTAAGATATCGTTCGGTTTTGTGTACACGGGTTAGTTCGACGATGAAATGATATGCAGAGATTATTTTCCTAAGACATGTGAGGAAAAATAAATAAATGGGTTACTAAGTCGTTTAATGCATGTTAAACTAATAACGTCAAAGTTATTTTAGCATGTGAAGTTCGTTTTAGTCTAATAAAACGATAAAAAGAAAATAAGAGAATAATTTGCTACAAACACGAGAAAACGGGTTAGTAACGATTGAAATAATAATATATGAAATCGAGAAAATAAAAAATCAATCGAAAACTGAAAAATATTATTAAAACATTGTTTTGTATAAAAAACGATGTTCGAGAAAGAATAAAAAAGAACGAAAAAGACGCGTTTGGGCCGAGAGCCGCGCGACTCGCCCGAGACTCATGCGGGTCGCGTGGCGGCCTGATTTCGACAACGGTTTTCGGAAAATTTTGATTAAATCGCGTACGAATATCGCATAATTCGTACTCGACTTAATATTCTCGATATTCGTTATATTCGATAGTTGATTATCAAATATTTAGAATAGTTTTGGAAAAGATGTAAATTTAGAAATCGTTTCGTAAAATAATAAAAAAATAAACGAACGAAAAACTAAAAAAATAGAACCGGATCATACTCGTGCGCGAGTCGCCTGGACCGGGCGCGACTCGCGTGCGGGTCTGATTTTTTTATATATTTTTTGTGTTCGAAAATCGTTAATCGCGTACAAACATGAATTAATTTATACTCGGTCTATATTTTCGATATTCGTCGTATTCGATATTCGATTATGAAATCGATATCGAATATTCGGAATGACTTTAGAAAAGGTTTTGAAAAAGTTTGTTTTTGAACGAAAAATAAGAAAAAAGAATTTTGAACGAAAAGTTGTAGAAAAGGATTTTGAACGAACAAAAATAAAATGAAATCGTCGAAATCTTAATATAATTCTTTTTGATACGATATTCGATTATATAGAATCGATATCGTATTTTAAGAATATTTGATATATGAAAATAATTTTTAGTAGTATCGATATTAGAAAAAATAGAAAAAGACCGACAAAAGACCCATAAAAAAACGAGAAAAAGAGAAGAGAAAAAGAGAAGAGTCGGGTTTGATTTACACCCTCAACCTACATGCTTTGTTTTCTCGGGATAAGGCTCGTCGGGAAGTGGCTTAGACTTGAGAGCGTCGAGATGATGAGGATGAGTTAAGGTGTATCGGTTTTTTGGAGGTTTGGGACGCCGGGTTTGGCCGGCTTCGTCGGTATTTCGAGACTTCGGAAAGGTGTCGGGATTTGCTAACTATCGGGTTGTATGTAAACCGTGTGATGGGTGTGTGAAAACCGTGTATATTGGTTGAAAAATTGTTGTAATTGATGTCCCTTTTGTGTTGGGCGGGAGGTCCTATTTATAGGGAGTTTCCGACCTTGGTTTAGGCGAGTTTGAATACCGCTTAGGATAGGAAACGTAGAAGTTCGAGGGAAATAAGAATTCCTCTTTCTTGGCCAAGAAGAAAGGGAACACGGCTGACTTGAGGAGTGTTTGGCCGAGTGTTTTGCACTCGGTTGGGTACTTGAATCGGTTTCCGGATAGAATTCCTATTTGAGATCGAATTCTACCTTAAACGGAATTGTTTATTATTTTTGTATGGCTGATTTTTGTGGAGTTAGGGTCCGAATTGGACACGTGATTTATCACGGTCGGTCCGCAAGTCTCGGGAAATATCTTTGACCGGGTTTTGACTCGGTCGCTAAAAGACGGTTTTACCCCTGGTGACGGTTTCGACCCAAATTAGTGTTATTTGACTCGAAACGACCCACTGGGCCTGGATTTGAGGTTGGTTTTGTGAGATTTGTACTCCTTAAAATGTCTAAGCCAAATGTCCATGATTACAAGCCCATATCCGAGTCTGTCAAAGCACGTTTACGTCCTATCATCATCGGGTGTTTGGCGGGAACTACTATAGACACCTGGCGGTCAAAATGTGGGTGTCTACACACATACATCCATAACTCTTAAAAGGATATGAATTTCAATACATAAATTTGAAATTATGAGAAGGGGTATATATAGTTAACATGAATTATAACATAATGAATTGCAATTTCTCCATAATGAAGAAAATAACAAACCAAGATTCCCGGCCTAGGTGTAAGTGAGGGATCCGGGCATGTCCTTAAAAAGTGTTACGGGTATTAAATCCCCTATTAACTAAGAGAATAACAACTTACTAAAATGTTTCCTCCAAAAAGCATCATGCCTAATATAATACTCCCTTCCTTCATAATCAAATACACCAGTTGGTTTTTCACATTTACCGAGACGTGTTTTACATCATCGATATCTTTTATTTTACATTAGTAAAAATCATAAAAATTTGATATTCATGATGAACACGTAAAGACGAATTAAACAAGATCCTACATGACTATATTTTCTCTTGTAGATTGTCGGGAATATCGAAGATTCTCTTGACATGTAAATAGTGTCAAAAAGTCATATGAGTAATCAATAGATGAGAAAACCATTCAATTAAATTTCATAGAAGGCAAAAAAAAGTCAGAATAACTTGAACAAACTTATAACACAAAATCTTGGAAGAGACGGTCTCTCAATAACTTATTGAGAGACCACTCTTCAGTAGCACTCTATGTCATATTCGTATCTTTAAATGACAACTTTGTTTTGTACATGTTTTTATAAGAAGCGTACCCTCTTTATATTTGTATACTCTTTTATGTTAATCGTACCTACATCTATTAGGTTTGGTACCACTGTTACTTCCATTTGTACTTAGTCTCTCAGTAAAGTTAATGAGAGACCGTCTCTCAGGAGACCTACACCATCAAAGTAAAAGCAAATATAATCACTTCATTTTCTAAATAATATTTTTGCTTTTCGAGGTTAATCTCTCTTCAATTTTTTTTTCTTTTAAAAAACATAGAATTAATCTAATTATTTTTTTTAAAAAAATGCGCTATTAAACAATTTAAGATTATATTACTCATATGAGTATCAATTGTTAATATTAATTCGTATGTTTTAGGGCTCGCTTGGGATGGAGGTAATGTATTAAGGGGTAATGAAGCTAAAATGAACTAAAAAATGGAGGAGGATAGTGATGGTGCTAAGCGGAAATGAAAAAAAAAAAGATCAAAATGACACTAATATGACCTCTTTTGGGTAATACATTACTCCCCTCCCCCCATAATTAATGCATTACTCCCACATGGGGGTAATTGTTACTTCCTTCTCCCCCTTTACACCACAAAATACGGGAGGTGCTGTCTCCTCAGCCCGCTTTTCTGAACCCGAAGCGAGCCAGCTGTTAACGGAGCGAGAGTATAGAGTTAGATGTTGGCGAGTGTAGGATCCTTAGCAGGAAAGTCTAGGTTGGCTCCCAGCTCCATCTCGGCCGTCTATTCCTTTCTAACAGTTAGTTACCGGTCCGACTACCAAAAGCGATAGGGCAAGGGTCCTAAACCTCCAAGAACATACCGACATAGAGCCCACTGGAAGACTTGTTTCCTCCATTTTCTAGTGCATTTTAGAACCATTACCCCTTAATACATTACTCCCATCCCAAACGAGCCCTTAAGTAGAAAATTGAGACTTTGAAAGTATAATAATAATAATAACATATACTCCATGTAATAATAAAAAATATATATAATACTTGTATTGGCTTACTAATTTATCTTGATTGCTTAACAATTTCTAATTATTCTCTTAATCTAAATAAATTACAAAGTTGTGTAATGTAAACTTATTATGTAAATTTTAGAATATCTATAAAATAAATAAGCATATGTATCGTGCATATTCACGGGGTCTATACTAATTATGAATTCAAACAATAGAGGGACATGTGTACTAACCACTCTTACAACCCTTGTGAAAATAAATAAATAAATATACTAGTGTTATTGGACCTCAACCATTACGCAGGGGCGGACCTAGGGCTTGGCTACTCGGGCTATAGCCCGAGTAGTTATACCAAATATAAATTAAGTGCAATAGTGTTCATGAATATACTATAGCAGAGTTGGTTGTATGTTTTCTCATCATATCAAAGGACTGGGGTTCGAGCCTCTTTGTGTCATTTTCGTTATTTTTTTTACTACCAGCCTGCTCTTGCTCCTCTTTCCAATCGATGAGTTTTATACCTTTCTTATATTCTACTTCGTGGTGTTTATTCTAGAAAATTATTTTTTTAGATAATCAATTTTAATATGACTATATTTTATGATAAAGGAAAAAAATATATTTAAGTCGAGTTATTAAGTACTACTCCGTATGATATAATGGTCATTAATAGTACGAATACAGTAGTAAATTGAAAAAATTAAAGCATACGCAGAACTAATAATTATTACTTTTTCCGTCTCGGTCATTTGTTGTCATTTGATTAAAATATTCAACCTAAATTCTCGTGTGAGAGTTGATGAGACGGTCTCACAATGTGATTATTGTGAGTCTGTTTCACATGAGATCTCTTATATTTTCTATTTGTAGTCATTTGGAAAGGTAATCTTTAATTACATCACTTCGATCGGATCACTTTGATCTCTTATATTTTGTGTCAACCATCTAATATTTTAATAATAAAAGTCAATATTCAATAGAATACTATATGTCGCGGCAATTTTTTTTATTAACATGTTTCGACCGTTTGTAAATTCAGTCCCATATACATTTTATTCCTGGGTCCGCCCCTGCCATTACGTTATGATTTTTTTGGTTGAGATAGTTCATCTTGCAAGACTTTAATTTGTTAGTTACATACCCATTATTCTTCAAGTTGGGTCGAGTTAATTTTCGTTGATAGTATTTAGAGGTGCATCGATTAAAGATTAGCCTTAGAGTAGGTCCGTTTTGCTTCATACCAATTCGTTTACAATAGATTTGGATTAGGTTAGTTTCAGTTGGGGTTAATTTCCGAACATTTGGTGTTACAATTTTGATGATAGTCAACTGTCGAGTGTTGACATGACTGACTATCAATTGAAGAAGCCCGACTAGCGTTGGCCCGGCCCGTTTTTACCACAACAATAATAGCATAAAGAGTTATGCAACAAATATGAGTAAATTAATTAATGTACTCACGCTCGACCCAATCCAATACATTTCCTACAAAACTGAACTAAAACGCGAAAAGTGGACAGATACATTGTCCACATTCATTAAGCAAGCCAAGGATTAATGAACCGGTATCCTAACATGCCTAAAACTAGAACAAAAGCAAACCTCCTATATATACATGTGATTTATAAACTAAATTTTGCAATCCAAATACTCAACCTACAATAATCTACCTATGGCAACACTCTAACACCATTTTCGCCACATCCTTTCTCCATTACTACTCATTCTATACCACTTTATAAACAGTATTTGATTTCCCTTCTCTTCTCTACGAAAAATGGCAAACGTACCCATCATGTTCACAAGGGTGGCAGCGGCATTCGATGAGGCCGTCAAGTGGAGACGGCCGTGCGAAAGCAGTAGCGGTAGCGAGTATTGGCCCGAGAGTGGTGCCAGCCTCTCTCATCTCGTCAACTCCTTTATTGAGAAAGGGGATGGCTTGGACCCCTTCGATGAAGATATGGATATGGATATGGCTCACAATATCGACAAAGTATATGATGGGTTTGGATCTGATAATGAGGATGAGGATGATGTTGATGCGCAAAGGAAAGAGAGTTTACGTGATTTGTTGGTAGAGTGTAAGAGAGATAATAAGAAAGGTGTGAAGCAAAAGATTATGAAGGAGGTCCAAATTGCATTGAAATTGTTTAGTGGAAATGATAAAAATGATGATGATGATGATGATGATGAAATGGGTAGTTCTACTTCAAGAAGTAGTCTTAAACGTAACGTTATGTCTCACCTTCGTGCCAAGGGCTTCGATGCTGGTAATTTCATTTACTCATCTCGTTTCTCTTACCATTTTCAAAGATGTTAGCTAGCTTGGTTAATTGATTGTTGTTAATTTCATAATAGCCTACCCATCTATACTAATTAGGGCAGATTAGGTTTGTTGTTACGTTTCAAAACCCGTCCATAAAATAAAACTAAATCTCTAAACAAATTACTGAGTATATATTTACTATGCAAAAAATGTTTTTTATTAGAGTAACGTCTTTATTCATACAATCAATTGAGATGATCATCACTAATGAATCCTTTTGGTTGATAAAACACAGGACTTTGCAAATCCCGGTGGGAGAAAACGGGCCGGTTCCCCGCAGGAACGTACGAGTACATAGACGTGAACATGGGCGAAACACGATACATGGTAGAAGTATCAATAAGGGGAGAGCTAGACATAGTGAGACCAACGAAACAGTACTCGACACTACTGTACATGATCCCTTCAATATTGATCATAGACAAACCTCATGTCCTCAAACAAATAATAAGGCTAATGAGTGGCGCAATGAAGGAGTCGTTGAAGCGTGCCGACTTGTACGTTGCACCATGGAGACGCAACGGGTACCTACAAGCTAGGTACTTTAGCCCTTACAAGCGAACCACTAACAAGGAGCCGAGTGGTGGTGGCAGCGGGGCCATAATGGGTCTCGAGGGGCTGGCCAAGAAGCGGGCGTCAATGGTCGGTTTTCAAGATGATTTGCCGATGAGGGGGGTTTCGTATTATTGCAGAGAGGGAGGTGGGTTAGTTAGTAAGGGTGGAGTTAGAGTAGGGCTCTTGGGTGTTGCTCTTCAAGGAAAATGATTGTCATTGACAATTGAGCTACCTACGTATAATAAGGGCAATAATAAGCGAAGGGTAACAACTTCATACATGCTAGCTTCCCCTAAAAATTTTGAAATTGTGTATTTTTTGGGTTTTTTTATTGGTTTAATCGTTGTATGGTACATAGATTATATTGTATAAGGAATTAAAGTAATTTCATTTCGGAAATTCGTGCACGGACTACGTACTTATCGATTGTTGTTTCTCATTGTGTATTGTCTTCAGTTCTTTACTACTACTCCGTACAAATTATGATGGACTTCGTAGTAGTCATTGTCTCCCTGCACGTCTTTTTTGTTTTGTAGATAGAGTCATAGAAATAAACCTGTCCATTGATTCTTTCAATTTTGAAGCTGAGAGCAATGTAGCCAAGCTATCATACCATCAAGAGAAACTGTCGATCATACCATTCTATGCTATAGTCTAGGACGGGTCAAAGTGAGAAAGTTCATCTTAAAAGTGGGAGTACAGTTATCAATTTAAACATGAAAGTTGTTATTAAATCTTGGATCATTGTTGTTATGGATAGTCCTACGTACTCTGAATATACCAATTGTTGGGTTTGTTGAGACTAAGTTTAACCACATACTCACCTTTTTCTCTCAAATTCTGCCACCTCAGCTTTCCACTCATCTTTTATTCTTCAGACTCAGACTCATTACAAAATCACACTTTATCCATAGACTCATCTCAGACTCTCTCATCTCACATATATAATTTTATATTATTACTTTTATTTATCTCACCTCAACCTTTTACCTACCTTATTTTATTTTATTAATTTTTTATTTACATCATCTCACCTCTACTTTTTACCTACCTTATTTTAATTTTTTATTTATCTCATCTCATTTCAACTTTTTACCTACCTTTTTTATTTACCTCAATATCTACGTTTATTTTATAACTCGAATAATTACAATTAATTAATTAATTGTTAAATAAATCTTGTGACATAAAAAATAATTTTATTTCCAAGTGGTCATTATTAAAGGTGTCAATCGGACGAGTGGGTCGAATTCGGGTTGGATTGTCGGTAGACCTGACAAAAAAGTCAATCGGGTCAGGTGAGTTTCGCGTTAACTTTGGACCAGACCAGATCATTTTGGGTTTTGGGTTTATTATTTTCATCTTTTTTAATTAGAGATATCGACTCGTTTTTTATAATAATAGTCGGGTCAATTTCGGATTAACTCGAGTCAATTCAGGTTACGGGTTAAGCTCGGATCTTTAGTTTGAGTATCAAATCAAGTTCGGGTTGACTTATTTGGGTCGGGTCATTCAGGTTACGTACAATATTATTTATCATTTATCATACGAATTTGGTTTTTTCATCTATATACAACTATATCACTTAATACAAATTATTTTGACCATGTGCTTTAGGACAGAAGTAAATTGAGATAAAATGGAATGAGTTGAATTAAACTGAACTGAACTGAGTGGAACTGAAATAAATTAGCATGAAATAATAATAATAATAATAATAATAATAATAATAATAATAATAATAATAACAACAAATAATAACAAATAATATTAATAAAAATAAAAATAAATAATAATGCTAATTATTATATCAAAAATATTAATGATTATTATTATATTAATTATAATAATAATAATAATAATAATAATAATCATAACAATAACAATAACAATAGTAGTAATAATAATTAATAATAATAAGTTTAATTATTAATAATATTATAATATTAATATTAATAATCCACATTAATATATATTTAATAGTAATAATATTAATAAAAATAATAATAAGAATAATATTAATTTTTATTATTATATTAATATTAATTATTATAAAAATGTCATTAATAATAATAATAATAATACAGTAATAATAATAATAATTAATATTATTAATAATAATTAGTAATAATAATAATAATTTATTTGAATTGAACTGAACTAAAATGAACGGAACTAAACTGAACTGAATGAACGAGTCTGAGGATGAGTCTTTGAAATACAAGACTCAATTTCAGACTTATCTAAGTCTCAAACCGTCTCAACCACTTTAACCAGGTATGAGTCTCAGACTCAAAGAATCTGAGCCTCAGACTTTTATTCAGACTCACTTTAAACTTAAATCCGTCTGAGACTCAGACTCGTACCAACCACATTATCCAGGTATGACTCTCAGACTCAATAAATCTGAATCTCAGACTCACACTCAGACTCATCCTCAGACCCCTAATAAACATAGCCTGATGATGACAATGTCTATTTAACTTGTCTTTTAGTTAATCGTCATTAGTGTGATAATTATCAGATGTGCTAATCCAAGAATGTTGATATCAAGACAAGCCAAAGCTATCCAAGATAAAGATCAAAAACTTCATTTGAAGCGAATAGAAATGAGTCTAAGTCCATAAGTCACTTGTAAAGGCAAAGTGTGTATATTCGGTACAACAGTAAGTAACCGTCAGGCTGACTGTTACATAGTTCGACAGCTCTTAAAAGGACCAAAAATATTTTATTTTCAAGAGTTTAATCCTTAGAAAAATCTTTTACGAAAAATAAAATTGAATTTGAAAAAAATCTGATTTCTAAGAAAAGAAATGGGTTGGTTTCTTGTGCAATAATAAACCTCTTCCCCTAAGTTTTTCCAAAGAAGCATTCATTACTTTGGAATGATGGATTTACTACTCAACTTTCCTAAATTGTTGCTTCAATCTCTTGGGTATTGCTTTTATCCATTGAAAAAACAATGATCTCTATAAACCTTTGGGTTTAAAATGATGTATATTTCTTTTATCCAATTTCACATCTAATATAAAAGAAACCTCATTGCTTCATTTATTTCTCAAGACTTTCAAACGCATCAACTCTAAATCTGATATTGCATTTTGTTCTTTAAAAGGTTTAAATCATAAAATATTTTGCAAAGTATTTTCGAAACGTTTTCAATAATTTCAAAGTCACAGCCGAACACATTGTTATACAAAATCATGTACACTCTTGTCTAACTTGGTTAGAATTGTAATCTTTGTAACTTTCTAAGTTATTAAGAGTCGTAGCCGGAGTAGACTATTGGTCATGACCGTAGTAGGTCATTGGTGAGTTAGAGACGAAGTAGTCTCGTAAACTCAAAATCGTAGCCGGAGTAGGCTATTGGTCGTGACTGGAGTAGGTCATTGGTGAGTTAGAGACGGAGTAGTCTCGTAAACTCAAAATCGCAACCGGAGTAGGTTGTTGGTCATAACCGGAGTAGGTTATGGGTCGCTTTATTGTTATTGTAAGGGTTTTTGAATTCGGAGTAGATTTTTAAAGAAAAGTAATAAGAAAAGCATTGGACGTAGGCCCTTAAAGTGTTGACCGAACCAATTCAAAAATATCGTGTTTTTATCGTCTTCTTTATTTTCCGCTGCATCTCTTTGATAAAACATGTTACGGAGTATTTAGCTTTTCTTTTATTTGCTCAAGCTTCAACCTTAGTTTTAGTTGTGTTATATCTTTACATGCAACAGTTGCCTATGCTGTGACATTCTTCTGTAGCTTCTCATTCTGCTAAGCGAATCGAATACAGTCCGACAACAGTCGCTTATACTGTGGTTTTGGTCTATAGCCGTACTCCTTGCTAAGACAAAGCGTAACAGTTTGACTGTCCGTTACTCCCTCCGTTCCAATGAATTGTTTGCCTTTGCTTTTGACACCAAGGGCAAGAGATCCAATTGGAATGTGACATGTGGAGCCAAGAGTCAAATAAGACATAAAAAACATTCCTAAAATAGAAAGGCAAACAATTCATTGAGACGCCCCAATATGAAATAGGCAAACAATTCATTGGAACGGAGAGAGTACATGTTAAGTTTGATATTTCTTTATTTCTTGTTTTCTACTTCCACTCAACCTACTTTAATCAATAAAGATTAAGTTGAATTTTTTAAAAGGTACCTAATTCACTCCCTCTTCTCTTAGATACTAGTTGGAAAGCCCGTGCAATGCACGGACAGCTTGTTAGTGACGTTGACAATATTAAGTTGGATGATTGCTTAGTCAGTCGAAGGTAAGAGTATGTCTAATAGTAAACGAATACTATCCACATACCTGAATGTGTTTCTAGCTATATAGGTAATATATGCGGTAAACGTCAAAATTAAATTATAGGCGTACATTGTAGTAAGAAAGACTAATTAAATTATCTCGCACATCTTCAACTACATATTGATACCAATATTCATTTATATTTCACGTAGTTTTGCATTCAACAATATCATCTACGGAATATTATTATAAATGTAATAACTAATAAATAAAATGACAAATAATATTCACGTATCAATGTAAAGTAAGAGAACCGATTTGACATTGATATTTCTAAAATATATTATACGTTGCCGTGAATATAACGATATGAGTAATTAAATTTTATGATAGTATAAAGACACATGTTTATTTCTTACATATAAAGGTATAAATAGTTGATCTAATAGGAGATTAGGATGATAAGTTACACTCCTAAATTCGATTATTGTTGGATTAGTTTCATTTAAAAAATATTGCTCAGATGATTAACTAAGTACACGTAAGATTGTGCAACACTTTAAGAATTTTTTTTTATAAATTGTCGAATATAAATATCTTGATTTATCTCACTTTCTTAAAAATATAACTCTTGAATTAATCATACTATTAGTAGTAATAAATTATAGTCAAATATAGCGATGCGCGACCATTTTTAGTGACGTTTGTTGATAAGGACACTAAGTTGATCGATTACATGATTAATGGATGATTTCGGGTTTGGGACGAGAAAAATGGTTCAGGAACCTCAAAACGGGTAAGTACACTGATGATGTACGCTCGTTATTCTCATTAATATTTTTGGTTGATATCTAAGAATGAATGATTATTCTTATAATATAATATAATTTCTATCACCTTAATATAATTTTTCGATATGGGATAATTTTAATTAAATTTATAACCTTAAGAGTTGTGGTAAGACTAAAAAGATTTTTGGTTGATATCTAAACACGATTGATTTCTCTTATACATGATATAGAATTTCATCAACTCGTCATAATTTTTCGATGTGAGATAATTCTAATTAAGTTTATAGTTAAGAACTCTTTTGACGACTCAAAAGATTTCCAGTTATTTTTAAAGACGAATGATTACTTTTATTTATATAATAAAATTTCATCACCTTATTATACTCTAAAAGGATTTTTGGTTAATATCTAAAAACGAATGATTTCTCTTATTTATGATTTAAAAACTCTTTCTAGGATTCAAAAGATTTCAGGTTGACAATGATTACTACTCTTAATTATTCTATATAATAGAATTCCATCAACTTATTATATAATTTTTCGATGCAGGATATTTTTACTTAAATTTATAGTCTTAAGAGCTGTTATAAGATTCAAAATATTTTTGGTTAATATCTAAAAACGAATGATTGATCTTAATTTATAATATAAAATTTTATCAACCTACTATAACTTTTCAATGTGGGATAATTTTGAAGTGTTGGTTGATAACTAAGAACGAATTATTGCTCTTATAAATATAGAATTTCATCACTTTATCATAATTTATCGATGTGGGATAATATTAGTTAAGTTTTTAATCTTAAGAGCTTTCTTAAGACTCAAAAGATCGTTGATCGCATCGATATCTAAGAATGAATGATTGCTCTTATTTATAAGATAATATTTTTTGATGTGAGATAATTTTTACTCAAGTTTGTAATCTTAGAAACTTTTTAATAATTCAAAAGATTGTTGGTTGATATCGAAAAACGAATTATTGCTCTTATTTATATAGAATTTCATCACCTCATCATACTCATGTAAGATTTTTTTTACTCACAGAAATTTGTATATATTCTTTATTTAAATTAAAAAAATTCTAAATTTAAATTATGGTAAATAAATAAATAAATATTAAAATAATTATCAAACAGAATTGATTTTTATTGCCTTATGAGGTGATAATCGTCGGTTTATATAGTGATACTTTTTTTTGAGTCTTAAATGGGGTAGGATTGTTTTTTTTTCTATACAAATTTCTATATTCTTTATTTATTTATTTTTAAAAAAAAATCGAGTCTCGGGTGGGGTAGGATTGTTTTTTCATATATACAAATTTTTATATTCTTTATTTAACTTAAAAAATATATTAAAAAATTTGGACCAATCATATCGCTCGAAAAGTTTCTACTTTATTAATATATATTGATTGATTTAGGGATCTATAAACTCTTCACCAATTATCATAGACTTGTAATTGGGAGATTGATCTACCTTAAAACAATGGGCATGCAACATGTTCTCGCATTCAATGGTGCTTCTTAGTTGTTAGTAAAAATGTTCACTATTCGAATTCTGAAGAAGAATAAGACCAAAAGAATGCAAAAGAAAAAATATTCTCTTGATTTCAATTTTAATTTTGTTTAACTTTCACTAAAGTATTACTCACAAATAATACTTGGTATAAAATAACCAAACAATTAAGATATAGGCCCTGTTTGGTAAACAGCGGATTGATAATAGCAGAAACAGATTTAGAAAGCAGATTTGACTAGCAGAATCAATGACAGTTTTGACCAGCATATTTAATTAGCAGAATATTTTAAGTAGTGTTTGGTAATTAGCAGTTTTAAATCAGCAGATTGTTTGATTGCTTTGTAAAATGACAAAAAAGGACATAATTTTTTTCATTAGATATACGTCAACATATATCACACTAACCATTTTAATAATTAATATCGTCGATTTTTTTAAATAAGTAGAACAAATATTATCACAGTGATTTGATATTTCTAGAATTTATTAAGTATCGACCGGAGACAAAGCAATTCAATTTATCAAACATAGATAACATTAAATTGAAAGTAGTGCTCCATGAAATTGTATAAAAGACTGAAAATTGATTCAATTGAAATTAATTAGTGCAAGCTAAGAACTGGTTGCATATCAAATTCATGCATAAAAAAAATTAAAGGAAAGAGGAAGACGGATCTTAGAAGGATGAATTAATGAAATAGTTGAAAATAATAAAAGGTAAGATTTGAAAAGGGGTAAAAAAAAAAAAAAAAAATCCGCTAACTCAATATGCTGCTGAGATTCCACTTGAGAGTTCGAGATATTGGGGGCTGCCAGGGTTCGAACTCGTAACCTCTGACTCTGATATCATGTTAACGAACCAACTCAACCAAAATCTTAAGGCGATGGTTGAAGGCCGTTTATATTCTATTACCCTTAATTACGGCCTTACCTCAAGGCTCAAACCCATAAAACTCATAACCTATGGTTTCTCATACTCGAGGGGTGAGTATGAGATTGATAACCATGACAAATAAATTAAGAAAAAAAGTGGTGATTGTTTCTTCAATGCACAAAAAAAAAGTGGTGATTGTATAAAATATTATAAATGCAATATATTTGATTTAAACATAATTTAATTAATATATTAAAAATAAATATTTTAAATGTGTTTCTTTGAAGATTTTTGACATTGATCAATGCAAGCATCAGTCCAATATCACCTAGAATTTAAATAACTAAGGTAGGAAGAATTAGGGCGGTAATCGAGTCGAACCCTACCGAATAATGGCAATATTTCGCTTGACTTGAATTTTTAAGTCATTATTTGATTTGGCTTGAGTTTGTCGAATATGGGAAATCATTATTGGATTTTATCATTGAACCGGCCTTTTTAGGCCGATTATTTGATTTGTCGAACGTCGAATCAAATAATCAAAAAATATTTGATTTGACTTGATCAAATAAAAAATGGATTTTCTAAAATGGCCCAATAGGCACATGTTAATGACATAAATGAGGAATGATGCAATTGAAATGTAAATTTATACTCTGTATTAACCATACTTAAATAATATGTTTGAGAATCATTCCATAATTATGTCATTAACATGTACCTGGTGAACATATTTTAGAAAAATTGAAAAAAAAATTAGGGAGATGCTAAATCATACCCACCTTTTTACTATTTCATACCCACATTTCCAAAATTACCCTTATCATTTCTTTCATTCAATTCATCAATCAATGTCTTTTTCCCTCTTTCTCTCTTTCCCCAAATCAATTCACCATCACTTTTTTCTCTACAAATTCATCACTTCATCAATTATCAAAAGAATAAATTCAAAAATGTAATTACTAATAAAAGATGAAAATACCTAATTGACTTTTTAAAAATTAATTAATGATTTTTAATTAAAAAAACATTCTACGTAACCAAAAAATGAGTGTCAAATTAGGGTTTTAATTGGGGAAAATAATTAATCAATAATATAACCTTCAATGATTATATTAAAAAGTAAAATCATTAATAAAATCAACAAACATAATTGTTTCAATGTTAATTATACTTATTCATAAGTTATAGAAAAATCTAATTAGAATTTAAATAAGTTAAACAAAAAACTCATCAATAAGAATAATGATTGGGATTGATTCAATAATCAATTCACCGTCACTTTTTAGTCCACGAACGAATAAAGATCCATAATCCTAAAGTTATTGAAGAATTTGGCAAAGTTTTGAGGATCAAAAAAGAGAGAATTTGTTAGGGTTAAGGGAGATGAAAAGGAGAGATTTTTTTTAAGAAAAGGATATGCAAGGAAAAATAATGAAAAAATTGGGTATGAAGTAGTAAAAGTCGGGTATGATTTAGCAATTACGAAAAATTAAAGAAGTTGCAAACATAATTAAGTAAATTAAGTCTTTACATCACTATCTATTGAGTTACAAATCCACCCTAAAACAATGAAGTTTCCAAATTAAATCAAGTTTCAGATCAGATGACAGTGAATTAGCTTTATGCAGTACTATTACCTACGGAGTATATGGGTCGTGGATTAATTTGGGTTGGGTATTGGACCCACTTATACAAGGAATCCTATATGGACCCCAAAGATCCATATGAATGAGTTCAAAAGAATTAGAAGCATGAGAGATACTCCTGGTAAACGGTAATCTGTGATGCTTAGACAAAACACATGTCTCACAAAAAAAATCTTTAAACCCTATAGAATCACCAATTACATGTTTCAATTTATCCACAGAGGTATGACCTAGTCTTGCTTGTACTAACTGTACATCACAGTTGCTCATCACAGAGTCTGATGTACTAGTATTACATTGATTATTTAAAAAACTGACGCTAGTATTATCCACATGATCAATCGAGAGTAGTGTGGACATGACATAGGTCCACCCCGACGCGGCCACGCGCGAGTTTGGGTAGGCGAATGAATCTCCATATGAAACGGATCGAATTGAAATTTAGGTCTATGTGGAGTCGCCACCGAATTTTGTGGTTATTCGGAACCATTCGAGCCCACTCTATGTCGTAGTGGTCCGTATATAAAATACGGCCCATTTCCGATGTCAGAGTTTATTGGGCTCGTCCCTTTGCATTTGATACCAATACCGACATTATCGGATATTGTGTATTGAATGACTCTCGTGCGCCAACGGTTTTGGTCATCCGGAAACCGAGGTTCTGAGTAAGGGGTGAGGGTACGTGTTGGGAAGCCCACAAAGGACACCCAACCCCGCCCGCACATTAGCGGCCTCTACTAAGAATTCGAATGACTTACAATACGCGCGCTAGTTAAACGGGAAAATGATATGCAAAGATTATTTTCCCTAAACATGTGAATTGAATTTGAAGAGGGTTTCTAAGTCGATTTAATGCAATTAATTCTACGTCAAAGTGGAATTTAGCATGCGGGTTCATTTAGTACAATAAACGAACAAGAATTAAATCGACAAAAGAAACAAGCAAACGGTTAGTAACGGTAAATCGATATTAACGGTTTGTGCAAATAATGAATTGAATTGAATGATGGTGTACAAGATGATGCATGGTTTGAAAAGATAGTATACACGTGATTAATTATGCACGTGTTGACCTAGGTCGTAAAATACTATCGAGTTTTGAAAAATAGAATAATATACGACTCGCGCTTGTAGTCGTTATGAGGCCACTCGATCGAGTAGTTGATAGACTCGATCGAGTAGGCTCTGAAAAGATGTTTCTGTTTCGTGGTACAGACCGTACTCGGCCGAGTTATTGACCAACTCGGTCGAGTACACGTCCACTCGACCGA
Organism: Agrostemma githago; assembly: GCA_958450325.1. Lineage (NCBI taxonomy): Eukaryota > Viridiplantae > Streptophyta > Magnoliopsida > Caryophyllales > Caryophyllaceae > Agrostemma > Agrostemma githago. Next base: position 72,625,761 of record OY288247.1, on the reverse strand, counting down.
GTCACTGTGAGACTCGACCGAGTGGGTGTCGTGACAGACTTTCTGGTTCGATTTTGGGGTGCCACTCGACCGAGTGGGTTAGGCACTCGGTCGAGTGCCCCCTGTACGAATGGTGATTCGTTTGTAATTTTGATGTTGACTTTGAAATTGCTTTTGGTTTTTGGGAGTTTGACGATTTTACCGAATCGGACATAAATATTGCACAATTTACGCTCGACATGGTTTTTCTTTATGTAAATCGCAAATTTTGTTGAACCGAGTATAAATATTGTTGAATTTATACCCGATTCTAAAATTGAATACTCATCATATCCCATATTCGATTATTGAATCGATATGGGATATTTAGAGTGAAAAATAAAAAGGATGGATTAATTTTAGTCGCTTTAAATTAATTATCGTGATATGAATAAATCACGTTAATTAATTCATATGACTTGATTGTTAGACTCGATATCCAATTATGGAATTGGTATCGAATCCAAAATCGACACTTTAATTGAATACGTAAAAAAACTTGATTCCCTCGACTTCTCCGACATCGGAATAAATCCCTAGGGATTGTGATGTCGGGTCCGTGTCAACGGGTTTCGACCCCTATAGAAATACAATGTTTGCTTTTGAGAAATCGATGAGATATGCGAACAATAACAATAATGGTATGACGATATGAAAATTATTGTTGAAGTTGACCTATCTCAATAATCGAGTAATCGGGATATCGGAACAAGCGACCGTCAACTCGTGTGCAGTACACTCGTATATTCGGATTTCCTTATTCCAATATCACTCATACTCGACACAAATTGATAGGTATTTTAATGTTTTGATACTAATATTATTGATATTAATGATGCGATAAAAAGAATAAAAAAACGCGACCCGTAAAAAAAAAAAAGCCGACGCGACGCGAGGAGGAGGAAGAAAGGAGAAGAAGCGGGGTTTTGACACCCTCAACCTACATGTTCTTGTCTCGGCGCGGACTCGTAACCGTGGCTATAACACAAGAGTCTTCGAGGTTTATGAAGGTTGAGTTATGGTGGCTCGGGTTTGATGAATCCTAAAGCTAGTTTAGGGTTTTTGCTAGTGTCGAATTGCTAGGGTTTGATTAGAGTTTGTAAAAGGTGTAGTATGTATGAGTATGGTTGCACTAGGGTTTCTTTTCAATGTCTGAAAGTGTGTTGCATGGGGTGTTTATATAGGCATGGTCATGCACTTTGGTGTCTAGGGTTTTGCCTTGACGGACTTGACCTGATGGCCCGTCTGAAGATGGACTGTTGATTTTGCTTCTTGAGTTGGACTTTTGATGTTGTGAATGGTTGTTTTGTATGTCTCGGAAACGACCTTGACCAGGGTTGACCCAATCGCAAAAAGTCGGTTTTATTTCCGGTGTCGGTTTTGGCCCAAATTAGCTTTATTTGATTGAAAACGGCCCACTGGACCTGGATTCGAGGTTGATTTTGTGAGATTTGTACTCTGTAAGTGTGTTAGCCAGCGATTAATGGATTTGAGCCCGTATCCGAGCGCATAGAAGCACGTTAGCGTCCGATCATCATCGGGTGTTTTTTGGAAACTGCCATAGACACCTGGCAGTCAAAATGCGGGTGTCTACAAGTAGATAGAGTCCTCCGGTCTTCTTCGCAAACCCTCTAATGACCTTACTTGAAAGGTCCTGGAAAAGACATAAGTCTTTAGAAAAATATACTTGAAGTTGAGAATGTTGCAAAAGGCGACTTACAGATAATAGATTCTGTTTAAAATCGTCTATAATAAAGACATTCTGCAAGATTATGTAATCATTTATCTTCATTTTCCCTGCTTTATAAGCAATCTTGACTGAACCGTCAGGTAAACCTACTCTAATAGGCCTTTTCAGAGTAAAAATATCATGTAATATCTCAGTATATGGCGTCATATGATCTGACGCTCCTGTGTCTACTATCCACTCATGCATAGATGGATGTAAAATCTGATTATTCAGATGTAAACAAGAAACAGTACCTGCTGAACTCATAGCATGCCCCTGATTGTCAGTAAATGACTTCAGAATCTTTTGATATATTGTGTTGGTCATGTCATTAATAAGCCCCTGATCCATCTGCGATTGACCAACTCCAGCATTTCCTGCGATATTGCCAGGCACATCGAATTCAAGCGGAGTATCGTCTCCATCTCCCTGATCAGGAAGAATATCGACATTGTTTGCAGCCCTTCTGTAGACATTAGCCCCATTCTGAAAATGCACATCAGATGGTTTTGTACCTCCACGAGAATTTGCTTTATTCTTGTTGAACTTACTCTTACTGTTGGGATTAAAGAAGCAGTACTCAAAGACGTGTCCCTTGCCACAAAGTGAACACATTTGTAATTTGTGACAGTTTTGTACTTCATGCCCCTTCTTTTTGCAATGTGTGCAAAACTTCTCCTCATAATCCAATCTAGGCTTCTTTCCACCTCCTGAATTAGTAGCATATGCAGTGGTTTCAGCCAAGATGTCCACTGCATCGCTTATTTGCTTCTGCCTTTCGACTTTTTGCAGGAGAGAAAAGGCCTTGTTAAGTGGTGGTAAAGGTTCCATGGTAAGAACATTAGTCCTTACTCCTTCAAAGGTAGTGTTCAACCCCATCAAGAACTGTATGAGTTTGGTTCCGGACTCTCTTTCCAGCGTTCTTTTAAGCAACTTACAGGAACACGAGTCCATAGCACCACAAGTACACAATGACATAGGATCGAGACTATCAAGGGTCTCCCATGTCCTTTTGAGCCTGCTGTAATAATCCACCAGAGGAGCATTGGATTGAGTTGTATCACTCAATTCCTTCCTTAGCTGGTAGATTTCAACAGTATTAACCTGACCGTACCTCTCTATCAATTCATTCCACAAATCTTTGGCGCTACGAGCATACTCAACAGTCTCACGAATCTCTTTAACCAGTGAGTTTAGAATCCACTTTACCACCATATAATCACATCTAACCCACTGGTGGTATTTTTTATCCTCTCTACCCGGTTGCTTACATGTTCCGTCAACAAATCCATCCTTATTCTTTGCTATTAAGGCAACATAAGCATCACGTTTCCAGGCTATAAAACCAGTTCCATTAAACTGAGTCGAAACTAGCTGAAGCATGGGTTGATCAGACGAGGACAAATACAGTGGATCATCGAAACATGAGTAATTGTTCGCAGGGGAAGAGTTCTCAGATTCAGAATTAGTCATGATTGAAGCGAAGACTAGGTAATCAAATAACAGGCGATTGCGAGAAATCAATCGTAACGAACACAGATATGATTCAGAAATCGAACGAACAGCTTGCAATCAACCACTGAATTGAACTTAGGAAACAAAGAAATGCTCGAACTAAGCTAATTCAAGCAAGAACTAAGCTAATTCAAGCAAGAACAAGTAATCGAAGAAGATACTCAAGCTGTGCGAAACAATGGAGAAATTGAATGCGGAAGAAATGGTGAAGATTATACCACACTGATAAGGCAAATGAATGGAATAACCTCCAAAAAAAACTTGCGGATCAAGCAACCCGCTCTGATACCATGAGAAAATTCAACGAGCCTCCATTGTTGCACCTCGAGGAAGAAGTAAACAGAATGCAAAGGGTAAATAAAATGTGGTATTGTATTGCGATAAGGATAAATTACAGCTTAGTATTTCTTTATATACAAGCTCTATTATGTATATGTGGTTGTAAGAGTGACACGTCACCTAGCTAATAACTAACCGACTAACAACCTCTTTTCTATATCTTCATAGTATTGGCTATTTGGGTCAAATATTAAATAAAAGTTTGGGCCTATATTTGAAAGAGTTGAACATAAATCAAGCTTTTTCAAACCTGAATTTAGAAGTCAAATCAAATAATTAGGCTCCTTCGCAATCCTAGGAGGAATAAAGTTTCAACCACATATTACCTTGATACAAAGTATGATTGATCATTCTAAATACATACTCCGTACTACTTATACGTGGAACAAATGTCCCTACATAACTGAGACCGGAAGAATATACTTCTTCGGGTTTGAAGTGTTCTACTCATTTGGTAGAGCACATAGTTTTTTTGTACGAGTATTTAATTGAAAAAATAAGAATACTGGTGAGGGTAATATGGTAAAATATATGTTCAAAACATAGTTATTGTGTAAATAGGTTATCTTGTAGTTATAAATAAAAAGTGAAATTATATAGTAAAAAGATTGGATCAAATATAAAAAAATTAGAATAGGAAAAAGGGTAGAAAGACATATCAAAATATAATATGGAAAGAAGATAGAAGGAAATTATATTAGGTTGGCAAGGACTAAACATGTTTAGAATTAAGGAAACCGACTAAGTTAGAAAGAGGTCACCAAAACTTATAAATACTCCTCTTTCGTCCTTCTACTTCACTCAATTCCCACAAATTCTCTCTTCCTTTCAATTATCAACAAGAACAAACAGCAAGCAGAGATCAATGAGGATCAAAGCCCAGCGATTACAAGAAATCAAAAAAGACGAAGAAAACTTTCGTCAATTACAATTACGACAAGCACAACAAGAAGAAGCGTATCGACTTCAACTTCATCAATGGCAGCTTTACTATCAACAACTCCTCTTCCTTCACCAACATCGACTCCATATCTTCGCCTCTAATTTGGATTATATCACTCGTACCGCCCCCCATGATCAACGCAAACCTACCCACTTCTCCCTTTTCTCTTATCATGTATGTCTTCAAATTCTGATTTTTCTCTTCTTCTTCTTCTTCTTCTTTTCTTGAAATAATATGCATGAATTAATGGGTGTTTTACTGTTTGCAGATACATGACAAAGATGCTTTTAACAAGAGTATTTCCAAAACAGAGGAGCCCAACAAGATTGAACAATCGGAGAATCAGAGATCATATACACCTTTTCCACCTAATTTTATGGCTTCAACGAAGCACGTTACAAATAGAGGGGAAAGAAGATTCGAACCCGCCCACATTACGTAATTGGAATGAAAGATGTTATTTAGTACAGTGATTTTTTTTTTTGGAAAGTTTTCTTGTAGAGGTAGAAATCGAGTAAGTGTAATGTTGCTGATGTAAAATTGGTCTCACATTGTCACATTCTGTTTGATTGGTTTCCTTTACGAAAGGGTAGTTTTTCGATTGTATGATGTAATTTCATGTGATTCGTTGGGTCTTGTTAATGAAAGTTCAATTTTCCAACCCCACTGCCGTTGTATACTACCGTACCGCTTCTACGGTGCGAAAGTAGTGATTGAACCCCCTTCTTTGTTCAATCTTTTCAACTTTTCTACGACTCACTTTAGTTCAATTCAGTCCAAAAGAATAGGCCTTAATTGTATCAATTAGCCCCTATATCTACACCTTGCAAAATTGACCCGAAAGACCCAACCTGAATAAGCCAATCCGACCCCCCGCCACTCGAACTGAAGACCCGATTTTGACCCGAGCTAACCTAAAACAGACTCACCTGTTATTATAGAAAACAAGTTGATATCCCTGAAAAAAAGTTGAAAATAACAATCCCGAAAATGATTGACCCGACCTGAAGTTAATCCAATTTTTATAATCCAAAAGTGGTACGACCCAAAACTGACCAGACCCAATTGATCCGTTTGCGAGTTCTACAATCTACCTATATGCCTATATCTCACCAAAACTAAACCCTTATAGTTGTACATGGTAGAATCATACTCTATGAAGCCGTCTAATGTTTAATACAGTCAACAGTCAATATGGTAGAGCAGGAACATGTGATTACATCTAACCATTATAGGAGTAGTGAACTGTGAAGCAAGCAACTGAATGTTATTCACAATCATACTCCAAACAAACAAGTAGACAACCCCATCAACAAACACCCAGATTTAACTTTAACTTAGCTAATGATTATCACATATATTTAACATTTGTATGCAATCTTTCCTTTACTTATTAGATGGTTGTATTATTTGTATTATATATCTAAGCATGCATAACCGAAGATACACTGAATAATTAACAAACCATTGTAGTAGAACACACCACTGAAAATAGGTACGAATAAGACATAAAAGTAGTATTATTGAAAACCGTCTCTTCCTAAATTTGATGGAAGATTATCTCCATCTTACTTTGATAAGTTCAACCCAGATCCTTTGAATTTTTGTTCCATGATTTTCTCATATTTTAGAACCATTGAAGGAGTAAGATAATTAACCCAATCTCCAACCTCCCCCTTTCTGAAAAACCACCTATTCTCAATAAAGGAATACACTCTCCCACTCTGATTAGCCTCCACTTGCTTCAACCTACCAATACTACACAAGTCTATAATCTCATCAACCACACCTTCACTTTCTTCCTCGTCAGAAAATGGACATCCCACAAACTCACCCAATCTCCTCAACTCACCTTTCGGATCACTCTTCAGATCCTCGTACTTGACAAACAACACCTTCTGACTGCTCTCGAGGCTGGCCTTCCAATACCCGAGCACATGCTCCTCAAATGGCCCAAATGGGAACCTCCCCTGGCTAAACTTTTCAAAATACTCCTCCATCATATCGCCTCTCACGCTCTCGTTGTCGTCGTAATTCAAGTAAAACAACCAGGATGATATAAAAGTGTCAAAAGGGTTTCTACATATGTATATGATCTTACAATTGGACTCCTTAATTGAAGTGGGTAGGCCTTGAAATGGGAGGTGGGTACCCAAAAGTGTAGGACACCTTCTCAGCTTGTCTAAATCTGGGTCGTTGGGGTTTGCATAGATGATGGACTCTAATTGTGGGATTAGTTGATGAGGGTTGTGTTTGAGTAAAGGGGTTTCAGAAAGTGGATGTTGTCCCCTGTTATAGACGGAGAAGAGGAGGGCTTTGAGCCAAGTTGTGCCGGTTTTAGGGAGACTGGATATGAATATTTGGTTGTCTTGCGCTTGGAAGTGGGTTTGGCAGGCGATGGTGGAGTCTAATATAATGTTCCAACAATCTTGGTAGAGATACATGGGGTATGAGTTGAACCATAGCTCTTTTGGGAGGGAAGATTTTAGTTGCTCCACAACTTCATCTCTTGTAGCTAGATTATTGATGGTGGTGGCTGGATTCATTGAATTTGTGAGCTTGGTAGTTGCTATTGTGAAACATGATGTATTATTAATGCCTCAATATATATTACCCTAGTATAGGTATTTAGTGACGAAATATTGATATTATGGTGAGATATATTGATCGAAAAAAATAAAATAAAAAAAAGTATTAAAAGTTAAGGATTGATTTCACAATTGAGTAAAGCAAGGGATTCAATCAATATTTTCACGGATTTTAGAGAATTAATCTCGAAAAAAGAATCTTCGAAAATTAGAACAAAAATTGATAAAATAATTACTTAATCATATGAGTTGATCTTTCCTCTGACATTATTTGTTCTCTAACCAATGACCGAGCAAGGGACTATAAATAACTATGCAAGTTACTCATGTGAGACCATTTGTCTAATGATGCCTTTTCACTTCACCCAAGTTTGATTCACTTTAGTTCAATTCTGCTCCAACTCGATTAAACCAGTTCGGTTCAATTCAATTAAACCCAATTTAACCAGAAAAAGAGGACCATTGTGGTAACAATGGTAAGATATCATTGGACCCATAGATCGAGTTGGTCTTTTAAGTGGATACAAATCTGTGTATAGACCGGTAAGAACCTAGTGGTTGTTCAATCTCCAATGAATTGGAAAAATGCAATGCGTAGCATCCTGCCGTTACAATTCTATAAGCTCAGTTAAAACAATACTTAATAGTCACTAAAAATACATTATCGCTTCTCGGACTCATTAGTCATATCTCGACCCCTCCGGCCATTTTGCTTTCTGGTTGATAATCTCTTTTTCATTGGGAGTTGGGATGTGATTTAGAGTCCGAATCATTGTCTTCCTCATGCGATGTCAACCCCAGGCTTAAATCTAATTCATTCAAATCTTGCCGAGCTGGTGCCGTTTGGTTCTCTTCACACTCCTGCACAACACTTGTCGCATTTCAAACTTGTTTGCAAATTTACGACTCACAGGGAAATATTTGTCCTAACAGTAGCATTCAAGTATATGTATATATATACCTGGTTTTCTTCCATAGGGACATCATTGATGTCGGGTTTTTCGTCAACGTCATCTTCTTTTGATACTTGCTCTTCATTATCTCCATCGCTGTCAATAGGCTTAGCTTCGTCCCCAGAGTTCTCTTCTTTTTCTTTTTTCCTTTCTTCTAGCACAGCAATCTGTACAATGCATAGCAAATGTAATCATAAGCTCAGACTGTGACTCATGAATTCAGTAATGTAGACAACAGACAACAAAAGGGAGTCTTTCCCACTCAATTCCGGAAAATTTTGCCATTAGAGATTTCATGCTTGACCGAGCAACATGTCATAATTTCTTAGAATACAAAGGCAAACAAATCATCAAGTGATCAAACAGCCAGAAAGCCAGACACCTTAAACCTACTCGCTAAATCTAGTCTTCATACCACTGCAAGTGAAGTTCAATGTTAGGCCATGACTCATGTTCCCACAGGTTTTGCTCATCTACTGGTAATACTAAAGAAGAAACAGCAACAATGACGACTTGGTCTTTGCTTAGCAGGACGTGTGGTTTAAAACGTTGTCAATGTGAGCTTAAGGAAACACAATAAAAAAAGAAAATTCCAGACAAATAATATACCTAAAGGAATAATATCATCAGCAATTTGGTTGCTAGGGATAGCGAATATCGATTCAAAGGCCTATTGTACTCACAAATTCCTACGAGAAAGCATCAAAGAAAATTCCTAACCTCCTGCAATTACATTTGACCTGGTATAACATGCAATCATGCATTTGTATTCATGTGTTTCCAACATACTGCTTCATGCGGAATACATCGGAAGGAGTGAAGTTCCTATTTTCAAGCTAACAAGGCCAAATTATTACTTGCATTTTTTTAATTTGTTTTCAAGCTTATTACATCGTTACTTTGCTCCTATTAAATTTTCAAGCTGCGTTTTAAGCACCCTAACTTCAGATCCTAGTTCCACCGTAGAGAACATTGCAGCAGTCAGATAACTTGTGCCCTGAATGAGTTCTAAAAGGATGGGAAAACATCACAAGAAGCTCAAGTCTTACGGTACGTCAACATAAATATAGAACAAGCTAAGTTCATTCATTGTGAGAAGTTAATTGAATCTGTCCCATTTAAACTAAAAGATGAGGGTCGATTAACCTACATAGGTTGGTATAACATGCAATCGTGCTATATTCAACAGCATAGTCACACCAAAGTTACCAACATACTGCTTCATAGTTCATACATCAGAAAGAATATGAAGTCCCGGTTGTCAAGCCAAGTACTCGTAGCTAACAAGGCTATAGTAGGTTTCTTGGGAAATAACAAAGAAGGTGGACACTGGACAGACCTTACTGCAATTTAACAGTCTAGGAAGATGCCACCTATCAATTTAAGAAAGGGAAGGAAACACGAAGTTCAATAATCAAAACTTTTTTCATGCCAAGTCAAAGACAAAGAAAAACCAGAACCGCTACTTCAATCAAGATATTACTGACCAACACTGGGAAGGGATGTAATCAGACTCAATCTGGAATCTGTAATGTCCCAAAATTCAAATTACTCATCAACAGAAACATTGCGAAGACTAAAATATAAGTTCCAAGACACTCCATAAGTTATCGCCATTGCATTCAGCCACACCCCAGTTTCCTCTCGTAAAACACTCGTACAAATACTAGACCTTATGAGCAATCAACACAACGTGATTCCCACCGTACCCCGTCTAAAGTCCAGTGAATTTAAGGTAATCAAACAATGAAGTACTAAAACATAGCAGTACTTGTATGGTGTGATGGTGTCAAGTGTTTGAATGAAGAAAAACAAAGTACAAAATTGGCCCACAAGAGATTCAATTCAAGACTATAGTAGTACCAAAAAGGACAGTGAAAATTGGAGTTCCATATATAGTAACATGAGGAGGTAACTACGTCCAAATATCCAATCCCAGCTACTGGTATACAAAGACACCCACCCATGATGATAAGTAAGCATATATATAAACAGCATCACACTCACTTTTTCAGTGTATATATAAAGTACTTTGTGTGTCATATGATTATGACCTCATCTCATCTAGGAACATGACCAGATGTCATTGTAGTACATTAATACTCACAATTCCCTTGACCCATTTGACTCCTGACATTAACCTCAACTTTTAGCAGAAAACGAGGTACTGTAGTGTACTTGGATCATCCCCACTCTACAAAATTTTACAAGTGTCACCAAATCTACTGAATTTGAACACCAATCAATGCATAACCAGGATTATAAAAACTTACTCATAAGAGACGGTAATTAATGAGAGGCCTCTAACGTAATTGAGTTAATTTTTTACTCGTATTTCTTTTTAATTTGTGTTATATCAAGAGACGGTCACAAGAGGCCAAAGAACTTGTTACGGAGTATAAATTCAAAAACTTGAAATAAAAGTTTAGAAATTTTTGGTGTTCGGGGGACGACCTCCCTTGCTAGCCTCAGTTCCACACCTGACTCGAACGCCAAAATCCAAAATCTCAAAATCTTTTTTGAAACCATAAATCCCATTAAAAAAAATTAAACCTTTCATTTACTAAACCAAACAAAACAGTAAATTCCACCCATGATCAGCTGACAGTATCACTTCCACGAACACCCAAAAATCAATCAAATCAAATACTCCGTAATGCTTCAAATACACAACAACAAAAAAACATAAAAATCAAAACCTTAGACTAAAACAAAACAGATCACATACCCATCTGAGTTCATCAACTAAAGTAGCTACCCAATCACCCAAATCAAAAAAATTCATCAGAAATCACACAATATCGAAGCAAAAATAAAAACCAAGAAAATAAAAATACGATACCGGGATAAACTTGAATTTCCTGCGAGGGGGTTGTTGAGAAACGACGTCGTCATGGTCCTTAGTAGGGCTGACATCAGCATCATCGGAATTAGCCCTTTTAACACCATTACCATTACCATTAACATTAACATTATTATTAGTATTATTATCAGGAGAGTTTGAATTATCATTGATATTATTAGTATTATTATTGGTATTAGTAGTATTAGTATTGTTAGGGTCTTTGGAGAGGGGGGTCCACTTGAAGAGGCGAAGATGGGAGGCAGAGGATGAATTGTTATTAGAAGCGTTGGAATTAGTGATGTGATTGTGATTTGAATTGGGGTGATGAAGATGATGATGAAGGGAGGAGGAGGAGGAGGAAGAAGAAGAAGGAGGAGGCGGTGTGATTGGGACCCAATTCTTGTGCCACTTTCGAACGGGTCCGGTGAAGACGGTGGTGGTGCCGTACCTGCTCGACGATCTCCCCAGTCTCGCCCCTACTCCTTCCATCCGATTCGGTTCGGTTCTCTTTCGGATTCGGGTTTATGCTGCTGTTGTTGATGGTGGTGGGGGTCTAATTTGATTAGGTGGGCAGTGTGGACTCGATTTTAGGCGCAACCTTCTTCGATTTTGATTGTTTCTCGCTCTCTCTCTTGTTTGGGGGCGTTTTGTTTGTTCGATTGCTTTTTTGCTTCTCTCTCTCTCTTGTCTTTTCCTTTTATCTTTCTTATTTTTACGTTAATTTGCTCATATGGTAGTCTGGTGGGTGGGTGGTATTTCAAGGGTTTCACACTTTCCCATTATAGCTAGGTCGATAACTTAATTAGACGTTTTGAAATTCGAGTCTTGCCGAAGGTAACCATCTTAAAATATGATTAGGTTTTCTGAGAAACGGTCTTCTATTAAGTTTATTAAGAGATCAATTATAAATGAAAGTAAAAGTGGTGTCAAACCTAATAAAATAGGTACGCTTAATCTAAAAGAGTACTACAAATATAAATGAGTTACATTTGTTATAAAAAAACGGTACAAACAAAGTTATCATTTAGAACTACATCTAATCGTAAGGTAGATACGAATAAGATATAAAGTGGTACTGACAAGTAGTCTTTCAATAACTGGAGAGGTTGTGTCTCCCTGACTTTGTGATACATTTTTTTGTGTAACTCATCATATGTGTGGATGGGATTGGGGTGAATACGGTTTGGTTCGATGCAGACCAATCAATATTACTCCTCAATGAAGATTGGAAAGGGATAAATAATTACACATTGACAAGCTATTTATTCACATGGACAGTTCTATGTGCTTTGATTAAAAAAATATAAGGACCTTATCTTCGATAATAGCTAGATGGTGAAGCTTGATCATAGTTATAGAAAGCTAACGGAGCAACGGGTTGGCCAACGAATCAAGCAGCAGAGTCAAGTATTCTCGACAGTCTATATGAGAAGAAAAAATATATTTATGGAAGATATTGTTTGATTCATCTTTAAAAAAATAGATTTATTAATGTTGAATTTTCTATAAAATTCTTCCTAATATACAATGAAAGATTCTTCATATTAACAATGCAAAATATGTGCGGACAAATATGAAAAAGTAAATTGGAAGGTGGAATTTCAACCTGGACAGAGTAATATGTTCACTTTTTTTGCTAGAATATTAGAGTGAATCTTGAAGGGAAAATTGAATGAGACGACATTTACACGTGCTTTAAACGAAGTTTTAGCTAGTCATTTCCTCCCAAGGACCCCAACCGTATTCTCACTCTATTGAACGGAACTAATTTTATGCATGAAAATAAAGGGATTATGAAGTATAGTACCAAGTAGAAAAAATTACTATTGAGTGAGTGTAAGAGGAAATGTCCCTCTCCATTTCCTAAAAGAAACATGGAAGATCATGGTCTCCGAAAAAATCGTCACAATACCAACAAAAATCAAGCAAAAATCATTTAGATTGAAAATGGCAGCTTCTACAACAAAGAATGCGACGACGCTTGATGTTCCAAGGCCAACATTCGAAGAAACTACAATAACAAAGGTACCTGACTCGTATTCTCCAGGTATCCCCCACTTCATATCAGAATTGCCGAGAACTTAAAAGGGGTAAAAAAAATCTTCAGGGGATTCAAAACCGGAAATTAGTCGCTGTAAGAAAATAGAATACAAAAAGACAGGTTATCCATCCATATTATTCTTCTGCAGGAACAGGTTTTGCCTCCTGGAAATAGTCATGCCTGAAAATTGAGAATGGCGTGGCGTTAAAGTGATATTGAAAGCAGAGACCTGATTGGCAAATGACCAAGCTGCGCTACAACCTATAAGCTATACAAAAAATACAGGCTCATATGTATAGACTCACTGAATCTTTCGGCTAAGTTGGTAAAGTCCAGTTCCAGCCATAGCCACATTTACGCTGAAGAGGTTCCAGTTCTTCTGTAACCCATAACACAAGATATGTTAATACAATAACATAAATTATGCTATCAGGAAGTCAACAATTAGTTGAATATAAAAAAAATGGGTTCCGTAAGGAAAAACATCAAAGGACAGCAAACTAACTTTTTCTAAAGCATTCGGGAAATAGGTCAACACAACTAGACATCTAGTAATGTGTGTCGGAAAATTGCAAGTAGCAAGAAACAGCCACAGAGAAAAACTTTATACTTTGATGTAGGTACGAGTAGACATTCCGTCACAGTATCTCGTTGGGGCTAATATCGCTTAAAATTGCAGTAAAATGTGGTCACGGTGTTCTTCAAAACCTGTACCAAAATGGTTGCGTTTCGTGTCTCGGTCGTCATTTAATACCATAATTTTGTAGGAAACAGTAAAGTGAAATTTGATCTAAAAAGGACTGAAACATAAGAACAACTGACTCTTGATTGAGGATTTTCTTAATAAACAGATGAGATGAGTGAGGGATATCAATAGGGGCAAGTAAACAACCTGCCATACAAGTAGTTTTCCTGGCTAGAGAAGATAACAAAAGGTTTCTAAAAATGCTCCTCAAGTACAAAGGAACTTGTACAAAATCATAAAGCCATATAGGGTCCATTATCCGATGATGATGATTTACACTACCTCATTTTTTTCATGGTTGTTCTGAGTTGTTGTCAATTTGTCATGGTTACCCTTCTCTATTTAAACTGATTCAAATTTGCAAACACAGATTATGAAATGGGCATTCGTATAAACGTGTTGATCACAACATATGTATTGACATAGATTTCATCCTCAAGGTACCTTTTTGTTCAAAGAAATTTATTTGAATATATACTTGACGGAGAAAGGAGTAACAGAACTTACAGGGGTAATAACAGTGCTGTAGCGAGACCATATGACCCCAGTGCATGCAACAGCTGACAAGAAGAACAAAAAGGGAAATTTAATTAGAAATATGTTATCCTCAAGCAACAAAAGTAAACAAGGTATGTACATCATAGGGAGGATCAACGGGAACTGTACAAGATGCTAATTCCTAGGAGTAATTTTGCAAATACCTATTTGCTGAGGATATGATATGTTCTCCGGTGGTTTAGCGAAGTCTGCAATGTTGGCTATACTAATGCCCCACTTGAATGTGGGTGCCCAAAAGTGAACTGCACATCAGTAAGTCGTATGGGAAGTCAGTGAACTGCACAACTATAGATTTCCTCATAATGCAGGACAGTCATGCAGTAAACAGCCGTCCAGTGAATCAAAGACAAATATCTTAAGCTACCTACTACCGAGAAAACATGATAATACGCACGCTGTATACGACTAGGGTTTGATCGAAATGCTATCTAGAACTAGAAGCATACCTAAAAAGGAGCATTTCTGTTATCATCGAGATTTATTCAAACGTTTCTCGCTAAATAGGCCTCAGACGACTTCAATAACCAAATTGACAAAAGCTCATACGTTTTAAAACGACATAGTTGAGATTAGAGCTTCCTTGCATTATATCATGAGTTGGTTCATAAACATGGTGTGATTACCGTCTACACAGCAGATTAAGATTAAGACCAACACCAACACCAACAAACTAGTATGATCAAGCTCGCGAATTAGAGAGCCAAGTACAGATTCTCACGTCACGAACACGGGTAAGACGGTCCTTAACATACAATTAATAGAGTACCCAATCGAAAACTCGGCTCAAGAACTTAAACTTAAACATATCATCTTATTCTTCTCCATCAACCAAATTGCAATAAACCTAAACACGCATAGATAGACTCCATCCTAAGAGAAGTTTATAACACGATCTGAATCACACACGTATCCTACCAAAACATTCAACCATTTCTTCGCCTAATCTAATTTTTCATAGTATCATCAACCACATCTCATAACGATTAAACAAGAGGAAATCAAAATTAAATAAATTCATCGATTGGGCTAATCTGTATAAGATGAAGGAATCCAATCAAACATAATAAAACAATGTCAAAATTACAAAGGGAAATCTGAAATCAAGAAGACACGAATCAAAATGGAAAATAAAGAGAAGAGAAAGAGGGATGATACTGGTTTTGGGGCCGGCAGGATGGTTTAGTAAAGCTTGAAACTTAGAAGACGCCATTGATAGAATTGTTAGAGGAGATAACAACGTCAAAACTCAAAAAATAAAATAAAAAGTCTCTCTGTTGCCTGTTGGGCTGTTCAAATGTTTTATTCCATGCGACTCGCATTTTTTTTTCTTTTTTTTAATTGATAGAGCAGCAGGTACCAGTTTAGGCCCAACTTATTTACTCGAGTGGGTCGATCTGGGTTTCAATTGATTGATTTATTTACTGTGCTTTGAATTACCCCTCGAGACTTGTTGTATAAAGTCGGTTTCAACTTTGTCTCGAAAAAGCCAGGAATTGGGGTAATTGACAGAAAATCTGGCATACCAAACTCTGATGATACAGACCATACAGCCTCATGAACCGTATCATTGAGTAAGATTTGGGGATGGTTATTTAGGAGTTAGGATATCAAAGTATTCTTGATACATTTTGGGATTTGTTGATACGGTCCGGAGTTATTAACTTATTATGACTTGATTTCATCTTAGAGTAAATATGGCAACCGTATTTTTACATTTGATTCTTAAAATATTTTTGTAGAATATTAAATCTTTCAAGCATATTAAGTTATCAAATTTACCTGATGAATGTTGGATTGTTTAACATGGTTATCAAATTTACCCGTATTAAGTTTGTTGTTTTTTGCCATTAATTTGATGTTTTCATCAACATAGAATTATGAGTGTCGTTAGTTTGGGTGAATTGTTTGTCGTAGATTATGGTTGGATTAAGAAAAAAATTAGACAGAGAAAAGAGTGGAAGGAGAAGGGGAGAGCTACAACCGGTCATGCATGGATTGAATGATACTCCCTTCATTTTATTCATTTATTTGTCATTTATATTTATTATAAGAAATATTATAATCAAAGATAAACAATTGTGCCCCATACAAGTACACAACCTCGATCACATATTTCCTTTTGCTAAAACTTACTGCCAAAAAACAACAAAAAGATGGTAGCAAAAGACAAGTGAGTACTCATTGAGTCATACTCCTCCATTCCAATCAATTTCATACGTTTTTCTCGCAACTATTTTTTACCGTCGGCGCTTTACTTCTTACCGTCGGCGTTAATTACGTGAAATGACGACTTTGTCCTTACTATTTATTCTCAAAATAATATTACTTTTACATTTTATAGATTATAATTTTTTTTTTAAAACTCGATAACAAAACTGTCCTTTTCGATTATCGTAATAAACCAAAACCGACTTCCTATATAGTTAATTACGCAAAATGACGAATTCTCCTTTGCAATTAATTCTCGAAATATTATCACATTTACATTTTATAGAATATCGGTTTATTAGAACTCGATAATAAAACCGTTTTTTCAATTATTGTTACGCCTCCGATTTTAGGTCAATTGGATTTTTCGACGCAAGGATCGAACCCCAGACCTATTAATTAAGAGGCAAATGACCAAACCACTAGACCACCATCAACAAACTGATATATCAAGTGGCTGAAAACTATATTAAAAGACAAAAACAAACCCGAAAAAATGGGAGAGTCGAAGAATTTCTTCGACTCGCGGATTGGGGGTTCGAAGAATTTCTTCGACTCGTGGATGGGGGAGTCGAAAAAAATCTTCGACTCCCCCATCCGCGAGTCGAAGAAATTTTTCGACTCCCCCATCTACGAGTCGAAGAAATTCTTCGACTCCCCCCCATTTTCCGGGTTTTTTTTCTCTTGGTGTAGTGGTTTGGTCGTTTGGCCATTTGTATGAAATGTTATTAATGTAACCAATTTCACCACCTTATACTTCATGTCTCATACCATTGGATGATTTACATTATACTTAAATTACGTTTATTAAATTGTATTAAGTCGTTAATTAATCTAATTAACTGTTTAAAATCGGAGGCGTAACAGTAATCGAAAAAACGGTTTTATTATCGAGTTTTAATAAACCGATACTCTATAAAATGTAAATGTAATAATATTTCGAGAATTAATTGCAAAGGAGAACTTGTCATTTTGCGTAATTAACTATATAGGGAGTCGGTTTTGATTTATTACGATAACCAAAAAGACGGTTTTGTTATCGAGTTTTAATAAATCGATAATTTATACTCCGTAATTAAAATGTAAGAGTAATATTATTTTGAAAATAAATAGCAAGGACAAAGTCGTCATTTCACGTAATTAACGCCGACGGTAAGAAGTAAAGCGCCGACGATAAAAAGTAGTCCCGTCTTTTAGATCCGTTCCAAACAATTACATATCTTTCCTTATTTGTTCACTCATTTAGTTAGTACATGACACTAATACCCTCATTTCATTAATTATCTTCAATCCACTCAAAAA
The DNA here is from genome assembly GCA_958450325.1 of Agrostemma githago. Taxonomy (NCBI): domain Eukaryota; kingdom Viridiplantae; phylum Streptophyta; class Magnoliopsida; order Caryophyllales; family Caryophyllaceae; genus Agrostemma; species Agrostemma githago. The sequence continues at coordinate 72,607,977 of OY288247.1, read as the reverse complement.
GTGGGAACATTTCTTTGAGATGGAGGGAGTATAAACTAATGACATAAAATACTAACTTCAAAAAAAAATGCACCTTTCCAATTGCACCTAACATCTTTTTTTTATTCATCGAAGAGACACTTAATCGCATTTCAATATAGGGAGGAGATTTCGACCCTGGAACATATTGACTCAGAGCACCTAGTCTTAAGTCTTAACCACTAGACTAAAACATTTTCGATATTACACCTAAAATCTTGTGTACAAAATAAACATATGAAATTGATTGGAACGGAGAGGTAGTTAAGTGAAGTGGGAAGAGCCGGAATAAAAAAAAACGGAGGAATGAATTTGTATAATGACGTATTTAGTCATGCTGAGGCATGATTAGGCCCTCTATTATTGACGACTCAGCTATCTTTTCAAGCCTTAAAAGAAGGTATACATACGTACGTAGCATTGTCCTGCTGCTGCATATATAACTCTTAGAGTGCTTTTCACCAAATACACTACTGAATACTAACACACAGTTTGGTCATGTCCTGGCTTTAGGTGAAAAAAAGTTAGCTGAATGCGATTTACAAAGCGGAGTATTTGGTTTGTCCTATACTTGTACTTTACAGAGTAACGATTCCCTATTCCACTCAATTTAATTAAATTCGGATTCCACTGTACGTATCTCGTATGCGTCCCAAATTCCCAATACTCTGTGTGTAAGCATGAAGACACAAATGCATGCAGTCAGTAAGATACAAAAAGAATGAAACTACTGATGATTTTGTGTAATTGTAAGACGGTTTTGTTGGAGAAATAGTGCTACTAATTACGGAGTATGATAAATACTACTGAGTAAAAAGTTTCATGAGACGGTCTTAGTATCTTACAATATAATACAAATATTATAATAATCTATAAAAAGTCGCGTAATACAGTAGTATTTATTTATATTGTGAAACTGTATCAGAGTATTTGTTTTTACGAGTATTATTTTAGTAAGAGCTGCACCGCTAGCTGCTGATGATCAATAGCCTCTTCCCAAAAGATGTTGGAGATAAATGCAGGCTAGTCACGGATATCTGTAAGCCGTCTCTGATTGTCAGTGTAGATATTTTAGAGTTCGTACGTACGTAGCACCAATTTTGGAGGTTAGAAGAGTACACAGTACAGACTCACACAACCCTTCAGTTTATCATTTTGTTTCTACCCAAGTTCTTGTTTCCATATACCGTAATAAGTGGCAAACTTCTAATCTATTAAGTTCAATCTCAATCATATGGCGGCACAATTTGCCTTCACCAGATGAGTTACAAAATCTTAACCAAGCAAGGGATGAATTCCAAAGAAGTTTGGACCTAATAACATATAACTCATATATATTACATCAGTTCTATGTATCTTTAGTGTATATGACAATATATAAAAACACTTTTATTGAACATCAATGAATTTTGGATAGACTTAGGTCTCATTTGGTAAATGAGATATTAACCAAATTTCAACATGTTTAAGAGGTTTAACATTTTTCACATATGCGGATTCCAGATCAGGCGGCTGGATTCTTACAAATGCGGATTATATATGGAAGGGTTTCGTGCAAGAGATTTGGGTGACATTATGACTGCAAACCTGGCGAAAAAGTAAAAAGAAATAATAATGGTGAGATGGTGGTGCACCACCGATGGACGGACTTGTTTCGATCATGCATATGGATAGAACTTCAAAAGGAAACCCGGGGGTTTAGGAGCGGATGACTTATTTATTAGGGACACGACATGTAGGTTGGTTTATGCTTTCTTGAATGGTTAGGATCGGTATGTAACTAGATTTATGTTTGTTAGGAAATAAGTGTCTTGCAATTGTCCATTTGGATCTTGAATTAGTTTCCGACCTGAATCTGTTTAATTAGGAAAGTTTACTAATTAATATTTGATTGCTTGATTAGAGTTTCCTAATCAATATCTGAGTATCTAACCTAGGATTTCCTATTGTATAGGATTTCCTAATCTGTTTAGGGTTTCTGTTCATGTTGAGAGTATTATATAAACTCTCATACCTCTACCCTAGAAATTATGATATCAGTCTGAAATCTGTAACCTCTCCTCAAATTAATAAAACTATCTCCTGTTCTGCCCGTGGACGTATAGCTAACTGGGTGTTAGTGAACCACGTAAATCTGATCTGTCTCTCGATTTTACGTTCTTATTTGTTTGTCTTTCTCTTCCGTTATAACAAACTGGTATCAGAGCTTCAGGTTGTTCCGCTTCCGCTTCTGAGCTTCTTGTTCGGCTTCCGCTGAGTTAGGCGTTATTTGGTTTGTTGAGTTTTTGGTGAGAAGATGTCTGGAGCAACAATTTTAAAGGTTGATAAATTCACGGGGAGTAATAGTTTTGGGTTGGTAGGCTTGTCTGAGGATGGTAGTGTTGATGGTAAGGTGGGGTTTTCACCTGTACGGGTCGAACTAAAAGATTCCAAAGACAAGATATCAACTGTTGTTTCCGCTTCTCAATGAGGCAGGCTCCTAGGAAAAGGAGAGACCCGTGCCTTGGGTTAAAAAGGCAGGACCCGTGCCTTGGGTTAAAAAGGCAGGACACGTGCCTTGGGTTAAAAAAGCAGGACCCGTGCCTTGGGTGAAAAAAGGCAGGACCCGTGCCTTGGGTGAAAAAGGCAGGACCCGTGTCTTGGGTGAAAAAGGCAAGACCCGTGCCTTGGGTGAAAAAGGCAAGACCCGTGTCTTGGGTGAAAAAGACAATCAGAAAGGAGAAAAATTACTATTGAGTGAAGACCGTTGAAAGATGCGATCGTTCAGGTCAAGGTGGAGACTATTGGGACAAGTAGTGACTTAAGAATCGACTGTTCGAAGCTGCACTTTGAAGATTGGTTCGGGTTGGACAATTCTAGTCAAGATGGAGATTGTTAGGAAATAAGTGCCTAGCAATTGTCCTTTTGGACCTTGAATTGATTTGTTGCTGATATCTTTCATAAAGTTGATCTTCTTGTTTTGGTAATTGTTTGGTTTTAGGAAAGATTGAACCGTGTTTCCTAATTAGTTTAGGTAACTAGTTTAGGTGGAATAATACTATATAAAGACCTGACTAGTTTCTAGGTTAATTAGGACAGAGAGATGATTTGAGAGCACAATATAGATGGCTGATTTGTGAGATTTTCTTGAGGGAAAACTCAGTTTGTTCCGAGTCCCTATTGGTTGGTGGTTCTATTGATCTCATCTTCGTTGGAGACCGTTGGAGTTTGTTCGGATCTTGGTTGACCGCAAGATCGTTTGTTCTTCGTCTCGTCGGTGAGTTCGCAGGTCGAATTCAGTCTGGGTAGTCTCTTTCTAGTTTGAGATTACTATCTGGTTGGTAGAATTGGTAGTACTTCTGGCTTTAGCTGTGAGCTATTAAGCGCGTGTATTACGGTTTACTGTTGTACTATTATCTCCACAATAGTGAATTTGGTCTCCTTGTCGCTGTGGACGTAGCCAGTGATTTTCCTGGTGAACCACATAAATCTGTGTGTCAGTTTATTATTGTTTGCTATTTGTTTTGTTCTTCTCGCGTAGTCAACAAACCGTTGGTAACGGAACGCCTCCGTTACAACAAACTGGTATCAGAGCTTTGGGTTCATTCGATCTGTGAGAAAGATGTCTGGGATGAGCGTTAAAATTTAGAGTTTTGATGGGAGGAATAGTTTTAGTCGGTGGCAGATCAAGATGCGGGCGTTGTTAAAGCAACAGAGACGGTGGGCGCCATTCGTGAAGAAAGACGACACAGTCACCGCTGAGATGGCCATTCTGGAGGAGAGTACAGTTTGTCTGATGATATCTTCACTGAAATCGGAGGAAGGTAGAAGCAGTAGTAGTACTGATAAACAGGTGGAGCAGCAAGTAATTCTTGATGAGAGTGAAGCAAAATCTGAAGATCAACCACTACCGTTCGAGTCTGAATCTGAATCTGAACCATCGGGTTCTTCATTACCAGTTCAGAAGCAGCAAAGTTTGGCCCGTGAGCGGTCAATCAAGTTTCCGAACAGGTATGGTAATGAAGATGAGGTGGATTTGTCTGATCTGGTTCCAAATAGCAAGTTTCAACATGGTTTGGACTTGCTAAATTCTGGAAGTATCTGATTGCCCCTTATTGGGCAATATCTGAGGCAGGAGGAGGAGAGGAATTTTATTTCTGGTACATCTGGCATTCGTTGGAGTGCATCTGGTACATCTGTCTGATTGAGGAGATTTCTGATACATCTGATCTGGCATTCTTTGGAGTGCATCTGGTAATCTGATCCGGCATTCGCTGGAGTGCATCTGTCTGATCTGATTGTGAGACAATTCAAGTCAAGGTGGAGATTGTTAGGAAATAAGTGTCTTGCAATTGTTCTTTTGGATCTTGAATTAGTTTCCGACCTGAATCTGTTTAATTAGGAAAGTTTCCTAATTAATATCTGATTGATTAGAGTTTCCTAATCAATATTTGAGTATCTAAGCTAGGATTTCCTATTGTATAGGGTTTCCTAATCTGTTTAGGGTTTCTGTTCAGGTTGAGAGTATTATATAAACTCTCATACCTCTACCCGAGAAATTATGATATCAGTCTGAAATCTGTAACCTCTCCTCAAATTAATTAAACTATCCCCTCTTCTGCCCGTGGACGTAGCTAACTGGGTGTTAGTGAACCACGTAAATCTGATCTGTCTCTCGATTTTACGTTTTTATTTGTTTGTCTTTCTCTTCTGTTATCTGATCTGTCTCTCGATTTTACGTTCTTATTTGTTTGTCTTTCTCTTCCGTTATAACATGTTTATGGCTCTTAAACGAAAGGCTGATTTTGGCTAGGCAAGGAAACTACACAAAGCTAATGGTTCAAACTAATTCTAAAGTCATGGTTAGTATGACTCAATCCAAATAGTCTCTCCCCACCGCTCTTTCTTACATTGTTAAAATTGTCTCAGTTATACCCGATCACGATTGGAGTGTCGACATTCAACATATTTACATGGAAGCCAATGCATGTGTTGACTAACTGGCAAATAAGGGGAATGTGAGTTCTTCAATAGACCCAGCTTTAGGAGTTTGATGCGGCCAAGCGGGCTACTGAGACTCCAGTTATACGTCTTTTCATTCCAATTAGATATAGAAGGGTCTCACGGCATCGGTTTGTTCATTGAAAGCTTTCTAGTTTTTTGCATTGTATTTGGGTCGTTTCCGCTTCTTCATCACCAAAAATAAATAATTTCAAAGGTGGAACCACACTTGTTCGTGGACCAGTCGTCTCTTACATTTACTTTCATAAAGGACTTAATGACCGAATAATATCATAAGTTGAACATTTCTACCGTCAAATGATAATATTAACTCGAGCGAACTCCAACCTATCCCAAACCGATTTATTCCCGACCCGAGTAATCGAGTTGTTGGCCCCTCATATTCTCTCCTATCCTACGACACAAAAACTCATATGAGACCGTCTCACAATAATTTATCACGAAATATTTCACATATGAGATAATTACTAAATTTGTAACCACCTCCTTGTAAGAGATCTCGCAGGAGAGGTAGTGATGGTACGGCGAGTATAATCCAATGTCAAAACAACTTCAACCGGGTAGATAAGACTTATTCAGACATTAAGCCATTACTCTCATCAAGTCCCCGTCTATCCCAACTAAAAAAACCTCTCTTCACAAACCAACCCCACATCATACATACACATTACACATACACACATCTCACAACTAATTCATCACACACTTACCCCCCAAACAATGAAAAAACTCTACCGCAAAGGAAGTGTCCACCCTTCACCCTCCTCCCCAAATTCCGACCAAATCTCCTCTCTCTCCTACCTCCCCGCCGCGATCCTCACCCTCGCCGCCGCCCTCTCCGCCGACGACCAACAAGTCCTCGCCTACCTCCTCTCTTGCCCCACCACCACCACCACCCCCTTTGACTTTCAGCCCTCTTCCAGTAAAAAAAATTCCAACAAAATTACTACCATCAACAACAGCAACAACAACCATGTAACTTGTTTTACCTGTTACTGTTTTAACTGCTACACGAGTTACTGGGCGCGTTGGGATTGTTCTCCGAGTCGTCAACTCATTCATGAGATCATCGATGCTTTCGAAGATGATTTGCTAGCTCAAAGGAAGAAGAAACATGCAGATGGTGGGGTCAACAAGAGAGTTAATAATAGGAAGAGGAAGAATAATGTTGACAAAAAGTGTTTGGATGATAAAAAATGTCAAGGGTTGGTCCGAGTTGATACCGAGTCAGGGCGAGTTGGATCGGTTGAAGATGGTGGTGATGAAACAGGGGTAGTGGAGAAACAGGGGTCTGTCAGGAAAATGGTGAGTTTTATATGGGGAAGTGTTTGGGGTTAATCACTTAATCTATATGTTTAATCAACGGATTAATTAATAGTATTAGGATTTGGGGTTTTTGTTTTCTATCTGCTGCTAATCATAAAATTTTGGAAAAGAAAAACGCATCAAAAAGTCATGTCTTTAGTTTTTCCAAGTAATTTTTCATCTTGCTTGTATGATAATCATATCATATGTAATGATCGTCGATGTACTACTACTATACAACTCTTGCTCTCTTTGTAATACTAATGTAAAGAATGAAGAATATGGGCAGTTTTGGTATTTTCATATTTGTCACAAACCGAAGAAGAAGATGATGATGACTGAATTTGTATGTCAGTCCATTTCGTATCAGAAGGTCTCACAATATTATCGTAACCTTGTTTAACCAAATGATCAATTTGCAAAAAGAAGTGTATTAACCTTACTTTGTTAGGCATTAGCCATAAATACATATGCAACGTTTCAATTTAGTTTAGTTAAGTTGGATTGTTTTAAATCGGAAAAAAGTGGGTTAATTAGATGTGTATACACCTAACTACTCTTACAAGTTATGTGGATGATTTGTTCTCTAATTTGGGTTGGTAGATGATTGTGCTTGTATTGTGTACTGTTTTCAGGAGGTGACACAAAGATTATGAATCAAACTTCAACTACACTTTTCAAATACATGTCACTTGTTAGTTGTTATTATGCAAAAATAAAATTAAAAATGATGGGTCAATGAGTCGTGCATGCATGCATGACTGCTTTTATTTCATTCATTCACCTGTGTCTGTAGTTGTATAACTGTATTACGAAAAAATTCTTTCATCACTATATATATTCGTTAAAAACTTGTGACGAGTTGAAGATTATCCACATGAATAAATAAAGACAAAATATTTATTACGAGTATTCACTTCTCAATGTACTTTGATTTTGTCTCATCCAATTATATGGATGTAATTTGACCAGTTATAACTTTATAACAAGTATGTCTATCATAGGAATGACATACTGGTTAGTACAAAATAGAAGAGAAAATTCAAGTCAGAATGGATTAAACTGTCTAAATAGTGTAGGTTTTATGTTTTTTTATTTTTATTATTAAGCTTTGGGATAATCTAAACTTTTCGAACATCTTTTTATAACAATTGAGCTTCAAATATTATACAAGTACTCGTAATATAATTGAAAAACAGAATTACGTATATATAATATAAGTTGGATTAGATTTATATGGGTTAGATTAGTTTTGTGGGTATAATTTTCTTTTTCCGCGACTAGTCACCTTTTAATTTAAGTCACGCACCTTTCTCCTTTTTATTTTGCATTATTGAGGAATATGATGAAATAATATTAGTGCATTGCATCTTTTCATTGCAAAATAACTCCTTTGGCTCCTTTTGTCAGGATTACTTTATTCTCTTACAAATTAAAGTTGTTTCTTCCTACAATTCTCACAATGCCCCATTTTTAATACCACAAATAATACTTGTATTAACTATTACTCGGTAGTTTTTATTCTATTCAAGGGGTTTCATGTAATAATAAGTTTTTTTTGTAAGATCTCTTATATGAGTTGGTATTGACAATTAATATTAATATTCTATATGAGAGATTTCACAGTAAATCAGTGTGAGACTATAAGAATTTTGTGTCAAGTAATTTTATAATGCGAAATTGGGGACTAAATTAAGAATAATGTGGTTATAAAGTAGATAAATGATTAAATCCCAATAATTGAATATGACCTATCTACCATTGTCGGATGTTGGCATGAAAGAGTGAGTAGGGTGCAACAAAAGTAAGTAATAAGCGGGATCATTAATACAATTAATAAACATAATTAATTAATTAATTAATTTAAATAAATGATATTTAAAGCCAACTAGTCCAAAGATTGTTATGTACAGTACTTTTGTAGGATGTTATCTACTCCATTTCCTCTCACAACCGATGTATTATAATATTAGTTTCCTTACTTTCTATCCATTATGAAGAATTGATAATGTATGAGTTGTTGGATCGTTCCAAAATATAATCTGAGTCATTCAATTACTTCATAGGAAATAAAGGGAGATAATGGAGGAGAGGGTCATGGGCAAAGAGGATGTTTTCTAAAAAAAAAGAACGAGGCAATAATAATGTCACAATCCACATATATATGTTGGAGAGAGATGTTTACCTTAATTACCTAATATAATTGGTACAATAGTACTTGATCCAATTTACTCCATCCGTTTCATTTGATTGTTTGTATTTGTTTTTTTGGGTACTATTCGTTGGTGAGTGAAATCATTTATGTAACTTCTAATATATAAGATAAAATATATTCATGTGAGATGTTATTTAAATTGTCTCATCGAGTACCTTATAAATATCAATTTTTTATAATTTTAGAAATGAGTAACTAAAGACATATAGACAAAAGAAAATATGCATTGACAAGTGTGAAAAAACAAATGCAAACAATCAAATAGAACGGATAAAGTATATAATAAGCGGTGGTTCGTGTAACATCATCAACACAACGGCCACCCACCTCTTAGCTTGCGAATAGTTAATATCCATTGAGGTAGAACTTAGAAGCCTTAGCTTTGTTTGTAAGTTGTAACCCAAGTTTAAAGTTAGTGAGGAGGAGGACTCTGAGGAGGAAGAGTAAACTTACTAAAGCCGTAGGATTATAGCAACAAGTTTATATATAGCTGGGCAGAATCACGTATTAAATGAAGGATACCTGTTTCTACTACCAACCCTAGTGTGTAGTGAATAGATCCAAAAAACCAATAACTCTCCTATGAGGTCTCACGGTAATTTTATCGTGAGACCTCTCACGTAAGGGGGTGGTTACAAATTTAGTTACTCCTCCCACCCCCACTATTCTTACTCAATAGTTATTTATTGTTTTTGAATCAAAGTTCCGGAGAATTTAGACCAACAATAACCATTTGCACAACATATTAGTTGTACGTAGAGCTAAAAAAACTTTGTGATAACATTCAAAATCATAAAACCAGTTGTACATAGAACTATGTATAACTGATTGTATAATCTACTCATTGGACAATGTTTAGGGCGAAATTATAAGATAACGGTCAATCCAACTGATAAGAGGAGTAGAGATAACACAAGACACATCAGATAATAAGAAAGAAACGTAAGGAAACCATGCATCAGTATAAACTTCAATCATAATGTAATAACACAACTAATAATGGAACAAAACTAACACAGACAAATGTGAAATATGAAAATTATAAACAAGCACATCAAAGGGCAAGAGCAACAAACTCAACAATGTTGACGAGAGGAAACAAAGGAGAAATTAGCAGAAGGTCGAACAATAAAACATGACACATCCGGGCCTCTGGTCCACTATTTGTATAATTTGACGTATAAAAATTGAGAAAAAAAATATATAAAATAGGGGAGAAGAAAAATGGAGAGAGATGCCAGAGTACTGTCTTATATTATATACACTATATTAAGGAGTAAAATTTAAAACTGAAACAAATCATCCTCCATCCATTATTTATCATTTATACACTATATATTACGGAGTACTATCTGATAAGATTGAGGAATCGTGATCTCTTTGTCATATCTTCTGGTATCCTCTACTTATGTATAATATCCTCTTGTATCTTCTATTTTTGTATTGTTCACAATTCCCTTCCCCTGTTATGCTAAGATAACGATACTCCATATCAAGGACTTGATCATGTACAGCAAGTCTCGATCTTGTATAGCTAGTATATAATGTCTCACTTATCAATGTATTCTATGTAACAAAATCAATACAATACTCTCATTTCATACATGGTATCAGAGCCTCGATACCACTAAGCCAAATTTCTCTCTCAATTACTCTCACCAACATGCCGAGTCCAAACATCCCGAACCCACATGAGCCTGAGAAACCGCTCCTCCATCTCAATGTTTCCTCCGTTGAGAAACTCACACCACAAAACTATCCTCAATGGAAGTTACAACTCACTGCACTCCTAACCGGATACTCACTACTCTCATTCATCGACGGAACATCCCCTCCCCCAAAAACCATCACCAATGAAGCAAAGCAAACAGTTCCTAACCCGAGTTACAGCACTTGGTTCCTGCAAGACCAACTCCTTATTAGCACCCTAGCCGGTACCCTCGATACCACCATTGCCCCACTCATTACCAACCTCAAAACCACCCTAGATGCCTGGACAGCCCTCTCCAACACCTTTGCCCTCCCGTCTCGTGGCCACATCAAACAACTCAAATACCGACTCCGATCTATCTCACTTGGTGGATCCACCATCTCCGCCTTTATGACCAAAATAAAAACTATAACGGACGAGTTAGCAAGTCTCGGCTCTCCTATGCAAGAAGAGGACATAACTGATGTCGTCATCGAAGGCCTAGACAACCGCTACCGCTCCGTCATTGAGGCGGTCCAGGCCCGTGACAAATCCATCTCATTCTCGGAACTCCATGAAAAACTAATCAACCGAGAATTAGCCATTCAAGTGGAGACCAAACCAACCTCCCCTGTCGTGGCCTTGGCCACCAACACCCGCCCCTATCAGCCTCGACCTTCCCACAATCCACCCAACCCCTCCAACCCGACACACCTCTCAGCCCCCTTCAAAGGACGTTGCCAATGGTGCAATATCCGTGGCCATGTTCTCTACCACTGCTCGATCTTTAAGCGTCTCCAGGCCACCCCGACATTGTGGTCCCTCGCCCAACGCGCCAGACTCCAACCTCTGCCCAAGTCAACGTAGCCACCCTCACACCTACTACTCTACCCTCTGACCAACCATGGCTCCTCGACTCCGGGGCTTCCCACCACGTCACATCTGCCCTTGATAACCTGTCTCTTCACAAACCATATGACGGGACCGACGAGATTGTCATCGGAGATGGCTCCGGCCTTGAAATTATCAACACCGGTTCCACCACTCTTCCCTCTCCCTCTCACTCTTTCTCATTATCTCGTGTCCTACATGTCCCGTCAATGCATAAAAACATCATATCTGTATCTAAATTCTGTACTGAAAACAATGTCACTGTAAATTTCTCACACTCCTATTTCTCTGTACAGGACAACTCCACTAAGAAAATTCTGCTTATTGGCCCAGCCCAAGATGGAGTCTACTACTGGCCACGCGTGTCTGCTCCTCTCGCTCTAGCCGCCACGCTAAAAAAAGACGACCTCCATCACCGCTTTGGCCACCCTGCTCCACCTATTTTAAATAAAATTTTGTCATCATTATCACTACTCAATAAAACGATTACTAATTGTCACTCTTGCTCAATTTATAAAAGTCATAAATTACCCTTCACGATCTCGTCTTTACAAAGCAACGCACCCCTCGAAATTATTTTTAGTGATGTCTGGACCTCACCGATACACTCATACGATAACTACAAATATTATATAATTTTTGTCGATCATTATACAAAATATACGTGGCTCTACCCTATAAAAAATAAATCCGACTCTCTCACTATTTTTACCCAATTTAAAGCACTTGTCGAAAATAAATTTAATACCACCATAAAAACACTATACTCCGACAACGGCGGGGAATATCAAAAACTTGCCCCCCTACTAGCCACCTCCGGTATATCTCATCTAACGTCCCCACCACACACACCCGAGCATAATGGCTACGCAGAGCGCAGACACCGGCACGTAGTAGAAACTGGGCTATCCCTCCTTGACCATGCCGGTATGCCTATCACCTATTGGAACTTAGCCTTCCAAATCGCCTCCTACCTGATTAACCGGATGCCAACTCCTACTCTTGACCACTCCACCCCTTACCATCAGCTGTTTTCTCAAACACCGAAATATCGAAACTTGCATAACTTTGGGTGTTTATGCTACCCCTGGCTCCGCCCCTACTCGACCCACAAACTTGACCCACGATCCATACCCTATGTTTTCGTGGGCTACTCCCCAACCCAACACGCCTACCTATGTCTCGACCCACAAACCAACCGCATATATAGTTCTCGCCATGTCCGCTTTGTCGACAGTGAATATCCGTTTCGACAAAATCCTCCTGCCACTCCCTTAATTACTCCCTCCAATTGGTACTTAGCCTCCCTACCACCACCCATCACTGTCCCCACCACCATCACTTCCGCACCCCTTCCACCTACGCCCACCCTCACTCCCACCCCCTCACAACCCACTTCCCCTGCTCCGCTACAAGGGCTGACACCTACCCCTGTCCTGAATTCTCCCCTGCCCTCAGCCCCTACCACACCCACAACCCACCACGACGACCCACACCTCGCCCCGATAACCATCCCAGACCCACCAATCCCTCCACCTCACCACACACACAACACACGTGCCTCAAATAACATCCATAAACCAATTTCCAAGCTAAATCTCACCGCTCAACTCGTCCCGTCTTCCGAACCTCGGTCACTCAAAACCGCCCTAGCCGACCCCACATGGCGCGCAGCCATGGAGGTCCAACACAATGCCCTCATATCCAACCAAACTTGGGAACTCGTTCCACCGCACCCTTCCCAGAATCTAGTCGGATGCAAATGGATATTCCGAACAAAATACAAACCTGATGGTACAATTGACAAACATAAAGCTCGGTTGGTGGCCAAGGGCTTTCACCAACGAGCTGCTATCGACTACACAGAAACCTTTAGCCCCGTCATAAAACCTGCCACTATCCGTATGGTCTTGACTCTTGCAGTGACCAAGTGCTGGACCCTCCGTCAGTTAGACATTAATGACGCCTTTCTTCAAGGCACCCTTACCGATACAGTTCATATGACACAACCTCCGGGCTTTGTTGACCCCACTCGGCCTGACCATGTATGTCGCCTACGAAAGGCCCTCTACGGTCTCAAACAGGCACCGCGGGCCTGGTATACGGAACTCCGGACCTATCTCCTCAGTGTCGGGTTCACAAATGCTGTTTCCGACACATCCCTTTTTTGTTTCCACTCTAATATAACCATGTTTGTTTTGGTGTACGTTGATGATATCATTGTTACAGGTTCGTCGCCCGATTCTATCAGCTCCTTTATCAATGCTCTCGCAAACAGGTTCTCACTTAAAGATCTTGGACCCCTATCCTACTTCTTAGGGGTCGAGGTCACTCCAACAAAGACGGGACTATTCTTAAACCAACAACGTTACACCCTCGACCTCCTCCACAGAGCCAAAATGACTGATGCTAATCCCGCTCCAACACCACTCGATGCCTCTGTAAAACTAACCCTCGAAGATGACGCTCCCACAGTTGATGAAACTGAGTTTCGTGCTCTTGTCGGCTCTCTCCAATATCTCTCTCTAACAAGACCCGACATCGCATTCCCGGTAAACAAACTCTCCCAGTTCATGCACAAACCGACCGACACCCACTGGAAAGCACTTAAACGGGTCTTTCGGTATCTTGCTAGCACATCCTCCCATGGCCTCCCAATTTTTCGAGACTCCCCTCTCAAACTCCACGCCTTTTCTGACTCAGACTGGGCTGGGGACGCAGACAAATTTCTCTCTACAGCCGCTTACCTAGTCTACTTGGGTCGGAATGCTATCTCATGGAGCTCGATAAAACAGAAAACTGTGTCCCGATCCTCGACAAAAGCTGAATATCGTGCTGTAGCCAACGCAGCAGCCGAACTCATATGGATAACAAACCTACTCACCGAGCTCCGAGTCAACCTCCCAGAACCACCACACATATACTGTGACAACATTGGAGCAACTCAACTTAGTGCCAATCCCGTGTTTCATTCCAAAATGAAACATGTTGCTCTCGACTTCCACTTCGTCCGTGAACGGGTCCAATCATGTGCTCTCCATGTCATGCCTGTCGTCCAAGATGATCAACTTGCCGATCTCCTTACAAAAGCCCTGCCACGACCGCGCTTCACCATGCTTATTCCCAAGATCGGACTCTCGCCACCTCCGTCCGTCTTGCGGGTGGATGATAAGATTGAGGAATCGTGATCTCTTTGTCATATCTTCTGGTATCCTCTACTTATGTATAATATCCTCTTGTATCTTCTATTTTTGTATTGTTCACAATTCCCTTCCCCTGTTATGCTAAGATAACGATACTCCATATCAAGGACTTGATCATGTACAGCAAGTCTCGATCTTGTATAGCTAGTATATAATGTCTCACTTATCAATGTATTCTATGTAACAAAATCAATACAATACTCTCATTTCATACACTATCTTCTAATAAAACCATGTGTTCTGCTTTGATTGGGTAACCAACCGACAAATAAAATTAAGAAAGAAGAGATATGTTAAAAAACAGAGACAATCAATTAACAAATTTTTTACTAATTTAAAAACCTAATAAATTAAGAAAGAAAAGAGAAAAGAGGAAAAACTCCTCAACTCCCACCTTGCTTCATCTTTCTCTTCCATTCATCTTTTCCTTCCATAATTTATTCATAAGTGTATTATAACCTACAACAATGGATACAAAAATTATTACAGAGCATGAACCTTGATATGACACCCAATTGTACAACCAAAGCGACCCAATTAGACCTGCAACCAAACCTCAATATGAACCTCGTTGTACCACCCAAACAAAATTAGAGCCTGCGGTAAACACACCAATTAAAAAGGAGAAGAGAAAGTTAGACAAGGGATAAGTGAACAATTATTATGTACATCAACTACAAGTACATTGTTTATATTTTAAGAACAAAACTAACACACCCAAAATATGTTATAAACCTGAAGTGATAGTAAAAGAAGTAAGCAGTCGTAACAATAGAAACCATGGAAGAAAATAGGCCAAAATTTGAAAATTCCAACTAAGCACGCGAGAGAAAAACTAAGAAACATCAAAGTCATAATTCAATACGATTACGTTCTTCAATAAAAGTTAAAAAAAATGAATTATTAGTTATTATGCATTAAATCTTATAGCGTTATATCTCATTTTCGTCAATAATCACTCACTTATACTTTGACACACACACTACTAAAAACAGTGGAAATAGCGTCGGATAGATTGCGTCGGATTTTCAATCCGACGCAACTGGCGTAACTGTGTTGTATTGCGTCGGCTAATCCGATGCAATAATATTGCGTGGGACTAGCCGACGCTATCCGACTCTATGATACAGGCGCCAATAATTTTGGGTTGGCGCCACTATGTCAAAGGATTTGCGTGGGATTAGCCGACGCAATCAGACGCAATGTTAAATTTTGCGTCGGCTAATCCGATGCAGCCTGCGTCAAAATAAAAAAAATTAGTCAACAGAATTAATAGCTTTGCATCGGATTAGCCGACGCAACTTTTAATATTGCGTCTGATTGCGTCGGCTAATCCGATGCAGAGTGTGTCAAAATTTAAAAACTTTAGTCAACAGAATTAATAGCGTTGCATCGGATTAGCCGACGCAACTTTTAATATTGCGTCTGATTGCGCCGGCTAATCCGATGCAGCCTGCGTCAAAATAAAAAAATTTAGTCAACAGAATTAATAGCTTTGCATCGGATTAGCCGACGCAACTTTTAATATTGCGTCTGATTGCGTCGGCTAATCTGATGCAAAGTGTGTCAAAATTTAAAAACTTTAGTCAACAGAATTAATAGCTTTGCATCGGATTAGCCGACGCAATGTTTAATATTGCGTCTAATTGCGTCGGCTAATCCGATGCAACATGTGTTTAAATAAAAAAAAAACCAGAATTAAATGTTTTGCATCGGATTAGCCGACGCAGACTTGAATATTGCGTTGGTCTGCGTCGGTTAATCCCACGCAACGTTTTTAATAAAAAAAAAATATCGAGGTCTGCATCGGAATAGCCGACGCAAACTTGAAATCTGCGTCGGTCTGCGTCGGCTATTCCGATGCAGCACCTGTTAATATAAAAAAAAATATCGCGATTTATGTTCAGAACATAAACCGCTCCCCCCAACTCCCCAAAAAGGCGACGACGAAGAAGACGACGACGACGAAGAAGACGTCGACGGCAAACGACAACCACACCGGCGACTCCGGCGACCCCCGTCCTACCCAGATCCGGCACCATCACCTTGTTCGATCCCAAAAAAAAACCGAAACCCTAAGTCCCAGAAACCCAGATCCGGCGAACCCTGCCAGCGGCGACCCTAAATCCGGCGAACGATAGCCTGAACCCCCGACAGACTTCGCCGGCGCACCCCCACCCCCACGCGCGACGATTTTCCCGGCGAACCCCCCCCCCCCCCCCCCCCCACGCGCGACCCTGCCGGCGTACCGGAAACCGGCGAAGGCTTCCCCGACCCCCCGGCGTACTCTAACCCGACCCATCCCCGAAAAACCCTAACCCGACCCCCCAAATCTCAGGTATGTTGCTTACTGTTAGTTCAATTAGGTTAATGTTTTTATTAGTTTAATTTTACGTAATTAGTTCAATTAGTTTACGGTTTAATCGTTAGTTTACGGTTTACTGTTTAATTTTTACTCAATTAGTTAAATTAATTAGATTAATTTTTACTTAATTTTAACTCAATTAGTTTACTAAACTGTTTTGATTAAGTTAGATTAATAATTAGTATAATGACTATGGTGATTAGATTATATGATGATTATGTATGGTTAATTAGTTAATTAGATTGTAGGGTGATTATGTTAATTAGGTTAGTTAGTTTAGTAATTAGGTTAATTAGGTTAATTAGTATATTAATTAGGTTAATTAGTATGTGAATTAGGTTAATTAGTATGTGAATTAGGTTAGATTTCGTTTTATTGTTAGACGGTAATTGTAGTATGTTAATTAGGTTAGTTAGTATGTTAATTAGGTATTAGTGATTATTGTATTAGGTTAGAAATTGTGTTATTAGATTAGTAGTAGTAGTAGTAGTATGTACTAGTATAAGGAATTAGATTTGTTGAGATAGATGGTTAGTAGTATTAGTAGTAGATTAATTAGTAGTGTTAGTAGTACTACATTAGTAGTGCTAGTAGTAGTATTACTAATCTACTACTAATATTACATTAAAATACTTCATTACTACTACTAATGCTACTACTAATATTACTAATACTAATAACCTACTAATAATACTATGTACTACTAATACTACTACTAATCTAGTACAACAAATCTACTAACACTACTACTACTAATCTAGCTAATACTTTACTAATTTACTACTATTCTACTATACTACTACACAACTACCAATCTTCTTCTACTTCACAATTACTAATCTATTACTACTACTAATTTTCTACTATACCACTAATACTAATTTTCTACTACTACCACTACTACTAATTTTCTACTACTACCACTACCAATTTTCTACTACTACCACTAATACTAATTTTCTACTACTACTATTAATTTTCTACTACTACTACTAATTTTCTACTACTACCACTAATACTAATTTTCTACTACTACCACTACTACTAATTTTCTACTACTACTACTACTAATTTTCTACTACTACCACTAATACTAATTTTCTACTACTACTACTACTAATTTTCTACTACTACTACTACCACTACTAATTTTCTACTACTACCACTACTACTAATTTTCTACTTTTACTACTACTACTAATTTTCTACTACTACCACTACTACTAATTTTCTACTTTTACTACTACTACTACTACCACTACTACTAATTTTCTACTACTACCACTACTACTAATTTTCTACTACTACTACTACTAATTTTCTACTACTACCACTAGTACTAATTTTCTACTACTACTACTACTACTACTAATTTTCTACTACTACTACTACTACTAATTTTCTACTACTACCACTACTACTAATTTTCTACTTTTACTACTACTACCACTACTACTAATTTTCTACTACTACCACTACTACTAATTTTCTACTACTACCACTAATACTAATTTTCTACTACTACCACTACTACTAAGTTGATAATCCTATCATCGACGATGACGTCTACCAAGAGAGTGTGGTTGGTAATAATCAGCCGATGTCATCAACTCTGCTCGAAGACACTGACGTCAATGAAGAAGAATATGTAGTTGAAGTTGCTGGTGTTGTAGGGGAGGACGACGAGTTTGCCGACTGGATTGTTCCTGAGGGAGAGGGTGATGAGAACGACGACTTGGTCATCGACGATGAAGATGACGGTGATGAGGTGAATACTGACTGGGACGATGATGATGAAGACGGGGACGAGGGGTTCATTGAACCGCACACTGACGCGGACAGTGACGGTGACAGTGACGATAATTAGCAATTATGTAGTTGTTTGTATCTTATTCGCATAAGTTGTAATTTATTTATGCGAAAATTACACATTACAACCTTATAAAATTTCGTTTTTTGCAATTACAACCTTATAATTTTTTTTTTCAATTACTACCTAATAAAGCACTTTTCCTTAGCGATTGCTACCTTTAATGAATTCCGGTGGGTTAGTCAACTATTTTCCAACCTAAATTAGATTACGCCTAATTATGTGACCATTTTGCCCTTGACTCTATATACTCTTTCCCTAACCTTTATCTCTCTTACAACTCCTCTTAAAAATCCATCCTCTCAATTGCTTCACTTTTCAATTCAATTTTTGGGGTTTTCAATTTCTTCATCCTCTCTCTATCGTTTCTACCTCTTCTTAATTTTCGCCGCCATTAGTGCCTGCAGTTTGTTGTTGTGTACGAACAAGGTATGTAACCCTAATTCACGATTCTGTAATTTGCAAAACTTCTGGTAACCTAGAAATTAGGGCTTGGGGAAATGTAGGGTTTATCCCTAATTCCCCTTATTATTCGTCCAAGTGTTGCCTTTGTTTTCCCTAATTCATGTGTGAATGAATACATTGACTGACGCATTTGAGTGAATTAAGGTAGCTCGTTGTTCATGAACCATTGTTGCTTAGAATTGACTGAATATGTAGGTAGTACGCTGGAAATTGGTGTTTGGTTGATGATTGGCATATTTGATTTTGTATACATTTTGGGTTTTCTTCTTGCTAGGAAAATGGATCCGGGCTCAAGTCGCAGCTATCGACGGTCGTCATATTCTAAATCTGAACGTAGCTCATCATATAATTCCGAATTGAGGGTTTGTCGTTGTGGGTTTTCTCCTGTTGTTCGCACTTCATGGACGGAAAAAAATCCAGGGAGGAGGTTTGAGAGCTGTAAATTTTCCAATCGAAACAACAATCGTGATGGATGCAACTATTTCAAATGGCTCGATGAGAATCAAACCACTTGGAAAGCACAGGTTATGAATGATCTTCTCAAGGAAAGGGAGTTATTGTATTGTAAAGTAGAAAATTTAGAGCACAAAATTGAAAGGCTTGAAGACGAAAGGAAAGAATTGCTTGTTGCGATTGAGAAAGCTAAGGTCGGGGTGTTAAGCAAGTTAGAGAATACGGATATGTGTAATAGTCTGATTTTAAGAGGCACCACATTAGCCGTATATGTAATGGTATTCGTCTTCATGTTGTTTGTATACAAAGTTCTTCAGTAGGTAGTTTTGTAACTCTTCATATGACATCTTAGTTGGAATGTAATGACAATTTCTTTCTTTAAGTAATCACTTTCTGTTTGTCGACATTATTGAGTAACGTTTGCTTCTTCTTCACACTCCTTGTCAAGCTTATTGAACATTTATCATCGTCATTATAGACGAAAATTTCAGCAACTTGCAAGCATCAAATTTGCACATTTAGAGCCAATTTCACTTAGTAGCTTTAAAGCAAGCTCAATTCGTCAAAATACAAACAGTCAGTACTTGCAGTAGCATTTCAGTACATTACAGACATAAAACAACTTCTCAAACTGATGCTTAAATTAAATAGATCCATTACAGATTGCTAGTAGTGTATTAAAGACATTAAAGACATTACAGACACATTAAAAATCCCATAGTTCATATGTGCTTGCTTGTGACAGTAACTCCGTGAAGGAAGTGGCTTGCGTTTGTGTCGCACTTGCAGTTGGAGCCTGCTGAGTAGATGTTGGTGATGCTGCAGTAGTAGGCTGATTTGTCGTAGCGTCAACATTTTCAGCTCTGTTTTGCCTTTGTTCTCTCCTCTGAATTGCCCAGGCTGTTTGGAGAGGAGGTCTTCCACCTGGACGCCTTTCCGTGTTTGGAGGAGCTTGAGGGTTCTTACAAGTTCTCTTGTAATGACCTAACTGTCCACATCTGCTGCACTTGTTCTGTTTTTTTTGCCTCTTCACTCTACTGCCACGACCTTCATCAGCCTCCCTTCTTCTCTTCTTCTTGGAAGGCCTGCCAGTCATCTTTCTCATTGGAGGAGGGAGTGGTTGAGGTAAGCCCGAATCCTCCCATTCATTAGAACCTGGCATGGGGGAGATGGCAGGATTGTAGGCTAGCATGTACCTGTCCTTAGTGTAGGCAAGGTCAACAAAATCAAATGGGTTTTGCCTTTGGAAAAGGATACAAGCCACCGCATGAGGACATGGTATGCCACTTAATTCCCAATGATAACAACTACAAGTTCTTTCATCCAGTTTAACCACCCAAGTCTGCCCTCTTTGCTCAACCTCAAACCTATCAACTCTACTTCTCACAACATTACAAAACCTAGCATCTTTCTCTGCCCAAATGAGGTATCTTTTAACATATGGCATATAATCCTCATCCCACTTCTCTGCAGCCTCTCTTTTTTCACAATTTCTGTTCATAACGTACCTTCTTATCCACTCCAACATGGTCAGAATAGGTTTGTCTCTTACATCCTTCAACACAGAGTTAAAAGTCTCACACAAGTTGTTTAGGAGTAGATTACACTTACTAGAAGTTTTGAATGCATGCCTACACCAATGTTTAGTAGGGATTGCATTTAGGTACGACCAAGCCTCGGTTGAGATGCACTTCATCCCATTCATTTCATTGGTAAACTGAGTCTGAAATGACAAGTGCAAACAACAACAAAAACAAAAAAATGTTAGTTGACAGTATATTACAGAAGCAGTATATTACAAAAA
The DNA here is from genome assembly GCA_958450325.1 of Agrostemma githago. NCBI lineage: Eukaryota > Viridiplantae > Streptophyta > Magnoliopsida > Caryophyllales > Caryophyllaceae > Agrostemma > Agrostemma githago. Next base: position 72,586,697 of record OY288247.1, on the reverse strand, counting down.
CAAAAAAAAGTTAAGTGAAATGGACTGAATTTACCTTAGTTGTGGATGTAGCAGCTCTCCAGAAACTGTCTTTATAAAGTTGCCCACTAAAGCTCTTCTTGAAGTTGGCCCATATGTGCCTGACACAGTACCTCACCTCCGCTTCTGGGGCCACAGTTTTAAGGGCCTCAACCAGTCCCTTCTGCCTGTCTGACATGAAGGTCAGACCTTTACCCTCAACCTTGTCTAAGTCATTGCATAGTAGTTCTAAAAACCAAGTCCAGATTTCTGTATTTTCCACTTCCACTATTGCCCATGCCACAGGGAATATGGTGTTGTTTCCATCCATTGCAACAGCTGCAAGACACATTCCAGAGTAAGGGCCTTTCAGATGACACCCATCCACACCTATAAAAGGCCTACATCCTCTTAGAAACCCCTCCTTACAAGGCTCGAGGCACGTGTACAGCCTCTTAAAAATTACTGGTGGCCTCTCTATATTGTCACACATCACCATGACAGTAGATCCTTCATTATACTTCCTCAATGCTGCAGCATAATCCCATACCCTTGCATATTGGTCTTTACCATTACCATAAATGATAAGTTTGGCTCTACATCTTGCAAGCCAACAAGTCATGTAGGTAACATGAACCCCTAAATCCCTCATCACATGTTCCTTGAATGACTTCAGCTTCCAGTCCATGTTAGACCTCCAAAATTCTATGTACTTCTCTGCCAAATACTCAGACCTCACTTTCCTATTGTAACTAGTCATCTTACAAGTGTGTTTGAGGTTTAATGACTTGATTTGGAATGTCTCTTCCCCCTTAAGCTTGGCAGCATACAATCTGAAGGGACATGGGTTTTTAACACCACAAATGCATGGCCCAAAATTTGACCTTTTCTTATTCCACACACAGTTGCACTTATACCTACAGAATGCTGTCACTCTTTGACTACCATTGTGTTGGTAATAGAAGTCGTAACCATTCTCCACACAATGATAAATAAGTGCCTTTCTAAGAATCTTATTACTCTCAAATTTTAAAGCTAATTTGAGAACAATCTTACCACCAAAGTCCTTCTGTGTGTTGAAAGTTGGCCCAGTGTCAACCTCATCATCATCTGAACCTTGAAGACTTCTTAGCTCATCAGAATCATCTTCCCTTTCTTCAATACTCCCAACATCTAAGTCATCCACCCCCCAAAGTTTTGTTTTTGACCCTTGGCCCTTCTCCACTCCTAAAAAACTCTCTACCCTTTCTAAAAGTTCATCATCTTCAGCCCTACCCTCACCAAAAGACTCCTCAAACAGCTCCTCGCTTTGTCCACCAGTCACAATGTCTTCCTCAACCCAGTCTGGGTCACTCGAAGCATCACTGTCTTCTGCTTCAGAGTCAGTGAAATCATCTTCGTCATCCTCATCATCTTCACTTACCAGATCTGCCACAACCTTCTCTTTTTCTTTGTTTTTTGAGACCTCACCAGTTGCTTCCTTCTCTTTTTGTTTCTTTTTTAAGACCTCACTAGCTGCTCCCTTCTCTTTTTCTTTCTTTTTTGAGACCTCACCAGCTGCTCTCTTACTTACTTCTTCAACTGGGTTGTTCCTCCCTTTGTAGCCTACTGTCCTCCTCCCCTTAACAGTTGTTGTTTTTTTTCTCCTAGGAACCCTCTCTTCCTCCTCACCAGTTTCCTTTTCTCCCACCACAGACTCACTGAAAGCTTCAAATGTTGTCACCTTCTTTGAACCACCTAAACCACTATCTTCCACATCATTTGAACCACCTAATTTCCCACTCTCTTTACCTCTACCAATATCCACCAAAGAAATCAGAACCTCAGCAACTTCAGGTTCCCTTTCAAGCCCCCCCAGATCCCTCTTCTAAGACACCCTCACCAGTAACTATCCCTTCCCCATCTGAGTCAGCAAACTCAAGCAACCTTTTTGACCTTCTGGTTAACAGTTTCTCAGGTCTTGTCAATGAATTAGATGGAGGTAAAGGGTTCTCGGGTGTTAGTTTTGGTGGTAGATTAGTGGTTGAGGGAGATGGAATTGAAGAAGAGGTAGGTTCACAGGTGGGTAGGGTGTTATTATACCTAGGGCTTCTCCTCAAAGGGCCCCCAGTAGTCAAACTTTGGGGAATCTTTTCCTTACTTTTTGTCCTACTATCACCTTTAGGATAAGAAGGAATCTCCATCCCATATCTTTTGTACAATTCTGCATTAAGGTTAGGATGAGCTCTCAAATTGGGTTTCTTCTCAAATGGGCTAGGAGATGTAGATGGGCTGATGTGATGTGTGTTCATGTCCACATTTGGTCTTTTGGTTCTAGGTAGAGATGAGCAACTAATTAATGAAGGTGTACTTGGTTCAACAAGATACACAGTTACTGTCTCCATTCTACATCTTGTCCTCAATAAAGATATAATATCTACCTCAGAAACTAGTAAAGTTTTGCCAATAGTCAAACTCCTACCATGCCTCCTATACCAGATTTCATACTCCTTACCTTCCATTATACCATCAGCTATATTTTTCAAGAGCTGGACATTGAAACTAGTACTAGAAATACCACAATTGAGATGTAAAGCCCCCCTTCATACGTTGTCCTACCTTTCTTGTAGACAAAACTGCCACCAAACATCATCCGCAAGTTAACCGTGAATGGTTGAGTATCCATATCTACAAAAAAAATGAATAGCAAAAGCAACATCAACAGACATTAAGCTAAACAAAATCAACAACAAATTGGAGAAACCCTAAAAATTGAAATTATCTAATCGACAACCACATTTGGCTCTCAACATGCTAACGAACTACAATAACACTATAACTACACTTAATTCATATTAGAAAGACTAAAATTAAATGCAAATCTGGGTTTCGTGTGAAGAATCGATTCAAAACCCTAAATTCACGAAAAACCCCTAAACTAACGAAAAAACCCTAAATTAACACAGGATTTGAGGCTACTTACTTGCAGATATGTCGTTCCCTTCAATTGCGCCAGAATTTGGTGTAGATTTTGGATTCATTTCGAAAATTAATTAGGGTTTGGTGTATGATGATTGAAGAGGAAAGGTACGGATGAGTGAGTAGTGTAAGAGGTGAGTAAAAGGGGTTAAAGGAGTAAAAAGAAGATTTTAACTTTAAGGGTATTTTCGTCACTTAACAACTTTGCTATCGGAAAATAGTTGACTAACCCACCGGAATTCATTAAAGGTAGCAATCGCTAAGGAAAAGTGCTTTATTAGGTAGTAATTGAAAAAAAAAAATTTATAAGGTTGTAATTGCAAAAAACGAAATTTTATAAGGTTGTAATGTGTAATTTTCGCTTATTTATTTGTAATTGAATACTATTTTGGTACTTAATGAAATTCCTGCTTTACCCTAAACGAACTGACTCTACAGTTTAACTTTGCGCAAACATATTTTGTAGACGTGATTATGGCAGGTAGCAGTGAGATGCTGACGGGGGCCACCAGCCATGGTGACCATATGGAGGAGGACACACCTAGGACTCCTGTCATCCTAGGTGTGGACGCTGTCCAGGAAGTCGGGGCGACGGTCTACGTTGCCACGCCTGGGAAAGCGTACCTATCACGGCAGAAAGTGCCTTCTGCTACTTGGTGAGTTTTAGTTGTTGTAACCAATTCTTTTCTAAATTTTCACTCATTTATTTGCTTCACATTATCATAATTGACTTGTGTAGGTGGGACGACAAGAAGTACTCTGAGTATATGCGGGATTCCGTAGTCATGACGTATGCGTCCACCCCTGGCGCCTACCGTAGCTGGACGGAGGCGCCACCGGAAGCTCGGGAGCGATGTATATGCACTTCGCGGTAATTACCTCGTCTGTGTTTCTAAGGTTTTCGTTGCACGATTTATACATTCAATTGTAGCTAACGAATCTTTTTTTTGACAAACAGAAGAGAGTGCGTATAGACCTGGGGTACGACCTCAGGTCGGATTATGAGAGTCGGATTAAGAAGAAGATAACCGACTTATTCCAGCGAGCTGTCCCGAGGGTCGAGAAGGCGGAATGGATTCCGCAAGAGAAGTGGGAGATATTGAAGAAGAACGCTGCCGACCCAAGCTTCAAGAAGAAATCGGCGATTAAGTCGTCGAACAGGAGAGGTGGGCAGGTGGACGGGGTGGCCAAACCCACTAGCTGCCTTGGAAGTAGGAGTGCAGCAACAGCCTTCGCGCAGTTGGTAAGTGCTTACAACACAAGTAAAAAATTTGAGTATAATTCAATATATACTATTGGTAAATAAATGCTGAAAAATTTAACACTGTTATTTGAAGGGTCCATCTGCAACCCCGGTCCAGCTCTTGGAGAAGACGAAGAAGGGGAAAGACGGCAAGTGGATTGACCCTAGAGGACCGGAGATCGTGGTGAGTAGTAGTAATGTTTTTAAAAAATATACTAGGCATGAAAATTACGATGTGATAGTATGTGTTCCTAAAGTTATAACACTGTTTCATGTTGCTGTTTCAGGAGAGCTACGAGAAAGCGGTGGAGGAGGCACGCGCCTCTGATCAAGCACCCAACACCCTGAAGATCTTCCACGATGTGTCAGGTGGCTACAACTCGAAGAAAAGGTTTTGGGGGATAGGTAACGTGGCGAAAGAGCTCTTTCGCCCATGCTTGAACCGTGGTAAGGAGGTATCTGCGGACACATACCTCCCCACCGCCACCTCGCAGGAACGCACACTCAACGACCGTATGGAAGATAAATTCGAAAGGCAAGAAGAGCGCCTGAAGACATTGGAGAAGAGGTGCGAAGAGCAGGACCAGTTTATTCAGTTCATGAGGGAACGGTTCGCCATGGGGAACGACGGATGCAGTGGAGGACCACGCATGACCAGGCGCGACGATGACGACAACAACGATGGTCATCCCTTTGGGTCAGAGCAGATTGAGTCCCTTTCGTAGGTAGTTCCGCTCTCTTATGTTACTTGTTTAGATTCTGGTTGCATTGTGTGTATATATTTTACCAATTCCTAGATAGAATTCTGAACCTAGCGCTGGTTGTCTTTGTAATATTTTCATTTTCTATAACAGTATACTAGTTTATGTTTGTTTCGTTTTGTGGAGTTTTGTGAAGAAGACATGTACGAGAGCTTTGATTGGAGTTATTGATGGACTTTTGTTTGGGATGTGGTGCTGTTGTCGTATGTTGTAGGAGTGGGTTGGTTAATTGCAGCTTGTTTTATTTCGCGCATACGGGGAGCTGAAAACAAAGGAACGGTTTTTTTGTTAATAAGCTTTGCGTGGGATTAGCCGACGCAAAGTCAACAGAATGTTTGACTTTGCGTCGGCTAATCCCACGCAAAGCCTCTCAGCCAATGGGTTTGCGTGGGATTAGCCGACGCAAAGTCAAACATTCTGTTGACTTTGCGTCGGCTAATCCCACGCAAAGCCTCTCAGTCAGATCTCAGTCAATGGGTTTGCGTGGGATTAGCCGACGCAAAGTCAACAGATTGTTTGACTTTGCGTCGGCTAATCCCATGCAAACCCATTGACTGAGATCTGACTGAGAGGCTTTGCGTGGGATTAGCCGACGCAAAGTCAAACATTCTGCTGACTTTGCGTCGGCTAATCCCACGCAAAGCCCATTGACAGGGTGTTGACCTCCATTTCTTCGTGTCGTAATAGCCGACGCAAAGCCGACGCAAAATGCATGTGTCGGATTAGCCGATGCAAAATAAAAAATTTGCGTCAAATTATAACGGCGGCCGATTGCGTCGGTTAATCCCACGCAATCTTCGATTTGCGTCAGATTTTGTTCATTTGCGTCGGATTTTTCCGACGCAATTCGGGCTCGTTTTTTGTAGTGACACAATTTCAGTCTAATTCACCTTACTACACTTCTGGTGACATGTTTGATGCATCATGCATGTTTCGGCACTTTCAGTCCACCCTTTTTCTCTGTCATTCATTTAACATACATGTCATATATATTTCCGTAACTTGGATCTTTCAATATTCCTAAGCTTCGTCCTGTTCATAATTTACGAATGCCTATGAAAATAAATAAACTTACAAATACATGAAATCAAGACAAAAATGAATAAATAATAAAATAAATATTGGACAATGAGGCAAAAAGACGGAACTGTAATTTATTAAGGCCATAAAACAATATAATCTTGTGCGGTGCACGGGTATGGCGACTAGTTTTTATAATTTTTGTTAATGTAAAATGAAAGATATTGATGGTGTAAAACATGCCTCGACAAATTGGGCAAAAACATAAGTGACAAGTGGAGCAAAATGGAGGGAGTATATATTTTAATTTTTTTAATTAATTATTCTATAAATGTGCCAAAAGCATACTTTTTTTTACATTATTAATAACTTTGTTTACGCAAATAAATCCGGCCATGTAAAATATAACATAACAAAATTTAATTATTTCAAATAAAAAAATAAGTGAAATGAAAAAAATTGTATGCAAGAGTTTAGGGAAAAATTATTGTAGTTAATTTTTTTTTTGGTTCATCGAAGAGCGTACTTAGTCGCATTACATATAAGGGAGGGGGATTCGAACCTGGAACCTACTGTCCCAGAGCACCTAGTCTTAACCACTAGGCTAAGACATCTCCGATAGATAATCTATTTATTAGGGAAACAAAATAAATGCAAAAAAATGGAATTATTGTTGTTGTGGTGTGCACATGAAATTTCTACAAAAGAGGAGTGGAATTGACCATAGAGATATAGAGTATAACATATATTATGAAAATAATAAATTAATGATTTTTTTTATCCCTCAAGCATGTGTCGCTTGGAAAAACATGTAAGAGCAAGTCCAATAGTGATGTTGAAGGACTTGCTTGCAATTTATTAAAATATATTAACCACAAGCAAACTATTGGAGAAGATAAATGTGTTGTAGCTTGAAAAGCTACACATGCTTGAGACATTTTTTTTAAATTTATTTTATTAATTAAACAATGCATCTCCACTTCTCTTTCGTGTGCACAATACAACAACCGTAATTCTACTTGTACATATTTGGACACGTTTCGGAAGTGAAAAATAAACTTTTCGTAGATTTTTTTTCGTTTCACTTATATTTTTTATTTGAAATAATGAAATTTTGTTCTCATACTTTTTTTGCATGGCTGAATGTATTTTCGTAAACAAAGTACTTAATAATTTGAAAAAAAAATTATGACGAGTTCATAGTATAAAATTAATTGACAAAGTTATACGGAGTACAAAATAATTAGTATAACATATGTTAAATAATATAGATAAATTAAATTAAATAAATATGAGGGACCTACAAAGCTACAATATATTGTAGCTTACTATTGGACTATGTTTTAGCCGAAAAACAATGTTGCCCAAAAATATGAGTTGGCAAGTCTGACTACATCACGTTGTAGCTCACTACTGGACTTGCTCTTGTTCTCAAGTTCCAACTTACTCATTTGCCTTCTCCAATAGTTGGATTGTAGCTAGAAAACTATTATAGATTGCAAGCAAGCCCTTTTTCTAGACTATTGGACTTGCTCTAATCTTCTCATTGGCTCATTGCAACCTACTAAGAGCAAGTCCAGCAGTTGTTTTAAAACACCTGCTTGCAATTAATAAAAAATATTCTAGCTACATGCAAATCATTGGAGAGGGAAATGGTGTTGTAGCTTGAAAACATACCCTGCTTGTTCAAGCTACACATGCTTGAGAAATAATCTTTACACCTTAAAAAGAAAATTCACCCTAAAATTCCCCTTATGAACAGTACTTCGCTTATGAACAGTTACTCTTCTTAGGAACAGTAACTCCTTATGAACAGTGGCTTCCTTTACTCTTCCTTTCTTCGCTCTATGCTTTCCTCTACCTTTCATTTCCTCTCTTCAGCTCTGTCATTCTCCTTTCCTCTCTAAATCAGCCCCTCTTTTTGTTAGATCTGGGATCAGGAATCTAATTTATGTTTCTCTTTTGCTTCTCTTAGACACAATTCAAACATTACTTTCATTGCTTCCCCTTCTCTCTTGTCTCACAAAACCAATCTCCATCATCATCATCGATCGCCATCATCATCATCTTATCTGGGTGAGTTTTTTTGCATCTATAACATTTTGTGCTTCCTTTTGGTTTGGTTTGGTTTGATATTTTGGGTGAGTTTTTTTTTCGCCTTTTTTTGTCTCATTTTGCTTGCGACACTTAGAACAGTTCAAGTTTGTCCCTCGCTCGAGTATGAATTGATGGATTCATTTCTATCTTTACCTCTGATTGATGTTGATCTTTGAATTACTGACTTGTCATAGTCTGAAATGGTAGCAAGTTGAATCACTCCAGTCCCCGTCTATGTATCTCTTTGTATGACTTAGGGTAGGTCTGATTTAGGTTTATGCGATGAAGATTTGTTCTATAGAATGACGTTTGTATGTAATCAGGACTTTGTAGAATAACTACTGTCCAGGCAATGCTGTAGTGGAGTTAGGATGTTGTTGCCAATGTAATAAGTGTTTTGGAATATATATATATAGCCAGGATTTGATAAGCAGAGCAAAATGCTCTAGATGGGATACAATGTATTAATTGTCCACTGTGTGTGCAAATCTAGCTTTTGAGAATTATGTTCCTTTAAGTGCAGCCAGTTCTTATGAGAGCTTTCTATTTGCTGTTGCTTGATCAATCAAGCCTAATGTTTCCCACACTATTTCCCTCTTTTTTCCTCCATCCTATGGAGCAAGGAGAGAAATTAAAGGTAACACTATTTGTTAGCAATGGTGGCAATGGATTGAGTAGGCCAAGTAGGATTGAGCTTTGCATGATCCAGAGTTGAACTTATTACTTATTTGATTAATTCATATCCTAAACTCCACAATCCAAAACCCATTAGCATGCTTTTAATATAATCCATATCCAAACTCTATCCAAAATATGATCCAAAACTTCAATTAAAATTGTATTTGACCTGGGATGGAATTCCCTTAGGAACAGTGTCTTGCCACTCTTTAGCCGTTGATTTGCCTTGCCTTTTTCTGGCCATTGATTTGCTGCTCCTTCAGTTCTCCTGCTTCGTCTTCTAACTTTTCCTTCTTTTCCTTCACAATTATCATCGATTCAGTTCCCGAGTCTCAATCATCATTCATTCAATCCCTCATATTTTCGTGTTCTCATTAATATTTCTCTCTGATTTCGCTAGCTTTTTCGCCGTTTCCGTGGGTAGTAAGTCGGAGATCTATTCTGTGCTCCAGCGTTTACGACTTCTGTGTTTGGCTCACATTTTTTGGTGCCTTTGTGATATGGATGCTCTTTGATGGGAATTTGGTGTGTCCTTGCATCACCCTCTGTTAGTATGATTTCGAATTGTTTCGGTCTGCTTTTCAGCCTGATGATTATGCCGAAAGAAGTCTGTGCTTGATGTGTTTGGTATCAGCGTTTATTAGATTGAATCTTTAGATCTTTAGATTAGAAGTGTAAAGATTGAATTTTGGTACTTTATTTTTGTGATTTTGCTTGTTTTTGATGATGGGTTTTTCTTGTTTATTGCATTCATAGCTATTTCCAATCAATTTGAACAGTTTTCAGCCAATTTTGCCCAGAAAATGTTCGAATTAAATTTGTTGTTGGAAGTTGAAAGATTGAATTTTTGTAATGTATTTTAGTTGATTTGTTTGTTTTTGATGATGGGTTTTGCTTTTTAATTGCATTGGTATCTTCTTTCAATCAGTTTGAGCAATTTTCACTCATTTTACTCAGGAATTGGTTTGTGGGTATACCTGAATTTTCCTTGTTAAAAATGATTTTTTGGTTAATTTTTGGCATTCCAATCTGTTTGTCCAATCATTTGTTTAATTTTAGTTGCATGCGGTATTTTAATCAAAGACAAACAAATCAGAAATATGAAATCGCAAGATTTTTTTCTTTCATGTGTGTTGCTATCAGTAAATGATAAAACGGGAATTTAGATGAGTTGTAGAGACCTTCATTTTCTGCAGAGGTTTTATTTCGGAAATCTGACTTGGTATCAGTCGATTTGCTCATATTTCACTGAATTGGCCTAATTTACTCATTTCGACTGATAAAATGGGCGTTTAGATCAGGTATAGGGGCTTCTAATTTTCTGCTGTGTTTTTGTTTCGGAAATCCGATTTCATATTAGTTGATTTGCTCGCGTTTTCACTGAATCAACCTATTCACTCATTTGAACTGATGAAACCGGAACTTAGATCAGTTATAAGGGGTTTTTGATTTTCTGCGGAGGAAATCCGACTTTATATTAGTTAATTTGCTTGTATTTTCGCTAAACTGGCCTTATCTTTCACGCATTTGGTGGGCAGTGAATTCTGAATTGTGGGTAAGTCATGACAACGTCTACAATTCAAGCTCCGATTTGGCATGTAAGAAGCCAGAATCACGATTTGAGATTCGCCAAAAGCGTAGATTTTGTGCAACTTTCAAATCTCAAAACAAATAATTCTAGACGAACCAGGCTCTCAGTTATCAAGAATTCGAGCCAAAGTTCCGATATAGCCGAACTTCAACCTGCATCCGAAGGAAGTAGCCTTCTAGGTAATGCCCTGACTCGAACCCAAATGACTCGGTTTGACCCGAACTCGTCCTGATCCGAATATGAGTTGACCCAACACGACTCAGTTGACCCGTTTGCCTAACAAGTAACTAATTTACCATATTTTTCAACGCAGTGCCTAGGCAAAGATATTGTGCATCCCCACATAAAACGGTGAGGACAAAACATGTACGGTGACGGTGGGAAACGTGGCCATTGGGAGTGATCACCCTATCAGAATACAAACAATGACAATGACCAATACAAAAGATGTTGATGCGACTGTTGAACAGGTTTTATAGCGACTTCTCTTAAAATGTCTACACTTTTTCCTGGTTTACAGCATCTCAGGAGTTTTCCTGCTGGCAGGTCATGTTCGAATTACAGTTCAGGGAAAGAACACTTTAGTGTAGAAAAAGTATGTCTTCAAAAAATTGTCACTTAATTTTCTTCGTTTATTTTACATTTTATGAGGAAACTAATTACTTTGCATTCGCTTTAAACGATCCATTGCAGCTACAATATTCCTCTTGTAGCAGATACTCATTTTGCTCCTCCGATTGCCATGCGGGTACCAGAATGCTTTGATAAAATCCGTGTCAATCCTGGAAACTTTGGTATATATTCAGCATTAAGTCGCTTAAACTTAATCTTAATGTGTTTCGTCTCTATGCATTGAAATATATTTCCTATCTGCAGCTGACAGAAGAGCGCAGTTCGAAAAGCTTGAATACACAGACGACGACTATCAAAAGGAATGTGAGCACATTGAGAAGCTGAATCTTCCTTTTATATAACTCCCTATATAATGTAAAAACATGATCAAAGCGTTACCCTAGGAGACCATAAAAAGTCAAACTAGAAGAATTTACCTTTAGTCATACATACTCGAGATACTCGAGAAAAAAAATCTCTTATATGAACTCAAATCATATATGCATCTTGCTTGTAGGTTTTCTCTCCATTGGTAGAGAAATGTAAGAAGTATGGCAGGGCAATGCGTATTGGGACAAACCATGGAAGTCTTTCTGATCGTATCATGAGCTATCATGGGGACTCTCCTCGTGGCATGGTAAGTACATTTCCCCATGACCCTTTTTTTTTCCAGTCATATAATTCATTTACTATTTTTTCATGACGATGAAAATTAGGTCGAGTCTGCATTTGAGTTTGCGAGGATATGCCCGAAGTTGGACTTCCATAACTTCGTATTTTCCATGAAAGCGAGCAATCCAGTTATCATGGTTGAAGCATGCATATCGGTTACTCGTAGAAGAAATGTATCTTCAAGGATGGGATTATCCTTTGCACTTAGGTGTCACAGACTCACAGAAGCAGGTGAAGGTGAAGACGGACGAATGAAATCCGCAATTGGCATCGGCACACTTCTCCAAGTACGTGCTCAAAAACTCTTCTTTTTAATTTTATATATTTTTTTAATAAATATTCTTACGGAAGAATGAAAAACACAGTGTACAGGACGGTCTAGGGGATACGATTAGGGTTTCTCTTACCAAAGCCCCAGAAGAAGAGATAGATCCGTGTCGAAGGCTGGCTAACCTTGGCATGAGAGCATCCGAGCTTCAACAAGGAGTGGTATGTTTTAATTGTACCGTGTTTACTTTGATATTTCGCTTTCTATGATCATTACAAATATATTTGTCATTTTTAATTTATTTTATTTTTTCCATTCAGGCACCTTTCGAAGTTATATTTTTTCCGTGAACTTCGAAGCCAATGTAATTTTGATTTACGCCGAGAGAGAGTATCATAAATCTAAATTGGAAGAGACGTCAAAGAAGCTGGAGTTGATGAAAAAAGAGTTTGATCCGGAAGTTTCCAAAAACCTTGAGGCTGAACTTGCTGCTGTTATGATTGAGATAGAGGGTTTAAAAAGGGATGTCACAGACGCCAAGGAATCTGATTCCGGTGCTGTGGAAAGGGTTACTTCGTAGCTGAATGGTACCAAGGATTCCTGCAAAAAGTTATAGAAGACAGAAATTCCCTTCATATTCAGGTGGAATCTCTTAGACAGCAGTTGGAGAGTTTACGTAAGGAACATACGGAATTGAAAGAAAAAAAAAGCAGAAACGGAAACCGTTGCTGGGAATCTCCATGTTAAGCTTCGTAAATACAAGTCTGAGCTTGAGGAATCCCTTGCAGAACAAAGTAAAACTGCCAAGGAGACGGACGAAACGATTGCATCCTTGAACCAACTAACAGTAGAAACCGAAAATGCAAGATGTGAGGCTGAGGAGATGAATCTGAAGGCAGAAGAGTTGAGAAGGGAAGCAGAGGCTACACGGGTTAGTCTAGAAGAAACCAAAAATAAGCTTACCATTGCACTTCAAGAGGCCGAGGAAGCAAAAGTAGCATAAGCGGGGGCACTTAAACAAATCCGAGTATTGTCGGAGCAGGTAGACGATGCTCGATCCTCTACCTCAGAATCAGGTGCTATTGTCACAATATCGAGGGATGAGTTTGAGGCATTGAGCAGGAAAGTAGACGAGTCTGGACAGCTGGCAGAGATGAAGGTTTCTGCTGCAATGGCTCAGGTGGAAGCTGTCAAGGCGAGCGAAGATGAGGCCGTTCAAAGATTGGAAGCTTATAGAAAGGAGATTGAGGATATGAAAATTGCTACCGAGGAGGCCTTGAAGAAAGCTGAGATGGCCGAGGCAGCTAAGATGGCGGTAGAAGGGGAGCTTCGATGGTTTAGTGAGAAGGAGAAGACGGAAGCTGCTGACGTGGCTTCACGTATCCTGGCAGAATCACAGCCACAAGGGCAATCAAGGTTACTTATACCGACTTTGACGCAATCTAGATCACAGGTATATATATTCACAGATCCTCATACACCGGTAAAAGTCGTTTATTTCCCACATTTTTGGCCTAAGTTGCTAGAATTTACATCTGGTATTGACTCAGCTGGGGGCATTTAAATCGGGACCTATGAATTACAAGATTCCAGCAGCGCAGGATTCACCAACAAAGAAGCTGAAAAAGTTTATGACTTCAAAGCCGAAGAAACTGTCATTAGTTCCAAATCCAAATTCATAGGACTGTTTGACGAGCATGTGGAAATCAATCCCTAAGTGGGATTGAGCAAGGTGGGTTCGTGTTGAGGTGGATAACATCCTTACCCTATGCCGACCTATTTGACGTGTCTACTATAAGAGATTGAATGGCGATGAAATAGTCAAAACTATGATGGACACGGGATTTAAGAGCCCAAATTTTAACGCATACCGAAATTGAAAAGAGATTGAGCCCAATTTCGATTCCAAGTTCTCAGATTCCCTGAATGCTTGATATACTTAATTGATGAAATTGCTGAAGTCAATATTTACATTTTGCCATGACAAGTTCAAATTTGTGACAATATCACCATGAACGTGCTTTTCCATCATCTCTAATATCACACATTAGCTGCACCTCATAAGTAATGTTAAATGTTGCATGCCACCTTTTTTGTTGCAGTATGAAACTTCCTTGTACAGATAGCATGCATATTATGTTGTCTTCTTGCTTTCATGAACTTGAAACTGTTCTTATGGAGCCATTTTTTCTGTCTATTTGTCATGCTGTCTGCACCCCTCAATATCTAATTTAGGTTTTTAGGAGCTCTAATACTGATTCATATTTTTTAATGATGCAAACACATACTCGTGTAGGTAATTTAATATTTTTTGGCGACTATATTATTCTTTTACTTACTCTTGCTGAATAAACTAAAGCCAACAGGTTATACTTGTTTAAAATCTTTAAATAAACTTAGTCTTCCAGATCCTGTAGTTATCATAGTTGGTTTTGGATCTTGAGTGTTGTTTTGTGCCTTATAGGTTATAGCGCGAGCGGATCCTCTCCAGTCACTACAAGAGTTAAAGTCATTGGCGACTGATCTTAGCTACTGACATCTGTCGCAAAAAACAGACGCGCGACCGTTAGCGGTCGCTAAGCGTCAGTGGCTACAGTTAGTCGCTTCTAGCGACTGATTTCAGTCGCTAAAAAAGCGCGCGACTGAAATCAGTCGCTAAATTTAGCGACTGAAATCGGTCGCTAGATGCTCATTTTAGCGACTGATTTCAGTCGCTAATGGGGCCATTAGCGACTGATTTAGCGACTGATATCAGTCGCTAAAACTTCAGTTAGCGACTGATTTCAGTCGCTAAATAGTGCGACGTGGCATTATTTAGCGACTGATATCAGTCGCTAAATATAAATTTTAGCTACTGATATCAGTCGCTACCGTGCCAGAAATAGGCCGGTTCAATTTATTATTTTTCTAGCCAAAATCTGCACAATAAAACAAAGCAACAACTACAATACATCCCAAACATCATTCCAAACGTTATTCCAAACGTTATGCAAGCTTCATACTCCAAAATTGTCAACCAAGTACGCAAAAGTCGTGAATACATACACTACATTAAAAGTGTTGTTACAAACAGTTTTTTCAACAAGCATTTCTCCCACTACAAATTGTTTTCAATAAATCAACTCAGCCAACAGGAAAACTGGCGGACGCACCACTATTACCGCCGAAGGGGTCTCTAGGATCCGGGAATCGGGGAGTGGGGCCGGAGTTGCAGTTATATTGCTGCGTGTTCCTAAGACGCCGTAGCTCTTCCAGAATTTGCAGGTTAATGGACTTCTGCGTCTTCAACCTCTCATTCTGCTCCTTCAGCTGCTCGGCCATAGCTGCCCGTTCCGTCCTCTCCTCTTGAATTTGAGACCTCATCTCAGCCCTCTCGGATGGCACACACTCGGTCGTCGTAGAATGAGCCCCCCGAACATTGGGTGGTGTCCAGTACAGGGAATGAGCGTTCCCCGTACCGTACACCGCTCCCTTGCGGTATCCCTCGGCGACTCTAAACCAAATTGTGCTCGGGTCCACACCTTCATTTTCGGGCGCTCTAGTGGCCGCCAAATACGATCTCTGAAAGAAATAGAAGTCATGATTAGGTTGATTGTTTGAAGAAAAAAAGTAACAAAGTATTGTGTTTGAAACTTACCCAAGTCTCCAAATCCTTCTTCGTGGCGAATGATCGACCGGTCTCATCGTCCCCCTTACTCTTCGATTCGAGAAATAGCTGAACAGGAGGAGGGAATTCTCCGGTTTTCTTCTTCGCCTGTTGACAGTACATGTAGATTATTCATTTATTTTTATAATGAAAACATTAAATAAGAATCCAATATAATAATCAATGGAGACGAAAATACTAACGTTCATGGCCCGCTGGTGCATCGACTGCGACCCACCGTAATGGTTGCGCTCCGCCTCTGCCTCGGGATCCCCTCCCCGCCTCTTGTTCTTCTTAGCCTGGACGGATCTCTTCAGGAACTTCGGGTCGGCTCGCGCTGTTTGGAACTGTTGGATCGCGTCACCTACAATTTATACACTTTGATATCAATAAATGTTTTGAATATATATACGACTTTCTGTTCAGGTACTAATACCAATTTAGTAATCGAACCTCTAAGTTTTTGCTGTAACTTTCCATCGCTTGCCAGCTTATACATCATGTCTTTGTATCTTACAGTTGCGACATCCATGTATCTGTCTCGAACAGCCACCTCGAGACCATCGTTGTAGAAGTGTTTTATCTGCAAGATAGTTTGTTGTCGTTGTATAAGTAATCTGTAAACAGTAACAGATAATTAATAAAAATCAGAAATTGGTGTACCTTGAAGTTGGCAAACCACTTCTCCCGTTGCCACAGAGGCAACTTAGTCCAGCTCGTGCAGTAAGTAGTCAAATCTTCCATGAAACTGTCCTTGACACCTGTCACCGTCGCACGAGTACGAAACCTACATGTAGGTATACACCAAAGAGTGAAATAAGATGATGTCTCACAAAAAAAAAAAGAAATACAATGTCTCACCATGTGCCCTCGGGGCCAATGATTAGGCGTCCGTCGTGTGTGTATTGCAGCCCTTCATCCTGGTGTGGCTGCGGTTGTTCTTGTTCCTGATCATTGCCATGCACCTCCTCGTCCTCCACTTCCTCTTGCCTGTTTTCTTCTTCGCCTTGCTGCTGCACCCGATCCCTGCTCCTGCTGCTGGCGCTGCTCGAACTTCCAAACCGCAACCTGCTGGCCAACGTCATATCTGCAGACATGTAATAGTTGAAAGTTAGGAACTGACATCATAATATTGAAATACACTCGAAAAAAAATCAAGGTTTGCAGATTACTATGTACACATAATATAACTTACTGAAACTATACACTACTAAAAATCATCGTCACTGTCGTTGTCATCTTCAACTTGCCTACTCGAACCGACGACATCCTCTTCCTCGACGTCATCTTCGTCCTCCTCGTCATTGACCTCTAAATCAGTGGTGTCATCCTCCTCCTCTAAATCAATTTGCAAAAAGATTCTCATCAACTGGAGACAATGTTGTACCACTAGAATTACGTAGAAACTGTCTATGACAGTCAAACCAACTAATTTTGCTTGAATTACGTAGGTAGAATGCTTTACTTTCACTCATGCAACAAGGACAAGCTTTTTGGCCCGCCGTAGACCAACCGCTCAACATACCATACGCAGGAAAATCATTTATAGTCCACAAAAGCGATGCTCTAAGCTGAAAATTTTGTTTCAACGACACATCATATGTCTCCACCCCTACTTCCCACAAGTGTTTCAATTCCTCTATCACTGGTTGTAAGTAAACATCCAAGTGGTTTTTGGGATTTTTTGGGCCGGGAACAATGAGAGAAAGGAAGATGAACGGTGGTTTCAGACAAAGCCATGGGGGTAAGTTGTACGGTGTGACCATGACAGGCCAGCATGAGTATGACTTACCGAACTGACCGAAAGGGGCGAAACCATCGGTACACAGCCCAAGTCTGACATTACGGGGTTCCTCAGCAAATTCAGGGTAAATCCTATCAAACCGTTTCCACTCCTCCCCGTCACTAGGATGACACATCTTCCCCTCTACACGAGTTTCTTCTTGATGCCACCTCATTTGTTCGGCAATGGTTTTGGTTGCGTATAATTTTTGAAGTCTAGGGGCGATGGGAAAGTAGGTAAGTCGACTAAGTGATATAGGTTTTTTATGCCTCGCTACACTCTTCCCCTTCTTACCCCTCAAAACAATATTTCCATCTACAGTTTTGTATCTACCCTTCCCACATACCTTACATTCCTCAAGCATGGCATCGTCCTTCCAAAAAAGCATACATCCATCAGGACAAGCATCGATCTTTTGATGCGGAAGTTCAAGACCTTTAACTATTTTTTTGGTGTTGTAGAATGTTTTGGTCATAATGTTGTCTTTTGGGATGAGTTTCTCAATCAACGCAGCGATTCTGTCTACGCACCCAAAAGGTAGGTTATACTCACATTTAAGGGTCACTACCATAGACGCGACTTCTAACAATGTCACATCACACCCTCCATATAATGGCTTCTCCGCAGCCTCTAACATATCAAAAAAAGCTTTCGCTCGTGGGTTTGGCTCTTGTGGGGTTGGTTGGTCATCGTCGTTAGTGTACATGCTCTCATCATTAAACAAATTGCACTCAACCACATCAACAATCATTCCTCTCACCCCGCCCTCATTCTGATCCACCTTAGATTCCTCAAAATCAGACTTCTCACCATGACAAATCCAATAATAATAATTTGGGCTAAACCCATCTGAGATAATATGTTCTTTAATCAAAATACTATCCAAGAATTTGATGTTCTTACATTTCACACAAGGACACCTAAATCTACCATCTGACGCGTATTCGGGATGGGTTTCAGCGAACTCAAGAAAGCGATTAACACCATCTAAAAATTCCTTTGTGGGACGTCGTTTCTTATCGAATCTTTCCCCATACATCCATTTTCGTTCCTGTCTCTTCATTTTTTTATCTAAAAAATTTAAGACAATAACCACATACAAATTATTTTCTCTAAAGTAATTTACTAATATATATACACTAGTCAAATATTATGTAAAATTCTCAATTCACCTAAACATAGTACTATTTCCACCCAATTCGTCCATAATTACATCACCAAATCGGCATAATTGTATTTTAATTCCAAATTCCTAACACATCAAAACAACCCAATTCAATCAACTACTTAACCGCAAACCCTAATTTTATACTAACAATCTACCTAATTCAAATTGGGGAACCTATTGGGCGATTAAAATTCTAACTACACTAAATATTCCAACAACTAAGAAACTATCCAACCCAATAACTAATTTATTTAAATCGATAAAAACAGAAATTAACAAATAATTGAAATTAAATAAAGATAGATAAACATACCTTAAGGAAAATGAGAGAATTGAATAAAGAATGAAGAGGAAAGGAGGAGGGACGACTTTAGAGAGAAGGGGGAGCGAATTTTAGAGAGATAAAGTGAAATGAGGGAATGAATCGGGGGAGGGGGGGTGTTCGTTAATTTAAAAAAAATTACGACCTTTAGCGACTGATTACGGTCGCTAATTCAGTCGCGCGCTTTTTTTTTAGCGACCGATTTCAGTCGCTAAATCAGTCGCGCGCTTTTTTTTTTGCGACTGAAATCGGTCGCGAAATTTGTTTTTAGCGACCGATTTCGGTCGCTAAAAAAAATTGATATTTTAATTTTTCGTCTCCTCGTCCAGCTACTAATGTCGGTCGCGCGTTGAACTTTCAGTCGCTAAATTAGCGACTGAATCTATCAGTCGCGCGTGATTAGTAACTACATGCAGTATTTCTTGTAGTGAGTATCCAAAATGCCATGCGAGTTTGTGGAAAATCAATGGCCGCGATGCTTGCATGATTTATCCACCCAAGCAAACAAAAATCAAGTACGGAGGACTTTTAACTAACACCTATATATACGACGATTGGGTTTCGAAGTTCGGATAAAATATGGGCCAAGTTTATTTTGTGCATAAAATACGACTTTTATACGTGTTTCGGGTCGTATATGGCCCATATTAACACGTTTTTGCTAATGTTTAATTTCCTATAACTAAACTCGATCTGACCCGTATAGAGGTAAATTTATTGAAAATTTGAATTTAGAATCATATACGGGGTATCTTTGATCTCATCTTGGTATCTTCTACTCTTTCATTTCGGTTTCTTGTTATCTGCTTTGTGATGCATTTGCAGCTTGTGATTTGTTCAATTTAATTGCATTTTAGTTGATTAACGAGTTAATTTTTTGAATTTCAGAGGAATGTTCCGTAAGACAAGGTGTTCGTGTATGGGGTCAATGGTCTCTTCACTTCAACCTTGTGCGAAGGTATAATCATCAAATCCTTCAATGTAGTAGTACTGCAATTAACAAATTACCTAAATCATGAGATCCTCTATTCCAGTATGTGAAAGGTTATTTCAATCTTATTGTTTTTATACTATGACAAGTTAGTGCTCCTATTTAGGAAGGAAGTCAAGGTAAAGAAAGTACACTCATAGATTTCAGTGCATCTTGGCGTGGACGTCGTTTACAAATTATGTATCTTATTGACAGGATGCATAGGCCACCAGAGCACGTGAAATCCTGCTTATTGAGCGAACTTGGTACGTTTTAATTTTCTCACCCACTCCGTTTATCATTGTTGCTTGTCGATTATTGTTGATTTCCCAAGTTTAGTTTTGTGATTGCTTTTAATATTTTCTTTTATTATTTGCTTTGTTTTGATTTAGGGATTTGGCATTGGTGAAGGGACTTGGTAGAAATGAGTGAAATTCCATTAAGAAGCTTAAACACTCTGGGTATTGATTTTTTATGAACATTCCAGTTAGGGATGGCAACGGATCCGGGATCCGATCCGGATCCGCAAGATCCGGTCCGCACGGATCGGATATGGATCCTAAATTTTGAGATCCGTTGGATATGGATCCGGATCCGGATCCGCTATTTTTAAACGGATACGGATCTGGATCTTAATAAGTAAATCCGGATCCGGATCCGCAAATCCGTTTTATTTAAAAATTAACAATAATAAAAAAGTTAGAACTTTAATTTGTGCTTTTTTGGTTATTTCTAAGACTTTTTTCTTTTAGTTTATTAATTTTGATTATGAATCTTTATATTCGATTTTATTTGTAAAATTATGAAAATTAATATGGTCGCAAATACGTATTAATTAAAAAAATTGTAGAATTTAAGTAAGAAATTGGATCTGGTCTAGATCCGGTCCGGATCTGGATCTTTATTTTTGGGATCCGTCGGATCCGGACCGGATCCGGATCCGCTACTAAGGGTGCGGATCTGGATCTGGATCCATGCGGATCCGGTCCGTTGCCATCCCTAATTCCAGTAATTTCTTCGTCATATCATCATCAAAATCGCAGGTTTTTGCTTCTTTCATCTTTGCCTCTTTCTACTTCTCCTTCTCCTTCAATAAATCATTCATTAGAACATATTCAGAGTACTAGGGCTATGCATCGGGCCCGACTTGGACCGGATCCAGTTGGACCCGGAATTTTAAAAAAATCCGGACCGGAATCTCAAAAATTCGGACCGGGACCGGACTGGAAAAATTTCGGTCCAAGACCGGACCGGTTGACCCGGTATTTTCAATTTATTGAGATAATAAATTTCTAACCGTCCGCGCGCATACCATAAACTTGCAGTGGTTAGTTGCCCTTTCACATTTCTTAAAACAATGAATAATGCACGGTAACATGCGTAAACAAGCACATCCACACATTATTGAGTCCCATCAGGCAGAGAATCTTCACGCACATCAAAACAAAACAATGTAGAGTAAACATGCAAAGGCTTCCCAGGGTTGCAACAAAATCCATAATTGTGAACAGCTTCCTCAGTTGTGTTTTTTAGAAGACCGGGTCTAAATTATTCGTGGGCGTACATATATATCTCCCTTAGAACGAGTTATCCATCTTAATTTCATAGCAGATTTGATAATATAAAACGTACTCCCTCCGAGTTCCTATTATTGTCCCACTTTTCTTTTTGGGCTGAGTTTGATTTTTGTCCCACTTTCTTTTTTAGGTCATCAATGTGTGGTTCACAATTACTCTCTCATTTCTCTCTCTATCTCCTTTTTTTAACCACTCATTTCTCCTTCCTTATTTTCCACCCAAAAGCTTTTGGTACAATAATAAGAACTCAGAGGGAGTATCTTTTATTGCTTTATTGAGGCACGTCTATATCTTATGATGTATTTATAAGAAATGATGCTCGACTTCTTCCAATTTTCGACATAGCCACATGCTAGCACAATAGATCTCAGTAAACTTGGTAAAGATGAGCTCTTTAAGCTCGATCTTTACTGATGTGATCAGTCTCCGCCTATAATGCTACTCCTGACATTTCAGGGATGTATGTATAGAACTTTAAGGAGACATTCTGAATGACGTTTTTACAATATGATTGAGGTAAATTTTGGGTGACGTTTTTACAGTATGACAAGGATATGAAGATGAAGTTTGTTCATTGTCATACCTTTCTTAGACTACATTGCATGAAAAGTATGTGTTTGACATAAGTCTTGCAATGAATAGGGCCAACAACTGACATTACTAAACGTTTTCCCCCCTCGCTGTTTACAAACATATCCAAGAAAAAAAGCTTGACAGAAGCCAATGAGTATGGCAGTACAGATCAGAGATTATGCATGAAACATTGATATTTAGTGGGAGTCAAATTAGGAAATATAGGTACATTGCAATCTTACAAACTAAACAGGAAACATCATCCAGCCATGTTCCAAAAACCTAACCTAAGTTCCAATTTCTCCCCTTGCTCAAACAGTCCTATCGGCGGTAACAACAATATGCGCTAGCAAAGAAACTATTTAAGATGAAACTATAGGGAGAAGGAGAGAGAGAGAGCGGGAGGGAGAAGGGCATAGAGAGAGCGGGAGGGAGAGGGGGAGGGGGAGGGAGGGGGAGAAGAGAAAGGGGGGAGGGGGAAGGAGAGGGGGAGAGAGAGGGGGAGATAGGGAGAGAGGGAGAGAGAGAGAGAAGGGGAGGGAGATGGGGAAGAGAGAGGGAGGGAGAGGGAGAGGGCGAGAGGGGAGGGAGAAGGGGGAGAGAGATGGGGGGAAGGGAGAGAGGGGAGAGAGGGGGGGGAAGGGAGAGATAGAGAGGGAGGGAGAAGTGGAAGGAGAGGGAGGAAGGGAGAAGGGGAGGGAGAGGGAGGGAGAGAGAAGGGGAGGGAGAGGGAGAGAGGGAAGGAGAGATGAAGGGAGAAAGGGGAAGGGAGAGGGAAGGAGAGAGGGAGTGAGGGGGAAGAGAGAGAGAGGGAGAGATAGGAAGAGAGGAGGAGATAGGGAGAGAGAGAGGGGGGGAGAGGGAGAGGGAGAGAGAGGGAAGGAGAGAGGGAGAGGAGAAAGGGGAAGGGAGAGGGAGGGGGGAAGAGACAGGGAGAGGGAGATGGAGGGGGGAAGAGAGAGGGAGAGGGAGAGAGAGAAGGGGAGAGAGAGGAAGTGGGAGAGGGGGAGGGGGAGAGAGAGGGGGAGGGAGAGGGAGAGAGAGGGGCAGGGGGAGGGATATGGAGAGGGAGAGGGGGAAGAGAGAGGGAGAGAGAGAAGGCGAGAGGGGAGGGAGAGAGAGGGGAAGGGAGAGATAGAGAGGGAGGGAGAGGAGGAGGGGGAGAGAATGAGAGAGAGAGAGAGAGAGAGAGGGATTGGGAGAGAGAGAAGGAGAGAGAGAGGGGGGGAAGGGAAAAGAGAGAGGGGGAAAGAGAGGGAGAAAGGGGGAGGGGAAGGATAGGGAGGAGAGGGGAAAGTGAGGGGGAGGGGGGAAGAGACAGAGAGAGAGAGAAGAACATAGGGAGAGAAGAGGAGAGGGACATAGGGAGAGAAGGGGAGTGGGAGAGGGCGAGGGGGAGAGAGAGGGAAAGAGAAGGAGAGAGAGGGAGAGAGAGGGAGAGGTAAAGGGGAGAGGGAAAGAGAGAGGGGGAAGGGAGTGATAGAGAGGGAGGGAGGGAGAGAAAGAGAAGGGGAGGGAGTGGGAGTGGGAGAGGGGGAGGGGGAGGGAGAAAGAGAGAGAGAGGGAAAGAGAAGGAGAGAGGGGGGAGGGAGAGAGAGAGGGGGGGGGGGGAGAGAGAGGGAGAGAGGGGGAGGGAGGGAGAGAGAGGGGAGAGAGAAAGCTGGAGGGTGAGAGGGAGAGAGAGAGAGCGACAGGGAAGGGAGGGAGGAGAGGGGGAGGGAGGGGGGGAGAGAGAGGGAGATAGGGAGAGCTTTCTACTGTTTTCTAGCTTTGCAAGATTTGATCTTTTGTTGACCTTTTGGAATTTTTCAGGTTGTTTACTCGTTTGGGTGGTTGTTATTCATAGTGAGAAGTAATAAGGTACTGATTCATGGAGCAAATCATGAGATGAGATTTTTTTATGTAATGCTAGCTTGGGTAGTCAATTAGACTTCCAGATTAAGTTAGATATGCTTTGTAATTAAATTGCTCATCAATAGCATGAGCAAAATCAATGAGTTTACTTGCAGGACTAGATTCGCGATTGTAATTTTGAATTATTTGGGGTTGTTTTCTCCTGATTTTGCTTTAGTCATGTCATTATGTTATTATTTAATTATTTTTATGAGTTCCTATTCTCTCCTCTTGATAATACATTTCCTATTGAGATAATTCTGACTTATTTGGGATTGTATGATTTAGTCATCTCCTGATTATTTTCTCTTGATAATGCATGAAGCAATTGTACACATCAACCAAAATGCATTACAAGACTTTCCATACAACTTCGATGAACTTCCGTCTAAGGAGATACAAAAGGCATATAAGATAGCTTCAGCGTTGCTAAGCGGTAAACATATCACGGTGGCCCATTAATATGTTTTTATGAATTTGTATAACGCACTTAATTTCGTGGTTTGGTTTAGTGTACATTCAACTATAACCCGTTTTCATACCTTGCTTTGAATGCCGGGAAAAAAAAACCAAGCCTACCATTTTTTGTATTACATCAGAGTGTTTTGCTTAAGATAATATTACAACGCGTACTTCCTAGATTAGTAGATAGTTTCATCTTAGAACTATAAACTTATGGCAAAAAGAAAAAATCCCTCAAACAATAGTTCGAATTATGCCAACAATTCGACAATCAATGACAACAATATGTGTCATCAAAATACATACACGAATCGTACCTAAGACAAAGAAACTAGCATAGAGAAATCCTGAGCAGCGATGCTTGTGGCCCTTCTGACCGGAGCTCTTGTCTTTTCCGAGCCGGGAGAATGGGCTAATATGCAACCTCTATATACGCTTCGACAATGACATAAAACTAGCAGCAATATCAAACTCAATGGAACAAAATAAACGTGTACCTTCCATTTACAATCACGTTCATCAAGCCAACAATTATGATACATTTACAGACACTACCCATTTACAATGTATGGCAAGAAAGATTGATTATTAGTCGTAAACATATCTCATGCTTAAAACCAAACTTACAGCTCAAAGGCATGTACGAAATAGTTTCTGCTTTAAAATGTAAATGTATGACGAAAAGAAAAGGAAACACGAACAATGGTTCGAACAACCAAGAACAACAATATGCTTCAACAAAATACATACACGATTTATGCCTAACACTTCGCGCGCATCGCGCAATCTCAAACAGACGTTCGAATTATGCCAACAATTCGACAATCAATGACAACAATATGCGTCTTCAAAATACATACACAAATCGTACCTAACCATACGCGCGCATCGCGCGCGGGCAGCAACTAGTAATAAAAAAAATTATTTGTGAATTAAATAATACAACCTCATCTTCCACCTTCTACAAAGCTACAACCCCTTGTAGCTAGGGATGGCAATGGGTCCATGACCCGGTCCAGACCCGGCGGGTCGGACCCAAATGGGTCGGGTCTGGGTCTCATTTTTCAGACCCGGCGGGTCCGGGTCGGATCTGGGTATCGTTTTTAAAAACCGGGTCCGGGTCCGAGTTTGAAATACTGGACCCGGACCCGACCCGTGAACCCGACACTTTAATTAAAAAAAAAATAAAAGAAAAAAAAAACTAAAATCTACCAACCTAAGCAGCAGCAAACAACAAACAACAAACAACTAAAACACTTTACTGGGCTTACTTCCTCACTTCTCTTCTCACCCTTTCAAAAACTTCAAACTGAATTTATGTAAACATTGTGGTCTACTTCAAACTGAATTTATGTAAACATTGTGGTCTACTTCAAACTGAATTTATGTAAATGTTGTGGTCTTGTGAACTTGTAGTTATGACTTGTGGTGGTCAATTTAGTTTGTTGTCGGACATTTATGTAAGTCTCCTAAGACCATTATGAATGAGTTTGTAAGAGTGTTTAATTTCTTAGTACAACATATGCCGTAGACAATTTTGTACGTGCTAAAAGTTACCGGTGAAATCTGAAATTTGGAAGAAATAAGGAATGTAGGATAAAATAAAATAAAATAGTGAGACCCGCGGGTAGACCTGGACCCGAACCGGACCCGACGGGTCTGGATATGGGTCTTAAAATTTTGGACCCGCCCCGGGTCTGGGTTGGGTCCGGGTCCAGGGTAATTTTGACGGGTCCGGGTCTGGATCCTAGTGGACCCGGTCCATTGCCATCTCTACTTGTAGCTTACTATTGGAGTAGGTTGTAGTTGGAAAACCATGTAGCCCAAAAAATTGAGTTGACAAAGCTAGTTACAATATCTATTGGACTTGCTCTAAAGATGTAGGTTTATAGCAACAAATTTATTTATAGCTGGGCCGAATCACGTGGTAAATGTAGGATACCTGTTTCTACTACCAACCCTAGTGTGTAGTGAATAGGTCCAAAAAAAAGTAATCGTTCTTACTCAATAGTTATTTATTGTTTTTGAATCAAAGTTCTCGATGAATTTGAACCAACAACATCCATTTGCGCAACACACTCATAATAGATACTTACCAAAAATGAAAATAGGTAACTATATATTGAATTATATCCAAAAAGAAAAATAAATAATTATTGAACAAGACGGAAGGAGTATTACGATAAGATTTGCGCGAAAAAAATTATGATAATGACGAACTTGAAATGACTACCATGTGATATTACTTGACATGGCCAAATTTGAAGTGGCTGGACTTGGTAATTGGTAAGGAATTGATATAAATTCCAATTCCCTACAAATCCTAATATTTCTCAAACGCGTACTTGATATATGTAACGCTACAAGAAACAGTGGCATTTGGGCCATCTTTTTGGGACTGCCAAATAAAACAGTCTCAAATGTTGTTTAGGGTCCCTAATTGTCTGACGCGGTTGCTAATTTGGGAGTAGTCTCAAATATGATCTAGGAGTCCCAAATTTAGGACCGTGTTTAGTATTTGCGACCAATAACAATCTCAAACTTTTTTCAATCTCTTATATATGTGGAAGGTAACTTCTAGTTTATAATTACACACAAACCAACAATGAGCCTATTACCCTAATTATAATTACACTAACATCACTACCATAGTACCATGTCCATGTATGGAAGGCTTTACCTTTGTACTGTAAACGAATACAGAGTCTCTTATGAGTGTACAGGAATAGAGGAAGAATTGTTGGAAGAAATGATGCAGCCTTTGAAACGATCAACAATGGCAAGCTGGGCAGACCGTCGCACCAAACGTCTATGAGACGGAAGAGGGAGGCCATCCTTGACGCAGGTGTCGTATTCCTCCAGAGCTGACACGATGTAGCTGAAGTCCGGTCGCTTGTTTGGGTTCGCTGACCAGCATCTCTTGATCAGGTGAGCCAATGCTGGTTGGCAACTTGCTGGCAGCGGTGGCCTCGCATTCTGTCCCACATTTCTATATAGGTGAGTCTAAGTATAAAGTGTTTTTTTTGCGAGTCTGAGTCTGAAGAATGAAAAATAATGAGTCTGAAGATTAAAGAAGCCCAAAAGAAAAAGAAGCCAAACCTTGTTAGCAACGGCGAAAGCAGCTTGGACAGGGGTCATACCCTGGAAGGGGAGCAAAGCTGTAGTAAGCTCCCAGAGTACAATCCCAAAGCTATAGACATCGACCTTCCTTGTGTAGGGCTTCTCCTTAATCATCTCAGGTGCCATCCACCGGTACGTCCCCATATTCCCTTTGGTTTCCCGGCACTGAGTCTCCAAGCACGACGTCCCAAAATCAGCCACTTTCACTCTCATCTCGTCGTTCAGAAGCAGGTTGTTGGATTTGAGGTCCCTGTGGATGACTCCTTGTGAGTGTAGGTACGCCATCCCTCTCGAAATGTCTAGGCCTAATCGTAGGATGGTCTCAATTGACAGCGAATAGGGTTCCTTCTTGTTGAGGTACATCCTCAGTGTTCCTTGGGACATGTATTCTGTTATTATGCAGTATACTGGTGGTTTCTGGCATGCTGCTATGAACTGCATGCAATCACCCAACAACTATATATTCAACTTCCATATATTGTACTTCAGCTATAATAGTAAATCATCATTCATCCTAAATCTACAGATCTCAACTAATTTAGTTGGCAAAGTTATCAGACATGGGACAAACTCATAATCATCCTTTTATGACTCCATTTATAGACATAAGTACATAACATTTTGAATTTTCGATTTCTCAAGTTAATAAAAAATTCTTTGGTGGGTAGTCTGAATTTAAGCCAATAAGATTGCATAGGACGACAAAGCTCGCTCGTCTTCATGAGTTTGAATATTACTTTTTTCCGTTTCAGTCATTTATGATTTTGCGAGAAATTACCTGGACAATATTGGGGTGATAAAGGCGGGAAAGCAAGGCGACTTCAGACTTGAACTGAAGTTCAAGCTTAGCTCTAGTTTCTTCTTTATGAGTAGGAATTCTCACCATTTTCACAGCAACAGCTCTTTGCTTATAAATCCCTCTGTAAATCCGACTATGAGCCCCTGATGCAAACTTATTCCCTATAAACAGCTGCGAAAGATCCGCCGTCCATTCTTCTTGATTCTCCTTACTTGCTTCCCATGTTTCAACATTCTCCGAATCCAATATCATCGACCATGACTCTAAGCTATCGAATCTCTTCCTCTCCATGTTGTTTTCTGCGTCCGAATCCCAGTTTTTTCTCGACGTTGTTGCAATCGATCTCGTTGGTAATGATCTCCCTCTTCTTCCTAGTTTTATGTGCCTTAATGACGAAAAACATGAACCTTCCATGTTGTTTGTATAAAGGGTATAAAAAAATTTAAAATCGACTCAAAAGAGATGGATTGAACAGAAAAACTTTCCTTCTGAAAGTGTGAATTGACTTTAAGAAGTGCATGAATCGATTCAAATGCATGGTTTCGATGGAGAAGCAAAGCGATTCTTCATTTGTTAAACTTTTGTCACAGATTTATACTTGATATAACTAACCAATTAAAATTTGTAGTGCATAGAATCATCATTTACAACAAACAAGAGGGTAATATTGAAACAGAGGAAAACAGGGGATTATATAGGTTTGAAGTGTCGGTTTTTGGATAATAAAGGTATAAAATTCAGGGGTTTGATTGAATTCTTGGCTGAGAAATTAAGGACCAAATTCAGAATAAATAAAAAAAAGGGTTTGGGGAGAGGATTGTAGGAGAAAAGGAAAGAAAGGGAGTTGGGAAATTTCACGGTCATTTATTCAGTAGCAAAAATAAGCTGAGGATCGAACATGTCTTATTTTAGTGGTTAAGACGGACATATTGTGGATAATAGGTGCTGGGTTTGGGTTTTATGTGAGGGGAAGTGGTTGTGTCTGGTAATGGGAAAAGGGAGGGAAAGGATGAATTCAAAGGGAGAGGGCTTCAGGAGTGTCTCGTGAATCCAATTGCAAATGTGAAAAGAAACAAGTGAAATTTCATGAGTGGCTATCCTTCTATAAAGGTTTAAGTTTGGTTTAATCATTCATCAAGGCTATACAATATAGCTACAGGAATGTTCTATACTTCAATGTGAGTTCATATGCCGTCGTCCACTCACAAACAAATTTAAAAATGTTGATAACTGGTGAAAAATTGAAGGATGTTATGAGTGACTGAGTGGGTGATACTCAAATTCAATGCCAGCTAGTGATACTGTATATCATTGAAAATGAGATGGCGTCAGGGACATGCTTGGAATCTATTGTGTTAGAGTATTAACACATTAGAGGAATTGATTGTTGTGATTAGTCTATGTTGAATGTAAAAAATTTCATAGAGGATTGGAGGGTGACTTAAGGAAGCAATCAATGACTAAATCACAACTTCTATATGTTAACTCCGAAACACGGTAAAATTTTGCCAATGTCAATATTAATACTTTAATTTGACCTCTTTTAGAATAACTATTTTCCGATTGTTAATAGTAACTCGTAAATTATCAAGTCTTTCGATATTAATATAGTAATAATAACATCGAGGATTACTAAGTTAGAAAGAGCATAATATGAGTAATAATCATGGAGAGTCCTTCGAAAAGGAGGCAAGTAGATAAAGTTGTCTCGAAAGATTGAGGAATGAAGGACGTATAATTTGGGCATGAGAGTTGAGAGGTACACCACTTAAATTTGAAGGACACTTTTGATGGAGTTTCAATTTAGTTAAGAAAAAGTTTATTGTTTGCTCTTAAAGCAAATAGGGGGTCATGGTCTCACTAATAAAGGTCTAAGGTAGTTCCCGGGAAGGTAAGCTCATCAACTCCTAAAGATGTGATTGTGGTGACTTACAATATTGTGCGGGTATGAGTATGACCACTGTGTTTGGCAAACAGCCGAATTCCCAAAGCCGTTATAAACGGTTGGTATTCTTCTCCTCTCCCATGTAAGTTGATAAGAAATTGACATTCAAAAAAGCAAAAATTAATCGTGTAAGAAGGTATCGTTTGTCATTAAGTTTACGTATATTAGTACCCAATCTACATGTTTGTTAAAGGTCACAACTTGGCAGTTGATCTAGAAAATCTCAATTCATGTGCGAATGGTAATTAGATTTGTTTGTAATTCGGTAGGAAGCCTGATAAGTAGTGTGAGACGGTTAGTGCCTTCCTAGATTGATGTTGATCCAAGAAGACTCGGTGATTTTATGTCAACTCATTGTGAACCAATCGGCCATGACCCTCGACTTTCTCTCATTTAATTTAGTTAAATTTTATTCACACTATTTGAGGTTTAGTTTAAACCATTCAAATCATCGTAAATGTAATTTAGAATTGCCTTAGTTGTTAAAACTAGCGACCTTCGTTCTCTCCGTGGGACCGACCCTATTTACGGCTAGCTAGTCATTAGTAATGTATAGGACTGATTTGATATTAGTAGTACAACTTTGGCCACATCATACACTTATGAGTCCTACGGGGCGTCACCCTAGGATGAAACATGTTATTTTAACTTCTTTTCAATTGTTAGCACCTAGACACATTTTAAAGTTATCAAGAATTTACTTCAAAATATATAAATCACATATGTTCTCCAAAGGTTATGAGAATCGACTGGTTGGGAAAATTCTATGTACAATTCTTTCACTTGAGATCAGTATCTTGCATGAGGGTTAATTCGTCCCCCTCACCTTTACAACTTTTATTCAAACGGGAACTCTGATCTCTTAGAGAAGCTTCTTTTTCAAATAGTTAGAAAGAAGACATGTTGGTTAGACTTTCTCATGTTAGCAAGGTTTCAAGGGTTCAATTTGAATTTCTAGTGGTCAGAATGCATTCGAGCAAGAAATGTAGTCGGGATGTTGATCATTTCCATAGGCGAGGCTGAATGGATTAGGCTATTTCTAATGTGAATAAAAAAATCGGTTTCCATTGATCATTTCATTTGACATTTCTTTGCAGGTACTCAAAGACTGTTACGAGCGTGTTTATAAAAAAAGGAGGCTTATCTAATCCACTTTGATGACCAATATTAACATCCATCTTTCAAGAAAAGTGATATTTTTGTTTCACTCATGTCTTGTTGTGATAGCGTCTCTAATTAATTAACAGCCTGCTTTTATATTGTAGCTGAATGTTTGCTTTTGTGTTAATCAATACTCCGTATATTGTAACTGGTAATCCTTGTAAATTCTGAAACCTTAGCTCTTTAGTCTTGACTAGACTATCTAGTGCATTTTAGATTCTGGCTACGGTTTTCACTGTTTAACCAATCTATACTATCTATCATCGGTATACTCGGTATCAACACACATAATGTTCTAAGAAGACATGAAAATTTACGATCAATGTAATGTAAATTGAATAATTAAGTTACATGTCGATCATTTCATTTTACTAATTTAACGAAGTATCTAAGAAATTCCAACAGTCTTGCTAAGCAACCAAAGTACCAAGGACAACTCAACTCCGAAAATCGTATGAAGATATGACCTGTCCAACATGAATCCAAACACTGTGATTCCTGCTCTATTGTTCTCTAGATATGTCACTGCAAAACAACAAACCAAAATCTCATTACAACATTATCAACTTATTATGAGACAACCTGTTTTTTTCGACTGACTGGAGTGTACACGTTTATTACCTAAGGCTTGCCTCCTTTGGTAGGAGATGGTGTTAGCAATTGCAGGCACCATCTTAGCGTTATCGAGGTTGTCTTCACCATCACCCTCCTCATCATCGGACTCAGAGCTCGCAGTGAATGGAAACACTGCTTGAGACGAAACCTGAGGGGACAATGAGTGGATGACGGGAGGCTCACCATTATCGATAATGGCATCATCAAAAGCGTCGATTGTAGCAGATACATGCCACTTAGAAGCCAATGCCGTGATGGCTTGTGCTCTGTGGGTGATCTTCGCTGCACTCCTTAAGCATATGCACACTCCCGCTACCAGTGTGACAGAGCAAAGCTACATACATTTCCAACCGTTCAACACTTTTAGTTAAGCTCAATTCAGTTTAGTCAGTTTCAGTCAGAAAGAACATGGCCTAACAAGAGGTAGAAAGAAGCAAAGAGTAATTACCGCGACTTCACCAGCAGTGTAGACGTTGACCTTACTATCAGACTTAGTAGTAACAAGCAAGGAGGCAAGCTGGCTAGCCGTGACAAACAGCAACATAAACAACAGAAATGCTCGAAAGCGATGGCTAATAATCCTCAACGTCTTTCTGATTCGGAGGTGCTCGGACAGAACAGAGGCGACATCGGTTTTGACTTGGAAGACGAGGGTGAAGTCCTCGAGTCGAAGGATCTGGAGGTAGCAGCTAACACGGTAGAGAACACAGGCTAAGAAGAAGATGGAGGAACGATAGAGCCAAGAGCATTGTTCCAGTAAACATGCTACGGTGTGGCTTAGGATTACATTTCCGTAGTGTGGGATTTTGTCACCTCCTGTGGTGTACCACCAGATTTTGTAGGCTGTATCGGCTACGAAACATGGTAGAACGAATATGCACAGGATTTTCAGTGATTTCTGCATGTATCATTAACATTAATTTTGATTATTATAAGTTTTTGTCATGTAACATTAGTCATTAATTAAGGCTATGGCAGAATGGTGCGGGGTTAAAACTACGTTCAGATCATGCATCAACTACTACTAAGGCATACATCCTCTTATTACTGAGAAAATAATAAAGAAAACATAAGCTTTCTTTAAACAAAATACTCGTAAGATTTACATGTGTTCTACTAGTATTATACTCGTAATTATTATAAGGAAAATGAGATGATTCTGTATTTGTGTGTCTTAATATAATAAATAC
This sequence comes from Agrostemma githago, assembly GCA_958450325.1. Lineage (NCBI taxonomy): Eukaryota > Viridiplantae > Streptophyta > Magnoliopsida > Caryophyllales > Caryophyllaceae > Agrostemma > Agrostemma githago. Next base: position 72,553,576 of record OY288247.1, on the reverse strand, counting down.
AAAGCACACCTAATCCAAGTCCAAGAACATAAAAAAAAACATGAAATGAAGATTTATTCTTATTATTAATAAATTTTATTTTGATTCTCCATTCACAAAGTTTCTAGCATTTTCCATCGACCAACATAATGCATTCATTGAAACTGATAAAGCCTAACTTTAGTATTCTTCTACTCGTATTTATTTTCAGTTTATAAGCAACGGTGCAATGTTACTTGTTGTGTGGGACAATCGTAAAATGGATCATTAATATAAAAAGATCGCTCATTTATCAATAATAAATGAATTACTTTTTACAGAAATGCACCGTGCCACACGTAAGATTGTTATATTCTATAAGTTGTGTATACGCAATTACTCCTTGGTTAGGTCGAAAAATGCACTAGAGTCAGGCTTATACAGACTACGGAGTAGTATAATTAAACCCGTCGATGAATTTTGTACCTATCACAAAAGTCCCAATTCCGAAATAATACAATATTGTCGTGGTTGTAAATTTTAATTCCCTGATTGAAAACCTTGAAAATACTTTCACATATAAAAAAAAACAGGGGACGATCAAAACGCAGTGAAAACAGAGTACAGTAATAAACAGGGGAAAAGCAAACCTGAAGTTGAATGGTATAATCATCTCGAACTTTATCACTTTCTTGAAAAAGTTTATCAAGAAAAAGAAACCTCCTCAAACCATACTTCCTAACATAATGAGTGAGGCAAAGATAGGATAGAACAGAAATGGAAGATAAGGAAAGCTCGACGACAGAATCGAAAGGCTGTCTATGAGTGTCATCGTTGCAAGAAGAGCAAGAGATGACAAAGTGAGAAGTAAGTGGTACTCCGATGCAAAACAAGAAGAAAACGGAGAAGGAGAGTGTTGCTTTCCATGGGTTGGACTGATCAATACAAGCACAGTTCAAGAAGATTCTGAACTTTCTTAAGTCGCCATAGTCGTCTAAGCTGCTGCTGCTGATCCTGCTGATGCTCTTTTGTGTTTTTGTTGATAGTAAGCTTCTTTGTCTCTCTTGGTCCTCCATTGAAATGTGTTGTTGGTAGACTTACGAAAAATGGATAAAATTATCGACTTTTACCAATTCCACTGTTGGTAAATACAAGGGAACTCACTACCCAAAATTTTTGTTCTGGATTTGTCCCTGGCGAGTCTTACAAGGGTTTTGTAGTTTGATGATTGGTGATGTTAATGGGATTGGGGTTTGGGGTTGTGTCAACTGTCAGCATTATTTTTGTGGGTGGGTTACTTGTTTGTTTGCTAAAGTAACTACTTTTATAGGGAATAGTATATAGCCAGGCCACGTATGATTATTGTAGTTATGAAATTGTATTTGTAATGACCAAGTTTTCAGCATCACGGACTCAAGCACCATCCTACTCATCATCACCATTATTAGCATCCCAATGGTTACTTCCTGTCTTTTGAAATTGCAATATTCATTTTTTACGTAAAAAATTAAAGTTGTGAGTGTGGATGTCTCACTAATAAATTAAAAATATCATAACTAACAAAATTATACTCTCTTCTATTCAGAGTATTCCAACCCAATTTTTTTGGGGGGAAATCCAGGAGGGGAGTAAAATAATAATAAGGTTGGAGATAAAGTAGGAGAGATGAATAGAAAGTGGGGTATGAAGGGTAAAAGGTGGGTATAAAGTGAAAAAGTGTTGGGTTTAGGTGTGGAGGAAAAGAATAAATAATTGAAGGAAGGATAAAAAATGATTAAAATTATTTCCAAAAAAGAAAAGTGGGAAGAAAACTCAACTAAGTTCAAAAAGGAAAGTGGGAGGGAAGAATACTCAGAAAAGGAGGGAGTACTTTTTATAAAAATGTGACAATTCTAGTGAAATTATTCTAAAAGAAATACTAGTATGTTGCAATTCCAAAAAATTGGAAAGGTATCTTCTAACAAAATGTTTATACAGTATATTCTAACAAAAATGATTACTTGATATGAAATCGTAAATTTAATACCATTTGTTAATTAGTAAGTTGGAGGTTCAAATTCCAAGCACTCCTCTAGACTAAGATCAATGAGAGCCTGGATAAGAGACATTGATTTAAATTAATTGTATTATAAAATTATTTTAGGTGAGAATTTGTGTTTGTGATCGAGCTATATATTATTGTGCTCAAGGAATGGTAACAGTGAGGTTTTGAAGACCCTGATTCATGCTCAAATCTGAAATGATAGATTGGACAGTAGATTTATTAATGGTCAGGAATCCACCACATCTACATGTAACATGTTACATGTACTACTACCTCTTCGATCAAATATTGATTCAACCGTGCGCCTATAAAATATGCATACGTGCAGTTGAAGTCATATGTGTTCAAATTTGTTGCCACCAAAGGCCACAGCCCAGAGCTACTCTTGTAACTCCCTTAGGGGGTGTTTGGTTCGTGAAGGGGTAAGGGAATGAAATCAACAAAGGGAATAGAAAGGAAAGGAAAAGGTTACCCTTTGATGTTGTTGGTTGTTTGTTTACGAAATGTAAGGGAATGAGAAATAAATCAATTTTTGATGCCTCACTTTTTACCAATTAAAAAACTAACTTTTTCTTATTCATATTATTCATGTTGAGTATTCATAGTATTATTATATTAATCAAATACTTGTTGAGAATAAAAGTGTTAAAAAATACTCCCTCCGTCCTAATATCGTCCCAATGAATTGTTTGTCTATTCCATATTGGGACGTCTCAATGAATTGTTTGCCTTTCTATTTTAGGAATGTTTTTATATGTAATTTGACCCTTGGCTCCACGTGTCACTTCCCCATTTGTTCTCTTTCCCTTGGCGCTAAAACCAAAGGCAAACAATTCATTGGAACGGAGGGAGTATATATACAAGCTTACGAAGTACTCCGTATAATATTATGAAGTATTTATGAACATTTTATTACTAAATGATATAAAACTAATAATTCATATAACTTTTTTTTGAATTAATTTTTCAAACATGTTAAATAATAGAAGTAACTTTTTAATTATTATTTCAAATATAATATATTAATGGTTCAGGTCTCAATCATAAATTAATGGGTTATTTCAGGTTCGGATCACACGGGTCGCATGTCAAATATTTTAAGTCTCTAAAATAACCAGGTCGAGTTTACGAACGGGTCAAAATTTATTAGGTCTAACATCTAACGGTGAGGAATTGAGGATGATGATGGTGATGGTGAGGTAATGAGGAATGTAAATCTAAACTTAGGGGGGGTGGGGTAATGAGGATGGAGGAGTTTGGGGTTTTGGAGAGGAATGAAAAGGGGGAAAGGGAATGGAAAAATGGTAAAACAAACGATAACAAAGGGAATGAAACAAGTTGATTCTCTTTCCCTTTCCTGTAGACCTCAAACCAAACGGCCCATTAATGTTGGAAAGGAGAGCCCCAAAAGTGAATGCTATTGTAAGACGGAGTCAAAATTAGCGATTTATAGTAAAAAAGTGATCACTTTGTTAAATATTGATCATTTTAGGTTGAGAAATTTACTACTTTTTAATACTAAAAAATTATCACTATTTAATAATCCGTATAAAGTTATCATTTATCTGTCGTCGTACACAATAATCATGGAAAGTCTATCACGTACTCACGTGTATAAGATATAAGAAGGATTTACCCGTTGGAAAGAGCTGGAGAAAAGTGTGGTCAATCAGTCCAGGTGGACCTAGCTGGTGGGCCAATTTTTTGGTCAACCCATTAGCCAACCTCCAACCCGCTTGACACCTAGGCTGTTCTCGGTTTCTATACTCGAGAGCCCAACCACTTGGAAACTTAAAGAAAATAAAAAATAAGTTAAGTCGTCTGAACTTGCACTCAAGGATCATCTCACCACGACCAACCAATCTAATTTAACCCGACTCGACCTATGATCAACTCTACTCTTGACGTGTAATCTCTAATGATGTGATCTTTGCCATCGTTATTTGTCAATTACCGTACCGAAGATGTCTTAGCATAGTGATTAAGACTAGTTGTCTGAGATAGTAGGTCTCAGGTTTGAATTTCCCCTCCCCTATATTGTATTACGACTAACTGCGCTCTTTGTGGAATAAAAAAATTGTCAATGGTAGAGAAATTGAAAGCGGGAGCTACATATCATGTGAGGTCTTTGATTTGTACGATAGCTTTATGCGTCACCAGCCAAGTCGACACCTAAAAAAGGCGGAGATTAATGTGAAGTTTAGCTTCCAATTTCAACCATTTATTACAGGCCAAGGTAACAAGGATTAACCCGTGAAAGTCCAAAAAGGTGCAATTGAAGCTTCATTGATGGAGTAACATCCATCAGTCTACTACGCCAAGTGGCCTCATTCATAACTCCAAATTCAAAACTTGTCTCACAAACTTTTAGTGCATACTCTCCCGTCCAAATTTAAATTTGATGGAAGAGTCGACACAGAAATTAAGGTTGAACTGAGGTGTGGTGGAAAATAAAAGTTGGAAGAAAATGTGGAGTCAGAAATTATATTGCCACAAAAATTAACCAAAAGATGAAATATTGTAAGTATTAAGTTTAAAGTTGGACAATCTGAAAAAGAAAGTAGGAAGATTAAAAATTGATAGAAGTAGTAACAATTTTTTAAAATATTAGCTCCAAAATATAATCATACCCAAAAAAGAAAAAATTAACATTTCATAATAAGTTAAATAAAAAAAATTCATCAAACCAATTGATAAAATTATAATATGACAATCCATAGTTTAGTTTTATAGTGAAAAAAGTACATTTATTTCGTTTTTCTAACCGACGGGTTTGTTTTTTGAGTTGAATCTTAACTTTAATTTTACAAAAACATTACTTTAGTTCAATGATGGTCGGATTTGTCGTCAATCTAACCATCAAATAAACCAACTAACCTAAACTAGAATAGTAAGGATAAGTCGGGTCGAATCCACAGAGAGATCGGGAATGAGTACTAGTTCGGCCTCGGATTATAGTTAGCTACGCGAATCGATTGATAAGAGTGATTAAACTAGATAGACTAACTAATAAATACATAAAGAAACTAAAAATCTAAAACTAGAAATCTAAAGAAACAAAGAGATATGAAATGATGTAATCAAATAAGAAAAGGTACTAAGGGACGATGTCACCTGCGACTTATTCAAATCACGCTAACGAATGCCAAGTATCAAGGAAGTCGGGTTCTCGGACAAGGACAATGCGCATTCTAGGTCGGTCACCTCCCTCCCGGGTTCGTGAAGCGACTAATTGCCCCGTTTACCTCCCTCCCGGGTTCGTAAGACGGAATCCTAAGGTCTAGACCGGAGACTCACTCCCGTGATGTTCCCCAAACTAACCCAAGTCAAGGAAAAACACGCTAATACAAACTAGTGTTAAGGGATACCCCACTCAATTCCCACTCCCGTGTTCAACTAAGTAGAGTAAGGTAAGATAAAAGGGAAGAATCGACAATTAATCCTAATCGACTCCCGTCGATGACCAAGGGACTAAATTCGACCCAAACCCATAAACCAAGGTTATCCATAAATCCCCAACACATCCTCATCCAATCACCCAACTAAACCGATACAAGGCATAAAATCGCGCAATTCCAATAAATCGGGGCTCCATCGACCCCTAGCGGAGAAAACTACTCACTACTCATATTTATATTAATCAAAACACAAATAATTACCCTAAACATAATAATAAGCCTAAAGAAATAATAAAGATAAGAACTTGACTAATAAAATAAAATATTAATACTAATTACTCTTAACATAATAACTACTCACAAAATCCACAAGACAAAGATAGAATTATAAAACTAAACACAATTACTTGATAAAGATTATAACTTTAAACTAATTAATAACTAAATGTATCATAAACATAAAACTACATATAAATAAAATAATAAAGGAGAAGAGATAAAGAGAATTATACCAAAAAGAAGGATGAAATTAAAGAACTCTGAAGTTGAAGAACGGAAAAGAGTATTGAATAAATTAATTAAAAATCAAAAGAAAATTATGAAAAAAAAATGGGAAGAAGGTGCTGCTGTTCGTTCTACCACTACTCTAAACCCTCCTCTTATTTTTTGATCTAACTAACTGCCTATTACAAAGAGGGTTTTTATTTGTCTAAGTACTCAGCATCTCACAAAACAAAATAAAGAAAAAGACTTAAACACCCTCCATTTAAATGTAAAGAAAAGGAGTGAAAGCAAGGGTAGGAAAGTCATTTGCTTCTTCAAGTAGGACAAACATCCAAATCAACAACTGAGCACGGTGGCTTCGTTGCGCACGGTCGATTAAGCACGGCAGCTACGTCCCTGAATCGGTTGCGCACGGTTGGGCGTGCGTGACGGGTCGCGGCTAGAGGTGGTGGTCCGATGGTGCTCCGGCGACGGTGCTGCTGCTCGATAGTTGACATTGGTGGTCGACGGCGGCTATCGGAGTGTGGTGGTGTGTTGGGTTGAATTGGGGATGAATTGATTAATGAAGCTAATGGGAATGGGGAAATGGTATGAAATGGATAATGATTGATTGGAGTTTGATTGTAAATGAATTGAGTTGGAAATGGAGGGATGAAGAATTGAAGATGATGGGATAATGGAGGCAGAGGGATGATGAAGGTGGTAAATGGTAGATGGATTGATTGATGATGGAAGATGATTGTACGATGATGATGGTGGAGGAAGTATGTTTGGGTCAAGTCAAACTTGACCTTCACTTGGGTTAATAGGAAAAATGGATTTTAGTTTGAGTATTGGGTTTGGGTTAGTGAAAAATGGGCTAATGAAGTGATAGGTTTGGTCTTCACTTGTTTTCACCCGACTTTTGTCATCTTGACCCGTCTTGACTTGTCTTCATTTTAGTCAACTCGATCCTTCCCGGTACCTACAAAATCAAATATCGAAGCAGTACCAAAAATCCCAAGAAATATGCTAAAACGACATTATTAAGCTAGACTCGACTAATAATCAAAATTAAACGTAAAATGACTAATTACTAACAAATCGGGTTATAAAATTGATCGAATAAGAGTAGAAATGTGGGGCAAAAACGAGTAAAATCACGAGTTATCATTCAATTTTCCTTAAAACAAAATCTTCTTAGGAAATTTTTTACCATAAAGTATTTGATTCTTAATATTAATTAGAGAATCTACTATTTCGAATGGTGAGAATAACATATATGGAGTATAGAGTAAAAAAAATAGAGGGTATTCATTCAAATATACATTTACCATTCAAATTATTTTCTTAAATCAAAGTTACAAAGATGTCAAATTATAAAAAGTAATTAATCTCAAAATTACATTATAAAGAAAATCTAAATATATATCGTACATATATGTGCGGTAACGATACTAGTTATCGTGTAAAACACTTATATAGTTAAATGAATCTAATTAGTTACTAAACTGATAATTGAAACTCAAACAATATTTTAAAGGATTTTTCTATGGGGTACCCCTTAACTATTGACTTTTCCAAGTAATATCTCCGCATTTTTCAAATTACAAGATGTATCCATCAACTAAAGTGATAAGTGTATTACAATTATTTTTTTAAATATAATTAACATACGGAGTATTAATCAATCCAATTTGATGCTTATAATCACCTCTTTTTCTTTACCATTCACCAAGCCACTAAATGTCCACCATAATGCACCTCTGTTGTCGGCCGACGTCGACCTCTCTCCCTCACTCTTTCAAATCCTTCAACCTCAATCCCTTCGTCACCCCTATCTCATAGTGTGGTGGGATGAAATTTTTCGAGTAAATGATGTAAATTGAAGAAATATATCATGGTTGATAAAAGTCAATTAGGGAATAATCACTATTTACATCATCAATTGAGAAATTTTCGTTGGAAAATTATGACTTTGATTTTAATATAGAGTAATTTACAAAGTTTATGATACACCTTGTAATTCGAAAAAGACGGATACCACTTGAAAAAAACCGATAGTTGAGAGATACCCCATAAAAAAAAACCTATTTTAAAATTTGAACTCATCACCAAATAGTTAGTTCTCGTACCATGTGAGAAGAATATCTCAATTAAAATAATTGTTGATTGAAACCAAATCAATGTTTTAGTAGTCTAAAATAGCAGCAAGTCTCCCTTGTGACGGATATATCTGTCACAAGGGTATGACGGGTCAAGTATTACCCACTTGATAAAGTAATCACATGCATTTCCTCTTTTGTATGCACTATACTTTTTTGTCTTATATGTACTACTTGACCCGTCACATGTTTGTGACGGATATATTCGTCACAAACAATAATTTGTGCTAAAACATATACTCCGTACTAACTATGGTTTAGATGGTCTTCTCACGGTGATTATACATAGGAAAACTTACAATAAGGCATTGAATCGGAACATATGACTTGTAGAGTGATTATACATTGACGACTTTATCCACAGCGTCGATATAGCGATCAACTCTCGAAAACTATCTGAAGATATGACTTGTAGAGTGATAAGAATCTAGTGAACTCACACTCTTGCGAAAAGAGCGTATAAAGAAAAGGTGGGGTGCATAGCGACAAATCTAGCCTCCGAAAGAGAGAAATCCCATGTCCCATGGTGATTGAATCAAACAATCGTAAGACCAATGGACCAAAAGGGGACAAGAATGACCCATCACCTAAACCCCTAGATTCACACCGAACGCAGATCCGACTGGTGCGAATTATCGTCTCCCAACGGCAAACAACGCACAGGTATCCACTTGGCGATTATTGGCCCAATTTAATTCAAGAAACCTAATTCATTAACCGTGGAATCTGATACCATGTGAAATTCCATAACGGACCTGGGCCACATCCGAGAGTCGAAAAGAGTCCACTCACCAGACAAGAGGGTTCCACTCTAAAACCAATTGGTCAGAGAGGGAGTAACCCCTTGCTATATACTCCCTCCGTCCCAATGAATTGTTTGCCTATTCCATATTGAGGCGTCTCAATGAATTGTTTGTCTTTCTATTTTAGGAATATTTTTTATATGCAATTTGATCATTCTCATGAGTTTTGCTCTACATGTCACTCCCTCATTGGTTCAATTAACCTTGGTTCCATCCTCCATCCATGTGGGACTCGCAAGTGACTATTTGGGTGTAGAAGTTAATTCTGAACAGTAATAATTTAAAAAAAAGGAAAAGAAAGTCAAAGTACGCGTGAATCATCTTAACAGAGAATTATTGACAAAGACCTTGCCACTCTTTCACCGCCCACCCCAAAACATTCACCCAAACCAAGAACCCCAAATGAAGCAAGAAAGAACCAACTAACCCAAGACAGTCGAGCCGCGGAAGGTCAATCAAACCCCAATCACTAAGAATCGCAACCAATGCAAAGTCACAATCCTTTTATTTTAACTATAGTCACCATAGAAGACCAATATGTTTTAGGCTTTTGATTTCCAGTCTAATCCCGTCCGACCGATTGGACCGTAAAAATTAGAGTTATATTAAAGTGGTTAAGGTTAGGTGCTCTGGACAATGAGTCTCAGGTTCGAATCATCCTCCCCTATATTGTAATACGACTAAGTGCGCTCTTCGTTGAACCAAAAAAAATTATATCAACAAAAATTGTCCGCTTAATCCAATCCAATCGGTTTGGACCGCAACCTGAAAAAAATGTATGAGTTTTGGGTAATGACAAATTCCAGTCTAATTAGACCACACACTCTTGGACCGGAATTTTAATAGTACGGAACTTTTGAATTTTGGTTCGGTCATGGTCCAAATTTTTTGAAAATTTCGATTTTGATCCAAATTGTTTCAATTTTCAATCTGATTTTGGAACAATGCAAACTCCATACACTCACAAAAATCATTCCAAAAAAACCATAAATTGTTGCGTAGGACGGTAGGAGTAGGAGCAACCCATTATTGTTGCGTAGGACTCATTGATGATGCATGGGGTCTTTGGCAACCCTTCAATGTGGAGTTTGATTTGAACATTGTGCGTCTTGCCAGTTTAAGAAATCGGCATCACTACTCTTTTACATTACATTCATATCACCTACACGAAATAGTCATTTATCACGTCAAATAATGTGATGTTAAGGACGTGTTTCACTAGTGTTCAGTGTTGGGAGTTGGTTGCCCATTTTCTTGCATCAATATTTACGTAACATTTCGAAAGCCTCGCATGGAATATCACTCATTAAGCAAATACCAACATGTGGGCCTTCTTTAGATGAGGCCCTCACTACGAGTAGTTCACTACAATCCTGACTTATTGGAAACGTATGTAAATTGTTTCAATGGATGGCCATATTATAGCCTTTTTTTTTGGTTCATCGAAGAACGCACTTAATCGCGTTATAATATAGGGGGGATTTGAACCTGGAACCTACTGTCCCAGAGCACCTAGTCTTAACCACTAGGCTAAAACATCTTCGGTATAGCGTTCCTTTCTTTTAATACTCCATATATGGCAGAAGTATTTTATTCGAAGGGGAAAACAAACAATATGATATGGAGGGGTATCAAGGAGGGGTTACATTACATAGAAAACACGTATCAGAAATAAAATTTTTAAGAGTTGAATTGAAGTTATAAGGACTGAATGGACGAAGTTGGACTTAGAAGGGTTGAGTTTTATAGAAGTGGAGTTCAACCTATTAGAATTAAGTCAAACTTATAGAAACTAAATTGAAGTTAAAGATTTGGTTTTTGTCATCTATAGAGGTGGCCACTAGGCTAGGTCGGTGTGAGCTAGTGCCGGCCAACCAACACTAGTTGAGAGGTTGGTCGGGAATAGGGGCGGACTTGCAAACCACCTGGACTGTTGAAAGATTTACCAAGCTGGTGTGGGGGAAAACATATAAGAAAGGGCATCCAAAATCAAGGGAAGACGATGAAAGAGGAAAGGTTGGCACGATGCAAGGCTAAAGAATGTTTGGCCAGTCTGAGAATTTTGAGGTAAAAAACCAGTCTATGTGATGAGCTGGGTAAACCGGACCGGACCATGTCTTTCACTCCTATTTCAATCCCAATCCCAATCCAAATTCGTCTATATAATCAACTCTTGACACTGAGTGATAGTACCAAACACTCAAACAGTAAGCAAACAAAATAAGCAATAAACAAATATCCAATTAATATTCTCTAAAGATTCTCTGTCTGTCTCTCTCCTCTTACCTCACGTCACCACTCACCACTCTAATTGAATTAATTTAATCGATTCAATCAAGTCTCCCACTAATTTTCTATTCTTGGTCAATTCCACCCTCCACTTGGCGCCAGAAATAATGAAAGTGGACAATTCAGCGGACGATGACACACGCACCGCCGTCGTATCGTCGCCGTTATCATGCACAACCACCGTCTCGTTGTCGCCGCCGTCTTCCGGTGTAGTCGAGGACGGGTACTACGTGCCGCCGTTCAATTTCGCCATGGTCGATAACGGAATTTTCCGCTCTGGTTTTCCCGATCTTACTAATATGCCTTTCCTCCAAACCCTAGGCCTTCGTTCTGTCATGTAAATGACCCTTCCTTCTTATAATCAATGTTGTTTTCGTGTAATTAGTGGCTAATGTTGGATGAAAATGTGTAGATATTTGTGTCCGGAGCCGTATCCGAAAGCGATCACGGATTTTTTAGAAGCTAATGGAGTTCGTCTCTATCAGTACGCCATTGAGATGTGCAAGGTTTGATTATTCTTCAGATAATTCGTTTCTTTTTTCTCCTTCAAGCATGCCCAATTCTCATCATTAGGTTACTGAAATTTCTAATGAGTGGTGATTTCTCTTGACAGAGAGTCTATGAATTTGTTTGCCAAAGTAGATCAGTGTTGTTCTCTTGTTAATGTGTTTTGGTTAATCAAGTTGAGCAATTTCTCAGTTTAGAAAACCAGAAGTTAGATTGAAGCATAGGAATTGAAGTGAACTCTGTTTAGCTTACTTTTGTTCTGGAATTTTCGTCTTCTCGATCAAATATATGAGCGAGCTTGTACATGTTGGATCTTAGAAGCTGTGACGACTGACGAGGGAGGGCCTTTTGAAGAATTCTGTTGGTTTTTTTTGCCATTTCTAGAGCAGTCCGTCTATCTTGTGACGTGTAATATACTGAGTAATATTGTATATCTGTCTTAAGCTTAAAATGGTTCAAATGATGAGTCTCTAGACAATCTACTTTTGTCTTTTCTATGATACTTACCCGTTATAAGCTTAAGACATATATAGTCGTCTTAAACGAAAAATTGTGTTGCTCGAGTTATAATATTAGCAGTATATTTTACTTCCTCCAATCCATTGGTAAATTGTTTTTGGGTGGCTTTCAAAGCAACAGTTTAACCCTTTCTTTCTTCACATATACGGAGTACTTCGTACATGATTTTTTTTTTCTTTACAAAAAAAAAGTAATTTTATGACAGATTTTTTGTTTACAGTAAATCTAATAAGTTACTTTCATTTTCAAAGTTTCAAACTTTTTATGATATTTATGGTCAAGTTTCCCAAGTTTGATCTCCAATAAGTAAATGTTACTCGTAGTTTACTCAGATCTTCTCTTTTTATCCCCTTACATTTAGGGTCCAAAATCGATCTCTTTCTTTCCCCCTTTTCCTCACCTTACATCTGGTGTAAAAGTTAACACCAACTAGAACAAACTTGGATTTGTATCCGCATATTGCAGCAGATGCCTGTCAATGGAGATGCTTTTGAATGGATAAACATGACTCTAGACTGAAGTGCTTGGGTGCGTTTTGTGCTCTTAAAAGAAACACACAGATAGATAAAGTGGAAACTCAAGAGAACTTTCCCAAAGAATATTTCCGATTTTCCTCCCTTTTTATGCTTGGTCTAGCTCACGTAGTCACATTTACTCAGCATACGGTCTGCTATTTGTAATGTTTGGTCAAAGCTTGCAATTTTGTCACCCACCTTTATACCTGGAATTGTGTGATCTGGTGGTCGTTGTTGCTCATATTTCCATATGATGATATGAACGTTAGGGATCTGATGTTGGACTACCTCCATTCAAGTGAATAAGTTCATCTGACATTTTAGCAAGGCCAGAAAAGCCAAATGGGTTTTGATCTACTGAAACAGAGGGATTAACTAGCAAGGATTGGCATTTGCTACCCTTTGCATCAGAGTGATATGGACTATGTTATGATCTTTGTCAAATTATTAACACGGCGGACTATGAACAGTGAGCACAATTCACATGCATATCTAGAGAGGCAGAAGTGTTGAGCATTAGAATTTAGAACTGCCACTACAAATGTTTTTTATTAAATTGAAAGAATGAGTTAACTTGAATGGGATAACAGCTGCCTAAATCTTTTCGGTAAAGCAGCAGTAAAATATATGCTTTGTCAGGTTTAGGGCCTTTTACAGTAAACATGTTCATCTCACACTCATGAATTTCAGAATCACCTTTAGTTCACCACCTCGGGCTTGTTTTGGTTGCAGGAGCCGTTTGTTAACATCCCTCCACATATGATACGCGAAGCTATGAAGATTACTCTTGGTAAGTTATTTGAATCCTTGCGGTGCGATTCCTAATCATCTTATTCAAGTTTTTATGTTCTGAAATCTTACATCTTTTCTGAACATATATAACAACAGATACAAGAAACCACCCTGTCCTAATACACTGTAAGGGCGGAAAGGTATGTGTCATCAGCTGCGTTACAATTACTTTCGGACAAATTTAGATTGTTAAATATGTGGAAATGTGATGAATTGGAATGTGTGGAGAGATATCGCATGTTGTATGGTATGGTATTGAATGCTTAGTTATATATGCACATGCAGCATCGAACCGGGTGTCTTGTAGGATGCTTGAGAAAATTACAAAAATGGTGCCTATCTTCAATCTTTGACGAGTACCAAAGATTTGCTGGTGTAAAAGCTAGGATATCAGATCAGAGATTCATAGAGATGTTTGACATATCGAGCTTGAAGAACACCTCACTCCAATTTTCCTGCTCAAAGAAAAGATGATCAAATATTTCCACATTTCCGCTCAATTTCTAATTTGAGGTTTGCAAAGGTTTCTCGGCCTTTTGGCTGAGATCAAGGTTACCCAGCCTGTGTAAAAGGTGCTACAAATTGCAGTATGATACAGTTGGGCTGTATTTGTTGGCCAACTGAATGTAACTATAAAAATACTGTTTACTTAGCAACTGTCACTTGTTCTATCTAACAATATGATTCTGTGATGTAAACAATTCATACCCATTCAAAATGGTTATTCCTTGGATTCAATATGAATTCACTCGTCCAACTTTACTGATTCTTTGTTCCTTGTGGATCAACAATTGAAATACGCATTTGTTTAATACCGACACTTACACAAACATGATTACGAGCATTTGTTTAAAACTTTAGAAAGATGTCTCTCAATAGCGTTAACGAGATAACCATATATGTTGGGTCTTACTAATTTAGTGGTGATCTTTCGGTAGACCTACTCATTATTTACGAGATTAGGTTTAACGAATTCCTATGTCGATGATGACAAGTCTCGTAAAGACTCTGTATGACTGTAGATACAATCAACTTCTTACTCCCAGACGAATATAAATAAAATTAGGCGGTCCAAGGTTCCCAAACAACAGCAATTAAGTTTCTCAACTTGACAACTTGACTATGGTCACTAATCTTTGAATCCATAATTTTTTAGGATATCTTCTTGATGAAAATGGTCATGATATATGTTCAATTATTGAGATTTTTTTTATAGATCATCGTACTATATAGAATAATAATCATGTATCATCCTACTGTATACAATAATAATCATGTTTTCCACCGGGTACCGACGGTTTTACATGGGAATTTTATATATGACAAATTCTTTTTTGTAATGAAATTATCCGTCATAAACGTGTGACAGGTCAAATAATAGTCACTTGGGTGAATAAGACAAAGTCATGTGCTACCCATTATCCGTCTTTTCTAATCTAATGATATTACTTGACCCGATATTCCCTTGTGATGATATATCCGTTGCAAGGGAGACTTGTGTGTGAGATGATCATAGCAGCCTTAGCTTTTCTCATGCAAACTCATCCCTTTCCCCTCTAAAGTAAATCAATCAAGGTAAGCTTACTTAAATCACCTTAATGTTTCTTGAATTAAATTTGGTATTTCTGAGTATTTCTTACTGATTCTACAAGAAATATTTACTACTGTGCTGTGAATTCGGAATTTGAGCAGTTTGGAAGTGGAAACAATATAATTATGGGTTCAAAATCTGATGACTTTTTTTGCTGATTCTGCAAATGAGCAGCATTCTGATAGTAATGAACCCTTAGAATTAGATTATGCCAATTTGTTCAATCACACAGACCAACCTCAAGATCTTACTTCATTGAACCTACCAATCCCATCACCTGACCTCACCCCTTATGATTCCGGTTCGTTTTCCATGCCTAACCCGGGTTTGGAACTGTCTGATGATAGTGATTCCGTTGGTGTTCTTAAGTACATTAGTGAAATACTCATGGAAGAGGATTTGGATCAAAAACCTTGTATGTTCAGTGGGTGTTTAGCCCTTCAACTTGCTGAACAACCTTTCAGCGACGGTTTAGGAACTAACAAGAACCCTGGTATAGACGGTTTTGTGGATAGCCCGAATGATCGTTCTTGGAGCTCAGTTAATGGGTTCAACCCGAACCCATGTTCTGAAAGACCCTTTGGAGATGGTTTAGGAACAAATCAGCCTAACCCGAACCCTGTTACAGACGATTTTGTAGACAATCCGAACCCTGTTATACATGATTTTGTGGATAACCAGATTGATGATACTTGGAATTCAGTAAATGGGTTAACTGGTAGTGTTGTAGATGTCACCTCTTATAGTTTAGAGGGAAGGGGATGTCGTGATGCAATTTCAAAAGGGGATGGAGGAGGCGAGTAAATTCTTGCCAGAGACCAGTAACATTGTCATTGACCTTGAGAACATCGATTTTCCAGATGAAACGGAGGAGGAACTCATCCATGATGGGTCTATTGGGAGGAAGATTCACCCTCGGGAGGAGGAGAATGAGTTCGATGAAGGGGAGAGTAACAAGCAGGCAGCTGTTTTCACCGAAGAAGCTGAACTGTCTGAGATGTTTGATAGGATTTTACTCTGTCGTCCTACTGAACAGAAGAGTAGCTGTACCATGGGGCTGAACTTGAATTCTGTGCCAGAGAAAGACGATCACGCAGTGGATTTAAGAATGCTACTGATACTCTGCGCGCAGGCTGTTGCATCTGATGATCGGAGAACAAGCGATGATTTGTTGAAGCAGATTTGAGAGCACTCGTCTAATGATGGTGATGGGTCTCAGAGGTTGGCGCATTATTTTGCTAATGCTCTGGAAGCTCGTTTATCGGGTACTGGTGCACAGATTTACTGATTTACACATCTCTGAGTTCGAGGAGGACGTCTGCTGCTGATATGATAAAAGCATATCAGTTCTTTTACTGTATTTCTCCAGTTGAAAGGATATCAATTGGGTTTGCCAACGATACGATTCTGAAAGCTGTCGAAAACAAATCAAAGCTCCATATTATCGATTTTGGCATCCTGTATGGCTTCCACTGGCCTCTCCTCATTCAATGCCTGTCGGAACGGTCTGGTGGGCCCCCCAAGCTGCGTGTCACCGGGATTGATCTTCCTCGACCAGGGTTTCGACCATTAGAGAGAGTCGAGGCAACTGGGAGTCACCTGGCAAATTACTGCCGAAAATTCAATGTAGCCTTTGAATATCATGCAATTGCACAGAGATGGGAAACGATCAGGGTCGAGGACCTGAACTTAGAAAATGACAGTGTTGTTATCGTGAACTGTCTATTCCGGTTCAAGAACCTCCTGGACGAGAGTATAATTGTCGACAGCCCAAGGAACGCGGTGCTCAACCTGGTGAGGAGGATAAAACCTGACATCTTCCTTCACGGGGTTGTAAACGGGTCTTACAACTCTCCCTTGTTTGTCACGCGTTTTAGAGAGGCTCTCTTTCATTACTCGACCCTATTCGACGTGTTTGATGGCAATGCTAGACGGGTTTTGTTTGAGGAGGAGTTGTATGGGCGAGAGATCATGAATGTCGTGGCCTGCGAAGGTATAGAGAGGTCTGAAAGGCCTGAGACATACAGACAGTGGCAAACCAGGAACATTAGAGCCGGGTTTAGGCAGCGTCAGTTGAATGTAGAGGTTTTGGACAAACTTAGGTGCAAGGTCATTGGAAAATATCATCGAGATTTTGTCGTTGATGTAGACGGCCGATGGATATTATTCGGGTGGAAGGGCCGGATTACTCATGCCATCTCGGCCTGGGTTCCGGCCTAGATTGTTTTGATGCACTGATGATTACTAAAGATGTCAAATGGTTACGTACTTACATATGATGATGTACTCCGTATAAGGGTTTCTTTTAGGGATTGTTTGGTTCAATGCTTAGGTATGAAATGGATTGGATTCGGAATCATAGTGGTATTGGTCTATTGGATTCTAAATCCGTATCTTATGAAACTTGTTTGGTTCATTTTATTTTTAAGAAAGAAGGGATGAAGTTAGAATCAATAGGAGAGATGGAGTGTTGTTTTTCATCGTCGGCATTTCAGCCACGTCGTCGGCGCTTTTTAATGTAAAAGATAATCTTGCCCTTGCCTTAATTAGATTAGTTAACTAATGTTATGTAATTTTAGAAGTTAGATTAGTTATTGAAACTCGTTAATGAAGCGATTTTTAATTTTTCAAACCGTTCCGTTATTATCTTGTCTTTATTATATATCCACTCAAACTCCACTCACCATATTTAATTTTATTTTCTCTCACTTAAAAAAAGCGTCTTTTCTTTAGAGAAACCCGACTTTTCTAGAAACCCGACTTTTCTAGAAATTAGGTTGTCGGCGGTTTTTTATGTGAAAAGACAACAACGTCCTTCCCTAATTACATTCACTAACTTTGTTAATAAAATTAAAAAGTTTAATCATGTTAATGAAACTCGATAATAAAACGTTTTTTTTTAAACCGTCATTTTATTATGTTACGGATTATGTTATATTATATATCCTCCCCCACCCACAACAACACTAATATTATTAATAGTATTAAAATTGTATTAATAGGCGATTTTAGGAGGTTTTAGAATCAAATATAGACAATATTTTAGTAAGGATTATTAACAATGTTTAATTGGTTCAGTAGTAAAGAGGCTCATTTGTGTTTGGGAGGTTGTGGGCGTGGGTTTTGGGCGTCCAGGGGACCCCCAGGCGCTGGTTTTGGGCATCCAGGGGACCCCTCAGACGCCGGTTTTGGCCGTCCAGGTCGATTTCCAGCGGCCCCAAACCCAGAAAACGTGCCCTATTCACACAAATCGATCCCAATCTCACCCAAACCGATACCAAAATCGAATATAGAAAAACATATTCCCGAGTTACATTGAGACACGTGTCTCAAAAACCGTTCAAAAGTTCAAAAAACCATGATTTCAAATTAGTCGGGAATATAATAGTTACATTAATTAAGAAACTTAATTAATTTCATTAATCACAATTACAGAAGGGTAAAAGAGTTACGTTGAGACACGTGTCTCAAAAATCGTTCAAAAGTACAAAAACCGTAATTTTAATTTACTCGAAAATATTAATTAAATTAATTAAGAAACTTAATTAATATCATTAATCAAATTAGGAAAGGGTAAAAGAGTAAATTCACGTATAAAGCGCCGACAACGTGGCTGAAATGCCGACGACGTGGCTGAAATGCCGACGACGAAATGTAGTACTGGGGATGAGATTCCAATGATTTAGATGGAGTTGGAATCCGAGTTCTACAAATGAACCTCTTCTCCTTTCTTGTCGTTCCTCCTTCTCCCTTCTCGGTCTTTCTGCCATAAGCAAAAGTAAATAATTGACGAAAATAAAAGGAGAAATAAAATAGGTCAATACAATTTTGCACAAGATTAATACTAGTACGGTTGATGTGAAAGTCATGTGGCTAGACCTGACATTCTGACAAACCTAACATATACTTCCTCCGGACACTAATTTTTGCCAATGTTCGGAGGGAGTATGAATGAAGAGCTTAAGTTGAGTCAAATATTTATTGACGCAACGAATCAAAAATTGAAAAACAATAAATCGAAACATAACCCAAACGACTCCGCCCAATCCAAGCTTGATCCAACCAAAACCAACCCCATCCAAATCTGACATGAAGATAAAGATGACTATTCCCTTCGTTTTTCTTTTATTTCTTCTCGTTTTTTAAGATTTGTGAGGAGTATTTAATTGAAACGAGAAAAAATATTATTAAAAAAAAAAAAAATTAATTTCAGACCCGTTTGCCAATTATACCCATTTTTCTGATTGCATCCAAGTGTGAACCAATTATCGCTGAAGAAGTTGGGCGGCTTTGAGGCTGGACTCTCCATTATCTCACCAAACCAGAACCAAATACCCAAATTAGCTTTTTAGGGTTTCTCCTTTTTATCTCATAAACCCCATCCTATAATATCTCTCTAGAACTTTCATCGAGGATTTCTAAGCATATCCTTGATCAATTTCCCCTCCAATTTTACGGCACTCATTACTGAGAATCATGCTATGAGTTAATCCCGTTTCGCTATAAAGTTTTCAACTTTTCATCATTTTTGTAAGTGTGCTCTTTCGATTTTTCTGTTTTCCTGTATCTTTTGAGTTACCCAACTGCTAAAACTTAGAAAGATTGCATCTTTATACTGAAATTGGCATTATTTCAGTAATTGATCATCTGGGTTAGTCATATTTTGGTGTTTGGGTGGTGGGAAATTGTAATTGTAATTGTATATGGGGAAGTCAGGGGCAAGGAAAAAGAAGGGTGGTGGAAACCAAGGGGTAGCAAGTGATGCAAAGAATGTTAGTAATGGTGGTGGTGTAGATTTGGATTCAGCAGTGTTTTTGAAGAGAGCCAATGAATTGAAAGAGGAAGGGAATAAGAGATTCCAGACCAAAGATTATGTGGGTGCACTTGAACAGTATGAAAATGCTATTAAGCTCATCCCTAAGACTCACCCTGATAGGGCTGTGTTTCACAGCAATAGGGCTGCCTGTTTGATGCAAATGAGACCCATTGACTATGACAGTGTCGTCTCCGAGTGTACCTTGGCCCTTCAGGTTCAGCCTCAGTTTGTTCGTGCACTGCTTCGCAGAGCTCGTGCATATGAGGCCATAGGAAGATATGACATGGCAATGTCTGATGTACAGGCTCTTTTGAGTTCTGAACCTAACCATGGAGATGCTTTAGAGATTGCTCGTAGGCTTCGGATGGCTCTTGGACCTCGCCAGGAGGCACAGCAGGATCTTCAGAGCCGCCCATCACCTGCTGCTCTTGGTGCTTCTGCTGTCAGGGGTGCACCCATTGGTGGTCTTGGGCCGTGTTTGCCTGCCCGCCCTGTCCCTAAGAAAGGTGCTGCTCCTGTGGGTGGTGGAAACAATGGTGCCCCGAATATCAAGAGTGATAAGCCACAACCCGGTTTAGTCACTGAAAATGGACCTGATGTCAAAACCCATATGCCCAAAGTTGTTTTAAAACCAGTCAGCGGTTCTTCAAAGTACCTTGAGAAATCATTGAAGGAAGACCAGAGGGAGCATTCACCTTCGTCATTTACTGCTTTATCTGCTCATAAGCCACCTTCAGTGGCTACAATTCAATGGAGGCAGCTGAAGCTTGTCTATGATCATGATATAAGACTTGCTCAAATGCCGGTGAATTGCAGCTTCAAGGTTCTTAGGGAGACGGTTGGGAAAAGATTTCCATCTTCCAAGTCCGTCTTAATTAAGTACAAGGATAATGATGGTGATTTGGTGACAATAACTTGTACCTCTGAGCTGAAGTTAGCTGAAGCTTGTGTGGATAGCCTCTTGCCAAAAGACCCAGAGAGCGAGAAGGTAGATGTTGGGATGTTGAGGTTGCATATTGTGGAAGTAGATCCTGAGCAAGAGCCTCCTATTGTAGAAGAAGAGGAGATAATTATTGAGACCGAGGAGGCTAAGATAGATGAGAGTGGATCTCATTCTTCTCTGGGAGATTCTGGCGTGGATTCCATCGAAGCTGAAGTAGAAAAGACTGATGATAAAGTTTCAAAGGAAATTCCTAAACCAAAAAAGGACCCATTAGAAGAAGCTGAGTGCAAGGAAGTAGAGATGGATGATTGGTTATTCGAGTTTGCTCAGCTTTTCCGGACCAATGTTGGGATTGACCCCGATGCTCACATCGACCTGCATGAAATTGGAATGGAACTTTGCTCAGAAGCTCTGGAAGAGACGGTCACTAGTGAAGAGGCACAGCTTCTTTTTGATAAGGCTGCACTGAAGTTTCAGGAGGTTGCCGCCTTAGCCTTCTTCAACTGGGGAAATGTGCACATGTGTGCGGCAAGGAAACGGATCCCTGTTGAGGAGAATGCCGCTGAGAAGGTGAAGGCTGCTCAGCTTCTGAAAGCATATCACTGGGTTAAGGAAAACTATTCTCTAGCTAAGGAGAAATACGAGCAGGCCATGTCGATCAAGCCAGACTTTTATGAGGGTTTACTGGCAATGGGTCAACAACAATTCGAGATGGCCAAGCTGCATTGGTCTTATGTCTTGGCTAAAAAGGAGGATCTTGAAGGCTGGGATTCCTCTGAGATATTCGAACTTTTTGACAGCGCGGAGGAGAAAATGAAGGGTGCTACTCAAATGTGGGAGACATTGGAGGAACGAAGGGCCAATGAACTGAAAGACCCGAGCTCTAATAAGATGGAAGAGTTGCTAAAGAGAAGGAAGAAACCTGGAAATGATGGGGAGTCCTCCGCTAAAGGCCCTGGTGAGCCTACTCCGGAAGAGCTGGCTGAACAAGCAGCTGTAATGAGATCACAGATACATCTTTTCTGGGGTAATATGCTATTTGAGCGCTCTCAAATTGAGTTTAGATTGGGAATTGATGGCTGGAAAAAGAATCTCGACGCTGCTGTTGAACGTTTTAAATTAGCAGGAGCTTCAGAAGCCGACATTTCAACTGTTACGAACAACCATTGTTCCAATGTTGATCTTGCTGTAGGAGAGGACAAGAAGGCTGATACCGTGGTTCCTATAGTATCTGCTGAGCCTGGAGCTTAGACTGTGACACATTGATCCATCAAAAGTGTATGAGCATCCAGGATTTGTGGGCACTTTAGATTTTCACTGAAAGCACGAGATTAAATCACGTGTCTCCAGTTGGTCGAAGCGATGCGGGTGTAGGATCTTGCTCCCTACAAATGCACAAATCTGGTGAAAAATAGACAATAGGTCGTGTACTAAACATGAGTGTGATTTGTTACACTGTAGACTGTTCTCAGGAAAAGCTGTGTTTGGATTTTGATTTTCGTTTTTTTTACAAGGAAGGGAACATAGACTGATCCTCTGGATTAGGACCAACCGATTTTCTCCTAGGTTTACTCAAATGTAGCACTTATGTCGTCCTTTGAATCCTGAATACATTCTTTTCTTCTTCTTTCAAAAGTGTGATCTGCTGAATCTAATTATTTAGTAGCCGAGTGTCATCTTATCTGCATCGTTATATCATCTGTTGAAAATTTGAAACCTTTTGTTAGAGTTTCTTATGCCAGTCGGGGTATTTCACTCCGACATACTTCAAATTTTAGTTATAACTTGAGATTAAATCCACTAATCCACTTGTGATTGCTTTCTTTGTGGACTTTTTTTGTACAAGGAAAGTTCCAAATGCGAAATTTGGTGTTCAATTGTACTTTTGCAGGCAAGATCTTGTAATATGTGCGTTGAGCAGGTACTTGAATCTGTTCATCATTTTGTTTTATGCCTTTATTCTGAATTTCAAGTTGGTTATCAGCTGGATTCAGAATGGTGTTTATTCCTCCAAGCCATTACGAGAGATATAAGCTCACCCTTGTCTGATGTGAATCGTCCGTTGAGGTGCCAAATGCTGATCTGATAATACGATCTGTCATCTGTTGATATCTCTTACGGAGTAGTTTTTTTAATCCAGGTATCCGAAAGTAGTATTGGTGTGTTGCTATATAGGATAAGGCTGAAGATGTTGCAACATATACTGGTATATACACTGATCTGTGACAGTGTTCAAGGTAATTTTATTACAAAGCTAACCATACAGGCTATAGCTACTACGAGTATTTTTTTCATGGCATTAAGGAATTGCAGTTAGCTTTGTTCATCTCTTACTTCTAGCAAAAGAAAAACATCTGAATAGGAATCTTTTCAACCCAGATAACCATCGAGTTCGGCTCCAATAACCAATCACACACTAATGTTTATATCCATTCTAATTTTTCACCAATCATCTAATCTAATCTCAGCAATGTTGTAAGCCTCTAAGTAGAGGTGAGCTTAAATATACGATACGGTCTTATTAAATGTATACGCTACTGTATACAGTTTCAATTATACAAATTTTCGGGTATATGATATGAATATCCGGATGGATATTTGATTCGTTTTTTATTTTTTTTGATAAAAGTGTATCCTTTCCTTCTCCATTTCCACCTACCCTCATTTGCTTACAAAACAAGGAATTCTAAATCCCTTCCCCTTCCTATCCCTCAACATCCCTGGATACAAAGTCCAAACAAACCCTTAGCTGCTGGGTCCCGAAATAAGATTCACACCCTCAAGGGACAAAGGTTAGAAAGGAAAAGAATGTACTCTGTATGAAGGAAGTCGGAAAACATGAAAGGCTGGAAATCAGATCAACCACAAATAAAGTGGATTAAATACTCCTCACATGTATGTGACATCCAACCATAAAAAGTAGTCACTCCTCTCATTCAGTGAATTCGTACCATTTGATTAAAACACTCCTGGGTACTCCAACTTATGTAAGTTTCCTGAGAGGGAGCAGCATCTAACAGATTCATGTAACAAGTGATACATGTGCAACCAACAAAGCGATACATACAGCATCAACTAAAGCGAGCAAAGCAGACATGATTTCATCTGGTAACTATGGAATCACTCTCAAAACAACTCAAACCAAGTAGATAGCATATTACTAATAAGATCGGAGTAAAAAGATAACATAGATTGATAGTGATAGATACATCCTATTTTACTACTTTACCATGTTAAATTTGTTTACTTTCTTGCACGAGTGCTTGTTTGATTAAAGGAGAAAGGATTTTCAGCAATAATCACAATTTAATATCATTGATTTCATATCAGTAATAGTAGTACTTGGTAGTGTTTTTCCTACTACTTTGAACCCAATTATCTTTAGTTTACGGCTACATGATTAAGGAACATATATGCTCCCTTCATGCTTATATGTTTCTTTGACATTGAAAAGATGAACAAGTTTGGAACTTTATGTCATTTTGTTGATTCCCACTTTCCTTTCTTATTCGTCCAATCGTCCCTTTGTTAGAGATGTTACAGGACTAGCATTAAATCCATACATTTTATTAGTATTATAATGAGTTAACATATACAGGAGACACATGAAGGTTGATCAAACTGCCATGATTGCAGGAATTGTTTTTTCTGCTTTTGATATACTGTTTATTCTCACGACCTTAAGCAACTTTGCATCCATATATTCCATTACAGTTTATATTGGATACCTTCTCTTAAACCCGGCCCTATAGTAACATTAAATAGTAAAATAAAGCAATAAAGTATCGGATTCTTGCTTTTTGTAGTAGTAAAGTAGTGTAAAGTTGTGAACTTGGTTTTGCCACTATGATCAATACTTTTTACTCTAACTTATAGGTGATGACTGATTGTTTAGTCGCTATGAAGATATTTTAATGACTCGTTACTGGAGTCGATAACAGATAAGCTAATCCAGTAGAACTCAAGAGGGAATAGGGGGATGTTGAGTGTTGACACATCCAATTTTCTGAAATTATTTTCATACATAATGAACATGACTTTAGTTCTCTATACTCCGTATTAATTTTTATGGACTTTCGGTACTTGAAGAAATCAGCACGTAGGATTTCGGATCTGTGTGAACTTGACTTTACACCTTTCAACTTTTTTTTTGACCTTCAAACTGTATGTATTTTTATTATTTACTCTTTACGGTAGTATTTTTTTTATTTACTATATATTCTACTTATTAGTTATTACCACTACTACGATTATGCCATTTTATATGTCTTTGACTTCACGGTTTTGGAGAATGGTTCATGTTAGGCGAGCCCAAATCTTTTTGTTGGGACTTTACGGAGATTTTTATACTGTGTCTGCAATTCTGCATGGATTAGGTTGAACTAATTGGAAATCCCCGCGTCACAAAAACTGATGCGCAAATAAACTACTCCGTATATGCTTTGATTTACCAAATGTTAAACCAAAACCATCTCGAACTCCATTGCTATGTGAAGCTCTACACTTAAATGAATTTGGATCTACAAGTGTCTTTCTGGCAATACACCCATATTTATTGGTTCATTAATTTTCTTGTCTTTTTCAACTTTCTCGCCCATTTTTTTCCTCATCAGTCACATATGTCAATGTGAAGTTGTTAACTCTGTGACTTATTGTTGATAGCATTTGGTTGCTTACTTGGACTGATAAGAGAACACTCCACCCAACAGTTGCACCTATTATCAAGGACCAAAGGGTGAAATGTGACATTTATGACTGAATGTATGTATTTGTGTATTCATGAGCAGAAGTCAAAACTCGACTGATTGGAACGATCAACAAACTGGATTTTTTGTTTTCCATCTCAAATTCTGAACCTCTGAAATGAATGTGACATATCTATACTACTGTATGTGTATGGCTAGTACGAGTGATATTTATGACCAGAACTCAAAACTCGATCTATTGGAACTTCCCTTCAGGTCTTTTATCTTATATACGAGTAAATAACAAAAGTGAATATCGCTTTTTCGTATGTGTATGAAAAGACAAATTGTATCTCAACTTGGAAGGAATGAGATTCTCTTAATTAACTCATTGCTGAGGAAATAGAGATGATGATTAACTAACACAAGTGAGATCACACCAAACAAGGTTAGAGATATATCTTTATTGTTATTGCCTTTACTTCCTTGAGTGTACATCACATCAAGTACTAATACAACTTAAGGAGGTACAAGCAAGCAAGTACTAATATAACACGATTGATAAGATAGATGATTATACAGTTGCAATAGGATTATCGATGTTGAGTTTGGCTTTTGCCATTGCCTTCATGGCCTCAAATCTCGGCTCCTTCTCCTGAAACTTGACCTTTATGTAATGGTTCATGTAATCCTCAAACACAAACTTGGGATATGTTGTTGTTGTACTGCTGCTGTTGTCTTGCTGCTGCTTTTCAAGGATTTGAGGAGCCGGGTAGATGAGGGCATCACTGGCAGGGTTGTAGAAGGAAGCTATGGACATCCTGTTACCGTCTGTTTGTGCAATGACGCGATGCATCACACTCTTGTACTTGCCATTGGTAATAACCTCAAGCTGGTCACCCAGGTTGACAACAATGGAGTGTTTGATGGGCGGGACACCAACCCAATCCCCATCCTTGAGAAGCTGCAGCCCACTGACCTTGTCGTCCTGGAACAAGAGAATGATTCCACCTGCGTCGGTGTGTGCCCTAAGTCCTTTGATGAGGTCGGGCTTGGGGCAGGGTGGGTAGCTGCTGACCTTTGTGCCAAAGTTGGGCCCAATTGTCCCGTGGAAGGCCTTCTTCAGGTAGCCTTTCTCAAGACCTAGATTCTCGCAGAACAAGTCCAGGAGTTGCTCTGATAACTTCTCTATTTCCGCTCCAAACGCCTTCATCACATCCCTGCATTGCATTTGCATGCGTACGTTTTATTTATTTATGCATGTGAGACGGTCGTTGTATATATGTATGTATGTGTGTGTGATTAGTTAGTTAGTTAGTTACCGATATTCATCAGTGAGGTCAGGGATCTCGGAGATGTTGGAGGTAGGACGATGGCGGATATGGAAGGTGCTCTCCCAGTCGTCGGTGTCATTGACCTCAGATTGAGTAGCCACAAGGCCTTTGGTCTCAACCATCTCCTTGAATTTTGGCTCCAAACTTGTCTTGTAATGCCCCTTGGTCAGCCTCTCCACGGTGTCCAAAAACTCAAGAGAAATGCTATGGTTCACCACCTACGTACATACATACACATACACGCATGATACATAGAGTACATATAAGAGACGAGTATTTGTAAAACATAAGATGAATCTGTGTGTGTCCATTATTATTACCTCAAAAAAGCCCCAGTTCTCACAAGCATCCTTGATAATCTCCATGGTGGCACTCCTTTCTCCACCATTGAGCTTTGCAAGATCAACAATCGGAAAGTTGTCCATTTTTTGTGTTTTGTTATGGCTACTTACTTATTAACTTGATTCTTAATTCTACGGAATAATGGAATATTATTTGCTGGTTTGATGTGTTGAACGAGGGTGTAAGTGACCTCTATTTATAGGCAGTCCATCATGGGATAACGTACATGTACACATGTACGAGTAATACGTATATTATTGTAAGTGTCTAAATTCAAGGAATGGAAGTTTGTATATTTGTAATAGGATAATGATTTCTGATTTTGTAGCGGATAGAGTACTTAAAATATGGAGTAATATAATTGCATTACTTGTTTACTCCTATTTTGTAGAAAGATAGATAGACTTACATGTATGAAATTTAAAATGTATAATTATTTAACATGATTATTTTTTTTTATTAGTTTTATTTATATTATAAAATTTCATCACCTTATTATAATTTTTTATTTAAGTGTTATAATTTTTTTTTGGTGCTATATAATTTTTTATTTAAGTGTATAGTCTTACCAATTTTTTTAAGACTCAAAAGATTTATGTTGATGAAACTTTATAATTTTTCGAATGTGGGATATTTGAAGTATTATTTATAATATAAAGTTTCATCACCTTATTATAAATTTTTGATGTGAGATTAATTTGTAAACGTTTTTCTTGGTCGATATTTATAACCGAATGATTACTCTTATTTATAATCTAAAATTTCATCAACTCATCATAATTTTTTTGATATAATATAAAATATAGGATAATTAATTTAGGTTTATAGTCTTAAAAACTCTTTTTTAGATTCAAAAGACTTTTGATAGATTTCGAAGGACGAATGACTCCTCTTATTTATAATATATAATTTCATCGTCATATTAAAATTTGTCGATGTGGGATAATTTTACAACTATTATATGAAATAAATTCATCACATAATGTGAAACAAATAATATGAATTTTTTTGAATTAAGGAATATTTTTTTCCAAATTTTGAAACAAATAATAACATAAGGAATATTCTGAATTAATATTTTTTCCATTCCTGTCTATATTTCTTCTAAATATTTCCGTATAATCTTTTACAATGTCAACCGATATTTATAATTTTTTTTTATATCTTTATATTATTATATTATAAAAGATGAGACCACTACAACTAAAGTGGCAACATCAGCATTCACGAAACTTTAATCCGAGCTCTCCCCTAAATTGGACAAAATCGTCCCATCACTTAAACATTCTTCATCAGATCATTATGTATAAAATAAGGGTAAAATTGTCATTACAGAATATTATTCAATTTATATTTATACATCATTACACAAAATTACAATTCCACCAATTTGTAGGAATTTACGTATATTATGCTGTAAAATTAAAAAAATACTCTGTATTAGTTATTGTAATAATAGCGATTTGCGTTGTAATTTACCTTATTCATTTTTGGAACGCAATATACAATTTCGATTGTCTCCGTAATATTCTCAATATATTTTGAACCTAATATATCAGTAATGTACGTTTGAAAGTAATATATCCGTAATATAAAGATTGAAAATGCCAATCTTTATGCAATTTTATTTTTAGAACGTAATATACAATTTTGACTATACTCAATATATTTTGAACTTAATATATCCGTAATATACGTTTGCAAGTAATATATCCGTAATATATATTTGAACGTAATATATTGACCCAAATTTGATTTTTTTTATATCAACGCAAATTTACTTGATATTTTTTCCATCACGTTAAAAGATGTACAATTTGTTAGTTTGACAATTTAATTCGAAGATTAGTACTCTTTTTTTTTATGAGCCATCGTAGATTTAATTTAATTATTTTTATTTGTTAACATAAACTAATATAAATAAAAATAACTATGTATTAT
Source organism: Agrostemma githago (assembly GCA_958450325.1). NCBI lineage: Eukaryota > Viridiplantae > Streptophyta > Magnoliopsida > Caryophyllales > Caryophyllaceae > Agrostemma > Agrostemma githago. The sequence goes on along the minus strand of OY288247.1, from coordinate 72,524,451 downwards.
TTTCTATTCATAAACCTACTGGTTGTGATTAGGTACCGTGGACTATAGGTCCCAGGTTTGAATCCCCCCTCCCCCTATATTGTAATGCGACTATAAATACGCGCTTCGTTGAACCAAAAAAAAAAAAATTTATATTTTGGAGCAATTTAACGAAGGTACATTATCAATGTAATCAAGTCAACTAACCCGTGCAGCGCACGGGTTTTAATCTAATAATATATTAAGATTTAGAAAAAGCACAAAAAAATAATCATGTTAAATAATTATACATTTTAAATTTCATACATGTAAGTCTATCTATCTTCCTACAAAATAGGAGTAAACAGGTAATGCAATTACATTACTCCATATTTTAAGTACTCTATCCGCTACAAAATCAGAAATCATTATCCTATTACAAATATACAAACTTCCATTCCTTGAATTTAGACACTTACAATAATATACGTATTACTCGTACATGTGTACATGTACGTTATCCCATGATGGACTGCCTATAAATAGAGGTCACTTACACCCTCGTTCAACACATCAAACCGACAAATAATATTCCATTATTCTGTAGCATTAAGAATCAAGTTAATAAGTAAGTAGCCATAACAAAACACAAAAAATGGACAACTTTCCGATTGTTGATCTTGCAAAGCTCAATGGTGGAGAAAGGAGTGCCACCATGGAGATTATCAAGGATGCTTGTGAGAACTGGGGCTTTTTTGAGGTAATAATAATATATAGACACACGGATTCATCTTATGTTTTACAAATACTCGTCTCTCATATGTACTCTATGTATCATGCGTGTATGTGTATGTATGTACGTAGGTGTTGAACCATAGCATTTCTCTTGAGTTTTTGGACACCGTGGAGAGACTGACCAAGGGACATTACAAGACAAGCTTGGAACCAAAATTCAAGGAGATGGTTGAGACCAAAGGCCTTGTGGCTACTCAATCTGAGGTCAATGACACCGACGACTGGGAGAGCACCTTCCATATCCGCCATCGCCCTACCTCCAACATCTCCGAGATCCCTGACCTCACTGATGAATATCGGTAACTAACTAACTAACTAATCACACACACATACATACATATATACAACGACCGTCTCACATGCATAAATAAATAAAACGTACGCATGCAAATGCAATGCAGGGATGTGATGAAGGCGTTTGGAGCGGAAATAGAGAAGTTATCAGAGCAACTCATGGACTTGTTCTGCGAGAATCTAGGTCTTGAGAAAGGCTACCTGAAGAAGGCCTTCCACGGGACAATTGGGCCCAACTTTGGCACAAAGGTCAGCAGCTACCCACCCTGCCCCAAGCCCGACCTCATCAAAGGACTAAGGGCACACACCGACGCAGGTGGGATCATTCTCTTGTTCCAGGACGACAAGGTTAGTGGGCTGCAGCTTCTCAAGGATGGGGATTGGGTTGGTGTCCCGCCCATCAAACACTCCATTGTTGTCAACCTGGGTGACCAGCTTGAGGTTATTACCAATGGCAAGTACAAGAGTGTGATGCATCGCGTGATTGCACAGACAGACGGTAACAGGATGTCCATAGCATCCTTCTACAACCCTGCCAGTGATGCCCTCATCTACCCGGCTCCTCAAATCCTTGAAAAGCAGCAGCAAGACAACAACAGCAGTCCAACAACAACATATCCCAAGTTTGTGTTTGAGGATTACATGAACCACTACATAAAGGTCAAGTTCCAGGAGAAGGAGCCGAGATTTGAGGCCATGAAGGCAATGGCAAAAGTCAAACTCAACATCGATAATCCTATTGCAACTGTATAATCATCTATCTTATCAATCGTGTTATATTAGTACTTGCTTGCTTGCGTGTACCTCTTTAAGTTGTATTAGTACTTGATGTGATGTACACTCAAGTAAAGGCAATAAAAATAAAGATATATCTCTAACCTTGTTTGGTGTGATCTCACTTGTGTTAGTTAATCATCATCTCTATTTCCTCAGCAATGAGTTAATTAAGAGAATCTCATTCCTTCCAAGTTGAGATACAATTTGTCTTTTCATACACATACGAAAAAGCGATATTCACTTTTGTTATTTACTCGTATATAAGATAAAAGACCTGAAGGGAAGTTCCAATAGATCGAGATTTGAGTTCTGGTCATAAATATCACTCGTACTAGCCATACACATACAGTAGTATAGATATGTCACATTCATTTCAGAGGTTCAGAACTTGAGATGGAAAACAAAAAATCCAGTTTGTTGATCGTTCCAATCATTCGAGTTTTGACTTCTGCTCATGAATACACAAATACATACATTCAGTCATAAATGTCACATTTCACCCTTTGGTCCTTGATAATAGGTGCAACTGTTGGGTGGAGTGTTCTCTTATCAGTCCAAGTAAGCAACCAAATGCTATCAACAATAAGTCACAGAGTTAACAACTTCACATTGACATATGTGACTGATGAGGAAAAAAATGGGCAAGAAAGTTGAAAAAGACAAGAAAATTAATAAACCAATAAATATGGGTGTATTGCCAGAAAGACACTTGTAGATCCAAATTCATTTAAGTGTAGAGCTTCACATAGCAATGGAGTTCGAGATGGTTTTGGTTTAATATTTGGTAAATCAAAGCATAGAATATATTTTACCGTAAAGATGTTCATTATGTATGAAAATAAATTTCGGAAAATTGGGTATTAAATTGGATTTGGATGGGTCAACATCCCCTATTCCCTAGGGTTCTACTGGATTAGCTTAGCTGTGATCGACTCCAGTAACGAGTCATTAAAATCTACCGTAAATATAATATCTTCATAGCGACTAAACAGTACAAGTTAAAAAGTATTGATCAAAGTGGCTAAACCAAGTTCACAACTTCACACTACTTTACTACTACAAAAAGCAAGAATCCGATACTTTATTGCTTTATTTTGAGTACTATTTAATGTTACTATAGCGTCTATAGGGCTGGGTTTAAGAGAAGGCATCCAATATAAACTGTAATGGAATGAATATATGGATGCAATGTCACTTAGGTCGTGAGAATAAAGACAGTATATCAAAAGCAGAAAAAAACAATTCCTGCAATCATAGCAGTTTGATCAACCTTCATGTGTCTCCTGTATATGCTAACTCATTACAATACTAATAAAATGTATGGATTTAATGCTAATCCTGTAACATCTCTAACAAAAGGACGATTGAGCGAATAAGAAAGGAAAGTGGGCATCAACGAAATGACATAAAGTTTCAAACTTGTTCATCTTTTCAATGTCAAAGAAACATATCAGCATGAAGGGAACATATATGTTCCTTAATCATGTAGCCTTAAAATAAAGATAACTAGATTAAAGCCCGTGCGTTGCACGGGTTAGTTGGCTTCTGATTAATTGGCTTAATTACATGTATATTCGTTAAATACTCGGTAAGAAACTTGATCAATCTATATCATTATAATAAATAAGATAATCACATGATATTAGTAATCAAACTTAATTTCAACTAAGTTTATAGTCTTAAGAGCTCATTCTAAAACTCAAAAGAATACATGCGAATAATTTTTTTTATTGATAATATAAGATTCTATCGCCTCATCATAATTTTTCGATATAGAATAATTTACTTAAGATTTATAGTTTTAAGATATGCTTTAAAGACCCAGAAAAACGCACGATTACGCTTATTTATAATATAGAATCATCATCTTATTTTAATTTTTTCGATGTGGGATAATTTTAAGTTTCTAGTACTTTTAAAAGCTTTTTAAGACTTAAAATTTGTTGGTTGATATTTAAAACCATAAGATTACTCACTTCTATATCACCTCATCATACTTAAGTTGGTTTATGTTAGATGATAGACGATTACTCTTTATTTATATAATCGAATTTGATCATCTTGTTGGAGTATATATACTTTTGATGAATGATTACTCTTATTTATATAATAAAAAAAATCCACCTTATTATAATTTTTCGATGTGGGATAATTTTAATTAAGTTTATTTAAGTTTAGATATAGTCTAATTAAGAACTTTTATTTATAGACGGATGCATGATTACTCTTATTTATAATACATAGATATCCATCACACCATCTTAATTTCGATGCGGGATAATTATACATTAACTATATACTTTAATTATACTTTTTTTTAAGTTCAAAAGATTGTTGGTTAATATCTAAGAACGAAAGATTACGTAGAATTATATCACCTGATAATTTTAATTTAACTTTATTTGTAGTCTTATTAATAGCTTTTTTTAAGACTAAAAGTTTTTTTTGTTGACATCTAAGGATGAACGATTAGTCTTGTTTATAATATAGAATTTCAACACCATAGAATTTCATCGTCTTATTATGGTCTTAAGAGTTTTTTGAAGACTCAAAAGATTTTGATTGATTGATATCATATCTAAGAATAAATAATTAGTCTTATTTATAATATAGAACCATAACCATATTATAATTTGTCGATTTAGGATAATTTAAGTAAAATTTGTAGTCTTATTTATAATATAAAATCATCACCGTACCTTATTTTAATTGTTTCAATGTGGGATAATTTTAATTTTGTAGTCTTATTAAGACTTTTTTAAACTCAAAATATTGTTGGTTGATATCTAAGGAAAAAAATTATAATTAGTCTTTTGTTTATAGTCTTAAGAACCTTTTTAAGACTCAAAAGATTTTTGTTTGATTAAAACTTTATAATTTTTCGGATGTGGAATAGTTTTACTTAAGTTTCACCTTATTATAATGTTTCGATGTTAGATTATTTTAGTTAAGTTTGTAGTCTTATTAAGAGATTTTTTAAGACTTAGAATTTTTTATTAATATTTAAGAACGAATGATTAGTCTTATTTATACTATAAAGTTTCATCACCTTATCATAACTTTTCGATGTGGAATGATTTATTTAAGTTTATAGTCTCCATCAGCTCGTCTTAAAAGCTCTTTTTAAGTCTTGATTATTATAATACGAAGTATAGAATTTCATCACAATTTTCAATGTGGGATGATTTTAAGTTTGTAGTCTTGTATATTAAAAACTTTTTTAAAATTCAAAAGTTTTTTTGTCGGTATTTAACCCGTAGTGTTGTATTTAAGCATTTAAAATATTCCACTTTTAGTATAAACATATGGATTATATATTTTGGATGAATGATTACTCTTATTTATATAATAATAAAAATTCACCTTATTATAATTTTTAGATGTGGGATAATTTTACTTAAATTTATTTAAGTTTAAATATATAGAATGATTACACTTATTTATAATATATATAGAATTCCATCAATCCATCAAGATTTTTGGTTAATATCTAAGAACGAATGATTATATAGTCTTCGTTTTATTATACTCTCTTCGTTTTGTGAGGGCATTACCTTAATATTTGTGAGAGGTATTCGAAGGGAGTATAATTTTTTGATGTGGGATATTATTTACTTAAGTTTATAGCCTTAAGAGTGTTTTAAGACTCAAAGGAGGGGTATAATTTTTCGATGTGGGATAATTTACTCAAGTTTATAGTCTTAATAGTTCTTTAAGTCTCAAAAGATTTTGATTGATATCTAAGAATCTAAGAACAAATAATTAGTCTTATTTATAATATAAAAATCCATCACCTTATTATAATTTGTCGATGTGGGATAAATTTAACTAAAATTTGTAGTCTTATTTATAATATAGAATCATTACCGTAACTTATTTTAATTGTTTCGATGTGGGATAATTTTAAGTTTGTAGTCTTATTAAGATCCTTTATAAACTCAAGACTACAAATTCATGACTTCATCATAATTTAAAAAACAATGACATAGAATTTCATCATAGTTTTTTTTTAAAACAAAAGTTCTTTTGTTAGTTGAAATTTAAAAACGATGGTTACTCTTCTTTAGTACAAATTCATAAGCTCATCATAATTTTTCGACGTGGGAGAATTACTTAACTTCGTTGATGTCTAAAAAATTTTTTTAGTTTTATTTATAATATAGAATTTCATCACCTTATTATAATTTCTTTATTTAAGTGTATAGTCTTGACAACTTTTTTAAGACTCAAAAGATTTATGTTTGATGAAACTTTATAATTTTTCAAATGTGAGATAGTTTTAATTAAGTTTATAGTCTTAATATATATTTTAAGACTCAAAATATTTTTGGTTAATATCTAAGAGCACATGGTTACTACGGAGTATTATTTATAATATAAAGTTTCATCACCTTATTATAATTTTTCGATGTGAGATTATTTTTAAAATCAGTTTGTAGTCTTATTAAGAAATTTTTTAAGACTGATATTTAATAACGAATGATTAGTCTTATTTATAATATACGTAGAATTCAAATAATTTATTTAAGTTTATAGTATCCCATCATAATTTTTCGATGTAGGATAATTTAAAAGTTTTTTTTGGTCGATATTTAAAACGAATGATTATTCTTATTTATAATATAAAATTTCATCATCTCGATGTAGAGATAATTACTTAAGTTTATAGTCTTAGAAACTCTTTTTGAGATTCAAAAGACTTTTGGTAGATATCAAAGAACGAATTATTACTCTTTATTTATAATATAGAATTTCATTATCATATTGTAATTTGTCGATGTGGGATAATTTTAAAATTGTTGTATGTTATAAATTCATCACATAATGTGAAACAAATGATATGAAATTTATACTCTAATGAAAGCATTTTTTAACACGAATCTAATTATTTCATTTTTATAATTTATTTTACGATAATGTTTAAAAAAAAATGGAGTTTTCACGTCAAAATTGTAAAATATCACATTAATATAATAGATTAAATATATATTGTAATAATCAAAAGATTCTCTAATTGATTTTTTTATTATTTATGATACTTTCCTAATTTTAGGTTTGATTGAACGGACCAATGAGATCGCTTGAAAAAAGCCTAAAATATATATATATATATTGATTGATTGATTTGTTGATGTGGGATAATTTTAAAACTGTTATATGTTATAAATTCATCACATAATGTGAAACAAATTATATGAAATTTATACTCTAATGAAAGCATTTTTTAACACGAATCTAATTATTTCATTTTTATAATTTATTTTGCGATAATGTTTTAAAAAAATGAACTATAAAGGTTTTCACGTCAGAATTGTAAAATATCACATTAATATAATAGATTAAATATATATTGTAATAATCAAAAGATTCTCTAATTGATTTTTTTAATTATTTATGATACTTTCCTAATTTGAGGTTTGATTGAACTGATCAATGAGATCGCTCGAAAAAAGCCTAAAATATATATATATATATTGAATATTGATTGATTGGGACACAAAGTAGTACTACTATTACTGATATGAAATCAATGATATTAAATTGTGATTATTGCTGAAAATCCCTTCTCCTTAGTATCGCAAGTTCCGTCATGTTTGGCACTCAACTTTAATCAAACAAGCACTCGTGCAAGAAAGTAAACAAATTTAACAGGGTAAAGTTGTAAAATTACCTTGAACTCAAAACTGCATACGAAGGGAGGAGTTCCGCTTTAGTTGTCTTGTCTCTAATGATTAAAGTTACCGTTGATATGATCTTCAGTTGCTTAAAATTTTTAAGTGACTATTTTTTCTTTATGTGGCTTTGTTTGGGGTGTTTGTTGAGTCAGCCTGGCTATTGTTCTCTACGCATCACTATTACATTGATTTTTCTGCTGAATCAGTCGCGATTTACTTTTGCAGGTATGTACTGATGTGCATTCACTTTTTGCAGCAGCGTAATCCTCCTATCCTCCCATGCTTGCAGGTTAATTTTTCTAGATGCTAGAGTATGGCTTCCAAGTTGGTCGACTTAATGTTAGTTCTTTGAGCATGACTCACAATGTAAATTGCGGGAAATTACCAACTATTTTACAACTTTACCCTGTAAGAGATATCAAAAGATGCAGATCATATTATCACATCAGCATTTGGCACCTCAACGGACGATTCACATCAGACAAGGGTGAGCTTATATCTCTCGTAATGGCTTCACACAGAAGGGAGCAATAAACACCATTCTGAATCCAGCTGATAACCAACTTGAAATTCAGAATAAGGGCATAAAACAAAATGATGAACAGATTCAAGTACCTGCTCAACACACATATTACAACATCTTGCCTGCAAAAGCACAATTGAACACCAAATTATCGCATTTGGAACTTTCCTTGTACAAAAAAAGTCCACAAAGAAAGCAATCACAAGTGGATTAGTGGATTTAACCTCAAGTTATAACTAAAATTTGAAGTATGTCGGAGTGAAATACCCCGACTGGCTTAAGAAACTCTAACAAAAGGTTTCAAATTTTCAAAAGACGATATAATGATGCAGATAAGATGACACTCGGCTACTAAATAATTAGATTCAGCAGATCACACTTTTAAAAGAAGAAGAAAAGAATGTATTCGGGATTCAAAGGACGACATAAGTGCTACATTTGAGTAAACCTAGGAGAAAATCGGTTGGTCCTAATCCAGAGGATCAGTCTATGTTCCCTTCCTTGTAAAAAAAACGAAAATCAAAATCCAAACACAGCTTTTCCTGAGAACAGTCTACAGTGTAACAAATCACACTCATGTTTAGTACACGACCTATTGTCTATTTTTCACCAGATTTGTGCATTTGTAGGGAGCAAGATCCTACACCCGCATCGCTTCGACCAACTGGAGACACGTGATTTAATCTCGTGCTTTCAGTGAAAATCTAAAGTGCCCACAAATCCTGGATGCTCATACACTTTTGATGGATCAATGTGTCACAGTCTAAGCTCCAGGCTCAGCAGATACTACAGGAACCACGGTATCAGCCTTCTTGTCCTCTCCTACAGCAAGATCAACATTGGAACAATGGTTGTTCGTAACAGTTGAAATGTCGGCTTCTGAAGCTCCTGCTAATTTAAAACGTTCAACAGCAGCGTCGAGATTCTTTTTCCAGCCATCAATTCCCAATCTAAACTCAATTTGAGAGCGCTCAAATAGCATATTACCCCAGAAAAGATGTATCTGTGATCTCATTACAGCTGCTTGTTCAGCCAGCTCTTCCGGAGTAGGCTCACCAGGGCCTTTAGCGGAGGACTCCCCATCATTTCCAGGTTTCTTCCTTCTCTTTAGCAACTCTTCCATCTTATTAGAGCTCGGGTCTTTCAGTTCATTGGCCCTTCGTTCCTCCAATGTCTCCCACATTTGAGTAGCACCCTTCATTTTCTCCTCCGCGCTGTCAAAAAGTTCGAATATCTCAGAGGAATCCCAGCCTTCAAGATCCTCCTTTTTAGCCAAGACATAAGACCAATGCAGCTTGGCCATCTCGAATTGTTGTTGACCCATTGCCAGTAAACCCTCATAAAAGTCTGGCTTGATCGACATGGCCTGCTCGTATTTCTCCTTAGCTAGAGAATAGTTTTCCTTAACCCAGTGATATGCTTTCAGAAGCTGAGCAGCCTTCACCTTCTCAGCGGCATTCTCCTCAACAGGGATCCGTTTCCTTGCCGCACACATGTGCACATTTCCCCAGTTGAAGAAGGCTAAGGCGGCAACCTCCTGAAACTTCAGTGCAGCCTTATCAAAAAGAAGCTGTGCCTCTTCACTAGTGACCGTCTCTTCCAGAGCTTCTGAGCAAAGTTCCATTCCAATTTCATGCAGGTCGATGTGAGCATCGGGGTCAATCCCAACATTGGTCCGGAAAAGCTGAGCAAACTCGAATAACCAATCTTATATAAATAACAAAAGTGAATATCGCTTTTTTGTTTGTCTGGTTTGCAGCTCCTATGAAAAGCCAAACTGTATCTCTACTTGGAAGGAATGAGATTCTCTTAATTAGATCATTGATGAGGAAATAGAGATATGATTAACTAACACAAGTGAGACCACACCAAACGAGGTAAGAGATGTAAGAGATATATCTTTAATGTCATTGCCTTTACTTCTTTGAATGTAAATCACATCTCCTGCAGAGACAACTTAAAGATGTACAAGCAACCAAGTTCGCCGTTAAGAAAGCGATTAGGTGAATGTATATGAAACTATTATTTTTTTTTATTTATCATTGAAATAAATAACTTAATTACTTCATTTTTTACATAATAAACTTGAGAAAAAACGTTATTCACCCAACAAAAACTTTGAGAAGACCAAAGATTCTATTTAATCTGACGACCCACTAACATATATTTGGACATAGATAGGCAAAATGAAATCGGAGCCTAAATTATTATTCCTATATAATAAGATTGATAACACGATTGATACGATAGATGATGATTATGCAGTCACAATAGGATTATCGACGTTGAGTTTGGTTTTTTCCATTGCCTTCATGGCCTCGAATCTGGGCTCCTTCTCCTGGAACTTCACCTTTATGTAGTGATTCATGTAATCGTCAAACACAAACTTGGGGTATGTTGTTGTTGGGCTGGTGGTGTTGTCGTGCTGATGCTGATTTTCAAGGATTTGAGGAGCCGGGTAGATGAGGGCGTCACTGGCAGGGTTGTAGAAGGACGCTACGGACATCCTGTTACCATCTGTCTGGGCAATCACGCGGTGCATCACACTCTTGTACTTGCCATTGGTAATAACTTCGAGCTGGTCACCCAAGTTGACAACAATGGAGTGTTTCATGGGCGGGACACCAACCCAGTCCCCATCCTTAAGAAGCTGCAGCCCACTGACCTTGTCGTCCTGGAACAAGAGAATGATCCCACCTGCGTCGGTGTGTGCTCTGAGTCCTTTGATGAGGTCAGGCTTGGGGCAGGGTGGGTAGCTGCTCACCTTTGTGCCAAAGTTGGGCCCAATTGCCCCATGGAAGACCTTCTTCAGGTAGCCTTTCTCAAGACCCAGATTCTCGCAGAACAGGTCCAGGAGTTGCTCTGATAACTTCTCTATTTCCGCTCCGAACGCCTTCATCACATCCCTGCATTGCATTGCACGTACATAGGTTTTATGCATGTGAGACGGTTGTTGTGTACTTGTATGTATGTGATTAGTTAGTTAGTTACCGGTATTCATCAGTGAGGTCGGGGATCTCGGAGATGTTGGAGGTAGGGCGATGGCGGATATGGAAGGTGCTCTCCCAGTCGTCGGTGTCATTGACCTCGGATTGAGTAGCCACAAGGCCTTTGGACTCAACCATCTCCTTGAATTTTTGCTCCAAGCTTGTCTTGTAATGTCCCTTTGTCAGCCTCTCCACGGTGTCCAAAAATTCATGAGAAATGCCATGGTTCACCACCTACATATTACATACACATACATATACATATGAGAGACGAGCCAATATCGTAAAACATAAGACGAATCCGTCTGTCTGTCCATTATTATTACCTCAAAGAAGCCCCAGTTCTCACAAGCATCCTTGATTTTCTCCAAGGTGGCACTTCTTTCTCCACCATTCAGCTTCTCAAGATCAACAATCGGAAAGTTGGCCATTTTTTAGTGTTTTTGTTATGGCTACTTACTAACTTGATTCTTAATGCTATGGAATAAGGGAATATTATTTGCTGCTTTGATGTATTCATGGAGGGTGTGAGTGACCTCTATTTATAGGCAGGCCATCATGGGATAATGTACATCTACGTACGGGTTGTTCCTATATTATTTATTTATTTGCTTCAGCGAAGAACGTACCTAGTCGCATTATAATATAAGGGGAGGAAAATTCGAATCCGAGAGTCCGAAATCTATTGTTCAGGGTACCTAATTTTAAACATCTTCGATAATACTCCCGCGTATGTCATGTAGTGTCGAAATTCAAAATCAAAAAATTAATTGAACGCAAATAAACATTGGAAGTTGTAACTCCTAAAAAAAATCATTGAGCTTATCCACTCGTGTTACTTGTTTACTCCATTTTGCATGCTCCTTGCATTGTATAAAAAAATCTAAGATATATCGATTCACCTAATAATTACTATAGATACATTATCAAATTTAGAGATATTTGTTTTTTTTAGCGAATATTTGTTTCTATTATTATTAGTATAGATAGATATGCATGATATTTTTAATAAATTTCTTTTGTAGGAAATTTCATTTTAGATTTTCAATTCTTTTATTTTTATAAATCTAATAATGGTACGTTGTATATATATTATTACGTTATATGATTAATCTTCCATTAATGGTACGTTAGAAAATCTGATATATATACACACACACGTATACATGAAAATATTTTTGACATTGCGAAACAAATCAAAACAATTGGATAATATTTCGAAATGTCATTAAATGTCTGTTTTAATGAAAATATTACGTATATATTTTATACTCCATATATGTCATTTTGTCATTTTGCATTTAAAGATACATACTTATTTCTCTTTTTAATTACGAATCCTGAGTACTATTTTATAAAAAATGTGTACCGATGATATTTTTAGTTGTTATGGTGAAACAATTTTTTTTGTATAAAAAAACCCTAATTTTTAATTACTATATGAACGATTTTTTTTTTCTTCCATAGAATGAGTCATCCAACATGTCATATGAACTCACTCTATGATTTAATTTTTGAAAAAAAAAATATCACAGATAGTTTTTTTGGTATACTCCATATTTGGTTTTTTTTGTAGAAAAAGTTAAAGTAAAAAAACTCGTCTCGAAAATAAATTTACATTTCAGATAAATGCATTTTTTTGTCACAAAGTTAATGACATTAATTATATTATATTTCCAAATTGATTTCCAAAAAAAATTGCCATTTTTATTGTATAAATGACAACTAGTATAGACCCGTGCAATACTGCACGGATATATAGATTAGATACTAATTAGTTAATATTTCGTTCGTTCCATTTGATTATTTGCATTTGTTTTTCGGACACTATTTATAGTTGATTGAAATCGTCAATGTAACTTCTAATATACTTTGTATAACATAAAATATAGTCATGATTGTCTAATTGAGTACGTTATAAATATCAAATTTGTATACTCGTAATTTTTGAAAATACGTAACTCAAGATATAGACAAAAGAAAATGTGCAATATATTAAATGTGCAAGTGTGAAAAAGGTAAATGCAAATGAAATGGAGGGAGTAGTAGATATTACTATTACTTTAAATAAAATTGAAAATACATTTTTTTCGTACATATCATAATGTTTCGATTTAAATTAAACTGTAGAATTAATCAAAAGATTAAACAATTAGTGAAAATTTTTAGCACGAAGTGTATGAATACATTTAATATTTTTTTAAAATACATACCCGTACTAATTAAAAGTTATTTTTGTCACAAAGATCATAAATCATTATCGTTGGAAAATTTTGCAATATATAACTTATGTATTTATTTCAAATGTATTTTATTTAAAATAAAAGTCTGACACATTAGATTTGAAGTATTTTGTATGAATCTTCGTCTAAACGTGTAAGAATTAATATTTTTTAACAAATTATAACGATTTGCATTTTATTTCTAGGAATTAAGAATTGATATATAAGATATATAGAAATTATAATCAAAAGTTTCCCTACTTAATATGAACATTTTGGAAGAATTTTTTGTAGGTGAGTTATTTTATGGCGAGTTATTATATAGAGAATAATTACCTACAATTATTACCATATTACCTACAATTGTTACCATATATATTACTTATGGTGTTGGGCGGGAAAAAATTTCTTGTGGAGATGACACATCATCATTGACTATCTTATTACGGAGTAGTATATAGGGGATTGCCTATCTTATTAGTATATAGGGGATAGGGGATTAATATATTGGAATTAATTTAGTTTATTGTAGACACCCGCAAGTTGATCCCGTGCAATGATGCATGATATTTTTAATAAATTTTTTTTATAGTATACTTCATTTTAGATTTTCAATTGTTTTATTTTTATAAATCTAAGAATGGTACGTGTAAATATATATAAAAATATTTTTGACACTGCAAAACAAATCAATATAATTGGATAATGTTTCGAAATGTCATTAAATGTCTGTTTTAATGAAAATATTACGTATATATTTTATACTCCATATATGTCATTTTGTCATTTTGCATTTAAAGATACATACTTATTTCTCTTTTTAATTACGAATCCTGAGTACTATTTTATAAAAAATGTGTACCGATGATATTTTTAGTTGTTATGGTGAAACAATTTTTTTTGTATAAAAAAACCCTAATTTTTAATTACTATATGAACGATTTTTTTTTTCTTCCATAGAATGAGTCATCCAACATGTCATATGAACTCACTCTATGATTTAATTTTTGAAAAAAAAAATATCACAGATAGTTTTTTTTGGTATACTCCATATTTGGTTTTTTTTGTAGAAAAAGTTAAAGTAAAAAAACTCGTCTCGAAAATAAATTTACATTTCAGATAAATGCATTTTTTTGTCACAAAGTTAATGACATTAATTATATTATATTTCCAAATTGATTTCCAAAAAAAATTGCCATTTTTATTGTATAAATGACAACTAGTATAGACCCGTGCAATACTGCACGGATATATAGATTAGATACTAATTAGTTAATATTTCGTTCGTTCCATTTGATTATTTGCATTTGTTTTTCGGACACTATTTATAGTTGATTGAAATCGTCAATGTAACTTCTAATATACTTTGTATAACATAAAATATAGTCATGATTGTCTAATTGAGTACGTTATAAATATCAAATTTGTATACACGTAATTTTTGAAAATACGTAACTCAAGATATAGACAAAAGAAAATGTGCAATATATTAAATGTGCAAAGTGTGAAAAAGGTAAATGCAAATGAAATGGAGGGAGTAGTAGATATTACTATTACTTTAAATAAAATTGAAAATACATTTTTTTCGTACATATCATAATGTTTCGATTTAAATTAAACTGTAGAATTAATCAAAAGATTAAACAATTAGTGAAAATTTTTAGCACGAAGTGTATGAATACATTTAATATTTTTTTAAAATACATACCCGTACTAATTAAAAGTTATTTTTGTCACAAAGATCATAAATCATTATCGTTGGAAAATTTTGCAATATATAACTTATGTATTTATTTCAAATGTATTTTATTTAAAATAAAAGTCTGACACATTAGATTTGAAGTATTTTGTATGAATCTTCGTCTAAACGTGTAAGAATTAATATTTTTTAACAAATTATAACGATTTGCATTTTATTTCTAGGAATTAAGAATTGATATATAAGATATATAGAAATTATAATCAAAAGTTTCCCTACTTAATATGAACATTTTGGAAGAATTTTTTGTAGGTGAGTTATTTTATGGCGAGTTATTATATAGAGAATAATTACCTACAATTATTACCATATTACCTACAATTGTTACCATATATATTACTTATGGTGTTGGGCGGGAAAAAATTTCTTGTGGAGATGACACATCATCATTGACTATCTTATTACGGAGTAGTATATAGGGGATTGCCTATCTTATTAGTATATAGGGGATAGGGGATTAATATATTGGAATTAATTTAGTTTATTGTAGACACCCGCAAGTTGATCCCGTGCAATGATGCATGATATTTTTAATAAATTTTTTTTATAGTATACTTCATTTTAGATTTTCAATTGTTTTATTTTTATAAATCTAAGAATGGTACGTGTAAATATATATAAAAATATTTTTGACACTGCAAAACAAATCAATATAATTGGATAATGTTTCGAAATGTCATTAAATGTCTGTTTTAATGAAAATATTACGTATATTTTTTATACTCCATATATGTCATTTTGTCATTTTGCATTTAAAGACACATACTTATTTCTCTTTTCAATTACGAATCCGGAGTACTATTTTATAAAAAAGATTTTTTTTTTCCTTCCATAAAAGGAGTCATCCAACATGTCATATGAACTCTCTCTATGATTTTTTTTTTTTAAAAAAATATCACAGAGAGTTTATTGGTATACTCCATATTTGGTTTTTTTTTTTGTAGAAATTAAAGTAAAAAAACTCATCTCAAAAATAAATTTACATTTCAGAAAAATGCATTTTTTTGTCACAAAGTTAATGACATTAATTATATTATATTTCCAAATTGATTTCCAAAAAAATTGCCATTTTTATTGTGTTAATGACTATTAATTAATATATTGGAATTAATTTAGTTTATTGTAGACACCCGCAAATTGATCCCGTGCAATGATGCATGATATTTTTAATAAATTTCTTTTATAGTACTAGGATATTTCATTTTAGATTTTCAATTCTTTTATTTTTATAAATCTAACAATGATACGTGTGTGTACACATTAAAGTCAAGTCAAGAATTCCGAGCACATGATAATTAAGAAGCTAAAACGGCACTTTACTTTGCTTTGGGCTTGGATTTCGATGTCGTTTACGCTGCCCATAGCATCCCATCCGAAATATATATATATATATATATATATATATATGAAATTATTTTTTGTATAATTGGATAATGTTTTGAAATGTCGTTAAATGTGTATTTTAATGAAAATATTATTATGTATATTTTTTATGTTTCGTATATGTCATTTTGCATTTAAAGATACATACTTATTTTTCTTTTCGATTACGGACCCGGAGTACAATTTTGTAAAAAATGTGTATTGATGATCTCGTGCAATGATCACAAATTAAATCATAGAGTGAGTTCATATGACATGTTGGATGACTCATTTTATGGGGAAAAAACCTTAATTTAGTATTAAAAGATTAGGCCTTTTTTATACAAAAAAAATTGTTTCACCGTAACAACTAAAAAAAATTCACTAACACATTTTTTACATAATAGTACTCCGGATATGTAATTGAAAAGAGAAATAAATATGTATCTTTAAATGCAAAATGACATATACGGAGCATAAAAAATGTAGTAATATTTTCATTAAAATACATACTCCCTCCGTCCCTAAATGATTGTCCCATTTGCCTATTATTTGTGAGGAGTATTTTAATGAAATGTGACAATCTTAGTGGGACGGAGGTAGTATTTAATAACATTTCAAAACATTATTCAATTATTTTGATTTGTTTTGCAATGTCAAAAATATTTTCATATACACCTACATGTATCAGTGTTAGATTTCTAAAAATAAAATAATTGAAAATTTAAAATGAAATATCCTACTCATAAAAGAAATTTATTAAAAATATCATGCATCATTACATGAGATCTATATTAATAATTAATAATAATAATAATAGAAACAAATATCTCTAAATTTGTATACTAATACTAATAATAATAATAATAATATAAACAAATATCTCTAAATTTGATATTGTATCTATAATCATTATTATTAGGTGAATCGAATCAATATATCTTGTCATTTTAATTAAATACAAAAGTGAATCTACCAGAAGCATGTAAAATGGAGCAAACAAGTAACACGAGTGGATAAGCTCAATGATTTTTTCAGGAGTTACAACTTCCCATATTTATTTGCTTTCAATTAATTTTTTGTTTTTGAATTTTGACACTACATAAAGTATTTAAAAATTAGGGTTTTTTTATACAAAAAAATTGTCCATAACAACTAAAAATATCATCGGGGTACACATTTTTTATAAAATAGTACTCCGGATTCGTAATTGAAAAGAGAAATAAGTATGTATCTTTAAATGCAAAATAACAAAATGACATATATGGAGCATACAATATATACGTAATATTTTCATTAAAACAGACATTTAATGACATTTCGAAATACGGATTTTCTAACGTGTGCCCAGTGGGTACACGTTAATAAGTTAATTAAGGTAAGATTAAATGGATATCGTATAAATATGGTAAATGAAATTTAATATTTCAACTTCTCACGATAATATCATGATTAATCTTTCCTTAATTAGGTTATTAACATGTGTCCACCGGACACATGTTAGAAAAACCGTGTATATATATATATATATATATATATATATATATGTATATATATGTATATATATATCATATATATATATATATATAAAACATACCATTATCAGATTTATAAAAATAAAAGAATTAAAAATCTAAAATGAAATATCCTATAAAAGAAATTTATTAAAAATATCATGCATATCTATCTATACTAATAATAATAGAAACAAATATTCTCTTAACAAAAATAGAAACAAATATCTCTAAATTTGGTAATGTATCTATAGTAATTATTAAGTGCATCGATATATCTTAGATTTTTTTATACAATGCAAGGAGCATGCAAAATGGAGTAAACAAGTAACACGAGTGAATAAGCTCAATGATTTTTTTTAGGAGTTACAACTTCCAATGTTTATTTGTGTTCAATTAATTTTTTGATTTTGAATTTCGACACTACATAACATACGCGGGAGTATTATCGAAGATGTTTAAAATTAGATACCCTGAACAATAGATTTCGGACTCTCGGATTCGAATTTTCCTCCCCTTATATTATAATGCGACTAGGTACGTTCTTCGCTGAAGCAAATAAATAAATAATAAATAAATAAATAATAAATAATAAATAATAAATAATAAATAATAAATAATAAATAATAAATAATAAATAATAAATAATAAATAATAAATAATAAATAATAAATAATAAATAATAAATAATAAATAATAAATAATAAATAATAAATAATAAATAATAAATAATAATAAATAATAATAAATAATAAATAATAAATAATAAATAATAAATAATAAATAATAAATAAATATAGGAACAACCCGTACATAGATGTACATTATCCCATGACCTGCCTATAAATAGAGGTCACTCACACCCTCCATGAACACATCAAAGCAGCAAATAATATTCCCTTATTCCATAGCATTAAGAATCAAGTTAGTAAGTAGCCATAACAAAAACACTAAAAAATGGCCAACTTTCCGATTGTTGATCTTGAGAAGCTGAATGGTGGAGAAAGAAGTGCCACCTTGGAGAAAATCAAGGATGCTTGTGAGAACTGGGGCTTCTTTGAGGTAATAATAATGGACAGACAGACGGATTTGTATTATATTTTACGATACTGGCTCGTCTCTCATATGCATATGTATGTGTATGTAATATGTAGGTGGTGAACCATGCCATTTCTCATGAATTTTTGGACACCGTGGAGAGGCTGACAAAGGGACATTACAAGACAAGCTTGGAGCAAAAATTCAAGGAGATGGTTGAGTCCAAAGGCCTTGTGGCTACTCAATCTGAGGTCAATGACACCGACGACTGGGAGAGCACCTTCCATATCCGCCATCGCCCCACCTCCAACATCTCCGACATCCCCGATCTCACTGATGAATACCGGTAACTAAATAACTAATCACATACATACATACAACGACCGTCTCACATGCATAAATAAAACGTACGTGCTCATCGTAGGGGCGGACCTAGGGTGCGCACCCTTTGGTTTTCATTTTTTTTTGAAGAAAAAAACTAATGCTAAGTATTTGTATAATTTACGTGTGCAAGCAACAATCAGAAGTGGTGTGGCGCGTTTGTAATGAGGTCTGAACTTGACTTTGTTGGCGGGGTTTCGAACGCCCTTGTACACTTTTTCATTCATAATCTTCACTTTTTTATTTTCATTCATAATCTTCACTTTTATTTTCATTCATAATCTTCACTTTTTATTTATCCTCAATTCTCACACAACTACGCAAGATTGAATACTATATTAGTATATGTTGTATTTCATCATTCTCAACCTAATTTAAAAAAATCTCTTTTCTCAATTATCGAATTTAAATTCTAATCTTATATAGTTAGATTGTTTTTTTCCTTTTTTGGGTACTTTTTTGTGTCAATTTTTGGGTTTTGTTTTATTTTTGTCAATTATGGAGAACGTAATTTAATTTAAATATAACTCCAAATAGTGGAATCTAATTCTGATTTTTTTTAGTGTTATTTATTTTTTAATTTACCATTAACTCTTTAGTTGGGTTATAGGAATTTGAGTATTTCGGGTATTTTTTAATGTCAACGTTTGGGATTTTGTCCGTTGATGTCGACTACAGTTAATTAACTAAATATACTAATCCCCAATTGGCCAATTGTGGAACCCTAATTTTGGAGTTTTTTCATGTTACCCGATATTTATTTGTTGGTTTACCATTATTTTTTATTTGAGTTATAAATTTCATATTGTTTTACATATTTCAAATTAATTACAAAAAATTCAGTTGGATTTTATTTAATATTTATAGTTTACCCGACGATACATAATTATGTGTCTATGTGACAACATATAAGTTTCTATTTTTGATTAATTTTTGTATCTGCAAAAAAAAAAAAAAGTGAACTCCCTCTCGTAATTTTCTGGGTCCGCTACCGGCTCATCATATAAATTACATGCAGGGATGTGATGAAGGCGTTTGGAGCAGAAATAGAGAAGTTATCAGAGCAACTCCTGGACTTGTTCTGCGAGAATCTGGGTCTTGAGAAAGGCTACTTGAAGAAGGCCTTCCACGGGTCAATTGGGCCCAACTTTGGCACAAAGGTGAGCAGCTACCCACCCTGCCCCAAGCCCGACCTTATCAAAGGACTCAGGGCACACACCGACGCAGGTGGGATCATTCTCTTGTTCCAGGACGACAAGGTCAGTGGGCTCCAGCTTCTCAAGGATGGACACTGGGTTGGTGTCCCGCCCATCAAACACTCAATCGTTGTCAACCTGGGTGACCAGCTTGAGGTTATTACCAATGGCAAGTACAAGAGTGTGATGCACCGCGTGATTGCACAGACCCACGGTAACAGGATGTCCGTAGCATCCTTCTACAACCCTGCCAGTGATGCCCTCATCTACCCGGCTCCTCAAATCCTTGAAAATCAGCAGCAGCAGGACAACACCACCACCCAAACAATAACATACCCCAAGTTTGTGTTCGAGGATTACATGAACCACTACATAAAGGTCAAGTTTCAGGAGAAGGAGCCCAGATTTGAGGCGATGAAGGCAATGGAAAAAATCAAATTCAACCTAGATAATCCTATTGCAACTGCATAATCATCTATCTTATCAATTGTATTAGCAAAGTTTTAAGTGATAATTTAGGGTCCAAATATGTTATGTTGGTGTGCTTAATTATTAGTGTGTCATCTAACTAGACAGAATCCTTGATCGTCTCAAAGGTTCTGTTCGGTGAATAAAACCGTTTATCTCGATCAAGCTTATGTAAAAACTATTTGGTGAATAAAATCGTTTTTCTCGATCAAGCTTATGTAAAAAGAAACTAGGGAACATGTGGATTATCAACTGTCCCAATTGGGTAAAGCTAAGGCCAAGACCAATTATTCTGAACTAAACTTGTATATATGGATTTAGATTCGATCTGATCCGGATTTGAAGGATCTCAAAATGGGAATCCATATCTTTCCTTATGATAGACAGTTTTGAAATATAGGATTTGATTCCGAGATAAGTTGACTCTTTAAACTACTCCGTACATGTAACAGACGCAAGCGAGAGATGAATTGCGCTAATTATGCTGGTGGTATTTGCATGGAGCCCAAGAGAATGGAGCACTGAAAAAACAGATAAGTTGGCAAATCAAATTCGAGACCCCTTCAAATCTTCAATCCTCCTTTACAGCATACAAGAGATGTGAAATGAACAGTGCTACTGCTGTGTATGATTAATGATTGTACTTTTGTAGCCTTTAGCTTTGACTAAAAACCCACTAATCACGGATTTACATATTTATATTATACATTCCTGGACCAAACGAATCAATTAAAGAGCAAAAAAAAGGGGGACTAAATCTGATAAAACAAAAAGTATACTGGTCCATAACTCCATTCAGACATACACTAGTAACTCACTAGTCACTATGCATCAATATCAATCGAACCACCTACCTACCACCCTCCATATCCCATCCTCGACTTAGATTCCGAGTCTGCAGGGTCGAGTCACTGGAATGAATTGAGCCATTAAACTATCGAGTTTGTATTCCATAAATTGAAGGGTCGAGTCACTAGAGTGAATCAGACCCGTAATATAAGTATTGTAAAACCGTTAGATTAAAAAATATCGAGGATGTCAATAATGCGTTGATTACAAAGGGGACAGGAGCCTCGACTAAGCCACAACTCCCTGGAACACACCCTACAATAAGTATGACCACATGGTATGAACGCCGCGCCTTTATTTCTCCCCATGCACACGCAACACACCCTATCACCACCACCACCGCTGCCGCCGCCACCTTCCTCCTCCTTCTCCGCCGCCTCCGCACGCTCTCCTCCATCTCCCTTCCTTTCTCTCACTAAATCTCCGCTATCCGCCGTCTCCTCCAATAACCTCATCAGCGACACCCTCGACGGCGTCGTGTTACCTATTCCGCCGTCACCGCCACCCAATTCCTCCGTCGCCGTGCGGTACTCTCTCTCCGCTGCCAACGCTGTCGCCAAATTAATCCCTGAGCTCGCGTTTCGCGTCGTGGAGTCCGCCGTTTCTTCCTCCACGATGCCGTTCTGGTTGTCGTCGACGTCGTCGTCTTCGGTGTACCGCCACGTGGCGACGCCGCAGCAACCGAGGCGTTCTCTCAAGATCCTCCACCTGCTGTTATAGCGGAATCAGGTTAAAGTCAAAAGGAAAGAGCGAGGAAAAATGTTGAAAAAAATGAATCAAAAATTGAGAATTGTAATTTGAAGCTAATTAACCTGCTGCCTTCTCGTGGTTCTCCATCGTCGGATCGTATGATGGATGGGTGATCTTGAGCGTCCATTTTTTCGACCGTTAAAAGATCTAGAAGCGTCCACATCCTTCTTCCTGCTACGACGCCGGTTCTTTGATCGGACGGCAGCGGGGAAGGGAGTAGTAATGGACGGTCCTGATTTGCCGGACTTCTACTCACCGCTGCACTCATTATTTATTTAGTTTTAATTTGTATGTACAATAGAGTATGTATGAAGAAGTGAAATGAGAGAAGAGAAATGAGGAGTGAGACAAAGGATATGATGTTAATTTTGTATTTATAGTACCCATAGTGGCTCCGTAGTTCTCCGGTAAGACCGTCCTATGATAACATATTGTAAGACGTACTAGTTTATAGAACAAAAAAAATTACATTCTTGTATGAGAAGTCTCACGATAAATTTATCGTGAAACCGTCTCATACAAGAATTTGTATTTTTTTATTTAGTTCCATTTTAATTTTAGGCATTTGTTTTGAATTAGTCCTCTTTTATAAATGTTTTCATTAATATTTTTCCTTCCTCACGTGCATTATATCACTAAATTTTTCTTACTTTTTTTTAAAATTTGTGTCAAACTCATATGCGCTAAATCAAAATAAATAAATAAAGGGAGTATTATTCACTCGATTCTCACTTGTGACGTAATACGTTCTTCTCTTGACAAAAAAAAATGATTATATGATGAGTATATTCATTATAAATGTATAATTTGGTTAAATATTGGAGTAAAAATAACAAATATGAAAATGAATTGTTTAAGAGCTATTTAGATACTCGGTATTTGTTCCATCTCCCAGGGGTCGTTTGGTTACTCATCCAATTACCGGGAAGTGCAAGTTCCCAGGAAGTGTATTTTCAGGGAGTTGTTTGGTTGCCCACTTCCCAGGAATTGCCACTCCCCGGGAATTGTCAGCCCCCTAGTGTGTAGAACTTCCTGCATGAAGTCATTTCCCACGTGGTAACCAAACAATATTTTTTAATTCCCATGAAATACAAATTCACGTGAATTTAAAGTTTACGGTAACTTCATCTTCCCATGATGAACCAAACGAGCCCTCAGTGTGAAAATTTTGGATGTGATAACTTAAGTTTTGGATTAGATAGGAGAAAATATTTGATCTATCTGAATTATTTTTTGATGGATATCCGTGATAAATAAAGATCTTCTCCATTTCTCTCGCAACACTGTTTAATACTCGTACTCATTATCATTCAATAATCATCACCTACGTCTTCAATCACTTACATAATTAGACTATTTTACAATAGAATCTGTACCGCTTAAAAGAAATGAGAGGAAAAAAAGAGGAGGAAAGAAAAAGATCCACTGTTTGTTTATAGTAAAGTAATGGGTGAGTTTAGGTAATATGTCTTGTTTGGTTGGTTTCAATAATACTCCGTAATAATTTGGAAAAGGACGTGCGTACATGAGAAGTTCGTGAGGACAAAATTAAATGGAAGTGATTTACGTCAATGGGTGTTATAATGTGACCCTTTGTGAGGATTGCGTATTTTGAATTGTGATCATGTCCTCGTAGCAGTAGATCACATCACCCGACCTATCATTTTACGGCTTGTTTTGGGTTGAAAAACACTCGATTAACGTTTATTTTGTTACTTTGTGCATAGATAAGCTAGTATAATTATGGAGTATTCTCTCCATTCAACTTCAATTATCTCTTAGGATTTTTGACACTATTCAAAAATTAAATGGATCTTCTAAATTTTACACAATCTATAAGACAAAATAGTATCATGTGAGATATTCTTTGATTCGTCTTGACGAGTAGAATAAGTATTATCATAAAATTATGATTTCTACTAATACCTAGTAAAAATTATCAACGATTTAAAATGCGTCTCGACAAATGTGCATAAAGAAATGGATAAATTGGAGTTGAATGAAGGGGTACTATATAAAAATCAATTCACTTATCTCATTATATCATACTTCCCCAATTCTTTTTTATCTTTTCACTCTCCTATTATACGTGAGGAGTATTATAATGAAGTGGAAGGATAAAAAAAACGGAGAAAGTATAAATCATTGTCATTTGATCAATTTGTATAATTGTGTAGAGGTATATGTAAAATTAATCTTTCCATTACTTTACAATTCGCATGTCCCAATTCCCAATAGTTTAATCTAATCTTCACTATAAATAAAGGAGATAAAGTGGAAATAAAGCGTTAATATATGTATTAATTGCATCGATGAATGTGTAATCTAGTCTTCAATTTCTAAGTTTATACCACAATTAGAAGATTTTTAATGCTTAAATACAACCCTATGGGCTGTATTTAACATTACCGATAAATAAAACGGATTGATAAAAGAGTGAGACCAATGATTACATTTTCTTAAGATTGTGAGAAATGCAAGGAAAGAAATTCTCAATACAATCATTAACTACACTAATTTATGTGTAATTTTGTCTTTATTTCTTAAATTAATACTCCTGTCAATCTCGAAAGTATTAAATGCATAAAGGTTCTATACTTGTATTGGTGTGGCGTGCCCGGGCCAAGCACAGTAACAGACCATGGGCGTGGACACCAAGGTCAAGTCATTCCTAGGCCAAGCACGACATGGGCTATCTATACCTAAGCTGAGCGCACCATGGACGTCCAGTGCCTAGCTAGACCATCTTATTCAACAAGGAAATAGTGGGTCAATGTGTCTATAAAAGGACCAAAAAGAATAAATAAATGATTAAATGTACAACAAAACATGGAAAGACGGAAGGAAACATAAACGAGGAAGGAGTATGTAGCCATTAGTACGAGTAATTTCAATGAAAGTACAGAGTGGATAACTATCAAATTTATTGGCGATACGAAGTACGGATTACTATATTACACCTCTTAGAGTCTAGTTCATCTAATTCAAAACTTGCATAAATTCACTTTTAATATCACAAAACGTGAAATCATGTATGAGTAAAATTTGGATGAGATGAAGTACTTCCTCCATCTTTCTATGTTTATCCATTTGATTAAAGTATATCGACTAAATGAATACTCATATATAATGAGTATATCATTAAAAAGATGGAGGAAATAGTAAATTTCTAAATCGGAATTTTTAAATGAAAGTTTGGAGATGGAGTGGTAAAAAGTAAAAAAAATAACAAGGGAATGTAGACTTTGCACTATGCAGCATTATAGGAGTATTGTATTGGTAGTGTTTGGAATAGAGAAATGATAATAATGCCTGCAAGAATGGCAGTGATGAGTCAGCTTTAGGGGCCATAGAGATTGGAGACACATTGAACAGAGCAAAAGACAAATTAGAAAGAAGAAAAAGAGATTGGAGAAACGTGAAAATTAGAAAAAAGAAGAAGAGAGCAGATTTAATTTATGGGTTAAAAATTAACCCAAAAGAAAAAGCTCAACAATTGGCGGTGCGTCGCTACTTCTACTTGGCGCCACAATTTTGTTTCAATTCTACCCTTTACTCTCCAGTCTCCACTACTCGTATTACACATGCATAAAGATTTTCGTGTGTACGCTCCTTTATGATTAACCCCAGCAATAAATTTTGGGCTAGATCATGTTAGCATTCATCTAGTTACCACCTTAATTTATTGGGAGTTGGGTTAGATCATCTTAATATCAAAAAAGTTATAGATACACTTGGTGTATAAGAGTCTCATACACCACCAATCACAATCTTCCACCTAATATTACTTTAATAATTAATAATAGAGTTTATATTTTAAATATTTATACGGATACTAATTATGTATTTGGTCCATAGTATATTTGTACGGCTAGCAGTTACGTGCGTCAAGTATAACGGTACAATTTCGTATTTTTGGCACATGTACCTATATCTTCGGTATTCGGTTTGTGTTTTGTGTAATTTTTGTTACGATTATTTTTTATATAATGTATTTACTTAAACGTTTTTAAATATAATTTAAATTTAAGTATTTAAGATGTACGTTATTACTTATAATGCACATTTGTTTTTTTGGTGCGAAATGCACATTTTTTATTAAGATGTACGTTATTACTTATACAGTTTTACATCGTTTAATTATTTTTCTTAAATTTGTTATTTGTACATTAGCCTAAGTGATGTATTATTAATGTTGTATGATTATTATAATTATTTATAGGATTAATCGTTGTATCATATGTCTAAACAAAATCGTTTACATTACTTCTCGACAACTACGTAATTATCATTACCAACATTTTATAGTTTATTTTTGCAGCTTACGGATTTATTATTTTAACCTTTTAAAAAATAAGAATTCAACTAAAACGGTATAATTGGAGTACAAAATTAATTCTACCTAGAACAACAAGGAGCAAAAAAAATGGAAAGTTATGCTCATCAGGGCTCGAACATTGACACTTTCAAGGAGTAACAAACCCAACAAGTCAACAACAACCTGAGCAACAATGTATTAATGAAATAATTTGCACTTCAGTTACATTTTACGAACTATCTTGGACTATGGCCCAAGCAAAAAAAAATGTAGACTTAAGAATTTAAAAATTAAAAAGTTTAAGAAAATTAAAATTAAAGAACAAATACTTTTAGCCCGTATCCATCCTAAATACAGCTAACATAGTTACACTACTAAAAAAATAAAATTCGAAAATAATGTTTTTAAAACATCTTTAAAAAAATTCCTATAAAATATTTAAAATAAAAAAACAGTGCAAATAAAGTTCCTAACGTAATAGAGTATAAATAAAAATGTATAAATAAAGTATAAATACCGTATAAATACACTACAACTATTATAAATAAACAAAAAGTATAAATAAAATAATATACTAAATACGTAACTACAACCTACGTATAAAATACAGTATAGAAATACGTAACAAAACATATTGAAGTATAAAAATACGTTACTATAACACTAACGTATAAATACATTTAGAATACAACATCCTATAAAAATACACGTATGATATGGGTTATAAAAATACACGTATAAAAATATGGAGCATTAAATTTGAAGTAAAAAAAAAGGTGATTAGGTGAGAAAGTAGTTGAGAGTTAGGCAGGGAGGTGAATTAATGAAAAATCTTGTAGAAGTTAGATTCTTTTGGGGTGGACAAGTGGCTTGCATATATTGATGGTGTACAAAACACTCATACAATGAGTGTATCTCTATCACTTGCCTCTTAATATTTGTTTGGTTACCACCTTAATTTATGGGGAGTTAACAATTGATTATTGTTTGGTTGTCCAAATTACGGGAAGTGGAAGTTATCACATGAATTCACTTCTTTCATCACGTAGGAAATTGCTTCAGCAAGACCCCCTTGGGGTCCTTGGTAAGTTAAACTCACCACATGAAGTAAGTTCCGTCATACGAATCAAACACGTTTTACTAATTCCCTTAAAATGTAAATTCATGGGAATTTATTTTTCCCGGTAATTCAATATTTCCGTATTGAACCAAATGAACCCTTATACTCCATCTGTTTTGATCAATTTCATACATTTACTTTATACACGTACATCAATGCACGTTTTCTTTTGTTCATATCTTTAATTTAATATTTCTAAAAATTAAAAAAAATTGATATTTATAATGTATACGATTAGACAATTTAAACAAGATTTTACATGATTATATAATGAGTATATATTAAAAGTTATATTGGAAATTATTCTCAAATAGTGTACAAAAAGCAAATGTAGAGAATTGATTGGAACGTAGGAAGTACGGAGTATATGTTTATTGTGAGATACTTTTTTCCGTCTGGTTTGAAGTGACCCGATTTGAACACCTTCTCGACTCAATTCAAAGCACGATTGAGATGGTCAGACATGAAGCGGACTTGTGACTAGGGATGACAATGGACCAGATCTCGACCGAATCCAGATCTAGATCCACGAATCCAAATTTGTTAGATCCAGTACGGATCTGGCCGGATTATATCCGCGGATCCATGTGTCGAACTTAAAAAAATAGTCCAACTATAATAAAGTTTACGACTATATATTTTTTTACTTTTTTTTTTGTCATTTTTCGTTTAAATTTAATTGTTTTATTTTTAACTTCATAATTATGTTAATTTATTTAAATATTTATCCTCACTTGTTCTAGTTCTAATTTTTTCAATGAATCTCAACGATTAAAATGTCGGATATTAAGTTACGTTAAAATTAGGTTTGTTTCATGATTGCTTATATAATTATTGTAATTTTTTGTTTTAAAATTTTACGAAAATGGATCCGTCGATCGGATCTGGACCTACTTGGATAGTTGGATAGATCCCGGTCCAAATCCGTTTTCAAAGCAGTGGATCAAATCCAACGAATCCGAAAATTTTGGATTGATATCTGATCTATGCGGATCGGATTCAGGATTCATTGTTGTCCCTGCCTATGACCAAGTTTACACCGTATCTCCTTTCTATTAAAGAAGAGACCAAGCCCAATGACGTGGCAGCCCCCATTAACTTAGGATTATATGGTAATGAAGCTTAAGCAAATTCATTAATCAGTCATTTAGGCTTCAATTAAGGGCTCTAAGTGTGAACATCCTCTTGCGTTCACACTTGCAACGAGTAGTTAAATAAAAAAAATACAATTAATTGGCTGATTCAATACAATTCAAAACAATTAATTGATGTCTCGACAATTGAGCAAAGCAATTAAACATCTCATATAAGATTACAATGCAAAATAATCACACTTTGAAAATTACAACAGCCTCTTAGCATGCATAAATCATAAATCACACTTCCCACCATGAATTTGCATGAGTCCCTATGTGAGGACTTTAATTACTGATCTCTATTATATAAATGAGAATTAGGGAGAATGATCTCTTGCACATCCATTTGCCCTTCTATTTACTCTCTACAAAAATTCGAATTTTTTCCATAATTTGTTTCATCAAGGCCTCAAAACGATGTGGACATGTGGTCATCATAAAACGTAACATACTCAGCTCACAAGCGTAAAGCCCATCTCTCAAAACCTAAATAAAACCCAAATTTCAACTATTATTAGTGACAAGAATGGAAGCTTTGAGCAGAATAATGCTAAAAGTGTTTATCTTTATCAAGTTTCAGTAACAAATAAACCAAAAAAAATGTGGCTGTGGTGAAATCAAAAGATTTGGTGGTGTCATTGCTGAAAAACCAGAGAAATTTGGTGGAAAATTCGGTGGGATGTGTTTTAATGCTTAAGTTATTTAATTTTTTATATGTTTTGATTTCATAATTTTTATCTAATTTTGTTGTTTTATGCGGTGTTTCTACTGTGAATGTTGCAAATAGCCAGGTACTCTTAGCAGATTGTAATGGAATCTCTCTTTCATTATTTATATATATATATAAACATTTTACAATTTCATTTAGAATTATTATTGATATTGGAATATAAAATAATAAATCTTAGACTCATTGAAATCAAATACTAAGGAATTTTTTGTCCTAAGAAATTCCTATATTGATCAAAGGGAGATATTGTATAATGCTTCATAAGAATTAAGAAACAGGCATACAGCCAAAAGAAGAGTGCGTACTAAGACTATTTACTTTCTTAGACATTCAAAGCAATGTCTTACAAGTCATTTTATACCAAATAGAGGTTAATAACCATATATCATCCTAAGTTGTCTTAACTTTATGAGGTACCCTTTCTTGGCCTCTTACAGTGAAGTTGGATGGGATTACTAGGAATGAAACTATGGTAAGCAGTAAATCTTTTACAACAAGGATTTCTAATTCATTTTCTCTTGATTCTTAGCATGTAATTTTCTTTCTAATTCATTGTCTCTTGATTCTTAGCATGCAATTTTCTTCTATATAACTGAAAAGAATGAGAGAAAACAAAGGGAAAGTTAACTATTATACCTGGTAATCCACTCCTGCAGTTGAAATAAGACGGCCCAATCCCAAAAACCTTAGTGGACATGTAGACTTCAAAACAGCAAGATCCCAATCCACTATGTTACAGAGAAAGAAAGAAAAAGGTAAGAACATTTGCATACTACCAATCTTTTGCAATGTCTGCTTCACCAAGATTCTTTCTTCTGTTCTTCGTTTTCAGGATAAGAACATTTTGAGGATATAATCCACAACTCAGTTATGAATTATGAATGGTAAAGTGCCAACAAATCATTACAAATCAATTAATTTAGCACAACTAATTGCTTCATTACCTAAATTTATATTTGTAGCGTATTTTGAGATGAACGTTAGGGTTATTCACGAAATTGGTCCTCACACATACAAATAATGGATATAAATGTCTGAATATCAAGCTTGAGGTTGTTGAGTATGTATATATGTAGTTATTCAACTAATTCAAATCGCACAATCACATGAATATTACGGTTGCAGTATCTAAATTTTTACGTTATTTGCAGTGGTTGTGAGCTATCATGTACGTTATGGGCACCACATGTGCAGAACTTGTCTAATCTAATATATAAGCAGCCAAATCTTACCCCTCAAAATAATAGAACTTATTAAGAATCTGGATTTTGCCCAAATTCTGCATTTCTTTGTCGAACAAGTAATTAACATAGAGGAAGCTTTGAATGCATACCAAGTGAGCATTGTAATTGCGGCGTAAATGAATTTTGACATCTTGACGAAAATAATAAACTCTACTAAAGTTAATTGTACCAGAAATTATGAGGGATTGGGTTAATCTGTTTATGTAAGATCGTAGTTCCTTATACATAAATGGAGGATATATCAAGGGTTGAAGAAGTACTTATCTCTAATCGATCCATTTTCTTCTTTCTCCACCTTCGATTTACGGATCGTGAACAGATTCGCCTCTGGCCTCTGGGCACGTCGGGCTTGCGCGAGGAAAGGAGGGAATTTCCACCTTCGATTTCTTCTGATCTTTACCAACAACATTGTTACACGATTTGCCTTATCAGTAGAATCTAATGTGTTGTATTTGGGAGTGACGATCAATATTGTGGTATCTATCTTGAGTTAATTTTTGAGGAACGAGGCATTTAGGATTTAGGGTTTGTCAATTGGGGGATTGATGAACTCTAACTGAGTAGTTGGGGTTTGACGGCATTAGGATTTAGGAGATTAGTTTTCAATATTTCATTTAGGGTCGTTTTTTTTTCTTGATTGCGTACCTATAATTTAAATACTTACGATGTACTATAAAAATTAAATTACGAGTATTTGATTACTAACTCCCGATTCTTTAAACTAAACGGTTCACAATCCCGTGACGTGTCACGGGGTTAACACTAATTACAGTTAAACTAAAAAAGGCAAATAGTTTTCTTCACAAAAAAAAGAGAAAAGAAATAGTTAGTCAAAACTATAGAGTACAGATTAACAAAGGGTTGGTTTGTGTGAATGTCAATTTGAAGTGTTTTGTATGGATAAGCCGAATCATCTGCCCGTAGAATAAAATTCATTTTTGTCACTTTCAATAACGTAACTCATAAATGAAGATGAAGAAGTTCCAGTCTTCCGGACATCGACTGGTTTGACTAACAATTGGGGTTTTGCTTGTAGGAAGTAACCTTCTCATTATAGTAATGCCATTTATTGGGTTAGTAACTTAGTACGTAGCGCATTGACAAATATAATGACAATTATATACTCGTAAGTATGTTGTCATGTTTGTTTGATCAGTTAGGCCGCCTCTAGTTATTACCGATACTTGATAGTTTATCTGTTTGCCCCATTATCCATCTACTTTGAAAAATAACCTACTTTTAAGTTGTTCAACCTTCAAATTAAGCTTGATTCAATTATTTGTACACAACTAGATTTGGAAGGTGGGCAGAAATCTTAACCAATACTAATAAAGTACTTCCCGTACCGATCATTTATTTGTTATTCCATTTCGGGATCTCAATCATTTAATTTGTTTGCATTTCTATTTTACAAAAGTTTATTTATGAGTAATTTGATCATCCACATACCCTTCCCTCCACATGTGACTCAATAATTGGACATCTTCCCCTCCTTGATCTTTGTGCCAAAAGTAAAGGCAAATAAATGATCGGGATAGAGGGAGTAATATGAGAAAACATCAAAAGAGGGCTTGGATAAAACTTTTTGAGTTTTTTCAATGTTTAGAGGGGACGCTTGCCACCGCTAGCTCGTCAAAGCAACCAAGTTCAAGAAGTGAGTATCTCAACCTTGACTCGTCGCTTGTTTAGTAATCGCCATGTTCTTCTGTGCGTGGCTAATTTTGGCTTGATGAGTGAGCTTAATTGCACTGATTTTGACCTAAATTGAATTGAAATATTGCTAAATTGGTGGAGACAAACGTCAAGGGTTATCTCCTGAAACTTTTAAGGAGTCCTCAGTTCTCACACAAGCTAAGCTAAGCAAAGCCAAGACCATTTAAAGGGCTACTCATTATTACCAAGCCCAATCCCAAGCACAAACAAATCAAAGGGAGCTCGTTATATATTATCTCTTTTCTCATTATCAAACATAAAGCTCTTGATTTCTACTTGATTCTCCATATACCGATATATACATATACAGTATGTATGTTAAGTCACCCCTACTTGAAAATTCGTTTATCGTGTAAAATCGACATATACTTGTCGTTTGGTCGTGAAATCGAGCAGGGAACATCCCGAAGATACCCTAGTAACATGATGTTAAAATCATGTTGATTCGAAACGAGATCTGATGTGACCTCCCGAACATCTAGATTTGTAGTTTAGTACACGTTTTTCAAAGGATTTGGAGTCCGAAAAAAAAGGCTAAAAATTGAAATTTTCATCGGGTTGGTAGGAAAGTTCACACAAAATATGAGAAGCAACGGAGAAAGTTTGAAGGTTTCGACGTTCCGTTGTGTGTAAAACCACCCCTAAAAACTTGTTTATCTTCTAAAATCGACTTATACTTGTCGTTTGCTCGTGAAATTGGGCAGGGAACATCTTGAAGACACCCTAATCACGTGGTATGAAAATAAGGTTGATTTATGACTTTCCGAGCAACTCGATTTATAGTGTATAATATTCCGTACATGTTTTTCAGAGCTTTTGGGCCGGCTAAAAATTAAATTGTACGGAGTTTTCATCGGGTCAGTAGGAAATTCCACGGGTCGATAGGAAATTCCACAAAATATGAGAAGAAACGGAAAACGTTTGGGGTTCCGGTGTGTGTTAAGCCACCCTTACTGAAAACTCGTTTATCGTGTAAGAGCGACTTGTTGTTTGACCGTGAAATTGAGCAAGGAAAATCCTAAAGACACCATAGTAACGTGGTATGAAATCAGATTGATTCGAACTAATACAAATTTTTCAGAGGTTTTGGGGTCCGAAATAAAAATGGCTGAAAATGGTAAGGAGTTATCATCGGTTCTGTACGAATGTTCACAAAATAAGTATGAGCAACGAAAAACGTTGGGGCTTCAGGTGTGTGTTAATCCACCCCTACCTGAAAACTCGTTTATCGTTTAAAAAAGCAACTTATACTTATCATCATTTGGCCGTGAAATAGAGCGGGGAACATCCTGATGACTACTAGTAACATGGTAGAAAATCAGGTTGATTCCAAACGGGACACGATATGACCTTTATATATCTCATGCAGTTCGATTTGTAGCGTATAATACAGTTAGAGGATTATACAACCAGTTGTACCTAGCTCTATGTACAACTGGTTTTAATATCTTGAGCTTTATCACAAAGATTTCGAGTTTTGCTATAAAATTTATGAACTTTAGTGTAGAGTTGTCGAGTTAAATCACGTAAATGTTCAAGCTCATCAAAAACTTACAACTCAGCTCAGAAACTTTTTTAAGCTCAATAAATATACATAAAAGCTCAAAAACTAACACCTAGTTGTACAATGCTACTGTACAACTAGGTGTATAATCCTATTTTCCCGTATAATATACGTTATTCAAAGGTTTTTGGGTCCAAAATAAAAATGGCTTAAAATTGTACTGAATTTTCATCGGATCGGCAGAAATGTCCAGACAAAATATGAGAATCAACGGAGAACATTTGGGGTTTCTGGTGTGTGTCAAGTCACCACTACTTGAAAACTCGTTTATCGTGTAAAAGCGACTTATACTTGTCGTTTGCTCGTTAAATTGGGCAGAGAATATCCTGAAGATACCCTAGTCACGTGGTATGAAAATTAGGTTGATTTGAAACGAGATCCGATAAGACTCTCCAGCAGCTCAATTTGTAGTGTATAATACACATTTTTCAGAGGTTTTGGGGCCCGAAATAAAAATTACTGAAAATGGTATTAAGGAGTTATCATCTGTATGTAGGAATGCCCACACAAAATATGAGGAGCAACGGAAAACATTTGGAGGTTCGGAGGTGTGTTAACTATTAAGCAACCCCGTGCCTGCAAAGTCGTTTACGGTGTAAAAGCGACTTATATTTGTTTGGCCGTGAAATCGAGCAAAGAACATCCGGAAAACCCCCTAGTGACGTGGTATGAAATTAGGTTGATTCGAAAACGGCACACGATATGACCTCTCGAGCAACTCGATTTATAGTGTAATACACGTTTTTCAGAGGTTTTGGGATCCGAAATAAAAATGGCTGAAAAGGGTAAGGAGTTATCATCGGGTTTGTGGGAATAATGTCCATACAAAATATGAGAAGCAACAGAAAACGTTTGAGGGTTTGGGTGTGTGTTAAGTCACCCATACCTTTAAACTCGTTTATCGTGTAAGAGCGACTTATACTTGTTGAACATGGAATATCTTGAAAACACCCTAGTAACGTGGTATGAAAGTCCAGTTGATTCAAAATGAGACACGATATGCCCTCCGTCCCGAGCAGCTTTGTAGTGTATAATACACGTTTTTCAGAGATTTTGGGGTCCGAAATAAAATGTCTGTCTGATAATGTTACCCTAACCTTTAACTAATTAACAACAATTGGTACATGCATGCATAGATATCGAGGCGTCATTTCACGTGACGTCGAACCCCATTTAAACTCATCTCTTAGTTTTTTTATAGCAATAACCGTAGTTTTCTAGTCGGAGTAAAACGTTAACTGAAAACAAAAGCAAGCTCCATTGCTCGACACTTAATTGCTTCTCTAAACTTAAATACTTTATTTTCAATCACGCAATTCTCAAATAAGATCATCGTATACGGTATACCTTTCAAAAGCCTTACAATAATTTTGAAGGGAGCTCATTTATTTAATTTCTATCACAATATGAGCAATAGGCATAAGAGTTGTACGTACGTACTAGTTGAAAGATTTAATATTAGAAACGTGGATATATAACACATGAACAACTTGGTTCTTGCATGATTATCAAAGACATTTACAAGAGAAGAAAACATCATTACAAACCTGGTAAAACACTTCCAAAATAACCCCTCTATACTCCTCAGAATTCATTGAAATATAGTAATTCAACAAATACCTAAGATCTTTAGGTTCTTGCAACTTATTTGCTAGTATAACCTCAACCATGGACCTCCTAAAATCATGCCTTGGATCTTCACTACACTTCTCCATTGCAACAACCATAACCATTCTACTTTTCCTACTACTTCCACTACTACTAGTAGTAGCCCTAATACCACTTGAACTACTAACCATCTTTTGCTTCCTTTTCCTTGCCTCCATTATTGACCTTCTTCTTGCTTCTTCTTCTTCTTCTTCCCTTTGTTTGATCATTTGGTCTAATCTTTCTTGAACCATGTAATGTGCCAGGCTCGAGATTGTTGTAAGACGGTCCGACCTTAAGCTCTCTCCTTCTTCAGCGGTCGACGACACACTAATCCTACAATTAGTGCAGCAAAATGCTTTGTTCACTCTATTCTTTTGGAAATAATGCATTGTAATTTATGCTGGCTTGAATTGGTTGGGGTTTGAGTTAATGGTGTTCAATTATGAGGATAATGTAATGACTGAGGGAGTAGTCCCCTTGCTTAATTAAAAAGTGGGGTATGTGACTGACATTATCTGATTCTGAGGATCCACATTAAAGAAGATTAGGAAGGCATATGGGAAACATTGGGTAATTAACAAGTGATTAAGCATTTAATTAAGATTATTGTGATCATGATGATGTTTTGTTTACATTTTAGACCATGTACGTTCTTTTGGATTGAATTAGATTGATCTAAACTGAACTGAAGTTGAGTGAAGTAATGAGATAAAATGAGTCTTCCGGTGTTGAACTGAATTGAACTGAAGTGAGCTGAACAAAACTGAACTGAAGTGAGCTGAAAAGAAGTTGAAAAGAACACGGTCTTAGTGAACTTTTGTAGCATTGACATTAGTTGGCAAGAGATGTTGTTGCTGGAAAATTGATCTAGTGCTAGTATAGGGGGGATTAGGGGACCATGATATTATAAAAGTTGTATTTTGTGAAAAGCTTAAATTATATTGAATCATGTACAGAGTATTTAAACAGTACAGAAGATTAGGGTTACAGAGTTGTAGCCACAATAAAAGATTATAGAGAATATCTAGATACCTAAATTACAGAGATAAGGAAAGCAAGTAATACAAGTTAACTATATTACAAAGATATCAATAAGATAAAATATAGAGAAAATATTATATCCTAATATGCTCCCGCAAGATGGACTAGCCAGCGGCAAAGCCAATCTTGGAAAGTAGACGCTCGAACCGTGGTCGGCCAAGTGGCTTCGTTAAGATATCAGCAACCTGATCATCGCCGGATATATGCTGCACTCGGAGAGTGCCAGATTGAACTCGCTCACGAACGAAGTAATAAGACAGAGCAATATGCTTCATACGAGAGTGGAACACTGGATTAGCAGCGTAGGACGTAGTACTGAGATTATCGCAGTAAATGACTGGAGTGGAGGGAGGGATAACACCAAGCTCACTAAGCAGAGAAGTGAGCCATGCGATGTCGGCTGTTGTGGCAGCAACAGCCCGATACTCAGCCTCAGTTGTAGATAGAGTGACACCTTTTTGTTTCTTAGAAGACCAAGAGACGGCATTGCGGCCGAGATAAACAATGTAACCAGTGGTGGAGACATAGTCTCGTTTGTCACCCGCCCAGGACGCATCACTGAACGCATGAAGGGGAGAGGATTTGTCACGAAAAATAGGTAAACCGTGGGACAGTGTGCCATTTAGATAACGTAGCAGGCGTTTTAAGGCCTGCCAATGTGAGGACCGAGGGGACTGGACAAATTGCGCAAGTCGATTGACAGCAAACGAGACATCGGGACGAGTTAGTGAGAGATATTGCAAGCTCCCGAGGATAGCCCGATAAGGCGTGACATCCTCAAGAGGGTCACCGGTTTCACGATCAAGGTGAAGGTCCGGAGTGAGTGGCGTAGGACACGGGGACGACTCAGACATGGCGTATTTGTCAAGGAGGTCTCGGATGTACTTTGACTGATTTAAGTGGAGACCGTAGGACGTAGGACGTACTTCGACTCCAAGAAAATACGATAGAGGACCGAGGTCCTTAATCGAGAACCGGGTCGCTAGAGACTCAATAAAGAACTGGACAGTAGATGGACTAGGACCAGTGACGATTATATCGTCGACATACACAAGAAGATACAGAGGGGTAGGACCGGACTTGACAAAAAGAGACGGGTCGGATAGTGACCCACGAAAACCAACAGACGTGAGGTAGGTCTTTAACTCGGTATACCAGGCTCGGGGAGCCTGTTTAAGGCCGTAAATAGCCCGAGAGAGACGACAAACATGAGACGGAAACGACGGGTCAGTGAACCCGGGGGGTTGCGTCATAAATACGGATTCAGACAAGTGGCCTTGGAGGAAGGCGTTATTAACATCAAGTTGACGGAGAGGCCAACTCTGAGAAACTGCAATTGAAAGTAGAAGACGAATAGTGGTAGGTTTAACAACAGGACTAAAAGTTTCAGAGTAGTCGATACCTGGTCGTTGATGAAACCCTTTGGCGACGAGTCGAGCCTTGAATTTGTCAATGGAATTATCCGGATTGTATTTGACGCGATAGACCCATTTACAACCAATAACGTTATGGTGAGGTTCCCGGGGGACAAGTGTCCAAGTTTTGTTACGGAGAAGGGCATTAATTTCAGTATTCATGGCGTCGCGCCATCTTGGGTCAAGGAGAGCTTGTTTTGTGGTAGAAGGGAGGGATGAGATAGTGACCGTATTGGCATATTTGGGATTGGGTTTGGTTATCTTGTTGGATAGACGAGTGATAATAGTACGAGGCGGTAGAGGAGCAATTGTTTCGGGAGGTATGGTGTGCGGAGCAGTAGGTGTGTGATGCGGGGAAGATTGGGCAGGAGAATTAATAATAGGAGGGGTAATAACAGTAGTGGTAGAAATAGGAGGGGGAGTATTAACAGGAGGAGGTGGGTTAGGTAGATTAGGTGGGTTAATGGGAGGTGGGTTAGGTATATTAGGTGATGGATGGGGATTAGACGTAGGGGAAGGTGGGGTAGGGAGTAGTATGGTCAAATCAGGAGAGCACCACGGGTTAGGATCATAAGGAGATATCGGGGTATTATTTTTGTAGGATGGAAACACTGTTTCAACGAACTTTACATGACGGGACGTATAGACATGATTGGTGAGTGGATCGAGACAATGATAGGCACTTTGAGAGGCCGAGTAACCAATGAATAAACATGGAATTGACCGAGGAGAGAGTTTGTTAGTAGAGTAGGGTCGGAGCCATGGGTAACACAAGCAACCGAAGCTACGTAATTTTGAGTAATTTGGTTCGATATTAAAGAGGGAGACAAATGGGGAACGATTTGCAAGGGAAGGAGTGGGAAGACGGTTTATGAGATAGACAGCAGTAGTAAAGGCATACGACCAAAAAGTGGGAGGGAGTTTGGCGTGGAAGAGTAGGGCAAGGCCCGTTTCGACGATATGACGATGTCTACGCTCCGCAAACCCGTTGTGTTCGGGAGTGTGAGGTGGGGATGTAAGATGAGAGATGCCGTCTGAGGCGAGGGATGGGGTGAGTTTAACATATTCTCCGCCATTATCGGAGTAAAAACGAAGGATTGGGCGATTAAAATATTTTTCTACGAGAGCCTTAAAGCGAGAGAAAATAATTGCGGTGTCGGATTTTAATTTGAGTGGATAAAGCCATATATAGTGAGTGAAGTGGTCAACAAAGATGACATAGTACTTAAAGTTGTCAATAGATGGAATCGGAGAAACCCATAAATCAGAAAATATTAAATCAAGTGGAGCGGAAGATGAAAGTGATGTATTATTGAACGGTAGTTTGTGACTTTTACTAGTGTCACAAGAGTTACAATGAGAAAATAAAGGTAACTTTAAATCTAACTTAGTAAATAACTTATTAGTGGTAGCGATAGAGGGATGCCCAAGTCGATGATGCCAACCAAGGGTATCCGAGATAGTGGTGGAGAAGGTGTGAGGCGGAGTCCAATGATAAACACCGGAATCAAGAGGACCGTGAAGGAGCGGGGTGGTCTGGGACGGTACCTTAAGAGTAAAAGAAGACGGAGAAAATTCAACGGTTAGATTATTGTCAGTGCAAAGTCGGGAAATAGATAAAATATTACGGGAAATAGAAGGGACATAAAGAACATGAGTGAGAAGAAGAGTAGTAGACGGAGAGAGTTTAAGAGAGCAAGAACCTATGTGAGATATGGGAAGACTCGATCCATCACCAATAATGAGTTCGTCGGTCCCGTCATATGGAGCGTGAAGGGAGAGATTGTGAAGGTCATTGGTTACGTGATGGCTAGCACCACTATCGAGAAGCCAAGAAGGTTGGGTGGAGGTAGGAGCTACCGTGGCTGTGTTAGCCTGAAAAGGCCGAGGAGAGGGACGAGGTTGTTGGGGTGGGAGGACAAGGTTAGGGTAGTCGCGGGCAAACTTACGACACGGACTGTAGAGATAGTGACCACGATACCCACAGTATTGACATCGACCCTTGAATTGGGTCGAGTTTTGAGAGTTTTGGTTGGAGGACGAGTTAGAGGTCGGATTTGGTAGTAGGCCGGTAGTGGGTTTCGGGGAAAAGGGGGCGGGGGATCGTGGTTGAGTGGGACGGTAAGTGACTGCTAGAGCGGTCGCGGGAAGCGGGGAAGAAGAGGTGTCGGGATTATAGGTTAAGTTTAGCTCATGATGTAAGAGTTTTTCATGAAGTGCATCGATAGTTATAGGGTCATCTCGGGCGCGAACGCCTTCAATGACGGCTTGGTAGGGTTGATAGGGAAGGCCACGGAGGATTTTGTCAACTACGTCCTCCGTGTCAATTGGTTTACCGAGGAGGTCTAAGTCATTGACACAAGTTGTGATGGCAGTGATGTATTCAGATATGGTTTTATCACCTTTGATGATGCTATCAAGACGGTTCTTAAGTTGGAGACGGTGTCCCCGGGATGGGTTGGCATAAATTTTGTGAAGGATGGTCCAAACATCGTGGGATGTTTGGGCAGTGCGGACATGTGAAGTGACATCGGGTTCGAGGGTGCTGAGGATAGCCCCTTTGATGAGGTGGTCTTGCCTAAACCATGTGGTATAGGCGGGGTTAGGTTTATCCTTACCGGGTTCCTTACCTTCAGCTTCGGTTGTGACGGTCTTGGCGGGTGCCGAATGGGTTCCATCGACAAATTTCAGGAGATCGAAACCAATGAGTATATCATTGACCTGGGTACGCCAGTTTTGGTAGTTTTTCGGGTGCAATTTTGTGACGAAGGAGAGATTGACAACGAGAAAAGGGGAGTTGGGATCGCTGGGATTGGGAAGGGTGCCTGTGGGGCCGGACATGGTGGTTGTTTGGTCGGAGAGGGTGCGGCGTGAGGCCGGGTTTTGCTAAAAAAATTGGATCTGGCTCTGATACCATATAAAAGTTGTATTTTGTGAAAAGCTTAAATTATATTGAATCATGTACAGAGTATTTAAACAGTACAGAAGATTAGGGTTACAGAGTTGTAGCCACAATAAAAGATTATAGAGAATATCTAGATACCTAAATTACAGAGATAAGGAAAGCAAGTAATACAAGTTAACTATATTACAAAGATATCAATAAGATAAAATATAGAGAAAATATTATATCCTAATAGATATATCACATTTTGATGTTAGCTAGGGCAGTAATGCTAAATATGATGATAAAGGTCATTTTCATATGCTTTACATCTCATGCATCTTCATTTTAAAGGGTTTCTGCATTATTTTTTACCCATATTGGTTCGAACGCTATCGTGTTATAGTGTCACACTATACATGTAGACATCTAGCTAGTGTACATAGTTGAAAATTTATTTTAATTTAGAGTGACTGAATTTAGAAAAGTCATTTTGTACTTGTATGTAATAATTAAAAGTCACATGCAAATATGCAATCATATTACAATTGGACGTAATATTATAGTCCTACATACTCCTTCCGTCACAAAATGATTATCCCATTTACTTTTGCACAATAATTAAGAAAATTGTGTTATGATGAGGTATATATGCAATTATGATTATTTTATAGGTTGATGTGTGAGGTGGTGTGGGTTAATGAAATGACAAAATGGTAAATACTTCGTCTTAGTAGGGACAAAGTTGTAAAAAAGGATAGAGTAAAAAGGAAAGTTGAGAAATAAGACCGTCTTTAAGAACATACCCAAAAAGAAATACGGGACAATCTTAGTGGGACGGAGGGAGTATTGTATATGATAAGAGCTATGTACAAATTACACAATAATATACTCACATGAATTAGGATTGATTAAGAAATGAGGATTGATTACGGGGAGATAAAGAAATGATTGATTAAGAAATGAGGATTGATTAAGGGGGATAAATAAATTGATCACCGTTAAATCAAACGTGAGTTATTAGCATTTTATTACGAAATTTGTGTTTTGGTGGCTCATGACAAAGAAATGAAAAATTAAGATATTTTTGGATTAAAAAAAAATATGTGTGCCTTATTTACAAAAACTATAAAGGTTAGTGTCTCTTACAAAAAAAACTCATCAAAGTAAAAAGGAAATAAAGAGTCATGGTACAAATTGGGTTTAACAAAAAGGTTGACGTAGAACTAGGGATAGCAATGCATGGATCATCCATCCGATCCAGATCTGCACTACCGATCCGATATGGTTTCAAAATTTTCAAATTCGTTGGATCTGATTCAAATTTGGATCCCTACTTTGAAAGAGGATCTGGATTTATTTAAGAAAATCCAGTAAATTCAGATCCGACTTGTGAATCCGATCCGTTTTCGCGTAAAAATACTGTAATACTTCTACTTGTTGCCACATACATAGATCTAGCAAACGGGTAAATCAGGTTGTGTCAACTTCGGATTTGTCATTTCGGGTCAAAAAGTTTGTTGAACTTGAAGATCGGGTC
The DNA here is from genome assembly GCA_958450325.1 of Agrostemma githago. Taxonomy (NCBI): domain Eukaryota; kingdom Viridiplantae; phylum Streptophyta; class Magnoliopsida; order Caryophyllales; family Caryophyllaceae; genus Agrostemma; species Agrostemma githago. The sequence goes on along the minus strand of OY288247.1, from coordinate 72,481,548 downwards.
GGATCAATTTTGGATCGACTCATTTTTAGGTTAGAAAAGTCGGGTTAACTTAAAGGTTGGACCGAGTCACTTCAAGTTCTGGTCATTTTTTTGAGTTTGTTATTTCAACTTATTTTAGGGATATCGATTCGTTTGCTATAATCAACATTCTATTTGGTATCGAGTTTGGGCAGGTCAATTCGGGTGATGGATTAATGTCAGGTCTTCAATTTAGGTGTTAGGTCAAGTTTGAGTTGGGTCGCTTGGGTTGGGTCGGGTCATTTTTGGCTCAGTTTTGATCGGCCTTATTGCATGAGATTACACTTCTTGTGAAATCGTAGTCAACAATACTCTCTTCATTCCATTTTTATTGTCATTTTTTTCTCTTTTATCTATCCCAATTTTATTATCCTATTTTCTTATTTGATCTTGCATTGCCTTTCCTACATTAATAATCGTCCACTTTTTATTTTTGATAAGAAATATACTCTACGGAGAGTATGTTTTAATGTCATCTCATTTTTCATAACCAATTTTAAATATAAATGGGACGTGAGACAACTACTTTGTGAGACTTTAGGCCGGTTTGGGTAATTAAATACCGTGTATAAAAAGAGTACAGTCTACAAACCATAAAAGTTTAGATGCATTGAATAAAGGATTAAAGAGTATTAGTATTAGCTAAGATGAAATAATGTTTGTGAAATAATTGGGAGCGGGCAAAAGTTTATAACTTTGGGAGGGTTGTAGATTAAAGTAGGATTCCTTGACTTGAAAATAATAGAAACAAATTTAACAAATGTTAAAGTCAGAAAATAAGAGGAGATCCATTGAAGCAAGACTTGTTACTCTTATGGAGTATATTTAGACGAACAAAATTAATAAAATTGTGTTTAAAATATAATGTGGGGGATTGTCTTCATAATTGCTCGCTTTTTGTTTGATTTGGTCCCTAAACCACTACGAGTATAACTCTATAAGTAAACTAGCATAATTTGTCCACCACAAATAATTAAACATCCTTTCTCCGTCACACTAATAATTAACGTAATTCCTTCATCATCAATTCATTCTACTAATTAAATACTTGTAGAACTTGGGGCATATATAGCTTATCAATTTATCATTTATCGTGCACGCACACTTACGGTTACGCGAAAACAAAGACTCAAGTCACTCAACCTAATCCCATGTGTCTATTACTCAATTCATCACAATAAAGACTACAAATATTTCCATATTGCGTTTGTTGTTGCTTTTATCATACCCATGAATAATTACTGCAGAATTATATCATTAGAATAGTCTGATTCATGGTTTCGTTTACAGTGTAGTACTGACAAATTCACATTCAATTACGGAGTAACTAGCAGCAACGAAATTTTGAAAAATGGGTATCGGATCCATAAACTCAACCGTATACCAAATAAAATCTAAGATTTGAACAATACTTCACATATTTCATGTCGTAGCCAATAGATCTCTTGTCCAATTTAAACCCATTCAGAGTTACATGTTCAAACAAAATAATGTTTGAAACGTGATTTTAACTCAGATACTCAAATAATTGTAGAGGTAATTACAAACCCACCCTGGACTCATCAAGATAGAGGAGATTGATAATGTAGAAGATTAGTATTAAAAGGGTCCAACCATAGATCAGCATCAATATATGAAAGGTTAAGGAAAGGAGCGACTAATGTGTCGTTAAGTTTTTGCTCGTAAGCCACCCTTGAACTCATATTTGCACCTACTCCCGAGCACATGTACTCCCCATAGAATACACTCCTGCACCCATCATATACATACATACGTACACAATTCACTAAATCAGATCAAGTAAAAGATAAATAAATGAACGAGACAGATAAAGTATGTGCGTGTATCATATATTATTGCTAAAGAGGGGAAGTGTGTAGTACTACTTAGTACTTACTGGTCATTGGTTGCGTTACCCAAGTCATTCCAGCCATCGGGCGAGATAATGTCGGTCATAGTAGTGTAAGCAAATATGACTCGGGAAAAGGCACGCCATGCACGGCCCAGCCATATCCGTCCCGTCCCACCAATGCTGCAGTTGTAGAATACAAACCCTGAGTTTTCGTCTTGAGATGCTCTCCCACTCGCTGTCACTGCTCCATTTATCGACCGCTGCCCTGCTGGAACCGGGCTTGCTATCGATATCAACCCACAATTCTACATCAACCAACTAAATTAATTACGTATCCCACTTATCTCAATTTTACCTAATAATCTAAGTTAGCGAGAAAATCAAAATCACTTTTTTCGTACCAAACATTATCCCTCATTTATTTAATACTCCGTACATGTTTTCATAGTGACCTATTTTATCATTGATTATTATGACCATTTTTGTTAATCAATCATTTTATATATTGAGCTTATTAATTTTGTTACTTTGTATACCATTTTTTTAAAGTAAATACACTCATAATAAATTTATTGTGAGACATACACTTTTTCAAAAAACGTACTCATGAAAGTGGAGAGACGCACCTAGACTCCATTTTCGACTGTCCAAACATGATAATTATAAAGGAAAAAATTACGGAATTGAAAACTTTATCCAACAAAGTAAGAATTGTTATTAAGTCTTTGGGTCGGAAGATGTCTACTTAATTACTCTCTCCACCCTCCATATCATATTGTTCCTCTTTTTTTAATACGAGTATATGTGAGGGTCATTTTAATGAAAGGGTTGTAACACTTTGATATGGATGGAGTAGCGATAACTTTTAATTTTTAAGCTTTAACACCAATAATATATTTACTAAATTTTCCATATTTTAATTTGTTTTTATTATCATGGAACATAATTTTTATACCGCGCAAGATCTCAATTATTTGTTGACAACTTGACATATAAGGTCATAAGGATTAAGGAAGACGTAGTATTTCCCTCATCATCGAAATAATTTATTTTGCGTGGGTGTAATTTGGACAATTTTGACCTAAAATTAAGGAGGTGCTAAAGTTCATGTCATATAGTAGTACACGTTTAAGTGTATGTAGCCCCATCCTATATATTACGTACAAAATCATCACCAACCTTACGTACTTGGAGCCCAGAATAATAAATTATGACAACTAGTATACTGTATATACTGTGACTGTTATTTAATTTTTGTGATGATGCTAATTGAGTTACTATTAAAGGAAATTAATCATATACGAAATGTGGTGGATTTTATTTGGTACGTACCTCATAAAATGATCGTCCATTGCCAAAGATGAAATCAATGGAACCTTGAATGTAACAATCCTTGAAGTAATGGCGGCCTCGATCATCATGAAGCGTGTCTTGGGCTCCAAAGAAACCGCAACCCCAAAACGCGGCCATGTCTCCACCTATTCTTATGGCCACCGCTTGCGCTCCCACTATACCAGGCCCCGGCATTGGAGCTACATTCTACATCATCATATATAATTCACTTGTTACAGTAGGACGATGGTTGGAGGTCCATGCATTTAGAAAGAATGTTACTTTGAATTAGAACGAACGTAGGTACATACGTACAATGAAACTAATGTTCTTGGCAATGAAGTTGGAGGAAAAAACTTGAACAGAGGCACTGTAGAAGGTGCCGTGTGAAGAGTTGGCTGTATCATTCCACATTATTCCAGTGTTGAGGTAGCCTTGTCCTTGAAATGTGATGTTTGGTTTGTTTCTTGGCACCATTATTTTTTCACTTCAATCAAAACACATTTTAATACCAAAACATCAATACAAGACACGATCTTATTCAAGTTTTTCTTGTGACGTAATTTAGACTACCTTCTAGTAGAATGTAAGGTATACTGTACAACATTATTAATATTAGTTTTGTTAAACCTTTATTTATCACATTGTTAGTTGTAACATCGTCTTACCTATAATATCAACATTTAACATATAAACATACTTGTACATGCCGGAGTTGATCCACACAATGATTCTTTTCTGGCTAAGTACAGGAGCAGCATCAACCGCAGACTGCACAGTAGTAAAGTTACAACATCCTTTCCAATCAACACACAAAGTTGAGGTAGTATTCGTGTCCGGAGGAGGAAAATCAGGCGGAAAATCTCCACAAATATCGACTGCGTCACTATGATCTTTGTGGTGATGACCATTATTATGTTGATGGTGATGATGGTGATGATGATGACGACGATGATGATGAGGAGGACTAGAGGTTATTATTAGGTCATATTTAGTGAAGTTTTTCAAGAATGGCAGCATATGATGATGGACGAAACGAGTCGTTGAGGTTAATGATAAAACAATGGCCAATAAGAGGACAAATGATGGATATTTGAGGCTAATCATTTCTGTAATTAAGGGGTTAGGATGAATATAAGTAAAAGTATACGAAGTGTAGGAAAAGAGAGATTATATATGTATGTAGGTATATAAAGGGAGCTAGGAGCTTGAAGTGAAAGCATAAAATAAGATGCATGACTTGCAAAGCACCCTGGTTAGGTTAGGTTAGGTTAGAGGAGATATATGCATCCTATAATGATATGCGTGAAAGAGTATGTAGCCTAGTTGCTAAGATACCAGCTTCGCCTGTTTAGTGTTTAGTGTTCTAGGCAGGGTCGGCCCGTACGAGGTTCGATCCGGTTCAAGAAACCGGGGTCCAAACAAGTGAGGGCCTCAATATGTATATTGTTCATACGGACAAGCAAGAAGTATTGATGTGATGTAGAGGATAAGATACATTTCATTAACATAGAGATTGTGGGGTTTTAATTTAAGTTGAGAATTTTATATAACTGTATAAGGACTCCAATATTAAAGTTGGAACAGGACCTCCAAATTTAATGGGCTGACCTGATCTAAGAGTTTCTGTTCAAAGCAATGTGGTTAGTAATACAATTGAGATGAGCTAGTAACTTGATAAGTCCACGATCAGGATAAGTGTTGCAAAAGCTTTACTTGAGCTCAGTCGAGTCAATCCCATCTTTAGCCCAAACTGGCCACATCCGAGATGACCCCAAGGCCCAAGCTCATTAAGACTCACATCAAAAATTTATCGTGATTATGGCCTCCTATACATGCACATGACACAAATTGTGTTAGACTCGCTCAATCCCAATTCTAAACATAAATTTTGATCTAAATTTTAAGATTGTCTAACCTTGAGTAGAGATGGAAGTGAGTTGTGTCGTGTCAGTGAATGAAAAGGGTGACACATGAAGTGTCTAATCCATTTATCAAATTTATGTTTATTTCTTTGATCTTGGACCTAGCTACCAAAATGTGCCATATCAACTTATCAAGGCATAGTATTTTTTTCGAAACTTTGGCCTAGGCATAGCCCAAGGTGTTGGCGTGTCGTACCACAATGGGCCGTAGCAAAATGAGATCTTACCTAATTGACTTATAAACCGTGGTGGTCTAGAGGACAATGACAATATAACGACGCAGATGCCCACTTCCATCTCTAACCGTTTCTAACTTTCTACCCACACTACAGTACACTACACTACACGAGGACATTTTGTCAATCATCGTTCATCCCATGAGATCCGAATATCCGAAAGCGTAAATACACGAGTATTTTTGAGGGAGGCGGATACACCGAAGCCACTCTTCAACTCCGTATAATAACTCCCCCCCTTCTTCTTACCAAAATACTCACTTCCGTTGAAATAACAAATACAGTCACTCTCAAGTCAAATCTAATCTCATGGCGGCAACAGCAGTGGCCAACGGCGGCATCTCCGCCGTCAAATCTACTTCTCCGGTGGAGGCCGTCAGGTACTCAACCGTATACAGTGAACTTCAGAGAAGTCGGATCGAACACTCCCTCCCTCTTCCACGTGTCCTCGCCGGCAACTTCTCCGTCGTCGACGGCGCTAATAGTTCCGCTGCCGGCAATCCCGGTATATTTCTCCCCCTCTCTTGATTCATTTGTTTGCTTCAGATTTATCGCGCTTTTAGTATTGATCTTCATGTGATTTCGTAGGAAATGATTATGTAGTGTAGAGGTCCTGTTTCGATTACGGAAATGCTGTAGTAAAGTTGTTGAGAGCTGACTGTGATGCGATGAGTTTTACTAATTGATTGATTTATAAAAAAAGATCATCTTTTTTGAGCTTGAACTATTAGTAAAGTGTAATAATTCGTTTGTTTGATTTTATTTCTGTCAGATTTACTTGCTTTTAGTGGTTTTTGTTGATATAGTTCATACTGTAATTTGGTAGAGAGTCGTAGTGCAACAAATGTAGAGATCTTGGTGTGCTTGCGAAACTGTTTATAGTACTCAAGATGTTTTAGTGGCTAAGACAATGGTATTATCGAGAATAGGTGCCAGATTCGAATCCCCATCCCCCACTTTCATAATGCCTTGTGGCCCATTTGACACCAAAAATAACAAAACTGTGAAAAGCTGAGTGTTTTTTTTTTGAGTTTTACTGATAGATTGAGTGAAAGTGAGCATTTTTGGATGTGTTTGAACTCTTAATTAGTGTAATGTTCGAGAAATTGTAATCCATGTTTCCTTAAATTGATTTGAATGGTTGTATTGACACCAAGCGATTCAAGCATAGATATACAAAGTTTGTTTGCATCTTATATGGATGGATGTCATCTCATCGTTATTAATACTCACTCCGTCCCGATGTACCTTTGCTTTTGGCACAATGAGCAAGGAGGGGGGAGAGGTCCAATGATGAGGTGACATGTGGAGCCAAATTCATGAGGAGGATCAAATTACATATAAAAACATTCCTAAAATAGAAAGGCAAATAATTCATTAAGACGTCCCCAATACGGAATAGGCAAAGAATACATCGGGACAGAGGGAGTATGGTTTTTGTTGTCAAGATTAGATCTTTTGCTTGCTTAACTGAGATATGAGGTGTATGCATCTGTATAGGTTAGATAATTGTTTTGCCTTGTGTTTGAACGTATAGTAATGACTGATATTTTTTTGGTATTTGCAGATGAAATAGCAAAGCTATTCCCAAATGTTTTTGGACAACCGTCTTCTATAATGGTACCAAGTGAATCAGAGGGACTTTCATCTGCCCAGAAGCTCAAGATTGGTGTTGTATTGTCCGGAGGACAAGCTCCTGGAGGCCACAACGTCATCTGTGGCATTTTCGGTCAGCAACTTTCCTTTCAAGTTATTGCATTTTTCGGCCTAGGAACCCTTTCAAACTTATGCGGTGTGTTTGTTTACTTTATTTTTGTTTGTGTTTTGGTTGTAGATTATTTGCAAGCTCGGGCCAAGGGTAGTACCATCTATGGTTTCAGAGGTGGCCCTGCTGGGATCATGAAATGCAAATATGTTGAGTTGACCTCGGACTTCGTACATCCGTACAGAAATCAGGTGAGGTTACATTAACATGTTTCATACGTGACAAGTTTGATGTTATTCAATGTTTCTCTAATGGACTGATTGTCCTTCGGCTTATGGGTAGACTTGGTAATTTGATCGGTTGGCCTGTTTCGGATAATATTTTAGCATTTCATGAATTTATTGGGAGTACATTGCATCGGTCTGTAATTTGATATGGTGTAGCAACATTTCGTAAAGTCTGAAGGAAATCAGTACCAGTATCTTAAGAATTACTACCTCCCATTTACTGGAAACTTACCATTTGATTAAAATATACCCCACATATATTCAACATATGGTAGCTTTCCAGTGAATGGGAGGGAGTACTTCGTATATTTTAGAGGGTCCAGAAAATATTTCTCCTTTATGTCCTGTTTAAACCTCCTGTCTTGTAATGTTACCAAAGTTTTAGTTTTTTTGACTTTAGAATCTGTTCGATTATGTATCCAGCAGTTGAATGTCATTCGGTTGACAAAGTTGACAATAAAAGGGTTAATTGAGCCCCAAAATTCACATAAATCACATAATTTGCTTGCAGTGATTATGTAAAGAAGGCCCGTGCTTTGCTATCACATAATTTGCTAATCATCCCCCAATGTCAAGACCCAAAAGTTGACAATGAGAAGGCTAATAGAAATTTAGCCATTTGCTTTCTGGTGATATGAAGCAATTATGTATCTTCAGTGTGGACTCTATGAAAATCTACCTATCACAGCTTTCTGGGGTTTTTTTTGCTAATGGGAATTTCTATGGATGTCATACTTCATCTCTCACTGTTGGTCTTTTTTCTCCTATTTGCATACAAGAGCTGTCGTGATTGACCTCAGTTCCTAGCGTATAACCAAATTTTAGAAGGGTTTCATCCTCCTAGTTTTGTTTTGTTTGATTAATGATTAGTGGTTACTCTGTATAAGCTTAATTTTCGTACTCTTATACCCTTGGTTATGGAGCGTAGTTGTGACTCTTGACTTCAAATAAATTGTCTGAACCTGATTTATTTTAACAGCATTCACTAGAAGTCACTGGTCCTTTAGCTAAGCTGGTTCGGAAAGGAAACATGTATAATGGTATCAAACATCTCAGGGAACAAATATTGTTATAACTTTCTGACTAAATTTGAGTCATAATGCTCAAGTTAGTGTTGGCATATTTGGTATTCTAATCTCCTTTAACCTACTATAAACAAAATGTGTCTTGTTTAGGCATTTATTCAATGTTTCTTATTATCGTCTGACCAGCACAAGATGTTGATTTCTAATTTCATTGTCTCTGCAGGGTGGTTTTGATATGATCTGCAGTGGAAGAGACAAAATTGAAACCCCCGAACAGGCAAGAACAGTGTTTTCGCTCTTTCTTTTTGTGTTGTTCTTCAAGTACTGATTTATGTTCTCAAAATTCAGTTCAAACAAGCCCAAGACACAGCAGTTAAGCTAGACTTAGATGGGCTCGTTGTAATTGGTGGAGATGACTCAAATACCAATGCTTGTCTTCTTGCTGAGAACTTCAGGTATAGACAAATCATGTCATTTCATAACCAGATTGTCTTAACTGTCTACTCAATTTGTTCTATAAACTACAGAACCATTCCAAGCCAATGCATTGTACTGCTGATAAGCTCTGATCTTTTATTTTATTTTTTAAATAAAAAATGGCATGTGCAGTTGTACGTTAGTCTTTTTGCTATTGCTGTATTATCTGTTTTCTTCATTTGCGTTCATCAGGAGTGAAAACTTGAAGGCTCGTGTTATTGGTTGCCCTAAGACTATTGACGGTGATCTTAAATGCAAAGAAGTACCGACTAGTTTTGGGTTTGATACAGCTTGCAAGGTATGTTGACAATGGGTTACAAGTTTACAACTTCTAACATTCTATTTTGGTACCATTCAACTTTACCATGTTTATGTTTTACAACTCTTACTTTTATATGAGAGTGTTACTGTTAATGTACACAAGATGCGTTAATTTTTTCCATTTTCACAGATCTACGCAGAAATGATTGGAAATGTCATGATTGATGCTCGTTCAACTGGAAAATACTATCACTGTAAGTAAATTAATGTTGGGATAAAACATATTGAAGTGTCTTCCTCATTGTATGTTGTGTAGTCAGTTCATTCTATGGCCCAAGGATTATTTTTTCAGATCTGTGATTTGAAAGCTTCATGGAGATAATATGAGCACTATTTGTTTGAAAGAGGGGGTCTTGTGCGTGGAGAAAGAAAAAACTAGGGTTGCACTTTCAGTGTCTTACTCTTTAAACAGCAGAGAGGAGATTTTACAAGTCTTGAGACTATTAAGCAACTACTACTCAGAAAAGGGTGATCTAGAATCTTAATGTGGCTACTTGAATCTTCATGCACATCAACCTTTTGTGTAGCCAATAACCGATATTTGATGTAACCTGTTTGGTGTAATATGCAAGTTGATTTGTGCATATTATCTTGGTGTGTTTGCGTTTTTTATTTTTGCTCCAATCGTCTTTTAAGATCTATGGAGCTGGAATTCATCTTAGCTTTATTGTGTTTGAGTGTTTTATATTACTGGCAACGAGGGTACATTTTGTGTTGTTTCGTGCGCAACATAACGGTATGTTGCATGTTATGCCTTTCAGTCGTACGTCTCATGGGACGAGCAGCATCACACATCACATTGGAGTGTGCTTTACAAACTCATCCAAATATTTCCCTTATTGGTGAAGAAGTAAGGCAATTGATTGTCTTTTTAAAGTATTGTCTTCACATACAAATACATATTTTATTGAAAGATATTACGTTATATTGCCATAGGTTTTTGCCAACCAGCAAACTTTGAAAAATGTGACGGACTACATGGTAGATATTATATGCAAACGAGCAGAAAGTGGTTTCAACTATGGTGTCATATTGATACCAGAAGGCCTCATTGATTTCATTCCAGAGGTATGAAACTAGGATGATAACAAATTTTGACAGTTAGTGAGGATGTTATGGCTTGCCTTTTGTTTGTGCTCATATGTTTAAGTCAAATACCTCTTTTATTACTTCTTCCAGGTTCAAAAGCTTATCGCTGAGCTAAATGAAATACTAGCCCATGAAGTTGTTGATGAAGCTGGACTGTGGAAAAAGAAAATGACACCCCAGTCATTGGAACTCTTTGATTTTTTACCACAGGCTATTCAGGAGCAACTAATGCTCGAGAGAGATCCTCATGGAAATGTTCAAGTGAGTGCTTCTCCTCGTAACTTTATGTTATTTACCAGTGGCTGAGCTTGGTTTCTTTGATGACGTCTATAATACGTGCTTTGTTACAGGTTGCAAAAATTGAGACCGAAAAGATGCTTATTCAGATGGTTGAAACTGAATTAGAGAAGAGGAGAGAACAAGGCTCATACAAGGGGCAATTTAGAGGGCAATCCCACTTTTTTGGGTAACTGAACATTTTTTTCTTGTTATTGTACACCAATTTCTAACTAGTTGAACATTTTTTGCATAATGTATAGACTAATGCATTCACCCTTTTTGTTTTAACAAAAGTATACTTGAGATTGCAAACAATATAGGTAGACAAACCTCTGCTTACTTTAATGGCAAATATAAGGATATCAGTACAATAGAGTTATTGCATACGATGTTGAAAACATAGAGGTAAGGCTGTATACATCGATTGTCTGTATGCTGTCACTGTAGAAGCCACTGAGGCACCGGGACAATGTTATTTTTGTTGATTGTTTCTGCTGAAGCAGCCACCTTAAATGTACCATAGGTAGGAGTACTTGATTGACTAGAGAGGGGTTAGAGTGGATCCGTGGTTGACAGTTGCGCTGTTTTTTGGTCATTAGTTAATACTGTAACTCACTACCGCTGTTTCTGATTCTTAGTGGGTCAAGGACTAAATCAGAGGGTAATGTATATAACTTTTCCTCTTAGTGTCATAGTAGTAATATTTGAATTTGTCTGGGAAATGAAAATAGCAAGGATATTTGCAGTTTACTAATCACTTTAATTTATCAGATATGAGGGCAGATGTGGCTTGCCAACCAACTTTGATTCTTCATATTGTTATGCTTTGGGGTATGCTGCTGGAGCCTTGCTGCATGCTGGAAAGACGGGGCTGATCTCCTCGGTATTTTCTTAGTCCTTTTACTTGCTACTACCTCCACACCTAATTTATCTATTCTATTTGACTGATGTGGTCAACATTGAGATGTTATTTCTCCAAATATAAGTCAAGAAACTTTCGTCATGTAGTAGGTGTAATTATCAATAAAAATGTAATCTCATATGATCATTTCATAATTTGTTACTTCTGAATATTGTGAGAATATATCAATGTCAACATTGTTTGACACTTTGACCGCCAAAGTCAAATAGAGACAGTGCAAAAGGGATGAATGAAGTGTTTTTTTGGACAACGAGGGAACGCTACAGTCTTCTAATCAAGCATTAGATGCATGTCTTTGTGTTTATTGTTCGTGGGAACTAGGATGGGGGGATTATTATTTTTCGGTTCTAAAATTCCAACTTTGTGAATCTTTGTATATATGGTCTCATTATTCTTTAATTATGCAGGTGGGTAACCTTGCTGCACCTGTAGAAGAGTGGACTGTTGGTGGAACAGCACTGACATCTCTTATGGATGTTGAAAGGAGACATGGTACTATTCCCTTGGACTCTCAAGTTTCGAGCTCTTGGCTCTGTCCTTTTTTGGTTCCTTTTTTTAGCACTGTTCCGACTTTTGAGGCGGTGATTTATAACCTGGTGAACCCAAAGTGACCCTACTTGTATCCCTAGTAGAAGAGCCCAAATATGACCCAAACCCTGGATTGACCCTAATGATCCTGAATTCCTCACCCCTAAATCGGCAAAATGTATTGATATCAACTCAACTGAATAGTACCCATAGCCGAAATGACCTAACTTCACCCGAAAGCCAACATACTTGAATGACCCATGGCGGACTGTATAACCTGTACGGCTGTACTGCCTCGAAATACCCGTTTACCTGGACAAAATTTTGAGTGTCAAGTTACCTATGGACTGTATGGAATTTTCTGTTGCACTCTTAAAAGCCATACTTCCTGTACACTGCACGTTCGGCTCATCGTCAGTTCTTGCTTTTCATTGTGTTCCTTCTTTTGCATTTAGTAATTACTAATTAGACATACTTTACATGCAGGCAAGTTCAAGCCAGTGATTAAGAAAGCGATGGTGGAACTGGAAGGTAAATATTACGAGTATAAATTTGCCAATGTTTTTGCTTGATCTTGCAGGTCATAGTTGTCCAAATGGCGCGGCACAACCTTTCATACTCACTACATGATGTTTTTAGATTATTAACTTGTACGAGTATCTCACTAAATTGTATTCGTGGCCTTGTTACTACAGGAGCACCATTTAAGAAGTTCGCATCCATGCGAGACGAGTGGGCCCTTAACAACCGATACATTAGCCCCGGTAGGTCCTTCATGTCCTCTCTGTAGACTTCAGGGATACTGTGTTGCATTCTTTGGCATATTTATGCTGTTACATGGGTTAGTTGATGACTTGACGGTGTATCAAGATCCAAGAGAGAAACTTTTCTCATGCTGACTACTGAACCAATGACATTTACAGGCCCTATTCAATTTGTTGGTCCTACCTCGAATGCTGTGAACCATACCCTCCTGCTGGAGCTTGGAGCACAATCCTAGAAGAAAGGGTTCATTGTTAGGGTTTTAAGGATGATTCACAGAATGCAATTTGCTTCCTAGGCTTTAAACTATATGCGTCTGCAATTTTTTCGATGAGATATGCATGTTTTTTTACACTGAAGAAATTATCTTGCTTTTCTAAGAGAACCTGGTTGCGTAATTTGTAGGGAGTATTTATTTGTACTTTGCTAATGTAGATCAAACAGGAATAAAATAGGAGCAGCTCATTTCAGTAAGTAATACAGACATGGATTTTAAGGAGTTTATTTTTTACTATTGCAATGGTAACAGAATATTGCCATTGCCGTCATACCGATGATATCTTTTATTCACACAATTTATGTACTCTCATTTGTTCAGTTCTTTACCTGGGTTGATCATTTCTCACAAAAACGGACTTCACGTACAGAATAGAATGGATGAGAGGGACCTATATAATAAGAATGATTGTTAGTTCAAATAGTAAGAGTTTTGACTTCTATGAGATTGAGAGTTCGATTCTTATCTGCGATATAATATGCTTCTTTGAATGAGAAAAACAATTTATGTACATAATTCTGTGCATCTCTATTGGTAACACGATTACAAAAATTGTACACTTGTTCAAACAAATTGAGATTTTTTTTTTTAAAAAATTAAGTTTACATAATTTACATAAAATAAAAATAAAATATAGCCGTAGTAAGGAAGAGAAGCAGTAAAATCATTAGACCCTAAAAGGGAAAGAAAAAAACTTGTCTTTATTAATTTGAGGGGACATGAGAAACATCGGTGTATATGAATATGACCTAAATATAAAGGGCTATTGAAGTGGACAAATGGGCATTGGGCAAGGTCGCAACAAGTCACTTCTTCTGATGTTCTATTTCGTTATTATTTGTCGATGCATCTAACTTTTACACGTTTCGTCAATTTTTGCCCTTAAAAGCTAAGGATATGGGTTCAATATTTGAATGACTCGATCCTTTTCCAAAATGAACCTCGCATCTTGACTTGTATTAGAATTCATTGATCCAATCTGACCTGATTTGAATGTTTAGCACTGCATACAAATACAAATCGTTATCTCTAACCTATCAATAAATGACTTAAACCCGAAAAAATCACTTGCAAATCCAGAAAAGCTCCATCTAACTCGAATTGATGTGAACATCCGCTTCTTTGTCATGTTTTACTTTACAAAGTATTATTGTTCTCTTGTGTTGTCTCGATACTTCACCACTTTTTTCCTTGTCACTAATTAATACGAGTAAAAAGTTTCATTTGGATAATCTTCATTTCTTCTTTCTCTTTCTTTTCTTCCATTTTCTCTCAATACAAATTTTATTGTAAAACCAAAACAATCTACTTTATTAGTCATTGATGAGATAGATGAGTAATATTAATATAAAATGGATACGTGAGAGAAGATTGATAAGAAATGAATAAGAGGAAAAGAAGAGATATTTATTTCTCCATCATAAGAGGCCGTATTATCTCTTTCTTTTTCTTCTCCATTTCCGTTTAGTACAATCATTATCTTTCTTCATTTTTTAGTTCATTTTAATATCATTACTCCTTTGATAATTATTCTCATCCAAGTGAGCCAAATGGGATATTTCACATGGCATGCGCTAATTTTTTTTTTCCTAAGACGACATAACATTAGCATGTTACGTTTATAGGTTATAAAACTTAGTTAGGTTAATAATATCTCCATATCTTAATGTACTTCATCGTTCTCTAGTAAATTTGAGGTGAGTAGTTATTATAAAAGTAAAGCGGAAAATGAGCGGTACAAAGATAGTTAGATACATAAGCTAGCCAATTAAACTCGATTATAGAAAAATTGAACAAATTTGGTTAAATTAGGATTAAGTCGATCAACCTTTTTAGATGGTAAGTGGTGGGATCAAATGGGGAGAATAACCATTTATTTATAATTGGGTTTTACTAACCAAATTAATATGGACAATTTAAATCAAAAAAATATTGATATACTCACCATATTTAATTTAAATTTTTTTCAACAAAACACGCACTTACTGTATATGCGATTCCCTTCTCTCTAATTTCTGTGAAGTAGAATAGTGAAATTATTCTTTCACCCAATGTGGGTAACGTCCAGCCTTAAACAATTCAGCAAATCGACGTACACTATATCATCCGTGACTAGATATATGTGATATGTCACCTTTGTGTACTTGTCCCCTTTCATAGTTTCATGCCCCATTTAGGGCATTGTAAATGATGTTCCCTTCATTTACATAACTTGTAGAGGGACGACATCAATAAAAATGATTAAAAGTTCATTATGTGCCCTTCTTATTTTGTTAGACCGGCCATTAGTTTTACTTTAATAAACTTAATTGAAAGAAAAATGATAACTATTAACTGAAACACGAAAAAAAAATGTATTGACAAGTTTTCGTCAAAAAATATTCGCGTTTTAGAACAATTTTCACCGCTATAAAAAATATCTAAAAACAACCGATTTTGAAGATTTTTTTTTTGGTAAAGGGTATCAACGTTTTTTCGATCTTTTGGGTCCCAGAATAAAATTTATCCATAATCGCGCTAAACAAACTTCACACCAAATACAATGCCTCAGCGTAATTTGAGGATCATTTGGATTTTCTTAAAAGCCATAATATTGTCTTTTGAGACGTGTAGGAATCCATCGAAACACGTTCTACCTTGCATTTTATATCGTGTCAAAGTGTTCTAATAATCATTATTAGACATTATATTTCAATAGACAAGTTTTCGTCAAAAAACTTTCGCGTTTTTGTACAATTTTCGCCACTATCATAAATAACAAAAAAAATCCACGTTTTTCCGGCCTTTTGGGTTCCGAAATAAAATGGTTCCATAATCACGCAGAACGAACTTCACACCAAATACATTGTCCCGGTGTAATATCAGGGTCATTCGGATTTTAATGAAATCTTTTAAAAGCCAAAAGATTGTGTTTTGAGACGTGTCGGAATCCATCGAAACAAATCTTATATTGCATTTTATATCGTGTCATAGCGTTCTCATAATCATTGTTAGACATTATATCCTTTTGACAAGTTTTTCGTCAAAAAAAGATTCGCGATTTTGAACAATTTTCGCCGCTATCAAAAATAATTTTTTTTAGCGATTTTGAAGGTTATTATCCACACATTTTTCCGGCCTTTTGGTACCGGAATTCGAATAAAATGCTTCTTTGATCGCGCTAAAAAAAATTCCACACCACATACATTGTCCCAGCCAGTGTAATATGAGGGTAATTCGGATTTGAATGAAGTCTTTTAAAAGCCATAAGATTGTATTTTGAGACGTTTCGGAATCCATCCAAACAAATCCTATATTGCTTTTTATATCGTGTCAGAGCATTCTAATAATCATTATAAGACATTATAATCCTTTTGACCAGTCTTCGTTAAAAAGCAGTCGCGCTTTAGAACAACTTCCACCGCTATAAAAAATATCCAAAAACGACCAATTTTGAAGGTTATTATTTACGCTTTTTCGGCCTTTTGGGTTCCGGACTAAAATAGTTCCATATTGGCGCTGAACAAACTCCACACCAATTACAATGCCTCGCTCGGTGTAAGCTGAGGTCATTTGGATTTTAACAGAATCTCTTAAAGGTCAGAACATTGTCTTTTAAGACCTGTTGAAATCCATCGAAACAAGTTATTTATTGCATTGTATATCGTGTTAGAGAGTTCTAATAATCATAACAATACATTATATTCCAATTGACAAGTTTTCGTCAAAAAAGATTCATGCTTTTGAACAATTTTCGCCGCTATCAAAAATAACAAAAACTACCAAATTTGATAGTTATTATCCACGTTTATCCGACCTTTTGGGTCTCGGAATAAAATGGTTCCATAATCGAGCAAACAAATTCCACACTAAATACATTGACCCGGTGTAATATGAGGGTCATTCGGATTTGAATGAAATCTCTAAAAGCCACAAGATTGTGTTTTGAGACGTGTTGGAATCCATAGAAACAAATTATATATTGCGTTTTATATCGTGTATGTCAGAGCGTTCTAATATTCATTATTATACTTTATATTCTTTTGACTAGTTTTCGTTAAAAAACAGTCACACTTTATAACAACTTTCACCTCTACCAAAAATAACTAAAAATGTCCGATTTTAAAGGTTATTATCCACGTTTTTTCAGCCTTTTGGGTCCCGAAATAAAATGGTTTCTTAATCGCACCAAACAAACTCCACATCACATACATTGTCCCGATATAATATGAGGGTAATTCGGATTTGAATGGAGTCTTTTAATTAAAAGTCATAAGATTATTGTGTTTTGAAACATTTCAGAATCCATCGAAACAAATCCTATATTGCATTTTATATCGTGTCAGAACGTTCTAATAATCATTATTAGACTTTATATTCCTTTTGACAACGTTTTCATCAAAAAATAGTCGTGCTTCAGAACAACTTTCACCGCTACCAAATATAGCTAAAATCGACCGATTTTGAAGGTTATTATCCATGGTTTTTCATCCTTTTGGGTCCCGGAATAAAATGGATCCATAATCGCGTTGAACAAACTCCACACCAAATACAATGCATCGGTGTAATCCGAGGGTAATTTGGATTAACAAAATCTCTAAAAAGTCATAACATTGTCTTTTCAGACGTGTCGGAATCCATCAAAACAAATTCTAAATATTGCATTTTGTATCATGTTAGAGCGTTCTAATAATCATTGTTAGACATTATATTAATATCAACAAGTTTTCGACAAAAGACACTCGCGCTTTAGAACAATTTTTGATGGAATTTTCGCCGCTATAAAAAATAACAAAAAATTAACGATTTTGAAGGCTACTATCCACGTATATCCGGCCTTTTGGGTCCCGAAATAAAATAGTTTCATAATCGCGCAGAACAAACTCTACACCACATACATTGTCCCGGTGTAATATGAGGGTAATTTGGATTTGAATGAAGTCTTTTAAAAGCCATAAGATTATTGTGTTTTGAGACATGTCGGAATCTATTGAAACAAATCCTATATTGCATTTTATATCGTGTTAGAGCGTTCTAATAATCATTATTAGACTTTATATTCCTTTTAACAAGTTTTCGTTAAAAAACAGTCGCGCTTTAGAACAACTTTCACCGCTACCAAATATAGCTAAAATCGATCGATTTTGAAGGTTATTATCCACGGTTTTTCATCCTTTTGGGTCCCGGAATAAATGGATGCATAATCGCGCTGAACAAACTTCACACCAAATACAATGCATTGGTGTAATCTGAGGGTAATTTGGATTTTAACGGAATCTCTTAAAAACCATAACATTGTCTCTTAAGACGTGCCGGAATCCATCGAAAAAATTCTATAACGCACTTTATATCGTGTCAGATAATTCTAATAATCATTATTAGACATTACATTCTGGTAGAAAAGTTTTCGTCAATAAAAATTCGTGCTTTTGAACAATTTTCGCAGCAATAAAAAATAACAAAAAAAACTACCGAATAACAAAAAAAACATTTTTTCGTCCTTTTGGGTCCCGGAATAAAATGTTTTCCACAATCGCGCAAAACAAACTCAACACCAAATACATTCTCCTGGTGTAACATGAGGGTCATTTGGATTTGAATGAAGTCTTTTAAACCATAGATTGTCTTTTGAGACATGTCGAAATCCATCAAAATTGGTTTTATATTGCATGTTCTTTATATCGTCTCAAAGCGTTCTAATAATCATTATCAGACATTATATTTTAATTGACAAGTTTTCATCAAAAAAGATTCGCGCTTTTGAACAACTTACACCGTTATCAAAATTAGCTAAAAATGACCGATTTTGAAAGTTTTTTTTTTGGTAAAGGGTAAGTATATATATAAATCATGTAATCAATTTACAAGGGTGACGACTACATCAAATTATGTAGCCATCTAGCATCTTTATCACGAATGGGATATTTAATTTTACACATAATTCTATTCATCACATCCATCTTAATCAACTTCACAGTACTTTGCGGCTGTTGTACTGCTCCTTCGAGCCTGCACACCAAATACAATGTCCCGATGTAATATGAGGGTCATTCAGATTTGAATGAACGAAGTCTTTTAAAAGCTTTAAGATTCTTATTTGAAAAGTGTCGGAATCCATCGAAAGTGGTTGTATATTGCATATTATTTCATCTCAAAGCGTTCTAATAATCATTATTAGACATTATATTAATATCGACAAGTTTTCGTCAAAAAACAGTCGCGCTTTAGAAAAGTTTTCGCCGTTATCAAAAATAACAAAAAACTATCGATTTGTAGGTTATTATCCACGTTTTTCAAACATTTTGGGTCCCGAGATAAAATGGTTCCATAATCGCGCAGAACAAACTCCACACCAAATACATTGTCCTGGTGTAATATAAGGGTCATTTGGATTTAACGGAATCTCTTAAAAGCCATAACATTGTCTTTTGAAACTTGTCGGAATCCATCGAAACAAGTTCTATCTTGCATTTTGTATCGTGTCTGAGCGTTCTAGTAATCTTTGTTAGACATTATATTCCAATTGACAAGTTTTCATCAAAAAAAATGGCGCTATAGAACAATTTTCGACGCTATCAAAAAAAAAAAAAATCTACCGACTTTGAAAGTTATTATCCATGTTTATCCGGCCTTTTGGGTCCCGAAATAAAATAATTTCATAATCGCGCTAAACAAATTTAACACCAAATACAATGCCTCGGTGTAAGCTGATGGTCATTTGGTTTTAACGGAATCTCTTAAAAGCAATAACGTTGTTCTTTGAGACGTGTTAAAATCCATCGAAACAAGTTATATATTGCATTTTATATCATGTCAAAGCGTTCTAATAATCATCATTATTAGACATTATATTTCAATTGACAAGTTTTTGTCAAAAAAAATCGCGCTTTTGAACAATTTTCGCCGCTATCAAAAATTACTAATTTTGAAATTTATTATCCACGTTTTTTCGGACTTTTGGGTCCCGGAATAAAATGGTTCCATAATCGCGCAAAACAAACTCTACACCAAATACATTGTCCTGGTGTAATATGAGAGTTATTCGGATTTGAATGAAATCTTTTAAAAGACTTAAAATTATGTTTTGAGACGTGTCAAAATCCTTCAAAACGGGTTCTATATTGCATATTCTATCGTGTCAGAGCGTCATAATAATCATTATTAGACATTATATTAATATCAACAAGTTTTCGTCAAAAAACAGTCGCGCTTTAGAACAATTTTTGCCGCTATTAAAAATAACAAAAAAACTACCGATTTTGAAAGTTATTATCCACGTTTTTCCGGCCTTTTGGGTCCCGGAATAAAATGGATTCATAATCTCGCAGAACAAACTCCACACCAAATACATTATCCTGGTGTAATATGAGGGTAATTTGAATTTGAATGAAGTTTTTCGAAAGCCATAAGATTGTGTTTTAAGACGTGTAGAAATTCATCGAAACAAATCTTATATTGTATTTTATATCGTGTCAGAACGTTCTAATAATCATTATTAGAAGTTATATTTATTTTAACAAGTTTTTGTCAAAAAACATTAGCTAGAATAACTTCCACCGCTATCAAAAATATCTAAAAATGATCGATTTTGACGGTTATTGTCCACGTTTTTTCGGCCTTTTGTGTCCTGAAATAAAATGGTTTTTAATCCCGCTAAACAAACTCCACACCAAATACATTGTCCTGGTGCAATATGAGGGTCATTCGGATTTGAATGAAGTCTTTTATAAGCTATAAGATTGTCCTTTCAGACGTGTCGGAATCCATCGAAACAAGTTTTATATTGCATTTTATATCATGTCAGAGCATTCTAATAATCATTCTTAGACATTATATTACTATTAACAAGTTTTCGTCAAAAAACATTCGTCCCTTAGAACAACTTTAACTGTTATCAAAAATAGCAAAAAGCGACCGATTTTGAATGTTTTTTTTTTTTTGGTAAAATGTAAGTATGTATTAAAAGAATATAGTCAACGTACACAGTGTTGACTACGTCAAGTTACGTAGCCATCTAGCATCCCTTGGGGATAAGGGATGCATAATCTTAGCCCGAATTCTATCACGAATATCCGATTGAATCAACTTAACAATATGGTGAGGACGCTGCACCGACCCCTCTATCCTACACAAATTCCGCTGTCTCCACACATGATAAATCATAGCATTGAACAAGGCACGAATGATGTTACATTGTAGCTTCGATCCCCGCATCTTGATCGCCCAAACTAAAGTTCCGGAGGACGGGATAGTCTTCTTCACCCACAGGCTCAGCCTGTCCACAATCTGTGAGCTCCAAGCACATCCGAAAAAGAGGTGCTCCAAGCTCTCTTCATGACTTTCACAAAGATAGCACCTGTCTGAATCAGCCACCCCAAACCGCAACAGATTAATCCTAGTGTTTAAAGCATTCCTAAACACAAGGCAAGCGATAAAGCTATGTTTAGGAATACTCCAACCACTCCAAACAAGGCGAGCCCACGGAACCAACGGTTTATGAGACCGTAGTCCGTCGTAGCCCTCCGAAACCACATAGTACTCCCTGTTCCCATGCCATCGCTCATCAACAAACATATGCTTGATTTTATCCTTAGCCTGACAAATCTTCCGCCAGGCCCACGTGACCTCCGTATTTGGTTGATAGTCTCCCCAAGCACACCCCTTCAAATATATGGAGTTCACCCAACGGACCCACAGACGGTTCGGTTGATGAAAGACCCATGTTGATTCAGACAGACGGTCCGGTTGATTTTGAATGTTATTATCCATGTTATTTCGGCCTTTTGGGTCCCGCTATAAAATGGTTCCTTAATCGCGCTAAACAAACTCCACACCAAATACAATATCGCAGTGTAAGCTGGGGGTCATTTGGATTTTAACGGAATCTCTTAAAAGCCATAACATTGTCTTTTGAGACGTGTCTAAATCCATCGTAGCAAGTTCTTTATTACATTTTATATCGTGTCAGAGTGTTCTAATAATTATTAATAAACATTATATTCCAATTGACAAGTTTTTGTCAAAAAAGATTCGCGCTTTGAATCAATTTTCGCTGCTTTAAAAAATAACAACAAACTACGAATTTTGAAGGTTATTATCCACATTTTGCCGGCCTTTTCGGTCCCAGAATAAAATGGTTCCATAATCGTGCAGAACAAACTCCACATCACGTACATTGTCCTGGTGCAATATAAGGGTAATTCGGATTTGAATGAAGTCTTTTAAAAGTCATAAGATTGTGTTTTGAGATGTGTCAGATTCCGCTATCAAAAATATTTAAAAACAACTAATTTTGAAGGTAATTATCCATGCTTTTCGGTCTTTTTGGTCTCGGAATAAAATGGTTCCTTAATCGCGCTAGACAAACTTCACACCAATACATTGTCCCGATGTAATATGAGGGTCATTCAAAATTGAATGAAATCTTTTAAAAGCTATAAGATTGTCTTTTGAGACGTGTCGAACTCCATCGAAATAAATCTTATATTGCATTTATATCGTGTCAGAGCGTTCTAATAATCATTATTAGACATTATATTCCTTTTGACAAGCTTTCGTCAAAAAATATTATCTCTTTAGAACAACTTCCACCGTTATCAAAAATATCTAAAAACGACTGATTTTGAAGGGTTTTTTTTTTGGTGAAAGGTAAATATATATTAAATCAAACGAATCAATTTACAAAGAATATGACTACATCAGGGTATGTAGCCATCTAACGTCTTTAGCAAGTAGAAGATATCTAATCTTACACATTATTCTATTCCACACGTTCATCTTAATCAATTTGACTACAAATTCCGGATGTTGGACCATCCCTTATATTCTGCACGTGTTCCTCTGTCTCCACACATGGTATATTGTGGCATTGATCAACGCACGAATAATGTTGCACTAAAATTTCGTTCCTCTTATACCACTCGCCCACGCCAATCCTCCACTCCGCGGAATGGTTTCTTCACCCACCCGCCTAACAGGTCAACCACCCGTGAACTCCAGCAACACCCAAAGAACAGGTGCTCTAAAGTCTCCTCATGTGATTCACACAAATAACAAAGATCTGAGTCCGCAATCCCAAACCTCAATAATTTTTTCCTAGTGTTTAGACCCCAAAAACAAGCCAAGCAATAAAGCTATGTCTAGGGACACTCCACCCACTCCAAACCAGTCTAGCCCACGGGACTCGCGGTTTATGACTTCGGAGTTCCTCATAAGCTCTCGATATCGAATATGCAAGGTGATTACCGTGCCACAACCCATTCACAAACATATGTTTTATCTTATCTTTAGCCTGACAGACCTTCTTCCACGCCCAGGTGACATCATTATTGGGCTGATAATCACCCCAATCGGTCCCCTTCAGATAAATACAGTTGACCCACCTGACCCACAACCGGTCAGGCTGATCAAAAACTCACGAGGCCAATTTCGCAACAGCCGCCTCATTCCAGATTGCCAAGTCTCTAAGACCGAGCCCGCCTTCATCCTTGGGATAGCAAATTTTCTCCCAACTCACTAAAGCTCTGTTAGTACCTTCTATACCACTATCCCATAGGAAATTGCGACATAAAGAGCCAATTCGAGCCATCACATATTTTGGGATAATGAACATCATAGCCCAGTAGTTATGCAGCTGAGACAAAACAGTCTGCACTAGAGTCAACCTACCTGCATAAGACAGTTTTCTGGCCCCAATACTAGATATTCTCGATACAATACGAGCTAACAATTTTTCACAATCACCTTTACCTATTCGCGTACTTTGAATAGGCAATCCAAGATAGCGAAAAGGCATAGTACCTTCAACACAGCCTGAAAACTGCAAAATTGTGGCCTTCTTGTCATCATCAACTCCTGCAAAATAGGCATGGGACTTACCCACACTAATCGTCAGCCCAGAAGCTCTACTAAACTTGGCGAAAGCCCGCCATAAGAATTCCATCGACTCAGTCTTCCCTTTACAAAAAAGGAGCAAATCATCAGCAAAAAGCAAATGGGTAAGCTCCATCGGTGCACACCTAGGGTGGTATTTAAAATTCCTCCCCAACTTGCCATGAATCAATATACGGGAGAAATACTCCATGCAAATCGTGAACAACAAAGGCAACATTGGATCTCCTTGTCTCAATCCCCTTCTCCCTCGAAAAAAACCGAAGTTATCTCCATTAGCGCAAAGAGAATAAGAGACCGATGTAACACATTCCATAATCAGGCCGCGGAAATGGTTAAGGAAGTCCAATGCACGTAGCATTTGATCCACAAAGAACTCCACACCAAATTCATTGTCCCGGTGTAATATGAGGGTCATTCGGATTTGAATGAAGTCTTTTAAAAGCCTTAATATTGTCTTTTGAGACGTGTCGGAATCCATCAAAACTGGTTATTTATTGCATTGTATATCGTGTCAGAGTGTTCTAATAATCAGTATCAGACATTATATTCCAATTGACAAGTTTTCGTCAAAAAACATCCGTTCTTTAGAACAATTTTCGCCGCTATAAAAAATAACAAAAAAATGACCGATTTTGAAGGTTATTATCCACGTTTTTCCACCCTTGGGTCCCAGAATAAAATAGTTCCATAATCGCGCAAAACAAACTCCACACCACATACATTTTCCCGGTGTAATATGAGGGTAATTTGGATTTGAAAAAAGTCTTTTAATAGAGATAAGATTGTGTTTTGAGACGTGTCAAAATCCATCAAAACAAATCATATCTTAATCTTTTAAAGCAGAAACATTTCCTGCTTCCACGTTCATCCACCTCATCATCCCATTTGGCAATGAGTTGTCAGTGACTTGGCAATTAAAATTTTCAATTATTTATAGTTTTGTAGAGTAGCAGTTAAATTTAATCACAGTTTGACTCTCCACCAACTTCTCAACCCCACTACATTCTCAAGAAAAAAATGGAGCAGTTTTCTATGTACCGACGGTTGTAAACGAACCCCCTACTCCCATTTGTAGAAAATGGGAACTCCTAAATTCATCCTCAACCTTGGAGGCCTTGCAGGTTTGCATCCTTAAATTAAAACAATACCGAGTAGTATATCATATCATATCATGTCGTATATTCTTATGTTTGAGTACGTGATTAAAGAGTTATTTATGTACAGTGAAGTGGTTTGAAGGCGATGGATAGACTCTTCTAAATCTATGCTGCCAATCTTCAAGGAACTCATAGTTGTTGAAATTCAGATTTGGATTTTCAGGTACATGGTTTTTCCCGAACGGTTTTTTGATTTGGTTCTATGTTACTCCGACAACTCCCTTAAATGTAATTTTACTGTAACCGGCACGTGTAAGATGTAACTGATCAACCATCGCTTTCCAGTGGAGGCACAGATGTAGTTTTACCATGGAAAGCGACAAGATATTCCATAGATGGAATCAAGCTCAAGACCAAAACAGAATGGTACCCCTGGTACGACATCGAAATTTCGAGGTAGAATTTGTATCATTAATACTATTATTCACCGGTACATTTTGTCTGATCCGAATACGAAGTGGTTGTTCGATAATGAGCTCATTGTGTATTTGCAGCGGTTGGTGGAGCAACACAACAAACAACTCAACAACAACCACCGTAAGTCTGTAACACGACAACCGGCCCTCGCTCCGCAGATTAATACTTTTCAGGCGGTGTGTTAACAACAACAACATGGTGGTAGCATTAGTCAGTTGCATCAGATAGAGTTCCTGCAAGTGCAAATGCAGCCGACAGATGCGGGATGTGGGAACGGAGGCAGATTCGTGATGCGGGAACGGAGGCAGCCGTAGTGGCCAATGGTGGACGTCACCTATGCCTATTACTAACACACCCATAATGCGGTCTCAAGTGATTACTAGACCTGCCACAAATTTAGTGTACTCAAATAATTTGTTGCCGTTGTCAACACGAAACTAATTTGGCCACTATTGTTCATCTAATTTAGCGTTAAAAGCTTAACAGAACATCTGCTTTAAGGACTGATTTTGAAGGTAATTATCCATGTTTTTCCGGCCTTTTGGGTCCCGAAATAAAATGGTTTCCACAATAGCGCAGAACAAACTACACACCAAATACATTGTCCTGGTGTAATATGAGGGTCATTCGGATTTGAATGAAGACTTTTAAAAGCCATAAGATTGTCTTTTGAGACGTGTCGGGATCCATCGAAACAAATCCTATATTGCTTTTTATATCGTGTGAGAGCGTTCTAATAATCATTATTAGACATTATATTCCTTTTGACAAGTTTTCGTTAAAAAATAGTCGTGCTTTAGAACAACTTTCACCTCTACCAAAAATAGTTAAAAACGACCGATTTTGAAGGTTTTTTTTTTGGTAAAGGGTAAGTGTATATATATATATATGCCGTGTAATCAATTACAAGAATATGACTACATCAAATTATGTAGCCATCTAGCGTCTTTCGCAAGTAATGGATATTTAATCTTACACATAATTCTATTTATGACATCCATCTTAATCATCCTAACAGCATAATGCGGTTGTAGAACCATTCCTTCAACTCTACACAAATTACGCTGCCTCCAAACATGGTAGATCATGGCGTTAAACAGGGTCCGAAGAATATTGCATTGAAACTTCGAACCCCTCATGTTACACGCCCAAATCAACGCGCCATTACATGGCATCTTCTTCTTTACCCATTTACTCAACAAATCAACAACTCGAGAACTCCAAGGACACCCAAAAAATAGATGGTCGAAGTTCTCCTCCTGGGTTTCACATAAATAGCACCGATCGGAGTCCGCAACCCCAATCTGCAATAATTTCTTCCTAGTGTTTAGAGCCCCCCTAAACACAAGCCAAGCAATAAAGCTATGCTTAGGGATACTCCAAGCACTCCAAACAAGGCGCGACCAAGGAACCCGCGGTTTATGACCCCGTAAGTTCTCATAGGCCATAGCAATAGAATAACAGTTTCTCGAGTCACGCCACACTCCGTTCACGTACATATGTTTTATTTTCTCCTTTGCTTGACATATTTTCCGCCATGCCCAAGTGACATCAGTATTGGGCTGATAATCACTCCAGGTCCGCCCCTTCAGATAAATATTGTTCACCCAACGGACCCATAGGCGATCGGGCTGATTGAAAATCCAAGAAGCTAATTTCGCCACAGCTGCTTCATTCCACAAATTAAGATCCCTAAGACCCAACCCTCCTTCCTCCTTAGGAAAACAGATTTTCTCCCAACTCACTAAGGCTCTTTTAGTTCCCTCCACACCCCCATCCCACAGAAAATTACGACACAATGAACTAATTCGAGCCATAACATATTTTGGGATAAAAAACATCTACCGATTTTGAAGGTTATTATCCTCGTTTTTTCAGCCTTTTGGGTCCTAGAATAAAATGATTCCTTAATCGCGCTAAACAAACTCCACACAAAATACATTGTCCCGGTGTAATACGAGGGTCATTCGGATTTAAATGAAGTCATTTTGAAAGACATAAGATTATGTTTTGAGACGTGTCGAAATCCATCGAAATTTGTTCTTTATTGCATTTTCTATTGTGTCAGAGCGTTTTAATAATCATTATTAGACCTTATATTACTATTGACAAGTTTTCATCAAAAAACATTCGTTCTTTAGAACAACTTTCACCGTTATCAAAAATAGCTAAAAATGATCGATTTTGAAGGTTACTATCCACGTTTTTCCGCCCTTGGGTTCCGGAATAAAATGGTTCCATAATCGCGCTGAACAAACTCGACACCAAATACATTCTCTCAGTATAATATGAGGGTCATTTGGATTTGAATGAAGTCTTTTAAAAACCTTAAGATTTTCTTCTGAGACTGTAGACACCCACATTTTGACCGCCAGGTGTCTATAGCAGTTTCCGACAAACACCCGATGATGATCGGACACAAACATGCTTTAACGTACTCGAAAATGGGCTCGAAATCATGGATATTTGGCTTGGGCTTTTTACGGAGTACAACTTTCACAAAACCAACCTCAAAACAAGGCCCAGTGGGTCATTTCGAGTCAAATAAGACTAATTTGGGTCGAATCCGACACCAGGGGCAAAACCGTCTGTAATACCCGTATTTTATAGAAGGTCAAACCGCAAGCTAAACGAGTCAAGACGATAATGTCAGCCTAACCTAAAGACAACTCGGACAAAGAAGTCTTAACCCATGATAACCCGTTTGTAGGCCACGAGGAAAACAATCTCACTCCTTTTATTAATGGGCCACGACATACAAAACCTTTTAAGGAGTATTAAACAATGACACACTATAACATCTATGCACACTCCTATTTCCTTATTTCCATTAAACCCTACGTGCCTCTCCTTTGCCTTCTCATATACTATACCTTCACCCACAGCAATCACTTCCCCGTCGACATCAGCCACCCCTGTTGCTATCTAGTCGATCGGAAACACCCCTGCCACCTTATCAATTCGCCAGATTCGAGAGCCCAAGGCCGACTCCGGTAAATTTCCTTGCCCTCGTTCTGGGTTGTTATGTGTCGGATTACTGTCGTTGTGTCGGGATTACTGTCATCGTATGGTTATTGTTGTTATTATATATATAGGCGTAGTGGTATCCTAGGCGGGATATTATTGTCGGTGTTGGTCATGTTGCTATTTTGTGGGAGTAGGGTGTTGTGGTACGTGGGTTTGAATTCTGATAGGAGTGGTGTTTGTAGATATACGTATTTGTAGATATACGTACTGTGGTTGTTGGACGTGTGGTGTCTGTAGATATACATGGTGTCGGGTCTAGTTGTTGCTCGGGTCAGCCTAGGTACGTGCTCACGAGCTGCAACCTTTATCATGCCCGTTGTTTGGTTTCTTTATATAATCTAATTATGTCGGGTCAACCTCATGTTATAATTTAGTTAAGATTGGGTCAGTCTCATTAGGTCGGTATTGGTTCTGGTATAATTTAATTACGTTAGGTTCATGATTAATTAAAGTATATAACATTTTACTAGGAACGGATTTCGTAGAGTTTCCGTGGTGAACCGTGCTACCCGCGCTGTGGTGAATTACTGATTAGGTAAGGTTTAACCTTACAGATGTATTATTGTTTTGAATTACAGAATATTGTATGAACGACATTATGTTAACATGTACCCATTATGATGAGTTATTACGATGAGACATCGTGATGAACTAGAATTATTGAGATCCCGATACAGAGTTTGATATGAGAGGCTACGGCCGCGTTGGTGTCTGCGGACCCACGCTTGGAATGTGAAGGTTACCTAGAAAAGTAACCTAGGTTCGGTTGATCTCGAACCTGCCTAGTTATTCGCCTCCTTTGGGTCGGCCTTAGGAGGGATGTGCACATTAATGAATACGGGACCCCTGTTAGCATTACGATTTCTATGTGGAAACCGAGGTTGGAGAATCGAGGTTTAGATCATGGGATTTTGATTACGATATCGTTGTATTATCGTGATTGTGTATTGGTGTTAGATTTGTCTATCGCATACTCAACTGTTTAATTAACGAGCTGTATGATTATTCCTTACTCAGCTTTGCTGACCTTGTTTTCCTTGTCTAAATTGTACCCTATTTTATCGGGGGCCTGTGATGATCCAATTGGTATTTCCTACCTTTTGGGGAGCAGCTAATCGTGCAGGTTAGATTGTGGTGTGGTGACATTACGGATGCATGAGCGGGATGGGTTGAGTGACGACACACTACACTTAGACGATTGATTAATATTATATATCGTTGCGACGTAATACTCTGATTCTAGTTTGGATTATTCCTTTTGACTTTTGGGACTTCTTTTGTAACTTGGAACAATTCGACTTGGGTTTTAAATTTCAGTATCTGGTTGGATTGATTGTATTGTGACTACTACCTCGGGTCTAACCGAGATGGTAACACCTTTATTTACTCGGGAATGTCTTGGTAAGGCTCTTGTGTAAATGGGGGTGTTACAAAGTGGTATCAGAGCGATCGATCTTGAACCTGTAATAAATGAACATAGAAATTAAAATGAACCCCGGTGATAGGCCATTGGGAGCCCAATTAAAATCTCTGGTTGAGGAGACGTCCTTATACCAACCCCCGGCCCTTTTGGTTTTGACCCGGTAACTCGTTATGAGATCGAGAGAGGGTAGAATATACAGGATGGGTTCGTTGTGATGATATGAATTTTATTTTGAATTGCATGATGTTTTGAATTGAGTGGCCATTTAAGATGTGTTCCAGGGGTAAACGTTATTGTTATTATATTATGTATTGTTATGATGTATGAGCATCAAGGCTCATATGTATGTTGTTGTTTTGAAGTAACCATGTCAAAGGACGCAGCTACCGGTTCTACCCCAGGCACTCCGAGTGCCGAGGAAATGGCGCGCTTAAAGGCAACCAACGATGCACTTTTGGAAGCTCTGAGAAACATCAACGCCCCGAAACCACCGGCGACAGACGCGGACACCATCAGCGCTGCGATAGCACGCCTTCGTCCTAGTAGATATGACGGAACTGGTGGACCGTCGCAGCTAGAGAACTGGGTGAGGGAAATGAAGAAGGTGTTCCAGACCGTAAAGTGTCCGGAGCATTTGGAGCTGAATCAAGCTGCATTCTATTTGAGTGGCAAGGCCGATTTATGGTGGCACCTTAACTATGACAAGCTTATTGCAGAGCATGAGGAAGGGGATTATGGGGAGTATGCCTTTGGATGGAAGAGTCTCAGAGGAGCGCTGAGGACGGAGTTCTTTCCAGAACATATCCGTAGTGCAAAAAGGGCTGAATTTGATCGTTTCACCATGACTGACGACATGACTGTCGAGGACTATTACGACAAATTCATGGAGTTGGCCACATATTCTGCCGACCTCAATCTGAGTTCTGAACTTCTGGCTTCCCGCTTCGAGAGAGGTCTGTCTGTTAGGATCCTCGAGAAGCTACCCATGGGGAATAATGCTGATGTGAAAGAGGTATACCTGAGAGCCGGGCACGCCGAACGAATAGCTGATCGCATTAAGGAGTTGAATGGTCAGAAGGGTGAAAAGAGAAAAGCCGAAACAGATGCTGTTGTGCAGAGGGATACGAAAAGAGGGGGAAATAACCGATCCCAGGGGCAAAGAACCCAATATTCAGAAGGCAACGGTTATGAGAGTGGTGATTACAACACTAAGAGGAGAGATACAAGGAGCTATAACTGTAAATCGTGTAAAAGGAACCACCCGGGGAGGGACTGTGCAGGAGAGATGGTTACCTGTTATAACTGTGGTAAGCTGGGACACCGTGCCTATGAGTGCTACCAGCCGAGGCAACAACCGAGTCAGAGTCAAGGGAGTTATACCCCTCATTCGGGTGCCAACAACATAACTCTGGGGAATGGGCAGCAAGGGAGCTGGAATCGCCAATCAAACTATAACCCGAGAGCAAGTAGTGTGAACCAACCTACCGAAACACCGGCAACCGCTCCATCCACCAGTGGTACACAGGGAGGAAACAAGACGAATGGGAAACTATATGCCATGAGGAAACAAACTGCTGAGGAGGAAGGACCTGTTGTCACAGGTATTTTCTAGTTAATACTGCCACTTCTTTTGCATTGTATGAGTTAGGGGGAACCCAATCTCTTGTACCTGGTAGCCATGTGTCATCCTTGGGTTTAAAGTCATTGGATAATATTGTGAACAATATTGTGCCCCGTTAGGAGCGTCAGTCAGATGTATTAGAGTCATTCGTGGTGTGTCCCTGGTGATCAGGGAATTAGACAAACCTGTAGACTTAATAGAATTCCTGTTAGATGATTTTATGGGGATGAACTGGTTGGACAAGTATAAGGCTCAGATTGACTGTCGCTTGAAGAAGTTTCACTTCTAGGACCCAAGAAAGTCTGGACGTCCTACAGAGGATTTAGAGTGAAACACACAGTGTAGTTGATACCCACGAGATTACAATACCCTTAAGAGAGGGTGGAAGAAGGGTAACATTTTTTTTTTGTTCTCTCGGTGTTATGTGAGAGATATCCGAGCCGAAGAGCATTGGCCCGAAAGAATTTAAGGAACTAAAGAAATAGTTAAAGGAGTATTTGGATAAGGATTACATTAGGCTGAGTGTGAGACAAGGGCCTCGATGCGTGATCGTTTTCCCCTGTTGGTTGGTGAGGTTAATGGTTCAGTTACGGGGACGTAACTCTGGTCTTAGGGGGGGTAAGATGTCACACCCCGTGTTCTGGCTAAATTACTAAGTAGTATTACCTTATCTCATGTTTTCCCGATCCATATGGTTAGGATTGGTGTCTGGTAAACAATAGACATAATAGAGAATATGATAGATCGGTCTAGAGTGTGAGAGTCAATGGAGTTAAGTTGTTACGTTAATGTTGGTGTCCTAAACTTCAGGACGAAGTTCTTATAAGAAGGGTAGTTTGTAATATCTCGTCCCGGTTACCCATATTATGTTACTTATGTTAGTTAAGGGATTGGGGTGATCGGCAAGTTATTGATTAGTTGGTCAGTCACGTTGGTCTAGTTGGTCGTTCCGTAGTGAGATGTGAACTTCGGGACGAAGTTCTTATAAGGAGGGTAGATTGTAATACCCGTATTTTATAGAAGGTCAAACCGCAAGCTAAACGAGTCAAGACGATAATGTCAGCCTAACCTAAAGACAACTCGGACAAAGAAGTCTTAACCCATGATAACCCGTTTGTAGGCCACGAGGAAAACAATCTCACTCCTTTTATTAATGGGCCACGACATACAAAACCTTTTAAGGAGTATTAAACAATGACACACTATAACATCTATGCACACTCCTATTTCCTTATTTCCATTAAACCCTACGTGCCTCTCCTTTGCCTTCTCATATACTATACCTTCACCCACAGCAATCACTTCCCCGTCGACATCAGCCACCCCTGTTGCTATCTAGTCGATCGGAAACACCCCTGCCACCTTATCAATTCGCCAGATTCGAGAGCCCAAGGCCGACTCCGGTAAATTTCCTTGCCCTCGTTCTGGGTTGTTATGTGTCGGATTACTGTCGTTGTGTCGGGATTACTGTCATCGTATGGTTATTGTTGTTATTATATATATAGGCGTAGTGGTATCCTAGGCGGGATATTATTGTCGGTGTTGGTCATGTTGCTATTTTGTGGGAGTAGGGTGTTGTGGTACGTGGGTTTGAATTCTGATAGGAGTGGTGTTTGTAGATATACGTATTTGTAGATATACGTACTGTGGTTGTTGGACGTGTGGTGTCTGTAGATATACATGGTGTCGGGTCTAGTTGTTGCTCGGGTCAGCCTAGGTACGTGCTCACGAGCTGCAACCTTTATCATGCCCGTTGTTTGGTTTCTTTATATAATCTAATTATGTCGGGTCAACCTCATGTTATAATTTAGTTAAGATTGGGTCAGTCTCATTAGGTCGGTATTGGTTCTGGTATAATTTAATTACGTTAGGTTCATGATTAATTAAAGTATATAACATTTTACTAGGAACGGATTTCGTAGAGTTTCCGTGGTGAACCGTGCTACCCGCGCTGTGGTGAATTACTGATTAGGTAAGGTTTAACCTTACAGATGTATTATTGTTTTGAATTACAGAATATTGTATGAACGACATTATGTTAACATGTACCCATTATGATGAGTTATTACGATGAGACATCGTGATGAACTAGAATTATTGAGATCCCGATACAGAGTTTGATATGAGAGGCTACGGCCGCGTTGGTGTCTGCGGACCCACGCTTGGAATGTGAAGGTTACCTAGAAAAGTAACCTAGGTTCGGTTGATCTCGAACCTGCCTAGTTATTCGCCTCCTTTGGGTCGGCCTTAGGAGGGATGTGCACATTAATGAATACGGGACCCCTGTTAGCATTACGATTTCTATGTGGAAACCGAGGTTGGAGAATCGAGGTTTAGATCATGGGATTTTGATTACGATATCGTTGTATTATCGTGATTGTGTATTGGTGTTAGATTTGTCTATCGCATACTCAACTGTTTAATTAACGAGCTGTATGATTATTCCTTACTCAGCTTTGCTGACCTTGTTTTCCTTGTCTAAATTGTACCCTATTTTATCGGGGGCCTGTGATGATCCAATTGGTATTTCCTACCTTTTGGGGAGCAGCTAATCGTGCAGGTTAGATTGTGGTGTGGTGACATTACGGATGCATGAGCGGGATGGGTTGAGTGACGACACACTACACTTAGACGATTGATTAATATTATATATCGTTGCGACGTAATACTCTGATTCTAGTTTGGATTATTCCTT
This sequence comes from Agrostemma githago, assembly GCA_958450325.1. Lineage (NCBI taxonomy): Eukaryota > Viridiplantae > Streptophyta > Magnoliopsida > Caryophyllales > Caryophyllaceae > Agrostemma > Agrostemma githago. Next base: position 72,447,301 of record OY288247.1, on the reverse strand, counting down.
TTGACTTTTGGGACTTCTTTTGTAACTTGGAACAATTCGACTTGGGTTTTAAATTTCAGTATCTGGTTGGATTGATTGTATTGTGACTACTACCTCGGGTCTAACCGAGATGGTAACACCTTTATTTACTCGGGAATGTCTTGGTAAGGCTCTTGTGTAAATGGGGGTGTTACACCGTCTTTTAGCGACCGAGTCAAACCCGGTCAAAGATATTTTCTCGAGACATACGGACCAGCCGTGTCATCCCACGAGTCCGTTTTGAGCTCAAACACTACAAAAATCAGCTACACAAAATATTAAACAATTCCGTTAAGGGTAGAATTCGATCTCCAATAGGATTCCTATCCGAACGCCCGATCAAACACTCGACCGAGCATCAAATACTCGGCCGAGCAGCCTTGTTTCAGCCGGCTTCCATGCCTTCTTCACCAAGCAAACGGAATTCTCATTCCTCCCAACTTCTTACGTTTCCTATCCAAACCGGTATTTCTTGTTGTTCAAGCAAGAATACCTCTTCTAGTTTCTCTCCTATAAATAGGACCCTCTCATCAACACAATAGAGACATTCAACTTCCGACATTAAACATTGAAGATTCATACGAAAATTCATAACTCATACCCACACACCTAGCATCGAAAGACCGATAGTACCACCCGAGATCACGCCGCCTAAACCCAAAGAAATCGGCCACCTCACCCGACACCCTACACGTCCAAAAACCACCATCAACTCACCTACTTTACCTCGACGCTCCCGTGTCTAAGCCACATTCCGACGAGCCCCGTTCCGAGTAAACAAAGCATGTAGGTTGAGGGTATAAAATAAATCTCATATTCTCCTTTCTCTCTCCCTTCCTCTCGTCTTTTTTCTTCTTTTGGGTCGTTGGTAGGGCTGTGCAACCGGTCCGACCCGGACCGGACCCGGTTGGACCCGGATCCGGAATCACCAAATTCCTTGACCCTGGACCCGGACCGGAAACCAAAATTCTGACCCTGGTCCGGCCCGGAAAATACCGGGTCCAACCCGGACCGGTCCGGTTTTGACCCGGTTTGACAATGTTGTGAAATTTGAGAGTTTGCTACTGCAGTAATCAGTAATCATACATTATAAATCAGTAATCATCCCTTAATCTGGAAACGAAATAAAAATAATAAAAATCATAAATCATAAATCTGGAAACAAAATTGATCTAAAACCTGAAAAACGAAATCATACATAATAAATTGACCCTTAATCTGAAATCATAAATCAAAACGAAAACGAAAAAACTGAACAAAATAAACGAAAACATACTTTAGGAAATAAAAAAAGAGGGTCCACGACGGAGGGAAGTGCGTCGGACTGTCAGAGGGAAGGAAGAGCAGCGCCGGCGGAGGAGCAGCGCCGGCGGAGAAGCAGCGGCGGCCGGCGTAAGACTTAGGGTTAGGGAGTGGAGGAGGGGAAAGGGGAATGTGTGAGTGTGAGGACTGAATGGCAAAATGCAGAAGACAGGAAGATGGGCCGAAAAATTGGAGAAGCCCATAACACAAAATCCAATTCAGGGTTTTCGGGTCTGGACCGGAAAAATCCGGGTCTGACCCGGTCCGGACCGGAACCCGGAATCAATAATTTCCATGACCCGGGGACCGGCCCGGTTTGGAATATTCTGGGTCCGGACCGTACTATTCCGGTCCGGTCCGGTCCATTTTTCCGGTCCGACCCGGATTTTGCACAGTCCTAGTCGTTGGTCCGTCTTTATTATGGGTCATCGTCACATCTTCTAGTTTCAATAATATCGATATTACGAACTATTTTTATACAAAACAACGTTCTTAAAATACGATATCGATTATCTAGTCGAATGTCGTATAAAAAAAGAACTAAATCAATCTCGTTGATGCTAAAAAATCGTCCTTTGATTTTAAATATAATATGACGGTTTTGACGCGGAGAGAATCAACATCTTTTTTGTTCGATTTGTTTTCAAAACGATTTTCTAAAAGACGTTTTCTTTTCTAAAAAAAAAACTGTTCCGAATATTCGATATCGATTTCATAATCGAATATCGAATATAACGAATGTCGCTAAATTAAATCGAGTATAAATCACGCAATATTCGTACGCGATTTAATAAAGCGATAAATTTTTCTAAAAAAACAATTTCGAAAACAGCCCGGGACGCGAGTCGCGTGCATCCCGGGCGAGCCGCCTTCTCGCGCGAGTCGCGCTCTTCCCGAGCGACTTGCGTGACCTCCTGAAATCCGCGGCATCGAAACTCAATTCCGTCTTATTTTAACATCTTTGCTTTATTAAAACGACGGTTTTCCTTGGCATATTATAGGTTTCGATAAATATTTTTAACCTCGGTCATTACGCGAATAAACTTTTCAAAATCATGCATGTTATCGTATATATTTCTTATTCGATTTATAACCCGTTACTAACTTGTTTGTTCATGTTTGTAGCAATTTCTTTTCATTATTTGTATTATTAGACTAAAATGAACCTCGCATGCTAAAATACAACTTTGACGTTAAACTTTAGATGCATTAAATCGACTTAGCAACCCATTCAATTATTCACATGCTTAGGAAAAATAATGTTTGCATATCATTTCATCGTTCAACTAACGCGCGTATTAAAACATCAAACGATATCTTAGTAGAGGCCGCTATGTGCGGGCGGGGTTGGGTGTTCTTTGTGAACTTCCCAACACGTACCCTCACCCCTTACTCAGAACCATGGTTTCCGGATGTCCGAATCCATTGGCAAACGAGAGTCATTCAATACACGATATCCGATAATGTCGGTATCGGTATCAAATGCAAAGGGACGAACCCAATAAACTCTGACATCGGAAATGAGCCATATTTTGTACATGGCCCACTGCGACATAGAGTGGGTTCGAACGGGCCCGAACTCCCACAAAGTTCAGTGGCGACTCCACTTCGATTTAAATTTCAATTCGACCCATCTCATATGGAGATTCATTCGCCTCACCAAACCCGCGCGTGGTCGCGTCGGGGTGGACCTATGTCATGTCCACAGAGACGTATCGGAATCTATCGAAACTGGTTCTATATTACATTTTCTATCGTGTCAGAGCGTTCTAATAATCATTATTAGACATTATATTACTATTGACAAGTTTTCGCCAAAAGAAAACATTTGCATTTATACAATAACTTTCACCTCTATTAAAACTAGGTAAAAACGACCAATTTTGAAAGTATTTTTTTATCAATCGGGTTAAAAGACTTCTTAATGATATATGAGTTAAATAAGTCGGGTTGACTCATAAAAAAAAACAGATGGAGTGAGGCATTTGAGTAAATGGATTGGATTTTAGTTGAGAGGGTGATGAGCTATTTAACATTGTCACACACCACAAACTCGACACGACATGATTAGTTTGTGGAGGTAAGTTTGAGTTGGCTGATTAAAGTGGTGCTTAGCTTAAACGTTTTTTTTTTCCTAATTGACATACAAAAGATATGGTTTTAAAGAGAAAGGAGGAGTAATTGGTTAATTAATTGAGGTTTATTTGGTACTTGGTAGGGACTTAAGAGTATATTGGAATATATTCTGAAAGGTAGAGAGAGCAGAGCCCTAAAGCTGGGTGATTCTGATAGATTTGAGAGACAATACTACTAATAATAACTTGCTTGAAGAGAGATAATACAGTAGCAGTGAAAATCCTGAGTGTCACTGCTGTATGTGTATGTGTATGTGTATCTATCAAAACTCAAAAGAGAAAGATAGAAACAAACAAACTCAATGCAGCAGAGGCAGCAGTCATCGGGAACCTAATACTTTCACTCCTCACTCACTACTCCTCTTTATCTGATCTCATCTCTCACCCCATCCAGCCCAGCCCACTGCATTGCATTCATAGCGTGCTCGTCCCTGCTCTCCTCCCACTAAATCGGAAAATAAGATTATACACCTAGTTGTACTGTTATTGTCTAACGAAGGAACCAAGGTAAAGTTGTTGAGTTTTTTTTTTCATATTTAATGAACTTATACAAGTTTTTGAACTGAGTTATTATTTTTTGAGATTGAACATTTATATGATTTAACCCAACAACTTTACACTAAAGTTCAGAAAATTTACAGGAAAACGCAAAACCTTTAAAATAAAGCTCATAAAATTAGTTGTATAATCTTTTCATTGGACTAAATCCCACCCAGAAAAACTACTACTCAGTATTTAATACTCCGTACGAATTAATGTTATATATTTGTGACGAATATATCCATCGTGATGTTATAACGACTCAAATATTAATCTTTCTGTCTCGGTCATTGATTGTCATTTGATTAAAATAATCCTCACGTATAATATAAAAGGACTACAACAAATGAGCGAGATGGAGGGAGTAGTAATTTACGTAGAAAATGACAAAAGCACATGACTTAGCTTGGTTAGAGAAGAACAATTCTTTGTTATTTTCTACGTATCTAAATTGATGATATTTGATCCATTACAACATTGCAACCGATATCTCCGTCACAAGGAAAACTAAATGTCCATTTAATTATGTTCTACATTACTTATTTGACCAAATTCTCATTTTTTAACGACTATATCTATAACAATCACGACTTTGTAGATATAGACAAATAATTTTGCTACGAAGTCTCCATACAAATCTTATTTACCCATGTGTATAGCTCTCACGGTGCTGACTATAGGGTTGCCATGGTTATACCCAATTATCCATTATTTGTCGAAAGGAGACTTGTTGCTAGAGATGGAAGTTGGCACGATCCAACAAGACTCACGACTCATTCAATAAGGTACGAGGCCACTTTAATACAACACGACACGTTATGGGCCATGCTTGGGCCGCAGTTTGAAAAAAGGACTGTGCTTAGGCATGACCTAGTCTTGACACGTCCAAAATGTAAAGAAATAAATAATCATAAATTTGAGAAATAGGTTAAACATGTCTACAACACGATACAACATGACGCATCATGGGTTGTGGCCCTGCCTAAGTCGCCCTCTCTTGACACTGACACGACACAATGTCCACTTCCCGTGATTGGGACCGTGCCATTTTTTTTCTCAAGGCACCATGAATTGACACAAGGCATGGCACACTTCCATATATAGTTCCATCTCTACTTGTTGCTCATCACGTAGCAATGTTATGTTGCTGAATTTCTTGATTTCCCCCCTCTCATTCAATTCACACACAAAAGTCCGTATAACTTTATTTCATATGCAAAAAAGTGTAGTATATATGAAACAAAAGCAAGGAATAATAATAAGGGAAGATGAGATAATTAAAATGATGGAAGTAGAGATAGGAGAATAGTATAGATAGATAGATAGAGGGATGAAGAAGATGAGGACAGACAATTGAGGAGGGAAGGAGGGAGAGAAGTAGTGTATCATGCAGTTAATAAACCAGTGGATTTTTCTTAGGATTTTGCTGTAAAAAGCCTGATTTTTGTGTAAGCTTCAAATCCGGGAGACACCCCCTCCCCTCCCCTCCCTCCTTCACTCCCTTCTTTTGCTCTTTATTGTTCTTTTTTTTTTTTAAAACACAAACATAGAGAGAAGAGTAGAAAGAGGAAAGGGCAAACAGTGAACATAAAAAGACACAAGACAAATGGGTGTCTTAATGTTTTTACTGCTACAACATTTTAATTTCCCTTCCTATTGTATTGTGAGTAGCCAAATTCTGGTTAAACATATGACGGATCAAATAATACTCTTTTGAGTAGATAAAGTTAAAATCATGTGTTATCCACTAACTTTGTCTTTTTTAATCTAATTGTATTATTTGACTCGTTATCGATTTGTCACGGATATATCCGTTATAAGGGAGACTTACTCTTATTAGTATTTCCTTCTCTCACTAAGATTTTTACCCTTTTCCTTAAAAAGGAAATTCATTAAGATTTATCATTTCAAAACTTTCTTTATTTCTGTTAATTACTTTTTATGATTTGACTTCTTTAACTCCACCGAACAATTTACCACACTTCATTATCGATTTCTTAATCATGAGTCATTTGAAAGTGAAAAGAACATCGTTGGGGAAGGAGTAATATAAATATTGTAAGTAATTTATTTTACTCAAAGGTGACATCTTTTCCCATGGGTTTCTAGAGATAGAGATAGAAAATATTATGGAGCATAATAATAATATGATTGAAAATAATAATAATGGATCATTATATCCTATGATGATGATTCCACCGTCTCTATCTCATCAACACCATCAAAATCAAAATCAAAATCAAAATCACAACTCACATCACAACAATAACAGTAATAAGATAGGAGTATTGTGTAGTAGCTCTTCAAATATTGGAGGTGCATCAGTAGCATGTTATGATCATCTCATGGGAATGGAGGAGACTACCCATCATCATCATCATCATCAACAACAACAACAACACCAACACCATGCTTCTCACCAGAACAACAACATGATTAACAACAACACTAATAATAATAATAGTAGTATTAAGGCTAAGATTATGAGTCATCCTCATTACCCTCGTCTCTTATCTGCCTTTCTTAACTGTCAAAAGGTTGTTTTATACTATTCCCTCTTTCTTAATTATCTGATCTTCCACTTCTTACTTCTCCGATCTAAAGCTCTTATCACAATATCGTCTCATATACTGTACTCTATAATCTACTATTAAAATCTAAATGGTAATCACTATTATGTCAATGAACACCGTTTTTGGAAATTAGTGTTTGATGAAATACCAAAACACAGAACATTAAGACAGCAAAAGCGTCTTGAATTGGGCTAGTATTTGACATTAAAAATGATCGAGTATATACACTATTCTTCTATAATCTAAAAACTGTATTTGAGTTGAATATAGTATTTCACAAAGACAGTTTAATATATACTCCGTATGTATGTTACTAGCTAGGATTGAGTAGGATGGAGTGTAAATAAACCCTTGTTAGTTGACTGACTATAAACACAATAATAATATCTTAGTATGAAAGTGACTAGTCTTATGGAGTATTTGTCTTCATATAGGAGTATGATAATAAACCCTTGTGTACATATTAACCGTGAGATTCATCGAATTTAATTCTTATCCGCAATATTTTAAAAAAAATTGTTGGGAAATAGTATGATGATTAGCCCTAATTAATTAATTAAGCAGGTGGGAGCACCGCCGGAAGTGGTGGCAAGATTGGAGGAGGCAGAGGCAATGACGATGAATCAGCAGCAGAGCAGGGGCGGTGGAGGCGGTGGTGGAGGATACATAGGAGAAGATCCAGGTTTGGATCAGTTTATGGAAGCATATTCTGAAATGCTAACCAAGTATGAACAAGAGTTAACGAAGCCATTCAAGGAAGCAATGGTTTTTCTTTCAAGGATTGAGTCTCAGTTTAAAACCCTAACCCTTTCTTCCTCTTCAGATTCTCCTGCTTCTTCTGGTCAGATCATCCACTCACCCTTCTCTCTCTCTCCTCTTTCTTTTTGATTTAGTTTAGTGCTAAATAAATTAATTAACCTCATCATCATCTTATTATTATTATAGGGCTAAATAAATGTTGGATTTATTTTGTAGGTTGATTATTATATTTGCATGTGCATGTTTCCAAGATTAAGTAGCTAGATCTTGGAAATAAATCTTGGAACTTTAATAAACTTTTTAATTTAATTTAATTTTCTTTATCATGGGTTGGGTTGGGTTGGGTTGTCCATTCTCGTTGCTGCTTCTGCTTGATTGATTGTGTTGTAGGGTTTTGCAGCCTAATTATTATAAAAATATCAAATCACAAATATACTCACTCTTGCAGCAAATCTGCAAATGCCTATGCTCTATCTATCTACTGGAGTGAGTATCTATCTAGGATGGAGAGGAGGCATCTCCATCCTCTAGTGTGTTTGATTTCTTGAGTAATTAATTAAGTTTGTCCCTTTTAAAAATGGTGCTTCAATGACCTCACAATAAGAATCTTCTATTCTATTCAAGCTACCTACATTTGGTTTATTTATTTATTAAGCTTTATTTTGCCTAATTATTTTATCTACTTTGTAGCGCCAAAGAGATGCTATCATCCAATCATCTTTTTCCTTCAACAACCCAAACTTCATAATTAATGTATTTTTTTCAATATCTAATCTATTCATAAAGTTGTCTTGGGCCGGGTAAAGCGGTGAAATAGCAATGGATAGATTATACAACCAGTTTCTATGTACAACTGTTTTTGTGATTTTAAGTGCTACCACAAAGTTGTTGAATTTTGTTGTAAATTTTCCGAGTTGTTGGAAAGTTGTTGAGCTAAATCAGATAAATGTTTTCCTTAAAAACTTACAACTTAGTTGTAAATCAATATACATATAAGCTCAATAACTTTGAGGTGGTTGTACATGCAATTGGTGTTATAATACTACTCCCTCTATATCTATATGTTCGTCTATGTTCGTCCATTTTTAATATAATAATCTTCACATATATTAAACAAAGTGGTGTTCCATAAACATGAACATATAGATACGAAGAAAGTACTAGTTTTCCATAAAATAGTGCTTCAATTTCATAAACATGAAGAGTCTCATATGAGATGATATCTATTCTCTTATTCTCTAGTACATGACACATGTTCCTAGTTGTAAGCCTTGTTTGAAGGGTGGTGTTGCGATACGAAGTAGTCTTTCCATCTTGGTCATTTGTTTACCTTTTACGAAGTAAGTATATTATTTGTGAGAACAAACGACGGAAGGAGTATCTTTGTTGCTTCTCTTCCATTATTGCTTTGATTGTTTATTTTACATCACTATTGAAGTACTCCAATAAGCTCGACAAGGATTGTTATTTATTACTCGTACTTTCGATTTCAGTTTCCCCGTCAACTTCTTCCTAAAGAAAAGTCCTCGACTTTGTTTTGTTAGTACTCCATAATACTCCTATATTAATACTTGTATGTATGTGAGGATGTTCTATACGTACAAATATACAATCAATCTCCAATAACTTGATTGCTCCTTAAACGAATAAGGTATGAGAACTTCATAAGCGTGTCATATGAGTTTTTATCCAATCTCTTTTCAATTGCGTTGAATTTGATAAATATTCTCCAATACTCATATTTATAGTTGCACATAAATGGTAGGTTTGGCAGATCTAGAATTGGAAAATGATGCATGATAGACATAAGAGTTTCATGAAATGGGGAATCTAAGGAAAACAGTATGCTATTGCTGGGGGAAGTGATTCAAGTGTTTTTTTTTTATCAATTACTCATTATAGATATACTTCAATCATCCAATTAACCAACCTTGTAATTGTAATTGTAATTGTAAGGTAGTCCGTCAAAAACTACACAGAAACATATACCGTAAATATCTTAATCTAGTGATTAAGACAGATATATGTACTGTGGATAATATATCTCAGGTTCAATTTTGTTGTCGTTATTATAATACTACGATTAAGTAGGGAGTAGTAATTATGTAAGATGGGTGAGGGGGTGAGGTGAGTGTATTTGATTGATAAGAAATGGGGGAAGACATGGTATTTCATGCATTTAGGCGGTCTTTTATTGTGTCAAGTAATGTCACTTCAATTCATAAGTCATAACTATTGCGTGGGACATTCGATAAGCAAGCTAGCAAAAGAGAGAGCTGTCATGGACTCATATATGTATATAAAGAATCTCATCACATCCTACCCATTGTCCCATATTATAGCACTTACTCCCTATTATGTACTACGACTACTCACTTTGTTGATTACTTCATGCTTATTTAATTCAATTGATTTGATTTGATTTGATTAAACATAATTACCTCTTTTATAAGGTTATTCCCTTTAGTGTAAGACAGTATTATTATTTGACTTGTAGCCTTGTAGCAATGTGCTACAATTGCTATATATGGACGATCCTTATTCTTCTCACAAACTAAAAAATAAATTAAAATAACATAAATCCAAAACGGTGGTTAATGTGATCTATTAGACGGCTTACAATATGAGTAACTGAATCATTTTAAGACAATTAATTGTACATTCCTATCATAAGTATACTGATACTGATACGAGTATCATGTTTTTTCTATTTTAGTTCAATAAAGAGCGCACCTAGTCGCATTAGGATTTGAATCTGAAACCTACTGAACATGATATATAGTCTTAACCACTAGGTTAAAATATCATCTGTTATACGAGTATCATTTTGAGAGTGTGTTTGACATGTTTAAACAAAATGAGAGGATTAAACTGTTGGAGTAGTGCTCCAAAATTAATGGATTAGTGGGTGGTTAATGTTTTGTTAGTGGGTAATTTTATTCAGATAATGCTCATTGAAAGGTTTTAGCTTTGTTATTGTTTTTTGAGCGAGTTAATACTAAAACTTTTCATTTCCTTTCCTCGCTGAACTCAAGTGGGTCATTTAATTGTGACAGGAATGTGTGGGGAGATGGGTGAAAGGAATGGATCATCGGAGGAAGACATTGATGTAAACAATAACCTGATTGATCCTTCGGTCGAAGACTGGGAATTGAAAGGGCAGCTGCTTCGTAAGTACAGTGGATACTTGGGAAGTTTGAGGCAGGAATTCTTGAAGAAGAGGAAGAAGGGCAAACTTCCCAAGGAAGCCCGTCAACAATTGCTTGATTGGTGGAGCCACCACTACAAATGGCCATACCCCTCTGTAAGTCCCCTCTCCCTCTCCATCTCCATCTCTATCTCTCGCCTTCATTACCCGTCCAGCCAATTATGATATCGATGAGTTTTGAAGCTAAGTTATACTCCGTAGGTAACACCTGCATTAATAAGTGCATTATTGTTAGTACTTAGTACTAATATGTAATGTAGTAAAAGTGGCTTGTTCATGAATCATGATTTGTGCTTGCATTGTTAGACCTAGCCAGGCCTGTCAAAAGCTGACCGGTGTTCGCAGCCTGACTCAAAAATAATCACTATAACCCATTGTTTTCAACCCAAACACAAGCTTTTGAACAAAACCAACCTGAAATAACCCGTAATAATTGGGTTGGGTTGACCCATTGGATCTATTCCTTTTGAAGACAAGCTGCTGCTGCTACTACGGAGTACTCCGTATATATTTTTAGAAATAGATAGTGCTCCATTTGTTTTCTTTTAATTAAGTGTCATTATCATTTTTCGAGACAACTGGACTCTTTTTCATATCTCTCAAAATATTTAAAATGTATGCTCATATTTAACGGATGATCTTTTCAAAAAGAATTTTACGTGTAATTTTCATAATTTTTCAATTAATATATTTATGTAGAAATTGAATTCAATAATACTCGTCTTGTAAAATGAAAACGTCAAGTATAATACCAAAAAAAATTGTGCCCTACCAAATGGGTAGAAGTGTAGAACACTTAATACCCGGAGGAAAGTAATACTATATTTTTATCAATTTTAAAGCATGATTTACCCTCAGATTAGTCAAATGGATCCATATAGATCTAATTCAATAATACTCCCTCCGTTTCAAATTACATATAAAAAACATTCCTAAAATAGAAAGGCAAACAATTCATTGAGACGCCCCAATATGAAATAAGCAAACAATTCATTGGGACGGAGGGAGTACTCTATATTTATTTAAAAACTTTAAGAATATCTACTACGTACTGTACTATTTACTTCTAATAAAATAATAAAGAAAATAAACCGTTGTAAAAGGTTTGGATAATTTGACTTGTATTATAACCTAACCCGACTCAAAACCTGTATAAACTCGACTTGTACAACCTTGTATTTACGTAACTGAAATGCACTCGGCCCGTATTTCAAAATAAGTCGGATTATTTTTGTGCTTGGTTACGGGTACATTTTTAAAGCGTTATTATTCCCTCATTCATTGTTTTTCGTTATATTTTCATGAATATACGTGGATAATAATTTTGATAAAATAACTGATTGTCGGTAATGTTGTGTCTTATTCATCACATAAATTGTGTTTATATAGATATTACCAAGAATTCGTACCGGGATAAAATCATACTCCGTAATAAATTGTAATAAAACAATATATTATCTAGTATTTATGACTTTATGAGTATTGAAATATCCAAGTATCATATCGTAATATTCCTAATAATTTTATTGAAATGTGACAAAAAAAAGTGTCATAGTTCATGAAAGAGTATTATCAAGTCCCTAGTCGATGAACGGGGCCGTTGGATAAAACTAGGTTTACATTTAGGTGACCTATCATCTTATAAAAAACGTAGCAAATTAAACGTCACATGAGTTGTAGAATTGTCGGTTTGTCACATAAATGATTATGAGTTTTTGTTTAATTTGGTGTTTTTTCTTTTATCCTTCATGGAGTATTTTGGTCACATTATTTTTGATATTAATCAAATATCGTAGAGTAATAATCAGCATTGCAGCAGATAGTGTACCTAAAATGCAATAACCAGTAGGAGTAGAAAGAATAGATTTCGGAATGAATGTATGTAGACCCAGTATGAGTATGTAAATGGCTAATAAAGTCGATGGTGACGACATTGACAGGAATCACAGAAGGTAGCGCTGGCGGAGGAGACGGGGTTAGATCAAAAGCAGATAAACAACTGGTTTATAAACCAGAGGAAACGGCATTGGAAACCATCGGAGGACATGCAGTTCGTGGTGATGGATGCAGCAGCGGCGGCAGGTGGTGCTCATCCCATTCCCAGCAGTAGCTATAGTTACATGGACAATAATACTACTAATAATAATGATGCCCTACCAGTAGCAGTAGCAGTAGCAGTACCCCATCATCCTACTTTCCCCATGGATCTTCTTCATGTTCCCCCAACCCTCATATAAACTTAATTAATTAAGTAATACCACTACTCCCAACTAATTAATTAATTAAGTAATTAATCCCTATATATATGACTATTATTATTATTATTATTAAAATCTGATCGATCGATAGCCCTTGTGGGTTGGTTCTAGTCTTCTAGACTTATGGGTACGTGAATGAGGTGCTCATTATATAATTTTGTAACTTAATTAATACGGAGTACTTACTTATTCTCGTATGTTCTTCATTTTCCTTGATATTTATATACTCCGTATTTGGTTAATCCTACTCGTACATTTGAGTTTTCAAAATGTGATTAAAAGTAGAGCGACATGAATTGTGATATACCGATACATATATATGGCTATGATGTAACTTAATCTTATGAACTTTTTGGTCTTTTTATATGGAGTAATTCTCAAAGCATATCAAACTACGTGTCAAAATAACGTAAAGAAATGACCTTTAGCTCTTCAAACTCTAAAATTGGCTTACAAGAGTTTGTGAAATACCCAAATACTCCGTATAATTTATTTTCTGGTGTCTATACCAACCAACCAACCTGCCCTATTCTTCTGAGAAATTTGACTGCACCTTTAAAGCTAGAAGTCTCCCTGAACAAGGAGAATAAATGTACAAATACGAGTATATCTCTTCATATCCCACATTCATGGCAAGAGTAGTTTGCTTATGATCGGAAAGGAACCAAGTTCCATAGCCATGAAGATATATACTCTTTCCGTCTCAGTTATTTATTTAACCACTTTTATATTATTTGCAAGAAATATTTATAATCACAGTAAAGAGACTACAATGCAACAAATGGATTCAAAAGACGACTAATGAACAAAATTAACTTTTCATTTTTCGTTTAGGAAGATGCCCAAAATATGACTAAATAAAATTCCAATATAAGAGGATGAATTAGGGACCGGAAATGAAAAGAGAGAACTTCGAGAGTGGGTGAGTTTGGGAGGGACCAATGAGACTACCGCGAGTGAACAGCAACAATATCTGAGCTTCCATACAAATTACCAGCAACAAATATCGAGCTGGAGCATCTAAGATGAGAGAAGTAACACATAACACAGGCTAGCAAATTGCAAATTGAGGAAATCAACCATGGCTAAACTGGAATCATCTTTCTGCACAAATTTTACACTACAAGTCATACGTGCAAGGCTCAGGGAGATAATCACACACACATATTACACTCATAGTTTTCTGCTTACTACGTTCATGATTCACATTTCACAAGTACAAGTCTCACAACACGGTTAGTAAATACAGGTGCGACTCCTTGAGCTTTGCTTAGGGCAAGGGCACGCTAACATGCATAATCTTCGCATTTTCATGTCTGTCTCACCGCTTCCTCCGTTTGCTCTCCGTCTGCAAAACCATCACTTTTAGTAATGTTGTTTATATTTATATAATCCCATACTTCAGTAAAATCCTCAAATCTATTTCACAAACACATACTTCACTGCCTAATTTTTTACTGCAACATTTGAATTGAATGTGATTTCAGAGGAATATGAATAGCATAAGTTTTTATTTATAAGACGGATAAATATTAAAGTGAGGATTAGAGCGAAAAATATATAATGAGCAACGGAAAAACACAGTGAAGTGAGAACATCTGAAATTGACATGTGAACAACATATGGACTAAGGAGCTTCACTACATCGCTTGTCGCACCAGCAACCATCAAGCCAGATTATTGACAGAATCGAAGATGCTTGCACAAATCAAGCAAGAATAGATAGACAATGTCAGCAATGATGATGATGATGATTTTGTAGTTAGTTTTCCTATCCGTAATCACGGAGCAAACCATTTATTAGTTTTGACGTAGTAAATAATACAAAACATGAATCTCAACACGGCTATTAAAAGATTATGAATGAGACGATTGAGAACATGGCGGTATGCGTAACAATCAAAATGCCCAAAAAAGTTTTTTTTTAAAAAAACATTGAACTAGTGAGCTCTATAGGGCAAGATGGTAAAGTCAGTAACTATCTACATTTACGCCAAAAATTATATAGGAAGGTCAGCAATGCTTTAAGTTTAAAGGCCAAAAGACTGAAGCAAGTATAGAACCATTGTCGTCACAAAGTCAAGTGTTGAGCGTTTTCTGCTGCGAAGAACAGTTCAACACTGAGTATTCAACAATCAGGAGGGTTTGTTTAAGACAATGAGACCATAAAAGCCCTGCAATTGTGAGTTTGTGACCAACGCAACGCATGCAAACATTTATCAGAGTAGGCGAAAGATAAACCTTGCCATCTGCCAGCTGTGATACAGAAAAGGAGTTATTGGCTCTTTTGGGGTCATGTTCAGCAACACAATCTGAGCACAAAAAGTGATCCAACTTCTTTGCTTCTTCAATTGACATTCCCATGCACGAAGGATGGAACCTAGAACCATAACAGGATTTATACAGAATCAGAAATTCATAGAGACAAACAATTGTTCATAAGCCTCAGCAAGTTCTATCATGGACCAGATCCTAACGTTGGTATGGGGCGGACCTTAACCGAACAGAATAGATTTAAATTTGGTCCTAGGTTCTCAAAATTCATAACTTAGATTATAAGTCTAAGACCAAAACTGATCTAGGTATACTTCACATCCATCAAGCTTAGCTTATATATATGGAACAGTAGTCAAAAAGAGGGAATCTGTAATATCCATTAAATATCTACGTCCAACTCTTAGATGCAGATTCTGTAATAGTAGTAGTTTGTTTATGGTAACAAGGGTTGCACTTGCCCTTATATGTAATACTAGTACTCTAGTAGTTTAATTACTGTAATCAAGCTCATATATATTCACCTCAGGTAATATCTAAAGGTTGAGGATCCAAGACCGGTTAGCCGACCCCAAATCTTTTTGGGACTAAGGCTCTGATGTTCTTGTTGAGGATCCAAGACCGAACTTAACTTAATTCCATAGTTTCTCAAAATCAAACTAGATTTAAGACCAATTTCATACGGAGTAGCTGCCAAAAAAATATTTACAACATGCTGAAATCAATGTCTACTATATCAGACTCTCGAAACCAAATTATATCTTTAGTAGCCAATTGACCCCTAATCCGTCGATTCTGACAAATCTCCTTAATTTCTGCTACAATCATCCTAGGATGTTACAGCACCCCGTCAATCCGACTCTTACTACGCTGATGCCAGATGCGATAAATGGCTGCATTAAATGCAGCACGACCAACCTGATACTGGAATCTAGTGCCACGAAAAAAGAGAACTCTTAGTATTACAGAAACTCCCAACATTTTCGAGAGGCATAGAGTTAAACCCTAACCCACATGCTAAATCAGCACTCCAAAAAAAATGTCCTATTATAGAGCCTAAACCTTGAGTATCCTGTAATATAGGCCTGAGGCTGACATTTAATTCATGTAATTTGCAAGTATTAAGATGATGCAAAAAGGAAAGGATGAATCGCATTTTTCAAGCCATTTTCATTACCAGTCCTTGCAACCCTCACATTGGACCATAAGATCATCTGGGTTATACGGCATTTCACATTTGCAATACCTACAAAACGAGAGGGAAAACAGCATAAACCAAATCAGAACCTAAATGTAACAACAACAAAACTCGACTAGAAAACAACAAGAGACGCCCTTTTTCTGTGAAACTCACACAGCAACTCGATCAGGAGTAAAAGCGCCTGTGGCAGCCTTATATTCAAATCTACAGAAGTAATCATCAGCACCGACATTCTCAAGCTTAGTGTAGTTCTTGAAGGAGTGAACAGTACACTTCCCTTCAATTGTATGGGCACTCTGTACATCATTATGGTCAGACAAAAACAGTTCTTTTGCCCCATGAAATTGTCTCCTTCCACCCATTGATTCCTCTGGCCTATAGTACCACCTCACTTTCACCTTCACGTTGTTCCGATTGTCGGCCTCAATCTTTTCAACACGAGCCACATATGGCGGCTTCCCAACGTCCGACGGTCTCATCAAAACACAATCCCCAGCTGAAAAATCAACCCCATTTCAGAAATGAATGCATCTAATACCACATTTCCAACACACACCCAAAAAAAATCAATAATATCTAGGCAAAATGAAGAACTTTTTTCCCCAAGTTACAGAAACCCATCATGCCCAAAATCTGTAAGATCAAGTCAACAACAAAGATCACAACTTTCTATCAGAAAATTGATGAACCTACCCAAAAAAAACCCACCCCACAATTCTTTTACTACCAATGAATTCCAATGGCTTCTTCAAGGGACGTACAATTTACAAACAGTAGAGCAAATAATCATAGCAAAAAAAAAACGAAACTTGTTATAAAAAAAAGAGAAAAAAAAAGAGAGAGAAATGAAAAGGGTAAGTGGGAAATGACCTCGGACAACTTTGTTGGTGCCTTTAATGGTATAAGAGTCAAGGTCACGTTTGCCAGGTCGAGTTTTGGCCATTGATGAAGAAAAATGAAGGGGGTTTAAGGTGGAAAGATGGAATCTTTGAGCAGAGAAAAGGGAAATTAGGGGAATAAGAGTAGATGAAGAACCCTAGAAAGGAAGGAAGGGGTTGGATTTGGGGGAACTGGAGCGTATGTGAGAGAGAGAGAGAGGGAGAGAGAAAGAGATGGGATGAATGCCACACACTTTACTGTACTGAAACGGGAAGAAAATTGAAACCCAACAATATACTTACAATACACAGTTAGTGTAGAGTATAGAGTGTTATTTCAACAAAATTAAATGCTGTTTTTGCCATACTTGGGTCTGTAATCTTGTACCCCAACACTAAATCACACTATACTTTTTACTGTCAATCACTCCATTTTGTATGGTTGTCACTCGTCGTCGTCGGTGTCAGCTGTGACTTGGGCGATCTTCATCCAAGATGATGCTAGATTGCTAGGTAGGAGTACTAGGAGGGCTTTCGCCTATGATCGAAATTAATCGTAATTATATGATTCAGTATTTTGTATTCTCTCTTATTCAAACAAAGGTTTACCTAGAATCCGTCAGAGCAATCACAATGGGTAGTTCTTACCCTTGAAATTGTCAAAAGAACTCTATTTGATAAAGTTTGTCCATTGTGGACAAATGTTCTTACTATTTTTAAGAAGTTGGTTCTTATTTAAGAACCAAGTTTGTGTTCATTCAAAAAAAAAATTGGTCAATCCTTCTATATGACATGCAACTACCTACAAACCTAAAATCCTAGGCATGACTACTTTTTTGACTATCTAAGAACTTTAATTAAAGTTCTTCCATTGTAGATTAAAGTTCTAAGTTGATTGGGTTTGTCAAAATATGACATGCCATTGACAAACTTTATGTCCATTGTGATTGCTCTCACAAGTTTTAACAAAGAGAGGGGAGAGTGAGTATTATTGATAATCAAAAGGTTTTTATGCATCCAACCAAATTAAAGCAGATGAAAAGCAATTGTATTTTGGGTAAATAGATGAATAATATGAGGATTAAGTTTATTAACAAAATGAGATTGTAAAATTTTGATTGGATGATCCGTGCATGGGAAGGGTATAACTTTGTTTCGATGGAAGCAAGTATAAATGTAGAATGTTCTCTTGCGAGTAAAATCTATTACGTGTTCCATGATCCTTATTATAGATTGATGTTTTGAATGCAAAATGAATAGGTTTTACTTGTTGGCGAGTAAACTACTTGTATGGTAAGATCTAGAGCCTCCTTGCATGTCCATACTCGGTGTAACACCCTCAATTATCCAAGCTCACTAAACACCAAGATAAGTTGAGGTTTTACCGCATCTCGATGAGAATAAGGTAGTGTTAATCAAAATTCACAATATGAGAACGCCCTTACATTTATTACACTAACAAATTATTTTACAATTTAGTCCAACACAAAATATATACCGAGTAAAGTGGATATAAATATATAATTACTAAATGTGAAATATATCAATATAATGTTGTCGATTGTACTTCAATTGCAATAATTCTCAATCTTGTACATACAGCCAAATACTTCTAAGTAACTCCATCATAACATACCTTCATATACATTGCTTCTTAATTGATCAAAAATATCAATTGAAATCATCATAGGCCAACCAAGAGAAAATTGATGAACGACACGACGACGACACCACCACACACACTGCTGAACCCAATGTCCACCAAATTGCCCTTACTTCCCCATCACGACGAAGGAAGCTACTTATCGTGCTAATGCATAATCTCGTGATTTTCACGGGATGGAAGACTAGTTCTAGAAGTGAAATCATACACAGAATGTTTCGGCATAAATTGAATTAGCATTAGTGTAAGTTGTACAAAAATCTGATCAACTTCCCTGAAAAAAAAAATACACTAGTAATATGGTATGATTCAACTCATTGGTACAGTTATCAGCCTGAATACATTTGCCAAAACACAAATCGACATGTATATGCTGCCCCTTTGCCCTCTTTTGGGGGTATGAATGAATTTACACTTATAAAACTCCAACCTACATACATGTACTCTATTCCGACAAACACATACACTCTTTACACCTAGGATGCCGGTATATACTTCTGGCTGTTGGACGGCGATGCACTTGCTTAGTTTGCCTCACCGCCTTCCTCACTCTTTGCTCAAACACCTTCCACTCTATCGTTGAGTTCTTCAGGAATATGTCTGCAAGTCTGCGTTTATTTGGCCTAATTGTCGCCATTTGTCCTCCTCCATAGTACATTCGATATCCAGTTACTAGAGCCGACAGCTGGCTCCCTGAGTCTGTCATAGCGAACGCAGTGGATGCCGTACTGCCTATGAAGTCCAGCGCTGCCAACTATCAGATTAAAACAAACAAACAAACAGTAACTGATCAAATTTCCGACGTGTAAATCCAATCAATGGAGATGATCTTTAAGATGGTATTACCTGAGATGAAAAATTCTTGAACGGCTCAAGCTCGGATGGTGAGAGCAAGTTCTCTTTTGTAACCAAATGAGGATATAAACTCATCAAGGAAGTTAGCCTGGACGGTCCTCCATATATTTGAGCACCCGCCAGAAATATGTGAGTTTTGCGGTTAAACCCCAGGGCCGCCAACATCAGTACAGCTTCTTCAGGAGTTAATGGACACAGACCTTCTGACCTAAGTTCAGCGGGAGAGGGCAATCTGCACCATATTCACGGTAGATAGGGCTAAGCAAATACAGCTGGAAAGCTAAGTATAAAGCAAGAGCCATCAGTAAGGTCTCTTTCAAGTAGCGCTGTTCAATGGTAGGACAATCCATTCTACATGGCTAATTCGACTCGCAAAATACGTAAGCACTGACAATGCATTTTTTTTGCATTCACATAGGATAGGCCCCACATGCTTAATCATTGAGTCTAACCACCTAATTAAATCTCTCGATCAAAAGAAAGGGTAAGTGCAGAGTGCAAGTTGCCATGAATAATAAAGGCAGCGGCAGAACATACGTTTCAGTTTTCCTGAGAAGCGTCAATCCAGGGAAATGAATCTGGCGATATGCTTCCAGCTCTTTCTGCTCTTCTTCGCCCCCACCAAACTCACAAAGTGAATGAGCCACCATGTCAATTTCAAATCTCAGGTGCAAAGACAGATACTTTGGGCCATTTTTTCCCTTAATTTTTTGTTTTGCATATGGGCCGACTAGATAAGAATCTAATCGTCCGCCATATGATGAATTTTGCCTCATTCTTTGAAGAATTACTGCACCAGCTTCTTGAATCTTTGGAACAAATTGCAATGCGTAAAAGTTACATCTGCATCGGAGTCTCTGGATGAAGTCCTCAAATCAGGAAACTTAAAAGCAATGGAAACCAACCATGAAAAGAGGGGCTTGGGTTTATAAAGGCTAGTGGGTCCCTCTACTTCAGTGAATTTATTTTTGTAAATGAAGAGACAAAATTCAAACGAGACTAACTCAATCAGATGGGGGGGCATACATTATCAATCTTACTAGGAGTACTTGTGACTTTTTACCTGCAGCTCAAATGGAATTGGATCAAAGGCCAAGCGGTTTCCAAACCCAACAAAATGGAGGACTTTATTTCTCAATAAGATAGGAAGGATATTTTTGCGATAAAAACTAGGCTTGGCTTCCTTCATGATGTCTTCATCAGTAATCTGGCAGAAAGTGATCAAGTTAGAGAAGAGACTAACAATATTGGCTGATTATTCAAATACCTACAGGATAGTTTTTACTAATTTGAGCTGGTTAACTAACCACACTGTCGATGGCATCAAGATCAAGAGACCTTAGCTCTTCAGGAAGTTCCTTCACTATGCGTATATCAGGTTTCAAGTAGTTGACAAAATGCTCCTCCTGATAGATATCGCCGAATTGACTAAGAATTATGGAATATGACAGTCACTTTTCCACTTGAAGCACTTTATATCTCAAAACAACAAGCATTTGTCACTATGGTGTTAATAATTACAAAGCATCCACAATGACATTTAATTAATATTTAAGTATAGTTAACCAGCGCTTTGTCAAATAACAGAGTTTCTCGTATTATAGACTTGAATAGCAGGAAAGAGACCCAAATATTATACTCCCTCCGTATCTATATGTTCGCCCCCTTCCATATTGGCACAAGTCTTAAGAAATGATCATTACTCCGTATAATGCTAAAGTAATGCAAGTGCGGTTCAATTAGGAAAAAAGTTAGAAAAAGTGGATACATCATACATGTAAACATTTGATTGGATAAGAATGATACTATAAAGTAACTTTACAATGACATACTCCGTATATGGTAAATAAGTGAAGATATTAAGGATAGTATAAGAATAATATTTGACAAATAAGGAAATAAAATAAAGGGGACAAACATAAAAATATTACCCAAAGAGGAATAAGGGACGAACATATAGATACGGAGAGAGTATTATTTAAACTTGGAAGTCTAACCTCGAGTTAAAAATATTTATACATGAGCAATAGTTAATAGTTATAGTTATACTGTTATACACAAGTCTTTCGGTTATTGAAATTAATAAGGTTGCAAGATATGAGGATTATACCTGACATCCCTCCAAACACTGCTGTACATGAACTTTGGAAGAACAAGAGTAGCATTAAGTAACCGTGCAACAGCGACAGCATTGCACACCTGTTGTAAAAACAAAAAAGGAACTACATGAGCATAATAGTAAAACCCAAGCAGAGTACTAAACTACTACTGTACAGCTGTACTAGGATGACATCCTCCTTACAAACGTTTTTCGGGTAAGGCATATAACCACATTGGTGCCTTAAGATTTGTGCTAATTTCACTATGGTGCATGAGGCTTCGCTGATTCCACTTTCTTGAGCAAAAGATTCGAGAAACTTTCACTGTGGTGATGTGAAGTGTAGTGCCACTGACTTTCATCCAAAAAACAGTACTCGGCAATCTATAACCATAAAAGTGGCGTTTTGAAAATCTATGTACTCTATTAAGAAGAAAAACTTAATTAACCTACATACAATTTGACTATTGATACCTTCAGGCTTTTGATGTGAGAAGAATTCCCAAACTTCACGTCACCAAAGTGAAAACTATCTTAAGCATAAGGGGAACAAAGTGGTCATTTTCACGTAGTCAAAGAATTTATCCATCCCATATTTACTAACCCCATCTGTCTTTGATGGTCAACTAATATCAACCATGACCATTATCTTCTCCACATATATGAATAAAATGTAAAATTAGTCATGCTTAATTTATCAAAACAAGTAAGGAGTATTGACCATCAAAATCAAATGAGAACAATATAAACGGGATTGAGGAAGTAATCCTTTTCAAATAATATTACATTCAAACACGCTGAGCAACATAAATGAAGGAAAAGATGCTCACCGCAACTCTCTGCTGGTTTAACCCACCATTAGCAGTAAACATAACATAACCATTGTTTCCCTCTGATTAATGGCAGCAAAGCGCAAAGTAAATCAGGTGAAAGACAGGAAATACATTGTGAATAAAAGAGTTCAGAGGCTGCACATACCACTAGGTTTCCAGTCACGTTCTTCAGCACAGGGTTTCCAATTGGAGGCAAGAGCATAAGGCTCCTCCCACAATGCTTTCGGTTCCGGCTTATTTTGTCCCTACACATCATTGAACAAGTTATAGACTCAAAACAAACCAGGAGAAACATAAAAATCAGTGAGTCTTGTATGGATAATCTCATATTTAAGACCAACACAAATACTAGTATTCTCATTTGATTATATAGTTTATAAGTTGGTCGCACATGTAAGACCATATGATGTAGACTATGTAGTTAGTACGAAAGCATACCTCTGCCAAGGCATGTGCAGCTAATTTCAACAGTCTTCTGAAAGCTGTCTTTGTAGGCTTGTTTACTTCAATAATCTTTCTCATATCTTCCTACATCCATTCACGGTACACCTTATTAAAATCAAAGCCTCTCCGGAAAGATAAACTTTTATTGATCAAGAAAATGATTTCAGCATCAGCAATAATTTGCTACACGAGATAAAAAGAACAAAGTTCATAATAATAAGAATTGGCAAAGAATAAGAGTACATAACCTCTCAAGTCTCAACAAAATTCTCTACCATAAAAAGATTGTGCTTTATGTTTTGTTAAAGAAGACTTTTCCAATCCGCAAAACTAATTCTCCAATATTTTGGTTTTAGAGTGTTCCGAAACCAACATAACTAAATGAACCCAAGCATTACAAGAAAGGAAAAAAAATGTTGCCAAAAAGTTATGCATCCTGCCCCCGGAATTCTAATAGCTCGATACAAAAAAGAACCCTTGGATAACTTTTACTGCGTAAGTGCAAATACATTAACTATTTGTTTGGATTGTTGAACGAAAGGGATTTGAAAGGAGATAGTTTTCCTCATTTGGACAGCAAAATGAGAGTGGAGCGATTTGGAGAGGAGGTAAAAAAAAGATCCCTCCATTTCCCTCGTACAAGCCAAATAATTTCCCCTCCAACGACTCTTCCCCCTTCCTCTCCATTCTCCTTCATTTTCGTTACTCAAACAAGGGGTAAGCTATAGGGAGACCGTGATTATCCCTTTTACAGTGTACTCTAGAGACAACAGCTTAGCCAATATCTGAGCATGAGACCACTAGTCATGACAACTCCATCAACACCTTTTCATTTTACACAATTCCTAATCAGAAGAGACTTTTTTCCCTGCAAATCTCATTCCTTGATATACTGTAACTTCCATTCTTTCCATAATCCTTCTCTACATCTTGTCCAATCAAAACTTTAGCTGCGTAAGCATAATTCCATGGTTTAACACTTAATAAGTTATTTTGTCTCCCCCAGTCCCATTAGGCCATTACCCCTGATTCCAACATCGAAATAATCGAATCAATCACATTAAAAACTGCAATCGTCAATCAACTTAGCTATGAATTCACCACATTCCGCTACACATAATATGTAATGCCGCATTTGTCAAATTGGCTAGACTGGCAAAGGATTCAATATAGTAGTTCCTTCTAAGAATCGGGTTCAAATCTCGTCAAAATCTACAGTTACACCAATACATAATTAAGTCAACTCTAAGTCCAATCAATTTCCCCAACAACAGTTCCGAAAATCTGATTTCCAAATGTCAACTAGCTTAGCTCGTAATGTGGTGTCACCCATGATCTCGATTCAAATCCCGTCAACATAAAAACTACCCTTTCAGCTCCCTTCACATACCACCACACAAAAAAAATCTAATCTATATCTACAAAACATCATAAAGTTTAACGAATGCAATCAACAAACCTTAAAAACAGTACTAGCAGCAGTAGTAGTAGCGGGAGGAGGAGGAGGAGGAGGAGGAGGGGTGGAATCATTAAGAGAATTGGTAACATGAGCAGCTAAATCAGGACGATTAAGTCGAGAATGCATCCACCAATTAACAAAAAAGAACAAACCCAGAAACCCAATCAAAAAGCCCAATCCTTTGAAACGTTTCAAAGGGGAAAAGGGAGAAACCACCCTCTTCTTGGAGCTGCGTTTCCGGGTCGGGGTATCGGGCCACTCTGAATCTGAGAATGTTTTTGAACCTCCATTGATGATGGAGCTCATATCTTCATTAATCCTATGCATTTAAGGTTGGTAGTGTATGAATTAGTGAAGGATTGGGGATTAAGATTAAGATTGAAGAGATTGTGTTGTTGCGAATTACTCGTATAATAGGATTAAGGTGTTAATTAATGGAGGTGAGATGAAAGGTAAAGGTAATGGTAATGGAGGGATGAGAGTAAGTTAAGTTGCGTCATTAGTAAGAAAAGGTGAGGTAAGACTATATTTGACTCCTTTTTGAAGGACATCATTTTGTGACTTCTTTCTGACTTTTTTTTATTTTAATGTCATAAAATCTATTTTAACTCAAAATAAAATCTCATCATCTATTGGTTTAAGACTTTAAGACCTTAAATTGTAAATAAATAAATAAAAGTGCAGTGAGACTTGAGAGTGGTATAAAAAAAGCTCTACTTTGTTTAGAAATAGAAACTTACTTCAACTAATATGCTTATGTTTTTTTTGTTATTACGTGCTTGTTTATTTGTTAAATTGTGGACGTGACATAGGTCCACCCCGACGCGATCACGTGCGGGTTTGGGGAGGCGAATGAATCTCCATATGAGATGGTCAAATTGAAATTTAAATCGAAGTAGGACTCGCCACCGAACTTTGTGGGAGTTCGGGCCCGTTCGAACCCACTCTATGTCGTAGTGGACCGTGTACAAAATACGGCCAATTTCCGATGTCAGAGTTTATCGGGTTCGTCCCTTAGCATTTGATACCGATACCGACATTATCGGATATTGTGTATAGAATGACTCTCGTTGCCAATGGATTCGGCCATCCGGAAACCATGGTTCTGAGTAAGTTCTGAGTAAGGGGTGAGGGTACGTGTTGGGAAGTTCACTAAGAACACCCAACCCCAGTGCGGTCTTTACTAAGATATCGTTCGTTTTTGGTGTACACGTGTTAGTTCGATAGTGGAATGTGCAAACATTATTTTCCCTAAGCATGTGAGAGAAGAAAAATAAATGGGTTGCTAAGTCGTTTAATGCATATTAAACTAATAACGTCAAAGTTATTTTTAGCATGTGAAATTCGTTTTAGTCTAATAAAACAGAAGAAAGAAAGAAATTGCTACAAACACGAGAAAACGAGTTAGTAACGATTGAATAAATTGAATAAAGATGCAAATACGATTATATGCATGGTTTTAGAAAAAGGTTTTATGACTCGTGAAAAATACTTTGTCGAAATCTGAAAATATACCGAGAAAACCGCTGTTTTATATGAGAAAACGATGCTGGAAAAAAATCGAGAAAAAACAAAAAAAAGCTGCGGCTCACAGCAGCCCGCGCGACTCGCGCAGGTGGCTGTCTCGGGTTCGGTTTTCGAAAATTTGCTAATTTTGATAAATCGCGTACAAATATGGATTAATTTATACTCGATTTATATTTTCGATATTCGTCGTATTCGATATTCGATTATGAAATCGATATCAAATAGTTAGAATGATTTTAGAAAAAGTGAAAAAAGTGTTTTGAAAATTGTTTTCAAAAAGAGTTTGATCGAAAAGAAAAAAAAATGTTAATTCTCTCCGCGTGAAAATCCTCGAATTTTGTTTAAAAGAAGATGTAACGATTTTTTTAGCATCAACGAGATTTAATTTAGTTCTTTGTTAGATATGATATTCGATTAGAGAATCGATATCGTATTTTAATAACGTTTATATATGAAAATAGTTTTTGTAGTATCGATATTAGAAAATAAAAAAGATGCGACGACGACCCATATTAAAAAGAAACGGACCGACACAACGACGCAAAAATGAAAAGAACGTGAAAAAAGAAGAGAAAGAGAAAGAATCGGGTTTGATTTTACACCCTCAACCTACATGCTTTGTTTTCTCGGAAAAGAGCTCGTCGGGAAGTGGCTTAGGCACTGGAGCGTCGAGACGATGTGGATGAGTTTAGGATGGTGTATTTGGACGTGTGAAGTGATGGGTTTTGGCCGGCTTGTGGGGTCGGGTCGTCGGGCTGATTTTGACAGTATTTCGATGCTTCTTTGGATGTATGGATGTTATGGGATTATATGTAACGAAGGGGTATGATTATGAATTGTAGGGTAATTGATAGGTAATTGATGTCTTGAATGTGTGATGGGAGGGTCCTATTTATAGGATGACTAACTTGCAAAGGAAGAAAGAGTCACCAGTCGGGTTGAGGTAGGATTCCGTCTAAGGATAGGAATAAGTAATTCGAGTGGAACAAAAATTCCGTTGCTTGGTGAGGAAGCAATGTACCTCGGCTGAAATGGGGCTGCTTGGCCGAGTTATTTGATGCTCGGTCGAATACTTGATTTGGTATTCGGACAGGATTCCTACTTGGGATCGAATTCTATCCTTAAACGGATTTGTTTAATATTTTGCGAGGCTGATTTTTTGTAGTATTTGAGTCCAAACCGGACGTGTGAGGTGTCACGGCTGGTCCGTGTGTCTCGGGAAATATCTTTGACCGGGTTTTGACTCGGTCGCTAAAAGACGGTTTTGCCCCTGGTGCCGGATTCGACCCAAATTAGTCTTATTTGACTCGAAACGACCCACTGAGCCTGGATTTGAGGTTGGTTTTGTAAGATTTGTACTCCGTAATAAGCCTAAACTAAATGTCCATGATTACGAACCCATATCCGAGTCCATCAAAGCACGTTTGGGTCCGATCATCATCGGGTGTTTGGCGGGAACTATTATAGACATCTGGCGGTCAAATGTGGGTGTCTACATAAATGTAATGCATAATATAAAACAATTTTGTCTGAAATTAATTACTTATATTTTTATTCAAAATATTTGAATGATCTTCTTTTTAAACTAGTATAGAGTCTTGCAATACTGCACACGATATATAATTTAGTTACTTATTAATGTACTGTAGTAGATATTACTCCGTATTATTTTATTTTAAAATATTGAAAATACATTAGTTATTAATTCGTACAAACGTGCAAATTCATTCTAAGGAATTGTGAAAAGGGCAGAACAATATGAACTCTCTTTCCAGGTGCAATCTGTAGTTTCCATTCTTAAGGAAGTAGGATGTACGAGTGGACGAGTAACAATTAGTCTATAAGCATAATGCACATAATTGAACAGTGGCCAAGACTTTTTGCAATCACGGTGCGATGGATTTGGAAATGGCGCAACTGTAGAAGCTTTGGAAGGAATGAAGACATCCCTCTGGACCAATGTTAATTTCTCGCAGACAACTAAGTGAGGTGATAATGGCCATGAATAATGCTAAAGAGCCACTTCAATTCAACATGAAGAGTCGCACTGAGGAGATCCTCGTTCGGTGGGTAGCACTACTCGATGATTGGATTGCGCTTAACATTGATGGGGCATCCAAAGGTAATTCAGACTCGTCCGGGTCAGGGGTGTTCAGGGACACGACTGGTAGAATTCTCATTGCTTACGCTGAGAAAATTGGCTTGGCTATGGTCACCAGGACTGAAATAATATAATGGCCCTTCGTAGGGGGCTAATTCTACACACAAAAAAAGACGCTTATCTAAAGTGATTATTCAAACTGACTCGCAGGTCGTGAAAAACTTGTTGCTTAAGGACACGTCGGTCAACTAATTGTAAAGTTATATGTTGGAATAGATAATTTGTATTACTGAAGGAGTTAATATTTATACAAGCTAGTGACAAGTCTAAGCAGTAAGCTGTAGCCGTAACCTAATATCTAATGATATCTAAAGTATGACAAAGTTACAGGATGACAAGGGATATGATGCCTACATTAGAGGAGTCAATATTTACAATTTAGGTAAGACTATAACAATAATATCAAACAGTATCAGTATCTTCAATATGCTCCCGCGAGGAGGACTTTCCTAAAGAAAGTCCAACCTTGTTTAGAATGGGCTCGAGTTTAGATCGAGGAAGTGGTTTTGTGAGAGCATCAGCTAGTTGATCATCAGCGGAAATGTGTTGAACACGAAGTTCACCTTTATGTACTTGTTCACGAACAAAGTAAAAGGCAAGGGCAACATGCTTCATACGGGAGTGAAAAACAGGGTTGGCTGCATATGTAGTTGCGCCGATGTTGTCACAGTAGATAGCAGGAGAAGAGGTGATATTAAACCGAAGTTCAGAGAGAAGAGAACGAAGCCACATAATTTCCATTGTGACCGTTGCCACAGCTCGGAATTCGGCTTCCGTAGTAGACATGGCAACACTTTGTTGCTTTCGAGAAGTCCAGGAAATTGGGTTTCGACCCAAGTAAACAATGTAACCAGTGGTTGAAACATAATTGGTCTTGTCACCGGCCCAATCTGCATCACAGAATGCGTGAAGAGAAAGTGGAGAGGAACTAAATAAATTAATACCAACCTGGAGAGTACCCTTAAGATATCGCAGAAGTCGTTTCAAGGCCATCCAGTGGGACTCTTGAGGATCCTGCATAAATTGAGCAAGCCGATTGACACTGAAAGCAATGTCGGGACGGGTAAGGGAAAGATATTGCAGGCTGCCGATTAAAGTACGATAGTCGGAAGGATTAGTAATGGGGGCACCAGTTGAGTGAAGAAGAGGTGGGTAAGCGGCCATAGGTGTGGTGGCAGGTTTACAGTCAAGCATGGATGAGCGGGTAAGTATGTCGTGAGTGTACTTGGTTTGGGTAAGGGTAAGACCAGAGGGAGTAGGTGTAACTTCAATGCCGAGAAAGTATGACGGGAATCCAAGATCTTTCAGAGAGAACCGACGGGAGAAAGCATCAAAAAACGAGGTAAGGGAAGGGGAAGGGGGACCTGTGACAATGATGTCATCTACATAGACAAGAAGATAAATTAGGTTAGATGAGTGATGTAAGAGAAAAAGAGAAGGGTCTGATTGTGATTGAGAGAAACCATAGGAAATAAGATAATTTTTAAGTTCGTTATACCAAGCCCGAGGGGCTTGCTTGAGGCCATAGATAGCTCGTTTCAGTCTACAAACGTGATTAGGGAAGGAAGGGTTAATAAACCCGGGGGGCTGAGACATGTAAACAGTTTCAGTTAACGTACCTTGAAGAAAAGCGTTGTTTATGTCGAGTTGTCGGAGGGACCAGCCACGAGCGAGTGCGAGCGCAAGGATAAGACGAACTGTGACGGGTTTGACAACCGGACTAAAAGTTTCCGAGTAATCCACCCCGGGACGTTGATGAAAGCCTTTGGCAACTAGACGGACTTTGTACTTATTAATGGAGTTGTCGGGGTTGTACTTGATACGAAACACCCAACGACATCCTACGATATTATAGGAAGGATGAGACGGGATAAGTTCCCAGGTATTATTAGCTAAAAGGGCGGAGTATTCGGCATCCATGGCGGAACGCCATTGTGGGTTGGAAATGGCCGACTTCAGTGTGATAGGTGGAGAGGAGGCAGTAGAAACATTAGCAAGAGCAGCATATTTAGGGTTGGGAACACGTATTTGGTTCATGAGACGGGTGGTGGGGCGATTAATAGGGGCAGCGGAGACTAGGGGAGGAGAGTTAGTAGTGACAGTAGAGATAGGGGTGGGATCAGGCGAGGGGTTTGACGATGAAGAGGGCTGAGTGATGAACTGAGTAGTGGGCTGGTCCGGGTTGTGGGACGGGACGGAGGAAGGCTGACTAGTGGACTGGTCCGGGTTATGGGACGGGACGGAGGAAGGCTGACTAGTGGGCTGGTCCGAGGTGATGGTCTGGACAGAGGAAGATTGAGTGGTGAGCTGGTCCGAACTGGTGGAAGGGTTCTGGTCAGTGGCAGCAGAATTGAGCTGCTGTCGACGGCTATAAACACGAAGTGGAGGCTTGGAGACAGTAGGTGTGGGAGTGGGAAGAACAGTGAGAGATATACGACACCATTCGGTGGGAGTCGGAGAGGTAAGGTCATGCACCGTAGTGGAGAGAGACGGGAATGGAAAAGAGTTTTCCACAAATTGAACGTGACGAGAGGTAAAAATACGATTATTGGTAAGGTCAAGACAGTGATAAGCACTTTGGGTGGGAGAGTAGCCAACAAAAATGCAAGGTTTTGACTTTGGGTCAAGCTTATTTTTAGCATAGGGACGGAGCCATGGGTAGCATAAGCATCCAAAGCTCCGAAGCTTTTTGTAGTTCGGGCTATGCCCGAAGAGTTTAGCAAAAGGAGAGGTATTATAAAGGACGGGAGTGGGCATACGATTAATAAGGTAAACAGCCGTAGTGAAGGCATAGGACCAGTAGAGTGTCGGTATATGCGCGTGAGTGAGAAGAGCAAGACCGGTCTCGACTATGTGACGATGACGTCGTTCAGCGAGACCGTTGTGTTCGGGAGTGTGAGGGGGAGAAGTAAGGTGAGTGATACCATCGGACGTGATGGAGGGAGTTAGTTTTAAATATTCACCTCCATTGTCGGAAAAAATTTGAACGATAGGTAAATTAAAATATTTTTCGACTAGAGCTCGAAAACGATTAAAAATAGCGTAGGTATCAGATTTTTGTTTAAGGGGATAAATCCAGGTATAACGAGTAAAATGATCAACAAACACAACATAATATTTAAAACCATCAATAGAGTAAATAGGAGAGGTCCAAATATCTGAATAAAGCAATTCTAAGGGTTTATTTGACCGTAACGTGTTAACGGAAAACGGGAGTTTGTGACTCTTATGAGTCAAACATGCATTACAATGCTCAGAAGAATGCTGAAAATTGAAATTGGCTAACTTAGAGATAGTAGAGATAATGGGAGACGAGGGATGACCAAGCTTGTGGTGCTAAATGGAGGAAGAAGATGCTGCAGCGAGGTGAGCCGAGGGAGATGGGGTGAAGCTCGGTTGAATCCATTCGTACAAACCCTTCTTAAGATGTCCCTGTAGCAGCACTCGACCCGTCAGCCGGTCCTGTAAGACACACGAAATAGAAGAAAATTTAGCAATCGCATCATTGTCGAAGCAAAATTGAGACACTGAAATGATATTTTTAGAAATACGAGGAGCATGAAGCACTTTATTGAATTTAACAGAGCAATTAGAGGAGAGATTGAGAGAGAAAGAACCAATGTTGGAGATATGAAGTGGGGACCCGTCACCAATGAGAAGATCGTCAGTCCCGTCATACGGGGCATGAAGGGCAAGATTGTGAAGATCATGAGTTATGTGGTGAGTAGCACCGCTGTCAATAATCCATGGGGTGGAGGTGGGTGTAGGAACGGTATCGAGACTGTTGACAGCAGCAAGATGGGCACGTGGTTGATTGCGGTTAACAGGGGGTCTGGGTGGGACAATTATGTGAGGGTATTGGGATTTAAAGATGGAGCAGGTGCGAAGGAAATGACCATGTGTATGACACCACTGACACTTCCCTTTAAAGGGAGGAGTGGTGGTGTCAACAGGCGTAGGGAGGATAGCTGGACTGTTTTGGGGACGTGGTGGATTACGGGGCTGTCGGTGCTGGTAAACAGCGTGAGCCGATGCCGGTGCATAGGAGGAAACAGGGGAATTTGTGTGCTTAAGAGATAGATCGAATTGTATAAGTCGCTCGTGAAGAGCATCGAAGGATATAGGTGTGTCCCGGTGCTTTACAGCTTCAATCAGCGAGTAATATTTAGCAGTATCGAGACCATGAAGGACCTTAGCCACGACGTCCTCGATATCCATGGTCTTCCCAAGGCTGGCTAATTCGTCCACACTAGACCGAATGGCTTGCATATATTCGGTGGCCGTGAGATCATTTTTGGCTAAATTGTGGAGACGATCTTTTATTTGCATAATGTGTCCACGCGACGGATTAGCATATGTGGTGCTAAGTGTGGTCCAGATCTCAGCAGCAGTAGTGCAGGAATTGAGAAATGGAGCGATGGTGGAATCAACGGTTCCACGGAGTGTGCTGCGGAGCAAGGCATCCTGACGCAGCCATGAACTGTGGGCAGGATTGACAGTGATTGCAACCTTATCATCAGCGCCACTGGTAGTTACGGTCTTGGCTGGGCAAGGAAACGACCCGTCGACGTATTTGAGCAAGTCGAACCCAAATAGTAGGTCAGAAAGGTGCTTAGCCCATGCTCTGTATGTGGATGGGGTAAGCTTATCAATGCCGGCAATATCGACAGCAATGAAAGGGGTTGAAGAATCGTTTGGATTGTTGAAAATTGTTGCCGATCCTGTCATGGTGGCTTAGGGAGATTGCTGAATATGAATTACGAGAATGAATTTTTGGGATTTGTGGGTGGAGCGTTACGCTCTGATACCATGTAAAGTTATATGTTGGAATAGATAATTTGTATTACTGAAGGAGTTAATATTTATACAAGCTAGTGACAAGTCTAAGCAGTAAGCTGTAGCCGTAACCTAATATCTAATGATATCTAAAGTATGACAAAGTTACAGGATGACAAGGGATATGATGCCTACATTAGAGGAGTCAATATTTACAATTTAGGTAAGACTATAACAATAATATCAAACAGTATCAGTATCTTCAATACTAATCATTCCTACATGCTTCAAATATGTCAATGCATAATCAAGTAATCAACAACCCAGATTGGAGAATAGACATTATAGTTGTGCGCGGACTGGTTAGCAAACAGTGGAGTGACACAAAACTCCCAATGCACGTAAAATCAATCATCACGATTGCTATTACTCCAGTTTTTTTGACGAATTTGGAATAAGGAAAGAAATATACTTGTGAGCCTCTTAGATAGGGTTAAGGCTGATAATGAGATGAGACAACTTACGAGTAACTCGTGTTCGACTCCGCAAATCTACAAGTGCTCGGGCTCAATTCGACCACTTAACTGGTCAAGTTGAACAACTATTGACTTGACTCGAAAAACTCGCGCACAGCTCAAAATAATGTGATATAATTATTACGGAGTATTATTTTGGGAAATTCCCATATATACTCTCTAAGTTTTCACTTTTCCTAATTGTATCCCTTCGTATTAGCAATCACCAACTGTACCCCCTAAACTCTACTCGTATTAATTAGGTCCAACCGTGATTAAAGTACAATTGAACGTTAAGCGTCAAGTTGGA
The DNA here is from genome assembly GCA_958450325.1 of Agrostemma githago. NCBI lineage: Eukaryota > Viridiplantae > Streptophyta > Magnoliopsida > Caryophyllales > Caryophyllaceae > Agrostemma > Agrostemma githago. The sequence goes on along the minus strand of OY288247.1, from coordinate 72,413,514 downwards.
GCAAATGACATGAATTTTCTTTTATTTTTATTTTTATTTTGTATTTTTTTTCCCTCTAAATTGTTTAGTATCCTTCTTCCTCCAATAATTTTCCCTCCAATTCTCAATTTTTTTCCTCCCATATTTATTTTTTACTCCCTCCTTCATAGGGATGGCAATGGGTCCAGGACCCAGCCCAGACCCTGCGGGTCTTACCCTAATGGGTCCTAATTTTTTTGGACCCTACGGGTACGGGTCAGGTATGGGGTCCTTCAAAAATGTTTCGGGTCCTAAGAGTCAGACCTGGATCCGACCCGTGGACCCGTGTAAAAAAAATAAAATAAAATATATATATATATATATATATATATATATATATAGAGTTAAGATCGGGTGAGAACCCACCCCATGGTGAGAACTGTGAGAACCCTTTACAACCCTTGGATCTTAGTCCTTCCTTACTCCCAATCGACATCTATAAAGAATGAAACCCTGAAATTAATAAACTTGAAATCAGCTCTGGCTCCTCCGATCCTAGCGGGCCTCTTGATGATCGAGCAACATAACTTCAATTTACCAGAATAATTTCATGATCGATACAAATTAGGGTAAATTATTAGGAAAAATAAACCTTAAATCCCAATCTTTGAACAAGATAAATCGACACAAATCAAATTATGAATCCAATTAGGTAAAATAATACACATAAAAACTCAAATACTAGAGTGCCCACAGGCCCCAATGAATACACATTTGTAAATCGATCGTCAAATAAACGTTGCGGGATGTGTTCCTATTTTTCACAAAGAAGAGGAGTCTAAATCCTCCCGATGTGCACTTACACGACGACTCCCAAGATAAAATAAATCTTAAAATCCAGTCCCAAGATAAAATAAATCTCATACTTGACCATTAAGTAGTACTCTGTATTGTTTTATGATGCATGCATGGTTTAGTGGCTGAAGAACTTCCCATGTTAGTTATCATTGTCGATGGATTTAGAAGAGTCTAAATTATAAATTTTTTGGTTTTTCACAATTGAAGATTGGCTCGATGTAGCCACGTTTCTTCTTAAAATTCAAAAAAGGTACACCAAAACGGGTACGCTAAAATTGAGAAGGGTACACCAAAATATAAAAAAATGTACGCTAAAATTCAAAAGTAAAGGTACGCTAAAATAGAAAAAGGGTACGCTAAAAGTGAAGAAGGGTACACTAAAATTGAAATTGAAAAAAAGTACGCTAAAAGTGAAAAAGGGTACGCTAAAATTGAAGAAGGGTACACTAAAATTGAAATTGAAAAAGGGTACGCTGAAATTTAAAAAGGGTACGCCAAAATTGAAAAAGGGTACGATAAATTAAGAAAGGGTACGGTACGCTAAAATTGAAAAATGATACGCTAAAATTGAAAAAAAAAAAATTAAATCGAGTAGGGCTTGAAGAAGAAGTGTTGTATTCCATATAAAATTCGTACAAAAGGAAATTAAAGGACAATATTTTAGATTAGCTCCTAAGTTAATGAGGAAATTTGGGAAAAAAACGATAGCTGAGATTATTGCAATTATATTTGCCGACGATAATACTATTACTATTGTAATGAAATAATGAATTTAATCGAATAAGTTAACTCATAAAATAATTAATTTTAAAAATAATAATTAAAAGTTACTTAGGTTACTGAGGTTCAATACCCAATTGTGATAAATTGATGGATTGAAAAAAAGTCAATTGAAAAATTGATGTATTGAAAATCGGATTCAATGGTCGATTGAAGAATTATGGATTAAAGGATTACGGGTCGAAGAATTTTGTAGAAGGAGAAGGAGTTACGACCTTACGGTTTAAAGGCTCAAGCAATTGTGATTAATTGATGGGATTGAAGAATTTTGAAGAATCCAACTAATGAAATTGAACACTATGATCTAATGGCTCATATTATAGTTCTCACGGTTCTCATTGAAGGAGTGGTTCTCACGTGAACCTAAATCTATATATATATATATATATACTCCCTACAATTCTACTGATAAGTGATGATAATCCGTTAAACCCTACAATTCTATTATTCATTTATAGCCCCACTCCCCTTACTACTTCCTTTTCTCGTCCTCCCTCCTCCAGTTTCACTAATCTTCATCTTTCACCAGCACTGCAATTCACCAATATACTAACCGCACCTTCCATACCTCTCATACTGCTGCTTCTTTCATCCACCACCACCCCTTATTTGTTTATTTTCCAACTACACAACAACACGATGACACAGGAGAATGAACTTAAAGTGTCTGATTTTATTTTACCCTTTAATTTGGCTTTTTAAATTGTCGGGTTATAAATTGTATATATTTTAAATTGATTGTCCATTGGACCCGTAACGGACCCGGACCCTACCCGTACCCGTCGGGTCCGGGTAAGGGTCTAAAATTTTTGGACCCTTAAGGGTCCGAGTTGGGCCCGGGTCCGGGTCCGGTCGGACCCGACCCATACCCGCCCCGTTGTCATCCCTACTCCATCTTGAATAAGCCTCATTGGGGTTTGGCACGGATGATGAACACATTTTATATCTTATTTTACCGTCTCCGGCGATCATTTTAGAGCTTTCTCCTTCCTAATTTACACATTTAGTGTTGATTTTTATTAGAAAATCGATACTGCCGATTATTGTGTTATCTTGCAGGTTAAGTACACTTTTAGACGATTTAGGGAAAATAACCTAAATAACCGAGATGAGTACGGGAGTCGAGGAAGGAATCGGGAAGCTATGCTACAAGAAGAAAGTCACTGCCGAGTTTTAGTAGCGTCACTCGATCGAGTCACGCTAGTGGACTCGATAGAGTGTGTTACCCAAGTAGTCAACTGAACTGCTTTGAAGAGTTGGGCTGAACCTCTATTTTGGGCCTAAAACAAGCGAGAAAAGAGACTTTAATGACCCACTCGAGCGAGTCACCATCAGGTGGACTCGATCAAGTGCACCCAATCTGGGTTGCGCATCAGTTTGCAATTTTAATGAAGACCTGGGTTGGTGGCTTTAAGCCCAAGTAATGGAGACGAAAGAATTTAAGCAGTTTTCTAATTTGTAACACGACTTTTCACTCATCCTAGTTTTACGTTTACTTAGAAATTCTCTAGAAAAATCTAAACTTTAGTTTTACCCTTTTCGTTTTTGGATCTTCGCATATTCGAATTCTTCGGTAATTTTTACTCTTAATTTCAGTTTTAATTCTTGAGTTATTCGTCGTTTCCGTCTTAGTTCGTTTTTCGTATTCTTAGTGATCATCACTTTCGTAATTAAAATTGCTTTATCGTTTCTAGTATAGATTTATTATTGTTCTCATAGATTAATTCGCATCGTTCTCGCTATGCTTAATGCTAACTCATCCATTGTTAATTTTATTATTTCTAGTATGAGTAACTAAATTCTATCTAGGTTTAAGAGGATCTATGTTTATCATGAAGGTTATAGTTAATTGACTTGTTTCTAATCGTATGGACTATCGTTCGAATATCGTTTTAACTCTGATTAATTTGATTGGGTTAAGGACTAATTAGGTCATGACAATTTGGGTGATTGGGTTAAGGACTAATTTGGTCATGACAGTTAGGATAGACTAGCCTAATTCTAGCGACCGTAAGTTAACTTTAGTTCTAAAGTTTGTAGAGTACTGACCAGACCTACATCTATTTAGATAGTTTGATCATTGACTATGTTAGTTGGTTCCTTGGCCCGCCCGACTAATATTCTTAATGAACCTGAGACCCTAGACTCTTCTCCTATTGATTCATCGTTTAGTTATTTAGTTTTTAGCTTACCAAACATATTGATTTATCGTTTAGTTATTTAGTTCTTAGCTTACCAAAAAAAAAAACCAGTGACTTGTATTCTTGTAGTCTTAAGTCTAGACCTTAGAACAAGTAATTGAGTCCCGTCTCCTGATGGTTTTACCCCTACTTCACTATCTGCATTAGTTAGTGGTGGGCCCTAAGGTATCTTTGAATAGGGATACGACTTTCCCCTATCAACGAAATTTAAGAAAAAATAAAAAAGTGAGGGGATAGTGTTGATACGGTGCATGTGATGAGAGAGAAATAGTGATGAAAATATTTTCTAAGAGTAAATGGGGCTAACTAAAAAAAATACATAAAAGGAATACGATTCTTATTTAAGAATATGGAAGGAGTATCTTCTTATCTTCACTTATTATTCACCTCTAAGTGCATTTTTCTTTCTTCCTCTCTCACTCTCTCAATATTTTTTCTCTTAAGTTTTCATCATCTCATCTACATTAGAGGTGATCATGGGTCGGGCCAATGTGGGCTTGGGCCGGGCCTAAATAATAAAAATGGCCCACATGAACGGGTTGGGCTGGATCGGGCCAACCGAGTGGGCCTAGCGGGCTAGTACGGGCTTTTTGGGCCCTATAATTTAATGATCTCGTATGAAATAAATATCTTAATATCACCGTTTAATAAGTTAAACTTATGTGTTTTGTTTATAAATTTTATAATTTCGTTAAAAATTAATGATAAACAACATATCGACATATATATCACTTTAAATATTATATACTCCGTAATCAATAACGTAACAAATTTAAAATGTTTAATAAAATATACATGAATATAATATATACTTGTATTGGGTATTACTTTGAGTAATTACGATCATATTACGGAGATATTAATCATAAATTACGTATAACTATATAAGAATTTCTAAAGAGAGTTATAATCTTATCATTAACTTTAAAAAGTAGTAATAAAAATTATCTATTTTTATTAAGTATGGGTCGGGCCGAGCCAAAATTTGGGCCAAATTCGTGGCCCAAAGCCGGCCCTTAAAACACTCCGGGCTTTTTAGGGCAAGCCCATGGGCTTTTTCGGGTCATAATATAAGGCCCAAGCCCTTCAAAAAAGTGGTCCAGGGCGGGCTTATGGGCTTGGCCATTTGATCACCTCTAATCTACATCAACTAATTGGGTAAGAAATTAAATAGCACCATTCAAGGAGTGGAATTTCGAAATTGAGTTTGCAACATTTGTAGGAGAAATGTGGTACTAAAGATATCTGGGTCGACATCTAACCCACGAAAAGCGTACTAATTTTGTGATGTGGTTAGGTAAGGAGCGTGTTATATTCAGTGATATTTCAAAACACTGACTAATAACTGTGAAGATGCATGTAGACATTTCAGCAAGTCTTAACATTAATTTTTATATATTTTTTCTTTTTCCTAATAACTACAGAGTAAAAAATATTGATGAAAAAAACATAAATTTAATATACTTGTATCTTGGCTCAAACTCGTATTTTAGTTCACGGACTTGTCTATGAACTCAATATTTTCAAGCTCGAATATGCTCAAGGTCGACTCGCGTCCGGATTTTTCTTAACGAGTCCGAGCCGAGCAATGCCGAACTCATGCTCAGCTCAGCTCAAATTGGATCATTATCAACCGTAAACTTCAGTTAAATACTTTACTCGTATTAGCAATTTCCTTGGTTAGTTGCTTTAGCATACCAATAACATTTAATCTTGTAGTCCCTCCAGCACCAAAGAAGGCAATTGAAAGACATCAACTGAAAGACATGAATCATAGCATCCCAAAAACATTCCATCTACATCATAACCATAACTTGGACCGCAGTAGTAGTAATAATGCATCATAAACCACATTAAGTGCAGGGATTTTCTGGTACAGACCACAGGCCACAGGGTTCAACTTTTCCGGTAAAGCGTTACCACATTTACATAAAACCCAACTAATTAGGTACGCTCATTAAACACATCATACAACACGCAATCTATAAAGACAGGAACACTCGAGTACCCGACATCTTCATCATATTCTCACTTCTTAGTATTAGTTTCATGTCTCATGGCTAGTTTCCACCACATAATCCCTCATGATTTTTGTGTTCGAATCATCCACCATCTGCATGCTTCATCCAGTCACATTACAATGTGGATCCATCAACGAAATTAAACAGGGAGTGAGGAAGATGAGTAAATGTGCATCTACTAGTACTAGAAAACAAACCGGATTTGAATTTTGAGCACTAAAAAAATGATAGCTAACAGATCTGACCTAAACACTAAAAGTGAAGTGAAGTTAGTGGACTTAAACTAAGTAACTAACCCTATCCAAAAAGAGAAGAGAAGAGAAGAGATCTGACCTTTATGGCCACACGTCTCAAGTTGTCCCACTCAAAGTCATTCTTGCAGTACGCAGATCGAACCTGCATCATATCAACACTAACTACATAATTAAAGAACCGGGTTTCCACAACCACGAATCATTAGAGGAGCATTTCAGTGACTGACCTCGAGAATTCTAAGAGCTGTCCCGAGATCAATGCCGAAAATCAGATCAATTAAGATGGGTTAGCAGGGCAACTCAATTACAGTTTACAGCACATATACATGAACTGATGAAACTGAACTAACATGACTACATGAGAACAGTAGTTTGAGCACATACCTAAGTTCTTATGGTTGGAGGATTCTCTCATCATATCTGCACAGAATTTGTCTCCATCACTTAGAGAATTTCTCCCCAGGAATTCCATCAGCTCTTTGTGTGCTTCTGGATTATAGCTCTGCTCTGCAAATCCAATGTTATCACAACCCTCGCTATCTATCTTGATCTGTTCAAACAAAAACCCAACTGTCAACTGATCGAGATGAAGATCAGAGTTACCTCGAGTTGGGCCGCAACAATTTTGACAGCAACGAAGGTAAAGAAATGATGTAGGTTGCTTGCTGCCTTAGCCTCTGGAGACGCCTCTCCGAACCCTTCATCACACGCTTAACTGGTAAAGTCATCGGAATGGATTCACATGTATATTGAATGAATTAGAGTTATGATCATACATACATACATACCGGGGACAAACATCTTGTTGCAATGCAAATGAGAGGCGTGACGATTCCCGTTGAGTCTCCATAGATTCAATGCTGGAGCTTTAGTTTTGTTGGGTGTCGTCGGGTTAAGAAACGAGGGAGGAGAAAGGCTGAATATAGCACTGGATTCCATTCTAGCAGTAACCTAAGGCTGCAATTGTTTAAGGTCTCACAATGTGTAGATAACATCTCAACTTCTCAAACTTAATTGATTGATGTGGACTAGAGATTTTTTTGGCTTCTAATTACAATTATAATAAAAGCACAAGAGATAAAATTCGATTTATGATTCCATATAAGACCGATAAATAGGCTAACAATAATTCAAGTAGTTATTTAACATGAAATCATAATTAAGAACACAAATTTCTTAACATTAGAATACATAACCTCAATCATCTAGCTAATTAAGAAGAATGATTTTAATAGCATTTATCCTAACATAAAATTTTACAGATTCTTGTACTGCAAGTCTCCGCCTTGGCACAAGAGTTTGTAAAACCACCGACTGACTTTTCCTGGTTTCCGACTTAAAAGGGTTGAGTTGATGATTATCCTTGGACAAGCTTAGCCAATCCAAAAGCAGCAGCGGAAGCAATAGCTCCAATTAAAGCAGTTTCGAAAGCGCTCCTAAAAGGCTTGTTGCCAGTGAACCAACCCTTGGCAAACCCAAAGACTAAGAGGGCGATTAGGGTTACAACGACGGATGCTGAGAGAGCCTCTCGTGCTTCCGAGAGGAACATGTAAGGGAAGAGGGGGACGATGCCACCGATCACATAGGAGATTGCGATTGTGAATGCACTTTGTAAGGCTCTTCTTGGGTCCGGCTTCTCTAGGCCTAGCTCAAACCTGTACGTACAATCCCATCATCATATCACTCCCTTAATATTACAGTTAAGCTAACATATACTAGTATATAATTGCATTGTTAACAGTTGATTAGGATACAATTAAGAAGGCCAAATGCCCCTTGATTTTGACAGGAGAATGAACCGTGCCGCCTTGATGTCAGTTGGGTAATCTTTAATCAGTGATCACAAATTCACAACAAAGAATCAGACAGACACCCAATCTGGTAGACAAGTGCCTACCAGGCCAGTACAAAGATTGGTTATCACATTTCATATACTCCTATATGGATTTGTACTTAAAGTTTGTCGTGTCCGAATCCCATTCCTCAGCATTCCCTCATAAAGCACATTTATCTAATCATAAAGTGTAAATATCAATTTTAGGAGCACTAAATCAGTCCTCGACTCCTCAAATTGTCACCTTTTTTAGTAGCTCAAGATTCAAAAGTAGTACTGGGATTAGGAGGATATCACTATATCAGTGACCATCAGTCCACCACAGTAGGAGTGCATTGCCAATAACTAAGTGGAATCCTTCATTATTGGTGCTAAAAAGCAAGCTTGGTGATAAGAGTTTGGTGAGTTTGGACCCATGCTGCATCCCTCTTTTTTAATCATCTAATCATATTAAAGTGTATGTAAAATGAGTAAGTCTCCCTTGTAACGATATATCCATCATAAATCGGCGACCGATTAAATAATATCACTTGGTTAGAAAAGACAAGGTAAGAGGTAGCACATGGGTTTGTCGTCTTTATCTATCCAAATAGATATTATTTGACCCGTCACAAGTTTGTGACGGATATTTGAAAGAATTTGCCATGTAAAATGGGTCACACTGTCCACTTACATCACTTGTGACTTGTGCCTATAAGATTCCTGATCTATAAAGTTATACTATATGTATATGTGCACATTATTTGACATGAGAATACACTAATACAGTACAGGCTAATGGACATAGTCACTTTTCTGAAGATTGTGATTTGTGAATCCCTCCCTAATCAAGTAAATAATACTCCTATCACACATGCAACTTTTTCAGTGCTGCCTCTTTTTTTTTTCTTAAAGATTTGTCCTCACATAAACTACATAACAAACCCATATCATGTGAATTATTGTAAGCCAAAACTCTGGTACCACCCAAGCGTGTATACATACTATACAAGTCACAAGTGCATGTCACATGACTAAGCTAGCGAGTCATCATGTCGATAATAGTTGGACAGTCTTTTAACACGTACGACACTGTATCTTTAAACCGTATTTTAAGAATCTAACTGAACATCTCGTTGAATGTCACGATAATGGGTTGAAACTTGAATATATGCATGCAATGTTAATTTAGATTGAAAACAACAGGAATAAACTGTTTTCAGATGAGTTTAAGCATCTAATAAGAGGGAAAAGAGAAGACTGACTTCATCATGAACTCAAGCCAAGCTTTAGGGTTTCTCCTGAGAGCATTAACCACTGGATTGTACTCATGCGGCTCTATTCCATACTCTGATAATATCTCTGCTATCTCAGCTGCCTCTGCATTATTTTCACCCCACACACACAAGACACAACGACTATTAGAATGCAGTACAAAAATTTCTAAGCGACGGTTTATCAAAAACAAATTACATGATGGAGGTAGTTGATGTTAGGTTTCACACAGTACTACTCATGAGACGGTTTGATACGGAGTACAACAGAAATGAGATGAATTATAAATGAGGGATTAAATGCATTTCTTATGTTGGAAAGAATTCCGTAGAGTGGAGCAGAGTCATCATGGGAGGAACATGCATTTTTTACTAAAATATGACAAAAACAACAAACATCAACTCAAGTATGTGTGAATTGTCGCTATTTCGAATTAATAATAGGACAGCAGATAGTACTACTGATGACATTGTTCAATAAGTTGCCAAAAAAGCACTTCAACAGATCACCCTCTTTTAATATCGGTATCATAATAATAATACTAAAATGTGAGGCGATGATTATATACCATTACTGCATTTCTTTTGATAGTCAAGCATTTTCATCATTGAAGGACACACGGTTCTAAACTATGCTAAAACAAAACAAAAGGCAATCATCCACTCAAATACTCAATTTTGTCAATAATGCAAATCAGATCATCAACAATATGCATCATCGGTTAATGCATTAATTAATCGCAGCTTAGTATGTTAATTAACACAGCAGTAATACGACTATCGGACTATGTACATCCTCTACGTTACCCCATAAGCATCTAAGACAGGACTCGGGAGTAAGACCGTGTACATCCAACCAACCACTTTACCCATATTGTCTATTGGCAATCGTATTTTTTTTGTTCTAACGAAAAGTGCGCCTAGGCTAAGACATCTTTGATTTTTGGCACTCGCTCTGTGTTGTGAGACTACCTAGATAGAATTCTTAGGTATAAAGTTAATTTAGTATGTTGTGATTGATAAGTGGGTTTACGTGTAAAGTTATGTTATCAACAGCAAAGATGAGAGTAGAGTAAGTAAATGTGAGGATGAAAAATCACATGTCATAAATTTTGGATAGATGCAGTTTGTCTTAGAATTTCTGTATTACTCTCCAAGATTTATTTATAATGCTGCAGAAAGGGACATCCACAATTACAAATGCAGGCAAGGCATTACCAAACAATGAATACAAACAAAGTAACCACAGAAAAAGCTGAGCCAGGCCAGCAGATAATAAATTCATTCATAATACGAGTAGTAAAGAAACCTGTATCAGGGACTGCTATTATCTCATCTTGCTCCCTTTTCAGCTCTCTTGCATAATGATCTGCTTCACTTTTTGCTGCCAAATACCTTGCATCACATCAACCCCACAATACATTAACCAAACTTACACAATATAATTGTGAATCTTTCTGTAATTAAGGATGTTAGAAAAACCGTTTAAAGATCATTTCATACAAAGGCATCGTGAATAACAACTTAACAAGAGTAAGCTCAAGTGGAAAGAACTAAGAAGTCCATCATTCGAACCATAACTTTAGCGACTTAAAATCGAGAGACAACAAAACGATAACTCCGTAATAAGATGGTGGTGTTGTTGTACCAGTATCTACCATAAGAAATGGTAAACACGCGTATAAATGTGATAGATTTGACCATTTCAAACGAGAGTATCATCATAAATTCACACCTAAGTGATTGGAATATCCTTGTAAAAACGACTTTTTGGTAACTTTACTACGGGGTTTAAGTGAGTATCTTCAGATTCTGCTTTAAATACAAGATTGATTGATTGATTAAGCTTCCATAATAGTGTCTGTATGTATCCTTTATGACAAATTATCCAACATATTACTATAACGAATCAAATATTATTTATTTAGTTCTATGACCTACTCGAATTAGTCCCAGTAGGCCTAAAGAAAATGGAGTATTAGTGAAAGGCCAAGTATATTTATTTAAAATAATACTCCGTACTATCAGTGCCAATATTAGCAACATTAAGGAGAGGCACTACTTTTAGTCTCGCCCCATTAACTAAAGTGAATGGATGCAGTCATTGTCGTTGGCCTGTTTGTCTATGACACGGTTTCACGTGAAAATATCACCCACGGATGAACAGAACAACTTTGTATCGAAGAACCAAAGGAAGAAGAAAGTCTTACTCAGGCCCGGTTCTGAGGATAGTTTGGAGGAGCGGTGGCCTAGGGCCAATGTGAAAGAGAAAAAAATACGAAGTAGTAATATATACTCCGCAATCCGCATATAGTTTAAACGTATTGAGGAGACTCAATTAATAGAGCGAGCTTCGGTGTTTCATGAAAACAAGAGGCGGATACAAAAAATTTCTATGTATCAAATTTATACTCGGTACTAGACACCTGAAAAACTTAAAAAGAGTAATGGTAAAGTTTGTTAACCGTTAAATGATTGTCTCATTTCAATGTAATACTTCTCGTATATATTATTCAAAAGGAACCATCATTTAAAAGTGGATATAGTGTATGGTACTAATAATTATTAAGCATAAACCTCAATACAAAAATATAAACAAATTTTAAACTGTAATTTTGATTTTCGTCATAGTATTCGGAAAAATCAAAGCTTACGTCACTGATTTCCAATTTCGTTAGGAATAGTCAATTTTAACGATTTAGAACGGCCCTAGTCTTACTCCATAATTCATAAAACAATATGTAGATAAGAATGATTAAAATACGTAGATGTATAAATAGATAGATAGAGATAGATACCCGCCAAGGCCCATGGAGATGGCACCGGCAGCAATCTCGGCAATGCCGGCAGTGAGAATGATAGAAGAAGAGACATTGGCGCCGGACAACCCCGCGGCCAGCGCGAAAGGAACGGTGAGACCGTCGGAAACACCAATGATGATGTCGCGGACTACTTCTCCCGCTGTGAAATGTTTTTCTTTGTGATTGTGAAGCAGTAATTCTTGGGATTTTTCCACATCCCTTGTTGACCCCATTATTCCAATTTCAATGATGAAGAAGAAGAAGAAGACGAAGAGGGTTTATTGTTTATTATGTTGGGAGAAAAATGAAGTTTGGGAGAGGACTTTATAGAGTGTGCAAATTGTGGAGGAGGTGGATAGATGGGACCCTGATTCGTGTGTTAGGCACGTGTACTAATACAATACCTAATCCCACTTTAATTATATAACCCCATTCACGAATATCCCATCCCAATTACTCGACTACTCCGCAACACAAAAGATCAAATATTATAGATTTAGATGGAAACGAATAACATCATACAATTTTGGAAACATTGATGTTTCCTTCATATTTAATTTACCTGGTAAAGATTAATATTCGATCTATTATAAGAATGTAATCGATATATACGTTAATTGTCGTAAAGAAAACTTGTCAAAGAGAAAAAGGAGTCGGAAAAAAAAAATAGAAAAAAAGAAATTTGCGAAACACTCCCTTTGATAAATGTTGTTTGACAAAGTGCTCTCTTTTAAATTTTATTTTGCCTAACATTCCCTTATATATTTATTTTTTTTCTTCCAAATTACTCACTTTTAGTGACGGTTCTAGATATTTTGAAGAATCTTGAAATTTTTGTATCATACTCGGATCATAGTGATTGCATAAGAAAAATAAAAGAATGAAAGGAAAGAAAAGGCAGAGAAGAAAGAATCGAGAGTTTCCAAGTGCCATTAGCAGGGCACTTTTGTTCTTTATTATCTGCTACTAGCGACAGTTTCAGTAACAGTAAGGTTTCAGGGAATTCAGAGCACCGCTAGTGCTACTGAAAATTGCCGCTACTAGCGAACATCTGGACGCGGGAAGACCTTGTTGTTTTCTTATTCTATCTTATTTATTAGTTCTCTTTGTTATTATTTTAGTTAATTCTTTTATTTAATAGACTATATAAATAACGGAGTTGCTCTTCACAGTACGCATTTTACTCGACGCAGTACTTTTTACCCATATTTTTCCACAGCATACCCTTGTCAGAAAACAAACATAATTTCATTCTTCTCCCACCCTCTCTACCCTAACCCTAAAAACCATTTTTTTTTTCAATTATCATTGAATACCTCCAGATCTAACTACACATCCATTCAATTTATTAAATTTAATAGATCATGGATACGATTTTAATTGAAGAACAAGTATCAATCAATAATCATTAATTATTGAAATCAGGGTTCAAAGTTCAAAGTTCAATTAGGGTTCAAAGTTTAATTATCAGTTTTGTTTCAAAGTTCAAAATAATCAGTATTTTTGTTTATTGTTATTGAAATTAGGGTTCTAGCAAACACTATACTTTCAACTTTTTTGGGTTTAGAAACTCAATTCTTGGATTTAATACTTTAATATTGGGTATTAAATTGGAAGTATGTAATCGGATAGTGTAGTACAGTTATGAACTGAGTATATATTGAGTGTTAGAAAACAAATTTCGGTAGTTTTGAAGGGTTACTTTTCATTGTTTTGTAGGGAGACTTGTGTACTGTGATTTTTTCTTCTTATTTCTGTACTGCGTCAAAATTGGAAAAAAACATGTTTATTCCGTGATTAAAAAAACGTACTGTGTTGATAAAGTTCAAAAAAAAATACCTTATATCAAAGATTAAAGTAAATGTATTGCATGAAATTTTAAAATAAATGTACCGCAAAAAATGTACTGCATAAAAGTAAAAAAAATAAATGTACTGTATAAAAGTAAAAAAAAATAAGGTACTGCGTTGAGTAAAGTAAATATGGAGAATCCTTTATATATTAAAGCCAAAGAATAAGGAGGCACCACAATGAACCACATCAGCATCCTAGGTGGAGTACAGGTGTAATCTGATGTGGAAATTAAAAAAAAAAAAAAAATCTAACTTCTATTCCTAACTCCCCACTAGGTGCGGTTATGCAGTTATTACCATTAATATTAGTGGACAGTTTGTATGCAGTTATTCTTAATTCATTATTCATTTTTTAATTTTTCACAAAGCAGTTCCACTATATAAATTCACCCACACTGATATATTTGTTTCAATTAATTCCCTGATTCAAAAATTCTTCATAATGTCATTCCAATGCAAGGTGGTCACAATTCCACAAATTTCAGAATCCACAAAATCAGTACAAATAACAGTCCGCATTATGAGAAAGTGGCAACGTACATCCAAAAAACCAGATAACGATCCACAACAAATAGGCAAAAAACCGATAATTTACGGAGTTGAGCTCATCTTGGTGGACAGCACAGCAAGTACTGCAACCCAGTTAGTTTTAAACTTTATTTAAGTTAGATGCACTATTTTTCTTCTCTCAGACAATATTGTCAAACTTCAACATGAACGAATATGTGCTTATCCATCTTTCACAAAAAGTCGAGTAGACATTGTAACGCTACAATTAGAGGCCCGACAAATGAGTCGTGTATCCTTCTAAGAGCGTATTATAGTCAGACTCAACCATGCAAAATGACGGATGTACACACTTATCATTGATATTTTTGATAATTAAAACCGTATTGCTCATCATCGAGAAGTATGACCGAAAGTGCTCCGTCGCCCTCCATCTCACTAAGAGCATATTACATTATACAATAAAAATATATTATAAACGCTTCAATCAGGAGGGAGAACTGTACTTGAGCACTCTTTCCTTAAGTCATTATTTTTCTAACATATACACTCCTGCAATAGCATCAAAAACAATTATGTTAATTACAATAATTACATCAGAATCAATTACATTAATTATTGTTATTGTGCATTTTCTAACAAAATTGATGTTTCTTTGAACATAATCAGGGAGCCACAATCCAAGCATCAATCAAACAGAGATTAGTAAAAGCATTCAATAACGGGATCAAGGAGGGACACATCTACAATATTTCTAAGTTCTCGGCTTCATCTAATATCGGGACAGAGAAAGCCACCGCTCATACAAGCAGAATATGGTTCGAATTTAGCACTAAAGTGATGGAATTGCATCCAGATCCAAACATCCCAATGCGTGTGTACAAATTCATGAACTACGATGATATTATATCAGGAAACGTCCCCGATGACTTATATATGGGTGAGTACTAAAAATACCATCAAAACATTCAGTTTATGTGGGGATAAATTTTTATTATTCTACTTCTTAATATTGCAGATGTGATTGGTAAATTCATTCATTACAACCAAATTCAAACATCAACAAAGGGCTACAATTGGACTACAATTGTTCTAGAGAATACACAGTTAGTAACACTCACAATATCAAAATTATTTATCATCCTTTGACACATTCTCACAATAGTTATTACGTGCAGGAAAGAACAGATATCATGCTCAGTGTTCGGAGAATTTATATCAGACATAATTCAAATTGTCAACCACTTTATGCAGAAAGATAGACCGGTTGTAGTACTGATGCATGTCAAACGCAATGTGTGGAAAGGTATGAACTATATATCTTCCATTTGACTCAACAAATTGTCATCTTTTAATTAGTAAAGAACAGTTAATAATAACAAATGTTATTTTCCGTCAGGTGAAGTTAGTGTTACAACCCGTGATGCATCAAAGATTTTAGCCAACCCTAACATTGAAGAGGTGTTAGAATTTCAGAGAACGTAAGTATATTTCACCCCTAATTTAGTATAGTTTATTCTCATATGACGATGTAAATTATGTACCCATTGTGATTTCAGCTACCCAACCTCGGAAGGGCCCGACAGATGGAAGACAAGTCTGCCAACAACATGTGACTCTCGGAGCATACTCGCGGGAGCGATATGCAAGACACTGACGGAAATTAAAAACAGCTTAAAGGTAAATGTTATTGTTCATCACTCTTTACGTTATATTAGTATCAACCTAGGTAAATAAATGTACCCAATGAAAAATTTGAAACACTCATATAATTGTAGCTAAAAACAAACTTACGCAGGCTGGGGTATTTGTTACACTGGCTACCATTTACGAGATGGACACATCAAAAGATTGGTGTTACCCTTCTTGCGGCGAGTGCAGATTTAAGACATCACAGATGGAGGACGGAATGTGGTACTGTCAGACGATAGACTGCCAAGTTAATGGTCGAGGGATGAGGGAACCCACGATGAGGTACAACAAAAAACACCTTTTCTGACCACCCAATTTCTTACTTAACTATCACAATCAATTCTTTTAAACAGATACAAGGCCAGATTCACCGTGTTTGACGACATATGTGAATTTGCCGACGTTATCATTTGGAACGAACAAATGGCAAGACTCATAGGAAAGACGGCAGATGACCTACTAAAAGAAAGAACGGTAAGAGTTTGTTGTGTCTCAAATTTTTGCATTTCCTAAAAGTAGCTACATAACTAACATATCACATAAAATTAGGACTCGAGCCCAAACGGTCTACCTCCCCAAGAATTCAGTTCTATTATAGAGAAAGAATACCTCTTAAAAATCAGAATTACACAAGATTTCAACATCAAACAAAATTCAAAGTGCTATGGAGTCATAGATATTTGTGACGATGAAGCAAAGAAGATGGAATGGAGAAACCTCATGTCTGCACAATCAACAACTCATACGGTATTCAACTAAACATTACCATAACCAGTATTTCATTTGACGATTCTGTGTGTATAAGTAACAAAATAATATGTGCAGGGAGTGGAGGTGGTAGACAATGACAGTGCAGGAAGTATTGTGACGGTTTCAGTGGCATCAAAGAATCATGTTGTAGAAACGGTAAATCACAGTTTCACTACTCCTATTATTAGTTGTTTATGTTACTATAAGTTAAGACGCTCAATTGGGTTAATTCAAAATGAAATGTAAAGAAAGTACCGATCGTGTATCAATTATTGACTAAACGGAACTTTGCTGTAGGAATGTATTTTCGATACCACGCTGCCGATCGACCCTGCCACCCCAAATGAGGCAGTCATAGGAAAAGCAATCTTACCATTACAAGAAGACAACCAAGCTGCTGCAAGCACCGGAAAAAAACCAACAGCAGGTGCAACACTTGAGAAAACAAACGATGCAGCGGATCCAGTGGAGCCACATCCCAAGCAGAAGACAAAAAGACATGGGAAAGACCATATAGACTGCGTTCAATCAAATTCAGAAACCCCGGTATCCAGCACAAGGAAGAGGACTACCAGTCTAACAATCACAAGTTAAAGGGTGATCAGTCCGGCGCATTTAATTAAAGTTTTAAAGGGTGATCCACTTAAAAGTGCTATTACATGTTTTTAAATTTTGCTGAACCTCTTTTAAATTTTCTTTCAGCATTAATCACCTCCTATTTATCTACAATTTATCTAATTAGTAGTCATTTCGATTAGATGATAAGGTATCACACCAGCCACACCGTCTCAAAGAGCATCACACTTTCCCAATATAAAAATTGCATAAATGGATAGGAAGGCTCACCATACTTACCACCGATATTTGGTCGTTACTCCTTCGAGAGATATAAGAAGATTTGCAGCCACATGAAACTTACCAAACACATTGTTGCTCTTAATATGATAATTCGAAACACCGAGCTTCAATAGGTAGACGGCAGATGATATGTGGAGCAGTACTGACAAGAAAGCAGACCAAAAAATCAATACCAACTACAGTACAAAAACCATATAAAAAAATTGCATAAATGGATATGCAGGCACACCATACTTACCATCGATATTTGGTTGTAACTCCGTCGAGTGATATAAGAAAATTTGCAGCCACATGAAACTAGACACATTGTTACTTGACAATCCGAAACACCGGGCTTCGATAGGTAGACGACAGATGGTGTGTAGAGCAGCAGTACTGGCAAGAAAGCAAACCAGAAAATCAATACCAACTTCAATAAAAAGAACCAATAAAAAAATTGCATAAATAGATATGCAGGCACACCATTCTTACCATCGATATTTGGTTGTTGCTCCCTTGGGTGATATAAGAAAATTAGCAGACACATGAAACTAGACATTTTGTTACCATTAATATGATAATCCAAAACACCGAGCTTCGATAGGTACACGACAGATGGTATGTAGAGGAGCAGTACTGACAAGAAAGCAGACCAGTAAATCAATAACAACTTCAATACAAAGACCCTTGCAATGATGTACTCCAAAACCGGCTTAATCTTATGATCCCTCAGGCAACTTCAATTTTAACCATAAAGAATTAATGCATACCCCTACCGATCACACTAACATCTGGCATCAAAGTAAACACTTCAACCAAAGAACTATGGGAGCATCTTACTTTGAACTTCGAAATTAGGAATGACAGCAAGGGCGCTTTCAATTTCTTATAGTTGATTCACATTTGTTGCTCATCATTGAGATCGTTGCTTACTTATCAGAATTGCTCAGTTAACCATAAGGAATCGATGCATACCCCTACCGATCACACTAACATCAAGTCTAAAAAGTAAACACTTCAACCAAAGGGCTAATATTATTATAGTCCTTTAGGAGCATTTTACTTTGATCCTTGGATTTAGGAATGACAGCAAGGGTGCATTCAATTACTTATAGTTGACTCAAGTCTTTTGCTTATACACATGATTGCCTGGGTCAGCTCATTATCAGTACTGCTCACTGATGAATACTTCAACAGATCATCTGCAATGTCATCATATTCCAACGTTAATGAAGTATGTAGTATGTTCACAACTACAATAACAAATGTAGACAGATATTACAGTCGATCATTTCCATCACTTTAATTTGACTATGCACATATCCAAAATCAGATCACATGAATCAGAAACAATATTTTCATTATAGGAATTTTATTAATTTTTAGTCAATATCGACACTACATAAACGACAAGGTATATTTAGAAGAATTATGTACAATTAGAACATTTAGAATGTAATTAAATAGAATAACTGAGAATTTAAGTCTTGCATGCATATAAATTTAAATGAAAGGCAATTAATCCAAACTCAAATTCTGAACTCTAAGGAAACAAGAAAACCAGCCCAAAATTCAAGTAAATCAACTGAAATCTCCAAGTAAAACCAGCCCACTACCATCAGTTTTTACTCCATGAAATCACAACCACTAATAACTTCCAACTACTAAGATAAACTACCCACATGTTGCATAAAAACAGCAGTAAACTGCCAACAAAACATAACTAAAACCTAAATCTTCACACTATATATATAACATAGTACATACCAAAAACATCTACAAACATAACAAAAAAAAGCAAGTCAACATGGAAAACGAAAACAACCGATTAATTCAGCCATTCATTGAGGGTCGCGTCGTTCGAATATGGAAAGGAGATCCTATCCGTTTAGAAAATCAGCAATCCGCATCTCTAGAAATTTTAATGGTAGATAAAAATGTAAGTGATATATGTCTCATTTATTGCATTATATCTTCTTAATGTAATCACATTCTAACTTAACTTTAAATTATAGGGATCAATGATGCAAGCAACAATCCTGTATGCAAACACACATCCACATGAAAGGAGCTTCAATGAAGGAAAAGTATATCGAGTGAAGAATTCCATGTTAGTACCCAATTACATAAGGGAGGCTGCCACACCCCACAGATGGCGATTTCTGATTCGTCCAACGACAATTATAGAAGAAATTCAAAACGAAGAAATTCCAACTTTAGGTTACAAGTTTGAATCCTTTCAAAATTTGATTAACAGTAACTTCAGTGGACGACCATATATAGGTACACCACCAAATTTTTGATGTATACAATATTGAGGTTATAAATTCAGTTTTTAATAAAAGTGTTCTAAGAGATAAATTTCTGCAGATGTTGTTGCACAAGTGGAGGAATACAGAGTGATACTCAACAGTACTTGCTCAGTTTTAGTGCTCAAAGACATCGATGGTACAAACATGTCAATGTGGGTATGGGGAAATCATGCTGAAGATATCAAGATAATGGTGGAAGATGCAAAATTTTACACTGAAAAGCCGATCATAGTGTGCCAATGTGTGCAAAGGATTCCATATCACGGTACATAACTACTTAAATTACAGTCCATTAGATTCCAAGATTAGTAGTTATTTTATATCTTTAAACGTGTAGGTGAAATACGACTAACAACAAAAGATGCAACGAAGATATACTTTCAACCAGATGTACCAGAAGTTAATGAATTAATTGCTAGGTAATATTTATTCAAATACAAAAATTAAAATTATCAATCAGCTTATGTTATATTACATAACAAAATTATATTATGACTGTAAAAACAGAAATGCAAGTCGAGGAGCAGCTCTCAGGGAGATAACAAAGGCAACATGGAAGGACATAACAGAAGATGAAGAATACGAGGAAGTTAGAAACATGGGAAGAAAAAGGATAAGGGTTGAGACTATTAACATTGAAGAAGATGAAGAAAATCAGGGGAATGCCGAATGAAGATGTGGCAAAATTAACATGTTTATTGTTTTTACTGCTAGACTTAACGGACCTTTTTTTATTTCGGAGCTTTTATTTTAATTTCAGACGTAACAGACCTTTTATTTTAATTTTAGACCTTTTATTTACTGCTTTCTTAATTAAGGTTTTTTAATTTGTATTGACAATTACTGAATTTCATTTAAAGCTTTATTAAAAGAAGATCATGCATTAGTTAGTATATATTTGCATTATTATCATGTTCAACAGGTTTCACAGCTAGATGAAACAGAAGACAGTTCAAATGGCACAGTCAGAAGATAAAGAAAATATCTGATGAGAAGGCAGTGTTCAAAGAATCAGAAGACAGTATTCAGCAAGGATTTACAGAATTTCAGATGTACTATGTTATTTCATGGTCCAATGTTGTATATGTATTACAAAGTTTAGTGTTTAGCCATACTATTTTCACAGCTACCTTGAGATTATGGATGTCCATTTTTAGGTCACCCCATATTGTATTACCACACTAGCAACTAAGAATCACAACCTATTCTAATAAAATTAGTCACTTATTATTATTTTTTGTTCTATTTATGAAAGATACAATTGATTTTTAAAAATACGAACTCATTCAATTTAAATAAGAAATATAAAATTTACCAACTAAAAGTAATATAAATGCAGATTAAAGTCAATGATGCAGTAATTCAATTTTACAAAGGAGCTGTTAGTTTTATTTTAAACAAAGTACAAAGATGATAAAACAGGCAGAAATGTGGACTTATCTAATAACATGTATTCTTAAGCATTATTATGAAAAAGATATTCTAATGTCCGTATTATGAAAAAGTGGTCACACATATGATTGGAAAAATTCCTTAGCTTTTCTAAAATAAATGTCAGAATAAATGTTGATATATCTCATAGTAATATGTCATAGAAAATTTACTTAGTATTTTGCATTAAACTAAGTAGAATTAGAGTTGAATTCATACTAATTTTGTATGCTTGGTTTATATTTTAATAAATAAAAATATTTCAGCTGACAATAACATAGAGGCAGATTAAAGACAGCAATACAATTTTAGATAGAAGACATCAAGTTTAGTTAAAATGAAGTACAATAAAGATAAAAAGAAACAGGAAAGTAGAGGTTTACTTATCTTAGAGTAGATATTCTAGATAATAATTATAAAAAAAAACTGTCCCACCACTTTAGTAACTTCCATTGCTCCCATGATCTCAACTTCCATGTCTCTTATAACCCATGATCCCATGTCCTCCAATTTGATCCATGAAAAAAACTATATATACATAGAAGATGGTTAGATCAGAATTGAAACACAAAATTCTGAGTTTGTGCAGAAAAAAAAATGTCAATTAAAGCTAATACCAATCAGAAATCCACCTCTTCAAATGGTAGTACAAAGTTAGCCAGCATTGCGGAATTACTTGGTGTACATAAGGTAATAATATAAGGTTAATATATATCTTATTATTTAAATATCTGATGTTAGGTGATAATAATTATGTCTCACTAATGATAGGCCGGAGTATATTCAGTCATAGCAAAAATCAAAAGCATTGACAACACTAAACATTGGTACCGTAACAAATGCAAGATCTGTGATACAATAACAGGTCAAAAAGACAATGGCAGGTGGTATTGTGCAATGGAAATCTGTAATGCTTCAGTTGTTGGGGCAGCTGAAAGAAACTTAATGTCGGTACAAAATTAAAATTATTTCATTCACCAGTTACTAAAAGGTTATAATGTCTAAAGTTTTTGTTCAATTTTTTAGTTATAAGGTTAAGTTTTTGGTTGAGGATCAAAATGGAGATCAGATTTACGTAATTGCCAACAATAGACAAGTTGAAGAAGAAACCGGATGGAATGCATATGATTCATATGACATGCTAATGGAGGTATAGTTTAGACACTTTCAAAAGAATAATGCACCAATTTTTTTTTATTGTAGTGAACTACATTACTAATCTGATTTCAATATCACAACAGAAACATGCAGCTTCAAAAGAGATACCATTCACATTAACCACAATGATAGATAAGGAATACATTATGGAGTTGTATGTATGTGGCTATTTCAATGTCGCGATGGATACAAAATGCTACATGACTGTCAATCTATTTGACGATAAAGAAGAAATCCATAAAATGAGGAGCATGTTGATCGAACAGGTAAAAACAGTACAATTAATGAATCCTTCAATTTCATAATATCTATTTACTCAATTTCATATTTTTACTGCAGGAACATAGCAGCACATTAACAACAGGTTCTGTTGTTTCAAACAATAATGAAGAGTTGGTGAGAAACTCACTTTAATAATCCTTAACAAATGACATTTATTTTACAGTAGTAATCATATCATTAATATTATAATTTCATTCTAATGCAGAATGTGACTCCTATAAGCAAAAGTACACGAAAAAGGCCACACTCTGACTCCATAAGTGACAGTCAAGATCAACAATCAACGACCAAGACAACTACCAAATTGCAGAAGAAGTAGTCAATGACATGGCCATTAATGTTTTATGCTTAATTTAAGTAACAATTGTAATGTTTAATCATTTTGCATGCTTTTACTAAACATTTTATGTTTTAATGTTAGAGACCATTATTACAATTTTTAAAGTAATTGTTATGTTTCCTATTTAACTAAATTGGATTAAGTTACTTATGTTTAATGAATTGATAATGTAGTACTGACATTTAATTCGGAAATTAAATTAAATTTACTTCGTCGTAAGTACATTTATATGTAAATTTGAATCACTAAGAACATTTGTTTAAATCAAAAAATGGAGAACATTTACAACCAGGTGCGAAAATAATACTTTCTTAAGATATTTATCATCAAGCTTTAAAACTATAGATTTGTCAACTATCCATTCAACCTCAACTTTAGGTATTCAACCCCAGTTTATAAATACAATAGTTTTCACATTAAACCAGCTCTTTTATTTTATTCAAGTTAGCATTTGCATTTATAAAAGAGGCATAATATTCGCAGGTTTAGACTAAATAATATCGTCGTTTTCCGCATAATATTTTAACATCAATACTACTATATTATACTATAATCCATTTAGTCAACAGATATTATCGTAAACATTTACTTCATGATTTCAACTCCATATCATATTGAAACTTAAATCAATTTTAAGTAACTTATAAAAACAAACACTAATAGCAGTTAATCTGAAAATTTTATGGTGAAATACTTGGTGAATAAAAGTCAGTAGCAAACCATTACTCCACTCCTTTTATAACTCCTCAATCATAACTTACAGCAGTTACATTAATTTTAACTCAACATTTTCAATCTATAAATACACAAGAGACCACAATAACATATTTTATTTGACTCAATACAAAACCCCATATCTGTTTTAATAGAAAGCATACCTAAGAAATATAGATTTTAAGAACTACTGAAACGTTTACGATGGAGAATGATGGTGCCTCAAGAAAAGAGAAGACAAATGGAAGGTATAATAGAAAAATTCGAAACACAGAAGGTAATTGTTATTTTGTACATTTTATTTTTTTATTTATGTTTGTAATGAATTCATCCTTGAATACAAGTAGTCCTAGGTTACAATTTAGAAAACATTGGAAAAATCAAAAGTGGTTCAAGATGTATATTTGTTAAACAGGGAACTACATGAATTGTCGTTTGACATTCGTACCTTTCGCCTAAATAGGAATCTAATTAAACTTTTCTGGATATATTTTTTTCCAATTTAATAACGTATGTACATATTATATTAAAGACTATAAATATTATACCTAATAATCTTGAGGTTCATTGTATATTATTATTATTATACAAAAGTAGGAATTATCTCCGCAATTTTTAATTAAAACAACATTTTAGTACACATCATCCTTAAAATCAGATATTTTTCAGGTTGAATTTAGGAATAGTTTCTACGATAATTTACGAATTATAAATTTCCTTTCATTAATAGCTTCATGCATAATTTGAAAAATTAGCTGACATCTAAAAAATAATGTACAGAATACTCTATAAATCGTTTAGGAATATTATAGATAGAAATTAATTCAATTAGTTTTAATTAATTGGATTAATGACCCAATATCTTAATAATCGTAATTTGACCCATATTTTAGTATTCAGAATATGGAATTCGATATCTTGGAAACACTTTAATTTCGTAAAACATATCTTGGATTATATCAGAATGACCCAAAATCTAATATCTTAGTAATAAGAATACTCATATTTTAATCCACTTTATCTTAAAATCATATATTTTTAGAGTCAATATCTTAGTAATCATATTAACATTTTTATACACAATATCATTTTGATAAGAATCTGAACAGAATCTGAACATGCATCAATTCATTGATATTTTATATAATAAAATAATATACTCCGAAATTATGAAGATTTTCTTTTTCATGCTTCAATTGAATATATGCAAGGATATAGATCTACATAATTTAGCCATAAATAATGGGAAAAAAGGAGAACACAGTAAACACAAGAACATAGTAAAATATGAAACTAATCAAAAAGAAAATAACAGCATGTTCAGCAAAAAAATAGAAAACAATTTATTTCATTTCTCAAATTCCAGATCTAAAAACATATGATCTGTAAACGAAGAAAACAT
Organism: Agrostemma githago; assembly: GCA_958450325.1. Taxonomy (NCBI): domain Eukaryota; kingdom Viridiplantae; phylum Streptophyta; class Magnoliopsida; order Caryophyllales; family Caryophyllaceae; genus Agrostemma; species Agrostemma githago. The sequence goes on along the minus strand of OY288247.1, from coordinate 72,388,276 downwards.
GTCATATTGTTATGTATTATGCTGCATGCAATAATTAAATTTGAAATGTAAGGATAAAATGTAGAATTTATACCTTCCTTTTAAGAATGAGTCGATTTTTAGATCAAAATAACAACAATAATAATAGTAGATCTGATGCCTAAACCGAAAATGTTAGGGAAACTTCACGGGAAAAAAACTGTACAACAACCAAAAAAAGATCAGTATTTAAAAAAATGAAATAAATAAAATTCCGAAATCATGCACCCAAAAAAAACCTCACCATTTTCGATCTTGAAAATAGATCTTGAATTCGGACCAGGTAGAAAACATGCATGAAACAATGGACCAAAATATGTACAACACGGAAAAAAAAAGGATTAGTGACGGAAAAAAATGGCATACTAAAGATTTCGAAATTCAAATAAATAAATAAATATAAAAACTCACCATTTTTTGGATTCGGTTAGCAAAGTAGATGTTGAATTCGGTTTCCAATAGGAAATATGCACGAAATAATGGACAAAAACACATAAAAAAAATGAGATCAGTCATGATTTCGAAAAATAAAGGATCAGCGACATAGTAAATATAATGAAATTTAAAACAAGAAAAAAAAAACTCGCCATCTATTAATGAAGATCTTCATTTCTGATCGAAATTTCTGACCGAAACATGCTGATGTTCCTTTAATTTTGTTCATCGGATTAATAAACGATGAAAGTAGAAATTTCTGACCGAAAATAAGGAAAAAATTCCAGATTTGTGACTATCAAAATGAGAGAAGAGAGAGTGAGTGTTGAGTGTTGAGTGATGAGAGAGAGCTGAGAAGAATGGAGGCGGTGGAATTTAGGGTTAGAAAACTAATATTGTAATGAAGTGTTTGTAAGGAGGGATTTAGGGTTAGTGTTATATACATCCTCTCCAATACACCGATCCATTTAGGGTTTTGGCTATTTGGGCCTCTTTAATATCTCAGTCTGTTTTAAATCTGTAATGGGTTAGTAGATTGGTGGTATTGATTATGAGAATGGGTTTAATTTCGGGCGTCAATTTTGGCCCAGCGTACGGTGCCCATCTTTTTCCTTTACGTTTCTACACTCGGTTTTTTAAAATAACGTGTTCATTTTTTCGGGATTAGAATGTAGCTCTCATTTTTACAAAAAAATTGTTTGAACATTTAAGGTTTAATTTTTTGAGCCTCTTTTTTGTCCTATACAATTTTAAGTCTATCGAAACGTCTTGCAAATCAGTGTCGGGCCGATGGATGATGACCTGGTGGCTAATAATGTAGGTGGTCAATGAACGTGTAGTCCACATAGGCCCATCTCAATAAATAACGTCGTAATTTTTTTAGACATTTGGGGACGAGAGTATACGATAATAAAATACTTTAGCGGTGTTACTATTATCAGTCTGGGCAGTATTTTTTAGTCATAATTAGACCTGTAAAAAAACTGACGCTACCCGAAACTGAACCTACCCGATAATAACCCGATAAACTAAAAGAACATTGCTATCATACGCTAAAGTTTCTCAAGAATACTAAGAAATATTTTTTTAATTTCAAAATTTTAAGAAATAATGTTTATACATATCTTTAAAATCATATTTTTACCATATGATTATTATATTGAGGAAAAAAAATCAAGTCGAAGTTCGTCATATATATCCGTACTTTGTATAGAAATAAAATATCAATGTATATTAAAAAATATATTAAATAAAACTTAGTAATATTATATATCAAATGAGATGATGCAGAAAAATACAAACAAAAATGTATTTACGATAAAAACAACAATATTATATACCGTTTTTGTACTATCCAAAACAACAGTATTATTACGGAAAACGTAGACGTGAGATCTCTCAGGTAGAGATCATTTCTAATTTTAACAACCTGTTCCCATAGGAGAGGTCGACGTCTCACAGCAAATAGCATTCGAACACGTATATCAGTCTTAGATTTAATTTCTCACCATAAGATTATTGTGAGACCACTCACATGTTGGGTACTTATCGTGAGATGGTCTTTTAAGAGACTTACACATTTAAGTTAGAAAATTAGATAAAAAAGTTCCATGTAATATATTTGGCCGTATTAAATTTTTAATCATGTAGTCATTTGTTACGTAGTATTAAACCGTGCTTTATAGTTTTGAGGCTTTAATCGACCCGAACTCGAACAATTGACCTGTTTTGCTAGGTCTAACGTGGCCATTTAGTTATTTCTTAAGAAATGTTTTGATTTCCCGTTCTGTTTTGTTTTGGTCTCCCGTTTTGTGTTGGTTTCACGCAAGATTTTTCATAAATGTTTAGTCAAGTTTATGTACCCACATTTGATAAGTTTTTTTTGGGTTTGATTATACGTTGTACTGAGTGATGTTCACTTTATGAATTTGATATTATTATTTAGGTGGTGAGAGCAGTAGATTTGCAAATGAAAATATTGAAGCAAATCAGCACGTGCTAAGCGTCTGTGATCCCTTAAGAGATATTACCAATGGTACCTCTTACTCGCCTCTTACACAGATATATGTTTGTGTGCCTCTACATGCCTCCACAATTTAACTACTAAATATATTTACCAAATATTCGCTTACATATATTTAATAAATATAAATTCTGACTAAATACAATCTAAAAATATACCTTAGCATATGTTATTATTATTATTATTATTATTATTATTATTGTTATTGTTATTGTTATTGTTATTGTTGTTGTTACTATTGTTATTGTTATTATTGTTAATTATTATTATTATTATTATTATTACTATTACTACTACTACTATTATTATCATTGTTGTTGTTGTTGTTAACCATTAAATTAATTGTTTTTTTTGGGTAATCAGCCATGAAATTAATTGTAATATTAATATTCAGTTCAGTTCGCTTTTTGCACTCTAAGTTCCGTTCAACTTAGACACTTTCAGTTCAGTTAGTCCACTTACACTTTAAGCCTAATTAGTTACCACTATTTCTTAACATGTTTTTATTTTGCTTTTATTATTAAGTATATGTTTAAATAAGATTTTTTTAACCGTTCATAGGATTTAATGTGTCAACCTGTGATAACATTCCGTCGTTTTGATTTTGGTTTGTATTCAGTGATTTGTTCCTCTGTAACTAAAGTCAACATGAAATTGGTATTATTATTCAGGTGGTGAAAGCAGTAGATTTGTTACTGAAAATATTGAATCAAATCAGCAGCCTGTGCTAGGCGTCTGTACTCCCTTAAGTGATATTATCAATGGTACCTCTTATTCGCCTCTCTTTTTCCATACTCACACTGACATATATGTGTGTGTCTCCACGTGCCTATATTGGTGTGTGTGTGTGTATATACACTCATCTCCCAGTTTCCTGAACCATTCGTTTTAATATATTTTAATGTTGTGTGTTCTTATTAGGTGGTCAAATCCATCAACCTATACGACGACTTGCCTCACGTCGTCGCCGTGCGTCGCCTCATTGTCCTTCAACTCCTACTTCTTTTAGTGCAACCCCTTCCTCCGTTCTTTCATTTGAACCTGTCATTCTTTCACCGGCACAACAAGCTGCAATACTTAAAAGAGCCCGTAGAAAAGAACTCAATGCAGAAAAAAAAAAAGAAGGCGCACCTCCTCAGTTCTTCGCACTCAGCCAGGTGATTTGCGTGTATTTTTGTCTGCGATTTTTATTTGTTCTGCAATGACGCTTTCAGTTCTCACGATGCATTATATTAGTTATGATTCCCCGCGTTTTATATTGTGTTTTAAAGAATGGTGCCTTTGAACAAATTATATATACAATATGTTCACTTATTACAGAGTGTGACGATTCAGACGCCTCACTGACTACTGATTCAGTACCAAGCTTACGTTCTGAGTTTAATGAGGCCAGAACTTCATCGATTCAACCTTATAATCCTTCATCTGATAGTACGTTCATTGATAACGATTCTCAACATCACCAGTTCGAAGAAGGATTAACCAACAATGCCACTGGTGGAGTTCCAGATATTGGTGCAGGTTTCCCTTACCCCTCTCTCGAACTGTCCTGTTCTATATAAAATTTATTAGAATCATGTTTATATAAATAGTGCATATTCCATTATTGTTATAATTGCTTTTCATAATCTATTGTCAAAGGTTCCGTTTATTGGGATATTGGTGACCCGGAGTATGAATGTCAAATGTGCAAAGCCCAGATGTGGTACGAGGAAAGGATTGGTAAAGGAAAAGGCACGACAAATCCAAAATTTTCCCTGTGTTGCTCAAATGGGAAGGTAACCTTGCCATATCTAAGTCAACCACCTGAATTGTTGAAGTCACTATTGACAAGACAACACCGTCTAAGTTCTACGTTCATTAGTAATATTCGCGGCTACAATTGCGGGTATGCTTGGTCGTCCACTGGTGGCATTATTGATAAAACAGTCAACCTTGGTCGAGGTCCATACACATTTAGGATGGGAGGACAGAATGTTCATCGAATTGGCAGTTTGCTGCCTACTGATGGATCAATTCCAAAGTTTTGCCAGCTATACATCTACGATACGGAGGAAGAGGTTAACAACCGAATAAATGCAGTAACGTAAGTGCCTTCTGTATGCTCATTTTGTGAATTTGATTGATCATATTTATTATTTATGCATTCTTGAAGCCTAATTGTTTTGTACATTTTCTTTTTGTACAAGCAGCGGTGGTGGGCGTAGCAGATTCAATGAGGAACTTATGTCGTTACTGAAGGAAATGATCGATGAACATAATCCTCTTGCAAAGACCTTTCGTAGGGCCAGGGACAGATTGTCGTCGGATGTTGAAGGGGATGTCAGTATTAGACTGATTGCACGAAGATGCACCGATGGGAGAACTTATAACCGTCCAACTGCTTCAGAAGTTGCTGCTGTGATTGAAGGTGACATAGGTCCCGACATGGAGCATCGGGACATTATTGTTCAAAAATCATGTGGACAATTGCAACGTATTTCTGAGCTGCATCCATCATATCTTGCCCTACAATATCCTCTTTTGCTCCCATATGGGGAGGATGGATTCCGCTTACATATTCCGCACAGTGAAGCGTCTATTGGTGTAAGCAACAGCCTTAAACCGCGTGAGGAACTCACTTTACGTGAGTTCTTTGCCTTCCGTTTTCAGGATAGACCAATAGAAATTGAGTTCCCTACGTGGTCACAAGCTTGCAACTTATTCCAACAGATTTGCGTTGACGGATACATGATGGTTGAGTCGCAGAGACTATCATTCTTACGGTTCAACCAAGATTTATTGAGGGTTGACAAGTACAAGAATGTTGTTGATGCAGTTGAAGGAGGTAATGTTGATCCATCGTCCACCGGAAGTCGCTACATCGTACCGTCCTCCTACACATCCGGTGATGCTTTTATGAGGTCAAAGTATCTGGACACTATGGCTATTTGTAGGTGGTGTGGCTATCCAGACCTGTTCATTACATTTACCTGCAATCCTAAATGGCCAGAGGTCACCCGCTTTGTTACTAGAAGGGGTCTTCGCTCTGAAGATCGTCCGGATATTTTGTCGCGAATTTTTCAGGTGAAGCTATACGAGTTAATACAGGACTTGAAAGTTCGCGAAATCTTCGGGAGGACTAAAGCAGGTATGTATTTTCATATCTTTTTTTAATCCAATCTTACTTCACCCGTGCTTTTTTAAATTGTTTCCCTTTGTACTCATTTTTAAATTCAAATCGTTTGTAGTTGTGTACACAGTCGAATTCCAAAAGAGAGGACTCCCCCATGCACACATCCTGTTGTTCCTCCATCGAGATGACAAATTCCCGGAGGTGGCAGACGTAGATAGGATCATTTCGGCCGAGATTCCCGACGAAAGGCAGAATCCTATATTACACGCTGCAGTATCGGAGTTAATGATCCATGGTCCTTGCGGTGTAGCAAATCCTCAATCACCGTGCATGGTAAAAGGTGCATGCATTCGTAAGTTTCCAAAGCAATTCAACCCCAGAACTACAGTTGACAAGAATGGTTTTCCTATTTACCAGAGAAGAGATAATGGTCGTACAATTCTGAAAAACGGTGTGCCCATTGATAATCGGTATGTTGTTCCTTACAATCCTTACCTCATTGATAAATATCGTGCTCACATAAATGTGGAGTGGTGCAATCAAGCCAGGTCGATTAAATATCTCTTTAAGTATATCAATAAAGGGCCTGATCGTGTTACAATGGAATCATCCTATAGTCGTCGCAATAACCAAAATCAGCTCGACCAGATTCAGAAGTTGTACGATTGTCGATATGTATCTGCATGTGAAGCTGTTTGGAGGATATTTGCTTTCGACATCCATTATAGGACTCCTGGTGTTGAAAAACTTCAATTCCACCTCCCGGGGGAGCAGCCTGTCATCTTCGAAGATGATGACCCAATTGATGAGGTTCTCGATAACTCAAGCGTTGCTATGTCAAAATTCATCGATTGGTTTGCGTTGAATGCTAGGGACCCTGATGCACGTGATCTACTTCTATCCGAGATTCCTCAAAGGTACGTATGGGATAAGACTAAAAAGCAGTGGAAGCGTAGGCAAAAGTTTTTTACAATTGGTAGGTTACACCACGTTCCCCCAAAATGTGGTGAACTCTACTACATGAGAACGATGTTGAACCATTCTAGGGGAGCAATGTGTTATGAGGACATTCGAACTGTGAATGGTATATGTTATCAGACTTTCCGAGAAGCGTGCTTTGCTCTTGGCTTGATTGGTGACGATTCTGAGTATGTCGATGCGATTAAGGAAGCACACTATTGGAATTCAGCGACTTATCTTAGGCATCTGTTCGTGTCATTGTTGTTATCCAATTCTATGTCGATGCCTTATACTGTGTGGGATGAGACGTGGGAACTGTTATCCGATGACATCCTCTTCAGGGAACGGAGACTTCTATCGAACCCCGGTAAGTGCAGCTGTTATCTTCTTATGATGTAGTATATATTTTTAGTACTCCCGGTTGCAAATTGTATTCACTTTGTATTCTCATTAAACATTATTTTGAATGCATTTTCACGTTGGTTGCGCTTTGTCTTAGATTTGGAGTTGACTGCGGAAGAGATTCATAACTTAGCCTTACTCGATATTGAGGTTTTGCTGCAAAGTAATGGTAGTAGTTTGGCTAGATTTGAAGACATGCCCATTCCTGACTCATCAGTTGTTTCTGGCTTATGTAACACGTTGGTCCGAGATGAATTATCGTATGATAGGGATGCTTTGTGTCATGAATTTGAAGTTGCCTTGCCTATGCTCACTACCGACCAACGTTCTGTATACGATGAAATTACTGCTGCCGTTACAGCGCAACGAAGTTCCGTTTTCTTTGTGTATGGCTTTGGAGGTACGGGGAAAACATTTATATGGCGAACATTATGTGCCGATTTGCGCAGCAAGGGACAGATTGTGCTCCCTGTTGCGTCCAGTGGAATTGCGGCCACTTTACTTCCTGGAGGTAGGACAGCCCATTCCAGATTCAGCATTCCGATCAATGTTGACGAGACTTCCACTTGCTCCAATATCAAGCCTGGATCGGATTTGACTGAGCTTATAATGAAGACAAGTCTCATTATATGGGATGAGGCACCCATGATCCATAGGCATGCATTTGAGGCTCTTGATCGCAGTTTGAAAGATGTTATGCGTGCTGTGAGCCCACGGAATGCGGACCTGCCTTTCGGGGGTAAAATTGTTGTATTTGGAGGTGACTTTCGACAAATACTCCCAGTTGTACCTAAAGGGAGTAGGTCTGACATTGTGCATGCAGCTTTATTTTCATCTTATTTATGGTCATCATGCAAGGTAACTTCTATTGCATTTCCTATGAGTGATTTCGTTGTCTGTCGTGTCATTTACTTTTCAGTTTGTATCTATTTTTTCCATGACTATGAATCATTCCACCTTTTGTTTACTTTATTTATACAGGTGCTCACACTCACCCAGAACATGCGCCTTCAAGTTGGTGTCTCTTCTCATAAGCACAAGAAATACGAGACTTCTCGGATTGGATCCTTAGAGTTGGTGATGGTGTGGAAGGTGGGCGCAACGATGGCGAGGTTGATGTTAAATTTTCGAATGAACTTCTTATCCACAATGTCAACGAACCTATTGCATCAATTGTGTCCAGCACATATCCCGGCCTGCGGGATCGACTGTGGCATGAGGATTATCTGCAGCAACGAGCGATTTTGGCCCCTACACACGAATTTGTTGAGTTGATTAACGACTATGTGTTATCTCTTCTTGATGGTGAAGAGCAGGTCTATCTAAGCTCTGATGAGGTATGTATGGACGAGATAGTTCCGGGCCAGCCTAATATGCACTCCACTGAATTCTTGAACAGCATTAAGTGCTCCGGCATTCCTAATCATGAGTTACGATTGAAAGTGGGTGCTATGGTTATGCTTATCCGGAACATTGATCAATTCCGTGGGTTGTGTAATGGTACGCGCTTAATTGTGACTCACCTGGCCAATCGAGTCATTCGGTGCAAGGTGTTAACGGGTAGTCATGCAAATGATATAGTTTATATCCCGCGTTTGACCCTTTCTCCGTCCGACTCAAGCAAGTTTCCCGTTCGGTTTACTCGGCGGCAGTTTCCCATTTCTATATGCTTTGCCATGACGATCAACAAAAGTCAGGGGCAATCGTTGTCGCATGTTGGTCTGTATCTCCCCAAGCCTGTGTTCACACATGGTCAATTATATGTTGCTTTATCAAGAGTCACCAACAAAAACGGATTGAAAATCCTTATTTTTGATAGCAATAATCGGACTTCTGACACTACTACTAATGTGGTGTATCATGAAGTTTTCCAATATTTGTAATTAAATTTGTATACTCGCGTAGATATTGACTTTTGTCTTTTCTTACTACTTACTTTTATATTTTAATGTGTATGCCATTTTAAACAAAGAAAATCATTATCTTTGTTTAATTTTCTTTTTGTTAGTCCGATGTTTTGCTATGGATTGATGCAAACTATTAAATATTTAGCCATATCTTTGTCATGACGTGTTTAATGAAAATTTATACAATTTTTGAAAATACAACCGCGCAATTTGCGCGGGTACAAAACTAGTAGAAAAACAAAAGAGAGGAAAAACTAAAAGAATGAATTTGAGGGAGGGGAAGTGAGAGGGGCAAAATTGGAAAAACGGTACTGCGTCGAGTAAAATGCGTACTGCGAAGAGCAATACCCATAAATAAAAATATTGGAATTTTATTAGGTTATGCAATTTTTATATTTGGAAGGAGATAATTATTCATTTTTCATTCATCAAAAGGAGACAGTGTTAGCATTTTTTTTTTTAAAAAAAAGAAAGTAGTTAAACATACAACATTTGTTAAAGGGAGTGTTTCGCAAATTTTTCAAAAAAATAAAAGAATTTGGTTATGTGATGAATCTCAAATTGTCATAGATGGACTTGATTTGAGGGTTGATGAGTGATGACTTTTTTTAACCCAAGAGGTAATACAGCTTCTCGGAGTTTCACTTTTGATGGTACTTGTCTGATCTGTTGTTGCGAGGTGAGGACTTGTCTTCATCTTGTAAAGGGATATATGGGTGGGGGGCTGGACTGTGGGATGAGTTGGGGTGGATGTTAAGACAGAAAACAGACATGAGCAGGTGAGGAAGTGGGTGGAGGATGTGTGGAGGAAGTGGAGGGTGAGGAGTAGTGAGGGAAGGTGATGGTGGGCTGTTAGGCGATGTGGGAGACACGCAATAAGTGGGTCTTTGAAGGGAAGAGAGGAAGGTGAGAGGATGTGCTGATTCGGGTTATTGATATCATGGCAGAGTGTGAGGGAGTAGAAGAGGGGACGAGAGTGCGGGGCGAATTGAATGACAAGGGATGAGAGGTGGAGACCGGGTGCAGAGGTGGCATTTCCCGAATTAGCAACCTACGTGTATCAAATTCTATGAATGATAATAAAATCATTAAAACATGAGAATGTAATAGTAGGACGATTCTTAATTTCACACCGAAAAACGATGTACACACTTTTCTTTTTTCTAAATAATGTTTTTTATTTTTCGTGTTGAATCTCTAAACGTTAATTCATACAAAAAACGTAGAAATAGTTCAACTTCTTTTTGATGTATTCTTGGTATTAAACTACTTACACAAATTATTATGTGAATATTCAATTCTTAATCCCCTATATATATATGCTAAAAGAATAACAACTTTCCAAAAATTGCTCTCCAAAATGCATTTATTTTTAAAGATGGAAGTTAAACAAAGAGTACTTTAAAAATATACTAAAATAATAACAATTTTCCAAAAAAAATTCCTCCAAAATGCATTATTTCTAAAGATGAAAGTTAAACAAAAAGTATTTTAAAATAAATTGGTAACCCATTGGATGATGATAAAATCATCAAAATGGTAAATTGATAGTATAGTCATCCTTAGCTTTACACTAGAAAAATATATTCGGTTCTTTTTTCTAAATAACGTTTTTGTTATCGAGCTGAATCTCTAAACATTAATTTTTATTTAGACGGAGTAATATTTTCATCTAAACATAAATTTATTAATTTTACTCATTATCTTGTTTGCTTATCAATTTGAAATTATTTTCTCAAAATTAAGGAATGTAAACATTAATATACCTCCAATTTAAAATCTTTAATTAGTATGCTACAAAGTAAGTTTTATGTATACCATGCATTTATGCACGGGGCCTATACTAGTATGAGTTCATATATATACTTTCTGTTTTATTCGTTTGTTTATCTTTTATATTCATCGTAAAGAGTATTTTAATCAAAGACAAACAAATGAACGACACGGATGAAATATTTCATGAGGGAATTAAGTTATTCGAAATGTGGTGTCAAGATTTACACATTTGACTCAATTACCTTAATTGTTTGTCGGTAAGATAAGCATTCGAGTCTCATTCTATTTTCGAGACATTTCGTTACTTTTGTTATCTTCTCCCATTAGATGAAATTGGAACAAAAAAAAGAAAAAAAAAATATGGAGTACCAGGTACAAAACGCAAGCCAGCAAGTCTTGTTTGTGACGGATATATCCGTCACAAGTCGCAAATACTATCCATGTGATAGACAAGACAAAACATGAGTATACATTTTGCTTTTGTCTTCTCTACCTAAATGGATAGTATTTGACCCGTCGCACACTTGTGACGGATATGACCGTCACAAGTAAGAATTTGTGAACGCAGGAAGCCTAACAAAACTTATCAGCCTTCCATCCTTCATCTCTTTCAAAAAAAATTTATTTTTCTAACGTGCATTCAATGAACACACCACACAAGTTAATTTTTTAATTAGCATGGCGTGTGATTGTTAATTGTTATAGTCGGGTAGAATAGGGTTCAGCCTTGAGTTGAGGTGGTGATTGGTCTGAGTAACTGAGCAAGGGGAACTATCAGCCTTCAATCTTGCTCCCTTCCGCCTTATTGCTTCATTCACCACATCAACTTAAGGTACTGTACTTCTGCTGCTTCATAGTAATTGTTTAATGTCACTTCATCTTCTATTCTCCCAATTTCAGTCATTCATTCATTCTTTCTTTCTTTTCCCTCTTTCTGATCAACATGTTCCAATTTCATCGTCCTAATTTCTGTATTTCTGCAAATGTTAAGCTTCTTGCTAATCGAATTCTTCAAAAATAACCCTAAATTCACTGCTCTATTCCATTTCTCTGCATTTCAACAACCTACCTTTCACTCGCCCCATGCCTCCACTCACTTCACTCTAATTGATCGATCGATCACAATCTAGTAGACAATCTACCTGTTTCATTCATTCAATCATTTGCTTATCGATTCAAAGTCACAAACTTTCATTCGAACTAGGTTCAACTTTAGTTAGGTTTGTTGATTCATGATTGCTTAATCAATGTCAGCTGCATCTTCTATTCTTGTTTTAATCTATGAGGTTTTCAACCTTCAATTAGTTTTCTAAGTTCATAATTACCGTTAAGCTATGAATTTTATTTCAGGAATTTTCTGAAGGTATGAATTTTGATGTAAAATTTGTGCGAATTTTGATGCAATGAACTTTCCAATCACGACTAAGGTTGATGTCTACAATTAGTCATTGTGTCGTGATTCTTGTGCCTTTATTTTGTGAATTTTGTAGGGTGGGTTAAAAGTATAGATAGAAAAAATAAGAGGCCAACAATGGAGTCAGATGTGATTTTTTTTTTGCAATTTCATGTTTCATGTGCAAGTTAGTTTTTGAGTAAATATTGGCATACACATGTTTTGAGTCTATAATTCAAGAATTGAAACTACAAATTTCACCGAGGAAGTAATATTGGTAATTTATAAGAAACTAAGAGATATTTGACATACATGTTCCTCCTGGGTTCTAGTCGGACTTCGTATTATTTTAACATATACTGTAGTAAAAACTTACTGGGATGTTTCTTCCGAATCCAGTTTCTTTTCTTTTAATGAATGACAGGTGCATCCAATGTTCAAGGCTTCGAGGTTAAAATAGTCTTTTTTTTAATAAATAAAATTTAATGGATTACGATTTGGGTCGAGTAAAATTGGCTGCTGGAAATTGACTTACAAATTGATGTATTTCAAGTCAGTTTGGGTTTAATCGAGTTACAAATTTTGCATTTTCAGGTCGGTTTGGATCATATTATTTCAGGTCCTATCGGGTTCTCAGCTTACCTTTGGGTCGGGTGAAGTTCGGTTCGGTTTATAGTATTTCGGGTTGTATCGGTTATCAGGTACCTTTGGGTTGAGTCGGGTTCGGTTCATCCAAACTTCAAGTTCTGTCGGGTCGGGTTTCGGGCGGTTTGGATCGGTTTCTCGGACCGGATCAGCTTTTGCCAGCTCTAACAACAACTAAACAAGGGGAAGAAGGCGACTAGCCGTGGTATGTCTCTCCGTTTACATTGTATCTATTTTTCAAGTGATCATTCTTAATTCTGTTGCTAGTTACCTCAACTTTCAACTTCTCAGATGATCATTCTGAATTCTATTGCTACTTACCTCAACTCTCAAGTGATCATTCTGAATATTTAGTTTTTTCTGTGGTCTAGGCTTCGTTTCTTATTCAGCTTTATTGCTCAAACTTTTGATTCTAAGGTAAATTGATGTTGGGATTAATCAAAAAGGCATGTCTGTTTGTGTTGTCCTAGACCCAGATAAAAAAATGGAGGATAGTATGTCGTCGGTTCGTGCGGTGGTGTTCAAGGAGTCAGAGAAGTTGGAAGGGAAATACTCAAAGATTGGTGGCTATGATTTTAATCAAGGTGTCGACTATTCTAAGATTATTAAAAACTATATTGATATTGGTTTTCAAGCCTCCAACCTTGGGGAAGCCATTCAACTAGTTAATCAAATGGTACCTTACCTACATTTTTTTTTTATTATACTATTCTTTTTTCCCAAAAGTTTTGTGTGGTATCAAGATCATTGTTGGCTTATACATTGTGTGTTGAAGCTGGATGAGGAGCCTATAAATGATTGCAGCGAGGAAGAGCAGGATCCTAAGAGGTGCAAAGTGTTTTTGGGATTTACCTCAAATCTCATTTCCTCTGGTGTTCGTGACACAATTCGGTATCTGGTTCAGCATCGTATGGTGAGGAGAAGAACCAAATTTCTCTTTTAATTTGTGCCTCTCTACTACCTATATATTATAAGCAATAGAGCCGGCTGCTACTTCTTGCATTTCTCTTCTGATACCAGAGTCTTCATATTAAGACCAACCTAAATATAAAGCATTACTCATTTAATTGTATGGTTGATTGATATTTAACCATCTCTTATAAGTTTTTACTCCGTATGACACAGTAATTGTTAATTGTTTGTTCTGGGGGTTTTGGGTGTGGTTGCAATGAAAGCATTACCATAGTGGAATAGGAAATGAATGTCTAAGCTGTGATTCTTTGATGAAACCCTCCCCTGGCCCATGGGTCCTCACAAATTTCTCCGGGCTTTGAGAATGGCACATGAAAGGCAAAGGTGTGCCCTCAATGGCTGTTCTTTTTCGATTGCCTTAGGCTGATGAATCAGTTGGTTGGTTTTAGCCCTTAAGCTTTCTCTAAAGTATGGGTGATAGTTGCGAACTTGTGGCTTCGATCGATTCACCAAATAAGGTCTGGGAATCTGATATTTGAATATTTGTTCCTCTATCAATGTTCGTTGTTAGATGCTAGAGTTGTCTTTTGGATATATATTGCATGTCGGTGTTGACTGTCCTAAATTTCTCACTATTAGAATAACTGTTTGTGCGACCTTTCCTATGTTCAGGTTGATGTTATAGTAACGACTACTGGTGGTATAGAAGAAGACCTTATTAAATGTCTAGCACCCACTTTCAAAGGTGACTTTTCCTTAGATGGAGCTACATTACGTTCGCAAGGGTTGAACCGCATTGGTAATTTGTTGGTGCCAAATGACAATTACTGCAAATTTGAAGATTGGATTATTCCTATTTTCGATAAGATGTTGGAAGAACAAACTTCTGAGGTAATTCGTTTCTCATCAATATAGTGATCATAATAATCAAGTATTTTTATTTCTCCAAGTTATTTTCGTTCTCAATCACCTTGTCTGTCTTCTAATTGATTTGTCATAGACCCATTTGATGCTACCCATAGGGAATGAACCAACAATTATTCTGACAGTCAGTCGTCCATACTGTCTGTCTCCGATCCTCGGTTTGCTAATATATCACGTCTTTATTAGCCGTGGTGATGAAATCCTCACTTCTCATGCGAGTAGTCTAGTACGGTTGTACTCCCTTTCAAATGCATGCTACTTGTCCTTCTCATTTAATATGGCTAATATGTGCAGAAAATCCTATGGACACCATCCAAGCTTATTGCTCGTTTGGGAAGAGAAATAAATGACGAGGCTTCATACCTTCACTGGGCATCTGTGGTAAGAATACACATGAATCCTAGAGTAGCGTAACTGGTAGTAATAAATAGGAATGAAAGTTGAAGGTATATAATCAAAATTTGTGTTCTTTATCAATGTGTAATACATATCATACGGAGTAGCATTCAAACTGCAGACAACAAACAGTATGGTTGATCTTTCCATTAAGGAGTAAAATACTGGCTTGTGCTTTCACTTTTATGAGGTTTTTTCTCAGTTCTTGTCGACGATGTGTATATTTGCTCAAGCATTAACTTGTGTATGATTTTTGCAGAACAATATTCCAGTATTCTGCCCAGGTTTAACAGACGGCTCACTCGGAGATATGCTGTATTTTCATTCTTATCGCAACCCTGGTTTAATCATTGATGTTGTGCAAGGTATGTGTAAACTTATTTGAGACAGTCTTACATGTGAGACTGACTCATTAATCTCATAATTTTCTGATAAACATTTAGAAACCTAACCGCCTTATGGGCAGATATAAGAGCCATGAATGGTGAGGCAGTACACGCGGGTACCAGGAAAACAGGGATGATAATACTAGGGGGAGGGTTGCCAAAACATCACATATGCAATGCAAACATGATGAGAAATGGGGCCGATTATGCTGTTTTTATAAACACGGCCCAAGAGTTTGACGGCAGTGATTCTGGTGCTCGCCCTGATGAGGCTGTTTCCTGGGGGAAAATCCGTGCAGCTGCTAAGAGTGTTAAGGTTTGTCATACGAAAATATAATAGTGGTTCGTTTTTATTTTTTGTGTTAATATAATGAGGTAAGTGACTCTTGTGTTTGAACCAGGTGCATTGTGATGCCACCATAGCTTTCCAGCTACTAGTTGCCGAGACTTTTGCCTCTAAGCGAGAGAGGGAGAAGGCAAGCGAGGGAGGCCGATGCTGAAGCCTGAAGGCTTTGATGGAGGAGGAGGAGGAGGCTGATGCAAAACTTGTAAACCGAGGCTAATTCTTTGGTGTGATTCATTGTGAAGTGTGGAGTCAAGTAGAGTCAAACCACAAGGAATTTGAATCAACTGAATTCATGAATTTATGCAAGAATGTTGATCTCTATTTTTTTTTTTTTAGTTTTCTAGTTTTTTAAGTATGGAAAATATAAGAAAGATAAGGTTAAGGCCCATGCATAGAAATCCAGCAATGAGCATTGAAGGCATATGAAGTGCATAGCATACCTCTAATCAGCAACACATCTCTCATTTTCAAATTCCATACAGTATAATATATGGCTACAAATGGGTAATGTCATTTTCAGGCTCCAAATCCAAATACTTGATGAAATATCTCATCATTTCCTTTGTAAGCCTCTTGTGAGATTGTCTCACATATGGTTATTGTGAGACACTCTCACTAAAAAAACACAACGATAATTATCACCATGTGAGAGGTTTCACAGTAAATTTATTGTAATATTGTCTCATACTATGAGTTTTTATTTTTAATTAGGATATCTTCAATGATTAAACTTAACAAAGTCTTTTAAGACTTGGTCACCCCAACTTTCGCTTGCCCTTACATTGCGCCTTTCACGAATGAATATGACTCATGTGGGCTGCTTATTAACAGCGCCGCATTTGTCCTCTTAGCCTTCCTCTCACTACTTCCAGCTTTTTTCGGTTTGCCAATGTATTTTGATTAATTATTTTAAACTTAGAAATAAATTACTAGTGGAGTATGGAGTACGGAGTATTAACTAGTTTTGAAATTCACGGGTTTATTTGTTTCAAATTTATATTAATATATTGTTAATAATTCTCGACTAAGTTTTTTCATTCATCGTATTTGTTGGTTTCAAATTATGTAGGACTTTTTTTTATCGTTGAAGTAATAATTTGTTCATCGATTTGCAAACTCGACCAGATAGTAAACGATTTTGCAAGTATACCATTGACATTCTATGTTCCAAAAATTGTACTCTGTACTTTCTCTAGCCTTCTAGGAACTTTTTGTCTCATTATATTCCCACTTCTTTTTTGGAGACATTATTTTATTCTCACTTAAATGAATATAAAATGATAAGGTCTTAAAAGGACAAAGGAAGTACCAACAATTTAAGGTTACGCCTGAAATCTTAATGTATTACGGAGTATTAAACAATAATATAACATGAGTAACTATTGTTTGATTACATTGCGGAGTTTCCATCAACGTAAATTGTTACATCTCCTCGTATAATAAGTAGTCTAAAAAAATAAAAAGTGTGGGAATTGATCTGCTCGGTAAGAAGGCAAGTTGTTAGTGACGAAAATATCCGTCATAATCTTGTGAATTGTGATGACTCAAATAATATCCACGTAATATATAAATAAAGACAAATAAGTTATCACTTCATAGGTTTTAACTTTATACAACAACCATGTGTATTTTATCCTTTACCAATTTGTGACAAATAAGAAGGCGAAGATCCGTTAGCGCCAGCTAATCATGTGATTCGTGGCTGATCCACATGAAACTTGCGTTGCGTCAACCTTTATGTAACCGTCACTACTCACTACTCACTACTCGACGTACGCCTTTATTTATTTCTGTAACGGCCTACTGGGTATACTTAATTTAATTTACTCCCTACTTTATTTGGTGGATTTGTCCCTTTACATTTACCATTAATTAATTAATGATAAACGAATCGTTTTAATTAGGTGTCTTCAGATCTGATTGCTAACCCCACTTACCTCAACACAAACACAAATACCAATATTCCATGCACACAAACTGCCCTCCTGAATATGTAGCCGTTGCAATTTGCCGACACTCTTTTTACTCCGTATTATACTTGTTCATCACGTTAACGCTACTACTAATTACACTAGGTGACTACAAATTATTAACAAACGTTACTCCGAGTAGTAATTACACTGGTTAATTAATACCAAATGAATTATGAATTTTGAATAGAGGTATTATGTAGTTTAATTTTGATTTAAAACATTATAATGGGATGGGGGAGTACAGAATATCTGGCTGTTTAGGAATGATATCATTTTCAGAAAAGCAAGCGACCTATTTCCGGGATTGTATAGTAGATATATTTCATCTATTAGAATCACGATGGAAACGTGGGAAGCTTTCAGGAGAAAAAGAAGTGATCAAGGACGTCTTGTGATCAACGAAGGTGTCATCTCTGAAAAAGAAAAAACGAGATTGGGTATTAAGAACTCGGAAGCTGTTTGGTTGATTTCTTCGGCTCAACAGCACTGCCAATGTTTTACTGTTTCAATAAATGTGGATGTAGGTTGGATCTCCAACGACAAGGCTTATGTTGGATGGATTATTTATAGTATAAGTATATTTGGGAGAAACTATGGAAGTTCTACCTTTCTTGCTGAATCCCCGCTTCAAGCTGAAGCGATAGCTGCGATAAAGGCAATAAAATGGGCCCTGTCGGAAGGTTTTATCCATGTCACCCTGAACTGGTCTGACAATTGGCCGAAGTTCAAGACATGCACCACTGTATTCGAGTTTATATCCATCTTTGTTAAAGTCTCTTCTAGTTTCCACTGTCTAGCTATTAAATTTATTCCCCGAAACCTCAATATGAGTGCTCATGCTTTAGCTACTAAAACTCTGCACTCAGTTTAGGTGAGGTTTGTATATGTTGCCCAAAAAAAAATACGAAATTACTTTTTCCTAACGAAGCATTACTCAATCTTAACGAATTTTCTCAAGATTTTCCCATTCTGCCCTTCACACAACCTCCCCAGTTAATTCTTTTGATTACATTTAATCTCTACCCAAAAAATCATGATCAATCAATCGAACTTTTTAAATTCAACCATGGAACCCCGTTCTCCGATTAATGATGAAGTAATATATTTCTTTAATTTTAACTTTAGGTTTTTTAAACAATTTATTGTGAAATTTATCAATTAGGGTTTCTCCTTGTGATTGATTTTTAGGGATTAATAATTCTAATTACATTTAAATCTCTACCAAACATATTCTGATCCATCAATCGAACTATTTTAATACAATTAAGGATCATAGTTCTTCAATTAAGATTAAGTTATATTGATTTAAGTTTTAACTTTAGTCTTTTAATCAATTTATTGTAAAGTTTATTTATTAGGTTTTCTCTCGATGATCGATTTTTATGGATTCTTTTAGGGTTTATGAATCTAGTTTTTTACTATAAGATTGATTGATTGATCGATCGATCGATTAAAGAAGTGTTCAAAGGCTTATATTTCATTGCGAATGTCACGTAGCTTTGAAAATTAAGAAAAATTAAGAAAAAGTTGATTGTTCAATTTTTTTTACAGAGAGAAATTGTAAATTTTTTTGGATTGAGAGGAAGTGACAAGAATAATTTGGTAAAATGTCGTTAGAATTGAGTAAAAGCTCGTTAGGAAAAAGCACGACTCAAAAAATATTATCCCTTCTGTTCAAATCAAAGGCACGCATTTGTCTTTTGGACCCAGGCCAATCCATATGGGTTCAATCCGGTTTTAGGAATTGGAGTCCAAACAAGGAAATCAATATATATATACGGAATTGCTAAATCATACGCGCATTTTACTACGTTGTGCACATTTTATCATTAATTTTTCCGTATTTGCCCTCCCCTAAAAAACTCTCTTTGCATCCTTTTCCCACACCTAAACAATCTGCAAAAACTTATTGATTCGATCTTAATTGCACATGGAATGATAATTTTTCCATTTCATAAATTATATCGTTAATTTTTTTGATTAACAATTGGATTAGGGAAAATTACTTTTAGTTGGATTTTACTTTTTTTTTTTTCAATTAGGGTTTATATTTGTCTAGTGTTGCGGTTGTTGTTAATGGGGACGACAGTGTGGGTGAGGGGCGGTGGTACGTCGACGACGGATGGTTAACGAGGATTTCGGCGAGGCTCTTGGTGGTGATGGCAACGAGGATTTGGACGGTGGAGCAGTTAGGGTCGAGCGGGGATCTGGGGAGGGGATTGTTGAGGATGGGCTGTGGAAAGAGGGGCTTGTTGTGGGAGTAGGGCGGCGCACCGACGAGGGTTCGGAAAGATGGTGGTTGGTTGTGATAGGTGGGAGAGGTTTGTGATGGTGGTGGAGTGTCCGCCTTTCCATTTGCTTCATTTTTTCTATGGGTTTTCTTCTCTCAATTTGGAGGGGAAGAGGGACAAGTGGGAAGGGTAAACCCGGAATAAGTGTGTACAACGTAGTAAATTGCGTGTATGATTTAACACGTCCCTATATATATTATTCATACAACTTTGACAAAAAATATTATAATGCGTGGTATAGTGGATAAGAGATATGCCCGTAACATGGAGGTTGTGGTTCAACTCCTCATAGTTCTACTTTGAAAATCAGACAATCTATGCACATATGTCAGGTCAAAAATTAGAATAAGACATTATATGTGTCTAGGTTGTAGGAAAATATTTGTTTCATCTATCATAGTTGAGGGCATATCTTACTCGACTAATTTGTTTTAATGTTAAAAGAGACACTCGTACGTTTGTCACAACTCACCAGTCTTGTATAATTGTTTAGAACTCTTAGAACCTGAGATCCTTGTGGCGATGACTGTTATCATGTTAGTAGTAGAAGTAGGGAGAAAAGAGGGTAAGATCTTATCTGGAACCAAGAACAAAATTTGTGTCGCGACAAGAACGTCACTGTCCTAAAGTTGATTTATGCCCCATCTGCTACACACGGCCTTAATGACACTCAACTCCCAGGATTCCACAACCAAATCGTACCTCCAGTGTAGGTGGAGAACGGGTGAATACAGCCTATAACGTTTGCCAACAATTAAACCGGAACAGAGAGAAAGAGATGAAGTATGAGAATGTATGTTTTCTGT
Source organism: Agrostemma githago (assembly GCA_958450325.1). Lineage (NCBI taxonomy): Eukaryota > Viridiplantae > Streptophyta > Magnoliopsida > Caryophyllales > Caryophyllaceae > Agrostemma > Agrostemma githago. The sequence continues at coordinate 72,367,568 of OY288247.1, read as the reverse complement.
GAGTTAAAACTGAAGGGAAGAGGGCATTATATAGTGGAGCAGTGGTAAAGGTTCTGATGCGTGTCGTTTCCGCACTCAAAATTAAATTTATAAACACTACTAACTCTACGGTAGATAGGGTAAGTAGAGGTCGATCCCACAGAGACTGACGTTATTATCTAAGACGATTTATTATTTAATAGTATAGATATATATAAAGGGGGTTTTGTTAGGTTTGAAAATAATAATAATAATAATAATAATAATAATAATAATAAAAATAATAATAAACATAACATAAATAAAAAATTAATCATAACAATATTCGAGACATGCAATATATGATATAGTCGGGTTAATCATCGATTCAATTAATTAGACTCAAATAGATCGGTAACCAGTTAATCCCATGAACGCACGCAAATTACCAGTTTTATCGTTTTGACTCGTTAAACCCCGTGCACGCACGCAAGTTTAATCCTAACTAAATCTATCAAATTAACCATGAACGCACGAATTAACTTAACAAATTTAGTCGCATTAAGAATACCCATCAATTGAATTATATAAAACCAGAACGCTGCAATTAAATATAACTCAATTATCATACAAAATTCTAGCACTTAAATTAGACCAGAACGCTGCAACCTAATTTAAAACACTATTAATTTAACAATCGTCTCATGTAAATAATCTAGGTGATCAGGCTAAATTAATAAACATGAAAACAACAGTCAAATCGTGAATTTCATACGAATATCAAAGTACTAATTAAACGTTAAAACAATAACGTAATCTCATAACTCATTGACAATAATCGGTACAATACATGTTCGAATAACTGAAAGATTAAATAAAATAATTAATTAAACGATAAATAAACTAAATAAGATAGATGGATACAACTATTAGATAATTTAGGAGTTGAATTGATCGCATCTCGCATTAAAATTTGATTGCACCCTAACTAACCTTGGCCTACTCCTATGTATGTGTTTTGTGTCTCCTTGTTGTCTTTTTCTTCTCTAAAGCCCTAATACCTTCTTTTATAGTGTTGAATTTGGTCTTAGTGAATTTATTCTTTCCTTAATTAATTGATCCTGCTCTTCCAATTCAACATCTTCTTCTTTCCTTTTTACACCCGATTTTCTTTCCTTATTTTTCCATAATGGGCGGATGGTTTCAAACTTGATTTTGAAACCATTAGATGATGGAATTAGACCTGTAAACATACATATGATTTTAGTAGTCTTTTCCATATATCCATATTAAATAATTAAAATATATATTAAATACCCAATTTAGCACCAAAAAAAAATATAAGGCCGATAGTATGTCAAAGGTTACTAAAGTTATAACGTTTAGCTCAAATAATACAAAGACGACATAGAAAATATAATATTAAAGGGGTAAAAATATGCATAAACATTGACTTATCAGGTTCAGTGCACAGCAATAAAGAGCATGGTGGAGACTTGCAGCAATCAGTCTCGGGAAGGGCAGCAATCCCGGCCCGTGCTCGGCTCGGCGCACGCGTGTGTGTAGTGCACGTAGTCTACTCTTGTACACATCTAGTAAGGTATTTTAGTGGGTCATATATAAACAAGTCAATGAAGCATTGAATGTTCCATGTGAGATAGTTAATACCAAAATGTGCTTCTTTTGAAGCATTTAACTCTAACAATCCCCCACATGATTCAAAAGAAGAAGAAAATGGAGAAATCGTTGGCAAATGGAGATTTAGTGTTTAGATGTTCAGTGTCTTTTGGACTTTAACTGACACCCAGTGCGTACAAAAACTTAGAACCATCATTTAGAGGTGGATCGAAGCCTTTAACCTCTGATAAGTGTGGTTTGTAGTGCCTATTCTGTAGTGTTTTGGTCCCATTTTCCTTGTAGAATCGCTCCTTGGGAGCGATTTTGGGACTTCTTATGCTTCCTTTAGTTCGTTTCAGGTTCCCGAGACCGATTTGGAAGAGTTGGAGCGATTCCGACTCTATACATACACATTTTGGAGCCAACGGAGTAAAGGAACGATGACTCGATGCTTCGGAATCGACCCCGAGACCTTGGGACCCAATCCCGAGTCCCGAGACCCGATCCCGAGTCCCGAGAATCGATGAGAAGTTCATATGAAGCAAGGAGGAGCCAAAAGGGTCATATTGGAGGCCTACAAGACTCATCCCCGACGGGTATGCACCTCATCCCGTCGGGGATGAAGTGCGAGTTTGATGGAGCTACTGCAAGGCCGTCCCGGTCGGGACCAACCCGTCCCGGTCGGGATGGTGGGTCCGTCCCGGTCGGGATGACCCGTCCCGGTCGGGACCACCCAGTTCCTGCGCGTCACTTTTCTTTCTTCTCCCTTCCATTTGTAACCCTATAAATACCCCTCCTCTTGTAATCTTAGCTTATGTTCTTCACTTCCCACTAAACCCTAGACTACTTTAGGTTAGATTAGATTAGATTAGTGTAGATTAGTCGGTAATTAGTAGTTAATCTTAGTTTAATCTTGTATTATTGGATCTCTTGAAGAATCCATCCAAGATTGACAACCTTGGAGGAATTATTTGGGTTTTCTTATATACAAGTGTTCATCTTTGCATCCTTCACTAGTTTGGTATAATCTTCTTCTCCTTTTACTCTTAATCCTTGTTTGTTCATCCAAGTTTTAATCTTTGTTCATTTTATTGTTCATATTTCATTGTTTTCACTAGTTTCATTATGGATGTTTTGTTGTTTGTGTTGGTTCATCTTGTTAGTGTTAGAATTAGTTTGATGATGTTAGAGTAGTGTTCTTGCTAGGGTTAGTAGGGTGATTAGGGTGTTAATTGGGTGATTAAGGGTTTGTTGGAGATGTTGGTGGAAGATTTGGGTTTCCTCTTGGTTGATGCACATGACATGTTTGATGAATTGCTTGAATGACTAAGTAAGTTAGATTGCTTGTTTTTCTTGCCTTTCCCTTGTGGGTGTTAGTTGTTATGGGTTCGGTTCCCTCATTAAGTTGCGAGAGCCCGGTGAGGCGACCCCTAGGTTAGTCTAAGTTGCGACCGCCCGGATGCGATCTAGGCCATAACACGCTAGAACCCCGTTTGTCATATGTGTCGCCAAAATGGGTTCCATGAGGAACCTCTAGGTCGGTTTAAGTTGCGACCGCCCGGACCGACCTAGATTACCCTACTACCTCCTTCACTCTAGCTCTCCCTTGACCATTTTGTTACCCCTTTGACCCCGACCTAATCCTAGCCCGTTTTCCTTGTTTGTTCTCTTGCTTTAGACCTAGCTTAGTCCTAGTCTCCCCCTCCTTAGATTAGCTCGTCTCGAACCTAGTCCTAGACCGTAGCATACCTTAGTCCGACCTCCCGTCCCTGTGGATTCGACCCGACTTACCCTAGCTACCCTAGTTAGGTTAGTTGGTTTTTATTTGGTGGCGGGATCCACGACAAATCCCTCCCCATCAAATTGGCGCCGTTGCCGGGGACGGCGTAGTTTAGACTTTTGTTTGCTTAGTTTTGGACTTTGTTCTTGATTTTTGTGTTCTCTTCTCCTTGTGTATCTCCGTTTTTTCTTGTGTGTTACTCTCCCTTCCTAGTGCCTCAAAAGCACTAGGATACTAACGTTTGCTCAAGTGCTTCTAGCTCATCCTAGGTACCAAAGCAACGTTATGGACATGGCGCGTCCAAGCTACCATCAATCATCACGGGACAACTATTGGGCGAATTACCAAAACCCACAACTTTACCAACCATATCAACCTCATCAACATTCTTACGAAAACCCTCCATATGGTTACCATGAAAGTTGTCAAGGATCATCACAACATCCTAACAACTACCAAACACCCTCACATAACCCACAAACAATAATCCCCAATTTCGAGACTTATCAAATGTTGGTCCAAATGCAAAAAAGTCAACAAGAGGTGTTGATGGTATTGCAAGAGAGTCAACGTGAGATGACGGTTTTAATGCAAAAGAGTCACCAAGTGATGTTGACTCACATAGAGGGGGTTAAAGAGGAGCTTAGGGCCCAAATAGCGGTGCAAGATGCTCGAATCGATGCACTCACGGCTCGTATCACGATGTCGGCCACTCGAGCTCCACTACATGTTGAGGAAGGTTCATTTGGGCAAGAGGGTCGGGTGCCTCCACAAGAAAGGCAACCCAACCTTGAAGCTACAAATGAAGAAGAGAGGGTCGATCAAGAGACCATTGTTGAGTGTTGCTTGGGTGGTGAAGATAGGGAGAGAATAGAGGAAGTTGAAGCTTCAAGGGCCAACAATGAGGAGGGGAGTGAACATGATTCTCAAGATAACTCTTGGGGAGCCGATGTATTGGCTATCAAATTGGATTTGTTCGATTTTCTTCGTGATGAACCGGATGACAATCCAAAGCCAAGTGAAGACATACCTCCTCTAGGCCATGTAGACAAGGTGAGTGAAAAGGAGCGCAATACATGGGAAAAAGAAGTAGATGCCTTGGAACTTGCCTTGTATGGGAAATTGGAGGATCCAAAAGCCTCCAATGAAGAAAACTTGATGCCTTCTCCTCCTCTACCGCACACGATGCCTAGTCCCTTGTCTTGTGAGACGGTTGGTGAAGAGGATCCTTGTCGGGCGGTGGAAAAGAGTCCCACTCTCGACCCCGTAGAAGAAGCGACACCCCTAGGGTGTGATCTCCCACATCATGACACCGAACACGACTCTAGATCACTATACCTACCGGAGGGTCATAAGAGTCGTAGCTATGTTGGTTCCGAAGACCCGGAAGATCACGATAACCCCGAGCTTAATGAAGATGATCGCTTCTCACCTCCGACTTGGAAACTTTTGAAAGTGGCTAGGCTTGGCCATGTGAGCTTCAATGAAGATGTTGCTAGGGCATTTGACTTACTCCTTCGAGCTCTTGATGGCTATGGAGGGGTAGTTGGAGAGAGTAGTTAGTGTAAATATCTTTTCCCTTTTCTTTTGTTCTTGTATTTGTTTTTATGTTTGTTTGTATAGTTTGGTTTCTAGGATTTGTTAGCCTTTGTGGAACTCTTGTTATTTGGATTGTTTATGAGCGACGTGAGGGAGGGAATCTGATGTTGTATTTGAGCTTATTGTCATAGGTGTGAAGTGAAGATGATTCCTAGAGAGGAATGGTTAATGATAGAGCTTGGTTAGTGTTTGTGGAAGTCGGTTTTTGAAGCTTCGGTGAAGCTTTTGGGGCTTTGGAGGTCAAGAAGACCCATCCCGGGGCGGGAAGGGAGCTTCCCGACCGGGAAGGTTATGCCATCCCGACCGGGAAGGAGCCGTCCCGATCGGGATGAAGGTGCAAAAATTGGAGCTTACTGGAGTGCCGTCCCGACCGGGAAGGTGGCTTCCCGACCGGGACGAGTGTGTCTTCCCGACCGGGACCATCCATCCCGACCGGGATGGTCCCCTTTCTCCTCTTTTGGCCTCTTCTTCGACATTTGGGCCCACCCAACCATTGTATACCCCCACCCAACCTCCCTACTCATCCTTGCTAATGTCATATGACCATTGCACTTCATTTACATACCCCCACCTCATTTCTCTTCCCTTTACACCGATATTCACATCAAATCCTACCCTCTCACACCATTACTCCCTTAGCCATGTGGTTTTCATAAGCTTGAAGAAGGATGACAATGATGAAGACAAGCAAGTACCTATATTGATCATTGAGACGATGGAGCGAGTGAGTTGCTAACCGGTCGGTAAGGCAACTATCCTCTCTTTTCCGTTTTTATTGCTTGTTTTCCCCTTGTTTATCCCCTTCCACTTTGTCGTGGTGGCCTTCGAGGCCTTGGTTTTGGTTGCTCCCGATTCTCGATGATGTGACTACATCGAGAGTCATTTTTCAAAATCCAAATTTTACAAGTTTTTCACCCCTTTTTGTCGGTTTTAGTCGGATTTAGGCGGAATCCGGGCTAGGTGACTTGATTACACCTAGCCCTCCCCTCCCATTTCCTTTTATTTCCTTCTTTTTATTTTTTTTTCTTCCCCCTTCCATATCTTTTCTTGTCTCGGCCCATGGTGACTTGACTACACCCCGGCCGGACACCTTCTACCATTTTCTTCACCTTATTTTTGATTTTTAGCTTTATTTTCGTAGTTTATTTTCTTCTTCTTTTGTGCTCCATGCACTACGGTCGAGCATGAGGACATGGCTCGACTTAAGTGTGGGGGAGCGATATTCTAGCGTAGTTAGTTTTATTTTCTTAGTTTTTGGAAAAAAATCTTTAAAAACCCTAAAAATTTGAAAATTTTTCACAAAAACCAAAAAGATTTTCTTTTGTGTGTTTTTCTTTTGTGTCGTATATTTGTTTTGTGTGCGTGTTTTGCCTCTCTTTCCCTTATAGGTTGCCTTATTCGCCGCTAACTTTGGAAGGCTTTCAAGACTCCCGGTAACATCTTATCTCTTTTTCTTCTTTACCTCTTATGGAGTTTGGAGGAGATTGTGATGTTGTGTGCTCGGGTGGAGCTTTGTAAAGTATGGGTGATTTGGTGATTTGTTTGGAAGCTAGGGGTGGTGTTTGTGTTATGTATGTGTTCGTTTGTGTTGTTCTTGTTTTGTTGATTTTGTTTCTTTTTCTTTCGTTTTCGTTGAGTCTTTGTTTTGTGTTTTGTTGTGTGCCTTGTGTGTAAATGGTTTTCGAAAACCCGGTTTAGAGGCTAGTGTGTGAGTGTTTACTTTCCCTTCTTAGTAGTATGAATCGAGTATTGGACCTTAATCTAGTAGAATGACCCTAAATCAATGAATTCGTTGGTCCTTTACCTTGAGTCCACCTAGCTTACTAGGGATTTACTACGGGATTTGCATTTTGACCATTATGACCACCCATGGTGTGAAAAGGCCTTGGTTACCGAGTCTCGTCCCTTAGGTGACCGTGTCTAGGATCGTTTGATTAGTCCAAGTTCTCCACTTTTTGTGGGTTTGAAGGGAAAGCGCGCTCCCGACTCTCCCATTACCCTACCTCCTACACATATTCACACAATAACTTGCAAATTGTTGATTCCTCTCTTTCTTGTCATACAAAGAAATGCCAAAAAGCCAAATTTTGCCAAGAAAGGGCAAAGAAAAGAAAAAGAAAAGAAAATGAAAGAAAGAAAAGAATGAAGAAAAAGAAAAGGCACAAAAGCCAAAAAGAAAATAGAAAAGAAGAAAAAGAAATGACATGGCAAAGCAAAACAAAAATGCAAAAGAAAAGAGAAAATGCCAAAAGAAAATCGTTTCACAAAAAGATTATATCCCCACAAAAATAAGCCTTTTTCCGACTTTTGCCGTGAAGAGCCTACCAAAGGACCGAGTCCCGAGGAAGGATGATAGCGGCATTAGTCGGTCTTCCCTCATTTTGCATATTTCCACCTTTTTACTTGGACTAGTTAGGCGGTTTCGGACACGGGATGACCCTCTTGGCTCACGCTAAAGGGGGCGGGGTCTCACTTACCTACAGTGTCGACTAACACCGTGGTTCATCCTTTTTCCATCCCGCCGATCGTCCCGTAGTACGTTCTCAGAAGGTTAGGAGGAACCGAGGTAAGTTACCAACGTTTTTGTTGCTTTGTCGTCATACTATTAGGGTTTAGTCCACCTCGGTTTGTATTGCTAGCTTGGGAACGTTGTCACTTACCTCGAGTCCTAAACCGGTGCTTCTTTCACCGCTTGTTTGAGGGAAGCGGTATTTCTTTTCTTTTGGGTGCAACCTTTTGTGTGTTTGTTTGTATGTTTGTTTGTTTATGTGTTTTGTGTCCGGTTGCATCCACAGTTTTGTCGCAAGACCCGACTTGCCTTGCGGAGTGCACTTTTCCTCTAAGTGTACTCGCGTGAGTTGAAAGGGCGTAGGGTGCGCTAATACCCATTCGGCTAGTATAGTAGTTAGTATGTGCTTACTCGAGGGCGAGTAAGGGTTAAGTGTGGGGGAGTTGATAAGTGTGGTTTGTAGTGCCTATTCTGTAGTGTTTTGGTCCCATTTTCCTTGTAGAATCGCTCCTTGGGAGCGATTTTGGGACTTCTTATGCTTCCTTTAGTTCGTTTCAGGTTCCCGAGACCGATTTGGAAGAGTTGGAGCGATTCCGACTCTATACATACACATTTTGGAGCCAACGGAGTAAAGGAACGATGACTCGATGCTTCGGAATCGACTCCGAGACCTTGGGACCCAATCCCGAGTCCCGAGACCCGATCCCGAGTCCCGAGAATCGATGAGAAGTTCATATGAAGCAAGGAGGAGCCAAAAGGGTCATATTGGAGGCCTACAAGACTCATCCCCGACGGGTATGCACCTCATCCCGTCGGGGATGAAGTGCGAGTTTGATGGAGCTACTGCAAGGCCGTCCCGGTCGGGACCAACCCGTCCCGGTCGGGATGGTGGGTCCGTCCCGGTCGGGATGACCCGTCCCGGTCGGGACCACCCAGTTCCTGCGCGTCACTTTTCTTTCTTCTCCCTTCCATTTGTAACCCTATAAATACCCCTCCTCTTGTAATCTTAGCTTATGTTCTTCACTTCCCACTAAACCCTAGACTACTTTAGGTTAGATTAGATTAGATTAGTGTAGATTAGTCGGTAATTAGTAGTTAATCTTAGTTTAATCTTGTATTATTGGATCTCTTGAAGAATCCATCCAAGATTGACAACCTTGGAGGAATTATTTGGGTTTTCTTATATACAAGTGTTCATCTTTGCATCCTTCACTAGTTTGGTATAATCTTCTTCTCCTTTTACTCTTAATCCTTGTTTGTTCATCCAAGTTTTAATCTTTGTTCATTTTATTGTTCATATTTCATTGTTTTCACTAGTTTCATTATGGATGTTTTGTTGTTTGTGTTGGTTCATCTTGTTAGTGTTAGAATTAGTTTGATGATGTTAGAGTAGTGTTCTTGCTAGGGTTAGTAGGGTGATTAGGGTGTTAATTGGGTGATTAAGGGTTTGTTGGAGATGTTGGTGGAAGATTTGGGTTTCCTCTTGGTTGATGCACATGACATGTTTGATGAATTGCTTGAATGACTAAGTAAGTTAGATTGCTTGTTTTTCTTGCCTTTCCCTTGTGGGTGTTAGTTGTTATGGGTTCGGTTCCCTCATTAAGTTGCGAGAGCCCGGTGAGGCGACCCCTAGGTTAGTCTAAGTTGCGACCGCCAGGATGCGATCTAGGCCATAACACGCTAGAACCCCGTTTGTCATATGTGTCGCCAAAATGGGTTCCATGAGGAACCTCTAGGTCGGTTTAAGTTGCGACCGCCCGGACCGACCTAGATTACCCTACTACCTCCTTCACTCTAGCTCTCCCTTGACCATTTTGTTACCCCTTTGACCCCGACCTAATCCTAGCCCGTTTTCCTTGTTTGTTCTCTTGCTTTAGACCTAGCTTAGTCCTAGTCTCCCCCTCCTTAGATTAGCTCGTCTCGAACCTAGTCCTAGACCGTAGCATACCTTAGTCCGACCTCCCGTCCCTGTGGATTCGACCCGACTTACCCTAGCTACCCTAGTTAGGTTAGTTGGTTTTTATTTGGTGGCGGGATCCACGACAAATCCCTCCCCATCAACCTCCTAATGATTTTGGTAAAGGTTAGTTGTGCACTTACCGTACTCAAATCAAGGCTAGTATTCGCACCATCCATGAACTCATCATGAACCAACTGTATATCGTAAGTATTTTACTTGGACTTCCCAAGTGCTCTCCAAATGAATCCTGGTAATTCATTAATGCCTCTAGAGATCCTAAAGCCTAAGGATCTCTTGGGGTTTAGAGCAATAATCCCCCACATTCACATAGGTAAATTCATCAGGTTTGACTGTCACAAACCATTCGTTTAGGACTATGAATTTATTAAGAGTCGAAGCTCAACCTTAAAACACGAGACAATAAATCTCAAAGTAAAACATATGTCACGCAAAACAGTTACAAAAGGAAATGGTTGAGACATTATGACTCGAGTTCACTGTGACTTTGTTTGACCTTAGCTGAGCTAAGTTGGGTATCAATCACAGTTTACTCCTTTACAGGCTTTAAACCCATTTCCCGTGTTGTCTCCAGCACCATCTTTCTACCAAGGTCTTTGGTGAAAGGATCCTCTATGTTCCTCTCGGATCTTACAAACTCAATTGAGATTACATTTTCTCTGATCATATTACTCAATTATTCCATGCCTTAGGCGTATGTGTCTCCTTTTCCCATTGTATGTTTGAATGTGAGCTACCCCAATTGCAGCTTGATTGTCACAATGCATTGAGACTGATGGAGTCGGCTTCCCCCAAAATGGAATGTCAGCTAGCAGACTCCTAAGCCACTCTGCTTCCTGTCCTGCCAATTCTAGAGCAATAAATTCAGATTTCATTGTCGATTTGGCAATACAAGTTTTTTAGACTATTTCCATGAAATAGCACCACTAGCAAGTGTAAACACATAATTACTAGTAGATAAGATATCAGGAGAATTGGCTATCCAATTAGCATCAGTATAACCTTCTAGAATGGCAGGTGTTTTCTCAAAATGTAAACCCCAATCCATAGTACCCCTCAAGTATCTCAACAAACGAATAAGGGCCGTCCAATGGTCTTGTCCGGGGTTGTGAGTGTACCTACTTAGTCTGCTTACTGCGTAGGCAATATCAGGTCTGGTATAATTCATAAGCTACATGACGCTACCCATAATCTTAGCATATTCCTCTTGTCCCACACTGTCCCCGAGGTTTTTAGCCAGATCTATACTGGAGTCATATGGTGAGGACAGGGGTGAACTATCAAACTGATTGAACTTTCTCAGAATTTTTTCCTTGTAGTGAGCCTGACTCAAACATAATCCTGTTTTTGTTCTAGTGATTTTCACCCCAAGAATAACGTCGGCCTCCCCTAAGTCTTTCATGTCAAAACACGAATTTAGAAAATTTTTGGTAACGTCTACCACATGCATGTTGGTTCCAAATATGAGCATATCATCCACATACAAGCATATTATCACACAACCAGAATCATCATATTTAGAATACACACATGCATCAGAATCGTTTACCGTGAAACCATTAGATCTGATAGTTTTGTCAAATTTGTCATATCATTGCTTTGGTGCCTGTTTCAGACCGTACAAGGACCCGATGAGCTTGCATACCTTGTTCTCTTGACCAGAAGCCAAAAAACCTTCTGGTTGTTTCATGTAGATCTCTTCATCTAGATCGCCATTTAGAAATACAGTCTTTACATCCATCTGATGAATGACTAAATCATGTATAGAGGCAAGTGCAATTAGAGCCCTAATGGTAGACACTTTAGTAAGAGGTGAGTAAGTATCAAAGAAATGCAAACCTTTTGTTTGACGATTACCACATACAACAAGTCTAGCTTTAAATTTATCAACTGACCCATCAGGTTTGAGTTTCTTTTTAAACACCCACTTATTACTTAGGGGTTTACAACCCTAGGTAAATCTGTTTACACCCAAGTGTTATTACTAATGGACTCTATTTCACTATTAATGGCTTGAAGCCAACATGTGGAATCAATGGAACTCATAGCCTCTTTATAAGTTCTAGGATCTGATTCGAGCATAAAAACATTTACAACATACTCATCAACTAAACTCGTTTCGGCAAGAAAAGCGGTCACGAAATCTGGACCAAAACTGGTTTCGATCCTGGAACGTTTGCTCCTTCGAGGTTCCTCAGGAATTACTGCAGGAGGAGCAGGACGCGCTGTAACAACAGGTGTCAAAGAGTTAGTTTTCATAGGAAAAATATGCTCAAAAAAATCTGCATCTCTAGATTCCTTTATGGCCCCAAAACCGGATGAATCTTTAAGAATAAAGCGATAAGCAGCACTATTCATGGCATGCCCGATAAAAATTCCGTCTACGGTTTTAGGTCCAATTTTGTTCCTTTGAAACGTTGGAATCCCGATCTTCGCCAGGCACCCCCACACTTTGAGGTATTTGAGATTGGGCTTGTATCCTTTCCACAGCTCATAAGGAGTCTTACCTGTTTTCTTATGAGGTACACGATTCAGAACATGACATGCATAAAGAATTGCTTCACCCCACATATTAGAAGGCATTCCAGAACTCAACAACATTGCATTCATCAATCATATTCTTAAGAGATTGGTTTTTTGCGTTCGACAATACCGTTTTGTTGGGGTCCATAGGGGGCAGTTCTTTCATGTATAATCTCATGGGTCTTACAAAAGTCACTAAGTGGATTACCGTCGTATTCACCTCCCGGTCAGATCTTACTCGTTTTATTTTAAGGTCTAATTGATTTTCAACCTCGGCTTTAAAATCTATGAACTTTTCTTCAGCTTCATTTTTGGTTGTTAATAAATAGACCCTAGTGTATCGAGAAAAATCATCCACAAAAGTGATATAGTAATGTTTCCCACCCCTACTTGTGGTGTTCTTAAAGTCAGCTAAGTCCGAGTGAATTAGCTCAAGAAGCATAGTAGAACGTTCCACACATTTATTAAAGAGTGTTTTATCATGCTTAGCTTCGACACATATTTCACACTTGTCAAAATTTGTGTCGCTAAAGTCAGGAATAAGATCATGCTTTTTCATATTTTTAATGGAGGTCACATTCACATGTCCTAGTCTAGCATGCCATAAAGAAACAGACTCAGCAATATAAGCAGAAGTGGACGAATTCTTATTAATAATTTCTATGTCTAATACAAATAATCCACCATTACAAAAACCTTTACCAACAAAATTTCCATTTCTAGTGAGCACAAGTTTATCTGATTCAAAAGATAGTTTGATACCTGCTTTGTTTAATAAAGCTCCAGAAATAAGATTTCTTCGAATATCAGGAACATGTAGCACGTTATTCAGTTCAAGAGTCTTACCGGAAGTGAGCTTCAAAATGATTTTCCCTTTACCAAGTACTTTCACGGTGCTAGAATTCCCCATAAATACGCATTGCCCACTCGGTACTTTAGAGTAGTCCGTGAAAACATCCCGATTAGAGCAGATGTGCCTTGTAGCGCCCAGTATCAACAACCCATTCGGAAAAATTGCTTACTAGATTAACTTCTGACACAACAGCAGCAATAATATCGTCATCTTGTTCAGTAAGATTAACATGCGATTTATTGGGGTTCCGTTTACCAGCAGGAGAAAAGCCTTTGGGACAAAATCTAGCCGAGTGCCCCGATTTACCACATGTAAAACAGTTTCCCTTAAATTCCCGTTTACCTTCACCTTTAGAATCCCCTTTGTCATCCCGTTTGAAGGTATTCTGGTTTCTAGTCCCATGAACTTGATTAGAAGACTTGTTACCCCGTTTTTTACTCTTGTAATGATTTTTAGACTCGGTCAGGTTAGCCATGGAAGAAGAGTGTTCGACTTGCTTACCTAGAGTCTGAATCCGGTTTTGCTCTTCAATTTTTATATGAGACACTAGTTCTAAAAGAGTAAAATCCTTTTGTTTGTGTTTCATACTACGAACATAATTTTCCCAAGAAACCGGAAGTTTATCTAATAAACAATTAGCCTGAAAAACCTCACAAATTTTCATACCTTCTGTCGTTACCTCTGCACACAGATTTTCGTATTCATGAACTTGATCTAAAATGGGTTTCTCATCGACTAACTTGAAATTTAACCAACGACGACTGCAAGCATACCTTTTTGTTTCATAATCATCAGAACCATATTTGGTTTTGAGAGCATCTCAAATTTCTCAAATTTCAGTAGTCTTCTTAAATTTACTGTAAATCAAGTACAAAAAAGAAGTCATATAATGCAGTAACATCCCCCTACATGTAATATTATCCTTCTCAAAATCTCTACCCAAATTTGCAGGATCTTCAGATTTAGTAAGAGCATAAACAACCCCTAATTGACTCAAGAAAAATTCAATTTTATCTGACCAAATACGATAATTTTTTCCGTCAAAAAGTTCTAATCTGGACATGTCGGATATGAAAGGATTATGAACAACAGCAGTAGGGACAACAGGAGGAGGAGTAGAAAGTACAGCACTAACCGGACTACCAACCATGATGTAAGTACGATTAAATCAACTTTAGATTGTTATCACGGTAGTAGTAGAAGTAGGGAGAAAAGAGGGTAAAATCTTATCTGGAACCAAGAACAGAAGTTGTGTCGCGACAAGAACGTCACTGTCCTAAAGTTGATTTGTGCCCCGTCTGCTACACATGGTCTTAATGACACTCAACTCCCAGGATTCCACAACCAAACCGTAACTCCAGTGTAGGTGGAGAACGGGTGAATACAGCCAAGAACATTTGCCAACAATTAAACCGAAACAGAGAGAAAAAGATGAAGTATGAGAATGTATGTTTTATGTGAGTTAAAACTAAAGGGAAGAGGGCATTATATAGTGGAGCAGTGGCAAAGGTTCAGTGCACAGCAATAAAGAGCATGGTGGAGACTTGCAGCAATCAGTCTCGGGAAGGGCAGCAATCCGTGACTGACTGAGAAAAAAGGAAGCTTCTGTACAAACAAAGAAACCGACCACTAAAAAAATACCCGCAAGCGCTCTACCAAAGCCCGACTCGTGCTCGGCGCGCGCACGCGCGCGTGTGTGGTGCACGTAGTTTCTACTTGTACACATCTAGTAAGACCATGGTTATCAATGGATACAATTTCTCTCCATAGAGGACCCAATTTCTTCAACCTCACTTTTTCTAACTCATTTTCGCTCTCTTATAAAATACACTACATCGTGGAGATTTTTATTCAATCCTCCTCCAAGGATTGAGGATCCATTGATGTATCATCATTTTCACTCCATTCACCCTATGGATTAAGTTCAAATCCATTACTAACCTTGCTCTAAGGCATTTTAGTGGGTCATATATAAACAAGTCAATGAAGCATTAAATGTTTCATGTGGGGTAGTTAATACTAAAATGTGCTTCTTTTGAAGCATTTAACTCTAACAATGACCACAAATTTTAACCAATACAGTATGTTTTACCCTTGCGTGCAACTCCCCCTCAATTTTTTTTCTAAAAATAATGTTGATGATTATTAAGAAGGTAAGCGAGTACTTAACAATCAATACTCGTATAATGGTGTTTTCTTTTACGGAGTACTTGTAACATACTTTCTCCATTTTCTTGAATTAGTCCTACTTTTTTTTGTGAGAAGAAAAATTGATTAATGAGGTTAATTCAAAAAAATAGAGGAGTTTTACTCTTTTCACTTCTAAAAGGTGTTTGATATTGTACTTAATCGGTTATATTATTAATAACGAATCAAATTAAAACCCTTTAAGTAAATAGGGACAAAAATAAAATGTTGATGTTTCCAAAATTGTTTGATTTTATTCTTTTTATCAAAATAAATACTGTAAAATGTAAGAAAAAAAAAAATACCGTGGTAAGAATATTTTGTTTGGTTTTAAATTGTTTTTATGTACAATTTTCAGTTACAAGGATAAAGAAAGAATCATAATTATTTCTCTCTCCTTACAATAATTCTTCACACACTCTAAACTTTCTACTTAATTTCCTCCTTGAAGCTTGACCACTCTCAATTAATATTCATAATTCATTACATTAATGTACAATTAATTACTTGTAAATTAAGTACTCACTTTAATTCCAAAGAATAGTTTCCCTCATCAAGGATTTGTTTGGGTTTTAGGCAAAGCACAATCATAAATAAATCTGTGAATTTCAAGAATAATTTGTTTCCTTTGCTTCTACAATTAAGGTTATCTAAACTTTCCATCTTTCTTCTTCTTCTTCTTCTTCTTCTTCTGCACTTCATAACCTTCATTTCTCTCACCTCCCCTCCTTTTTTTTTTGGGTTTTCAGGTTTTTATTGGTAAATACCAACTACTTGTAAGTTACTTTTTTTCCCTTTAATGTGTTTTTTATAATCTAATTTTTATTTTTGTTGATTTGTAATTGAAGCTCTAATTTTTAATTATAATTATGAGTACTATTTCTCTACATGGGTGCTGAAATTCTTAATTTTTTTTATGTTAGTTTAGTATTTTTAATAATTATTTTTTTGGGTTTTTGTTGTGATTTTATTAGCTATAATTATAATATGTGTATGAGTGATGTGAACTGTGATTTCTATAATTCTTCTTGTTGATGGTTTCTTATGTATGTTTTGTTTTTGAACTTGTCATAAGTCTATTTGCAGAATTTGTGTTGCTGATTGAGAAATAAATACACATATAATCTGTTATTATGTGCAAGGTACCTTGAAGGATTCATGTATACCAAAAATTGTGTTGGAATTCTCTTACATATTTACTCCCTCAGTTTTCTATGTTTCTTCCCGTTTCAGTTAAATACTCTTCACAAATCTTAAAAAGCGAGAAGAAACATAAAAGATGGAGGTAGTATCTTTTAAGGAGTTGTTAGTTGGTTTGTTATGTTGTTATATCTCGAGAATTCGAGACTAAGGCTTTGCTGCTGTTGTTGTTGTTGTTGTTGTTGGTGGTGGTGGTGGTGTTTATATACTCTGTAATTCTGTAGATTGGAGACAGTTTGTAAGCAACCTCTGTGTGTTGATTCGTCTTGCCTGACCGTTTGTATTGATTCGTTGGAGTATAGGGAGGGAACTCTTGAAAGAAAAGGATGGCTAGTTTTCAAGATATTGCAGTTTCAGCTGGCTTCAATCTATTGAGTGCATTCATCTTCTTGTTGGCATTTGCCCTCTTGAGGATCCAACCTTTCAACGACAGGGTTTACTTTCCAAAATGGTACCTCAGGGGCTTAAGAAACACTCCCATGCACACGGGAGCTTTTGTGGGCAAAGTTGTCAACTTGGATTTCAAATCCTATTTGAAATTCTTAAACTGGATGCCCGATGCCTTGAAGATGCCTGAAGCTGATCTTATCGAGCACGCGGGATTGGATTCAGCCATTTACTTGCGCATATATTTGATAGGGTATCAATTATGCTTACTTTTTTTTTTTTGCCTTTTCTTTTCCTGCTATATGCTTGCTAAATGCTAATGTTGACTCATAAAGACCCATTCTAAGCATTTAGATTTAGCTGTTTGCAACTTTGCTTACATTAGTTTACCACAGTTTCTTCAATGTTTATCTAGACATCATTATGTAAATGTCAATAGATCATGTGAGAAAAAGAGGCGGGACTTTAACAAGCTTGATTGAGCATGTATTTTACCTGAAGTGAAAGGAACATAAAAAACATGCTGACAAAAGATATTGAACAGGGTAATTTATTTGAAGATTTTTTCCTCGTACATGGTTGAATAACGGGTCTGTTTGTTGTTGTTTAGTCTAATACTAAAATGATTTTAGCTTATGCCGTGGCGGACTCAGAGAATTTTCATACTGGTGCACTCAGAGAGGAAAGTATTTAGCCATGGTGGACTCAGAATTTTCACACTGGTGTGCAATGTCATGATTATAACAAAATTATACAAATTCAGTTTTGCACCACTGAATATGATTAAAATGTACGAGAATTTTCGTTCTAGTGTCCAGGACCCCTTCTTTATGCATAAAAGTTCGTCAATGATTTGTAGGTTATACATGTTTGAGTTGTAACTTCTTGTCTATCGTACCATCACTTGTGGTTTGTTTCTGTCAGCTGCTGAATTCTGTTTTTTTTTATATATACTTTTGAGCATCGTCGACTTATTTTACTCACTATAGTTTTTCATGGGTTTGACGCAATTCGATCTATCATGTTTTTATCTCTAAGATGATGTATTTTCCGTCTTGTGATGTTAATTTGAAGCAATCTTTCATGTTGACCATTGGCAGGCTTAAAATCTTTGTTCCGGTCACATTTCTATCTCTAGCAATTCTGGCTCCAGTTAATTATACAAACAACACACTTGAATCACTCAAAGTAACATTCAGCCCCATTGATAAACTATCAATTTCAAACATACATCTTGGATCATCAAGGTTGGGATCTTTTTTAATCTCTGACTTGTCTTCTTCTTTATATTTATATATACCTGTACATTTCCCGGGTTGACGATTTAGTTGTCATATTTACCAATGATTATACTATCCACATCTGATCCTTATATTTCCCAATATATAAAGTTTTTTTTTTAAAAAAAAAATCAATCAATGACCGATTAGTCTTGACATTCTCTCTGCACAGTATTTTCTGTATCATAACCATCCTGCACATTCTTAATGTTTTAGGTTTTGGGCTCATTTAGTGATGGAATATGCGTTTACGTTTTGGACATGCTTTGTACTGTACAAGGAATATGCAAGGGTCGCGGCAATGCGGCTGCAGTTTATTGCGTCTGAGAGACGACGCCCAGATCAATTTACTGTAAGTAGTTTTGAGTTTTGACCAAGTTTATGAACCCTCCGACCTTTCGATGAGATGTAGCAATTGGTTAAGTTCATATGTATATTTAAAGAAAAAATGGGACGGGAATGTGGAAGAACAAAGAGTATTCTACTATTGTGGGCAAGTATGGAGTCTTATGTATGGAGTAAATTGTATGGAGTCTTTTGTATGGAGTAAATTGTATGGAGTCTTCCGTTTCGTGACAGTTGATGATTTTAGAACCTTTTTAGTTCTTTATGATGCCACAAGTACATTATACGCTTTTCTACTCTCCACCAAGAAAATGAGCTCTTGAAATCGCTTTTCATGATTAAACTTGCGATCTTATTTTGTGTTGATGGTGTTTTATTTAGGTTCTTGTACGCAATGTTCCACCAGATGCTGATGAATCAGTTAGTGAGCTTGTCGAGCACTTCTTTTTGGTCAATCATCCCGATCATTATCTCACTCATCAGGTCAGGCTTCTTTTGTAGGAGGATAGCTCAGAGAATACTGCCATTTGTGTCAATATTTTATGTGCTTCACTTACTGTTTAGAAGTCTCTATTACCCCAACGATGCTGTAAGATTGTATATGTTTATACGCTGCATTTATGGACTTTTAGGTTGTCTACAATGCAAATAAGCTTGCAAAGTTGGTTGAAGAGAAGAAAAAGAAGCAAAATTGGCTAGACTATTACCAACTAAAATACTCAAGAAAGAATGACGTCAGGCCGACGACAAAGGTAATTGGAAAGGAAGAGTAGATTGGGATGGCTGTTAAAAATCTTTATGCGAGGTGATACTAGAGTATTTAACGTTAATTATTGTTTATATTGCAGACAGGGTGTCTTGGTATACGCGGAGAAAAAGTTGATGCGATCGAATATTACATTGCGGAAATTGAGAAACTGTCAAAAGATGTCGGTACCACTTTTACCATTCTCATCTAGAAGTATATACTAGTAATTTCTTAGATTTATTTTTTAATAATCAGCGGAAGTTTAAATGAAACTATATTTGCTAGATTGATGAGGAAAGAGAGAGACTTGACCGTGAACCGAAGTGTATCATGCCAGCTGCATTTGTGTCCTTCAAAACTCGATGGGGTGCTGCTGTCTGTTCACAGACTCAACAAACCAGAAATCCTACAATTTGGTTGACTGGATGGGCCCCAGAGCCACGTGATGTGTATTGGCCAAACTTAGCCATTCCATACGTCCATCTCAGCATCCGCAGGCTCATCATATCGGTTTCATTTTTCTTTCTCACCTTCTTCTTCATGATCCCTATTGCAATGGTCCAGTCACTGGCAAGCATTGAGGGAATTGAGAAATCCGTCCCGTTTCTAAAGCCTGTTGTAGAAATGTAAGTTTTGTTAATCTTTCAACTAATTGGTGCTAATTTTCTGACGTTCAACAATTTTCAGCCGTCTTTTATGTGGAAATTTTTGCTATTTCACTCCTTATTGACCAAGCAAGTAATCACTGTGTAGGGGTTTTATCAAGTCAGTCCTGCAAGGGTTCCTTCCTGGACTTGCGCTGAAGCTTTTCCTCATCTTCCTGCCAACAATATTGATGATGATGTCCAAATTTGAAGGCTTTGAGGCATTATCACTTCTTGAACGGAGATCAGCTTCAAGATATTATATCTTCAATTTCGTTAATGTTTTCCTTGGAAGTGTTATCGCTGGCTCTGCATTTGAACAACTAAATGTATACCTTCACTCACCGCCGGGCAAGTATGTTCTTGAGACACGTGATACTTTCACAAACATTTATATGAATAGACTCACCGAAAGTAGTAGACTCCCTCGATTTATGTGGATTCAGTACATTTCTGAATGGCAAAGGTCTTTTACCTCCAAGATTTGTCCAAATTTGGATATTCGTAAATTGGTTTGAATCCCCAAATAAATGAAGAGAGTCTCAGTCGAGACTATTAAATATTGTTCAAAATTAAGCATGTTAGTTAAATGAAACTCATTTCACAGTGCACCTGAATAATCTTTTCTGTCGGTTTGTGATCTAATGGAATTTGGTGTGGACAGGATATTTGAGACCATTGGTGTAGCTATTCCGATGAAAGCAACATTTTTTATTACCTACATTATGGTAGATGGGTGGGCTGGTGTTGCCGGTGAGATACTGAGATTGAAACCACTGATTATATACCACTTGAAGAATTTCTTTTTGGTGAAGACTGAGAAAGACAGAGAGGAGGCAATGGATGCAGGAAGCATTGGGTTTGACACCGGGGAACCTCAGATCCAATTCTATGTATTACTGGGTTTTGTGTATGCCGTCGTCACCCCAATTCTGCTGCCGTTTATATTGATCTTCTTTGCATTCTCTTTTCTTGTGTATCGACATCAGGTAAATAAAATAATACTTGTCTGAAAGTTTCATCTTCTTCTTTGGAAAGAAATGTTGCTTTATGATTTAGCCTTAAACAATACCTTGAAAGTAACGTCATAGAAACTGTACAAGTGACTGGATAAGTGGATATGGACTTGTGTGATGAATTTGTGGCATCTGAATTTGGATGTGTAAATTTGCAGATAATAAACGTGTATAATCAAGAGTATGAAAGTGCAGCTGCTTTCTGGCCTGATGTCCATGGACGCATTATCGGTGCAATGGTTTTTTCTCAGTTACTTCTGATGGGATTGTTGAGCACCAAGCACGCTGCCTCGTCTACGCCCTTCCTTATCGCCCTTCCCGTCCTCACTCTATGGTTTAATAGGTTCTGCAAAGGCCGTTTTGAGCCAGCTTTCAAGACATATCCTCTTCAGGTTCGCTATAACTATAAAACCCCACTCTTTGGTATTTAGGCTTGCCAGTTCGTTTCTACATTGATTGAGATTCAGAACATGGATTGACTGACATGCTGTTGAACCCATTATATTTGAAAATTGTAGGAAGCTATGATGAAAGACACACTTGAACGGGCGAGGGATCCAAACTTCAACTTGAAAGGGTACCTTCAGACAGCCTATGTCCATCCGGTGTTCAAAAACGATGACGATGATGAAGATGAGATGCTTGAAAACAAGTTGACTTCGGAGGCGGTGCTAGTTCCCACTAAGCGACAGTCGAGACGGAACACTCCGGCTCCAAGCAAAATGAGCAGCGGATCCCCACCTAAAAATATCATCGACTTCTGAGAGATTCTGCCTGTGAATGACAGCATCATAGACAAGGTGTGATGAAGCAATCAGGCAAATGCTTGAATGTTGAATGTTGAATGTTGGGAGTATAGATAGGGAGATTAATATCAGTGCAGTTGTTTTAGTACACAGTGATTGGTGATTTTATGCATATGCTGTTTGTGTTGATGTAAATCTTTTCACGACCGTACCACGGCTTTTTATAGATTTTCTCATGTAAATGCATGGATGCAAGAAACTCTCGTTCAAGCAGGAAGCCATTTCTACAACCATTGTTTTGTTCCTCATAAACTTGATTACGACATTCCTTTGTTCGTCAAAAACTCAGCCAAGACAGACACTTGTATGAGTTGGGATTCGAGTTTCGACACATTTAAAAGCTCGACATTGGGTAGGACTCTATTTATTAACCAAGTTGGTACTTGAATAAAGGTAGTAAGGTCCCAGACCCCCACAGTGATCTGATGAGTTAGCAATGTGGTGCTATCCGATCATAAAAGATGATGGGTGTGTGTAGTAAGTATATGAATCATTAAGTGGCCACGTTAGTTATTATACGGTGAAAATCAGATCTTTCTCCGGGAAATTCATGGGCATCTTATCCTATATTCCCTCCATCCAAACAATCCTTCACATAATTTTTTTTATTACTATATGAAGAAAAGTGGTAAAAGTATGGATATTATTAATAAACTAAATGATATTATGGCTCATCAAATTTAAAGTAAGGAAAAAGTAGTGATATTTTGTATAAATAGAGAAAGAATACGAGGATTATAAGGTAGAGTCTTTTACCAAAAGGAGGAATGTAAATAATTGAATGGATTGTCCATTTATGGTACGAGTAAGTGTAAAAAATTGTTTGGATAAGAGAGAGTAATTAAGTTGTTTATAAATACTATCGAAGTTGTGTCCGATTATTTTTCTTGAGCACCCACAATAGTGGTTCTTAGTCTTGGGTTAGTCATCGAGAATTTTATCATACGGTAAAGTTCTTCCATTGTGTATCACCTTGAGTTTGTAAAAATAAGAACCATGTTCTTGCATTTTTCAAAATAAAATAAAATAATTTGATTAGAGAACAATTAAGAATGGATCCCATTCAAGAACAAAATAATATTCGATAAGTTCTTCCCCTGTAATTAAAATTTATATTAAATATGTTATACGAGTATCTATTTCCACACATTAAGATATGTTGGGAGTTTTTCACTTTGGTATGATTTAGGCCAAAGATTTCGTGAATTACTTCTACAGGTTATACGAATAATAAATTTCTACCAATATTTTTATACTTTCACCATTTTTTTTATATCTTTCCAATTTCTCTTTTGGTCCACTTTTTTTTTTATCTTTCTATTTCATTTCTTTCTATTTTGATGCATAATTTTTATCATACTATCTTTACTATTTACAACAATTTACACTTTATTCTTTACTACTTATGCACAGTTACCATTTTATCCCTAATATTTCTTAAATTTATCATTTTATATTCAATAAAAAAAATTGTGTGCCAAGTGTACCTGAGAAGATAAAAAAAAGAGGAATTAGTTAGTCTCCATTGTGACACGTACTCCAATAACAAAGTTATAACAGGTCAAATATCACTTACGGAGTACATAGCTAGAAAAGACAAAATTAGAATACATTGAGAATAACAATGCTTTGTCATCTACCAAGTGAGTAATATTTGACCCGTCACAAATTTATAACGGATAGCAAGTCTGCGCGCGACCCACGAACTAAGTAGGAATTCTTTTGGGCCATTTATCTATTGAAGGCAATAGATGAGGTGCTACCAAATACTCCGTATAAGAAACTGGAGGTAGGTACTAGGTAGATTAGATGTAGATCCATTAATTTTGATGATCATGATAAAAATAAATAAATAATTAATCCATCAATAAAAGGAAAATGGTGCATCAAATCAAATACTCGTATTATTATTATTAGTGCATGCATTGCATTGCATTGCATTGATATTTGATAATGAGATAGTCGTACACAGGCAGTGCAGGTTTCCTACATCTCACCCGATTTCCTCTCTCTGTTTTATCAACAACAACAACAACAATCTGTAAGTTTCATCTTCATCTTCATCTTCATCTTCATCTTCATCTTCATCTTCATCGTCTGTCTATTCTTCATCTTCATTTATTTTTGAAAAATGTTGTAATCTACCATCTTATAGGAGGAGTCGTGGTCGTGGGCATACGATGATGTTATTGAGTTTTCAGGCCACCCTGTTTTTGTTTTTTGATTGGGTTTGGGAAACACACACAGAATGAATGCGATCAACAATTATTATTATTATTATTATTATTATTCCATCAATTCATCACCCAATCAATTTTTTCAAACATGACTGAATTGGGTATCTCTGATCATTTGTTTCTGGGTTTACTTGTT
Source organism: Agrostemma githago (assembly GCA_958450325.1). Lineage (NCBI taxonomy): Eukaryota > Viridiplantae > Streptophyta > Magnoliopsida > Caryophyllales > Caryophyllaceae > Agrostemma > Agrostemma githago. The sequence continues at coordinate 72,343,765 of OY288247.1, read as the reverse complement.
AGTATTTATTTTTTGGTTCTGGATTCATGCTTTTGCTTTCTGGTATTAATCAATCACGGAGTATTATAGTAGTATTTGATTATTCTACATATCTATTATTATGCTCTCTCCACTCATCTTTGCATTTACATTTTTGGGTCAACTTTCACCATTGATTACACTAAAAACCATTCAATTTTTTAACTTACGGACTCATTTTCACGTAATTATATTTGCTATCAAAAAAATTAATGTGTAATTTTGATCAAATAAATATCGTCTCGAAGGAAGACAGTGTAAAAGTAGATGGGAAGAACACAATGAAATGAGGGAAATAGTAATTTTTTATTTGGAGTTGGCGTAGAGTTTGGTGTTGAATATTCATAGTCTGAGTCAATGGAAAAGTCGTTTCTTCCTGCCTTTTTATAGGTAAACATCTCATATTTTTTTTTCCTTTTATGCTTTGATGAAAGAGCTTCATAATTCAGGTCTTAACTTCATCAAATCTCTCTTTAATTTGTTAATGTTAAATGTTATTTTCCGATATGATTTTCCTGCTGTGCTTCTAATGATTCCTTCAGTTGTACTGTTTTGACGTCTCGTGTTTGTTTGAGGTGCATAATCTATCGATTATCAGCTCAACTAGTTTGTGTGTTAAGGAGTTGCAAGAGCATTATGATGCTAGACTTTGAATGTCACTCGCTCAATGATTTTACCAGTTAAGCTATCGTTGCATAGTCCTGAAAAACGTTCACAACATTACTGATTGATGCTTCGCTCGACTTGTGATGATGATGATGAAATAATGGATAGTTTTTCTAATTATAATGTAATTTCTTCTGATTCTCTATGATTTTATATATTTATGATTTTGTCTTCTGCACGTTCCAGTAAAAATGTCGGTCATGGTTGCAAGCGAGAGCCAGCTGAATAACCACAGGCGGCGAAGATTAGTGAAAGCTTGTGATGTTCCTGGAAGGGATATGAAAAGGAAGTTTCATGGCTTTTTAGGTTCCGACACTGAGCTTATTAGTAGTGAAAAATACCAAAGAGTTTCTTATAAGAAACGAGAACGAATTTGTGTAAGGAATGACCGAGTTTCAGAAGACTATGAAGTAGATGATGATGAAGATGGAGATGATGAGGTTACAGCTCTTTCAAGGGAGAAATGGGTAGCTAGGGGAGCAGGAATAATAGGTATAAGACCCCGTAAATTTATTTCTTTAGGTGAAGTTGTTCAAAAGAGTCGAAATCCAAATTCAGTAAAGCCCGTTCCATGGAAAACACGAACCAAGGGGAGACGTAGGCGATCTGTATGCAAGGAGTGGGAGACTAATCCATCAAGCTCAGACGCTATCTCTTTGGGGGATTCATGTTCATCTTTGACATCTTGCTCCCGTACTTCAACTATATCAAATTCAAGCGCAAGTTTTGATGGCTGTAGTACTGCAAAGTCAACAATTTATGCATCCGTAAGAACGTCTTCTTATCTTTCTCAATGATAATGCATGTCTTACTCGGGAGTACTTTGAAGTTCTGATGAGGTGTTTTCTCTGCGCAGGAGAAAGGAAAGCATTTCATCTGCCATCAGTGCAAAAAGAGCGATAGACTAGCCTTTGTGAAATGCCTCAGCTGCAACGATAAACTATATTGTCTACGGTGTATCCGACGATGGTATGATACTATAAGTCACGGACCCATGACAGTTTGTTTTCAGTATCTAACTTGTTAAAGTTATTTGATACGGAATACTTTTGTAACACAAAAAAATGGGTAAGGCGATTTTTTTTATGTGCGTGAATCTGCTGATGGCTACAGTCTCCGAATATGTTTTGAGCTTGAGCGAACAATCGAACATGTAGCTTCTCTTGTTTACGACTGGTATTTCCTTGCACCTTTAGGTATCCTCAATGCTCTGAAGTGGAAATTGCAGAAGCTTGTCCTTTTTGCAAGAAGATCTGCAATTGCAACGAGTGCCTGCATTTAAGTGGCGTGATTAAGGTAAGTTGGCTAGTTTCGGACTACTTCCAGTGTATTTTTGTTTCATGTTTTCTTTTCTATCAGGTTGTATTGAGCATTTACTGATTTATCAGACATCAAAGAGAGACATCAGCCAGGAAGAAAAGATTGCAAACCTAAAGTATTTGGTGGGATCATTGTTTCCATTTGTAAGCCAGATTCGTCACGACCAAATTCAAGAAATAAACATAGAAGCAAAGATAAAAGGTAAATTCGAAAGTTAACTTTTCCATCAAAGTTCAGTTGCTTATACCTGCATGGCTGCACTGCTGAATATAACGATATTTCTCGTTTTGTACAGGTATTTCACTGGAAGAGGATGACATTCCAGAGACGTCCTGCTTTGACAATGAGCGAATTTTCTGGTACATCTTTAAATTTCTGAAAATAAAGAGGATAAAAATGACAACTAGCTAGGGAGTAGAGTATTTGTTATTTATGTACTAATGCCATTTTTCATGTCCAGCAATCAATGTGCAACGTCTATTTTCGATCTTCACAGAAGTTGTCCAAGCTGCTCCTATGAACTTTGTTTGGGTTGTTCCCTGGAGATTCGTGAAGGAAACCTGTTAGGAGGTCCTGAAGCCGATTTATACGTTTACTCTAACAAGGGTTTCGATTACATTCATGGAGGTGATCCTTTACCTTGTTCTTCTACACAAAATTTGAATGATGTTGTTCATACATCAAGTCCATGGTTAGCTAACAACGATGGGAGTATTCCATGCCCGTTAAAAGACCGAGGAGGCTGTGGCAATGGGATTTTAGAACTTAGGAGGGTCCTTCCAAGAGGTTGGTTAAGACGTTTAGAAGAAAAGGCGAGGCTACTAATTATAGAAGATGCTGAAAACTGCAATATTGAACCAATTCCTACTACAAGCCGCCTGTCGGATAAACTTTGCAAAGCGGCATCCAGAGGAAACCCAAAGGACCATAACTTGTACTCCCCTTCTTCAAATGACTTGCTCAGTAATGAGTCGGTGGGTTGTTTCCATCAACATTGGGCCCAAGGTGAACCTATTATTGTTCGAGATTGTCTACAGCAAGTACCTGGTTTAAGTTGGGAACCCATGGTGATGCGTCGAGCATTATGTGAAAGTGTGGATTCCAACATCAAAGCAGTTGACTGTCTAGCCAATTGTGAGGTACGTAACTATATCTCCAGTCTCCACTCACATATATATGCACCTCATTTTGTTTTCTACTCTACTTCCTAACAGTTTTCTGCTTTCTACTTGTTCTTTTTTCTCCTCACTTTTTATCTTACTCGTATTAATTATTATTGTTGGGGGTAGCAATGCAAACCCAAGCACCACATTCGAAACTTACAAGTGTCTAGCCTAGTTTATAAGAGGCCACCGCTCCATTAGTATGAGGTCTTTTGGGAAGGTGACCAAAAACAAATCCGTGTGAGCTGGGACTGGGATCAAAGTGGACAATATCATATTAATGTGCAGCTAGAGGGTAATGTTCTTTCTTGTAGTAGAATAGTCGATATCCAAATGAAGTGAAGTCATTGAAATGCTGGGTGGTTAGATAACCGCGTTGGGGTGGCCGATCCTTGAATCATGAATTCTCATGCATGTTTATCAAAACCTCCTTGAAAAGTTGATTATGAAGTGAGCTTTTTTAATAAAGTCCATTGTATATAAACTTTTAAACATATTTGTTTTTTTTTATTCGGTCAAGTGAATTTTTTTCCCTGAAAAACATTTTTTTAATACTCGTCAAAATTTATTTTCATTTTATTTGAAATTAAAATATTCGAGGTTTAGAGTGTATTGTGTTTTTAAATTTCTACTTTGAAAACGTGTCTGGGTGCAATTATTTATTTTAGGATAATATTCCCATTACTCCGTAGTACTTTATGATAAGGCGAATGCTTTTGGAATTTTGGATAAATGCCAAAGTCGAACGGACAGTCGTATCGAATACATCCCATGTCATTCTAAACAAAGTTTCTCACAAAAAAAAGAACAACCCTTGGCCCTTCCACAAAAAAAAAAACATTAGCTTGGCCCAACACCATATCCACCCCTTCCTCAGCCCACCAAACCCATAGACCCAAATACAGCCCACACCACTCCCCCGACACTTCAACCCACAGACGCCTCTCCCCCATTCCCCGTGACCATCATTGGAAACAGGCAATGAACGACGAATTTAATGCTTTTATTAAAAACGATACGTGGTTCCTGATTTCTAGGCTGTCTGACGCGAATGTCACTCATTGTATGTGTCTATTTAAACGTAAATTTAAATCTAACGGCATTCTAGGATGGTACAAAGCTCACCTTGTTAATGGAAGGTCTTAGCAAGTTGGTATTGATTGCGATGAAACATTCAATTGTCAAACCAGCCATTATTCGGACTGTTCTCAGCATTATTGTCGTCTCCAAAAACTGGTCTATCCATCAACTAGACATAAAAAATGCCTTCCTACATGGCAAACTATTCGAAACTGTTTATATATACGAACCACCGGGTTTTTGTGATCCACATCATTCCTACTATGTCCGTGAAGTCTGTACGGTCTCAAACAGACTCCTCAGGCTTGGTCAACGGTTTTCCACTTTCGTCTACTCCATTGAATTTGTCCATAGCTGCGTCGATCATTCCTTATCTATCCTCCGCACCACTACTCACACGACCTATATTCTCATATATGTGGACGACCATATATATATATATATTGGTTTCCTCCTCTGCCACTCTCCGTAACACCATCATTCGTCTCTTCAAGTCCGAATTCTCTATGACTGTTCTCGGCCCCCTCAGCTACTTCTTGGCATTGCTGTTGATCGTTGTCGTGAAGGTTTGTGTTTATCTCAATCCAGATATGGTGAAGAGATCCCGCTCCCTGCCAACATGTCTAATTGTAAACCATCCCAAACTCTCGTCGATGCACATGGCAAACTTACAGGCGTCGCAGGTCCCCCCATTGCCGATCCAACCCCTTTACTGTAGTTTTGTCGCTGATCTCCAATATCTCACATTTACTCGCCCGAACATTGCTTATGCAGTTCGGCGGGTATGCATGAAGATGCACGACCCCCGTGAACCACATTTTGCAACCCTAAAACGTATCTTACGCTTCCTTTGTGGTACTACCTCTCATGGCATCATCATCCGACCATTTGCCACTGGTTCCCTTATTGCCCACTCAGATGCCGATTGAGGCAGTTGCCCTGACACCCTTCAATATTCAGATATTGTGTTTACTCAGGCGACAACGTTCTCTCTTGGGGCTGTTGTTTTACCATGTCATTGACTTTTGTCCAAAAGTCTCTTTAATTATTGAAGCAATTTTCGAGACAGTGGTATAAAAAGTTTGATTGACAAGTGATAGAGAGTGGTTTGTACATCACTTACGTATGCAAGCCACTTGTCTACCCAAAAGAATCTAACTTTTACAAGATTCTTCATTAATTCATCTCCCCACCAAACTCTCAAGTACTTTCTCACCTAATCACCTACTCTGTCCGAGTTCCTATTATTGTCCCACTTTCTTTTTTGGGTTGAGTTTGATTTTTGTCTCACTTTCTTTTTTAGGCCATCAATATGTGGTTCACAATTACTCTCACATTTCTCTCTCTTCCTCCTTCTTTTTTGAGCCACTCATTTTCTCTTCCTTATTTTCCAACCCAAAAAATTTTGGGACAATAATAGGTACTCGGAGGGAGTATTTTTTTTTTGTTTTTTTTAATTTCAAATTTAATATTCCATATTTTTATACGTATATTTTTATATCTCATATTATACGTGTATTTTTATACGGTGTTATATTCTAAATGTATCTATACGTTAGTGTTATAGTGACGTATTTTTATACTTCGATATATTTTGTTACGTATTTTTATACTGTATTTTATACGTAGGTTGTAGTTACGTATTTAGTATATTATTTTATTTATACTTTTTGTTTATTTATAATAATTGTATGTATTTATACGGTATTTATACTTTATTTATACATTTTTATTTATACTCTATTACGTTTATTAAACTTTATTTACACTGTATTTTTATTTTTAATATTTTATAGGAACTTTTTTTAAAGATGTTTTAAAAACATTGTTTTTGGAATGCGTTATTTTAGTAGTGTAACTATGTTAGGTATATTTAGGATGTATACGGGCTAAAAGTATTTGTTCTTTAATTTTAATTTTCTTAAACTTTTTAATTTTTAAATTCTTAAGTCTACATTTTTTTTACTTGGGTCATAGCCTGAGATAGTTTGTAAAATGTAACTGAAGTGCAAATTATTTCATTAATACATTGTTGCTCAGTTGGTTGTTGGGTTTGTTAGTCCTTGAAAGTGTCAATATTCGCGCCCCGATGATAATAACTTTTCATTTTTTTTGCCCCTATTTGTTCTAGGTAAAATTAATTTCGTACTCCTATTATACCGTTTTAGTTGAATTCTTACTTTTTTTAAGGTTAAAATAATAAATCCGTAAGTTGCAAAAATAAACTATAAAATGTTGGTAACGATAATTACGTAGTTGTCGAGAAGTAATGTAATAAATTACGTATGTGTATACACACTAATAAAATATTATATTGCACTCTAAATCTAAGTAAAACGATTTTGTTTAGATGTACGATACAACGATTAATCTTAGTAAATAATAATCATACAACATTAATAATACATCACTTAGGTTAACGTACAAATAAACAAATGTAAGAAAAGTAATCAAACGATGTAAAACGGTATAAGTGATAACGTACATCTTAATAACAAATGTGCATTTCGCACCAAAAAGAAACAAATGTGTATTAAAATACTTAAATTTAAATTATATTTAAAAACGTTTAAGTAAATACATTGTATAAAAATAATTGTAACAAAAATTACACAAAACACAAACCAAATACCAAAGATATAGGTACATGTGTCAAAAATATGAAATTGTACAATTATACTTGACGTACGTCACTGCTGGCCGTACAAATATATTATGGACCAAATACATAATTAGTATCCGTATAAATACTTAAAATATAAACTCTAATATTAATTATTAAAGTAATATTAGCATTAATGAAAGATCATTTAATAAGCGTAATTAATGATGTAATCTAAGTAATTAAATAAAAAAACAAGATTCTTCAAATAAACCAAGTGGAAAATTGTGATTGGTGGTGTATGAGACCCCGTTTGGTTTGGGGTCTACAGGAAAGGGAAAGAGAATCAACTTGTTTCATTCCCTTTGTTATCGTTTGTTTTACCATTTTTCCATTTCCTTTCCTCCCTTTCATTCCTCTCCAAAACCCCAAACTCCTCCATCTTCATTGCCCACCCCCTAGGGTTTAGATTTTCATTCCTCATTACCTCACCATCACCATCCTCAATTCCTCACCGTTAGATACTAGACCTAATAAATTTTGACCCGATCGTAAACTCGACCTAGTTATTTTAGAGACTTAAAATATTTGACATGCGACTCGTGTGACCCGAACCTGAAATAACCCATTAATTTAGGATTGAGACCTGAACCATTAAAATATTATATTTGAAATAATAATTAAAAAATTATTATTTAACATGTTTGAAAAATTAATTCAAAAAAAAGTTATATGAATTATTATTTTTATATCATTTAGTAATAAAATGTTCATAAATACTTCATAATATTATACGGAGTACTTCGTAAGCTTGTATATATGTTTTTTAACATTTTTTTATTTTCCACAAGTATTTGATTAATATAATAATATTATGAATACTCAACATGAATAATATGAATAAGAAAAAGTTAGTTTTTTAATTGGTAAAAAGTGAGGCGTCGAAAATTGATTTATTTCTCATTCCCTTACATTTCGTAAACAAACAACCAACAACATCAAAGGGTAACCTTTTTCTTTCCTTTCTATTCCCTTTGTTGATTTAATTCCCTTACCCCTTCAACAACCAAACGCCCCCTAAAGCGTATCTCTAACCTTTTTGAGTTTGATTCTTTCGTGGTTGGACATTGGTATTTGAGAAGCAGTTATTATTGTGTTAATCTTCAGAAGTGGCGGCAAGATACGAATCTTTTGCAAACAAGTTAAAAGCCCAATTGAGCAATTAATTTTACCATGAAGGACTAACAAAGTAAATATTTGGAATGGAGATTAGCAGCGAATCCAAGTATCATCGTATTCATCGAGTGTCACAAAAAAAATATTTAATCTTAAAATGGTAGCTCGATAGGTTGTAAGTTTTTGAGGTTGAACATTTATGTGATTTAACTCGACAACTTTACACTAAAATTCAGAAATCTTACAACAAAACTCGAAATCTTTGTGATAAAGCTCAAGATCTTAAAATCAGTTGTAGATAGAGCTATGTACAACTGGTTGAATCCTCTAACTGATTTAATATGCAAGAGTGTAAACCTGTAATACTACGATTGCGGCTCATTTTTAAATTGCCATCTAAATAATACACAGAGCAAGACAAAAGGCGAATGTAAGTACTCCTTATTCAAACGTAGTTGGAAGTCTTATGTATCTTATGTGCACCCAGCCTGATTTTACTTATGTTGTTAGTGTTGTTACCAGATTTATGCACAATCCAAAAAAAAAAACATTGGAACGTCGTGAAATAGTTTTATTTTTTGTTATTTGAAGGGTTGGGAAGCTGTGAAATATATTCTTCGTTATTTGAAGGGTTCTTCTAATATTGATGGATATTTGATAGACAGAGAGTTGATCCCGGAGGTGTAGTCGGTTATGTTGTTGCTGGCTATATAAGATGGCGATATAGCTAGATCGAAGGTCACTTTTAGCCTATATGTTTATTCTTTGTGGCTCTTCTATGAGTCGGTATTCTTCACTCCAAGCCATTGCGACATCATCGAAATTGAAGTACTTCCTCCGTCCTAATGAATTCTTTACGTTTGCTTTTTGGCACTATTCATGGGGTGGAATGATCTCTAATGTAATTTCTAATATATAACGTAAAACACACGTGAGATCTTTTTCGAATGGTCTTAATAAGTATATTAAAATTATCAAATTTTTAGAATTTTTAATAACACGTAACTAAAAATATGAACGAAATAAAATGTACTTCGACAAGTGTGAAAAAACAAATGTAAAAAATTCATTGGGACGTAGAATATATTGTTGCCACTTATTAATGAATGCAAGAGGCTATATGACTCCAAGGTTTACGGAGCGAGCTTGGTTCAAACAATATATTCTTGTATTTCCTCCACTTCACTAAAATTTTTCCACTTTTGTTAAAGGAAAAACCATTGAAAATTTTTCAATTTAAAACTTACATTATTAAACATAAAACTCTTACGAAGTATTATAATACCCTATATACTATCCATGAGAAGAAGGAATAAATCAAGTGGTAAGAGCCCCTTTCTCTAACCGAGGAGTTGGAGGTTTGATTCTCACTTGCGACATAGTACGTTCTTCTCTACACAAAAATATATATACATATATATATATATATATATATATATATATATATATATAGTATCCATAATATTTACAATAATATCACCACAATTGAACCTCACTATTATATACGGAGTAATATTCATATTTAATGTGATTTGATTATAATTTCATTTTTTAAAATATTTTTCTTTAATCAATGCGCCCAAATAAAATGAGAAAATCATTATCTGAATTGCTACATTTCTAAGCTGGGTAAGTTTTGTTAGTAAAATAAATTTTAATTTATTGGTCAGTTCTATCATCCCACTCATAAGTCATAACCTTTATCATTGTGCTGTAAAGTAAAAATGTAGCTTTGACCGAAAGTTCATGCTAAATATTTGACCGTAAGCTTAAGACGGATATACCCCTCCTAAACAAGAATTTGTATTTTGATGTGAGCTTTAGAGAGAATATTCAAAGAAAGTGAGAGTTTAATAGCTTTTGAAGATAAGTAGCTGTCTGAAATAATTAAGTAGCTTGTGAATTGTGATCAGCTTATGATGTTTGATTTGATGCATATATATACAGGTTGAAATAATTAGCCGTGTGTTCTTCCGAGGATACAAAGAGGGGCGACGCTACCCGAATTTCTGGCCTGAGATGCTCAAGCTCAAAGATTGGCCTCCATCCGACACTTTTGAAAATCTTCTTCCCCGCCACTGTGATGAATTCATCACTGCACTCCCCTTTCAAGAGTACACCGACCCCAGACATGGTATTCTCAACCTCGCTACTATGTTGCCTTCAACCTTCCTCAAACCCGACCTGGGACCAAAGACCTACATTGCTTATGGAACAGACCAAGAGCTCGGGCGAGGAGACTCTGTCACTAAGCTTCACTGTGACATGTCTGATGCCGTATGTATAGTAACTACTATTTTCAGCTTTTTAATCATGCATTATACCTGCACTGAGCTATCTAGATGTTTATTCGATCAATCAATGCAGGTAAATATATTAATGCATAGCGTTGATGTTCCCATGAGCAACGATCAAATCTCGGCGATTGCCACACTTAAGAAGAAACACAAAGCTCAAGATCGAAGGGAATTGCTCGGCCAATGTGTGAGCGATGAGGAGCTTGATCTTGATCTTGATCGTGAGTCTGGTGAGGGTGCTGCGTTGTGGGACATTTTTCGTAGAGAAGATATACCAAAGTTGGAGTCTTATCTAAGGCAACATTCCAAGGAATTCAGGAACACCTACTGTTCTCCGGTCCAACAGGTACGTATGTACACAATTGACTTCAGACCGGCCGGGTGACACAACTCTCTTTGATCTTCAACTTTGTGTTTCTTTCTTTTCATTGGCTTTATCGTCACAATTTGATACGGAGTAGAGTATATATTTACTAACAAAAAGTACATTATATTCAACAGTGGCCTGCTCCGACCTCTGATCGAAAATTAGATTTTGCTTCTAATAAATTTCAGGTCTTTCACCCCATCCATGATCAGTCCTTCTACCTAACTATGGAGCACAAGAGGCGGCTCAAGGAAGAATATGGTTAGTATTTCCACAACAAATATTTTTTAGCAACAAATACGAGTCTCTAGACTTACAAAAAAGGCAATTCAGATCGGGTGGGAGACGGGGTTGTTGGGACCATAGCTACTTCATTTGTATCAACGGAGGATAAAAATACATCCTAGTAAGACCTAATGCATTTTAAAACATGTAAATATTGAGTAACGGGATCACATACATTATATGTAAATAGTATATTCGTTTAGGATGATGATTGAGCGCCACTGTGGCGCCCAATCTCGACGCTACTTCCTCACATGTGAGTTAGCGCCACCTCCTCACATGCACCCTTTATTAAAAGGGTAGACCCCCATAATAAGGGGTGCATATGTGAGGGGGTGACATAGGCGCCATATCATCATTCATTGGTTTAACCTCGAAAATAAAAAATTTCTAGTGTATTCACACCGGTAAATAAAATGACGTTCTTAATGGGGGCAGATCCATGAATGAATGGTTAATGAGACTACATTAGAAGACTACCTTATTACAAAAAAAAAAGAAATCCATAACATTGAGTTATCAATTATCAATTTCATGGATAAGGTTAATCTAACATGATGAGACATGTCATATACGGAGTAGCACATAAAAATGTTTAGATTTTTTTTTACAATCATCAAATTTTGCACCCTTGGATTCGATAATTACTTGGTTTCAATATATCTATATCATCATCGTAAACATCCATGTTATCTATAGATAAACAAATTTTCTAACATGAGTCCATTGAACACACGTTAATGTTTTAATTACAGAAAATTTAATTGTTTCTGCAATTGAACCATTAACATGTACCCAGTGAACACATCTTAGAACGAAAAACCGATAAATAAATAACGTAGTTTAGGAGAGATGAACATAAATGGGAAAACTACCATAAACAAACGAAATTACGTTTTCCTAACGAATCTTTACTCAATCTCAACGAATTTTTCTCATATTTTTCTATTCTACCCCTCTGTAAAGTTTTAGCTTTTACATTGAAATTCAATCAGATTTCTCAATTTACCTAATCAATAAACACTTCCGAATTCGATTATGAATTCTAATTCAATTATCGATCACGTAATATAGATTACTCCGTACTTATTTACGAAGTATTAATTTTTTTTTATTGCATTATTATTATTTGATTAATTATTTATTGTTAAATATTTAGGGTTTATTTATAAATTTGAAAAATATTTCATAATATAAAACAAAAAAATTACTTAGGGCTCGTTTGGTTGCCCCTCACTTCCCAGGAATTGCAACATCCTATGAAATGTTTTCCTTGGGAGTTGTTTGGTTACCCAAAAAAAAATGGGGAACTCAAACTCACCCCATCACTTGCAAATTTGCAATTCCTGCATGATGCGGGAAGTTGCTCACCGACCCCCCTCGGTGAGTTGCACTTCCCACATCCCGAATTATTCAAATGACTTTTTTACCCCTTCTCCACCCATCTATTTTTCACTTAACCCTAATTTCTCATGAACAATGTTTTTCCCGGAATAACGATTGTAACTCAGAATTTAATCTTAAAAATAAAATAAAATTAATGTTCGTTATTTTTTACGCTGATAATGTAATTTGGTTACGACTGCATATTAGAGTGAACACAACTTCAGATATTTCTTAAGTTTTCTTAAGTTGCTGAAAAAATAAATTCATAAGTTTTTATACCCTTGATTAATAAAGGACATAATAGTCATTGTAATCAAAATCATGAGAATTAGGTTGAGTCAACCAAACAAGATGTAGGAATTCAATTCCCGGGAAGTGTGAATTCCAGGATGTCAACCAACCAAATAATTCAAATTCCCGAGAAGTTGAAGTGGGAAGTAACTTCCTGGGAATTGCAACTTCCTCCAGAAAATAAGTTCCCGCATGAACCAAACGAATCCTTAGAAAAATATTTTAAAAGAAAAATAAATAAAGGAAACTAAAAAAAAAAATCAAACTTACGTGCATCCCTGATTCCCTTCTCTTCCCCAAACCCTCACCCACCTCAACACCCACCACTCAGCCACCACCTACCACTACCAGCCACCTGACCCTCACCGCCCCAGCCACCCTACCCCACCCGACCCCAGCGCCCAGACATCCAGCCCCACCGATCCCAGTCATTCCTCCCCACCGATCCCGACAGTTTTATGCTTACAGTGGTTCATAAGTAGGGTTATGGGTGGTTGGAGTTTGAGAATTCTAGAGAGAACAAAGTAAAAATAAAATTTCGATGCGATGAAATGATAAGGGTAAAGCGGTAAAATGTTGTTAGGATTGAGTAAAAGCTCATTAGAAAAAAGCACGGATTGAGCCCATGACCTTGGATCATTATCAAGACCAAAGACCACAATCCATCACCATCTGCATGCGCTACACACCATTCCCTATTTTGCTTTGCACTAATTTTTTTTTTACCTAAACTCTATCCGGGCTAAAGACTAAGGGGACGTTTGGTTAGAACAAGGGAAAGGAAACGGGAATAAGCATGGGAAACAAGGGGTAAAGAAAAGCAAATCAAAGGGTTTCCCTTAGATTTTCCGTGTTGTTTGTTTAGACATTATATGAAATAGAAATGATGGTGTTGGGGTGGCGGTAGTGACGAGATCGTTGGTGGTGGTGACGGAGTGACGGTGATTTTAGGGTGGTGGGTGATGAGTTGGGGTGGGTGGAGAAACAAAATCCAAACCCTAAGGAGTGGGAGATTGAAATTAGAGGAGTATGGAGGTTTGAGGGGGAATGGAAACGAGGAAAGGAGGAAAGGGAAGGCAAAAAAGTGAAAACAAACAAACAAAGGGAACGAAGGAGGTTGATTCTATTTCCCTTTCCTGTACCCTCGACCAAACGCCCCTAACTAACTTAAAAATGTGTTTGGATAAGAAAATGAAAAAGAAATGGAGTTGAAAACAAACGAACAAAGGGAATGAAGGAGGTTGATTCTATTTCCCTTTCCTGTAACCCCTCAACCAAACGCTCCCTAACTAAGTTAAAAATGTGTTTGGATAAGAAAATGAAAAAGAAATGGAGAAGGGGGGAAGGAGAGGCCGGGAGAGAGGAGGGTAAGGAAAGCAATGAAATTTTCCTTCCAATTTTTACCTTTTGAGGTGAAAAAATGAATTGACTTAGAGAAGCGAAATGGAGGGATCTGTTTTTCCTCCTCCAAATCTCTCCGCCCTCATTTTGTTATCTAAACAAAGGAACTTGCTTCCTCCCTTTCTCTCTCCTTCCTTTCCTTCCATTTCCGTCTATCCAAACGCACCCTAAGGCTAGGTCCGTTCCTGATTCTTAACCCTTATGATGATCTCGGAATAATCGAAATATACACCTTTCTCTTTATAATATGAACTCGGTATGAGAGTATACGCATACGTAGTATGCATGCCTGGTATATTTTTGTGTGTATTTTCATGCAGCTTGCATCTTCCCTATTTATAAGAAAAACTCAACTAGCCAACAAGGCCTACAATAGGCCTATAGGCTATAGCTTACATGCATCATTGTTAAACTAAGATAAGCAACTGTGAATGATCATCCACGTACCATTCACTAAAACACATGGGAATGTCAATTCTCATGCAAAGGCACGTAGCCTCTAAGGCTATTCAGGATGATTTTGTATCTCTCATACAAACGTCTTTCCGATATTTATTATATTTTCCGTGTCAGCGAACGATATATAAATATGTCATCTAGATTATTCATTCATTATCCCATAATAAATTAAATATAACCTTAAACGTCAATTATTAACCGTAAGTGTGTGACCACATAGGTTCATCGTTAAGCCAGTAACAATTAATCCTATGAATTATTAATCAAGGTTGACGTCTAACAACACTCCGCGACAACCAGATAGTGTGAATACCAATATTTACCGTATACAAACCTAGTAAAGGACATGTATTGAGTATTTCTCTCCATCGTTCCAACTCCGAGTCATCCTAGCTAGGGTATGGTTTAATTGTCAAACCCTACTAGATGACTACTAGTTAATTACATGTCAATCATTATTGATCAGAAATGAGTTAAGAAACTCCTTTCTTAACTCATTTATCTATCCTGAACAAGGTCTTTACCTGACCAATAAGATTAATGACACCTTAGAGCTCAAACTCATTAGCTAGAGTTGATGGATTCCGTCTTGACTCACCATTAATTAAGGTACTTAATTATCACAAATTATAAGATATATAATAGTTGTACCCTGCGATCGACTAGCTAGCTAGCATTTTTACACACTAGATATCCAGCATCAAAGTACAATAAATAGTCTATTAACTACTCCACAATAAATAATCTAAAGACGGACCGTTTGAACCTAGTTCTGCAGATCGCCAATGTCAATAGCCCTTATGCAACAATTGCCTCCTTGATAGACATCTTGTGACTGAATGCTCCTGGTTACATTGCTGCTCTATTTTCTTTATTCCTGGAACACGAAACTGCATCTAGTGTTCTAAGAGCGTCGTGAATCTACCTTGTTCTTTCTTTGACCAAAAAAAATGCTCCACAATGATGATCTCAGGTCAAATGAAAAGAAAAAAATACAATTACTCATGAAGATTTCACCATGAACACTAGATAGGTAATATGGAGTAATAATAACAGGGACATGTTAAATCATACCCACTATTTTATTATTTCATATCCACATTTCCAAAATTACCGTTCTTTTTTTTTTTCATTCAATTCAGCAACCTAACATCTTTTCACTCTTTCTCTCTTTTCCCAATTAATTCACCATCATTTTTTCCTTCATAATTTCATCACCCCATCAATTATAAAAAAGAATAAATTCAAAAAATGTAATTACTAATAAAAGATGAAAATACCTAATTAATTTTTTAAAATTAATTAATAATTCTTGATTAAAAAAAATTCTACATGACTAAAAGATAGTATCGAATTAGGGTTTAATTGGGAAAAACAATTAATCAACAATATAACCTCATGTGATAATATTAAAAAGTAAAATCATTAATAAAATCAAGAAACCTAATTGTTTCAAACGATAATTATATTCGTAATTCAAAAGTTATAGAAGAATCTAATTAGGGTTTAAGTAGAAATTAAACAAAAAAAACAATCAATAAGATAGCTTATATTTCGTGTATTAAAAATGAATTATTAATAAAAAATCAAAATTACTTGTTCCACGTGTGAATAAATCTATAATCATAGAGTTTTTGAAGAATTTGCCAAGATTTTGAGGATAAGGAAAGGGGAAAATTGTTAGGGTTAAGAAGATTGGAAGAGAGAGACTTCTTTAAAAAGAGGGGTAAGTAAGGAAAAATAATGAAAAAATTGGGTATGAGGCAGTAAAAAGCGGGTATGATTTAGCAACTACGTAATCATTTAGTCTCACTTTTGATCAATTCAATAATTATATCTCCATATACATTATCTATCTATATACGGAGTAACTTAATGAATGAGATCCATTTATATTATACTCATCCTATGAGTACCATTACGTACGTATTGGTGTTTTTGGATTATCAGTCCTATTTTAAATTTTAATAATCCTTCGACCAAGAACACGTTTAGACTAAACTCTATACTCCCTCGTACTTAATCATTTTATTATTGTCTCTATTTTAATTATCATAGTCATACTTCTGGATTATCTATAGTACGGAGTAGTTATTATTATTGTATTAACAGTTTTAACATAGTAACAAAATGTCATTTTATTAATCACCATTAATAAACATACCATGCATATTTCGAAACATTACATAAGGATCGGGTGTTGGACACAATGTTAACGTTAACCGGGGTTGTATTGGTCATGTATGTCAAATTAGTGAGTTTGGGTTGGGGTTGGGGTCACAGGCTGTATCCCTATACATACTAAGTTTGAAGTTTGAAGGAGCAGGAATAGAAGCATGGACATTTGAGCAGAAAATTGGAGAGGCTGTATTCATACCTGCTGGTTGTCCGCATCAAGTTCGCAATCTCAAGGTAAAACGCAACCCAGCTTTATTTCTAAATAACCTTTTCTCGGAGACAGATGATGATGATGATGATGATGATGATCGATCTAACACGTACATGATATGATGAATGTATACGTAGTCTTGTACGAAGGTGGCTGTAGACTTCGTTTCACCAGAAAATCTTAAAGAATGCATCCGATTAACAGAGGAGTTCCGAAGGCTCCCTAAGTTCCACAAGGCTACAGAAGACAAACTCGAGGTATCGTATTATTCAAATTCATTCTCAGTCCTCCTCCTCCAAAGAGCCCATAAACGTCTCCACTCTGATCTGATCTCGAGGTGTATATATGATAGACCCTTTTTTCGTATGTTGGCCAGATTAAGAAGATGATTCTTCATGGACTCAACCAAGCAATGAAACATCTCCAACACCTCCTGTCAAATTAAGTAGGAGTAAGAATCGTCAAAAACTGGGTACGGTGATTATGTTAGCCATATTACGGTATATATATTACTTGGTATCAGATTATCTCCTTGCTCTCACTCCCCAGTCCCCAGCGCCCACGCCAGCCACACAAAATCACTGAATGGCTTGAAATCTGGTTCGGAATCCTAGGCTAGGATGCGCGGACATAGCTCACGCGCAATACAGCTGGCCCCAAACGCCAGCCTCCGTGTATATATATATATATGCGGAATCCAACGGCACTGTACAGGTGTCGCTCCCGTAAGAGGAAAGCCATTATTGAATTGCTCTCAATGTGGCCGACTTGGATGCAATCATTGCGGCCTGTCACGAGTCCAGTGTCCAGTTCATGGATCAAGTATATATGGGACCATGTGGATCCGGATGCATCATCCTCCGACTAAGGTTATGGATGAGTTTTTGAGCCTGAGCCTAGGCATTTGAAAGTCAAGTATTTTTACTTTGAGCGGAAACGGTTATTGATGGCGCTTATTTTGAAAGCCACTATTAGTTGAGAATTGTATCGTGGAAGGTAGATGCATTCATTTTAGTATTAGAAAAATTAGTGCTTCATTTAAGGTACCAAGAGCAAGTCCAATAATTATTGTAGCTAACTTTGCTAACTCATCTTTTTGGGCTACATTGTTTTCCAACTACAATTTACTCTGATAGTAAGATAAAGGTTGTAGCATGAAATTTCCACAAAAGAGAGGTGGAAGATGAGGAAGTATTATTTAATTCACAATAATTATAATTATTAATTTTTTAAAAAAATTCTCAAGCATGTGTAGCTTCAACAAGCGGGATATGCTTTCAAGCTATGATAGTCGAGATTTGTCGTCAATCCTACCATCAAATAAACCAACTAACCTAAGCTAAAATAGCAAGGGTAAGTCGGGTCGAATCCACAAGGAGATCGGGGATGAGTACTAGTTCGGTCTCGGACTATGAATTAGCTACGCGAATCGATTGATAGAGTGAGATACTAAATAGACTAACTAATAAATACATAAAGAAACTAAAAATCTAAAACAAGATAAAGAACTAGAAAACTAAAGAAACAAAAAGATGAAAGATGTAATCAAATAAGAAAAGGTACTAAGGGACGATGTCACCC
Organism: Agrostemma githago; assembly: GCA_958450325.1. NCBI lineage: Eukaryota > Viridiplantae > Streptophyta > Magnoliopsida > Caryophyllales > Caryophyllaceae > Agrostemma > Agrostemma githago. The sequence continues at coordinate 72,325,284 of OY288247.1, read as the reverse complement.
GCGACTTATTCAAATCACGCTACGAATGCCAAGTATCGAGGGAGTCGGGTTCTCAGACAAGGGCAATGCGCATTCTAGGTCGGTCACCCCCCTCCCGGGTTCGTGAAACGACTAATTAGCCCGTTTACGACGGAATCCTAAGGTCTAGACCGGAGACTCACTCCCGTGATGTTCCCCAAACTAACCCAAGTCAATGAAAAGCACGCTAATCGAAACTAGTGTTAGGGATACCCCGCTCAATTCCCACTCCCGTGTTCAACTAAGTAGAGTAAGGCAAGATAAAGGGGAAGAATCGACAATTAATCCTAATCGACTCCCGTCGATGACCAAGGGACTAAATTCGACTCAAACCCCATAGACCAAGGTTATCCGTAAATCCCCAACACATCCTCATCCAATCACTCAACTAAACCGATACAAGGCATACAATCACACAATTCAAACAAATCGGGGATTCATCGACCCCTAGTGAGAAAACTACTCACTACCCATAATTATATTAATCAAAACACAAATAATTACCCTAAACATAATAATAAGCCTAAAGAAATAATAAAGATAAGAACTTTGGCTAATGAAATAAATTAAACTAAACTAACCTACACATACTAATTACTCAACATAAAGATGAACACAAACTAAGAATCATATTTCTAAACATAATAAACTATAAATACATCAACTTTAAGTGATTAACAATCTAAACATGAAATAAGATAAAATCGAATCAAATAAAAGAGAGATAAAATTATACTGAAAATAAGGAAATCTAGAATGATTAAGAAAATATTAGATGAATAAACTAATTAAAGTAATTAATTAAACAAAAAAGGGAAGAAGGGAGAAACAGAGGAATTGGGCTCCTGCTCTCTTCGATCTCCTCGCACTCTACTGCTGCCCCTGTTTCTCTCTACTCTCTACTCTAAAACCCCATTTCTTTTTTTCTCTACTAACTACTTTCCTCTACAAATTGAGGGTTTCTCTTTAATCTCATAAAACAAAGGAAAAGACCAAAACGCCCTCTACTTAAAACTAAACAAAAAGAATAGAACTAAGGGTAGGAAAGTCAATGTCTTCGTGAGATAAGACAAGTCGCCAAATGCAAGATAGCTCGGAATAAGACACGGATGATTCGACTTCCGTTTATCTTGACCCGTCTTGACTTGTCTTCATTTTAGTTGAGTCGACCCTTCCCGATACCTACAAATACAAACATGGACGCGCAGTACCAAATTCTCGAGAAATAACACGATTTCACACAAACTAAGCTACACTCGACTAAGTAGCTAATTAATCATAAAACAGTTAAATAATAGCAAAATGACTATTAAAGTAGACTAAATAAGAGTCGGAACGTGGGACAAAAATAGGTAAAATAGCACGTTATCAAGCTACAACGCAATTTTCCTCCTCAATGGTTTCCATGTAGCTAGAATATTTTTATTAATTGCAAGCAGGTTCTTTAAAATAGTTACGGACTTGCTCTAAGTTAGATTTGTTCAAGTCAGAATATGGAAAAAAATAGTTTCGAAAGCCTAAAGTTTTACCACTTTTCAAGTTGAAATCTATTTTTTTAATTATTATTATTATTATTATTATTATTATAACCATTAATTATATTCTATAATGTTTATGTAGGGATAATTATCATGGTATTCCTAACATTTGCATTTTTCCCCGAAATGCCTATAATTTTCTCAAAAATTAATTTAACTATTCATATCTCGTAGTCACGATTTAATAAAACCACAATTTTTTTTATAAAGTAGTAAATCTCGGAAGGGTAATCATTCCGGTAAAAAAAACTTGATTTTCTGCATGATCATAGATAAATCCGGTCAAAATTTATTGAAGGAATAAACTTTGACAAGACATAACTTTGTTTTAAGATATCAAAGACACGATTTTTTTTTCAATTTGAATTTCTTGTAAACACGATCTACTTAGGGATAAAAAATCGCAACTATTTGATCTCCTAATTAAGAGATATGGCCGGCTAAACTTTTTTTCGATAAAAATACTAATATATTGAACAAAAGTGGAAATCTCGGGTTACCATACCAAATTTAACAGTAAGAGGATTATACACATGGTTGTGTAATGATAATATAATTAATTCTGTCATTTCACTCTTATATTTTAATTAACCTAAATAATAATAGGAAAAAAAGTAAAATACACCTTGTTGTATAGTAGGATTGTATAACCACGTAGTTATGTATATAAAATTTAAAGAATAATGAGATGGCGCCACCGGGTGGCGCCGAACTTGTGCACTACCGAGGATATTTCAGTAATTTACTATACTTATTTTATTTATTTCCATTAAAATATGACTTTGAATTAAGTTGGTTGTTAAGGGTAAATTCGGTAATTCACATTTTAAAATAACTTATAATATATAATTAAAAAAAAAAAAATCACAGAAAATAACAAAACAATTTGAAGATTGCGTTATGAAAAAAAAAATTGCATATACATTATATATAATTTTATAACCTATAGAATTCTATACATTAAAATATGGAGTAGACGAAAAAACAAAATTTTCACTGTACGAAATTTTTTTGATTAGAAGATTTTAGATCCGTTAAATTGGTCGGGTTACAATAAGGGTCGAGTCGGATTTCAATCTTAGATTAATGGATCTTTTCGGGTTCGAGTCAAATGGGTCTTGGATTGAGTTTCGACATGTCTAGATTTTTTACATTGTATCGTAAAAACCATAAACCCGGACCTATGTGACAATATCGCCCACTTTGAAAAAGAAAATCTAAACCGACCAAAAATGCTAGGTAATTTATTTTACGAACATTAATTTCTAAGTAGTATCACATCGATTAATTTTTTTTACTCCGTAACAATTTGGAACCGAATACGTTTTTTACGAATTTGAATACTGAAATAAGAGCATTCACGTAAAAATAATTCGAACAAACTAAATACGATTACCAAACTGAAAAATTACGAGGATAAACACGTACATACCAAAATTTGAGAATAGTTTTCTAATCGTAACTAATTTTCGATCTTCTTTCAAGTTTTAAAGTGGTAACGGTGAATTTTTTTTCCAAAAACTAATGATGAACCAGTAATACGTAAAATATTGGTGAAGAATCAATTAAAAGATACGGTAAATATTAGTTTATTTAAAATATTCTTAATTAAATAATTTATAATAAATAATAAATGGTAAAATTACATGTATGTCTTTTTGAATTTACCCAAAATCAAAATAAAGATTTTCAAGATTTCTTTTTTATTATTATTTTATTCCGGTGGCGCAGATATTCGGCGCTACCCGGTGGCGCCCTATCACTGTCCAAATTTAAACTCCTTCCTCTCCCCCCTCTAACTTCAATCACGTTCGAGAAAAAATAAAACCTAAAGAATTTCTACCTTCTTTCGAACTTGACGTTTTCTCTTCTTTTTTTTCCCCTTGTGGTCTTCTACTTTTTAAAACACATTGACACTCTCTCTTCAATTTCCCAAAGACCCTACAATGGAAAAATCGAAACAACTGGCGGCGGTACCATCCAGACATAAAAATGCATCAAACGTTGTTACGATGCCTATGAGAAGAAAAGACGCGGCTACTAATACTTCGAGGTGAAATTTAACATCTTTTTTTTGTTGAAAAAACAACTTAGAAGATTAAACTTTATATTCGATTATTGTAGATGATGGAGAGTTTTGATGAATTAGGGTTTAATACTATTTCGACAACTATCTATTTGCTTCGTTTCTTTTGCTTTCAATTACGTATAATTAGGGTAATTATACGAAGATGAAGCTACGCTTTCAATTAGTGTAATTAGTGCGAATTAAGATAATTTATACTTAGTGCGAATTAATTCGAGCTGTTAGGTAAAGTTTCCGAGCTTTTTATAATATATCTTGAGTATGCAAACGAGTTCTAATGGGTAAATTAAAGTTTTCCGAGCATGCAACTGATTTTTTTTATTTAGGGTTTACATAAAGTTTTCTTTGGTGAAATAATGAAATTACGCGTCAAATTTTTTTAAAAGATAGTAACACACACTCTAAAGATAGTCTCAGAATTTCGTATATATAGAACTCTCTTAAATGTAATTAACTTAATTTATTTATAACTCTCTTAATAAATGTAGTTAACTTAATTTATGTATAATTTACGAGCTATTATTTGTAACACTTTGACGAGTTAGGATGTTTACTTTCTGAGCTTTTAGCTATACTTTTACAAGTTATTATAATCTCAACCCACACTAAATCTAAAATTGAGACAAAATAATTACAAGGATGTCGTCCAACTATTGGGTCAATTTGGTTCACAAATATATAAATTAGGTGGTAAGTTTTTCGAGCTCATCGTTTAAAAAATTACGTATAATTTATATTTAATATGAATTAATCTGAGCTTATAGGTAAAGTTTCCGAGTTTTTTATAATATATTTCGAGCATGCGAGTGAGTTACAAAACAATTAAAACGATGTTACTTTAAAAGAATATTAGCAAAATTAGATAGATTTAAGGGTGAGTTTGGAATAGATCGAGATCGTACGTATCAATATGTAAATTAGGCAGTAAGTTTTCCGAGCTCATCATAAAAAACTAGTGTAACAATTTGAGCTTATGTTTATTGATTACTGAGTATGATTTTTTATGTAAATATATTTAGTGTTTATTTAAATACTTTTTGTAAACAGTTGTGGGTTATTGTCATGTTAAGCCTAACACTATGGTTTATTCTCGTTCTTAGACCTTCGAAAAAACAAAAAATTGTAATAGAAGGTGACCATGACGAGGGTGATGACGATGTGTTCGAAATATACACGTACTAGTCTGGATATCGCCAACAAAGGTGGTGAACCTCCTTCAGGTTTTATCTCCGAGCTACTCAACGAAAAAATTTTGAGATAACACTTGTTCGACATCTTCTAAATCTAAAAGTGACTACCCATCCGCTTAGCTCACTATGTAGTAAGAAACTACAACTTCAGAAACAAAACATTGAGTTTGGAGAATGGAGAAACATTTAATGTCTCGAAAGAAGACATTCGCACAGTCATGGGTCTTTCGATGGGAGGTATGGTACCAAGTCATTTTTGTGAGGAGATGCAACCCGTTTTTAGTAAATGGGTTGAACAATTTGGTGATAATCACAAAGAAAAGTCGGTGACAATGTCTGTGTTAAGAGACTACATATTAACACACAATGCAAGGAAGATGGAGGGCCGATGTTCAAGAGAAACATCCTTATGTATATCATATATCTTTGATTTGTTGTTACGAAAATGATCATGTTTACACCGATGCATTTCCTTGGGTGTTTGATATTGGTAATTTGGATCGTCTAGATTGGTTCGAATTTGTTGAGGATAAGCTCTTGGCGACTAGAGAAAATTGGTCTCTTGAAAAACAATTCCGTGGTCCGTTGTTATTTTTGGTGGTAAGAAATTTATATACAATACTCAATTTTTATGAACAACTTATTAATGACTGTTCTTATACACTCCGTACTTGCTTTTAAATGTATTAGTATGTGTAGTTACACTTTGTTGACACCGTGGTTGATTCGAAAAGGGAAGTACGAAGAACGTCCTCTGCTCTAATTGGGTGGACGACAAAAGATCTAAACAACAGAGGAAAAAAAGGCAAAAAAAGAGGTGAGTTTAGTGGTGGATTTATTGAAAAAGAATCTGTTATTGTATCAAATGTAAGTAATTTGTTTTTCTCAATTTGTAGCACGTTATGAGCTATTACGTATACTTAATGAGCTAATTATTCTTTTGTTACGAGGCTGTCATTCATCCCTCAAATCATTCTCAATGTGTAGCACTTTTACGAGCTAATAAGTATACTTTTGAGCTAATGATTCTATTTTTCGAGCCTGCAATTTATCCCTCGACCCTTTGAGAAAGGAGATACATTGCAGGCTCGGAAAATAGAACCATTAGCTCAAAAAATATACTTATTAGCTCATAAAATTAAAGTGCTACACATTGAGAATGATAGGATCGTAACAAAAGAATAATTAGCTCATTAAGTATACGTAATATAGCTCCTAACAGTGCTACAAATTGAGAAAGTAGCAAATTCTTTTTCAATAAATCCACCACCAAACCCACCTCTTTTTTTTGCCTTTTTTTCTCTGTTGTTTAGATCTTTTGTCGTCCACCCAATTAGAGCAGGGGACGTTCTTCGTACTTCCCTTTTCGAATCAACCACGGTGTCAAAAAAGTGTAACTGCACATATTGATACATTTAAAAGCAAGTATGGAGTATATAAAAACATTCATTAATAAGTTGTTCATAAAAAATTGAGTATTGTATATAAATTTCTTACCACCAGAAATAACATCGGGCCACAGAATTGTTTTCCAGGAGACCAATTTTCTATAGTCGCCAAGAGCTTATCCTCAACGAATTCGCACCAATCTAGGCAGTCCAAATTACAACCATCAAACACCCAAGGAAATGCATCGGTGTAAACATGATAATTTTCGTAACATATCAAAGATATATGATATCCATAAGGATGTTCCTCTTGAACATCGCCTCTCCATCTTCCTTGCATTGTGTGTTAATATGTAGTCTCTTAACACAAACATCGTCACCGACTTTCCTTCGTGATTATCACCAAATTATTCAACCCATTTACTAAAAATGGTTTGCATCTCCTCAGAAGAATGACTTGGTACCATACCTCCCATCGGAAGACCAATGACTGTGTGAATGTCTTCTTTCGAGACATTAAATGTTTCTCCATTCTCCAAACTCAATGTTTTGTTTCTGAAGTTGTAGTTTCTTACTACATAGTGAGCTCAACGGGCGGGTATCTTAGTCACTTTTAGATTTAGAAGATGTCGAAAAGGTGTTATCTCAAAACTTTTTCGTTGAGTCGGAGATAAAAGCTGAAGGAGCTTCACCCCTTTTGTTGGCGACATCCTAGTATCCAGACTAGTGTATATTTCCAACACATCGTCATCGCCCTCGTCATGGTCACCTTCTATTACAATTTTTTTTGAAGGTCGTCTAAGAACGAGAATAGACCATAGTGTTAGGCTTAACATGAGAATAGCCCACAACTGTTTACAAAAAGTATTTAAATAAACACTAAATACATTCACATAAAAAATCATACTCAGTAATCAATAAACGTAAGCTCAAATTGTTACACTAGTTTTTTATGATGAGCTCGGAAAACTTACTGCCTAATTTACATATTGGTACGTACCGATGTCGATCTATTCCAAACTCACCCTTAAATCTATCTAATTTTGCTAATATTCCCTGAAAGTAACATCGTTTTAATTGTTTTGTGACTCACTCGCGCGCGTGCTCGAAATATATTATAAAAACGCGGAAACTTTACCTATAAGTTCAGATTAATTCATATTAACTACGAGTATAAATTATACGTAATTTTTTAAACGATGAGCTCGAAAAATTTCCTACCTAATTTATATATTTGTGAACCAAATTGACTCAATAGTTGGGCGACATCTTTGTAATTATTTTGTCTCAATTTTAGATTTAGTGTGGGTTGAGTACAATAACTCGTAAAAGTATAGCTAAAAGCTCAGAAAGTAAACATCCTAACTCGTCAAAGTGTTACAAATAGCTCATAAATTATACATAAATTAAGTTAATTACATTAAGAGAGTTCTATATATACGAAATTCTGAGACTATCTTTTGAGTGTGCGTTACTATGTTTTAAAAAAATTTGACGCGTAATTTCGTTATTTTACCAAAGAAATCTTTAAGTAAACTCTAAATAAAAAAAATCAGTCGCATGCTCGGAAAACTTTACCCATTAGAACTCGTTTGCATGCTCGAAATATATTATAAAAAGCTCGAAAACTTTACCTAATAGCTCGGATTTATTCGCACTAATTGAAAGCAGAGCTTCGATGACAAAAAAAAAAGTAGAGCTTCATCTTCGTATAATTACCCTAATTATACGTAATTGAAAGCAAAAGAAACGAAGCAAATAGATAGTTGTCGAAATAGTATTAAACCCTAATTCATCAAAACTCTCCATCATCATTCATGCAAGAAGTCTAAAATAATCGAATACACAGTTTAATCTTCTTAAACCAAAAAAGATGTTAAATTTTACCTCGAAGTATCACCGTAACAGCGTTTGATGCGTTTTTACGTCTTGATGGTACCGCCAATTGTTTCGATTTTTTCATTGTAGGGTCTTTGAGAAATTGAAGAGAAAGCATCAATATCTTTTAGAAAGTAGAAGACCACAAGGGAAGAAAAAAAAAGAGAAAACGTCAAATTTGAAAGAAAGCAGAAATTTTTTTGCGTTTTTTTTTTCTCAAACGTGATTGACGTTAGAGGGGAAGGAGGGAGGAGTTTAAATTTTATATACTCCTTGGTCTCTTTTATTCAATGTTTTATATAGCCCACCATTTTAGCTCACAAAATGATCCCTACTTTGAAGTTTGAATAGATAGGAGAAAGTATAAAAGCGAAATCTAGGCAAGTTTCAAGGGTTACCCACTTCCATATACATAGTTGATAGTTCGACATTTATATATTCCATCGTCTTTGTCTTCTACTCTCTGGTCTCTAGTCTCTCTACTCAGTCTCCACTCTTTACTCTTTAGTCTCTCCTTTCCTTCTCTGTGTATTCTGTGTCTACATAAAATCAAAAATGGAGAAGTTAGATCTAAATGCGCCCCATTCGATGGGAACCACCATCATCGGTGTTACCTACAATGGCGGCGTTGTTCTTGGCGCCGATTCCAGAACTAGCACCGGTAACCCTTTTCTCTTATGTTTATTTATGCTAATGAAAATTTATGATCTTGTCACAACTTACGAATTAGAGCGAATCGCGAATTGATTCATATGGGTTGCTTTAATTGAATAGGCTCTCGTGGGTTGAATCTGTCATGTTAGGGTTTTGTTGTCTGTTGATTGATCAAATATCCACTGCAAAATTTGGCACGTTTTATATTCAGATTCAGATTGTTTTTACTTTTAGTAGCCTTTATTCGAAAATTTGTGTTTGGGATACTTGATGATTGTTTGAATCAATGTTCCACCATTGATGGAGCTCGAAGTGAGCTTAGAGAACACGAAGAAAAATCAGAGAAGAAAGAAAGCAAGACGAAATAAAATGTTGATTGTATTGAATTAAATGATAATTACAACCTTATTGAGTATATATACATGAATGAATTATTTACAATTGTAACAACCTCATAACAACTTTTGTAACTAACTCTAACCACTTCAAGGTGGTTGAAATGTAGGTGGTATGTTAACAATGATTTCGTCAGTTGAAACATGATTTCATCGTTTATGCTTGTGTTTATTTTGTAGGTGTCTATGTAGCCAACCGTGCATCAGACAAGATTACCAAGCTTACTGATAACGTTTATATCTGTCGTTCTGGATCGGTAATGCCTTTTTTCTGTACCCATTTGATTACCTATGTGCGTGCTTATTTGGTCTATGGAATAATCGTTGTTTAGGGCTCGCTTGGATTGAGATTAATTGTTAAATTAGTAAATGGAGGAGAGTAGTGATGAGAAAAAATAGGGTAATAGTTCCTCCCTCACTTCCTCTTTTCACTTTAACCTACCCACCAATCTACAAGTAGGTACATGGATGACACATTTCCACCAATATACATATATGGTTGTGATTTGTGAAGAAGAAGAAGAATGGTATATGGTACGAGTATATGTTATATACTTGTATCACACTATTCTAAAGTTTGAACTTTTACCCGGTTATTGTTATCTTATACGGAGTATTAATGATTAATGATGGATTCTTTCGAAAAAGTTTTGACAATCTTCCTTTGAAGATGTTTCGACAGTGTTGATTTAAATTGACTGGTTAAATGTTGACACATAACAGGCTGCAGACTCTCAGGTGCTTTCAGATTATGTGCGCTATTTTCTTCACCAGCACACGTAAGATATTCTTCTCCGTTGTCTTTTAGCTTCCTTAGAACTTAGTACTCTTGAATTTTAATTAGTACTCCGTAAATTTTTACGTATGATGTAGTGAGTTCATTTCTATTTTTCTAGAAGTTTATATCTACTTTATATGAAAACTGTTTTTTAATCCTTTCCATTTAAAATTGTAACATTCACTTGTTATCTTCTCCTCCCCTTTCTGTACTTCTTGTTCATTGCTAACTCTCACAGCTGCATATGCATTGCAGGATACAGCTGGACCAGCCCGCAACTGTCAACGTTGCTGCAAATCTTGCTAGGCTGCTATCATATAATAATAAGGTGATTCATTTTTGTTTATGTACTGTACATGCCACAAATTGCAACGTTTTCGGTGTTTTTATGGCATACTGTTTTCATGCATTGTAACTTTGCAAGAGTGTCTAGGCTGCCTTTGTCAGAGTTGAAAACTGAACACAGTTACCGGCTTGCCGTTAACCATTTTGTTTGTACTTAATTCTACAGAAGGCTGTTTATTTAATCAGCTTCCACCTTATGTTTAAAAAGACTTAGTATTTTAGTAGCATGGATCTTGTTTCTCTGCCTATGCATGGGCGTTACTATACTTGAGCCACATGACATACATTTAATTTGACCATAAATGTTTGATTAATCAAGTGTACGGTTCCATAGAAGAGTAATTGTTCATTCTGTGAAATAGGCGGTAATATTATTATGGTCGTTGCTATTATTCTTGATGCGTTGAATTTGTGCCTACAGGACATGCTACAAACAGGACTCATAGTTGGAGGCTGGAGTAAACATGAAGGAGGTAAAATTTTTGGTATTCCACTTGGAGGGACCATCATTGAGCAACCATTTGCTATTGGCGGTATGTTTCCTTGCATTATACGGAGTATTTTTTTTACCACTTTAGTCTGCACTCTGTATGTTAATTTGTTGACAGGTATAGTTAGTTGAACCATCATTCTTGATAGCAGGTAGCCTATGCCTTTTGAATTAGTAATTTGTAAGTTGAAGTATTTGAGTGAATGATGAAGCTAAACTAAATCCGGATAGAGGTTGAACGTTTAGTAAATTAGAAAAACTTGTCTGAGCTTGGTGATAAATGAAGACTGCTAGCTTTTCTTGGCTTCAGTCTACAATTTAATTAGGTGAGCGTAGATTACGCACTCAATTGATTAATTTATCCTCTGATCCACAGGATCTGGCTCGTCCTACTTGTACGGCTTTTTTGATCAAGCCTGGAAAGAGGGAATGACCAAAGAAGAAGCTGAGGTACATCATTTTTGCAGACTTGCTGTATGTTTAGGATTGTTACCAAATATAGTAATTATGCTCCCATCTGCCGCTCACCCCTGAGATAAATGAAGGGATGAATGGTTCTTTGGTAGACACAATTATGATTCAAGCGATATCACTCCCACACTTCAATCAGTTGTCATGTCGTGTGTTCGACACATAACACTTCATTTTAGACCAATAATTGAAACTTGCACAAAATAGACTTGTAGCCCACACTCCGGCACGTGTCTGACATGTCACTGTGATAGAGAGCAAAGTAACACAGATCGATAACAATAGTGATCTATATTTGATGTTGAAAATGTTTATTTGTCTGAATCCTTTACAGGAACTAGTAGTAAAAGCAGTTTCGCTTGCCATTGCTCGTGATGGTGCTAGTGGTGGCGTTGTTCGAACTGTCACGGTAAGATCTCCTTTTAAGATATCTACTCATTGCTTATATTGAGACCACGTGACTAAAACCTGCATATGACTTGAAACTCTTTATGTGACCAAATCTAAGTATGCTTTGCGAAGAAGGTTTTGGATAGTCGTTGCATTTTGAACCCGCAGCTAAGGGTTGTATTTGTATTAAATTGGTGGTGGTTTCAGATTGACAAAGATGGTGCAGAAAGGAAGTTCTATCCAGGTGACAAGCTGCAGTTGTGGCATGAAGAAATGGAGCCTCAAAACTCATTGTTAGACATATGGGGAGCTGCTGCTACTGAACCCATGCGCGAATAGATGAATAGAATCTCTGTTCATTTAGCTTTTTGACTCAGTCTAGTCAGTTGTATTTCGGCTTCTTAGAACCCGTCGTTTGTATTTTGCGTTTGCACATTTTAGATTTGGATTTGTCCATACATGATGTGATTCAGGAATCAGGAGGGGCGCATTTAAACTTAAATGACTTTCATTAGATTAAGCTATAATATCAACTTAACCCCGTAGCTGTGTACATCAGTTTTGAATGTTTTGTTTTGTTTTTATCTAACTAAATGAATGAACGGAGTAATATACCTGCATTAGTTGTGAGAATAACTCATTCTCTAATTTCCCTGCCAAAACGTCCTATGTTTCATTTATTTATTTTGTTTTTTTAGGATGGCAAAGGAAAGTTTTTTTTAGATTTTTCATATTGTTTAAACAGGTCTGCAAATATCACGGACATAAAACGAGGATATATCTTCGTGTGAAATGGGCTTGGTCTCAAATAGAGTTAGACGTCGGTATTCTGTAAGTCCAAGAACTAAAACCCGGGAATCTGAAAAACCCAGAGATTGAGTGACATTATCTTCTCACTTCGAAGCACCACCACTTTCAATCCTTGTCCTAAAATGGTGACTAATCTCCTTCAACCCCCATTGCAAATACTTACTAACCCATCATTCAATTCCAATAAAGTTTATAACTTTAGGATACCCCCTTTCAATTTTCATTCTAGACCACCATTTTCATCCACACCCATAATTGATTTAAAGCATAGAAAAAGTAGTATAAAGAGAAGAATAAGTGGGATTAGGGTAGAATTATGTGGTGATGATGAAGAGAAGAAGAAGAAGGGGTCAAATGTGAAAAGGGCATACCCATTTCATGAAATTGAGCCAAAATGGCAGAAATATTGGGAGCTTAATAAAACATTTAGGACCCCAGATGATGTTGATACTTCTAAGCCTAAGTACTATGTTCTTGACATGTTTCCCTACCCCAGGTCTGCTTTCTCTACTTGCTACTTTCAATTAGGTTCTTAACATGGCTCTTTTGGACACATTTTAGAAAAACCGTTTTACTTTAATTTGGTTGATCAATGTGTTATCTTGTCTCAGTTGATGATGAAATGGGTTGAGCTTTGAGTTTGTGTCTTTGTTTTTTTGGTTGTAATTCAATGTATTTTTGCCTCTCTGATGGATAATATTCAATGGGTTGAGCTTGACAATTACTTCTACCATGTTCATTTTCACATACTCTGGCTACTTACTATGAGTATGTGGTTAAAGTTCTGAATTTTTATGTTTCACTTGTTTGATGAAATTGGTTGAGCTTGGAACAATGTCTTGGATTTTTATCTGTCAGTTAGTATATGTCATCTGTGTTGTGTTACTGATTTTTATCTGTAGCTGAGGTTATCTGAATGATGTGTGTTTTGCAGTGGAGCCGGGTTACATGTTGGTCACCCGCTCGGATATACAGCTACAGACATTCTTGCCAGGTTTAAAAGAATGCAGGGTTTCAATGTTTTGCACCCTATGGGATGGGATGCATTTGGGTTGCCAGCTGAGCAGTATGCTATTGATGTATGTTTTGGTCTGAATATAATGTTTATTTAATGTTGGCCATATTGCCATTTTGCCACCCACCATCGGGTCATAAGCTGGAATGTATGGCAGACAGGTACTCACCCGAAAATCACGACGTCAAGGAATATTGATAGGTTTCGATTACAGGTCAGTCACTTGCCTTTTGTTCGCCTTTGTGTGGATATTAGTCTTAAAAGGGTTTCCGCTTGTGTTGTGCTTCACCAAAGTTTTCGCCATATCGTTTACAGAACTTTGTGTTTCTACTCTTCTATGTCTGTTGTTGGTAAAGAGAGTGAAAAGACTGTTTTAATGCTAACGGGTTTCGAATCTAGGTTTGCCACTGCTGAATGACTTACTAGGTAAAAATGGCATGCTGAAACATTGCTTACCTCCTAAAAAAGACATACATTTTCTGTAACTCATGTAATTCTCATCGTACTGACATTTTTTTTTATTACTAGCTCAAATCGCTGGGCTTTTCATATGATTGGGATCGTGAAATCTCAACAACTGAACCAGAGTACTACAAATGGACACAATGGATATTTCTTCAGCTGTTTAAAAGGGGACTGGCATATCAGGCTGAAGTTCCTGTCAACTGGTGCCCAGCTCTTGGCACCGTATTGGCAAATGAGGAGGTCATCGATGGTGTTAGCGAGCGTGGTGGTCATCCAGTTATAAGAAAGGTGTGCTATATTGTATACATTCTAGTATGTTGAGGTCTTCTTGCTTCCTATCTTGATGCTTGTCTTTCTTTATTCATAATCTGTGAATAGTTGTTTTCTTCCGGCAGCCAATGAGGCAGTGGATGCTCAGGATCACTGCCTATGCAGACCGCCTTCTTGAGGATCTGGAAGAGCTTGATTGGCCTGAAAGTTTGAAGGAGATGCAAAAGAATTGGATAGGAAGGTCAGAAGGGGCTGAGCTGGAATTTGCATGTCTTGATGTCAAAGGCCAAGAAAGAGACATCAAAATCATTGTTTATACAACCAGGCCAGATACTATTTTTGGAGCAACGTATGAAATTTTGCATCTTCCTTTTTAATCTCTTATGATCCTGCAGGTTTGTGGTTGATTATTAGTTTTGTTCTTTATTGTTCTTTGTGCAGTTATCTTGTTCTCGCGCCTGAGCACCCTCTATTGAAATCACTAGTAGCTGCTGACCAGGCTAAACATGTATGTCGTTGCTTCACCTATGTAACAAATTTCAGTTGCTATTAAAAATAGAGTTTTTTTTTTCTATTTAAATTATTATTATTATTTACAAATAGGTGGAGGAGTATGTAGAACTTGCCTCAAGAAAGAGTGATCTTGAGAGGACTGAGCTGCAAAAAGAGAAAACTGGAGTCTTCACTGGTTGCTATGCAAAGAATCCTGCTAATGGAGCTTCTATTCCCATTTGGGTGGCTGATTATGTTCTAGGAAGGTAGGACAAATTTTGTACTCCGTACATAGTACTACCATGATTTTAGCCAGCTATGCCTTGTGATAGTACTAGTGATCTTGATTTACTTATCAGTTATTTAGCCGGGTCACTGACCCCACAGCCCAAAAGGCGGCACAGCGACTGAATAGTTTGTTTTCTATCATAGTGCATGGTTGGCTTAATCACAATCAATAATTGGGCCTCTTGTGTGTCTGCTCTTTGCAAGCGTGTTATACTCCCATTTGATAACCTTGATGCTGGCTATTTTTTTACTCCGTAGTTATTTTATCGTTGTTGATGCAGCTATGGAACAGGAGCTATAATGGCAGTTCCTGCACATGATACACGTGATCACGAATTTGCCACAAAGTATGATATTTTAATTAATTGGGTCATTAAGCCACATGATGAGAATTCTCGAAAACCAGGCAAGCCTTTTCCTGGTGATGGTGTCCTCATAAACTCATGTAGTTCAGCAACAGGGCTTGATATCAATGACATGTCTAGTAAAGAAGCGGCTTCGAAAGTGATTCAGTGGGCTGAGGACAGTGGAAATGGGAAGAAAAAGGTATATGAGGGTTTCTCGAACTTGATCACTTATGTAATATGATGAATGGTTACATATTGATTGGAGTTACAATATCTTTGGTGGTTTAATTTTTTATGACTGGGGTTTCAGGTAAACTTCAAGTTAAGGGATTGGCTTTTTGCTAGACAAAGATATTGGGGAGAACCTATACCTGTCATCTTCTTAGATGACACTGGTGAGACTGTTCCGCTTCCTGAAAGTGAGTTACCTCTGACGCTCCCGGAGTTGGATGATTTTACACCAACTGGGACGGGTGATCCGCCATTATCCAAAGCTACATCATGGGTATGTCTGCACTTGTCTTTATGCTAAGTTGATTCTTGTTACAATTATGCGACAACTTCAGTAGTATATATGTAAGACATGGATCCACCTTGTGAATAATACTAATATGGGTGAAAATTTAAACCATAAGTAGTATGTTATCCACCTATGCCCTGTGTGTATTTATTTTCTTTTCGAGTGTTTTAAAGGTACAGACCATGGACCCTATATCCAGAAAGCACGGTAGAAGAGATACAAACACGATGCCTCAGTGGGCAGGCTCTTGTTGGTAAATGTCATTTAACGCTTAGCCTTGTTTGTTGCCATTTTCATTGGACATGATGTACTAGTAATTCATGGGCGGGGTAGATGGCGTCAGCATCTTGCTCAATTTAATATAAAAATGTCTTGAAGCTTCAATCTTTTCAGTCCTGGATGTGATGAAATTACGGCAAACTCACTGTCAGTTTTATGCTGAGAACAACCGTTGTTTGTGTAACCATTTTTGTGTAGCTGAAGGAAATGACGGCTCTATAAATTTATCTATTACTCTGCCAAGTTGACTTATACTGTTAAAAATAGTTTGTGCATCCACCAATTTATTTTTTCACTTGTCTTTACTTCCCATTCGCGATGTAGTCAGGGAATCATTATTCTTTGGTTTTTAATCATGATGAAATAAAGCGTTATGAGACACTAAACTCATTGTGCTTCTTAATGTGAGGTAGTAGTCTTTTTATATATGAATGCCAAATATCTAATTTTCACACGGCAATAGATAAATTAGGAACCCTGAGCATGAATGTCAGTTAGTAACTTTTTGCACATCTTCTGTAATCTGTAGCATATTTCCCCAATCTCCAATATCCAGGTATTATTTAAGATTTATGGATCCACAAAATACAAAGGAACTGGTTAACAAGGAAAAGGAAAGGTAAGATGTTTAAGATTATAGACTTGCACTTTCTTTTGCGGAAATAATTCTCCTGAATTTTTTTAGTGTCTTGTTCCAAATTGTGAAATCATGTATTGCTCGGTTTATGCAATCTTTCCTCCTAAAAGGCTTTTTACATGCAGCTATTGGGGCCCAGTTGATGTGTATGTCGGGGGTGCTGAGCATGCAGTTTTGCACTTACTTTATGCAAGATTTTGGCACAAGGTAATCGAATTCCGTACTTTTCCTGGTGATGCTCTGATCTCACTGTTCTGATCGAGTTTTCACGACCAGTGTCTTCGTTTAGTCGATAAAGCTTTCATATTAACATACATTGTGTGTCTGGTGACTGCGGGACGAGCTAGAAGCTTAGAAACACTATTCTCTGTGTTTAGAGCATGATTAAAAAACTGAAATGGCTCACACACTTATATTGAGGATTAGCGAGCAGAAGATGCAATTTTTGATGCAGTCATCAGTATGTATCATTCTGGAACAGCCTCTCTGTGTCATCTAACTTAGGGGTAAGACTACATAGATGGGACTCCGCTTTCTGCAGATGCCCTTGAGGCAATCTTGATATGAACTTACTGTTACAACCTTGTATAGTGAGAAACTGAAACCTTAGGAGGAATGACCAAATGTTGTGGCAGTCTTAGACTCTTGATATGAAGTTACCTGCTACATCTCATTCTGTGTTTAGCTTTGCTTATTCTTTTCCGGCTTCTGTTTGAAGGTTCTCTACGATATTGGTGTTGTATCGACGAAGGAACCATTCAAGTGTGTCATAAACCAGGGGATTATCCTGGGGGAGGTGAGATTCTTATTGAGGTTAACTCTAATTTTGCTCTAGTGCTTCATTGGTTTAATACTTCAATGTTGTCTCCAGGTCCAATACACGGCACTTAGAAACGCTAATGGAGATTTTGTATCTGCTGATTCAGATAATGCGTTGGGCGAGGTTTATCAAGAGTTAATACCCGACGAAAAAGTATGTTTCCTTTGCATCTATTGCACTGTCTTTTTTTTCCACGATCTAGCTACTATTGGCGAGGTTGTCTAATATTACAAATTATGATGGTATATTACTCATTTTGGATGAAGGTTATGAAGTCTGGCGATTTTTTTGTATTGAAAGAGAATCCTACCATTCGTCTGATTGCTCGGGCTCATAAGATGAGCAAAAGCAGGGGCAATGTTGTCAACCCCGACGATATAGTTGCTGAATATGGTGCTGACTCACTCCGCTTGTATGAGATGTTCATGGGACCACTTAGGTTTGCTTCTGACTGAAAGGATTTTAGCCCGTTATCTATTTTATGTTTGCAACTTGCTCTATATTTATACTTTGTTGTTCTTTTTTTGTATTTTGGTCGCAGAGATGTAAAACCATGGAATACTAGTGGAATTGAAGGCGTCCATCGATTTTTGGGGAGAGTATGGAGACTAATTGTGGGTGTGCCTCTAGCCGATGGTTCATGTAGAGGTGGAACAGTGGCTGTTGATGAGGAACCCACCTTAGAACAACTACGGTTGCTGCACAAGTGCATCGAAAAGGTTAAATATTCTTTAGACCACCCTTCATTGCAGTACACAAAATTACGCGACATATTTACCATATTGAATTTAAGCATTGTAATATAATTATAACTTTTATTGGAAAAGTGAGAGGAGACACAAAATCGGTACAAGATAAGGCCCATACGGGAAAGGGTGATTTGACCTGCGGCCTATAGTACAGGACACTTTCCTTTCGCCTTAAGCCAAGCCCTCCTTCAATTCAATTTTGATGCAAATATAGGTAGAAAGATAAAAGTAAAATTTATTGTCTCGGAGCAGGCCCAGCTGCTTCACTCGACTTTTTCTATTGGATTCAAGAGTGCTAACACCTGTTACTGAGGTTTTCTATGGTGCTGGCACACTTGTTCCTTGTTACTTTTGAGTAAATAGGAGACTTCGATAACCTATTCTATAGAGAGAGAGATCTCAGAGTTGTGATTGGTTTGATGTAGGTTACTGAGGAAATTGAAGGAACTCGATTTAACACAGGTATCTCAGCGATGATGGAGTTCATCAATGCAGCGTACAAGGTTTGCTGCTCAAACTCCTTCCTCTTCTCTCATGCGTCGGGACTTGTGTGATACCACTTTGGACGCCTTTAAACCATTTTAGCCATTGGATTTCACTGGTGAACCGTATTGGCTAGAAATCACTTTTTGTTTGCTTAATATAATGTGAGACCAACTAGTCAATTTGGGAGTAAGGCTTTGTTGATGTTGTGAGACCAACCCATTTCAACCAAACCTTACGTAGATACTTATTAACCCACCTAGGATTGAAATTAAGAAACAGCTACCTCATAATACGAGTGAAGTCTCAAGCTGTGTCACTCAGACTCTTCTACGAGGTTCGTGTTTGACACGGTGTAGTGTCGAAAACGGCTATTTTGGGCAAAAATTTCAACATAATAATCTTATCATGAGTGGGTCTCATATTAGAATGAGTGATGTATGAATAGCAGTCCAGTTTTGTTTTATGTCTTCGATGATGGTACCGTACCACCAAGAGATTCTGAATGTTTTTCTCGACTCTTATTGTTCTTAACCCTGTGTAGTGGGACACTCACCCAAGATCAATCTTGGAGGCGTTTATAAAGCTGCTATCCCCGTACGCACCACATGTGGCTGAAGAGCTCTGGTCTCGGCTAGGAAATTCAAATTCGGTGGCGTATGAGCCTTTTCCAAAGGTATGATCTTCTAACTCTTTGCGTTCTCAATAATCTTCAAAACTAGTTAGTACAGAGTAGAATGATCTCATTTCATGATATTATATTGGTGAATGGTAATAGTTGAGTTGTATGATTCAGGCTGATCCTTTGTACTTGAAAGACTCCAAAATAGTCCTTCCAGTTCAGATCAATGGAAAGACTCGGGGAACCATTGAGGTGGAAGAAACGTGTTCTGAAGATGAAGCATTGAGCTTAGCATCCATGGACGAAAAGCTGTCCAAGTATATAGATGGGCAAAGCATAAAGAAGAAGATTTTCGTTCCTGGCAAGATCTTGAATGTGATTGTGGTGCCTCAAAATGCGAAAGTGGTTAAGACTTAAGACACTCCTACTCCTGGTATATTGAGTTGTCATGGTAGAAATGTGATAGACACTGCTCTCTACTTGCCGAGTAAACAATCCTTGTCCCCATGGATATGGTGGAAGATATCTAATTCAATTTTTTGTACATTTATTTGTCCGATTGATTTGTACTGGTATAAGGTAAGTTATTATAGTTGTAGTTGTACACGATATAGTTGAACTGGGTTCGAGAACTGCACTAAATTAATCTAAAGATGGTTAACTGCTTTGTAATACTTTGGTCTGTAATGGGTATGTTACCGATCATTCAGAAGGGTAGATCGGATCTTTATTTGAGCTTGATAAATTTGCAGAAGACAAGTGAAAGTGGAAGCACATAAGGGATATGACTTGCTCGTATTATGTTTAGGTTGAACACAAAAGTAACGAGTGTTTGGAGTCATTGTCTCTGAGGTTGCATACACAGTTACGCGCATTGCTGTATTGTTCTGTTCTCAACGTGGGCCGCTGTCATTCTCTGTACCAACAATCAGCTCCTGAGATGGAGGACTTATGACGACCGACACCGACTATGAGTTGGATTTCATTGACTTTTTGTAATGGAAATATGCCTCCTATTCTCCTATCTATGCCTTTGTAATTAAGTTGGATTTCACAAAGGATCCCCCATATTAAATAATTATCTCACCATCTTGGAGGAACTATATGACTTGTGGAATTGTCTGTCATTGTAAGCTATTCTATACTCCCAATGTTTACCCCAGAGTGTACCAAAGATAGCGTCTACAGATTTCCTTGTCATTAAATTAATTAATTAATTTATTACTCCATTCTGTATGGCTCACCTCATCATGCTTTAATGCGGAGTAAATAACCTATATTCATCCTGCCAACAATATACTTTTGTTCCAAATCCGTTTGATACTTTGATTACTTATTTTTTATAGTCGTTCATTTTACCACATACCGACAAAATGAGATGACTTTCAACACGAGACTATAGTTATCTCGATAACAACACAACAATCAATCTAAGTGGGCATAACCTCCTTAGTCATAGACGAATTTAAAACAAACACATTCATAATAGTTTATGTGCAACAAAATGGTAAGGGTGGCGGTTATACTTTATCTATGTTTACACCATTTTACCCTTTAAAAAATGATTCAAATAGTTTCATATATTTTTGCTGGTCATTAAGGATTGTGCGTTAAAACAATCCCCCTTCACCATACTGCCGTTAACAATCAAACCTCCGCCTCCCTTCCTAACTGTCGGCAGTCCTCCCCATAGCCTAATCGCCGGTAGACACATCCCACCCAGACCTGCTACTCTCCCTATAACCCCATCGACAACCCTGCCCTGCACCACACTTTCCGACACCGACTCGTACACCCAACTGCTCTCCTTTTCCCCCACCCTAGACGCAACGCCCTATCGAGTCGCCACCACAGACCACGTTCTTTGAACTCTAATTTGGAACAAAGGATCAGATCTAAACATTAATTTTTACTAATCTGAGGGTAATTGAATCATTCAATACTAATTCTTTGATTAAAATAGATTAATAATCTTCTAAAATTAATAGACAATAAAAGTTTTAGGTTTACAATTAGAGAAAATATGAGATTTTAGGTTTACAATTAGATGGGATATGAGGAAACTGTTTGACCAAAGGTATGAAATGAAAATTTAGGTGAAAAAAATAGTAGGTCGAATAAAAATGGTATGAGTAACTCCAATCTAAAATAGGCATTTTCGAAGGTTTTTTTTGGTTCAACGAAGAGCGCGACCTACTGTTCCAGAGCACCTATCCTTAACCACTAGGCCAAGACATTTTCGGTATCAAATTAGATTAAGTGAAGTAAATTGAATGTAATTTTAGGCATTTTAAATAAGGATTTGTCATTTGTGTACTGGAAATTGAATATGAAACGTACGGAAGAGTGGGTAATTGTACATTTAGGGAGGCTGAAGGCAGAAACAGTGAAACACAAACACCCCTTGTTGGAATTAAATTACTTTCCTAAAACCCCCTGAAACACAAAACTCCATTTTCTCTCCTTCTCTTCTCTTCTCTTCTCTTCTCTTCATTTGATAATTAAAATACACACAAACGTTCTACGACATTCTACAGCATATGCAGGTTCCAGGCCTCCATTGATGAAACTCGACTTCTTCAAATGTAAGAATTCTGTCTTTACTTACTCTCATTACTCCTAATCCTAATGTTATGGATCATTGTGATGCTAAATTTGCGTGTTCATCGGAATGACAGGAGGTGGAGGAGGCGGAGGAGATGAAAATGACGACGAAGATAGCGGCGGCGCGTGGTAGAACAACAACGCTGTTGCGGCGGAGAGGAGGCTGGAAGGTTACGATGTTGGCGTCGATAATTGGCGTTTGTTTGTTTGGTTTGTGGACGTTGCAGAGTCGTTCTTCGTCATTCGATGTGGAAACATCTCGGCGCGTGGAAATCGCCTTTGACGGTCCTCCTAAGATTGCCTTCTTGTTTCTTACTCGCGCTCACCTCCCTCTTGACTTTCTTTGGGCTTCCTTTCTCCAGGTTTTTCTTGTTTTTTGGTTCTAATTACAATTGTATATCCGACCCCTAATCCTGCAGCTTGTCACGGGGTGTTGTGTTTGGTTGAAGCATTTGGAATGGATTCAATCCGTTCTTGTGTTTGGTTGTCGTCTTTTGGAATGGAGGTAGAAGAAAGATTCTAAATCCATCCCAACCCCTTGGAATCTCACGACATTGTCTCTCCTCGTGATTCTAACTCGATAATCAAACCAAACAATTACTCTCCCCGCGTGTAAATGATTGTCTCGTTTCATGAATATATGTGAGTATTATATTGAAATGAGATAATCAATTATAAATGGAGGGAGTATTAATAAGTATGGAGTTCTAATTCCATACTGTTCTGGTATTAGAATCCTGTCCATTCCATTTCGTACTATTGGAACCAAGTGCTGCCTGATGTTGTTGTTGTTGTTGGTGTGTGTAGTTGGTAGAGATCGAACCTTTCTGAACACGGAAATAAGTAATTAGGTATAAACAAATAAACAATGCGGAGAATTTATTGTTAGGCTGGTTTATAATAGTAACATATTTTGCTAAAAGGAGGTTTATTAGGTATAAGGTAGCACATATTTTGCTAAAAGGAGGTTTCTAAGGTATAAGGTAGGCATTGAACTAGAGTAGAGACACTGGTGCTACTATAGCGGAGTAATACATTTTGTTCATTTGTTGTTTGATTATGTCAAGCTTTGTGGAATTTGGAGAACCCCCTTGTAGCTAAGGGCTGCAGCTTACTAGTGGTAGGGGTCTAATTATCACTACCTATAACTTAAGGGGAATCTCGTAAGCATCAAGACATTAAGGTGTATATAAAACCTTGTTCAGTTCTGGTGAGGTGGAATATCTTCGTACAATGTTACTCATCTACTCTTCACCTTAGCCACCATGTAATGTGTATCAGACTATACGTGATTGACGTGGCTTAGGATACATATACATGTCCTATCTGCTAGATCAGATACGAGACAGACACTTGACTGTTATCCTCAAATATCGAGTGTCAAACACTTGACAACATCTCCCTCTGACACCACGTCTACGACTCTGAGGGCTGTAGTTGCACAAAATGATTTGCTTCCCATGAATACTCTCTTTCTTCTAGATGTAGGTTATGTTTTTAATGAAGATAAAACGGCCTTAATTTAGTTAGCCTATTTTTTGTAACGGGAAAATAATTAATAAAACACTTCCAATGTTATCTTGGTCTAGTGGGGAGAATATGTTGTAGATTCCAATTTCCTTCCCCTTATATTGTACTCGCCGAGTACATCTATTACCAAAATAAATATTGATAACAACCCTAATTTAGTGTTTGTTGTTTTGTTTGAACTTTTTGTGGTTTGGGGAAATAATTTTTTTGGGTCAAATGACTACGATTTTTCTTTCTTGTTTGTTTGGTGGCATTGATAATGTATCTAAAATTCTGTTTCAACTCTTTACAGAATACATCTGCTACAATAAAGTTTTAGCTTTGCATATGTTGGGTATACTACTATTTGTTGAAAAGTCATCTTTTCCAATCTTTGGCAAGTTTTACCATCATTCAATATTTTGCTTATACGTCAATTATTTAGAAGATGACTAATCATGGAAATATTTTCATGATCAAACCAGTAATACCTCTTTTTTGAGGCTGTGATCAAATTTAGTTTACGCATTTTGAACTGCAAATGAATTTAATATTGATTTAATTATCACTGCTTTCAATGAAAGATCTTGAATGTAGATGCTATAGAGTTTCAAATTGAAAGAGATATCCATCTTCAAAGAGTAATTATGTCTTAATGGGGTGTGGCAGGGTGTGGACACGACGAGTTACTCAATATACATCCACTCACAGCCTGGGTTCATTTTTGATGAATCAACAACCAAATCACCTTTATTTTATGGTCGACAATTGAGGAATAGCATTCAGGTTCTTGGCTAAACTATTCCTACTTTTTTATATATATATTTCAGTGCTGCTTTTGTTATGCATTTGGGGTGTATTGTTGTTGGTCTGACCTGATTAAAGGGCAGGTAGCATGGGGTGAGTCCAGTATGATTGAAGCAGAAAGGTTATTGCTTGACACTGCGCTAAAGGATCCTGCCAATCAGAGATTTGTTCTTCTTTCAGATAGGTTGTTATCCTTGGATAACAATATTTTCTTTTTATCCGAATTACTTAGATGTATGCCCTTCACTTGATATCTTCCTGATGAACTTATGTTGGTTTTGCAGTTGTGTTCCTCTATACAACTTTAGCTATATATACCACTACGTTGTCGGATCTCCTAAAAGTTTTGTAGACAGGTAAACTCTTGGTATCTTTGAAGCCAAAGAATGAGATATTTTTCAACTTCCTTTGACTCCACGAGTCTGTTAAGTTGTATTGCTTGATTTGTTTGTTTTTATTGACTATGGGTTCGCTTGGCTTTGTACTAGCTTTCTTGATAAAAAAGATGATCGATATAACATAAAGATGTCACCTGCAATACCAAAAGATGACTGGCGTAAAGGATCACAGGTAACCATGTTTTTCTTGCTCTGTATTCTCGTTAAACGTTGATTTTTTTTAAGTTTAGAGGAATCAACAGGCAGTTTATTAGTGTATGTCACTAGTGTCTGTGCCACCGTTGGTGAGAGCAGGATTTTGGTACGAGTTTGTGTAGTATCTACTATTAATGGCGATTGTAGCTAGGATGTATTCAACGTTTATGCTACATTGTTAAATACACTTGGCTAATGAATATCAAGATGTTCCTTTCCTCCAAGACAGGGAAAAGCTGATTGTCAATGAGTTGAAATAAGTACATTTTAATTTAAGTAGCTTCTGAGTGTGTATTCGGGAGGATATAGTGTTTGCCATGGAAAGAGAGTGAAACCTCCAAGCGGAACTGTGGAACCTTATTGATCGTATCTATAGTATTATGAAGCCATAGTATTAATATACTCGTACTTGTTTGTAGTCAGTTAAGTGGATCGTATAGACTGGGACCAAGCTACAAAAGTTCTGAAGGTTTCGTGACCACTTTTAGAGGCTGTATCCACTGCATTTGAACGGGCATCCACCTGACTTTATTAGGCCTCAAACCGAGCTTTAATGCTTTGACTAATGCTAGCCAAGTATTATGTCATTCTACAGGGAGACTTTATTAACATGACAAAAGAACTATATTCAATTAACCATTAATCAGCCTTGGAAGAAGAACACAATACCTTTTAGATCAGGAATTCCTGTTGGCAAGTGCCTGGAATTCTAGATGCACATGATCTTAATCCATGGCAAGCATAATGGTACATGTCATTATCTCAGCATCATTCTTGCTTTAGGTGAAGAGTAAAAAGCTAATCGTAGATTATGCGGTTTTCTGTGAGACATTCTCACATTAATATAATGTGAGAGTAGGACCAACCCATTTAATTGAAAAAGCTCAACCATTTTACAAAATAACCTAGTAATAACTTCTTATAAAGCAACCAACCTTTATGAAGGTCGGTCTCCTAATAATATTATTATAAAACTGTCCCCACATGGTGATTTGTGTAGATTATGAGGTTATTGAAATACTCTATGATTTTCATTTTGCATGCTTTTAGTTTAAAAGCATTTATTTAATGCAGTTGACCTGTGTCAGGACTCGGGAGTATTAAAGATTTCTTGCATTTGTGTCAATTTCATTTTGTTTTTTGCTTGGGCAAAGTCATACAGACCAGCAGACCACTATGAGGCGAATGTTTAAAAATAATAGCATGGTGATTTACCACATTTTGACCCCAAATTGCTTTCGTTGTTCTTGCTTCTTATTATACTTGTCAAACTTAGTGGGTCACTCTTATACGGAGACATGCTGACGTGGTGGCCGATGATGATCTTGTCTTTCCAGTCTTCAGAAAGTACTGTAAGGTAGGCTCCCTTTCTATATAAACTTGACACCCTTAGTATTTTCATATGCTGTATGCCATTGGGTTCTTCAATCTCTTCATTGGAGCAGATGAGTTTACCGCTGAATATTCATTTTCTGTGTACTTTTTGTTTTGGTACAGCGACGTCCTCCTATCAACACTAAGAATGAAAAGCTGAATCTGGTGAGTTTGTCTTCACCCCTTATATTTCCAGTGTAAGGTGTAATATCCAAATTGAAATTTACGGTGCTCAATTGCTTATATGACTGGCCAAAAATATTCTAGCAACTAAGTTTATTTTCCTTTTCTAAGTTCTTTGTGCTAAGAATTCCATTGGTTAACTTGTTTATTAGGTAATCGTGGATGATGGATGTTACCTTAGGATAAGTATTTGATCGAATGTGTCTGTCAAGCCGTCATGCGATGTCTCAACCAACCGATCCATTGCTAAGGCAAATGTCCAATATGGAGTGATGAACAACTTTAAAATTTTTGATATCAGATCAGCTACCATCAGCACATCCATGAAAGATCCTAGGATTCTTTGTGACAATTGGAGTGTCTTAGCTGCCCTAACCATCACCACAGTGAATGTTAAAGATGGAGTAATGAACCTCTTTGACGATGATCATTAGATGGTTTGGACAACTGCCATCACCAGTACCACATCCATGAAAGACCACTGGGATTCTTCATGACAATTTCCGTGCACTGTACCTTGTGAAGCCGTCTTGAGCTTATATTATACGGAGTAACCTTTAAAATTGGCCTCTATGGACCACTTGACTTTAGGCGGGGGAGCGTACTGAAATGACTATAGTGTCTTATAGGAGCCCATTTTAGTGGTACAGTAGCGTATTGACCAGTCTAACCTCTATAATTTGGGGTCATTGTTGGTGGGAGGGCTTCCTTGTTCCCACTACTGGGGATATTTAAAATTGATTCATGCATCATTTTAGTGTTTACTACGAAGTACTAGATAAAAAATCATCACCACATCAATGAAGTACCTCTACGATGCTTCCCTTTGATTTTCATTGAATTCTCATGCCATAGCCTGTGAAGCTACCTCGAGCTGTATTACTGCCTACAAATGGGCCTCATGGGACATATTTCAATCATGAGTATTTTGGGTTTTGTCGGCTAATAAAGGCTGCCCTCCAGTTAGCCTAAGTTGTGACTTGTGTTCTTATGTGTATTTCAAATGCAGAAACTCCAGAAACAGCATAACTGCATTCCAGATGAACATTATCTTCAGACACTTCTTACCGTAAGTGTTCGCTGTTTTGTTGGCTTCTGTCATGTGTGGAAACAATTATACTTCCATTTTTCCATATATGATGGTTTGTTTTTGAGAATATGGTTTGCCTTTCAACCTAATAAAGCATTTTAATAAAAATATGTGATTACTACGACGTATATCATTGGAGTTATAGCAAAAGGTAGTTTCATATAAGTATACATTTCATAATATTTAGTTGTATCTTTGCAGAGAGAATGAAAGGTAAGTGAGTGTCTCAAAATGTGACATTGACATTAATTAAAAATTGGAGAAGTAGTGATCCAAATTCTTGTAGCTGATGTGTCAGCCACGTGTTGCCTGTGATATTGTCCGTGTATATTTTCCATTTATGCCATGACAGAATATAGAATCTGAATGTTGTATTGCCTTACAGATGGAAGGGCTTGAAAGTGAACTTGAACGGAGGACGTTGACATACACTGAGTGGAACGAAACTGCCTCGAAAATGGAAGGGACAGGATGGCATCCTGTTACCTTCACTTCTTCAACTGCAACTCCCCAACGTATTAACAAGATAAAGGTATGGTGCTGTGATATTTTGCATTGTGTCATGGTCAACCATGAAATTTCAGTTAGACATGGATCTAGTGCGTCATTATTCTCCAGATGGACCGTCTCACGTTAATAGAATGCGAGACTAACCCATTTAACTCATAACTTCTATTCAGATATTCATTTACCCAGATTAAAAAAACCTATTTTTATTTCGAAATGTATGGGTAGGTTTATTGTCATGATTAGACTTGGGAACAAGTCATACAGTTAGGTACAGGTTAGGTTTAGTTTGGGTACGGTTCATTTCAGGTGTGTTAGGAGTCAGGTTGTTTCGTGTACGTGTGTGTTTTGTGTGTGCTGCTGCGATCATTAAAATTGTTTAGGTCAGTTGAGGTTTCAAGTTATCTTCGGGTTCAACTGGATCTAAGTGGGCCGGTTTCGTGCTTCCGTGTTTTAAGTCAACATGATAACCTTATCAAGAGATCTTATATGATTTTTCTTTTGGAATAAAATTATCCTTCTTCACTTCCAAGGCTGTTGTGTTGTGTTGTGTTATGTTAAGGTGTTTTATCTTTCTTGACAGGATATGAAAAATGTATACTATGAAACAGAGTATAGAACTGAGTGGTGCCAAACCAATTGTACAAGGGCTCCTTGTTTTCTTTTCGCGAGAAAATTTTCAGAGGGCGCTGCTATGCAGCTTTTGAGTGAGGATCTCATTGGTTTCAGGTTATAACGATTCACGGCATTACTTCTCTACTATCGCTCTTCATGGTGAGATTGCTAGATATCTGTATTTCGGTACTAACACGCCTGACCCTAGATTCAAACTTAATCTACAATCTTTGTGGCAACGTCTGAGAAGCGAAGTACCCCGTATCAGATTATAGTAGAGTACAGAGATGTATGAGGCAGAGCATATTATGCTGTAGAGTACTACGGAGTATATTTTATTTATATTCTTGATTGAGTTGCGGGTTTAGAGTTTAATAAATAGATGGGTAGATATTTGATTAAGTAGACCACAAAACAATGTAATGTGTTTTGTATGTATACAAAAACTAGTAAGAGATGGTCTCTCAATATCATTTCATTTTTTGTATGTATGTATGAATCAGTTAGGTTTGTGATTTGTTGAAGATTCCTGTGCTTAGACTGACCTTTTTTGATGCAATACAATACTTGAAAAACATGGAATCCGCACCCGATTCTATATTAGCAGTTCAGTACGCAGTTCACATTAAATATCAGCAGCACAATACCTGAACG
Organism: Agrostemma githago; assembly: GCA_958450325.1. NCBI lineage: Eukaryota > Viridiplantae > Streptophyta > Magnoliopsida > Caryophyllales > Caryophyllaceae > Agrostemma > Agrostemma githago. The sequence continues at coordinate 72,295,930 of OY288247.1, read as the reverse complement.
CATATTCATACCTTGGGAGTTTGCCGATACTTGATCTCTTCCATTTTGAACTTTATTACCAAGTATTTCTGTTACTTCTCTCCAACTACTTTGATCATTTCAAAGATGAATACATCTAGGCGTGACTAAAATGTGTAGAAGAAAGATATAGAAGAGTCGATGTCGGTTGCTACAAAAGAGAAACAACTCTCGATATTTCCAGCAAAGACCTTTTAAATTTGCCTCATGAATAGAAACATTTCTCAATTGTAGAGGCCATTTTCATTTTGATTGAAATTTAATACACTTCCTCAACATCATCTCTACTACAACCCCCCCCACACACAAAATATCACGAAAAAATCATGTTTATATTTTCGGTTCTCATTTGTATTAGAATTATTATGTCTATTAATGACAGTCTGATACGGAGTAGAATACTAGTGAAAGCTAAGTTGATGGTTTCTTAGGATACTCTCTCGCTCCAAATATGGTAGATCCAACCCGAACAATTGTGCTGCCCATCTCAATCTGCAACAAACAAGTATCCATTAATTTTGAGTCGATTACATGACAATTAAGCATTGATGTCAGGAGAGAAAGAACATTATAGACTACACAATAGTAGTACATGTACTACTTGTAGTTGGTTTTCCCAGCTCGAATCTGGTCTAAACCAGAAAGTTTACACAAAAACGAAATAAGTAACACTAATGGTTGTTCAGAGGTTTATTCCCTTACCGCTTGCTCAAAGTCGGCTGACATGCCCATTGATAATTCACATTGGTCTTCGTCTATCCCAAGAGCGCTGCAAATCTCCTTTCTGCAGTTTGCTAGTGTCTACATCTCGACACAAACCAGATTCAGATCAAAGCCACTGTTAGACAATTGATCATTGAAACATTTTGGGTTGAGAATCTGATTGGAATAGTACCTTGAAATTCTCTGGAGTTGATGTGTAATCCAGCATCCCGATAGTCATTAATCCAGCAAACTCGAGGTTTGGACAGTTTAGATGGACATGCCTTGCAAGATCTACACAACCGGAAGGTTCAACCCCAAACTTTGCTGCATGACAACAAAATTCACACATGAGAGATAATTTTGTTAAGCATAAAAGTAACAAAGCTGCATCATGAAAGCTTACTAATACAGCGAAACATTAAAGGGATAATTGTGTCAAAGACATTTTGAAAGTAAGTATCCGAATCTAACCCAAATGACGTCATTTTGAAAATTCTAGTAAGAAAGGAACTTAAAAGACCTGCTATGGTCTATGGAACGCATTGGAAGGAGTAAATCCTTGAAATTATACAGGATAAAATCATGTATCTTTTCAAAAGGAATTTTGACTACAATGACAAGCACGGTGATCACAATTTAAAAACGAGGCGCATTACGGGATTATTTTATTAGACCACACTCCCCACCTTCTTCATCCATCCTTAGAATGAACCTCCAGGAGGGTATGTATCTAAAGTTGGGCATTTGAACAGCTTATTTGCATTAACCCAGCAATGCTCAATTCAGTAGATAACTAAAGTAATGCACCATATCCAACGTCTGTTTTGTACGTAAATCTCCAATGCAATGTAATGGGATCAAGAAGGATTGAAGATGGAAGTGAGAAGTAGTAACAATCATTCAACTACAATATATGTGAGCAACATTACATAATTTTAAAAGATTATTCTGTCTATCATCAGTTTCTAACTTTATCTTCTATAAATAAGATACATGTGCATTTGCAATTCTGATTACTTCAACCAAAAATGATCTAATACTAAACTTTGTCTTGAAATAAACACTGAAAAATGTACAAGTTGGAATGAGGTCAGTAACATAACCTCAGTAAAAGCCTGGGTATCATCATAAGTTCAGAACCATGGAGCACAAAAGAACACATTATTTCACTACTTCAGCAAACCAGTGCCAACTAAGATTTAACAAGACTTGCATAAATGCGTGTTCAAAATCAACTTACATGTTTCCCCGCTAGTGTTCACTTGCACCAAAACTTTCAAGGGTTTTCTTCCAAGGTTACCCACAGCACGATCAAGATGATTGGCAATCTGCAAGACAGTAACACAGGTTGCCATTTAAAATGATTGCAAAGCACGCAACAATATTATTGAGTTGAACAAAAGACTTGTCCATACCACTATCAGCTTGGGAGAAAATTGCATTCGTTACTTAGACATTCTAAGCAATAAGCATAATTCCCCTGATCTCAATTCGAATAAAGGGAGAAGAATGTAAGAAGAGAAACCATGGTTTTGAATATAAGCTTAAGTGAGGAATCAGCTGGAACAGTATTCTGTTTCCCATGCTGATATTTTTGCAATATGTAAGGGATCTTTTGAATACAGTCGATATTTGGCCAATTCCCCTGGTACAGAGTGTGACAAAAAGGCTAAGCTGACAACGCACAAATCACAATGCACTTGAGCACAATCACATTAGCTATCTTCGGTCATCATCTACCCTTTTGCCCTCCTCTCCCAAGTTTCCTTTGTTTCTTATAGAAAAAGATATTTTGAGTATTTTTGGCAGAAATTCATATTCATTACAAGACATAACGAAACGATTAAATTTCACATGAATGCAGTATTAAGTCTCTTAATCATTTTGTAAGAACACCTACTTGAAGCTTTCATAACCAAAGAGATACTGACTTCCTACTTTTTGTCATTTATCAAATGTAAAGTGCACCAAACATAATTGTTCCATTGTGTCTGTTACCTTCTCATCGTCTACACTCTCGACCATGCCAAGACTGGGAACACCGCCTGCAAAAGGACAAAAAAATCTTTTTATCAAATTCTCGCATAAAGAGAGTCAAAGACGCACACGGAAATCCAATCTTAAAACAAAAATAACAAGTGTTGTGCACACAAAAATGCTCTCGTTATTGTCTGAATATTTGCGAGTGCATCAGTGCGAGTAACTGTTAAAGTGTTAACATGAAAGATTTGGATTTCATGATAGGGAAGAAGGTGAAGCATGCTTACTCAAAAGAGGTTTAACTTTGTTGCTCTGCAAATTCCCAATGAAATGCCATTCAATGTCTTCCGGGAGCTACAGCATACACCAGAAAACCTATGTAAGAAATTATCCGATCAAATGATGAAACATAGTGCACGCTCGCATGCTCCATGCTCTATACTCTATAGCTAGTGAGAAACATGTGGCTTCATAGTGCCGAAAACAGCAATGCACGTCTCATCAAAATTTCAGCTCAAGCCGGAAATTATTACATATTTCACCTAACTTACATGTTACAAAGGCTCATAATTTCCTCACAATACAAACTTGAATTCTCTCATATCAATACAACAGTAAGTACTAACTAGCAACTCAAACAAAGCTATACTTTCACGCGTTCGATAATCCGAATTCATGTAGTTGCATTCTGAAATTTGCTTCGTTCTACACCTTTCAATTTGATCAGGTTCAGAAACAAAACTAAAATTACCTAAAAATTCCACCTCAAAGGCTCAAAACATCACAGAAATGTCTCTAATTCGCTCCAAATGCAATAATAAGCAGCAAAAGAACGAAATTACTTTTTCCTAACGATGTTTTACTCAAACCTAACGAATTTATCTTGACTTTTCCAAAATTAACCGAAAAGTACTCTAATAAAGAAGAAGAAATGACTATAAGAATTACTTGAGGAGCTTTTTCGATGAGTTCTTGAACGTAATTCTCACCGAAACAGCGATGACCGGCGTCGTAAACTTCGCGAAGGACGGCAACCGGTTTAGTCTTACTGACGGCGACAACCTTGACCCGGTCGGGCCGTCGGCTGGCCTTCTCGGCGGCTAAACCGACCCGGTTTAAGACTGACCGCAGGGCGGCGGCGGCTACGCTTTCCATTGCTGCAGATGCTGCCATCGATGGCGGACAATTGGTTGGGTGGGATAGTTGTGGTGATGGTTGGTATTCAAGATTGGTCATTTCATTCCCACCAAATCAGAGCTTGCAGTTAGCTGCTTAACCGTCGTAAAAGAGGAGACCGTTGGGCTGTAATTGAACCAACTCCCTCACAATCGGTTCGGTCTAAGCCCGAATTCGAGCTTAATCAATTCCGAGCTAATCCCATCCTCAACAATGTTAGGATCCTAAGTAAAAGGTGGCAATCGGGTAGGTCTGGCTCGGGTCAAGTCGGTTATATCAGATCATCCTCTCTTTCGGACCAAGTCGGGTTTAGGTCAGATGGGGTTTGGGCTGGACATTATTCGTATAATTAATTTTACTCCGTATAATATCACTTCAATATTTTCTTAACAAGTTAGAGTTTTTTTTACTATACCATTATTTGGTTTAAATACTTTGTTATTAAGTTAACCTATTACCCTCATATTATACCGGGCATTGTCTTTTATATGAAGTTTCTTGAGCGTGAATATGAATTCATTTTATTTTGGGACTCAAAAGATAAAATAAACATGGATGATAACATTCAAATCGGTGGTTTTTTAGCTATTGTCGAAAACGGTGAAAGTTCTAAAACACGAATGTTTTTTGACGAAACTTGTCGATAAAACTAGAATGCCTAATAATGATTATTTAGAACCCACTGACCCGATATTAAATGAAGTATAGAAATTGTTTTGATTGATTCCGACACGTCTCAAAAGACAACTATATGCGTTTTAAAACTCTCCATTTAAATCCAAATGACCCTCATGTTACACCGGGCATTGTCTTTGGTGTGAAGTTTGTTCAACGCGAATATGAGCCCACTTTGTTCCGGGATCAAAAAGGCCGAAAAAACGTGGGTAATAACCTTCAAAATCGAGCATTTTTTTGCTATTTTCAAATGCGGTGAAAGTTCTTCTCAATCGCGAATATTTTTTGACAAAAACTTGTCAGTAGGAATAGAATGTCTAATAATGATTATTAGAACCCTCTGAATGGAGTATAGAACTTGTTTCGACTGATAGCGACACGTTTCAAAAGACAATCTTATGACTTTTTAACGTCTCCATTTAAATCCAAATGATCTTCACATTACACCGTGGGAGTGTATTTGGTGCGAAGTTTCTTAAGGGCGAATATAGACCCATTTTACTCCGAGACACAAACGACCGAAAAAACATGGATAACTACCTTCAAAATTCATTGTTTTGTGCTATTTTTAAAGGCCGTAAATTTTTTTTTAAGCGCGAATTATTTTCGACGAAAAACTTGTCGGTAGGAATAGAATGCCTAATAATGATTATTAGAACCCTCTGACACGATAATAAATGGAGTATAGAAATTGTTTCGCCTGCTTCCAACACGTTTCAAAAGACAATTTTATTGCAATTAAAAGTCTCCATTTAATTCCAAATGACCCTCATATTACACCAGTGGAGCGTATTTGGTATGAATTTTGTTCAGTGCGAATATGAACTCAATTAATTCCGGGACCCAAAAGGTAAAAAAACGAGGATAATCTTCAAAATCTGACGCTTTTTTGCTATTTTTGAAAGCGGTGAAAAGTATTCTAATGCGCGAATATTATTTTTTGTTGATAGGAGCGAAATATCTAATGGTGATTATTAGAACTCTCTGACACGATATTAAATGAAGTATAATACTTGTTTCCGCACTGATTCCGACATGTTTCAAAAGACAATTTCATGACTTTTAGAACTTCCTATTGAAATCCAAATGATTCTCATATTACACCGGCGTGTATACTATATTTGGTGTGTAGTTTGTTCGACGTGAATATGAACTCATTTTCTTCCGGGACTCAAAATGTCAAAAAAATGTGGATAATAACCTTCAAAATTGATAATAACTTTTCGATCCGTGACTCAGTGCGAATAAGAATCCATTTTATACCAGAACCCAAAAAGGCGGATAAAAACATGGGTAATAACCTTGGAGTACTCCGTTCTACATGTACTAGGCTCGATCTATGGTTACAATGCAATACATACATCAAATTAAAGTATGAAACTAACATATGAGTATGTATGAAGGGCAAGCATGCATGCATGCGTATATATATGACAACTTATTAAATAATGACTCAATTAGTAAGCTCTATTAAGATCATTGGTTTGAACACCATGTGTGACGGGTGCTTTTGCTCTTAGTTTCTTCAGATACATTATGCCTGCTCCAATCCCTATCCCGCTCGCTACTGATACCGCCGTCACTGTTCCTGCATACAATACACCACCCAATTCGATCTAAGAGTAAGTCTTCTGAGATCGTAGACCATCTGGCCTCTGATCTCGTTAATGCTATTGTGAGACTAAATTAATCAAGTTATTACCTGCCATGGCTCCATGACTTCCGCTATGTTGTTCAATCGGTCGATCTGCCATTTTTCATGTACCACACATTATTAGTCATTTGGTCTCCTTTGATCGAGTCGATATATATATTCAATATTTGTCATTTTAAATATTGATGACCATGTACGTATGACAATGAATAAAAACGTACGTACGTACGTTCATACCTTTACAATAGGTAGTAACGTTCCTACCCTCACACAAGCATAAGAAATCTTGATTTCTGGTGTCGAACCCACACATGCCGCCTCCCTTAGCACGATCTTGGCACCGGAGACAATTACTAGTCACGGGGATCTCAAAATCGACCCTCACTCCGTACTCTGGAACTTGGTCATAAGGCCTATCGGTCCCTATACCGCCAACGTTATTCCAATGAATGCTGGTGTAAGTGGGGCAATGCTTGAGCATCATTCTTAACGACTCGGTCGCCTTAGGGTAGTACGAGCAACACGAGCTCCCTTGTAGCACATTTGGTTCGCATTGAGGTAAATGTCGACATAAGTAGCTTGCCGGGTCGCATGTCGTGTCACAACGCTCTGGATATCTCTCGCAAAACATTGGCCTATCATCAAATTCAAACTTAGCTTATATAATACAGTAACAACTTAAATTTCAAATATACAATTTGTTTGATGCAATAGAGAGAATAACTGAACCGAACCGAACCGAACCTGGGGTCCATGATGACCTTGTTGGGGCTACAATTGAAGAAGAGGTACTCATTTTGATTAGAAAGGGATAAATGAGTGCTACTATCCAAGCTAAAAGGTCTAGTGGGCCGAATAAACCGATTTCCATCATGGCAAGCCCACATAAGTGAGTCCAACACCAAAATATGCGGGTCCGAATAACTTATCGACTTAACCGTGTACCTGCCCGAGGGGGTCCGGAGCTCTAACACGTTCCCGGTGCATACCAACACGTGGCGGTAGTACGGGCTACCGCAACCGTCGCCAATGCCCAAGGGGTAGTTTATGGTAATACCTCCACAAGATGTTCTACAAAGGGATGATTGTGATGTGATTAAGGGTATGATTAAGGATGTTATAGTTAGAATTAATATAAGAGGTAAGAAAATGGGGTGTTTATGATGGTAATCCATTTAGTTAAGAGAATGGTTTATTTGTTTTGGGTGGTGTAGTTAAGAGTGTGTCATATGATTTGATAATGAGGTTGCATTTCATTGGTGTTTTAGGAGTTGTTGGTTTGAGTGAAGAAAAGAATCTAAATGTGTGCAAGTTATAATATTTTCTACTTTAATTCTCTCTTTTTTTACACTTTTTCCATGTTTAATTCCATTGTTTTTTCTGTGAGACGTGATCTTTGTTGCTCTGGTTTTCACTAGTGATGTGTTGGAGAAGTAAGCACCTAGCTTTATGATACACACTCATTTCCGATTAGCTGTGTGGAACAAAACATAAAGAAGTACAAAAAAATGGTCTCTCAATAACTTGATGAAAAATCGTCTCTCTAGTTTTTGTGTTTAATAAATAATGGCCAAGGTACAATTTTGGTGTGAGTCTAAAAGTACAATTAAGACTAGTACGAGTACATTACTTACAAGGGTAGGGTGTTACAGCAGTTGAGGCTTCATACCTAAAGGAATGGTAGAAAGAGCAAGGGAGGAGGGAACATTTGAATGCTAAAATGCTTCTAAAGGCTTAAACACCAGACAACTCGACTTCCTTGTTCCAAGGACGATATGCCACGAAGGTGTGTTCATTTGAGAATGACCCGGGGTTAAAGCATGTTACGCCTCCATACTTGAACGTCTTTTGTTCACTTCTATCTCCCAAGATGATCTGTCAACCAAATTTACATTAATTATTCCTTGATGTCAACCCATCCCTCTCTCGTTTGTTTCTTGCAATAGAAGACGGCATATTAATGAGAGACAAGCAAGATACCGTATGAGGTGTTGGAAAGAGGTGGAGAGAATGATCGTGATTCCAGCTAATCGGTTGGACTGTGAGGGGAAGTGGACACAAATGACTCTGGTGGACAATGGTTGCAACAAACTGCGATGGACATTCATCTGTTAGTTATCAGTATGCATTCATCAATCTTGAATGGCAAAGGGGCGCAATCAGAAAGAAGAAAATGAACTGACATGGGCAAAAGGATCGCTGGTTTCAGCATTTGAAGGGGGAATCAGGCATGAACGTCGCATTCTGTACAAGAGGTCCCGCCGGAAAACTACTATCTCTTGAGAATAGAACTTTATCCTGGTACAAGGCAAATATTGTAAGAGACTGTAAAAAACCTTATTTCCTGAACACTTTGCCTATATTGCTTTGACTCTTCTTACCCCTCTTGCATACTGTGTCAGTGTGTCCAACACAGAAAACAATTTTGCATGAGGTATGACACTTGGAAACATCGATTTACAGAAATATGATGATTTTTTTCATAATAGAGATAGAAAGTTATAGAATACCTGCAAGGGTTGGTCATAAACAAGGCATTCGGAATTTCATTCTGAAGCTCTTCTGTCAGATATTTTGGCAAAGGAGGCCTCGGGAGTACTGACGAGGGACCTAGAATTGTATAGACAATACTGTGAAAATGCGCATCAGAAATCACATGTATAGAACGAAATAATTGATAAAAAGAAATGTACCTGCATCATCAGGGCTAGGAATAAACAAAAACCGACTCTGCTCTTTTAGTCGAGGATATTGTGCAATTATTTTCCCAAGCTTCCCAAACTGCAATCTGCATACCAAATTTTGTTATATAAAGGCCACACGACACACGTGCATAAGAAGCATCAGATGAAAATCGTAAAGGAAGCGATATGGAATACACAACTCACCTAAGACTGGCATAAGAATGAAATGATAGGTTGCATGGAGAAGAACAGAAACTCCCCATGAGGATGAATAAAGAGGGAACCACCTCGACTGATTCATACCCTTCGAAAACTTCAGTTAGCTTTCCCATTGTCTGAAAGTAAACATTCAGGTAAACTAAAAAAAATGAAGGTTCAATAACGAAATAAATGAAAGAGTGAATTATCTATTACTTTCTCATCATCCAGCCATATGTCCGAGAGTACAACAAACATGTCATTGACTGCTTTCGTTTCCATTTCTGCTAGTTTTCTCTGTTCACAAGAATGGCTAGTCAGCATTTAAAAGTCCTGTCCACTCTCAAGGTAAACTAAAAATATCAAGATTCATTTTAGCATGAGTTATAACGATACCGTCTCCTCACTCGTAGATGTACCACAGCCAAAAAAGTCCAGCCCGGAAATAAATGAGAGAGACTCTTCCCTGTCCTCCATGGGAGGGAAGCCACATGTGTTGACCTGTACAGGTCCCACGGCATCAAAATCAAGAAAATCATGAAAGTATCAGCAAATATCTGAGCATGAAACCAGTAATGTTCGAAGTGCTTCGCAAATAAAGCTGGAGCAACAAAAAAGAACTCACAGCCATCGCATCAAAGATACAAAAATAACATGTGTGTCCAGATCATGAGAGAAGGGGGGGAGTCAAGATAAAAAAATCAACAAGATACTGGGAAATTAGGCAGGACAAAATCTGAAGTAATTGCACTAAAACTTCAAACTCACCTTGAATGTACCTTTAGCAAGCATTTCTCCTTCCACTACAACTATTGTATTCTCGGTAAAGAAACCAGTGGTGATTTTGTAGCACACGTCAAGGAAAAAAGAGATGATAAGGCAAAATTTAAATAAAACCCAGAAAGGCTAGGCAAATTTGATTAGAAAGATGCTATCTTCCAAAGGAGTAGACTTGGCAGTAAATTTACTCCATTTGAATGTTAAAAGCTTGAGAACACTTCATTTCTAGGTGCTAATGAGTAGTGACAGTTCCAGGAGAGAATGGACTACAAAGTACAAAATCATCTGAAACTTGGATAAAGTAAGGGTATATTGGTTCAATATTAGATTTAATTTTTAACCTGACAGTGACAAACATCAGTATGGTTTGGATAGCACAGGACCATTTAGAGATGGAGGGGTCTCTAAGATGGGAGTGGGTCATTTAGAGATGGAGACATGGAGTGGGATGTTGGTAGGGAGTGGTGTGAAGTCTTCAAGATTGAAGTCTCAAGTTCAATCTTGGTTTTTTATATTGTGACAGTATGAAAAAATAGAGGTCAAATTTGAAAACTTACGTATAAAACCAGCGACAACTTACAACAGACCATTAGCTGAAAAGACACAGCTACAGCTAATAACCTAAATACTGGGGAAAAAAATTGGAAAGGATATTGCACTAGATAAATCAACTTCGACAGAGGCAGTGAGGTCTTCTAGGAAAAAATGAGCATCTTCAAGCTGAGAAATAACACCCATGATCCACCTTTTACCAGTTTGCCATGTTAGATTTTGAATCGGAACTATCTGCAAATATCCAATCAAACACGTTCATTCAATATCAACCATAAAGGTGTGCAGAATGCAGATTACTAAGAAATACAAAAGCAGCAAGGAAAACCATGAACGACCTCACACGATCCAAACTTAGTCATGTCCGCTTCAAAGGCAGGCTTTGTAAAATGAGGATTTCGAGTAAGCCTCTGGGACAAGAGCTGGAATCGGTCCCTGTACAAGGCGGCTTTTGAAGGCGCGTTACCATGAATTGGAAGCGGCCCCGAACACCTAATTTGGAAAACAGACAAATTAGACTAAGTATATCACAGAATGTTGTAGCAGTCCTAAAACAAGTCCTACTCCGGACACATTATACTTGGTGATTACTAAAAATATAATAATCTCCTTTGCAAAGGAAATGTGGACAACATACAATTACACACTAGGATAGAGCCAGTATAGAGGGTACATTTTTGTAAGGCACTAAGGCAACATATACATGGGGGCCAACAATTGAAACAGATAATTATAATATAAAAAGTGTCATGAAGGATCTAAATTCTCAAACCTCACAGGTTTGATGACTAGATTTTTCTTTATCTAAACACCGTCATAACCCCAGAAAAATAGTACCAAAAGGTACCATGTACTTTTGTAGCTAACTAAGATGATACAATAACAAGCACAAGGAGACAGACATTCCCAAAAATATATGCATTTTAGGTTTAACACAAGGGTAGTGTTGAACTCTTGATGCAAATAGTTCAAACTCACGTCGTGGGCAAGATGATACAATTATCATGCTGCGAACCTCAAAAGACTGAGCAAGAGTGATTTCAAGTTCTGGAAGACTGTAAACCAAAGGGGAAAAAAACCAGGGATCTGGTACTCGTAGTTATAATCCAAAGTCTGAAACTTGACGGAATGCTTATACTGATAGAAAGGGTTAAGCGTCAATGGAAAGGATGGTAATATCAAACTTGATGGCAATTTGCATGGAGATTCATGTGCTGTTGAAGTCAGCTTTGTGCAAACACAAGTCCCTTTGACATCTACTAGTACAATCGTGGTGTCATAGGCACAGAGAATAATATGGAATTGAACTCCTGATGCTGTCTACTGTATGCAGAATGGAGACTATACAGCTTCAAAATGCAAGCAAAGATTTCTAATAGGGTTGGTACTTCCAAGTACTAGTTACACACACCTCTGTACCTTGTAATGTCTACCTGATTTATTTCTCCTTCATTTGTTTACAAATTCTATTTATGCATTCCACTTCATTTAACATCAATTTCGGAAATTCAAACATATAGGAGTTATGATTTTTTTCCTAAATGCATCAGCAATCAAAGTACAAGTGCAAGCTGCCATTTCTTTGAGAACCCAGAACTCTATACGACTATACCAAAAGCATGAGTCTTCCACAACATCAATAAGGCAAGAAATAAAAGCCGGTGCTCTATACGCCTACTCATCCAATCCAAAGGTAACACTTAGTATAGATGGAACATCCTACCCAAACGACACATCCTCTTTTTGGCAAAAAACTTTAACAACAAATACTAACCACTTTAACCTGGGTACCTCCATGGCTCCATGTGACCTTTTGATTTACTTGGTAAAGTTTTCACCTACTTCCTTACAACTTGGGTACGGCTTTAGCATCGGATTGGATGTGGGGGAGTAATGCAGTATATGGTATTCTATTCCTACGCGGCTACACACACAGAAATTGTGTGGCACAGATAAAAACCAACCGAGTGGCGTAATCAGAATCACCATTCACTACCTAACAAATTATTAGAGAGAAATGAAATGAAATGATGGGGTTTACTGACTCAAAGAAGGTCTTGCGGATGGAATCGTAGCGAAACTTGGGAATAAGGAAGGCATCGACGAAACGGAAGGAAGAATGAGAAGCACCTCCGGAACCGGATGCATCGTCGACATCAAGCAGCTCGGCGATAAGAGTGACGATGGTGTCCTTGTCCAAACTGGGGGATTTAACTGCCACAAACAATGCAAATCAATCAATCAAAGAATGAAAAGGGGAAAGAGAAGGGAGTAAGAAAGAAAGAAAAGAAAAGGGAGAGTGAGTGAGTTACTGGAGTGGGAGTCGAGGAGGTCAAGGAGGAGGTCGAGGGCGTCGTGAGGGTCGTCAATGGAGTCTGAGTTGAGGAAGGAGAGGAGGTGTTGGAGGGCGGCGGCATGGAGACTGTATCTTCGCATTCGGAATTGCTTGTTCACTTCCTGCCTTGTTATCTTCCCCATCGCCATTAATTGATTGATTCCCTTCGATTCGTTGCTGTCTTGGTATTAATTGCAATCGATTGAATTCAATCACTGGATATAGAACATCAGAACAGCTAAATCCCTAATTTTATCAAACCCTAATTTTAACAATTACTGTGGTTTTCTGAGTTCAACACCAGCAGGAGTGGAGTGGAGGACCACATATCGTCCTTGGCGGGAAAATTTCGTTTTGTAGGCGCCCAAATCCCCACATTTTCCAATCCCAATTCTTTCATCAACTGGAGTAACCGAATACTGTCGGTCACCTAATGATTTACCCATTTTTATTCAAATGTGAGAAATTAAAATAACAATATTTGATCTGTTATAAAAAATATTCCCCCACAAATAATAATTTGTATTCTTTTATAGTGGTATGCTAGATTGCTAGGTAACACACTAACACTGATGCTCCTACTAACAAGGATCTTCGTCTTCGACATGCAATGGTTATTCACTTCTTCGTGGTGCGTGCGATATAATGCATGACGACTAAAAATCGCATTCGATTTTATTTATTCATTTGGACACATGCCTGACACAGTCCATGATATTTGAAGACATGTCAGACACCTTTTAACAAATGACTATAATCTATGGATTTTCGAACTTTAAAAAAGATCGGACGTTGTTATAAGTTTGTGTTGAGTTTGGTGGGAACACTGGGATGTGGGTTGGATAAGGTAGTTCTTTAGAATTTAAGTCAGAGGTTGAAGAAATCGATCGATTAGAATATGATTATATAGTGTGGATGGAAATGAGTTATACTCAAGGTGAAGTTAGACCTTGACTTTATCGAAATATCTTTGCACCCTTGTATGACCAAAGGGAGCGAAGTACGGAGCGTCTGAACCAAAAAATTCCCTCCAAATTTCAACCATGAGAAGATAGTGATAATAAGGAAGTGATCGATGAAAGATAAAGCACGAAGGTGACATAAAGCGTCATCTTACGCTTCTTCTCTTTGTAGTCGCAAAAGTTCTCCAAAGAATTAATGAGTTTCCACCAATCCCTGGCCAATAATCAGACAAGTGTCACACGAGGAGACAAGGAGCAGATTTGCGACCATGACCAAGACAATCAAGGGCCTCGAGCGCTGGGAAAAGTTGACATCAGATGAGAAACGTCTGACATAAAGAAGTAGTTCAAGGGGGAAGTGCGCATCGAAACCAAGCGAGTATATTCAAGAAACCTATCGTGGGGCAACCATTTTCACCAAAGCAAGACGGTCACGGCCAAGACAAAACGCGGCACCTTAGATGAACGCCAACGCAATTTGAACCGCCTGCGAGAAATAAATGATGGGGTTGACTGCCTTGACCAGTCAAATCGACCCACAATCATGGCCAGGCTCACCAAGCCGACCCATCATGGAGCTCTAGGGGCAGCCCCCCTGATTGGCTCAGCCGCCACCCTCCTCGGCCACAAGGGAAGGTCCACAAGTCGGTCTTGCTTTGAAGTGTCCAGATCCTTTTCCCCATGAGAATGGCTAAGACACCTCACCCGCTAGGGTGAGTCATTACCATATGTCCGATGGGTATGTAAGCACTGATTCTCTCCCGGCTTCGCCACCAAAACCTGTAAATACCCCACCAAGACCTTCATTAAAATGGTAATCAATATTTTATTACTCAATTTCTCTATAGAATTAAAGTCTCATTTCTTCTCACGAGAAAGATTTTACCAAGACAAAAAAAGGTTGACTTATTAGGCATGGAATATGGCACCCTCAGACACCCTTCTAGGCCCTGTTTGCTACCTGTACAGGACTAGGACGCTCAACCTACCAAGGAAGCCCGAGAGTGCTGGAAGAGGGAAATAGTGAGTAATAATCAACTCAAGCGAGAACCAAAGGAAAAACACATAAAATCTAGATCCAATTGTTTGGTATCCAAACAATTATATTTCAAATAAACCCGACTTACATCTCATAGTAAGGCAACGACTGCTCCACTATGCCTGATTACACCTAGTCGTGATCAATCGATTGAACCATCCCCTATTGCACCTATTCGTGATCAATGGATTGGCGAGTGTTAAGTTGTTAACAAACCAAGCTAAAATAACTACTCAACCCCATTACTGTCACAAATTATTTTTTATCAATCGATTGAAACATATTGTATCGCACCTAATCCTGATCAATCGATTGAAGAGTGTTAAGTGACTAAGCTAATGAAATATGGAGTAACTACTTAACTACATTATCATCACAAATTCGTATTTGTGACGTACAGACGTACACGTCACAGACTTGTGACGTCGTCTAACATATAACGTCTAATAAAGAGTAATAAATGATTTGTCATTATTTATACAAGTGGGTAATATTTAAACGGGAAAACTTACTTCATTCATTATCCTACACTTGAAAATAATTTACGCTTTTCCTAAAAAAAATTGATTTATTTATGATATGACTGAACTTTGTAAAGTGTGAAATATATAGTCCCACACAAGAATCATAATATCCAAATGATTTTAGTTGCTTAGATATTGGCTAAAAAAACACAAAAAAAGAAGTCTAATAATGACTTGATGAGGAATATAGATCGAAGGTAGATAGAAGTAGATTAGTCCAATGTCCATGGTCCAAACCCTTTTTATAGGCGTTCTCCATGTTCAGTTAGAAAGACTTTGATGACTTTTGTGAACATCATTTCTATACCTGGCCTTATACTTCTCCCTTCTTTCTCTACTCTAAGACCAATTCCCCTCCCCATCCATCTTTTCATTATAAATCTAACCAACCAAATACCACCACCACCCTTTTCTTTCTTCTTCTTCATCAATCATATCACCCTCTTTATTTGATGGACCATTGGGGACTTGCCCTTGAATCCTCTGGAAATACTACTACTAATACCACCTCTGACACTACTACTACCACTACTACCACCAGTCTTAATCCTTTCTTTCCTAATTATCCCTCTAATCCTATTCTTAAACCCTCTTTTTCTACTAAAACTGTGGAGTTTCAAGTGATGAATAATCTCATGAACAATCATAGAGGTGAAGATGTTCATCATGATCATGATCATCATGATAATGATGGTGATGGTGATGATGATGATGATGGTATGAATGATAAGATGGTGGTAGGTGAGGTTGATTTCTTTTCGGATCATCGTAATAAAAGTGTCATTAAATCAGCAGCTAATCAGGATCATCATGTGATGATGAAAGACGACAATTCTCGTGATCTTAATCAAACTGCCTCTTCTCCACCCGATCATCCTACACCTACACCTCACCTCGATGTTAATGTCAGTCAGTCCATCCATCCTTTTATTTTATTATTTTTATTTTTCATGCCATTTATTGTTTATGATCTATAGTCAACTTGTCACGTAAACAAATTATCCAATCGATGGATAATAGTCGATAAATACGGTTTTTCTAACGTGTGTTCATTAGACACACTTTAATAACCTAATCAAGGTAAGATTAATATTTCAATGTCTCGTGATAATCTTCATGTTAATCTTACCTTGATTAGTTACGAGTATTAAAGTGTGTTCATTGGTCACACGTTATATTAACTGTTATAATAAAACTGCAATGATACGTGAAAAATGGTGCAAAACTATGGACAAATAAAACCGTCTATTTTGAAAATTTTATGTAACTCACGTCACTGCTCGTATTTTACACAAAACTCTAAAAAGCGATCTGTCAATAATTTTAATGAAAGATCTCTTATATGTTAGTATACAGTAGGTAGTTTCTAATTTCTTTTTTTGTTTTTTTAGTATGAGACGGTAAAGACATGTTTGATACAAAATTCCGAGGACTAACAAGAATATTTGACATAAATGAACATTGTGGTTTTAATGATACTCCATATGTATATCTCTATTAAATTGTGCATGTGGCTACAAATTAGTTAACCCTCAGAATTCTGCGTCCACAGATTCAAAGTTTGCAGCTACATACGATTTGTTTTTTAATTCATTTCTTCTAGAATTTGAATATTTGGGAGTACGTATAATTTTATTCTATTTTTTTTTTGTTAATTTTGTTAATAGAATAATATTAGTCGCTTGTTTTTGTGTGTAAATGGTAAAATATTAAGTATGACCAATTCTGATCTATATAAGCCAAATTACCTTTACCCAAGTTATAACCTTAGGTTAGGTTAATAACAGTGTTATTATATTTCATCCCCGATTGTTATTTGTTGTCTCATTTAATTTCAATAAAATAATCCTCACACATATTCATGAAATATTAATTTTTGTTTTCAATTTGTTGCACAGACGCGCCTGCATCTCCTCACAACAAACACGGGAAGCGATCAATCAACCATCGATGATGGTGCATCTTCGGATGCAGAAGATAAAAGAGCAAAAAATGAGGTACTTTTACTTTCCAATTAATTGTCTACATGCACGTTTTAGCATGATCACTTAGCCATGTACGTAGTTCAAGCTGTTGGACCGAAATTAAAATTAAACTAAAGTGAATTAAACTAAATAAATTGAGCTAAACAAAATTTGAACCTGGAATACAGACAACTCCGTACACATAAAGTTATCTTCCTTTAACCAGCTAGAGTTATTGTACGATTTTGGGATCGCTAAACAAATAATCTGTGTTAGTTTACGTAAAAATGGTGTATATTCGTTGATTGGATCAGCTAGCAGTGCTTCAAGTAGAGTTACAACGCATGAACGCGGAAAATCAGAAGTTGAAGAACTTGCTATCTCAAGTAAGCCAAAACTACAATGCCCTTCAAATGCACCTCGTTACTTTAATGCAACAACAAAAGCAGCTTCAAAAGGGTGATAACACTCTAGACCATGAGGTATGTATTTACATACTCCATCCTTATATATATATATTCTACTGCGAGTACAACATTGCAAATTAAATGGCTTCCTTCAATCGAAATTAATAATCTCGACTGCTCGCTGGATACATCTCTTAAAGAGACTTTATGATATGGAGTATTTGATAAAGTCAATCAAGTTTGCCTACAAAAACTAATTTGTGTTTAAATTTGAATCAGGGTGTCAAAATTAGAATTCTTCCGATGATCTCGTGTATGTGCCACTTGACGTGCTTATTTTTCTACACCGTCACTGATATATGCACATGTTATATTTGACTACAAAAGTCAAGTTAGACATTGTTTGACTGCTAAAGTCAAATGAGGGTTAACATATTCACATGAAGAGAGCGAGTATTGATTCAAAGTTGGAAGTCTAATTTGTATTTAAAATTGATTGATATAGGCAATTATGCAAGGGAGGACGACGGATGATAAGAAGAGTAATATAGTACCACGCCAATTCCTGGACTTAGTAGGACCTGCTTCCAACAGCGAAACTGCTGAGCCAACGTCCGATCAACACCACCACCGAACAACCCATGATAGATCAATAATGGAAATAGCATCCAGAAATAACAACAATAACAATAACAGTAAAGACATTGTGATGTATGATAATAATGGTAAAGGAGTTGTGAGGGAAGAAAGTCCGGAAGACTCCGAAACTCAAGGTTGGGTACCTAACAAAGTTCCAAAATTGAACGTCCCTAGGGTTAATAGTCCCGTCGAGCAATCCGCTGCTGAGGCCACCATGAGGAAAGCTCGTGTCTCCGTTCGAGCTCGTTCTGAAGCACCTATGGTTAGTTTCTTAATTTTCCGAATTGAATGTGGTATCAAATAGTTGCTTTATACATACATATATAGAGCAAAAAGGGCGGGTTTATTAATTAATTAATTATGAAATGTTATTTGGGTGATGATATAGATTAGCGATGGATGTCAATGGAGAAAATATGGGCAAAAGATGGCTAAGGGTAACCCTTGTCCAAGGGCTTACTATCGGTGCACTATGGCCGTTGGTTGTCCGGTTCGCAAACAAGTATGTATTCCTTTTGCATGTCTTCAATTCCTTTCAAACTTACTCAAAGGTTTAAAAGTCCGAGTTAGGGTCCAAGAATCCATCTAAATAAGTAGGGAGTACAAACAAGACTTTCATGTAAATTAAGATACAACTTACAGTTTTAGATTTCATTTTCTTACTTCATTTAGAGCATCCACATTGTAGAGGATTACCCATCCTCTTAACACCCTCTCTCCTATAAGAGGATGTCCTCTACAATGTGGGAACAACATAGATGATCCTCTTATTTAGAGGATGTTGAGTACATCCTCTAATTTTAGAGGAATAAGAGTATAGGCCCTTGTGCCCATTACTCAATTCTTCTATGCCATGTGTATTTTATATATATATTAAATTTTATTTTATTTTTCTAATTCAAAAATTAATATTCCATGTTATATATATTAAAAAATATATATAACATGGAATATTATGTTATTAATTATGTATCACATTTTAATTTTATAAGTTTCATGTATTTTTTTCTCATGTATCTTGTGTTATTAATTATGAAATTTATATCTCTTCAAAAAAAAAAAATTATGAAATTTATATGTTTTTAATTATGAATTTTATTAAGTAGTCTTTTTATGAATTAAATTTATTATTTTGTTAATTATTATAACAATATGTGATTCATAGTATTAAATTATAAATAAAATAAGATGAAGATGATCCTCTACAATGTGGAGAAAAAATAAAAGAAATGAAGAGGAGGGGGATGGAGATAGTGGAAAATGAGGTGGATGAAAGAGAGGATGAGGTGTCACAAAAATAGAAGGAGAGAGAAAAAATAAGAGGAGGTGACCCTCCTCTACAATGTACATGCTCTTAGGGTCTCAAATTGATATTTTGAAATAGATCTCTCAAATTCATTAGACTTGATTATTGGTTTTAGTAATCTCCACATCCATTAAAATTAGAGTCATTTTTCTAAGTATAAATAATTAAGAGTATGTAGGTTTTCTAATAATTGTGCCTAAACTTTGCATACAGGTACAAAGATGCGCAGACGATAGATCAATCTTGATCACAACCTACGAGGGAAACCACAACCACCCATTACCACCGGCAGCCATGGCAATGGCTTCAACCACGTCGGCGGCAGCAAGCATGCTCCTATCGGGGTCAATGCCAAGTGGCGACGGGCTGATGAACCCGAATTTCCTAGCCAGGACAATACTCCCTTGTTCATCAAGCATGGCCACCATTTCGGCGTCAGCCCCCTTTCCAACTGTCACATTGGACTTAACACATTCACCAAACCCTCTCCAACAAATACAAAGGCCAAATGCCCCACAAATTCCTCCCAATTTTTTGGCCTCAATGCCTCACATCTTTGGCCAAGCTTTGCTTAACAACAACAATCAATCCAAATTTTCTGGTCTACATACCACCTCATCCTCTCAACCAATCGACCCCACCCAATTCCAACCACCTAATAATAATAATAATAATCAAAACCCGGGATTCGCCGACACTTTAAGTGCTGCGACAGCCGCCATAGCCTCCGATCCTAACTTCACAGCCGCCTTAGCGGCCGCTATCTCCTCAATCATCGGTGGTGGTGGTGGTGGTGGTAGTGGGGCCGGCCGGGAAAATAACAACAACAACAACAATAATGTAGCCGGAAACTCCCCTAGTAGTGGTGGTGCAACTACTAGTGACAATAATAATAATAATAATGACAACGTTACTACTACTTCTAGTAGTAGCATGCAACAACAATAATAGAAATAAATAAATAAAGCGATCCAAGAGTAAGAGTTAAATTAATTAGTTGTCTCACTTCTCTTCATTGCGTGGGTTAATTATATTAATTAGAAGAAGCTAAGGAAGAGATATTTTAGGTGTTAGGAGATGGAGATCCAGAGGCACAATAGATTCACGACACTCATCAGTCCCTCATACGTGTTTATACTCTTACGTTCTTTCTTTCTTTCTTTTCTTTATACTTTCTTATTTTTGATCGAGTGGGTCCAAATTAATAAGACTTACGCAAAACAAATTCATTCTTTAATTACCTTACTCATTATTTCGGAATATTTTGTTATTTTCTTTCAAATGATTTTGATCATTTTAATTTCATTCGTTATGTTGTCTTATGGGTCTATGGTTGCTAAAACAAAGGATCTTTTTACATGAAGATATATAGCATGCATGAGAATATATATTATTGCCATCAATTGAATTCCTCTAAGGAAATGTTTAACTTTCCAGTAAGTTTTCCTTGTTACTAATTACGAGTACATTCGTCGCGTACATACCCGTGACGGATGAATATCACTCAAAAACATACGGAGTAGATCTTTATTTAACTCGTCACAAATTGAGATATAATCGTCAAAAACAATTTGAGTTTTTGGGGTGACCGTAGTAGTGCAAACATGAAGAATTCAGCAAGTACGTATGCGTATTTCAGGGAAATATATGTGATGTAGTAGTGTAGTAGCTACAACATGTTGTTCTTACACTAGTCTTTACTCAAAGGTTGGTTTATTAATTACTCATACGTATAGATAACGTATTGTTGTTAAAATCAAGATAATGTAAATTAAATGAGGTACGTATAGTAGATGGGGACAAAATTCGATGTTGATCTTTTATTTTCATCTCTTTCAGCAATTTAGTGATTAGAATATGAATATGAATGGTCCAAGCATGCAAGCAATCTCGAAGACCTAAGAAGAAAGGTAGTAGACGTTTGAAACAAGAAATTTTGGATTTTTAATTAAATAAATTAATCGAATCAGAAATGTACGTAGTCGTAGTCGTAGTGTAGTGTAGGAAAATGCCAAGTCCAAGGTATATCTTTCTTCTTCTTCTTCTTCAACTTCGTCTTAAATCTAGGTCAACGCTTCAAGCGAGTAGGAGTTAGCCACGTTTCACCATGATGAAGCTTTACTTGCTTGGTAGGCGTATTAGGGTGATAATATACACACACGTATATAAGATTTCGTTTTCGTTTGGTTCACAATAGAAAGATGGAGTTACCGAGAACTTAAATTCACATGAATTTATATTTCGGGTGAATTACGAAAATATTGTTTGGTTGTCTAGGAAATTAATTTATGTGGGAAATTGTACACACCGAGGGAAACTCGATGAGCAACTTTGTTCCACATTATGCAGGAACTGAAATTTCCTAGGAAGTTGCAATTCCCATGAAATAGGCAACCAAATACTATCTCAACCAAACACTATCTCAATTCCCATGATTTAAGAGGGCAACCAAACGACCATAAATATATGTATTCTAATTAAAACAGTATCTATATTTCAAAAAATAAAAAAAATTATATTTCATGTGAGTAGGAATATGATATAATTTTACGGTAATTGTATTGTTATATATACTTCGTATCTGTTAGAAGATTGTAAATATCTTCTAGGATTGGTTGCGAAACTATCCTATACACGTCTAATGCTTTTGTATATACTGAAATATTTATTTTACTATTATTTGGTTGAGATAAGAGTATAGTCAAAGAAAATTTGTAATCTATTTTTTGTAATCTTTAGTTTTTTTTGAGCGAAGATCAATTTCATTAATAATAAATCATACGACATCTACAAATGATATCAAATTGAACTGAATACAGATTTGTAAAAAATAAATAAAAAACATTATAGAGACAGAGATTATCACTATTAGAATAACACGCTTATACATCTGATGATATAGTCTTCAAAATAATGAACTTTCCCTATTTTGATAAATAATAGACCGAGGTCTGACCTCAATTGTATTACCATATACATAGAAATTCAACCCCACAAAAAAATAGGAACAAATCCATCAATTGATGAGAACAAATCTTCAAAAGTGAGAGACAAAAGTTTATTAATGAAATATATTCAGAGAAAATTTGTAATCTAAGGGGATGTTTGGTAAATGGCGGATCCGTCAAAAATTGGCATATTGAGAGCAAATAGCGGATTTGACCAACAAATATGCCAATTGTAGTGTTTGGTAAATGACGGTTTGTAATAGCATATTGGGGTCGAATATGCCGTTTTGCAATATGCTGGTAGGAGCAGCATATTGAGTTGGCGGATTGCTTTTTTTTTTTTTACCTCCCTACCCTTTAGCAATTTAAACCATACTTTCATTATTTCTACTTTCGTTATTCTAAACTCTTTTATAGAATTCACATTCTAAGTACATTTTCCTCTCTTCGATTTTTTATGCATGAATTTGATATGCAATTATATGCTCCGATCGAGACTTAAGAAACTCAAGAAACATTAACTCTCTGTGATAATATTTGTTCATCTTTAATGGCTAATAGAAGAAAACAACGATATTAGTCATTAAAATTGTTGGTGTGATGTATATTGATTATTGACGTATATTTAATCAAAAAATTAGTTAGGTCCTTTTTTGTCATTTTACAAATTAGTTAAACAATCCGCTAATCTAAAGAGCTAATTACCAAACACTATTTAAAAAATTCTGCTAATCGAATCTGTCAGTCAAACCTGCCAATTGATTCTGCTAGTCAAATCTGCTTTTTAAATCTGCTTCTGCTAATATCATTCCGCTGTTTACCAAACAGGGCCTAAATTTTGTAATCTTTAGTTTAGTGTTACTAGTTGTATGACTAATCTACAAATTCATTTCTCAAGTCCATGCGTGAATTTCTCTAACCGTACCTAAACTGAAAGTAAAGTCAACTAATTCAATTAGTTAAAATAAATTTATGGTAAAACTGTGTCAAAGAACAATTTGTATAAAATTAGGGTAAGTGTTCGATGTATATGGAGGAGGGGGAGTATTGAATTGGTGAAGAAAAATCCAAGTATTGAATTTGACTTTCCGTGCAGAAATTGACGTCAACAAACACCTGCTCACCCCCCAATCAATGCGATAAATTAAACTTAACTGATGTTATAACTACGGAGTATATTTTATTTTTGCTATTAGAGGAGCTTATATTATATTTAAACGACGAACATGAAAGGGAGTGGTGGGATTATATGGTGATCTTGCAACCAAGCCGTACTTGATCAAATCCTACATTTAATCTTACTCTTCCCATTATGTCAATTGAGTCAACGATACATGTGCTTCCATGTGTTTCTTAACGCTCACTTTTTATCCGTTGTATTGTTAAAATGGGTCAAGTATTATTGATTCTTTAATTTAGATAGGTAAATACAAAGCAACGTTGTTTTCAAGGTTATCTCCTCTTGCTTCCACATAAATGATTATTTTACTCGTTATAACAAAATGCCGGATATCTCTGCTACATACGAAGTAAATAAAAGTCAAACCCACAGGAAATTGAATTAACTGTGAGTGTGTGTAATAATGTAAAAGGATGAATAACTAATGAATCAAATAATAAATACTAGTATTACGTCTGTGAGAACTTGCGAGGTTAAATGATTTCCCTACTAACACGTACACAATTAGCATTTGATTATGTATTGTCATTTAACGAAGGTAAATGTTAGAATATATGACTTGAAGATGGAGTTTCCTAATTTGGTGTTTTATCTCGCATTTATGGAAATACTAGTAAATTAAAGTGTGTACATGTACAAACTATACTTCCTCCTCATTTCCATAATCTTCCCCTTTTTTTTGCACAAAAATTAAGAAGAGAATTTTTTTTTGATTAAAGTAAGAAAAAGTGGGACTTGTGAGTAAAAGAAAGAATAAAGAATTGAAGGAAGAATAAAAAAATGATTAAAGTACAACCCAAAAATAGAAAGAGGGAAGATGAGTAAACTAGTGTCAATAAGAAAATAGGGAAGATCATGGAGACCAGAAGGGAGTATATGTTATTTTGTCCCACATGGAAAAATTAGAAAAGGTGAGGGGATCCTATTCATAAACTCTCCCATCCCGTTCATTTATTTGTCTTTTATATTCATTATGAGGAATATTTTAATCAAAGACAAACAAATGAATGGAACGGAGAGAGTAAACAGGAGTCTCCCCTCCACCTTAGAAGTCATTCAAAAATATTTGAGTCTCTTAAGTCATTACTAAAAGAGAGCTCATACAGAAACGGAAGTGAAGATGTAGGCATCTAGCAAGCGGCCAAAGAACAAATGAAAATTATAAAACTATTCTACTAAATAATTTATTCAGATTTATAAAAACAATATTTAGCCAACTTGTATTGTTTACTCGTACTTTACTACGGAGTATAAACAACACTGATCAATATAAAATAACATTCATAATAATTTATTCAATATATACTAATATGTCTAGAACAAAAAAAAGTGGAGAGACTCTTATGGAATATAGAAGATTCCCGTGAATTCCATGGGCAAAAGAACTAGTTTCAAAATCAAAAACTAACCCTCACTAATAACCTAGGTTGCACCGACACGGACACGGATACGGACACGGATACGTATCGGACACGAGACACGGCGCTAAGATTTTTTCAAGACACGTGGACACGGCAAAAAAAGACAATATGTATAGCGAAATAAAGGGAATTTTAAGCTCTTTATAACGAACATTTAAATTTTGGTCACTTATAAGGCCACAAAGAAAGAAGTAATGAACTAATACATCACTGTCGATTGTCGCAGAGGAGCACCGGTCAGGGTCGCCATCGGCATCGGAGTTGGAGCCGGTGTTGGGGTCGGGTTCAGGTGAAAAGGGTTGTTGAAACTTGAAAGGAGGTAATAAGGGGATGGTTGGCGGCGGGTGTGTTTGAAAAGAGGAAAGTTTTTTTTTTTTTTGGTCCTGAACCGTGTCCTAAATGTGCCGGTCCGTGTCCAATACGTATCCGTTTTTTTTTAAAAAAAAATCAGACACGGTTTTTGGTGTGTCCGACATGATATCCGACACGGATACGTCACAAATGAGGCGTGTCCGTGCAACCTAGCTAATAACGACTTTTCAACTCAAACGACTTTTCACTCACGGAATTACCAAAATTTCAACATGTAGGACTTTTCAATCCAACAAACGTGCCCCCACCCTCTACCCCCCAACCCGCACCATCTACCACATCCCCATTGTGCCCTTTGCCCCAACATCCACCATGACCACCCACGCCAAATTAAACACGACGTCTACAAACCAAAAATTCTGATGAACTTCTTAGCCACCTCTAACCCTCACATTTTCCCCTTCCCAAATCCTATGTCACTGCCTTACGTGACTCGAATTGGAATGCCACCATTCTATGAGTTAGTTTAATGTTCTTATGGCTAACAAAACATGAGAGCTTGTCCCTCGTCCTGCTAATATTAGCATTGTTCGTTGTATGTGGTTATTTCGTCACAAATTTAACTCTGATGGTGCCCTTCAGCGCTATAAAGCCGCCTCCTGGGTAGCGGTAAATCCCAGCAGGTTGGCGTTGATTGTGACAACACTTCCAGTCCAGTGGTTAAACCGACTACTATTCAAATTGTTCCCAACCTTGTTGTCTCTCGTAAATGGCCCATTCACCAACCGGGTGTCAAAATTGCGTTCTTACATGGTGATTTGGCATCTGGCTGAAACTCTATATATGAATCAACCCTTGGGTTTTGTTAACCAGGCATGTCTGAATCACGTTTGCCTTTTGCGCAAATCTCTATATACGGCCTGAAACAAGCCCTCTATATGTGTCTGGTATCAACGATTTGCTAACTTTTTTTGTCGCAGGGGTTTCACATCAGTAAATGTGATGCCTCATTATTCATCTACCGACAACGTCACGATTGTGCCTGTCTTTTATGATATGTTGATAATATTGTCTTTATAACATCCTTAACCAGCCTCTTATACCTCATCATTGCAGCCTTTTTTCGGGTGAGTTCTCAATGATTGATTTAGGTGTTATAAGTTAGTTTCTCGGTATCAAAGTGACGCGCTACAACAATGGCCTCTTCTTGTCCCAAACCCAATGTGACAATGTCATCTTTGTTCGTGCTTCTATGACGAGCTGTAACCCATCTGTCATACCAGTTGAGGTAGGCTCCAAACTCAGTGTTGGTGATGGGCTTGCTTTCAAAGATCCACAGCTTTATCGTCGCCTTGTCGGTGCTGATATCTTACCATTACTCGACCTGATATCTCGTATGTCGTCCGCTAGATTTGTCTATTTATGCACGACCCACGTGAGCCTCATTTCCATTTCATTAAACGTGTCTTGCGCTAGACACGCTACGTTAAGGGTAATATTGATCATGGGCTCCACATTGGCATCTCCACGTCCCACAAGCTTACTGAATGCCTACTCGCTCGGACGGTGACTGGTAGGATGTTCCGTTTCTCGGTGCCTCCCTCCGGCTATTGTGTTTACCTAGGCAATAGCCTAGTTTCTTGGTCTTTCTAACGCCAACCTACTGTTACTCGTTCTAGCACTGAGGCCGACAGAGTATCAAGACGTAGCTAATCTTGTTGCTGAAACCACATGGTTGCGTAACCTTTTAGTTGAGCTTCACGTTTCCCTTCGTCATTCTACACCCGTTTTCTATGATAACAATTTAGCAATCTATCTCCCTAATAACCTAGTCAAACACCAATGCACCAAGCATATTAAGATAGACATTCACTTCGTTCGCGAGAAAGTTCAACTTGGTCTCATCCGGGTGCTTCAGGTCCCTTCGAAAATCAATATGCCGACATATTCACCAAAGGCCTCCCACGACATCGTTTCTCATCGTTTAGGTCCAGCCTGAGCGTTTCTTCTCCTCCCACTCCGACTGCGGGGTGTTAATAACTGTAATTATAACTTGTAATTAGTTCTACCCTTTGGTTTAGCTTTAACCCTTCATTTACATTCCCTTTGTATGGACTACTATTTGATAGAGTTATTTGTAGATGACGTTTTATCTTAGATAATGTTTATGGTTTATGTATCCTATTGTCTATCTAATTGTAGTCTTTGTATTTAGCTAGCTTACGTTAATTGTGTTTGATAGGCAGTCTAATACTCTTATTCTCTAGTATAAATGTAACGTCTTTACATCAATAATAATTACGATTCAACTTCTACATGGTATCAGAGCAATTCTGATCCTACCAAAAAAAACAACTCCAAAAATCCCACGTGCAAGCAGGAACTCTTTAGCCTCAAATTTCTAAAAATTCCATTCCTTTTTTTTCAAACTTCTTTCACCATGTCACATCACGTTTATAATTTATCCGTTGCTCCTTCGGAAACTTTACCCGATGAAATCAATAAAAAAACCTTCCCTAACCCGGCATATAACACTTGGTTTCGGGCAAGACAAACTAGTTCTCGGTGCCTTGGCGGACACTCTTCCAAAATCCGTTTCTCACCCGACCCACCAACCTAACACTCTTTGGCTCCTTGACTCAGGCGCCTCTCATCATATTACTACCGATCTCTCCAACCTTGCCCATCACTATCCTTATGATGGCACCGACGAAATCGTAATAGGTAACGGATCGGGTCTCTCGATCCACAATTATGGTTCCACCACTATAACCTTCTCTATTACTTCATTTGCTCTCAAAAACGTTTTTCATGTTCCTCATATGCATAAAAATATTATCTCTGTTTCTCAATTTTGCAATGACAATTCCGTTTATATTGACTTTTCTTCCTCTTTTTTCAATGTTAAGGACATTCGGACGGGCAAACTTCTTCACACGGGCAAAGCTAAAGACGGTGTCTACTATTGGCCCACTTCACCCTCACCCCAAATACACTCCACGACACTCCCTACCGTCGACCCCCATCATCGTTTTGGTCACTCGTGTCTACCTATCCTTAAATCTATTTTATCCAGTTTTTTAATAATTTCAAACTTGTCACGGATCCGTGCAATTCGTGCTTTCAATTTAAAAGCACGAAACTTCCCTTTAGTACTTCGAGTCTTACCAGTCTATTTCCACTTCAAATTATTTTTAGTGATTTATGGACGTCTCCTATTTTATCCCAAGATTGTTTGAAGTATTATGTTATTTTTTGTTGATCACTTTACTAAATTCACTTGGCTTTATCCTTTAAAGAAAAAAAATATGATACCTATTCCACTTTTGTTAATTTTAAAACGTTTGTCGAATTTTTTTTCTCGCGACCCATTATCACTTTTTACTCCGACAATGGAGGTGAATTTGAAAAACTTAAACTTTTTTTTACGAGTCATGGAATACAACATCATCTCACCTCCCCTCCTCATACACCCGAACATAATGGGTTCGCTGAAAGACGACACCGACACATCGTTGACACCGGTCTAACATTGCTTGCTCAGTCGTCCATGCCCGACCGATATTGGCCCTTTGCATTCCACACCGCGGTTTATTTAATAAATCGTATGCCCACTCCCGGACTTAACATGTCCACCCCTTATGCAAAACTATTTGGTAAGATTCCTAATTATTCTAATTTTCATAGCTTCGGGTGCCTTTGTTACCCGTGGCTTCGTCCGTATACTTCTCACAAAATGGACCCTCGGTCCGTTCCTATTAGAATAAACCGCGGTGTGGAATGCAAAGGGCCAATATTAGTCGGGCATGGACGAGTGAGCAAGCAATGTTAGACCGGTGTCAACGATGTGTCGCTCAGCCAAAAAAGTCCACTCCCGGACTTAACATGTCCACCCCTTATGCAAAACTATTTGGTAAGACTTCTAATTATTCTAATTTTCATAGCTTCGGGTGCCTTTGTTACTCGTGGCTTCGTCCGTATACTTCTCACAAAATGGACCCTCGGTCTGTTCCTTGCGTTTTCGTCGGTTATTCTCCATCTCAACACTCTTACCTACGTCTTGACCCAAAAACAAACCGCATTTACTCTTCCCATCATGTCCGATTTGTAGAATCAAATTTTCCTTTTTCAAAACATGACCCACCAGCCTCTCA
The DNA here is from genome assembly GCA_958450325.1 of Agrostemma githago. Lineage (NCBI taxonomy): Eukaryota > Viridiplantae > Streptophyta > Magnoliopsida > Caryophyllales > Caryophyllaceae > Agrostemma > Agrostemma githago. Next base: position 72,266,317 of record OY288247.1, on the reverse strand, counting down.
TATCCCTCATTTGACTCCTGCTGATTGGTTTTCAGTAAACCAATCAAATCAATCCCCTTCCCCTACCCAGAATTACCCCTCCTCTCCCCACCACCTTCTTCATCTCCCGCCCCCACCGTCATCCACCGTCCCACCCACGCCCGCCGCCGCCCCTACTATCGATGTCCAGCCCCCGGTCGCCGTCGCCCCCATGACCGTCCCCCCTCCGCGTCTACCACCGGCAGGTCCGCCCCTCTCCCTCACCCACCTCGCCTGGCCCATCCCTCCACCCTACTAGTTCGTCTGCATCCCTGTCCCCCTCCGCCACCCTGCAACACTTCCCTCCCACTACCCTTCCGCCGCCGTCAACCACCGCCTCGCCCGACTCCACTACCTCATCTGCTGCCTCTGTCCCTCCACTCTCAACACGGGCCTCAACTCGTGTGTCCAAACCTTCTCTCCGTCTTAACTTATCAGCCCAATTAACTTCTCCCGAACCAACCTCGGTCAAACAGGCTCTAGCCGATCCTGTTTGGCACACCGCTATGGAAACCCAACATCAAGCTCTCCTTTCTAACAAAACTTGGGATATAGTTCCACCGTCCCCATCCTACAATATTGTCGGATGTAAGTGGTTTTTTCAAACGAAATATAAGCCCGACGGTTTCCTTGATAAACACAAAGCACGTCTCGTGGCCAAAGGTTTTCACCAAAGACCTGGTCTCGACTATACTGAAACCTTTATCCCAGTTATTAAGCCCGCCACGGTTCGATTACTATTGAGTCTTGCTATAACTAAGAGTTGCCCCTCTGACACTCAACATAAATGATGCCTTCCTTCAAGGCACCCTCCAAGAAACAGTTTACATGTCCCAATCACCCGGGTTTAAGGATCCGGCCCGCCCGGACCATGTTTGTCGCCTTAAAAAAACCATTTATGGCCTTAAACAGGCTCCCCGAGCCTGGTATACAGAATTGCGAACCCATCTCTTACGACTTGGTTTCGTCAATTCCGTCACGGATGCGTCTCTATTTATTTTTCCTAATCCTAACCCGATTTATGTTCTAGTTTATGTTGATGATATTATTATCACAGGTGCTTCTCGTGACTCGGTCACGTCTTTTATCAAGTCTCTTGCAGATCGCTTCTCTCTTAAAGACCTTGGTGATTTATCCTATTTTCTCGGGGTTGAATGTCAACCTTGTCCGGCTGGTCTCTTTCTAAGTCAACATAAGTATATTTTAGATGTCTTGGCCCGAGCCAAGTTGTCCGATGCCAACCCAGACACTACACCACTTGACCTGTTACTCAAACATAAGCTTCATGAACGACCCGGTACCCCTCATGATAATCCGACCGAATTTCGGGCCCTCCTCGGTGCACTTCAATATTTGTCCTTAACTCGTCCCGATATTGCGTTCGCGGTCAATAAGTTATCTCAGTTCATGCATGCTCCTACTACAACTCATTGGACCGCCCTTAAGCGATTACTTCGTTATCTCGCCGGTACACCTACACATGGAATCACGATTTTCCGTGATTCACCCCTTGCTCTTCACGCTTACTCAGATTCCGATTGGGCTGGAGATCGCTCTGACTGGACCTCGACAGGTGCTTATATGGTCTTCCTTGGCCGCAACCTGATTTCTTGGAGTTCCAAGAAACAAACCTCGACCTCTCGTTCCTCGACCGAGGCTGAATATAGGGCCGTTGCTAATGCTACGGCCGAGCTTACTTGGTTAGCTAACCTTTTACTAGAAATTCGTGTAAAGCTTCCGCAGGCTCCTGCTATTTACTGTGATCTGATAATCTCGGGACTGTCAGTTTCGCTGCTAATCCCGTTTTCCACTCTAAAATGAAGCATCTCGCCATTGATTATTATTTTATTCATGAAAAGGTGCGGTCTGGTTTTCTCCGGGTCGTTCCTATAGCTAATGATGATCAGTTAGCCGATGCGTTAACGAAGCCGCTTCCTCGTGACCAGCTTCAAATGCTACTCTCCAAAATTGGACTCGCTCCTAGGCCGTCCATTTTGCGGGGATGATAGAGTTATTTGTAGATGACGTTTTATCTTAGAAAATGTTTATGGTTTATATATCCTATTGTCTATCTAATTGTAGTCTTTGTATTTAGCTAGCTTACGTTAATTGTGTTGGATAGGTAGGCTAATACTCTTATTCTCTAGTATAAATGTAACGTCTCTACATCAATAATAATTACGATTCAACTTCCGCACTATTGACGGTAAAGCTTGATGTAATGACTACTATAAGTAGAAGGCTTGTATGCAGTACATTTGACTTAATTATGGTGTTATCTAACCTGGCCCAAAACCAAGCAACATAGTCCTACATCCCAATGAAGCTTGGGTCATGGTGACATGTTGTGGCCCGTGGGTTTCCTTTTTCTTGTTTAAATAAAAGAAAGAAATCAGAAAACTCCTGGGCTTAAAATACTCGCATTTATCCAACTACCACTCTACTCTCTATCTCTCTCAGTCTCTCTCTATATATACAGACTTGCAATTCCTGAAGAGCAGTTGTCCAACATCATCATCATCATCATCATCATCATCTTTTCTCCAAAAAATTGGTGAGCGTTTGATTAGTTATTTATACGGTAATACTACTGTATTCATTTATGATTTATTTCATCTTATGGAGTTTATATTATGCAGTAACTTAGCTTGCATAGCTGCATGTGTCTATTTATTAAATTAAGCTTACAAGTAAATAGCGTTGATTTTAAATTTGGTATTTTATGCATCTTTCTCTTCTTTGATTCAGTATAATAAGCTACAGAAGTAGATATAATACTACTGTTTTTATTGTCTTGTGCTTTTTGTTAGTTTATTTGATTTATTTTGCAGCAAAAACTCTCACACTATCTACTACAGTCTACAGTATGTGGTTTCCATGCAATTTTTGGTTTTTGTTTTTTTGGGTTTTTAATTTTGTTGGGGTTTTATGTATGTTGGGTAGCTATTGAGGCAGATCAGAAATGAAAAGAGGAAGCTAAGTAATGCATGCATTCAGGAATCATCTAAATATCTAATATTATCCATTGTTGTAATGAAAACTTGGTCTGATCTGTAATCTGTTGCATGCATGTAATGTTAGATAGATGAGATAGATAGGGTTACATACCCAGTTTCCAATTTTAAATTACGCTGCGCAGTTGCATGTTCATTCTGATGCGATAATGTCTGAGTTCACCGGTAAGAATCAAACCTCTGCTCACATGGTTGGTTAGTTGGAGTATGGAGTATGGCCTTAGGGACGAATCTAGAATTTTGGGGTAGCGAGTGTTGATCTTTGCTAGTTGCTACTAGTACTAGTGGCTAGCTAGATTAACCCCGTGGAGTAGGAGAGTTCATACCACTTGAGCTGAACCTAACTCGATAACTCTATATACGCTTCTTGTATTGTGTTTTTTGGTTGGATACTGGATAGTTACGTTCATAGTAATTCATTACATTTAGCTCTGATCTACATTCAATTCAGGTAATTAAACATGGTTAATTACAAGGCGCTGGTGATCCCGCTGTTTATTTCCATTCTATTATTGTTTCCCATTGTCCTCTCTGCACCCGATGACGGCCTTCTTAGAATTGGATTGAAAAAGAGAAAAAGGGATCAAAACAGGCGAATAGCAGCAGGCACAGGCAGGGAGGAGGTGTTGAAATCTTCTGTTGAAAACTATCTACTTGGCAATAATAACTTCAAGAATTTTGAGGGTACGGATATGGATATGGATATGGATATCGTTGCCCTCAAAAACTACAAGGATGCTCAGTACTTTGGGGAGATTGGTATTGGCACTCCACCTCAGAAGTTCACTGTAGTTTTCGATACGGGTAGTTCTAACTTGTGGGTACCATCGTCCAAGTGCTTCTTCTCAGTGAGTTTATTGCATTGCCTTCGTCTTTATTCTGCTTTTAATTTCCATCTACCTAATTTCTCTTTTATTTTCAAGCTTGCATGTTACGTCCATCCCACCTACAAGGCTACGGCATCCCACACTTACAAGAGAATTGGTTTGTGCATTCTTCCCTGCAACTTCTTCAACTCTTTTACTTACTATGCTTAGTACTCCGTATTAATAGAATATAAACGGACCTCAACCATCACCTTAAGTTTGGGTTGAATTAGTTGAATTGGTTTCGTAACATGGTATCAGAGGTCATAGGTCATGAGTAGTTACACTGACAGCCCCAATATCTCGAACTCTCAAGTGGAATCTTAGCACATGGTACAGGGAGCTTGTGCACTCTAACCACTCTTCAAGACATTCGAGTGAGGGGGCGTAATAGAATATAAACGGACCTCAACCATCACCTTAAGGTTTTGGTTGAATTGGTTTCATAACACGTATAATATAACCGCTGTCTTGCAGTATGACTTATATACACTAGGGAATAATCAATTTCAGGTAAATAATCACTAATCATCGATCCGCCCACTCAATATGTTCATATGTGTGATGATGTAGTTCATATTGATCTAATATTTTGTGGGTTTTTCTATGGTGTACCCTCCCAACTTTTTGCTTTTCTATGATATGCTCCGTAACTTTTGAATCTGTGCTAGAAAATTGATACAAGTAGTTTTTTTTTTTTCTTTTCAAATTGAAGATCTTGTAAAGATAGTGGAGATATTTTTTTTCATCTTTATATTAGGCAAATAAATAATTTTTGATGATTCAGGGAAACGGGCTGCAATTCAGTATGGTACTGGAGCTATATCTGGCCACTTCAGCAGAGATAATGTGGAGGTTGGTGACCTCATTGTACAGAACCAGGTGAGTGATGCACTTAGCTCATTCTTTTGAACTGGCTCTGTAATCTGACTGCGTCCAAGAAACTTGCTTTATACATACAGTATCTGTATATCAGGAATTTATAGAGGCAACCAGCGAACCTGGCACTACATTTTTGTTTGGCCAATTTGATGGTATACTTGGCTTGGGCTTTCAAGAGATAGCAATCGGAAATTCTGTGCCAGTCTGGTAATCACTGCCGCTTCACCATGAAACAACCTCTTTTTTTGTTCGAATGAGGTATATTAATTAGTATATACATTGTGTTGCAGGTACAACATGATGGAACAAGGGCTTGTGAAGGAGCCAGTATTTTCATTTTGGCTAAACCGTAACCAAGAAGAGGAAGAAGGCGGTGAAATTGTATTTGGCGGGGTTGACCCAAACCACTTCAAAGGAGAACACATATACACTCCTGTGACGAGGAAAGGTTATTGGCAGGTATTTGCATGATACTGAGTCATTAAATTAGTAAGGCGTGTTAATTACTCTAGTTTAATTGATCGTTGTGTTGGCAGTTTGACATGGGTGATGTTCTTATCAATGGAAAATCAACAGGTACACGGTATACAGCCTTTCTAAAAGCCGGGGTCAATTTCATGTATATATATATATATATATATATATGTTATCTTATTCACGCAGTTAACCAATCATGGCTGCCATTTTATTCAGGGTACTGCGCTGGTGGATGTGCAGCTATAGCAGATTCCGGCACTTCATTGTTAACTGGTCCTACGGTTGGAACATATTCTCATCTTTAATCATAGCTATAAACATTCCCTGAGTAGCATATGAGGGTTTCGGGCCGCTGAAAAGCTAACCTTATAATGTGAATTGCTAGTTTCGTAAGTACATTGAAATAATTTTCTTATATGCCAATTGCTTATTGAATTTAATGTAGGCAATCATTGCTCAAATAAACCTTGAAATTGGAGCTTTAGGCGTTGGCGTTGCAAATAAGGAGTGCAAGGCTGTCGTAAACCAATATGGCAAAACTATGGTTAATCTTCTGATTGCACAGGCAAGTAAAACATGCATATTTGGTGAACAATTCAAATAATGATGGCAGTCGATATCTTCATTATGTTTCGCTGAATTTATCCATTCCACTAACCAGGAATCTCCCAAAATGGTCTGCTCCCGAATTGGTCTCTGCACATTTGATGGCGCACAAAGTGTAAGGTAGGCGTACGACAGGAAGATCTCGCTTCATCATTTCCCGTCTTTAATGTATATGTGTATGAGCTTACAATAACAGTATCTCAATGTATATTTTTCTATTAGTCCGTATATTCTAGAGTATTAATATTTTTTAGTGCTCTTAAATTTTAGTATTCATCAAAAGAATTAATGCTGTGTTGTAGCATGGGGATCGAGAGTGTGGTGGATAGGGATTCTTCTGAAAACCCATCGGGTGGACCACGTGATGCTATGTGCTCGGCCTGTGAGATGTCTGTTGTGTGGATGCAGAATCAAATTCAGCAAAATGCGACCCAAGATCGGGTGATAAGTTATGCCGACGAGGTGGGTGTTGGTGAAAGCACTAGATAGTTGTTATCATTATTCATACATATAAGAAAAATGGTGTTTTTCTGAGTGCTCATATGTGTTGTATGAAAACTTTGCAGCTGTGTGATCGGATCCCAAACCCAGTGACAGAATTAGTCGTTGACTGTAACCTTATTTCACGGATGCCTCCAGTTTCGTTTACTATTGCTGGCAAACAATTTGAACTCACTCCGGAGGAGGTACCTACCCACATACTCTACTCTCATGTTGTGTATCCTTCATGCTGACAATGCAAATGGGTTACTCCAATTGAATTTGAATCGGATTACAGTGGGTATGGTGGCCTTATTGGGTAAATATCACCCTCCTAGGTAATTTGGGCTTGTGTAGGGTCCTAATCTCAACAGGGGTACCCAGCGAATCGCAAATCGTTAAGAGCGAATTCTATCACACAACACATTCTATAAGTGCAAGCTGCAAATCAGAGACGTGTATTCGTAGCGAATCCGGTAACCATGTGTTCACTTAGCCTTAGGTGCCGTGTCGCATGTCTGGCACACACTTCGACACTCCACTTTAAGCCAAAAAACATGAAAATTCTTCCCAAGCCGTATCCAACACTTGGACACACACCGGGTTCCAAGAGTCAGAATGACACAGATTCAAGTTATATGTTAAAAGATCAAGTAAAAAGTCACAAACTTTTTATTATTACCCCCCATAGTACTCATTGTACATTCTCTCATTTGTTTGATTGTACTCTCAGTATGTACTCAAGATCGGAGTGGGACCTTTGACACAGTGCATTAGCGGATTCAGTGCTATGGATATCGCTCCTCCACGCGGTCCTCTCTGGTAAATTATCTACCCTTTTATCACATTCGATGGGTTTTGAGTCTTGTGACTTGTGGTGATGATGTATGGATGTGTTTGGAGGGTCTTTATTCACCTTAAAATATATACATACACATGTGCAGGATTCTTGGAGACGTGTTTATGGGACGTTACCACACTGTGTTTGACCATGGTAATCTTAGGGTTGGATTTGCGGAAGCTGCATAGTTTTACCTCACGCTTTTATCGTTCTCTTTGTTCTATGTTCTATGTTGTCCCTAAGCCTTGGCCGATAGTTTCACTTGTGAACTCAGGCTCGAACCATATGGTTTATGGTTGTGTACTTGTGTTAATACTGTCTGTAGAAAGACGGATGATATCGTCCTTGCTGCACCCTTGTATAAAACACCAGAAAGTACATTTGCGTTGAATAATGTGTGGGCGATGTCACAATTGAGTCCCCTGTCATGAGCTGAAAGCTGAGCAGTTTTTTTTCGATAGATACAAACAACTCCGTGTTTGCTTAAAACTTGCAACTGAACCCGTTAATGGAAAACCATGAATAAAACTCGTCTGCAACGTCTATATCACATTGAAGATAACTATAAATGAGTGAGGATGGCTAATTAAATCGATGATAGTACAAAATAAAAACGAAGGAAGCAACGTAATATAGGAAATTTCAGAAAAGATTGTTAGGCCGGGTTTCGAAGTTCATAGTCGATTCCGGAGCTCTTGGTTTTCAGCAAGCAAGCGGTCATATTCGAGAAGCAGTACTTCAGATTGTTTCCTGAGAGCCTCGACAGTGGCCTCGTACGTGCTTGCCTCCTTGATCTTGTCTTCAAGTTCCGACTCCATGTGCCTGATCATATCCTTGAATGTGTTTACCTGCATCTCTCTCGCTTTCACCTCCTCTGGACCTGCGAATTTCACGTCTGACTTCTTCACCGTTTCCATCGTCTTCCTTCTTAGTTGTGTTGAGTGAAATTAATTAAGCTTGATTCATGGAAATAGAAGACAATAAATGAAGAGAATAGAAGATTGAGGAAGATTTTTATGTTCAATATTTTTGTGTGTGTTTTCAGTACGTTAAGACTCTTTCTTTTAAGGAAGAGAGTTGAGCTACATACTGGGTAATACCCAGTGTACAATCAGATTGTCCATAGGACACTTCAATTACTCTTAGTCTATTTTGACTCTACACTACAATACTCTGTACACCCTATACATTGAGCATTGTGCATTGAGTTGTCACCTCTCCTAGGATCCTTTTTTCCTTCCAGTTGTTGAGTATTTTTCTGCCACTGTTGTTTGCTCCCTTAATTCCTCTTTACACTCCCCCTCAAGATGAGAGTGTAGTGATGACGTAACTCCCATCTTGGATAGTAGGTGACGTTGTTGTGAAATAGAGCATGATTTTGTGAAGACATCTGCGACTTGATCTTTTGTATTAACATATGACGTCGTAAGAAGGCCTTGTTGAATTTTCTCACGAACGAAATGACAGTCTACCTCGATGTGTTTGGTGCGCTCGTGATAAACAGGGTTTGCTGCAATAGCTAATGCTGCTTGGTTATCACACTTGAGATGAGATGTGCCTAAGTGAGTGAGACCCAAGTCATGTAGAAGTTGAACAAGCCACGTGACTTCACATGTCGTCATCGCCATGGCTCGATACTCTGCCTCAGCAGAGGATCTGGACACAACTGACTGCTTTTTGGATTTCCAGGAGATTGGTGAATTTCCCAAAAGAATGCAATAACCCGTGGTCGATCGTCTGGTGTAGGGACACGAGGCCCAATCTGAGTCACAATATGCAGTTAATTGGGCTGCTGAGTTGCTGGCAAAGAGTATTCCTTGTCCAGGAGCAGTTTTCAGATACCTCAAAACACGCCTGGCTGCTTGCATATGATCAGACGTTGGTTGTTGCAGGAACTGACTTAACAGTTGTACTGAGAATGCGATATCTGGTCTTGAGATTGTGAGATATATTAATTTACCTACTAATTGTCTATAGAGTTCAGGTTGTGGTAACGGTGTCCCTTTCCCAGGTTCAAGCTTGACTACTGGATTGAGGGGCAATTGAGTGGATTTGGATTTGTCCATCCCAAATGTTTTTAGAAGGTCGAGAGTATATTTTTGTTGAGAGATAAATATACCCGACTTGCTCCTATTCACTTCTAATCCTAAGAAGTAAGTGAGTTCCCCTAGGTCCTTCATATGAAAGACTGAGTTGAGATGTTCTTTGAGGTCTTGTATTTCATGATGATTATCTCCTGCTATTACCATATCATCCACATATATGAGGACCACTGTTGTACTGCTGCCTTGTTGCTTAATAAAGAGTGAGTGATCTGCTTGGGACTTTCTAAATCCATAATTGAGGAGAGTTTGTGACAACTTGGAGAACCATTGGCGAGGTGCTTGCTTCAGTCCGTACAGGGACTTGAGCAATTTGCACACATTTCCCTCTGAATTAGCACACTCTCCCTGTCTGCTATGCTTCAGAATACCATCATAGTACCCTTGAGGTACTTTCATGTACACTTCCTCTGCTAGCTCGCCATGGAGAAATGCATTCGATACATCCATTTGGCAAGTTTCCCAGTCATTGATGGAAATAACAGCAAGTAGTGCCCTGATTGTGGACATCTTTGCCACAGGGGCAAATGTTTCTTCATAATCAACTCCATATTGTTGTCTAAACCCTTGTATAACCAATCTGGCCTTGTGTCTCTCAATGGTTCCATCCGGATTGAATTTTGTCTTGAAGAGCCACTTGCAACCGATTGCCTTTCTTCCTTTAGGAAGTTCTGTGATAGTCCATGTATTGTTGTCATGAAGGGCTTTGAGTTCCTGCTCCATTGCTGTAATCCACTTGGGATGTAGAGCAGCTTCTTGAAAAGTAATCGGATCAACGTATTCTGAATTGATGCTTACATGCCCAGCAAAGCTGATTGATTTTTCTAAGTGCAATTGAACAATGTTGGCTACACTAGAAGGTGCCATGACAGGGTTGTTGATGATAAAATCCTTTGTCCATTCAGGAGCCTTTCTTTCACGTCTGGGTCGATCCAATGGTAACTGATCTGAGTCTGATTGAGTTTCAGATTGAGAGGTGATCTCATCTGAGGAGTTATTAGATGGGATACCTTCTGCTATACTCTGGACGGTTGTGGGTGTAGTACCCGCCGGTGGGTTTGCAGCATCAAAGAAATCAGGAGAGACTTGTTGATTAGGCAGAGATAGGTCTTGAAGCTCTCCAGAATGCAACGAAGGAATATGTTGTGCAAAATTCTTGATCTTGCAAGGAAAAATTTGTTCAAAGAATTTCACATCCCTTGAGATAAATACCCTTTTTCCAACTATGTCATACAGTTTATACCCCTTTGTGTTTGTGGGATATCCTAGAAATATACATGGGATACTCCTTGGTTGGAATTTGTCTCTTTCTCTGTTTGGGTTGTATGCCATACTCAGACATCCAAACACCTTCAGCCTATCATAGTCTGGTGGTTTATGAAAAAGAACTTCATAAGGTGTTTTATTTTGTGTCAAGGGTGTTGGTAATCTATTAATTATGTGTGCAGCTGCAAGCACGCAATCCCCCCAGAAGGTTATTGGTAGACCGGAACTGAACCTGATTGCCCTACTAATCTCTAGTAGGTGTCTATGTTTCCTTTCCACTACTCCATTTTGTTGTGGTCTGTCCACACAACTAGTTTGATTCACTATGCCCTTGGACTGTAGGAATTTCTTGTTGTCTCCTTCAATAATCTCAAGAGCATTGTCTGATCTGATGATTCTGATTGTGGTGTGGAATTGAGTCTTGACGAACTGATAGAATTGTACCAGCAGGCCAGCTACCTCAGATTTGTGTTTCATAAGGTACACCCATGTAGCTCTACTGTGATCATCAACCACAGTTAAGAAGAATTTGTGCCCATTTCTTGTTTCTTTCCTGTATGGTCCCCAAACGTCCACATGGACTAGGTCAAAGACCGCTGCTGCTTGTTGAGTTCTAAGAGGAAATGGCATTTTGGTCTGTTTTGCCATTGGACAGACCATACATACTCTTCTAGGAGTAACTTGCATATGTTTATATATTTCTGGAATGTGTTTCAATTTACTGTCCGAAGCATGCCCTAGTCTCAAGTGCCAAACATTAGCGTCTCTTTCATTGAAAATGGGCAATTCATTACATATATTAGTAGGGATACAATCAGCATTAACTTTCTCTTTGCTTGATTGTTTCCTTTGATTTATCATACTAGAAGCCATAGTGACATTACAGACATTAGGTTCTTTACTTAACAGTTTCTCATTTCCTACTTTAAGACTTTGTTCACCACTAACATTATTTGATAAGTAGTAAACTCCCTTGTTCTCTCTTCCAATACCCCTAGTAGTCTTGGTTTGTGAGTCCTGTATAACACACATTTTATCAAAGAATGTTATTTGACAGTTTGTATCCTTCGCCAGTTTTTGTACTGACAGCAGGTTGTGTCTGAAGGAGGGTACAAAGAGGACATTCCTCAATGTTAAGCCATTTAGAAAGGTATAGGAACCAACGTGTGATACTACAGCAGTATCTCCAGTAGGTAAATTTATTTTTGATTTATGTTTCAATTCTCTGAGATTTTCCAAAATGGATGCCTCAAAGACCATGTGATTAGAGGCCCCTGAGTCCACAATCCATTCATGTGGCACTTTTAATGCATAATTGCAATTTAAGTAAGCCATACCTGCAAAGTTTGCCTCTAATTCTTCCTCTATATCAGAGTAAGTAACTTCTTTCCCTTTGTGACTGCTCATGAGCTGAGCAAACTGCTGAGTTGTTAAGGTGATGGACCCTTCAGATCCTCCTTGCTCTTGTCCTGTCATAGCACTTGCAGCCATTCTTCCTGGCTTGCTGTAGTTTGGATTTCCCCTTCCTCTACTTGCTCCAGACTTGTACCCTCTACCTCCAGAAGTTTGATGTCCTCCCCTGGACTTGAATGCTTGAGATTTTTCAGGGAATTTTTTTGATATTGGATGATCCACAGGATAACCAACCACCCTCCAACACTTATCTTTTAAGTGTCCTTTTCTGCTGCATACATGACAAAACGGAGAGTCATCGTTGTCCTTCTGGCCTGCAAAGAAGGCAGTATTTTCAGAGTTTTCTGATTCCACTTTGACAGTGTGTTTGTAGTTCAATCTCTGCGATTCCTCTTGTTGAAAAAGAGCAGCAGCTTCCTCTACACTTGGTAGGGGAGTCATCATAAGTACATTAGTTCTCATAGTAGCATATGAGGAGTTTAGTCCATTTAAGAACTGAAATAGCCTTCTTTCTTCTTGCTCTTTGAAGTGAGCCTTTATCCAAGCATTGATTTCAGCCGTCTCTTGAGTTATTGGAGGCCAATCTGACATTATTTCAATGTCTTGCCAGAGGATTCTGAGCTCTGTGAAGTATTCACAAACTGTCTTGTCACCTTGCTCCAGTTCTTCCAACTCTTTGTTTAGCCTGAATTTCCTTGCTCCATTACTGACCTTGAATTGTTTTTCAAAGTAGTCCCAGATCTCCTTCGCAGTCCTGGTGTAAAGGACAGATTTCTTAATGGATTTCTCCACATTGTGAAGTATCCATGAGATTAGGAGACTATTACAGATATCCCAGGCCTCCTGCTTCATTTTATCTGTACTGGGCCTCTTTGTTCCTCCAGTCAGAAATCCTAGTTTCCTCTTGGAGCATATGGCTATCTCCATTTGCCTCTTCCACTCCAAGTAGTTTTCGATTCCTGCAAGTTTAGTATCCACCTCTAGGGGGTGAGCACTTTCAGCTGGATGTAGGTAAAGAGGATCAGTCGGATCCATGTAATTTGGTGCTTGTGATGGGGTTCCAAAGGGGTTTACTACTGCTTCACCATCTGCCATTGCTTAAAAACAATTTGATGAAGGTAGTGATTTGAGGTTTCAGTGAGGTTGAGCTATAAATATAGCCACTGATTCAATTTGTTTGTTGGGTAGGTAGAAGATCAGTTAATGCAATGTTTTTGATGGTTAATTGTCTCCTAATTCCATAGCTCTGATACCATGTTGAGTGAAATTAATTAAGCTTGATTCATGGAAATAGAAGACAATAAATGAAGAGAATAGAAGATTGAGGAAGATTTTTATGTTCAATATTTTTGTGTGTGTTTTCAGTACGTTAAGACTCTTTCTTTTAAGGAAGAGAGTTGAGCTACATACTGGGTAATACCCAGTGTACAATCAGATTGTCCATAGGACACTTCAATTACTCTTAGTCTATTTTGACTCTACACTACAATACTCTGTACACCCTATACATTGAGCATTGTGCATTGAGTTGTCACCTCTCCTAGGATCCTTTTTTCCTTCCAGTTGTTGAGTATTTTTCTGCCACTGTTGTTTGCTCCCTTAATTCCTCTTTACAAGTTGAAGTTCTCTTATGTAGTGGTGTAGGCGATCAATCATGAGGGATAGAAACAGGATGAATCCTGAATCCGATCCAATCAAATTTAGGTGCAAAAGAACTGATCCAATCAATCAAACCCGACTCATGCAACAAACAATGTGACTCAAATTCTATATTTGATCCTACATGAAATTTCAAATTGCACATGATTATGGATCTTTAGAAAGAAAAAAACAGAGGAAGAAAACAATACCCATGAGAGAGGCTTCAAGGAGGTGTTTGGCAAAGAGGACTTGTTCAGTGGGGTTAAGATCAGCGGGAGCACCATCATCGACATCACCACGACGCGTAAATTTAACGACACTATACATGGAAGAAGAAAGAACGACAAAAATGGTGGCGGAAACGGTTTTGACAACAATGGGGCCTCTGCCACGCTTGATCTTGTCAAGACCGGCAATCACTATATTTCTCAAAGGGGTCTTGAATAACAGTAACAATATTGTCATTGCTTCTGCAAATATCACTGAGAATAATAGGTGTATCATTTTTTATTTTTTCTTTTTATTTTGATGTTTTTTTGTTTGTTCAAGGTTTGTGTTTGAATGGGTGAATGTGAAGGAAGTGAGTGTTGTTGAATGTGAGGGGCAGAGGGAAGGGAGTAGAGAAATGCATGGGAAAACGTCTATTTTTGGTTAGGATAGAATGTGGGTATGAAATAATCCATTCTTTTTTTTTTCGTTTATGGATGAAATTGTTCTTAAGGAGTGTTAATCTGAATAATTAGTCTCCTATAAGACGATCTCACATAAAAATAAGTTAAGACATCTAATAAAACGCAGGAGTAACTATCAAAACATAACCACCGCAACACTTGAGTAATGGTGCTCCATAGTTAGGAAACAAGCGGGGAGAATATTTTAGGTAATTTCACGTGTAGAACCGTCTTAGAGTATACAAGTGTGCAATCCGAAAGGCAAGCAAATATTATGGAAATTACCTATCACATATATTGATCATATTTCGTGAGGGTATAGTGGGAGTTGAAAGCTTGTAACAAAGCCCCCATTTGACATTTTATTTACTCCATCAAACAAATGAACGAGATAGAGGAGTACATTGCAAAAATTTCATATTCTTCCGATTTGAAGCACCAAAAAATCAGAGTGCCCAAAATTCCAATGCCTTAATTCAATACTTATCTAATGCAAAAATAAATTACTTGCGAGAGTTAGCATGTTCAATGTTCATCATCACTCAGGCCAAGCTCAGCAAAGAAATCTTCAAGTTGGCCGGATGTCACTTGATCAAGATCACTAGCTACCGAAGACTCCATCTTTGAAGAATCGTGTTCATCCTTCTCATCTAGCGATAGCTTAAACCTCAACTCGGGATTAACGAGCAAATCTTTCTTAAACGCTTCATATTCTGAATCTTCCTTTTCCTGAACACTACTATCCTTGATGCCGGTGGTAGACTCCCCTCCTCCGTCCCTCTCTCTGTAGGTTTTCTTAATCAGAACGACATCTGGGAAGAGCTCTCTTCGTTCCTCTGCCTCGCTGTTGTTAAAATTGGCCCCACATAGGTCATAACCAAGGGCAAAGTCCCCGGGTTTCAAAATGTGCCCAAGATGTGTCCTTACTGATGATATTCTATCGTTCTTTCCAAAATCGGAAACCCTAGCAATCTGCACATCGGCTTCAGTATATCCTCCTAGCCATCTGCTCTCGACTTCAGAACTAACAACTTCCACATCCAACACTATATACTCCACCAATTGCTTAAAGCTTAGCAATGCCTCAAATGGTTCTCTCCAGTACAATTCCGAGCTCATACTGTGAGATTGAAGGGTAACTGGGTCCAAAAGGGTGAGATTGTTGGTCACTTTGGTACATATTACTAAGGGACCAAGCTGTCCTAACTGAGCGGAAAGCTTAGATGGGAGATAAACAAGGTCGTCGTGACAGATTGGGCAGATAGTAGCACAAACCGCAAACTCATAGCGTGAAATATTGCTCTTGGTGTCCTGGGACTTCAACTTCCTTTGGAACTTTTGCATCTTAATGGGGGTAAGTCTAGTCAAGACGAAGCAGAATTTTGCAGCGTTGCTCTTTTTGCCAAAACAAAAATCAACACCTTCCTTTACCTGTTTCACAATTCACAAAAGACACATTAGCTCATGTTTGAAAACTACACTACAAGACTCTGTCTGCGAACTATATAGGTTAGTTGTTACTAACTCTATCCAACTATATAGGCACGTAGCAGATAAGAGCTGCTTACCGGTTTAATCATAACTGCACCCTGAGCAGCATTATGCTTAATTATAAGCTGCTCCAAGGACAGGAAAGTGCGCATATGAGAGACATGTTGTCTGACTTGAACAACAGACTCCCACTGATCAGGGTCTGTAGGCATACAAGCGGAACACTTCTGATACCGAACAACATACTCAACATCATGGGAATTCTCAGCATAGACTTGACTAAGAATTTCAGATTGAACACGGAGTCGCACTTGTATTCTCTTAGAGTGAGGTTCAGTAGGAAGAAAGCATGCGTCTACTAAACGAAATTCAGACAGTTTCTTCAGTCTCTTGAGACAAAACGATAATAGCTCCTTGGACTCTCTTTCAGCTTTCAACCAAGTTGTTGGAGGCTGAAGGTACTTCCCACAATCAGGACAGTACGCAATATTGACTCGGCTTGGTAGAGCAGTAGTAACATTGCATTCCATACGGAGACAAAACCGGCACATGTTGGCCTTGTTTGGAAGAGTTGGTGTACCACATTTACAGCATAAAATGTTGCCTATGGTTTGATTATTTTTCAAGAAACCGCCCAATTGGTTACACTCGACTTCCTGATCAACACCCTAGAAAATCAAAAGAATTTCATTCATTACAGAATAAATAATTAAATCCCTTCAAGACAGACCCTTTTCATGCTATGTGGTTCATTCAACCGGGAGAATCTAGCTGGGGTTATACAAAATGGTTAAAATTATAGTAGGTTTTTGCTACCCCAAAGTTGGTAAATATGAGACCTTAACATAAATATTAAACAATGAGGAAAGTCGCTACCCAAAATTTTAGTTTCAGATTCACCCCTGCGATTCAATGGTAGTTAACTTCCACACTAGCTTTTTCAATGCAGCAATAGCATCACCATTCACCACCCATAAAACTTCTTATTTTCTCATCAAGGTAAAACCGGTTTCAAATAAGGAAGTCTTTACTTTTATATATCAAGGGTCAAGGTCTCAAGGAGTCCCCTATGTAGATAAAACTCCTTCCTTGTATTTTTACCATTGCTATTGCTATTGCTCTTACACTATGTTGTGAGGAAACGGTCTTAAACAAGACTAACTCGATGAAATACCCAATTAGCAGATTGTTCAAACATGAAAGGAGAATTAAGCAAGAAAGTGGTAATTAACCCCCTTTAACTTTGTTCCATGATGACGATTGCTAGAAATAAAACATAAGGGGCCTAATTTCACGATTGAACAAACTTAAGGGCTCAATTACCACTTTAATAAGAACAACACAAGATTAACACACAAAAGTGGGCAAAAAAGAAGCCATTAAAGCACACACCTGGGCGAATTGGGCATCGGGGGAAATCAATTGACGTTTGCAAGCAAGCTTTTTATTCCGGTGACCGTGTCTGACGAACATATAATTTTGAAGTAGTTTTTGCCGATTATGAGCAGCTAAATCAGGGTTTCTTTTGTAATAGCCCAATTTTCTGGGCAGATTATTCATAGCTCGATTATGATGATGATGATATTGATCTGTTCTTGTTTCCTTCATCTGCAGGGTTTTTACTTTTTAGGGTTTTATAATTGTTTGTAGAATTGGTGGGCTGTTCCTGTTCGGCATGGCAAAACAAATACTCGTAACACTCTAACCGCCAACTAACTACCTTACGTGTTACGTCAATTGTGGGTTCTCCTCATCCACTTTATGTCCCCTGCATTACGTGCCGGCTATGCCCTATGGCTGATCAAAAAAATTTGGAAACCCGATTCCAGATTTAGGATATTCAATCCAAATACTAATAAGTTTTGGATCAGATATCCGATCCTTTTTTTTATATTTGAATCGGATATTATATTAGTCTTAAAATATTTGGACATCCAATCCGATCCGTAAACATTTTTTTTCTATTTCAATAGAGTATCAATTTTTTATTTAATGAGCATATTTATTTAGAATTAAGGTGGTACTTATAACATGATTTCTCAATTATTCACGGCAATGTGTCATTTTTTTCATTTTGTTAACTTATTATACCGCTATTTTAAGAATATATAATGACTATATATATGGTACAATAACTTAAAATGATGATTAAAATATAAGAACAACATGTAAGTATATGTAAGTTTTTATGTATGTCTAGACCATTGTACGGAGTAATAGTGAAATTATAGGAATCCATCGTATGTTAGGGTGAATAAGTATATAGGTAGTTCAAATGAATTCCAAAATATGGATATTATCTGCCTCTGATCAATCCGATTATAATTGGATATCTGAAATATTTGGATCAAAAATGAGAGTGTATATATATATATATATATAGAATTAGGATCTCATCCGAATTCCACTTGCACTACTTTCAAGCTCCACTCACGCTTCTAGGAGCTCCATGCCACTTCCACTTTAGAAAAGACAAAAAAAAGGATGTCCATCCGGTCGGTCTGGGGCAGGGGGTCAGTGCACATGACTTATGGCTTTTCGCCTCGTTCAGATGGTTCACACCGGATCTCGCCTCTACATAGAGAGAATTAGGATCTCGTCCGAACCACAAGTTCAGTACGAACCGTTCGAACCCCACTTACACTTCTTTAAAGCTCCACTTATACTTTAAAAAGGGCAAAAAAAGGGATGTTCATCCGGCCGGTCTGAGGTAGGGGTCCGGTGCATAGGGGGCCGGTGCACAGGCCTTGTTACTTTTTGCCTTGGTTTGGACAATTCACACTTAACCTTGTTTTGGACCGAATCCTACCCCTAGATATAATTATTGATCTTTTAAGACTAGGGCTAAATTCAATTTTTTAAAAAAAGTATAGTTAGGGTTGTAGATTGTGTATTAGAACAAATCAAAGAACACAGAATTTTACTCCAACACTACCATGCATATATTGAATTGAACGTTATTGAATGAGAAAAACCCAAAGTAAAACCTAGTAATAATTATAGCCATGAATATTTGAATAGGACAATGTGGTGGTGGTAGTAGTAGTAGCGTCGTACACAAGGAATGAATAATATTGAATTGAATTAGTCTAACCCCCAAAACCCAAAGGCCAAGTCAATCAATATATATATATAAAGCAGGAAGTTTTCGAGCGATATGATTGGTCCGTTGCATCTAAACTTAATTTTGGAAAGTATCTTCAATA
The DNA here is from genome assembly GCA_958450325.1 of Agrostemma githago. Taxonomy (NCBI): domain Eukaryota; kingdom Viridiplantae; phylum Streptophyta; class Magnoliopsida; order Caryophyllales; family Caryophyllaceae; genus Agrostemma; species Agrostemma githago. The sequence continues at coordinate 72,247,343 of OY288247.1, read as the reverse complement.
ATAAAAAAATCAAGTGGTGAATCTTTTAATTATTATAATAATATATTTAATCTATCATATTAATGTGATGTTTTGTAATTTTCATCTTAAAACCTTTAAATTTTGTTTAACAAAAAAATTATCGTAAAAAAATATTATAAAAATGATATAATTGGAATCTAGGTAAAAAATGCTTTCATTTGAGTATAAAAGGTTATACTATAAATAAGAGTAATCATTATTTTTAAATATCGACCAAAAAACTTTTGAGTTTTAAAAAAAACTCTTAAAAAGACCACAAATTTAAAATTATCCCACATCGAAAAAATTAAAATAAGATGATGATTCTATATAATAAATCAGAGTAATCATGTTTTCTTTATTACAAATATCGATAAATAAGACGATGAAATTCTATTATACAAATAAAAGTAATCATTCCTCCAAATTCTTTATCCTTAAATATCAATAAAAAAAAACTTTTTAATCTTAAAATAAGCTCTTACTAAGATGGTACCCATCAATTTTTTTTTGGATATGCTATAAAAAAACTATAATAAGATGTCACTAAAAAAATTCAGAAGACTATAAACTTATCTAAAATTTATCCCACATTGAAAGATTATAATAAGAGATTTTATACATGGAACCCCCATGTTTTTAGTTTTTCTATATGGTATCTCTCCACTTTTATAATCATACATGGTCCCCTCACTTTTAGTGTATTATTTCTCTATACCCTTAAACGTCCCTAAAAGTGAGAGGTACCATGTGTGATTATAAAAGTGCAAGGATATCATATAAAAAAGCTAAAAACATAGAAACATCATGTAGAAAATCTCTTATAATAAAGTGGTGAAATTAAACCTAAGTATATTATCCCACATCGAAAATTTCTATTATAAATAAGAGCAGTCATTCGTCAAATTATGATGTGATGAAATTCTATATTATAAACAAGATTTCATATTATTTTCTCGAAACAAAAGTGATGAATTTATTATGCACTCCATAAAAGTAAGTAAAATTATTTCACATCGAACAATTATAATAAGGTGATATAAACAATATATATTTAATATAAATGAGATTTTTTTCAAAGAATTTTTAAGATTATAATGTCGAGGTGATGAAATTCTATATCACAAATAAAAGACATCGTTCATTTTTAGATATCAACCAAAAAAAATTTAGTCTTATAAGCTCATATAGTTAAAAATTCAAGTAAAATTATCACACATTGAGAAATTATAATAAGGTGATGACATTCTACTATATAAATAAAAGTAATCGTTCATTTATAGATATCAACGAGAAATCTTTTGAATCCTAAAAAACACTCTTAAGACTATAATTAAATTCAAGTATCCCACATCGAAAAATTATACATTGATTGAATCAATGTATGTATATATAAAAGGAGGAAGTTTTCGAGCGATATGATTGATCCGTTATATCAAAACTCAATTTGGGAAAATATCATTAATAATAAAAAAATTCAAATAGAGAATCTTTTAATTATTACAATTAATATATTTTATCTATTATATTAATGTGATGTTTTATAAATTTTCATCTAAAAATCTTTAAATTTCATTTAACAAAATGTTATCGTAAATAAAATTACAAAAATGAATTAATTAGATTCATGGTAAAAAAATGTTTTCATTAGAGTATAAATTGCATATTATATGTTTCATATTATTTGCTCGAAAAATTGATGAATTTATTACATATAAAGATATTAAAGTTATCCCACATCGACAAATTATAATAAGGTGATTAAGTTCTATATTATAAATAATAGTAATCACACATCGACAAATTATAATAAGGTGATGAAATTATATATTATAAATAATACTCCAGTAATCATCCGTCCTTGGATATCCACCATAATTCTTTTGAGTCTTAAAAAAACTCTTTTATTATTATAATTATCCTAACGTTGTCACACATCGAAAAATTATGATGAGCGGATGAAATTCTATATATTATAAATAATAATTATCATTTGTCCTTGGATATCAGCTAAAAAAATTAAGTCTTAAAAATGTTCTTAAATTAGGACCGTAAGCTGATGGAAAAGAGCAATCATTTGTGTTTCTATTAACCAAAAATCTGAATTATTCTAAAATAATGAGAGACATCATTCGTTTTAAGATATTAACACAAAAAATGTGTTATAAAAGCAACAATAAATTTAAGTAAAATTATCCCACATCGAGAAATTATAATAAGGTGATAGAATTCAACTATATAAATTTGGAGTAAAAGCAATCACTCATCTTTAGATATCCACGAGAAATACTTTGAGTCCTAAAAGAACTTTTTAAGACTATAAACTTAAATAAAATTATCGCACATCGAAAAATTATGATAAGGTGATGACATTATTCGTTTTTAGATATTAATAAAAAAAATATTTTGAATCTTATAATACTCCTGTAAGGGTATAAATTGAAGTAAAAATTATCCCACATCGAAATATTACAAAAAAGTGATGAAATTTTATTATATAAATAAAAGTAATCATCGTCTTTAGATATCAAACAAAAATATTTTGAGTTCTAAAAGAATTCTTGAAACTATAAATTTAAGTGAAATTATCACACACCGAAAAATTATGATGAGATATCATAAATATGAGAAATAATTCGTTTTAGATAATCATTTGTCCTAAAGTAAAATTTCTGACATCGATTTTTTTTTTTACAAAGTCATGAATTTCATAGATATAAATCAAACATCTTTTGAATTTTAGAAAAGTTTTTAAGACTATAAACGTGTATGAAATTCTACCTCTTGAGTCTTATAATAGCTCTTAAAGCTATAGATTGAATTAAAATTATCCCACGTCGAAAAATAATTGCATTAAGGTGATGAAATTCGGTTATATAAATAAAAGTAATCATCGTCTTTAGGTATAAATCAAAAATCTTTTGAGTCCTAAAAGGAGTTCTTAAAATCATAAATTTAAGTTGAATTATCAAATTGAAGTAAAATTATACCACATCTAGAAATTATAATAAGACGATGTAATTCTATTATATAAATAAAAGTCTGTCAACCAATAGTTCCACAAATTTATTCAATCGTCTAACCTGATGTCATTACCATTTGCACTAGAAATAGGCCCGTGCATCGCACGGGCTTTCCAACTAGTTCCTAAATAAAACTCATACATACATTCCCTCATGAGTCATGACTTTCAATGTTGACCCCCATGCATTTTTCTCCTATATATACAACATTACAACCCCCAATTTCCATATCTCATCATTCTTAACACCAACCAACTTCCCTAAACCTAACTTCCTCTTCCTAAAAAAACACTTAAAACTTGCAATATTAATTCATTCATTAAAACTAGCCTTCATATTTTGATCTTATAAAATTTATTAGCCATGGTTTCGCTACAAGCTTGCACAAACCTCTCATTATTCGTCAATAATAATAATAATAATGTTTTTTCGACCCAAAAACGACATAGAATTTCGTGCATAAATCGACCCACAACGACTTACCTAAAGAAACCCACGATCGTTCTTCCAAAACTGCCGAATATTGATCTTACCAAAAATGTGGTCATTGAGGATTTCAACGGAGTTAAACGAATCTCTTCGAGTCCCAATACTATTGCAAAGGATCAAAGGAACGACGTGAAAGTCAAGCTTTACGCGATATTGGAGTCGATTTCTGATAGAATTGAGATGCACAACAACGTGAAGGAGCAACGTGATAATTGGAACTCACTGCTGCTAAACTCCGTTAACATGATCACCTTCACGGCGGCCACAATGGCGGGTGTTTCCACCACCATGGGAGGAGATAACTTGGCGCTCAAGGTATCTTCCGTAGTGTTATTCTCAGCCGCAACGGGATTGCTTTTGATTATGAACAAGATTCAGCCTTCCCAACTAGCTCAAGAGCAAAGGAACGCGGTCAGGCTGTTCAAGCAGCTTCGAACACGGGTGGAGACCACAATGTCAGTAGGCAACCCGACCCGTTTAGACGTGGAGGGGTTCATGGAGCAAGTTCTGACATTGGATAGGGCGTACCCGCTCCCTCTATTGGGCGCCATGCTCGAGAAATTCCCCGAGACGTACAAGCCAGCCAAGTGGTGGCCCACAGGGGGGAGGGCATCCACGTCATCATTGAGTAAGACGGCGTCGTTTGGGAGCAATGGGTGGAGCAAAGTGTTAGAAATAATGCAAAGACAATATGTTGACTATTGTTGCATTGTAAGGGTATCTCCCATTAAGTAGCACATTGACACCAATATTCATGATGGTTATGAATATCATTATCTTTATAGTAATGACAATTCATTACCAATCATAAATTGCCTTGGATACCCTTTGATTTTAGTCTCATGTAGTCTTATATAAGGTGATATAAGAGGATGAGCATGAGACACATACATCAAATGTCATCATCCAAATCTCTTTGATAAATTCTGAGTGTACCATCGAGTTCCAACTCCTAATGGTTGAGTACACAACCTTTTAGGAGTGTTGTGTGACCTTGGGGGACGACGCCCATTCTGATTTGTACCGTAGTCGGGGCGATTTCGTTTCTCATTCAGTGGCCTTCATACCACGACACAACAACGTATATTCTCTAGTAATATATCGCCCCTATAGTGACCCTATATTTCCAACAATTGAGAAACGAAATTATGTCACTATTATTGTGGTTGTGTTCATCATTTGTCATTGGAATTGTTTCAATTGGCTATCTTGTTTCGTTGGTAATATTCATCTCGTTGAGGGTGAGACAACAGTTTGGTATTATGGCAATAACTCCGTCTGTAGAGCTTCTATTGGGACGTGTAATATGGCGTTGGAAAGCTAAGAAGAAGGGCTACAACTCTTTAGTTGAAGTCGTGAGCTGATTCTGCCATTTACACTTCGGAAAACGGGACACAATGTCGTGGTAGTATGCTGAAAGCTTTTGAAGGTTTATGAGTGAATGATATTATCTTATTTTATTATCAATATTCATCCTTGAGAATGAGGTATGATATCTATCAGTTTAGTTCTTGTCTTCTTGTGATTCATGATGATAAAATAATTACGTTTGGTAGATGGGTATCATTTATCATCATTGATTGGAAGATAAATTATCTGATAAGAGTAAGATGTTATATATGTTGTTTCTGAACATATGTTGAATGTGTTAATCTCAATATTTCATGATGAATGATGAATTTGCACACATGTTTGTATTAGTATACAACTAAAAGGTGAATGTTTTTCCTGTGTTTATGGAGAATATTATATGCCTACGATCAAAATAATTAATGTGATTATTAGTGGAGTAATAATTAATTATTAATGATATTTGTGCAAATTTATGTTGTCTTGGAAGATGACAATGTGGAGATTATATGCTCTTATGAGTAATGAGTGCAATATTTGGATTTATTATATAGCTGTTATAAATTTATTATATAGCCGTTATAAATTTATTCCATGCACTTAATATATATGATATTGAATATTATTCATTAATCAATTTAAGAACATTACGTATGTTTTGCTTGAGAAAATTGAATATGTATAATATATGTTGGGATTATATATTAGTGTGATTTTTTGTATCCTTATTAATGTTTTGAAAAGGCACGTGTGTACTTGTCTTGTAAATTATTTTGGATACATTTGGAAGAAGAATTTAACTTCACACTAGAGACGCATCAATGCTCACTCGAGTAAAATAAGCTATATGTGGGGGTTAAATATTTTATTTTTAATGGCACGCATAATCTTGATCAAGTATGTATTAAATAATTGGATGAATTATTTGATAAATTACTCTAAGAATAGATTATGGAATAGATAAATTGTCAGACATAATTATTTGATATCTAAAAGTTGGGATGATTAATGAATGAATAATTTGTATATTTTGGTTGAACGATTATGTTTGTCACTATTTCGTGGTGTGACAACATGTGGGGGAAGTCATTCAAACTTATTTGATAAAATTATTCATGCGTCAATTTTAGAGTTGATATCTTATAATTTGTGAAGAGTATGTATATCTCTAATTGTGGGGGAAAGTGATGATCGATAGCGTGTTTTATACATGAATAATGGAACCAAATGTAAGAGTTTTAATTTGTTGACTAAGTCAATAAATAATGGTTGCGTAAGGTCCATTTATTTATGTTGTACATTTGGCTTACACCACACTATATGAGATTATGATGATTGATTTTATGTGAGTAAATGATATATATTTTAATTTGTGGATTTGCAAAAAGAAAATATAAGTGAAACAATCATCGAGATCGTTGTTCTCTAATATAAGAATGATGATGTATATATGGTGCAATATTGTGAATTGCAACATGTTGGATATTTATAAAGATGTTGGATCACAAGGTGAGATGCACAATGATCATGAGTAAGCTTTCATCTTTATAGTAATTTTATTATAAGTCTATTGAGAAGACTGTTATAATTTAATGTATTATGTATGCGTATTATTTTGCTCTTTTAACCTTACCGGGGTAATGCATGGTGATTGGGAGCTTAATATTTATTGCATAATTGTGGGGACATCAATTGCTATGGAATGTTTGATGCTAATTTCAGCTTCATATTGCTAAAAATGATGTGTAGTGAATTACACATGGATTATGCAGATTTGAGAGAGTTGAAATCATCAAATATAATTTGGTGTATTTGAAAGGTTGAGGATGTAGCTCTTAATGATCTTATAGCCCAAATTTGGGTAGTCCTTGTGAGACGGACTTGATGAGATCACCGTAATGATAAAGGTTGAGCATATAGCTCTTAATGGTCTTATAGCCCAAATTTGGGTGGTCCTTGTGTGACGGACTTGATGAGATCACCGTAATGATAGAGGTTGAGATATTTCTCTTAATGAATCTATATCCCTATGTTTGGGTGGTCCTTATGAGACAGACTTGATGGATTCACCGTACGTAGTATTGAGAGGTTGAGCTTTAGAGCTCTTAATGATTCTATAGCTCATAAGTGAGTGGGTTATGTGGAGATATCCTTGATAGAATCACCTAAGTGAGTGTGAAGGGTTGGCCTCCTTCTATGAAAGATTGAGTTATCTTTCTAAAGCACTCATCAAAATCCCAAGGTTCATTTGACCATAAATTTGTTGAATCGTATTGCGGAACTCGTGTGGAACTTAAGGTATGATATGTGTTGTGAGAATAATTCAACCGAAGTTCAATAAGGAATTCAAATCGAAAGATATTCTCTTGTTGTAAGTAAGTTGTTGACTCATTTCACTAATACGTTAATTCAAATCGAAAGATATTAACGTCTAAATGTCAACCTTTTCATATGCTCAGAATTTTTGTTATTGGTTGTCATTTGCATTAGTGGGGGATTGTTAGAAATAATGCAAAGACAATATGTTGACTATTGTTGCATTGTAAGGGTATCTCCCATTAAGTAGCACATTGACACCAATATTCATGATGGTTATGAATATCATTATCTTTATAGTAATGACAATTCATTACCAATCATAAATTGCCTTGGATACCCTTTGATTTTAGTCTCATGTAGTCTTATATAAGGTGATATAAGAGGATGAGCATGAGACACATACATCAAATGTCATCATCCAAATCTCTTTGATAAATTCTGAGTGTACCATCGAGTTCCAACTCCTAATGGTTGAGTACACAACCTTTTAGGAGTGTTGTGTGACCTTGGGGGACGACGCCCATTCTGATTTGTACCGTAGTCGGGGCGATTTCGTTTCTCATTCAGTGGCCTTCATACCACGACACAACAACGTATATTCTCTAGTAATATATCGCCCCTATAGTGACCCTATATTTCCAACACAAAGAACTGGAGGAGGAGATGAGGGACATCGTGGAAGTGATTGAGAAGAAGGATATTGAGGACTATGTTAGGCTTGGTAACAAAGCATTGAAACTGAATAAGATGTTGGCGGTGGCGGGGCCCGTGCTGACAGGGATTGCGGCCATTGGGTCGGGTCTAGCGGGGCATGGGGGGGTGTGGGGAGGGGTGGTGGGGGCCGTGGCGGGGTCGCTGGCGGGAGTGGTGAACACGATGGAGCATGGTGGGCAAGTGGGGATGGTGTTTGAGATGTATAGGAACTGTGGAGGCTTCTTCAATCTGTTGGATGAGTCAATTGAGACAACTTTGGAGGAAGGTGATTTGGGTAAAAGAGAGAATGGGGAGTTGTTTGAGATGAAGTTGGCTTTGAAATTGGGAAGGAGTTTATCAGAATTGAGGAATTTGGCTGATAAATCAAGAAGGAATGGAGGATTTGTTGATGAATTTGCAAGCAAACTCTTTTAATAATCATTTTGATACTTAATTAGATGTAATTAATTAATTATAGGAATTCTTTCATTTGTTAGGAGGGTTTACTTTATTCTTTCGTATGTTATGATCCTTAATTAGCTAATTGTAATTATATTAAAACAGTTCGTTGGACATACACATGTTAATATAGTTTAATTAAGGCAAGATTGTCAATCATATTATCATGAAAATTTGAAATTTAGCGATTGGTGGTTCGATTCTCACCTGCGACGTAGTGCGCTCTTCTCTAGACAAAAAAAATGATGGATAATTCTTACTTAATTGAGTTATTAACCTGTATCTAGTGGACACATGTTAGAAAATCCAATATTAAAATGATGTAAATTTTAGTGTTATATATTCTTCAACTTTAATTTGTAAATTATCTGGAATAATTGACACTGCTTGTCAGCTTGTGCCCTAAGGAGGGTATACTCTAATCTATTCTTTCATATATGGAAGTAACCTTAATTAATTAGCCACTAACTAATTGATGCCTTCATTATAAATCATCAGAGATTACGAAAGACTTTGTTAAGCAACGTGTGATACACCGTGTTGGAAATAGAGGCTTAAGACTCGTTTGGTTACTCATCTAATTGCACACTTTATGGAAATTGTCACTTCCTCCCTAATGGAGGAAGTTACTCATCAAGCCCCCTTGATTTGTAGAACTTCCCGCGTGAAGCACTTTCTCATATGGCAAACAAACAATATTTTTGTAATTCTCATGAAATACAAATTCACGTTAATTTAAGTTTTCGGTAACTTCATCTTCCCTTGGAAAACCAAACGAGCCCTTAGTTAATGTTACGTTGTTTTATTTCACGTTAATGTTACGTTGTTTTATTTTCATTCTCGCTCCCACATTGGTGAGAAGGTTGATTGAATGTTAGTATGATGTTTATAAAATCTTCTTTTTTTTCTTTAGGCGTATCACTAGTGGGTTAAGAAACCTTTTATATGAGCATATGAGGTACTTAATTCAGCTCGTGCCCGCCCCTCCCCGTCCCATCTCGGGATTTAGGATTTGGCAATTGAACGCACTAATGATGATTATTAATGTTATTGATTATTCACAAAATTCGAACATAAGACCTATCATAGTATTTTTTTTTTTGGAGGATAAGCTAAATCGTACATTGTTGTATTGATATTGGAGTTTTGAACGGGAGCAAAAGACGTTAATGAGCTAAATGATTTTTTTTAAACAAGTTAAATGAATATTAATGGTTGTGTTATTGGTCATTTGGTCAATATTGGGTTGATGTGTAAGTATTGATTTAACGGCCAATTTATTGGCTAATGTCCACTTATGGTCATATTTAGATTAAATCCTTTTTTTAACATTCTATTAGTAGCATTTTGATCAAAGTGGTGAACGGGTTTTCAGTTCTATTCCATACCATTGATTATCCATATTTTTATAGAACATATTCCAGTTTGTGATAAGAATATCCTATTAAAGGTATTAATCTAATATCTCTAGAATAATTATTGTATCATATTATTTATTGTGATATAATTTAATTTAGGTAATTTGTATATTTTAATCTTCATTGTATTGTGATATAATTTAGTTTAGTTTATTATATCTCTTAGAATCTTTAATTTTGGTAATCTATATCTCTTAGAATATCCTAGTGATATTATACTTGTACTCCATTGTAATCCTATAAATAGACCCTTGTATATCAATATTAATCATGCAATTCATTGACAATAATTCACCTTTTCCTCAATCATCTCTTCTTTCATAATTCTAACATATCCGTCCTTTATCCACCATGTACTCGTATATTATTTGAATTCGTCACAAAGGAACTTACACATTTCACATAAGGAGCAAGATTTGAAAATACTATTTTCGTCTCGATCATTTATTGTATGGAGATTTGTGCACCAAGATTGGGTATGGTTTCCTACCTTTCTCTTCTCTAGGGGAGCTCGACGCGGAGGCCGCTGCTTTACTCAAGCAGATTCAGAAATTCTCTATCTCTCAGGACGCGGGAGCTCGGGCAGCTGCTTTTATTTTTACTCGTCTTAGTTTTTCTATCGCTAAGGGAGTGGGAGCCCAGATAGTATCTCGGCTTCCCTCTAACTTCTTGTAATTTGTTCTGAACTTTAATGAAAGTTCCATAATAATAATAAAAAAAAAAAATAATAATAATAATAATAATAAATTGTAGAGTATAGTAACTTATCACTCGTCCTACCTTTTTATTGCGCCCATGCATTGATTAGGTGTACGTTTTGACCTAAAATTGATACGCCTTTTGCTTATCTTTATATATCCATAGATTTAGTTCTGACATACGTAATCATTAGTGCTTACATTTACCCTTTTTATACGTTGAAAGTAATTCTACTTTGCGGCAAGATTATGAGTGCGTGGAACTAATTGTACATTTGTAGTTGCATCGAAAAGGCTACACTTAAGGTGATTAGTTTAGGGTTAGTTTAGTAATTTTTTATCTTCGATTAATTGTTAACCTAAGTATAGTTAACCTGATTTTGGAAACTTTTTTATTTATGTTTTTATTTTGCATTTTTTCATTTTCTTGAAATATTTATATAATATTGTTAATATATTTTCGATTAATTTAAAATATACCATTATTTAATATGATTACATATTTGTGCTTTTTTAAAATTTTAATCTATCATCATCATCATTCATCAATAGGCGAATTTTATTGAAAAATTAAAATACAGTTAAAAAAAACAAATTTGAAAATATATATACTGTAAATATATTATTATTATTATTATTATTATTATACATAACATAAATATATTAAAATAAATAATTAATAGTTAAAATTTTCGAAAAATAAAAATATATTAAAAAATTTGAAAATAAAAAATATCAATTTAAATATATTAATTTTTGGGTTATATTCATGTTTTTTTACATATATAAAAAATATTAATTATAAATATATGTTCCATTATAGAAAGATTACACGAAAATATTTAAAGATCTATACAAATATAGAAAAGAATGAAATAAAATATTAATTGAGAATATTCCTTATGTGTTCACATTGCAATTAATTTAATCAGTTAAATTTCTATATATTTGGCTATTTGTGAAAGATATTAATATATTCTAATATATATATGTATATAAGTTTAGTAATTATATTATTTATCTTTTCGAAAATTTTAATATATTTTTATTTTCAAAAATGTTAACTATTAATTATTTATTTTAATATATTTACGTTATGTATAATAATAATAACAGTAGTAGTAGTAGAAGATTAAAATTTTAAAAAAGCACAAAAATGTAATCATATTAAATAATGGTATATTTTAAATTAATCGAAAATATATTAACAACATCATACAAATATTTCAAGAAAATGAAAAATACAAAATAAAAATCAAAAATAAAAAAGTTTCCAAAATCAGGTTAACTACACTTAGGTTAATAATTAACCGAAGATGCAAAATTACTAAACTAACCCTAGACTAATCACATTAGGTTTGCCACATGGCGCAATATGGTTGGCTGTGTATGAAAATTCCATACACCGCGTGTAAGTGTATCATCTTCCTAGTTGCATCGTCCATTTCGTCCTATTATTTGCTTTCAAGGGTTTGACTTTATGAATATAATATTAACATTCCTGATTAGTGATAATCTCAAAAGGAAAGATTTGTTTTGGTGGTTAATTATCGATTGAGAAATATAATAAACAAGTCAATGTAATTAGAGATTTATCAGCTTTATTTTTTTGACTTTTTACTTAAGAGTGAAAATAGTGGAAAACCTCTTACCTACTTGTTGAATGGTTTGAATTCACCGATAAAAAAAGGAAAATAGAAGTGAGCGCCAATCTTATAGCCCCCTAGAGAACAAGATGTGGGAAAAAGGGATTCAAATCACAAAGAGGTCTAACGGGCCTTGTTGTTTGAGAATACGATGGACCAAGTTACCTGTTACTGAGTATTTAGGACGTGCTCATTTCAGATGAGAAGACAATGACGTAGATTGATGTTGATACGTTACCTTCTTTGTCTACGTTAACAACTCCACCTACTATTATTTTACACAAATTCTTATATGAGACAGTCTCACGATAAATTTATCGTGAGAGGATTATTTTATTCTCTATTAGTATGTCTCACGATAAATTACTGTAAGACGGTTTCACGAGAGAATAACTATTTATTTTATTATTTCTTACTTCTTAGCTTTAATGTTTGGAAAAAAAACACTAAGTACAAAGTAATGGAGTACTCCTTAATATTTAAGTAGCATCCGATATTGTTGTGGGTATGAAGTGTAAACAAATTTCCCTTTTGAGATGAAGGAATGTTTTAGGATTAGTTTTATCAAAATGTCAAACTCTTGAAATTAAAATAGCATCAACAACGACAAAGTAAATGTAAGCATCCATCATTCCTTATGTCATACCTAAATCTATGGAAGTATGTATAAGATATTAACGATTCAATTCCAAGTCAAAATATGCAACAGATTGAAGATTTGAACGCTGCTCTATACAAATAGATGATCAATTGTAGAAATAAAAGAATTGATTATTCATTCGCCACTTTGATCAAAATACTATTATTATACATTATGTTAAAATAATTATAATCAAACAATGAGGATAAATTGACCAATAATAACCTTAACCCAATATTGACCTATTAGACCAACCTAACAATGTGTTTGTTTACTCATGGCTTGTTTGAGAATTAGGAATTGGAATTGAATTCCGGATTTGAGATGATTCAAGTGTTTGGGAAAATTAAGAATTTGGAATTGGATTTGAGATGAATTTCATACCAATTCCAACTGACTTTCTCAAATTTCGCGTAAATCTAGTTGGAATATATATATATTTTTTTAATTAATTTTTGTCCCTAATTGAAAACATACATTTTCATCATGGAAAAAAATTCAAAAATTAATTTTTTGTGATCTCGACCCGGCTCCGCCCCGCTTAATTCCAATTCCAATTTCATGGATACCCAAACAACATTTTGGAATTGGAAATGAAATTGAATGTCAATAATTTAATATCTAAAATTAGATTCATGAAAATGAAAATAATTCCGTGTTTCCAAACGCTCCCTAATATGTTCTTTAATTAAAACACTTCTTATAAATAATATAAAAAGACAATAAATGATCGAGATGAAGAGAGTATTTATTGTGTATGTTAAGACTAGTAATCACGCCAAGCATTGTGTCTGGTGAATTTGTAAGCGGAATATTATTATGAGAGAAAATGGAGAAAGTTATTGTAAACTGACTCAATTGATAATGACTAAGCTAGACCTTTAAATAGGCATTACAACCTAGCTAATATATGGAATACCGTAAATAAAGGTGGGAGTAGTGGAGTAACCCATGTCTAAAACTACTAGTAGCAAATATTATGCATGACCTACTCAACTAGTTCGACTAACTAAATTTTATCCACATAATTAGGAAATTTTAACTACTAACAAATACTCCAATTATTTTGGATCACAATAATCAAATAGTGTTTGTTTAAAATCGGGGATTGTCTCCTAGATGCAAGATTATGATGACAACATGGCATATGCATAATGGTACTTCTGTATCTTACATTCAGAGGTGACTTAACAAGGATGTCAATGACTTAACGATTATGAGCATCAAAAGTTAGGTCCTCTTTCTTTATGTCTTAGCTAGCAAAAAAAAGAAAGAGTGGCAACAGGCAAATATGAGGCTAGAGGTCCGGGGCTCGATCAAATTAGGTAGAGCACAATGCAAGTAGTAGAGTATTAATTTCAGATAATTTACAAAGTCGAAATTTTTTGTTAACTCTAAATAAAATTTAGACCATTTTTATGTAATTTCACATTTACACTGAGCTAATTAAGGATAATAACACATGAAAGAATATAGTAAACCCTCCTACCTTACTTGCACCTAGCCAGTATCTACTTTGCTAGGTAGGAGGTAGGTATATGATCAAAACAAATGAAAGAATGAAAGAATTCCTATGACTAGTTCATTAATTACAATGATTAAAAGAGTTTGCTTGCAAATTCATCAACAAATCCTCCATTCCTTCTTGATTTATCAGCCAAATTCCTCAATTCTGATAAACTCCTTCCCAATTTCAAAGCCAACTTCATCTCAAACAACTCCCCATTCTCTCTTTTACCCAAATCACCTTCCTCCAAAGTTGTCTCAATTGACTCATCCAACAGATTGAAGAAGCCTCCACAGTTCCTATACATCTCAAACACCATCCCCACTTGCCCACCATGCTCCATCGTGTTCACCACTCCCGCCAGCGACCCCGCCACGGCCCCCACCACCCCTCCCCACACCCCCCCATGCCCCGCTAGACCCGACCCAATGGCCGCAATCCCTGTCAGCACGGGCCCCGCCACCGCCAACATCTTATTCAGTTTCAATGCTTTGTTACCAAGCCTAACATAGTCCTCAATATCCTTCTTCTCAATCACTTCCACGATGTCCCTCATCTCCTCCTCCAGTTCTTTGCTCCACCCATTGCTCCCAAACGACGCCGTCTTACTCAATGATGACGTGGATGCCCTCCCCCCTGTGGGCCACCACTTGGCTGGCTTGTACGTCTCGGGGAATTTCTCGAGCATGGCGCCCAATAGAGGGAGCGGGTACGCCCTATCCAATGTCAGAACTTGCTCCATGAACCCCTCCACGTCTAAACGGGTCGGGTTGCCTACTGACATTGTGGTCTCCACCCGTGTTCGAAGCTGCTTGAACAGCCTGACCGCGTTCCTTTGCTCTTGAGCTAGTTGGGAAGGCTGAATCTTGTTCATAATCAAAAGCAATCCCGTTGCGGCTGAGAATAACACTACGGAAGATACCTTGAGCGCCAAGTTATCTCCTCCCATGGTGGTGGAAACACCCGCCATTGTGGCCGCCGTGAAGGTGATCATGTTAACGGAGTTTAGCAGCAGTGAGTTCCAATTATCACGTTGCTCCTTCACGTTGTTGTGCATCTCAATTCTATCAGAAATCGACTCCAATATCGCGTAAAGCTTGACTTTCACGTCGTTCCTTTGATCCTTTGCAATAGTATTGGGACTCGAAGAGATTCGTTTAACTCCGTTGAAATCCTCAATGACCACATTTTTGGTAAGATCAATATTCGGCAGTTTTGGAAGAACGATCGTGGGTTTCTTCAGGTAAGTCATTGTGGGTCGATTTATGCACGAAATTCTATGTTGTTTTTGGGTCGAAAAAACATTATTATTATTATTATTATTATTATTATTATTGACGGATAATGAGAGGTTTGTGGAAGCTTGTAGCGAAACCATGGCTAATAAATTTTGTATATAAGGAAATACAAAGGCTAGGCTTAATTTGATTAATATTGCAAGTTTGCAAGTGTTTTTTTTGTTTGAAATCACGTTTGTAAGTGTTTTTAGTAAGAGAAAGTAGTTATTTAGTTTGATGGAGGTTGGTTGGTATTAGGAATGATGGGTTATGGAGTTGGAGAAAGGGTGGTTGTGTATATATAGGGGTCAGGGGATGGGTCAACATAGAAATTCTTGACAAAATGGTGTATGGATTTTTATTGAGTATTGACCAAGCCAGCCTTTGGGTTCGGAGTTTAGACTTGTTCAATGTTCATTCCTTGTGTACTGCCACATCCAAAGGTCCACCAATGTTCAATTATTCATGGCCATGTGGTTTTACTTTGGTAGTCTTTTCAATGTTCAAGTCTATATATGAATGGTGTTGATCAAGTAAAAATTTTGAGTTCTTTGATTTGAGGCTTCAAGCCTAACTATATACTCCATATATATATTTTATTGTTTTGTTAATTAGCCCTAGTCACGACAATGAGTAGATTATACAACCACTTGTAAAACTCTATATACAAATGGTTTTATAATTTTGAGTGTTATATATCACAAAGTTTTTGAGTTTAATTTGTTGTAAATTTTTGAGTTTTAATGTAAAGTTGTCGAACTAAATCACATAAATGTTTAAACTCAAATACACTTACAACTCAGTTCAGAAATTTGTATAAACTCAGTAAGTATACCCAAAAGTTCACATACAACTGGTGATATAATTATACTATAATCACCACTAAGTTTGATAGTCATTTTTTCACTAACAACTCCCTCCGGTCATAATTTATTGCCCCATTGCATTAAAATACACCTCACATATAATCATGAAATGTGACATTAAATTGACCGGAGGGAGTATTATTTTCATTTGAAAGATAAATGATCTTGAAATAAAAGAATTTTTTATGAAAGGAATATTGAATTACGGAGTATATATAACGAACAAATAAACGATTGAGTTTTGTACAGTTTGCACATATATTTTGTATAGTATATTACTCCGTAAATGTTACTCCCTCCGTACCAAAATTATCTTCCTATTTGATTATTATACCCTCACATTTTAATAAAGAACTTAGGGGCCGTTTGTTTCGCTCAAAAGACGTATGAGGTATGGGTTTAGAATGACCCAAATCCATACTGGGTATGAGACTCATACCATTGGAATCAATTATGTTTACTTTCCAAAAAACTTTAGTCAAATTTTTTTGTTGGAATATAATGACTGAAATATTTTATTGAGAAAACTAATTTAAAATATTAATTTTAAAAAAAATCATTAATGTAACCTCATTGTTTTATATCGCTAGCAAGAGACTTTTGTAATGAATTTTTTTTTAAAATTTTTTTTTTCGTGCTAAATTTTTTAGATTTTATATAGTAACTAGGTACGTCACCCGTGAAATTCACGGGATTATCCGCTTAAAAGTTGTGTGCGTTGGTTTTTGTAAATCATCCACCAAGTCGTTTGGCGAATATATATACAGAGTAGTTGTCTGAAATTACATGTGGATCGATTTCGTGTTTAATGGAATTAAACATAGTTGAAATGTAGCTTCAATTGCAATAATGATGGTGCTTAAAGTTGTAATTAGAGCAGACAATAGTTACCTAGGAGAAATGAATCATATTTGTTGTAAAGTATTTGTCATTCTATATCAATGAATATTAAGTTTGTATTGATTGTTATAACAACTAATAAAATAAGAGCAAACGAAAAGGTTTCAATCAATTAATAATAACATTAATAAGGAATCTAATAAAAGCATAAATTAATACCACATACTAATAACATAGTAACAAATTAGTCTTTACGGTGTATTAGATATAAGTTGTAGAAAAATATGTGATTAAAAAAATTTAAGCGATAATAAATGTAATAAAATGAATCATATTTGTCGAGAAGTCAAAAAATTAAAGTTAAAAAATGGATTTACTTAAACGCATTGAAATTTGAAATCTTCCATTCTGTACGAATGAATATTAATTTTCTATTTGATTATTATAACCATTAATTAATTAAATAAGGGTAACCGAAAAGGTTTGGATTGAATGCTCATATAATTATTAACTCTAAATTTAATAAATAGAATACTTAACAATCACATATAATAATACAACAAATTATTAAATAAAATTAACTCGGGTTTATTATTCGCGACACATATACGTATATAATGTGGTATGTAGAGACAAAAAAAATGCAACCTTGAACCGTAGTAGACGTACATACATGCAAATTTCACGGGACAATTTAAAGTCGAGATGATGTTGCTAATCTCAGAAGTTATGATGGTTGCCAACAATGATGTGCTTAAAATTATAATTAGAGGAGACAATAGTTACTTAGGGGTAATGAATCATCGTTGTTGTAAAGCATTTGTCATTCCTTATCAATGAATATTAAGTTTGTATTGATTGTTATAACAAATAATAAAATAAGGGCAAACGAAAAGGTTTCGATCAATTAATAATAAAATTAATAAGGAATCTAATAAAAGCATAAATTAATACTACATACTAATAGCATAACAAATTAGTCCTTACGGAGTATTAGATATAAGTTGTAGAAAAATCTGTGATAAAAAGATTTTTAAGCGACAATAAAGGTATTACGGAGTAATAAAGTGAATCATATTTGTCGAGAAGTCAAAAAATAAAGGTAAGAAATGGATTAACTTAAACGCAATGAAAGTTGAAATCTTCCATTATTTACGGATGAATATTAATTTTCTATTTGATTATTATAATAATTAATTAATTAATTAATTAAATAAGGGTAACCGAAAAGGTTTTGGATCAAGTGCTCATATAATTAACTCCAAATTTAATAAATAGAATACTTAACATCACATATAATAATTAAAAATTCGGTACTATATTATTAAAAATATTTAGTACTATATTATTGCAAATTATTCAGTACTATATTATTGCAAATCAAATTATAAAAATCATTACTATATATAACCAATTACCAAGGCCAACCGAGAAGTATGCGACGCTCACTAATGTGATTATCTATAATTTTAATAATAAAGTGAAAAATTTGTAACATATCTAAAGCCAAAACTTGATGACACACACACAGATATATATATATATATATATATATATATATATATATATATATATATATATATATATATATATATATATATATATATATATATATATATATATATATATATATATATATATATATATATATATATATATATATATATATATATATATATATATATATATATGGGAAAAATTTAATAAGACTAAATTGACAAAGGGAAGAAATTAATAATAATAATAATAATAATAATAATAATAATAATAATAATAATAATAATAAAGGATTGTTTGAGCATTTAATATCTGCCACGTGGCAGAAAATTAAATACTCAAATAACCCTTTTAGCTTTATATATAGATATAGAATATAGATAGATAGATAATAATAAGATTAATAAGGAATCTAATAAAAGCATAAATTAATACAACATACTAATAACATAACAAATTAGTGCGGACGGAGAATTAGATATAAAAAAGGCGTAGAAAAATATGTGATTTAAAAATTTAAGCGATAATAAATGTATTACGGATATTACTTTTCGGATTTTGTTTTTGTTTAGTGAACTTATGCAAAGCCAATAATCAAGTCTGAAATTTCTCATTTTTCAGTTATAATACTTTCATTTTCATTGATTATTTATATAAATATATTTCAAGTTAACTTTAAATATCATGGGTTTTGTGTTCATAAGAGTGTACTTTTTTTTTATTAATCGAAAATAGTAAATTGTGTAATACTACCTTTTATAGCAATAAGAATTTTCATTAGTGAATGTAAAAATCACTGCAAATTGTTTTCATTAATAAATTTATTACGAACTACATTTTCGAAAATCACAAAAAGCTGTTGTATTATTATATGTGATATTAAGTTTTTTTTTTATTAAATGTAATTAATTACATTAGTAATTGACCAAAACCTTTTCATTTACCCTTATTTAATTATTATTTGTTATAATAATGAGTAGAAAATTAATATTCATTGATAAAGAATGACAATTTCATTTGATTTAACTTACTCAATTATTTTATTTTATTTTTATACTTTTCAACAAAGATGATTCATTTTGTTAGTACATTTATTATCACGTACATTATTTTAATCACAATCTAATACTACCTTTTATAGCAATAAAAATTTTCATTTGTGAATGTAAAAATCAATGCAAATTGTTTTCATTAATAAATTTAGGTACGACCTACATTTTCAAAAATCACAATCTTTTCTAAAACTTTTATTTAATAATTTGTTGTATTATTATATGTGATAGTAAGTTTTTTTTTTCAAATGTAATTAATTACATTAGTAATTGACGAAAAGCTTTTCATTTACCCTTATTTAATTATTATCTGTTATAATAATGAGTAGAAAATTAATATTCATTGATAAAGAATGGAAATTTCATTTGATTTAACTTACTCCATTATTTTTTTTTTTATACTTTCCAACAAAGATGATTCATTTTGTTAGTACATTTATTATCACGTACATTATTTTAATCACAATCTTTCTAAAAATTTTATCTAATATTTTGTCTATGTATATATAAGTTTAATAATAAAGCGAAAACTTTATAACAACTCTAAAATTATGAAAAAACAATACATATATGTAAGCAACAAACAAAATGCAATAAGAGTAAATTAGAGTCGAATGCAAGAAATTGTAAAAGGACAAACAACTTAATCATATTTTGTAAATTTCTTCAAGCTTGAATATAAAAAAAAAAGCACGCTCTTATGAACCCAATATCCGTGATATTTAAAGTGAACTTGAAATATATTTATATAAATAATCAATTAGAATAAAATTATTATACCTGAGAAATGAAAAATTGCAGACTTGATTATTGGCTTCACATGATTTTACTAAACAAAAACAAATGCAAAAAGATTAAATCAGCACTAAAATTAGAATCAACGAAGAACAATTGTACAACTGAAGAGAATATTTTAAAAACAGAACGGAAACGCATCTATCTATAATCATGAAAAAACAATACATATATAAGCAACAAAACAAAATGCAATAAGAATAAATCAAAGCCGAATGCAAAAAACTGAAAAACAAAAACAGTTGTAACCTCTTTTTAATCATATTGTGTAAATTTCTTCAAGTTTGAATATAAATAAAAGTACACTCTTATGAACCCCAAATCCATTATATTTAAAGTTAACTTCAAATATATCTATATAAATAATCAACTAAAATAAAACTATTATACCTGAAAAGCGAGGAATTCCAGACTTGATTAGTGGCTTCACATAAGTTCACTAAACAACAACAAATGCACGAAAAAAATTAGCACTAAAATTAGAACGAACAAAGAGCGAGTATACGGAGAATATTTTGAAAATAAAACGGGAAATCTTTTAAGAAGACAAAATTTGCAACTGTGTAAAGGCAAAACTTGGTGACACATACATATATGAGGGAAAAATTCAGTAAGACTAAATTGACAAAAGGAAAGAAATTATAAATAATAATAATAATAATAATAATAATAATAATTAAGGGTTCCTCAAGCATTTAATGACCGCCACGTGGCAAAAAATTAAATGCATAAACAACCCTTTTAACTTTATTTATAGATGTTAGTACTCAATTATCTAAAAGAAGTTTATTAACTTTTTATAATATATAAAATACTTCCAAGATTATTAAATATAATTTTTAAAAAAATAGAATTTCAAATTTGATTCCAAATCATCTAAAAATGATCCAAACACCAAGTATTAGGAATAAGTTCTAACCCCATACCATTGCTGATTCCAACCTCATACCCTTTTGCGAACCAAACGGCCCCTTAGTGGTATGGATTGAGTACATACTCCGTATAATGTCGTTTTAAATTATAATAAAACGGTTTCGTAGAAAAAAATTATTTTTCAAAAAATAGAGAAATATGGAGTATCTGGTGGATGAAAATGGTAGGTGGGAAGAAGATAGAAAATTGGAGGAAGTATTTTATTCAGTTTTTTTTAAACTTTTATTGAGAGATCAAAATAATTTTTACAAGAAATTGGTGCACGGTCAAGATACTATCTGGGACCATATTCTTTAACAATAGCAAAGCTAAATCGATTAAAAATAAAAACCGTTCAATAGTGGCATTAAATAATGAAGTCTAAGTTCAAATAAGAAAGGGTTAATCAAATAATTAAGAAAGGGTTAACAACGAAATTCAAGAATTTGTGGTTTATGTACTTTTCTACCCTAGGGCTTTGTTTGGTTCAATGCAGGAATATTGAATTATCGGGAATTTACATTTCAGGTGAATTAGTAAAATGTGTTTAATTTGGTTCGTATGCTGGAACTCAATTCATGCGAGAAGTTTAACGATGATGCGAGAAGTTTAACGATGGAGGAAACAACTTCATGTGGTAAGTTTCACATCCCATGATTTAGGCAACCAAACAATAAGTTATTTTTCAACTTTCCATGAATTCCAATGACAACCAAACGAACCCTAATTAAATCCGGAATTGAGGATGACAACCCCTGGTGGCTCTTAAATAAGGAGTATTCCTTTGTCTAATCAATCAATTTAATTTGAGAGGTGACCTATTTTGGACTTACTGATTGATTTATCTTTTAATTAAGGTCCTACAAGTAGGCAATTGTATACAAAGTAGATCAGTTACCAATAGGGATAGCAACGGACCGGATCCGGACCGGATTCGCATAGATCCAGATCCGGATCCGCACCCCTAGTAGCGGGTCCGGATCCGACGGATCCCAAAAATGTAGATCCAGATCCAGATCCGCGGATCCAATTTTTTACTTAAATTCTACAAATTTTTTAATTAATACGTATTTACGACCATATTAATTTTCATAATTTTACAAATAAAATCGAATATAAAGATTCATAATCAAATATTAATAAACTAAAAGAAAAAAAATTAGAAATAACCAAAAAAACACAAATGAAAGTACTAAGTTTTTTATTATTGTTAATTTTTTAATAAAACGGATTTGCGGATTCGGATCCGGATCCATATCCAACGGATCTCAAAATTTAGGATCCATATCCGATCCGTGCGGACCGGATCTTGCGGATCCGGATCGGATCCCGGATCCGTTGCCATCCCTAGTTACCAACCTCAACTGAAACACAAATTGGCTGCAGATTGATTTTTTATTAGTACGTCCGTGATAACATATGTTCATACTATTAAAAAAACAGATCACTTATAATATCCTACTCCATGACATAAGGATACCTACTCCATGACATAAGGATAAATTCTCCTAAAAAAGAATTACTCGTATAAAAATTACCCTAAAGAGTAGTACAGTACTACTATAAACTATAGGAAAATTATACAGTACTCACTTGTATCTCAATCTAGGGTTCCAACTGCGATTTTTGTTCAAGGAATACTCTCCTCATCTTTCTTATTATAGTAGTTGTCTATATTTAAAACACGTAAAAAGAGACAATAACTTAAAGGTAACTAATGAGTGAGAAGGAGATCACAGCACACCATCATATCGATTGAACAAATAATACTACGAATTGAAGATCCTATCCCTTGATACGAAGGCACGTATTTAGTCATACATACTTGTGATATCTATCGTAGTAACATACACTTTACCCTTCACTTGGAGCGGTGAAATAATGGGGGATTTTTCAAGGCCGGCCGGAAGGCGTGATCCGATCCGCTAACGTTCGTTGTTGGGCTCTAATTCATCTGCGAGAGTTGTAATTTCACGGACGGTGGTATCACCCATCTCTCCCAATCACACCGTTTTCTGATTCGAGTTCCCTGTACTTCGACAACATCGGAGGAGGACCTCAAGGCTTGTAGCACTAGCCCTCTGTCACACGTCAAACTCTTGACCTTCTTAAAGTCCGAAATCACTCCAACACAAACCCATCCCTCCTTGTCCATTCTCTGCCGCAAATATATGTCCTTCACTAGGTTTTCGGTGCTGAAGTAATAATCAATCTGCTTCGTTATCTCGGCCTGTAGCTCAAAATTAGGGCGAAACTGCTGGCCGGCGGGTACAGCCAACGGGGTGTACATGAAAGGATAAACGAAAGGCGGAGCAGGAGCAGGACGCAGCATAGGCGGCGCCATAGCAGGATTCATGCGTGGATGAAAAACAATTGGCCTAGTATTTGGTAAACCCATTATTGGAATGTTACCTCGCACATTATAACGTGCCCTAGACATTATAAGGAATTTAAGCTTGGGAGAAGATGAGAGATTATATGTGTATATATATATATATATTATATAGTCAACGTGCATAAAGTAAGTACGTACGTACTTCTCCCTATGTTGATAGGAATTGAACTTGTATTTTTTTTTTTTTTTTTTATTATTATGTGTTTTTATTTTATTGTGAAATACTCGTAGGGTGTTAAGTAGGATTAATAGAATAGTTTTTATATAGAATTAGGAAAGGCTAAAAAAACTATAATTAGGAAAGAGGAAAAAAGATATAATTAGGAAAGAGTAAAAAAGATGTACTCGTAATTATGAAGGAGTAATCAACTTTTACCTCCAAACTATAAAATCATCCTAGTGTAAAAAGTTTTTCCTTCAAATGGTCAATTTTCAATTATGGAAACAAATATAATCAAGAGAAAAAATCAACAATTAATTTATATTGAATTAAAATTTAATTTATAAAATTCTCATAATACAAATTAGATTTTAATTTTAATTAACGATAAATCACAAAATTTTCAAACATAAATAAAAAAGTTCAAATATTTATTTAATTATTATTATTATAGAAGGTAATGTGAAAATTTACCTTCTATTGGTGTCAAAAATCGTTGACAAATTAC
Source organism: Agrostemma githago (assembly GCA_958450325.1). Lineage (NCBI taxonomy): Eukaryota > Viridiplantae > Streptophyta > Magnoliopsida > Caryophyllales > Caryophyllaceae > Agrostemma > Agrostemma githago. The sequence continues at coordinate 72,222,799 of OY288247.1, read as the reverse complement.
TTGTATGAGTTGTATCCATTGAATAGTCCATCGACGAACCATCAACAAATAAACTAATTTTGTCCATAAGCCTAGAACTAAGTCTCATACTAACGTAAAAATAAAAAAAGAAACCTCGAAATAAAAGATATACATACTCTCATAAAAAAAGAGAAACCTTGAAATAATAAAGGATACTACTACTCATAAAAAGAAAAAAATTTATTGAATAAGAGATTGATCTTCATACTAAGAAATGAAAATTAAACAATTTTTGGGACTTATTACCAACAATTTTTTGAATATCAGAGTAATTAATTAATTATATTAACTAAAAAAGTAAGTTTTTTTACTCTTTATCAACCTCTTAATTTATACTAATAATTAATACGAAGTACTCCGTAACATATTTTCATGTTTTACGCAAAATTGTACTTGATAAATTATTAATATTTTAATTTCAATTATTGATTATTAATAGTATCATTATTTAGGAAAAAAAAGGGTTTCATGTACACTTGATATATATTAGCATGATAGATTTTATAAATCTTGCATGTAAATGATTTTTGTAGAGGCCAGGGTACAACATAATAGTATATATACTCCAGTAGTATAGTAATCCCTCCGGCCGGTCACTATTTTTCGCCCCGGCTCATGAATATTTGTGAGAAGTATTTTAATGGAATGGGACGAAAAATAGTGACCGGGGGAGTAATATATATTGACATTGTAATGTAATAGTATCCTCTATTGTAATAATACACGGAATCAGTTATAGGTGTGTCTTACGGAGTAATAAGTTATATTTTGTATTCATCATGGAAAGATTAAAAATCATAGGGTTTTTCTATGGGATATCCCTCAACTATCGGCTTTTCCAAGTGGTACCCCTGCCTTTTTAGAATTACATGGAGTACCCTTAAACTTTGTAAATTACTCTATGTTGTACTCAAAGTTATAATTTTCCAACGAAAATTTCTCAATTGATGATGTAAATAGTGATTATTCCCTAATTGACTTTCATCAACCATGATATATTTCTTCAATTTGCATCCTTTACTCGAAAAACTCCATTCTACCACGTTACGACATAGGGGTGCTGCGGAAGGAATTGAGGTTAAAGGATTTAAAAGAGTGAGGTAGAGAGGTCGACGTCGACCAACAACAGAAGTGCGTTCTGGTGGACATTTGGTGACTTGGTGAATGGAAAAGAAATAGAGGTTGGTTCGAAACATCAAATTGGATTGATTAATATGTTAATTATCCATTTACAAAAGAAAATTGTAATACACTTATCACTTTGGTTATGATATGGAGTGATAAGTAAAGTTTAGGGGTGCACCTTGTAATTCGAAAAAGATATGGACACAACTTGAAAAAGTCAATAGTTAAGGGGTACCCCATAGAAAAATCCAAAATTATATTATCATGAGATATAGAGGTAGGTAGTAGGACACATATTAGAAAAAACTATACATATAATATTAAAATTATGGAATATAGTATGGGTAGGGATAGGGCTATCAATTTAAATTTTAAATTACGTGTAGAATTATATCGAATAATAAATAGATGTATAGTCTGCCAAACTGCCATTATAATCATCGTTATCGGACAACAAAGAGCGATCAATAATAAGATACGATCATCGATATCGTGTCATCCCTTAAGATACGAAAACAGGTATATACGTGGGTCAAATAATTAGGATAATGCGAATTTCATGTGTCTAGGTTCTAACAAAATATTTGTCTTATCTATCCTAATTTAGATATATTTGATCCATTTTAATGTTAGAACGGATATTCATTACAAGTAAGATGGACGGCTAGTTTTTTTTTTGATGACGAGGGAACCCGCAGCCGCTACCTTTTTGGTGCGCTCTGGGTAAACCCTCGGGGTACAAGTTCGCGCTTGCCGGGGCTTGAACCCAAGACCCTTGAGCTGATGAACCCAAGTTTTAATCACTAGGCAACACCCTTACGGATTACGGTTAGTTTAATTAGATGAATCTACCTTATTATCTACATACGCACTAAAAATACACAGGATGTCAAGATGACAATTTGTGAGCAAAAGTAATCGTACTAATCGTACTAGCGTAGTAAAATGGATTAGTTGTTTAGGAAGACAAGATTAGTGCGTGAGCACCTGAAAACCACGCATCATTGATGTCAAAGTCGTGGATCAAACTCTCGGTTTATTCTGGTACACAAGTCCATGTTCAATTCCAAGTCAAAAATTGATCTGATAGGCCAACGTATGTAGCACTGCACTGCAAACTAATGCATATAGAAAAACACCCCTCTATGTAGCAAAAGTACGTATGTGTCCTATCCCTCAACAAATAGACTTGTCTCAATAATTAAAAACATACTTCATACGTTATAAAAATTGGCAAAAAAATAATTTATTAATACGAGTAGCTTTTTAACATTCTAAAATATCTTAGAACAAACCAATAACGTTAGGGTGAGTAAATATTAAGGAATACGAACTATGCGCTACAATTTATGATATATATTAATACATACTCCTTGCATCTCACTAAGATTGTCACGTTTCATTAAAATACTTTTCACACATATATACACCTTTCTTGAATATGAAGACATGTAAAACTAACACTAATTATGTTACTTCGTAACACATTTAATTTGACCAAAATTTCAGTTAGCGTATTTTTGTTTAAATGTTTATATAGATAAGTACTCCGTAGTTAGCTAAAATAAGGTTAAATTATCAACTTATAATGCTCAACGAGTTTAACAGTTTTGAGTTAACTTTTCGATTTAAGTACTTTTCTACTAATTTTGTCCAATAGTACTCCTTCTATTCACTATCTTTTACCCCGTTTAATTAAAATATTTCTCTGTATAATAAATTTTAAATGCTACATTAATTTTAATCTATTTAAAAGTTCATCAAATAAACTATTGCAATGAATTTCTTACAATGGACTAACTTATAAACTATTTTGAAGCTCAAGTACTATCCATAATACTCCCTCCGTTTCAACCAATAGTATACATATTCCTTTTAGGTCCGTTTCAACCAATTGTATACATACATTTCCTTATTTGTATACTCATTTAATTATTAAATTACCTAAATAACCCTTCTTACTCTCCACCCCATCCAACCCCCAAACCCTATTAAAAGTTGACAAAGGGTAAAATAGTAAGTTCAACATCAAATTATCCCTTTTCCACACCACCTAAAATCTTGTGCAAAAAGCATATGTATACTATTGGTTGGAACGGAGGGAGTAATGATTTTAGGTGAGAAAACTTTTAATGAGGATGCGACATGTGTCATTTTTTTTATTGGTTTATCTGTTAGTATATAGAATATATTTTTCGTATAAAATATATGGAGTATAAAATAAACAAATTGATAAGAATAAGGGGCTGTTTGGTTGGAGGTTTTCGGAAAAGGGTAAGGAAACAAGCCTACCGATTCCCTTTCTACATGTTTGTTTGGGCAAATTAATGAAACATTTCCCCATCATTTCACCTATTAAGTAAACCCCTTAGAGCAAGTCCAGTAGTTGGAGGAAAGGACATGTTTGCAATTAATTAACATACTCTAGCTACATGATAACTATTGGAGAGAGAAATGGTGGTGTAACTTGTAAGCATATCCTGCTTGTTCAAGCTGCACCTACTTGAGAAATTAAAAAAAAATTATTTGTATACATCTTCATCTTTCGTCTCTATTTTGTGGAAATTTCATGCTACAACAACAATTCCATTTTTTTGGCCTTCCCTAATTAATAGATTGACTACTTTTTTTTAATATGAATTTTCTCTAATACTTTGTTGATAAATTCAACATTCCCTAAATTTTTTTCTTGTTGACGAATTCACTTAATATTTTTTTATTTGAACTAATAAAATTTTGTTCTATTATTTTTTTTACCTTGTTGAATTTAGTAATGTAAAAAAAGTATGACAGATTTATATAGAATAATTAATTAACAAAATTAAATTACAATATAATGGCCCTACAAAGCTACAATCCCTTGTAGCTTACTATTGGAGGAGGTTGTAGTTGCAAAACAATGTAGCCCAAAAAAATGAATTGGCAAAGCTAGCTACAAGAACTATTGGACTTGCTTTTATCCATCTAAATTGAAAACCCTACCCCCAAGAGTTTAGAATTTCCTTTCCCTCCCATTATTCCATCCCTATATCTCCCCCTTACCCTATAACGTTGCTCTCATAATTGTCGTTACATACGTCTCCAACCTCACACCTCCCACCTTCGATCTCCCACCACCAACGTCCACCTCTCACTGCGTGCACGGGTCACTAGACCTGTCAAATGATCCGACCCGAAAATCCGATCCGCCTGATCCATTTTTTAGATTATGAACCCGTTTTTTCGACCTGTAACATGTTTGACTCGAACCCAATATGACCTGTTAATTTAGGGTTGAAACCCGACTCGCCTGGGTTGACCCGTTGGATCAACGAGAATTTATCAAAATTAATAAAATATTACTCTGTAATATTTAAATATTATACTTGTATTTATAATTAAAAAAAATCAACTTTTAATATTTTAAATTACGAAGATGAAAAATATTCAACTTAATAAAACTTTTTTATCATTTAATAACAAAATAATTATTAAAAAAGTTTTAAAAAATGATTTTAATATTTTTTAATTATTTAATAATAAAACAATTATTAAAATAATTTTAAAAAAAGATTTTAATATTTTTTAAATATAAACATTATAATTAAAGAGTATAATAATAATACTATTAAAAAAAACTTAATATTAAATTTATTTTAAATATGTAATTGTCATAATTAATTTTGTTGTTATTCAATATGACAAGAATATATGTTGTTTTGAAGATATGTTTTAAAAAAATAAGTAAGAAAAAGTTGGTGAAAAATAATATTGAAAAAACAAGGTAAATGATATAATAAACAAAATATGTTAAAAAAATTTGATTCCTAATTATAACCAAACGATCACAAAGGAACCAGGGGTAAATAAGTAATATCATTCCTTTTCACGACTGAACCAAACCACAAGTTTGAGGACAATCCATTTCCTTTCTCTTCCCATTGTTTCCCTTTCCTAATCACATTCTCTTTCCCTTCTGTGGACCAAATGCCCCCTAAAAAGATAATATCAGATAAAAACATATGTCATCCATTGCACCACACCACTCAAATTAAACTGTCCAAAAAATAATAAAGCTAGTAATCATGGTTAGTGACTTTTGATTGATTATCACGCCAAAAAAATCCTCCAAGGAATGTTGAATATTTTTATCAAAAAGTCAAATTGTTGAAAGACAAATTTTGGATGCAACTACACCCAATAAGGCACTAAGCTATAGCGATAATCTTGCGGCAAACTGGCAAAGTACAAAAACTTGCGACACCTTTTACCAAAGTAATTAGTTACTTAAGGGCCGTTTGGTTTGAGGTATTCAGGAAAGGGAAAGGGAATCAAAGTTCTTGATTCCCTTTGTTGGTGTTTGTTTAGCCAATTCAATCATTTCCTTTCCCCCTCCTTTCCCCCAAACTCTTCCGCAACTACTTTTTACCGTTGGCGCTTTACTTCTTACCGTCGGCGTTAATTACGTGAAATGACGACTTTGTCCTTACTATTTATTCTCAAAATAATATTACTTTTACATTTTATAGATTATCAATTTATTAAAACTCGATAACAAAACCGTCTTTTTCGATTATCGTAATAAACCAAAACCGACTTCCTATTTAGTTAATTACTTCTCCTTTGCAATTAATTCTCGAAATATTATCTCATTTATGTAATCCCCTAGAAAATCTAACGCAATACAGTGGCGGAAACACTGTAGAGTTGGGATTAAAACACACTGACAAACTATATCTTATTAAAAGAAATGGTAAGTCGATACAAAGGCCACTTTTTTCAAAAGGGCTAAATAGAAAATTCTCCAATTGGGTTATGCAAATCCGTAAATTACATGAAGAAAGAAAGAGTAGGATCCACGCTACTCGCTAGCTCACACCCAAAACCTAACAGCAAATACCTGTCATGTTATAAACATAACAGCCACGTCAGTGGGGAGTAACTCGGACGTTCTCCCAGCCATATTATATCATATGGAAAAATAATAGTATTACTATATCAAAATAATTAAAATGAGAAAACATTAAAACGATATAATAAAAATAAGTTTTCAGTGAAACTTAAAGCATTTGCAAACCTGCAAGTCAATATCAATCGATAATAATAATATTAAAAAATGGCGTTATGAAAATCAATCAGTGCAACGGAATAGACTTTCACTAGGATAATACTCAAACTAGCTTCGAGAACTTAGTCAAAACAAATTAGACTTCGGTCTCTAACTAGGCAACTCAACTATAACAGGACTGCGTGCAGCGAGGTCCTGGCTTAAGTAATGTACACCCCTCCTGGACACCAACCGTAATCCAGTTCAACCCGACGGCGACTTACACGATGCGATATCTAAGTTTAAGGTCAAAATATACACACTCCCGAACACAAACCATGCTCAGTTCAACGACCAATGCGTCTCAACATAGACACACCAGCTTTATAGTTGATGGCAAAACGTATACCCTAGACTGTATTACTCTACCCATACACTTGTCCTCATTCCATAACTCCAAAACAGCCATTATCGATATTCGAAAGTAAATATGATCAGTATAAATGATATGAAGATAAAAAGAAATAAACATTTTATATTAAAAGAGGAAACTTTCTATAAATAGAAACTTACTAATTTAGAAACTTACTTAAAATAGAAAGTTTTATAGAAAATACGTAAGTTATTAAAATTAGTGAAATGTATTAAAAATAGCATTTCTAACGAAATTAATATTTTATTATTATCGTCGTTATCATAACTTTAATATATTTCTAAATTCGTTACTCAAAATATAAATATAATAAGTCAATATTTAGTATTTAAAAATAATTAGGAAATCGAGTAAAACTATAAATTTTAGAAAAGAGATATTTTAAGAAACACGATATCAAAATTAATTGAGTCAACGAGTTTTATAAATGAAATAAATTTTATGAAGGTTTCAAATTATTTTCAAGAAATAGCTTTGATTTATAAATGATACTAATTTTAATAAAAATAGTCAATCGGAAACAAATAGAAAATTATTAGTGAAAATAGTCTCGACTAAAATGTATTTAAAACTCAATCGACTATTTTCTCATTTATTAGTATAAATCGTAAAACGAAATTAATTTATTGAACAAGTATACAAATCTCGATTATAATATAAAAATACAATTTTGAGTAGAAATTATAAATTAACGAAATATGACGAAAATATAAAATCAAAATTATTTAGTTAGTAGTGTCACGATAACCAACAAAATATTATAATAATCATAAATAATTAATTACTAACGATTTATGAAATGATCTCGGAAACTTGTAAAATATTTATGAAGTTCACAATTTTAAATAATATTTTTAGCAAATAATAATAAATAGCTAAAATTAGAAAACCGAATTAAAATATTTACTACATACTACTACTCAAACATACGATATAAAATCGAGTAACGTCCTAAAGTTACCTTGAATTGAATTGAATTGATAACTTCACAGCATTTGTCCATCAAATAGTCTGAACCCCACTCACGAACTCCAGAGTTGTCTGGAACAACCATCCTTCGGTAAATCTTCAGGGCTCTATTGGAACTCGAATATAGGAATAGTAATTCAGGAATCAGACTTAAGGAATATCGAAAAAGGATAGTGGGAAGGAAATGGAGCAAAGAAACATGAACGAGGGAGGGAAAAACGATTTGAAGAAAGGAACTAAAAGATGATCGTAGAATAGGGACACGATAGAGAGCAGTTGCGAGACAAGCATAGAAGTAGCAAACTTCCGACTTGCAGTACAGTAATGACAAACAGCAACAGCAGACAGTAGCACAAACGACAACCTCAAAATCTGGCAAAACCAGAAGTAGATCGAATAGCAGCAATGTCGATCACAACCACAATAACAAACGCAGAAGAAACGAGGAAGAAAAGAAGAGGAAGAACAAGAAGAAGAAGAAGAACCAAGCAGTACGAAGAGCAGAAAGAACGCACAACCGCAACAGCATCACCAACGCACAAACAACAACGATGACGGAACGAAATGATGCGAAGAAGAGAAAAAGAGCAGCAGGAAGGCAACCAAATAAGACTGAAACAGGGTCGAAATCGAGGAAGAAGCAGGACAAGAAAGAAGGCAAAAGGCAGCAGATCAAACAACGACAAAAGACGACGCTAAAAAAAAACCGGACACGGTAATAGCAGTACAACAAACTGCAGACCGAAAGAAGAAGGAAAAGAAGAGGACGAACAACACATCAAAACGCAGCAGCACAATCAACAAGAGTAGCAGCAGCATCAGACACACGGTCCGTAATACAATAACGACAGTATGCAGCAATTCACGACGTCGAATCGACTCAAACAACAACAGTGCGGCAAAGAGCAGTGGTAGCAGGCAGAACAAACAAAAAAAAAACGGAGCAGGGCAGAAGACAAGGACGAAGGAAGCAAGAGCAGACAACCCAACGAACATAATTAGAAGAGGAAGAAGGAGAATAAGAAGGGCGAGGAAACCACCTCGGTTGATAGCAGAAGCATCGGCAAAAATGACGGAGAAAAGGAGCAATGTTGATGGAGAAATAGAGACGGCAGGGAGATGTCTGAAGAAAACCGACCAAAGAGGTTGATAGAGGAAATAAACTGACTTAAAGGGGGTGAAGGAAGCGGTGGGAAACTGAAAAGTAACAGGGGAAGGAAATGCTAAGGGGAATACATAATGAAGCGGTGGTAAGGAAAACAAAAGGAGGAAAAGGGGAGTGAACGTACTATGTGGGAAAACCAGGCAAATTAAAGTGAGTTAGAAGGACTAATTGATTAAATGAATCGGGTTGAAGACGAATTCCGTAACTATCATAAGTTGACTGACCCATAAATTAAATTAAAACGAGTTAACAAAACTAAAAAGTAATCGGGCCGTCAAATAAGATGAGTAAATAAATTATTCGAACGAAATCAAAGCTTAGAGAAATAATTAATTATACAAAGAAATAGTATTTTTCGATATAAATAATAAATCTTCGATAGAGTGAATTAAATTGATTTCTCGAGGAAAAATAATAGATATTTTGACGAAACTTAAAATAAAGGAACTTCGAGCCGGAAATAAAAATTCGAGATTAAATATAAATAAATAAAAGAATTTAGGATTTAAATCGTCGAAAAGACTTTCGATAAGAATTAAATTAAATGTACAAAATGAATCGAAACAGAAATAAAAATATGTTTTAAATATAAGAGTTTCCGAGTCAAATAGAATTTTTTTGGAGTTTGAAACGATTAAACGATAAATTCGTTGTATAATAATTTTAAGAATTACGAGTTAAATCGTAAAAATGAAAATATGAACATAATTTTAATTTAATTTAATTTATAAAATCAGGGGTGTTACAATTTACATTTTATAGAGTATCAGTTTATTAGAACTCGATAATAAAACCGTTTTTTCGTTTATTGTTACTCCTCCGATTTTAAACAGTTAATTAGATTAATTAACGACTTAATACAATTTAATAAACGTAATTAACAAATACGAGTAATATGCAAATTGAATCCTAATTAATCTACGATAAGTCGACAATCAAGATTTATTATACAGATCAATGCAAATTAAAATAAAAAAATCCGAAAATGGGTTAGGTCAAGTGGGTTTTTCGACCCACCTAAGGGTCGTATTATTTTCTCTATAATACTTGAAAGTTTTGAGAAATAGTTTAAGTATAATGTAAATCTTCCAATGGTATGAGACATGAAGTATAAGGTGGTGAAGTTGGTTACATTGATAATATTTTATACAAGATGACCTATTGATTATGAGGCTAATGACCAAGCCACTACACCATCAACAAACTGATCATTCAACAAGAACACTACTCCTTTATAACGAGACAATTACTCTTCTCAGGATTGCTCTTGATGACAATAACGCTACTGCTGTATAAATGACCAAGGGACTAACAATTAATTACAGGTTTCAATTAAAATACTATATGTGAGTCTTGGACAAACTCAAATGTATGGTGAGAGAGCAACTCTAATTAATACAGAGTAAATTCAAGGGAGCACTGTGATAAGTGTGGTTTGTAGTGCCTATTTTGTAGTATTTTGGTCCCATTTTCCTTGTAGAATCGCTCCTTGGGAGCGGTTTAGGGGCTTCTTATGCTTCCTTTAGTTCGTTTCAGGTTCCCGAGACCGACTTGGAAGAGTTGGAGCGATTCCGACTCTATACATACACATTTTGGAGCCAACGGAGTAAAGGAACGACGACTCGATGCTTTGGAATCGACCCCGAGACCTTGGGACCCAATCCCGAGCCTCCGAGACCCGATCCCGAGTCCCGAGAATCGATGAGAAGTTCATGTGAAGCAAGGAGGAACCAAAAGGGTCATATTGGAGGCCTACAAGACTCATCCCCGACGGGTATGCACCTCATCCCGTCGGGAATGAAGTGCGCTTTTGAGGGTGCTACTGCAAGGCCGTCCCGGTCGGGACCAACCCGTCCCGGTCGGGATGGTGGGTCCGTCCCGGTCGGGACCACCCAGTTCCAGCCGCATTTCTTTTCTTTCTTTTCCCTTCCATTTGTAACCCTATAAATACCTCTCCTCTTGTAATCTTAGCTTATGTTCTTCACTTCCCATTAAACCCTAGACTACTTTAGGTTAGATTAGATTAGATTAGAGTAGATTAGTCGGTAATTAGCAGTTAATCTTAGTTTAGGACTTGTGTTATTGGATCTCTTGAAGAATCCATCCAAGATTGACAACCTTGGAGGAATTATTTGGGTTTTCTTCTATACAAGTGTTCATCTTTTCATCCTTTACTAGTTTGGTATAATCTTCTTCTCCTTTTTACTCTTAATCCTTTATTGTTTATCAAGTTTGAATCTTTAGTTATTGTTTATTGTTTTGTTCATCATATATATTTGGTAGTTTCATTATGTGTGTTTTGATATTTGTGTTGTTTACTCTTGTTCTTGCTAGTTTTAGATTAGATATGTTAGAGTAGTGTTCTTGCTAGGGTTAGTAGGGTGATTAGGGTGTTAATTGGGTGATTAAGGGTTTGTTGGAGATGTTGGTGGAAGATTTGGGTTTCTTCTTGAGTGATGCATATTACATGTTTGTTGGAATGCTTGAATGACTAAGTAGGTTGGAATGCTTGTTTTTCTTGCCTTCCTTTGTCATGTGTGTCGCCGGATGGGTTCCATGAGGAACCTCTAGGTCGGTCTAAGTTAGATTACCTAGATTACCCTACTACCTCCTTCACTCTAACTCCTCCTTGACCATTCCGTTACCCCTTTGACCCCGACCTAATCCTAGCCCGTTTTCCTTAGTTGTTCTCCTTAGTCTTAGTCTAGCCTCTCTCCCTCTTATCATTCTCTAGCTTAGCTCGTTGACCTAGTCTCGTATTTGGGCGAACTTGGTCTAGATGCCTCTACCGTCCCCGTGGATTCGACCCGACTTGCCCTATCTACCATAGGAATAGCCGGTTAATTATTTGACGGTTGGGATTCCGCGACAAAATCCCTCCCATCACACTGGCAATAGGAGTATCAAAGAACACACTCTCTTTTCTTCATCAACTAATTATGGCTATGAGTATGTATGACACTGACTTGTGAATTGCGATATTGATAGCAGTAATACACTTTATTACCCCAAGTAACATAATCCAAAATTAGGGAATTTGTCGATCAAAGAAAAGAAAGCACTCCATCTCCAATCTACATACCTACAATTCTGGCTCTTCTTCAGTCACTGGGAAGCTAATCTATTATCCTTATACCAACGTACTTCTAACCATACATGATTTATAGTCACCTGACTTCCGCAAATAACACAATTTTCTAATGGGGGATGAGAGTGTTGATGATACTATAATTCCATTATTAGAGAGTATCATATCCAATTTTTACCCCCATTTTAATGAACAATATAAGATTAACAATCAATCTAGTATCACCCACTGAACATAGTATCGGATTGGGAATTGAAATTTATGACTCATAAAAATCCCTAATTGAAACATATAAACCCTAATTTAATCACAATTTTAAATCAAAATTTATAAAATAAACATAAAAAATCTACGAAAATAAAAACGGTTTAATCACATAATAGCATAGAGGAAGATTAAAACAAAGCTTTAATCACATAAATGCAAAAATAAGGAGGGTTAGTAATTTACCTAGTGCTTATTGAAAGAAATGGTTTTAATCACATAAATGAACTTTTCGTAGCTGGATGATGGTTTTAATAAGTTGATGTTTCAGGATGATCGAGGTAGGTTATGGTGATGAAGTTTTGTTTGCCATTTTTTTGTACAGTGAAGAAGATGAAAGAAGGTGAAAAGATAGAGAGAGAATAAGTGAATGAGTGAGCAAGAGTGTGTTAGGGTGTGAGAGTGGAAGTGTGATTAATTATTAATCACACATCGTTATAACGGAATATGGGGTAAGGGCAAATTGGGAAGTAAATTATAATACTCAAGGTTTCCATGGGAACAAACTTAAAAGCGGGTGTACCATGTGTAATCTGACATAGTTCGAGGGTACCATGGAAAATTTCCGATTAAATTATAACCTACTTACTATATTTGAATACACCAACCCAAAATAAAAATTCCAAAAATAACCCATTGTTTGGATCGGATCGGATATCTGAAGAAATTTTTTTGGATATTCAAATCCAATCCGATATCCGAAACTTTCGGATCAGATATCCGATCTGAACAATATTTTCGGATCGAATACTGATCGGATTCGAATAATCGGATAATTTGGTCAACCCTAGCGAGCATCATGTTCTAATGGGTTAGCGAGCATCATCTTGTCATTCCATGTTAAAATAAAGATGACTCATTTTGTATAGTAATACTAAGGGCTCGTTTGGTTCACCATGGAAAGATGAAGTTATCAGGAACTTAAATTCATGTGAATTTGTATTTCATAGGAATTACAAAAATATTGTTGGGTTGTCAGGGGGAAATGATTTAATGCGGAAAGTTTTACGCACCAAAGGGGGCTTGGTGAGGAACTTGTCCCATTATGGAGGAAGTGACAATTCCTGGGAAGTGACAATTCCCATGAAATGAACAACCAAACAACTCCCTGAAAATGCAATTCCTGGAATCTTGCACTTTCCGGAAATTAGAGAAGTAACCAAACGACCCCTAATACATCTAATATTAAGAGAAACAAAAAATGTTTATGATCGGAATTAAACTCAAGACTTCTTGTACGTACACCACAATGATCTTTCATAGCACTATAATATACTCGTATTCATTTCTTAAATTTGGGTAAATTTGGGGGTGCGGGTTCACCCTCTTTACCAAAAAGACCTCCAGTGAGGCTCGAGCTCAGATGAAGTGAGTGAAAGGTGCAGTTCTTACCACTAATCCAACAGCAACCAATTGATATAACTCTACTTTTTTTCATACTTAATACAAATTCCAGACTGGATTTGGGGGGCACGTGCCCCCCGAGGCCCCCCCTCTATCTGCCACTACTCCCTTCTAGTTTTTTTTATCTTCCCTTTTTTTTGCACTAGTTGGATTATCTTTCCTCTTTTCACTTTTGAATTGTACTTTAATCAATTTTTTATTCTTTAATCAATTTTTTATTCTTTCCTTTACTCACAAACCCCACCATATTTCTACTTTATACCCCACATTTTCTTACTTTAATCAATTCTTTATTCCCTTCTTAATATTTGTGCCAAAAAAAGGGAGATATAAACAACTAGGAGGGATTATAAAGACATACTAATAAAAATGAATGATAACAATTTACAATAAAAGATTTACTTTTATTATAAAAATAAGTACAGAATAAAATAATCATTTTGAGGCACATCCAAAGATAAAAATATCATCATCAACAACAACAATAGAACCTTATTCCAAAAAGATTTAAGGTCGATCAACTGTTTGAATATTTGAAATCGTCAAGGCGTAACAAAAAAATTAAAATTATTAGGAATGCGAACAATAAAATAATCTCATTAATCTAACAAGAGAGTGTACGTGTTCAAAATTGTTGTGAAAGCTTCTCTCTAAGCGTGCATGAAAATAGGAAATTGAATAATGAAATACTCCTTGTCGATCTCTAACAAAAATGTTTGAATAAATAGAAGTATTTCACGCTTTGCCCTTAATTACGGAGTAAACTCTATACAATACATCTATCATTCAACTTCAACACAAAATCGTCGTTAACTCGTCTCTACTTCTACTAACAAACCTTAGCTTCTTCAACCTCGATTCTTAATTATCATCAACATCATTGCATCATCTTAATAGAATATAAATGAGCCACAACGTGGTATCAGAATCAGAGGTTACGAGTTTGAACCCTGCCAGCTCCCAATATCTCGAACTCTTAAGTGGAAACAAAGCACATGGTTCGGGGACCTGTGCACACTAACCACTCGTCAAGTCCGATGAACATTCAAGTGAGCAAATGTATTAGAATATATAAATGAGATACAACCATGGTCAATCATCGGAAACAAATTATAACCAACCACAAATTACCTACCTCTAATAACCCAAGTGATATGATGATGAATGTTTCACGAATTGTTCGGAAGATTAATAAATACTCGTATATTGTTATTACGGATACTACGTAGAATATCTCATGTGTATTATTCAAGCATAACTTCTAATAGGTTACGATGAACTGATCTCGAGTGAGCAAGACCAAAGTGCGTGGGTCACAACTCACAAGTACTTAGCCACCTCTAGTAGAAAATGTCCCAACAAATTGACAAAAAATAACATACCCAATATTGACCGTTACAACAGTAGTTGGTTTACGTACCCATTAATGTTTTGTGTTACTATGTAACCTTACTGAATCAATACGATAATACTGATCTACTTCGTAACTAATAAAATCCAATCAAATACTTGACATTTAAATCTGAAACCATGAATAGCTCGTGCCAAGTTACACATGGACATTAATATATAACAATTGATTTTTGTTAAAGAGCCACAAGGATAAATATGTTGCTGACGGAATTGAAGCTTATTTTAAGACGATGACTTATCGAAATTTTATCAATTAAAGACGTTAATACATACTCCACTTCATATAATAAGGCTGACTGCAAATGGAAGTCGTTTAATAGACGCAGGCACGTAGCCAATAGTTTGGAATGAAGTGTATTAATGAGAATGACTCAAGTGGTTTGATCGGAATGTGTCGTAGATGACTGCATGGCGTATGCAAAAGGTCAAGATTGAGAATAAACAAACCTACGAAGAGGTCCATTCTATTCTATTGTCCTAGTCAAATCAACCACCTTGCTTGCATCTCATTGGTCAACATCCATCTTCCAATTCAATTGCATGCTCTTTCCTTTTCTATCAACTTTGCATTGCTATAAATAACATATACTCCGGGTCACCCTTCATCCCACCAAAACAATACAACCTACAAGAATTACAACAACAATATTAAATTCTTCTATATCATCATCATCATCCAAAACAATCAAAATTTAGTAACATTATATTGTTTTATTGGTTTATATATTGAATAATCTAATTATTATTCAATTCATTCTTCATCAATGGCTTCACTAACAAGATTATTACCAACTCATGCAAAACATTTTTGTACCCATTCGAACACAATTAGATCAGTCTTGTCAACTCCAAAATTATCTTCCTTTGACAAAGGATTGAAAGATCAAAGTCGATCAAACACCATCTCCATCAACAATAAAAACACGAAAACTACCATTCTCCCCTTAGAGAACACCACAAACGATGATAACGTCACCCTAAAACCTACTGGTCACGAAGAAAATGATATCATGACAAAAACAATTCTTAAACTCCACATAGTCCTCGAAGCCGTCCTAGATAGAATAGAGATGCACCAAAACGTAGGTGAACAACGCGATAATTGGAACACATTACTACTAAACTCACTAAACATGCTCACCCTTACGGCCGCCACCATGGCGGGCGTAGCTAGCATGGACGGCGGAGGCCCCACATTACCTTTGAAGATATCGTCGGTGTTGCTCTTCTCAGCAGCAACGGGAGTATTACTACTCATGAACAAACTCCAACCATCTCAATTGGTTGAGGAGCAACGGACCTCGGTTCGTTTGTTTAAGCAACTCCGAACCGAGATCCAAACCACACTTGCACTTGACACTAATACAATCAGTGAGAAATACGTTGAAGATGCCATGAAGAAGGTGTTAGCTTTGGATAGAGCTTACCCTCTTCCCCTACTCGGTGCCATGCTTGATAAGTACCCTAAGACGTTTAAGCCCGCGGTTTGGTGGCCTAATCCGTCATTAGAGCAAACTAATGACGGTGTTAGGAGAAACGGGGGGCGGAGAAATAATAATAATAGTAATAATGGGTGGAGTAAGGAGTTAGAGGAGGAAATGAGAGACATTGTAGGAGTAATAGAAAGAAGGGACAAAGAGGATTATGTAAGACTAGGGAAGAAAGCATTGAAGTTTAATAAAATATTGGCGAAAGTGGGTCCGGGCTTGATGGGGGTTGCGGCGGTGGCATCGGCTTTGTCGGGTCATGGTGGTGGTGGGTGGGCGGGGGTGGTGGCGGGCGTAGCGGGGTCAATGGGTAGTGTGGTGGGTAGTGTGCAACATGGTGGACAGGTAGGGATGGTGTTTGAGATGTACAGGAATTGTGCGGGTTTCTTTAGTTTGTTGGAGGAAAGTGTGGAGAGTAATGTTGAAGAGGGTGAGTTGGGTAAGAGAGAAAATGGGGAGTTGTTTGAGATGAAAGTGGGTTTGAAATTGGGGAGGAGTGTATCGGAGCTGAGGGGGTTTGTGGATGAGTCAAGGTGGTCTTGGCTAAGTGAGGATGGAAGCCCTAAAGGGGACTTCGCTAGCAAACTCTTTTGATTTCTTACGGATAGTAATAGTAATGTATAGCTAACCAACTAGCTTAGCTAGGTCCATTGTTTAATTTATTCTTTCATTGTTTTAGCAATTCATTCATTGTAATTTCTTGTATATACCAAAAGATTAATATTCAATATAGATTACAAATTATCGCTGTATATATATCGTATTTTATATATATTACTATACTTTTTATGGACTACCACACATGAAGTGTATATTTCCAAATCACCACCTTATTTCTATTCCGTCTTTCATTTATTCTATTTCTCAATTCCGTTAAATGAAATTTTAAACAGAATATCGAAACTACCCTTTCATTAACTAAAAAAAATCAAAATACTATGAAGTGAATCAATCGGTTTCACAAAAAAAAAACATCTTCATCTTCATCTTTGTGGGTAAAGAATATTGACCAACTCCGCATCCCCCTTTCCGCTAACCAAATAACAATCCTCCAATTTTTCCCCGAGCCCTTGACCTTAGATATGTAGTACTTATTATCTACCACTACATCACAATATCTCATTGTTTCAATTATCACTAAATTAATTCTAAAGCTATAGACTCCAATAATTTAATTAAGGAAAATCCCCATTTTCCACTAACCAAATAATAAATCTCCAAATTTTCCCGCCTAATCACATATGGGTCTACCATATGGGCTTACTTTTGGATTATTTAATATATATAGGTTTGGCTTATATCTAAATTACCATGCATGTTAACTGCGATCAATAGCTATATGTTTAAAAGATACTATTATAAAATAGTATAATAATATAATTAATAGAGTAGATACTATCATTTTTGTTATAATTTTATATATCATCATACTAATTAATTGATTGATTAATTGACAGTACCATCTAATTTTATATTTTATATACCATAAAATCCCCTTGCTACTAAGAGATTAACCACCCCTATAATTTTTCCGCCTATTCATATTGGACTCATATTTGGGTCTTAACTGCTTTGGTCATGTAATACTGAAATTTTGTTAACAGTATATTTTACAATCTCTGTTATTTGCACCCGTGTATACTATAGAAACTGTATATACACCAACGAAAATACGTTTTATTTTTGTAATAATCATGACTGATATTTGATTGCAATTAAATATTGTAATCGTCTATTAAGTAAGAAAATAAAAATTCAAAACTTTTCGCACCAAAATTTTAAGCTATCAATCTCTACTAACTAAGAGAAAAAAAAATCTCAAAACTTTTCTCGCCTAAATTTTAAACTCTCAATTTGGACAAAATCAATAGAACAAATGAGGAAGAATCACACTCAATTATCATATAAAAATTCTTACGGGTTAAATATTTAAAAACTAACCACGGTTGTATCGATACAAATAAATTGTAGAAATATAGTCGCTTAAATTTCTAACAACAATTAAGATAATAATTTTTTTGTACTACATATTTCATGATATTAGTCGAGGTTGCAATTTCAAGTTATTTTATTATTATCCAAATACAATGATAGAATCGTGAAAAATTATCAAGTTGCTAAATTAAAATCTACTTTGTATAAATAATTAACTTAAAATATTAAAATTCTATAAATACCGTGCATACATGCACGGGTATACACTAGTTACAACTAATAATTGATTATGATATGAACCGATCAGCTTAACTTAACGAAGACACACGAAGCAATGACTCGACTTAAACCCACACTAATCCAAACCCGTAACAACATGGTTAGCCCCAAATCCAATATGAGCCCATGACCCATGTAAGCGATCCGATTACCACTTTCCAAACAAAGCAATTTGGGGTGGGAAAACCGGAAAAGGAGTATAATTTCACCTACGAAAATAGCTCTTTACTCTTAGGATTTAAGATTTAAGAACAGAAGACGTTCTCAACCGGCGCTCCATTTTCTCTTCCACAGCCAACAAGCCGCCGATTTTGCGTTCCACAATTAGGTCTACTCCTTTCTCCGATCTTTTTTTCCTTCAGTTAGATCTACTCGAATGATTTTCACTTCTTCGTTAACCTAAATAATTTCATAGCTTGTTCAGATTTGAGCGATATCGCTGTAATTTAGGTTTCAATCTTAGCTGTTAATAGTTCTTATTATTTTGATTGAATCTTGTGATAGTCGAAATTGTCAACTTTGTATGGTGATGGAAAGATTTAGGGCGAAGCCTTAGAAACATTCTGAATGAATAATTTTGATGGATGATAGGACGATGCTAGGGATTGTGCGGAGGAAGATTGTACGGGACAGCGTCTCGTCCACCTCAGTTCAGTCTCTTAATACAATTCATTGATTGATTATCTTGTTTTTTGTTTATGGATTGGTATGAAATTGTGTTGTTCTTGTCGCTTGGTTTTGTTTTAGGTGCTTGGGCGCCAACTTCAAAGACCCGCTGCACAGCCGCTTGGTTCCCGTAGCTATGGCACATCGGGTAGTGAGGTAATTTTCGCTTAATGTGTGCCTTTTTAGATGAAAAGGATACCGTGTTGTCTTTTTTGAGTATTTGAAATATCGTAAACTGTGGTGGCCATTGATTTGCACAAATTATTCTACAAGTGCTTTACTCTAACTTATTGTAAATCACTTCACGGATATATATTATTAGGGATGCTTTTTACATGATCATTGACCATTTTAGTTTGAGCTTATTTTCGTGTTGCTGATCAAGTGATCATACCGTCACCTTAGGCAATCCTTCTATCTTTGATTGTGAAGTGGTTTGGCAAGAAGTTAGCGTAAGATCGGTTTCCATGAGGCTTAATTCCCTATAAGTAGTATTATAGATTTCCCAGTGCCTAGAAATCTATCCAAATATTTCAGAAGGTATACATGGTCGGTGTTACTCCTACTCAGGAACGCATGCATATTTGATGGGCTACATGCCCAAAACTTAGGGGTCAAAGTAATGTTGTTTATAATGCATAAGGTATCTTCTTCAAATATAGGTTTAGAAATACTCAAATAATTTAGTACCTAGAATCCCTTTTTTTATAGTGTTAAGGCCTGAGCCAGGAGAATACTAATAGATGTAGAGGTGTTAACACCTACGAAACATAGTATTAACAATTATATAACCCTTAATACATAAGCCAAAGTTGTTGCAGCGTTGTACAACGTTGGTCCCTCAAAAATCATTTTGAAAAATCTTCTGGTGGTTTAGAGCAATTAATGTTTAAATCCTCTGGTGGTTTGCAGCCAATCTTTTGATTTCTTATGACATGATTTTGATACAAAACGTGCTGTCTAATTGATGCGCATGTAATTAGGTATCACGTCTCTCGTTATTGTATACATTCTTAGCACATTTTGTTTGTGGTTTTGGCTAGACATTTGTTTTTCAAAATGCCATGTTTTGTATGGTTTCTCTTGAACATCATATTTCTTGCCAATTACGTTTGTCGTTTGTCATTGTAGGGGTTGCTTCTCAAAAGAGGTTCAAAGCTCGTAAGAATCATTAGTTTACATGGGGATTTGGGTATGTCACTTGCATTTTCAAGCATGGTGTGCATTAGTCTGTTTCATATCATTTGATTTTTTGACTCTCTTGATAACAGGCCGTCCATCTGGTGTAAGCTCCGTAAGGTTTGTTTATGCCTTCACACTTTTCAT
Organism: Agrostemma githago; assembly: GCA_958450325.1. Classification (NCBI taxonomy): domain Eukaryota; kingdom Viridiplantae; phylum Streptophyta; class Magnoliopsida; order Caryophyllales; family Caryophyllaceae; genus Agrostemma; species Agrostemma githago. The sequence continues at coordinate 72,202,198 of OY288247.1, read as the reverse complement.
TTGTTTACTAGTGATTGATTTTAAACTTACAGCGCTGCAGTATGCTGTTCCATAAGTTGTTGTTTTGCTTACAGAAATGTTTCACATTTTTAATTTATGCTATTGTGCTTTGATTACTGTTGGGTTCGCAGGCAAGTAGGTTCTTGTTTTCAGTCAGATCCATCTAGGAAAATGTGGACCAGATTCTACTCTTCAGAGGGTAATATTTTCTTTTTAAATAGTCTGAAGGTTAATCTAAGTACATTTTAGTCACGGCTATCTGAATTGCATCTCTGTCTCAATGTAGGTGATGTTGTAGAAGCCGTGGTTCCTTATATGGGAGAGTCTGTCACTGATGGCACCCTGGCTACTTTCTTAAAGCGTATGTTTTTTAAGCTGCAATATATTTTCTTTATTATCATCTGCAAACACTGCGTTGTTGAGTAGGAATGTTTCTTTCAATCCTCCCTTTTATAAATAATATTCATACGTCTTACATATTTATTTTGAATGAGCAGACCCTGGTGACCGTGTTGAAGTTGATGAACCAATTGCTCAGATCGAAACAGATAAGGTATGTCTAAGCATATGATAATCTTTTCTCTCTGGTTTGTCTTGTTTTGACGTAATTTAATTAGATTGTGCGTATCACTGTCAGGTTACCATTGATGTTGCTAGTCCTCAAGCTGGGATTATTCAACAGGTATGTGTGTAGTTTTCTTGCCAAGTTTTATGTATTTCTTGAATACTTTGTGAGTTCCATCTACAGCATTACATATGTGCCTGTAAGGCTCTCGGAGATTGGGGTTCGGGTTGGGGCACTCAGCCTTATCCTTGTGTTATCAGCACAAAGATACTGCTCCGGATGACCCAAGAGACTATTTCTTAATTTCTATTATTATATCAACGCTACAGAGTGATGTATTTACTTCACATTGTGTAGCTTGTTGCCAAAGTGGGCGACACTGTGGAGCCTGGTCACAAGATAGCAATAATTTCTACTTCCGGTGATCACTCACATGTGGCTCCATCAGAGCCACCAGCAGCAAAGAAGGAAAAGACAGCAGATGAGCAAAAGCCAAAAGCTGAAGCTCCTCAAGAGAAGCCTAAATCTGAGACTCCTGCTCCAAAGGACAAGCCTAAAGCACCGTCTCCACCATCGACAAAGCCCTCCCCTTCAGAGCCTCAACTACCCCCCAAAGATAGAGAGAGAAGGGTTTGTATGCTTGCCTATTCTTATAGCATTCATCAATGTTTATGAAATTAGGATTTGGAATAAGTGGTCAATCTATTGCTGATTGTTACTGAGACTTATGATATTTTTCAGGTTCCCATGACGAGATTGAGGAAAAGAGTTGCTAATCGTTTAAAGGACTCTCAGAACACTTTTGCGTTGTTGACTACTTTTAACGAAGTCGATATGTAAGTACTCACTGCTGAATATGTATATACTTTTGTCAAGAAAAGATTACACTTTTGCAACTCCACAATATAAAGAAGCTTACCTAGTTTATTTTATTGTTAATCAGAACCAAAATATAGTGGTTTTTGGCTTTATTATAAGTGAAAACAATCTTGTATAAACTGCCTTAGGGTTATTTTCTCACCGTGCTCCTAAAAGACCTTTATTTTTCATATCCACCCAGCTTTGGAAGCATTTGCCATACCTCTTCCAAAAAGAAGGCCGCTATTTCATTTTGCACCAATATTTCGCAATTGTTTGAAGAACATAACAAAATTGATCAAAGTACCACATTACTATGAGTCGAGTTGGGTTTTTAGTTCTTTTACTTGCTGAATCCTGAAATGATCAATGTTTTTGAAATGAAGGAGCAATGGTATTAAATCCTTTTTAAATTTGGATCTAAAATTGATTGTCGAGGGCCATATTTCAGTTGATGGCTTCCACTATTTCTTTTTATTTGGTATCCAAGCTCAGATATAATACAATGAGATGGAAAATTACTTGTCTGTTTTTCCTAGCTTAATTAGGCGTATGACCTTTGTAGTTGTAGGTTAATCCTATGGATGCTTTCATGCTTGTATTATGTAGTTCGTGTTGCTCATTTGTTTACTTAATTACTTGCACCATTCTATGTTTAAGTCTTTAGCAATTCTAGATAGATCATAGATGTTGTATTTCTTCAAAACATACTTCCAAAGTGCCTGATGTTGGCATCTATTATGTATCAGGACAAACCTGATGAAGCTTCGCTCTGATTACAAAGATGCCTTTGTCGAGAAGCATGGAGTCAAGCTGGGATTCATGTCAGGATTCGTAAAAGTTGGTGCCTCTATTCTCTTGCACTTTCTCAGTAGCCATTATCTGCCATGTACACTTGAAGTGGATTGCTAATACTGTGTTTTTGCTTTGTATTTAGGCTGCAGTGAGTGGACTTCAGAGTCAACCAATTGTCAATGCTGTCATAGATGGGGATGATATAATATACAGAGACTACATTGATATTAGTATTGCTGTGGGCACTCCTAAGGTCTCTGTCTGATCCATTTTATTGAGGTTCTATTTCCCAAGTCATCTGATAAAACGCTTGTTCCTTTGTTTTTCGTGATTGATTCCAATGAAGAATTTTGCAAACACAATAAATGAAGCATTGGGTACAAAGATACCCAATTTTGTTTTTGCTACCTTCATTTCCTCACTTGGGGATTGAGTGATTGGGTAGTTTGATGACATTGTTTAAATAAAAAATATTAGTCTGAAAAACCTTTTAAAGGACTTGCAAGATGCTAAAGAATCCGAGTATATGGATTTGGTTCTGAACTTATGCTGATGTACGATCTCCTTTTTACTGTGATAGGGTCTTGTAGTTCCAGTCGTCAGGGGAGCTGAGAAGATGAACTTTGCTGAGATAGAAAAGGAGATTAACTCTCTTGCTAAGAAGGCAAATGATGGAACAATATCAATTGACGAAATGGCTGGAGGCTCATTCACGATATCGAATGGTGGTGTTTATGGAAGCCTCTTAAGTACCCCGATCATCAACCCACCCCAGGTATACAAATTTTCTCAACCGTTCAACTCAAATCATTATTTGGGACCATGTATTTTATCATCCCTCTGAGTAACTAATACTTTTCGCATGTGCCTTTGCAATAAAGGCACAATCTTTGAAAACAACAAATCTTTTAAATGTGTCAGCGAGTCGATCAATCCATCATGGTACTTTCTTTTTTGAGTTTCATCTTGGAATTGACCTAACCTGGGCCCTTTTGTGTAAATGTGGTCATGTACATAAGTGAACCAAAAATGTAAACTCAGTACAGTGAAAAAGTGCAAATTGACCTATTTGCCCTTTCGAAATTTGAAAACAAACTCATTTCAGAATATGTAGTGGACGGCAGAAAAAAATGAAAGGGTGATTGCTGAGTGATTCTTTTGCTGTAATATTAGTCTTTCCATTTTTGCAGTCGGCAATCTTGGGAATGCACTCGATCGTAAACCGTCCAATGGTGGTTGGAGGTCAGGTAGTTGCGAGGCCGATGATGTACGTAGCTCTGACTTATGACCACAGACTGATTGATGGAAGAGAGGCAGTACTCTTCTTGCGTCGCATTAAGGATGTGATCGAAGACCCCAGGAGGCTGCTTCTTGACATTTGATCTGCTTAAGATGAAGAGTTCCTTGCAGTTTCACTGCTCAACAGTTGGCTAAGTGAATAAAAAACTGATCATGTTATCATAAAATTTTGGGGGTTGATTTGTACCCTGCTTTGCGAAATTCAGACCATTGTATGTTTGAGTGAGTGCAATCCTGCGTACGTAGGGGAAGAGAGCGTTGGCCTTTGGTTCCAGGGCAACATTAATTTAAATTTTCTTGTTAAGCAAAGTAATACGAGTATTTACCATGTGGAATTGAAAGGACAACTGAAAGTTTTACGTTCATATCCTACCAAGGCTAATCGAGTAAAAATGGTGACGGATATTTAGATCTTGAGAAATCATCTTCTAAGAAAAGTTGATCTTATTCCAGAGATTTCGAGAGTGAAATAGACTTTCATGTTGTGTACTCGTGTATATGGTGGTATGGCCCCTCGGTCTGAACCCTTATTCTCTGCATCTATTGGGAAACTTGAGTAATTTAAACTATCTGAGCAGGAGTTGTGGTTTTTGGCAAATCAGGCGTCAAGCTCAATTAACTTTTATGGAGTAGTACTTAATTACCACGCCCAAGCTCTCGAAGCTTCAGTAATGGTTTCAGGTTTCTTTGCTTCTAGCAGTCAGGGGACGTTTTTGACCATTACACTTCAGATAGATAATGAATGACATCTATGGAGCATGGTCAATTTTTCGATACCAAAAGTTTTTGCTCAGATTTTCTCAGTTAGTCAAACTATGTTGATTTGAATTTCTAGGTCTAAAAAATGAGAAGGCGAAGAAAATGATTAATTGAGAAGCAAGTTTGGATTATCTTTTGTTTTTCAAGTCAGGCTCCGTCTTATTCAATAGTGTTACCTTTACTTTTGGATCAAAGTTCATAATGGGTGAAAAGATAACACAAAATTCACCCAAAATCCATTTGCACTGCCTAAACATAGCAAAAACTTGCCAAAAATTTTCACACCTAAAAGGGGAAATGAGTAACTATTAAACGGGAGAGTCGGACAGAGGGGGTAGGTCAGAAAACACAAGGACACTATGTATCAGAGCCTCAGAGGAGGAATCACAGTCTCACTAGAAATTTCAAGAACAAGCAAGGAAGAAGGAACACATTTCAGCCCTTTAGGATTGAGGTTTATTCAGCATACTAAAAATAGGAACATATTAGGAGATTGTAAATGTCGCAGGCTGCTCTGCATTATTATGTTGGCTTGTAGTATTTGGTGGGCACAAAAGGCATCTTCGATACGACCCCTTCATACGACTTCCCTCTCACCAAAATGTTAACCTTAGTACCCGCCTTGTGATTACCGGACTTCACGTACCCCATACCTATGTTCTTCTTCAGGCAAGGGCTAAATCCTCCACTTGTAATCTCACCGATGTTCTCCCCTTTCTCGTTCTTAATCTCGCTGTGACTTCTAGCCGGAGGCCCAGAAGAGATGAACCCTACACGTCTGATTGATGGGCCATCGGCAATTTGCTTCAGTATCACCTCCGCACCAAGAAACCCGCCTTCCGCACGTCTTCTCTTGCCAATAGCCCAAGTAAGCCCCGCCTGAACGGGTGTAATGTGTTGTTCAAGATCATTGCCGTACAGACACAACCCAGCTTCCAGCCTCAGACTGTCTCGCGCACCCAGCCCTGTCAGTCTAACCTTCCCTTCGGATTTCTCTAAAATTTGTTTTGCAAGGTCTACGGCATGCTCATCCGGAACTGAGATTTCAAACCCGTCTTCACCAGTATAGCTGAAACCACAAAAGGAATTTCAGAGGATGAAAAAAAGATCTCTGCAACCCCTGGACTGATTTTAACAGTTTGAAAGTTGAAGTGGCAAATACGTAAATAGCGAGGTAAGGGGTTGGATGTCCATCCAGTTTAGTGAGCTATTTCGTGTTATGTCAGCACAAAGCAACAAAAAGAAATGGTTCATACCCAGTCCTGGTGAGATAGCACGGGAAGCCACTAATATCGATCATAGAGAAAGCTCCGAAGTACATCTTGCTTAAGTCGTCTTTGGTCAATTTTTGAAGAACAGGAGCAGCAAGAGGACCCTGAGAACATGCATCCAACAAGTTTAATAGTTGGGAAAACCAAAATGGAATTGAGATAATCCCTTTCGGAACAAAGAGAAACATTATGGCAGCAGATCAGTAGCAGCTGACGGGAAAAGTAGAATGGCAAGATTGAACTGTCTTGGCACAATGTGTAGACTTACTTCTCGAGTTCAGACAGGAAAACTACTACTGTATGAACCTGCATTAGACTTTTTAAGTAGATGTTCGCCCACATATCTAATGGTTGGAATAAAACCATGATTATGGAGTTCTCCAGTTACATGTATAAACTAATACAGAGTAATATGTTACTACTTCCATGATTCCATCCCATTTATATCATCTCATTTTGACTCTAATAATCACTCTGTATAAGTAAAATGTTGAGTTTGTCACGGTTGATTTAACTACAATGTCAAGTTCGTCAAGTTGCATTCATCAAAACTAACAATTTTCATATCCTTTATACAAAGTTGTAAGTTGTAACTATTGTATATTGTGAGAAAATAGTGGTTGAAATTAATTAGAGTTAAAAGACTGACGATATGAATGGGATGAAGCCCATGGAGGAAGTATATAATAGTGACGGAGCACGGTGATTCAAGCTAATTAGTAAGTAAAGGCTAATGTTTGTTAAGATGCATAATCAACAGGAAAATGAAAACTTGAAGAATCAACCTGCAAGGCAAGAAGAGATCTCTCGTCATGAATGTGCCATGAGACATCGCCACCTTTAGCCTTGTATGACTTCATATGCTCCTCAATATGCGCAAGATCCTTATCCCTGCAACCCGCGTTGACTACCAAATATATGTGATCATCCTTCACCTTTGTAATCACGGTGTCATCGATTGCCCCACCCTTTTCATTTGTGAAAACGGATAAAGTTCCAGTACCCGGGGCAAGCCCAGCAATGTCACCAATGACAAGCTTTTCAAGGAAAGGAACACAATCCTTCCCCTTGAGACTAAGCCCACACATATGAGCGACGTCAAAAAGACTGCCATTCTCTCTACAATTAACAGTAGAATCCATTATCGAATCTTTATATTGAATAGGCATGCTCCAACCAGCAAATGGTACCATTTTCCCACCATTTTCAACATGAAAGTCATGAAGAGCAGTCTTCTTGAGATCACCCTCACCAGAGAAACATCGACGATTAGCAACTCTCTTTTCTGCATGAGCGAGTCGCCTGGTAATTGACTGCCCAAGCTGCCATACCCCTCCTCTCATCTTCTTGTATTAAGAAACAAAATCTCTGAACACATAAAATTAAACAAAATATTCAAAGACAAAACTTTCAGCAGAGCATCAAGAAGCGATATTTATTGAATTATTACTCCAAAACGTGTTGAAAGGACCTAATAAGAACAAGGAAACAGTCAAAAGGCACCAAATAACTTAAAAAGACAGAAATGTAACAGTCACTATTCATTATCGCGAGCAATCTGTAAGTTGAAACTTGCACATAATCCTTGCGCATCCACACTTTTTCTAAATGAGACAGCAGAGAATCATAGAACGACATTCCAGTAATAGCAGCTTTATTTTTGGTAAGAAATCTTGAGATTAGAGTCTGATGCTTAACCACCCGAATCTCTTCCAAATCCAAATTCAGCAAATATACAAAAATGGTGATGAATGATGGAGACAGATTACAGAAAATAAGGTATGGGGATGACGATTATTTAGTCAGAACTCGCAAGGTGAGTAGTGAGTACCCCATCTAGCCCCACATACATTATACATAGCATTGTGAATTGTGATCATAAAACCTCAAATTATGTTGTGTGCAGGAACCTGATTTAATGATAACAACCATAATCAAGAGTAAAGATTGTTTCTTTCTGCACCAAATGCAGAAGCAAGTAGAATAAGGGGCTTAAACCAAACAATTCAATTCGACATGAAAACACGCAATTAGTTGTTCCATAAATAAACATTGAAAATGAGAAATCCATGAAACACAGAGCAAATCAACAACTACTCACTACAAATCTCAAATTACCAAAATGGGTAATACAAAAAGGAGTATCATTTGTAACCATCAATACAAACATTAAAAATCATGAAGAGCAATGGCAATGAGATAATCCGATCACCAAAATAACAAGGAACAAATATCAAGATCTAAAATGTGAGTATGAATAAAAAGTAATGTGATTGGAATAGATTACCTGGTCCTTGTGGATGAGCAAATAATGGGAGATTGGGAGTGTCGTTGTGCTTTACTACTCCAGTACTCCTACTTTAATGGTAGTGAATAGTGATGCAAGCCCAAAGCTGAATGAAATGGGTCATCTCCACACTTCACTTTTTACTGTATTTATTTACTCTATTTGTTTTGTAAAATTCAAGTAAGTACTCCCTCCGTTTCATTGAAAGATTCCACCGCACATTTTTTAAGGATAATAATAAAATATTCAAAAGTAGAGAGAGTGTAAAGTAGGTGGGCCACCTAGGTAAGTGGGAAAAAGTTATACCAAAAAAGAAGGTGGAAGCTATCAAAGAAATTTACAAAAAAGGAAAAGTGGAAGCTTTCAATGAAACGGAGGGAGTATTTTGTTCGTTTATTAACACATAATTCTCGTAATGAAACGGTCTCACATTAACATTATTGTGACACCTCTCACATGAGGGTGGTTACCTTTATCGAAGTCTAGATGACATAGCCTCAAGCCATACAACTCTCACAAGAACGCTCTTGCAGGGGCTTGAACCTGAGACCCATGGGGTTGTAACCACATGTTTTAACCACTAGGCTCCACCCTTGCGGGCTCTAACACTACTATTTAATTAGTACACTCGTGCGTACTATTGCACAGAATTTATAAACGATTGCAATATTTTTATTTTGTTACGAGTATTTACGTACTCTCTATCTTCTTGAATTAGTCCATGAATTCACTTTTTTCTCTCACAAATAAATAGAAGTAAGGTTAACAAAATAGAGAGGGTAATATAAATTTTTAGTTGACAACCTCAACCTATTAATTTTCACATTTCTTATCCGAACATTTTTATTTGAAAAATATACAACTATAAAATTAATTAAAATAATTCACCGATGTCTATTTAGTGATCTTTATTTGTCAACCTAGAGATCAGAGGATAATATAAGTTTATAGGTTTTCACGAATTGTTTAAATAAGTAAGCAAATCATTACTTACTTATATCCTAGTTGTCACGAAGCTAAGGGCAATAACAATGGTTTTAGTTCCATACACATATTTCCATTGTCACCAAAGTACATGTAGGGGTTGTTTGGTTCACTCAATTTAGGTATGAGGTATGTGTTTAGAATGAACCAAACTCATACCTCGTGTTTGGTTGACAAGTTTTTCATTTTGATACTCTCATGGTATGAGTTTCTCATACCCAAGGGAGGAGGTGAGTATGAGATTCATACCCTTGGAATCAAACTTTGTTTGATTTTCCGAAAGAATTTGTTCCAATTTTTTTGTTGAAATATTATAACTGAAATATTTTATTGAAAAACACTAATTTAAAATACTAAAAAAATTATTTTAAAATTTTATTAATGTAACTCAGTGTTTTATATCGCTAAAAAGAGTTGTTTTTAATGAAATTTATTTAATTTTTCTTTTATGGTTAATTTTTTAGATTTTATATAGTCAGTGATATAAATTTTTATATATTTAAAATATAATTATTAAATATAATTTTTTTTAAAAAAAATTATAATTCGGATTTGAATCTCAATCATCTAAAAAATGAACCAACACGAAGTTTCAGGAATCAAGTTACAAACTCATACCACCCTGATTTGATTCCTGATTCCATTACCATACCCTTTCACGAACCAAACGGCCCCATAATCATATAAGAAACTTTTTATTCTTCATCAATGGTAAAAGTTTCATATATTTATTGTGGGTCCTTTTTTTTCCATTTTAAATGTATGAAACCGGATTCTTACTTTAGAAACCGATTCCATATAAAGAGCTCCTTATTTTCTATCACAATGGTTAATGAGCTTCTTATATGCTATGGAACTCCTTAAATACTACCATTACTGTTGCCCTAAGGGCATTAGAGCATGTACAATGGAGAGGAGACTTTCATTCTCCTATTTCTTCAATCTCCTATTTTTTTGACACCTCATACCTTCTTTCCTCTACTATATTTTTCACTATCTACATCCTCTTTCTCTTCTCTTCTTCAAAATTTCTCCCACAATAAGGAGGATCCTCTTACATTACAAAATGAAATAAAAAAATCATTTCCAATTTTGCAAAAGATAAAAAAATAAAAATGCTATTACTGAGTGGGCACAAGGGTCAAGAAGGGTTTTCCTCTAAAATTAGAGGAAGAACTCATGTTCCTCTTAGTAAGAGGATGTATAATGAACATCCTACAATAGAGAGGACCTCCTCTTAGAGGAGAGAGAGGGCTAAGAGGAGGACAAATCCTCTCTATTGTATATGCTCTTAGCAATGGTTAAAATTTCATAATGATCTTTTTTATTGACACATCAACCAACATTATTAGTTATGAAACTTCTTAAATCTCCTCAATGGTAAAAGTTTCTTATTTTCTATGTGGTCCCCTTTTTTTCTCTATCTTCTTTACTTGAAACCGGTTTCTTACTTTAGAAACCAGTTTCATATAAGGAGTTCCTTAAATGATAAATCAATGGTTAAGGAGTTTCATATACGTATGAAACTCCTTATAATCTCCTCATTGCTATTGCCCTAATAATACTCATAGTAGCTTACATTTTTTATTATTATAAAATATTTATGATTTAAGGTTTTATAATATCATTATTTTTACTTTCTATTTAAATAATAGGGTTATTTAACCGGAATAATCCCAACTTTGGGTGATATTCCATAAACAAAACTAACTTTAATTAATCTGAGAATAAATCCTGAGACACATCAAACACGAATGGATTCGGGTTACTTACTACGCTGATACACTATTCCATTATGGTTAATTTGATGTTACTAAACTACTCCCTCCGATTCATTGGATTCGCAACGTATTCCGTTTTTGGCAAATTCATCAGCTTTGCAACATTTCCATTTTGGGCCATATATTTTCTTATGAAATGACTAACATACCCTTCACTTTTCATTACTATATTCCAAAATATTCAATCTAATATTATTATATTACTTAATCTTACATGACATCACTATTGTGGTCCACCAATTCACTTTCCTTATTTTTTGTGTGAACAGTAAATGTTGCGATTCCAAGGAATCGGAGGGAGTAACTGATAATAACAATAATCGTAATTGTTGAGCTTACCGGCCATAATGGATGTCCATAAAACTTCTTCCAGTGTTTTCCCTCTTCTTGATAGTCCTAATCAATGCCCGTAACTTGTAGTTGCGGAAAAAATCTTTCGAAATGTTAGATTCCCATGAATTCGAAGAACATGAATCTGGGGGATTACCCATGAATTTCGAGAATTGTTGCAAAAATTAGGGTTTAAAATTTGGGTTTGGGGAGAGAATTTGAGTTTAGGAGAAGAATCGACATTGATGTGGAAAGGAAAAGGATGTAGCTGCGTTAATCAATGACTATGAGACCCACGTAAACCTGCTACATCCGGTCATTAATGAGCCAATTCTATTCGTAATTAATGCATCTCATACATTATGAGTTTATTCTCAGATTAATTAAAGTTAGTTTTATTTATGAAATACCACCCAAAGTTGGAATTATGCATGTTAAATAACCATAAATAATAATAATAATAATAATAATAATAATAATAATATATTTTAGACTGATTTGCATGTAAATTGGTAAGGCTGTCTAGATAGATGATATCCGTTTTCTATTAGCCTGTTTTCAAATTTTATGCATGTTACACGTGGCGGGAATATTGTTGCCCATTGGATGGCGCGTTTCTGTAACACCATGGATCGCGCCATTTTAATCGATTCGAACTTTTCACAGTCTGTGATTGAGCTGACGAAAATTGATTTAATATAATAGGCCACACGCTATTACCTAAAAAATGATAAGGTTGATACTGATACATATACATAATAAAAAAACTACTACAGAGTATTTGACTATATGGTGTAATAATTTTGGCAACAATTTTTTTCAATGATAATTCTTTAATTAAAATACGAATCTTTGCTTGGCAAACGACAGTAGCAGATTTGTAATACTCTCTCCCATTCATTAGGAAGCTATCATTTTCTTTTTTCGGTCCACTCATTCACTTCGTACCATTAATAAAAGTGGTAAAAATAAACCCAAAAAAAGATTTTTTTTACCCTCATCATAATACCAAGTAGCAATACATAGGTGAGAGAAGACGGTATACAAACCTAACCCTTCTCCCTCCTCCCAAAACAAACCCTAATCTCCAACAAAAATTGGGCTACCACCATTAATTGGTGGTAAGCCCCCCAATTTCTACTAATTATATAGTTTTAATATTAGTATTAGTATTAGTTTTCTAATTATAATAAATGTCATCTCCTTTTAGAGAGTTTCGCCCCCATCAATTAATGAGTTTCGCTCTCTCTTTTAGGAAAGGTGTTGAATCTATGATAGTGGAGAGGACGCAGAAGATCAGAACCACAATCGTTCTTTATACATTCTGTGGACATGACATAGGTCCACCCCGACGCGGCTACGCGTGGGTTTGGGGAGGTGAATGAATCTCATGGTAAGATTGTTCTCGGGTTAAAATTTAAATCTATTTAGGAGTCGCCACCGAATTTTGTGGGAATTCGGACCCGTTCGAACTCACTCTATATCTTGGTGAGCCGTGCACAGAGTACGACCCATTTCGATTTCAGAGTTTATGGGGTTCGTCCCTTTGCATTGCGATACCGATACTGACATTATCGGTTACCGTGTATTGAATGACTCTCGTATGCCAACGGTTTCGGTCATCCGGAAACCATGAATCTAAGTAAGGGGTGAGGGACTGAGGGTACGTGTTGGTAAGTTCACAAAGAACACCCAACCCCGCCCGCACTTAGCAGCCTCTACTTAGATATCGTTCCTTTTTCGTGTACGCGTGCTAGTTTGATGGTTGAATGTTATGCAAACAACTTTTTGCGAGATATAGAAATTGAATAAGTTTCTACGTCGATTTAATGCATCTAAACTAACGTCGAAGTTATTTTAGCATGTGAGGTTCGTTTTAGTACAATAAAACGAACAACAAAAATAAAGGCGCAAAAGTAGAAATAATTGAGTTAGTAGCGATAATAACGGATAATGCAATGCATGCTTTTTGAAAACGTAGGCACGTGATAGCCTTGACACGCGACGACTCAAGTCGTAAAAGGGAAATTGATGATGCTGACACGATAAACAAAACTCGCGTTTTATGCGTAAAGGGGACCACTCGATCGAGTCATAGGTGGGACTTGATTGAGTGATCGGGTTACGGAGCCCTTGTACGAATAATGGTTCGTTTCGAAGAGCGCGCTCTCGAATTTGCTTTAGTTTTAAATCGATAATTTATTTAATCGCGTAGAAATATTGTATAATTTATACTCGATTTAACTTTCGATACTCGTCATATTCGATATTTGATTATGGAACCAATATCCAATATTTAGAGTAAATTTTAGAAAAGACGTTATAAGTCGCTTTAAATTGAACTAGGACGAAATAAATCCTTTGGTGTCGTAATTTCCAGGCAACCGCGCGACTCGCATGACCCTCACGCGACTCGCACAGGCGCGCGACTCGCATGACCCCCGCGCGACTTGCATGACTCCCGCACGACTCGCATGACCCTCGTGCGACTCGCATGGAAGCACTACAAGAAAAACAGTCCCAGGCGTCCGCTATTTTGGCGTCCTGGGCATATGGACGCCCACATGGCGTCTGAAAATACTTCTGGGCGTCCACCGTCAGACGCCAAACATGGCGTCCGACTGAGTTTGGAGGACGAAATTCAGACCAACAGGCGTCCACAGACGGACGCCATATACCCCAAATGGCGTCCACTGTCGGACGCCAAAGAGAAAGCACGGGTGTCCACCTGGCGTCCGATAGTGGACGCCCGTCCAATTGTTTTCGGCGATAAATACCCGCCCACCCCCCTCTCCCCCTTCACTCTCTAAATTTTTTTTTATCTCTCTAAACTCTCTCCACACTCCCTCGCCGATTCCCTTTGAAATTCCTCCCCAATTTTCATTCTTTTTCTTAATTTGTGGCATGTTTTCTTACTTTACTTAGTTCTTATTCATTATAATTAGTTCTTATTTTTGATTGTTATCGTTATTTATGGATAGTTTGCTCGTTAATATTGTTTAGGTCTAAAATTCCATTAGGTTGATTAGTTTAGCCCAAATTCGCTTAGGTTGATTAGTTTAGTTGAAATTTGATTAGGTAGATTAGATTTGCCCATCACAATTATGAATAGGGTTTGACGAAATTGGTTGAATTGAGCTAGAATCACCTCTAGGGCCTTCCGTGAGGTTTTGTGTGACTTAGGACGGACCAAATGGTGTCGTATTAATGCCGGATTTTCCCGAAACCACTTCTATCCTGATTGGGGTTGTAAGTAGGTGTTCGCGGCGCTTTTGGAAATTTGATATCTGCATTCGAAAATTTGACCCTTTTTTGACCTGTTTAAGCTATTTCTGTCTGACATGAGCCATGAATTGTTGTGTTTTGTTCGGTTGAATTTGGATTACATTGATAAATTAGCTACAGTTTTTGTAAATTGGGATTAAATTGTGATTACATTTGTGATTAAATTCGGTGACTAATGTTTGTAAGGTCAATTAAAAATTAATAAGACAGTTGCAAATTAAAAAAATGGGTTTACTTTGACGTATTAAGTTAAATTGAGGACACTCAGCTATGGAAATGAAGTTAGAGAAATAAAGTTTAAGTTAAGTGGTGATTAAATTTTCGTTTAGTAAGTTCTAAATTAAGTTACGGAAATTACACTTTTATTTGTTATATATATTTTTTGAACATAGAAAATGAAGAGAGTTGAACGCAAATGGATGTATGAGGGTAGACTTGATAAGAAGAGACGTCCCACCGTAGAATTTTTGAGGGGTGTTGAATCATTTGTCGAGGTCGCTAAAAAGTCAGTAGACTATGCATCGAGGGGGGAGGTTAGGTGTCCGTGCACTAAATGCAAGAACATTAATTTTTTTGATGTCCTTGTAGTTAAGGAACATGTCATCTATAATGGTTTTTCATCAAATTATTATAATTGGATTTGTCATGGTGAGCCAGCTCAGTCTGAGGAACCCGAAAACCGTCAAAATGAGGGGGGTTTGAGAGGTATGATAGTTGACGTAGTGGAGTGCAACTTGTTTAACAACGAGAACACATATGGGAATGACTCACCCAACCAACACGACTCACCTAACCCACAAGAACCTAACCCACGAGCGAAGGCGTTCTTCGACATGTTGAACGCTTCGGAGAAACCGTTATACGGAGGGTGCGAGGTGACTTTGTTAGAAGTCGCATCTATGGTAGTCAGCCTTAAATGTGAGTTCAACCTACCCTTTGTCTGTGTCGATGGTATTGCTGCCTTGCTCGAGAGAGTAATCCCGAAAGACAATATCATGACCCGAACTTTCTACACAACCAAAAAAGTTGTGAAGGGCCTTCAACTCCCGCATCAGAAGATTGATGCTTGTCCAGATGGATGTATGTTATTTTGGAAAGACGATGCGATGCTAGATGAATGTAAGAGATGTGGTAAGGGTAGGTATAAGATGCTTGAGGGGGTTATTGTTTTGTGGGGTAGAAAAGGGAAAAGCGGTGTTAGGGGTAAGAAACCGATCCCAATAAGTCAGCTTACGTACTTCCCTATTGCACCAAGGCTACAAAAATTGTATGCCACAAAAACCATAGCGGAGCAAATGAGGTGGCACAAGGAGGATATTAGGGTACCAGGGAATATGTGTCATCCGAGTGACGGCGAGGAGTGGAAGCGTTTCGATAGACTACATCCCCACTTTGCGTCAGAACCCCGAAATATAAGGCTAGGGTTGTGTACTGATGGATTTGCACCTTTCGGCCAATTTGGTAAGTCGTACTCTTTTTGGCCTGTGGAAGATCGTGGAAGTTAACCACACCCGGAAATATCCTACTTACGATCCGTTCATACTCGCGTACCAGGCCAAGCAAGTCTACTTTGCTCCTTCCCCGTACACGAGAAATGACAGAAATCAAAGTCAATGGTGGGCAGTCTTTACGACAAAACCACGGGGGCAAATAGACAGTTCTTTGTTCAAGGAAGATGCGGCTTCAAGTGGTACACGCTTGTCTCCTATTGACGAGACCATAATCTCCGAAGAAGATCAGAATGTTGGGGCAGATGAATACTCTGAGGATGATACTGAAGATGGATAGGGAGATTACATGGTTAGGGATGTTCCGGAGATCCTTGAGGAGGATGACGGACACGATGAAGAGAGTTTGGAGGACGATCAAGAGGAGGGCGAGGAAACGGAGGCGGAGGAGGATCAGAGTGAGGACAGTGAGGCTGAGGGCAATAACGACAGCGAAGATGACCTCTAGACTTGTTGTAGTAGGTTACCCACATTAATCATTGTGTTACTTATTGTGTACGTTATTTCTATTGTGTTAGATTGTAATTGCTAATTGTTGCTAATTTGTTGCAAGGTTAAGATAATGGCAGGCGGTAGATCGACGAGGAAACGTGGCGGAGGTAGTCGGTCTGTGCACGCATCGACCTCCCAGCAGGAGGAGGAGGAAGTGGTCCTTGAAACGCCGCAACAGGAGCAAAATGACGAGGAGCAGCGGCAGGGGAACACGGAGGAGCTACAAAAGGACGAGAACGGTCGTGTGATTCTCGACCCCGGTCGCGTATGGTAATATAATCTAACATGCCCACTCTTTTGTAACATATGAACTTTTGGACTACATACATCTTGTAATATTTCGTACATGTCTGTGTCTCTCGACTTGGTGCAGGTTCCTCCATGGGGAGGTGACCACTGACTGTACTAACAGCTACATGACCGACAAAGGTCTAGGGTATGCCTGTTGGACTCAGGTGCCGACGGATCAGCGGGCGCAGTGGTTCAACAACTTCCGGGTTCGTTTACTGTTTTTGCTACCGAGTTCCGCACTCATAATGTGTAGTTTTTTATTATTTCTTTTACTAATTACTAATCCGCCTTGATTTTGTAGTTGAAGTTCTTTTGGAAGACGGAGCTCGAAGGAAGGGTATATGAGCGGTACAATGAGACTTGCTCACGCCGCTTCAAAGACGTAATAAACAAGCGCCACAAGCGGGGGACTGCGCTGAAAGACCTGAAAGGTGTAGTTTTTTATATTACTCAATTTTAAAGAACAATCTAACTTCAATCTTTTACAATATTAACTAATAATATATTAGTGTTGTCATACTTCAGGTGAGGCGTTGGAGAGGTGGGTTAAGTACCACGACGACCAGGGGTTCAAGGTCAGATCGGAAAGGGCATCACAAAACAAATTGAAGAACTGTGAGCATGTGGGGAAGGCCGACCCGACACATCATCGGGGTTCACAGTCTTCGTTTCTTCGTCTCAAGAGGGTATGATTTCTAATAATATCGTACTCCTACTTGATTAATCATAAACTACGTTCACGTAAAATACGTTTGCCTAACGGTCGTATTTATTTAACAGCTACAAGCTGAACTCGGGAGGACGCCAACCGCCCCTGAGGTGTTCCTGGACATGCACGGGAAGACCGACTCGGAAGGGACTTCTTTTATGACGAGTAGAGATCAGGCAATCTGGGTGAGTACTTACTATTTCAAACAAATCAACTGTGTCTATATATTTACTTTAGGTGGTAGATAAGTATCTTTATTGATTTCATTTTCTAATAACTTGAATTGAAATCACTGTTGTGTACGCAGGATGCCTACCAAGAGGAGTTAGCAAATAACGAGAGTTCTACTAGTGGTGCCGAAGTAGACCCGAATGAGACCTATTTCAAGGTCGTGAAGGGGTACAAGAAAGGTAGTGTGTATGGTGTTGGGAATGCACACGGGATCTACTTCACACCTCCCACAGCGCGTCTAGGCACCTCCACACAGATGGAGTATACGCCACCCGAATCTCAGCAGCCCGACCAAGAAAAGGAGGCCATGAAGGAGCAACTGAAGGAGCAGGCGGAGCAGATAAAGAAGATGCAGGAACAGATGGCCATGTTTCAGGCCATGTTCAACAAATGCAACCAAGGTCGTCCCCCTTCCCCTCCAGACGACAGAGACCCCTTTAGCGGGGATGGCGGTAACTCTGGTGCTTCAGCTAGCTTCACAGTTAGCTGATTGTTTTTTGTTGTTGGTGTTGTAACTGGATTTATGGATTATGTATCTTCGAACTAGTTTAGATTTATGTACCTTTAAACCGTATCTTAAAACTTTTTGTATATAAATGGTTTTTTAGCGTAAATGTGGCGGGAGATCAAGTGTTTAGGTTGATTGAGAGTGTGTTGTGGATGGTCGACAGTTGTGGATTTGTTTTATTTTGCAGGTTTTGGCTAGACATCGAACGCTTGGCTACGGTAATGCATCAGCATAAATGGCGTCCAATAACGGACGCCAAGCCAGACGCCGGAGGGAACTAAAGACGATCTTCTATTCAGGGGTATGGCGTCTTACTGTGGACGGCAGATGGCCCAAGATGGCGTCCATAGTCGGACGCCAACATGATGCACATGACGTCCGACTATGGACGCCACCTTGGGCCATCTGGCGTCCACAGTAAGATGCCATTCATAGCGTCCGCTGTCAGACGCCAATTTTTTTGGCGTCCAATAGTGGACGTCCGTAAAAAAAAAAGGCGACTGGTCGTGGCATCCACTTTCTAGCGTCTGTTTGCGGACGCCAGGACTCATACAGCGTCCACTAACGGAAGCCAATGGATGGACGCCAGGCCCATCTATTCTTGTAGTGAGGGTTGCTTCGGCTTTTTTTGATTGATTCCGTTAGACTTGATATCCGACTACGGAGTCAGTATCGCATCTTTAGAATGACGTTTTACTTGTTTGATTAGAACGAAAGTCGATTCCCTCCGCGTCACGACATCGTAATCAATCCTTGCGGATTATGTGATGTATGTTGGATTTGCATCAACGGGTTTCGTTCTAACCTTAAAAAGGGGAATCGAACATGTTTAAGGAGAAATATTCGCGATCCCATCATGCCCTTGAGTGTTTAGGGTGGGGCTCCTCGAGAGGGCTCCACCACTGTTACTACTCGTAAAGGGATTAGAAGGGTTTTATATGAGATTCATCTTTAAACGTGTTCGATTCGAATTTGTTTTAAAAAGTTATGTATGCGTGATGTTTATTGTCTAATTACGACGATAACAAAAAAAAATGAAAAGAACGAAAAAAAGGAAAAAAGGACAAAAAGACGAGAAGGAGAAAAAGGAGAAGAAAGAAAGAGAGAAAACGGGATTTGTAACACCCTCAACCTACATGCTAATTTCGGCCTCGGTTATGGACTCGTAATAACGGCGTTTGCGCGGGAGTATCGAGAATATAGGAAGAGTTATGGTGTTTGTTTGTAGGATCGGTTTTCTCGGGATTCCTATAGGATTTCTAGAAGAAAAGTCGGGGTTGCGCGGGTGTATAGTTTGCCTAGGATTGCTGAAATTTTGGGTTGTGAATTGTGTATAAATTTGTGTTGCAAAAGGGGTGTATTTATAGGAAAAGGTACCCGATTTTTTTGGATAGATTTCAAGAAAGAAATATCCTAAATAGAAGAGGTTTTGCATGCAGCTGATATTTTGTGGTTTTTGACTTCGAGTCGGACTCTTGAGGCCTTGTGTGGCTGATTCGCGTCTCGGAAACAGCTTTGGTCGGGGTTTGACCCGGTCGCTAAAAGACGGTTTTATTTTCGGTGTCGATTTTGACCCAAATTAGTCTTATTTTATTGGAAACGATCCACTGAGCTTGAATTTGAGGTCATTTTGGTGAGATTTTTACTCCGCTAAAAGCTCGCGCCAAATACTATTGATTCCGAGTCCAAAAATTGAGCGTATTAAGTCATATTTACGTCCGATCATCATCGGGTGTTTGTCGGAAGCTGCTATAGAGACTAGCAGGCAAAATGCGGGTGTCTACACATTCTTTATATGATATCTCAATTTATGTCAGACTGACGGATCCTATCATGTTAGATGAAATTAATTCTCTTCAAAACCTGGAAGATGCAAAGACCCTATTGTGAAAAACCGTATCATTAAACAACGATATGTTGAAAGAGAATGTGCAGAAGCAGAAATCAAAATCATAGTGAGAGATCTTTGTTTTAGCGAGAATTTATTTTACTCAAATTTCATAGTATTGTATCCGTTCAATTTCGATATAATTTGTAGATGTCGTACGGCCTTTCAATAATGAAATAATCTATTCACTCAAAAAAAAAGTGAGAAAAGAGGGTATTTTGGTAAAAATCTATTCTTTTACCACTATTCTTAATAGCGAGTCAATTTCTAAATGGTAGGTTTCCATAGAATGAGATTATGAAAGGGAGTAGCCGATAACATTAACTTATTTTAGCAACAGATTTGACTAAACGAATTAAATTAACGGATTTAGAAAAAATTAAATACGGAGTATGTTGTTTTAATATAATGCTACTAGCAGTATATTACGAGTACAAAATAGTAGACTCCGGGTAATATGTTATCAGAATATATCTTTTACCAAACACATAAAATGAGTTGATTAAAAGTTAATCTACTATTTAGGTTGAAATATGTTAATTTTTACCTAATATGGAGTATATCGTTTACTAAATACGAGTATGACCTAGTCATTTTAACGGATAATAGCTTGGAACAAATACTTACCGTAGAACATAAATTGGAACAATGATAATACCTTACTCCGTAACTTAATTAGAAAATAAAACGGAACAATAATACAAAGTTGCAATGATAACGTCGACTTAGCCAACCCAAGTCTACGTATTTGATACACTCACATAATACAACCACATGCATAAACTAAACCAACTTATAATTAGATCATTCAAAGAAATACGAAGTACGTACTACTTCACCAAGCATTGCATTAGCATTATTATTAGCTTAGGGAATAATCCCACTTCCAAGTCCTCCACCAGCTCCGCCGCCAGCTCCACCACCAGCTCCTCCACCAAGACCACCAAGTCCACCACCACCGCCGAACCCTCCTCCCCCACCAGCACCACCAGCACCGCTTCCAAGTCCAAGTCCAAGGCCAGTACCGCCACCAAGACCACCTAAACCACCAAGCCCTAGTCCAAGCCCAGTCCCAGCCCCGGTCCCGACTCCGAGCCCATCGCTCCCTGTCCCTGGTAAGAAGGTCTTTTGTTCAGCAAGTGGGCCATTATTACCCATGAGCTTCCTAGCATCAATTGTGGTGCAAATTAGGGCACCCATGATCACTACTACTACAACACCTACCTTACTTATCATTCTTCTTCTTCTTCTTATTAAAAAATTGTAGTTGATGATTATAATATTGTAGGTATGAATGAATAGAGGGGTTTATATAGAGATACGAGAGTATGGAATTGGAAGAGAGGTGACGGTTGAGAAATTGAAAGAGTTTAATTTGTCCCAAAGTCATCGTCTATCCGTGCTGCTTTGTCACAAGGAATTTCGGGAAATGTTACATATTGCCTTTAATGTAGAAAATTACAAGTAACCAATTTTGTTCACCTTATATGTTAAATGTCCGGTAATTCATTCATGATCATGATCATAGTGTGATGGGTTTCCTGTGCTTATGTATACTTGCCTCAACATTACTTCCATATCATTGTCTTTACCCTAAATCCTATGATCATCTCAACCAAAACGATAAACCTTAAAAAAATTGTTCGAGGGGTTTATTTAACAAATTAACTTGATATCAGAGTTAACGTGATCAAAGATATTCACGTCTCACCCCCCTCCTTTTTCTTAAGTGGAATAATAGCACTACTTGGTAGGTATATATATATATAAGGAGATTTGAAGGGAGAATCTAGTTAATAGCGAAGGCCGTGTGGCATTCGTTACCCTAAACATACAAAAAATGATCAAAATTATCGCCTTTTGATACTCCAAACTTCGTAAAAATGAGACATCTTCATGTATAGTAAGCAAATATAATGACTCCCTACCCTAAAATTTTAATTCTAGATTCGTTTATTCTACATTTCAAGCTCATTTTAAAGACACTTGTGTCAAACGCATATTGTACAAGTACTCATTTTGACGTTATATGTCGTTATACGTACGACATCTTCTACATTTATCCTAAACTCTCTGAAATTATCCTTTATCAACATACTCACGTGGGTTCTTTGACTTCGATATTGAACACTCTGTAAAAATCATATGCGTCAATATTCACTTCTTTTACGTTATTTTCAGACAACATCATCTTTCCGTTCATCCTTATACGGATTGTGATTTGCCTTCTCGATTCAGAAAAACGTTCCAACCCCGTGACGTGTCACGGGTATTACACTAGTAGAGAGTATAAAATCATTGTTGTACGTTATCCAATAAATCGCCTTAAAGTTTTTGGTTGATATAATTTTTTCACAACTTCGTTTCCATCTACATTGCTTCGTTCCGAACTTTAAATCCTGGCTTGGCATTAGAGTATTAGACATCTCACATCAGTTATCGTACAAAGGTATTATCTCGACCAAGGAACATACTATACTACTATGCGATATGTCCAACGGCAATGGCGTGAGTATTGTAATGAGACACTTCTCTAAGGAGTAATTAAAGACATGATGATGAATATAAAGAACGTACATATATGTGGAGTAGTTAGAAATGAGTCATGAATTATTAAATCACTTCGCTCCCGTTTCCTAAGGTAATACACAAAATGATAACCGAGCACAACTCTAACGAATAATAGCATTATTTGATTTGGTTTGACATTTTCTTGAAGTAATATTTGATTTGGCTTGAGTTTGTCGAATATGGAAAATCATTACTCCGTATTTGATTTGTATTTGAACCGAGTTTTGTATTTGATTTGGTTTGTCAGAAAGTCAATAGGGACACGGTCACTTGACCACCACAGGGCCACAGCAATGTCCACAAAAGTTACATGGAAGTGTAAAACCATCGATGTTGAACCTAAATGATCTCCCACAAACGCAATTATCAGAGATGGTCGGTTGTTGTGGTCGAATGGTCGTCCATGTATTATTCTCCAAACCAGGTTTGAACTCAATCCAAATTAGATGCCTAACAAAGCTGACAATCTGACATAAATCAACCTTTCATTCACAAGCTATCTCTGCCTGAAACTAGTTCAACAAAAGTCAGAAAATTGATATACACTCCTAAATTCCTCTAATTACTTAGTTGCACTCAGTTTTTCAAAAAAAGTTTACAGTTGCATTTGCTGAAGCTCTCTTCATTCTTGATACTTGTTTAACTAATTCAAGCTGCTCGACTGCTGTTACTCGATCCTCTGTCAACCACACATTCACACTCTCCAAGACAACTGCGTTTCTCAAAATAAATTCTACTACTTGAAGCTGAGCTTCACAGCCTGCTTGGTAGTCAATGAAGAGGACATGTTTAAGTTGGGGCAACAATACACAAGAAGTAGATAACTCCGAGCCATGTCCTTCCAGATTATCCTGCCATTAGTTTACATAGAAGCATGTTAGCAGAGATAAGTAGATGGTACAAGACGATTACGTAAACGACGAAAACAGTATTCAATAACCTCACTTACCGAGCATTGTCCACCTCCGATTACGAGCAACTTCAAGTTCACTGAGCTTGTCAAAAACTCAGTAGTAACTTGAAGACATCTTTCATCATCCCAATCTGGCCAAAACACCAAACACTGCCATCTAGTTTGTGGAATATCCGCCTTCTTTAAGCATATTTGCTGAATTGAAAAAAGAAAAAAAAAACAAGTCTCACATTACTCGATTCTACTTGAGTTTCTGCAAGTGAACCGTCAAATCTGTAACAACTAGTAACGGCAAAAGAGAGCGATGAAAACTCAAAACTTCATGTCAATTATCAGTGACCAGAAGACACATTCAGGGTACTCTGTGAAACTCATCTATATTGTGCACATTTGACATGAGTGGTCAACCAGCAAGTCACCAACAAAAACAATAGCAATAATGTTACTCCCTCAAATGTTATAATCAATCAAAGACCCTGCAAATTTTGAAGGAAGAATTACTAAAACGCACCTCAAACACTGTGCTTGATAATTTAAAAAAACTAGCATTTCGAAAGTGCCTAAAAAATGCCGTTGTTGCTGGACCAGACCATGATACAGGTAAACGCCCAACAGTCACGTGTTGAAGAGATGAAACATCAATCACATCCACGGGAAATGACGAAGCAGAATTTTCGCGGAGTTGACCAAAGGAAATATCCAGAAATTTCACATGGGGGCAATTAAGAGTAAAAGGGCGGTCATGCACGTCAAATATATCATCCAGTTTCAATAGACTAACACTTGGAGCAGTAATATTCAAATTTAGCAATCCTCTAGGTTGACGCATCATCAGTTCTTCTAGAGAAGAGCATGCAGATATCAACTGGTTGTATGCCTCATTACTTCCATGGACACCAAAAAGAGATAACTTTCTTAAACTTCCCATGTGGAGTTGAGGTTGATGCTTATAGTGTACAAGCATACCACCAGCGACTGCAAGTGTGACTACAGACTGACTTGTGAAGATGCATTGAGGTAGAGCAAAATTATCATGATAATCACACAAGAATGCTAGATGTGTGACTTCTCTATCGATAGCAAATTTCAGCCACAATCGAACATCGTCCGTAAGGCATGGATCAACATGATGAGATATACGATCCCCGATAAATAAGTCGAAAGAGACAATGGTGGGTCTTCTATGAAGCATCAACACATTTCGAACATAGCGAGCAAAACGTGAAAATGCCTCGCTCCTGAGTCTTTGTTCTTCCTCACTAGTGTCGTCATCCTCCTCCTCATCATTATTGGGTGTAGCATAGAAATCATTGAAATTAAAGGTAAGATCAGGAAGCAAGGTCCAGAGATAACCAAAGCGGCGGAGCAACATTGTTCTAACGGCATCTCGAGTAGGCATAAGTGAGAGTACATGCAGAATCACATTATCAGGCATCTCACTCAACCTATCCAGGCCAACATCATCGTTTGAGGAACGCATACACTTTCGGGGTTTCATGGTTCTCAAGTGCACGAGTGAGTGAGTGAGAGTACCTGATGATTTTTGGATATAAAAGCTCCATTCATTCAGACTTCACATAATAATTCATCTCAAATTAATCAACATATTGCAACACAAAGTTTGAAATTGAATCCAAACATATTGTATTTCCTTTTTGTCCAATGAATAGCGCACCTAATTGCATTACATTAGCGGGGAGGGGACCGGAACTGAAACTACCTCCGTCCATCGTAAGCATTAGACTAAGACATCTATCATCCAAACATATAAGGCTATAAAATCAAACTTACCTGATGAATTTTGGGTATAAATTAATCAAGGGATTCAACTATACATGACTCAAATTAAAGCAAACGATTCAACAACACAATCCTGACTTCATGGCTATCAAGTAATCACAGAAAGATTATAAAATGCAGTAAAATAAAGATTAGAAAAATCGGAAATTGTTGCCTGTCTGCAGATGCCAACGCCAGCCGACGGTTGTTTATTTGGTGGCAGTGACGGGGGTCGGGTGTTTTGCCGCTATCTGTCTGGTCGGATTTAGGTATACATCACATCATGCTATTCCCAAATTCTTATATGGGACGTTATAATACTAAACCATGGTTACCTTCGTCACAATAACTCATACTCCCTCTATTCCAACCATTTGTATACATTTTATTTTTTAAAACTATTTATCTTTAATGTAACTTCTAATATATAAGATAAAAGATAGTCACGTGGGATCTTGTTTAAATCGTCTAATAAAATACATTATGAATATCAAATTTTTATAATTTTTAGTAACACGTATATGAAGATATAGACAAAAGAAAATGAATATCGACGTACGTGCATAAAGCAAACGTATACAAATGGTTGGAACGGAGGGAGTAGTTGAATTTGTTAAATACGGTATCGTCTTATACAAGAAATTGTAAATATTAATTACGGAATAGTTTATCAAATCATTTAAAAACAACTTGTCATTACTTTAGCTTCAGCTTAATTATAGCAACAACAGGCCGTCTTTAACCGTAACAAATTCTTGTTTGTAACGGAATTATCCGTCATAGTAATATGACAGGTCAAATAATAATACTCGTTTCGATAGAAAAGATAAAAGCAAATCACATGAAAAATGTCAATGCTTTGTCTTTACCTAATTAAATTATTATTAATTTATCTGTTATAAAGATACACATATAACAGATAGTTCCGTTATAAGGGAGATTAACGGTAAGGGTGTTCAGCCCTTCCAAGTTACAACACAACCAGGCCACACATTAACGGTCATGTTGTACTCCGTATTAATAATAGCTTAGTAGTATTAGTGCCACTGTTTGTACTTAGATATCTTAGTATTAATACAGTAATGGAGTAACTAGCTTGGTACCTTTAAGCTTTAGAATTAAAAAAAATGAGGGTAATAATGGAAAAGGAACCCAAGTTACATGCAGTATGTGTGCCTTTGCAGCACAAGGTCACATATAATGTACGGAGCATAATAAATGTATTTATGCGCTATCTATTAAGATAAGTCCAAATATAATGTGATAGGCTTATATACGTCTTAAAAAATATGATGAGTCATACTATTATTGACATGTGTACATGTCCGTTAAGTTTTCTGATGCTTGATGAGGAGCATTGATGGGCGCATAATAAGTTAGACTAATCCGGCTATATAGTCACTAAAGTTATGGTCCTCGTGACACACAATAACCTTAAAAGTCTTGACGCGATAAATTCTCTTTTATCAATGTTATCATGTACGATTCTGTTTCCCTATTATTGACGTAGACCACCCCGTAAGAATCTCTCTAGTTTCCCTCACTAGAGTTTTCTCTCGTTTTTGAGAGTTCTCAAGCAAATCCTTCCCTCTTCAAATAATTATCTACCTCCCTCACACTTCATCCACTTCTATCTTACCCCACACAATTTTACCCCTTTTTTTGTCTAACTGTCTATGTGTTGTCATCTGTTTGCCACTAACCCTTACCCAGATAAACTACACTTCCACAAAATCACCTCCTAAATTCATCCTTATGCCACCTTTTTAGCCTACTTCCTAGCTAATCATTGCACCGTTAATTCACCACTATTAAATTTCTTACCCTTCTTTCTTACCTCGCCTCCACTCCTCTGTTTTCTTCTCCTTCCCCTGTTTTGCTTCGTTTACTTCCTACTGTCGTCTATCCTTATCCTGCAATATTTTCATACAATGGAACCCACACATAATAACCACAACCCTTTCCAAGCTGGAGCACTGATTAACTTACATATTAACCTGCGAGGTAACCTTTTGGCTATTGATTTCGATCATTCGTTGGTTGGTCGTTTTGCCGACCAACGACACTTCAAGCTTGAACGGGTTCAAAATGCTATTAATATTTTCTGGAACCTCCGAGAGCCAGTTACGATCCATCCTATGAAGCCGTTTTTCATTTTCGAATTCTCGGACCCCGAGGATTTCGTGCTAGTTCGGAACCTAAAGGTCTTCAATATTGAAGGGAGTCTCCTTGTGCTGAATTCGCTCCACAGGAACACGGTGATGGAAAAAATCAATTTCAATCGTGTCCCCCTTTGGATCCGAGTTCATGGACTCCCCCTACAATATCTCCATCCAACTGTTGCCGTTTCTCTTTTAGAGCATGTTGGAGACGTTATCGAGTTCGAAGACGCTGGTGATCTTCCAACAAAGCCTTTCGTTCGGGTTCGAGTTTGGATTGACATTTCTTGTCCCCTTATCCCTGGGTGCTATATTCCTCTAGAGGATGGTCAAGTTACTTGGGTAACCTAATTGTGGACATGACGTAGGTCCACCCCGGCGCGGCCACGCGCGGGTTTGGGTAGGCGAATGAATCTCGTGGTGAGATTGTTCTCGGGTTCGAAATTTAAGTCAAAATGGAGTCGCCACCGAATTTTGTGGTTATTCGGAACCATACGAGCCCACTCTATGTCGTCATGGGCTATACACAAAGTAAGCCCACTTCGATTTTAGAGTTCATTGGGCTCGTCCCTTTGCATTGCAATACCGATTCCGTATAAACCGGCTTTCGTGTATAGAATGACTCTCGTGCGCCAAGGGTTTCGGGCATCCGGAAACCAAAGGTTCTGAGTAAGGGGTGAGGGTACGTGTTGGGAAGCCCACTAAGGACACCCAACCCCGCCCGCACATGGCGGCCTCTACTAAGACATCGTTCGTGTTCGTGTGTGCGCGCTAGTAAAACGATTAAATGATATGCAAACAGCGTTTTCGGGCTAAGCATATTAATAGTTTGTGAACTACGTCATTTAATGCATCTTATTCTTGGTCAAAATGGTTTAGCATGCGAGGTTTGTTTATAAAGCGTAAAAGCAAGTAAATAAACAAAGCTCGAAAGTAAAATAAAAACGTACAAGTTACACGGGCGGAAATACAACCCGGAATCCACAATACAACATTACGTAAAAGTAATAAAAATAATGCGATACGACAATATGGACGGACCCGTATGTAGGCTAGACCGCGAAATGTGTAGATGGACTAACCCCGATTAAATACACATTATATTGTGCACTAAACGAAGGACGGAAATATGAGACTGTGGCGTATTGTTAGCCCGATCTCATATCCCGTAGTCTTGTCCCGACTTATCATGTCAAAGGTTGATCAAAGTCGTTCTACGTGTCGTGTTGTGCATGGTTTTGAAAATAGGTTAGTCACGTGATAGTCTTTACACGTGATGACTAATGTCGATAAAAAGGCGAGGCTTGAAAGGTGTGTCAAGGCCCTCGGTTATGGGGCTACAGGACTCACTCGGTCGAGTCATGGTCTGACTCGGTCGAGTGCGTCCTAAAAGAAGCCTCTGCCCACGGTTTGGGGTGCTACTCGATCGAGTAGCAGGTGTACTCGGTCGAGTGGCACCTGTACGAGTTGTGACTCGTGATTTATGTGTTTTAAATTTGAAAGTGGCCGAATTAAATCAAAATATTGACGAATTTAGATTTAATCCGGTTTGCCACAATAAACGTGAGTTTTGGAAAATGAGTTCACGTGATTGGCTTTGCACGTGTCGACTAAGAGTCGTAAAAAAGGACGAGGCTTAAATATTGCATCCAAGCTCTCGGTTTTCTGGGCTACAGGACCCACTCGATCGAGTCATGGCATGGACTCGGTCGAGTGCGCCTCTAAGGTAGCTACTGTCCAGATTTTTGGGTGCTACTCGATCGAGTAGCCTATGTACTCGGTCGAGTAGTCCCTGTACGAATGAGAACTCGTTTCGTTTTTGAGGTTGAAAACGACGGTCGGTCGAGTTAAATACAAATATCGCTTGATTCGAATTTAACTCAACCTCCGGTACTACAATCGTGTACATATACGATCATAATACCGTCGTCGGGATTTTATGAAATGCTTGTGTTGGAAAATTTGAATTAGTAACGAAATGCTTCCCTCTACGTCACGACATCGAAACTAACCCTTTCGGGTTATGTGATGTCGGTTTTCGCGTCAATGGGTTCCGCACTAATTAAAATGGGATCGAATACGTTCAACTACGATTAGTCGCGATCACGTCACGCCCTTGAGCACATTGGGGCGGAGCTCCTCGAAAGGGCTCCACCTCCGTCGTTGCTCGTAAAAGGATTAGACGGACTTTAGGCGACAATTATAGTCAAACGTATCCGAAACCGAGATTTGGATACTAGTTATATATATACGCGGTATGATTACAATGTTAGCAACGAAAATGTAAAAGTTAGTATGCAAGAAAAGGTAAAATGTTAGAGTGTTAGATGTTAGGATTACGATACTAGTAAAAGTACAAAATGAACGATACAAAAACATAAGCGTAAATAACAAAGATAGAAACGGGGTTTGGGACACCCTCAACATACATGCTTAGTAAGGACCTCGGAAATGGGCTCGCAAATAGTGACGGGACTATGGAGTATCGAGGATGTATGTAAGTTATGGTGTGTGTGTGTTGTCGGTTTATCGAGGGACAAGGGACTCGGTCTTTTGTGTATAGGGCTTAGGGTTGCTAAGGCTTGTAGTGTAGAGAGTATAGATAGATTAGGGTAGAAGCTTAGGGTAATTTTGCATTAGTTGAATCCTTGAATGCAATGGGTTTGAAGGGGTATTTATAGGCTTCACCCCGTCCCAGGGTCACTCGATCGAGTGCCCTAGTGCACTCGGTCGAGTGCCCTCGTGAATGTATCTGGACGGGTTCGAAGAGGCTCCACTCGATCGAGTGGCCAATCCACTCGACCGAGTGGATCAATTAGGCCGGGCTATTTTGGGCGTGATTGCCCTTGATTTATGTTTAATTGATTATGTTTGATTTGGATTGATCTTGGCTGATTTTGTGAGCGATTTGGATAGATTTGTGAACCTGGTGCATGTTTTGGGAACGCACCCGGTCGCTCTTTGTGTCGGGTTTGTCTTGACCGGGTTTTGACTTGGTCGCTAAAAGACGGGAATTATTTTTGGTGCCGGTTTTGGCCCAAATTAGTCTCATTTTGCTCGGGACGACCCACTGGGCCTGAATTTGAGGTCTGTTTTGTGAGATTATTACTCCGCTAAAAGTCCATGTCAGATATTATTGATTTCGGGCCCAAATCCGAGTATACTAAGTCACGTTTGCGTCCGATCATCATCGGGTGTTTGTCGGGAACTGCTATAGACACTAGCAGGCAAAATGCGGGTGTCTACAGAGCCCCCACTCTGACTGAGGCTTGGACAAGGCGAAAGTCAGAGTAGCCACCAGGCCAATCGCAGATTACGACCTGGCAGCCTTCCGGTCGGGTCGTTTATAGTCCAATAGACTCGCGTGAAGGGCTCGCCAGCCATAAGCAGAGGGTCATACCTGTCCTGCCGATGATAGCTCCGCGGGGAGTCAGACTTGTTGCATAAGTCCTAGGCGTGCCTATATGTGGGCCCGTCCTGTACCATTTCGGGGAAAATGCCGTCTCGGGCGTTCCGCTGGGGAAATATGGGAGTCGTACGGGCTTGCTTTTGAAGCCTTGAGTCGTGCCTGACCTGATGATGATGCTCCGTGGGGAGTAAAACTTGCCTTTTGGGGGCGTAGGTGTACCCGTATGCCGACACATCGCGTCTTGGATGTAGCATACCGGGGAAAACTGACTCCGTTGGGGAAGTTAAATAGTTTCGCGGGGACTTGCTTCTGAAGTCTGGAGTGTACCTGTATGCTGACACATAACAACTTGTATGTAACACATAGACAAAACACAGACTCTCGCTGGGGAGAAAAGTAGCTGCGCGGGGACTTGCTTCTGAAGTCTTGGGTGTACCCGTATGCCGACACATCATATATTGCATGTAACACATAGGCAAAACACCGACTTGTGCTGGGGAAAGTGTACTGGATTTTTGAAAAAAGTTGAAATTTTCGAAGAAGGAATTTTTAGAAAGAATTTAGGAAAGCTCAGGATAACTAGATTCCTATTCTGGGTTGAGGTCAGGCCTGCGCATGTTGGGGCCCAATTTGCTGAGGAGACAGGGTTAGTTAGGTTACTGCCAGGCCTCCATATTATAAATACAGGTTTCCTGCTTCAGCTTTCTGCACCTCAAATCAAAAACCCTTCTCTTCTATAAAAAGAATCTCTCAGTCTTTTAAGAAATCAAGTTCCTGCCATGGGTATCGAGCATCTCACTTCAATGCTTTTTGCCTGGTCCCAATACTTTCGGGATGATGACAGGATTCAGCTGACCCAAATGGGGATTACCATCCTATTTCCTCTTAGGCGTCTGGTGCCTGATGTGCATTTTCTGGATGCTTGTTTGGCGCTTTGGGACACTACCCATCACGTCTTCGCGTTCCCGCGGGGAGAGATATGCCCTCTTCCCGAGGAGATCGCAGCCATTGGCGGTTGGAGTCCTGTTGCTCGCCCTGCCATTCCTCCGTTCTACCCGGACCCGAGGAGGAGACTGAGGGAATTCTTGGGTCTGTCTCACGCTGAGACAGATCGAATGGTGCGGGGAGATACTGTCTCCCTTTTTGACTTGGCTGACAAGTTCATGAATAGCCAGGATGTAAGGGCTACGCCTTCTCACCGGCGTAGGGCTTTCGCGTTTTGCATGCTGCACCGCTACGTGTTTGAGGGGTTGATGGATGCTGACTCATGCGTAGGTCAGATCAGGCTGATTGGAGTGGTTGACCAGATGGAGACTGGTCACAGCCCTGCTTGGCTAGCCACGGGAGAACTCATCATGGGTCTGGATGCTAGGCGACTTGACCCGACCCGGCAACTGACGGGGAGTACCCTTATTCTGCAGGTAAACGTCTCTCGATTTTTCAATTTGCTTCGCGCGATTTTTTTTTGTTTCACGGTTTCTTGAAGTCCGTAAGTCACTCGATCGAGTGGACCTACCACTCAATCGAGTGGCGCCTGTTAAGTGCTTCTGCCGGCCTGTGAAGGGCTTACTCGATCGAGTCAGAGGGTGCACTCGATCGAGTGTCATACCTGATAGGCTTCTGTTTGTTTTAGCGAGTCTTACTCGATCGAGTCAGGGGGTGTACTCGGTCGAGTGCCATACCTGACGAGCTTCTGGTTGTCTTAGAGAGCCTCACTCGATCGAGTCAGAGGTTGTACTCGATCGAGTGGGCTGTAGCGAACCATTCCGTTACTCATGAGTTGCGTGTACACGTTTGCAGGTTTGGTTGTCGGAGCGCTTGTCGATCATAGAGCCTCCTCCGAGCGTTCCAAACTACCGTAACAACCAACTCAGTTCCAGGGGGCGCAAGATAAGTTCGAACCACCATATAAATCGAGCTTACTGGGATGAGGAATTGGTGTTCCATGGCGGCCCGTTGATTAGGTGGACGGTTGCTTGGTGGTTCCTTTCCAAGCTGACGGGATTGGCCAAAAGGGACCAAGCTCGTTATCTCGTGATCCTGTCCCTTGACTGGACAGTTCACATCTACCCGGACCGCATTCTGAGGCAGTTCGGTTCGTCTCAGCGCATTCCTGAGACTGAAGCCATCATTAGCGTCCCGCTCCAACTGACGGATGCTATGTGCGACACTTGGTTGCAGAGGTGGTTCACCCGTCCTACATGGACTATTCCCAACCCTTGCCAATCTGCTTGGGTTTCTCGAGCCTACGAGAAATGGACTTCTGAGGAGTCCGAGGAGGCTCGCAAAGCTCTGAAGGTCGATGAGGCCTTCGAACTGGTCCGCCGGGAGACGGTAAAGGACAATAGGGGATTCTACGATGAGGGAGAGACCCCTGCTACCTTAGTCCGACTAGAGTCGGGTCTTAAGTCACATACTAAGACTCGAGCTAAAGATGCCGGTGCTAGTGGCACGCGGGGGCGGCAAAGCCCCCAGACTGACTTGGAGCGGCGACTTGGGCCAAGGCTGGCGGCCCGGGACCGACTAGGTCCGCGTGACCGGCTCCCCGAGCCCGTAAGGGCTCGACTTGGGCCAATCGAGGTGGGTGAGGACTCAAGTTCTAAGAAGCGAGTCCGAGCTAAAGAGGTTCCTGTGGTGATTCGGGAACGCTCTCTTCCGCGTCGTCGTCAGTGGACGGCCAAGGAGGCCAAGGACAAAGGGAAGGGCAAAATGCCCTGAATACCGAGTCCTTAGTTTTATTATTTAGATATTATTATTATTTTTGTTGTGTGCTTTTTTTTTGCAATTTTTCTTTGAATTCCTGCACTTGTAATTTTCCCAAGCTTTTGGGATTTTTTTTTTTTGATAAATAAAAGGAAGTTTATTATTAAAACCGTTCCTGTCTTTTCTCGATTGCATTGGTCGTGCCCTTTTGAGGGGCTGCCTACGTATCCGCAATTAGCAGAATCAAACCAAACGTAGTTCAGGCTTAGGAAATTGCAATCTCGAATTACACCAAGACTATTGGTTCAAGATGTTTTGCGACAGTAGAATAAATAATTCTAGCTCACTGACTTGCTTTTTTGTAAAATAAATGATTTTGATAAAAATTGCTAATGACATTGAGAAATGGCTAAGGGTAGTAACGCTTCAGCTGGTCCAGGTTGGTTGGGTTGACAAATTCATTCCCGTCCAGGTCCGTCAACATTACTGCTCCCCCTGATAGGATTTTCTTCACCAGATACGGCCCAGCCCAGTTGGGTTTGAATTTTCCCCTTGGGTCCACTGGTAGCAAGGCTCGAACAGACTTAAGGACTAGATCCCCTTCTTTAATGTTCCTGGGCCTTACTCGCTTGTTGAAGGCCCGTTGGATCCTTTTTTGGTAAATTTGGATGTTATTGAGAGCGCGGGACCGTCGCTCGTCTAGTAGAACCAACGAATCGTACCGTGCTCGAACCCAGTCAGCTTCGGGTACTTGACTTTCTAGTAGGATTCTGAGGGACGGTACCTCTAACTCCACTGGTTGGACTGCCTCCATCCCATAGGTTAGGTAGTATGGTGTCGCTCCGGTTGCGGTGCGAATTGACGTCCGGTACCCCCATAGGGCAAAAGGTATTTTGTCGGGCCAGTCCCGATAATTATCAGCCATCTTTTTGAGTATGGTGACAATCGTTTTATTGGCTGCCTCTACTGCTCCATTGGTTTGGGGGCGGTAGGGCGAGGATGTGTGCCTTTGAATTTTATATTTGGCCAGCAGGGCCGCGGTCTCGGCTTGGAAATGGGTTCCATGATCACTGATAAATTCATGCGGGATTCCATACCGGCATATTATCTTGTTTTGGATAAACTTGGCTACATGTTTAGCATTGAGGATGCGATATGATTCAGCTTCGACCCATTTGGTGAAATAGTCGATAGCTACCAAAATGAAGCAGTGTCCACCACTACCGGAGGGATTCACTTTCCCGATTATGTCGATACCCCAGGTTGAGAACGGCCAGGGTGACGTCATGGTATAGAGCAGAGACGGCGGCATATGCTGCACATTGCCAAAGATTTGACAATTATGGCAATGTTTGACATACAGCTGGCAGTCGGCCTCCATGGTGTTCCAGTAATACCCGAGCCTCATGATTTTTCGGACCAGCATGTGAGCATTCATGTGTGGACCGTTTTCACCATCATGTACTTCGGCCATTACCTTCTCGGCCTTATATTTGTCAACGCAAAGGAGAAGAGCCCCTTGTGCCGTCTTTTTGTACAGTTGCCCGTCATCAGTACGGATGAACTGGGTGGCTAGCCTCCGTAAGGCTTTCTTGGCTCGGTTTTCCGTCCCGGGGGGATACTCTCCGTTGGTCAGGTATGTTAACACGGCTTGGTACCATGGTTCGGGATCGGTTATCTCGATGTCTTCAATGTCATAGACGTACGCCGGCTCGGACCGTCTTTCGACGCAAATTGGCATACTGGTCACGTGGTCGGGAATGTTCAGCAAAGATGCTAATTTTGAGAGTGCATCTGCAAACTGATTTTCTTCCCGAGGCAGGTATATGTATTCTACCTTTTGGAATTGTTTCTCGAGATCCCTTACTCGTGCCTGGTAGGCCACGAGATTAGCATTCCGAGTCTTCCATTTTTGAAGTGCTTGGTTAATGACCAAGGATGAGTCACCATGTACCCGGAGATTTGTGATCCCTAGGTTGGCGGCGGCTTGTAGCCCATAAATGCATGCTTCGTATTCTGCTGCATTGTTAGTGACGTCAAAGTCCAGTTTGATGGAGACGGGAGTATGCTCTCCTCTTGGTGAAATTAGGAGGATCCCGACTCCGAACCCTCGAAAATTAGATGCTCCGTCGAAGTATAAATCCCATGTTTCGGCATCGGTATGGAAAATATCTTCGTCTGGGAAGGACCAGGTGTCGGTGTGCCCTTCCTCGGTTACCGGGCTGTCGGCGAGGAATTCAGCTACTATTCGCCCCTTAATAGCTTTTAAAGGTACAAATTTTAGGTCGAACTCTGCCAACATTAGAGTCCATCTTGAAATCCGGCCGTTGAGGATGGGTTTTTCGAAGAGGTACTTGATCGGGTCCATCTTGGATAGCACATGGACCTCATAGCTGAGCATATAATGTCGGAGCTTTTTAGTGGCCCAGACTAGAGCCAAACACGTCTTTTCGAGCATGGTATATTTGCACTCATACTCTAAAAACTTCTTACTGATGTAGTAGATGGCTCGCTCTTCGGAGTCAACTGTCTGAGCCAGCATAGCCCCCATGGCCGTCTCGGTCGTTGTTAGGTATAACGACAGAGGCAAACCGGGTTGAGGTGGCATCAAAACCGGCGGTACAGACAGAATTTCTTTGATTTTGTCGAAAGCAGCTTGGCATTTGTCATCCCATAGTACCCGTTCCCCTATTTTCAGTTTCTTGAAAATTGGTTCACATACCATGGTTAGCTTGGAAATGAATCGACTAATGTACTGAACTTTCCCGAGAAATCCCCTTATTTCTTTTTCGGTTTTAGGAGCTTGCATCTCGGTAATGGCTTTGATTTTAGCTGGGTCGACTTCGATACCTCGTTGGCTAACGATATGACCCAGTAATTTGCCTGACGTTACCCCAAAACTGCACTTTTGAGGGTTTAGCCTCATGTTGTATTTGCGCAGTCGGGTGAAGAATTTTCTTAGGGCGGTGATGTGACCGTCCCGTTCTTTGGATTTGACGATCATGTCGTCTACATAGACCTCCACCTCTTTATGCATCATGTCGTGTAGTAAAGTGGTAGCGGTCCTTTGGTATGTGGCCCCGGCATTAATGAGACCAAATGGCATGACGGTGTAGCAGTAAGTACCCCAAGGTGTAGTGAAGGTAGTCTTACTCATGTCTTCTTCCGCCATTTTGATTTGATTATACCCGGCATACCCGTCCATGAATGACAGAAGGGCATGATCGACCGTGTTATCCACCAGTATATCGATGTGTGGTAACGGAAAATCATCCTTCGGGCTTGCTTTGTTAAGATCCCGAAAGTCTACGCATACCCGCACCTTACCGTCCTTTTTAGGAACCGGCACGATGTTTGCGACCCAGTCCGGATACTCGGACACTTGTATGAAGCCGGCTTTGAATTGTTTGTCGACTTCTTCCTTTACTTTGAGAGACCACTCGGGCCTCATTCGGCGAAGCTTCTGCTTGACCGGTTTGCACCCGTCTTTGATAGGTATGTGGTGCTCGGCTATTTCCCGGTCTATCCCCGGCATGTCCTTGTAGGACCACGCGAAGACATCTTTGAACTCTTGGAGGAGGTTTATGAACTGTTGTTTCTCCTCGGGATCTAAGGATAACCCTATCTTAAGTATCTGAGGCTCTAAGGTTGTTCCCACGTTTATGGATTCGGTCTCTTCAATTACCGGATTCCGGGATTCCCTTTGCTCGAGTTGCTCGATCAGATGTGGAGGTAAGGGTACCTGTTCGTCGGATTTCTCAATGTCATAGCATAAATCATTTTTGAAAACAGGATTTAAAAGAGACAAGTCGTAAGCAGAACGGTTGTTATTATTAATTGAAAATTTGGAAAATAGCTCAAAGAGAGCAGCCATCTGATCGTTGGTCAGTGGCGGGATTGGTAAAGCATTCGGGACAGACCCCGAGGTGCCAGCAGCAGGAATGATAGAAGGGAGGGGGGTTACAGGAGTGACTCTAGCACCGACTTCTCTAGACTCGACCTCAGACTCTGACTCAGACTCCGACTCAGACTCGGACTCAGACTCAGGCATGTCTCCCTCTCCGGCGACCAGCTTGTAGATCCTTCCTTGACTGTCAGTCCACTTGACAGTCTTCCTCCAGGCCCTTTTTCCCGTCTCGGAGCCAACATCCGAGATCAGCTTGGTCGGGTCAAACCTGTTGCTGCGGAGAATCAGGTTGACCAGGTCTTCCTTTGGAGTCGGGGCTACGGTGTCTTCCCCGAAGAGTAGCCCCAGCGCGGGCTCGATATCGTCCGCTCCGTCGGACTGGGTGAGGGTGAACATCTCATCTGGGATGTAGTTGCAATCCCGGGCCAAGTGGGTCCCGAGGTGCGTTGCATTGGGTTGGTATAGTCCAACCTGGACAGCCCCGAATACGGGTGTGACAAAGTAGTCAGACAACCGTGGGCTATAAGGGCTCAAGTAGGTACCCTTCATAATGTTGCAGGCTTTTTCAATTCCTGCTCGGACAACGTTGTCCGGAGTGAGGGCATAGCCAAGGCCGAAGTGAGAGTCTTCGTCCTTAAGGACCTCGATGATCTTCCCAGCTGGAAGGTCGGGTCGAGAGGTAGCCCCCGGAAGGTACCCTAGGTTCTGGAGCATCGTGTCAATGCTCGTGGTGAAGTAAGGCCTGAAAAGGTACTCTTCCTCGATCGTCCCCACAAAGTCAAACCCCCAGAGGTCCGTGCGGCCCGTGGCGTTACAGCTAGCCACGGTCATTGGGGTCGCCTCTAGAGTAATAATACCGTCGAGTAGAGGCATCTTGATCTTGCGGTGGAGGGTGGAGGATACAGCTTTCACCGCGTGAATCCATGGCCTTCCTAGGAGCAGGTTGAATGAGGAGGTGACATCAATCACCTGGAATTCAAGCTCCTTTTCTACTGGGCCTGTGATGATGGTCAGTTTTATGGCCCCAGCTACCGACTTTGGGCTCCCATCAAAGGCTTGGATGGTTTGAGCAGTCGGGATATAGTCAGCCTCGGTAATGCCGAGGGCTTTGGCGGTCCTTAGAGGAAGGACATTCACGGCCGACCCGTCATCAACTAGGGTCATCGGGAGGTACTTCCCCCGGCAAATCACCGTGATGTAAAGGGCTAGGTTGTGGGAGGTCCCGAATGGCGGTAGATCGGCTTCGGAAAATGTGATCATTGGGCCTCCTACTTTGGTCTTACCCTTTAGGTGGGGTAGGACTGTGGCTACCATTTCAGCGGGGGTAACCAGAGAGTCGATCTTGACTTGATCGAGAGCCTTTGTAAGTGCCTCTCGATGTTCCTGCGAGCTAACCAGGAGTTGCCATATAGTGAGGTCAACTCGGGTTCTCTTCAATTGTCTCACGACGGCTGTTTCAGCGGTCGGCTCTTCAGGGGCGACTTCCATCCCGAGTGGATCGGTGATGGTTGTCGGGGTAGGGGTGTCCCTAGTGCTTGTGGCTAAGTAGGGACGACCAAGGTTGTTGCTGGCTAGGACTCGAGTTTTGATTTCTCGAATCTGTTCAAGGGTGATGGGAACGGCTTCCCCTTTAGCGAGGTAGATATCATCCTCGTCATCGAACCAGATCCCGTTCACTTGCGGGATAAAGGGGGAGATAAGGTGAGAGCAGTCGATCACCTCCCCGGCAAAGATGGCATGGGAGCTGAAAGGGTCCTCCTTGTTGCTGGGCTTATCTCCGGGTAGCGGGATTTTTCCGCTTTCAATTAAGTCCTGGATCAAGTGTTTCAGCTTCCAGCATTTCTCGGTATCGTGCCCATTGCCCCGGTGGTATTGGCAATAGGCCTGAGCATTGTAGTTCTTGGAGCGTCGCTCGACCGGAACTTCAGGAGTTGGGCCTATCGGTTGGATTAGGCCTTTGGAGGATAGCCTTTGTAAGGCATAAGTATAGGTAGTACCTATATCAGTGAAGACCCGAGGTGGGGTGTTTTTCTTGGACGGGGCATCTAGTAGATTGACCGCGTCAAAGATGCTGCGGGTTGCAGCCTGGGGCTTAGTGGTGGATGAAGAGGCCCCTTGGTATCCTTTGCTAGTAGCCTTGGTGAGGCTTTCTAGTCTTAGGTCATCTTCGATCCTCATACCCATTTCAGTAAGGGTGGTGAAATTGGGTATGACTGCGTACCGGAGGTGAACCCGGTAGGAAGGGAGGAGGTTCTTGACAAAAGCCTCCACTAAGGTCTTCTCGTTGGGCTTATCGACCAACTTCACGCTCTCGGCCCTCCAGCGTTGAAGGTATTTAGTGAAACCTTCTTTTGGCTCTTGGGCCATGACCTCCAGAGATCGCATTGTGGTTTGGATCTCGGTGTTGTCAGCATAGTTCCGAGCGAACTCGGTAGCCACATCATCCCATGTAGGGTATTTTTTCGGGTCTAGCCTATAGTACCAGGCCCGTGGGTGCTTCTCAAGGGATGCAGCAAAAAGGTTTTTGAACATGGATGAGTCCACTCCCTTGATGGCCATGAATTCCTTGAAGGCCCGTACATGTAGTAACGGGTCCTCAGTTCCCTCGAACATGGGCAAACCCGTGAGGTTCAGGTTTGCAGGCAGCTTGTCACTCACCGTGGAGTACTCTCGGCTGTTCTCCCGGTGGATATTGTTACTCCCAGTCAAATGGACTTGTTCTTCTAGCCGGCGCACTGCGCTGACCAGTTCAGTTATGGGCCCAGTAGTCCCGACATTAGGGGTCCCTTGCTCCACCGTAGCTAGGCGAGCAACAATGGCCACTTGGCCAGCCCTCATTTCGGTTAGTTGGGCCTCGATGTCGGTCTGCTTCGCGACCATGGCGTCCAAAGCGGTTTGCAGACTGTTCAAAGTAGCCATCCTTCGAGCGTGTCTGGTTGCCGGTGGCCTGTCTGTAAAAACACCGCGTAATCAGAAACCAAACCCAGATCTCGGAAAAGGAAAGGAGAAGTACATCCCGAGCAACCCTAGGAAAGGAGACTAAAGACTCGAGAAAGACATCTAGACGGATGACTCGATGGGTGGTATAACTTCCTTAGGATTTCGGCTTTGTGGGCCTGGTCCCGTTCGAAGGAAGGTCCACGTGAGACTTTTCCCCAGACTTTTGACTCGAGTGTATGGACGGACTTTCCTTTGTAGGGGTATGCCCTACGCGGGTCGGTCGTGCCTTGACTGATAAGGCGGACTCGGGAAAGGGGGGAAACTCGTGATATAAGATCAGCAGAGTTTCGACGCTATAGACCTTCGACATACTATGCAAAGACCCGACACACGACTAGACGGTAGGTCCTATAATAAGGAAGGTTTACTAGGATAGTTGGATGTTTGAAAATTGAATATTTGAATGAGTGGATGAATTTCCGAGAGTTTGGAAAAAAAAACGGAATTCCAAAAACCAAGATTAGAATTTTGAAAAATTCAGAAAATCGAGATGGTGTTGGAAATTCACGAATTAAAATGGGCAGCATGCCGACTAGAGAAAAAGGATATTTTGAGTCAAATCAGTTGATCCTAAATTTCGGCGGCATTCCGAGTTTTGAAAATTGGATGTTTTGAAAAGACGGGTCCCGAAACGGACAGCATTTCGGGTTTTTCAAAATTTGGTGTTTTGGAAAAAAAATGCATTTTTGAAATGACGGTTTTTGAAAAATGACACAGAAACCAAGTAGCACGTAGTCAAGCAAGCATTATAACGACGCTTATGTATGCTTTACACTAAGTCTCGGTCAGTCACAATAGGGTCTATACCAACAACGATCGCATTCTCACGAAACGGGACGGACTTCCTAGCCAATTTTGAACTAGAACCTGCCGTAAAACCCCGGTGAGTTCCGCCATCGAAGTCTTTAGCGCACCCATGTAGGAATGCACCGTGGTATAGTGGGACGTCGGTCACAAGTAACCGGCCCGGGCAAAATTTGGGTTATGCATGAACCATTAAACTAATGCGCACACACTAATATTCGAACGATTTCTCTTCGAGTCTCACCCTAGGAACCCCGATGCCATGTAGTACATCAGGTATCCCCAGCGGAGTCGCCAAATTGTGGACATGACGTAGGTCCACCCCGACGCGGCCACGCGCGGGTTTGGGTAGGCGAATGAATCTCGTGGTGAGATTGTTCTCGGGTTCGAAATTTAAGTCAAAATGGAGTCGCCACCGAATTTTGTGGTTATTCGGAACCATACGAGCCCACTCTATGTCGTCATGGGCTATACACAAAGT
Organism: Agrostemma githago; assembly: GCA_958450325.1. Classification (NCBI taxonomy): domain Eukaryota; kingdom Viridiplantae; phylum Streptophyta; class Magnoliopsida; order Caryophyllales; family Caryophyllaceae; genus Agrostemma; species Agrostemma githago. The sequence goes on along the minus strand of OY288247.1, from coordinate 72,160,631 downwards.
AAGCCCACTTCGATTTTAGAGTTCATTGGGCTCGTCCCTTTGCATTGCAATACCGATTCCGTATAAACCGGCTTTCGTGTATAGAATGACTCTCGTGCGCCAAGGGTTTCGGGCATCCGGAAACCAAAGGTTCTGAGTAAGGGGTGAGGGTACGTGTTGGGAAGCCCACTAAGGACACCCAACCCCGCCCGCACATGGCGGCCTCTACTAAGACATCGTTCGTGTTCGTGTGTGCGCGCTAGTAAAACGATTAAATGATATGCAAACAGCGTTTTCGGGCTAAGCATATTAATAGTTTGTGAACTACGTCATTTAATGCATCTTATTCTTGGTCAAAATGGTTTAGCATGCGAGGTTTGTTTATAAAGCGTAAAAGCAAGTAAATAAACAAAGCTCGAAAGTAAAATAAAAACGTACAAGTTACACGGGCGGAAATACAACCCGGAATCCACAATACAACATTACGTAAAAGTAATAAAAATAATGCGATACGACAATATGGACGGACCCGTATGTAGGCTAGACCGCGAAATGTGTAGATGGACTAACCCCGATTAAATACACATTATATTGTGCACTAAACGAAGGACGGAAATATGAGACTGTGGCGTATTGTTAGCCCGATCTCATATCCCGTAGTCTTGTCCCGACTTATCATGTCAAAGGTTGATCAAAGTCGTTCTACGTGTCGTGTTGTGCATGGTTTTGAAAATAGGTTAGTCACGTGATAGTCTTTACACGTGATGACTAATGTCGATAAAAAGGCGAGGCTTGAAAGGTGTGTCAAGGCCCTCGGTTATGGGGCTACAGGACTCACTCGGTCGAGTCATGGTCTGACTCGGTCGAGTGCGTCCTAAAAGAAGCCTCTGCCCACGGTTTGGGGTGCTACTCGATCGAGTAGCAGGTGTACTCGGTCGAGTGGCACCTGTACGAGTTGTGACTCGTGATTTATGTGTTTTAAATTTGAAAGTTGGCCGAATTAAATCAAAATATTGACGAATTTAGATTTAATCCGGTTTGCCACAATAAACGTGAGTTTTGGAAAATGAGTTCACGTGATTGGCTTTGCACGTGTCGACTAAGAGTCGTAAAAAAGGACGAGGCTTAAATATTGCATCCAAGCTCTCGGTTTTCTGGGCTACAGGACCCACTCGATCGAGTCATGGCATGGACTCGGTCGAGTGCGCCTCTAAGGTAGCTACTGTCCAGATTTTTGGGTGCTACTCGATCGAGTAGCCTATGTACTCGGTCGAGTAGTCCCTGTACGAATGAGAACTCGTTTCGTTTTTGAGGTTGAAAACGACGGTCGGTCGAGTTAAATACAAATATCGCTTGATTCGAATTTAACTCAACCTCCGGTACTACAATCGTGTACATATACGATCATAATACCGTCGTCGGGATTTTATGAAATGCTTGTGTTGGAAAATTTGAATTAGTAACGAAATGCTTCCCTCTACGTCACGACATCGAAACTAACCCTTTCGGGTTATGTGATGTCGGTTTTCGCGTCAATGGGTTCCGCACTAATTAAAATGGGATCGAATACGTTCAACTACGATTAGTCGTGATCACGTCACGCCCTTGAGCACATTGGGGCGGAGCTCCTCGAAAGGGCTCCACCTCCGTCGTTGCTCGTAAAAGGATTAGACGGACTTTAGGCGACAATTATAGTCAAACGTATCCGAAACCGAGATTTGGATACTAGTTATATATATACGCGGTATGATTACAATGTTAGCAACGAAAATGTAAAAGTTAGTATGCAAGAAAAGGTAAAATGTTAGAGTGTTAGATGTTAGGATTACGATACTAGTAAAAGTACAAAATGAACGATACAAAAACATAAGCGTAAATAACAAAGATAGAAACGGGGTTTGGGACACCCTCAACATACATGCTTAGTAAGGACCTCGGAAATGGGCTCGCAAATAGTGACGGGACTATGGAGTATCGAGGATGTATGTAAGTTATGGTGTGTGTGTGTTGTCGGTTTATCGAGGGACAAGGGACTCGGTCTTTTGTGTATAGGGCTTAGGGTTGCTAAGGCTTGTAGTGTAGAGAGTATAGATAGATTAGGGTAGAAGCTTAGGGTAATTTTGCATTAGTTGAATCCTTGAATGCAATGGGTTTGAAGGGGTATTTATAGGCTTCACCCCGTCCCAGGGTCACTCGATCGAGTGCCCTAGTGCACTCGGTCGAGTGCCCTCGTGAATGTATCTGGACGGGTTCGAAGAGGCTCCACTCGATCGAGTGGCCAATCCACTCGACCGAGTGGATCAATTAGGCCGGGCTATTTTGGGCGTGATTGCCCTTGATTTATGTTTAATTGATTATGTTTGATTTGGATTGATCTTGGCTGATTTTGTGAGCGATTTGGATAGATTTGTGAACCTGGTGCATGTTTTGGGAACGCACCCGGTCGCTCTTTGTGTCGGGTTTGTCTTGACCGGGTTTTGACTTGGTCGCTAAAAGACGGGAATTATTTTTGGTGCCGGTTTTGGCCCAAATTAGTCTCATTTTGCTCGGGACGACCCACTGGGCCTGAATTTGAGGTCTGTTTTGTGAGATTATTACTCCGCTAAAAGTCCATGTCAGATATTATTGATTTCGGGCCCAAATCCGAGTATACTAAGTCACGTTTGCGTCCGATCATCATCGGGTGTTTGTCGGGAACTGCTATAGACACTAGCAGGCAAAATGCGGGTGTCTACAGGTAACCTTTGGTTATGAAAATATTTTTTGATTCTGCCGTCGATGTGGCCTTGTTGGTCACCGGGTCACTTTCTGTAATCTCACACCTAGTCGTGCTTCTGCCCAAATTGATCGGCGCCTCTTAGGCCTACACCTTCGTGGACTGCAAATTGCTTATGGGCCTCGTTCATCTCCGTTCTACTCCAACCGTATATTTGGTCTTCCGGCCACGTTTTCTAACATCAACACCACCATCCGAACACCTCCCGTGGTAGATGCTCAGAATAACTCTTCATCGTCATCGTCTATAGCTGATTTTATTTTGTCCTCATCTTCGTCTAGTTCTGCCAATGGGCCGCCTCCGTCACCACCTGGGTTTGGAATGAATTTCGCTGGAGAACCGCTCCATACTATCCATGCCGACCCCTACCCTGCTGACACGAATATCCGAGGAATAACTCTTTATATGCAGGTGAATACGGCTCCTGTTCAGCCCCCACCAAGTCCCTCTCCTAGGATTCCAAATGGTGATTTACCTGCAGCAGCGTGTAGTACCCACGGATTTCGCATTTCGGCTCCTGACCCGGCTTCTGATCAGTCATTGAAATTCCTTAGTTTTGCTGATATAAATGACGACAGGAGACCTTCCACTTTGCTCCAAATTAATAATCGGATGAAGACAGATCTGCATTACCTGATTCTATTGCCGGACTTAATGAGCTACTACTTGTCTACTCAAACAGCAGTTCGCGAGCATCTTCTGCAATTCCTTCCGAGATGTCTCCTGGTCACCTGGTTACGCAGTCTAACCGGGGCAAAAAAAGATCGTTCTCGTTGATCAACGACGAAGAATTCTCGAAGGGTTACATAACTCATTTCCCTAACAAACGTTTAAAGCTCTCCAACTTTTTTGCAGATGAAAGGAATTGAGAATCTTTTAACGCAGCTCTACTGGATTCTCACACACAAGCTGGGGTTGTGGCAGGCCCGTCTCTGCCACCAGTAATTCGATGAAGCTTCTCTCGTGGAATTGTAGGGGTTTGGGAGACACGGACTCCCTTACAATTCCTTTCTTGTCCTGGTGTGTCCGTGCTAACGACATATGTATAGTTTTCCTTCAAGAAACTAAGTGTTCTTTAGCTAATAGTGTGTGTAAAACGAAGTCTCTCGACCTCTGTAATTATACGGGTGTAGACTCGGTTGGGTTAAGCGGTGGGCTGTTGGTTCTTTGGGATAGTCGAACCAACCTTTTGCCCCTCCTTGTGGATGCCCATTATGTCGTTTGTAAGATCGTTGGTCATGTAAATTCTAGTGAATGGTATGTGCTTTTCCTGTATGGTGTTTGTTCTTCGGATGCGAAGTCCACGTTCTGGCTTCATATTGGAGACTTATGTAAAAAATTCAGACCGCTTGTCATTGTTGGTGATTTTAATCAGGTTGAACACCACAGTGACAAGATGGGCGGGTCTTCTAATATTTTGGGTTGGCAAGATTTTATGAAGTGGCGTCTGCAAACTCAACTTATTGATCTTCCTGTTTCCGGTCCAAAATTCATCTGGTCGAACAAACGAGATCAGGCTCAACTTATCTTGGAACGTTTAGATCGAAGCTACGCTTCCTCAGACTGGATGAATTTATATGCCGACTCTCATATTACTAATCTACCCATCTTCATTTCAGATCACGCTCCTATTATTCTCTCCACAGATGCTCCTTTATCCAAGCCCAAGAGACCGTACCGTATTGATAATTGGTGTCTCGATCTTCCTGAGATTAAACAACTTCTTATTGGTAATTGGCTTCCCTTCTCGCAGGGATCTCCTATGTTCCGGTTGTCTCGGAAACTTAGTATTATTCGTCTCAAGATTCTTCAATGGGTTCTGAACAATAGACATCGTTTCTTGCTTGATTGGAATATCTTCTCCAAGGATTTGCTTAAATCAGCCAGTAACATTCACGATATTAGTTCTGCTCATTCTTTTGTTCAAAATGTTAAATCAGCTGAACTTGAAGGTTCGTTTCAGTGCTCCTTCTGGCAACAACGAGCAAAAGCAGAGCACGTTCTAAATGACGGTTTACCTACTTCGTATTTCTTCCATCGTTCTAAAGCTAGGAATCGCCGACTCCGAATTCTCTCCCTCCGTAGCTTATCTGGAGATTGGTGCAATTCCGACGCAGAACTCAAAGAATTAGTATTCTCGCATTTTTCTTCTCTATTCACTGCAACTCCACCTACACCCCTGTCTACGCTTGACAATCTGATTTTTCCTAGCTTAGATCCGCTTGACCAGGGTTATTTATCACAACCATTCCAGCCTGATGAGGTTAAGCAAGCTTTCTTCTCTATGAGGGCTAACAAATCGCCTGGACCAGATGGCTTCCCTCCTCGATTTTTTCACGTCTTCTGGGAAGAGATTGGTTCTGATGTCTCAACAGCGGTGCTCTCTTTCCTAAACTCCGGCAACATTCTCAAAGAATGGAACGAAACACATGTTGTATTAATTCCAAAGGTGGAGAACCCTGAATTTATTTCACAATTTCGGCCTATTAGTTTATGCAATGTTATTTACCGTGCTGCTTCGAAGTGCATTGCAAGAAGACTCCAAAAGATTATTCATAAATTGGTCCACAACTCTCAGAATGCTTTTATTCCAGGTCGACTAATAGCGGATAGTGGCCTCTTAGCTCACGAGATTTTATCATTTATTAATCACCAACGGCAGGGTACTAAATGTTATGGAGCCATTAAGCTGGATATGAATAAAGCTTTTGACAAAGTCTCCTGGCCTTTCCTATTCCCTATCATGTCCCGTTTTGGTTTTCCCTCTCAGACCATTGCACTGATTAAATCTTGTGTAACCACTGCCTCCCTCAAAGTTGTTTTGAATGGCACCCCCTTTAATCGAATTCTCCCTTCTTGTGGGCTTCGTCAAGGTGATCCCATCTCTCCTTACCTCTTTATATTATGTATGGAAGTGCTCTCTCTCCAGATTCGAGCAGCAGAATCATCTGGACTTATTGAAGGAATAAAGCTCGCCAGGCACTGCCCCCTGTCTCACATCTCCTTTATGCCGATGATTCTCTTATTTGTCTCAAAGCCACTTCTTCTGCCTGCGAGCATTTAAACAAAATTCTGTTAGCATTTAGTATCTGCTCCGGCCAGATTATAAATCATGATAAATCTTTCATTAAATTCAGCCCAAACACTCCTGATGATTTCAAAGATCATCTCAAGAATATTCTTCGGCTTATATGTCAAGAAAAATTTGGACTCTATCTGGGTATCCCGGCCGACCTTGGTCGGAAAAAAGGGATTGATTTCAAGTTCCTCCTCGACAGGCTGTCGTCTAAAATTATTGGGTGGGGTCCATCGCATTTTAATCAAGCTTCCAAATTGCTCCTTATAAATACTGTGCTACTGTCCTCAATCTCTCATGTAGCTTTTGTCCTGCCACTTCCTCAACAACTTTGTGCTAAAACAAACTATTTGATTGATCTCTTCTGGTGGAGGAACTCCTCGGAAAAAAGAACTCAACATTGGCTTCCTCAACATACTCTTCAGCTTCCTAAATCTGAAGGCTGTATTGGGCTTCGAAATGCGAGCCTTGTCGGTCAATCCCTTCTTGTTAAACAGTTCTGGCGCATTCACCACAACCGTGACAGCCTTCTTTCCCGAATCCTTTCAAACAAATATCCAAGGGATCTTCCCGTACCATCTCATAAATCAGTCTACCCATTGGCGTCATTCGCATGGAAAGGTATTGTACGCAGCACACATCTTATCGCCGAAGGCATTGCTTGGAAATTGGGAAATGGGAAACTTATAAACATCAGGACTGACAAATGGGTAAATGGTGAGGCACCTATTTTCTCAAATACTACCTCCCGGATCTCGTCTTCTTTTCCTGAAATTCTTCAGGATGGTGTTTCCTGGATTCGTCCAATGATTTTCAGAGTTTTTAGTCCTGACTTTGCTAAAATGATTTGTACCCTTGAACTGCCGTCAGAACCAGTTGACGACTTCATATATTGGAAATTTACGCTTGATGGACGATACTCCTCAAAATCTGGCTATAAATTTCTTGTCCAACAGAAATTAACGAAGATTACAGAACCAAGACTTCTTGGGTTTAAATGGGACCGTATTTGGAAGCTTCCGTGTAAACCTCAGTTTAAGATTTTCCTTTGGAAACTGGTCCACAATATTCTTCCTACTTCTGATAAACTTCGTCTACGTGGGATTTCGGTTAATCCTACTTGCTCATTATGTCTTCGTAACGACGAAACATTGAGCCATCTCTTCCGTGACTGTGATGTTGCCAAGCACATTTGGCTAAATGGTTCACTCGGACTCAGACCAAGTTTTGATCCTCCTCCTCCTTTCAATATTTGGTTTTCTAATCTCTTTTCTTATCTTATTCCGAATCCTGCTTCTGCTGATATCGCGGCTCTGGTTTTCCCTTTCACTCTTTTTGCCCTATGGAAGCACCGAAATGATGTCATTTTCCGTTCTAAAGCTTCGAACCCGCTTTCAATCTTGCATTTTATTCAATTTATGTGCAATCAGCAGCTTGATTTTCAGCAATTCTCAAACCAGAATAACTGGCATGATACGTCAGAAGCTCCCAGCAATCAACCTATGTGTTCAGCTATGCTTGCCCCTTGTTCGACTTATACTACTTCTGTGTTCTTTTGCAGGAAAAGATTTCAAGGAAGTTACTGCATCCAACTCAATGGTTACCCGATCAGCTCGCTCAATACTCTCTTTTCCTCCTCTTATCTCCATGTCAGTATAACAGCTTTGCTTGAGGCTATGTCGTTTGCTTTTTCATCTTCGCAGGTCGTCGCTCGTTTTCACTGCCCCTGTAAGCAGTTGATTCCTCTGCTGAGGAAACGAGATGTGCGTCCTTCCGCGTTTCCAGCAGGTTTAATATTTTCAATTTCTAGGCTCCAGATGTATCTTGAATGTAATAAGTCATGGTCGGTTGTATATAGTCCTGTTTCCCTTCATTAATAAGAATATCCTATATTGTTGTCAAAAAAAAAAAAAAAAGGTACGATTCTGTTAGCACTATGGCAATAAGAAATAGGGACATGGTTACTTGACCACCACAGGTCCACAACAAATAGCCATAATTCTCCTAGGCTAAAATTAAATTGTTTTTTGTAATCATACTAGTCTTTAACAGTTTTATAATTTGTTTCTCTTTTTGGATTCATAAAATAAGTGTAAAACCATCGATGTTGAACCTAAACGATCTCCCATAAATGCAATTACCGGAGTTGGTGGTTGTGGTCGAATGATCGTCGATGTATTATACGTACTCTAAACCAGGTTGAACTCCATCCCAATTAGATGCCTAACTGAAGCTGACAATCTGACATCAATCAACCTTTACATTCATAAGTTATCTCTGCCTGAAAGGCTGAAACTAGTTCAACAGAAGTCAGAAAATTGATAGGCACTCCTAAATTCCTCTAATTACTTGCATTGGTTGCATTGAGTTTTTCATACAAAGTTTACAGTTGCATTTGCTGAAGCTCTCTTCATTCTTGAGACTTGTTTCACTAATTCAAGCTGCTCGACTGCTGTCATTCCATCCTCTGGCAACCAAACATCCACATCCTTCAAGTCGACTGCGTTTCTCAAAATAAATTCTACTACTTGGAGCTGAGCTTCACAATCTGTTTGGTAGCCATCGAAGAGGACATGTTGAAGTTGGGGGCAACAATACACAAGAAGTAGATAACTCCGGGCCAACTCCTTGCAGATTACGCTGCCATTAGTTTAGATAGAAGCATGTTAGAACAGATAAGTAGATGGTACAAGTTGATTGCGTAAAAGACGAAAACAGTATTCAATAACCTCACTTACCGAACATTGATGATCATCGCCGATTACGAACAACTTCAAGTTCAGTGAGCTTGTCAAACACTCAGTAATAACTTGAAGACATCTTTCATCATCCCAATCTGGCCGTAACACCAAACACTGCCATCTAGTTCGTGGAATATCCGCCTCCTTTAAGCATATTTGCTGAATTGAAAGAAAACTAAATAAGTCTCACATTACTCGATTCTACACGATTTTCTGCAAGTGAACCGTCAAATCTGTAACAACTAGTAATGGCAAAAGAGAGCGATGAAAACAAAAAACTCCATGTCAACTATCAGTGACTACAAGACACATTCAGGGTACTCTGTGAAACTCATCTATATTGTGCACAATTGACATTAGTGGTCAACCAGCAAGTCAACAACAAAAACAATAGCAACAATGTCACTCCCTCAAATGTTATAATCAATCAAAGACCCTGCAAATTTTGAAGGAAGAATTACTAAAACGCACCTCAAACACTGTGCTTGAGAATTTAAAAAAACTAGCATTTCGAAAGTGCCTCAAAAATGCTGTTATTACTGGACCAGACCAAGATCCAGGTAAACGCCCAACAGTCACGTTATGAAGAGACGAAACATCAATCACATCCACGGGAAATGACGAAGTATTTCCAGGGAATTGACCAAAGGAAATTTCCAAATATTGCACATGGGGGCAATTAAGAGTAAAAGGGCGGTCATGCACGTCAAATATATCCTCCAGTTTCAGCCTACTAACACTTGGAGCGGTAATATTCAAATTTAGCAATCCTTTAGGTTGAAAAATCTTCAGTTCTTCTAGAGAAGAGCATGCAGATATCAACTGGTCGTATGCCTCATTACTTCCATGGACAGCCAAAAGAGATAATTTTGTTAAACTTCCCATGTGGAGTTGAGGTTGAGTCTTATAGTGCACAAGCATACCACCAACGACTGCAAGTGTGATTATAGACTGACTTGTGAAGATGCATCGAGGTAGAGCAAAATTATCATGATAATCACACCCGAATATTAGATGTGTGACTTCTCTATCGATAGCAAATTTCAGCCACAAGTGAACATCGTCCATAAGGCATGGATCAACATGATGAGATTTACGATCCCCGATAAATAAGTTGAAATAGACAATGGTGGGTCTTCTATGAAGCATCAACACATTTCGAACATAGCGAGCAAAACGTGAAAATGCCTCGCTCCTGAGTCTTCGTTCTTCCTCAGAAGTGTCGTCTTCCCTATCATACTCATCATCTTCATCATCGGGTGTAGCATAGAAATCATTGAAACTTAAGGTAAGATTAGGAAGCAGGGTCCAGAGATAACCAAAACGGCGGAGTAACATTGTTCTAACGGCATCTCGAGTAGGCATAAGTGAAAGTACATGCACAATCACATTATCAGGCATCTCACTCAACCTATCCAGGCCAACATCATTGTTTGAGGAACGCGTACGCTTTCGGGGTTTCATGGTTCTCAAGTGCTTGAGTACCTGATGATTTTTGAATACAAAAGCTTCCTTCAGACTTCACATAATAATTCATCTCAAATTAATGGACTAACCAATCACAAAATATAACCAAAATTTCTTGTTGGCCAACAAATAGCGCACCCAGTCGCATTAAATTAGCAGGGAGGGATCGAAACTGAAACTACCTTCGTCCGTCTTAACCATTAGACTGAGATCCAAACATATTGTATGAAATTACAAATATTGAACGATCAGGCAGCTCACTGAACATATAAGGCTATAAAATCAAACTTACCTGATGAACTTTGGGTATAAATTAATCAAGGGATTCAACTATACATGACTCAAATTAAATCAAACGATTCAACAACACAATCCTAGCTACATGGCTACCAAGTAATCACAGAAAGAGTATAAAATGCGGCAAAATGAAGATCAGAAAAATAGGAAATTGTTGCCTGTCTGCAGATGCCAACGGCGGCCGATGGTTGTTTATTGGTGGCGGTGGCGGTGGCGGTGGTCGGGTGTTTCGCCGCTATTTGTTTGGTCGGACTTCGGATTTATGATTTGTTAGATTTAGGTCTACAATATTAATGAATTTTTATCTTTTAATTCTGTAGTTTCTATTTTTGTGTCTCACGTCGTTCACTCGTGAGCTAGTTTTGCATTAGAAGAAGAATTTGAGGACGATGATTTTAGCTATTTTTGTCTCATGTTCTCGCTCTTATTTAGACTTTAGTCGATTTTATTAACTCGATTTGTTATTATTTAGTCATTTGGTGTTTATTCTGATTATTAGTCGAGTCTAGTATGATTGGTGTCGTTTTAATATATTTGTTGAAATATGGTATTGCTTCGGGTATTTGATAGTGTAGGTATCGAAAGGGCCGAGTCGACTAAACCCGAAACAAGTCAAGACAGGTCAAACTTGAAGAAAAGAAGTCAAGGTCAAGACCTTAGAGCACCTCCAACAATGATGTCTCTCCTCAACATATAGTTGCTGAAAACTCGACATCCCAGTCCAATGATGCTGATACTTCAACAAAATAATGATGAGTGTAGTGATGCGCAACAAATCGCTGAAGAGAGTGCTGAGTATGGAGGTTCCACTGTATGTATTCCCTAGCAACTCATTGTCGGTATTCCTTACTCATGATTATGATATGTCGGTGGTTAAGTCAGGTCTTTTGCCTTTCTTTATTATTAGATCATCATCATTCTTATTACTCGCTTGATTATTACTCCGTAGTTTGCTTATGCATTCCTTAGTTATCTTAATTAGTCTAATTTCACCCTTGATAATTGATTCGCGTAGCTAATAATTCATAATCCGAGACCGACCTAGTACTCGATCCCGGTCTCCATGAGGATTCGACCCTCCAACTATGAGTCATCCATCGACTTTAGTCTAAGATAACTTAATCGTTGTGATTTACAACAATGTGCTTCGATCTCATTCTTAGAACTAATATGTCGTTGCATATGTATAGCAATGCGGATCTTTCGTTCCATTTTGTGTCCCACTCAATGTCCCGCACCATACACAGGATGACACATCAACTACTTATGATAAATCCTACATATTTTATTTATTCAATAGGCGACGTGTCATCCCGTGTATGGTGCGGCACACTGAGTGAGACACAAAAATGGGACAGAAGATCCGCTTTGGTATACATAGTATATATTATCTTGCTTAGCATATTTTTCAACAACTTTCAACCAATCAAATATATACAAAAACAAATGCCATTATCTATATGTATTTTATGTAGATTGCAGATGAATCAAGTAGCATCATCATATCACCGGAATGGGAGATGTTCGTTGTTCAACCAAACTTACCAAAGGCTAAAATGGTAGTAGTGACTAGGGAGTACATACGTAGTGCTCCACTAACAGCAGAGTAGGTATATCACATATATATATATATATATATATATATATATATATATATATATATATATATATATATATATATATATATATATATATATATATATATATATATATATATATATATATATATATATATATATATATATATATATATATATATATATAACTTCAAATATAATTGATGCTCTTTTCCTGCTCCCCTCGTAATTACTTTGCTACCTTCATCTTAATAACAAACAATACTTTTATCATTTCCCTAAATAAAGTTAAGTTAATAAAATGGGTTTCAAGTTGCTAACTTGCTAATACCAACTATAAGGATGCTTTTTAGAATAATCCCAACTATACGTAATCTCGTTTTAATATGAACTATGCCTTCATTAATCTCATTTTGCTATGGACAAAATTATGACCTGCTATTACCGGTAATAGTGACCGGTTGTGACTTTCGAGGGTCCTTGAGTGTTCCGTCGTCGTTCATGAAAGCCAAAACAACAAGAAAATTAAAGCATTTTTTCATGACTTCTATAATATTAATCAGAAAAAAAAATGCAAGATGAATTTTGGAAAGATTCAAAAAAAAATTTAACCACTGAAGAAGAAGGTTCAACCAGTTTTCCAGGTAACCGGTCACCTATATCAATGAGAGATTAATGAAGGCATAGTTCATATTAAAACAAGATTACGTATAGTTGAGATTAATCTAAGAAGATCCCTTATAGTTTGTATTATTGTCATGAAATAATCCTAAATAATAATACTCCATATATATGTTACCATCAAATAATTGTTTATACTCCATACTAGGTTTAGTAGATAGATACGAGTATTAGATTAAAATACATGAACCATTGAAGTTGGTTTTTGCAAGTCGTGAATCCGATAATATTAACAACCAAACCATCGTAAGGGAGTCGTCTAACTAAATGATTCTTAAATCTTAATTCACCCGTTATAAGGATACAACAGATAATTATATTATAAGGGAGACTAACTGCAAGGGTGTTCAACCCTTGCAAGTTGCAAAAGAACAAGGCCATACATTAAGAGTCATGACGTACTCAGTATTTCACTACTTTCCCTTTACTAAGACGATGTTCCACATTTCCGTTTTAGAAAATTTCACAAAGATGTTCCACTTTCATTCGTAGTATATCTTTTGTCGTTCTCATTATTATTTGTGATCTCACTTTATTTTTTCACTTTCATTTTTCTCCTCCACATATTTTACCGTTTTTAATAATTTCCAAAAGTAATGCAGAACATCATTAACAAGGGAAGGAGTCATTCATTCTTTGTCTTTTTAGAGGGTGGATGGGCAATTGGGCATCAAGCATGATTGCCAGGCTCTTAATTAGCCTCTTATATAACTAGCTAGGTTAGACCTCATCCTTCTCACCTACACCAAGTATTTACACCTTTAAGCTTTAGAATTCAAAAAAAAATGCGGGTGACAATTGAAGAAGAAGCCAAGTTACATGCAGTATGTGTGCCCTTTGCAGCACAAGGTCACATAACACCAATGCTACAATTAGCCAAGTTCCTCAACTCCAAAGGTTTGTACATAACTTTTGTCAACACTCAACACAACCAAAACTGTATGTTGAGGTCAAATGGGGTTCATTCTCTCAACGGAACCTCGTCCTTCAAATTCGAGACGTTTCCTGATGGGCTTCCCCCATCGAATTCCAATTCTAATTCGTTCCGTGAAGTGTTTCCTCTTCTTCGCTCTTTGAGGCTTAATTGTTCTCAACCTTTCTTGGAACTTCTGCATAAAATTAATGATTCGTCCTCAAGTTCACCACCTATTACTCTTATTATATCCGATGTTCACATGCCTTTTGCAAGGGAGGTTGCTCGTAAGTTTGGGGACTGCCCTATTGTGTTGTTTTACCCTCCTAGTGCTTCTAGCTTTTTGGCTTACGCCCACCTTGATACCCTCTTGGACAAGGGTATTCTTCCCTTCAAAGGTATCTAGACTTTTTTAATTTCCTCTTTATCTTATACTCCCTCCGTTCCAATGAATTGTTTGTCTTTACTTTTGACACAAAGAGCAAGAGATCCAATTAGAAGGTGACATGTGGAGCCAAGAGTCAAACTACACATAAAAAACATTCCTAAAATAAAAAGACAAACAATTTATTGAGACGCCCCAATATGAAATAGGCAAACAATTCATTGGAACGGAGGGAGTACGTAGTATATGGAATTTCTCCACCAATTAAACTATGATAATGAATGAATTTTAAAAAATATAACAACGATAAAAGGTAAATGGATAATGTTAGATAATACACTTTTATTACATAATCATATCAACATTCCATGATTGTAGTCACTAATCGACGTGATGAACTATTTCAATTAAAACGTTAAGATTATGATGTAGATAAAACTCATGCCCAGATTCCAACGCGCAACATTTAATCACACTAGCTTTGAGTGTTTCATAGTCTCATACGGAGTACAATATTAATTAGATGAATATAATTATTTCAATCAAATTTACTATTGAGACTCAAGTAATATATTTATGTTTTATTATTATCAACACATAAATTCAGTATCCATCGACTATGTTTTTGGTTCATTATTTTAAATATCATTCCGATTCTTTTTTAAATTAACTTGTATACTCCCTCCGTCTCATTATTTGTTAACAAATAACAGTTGATTAAAATATTTTTGGATCACAGCTAATATAAAAGGGAAATAAATGACTGAAACGGAAAAAGTATTTCATACGAGTAGGTCATTTGAGCCTTTGAGTCATTAATGTTGTGCCAAACAGAGTCTATGTCAGTATAATCATAATGTTGTGAGCATTCTCTGTTTTTTGTTTGCAGATCCTAATTTCATGTCAGATGGTTCATTAGAAACAAAACCAGATAACCTAGCGCCAAGCATGAAAGGTATAAAACTGAAAGATTTCCCAAGCTTCATAAGATCAACAGACAAAGACCATCCTCTATTCAAATACATGAGAGACCTTATCGAAAGGTCTTATGGAGTACCGCTCATATTCAACACCTTCAAGGCCTTAGACAATCAGATTCTCGACGACATATCAACTCTCCTACCGTCTAGTCCGCTTTACACGCTTGGACCCTTACATTCCATAGCCACCAACCTCGTGCAGGACAATCCTAGACTCGGGTCCTTGGGATGTAACTTGTGGAAGGCAGACACACAAACAATAGAATGGCTTGACTCTAAGGAGCCTAATTCAGTGTTATATGTGAGTTTCGGAACCACATTGTTCGTGACTAATGAACAACTTGTTGAATTTGCATGGGGGCTGGCGGATAGCAAGTGCCCGTTTTTGTGGATCATTAGACCCGATATGGTCATAGGGGGTTCGTCTACTTCTATTATCCCACCCAAGTTCTTAGATGAGGTCAAAGATCGAGCCATACTATCTAGTTGGTGTGATCAAGAGAAGGTACTTAGCCATCCATCGGTCAAGGTTTACTTAACGCATAGTGGATGGAACTCGACGCTGGAGAGTATTGGCAGCGGAGTACCACTTATTTGTTGGCCATCGTATGCGGATCAACCGATTAATTGTTGGTATTCTTGCAAGAAATTAGGAGTTGGGTTAGAGATGGAAAGGATTATAAGAAGAGGTGAGGTTGAAGAGATCATAAGAGAGGCAATGGATGGAGAGAAAGGTAAAGAGATTAAAAGGAAAGCAATGGAGTGGGAAAGCTTAGCTCATGAAGCTATAAGTTTGAGTGGGTCGTCAAGTTTGGATTGTGATAGGTTTATCAACTACGTACTTTCTTTGAAGGATAAAACCAATCCCTCCAAGTGATCCGGGGTGAGTTGGTGAACTATGTAATCATCTTTGAATTGTGTACGTAAACCTAAGCCAAATGGGTTTATTTTGAACTTGATTTAATTTCATCTAATAGCACCGGCATGGATTCGGACACGTATTTGACACTTGACACGAAGTTCTCAAACTTTCTCTTCTTACCCTTTCACGCACAAATGATTACAATAATGTAGGTTTATGTTGCACAAATGTCCATAATAATTGTTAAAGTTTACTACGCTAAAACAATTGGAGTGCTATTTCAGGTCGTCGGCGCTTTTTAATGTAAAAAGACGACCATGCCCTTCCCTAATTACATTAGTTAACAAAGTTAATAAAAAAAATTAACTTTTAAACTAAGTACGGTTAAGATTCGACCTCACCGTATACGACAAGTAGTTATGTTGTCCCAAAAGATCCAAGATATATATAAAGTTATCGATCATTGAGTCTACCATCAAACTGAGGATTGGAATTTAGAACGGTGACGATCATAAAAGTTTTTACTTATACTCCGAGTCTTCAACAAACATAGATCCAATATTAGTTTGTCCAGAATGTCATAAAATTATACAGAGTATTAATTATAAACTCATAAACACATGTTTGATGCGGAGTACTTCATATTACTTCACATTTCTCCTTTACTAAAAGTTTAAAAGGGTGAACTCAAGTGAGACGTTGTTGTGATTAGGAGATAAAGACAACATCTTAAGATCCGAGTGACTAAAAAAACCTGCATTTCCTCATAACTTCTTTGTAAAATTCCTCCAACTTTTGACTATCGTTCATGTGTCTGTTGTCTCTATCATTATTTTCTGTATACATCATCTTCTCCTTTCCTTTTTCACCGGTTCCCTGAAATATATTGATGATAATAATAACACTAATATAAAAACTGATAACTCGTGATTTTACCTATTTTTATCCCACGTATTTACTCTTATTTAGTCGGTTTTATAACACGTTTTGCTATTATTGTGTCGTTTTGTCTTTAATTAGCTTATTAGTTGAGTCTTATATAATTATTGTTAAATCGTATTATTTCTCGGGATTTCGGTACTGTGTCTAGATTTTTGATTTTGTAGGTACCGACCCGGGAAGAATCGAGATGATCAAGACGGGTCAAACCCGATTTTGACCTGGACCATTCTTCCCCTTCACTCTCCTGCTCTCCTTTACTCACCATCATCATCGTCCATCAATCATCCTCATCAATCTAACAATAATCCTCCATTAATCCCCACCTTCATAATCACCATTGCCATACATACTCATACCTCCATCCCAATTCAATTTCATCTTCAATTTATCCCCAATTCAACAATCCACCTCCAACAATCAAACACAATCAATCATCCCCAATCACCAATTACCTATCTTATCCAATTCATTATAATTCCATCTCAATTCACAACACCATACTCCTCCAACCTCCGCCTTCACCTCAGTCACGCAGCACACCATGGACCACCGTATATCCGGCGAGGCAGCAGCCCCACTCACTCCACCACCATTCAACCACCACCTCCGGCGCAGCAGCCTCCGTCGTCCCTTCACTCTCCGCGCTCTACCATCGAGCCACCACCGCGCCCTGCAGCAGCCGCCGTGCTCCGCCGCCCTTTCTCCGTCATTTCCGACCAACTACTCCGACGACCCGAACCCAGAAATTCCTCATGCTCAATTGATTGAATCGGTTTTGGCTGATGAATTGGGTCTTCTAATTTTGAAGGCAAAAGACGATTTAGCCTTTCTTTTACTCCTCTTTATTTCATTTAAATGAAGGGTAGTTTGGTCTTTGTCTTTATTTTATGGGATATATATTACTAAACCCTCATTTTGTAAGAGAGAGGCTGTTAAGTTTAGAGAGTTAGGAATTAGATAGAAGGGTTTAGAGCAGCAGTAGTTCGAACAGCAGCAGCCTCTTCTTCCCATTTTCTTTTGATTTTTAATTAGTTTAATTAGTTTATTCAATACTCTTTTCCGTTCTTCAACTTACGAGTTCTTTAATTCCATCTTTTTGGTATAATTCTTATCTCTTCTCCTTTATTATTCTTATTTATGTTTAATCTTATGTTTGTGATACACTTAGTTAGTAATTAGTTTAAAGTTATAATCTTTATTGTTAATTGTGTGTTGTAATGTTATTTTATAATTGTCTTGTTTGTTTGTATATAGTTTATGTTAGGATTAATTAAAGTTTTCTCCTTTTTATTTCTTTATGCTTAGTATTAGGCTTAGAGTAATTAGTATTAGTATTTTCATTAGTATAATTATGTTTAGTGAGTAGTGTCTTTTCTAGGGACCGATTTGACCCCGACATGTCTATATTGTGGGCTTGAAATTCCGTATTTGGTTTGTTTGGGATATATGGAGGAGGTTAGTTTGGGATTCGGGAATCGACTCGTCTTTTGGGTTGTGTTTGAACCCTTGACCCTTGTCCACCGACGGGAGTCAGTTAGGTCTAGGTAGTAAAACTCGTCCGTTGACTTGCCTTGCCCCGCCTAGTTGAACACGGGAGTGGGAATTAGGTAGGGTACCCTAACTATCGGTCTAGACTCTTCACCTTGGGAGAGGGGAGAGAAAGGAACGGGATTTAGACGCGTGCTTAATGACCTAGGACATTGGATTGGGTACCACGGGAGTGGGCTCACTCGATTGACCTAGGAATCCGATTCACGAGTCCGGGAGGGAAGTGATCGGGTTTTACTCAGTCGAACTACGAACCCGGGAGGGAGGTAGGCGACCCTTAGAGGCGTTCCACTCATCCTAATATCCCTAGCAACCCATTGTCGGTATTTCTTACTCATGATTATGATATGTCGGTGGTTAAGTCGGACCCTAGGCCTTTCTTTATTATTAGATCACCATTCTTATTACTTGTTTGATTATTAGTTAGCTTATGCTTTTATTAGTTATCTTAGTTAGTATATATAATTTCACCCTTGATAATTGATTCGCGTAGCTAATTCATAATCCGAGACCGAACTAGTACTCATTCCCGATCTCTCTGAGGATTCGACCCGACTTGCCCTTGCTATTCTAGTCTAGGTTAGTTGGTTTGTTTGATGGTAGGATTGGCGACAAATCCCGGCTATCAAAATGGCGCCGTTGCCGGGGAGATCAACGGTTTGATATTAGTTTAGTTTTAGATTTATTAGACTACGCATTGTTACTTGTTCTGTGTTGCATCCTTTTTTGTTGGTTTGTCTCTCATCTTGTGACTTGTCCCTTACTTGTCACCTTTTTGTCCGATGGATGCTATTTTTGAATTCTCTCAATATGACAAAGAACCATTCC
This sequence comes from Agrostemma githago, assembly GCA_958450325.1. NCBI lineage: Eukaryota > Viridiplantae > Streptophyta > Magnoliopsida > Caryophyllales > Caryophyllaceae > Agrostemma > Agrostemma githago. The sequence continues at coordinate 72,141,579 of OY288247.1, read as the reverse complement.
ATGATTACCTTTCTAGGTTTGAGCAATATGTTGAATATCTTGGTTCTTGTGGTTATTATTTCTCCGATTTGGATTTAGGCTATGTTGTTTATGAGGGTATGAGTTTGGAGACTCGTGAATGGGCTTGTTACATGAGTGAGGGTAGATCTTTGGATTTAAATGAGTACTTGAGTTTCTTGAGGTACATGGCATCTCAATCCTTAGAAACCCAAAGCTCAACCCTTGAGTCTAGTATGGAGAGTATGATGGCGCAAATGTTAGAAAGCCAAAACCAATTTCTTGCCCTTCAAAAGCAAAGAAATGAGGATGTTGATAACTCTTTGGCTCAATTACACTCCTCCGTGACTTCCTATTATGATAAGGCTCAAGCTCAATTAGACACATTAGCAAAAAATTTGAGAATCTTGGAGACTTCTCGAGAGAATGAAGTAAATTTTATATGTGATGATGATGAGGACGATATGATTGTTGATGATTCCCTTTCCCCAAATATTGATGTAAATGAATTTTCTATGCCTTTGTTGGGGAAAGATGACATGCTTATTGATGATGATTTTGTTGAGTCTTGTGAGCCTCCTCTTGAGGTTAATATATCTTCTCTTGATGATGTGATTTTGCATGATGCTCCTTCTTTGAAACATGTTGTTATGCCCAAGTCTTTGAATGAGGATGGTAATGAAGTTATACACTCACTCAACCCTTCTTTAAATCCTATTCCATCTCTTGAAAACCAACCTACACCTCACTTTGTTAATTCTCAAGTGCCATGTAATGTGAGTGACTTAGAATTTATGATGTTTGGAGATAATTGTGGTTTTTATGATGGAAGTTGTTCTCTTGGTGAGAGGGATTTGAATGAGTTTGAGGGTGTAACATTTGATGAAGATCTTGGGAATGCACCATGTGTTGATGATTGTATTGTTGAGGAGAGCCATCTTGAGAAGTTTGATGTTGTTGATGAGTCATGTGAAGAGGAGTTAGGTGAGAGTGATCTTGAGGTTTCTTCCTCCATTGGTAGAGTGGTTGATTTTTCTATGCCTAAAATCTTTGAAAACCCCATCTTTGAGGATTTGGGTAGCATGTTTTTGATGGAGAATACACTCTTTGATTACTTGGAGAAGGAGGTTAGTGATGAAAATTTTGAGGTCTTAAGTGATGAAGGAGAGTGTGATGACACTTCTAGTATCACCCTTGTTGAGGAACCCCATAAGAATGACTTCCTCACCTCTTGCATCTTTGAAGAAGTCCCTCCTTGCACCCTTTCTAAAGACTCTATGCAACTTTCACCTCCTTTACCATTCATTTCTCAATCCTCTACTAGAGAATCCATGGTTGACAAGGAAGACGAGTTTGAACATGAAGGCCCGGAAAAATTATTCCATAATGATTGTGCCTTTCTTGTTTATGCATTGCTTTCTCCTTATACACATGTCTTCTATTGTCATTTCTCGGAATTCTTTGCGATATTGTTTGACCAACTTCTAAGGGCATTAAATTGCTCTTTTCTTGAAGTCTTGAAGAAGTCGAGCTAACGACTTTAAACAAAGCACCCATTGTATATATTTTTGCTTTTTTGTGTGTTTTTGTTTTTGGATGTAGGTACTTTTACAAGAGTTCAACTTGAAGGGATTAGGACAAGAAGCATGGAAAGATCATCATTTTTCGATGAAGAGCTTTAACGGTAACTTCTTGCCCTCCCTTCCTCTTCCCCTTGTTTTTGGAACATTGAGGACAATGTTCGATTTAAGTGTGGGGAGGCTTTTGGTTGGATTTTGTTGTAGATAAGTTGATATTCTTGTGGATAGTATCTACCTTGGTGGTATTTTGTGTTGTAAATTTTTGGTTTTTGTGGGAATGTAGCATTATGTAAGCTTGTTTTGATTGCTTTTGTCGTCCATGTCTATTTCGTGTTTTCTTTTGAAAATTTTAGAAAATCCATAAAAATTTGAAAATTTTGAAAAACTCCTAAAAAGTGAAAAATTAGAAAATCCCTTAAAAGTGTCTAAGTTCTTTGCTTTCACTTGTCTTCTTTGATTTAGTTGTTCCTCTAGTTTCTAACTTTTGTGAAAATAATGAAATTTAGACATTGGATCGTTGCATATAAATGTTATGTATCAATTGGTCTCCTACTGTAAGTCGCTCGAGGGTGTGTACTTCATTCAATTCCACCATCCACCTCCCGTGATATGATTTGATTTATTAACTTGTCTAGGTGACTATAACCGAGTGACACTATGTTTTTACGATCCATTTTCCACAAAAATATTCTACAAAATAAGAGTTGTTATTCGTACCAATATCACAAAAAGGCTCAAGCATCGAAAAAATGAGCAACCAAGAAAATCTCACAAAAACTCGAAAAGAAAAAAAATAAGGGGAGAAGAAAAAAAATGAAAAATGAAAAAGAAACAAAAAAAATAGAAAAAGAGAAAACGAGAAAACGAGAAAAAGAAAAGAAAAAGAATCAAATTCCTCCCCCAAGTCGTATTTATTTATATCCATTTCACTTTTTTGGATCGTTTTACTCCGTCACTTGGTTTATAGGATGACCCTAGCCCTTTGTTTTTACGAGGGGTTGAGACTTGTTTTTGGTCACTAATTTCATGGGAGTTCGCTTTTCATCTCCATCTCACACCCTTGAAATAGCTTGGACCGAAACCGATTGATGTATAATGTTATTATGTGATCTTTTAGTGTTGGATTATCATTATTTATGCTTAAGTTAGATTTTAGAATTGCGACTTTTGATATTGGAACTTGTGATTGTTTGTAAATATTTTGTTGAGTGAGTATGTTTGTAGATATCGTGTTTTCATTTTGTTTGTTTTTATTTATGAGTCGTAGTTAGTCTTTGGAGCTTACTCGAGGACGAGTAAGAGTTAAGTGTGGGGATGTTGATAACTCGTGATTTTACCTATTTTTATCCCACGTATTTACTCTTATTTAGTCGGTTTTATAACACGTTTTGCTATTATTGAGTCGTTTTGTCTTTAATTAGCTTATTAGTCGAGTCTTATATAATTATTGTTAAATCGTATTATTTCTCGGGATTTCGGTACTGTGTCTAGATTTTTGATTTTGTAGGTACCGACCCGGGAAGAATCGAGATGATCAAGACGGGTCAAACCCGATTTTGACCTGGACCATTCTTCCCCTTCACTCTCCTGCTCTCCTTTACTCACCATCATCATCGTCCATCAATCATCCTCATCAATCTAACAATAATCCTCCATTAATCCCCACCTTCATAATCACCATTGCCATACATACTCATACCTCCATCCCAATTCAATTTCATCTTCAATTTATCCCCAATTCAACAATCCACCTCCAACAATCAAACACAATCAATCATCCCCAATCACCAATTACCTATCTTATCCAATTCATTATAATTCCATCTCAATTCACAACACCATACTCCTCCAACCTCCGTCTTCACCTCAGTCACGCAGCACACCATGGACCACCGTATATCCGGCGAGGCAGCAGCCCCACTCACTCCACCACCATTCAACCACCACCTCCGGCGCAACAGCCTCCGTCGTCCCTTCACTCTCCGCGCTCTACCACCGAGCCACCACCGCGCCCTGCAGCAGCCGCCGTGCTCCGCCGCCCTTTCTCCGTCATTTCCGACCAACTACTCCGACGACCCGAACCCAGAAATTCCTCATGCTCAATTGATTGAATCGGTTTTGGCTGATGAATTGGGTCTTCTAATTTTGAAGGCAAAAGACGATTTAGCCTTTCTTTTACTCCTCTTTATTTCATTTAAATGAAGGGTAGTTTGGTCTTTGTCTTTATTTTATGGGATATATATTACTAAACCCTCATTTTGTAAGAGAGAGGCTGTTAAGTTTAGAGAGTTAGGAATTAGATAGAAGGGTTTAGAGCAGCAGTAGTTCGAACAGCAGCAGCCTCTTCTTCCCATTTTCTTTTGATTTTTAATTAGTTTAATTAGTTTATTCAATACTCTTTTCCGTTCTTCAACTTACGAGTTCTTTAATTCCATCTTTTTGGTATAATTCTTATCTCTTCTCCTTTATTATTCTTATTTATGTTTAATCTTATGTTTGTGATACACTTAGTTAGTAATTAGTTTAAAGTTATAATCTTTATTGTTAATTGTGTGTTGTAATGTTATTTTATAATTGTCTTGTTTGTTTGTATATAGTTTATGTTAGGATTAATTAAAGTTTTCTCCTTTTTATTTCTTTATGCTTAGTATTAGGCTTAGAGTAATTAGTATTAGTATTTTCATTAGTATAATTATGTTTAGTGAGTAGTGTCTTTTCTAGGGACCGATTTGACCCCGACATGTCTATATTGTGGGCTTGAAATTCCGTATTTGGTTTGTTTGGGATATATGGAGGAGGTTAGTTTGGGATTCGGGAATCGACTCGTCTTTTGGGTTGTGTTTGAACCCTTGACCCTTGTCCACCGACGGGAGTCAGTTAGGTCTAGGTAGTAAAACTCGTCCGTTGACTTGCCTTGCCCCGCCTAGTTGAACACGGGAGTGGGAATTAGGTAGGGTACCCTAACTATCGGTCTAGACTCTTCACCTTGGGAGAGGGGAGAGAAAGGAACGGGATTTAGACGCGTGCTTAATGACCTAGGACATTGGATTGGGTACCACGGGAGTGGGCTCACTCGATTGACCTAGGAATCCGATTCACGAGCCCGGGAGGGAAGTGATCGGGTTTTACTCAGTCGAACTACGAACCCGGGAGGGAGGTAGGCGACCCTTAGAGGCGTTCCACTCATCCTAATATCCCTAGCAACCCATTGTCGGTATTTCTTACTCATGATTATGATATGTCGGTGGTTAAGTCGGACCCTAGGCCTTTCTTTATTATTAGATCACCATTCTTATTACTTGTTTGATTATTAGTTAGCTTATGCTTTTATTAGTTATCTTAGTTAGTATATATAATTTCACCCTTGATAATTGATTCGCGTAGCTAATTCATAATCCGAGACCGAACTAGTACTCATTCCCGATCTCTCTGAGGATTCGACCCGACTTGCCCTTGCTATTCTAGTCTAGGTTAGTTGGTTTGTTTGATGGTAGGATTGGCGACAAATCCCGGCTATCAAAAACTTAACTTCTGACGGGACTACAAGTTGGATAACACACCCGTCTTTTCCAGGGCATGATCGAAGATTTACTTCAATATTTCATGTTCCCAAACTACCGTTCACTATACTCCCTTCATCTCTCTTTTATTATTTTTATTTTCTTATTTGTTCATTCCAAATTCGTTGTCTTGTCTCTGTATATAGTAAGTAAAAAGAGTGAACTCCTTATATTACCGTAAATAATTGACCATATTACCATTATACTCAGATCATTTACTTCACGGTTAAAGATCGACTTGAAGGTATGAATCAAAATTAGTCAACGAGGACGATAAAAATAGAAGGGGTTTCTAATTAGTTTGCTTAAAAGTCCAAACAAAATAAAATAGGAAGTTACTCATTGTTTACGTACCGGAATAGGTGAAGCGATTAATGTAGGGTTATTATGGAAGAGGTCGTGGAACATGATATAAGCGTGAGGTCGTTTTCCATCTTCAGCAGCCATATGAAATGTAGTGATATTGGTACAATGATCCGTTATCTTGACGGGTTGAAGTCTTGGGTCATTACAAAAATGTCGACCGAGGGCGTTTTTGACTAGCAATGCTTTGATGCTTTGGAGCCGGGTCTGCCTTCGAGTGACCGGGCGTGACACCGATCTAACAAGCTCCGGCAGCTTAGCAATCAACTCCGTCTCCTTCCCGCTCTCTTTTGCGGCATCAATAGCTTCTAAATCACATTTTAGTTCATTAATAAGCAAGTGTGTACAAGTGCACAACAATAGTACGTACGCAGGAGTAGCTGATTCAAAACAAAAAAACTTTCTAAGTCCTAATAAAAATATTAATACAAATTTGTAAAGGGTAAATATGATCGACTTGATTAATAAAGAGACTAGTCATTTTTTACTCTTTAGATCGAATATACTCCATTAAATTATCTATTTTTGTGGGCGATAATATTGACGTGTTACAAGCTAAGTAATTGCATTTTGGAATGAAATTGCAAATTGACTCGCAGGGACTTGTAATTATGTATGTAATTATTCTTCCTTTTGCATTTCACAAACTAATTAACGGTTAGTCTCCCTTGTGATTGTATGATTCTACAAGAGAGAGCTTCTCTTGGAACACAAATTCTTGTTTGTGACGGAGATATCCGTCACAAACAAATGACGGGTCAAATAGATACCAAATAGGGGGATAAGACAAAAGTGAAATGGTAGGACCTACGTAAATAATTGTCTTTATCCCTTCAACTTAACCCGTCTTAAGCTTGCGACGGATATATCCGTTGCAAGAAAGACCAACTGCTCTTGGAAAAAGAAATTCTAGAATTTTGGAACTATTCACGGGTTGACGTGTGTGTGTATATATATACACAAACACTCACTATATTTGAGTAAGTCTTTTGAGAGATTATCTCTCATTATATTAGTGAAAAAAACCTAACATAAAAAAAGGTTAATAACTTCACTCCTTATTATGTGAGAGGTTTCATACATCATTGAAAAATTGTCTCTAAAAATTTTTGTAACACTGTTTATAATAATATAAGGAAATGTGTTTTTTTGCTTGCCCTTTTTTGTTTATGAGATCCATGAGGAGAATATTGATCATCTGTTTTTTGTTTGCTCTTTTTCGTACCGTGTTTTGCAGACAACTTTGACTTGGTTGGGATGTATCCAAGCCCCGAGGAGCCTGATCTAAACTATGAAGTGAAAAGGCTGCATCGATATAAATCGAAGGCTAAATGGAAGAGAAGGTGGTACATTAGTAGTGTTGTGACCTGCATTTACATGATTTGGCAGGAACGAAATCGTAGGATATTTGTTGGCCTAAAGAGCAGCGTGGAGAAGCTTATTTATGCCATCAAATTTCATGTCTGCGGTAAACTTTTGTATAATTGTAATATAGAAAACGGTGAGATGATTAGTTGTTTTCAAGCTTAGTGGCCGATTGTTTTTGTGGCCTTTTTGGAGCTGTGGTAGTTTTTGGAGCTTTTGGTCGAGGCCTTTTGTAAGTCTATCTTTTTTTCCCTCTTTTGGAAGAATAAAGAGCTAATTCTTACCCAAAAAAAATAATAATATAGAAAATGTGTATTCAGGTCCCTTAAAACGAGTATTTATGTTGACTAGACATTAATTGCATACCTTGAATTAATGTTGCCTGTCGCATGCTCCGGTGCATCTACGTGTACATCAAAATTCAAAATCAATTTATAAGGAATGTTCGGATGCTACCGGATGATACCGTGTTTAATTACTACCATACTCACCATACTAAAATAATACAGAGTACAAAGTAATATTTTATTCTATTAATGTGTACACATTATTTTTCATATCAGTTATATTCTTCAAGTGTTAATATAACAATAAAAAATGTATAAATTGGGTAAATTAGCAAATCCAACAAAAGAGAAGGAAGAATACTAAAAATAAAGTTTGAAGAATAATTATTAAGAAATTAAATTCATACTTGGAGATGGCTTTTAACATGAGATACATTTATTCCTTCAACTCCCATCACATGCAATATCATTTTCGGGGTTGCCCCTAAACCATGCATGCACAACATTAATTAGCAAGTGCTATTTATATCAAGGAAACATGTCAAAATAAAAAGCAAAATATTTATGTACGAAATAGTAAAATTACAGTGAAGTTTTAGTTGACATACTCCTAATTACTTATAAGTTTTACATTTAACAATGAATCTTCTGTGATATTTCCTATTTGATACGGAGTAATATATAACTTGCAAATGGCTTACAAAGTCGCCCTTTTTAGAGGGTGATAGACTCAAAGTGAAGCGACATAACTTTAGGTCACCGTACAACACCTATAAAATCATTCTTGGAAGGGCTTGAATTGGACAGCCTTGAAAATTTAGCTTGTGGACAATTTGTGCATGGGAGCCATAAATGGGACTTCAATGAAAAACAAAAAAGATTAGGGCTAAATTAGGATGAGACATAATACTAATTACATCTTGACCAAAATTAACTTTGACAACGGTATTGAGAGATCGTCTCCGCCAAAATTAATTTGTTAACACTAGTTACAAGTAGACAGAAAAATTAGGGCTTACGGTCTTCTCCGCCAAGTTTAGCAACAGCACGAAGAAAGCAACGATGGAGATCATCTGTCCAACGAAGTCTCGGCTTCTTCGACTTTGCGTAACATCTTACTACATTCTTCTCTTTTGCATTACTTTCTGTATTACCTACATTTCTTCTTATAAATGGAATTTTTTTGCGCCCCCCTTTTTCTAAAATCTTCATTTCTTTAGTTCGTGCATGCAACTAACTAAGGGAAATTCAATTCAAGGAATAATTGATTTAAAATAAAGAGAATAAAGGAATTGATGAGATGTTGAGGAATGACAAAAGTTTTGAGGGAAGGAGAATAAATAGTACGTTGAAGTGTGTTTACTATTACTGTCTTTTTGTTAACAACTCTTGCACATTTTAGGAAGATCAGTTATACGTACACTTGTACTTGTGGAAATATTAAGAAAAAATGATGTGGATAGGATAGACAACAATTTTTCAAGGGTTCTTGTAAATATTACTCCCTCCTAGTTCTTTATATCTTCCCTCTTTTTTTTGCCACAAATATTAAATAGAGAATAAAGAATTGATTAAAGTAAGAAAATGTGGGGTATAAAGTAGAAATATGGTGGGGTTTGTAAGTAAAGAAAAGAATAAAAAATGGAAAGAAGAATAAAGAAATGGTTAAAATACAATCCAAAAATGGAAAGAGGGAAGATTGTTGAACTAGTGCCAAAAAGGAAAGAGTGAAGATAAAAAAAATTAGGAGGGAGTAGATTTTAGATGCGAAATAGTGAAATAGCTTAGTTGGTATAGTTAGAAAGGTACTCGTAGTATTCATACCACTCATTTAGTTGGTGTACTAGTTACAAAGGTGGTACTTCCTACTAGCGAGATACTCCCTCCCATTCACTGGAAAAACACAGTTTACTTTTGGAACAAATATTAAGGAAAGTGGGTAAGTTGGACCACTTTACCAAAATATCCCTCCACTTTTTAGTTGTGGGGTAGGTGCAAGAGAGAATAGTTGTGGGGTAAGTAATAAGGGTATTTATGTCTTTTGCTTGGGTGAAACTTTTCGTTTAAGGAAAGTGTGCTTTTCCAGTGAATAAGCCAAATAAGGAATAATGTGTTTTTCCAGTGAATGGGAGGGAGTACAACTTATTTATTTATACGTGCTTATTAGAGTGATTTTAGATGAGTTTGGTTGGTAACGGAGAAGGAATTAATGGACTATAATGCGTAAGTTTGATTCTTATTGGCTAAGAGTTTATAAGGTTCGAATTGTCATGAAAAAATCAATTCTCCTTAACCCTAGCACGCAGCTGTCAGCTTCGCAGGCATCTCTTCCATGCATCCATGGCAAGGAAGAGATCCTCAGGGTGTTCTAGGCATCAAAACATAATTAATTAGGAAAGGAAAACTATGAAACGTTCAGAGAAAGATTTACGTGAGAAATCAAAGATAAATATGCTGAAGTACACACCCTCGAGCGACTTACAGTAGGAGACCAATTGATACATAACATTCTTATGCAACGATCCAATGTCTAAATTTCATTATTTTCACAAAAGTTAGAAATTAGAAAAGAAACTAAATCAAAGAAGACAAGTGAAAGCAAAAAAACTTGACACTTTGGATTTTTTTAATTTTTCACTTTTTGTGGATTTTTCAAAATTTTCAAAAGAAAACACGAAATAAACATGGACGACAAAATCAATCAAAACAAGCTAACATAATGCTACATTCCCACAAAAACCAAATATTTACAACAAAAAATACCACCAAGGTACTAACCACAAGAGTCTCAACTCAACCACAACAAAATCCAACCAAAAGCCTCCCCACACTTAAACCGAACATTGTCCTCAATGTTCCAAAAATAAGGGGAAGGGGAAAAGAGGGCGAAGATACCATTTAAGCTCTTCTCGAAGTTATAATCATCTTTCCATGCTTCTTGTCCTAATCCCTTCAAGTTGAACTCTTGTAAAAGTACCTACAACCAAAAACAAAAACACACAAAAAAGCAAAAATATATACAATATGGGTGCTTTGTTTAAAGTCGTTAGCTCGACTTCTTCAAGACTTCAAGAAAAGAGCAATTTAATGCTCTTAGAAGTTGGTCATACAACCTAGCAAAGAATTCCGAGAAGTGACAATAGAAGACAATAGTACATGGACAAAGCAATGCATAAACAAGAAAGGCACAATCTTTATGAAATAACTTTTCCGGGCCTTCATGTTCAAATCTATCTTCTTTGTCGACTTTGGGCTCTTTAGGTAAGGGGTAAGGAGTGAATGGTAAAGAGGGTGAAAGTTGTGGAGAGATTTTCAAAGAGGCATAAGGAGATGGTTCTTCAAGGGTGCAAGAGTTAAGAAAATCATTATTAGGAGATTCCTCAACAAAGGTTACACTAAAAGTGTCCTCACCCTTTCCTTCATCACTAAGAGCCTCAAAATTTGCATTACTAATCTCCTCCTCCAAGTAGTCAAAGAGTGGATTCTCCATCAAAAACATGCTACCCAAATCCTCAAAGATGGGGTTTTCAAAGGTTTTAGGCATAGAAAAATCAACCACTCTACCAATGGAGGAAGAAACCTCAAGACCACTCTCACATACCTCCTCCTCTTCACATGACTCATCAACAACATCAAACTCCTCAAGATGGCTCTCTTCAACAATACAATCATCAACACATGGTGCATTCCCAAGATCTTCATCAATTGTTACACCCTCAAACTCATTCAAATCCCTCTCACCAAGAGAACAACTTCCATCATAGAAACCACAATTATCTCCAAACATCATAAATTCTAAGTCACTCACATTACATGGCACTTGAGAATTAACAAAGTGAGGTGTAGGTTGGTTTTCAAGAGATGGAATAGGATTCAAAGAAGGGTTGAGTGAGTGTATAACATCATTACCATCCCCATTCAAAGACTTGGCAATCACAACATGTTTCAAAGAAGAAGAGTCATGCATAATCACATCATCATTAGAAGAAATATTGACATCAAAAGCAAGCTCACATGACTTAACAAAATTGTCATCATCAATAAGCATGTCATCTTTCCCCAACAAAGGCATAGAAAAATCATTCATATCAATATTTGGGGAAAGAGAGTCATCAACAATCACATCGTCCTCATCATCGTCACATATAGAAGCTACCCCATTCTCTCGAGAATTTTTCAAAATTTTCAAATTTTCGGCTAATGTTTCTAATTGAGCTTGAGCCTTACAATAGTAGGAGGTCACGGAAGAGTGTAATTGGGCCAAGGAGTCATCAACATGCTCATTTCTTTGCTTTTGAAGGGCAAGGAATTGGTTTTGGCTTTTTAACATTTGCTCCAACATACTCTCCATGCTAGACTCAAGGGTTAAGGTTTGGGTTTCTAAGGATTGAGATGCCATGTACCTCAAAAAACTCAAGTATTCATTTAAATCCAAAGATCTACCCTCACTCAAGTAACAAGCCCATTCACGAGTCTTCAAACTCATACCCTCATAGACAACATACCCTAAATCCGAATCGGAGAAATAATAACCACAAGAACCAAGATATTCAATATAATGCTCAAACCTAGAAAGGTAATCATGGAATGGTTCATTATCATATTGAGAGAATTCAAAATTAGCATCCATCGGACCAAAAGGTGACAAGCAAGGGACAAGTCACAAGATGAGAGACAAACAAACACAAAAGGATGCAACACGGAACAAGTAACAATGCGTAGTCTAATAAATCTAAAACTAAACTAATATCAATCCGTTGATCTCCCCGGCAACGGCGCCATTTTGATAGGCGGGATTTGTCGTCAATCTAACCATTAAATAAACCAACTAACCTAAACTAAAATAGCAAGGGCAAGTCGGGTCGAATCCTCAGAGAGATCGGGAATGAGTACTAGTTCGGTCTCGGACTATGAATTAGCTACGCGAATAGATAGGAGAAAGTGATTAGACTAATTAGACTAACTAATAAAAACATAAACAAACTAATAAACTAAAACAATCGAGTAATAAGAATAACGATCTAATAATAAAGAAAGGTCTAGGGTCCGACTTAACCACCGACATATTGTAGACACCCGCATTTTGACTGACAGGTGTCTATGGCAGTTTTCAAAAAACACCCGATGATGATCGGACGCTAACATGCTTCTGTGCGCTCGGATACGGGCTCAAATCCATTAATCGCTGGCTAACACACTTACAGAGTACAAATCTCACAAAATCAACCTCAAATCCAGGCCCAGCGGGCCGTTTCCAATCAAATAAGGCTAATTTGGGCCAAAACCGACACCGGAATTAAAACCGACTTTTTGCGATTGGGTCAACCCCGGTCAAAATCGTTTCCGAGACACACAAAAACAGCCATACAACCATCAAAAGTCCAAGTCAAACACAAAACCCATCAAACACTCAAAGTCAAGGTCCAAAACAATGGACCCGTGCACCCGACTGGGCCACTCGATCGAGTGACCCACCCACTCGATCGAGTGGGCTTGTTTTGAGCCCGGCTGCAGGCTTCACGGGCCACTCGACCGAGTTAGCCCTTACTCGGTCGAGTAACCCTAATTCGGGTGCCCTAGCCTTGCCTATATAAGCAACCCTCATGCAACAACCTTTTTTTGGACAACTTTCGAAACCCTAGTGCAACTATACTCATACATACTACACCTTTTACAAACTCTAATCAAACCCTAGCAATTCGACACTAGCAAAAACCCTAAACTAGCTTTAGGATTCATCAAACCCGAGCCACCATAACTCGACTTCCATAAACCTCGAAGACTCCCGTGTTATAGCCACGTTTACGAGCCTTAATCCGAGACAAGAACATGTAGGTTGAGGGTGTCAAAACCCCGTTTCTCCCCTTCTCTTCCTTTTTCTCGCGTCGTGTCTACTTCATATGGGTCGTTTTTTATTTATTCCGTTTATTGGTATTATCGCATCATTAATATCGATAGTATAATACTAGTATCAAAGCACTAAATACCTATCAATTTGTGTCGAGTATGAGTGATATTGGAATAAGGAAATCCGAATATACAAGTGTACTGCACACGAGTTGACGGTCGCTTGTTCCGATATCCCGATTACTCGATTATTGAGATAGGTCAACTTCAACAATAGTTTTCATATCGTTATACCATTATTGTTATTGTTCGCATATCTCATCGATTTCTCAAAAGCAAACATTGTATTTCTATAAGGGTCGAAACCCGTTGACACGGACCCGACATCACAATCCCTAGGGATTTATTCCGATGTCGGAGAAGTCGAGGGAATCAAGTTTTTTTATGTATTCAATTAAAGCGTCGATTTTGGATTCGATACCAATTCCATAATTGGATATCGAGTCTAATAGTCAAGTCATACGAATTAATTAACGCGATTTATTGATATCACGATAATTAATTTGAGGCGACTAAAATTAATTTATTTATTCTCTATTTCACTCTAATATTCCATATCGATTCAAATAATCGAGTGTGGAATATAACGAGTATTCAAAAGTAGAATCGAGTATAAATTCAACAATATTTATATTCGGTTCAACAAAATTTGCGATTTATAAAAAACCAAGTCGAGCGTAAATTGTGCAATATTTACGTCCGATGCGGCCAAATCGTCAAACTCTCAAAAATCAAAAGCAATTTCAAAATCAATTTTCAATTTGCAAACGAATTACAATTCGTACAGGGGGCACTCGACCGAGTGCCTAGCCCACTCGGTCGAGTGGCACCTCAAAACCGAATCAGAATGTCTGTCACGACACCCACTCGATCGAGTCTCACAGTGACTCGGTCGAGTGGCCATGTACTCGACCGAGTTGGTCCATAACTCGGCCGAGTACGGTCTGTACCACGAAACAGAAACATCTTTTCAGAGCCTACTCGATCGAGTCTATCGACTACTCGATCGAGTGGCCTCATAACGACTACAAACGCGAGTCGTACATTATTCTATTTTTCAAACTCGATAGTATTTTACGACTCAGGTCAACGCGTGCATAATTAATCACGTGTATACTATCTTTTCAAACCATGCATCATCTTGTACACCATCATTCAATTCAATTCATTATTTGCACAAACCGTTAATATCGATTTACCGTTACTAACCGTTTGCTCGTTTCTTTTGTCAATTTAATTCTTGTTCGTTTATTGTACTAAATGAACCCGCATGCTAAATTTCACTTTGACGTAGAATTAATTGCATTAAATTGACTTAGAAACCCTTTTCAATTTTAATTCACATGCTTAGGAAAACAATGTTTGCATAAGCATCTTTTTCCGTTTTACTAACGCGCGTATTGTAAGCCATTCGAGTTCTTAGTAGAGGCCGCTAATGTGCGGGCGGGGTTGGGTGTCCTTTGTGGGCTTCCCAACACGTACCCTCACCCCTTACTCAGAACCTCGGTTTCCGGATGCCCGAAACCGTTGGCGCACGAGAGTCATTCAATACACAATATCCGATAACATCGGTATTGGTATCAAATGCAAAGGGACGAGCCCAATAAACTCTGACATCGGAAATGGGCCGTATTCTGTATACGGACCACTACGACATAGAGTGGGCTCGAATGGTTCCGAATAACCACAAAATTCGGTGGCGACTCCACTTCGACCTAAATTTCAATTCGATCCGTTTCATATGGAGATTCATTCGCCTACCCAAACCCGCGCGTGGCCGCGCCGGGGTGGACCTATGTCATGTCCACAATTTGGCGACTCCGCTGGGGATTAACTGATGCGTGACTTACCATCGGCATCCTCAGGGTGAGACTCGAATAGAAATCGTTTGACTAGTACAATACGCGTTTTAGTTTTACGGTTCATGCATAACCCATATTTTCCCGGGCCGGTACTGGTGACCGACGTCCCACTATACCATTGATGTATTCCAATATGGATATGTCAAAAGGTGTCCATAGTCGATTCGAGTGGGTTTCGCGGCATGTTCTAAGCTCAATTCGACTTAGAGAGTCCGTCCCGATCAACGTCTAGACTATGTACACTGGTATAGACCCCTATAGACCGACCGAGACTTAGTGTAGAGCATACATGGCGTCGTTATAATGCTTGTGTGACTACGTGATATTTGGTTTCTGTGTCGTTTTCAAAAACCGTCAACTTTTTCAAAAATGCATCTTTTCAAAAATATTCAACTTTCAAAAACTCGGAAAGCTGCCGAAATTTAGGACTTATGATTTGACTCAAAACAAGCCTATTTTCTAGCCGGCATGCCGCCCATTTCAAAATTCAAACTTCCGATCCACCATTCGATTTTCGAATTTTCAAAAATTCAATTTCAATTTTCAAATTTTCGAGATGCCGTTTTCGATTTTCAAATCTTCGGGATCTTATCTTCAATTTTCAAATCGTTGGAAACTCCTTTCTTCCGACACTCAAATTTTCAATTTTCAAGATATCCAATTTCAAAACCCGGGACGTATACCGAATTTAGGACTTATGATTTTATTCAAAATAGCCTATTTTCTAGCCGGTATGCTGCCCAAATCAAAACTCAAGCTTTCAAAAATCATGGCCCAACTAAACATTTCATCTTTCTCGAAATTTGGACCTCTCCACCGAGTTTTCTCGGTCCTTTTTCAAAATCAATCAATTTTCAAAACCTTCCTCTTCTAGGACTTCCCGTATTTAGCACTGTCGGGTCGTGTCTTAAGTGGTCAAGGTCCGTAGCGTCGAAACTCCGTCGATCTTACATCACGAGTTTCTTCCCTTTCCCGGTCCGCCTTATTAGACTAAGGCAAGACCCACCTACGTAGGACAAACTCCTACAAAGGAAGGCCCGTCTACACACTCGAGTCTAAAAGTCTGTGGATGTCTCACGTGGACCTTCCTTCGAACAGGACTCGGCCCACATAGCCGAATCCTAAGGAAGGCCCACCTTTCACGAGTCACCCGTCTAGATGTCTTTTCCGAGTCAACCTTTTAGAAGGCATAGCCCTATAACAAAAGGTTCACGGTCCTTACGTCTAAGGGTCACTCGTCCCACACTCGAGTCTTAACAAAATCTTCAATCCCACTTGGGGATTACCTCTTAGAAGGGCGATCAATCACGGTTGCTCTAAGGGTCATGTCTTACACGTGTCTCACACAACCCACTTTCGAGTCACTCAGATGTCACACCATCTGAGTCCCTAGCCTCACTTGGGGGCTATTCTCTGACGGAATGACTAATCACAGTCACTCCGAGAATCGTACCCTACACATTTGTCTTAGGGGAGTCTAACCCGAGTCAAACTGGGGTCGTCCCTCCTCTTACGCTATTTCCTATGCCTCGGTGAGTTTGAGTTCCGAAACAACCTCTCTGATTACGTGGTGCTCTTACAGACAGGCCACCCGCAACCCGACATCAACGCAAGATGGAAGAATTGAAAGATGCCCTAACCAAAATCGAGACTCAACTGACCTCCATCCTTGCTAACCAAGCAACTTTGGACACTCGCCTGAGAACTGTAGAGAAGACGGTCCCAGTTGATGGATCTGAGTCCACTGGGCCCATAGCCAAATTGGTCAGTGTTGTTCGCAGGCTCGAGGAGCAAGTTCACTTATCAACAAGCAACTCAATCCACTCCGAAAATGCTCGCATTTATTCACCTTTGAGTAACGAGCTACCGGCCAACCTCAACTTGACGGGAATTCCTATGTTTGAGGGTACCGAAGACCCGGTCCATCATATCCGGGCCTTCAAAAACTTCATGGCAGTCAAAGGGGTAAAGTCCACCATGTTTAAGCACTTATTCCCTTCCTCCCTCCAGAAGCACCCCAAAGCCTGGTACTACAGGCTCGATTCCAAGAAATACCCGACTTGGGATGATGTGGCAACAGAGTTCGCTCGGAACTACGCCGATAATATCGAGATCCAGACTACAATGCGTACTCTGGAAGTCATGGCCCAAGAGCCCAAAGAAGGGTTCACTAAATATCTTCAAAGATGGAGGGCCGAGAGTGTAAAGTTGGTAAACAAGCCCAACGAGAAGACACTAGTGGTGGCATTCATCAACAACCTCCTACCTTCTTACCGCGTCCATCTTAGGTATGCCGGCATTTCAAACTTTGCGGTGCTTACCGAAATGGGCATTAGGATTGAAGACGATCTTCGACATAATGAAGATCTGGGTGAAGTTGATACTAAAGGCTATACTGGACATCAACTCGAGTCCTTAGAAGCCGACGACTAATGACAACATTATCCGAGAGTCCGGATCCGATTTGAGTCCGAGTCTGAGTCCGAGTCTAGGATGTACTATTCCCTTCAAAGTCGAAGTCAAAGTCAAAATCAGAGTCAGAGTCAGTTGTATTCTGTCCTCTTTTTCAAAATTCAATAAAATCAGCTTTCAATATTCTTTCTCATATATATTCCTTATGTGTTTCCGAGAACATGCTGAACACCATCATACACTGTGAGCACACGCACGTGACTATTATGGGCACATCTATAATGACTACAGGAAACCGAGCCCGTGTTTTTTTTTTTACCTATTCCGTGTCTGGTATAGAAAAACCACATAACTACCCGTAGCAGGAGCGGTACCGAATCCTATGACAAATCTAGGTAATCTCCTAGTTTAGGTTCAAGACGGGAGGCAAACCCATTTCCCACCATAAAATACCCCTCCAATAAGACTGACCAATCCCTACCTTAGGTGTTAGTCTGACCGGCAAAAAAACACTGGACAAAAAAATCAAAAGTAAAAAAAAAAAACAAAAGAAGGCCATCAAAAAAAAGAAAGGGCCAAAACAAAAAGAAGACCATCAAAAAAAGAAAACTGGACACAAAAAAAAATCGAAAGTCCATGAGGAAAAAAGCAAAAGGCCAAAAAAAAGCAGGTCATCATCAAAAAAAATTCAGAATACCCATGACCGTGGTCAACGGTCAATTCAAGGAAAAGCCCCACGACCAGGGTACGGTCAAAACTTTCAAAACCCATGACCGCGGCTAAGAGGTCAATCAAAAATCAAATACCCATGACCGTGGTCAACGGTCAACTCAAGTGAAAATCCTTTGACCGCGGTACGGTCAAATTCAAAATTATCCATGTCATCCAATAGGGGAGTAACAATCAAGCTGGTCAGCTAACACCACACTCAGCCTTCCCACATTACAACCCTCAAGACCTTCTCGAGACCCAGGCCAGAGACAGCCCGGAATTTTGAGGATTCAAGCTCCATAGGATACCCCTAACAATTAGGGCCAGACATGGAAACCAGATCCCGCATTATCAAACCAGCCCTCGAAGCCTTAGCTCCACAGAACCGAGTTCCAGATTTCGAGTCATCAAAGCCATTTACTTCCTAGCACCACATTTCCAAAAACATCAAATTCCCCGAGAGCAGAACTCGTTAAAAATCCCGAGAACAAAACTCGTTAAAATTCCATCCAAACCAGTTACCAACTCCAAACACGGGAACTCAACTTGCAGTCGGCATAGAACATGCCCAAATAGTTCACACCACCTTTGGGGGCTACCCCGGAGAACGCTCACAGTCACAGGATTAACATCCTAACCATTCTAGCCCTTTGATCAAGACATCATTGGGAATGCACCTAGCCTACACCATCGCTATGGCTAGTTACACACAAAGCCCTAATAAACTAGGCGCCATAATACATCTTCCAGTCCACTGAACTACGGCATGGTTTGATTTCACCACACGTGAATACGTAGGCAGCCTTTCAACAGAGGCACAACCACTCACATTGACACACATTCAAAAAGTGCCATCACTCCGGTCACGACACTGTCATGTTCTCAGTAGCTAGCTTTGTCGTCCTGGGGGCTTCTATTAGACAGAAGTTCTCCTTCCATTCACATAATCCAAATACTCCCAAAATCTAGCCTCCTTTCTATAGTGTGTCCTAGTACTCGGCTCAGTCGAAGACTAGAATCTGTCAGGACTCGAGGCAATACCCACTTTGGAAATGTACCCAAAAATCAGAAATCCAGAGGGGCACCAGACTAAAACAGTCTCATTACAGGCTACTGCAATCCCCCCCATAGCATATCTATCCCGTTTCGACGTGCGACCGTGTTGCCACTCGCCTAGGCTATGGGATAGCACAACTTAAGAGTCTTGTTAGGCGGCCCACACCCCTACCGAGTCACGGTCCAACCCCTCGAGAGTCCAGTCGTGTCAGCCAACTCGTCCGGTCACGTCCAGAGTCGAGTCTGTCGGTAGGCCTCTCTCTTCAAATTCCACTTTGAAATTTGCAAATCTAGCCATTCGAAAAAAGATCCTTTTCGACAAGGTCAAATTTCGGTCTATTTAAACTGCAAATTACTTTCCTAATCTTTGTTAGGAGTAAAAAATCTCAAATTTTCAAGATTTCAAAATTCAAGTTTTCAAAAAATCATTTTCCCCCAGCGCGAGTCATTTTGCTACCCACGTGTTGCATGCATTTTATGTGACTTATACAGGTACGACAAAAACAGGGACGTGCAACCCACTATACCTCCCCAGCGGAAGCCAACGGTGGTATCTAACGGGATGGGCCTACACACAGGCGCACCCAGGACTTACGCGACAAGTCCAAATTCCCCACGGAGGTACTGTCATCAAGCACAGGTATGATTTCTGTCTTGTGGCTGGCGAGCCCTTTACGCAAGTCTAATGGACTATAAACGACCCGACCGGAAGTCCGCCAGGTTTCAATCCTCGATTGGCCTGGTGGCTACTCTGACTTTCGCCTTGTCCAAGCCTCAGTCAGAGTGGGGGCTCTGTAGACACCCGCATTTTGACTGACAGGTGTCTATGGCAGTTTCCAAAAAACACCCGATGATGATCGGACGCTAACATGCTTCTGTGCGCTCGGATACGGGCTCAAATCCATTAATCGCTGGCTAACACACTTACAGAGTACAAATTTCACAAAATCAACCTCAAATCCAGGCCCAGCGGGCCGTTTCCAATCAAATAAGGCTAATTTGGGCCAAAACCGACACCGGAATTAAAACCGACTTTTTGCGATTGGGTCAACCCCGGTCAAAATCGTTTCCGAGACACACAAAAACAGCCATACAACCATCAAAAGTCCAAGTCAAACACAAAACCCATCAAACACTCAAAGTCAAGGTCCAAAACAATGGACCCGTGCACCCGACTGGGCCACTCGATCGAGTGACCCACCCACTCGATCGAGTGGGCTTGTTTTGAGCCCGGCTGCAGGCTTCACGGGCCACTCGACCGAGTTAGCCCTTACTCGGTCGAGTAACCCTAATTCGGGTGCCCTAGCCTTGCCTATATAAGCAACCCTCATGCAACAACCTTTTTTTGGACAACTTTCGAAACCCTAGTGCAACTATACTCATACATACTACACCTTTTACAAACTCTAATCAAACCCTAGCAATTCGACACTAGCAAAAACCCTAAACTAGCTTTAGGATTCATCAAACCCGAGCCACCATAACTCGACTTCCATAAACCTCGAAGACTCCCGTGTTATAGCCACGTTTACGAGCCTTAATCCGAGACAAGAACATGTAGGTTGAGGGTGTCAAAACCCCGTTTCTCCCCTTCTCTTCCTTTTTCTCGCGTCGTGTCTACTTCATATGGGTCGTTTTTTATTTATTCCGTTTATTGGTATTATCGCATCATTAATATCGATAGTATAATACTAGTATCAAAGCACTAAATACCTATCAATTTGTGTCGAGTATGAGTGATATTGGAATAAGGAAATCCGAATATACAAGTGTACTGCACACGAGTTGACGGTCGCTTGTTCCGATATCCCGATTACTCGATTATTGAGATAGGTCAACTTCAACAATAGTTTTCATATCGTTATACCATTATTGTTATTGTTCGCATATCTCATCGATTTCTCAAAAGCAAACATTGTATTTCTATAAGGGTCGAAACCCGTTGACACGGACCCGACATCACAATCCCTAGGGATTTATTCCGATGTCGGAGAAGTCGAGGGAATCAAGTTTTTTTATGTATTCAATTAAAGCGTCGATTTTGGATTCGATACCAATTCCATAATTGGATATCGAGTCTAATAGTCAAGTCATACGAATTAATTAACGCGATTTATTGATATCACGATAATTAATTTGAGGCGACTAAAATTAATTTATTTATTCTCTATTTCACTCTAATATTCCATATCGATTCAAATAATCGAGTGTGGAATATAACGAGTATTCAAAAGTAGAATCGAGTATAAATTCAACAATATTTATATTCGGTTCAACAAAATTTGCGATTTATAAAAAACCAAGTCGAGCGTAAATTGTGCAATATTTACGTCCGATGCGGCCAAATCGTCAAACTCTCAAAAATCAAAAGCAATTTCAAAATCAATTTTCAATTTGCAAACGAATTACAATTCGTACAGGGGGCACTCGACCGAGTGCCTAGCCCACTCGGTCGAGTGGCACCTCAAAACCGAATCAGAATGTCTGTCACGACACCCACTCGATCGAGTCTCACAGTGACTCGGTCGAGTGGCCATGTACTCGACCGAGTTGGTCCATAACTCGGCCGAGTACGGTCTGTACCACGAAACAGAAACATCTTTTCAGAGCCTACTCGATCGAGTCTATCGACTACTCGATCGAGTGGCCTCATAACGACTACAAACGCGAGTCGTACATTATTCTATTTTTCAAACTCGATAGTATTTTACGACTCAGGTCAACGCGTGCATAATTAATCACGTGTATACTATCTTTTCAAACCATGCATCATCTTGTACACCATCATTCAATTCAATTCATTATTTGCACAAACCGTTAATATCGATTTACCGTTACTAACCGTTTGCTCGTTTCTTTTGTCAATTTAATTCTTGTTCGTTTATTGTACTAAATGAACCCGCATGCTAAATTCCACTTTGACGTAGAATTAATTGCATTAAATTGACTTAGAAACCCTTTTCAATTTTAATTCACATGCTTAGGAAAACAATGTTTGCATAAGCATCTTTTTCCGTTTTACTAACGCGCGTATTGTAAGCCATTCGAGTTCTTAGTAGAGGCCGCTAATGTGCGGGCGGGGTTGGGTGTCCTTTGTGGGCTTCCCAACACGTACCCTCACCCCTTACTCAGAACCTCGGTTTCCGGATGCCCGAAACCGTTGGCGCACGAGAGTCATTCAATACACAATATCCGATAACGTCGGTATTGGTATCAAATGCAAAGGGACGAGCCCAATAAACTCTGACATCGGAAATGGGCCGTATTCTGTATACGGACCACTACGACATAGAGTGGGCTCGAATGGTTCCGAATAACCACAAAATTCGGTGGCGACTCCACTTCGACCTAAATTTCAATTCGATCCGTTTCATATGGAGATTCATTCGCCTACCCAAACCCGCGCGTGGCCGCGCCGGGGTGGACCTATGTCATGTCCACACATATCATAATTATGAGCAAGGAACACCGATAATGGGTTGTTAGGGATATTAGGATGAGTGGAACGCCTCTAAGGGTCGACTACCTCCCTCCCGGGTTCGTAGTCCAACTAAGTAAAATCCGATCACCTCCCTCCCGGGCTCTGAGTCGGATTCCTAGGACCTTGGATTGGGTACCACGGGAGTGGACTCACATCGATTGACCTAGGAATCCGACTCAGAGCCCGGGAGGGAGGTGATCGGATTTTACTTAGTTGGACTACGAACCCGGGAGGGAGGTAGTCGACCCTTAGAGGCGTTCCACTCATCCTAATATCCCTAACAACCCATTATCGGTGTTCCTTGCTCATAATTATGATATGTCGGTGGTTAAGTCGGACCCTAGACCTTTCTTTATTATTAGATCGTTATTCTTATTACTCGATTGTTTTAGTTTATTAGTTTGTTTATGTTTTTATTAGTTAGTCTAATTAGTCTAATCACTTTCTCCTATCTATTCGCGTAGCTAATTCATAGTCCGAGACCGAACTAGTACTCATTCCCGATCTCTCTGAGGATTCGACCCGACTTGCCCTTGCTATTTTAGTTTAGGTTAGTTGGTTTATTTGATGGTTAGATTGACGACAAATCTTGGCTATCATATGCCATGGCCAAAACCTAATATTGATGAGAGCACTAAAGAAAAATCCATGCAAACTATTTATCATATTTGGTTCCAGAGGAACAAGAGTCGGTTGGAGGTTGTTCTGATGACTCCCACGGTTGTGTGCCATCCTATACAGAGGGAAATTCAGAGTCGGACTGATAGTCTTATTAAAGGAACGCTGTCCAATAGTGATCAGATTTGGATTGATGGTTTACTCCTACGCATGTAAGAGTGAATGAATTTTTTTGTACAGTAACATATATTTTTTTGATTAATATACTTACATTTATACAAAAAAAAAAAAAAAAAAAATCCATGCAAGCACATTATGGGAATCTCACCTTTTAAGCCTGATAATGACGGGGTCGGGACTCTCGGGAGGGACATGTTGAAGATGTGGAATAGGATGACTTGGAGACAGAAATTGACGTCCAAGATGAATGGTACCAACGACAAATCCTCATATTTTTTTGTTGAAGTTTTAGGTGAGCTTATGTAACGATGGAAAGGGAAATGATGATTGATTAATTGAAAATGCTTAACATAATACATGACTTAAATAAATAAGCTACTTCAAACTAACTGACTCCACTAATGCATTATCAAAGTAGTGCCTTAAACTTAGGCATTCTAACTGAAATAAACAAACCGACTCTCTACTGGCTCCACTAACATACTGCTCCTAGCTAGCTTCAAGGAAGACTAGTTCAAGGAGTGTTGAATCACTCTTTCAACACCTCCCCTTGATTCAAACTCTCTTCATGTCAATTCTGTCCATGAAGTACCGATGCTTCTCCTGTGGTAGATCTTTAGTAAACAAATCCGCGTTTTTCTCATTTGTTCCACAAAATAACTTGAGCTGAACTGATTCTTCATTAACTAACTTCTTGATGAAATGGTGTTGCACCTCAATATGCTTGGTCCTTGCATGGAATAATGCAGGGTTCTTGGTCATGGCAATTGCAGACCTATTATCACACCATAACTCCGCGGCTTCATCACCTTGCTTATTTCCCAGATCAGCTAACAATTTCCTTAACCAGAAGGCTTGTATGCCTGTTGCACCTGAGACAATTTACTCAGCTTTTGTGGATGACAGGGTTACTGTATCTTGCTTCTTGGCACTCCGTGTGACTGCTCTTGTCCCAAGTATGAACACTGAGCTAGATATGCTCTTTTTATCATTTAGACATCCTGCCCCACCACTGTCTATAAAGCCCACAAACTTAAAGTTCTTTCCAGCTGATTTTAACTGTGGAGTTATTTTGCATGAAGAACCAGAAAAAAAAAGTGCACTTTGTTGATATGAGTAGTACTATCAATACTTTTAAGCACTCATCTAAACACCTTAAACCATATCCAATATCAAATCCAATATCCTCTTAACTCGAGGTTTTATATCACCTCCATTTATTAAGAAAGCAATGTCCACGTTTCTTCCAAAAGATGACTGCAGTAAGCCAGTAAAGCCCCAGGATTCTCCTCCACTAGGTGGGTGACTAGAATACTCCCGACCACATAATCACCACACAGTCGTCGGCCTACCTCCAATAGCATTTGTAACACCTTGACCACCACTTGAGGGTGTGGACATGACGTAGGTCCACCCCGACGCGGCGAAGCGCGGGTTTGGGTAGGCGAATGAATCTCGTGGTAAGATTGTTCTCGGGTTCGAAATTTAAGTCAAAATGGAGTCGCCACCGAATTTTGTGGTTATTCGGAACCATACGAGCCCACTCTATGTCGTCATGGGCTACACACAAAGTAAGCCCACTCCGATTTCAGAGTTTATGGGGCTCGTCCCTTTGCATTGCGATACCGATACCATCTATACCGGTAATCGTGTAAAGAATGACTCTCGTTCGCCAAGGGTTTCGGACATCCGGAAACCAAAGGTTCTGAGTAAGGGGTGAGGGTACGTGTTGGGAAGCCCACTAAGGACACCCAACCCCGCCCGCACATGGCGGCCTCTACTAAGACATCGTTCGTGTTCATGATACGCGCGCTAGTAAAATGATGAAATGATATGCAAACAACGTTTTGTCTAAACATGCGAATTATTAGTTTGCTACGTCATTTAATGCATCTTATTGTTGGTCGAGATGATTTAGCATGCGAGGTTCATTTATAAAAGCGTAAAAGCAAATAATAAATAAAGCTCGAAAAAAAAAGGAAGCAAAAAGCGTACAAGCTACACGGGCGGAAATACAACCCGGACTTCACAATACGACATAAACAAAATAGCGTAAAACAAAAAATAAGAAACGGACCCATATGTAAACTAGACCGCGAATTTATGTAGATGGACTACCTCGCTTAGATACGTATTATGTCACATATTAAGCAAAGGACGGAAATATGAGATTGCGGCGTATTGCTAGCCTAGTCTCACATTCCGTAGTCTTGTCCCGACTTATCACGTAAAGTGGTCAAATTCGTTCTACGTGTCGTGTCATGTGTAGCGTTTTGAAAGATGATGAAGGGTCGGTCAATGGTCTAAAGTCGATAAGGACGGGGCTCGGAATATGTGTCCAAGCCCTCGGGTTTCTGAGTTGCCAGACCCACTCGACCGAGTCATTGATTGACTCGACCGAGTGCGCCATTAACGTGGCTACTGCCCATATTTTGGGGGGTTACTCGATCGAGTGCCTTATGGCACTCGGTCGAGTGCATCATTTATGGGGCTAATGCCCTGTTTTTGGGGTGCAACTCGATCGAGTGGCCTATGGCACTCGGTCGAGTGCCCCCTGTACGAGTGTTGATTTACTCGGTTTTATGACTTGAAATCGATGATCGGCCAAGCCAAATACGAATATCGCATGATTTGTATTCGACTCGGCCTCTGGTACCATAATCGTATATGAACGACTATAATACCGTCACCGGGGTTTTTACGAAAATGTTTGTGTTAGACTACGAAACTTTGAATTGGTAACGAGATGCATCCCTCTACGTCACGACATCGGAATTAACCCTTTCGGGTTATGTGATGTCGATATTCGTGTCAACGGGTCTCGAACCAATTATGGAAATGGAGTTGAATATGTTCAACTACGACGAATCACGATCGCGTCACGCCCTTGAGTACATTGGGGCGGGGCTCCTCGAAAGGGCTCCACCTCCGTCGTTGCTCGTAAAGGGATTAGACGGATCAAAAGTGATTATCGTAGTTCAACATTTCAAAACCGACTTTTGATATTAATATTATATACGCGGTATTATTAGAGTTAGTAACGATATAAAAAAGATGCAAAATTAGAAATGCGATAAGATGAAAAAGTTAGTGTATGTGTACGTGTTACTACGATACAACGAAATGAAAATGCGCGTAGAAACGATACTTTAAAAGAGATTAAAAAGGAGTTTGGAACACCCTCAACGTACATGCTAGTATGGACCTCGGAAACGGACTCGTGAACAGCGACAAAGCTTGGGAGTATCGAGG
The DNA here is from genome assembly GCA_958450325.1 of Agrostemma githago. Classification (NCBI taxonomy): domain Eukaryota; kingdom Viridiplantae; phylum Streptophyta; class Magnoliopsida; order Caryophyllales; family Caryophyllaceae; genus Agrostemma; species Agrostemma githago. The sequence continues at coordinate 72,114,948 of OY288247.1, read as the reverse complement.
ATGCACGCGAGTTACGGTGTGTATGGATATGTATGTGTATATGTCGGTTTATCGAGGGACTTAGAACTCGGTCTTTGTGTGTATTGCTTAGGATTTCTAAGGCTTTGATGTGTGATGAAGTAGGGTTGAAGTGGGGTGAAATGTGGCTGAAATTGTAGGGTAAAAGTGAGTGTCAAAAGTCCCTTCTAAATGCATGGGAATGAGTCGGTATTTATAGGCATTTTGCCACGACCTAGGTGCACTCGATCGAGTGGCCCTAGTGCACTCGATCGAGTGCCTATTTGGGCGGGTCTGGTCCAGCGAAAGACGCTCCACTCGACCGAGTGGGCAATCCACTCGATCGAGTGGATCAACGAAGATTGAGATAAATATGGCAAGAATATCTTGCTTGTTTTGACTCATTTTTGAATTTGATTTGTGCGCCTAAATGCACCTGGCTGAGATATGAGACGGTTTCGTCTTTGACCGGGTTTTGACCCGGTCGCCAAAAGACGGGAAATATTTTTGGTGTCGGTTTTGGCCCAAATTAGTCTTATTTGACTCGGAACGATCCCCTGGGCCTGAATTTGAGGTCTGTTTTGTGGGATTTTTACTCCGCTAAAAGTCCATGTCGGATATTATGAATTTCGAATCCGAGTCCGAGTATACTAGTCATGTTGACGTCCAATCATCATCGGGTGTTTTTCGGAGACTACCATAGACACGTGGCAGTCAAAATGCGGGTGTCTACAGAGCCCCCACTCTGACTGAGGCTTGGACAAGGCGAAAGTCAGAGTAGCTACCAAGCCCGTTAAGACCTGGTAGACTTCCGGTCGGGTCGTTTATAGTCCGGTAGACTCGCGTGAAGGGCTCGCCAGCCATAAGTAAAGGGTCATACCTGTCCTGATGATGATAGCTGTGCGGGGAGTCGGACTCGTAGCATAAGTCCTGGGCATGACTGTATGTGGGCCCATCTCATATGATTTCGGAAAAATGCCGCCTCGGGCGTTCCGCTGGGGAAATATGTGAGCCGTACGGGCTTGCTTTTGAAGCCTTGAGTCGTACCTGGGCTGATGATGATGCTCCGTGGGGAGTAAAGCTTGCCTCTTTTGGGAAGTAGGTGTACCCGTATGCTGACACATCGTACTTCGGATGTAGCACACCGGGGAAAAGCTAACTCCGTTGGGGAAATCAAATGGTTTTGCGGGGACTTGCCTTTTGAAGTCTGGGGTGTACCTGTATGTTGACACATAACAACTTGCATGTAACATGTAGGTAAAATGTTGACTCTCGCTGGGGAGAAAAAAGATTGAAAATTTTGGAAAGACAAAAATTTTGACGCGAAGAAATTTTTAGAAAATATTAGGAAAGCTCGGGACAGCTTGATTCCTATTCTGGGTTCAAGTTTGAGATCAGGCCTGCGCGCGCATGGGGCCCAGTTGGATGTGGAGGCAGTAGCAGTTAGGTTTCTGTTAGGTTTCTCCATTATAAATATAGGAGATTCCTACTTCAGTTTCTGCATCACAACTCAAATTCTCCTCCTCCTTTCTCAAAATCTTGTAGACTTTTAAGAAAGCTAAAAAAAGATTCCTATCATGGGCATCGATCACTTGACTGCCATGCTTCTCGCCTGGTCCCAATACTTTCGGGACGAGGAGAAGGTTAGGCTAACTCAAATGGGGATAGTCAATCTGTTCCCCTTCCAACGTCTAATAGTGGATTCGCACTTTCTGGATGCCTGTCTGTCGTTTTGGGACACCACCCATCACGTGTTTGCATTCCCGAGGGGCGAGATGTGCCCCTTGCCTGAGGAGATTACTGCTATTGGTGGTTGGAGCTTTACTGCCCAGCCAGCTATCCCACCATTCTACCCGGATCCAAGGAGGCGGTTGAGGGAATTTTTGGGTCTGTCTCATGCTGAGACAAACCGAATGGTGCAGGGGGATAACGTCTCCCTATTCGACCTAGCCGATAGGTTCATGAACCCTCGAGATGTAAGGGCTACCCCTGCTCATAGGCGTAGGGCATTTGCCTTTTGCATGCTGCATTGTTACGTATTCGAAGGGTTGATGGATCTTGACTCATGCATGGGTCAAATCAGGCTGATCGGAGTGGTTGACCAGATGGAGACTGGTCATAGCCCTGCTTGGCTAGCCACGGGGGAAATCATTATGGGGCTGGATGCTCGACGGCTTGACCCAACTCGGCGGCCAACGGGAAGCACCCGTATTCTTCAGGTATGTACCTTGAAATTTTTTTTTTTTTTTTTTTTTTTCACGCGAATTTTCTGATCTTCGTAAGTCACTCGATCGAGTGGACCTGCCACTCGATCGAGTGACACTTATGTCGTGCTACTGCCTGTTTTTGACAGGCTTACTCGATCGAGTCAGATTTTGTACTCGATCGAGTGGGCTGCAGCGAATTGCTCCGTTGCTTATGAAATTTGTATATGCCTTTCAGATATGGTTGTCGGAACGACTGTCAATCATAGAGACTCCTCCGAGCATTTCCAGTTATCGGAGTAGTCAGATCAGCTCTAGGAGGCGGAAGATAAGCTCGAGTCACCAGATAAACCGAGCTTACTGGGATGAAGAACTGGTATTCCACGGGGGTCCTTTGATCAGGTGGACCGTTGCTTGGTGGTTTCTTTCGAAGCTAACTGGATTGGCCAAGAGGGACCAAGCCCGATATCTGACGATCTTGTCCCTAGACTGGACGGTTCAAATTTATCCGGATCGCCTCCTAAGGCAGTTCGGTTCATCTCAGCGCATCCCTGAGAAGGAAGCCATTATTAGCGTCCCGCTCCAATTGACGGACGCCATGTGCGACACTTGGTTGCAACGATGGTTCACTCGTCCCACATGGACGATACCTAGCCCTTGCCAATCCGCTTGGGTATCGCGGGCTTATCAGAAGTGGACCACTGAAGAGTCCGAGGAGGCTCGCAAGGCCTTAAGACTTGATGAAGCCATTGAATTAGTGCAGCGTGAGTCGGCGAAGGATAACAGGGAGCTCTTCGCCGGGGAAGACACTCCTGGAGCTAAAGTCCGGGAAGAATCGGGTCATAAGTCACATACTAAGACTCGATCTAAAGAAGTCGGTTCTAGCAGTACTCGGGGGCAGACCGACTTGGAACGACGGCTTGGGCCGAGGTTGGCAGTCCGGGACCGACTTGGTCCGCGTGACCGGCTCCCTGAGCCGGTCAGGGCTCGACTTGGGCCCATTGATATGACAGGGGAGTCGGGCTCAAACACTCGGGCCCGAGCTAGAGAGGTTCCCGTAGTAATTCGGGAACGCTCCCCTCCACGTCGTCGCCAGTGGACGACTAAGGATGCTAAGGACAAGGGGAAGGGCAAGATGCCCTAAATGCCGAGTCCTTAGATTTATTACTATTTAAGTATTATTATTATTTTTATTGTGCCCTTTTTTGTATTTTTTGAATTCCTGCACTTTGTAATTTCCCGAGTTTATCGGGATATATTTTTTTGAATTAATAAAAGGAATTTATTATTAAACTGCTCCTGTCTTTTCTTGATTGCATTGGTTGTACCCTTTTGAGGGGTTGCCTACGTATCTGCGATTAGCAGAATCAAACCAAACGTAGTTCAGGCTTAGGAAATTTGCAATCTTCGAATTACACCAAGACTATTGGTTCAAGATGTTTATGACAGTAGAATAAGTAATTCTAGCTCATTGACTTGCTTTTGTAAAAAAAAAAATGATTTTGATAAAATTTGCTAATGACATTGAGAAATGGCTAAGGGTAGTAACGCTTCAGCTGGTCCAGGTTGGTTGGGTTGACAAACTCGTTCCCGTCCAGGTCCGTCAGCATCACTGCTCCCCCTGATAGGATTTTCTTCACCAGGTATGGCCCAGCCCAATTGGGTTTGAATTTTCCCCTTGGGTCAACCGGTAGTAGAGCCCGAATAGACTTAAGTACTAGATCGCCCTCCCTGATGTGTCTGGGCCTTACTCTCTTGTTGAAGGCCCGTTGGATCCTCTTCTGGTAGATTTGGATATTATTGAGGGCACGAGACCGTCGCTCGTCTAGTAAAACCAGCGAGTCATATCGTGCTCGAACCCAGTCAGCTTCGGGTACTTGACTTTCTAGCAAAATTCTGAGGGACGGTACTTCCAACTCGACGGGCTGGACTGCTTCCATCCCATAGGTTAGATAATACGGTGTTGCCCCGGTTGCGGTGCGAATTGACGTCCGGTACCCCCATAGGGCAAAAGGTATTTTGTCGGGCCAATCCCGGTAATTATCAGCCATCTTTTTGAGTATGGTGACAATTGTTTTATTAGCCGCCTCCACTGCTCCATTCGTTTGGGGACGGTAAGGCGAGGACGTGTGCCTTTGAATTTTATATTTAGTTAGCAGGGCTGCAGTCTCGGCTTGAAAATGAGTCCCGTGATCACTGATAAATTCAGCGGGAATCCCATATCGACATATTATCTTGTTTTGGATAAACTTAGCGACATGCTTGGCATTGAGAATGCGATATGATTCAGCTTCGACCCATTTGGTGAAGTAGTCGATAGCTACCAAAATGAAGCAATGCCCACCGGTACCCGAGGGATTTATTTTCCCGATTATGTCGATACCCCACGTTGAGAATGGCCAGGGTGACGCCATGGTATAGAGTAGCGATGACGGCATATGTTGCACATTGCCAAAGATTTGACAGTTATGACAATGTTTGACATACGACCGGCAATCGGCTTCCATGGTATTCCAGTAATAACCTAGCCTCATGATTTTCCGGACCAGCATGTGGGCATTCATATGTGGGCCGTTTTCACCGTCATGTACTTCGGCCATAACCTTTTCAGCCTTGTATTTGTCAACACAAAGGAGAAGAGCCCCCTGTGCCGTCTTTTTATACAGTTGTCCGTCGTCGGTGCGGATGAACTGGGTGGCTAGCCTCCGTAAGGCCTTCTTGGCTCGACCTTCCGTCCCGGGAGGATACTCTCCATTTGTCAGGTACTTTAGCACAGCCTGGTACCATGGTTCGGGATCAGTTATCTCGATGTCTTCGATATCGTGAACATATGCCGGCTCGGACCGTCTTTCGACGCAAATTGGCATACTGGTCACGTGGTCGGGAATATTTAACAGAGATGCCAATTTCGAAAGTGCATCTGCAAACTGATTCTCTTCCCGGGGTAGGTATATGTATTCTACCTTCTGGAATTGTTTCTCGAGATCCCTTACTCGTGCCTGGTAGGCCACGAGATTAGCATTCCGAGTTTTCCATTTTTGCAGGGCTTGGTTAATGACCAAGGATGAGTCACCATGTACCCGGAGATTTGTGATCCCCAGATTGGCGGCGGCTTGTAGCCCGTAAATGCATGCTTCGTACTCTGCTGCATTATTAGTAACATCAAAGTCCAGTTTGATGGAGACAGGAGTATGTTCCCCTTTTGGTGAAATTAGGAGGATCCCGACTCCGAACCCTCGAAAATTAGATGCACCATCGAAGTATAAATCCCAAGTTTCAGTATCAGTATGGAAAATATCTTCGTCTGGGAAGGACCAAGTGTCGGTGTGTCCTTCTTCGGTTATCGGGCTATCGGCGAGAAATTCAGCTACTACTCGACCCTTAATAGCCTTTAACGGCACAAATTTTAGGTCGAATTCTGCCAACATTAAGGTCCATCTAGAGATTCGGCCATTGAGGATTGGTTTTTCGAAGAGGTATTTGATCGGGTCCATCTTGGATAGCACATGGACCTCGTAACTGAGCATATAATGTCGGAGTTTCTTGGTGGCCCAGACTAGAGCCAGACACGTCTTTTCGAGCATGGTATATTTGCACTCATACTCTAAAAACTTTTTGCTGATGTAGTAAATGGCTCTTTCTTCGGAGTCAACTGTCTGAGCCAGCATAGCCCCCATGGCTGTCTCGGTCGTCGTTAGGTATAACGACAGAGGCAAACCGGGTTGAGGTGGCATTAAGACTGGCGGAGCAGACAGAATTTCTTTGATTTTGTCGAAAGCGGTTTGGCACTTGTTATCCCATAGTACCCGTTCTCCCACTTTCAGTTTCTTGAAAATTGGTTCACACACCATGGTTAACTTGGAAATGAACCGACTGATGTACTGGACTTTCCCGAGGAATCCCCTTATTTCTTTTTCGGTTTTAGGAGGCTGCATCTCGGTAATGGCTTTGATTTTAGCTGGGTCGACTTCGATACCTCGTTGGCTGACGATATGACCCAGTAATTTGCCTGATGTTACCCCGAAACTGCACTTTTGAGGGTTTAACCTCATGTTGTATCTGCGCAATCGGGTGAAGAACTTTCTTAGGGCGGTGATGTGACCGTCCCGTTCTTTGGATTTGACGATCATGTCGTCCACATAAACTTCTACCTCTTTATGCATCATGTCGTGTAATAAAGTGGTAGCGGTCCTTTGGTATGTGGCCCCGACATTAATGAGACCGAATGGCATGACGGTGTAGCAGTAAGTACCCCAAGGTGTGGTGAAGGTGGTCTTACTCATATCTTCTTCCGCCATCTTGATCTGATTATATCCGGCATACCCATCCATGAATGATAGAAGGGCATGATCGGCCGTGTTATCCACCAGTATATCGATGTGTGGTAACGGAAAATCATCCTTCGGGCTCGCCTTGTTAAGATCCCGAAAATCTACACATACCCGCACCTTACCGTCCTTTTTAGGAACCGGCACGATGTTTGCCACCCAGTCGGGATACTCGGACACTTGTATGAAGCCGGCTTTGAATTGTTTGTCGACTTCTTCTTTCACCTTGAGAGACCATTCGGGCCTCATCCGACGAAGCTTTTGTTTGACCGGTTTGCACCCGTCTTTGATTGGTATGTGGTGCTCAGCTATTTCCCGGTCTATCCCCGGCATGTCCTTGTAGAACCATGCGAAGACATCTTTGAATTCTTGGAGGAGGTTTATGAATTGTTGTTTCTCCTCGGGATCTAAGGATAACCCTATCTTAAGTATCTGAGGCTCTAAGGTTGTTCCCACGTTTATGGACTCGGTCTCTTCGATTACCGGATTCCGGGACTCCCTCTGCTCTAGTTGCTCGATCAAATGCGGAGGTAAGGGTACCTGTTCGTCTGATTTCTCAATGTCATAGCATAAAACATTTTTAAAAGCAGAATTTGAAAGAGACAAGTCGTAAGCAGAACGGTTGTTATTATTGATTGAAAATTTGGAGAAAAGCTCAAAGTGAGCAGCCATCTGATCATTGGTCAGTGGCGGGATAAGTAGGGCATTCGGGACAGACCCCGAAGTGCCAGCAGCAGGAATGATAGAGGGGAGAGGGGTTACAGAAGTGACTCTAGCACCGACTTCCCTAGACTTGACCTCAGACTCTGACTCAGACTCCGACTCAGACTCGGACTCAGACTCGGACTCAGACTCAGGCATTTCTCCCTCTCCGGTGACCAGCTTGTAGATCTTCCCCTGACTGTCAGTCCACTTGACAGTCTTCCTCCAGGCCCTTTTTCCCGTCTCGGAACCAACATCCGAGATCAGCTTGGTCGGGTCGAACCTGTTGCTGCGGAGAATTAGGTTGACCAGGTCTTCTTTTGGGGTCGGGACTATAATGTCTTCCCCGAAGAGCAGCCCCAGTGCGGGCTCAGCGTCATTGGCTTCATCAGACTGGATGAGGGCGAACACATCATCCGGGATGTAGTTGCAATCCCGGGCCAAGTGGGTCCCGAGGTGCGTAGCATTGGGTTGGTATAGCCCAACCTGGACAGCCCCGAATACGGGTGTGACAAAGTAGTCAGACAACCGTGGGCTGTAAGGGCTCAAGTAGATACCTTTCATGATGTTGCAGGCTTTTTCGATTCCTGCTTGGACAACGTTGTCCGGGGTGATGGCATAGCCAAGGCCGAAGTGAGAGTCTTCGTCCTTGAGAACCTCGATGATCTTCCCAGCTGGAAGGTCGGGTCGAGAGGTAGCCCCCGGAAGGTACCCTAGGTTTTGGAGCATTGTGTCAATGCTCGTGGTGAAGTAAGGCCTAAAGAGGTACTCTTCCTCGATCATCCCCACAAAATCGAACCCCCAGAGGTCCGTGCGGCCCGTGGCATTACAGCTAGCCACGGTCATTGGGGTCGCCTCTAAGGTAATGACATCGTTGAGTAGAGGCATCTTGATTTTTCGGTGGAGGGTGGAGGACACTGCCTTGACCGCGTGGATCCACGGTCTTCCTAGGAGCAAGTTGAATGACGAGGTGACATCAATCACCTGGAATTCGAGCTCTTTCTCTATCGGGCCCGTTATGATGGTCAGTTTTATGGCCCCAGCTACCGACTTTGGGCTCCCATCAAAAGCTTGGATGGTCTGAGCAGTCGGGATATAGTCAGCCTCGGTAATGCCGAGGGCTTTGGCGGTCCTTAGGGGAAGGACATTCACGGCTGACCCGTCATCGACTAGGGTCATCGGGAGGTACTTTCCCCGGCAAATCACCGTGATGTAAAGGGCCAGGTTGTGGGAGGCCCCGAACGGTGGCAAGTCGGCCTCAGAGAAAGTGATCATTGGGCCTCCTTCTTTGGCCTCACCCTTTAGGTGGGGTAGGACCGTGGCTACCATTTCAGCAGGGGTAGTCAAAGAGTCGATCTTGACTTGATCGAGAGCCTTTGTAAGTGCCTCTCGATGTTCTTGAGAGCTAACAAGGAGTTGCCATATAGTGAGGTCAACTCGGGTTCTCTTCAGTTGCTTCATAATGGCCGTTTTGGCGGTCGGCTCTTCAGAGGCGACTTCCATCCCGAGTGGATCGGTAATGGTTGTCGGGATGGGGATGTCCCTAGTGCTTGTGGCTAAATAGGGACGACCTAGGTTGTTACTGGCTAGGACTCGAGTCTTGACCTCGCGAACCTGTTCAGGGGTGATGGGAACGGTTTCCCCTTTGGCGAGGTAGACATCATCCTCGTCGTCAAACCAGATCCCGTTCACCTGCGGGACAAATGGGGAGATAAGGTGAGAGCAATCGATCACCTCCCCGGTAAAGATAGCGTGGGAGCTGAAAGGATTCTCCTTGTTACTGGGCTTATCTCCGGGCAGCGGGATTTTACCGCTTTCAATCAGGTCTTGAATCAAGTGCTTCAGCTTCCAGCACTTCTCGGTGTCATGCCCATTGCCTCGGTGATATTGACAATAGGCTTGAGCATTGTAGTTCTTGGAGCGTCGCTCAACCGGAACTTCGGGAGTTGGGCCTATCGGTTGGATTAGGCCTTTCGAGGACAGCCTTTGTAAGGCATAAGTATAGGTCGTACCTATATCAGTGAAAACCCGAGGTGGGGTGTTCTTCTTGGACGGGGCATCTAATAGATTAACCGCGTCGAAAATGCTGCGGGTTGCAGCTTGAGGCTTGGTTGTGGAGGAAGATCAAGAAGCCCCTTGGTAACCCTTAACAGTGGCCTTGGTGAGGCCTTCCAGTCTCAAGTCATCTTCGATTCTCATACCCATTTCAGTGAGGGTGGTGAAGTTGGGTATGACAGCATATCGGAGGTGAACCCGGTAGGACGGGAGGAGGTTCTTAACAAAGGCCTCCACTAAAGTCTTCTCACTGGTCTTGTCGACCAGTTTCACGCTCTCGGCCCTCCAGCGTTGAAGGTATTTAGTAAAACCTTCTTTCGGCTCTTGGGCCATAACCTCCAGAGATCGCATTGTGGTTTGGATCTCGGTGTTGTCAGCATAGTTCCGAGCGAACTCGGTGGCCACATCATCCCAGGTAGGGAACTTCTTCGGGTCTAGCCTGTAGTACCAGGCCCGTGGGTGTTTCTCGAGAGATGCAGCAAAGAGGTTCTTGAACATGGATGAATCCACTCCCTTGATGGCCATGAATTCCTTGAAGGCCCGCACATGTAGTAACGGGTCCTCAGTTCCCTCGAACATGGGCAAACCGGTGAGGTTCAGGTTTGCGGGCAGCTTGTCACTCACTGTGGAGTACTCTCGGCTATTCTCCCGGTGGATGTTGTTACTCCCAGTCAAATGGACTTGTTCTTCTAGTCGGCGCACTGCGCTGACCAGTTCAGCTAGAGGCCCAGTGGTCTCGACATTAGGAGTCCTTTGCTCCACTGTAGCTAGGCGAGCAACGATGGCCACTTGGCCAGCCCTCATTTCAGTCAGTTGGGCTTCGATGTCGGTTTGCTTTGCGACCATGGCGTCCAAGGAGGTTTGCAGACTGTTCAAAGTAGCCATCTTGCGGGCGTGTCTGGTTGCCGGTGGCCTGTCTATAAGAACACCGCGTAATCAGAAACCGAACCCAGTCTTGGAATCAAAGGAAACAGCACATCCCGAGCGACCCAAAAAGAAAGGACTAAGCGGAAAAGACTCGAGAAAGACATCTAGACGGATGACTCGTGGGTGGTATAACTTCCTTAGGATTTCGGCTTTGTGGGCCTAGTCCCGTTCGAAGGAAGGTCCACGTGAGATTACTCCCCAGACTTCTGACTCGAGTGTATGGACGGACCTTCCTTTGTAGGGGTATGCCCTACGCGGGTTGGTCGTGCCTTGACAGATAAGGCGGACTTGGAAAAAAGGGGGGAAACTCGTGATATAAGATCGACGGAGTTTCGACGCTATAAACCCTCTACGTACTATGCAGAGATCCGACACACGGATAGACGGTAGGTCTTATAATAAGGAAGGTTTATTTTAGGAAAGTTGAAAGTTGAGGTTTGAATGCAAAATGAACGAATTTCCGAAAGTTTTGAAAACTGAAAACGGAATTTCGAAAACCGAGATTAGAATTTTGAAAAGGAAAATTCCGAAAATCAAGGTGATGGGGGTGGAAATTCGAGAATTAAAACGGACAGCATGCCGACTATAGAAAAGGATATTTTGAGTCAAATCGTTGATCCTAAATTTCGGCGGCATTCCGAGTTTTGAAAATTGGGCATTTTGATAAGGTGAGTCCTGAAATGGGCAGCATTTCGGGTTTTTCGAAAGGTGGGTATTTTTGGAAAGATACAAATTTGAAATGACGGTTTTTGAAAAATGACACGGAAACCAAGTAGCACGTAGTCAAACAAGCATTATAACGACGCTTATGTATGCTTTACGCTAGGTCTCGGTCGGTCAAAATAGGGTCTATACCAACAACGATGGCTTTCTCATGTGATGGACGGACTCCCTAAGCCGAGTTGGTCTTAGGACATGCCGCAAAACCGAGACGAGTTCCACCATCGATGTCTTTAGCGCACCCATGTAGGAATGCACCGTGGCATAGTGGGACGTCGGTCACAAGTAACCGGCCCGGGCAAATTTGGGTTATGCATGAATCATTAAACTAATGCGCGCACACTAATCTACGAGCGATTTCTCTTCGAGTCTCACCCTAGGAACCCCGATGACATGTGGTACATCAGGTATCCCCAGCGGAGTCGCCAAATTGTGGACATGACGTAGGTCCACCCCGACGCGGCGAAGCGCGGGTTTGGGTAGGCGAATGAATCTCGTGGTAAGATTGTTCTCGGGTTCGAAATTTAAGTCAAAATGGAGTCGCCACCGAATTTTGTGGTTATTCGGAACCATACGAGCCCACTCTATGTCGTCATGGGCTACACACAAAGTAAGCCCACTCCGATTTCAGAGTTTATGGGGCTCGTCCCTTTGCATTACGATACCGATACCATCTATACCGGTAATCGTGTAAAGAATGACTCTCGTTCGCCAAGGGTTTCGGACATCCGGAAACCAAAGGTTCTGAGTAAGGGGTGAGGGTACGTGTTGGGAAGCCCACTAAGGACACCCAACCCCGCCCGCACATGGCGGCCTCTACTAAGACATCGTTCGTGTTCATGATACGCGCGCTAGTAAAATGATGAAATGATATGCAAACAACGTTTTGTCTAAACATGCGAATTATTAGTTTGCTACGTCATTTAATGCATCTTATTGTTGGTCGAGATGATTTAGCATGCGAGGTTCATTTATAAAAGCGTAAAAGCAAATAATAAATAAAGCTCAAAAAAAAAAGGAAGCAAAAAGCGTACAAGCTACACGGGCGGAAATACAACCCGGACTTCACAATACGACATAAACAAAATAGCGTAAAACAAAAAATAAGAAACGGACCCATATGTAAACTAGACCGCGAAATTATGTAGATGGACTACCTCGCTTAGATACGTATTATGTCACATATTAAGCAAAGGACGGAAATATGAGATTGCGGCGTATTGCTAGCCTAGTCTCACATTCCGTAGTCTTGTCCCGACTTATCACGTAAAGTGGTCAAAGTCGTTCTACGTGTCGTGTCATGTGTAGCGTTTTGAAAGATGATGAAGGGTCGGTCAATGGTCTAAAGTCGATAAGGACGGGGCTCGGAATATGTGTCCAAGCCCTCGGGTTTCTGAGTTGCCAGACCCACTCGACCGAGTCATTGATTGACTCGACCGAGTGCGCCATTAACGTGGCTACTGCCCATATTTTGGGGGGTTACTCGATCGAGTGCCTTATGGCACTCGGTCGAGTGCATCATTTATGGGGCTACTGCCCTGTTTTTGGGGTGCAACTCGATCGAGTGGCCTATGGCACTCGGTCGAGTGCCCCCTGTACGAGTGTTGATTTACTCGGTTTTATGACTTGAAATCGATGATCGGCCAAGCCAAATACGAATATCGCATGATTTGTATTCGACTCGGCCTCTGGTACCATAATCGTATATGAACGACTATAATACCGTCACCGGGGTTTTTACGAAAATGTTTGTGTTAGACTACGAAACTTTAAATTGGTAACGAGATGCATCCCTCTACGTCACGACATCGGAATTAACCCTTTCGGGTTATGTGATGTCGATATTCGTGTCAACGGGTCTCGAACCAATTATGGAAATGGAGTTGAATATGTTCAACTACGACGAATCACGATCGCGTCACGCCCTTGAGTACATTGGGGCGGGGCTCCTCGAAAGGGCTCCACCTCCGTCGTTGCTCGTAAAGGGATTAGACGGATCAAAAGTGATTATCGTAGTTCAACATTTCAAAACCGACTTTTGATATTAATATTATATACGCGGTATTATTAGAGTTAGTAACGATATAAAAAAGATGCAAAATTAGAAATGCGATAAGATGAAAAAGTTAGTGTATGTGTACGTGTTACTACGATACAACGAAATGAAAATGCGCGTAGAAACGATACTTTAAAAGAGATTAAAAAGGAGTTTGGAACACCCTCAACGTACATGCTAGTATGGACCTCGGAAACGGACTCGTGAACAGCGACAAAGCTTGGGAGTATCGAGGATGCACGCGAGTTACGGTGTGTATGGATATGTATGTGTATATGTCGGTTTATCGAGGGACTTAGAACTCGGTCTTTGTGTGTATTGCTTAGGATTTCTAAGGCTTTGATGTGTGATGAAGTAGGGTTGAAGTGGGGTGAAATGTGGCTGAAATTGTAGGGTAAAAGTGAGTGTCAAAAGTCCCTTCTAAATGCATGGGAATGAGTCGGTATTTATAGGCATTTTGCCACGACCTAGGTGCACTCGATCGAGTGGCCCTAGTGCACTCGATCGAGTGCCTATTTGGGCGGGTCTGGTCCAGCGGAAGACGCTCCACTCGACCGAGTGGGCAATCCACTCGATCGAGTGGATCAACGAAGATTGAGATAAATATGGCAAGAATATCTTGCTTGTTTTGACTCATTTTTGAATTTGATTTGTGCGCCTAAATGCACCTGGCTGAGATATGAGACGGTTTCGTCTTTGACCGGGTTTTGACCCGGTCGCCAAAAGACGGGAAATATTTTTGGTGTCGGTTTTGGCCCAAATTAGTCTTATTTGACTCGGAACGATCCGCTGGGCCTGAATTTGAGGTCTGTTTTGTGGGATTTTTACTCCGCTAAAAGTCCATGTCGGATATTATGAATTTCGAATCCGAGTCCGAGTATACTAGTCATGTTGACGTCCAATCATCATCGGGTGTTTTTCGGAGACTACCATAGACACGTGGCAGTCAAAATGCGGGTGTCTACAGAGGGTCATACCGGGTCTTACAGTTGGCGCTGAACAAGCTTTGTACTGGTCTCACAGACCAACACAGGTCGTCCTTTCTAGCGCATTTTATCCTCACTCAGCTCATGCACATCACGGAAGCCTTCCCAGAAGGTCACTTATCCAAAATACTAACCTCATCCAAACACGCTTAACTGTGGAGTTCTTTTAAATGGAAAACCAGAAAAGAAAAATGCACTCTGTTTATATGAGCAGTACTATCAATTCTTTAACCACTCATATGAGCACCTTAAAACATACTCCCTCCATCCCACTAAGATGTTCATACTTTTATTCCATTGTGAGGAATATAATAATCAAGTGGGAACATCTCTTTGGGATGAAGGGAGTATTGAATATCAAAATCAATATCATCTTAAACTCGGGTATTGCAAATAGATATATATACATCACTTGCTCTGTTTGCCTCATGTATATCACAACATACTCCAAGTATCCGATTTTTATTTTTCAACGTACACTCCTACAAAAAAAACTCTGTCTCTAACACTCAGGAAAAAAACCTATGTTGATTTTGTACCACCGTTACAGCCCCTACCCGCCTAGAATTATAATGCAGGTCGAGCCGGCATGCAATAAACTCACTAAATCCTGTTTTTCAATCAAATGGCAGGGATAGCTCAGTTAGGAGGGCGTCAGACTGAAGATCGCGTGTTCGATCCACGCTCACCGCAAATTTTGTTACCATAACTAAACCACCTTTTTGAAAGGTACTTCATAATTAATTATCATTAAACTTTCATTATTATTTTATAATTTTATATACAATTCTTTTCGTCTCGATCATTTATGATTATTCGTTTATCAAAATACTTCTCGCAAATAATACAAGAGGACAGCAAATGATCGAGATGGAGGGAGTAAATAACATTCGTCTTAACATAATATGACTAAAAATAATAATCAATCAAAAGTATACTGATGCATGATATACTAATAAGAAGACATGAAAATATAAATGTTAAGATTGGCTGATAATTAGTGTCTTAGTGACCAATTTTATGACTTTCATGGATTCTTCATTCATTCATATACTAATAATATACTCCAAATTTCTCATCTTAAACTCTGTACCACACTACCACGTACGCGTACATTATACTTGGCACTTGGCAGATTGGTTGATGTCACGTCTATTATGATGATTTTTGTTAGGTATATAAGCTGATGCAGTGTTTGTAGATGTAAAATATAATCTTTCTTACGCATTTACTCAGTAATTTGTATCTTCGGTACGTAATGTACCCCGTAGACACCAAAATTTTATATACTAGATTAAAGTCCGTGCAACGCACGGGTTAGTTGGCTTTGGGTTTGTCAGATGATTGAATCCCCTGAGATGGGTGATTGCTGAGCTTCTCATTATATAATCGATTTACAGAATAACTTCCTAATTACAAGGATACAGTTGCCTAAATACAAGGAGAAATATAATCAACTAATATCTATAAACAAGGCAAGGATATTGTATTCTAGGAATGATAATATTTACAGAATCCTTATTATTCTAACAGGGTTAATTGGCTTAATTATATTAATGATGTATATTCGTTAAATAAGAAACTTGATCAATCTATATCATTATAATAAATAAGATAATCGCATGATATTAGTAATCAAACTTAATTTCAACTAAGTTCATAGTCTTAAGAGCTTATTCTAAAACTCAAAAGAATACATGCGAATAATTTTTTTGATTGATAATATAAGATTCTATCGCCTCATCATAATTTTTCGATATAGGATTACTCAAGGTTTATAGTTTTAAGATATGTTTTAAAGACCCAGAAAAACGCACGATTACTCTTATTTATAATATAGAATCATCACCTTATTTTAATTTTATAATTTTAGGTTTCTGGTCCTTAAATTTGTTGCTTGATATTTAAAACCATAAGATTAGTCACTTATGATATAGAATTTCATCACCTCATCATACTTTTTCGATGTGGTAGATTACTCTTTATTTATATAATCGAATTTGATCATATTTTATTATAATTTTTTGATGGGGGATAATTTTAATTAAGTTTAGATAATATAGTCTAATTAAGAACTTTTATTTATAGACGGATGCATGATTAATCTTATTTATAATACATAGAATTTCATCACACCATCGTAATTTCGATGCTGGATAATTATACATTAACTATATACTTTAATTATACATTTTTTTAAGTTCAAAAGATTGTTTTATTGATATTTAAGAACGAATGATTAGTCATATTTATACTATAAAGTTTCATCACCTTATGTGAGATTATTTTTATTTAACTTTGTAGTCTTATTAAGAGACTTAAATGTTTTTTTATTGATATTTAAGAACGAATGATTTGTCTTATTTATAATATAGAATTCATCAACTTATCCTAACTTTTCGATGTGGGATGATTTATTTAAGTTTATAGTCTTCCATCAGTTCGTCAATTTTTTTTCGATGTGAGATAATTTATTTAAACTTATAGTTTAAGCTCTTTTTAACTCTTGATTATAATACTTAGTATATAATTTCATCACAATTTTCAATGTGGGATGATTTTAAGTTTGTAGTCTTGTATATTAATTTTTTTTTTAAAATTCAAAAGTTTTTTTGTCGGTATTTAACCCATAGGGTTGTATTTAAACATTTAAAATATTCCACTTTTAGTATAAACATATGGATTATCTTATTATATATTTTGGATGAATGATTACTCTTATTTATATAATAATAAAAATTCACCTTATTATAATTTTTTGATGTGAGATAATTTTACTTAAATTTATTTAAGTTTAGATATAGTCTAATTAAGAACTTTTATTTATAGACAAATGATTACACTTATTTATAATATATAGAATTTCATCAATCCATCTTCATTTTTCGATGCGAGATAATTATACTTTAACTATATAGTCTTAGTCCTAAAACTTTTTTTAGAACTTTTTTTTAGGACGAATGATTAATCTTATTTATAATATAGAATTTAATCACCTCATCATAATTTGGAGAAATGACTACTTTTATTTATATGATAAAATTTCATCGTCCTATTGATAATATAGAATTTCATCAACTCACTATAATTTTGTAAATATGGGATGATTTTAAATTTGCAGTCTTATATATCAAAAGTTTTTTAGTAGATATTTAAAAACCGAATGATTAGTCATATTTATAATATAGAATTCCATCACCCCATCATAATTTTTCGACGTGGGATAATTTAAAAGTTTTTCTGATATTTAAAACGAATGATTACTCTTATTTATAATATAAAATTTCATCATCTCGATGTAAGATAATTACTTAAGTTTATAGTCTTAGAAATTCTTTTTGAGATTCAAAAGACTTTTGGTAGATATCAAAGAACGAATTATTACTCTTTATTTATAATATAGAATTTCATTATCATATTGTAATTTGTCGATGTGGGATAATTTTAAAACTGTTATGTGTTATAAATTTATCACATAATGTGACACAAATGATATGAAATTTATACTCTAATGAAAGCATTTTTTAATACGAATCTAATCATTTCATTTTTATAATTTATTTTACGATAATGTTTTAAAAAAATGAACTCTAAAGGTTTTCACGTCAGAATTGTAAAATATCACATTAATATAATAAATTAAATATATATTGTAAAAATCAAAAGATTCTCTAATTGATTTTTTATTTATTTATGATACTTTCCTAATTTGAGATTTGATTGAACGGACCAATGAGATCGTTCGAAAAAAACCTAAAATATATATATTGATTGATTGATTGATTTCGTTATCTATTTATGTCTAATATCTTTAGTATTTAGAGATAATTATCAATAAATATTGTGATAATATCTTAGGATACTTTAGAATATTCTTATCTTTATACTAGGCTATAAATACGGTCTTGTGTAATCGTTCTCTTGATTTACACGTTATTTCTACGGTCGATTTATCTATAATAGTAAGTAATTCGGTTCTAACCTAGCTAATTTCCATTTTTATGCCAAAGGTAGCCGATCAACCTCAACCTCAACCTCGTCGATCATGGATTTTCCGACTTCTCTGCATGACCCAGCCGCTCACACCATTCGTATTCCCCGCCCTATGGTTTATCCGACTACTAGACCAGGGGTCGTAGATTCTTCTCCTTCTCTCCTCTCGTCTTTGTTGTTTGTTGTTCTATCTGCATGGTGCCCGGTCCATTTCTCTTCTCTCGTCTTTGTTGCTTGTTTATTTATTTCTGTTTCTTGCTAGTTTCGTAAGATGACATGCATACGTTATTGCTGTTGTTCTATGATTGTAATCGTGCTATATATTACTCTTCAGAGACGGAAGATCGTTGTAGCCGGGGATCCCTGTACATGAAAATCAACTTTGATCGCCGCTTACAGATCCAAAATATCTACAACGCGTTGTAGATACTTCGTTCCTCCCGTTCCGGAGCCTTTGATACTTCCCCCTTTCACTCCCTATGGACCGGATACCATCATCATCGAATCTGAGTATATATATATACACACACATTCCTTCTTCGATTCTCCTTGATGTTTTATTTTGTTATTATAACAGTGTGGATGGTTTACGATTCCATATCTATTTATTATGTATAGTGATAGATTCATAGAGAAGGATTTTGAGGATGCGCATGCTGTCGTGCTCACATACGCTTGTAATCAGCCTGAGTCCCGTAAGCGTCTGGCCACCTCCTGGCTCCCTCTGCTTCACCGTCTCAAGGTGAAAGTACCAGTTGTAGTGGTCGGGTGTAAGTCAGACCTTCAATGTTCGAGCAACGAGGAGGAAGCAAAGGCGGAGGCGGAGATGTGGTCCCACTTTCCGCAGGAAGTGGAATTTCATCAGAAATGTTCTGCACATGAAAATAGCGAGGTAAATAAATAAATATATATATATATATTCGTAAAGGATTCTTAATATTTGTTTTTTTGGTGCGTATAATATTCTCGTTCTTCATCATCAATCTTTGCAGATGCTCTCTAACATTTTCTCCTACGCCCAACGTACCGCGCTGTACCCTTTATTCCCTTTGTTTGATGTAAAAACTCGAACATTGACTCCTGCGTGTACGAACGCTTTAAAGTCTATCTTTATTTATTATGATCGTGATAAAGACGGTTTATTAAACGATTCAGAACGCATGAACTTTCAGGTTTGCGAAAACCTCCTCTTCTCCATTCCTTCTTCGTCGTGTCGTTTTTCTTTTTCTATCTTCATAACTAATAGCATCCTTCTCTTTTGTCGTCTGTGGTTGTTTACAGTACCGGAATCTTTTCGCTCCCTTTGATTCGTATACACTTGATATTTGGAAGAGGGTTTTGTATGGAAGATTGCCTGGAGACGGAGACATCAGTGAAAGGGGTCTTACTTTCGGTGGATTTTTATCCCTGCATCAATTTCTCTTAGAAACAGGAAACCCCCGCATAACATGGACTACTCTACGGATCAGCGGATATTATAATGATTTTACACTCTTTGTCCCTCCTTGCGTTCTACCTCCAGAACAGGCATGAAGAACATATATACATTATCCATCCTGTGTCGTAAATTGCTTGTATGCATGTTCTGTTGTACTGTACTGTTGTGCCATTATGAATCATTTGTTGAATTTGTGCAGGGCGTAGAGCTAACGGATGCTGCTTTTGATTTCTTGAGAGATATTTTCAACAAGTATAGGAAGATTGTGAACAATAATAATGCTGCTGCTCGTATCCCTACTTCAGATGTCGGTGATTTGTTTTCTACAGCACCAGACTGGTTAGAATCTGTTCGCGTGTTTCTTTGTTTGCTGCCTACTTCAAATATCTGTAGGGTTGATTTTCTTTTCTTTTGGTTGATATCTAGTCCTTGGACTGAAAGCCCATACACAGATGCTGTCTCGACACCTGTATCAGGAGTTAGTGGGATAACACTGAATGTATTCCTGTCACAGGTAATGCTGCATCATCTGTCAACTTCTGAATTCCGTGTTATGTATGAATGAATGTATGACGGATGTGCATGCTAGTCGTGCTTGATATTGAACTCTTGTTGCTTGTTTGTTTGTTATATGTAGTGGGTCCTTATGACGCTTATTGACCCAACTAAAAGCATCAAGTATCTGAAATATCTGCACTATGAGATGTATTATCGTCCCTTCCGCATAACTTACAATAGGCGTGCAGATCGTGGAAAGAGCCAATCTAAGAGACATGTTTACCAGTGTTTTGTCTTTGGGCCAAAAAAAGCTGGTAAATCCGCGTTATTGGATGGTTTTCTCGGAAGGTTTGTCTGTCTGTCAAACTGCATTCCCCCCACCCACCCTTTTTTTTTGATGTCAGATCGATCTTAATTGCAGTGTCTTATATGTATTGCAGGCCATTCTCTGATGCTTATGTTTCAAACTCTGACGAGAGATATGCCGTGAATGTTGTGGATCGGACTGCAGTAAGAAGCTTCACTAAATATTGTCACAAAAAATCATGCAATTGTGATCCGAAACTGGCTAATCTGTATAATAATTGGTTCTACTTGCGTTGCCAGGATAGCCAGAAATTCCTTGTTTTGCGAGAGATTCCTGAAGCTGAGGTCGATAATCTGCTTTCCAAGCCTGAATACCCCAAGAATTACCGTAATGAATCCCCTAAGCTTTACAGTAATGAATCTTTATGTCGTTGTGACGTAGCATTATTTGTGTACGACAGGTGAGTACTGGACTTTCTCTATATCTTTTGAAACGTTTAACTCGTTATACATAGCTAAGTCATTGCAATAATGTCCCGTCTCCTGTCTCAGCGCTGATGAATCATCATTCGGAAAGACTGTTAAATTGCTCGAGGATGTCGCTAGGCGTGCTGAAGGTTCCGGTTATGAAATTCCTTACCTGCTTGTCTCTACCAAACACGACCTCGACTCCTCCTCCTATACTACCTCAACCCAAGATTCTACGGGCATTGACCATACTCCAGTAGGTATCAGTGCCAAACGAGGAGATTTAGGTGACATATTCCAGAGGATTGTGACCGCAGCAGAACAGCGTCGTCCCAACATTCTCCGGACTGAAGGAGGAAGAAGGAACGAATACTATCGCCAGCTTGTTAAATGCTCACTACTGGCTGCCGCGGGTAGATTATTAAGTGCCGCCCATTTAAGTTCTAGTTCTACGGGTCTGTGTCACGTCCCTGCATCAAAGAAGAATAATTAACCGCTTCTCAATGGACCGACATTTGTATGTATGACACTGTTTTCAACAAACATGCATGATACTATGATATTTTAAGTCCGAAACCTAATGTTCAAAATTTCACCGCTTTAAAACCCTAGACTAAGGCATTTACAATTTTACGATTGATTTAGAACAGATTCTTCGACAAATCGCTAGCGTTTTGGATGGAAATAGTTTTTTTTGTTTCAACGAAGAGCGCACTTAGTCGCATTACAATGAATTCGAACCTGATACAACCTGATACTTGTTTTGTCAGAGCACCTAGCCTTAACCATCTTCGGTGGATGGAAATAGTTTACGAC
Source organism: Agrostemma githago (assembly GCA_958450325.1). NCBI lineage: Eukaryota > Viridiplantae > Streptophyta > Magnoliopsida > Caryophyllales > Caryophyllaceae > Agrostemma > Agrostemma githago. The sequence continues at coordinate 72,093,454 of OY288247.1, read as the reverse complement.
TCACTTTCCGACTAACTATTTGAATGTCTCAAAAAACCATCCAATTCACAATAAGCTAACCCCGACACGACGACTAAATATTTGAATCGTAAACTACTAATTTAGTTTTGATCATCACTTCCTTCCACCACGTGACTCGTTTCTCAGTTTTGATCATCACTTCCTTCGTCAAACTCACGTGTTTACCGATTCAATTTTACCCGCCACGACTACGTGAATGAATGACTCGTTTTCCGACTAACTCAGTCATTTGTTTATCTATTCCGATTTCCTGACATTTCATACATCCACGTCCCGTTCAAACAACCCGTTTCTCGATTTTGATAATCACTTCCTTCGTCAAACTCACATGTTTACCGATTTCAATTTTACCGGCCATGACTGGGGCTGTTCAAAAAGTGGTCCGGACCGGGGCACATACCGGTTCGGTCTGCGGGCAGCAAAAAACTTGGTGACCGGTCCGCGATCCGGTTCACACTTAAAAAAATAAATAAATTCAAATTTAGTGTATTTTTACGGTCCGGTCCGAATTTCTTTGTTAACCGGTCCGGTCTGCGGGTTTGGATTTTTGGGTTTGCCGGTCCGCGGGTCAATCCGGTCAGGTCCGGGTTTGGACCGGTGAACACCCGAGCCACGACTATGTGAATGAATGACTCGTTTTCCGACTAACTCAGTCATTTGTTTACCTATTCCGATTTTCCCGACATTTCATAAACCCTCCATCACCATTCACCATCGCGAAAGGGGGTTTAACAACAAGACAAGAAGCTTACTACTACCTTCATCAATGGCGTCTCTTCATCGCTCAATCACTCCAATCACCATTTCTCTTCTCTTACTTCGACGATCTCCTAAAGGTACTTACTTACTTACTTTCTCTCTTTCTAGTTTCTACCTCAATTTTCTGTCAAATTAGCATATTATCGCCATTGATTGATGTTGATCGTACCTGCAACAGTATCAGCTTATGCACCTGTTTCTCAGGCTTTCTTCTTCACTTTCGTCGACGCGAAACAGCCTGTATTGGTATTCATATGTTCTTCTTCAGTTTTTGTTGATCGAGGAGTTTTAGCTACTGTGAATATGAGTGAATTGGATCAAATTAGATGAATATGAGCTGCTTTCGGTGCGCAATGTCGTATATTTTGGGGATTTATAACCCTAATCATGATTTATGTCTATTTTTTTTCAGTTTTAATTGATTGTATAATTGAATTAGTCTGTGTTAGTAATGCAGCTTGGTGTATGAGCTTGTTTTCGGTGCGTAATTTCACACATTTTGTCGATTTAGTTAGCTAGAAGTTTTGTCGCCGACTTGGTTCAGCTACTATGAGTACGAGTGAATTGAACTGTCTTAGATTGAATTGAATACGAGTGAATTGAATTGTATTTGATGTGTGAGCTGTTTTCGGTGCGCAATTTCGTATATTTTGGGGATTTATAACCCTAATTATGATTTATGCCTATTTGTTTTCAGTTTTAATTGATTGTATGATTGAATTAGTCTGTATTAGTAATGCAGCTTGGTGTATGAGCTTGTTCTCGATGCGCAATTTCATACATTTTGTCGATTTATCCTCGTTTCTAATTATGATTCAGCCAATACTTTTAGTTTTGATTGATTGTACGATTGAATTAATCCGTATCAGTAATGCAGCTGGTATATCTGATGCATTTGTTGTTGTTAGCTTCAAGATTTTCATACAATTTGGCGCTTAACCTGACTATGATTTATGCGTATTTTTCCAGTTTTACTTGATTATATTATCGAATTAGTTTGTATTAGTAATGCAGCTGGTATACTCGATGTATTTGTTATTTTAACTGCACGATTTCATTAATTTGACGCTTCCTGACTATGTACGACTAATGCCTATTTTTTCAGTTTTACTTGATTGTAGTATAGAATTAAGTAGTACGGAGTATTAGTAAAGCTGCTGGTATGTTTGATGTATGTGTTCTTTTCGCACCACGGTTTCATATATAATTGGCACTTTATAATTCTGGTTAAGATTTATGGTTATTTTTTCAGCTGTAATTAATGGTGTGATTAAATTAAGTCGAAATAAATGGTGATGTGACAAGTATATGGATGTATGTATTGTTTTAGGTGCGCGATTTCATCCATTCGGCGCTTTATCACCCTACACATGGCTACTTCTCGAAGAGATCAGGCCCTGTGGGTGTTCTGGAAACTAATATCAAGTTCAATCAACTTGAAGGTTTATTTTTCTCATTTCTTTATTTCCGATTTTATTCCTTGCTATCATAATGCTGAACATTGATATATGAGCGCTTAACTTGTGTGTTTATTTCAGCAAACTTGCTTTTGCATTGTTCATACGCTCACATTCTACTTTATATTTAGGCAGGAAAGCTTATTTGCGGCATTTAAATAAGATTTACAAGCAGAGTGAAATATCATGGTTTACCCCGGTGGAGCTCTTTAAGGTTAAGTCTCCGACTTTTCTGCACAAGCATTTATCTTCTTATATGAACTGTTTTTTTTTGTTATGCAATTGTGTCATTGTACATTAAAGTTCTTCAGTAAAATTCCAGGCTTAACTGTAACCAAGTTCTATTTCGAGATATTAAGTCTAAGCTTATGTTCATGGTTACATTTCAGATGAATCGGGTGAATTGTTGGGTTCAATACCGTTTTTGTGGCCTTCCATTTATAACGAAGGTCGAAGGGTTTTGGGAATTATGATGCATATGAACTTGGTTATATCGGGCTAAAATGACATGGTTTAATGCTGCGTATTCTTCATTGATGGTCAAATTGGGGTTTTCTGTCGTAAAACCGTTATGTTAATCTATCTTTTGCAGCCTTGGTATGCTCAAGGGATTGCTGAAGCCATTATGCGGACAGCTAATTTCTCAGTTCCTTTAAAAGTGAGTACGATTGTTTATCACATGTCTCAAAATTTCACTATTCTGTTACTATAGTGATCAACTAAAAGTCTCATAGTGTAACAATCTGGCGTTAATGCACTCCGTTATATATGGATATAATAGCATAGCTCACTTCCTATTTTCTATCTGTTTTTATTGACGTATTTAGCGCTTCATATTTGTTGATATTCAGATCTATGAAATAGGTGGTGGTTCGGGAACTTGTGCAAAGTGTATTATGGATTATGTAATGCTGAATGCTCCTCCACAAGTCTACAACACAATGACTTATACGTAAGTTTTTACTATTATAGATCATTGTGTTAAAGTAGTAGTTGTGGAGACTATTGTAGATCAGTTGAGATGCGTAAAAAAGATGCTCAAGTAAGGCCTTTGATCTTTACTATGCAGATCAGTTGAGATCAGTCCTTCTCTAGCTGAAAAACAAAAGGAAACCGTTTGGCAAGTTGAGAGTCACAAATCACGTTTTAAGGTTGAATGCCGTGATGCTGCAGACCCGAATGGGTGGGGTGTGTTATCTCTTTTTTTTGATAAATGATTATCATTGATGATTATCCCTAAACAAAATCACGAAATTGAGGTGTACTGAGACATGCATATTCTAGTGTGTTTATGTGAGAGGCTATATTTCAGCTGACCTTTTGTAAGGAAATTATTAATTATAGCATGTCAAGTACAAGAGGTTTTAGCATCCTTTCCGAATTCCGATTAGTTTACTGTAGAGACAGTTGCTCTTTCTGTGAACGTTGGTGCATTACTTTATGGGGTTGCTGGAGGGATAAGTATGGGGTATAAATTTCGAATGAAATGGTTTCAATATACAGAGCATGTGTTTTTGGACGACAAAGCTGTGAGAAGTCTGAATTTACTGTGGAAATGATTTCATATGCATAATTTGAATGCTCGTCTTTGTAATTTTTAGGTGGAACTCCGTTTACAATATTGTGGAACTGAATAGTTAGATATTTCTGTGTAGGTGATGCACAGAAGGAACCTTGTTGGGTCATAATGCTAGAGGTATTTCAACTTTATTTTCCACTGTATACCAGTTTTTGGCTTTGTGCATCGTCTTTTTTCAACTTTATTGGGTCACTCGGTTATATTTTTTCAACTTTATTTCAACTTTGTTGGGTCACTCGGTTATATTTTTCAGTGAGTATTGAGGTTTATTAATGGTGGCAAATGGTCATAGAATGGTGGCACTAAGAGCACAAACCATCAAAAACGTTTACATTTGTTAACCAATGTTTCTTGACAAACCATAGTTCAATTACATAGAATTGCAGTTAAAACCATCCTCGTGATAATCCTCACGATCTTATTTTGTTGAACAATATTTATTTTTCCAGGTTCTGGATAATCTTCCCCACGATCTTATCTTTTCCGAGAATCAGGTTTCACCATGGAAAGAAGTTTGGGTTGAAAAGCAACCTGACTGGTAGGTATACCGTATACGAATTCTAGCTAGACGACAACTTTTGGTAAATGTTCACTGCGGTGGTCTTAGAGGTAAATTGACAGAGTTTGTTTCATTTGACAGCCAAGCACCTTCCGAGTGTTACAGACCATTAGAAGATCGCCTTATTTCTCGTTGTGTTGAGATCTTAGGCGAGGATATCAACGGCCCTGGACAAGGATTGGTCTTAGCTGCACGAAGCATTTGGTCTAAAATTTTTCCTAAGCCTCGAAGATGTTGGCTTCCAACTGGCTGTTTGGTAACGACAACTCCACTTTGAACACGCTTCTCATTCTCTTTGACAATCTCAATGACGAATGACGGCTTTTTTTGGCAGAAACTTCTGGAAACCTTACACAGTGCCCTACCAAAGATGTCCATAATTGCATCCGATTTCAGTTACTTACCTGATGTCAGAATACCTGGTGTCAGGGCCCCGTTGGTCTCAACAAAGGTGATAACTCGTAGCTTACTTGAGTTTGCAACCTTTTAAACTTGTTATTAACGTTTTCAACTTAATTTTGCGTTTCAAACTGTATTTTTATTATTATTTTATATTATTATTCGCCTTTCTTTTTATTTTATTTTATTTCTTACTCCATATTTGTTATTTTTATGGATGACGAGTTGACAACCCAAATCTTTTTGGGACTAAGGCTTTTATGTTGTTGTTACTACTTTAAACAACAGTCATCCCTAATTCTTCCGAGTACAAATCACCCTTGCTCATGTGATTTCCGAGCCCATCCTTTGTAGACTAAAACCTCAATATTCATGCTTTTAATATGCTCATTTAATCAGAAATTGCAGGATGATAATGTACACACTAAATTTCCCGAAACATAATTTTTTTTTGTGTATTTCCCATTTTTTTTGGTGTAACATGAATGATACCTGCATAAATCAGTGACGTAGATCACCGTCGTATGAATTAATACAATATAGATGCCGAGGTGCAGTATCGTATTAGTGCATTCAGGATGCTCATTTAATCAGAAATTGCAGGATGATAATGTACACACTAAATTTCCAGAAGCAATATTTTTTTTTTTTTTTGTATTTCCTATTTTTTTCGGTGTAACATGAATGATATCTGCATAAATCAGTGACCTAGATCACCGTTGTATGAATTACTCGTAATAGAATAGAAATGCCGAGGTGCAGTATCGTATTAGTGCATTCAGGACGGTCAGTCGGTCATTGGGTATGATCAAGTCATCGATAATTTCATTGGTTTTTGCAGGTAGAGGGTCGCAGTGTAGACGAAGACAGCTACCTGGATGCACAGGTTGGTTTATACATCTAATCCTATGTTTCTCGGGCTCGATTAGAAGTATCTGGCACTAAATACGTGTCATACTCATGTCGGAGTGTCACGTGATCTTTTTTTTTTTTTAACAATACACCATTGCTCTCAAAACGATCACGCCCTAGTTTTTAAGATATCGAAAAAAACCGGTGAAGATGTGTCAAAATATACGAGGATAAGAAACCTCATAAGAGACAATCCAATTTGGTTCGTTTTTTTTTTTCTTACAATACATCATTGCTCTCAAAACGATCACGCCCTTGTCTTTTTTTTTTTTTTGTCGAATGATCTTTACGAGCTCAGTGACCAAATATTTCGATGGTGATTCTACTAATCAGGGTGACGCAGACATATTTTTCCCAACCGACTTCTGGCTATTGGAACGTATAGATCATCATTGCTCTGGCTGGACAAAACAAAGCGACGATAATAAAGCCAAACTAGGGAGGAAGAGACGGACTGTCATAGTAAGTCCAATAATCTTACGAGTTCTGAAACGTTTTTCTAATTTCAAATTGTCGGTTAGGTCAGTTCATTATACACCGGTTCTAACATGTACAGCTCGATACAAGTGCATTCATGGAAGAGTTCGGGTTACCAACAAAAACAAGAACCAAAGACGGTTACAATCCCCTGCTCGATGACTTCAAGAACACTAAATTCTACGTAAGTGTACCGACCCATAATACCAAATAATCACCGCCATGCACCATTGTTTTCGGTTTTTGTTTTTTTTTTTTTTTTTTTTCCGGTATTCGTTTCGTGTTGAGGAGTCGAGATTTGTGCCCTAAAAGCTCTAAGGTTAATTCAATCGTGTTAGGGTTAGGTCATTGTGAATCGGGTGAATTTTCGAATAGGTGTTGACCACTAAATTCTAAGTAAGTTTTTTATTTATTTTATTATTATTATTATTTTTTTATCGCGGGTCACTCGAAAATTGGTTTCTATTGGATGCCTAGACTATCTGATCACGTGGCAGGATCGTCAAATGAATTTGAGAAATGACCTGCATTTCTAAGTCAATAGTTTAGTTATTACTCAAATTTGGACTCATGGAACCTTTTGAACTTGTTAATCAACGACCCCGTTTGAACAAACTCGGGAAAATTCAGTGATAAACTCGACAAAAAACCGAAAAACATACATTACAAAGCTAATTCACACACTCTTCAATCTTCATAGTTCATACTATGATTAAGTATATACATCTGATTATTACTGAAGTCCTAATGCCTGAATTCTTCTGATATATGACAGAGACAGAACATTCCTTTGATTCCATTCTTCTACACCTTTACGACCTTCGACAGGTCGTAAACTGTTTCCGTCCAAAACACTAGCAATCTGCCTCATACTCGGTCTCATCACCGGGTCAGAATGCGTACATACCAACCCTAACTTCACCAGTCTACAAACTGTTCCAAGTCATACCGCCCGTCCATCTTCGGGTCAGCTCGCTCTTCGAAACACCTCGATGTAGCTTCGGATTCTCGAATCCTTTTGATTAATAAAACCTCGGGACGTCTGCCATTTGTCCCGTTATGACTTCTAGGACCATGATCCCAAAGCTGTAGACGTTTGCTCCAGTGTTGGCCTCGCCTGAATTCATGTACTCGGGTGCCATATACCCGAATATCCCGACCGAGTTTGTATGGCTAGGTTCGACTTCAACAAGGTGGTGGTTAGATTCGTTTCAGGTTAGGAACTCGGCTAGGGCGAAGCTGGTTAGCCTCGGGTTTGAATTGTCGGGGTCGAGGACGATCGAGGATGAGGTTATGTTCTTGTGAATCACTTGCTCATCCCATTCCTCATGTAGGTATAGAATTGCCGAAGCTAGTGACCGTATTATGTTATACACTTATACCTATGGCTCCATTCGAGGGTGCGGTTTGGTCGACGTTAGGGGTGGAATAATGTGTGGCTTAGGAGACGGCTGGCTAGGTAGTCGTAGACGACGAGCATTTTGCCTTGTTCGGTGCACCAACCTCGGAGTTGGATTAGGTTACGGTGGCGTAGCCTGCCGAGGTTTTGTAGCTCGGTCGAGAACCGTGCACGAAGGGCCGGACACGTTTTCATGTTTAGTCTCTTCACTAGGATGTGGTGTCGGTTTTCGAGGATTCCGTGGTAGGCCGTTCCGAAGTCGAGCTCGGCTACTTGGTTTTTATCCGAGAAATTATCGGTCGCTGATATTATCTCTTGGAAAGATATTTCTCTTGGTGTCTCAACCGTTGGAAAATGTTTTCCTGAACCCGAGCTTAATCCCAAACCTGACCTCGAGCCTGGGCCTGAGTCTGAGCCTGTAGCATGATTTACATCCTGTGTCGTGACAAATACGGTGGTGCCGACCGCGGTGATGTAAATCGTCGAAATAGACGAGACGTCGAGATTATCGTCGGTCTTGTGACTCGTGAAAGTGATTGTGGTCGATTTTCCCGAGCTAGTGTCGTCGGACGAGGACGATAACGTGATGTACAAAGGGTGAGTCTTAAAACTGGGCAGAGCCGGGAGTTGGCCCATATCATTATGAAGAGTTTATGGATCCCTAAGTACCTAAGAGGGGGAGGGGGTGAATAAGGTACCTTTTAAAAATTCAACTTAATCTTTATTGATTAAAGTAAGTTGAGTGGAAGTAGAAAACAATTATGTGAAGAAGTACTAGACTTAACATACAACGGACAGTCAGACTGTTACGCTTTGTCTTAGCAAGGAGTACGGCTACAGAACAAAGCCACAGTATGAGCGACTGTTGTCAGACTGTATTCGATTCGCTTAGCAGAATGAGAAGCTACAGACGAATGTCACAGTATGGGCGACTGTTGTATGAGAAGAAATAGCACAACTAGAACTAAGTTTGAAGCTTGAGCAAATAAAAGAAAAACAAAATAACATGCTTTTATCGAAAGATGCAGCGGAAAAATAAAGAACACGATAAAACACGATATTTTTGAATTGGTTCGGCCAACGCTCTAAGGGCCTACGTTCAATGCTTTTCTTATTGTTTTTCTTTAGAAATCTACTCCAAAATCAAAAAACCCTTACAATGAAAAGCGACCCATAACCTACTCCGGTTACGACCAACAGCCTACTCCGGTTGCGATTTGAGTTTACAAGACTACTCCGTCTCTAACTCACCAATGACCTACTCCGGTCACGACCAATAGCCTACTCCGGTCACGACCAATAGCCTACTCCGGCTACGACTCTTAATAACTTAGAAAGTTACAAAGATTACAATTGAAAACCGAGTTAGACAAGAGTGAATATGATTCTGTATAACAGTGTGTTCGACTGTGACTTTGAAATTACTGAAGACTTTTCGAAAATACTTTGCAAAATGTTTTATGATTTAAAACTTTTAAAGAACAAAATGCAATATCAGATTTAGAGTTAATGTGTTTGAAAGTCTTGAGAAATGAATGAAGCAAATGAGTTTCTTTTATAGTAGATGTGAAAATTGGATAAAAGAAAGATGCATCATTTCAAATCCAAAGGTTTATAGAGATAATTGTTTTTTCCAATGGATAAAAGGAAGAACCATTAGATTGAAGTGCACAACTAGCAAAGTTGAGTAGTCAATTCATCCTTCCAAAGTAATGAATGCTTTTATGGGGAAAGAGGTTTATTGTTGCACAAGAAACCAACCCATTTTTTTTTTTTTTTTTTTCAGAAATCAGATTTTTTCAAAGCCAATTTTATTTTTTTGTAAAAGATTTTTCTAAGGATTAAACTTTTGAAAATAAAATCTTTTTGATCCTTTTAAGAGTTGTCGAACGATGTAACAGTCAGCCTGACTGTTACTTACTGCTGTACCGAATATACACACTTTGCCTTTACAAGTGACTTATGGACTTAGACTCATTTCTATTCTCTTCAAATGAAGTTCTTGATCTTTATCTTGGGTAGCTTTGACTTGTCTTAATATCATCATTCTTGAATTAGCACATTTGATAATTATCGCACTAATGACGATTAACCTATAAGATTAAACTAGAGCACAAGTTAAATAGGCATTGTCATCATCAACAAACCCAACAAATTCCCCCTTTGATGATGACAAGCCTAAGCAAAAAACTTAATGTCCCAAGTTCCCCCTCAAAAGGTTAGTCTATCAAGATTAGTAATCACATAGTAAAGGGTTTATAAGCTTAGAAGAAGAACTAACAATACTTAGACAAAATATTAGATATAAGAACTAAGAACTATCAAGGAATGATCAAGAATTCGTTCTTGAGGACATGTGTTTTACCTTTTCCCCCTCTTGGCATCATCAAAGAACATGTCATAATTCCGGACACAGTAGAAAACACAGAGAACATAGGCACATAACATTACGAAAACAAATTAAAAAGCATTCAACAGGCAACAGTCACCAGGACTGTTACAGAATCCAGAAAAAGTCATACAAACCATTGTCTTTAAAAGATACTAATTAAAATAGTTTTTGATTTTTTAGAAGAAGAATTAGTTAAGAAGAATCAGAATCCTCATCAACATCATCATCGGTATCCATTTCACCACTTTTTCCCGTCACCAAAACAGAAATTACCCTGATATTCCCTTGCATCTCGTTCATTCTTGCATCCAATTTGTCCAACCGACCCAAAATTTCAGCGCAAACCCGACAAGTTTAACCAATAGAGAATAATCAGTTGTGACTTCTTTTGAACTTTTTTCTCACTTAGAACAATCACCCTTAGCCCTAGTCAATTTCTTATTGACAACCTCAATTAGCATCTTTCGACTCTTAAGTTGAGTCAAAGCAAGATGGATACAGTGTAGCATTAGGACGGGCAGATTGATAATTTTTTTTTATCAGGTGATAGAGGATGTAGGGTTGAGAGATTGATACTTTGCTTCTATTATTGTTGGGGATTAGGGTTCGGATAAGATTTTGTGATTAATTAAAGTTTTGTGGGAAGATGAATCTGGAGAAGGACAAAGGTTAGGTATGGCTTACATTGTTCCATTTTGGATTTTAGGAGGGAGTAAGAATTTGGGATTTTTGTATTTTTTGGAGGTATGATTATGGAGTTACTAAAGAAGAATGAAAAAAAAAGAGTAAAAGAAGATGTGACAAAACAGTAAGAGGGAAGACGGAGTATTGACATACCTTACGTTTTTTTTTTTTTTTTTCGGATTTTTTTTTTCTCGATTATTTTTTTTTCGATTTTCTGATTTTTTTTTTTTTTTTTTTTCCGTTTTATCAACCAACTTCCAATTTCACAAGCAATAGAGGAAGGAATAAATATGGGATAAAGAAGATAATTAAATAAGGGGAGATGATTTAATATAGGGAAGGTGAATTTGATATGGGGAAAGTAATTTATATGGGAAAGATAATTTAATGTGGGGAAGGTGAATATGGGGAAGGTAAAAACTTTGGGTAGGTAATAGTGGTAGAGTAGGAGTGATGTTGATGGGAAAGAAGGAAGAAATAAAGAGGAGAGAGAAAAAGATTTTGAAAAAGAGAGGAAGTTGTCAGTACCGGAAAAGATGAAAAAATTAAAAAAAGTGAAGGGTGGCGTAAAGAAGAGGTAAATAGAGAAGAGAGGGAGATATTTTTTGGGTAAAAGAAATATTTGGAGAATAATAAAAGATATTATTTAATAGATATTGTATGGTGGATATTTGGTTAATATGTGGGATATTAGTTTTATTTTTTAACAACTTCTCAAAAACAAAAGACAATGGTTAATACACACAATTCAAAATTCATCACATAAGAATGCCAATTAATTCATTAAGTAAGATTAAGGACTAAGTCACATGCATAATCACTAGAATAAGAATTATCGGTTCGTCTAGCCAATCATGCGAGGAAAAACGATAAATCACACATAATCAATTAGAACAATTAATCAAACCAATTTCGAGTCGAAACTTCTCAAATTGGTCTCTTGCTAGTGGCTTAGTAAATATATCGGCAATTTGATCTTCGGTATTGCAAAAATTTAGCTTAATGTGACCCTTTTCTACGTGATCTCTAATAAAGTGGTGACGTATATCTATATGCTTAGTTCGAGAATGTTGAATCGGATTTTTAGATATGTTTATGACACTCGTATTATCACACATTAAAGGAATAAAGTCATAAATCATACCAAAATCGACAAGTTGTTGTCGTACCACAATACTTGAGAACAACAATGAGCGGCGGCCACATATTCACTTTCGGCCGTGGAGAGAGCAACGGTGTTTTGCTTCTTCGAACCCCATGAAATAAGACACGGACCTAAGAAGGTAGCGACACCCGAAGTACTCTTTCGATCGACCGAACACCCCGCATAATCTGCGTCCGAGAAACCTACAAGGTCAAAAGGACAACTTAAGGGGTACCATAGATAAAGCTCTTGTGTTCCAACCAAATACCGAAGAATGCGTTTTACGGCTTTAAAATGGGATTCTTTGGAATTTGCTTGGAAACGGGCACACAAACAAACACTAAATAATATATCGGGACGACTTGCGGTTAAGTAGAGAAGTGAGCCTATCATACCTCTATACACCGATTCACTAACATTCTTACCACTTTCATCCTTGTCCAATTTGGACGATGATACCATCGGTGTAGTGTATGGCTTAGCATTGGTCATCCCGAATTTAGTTAGCATCTCCTTGATGTACTTTTGTTGGTGAATCATAATTCCTTCTTTTGATTGCTTGATTTGAAGACCGAGAAAGAATCCGAGTTCACCCATCATGCTCATCTCAAACTCCGATTTCATTAGATTAGAAAAATAAAGAGTAAGGAGTTCACTAGTTGCTCCAAATATAATGTCATCGACATATACCTGGACAACCAACAGTCCATCCGACTGTGACTTTATAAATAATGTCTTATCCACCGAACCTCTACGAAAACCATTTTCAAGCAAAAACGTTGACAAGCGATCGTACCAAGCTCTCGGGGCTTATTTTAAACCATAAAGTGCTTTGTCAAGTTTAAAAACATGTTCGGGATAATCATTATCTATAAAACCCGGAGGTTGCTCCACAAAGACATCTTCCTCTAAATAACCATTTGGAAAGCGGTTTTAACATCCATTTGAAAAAGTTTGATGCATTTGTGAGCTGCAAAAGCTATTAGGAGCCTTATGGCCTCAAGTCTAGCTACCGGTGCATAAGTTTCATCATAGTCGATACCTTCTTGTTGATTATAACCTTGCACCACTAGTCTAGCCTTGTTCCTTACGATTTCACCGGAATCGTCTAGCTTATTGCGAAAGACCCATCTAGTACCAATAACGGTACGATTAGAGGGCCTAGGGACAAGATGCCATACCTCATTCCTCTTGAATTGAACAAGCTCTTCTTGCATTGCTATCAACCAGTCGGCATCAGTCAGAGCGACTGTGACATTGGGCGGTTCGATTTGAGAAACGAAAGCGTTGCAAGAGTAGAAATTGTTGAGGGATGATCTTGTCTTTACTCTAGATTTCAAGTCACTAGTCAGATTTGAGAGAGGGTGTGAGCTTTGATGCTTCCACTTCCATGGAATGAAAGTATCTACCTCCTCGACTGTAACAGTCCTTCCGACTGTTGCTTCATGGCTGAGAGTCGATGCTTCCACACCAGATTCTAAGGACTCCTCTGGTCCTTGGGCAATGGCTGCTGCTTCACCATTATCTCCTTGAAGGTTATTTTCAGGAGGATCATTAATTCCCCTTGAACTTGTGCCTTCGTCTTCAGGTAACAGCCTGGCAGACTGTTGCTCAACAGCTCCGTTTAACTCATCTTCAAGTGTGTCTTCTTTTCGAGCAAGGCCTATTTCGAATTCTTCATCTTCTTCATCATCATGTTGTACCTGCTCAAAAAGACTAGATTCATCAAATATGACATGCACACTTTCTTCGATCATCATGGTTCTTTTATTATAAACCTTGTAAGCTTTACTATGATCGGCATACCCTATGAACAAAGCTTCATCACTACGGGGGTCGAATTTTCCTAAGTTATTTTTACCATTGTTATGCACAAAACACTTGCTTCCAAAGCATCTAAAATAGGAAAATAGCCACCAACCTGGCATAGGACAATCCTAAACTCGGGTCCTTGGGATGTAACTTGTGGAAGGAAGACACACAAACAATAGAATGGCTTGACTCTAAGGAGCCTAATTCAGTGTTATATGTGAGTTTCGGAACCACATTGTTCGTGACTAATGAACAACTTGTTGAATTTGCATGGGGGCTTGCGGATAGCAAGTACCCGTTTTTGTGGATCATTAGACCCGATATGGTCATAGGGGGTTCGTCTACGTCTATTATCCCACCCGAGTTCTTAGATGAGGTCAAAGATCGAGCCATACTATCTAGTTGGTGTGATCAAGAGAAGGTACTTAGCCATCCATCGGTTAGGGTTTACTTAACACATAGTGGATGGAACTCGACGCTGGAGAGTATTGGCAGCGGAGTACCACTTATTTGTTGGCCATCGTATGCGGATCAACCGATTAATTGTTGGTATTCTTGCAAGAAATTAGGAGTTGGGTTAGAGATGGAAGGGAATATAAGAAGAGGTGGGGTTGAAGAGATCATAAGAGAGGCAATGGATGGAGAGAAAGGTAAAGAGATTAAAAGGAAAGCAATGGAGTGGGAAAGCTTAGCTCATGAAGCTATAAGTTTGAGTGGGTCGTCAAGTTTGGATTGTGATAGGTTTATCAACTACGTACTTTCTTTGAAGGATAAAACCAATCCCTCCAAGTGATCCGGGGTGAGTTGGTGAACTATGTAATCATCTTTGAATTGTGTAAACCTAAGCCAAATGGGTTTATTTTGAACTTGATTTAATTTCATCTAATAGCACCGACATAGACTCGGAGACGTATTCGACACTTGACACGACATTCTCAAACCTTCTCTTCTTACCCTTTCACAAACGATTACAATAATGTAGGTTTATGTTATTGCACAAATGTTCATTATAATTGTTAAAAGTTTTCTATGCTGAAATAATTGTTAATGTATATGCAGAAATATTTGATTTTGTCTAAAACAAAAATCAATATGTTAGAGTTTGGGGTTTAATCTAAGTTTTTCAGCATTAACTTTTGATCTAAGGGTACGGTTAAGATTCGACCTCACCGTATACGACGAGTTATGTTGTCTCAAAGGATCCTAGATATATATAAAGTTATCGATCATTGAGTCTACCATCAAAGTGAGGATTGGAATTTAGAACGGTGACGATCATAAAGGTTTTTACTTGTACTCCGAGTCTTCAACAAACATAGATCCAATATTAATTTGTCCAAAATGTCATAAAATTATACGGAGTATTAATTATAAACTCATAAACACATGTTTGATGCGGAGTACTTCATATTACTTCACATTTCTCCTTTACTAAAAGTTTAAAAGGGTGAACTCAAGTGAGACGTTGTTGTGATTAGGAGATAAAGACAACATCTTAGAATCCGAGTGACTAAAAAAACCTGTATTTCCTCATAACTTCTTTGTAAAATTCCTCCAACTTTTGACTATCATTCATGTGTCTGTTGTCTCTATCATTATTTTTTGTATACATCATCTTCTCCTTTCCTTTTTCACCAGTTCCCTGAAAATATATTGATGATAGTAATAACACTAATATAAAAACTTACTTGTTTCTCTTTTTAATAACTTAACTTCTGATGGGACTACAAGTGACACACCCGTCTTTCCCTGGGCATGATCGAAGATTTACTTCAATATTTCATGTTCCCAAACTATCGTTTACAATACTCCCTTCATCTCACTTTTATTATTTTTATTTTCTTATTTGTTCATTCCAAATTCGTTGTCTTGTCTCTGTATATAGTAAGTAAAAATAGTGAACTCCTTATATTACCCGTAAATAATTGACCATATTACCATTAGGGCTCGCTTGGAATGGGGGTAATTATTCCGGGGGTAATAGAGCAAAAATGAACTAAAAATAAATGAGCTTGTTGCGTGGTTGTGACATTTTATGGTGTAAAAGGGATATGAGAGGAGAATAATTACCCCCATTGGGGGTAATGCATTACTTGGGGGGAGAGGGGAGTAATAATTCCCCCCAAATAAGCTACATTTCCTTAATTTTTTCCATTTTCGCTTAGTATCATCACTCATTTTCATCATTTTCTAGTTCATTTTTGCTCCATTACCCCGAAATAATTACCATCATTCCAAGCGAGCCCTTATATTCATTTACTTCATGGTTAAAGACTTAAAGGCATGAATCAAAATTAGTCAACGAGGACAATAAAAATCGAAGGGGTATCTAATTAGTTTGCTTAAAAGTCAAAACAAAATAAAATAGGAACTTATTACTCATTGTTTACGTACCGGAATAGCTGAGGCGATTAATGTAGGATTATTATGGAAGAGGTCATGGAACATGATATAAGCATGAGGTCGTTTTCCATTTTCACCAGCCATATGTAGTGTAGTGATATTGGTACAATGATCCGTTATCTTGACGGGTTGAGGCGGTCTTGGGTCATTACAAAAATGTCGATGGAGGGCGTTTTTGACTAGCAATGCTTTGATGCTTTGGAGCTGGGTCTGCCTTCGAGTGACCGGGCGTGACACCGATCTAACAAGCTCCGGCAGCTTAACAATCAACTCCGTGTCCTTCCCGCTGTCTTTTGCGGCATCAATAGCTTCTAAATCACATTTTAGTTCATTAATAAGCAAGTGTGTACAAGTGCACAACAATAGTACGTAGATTGTAGGAGTAACTGATTCAAAACAAAAAAACTTTCTAAGTCCCAATAAAAATATTAATACAAATTTGTAAAGGGTAAATGTGATCGACTTGATTGATAAAGAGACTAGTCATTTTCTACTCTTTAGATCGATATACTCCATTAAATTATCTATTTTTGTGGGCAATATTGACGCGTTACAAGCTAAGTAATTGCATTTTGGAATGAAATTGCAAATTGACTCGCACGGACTAGTAATTTATGTATGTAATTATTCTTCCTTTTGCATTTCACAAACTAATTAACGGTTAGTCTCCCTTGTGATTGTATGATATTTTAGCTAGTGTAAATGATTCTACAAGAGAGAGCTTCTCTTGGAAAAAGAAATTCTAGAATTTTGGAACTATACACGGGTTGACGTGTGTGTGTCTATATATATATATATATATATATATATATATATATATATATATACACACACACACATATATATATATATATATAGAGGTGAGTTCTAATAAGTTCTTGGGTAAAATTAAGTTCCTAAGTTGTAATCCTCACCATTGGATTAAATTAGATGGGTGGCTAAGATTATGTTTAGATTAGTTGGAGGCAATTAATAGTATGTCTCTTCCCAACTCCAAGGTTGAGACTCCAATGCTGCTAATAAATATTAGGTCTCTTCCCAACCTCCAACATTTTGCATTCAATTATTCATTCTTATTATTTTCTTCTACTTGTCACTATTCACATGTTAATTCTAATTTATTCAAATATTTTTCCGGAAATGCTATTTCAAATATTGAATACGAAATTTAAATCGTTCTTTAAATAAAAGCGTCTTCATCAATAGTTCCGTAAAACTTAATTATGAATGATAGCGTCTTCTTCAAATATTGAATACAAAGTTTTTTCTGACAAAATATTCATCTATACGCTTGAAACTTCAATTCAATCACTACACAACTTCAACTCTCACTTTGTGAAATTTTAGAACTCGTCTCCCACATATTTTCATCTTCAGTTCATAACGTCGAATACTACAATATTTATAATTTCAACAAACTCACTTTATAACTTCAACTCATTCACTTTCGAACTTCAAAGCACAACAATTACAACTTTATATATAACTGCTGGAAAGTTGAACATTATTTCTCTGTAAAAACATACAACGACACGATTGGAACTTTAATTCAAATTCTTTACAACTCCAACTCTCAATTTATGAAACTTCAACTCTAAGTTTCTGAGACTTCAAAACACACTTACATCTTCAGTGCATGACTTTCAATATTTTAATATCAGTTTGTTTGGAACTTTAATTCAGCTGCAATGCAACTTCAGTACATTACATTTACAACGACATAGTTAACTGGTGTACATTCAAAACAATCTACCACACGCTTGCAACTTCAGTTCAAAAACATTACAACTTCAACTCCCAGTTTCCGAAACTTCGAAATCTTGCCTTTTTGATTTGTAGAACATAACTTTGAAACTTTAAGCCCTTCTCTTTACAACTTCAGTGCACAACGTCTACAACTTCATAATTAAATGGTGGATTGTTCATTTTTCTTCTGCTCATATATATTCAACTGGATGCTTGAGACTTCAATTCCAAGACCGTAAAACTTCAACTCTCATCTTCTGAAACTTCATAATACGTGTCCCATATATTCTCCTCAATTTCAACTATAACACTATCAACAACACAAAATGCAATTCTTAGACTCATACGAAGTTAGTTCCTACGGAGTATCTAATAACCAATCAAGATAACAAATTAACCCAGTATAACCAATCAGAACAAAAACATGAGTTGAAGAAAATATATGGAACAAACCCAGTAGTCAAGTCAGACGCATTATTACGCAAAAAAAATACACAAAAGAATTTTCACTATGAAGGTGTAGAATAAAATTTCAGTAAAACCAATCATAAGTCAAAATTGATACATAATTCAACCAAAGAAGTCATTCACTATCTTAACCAAAATGATTTCAAAATAGGTATATTGGACTCAAACTCAAAGGATAAGCATTTAAAAAAGGAAGAAGCAGTTGACATTGTACCGTATTTCAACTTATGATTCCCCTTGATAAACCAAGTAAAATTCTTCTAACCATTCAACAAAATGCAATGATTAGGTTTTCTTAATTCAACCAAAGCATGACAAAATCAGTGAAGAAAAAGAGCATGAAAATAATCAGTATAAAAAATTAGGGATTACTGAAATATCAAATTAATTATCAGTATGAATGTCATCAAAAATTCGTTACACTAAACCCTAATTTATTGCACAAATTTGAAGAAAAACGATTTCCATTGTTACCTGAGTTGGAGAGGGGTTGACGATGGAGATTGAAAAATGTGATTCAAATTACCTGCATATTCACAGATGAATTGGGCAGAAGAAATGAACTGATCAGCAAACAATCCCCATCCCTTATTACAAACCCTAACAACATCCAATCTGACAGAAACACCCGATTGAGTTCGCCGATTCGCACAACCCGACCCGCACCCGCAACCTGGACCACACTCGAACCCTATCGCAGAACACGGACACTCATCCGCAACTCCATAATCGTCCTCGCCCTCGCCCATACAATCACACCCTGAATCATCGAAACTGAAATCGGGAATCATAAACCCGAAACCCTGAAGATTGAGCAGTGGAGATTGAAAGGAGTTTGGTGGATTAGTGAAGATGGGTTGGAGAATTGAAAGGAGTTTGGTGGATTAGTGAAGATGGGTTGGAGAATTTAGAGGAGTTTGGTGGATTCAGAGGGTTGGAGAATTGAAAGGAGTTTGGTGGATTCAGAGTAATAAATTATGATGGGAAAACAGAGGGTGGGAAAAAAGAGGTGTGCATGGAAAACGTAAACCTTGATTTTTTTTTTTTAAATAATTATATATATCACTCAATCTCAGCCATTTATCTCTATTTAATCTGACGGCTGAGATTAGAACTTATGACCTTAAATATGTAATATGCCCTTATTTGATCTCCCCTCATATATATATATATATATATATATATATATATATATATATATATATATATATATATATATATATATATATATATATATATATATATATATATATATATATATATATATACTCATTATATTTGAGCAAGTCTTTTGAGATATTAGTGAAAAAAACCTAACATAAAAAAAAGGTTAATAACTTCACTCCTTGTTAGGTGAGAGGTTTCATGCATCATTGAAAAATTGTCTCTAAAATTTTTGTAATACTGTTTATAATAATATAAGAAAATGTGTTTTTTGCTTGCCCTTTTTTGTTTATGAGATCCATGAGGAGAATATCGATCATCTGTTTTTTGCTTGCTCTTTTTTGTACCGTATTTTGCAGGCAACTTTGACTTGGTTGGGATGTATCCAAGCCTCGAGGAGCCTGAACTATGAAGTGAAAAGGCTGCATCGATATAAATCGAAGGCTAAATGGAAGAGAAGGTGGTACATTAGTAGTGTTGTGACTTGCATTTACATGATTTGGCAGGAACGAAATCGTAGGATATTTGTTGGCCTAAAGAGCAACGTGGAGAAGCTTATTTATGCCATCAAATTTCATGTCTGCGGTAAACTTTTGTATAATTGTAATATAGAAAATGATGAGATGATTAGTTGTCTTCAAACTTAGTGACCGATTGTTTTTGTGGCCTTTTTGGAGCTAGGTGTGGTAGTTTTTGGAGCTTTTGGTCGAGGCCTTTTGTAAGTCTATCTTTTTTCCCCTCTTTTGGAAGAATAAAGAGTTAATTCTTACCCAAAATAATAATAATAATAATAATGGAGTAATAATATAAGGAAATGTGTATTCAGGTCCCTTAAAACGAGTATGTATGTTGACCAGACATTAATTGCATACCTTGAATTAATGTTGCCTGTCGCATGCTCCGGTGCATCTACGTGTACATCAAAATTCAAACTCAATTTGTAAGGAATGTTTGGATGCTACCGGATGATACCGTGTTTAATTACTACGGAGTAGTTTAATTACTACCATATTCACCATACTAAAATAATACAGAGTACCGAGTAATATTTTATTCTATTAATGTGTACACATTTTTTTTCATATTAGTTATATTCTTCAAGTGTTAATATAACAATAAAAAACTTATAAATTGGGTAAAAAATAGCGAATCCAACAAAAGAGAAGGAAGAATACTAAAAATAAAGTTTGAAGAATAATTATTAAGAAATTAAATTCATACTTGGAGATGGCTTTTAACATGAGATACATTTATTCCTTCAACTCCCATCACATGCAATATCATTTTCGGGGTTGCCCCTAAACCATGCATGCACAAAATTAAATTAGCAAGTGCTATTTACATCAAGGAAACATGTCAAAATAAAAAGCAAAATAATATTTTGTACGAAATGAATCTTCCGTGACATTTCCTATTTGATACGGAGTAATATATAACTTGCAAATGGCTTACAAAGTCGCCCTTTTTAGAGGGTGATAGACTCAAAGTGAAGCGACATAACTTTAGGTCACCGTACAACACCTATAAAATCATTCTTGGAAGGGCTTGAATTGGACAACCTTAAAAATTTACCTTGCGACAATTTGTGCATGGGAGCGATAAATGGGACTTCAATGGAAAACAAAAAAGTTTAGGGTTAAATTAGGATGAAACATAACACCGTACCAGTTACACCTTAACCAAAATTAACTTTGCTAACAGTATTATTGAGAGATTGTCTTTATAAATTAATTTTTTTTTAAAAAGGGCAAGGACCAATTTTTTTTAAAGGTAATCAGAAGCGACAGAAGTGAAAGAGAAACTGAAACAAAAGAAACGCAAAGTAATTAAAACAACAACAAACTACAAAGGAAAGGACACTAGACGAGTCTTGTAATGCATGATGTTTTGATAGAAAAATTAGGGCTTACGGTCTTCTCCGCCAAGTTTAGCAACAGCACGAAGAAAGCAACGATGGAGATCATCTGTCCAACGGAGTCTCGGCTTCTTCGACTTTGCGTAACATCTTCCTACATTCTTCTCTTTTGTATTACTTTCTGTATTACCTACATTTCTAATAAATGGAATTTTTCTGCGCCCCCCTTTTTCTAAAATCTTCATTTTTTTAGTTCGTGCATGCAACTACTAAAGGATTTTCGAGGAAAAATAGATATGAAATAAAGAGAATAAAAGGAATTGATGAGATGTTGAGGAATATTAAAAAGTTTTGAGGAAAGGAGAATAAATAGTACTGTACGTAGTTGAAGTGTGTTTACTATACTTTGTCTTTTTGTTAACAACTCTTGCACATTTTAGGAAGATCAGTTATACTTATACACTTATAGTCTTATACTTTGGGGAAATATAAAGAAAAATTGACATGGTTGACAACAATTTTTCAAGGGTTTTAGGCTTGAAATCTAGAAGACATAGCCTCAAGCCATACAAACCTGAGACCTATGAGATGATGACCACATGTTTTAACCATTAGGCTCCACGTCTCCACCTTGCAGGCATAGTCAGAAAGGTACAATAGTATTCATGCCACTCATTTAGTTTGATATTTATTGACATTAGTTTTCTTATGAGTTTTATAAGGTTCTAATTGTCATGATTCACGAGGCATGTTTGCGATCAAATTGTTACCATGCATTGGATAAATGATCAAATTGTTACCATTGGATAAATGATTGGGCCGACTCATACGAATTCAAGAGCCTCGGGAAGCGTGAAGACTGATAACTCTTTTATTAACCATTTTTCATGCGTCTTAAACCTTCATTTATCCTCAATATAATTGCATATTATGTAGCATTATACCTTCTTTTGGCTTTTCTTTTCAATATATAAAACATATTATGTGGGTCTTTGTGTTGTCCTTGCATGTTTTCACGTATTTCTAGGTCTCTACGTATTACCCCCGAGCACCACCCATCAAGGGGTGCTATCCATAGACCAAGAAGACGAGCCTAGACCAAGTTCATCCAGAACAAAATAATATGCCAATACGGGATCCCGCATGAGTTCATCAGCATCATGGGATCCACTTTCAAGCTGAAACAGCGGCCCTGTTGACCAAGTATAAAATTCAAAGGCATACATCCTCGCCCTACCGTCCCCAAACAAATGGAGCGGTAGAAGCAGCCAATAAAACAATTGTCACCATAATAAAAAAGATGGCCGATAATTATCGGGATTGGTCCGATAAAATACCTTTCGCTCTATGGGGATACCGGATGTCGATCCGCACCGCAACCAGTGCGACGCCGTAGTATTACCTAACATACGGGATGGAAGCAGTCCAGCCGGTCAAGTTGGAGGTGTCGTCTCTCCGGATCCTATTAGAAAGTCAAGTGCCTGAAGCTGATTGGATCCGAGCATGGTATGACTCGCTAGTTCTATTAGACGAACGGCGATCTCGTGCCCTCAATAATATTCAAATATATCAAAAGAGGATCTAACGAGCCTTCAATAAAAGGGTAAGGCCCAGAAACATTAAAGAAGGGGATTTGGTTATCAAGTCCGTTCGAGCTTTATTACCAGTAGACCCGAGGGGAAAATTCAAACCCAATTGGGCCGAACCATATATATTTGGTAAAAAAAGATTCTATCAGGCAGAGCGGTGATGCTAACGGATCTGGATTGGAATGAATTTGTCAACCCAACCAACCTGGACCAGCTGAAGCGTTACTACCCTTAACCTTTTCTCAATGTCATTAGCAAAATTTATTAAAATCATTTTTTTACATAAACTTTCGGAAAGCAAGTCAATAGGCTAGAATTATTTATTCTACTGTTGTAAACATCTTGAACTAATAGTCTTGGTGTATTTCGAGATTGCAAATTTATAAAAGACTGAACTACGTTTGGTTTGATTCCGCTAGTTATGGATACGTAGGCAGCCCCTCAAAAGGACTGTTTGGGAGGTCATACTGGGTCGCGTTTCAATTGTAGTTGAATTTGATACCACGTGACTAGGGACGTTTCAAGATGTATCATTTCACGCCCAAACAACAAGTATAAGTTAGTTTTATGATAGAGGGATTTGTCGTGAATCTCAACACCAAATAACCAACGAACCTAAACTAAGTAGTTAGGGTAAGTCGAGTCGAACCACAAGGACAGAATTAGACTAGAGTTCTCCTAAAACGAGACTAAGTTACAAGAGAACGAGGAAGGAGAATTTGTTGAAAGCCGATTGTCTAAAACGATTACTAGACTAAGAGGCAAAACTAAACAAACTAAAACAATGAAAAGAACGAAAGCTAAGACTATGAACGCGAAGAATTCAATAAGGAAAATAGTAGGGTTAAGTCGGGTTCATAGATGTAATGAGCTGGTAGGGGAAATCGAAGGTATAGGTGTCATCTAATTACTAAGGTAAGTTTGTACTCTCGCGACAAGAACAAACCCGAATACCCATGCAAGATGTTACCCACAACATGAGAATTCAACCACAAATCATCCATTCAACAAGAAAGAAGAAACAAGTGAGAATAGTATGAGCACTACTACTCTAACAAGTATTTCATCTAACACATAGCTAGCATGCATAACAAGAGGTAAGCTTTACCCACGATTAACACTAATCTCCCAAGATTAACATTTAATCCTGCTACTAACCCCACAAAAATCTACACATGACTAAGTGAAAACTAACATGAACTAGAGAAACCAACATAAGAACAAACACATTCATCATGTAAAATAAACAAGGAAAAATAATAATCAAAAGACAAAGATTGAAACTTTAATACTCCCTCCGTTCCAATGAATTGTTTGATTTTCCTTTTGGCACCAAGGTTAAGGGAACCAATGAGGGGGTGACATGTAGAGCAAAACTCATGAGAATAATCAAATTGCATATAAAAAACATTCCTAAAATAGAAAGACAAATAATTCATTGAGACGCCCCAATATAGAATAGGCAAACAATTCATTGGGACGGAGGGAATAACAATAAATGATTAATAGAAGAGAGACAAGAAGGATTATACCCCACAAGAGGAGAAATGAAAATATTGAAACTTGTACATAAGATGACCCAAGAACATCCATCAATGTTGTCAATATTGATAGATTCTTCAAGAAATCCAAAAATACACAAGTAACTACTAGGATTAAGCTATAATTAAGGAGAGATTAGGCTAAGAATGAGAATTTTCTATCTAGGGTTTCGTGTCTTCAAAATATTACAAGAAGAGGTATATATAGGGTTTCACAAAATAAGAAAAGTGGAGTGACGAAGCCCATGAAGAACAGGGCCAACACGACCGTGTAGGGGGGCTTCACGGTTGTGTCGAGGACCTGTCCCGGCCGTGAAGCAGGGGGACACGGTCGGGAAGACCTTCAGTGGGCAGCTATCTTCTCGTCTCTTCTTTACGGCCTTCGACATGGCCATGTAGCCTCTCGGGTCGATCTTCCTTGACTCCTAAGCGATGTCGTGACTCGGGATTGGTTTGAATGACGATGAAAGACTTCGAAAGCCGAGTTTCACGCCAAATGAACCTACAAGCACAATCATAGCTATAAGAGGCATTAATAGCACAAAACCGCTTCTAAAAGCGGTTAAATCAAAGGAAAATCAAGTAAAGCAAGAAGGAAAGACGGTATAAATCAAGCATATCAACTCCCCCACACTTACTCACCCTCGAGTAAGCACGAACTAACTAACTAAAAATAAAAACTATACTACTAGATAGCCGAGTGGGTATTAGCGCACCCTACGCTCTTTCAACTCACGCGAGAACATTTAGAGGAAAAGTGCTCCATGCAAGGCAAGTGATATGAGGTCCTGCGACAAAATTGTGGACACAACCGAACACGAAAACACATACACAAACAAACGAACAAAAAAAATCAGTTGCATCCAAGAAGAAACACACCGTTTCCCTCAACAAAACGGTGGAAGAAACACCGGTTAAGGACTCAAAGCAAGTGACAACGTTCCCAAGCTAATAACGCAAGCCCACTTGGACAAAATCCTAATAGTATGATGACAAAGCAATAAAAACGTTGCTAATTTACCTAGGTCCTCCTAATCTTCTAAGAACGCACTACGGGATGTTAATCAGGATGGATAAGGGATGAACCACGGAGTTAGTCGACATTGTAGGTAAGTGAACCACGGAGTTAGTCGACACTACACTTTTACACGATTAACCGATTTTGGATAGACGGTAGTTTAACACATATATGGGGACCCTCAAATGTTCTCTATTTCTCCTATATTAAATGTGGTTGTTCCCATTGACCCAATGAAAGCTCTATTCAATTTCCGGCCATTTTGAATTTTGGGCCCCGAATCTCTAAAAAACGTGTATTAATTATATAAATTTCAATTCGAGTTGCTCAAGAGGTTGTATCGGGTCGCGTTCCAATTTTACCTTAATTTGATACCACATGACTAATGTGGTTTCAGGATATACGCTGCCCAATTTCACGCCCAAACGACAAGCATAAATCACTTTTACACAATGTTTGTACACAGATTAACTGTATTTTGATCGGTGGTGGTTTAATGCTTATTAGGACCCTCAAATTTCCTTAGTTGCTCCTCAATGAATCGCGAGATTAGATGGGTTCTTTTTATTTAAAGAAGTTGATTGTTCATTTAAGGGTTAAATCGATGTTGCGTAGAGTACAGTGAGATTATTCGTTTGAGTGACAGGCGACACTGATACGATACAATTATCGTATATTTACTTTTGGATTTCCTCCACCTTTGTTTCTCACGGTAAATAATGAATGCTCAAATAAATGAGTGTATTTTCATACTCAGATTATTGATATATTGAGATCGTCGAAATGGATGTGATTTAAGTTCATTTTGAATAGCGATCGAGATACAATCATAAATGAAAATGTGAGCACATGATTAATCGATAATTAAGTTAATAAAATAAAATAATGAAATAAGAGATCAATTAGAGATGACGTTGGTTTCACAAATCACCGTCAGACATACATGTTAACTATGACGGCCTGGCGACGGTATCGACTTTAGTACGTTGAGATTGGTGATGTACTGATGTAGCTGAGCTAGCTAGGGCTTTTTTGTAGGGCTTATCGGGATAATCTTTTTTTTGGCAATAGAACATAAACACCCTTTCCTATCCGATCCGTATATATAGCTCCGTCCCTTTGCTAAGGAATGAAACTAATTAAATTCACATGGAAGGAAACAAGGAGCCGTCAAATAATAAACAAATTAAATTCACATGCATGCAAATATGCAATCGATCGGTGGGTCGATGAAAATTAATGAATTGCATAAATAAAGCCTTCACTTGGGACAAAACGGTTTCAATAGAATTAAAGGTATGCATGCATTTACGTAGTTTACATTTACACTACTAGTTTGGTTACGTCATCTTGTATACTCTCGATCACTAGTTAAGAGCGAGATTATAACATTTTCCAATATTTTCTCTTTAAAAGGCATTTATGTTTAAATATAGAAGCAATAAACTCATCTAAACACTTTACATCAAATTTGAATTGTCTCGTTTAGGAGATATCTCTATGCATATATTCAGGGGCGGACCTAGGGTTTGGCTACTCGGGCTATAGCCCGAGTAGTTCTGTCAAATAGAAATTAAGTGCAATATGTTGCATGTATATGTTGCAGCTGAGTTGGTTGTATCCCTTCCCATCACGAGGAAGGACGGGGGTTCGAGCCTCTCTGCCAACAGTTTCAGTATTTTTTTGCTATACCAGCTCTTTCTAAGAACTGTCTTTCTTATGCTTTTCTTATATTTTACTCCATAGTGTGTATTTTAGAAAATTATTTTTATACGACAATCAATTTTAATACTCCCTCCGTATTTATAGGTTCCCCCATTTTTAATATAACATTACTGACATATATTAAACAAAGTGAACGAACATATAGATACGGAGGGAGTATATTTTATGATAAAGGAAAAAAATACTCGTATATTTAAGTCGAGTTATTAAGTACTAGTATGATATAATGATCATTAATAGTACGAAATACGATAGTAAATTGAAAAAATTAAAGTATACGGGGAACTAATTACTACTCTTTCCGTTTCGGTCATTTGTTGCCCTTTGATTAAAATATTTCTTACAAATAATAAAATGGACAACAAATAACTGAGACGGAAAGAGTAGTAATTAGTTCTCCGTATTCTTTAATTATTTGTAATGAGTATTTTAATTAAATGACAACAAATGACTGAGATAGAGAGAGTATTTCTAAGTTATTACACATATTTTTCAACCCAAATTCTCATGTGAGAATTGATGAGACGGTCTCACAATGCGATTATTGTGAGTATGTTTCACCTGAGACCTCCTATATTTTATATTCATAGTCATTTGGGAATATAATATTTAATTACATTATCACTCGGATCAGATTATATTTTTGTGTCGATCATCTAGTATTTGATAATAAAAGTCAATATTCAATAGAATACTATATTTCGCGGACATTTTTTTTATTAACATGTTTCGATCATTCGTAAATCCAGCCCCATATACATTTCATTTCTGGGTCCGCCCCTGCATATATTGAATTATTGACTAAAATAATACTTGTAAAACTTTTCACTGAGAATATTTGTAAAATTAATAAATAATGAATTCTACTCGGACTCTTTTTGCATAGTACTTTAGATTTTGAAGTAATATTTACAAAATTAAAGATTTAAATTATATTTTAGACTTCAATAATTATTAAATACAAGGTATAGATGATTGAAGGTTTGTATTATTTTCAAGTTCGTGGCGAATACTCGTACTTGACAATTTAATTCTTACAAAAAAAACGTAAGTTGTTTTTACGCAATGTGATGTATTAATATTTTCTTAAAATAACATTTATAAAGTCAGCAAATCACATAATATTTTATATCGTGATTATTAGATAATTACTACCCCTTCGTTCCAATGAATTGTTTGCCTATTTCATATTGTTGGGGCGTCTCAATGAATTGTTTGTCTTTCTATTTTAGGAATGTTTTTTTATGTGTAATTTGACTCTTGGCTCCACATGTCACCATCTAATTGGATCTCTTGCTCTTTGTGTCAAAAGCAAAGGCAAATAATTCATTGGAACGGAGGAAATATATATCTAAACAACTTATTTTCAACAATTTATTAGTTTGCATATACCATAAAAATTCTTAACAAAATATTTCGGAACCATATTATTAAAGAAAACATATCTTTCAATTATTGATAACCTATATAAGTCGCGCATCTACGTTGGTATTATAAACTATCAATAATCAACATGACAAATAATCGAGTTGGGGTTTTCTTTGATATTTATTGTGAATAATATGTATCAACCTCGAATCCTCCCTTCCCTCTAATATGATTTATGATGCGACTAAGTCTGCCTTTTTTTTTTTACCAACTGTCTATATGACACAATCTTTCATAACTATATATATTCATGATTTTGTAATTGAGTTGGACAGTCAACCGTACAACTATGTGATACGGAGTATTATTTATTTTTAAAAAATCCGCGTGTAAAGGATAGCTTGCATCGATACTGCAAAACATCAAATAGATACAGGTTATTTGACTAATAAACATGAATTTTACTGTTAAGTTGAGTGATGTCTATTGTCAAATACTTGCACTTGTAGTTCGAACAAAGTTGCGAATTTATGAGGCCAAATCGAACATGCACAAGATAGCAAAACTAGAACTCTTTGTCCTTTGATCTACTAAGGGGCCGTTTGGTTCGTAAAAGGGTATGAGAATGGAATCAGGAATCAAACCAGGATGGTATGGGTTTGTAACTTGATTCCTGAAACTTGGGGGGGTTTGGTTCATTTTTTAGATGATTGAGATTCAAATCCGAAATTCTAATTTCTTTTTTAAAATTATATTTAATAATTATATTTTAAATATATAAAAATTTATATCACTGACTATATAAAATCTAAAAATTTAGCTTGAAAGAAAAATTAAAACAACTCTTTTTAGCGATATAAAACACTGAGTTACATTAATAAAATTTTAAACTAATTTTTTTTAGTATTTTAAATTAGTGTTTTTCAATAAAATATTTCAGTTATAATATTTCAACAAAAAAAATTGGAACAAATTCTTTCGGAAAATCAAACAAAGTTTGATTCCAAGGGTATGAATCTCATACCCACCTCCTCCCTTGGGTATGAGAAATTCATACCATGAGGGTTTGAGGTATGGGTATCGAAATGAAAAATTTGTCAACCAAACACGAAGTATGGGTTTGGTTCCTTCTAAACTCATACCTCATACCTAAATTGAGTGAACCAAGTAGCCCCTAAGTGACTTCTTTTCCGTAGGTCGTCCTTCCCCCACACAACAAAATTATGTCTTCTAATGATAATCCTAATAGTTTGGCGCCGGTTCGCACTAGTCTAACTTCTGAGGCTAAGTCGCCAGAAATTCGTATGGTTTTGGAACAGAGACTTTGGATTGAATAACAACCGCCCCTCCTTTCTCGTGTAAAAGTGATCAGAATTCCAACTGATGTCTATTTAAAATATCACCAGGTAGTATCGATTTAAAAAAAAAACGATGGGTTAAGATACTGTAACACTCCAGCCACCACTT
Source organism: Agrostemma githago (assembly GCA_958450325.1). Lineage (NCBI taxonomy): Eukaryota > Viridiplantae > Streptophyta > Magnoliopsida > Caryophyllales > Caryophyllaceae > Agrostemma > Agrostemma githago. Next base: position 72,063,516 of record OY288247.1, on the reverse strand, counting down.
GAGAACCGGGTGTCACGTCTGACGCTCAACAGGTTTTGTACTACAGACAAATACGGGTCTTTTCTAGCGCATTTTAACTGTGGAGTTCTTTTGCATGAAAAACCAGAAAAGAAAAAGTGTGCTTTGTTGATATGAATAGTACTATCAATTCTTTTAAGCAGTACTCATCTGAACACCTTAAACCATATCCAATATCAAATCCAATATCCTCTTAACTCGACTTATTATATCACCTCCATTTAAGAAAGCAATGTCCACGTTTCTTCCAGAAGCTTACTGGAGTCAAGCCCCAGGATTCTCCCTCGGTAGGTGGGTGACCAGGGTACTCCTGATCACATAATCACCGTACCACACAGTCGTCGACCTAGCTTTGATAGCATTTGTAACACATCAGCCACCACTTGAGGACCGTACCGGGTGTCACGGCTGACGCTGAACAGGCTTTGTAATGCCTCACAGACCAACGCAAGTCTTTTCTAGCGCATTTTGTTCTCACTCATGCACATCCCGAAAACCTTCCTAGGAGGTCACTCATCCAAAGAGACTACTCTCATCCAAACACGTTTAACTGTGAAGTTCTTTTGAATGGAAAACCAGAAAAGAAAAGTACATTTTGTTTATCTGAGTAGTACTATCAATCCCTTTAACCACTCATCTAAGCACCTTAAACCATATTCAATATCATAATCAATATCATCTTAAACTCGGGGTACTGCAAATAAATAAATATATAAATGGGATCAGGAGAGTTTGGTGAGAATTGGGAAGTTGGGAAGTTGTATTGTTGGCCATTGATCTTGGGTGAAATGAATGGCTTAAATTAGATTAAAAAAAAGGAAGGGAAAAGGTGCCTGACAGCAGAAGTACCAACTAGCAGCAGTGATTTGCCCCCTCCCTCTCACTATCAATCACTCTCTCTAATTCATACCAAACCCTCCATTTATTATCTATACAATTTAATCAAACCACTCCCTCTCTAAAATTCAATTAATACTTTTCTTTGACATACCTTTTTCAATTATTCAACCTTCATTCATGTACATCTCCATCTTCAAGTTTCATTCATCCTACAAAAAAAGAGCAACTTCATCTTCAAGCTTCATTAATCCAACAAAAAAAAAAATCTTCATTTTCAAGCTCCGTTCATCCAACTTCATTCATCCAACAAAAAATATTCTAATTAATATGATCTAGTTGAAAATATTATGTTAAAATAATGTCAGGAAATGAATTGAAAAGGAAGGGATTGGGAAAGGTATGAGGGAAGTAATGTCAGGAAGGGATTGGGAATAGTTAATGAGAGGAGGGTGAGGAGGGAAGTATTGTCATAGGGCTGAGCAAAACCGGATATCCGATCCGGTTTGCAAAACCGGATCGGATATCCGGTTTTAAAATCCTAAAATTTCACTATCCTGATCCGATCCGAAAAAAACCGGATATCCGGTTTCCGGATATCCGGTATCCGGTTTTGATGTTTTTTTTATTTTTCATTTTCCTTTTAAGTGCACATAGTCCGATTTTTGATTTTAAGGCCTTATCGAACGTTGCGTTAATTGTTATACCAAAATAATACGTAAATAAAAAAATCTAAAAATAATTTAATTATTACAATCATCCCAAATAGTCTAATACGACAAATATTCTCCGATAATAGTCAATTAGTCATAGCAATCCGTCTACTTTCTTCAAACAAGAAACAAGCATGCTTTCTTCTCTTGTCTATTTTTTCTTCAAACCGCCTAACCAAGCTTCAACTCTTCAAGGATCCATCCTTCAACATGAACATCAAGTCAAACAATGTCATCAAACGCATAAAGAAACAATTAAGAAACTACAACCAAAAAAACAGAAACATAAACAATCGAACCATAAAGAAACAATCAAAATCCAATCGAACCATAAGTAATAAGGAAACAATCAAACAAAAATGAGTTATGCACAAATCAGCCTAAAACTCCAAAACAGCAACAAAAACGAGTTATACACAAATCACTAAATCAGCCCAAAACACCAAAACAACAACAATCGACAGAAATGAACAATCAAACAAAGACGAGTCATACATGAAACGTGAAAACGAGAGAAACTTAAAATCAACAATGACGGCCTGATACTACTGATTGTTGGAGAAAACGACGGAATGATACGACAGGTCGACAGCCTATGTATTGATTGGGGTGGTATCAGCCGCATTTTAGGGCTGAAAATCTGAAATTGGGTGGTATCCGTCTATCCGACGGCCGGAATGACACGGCTCTGCAACATCCACGGAAAGAAGAACAAGGGCTGCTACCTCTATCAAAATTAGGCGAAAACAAGTGACGAAAACGAGCAAAAACAACAAAAAAAATGAGAGCGAGATGCCGAGATTTACCTTTTCAGATTGTTAGAGATGAAGGGTTGATTGTTACTTTGTTAGAGATGAAGTTGTTAGTCTTAGAGTTAGAGATACTGAGATGGAACATGGAAGTCTGAAAGAAAGAGAGAGTTAGGGTTTTTTTGTGTGAATGGGGCGGAAGAACCGAAGAATGAGGGAATGGGAGAGGGAGAGTGACTGAAATGGGCTTTTTTTTTTATTTTCAATCCAATTACATTTTTTTTTTAACAATTTTTAAAAACCGGATCGGATACCGGATATCCGGTTTTCAATTTTGCCGATCCGTATCCGATACGTTTTTTCATAAAACCGTATCGGATATCCGGATTTTCGTATCGGATATACGGAAATCCGTATAATTGCAACCGTATACCGTATCGTATACGGATAATAAAACCGTATCGGATTTTTTTGCTCACCCCTAAGTATTGATAGAAGTGATTAGTGATGTTTGATGGCTGATGGCCGCAGCATGTCAGTCCCCCCTTTTTTTATAGTTGAACCCCATCCATCCACCATCCATCTTAAGATGAGTGGAAGGTGGGGATTAACAAAACCATTTGTCGTTTTGGTGCCATTTGCGAAAGCTTTTTCCACTTTTAGTGGTGGTTTGAAAGTATTTATGCGGAATGGTTCCACGTCATCGGTTTTTTTTTAAAGTTGCAGGACTGTACCGCTGTGGAGGACAGCGGTATACACCTGCTACGAAATCACCCAAACACCCCCCACAGATCAGAAGCTACTGATCTTTGGGGGAAATTTTGAGAAAATTAGTACAGGTTTATACCGCTGTCTCCCACAGCGGTACAAACCTGCAATAAAATCACCCAAAACCCCCATAAATCAGTGGCTACTGATATGTGGGGGTTAATTTTTTCAAAATATCCGCAGTTGCATACCGCTGTCCCCCACAACGGTATGCCACTGTAGCAGAATATCTGCACATTACTAACCATTGACGTCTGAGATTTGTTTTAAACAAACTAGCATTATAGCGCTGTCCTCTACAGCGTTAAAATGCTGCAGCTATCCAATACAGTAGCCAATATGCGCGCCCGACTTTTCATTACAATCCTGCAGTCAATTTCGTAATAGACAATAATCAAACACCATTTTCACCCCAAATATATAACTTCCATGAATTACTCCCATTTCCGTCGAATACACCCCTCATTCCAACAACAATTCTCGAATATAGCAGTAAAAGTTCATAGACAAATTAAAATTTAGAAAATAATTCGACATTGGTTAGAAAATAATTATAAGTTTTGCATTGTTCGATAGCAAATCTTAAACCTATCCTCGGTTCCCACGACCTCTTTTCGTCCTTGTTGAGGATTCTCCATCTTCCGTGTTCCTAGTGGTTCGAGATGCCAGTTGTCGAAAATCATACCTCAGCGGACTTTGACTAGTTATTCCATCGTCTTCTTCTTCATCATGTTCGCCTTCCTCTTGTTTGCCTTCTTCTTGTTCGTCTTCTTCTTGTTGAGTGACGACTGACGCCGTAATATCCAGCAGATGAGCTTGCCTAGAGTTTTGTAGTGACGTTAGCGCCATTGATTGCATGCCGTGCAACATCCTTTCCCAGTTACATGGTGTATCATCGTTGCATTGACCGAGCATGGTGGTAGTGGAGTTGTAAGTGTAAACGCTCGTCCGTGTCTACAAATTTTGGTTCATAAAAATGTTAGAATACAATAATAAACATTTCAGCTGAAGTTACTAATTAAAAATATAAAAATTTAGGGAAAAACAACTTACAAGCTCTTCATAATCGGCGCCAGTTGGATGGTAGTAATGATGTTCGGCGTAGTCTTCATTAACCTTAGCGCTATTCGGACTAATGATGAGCCTCGTTCTTTTTTGTACCATTTCATATATGGATCTCGTGGATGCATCAAGCCTTGATAAATACCGGTATCTTGCACTACCTTATTCATACGTTCTGTCCATCTTTGAACAAGGGCTATGTGGTAAAGGTGGAACTCATCAATCCATCCCCTCCGCTCTATGTTATGTAACTCCATGTCTGTATCCTTTCTTTTTGGAATTGGTTGATTCCATCCAAATTGCCTTAAACAACGTTGAGGTAGATGCCACTCAACCGCCTCAAAATGGTGCATCGGAGCTATCACAGGCCACTCATCCCTATTCTCAGTGCAAGACGGTCGCAACCGTGATAATATATCCTCTCTATAGGGTTGCCATGTAAATTGGCATTCTTCCATCCTATCGAATGCGTCCCTATATTGCACCAACGAAACCCTATGGTCTAAGTAGGAACGTTCTACACGTAACCATCTACATCCTAGTGGGTCTACACCATGGTCAAATTGTTGGCCTAACGGTTGTAGATGATGCAATTGTTCATGCAATACAGGCCTTCCAAATGTGATGCGTTCCCATGCCCACAATTGTAGGAGTATCAAGACACCACCGATCTGTTTGGGCCATTTCTCACTTGTTGGTAACCTAGTACTCACTCGACACATATTCCTATATAACCATGCCAACGACGCACTACCCCAGCTATATGAATCGACGTGAGTTAAATCTTCTATCAAGGGTAAATACATCAGATGCACCCTATTACCCGACTTATCAGCAAATAGCACGGTACCAAACATATACAAAATGTACGCTCTTATAAATTGAGCGATTTGTGCTTCGCTTGCGTTAGGGGGTAGTACTTGAAAGTTTTGAAACAACCAGGTTAATTTTACGGAACCCCCCCTAATATCTTCCCCCTGAGGTCTTATTATACCTAAAATATTTTCAGCAAGGGTTGCCCAGTTTAGACCAATGCACCCCGTTACGGGTCTCCCAGTGACTCTCAAACCTAACAAGACGTTGACGTCTTGTAACAAAATAGAGACCTCTCCAAATGGGAGATGAAAGGTATGGGTCTCTTGTCTCCAACGCTCAACTAGTGCCGTGATCAATCCCGTATCTAGTGGAACGAAACATAGTCGATGTATGCCCCAAAACTGCGTACCTCGAAGAAAATGTAGAACGCGTAAATCGGGTTGGAAATGGGAGCCCAATTTCAAGTGGGAACGGCAAGCCAACTCACCCATTTCCTAATAAAGAAATATGTAATATATATTACCACAAATGTTGAAAAACGTATAAAAATAAATTGGGAAATTCTATGTCGTAGAAATGATTACCTCTCCCTCCCAAATCGCATTGCTTCTATGGTAAGCTTGAAGTGTCAGTAGACTCTTATTAATGGGTCCGGGATCCATATCACCTACAAATTTATCAATGAATATACAAATTTGTCCAATAAGAAAAAATTATAGAATATATGAATTAAAAACCAAAATTAATCTCCATTACATTTTGAAAAACTGCGTCAATAACAACGTACTTTGGATTACAACCTATTAAACATTCACTATTAATTGAAATTGATGACTAATTAGACAATTGAAGACATCGACGAACTTCCCCTTGAAGGGCATGAACGTTTGTTATGACCATGATTGTGACATAAACTGCATGAGTTTTTTGTCTTCGGTTTCTCATCCATTTCATTTTTGATTCTCTTCGACTTTCGCCTGCCTCTTCTTTCCTCCTCATCAAGTTCACGTGGAATAAGCTTAGGCCCCGTCCATGTTTTCCAATATCCCATATCCGGTAGAGGATGAAATTTGGACCGGTAAGTACTAAGATATTCAACCGATGTGTAACAACGGTCAACATATTGGTCGTAGCTAATTTTTTTTGTCCTACACACGGCCAATAGATGAGAGCATGGGTGGTGGAAGAGTTGCCACTTGCCACAAGTGCACGTTTTTCTTGTAAGGTCCACCTTTTACGAATTGTGACCCAAGTTGTTCACCCTATCACCACGTTGACTAACAACTTCATATACACCTAGTCCGACATCAAAGCACGTAACTTTGTGATGAGCGGCATTGTCAATGTACTTCTTCAACGTCTCCTCAATCTTCGGAGAGTAGAGTAACCCATCTTCCATTCTAGATTTGGCGAACTCACGCCTCTCAACAAAGTACGAATTAAGGCGATAGAATGTTGTCTTCGCAAGATCGGTGACCGGCAGAAAGCGGCATCCTTTCAGGACACCGTTGAAGCATTCAGATATATTAGTAGTGGTTACACCATATCTATAACCACCATCATGAGCCAAAGACCACTTAGCTAACGACAACCTTTGTAATACCGCTCTACAACCCGCATCCATAACCCCAATCTTCTCCATCCCGATATTAAACTTACGTTTTTGATTTTGAAAAGCAGTCCAAGTAAACTGTTTTTTCAAAGGTTTGCTCTTATAATTCTTACTAATGTTAGAAGCATGGTGTCTAATACAAAACCTATGATATGCCTTGGGCTCATACCAACCATTCCCAGGTGTATTCATTGTGTTTAAAATACCCGCATGTCGATCGGAAATGACACATAAACCCTCACGTTTAGTGACATAACGCCGTATACAAGACATGAACCATTGCCAATTTTCGACGTTCTCCTTATCAACAATACCAAAAGCTAAGGGAAAGATTTGGCTGTTGGCATCTACACTAATGGCCATTAGAAGGTTACCTCGATATTTTCCATACAAATGAGTTCCGTCAATCGAAATAAGAGGCCTACAGTGTTTGAAGCCTTCGATAGAAGGACCAAAAGCCCAAAAAGCTCGATCAAAATACTCAACATTTGGTGTACCGGTCGGTGATGTGTTAATGTATACAACGGTCCCGGGATTAGCTTCCTTTAAGGCATCTAGGTAACGTGGAAGAAAATCATAAGACCCCTCCCAATCACCAAAAATATCAGAAATAGCCTTTTGTTTAGCATACCACGCTTTCATGTATGAGACAGTGTAACCATATTTGAGTTTGACAGCACATCTAAGGACACTAACTTTGACCTCCCAATCCGCTTCCACTAGTGGCCTAATAGCACGACCGATAAAGAGTCTTTTCAAATTTAGATGATCACGTAAAACTGTTTTACCAACACAAGATGGGTGATGTGGACCTTTGTAGGTAACAATAGTAAAAGCCTCAGTGACATCATCCTTTTTAGAAGCTCTCAAATACCAATTGCAAGCTTTTGGTTTTCTACCACATTTTTTATAGGAAACGGTATATGGCTTAGATTCAGTGGTAACAAATATTTGATTCGTAGACACGTGATATACTGTCACCACATCACATAAAACATTTTTATTAGTGAATATTTGCCCCTTGGCAAATTCACATCCTTTAACATAAGGAACCCCCAAACTTGTACACCAACTATTTACAAGTTCTTCATCAATTTCATGAATCTTTGTAAACTCAAGATTAGGTGCACTAGAAGTAACGAGGTCTCCTATGTCATCATCGTCACTATTATCAACATCATTTGTAAGCAACCCATCCTCATCACCCGACTCATCCTCATCTCCCGACTCATCCTCATTTTCAAATCGCTCATTATCAATATCATTAGTAGACAACGACACAAACCTCTCCACATTAGTTAGCATAGAGGTAAAAGAGGTATTAGTTTGAAACGGAGATTGATTTTCTATCAACAAGGGTTGCTCAACGGGTTCCAAATCGATGAACAAATCCATTTGAGGAGCTTTAATTTGAGCAACACTAGCCCACATTGACTCTAAACCTCTATCATTTCTTAAGGCTAGCAACCTAAACCCACCTCTAACAATGGAAAATTTCATCCTTACTTTCAACCAAAATTTAGTCATATCAATCTCCATGATCTAATATAACCTACTAATGAGCTCATCATAAGTAATACTCTTACTAACCGTAAGAAAATCTTGCCCTCCTCCTTCATAATCTACCTTTTCACCATCACAAACAACATTTCCACCCCCAATGACAAATAAATGGAAATTTTAAATTTTCCATTACTAAATGTAAACAAAGATAACACAAAGAAGCTAATAAACAATCAAATTAGTAACTTAAATCAAATTTCTTACTCAAATGCAAGTAATGAACCAAACCCTAAATTACAAAAAAGGTGGAGAATTAAACAAATTAATAAAAAATTAGTACCTCTTGTAAAGAATTAATCCCAACAAACTCGAATTGGACAAGATTAAGAGAGATTTAGGACGAAATTTGAGAGTTTTTGGTGAAAAAATGGGTAAGGGTGCGATTTTAGGGTAATCGAAAATTTGGATTTTTTTTTTGAGTTTGGGTAAGTGGGAATGATGATAGGGTGAGTCGGGTATTATTAAGTGCTACAGTGGCATACCGCTGTGGGGGACAGCGGTATGCAACTACGGATATTTTGAAAAAATTAACCCCCACATATCAGTAGCCACTGATTTATGGGGGTTTTGGGTGATTTTATTGCAGGTTTGTACCGCTGTGGGAGACAGCGGTATAAACCTGTACTAATTTTCTCAAAATTTCCCCCAAAGATCAGTAGCTTCTGATCTGTGGGGGGTGTTTGGGTGATTTCGTAGCAGGTGTATACCGCTGTCCTCCACAGCGGTACAGTCCTGCAACTTTTAAAAAAAACGATGACGTGGAACCATTCCGCATAAATACTTTCAAACTACCACTAAAAGTGAAAAAACTTTCGCAAATGGCACCAAAACGACAAATGGTTCGGATTAACACTAAGCAACTCTTTGGAGAGTTAGTAACTCCCTTGATCTCACCTCTTTCTCTCTCTCTATATGTATATATATAATCATGTCATGTACTCCCTCCGTTCAAATCCAAAGTGCACATATATTTCTTTTTTTGACACTATTCACAATTAAAGGCAATTTTCGATATTCTTGACAATCTATAAGAACAAATATAGTCATGTGGGATCTGGTTTGATTCATCTTTATGAGTAGGTTAAGAATATCAAGTTTTTATAATTTTGTAGCCAAAGATGCTGCATTCCAGAATAAAAACGACTGCTATTTCAATGTATTCTTACAGTCAAAGGAACAAAAACAATTTTACGGACCCCCACGCTTTACGACTACGCCATATTGGAAATAATTAAGGTCCGCAATAGCATATACAATATCACGGACCTTGACCATTTCAAACGTCGACAAGTCTTTATGTTTCACAAAGCAGGAAATCGCCCCCATGATCTAAGACTTAAACCATATTAGAAATGATTGAGGTCCGCAATATACGAAAACAATGTCACGGACCTTGACCATTTTAAACGTCGACAACCTTTGTGTTTCCAAAAAGAATGTTCCTAAGTAACAGATGATATTCATGAACAATCCTCCTCGGCAATCCCTGCCGGGTCCTCCTCCTCCTCCTCCTCAACATCAACAGGTGGGTACTCAGCAAATGGGTTGGGGCAGTTCCTCTTGTCATGGTGCCCCATCCTCTTGCAGTTCTTACACAGCCGTTTAGGCTTGGCGGCAATTGCAGCAGCCTTCGCCTTAGAAGAAAGCATCCGCTTCCCACTGCCCTTGTTCTTGGCTTTCTTCGGGGGCAATATGGTTATTTCAATTGAGCTCGTACAACCGAGGATCTCCTCTAATTCTTGCGTCTTGCTACAAGGGCCAGCAGAGACAATATCGGACCTGAAGTCGTGAATGACGTCAGCTAGATTACTAACGTCTTCCTTACCCATTTTGCTGACATGAATGACGGTCTCATAGAACTCCGAGAACAGCCTCGTGACTGTAACAACCTTCTCATCGCGTAGGCGACTCTCTGACAGGGGACACGCATTAACATTACGTAGAGCATCCTTTGTCCATCTACATGCCACGTACCGTTCCGGGATCGTCTCCCGTCCTTTCGAAGAGTATATCCAAATGGCGTGCCTGCAAAGAATTTCATACCGACAGAACTTCCTCCAAGTACACCTGACCTCACAGGTACCTGCGAGTGCATTAAAAAACACATAAAGAGTGCGACTGTTGACCGTACAGACGGTGGCTACGCAACGTACGTGATGAGACTCCGTAAAGGTATGATCACAACCTTGACAGGATACAGTCACACCCATTATGCTGCATAGTCACAGTCCTTACGACGCAGAATCAAATGAATTGTGTTGTACAATCACACGCACCGCGTTCTAGAGTCGCACCCTTTATTGTGTACAGTCACATTCAATGAATTATGGAAAAAAAACTCGTTACGTTTAGAATCAAAACGTTTAGATCATATACTATGGCTACACGAAATGGACAGTGACTTTCTATGCCAGTACCTGGGTTGTATTCAACAATGTAGTTGCGGTCCCGGATGGAGTCCAGTACTGTTGTCACTTCGATCCCGTCCTTTTCCTGATACCCACGAACGCTGCACGTGTACAGCGAAAACTTAACCTCTTCCTGAAAGTGTGCAAAGGCCACGTGCGTGTACACCCTTGCCGCGTGGCTCTCCATCGGATTCGTCGATCCAATTTTGGGGAATGACTGCCGGTTATCGTTGTCTAGCCTCTTCTGCATGTTCCTTTGTTGGTCCATCGCACTTTCGAAACGCATCCAGAACTGGACCAACGTACCATTGTTGTCTTCAAACTTTTTGAAGAAACTGTTCTCACTCTCTGATCTCTGCATTGTCCTCATAATTCCGGACATCCTCACCTCCCTGCAATGCGCGGCGACCCATTTGCTCCTCTCTTCAAACATATTTTCGAACCATTAAATCCCAACAGCATCATGGTCGATCATAATCCGCCCCCACCTGTCGTCGAACTCCGACGCCAAGATGTCATCATCCCATATAATTGCATTGAGAGCTTTTACAAAGTCCGAGGCCTCCTCTCTTGATCTGCCGTACTTTGTTGGAACCTTGTTCATGATGTGCCACGTGCAGCACCGTTGGTGCGCTGCTTTGAATATTTCGGGGACGGCTTTTAAAATTCCGGGATCCTGATCTGTAATGATATAACACGGTTCCTTCCCGCCCATGGCTTCCAGAAACCGGGAGAGGACCCATATAAATGACTCGTAGTCCTCCTTAAATAGCAACGCCCCACATAACGTGACAGACCGTTTGTGGTTGTCCATGCCAGTGAACGGTGTGAACACCATGGAATACACGTTGGTTCCGTACGTTGGGTCGAACGAAACTGCATCCCCGAATGCCGCGTAATTCCTTCGAGCTGCACCATCCGCCCAAATGACCCTGCGTAAACTTCCGTCTGTATCCACATCGTAGTCAAAGTAGAAATCCTCCTGACTGTCCCTCAAACTCTTGAACCGGTCTATGAACAACTGACCATCCTGCTCGTGGACGAAGCACTTGACGTCCCTCCCCCAGTTCTTGAAATCAACCAACGATGCTCCGATGTTCTGATATCCGCCCGACAACTCCTTGCACATCCTGTATGTTCGAGTCGCCCCGATCTTCAGCTGCACACACAAAAATGCAACTGCATTGGTCTCGCACAGTTGGCAGTCAACCATACACTAACAACATTGTTGACAGACATTACGCACCCTCGAGTTGCAGACGATCATCTCATTGTGATATCTTGATAGATTTCGAGATGACTTTTGAAACTCTCTGTCCTTGACCGTCACAAGATCGTGGTTGTGTTCCTTGATGAACTCTTCAATATAAAACCCCCCGATCATTGCACAGAGCCTAATTCTTGCTCCACATTGCGTCCTCGTCGCCTTCGTAATCCTTTTGGGTTCGTACGATCCCACATACTCTTGCCCCTCCTTCTCTCCCGTGCTCGAAAGCTTCACCATGCTCTGGCTGGCTGTTTTGCCCTCCTTGTTACAAGCCAACAATTTCTTCTTGATCGAACCATCAAATGATCTAGTTGTCATGTACCTCTTCGCCTCGAAACCAAAATAAAATGCGTAAGCTTGATAAAACTTGAATGCTCCATTGATGTCCACGAACTTCTGCCCTACGTAAGGGACAATCACTGTGTCTTCAGCTGGCATATAGGTTGGAACAAAAAACAAATTATCAAAGGTTGGACACAAAAAACCCCTAAATTACACACTATCAATCTTGCAACGCACGCATTCATCTCTGACCTTATTGAAGTGTGACTTTTCTCAACAACGACTGTGACTTTGCGCGTATAACAGCATGATTGTTAGAGCTTAACACCCGCACCGCATAACAAAAGCAAGTACAACTACAACCCAAGATGCAATACCAACAATAATAAATATATATATATATTCTCAACAACAAAAAAACACCCACAATAATAAATATAACAATGATAAGGAAACAAACATATATATTTTGAATAGTAAAGCAACTTCAACGTAATACAACTACGCCTACAGCTAAAACTACAACTACATGCAACCAACAAAATAATAATTTGCCTTGATTAATATCCACAACAAATAAGAACTACAAGTACAACTACAAACCAATATGCAATACTCAACAACAACAACAAAAAAAAATATACAATGATAGATATAACAAAACAATGTTCGACTGCACATTTTCGTGACTCTTCTCATTTAACAAACCAAATATATATGTATATATCCATCTTACCTCCTGCATGTTGCCCAGAAATATCCCCCCTCTATATAAAACTACAACTACATGCAACCAACAAAATAATAATTTGCCTGCATGTTGCCCAGAAATTTTCAACTGCACATTTTGATCATCGCGTGGTTCTTCGAGGAACAACACCATTAGAGCATAAAGACGTACTGCAATTTACGAATTAGGGTTTAGTTATTCTGAATAATGGTATAGATAGAGGGAAGTTTTTTTTATTAAGGATAAATTTTGAATTTTAGTGAGAGCTTGGTGAGAGATTTGGGATGATTTTCAAATTTTGGTGAGGGAGTGAATTTTGTTGATGGAAAGGGTGATAGATTTAGTGATAGGAATGGTGATTGCATGCTGTACTTTTGCCCTGCTGCTTGTCATTCACGGATATATTCTCCCTTTTTCTTTTTTTTTTGATTAATCTTAGTCATCCATCCAAACCAAATCAAGGGATCAAGGGAGTTTGGTGAAAAGTGGGAAGTTGGGAAGTTGTGTTTTTGGCACTTGATCTTGGGTTGAATGGATGACTTAGATGGATGATGTAAAAAAAAAAGAAAAAAAAAAAGAAAAGGAGACAACAAACTGACAAGCAGCAGTGGAGAGAAGGAAGCAACCCTCCCCTCAATCACACTTCGCAGCAGTGGAGAGAGGGGAGCATCCTCTTCACAATCAAACTCTCCCTTCTTCATTACTTCCCTCCTCTCCTTTTCAATTCATTTCCCTAATTCAATTCATCTCTCCCTAACAAAACTTCATCAAATAAGCTTCATTAATAACTCCGACCATACTCCGTCAACAACTCCGATCATACTCCGTTTTTAACACAACATGACGGATAATTATACCAAGGTATGTTTATGCATAAACTTTGATCATCTTCATTTTTTTTAGCTTCTTATTCATCCTCATCTTCATTTTCGATCATCTTCATCTTCTTCAAACTTCTTTTTATTTTTCATATCTTTTTTTTTTGGTATTTATAAAATTATTCATCTTCATTATCTAAAAAAAAAAAAGAACAACTTCATCTTTAAGATGAAGTTTGAAGATGAAGTTGTTCTTTTTTTGTGGGATGAATGGAGCTTGAAGATGAAGATGAAGATGAACAAGTCATTTAGTGCGTAATGTTTTTGCAGAATTGCAAAGTCACACTCATTATGCTGTACAGTCACACTCATTATGTTGTAGAATCACGCAGATGTACACTCATTGTAGTCACATATTCAGTTGTATAGTCATACTCATTATGTTGTATAGTCACACTCGCTATGTTGTAGAATCACGCAGCTGTAGAATACCTTGGGATTAAGGTATCATTCGTTGAATCATCTTCATCTTCATGCTTGTTTTATTTTTCATACCTTTTTTTGTATTTATAAAATTATTCATATTCATTATCAAAAAAAATGAAGGTTGAATATGGATGAATGGATGTTGAATATATAATGAATGTTTAGATATTTTCATTTTTTTAAAGTCATAGTTGTTCATTCATCTATATATATTCAACTTTTATTTTTTTTTTGGATAGTAAAGATGAATAATTTTATAAATACAAAAAAAAAGGTATGAAAAATAAAACAAACATGAAAATGAAGATGGTTAAACGCATGATACCCTAATCCCAAGGTATTCTACAGCTGCGTGATTCTACATAATGAGTGTGATTATGCAACATACTGAGTGTGACTGTACAACTTAAAGTGTGTACTATACAACTTACATTGTGTGACTTTTTTCAGGTATTTTTTTTTATCTACATTCAAGTTTCCACATTCGTCAAATCCCTACTTCCAAACCTCGATGATTTTCAGGTATTTGTTTTTATCTTTTTAGAGCATCTTTAAAATAATTAATCATCTTCATCCTCATGCTTGTTTTATTTTTCATTCCTTCTTTTTTTTGGTATTTATAATATTATTTATCTTCATTATTCAAAAAAAAATGAAAGTTGAATATGGATGAAGGAAAGTTGAATATTTAATGAATGTTGAAATAATCTGCTCTGATTCGTATAGTCACACAGTTAAAGTTGTATAGTCACACTCATTATGCTGTACAATCATGCAATTGTAGAGTCATTGTAGTCATATATTCAGTTGTGTTGTGTGATTTAGATTGATTGTGTGTTTTGTTGCAGCGAAATAGTTGGTGGAAAGAGGAATGTTGGTAAAAGGGGCGGTGGGAAGAAGAAGGTCGTGGAAGATACAACAACCGACCACGTAATTGGACAATGTATTGTTGCGCACGTACCGGAGACCATCGTTAAGCTCTTGTGTGTTTATGTGAGATAAAATATTTGCTTTAGGATGAACGTACTATGTGTAAATGATGTTTAGTGGGTTAGAATGTTTTTATGTTTGACGTACTATATGTAAAGAATGGACTTTGTCCAATGTAAATATATTTTCATCGCTATTTTCTGGTTTCATAATTAATCACGCGAGGTCTATAGCAAAATCACTTATCCTTCCACCTGTGTGACTATACAACATAATCTCTGTGACTATACAACTAAATTATACTCGTACTTATTTACACTTCAATCATCATTAGCAAAGATGATTACATACACTAATCACTGTAAGAATTTGTGTGATTCTACAATACAATGACTCTACAACTGCATGATTGTACAGCATAATGAGTGTGACTATACAACTTTAACTGTGTGACTATACAACATAAACTGTGTGATCCTACAACATAATGACTGTGATCTTACAACATAACGAGTATGACTATACAACTTCAACTGTGTGACTATACAACATAATCTTTGTGACTATACAACTGTGTGATAAAAAGAAACCCTATATTACACACTATCAATCTTGCAACGCACGCATTCATCTCTAACCTTAATGAAATGTGACCTTTCTCAACAGCGACTGTTGAGAAATATAACAATCATAAGTATAACAACCATACAAAATACCAACAATAATAAATATAAAGAAACCATGCTCCAATGGTGCAAAATAACTAAACCCTCTACATCTCCATGCTCCAATGGTGCTGTTCCTTGAAGATTCGTATGTGTTCGAAAATGTCCAATAGAAAATTTTTGTTCAACATGCAGGAGGTAAGATGAGTACATACATATATATTTGGTATCTTGCATTTGGAATTCCATTTTTTTGTTTGGTTTGTTAATTTGAAAAGTTATACAGTTGTAATGTCACAACCACACTCTATATGATGGACAGTCACACAGTTATAACGTGGTAGTCACACTTATTATGATAGACAGTCACACGTTGTATTATGTTATAACGTGATTGTGACAGTCACACTTAATATGATAGTCAGTCACACTTAATATGATAGACAGTCACACTTAATATGTTATAACGTGGTAGTCTACAGCTTCAACTGTGTGACTATACAAATTATAGCATTCATTAAATATTCAATCTTCATTCATTCATATCCAACCTTCATTTTAATCCATATTTAATCTTCATTTTTTTTGGATAATGAAGATGAATAATTTTATAAATACAAAAAAAAAGTATGAAAAGTAAAACAAGCATGAAGATGAAATGATTGTGAAGGTATTCTACAGCTGAGTGATTCTACAACATAAAGAGTGTGACTATACATCATAATGAGTGTGACTATACAACTGAATATGTGACTACAATGAGTGTACATCTGTGTGATTCTACAACATAATGAGTGTGATTGTACAACTGAAAATGTGTGGTCTTGCAATTCTGTAAGAACATTACGCACTAAATAACTTGTTCATCTTCATCTTCAACATTCATTCATCCCACAAAAAAAGAACAACTTCATTTTCAAATTTCATCTTAAAGATGAAGTTGTTCTTTTTTTTGTGGATAATAAAGATGAATAATTTTATAAATACAAAAAAAAATATGAAAAATAAAAAGAAGCATGAAAATGAAGATGAATATGAAGATGATGAAGAAAAAGAAGCATGAAGATGAAGATGAAGATGAATATGAAGATGAAGATGAAGATGATGAAGAAAAAGAAGCATGAAGATGAAGATGAAGATACCTTCGCATGATGATCGAAGTTACTGACGGAGTATGTTGGGTTAAAAATGCAGTATGGTCGGAGTAGTTGACGGAGTATGGTCGGAGTAGTTGACGGATTATGGTCGGAGTTATTAATGGTGTGGTCAGAGTTATTAATGGTGATTATTTGTTAGGGTTTTGTTAGAGAGAGATGAATTGAGTTGAGAAATGAATTGAAAATGAGGGGATTGGGAAGTGTATGAGGGAAGTAATGTAGAGATTGATTTGGGTGAGGGGATGTTTCCCTCTCTCCACCGCTGCTATGTCAGTTCATTGTCTCCTTTTTTTTAATAATTGAACCTCATCCATCCACCATCCATATTAGGATGAATGGATGAAGGGGATCAACACTAAGCAACTCTCCAAGAGTTGCTAACTCCCCTGATCCCCCCTCTCTCTATATATATAGATATATAAATGGGATCATGAGAGTTTGGTGAGAATTGGGAAGTTGGGAAGTTGTATTGTTGGCCATTGATCTTGGGTGAAATGAATGGCTTAAATTAGATTTAAAAAAAGGAAGGGAAAAGGTGCTTGACAGCAGAAGTACCAACAGTAGCAGCAGTGATTTGCCCCCTCCCTCTCACTATCAATCACTCTCTCTAATTCATACCAAACCCTCCATTTATTATCTATACAATTTAATTAAACCACTCCCTCTCTAAAATTCAATTAATACTTTTCTTTGACATACCTTTTTCAATTATTCAACCTTCATTCATCTACATCTTCATCTTCAAGTTTCATTCATCCTACAAAAAAAGAGCAACTTCATCTTCAAGCTTCATTAATCCAACAAAAAAAAAAGAATTTCTTCATCTTCAAGCTCCGTTCATCCAACTTCATTCATCCAACAAAAAATATTCTAATTAATATGATCTAGTTGAAAATAATATATTAAAATAATGTCAGGAAATGAATTGAAAAGAAAGGGATTGGGAAAGGTATGAGGGAAGTAATGTCAGGAAGGGATTGGGAATAGTTAATGAGAGGAGGGTAAAGAGGGAAGTATTGATAGAAGTGATTAGTGATGTTTGATGGCTGATGGCCGCAGCATGTCAGTCCCCCTTTTTTTATAGTTGAACCTCATCCATCCACCATCCATCTTAAGATGAATGGAAGGTGGGGATTAACACTAAGCAACTCTTTGGAGAGTTAGTAACTCCCTTGATCTCACCTCTTTCTCTATCTATATATATATAATCATATCATGTACTCCCTCCGTTCAAATCCAAAGTGCACATATATTTCTTTTTTTGACACTATTCACAACTAAAGGCAATTTTCGATATTCTTGACAATCTATAAGAACAAATATAGTCATGTGGGATCTTGTTTGATTCATCTTTATGAGTAGGTTAAGAATATCAAGTTTTTATAATTTTTGCTAATGTAAATTGAAAAAAATCGATGGTGCAAAACACGTCTCTACAAATGTGCAAAAGAGAAATGTATAGTTTGGATTTAACAACAAACTCTAAGTATCCGATTTCTATTTTTCAACGTACGCTCCTACAAAAAAAAAATTATGTCTCTAACGTTCAGGAGAAACCTATTTTGATTTTTGTACCACCATTACAGTCCCTACCCACCTAGAATTATGATCCAGGTCGAGCTGATATGCAATAAATTCTCTAAATACTCTATTTTAGTTAAATAGCAGGGATAGTTCAGTTGGGAGAGCGTCAGATTGAAGATCCGAAGGTTGCGTGTTTGATCCAAGCTTATAGCATATTTTGTTACCATAACTTAAACATTTTTTAAAGGTACTTCATATTAATTACTCGTATCATTAAACTTTCATCATTATCTTATAATTTCATAATCTTTCTTATGCATTTACTCCGTAATTTGTATCTTCGGTACATGATACATATTTATACTCCCTTTCATCCATTTAATCCTTTACCTGGAGGGTTTCACAATTTGTAAGAAAAACCTGTAAGGAAAAAATTGTGACTTTTTTTTGTAAATAGAGTAAGGATATAAAGGTTATATGGTAAAGTTTTTTACCAAAAGAATAATGTAAAAAATTGATTGGATTGTCCATTTACAATAAGGGTAAAGAATTAAATGGATGGAGAAGTATAATTATGGAAGATACTACTATTAAATATCATGACAATATAGTTTTTGTAAATATACATTTAAATGGCAAGGTAAAACAGTATGCGGGGATAGCTCAGTTGGGAGAGCGTCAGACTGAAGATCTGAAGGTTGCGTGTTCGATCCACGCTCACCGCATGTTTTGAACATATTTTTGTTAACTCCCGTAGCTCGGGATTATATATAATATCAATACAATCGGCCAAAACAAGAGTTCCAATGAGTCTCGGCCTCTCGGGACATTGTCAACCCACGTTCTCCTTCCAAACAACGAACGTAGCAAAAAACTGGGCAAGCTCACGCGTCTCACTCTATTATACGTAATACCAAGTAACATTCTTGAAACAAAGCCTATGTTACATAATTTCGTGGATGATGAGAGAGATTTCTGCGTCCATAGCTCGCCTTGCTCGACATGTCAATAGCCATCTTACAATCAACTTTCAAACACGATCTTCCACTGTCCTCGTCATATAGCTTCCCTCAATCCGTCAAGAATAGCCTCCGTCTCTGCTTCGTTAGCCTCAACCTCCCCTCGCTTCCTTCCACACCCCGTCCCTTCATTCGCCCCTCCTTCATCTCGGTCACCCTCCTAATCACATCACCAATGCTAACCTGTTTGCCATCCAAAACATATTTATTCCTAGCTAGCCCCCCACGTAACCTAACATCAGGGCCGGCTCAAAGGAGTTCAATCCGGTCTAGGAACAGGAGCCCACGAAAAGAAAGTTGAACTCCTCGTGACCATTCGTCATAATTACTAGCGTTAAAAATTATCGAAGTAATGGCAAATTCCCGGATTGTCATTGGAAAGGGGTGAATTTTCGTGTTTGTTCCATTAGCTAAATGTTACATTTATCCATCGTTAAGGATCTCAACAAAATAGCAACAAGTGTCAACAAATATGCTCGAGAATATCACATGACTCTAAATACATGCATGATATACACTAAAATGAAGGAAAATATCGAGAATATGAGGAGAATCGACCATTATCAAGATATGATATGAGTGATATCTTTCACCCGGGGGTCATGCACAACAATCATGATCGAGGTTGACTAAAACTTACACCAATTTCGACAAAAACGCAATAAAACACAAGCTCGTTCTATCTTAGACAATCGCTCACTATGCACTCTCGACTCTATCACATAGTTAAACTGAATTCGCCCTTCTTTGTAACTAAACTCCAACTACACCTATTATGCGAAAACTTAGATTAGTGTCTCGAGTCGGCCTACAACGCACTCCCCAAGTATCCAACTACTAGATTTGTTCTCTAGTCAGACTAGTATACAACAATTTCATGTCTTTATGATATGATGGTACAAGGTCAAAAAGGAAGCAGAAAAGGCCGAGAAAATACAACACTAGTCCCAAAAGTCCGCCTTGTGACCCTCTAAATTTGTTGGTGAATAAATTACAATTACATGTTGCCCAAAAAATATAAAATACCAATATGTACCTAAGACTATCAAGTAGGAGTAATAATTAGTGGCAGGAAAGGGGTAGAAGAGGCCCCAAAAATAATAGAGAAATGCTGAAAATAATTAAAGAGAAAAGGCCTCTATCTTGTACTAAAATTATCTGGAATTTGCCTGCACTTGAGCAACCTCCACTCGCTACTTGAGTTGCATTCACTACCTCTGGTCTCATCTTTCCTTCTCTTTTACTGTCAACACACACTAATACTATTAGCCCAAAAACTATGGAGAGACGATCTCTTAATAAGTTATTGAGATACCACTTTTCAGTACCACTTTATTTGAGACTTCACTACTATCAGAGTATTAGAATGCACACAACTTCACTAGTTTGAGACTTAATCTCGATATATATTAACTAGACCATGACTTAAGGTATTTATTAAAGATGGAAGTGAGCTCGTGCGTCGGGCGGACTGGCACAGCTCGACACGCCATAGGTCGTGAACTATGTCTAGACCAAGACGTGAGAGAAGTAGATTGTGCCTAGCCCGAACACGACCCACTTGGATACAACATGCTTGGGCACGCCTAAAATGCAAAGAAATAAGGCAGGAGTAGGGAAATTGCCTAAGCACGGCATGACAAGCCATGGACAGTGGGTTGTGTTTAGACAGTCATTTCTGTTTGACCGGCACAACATGCATGGCAAGGAACGCACCCTACCCTTACCACAATACCACGCCTAGGCCGTGCCATTTTCTCGTTGGGTCGTGGTGGGCCAACACAAGTCACGACCAACTTTCATTTTAAGTAAAGAAATTGACATGCCAGAAGTTAAATATAGGGTAAGTTTTGGTGTAGAATTAGATGACGAAAAATATAAAAAAAAATAAGTGGAAAAGTAGTACAAGTACTAGGGAGTATATTTTTTACCTTCCGGGAAATATGCAGCTCCCGTGACCTACAAATCCACAGAAATAATAACCTTGAGTATGACATCATCCACATATAATTACCTCCATAAGCATCGTCATTAAAAAAGTGATACTTCATAGCACAATCGGTTCTATAATATAAGACGAGTCTGAAACAATGTAAGACCAACTTAAAAGGGCACTCATCACATTATAAGCATGAAGCATGGTGTTACTAGTTGATCTTTGGGCTATTGTTGTTTTGGGTCAATCCTATCAAATAAGACGGACTTATTTACAAAAAATTGCAAAAAAACAAAGAGAAGAGAATAAAAAGAGAGGCAAATATAAACAAGCAGATTGGGCCAGACTATTTTATATGATTTGCATTTTGCAGTAATGATCTGCACAAAAAGTTGTATGCAGGCAAATGGGCTCCAACACATACCTTTGTGACTTTGTCCGTAGTACAAGACAAACAAAATAATTACAGTAGCACATTTTGAAATCCTAGATATGAAAAGAAAACCCAATAAAGCTTCACCTACTGCTAGTGGAATTTTTGTACGAAATATACCTTCATCCCAATTTTACTGTATTATCCACCAAAATGAGCAAGAAATATGACATTGTGACAATCATATTTTAAAGAGAGTTTCCTATATAACAGTTTCATTCGTATTCGTATGTGAAAGGTCTCACAGTACAAGACTATCTC
Source organism: Agrostemma githago (assembly GCA_958450325.1). Taxonomy (NCBI): domain Eukaryota; kingdom Viridiplantae; phylum Streptophyta; class Magnoliopsida; order Caryophyllales; family Caryophyllaceae; genus Agrostemma; species Agrostemma githago. Next base: position 72,041,462 of record OY288247.1, on the reverse strand, counting down.
GCATGAGATCCAGTGGGTAGTAAAACTGGAATTCCTCATAAAAAGTTGCATCATTTACATTGAGTTCCCTCCAAAATGAGCCTCCACTCCACTCATTAGAAGAGACAGAAAACTTGTGATGTTTTCCCCACATTTTAAGCTCTTGTCTTGTCCAACACAGAATTTGAAATGCCATGCCAGCCATGACGGAGAAGGCTAAGCCACTCAACCATGTGAATACCAATGAAATTACTACAATGCCCATCAGATATTCCCTCCGTATTGAAGAATATTTTAATCAAAGACAAACAAATGAACGAGACGGAGGCAGTAATACTCGCTCTTATTAATGGACTCATAGCTCTTGGCTGATACTACGAAATAAAAACAAATCATTTGTTACTCCTTATCCATTATGTTTTTATATTATCTATTCACGTGGGTGATATTTAACCCGTCAGTCACAAAAGACTTATAGTTACTGCCGATAAAAATACTATGAAATCCCCTTATTCTTAAACTGGCCTACTAGTGGAGCAGTGGTAGTGCATTATCTTTAAACTTTACAACTTAACATTCGTGTCCCAAAAAAAGGGTAAGGAATCATTTTGGGTCCAACTTATCAAGTGTTGCTAAAGTGAATTTTACCAGTAACTAAGATGCTTAAGTGCAGTAGAAATCTTTCTAATACGAGTAGTTTTTACCAACTACAGTGTGTAAATTAGCCTTTATACCCTTCACTTAGCTTTACACTTAGCAACAAGCATCTCACCATGCCTTTACTATAAGCCTACAACTCTACAAGGAGGAGGAGGAGGAGTGAACTCATGGCTAACCAAATTCCTCTTCTTTCACTCCTACCTTACCTACCCAACAACATCTCATCCACTTTATAATAATTTTGAGTAAAAAAATTAAAATTTTGAAGGATTGAATTTAATATATTGATTCTAGACATACGATGCTGGTGCGTTTTATATCTCGAGTTGAAAGCACACATGATCAAGACGAGAAGATATTGTCGACTTGTTAAATTTATACAAACGGTCTTACATGTGACTTAATCTTAATAATGCAGTAGGTTGTTGGATAGAGTTTTGATTGCTAAAAGCTAAATATTAAAAGGGACATGCATGATGTTACAATGCCAACAATAATGTCAAAGGAATGAAATTGGCAGCATTCTAAAAAAGGTAGCTAGTAGAAAATGGTGAGACAACTTACTTGGGTCAGAGGTGGTGATCATGGCAACACCCTTGAAATCACAGGAATCAGCAGCCCTTCCCTCCGTCTGATAATAGCTATCGAATGCATAAGAAGCATGATTTTGGACATTGTTCGGCTGGAAACAAGGCTCCCCGGGTTGGATTTCACTACAGTTAGCCCTTCCTGGGCCACAAGCCCAATCCAGTGCCGTCTGCAGAGTTTTCTTGTCCATCCCATCCATGGCAATGCAATATGTCCGATTTGTCGTGTCATTAGCCAAGAAAGTCCCGCTCCCAGATACGTGTAACAAGTAAACAGGTGTAGCATTCCCGTGAAATAACCCCCAATTGGCTTCTGATATCGGGGATGACCTCAAATCCTCATTAAACAGCTCGTATATATAAGCACTCGAAGTTATCTCAGGGTGAAATGGAGTGCCAAGACGGTCAAAGACATGTTTAATGAGATTGGAATTGTATGTATCCGCGTTATCTAATGTTGCGTAAGGCTCCTTGGAATCTCCTTTGGAAGGCCACCCGGTCTCACTTACAAGCACAACCACGTCGGTAATATTAAGGTTTTTCATTGAGAAATAAGCCGAATCAATCATCGCATCATACACACTCGTGTAGTGAAGCAAAGTATTGGGATCCACCATTTCCTTAGAAGGAGTCAAAGGCTTGAACAAAGAGTTCTCCAATGGCACAACACCCTTATTCTCCATAAAAACATAGTAAGGATACAAGTTCATCATGAGGGGAGATTGAGTCTTGGACAAAAACTTGACAATGGGCAACAAATATTGACTCATGGAGGTATTGAAAAATGCCTGAGAAGGCGGGAATGGGTCTAATATCAACGAAGCGGAATGTGGGGTGGAAACTTTGATGGCATTTTGAAGATTTGAGGCGACAAGTGCATTATACAGTGACTCAATGGCAGGCAGAAGAAGAGGGGCACTCGAGGGCACCGAGGTCAAAACCTCATCCCCCACAGCAATGGCAATGATGGTTGTCTCCGGATAAAAAGCAGCCACATTGCGGCCAATCCAGGCAGCGGCCGTGGCATTTGAGGATCCAATGGCAATCAATTGATTATTGGGCACCCCGATTATGACCCGAATTTTGGTATGTGCAAGTGCTTTAAGCAAATCAGGGTTTGCATCATATATCCTAACATGGCTAATTTTCTGCAATTGAAGAAATGAAACCAAATCTGAAGAGGCTAACAAGTTTGATACATCAGTCCCAATGTTTACTCCAATATAGGGCTCATCTTGCTCTTGAATATGCTGTACATCTGCTACTAATTTCCCTTGAGCTGGAATTTTTACCCAATTATATGCATAATTTGAATCAGTGAGTGCATAATCAAGCCAATAATAAAATTCAAAAGCTCAAACATGAAATCAATTGTAAGACCTTGAGTAATGTAGACATGCTAACAGTTGAAATAATTACATATAATCATTGAAAATGAAAAAAAGCATAAATCTTTGAAGAATTTAGAGAAAAGGGTTGTTGAAGAAATGAAGTGGGTTGGAGTAAAAATACCTGGAAATGGTGGAAGAAGAAAGAGGAAGAAGAGAAGAGGGAGCTTAAAGGAAGCCATGGAAGAAAAGCTTGAAGACAAGAATAATGATATCATCCTCAATGTCAGGCTCAACATCAGAAGCTTGCATTATACTGTACTATACTCACTACTCACTACTCAATGGTCAGTCTTGTCTCTATCTATGTTTGGCTTTGTGCAATTGTGCTTCTGCTCTGTGGTTGCTCTTTGTTTATTGCTCCACTTTTGTGCTATGCTGCTAGTGAAGTGAAGCCAGGAAGGTGTAGCTGTGAATATGGTGCTTATTACTGGGGGTTGTTTAGTGACTGAAATTGAGGTAATTATGTTCTATGGAGAAGTAGTTCACTACTAGAAGTTGACTCCTAGATCTTTCTGTTTACATGCTAGCTTCTAATATAGGGCCCAAGAAGGCTAAGGACAAATCACTGAGGAGGGGTAGCAAGGACATTTTCCACACCTTAGTCTTTTGGTGCTACAAACACTTCTCCCGACCAACGTGTCCGTGTTCAGTGCTGTTTTTGATCATCGGCATTTCAGTCAGATCGTCGGCGCTTTTTAATGTAAAAGACGACCATGCTCTTCCCTAATTACATTAGTTAACTAAGTTAATACTCCCTCCCATTTACTGGAATCCTACCATTTGATTAAAATATACCTCACATATATTCAACCTTTGGTAGGTTTCCAGTGAATGGGAGGTAGTATAATTTTAGAAATGAAATTATGTTAATGAAACTCGTTGATGAAACCCGACTTTCCTAAAAACCCGACTTTCCTTTGAAAAATCGACTTTCCCCAAAATGCGTATTTTAATTTTATTTTCTCCCTTTTGATTATATTTTATCCTTTAATATGTTAATGTCTATTAGTTTAGCATACAAAATTATTTTTTCTGGTTTAATTTGTCGTTTATGTTTACGGTTTGTCGTATTCGATGTTGTGCTCGATTTTCTTGCTATATAAAAATAAAGAGGGGACGCGGAGAAGAAGTCGGGAGTCGGTTTCTGGTGCCTGGGAGTCCCCTGGGCGCCAGTTTCTGGCGCCTGGGGTCCCCTGGGCGCCAAAAACTAGTGCCTGAGGGGTCCTCTGGAAGCCAAAAATTGGTGTCTGGGTCCTCTGGAAGCCAAAAACTGGTGCCCAGCCCAGTTTTTCCCTCTCTTTTTTTTACTTTTTTTTTTTCGTACGAAGTTATACGTTACAATATCTGTTTAATTTGTTTTCGTTCTTCGATAAATATTTATATCGTGACTCGGGTGTTGTTATTTTGAATGTTTGGAATTATTATGATACGAAAATGTTAACAAAATGTTAGAAATTTCCTAAAAAGATTCACGGGTTACATTGAGACACGTGTCTCAAAAACCGTAAAAAACTACCCCCTCCGTTCCAATGAATTGTTTGCCTTTGCTTTTAGCACAAAAGGAAAGAGAACCAATGGAGAAGTGACATGCGGAGCCAAGGGTCAAATTACATATAAAAAGTCTTCCTAAAATAGAAAGGCAAACAATTCATTGAGACATCCCAATATGGAATAGGCAAACAATTCATTGGAACAGAGAGAGTACAAAAACCGTAATCTTAAATTAGTCGGAAAATAATAATTACATTAATTAAGAAACTTAATTAATATCATTAATCATAATTACATAAGGGTAAAAGAGTAAATTCACGTATAAAACGCCGACAACCTAGCTGAAATACCGACGACCTAATGTAGGAGGGTCCGTGTTCAACGACGTATTAAGATTTGTTACATTTGATTAAATCATCTTCACAAATCTTAAAAAATAATCAACGAAATACTCCATTCCTTCAAATTCACTCATCAATAATACTCCCCCGCATCCAAATTCCAAACAGTGGTTACATTGAGTATTAACAAATTTTAAGAGAAAAAAAGGGAAAAGTACGGATATTATTCATAACTAAAAATGTTCTATAACCCACACAAATTAAATTGTGTAAAAAGTAATACTAGGAGTAACATTTTGGATAAATAATGAAAGATAAGGAAAGTACGAAGTATATGGAAAATGTTTCACCAAAAAAAGGTAATATTTGATTGAATGATACATTTATAAGGAGACTACTTTTTACCGTCGACGCTTTACTTCTTACCGTCGGCGTTAATTACGTAAAATGACGACTTTGCCCTTGACATTTATTCTCGAAATAATATTACTTTAACATTTTATAGATTATCGATTTATTAAAACTCGATAATAAAACCGTCTTTTTCGATTATCGTAATAAACCAAAACCGACTTCCTATATAATTAATATATGGAATTACGCAAAATGACAAGTTCTCCTTTGCAATTAATTCTCGAAATATTATCACATTTACATTTCATAAAGTATCGGGGATCGAACCCCTAACCTACTGACTGAGAACCAAATGATCAAACGCCAACATCAACATACTGATATTCTAAATGGTTGAAAAATACTTGTTTCGAAAACAACAAAATAGATATGATTTTCTCGGTTTTAAAAGTTATCCCTGTAACCAATTTCACCACCATATACTTCGTGTTCCATAACAAACTTTCAAATATTATAGAGAAAATAATATGACCCTTGGGTGGGTTGAAAAACCCACTCGACCCAACCCATTTCCGGATTTTTTTTCTTTTAATTTGCATCGATTTGTATAATAAATCTTGATTGTCGTAGATTAATTAGGATTTAATTTGCGTATTATTCGTATTTGTTAATTACGTTTATTAAATTGTATTAAGTCGTTAATTAATCTAATTAACTGTTTAAAATCGTCAGAGGCGTAACAATAATCGAAAAAACGGTTTTATTATCGAGTTCTTATAAACCGATACTTTATAAAATGTAAATGTGATAATATTTCGAGAATTAATTGCAAAGGAGAACTTGTCATTTTGCGTAATTCCATATATTAATTATATAGGAAGTCGGTTTTGGTTAATTACGATAATCGAAAAAGACGGTTTTATTATCGAGTTTTAATAAATCGATAATCTATAAAATGTTAAAGTAATATTATTTCGAGAATAAATATCAAGGGCAAAGTCGTCATTTTACATAATTAACGCCGACGGTAAGAAGTAAAGCGCCGACGGTAAAAAGTGGTTGAGATTTATAATAAGTATAATTTTTTTTTTTGCGAAAGTGTAAAACTTTGTTTAATTATGAAAGATACGAAACAATCCATATCTTTCATTTTGAATTGATAAAAGTTATAGGAGTACTTTCTTTGGAAATTTTTTATGTACTCACTACTCACCATAACAAATGAAACAAGGTTTTAATGACTACTTTTTCTTACAAATTGTCGAAAATATTGAAATTTTTATTTAGTTGTAAATAATGTGTCAAAACAACTGGGTCAATCAAGTGAATTAAAAATTAGGGGAGAGAGGTAAACAAAAGTTAAGGAAAATAAGAGTGACACAAATTCTTTTTTTGTGACGAGCATATCTATGATAAACTTATGACGTCACGACGAATCAAATATTACCCACATGGTTAGATAAAGACAAAATATTTGTTATTCTAACGCATTTTTATTTGACCATGTGAGTGATATTTGACTCGTTATAGTTTTGTGATGGATATACCCGGGACTAACTATAATAGCATCAATTTGTCTTACTTGTGACGCACATATTTGTGTTAACATTAAAATGTGTCAAATGTGCACTAATTTGGATACATAAGACAAATATTTTGTTACAACCTAGCCATATAAAATTTGTCTTATCTTAACTATTAAATTATAAAACAATTTTTCTAACGTTTATCAACTGGGTACACGTTAATATGCTAATTAATTAAGAAAAAAAATCACAATAATATTGTCACGATAAATTGAAATAACAACTCTTAATTATCATAATTAGATAACATAATGATGATTCATTTATTAATTAACATATTAACATGTGTCTAGTAGATACATGTTAAAAAAACTGATAAAATTGTGAAATATATATCCGTCTTAAACATCAATATGAAGAAGTAGACAACAAAATGGAAGTATGATGATTTCGTTTTGAGATCACTCATCATGAGTAATCAAATCAATCAAGTTGGTAAATAAGAAAGCTAATTAGTCAATACAATAATGAGAAGATCGGCACTTGTTTCATTGTTTGGTAGGAATATTATTATTGTAACTTGCGGTTCGGAAATCGCAATGCCACAATCGTGTCTTATACCTATTCTATTTCAAATATCTTTTCTTTTTTATGTTTAACGTTAAAGTTTAAAATTTTACAATAAACACATAAAATGATACGAGTATGTTTATACGGAGTAATAAAATATTTAAACTCTTCGTAAACAAGTCATTTGGCAAAAAATTATCACTTCGATCATCTAATCCTTCCATTCTTCTCATTGACTAAAGTATAAATTTAACAAATATCGGTCATATCGTCTACGACACCTCCGTCTTACCCATTAGACTAAGACATACGGAGTACTTCAGTACTACGGTAGTGACTAACAAAATATGGATATACGAAGTATGATAAACAACTGGATATGAAAGCTGTGACGATGATTTTTTTTTTTGCTAAATAACTCAAGGAGTCAAATCTAGAACTGTTTCGCTTATAATCGCACATTCTTGTTTTAGACGAAAAATATCTATTATATTTTCATAATGGATCAAATATGATTATTTATTTACATAGAAAAGGACAAAAACAACAACGGAGTATCTACTATTTTACTTGATAGAAAAATAAAAATATTTTGTTCTTATTTATTCAATATCTAATATTTGACCTATCATAATAATACATAAGATGGATATCATTCCATCGTAAGAGAGATTAGATGATATGGAAGTAATTGTAATCGTAATTGTAATTGTGCACGTGAGTAATTAGCATTACAAGTAGTGGATGATTAGACAATGATGGTTTATTGTAAGACTAATGAGCATAGGGATACCCCAAAGAAGCTAAGACAATAATAATAATAATAATAATAATAATAATAATAATAATAATAATAATAATGTAAGAATGGAAGTCAGTGAGATTGAGCAGAGAAGGCTGAGGTACAAGTATTATTGTTTGCTGGGGTACAGACTACAGACTACAGACTACAGTACAGGCTGGGGGTATATTCTTGCTTGTTTCTGTGGTGCCCATTAAACTCCCCATGTCACATGCACTCAAAACTCTGTACAATACATTCATACATACATACATTTGTATGCTCAACTCTGCCTTCCACCAAACATTTGTATCCATTGTAATCCTTACCCAGTGCTAGTCGAGTACCAACTGGAGTACCAAGTAATCGTATAATGAATGTATCATCGGAGGTTTTCCACCATCTGCCTGCGCCTGCACCACCTCCATGCAGGGACCAAAAATAGATAATGTGTTCATTGATTTGTTAGATTTCAATCTCTCAAAATCGACCGTGTTGCTCAATTTGTTGAATTTGATGAACTTTGTTCCATTTCGTATCTTAATCGTACAATGCAGTAATATTTTTGCATAAATGTACCATATTTCGTGTTAATTAGGGGCAAATTTCGTGTTAATGGTACAATCTCACGAAAAATAGTTGTATTAATTGATTTGTTTGATTTCAATCTCTCGAAATCTGTTTTGTTGTTCGATTTGTTGTATTTGTTGAACTTTGTTCAAATTTGTATCTTAATAGACATGTTTTTATATAGAAGATTACAATTATATACTACCTCTGTCCCACTAAGATTGTTACATTTCATTAAAATACTCCTCACGTATAATAGGGAAGTGAGACAATTTTTTAGGGACGGAGGGAGTAGAAGATTACAATTATTTCAATTCTTTGAATAATTTTTAGTGTTTTGTGTGTTATTCTATCTGTTCCAATACATTATCTGAGTAATTTCTGCATTTTCGCTTAAAAGATTGAAAATTGAAATTGTGAATATTACCATACTTGAATATCAACAATGAAATACGGAGTACATTGAAATAACCACATATTGTTTCATAGCAAAAAAATTCTATTATTGGTACATTATTATTTCTATGAACTCAGTTATTTTATTATATTATTTCAGTTATTCTATACTATTGTTGCGATTATTCTATATTGTTCCTGCAATTATTTCATTTCATATTATTAGTTAATGTGTTTTAAAAACAGTTATTTTATAGTGTTGTTACAGTTATTCTATCGCACATATGTGATTATTGTATTTCAATTTTTGTACTTTCAACTAACTCTCTCTTTTTGTTTTCTTTGTCTTTTAGTGAGATTTTGTTTTTTTGTTGGGTGCGCCTTCAATGATATGCAAGATGTTTCAATCTACATAATAAGGTTATTGTATTTCAATTTGCATAGTTGTCGCAATTGAAAATACTGTACTTGTTATTTGTATCCAGTTATTGTAAGGTATATTTCCAGAAATATAGTTATTGTAAGGTGTTTATCCAATTATTGTAAGGTGTGTATCTAGTTATTTCATAATGTTAATTTAATTATTTTATACTCCATAGTATTCATTTACAAATTATTGTTTCAAATGCAATGTTTAATTAATGTATTATTATATGATCGCAGTTATTATAAATAATATAACGAAAAAATATATTGCAAGAATATATTGATTATAGATAAATTGAATATAAAAACATTGAATTACAAGAATTGAAGAACGAAAAAATTAAACGAAGAGGGAAGATAATTAAATTGAAAGAAGAACGAAGAATTTTGTTATTTTTATTTTGCATGTTAAACGTAATTTTTTTTATTTAATTCTAGGAAGAAGTTAGCAATTTTTGGTCAAAAGAATCCTGAGGTGTGTAAGTGTGTAACTGCTAAGGAATATGTGATTCTTTTCAATCTAAAATACTCATATCTTAACCATTGATCTCATGAAATCTGATGGCTAGTATTAAGAGTAAATTGTACCAAATTTGGTACATTTTATATATATATATAGGCAAGATCAGGTACATTTATCAAATTTGGTACAATTTACCTCTTAATACTAGCCATTAGATTTCATGCAATTAATGGCTAAGATATGATTATTTTAAAAAATTCCTTAACAGTTACCCATCCCAAGATTCTTTTGACAAAAACTTGCTAACTTCTTCATAGATTCAAATAAAAAAAATTATGTTCAACTGATATCAAATTAAAAATGACAAAATTCTTCGTTCAAATTGTTCGTTCTTCATTCAATTTAATTATCTTAGTTCATTGTTCAGTTTCGTTCTTCAATTTCTATAATTCAATATTTTTATATTCAATTTCTTTATAATCAATATTTTCCAATATATTTATTCGTCATATCTTCTATAATAACTGGATCATATCATAATACAATAATTAGACATTGCATTTGAAACAATAATTAAATGAATAATACGGAGTATAAAATAATTAAATTAACATTATGAAATAACTGGATAAACACCTTACAATAACTGGCTAATCACAAATTACAATAACTACTTAAGAATTACAATAACTAGATAAACACCTTACAATAACTATATTTGTGGATTCGAATAATTGGATAAACACATTACAATAATTGGATATAAATAACAAGTACTGTATGTTCAATTGACAACTATGCAAATTGAAAAACAATAACCTTATTTTAAACATTAAAATAAATAAATGAATATTATATAGATTGAAACATCTGCGCATATCATTGAAGGCGTCCCAGTAAAAAGCAAACTGAAAGACAAAAAAAGGGGTTAGTTGAAATTACAAAAATTGAAATTACATATGTGCAATAGAATAACTGTAAAAACACTATAAAATAATTGTTTATAAAACACATTAACTAATATCATGAAATAACTTGAAAACAATATAGAATAACCGTAACAATAGTATAGAATAGTTGAAATAACATAATAAAATAACTAGATATTTTATAGAAATAATTATGTATAAAAAATTGAAATTTTCGTACTCTGAAATAAAATGTAATTATTTCAATGTTTATATTCAAGTATTTCATTATTCATATTCAAGTATCGCAATACTCACAATTACAATTTTTAATCTTCTAAACAAAAATAAAAATGCAGAAATTACTCAAATAATGTACGAATAATTGAAATAACTGTAACAATACTATACAATAACTAATTGTAAGAATTACAATAATTGTAACAACACTATACAATAACTAAGTAAGTCAAAGGAATAAAAGCATACAGTCTCCTACTATTAGTAGAGACCATTTTTGGATATTAGAATAATTGGAGTGAAACTATAAAATAACTAAACTCCAATACCCAAAAATCATGTCTCCTGTACAAACTTAAGTTTGATAATCAAATATGGTTTACTAAAATTGAAAAAAATTGAAATATGCAAGATCACGTTACCCAGCAAACAACAAAACACAAAATCAAAAGCAGAATAAAAAACATAACACGAAATAAGCAAAATTAAATTCAAACATAACTAGAATTTGATAACACGAAAGAAACGATATTCAATTTAATACCCAGAACGAAATCAGAACCCTTGAATTAATAACACGAAATTAAACCTATTAATGAATCAAGAATTTGATCACGAAAATTGAAGCAGATTGATGAAGATACGAAATCACGAAATCGAATAAAAGTCGATCAATCAAGACTATTATTAATTTAAATTGAGCGTTTGATGCGATCGAGAGATGTAATACAAACAAAATTGAACATTAATACAAAATTGAAATACAAACAAAATTGATCAAAATACCTGATTAGATGTAATTTGAATGCATGATTGTACACGATTTCGGGAAACTTTTCCGTGAGATGCGAGAGATTTGAGCGTTTTGTCTCAAAATTTTTGTTTCAGTTAGATATAGGGTTCAACGTATGGGTTGTGTATATGATGGGTTGTATTTGAGGCTTCAAATCTTAAGATTATTATTTAATCCTGACCATTGATGTAAATAGATCTGAATGGCTACAAAAGTAAGGTAAAATGTACAAAAAAATCATGTGGGTAAAAGATCTCACTTCTATATATATATATATATATATATATATATATATATATATATATATATATATATATATATATATATATATATATATATATATATATATATATATATATATACACACACACTTACGGTTTTTCTAATGTGTGCCCATTGGGCACACATTAAGATGCTAATTAGAGAAAAAAATTACAATTATCTTATTTAAGTATGGTAATTATTAGTTAGTATTTCAATTTATGCTGATAAGATCATTGTAATTATTTCTCTAATTAGCATTTTAACGTGTGCCCAATGGGCACATATTAGAAAAACTGATACTTATAACACTCGAAGCCGAATTATTTTAGTGTTTTTTTAACAACCGTCGGTCATTTTATGTTATACATGTCCTATTTAGATGACAAGTAAAATATCTCACATTTTTTGAAAAATCACTTGAAACAGACTAATTTGAGGTTATATTATCCACGTTTTTCGGGCTGATTTGGTACCGAAAATAAATGTCTCCAAAATCCTAGGTAACCACTTCATACAATGTAGAAATGTCTCGGTGAAACACAAGGTGCATTATGTTTTTAAAAAATTATTTAAAAGATATTGACTACGTACCTTTCAAGTAAAGTCGGATAAGGGTGGAATCTTCGATATATACACTCGAAATATAATTATTTTAGATTTTTTTTAACAATGTTAAGTCATTTTATGTTATACATGTCATATTTAGATGTAAGCAACATATCTCATTTTTTTCGAAAAATCACTTGAAACGGCCAAATTTGAAGGTTTTTTTTTTGGTAAAGGGTAAGTATATATATACTCCCTCCATTCCAGAAAGATTGTCCCATGAACTTTAGCTCACAAATTAAGGAAATGGTGTGATGATTGAGTATATAGGTAATGATGACTCCCTTTATAGGGTGAGTCATAATATTTGTGAGGTGGTGTGAGTTAGTAGAATGGCAAAATGGTAAATACTTTAACTTATTAGGGACAAAGTTGTAAAAAATGACAAACTAAAAAGGAAAGTTTAGAAATGAGACAATCTTTAAGAACCTACCCAAAAAGGAATACGGGACAATCTTAGTGGGACGGAGGGAGTATATATGAGTAAATCAATTTACAAAGGTATGACTACATCAAATTCTGTAGTCATCTAGCATCTTTCGCACGAATAGGATGTCTAATTTTACACATGATTCTATGTCTTAACATCCATCTTAATCAACTTAACAGCACAAATTGGTTGTTGCACAGCTCCTTCTATTCGGCAGACATTTCATTGTCGCCAAATCTGATAAATTGCAGCATTGATAACAGCGCGCAAAATGTTGCATTGTAATTTCGTACCTCTCACACGAGATGCCTCATTCAATTCTATCTACGTTTTTCAGGTTGATTTGGTCCCGAAATTAAATGTCTCAAAATTTTCACGATAATTACTCCATACATTTTAGGAGTAGCAGAAGATACGTATGGTTAAAAATAAACACTTTTAAAGGACATTCGACTATCTTTCGAGTAATGTCGAAATAGGATGAAATATTCGATATATATATATATATATATAGAAAAGGGATCAAGGGAGTTTGGTGAAAAGTGGAAAGTTGGGAAGTTATGTTGTTGGCCCTTGATCTTGGGTTGAATGAATGGCTTAGATGGATGATGTGTAAGGAAAAAAAAAAGACAGCAAACCAACAAGCAGCAGTGGAGAGAGGGAAGCAACCCTCCCCTCAATCACACTTCGCAGCAGTGGAGAGAGGGGAGCATCCTCTCCTCAATCAAACTCTCTCTTCTTCATTACTTCCCTCATCTCCTTTTCAATTCATTTCCCTAATTCAATTCATCTCTCCCTAACAAAACTCCATCAAATAAGCTCCATTAATAACTCCGACCATACTCCGTCAACAACTCCGATCATACTCCGTTTTTAACACAACATGACGGATAATTATACCAAGGTATGTTTATGCATAAACTTTGATCATCTTCATTTTTTTAGCTTCTTCTTCATCTTCGATAATCTTCATCTTCTTCAAACTTCTTTTTATTTTTCATATCTTTTTTTTTTGGTATTTATAAAATTATTCATCTTCATTATCTAAAAAAAAAAGAACAACTTCATCTTTAAGATGAAGTTTGAAGATGAAGTTGTTCTTTTTTTGTGGGATGAATGGAGCTTGAAGATGAAGATGAAGATGAAGGTGAACAAGTCATTTAGTGCGTAATGTTTTTGCAGAATTGCAAAGTCACACTCATTATGTTGTATAGTCACACTCATTATGTTGTAGAATCACGCAGGTGTACACTCATTGTAGTCACATATTTAGTTGTATAGTCATACTCATTATGCTGTATAGTCACACTCGCTATGTTGTAGAATCACGCAGCTGTAGAATACCTTGGGATTAAGGTATCATTCGTTGAATCATCTTCATGCTTGTTTTATTTTTCATACTTTTTTTTTGTGTATTTATAAAATTATTCATCTTCATTATCCAAAAAAAAATGAAAGTTGAATATGGATGAATGGATGTTGAATATTTAATGAATGTTTAGATATTTTCATTTTTTTAAAGTCATAGTCGTTCATTCATCCATATATATTCAACTTTCATTTTTTTTTGTGGATAGTGAAGATGAATAATTTTATAAATACAAAAAAAAAGGTATGAAAAATAAAACAAGCATGAAAATGAAGATGGTTAAACGCATGATACTCTAATCCCAAGGTATTCTACAGCTGCGTGATTCTACAACATATTGAGTGTGACTATGCAACATACTGAGTGTGACTGTACAACTTAAAGTGTGAGACTATACAACTTAAAGTGTGTGACTTTTTTCAGGTATTTGTTTTATCTACGTTCAAGTTTCCACGTTCGTCAAATCCCTACTTCCGAACCTCGATGATTTTCAGGTATTTGTTTTTATCTTTTTAGAGCATCTTTAAAATAATTAATCATCTTCATCCTCATGCTTGTTTTATTTTTCATTCCTTTTTTTTTGCTATTTATAATATTATTTATCTTCATTATTCACAAAAAAAATGAAGGTTGAATATGGATGAAAGAAAGTTGTATATTTAATGAATGTTTAAATAATTTGCTCTGATTCGTATGTATAATCATCTTTCTAATTATGAATGTGACTTTGATAATGATGATTGAAGAATAATTGACTGTATGGCTTTTATTTTCCATTTTACGGTTTCAGTTTTGTAGTCACACACTTTAGGTTGTACAGTCACACTCATTATATTGTATAGTCACACTCATTATATTGTAGAATCACACAAATTCTTACAGTGATTAGTGTATGTAATTATCTTTGCTAATGATGATTGAAATATAAATAAGTACGAGTATAATTTATTTGTATAGTCACAGAGATTATGTTGTATAGTCACACTGTTGAAGTTGTATAGTCATACTCGTTATGTTGTAGGATCACAGTCATTATGTTGTAGGATCACACCGTTTATGTTGTATAGTCACACAGTTAAAGTTGTATAGTCACACTCATTATGCTGTACAATCATGCAGTTGTAGAGTCATTGTAGTCACATATTCAGTTGTGTTGTGTGATTTAGATTGATTGTGTGTTTTGTTGCAGCGAAATAGTTGGTGGAAAGAAGAATGTTGGTAAAAGGGGCGGTGGGAAGAAGAAGGTCGTGGAAGATACAACGACCGACCACGTAATTGGACAATGTATTGTCGCGCACGTACCGGAGACCATCGTTAAGCTCTTGTGTGTTTACGTGAGATAAAATATTTGCTTTAGGATGAACGTACTATGTGTAAATGATGTTTGGTGGGTTATAATGTTTTTATGTTTGACGTACTATATGTAAAGGATGGACTTTGTCCAATGTAAATATATTTTCATCGCTATTTTCTGGTTTCATAATTAATCACGCGAGGTCTATAGCAAAATCACTTATCCTTCCACCTGTATGACTATACAACATAATCTCTGTGACTATACAACTAAATTATACTCGTACTTATTTATACTTCAATCATCATTAGCAAAGATGATTACATACATTAATCACTGCAAGAATTTGTGTGATTCTACAATACAATGACTTTACAACTGCATGATTGTACAGCATAATGAGTGTGACTATACAACTTTAACTGTGTGATATACAACATAAACTGTGTGATCCTACAACATAATGACTGTGATCCTACAACATAACAAGTATTACTATACAACTTCAACTGTGTGACTATACAACATAATCTCTGTGATTATACAACTGTGTGATAAAAAGAAACCCTATATTACACACTATCAATCTTGCAACGCACGCATTCATCTCTAACCTTAATGAAATGTGACCTTTCTCAACAGCGACTGTTGAGAAATATAACAATCATAAGTATAACGACCATACAAAATACCAACAATAATAAATATAAATAAACCATGCTCCAATGGTGCAAAAATAACTAAATCCTCTACATCTCCATGCTCCAATGGTGCTGTTTCTTGAAGATTCGTATGTGCTCGAAAATGTCCAGTCGAAAATTTCTGTTCAACATGCAGGAGGTAAAATGAGTACATACATATATATTTGGTATCTTGCATTTGGAATTCCATTTTTTTGTTTGGTTTGTTAATTTGAAAAGTTATACAGTTGTAATGTCACAACCACACTCTATATGATGGACAGTCACACTGTTATAACGTGGTAGTCACACTTAATATGATAGACAGTCACACGTTGTATTATGTTATAACGTGGTTGTGACAGTCACACTTAATATGATAGACAGTCACACTTAATATGTTATAACGTGGTAGTCAACAGCTTCAACTGTGTGACTATACAAATTATAACATTCATTAAATATTCAATCTTCATTCATTCATATTCAACCTTCATTTTAATCCATATTTAATCTTCATTTTTTTGGATAATGAAGATGAATAATTTTATAAATACAAAAAAAATGGCATGAAAAGTAAAACAAGCATGAAGATGAAATGATTGTGAAGGTATTCTACAGCTGAGTGATTCTACAACATAAAGAGTGTGACTATACATCATAATGAGTGTGACTATACAACTTAATATGTGACTATAATGAGTGTACAGCTGCGTGATTCTACAACATAATGAGTGTGACTATACAACTGAAAATGTGTGGTCTTGCAATTTTGTAAGAACATTACGCACTAAATAACTTGTTCATCTTCATCTTCAACATTCATTCATCCACAAAAAAAGAACAACTTCATCTTCAAATTTCATCTTAAAGATGAAGTTGTTCTTTTTTTTTGTGGATAATAAAGATGAATAATTTTATAAATACAAAAAAAAATATGAAAAATAAAAAGAAGCATGAAGATGAAGATGAATATGAAGATGAAGAAAAAGAAGCATGAAGATGATGAAGATGAAGATGAGTATGAAGATGATGAAGAAAAAGAAGCATGAAGATGAAGATACCTTCGTATGATGATCGAAGTTACTGACGGAGTATGTTGGGTTAAAAACGCAGTATGGTCGGAGTAGTTGACGGAGTATGGTCGGAGTAGTTGACGGAGTATGGTCGGAGTAGTAGACGGAGTATGGTCGGAGTATGGTCGGAGTTATTAATGGTGTGGTCGGAGTTATTAATGGTGATTATTTGTTGGGGTTTTGTTAGAGAGAGATGAATTGAGTTGAGAAATGAATTGAAAATGAGGGGATTGGAAAGTGTATGAGGGAAGTAATGTGGGGATTGATTTGGGTGAGGGGATGTCTCCCTCTCTCCACTGCTGCAATGTCAGTTCATTGTCTCATTTTTTTTTAATAATTGAACCTCATCCATCCACCATCCACCATCCATATTAGGATAAATGGATGGAAGGGATCAACACTAAGCAACTCTCCAAGAATTGCTAACTCCCTTGATCCTCCCTCTATATATATATATACACACTTGAAGTCGAACTATTTTTGAGTTTTTACAACAACCATCAGTCATTTAATGCTATACATGTCCTATTTAGATGGTCATCAAAATAATTCACTTTTTTTGAAAAATCACTTGAAACCAACGAATTTGAAGATTATTATCCACGCTTTTAGGGCTGATATGGTCCCGAAATTAAATGTCTCTAAATTCGCACGTAACTACTGTATACAATGTAGAAATGTCTCGGTGAAACAAAAGGTACATTATGTTTAAAAAAACATATTTAAAAGACATTCACCTACGTACTTTTCGAGTAACGTCGGGTAAAGGCGGAATCTTCGCTATATATACTCAAAACTGAATTATTATAGAGTTTTTTTAACAACTGTCGGTCATTTAATGTTATACAGGTCATATTAAGATGGCAAGTTGCTTATCTCACATTTTTCGAAAAATCACCTGAAACGACCGAATTTGAAGCTTATTATCAACGTTCTTCGGGTTGATTTGGTTCCGAAATTAAATGTCTCAAAATTCACAAGGTAATTACTCCATACATTTTAGAAGTAACAGAAGATACGTACGTTACAAATAAATACTTTTAAAGACATTCGACTAACTTTCGAGTAACGTCGAAATACGGCAAATATTTGATATATATATATATACACTCGAAGCCGAACTATATATTTTGAGTTTTTTTTACCAATCGTCGGTCATTTTACGTTATATGGGTCCTATTTAGATGGCCTGCAAAATATATCACTTTTATCGAAAAATCACTTGAAACGGACGAATTTGAAGGTTATTATCCATGTTTTTCAGGTTGATTTGGTCCCGAATTTAAATGTCTCCAAATTCCCACATAACTACTCCATGCAATGTAGAAATGTCTCGGTGAAACAGAAGATGTGTTATGTTTAAAATAAACATATTTAAAAGACATTCGACTACATATATACCTTTCGAGTAACGTCGGATAATGGCGGAATCTTTGATGTATACACACGAATGTTTTAGAATTTTTTTAACAATCATCAGTCATTTTATGTTATGCAGGTCATATTAAGATGACAACCAGTATATCTTACATTTTTTTGAAAAACCATTTGAAACAGCCGAATTTGAAGGTTATTGTCTACGTTTTTTGAGTTAATTTTGTCCCGAAATTAAATGTCTCAAAATTCACACGGTAATTACTCCATATATTGTAGAAGTAATAGAAAGTATGTATGGTTACAAATAAACACTTTTAAAAGACATTCTAATATATATTTCGAGGAATGTTGTAGTAGGGCGAAATCTTTGATATACATATATACACTCGAAACTGAACTATTTTACAGTATTTTTTAAACAATCGTCAGTCATTTTACGTTATACGGGTCCTATTTAGATGTCCAGCAAAGTATCTCACATTTTTCAAAAAATCTTTTGAAACGGACAAATTTAAAGGTTATTATCCACGTTTTTTGGGCTTACTTGGCCCCAAAATTAAATATCTCAAAATACACACGATAATTATTCCATACATTGTAGAAGTAACAGAAAATACGTGCGGTTACAACTAAACACTTTTAAAACACATTCGAGAATTTTTGGAGTGACGCCGAAGTAGGACGTGATCTTCTACACACACTCGAAGCCGAATTATTTTAGAGTTTTTTGTAAAAGTCGTCTGTCATTTCATGTTATACAGTACAGGTCCAATTTAGATAGCCAACAGCATATCTCACATTTTTCGAAAAATCATCTGAAACTAACGGCCGAATTTGATGGTAATTATCCATGTTTTTCGGGGTAATTTGGTCCCGAAATTAAATGTCTAAAAATTCACACAGTAAATGCCTCATACATTATAGAAGTAACAGAAGCTACGCAATGTTTCAAATAAACAGATTTAAAAGACATTCGACTATCTTTCAGGTAACGTCGTAATAGGGCGAAATCTTGATATATATACTCGGAATTGAACTAATTTAGAATTTTTTTAACGATCGTCAATCATTTTATGTTATACGGGTCCTAATTAGATGACCAACAATATATCTCACATTTTTCGAAAAACCACTTGAAACGGACGAATTTGAAAATTATTATTCATGTTTTTCAGGCTGATTTAGTCCCGAAATTAAACGTCTCAAAATTCGCACAGTTCAACTCCATACATTGTAGAAATGTCTCAAAGTAAAAAAAAATACATACCGTTTCAAATAAACACATTTAAAAGACATTCGAGAATCTTTGGAGTAACGTCGGATTTGGGCAAAATCTTCGATATATACTCAAACCTGAATTATTTTATATTTTTTTTAACAATCGTCAGTCATTTTATGTTGTACTGGTCATATTTAGATAGCAAGCAGAATATCTTACATTTTTCAAAAAATCACCTGAAACAGCTGAATTTATCTACGTTTTTTAGGTTGATTTGGTCTCAAAATTAAATGTCTCAAAATTCACACAGTAATTACTCCATACATTGTAGAATGAAGAAACAGAAAATACGTGTGGCTACAAATAAACGTTTTTATAAGACATTCGATTAACGTCAAAGTAGGGCGAAATCTTCGATATATATACACTCGAAGTTGAACTATTTTAGATTTTTTTTCATTCGAAGCAAAATATCTCAGATTTTTCGAAAAATCACTTGAAACGGACGAATTTTAAGGTTATTTTCCACTTTTTTCGGGCTGATTTTGTCCCAAAATTAAATGTTACCGAATTCCCACGATAATAACTAGTCCATACAATGTAGAAATGTCTCGATGAAATAGAAGATACGTTATGTTTCAAATAAACACATTTAAAAAACATTCGACTACATATCTTTCGAGTAACGTCGGATAAGAGCGGAATCTTTGATATACACTCGAAACTGAACTATTTTAGAGTTTTTTTTAGCAATCGTCAGTCATTTTATGTCACACGTGTCCTATTTAGTTGGCCAACAAAATATCCTACAATTTTCGAAAAATCTTCTAAAACGGGCGAATTTAACATTCGTTAATTATCCATGTTTTTCAGGCTGATTTGGTCCCAAATTTAAACGTCTGAAAATTCGTATAGTAACTAATCCGTACATTGTACAAATGTCTTGGAGTAACAGAAGGTATGTATGCTTTCGAATAAATATATTTAAAAGACATTCGATTATCTTTTGAGTAACGTCGAATTGGGGCGGAATCTTCGGTATCTTCTACATATAATAACAATCTTCTACATATAATAACAACAACATTTAGAGACCTATGAGTAAGCCACGTGGCAGTCCGAGGATTACTATTTGTATATAATGGTATAATAAAGCTACTAACAATGTTCAATCCCTTAATCACTCAATCAAATGTTAACACCTTAACCATCGAGCCACTAATGTTTGTATGTTCGATGCTAAATTTAGTACGTAAAAGTTTTACTCCCTCTGTTTTTTATGTTTATTTCCCGTTTCAATTAAATATTCTTCACAAATCTTAAAAAGTAGGAAGAAACCTAAAAAAAACGAAGGGAGTATAACTCATAGAACATAGTGTGGACATGACATAGGTCCACCCCGACGCGGCAACGCGCGGATTTGGGTAGGCGAATGAATCTCCATATGAGAATGGATCGAATTGAAATTTAGGTCTATGTGAAGTCGCCACCGAATTTTGTGGTTATTCGGAACCATTCGAGCCCACTCTATGTCTTAGTGGTCCGTATACAAAATACGGTCCATTTCCGATGTCAGAGTTTATTGGGCTCGTCCCTTTGCATTTGATACCAATACCGACATTATCGGATATTGTGTATTGAATGACTCTCGTGTACCAACGGTTTTGGGCATCCGGAAACCGAGGTTCTGAGTAAGGGGTGAGGGTACGTGTTGGGAAGCCCACAAAGGACACCCAACCCCGCCCGCACATTAGCGGCTACTAAGAATTCGAATGACTTTCCAATACGCACGTTAGTTGAACGGGAAAATGTTATGCAAACATTGTTTTCCCTAAGCATGCGAGAAATTGAAAGGGTTTCTATGTCAATTTATTGCAACTAATTCTAACGTCGAAGTTAAATTTAGCATGTGAGTTCATTTTAGTACAATGAAATAAACAAAAATAAATTGACAAGAAAATAACAAACTTGTTAGTAACAGTATAACGATAATAACAGTTTGCGAATAATGTAGTATGATGCATGGTTTTGAAAAGAATAGTAGGTCACGTGATGGATTAACACGTGTTGACCGAGGTCAAGGAAAAAAATATATCGAGATCTAAAAAAATGTTTTGTCTAAAAAAAATGATGTTCGAAGAATAATAATAAAAAAGAGCGAAATTGTTTTCTTCGGAAAATTGATGATTTTATTAAATCGCGTACAAATATTGCGTAATTTGCACTCGACTTAATATTTTCGATATTCGTCGTATTCAATATTCGATTATGAAATCGATATTAAATACTTGGAATAATTTATACTCGATTTTAATTTTGATGCTCGTCATATCTCATATCCGATTATTGAATCGGTATGAAATGCTAGAGCGAAAACTTGAAGAAAATAATATAAGTCGTTTTAAATTAACTAGCATGATGTAAATTTTCTCCGCGTTTATTAATGTCATAATTAATTCAAATGAATTAGAAGACATTTATGCTAGCATCAACGAAAATCGTGTTAATTAGTTTATTTGACTAAATCATTAGATTCGACATCCAATTATGGAATTGGTATCGAATCTAATAGATCGATACTTTAATTAAAAAAATTCGACTTGATTCCCTCCGCATCCCCACATCATAATTAATTCTTGCGAATTGTTTGATATCGGATCCGCATCAACGGGTTTCGACCCTTATTAAAAAAAAGTGCTTACTTTAAAAAAAGTTTTAGAATTGATGAGAATTGCGATAACGATGATAAAGACGCGAGCGAAAAATAAACGAAATTGTTTAAGTTGACCTGTTTCAATAATCAAGTGCTAGGGTGTCGAAATAAGCGACCGGCAACGCTGTGTGCAGTACACTTGTATATTCGGGTTTCCTTATTCCGACATCCTTCGCACTCGACACAAATCCGCGAGTATTTTAATGTCTTTTAATACTAGCGATATTAACGATATTATGATACGACAATAAAATAATAATAAAAACGACAATAACGAGAAAAGACGCGAGGAAGACGAGAAGGGAGAAGAAAAGGAGTTTTTGCACCCTCAACCTACATGTTTCTTACGCTCGGACGGGACTCATAGTGGCGGCTTGCACAGGAGTATCGAGTATGTAGGCTAAGTTGTGGTGGTTTGGGGTTTTGAATTCCTAAAGCTAGGTTTAGGGTTTGATTAGGGTTTGAGTTTGATGTTTATTAGGGTTGTAAAAAAGTGTGAAGTTGATTGTGCATGGGGATGTTTATATAAGCATTGCCATATACTTTGGTGTCTAGGGTTTTGTGCCCAGACGGACTTCACTTGATGGCCCGTCTGAAGGTGGACTGTTGGTTTTGCTTTTTGAGTTGGACTTTTTGTATTTGAGTGGCTGCTTTGATGTGTCTCGGAAACGACTTTGACCAAGGTTGACCCAATCGCTAAAAATCGGTTTTATTTCCGGTGTCGGTTTTGGCCCAAATTAGTCTTGTTTGACTCGGAAAGGTTCACTGGGCCTGATTTTGAGGTCAGTTTTGTGAGATTTGTACTCCGTAAGTGCTTAAGCCAACGACTAATGGATTTGAGCCCATATCCGAGCGCGTAGAAACACGTTAGCGTCCGATCATCATCGGGTGTTTTTTGGAAACTGCTATAGACACCTGGCAGTCAAAATGCGGGTGTCTACACATAGGTAATATTATTCAATACAAATAAATTTATTTAAAATGCAATGTATTTTAGAAAATTTCAAATTGAAATAAAGGATATTATTTTATTTTTAGATATGTTTATTTTATTTTATTTTATTTTTAATTATTTATATTTTTTAGGAGAACAATAAATGTTATATTGTAAAAAAATTGTAGCTCCGAATAGTAATATCTTAAGAAGGTCATTGTTAAACAAGGTCAAGGTCAACTATATAAATAATTGGACCATTCTAAATAAAATTTAGTATAACAAGGCAAAAAAAAAAGGTGACATTTACACAAAAAACTTGATTACTTCCACACAATTTTTTTTTCATACCATGTCACACGAGTCAGAAGAGTCGTTGGTTCATGCATTGGGTTATATCGAGTGGGTTAAAATGGAGGTCAAGTCAGTTACAAGTCAGGTTATACATTTATACGGTTAGGATAGAATATGAATCAAAATAGATTTCGTCATCTCATTTTCTTATGTTATAAGTTGTGAAAATATGTTTTTTAATATTAAGTTGTATTCGATATTAAACTAATATGAACTTTATCTTAAATTAACAATTATTCCCTTTTAAAATATACTTTTGTAAAATTACTCTCTTTTGATATTTTTTAATTACACATATCTTTTTTTTGTAGTGAGACCCAACTCGGGCTCAGATCATTCTCATAGCATCATGGCGAGTAGCCATACGAAGGTGTATTTCGGAAAATTACACCTATTTTATGGTTAAATTTTACACTGATACGAACTACTTATGTTTTTAGGATGAAAAATATGGATAACTTTTTGGTTCATCTATCACCTCAACTCTCTAAATATCGTTGGACTAATTTGAAATATGAACTATTAACCCGGTTACTATCGTTTATAATGTCTGGATATAAAGATATTAATATGAATTTTGTGTTCAAACAAATATTTTTTCCATTTCACATTTCCTCAAAATACGTGAGCAGAATTAATATATGTAAATGCTCTTTTCCTTAATAGAATAACATAAATTTTGAAGGCACTGCGCAATTTGTGTGGAATTAAAACCAGTGCAATCTTAAAGCGAAAATTAATTTCAAGCATTAAAACAAAAAAAAATGGTCATGACTTAAAAAAAATGTTACTACGCTGAATAGTGCACCCATTATTAATAGGTATCTCACGAGTAGTCATTATTATGAAGTGAGACCCCAATAATAAGAAATACATGTGAAAGGATGGCGTCGAGATTGAACACTACCCAATGACGCTATCTTATTTTTCATTCCAATAATAAAAAGTAATCACTGTTGTAGGCCTTGGAATTTATGATCCATTGAATACTACTCGTATGTTAGAGTTGATAGTCCAAACTCCAAAATGGGGCTGCCATGTCATAGCCCAAAGCCCCAAATAGTTTAACAAAACCTTCTGACTAGATCAATTGTCGGGTTTCGATCTGGGGTTGGGTGCGTATAAACTGAGTCAAGTGTGGCTCGGGCGAATCGTTGTGTGTTATGTCATTTTCAACTCCTTTTTTGGCATAATAACGATTATGTAATAAATATTTCGGTCACCTTGGTTAAGCGAGATCAATTCAGGTTACCGTCAAATTCTGATCTTCTATTCGAGTATCGGATCATTACCATCTCCAACAGTAGGCGGGATAGGATACTTTGCTCATTATCATCCGTCTATCCCCAACAATACGCAGGATATGGATGAGTCATATCAATATCCATTTAGGGGCAGTTTGGTTGAGAGGCTACAGGAAAAGGGAAAGAGAATCAACCTCTTTCATTCCCTTTGTAGTTGTTTGTTTTAATTTTTTGCATTATCTTTCCCCCTTTGCATTCTCTCTCAATCCCCATACTCCTCTAATTTCATTCCCTCACCCCCAAGGATTTGGATTTTGATCAATCTCGTCACCACCTTGTCATTTCTATTCAATAAGATTTCATTCTTGAACAAAAATTCATTTTTTTATCGAAGGATCCGAAAAAAATGGGTTCGGATCTCTCGCGGGAATTATTTGGAAGATAGAAAACAAAAAAGAGTGGTATTTACTAGTAACAACAAAATGGAGGCAGTCAATCATAATCAATATATAAAACAATAAGGAAAATCTAAGGTAATCTCTTTGATTTCTTTTTATTCCCTTTCCCTTTCCCGTGTTTCAACCAAACGCCCCCTTAGTTTATTTCCCATTCATCTGATGAAGGCATGAAGCGGATCAAATGGATATTTATAATCTAATGGATATTTTATTCCTTGATATTAGAAGTTCGATGTATTTTTTTTTGCCAGCAAGTTCTATGTAATTGGAAACATTAGTCGCATTACAATATAGGGGAGGGGAGATTCGAACCTGAGACCTATAATCCACGGTACCTAGTCACCAGTAGGTCCAAACATCTTCGGTTGTAATTGAAAACTTTTATAGGCTGTAGGCAATAAAATTTCCTGAATAAAATTTGACTAACGGCTTATTGGAACATTAATACTACCTCCAATTTTTAATGTTTATCCCATTTGATGAATATATGGGTGGAGTAGGAGCAAGCATTAAAGAATGGAGGGAGTATATTGTTACGAGTAACTACGTTAGATAATTAGTTTAATCAACTGATCAACAGTCACGGGTTCACAGCTCGGATCAAACGTGTCCATTGTAACGCTTTTGAAGATCATTCATGGTTAAAAACAAATTTGATGAAAACAGCGCAGCAAGGACCGCATAGCGCAGTGGATTAGCGCGTCTGACTTCGGATCAGAAGGTCGTGGGTTCGACTCCCACTGTGGTCGGCTTTTAGTCTACTGTCTACGTGCCATTAATTTTATTCCTCAACGGTATAAATAACATTATGATGAGGAATTAACAACAAGTTGACCGCATAGCGCAGTGGATTAGCGCGTCTGACTTCGGATCAGAAGGTCGTGGGTTCGACTCCCACTGTGGTCGGCTTTTAGTCTACTGTCTACGTGCCATTAATTTTATTCCTCAACGGTATAAATAACATTATGATGAGGAATTAACAACAAGTTGACCGCATAGCGCAGTGGATTAGCGCGTCTGACTTCGGATCAGAAGGTCGTGGGTTCGACTCCCACTGTGGTCGGCTTTTAGTCTACTGTCTACGTGCCATTAATTTTATTCCTCAACGGTATAAATAACATTATGATGAGGAATTAACAACAAGTTGACCGCATAGCGCAGTGGATTAGCGCGTCTGACTTCGGATCAGAAGGTCGTGGGTTCGACTCCCACTGTGGTCGGCTTTTAGTCTACTGTCTACGTGCCATTAATTTTATTCCTCAACGGTATAAATAACATTATGATGAGGAATTAACAACAAGTTGACCGCATAGCGCAGTGGATTAGCGCGTCTGACTTCGGATCAGAAGGTCGTGGGTTCGACTCCCACTGTGGTCGTCCTACATTTTTATAGTCTTTTTGTTGCGCAACAACTCTGTAATCCTTTCAGTCCAAATTGTTGCAACTTCCCTATGAAAAGTTATTCAAATTATTTCCACCACTCCTTTTCGATTCCAAGTTTCAAACTAATAAATATACCTAAATTCACACCACAAAAAACACTCTTTCGAATCCTAGTTCAGTGATTCCCACAATTTCAAATGAATGCCTTCAGACTCGAGGAAGCCGAACTCAAACCGCCTTGAACCAGACCGCATAAAATCCCCAAATTGGAGGTAAGGCTGTGGTGGAAAATATAACCCAATTTTTGATTACTGAATTTATCACACTCAAAATGCATTAACATCTTGATAAATTTGGTTCCTCAATTGCAGAGAGTAACAAAAGGGTACTAGAAAACCAGATCAGAACCTAACTACAGACTCCTATGGATCAATATTAATAACTCTCCGTTACTCGATAATATTTATTGATGAATTAATTACTCGGATACACCAATAGTGATTTGGAGAAACAAAAGAAAAAAAATGGAAAGGAAAATCTCCAAAAGATTAAAAAAAAAACAGAGAAAAAAAAGTAGTTCAATATACATAAAATATCAGACTTGCAAAGTAAGCAAGTCATCATCATGAAAGCATTAACTCCTGAAGAATTAATTATTTGTGACATTCTCAGGGTAATGCTGAACTTTATATTCAGTCAAAACCCTCCCTTGATCAATGTGACCATCTGCCATCAACTTCTGTACTCTGGGACTGCAACAACTAGCTCCATGAAGAGAGTAAGACCTCTGGGACAGTGTAGTGATCATCTGAGAGCGTTGACCAAAGCCGAGAGTGAGTCGACATCCCGTTTCTCTGATGGGTACTTGATGGGCTGAGATGAGTGTTTAGGGAAGAACAATATGGTTGGGAAGCTGCCTAGCTGCAGCTCACTCTTTGCAAACGCCTTTTGATCACCATCGGCTCTAAACTTCCCTACCTTCACGCCACTTCCAGCAAACTTATCTGCCAGTTCTAGGTATGATGCTTCCATACCCTGATGACAACATAAATAAAGACATAATCAGTCACCTGAATACAAAGGCTAACGACATGGAAACAGGGCAATGAATTTCAATGATCAGGAGTAAAAAGAGGGCAGGGAAGAGAAAAGGCAACAAACCTGGCAGAACTGGCACCATGGTGCGTAGAGGACAACGATCCATGGATCTCTCCTATCCTCCAATCTCAACAAGTTCTCGATCCCTGATCGACTCAAGTTCACCACATTGTCTGACTCAAAAATATCAGCAACTTCACCATTTGATTGGGCATTTCCATTCACCTGTGCATCGCCCTCACTCTTAAGATTACCCTTGTGGAGACCACACTCCTTGGCCTTGGCATCTTCCCACCACCACCTCCCTTCCCTCTCATGCTGTCCAGGAAGAACAGCCCTAGTACACGGCTCACACCCAATCGACACATACCCTTGAGCGTGCAACGTGTTGACAGGCACATTCATTGCGCGTAGGAAGTTCCAAATGTCCTTCCCATCCACATTGGCAACAGGATTCCACTTGACAAGGCTACCAGCCCCGCCTTCCAATCCCTCAAAGACAGGGTCCACTTGAACAACCGGAACATCAGACCGAGTTCCGGGAGACTGGTCCTTCCTTTGACCGGTAATCCAAGCGCGCAGTCCCTTCAAAGCCCTCCTAAGAGGCCTCACTTTCCTAACACGGCAGCACTCTTGGTGGCCGTCCTCGTAGAAGGAGAATAGACCTTTGTTTCTAACTAATGCCTGAACTTCCACGGAGTCAGGAAACATGTACTCGATGTGTATACCGTATGTCTTTTCAACCTCATCGAAAAAGCGGTATGTCTCAGGGTTTAGCCTACCAGTATCTAAGCTGAATACTCTAAAGGGTCTGCCAGTTAATTTGGCATACTCAATCAAGGCAACATCTTCCGCACCGCTGAAAATCAAGCAGGAACAATAATCAGCAAAATCAAATTGTCTTCATCATATATTCATATCACACAAATTCACAGGCAATCCATTGACAACTTTGACTAAAATATTCATTCTAATAACATAAAAGTAAACAAATGATCGATACGCATTGAGTATTCCCCATTAGTTCATTGCCATTGATGAATGAATTTAGACAACTTCTAAAGAGATGTACATGAACTATTAAAAAATGGAAGATTTAGTGCTATTACCAAATACAACAACAAATGAGTCAATCTACACATGATGAGTAGATACTGAATGAAGACAAATTCTCCTGATGAATAAAGACACATCCTTGGGACACATACATGATTCCACTCTAATTTTCCGAGTCAAAGGCCAATTTCATTAATTAACAAAAAGCATCAATCTTTTTCAAGATTGCCATTAGAATAAACGCAAAGTAATGAATGTTAGATTACCTAAAAGCAATAGCGATGTCGTCTCCAAATTTGGCGAGGGCTTTGTCCATGATTTCAAGAGGAGATGCATTCTCAAGCTCCTTTGCCAATTTCTGGTAGTCCACTTGTTCTTCATCAATTACAGCTTCCTTTTCCTTCACTCCTTCCTCTGTTATTCAACCGCAATCATTAGAACTCTGAAATCAATGGAGAATTGCGTCGAATCAAAATCGAATTCAATTATGCATACCAGTATTAGGAGCGACGACGAGGGCGGAGGACGAGGCAGAGATTGGGGCAACCGAGTCAGTGCGGCGTGACTCGGTGGCGCGTAGGGGCTTAACCTTGGACGGGCGTCTAGTCGACAAATTGAGATGATTGTAGTGATGAACACCCTCAGACGGCTGATATGATACGCCCACACTATGCACTAAAACATCAAAAAAAAATCAATTAAAAATCAAACCAACATTATAAAACCCAGAAATTGATAGACAGGTAGAGAGAGCAAACCTTTGAGGTCGGATGAAAAAGAGGATAAAATGGCGGAAGATGAAGCCGAAGATGAGACTGCCATGGCTGCCATTGATTGATTAATATAATCTAAATCTAAATTAAAATCAAATTATAGGAGTTGATTGAGAATTGGAATTGGAATTGGAATAGGAATAGGAATTGCGGGGTGGGGTGGGGTGGTGTTTTTGAGGGGAGGAGTTGTGAAATGGGAGAGAGAAGGAGAGAGAGATAAATAAGGAGGGGAGAAAAGAGGGGATGAAGCAGGTTCATTGAACCTGGACGTTATTCTGTTGAGAGGAGGATGAAACGTTTCGGGTATGTGCTAGCTAAGCACTGTCGTCACGTGTCCACTCCTTTCCCCTTCTCGTCTCTCACCTCACTTCCTCACTAAATTCACACTCCCTCTCGGATTAGCAAAATCGGATACCCGACGTGATTTTGTGATCATTTTGTTGTTACTAGAAATAATTCTTTCTCGTATTAGATATTGTATGTCCGATTTCGATTTTTCCCTAATACGTATTAGATGTATGGATATTTGTATCATATATCCATAAATTCGTATAATTGAAACTGTATAACATAATACACTTACACGGTGTGTGTCATATTTTCATACACAACGAATAAGAAGCTGCCACGTGTGTTTTTTAGTTTAACCTAAAATGATTAGTACAGGGTTATGTTAGTAATTTTAGGTTTTTAGTTAATTTTTAACCTTAATTTAGTTAAGTCAATTTTAGAAACTTTTGTATTTTTGTTTTTTACATTTTTGTTTTTTTAAATAATCATACAATATTGTTGATATAATTTCGGTTTATTTAACTGTATAAGAAAATTAATTACGAAATAATATAATTACAATTTATAAAAATAAAAATAAAAATCTTAATATGTTATCATACATGTATATTCCAATTGTTTTTTTATTATGTTTTTATTTATTATATTTTTTAAATTTATAAAAAAAATCTCATAAAACATATAATAAAAATAAAATAAAAAGAAAGCAATTTGAAAAGAGAGATATTTTCAAATTATGATAATTTCTAAATACTACTTAATTAAATTATAACAACTAAGTTAACGGTCGTTTTATTAAAATTAAAATTGAAAATTAATTTCCTATCATTAAGTTGACAATTAAGTAAGTTTACAAAACTAAATTCTATTTTTTTATTAATAAATTAAAAAGAATATCAAAATTAATTAAAAGAGAAAACATAAATTGATGCTTGAAAGAAAAATAAATAAAAAGTACTTGTAATATTTTATTAAAAAAAACAAAAATATATATATAAAAAGAAATAATTATACTTTTTTCCATAATTGTAAAGTAAATTACTCCGTAATAGATAATATTGGATAATATATATTATAAAAAAAATTAAAATATTTTTCTAATATATATTAGATTATATACTTAACATTTAGGAAACAAAATCATATTTTATTTCTTTTCTTTTTTAGTTTGACTTGTTCAAATAGATAGATATGTTTATCAGGAAACAAAATCATTTTTTTCCCACTATTTTGTGATTTTCAGTTTTTTTTTGTAATATTTTTTTTAAAAAAAAATCAAAATAAACCAAACTATTTAATTCAAGCTTTAAAATTAAAAAAAATGATAATAAAATATCCTGGATTATTTCAAAAAGTTAAACTCAAAAAATGAATATAAAATAAGTACAATAATATTTGTGAAATTATGTGAAAATAATTATGATATACAGAGTAAAAAAATTTCATAAAAATAACAATTTCGTTAATGATAATTATATTTATTAATTTTTTTTACAATCAATATAAACCAAAATTAAATGATAGGTAAATAAAATAAAATTTATAAACATAAATTTAAAGAATATTAGAAAAAAAATTCTATAATTAACTTAATCATAGTATGATAACAAATTAACTAAGGAAGTAAAATTATTAATATAGCCCTAAAATTAACCCTCCTAGGTTAAATAACCAATGATAAATGGCGCGACATGATTTGCTGTGTATGAAAATCACATACGCTCCGTGTAAGTGTAGCCTTTTCGATGTATATACGTTAAACGGATAGCAAAATGAACTCATATTAGATATCAAAGTGACATTTTAATCAAATAAACATATTTTTAACCAATTATGATTATGGGAAAAAATTCTTCTTCAAGAAAATGAAACCGTTAAATTTCAACTCGAATATCTACAACTCAAAAGTGTCTAGATACATCTTATCAACTACAAAAACGAAAAATGATTTCATTCCATATTTCCATATTCTCTCTCTTTTACTCGCAAGTCGCAAACAAATTCGTTGAAGTTAGGAAATTCAGCCAAGTCTTTACATGAAATATCATACTAGGGGCGTCTTAATAAATTTGGAGGCCCAGTTTGAGTCTCGAGTTTGAGACCCTTATATAGATATATTTTTTATTTTATTTCCTCAACAAAAAATGCGGAATATAATTTTTTAAAATTGTTATTATTTTTTTCGATTTATCTACAAAATAAAAAACTAGAAAGACTTAATATTAAAAAGTAAAATTGCATCCAACAAAGTTTGAACCTATGACCTTTCAAGAAGGAGTAAACTCAAACCATCATACTACAAGCCACATGTATAAAAAAAGGATGATACTTTTTCATAATTGTTTGTTACTCATTTATACTTCAAAATTACGCTAATGCCCCTCTCATTTCCTCCTCCCCTCACACTAACATTAGAGAGTTTTGGGTGAAATCTAAATAAATCCCAAAACTCCTACCCTACACCACCTCGTTACGTCGACAACAACTTCAGCCCGCCACTCCGGCCGTCAATCCGACCACCAATTTTTTATTTTTTATTCCCATTTTTTCCCGGTTTTTTAAAAAACGCTTTTTTTTGGAAAAGTGATTAGTAGTTGTATTTTTTTTCGTAATTTGGGAAAAACTATTTATTTTAATTTTTGTTCCATGATTTATTGATAATAATTACCCTCATATATTACACTCAAATAACAGAAAAAATTAACAAGAAAATTAAATTCTTCAATAATAATAATAATAATAATTAAAATACGATAATTACAAAAGTACAAATCAAAATTAATTCGGTAATTAAAATAAAATATAATTACAAAATACTAAAAAATATATGTACAACCTAATTCATAAGTAATTAGGGTGAATCATAAGTAATTTATAATTAGGATAAATCATAATTCAATTAGGGTAAATCATAGGTAAAAAAACATTAAACCTAATTCAATTAGGGTAAATCATAAGTAGTTTGCAAGTAAAATAAAAACATCGATTACCGAATTATAATCCATAGTGAATTAATCGATTGATTTTTTAAAATTGACAAAGTTGGAAAAAGAGGTTTAGAAAACAAGAGAAAAGAATTAAAACATCAAGTATGATGAAAAATTATGGGAAGGGTATTATAGGAATAATCACGAAATTTCAGGTATGATTGAGTAACATGCAATTATGAAAAAGTAATTCCGTAAAAAAATACTGCGTATCTCATAATTTTATATATAGAGTAATTCCTCAGAAAGAGGATTATGAGGCCTAATAAATTTGGAGGCCCAGTTCTCTACTCACCTTGAAGCCCCTATGAGCCGCCCCTGTATCATACGCATGGTGTCCTTGACTAGAACCACCACTAATGACGCATTCATGATCAACGCGGAAAATATGACTAATTTGCTCAATTTATGCTCAATTTTTAATCTCGTTTTGAGCCTCTCATTCCCAAAACGCAATAAGCGCAACCCCTTTCTTCTGGTCACCTCTTAACTCCATTACGACCTTATGCCTCTACGATTTTGCTCAATTGTTTGTTGCATATCATGATATTTGCGATACTTGGATGAAGCCTCACTTTTGCGGACCGATAGGACCCAATCCACATTGCTATTTGGACTTACGGTCGATTGATGAACCGATAAGAACCAATCCACGCAGGAATTCTCTTCTTGTTAATTGGCTTAACTTTGATGTTGTTGATTTGGTTTCTTCTTGGTGGTTTGCCTATCACTTTGTTGGTTTGGCAGCTAAGTCGCGACAACCTAGTTACCTTGACATAGGACAGTTGGAGGACCGATAATGGAACCCAAACCATGTCGAGAGACGTTCATACGCATCCTTTTTGCATGTTTTAACCGTTTCATACCCATCCTTTTGCATGTTTTGACCCCTGCATCCGAGTGAGCCCCAAATCCTAGACTTTCCATCTTATTGATTAATCGCTTTTCTTATTTACTTACTTATAATATCTTGCTTAGATTAATTTAGTTCATATTACATATCACCTATAGAGCGAACTAAACTTCTAGTCGGATTTACCTTAGTTGAATTCTACCAATCCCTGTGGATCAGCACTAATTCTCTCAATAGGTTCGTGTAATCGTTTTTTCTTTCTTAAAGCCTTACACGAGGCCGCTAGTTGAAGTAGTGGCTCGATTGAATCACCTACATCTTTGTAAGCGTTCTATAGGCTATCTGGCTTACTAGGAACTACGCTAAGTTTCAAGGAATTCACCCCAATGCGAAGGCTTCGATGGCCTTCCTCAATTCGCAATTTAGACTTTCTGATTCAGCTAAGGTCTAAGGATGATGTTGATTTAAAGCTTTGGGTTCAAGTATATCCATGTAAACCCTCTTCTCTCTCATGGATTATTAAGAAGGGTCATCCTGTTCTAATCTCTGGGGATTCTAGCAATTGCTCTCAAGTTCGAATTTATGTGGACGTTGCCTGGAAAAGCTATGACAATGCTGGGGGAGGTTAGTTGGATGACCCGTTCATCTTCGGGTGAATGTACGGGAAGCAACTTTCTTCAGTTACGAGCGGTTTCTCCTCTTTAAGCTGAAGCTCAAGCACTTCTGGTTGCTTCTTAATGAGCCCTAGACAGGGGGTTCCTTCATGTTGCTCTCTTCTCTGACTGCCAACAACTACTCACTCAAATCGGCGAGGCATCAAACCCTTCTCCACATGTTTACAGACTTATAGATAACTTGTTTTTTATCTCGTCTTCCTTTCATTGTTTATCTTTATCTTTTATTTCTAGGGAATGTAACACGGAGGCCCATGATCTAGCTCACATGGGACTCAGACTCTTGTAGCACTTTTTCTGTCATGGTTGGCAAAAAAAAAAATCACCCACATCTTCATTGTCGTAATATTAACATATTGAGCGTTGATATTATACATATACGATAAGAAATGTGGTGCAGTGGATAAGTTGCACCACTAATTAACTAAAGGGACCCTCGGTATCTCGCGACATCAAAAAAGCTCGTCTATTGTCCATTTAAAACTTATAATTCTTTATTTTCTTATACTCAAAATTAGAACATTTAATATAGTACTAAATTAAAGATAGTGGTGATGATCTAATACTATCTATCTTTAATTTTGAAAAGCGAGTTATTATTATAAAAGTAAAATTTCTTTTACATTTGAATATATGCACAATATTATTGTCTGATAAGAGAGATAATACTTCTTTCGTCCCAATAAGAACTTTATTTATGCTTTATACATAAAGATTAAGGTAGAGAGAAAGTGATTGTTTCTAATACGAAGTATTATTAAAGAACAAAGTAGAGAGTGTACCTATGTCAAAAATGAAAATGTAAACTATTAACAGATATATCAATAAAAGAAAAGTGTAAACTATTAACCAGAACGGGGTCTATGTTTTTACGGAGTACTTTATAAAGCAAGTACGGAGTATATACTCCGTATCTATATAATGTGAATTTAATTACAGTTTCAATGAGTAAATGATTGAAAATTTTACTTTAAATGAGTTGGTCACACATTTATACGGAATATAAAATAAGACAATATCAGAGTAAATAATACAATTCTCTGATGAGTAATTATTGAGTGAAATTGTATCCCACAATTATTGATTATCTTATATATCTAATACAAGTGGAATCATAGATAATCGTAGGGATTCAATGTTTGAGTAGTAGAGTATGACATAATAATAAGATTGTGGCCTTTGGGGTTGACAAAGGGTTGAAGTCCTAGGAAGTACTCGTAATAGTAAGGGAGGACATAATAAGACATGTATATATACAGTGAGTAGTGTGACACTTAAAAATGAGTGGATTGAGCATACATATTCAAGGCAATTGGTACGTAGTTTCATAGCCATGTTAATTATTAGGAATAGAATAATAATAAGTGGGTGGCGTCAAACAAGGGACCACGGTCCTACTGTAATTGTAATTGTATTGCATGGTGCACACAATTACAGTCCGATTCATTAAATTGTCTACTTCCTCACACTCCCACTTCCATACAACATTCTGCGTCGCCCGCCAACTTACACTTTGAATATAAGATCTTAACCACTTGCTCCACAAACCTCCTCTACCCTCTAGCTTCCTTATTCTATCACCACAAATCATGCATACAAATATACGCACTCTTTGTGTTTCTACAAACCATTAGACAAAAGCATATCGCAGAGTAATTAGTTAAACAAGTGATTGGGATGAAGGGAGTACCTAGTAAGTCATCTTACATAGTTGATTTAGAATTTATCGTGTTGGGTAAATGTCTAAATGAATGATGAAGCTAATTTACATTTTATCATGCTATATGTTTAGATAGTTGGAAGAGATAAAAGGCATCAACAAATCAAAAATAGAAAATCTCTTTTAAGGTTTGTCA
Source organism: Agrostemma githago (assembly GCA_958450325.1). NCBI lineage: Eukaryota > Viridiplantae > Streptophyta > Magnoliopsida > Caryophyllales > Caryophyllaceae > Agrostemma > Agrostemma githago. Next base: position 72,004,997 of record OY288247.1, on the reverse strand, counting down.
CAAGTCACATCATACAACTCATAAACTTTTTCGGAAACAATCCTTTATGGAGTATAATTATAGACAAACATCTCAAGATTCATTCCACAAGAAGATCACTTCAAATTATCCATCTTTTTTCTCACATGTTGGGTACATTTTTGTGGCTAAGTCAGCTCATAAACTTGTATACAATGTTGTAAACTTGTAACTAGGGATCTGGGGATCCAGTCATCTAAATGGATCCAACACCAGATCCGCACTCCCAACATTAAATCCAAATCAATTCATATTCAATAAGAAAAGTGGAACCAAAATGATAAATTGGTTTACGAAAGTGTTACGTGTCTCAAATTGTTTTTAAAAAAGTGGCAAGCGAGAAGTTGGTTAAAAAAAGTTACCATGACGGCAAATTTGCCAAAAAAACAAATTTGACACTAGCACCAAATTGGTAAAAAGAAAGTAAGAAACCCGCAACTTTTAGGCTTGGCTCACCAAACCATGAAAACAAATGGGAAACGGCTCAACTTAGGGTTGTGATTATAAATTATACGGAGTAATTATTAGGGGGCGTTTGGTTGAGAGGTTATAGGAAAGGGAAAGAGAATCAACCTTTTTCATTTTCTTTAAACCTCTTTCATTTTCTTTGTGGTTATTTGTTTTAAATTTTTTTACAATCTCTTTCCCCTTTGCATTCCCTCCCCACCCCCTGTTTGGAATTTGATTCCCTCACCCACCGCCCCAACTCATCACCCACCACCCTAAAACCACCACCACTCCGGCACCACTTCTAATGTCACCACCACCAATCTCGTCACTGCCGCCACCCCAGGACCGTCACTACCTCGTTTCCTTTCCTTTACCCTCATTTCCCATGTTTATTCCTTTTCCCTTTCCTGTATTTTAACCAAACGCCCCCTTACTGTTTTTCATTTAAATTGATTAATTTGCATAATAAATAAATTTGGCTTCACATAAGTTTTATTGAACTTAAATTTTTATTATTGTGAAATGGATTTATGAAATTTAAAAAAAAAAAATTAAAAAATGTTTCTTAAATAAACAATTCACAATTGCTTAAGAAGTTGAACCGATTAAAAGATTAAGAAGTGCGACAAACAATTTGACTCTAGTTTGTCATATGGCAGAAAAGGCAGTATAGAGATGATACAAATGGGTCTAACACGGATGGGTCATTTCAGGCAAGTAAGAATTCAGATCAGAGATAGCAGATGCAGGCCAAGCCACAGTGAAACAAAGGCGACAACGTTGTAACCGAACTGGCATTGGAGGCCTCAAAAGCCAGCCTGCATCTCAGATTGGGGTGAGCCCATTTTAGACATAACCCACTTGGTGTATCATGTATGTCTCTCCCTGACTCCCTGTGACCTAGAGGGCTTGGGTTGAGCCTTGACCCCAACCGGGTTATCCTCTACTTTGCCGGGTGCTCGGGCGGGGTGGCCAAGGACATTGCAGAAAACAACCCTGGTTACACTAGTCACTTTGGAAACTGCCAGAATTGGTTCAAGCCACCGAACAAAGATAAGTCACACGGAGTACTACGAGTCTATGATTTAGTTGGGGTCACGGCAATGCTAATCAGGTTCAACACAGATTCACATTCGGAAAATCTGCTTTTCAAAATCCTACATGTCATGCCAGATACTGAGATCATAGATGGTTGGCATACTGAAGAAGGTATAAGCTTAACTTTAGATAGAGCACTCCCTCGACAACAGCTGGTGGACTCGCAATATGGAACAGGCTCAAGAAGAGGGTTGATTTGTCGCCCAAGAAAATGAGTGCAAGCCGTCAGCCAAAAGGCTTCGACGGATTACAGAAATACAAGCAGCAACACAACGATTGATTTTGGCATTTGGGTCCGGAATTACATTGCCATCTGACGACAATGTCACGCCACTTCATACAAGTTACTGGACATGAAAATGGTGTACAGACTTCGTAATGAAGGCATGGAAAATGGCACACGGTTATTATCAAGTACTCCACTTACAAAAAGACTCATTTACTCATTTGGGGAGAACCCTTTTGAGAGTAATCAAGGGCCATTGAAGCATCTCTAAATTTTAGTGGCATGCCTATCAGTTGGACTATGAACAAGAACATAACAAGAGAAGTCCAAAAACAAAGTCAAACACTAATTTGGCACTAAAGATCAAATGTAAATACGTAACAGCTGATCATAATCGGATCAGCAACAAGCCATGGTACTCTGTTGGAATCAGGTATATTAGCATTCAATCTGGATCATATGAAGGAATCCAGGCAAACAGAATGAAGCACAATGTTTATAAACAATTCTAAACGACTTCACAGGATCACAGTCTTCACTTTCAGTCATTCAGTAAACATACAGAGCAACAATGTCATGTCATGATGTGCCGATGCCATCAGCGACCACTCAATGGAATTCTAATACTAACATTTTTGGGCCAGTAGCTGTCAGTACACACCATTAACTGTGCTAAACAAATTCAGCTGATTGCCACTGAACAGTAGTGGCAAAGCATGACCACCAAACCAATGAACACAGCTGCACATCTTCGATACTTACCACAAATTTCAAAGTGCGGTCTACAAAATCCAAAGCCAGGCCAGCCGCTCAACTCGTTTGTCGAAAGAAAAGGATAATGAACGTTTCTATATGGCTTTTCAGAAACTAGAACTAAACCTAGTACGGAGTAATTTCTAGAGGGAAAACATTCTGTCTATGCAAATCGTAAATGACTATAAGCCATTCTGGAGGACTGGAAAGAGGTAAATACAGCACTAAATATAAATAGAGTTTGAAATAGTACTCAGTAACATTTAAAAGAAATAGGGGTAAAATATCCAGCATAGCCAAAACAGCAAAAAGTAATCTATCTCTCCAGACATCAAAAACAAACCGATAATCCAACTAAGACAAAGAGCCCTACGACTTATGACATGAGTAACAAAGACAAGACACCATTACCCTGCGCTTAAGCTTCAACAACATCTTCAATCACAGTGAGCTTGTGGGTGGGCTTGGACAGGATGTCAGTGTGCTCCTGGAATGGGGACTTGGTGAAACGGGTTTCTCTCCACAAGTCGGGGGTCAGGAAACCATAGGTCTTAAGGAGACATTCAAAGGTTGCCTGCCAAAAACGGTGAAAACCAAAATCAAAAACACAACAAGATACAACAGACATAAACGCATCAAGCTAGTATAAAACAAGAGGTAATAGAATATCGGTTTGTTTAAAAACTAGTGACAATGAATTATCAAACCACCATCATTGTTTCAATTTCTCCTGTGCCAGTAAAACACAATTACAGGCAAGAGATAACAAAACAAGACTACCACAATATTCAACAAAAATAAATTAAAAGATATTACAAACAGTAAATTAGGTATATACAGCGTGGTTAGCAGCACCAGAATACAATTCTAACATAGATAAACACGAAGAACAATAGTTAATCTTGAAAGACCACAATCAGCAGCAAAATCATAACATACCAGACAGGAAAAACAAATCCAAATATAAAATAGAAACACTAAAACACAATCAAAATGTTTGACATCGACCAATGATGGCGAATAGGAAATCGTAATTCAGATACATTCAACGAATCGCATAACAGAAATAAAGCAAATAAAGATTTAAACAATAACAATTCAGAGACAATAAATAAAGATTTAAACACACAATCAGGGAGGATAAATTCTGGAAATGGGATAGAAAAACAACCTTGACAAAGTTACCGAGGGTTTTGGTGGATCCACGAGAACAAGTGAAAACATCATCAATACCAGCAAACTGAAGAACCTTCTTGGGAACCCTAGCCGCCACAATACCAGAACCCCGTGGAGCAGGAATCAACCTCACCGTCACAGACCCACACTTCCCGGTCACCTTGGAGGGCACCGTGTGTGGCTTCCCAATCATGTTACCCCAGTACCCCCTTCTGACCGGGATGACCGACAGCTTCGCAAGAATGATGGCCCCTCGGATGGCGGTCGCCACCTCCTTGGAGCATTTCACTCCCAGTCCAACGTGGCCGTTGCTGTCCCCGACGACGACGAAGGCCTTGAACCGGGTTCGCTGACCGGCCCTGGTCTGCTTCTGGACCGGCATGATTTTCATGACCTCGTCCTTGAGGGCCGGGCCGATGAGGGTGTCGACGATCTGGTGCTCCTTGATGGGAAGGGAATGGAGGTAGACCTGCTCCAGGGAGGTGATCTTGTTCTCACGGACGAGGCGTCCGAGCTTGGTGACTGGGACCCACTTCTCTTCCTCGTCGCGGCGGGGCCCGCGTCTGCGTCCACGGCCTCTGTCGCCGCCTCTGCCGCCGCGGTCACCACCACGTCCACGTTCGCCGCCGAATCCACGGTTGAAGCCGCCTCTTTCTCCGCCGCGTTCAGCCATGACTAGGGTTTGGGGATTAGAGTGTGTGAGATTTGGGGATTTAGGGTTTAGAGAGTGAGAGGGGGAGTGGAGGCGTTGGAGAAGGAAATGAGGGGGAGAAAGGGTTTGGAGTATTATATACGAGGGAAGGTGGATGAGGAGGAACTAGGGCTTTATGTTGGCGCGGATTTGGGCTACAAATGTGGAGGCCCTAATTTGGTGATTCGGGTTGGTTGCTTGGTTTTAAGTGCGATTAAGGTCCATCGCTTATTTTGATAACGCCTCTTGTTCTGCTTTGGACCGTGTTGGGTCGTATTAAAGTGGACTAGTGTTTTACTATTGCGTATTGGGTCATCTTGGATTGTGTTAACCCACCGTGATACGTATCCACTTTCATCTCTAAACACGATTTTTTAGTCCCAATTAAAAAAACTTCTTTTGATGGGTTGTTTGGTTGGAGCTTTAGGAATAGATGTGAGGGAATTCAATCCATTCCGGTGTTTGGTTGGAGTACTTAGGAATGAAATTAAAATCCCCAGAGGTTAGATATCCATACTTGTTTACGGTTGTTTGGTTTGAGAATGGAATAACAACTACAAACTTGAGGTTGGGGTAGGGGTTGTTATTCCACCCTCGAACCAAACAACCGTAAACAAGTATGGATATCTAATTTCAATCTTTCATGGAATCACAGTCTGTTCCAATCCATTCCAATGTTTCGAGCCCAACACTTCCTTAATTTTTATTCACTACTCCATTACTGTGAAAATTTTCAAATAGATAATGTAGGTTTATGGCGTGCTTTTCTTAATCTAGATTTAATTTAAGGTTGATAATTTTGCTTGCCAATATGATTGTGAGATTGTTGAATCCCTTAATCAGGGTCATCCGTATCATTCTTATTGTATAGTAGAACTTACAATATATTGTTCATAATTACAAAGATTAGTTACCTAATAATGAGGGCTAATAATATCAACGAATATGCTAAGTTAGGTAAGGTATGATACACAGAATCAATATCTAATACACCCCCGCAGTAGGAGCAGAAGGAGGACGGACGCTCAGATTGGATCGAAATTGATTGAATAAATGACCCGATAACCCCTTCGTGAAGATGTCCGCATACTGATAATCCGAGGGTACATGTAGAACACGGATTAGGCCAAGTGGTACTTTCTCGCGAACAAAATGAATGTCAATTTCGATATGTTTGGTTCGTTGGTGCTGGACCGGGTTAGTAGACAGATAGACCGAGGAAATGTTGTCGTAGTAGACAAGAGTAGCATGACGAAGGGGGGCATGTAACTCAAGCAGAAGATTGCGGACCCAGCTCGTTTCAGCGACAGCATTAGCGACACCACGATACTCTGCTTCCGTGCTGGAACGGGAAATTGTTTGTTGTCTCTTTGAGGACCAGGAGATTAGATTATCGCCAAGAAAAACGCAATACCCGGATGTGGAACGACGAGAGTCGGGGCAGCCAGCCCAATCGGAATCAGAGTTAACCCGTTAGATAACGTGCCTTTGACGTATCGGAGAATACGTTTCATGAAGTTTAAATGTGGTTCCCGGGGAGCGTGCATAAATAAGCAAATTTGTTGCACCGCATATGATATGTCGGGACGGGTAATGGTCAGGTATTGTAAAGCACCCGCGAGTTGACGGTATAATGTCAGGTCAGAGAGGGGGGAACCAGCCGTCTCACTCAGCTTGGACGATGTGTCAACCGGCGTAGCGGAGGGGTTGCAATTTGTCATTGACGCACGCTGTAGTATGTCGGTAGCATATTTTTCTTGACTGAGAAATAAACAAAGAGTTGGAAGAACGGGTTACCTTGATGCTGAGGAAATGATGGAGAGACCCAAGGTCGGTCATCGCGAATTCGGAGGAGAGGGTCCGAATGATGGTTTGCAGAAAGGCCGGTTTGGAGCAGGTAATAATAATGTCGTCAACGTATAGAAGTAAGTATGCCGTAAAGGACGGAGTGTGATATATAAACAGAGATGGATCACAAATGCTGCTCTTGAACCCTTTGGAGATAATAAATGTCGTAAACCGCATATACCAAGCTCGAGGGGCTTGTTTGAGACCGTAAAGAGATTTTCTGAGGCGACATACATGGTGGGGTCGAGACTGATCTACAAAACCGGGGGGTTGGTGCATAAATACTGTTTCCGCGAGATCCCCGTGTAGAAAAGCATTTTTCACATCCAATTGGTGAATCGGCCAGGAACGGGATAGAGCGAGACTGAGGACGGTCCGGATAGTCGTCGCTTTGACGACTGGGCTAAATGTCTCATCACAGTCAATACCGACCTGTTGTGTTTTCCCATTGACAACGTGCTGGGCCTTGTATCGTTGTAGAGAACCGTCGGCATGAAATTTGTGGCGGTAGAGCCACATACATAGAATGATATTGGTGTTGTCGGGACGAGGAACGAGCTCCCATGTATTATTGACCTGCAACGCACGAAATTCGTCCTGCATAGCATTTTCCCAATTTGGGTTGGCAAGGGCGAGGGTGGGTGACTTGGGCACGGAGGATAGAGTGGGGTCAATGGATGTGAGGAAGGCTTTCGGTTTGAAGATGTCATTCATGGCACGTGTGGTCATGGTATGGGAGGGTTGAGGGATTGGTGGTGAAGGGGGGTGGCGGGTTCGGTGGAGGGTGGCGAGGGGGGCTTTGAGGGGAGGTAGGTGGGCTTGTACCAGGGGAGTCGGGGGGGAGGGGTTGGATTGGTTTGAGGGGTAAGGGTAGTGGCAGCGGTGTCGAAAAACAGAGGGGAAAGGGGGTCAGGCTGTAAGAAACGGTAGTCGGGGGAGGTGTTGTGTTGGGCAAACGAAAAATGGGTCTCATCAAAAGTAACATGACGAGAGATAATAACCTTACCCGTTGAAAAGTTTAGACACCGGTAACCACGACTATTCGGGGGATAACCCAAGAAGACACATTCGACAGAGCGAGGGGCGAGTTTATTTGGCATTTTAGCAGTTTGGTTGGGGAAACAAGACATCCAAAAACACGTAAGTGTTCGTAGGACGGTTCTTTGAGATAGAGAGCGGAAGTGGGTGAGCGGAGTTTAAGTGTTTTAGTGGGGGTAATGTTGTGGAGGTGAGCGGCTGTGTGGAGGGCGTCGACCCAATATTCCGAGGGTAAGGACATGTGATGGAGTAAGACACGTATGATATCATTTAGACGACGTATCATTCTCTTAGACTTGCCATTTTGTGGTGACGTTTGAGGACATGAGAAGCGAAATATAAAGCCGTTGGATATGTCGTAAATGAACAGGACATTGTTATCAAATTCGCGTCCAAAATCGCATTGGAATTGTTTGATTTTAACGTTAAATTGTGTTTGGACGAGGGCATGAAAATTAGTGAATTTGGTTACGACCTCGGATTTAAACCTTAATGGAAAGACCCACACAAATTGCGTGAAATTATCAATTAGGACGAGGTAGTATTTAAATCCTTGTTTACTAAGTATCGGTGAGGTCCACAAGTCCCCGTGTATGATATCAAATGGAGAGAGAGTAGGAGTAGACGAGTTAAGAAATGGTAATGTTTACTGACTTGACATGAACCACAAAGACTCGATTTATTAGATGACGAACAAGAAATAGGAAAATGACGCTTAATGTGATTAAAAATGGCTGGACTAGGGTGGCCAAGACGGGCGTGCACGACTCGGACGTTAGAGCAGCAACATTACTGGAAACGGCTTGACTCGATGGAAGGACAGGATAAAGCTCCTCGGAACAATCACTCTTCATAATCGTAGTCCCAGTCAGAAGGTCCTTCACAAAAAAACCAACCGGGTCAAATTCAACGGAAACATTATTATCTCTAGCAAATTTACGTACGGCGATGAGATTTTTAATGATTTGAGGTACATATAAAACGTTCTGGAGATGAAAGGTTCGGGATGGGGATGATATGTGGGATGAGCCGGATCCCAAAATGGAAATACTATTGCCGTTTTCGACATAAACAGGACTAATATCGCTTTGAGGCATGAGAGAATTAATATTACCTTGGTCCGATGTCAGGTGCGTGGAAGCCCCAGTATCCATGTACCATTGAGTATCGGGAGGGCCTTGGATCGACATCACGTTGAAGGCGATGTTGATGTCAGTGGACTGGAGAGAGTCGACCTCGGTGAGGTGGGCTTGTGCAGGAAGGGTCCGAGTAGAGTACCGTTGCGCAACAGGGGCAGGTGACCGGGTTTGTTGCCACGGTGTATGTGGGACAGACCAGCCCGATTGCGTCGGATAAGGACACGGTGGCAGGGTCCATTGTGGGAACCACTGTGGTGGTGGTGGTGGTGGGCCCCACTAATATTGTTGCTGTTGCTGGTGGTTTGGTGGTTCGGTGGGCGGTCCTGAGACCGGGAAGAACGGTCGTTGTTGTGTCAGCCCTTTCCTCGATTTCCATTTCTGGATCCGTTTTGAGGAGGGTTACTACGCTGGGTTTCAGCAGGTGCTGTGCTTGGGACGACGGCAAGGGCAGTCGGGGGCTCGTTCTCGGTCACGGCTGCTTGTCAGTGATGCTCGAGTTCAAACATGCTCCGGGCGACCCTCGAAGGTCGGGAGCGTTTAATTTATGTACGAAGCAACCGTATTGTACTCCTTGGGCAAGCCTCGAACTAATTGGAGTACAAGACGTCGATCTGTGACTGAGGCATCCACATCAGCCAACTGGACGGCCAGATCCTGCAGTCGCTGGCAATAGGCGTCGAGTGACGCCACATAACTGAGTTTAAGGTTGATAAACTCATGTTCCAGGGATGCGGCTCGAGCACCCTTGTTGTTGGTGAAAATGTCCTTAACTCGTGTCCACGCTTCATGGGAACCTTCTTTCATAACACGAGGGAGGAGGTTTTCCATAACTGTTTCGTAGATCCATTGGAGAACAATGGAGTCGATTTCCATCCATGTTGCTAGTTCGGCTGCATCCGTGGGTTTTGCTGTCCCGTCGATATGCGCGAGGACTTTGTGTCCTTTAGCATGGAGCATGAATAGTTGAGACTACGTAGAGTATGGAACTTTGCCACCATCAAGTATACGGACTCGTTGTTGAATGTTCGAGACTGTATACACGGGGTGGAATTTTGAGGGCGGTGTGTCGTCACCTGCCATTGTCGCGTGAGGATAGGCGGTGGTCGAGCGCACGATGGTATTAGGGTTGTCGAGGTTTAGGTCTTTTACCTAAGCTCTGATACCATGTCAGATTGTTGAATCCCTTAATCAGGGTCATCCGTATCATTCTTATTATATAGTAGACCTTACAATATATTGTTCCTATTTACAAGGATTAGTTACCTAATAATGAGGGCTAATAATATCAACGAATATGCTAAGTTAGGTAAGGTATGATACACAGAATCAATATCTAATAATGATTGTAGTAACAAACAATTGTATTTAATTACTACTCTATAGGACATCCCCTATACACTAAAACAAAAATCAATGGACAATTTGGTATTTTCAACTTTCCCTCCAAAAAGAATCTCTCAATATATCAACTTATATATTTAGCAACTACTACAAACCTATTATATTTTATTTTTCACTCCTATTATATTTTAAATAAGGTTATTTTTATATTTGGGTCAACTGGACCCTATTATATTTTAAATAGTGTTATTTTTATATTTGGGTCAACTGGACGGGTCGAGTTATATTTCGAATAGTAAGAATAGGGTCAAATTAAGGTTGGACCGATTATTTTGGACTCTAATCATTTTCGGGATTGTCTTTTTCAACTTTTTAAAGCATAATAAACAATTTGGGTCATTTCATCGGTTAGGTGAGTCAATTCGAATCATGGGTCAAAAACTTGGATTTTCAGTTCGAGTGTCGGGACGGGTAAATTTTGTCAGGTCTAATTGTCGTCTAATCATGAGCTCATTCATTTTATTACACGAGGAGTAGTCACCCCAAAGATATCCTCGGTAAGGAGTGGACAAAAAAAACATCATACTTATAACATTAACATCCTCCTTTCCACGAGGTGTGAATCGAACCCTTGACCTCATGTGCGTCACCCTTCTTCACTCCAACTAGACTCTAACATCTTACTGATTTAAATATCACTACATCACATATAAAGCTATACACCACAGAAAGTATGTAATTAAGGAAATTTGATTGATTACATTGATTACGAAAATCACATGTTTTAAATGGAAGATATCACATACAATATTTAATATGGAATGTATGATCAATTTTTTTTAAAAAATATAAACATATTGTATTCCGTTTTAACCAAATAGTTGCATTACTTTTGTTAATAGGAGATTGCACTATCCCATACAATATTTTACATAAAATATAAAATAGTTATGATTATTATTGTATATCTTTCTGATCATATTCGAAAATCATATTCTTAACATCGATATAAAATTTAGTAACTATATAAAAATGAAATATATATTCCGATTGCTTTTACAAATCCTGATACATAGTAAAAACTCACCGAAAATTCTCTATATACTACTCTAAGACAATAACAGTTACTAACATTTTCCTCAAAAATACACTAATTTAAATTGAGAAGTAAAAGAACATTTCACTAATAAATTCGCAAACTATTCATTTTCATTAATGTTAAAGAAATTGATAAAAAAAAACTTCTTTTTATGAAAATAATTAGATAAATTATAAGATATGATGTCATTAACCTTGAGAAAAAAATCAGTTATCTAAAAAATTTATTTTTGAAAAGAGCTATTTACTTTAACTTTTACAAAGATATACTCTTCCCGTCCCAATGAATTCTTTGTCTATTCCATATTGGGGCGTCTCAATGAATTCTTTGCCTTTCTATTTTAGGAATGTTATATGTGTGTAATTTGACCTCCTCATAAATTTGGCTTCACATGTCATTTCATTATTGGACCTTTTCTCCTTTGTGCCAAAAGTAAAGACAAACAATCATCGGGACGGAAGGAGTATACTCACTTATTCAAATGTGAGGGTTATAATTATCATATAGAATGATTATTTTGGTAGGGGAGACTACAAATTAAAGAATATACTATTAAAATTCATATAAAAAAAGTTTCACAAATTACATAATATAAGTCTTACACCTGAGACAGTCCATTTTTTATTTATTTTTAAATTTTCTAATGAAAAACTGAATAGCTTTTTTACACAAAGAGAACGTATCACGGCGTGCTAACCATTAAAAAAAGTACATTATTATACAATTTTTGATAAATATGTATTTTATGGTATGTTAAAGAGAGAAGTGGGTATCTCGAGATGTGAGATGATATAAACCGAGTATATAAAAAATACTCCCTCTGTTTCAATGAAAGCTTCTACCTAAAAAAAAGTAGAGAGAGTGTAAATAGGTGGGTCACCTAGGTAAGAGTGAAGAGTTATACCAAAAAAGAAAGTGGAAGATATCAAAGAAATTTACGAAAAAGGAAAAGTGGAAGCTTTCAATGAAACGAAGGGAGTATAAACAATATTTTCACACGTTATTTAATATTCCGTACATTTCAAGACATTACTCAAATAATTTGAGTAGTTTTGCGATTTAAAAAATATTTTCCTATTTCTAAATTATACAGTCGATAAATAGTAAAAATAAAATAATAAATTTTTTATTTTAAATCTTAAATGAAATATTCTATAAGATAAATATATTATAAATACCGTGCATTGCACGGGGTCTATACTAGTTATAAGTAGAGCTGGCAGTTAGTCGGGTCGGGCCGGGCTTCGTGCCTGGGTGGGCCGGCCCGGTCGTGCCTAGACCCGGGCTCGTGCCGTGCCCGGCACGGAGCTCTAGCCGACCATGCCGCCGAGGCACGGCCCGAGGCCCGGGCCCGGTCGTGCCGTGCTCGGGCCGGGTCTCGTGCCCGGCCCGTCGTGCTAGTTTCGTGCTCGTGCCCGTGTTTCGGTTTTCGTGCCGGTTTTCGGGTAATAATTTATATATTATTTATAAGATTAGTAATAATTTTTATAATTAATAATTTTTATATATATTAGTAATAATTTTATAAGATTAGACGATTAGAATTTAGAAATGTAGACTTATAGAGTATTGAAATTTTCAAAAAATTGATAAGAATGATTATAATTTATAAGATTAGAAGAAGAATAGAACGATTTGTGAAATGAAGATGGATGAAAGTGGGTAATTTATAGGAAAAGAAATGAAAAAAAAATATATAGAGGAAGAGGAATGGGCAGAGTGCAGAGAGCCGTTGGACTTGGACCAGAAGAGCAGGAGCAGCAGAAGCATGCAGAAGAGCAGCAGCAGCAGCATGCGCGTTTGCAGAGAGCCGTTTGAGGCCGGGCCGGGCCGTGCCTCGGGCCCACCGTGCCCGGGTCGGTCGTGCCTGGTCGGGCCAGCCCGCGTGCCTGTCAGCGGGCCGTGCCGGATCGGGCCCGTCGTGCCCGTGCCTGGCACGGGATTTTCAGCTACTCCTTCGCCGAGGCCCGGTCCGAGGCCCGACGGGCCGTGCCCGTGCCAGGCCCGATTTTGCCCTCGTGCCGGGCCGGTCGTGCCAAATTTCGTGCCGGCTCGGGCCGGCGGCGGCGGCCCGGCCCTAACTGCCTGCTCTAGTTATAAGTATATGATTGATTCAACACAATTAGGGGTGTTCACCGGTCTAAACACGGATCGGACCGGACCGGCAACTCAAAAAATCCAAACCCGCAGACCGGATCGGTTAACAAAGAAACTCGGACCGGACCGGACCGGCAAAATACACTAAATTTGATTAATTTTTTTAAGTGTGGACCGGACCGCGGACCGGCAACCAAGTTTTTGGAGACCCGCAGACCGGACCGGACGGTCCGGGTCACTTTTTGAACACCCCTAAACACAATAACATTATTTTAATAATATAACACTCTAATCATATCGTACTATCAGGAAATAATTTTTATCATAGCGAAATTTTAATTAAACAATCGTGCATATACACGGGTTTTGCACTAGTTAAGAGACTAATTATCAATCATTGGACATGCATTAGAAAAATCGATTACAAATTAATCATTGAAATATTTTCTTCATTAACTCTTGAACATATGTCGTTTGGGGGGCATTTGGGTTAATAACTCTCACTTTTAAAGGTAATAGAACGATCCTACAAGAAAATTATATAGTATATTTATCCTACATTATCATAACCACACGTTCAAAACTTCGTACCCAAACCTTTCTGGTAATTGCTACAGTTTCGAAAAGTTGAACCCAGATATTTTTGGTAATTGTTACATTTTCAAAAATTCGAACCAGACAGTTCTGGTAATTGTTTCAAGTACTTTTAACTGTTGATGAAAATATATCAAAATCAAAGAACTGTGTATTACACACAAAAAAGCGCAAATTAAAATAGTACAGTACAACAACTAGTTCCTCTTCTAAAACCCAACAGGTGATAGTCATAGAGTTCTCCAAAAATTGTCATTTGAATACTACTACTGCAACACCAAGGCAATGATCAGAAATCCACCAGAGAGAAGATTAAAGACAAAAACAAACTAAGATATCCTTCTTTTCTTGTTACCCGAATGAGAGTTACTATTGAAGCCTCTAAGATCACTGGTTGTATCGGCCGTGTTCTGTTTCTTCATCCCCTTCCTGCCTCCAAACCCGAACTTTGAGTCTTTCTTCTTCTTATCTGTACTTCCCTTCTTCCCCTTTCCGCCAAATTGCCGGCCCCCCTTCCCACCTGATCTATCTCCAGGAGAAACCCCAGTTGGTCTCTTGCTCTTCCTGTCAAACGCGCTCCCATTCTCAAACGACAATCCCATCTCGTCTTTATTATCAGCAAACCCACTCTTCTCCCTTTGCTTCCTCCATTTCTTAACACTTTCAATCGACTCTTTCTTATCTTTAGCTCTCTCCTTTTGTTTCTCAGCTTGAACTTGCTTAGCAATCCTCTTATTCTCTCTATCTTTTCTTCTTTGCTCCTGTTCTTCGAGTCCCTTCTTTTCCACCAACAGCTTCCTTTTCACCCTTTCCATGTGAGAATCCGACTTCACCATCTCCGCATAATAATCAGACGGCCTGAGATAGGGTTGACCACGAGACTCGAGCTTTGCATAAGCCAACCGTGTTCCTTGAAGCGCTTGAGTGTAGATACCAGCCTCACGTGCCAGGTCATCATTCACGTCGACTTCTTTTTCCTGATCTATGTCAATGACAAGAGTGTGTATCCACTCCACATCCTCAGGCCAGCTTATTTCATTAAGTTTGTCAAGAAGACCTTCCTTGTTGTAAATAGCTTCCTTAGCCGGTTCACTTAACTTCGTATCTCCGTCTTCTTCTTCATCCGAGTCAGATTCAGATTCCTGTTCCGAGTCGGAAATATCACCTAAAGTGTCCAACTCCTCATCTTCTTCTATTTCATCAGCGATAATGGATGGTGGTGGTTTTTTAAGAACACCCATTTATGATTTAATAAATAGGAGCTTCACCTGAAACAAGTAAAGAGGAAATAACAATCCACATCAAGCTGGAATTAGAACAAGAAAAATACTAGTGTATGGCATTTAAAACATCAGCATTATTGTAAAATCACACAATATTTTTACCCTAATGTCCAAATCAAAAGAAGCTACAAGAAGTAGAAGTTCTTTGATAAGAGTATTTGGTTAAGCACTATAAACCAGTTCAAAAGAGACATAGTTTTTTCTAAGGAAACCATTTAACATGAAGAGTAGTTTCTTAGGCATAAGGAGATTCTTTTCACTTTGCTATATTGCAGCCTTACGCTTTCGGAATGCTACGTATACCCTGCTATATCCAAGATAACTCTTTGTTAAGCAAGTCTCTTTTTACATGAAATGATGATCTTTGGTTCATAATGCGTTAAAAGAAAATGGATAGGTAAACAGGCAACCAGTGAATTAACAAGTACATAAATAAGTCAACCATATGAACAAGTTAATGGAGGCGCTATTAACACGAGCATGGTAGAGATAAAATTTAAAATTAAGGGTGTACACTACAGCATTTCGAACAGGCAGTCGAAAAACCCCAAGGGTACTACAACTGTACAACATAGAATAACCCTAGACAAAATAAAAAGAGGAGTGGTGTAAGTAGTTCAACATCAGAATCGTATACACAGAAGTTTCGACTTCTCATGTCCCAACAAGCATGTAGTAGCATACCACAAGATCCTAAACTAAGGTTCCAATTGAAAAATGAAATATAGCAAAGAGCTCATGAAGGAGGCCGAATCGCCGGCCCAGGGAGTCGAACGACCAGTGTTACCAGATTCACAGTTCGCCGGCACGATTTCCCAACTAGTTCGCCCGATTTACGAATTAGTTCGCCAAGCGAACTAAATTTTGAAATAGAAATTGCTCAATCAAGCACGAAAACAACAAAAAAAATCAATCTGGAACAAATACTATTACCTGAACCAGAAGTAGGAGAAAAATCTTCAGAGTTTGGACTATCGACTTTCAATTTTTTCGAGGAAGAGGAGGCGGAGGATTAGGGTTAGGGTTATAATTTATATAGTAAGTCTTGGACGAGATCGTCTCACGATAATTTATCGTGAGACACACTAATAGACCGTATTAGGTATTTATAGTTATGGTCTTATGGAGTACAATTAGACCGAGCAATCCGGGCTGGGCTTCGCCGTCGGTCCAGTTCTGCACGGTTTTTGGGCACGATCTGCCGCGTCTCGGGTCGGATCACGGTGGCGAATTGGGTGAGAAGCCCGTGTCTGGCACGCTGATAGGCACGAGTCAGGCACGACCCAGACACGGGAAAAAATGGTCGGTTTTGACCGTTGGAGTGCAATGTCTCTTTTATTTATTTATTTATTTATTCCCCAATTTTTTTCCTATAAATATCAATTTCATCCCAGCTTTATTTCACACAAATTATTCTAATATAGTATTTCTAATCTTCTAATCATCCTTTATATATTAAAACAGACACCGCTGCCAATGACGTGGCACAGCTAAGAATTCACCATTCTGAAATACTCACATGTGGTGAGTTCAGGCTTATTTTGGCAACTCATTCATTTGAATAAAAAAACGGGCCTTTACAAATACAGATCCCAATCAATCTACGCACAATCCTGCACATAATTAGCAAATAACGAATCAAATAATTTCGACAACAATATATTTTACCCTAATACACATATCACCAAATCAATCACCTAAAAACCTAATACAATCTTATAATCCCAATCTAATACAATAACCTAAACTATTAAAAAACCGTAATACAATATCAAAGCAAGTTTCTATTATTAGTATATTATTTATATCCAAAAAATAGTATAAAAAAGTAGTAATATTGTGATTGCGTGTGATTAATAAAATTTATGAAAAATTATGTAGGGGAGGATTAATAAAAAAAAATCATCATTCATAGTATTAAATTCTTATTGTTAATTAAAAATATCACTGGTCTATACTCAATATTAAAGGCTGAGAACTGTAATCAAAATCACAGTCAACTTATAATCAAATTAATCACTAATCTATACTCAAAATCAAAGTAATCACTCATCTGTGTATTGATATTCCAGTTAATATATAAGACTGAGAACTGTCAACTTATAATCAAATTAATCAAGATAATGAATGCTTTTAACAAAATTAAATAACTATCTGCACAGAAAATTAGAATTCATGAGAATACCTGTCAATTTAATATGACATTTATACTTCAAATGAAATCCACTGTCGTGTAGTCTAAAAAGATGTTTGTCCTGTGTCATTATGTCATACAACCATTCAAGTTATTATCTTTATAAATTTTGGTTGTTACGGTTTATTTAACGATATAAACTCGATTTAAACGTTTGTTGTCGTTACGGGTTATTATTTAACAATATAAACTCGATTATGTTATAAAAGATTGAATATCAATATATATATGAGTACTAATTTTGGGTTTATTGAAAGAAATTAGTAATTGTTAGTCTTAATATAAATATGTAGTGTCTCGCTAATATATTCAATATATCTCACGTAATGTGTTAGATTTACGAAGCAAGAATGTTTTATTATACCAACTCCAATATAAAGTTATCTCTAAGGGCTCGTTTGGTTGCTCATCTAATTACCGGGAAGTGCAAGATCCTGGGAAATGCATTTTCAGGGAGTTGTTTGGTTGCCTATTTCATGGAAATTGTCACTTCCCGGGAATTGCCACTTCCTCCATAATGGGGGAAGTTACTCACCAAGTCCCCCCTTGGTGTGTAGAACTTCCCGCATGAAGTCATTTTCCCACATGGCAACCAAACAATATTTTTGTAATTCCCATGAAATACAAATTCACGTGAATTTAAGTTCCCGGTAACTTTATCTTCCCATGGTGAACCAAACGAGCCCTAAGAGTTTAAGCTAATACAATCTCACATCAACATCCGTTAAAATGTCATCCACTAAACAAAAAAAGCGCAACATCACACACGGTAAGCTTTTATGGTCGGGTAATAATATTTAAAAATTGATTGATATCACATATAGCCGATCAATGAATTAGAACGATAGTAACTTTGTACTCATCGTGAAAATGAAAACAACAACACGGAATAAAAGTGAAATAAAATTTTCAAATACCGTAGAGAGAGTTACACAAACACAAAAAAACATAACAACAAGTGAACTTTCACGGGCCAATACACTAGTTCCTACTGATTCTCTCAAATCTTGATACTCTACCTTTATACTATTCTAAATTTCTAATATTCTAATCTTATAATATAAATTATAAAAATTACTGTAATTACTAATCTTACAAAAACTACTCCCTCCTCCCAAAGATTTCTCATTTGTAAATGGCACAAGAAATAAAGAATGAGTAATGAAAGGTGGTAAATTGTTTGGTGGGGTTCAAGATGTCAAATCAGAAAAAATAACCAATAGAAAGGGAGTATAATGAATGAATGGAAAAATCTTAGTGGAGTTTCCTTTTAAAGAAAGTGGAAAGATTTTAGTGGGGGGGAGGGAGTATATATATGTATAAATTATTAGTTATAAAAATTATTATTAATCTTATAAAAAATATATACAGTACAAAATATAGTAATCTATATATTCTATTAAATAGAAAACAAACCATCCTCCATGCTCTATCTACCCAATGCTCAATTCTAAAGTAATCCAATGGCATGATATGATTGGGTGGAAGATGAAAAAGAGGGAGTTTTTCTTCCTCATTGATTAGGTGGAATCCAATTGTGGACTTGATATAGGTCCACCCCGACGCGGCCACGCGCGGGTTTGGGGAGACGAATGAATCTCCATATGAGATGGTCAAATTGAAATTTAAACCGAAGTAAGAGTCGCCACCGAACTTTGTGGGAGTTCGGGCCCGTTTGAACCCACTCTATGTCGTAGTGGGCCGTGTACAAAATACGGGCCATTTCCGATGTCAGAGTTTATCGGGTTCGTCCCTTAGCATTTGATATCGATATTATCGGATATTGTGTATTGAATGACTCTCGTTGCCAATGGATTCGGCCATCCGAAAACCATGGTTCTGAGTAAGGGGTGAGGGTACGTGTTGAGAAGTTCACTAAGAACATCCAACCCTGCCCGCACTTAGCGACCTTTACTAAGATATCGTTCGTTTGGTGAACACGTGTTAGTTCGATAGTGGAATGATATGCAAACATTATTTTCCCTAAGCATGTGAGAGAAGAAAAATAAATGGGTTGCTAAGTCGTTTAATGCATGTTAAATTAATAACATCAAAGTTATTTTTAGCATGTGAAATTCGTTTTAGTCTAATAAAACAGAAGAAAGAAATAAATTGCTACAAACACGAGAAAACGAGTTAGTAACGATTGAATAAATTGAATAAAGATTCAAATACGATTATATGCATGGTTTTAGAAAAAGGTTTTATGACTCGTGAAAAATACTTTGTCGAAATCTGAAAATATACCGAGAAAACCGCGGTTTTATATGAGAAAATGATGCTGGAAAAAATCGGGAAAAAAACGAAAAAAAGCTGCGGCTCACAGTAACCCGCGCGACTCGCCCGGGAAGGGGCGCGACTCGCGCGGGTGGCTGTCTCGGGTTCGGTTTTCGAAAATTTGCTAATTTTGATAAATCGCGTACGAATATGGATTAATTTATACTCGATTTATATTTTCGATATTCGTCGTATTCGATATTCGATTATGAAATCGATATCAAATAGTTAGAATAATTTTAGAAAAAGTGAAAAAAGTGTTTTGAAAATTGTTTTGAAAAAGAGTTTGATCGAAAAGAAAAAAAATGTTAATTCTCTCCGCGTGAAAATCGTCGAATTTTGTTTAAAAGAAGATGTAACGATTTTTTTAGCATCAACGAGATTTAATTTAGTTCTTTGTTAGATATGATATTCGATTAGAGAATCGATATCGTATTTTAAGAACGTTTATATATGAAAATAGTTTTTGTAGTATCGATATTAGAAAATAAAAAAGATGCGACGACGACCCATATTAAAAAGAAACGGACCGACACAATGACGCAAAAATGAAAAGAACGTGAAAAAAGAAGAGAAAGAGAAAGAATCGTGTTTGATTTTACACCCTCAACCTACATCCTTTGTTTTCTCGAAAAAGAGCTCGTCGGGAAGTGGCTTAGGCACTGGAGCGTCGAGACGATGTGGATGAGTTTAGGATGGTGTATTTGGACGTGTGAAGTGATGGGTTTTGGCCGGCTTGTGGGGTCAGGTCGTCGGGCTGATTTTGACAGTATTTCGATGCTTCTTTGGATGTATGGATGTTATGGGATTATATGTAACGAAGGTGTATGATTATGAATTGTATGGTAATTGATAGGTAATTGATGTCTTGAATGTGTGATGGGAGGGTTCTATTTATAGGATGACTAACTTGCAAAGGAAGAAAGAGTCACCAGTCGGGTTGAGGTAGGATTCCGTCTAAGGATAGGAATAAGTAATTCGAGTGGAACAAAAATTCCGTTGCTTGGTGAGGAAGCAATGTACCTCGGCTGAAATGGGGCTGCTTGGCCGAGTTATTTGATGCTCGGTCGAATACTTGATTTGGTATTCGGACAGGATTCCTACTTGGGATCGAATTCTATCCTTAAACGGATTTGTTTAATATTTTGCGAGGCTGATTTTTTGTAGTATTTGAGTCCAAACTGGACGTGTGAGGTGTCACGGCTGGTCCGTGTGTCTCGGGAAATATCTTTGACCGGGTTCTGACTCGGTCGCTAAAAGACGGTTTTGCCCCTGGTGCCGGATTCGACCCAAATTAGTCTTATTTGACTCGAAACGACCCACTGGGCCTGGATTTGAGGTTGGTTTTGTAAGATTTGTACTCCGTAATAAGCCTAAACCAAATGTCCATGATTACGAACCCATATCCGAGTCCATCAAAGCACGTTTGCGTCCGATCATCATCGGGTGTTTGGCGGGAACTATTATAGATACCTGGCGGTCAAATGTGGGTGTCTACAGAGCCCCCACTCTGACTGAGGCTTGGACAAGGCAAAAGTCAGAGTAGCTACCAGGTCAATTAAGGATTAAAACCTGGCAGACTTCCGATCGGGTCGTTTATAGTCCATTAGATCTGCGTGAAGGGCTTGCCAGCCATAAGATAGAAATCATACCTGGATAGATAACGTCGCGGGGACTTTGCCTGAAAAGTCTTGGATGTGTCTGTTTACAGACACATCCCTTCTTGGAGTTGCGCGGGAGCCTGCCTTGGAAGCTATGGGTGTGTCTGTTTACAGACACATCCCATCTTGGAATTACGCGGGAGCTTGCCTTGGAAGCTATGGGTGTATCTGTTTACAGATACATCTCGTCTTGGAATTACGCGGGAGCTTGCCTGAAAAGTCTTGGATGTGTCTGTTTACAGACACATCCCGTCTTGGAATTACGCGGGAGCTTGCCTTGGAAGCTATGGATGTATCTGATACATCCCGTCTTGGAATTACGCGGGAGCTTGCCTTGGAAGCTATGAGTGTATCTGTTTACAGATACATCCCGAAAGAAGTCGCTTGAGTTTCTCCGCTGGGGAATTTTGAGATTTCTTCGGGAGTCTTGGGTGTACCTGTCTGTTGATACATAATAATTTGCATGTAGTATCTAGGCGAAATACCGACTCACGCTGGGGATCGGAAGAAATGATTTTTGATTGATTTTTGGAAAGAAAATGCTGAAAAAAAAAATTGAAAATTTTTGGAAATAAGAATGCTTGGGATGACTTGACTTCTGATCAGATTCTAACACGGACTCCTAAAATCCTCTGGTTAGGCCTGTATGCTTAGATGAAGTATGATAAAAATTCCTATTCCCGTGGTGACTAGGAAAGGGATTTTCTCAAATGGCTAAGTTTTGCAAATTTTAAAATGAGAATTTGAAGAGAGAGATATACCGACAGACTCGACTCTGGACGCGAGAGGACGAGTTGACAGACACGACTTTGACTCTCTAAGGGTTAGACCGTGACTCGGTAGGGGGTGGGCCACCTGATACAATATGAATGATAAGGATAGTAGAACTGTTCAATCTCAATGATTGATAGGCTCTGAATAGCTATAAATGCAGCACCCAAACAAAGAAAAGGGAACTTGGTTTAAAGCTTAATGGAGAATTGAAGAGAGTTTAAGACAAAGAAGACAATATGTTCATTCATTACCCTCTAATAACTTATCTAATGCCCTTATATAGGCTACATGCCTTGGGGAATAAGAAATAGAAGAAAAAATGACGAGACTACCCTTCTTAAATATTTTGGTTTGTATCAATACCCGCCTCTTGAAACGATCCTTGTCCTCAAGGATCAAGAACAAGTAAATCAAACAAGGAAATGGCACTACAGACTCCACACTTTGGGTTTGTCATGGTAGCATTCATTACCGGCCTTATCAATACCCCTCCCGGATCGAACACATATATCTGAAAGTCTTCATTGTTACAGTCGGAATGCCTCAGTGCAGTTAGTAGTGCAGTAGGATTTCCACACGCAGTAAGGCTACAGGATCCGAGCAGACGATTGCACCATCCACCCGGATCAAAGACATAGATCTTGGCCGCTTCATAAGTTGTTTTCACACACCAAATTACATCTATTGATGCCCTTATCTTCATGTCGATGCTAATTATCATCAAAAAGGCAATACTTACAAATAACTGAGGGTCTGTACCATCAATTCCTACCCCTTCAGCATCTCCTTTTTTCTCAAGAGTGAGAATCAAGCATTGAATGAGCACAAGGCATGTGGAGTGGGATTGGCAGGGGAGTAATAAGAACAACATAGTGAGCCAATCACCTAGCATAGGTTGCACCATCATTGATATTTGATGTAGTTGGGGTTGGTATGTCAAGTTCCGCCCACTTTCACCACCTCCGGGATCAAAGATAAAGATCACTTCACCAATTGCCTTATAAGCATCAATTGGAGTTGCACCAGAGGCATTGGTATCGACAGCAGTACTGATATGCTCAGTAATAACCATAGTGCAACCGTTCTCAATGTGACCCGTTATTAGTACAATCTCAACGCCTTGTAGAGCAACTAAAGTCAATACAAATATCATGTGCGGATCAAAGACCTTCATTTGAGCCCCTATTTCAATATGACGGTTGATACCAATATATTGAAAGCTAGTAATCAACATGTCGTAACTTAGAAAACTCACTTCATGACATTCCCCACTCAAATCCAATCTGTAGCTAAGAAAGGAAGTGTGACGACTAAGAAAGGAACTCGTGGTGATCCGACTATAAACAAAGTCACACCACAAGATCATAATCTCGCTCAAGTTACTATTACGCTCCTTACTTTCCTTACCCCTAAAATAACCCTTGTCCTCAAGGGTGAAGCTAGAAAGAAGATTTGGCCTTACTATGCTCAAGACACAACACGCACATATGACCATAAGCCTGCAGTTAATGAAGATATGAAAGTGGAGTTTGACCCTATGCACATAACTAGTGCAACCACGTGTAATACTCGTCACCAAAGCATATGTGTTTGCAATATCAAAGGAAGGAAGAGTATGATCACTTTGGAATAAAGAGAGCTCAAATGCAACACCTAGTCCATTACAAAAAGACAATCGTACGTTTATTTTACCCCAACTATGATGCTCCTTATAGGTTATGAGTGATTGCCAACGATTTTCCACTCTTACGAACAATAACCCAGTACTCAATTCAACACACACGGGTCTTAAAAAGTACTTATAAGAAGAGGGATATGGCTTATGAAGCATCTTACGTTCAATTGATGTTTTCTTTTTCTCAATCCTAACATAATCAATAATGTCATCAGTTAAGGGAAGGTTTTGTCCTAAACCTTTTAATGTAACTTGTGAGACATCATGTATATAGCTTGAGCCCCAAAGCCAATCAATATCAGTTACCTGATAACAAGAAGAGTGCGGGTAAGAAATCCTTCCACGTAACTCTCCGCAACAGTTAGATGCTTTTTGTCCCGGAAGTGAACAATTATGGACCATCGAACCCAATTTCGAACACAAATGCTTCTTGTCTGTTACTTGATCAACCTGGACCCTGTGGACACAATTATCATCTTGATTGGAGTTGAGTTCAGCACTTCTCGCAGCTTCAACCATTTCTCTAATAAAATCTGGAAGCGGCAATTCGTCGAGCACCTTCTGTGCGTCTACTACTTGATCTGCTTTTGTATTGTAGCTAGCAGATTGTGGCTCGGGAACATCCACGCACACTGGGATTTCCTTGTCTTCAAACAATGGATTGTCATCATTAGTGATTATAGTGATTGGGCTGACAATTGGTTCCACCAATTCCATGTGAGCATCAATGCTGTTGGATTTGCACAAACTAGCCACAAATGGTTTGGGGATAATAGGAAGATTTGTGTATAAATCACCAAACTCGGGATTGGAATCCGGCGTTTCTACTGGAAAACTTGGTGCGGGAATTATTCCGTCAAACACTTGGTGTTTAACAGGAACAAAATGATCCAGCTTCAAAGTAGTGAGACAATTCCTTGGTAATTTACTCATATCAAAACTCCCTTGCAAACTTCTTGCAAGAACCAAATTTGAGATGGCGGTAGTTAATTTTTGCATTTGCGTGGAGAGGGATGTGATTTCCTTGGCTAGATCCATAATTGATGATCGAGATTTTTCTTTCGGATGATTTTTTTTTGTTGGGTTGAATATGGAAAACAGGTCGAGAGGAAAGTTAGCTCTGATACCAGATACAATATGAATGATAAGGATAGTAGAACTGTTCAATCTCAATGATTGATAGGCTCTGAATAGCTATAAATGCAGCACCCAAACAAAGAAAAGGGAACTTGGTTTAAAGCTTAATGGAGAATTGAAGAGAGTTTAAGACAAAGAAGACAATATGTTCATTCATTACCCTCTAATAACTTATCTAATGCCCTTATATAGGCTACATGCCTTGGGGAATAAGAAATAGAAGAAAAAATGACGAGACTACCCTTCTTAAATATTTTGGTTTGTATCACCACCTAAGATGACAAGACTCTTAAGTTGCGTTATCCCGTAGCCTAGGCGAGTGGCAACACGGTCGAAGTCAAAATGGGAACGATCTGTTATAGGGTAATTGCAGTAGTCTGTAATGAGACTGTTTTAGCAGTAACAATGCTGTAGTCTAGTGCTCCTTTTGAATTTTTGGTTTTGGGGTACATCTCCAAAGTGGGTATTACTCCGAGTCCTGACAGATTCTCGTCTTTGACTGAGCCGAGTACTAGGACACACTATAGAAAGGTGGCTAGATTTTGAAAGTATTTGGATTATGTGAGTGGATGGAGAACTTCTGCCTAGGAGAAGCCCCCTGATAAGTGTAGTTTGTAGTGCCTATTTTGCTGTGTTTTGGTCCCATTTTCCTTGCGGAATTGCTCCTTGGGAGCGGTTCATGGGCTACTTATGCTTCCTCTAGCTCATTTCAGGTTCCCGAGACCATTCGTGAAGAGTTGGAGCGATTCCGACTCAATACATACACTTTTCGGAGCCAACGAAGCGGAGGAACGATCACTCGATGCCTTGGATTCGACCCCGAGACCTTGGGACCCGATCCCGAGCCCCTTAGGCTCGATCCCGAGACCCGAGAATCAATGAGAAGTCCATGTGAAGCAAAGAGGAACCTTAAAGATCATATTGGAGGCCTACAAGACTCATCCCCGACGGGTATGGCCTCATCCCGTCCGGGATGAGGTGCACAAAAGAGAGGTGTTCTGTTCTGGGTCCGTCCCGGTCGGGACCATCCGGTCGGGACCAGACCTTCCCGGTCGGGATCAGACCGTCCCGGTCGGGACCATGGTGCTGTTGCGCGTGACTCTTTAATTCATCCTCCCTCATTCTTGTAACCATATAAATACTTCCCTCTTGTATTGTTTATGTATCATACCTTACATTAGACTCTCTTAAGCCTCTCTACAAGATAAAACCCTAGATTTAGAGTTCATCCTTTTAGATTAATCTTCCCTTAATCCTTAGTTAATCTCCTTTTAATCTAGTTTAGTTAGTCTTGTATTAAGAGGAAACTTGAAGATTCATCCAAGCTTGACAACCTTGGAGTTGATTTGGGTTTCTTATTTATGCAAGTTTACATCTTTCTCATCGTCTTGTTGTTGGTATAATCCTCTCTACTCATGTTCTTTGTTATTTAATCAAGTTTGAATCTTTTTATATTGTTATTGTTATTGTTCTTGTTCTTCATTATGGATGTTTGGTTTGTGATGTTGTTTTCTCTTACTATTGTTAGTTTATTCTTGATAATGAGTGAGTAGTCTCCTTGTGGGTTAGTAGGGAGATTAAGGGTAGAATATGGGTGATTAGGGTTTGATTAGGGGTAAAGGGTGAATCTTTGTTGTTAGTCACATATTGGGCACACTATGTGTTTGTTGAAATGCTTGTTTGAGTTGTAGTGGTCATGCTTCTCATGCTAGTCTTCCTCTACTCATTGTTTGTCTAGTATGTGATTATGTTGAGAATAGTCGTTAGACATAAGAGTGTGGACTAGGGTTTAGACGCGAGAGCGCGAACCCACCTTGACATCGGTCTAAGTAGCGAGAGCCCAGACCGACTCTAGCAATTAGGAGACACCTACACCCTTGACCACTCCAATTACCCATCTACACTTATGAACCCGACCTAACCCACTTCTTTTCATATTTGATTCAACTTCTTAGTTAGTCATCGTTTCTTTTAGTTTGCTTGTTAGTTTGATCTTTAGTTATTCCGTTTTAGCATTGTATTAGTCTAGTCATTGTTAGTCCACTTCCTTCATCTCCTCCCATCATAATTCGTCAATTAGTATTTCTTTGTGTTTGTTTGTGACTTAGTCTCGTTTTTAGGCCGACCTAGTCTAGACCTTACAATACCGTCTCCGTGGATATCGACCCTACTTGCCCTAGATACCCACTAGGAATAGTCGGTTATTTATTTGATCGGTGGGATCCACGACAAATCCCACCATCAATTTGGCGCCGTTGCCGGGGACGGTGCATTGTTTAGACTTAGTTTGCTTATAGCTAGACTTAGTTACCCTTCTTTGTGCTCTTCTATCATCTCTTGTGCATATTCTCTAGATTTTTCTTGTTTCATTAGTTTTATTTCTTCCTTTTCTCTTTGTCTTTCGATTGTGCTTGTTTATTGTCGTTACCTAGTGCCCATAAAGCACTAGATGTTCTCACGTTTGTTCTAGTGCGTAGTGTATGCCTAGGCGGGGAGGCGACTTCTTTCTCTTTAATCCAGAGCCGGAAAGACTTTTTCGAGCCTTTCGCCAACGGACGATTAACCGGGTTAGAATCTCTCAACCAAGCGCAAGCAATACTCATCAAGAGCAAGCTCAAGGAAACGACTTTGAGGAAGCATCTCGAGAGACGGCCGAAGGGAATTTCACCAATCCCTTTGGATATTCTAGTCCTAGTTCCCCCTCTACATCTACTTCAACTCCATCTTCACCACCATCTCCCTTACATCCAATAATGCCGAAGTTTTCGTCTCACTCCACATTTACGGAAGATGTCTTGCCGGGACCGAATGCTCTACCGGCCGCTTATGCCGGAAATTTTGTGGCCAAGACTCAATTCATCCAACTTGTGGAAAGGAATCAATTTAGTGGGTTGCCCACCGAAGACCCGCACCAACACATGGAGACTTTCTCCGATTATTGTGACGCTATTTCTCAACCCGGAGTTACACAAGATCAAATCCGATGGGTATTATTTCCATTCTCATTAATTGGAAAAGCGAAGCAATGGGTCAAGAGTCTCGATAGGGCAACCATGGGCATTGATACTTGGAAGAAACTCGCATTGGCGTTCTACCAAAAGTTCTACCCTCCAGAGAAGACTAATTTGCTAAGGGCCTCCATCACCGGTTTCCAACAACGGGATGAAGAGAGCCTTTATGAAGCTTGGGAGAGGTTTAAATCTTTGGTGAGATCGTGCCCCCACCATGGACTTTCACAATGGTTCTTAGTCCAACAATTTTGGAACGGTCTTTATGAGGACTCAAGAACTATACTCAATATGGGCTCTCCAATGGTAGGTTCACCGAGGTCGATGATGACCAAACATGGGCAAGAATCGAGGAGATGGCGGTTCATAATTCTCAATATTCAAGGCCTAGGAAGGCAAATCGAGGAGGTAGGCACGAGGTTGATGCTATTACTCAATTAAGCATTGACCTTGGAGCTCAATTGAAGACCCACATAGAGAGTATTGACAAGAAGCTCCAAGGCCACCTCACTCAAGTTCAAAGCATTAGTTCCTCCAACCAACACTCAATTCAAGAAGTGAATGCTTTGGGATTTGCACCTCCTTTGCCTTATTATGGGATGTGTGATACTTGTGGAATCGTTGGTCATGATCCTATGCATTGTCAAGGAAGTATTGAGCAAGTGAACGCCTTTCAAGCGTTCAAGCAAGGTGCCTCCTATTCCAATCAATACCAAGCTTCCAATCAAGTCCCTCAACAACAAGCTATGCAACCTCGTCCCTATGTTCCACCTCCCTTAAGGGACAACAATCAAGGTTATCAAGGTTATGTGGGTAACCCAAGGCCCTTCAACAACTTCAAGCAAAATAACCAAGGTACCTTCCACAACAACAATCAAGGGTTCCAACAAGGGAACTTCAATCAAGGTGGTTTCCAAGGAAACCAAAACTTCCAAAGACAACAAAATTACAACCTTGGCAATAATCAAGGCAATTCTCATGGGTTCCAAGGGAACTGTCAACAACAAGCAACTCAAAGTCAACAACAACAAAGCAAGCCTAGGAGCCTATCTCCTACTCATGACTATGGCATTCCTCTAGCCATCACCGATACTCCGCATAATCCACAATCTCCACCTCGAGATTTCAACATTCAAAAGACTATGGTGGATATGCATAAAAATCAAATGGAGATGTCAAAAAACCAACAAGAGTTCTATGCTTTTATTCAAAGGGACAACATGGCGAGAGACGCTCATACGAAGATGCTTGAGACCCAAATAGCTCAACTTGCTTCGGGTAACTCTTCAAGGCAAAAGGGGCTATTACCTCCTCAAAGTGAAACACCAAAACTTGAGCATGTAAATGCTATTACCACGAGGAGAGGTACATCTTATAACCCTCCCCCACCCCCCAATGAGCAAGAACCAACAAGAGAAGTTGTGCCTCCAATTCAAGAAGACCAAAACTTGGGAGATCCTATAGAGGAGCAAGTCTTATGGGAGATTGAGAAACCCCAAGAAGACAAGCTTCCCCCACTTCAAGCAAAAGACAAGGGTAAAAGGAAAGTGTCGTTTGAAGAGTCCACCCCTATTGAACAAAACAAGATTCAAATCAAGTTGCCTTTCCCAACAAGGCAAATGAAGACTAAGGTGAATGTCAAATTTGACAAATTCCTAGACATTGTGAAGAAATTGGATGTTAATGTCCCATTCACCGAGTTACTTACCCAAATCCCGGCATATGGAAGATTCATGCGAGAAATCCTAGCTAGGAAGAGATCCATCGACAAGGAAGAGACTATTGCGTTTACTAGGGTGGTGAGCGAGCTTATTCAAGGTTCTACGCTTCCAAAGTTGAAGGATCCGGGTAGTTTCTCGATCCCTTGCACCATAGGCAACTACAAGATCGAGAGGGCATTATGTGATTTGGGTGCAAGTGTGAGCATCATTCCTTATTCTATTTGTTGCCGACTTGGGATGAAGGAGCTTAAAAGTACTTCCATTACACTCCAAATGGCCGATAGTTCATTCAACCGACCATTGGGGATGCTAGAGGACGTGCCGGTACAGATCGGGAAGTTTTTCATTCCGGTCGATTTCATCGTGCTCAATATGCCGGAAGATGCCAACACTCCCATTATCCTTGGGCGCCCATTTCTACACACCGCCGGTGCTATGATCGATGTGAAGAATGGTAGGATCACCTTCGAGTTAGGCGAAGAAAAGCTAGTGTTTGACCTCCAAGGCAACACTTCGCCTACTAATAATGAGTCTTTCAATATGATCCACGCCACGAAAGACATTGATCTAGGGGTTGAGTCGGGACAAAGCTTGAAGAAGAACTCTTGTGAACTTGAGGATGATGACTCCAAGATTGGAGAGGATGAGTGCCCATATCATGGGTTTGATGACAAGTTGAAAGGCAAGAAGGAAGATGAGCCTCCCTTGGGGCCACATGAGGATCGATGGACGTTTGGGTATATCCCGAAGGATCAAAAGTATAAGTTCAAGCCATTGAACTTACAAGATCAGGACGCCCCGGGAACGTCGAGACAAGGTCATGGAGAGCCTTGGTATTTGGATGCTTATATTACTAGCTTGATTGAAGACTTTGCTAGGGCCTTCGACTTGTTTCTTCGTGCCCTTGATGGAGATGGAACTAATCATTGTTGTTGAAGAAAAAGATTGAACAATGCACCACCTTTGGTTTGACGGAGTTCCACAAGAACCGTCTCTTTGTATATATCTCTATCTCTTGTAATTTCTTTTAGTTTTGTGAAATTCTTGATTATTTGGATTGTTGATGAGCGATGTAAGGGAGGGAATTTGATGTGTGTATGAGCTTTGTTTGATAGGTGAAGTGAAGGTGATTCCTAGGGAGGAGTGGTCATTGTTTGAGCTTGGATCGTGTGAAGGGGAGTCGGTTTTTGAAGCTTGGAACGAGCTTTTGGGAGCTATAGAGGGTTAGGAGACTCTTCCCGGCCGAGAAGAGGTCATACCGATCGGGAAGGATGAGCCATCCCGACCGGGAAGGATGTCATCCCGTCCGGGATGGGTGTGACAAAAGATGGGTCTACTGACAGGTCATCCCGACCGGGACGAGCAGGTCATCCCGACCGGGACCACCCATCCCGACCGGGATGGACCCCCTGTTCCTCCTTTGGCCTTTTCTTCGTCGTTTGAGCCCACCCTACCACTTTATGCCCCCTCCCAACCTCCCTACATGTCCTTACTCTCCTTATATGACCCCTACCACTCATATACACATTTTCACCTCCATTTCTCTTCACTTTACACCGACCTTCACATCAAAACCCACCTCATTATACCTTTGTGCTCCAACCATGGATCCGTATAGCGATCGGAGAGGAATAACAATGGCGACGACTAGCTATGTGCCAATATTGACTTATGAGACGATGGAGCGAGTGAGTTGCTAACCGCACGGTACGACAACTATCCTTTCTTTTCCGTCTTTTCTAACTTGTCTTCTTTTGTTTGTTCCCCTCCCCTTATACACTTTTGTGTCATGGTGGCCCTCGGGGCCTTGGTATTTGTTGCTCCCGACTCTCGATGGCGTAACTACATCGAGAGTCATTTCAAAATCCAAATTTGCATGATTTTCACCCTTTTTGTAGGAATTAGTCGGATTTGGGCGGAATCCGGGCTAGGTGACTTGATTACACCTAGTCCTCCCCTCCCATTTCCTTTTATTCTTTCTTTTTATTTCTTCCCCCATCCATATCTTTTCTTGTCTCGGCCCATGGTGACTTGACTACACCCCGGCCGGACACATTCTACCCTTTTCTCCACTTTTTGATTTTTAGCTTTATTTTCGTAGTTTCTTTTCTTTTGTGCTCCCATGCACTACGGTCGAGCATGAGGACATTGCTCGGATTAAGTGTGGGGGAGCGATATTCTATCATAGTTAGTTTTATTTTCTTAGTTTTTCGAAAAATCTTTAAAAATCCTAAAAATTTGAAATTTTTCACAAAAATCAAAAAGATTTTCTTTTGTGTGTTTTCCTTTTGCGTCGTTGTGTCGTATATTTGTTTCGTTGTGTGTGTTTTGCCTCCCTTGTCCTTACATGTTGCTTGAATCACCGTTAGTTTTGGAAAGCTTTCAAGACATCCGGTAACATCTTCTATCCCTTTCCCTCTTTATTTCTTGTGAAGTTTGGAGAAGTTTTGTGATGTGGTGTGCTCGGGTGGAGCTTTGTAATGCTTGTGGTTGATTTGGTGGCTTGTTTGGAAGCTTGGGGTGGTGTTTGTGTTGGTTATGTGTTCGTTTTGTTTTGTTCCTTTTGCTTCTTTCTCTTTCGTTCTTCGTCGCGTCTTTGTTTTGTGTTGTGTAGTTGTGTCTTGTGTGTAAATAGGTTTTCGAAAACTCGGTTTAGAGGCTAGTGTGCGAGTGTTTACTTTCCCTTCTTAGTAGTATAAATCGAGTCTTGGACTTTAGTCTAGTAGAATGACCCTAAATCAATGAATTCGTTGGTCCTTTACCTTGAGTCCACCTAGCTTACTAGGGATTTACTACGGGATTTGCATTTTGACCATTATGACCACCCACGGTGTGAAAAGGCCTTGGTTGCCGAGTCCCGTCCCTTAGGTGACCTTGTTTGACATTGCTCGACTAGTCCAAGTTTTTCCCTTTTTTGTGGGTTGGAAGGGAAGGACGCTCCCCGACTTACCCATTCACCTACCTCCTACACATATCCACCAAATAAAATTGCAATTTGTTGAAGTCTCTCTTTCTTAATTGCCAAGAAATGCCTATCAATCAAATCAAGCCAAAAAGGGCAAAGAAAAGAAAAAGAAAGAAAGAAAAGATTGAAGAAAAAGAAAAGGCACAAAAGCCAAAAAGAAAATAGAAAAGAAGAAAAAGAAATGACATGGCAACACACAAAGCAAGTATGCAAAAGAAAAGAGAAAATGCCAAAAAGAAAATCGTCTCACAAAAAGATCTTAACCCCACAAAAATAAGCCTTTTTTCGACTTTTGCCGTGAAGAGCCTACCAAAGGACCGAGTCCCTAGGAAGGATGATAGCGGCAAAGGTTGGTCTTCCCTCACTTTGCAAATATTTTCACCCTTTTTACTTGGACTAGTTAGGCGGTTTCGGACATGGGACGACCCTCTTGGCTCATATCTAAAGGGGACGGGGTCTCACTTACCTACAGTGTCGACTAACACCGTGGTTCATCCTTTTTCCATCCCGCCGATCGTCCCGTAGTACGTTCTTAGAAGGTTAGGAGGAACCGAGGCAAGTTACCAACGTTTTTATTGCTTTGTCGTCATACTATTAGGGTTTAGTCCATTTTGGTTTGTATTGCTAGCTTGGGAACGTTGTCACTTGCCTTGAGTCCTAAACCGGTGCTTCTTTCACCGCTTTTTAGAGGGAAGCGGTATTTGTTTCTCTTTGGGTGCAACCTTTTGTGTGTTGTTTGTATGTTTGTGTGTTTGTGTGTTTTTGTGTCCGGTTGCATCCACAGTTTTGTCGCAAGACCTCACTTGCCTTGCGGAGAGCACTTATCCTCTAGGTGTTCTCGCGTGAGTTGAAAGGGCGTAGGGTGCGCTAATACCCACTCGGCTAGTTTAGTAGTTACTTTGTGCTTATTCGTCGTATTCGATATTCGATTATGAAATCGATATCAAATAGTTAGAATGATTTTAGAAAAAGTGAAAAAAGTGTTTTGAAAATTGTTTTGAAAAAGAGTTTGATCGAAAAGAAAAAAAATGTTAATTCTCTCCGCGTGAAAATCGTCGAATTTTGTTTAAAAGAAGATGTAACGATTTTTTTAGCATCAACGAGATTTAATTTAGTTCTTTGTTAGATATGATATTCGATTAGAGAATCGATATCGTATTTTAAGAACGTTTATATATGAAAATAGTTTTTGTAGTATCGATATTAGAAAATAAAAAAGATTTCGTAAAAATGAAAAAGAACGTGAAAAAAGAAGAGAAAGAGAAAGAATTGGGTTTGATTTTACACCCTCAACCACATGAAATTTAGACAAGTAAATCAGTAATCCCGTGCGGTGCACGGGCACGGCGACTAGTTTTAATATAATAAGTATTAATCTTGAAGTTTGATGAATTGAAGGTTTTGGATGGGTTTTTGGTGCTAATTTGCTGTATTGAAAAATTGATTGTATCGAGTTTACGGTTTTTATTTATTATAATCCATCGAATCTCGCTATTCGATCGCTTTTTCGGATTTCTACAAGCTTTGTTTGCTTTTTTTTAACTTAATCCCCTTTACTTTAATTTTGTTAATTGTTGTTGTTAATTACTTAATTATAGTCTTCACTCTTCACTTATTCACTTATTATAATTAAGTTAACTCGTAAATAATTTGTTACGTATTAATTTGTCAATTTAACTACGGGTTTTCTAACGTATGCCCATTGGACACACGATAATATGTTAATTAAGGAATGAATCATCATTATGTTGTCTAAGAATGGTAATAAAGAGTTGGTATTTTAATTTATCGTGATAATATCATTGAATTTTCTTCCTTAATTAACATGCTAAAAGTTCATTGGGTACCGGTCAGTCGATCACCTAGGACGACGCGCTAAAAAATGTGTTCCCAAAGACGTCGATCAAATATCCATTGACCAATTTGTGACCCGACCCCCTGACAACAAGACTATAACTATGAAATCACATTGCCACCTACTATACCAAATTGAATTGAAGAGATATACTTAAAGTAGAAAAATAAAAATAAAAGAAAAAACAAGAAAATACCAGAACAATGATGATTAGGTAAACATTGTGGGCTAAAAAATACCCCTATAAACTAAAATAAGAAGTAAAGTAAGATAAAATCAATAAGATTCAGAGTGATACTTGAATTGAATAAGAAAGAAAACGGAAAAAGAGGGTCTTTTTTGGTTCAACGAAGCGCGCACTTATAGTCGCGAAAAAGAGGGTCTTTAACAACACATGACTAGAGAAAACTTCAAACAATGAATTGGTAGAACATAATTGAAGGAGTTAAAAATATTTTAAAATATAAAGTCTTCTGAACAGGATGAGAGATGTGCAGATGACCAACACCAATATAGGTCTTAGATTGTATAAACCTAATGCAGAATGTGTATTTTAAAACAGTGTCAAGTGTGTTACTTCGTATAACGTATAAGTATAAAGTGAAACTACATTCCAAATAAAATACCATATGTGGATATGAAACTGAAGCGGATATCTTATACGGTGTATTGTATTGGCAGATCCATCAGTAGAATTATCAAAAGTTGATACAAATATCCCAATGGCCAAATAAGACTAGCACAATTGATGACGAAAAATTAACTGTACCAGGTAATTCAACTAGTGTTATGCATTAATCTTAGGTTATCATATAGTAAAATCTGGATGTATATACATTTTTGTTTGTCTAGGAAACGTAAGAATTGACATATTTCTAGATGAATTCCATAGCCATAAGAGAGTTTAGAACATGCGGTACCATGCTACCAAAAATGTGCCCTCACAACTGTGAATAGACGGAGTCACGCATAAAGCCATAAAGCCAGAAAGAACGGGATCCATACTCTACACATCTGCATAAATGTAAAACACTCGTAAATCATAATTACACACAAATAAGCCAGAATATCAAACATTCCACATTGTACAACACAAATGATACGTGCGATTTATATATGATTATTCCGTCTTTTACGCACGCATTTCCATGCATATCGAGTAGCATTGTCTACTATTTTCCCCCGAATTTGATAATTTGTGGTCTTGTTGCATCTTATGTAGGGAATGGACCCGTGGATGCATAAACAAGCAAAAAATCGTGCTTAAAGATGAAATCTCATGCGAAATAAGAAAAGAGAATGATCGTTTCTGAACGAGTCAATTTAAAATGTGAATATCTTGAGTTCTAAAACTTCAATTGAGCTGATTTCAGTTACTTTGCAAAGCTCTTTCTCTTAGCTTTCCAACGGTATATTACAAGCCCGATTTTAAGAAGTAACGAAGAAATAGCAAGCGTTTGAAGTTGAGCGCGCAGTGCTGAAAACGGAAACAGAACAATAATAGTCGAACGACTATCCAAAATAGTCGACCGACTATTCTCGAGATTGGACGAAGACCGAGACTTTCCTAATTTAATGTTTAGGGTTAATAAGACTTTGGGGCTTTTGTTTTAATTTAGTATTTAAGAAACTATTAGACTAGAATTTATAGACTACCTCTTCTTTTATTCTTGGGTTTTTCTATGGGGTACCCCTCAACTATCGGCTTTTCCAAGTAGTACCCCCGTCTTTTTCGAATTACATGGCGTACCCCTAAACTTTACTTATCACTCCATATCATAACCAAAGTGATAAGCGTATTACAATTATTTTTTTAAAATGAATAATTGACATATTAATCAATCCAATTTGATGCTACAAACCACTTCTTTTTCTTTACCATTCACCAAGCCACCGAATACCCATCAAAACGCACTCTGTTGTCGGCCGACATCGACCTATCTCCCTCACTCTTTTAAATCTTTCAACCTCAATCCCTCCGTCACCCCCATGTCGTAGTGTGGTGGAATGAATTTTTTCGAGTAAAGAATGCAAATTGAATAAATATATCATGGTTGATGAAAGTAAAATAAGGAATAATCACTATTTATATCATCAATTAAGAAATTTTCGTTGGAAAATTATTACTTTGGTTACAATATAGACTAATTTATAAAGTTTAGGGGTACATCTTGTAATTCGAAAAAGGCGAGGGTACCACTTGGAAAAGTCGATAGTTGAGGGGTACCCTATAGAAAAACCCTTTATTATTTTAATTTTCTTTAGACTACTTCTTCCCTTATGTTTTACTCTCTTTAGATTTCTTTCTACCTTCAACTTTTAGATCTAGATTTATGAATTTCTACCCTTCCTTTAAAACTCGGTAATCTAATTCTTTTTTTGTTCTTCCTTAATTCTCTTTTTTTTAATTAATTCTCTCTTAATCTTATTAATTCTTTTATGCTTAATTTCTCTTTAGATCTATTCGCTATGCTTAATTTCTCTTTAGATCTATTCGCTATGCTTAATTTATTTATCATCTTTATTATTATTGTCGTAAATTTTTCTATGAGTAGCTAATTTCCCTTGCTAGGATTTAGGAGATCCATGAATTGAATATGATTACTAATTAGTTTATAGATCTGTCAATGATATTGCGTCTGAGTTGTTAATTGTAGCATTTAATTGAGATTAATTGATTAAGTCGACGTAATTGATTAATTGAATTGGTGAACTCGAACCTAAGATCGGAAGCCTGGTAAGAGTTAGACCTGCTACAACACATTAGTTTGCCCTAATAAGATCGGAAGCCGTTAGAAGCATTCTAGGGTGAATAGCGGACCGGAAGGACCTTTTCACTACCCCTTAGACCATTATCTATGATAGACCTGTGACCTAGACTGTGACCGTATGAAATTCATGGTGAACTGACGATCCTAGTTTTCTCTCTATTATATTTATCTTTATCGACTTATTTTATTCTTCTCTTTTATTTCTCTTCCCTTCACTACTTTAGTTTAGTTAACCCAATTACAAACCCTCGATTTGGTTACTTAGATAGACTTTAATTGCGAGTAGAATTTATTTGTCTCCTTGTGGATACGATCCTGACTTCCCTGACTATATTTTTAGTTAGACCTAAGTTGGTTATTTTTTTATAGGTATACAATTAGCTTATCAACAAACAATTAAGAATAACCTATAGCCTATAGCCTATGTGTCTTATGATAAATGGAAAAGTTGAGCAAGACTTGGCTATGTGTATATGTTTTTTCTCTGCTGTAAAGGGACTAACAGGGAAGTTTAACCTAAACTATCAATAACACTAGTCAATGACATGTGTACTTGTAACTTATGCTATAAGTGAACAAATGCAACACTAACTTCTGGAATGACAGTAAGATAGGGGTGAAAACTTTTGGTGTCAACTAGTCATTTCTCAATGCAGGGATACAATTAGAATAACAGTCAAAACCACGATATTACCGAAAAACTGAAATAAGATTCCCATTTTTTTATATACATTTAGACATCTAAATTACAATCAACAAACTACACCCCTGTAACAATTCAACAAAAAAATGATGACACTTTCAAACTTAATCAAAACAACTAAAACTCCATTTCGACAATACTCCCTTGAACAAACATGCTCTTCATTAACTTACACCTGAAAACACGATACACGCACTTTGAATACCAAGCAATTCCTTCAATCATAACACAAATTTCTATAATACAGCGTAATTAGAGACTTAACTGCACAAAATTCAACTCCAAAAGACACAAAATTCAAACAATCTCAACTCAACCGATCTAAACTACAAAACATTAGTGACAAAGTCGGAATGATGATGAAACTTACCTAAAAATTTTGAAACAGCAAAATAACTAGAGACATCAACAAAAACAAAAACTTGTAATCTGCAGAAAAACCATAAACAAATAAACTACGGAGTATAAATTAGTAAAAAAATTGCTACACTCGAAATAAATCAAAATTAGTAACAAATAATTGTCACAATTTTGTTTTTAAAATTAATTGTGAAAAAATATGGGCAATATTGTCACAATTAAATTTAAAAATAAAATTGTGACAAGATATTTTTGATTTTTTTTAAATAAAATTGTTTATTAATATTATGTAACTTTTATTAATTCGTTTTAAATTATAGTATTGTCTAAATTAATTCGTTTAAATTTAAGACCGAACCGACTTCACTTGGGGTAGCGAATTTCGAACCCAAACTTCGAATTCGAACCGCATCGAACTTCGGACAATGTATCCTTGCGAACGACTAGTGTCAGCTACTGTGCTGAAACTAACTGAACCTAGATTCTTATTTCTCAAGTCTCAAACAATGGTTCATATAGAAATTTATGGTTTTCTTAGACATTCTAATTCTCCCAAAGCTTCCACTTTTATTAAAAATATAATCCTAACATATGAAGAAATAAAAAGGTGGAAGCTTTGGTATAAGTAGCAAAGGAAACCCTCTCTAAAATTATCGACTTTTGCTATCCCAAACTTTGTAAAGACCTTTTCGTATCAAACTTTGTAAAGACCTTTTCGTATATAGTGAGCAAATTTAATGAACTCGTTGCACAAAATTTTGAAGTCTAGATTCGTCCCCGCTCGCAGACACATTTAACCAGTCGAATTTCAGACAAATTCAGCATCACTAAATTTGATTTTTAAGATTTTATTGTACAAATTTGAGGATAACATTCATCATTGAAAAAAAAACGAGAAATACATCATCCAAAATACACTACAAGTGCGAATTGAAAGGAAAAATAGACATACAGATTAAATATCATGGGTGAAAAAAAAAACGTAGCTAAACAAACATTAGAAGTGATAACAAAGCAAACCAAAACAAAAAAACTTGAAAATTAGAAAAACTTAGAAGAAGTATGTTTAAGAAATACTTAACACAGAATTAGTAGGGGTAGAGAGCGACAGCAGGTTGAGACTTGAGAGTTGAGAGGTAGAAGAACTGTAAGTTGAGTTAGGGTTAAGTTAAGGGGTCAGGGTGAGAGAGAGGGAGACTACGAATAGCGATGGATAGAGAGATCCAAGTTGCCAAGCGGGTCGATGGACTAGTACGGTCCATAGTCCAATATGTCATTACCCATATTTTGCACGGCCCATGTCCACAATCAATTTACTATAACTCTCTCACTTTCAATTTACCTAAAAACATATTGGAATGACCCGGTACGAATGATCCAATCTAACATATCAAAATTGCTACGGAGTATAAATTAGTAAAAAAATTGCTACACTCGAAATATATCAAAATTAGTAACAAATAATTGTCACAATTTTGTTTTTAAAATTAATTGTGACAAAATATTTGTCACAATTAATTTTAAAAACAAAATTGTGACAAGATATTTTTGATTTTTTTTAAATAAAATTGTTTATTAATATTACGTAACTTTTAATAATTCGTTTTAAATTATAGTATTGTCTAAATTAATTCGTTTAAATTTAAGACCGAACCGAGTTCACTTGGGGTAGCGAATTTTGAACCCAAACTTTGAATTCGAACTGCATCGAACTTCGGACAATGTATCCTTGCGAACGACTAGTGTCAGCTACTGGGTTGAAACTAACTGAACCTAGATTCTCATTTCTCAAGTCTCATTCATATAGAAATTTATGGTTTTCTTAGACATTCTAATTCTGTTAAAGCTTCCACTTTTATTAAAAATATAATCCTAACGTATGAATAAATAAAAAGGCGGAAGCTTTGGAGTAAGTAGCAAAGGGTAACACTCTCTAAAATTATCGACTTTTGCTATCCCAAACTTTGTAAAGACCTTTCCGTATATAGTGAGCAAATATAATGAACTTCCTGCACAAAATTTTGAAGTCTAGATTCGCCCCCGCTCGCAGACACATTTAACAAGTCGAATTTCAGACAAATTCAGCATCACTAAATTTGATTTTTAAGATTTTATTATACAAATTTGAGGATAACATACATCATCCAAAATACACTGCAAGTGCGAATTAAAAGAAAAAATAGACATACAAATTAAATATCATGAGTGGAAAAAAAACGCAGCTAAACAAACATTAGGAGTGAAAACAAAGCAAAGCAAAACAAAACAAAACAAAAAACTTGAAAATTAGAAAAACTTAGAAGAAGTATGTTTAAGAAATACTTACCAAAAAATTTAGTAAGGGGTAGATAGCGATAGTAGGCTGAGACTTGAGAGTTGAGAGGTAGAAGAACTGTAAGGTGAGTTAGGGTTAAGTTAAAGGGGTCGGGGTGAGAGGGAGGGAGGCTACGAATAGTGATGGATAAAGAGATCCAAGTTGCCAAGCGGGTCAATGGACTAGTACGGTCCATAGTCCAATATGTCATTACCCATATTTTGCACGGCCCATGTCCACGACCAATTTACTATGACTCCCTCACTTTCAATTTACCAAAAAACATATTGGAATGACCCGGTCTGAATGATCCAATCTGACATCCGAACTGATGATCGAGTTGACCCGCAACCTGATTTGATCTGACCTGATCCGAAACTGTCCCGATGTTATTGATGGGTTCGATAATCCATCAGTTATTATCCACCGACCCCAGGCCCAGATTAACTCCACTTAGGGGGAGGTTGAAGAGTCTTCAAGGCTGGTGCCGAGGCCTCAGACCTGACCCTTGTGGCCGACCCTCAGGAACGCACCAATAGAAAAATCCAAAACCCCAACTCGGCCTCAAGGTTCGACCTAGGTCGGACCAGCCGACCCCTAGTCCGTCCTAGCCAAGAACGTCCGAAGACCCTCGGTCACTCCGATCCCGAGGGTATGCTTCGAGGTAGGTTCTCAGACCCTCGCCTAAGGTAAGAGACATTTCCTTGTCACGTCATCTCCCTCTCTCATGGGAAACCTATAAATACCCCTTAATATCCACTCATTAAGGGGTAATAAATTTTCTCTCACTAAATTCGCTCTCTAGAAAACGCCACCTTATTCCTCACGAATAACGTCCATCAAGTGCACAAAGGACTGACTTAGACATTGGAGAAGGTCCCCTCGGATACCTCCGAGATCCTGTTTACTGTTTGTGCAGGCAAGACAGATCCGCTCTTCCAAGGAGGTCCACCAACTAGAAGCGGAATGAAGTTAATTCTTGGATAGGGCCAAGATCCAAGCCCCATAAACTCGAGATCAAGACCCAACTTAAATCTGATTGTTTCTTACAGAAACAACTTGGTGTCGTCTGTGGGAATTTGACAAGACAATCTCCAAAAAAAAACGAAAAGTCATAAGAAGATGTCAGACATCGAAGAGATAGTCACAACGGTAGATCCGACGAGACAAGCCATTATTCCCCATTACGAAATGCCAACATCTTCGCCGCGAACTGTCGTGTCAGCTGCTGCCCTCTGGGGTGACGGGCAGACCACAATTCACGGCACTCCCGGTAAGGGAACGGGAGCCTCAAAAGTGCAAGAAGAGATGGAGCGAGGGATCAACCTCGAGCTCACGTCCGCTCAAGCTGTACATGCTGTCCACTTCTTTACGGTCATGCTGAACAAGGTTGTCACCCCTGAAGACCTGGTCGGCGGTATCGCGACGATCCCGCAGCGTCTCGAATTTTTAAGCTCGACGACCACGGGAGGGACGAAGCGAACTTCCGCAAGAAGGATCCAAAGAAAAGCAAAAATGGCTGCCCTGGGCTACGTGCAAGCCAAGAAGTGGTTACGGATCAGCCCACTGGAGCCGAAGCACCAGAAGGAGGTGGCCTCGGTGCACACGGTTGAATCGATTGCGTCTGTCAAGAGGAGATCTCTCTCACAGGGCATGGGACCGTCTCAAACCACGGGAGCCCGTCTCTACACGCCTGGGGCCAAAGAGGGTCGGAGTTTTAGACAGGATAATCCCGCAGAGAAGCACATGCAAGCTAGATTAACTCGTGGTCGGCAACCCGAGAAGAAACATCACCAGCCGGAAGGAGGCAACTCCAAGGAAGGTCTTGAAACAAGACTAAAGTCGACGTCCCAGGGTAAACGCTCGGGACCCCGACACCGATCTCCCAAAGCGAAACCTGAGGCCGTAAGCAAGCAGAGACGACCACATACATCAACATTACCCGTCGAGTGGCAGAACTCCGAGCCGACGGGAGGATCAAGGACATACAACTTCTAATCTGAGGAAGGCCGGCCGAAGGTCTTGGTCAAACCAACTAGGACCCCACTACATCCAGATGTCCAAAGCTGTCTCATTCCAAAAATCAAGATGCCCACGGTCTAGTTCAACAGGACCACCGATCACGAAGACCACTTGGCGGCTACGGGGATGTACGACACGAAGAACGCGGCCTAGTGCAAAATTTTCCCAATGAGCCTCGTAGGCGTCGCCCAGGGGTGGTTCAGAGACCTCTCACGAGAATCCATATACACTTTTCATGAGTTAACCGGGCATTCTTCGACCAGTATGCGGGAACAAGAGACGTCGGCTCACCCGATCTTATTACTCTAAGGCAGAAATAAGGCAAATCTATCCGGGAGTACTTAAAGAGTTTCGACTTGGAGTTCCAACAAGTAAAGGAGATCGATGATGACTCCACGACCGCCTATGCTCTGACCAACTCACTCGTGCCAGGCGAGCTGAAGAACTAGTCCATCCGAGTCCAGCTCAAATCCCTTGCAAAAGCTCGCAAGATCATCGAAGGGTTCATGGTCGAGGAGGAGTACCACTGTAGGCACAACCTTATGCCGGTGTCAAGCCGATCCTCGGTCGTGTCGCAGAATACTCGTGGCAGAAGTGACACGTCCAGTAAGCCAAAAAGGGAGGAAAGCAACCGAAAGTAACGGACATTCTTTCAACCAAAGTTTGACAGTTATACTTCTCTCAACAGACCAAGGGCCGAAATCTTCGAGCTAGAAAAGGATACTGCAAACTGGAATCGCCCGGAAAGCCGCGAAATCCCAAGGGAGAGCCAAAAAAAAGTTCTACGCCTTCCACGACAGTATCAGACACACGACATAGGAGTGCCGACACCTTTAAGACGAGATAGAGGAGCTCATAGAAAACAATGGTTAGCTACCTACGCTGCTCGGACAAAGAACTCAAAAGTCCAGTAGGACTAATCGAAGGTGTCGAAGCAAGACATGCTCGTAATACACGTCGTGTCCAGAGACGCTGAAGGGCAGATGACCTGGAAGGGCCGAAAGGGACACCTACGCGAGCTCCACCATCAAATATGCTACGCAAATGAGGCCTCGGTGCCTACCGCGCCGACCCTTAGCATCACGCCGAGACGGTGGACGAATAGTGTACCCGCACAGCGATCCCCTTGTCTTGACCCTCTTCAGCAATCATGTCATCAAGCGCTGCATGGTGGATACAGGAGCATACACCAACTTGCTGTTCAAAGAGACTTTTGAAAAAATGAGCCTAGAGCCGAGACATTTGAAGCCGGCCCCAGGGTCCCTCTACGGGTTCAGCGGAGCATGCATAATCTCGATGAGCACGATAGAGCTGCCCGTCACCTTTAGAGAAGATACGGTATGGAACATCCGAGCAACATTCGTCGTCGTTGACGCCAAGTCCGCCTACAACGTTTTGATAAGATGGACGACCGTGGATGAGATCCAAGCCGCAATCTTGATCCGAGCGCTCACAGTGGCCTATGTCACTGACCTCGGAACTGAAGGGAAGATATATGGAGATCAGGAATCAGCTCGTCAATGCTACTCCGTGGCCATGCAGGGCCCCCAGGCTAATCGCAAGGAAAAGAGAAAGATGCACGATTCCCCCACCAAGGAAGACGAGCTTCCGGTCCAACAGCTGACCGACTTCTGACCGTCCAGAACCTGGGAGGAGAGCATGTTGGTGAAACTAGAGCTCGGGCAACCTGTCCTAATAGGCGTCGACCTGGACGAATTATACAAAGAAAAGCTGGTTGGAATACTCAAAGACAACAGAGACGTCTTCGCGTACTCAGCCGATAAAATGTCGGGGGTAGACCCGGGCTACATAGTTCATAAGCTGAACGTAGACCCAGTTGCTCGGCCAATAAAGCAAAAGAAGAGAAACATGTCAATCGAAAAGGACTAGGCCATCAGAGAGGAGGTAAAAAAACTCCTGAAGGTCGGCTTTATCGAGACATGTGATTAACCAGAATGGCTAGCGAATGTCGTCATGGTAAAAATGGCATCGGGGGCATAGCTGATGTGTGTGGATTTCTGTTGTGTGTCAAATTTTGACCCTTTTTTTCCTCCCGTTTAAACTCGTTTTTGCTCCGTTTTGCGAGGATAAAGTGCGATTATTGCCCTATTTTGAGTATTTCTCGTATTAGCGTCTCTCTTTTACATTTTACGTGTTTTTGGTAGTTTTATGTCTATTTTGATAGGATTTTCGACCAAAAATGTGTCTGAGCTCCTATGAGCATGAAAGAGAGGGATACAGTCCGAAGAGCAAAGCACGTGACTAAAAGTTCAAGTAATCCAATCGATCGTCAAGAAAAAGAGACCGGAAAAAGAGGCAGAAAAACCATCGGGTGAAGTTTCACCCAATGAGTCACCA
Source organism: Agrostemma githago (assembly GCA_958450325.1). Taxonomy (NCBI): domain Eukaryota; kingdom Viridiplantae; phylum Streptophyta; class Magnoliopsida; order Caryophyllales; family Caryophyllaceae; genus Agrostemma; species Agrostemma githago. Next base: position 71,960,351 of record OY288247.1, on the reverse strand, counting down.
CTGGGCGAAATTTCACCTGACGACATTTTCCACTTCCCCGAAGATTTTCGTGAACACTCACCACCGGGCGAAATGACCGGGCGAAACTTTCACCACCGGGTGAAATTTCGCCCAACGGTAAAGGAACGCGGTTCGTGGCCAGGTCGGCCGACAAAACAACTCCGTTCTTCAAAGTCCTAAAAGGAAACAAGCCATGCAAATGATAAACCGAGCAGAGGGAAGCATTTGAACAACTTAAAGAGCATCTCAAGAACCTTTTGACCTTGGCAAGGCTGGTGACAGGTGAAAAACTATACCTCTACATCGTTGTCACCAATACAAGAGTGAGCGTAGTCATACTAAAGGAAGAGGCCGGAACGCAGCAGCCCATATATTTCGCCAGTCATGCTCTCGGACCAGCTGAGAAGAACTATCTCATAGTCGAGAAGCCAACATACGCTGTGGTGGTAGGGCTGGAAAACTCCGACCCAACTTCAACGCACACCCAGTAACCGTGCTCACAGACCAACCACTAGAATTTTTTTTGGAGAAATTCGAAAAGCCGAGAAGATTATTGAAGTGGGCTATAGAGCTAAGTGGGCTCGGCATATCTTATCAGTCCTGAACCGCCATCAAGGCTCAGGCTCTGGTTGACTTCTTAGACGAGTGTTCTCATTTGGAGGAGGACAACCCGCTCGCCGGGGAATGACTGGTGTTCACAGATGGATCATCCACAGCCAACGGCGCAGGGGTCATACTAACCAGCCCCGAAGGGGTCGACTTCGAACATGCATTAAGGTTCACCTTTCCTGCGTCTAATAATAACAAGGCGGAGTACGAGGCCATGCTGGCCGACATCAACTTGGCCACAGCTGCGGGGCAGAGAGGATAGTCCTAGCCACCGACTCCCAACTTATCGCGAACCAGATTAATGAAGAGTACAAGGCTAGGGATCTCGCCATAGTGTCGTACCTGGAAAAAGTAAAGGAAGAATTGTCGAGGCTCAAGCCCTACGAAATAATTAGGCAAGTTCCAACCACATTCGCAAAACCGAATTAACTCAACCGAGTATGCTCGCCTGTATACGTGCTCCACAGTCAAAGAGATTTGAGATAACCTCAGCTTAGATTACGAGGAAACGTCTTAGGTCAAAAGGCATAAGATTGACATATTAATACAATAATATGAATGTTTCTCATTGAAAAGAGATGAAATAATTCATGACATATCCAAATTTACGGACCTTGTTATTATTATGGATGAGTATATTTTGGAAGCCCTCGTCTAATACTTACGGCGTTTTGTAACTACGGCTTTTTAGTACTCACTCTTTTCAAATTCAAAAGGTACGCTTCTCTTTCGGACACTAGTCACAACTCAAGAGAATCGTTAATATTCTCAATAATATGTAAGAGAAAATATAATCAAGTGAAAACTTGTTTGATTCGTCTTTATGAATAGATTAAAAATATCAAATTTTTTTATAATTTTTGTTAACGAAAAATGAAAGATATTAATGACGTAAAACACGTCTTGATATATGTGGAAAAACAAATGTACCCTTTGGATTTGAACGAGGGAGTCATTGTTACTTTTGAGACTTAACTGTTTATAATTTACATGGTTATTCACTCTATTAATCTCACATGCACAATGATTCCGCCACTATTTTGGGATACTATTTTTTTTGCCATCCAGATTCCAGAAAAAGAGACATGAACGCAAAGCGTTGGCCCCAAGGTTACAACAATACAACAGTCACCCAACAATGACTTGAGAAATACATGAACACAAAGCGTTAGGCCCCAAGGCCAAGGTTACAACACTTCACCCAGCAATGACTTGAGAAATACATGAACAATTGGCCATTAAAAAATACAAGCCATGCTGGACATCCCCTATGGAAGGTAAGAAATGCAGCAACACTGTAAAAATGAATTGTTTACTTCACTCCCTCCAAGCTCTCGATCAAATCACAGACAAGACTACAATAGATCGCCCAATAATGACTTGAGGACAACAATTGTGGTGATGGCATTCCAGTTGATGGAGAAACCTGCCTACATTAACCCAATGCCGCGGCTTGATAACTTTCGGAGAACAATTACCATTTTTACCAAATAACAAATCAGTTTCTTCTTTAAGCACCAAAACTATGATGTGTGTGTATGTGTCGAGTGAGATGATTTTGGGTCAGACTCACATATAAGCATACTGCATGCATAGATAAATGATCTTGGATCGATCTCACATGTGAGAGTGTCTCATTATATCGTATAAAGTCTAAAACCTCGAGATCTGACAAGTAGAAATTGTATGCAATACCTTACTCGATCCAGGCAAACCATTGACTGAGAGCTGCTAAGAAGAATGTTGGATGTCGGATGCCGGAGCCAATGACAAACCGAGTTATGAAACTGAGTTCACGATGGGAGGAACAAAGATGTGACCTTCCAGCGTTTGTTCAAAAATATGCCCAATTCTGAGCAATTTTTCCTGCACGATATGAACTTATACATCATATCATGTATTCCATTGCAACTAATAATATAAACTAGTCGTTAAAAAATAAATTACATCCAACAAACTTAAGTTTCTTATGAGGGTTATCGCCTCAATTAATCTAACATTAACTATGAACAGTTAATTGACAATAATCTAGAAAGCATGGCACAAAAAGTGTGTAGTCTGATGCAAGGAAAGATCTTGGACTTCACCAGTCAAATAGGTGAAGCTGGTCTCACCATTGAAATTTCATCATCTACAAGAAACAAGAGAGAACCACTCTAGAGGGTAATGTGAGACAGTGACAGGATACAGGTTGCTAAAGGTGTTTTAACTTCTACGACACACAAGCCAAAGCCACAACATAGGCGACAAATACGCTTGCTACAGCAACTCCCTTAAAGGGGTTAGGCAAAATGTAGACTAATACCATATGATGTGTTATGCTGCACTACTTTAAGCAATTAATTTATACTTTTTGTTTAAAGAAGCGCGCACTTATTCGCATTATAAAAAAGGGGAGTGAGATTTAAACCTGGAACCTAATGTCCACAATACCTCCACCTTAATCGCTAGGCTAAGACATCTTCCTTACACCGCATAGCAGACAACACATAGTTGAGTGGCTACTCACAGTCAATGATTGATCAATTAAGATTAGAGATCAATCACAATGGCACGAATTCATCCCATTTTGTTTATGAGAGTAACAAACTACAGCATAAATGGGTTACCAGTTTTTGAGGCTTAATTACCATTTAGACTGCACACGGCAACGGATCGTGAATATTAATGCAATCGACAGGAAAAAGATAAGCTAAAATAAGAACTCGTATATAAAATGCACAAGTAACATACGCACAACTGTTGTAAGGACTTACACCCTAACAATCACTATTAAGTTTCTAGGTATATTTGTATTTAGCACTATATATAGTTGAACCTCTTGTAAAACACTACGGAGTATATACTGGAAATTATTCTAATCACCCGAAATGGGGGATTCATAATATTTTAAAGGGATTGCAAGTCTAGGTATTCTTTTTTCCCTTGGCTCTCTCATGTTCTATGCCTTCTCCTCAACACCCCTCCTCAGTCACCAAGATGATATTATTCTGCTATATATGGATCACTCCTGTTCGTCATTCACTTTGCGGACTAGCATCATTGCTTGTAAGTCACCTCGGACTCATTGACTATAATGTCAAAATGACCGTTACCTCTGATTCTTCACCCTCAAATTTCAGTTAAAGCTCATATTTCGTTGAGCCGTTGACTTCATTTTGAAAACAGTAAATTCAAAATGTTAAGCTCCAAGTGACTTAAGGTGTCATCCTATTCTAGCTTACTTAAGGTGTCGGCCGACTTGAGTTAGTGCTAGTAATCGGTTTTAACGTTTCTAAGTTATGTTTTTAGCAAAGCCAACTTGGACCAACTTTTAATCCGGTCGTGGTTCTTATCTATTTAAGCTCAAGTTGAGAAAGCTCCTTCACTTACCAAATTACTTTCATTTCTTAACTTACTAGCTTTAAAGGCCGCTCGCAGGTCTATTTAAATATAAATATAATATACATTGTTCAGATGACGTCGCTACTCAAGTCTAGGTAACTAAATATAAGAATTTTTAGGAGAAGTTCAATATCCATTTAAATATGTATATCTACTTTATAATAAAAAAGTTAAATAGATTATAAAAATATTAGTGAGTAATATGATTAGAATAACAATTTACTCCGTATTTTTTACCCAGGGAAATCATTTATCTACATAGAATGAACAAAATGTACAAATCTGATGAAATGGCATTTAATTTAGTTATTTGATCAAAATCTGAAATCAGGAAAAATTAATAGTTACATTTCAAGCTACGACTAATTATACATAATTATTTTTTTATTATGCATTTTGGAAGCCACGAGGACTGATTTGAAATGTATCCAGAAGCAAGAGGGCATTTTCTACCTCAAGGACTTTATGACCATTGTCCTTGCATAATACAGTTGGATAATGTTGATAATGTTAAAAGGAAAGCGTGTGGGCTCTTGATGATAGTTTTACAAGTATTATTCAAGAGGTGCGTGGAAGAAGAGTAAACATGTTCCAAATTGGTTCAGAAATTGAAGATGGCCAAAGGGGAACTTAAAAAACTTAATAGGAATAACTTCTCAGATGTAGAAAAAGCTAGTGGCATCAGTAAGATGGAGTTGGAGGACATTCAAAGGAAGATACAAAATGATCCTTCTAATATTGAAATGTCCAGACAGGAGGAAGAGGTGGCTAGTGAGCTGGAAAAAGCAACGCAATCTTTCTTGAAACAAAGAGCAAAGTGTCATTGGATTGACGAGGGAGATGACAATACAGCTTTCTTCCATTCTTGTATTAAGAAGAGGTCAAATACACTATTGCGTTGTTAACATGGAAGCAAAAACTTGTCGGCTGCAAAATCTTCACTCTGAGTTCCTCTACGCTATTACTGTCTATTGTGATAATATTTACTTGTCTGGATGGTAATTGTAACCTATATTAAGGATCACCGCCACTAAACACGCTAAGCTGGATAAACATTTGCATAAATATTTCATTTGTGAGAAAGAGCACGGCAATGTGTGCATCCTACACGTTTTACCTGATTTTCAATATGCCGATATATTTATTAAAGGCTTGCCACGACAACTTTTTACCATGTTTCGATCCAAAATATGACTTATTGGGTCTCCTGCCGCTCTGACTAGAAGTGTAATATTATGCAAACAATGTGAACTATTAAATTTTGTATTAATTTAATGTGATGATCACCCAAATTAGGAAGGTTTGCAATATCTTTCAAAAGAGATAAATGAACTGAATGAAAATTATATTATTTCAAATGAAGGGTGATGACTGATGAAGTGATGATAGATAAGATCAATGAAAATTTCATATAAATTCGGATGAAACGATGCTCATCGTATTTTTGGACATGACTGGCCAGCTTAAAAGCTGCTTGCCCCATTTCCAATGTACAACCGCAAAGGAACCCTTAGCCCCTATTTTTTCACTCTCATAGTCTTATATAACTAGCCCCATTTCCAATGTACTACTTTTAAAAAAAATTATTATTAGCGCTTTCAAATTGAGTTTGAAAAAGTCTTTTATTATATTCTTTTTCATTGATCGCTTTTATTTTATTTGTTTTGGGGATAACGACTTGACGACCTCAGATTCTGATTCAAGTTAGCCGACCCCAAATCTATTGGGACTAAGCCTCTGATGTTGATGTTGATGTTGTTGTTATAAAACTAGCCATAGATGCTTGTCGAGGAGCAGTAGTATTTTTCCAATTAATAATTTTGTTTTCATAGAAATGTTAATTTTGTGATTGAAGAAGTGTCCATAGAAGAAAAGATGGAAGAAATCTACGAAATCGACCCAAAGAAAAAGTGGGGTATTTTAGTTGATATTGCAGGTAGAAAAATATACCAAGTGCCTCTCATGAGATTTCTGCATTTGGCGGAAATCATCATTCTTAGAATAGTTTAAATTTCGTAAGTGGTGGACAAAGGGACTGGTTGAAAATTAGAAACTAGCCACACAACTACATTGCCATTGCTTTCAGTAGAAAATTGCAATCAATACCTCGTCATATGCAGCCCCAATCATCTGTAGACCAATAGGAAGACCAGCAGGACAAAAACCACATGGCAAGACCAATGCAGGCAAACCAGCTAAATTAACATTGACCTGGGAAAAAATATCTTTAGAAAGAGATTGCACAAAGCTGTGACTGCACTATTTACTAGAACAAAGATTTTATTTTTTATTTTTTTAAGCAGGAATATTGTCGAAATCTGTGCTGACAAAAAAAAACACCATTTTACTCTTTAATAGTTATTGGTTAAAGATCAATATCCTTCAGGAAATAGCAAGCCCACTATACAACTATGTGACGGTCCAGGTCACAAACCAAAATCTGAATACAGCTTATCTAAAGGGTTTATCGAATTGAGTTATAACACTAATTATGTCAGCGGCACTACGAAAGTTAACATAGAAGAATGAATAAACCCTTACTGTCATTATGTCACCGGCATACATTGCTAAAGGATTGTTCTTCTTTTCACCTGGAAATGTCAGCATCAAGAAGCAAAAATTGTTCATCATGAAAGATAGCGATGCATTCCCAAGAATGATATAATACACAGAAATACTAGAGGTGATACCAATTTTGTAGGCAGTGGATGGTGCAGCTGGTGAAATAAGAATGTCATTTTCGTCCAGAGCAGCTTTGAAGCTCTTCTTCACCAAAGTCCTAACCTGGGAAATCGTAACAGCTCTAAGTTTCATTTGAAGGTTATATGGGACCTCGAAATAGCCTAATGTTAAAGAATACTAGTAATATACTACTCCAAGTCAATAGTTGTTTTCCATTTTTTACTTCGATGGATCATCAATCTCTCCAAATGATGCATGTATACATTTGCAAAAACAGATTTATCAAATACACATCATAATGTTTTCTAGTAGACCGTGTAACTGATGTATGTTCTGAGAAAATAGCACGTTAAGTTGACTACTTAATTGAAGGGATGAAATTATAAATGAGGGGCAAAAGTGATGATGATTCATCTAATCATCTTCATAAGATGCTGAGCTCTATAACTTACAGGTCAGACTAAGTGGTCTGTGCCTATATGTTTGGATAACAAAATGAGAGGGAAAGGGAGGGGAGGGAGAATGGAGATGGTTATTTTCCCTCTGAGGATGGAAATGGAGGGATCCATTACGGCATTACCCCCTATTTTGTTGAGCAAACAAAGGAACTTGTTCCCTTACTTTCCCTCCAAATCCCTCTATCCAAACACACCAGGCTTTTATAGCTCAACAATTAATATTAGTGCAAATAAAAGTAAACAAACAGAACAATGGAACGGATACCAGACCTGCTGAGCACGCTTGTAGTATGCATCATAGTATCCTGCAGAAAGCGCATACGTTCCCATTAATATCCTCCTTTTTACCTACATAACAACAAGATGAGATAGTTAAGACTCATCAAATTAATCGCAAAAAAGAACAGCTATATATCACTTAAGGGATGGGAGTTTGACAGACACACAAAAAGAAGTCATTCATAATGCCCAAAGTATGGTCTAAGTGCTAACACCACACCTCCGCACCAAAGCCGTTAGCTCTGGAATCCCCATACAAAGAAGTTAGTTCCTCACCTGCAATCTGGTTTCCATACCTACATAACAAGTAAAACACTTTGAAGGTGCTAAATAGGAATTCTGACGATGAAGCCTCTAGAAGAAAAATGAAATGATCTAAACAAGCAAAGCATGGGACACTGTAAGTACCATGCCCTTTTGATGTCATCCGGGCCCCAGCTCCCAACCCTTGGCCTCCTCCATCCCTCACACCCCCTAAACAAGCCTGATTGATGATAAGGTCAAAGCTTCTCCCAATATGATCCGATCTCAAGCTTAACTTTAGTGAGTAGTAGACCGTAGTGATCCAATTAGAAAAGCTATTTAGATTCCTAGGCAGTGCCATCTCACATGTTAGCCACTACTAAGGCTAAAACAAAGTTGAATTTTAATGGTAGAATGTTACTCATAAAAAGGTATAATGTCTGTATTCTGTACATGCAATCGAATTGATGTAGTTCATCACTTAATAACATGGGGGAAGATCGATTTCTTAAATTTTTCCAAGAGTCTCGTAAATGTCCGGTTGTTTGAAATTTTGAATTAGCACACATGCTTTTCATGATGATTTTTCTTTTTCCTAAATTAGTGGGGCCATCTGGTGTATCCATACGGTTTGGAGCATGTAACTCTGTAAGGCTTAAATAAAAGTTTGAAGAATTTTCAATTAGTATGAGATAATGGTTGAAATCCTAACATGGGAGGGACAATTCCACTCATGCCTCATTATAGAAAATATTTCATCCATATAAAAGTAAAAGGGCAAATTTGTGGATTGATGTAAGGGTCAGGAGGTGGTGATGGACATGGGAATAAGTCAATAAGGGTTGTGTAATAAATGTGAATTGGGCATCTTATATCAGTTAATCTTAACAAAAGAAATCAAAGATTCTCTCTTAGTATGGTATAGAAAATTACAGATAAACCAACATTATTAAGGAAAAAAAGACAGAATTGAAATCTACAGATGAAAACAATTTCTAGTTTTTGGAAACTCAAAGTCTCAAACTTCAAAGTGGAGTCAATATTGAACAAACCCCTAGTTTTTTTTGCAAACATAAGAAAGAGGCTCACCTAACACCATCGAATCGTGATAAGTTGGATGACGACTCAGAAGAAGCGAGTACATAGTATGCTGGAAGCCCAAGGGAGAACGAAGGTAGAGATACCTGCGCATAAGATAAGCTTGAGCATTGCTTTAACTCGGTTATTTTTTAAAATAGGAATTTACTGGAATAGACAGGCAATTCAATGAACAACAACTACCTCTGTCACTGAGCATCCCAGGCGTTCTAGATGAGAAGAAGCTTCACGAATCGAAGATGTAACAGCTCCATCAACACCATCTTCAAGAGTCTCACGAATGACACCAACTCTGACACCTAGAAGTGGTTTAGACTCCGATAAATTTGAGGAGATGAACTGTGAAGCAAAATCTGGACACTCCTGAAAAACAGAGTAAAACCTAAATGAGCATGCAATTGAAAGGCTAACTGAAAAGCAACCCTTTGGTAACATGAGTAAATGAGTAATGATTACAGGGAAAGGCTAACATAAAAATTGTTAATGTGGAACATCTTTGTGATCTCCCAAAGGAAATGCGAAACATTTACTCATTTAGAATTTGAGGGAGTATTTGTTTACATTTCTTTTCCAGATGAAGTTGTAGGCAACCCTTTACCCCACCTCCCCTCATTCTATATCAATCTCAGCGACAATTCCAATCACCGCACCTTCAACCCACTCCCAAACCCCTTCTCCAGATCACAAAAATCTGCTTTAACTCTCAGTAAAGGGAAAGAGAACGGTGAAACTGGAAGGGTAAAGGAGAGCTGCACATAAGGAGGTGTGTCCAGCCTGATTAGTAGGTTTTGGGGATTGGGGTTAAATGAATGGATGTAGTTAAGGAGGTAATGGGAAAGATAATGCTAAAAATAGGCCAAACACCACTTGCATTTCCTCACCTAAAAATATATCCAAAAGCAAACACGTATACATATGGTCAAGGCACAATCACACGAAGAGTATTAAGAAAAACACTAACAAAGAAGCAGGTTGGTAAAATTTTAGCTCTGTCCCACATCAGTTAAAGGGCTATAAACAATCTCAGTGAGTAAAGGTGCAAAAGTTAAAGCAAATAAGCCACACGTAATTCAACAAGTAAAAGAAATAAAAACCTTACTCGCTTACTGCTCGTAGCATCAAATCTATCATGACCTGAAATCGCATGAAGAAGAATCCCTGCATCGGCAACAGATGTACCAAAGCATCCTACAACATCCAAGGATGATGCATAAGCCACTAGTCCATATCTTGAGACACGCCCATACGTCGGTTTCAATCCAACAACACCACAAAATGATGCTGGTTGTCTGACACTTCCACCGGTGTCACTTCCAAGTGACACAGCACACTGCCTAGCAGAAACAGCAGCAGCTGAGCCACCAGATGATCCACCTGGTACACAAGATTCATCCCAAGGATTGGAAGTCACCTAAAAGATGAACACATGTGTGACCTGAGTAAACCAATTGAATCATCATAGAGACAAGTTCAAAACAGAGCACTACAAATCTAGGACTAAGCTAACTTAAAAGCTACAACCAGCAAATTCACAAAATTCATTGCTGAGAAAAATCTAAAGCAAGATGCAGTAATGCAATGTAGGATCTTTAATCAATATTATATTCTCGATAATCTATAAAAGAAAATGCACAGTTACGTGAGATCTTGATTCGTCTTCCCGAGTATATTAAGAATTACAAATTTTTTTAACTTGTACTAATCCAAAATGAAAGATAGTGATGGTCAAATGCGCTTAGCAAACGTGAAAAAAATTATGAGTTTTCTTCCCTCTTTTCTTATTGGCACTAATTTGCTTATTTTCCCTCTTTGCATTTTAGGTTGTGCATTTCGTTATTCTTTTCTTTATACACAAACCAACACCATATTTCAACTTTATTACCCACTTTTTTCTTACTTTTTCAATTCTTTCTTTCATATTTCTCGTGCCAAAAAAAAGAAGGAAGAAAACTCGTAATAGGAATGAGTAAAAGACAAGTATGGAAGAAGAAGCATTATTGGGTGAATCACATATAAATGGAGAGATTATAAAAGGAAGAAAAAGGTGATGAACCTGAAAAGCAGAGGCTTCAGTGGTACTCCCCATACCAAACTCATCCAAATTAGTCTTCCCAACCACAATCCCACCCAACTCCTTCACCTTCCGGACCGCAGTTGCATCGAACGCTGGGCGATACCCACCCAATACCCTAGAACCGGCAGTGGTATCCATATCCGCCGTACATATATTGTCTTTGACACCAACCAACACCCCCGCCAAGGGGCCCACCTCCTCCCCTCTCTTTATTTTGTGATCGACATCGGCGGCGGCCTCCAGGATGGCGTCCCGGTCAGCGACGTGGAGGAAGCTACGAAGAGTGGGCTCTGACAGGCGGAGGCGGGAAAGGTACGACTCGACCACCTCGACACAGGAGAGCTGGCGGCTCAGGAGGGCGTGTCGGATGCTCAGGATTTGGGATGACGGGGGTTGGGTGGCCACGGGCTGCGGAATGGTGGAGAGACAGGATTTAGGGGAGAGGTAGTGGGTTGGTGGACGGCGGCAGTTTAGGAGGACGATGCGGTGGTGGCAGTGGTTCATGGTGATGACCATGTTTGTGGTTGCTTTTCTTTAAAAACGGAAACTTGGACCTGATTAATCCATAAACACACACATTGAAGCAAGATATGATACGAGTTTATAGGATGACTAGTAGTCTAGTAGTATAACAAAATTGGAACATCGAAAGTTTTACTATCAACGTTGGACACATCGGAGTAATAGTTTATATTGATTTAATGCTTGACATATGCTTAGTTATTTGACGAAATGTTTTAAGGGATATATATTCGACATATCATACCAGGGCGATTCCAGGATTTGAGCATAGGGGACACTATTAAATACGGAGTAATAATCATGGACAATATCTCAAAAAAAAAAATACATAAAAACATTTAAATTTCATTGTCGACATTACATGCTACTACTATTAAAAAAAAAAAAAAAAACTTAAATGTCCAATTAAACTAATGACAACCCCAACTTCACCAAACCCTTAGATATGAAGTACCATCCTTAGTACCAGTATTACCTTCAATCCATTTCGAAAAAAACTGAGTTCACAAATTTACTTTAATTTATACGGAGTAATAGTCCTTGAAACACAGATACAACTTTCAAATGAATTACGATAAAAAAGATGATTAATTTGCATTGATAGAGACTCTCGATATATATAAGAATCGCAAACAATTTGTCTAATTTGCAAGAAAAGAATAAGTGACCCCATTAATTTATCTATTTATTTAATTTTGTCAACTATACCACTATAATCAACTTCTAATCATTACTATTAATTAGCCAATAATCATTAATCAAATCCTTTACAAATTGCCTAAACCTTTCATTTAAACTCCTCTGCAAAATCTGTCAACAATCAATCTACTCTGGTTATTTTCTCCAAATTCCGTCCATAATTATGCTTTAATGGAGTATGTTTTTCAAAAAACGAGGACAATGACGAGCTTTAAATTAAATTAAACTTAAATAAAATGTCTCAAAATAATGTTAGGGTTTGAGAAAAAACTAAAATATGAGATAATCAAGTACTTAATTACAAAACAAAGTAAGGAACAAAAAGATTAACAAACATACTTGATACATTTATAATCTTGTAGAATAATCAATCAAAATTGAAATTAGGGGAGAAATTGATAAACTTACTTAATTGGTAACCGATAAGGATGACCACGTCGGCAGGGGGGAACGACACCGGCGCAATGGTGGCAGACGGCAGCCCAGGTGGTAGTAGGGGTTTAAGGTGGGGTTGTGTAATTTGAGATTTAATTGGTTTTGAGTTTTCACTCATTCAATCTTTCTATCTTCCCCTCTTAAATTGGCACGTGAGTGCACGTGACTGCGTGATGCTTGACCACCCATTCAAAAATAAGTAAAAATAACCGAGTGATTCCAGTCTAACGGCTTTAGACCAAACAAAATGCAAACCCAGTTGTTCAATCGGTATCCCCTAATCCCTTGCGCAAAACCACATCTTTTCAATTGTTTCAGTCCAATACCCACCGGAGCACCGAGCTCAGTGACCCGTGGGCTATCGCAGTTACCACTAACCCGTCGGCCACCGCAGTTACTACCATCGAACCGCTCCATTTACTATCCATCAAGGGCAGCATCAAGGTATGCTATTTATTGCTCCATATTTTTGTTTTTCTGGGTTTATTGTGTTTGAAGCTGTAAGAGAGGGGGATCAATTTTTGAGTCTATTCATATGAATTGGGGATACTTTCTACTTTTTTTTAGTTGGGTCAATTTTACCTGTTCAATACTTTTGGGTTACTTGGGGACTTACCCTTCAAAATTACCATACTTTTATGTCTTTTAACTTTTTTTTTCTTATCTAGTTACCTTTCAAAACGTAATTTCAGTTTAGTTAAAGGAGATTAATTTGAAATAGGTTGAGAGTAACGTGAATTCAAGTTGCATGAACTGAATCGAGTTATTCGAGTTGGTATTATCACCGTATTATCACCCCCACTCCAAAAATCCTGAATTTGCGAATGTCGTCCATGATTCCTAGTAGTATTGACTATTGAACACTGGAATACCACATTTTCGGTTCATTGAGATGGTATAGGCAAGACACTTAAAAAAAAAATGGTATAGGCAAGAAGTGATAAACTGCCTACAGTACCGACGGTCCAAGATTTGAAGACCAATTGTCTTTGTGGCTACAAATCAGAGAGGATGATGATTGAGATTTGAGAGTGCTCCAAAAATATCACCCAAAGATCAATAATGCAATGACTAATTGACTAGTGACTACTCAGATTTCCATGTCTAGAAACGTAACAAACGTTAATCACGTGTTTCAAAAGTATTCCAACTTTTCATCTTAGAGATGGAAGTTAACATTTGGGTCGATGGGTTGACATGATCTAGCACGACCCGTGATTCATTAAGGGAAGAGCCCACTTTGGAACGACGCAGTATGAGCCATAGGCCTTGTCTAAACCACATTTTGAGGAAAAAAATTGTGCGCAAGCATGACATAGCATGGCCCACCTGGACACACCCAAAATATAAAGAAATAAACCTATATTCGAGGAATTGGGTAGGCACGCCAAGCACGGCACGACATACTATGGGTCGTGGGTCGTGCATGGACGGCCCATTTTTTTTACACTGGCATGACACGAAACGAAACGAAGCCCACTTCCGCTTAGCCGTGTTAGTTTTTCTTCCAGGTACGATGGACCGACAAAGGTCCACTTCCATCTCCATCTAATCTACCAGTTTCAGAATCCACCTATCGCTTACTCCGTACTACACTTGGAACGAACTAAAATAATATGACATGAATGATGTAAGTTGAGTCCAGTTTAGCGCCGCAAAATTTTTGACCATTAACACTCATTGATTGAATCAAATCATTGGCGGAGTGTAATCTTACTCATGAGTAGCGACAACTACATATATCAAACTTAATTAAGTCGATCGTACGGTAAATAGTCCAAAAAATAATACTCCTAATTGACTTGAAATAATACAACAAACTCAAAATTGATCCGATCAGAATGCAGCTACCAGGGTTACATGTATTGGAATAGTCCAGATTGAGCCGACGGGTGTAGCAGTCCCCACTGAATTGTGGTACTGGTGTCACTCACTCAGTCACGAGTCACTACCATAACGATACCCTTATAAATACAACTGTAAGACGTGCATCTGATTCTGTCCTCGCATCATTTCCACTCTCACAACCTTCCTCCTGGTAAAATCCCTTCTCCATCTCTATCTTTCTCTCTTCGTTTCTTCTTATGATGACGATGATGAGATTTAACTGGTTTACAGGGGTTAGGGTTTGTTTCACCTTCTAATTTAGGTTTTGATCATCTTTTCAATTGGATTTTTAAACTCTAAATTCTAATTCCACAACGTAATTATCATTCAACGCATCATCAGACGTATACCATGTCTAGATACATAGCAGATTATCAGCCACTGGCGGTGCCCCTTCAATCAATCAAAAAAAAATTCCAACTTTTTGCTAAAAGTTTCAACATTTCTTGTCTTGTATTCCTAGTTCACCCTCCAGATTTTTGATATGTATTATAGCGCTCCGACTGCATATGTTTTTGTTGCTTCTGGTTCTGCTACTGATGGGAATGTCGCGGCGGTGTTTTCGTGTTTTTTTTATCATAATTTGGCTGTGTGTGAATGTGCCAATCTAGTGATCCCAACTTGTAAAAATGGTTTTTTCAGCTTTCAAATTTGCTTGTCAAATGCAACATGTTATTTAGTACGAGTATTTATTGGGCTAAATAAGGGATGCCATCTTCATTGCATGTAACATTAGATCAGAGACTTCTAAGATAGGCTTCATCTTAATTGAATTCTGTAGGTCTGATACGACAATACCTTTTTGTTTAACCGTATGCTGTACCTGTATCTATGGGTTTTGCTGCCATGTGCTCATGCTTATCAGTCTGTTATTTTAGCGCGATAGTTTCAATCAGAACTCTAATTCTTGAGTTGAACTACCAAATTGAGGGTTGCCAACTTGCCACTGTGTATTGTACTCCGTATATCATTTTTCTTAATTATGCATTCGTTGATATTCCATGCCCTTCCAGTTTGCAACAACTTGAAATGGCTGAGGCTGAATTGCTAGAATGGCCCCAGAAGGACAAACGAAGGTTCCTGCATGCTGTCTACCGTGTTGGCAATCTCGATGAAACCATCAAGTAATGCACTCTAGCCGTCTAACAGTTTTTATTATTGATATGTGCATGACTTCATCTAAAGGGATACAAATAAGTATATGAGAATTGAGATGGCCTCATACGTGAGACCAACCCATTTACTCTATTATTGAATTAAGGGCTATATAAGGACCGTGTTCTCACATTTAAGACCGTTTCATAGAGGATTCACTGCTAAAAGGATTGGATCTAATCTGTCTTTTTGACAATATTCATACTAGGTTTTACACAGAGTGTTTTGGGATGAAGCTTCTGAGGCATCGGGATGTTCCAGAGGAGAAATATTCAAACGCATTTCTCGGGTTTGGCTCAGAGGAGTCACATTTCGTTGTGGAGTTGACATACAGTGAGTAAATTATTCAAGGATATACTAGCATTTAATGTTTCTATTATCTAGTCATTATTTACCCATTTACTTCGAGTTTGGACATGGTTATCTGGCTGTGTGCCTGTGCTTCAGTAAAGCTGGCATACTTGTTTGTTTAGATGCCTCCATGCTTGGTTTTTCCAAAATGTACCACTACAATTTTAGGAAGTTGGGTGTTTAATTATTGTTGCCGTGCTCTAAGTAGATACATTCTCATTTACTACCTGGTGTATTTCAAAAGTTTCCCTTTGTTTAATTACTGGAGTACTAGGTAGGAAGAAAATGAAAAGGTTGTAGTCTTGTCACTAGCATATCATTGCAAAATTATTGCTATATCTCAAGAGGTTGTAGTGTTGTACTAATGAGAGTGAGTGCGGCTGGGGGGTTATATGAACTGAGTTTTGTATAATTTTCTAATGAGGATACTTCCTCTTATCTCATTGCAGATTATGGGGTGGACAGTTATGATATTGGGACAGGATTCGGACATTTTGCAATTGCAACCCCGGATGTAAGTAACACTTCACCTAGGAAGGATTCAAGTGTTTTTTTTACGAATTTCACTAGTGAGCTTTTTTCCTCTCTCCCTTTTCTGAAACTACAGGTTTACAAATTTGTTGAGAACGTAAAAGCTAAGGGTGGTACCGTCACTCGAGAAGCTGGCCCTGTGAAAGGGGGGTCAACTGTGATCGCGTTTGTTAAAGATCCCACTGGTTACCTATTTGAGATCCTTGAGAGAGCTTCTACTCCTGAACCTCTCTGTCAAGTAATGGTTCGTGTTGGTGATTTGGAGCGTTCTATCAAGTTCTATGAGAAGGTATTTAATTTTTTATTGTTGCTTTACTTGTCATTTGATCTTGAAACATATTGTTGCTAGCTCACTGATCTTCTGTGCTTTCCCCTATCCTGTGAATTGACGTGAGTTTCATTCTCTGTGCTTTGATTGACAACTTATCAAATACTTTGGTTTTGCTTCTTTGCTCCATGTTGTGGTGACTGGGGAATGGCCATGGTAATAAATCTCGGTATCTAGACCAAGTTGTAATAAATTTTGAAGTTTTACATGAGTTCACTTACATGTGGGTGATTTGCCACATTTATGGTGGGAAAAATGAGATAAAACAACTAGTTTCAAAGTCTTAACTCTTAATTGTAGATTAATATCATGAAGGGGTATTAATTAGGTGGAAATAGTGTGCTTTTCATTCAGAAATCAGAAATATTATGATGGGTCACATTCTAGTAGCTGATTCACAGTTCGAGTAAAATGGATAATGTGGTGTTCTTGAATACCTTATACTTTGGTTATTTAGACAGGAATGTGTGACAGACTGACAGTATTTACTCTCTGAAGAACTTTTGGCTGAATTATTGTTAATTTTTCCGCTTCTTTCCTCATCCTCAGACCTCACTTATAACTGCTTGCAATTATGGTTGATTCCTCATCTGCACATTTCTCAGTAAATATGGCATTAGTGGTGTAAAAGGAAAGCCCTCCATTAACATTATTTCCAAAGTTGTTACATGAACCCAGTTTATGCGCCATACATTTTCACCTCCATCTCAAATTAGTCATCTTTTTGTCTTTGGTAGTCAATCAAAGATGACTTTGAGCTTTTTTTCCCAAATATTTATAGAGATATAATGGAAACTGTGTCGGGTTTTTAGAACAAGGATTTAAAAATGTTGATTCATTTTTATGGTTTCTTTGGTTGTTATTAGCTATATGAAGTATTTGCTAGTCGCCATATGAAAGACGTCTTGTTGTGCAGGCCCTGGGGATGAAAGTCGTGAAGAAAGTTGATAGGCCAGAGCAAAAGGTACCCATACCTTACATCTGATGTAAGTGCCAATCGTAAAACCTTTGAGGCATTATTCATGTAGTGTGTGATATTCATGCAGTATTCTATAGCTATGATGGGATATGCCCCCGAGCCTGAGACAGCTGTTTTGGAGCTGACCTATAATTATGGTGTAACCGAGTACACTAAAGGAACTGCATATGCTCAGGTATGTATGGGCTTTCACGCCTTTTGAGTTTTGACATATACTGTAACAGAGTACACCGGTATGTTTGGGAACCTCTTGAATTTGGAATACCGTCGGATTTTATTTTATTTTTCGTAAATTTTCCTATACCTTTTTCTAATGATTTACAGAAACCCTTGAGGAACTTGTGACAAGTATTACTAGTAGTATCGGTAGTCGTAGGTGTTATTGTTGTTCAATACTCCTATATTGGTATTAGTAAATGAATGTATGATTGTTGTAGATCGCCATCAGCACTGACGATGTCTACAAGAGTGGGGAGGCTGTCAAGTTGGTTAATCAAGAGCTTGGAGGGAAGATAACTCGTGAAGCTGGCCCTCTTCCTGGTCTTGGCACTAAGATCGTTGCTTTTCTTGACCCCGATGGCTGGAAAACTGTGAGTACACTGTTTTTGTTTGTACAAGCATGTACAGAGGATTGGCTGCAAGGAAAAAAGAAACATAGATTCGTAGTGAAATACGAGTACATGATAATTCTATACAAGGTTAATCTGTGAGAAATCTGTTCTGACAATCATCCCATGTGTCTCGTCTCCAGTCTCCACTACACCCCTAAAACATTAGACTGAAAATAGTTTTTTGGTTAGTAACACCATACTCAATTTGTCACCGTGACAGAAATTTCATTCGATAATCTTTGAATACCCGTTTCATATTCACCCACTGTAACACCGTTGATGGGTGTTAGGTTTTTCCGTACATATTATATTTACGAGTTGTGGAGTGAATTATAGATTTTGCATTGTCTTGTTGTGAAGGTGATATATGTGAAATTGAAATTGGATGCAGGTTCTTGTAGACAATGAAGATTTTCTCAAGGAGTTGAAGTGATGGGAATTGATGTTAGATGATCGTCTTTGCTTAAATAAATGAACCGCCCGCCTCATTACCATTGTATGATCATGGAATGGGTGTGTGGCTTACATATAACATGTTCATGTTTCATGTATGTATGTGTGAGATCTGTAGTAAGTTGGGATGAGAAACCTTGAGCTATTTCAGTATGTGAGTTTTATTCCAGGACAATTTCCACTTTTATCACCTTTGGTTTGTTTGCCCTAATTTGTCTCACGTTAGGTTGTTGCCGATTTTAATTTTGATTTTGATTTTGATTTTTCATCTCGACGATTTTTGCTATTGCCGCCAATTTCACGTCTACCAGTGACTTTCCATCCAAATCAAAGCTACGTCGTTTTTCTTGGTTTGTCAACACTTCTTGCCCACCGGCCGAACTCTGATCTATCCTTCGCGGAAAATAGGATTATATATTTGGTTGTACACTTCTTAGTGTTTCAAACTTGATGCTTATTAAAACAAGGTGAACCTTCTACTCTTCTGCCTCAAACGACATTGACCTTCTCTTCCCTTTTTCAAACCTTCTCCCTACTTCACCCTACAATGGAAAAATCGAACTAATTGACGATACCATCAAGAAGAAAAAAAAGCACCTACCAATTCTACAATACCAATATACCATCAAGAAGAAAATGCATCTAATAATATTATGTAAATATTTTTTTTCCATCTAATTTATGAATACTAGTTGTTTCTCCGCGCGCGATGCATTGAACCTAGTTCTCCGTCTCAGATCTAGAATTCTCCGGTATTATTATTCTTAATTTCAATTCCAATTTCAGTTTTCTACTTTAAAAAAAAATTGAAACTAGAGATTAATTGAGAGGATGAACAAAATTCCCTCTTACACCTAATCTTGAATTTATATCTCTAGTTGGTGGTTCGACGTTATTTGTCGGGGTTTTTTTATGGATAGTTTTTATTGTGTAGTCGCGACTGGGCCCGGTTTTAGCTCCATATTCTCATACGTGCTTAGGCACAATCCATTTTCTTCCTTGACCCATTTAGCCACCTTTGTAAGTCCTTGGCATATATTATGGTCCTGATTGGAGGAATACGTATTTGATTGGGGAGATTGATTTCATGTTCGATTGCATGCATGTTTCATAAGTTGAGTGAATGTTCTTATTATTTCTTATCTTCACATTTATATACTCGCCCGTTCTTATGAGTGTTGAGCGATAGCCGCGAGGAAGTCAGAGATTGATACTCTCGCAAGGTTGAAAGTTTGGCAAGCGATCGTTTATTCATGGCATGATTATTGATTTAGTTTTATCCTTTGACATTCCGTGTTTTCTAGCCGGTTTAAGATGGTTTTTAGGAGCATGATTGTAATTTTGCTTTGAGTCGTGCTCTTAATTTTATAATGACAATGAATGTGTTAAGTGAATAAATATATGAATGAAGAAAAGAAATGTTCTTGCATTGGTAGGAATTAATTTGTATATTGATTGTGTTGATTCGTGCTGCTGCTGAAGACAAGTATTGACTTATATACATGACAATTGTGCATAGAAGACCTAGATACAAGTGGGCTTAAGGATTTGTGTGAGGTGTCATTCTTGGGTCTGGTGTTAAGGAGTGTAAGATTGGGCCATCTTTCTTCAAGTCTTGAATGTCAAATGAGGTGTCATTGGGTGAGTCCAACACCCCCCGCAAGATGGAGCATGTGGAGTCGGTAACATGCCCAGATTGTTCAACAACTTCCAATGTTGCTGTGAAGGAAGAATTTTGGTGAATACGTCGGCGAGTTGAGAGTTGCTGGGCGTGTATGCCAGATGAATAAGGCCTTCCATGACTTTATCTCTCGTGAAATGACAGTCTAGTTCGATGTGTTTAGTGCGTTCATGGAACACTGGATTTCTTGCAATGCGTAGAGCACTGTTATTGTCACAATGCACTGTTGTAGACACCCACATTTTGACCGCCAGGTGTCTATAGTAGTTTCCGACAAACACCCGATGATGATCGGACGCTAACGTGCTTTAACGTATTCAGAAATGGGCTCGTAACCATGGATATTTGGCCTAGGCATTTTAAGGAGTACAAATCTCACAAAACCAACCTCAAATTCAGGCCCAGTGGGTCGTTCCGAGTCAAATAACACTAATTTGGGTCGAAACCGTCACCAGGGGTAAAACCGTCTTTTAGCGACCGAGTCAAAACCCGGTCAAAGATATTTCCCGTAACCTCCGGGCTGACCGTGACACCTCACGTGTCCAGTCCACACTCCAACTCTACAAAATCAGCCATTCAAAAAATAATAAACAATTCCGTTCAAGGTAGAATTCGATCCCGAGTAGGAATCCTATCCGAGAACCGACTCAGACACTCAACCGAGCTAAACCACTCGGCCAAGTAGTACATACCAGCCGGTATTCCTCTTTTCTTCCTACACAAGAAAACGGAATTCTCGTTCTCCTCAGCTTCTTACTCAAGCGGTAATTCTAGCTTAAACAGGAGTCCTATTCAAAAACCGATTCAAGTACCCGACCGAGTGTAAAACACTCGGCCGAGACAGCCCAAAAACCAGCCGTGTGCCCTTTCTTCCTCCACAAGAAAGCGGAATCCTTATTTCCCTCAAGTTCCCTCGTTTCCTATCCTAAGCGGTAGTCAAACTCTCCTAAGTCAAGGTCGGGAATTTCCTATAAATAGCCCCTTGCATCCAACACAAAAACGACGATTAATCAACACGATTTATCAATACGATTTTTACCAACAATTCTTCCTACACAATTAATTCATACTATCCCCAACATACATAATTCCTGAAAAAACATAATTCTTTAGCATCGAGAAACCGATATTACAAACCCGAAGGAAACCGGTCCCGATATCCGACACCCTTCACACGTCCCACCTAGCCGAGCCACCCTAACCCAACCGACATCACCTCGACGCTCCCGTGCCTAGCCACATTCCGACGAGCCCCGATCCGAGTCAACAAGAGCATGTAGGTTGAGGGTGCAACAAAACCCGATTTCTCCTTTCTTCTCCTTCCTTCTCTTCGTCCGTTTTTTATTATGGGTCAAGAGTCGTTTTTCTTTTTTTTTCTCTAATATCGTTATTTACGAAAAAAACTATTTTCATAACAAAAATTCTTAAACGTACGATATCAATTTTTCTATAATCGAATATCGTATCAAAAAAGAATTATATTAAGATTTCGACGATATTAAAAATCGTTACATCTTTTCGTTCAAAATTCTTTTCTTTTCTTTTCGTTCAAAGCAAACCTTTTTTACAAAACCTTTTTCATTCATTCCGAATATTCGATATCGATTTCATAATCGAATATCGGATACGACGAACATCGAAAACATGAATCGAATACAGATTAATTCATAATTTGTACGCGATTCATCAAAATAACAATTTTCGAACAAAAAATAAAAAACCGGACAGACCCGTACGCGAGTCGCGCCACGCCCGAGCGACTCGCGCACGAGCCTGAAACCCGGACTGTTTTTTTACGTTTTTCGTTCGTTTTATTATTTATTCTTCGATCGATTTCTAAAATTTACATCTTTTCTAAAACTATTCCAAGTATTTGATATTGATTTCGTAGTCAACTATCGAATATAACGAATATCGAAAATATTAAGTCGAGTACGAATCATGCAATATTCATACGCGATTTAATACGAACATCGAGTTTTCAAAAAACCGACACCGAAACAGTCAGCCACGCGACCCGCCGGCGTCCCGGGCGAGCCGCGCGGCCGGCTGCTGGCCGTGTCCTTTTTTCGTTTTTTTATTATCTTTTGAACTTCATTTTTTTATACAAAACAACGTTCTTTTCAACAATATTTTTCAGATTTCGATTAATATTTATTTTCTCGATCTCGCATATTTATTTTATTTGCTATATTATTATTTTACAAATCGATACTAACTCGTTTGTTTGTTTTGTAGCAAATTCATCATTTTATTTCATTTGTTTTATTATACTAAAACGAATCTCACATGTTAAATTCGACTTTGACATTAATTAATTTTTCATGCATTAAACCACTTAGCAACCCATTCAATTCCTCACATGCTTAGAAAACAATGTTTGCATAATCATTCATCGTTCAACTAACGCGCGCATTAAAACATCATTCGATATCCTAGTAGAGGCCGCTAATGTGCGGGCGGGGTTGGGTGTTCTTAGTGAACTTCCCAACACGTACCCTCACCCCTTACTCAGAACCGTGGTTTCCGGATGTCCGAAACCATTGGCAACGAGAGTCATTCAATATACGATTAACCGCTCCAGTCGGCATCTATATCGATATGCAAAAGGGACGAGCCCAATAAACTCTGACATCGGAAATGGGTCGTATTTTGTACACGGCCCACTACGACATAGAGTGGGCTCGAACGGTTCCGAATAACCATAAAATTCGGTGGCGACTCCGACTTCGATTTAAATTTTCATTTGACCATCTCATGGAGATTCATTCGCCTCCCCAAACCCGCGCGTGGCCGCGTCGGGGTGGACCTATGTCATGTCCACAACTGTGACGGGTTGAAGATTAGGAGCTCCAAGCTCTTCAAATAATCGAACAATCCAGGTGATCTCTGTTGCTGCTTGAGACATAGCCCGATACTCCGCTTCAGCAGAGGATCTTGAAACAGTGTGTTGTTTTTTACTTTTCCAACTAAGTGGGGAGTTTCCCGACATGATGACCTAGCCAGTGATGGATCTTCTTGTGGTTGGGCAAGAAGCCCAATCTGAGTCACAAAAAGCCTGTAGGGAGAGAGTTGTATTACCAGTTATCATGATTCCCTGACCTGAAGTGCCTTTCAAATAGCGGAGGATGTGATGTAGAGCTTGAATGTGAGGGATACGAGGAGCTTGCATATATTGGCTAAGTGTTTGGACAGCAAATGACAAGTCAGGTCGAGTGTGTGTAAGGAAGTTAAGTTTCCCAATTAACATCCTGTAGTGGCTAGGATCACCATACAACTCACCATCAACATTATTAAACTTAGAGTTAAGAGGAAGCGGTGTCACAGTGATGCCTTTGTCGGGTAGTTGAGAAGTGAGGAGATCATTGGTAAATTTCTTTTGTGAGAGGACAACACCAGTAGGCATATAACTGACTTCAATGCCTAAGAAGTAGTGGAGTTTGCCTAGATCCTTGATACCAAAGGTAAGATGGAGATGATTCTTTAATGTTTCAATGTGAGCCCTGTTTGAACCGGTAACGATGATATCATCGACATATACAACAAGAATGGTGGTATGATGGTTGTCTTTCTTGATGAAGAGAGAATAATCATTTTTGGATTGTTTGAAATTAAGGCCAATGAGGAAAGTACATAACTTGGAGAACCATTGCCTAGATGCTTGTTTGAGGCCATAAAGTGATTTTTGGAGTCTGCAAACTTTGGATCCAGGATTTGGTATGCCCTCTGGCATTTTCATATAGACTTCCTCATCAATGTCACCATATAGAAAAGCATTGTTCACATCTAGCTGCATCATATCCCACTTCTTATGTATAGCAACACAAATTAATGCTCTTATGGTTGTCATTTTTACCACTGGAGAAAAAATCTCCTGATAGTCAATCCCTTGTCTTTGATTACATCCCCGAATTACCAATCGAGCTTTGTGTCTCTCTAGACTACTACCATCAGCATTCAATTTCATCTTATAGACCCACTTGGAAGATATAGCTTTCTTACCAGTGGGCAAATCAGTAACTTGCCATGTTTGGTTGGACTCCAAGGCTTCTATTTCTTTTGACATAGCTTCTTGCCAGTTTGGGTCAGTGTGTGCCTCATCATATGAACTAGGTTCAGAGTAAGAAAGAGTTTTGTTTATGTTGTTTTGGGAATTAGGAGGAAGAGAATCAAAGGTAACTAAGTTACACCAATGAGAACTAGCTAGGCCAGGATGAGATAAAGAAGGGAGTAATGTGGTCTCATAATCTTGAAGATAGGCAGGTGTCTTTCTGATTCTTCCAGGTGGAGCTTGAGGAGTAGATGAAGGTTGAATGGTTGAAATAGGTGGAGGAGATTGATGGAAGTCATTTAAAATGGTGTTACCTTCAATGTCATCTATGGAATCTGTGGAGTTAGGAGTATCATGGTATTGATGGTTGATAACAGGAGGTTTGAAGAAGATGGGGTCGGTCATTTGATGGGTAGGACAAGGAATGAATTGTTTTTTTTAAAGAATTTGGAGATATTGTTCATGTGGAAGGGAAGAATATTTTCATGAAAGACGACGTCTCTGCTATGAAAGACTTTGTTGTTTGTGAGGTCGAGAATTGTGTAGGCTTTCTTACCAAAAGCATAGCCTAAGAAGACACATGGAGTGGCTTTAGGGTCGAACTTATGTCGGTTTCTCTTGAGTGTGGCAACAAAACAATGGCACCCAAAGGTTCTCAAGTGATTGTACGAAGGTGGTTTGTTGTAGAGGACTTCTAAGGGTGCTTTATGGTCCAAGACACTAGAGGGAATCCTATTGATAAGGTAAGTGGCAGTGAGTATGCACTCACCCCAGTATTGAATGGGCAGATTGACTTGAAAGAAGAGGCTTTTAGCTGTATCAAGAAGGTGTCTATGTTTGCGTTCAACAACACCATTTTGTTGAGGTGTGTCAACACAAGAGGTTTGGTGCATTATTCCCTTTGAGGCGTAGAACTCTTTAGCATGTTTCTCACTAAATTCGAGGCCATTGTCACTTCTTATAGAAATTGATTTTCTATGTAAATGATAAAATTTTTGAGGATGGAAAAGGCAATACTTTTGTTGCTAAGAAGATGAGTCCAAGTTGTTCTAGAGTAGTCATCAACAATGGTGAGAAAATATTTGTGGTTACGATGAGTGGAATGATGGTAAGGACCCCATAAATCAACATGAATCAATTCAAATATAGATGTGTAAACAGATGTACTATTAGGAAAAGATAGTCTGCTGAACTTAGCCTTAGGACAAATATGACAAGTAGATAATTGGTTTTCCTTACAATTGCCTATTACAGATATGTATTTCAAACTTGAAAGAGGAATGTGACCAAGTCTACAATGCCATCTATCAAGATTTACATTCGATGAAGAAGCAGCAAAAATCTTAGGGACAAAATTAGGATTGATCTTGTTGTGAACTGGATAAGGCTTGAGATCAGCAATGTAAAGGTCATTTCTCTCTTTACCAAGGGTCAAGAAGGTGTTGGTAGAAGGGACCTGAAAAAGGCATTGAGTAGATGTGAATATAACATGTGTAGAGAATTGTTTAGTGAATTGACTAACAGACATAAGGTTGAAATGAAAAGCAGGAACATGAAGGACATTAAAGAGAAGAATATTGGAAGAGAGTCTGACTATGCCTATGTGCAAGATATCGGTTTTGTGTCCATTGGGAATAGTGATTTGAGAAGGAGTTTTAAGTTTAGTATATGATTCAAAAAGCTGTAGATGAGGAGTCATATGACTCGAGGCACCACTGTCCACAATCCAGCATTTATTTATATTAAGAGAAGTAGAAGTTTTAGAAGTACCTGCCATCATAGCACAACTGTTATCACCCTCATGGATGCCGAATTCCCTTAGATGATTCACGGCTTGCTCATATTCTTCCTTTGAGGAGAAACTTGTCATGTTAGCAACTTGTCCAATATCATTCTTCTGTGTATCCAAGACTTGATCAGTGTTAGCATTCCCCGCAAATCTTTTGTTGTTTCTCAACTCTGGGTGAAGAACATAACACCTAGAGTTGCTGTGACCTTCCATCTGAAAGTGGCTGCAGTAGTAGTTGTTCCTCTTGAAGTTATGAGTCGAGTTTTGTTGATTGTTGTTCCTAGAATTCGTCCCTCTTCCACCATTGAATTGATTGTTGTTGTACCTTCCTGAATTATCGTTACCAGTGTTGCTTCTGTAGTTGCTTGAAACTTGTTGCTGTTGGTTGCGATTGTTGTAGTTTTGATGCTGAGATAACCATCCCTTTCCTGCCATAGCTGTAGCATCCAGATCAAGATGAGTTTGAGTTGTTATCTCTCTTTGTTTTTCTTCTTGTATGAGTAGAGAGTACACAACATTTATAGTAGGCATTGGGTTCATCATCAAAATATTCCCTCTCACAGTTTTGTAGCTCTCATTCAGACCCATGAGGAATTTCACCACTTTTTGATTTTCTTCATTCTTGACCATGTCTGCCTTGGCAGAGCAAGTGCAGGCTGGTAGAGGGCACATGTTCCTCACCTCCTCCCAATATTTCTTGAGTTTAGTGTAATAAGTTGAGATGGAATCCGTTCCTTGAGAGGTCTTGTTGAGTTCATCTTGGACTTGATACAATTGCGCTCCACTGTACTGCTCGAATCTTTCTTTTAGTTCATCCCAAATATCCTTGGCGGTTGCACAATTGATAACACTATCACCAATCTCCTTGTTGAGAGAGTTAATCAGCCAACCAATGACCATGTCGTTGCATCTTTCCCATTGTCTCCATTTAACAGTGTCAGACTTTGTCGCTTCTTTAATGAAGCCATCGATGAAGCCAACTTTGTTCTTGGCTGACAAAGCTATACGGACAGATCTCTTCCAAGAGCTGAAACCAGTTCCCTCAAAGACATTAGGTACTATACTTTGAATGGTGTTATCAGCAGGGTGAACGTAGAGTGGGTCTTGTGGGTCTAGAGTTTTTGTTGGGTCAACCATGGTGAAAGAGATGAAAAAGGCAGGAGCTTTCTCAAGTGAAAAAAATGGCAAGTGAAAGCAGCTAACTACTCAATTAAACGGAGCAAAGAACAAATGACTGCTCTGATACCATCTTAATTTTATAATGACAATGAATGTGTTAAGTGAATAAATATATGAATGAAGAAAAGAAATGTTCTTGCATTGGTAGGAATTAATTTGTATATTGATTGTGTTGATTCGTGCTGCTGTTGAAGACAAGTATTGACTTATATACATGACAATTGTGCATAGAAGACCTAGATACAAGTGGGCTTAAGGATTTGTGTGAGGTGTCATTCTTGGGTCATCTTTCTTCAAGTCTTGAATGTCAAATGAGGTGTCATTGGGTGAGTCCAACACGTGCTTCGCATCACTTGTCCTCTCTTATATTATATGTTTGGTTTGCTTGAGGACAAGCAAAGGCTTGGTTTGGGGGAGTTTGATGAGTGTTTTTTATATACATATTTTCATCCCCTAATTGTTAGTTTAGTCTCAGTTTTTGTGCTTAACTCGTTAATAATGATGCAACATACTTTGAATGTCGATACTTCCGTATTTGTGTGTATTTTGTATATTTGGATGCATTTGGAGCTAATCGGAGCATTATAGAATCGATAATTGAAGAATTCACACCTAAGCACGGAATCGAAGGAAGAAGATGCGGAATACAGGAAGAAACAAAGATCAAAGAAGGAAAAGACACCAAACGAGATGAAAGAATGATCGTCTAGACAAGGGTCAACTTCAAACATCCATATCTTGAGTTCTACAACTCCAATCAGGATGATTCTTGTAGCGTTGGAAAAATCTTTCTCTTAGCTTTGCAACGGTTTATTTCACGTCCAATTTGAACAAGTAACAAAGAAATGACAGCCGTTTGAAGTAGAGCGCGCGATGCTGTGACCTACCGCGTTACTCGATCGAGTGTCCTAGGTGCACTCGATCGAGTGCCACTTCGTGAAGTCCCTGCCCATTTTTTTGGGTGTCACTCGATAGAGTGCCATCAGGTCACTCGTTCGAGTGCACCCAATCCGGGCCAAGCGTCATTCCTGATTTCAGTATAGAATTAGGTCTGCTTTTGAGTCCAACTGATACTCTATATATTAGTTGTCTGACTCTTGTTGGAGGACCCTCTTTTATCTTTTCATATTTCTTCTACACTTTAGTTTTACATTACATTAGGAAGATACATTAAACCTAATTCTCCGTCTCAGATCTAGAATTCTCCGGTATTATTCTTAATTTCAATTCCAATTTCAGTTTTCTACTTTAATTTTCGTCTTAATTCGTTCTTCATATTCGTAGAGATTATTGTTTTCATAATTCTTATTGCTTTATCATTTCTAGCGTAGAATTAATATTGCTTTTTGTAGATTAATTTGTACCGTCTTCGTCATGTTTAATTGCAATTCGTATTTTGTTCGTTTATTTAATTCTAGTATGCATAGCTAAATTCCGCTTAGGGTTTAAGGGGATCGATGCGTATTATTAGGGTTATAGTCAATTGACCTGTTTCTAATTGCATGAACTATCGCCTGAATATCGTTTTAACTCTGATTAATTGTTTGATGCATAATTCAATTAATTAGTACCGCAAATTAGAACTTTTCGCCGACCGGGTTAAGAACTAATTAGATCACGATATTTTGGGTAGACTAGCTTCATTCTACCTGCACCTTAAGTTTTCCCTTATTGATTTATCTATTACTCTGTAGTAATTAGTTATTAGCCTACCAAACCAACCCAAACTGTGACCCATAACCTATAGTCTAATTCTTAGAAATAGATAACTAAATCTGTCTCCTCGTGATTCGACCCCTGACTTCACTGTCTACATTAGTTGGTGTCCTTAGGTATCTTTGATTAGGGATACGACTAACCCAAGTCAGATAAGTATCAGAATAATTATCGTAGTTATTGTCAAACTGTTGGGAAAGATGAAAATTTTGCGAGTGTTGAGAATTATATTGTGGGTTTTGATAATTATTTTGGTCGTAACCTGTGTAATTAGGCCGGGTTTGATAGTTATTTGAGTTATATTGTGGGTTTTGATAATTGTCGGAGGTAGCGATATTTGACTGATGACCCATAAAACTTTCGTCTCTCTTTTTTCGAAAAATTTCTAACATTTGTTGTCCGAGATTATTACTACTACTATTATTATTACTCGGATTATTATAATTATAGTTATCCATAGCTAATATTAGAAAGAAATAGGTTTAATTTTGATTTGTATTAAATGTAATTAACAAAATAAAATAGAGAGAGGAAGAAAGTAGTGTGACAATACTACCCAATATTATACTCTATTATAGAGAAAAAAAATTCAAACTTACATATTTTTTTTTAAAAATAAATAAAGATTTTTAATAAAAAAAACCGTAAACAGTTCAAAAGAAATAAGAAATAAAGAGAATGAATATGAGTTTGACACGTGTCAGGTCCCTATTGGCTACTAAATTAGAAAAAAAAATTACAAACAAAGCAACAACATCCTTCGCAGCTAAAACATGAGCATCACCAAACTCATCACAAACTTGACGCACCAAAAGTAATGTTGGAGAGTAAGTTGAGCACATCATCATGAGGATGATGAGAGATCAACCCATGGTTGGAGATGGTATCAAGATGTTGTGTGTGATTGTGATGGGTCTTTCTTGGCTTTTTTATATGTGGTCTTGATTTTTATTGACAACTTTTAAGAATGTGAACAAAAAGTATCGACGATTATTGGTAAACCAAATAGTTTTATGAGCGTGGATAAAAGTAACAATATTTTGTGTAGATAGACGAATAATATGAGGATTGTATGATACATTTATGTTTTATAAGGCTGAATTTGAGAATCAATTCGAAAGTAAAAATAAAACATGTTAAATCTGATTGAGGATGAGAAAACGATGTTGAATCTTTTCACAAAATCTGTGAGCAAGTGGGATAATTCAATAATGCACCGCCCAATATACTTCCCAGCCAAATGACATTGTTGAAGGGAAAAATAGGACTCTAAAGAACAAGATGAATGTTATGCTTATATTTGTGCGGTGAAGTTATTTTTGTCAACTTGTTATGTTCTCAATCGTATTCCTAAAAAATAAACAAGACACCTTTTGAGCTATGAAGGGGGATTTTCTCCAAATTTGGGTAAAATTGACATGCCCGATCATTGAATACCAATAATTGGACCTAATACCACAGATGTTGTATCTATTGGATATACGTCTAATAGTTGTGAAAGATTAATCAAATTTTGGTCCTATTAAAGAGTGTAGAGATGTTGAGTTTCGAACATATTTTTCCTTTGAAAAGGAACAATCAATTATGCCCCAGCTTTACACTTTCATTACCGACTCCATCTAAGAGTAATTCATCTAATGAAATTATAGAAATTAGGAGTAAAAATGCTAGTAAAGAACGTAGCTTCAGAATGATTTAGTGACAACCTTCTTACTTGCTATTGATTGGTTTAATGAAGAAATTGTGTACGCTTTCATTCCAAAAGAAATCCTAGATATTACAAAAAGGTCATGACTCGTGAGATCCATTGGTTCTACTATATGGTTAAAAGCCATTAACAGTGAAATCGAGTCTATCATGATTCATGAGGGCTTGCCTGGGATGTGAGTAATATATTAAGGGGTAATGGAGGTTGAAATGTGAAGGAAATAGAGGAAGGTGGTGGATAGTGGTGGTATTTTATAGTGTAAAGGGAGAGTGAGGGAGTAATAATTACCTCCATATGAGGGTAATGCATTACTTAGGGGGAGAGGAGAGTAATGTATTACCTCCATATGGGGGTAATTGTTCCTCCTTCATCTTCTCTTTACACCATGAATCACCACCACTAACAACCTCTCACCTTTATTTTCTTCACATTTCAACCTCCATTGCCCCTTAATATATTACCTCCATCCCAAGCAAACCCTGAGTAATAATACTTGAATTTTGACTGAGTTACTTAAGGGTGTAAACCTCTTAGTAGTAAATGCGTGTTTAAAAAGAAATTTAAACTTGATGGAACTGTTATAAAGCTAGATTTGTGATCACACGTAGAGAACCACCTCTTCGTCTTTGTCTCGCTTGCCCGTCGTGTGACCCAACACCTACTCAAGTCCACCTCTCCTTCTCCCTCTCCCTCCTCTCTCCGACCAGGCGACCACCATGCAATATGCACTATCTCGGCACCACCAACCACCATCTCCTACTTCTGCTCCGTCAAAACTAGACAGACCTTCACCAACTTCGAGAAGTCCAGCATGTGTCACCAGTGACCCACACTCATTCACCACCATTTACGATGTTTCAACCACCACTCAAGCCAACACAGGTGCTCTCTTAAGTCCATATTCCAACACTCAAGCCACCACAAGCCTGGACGGACACTCCAACCTCGAGCGTCCTCCCAAACTTGCATTGCCTTCGACTCACCGGCACGAACCACCGTGGTTCAATTTTCTATAACCCTATAACCGAAATCAATTTTCGGTGAATTAATTTGTAGGTGATGTTCATTTGAGGCTGCAAAAGTTTTGGCGCATTGTTATGGTTGTTGTGAAGTGGGCATTGGAGTTTGTGAATTGTGGTGGACTGATGATGAAAGGAAGGAGGAGAGAACGGTGTTTGTGCAAAGGGTGGTGGTTGAAAAAAGAGTGAAGAATAGACGAATAAAAAATGACGGAAGAAACTAACTTGCCAAACAAGTACTGTACTCCGGAAATGGATCCTCTCCATTACTTTTTCTCTCCATTACCATCCATTACCTCTAATACAACAATATAAACTCCTGTACTCCGTAGGAGGTAACCCAACCCAAGTGCATTATGAGAAGGGAGCGCCAATAAGACGGTTTATTGTGAGTTAAAATAAAGTTCGGAGTATCATACAAATGCGACCAATAGTTAGGAGTATCATATTTCCCCAGATAATATGAATGAACAGAAATGAAAGAAGGAAAAATAACCATTTCGAGATACAAATAACAAAACATACATGGACTCAGAAAATGGAGTAGTTCACGTATTTTTCTCAAGAAATAACCGACGACCCTGGACAATAACTATAACTAGTCGACACAGTTACACATTATTCTCACATAAACAATTAGACGAGATGAAACCAAACCCATGGCCAAAAGATGCTCGCTCACTTGGTCCACCAGTGAAGGAAATCCTTGCGCCTGTTGATTTTCTTTTGGAGCTGTAGAAGTCCATAAAGCAAGGCTTCAGCTGTAGGAGGGCAACCTGGAACATAGATATCCACCGGGACAATCCTGTCACAACCACGAACAACAGAGTACGAGTAATGGTAGTATCCACCTCCGTTTGCACAGCTTCCCATAGAGATAACCCACCTTGGCTCCGGCATTTGGTCATACACTCTGTGACACATACATACATACATGCAACTATTGTGAAATCTTGAAAACTAAGCACCAAAAAAGGTGTACTACATAGTATAGTACTCAGATGGGAAATTATCGTCCAATGATGTTTTAAGGGAATACCGAGGAAGAAACCATGGATCAATAGAATGGTTGGTTTCTATTTGAAGTCGGACATATGAGATGCAATTTTTATTATGGGTAATTTAGAAGTAGCCTTAATCAACCCACCACTTGTGGAATAGTTGGTCTTCCTTACGACACTTGTGTTCGTTTTATTGTCATAACGGGTCAAATAGTACTCGCTTAAATGGATGAGGACAAAATATAGTTATTCACTATGTTGTATTCTTTTGTCATTTACTATCAAAATGAGTAATATCACAACGGATATCTCATCACAAACAAGAAGTTGTGTTTGTAAATCCCCCTTGACAATAGGGTACGTTATTGTTGTGTGAACTGTAAAGAGTTTGAGTTTGTGACTAAGGAATACTCAAGGCAGACCGCAAAACCGCAGAACCACAGAAACGACAACAGTATGATGCATGTCAAGACGAGCTAGAATTTCTTATGCACTCGTAGCCCGTACAAAGACAGACACACATTCTCCCATTGCACGTGGAAACATGTTGATCATCAAATAAACACAGCTAACATGTCAAAAACTATACAAAGTAAGTTCTTACACCTAAAATATTCAAAAGAAAACACCTAAAGAGTGCCACAAGGGACTAAGGGAGCATAAGCCCATTACTAGCTCAGGCACTAGTTTAAGCCTCGTCAGTAAAGCGTATTTAGCGAGACTATGGGGTATTACCCTCAACTTTTGATTCAATAAAATAGGAGAATCATCGAACACAATTTTATATATCATAAATGCAAAGTACTTTGCAAAAACAAAGCACCATGTTTATGGGGCCAACACGTTTCCTTGCTGCTACCACCTCATCACCACGTCTCTCATTCAAATTCATGTGAATTGGACAATCCTAGAAACGAGTAACCGACTAAATGAAGTCCTATTAAGGAATCATACCCTAGAATGTTTCGTAAAGGGGTAAGCTGGAGACACCCAACAGAGAACCAACAAATCACTCAACCCTAAGATTTGCACAATCACAGTAGGAAGCATGCTTACTTAAGATTTGCACCTTCAAACAACTAACACTAACCATATTTATCTCTCTAATATGCCCTCATTTCCAGTTCGCAGCCCAAATATCTCCAAATATTCTTGCAATCTCCTAACCAGACACGTCTTCATCCCATATTCTGACGAATACTCAAAGAAAACACTTCCATTCATCATTAAGGGCTGCAATATCAAATATCAACTCTGAAGTTCTCAATTAAGACATAAAAAAATCTTCCTTCCACAGTAACACGACATACAAGAAAAGAGGCTCAAATCTATCATTATCATTCTCAGTCCATGAATAAAATTACAAACCCCGAGAATCCCGAATTCTGAATGCTTTCTACATTATTACTACCAAAATGAACAAATGTTTCCAGCTTTTCCCCTCATAACATAAACGCCAATTATGAGTCCCTTGAACAAAATTTATGCTCTAACGAATCACAATTCCTTGACACTAACGTTTTGCCCTACTTCGATGAAGAACTCCCAAAACCATTGTTTCTAACTTTCCATTCTCTTCCCACCATCCATCCATCCATCCATCCAAACCAATCCTATCTCTCTTCTAATCCTAAATCCTCTCAAACATCAAATTTTATACAGGTCCAATTAAATTAAACACGCAAAGCAACCCAACCTAACCCTAATCTCGAAGATTAAACATTAGTAGATTCTCATAAAGCAAACAACCAAATCAAAACTTTATTTGGGCCACTTCCTCGCATTAGAACAGAAGGGAAGGGGAATCGAAACTACAACTATTGTTCACAATATCACCATCTTAACCACTACACTAAAGTATCCTCGGTTCTGAATCAAAACCCTTTTTTTCCGGGTCCAAAGATGCGCCCAACTAACATTACAACACAGGGGAATCGAACATGGTACCTGTTGTCTACAATACCTCGTAGACAGACGGTTCTGAATCAAAACATTGAGAACAAGTTTTCATGTCAACATCAAAATTGCGACTATTGCTCACGATATCTCCGTCTTACCCACTACACTAAGATATCTTCAATTCTGAATCAAAACCTTTTCTCCCGGGTCCAAAGATGCGCTCAAGTAACATTACAACACAATGAAAGGGGAAATCGAACGTGGTACCTATTGTCCACAATACCTAATAATCTCCGCAGACGATTCCGAATCAAAACATTGAGAACAAGTTTTCATATCAACATCAAAATTGCGACACAAACAACTAAATAATTGGACAACAGACGAGACCCGACCCGAAAAAGAAAGGAAGAGGAAGAAGGAAGGCATACTTGCGAAGAGCAGGGGCCATCTTATTGGTAAGAGTACCAGCAACAATCATACAATCGGACTGACGGGGGCTGGGTCGGAAAATAATCCCGAACCGATCCAGATCATACCGAGCCGCACCGGTGTGCATCATCTCGACGGCGCAGCAGGCCAAGCCAAACGTCATGGGCCAGATCGAGCCGCGACGAGCCCAGTTCATTAGGTCATCAACCTTGGAGATGACGTACTCCGCCGACTTGGGCATGGCGGGCGGTGGGGCCCGGGTGTAGGGGGTGGGCTGGGTGGTGGCGGTGCTGGACAGACCTGCGATTGCGGTCCGGTAGAGGGCGGTGGTCGGCTGGGGGAAGCTCCGGGCCACGGTTCGGGCCAGTTGCTGGGCCATGTTTTTGATGTTTGTTTTCCTTAGGTATGGAAAATGGGGGAAATTGATGATTTTGGTAATACTGGGTGAGGAATGAAGACGATACCTGAGGAGATTATCACAAAAGATTTTGAATTTTGCAGTGTAAACTTGCTGAACTGTAAAATTGTTAATTTAAATCGTAAATATTTAAGCTTAAAAACTTGCAACTCAATAAATATACACAAAAAATCAAAAAAAAAATTTGGTTGTATAACTCAAAAACTTTATGTGTCACATTAACATAGTCAAAGATAGTTTCTTAAATAATACTTCCTCTGTTCCAACGAATTGTATACATTTGGTTTTTTTGACACTATTCATGAGTGAGAAGAATCTTCAATATAACTTTTAATATATGAGATAAAAGATAGTCATGAGAGATCTTGTTTAAATCGTCTAATCGAATACATTATAAATATCAAATTTTTACTCCCTCCGAGTTCCTATTATTGTCTCACTTTCCTTTTTGGGCTGAGTTTGATTTTTGTCCCACTTTTCTTTTTAGGCTATCAATGTGTGGTCTACAATTACTCTCCGATTTCTCTCCCTTCCGCCTTCTTTTTTCAACCACTCATTTCCCTTCCTTATTTTTCACCCCAAAACCTTTTGGGACAATAATAGGAACTCGGAGGGAGTATAATTTTTTGTAATTATGTAATTAAAGATATAGACCAAAGAACACTAGTATCGACGTACGTACATAAAGCAAACGTATACAATTCGTTGGAACGGAGGGAGTATAGTCAAAGACATTTCTTAAGAGATACTCCGTCCTATAGTACGCGTATACTTTTTTTCAATATTTAGGATCATTTAATTCAAAAAGACAACAAATTAGATAAGAATTTTTGGAGTGACGGAAATAGAAAGTACCTCCGTCTTTTATTTGATATAGATATAATTAATGTAACTTAAAATCAAAGAATAGAAAGATCACTAATTCTTGAAGAGTGACAATAGTAAAATTCAAATATCGATATTTATAAAATGTCGACAATACGAAGTAACTTTATCAACAATAAAAAACAGCATCCCCTTAAAAATGTTAGCCTGCACTTAAAAACAAGCAATTCATTTGGGTCGTCGGCGTTTCAGCTGGATCGTCGGCGCTTTATACGTGATTTTACCGTTTTGCCCTTGTGGAATAATTGTTAATATAATTAATTAGTTGTGTTTATAAATCTAAATTTACATTTCGGAGTATTATTTTGTCACGTAAAATGAACGGTTTATGTGACACGTTTCTCCATGAAGCTCGGAAATCTTTAACAATAAGCAATAATCATTTTATGTATTTAATTAAGTTGATTGGTTTTTAATTAACTTAATTTATGTTTCCGAGTTTAAATTTGTCACGGATTTGCAATATAACGCTTTATTTGGCACATTTCCCCATAAACCTCGGAATTTTTTTTAAAATTTTCTATTTAAACTCGTCTCGTACTTCATAATTCATTTTCACTTCTCTCTCATTCCCTCCTAAACCAACATTTTAAAATTCCATATTTTTTTTTTCTAAAATCGCTTCTCAAAACCGCTTCTCAAGAAATCGGCCGTACCGAGCAATCAAGTAAGGTTTTTGTTTTATATCTCATCTATCTTATAATTTTGTAATTAGTTTCTAGGTCGATTTATTTCATTTCAATTGATTAGGATGCTAGTTATGTTAGTTTGCTTTGTTGTTTGCGGCATGATTAGAGATTAGTTGACGGATTGTAGGGAGAATTTGTCGGAATAATCGAAAACCCGGAGACGATGTGCGACGCGGCAAAACGTGAGAAACTCACATTTTGTGGATCTGCAAAACGTGAGAAGCTCACGTTTTGTGGATCTGCAAAACGTGAGTCTTTCACGTTTTGTGGATCTGCAAAACGTGACTTCTTCACGTTTTGTGGATCTGCAAAACGTCAATTTCTCACGTTTTGTGGCCCTCAAAGCGTCAGTTTCTCAAGTTTTCACGTTTTGATACGTTCGATTTTATAGAATACGTTTGATTTACGTATAAAACGCGTTATTAATTTTTATAATGTCACGTTTTTTAAGTCTTGAATTATATATGTATATAAGTAAAGTATAAGTTGAATTATATAGAATTATGTATAATTTTTTTTTTGTGTATAAGTTGAATATATATAATTTTAATTATATAAAGTATAGAATTATACATAAGCTGAATTATTTAAGTATTGAATTATATATAACTTATTATATAGAATTATTAAGTTGTATATGTAAACATAAGTATACGACAAACATTTACGGAAATAAATAGATTAAGTTTTTAGGACAATTTAAACTTAGTTTCATGTGAAGGTGACGTATGAAATTTTCATCGATAATTTGTTTGTAGCCATATAATTAAAGCATGGACGTCGTAAATAGTATTATGAAATATTAGTCGTCAACGTAATATCGTTTTATGTTTTTTTGTTATCTAATCTGTTAGGGTAATAAGTGTGTAATAATTTCTATATATATATATATATATATATATATTATTTTAAATAGATGGCGGATAAAGGGAAGAATAAGGTTGAGGGTGACCGGGTTACTGGTAGGTTGGTGACGGCTTCTAAGCGTAGGCAGAGGGGTCAACCTGCCATGGGACCACCGGAGGCGTCGGCTGCCACGCAGTCACCAGAGAAACCAGTCGTTCCTCTAGTAGAGAGTAGGAGTTCATCGGACGTACGCTCGAAGTCTAGTAGTGTTCGGATCCGAATTGTCCGTCGTGAGGCACCGTCTTCACAGGCGACGACCGTGTCGGGGGGCGTTCCCGAAGACTCTCGGTCCATCCAGTCTCACGACCTTAACTTGTACTTCGACGACCACGCCCGAGAGTACGACATTCCGGAAGACACTCCCGTTGAGGACGACCAGCCCGAAGAGGAGCGTCCAGTTCAGAAGGGCGTTATGTATAAGAGGGGGCCACGTGGTCGGTTTGCGGGAACCGTCGGTTCATCCAGCTCGACTGCTAACCGTAGATCGGAGAAGGACATGAGTTGGCGCCTTGTGGGACCTAGCCCCGGTGGGCCTGTTGACCCATCGGTCATTCCGAGCTTCAGGGGTCACATTGCACGCCGCTTGTGGTCGCAGCCAGAGGTGCCATCGGTCATGATTAAGAAGTATGATCGTCCTCGTCATTTGAGAGCGTTGGCTGAATTTGATAATCACACGGAGACTATCGCCGCCCTTCAGGAGAGTGGGTTGATGCAGCTACGGTCCTGTGTTCTCGATCATTTGGACGTTCCGCTTATTACAGCGTTTGTGGAGAGGTGGCAGCCTGACACGAACACATTTCACATGCCGTTTGGAGAGATGACGATTATGTTGCACGATGTCGCTCGGATATTGGGGTTGTCTATCGAGGGTCGGGCGTGTGTGGTCCGTAATGATGTAGGTGCTCTTGTTGATTTGTGGGCCGCTGTGATGAACTACTTCGGGCGGACTGACCAGCAGATGAAGAGTTGTATGCCTGGATCGACTGCACCTATTTACAGGAATGGTGCTGTACTCTCGACGGCTGTGCACTCATTGATGCGGACTGGGACCACTGCTCAGAAGGTGCAGGGGTATTTTATATCGTTGCTGGGGGACTTTTTGTTTGTCGATAAGTCCAGTGATCGTATTCGTCCAGCCGTCTTTCCGTTAACGAACGAGATTCCGGCCATTCGTGGTTATGCATGGGGAGCGGGTACGTTAGCCCACTTATATAGGCAGTTGGGGATGTCCTCGAGGGCGGACTGCTCCGGTATTGCTGGTTGTTTGACTCTGCTACAGGTCTGGATTTGGGAGTACTTTCCAGATTTTCGACCGGGTAGTCCACGAGATGTTTCACCGACGGCTCCACGCGCGATGGCCTGGACTGGTATTGGTCATCCTCTGCAGTACGACAGCAAAGTTAAGGAGTATCGTGCGATTCTGGATCATATGACGACAGCAGATCGTGTGATGTGGGAGCCATTTGGTCATCGACCGCAGCAGTTTCATGCGACCACCACCTTCATGGGGACGTTGCGCTTTATGGACATAGTTGAGCCGTACCAGGCTGATCGGGTGCTTCGACAGTTAGGCTGCGTCCAGATCATTCCTTCTTCTATGCCTGCACTTGATGAGGAGTATCGGCCAGCGCATGGAGGAAGGGGGTACAAGGTTAGGTACGGTGGCCGGTATGAGGATCAGCCTTGGACTAATATTTGGGCACATCGCATAATTCCTAAAGCAATATCCAGTGAATTTGAATACCCAGGGGAGATGGCTCCGGATTACATGGAATGGTACGAGAGAGTATCTCATCCGCGGATCATACCTCCAGACGAAAACGAGGAGGAGGAGCAGGTGATGATGACCGGAGGATCACAAGCGGTAAGAATTAGTAAAGTATTTACTCATTCATTTACGTATGTTTAATTATATATATGATGTTGTTCAACTTTTTTATAAGCACGACTTGATGGTAAGTCCGGTACATTTTAACAGACTCAGGATGCGCCATGAATATACGCTCCACCTCCAACGTAATCTCATTCTCAAAGAAAAAGTGGACGTACTGCTCCCTACGCGCCAGAACAAGCATCTGCTCAACTGCGTTCCTCCCTTCTCTTGACGTAGCCCTCAATTTAGCCCCAATATTGTAAATCGTGTTTATCGAAGGTCGAGGTTTACCTGGGTTCATGTTATGAAGGCCCTCCAGAACTTTAGCCGGTTGAACATGCGCCTTCAGAGACGTAATAACGAAAGTCTTCTCAACGACATTCAGAGCTGCTCGACGACAATGACCGTCATCGTACTCAAGTAACTTGTGTAGACACCCGCATTTGACTGCCACGTGTCTATGGCAGTTTCCCAAAAAACACCCGATGATGATCGAACGCTGACATGCTTCTATGCGCTCGGATACGGGCTCAAATCCATTAATCGCTGGCTAACACACTTACGGAGTACAAATATCACAAAATCAACCTCAAATCCAGGCCCAGCGGACCATTTCGAGTCAAACAAGACTAATTTGGGCCGAAACCGACACCGGAGTTAAAACCGACTTTTCACGATTGGGTCAATCCTGGTCAAAGTCGTTTCCAAGACACACAAAACAAACCCTCAAACATCAAAAGTCCAAGTCAAACACAAAATCCATCAAATATCCATGGTCACGGTCCAAAACAAGAGACCCGCGCGACCCAGCTGGGCCACTCGATCGAGTGCCCCACCCACTCGATCGAGTGGGCCTCTATTCAAGCCCGACGGCTGGCATAACGGGCCACTCGACCGAGTTAGCCACCTACTCGGTCGAGTAACCCTAAACCGGGTGCCCTAGCTTGCCTATATAAGCAACCCTCATGCAACCACCTTGATCATCTTTTCACAACCTTCGAAACCCTAGAGCAACCATACACACACAAACTACGTCTTTTAAAATCCCTAATCAAGCCCTAGTAATTCGACACTAGCAAAAACCCTAGACCTAGCTTTAGGAATCAATCCCGAGCCACCACAACTCAACCTCCATAAACCTCGAAGACTCTAGTGTTGAAGCCACGATTACGAGTTCTAATCCGAGACAAGAACATGTAGGTTGAGGGTGTCAAAACCCCGTTTCTTCTTTCCTCTTCCTCCTTCTCGCGTCATGTCGTCTTCATATGGGTCGTTTTTTTATTTTACTTTATCGTTATTACCGCATCATTAATATCGATAATACTAGTATCAAAAACATTAAAATACCTATCAATTTGTGTCGAGTATGAGTGATATCGGAATGAGGAAACACAAACATACAAGTGTACTGCACACAGCGTTGACGGTCGCTCGTTCCGATATCCCAATTACTTGATTATTGAGATAGGTTAACTTCAACAATAATTTTCATATCGTTTATATCATTATTGTTATTCGCATGTCGCATCGATTTCATCAAAGAACAAACATCGTATTTCAATAAGGGTCGAAACCCATTGACACGGATCCGACATCACAATCCCTAGGGATTTATTTCGATGTCAGAGAAGTCGAGGGAATCAAGTTTTTTTATTTCAAGTAAGCGTCGATTTTAGATTCGATACCAATTCCATAATTGGATATCGAGTCTAACAATCAAGTCATATGAATTAATTAACGCGATTTGTTCATATCGCGATAATTAATTTGAAGCGACTAGAATCAATTTATCCTTTTTTTTCACTCTAATATTTCATATCGATTCAAATAGTCGAATGTGGGATACAACGAGTATTCAAATTTGAATCGAGTGTAAATTCAACAATATTTATATTCGGTTCAACAAAATTCGCGATTTATAAAAAACCAAGTCGAACATAAATTGAGCAATATTTATGTCCGATTCGGCAAAATCGTCAAACTCTCAAAAATCGAAAGCAATTTCAAAATCAACAATTAAATTTGCAAACGAATTACAATTCGTACAGGGGGCACTCGACCGAGTGTCTAGCCCACTCGGTCGAGTGGCGCCCCAAAAATCGAACCAGAATGTTTTTCCTGACCTCCACTCGATCGAGTCTCACAGTGACTCGGTCGAGTGGCCATGTACTCGACCGAGTTGGTCAATAACTCGGCCGAGTATGGTCTATAACGCAAAACAGAAACCTCTTTTCAGGGTCTACTCGATCGAGTGACCTCATAACGACCAAAGCACGAGTCGTACATCCTTCTTTTCAAACTCAATAGTATTTTATGATTTAGGTCAACACGTGCATAATTAATCACGTGTATACTATCTTTTCAAACCATGCATCATCTTGTACATCATTCAATTCAATTCAATTCCTTATTTGCACAAACCGTTAATATCGATTTACCGTTACTAACCGTTTGTTTGTTTCTCTTGTCAATTTAATCTTGTTCGTTTATTGTACTAAATGAACCCGCATGCTAAATTCCACTTTGACGTAGAATTAGTTGCATTAAATTGACTTAGAAACCCCTTTTCAATTCAATTCACATGTTTAGGGAAAATACTTTTTGCATATCATTTTCCCGTTTAACTAGCGCGCGTATTGTAAGTCATTCAAATTCTTAGTAGAGGCCGCTAATGTGCAGGCGGGGTTGGGTGTCCTTTGTGGGCTTCCCAACACGTACCCTCACCCCTTACTCTGAACCTCGGTTTCCGGATGCCCGAAACCGTTGGCGCACGAGAGTCATTCAATACACAATATCCGATAATGTCGGTATTGGTATCAAATGCAAAGGGACGAGCCTAATAAACTCTGACATCGGAAATGGGCCGTATTTTGTATACGGACCACTACGACATAGAGTGGGCTCGAATGGTTCCGAATAACCACAAAATTCGGTGGCGACTCCACTTCGACCTAAATTTCAATTCGATCCGTTTCATCTGGAGATTCATTCGCCTACCCAAACCCGCGCGTGGCCGCGTCGGGGTGGACCTATGTCATGTCCACAACTTGTGATTATGTACGCCAGTTGGACCCACGGTAAGAATCCATCTTTCCCGATCAAGGGTTTGACAGGCTTTCACCCAAAATCTGCACCCAATCTTCTTAGATTCCCTTGTACCTGTCTTCGGATGACCGTATCGATCACATTTGAAGTAATTAGCGCCAAATCTGAAAGCTCATCTCTTCGACTTTTACGCTGGTTGCTGGCTTTGACCAGGTTAATTCCGATGGCTGACGCTATTTCGTTAGCGTAATTAAAAGCTTCGTTCGAGCTACCGAAGGGGGGCGCAAATATGAAGCAACAACGGTAGTCAATGTCGTCCCCACCAAAATCCTCCGGATACACCTAGACAAAAAATATTTTAGTAACTACAAAAATTCCTAAGTGTATAATCACTACAAAAATTCCTAAATGTATACGTAAATTTAGTCTACAAAAGTGAATCTTCGGGTTAGTCCTAAATGTATCACTACAAAAATTCGAAAATGTATAATCCTAAATTTTAGTAATCACTACAAAAATTCCTAAATCAAAAACATAAACGACCCTTTTACACCGTAACTTATAATGAAACTTAAAATAAAAAAATGTGACAAAAACATTTCCACAACATTGAAACGTTAAAACATAAATAAATAAATAAAAAAATAAACCAAAAAATAGGACAAAACGTGGAAAAGGCAAGTTTCACGGATCGGTAAAACGTGGGAGATTCACGTTTTACAGATCAGTAAAACGTGAGAGTACCACGTTTTACCGGTCGGCAAAACGTGAAGCTGTCACGTTTTACCCATCCGTGAAACATGACTTTTTCACGTTTTACCGATCCGTGAAACGTGACATTCTCACGTTTTGCTGATCGGTAAAACGTGATACTCTCACATTTTGCACTTTATTACGTATAGTTCGTCTTTTTCTACGTCAAATTAAAAATTTGTATTACTACTAGCAAATACACGTACAAAAGTTACAATTCTACTAGATCGAACCTCATGCGATAGTTATAATTCAACTTAAAAATAACTCTAAAATGCAAGTTAAAGAAAATAAGTAAATATTAAACAATATTTTTGTTGAAATAGCGAGAAAACTAACCCCGAAATGCAAATACGGTTGCCCGGTCCCCATTAGTTTTAGATCGAAAAATACGTAAACACTTAGGCTCCACCCATTATGTTATTTTTTTAAGTTTGTACAGAGAAATTATTAAAGAATAGAGTAATGAAGAAGTGTGGGGTGGTGGAGGGACCATAACCCATAAAATAGAACAAAAGAGAGGACGGTTTTAGCAAAAACAAAAACCGTCACATTATCGAGTAATTAGTAATGTTAGTATAATTAGTAAAATAATTCAAAATATAATTAGTAATGTTAATGAGGTAAGTTAAAGGAAGGGCAAATGCGTCAATT
This sequence comes from Agrostemma githago, assembly GCA_958450325.1. Taxonomy (NCBI): domain Eukaryota; kingdom Viridiplantae; phylum Streptophyta; class Magnoliopsida; order Caryophyllales; family Caryophyllaceae; genus Agrostemma; species Agrostemma githago. The sequence continues at coordinate 71,915,875 of OY288247.1, read as the reverse complement.
CACGTTATAAAGCGCCGACGATCCAGTTGAAACGTCGACGACAAGGAATAGCTCTCTAAAAACAAGGGCAATTGGCAAATGCTACGTACGTTAATGCAACAACACAAAACATACTCGGACACTTGTGGTTCCACGCTCGTGATTTGGTACACATTCAATCCTTCACTTCATATGATCCGACATTCATAACTGTATTTAATGCACGGTGTACTCATTCGAACAAAAAAAACAAACTAAAATGACCTAAAAGCGATGCTAGATTTAGAAACGGCCACGGAAGCAACCAAAATAGTAGACCATTCTCCGATTGCTCAAAAATATACATGTATTTAGATTTAGATATCTTGATACCAAAATCCTTATGAGTTTAAGCGTCGTGTCTCTGATTGCAAACCAGGGCGAATCCAGAATTTTTTTTATGGTGTAGAAAATTATATAATAACTAGTTTATAAACTTAAATCACTTTATCATAATTTATCGATGTGAGATAATATACTTTTAAGTTTATAATCGTATGAGCTAAAAGATGGTTGGTTGATATCTGGCACGAATGAATGATGACTCTTATTTATATAAAATTTATCACTTCATCATAATGAGATGATTTTATTTAAGTTTATAATGATGATTTTATTTAAGTTTATAATCTTAGAAATATTTTGAAATTCAAAAAATGGTTGGTTGATATCTCAGAACGAATTATTGTTCTTATTCATGTAAAATTTCTATCACCTCGTACTTTTCTTGGATTATTTTTTCTCTACATTCTTATTTAAATTAAAAAATATATTAAAATTATAATAATTATTGATAATAGTTATTTTAAAAATTCAAAATTTCAACTTTATATTTGGTAGGGTCAATAAATGAATACTAAAACAATTATCAAACAGAATTGACCAAGAGCTTCACGCTGTCGCTGTCCAATTTTTATTGTCGGTGATAATTTTTTAAGTCTTAAATGGGGTAGGATTGTTTTTTTCTCTATTCTTTATTTAAATTTTTAAAAAATCGAGTCTTAAGGTGGAGTATGATTTTTTTTTTCATATACAAATTTTTATATTCTTTATTTAACTTAAAAAATATATTAAAAAAAGTTGGACCAATTAAATCGCTCGAAAAGTTCCTGCTTTATTAATATACGGAATATATTGATTGATTGATTGGACGTAAGTTGTAGAATGTCACGGAGTACTATTTTACAACCAGTGTATAATCCTATTTTCCAAACTAACATATATCCCGTACTTCTTTTAGGATTCTACAACCGGTATTATTCCCTAATTGTTCCTTGGCGAGGACTTATTTTGTTTAGTGTTTTAGCCTCCTTAATTTTTGCTTTTCATTAAGTCTCTTTCATTTAAATTCACTATATGTTGATTTTTCACAGAATAGTACTCCCTCCATTCAAATCCACTCGTCTCATTTTATTCTCGACAATTTATAAGTGAGAATATAGTCACATGGGATTTTGTTTTATTCATCTTTATGAGCACATTAAGAATATCAAATTTTTATAATTTTTGCTAATGTAAAACGAAAGATATCGCTAGGATAAAACACGACTCGGCAAATGTGCAAAAGAAAATGAGACAGGTGAATTTGAATGGAGGGAGTAATACGTAGGCCCGACTTTTGGACGACATAACCCTAAAACAAAGTGAATGGACTTTTTAGTGTTTGGACAGGATCAAAAGTTGATGGAGTTTCTTTTAACCATGATCCTGAGTCTGCAACCACCACGAGACTAAAGCACCAAAATAGTTATCGAACCAGAACTTGAGAGCGACACGGAAGAAAAATGGTTGCTTCGTGAAAATCGTGACTGAACATTATTCGATTTTTACATACGAAAAGAGTCAACGTCAACCCTTCAATGAGAGGTTTGACAAAAGAATAGTGAAGGAAGCGAAGAAAAAAAACAAGTAGCTATTGGAGCTTTAGAAATCTGTAGAAATTGGTGGAGCAAATATGCTGAGTGGCTTCGACCAATTGTAGCTTATGTACGAGGATGCCCGAGTCTTGACTCATCAGTTCAGCGACGTATCCATCGGGTAACAGCCTAGAACACGCATAAAACTAGCGAACTCCTGCAAATCATCATACATAAATACAACATATCTTACAACTCGAGAGAAGTAACAAATCAAACACATCCAAACAGGCAGTCGTAACAAGTTTAGAAACATATAAAGAGGAGGCATGGAGGTAGTAAAAATAGATGATGACTATGATGGTCTGTGTGTCAACTGTCAAGGTAGGAGCTTACCTGGAGTTGGCCTAAAGCAAATTGGGCTTGAGGATCTGCCATGGATGCTTGAAAGTCGATGTAGAAGAGATAGTCGAAGTATCTGTTAACAACAAACCCCCTTCTTAAAATAAAAACTAAAAAAACCATCAACAAATTAATATTGATGATCTTTAATAACACACTAACAGGTATCCTCTCATCTATAGCAAATTTAACAGTTAAAGCTCATCGACAATAACCTCCTATGGGTCATCCTTTTTCTTGGAGTATTTGGATAGGTATCGTTACGTTTATTATTCCGTGTTAGCCAATTCCAATTTACCCTCATATTAGTTGCATAAAAAGACTGTTTTCAATTGAATGACTGCTACTTCACAGTAAAAAGAATTGAACCCCCAACTGCATGGTTGGAGTATGAGAATGAAAATAACAGAGGGGGTATAACATGTACACTTACTTGGCAGTCCCCTTATTTAAGTCATCCACAATCCGAAGTGGACGATTCTTTTGTGGTCTGCTCTCAATCTGGACAAGCATCCAACAGACACTGGATAAATACTTTCACAAGTATAATACTCCAAAATAGCTTTACTTGACGGAAATTATAAAGTTTAGCACAATATATACTAGCCTGACTGACCTTTGATAGATTGATATCTCGAAGGGCAAACACGGCCAGAGCTTTGAAAAGTACACCAGGACCTTCGTTTAAAGAGAAAACTACGCTTGTCTGAAATGAAAAAACACCAACTATCAGAAGAATATAATGATTTGGAGGTTATGAACTTCTAGCCTACATCAAACCAATCGATGGACATTAGTATTCTTTGTTTGATAGTGGAGTAGTATACAAACAAAATTATAGTACCTTGTAAGGCCTATCAATGCCGGGAATAATAGGTTCTCGGGCAAGAATCATAAAACGTGTGATGTTATCATCATCATCCTGCTCAGAGTAATGTCAACAATGATAAATTAGTAGACTGTATATTTTTCCTGCTACGTCACTGAGACACTGATGCTATCAGACAAGAAGCACGGTGGCAGCAAGAAAGTTGTTGGGATGACGATGACATCAATCATACTATCTAACCATCTTCAAGGAGTGGAAAAGATACAAGTATACCTGTATTCTTTCTTCAATGATATTGAGGCCATAAATAGCAGCAGCACGAGCACTTGCAACAGCGCCTGTATCTCTTGCGCGGTCCGAAGCAACCATCTGAATCATAACACAAGGAAACAGGTAAATAAAAAGTCAATACATACATTTCACATTTGAAGTAAAACCATGAACTTGACATGGGCTCATCATGACCCTACTAATAAGCCTCACTTGTGCAGCACCAGCGGTATCATCTGTACTGATTCGAACAAGACCCAACTTGCTCAGAGTCCCTTCACACTGGTCAAGTGCCTGCGAAAACAGAACTTCGTGTCTTCATCAATAATAAGTACATGAAAAACTCATATGATACGGACTTAGAATGTCCGATGAATATAATTTCGGATAAAACTACGAAATTATGGTGAATAGGGCCATTTTAAGGACCTGAGGGTGGCTTAGAACGCGCTTCAGATCTTCTTTTCTAACCCCAGGCAATCCCATAAGACAATGATTAACATCTAGCTGAACCTCGCCTACAATATGCAGCCTATGACGAAGGAGTAAATCATAATTGCGGTGAAGACTACCACCCACTGTGTTCTCAATTGGTATAACTGCTCTATCAGCTAACCAAAGTTCGACTGCCTGCAAAAATAAGGGAGGATTATAAGCTTATCTTAATTTACATCGACCATGCACTATGAATTCAGTAAAAATGGGATCAAAATAATTGAATTAAACCTTAAAAGCAGCCTCAAATCCATCACAAGGAACAGTCTCACAATTTGGATATGCTTTCAAAGCTGCATCCTCGCTATATGATCCGGGGACACCCTATAATAATGATATCACATTAGTACCCACAAGTTTGACATTAAAGTTAATTTTCCTGGCTGAATGAAAGAGCAACCAGTGAGCATTCACCTGAAAAGCAATTCGGACTTTTGAACCATCTCTCCGGGATGGAGAGAAATCAGATGCCGTCAAAGGTTCTGCAGTTTGAAATACGTTAACTCAGGAAAATTAAAGTTTAGTAAGCATGTAGAACTAGCCTGGCTAGATATGTGGAACAAGCACAGTTACTGCTAATTATATTGTAAAAGGGTTTCTAGGTTCATCAACCACACTGGATAATATGTTGCCCATAACACTACAGAGAATGTACGCATTACTGCAAAGCGCAAACACTAAACACAGGTGTAAAAGACTACATGATCAAACCCATAAGCCTTCCTAAAATACCCCTTGCATAGATCCACAGTCTTCAAGGCTCTATTTGGCGCGACATTCCAACTAGCTTATTTGACCATAGGTGTTTGACAAGTAGCTTATTTCACAAATAAGCTAACTGAAATAAAAAGCTACTCAGCGTAACAGGTAAGAACAAGCTTGCTAAAAAGCTTTTTGGTTTCCTTTTTTAACCCATTAATTATAACAACAATAACATAAACATGTCTTTTTATGTCATTATATCAAATATCAGCTAGTTTGGCAGACATTTTTAATGATTTCATGTAGCTCCTAAATTTCAGCTAAGTTTTCAACTAGCTTAAAAGTTGCCGGCTAGCTTTTCAGCTAGTTTTGCCAAACAAACTTAAGTCTTAATAAGGCTATGTCTCCATCTTAAGTTATGTAATCTCGTACTACCTCAAGATTTTGCGAAAAGATCTCAACACCAATATAAGACTTGCCAGTTACAAACACTTTGACATGTTGCACAGGGTTACATGTCGAGAATGATGTAAATCTCATACACTAAAGCCAATTGCTTCAATAGAACTGAGCAAGGATCCAGATGCGGTTAAAATCTCATGTACGGTAAACAAACCTCAATAATCAATTTGATCCTCCATTTCCTTCAAACTAAAAATTCATATAGGAAAGTCTTGCAACATAAAAAATCACATAACATGAATCCAGTTCAACTTCAGCACAACATCATACAAAACTCCTATAGGGTACATTTCAAACTACGCGTCACTTCCTCCTGAACAAATACAAATGCAGATGGTATCATTGTATTGCATTTACAAGTAACATATCTTCAGATATCTATATAATCTACTCATTATTCTCATAATTAGATGCCTCGTATTAACTTATTTTTCATCTGAACTTGGATCCTCTCTGATCACTAAAGATTTTCCATCCATCTCCTAAAAATTACATTGTCCTTTCTATGTTTGTGAGCCACAATTTGGGACGAAGGAATCAACCACAAACAAACAAGGCTTCCAGGCACCCTTGAAATGACCAGTTATGTAGCCCCATTCACAAGTGCGCATAGATATGGCAAACCACTAGTCTTACAAGTTACATCTCACACAAGTCCCGTGTTAAGAATCTGAGGTAAATATCATTACACCTTGTAATCATTGAATCATTATGACTATGATTACCCTTAGAGAAAAGAGAGCTGGAATTCGAGTTATGCGAGTTCCACGATACTAGGCCACATAGCAAATATTACGGCACACCAGTGAGACAACTAGTCTTACATCTTACAACGGTCATGTGTCAAAAGTATAAGGGAAACACTGAAACGCCCATATGGGTCGTTTCTGTTGGATAAAACATGAGTGAATAACTCGTGAGTTAAGAATTCACTGGCTCCAATGTCAAACCCTCACAGGAGCAATTTCACACGTGCAAGCGTGGTTTATGGTGTATCGCATATTCAAGGAGGTTCACCAAACGCGCCCTTGGTAAAACAGTAATGAATTAATGACTACAATTAGACTAAGACAGTCAACCAAATGAAGAATATTATCATTATGATCATCAATACCCCAGCGTGGTAGTTGTCATACTTTTGAGAACACAATGCATCCATTCTCCAGCAGTAATAGAAGATGGGAAAATGCTTCAAATAATCAATCAATCAATCAATCAAAATGCTAGTATCTCACAAAACTTGTTCAGAACCTAAAAGCTTAAATTCACTGCATACTTCTAAGATAGTGAGATCTCAACTATAAATCATTCCTCATTGACAATACCAAACCATTATACCAGGGGGTTGACTATATTTTGTCTCATTTCATTAAAATACTCGGATATTCATGAAATTTGGTGAAAATTAATGAGCAAGAGGTAGTATAAATTTGGAGAAGCAGACTGCAGAGTGCAGACTTACTAGGAAGAGAATTCAAATCCTTATGAAAGGCAGCATGCTTCCTCTTGCTGACTTCAAGTTCACCACCCTGGTTAGGATATGCTGAAGAATGCTTGAATGGCTTCTCATCTTCAACAGGAGTTATAGCCCTTTGTCCTACAACTCCCCCACAACAACCAAACTCCAATCTCTTTACATCTTTCCTTAAACTCAACTCACCTCCCACATTAACCCTTCTTCTCCTTCTTGCCATTCCCCCCAATTCAAACACCCCGCATTCCACCATTATTCCATCACATTTTAATGCCATTTTAACAAATAATAACTCAAATTCTTCAAAAATCCAATGTTTACAGGATTGAACTGATATACCCAGATGATTTATAAGCAGTATGAGTTGAATTATGGGATACAGATACCCACTTCAACATTGTCAAAAACAATGTAAATGGACCCCCAACTTAAATACTCTATGTAATTTACAAGAAGAAGAAGAGAAAAGGGTTTAAACTTTGCAAGGAAATGTCCTAAACCAATTAGAATTAGAGGTCATCTTTTTTGAGAGAATTATTATGAAGAAAGTAGATGAGAGTTGGTGGGTCAACAAATTAGTGATTAATTTAATAATCCTAGTAGTAATTGGGTAAATTAAGACCCAATCAACGGAATTACTACAGTACTGTACTGTAGGAGTATTAGATTATGATAGTGGAGGAATTACTGACTCAAATGCAAGTAGTCGTAGTAGAACTACAAAGATTGAAACTTTCAAGTTTGTTTATACTTTAAACAGGAGGGAACTGGAAGCTCTCCACTCTCCACTCTCCACTCTCCATTTTGTATAGATAGGAATATAGGATGAGGAGAAACCACATATGGTCGGACTATTACTGTCCTGGACTGTAGGAGTTAAATATAGGAACGTTTTTTCGACGTGAAGAACAAAACGGCACAACATCAACATGTCATGTCACATTCACCCAAATGCAATGAATGCAGTATTCAATATTGATGTAACTGCACTTTTATTTTGGTTCATTACTTCTACACTTTACTTTTCCACAACTTTTCATTTCAAACGGTTTTAAGTTACGGCGATAGTTCATACCGAGTATATTATACAATCGTTAAAATGTGACAATTATATACTCCCTTTGTTCCAACCATTTGTATACGTTTATTTTATGCACGTACGTCGATACTCGTTTTTTCTTTATCTTTATCTTTAGCTACGTGTTACTAAAAATTATAAAAAATTGATATTCATAATGTATTTTATCAGACGATTTAAACAAAATCTCACATAACTATCTTTTATCTTATATATTAGAAGTTATATTGAAGATTCTCATCACTTATAAATAGTACTCCGTATTAAAAAGCCAACGGTATACAATTCGTTGGAACGGAGGGAGTAATACTTTGTACATTCTTCACTTTTTATGAGTCACTGTGGCCCTGTTTGGTAACCGGTGGATTAATATTGGCATAAGCAGGTTGCAAAAGCGGATTATAATTAGCAGATTTTATTAGCATGTTTGACTAACATATATGATTAACCGATTGGTAATTAGCAGTTTCAAATTAGTAGAATGTTAAATTTTCAGTAAAATGACTATTATGGATATGAATTAAAAATAGATATTGGATAAGGTATATTTTGAAGGGTAAAAAGTCATTTTTGTATATATTCTCAATGTGCCAACTGAATATGCTGGGGTGAGCAGCATATTATAAAATAGTAGATTGCGTCCAAATCTACTGTTTCAATAGGTCCTTTAGTAAACACCCAAAATAGCATATTGATTGGTCAAACATGCTAGAAGCCCTCAATATGCCAAAAATGGCATATCCGCCGTTTACCAAACACCCCCTATATCTACTCTTTTTTGTACATTTTTCACAAAGAATAAGGTTATAACTGACAATTGTGGGTCTCCTAAATAAAGTAAAAAAAAAACATACCCATTCAGCCACTTGTAAGAATCCAAGGGTAGGATAAAAATTATCACCAAAATAGTCAGTATAGCGTGATTGCCACCTATGCACTCTAAAGAATCTACCCTTTTAAAAGATTCCTTATTAATTGATCTTCCCACCTAATTATCACCTATTTTTCTCACCTAATTACTTTTTTTTTCTTTTGTTTGTTATTTTATTACTTCAAATTTAATACTCTACTTCTTATTTTTATACATGTATTTTTATATACCATATTATATGTGTATTTTTATACGGTGTTGTATTGCAAATGTATTTATACGTTAGTATAATACTCCGTATTGGTGTATTTTTTTACCCAAATATATTTTGTTACGTATTATTAAACTGTATTTTATATGTATGTTATAGTTATGTATTTATACCGTCTTAGTATAATAATTTATTTATACCTTTTGTGTATGTATACCCGAATACATTGTAGTGTATTTATACATTTTTATTTATTCTCTATTACGTTTTGTAGACTTTGTTTGCACGTTATTTTTATTTAAAAAATTTTATAGAAAAAAAATTTAAGATGTTTTACGTACAATATTTTCGGAAGATATTTTTTTAGTAGTGTAACTATATTATATGTATTTCGGATGTATACGTGTTGAAAGTATTTGTTCTATAATTTTAATTTTCTTTAATTTTTTAATTTTGTAAATTCTTAAGTAGATCGACTAAAGGCGTTGTTCGTTGGAATGACAAATTATTTCATCGATCGACTAATCACATTGAACTATCGAGTATCTACTAAATGTCGTTTGACTAAACATGATTATACCGACAAATAAGATTATTAAAACCATAGAACAAATAATAAAAGTAAATAATCGTATACAACTACAAATTATTATGAAAATTATATATCATGCGACATGTCAGTATGCCATATCGAATAAGAATAAGCATACATATACGAATGAGGTACAATACTCAACTCTTCATGTCAATAAAATGTTAGGGTAGTAATAAAAGTATCATATAAGCTCGAGTACGAATATAACAATTACAGATTATAGTAATAGCTTGAGTACGAATATAACAATTTCAAATTATACGAATAGTCGAGTCGCTTATATTGCCTCCTATAAATCTCGATGAATTTCATTAACATTAGTAATTGGGTAAAGCCTTTTTTTGTGTAGATATACTTACGAGTGAGAGAAGATAGTTGTTTGGACGGAGAAATTGCTCGATAGAATGTCGTAATTCAATATCCTATAAGTAGACGATAACGTAGAGTACATGAGCGTCTACAGGTAATTATGTGTATAGAAAATCGAATCCAGTCTATCGCTCACAACCGTAAAGTAACTACTTACATTACAATAAAAAAATTATGAGGTGGCAGTGACACCCAATCCAGTCAGGGACGAAGGCAGTTGGGTGGGGCCGAAATATAATATGGTCTGCTCTTTGGCCGGTATTAGTTTCTTTATAAAGGTCGACGATAATAAAAAATCACCCTTTTGGTATCAAGATGAATCGACAGTCATCAATTTACTTTTAAAATCATATGACAAAATGTAGATATTCAATCAATTGAATAGATTGAAAATCTAAAACACGAATTTAAAATTAACAATCCATATTGGTACCTGAAACTATGCACAAAAAAACATTACGTATCACTTAAACTGTAGTATGAAGGAAAATTAATTTAACAACTAAAAAATTAAGAAATTTTGAATGAAACTTTAGATTGAGGTAATTTGGATAAAAGAAATATAACTTGGTAAAGGTAAATAAAGATATGTTGGAAAGTTTAAAAAGTACTCCGCGACACAGGTCCACCAAAGTAGGTGCAACTTATGTTACCGGGTGAAACCAATTAGGCCAACGCAGTTTAATGCTTACGTGCCTAACTAAATACTACATGAAAAAACCACCTGGGGCCATGACCCATTCCAGCCTTATTTTAGCTTAGTCCCTGATTCCAGTCTAGAATTACGTTTTACCCATTACGTTTAAAATCGATTGTTCAACTACTTTACCTTCGTCAAATTGTTCAAAAAAGAACGTCTTTTTATGGAGAATTTAGATGAACCTATTTTTAATAATTTACAACGAACGATACAATATGCGACTAGATATGCACAATTTTTTTTCATTATTCAAAAATAACATAAGATGGAATAAAATTGTTACAGCGAACAACGATACAATATGCGACTAGATATGTACATCAATCGACCTAACAAATTATTACCTTAGTCGAACGAGTTTTGGTTACTACAAATGACAATCGAATGATTATGTTTACCGTCAATTAACGTTAACGGAATTGTTGAAAACAGATTTAAATATCTTTCTTAATTGCTCTTTATGGAGAATTGTAAAAGTGGATCATTTTTTTAGTAAATTGCATCTACCCAACAACATTAATTGATCTAGCCAACAACATTAATTGCACTCACCACAACACTAATATTATTACTAATGAGTATTAGAATTGTACAGATATAGATAATATTTTACTACAAATGGTCAGTAATCTTTAACTAGTTTAGTGGCAATGAGGCTCATTTGTGCTCAAGTGATTGTGTGTTCGAGCCTTGAGTGTAACATATTTTTGTAAACTTTGGCGCCTAAGAGCCTGTTGGGCATTAGAACTTACGGTGTTTCGTCTTAAGTATCGTCGAACACAAAAGCCGAATAAAAGGCGAATGTGCATTATAATTAAATTCTTTACTACTTAAATGTTTTGTTGGAATATAATAATAAGAATTTAAAATTATATCAAAATTAAAATATGTATATGCATAAATACTAAAACTATTGTTTAACATAATAATATATTAAGACAAAATTACAAAATGTTAATAATATCGTATAACAAATGAAAAATTACACCAAACATATCGTATTATTATTATTATATGTTATTCATATCATATAACTAATCGTAAAACAATTACACCAAACATATAACATCAAGGCGTACAAAACTACAAACTACAAAATTATACAAAAATACATATGAAAAATATACAAGGCGTACAAATATTGGCCTAAAAATATACAAGGCGTAAATTTTTAATTTTTTTTTTACAAATGACATTTAAATTGCTTTTTAATGAATTCCGGGAAGAGTATACATCGTCAGTAAATTTACACGACTACACAATTTTTACTACGTACGTAATAATTATTCACATAGTTATATAACATGACTACATATTTTATTATTTTCTCCGTAAAAAAAATTGACTCGCACAATTGACCCGTTCACAGTAAATCAACAAAAATATAGTCTACCGTAACATACAAACTAAAACGTAGAAACAAATTCATATAAAAATTTACACAAAAGAAATATTCCGCAACACAACATTTTAAAACATTAATATAAAATACGTAAACATTTAAATTGCTTTTGTTTCTACATTTTATTTCTGTTTTGTTGGTTCGAAGCCCCTAATTACGTTTCTAATTGTCGGGACGGTCTCACGAGATTTTTTTTTAACTAATGACATTTAAATTACTTTTAAATGAATTTCGGGGATATTGTATATCGTCAGTAAATTTCCACGACTACAGAATTTGTAGTACGTGCGTAATATTTATTCACTTAGTTATATAACCTGATTACATATTTTTTTATTTTCTTCGTAAAAAAATATTGCCTCACACGATTGACCCGTTCACAGTTAATCAACAAAAATATTGTCTACCGTAACATACAAACTGAAACGTACAAACAAATTCATATAAGAAAAAAAAAAATCCACAACACAACATTTTACAACATACAAATATAAAATACGTAAACATAAGGTACAAGCATAAAGCATACATGTACATCGAATATAAATACAAAGATTAGAAATATACTAGCAGAATATACGTACATATACGGTAAAAGTAAAAAAAATACGAAATACTAAAAAAAACTGAAAAGAAAAAAAAAGGGTTAATAATTACAAAACATAATTAATAAAATAAATCAATGCATTTAATATGGTGTATTTAATGAGGGAATCTACAAAATTAAAATGAAAAAAAAAATTCTAAAATGGACATGTGGCAACCTTTTAGTGGTGGTGTACAACCCCTCATACACCCATTGTATCTCTAATCTTTTTGCATTTTATTGTAAAATGATATTTTTCCGCAATCATACTGACTTTTACCATTACAAAAGAGACAAGTCATTTAATTTGATTGTCAACTTTGCCTTCTTTGGTGGGATTTAGCCATCTTTTTTGGCATGAATAATAACTATTTCGTATACGGTAGGTCTTCTTTGTGACGGGTATATCACATGACATTTCCTATTTTATATACACTATGTCTTTTTGTCCTATATGCACTACTTGACCCGTCACACATTTATTACGAATATGACCGTCACAAACAAGAACTTTTGATAATCCTATCAACCATTAACTATTATGATACTCCTTGCGATTCAAGAATATTTTAGATACTCCGTATTTATTAACTGAGATACTTAGAAGTTAGAACAGTGCTTTGATCAAGTCTACACAAACATTAAACTAGGTAGAAAACTACTCCGTGGACCGTGGTTAACTAGAGAGCTCTGCACAACGACTGGGACGATCGAGCAGCCAAGAATTTACAAAGTCTAATTCTGCCAACTACGACTACTAATCACTTAATTAGAATACTTCGTATTAGATTATGCATGCTTTCAGTTTTTGCTGCAACTCGATCCAAACACATTTTCTCCACTGTAAGTCATGTACAGGAACCCATCTTCGTCTTTATTTTCTTCATAAACCGCTGACATCAACGCAGCTGTGGCAACCATCAACACCAAAGTCATTCCAAAAACAACTCTATAACATACACCACCTTATATTGTTTTCCGGTTTGTTGTTTTTTCATCATTTATTATCTCGCGGTTTACTCTTCTTCTTGATATAAATATTGACGGACACTAAGAAGAGTAAAACAAAAACTCACTGGTGGGAGGTAAAATATTTTTGACAAACACAAAGATGGCCTTCTCAGCACTCAGGTTTACTCTCTTTCTCACGATAACGACAAATTTTCCGACTGTCAACTCAGCTGGCACAAGGTACCTGCAAGAATTAACAACAAAGATTTTTCACAACTTGCAATCAATTAAAGCGACATGGATACAAGGGGAAAAAAACTTGAGAGCCATAAGAGTTCAACTAACCAACGTCAACTAGCTATACTGAGTGACTGAGGGTGGTACCCTGTACCCATAAGGCAGAAGCTAGAAACATAGTACTTAGCTATGCATAAAAACAAATGTCGAGACACATCAAGTATTGGCCTAGTGGTAGAGATTGAGGCATAACTTAAAATTGTTACAACAAGGTAACAATAATTCAAATGCTAAACTCAATCAATCAGGCTCATGGAAAATTTATGCACTTTAATTTTGCCCCGTTCATTCTCAAGATCGCCTATGTTAAGGGTAGAAATAAGAGAATTTGCATTAAAATGAAGGAACAATCAAGGTATATATATTAATTACGGAGTACTAAGGTAGAGAAGAGAGGAGTTGAAACTGACTTTATCTTGTCGATGTCGGGAATGTTGCTCCTTGCAGCTTTTTCCACAATCACCTGCGTATATTTGCGGACTGAGTTAAGAGTTCAGGAATCAGAAAGAAAACAAGGACACGGAGTTATCCGTAAATTAAGAGTTAATAACGCATAAACATGTCAAGAGTAGCCGCCTTACAGGTATTCTATCAGGGTATTTCTCCTTGATACGAGCAGCCTCTGCTTGCCTCTTTTCTGAAACCATCAAAAGCTAATTAATTTCTGATACCACAACACTGAAGTGCATAAACTTGGTCATCAAAAGAAAGAATCTCAAAAAAACATGGACATGATGACAAGGTGTCAGTAGTTAAGACACATCGAATACACTCAGGGAAGCATTCAATTAACAGACAGCATGGTCCAAAAGTTCAAAATTTCAGCATCGTACAAAACATCAAGTTTCCACAGGGGATTTCAAGCTAAATCGAGAACAATTGTCCGACTACGAATCCTGTGGGAGACGGTTGTATGAATCATCAAACCAATTCATCCGCCCTCCCTATTACTAAATAAAGAATAAAACCTTAAGTATCTCGGCTGTAATAAGTAAACAATTGTGACATTCAGAGTATTAAGTTTTTGCATTATCGGAAAGACTTCAAAGTAAATTCGTTTGCCTTTACATGCATATGGACATGAACAAGTCTCTAGTGATCAATTTCTCACATCTCTCGTAACTTAGTCGTCTTTGTATGGTAGATAACAATCATCACCAAATCGTAAGGCTTTATGACCAAGTAAAACCCGCATCTAGATACAACTTTTTTATCTTTGGGAAATAATGGATGGTATATAGAATCTGAGAGAAGCGGCCTCTATGTACTGTGTTGCTAAGACATGGGAGGCAACATGACTAAGCTGTGTAGATCCGTCCCACCCTTATGTGGCAATTTAAACAAAGCGCTGAGGTATGAGGGCAATATTACAAGATATGATGATATCCCAAGTTGGAAGCATACCCATAAACAAATAAAGTTGTCAAATTTTTGATAGTTATGAAACTAAAGTCGTTTGGTTGATCAAGTAACCTAGGATAAATTTGGTAAATGCTTTTGATTGCCCATACAGAAATTAAATTCCACGGGAATTCCCAATGAGCCAAGGTAAATAAACCACTAGGTAGGCATCCGGGAAGTTGCGATTCCTACCTTTTGAAGAAAATATGGCAACCAAACCACCCCTTGATTGGGATTACTTTTTTGGAGTAGCAACCAAACGACCCCTAATAATCTACTAGGGACAATTCACAATCTAAGTAATGTCCTTTATTGAATTAAAAACTTGAGGCAAGATGATAAAGCTGATTACTTTTACTTGTTCATGATCATGGTAATATGAGCCTGAATTGAATTTTAAGTGCATGAAGATAGCATTACTATTACTAACAAGATGGAAGTATGATGAAGAATTAGCAACCAAAAGTGGAAAGAGAAAGCATACCAAGTGGATTTAGACTTTTGAATGATCCTTTGCCCATCTCAGTAGTCAGTACTAGACTCTACTATCTGCACAGCAGGCCAGGCCACCCAAAAAACAACATCAGAAGAAGAAAAGTTGACAACTTTCCTCAGCCTTTTATCCCATTATCATTATCATTATCATAATAATAAAAAACAAAACAATACTTGTACTCCTATAAAACATAGGGAGGAATAAATTAGAAACAAAAAACAATCAAGTCAACGTACCCTTGTGAGTTACTCGTATGATCAAACCAGAATGAATGAATGAATAATTAAGTGTCAAAATAATACAGTAAGGGTTTTGACTTTTGACTTCAGGACCTCTGTTTATTGCATATTGTCTTCTTTATATACCGAGTTTTTTTGGGGGAATTTGGAGGTGGGAGATAATCAGGATACTACTAATATTCGCTCACAAATTACCTTCTTGTCCTTCCAATTTACCACTAATTAATTTCTACCACTACTAGGACACTAATAATAAGAGCAACCACAATGGAGGTTCTTCTCCTAGAATTTGTCACCAAGAACTTATTTTCTAAAAGTTCTTCCATTATGGGTTGTCTTGATTTCTTGTTTAAGAACCAAGCTCTTGTTAAATCCAAAGCAAGATTGTCCAATTGCTATTTTATTTATTTATATTTAACTTTCTCATGTAATAACTTTATTTAGAGTTCTTCCATTGTTTCTAAAAGTTCTAAGTACATGGAGTTTGTCAAAATCTTACATGACAATGACAAACTTTATATTGAGTTTGTCCATTGTGATTGCTCTAATCTCCTTATTCAACAATCCTCAGCGACAATATCAAGTACGAGTAAGATTCAAAATTTTCAATTCTCTTTAACAATTTATCTACTTTAATTACTTATTTAGTCAGGTTGATAATGGTTTAGGATCCAATAGCGTACAAACTTAATCGATTTCATAATACTCCGTATTTTGACAATCAACCTTCGATGTCTGGCCAATGTGCTGGAAGTTCATCCATGTTTGTCCCAGATGTTAGGAGCTAGACGTCAATGGGGTTATTTTTTTGCATAGATTATATTAACAAAACTTAGGACATTTAACGATCAGGCTTATTAGCTCAGTTGGTTAGAGCGTCGTGCTAATAACGCGAAGGTCGCAGGTTCGAGACCTGCATAGGCCACTTTTTCTTTTTCTTTTTTCCTTCCTCATGCTCTGCATCTACAGGCTACATGCTACATGCTACAGTACTGCAATAGCCTTAAAACCCCTTTCAAAGATTTCAATTTTTTCCTTGCTACGACTTATGTCAGTAAACAAAAGAAATGAAATGATCTGATATATATTACGGAGTATTATTCACTAAATTCATTACAACAGTACAAATACAATAGCTCTCTATCGCCGAGCTGTTTCTTTTTATGCTATACTAAACATCGTAGTCTCTACTCAGTACTCTCTAGCCAGTAGCCCACTTCTAACTTTATTGAAACTACTACTCTGTATATGGTAAAACTTTCTAATTCCAAAAACTCATCAGCAAAACATTGCTGAACAAACTTATAATATGTACAGGCTGCCAAAAGAGATAATGTGTTTCTGCATTGCTGTCGATCTCACCCTGCAAGGCCGTTAGTACTTGCGGGCGGCGTGATATAGTTCCATATACTCGAGGGCTGGTCGATTCCAAGACCAGTCTTGATCCATGACACTCTTTCGCAATGAGTCGAACCATTCCTTTGCGTCATACCAAGATGTTATTGCCCTGAAATATACCCGATACTTGCTTTAGAGACTGCACTTGCAGCATCAACACTAAAATTGATCACGATGCAACAAATTTAGGATAGTAGGGAAAGATGCTTCTTTTACTATCCAAAACATAATAAACTCGCCTATGGGGCTGGATGACTGTAAATGTCTCACCTAGGACTGAGATCTGAGACACAGCTCGTAGAAGTTAGAACCCTCGAAATGAACTGGGTTCAAAACTGGTCAAAACCGATTCTGAGCTTGACCAAACTGAACCTATTCCGAGATTACTAAAGCTCGGATTAAGAAAATTTACACATAAATTACCTATTGACAGCATAATCTACACCAGCTTGATCAGCCCCTTCAAAATTGAAGCCATTTGGTTCCAGACCTTGTGCCTTTGCTCTTTCTACGTCATGGTCCACATCAAATACGGTATCGTACAGGCCTGTCATCAGACAAGGACACAGAACTTTAAGCACAAAGCATGCGAAAGGACAAGTCTTTCGGTGAATACCTCTCCTCAGCACAAAGAAAATGTTCGAACATACCTCCAGTTTTACGAACGATTGGTATCGAGCCATATCTCATTGCGACAAGTTGTGTAAGGCCACAAGGTTCAAATATCGAGGGGACTAAAATAAAATCAGCTCCTGCATATATCTACAACATCACAATGACAATGCTCAGTTTTCAAGGACAGGATGTTTTCCCTAATACATTCCCAAGAAAAGAGCGATCAGAGATCTAAAATTACCAGGTGTGAAAGGGGCTCATCATAAGTCAAACAAAGACGAGCACGGTCATGATGCATATTATGCAACATGTTGCCAAGGTCCACAAACTCTTGTTGAATGCGCGGATCTGGGGCCGAACCCAGCAGTACGACCTAAATATGCACAATCGTAAAAAAATAGCTGCTATTAACCAAGCACAACGGCAATACAGGGGACCACTAGCAAATCCATGTTTAAGTACATGGGTCCCACCACACGTCACTTTTTTTGTGTGCATTTTGCTCAATTTTGATGAGCTGTTAACAAAGTTTTCTGTTACTGTGACTGCACAAAACTGAGCAAGACGGGGGAGTGTTTACCTGTCCCCCACGCTCTATAGTACGCCAAATCGCATGTTTTATGAGATGAATTCCTTTCTGATGTGTTAAGCGAGTAATTATCCCCATTACAGGGAAATCACCTTTCTTTAAGCTTAGCCTTTGTTGTAAGGTTTCTTTGGCTGCTCTTTTGCCATCAACAACATCTTCTGATGCATAATTTACCTGACATTACACACATCACAACTTTATGTCACAAATGGGCCAATTTCGACTGCATTTTGACAGGTTTAACTTTCTTGATCATCAGATATAGTTATGGAACCAATACAACCAAAACCTTAAGACAATGGTTGAGGCTCATCTACATTCTATTAGATATAATGAAAACAAAGAAAGTTATGATTGATAATCTGACTACAGTTGGGTTTAACTTTCTTCCAGGCAAAACGAAGGATGAATCACTCACCGGGATGAAATTATCATTGTATGGATCCCATATATCAGGATCAATCCCATTCAATATACCGTGAAATTTGTAAAGGTGGGGAGCAATTACAGAGGTTCCAGCAACCTCTTTTGAATAGGTATTAGAAACCTGGCAATATATAAAAGAAATAAACAAAGGGATCACCAGCAGTCACTATATGAAAACCATAAGATGAGATTCTACAAGAATTTTCAATTTAGATCACCTTTGATCTCTTACTTCGTTCTATTGTTTTAGAGCACTGAGTTTTTAGAGGCAATTTTAATACTTTAAGATAATACTCACAGTTGTTGCTTTGTCTGCGTACGCCATTGCTTGTCCAATAAGCTCTGCTCCAAATTCAAGATTATGAATGGTGAAGACAACGCGAGCATTAGTTAGACCATACTGTCCATAATGCTCTTTGTACAACCGCGCCACAGGAGCACTTGACCAATCATGGCAATGAATTATGTCCTGACAATTCGTGTCAACTCACAAATGAGAACTGAAAACGACAGGAACATAAAGTAAAAGACATAAACCATATTCTTTTTTGCCAAACTTGAGAATATCGCCCGACTTCAAAATATCAAGTTCATAGGTGGGAAAAGATTGTCTTTCTCAACTAATGATGAAGAGTTTCAATAAATCATGTCTTCTGTGTCGTGCAGCTGCGTTAAAGTCTACATGCAAATAACATTGACTATTTGGTTCAAACTTACAGGGTGGAATCCACTTTGAAGAAGAAATTCAAGGGCTGCATGGCAAAAGAAGCCAAATCTCTCACCATCGTTTCGACCGATGTATACGGAATTAGTATGGAAGAGTCTGCCAGGAGAAGCAGTAGTAAGGATCCAGTCAAACTTTATCCTAATACCAAAACATTAATACCAAAACAAGCATACAACAAACAATAAAAAGCAAATATTGGCCAAGGGGGTTGATCGTGATGAAACTGCTAAATAAGCAGCCAAAGCCTATTCAAAGATCAAGTGATGCCAGTGTTTCGTGCCTAGATTGTAAAACAGTGATTTCCAAAATCATTACGTTGAAAACAAAGTGTAGGGAGAAAGATGGTTATTACCCGTTTTGAGGATCCAGAAAGTAGACATTAAGGCCTTCAACCTTCCCAGACCACACTTTTATCTCGGTGCCACCCCATGGAAAGCTTCTTTGGTAATGGAAGTCCTTCACCTATTTCAATCCCACATAAGAATTCAATCTTTCATATACATACAAACTTCTTTGATTAAACATGTAACAGCCAAGTAGCCAACGAGTCTTAACAAAAGATATGAGCTAATCTAACTCATTGAATATCCACAAGCATAAGTTGAAAAGATTTGGAAACTGCGACTTACTTGATTAAGGTTCAAGCAATCGTACTTAGGAAGAACTACATAAACATGATGGTTTAACTCTTGAATAGCACGGGATAAGCTAGTTACAACGTCTCCGAGGCCACCCACCTACAGCAAATTAAGGATAGAAATTTGTAAGTAACTTGAGTCTACGAAAATCCTGAACTTGAAACAACATACTACTATAACATTTCTTTGGCATAACTTCAATAACATGGAGAATATGATTGTCTAGTACTCTAGTAGCCTATTACAGGCGTACAGAGGCCATATTATTACCACTCTTATACCCAAACCCTAAAAGCACCATAGAAGGCACTTGAAGATTCAATAGATAATACGAAAAAGGTTTGCCTCTTCCTGATTGTTACCTGAAGAAATTATACGGGGAGTTACTAAGCTTCACCGAGAATGTTTATGAATAGCTGGTATGAGGAGCACAGCAAAGCAAGCCATATAATACAAACCATACCAAGACTACCCACTGAAAATTTATCCAATTTCTCTTTGTTTATGAGATACCAATGTTTCTGAAACCTTAAAAATTTTTAGTTTTAGTACCCTGGAGTTAAGAAGCTTGGTAATTGTTTCAGTCTGTTGCAGTGTAGTAAAAATCAGTAGTACCATTCTTGTCTCAGGTCAAACAATGGCAGAAAGTTCATCAGTAGTTTCCTCACTTAGAACTAAAACGTGACAGTACATCCGGCATGACTTAATACTTTTAACAGGCCAGCAAAATGAAAGAATCAAACAAATAGTCATTAATAGACGCAGCAGTTATAAATTTGATGTTCACAGTAGAATAAACCTCAGAGAATATGTCACCTTTGCAATAGGAGCCATTTCTACCGCAATGTGTACAATGTGCATTGGTGGCTCTTTGGCTACCCCGCCAAAGACTGGAATATGGTAATCCATCCCATTTTTATTGTCAAAAATTCCACCATCTTCCTTCTCAGAGAAAACAAAGTCCATCATGTATGCATCCAATGGCACCTTGACTGCACCGTACCAACAACTTCATATCAGGAAACGGGAAAGGTTTATACTTGTCATTTTCTAAATAACTTTGAGTTTAAAGGGTAAAATCTATGGACTATTTGACAAAATCCCAAGCAAACAAAAGCTTTGACAGGCACTGTAACTTTTACGCTTGTAGCAATATATATATGTCCACTCTTTGCCCTTAGTCAATATCATAGTCAAAATAAGCAAACAGTGATTTATGAATAAATCACGATATGACAATGTTTGCATAGTCGGTTCCGAAAATAGTGGTTTAATTTTTTTGGGGAAAATATGCAAATAAGTAACCAAATTATGAAATTAAGAATTAACTCACTCTGACAAAAATTCAAAAACCTTCCTTATTTGAGCAAACGCTAAGAAGCAAAGTACAGATAAAGCCACAAACTACTAGTGCAGCTTATAACAATATGCTAAAATATTCCGAAAAATCCAAGGCAAAGCAAGGAAGATTTGAAGACAGGAATGAAGCACGACCGCTGACAGAACATAATCAGGCACATTGTTTATTAGCAAGGGATGGAATCAGGCTAACCAGTTGTCTTGACATGAGAGCCATTCTCAGCAGGCAACATTTTCTGAGGAGACAATGGACCTCTGCGGTGGGTCCAGCGATTAAAAGAACCTCTAAACCAAACTTCCGGTTTCCCGTTCAGAACCGTGTTAAGGGGATTGTAATACACAGTAACATCTTCTCCAGCTTTAATATCCACAGGATCTGTGTAAACAATGTGTCTTTGGGAAAGCAAAAACGTCTTCAGTGTACGCTCTTTAGTCTTAGCTCTTATTTGAGCTATTTTTTCAGCCTGAACATGAAAACATTATGATGTCAAGATTTGTCTTCATAGAAAGCAATCATATTGTGTATAATGTACAGGAAATCTCAGAGCTGTACGGGATCGAGTGGAACTAAAGGCATAACAAACAGGTGTGCAAGTCTACGCCACGGATCATGGGCTCACGGCAAAGATGGAATATCCACAGCATATCCAGATGACAGATCCAGCAAGAAGTTAAGACTGACGTACAAGCATAGCACACGGGAAATAAGCTGGATAAGAAAGATAAACCCTGGAAAGTTACCTTAACACGTTGAGCCTCCTCTTTCAACCTCCTTTCCTGCTGAAGCTTCTGGTATATCTGCTCTTCTTCCTCGATCCAGTAGAGTTCGTCAGGTATCGATTTGGGTACAATAGCATGAAAATCAAGGAGGTGATTATTATCATAGAGGGATGCTTTCTGCGGTGGCCCATTAGCAAAGACCCAGTCCAAGACAGTTGCTTTATCAGGAACAATAACTACACAAAGATTAGCAGTTTAGCACCACTGCATCAAGATTATATATACAAAAGAAGCAAAAATCAAAACATAAAATTGACTGAATTAAAATTCAAAAAATTAATGAATTCAAACCAAAACAGCCTGACTTTACTCAGGGAAGAACTACAGTAGTGTCGCAGTACCTTCAGCATACCACCAATCAGCATTCTCCTCTGATTCAACTAGCTTTGATGCAATTGATACTCCCTGCACCCAACCATCATGACCTCCGTGAACCCATACCTCATGCGCTTGAGCAAGAGGACTAGAGCTCCTTTTGTAGAATAGACGAACCAAGTCACCACCTTGAAAGTCACGGGGTTCAAAATACCACACGTTTTCCTTGAATGATACGGCAGTTTTTATTAAAGCACTCAGTTTTTCTCTTCTTTGCTTTACCTCTTCCCTTGCCTGTGCTTTATCGGCTTCCATAGCAGCTTTCTCTTCCTCCCTTCGCTTCTGCTCCTCTGCTTGTCTCTCCCTCTCGATTTGTACCTTGGCTAGTTCCTCGAGTTCCCTACGTTTTTCCTCCAGTAAGAAATCTTCAAAAGCAAACGTGTCCATGCCCCCTTCCACGGTTATGTGAAAATCTTTCTTGTCATTATTGTCATAGACATCTTTCCCATCATAAAATACAAAATCTATTATGTAGGCTTCCTTTGGAACATGGATTCGACAAGACCACCAATCACCATTTAAGTTGGTCTTTTCCAATTTTATGGTAAATGATTTCCACCGCCAGTCATTAAATGCCCCCATCATCATCGCATCTGGTTGATCTTTCAAGGTCGATATGCTTCGATTGAGGAACACTTCTATCTCTTCATCAGGTTTCACAATTTCTGGATAGACGAATATCTTGTCTCCCTTTGACAAATTCTCCTCAGCCAGTTGTCTGATCACTTGTTCTCTAATTAGTTTTTCCCTTTTCAAATCTAATTTTCGTAAAGTTTCAGTTATGTTCATCTCATCACTAGCTATAGTACCATTTCTTTCAGATTCCCTGGTTTCAGTAACATTCTCATCATCTTCATCAGAACCTTTTTTCCTCCAAACAAATTTTTCCTGTAATAAATCTCCCTTTTCCTTCTCATAACTACTTATGCCCGAAGGCCTGCTTTCAGGTTCCTCAAGCAATTTTTCGCGAGAGCGAGATACTGGTTTCTTCACAGGAGACGGTCGTCCAACATTTCCATTAGTCCCACCAGCATTTTCTCTATGCTCTTCGGTTACATTTGTCTGAGGGGTCTCTGATACCTCTCTGTCAACAGAGGTGGACCCAACATCAGCTGCTTTACTACCAAGTTTGCGAGGTGGATTAATCGAAGTACTGTTTTCTTCGTCAGTTCTCTGATCTTTCTTCTGTGAGCCTGTTCCAACGGGTGCCTTTGGAACAAACCCTTTGGGAGAAGGGCCTTTTGATCTGGCTGTGGACCATTTTCTCGATCTTTTTCTTGAGAAGTCTGACGACGTGAGAAAAAAGGGGAATGAATTAGTGATGATATATGCAAAGAAGGCAGCCGAATTAAAATCAAAGCAAGTTAGGAGAGTAAACATGCACCAACCTCCAGCGGCAGAAAATGGACGGAAAATCCCATCACTTGAATACTCTAGATGACAAGAATAAGACTGAAACATTTAACAAGTGAATAAAATTAGAGGTGATGATAACATATACTTCTATACATTCAAAACTCAGGTAATGAAGACGAAATAAAACGAAAACTACATCTCAAAAACCTCATCACAAGGCATGAAGAAATCCTACTTTGTACAGCGATAATCAACTCAACCAAAATCTTAAGGCGATGGTTGGAACTCAGAAATATTTATATACTCTAACAAACTTAGTGAAAGTCTAAAGTGATACTCCATAATTAACACAGAGGGTTATTCCTTCCCCATTCTTTCTTTCTGCAACTACATACAGAAAAGAGAAGCACCATAAATGGGGGGCATTTGAAACATATACCACAATTTGGGGGCGCCTGAACCAAACTGCTAGCGCACTCCATCACTCAATTCAACAAAAAAAATATATCAACTTGGACATGTTCATCTTCCACAACAAGCAGGGGAATCTAGTTAGTAGCAAAGGCTTAAAAGAGTTGGTTACGATTATCGACTTTTGCTGCCCAAAATTCGTAAAAATGACACATTTTCATTTTCATATATACAGTAAGCAAATATAATGAAGTCGCTACCCAAAATTTTAATGGATTCGCCCCTCAGCAAGAGAGCAACACAATAGAGAATTGAGATGATAAAGAAACAGAAAGCAGCAATGCAAGAAAGACCTCCCTCAACAACAACACATCAAATCATTCAAATGGGTAGGTCTATATGAAATTATTAATCACAAAAAAGTAAGAATAAAAACACTTAGAAGGAGCAAAAGACAGTGGAATTATTTATAGTAACAAGAAAAAAAAGATGGTGAGAAATGAGAGGAGTTAATAGTGTACTTGGGAAGAAGAAGTTGCTGATGGTTTATAAGAGAATAAACCAGAAAAGAGTCTAAATTTGAGGTGGCTACTCTGTGTGATGCTTATTTGTCTGCATAAAAATGGCCTCTGAGTTTGCAAAGAAATTTCCATGGCTTTCACTTTTTCTCACTCTCCTATCTCTCTCCCTCTTCCCAAAGTTTGCAACTTTCTTCATTCAATACAGTCCCAACATCCTGTCACCAATTTTGCATTGGATAACTAAATCATAAGCAAACCAATTAGTATATTAAATTCCATGATCATAGTTTATTGGGATTTTCAATTGGTTATTGTAAATTGCAGACAGAAGATAAGACATGAAGACAAGAGAGTCCAACCCAAATTTGGCCTCTAGTACAATGTACAGTGTACACCTCCTACCTCCTGCCTCCTGCTAACACCAACCATTCTGAGCCATATGAATGTTTATGTACTCCCCAACCCAGGATACCTAACATAAGTTTTTTAATGAAATTATTTTTGACGGTTCACATTCTCAGTTACGACTCAATGAGAAGATTATACAATCAGTTGTACCTAGTTCCATGTACAACTGGTTTCATCTATACCAAAAAAAAAAAAAATGTACAACTGGTTTCATGATTTTGAGTTTTGTCACAAAAGTTTTGAGTTTTGCTGTAAACTTTTTGAACTTTAGTGTAAAGTTGCTGGGTTAAATCACATAAATGTTTAACCTCAAAAACTTACAACTCCGCTCAAAAACTTATATAAGCTCAGTTAATATATACAAAAACTCAACAACTTTGACTTGGTTGTACAATGTACAATGCCATTGTACAACCAGGTATATAATCCTATTTTCCGTTACGACTTACGAGTTTCAAAAGGGTGATTTGTTTTTTCGAATCAACTGTGTTTGCTAGATATTTGGTTTCAAAAAAACATAACGTTCTCGAAAGTCAGAACCAAGAGTTATTGTTGCCCAATATTTGGCCTGTATTGTTATAAAAAAAAAAAATTGGACCCATGGTTGAGCTCCTGTCCTTTTTTTTTTTTTTTTTTTTTTTTTTTTTTTTTGCCAACGGTCTAACACCCGCCTTACCACATACGCATAACATCCGAAGCTATGTCATGCGGAACGCAGTCTTCAATGTTGTGATGAATTTCCTCCGCATCTGCTAACTGGTTAAGAAGCTGTAAGCAATCTGATTGGAGAGTCATGTGAAGAATTCCTTTACGCTTTGCCCATTTGATTGCCTTTAGTGCTGCCATTGCTTCGGCCTGCAAGGCTGATTCCGCATAAAATTTATCATGGCCCATCCCACTGGGGTTTCGTTCATTCCCATTGATTATCCAACCGGCGGCAGCTTCTCCCGATGTCTTCCATCCTGCATCTACATTAATTGTCACCATGTCGCATCTACAGTTTTTTTGAGCAGCGGAAATCAGCTAGAATTCCAGGGATTTCCTGATCCTAAGTCTTGTAATTTCTTTCTCCGACATGAAAGTCTCTCCCAATTCAGTAATAGTTCCATTCTTGTCTCTCCTATCCATATAGCCTTCCAAAATCTTTTCAATAAAATTGAGCGACTCCTTGTGTCTGGCCGTAAGGATTTCCAAGCTATTTTGGGCTCCTTCGAAAATAATGCTGTTTCTGAAAAGCCAGATGTTATAGAAAACATTTGAAAACTGAAATAGTCTTTTCCAGTCCTCCTTGTTTTCAAAAAGACGGGTTAGATACTCCATCAACCAGTCTCGAAACTCCTTATTCTCCCTATCCTGATACAGGGATGGGAATCCAGCTACTTCCCACAGGGCCTTACTTTTCCTGCAATCCCTGAACAAATGATCTAAGGTTTCCAAGTGCGCAATATCAGACGAAGAGTTTTCATCAACGTCTCTATCATAACATAGAACACAGTGGGTAGCCCCCTCCAGCTGTCTTTTGGATCTTTCCTCTCCAGTATGTAGAGCATCAGATAGAATCTTCCAGTATAAAATCTTCCATTTTGATGGTCCAGGCAGCTTCCAAAGGACTTTGTTGCAAAACTGTGGAAACTTGGAAAACTTTTTTATAGCCTTTCCAGCATAAGTGCTTTTACTGATATCTTCCAAAAGCAAATTGTAGTAACCACTCTTCACCGAATACTCACCCGAAGCTGTTTTCGTCCAATAATATCCGTTTCTTTGGTCCTTTTTGACCAAGTGGATAGCTCGAATCTTATTTCCCCAGTCTTTTGAAAAAAATAAGGTCAAGCTTACTCTGGTCCCAGCCCCCATCCTCCGACTTGAGGTCCTTTACAGTCCAATCCCCTGCTCTGACTAATGGGTCGTCTAAGTCCACTCCACTCTTAATAATCGGAATACACCCATTCACCCATTTATCTTGATATATGTTAATTTTAACGTCCTTGGACATTCCAATATCCCCTATCTTCCATCCTAATCCATCCTCCAGTACTTTCCTCCCAGTTAAAATCCCCTTCCATGCCCTTGATTTATTTCCTTTAATCCTATTCTTCTCAAATTCCTCATAATTTCTAATTGGGCCATATTTTCCCGTGAAGACTTTGCTGAGCAAGGACTCATCCTTTTGAATAACTCTCCAAGCATTTTTTTGCCAAAAGAGCTTGGTTAGTCATAAACGTGTTTCTGATCCCTAGTCCTCCGATTCTCTTCGGTAACTGTTACGTTTTATTTTGTAGTACCGCAAGCGTACGGGTATTGTAGCATACGGGTCGATCTCATGGAGGTGAATGATTAAGTACTAGCTAATTTCTGACTATGAGTTATCTACGTCAAGTAAGAAGGTGTTGATTTTATGACTAATTTTAACAAACTAAATGTAATAAATCGAGATGAATTCAATAATGGAAAGACCTAGGGCAATGGTTCACCATTAACATGGATTATCGATGCAATCAAAAAGTGACACTACTTTGTCAAATTACCGTCTTGGGTGAGACTAGCATTCCTATTTTAATCAATACCTTAAATTCTCCGTCGAGACATAAAAAGCCTATCTAGCATGTTATAAATCCTATTCTCATGGCACGAATAACAAAACTAGACGCATTAAGAATCAATACTAACCTGTCCCAATTATTCCAATTCACTATTCTCATGTGAAAGTTCAAATCTTGTTTCGGTTCTCTAAATTAAAACCCGACTCTCGTCGTAATTAAAATTGAGTAGAAATTAATCGACAAAGATACAAACTTTTAGGTATGATTCATATGAAAACATCCAACTTTCATTGTAATGATAATCTAGACTCAACCTAGCAATTCAAACTAATCAATCAATTATTAAGCACAACCGAAACAAACCCAATTCAACAATTCAACAAAGCGCGATTAAAATCAAAGCATCAATAACCCATATTATCGGCTCACCGAGCCCTAGATAAAAGAACTACTCACAATTCATAATCAAAATAACAATCAACAAATAAAATAAGGAGTAGAGAATTAGGAAAACTTAGTCTTGAATAATGAACAAAATGATGAACGATCGTCTTCTTCAAAGTCTTGGAGTAATAAAACTAAAATGCCTAAATCTAATAAAGTTGCATAATTTTTATGTATCTAGTCTAGGAATGATATGGATGTTCTAATAATAATAGTAATCACATATAAGTAGGATAGAATAGAGGAAGATCAAGAGTCATTGACGGGTAGCTATTCGCTAGTAGCGGCACATTTCGCTACTAGCGGCACTCTGGAAGCTTCACAAATTGCATGAATTCTGATGAAGCCTCTACTAGCGGCAGTTTTGCTCTTCGTCATCCGCTAGTAGCGGCACTTAAAAACTCCCGATTCTTTCTTCTTTGCTTTTCCTTTGATTTTTTCTCTTTTTTCTTCATTCAATCCTCGATATAACCCGGCATTTGACATGTATACCACCACTATAATCCGGGCATAATACATGAATTTCTCGGCTCTTCAAAATAGCTAGAAGCGTCATCAAAAATCACATATATAATCAAATCATGTGAGATCATCGGAAATCACTCAAATATCACTATATCGTCCAAAATCCACTCTCAAACACTATAAATATGACGATATATACTCACAAATAGTGCTAAAAATAGCACTTAACAGTAACTGGATATATTTCTTTGATCTCCAGTGTAAAGTTCGACCCGTTCTATTACCAGCCCACCAAAAATGTGCTAACAGAGCATCAACTTTTTTAGCCACACTTACCGGTATTATGAACACCGATAGGAAGAAACATGGAAGGTTGGCGAGAACAGATTGAATGAGTGTTAATCTACCAGCTGGAGAAAGAAACGTACCATTCCAGGAGCTTATCCTAGAGACGATCGAGTCGTAGATTTTACCAGAAAAGCTCTTCGATCCCGCATCACTCAATTCCGGTATTCCTAAATATTTCCCCAATTTTGCCCTTGGCTTGATATCAAAGAGCTTGAGACTTTTCCTGACCACCTCCAGGCTGCAATTCGAGCTGAAAACCATAGAAGATTTGTCCTTGTTGATGACCTGGCCCGACAAATGACAGTATCTTTGTAGTAACTTGTGAAATTTTGACACGTTGTCAAGCTTGCCTTTCAAGAAAAAAAGTGAATCATCCGCAAATAAAAGATGTGAAATAGGTGGTGCATTCTTTGACACTTTGATTCCTAAGATATCCTTAGAAAGTTCACTCTGAGTCAGGTGTTTGGACAGAGTCTCCGTACACAAGACAAACAAATACGGGGACAGTGGGTCTCCTTGTCTTAGTCCACATGATGGTTTGAAAAATTCCATCGGTGCTCCATTAATAAGAACACTGTAGGACACTGTTGTGACACAATTCATAATAAGTCGAATAAAGGATTCAGGTAGGCCCAATCCTTTAAGAACACTTCTTAGAAAATTCCAGCCTATCCTATCGTAAGCCTTACTCATGTCTGCTTTGAATGCAATTTCTCCAACTCGTCCTTTGTTAAGGCCATTTATCTTGTGCATGCACTCGTCTGCTATAAGAATATTGTCTTGGATGGCTCGTTGTGGTACGAAAGCATTCTGATACTCCCCGACGAATTTAGACATCAAGTTTTTCATTCGATTGGCTATACATTTCATAATAATCTTCATAAGAACGTTACATAGACTGATCGGTCGAAATTGTTCCACATTTTCCGGGCAGCTAACTTTCGGGATGAGTGTAATGAAGGTTTTGTTCATCTCTTTCAAGACAAACCCCGAGTTGAGACAGGCGCAAACAGCTTCTGTGATGTCTGTTTTTACTAAGTGCCAGCATTTCTTGTAAAATTCTGCCGGAATACCATCAGGTCCTGGAGATTTAAGATCACCCATTTGAAAGACCGCCGTCCGAACTTCCTTTGCTGTAAATTTCCTTCCCAAGAGTTCTCGATCTTGTTCATTAACACTATCCCTGAGAATAGTGAAGAAACTTTGATGCTTCTTGAAATACTAGTCAAACTCTTCAGAAACATCGTCGGCTTTGTAGACCGTTTTGTAGTAATTTCTGAAAGTGTCCTCAATCTCCCCCAACTCTTGTGTCCAATTTCCATTCTCTTTTTTAATGCTCCAAATAAAATTTCTGTTCCTTCTACCTTTAACACAATTGAAAAAATATCTAGTACATGTATCTCCTTCAACAACCCACTTAATTTTCGCTCTCTGACTCCATACTTCCACTTTATAAGGCCTTTTTCTTTTATCATGTATCAGAGTACTATTGAAAATGACGGGTGCGTGATCAGAAAGGTGGATTGGCAAATGTATCACACCCGAGTCCGGAAAGACTTGTACCCAATCTTTTGAGACATAGGCTTTATCCAACATTTCAAAGACCTTCTCTTCCTCTTTCCTGTTGTTACACCAGGTAAATCTCGGTCCTTTAAATGGAACTTCATTCAGTTCGTGATCCAGTTTCCAAATGTTAAAAAATTCCATCCCCGGGATTTTTCTTGTAGATTTACTTAACTTGTCCTCATAATTATCAACTTGATTGAAATCACCAAAAAGCAGGAAAGGGTAATTCAGAGAATTTAACAAATTCCCTAGACTATTCCAAACTGGTTCTCTCAGTCCTGCGTCTGGCTCACCATAGACAAGAATCAAGTAAAAGGGGAAACCTCCGATAATATTAGATCGCAAAATGATAAAATTAGGGCATACAAAAATGACCGAAAAGGCCGACTCGACCCTCCACCCAACATAAAGCCCTCCACTGTTTCCCCTAGCATCTAGACCAACACAATGTCGAAAACCCAATGGTCGACAATAGTTTGCAACAATAGAACTAGCACATTTCGTCTCCGAAAAGAAAATAAAATCTAAATTACTATTATTAGATATGATCGCTCTAATTTTGGGAATTGTAGGGTTGAGCGGATCTGAGAGTCCCCTACAATTCCAAGCCAGACCCTTCATTCCTCCTCAGGAGGTTGATCGGGCTCAACCTCCGGAAGGCCGTCATTAATCTCCATTATTCCTGAATTCGTTCCTGCATCCATCATCCAAAACCATCTTCCCTCCTCCGCCTCCTCTTATCCCTATCACTATTACCATCAGAGGAGTACAATTCTTCCTCTCGACACTTATTCTCGGTCCCCCCACCGAAGGCTGGTTCCGAGAAAGCTTTTCTCTTCTTCCTTCTTATTTGATTTCCTGTCCTATTCGCCCTTGAACCGCCCAGGTTGCTTGGTTCTCCCTCCTCAAAAACTCTCTCTTGTGTATCTGGAACAGCAGTAGCTTGAAGGGCTTCAAAAAGAAAGTTAACTCCCCTTCCCTGCAGCATTTCCTCTAGTTGAATAGCGTCATTATCGTACCCTTCCTCGACCACCTTCATTCCTTCGACATTGATTTCTGGTTGCTCCGCTAATTCTCCTGTTTCCTCTTCCTCATTAACTGCTTCCCTAACATACTCTTCCCCTGTTACCATTCTTCCTTCTTCTTCCCCATCTCTCTCTCCGTCTTCAACATATCCCTCTGCAACCCTAATTTCCAAGTCTTTGTCCCTCATAACATCAGCATCCCATTCCACCGTTACCTCGATCAGGAGGTCTTCTTGCTCTTGGACTCCCCCCTGAATGTTTGTTCCTTCACCCCTACCAACAACGTTACCCCCTACTTCTATCCCACCCTCTTCTTCATTACCATGGAACTCAAAATCATCCCCTTCCCCTGCTCTGCCTCCCCCCTTCCCTATTATTCAAATCCGGGTTCCCAAAAGCCTGGTTCGGTTCTGGATCCGGTTCACCCCTTCTCCCATTGCCTTCGTTATTATCATCTGGTCTCCGGTGTTCAATTGGAAAACCAATTGGTGTAAAAAAAGTCTGAGCCAAACCTTCCCTCTCGTCTTCATCAAGCGCTCTAACCACGTCTGCCTCAATTCTTCTCCTAATCTCTTTCTGTCTCTCCCAGTCTGGATTTTCTTCATCAATAGCTTCCTCAACATTCATGGCCTGTAAATATGGATCTTGATATTGGAATCCATGTGGAGCATGATTCGGGTCGCCCATCACGCCCCCCAACCCATGCGGACCTTCAGTCAAAATTCTCCTTCCCAAGTCTCCCATAGGAGAATCAGGATCTCTGTTGTTATCTTGGTCTCTATCGTCCACATCCATCCTGTCTTGATTCCTTCCCCTCCCATCTTGCCTCGTTCCTCGTCTGTTCAAAAGCGGGTAAAGTATTGTACCTGCAAAAGGAATATCGTTTGGGGTAAACCTCATACCTACGGTCACTCGTCCTCCTGGAGTTGTTCCCAAGTCAAAGTTCACCCGTTCATCCTCCCATAAAACCTCCTGGACAGGGTCCAATATTGCGCTTCCAAGTTGAACCCTTGTTGTTGCGTACTCTGCTCGCGCTGGAGTTGCTCTCATGTCCAAATTAAACATCGCATGGTTTGATTCGGCTTGGAAGATAACAAATGTCTGTCTTACAACTCTGCTTAGTACAGAATTGATATTTGTCGCTACCTGTCTTGCTGTAGCTGCACACCTAGTCACTTTATGTCCAATTTTACCGCATCTAATACAGTATTTGAAGATTCCCTCATATTTAAATTGGACCCACAGTAGCATGCCATCATCACACGCGAGAAAGAAACCCGGGACCAGCGGTTCATTAAGGAAAAGGGTCACCCTAATACGAATGAA
This sequence comes from Agrostemma githago, assembly GCA_958450325.1. NCBI lineage: Eukaryota > Viridiplantae > Streptophyta > Magnoliopsida > Caryophyllales > Caryophyllaceae > Agrostemma > Agrostemma githago. The sequence continues at coordinate 71,882,854 of OY288247.1, read as the reverse complement.
ATCATTCTCGGGGAAAACATTCATCGGTTCGACCCAGAAATACTGACCTAACATTCTTCCAATCACGTTCCCAACATCATTGTTGATGAATTCAAATGGTAGCCCTACCACACGAACCCAAATGTTGGCCAACGGGAATCTAACGGTCCTAGGTACCATTTCTCTCTCCCAATCCCTAAAAACCATAAGTCCCCCAAAAAAGGTTGCCACACTTCTATAGACTAAGTCTTGCTTGTCCCTTTCGTCATCACAGTAAAAAAGAAATAAATCATCCATTTTGGTGACTGAGATAAAACTTCTTGTACTCCATTTAGCATCAATAGCTAGACTAATAGCAAGGGCATCAAATTCCCTATAATCCACCATAAACCCCAAAACGCATTTTCTAAGCATGTTTACATTACCTCTTATGACCTCAGGATCCAAAGTAAGAATTGCCCCTGCTCTCGGGAGTCTCCACTGGCCTCCATAGTCATCTCTTTCATCAGCATCCATCCTTGGCGGTTGCTCAGGGATATTGAAGTTTCCCGGTTCTCTATCTTCTTCCATCATATCGTCCGTATCATCTTCCATCCTTCGCTGGACTCGCCTAGTAAATCCATTAGGGATGTGCCCATTTGGAAGATTGCCGTTAGGAAGCCTCCTTCCTCCATCTCTCCTTTCTTCATTTGAGCTACTACTATCTCCTGATGATGAAGATGACACATGCACAAATAGATCATCGTCAATTAGTTGCTCCCTTACTCCATTGATAAAACCATTTTGTCTTGCATGTCTCCTTTCCTCCTCTCCATTAACTAAGTTGTATCTATCTCCATCCATTGCTTCCAATCTAAACAGTTGATTTGTCTTTTTACTTTTTTTGTTACTAAACGATTTTTTTGATTTGTATTTTGATTTGGTTTTCCGGTGAAATGTTACTGATTCCGTCCACTCCATCTCTATATAAATACCACCCAGGAGCTGTAGATCCTCTTGAGAAATGGAAGTCTTGGGGAGCTGAATGGTTATTCAGCTTTGCATGCTACAGAAAAGAGTCTTGATCACCGTAAAAAAAACTCTTCACAAAAGCACCCAGTGAGTTAACTTGTAGCAGAATGATTGGGATCCTCTTGGGACCATGAACTATTAACTAGCAGTCACAGTAACAACAGACCAATCCCTTAAGAAGAAGCAAAATAATGAAGGGATCTTAATCTATCCAATACAACACTCTAGACCTAAGGCACGCGTCTTCTGTTCTCAAGCCACGAGCCACCACCTACCCCCAATCAGATCACTCGACAGAAGGAGAGTCGAACTCAGCGATTAAGAGAGGTAGAGATCACTCACAAAGGCTGCCGTAGTGCCCAAGGAACAAGCTTCCCTTATACTGTAAGGAAAGGAAAAGGGGAAGAGCTTTCTCTCAGATATTAAGAGAGAGAAAGTACATTAGCTAATTTCGAATATGGTTGAGCTCCTGTTAAAAGCAAATCTTTGAATGATTTTGAGCCATATAAACATAGTCAGTAACATATGGTTGAAACACAAAAAAACATCACATTTAAAAGATTTTTATTTGTATGTAGGAGTTCTTTTATCCATTAAATTTTTTCAAGAAATAAATTTTGACGGCTCGAATTCTCCGTTACGAGTTTTGAAAGCGGTGATTTTTTTTCCGAGTCGATTGTCTTTACGAGATATCAGCTTTTGAAAAAATAACGTTTTCAAAAGTGGGACCAAAAGTTATCATTAGTCAATCTAGATTTTTTTTTCAAAACAAGAAATTTTGATATAATGGTAATAACGTTACTAATCTACCGAAGAAATGAAGACAATATCTAAAAAAGTGTATATGATGATGTTATTTTAAATATCTCGTCTAATCAAACTTTCGACAATATGTAAATTGGTGGCTTATAAAAATGATTTAACTAAATTATACATTAAAAATTAACAAAATTGTGCTAAGGTTCGAATCGTCTACCTATAGACTTACCATTAAACATTGTACATGTGAACGATTCACAAAAAAATACCACAAAGACCACCAAAAACGTGCAACACCTACAGTACTCTGTATTAACCTACCTAGGGTAGATACCTCGTTTTGTAACGAGTATCTGTCTGGATCACCGCCCAACACCCGATAATTCGCCCAACACCCGATAATTATTGGACTATAACATGATGTGATTATAGGTTGTTTCAAATGATTTTCCATATATAGTTCGATTTTTAACGTTACTCGAAAATATCTAGACACCAAAAGAAGAAATCTAAATGAACCGTAGGTCCACTTCTCATTTTGTCACTGCCGGATTTACATCATTAAACACGATCATAAATAGACGGTTGTTCAGGTAAAAGCATGTATAATCCTGATATTTGTCGCAGTGTTTAAAATCTTGTATCTTGTCATGTTACTATCCATCCTAAACGGTCAAATTGTGTCTCGGCCCCAATGCCCCATAGTTGAATTGTCAACATGTCTTTGAACTTGGGCGGTTGACACAAACGGCCTTACCCCAGTGTGTTATCTTCTTCTGGTTTGAGTCTTCAAATACCCACAACCGTAACCAATATCGAGGATACTTTTATAAACCAATGTGTTATCCCCTTCAATTTGAGTCTACCCAAAACCATTACCAATATCGAGAACACTTTTGTAATCGAGGTAGTGATCCAAGACCGTAATGACAAACAATTCTCCTAAAATTTCTTGACATATCACAGACCAAGTTCCATTAATATGATAGATTCACAGACTAATGTCCTGAAATGAGCATTTGAGAAATTATATCCGTATAAAAAAATCATTATGATAGATAATAGATAAATGAAATGATTTGATGGAAAAAACACAAAAATAATTGAAAAAACTAGATGGAAACACGAATGAAATGACCTAGTAACGAAACACAATCATAGATGAAAAAAAAACTAATTCATCACTTCATTTGAATAAGAAATTGTGATAATTTGGACTTATTTTCCTAAAAGAATAGGTTTATGTAACATTTTTTCATTTAAATAATTTGATAGATTATGATGGGGGTCGGTTACCTGTCATGGGCCGCCTGCCAAACAGGCCCCGAGGCGGCCAAGTCCCAAAAGGGGGAAAAGGTCTGTCAAGAAGCTTTTTCCCATCTATCACTGGGATCTCCAAAGGTGGCCCCAATTTCTCGGGCCATCCGCCAAACGAGGTAAACCAAGCCTACCGCCTGCTTCCAGGGCGTTCCCGCCTGAATGAAGCCGAAGGAAAACCGAGGACCCATCCGTCTTTTTATCTAAGGTAAGGGGAAATGGGTGGACAAGGTAAGTCCACGTGTCGCGCCAACATCCACACATTTCCCTCCTCTTCTTTCTCTTTTCCTCTCTCTTGTGGGAAGGTATAAATACCTACCCATTTCCCACATGAGAGGGGTTGGATTTTCTCTCTCTGGACTCTTACTCTTAAAACGCCACCTAGTTCCTCACGAGCTAGGTTCGTAAAGGCACTTCACGGACTGACTTAGGCATCGGAGAGGGTTTCCTCGGACAACCTCCGAGACCCTGTGCGTTTATTTGTGCAGGGAGCAGGCCATTTTCCGCCGGGAAAGTCCGACTCTAAGAGTGAGAGAAAAGGGAGATCAAGGGAATCAAGCAATTAATCATCCATCCTCAATTCAATTACACTACCCGGATTCTAGGCCGGGTAAATTGTTTCCGTAACCGGAACAATTTGGCGCCGTCTGTGGGGAACTTACGGTTGTGCTCACGAGTTACCCACTAAAATCAACCACTCATAACCACAAAATTAAACACAATCATGCCAGAAATCGTTGATGACAGTGCAGGAGCGGGTCCGACGGTCCCTCCGGTGACCCCCCTGTACGGAATGCCGCTGTTGGAGAGGGTCCCTCCTGCCACAATCCTTGGGGTTGAGGGAACCAATCCCTTCGGTGGACCTAACACTGCTGTGACACCCGAGCTGGGGGCACGCCCTGGACGTGCTCTTAATCTGACCCCAGCTCAGATGGCACAGGCAGCCGCGTTCTTCTCTGCGATGCTGGATCAGGAGTTCACACCTGAGGATCTGGTGGGCAGGGTCGCATCGGCTCCTAGGCAACCGTCCCCAGGCAGCAGGGACGAGGCCGGGGGCACGAGGCGGACCGCCGCCAGAAACGCTCAGAGAAAGGCGAGAAGAACAGCCCAAGTGTATACGCATGTGCAGAGGCGCATTACCACTGACAAACCAGGATCACCTGCCCAGCAGGCGGTCTCTATTCACACGACAGAATCGGCGTCTGGAGGGCAGGGAGGCTTATCTCAAGTATTACAGGAGCGCATGAGGCCCAGGGAGCCTGTGTCAAAACGCCTAGGAGAGAGGCCAGGCGGAGTTTTCTCCAGGCTAACACCTGCGGCCAAGGAACAGTCAGCCCCCGGCTTATCACAAAGCTTGCAATCCAGACTCAACCGAGGACAACCGCTCGAATCCAGGTACCATCAGGGTGAAAACCTCTGCCACTCCCAGAGGAAGAGGCCCAGGCAGACCTCCTCGGGAACAGAGGACGAGGCAGCTAGCAGACCGCCACCGAGGCACCGCTCCCCCAGTACGAGGAAACCAACCCATAGACAATGGGAATCTCATGGTAACCAGTCTGGGGAAAGCAGGTCACGACTGGTAGGCAGGCCTACGAAAACCCCGTTGCACCCTGAGGTACAAGAGTACCCCATTCCAAAAATCAAAATGCCCACCATCAAATTTGACGGGACGACGGACCCTGAGGACCACCTGGCAGCCTTTGAGAGCCACATGGGCATGTATGATGTAGATGATGCCATCTGGTGCAAAGTTTTCCCTACCACCCTGGTGGGACTTGCGCAGGGGTGGTTCAGAGATCTCCGCCAGGGGTCAATCAGATTCTTCATAGAGTTGGCTGAAATTTTCCTTGAACAGTATGCCGGAAATAAGAGAAGACGACTTACTCGTTTCGATCTCATGACCCTGAAACAAAAGAAGGGTGAGAGTGTGAGAGAATACATGAGAAGATTCGATCTATCCTACCAGCAGGTTAGGGAGATCGACGATTCCACCGCCGCCTACGCCCTGACAATCTCCCTACTTCCAGGGGAAATGAAAAACCAGATGATCAGGGCCCAGCCCGAAACCTTGGCCATGGCCAGGAAGATCGCTGAGGGGTTCATTCTGCAGGAGGAGTTCCACGGCCTGACGGACACCCCTGCAGGCCAAACAAAGCCTCAAGGGGGACCGCAGGGTGGAAGGGGCAGAGGTGAACCAGGGAAGCAGAAAGAAGAAGGAGACACTCCCAAGAAAGAACGCCCAGTCTACCAACCCAGATTCGATAGTTACACCGCTCTGAACAAATCCAGGGCGGAAATCTTCGAACTAGAAAAAGAAACTGCCAAATGGAACCGTCCAAGCAAACCTCGCAGCCCAAAAGGCGACCCAAAGAAATTCTGCACTTTCCACGACTGCATTGGCCACACCACCGAAGAGTGCCGTCACCTGAAAGATGAAATTGAGAAATTAATCAGGAACGGATGGTTGGCCAACTACGCAGCTAAAAACAAGTCTCAGAAAGAAGTGTCTGAGAAACCCGAAGGGTCGGTGCAGAACCGGATGGTAATCCACGTGATTTCAGGGGGCACTGAGGGCCAGCTCAGTCGAAGAAGTCAAAAAAGGCAAATGCGCGAGCTGAGAAACCAGATCTGCTACGCTGAGAAAGAAGGGAGCCCAAAGGGAGTGACACTAAGTATCACCCCTGATGATGCAGGACGGGTGGTGTATCCGCACAGTGATCCTCTGGTGCTGTCCCTAGAAATCAGCAACCACATTGTGCGAAGATGTATGGTAGACACAGGCGCATATACAAATCTTTTATACAAGGATGCTTTCGAAAAAATGGGCCTGGAAAAAAGGCATCTACGGCCTGCTCCCGGATCCCTGTACGGATTCAGTGGGGCCGGCGTACTGCCCATGGGCGTCATCGACTTGCCTGTAACCTTCGGGGAAGGTTCCGCAGCCCGGAATGTCAGGGCAACCTTTGTTGTTGTGGACGCAAGGTCTGCCTATAATGCCCTGATTGGCAGGGCCACGCTGGATGAAATCGAGGCCGCAATCTCCATCAGAGCTCTCACCATTGCGTATGTCACGGACATCGGGCTGGAAGGAAAGATACGTGGGGACCAGGAGTCAGCCAGACAATGCTACTCCGTGGCCCTACAAGAGCACGAAAGGGACAGAAAAGGAAAAAGAAAAGCTGACAGTTCCCCCTGCAGGGAAGGCGAAGTCCCAGTCGAGCACCCGACGCCCGACCGCCTGGAACCAGGAGGCGAAAACATGCTGGTAGACTTAGAACCAGGAAGACAGGTCCTGGTGGGAACAGGTTTGGAGGAATCCTACCAGGCCGAACTGGTCAAACTTCTGAGAAAAAACAAAGACGTGTTTGCCTATTCTGCAGACGAGATGCCCGACGTTGATCCCTCATGCATCGTTCACAAGCTGAACGTAAGCATGGATGCTCGCCCTGTAAAGCAAAAGAAACGAAACATGTCTACAGAAAAAGACGCAGCAATCAAGGAAGAAATCGACAAACTCTTGAAAGCAGACTTCATTGAAGTCTGCGACTACCCAGAATGGCTGGCAAATGTTGTCATGGTCAAAAAGTCGTCTGGAGCATGGAGAATGTGCGTCGACTTTACGAACCTGAACAAAGCCTGCCCGAAAGACTGCTATCCGCTCCCTCGGATCGATCAATTGGTAGACGCCACCAGTGGCTACACCATGCTAAGCTTCTTAGACGCCTTTTCAGGCTACCACCAAGTGTACTTGTGGCAGCCAGACAGGGTGAAGTGTGCGTTCATCACTAGTTCAGGCACTTACATGTATAAGATGATGCCCTTCGGGCTCAAAAATGCGGGAGCTACGTACCAGCGTCTGGTTGACAAAGTGTTTGAAAAACAAAAAGGCAGAAACGTTGAGGCTTACGTTGATGATGCCATCGTAAAAAGCAGGGAAGACAGGGAGCACCTGACAGACTTGCAGGAAACCTTCAATTCCCTGCGCGCTTACAAAATGAAACTAAATCCGAAAAAATGCACGTTTGGAGTACGCTCCGGAAAATTCCTAGGGTTCTTGGTCAGTTCTCGGGGTATAGATGCCAACCCTGAAAAAATTCAGGCAGTCCTAAACCTCCCTGAGCCCAAGACCATCAGGGACATCCAGCGCCTGACGGGACGAATGGCCGCCTTGGCACGATTCATAGCCCGATCAGCAGACAGAGCCACTCCTTTTTTCAAAATTCTGAAAGGAAACAAACAGTTCAAATGGGAAAGCGAGCAGAAAGAGGCCTTCGAGCAACTGAAAGACCACCTTAAAAGGCTCCCTACCGTAGCAAGACCAGTAGCAGGAGAGAAACTCTTCCTCTACATTGCAGTAACTAATATAACTGTCAGCGCGGTCATCCTACGGGAAGAGGCAGGCACCCAGCAACCTATATACTTTGTGAGTCATGCGCTGGGGGCAGCTGAGAAGAATTATCCGATGGTTGAAAAAGCCGCCTACGCGGTCATAATTGCAGCCAGGAAGCTCAGACCTTATTTTGACGCGCATCCAGTCATAGTCCTCACCGACCAACCCCTGGAAAAGGTGTTGGAAAAATTCGAAAAATCGGGAAGACTGTTGAAATGGGCCATTGAGCTAAGTGGGCTAGGTATCTCTTACCAGCCAAGAACAGCCATCAAAGCCCAAGCTCTGGCAGACTTTTTGGCTGAGTGCTCCCATTCAGGGGAAGAGGAAGCCCCCGCCCAAGAATGGGTCGTATACACTGATGGGTCCTCAACGGCCAACGGCGCAGGCGCAGGCGTCGTATTAACCAGCCCAGAAGGGACCGACTTTGAGCATGCTCTCAGATTCGTTTTCCCAGCATCAAACAATGAAGCAGAATATGAAGCAGTACTCGCAGGCGTCAGGCTGGCTAAAGCCGCAGGGGCGGAACGAATTGTTTTAGCAACAGACTCCCAGCTCATCGCCAACCAAATCAATGGGGAATACGAGGCAAGGGACCAAGCAATGGCCACATACCTAGAGATGGTAAAGGGAGAATTGTCCAGCCTGAAATCATACGAGGTCAAACAAATTCCCCGATCCCAGAACAACAGAGCAGATGCCCTGTCAAAACTGGCAAGCTCCAGTCTGCAGGACATCCGAAGATCAGTATGGGTCGACGTTTTACACGAGAAGTCAACTGATCCCTGTCAAACGATTAATGCCGTGGAAGAGGAGCTGGAAAGCTGGATGACCCCTTTCATCCAGTACAAGAGGCACGGCATCTTACCGTCAGACACGTTACAAAAAAGGAAGGTACAGGCTAAAGCGGCCTGGTTCATATTCATTAATGGAGAACTCTACAAAAAATCTTTTACTTATCCCCTGCTTAAATGCCTACGTGCGGATCAGGTTGCTGAGGTATTGGATGATATCCACTCAGGGATTTGTGGGCATCACATTGGCGGGAGGTCGCTGGCCCACAAGGCCCTCAGGGCAGGCTACTTCTGGCCTACCATGCTGGCAGATGCCAAGAGCCTGACCCAGAAATGCAGAAAATGTCAACTTTTTGCCCCATCGATCCATGCCCCAGCTCAGGAGCTCAGGCCAATCCTATCTCCCATCCCTTTTGCTCAATGGGGGATGGACATCCTAGGACCCTTCACGGTGGCCACGGGGGGCAGAAAATTCTTAATTGTCGCCATAGACTACTTCACCAAATGGGTGGAGGCTGAAGCTGTGCCTAACATCACTGAGCCGGCAGTCAGGAAGGTAATCTGGCGAAATGTCATCACCCGGTTCGGTGTACCAAAAATGCTGGTATTTGACCACGGAAGGCAGTTCGATAATGACCCACTAAGAAACTGGCTGGAAAGCCACAACATCTTGGTCGCCTACTCAGCCGTCTGCCATCCTCAAACCAATGGACAGGCGGAAGCAGCCAACAAACAAATTCTGAACGGCCTGAAGAAAATGGTGGATGACTGCAAAGGCAGGTGGGCTGATGAACTCCCCAGTATACTCTGGTCCATCCGAACTACCAGAAAGGAGTCAACAGGCCAGACCCCATTTGGCCTAGTATATGGAGCAGAGGCTTTATTGCCAATTGAGACAAGGATTCGCTCTCTACGTTCCCTGCAGTACAACCAGGCTGAGAATGAAGCCGCAATGGTTGAGGCCCTGGACCTGGTAAATGAGCTAAGAGAGGAAGCCAGTACCAATATCGCTGCCTACCAGCAGCGAATGAGGAAAGCTTTCAATAGCAAAGTCCGACAGAGGAGCTTCCAGGTGGGCGAATTAGTTCTGAGAAAAACACAGGCGATTGGAAAGTCAAGAGAGCATGGGAAGCTAAGTGCCAATTGGGAAGGCCCATACCAAATAACTCAGGTTCTGAGTCCAGGCACGTACAGGATAGCCAATCTGGAGGGACAAGAGTTAGGCGCTCATTGGAATGCAGATACACTAAAGAAATATTACGTCTAAGCAAAAGTGTAGGCAATTTCTACTAGAGTAAAAAGGCGGAGGACGATCAGAAATGTCGACGGCTCCGACCACCCCTATGTCAAGAAGAAAATTTTAAGAGGAATGAGAAAATGCAGATTTATACTCGTTGCCTGTTCACACTCGCGTCTTTCACACACAAACGAGCAGGGGGCAATAGGGGGAGGCCCCCCTGTTGCCAAAATTGGGAAAAGTGAACCCCCCAACGCAAACCAGAGAAAGCTACCCTGCCTACCTCTGGGCAGGCAGGGGGCAGGCCCCCTGGACTTTGAACGAAAAGCCAGGAGCAGGCCATACCAACAAGGACTGGGGGCAGGCCCCCCAGCCTTGTATAAAAAACGCAAAAAGCTACCCTGCCCACCTCTGGGTAGGCAGGGGGCAGGCCCCCTGGACTTTGAACGAAAAGCCAGGAGCAGGCCAAACCAACAAGGACTGGGGGCAGGCCCCCCAGCCTTGTATAAAAAACGCAAAAAGCTACCCTGCCCACCTCTGGGTAGGCAGGGGGCAGGCCCCCTGGACTTTGAACGAAAAGCCAGGAGCAGGCCATACCAACAAGGACTGGGGGCAGGCCCCTCAGCCTTGTATAAAAAACGCAAAAAAGCTACCCTGCCTACCTCTGGGCAGGCAGGGGGCAGGCCCCCTGGATTTTGAACGAAAAGCCAGGAGCAGGCCATACCAACAAAGACTGGGGGCAGGCCCCCCAGCCTTGTAGAAAAAACGCTGAGGAATCTCCCTTCCTACCCCTAGGCAGGCAGGGGGCAGGCTCCCTGGATTTTAAACAAAAATCAGGGACGGGCCAAGCAAACAAAAACCCTCCTACCTACAGGCGGGTGGGTTGCAAATCAAACTCATGAAGAATCAAAATACACAAGCAAACAGAAAATTCACATATAAAAGAAAAAGTAGCGTCGAGGAAATACAAGACAAGTTTTCAAGTTTTCAAGACAAATAGTTACAACCAGGGGTACGGCAGCCGGCCACCAAAGGGCTCGGCGCGCAAAAAGGCAAGGAAGTTAAAGCGTTAGCACAGGCGCAGCAGGAGACGAGCAAGAGCCCTCTGAGGAAGACTGCCCTCCATGTTAAGCAGGGGGAGCGTCTGGACCGGAAGCGTCTCCCTCAGACAGCCTACGCATTTGAGCTTCATCCTTGGCTGTGTAAAGGGCACGGAAAGCATCTTCGTCAAAACCCGGGAACATCTCCCTGACAGCTTCCATCACAACCTTCAGGCAGGAGTTAGCACCATTAACGAATCCCGCCGACACCGCCACTTCCACCTCCTGGAGAATCTCACCCCTCTCTTTCTCCCAGTCTTCGGTCTTCGTCGCCAGATCCTCGGTCTTCGCCGCCAGATCGCCAAGGGCCGTCTGCAGATCAGAGTTTGCGTTAGAAAGGCGCTCACCAAGGTCAACAACGCTCTTCTTAGCATGATCCAGTTCAGCCAGAGCTTTTCTGGCCCGCTCCAATTCAGCAAAGGCCTGCTGCGCTCTCTTGGACTCCTCCCCCAGGCGAGACACCTCCCGTGTAGCTTTCTCGCTCTCAGACTTCCAGTGGATAGCCCGACCCCTGGCCTCTTCTAGCTCAATCTCCTTTTTCGCCAGCTGATCCTTCAGGCTGGCAATGAGAGCAACGTCCCTCTCCACTGCAGAAAGGCGGTCTGGGTTGGCTAGTTCCTCGTCACTCAGGCGACCAAGGGCAGCCAGCTCCGCGGAAGCCTGCATAATTCGGGAGGTGCGCTTAATATACTGGGTCACTTGACTGGCAGCGGACTTGACGGTCTTGAGAAGATGGTCAGTTAAAACCGCCCCTGAGTCGGAGAGTAGGGCAGAGATATCCTGGCTGTCACCCGCATTGTAGTGGAACTCAACGTTCTCCTCAGATAAAAGGGTGGCGGGAATCTCCGGAGCAAAACGCTTGGGTTCAGGCGTGGCAGTCTCCAAATCCACCACCTGGTCAACGTTAGGGGCCTCCCGACTCCTCTTTCTGATCAATGCCCGGTGGGTACTCTCCCCAGTCTCCTCGGAACCTGCGGCCCGCGGCTGCGAGGGAATCTGAATCCCTGCTGAAAGGCCCTCTTGCCTGCCAACGGGCGAAGGAGTAGCCTCAAAAGCAATCGCCCTCGCAGCTGGCGAGGGGGTAGCCTCAGAAACCGCCGTCTTGGCGGGCGTAACTCGAGGAGGAGGGGGAAGCCTTGGCCTACTGAATGACAGGCCCTTCAAATGCTTCATCAGATTTTTCTCGCCTCTCCTAAAACCAGGGGGAAGAGAAGGGCGACTCTGGATGACAGTAAGGTTCTCGTCCAGGCCCAGGCGTCTCACCTCTCCTTTCCTCCAGATGAAAGTGGCAAGAGCTGCAAAGCAAACAAACAGGCCGTTAAAGCATTTAAAAAAAATACACAAGAGTTAGAAGGAATCACCAGCACTCCTGAACTACCTTTATCCAGACCCGGATTCATGCCCAGCCGGGTCAAATAATTGTCAGTCGCTAAAAGCTCCGCATGAGGGAGCCATAAGGTGGGGCCATACACCCCGTACTTGTTGGTATGGCCTGCAAAGTAGGCCGTCAACTCTTTCTCCTTCTCACTTAGCTTAACCTCCAAAGCCTTTCCGCCCACGCCAGGGTGGTACTCCTCAGGGGTCTCCATCCTAGTGTGGACGTGATTCCTGAAGTGACGAGGAATCCTCCACCCATGGGTGCTGTGTACGTAAATGAAGTTGTTCTTCCAATCCCTCAAGCTGTCCATACCAGGCTACACCAAACAATGTCCCTTCTGCCTCAAAAGGGACCAGTAACCAGGGGAGCCCGTACTCCCAGATGAAACCATCTGCAAACCCACCATGAACCACAGGGCGTCGATGGAAGGCTCCATGCGGTGGAAAAGGCAGGTCCAGACGTATGAAATCAACGCCCTGACAGCTGTGGCTGTCAGCTGGGCGACGGCGACGTTCATGCGCCTGAAGATCTCCTCTAAGACAGGATGGAGGGGAAAGCGAAGGCCAAACTCTAAACATTTATGAAAGACCGCTATACACCCATCCGGGGGGTTGCATACGGTATCCTTTTCGCCGGGGACAACAACTGTGTACCCCTCCCCAAAGTTATACAGCCGCTCAATCACGACGGCGGCGTTCTTAGCAAGGATTACATCCCGATTTTTCGGGTCAGGAAACGTGCTCAGAGGGATGTGGTACTTAGCCTTGTCCAGATAATAAACCCTCCTCTTCTCCCGACGAACGAGGGGGCCGGAAGTTCGGGAAGGGTCAACCTCCAACGCCTTGTCGTCCGAATCGATAGCGTCGAACGAGGGAGGTTCAGGAGAATTACCGCCCCCACTATTAGCCGAGTGTTCCTCCTCAAAATCAACCTCCCTAGAGGAGGAGGCAAAGTCCACCCCTTCCCCCCTCCTTGATGGGTCGGTAAAGGGCAAAATCCTTTCACGGGTTCCCGACATGATTACTCTAAAAAAGGAAAAAGATGCAGAAAAAAGAAAACCGAAGAAAGAAAAAGAGCGGAGGATGGAAATCTGACCTAAGGATCGCCCGACAGCACGCCACAAGCCCAAAGAGGGAGTTTCAGGGAAATGGGAGTGCAAGGAAGAAGTGATCCGTCAATACCCAAAGGTTTTTGGCGAAAAGAAGAGAGTGAAGAAATATCGAAAGAAAAGAGAGATTGGAAAAGAGGAAGGTGATGGACAATGAATCACTTTTATAGAGGAGGGCATGCCAAGAGTCACTCAGCCCTCTGGAATTCGCCCAAGGGCAGCTGTCCACGTGTCACCCCTGGGGAGGCCTGCCCTAGGCAGCTTCCCAAGAAAAACCTTGGGAGGACCAAAAGGTGTCAGCAGGCTGATCACTCTATGACGTCCCCCCTGAAGTGATTTCATTGAAAAAAAAAAAAAAAAGGCAAAATAGTCATTTCATTGAAAACCCCGCAAGGGAAAGATACATCGCAAGACGAGCATAAAAGAAAATTACATAAGGCTTGAAAAAATTCCAGCCTGACAGAAGTTAAAAGGCCCTGCCACGCAGGCCTAGTCGTCCCCCAAATCCGGGGAATAATCTCCAGGACTGCCCGGACTCCCGAGAGTCGAACCCCAGTCCCAACTTGGGGAACCCTGAAAGGGGTCACTTGAAGCACCATCATCATCTCTGTCGCTCAAGCAGCCGAGACCTTCACTGTCGCCAGAATCATGACTGCTGTCTTCCCAATCCCTTCCAAAAGGGACAGCACGGGACTCATCGCAAGTGCGACAGCCTGTCTTCTTCACAGGCGAAGAAGAGCCCGACTCCAAGGAAGAATCGGTGCCAGAGTTGGGGCCGAATTGTTCAGGGTGCAGCCATGGAAAACATTCATGGCACCCCCTATCATAACAGCCCCCCCCTTGGGAGCAACGCCTGAACCTAGGCGCAGCAGGAGGAGGGGACCTCCTAGGGCGTTTGCCCATCCTGATAGAGGCCTTCCGACCCCTCCGGCGAAGGCGAAGCTGAGAGCAGCGACTCCGACGAACAGCTAAATAAGCCGTCCGCGCATATCTGAGCCTCCAAAACCCCCTGAAGATGAAGGAAACATGTTTGACTCCACGGTGAACCACACTTTTCTTGATCCAAGCCATGTTTAAAATGAGGAAAACGGAAAGATTGAAGGTGGAATGAAGCACAAATGATCAAGAAAGCCAAAGGTTTTATACCAAGGAAAATCCCGCATTAATGGTGTCCCAACCATCTCTGCAAGGGAGAGGGCCAATCAGCGGAGCGGCACGCTGCCCAAAAATTCTTTATGCAAAGGGGGGTAATCATAACGAAAGACGTTTGAACTCCCTGAGTGCTCAGAGAAATTAAAGCATGTTCCCTCGGGAACATGCGACGCATTAAATGCAAAGTGTCCAAAGAAGCAACCTCCCGCTGCCCCGGAACAAGACATCGCCTGCCGAGCTGGAACCCCGTTCCTCCTCAGCCGGCGAGGGCCAATTGATGGGGGTCGGTTACCTGTAATGGGCCGCCTGCCAAACAGGCCCCGAGGCGGCCAAGTCCCAAAAGGGGGAAAAGGTCTGTCAAGAAGCTTTTTCCCATCTATCACTGGGATCTCCAAAGGTGGCCCCAATTTCTCGGGCCATCCGCCAAACGAGGTAAACCAAGCCTGCCGCCTGCTTCCAGGGCGTTCCCGCCTGAATGAAGCCGAAGGAAAACCGAGGACCCATCCGTCTTTTTATCTAAGGTAAGGGGAAATGGGTGGACAAGGTAAGTCCACGTGTCGCGCCAACATCCACACATTTCCCTCCTCTTCTTTCTCTTTTCCTCTCTCTTGTGGGAAGGTATAAATACCTACCCATTTCCCACATGAGAGGGGTTGGATTTTCTCTCTCTGGACTCTTACTCTTAAAACGCCACCTAGTTCCTCACGAGCTAGGTTCGTAAAGGCACTTCACGGACTGACTTAGGCATCGGAGAGGGTTTCCTCGGACAACCTCCGAGGCCCTGTGCGTTTATTTGTGCAGGGAGCAGGCCATTTTCCGCCGGGAAAGTCCGACTCTAAGAGTGAGAGAAAAGGGAGATCAAGGGAATCAAGCAATTAATCATCCATCCTCAATTCAATTACACTACCCGGATTCTAGGCCGGGTAAATTATTTCCGTAACCGGAACAGATTATATACAAATATACAAAAAGAATCATAAAATTAAAATTTGTTATTTTGAGAAACAAAGAAAATAATTTAATGACATCAATAGTTTCATGGTAAAAAAATTTGTGATAATTTTAAAAAAAAAAAGGTTTTTGGTTGATTTCTTGAAATAAAATAAAATAATAGATGCATGTGAGTACTTTTTTTGTTGTTGAATAAATATTTAAGCGAAATCTATTTGATGGGGATACAAATTTCCAAATGCAGGCCCGACTCCCGAGACTGAGAAGGTCCAACTAGGTCCTAGCCGACCCTAAAGGCCGAACCCCTATCAGACGACTCCTTTATGTGTAGTCATTAACTGACTCAGAGAGACCTCTGATCTCTACTGACATCACCATGCTGATGTCATTCTTAGGGATGTTACTCCATCCAATCCATCTCCCACAATTCTTCTCGGAGAGGCCCACCGACCCTATCCCTCACTGCAACGCGAGCCAACCCAACCAACCTCTTCTTTTCATCCTTCTTGAAGCACAGCCATCCAATCCATCTCCCACAATTCTTCTCGGAGAGGCCCACCGACCTTATCCCTCACTGCAACCTTGAAGCACAGCAAGGACCATCGGCGGCTGAGGTACCAGCGTACCGGGCCAAGGTTACGCATCCTCAAAGCAAGCTTGATCGGCTCAAAATGACGCATATCACTCACCAACTTTTCAAATGTTTCTAAGTTCAGGCTGTTAACTCCGTTCTCCGTGTCCTACTTATCATCAGTTTCCTCTGATAAGATTACGATAGAATCGTAATATTTGCTTACCTACCTCAAGAATATCTCTGCACATATTTAGCTTATTCCTTTCCTCTAATTGTATATTGTAATATATATAATTGATCCTAATTGATTGTAATCTGTGTAATCGTAGGATATAATCTCCATGATATTAGAATACTCTCACATGCTTGTAACTATATATATTGACTTAATTAATAAGAGTAAATCATCCTGAAACCATATACAGTTCATCCTCCTCTTCACCCTGACCACTGTTGACCCTTATCACCCGTAAGCCAACCTCATCTTGACTCAGGGGCAGCAATGGTCGTGAATTTTTTAACCAGTCAATTCAATTTCTCAACCGATCAGACATTTCAGGGAAGGAAGTGAGAGGAGAGAGATGCTAAAACAAAATTCTATTACATCCTCTATATATATTCCTTCTATTACAATTCCGTTACAATTTTATTTTTAATTTAATTTTACTACAACACGTACACCGGTATAATTTTCTGTTACAGTTTACAATTCCTTCAATTATATGTAGATCAGCGTTACTCGATGTCGATTATTACGCTCGCACAAAAGTATAGTAAACGGCCAACTTCTCCTTAATTTTGAGTCCATTAATATGATAGATTCACAGACTAATGTCCTGAAATGAGCATTTGAGAAATTATATCCGTATAAAAAAATCATTATGATAGATAATAGATAAATGAAATGATTTGATGAAAAAACACAAAAATAATTGAAAAAACTAGATGGAAACACGAATGAAATGACCTAGTAACGAAACACAATCATAGATGAAAAAAAAAAAACTAATTCATAACTTCATTTGAATAAGAAATTGTGATAATTTGGACTTATTTTCCTAAAAGAATAGGTTTATGTAACATTTTTTCATTTAAATAATTTGATAGATTATATACAAATATACAAAAAGAATCATAAAATTAAAATTTATTATTTTGAGAAACAAAGAAAATAATTAAATGACATCAATAGTTTCATGGTAAAAAAATTTGTGATAATTTAAAAAAAAAAAAGTTTTTGGTTGATTTCTTGAAATAAAATAAAATAATAGATGCATGTGAGTACTTTTTTTGTTGTTGAATAAATATTTAAGAGAATTTATTTGATGGGGATACAAATTCTCAAACGCAGGCCCGACTCCCGAGACTGAGAAGGTCCAACTAGGTCCTAGCCGACCCTAAAGGCCGAACCCCTATCAGACGACCCCTTTATGTGTAGTCATTAACTGACTCAGAGAGACCTCTGATCTCTACTGACATCACCATGCTGATGTCATTCTTAGGGATGTTACTCCATCCAATCCATCTCCCATAATTCTTCTCGGAGAGGCCCACCGACCCTATCCCTCACTGCAAAGCGAGCCAACCCAACCAACCTCTCCTTTTCATCCTTCTTGAAGCACAGCAAGGACCATCGGCGGCTGAGGTAACAGCGGACCGGGCCAAGGTTACGCATCCTCAAAGCAAGCTTGATCGGCTCAAAATGACGCATATCACTCATCAACTTTTCAAATGTTTCTAAGTTCAGGCTGTTAACTATGTTCTCCGTGTCCTCCTTATCATCAGTTTCCTCTGATAAGATTACGATAGAATCGTAATATTTGCTTACCTACCTCAAGAATATCTCTGCACATATTTAGCTTAATCCTTTCCTCTAATTGTATATTGTAATATATATAATTGATCCTAATTGATTGTAATTTGTGTAATTGTAGGATATAATCTCCATGATATTAGGCATACTCTCACATGCTTGTAACTATATATATTGACTTAATTAATAAGAGTAAATCATCCTGAAACCATATACAGTTCATCCTCCTCTTCACCCTGACCACTGTTGACCCTTATCACCCGTAAGCCAACCTCATCTTGACTCAGGGGCAGCAATGGTCGTGAATTTTTTAACCAGTCAATTCAATTTCTCAACCGATCAGACATTTCAGGGAAGGAATTGAGAGGAGAGAGATGCTAAAACAAAATTCTATTACATCCTCTATATATATTCCTTCTATTACAATTCCGTTACAATTTTATTTTTAATTTAATTTTACTACAACACGTACACCGGTATAATTTTCTGTTACAGTTTACAATTCCTTCAATTATATGTAGATCAGCGTTACTCGATGTCGATTATTACGCTCGCACAAAAGTATAGTAAACGGCCAACTTCTCCTTAATTTTGAGTCCATTAATATGATAGATTCACGGACTAATGTCCTGAAATGAACATTTGAGAAATTATATCCGTATAAAAAAAATCGTTATGATAGATAATAGATAAATGAAATGATTTGATGAAAAAACACAAAAATAATTGAAAAAACTAGATGGAAACACGAATGAAATGACCTAGTAACGAAACACAATCATAGATGAAAAAAAAAAAACTAATTTATAACTTCATTTGAATAAGAAATTGTGATAATTTGACTTATTTTCCTAAAAGAATAGGTTTATGTAACATTTTTTCATTTAAATAATTTGATAGATTATATACAAATATACAAAAAGAATCATAAAATTAAAATTTATTATTTTGAGAAACAAAGAAAATAATTTAATGACATCAATAGTTTCATGGTAAAAAAATTTGTGATAATTTTAAAAAAAAAGTTTTTTTGTTGATTTCTTGAAATAAAATAAAATAATAGATGCATGTGAGTACTTTTTTTTGTTGTTGAATAAATATTTAAGCGAAATCTATTTGATGGGGATAAAAATTTCCAAACGCATAGGCCCGACTCCCGAGACTGAGAAGGTCCAACCGGGTCCTAGCCGACCCTAAAGGCCGAACCCCCTATCAGACGACCCCTTTACGTGTAGTCATTAACTGATTCAGAGAGACCTCTCCATTACTCCATCCTTTCCCCCCATAAATATCCCACTTAGGGTGGGGAAGGCTGGAAGGGGGATTCATTCACACATATTACCCTCTCTATCTCTCTTATCTCCCTAAATATCTATATTCAGTCATATATTTTACTGACTTGGGCGTCAGAGGCTCCGCCCCGGGATTCCCCGGGCCCGGAGTTCACCTTGCAGGATCACTGTCGGCACGCATCCGAAGCCGAGGAGAACCGCGAAGCCCAAGGTCCGGGACCGTTTTTATTCCGAAACACTATTTATGCGACTTATTATCTGAATTAAATTGCACTTAAATCTCATAATAATCCAAATTTTAGGTATCATATTCTCAAACTAAAGTCATTGGAAATTAACATGTTATTTATAACATGTTACAAGTATATATAATTGATCATATTCTAATTTGTTTTGTCAATTAAAAAAATAACTGACATAATCTTAGTAAATATTTCAATTGTTCTCTCTCTTTCCTAATTATCTTGCTGTAGTCTTCTCTATTTCAATTCTTCTCTCTCCTCCCAAATTATCTCGCTGTAATCTTCTCTCTTATCAATTTGTTCGCCGACCCTTTCTCTCAGACAACACATTTTTTCAAAATTAAGTTTTTCAATTCTCAAACCCTCCCGCCTAACCTACTCTCTGTTTTGACACATCCTGATATGCTTAATTTGTATCGTCTTTCCTTCTTACTTTACTTGTTTTTCATTAGTTTAATCTCTTTTAGAAGCGGTTTTTGTGCTACTAATGTCTTCTCTAAAGATATTTTGTGTTTCTAGGTTCGTATGGCAAGAACGCGGCCTTTGGAGCCCATTTCTACGTCGTAAGGACCTATTCCGAGTCACGAGATATCCATAGGGCGAAGGAAAAGCAAGAAGAAGTCGACCCGGGAAGCTACATGGTCGTGTAGTAGGCCGTGAAGTAAAGACGAGAGGACGAAGCGAGCTGTAGGACTCACGACCGTGAGGGCCCCCTACACGGCCGGGACGACACTGCTTCTCCCACACTTCGACGATTCACTTCCCTACCCTATAAATACCCCTCTTGTATTGTTTTAGGCAGGAAACCCTAGATATAAAACTCTCATCCTTAGCTTAATCTCTCCTTAATCTTTTCTTTATCTTAGCATGATCTTAACAAGTTACTTGTGTATTATTGGAATTCTTGAAGAATCTATCAATCTTGACAACATTTGTAGAGGTTTTTGGATTTTTTTTCTTCTATGCAAGTTTCACTCTTTTCATTCATCTTCTAGTGGGTATAATCTTTCTTCCCTCTTTTCTCCTAATCTTTCATTGTTAGTAAAGTTTCAATCTTTATCTTCTGTTGATTGTTTCTCCTTGTTTGCTCTTCATAATGAATGAGTTTGCTTTTGTGTTTGTTTCTCTAGCTTATGTTAGTTTCAACTTAATCATGTGTGAGTAGATTCTTGTGGGGTTAGTAGGAGAATTAGGTGTTAATCATGGGTGATTAAGGTTGATTGTCGGTAAAGGTTGAATCTTTGTTGCTTATCTCTTGTTATGCATGCTCAAAGTTTGATGAAATGTTTGCTAGGTGATAGTGGCCAATACTACTCTTGCTTCTTTCATTCTTCTTGTTGTATGCATGATTGATGGTTAAATCCTCATGGTTTGGGTAGCTTCTTGCATGAGTTTTCGGGTTCGTTTTTGTCGCGAGAGCGCGGACTTACCTTAGCGACTAGGTGACACCTTTATCCTCGATCTCCCCACTAGCCTAATACATCTATGAACCCGACTTAACCCTACTCTTTCCCTTATTGAATTTTTCATCATCTTAGCTATTGTTCTTGTTGTTTGTTGTTTTAATTTAGTCTTAATTGAATCGGTTAGTTTACGTTAATCTTAGTTTCTAGCCTTTGTTCAACCCAAAAATATTCTCCTCCATTGTTTCTTGTGACTTGGTCTTATCTTTAGGTGAACCTTGGTCTAACCTTTTCCATCTCCGTGGACCGACCCCGCTTGCCCTTACTATCTAGTCTAGGTTTGTGGGTTTTATTTGGTGTTGGGGTTCACACCATCACATCCTAATGTTCATTTTAACTCATAGACTATGTTACTTTGATTCATACAATGTGTTACTGTAATTCATGTACTGTGTTACTTTAACTCGTAAAATTTGTTACGTTGCATAATAGTCTCTTGCAAACATAGGAGTTCCAATTAACCAAAATAATAATGTTTGTTTTTATTAAGAATACTCCAAAACAAAAAGTGGTACAAGAGTTCCAACTGAATCAACTCCGTTACAATTCCAATGTTTAACACCTGTTACTCATAATCTGTGTTATTGGTTTGGTCATTTGCCTTGTGATCAATAGAATAGGAGCTTGAGCCTTGTTAATGACATTTCATTTGTTAAATTATTTTTTAACTTTTCAAAAGATAAATTGTGTAGATACAGAGATTCGAACCCGAGTCACTTGTATGAAATATTGTCAATACAACCAACTCTACCACTTTCTATTTCATGTTACTTATCATTGCAAGATTTGTATTATATCTAAACTATTTTTCAAAACTTTCAAGTATTATAAAGAAAATAATAGCGTAAAATATGAATTAATTTATAGAGAAAATAATAGCGTAAAATGTGATTTAATTTATAAATTTAAAAAATGTCGGAATTTTTTTTTGTGCCCCCCTAGGGAGAAATCCTAGGTCCGCCACTGTTGTAACTCATTAAGTATGTTACTCTAACACATAATGTGTGTGTTACTCTAACTCAATCTTACTCCAATAAAAGATGTTACTCTTAAGGAACGGATATTGGTAAATCAATCAAACTCATAAACTGTGTTACTGTAACTTACTCAGTGTGGTACTCTAAAGAATAATGTATGTTACTTGATGGAGGGATTTGTCGTGAATCCCAACACCAAGTAACCAACCAACCTAAACTAAGTAGTTAGGGTAAGTCGAGTCGATCCAAGAGGACGGAAAACGATTAAACTAAAGTTCGCCTAGAAACGAGACTAAGTCATAAGAGAACAAGGGAGGAGAATTTGTTGTGGGTTTATTGACTAAAATATGACTAGACTAGGATGCAAGATTAAACAAACTAAAGCAATGAAGGAAACGAAAGCTATGACTATAGATGCGAAGAATTCGATAAGGAAAAGAGTAGGCGTAGGTCGGGTTCAAAGATGTAATGAGCTAGTAGGGAAATCGAAGGTATCGGCGCCATCTAATTACTAAGGTAAGTCCGCACTCTCGCAACAAGAACAAACCCGAACACATTTTTAAGGGGGTCTGGTCTTGTTCGATCTGGTCCCCTTTAAACTGGTTCAGTCTCCCGGATTGTATGTTTGGGTTAAGCGGTCTTCTAGTCTATCCGATCCGGTCCGGGTTTGGTGGGCTAGCTAAGTCATATCTGATGAGTATCATTAGATTGGGGTCGGCTGCCCGATACCAGTCGCCTGTCAGGCAGGCCCAGGGGCACGCCCACCAGGTTCAAAAAGCCAGTCCCTGGCAAGAAGACAAGACAGGCGCAAAACGCTAAGTATGACAGTCAGCCGCCGAGACCACAGGCTGACACAGCCTGCTGGAACCTGACGACCGTTGCACGAAGTCAGCCTGCCCTGGGGGACACCTTGGTTGACAGGGTCAGAACCCCCCAGGGGCCCTCCCGTCATTTCCCCTAAGGTAATTAGGAATGGGTGGATAGGAAGCCTCCACTTGTCACTTCCTCATCCACCCATTCTTCTCCCACTTCTCTTTCTTATGGAAAGGTATAAATACTCAACCTTCTTCCACAAGAAGGGGGTTGGATTTTCTCTCTCTAGACTCTTACTCCTAAAAACGCCACCTAGTTCCTCACGAGCTAGGTTCGTCAAGGCATTTCACGGACTGACTTAGGCATCGGAGAGAGTTTCCTCGGACAACCTCCGAGGCCCTGTGCGTTCATTGTGCAGGGAGCAGGCCAATTCCGCCGGGAAGGTCCGATCAAGGGAGTGAGAGAAAGGGGAGACTGAGGGAAATCAAACGATCAGTCGTTCACCATTAACCCAATTATACAGCCCGGATCCAAGGCCGGGTAAATTGTTTCCGTGACCGGAACAATTTGGCGCCGTCTGTGGGGAACTTACGGTTGTGCTCACGAGTTACCCACTAAAATCAACCACTCATAATCACAAAACTAAAACAATCATGCCAGAAATTGTTGATGCCAGTGCAGGAACGGGTCCTACGGTCCCACCGGTGACCCCCCTGTATGGTATGCCGCAGTCGGAGAGAGTTCCTCCTGCCACGATCCTAGGGGTAGGTGGAACCAGTCTCCTCGGTGGACCTAACACTGCGGTAACGCCTGAGCTGGGGGCACCCCCACGACACGCTCTTAATCTGACCCCAGCTCAGATGGCGCAGGCAGCCGCTTTCTTCTCCGCGATGCTGAACCAGGAGTTCACTCCTGAGGACTTGGTAGGCAGGGTCGCATCGGCTCCCAGGCAACCATCCCCAATCAGCAGGGATGAGGCCGGGGGCACGAGGCGGACCGCCGCCAGAAATGCCCAGAGGAAAGCGAGGAGGACGGCTCAAGCGTATGCGCATGTGCAAAGGCGCATTACTACTGGCGATCCAGAGCCACCTGTCCAGCAGGCGTTCTCCATTCACACGACAGAATCAGCGTCTGGAGGACAGGGAGGCTTATCCCGGGGATTACAGGAGCGCATGAGGCCCAGGGAGCCCATGTCAAAACGCTTGGGAGAAAAACCAGGCGGAGTTTTCTCCAGGCTAACGCCTGCAGCCAAGGAACAATCGGCCCCCGGCTTATCCCAAAGCCTGCAATCCAGGCTCAACCGGGGACAACCGCTCGAGTCCAGGTACCATCAGGGTGAGAACCTCTGCCACTCCCAGAGGAAGAGGCCCAGGCAGACCTCCCCAGAAACAGAGGATGAAGCAGCCAGCAGACCGCCACCAAGGCACCGCTCCCCCAGTGCGAGGAAACCGACCCATAAACAATGGGAATCTCACGGTAACCAGTCTGGGGAAAGCAGGTCACGACTGGTAGGCAGGCCCACAAAAACCCCGCTGCACCCTGAGGTACAAGAGTACCCCATTCCAAAAATCAAAATGCCCACCATCAAATTTGACGGGACGACAGATCCTGAAGACCACCTGGCAGCCTTTGAGAGCCACATGGGCATGTACGACGTAGATGATGCCATCTGGTGCAAGGTTTTCCCAACCACCCTGGTAGGGCTCGCACAAGGATGGTTCAGAGACCTCCGCCAGGGGTCAGTCAGATTCTTCATAGAGTTGGCTGAGATCTTTCTCGAGCAGTATGCCGGAAATAAGAGAAGACGCCTCACCCGTTTCGATCTCATGACCCTGAAACAGAAAAAGGGTGAGGGTGTGAGGGAATACATGAGAAGATTTGATCTATCCTACCAGCAGGTCAGGGAGATCGATGATTCCACTGCCGCCTACGCCCTGACAATCTCCCTACTTCCAGGGGAGATGAAAAACCAGATGATCAGGGCCCAGCCAGAAACCCTGGCCATGGCCAGGAAGATTGCGGAAGGGTTCATTCTGCAGGAGGAGTTCCACGGCCTGACGGATACCCCTGCAGGCCAAACAAGGCCTCAAGGGGGACCGCAGGGTGGAAGGGGCAGAAGTGAGCCAGGCAAGCAAAGGGAAGAGGGAGACACTCCCAAGAAAGAGCGCACAGTCTACCAGCCCAGATTCGACAGTTACACTGCCCTGAACAAATCCAGGGCGGAGATCTTCGAACTGGAAAAAGAAACTGCTAAATGGAACCGCCCGAACAAACCTCGCAGCCCGAAAGGAGACCCCAAGAAATTCTGCACTTTCCACGACTGCATAGGCCATACCACCGAGGAATGCCGTCACCTGAAGGACGAAATCGAGAAGTTAATCAGGAACGGATGGTTAGCCAACTACGCAGCTAAGAATAAGTCTCAGAAGGAAGTGCCCGAAAAACCCGAAGGGTCAGTGCAGAATCGCATGGTGTATGTAATTTCAGGGGGCACTGAGGGCCAGCTCAGTCGAAGAGGCCAAAAAAGACAAATGCGTGAACTAAGGAACCAGATCTGCTATGCTGAGAAAGCAGGGAGTCCAAGGGGAGTGACATTAAGCATCACCCCTGATGATGCAGGGCGCGTAGTGTACCCGCACAGTGACCCCTTGGTGCTGTCCCTAGAGATCAGCAACCACATTGTGCGGAGGTGTATGGTAGACACAGGCGCGTACACAAATCTACTGTACAAGGACGCCTTCGAGAAAATGGGCCTGGAAAAAAGGCACCTGCGACCTGCTCCCGGATCGCTGTACGGATTCAGTGAGGCAGGCGTGCTGCCCATGGGAGTCATAGATCTGCCCGTAACCTTTGGAGAAGGCTCTACTGCCAGAAATGTCAGGGCAACCTTTGTTGTTGTGGATGCAAGATCTGCCTACAACGCCCTAATTGGCAGAGCCACCCTGGACGAAATCGAGGCGGCCATCTCCATCAGGGCTCTCACCATAGCGTATGTCACTGATTTTGGGCTAGAAGGAAAGGTGCGTGGGGACCAGGAGTCAGCCAGACAATGCTACTCCGTGGCCCTACAAGAGCACGAAAAAGAAAGGAAAGGAAAAAGGAAGGCTGATAGTTCCCCCAGCAGGGAAGGCGAAATCCCAGCCGAACACCCAGCGTCCGACCACCTGGAGCCAGGGGGCGAAAGCATGCTGGTAGACTTGGAGCCAGGTAGGCAGGTCCTGATAGGAGCCGACCTGGAAAAATCCTACCAGGCTGAACTGGTCAAACTGCTAAAAGAAAACAAAGACGTATTCGCCTACTCGGCAGACGAGATGCCCGGCGTTGATCCATCATGCATCGTTCACAAGCTGAATGTAAGCACGGATGCTCGCCCTGTAAAACAGAAGAAACGAAATATGTCCGCGGAAAAAGACGCAGCAATCAAGGAAGAAATTGACAAACTCTTGAAAGCAGATTTTATTGAGGTCTGTGATTACCCAGAATGGTTGGCGAATGTAGTTATGGTTAAAAAATCGTCAGGCGCATGGAGAATGTGCGTGGACTTTACAAACCTCAACAAGGCCTGCCCGAAAGACTGCTATCCGCTCCCCAGAATCGACCAACTGGTAGACTCCACCAGTGGTTATTCCATGCTGAGCTTCCTAGACGCCTTTTCAGGGTATCATCAAGTATACTTGTGGCAGCCAGACAGGGTGAAGTGCGCGTTCATCACCAGTTCAGGCACCTACATGTACAAGATGATGCCATTTGGGCTTAAAAATGCAGGGGCTACATACCAGCGATTGGTTGATAAAGTGTTTGAAAAACAAAAAGGCAGAAACATCGAGGCTTACGTTGATGACGCCATCGTAAAAAGCAGAGAAGACAGAGAGCACCTAATAGACCTGCAGGAGACCTTCTGTTCTCTGCGCACCTACAAAATGAAACTCAATCCAAAGAAGTGTACATTTGGAGTCCGCTCCGGCAAATTCCTGGGGTTCTTGGTCAGCTCTCGGGGGATAGACGCCAACCCTGAAAAAATTCAGGCAGTTCTAGACCTTCCTGAGCCCAAGACCATTAGAGACATCCAGCGCCTGACGGGCCGCATGGCCGCCTTAGCACGGTTCGTCACCCGATCAGCAGACAAGGCCACTCCTTTTTTCAAGATTCTGAAAGGGAACAAACAGTTCAAGTGGGAGAACGAGCAGAAAGAGGCCTTTGAGCAATTGAAGGACCATCTTAAGAGGCTCCCCACCCTGGCAAGACCAGTAGCAGGAGAAAAACTTTTTCTCTACATTGCAGTGACCAATATAACTGTCAGCGCGGTCATCTTACGAGAAGAGGCAGGCGCCCAGCAACCTATATACTTTGTAAGTCATGCGCTGGGGGCAGCTGAAAAGAATTATCCGATGGTCGAAAAAGCCGCCTACGCAGTCATAATTGCTGCCAGGAAGCTCAGACCTTACTTTGACGCGCATCCAGTCGTAGTCCTCACCGACCAACCCCTGGAGAAGGTGTTGGAAAAATTTGAAAAATCAGGGAGATTGTTGAAGTGGGCAATTGAGCTGAGTGGACTAGGTATATCTTACCAGCCGAGAACAGCCATCAAGGCCCAAGCCTTGGCAGATTTTCTGGCTGAGTGCTCCCATTCAGGGGAGAAAGAAACCCCTGCCGAGGAATGGATCGTGCATACTGACGGATCCTCGACAGCCAATGGCGCAGGCGCAGGCGTCGTGCTAATTAGCCCAGGAGGGGCTGACTTTGAGCATGCTCTCAGATTTGTTTTCCCAGCATCAAACAATGAAGCAGAGTACGAAGCAGTACTCGCAGGCGTCAGGCTAGCTAAAGCCGCAGGAGCAGAACGAATTGTCCTAGCGACAGACTCCCAACTCATCGCCAACCAAATCAATGGAGAATACGAAGCAAGAGACCAAGCAATGGCCACATACCTGGAGATGGTGAAGGGAGAGTTATCCGGCCTAAAATCATATGAGGTCAAACAAATCCCCCGATCCCAGAACAGCAGAGCGGACGCCCTGTCAAAACTGGCAAGCTCTAGTCTACAGGACATCCGGAGATCAGTATGGGTCGACGTTTTACACGAAAAGTCCACCAACCCCTTACAGGCGGTTAATACTGTGGAAAAAGAGCTAGAAAGCTGGATGACTCCCTTCATCCAGCACAAGAAGCATGGTATCTTACCATCAGACTCATCACAAAAAAGGAGGATACAGGCTAAAGCAGCCTGGTTCATACTCATTGATGAAGAGCTTTACAAGAAGTCTTTTACTTATCCCCTGCTCAAATGCCTGCGGGCGGATCAGGCCGCTGAGGTATTGGAGGATATCCACTCAGGGATTTGTGGGCATCACATTGGTGGGAGATCGCTGGCCCACAAGGCCCTCAGGGCAGGCTACTACTGGCCTACCATGCTGGCAGATGCCAAGAGCCTGACCCAGAAATGCAGAAAATGCCAACTCTTTGCCCCATCGATCCATGCCCCGGCCCAGGAGCTCAGGCCAATCCTATCTCCCATCCCCTTCGCTCAATGGGGGATGGACATTCTAGGACCCTTCACGGTGGCCACAGGGGGCAGAAAATTCTTGATTGTCGCCATAGACTACTTCACCAAGTGGGTGGAAGCCGAAGCAGTGCCCAACATCACTGAGCCGGCGGTCAGGAAGGTGGTCTGGCGAAATATCATCACCAGGTTCGGTCTACCAAAGATGTTGGTATTTGACCACGGCAGGCAATTTGATAATGAACCGCTGAGAGCCTGGCTGGAAAGCCACAACATCTCAGTCGCCTATTCAGCCGTCTGTCATCCTCAAACCAACGGACAGGCGGAAGCAGCCAACAAACAAATTTTGAACGGACTGAAGAAAATGGTGGATGACTGCAAGGGTAGGTGGGCTGACGAACTCCCCAGCATACTCTGGTCAATCCGAACTACCAGAAAGGAGTCTACAGGTCAGACCCCGTTTGGTCTGGTATATGGAGCAGAAGCATTATTACCAATTGAAGCAAGGATCCCCTCTCTACGCTCCCTGCAGTACGCCCAGGCGGAAAACGAGGCTGCAATGGTCGAAGCCCTAGACCTGGTGAATGAGTTAAGGGAAGAAGCCAGTACCAACATCGTTGCCTACCAGCAACGAATGAGGAAAGCCTTCAACACCAAAGTACGACAGAGGAATTTCCAGATGGGCGAACTGGTTCTGAGAAAGACACAGGCGATTGGAAAGTCAAGAGAACATGGAAAGCTGAGTGCCAACTGGGAGGGTCCATACCAAGTGACTCGAGTTCTGGGACCAGGCACATACAAAATCGCCAACCTTGAAGGGCAAGAGCTGCATGCTCACTGGAATGCAGACACTTTGAAAAAATACTACGTCTGAACAAAATGCAAGGATAGTTTTTATTTTTTTTGCTAAAAAACGGCGGAGGACGGTCAAAAGAGTGTCGACGGCTCCGACCACCTAAAAATGTTACAATTTTACAAAGAAATGAAGGATATTCAGATTTATACTCGTTGTCTGTTCACACTCGCGTTCTTCACACACAAACGAGCAGGGGGCAATAGGGGGAGGCCCCCCTGTTGCCAAAAATCAGGAAAAATGACCCCCCCAGCAAAAATCCGAAAACCACCCTGCCTACCTCTGGGCAGGCAGGGGGCAGGCCCCCTGGACTTTGGACAAAAGCCAGGGACAGGCCAGATTAACAAGGACTGGGGGCAAGCCCCCCAACCTTGTATAAAAAACGCAAGAACCACCCTGCTTACCTCTGGGCAGGCAGGGGGCAGGCCCCCTGGACTTTGAACGAAAAGCCATGGACAGGTCAGGCTAACAAGGATTGGGGGCAAGCCCCCCAACCTTGTATAAAAAACGCAAGAGCCACCCTGCTTACCTCTGGGCAGGCAGGGGGCAGGCCCCCTGGACTTTGAACGAAAAGCCAGGGACAGGCCAGGCTAACAAGGACTGGGGGCAGACCCCCCAACCTTGTATAAAAAACGCAAGAGCCACCCTGCTTACCTCTGGGCAGGCAGGGGGCAGGCCCCCTGGACTTTGAACGAAAAGCCAGGGACAGGCCAGGCTAACAAGGACTGGGGGCAGGCCCCCCAACCTTGTATAAAAAACGCAAAAGCCACCCTGCTTACCTCTAGGCAGGCCGGGGGCAGGCCCCCTGGACTTTGAACGAAAAGCCAGGGACAGGCTAGGCTAAACAAGGACTGGGGGCAGGCCCCCCAACCTTGTATAAAAAACGCAAAAGCCACCCTGCTTACCCCTGGGCAGGCAGGGTGCGGCCCCCTGGACTTTTGATCAAAAGCCAGGGGCATGCTATGGCAGGCGATTAAACAAATAAGAAAAGAATCCCTGAATTTTAAAGCAGTTGGCCGTAAAAAGCGAAGAGAAATATTCTACGAGTAAAACCCATGAAAGGTGGAAAGGTCTTTACAAAGGTTAAAGAAGAAAAAACAAAGTGGCGAATATTACAAACAAAATAGCCATAAGCACTGGCTTAGCATGGAAAGATAAAAGCTTTTATAAGAAAAGAGGAGCATCACGTAGCATCCTGGTGAGCGTCAGCATCTGCCTCAGGCTGCCTGGTCACCCGAGCTTCATTCTTAGCGGCATAGAGACTCCGGAAGGAGTCCTCATCAAAGGTAGGGAACATCTTCCCTATCACCTCCATTACCAGCTCCAGAGAAGAGTTAGCACCACTCGCAAAACTGGCATCCACTGCAGCCTCAGTCTCCTCAGCCAGGGCCTCTTTCTCTTTCGTCCATTCCCCCTTAGCCTGTTCAAAAGTCGACTTGGCCTTTGACAGCTGCTCCTCCAAGTCAGTCACTCTCCCCTTCAAGTGCCCCATCTCGGCCAAAGATAGATTGGCTCGGTCCAACGACTGCCGGCTCTCCTTCAGATCAGCCTCTAGCTTGGAAACCTCCTTCACAGCCATTTCCCCCTGCAGCCTCCATTGATCAGCCTGCTTCTTGGCCTCCTCCAACTCTCCCTCTTGCCTTGTCATTTTATCTTTCAAAGAGCTTATCAAGGAGACGTCCCTTTCTATCATGGCCAGGCGATCGGGAGGAGGAGCCCCAGGGGTAAATGTTAGCTCCTCATCACTCAGGCGGCTGAGAGCCGCCAGTTCCGCAGATGCCAGCATAACCTTAGAGGTACGCTGGATATATTGAAGCACTTGATGAGAAGTGGAAGTCACCATCTTTGTAAGGCGGTCGGCCAAGACAGCTCCGGAGTCAGAAAGCAAGCCTGATACATCCATACTATCACCAGCCGTGTAATGGAACTCTACATTTTCCTCCGGGAAGGGAGTGCCCCTCACCATATATAGGGCGTCAATATAGGGCCCCTCACCATGGAAAAGGCAGGTCCAGGTGTAAGCTACTAGGGATCTAATGGCAGTTGCAGTCAGTTGGGCGATGA
Organism: Agrostemma githago; assembly: GCA_958450325.1. Taxonomy (NCBI): domain Eukaryota; kingdom Viridiplantae; phylum Streptophyta; class Magnoliopsida; order Caryophyllales; family Caryophyllaceae; genus Agrostemma; species Agrostemma githago. Next base: position 71,852,090 of record OY288247.1, on the reverse strand, counting down.
CAACGTTCATCCTCCTAAAAGTTTCCTCCAGGAAGGGGTGTAGCGGGAATCGCAGGCCAAATTCCAAGGCCTTATGATAAACCGCCACGCATCCCTCTGGAGGACAACACACTGTGTCCTTCTCCCCAGGGACTACAACCGTGTATCCTTCCCCGAAGTTGTAAAATTGCTCAATGGCCTTAGCAGCGTTACTTTCCAAGATCAGGTCTCTATTTTTGGCCTCAGGATAGGTCTTTAAGGGGACCACGTACTTTTCCTTGTCCAAGAAGTAGGCTTTACCCCTCTCCCTGCGGATGAGGGGGCCGGCGACCCTGGAAGGATCCACCTCCATGGCCTCATCGTCGGAGTCAATCACGTCAAAGGGAGCTGGCTCGGGTGACTCGGCACCCTCCCCCCTGTGATAATCGTCCTCCTCCCTGGGGCCAACCCCGGAGGAGGAAGCTATATCCCGTCGGTCACCGTCACCACCACTAGATCCCCCGAGCAAAGAATTAAAAGAAAGGGGACGGACTCGCGACATATTGGCTACGGAAGGGAAAAAAAGAAGTGAAAGATTTAAAGTTCTAACCTAAGGACGCCGATAAAGTCGCCGGAGACAGTGACAAGAGGTGTTCCTTGCTCCTCGAAAAACGCTCGGCAGACGAAGAAGATTCAAGAAGTATTAAGGGGTGTGAAGTATCAAAGAAGAGTAAAAGAAGAAAATGAAGGGAGAGAAGGGTGTATATAAAGCCCAAGAAGTTCAAAAGGCGGCCCCCTGACAAAACCCTCAATAGTCGTCCACGTGTCGCATACTGAACACCTGCTGTTCATCCTTCCCGAAAAAGGGCCTCGAAAGACAAAATGTCAAAAAAAAAAAAAGGCACACAAACGCGTCGCCTGAATTTCATTTCATTAAATTTTACAAAGGAAAATTACATTCAGTGCCCGGCAAAGAAAAGAAAACATACAAAGGCCCAAAAAAAAAAAAAAAAAAAAAATCCGGCCTGACAGAAATTAAACACCCTGCCACGCAGGTCTAGTCATCACCCAAATCTGGAGAATAATCCCCAGGGCTGCCTGGACTCCCGAGAGCCGAGCCCCAGTCCCAGTGGTCATCAGAAGCTCCGTCTTCATCCTTGTCGCTCAGACAACCAAGATCCTCGCTGTCATCAGAGTCGTGACTGCTATCCTCCCAGTCCCTGCCAAAGGGAACGGCCCGGGATTCGTCACAGGTGCGACAACCTGTCTTCTTTACAGGCGAAGAGGGACCTGACGCCAAGGAGGAATCAGTGTCAGAAAGGTTAGGGTAAAATTGTTCAGGGTGCAGCCATGGAAAGCACTCATGGCACCCCCTGTCAAAACAGCCCCCTCCCTGGGAGCAGCGCCTAAACCTAGGCGCAGCAGGAGGCGAGGACCTCCTAGGGCGTTTGCCCATCCTAACAGAGGCCTTCTGACTCCTCCGGCGGAAATGAAATTGTGAACAGCGACTCCGGCGAACAGCTAAGTAAGCGGCCCGAGCATATCGGAGCCTCCAAAACCCTCTAAAGATGAAGGTAACATGTCTGACTCCACGGCGAGTTACGCTTTTCTTGGTCCAAGCCATGTTTAAGACAAAGAAAACGGAAAGATTGAAGATGGGTTGAAACACAAATGATAAAGGAAACTGAGGTTTTTATACAAAAGAAAGCGCAACATTAATGAACGCTCCAACCACCCTGGAAGGAGAGCCACCAATCAGGAACTCTTCACGGTTCCCCAAAATCCACCCAGAAGAGAAGTGCAATCATTACAAAAGCACTCTCACCTCTTTGCATACCTGACATGAGCAGTGCGAAGTTCCTTGGGAAGGCGCGAAACATTAAATGCTGCAACAGACATGGAAGTCAACCTCCCACCAAGCAAGGGTCGCCAGCAGAAGGAAAGCCTTACTCTCCCTCTACTAACGAGGGCCAATTGATTGGGGTCGGCTGCCCGATACCAGTCGCCTGCCAGGCAGGCCCAGGGGCACGCCCACCAGGTTCGAAAAGCCAGTCCCTGGCAAGAAGACAAGACAGGCGCAAAATGCTAAGTATGACAGTCAGCCGCCGAGACCACAGGCTGACACAGCCTGCTGGAACCTGACGGCCATTGCACGAAGTCAGCCTGCCCTGGGGGACACCTTGGTTGACAGGGTCAGAACCCCCCAGGGGCCCTCCCGTCATTTCCCCTAAGGTAATTAGGAATGGGTGGATAGGAAGCCTCCACTTGTCACTTCCTCATCCACCCATTCTTCTCCCACTTCTCTTTCTTATGGAAAGGTATAAATACTCAACCTTCTTCCACAAGAAGGGGGTTGGATTTTCTCTCTCTAGACTCTTACTCCTAAAAACGCCACCTAGTTCCTCACGAGCTAGGTTCGTCAAGGCATTTCACGGACTGACTTAGGCATCAGAGAGGGTTTCCTCGGACAACCTCTGAGGCCCTGTGCGTTCATTGTGCAGGGAGCAGGCCAATTCCGCCGGGAAGGTCCGATCAAGGGAGTGAGAGAAAGGGGAGACTGAGGGAAATCAAACATCAGTCGTTCACCATTAACCCAATTATACAGCCCGGATCCAAGGCCGGGTAAATTGTTTCCGTGACCGGAATATCATTTATATACATATTTTCATCCCCTAATTTTTAGTTTTATCTCGGTTTTCGTGCTTAACTCGTTGATAATGATGCTATATATATACTTTGAATGTCGATACTTCCGTATTTGTGTGTATCTTGTAGATTTGGATGTATTTGGAGCTAATCGGAGCATCATGGAATTGAAAATTGGAGAATTTATACCTAAGCACGGAATCGAAGAAAGAAGATGCGGAATACAGGAAGAAGCAAAGAAAAAAGAAGGAAAAGGACGCGAAACGAGAAGAAAGAACGATTGCCTACACAAGAGTCAACTTCAAACATTCATATCTTGAGTTCTATAACTCTTATGAGAGTTATTAAGGTGGCGTTGGAAATTTATTTCTCTTAGCTCTACAATGGTATATTGCATACTTAATTTGAATAAGTAACGAAGAAATGATAGCCGTTTGAAGTCGAGTGCGCGATGCTGTAACTTACAGCGTGACTCGATCGAGTCATCTACTGGACTCGATTGAGTTGGGTCATTAAATTTGGGCAGGAACATCTCGTCAGGAGACTCGATCGAGTCATTCCTTGGACTCGATCGAGTTGACCTTTTTCCGGGCAGTTAATCTATTTACGCAGATGACTTATTTTGAGCCCAATTTTCTATCTTGTTAAGCTTGTATTAAGACGGGATGAAGATAAACTTTTTTTTTGAATTTGATGAAGACAACCTTTTGATTATTCAATTTTCTTAGTTTTAGTTTACCTTGTTAGAGAGCTTTCTTAGTTTCGACTTTTACATAGATTCAAGATTCAACCTATTTTCTTAATCATTCGGTATTCAATTTCGATTCTTCTTTCAATTCATCGTCTTTTATTTATCGTTCTTTTGTTATTGCTTTCAATTGATTGTTTTTTTTTAATTCTTTTTCATTTATTATTAGTATTTACTTTGATACATCTTAGTATGTTTAGATCCGATTTATTTATTTTTTGTCTGATTAGTTTTATTATGCGTAGCTAATTTACTTTCTAGGATTAAGGGAGGTATGTGCATATTAATAATTAGGAGGGGTTATAATTATATGATTGTTTGTTAATCGCATGAATTATCGCTTGTTTATCATCTTAAATCTGAAAAAGTTGAAAATAAGAAACACGAAAATGATCAGACCCCGATATGATCCAACTCGATTTTAATAACCCGAAAACGGTCCAACAAGAAACTGGCCCAACCCAAACTCGATCTAATTGACACTTTTACCCGGTCTAGTTTTAGATGGTTGGAGTCTTGGGAGAGTGACGGGACTGATGGACTGGAATAGTGGCTTGGAGAGACATTTGAATGGTCCAAATCTCCCTCCTTATCTCCCAAATCCAACCAACAAAACAAAACCTCATCCAAAATAATCTGACTTCCCACCTCTCATTTCCCTCCTTTCTTCCACATCACACACATTTCAATTTCACATTCACTTTCACATTCCTCCTCCTCACACATTGAGCTCTTCATTCATTCTTGATAAGATTTCTAACACTTTCATTCAATCACTTCATTCTCTCAAACCCACACTTCTCTTCTCTTTTCCTGGAGACACACAGAGCTGATCAACAACAACAGCAACAATGGCTTGCTCACTATCCTTCAGCTCCTCAGTGAGCAGCTTCACCACCACGACCACCTCCGCCACCGCAACCTCCGCCACCTCTAACACCACCGCCTCCCCCATCCCCATCCAATGCAACCTCCGCGAGCTCCGCGACCGCATTGGCTCCGTCAAAAACACACAGAAGATCACCGAGGCTATGAAGCTTGTCGCCGCCGCCAAAGTCCGGCGCGCGCAGGAAGCCGTGGTGAACGGCCGCCCTTTCTCCGAAACCCTCGTCGAAGTTCTGTACAACATCAACGAGCAGCTCCAAACAGAGGACGTCGACGTCCCCTTAACCAAAAACCGGCCCGTCAAGAAGATTGCTCTCGTTGTCGTCACAGGAGACCGCGGTCTCTGCGGGGGTTTCAACAATTATATTCTGAAGAAAGCCGAGCAGCGCATTGCTGATCTTCGGAAGCTGGGTGTGGAATACACGATTGTAAGTATCGGTAAAAAGGGGAACACGTATTTCCTCCGTCGCCCTCAGATTCCTGTTGATCGCTATTTCGAGGGGACTAATTTGCCCACTGCCAAAGACGCTCAGGCCGTTGCTGATGATGTTTTCTCCCTCTTCATCTCCGAGGAAGTCGACAAGGTACCCTAGCTCCTTCAATCACAATTCATTTTAATCACTCCTCTCCTGAATTAATATGTTAGTTTAGGACTAATCGTGTTTGTATTATGCTTGAATTATTGTTAGTAGGGGAGAATTTGATTGGATATTGATCAAAGAATTCTCCTAAATTAAGCATAATACTGTTGTGCTAACGCGGGAGGTACGGTTGTGTGTGTATTAAGGTAGAGCTCCTATACACCAAGTTTGTGTCGCTGGTGAAAGCGGAACCTGTGATTCACACATTACTGCCGCTATCACCAAAAGGGGAAATTTGCGACATCAACGGAAACTGTGTGGACGCAGCAGACGACGAGCTGTTCCGACTGACGACAAAGGAAGGGAAGTTGACAGTGGAAAGAGAGAGCGTGAGACAAGAGACAGCGGATTTCTCCCCAATTTTGGAGTTTGAGCAAGACCCGGTGCAAATACTGGACGCGTTGCTGCCATTGTACTTGAACAGTCAGATACTGAGAGCGTTGCAGGAGTCGCTGGCGAGCGAGCTGGCGGCCAGGATGACTGCCATGAGTAATGCTACTGACAATGCCAGTGACTTGAAGAAATCGCTTTCTATGGTTTACAATCGCCGGCGTCAGGCTAAGATTACTGGTGAGATCTTGGAGATTGTTGCTGGTGCCAATGCCTTGACATAAACAGTAATCTTGTTTTCAGTTACTACATATAATTAATTAATTACATTATTATCTATCGCCCAAATGTTATTATGCTCTGGTTTTTGATTTTGGGTAACAACACTTGTTATTATTGTTGGTATAAATGTTGGTGTCATCATCATGTGTATGTTGGACTGTTGATCGCCATTTAATGAACAGCAAGAGAGATTATATGATCCTTGATATAAATCATTTTTTTGTTACCAAGCATGCACGTCTTACTTATCAGTTAGTCAGTTACCACTATCATCTCACGAGTTTAACATCATTGCTCCCTTTATTTCATGGAGTATATTGGTCCTCATTCCAAAGAGTTGATTTGAAATGAGAGTAGTTATTTGGAGGGTAACAAAGTTTGAAATGTGAAGGAAAAAAAAATGAAGTTTGGTGGTTTAGTGATTGAATTGATGATGATACTCCGTAGTTTAAGTTGAATTGAGGACGTGAATGTACTTGTCTTACCTTGGACTACCCAAAATTTTGTTTCTAACGTCAAAATCAAAATGTTACTCCATAATCGGTCACATATTTATTCATTTAAATAGAAAATGTCAACATCACTCGTTCTACAGAAGAACAATACTTTATCATTTTCTATCTAAATAGATACTCGTCTATCTCGTTGATTTGATCTATTATAACATTACGAGTTACAACGGGTATTTACGTAATAAGTAGACTCCCCGCATATAATATATACTCTGGACCTCTTTCCTGTGTTTGTGCGTTAACACCGGCCAATCTGTGGCCGTCTGAACGTGACGAATAAAGAAGCTGCAAAATGTAAGAATATTTTATACTATAATAATATTACGGGATATGTTATATCTTCCTTATTATTATGTTAATATTTTTTCCTCATAATTATGGTCTTATTGGAAATCGAATCTTTAAGAGATATGCTATCACAATAATATCGGACTAAATAAAGAGTCTTTCCATATTTACTCAACCTTGATGGAAGGTCGAGATTACCGTAATCTAAAACCCTAATAGGAACCGGTCCTCTCTCTGCTCATATAATGGAGTCTTCCCCATCAGAAACTCCATGCTTAATGACAACACTTATTACGTTATAGGACAAGACGGAGAAACCATACCTATTAATTATGAAACCGTACTTGGAATTATTATTTGAAGATCATATGAAGACATATTATTATTATTATTATTTCAAGTCGTCTTATTATCGTCTTATTATTTATGAAGTCGTCTTATAGAGATCTAATATCGTTCGTATTAGATTTCGACTTATTCCGTAATGAGGTATGTCTTAATCTCGTCTTAATTAATCTTTTGTGATCTTCATGTTGTTCAAAGATTTATGGGAATTATGTTTTAATTATATCATGTTAATAATATGCTAACATGTGGTATCAGAGCTTAGGTTATTGAACTCATGATTGTCCATTAATTAAAATTGTTATTACAGAATAATGACGTATTAAACATTATAGTATAATAGTATGTGAAATTACTTGTGTTCCGTTTTGCGACTGATTTTATGTAATCACCTTTTGTTACTACTCCATAATAGTCTACACAAATAAATCTCCTTCATGTGTGTACATGTATAGTATGCAAAGCAATTGTAGATTACAAAATCACACAACTATGATGCTAAGTAATTGTTTGTAGTATATATGCATGTCAAATTGGTTTATGCTTTTCCTAGTCCCATTATGTTATTCATGCAATTTGTTTAACTACCTCATCGATTTGTACTACTCGTATATATTATGTGTATATACGTAAATTAGGTTTAATTGTTGATGGTCTTTATGGATTTGCTAATATTAAGTTCAAGTGATTTTTCCATATATATTCAATTCGATCATGTAATGTTTGATGATGAGTAGTTATCTCCTGAATTTTTTACCACGACAAAGTTCTTATTATTTATATGGAATTAATGTAAGTTTAACCTGAAATTGATATCATTATTGTCTTGATTATTCTGTTAAACTGATTTTGTCATGATTATATGATTTACTATATGCATATTGATTGGTATATAGATTAAAGTTTTATTATGAAGTGAATTAAAATTCTATTATTTGAGAAGTAATTTCATGACAATTTGATTATGAATTATGATATACTCCGTATGATTATGTTTTACTGAAACATGGTTTCACCGCATTGATTATGATCATTCGATATAATTCAATCGTTTGATAAAGAATAATGATTTATTAAGTTATAATTTCATATTTCGGTTTTAGATAATGATAATATGAAATTCTTATGGTTAAATTTCACCACAGTGAATTTACAACTAAAGTTCAATTTTGACATAATATTGTCATTATATCGTTCACACATATAAAAATATATATTTACCCACAAGTAGATTATATTGACATGTGTAACATTCTATAGTCATTATATCGTTCACATATAAAAATATATATTTACCCGCAGGTAGATTATATTACCATGTGTAACATTCTATTTATTTAAATATTTTAGTGACTACCCACAGGAGCACTATTATTAAAGATGTGTTGTTTCACATATTGAAGCCTTATTATATATGTTGATTTATTTTATCACAACTAAAATTTACCTAACCAAGTCCAATCTTATGATAACTCTGTTGTTGAGCTTAATGGGACGAACAAACTACTCTGAATGAAAAAAGTAATTAATTTAAGTTCACCTCGAAGTTGACGAAACTGGATACTTGTCTTCGCAAAGACAAGCCAACTGACTTAACTTCTGCAAGTATTGCTCAAATATCCTTCCATGAATTTTGGAAAAGATCTGACAGATTATGTATTTTATTCTTGCGTTGAATAATTGGAACCAACATTAAGACTTAAGAAATCATTGTATGGACTGGAACAAGCATCGAAACAATGATACTTAAAGTTCGATAAAATCATTACAGATTTTAAAGAAAATATCATTGATCTATGCATAAATCACAAGATCAGTGGGAGTAAGTCCATATATTTGATTATGTATGGAGATGATATTTATTAGCCAGTAGCGATCTTGGTTTATTACATTGAACCAAGACTTATGTATTGAAATGGCTAAATAAAGAATATCTTTATGCATCTCTGGTTGGGAACTTAATGTATGCTCAGGTAAACCTGACATTATTGATGCTCACATATAGAAAATTAGATCACCCGCAGGTGACTGATTATTCTGATTCAGATTTTGGAGGATGTAAGTACATAAGACATTGTACTCGCAGTTGCTTTATATCTTCACCATTGAAGCTGAATATGTGGCTTATTATGAGGCTTTAATACAAGGAACATGATTGCATAATTACCGTGATAATAATGAAATTGCAATTTTTTTCTAGCTCCATGAATGATATGATATTTAAGGGATCAAAACACATGAAGCTTACATATCTTTACCGAAGCAAGATGTTAGATTACGAATTAATTAATGAGATCTCCTTTAACGATTCTACACTTGCTATATAATATTATTTCTGTTTTCCAATGTGTATACATTTATTATTGGATGAATGATAACGAAAATATAGTCTTTTTAAGACATTATCTGGACCATTACGTAGAACTCCACTTATGGCCTAACTGTTCATTTCGTTGATGTAGTGGTACATGGAAGTAAACATGTTGCAGATTGACATGTGCACGCCATGACTCTCTTTAACGATTGCATCAGTCAAGGTGCTTATGAACACCGATTTAAAATATCTGTTTTAGCATAGTATGCGCAACTTATATATTCTCTAACGAACATTATAGATGTTCCAATCGACCAAGTGGGAGACTGTAAGAATATTTTATACTATAATAATATTACGGGATATGTTATATCTTCCTTATTATTATGTTAATATTTCTTCCTCATAATTATGGTCTTATTGGAAATCGAATCTTTAAGAGATATGCTATCACAATAATATCGGACTAAATAAAGAGTCTTTCCATATTTACTCAACCTTGATGGAAGGTCGAGATTACCGTAATCTAAAACCCTAATAGGAACCGGTCCTCTCTCTGCCCATATAATGGAGTCTTCCCCATCAGAAACTCCATGCTTAATGACAACACTTATTACGTTATAGGACAAGACGGAGAAACCATACCTATTAATTATGAAACCGTACTTGGTATTATTATTTGAAGATCATATGAAGACATATTATTATTATTATTATTTCAAGTCGTCTTATTATCGTCTCATTATTTATGAGTCGTATTATAGAGATCTAATATCGTTCGTATTAGATTTCGACTTATTCCGTAATTTATGTCATGTTAATAATATGCTAACATAAAAATGATGGAGGTGATAAAGTAGTAGTGCCTGCATGCACACAATCAACATACTCCAGATCGAATAGGCTTTGATCATTGACCATCACTGCTATTACAAGTATTATTTGAAGGGGTTAGTTGTTACTAAAAATCATTGATTCTTTGGTTGATAATTTCAATCATGCTTGATTAAGCTCTTTCTAAAATTCAAACCTCCCAATTTAGTGAATTAAAGCTTATTATTGATGCCATGGTAAGAAATAATACATGCCGATTATAATAATCATACGAGGGATAATATAGTTTCGTCATAGGGGAAAATGTTTTTTTGTTTGCAAGCCCTCAATTATTTGATTTTCTAATTTATATATTTGCTTTTTTTGGAACGATTTTTAACCGGCCATAACTATTAACTTTGACTTAGGAAAACGGTAATTTTTTTTTTCAAACCACACCTCTCGTAAAGACATCAACTCGAAAAAAATATGACCGCTTTCAGAACTTGTAATCGAAAATAATTTTGAGCGATCAAAACATATTTCGTAAAAAAAATATTGACCGACTAAAAATCCTAAGTACATGAATTACAAAATAGTGAATTTTTTTGGCACCAAAGATCTTGTTCCGTTTTTAAAAGTCTCGGAGTTGTACCACTAGAGTTAGATACTCCCTCCTATTCAGAGTATTCCTCCCCAATTTTTTTTTGGGGGAAACCAAGGAGAAGAGTAAAATAATAATAAGGGTGGAGATAAATAGGAGAGATGAATAGAAAGTGGGGTATGAAGTGTAAAAGGTGGGATATAGAGTGAAAAAGTGTTGGGTTTAGATGTGGAGGAAAAGAATAAAGAATTGAAGGAAGAATAAAGAATGATTGAAATTATTTCCAAAAAAGAAAAGTGGAAAGAAAATCAAACTAAGCTCAAAAGGAAAAGTGGGAGGAATACTCTGAATAGAAGGGAGTATGTGAAAATCGAGTTTGTTATAGGTTGGATAAATCATCGATCATGGGCACTACTACTAGGCCATATTCTCCGGCCATATAATGCTGCATGCCACTACTACTAATAGTAATTAACTTGATGGCCAACTAAGCAGGAGCTAATCGAATCATTAAAGAAATCAAGTAAATCAAATATTTTACTCCGTATCATTTTATTAGTGCAACCTCTGCTGCTGGCTATAACCTGCTGGTATTATATAAGAGGGGTTACTACTCTACTGATTTCATATCAACACATTACACATTACACATTACACTATCTTATCTGATCTGATCTTCTATATCAACTTGCTGAGGTTGAATAATTATCAATATATTCCACAAATTAATTAATTAGTAAGAAATCATCATCATCATCATATCATGGTGTAGGCACTAAAAATTTATTAAAGTGCCGGATAAATTAAATTAATTAATTAATTTGAGTTAATACGAAATTTTAACTCAATTTAATTATTTTGTCCCGAGTAAATGAGATATGGATCGATCCGGATTACAAATTGACTTATTTGGATCATTAAACCCGAAAAGAAGACAAATTGAGCCAATGTCACTCATAAGCCCATAAATGGGCCTGTGACTACAAAGTCCACCAAGAAGAATCAAAACTCTATAAATAGAGTCCTTCTCATTCATTTGAAGGGAATTGGAAAATTCTGAAGCAAAGGATCCAGAGAGAAAAAGACAAGAAGTCGCTACAAACTCTCCATCAAATCCGTCGCAAGTCGTCAGAAGATCCAAGACAAATTCAAACATTCAAGGGAGATTCAAGTCCAAGCGACCCTCTCGAGAATAACAAATTACAACGCGTGCAAGGCAGTACAAGTCAGCTACGCACGCGTTCCTCACGTGTACCGCATACACGTGTTCCCTAAACGGCGTTAGAATCAGAGGATACATTAGAGGTTGTACACGAACTTTTGATAAATAATTAATAAAATTTATTTGTTTCCTTGTTTTGTATTTCAGTTAGCTGCGATACAAAATTTGTGGTTACAAATTTTGGTGAACCCGACGTGAAAATCTCTACCTCTCATCTCTACCGCTGAAGCAACTAAGGCAACTTTTCAAGAAGATGTCTACCAATCAAAGCAACACTTTCAACACCCCCAGAAAGACCTACGCTGACGCTCACCAACAATCTGCTGGCATGGTCACCAGGGCGAAGGCGAAGAAGGCTGCCCTCGATGCCGCTGCTGCCAGTCTACGCGCTGCCCACGTCCCCACCAGGCCGCGCAAGATTTCCGCTGCCTCAATTGCTGCCGCCGCCAAAGCCATGATTGCAGCATCCTCTCCTTCCCGCAAGGATGAAGCCTCCAAGAACAACACCGCCTCCCCGCGCAAGCCTAAGGTGTCGCCAAGGAAGAAGGAAGACGCCACTCCTATCAGCGCTTCGACAATGATGGCTAGTGGTTCCAGTATTGAAGACCAAGTCTTGAATCTGACCAAGCTCGTTGAGAACATGCAAAAGGAGAATGAAGAAAAGAACAAGAAGATCGAGGATCTTCAAAAAGAAGTGAGCGAGCTCCGCGAGAAGAAAAACTCCAATGAGCACAGTGACACCGACAAGGACACCGTTCACGAAAGCGACATCGAAAATGAGGATGAAGATGACGAGAAAAAGGATGGTGAGAAGCCCCCAAACGAGAAGAAGGATGGTGAGAAGCCTCCAAAGAACAAGACCGGTATTTACACCCCGGAGCAGTTGCAGAGTCTGATAGCAGACGCGATCAAAATCCAACTCGGTGAAGATTCCCCCACTGCTGGACGATATATCAAGCCTTACACCAAAAGAATTGATGGCCTGCGTATGCCTTCCGGATATCAACCCCCCAAGTTGCAACAGTTCGATGGGAAGGGGAACCCGAAGCAGCACATCGCGCACTTTGTGGAGACATGCAACAACGCTGGAACCGACGGTGATCGCCTAGTCAAACAGTTCGTGCGCTCTCTCAAGGGAACCGCTTTTGACTGGTACACGGATTTGGAAGCCGAATCAATCGACAGCTGGGCCCGTATGGAAGACGAATTCCTGAACAGGTTTTACAGCACCAGGCGCATTGTTAGCATGAGCGAGCTGACAAACACTTCCCAGTGGGATGATGAGCCCGTGATTGACTACATCAACCGTTGGCGTGCCCTCAGTCTTGAATGCAAGGAGCGTTTGAATGAAACTTCAGCGGTCGAAATGTGCATCAACGGGATGAACTGGGATCTCCTTTACATCTTGAATGGGATCAAACCAAAAAGCTTCCAGGAGTTAGCAACGCGAGCTCATAACATGGAAATCACAATAAACGGCCACAAGCAAAATAAGGCAACACGTTCCCGGAGACAAGACCATAAGGAGACTAGTGAAGGCATCAGCACGACGTCTAAAGAGTCCATGGCCATCAACGTCAACAATGTACCTACGAAGACATCGAAAAATCCTAGATCAAACAACAAGGATGGATCTACTTTAAAAGAGATGCTAGACAAAAGGTATCCGTTCGATGATTCTGACCTGTCAAATATGTTGGATGACCTTCTCAGAAAGAATGTGATACAGCTACCAGACTCAAAAAGACCTGAAGAGGTTAACATGACAAGCAATCAGAATTACTGTCGCTATCACAAGTTGATCAGTCATCCTCTTGAGAAATGCATAACTCTTAAAGAAAAGATCATGCAGCTTGTTAAAGAAGGGAAAATCATCCTTGATCTTGAAGAAACAGTAGCAACCAATCAAACTACTGCAACCCGGGAGACGACAATACACAAAAAATCAAGGGGGCAAAAGAAGCTCAAATCACAGCATGTCTGTCATCAAAGAAAACAAGGAAGAAGAAACAGAACGTATCCTCAAAAAGAAAGAAATATCTTCCCTGTAAAGACTGTCGACCACGTCAGTGTTAACATGGTCTCCGTCCTGGGAAGCGAAGAGAATGGAAATGAAAGTAATGCATGTCTATCGAAACTCTCAGTCTTTGATAGGATACACCCACCCACGAAGAGATCACGGTCTTCTGTGTTCCATCGGTTGGGAAGGGCTGCGACTAAAGAAAGACATCAACTTGCTCCAAAGAATTGTCTGTCTGTCTTCAATCGGCTAGGCACATGTGAAGGGGGCAATAAGTTCGTCATCAATCCATCAACTTCAAGTGGAGAAACATCAATGCTCAAGCGTTTAGATCCACCTAAAAGTGGAGTCTTTAGTCGCCTAGGGACATCCACAAGGACAAGTAATGTGCCTCCCTCAGATGAAGATGTCAAGCAAATGAAAATGAGCAGTAATATCAGAAGTCTCACCCCTTCCAGCATGAAGCGTGTGGAGATCATAGACATCACTCAAGTGCAACCCCTGAAAGCAAAAGGGCGGGTGGTAGTTCTCACAAATCAACAAAAATCTTCAAAATCTCATAAAAGTGAAATGGTTGAAAACATCTCGTCTCCATCAAGCGCAAATGTGAGGGTGGACGAGGGCGAAACATCTTTTACCTTTTAAAAAAAAGCAAGACAGCTCCTAAGCAAGAGGATAAACTGCAAGCACCCTCCTAAGCAAGAGGCTAAACTGCAAACTCTCCTAAGCAAGAGGATAAACTGCAAGCACCCTCCTAAGCAAGAGGCTAAACTGCAAGCACTCTCCTAAGCAAGAGGTTAAACTGCAAGGAAGACTCCTAAGCAAGAGGATAAACTGCAAAGAAAGCTCTTAAGCAAGAGGATAAACTGCACACACACACACAAACAAAAAAACAAAACCCACAAAAACAAAACAAAACCCACAAAAAAATATCTCATGAACTACGTCGGCTTGATCTTGTAAAACATCATTTGTGTTTTGCGAGTACGTAGGCAGCTCGAGTGAACATGTAGCTTGAGTGCAGCCACACCACCAAACAAATCACTCATTCTCATGAACTACGTTGGCTTGATCTTGTAAAACATCCATGTTTTGCGAGTACGTAGGCAGCTTGAGTGAACATGTAGCTTGAGTGCAGCCGCCCCTCCAAATTAAAAATAAAATCGCTCCAGGCCCGCAAGAGCGTAAACTGTGAATGGCTAAAGAAACAAAAAAATCATCATCAAACGAAGCTTAAAAAAAGATCATCGTTGAAGGAGCTTCACAAAAATCATCACCGAACGACGCTTCATAAAATTCTTCATCAAGCGAAGCTCTTCTACAAGAACGTCGTGATGGCCCAACGGGTCCCCTCATGACAACTCAAGTAGGACGAAGTGATGCGACCCGGAATATCTTCAAAGCAATCCACGCTGCATCGGTATTGGTTTCCTCCATGCGAGCGTCGTGATGACCCGAACGGGTTCACCTCGTGACAACTCGGGCGCTTCTCCTCCATGTGAGCGTTGTGATGATCCAAACGGGTTCACCTCGTAACAACTCGGGTGCTTCTCCTCCATGCGAGCGTCGTGATGACCCAAATGAGTTCACCTCGTAACAACTCGGGTGCTTCTCCTCCATGCGAGCATCGTGATGACCCAAACGGGTTCACCTCGTAACAACTCGGGTGCTTCACGTCCTTGTGAGCGTCGTGATGACCCAAACGAGTTCACCTCGTAACAACTCGGGTGCCTCCTCCGTGCGAGCGTCGTGATGACCCGAATGGGTTCACCTCGTAACAACTCGGGTGCCTCCTCCATGACTCCTCACAAGAGCGCCGTGATGTCCCAAACGGGTCCCCTCACGCCCACTCAGGTGAGGGCAATCTTCAGACGAGTCGTCCTCCGTTGGAGCGTCGTGATGATCCAAACGGGTTCACCTCATAACAACTCCGGGTGCTCCCTCCATGGCTCCACAGAAAGAAGTCGTGATGACCCAAACGGGTTCATCCCATGACAACTCGGCTGAAGACGAAAAAATAATCGGACTAGACTTCATCCACAAGCTTGAGAATAAATCAAGGAGCTCCATCCGAGATACATTTAAGTGTTACCCGCAGGTCACGAACCATTCTGCATACAAATATACTCAATTAAGGAGAAGAACACTCACCTCAACATAAGAATTGGCGCGCGTAGCAGGATGAACAGTTGCCAATTTATCCTACAAGTAGATAAGGGATGATGTTAATAACAAACTTGCTGACAAAATTGATTACACCATCATCCACTATCTCTATGCACGTGCAGAAATTTTGATACAAAACTGAAAAAAAATAATAATACAAAACCAAATGCAACACTATCTCTATGTGTTTCTGTTTATCTCTATCAAACACACAAGTGCTACATTATTAAGTATGACACGAATCCACTATGTAAGTGAAAATACTATTCAATTGTATTTCACGATCCATCTATACACGTCTCTTCAAACAAATTAGTCAAGTTACTCAAGTTCAATGGATAAAGAGCATAAAGCGGCCAAGTCATGATGGATGCAATCGGAAAGCAGAGATCTTGACAGAGTTCGGGGCAGTATGAAAGTATGAAACGAAATTAGGTTTTAAGCGGGGTATCAGTAAGGCAGCCGACCTACGTCTATGGATTCATGCCAAGGAAAACCGAGTCTTGTTTTTGTTCAAGGATCAATTGTGTGTGAGCACGACAAATTCAAGCCAAATATTCGGTATGTAAAAAAAAAAACAAAAAAAAAAAGTTAAAGTTGGCATGGTAAAAGGGTGAAGTCAAATTGAAGAAAGAAGAAGGAAATCATGAAAAAATAAAGAGGAAGGAGAACCAGATGGCCGCCAAGAAGAGATGGAGGGTGTGTAATGTACCTTCCGTATAACAATTCTGTGTCAAACGAAGAAACCGAGCATTCTACAAGAACGATACGCCCAAGTATATGTATATAGGCATGCATGGGTCTTCAACCCTAATTCTACAAGGAACCTAAGAGCGTAATTATGGTAATCATATACTTTCCTTAAAACGGAGAGGATCTGGGTGTAAAAGCGACACTCTAAAATTTGGGTCAATGTTCCCGGAGACTTCTAAGTCAAGAAAATTCAAGATGTCCCAAGTCGCTCGTCAAGTCAGATAATGACAGGGTGACGATAAAAAAAATGGAGTTGCCTATACTATAAGTTCGGTGCTCGTCGACTTCCAAGTCAAAGTCAAACTAAAAAAAAAAAAATGTTCGAGACCCTGCCACTCCAAAACACCCAAACGGTGTACGTGACAAGGTCCCGAGGGGGCAATTTGTAGGCACTAAAAATTTATTAAAGTGCCGGATAAATTAAATTAATTAATTAATTTGAGTTAATACGAAATTTTAACTCAATTTAATTATTTTGTCCCGAGTAAATGAGATATGGATCGATCCGGATTACAAATTGACTTATTTGGATCATTAAACCCGAAAAGAAGACAAATTGAGCCAATGTCACTCATAAGCCCATAAATGGGCCTGTGACTACAAAGTCCACCAAGAAGAATCAAAACTCTATAAATAGAGTCCTTCTCATTCATTTGAAGGGAATTGGAAAATTCTGAAGCAAAGGATCCAGAGAGAAAAAGACAAGAAGTCGCTACAAACTCTCCATCAAATCCGTCGCAAGTCGTCAGAAGATCCAAGACAAATTCAAACATTCAAGGGAGATTCAAGTCCAAGCGACCCTCTCGAGAATAACAAATTACAACGCGTGCAAGGCAGTACAAGTCAGCTACGCACGCGTTCCTCACGTGTACCGCATACACGTGTTCCCTAAACGGCGTTAGAATCAGAGGATACATTAGAGGTTGTACACGAACTTTTGATAAATAATTAATAAAATTTATTTGTTTCCTTGTTTTGTATTTCAGTTAGCTGCGATACAAAATTTGTGGTTACACATGGCAAAGATATTGATGTGGTTGGCTATAGTGGCGATTGTGGTGGCAGTTGCTTTCTCGGATCCTGCCGTTAGTGGAACGCTTAATCTGCCCATCGGTACACTTACCGGCTCCATTCCGAATCCAACCAAACTCTCCGGGGAGTCCAAGCCCCTTAATTCCAAAGGCAATGGCGAGTTGAAACCCGATGCAGCCGTCGGTGATCTCGACCTTGCCGGCGTTGTCAACCTTGACGGAAGCATTACACCTCCTTGAATTAATTAATTAATTAAATTACGTGCGTTCTTCTTTAATGCATGCATGCCATGCACCGTACGCGTACGCGTACCCTTTCCTTTCTTTATGTATGTTTAATTTCCTTTAGCTTGCATGCTTAAAGATGGATTCTATATCCTCCTCCATGTAATTTCTTTTTATGCCTTTATCAATTTCCTTCATTTCTCCTATGTACTGCTTTTTTCATTAATACAAGAAAAATCTTCCTTCTTTTTAATGCATGGATCACACTTTATTTACTCGTTCTTTTAATGGTCACAAACACAGTACGCTAAAAACCATGCACGAAAGGAGATCGTTTCTCGCCAATTTTGCTACTCATTATGAATAGAGTACAATTATTTGTATCCAATGGACATATTCATCAAGAGTTTCGAGTACACCGATATACACTACTACAACTCCCTCTTTTCTAGACACTTCGACCCCGACGCTTTTATAAAGGGTCGACCCTATTTTGTACCTAATTTCCACTCTTGACACTTTAGTATGTCAAGGCTATAAAATGGAGTAATTATATAATAATTGAATAAATAAAAAAACTGTTCACCACGTCTATCTCCAAATAAACATATGC
The DNA here is from genome assembly GCA_958450325.1 of Agrostemma githago. NCBI lineage: Eukaryota > Viridiplantae > Streptophyta > Magnoliopsida > Caryophyllales > Caryophyllaceae > Agrostemma > Agrostemma githago. The sequence continues at coordinate 71,833,694 of OY288247.1, read as the reverse complement.
GCCTGACTTTTCCCACATCTTCTAAATTTCCTTATTCTCGCGCCCTAATCAATCAATATATTCAAGCTATTGACAACTGCCGCACTTGTATATTCATCTAAACCTAATTAAAATATAATCAACACAATTAAACACTCATTAGTCATAGTATTGTTCTATTGCCGCGTATTCATCATCTCAAAAGTGCTTACCGCACTGTTCTATTGCGTTGCCGCTACCGTTCACTAATCATCACCGTTCACTAGTCTTCTCGTCAATCATCAATTCATCAACAATTGAACTGCAGGTTTCATCAGTATTTATTATCCTCAATTCATCCGTGATTGATTAGTTCATATGTTTCATCTGCCCAAATCAGTATATTAATTAGTTTGATTGATTGTTTGATGATTTTTTCATATGTTTTCCATATTTTTAGCATGTTAGTTTAATTGATTGTTGGTGATAGTTCATATGTGTATCTAAGTATTATTGTTGGTAGTAGTTCATATTTGACATCTTATCAACCTTATGTTTTTTAGAGTTGCTGAAGAATCGCGTCAAGATGTTGTTGTCATTTTGTGAAGTCATCTTAACTTCCGCCAAGCTGGAGAAGTTGGATAGCTTGATGGTTCTTACTTTCCAGCACTGGAAATCTTGTAAAGACAGTGGTCGGTTGGTTAAGGTACCTTTTATTTTATTCATTTATTTTTGCATTTGTTAACTTCTCAATTTCTTCTGACTGTTGCGGTTGATAACTAAATATTTTGGACCTTTGCCTGTGATGGGATTAGGTATTTGAATGCTTCAATGTTGTAGCTCATGTTATCTTTGTCATTAAAAACTTAAAACTCTCTGTTTGATTTCTCTGTTGAGTTATGATCAAGTGTTTGTAGTTTTCTGGTACATTGCTTTTTGGTGTTTGAAAATCGCTGATAAATTGAGATCGAGGTTTGTGATCGAAGATTAAACCCTTGGATATGCACTTGTATTACATTCCAAAGGTGGTGCGAACGTTGCTCTTTGTATGTAACATATATACTTGATCTTTAATTTTAAAAAATGAAAAGTATATTACTAACATAATATTTCTCCCCATTAAGGTAAAGGAATTCATGAAATCACCTCTGGTGAACTCGAGCTACACCATGATGAACAAATTTTAAGAGGAATAATAACTTCTGCTAGAGGTTCATCCACAGATAATTCGAACCTCCTCACTACTGTATTCATGTGTTATGGTTGGAGAAGTAAGAAGAATAAGAAAATGAAATTGTTGATCTTAGTCTTATCATCTGATCTGTAATCCTCCTGCAAATTCTGTCTCGCTGCTCTGGTTTAGGTATGTACTCGTATTTCTTAATAGATTTCTAATTAGGTTCTTATTTCTGTACCTTTCGATTAAATGTTTGCTTCAATTGGAATTTTTGTTCTCTAGGAATCAGTACATGTACAACAATATATCTAATTGAATCAATCAACTTAGCATCTTTATCTTTCAAGGGTCCTTGTAATAACACCATTCTAGACTTAATATAACTCTTATTGACCTGACAGACGATTCTAGGGACTCTCAGCCAGTCTTCCAGTAATTTCAGTACTGGTGTACTGTAATTGCACCAAAAAAAATATGCTCGATGCTCTCAACCTGTTGTTCACAGATACAGTAGGTATCAGAGGTCAACACACCCAGGTTGCACATCTTCAGTCGCGTGTTCAGCCCTCCCCTGTAAGCCGCCGATGCCACAAACCGGTGTTTAGGTACAGACCGGCATGCCCAAATCTGACTCGATGCATCTTTAGGTGGAACACATCAACCAGTGTTTAACATTTATTCACATCTTTAGGTGGAACACTTGACGTAGTGTTTGCAAGTATCGAAACTGTTATCTCCGTTACAATGAGTTCCTCAGTCATTACGCCTTCCTTATCACTCAAGAGGCTTTCTCTGGGCTGCTCAGATTCTCTTATAAGCTACAAAGTTTCTAGCTTTGTCGGGTTAAATAATGGTAATCTTAGATTTCGACCCAGAAATGTGGATGCTTGTAAGGTTCATATGAGTGTCTCTATTGGATCTCAGACTTCTGTTGATGATGCTTTATTCTCTGCGCACCAACCCACTTTCGCTTCCGCTTTCCTCTTTCCTGGTCAGGTTGGTGGCTCTCAGTTCCAATCTTATATTTAGCAATTACTCTATGTGTTAATTGGTAACTCTCAATCAAAAGGTCCACCTTTTGTAACTTTTGGTAATGAAAAGACCCTTCATAATTGATATTGGCTAAAGAAAGTGTTTTAGTTTGGCAAAACTTGGCTTTTGTTGGAAGATCTAGAGAAAAACTAGTGGTTTTGCAAGAATATATATGTCGGAGTTTTAAAAATGAGGTATAGAAAAGGTGGGACTTGGGATAATTTACTCCTTTTTTTTCGTTCTTTCTTTCTTTCTTAGTTTTTTTTCCCGGTTTAGCTTCATTTCTCCATTTTTGTGAGGGGGATTTTTAAAAGTGGGTCTAAATGGGAAAAATGGGGGAAGTAGCTATTGTTGGATGAGAATGTTTCGTATGTGAAGACTTTAGGGGTTGGTGTTTAGTTTCCGTTCAAAATGAGAAGCAAGTGTATGCAATCAGTGGGAAGAAGATGCCAAAAATGGGAGCTTTATTATGTGGTTTATTGTAAAGGGTGATCGTAAATGTTGCAGGGAGCCCAAACAGTGGGTATGGGAGCAGAAGTCCAAAATGTGCTTGCTGCTACTACATTGTTCAGCAAAGCTAATGACATTCTTGGGTATGCCTTGATTTATAGTATAACTTCGATAATTTTGTGTTCAGACTCATCTATTATATACTACCTCTCATTCATTGGATTTCTACCATTTAGTGAATATATGTGAGAATATTTTAATAAAGTAGTAGGATTCCGTATGGAGTATTAAGTTTTGACCATTGATTGAGGATGACATTATTCACATTCTTTCATGAAGGGAATGTTTGACTTAGTTATCGGGTTTTAAATTCTGTAGGTTTGATCTTCTTGATATTTGCATCAATGGACCAAAGGACAAGCTTGATTCTACTGTCTTAAGTCAGGTAAACACTTCTTGTCCTGTTAGACTGCATGTTACTTACTGGAATTCGCTGCTCATTGAAGCCCGTACACCCAAAATGACTAATACTTGAAGTATTGGTGACCATGTTTATGTGATTTTGAAGTGTGGTCGTGGCAAGTGTGATTCTTCTATTTGCTTGCATATACTTTCCTTCTTTGATGGAGCTCTATTCAAATTCTTTACCAAGAGATTCATTAATGATGCGGAATAGTTCATAAGGGAACTGCTAAAAAACATTCCCTCCATCCCAATTTTATTGTCCTCTTGTCTTACTTGTTTTATCCCTAATTGAATGTCCCCTTTCTACTTTGGGTAAAAAATATATTTTTTCATTATGATTTTTTCCCATTATTTTTCTTGAATCTTCCCAAAATAGAAAGGGGACAATAAAAATAGGGTGGACGGAGCATCCTTCTTACCTGATCAACACCTCAATCACCGCATAAAGAAATCATATCGGATGCTAATCATATATCACAATCATAAATGGCTTGAAATTGAGACCTTTTTATTAAAATTATCTGTTCTAGAACCTATTGAGTACTTTACTATGTAAAGATGCTTCATCAATGGTAACAACAATGTAACATACCTGCAGCCAGCTATATATGTGACGAGCTTAGCTGCTGTCGAGATTTTGCGTGCGTGTGAGGGAGGGCAGCAAATAATTGACTCAGTGGATGTGACTTGTGGTCTAAGTTTGAGAGAATACACTGCTTTAGCATTTTCTGGAACTTTCAGGTGTGTCAAGAAACTTGTTGAGATTTCTTTCGTTAATTCACATTTTAACGCCATCCTCTTATAGTTTATATGTTTTGAGACTAGCACATTTTCGGGTATTTATTTCTTTCGGTGTCTGTTATCACAATGACCTTGCAATACTGATGTATTCTTGCATGTGCTCATTTGTCTCATGGCGGTCGTTCTGCTCACTTATTAGTACTATAATGCTTACTTCCCTATTTTTTTGTCTTTATATTTCAAGCTTTAAGGATGGGCTTAAGTTGGTGAAGCTAAGAGGTGAAGCTATGCAGGTGAAATACCTTACTCTAACTGGTATCCATGTCCACTTTGAATTGTGAGTTGATGAATTTGGTTCATTATAGGCAGCGTCTGATTCAGCAAAGAGTGGCATGGTTAGTGTCATAGGGCTTGACGCATAGAAAGTTCAATTGTTATGTGATGCTGTAAATGAAGAAGTCCCGGAAGAGGAGAGGGTTCAAATAGAAAATTTCTTATGACCGATTAGTAACACCTTCTGAAATCTGAAACCGATGTTTTGAGTTGAACAATTGATGCTCTGTAAAAATGAGAAGTGTGAAATACTGAAATGAAATCGTCATGCTCTAATGCAGGGCAATTATGCTGTGTCCGGTGAATTCAAAGGAATTGAGGCTGTAGAAGCCAAGGCAAAGTCCTTTAAGGCCCATATGACGGTAAATTTTGTCTACTCTTTTGTAGCTCTCAGGGTCTGAGTAGATCTAGCAAACGGGTTGGGTCATTTCGGGTCTATAAGAATTGGGTTGGGTCGAGTCATTTATGATTCGGGTCATTTTGGGTAAGCATTCAGGTCGGTTGGGTTTGTTTTTCTTGGTCTACTTCTCACTCTTGTACCTACGTGGAGGAACCGCTAAGTTATCCTCCATCATGCTTGAATCAGGTCCGAGTAGCCGTTGCTGGTGCGTTTCACACTAGATTCATGGAACCGGCAGTTTCCAATTTTGTAGGTTTCAGGTTCTGCAAAAGATGATTGTCCGTCGGAATAATTGCAAGAATTTGCTTTCAGACACGACTATTAATTAAGACGGTTGTTGTTGCATGCATGCGAGCTTTGTTATTTAATACTCGTTATGAGACATTTCGTTACATACATTTTCGATCGATATTAGATTGAGTTATTAATTTAGTACGTACTCAATTACGTTTAAGAGCAGATATTTTCACGTAAGTTTTTTAGCATTCCATTTTGTACGAGACATTTTTGAATCAATCATGATTCATGATACTATATTTGCATGAATGAGTACACTGTACGTATATTGGTTATTATTTAATATTTTATTTGATTAACTTTGTTAGATACATGGTTTTTTGTTTTTTTATTTATTTCGTATTATATTTAATTTACGGTATCCTTTTGTCAATCTTTACATCTTAAAAAAAAAAATTCACCAAAAATACACCCTTAGGAACAGTACCACTCTTAGCTACAGTCCACTCCCTTATGAACAGTAATTTCTTATGAACAGTACCACTCTTAGCTACAGTCCACTCCCTTATGAACAGTAATTTCTTATGAACAGTGTCTCCATTACTCTCCACTCTATGTCTCTCTCTAACTTCCCCACCCCCAAATCTCTATCCCTTCATTTCGCCTTAGCAGATACAACCAAATCGACGCTTCAATTATTCAAATCGCCGATTTTCCAACTTCTAGGGTTTTATCGATTCAAAATCTCGAATGTCGCTTTTCCAATGGAGATTTATGCAACTCTAGCAATCAGATTGTGAAACCATTAGGGTGACTACATTTACTAATTCGTTGTTCGGCGTCGTGAAGTGAAGGGTTGTTAGTGAAAACGTGAAGATTGTAATTTTTTCGTTGTACTCGAATCTTGATGGATCCAAGAGAAGGCAGCGGCATGGCGGACGAGGATGGTGTCCTCTCAGTCACTGCCACGCTTGTTGAAGCTTCTAAAGAAGCTTCGATGACTTTTTTTACTTCGTATAACATATAAGGCCTCATTTCGACCTTTAGAACAAGGCCACCAATAATCATTTGATGGCCCTGAAAACTACTATGTGTGGACGTATCATGGTGAAGATGAAAATATCGCCAATCGCCTGCAAGAAGCTGTGCGCGAGAATCCGTATCGGGACTTTGTGGAGGATGCACTACGTACGACGGTTGAAGACATAATGGCGGAGGAGCATAACCCAGACCACATAAGCGACGAAGAAGTGCATCATGAACCCAACCCACAAGTCATTTTGTTCTTCGAAATGCTGAAAAATGTTAAGCTCCCAGTATATGACGGATGCGAAATGAGTTTGTTGCAAGTCGCTTCAAGGATGTTGACGTTGAAGTGCCTTAAACTCCCCCATCAAAAGATAGACTCAAGTCTGAACGGATGCATGTTGTTCTGGAAGGGAGATTCGGACCTTGACAAGTGTAGAAAATGTGGTTCGGAGAGTTATAAGGGTCCAACGCTAAATACAAGGATGAAGAGAGTACCAACTAAGGTTTTGACTTATTTCCCAGTAGGTCCTAGACTACAACGACTGTAAGCGAAAAAGAAAATTGCCGCGGAGATGAGTTGGCACCACAAAAACTCACAAATAAGGGTAAGTGGTACGATGACGCATCCTAACGACGGTGAAGCGTGTAAGACATTTGATATTAAACATCTGGAGTTCTCAAAAGAGCTGCGCAATGTACGTTTGGGTTTGTACACAGACGATTTTTCACCATACGTGCAATTCGGTAAATCTTACTCTTGTTGGCTAGTGATTGTGACACCCTACAACCTTCCTCCGTGGTTGTGTAATAAGAGACAATTCATGTTCTTGTCTCTTATTATTCCTGGACACGAGAACCCAAAATCCAATATGGACGTGTATCTCCAATCTCTAATTGAGGAGTTAAAAAGTTTGTGGGATAATGGAGTTTACACGTACGATGTGGCGAAGAAGAGTAGTTTCAATCTAAGCGCAGCATTAATGTGGACTATCAACGACTTTCCAGCTTACGGCGGGATGTTGTCTGATTGTAGTACGAAAGGTTACCGTGCTTGTCCTTACTGTCAAGCGAAGGATCAAAGTTTGTTTTGGCTAAAAATAGTTGCAAGGTGGGTTGGTTTGACTATCACAGACAGTTTCTACCTTCCGAACATCCATTTAGACATAACTGTAAGAGTTTTCTAAAGAAGAGACTCAATGAAAGTAGGATCGTGTGTAATAGGTTATCAAGCGATGAGATATGAGCAATTGTTCAAAAATATCCTACAATAACGACGGAAATGTCCGCTTAAATTCATGTCCACTTTCTATTGTCCGGTGCAATAAATTTATGTAATATAATATTGAGACTTATTACTTTTATGTATTTCATATCTTCTAAAATTAACGCAATATTTGCTCGAAAACATATTAACATTACGATAAAATTGAAACAAATAAACCCGTGAATTTCACGGGACACATACCTAGTTATTGTTGGTTCTTTGTTTTAGAAATCAAGTCTGAAGCTCCTTATTTTGTTAAACAATGTTCCTTAAACAATACGTATGAAACTTCTTATTTAGCATCATTGCTAATGCCCTTAGGAAAATTGCAACTTAAACATACAATAACACGCTTTTCCTTTAATATTTTTACATAAGGTATACGGGAGGTAGTTAGTGGGATCATTAAGACAACTAGGTATAAATTTTAAAAGATTTTTATGTAAGGTATAAAGTTTGTAAATGTATACGATATTATTTGAGGTATAAAATACGTGGAAAACCAATTACGTACTAGTTTCAATTCCAACCACGCTTTTATAATTTTTTTTTCCTTTTTCAGTCAAAAAAGAATAGGCCTATGTCTACGTCCGCGCGAGGTCTATTTTGATAGTTTGAGCAAGCTGAATCCCTCAACCCCTGCCGCGCAGTGAACTTTCGCCAAACCTTGATAATAATGGAGTTCGAGAAAAGGAAGGCCGCAACAATGGCGGCGATAACCTCAACATCACCAGACAAATCTCCTAAAGGCACCATTGACGCACCAATCATACCCCTTCTATCCGCCATTAACAACCACCCTTCCTACTTCACCACCAGCTCTTGTTCGGGTCGGATCTCCGTCTTCTCCCACAAGCCTAACTCTCCCAAGGGCGGCTCCTGGGCCTTCATCTCCCACGAACCGGCCGACCCGGACTCGGTCCTCGACCTCCTCTTCCCGCTAACTCAGCCCGAGTCGCCAACTGCGACCGAGTCGGGCGAGCTAGTGTTCCGGTTCGAGCCGCTGATCATCGCGGTGGAGTGCAGGGATGTGGGTTCGGCTCAGAATTTGGTTTCGCTGGCGATATCATGCGGGTTCAGGGAGAGTGGGATCACTAGTGTGAGTGGCAAAAGGGTGATTATTGCAATTAGGTGTTCTATAAGGATTGAGGTTCCATTGGGGTGTAAAGGAAAGATAATGGTGAGCAAAGAGTACTTGAGGTATCTTGTTGAGATTGCAAATGAGAAGATGGGTGCTAATTGGAAGAGGACTCAAGGATTTATGGAGGGTTTGAGGAAAAATGGATTTTTGGAGCCTAAGGGTGTTGCTGGGGTTCCAAATGGGTCGAATGGATCGCTTCGTGGTGTCGGTGAGGAAGATGAGAATGGTGATGTTGTTGGTGAAGATGGTTTTTCTGAGGAATTGGTGCGTCTGGATGTTGAGGAAGGTAATTTGAGTTTAATTTGATTTCAGATTATCATTAATTTTATACTCCGTACTCGGTAGTTGATAACAAATGATGAAAAAATTGTTAGCTTTTCAATCTGGTTATCTTCATGATTTTGTTTTAGGTGTGGTTCATACTTCATACCAGCATAGATTTGAAATAGGTTGGTTGTCACTCAGATAATACAAGAATTGGAAAATCCCATGAATGTCAAAAAGGTGCGGTGTTTGGTTGGCGAACATTTTTGCAAAAAGTAGGAATTGGAAGTTCTAGGAAACTTTCGATGGCTACATAATGGAGGAAGTGACTTACCTGCTCCCGTGTGCAATTTAATTTATATATTGGCAACCAAACACTTCTATCAAATTCACCCGAGCTGGTTCATGTGAATTGGAAGTTCTAAGTTCCTTGAACCAAAAAATCCATGTATGGTTATGATAAGTTTGAGTTTGCTGCCCCCAAAACTTTAATCCCTGGCATGATATAGTTTGTTTGAATGAATGTGCATAAGAAAGAGGGGATAAAGGAACTTGCTTTGTAAATTGTACTCCGTAACACGTTAACTCATGCCCTGAAGAGAGGGATACTATTTGGCTGGACTGTTTTTCTTCCTTTGATTAAATTGCAAATAATGTGGAAATAAAAGAAAGACAGTGTTCTCTTTTTCAAAGATCAATGAACTACAGATCTAGATACTTGTATGAAACAACTATTTAAGTAAATAAAAATTTCATGAATGTATTGTAGCTTAAACTCTGCTGGGTTATTTGATTCAAGGAAGAGCCAGGCATAGAACTGTAGTAAAACTGGAAGGGTAGCTTTCGTAGGGATGTTACCTAGAGGTATGTAGCGATCTAAGTAGTGTATGCCTGTACGACCTTTGGTGATGAATATGTAGGCTAGTTATGTACACTTATTGATAAGAAAAAAATTGGTGAGTGATAAAAAATGGCACATTGGGTTGCCTTGTTCATAATTCATTTTTCTCTTCATCTTGGAGTTTTCTGGGCCAAAATTGCTCTTACTTTCTCTACTTAATTGATTCAGACCGCAGAAAATAAAGAAGTTGAAAAGCTGTGAACATTTGTATGGCTCCGTTATTCTACACTTGTTTCAACCTATAAACCCTCCTGTTACAATCTATTTTATAGTTGAGTTGGTGATTTGTTGGTTTTGTGACAAGCAATATATCCACTGTTGCAGGGAAACAATTCCTCAGACTAAGAGAGTTAGGCTTAATTTTTGAATGATGGCAGGGCCGTTGGAAAATCACCGTTTCAGTCTAGCTGTTGTCCCTATGGAAATTGTGGGAGAGCCTGCCGAGAGGCTTTTCTTGTGGGGCCATTCATCCTGTCCAATTAGTAATTCTAATAAGAATGAGGTTTTAATATATGGAGGTTTTGGCGGCATAGGGAGACATGCACGTAGAAGTGACTGCCTACTGTTTGATCCATCATCTTATAGACTAACTGCAATTCCTGTCAAGGGATCCCCATCCCCCCGCTTGGGTCACACATCTTCAGTAATTGGAGATTCGATGATTGTCATTGGAGGAAGGGCTGATCCTGCCAAAATTCTCGGTGAAATATGGAACTTTGACTTTGCCAAAACTGAATGGAAATTGCTTAATGACTCTAGCGATGCCTGGACTCCAAGGTGATGGATTCAATCAGTTATGCTGTTTTCTGCTGTAATAATTCATTTCTTATCGTCAAATGTGTTCATGACATTATTTTCATGTAGGCATCGTCATGCAGCAGCTGTTGTTGGCTCAAAAATTTATGTATTTGGTGGCCTTAGTCAGGGTATGCTGTATTCTTCTTTACTTGTGCTGGATGTGGCGACAATGCTGTGGACAGATGTACATGCAACTGGGGAATGCCCATCTGCCCGACATTCACACTCATTGGTGGCACATGGGCAAAAATTGTACCTTTTTGGCGGTTATGATGGTGAGAAAGCACTAGGAGATTTTTATAGTTTTGATGTTGAGGAATGTAGTTGGGTGAAAGTTAGGACACTTGGCAGGGCTCCGTATCCAAGATTTTCTCACTCCATGTTTGTCTATAAAGAATATTTAGGAATCATTGGAGGTTGTCCAGTTAGGCAACACAGTCAAGAGCTGTCCTTGCTTGACCTTAGCACTTTCTCTTGGAACCATGTGATACTCGATTCAGTAGGCAAAGAGTTGTTTGTTCGAAGTACTGCTAATGTAGTTGAGGATGATTTGGTTATGATTGGTGGTGGTGCATCATGTTATGCATTTGGTACAAAGTTCAGTGAGCCAACAAAGATCAGCATGCTTCCTTTGCTACAAGTGTCTAAAGTAAATACTGAGTTGAATGTGGGTGAAAAAGTAAGTAGTCGAGATGTTAGAGATGCCTCCAGGAATGCTTACTGGGTGTTAAAACTTCACAAAAACTATGCTAAACCTGGAAAAGACATCCTCAAGAAATTTGGATGGCTAGATCTTGATAGAAAGGTGTATTCCAGTGAAGACGGGTCTTGTATATATTTCCCTGTTACCCTTAATTTTTGTGCTTTATTCTCCGATGAGCTCTTCCGAACAGCTACTATACTCGAAGACTTCAGTGACCTTAATTTGTTTAAAACTTCTGTTGATTCTTGCTCGAAGGCCTTGGAGCTTTTAGTGGCTTGTGGTGCCACAAAACACATTGACGAGTTTGTTACCATGAAGAAAACCCTTGTGTCTCCTTCAGAAGCGATGAAGGAAACTGTGGCCTTGCTACTGAAAAAAAGAGGCTTATCTGAAGAAATCTTGGATCAGCTACCAGCAAGGTTTCATTTTGTACAGCTTTGTTTCACTTGGAGCCTATTTGTGTTTTGTATGATAAAGTCCTCAACTAATTGTAGTTTGTATGGATGCTACGTGGTGTTGGTTATGAATCTTGGCAAATATGGCAATACGGTTTACATGGATGTTACTATGTTATATGTTGATGTGTCTTTGTTTATGGTATTCTATACTAACAAAAGGGTTGGTTTTGCTTCAGGTGGGAACGACTTGGTGACATTGTTGTCCTTCCTATCACCTCTTTCAAAGATACTGCATGGGATACACTAGGTATGGAGCTTTGGGATGCTGTTGCTAAAACTCTCGGTACTCGTCGTCTAGCTCGGCAGGTAAGCTATGCATGCGTGAAGCATTAAAAAAGTTCAAATACTCCCTCCATCACGTTTATGTCTTGATTGACTGCCGATAGTTGACTTTTAGAATGATATATGAAAATATTTTGATTTGATATATCAAGTATGATGAACATTACTTTGTATCTCTATACATAAGGGGAGAAATTAATGGCCAAAGTTGACGTCGGTTCACCACCCAAGTCAAAGGAGAACAATAAATTCCTTATGAAGGTAAAAATGAGGATCCCTGGAGTTTCATGACCAAGTTTGAACTTTAAGCATAGCTCGGAAGACAATGTATAGATGCCCTAGCAGAAGTGTGTTTTAACAAGCATGTTATTCATGGTTGATTATTGACTTTATTCATTTATTTATTGAAGGGCCGTGTTGCATCAACTGGAACTAGGGATAGTCGTCTAGAGATCCTTGTGGGAGATGGTGGGTGGGTTGATCATCGTGAAAATGGAATACTATACAGTTTTGATGCCACAAAGTGCATGTTCTCCTGGGGCAATCTTTCGGAAAAGCTTCGCATGGCTCATGTAGACTGTAAAGGTGAAGTTATTGTAGATCTTTTTGCAGGGATTGGCTATTTTACGTTGCCGTTTCTTGTAAGGTATTCTTCGAGTTCTTATGGCTTTTACCCCTTACATGTTCTCGCGGGGCAATCTTTCAGAAAATCTATATTTTGTTTTTGAGTTGCTAGGTTATTAATCCTACTATTTGTTTTATCAGAGGACATGCCAAACTGGTTTATGCTTGTGAGTGGAATCCCCATGCCGTTGAGGCTCTCCGCCATAATCTTGAAGCTAATCAAGTGTCTGATCGTTGCATTGTGCTTGAAGGAGACAACCGACTTACCGCTCCCAAAGTAAACCCTTAAATCTATTATAATTTGTTTACGTTATGCATTTATTTCCAGGTTTTATGGTATTGTACGGGACCGTGACACCTTGCAATAAATGTCGGTGCTAATATTCTGTGGGCTGCTATAAAGCCAAATTTATTGTGTTTACTGTTGATCATGAAAAGTGTGTTGATATTATTGCCTCTGTCGTGGCTATAGTTTACAACTTCACGTATTCTGTTTTGGCCTGTCCTTGCCAATACATTATGTTTCCTTACTAGACATCTCTTTGTGGGGAGGAATGAGTGTGAGACGCCCTAACCCACTTTCACGTGCTTACATGAAAGTTTGATCCAAAAGCAAACATGGATTACAACATTTGTGGATCAATAAGCACTGGACTGATTTCTTTCAAAAGCAAATTTTATTCAACGATAGATACCCCATTCTAACCCACTTTGAGATGGGCAGCGTTCTACGAACTCGAAACCATTCCTCGAAAACAAATTATGAACCAGGCTACACTGGTGTAGTGACAATTGAAAATCATAATAAATCATCATTTGTTTTAGCTTTATTAGCCTCTGATTATTTTCTTATTCTTTTTTCGTTTTAATGCCATACAGGGAGTTGCTAATCGCGTATGTCTAGGCCTCTTGCCATCAAGTGAGGGATCCTGGGTGACTGCTGTAAGGGCATTGAGGTTGGTTTTCTAATTATTTTGCGATTTTTTATTTAACTTCATGATATACGAAAAATCCCTAGTGCTTCACATATGAAATATTCCCGCCCATTCAACACCCACTGACGGATTGCTTTCTCTGGCAAAATTATGTAATAGACAAAAGAGCTTTCATGTGTTTTTGGGTACCTGGGGATGTAATGTCATAAGCTTGCATCTTATTGGCTCTTCCAATTTTTTCCCTAATGAATCACACTAAAGCCATACTGCCAAGGAGCTGTCATCCTGTCAAACAGCATCCACGAATAAATCCAGCATCGTGAAATACGAAAAAAAAGTTAAGAACGAAGAACCATGGCTCAATTCTTTGCCAAATGTATACCGGTGTACCTCGAATTATGAGCAATTCCCTTTTGTTGATCAATCATCCCATTCCCCTTCCCGTTATTAATCTTGGTCTACATTATGTTTTTTCTAGGGCTGCTTCTTTCTTCTCAAATTTTCATTTGATTTGAACTTTGTTGGCAGGTCGGAAGGCGGAACACTTCATATTCATATGAATGTGAAGGATTCAGAAGAGACTGAGTGGACCCAACATGTTGTTAAGTCGATCTCTGAAATTGCCGAATCAGAAGGTAAATTGTTATTTTTTTGTGTGTATATTCTTTGTTTTGTATGACTTCCATAACTTTGTTCGTATCTTGTCTGTTGATTTTGGTTTCCTGCTTTTTTGGCTGAATTATTATCTGATTTTTAAAAAAGATAAGGTTGAACAATAAAATTGTTTCGACAAATTGGGCCACTTTTGAAGTAAAATTGGCCATAATAGGATCGGAAAGCCCATTTTTTTTGGTTATATTAACATTTCAAGGCAAAAATTGATCAAGTTCAGTGTGTGGCACTGTGGCTTAGCGGCAAAGTTGACGACTTTTACCCTTCAAACCTGGGTTTTGAGTCCTCTCACCAGCATATTTTAGCCTGTTTTTGACAAATAATAATAATACGATGTAAGCTTTTGATGGGAGATTTGATCCTCAAACTTATAGACTGCTGACATACCACCACGGGTCCAAAACATTAACCATTTAGATTTAGTGAGTCCTCAGTGGGAAGGCATGGTATGGAGTCTATATGTCAATATGTCATATTCTTTCAGGGTTTGTCAGAAATCCATATGCCGGAGTATATTCCTACAAAAGCTACGGAGTATAAGACTACTTTTGACTCATTAATTAATCATCAAAGGGTTGATTCATGAATCATGATAGATGCCGGGATTCTGTTTTTATCAGTGAGAGTGCATTAATTTGCCTTCTTTTAATTAGTCAAAAATAGGCTCAAAATTGCTGGACTGAAGATTCGAACCTTATACGTGAAGAGGAGAAGCCTTGAAATTTGTCTTTTTGCCACACGCTGAACACTTATCACCAATTCATTGTTGCCTTGAGATATGAATGTGTCGAAACAACAGCAACAAAAGAAAAAACAATTGTGTGGAACATGGCAGGACTCGGGAGACATAGCGTGTTCCTTTCTGATCTTATCAGCCATTTTTCTGAGCCTACATGGACACCATTTCACGAGATACTTTAGAACTATCCAACCCCATTTTGCTTAATATTTTACTCTTATTTTACCTGTCATTGACAAAAATGATGATTATGTATGTAGGCTGATCACCCGTTTGACATTTCACTAAAGCTCCTGTTGTTGTTGTTGTATTTGTCATCTAATTTAATGTACATTTCAGGTCGATTTTGGAAAGTATCAATGGTGCATCTGGAGAGAGTGAAATGGTATGCACCTCATATTCGTCATGTTGTTGCCGACATAAGATGTGAAAACACTCGAGTCTGAGGTGATGTGGTCAAACGACTGACTTTGACTTTGACTTTGACTTTGGCCCCCCGAGTCTTTGAAATTCTGACTGGTCGTTTGGAGTTGTATATGATATGATGGTGGTGCTGGTGCATGGCGAAAGGAGAACTCATCTTGTATCAGCTTTGGGTTTTCGATCCACGCATCACAAATTAAGATCGGCTACTAGTCTAAGGGTACTTTTGAGGGGAATTTTGGCCTCCTCAGATAACACTACTCTTCAAGTGCCCTGTTGGATTGACCTCATACATAATGAATGCTGTTGCTGGAGTATATTATTGCTATCAACATCAACTTTTGAATTAATTACGTACGACTGTACGAGTAATTAATACGGTTAGACGATGAGTACTCGTTCGTATTTAGGTCTTTCAATAAATTATTGAGAGTCACTCTATGTCATATTCGTACCCTTAAATGACAACTTTGTTTTGTACCTGTTTTTATGACAAGCGTATCCTCTTTATATTTGTATACTCTTATGTTAATCGTACCTACTTCTATTAGATTTATTGCCACTGTTACTTCCATTTGTACTTAGTCTCTTAATAAAGTTAATGAGAGACCGTATCTCAGGAGACCTGCTCTTTAGGTATTTAGCCCTAGACTTAGACTTGAGTGATTCATTGCATTGTACGTGCCGTGTGCTGGTATCCACCATCCAGGCCTTGTTAGAGCGTATTTTAATGTTTGGTTCAATTATAATGCTTTCAAATTTTAAGTTTTAACTAGGTTTAAACCCATTTGTGATATTCACAAGTTAGCACCAATTTTTTTTATTTAAAGTGTTAATATCATACAGTAACATGTGAATAATTAACTAATCATCAAAGATTTTACGAAATACTCGTATAAATTTGCTTTAACTCGAATCACCGACCTGTATCAATTGGTCGGTACGAGTAATAATTAAATGGCCTGGCAATATATCGAGTTATAATGGTAATCAACAAAATCTCTATAAAGAGGAGATGAAGAAAGACCATGCATGGGGAAAGAACTGCCCAGCATCAACCTTCTACTGAGTACTATTATTCCTATACAAAACAATCGCAATTACTTTTTACCGTCGGCGCTTTACTTCTTACCGTCGGCGTTAATTACATGAAATGACGACTTTGCCTCTTACTATTTATTCTCAAAATAATATTACTTTTACATTTTATAAATTATCGATTTATTAAAACTCGATAACAAAATCGTCTTTTTCGATTATCGTAATAAACCAAAACCGACTCCCTATATAGTTAATTACGCAAAATGACGAGTTCTTCTTTGCAATTAATTATCGAAATATTATCACATTTACATTTGATAGAGTATCGGTTTATTAGAACTCGATAATAAAACCGTTTTTTCGATTATTGTTACGCCTCCGATTTTAAACAGTTAATTAGATTAATTAACGACTTAATACAATTTAATAAACGTAATTAACAAATACGAGTAATATGCAAATTAAATCCTAATTAATCTACGACAAGTCGACAATCAAGATTTTTTATACAGATCGATGCAAATTAAAATAAAAAAATCCGTGGGTCAGGTCAAGTGGGATTTTAGTATAATGTAAATTTTCTAATGGTATGAGACATGAAGTAAAATAATTGAAATTTACAAAATTATGCAATTAACAACGATCAAACCCTAAAACTTGTGAATAGGAGGCAAATGACCAAACCACTACACCACCATCAATAAACTGATATTTTAAATGGCTGAAAACTGTCTTAAAAGAGAAAAAAAACCCGAAAAAAAAACTCGGAAAATGGGGGGAGTCGAAGAATTTCTTCGACTCGCGGATGGGGGATTCGAAGAATTTCTTCGACTCCCCCCCATTTTTCGGTTTTTTTTTCCTCTTTTAAGATAGTTTTCAGCAATTTGAAATACCAGATTCGAACCCGAGTCATTTGTATAAAATGTTATCAATGTAACCAATTTCACCACCTTATACTTCATGTTTCATTTTCTTAAATGAGGCTCAAACTTAACGAAATTACAAAAATAAGGTTGAAATCAAACTTATTACAAAAATAGGGTCCACGTCATCGCTTTTGGTTTTTGTTTCTTGTCAGCAACCCCTCGCTATCCCGGACAGCGAGGGGCATAGTGCCCTGAACCAAAACGCTGCAGTTTTTGTGAAGTAGCCCCTCGCTGTCCGGGAGAGCTAGGGGTCGACTGGTAAAAAAAAAGCAATTTAATTTGTACTCCCTTAGGAAACAACCCCCTACCCCGCATTCATTTACCCTCCTCAGTAAAAAGAAAAAAATTACTCTCACTAAACCCTAACCCCTCTTTCATCAATTCCTTGTTCAAATCACTCGATTCTTCCACAAATCATCAATTTTCTACCCAAATTTCTACACACCACATTTAAAAGGTATGAAATTTTGAATCTTAACATATATATATATTGTTAATTTGTTAGCAAATTTGGTTATTGGGTAGCAAATTTGTGATTAAGTATTGTTTTAGGTGGTGTTATTGTTTCAACTTGTTGTTTATTTAGCTTAAGTTTTTAGTTTAGGTGGTTGAATATTTGCTCTAGGTATTATTTGGATTGATTCTTTTTGGAAATTTCGAGATGGAGAAATACAATTTCCCATTGTGTTGTTACTCTAATGGTGAAATAGTTGTGGAAGGGGAGGATGTAGCTTATAAGGATGGAGAACAATTTTTTGTATTTGTGGGTAGTAGTAATAATTTCTTGGAACTTAGTGAATTAATTTGCAAAGAGTTGGAAGTTAATTTGATTCAATTTGAGTTAAAAATTAAGATGAAATATCCTAGTGTTAGAGGATATAAGGTGGTATCATTGAACAATGATGGAGCTTTGAAAGCTATGTGGGCTAGTGTATACCATTCAAATGCCGCCTCTATGGATTTATATGTTGAATTGATTCCCATACAACAAATAAATGGAACATCAAATGTATCTCTTCTTCACGAAAATGCTTCATTCAGTAGCATGTTAAGTCATGTTATGAGAGGTGATGATCCATTGTCTTGTGTGTCTTTGTTGGCTAATAGTGTGGACCAAGAACAATTTGATGATGATTTTGATGAGTATGAGGAATTTGTATTAAGGAATGGGTTTGATGATGAAGGTGATGATCTAGTTACCGCTTCCGCTCCAAATATTGAGTTTGCTAGGCTTTGTCCAATTGATGAGAAGTTAGATAATAGTTGGTGTGATAAAGGTGTCAAGCATCATGAAAATGATTACTCCATCACCCGACGGATCATTGGTCCTCATAGTAGCGGTGTCAATGAGGACTATTACAACTACCACACGTACATTCCCACTACAACTGACTATCAGGCTCTTGTAAGTATTGTTTTATTTTTCATATACTTGTCCGTGTTTAAATGTTTTTTCTTACGATTGGAAGTTAATAACGTACGTTACATTTTGCAGACTCAATCCAACATGTTTAATTATAACAAGTGTAATGACATGCTGTCGAACAAACCTGCTGACGTCTACAAGATTATTGAACAAATGAGAGATATGTCCTTGAATACCTTAATAAGCACAAGACAAGGGCATCTTGTTGGGTATAAAGAAGAAGAAGAGCATGTTCCAACTCCGCCAAGATACAACTTTCGCAACTTTGAAAGGCGCGTACAATATGCCGAACAAGATGAAACCGAAGAAGCAGAATCATCGGCAAGACAACGCAAGAAAGGGAAGGGTCGACGAGGACAATAGCATTGTCGATAAAATGTCGTTGATGTAGTTTTTCCTTTGAATATTATGACATATTTAGGTGTTTTGAGAAACAATTAAGAATGTTTAATTTGATGTTAAGGATGATGTATGAATTCGCATGACATTTGACATTTGGTGTAGCATTATGAGCTACAACTTATATGGATTATGCATTGTTTGCAAAATGCATGATGGCTTGGGGAGGCTTTTTGTGGTTTGACAATTGGTTGTTAATTGTTGATGTTTGCAGTTGGCAATGGGGTGCTTGGTGGTTTGGTTGAGCAGAAAATGGTGGAAGTTGTAATTGTGGCCCAGTCGACCCCTCGCTCTTCCGGACAGCGAGGGACTACTTCACACAAAACAGGAGCGTTCTGGTTCAGGGCACTATGCCCCTCGCTGTCCGGGATAGCGAGGGGTGGAACTTCTATTCTACTAGCTGACCCCTCGCTGTCCGGGATAGCGAGGGGTTGCTGACAAGAAACAAAAAACCAAAAGCGATGACGTGGACCCTATTTTTGTAATAAGTTTGATTTCAACCCTATTTTTGTAATTTTGTTAAGTTTGAGCCCCATTTAAGAAAATGATCCTAAATTATTTCTCAAAACTTTCAAGTATTATAGAGAAAATAATACGACCCTTGGGTGGGTCGAAAAACCCACTTGACCTGACCCACTTCCGTATTTTTTTTATTTTAATTTGCATCGATCTGTATAATAAATCTTGATTGTCGTCTTGTCGTAGATTAATTAAGATTTAATTTGCATATTACTCGCATGTATTAATTACGTTTATTAAATTGTATTAAGTCGTTAATTAATCTAATTAACTGTTTAAAATCGGAGGCGTAACAATAATCGAAAAAATGGTTTTATTATCGAGTTCTAATAAACCGATACTCTATAAAATGTAAATGTGATAATATTTCGAGAATTAATTCCAAAAGAGAACTCGTCATTTTGCGTAATTAACTGTATAGGGAGTCGGTTTTGGTTTATTACGATAATCGAAAAAGACGGTTTTGTTATCGAGTTTTAATAAATCGATAAGCCATAAAATGTAAAAGTAATATTATTCTGAGAATAAATAGCAAAGAGAAAGTCGTCATTTCACATAATTAACGCCGACAGTAAGAAGTAAAGCGCCGACGGTAAAAAATAGTCCCAAAAACAATGTACCCGGCCTGTATTATACTCCATGTCAATGTACTTGAAACTCTTGAATTACGTCCCTTAGCTTGGTGAGAAACTATCTCTTCTTGGGGTGTTTTTCCTATTAGGGTTTCTGCATAAACAATATCTCTCGTGTTCATCATTGTTACTCTCAGTCTCTCACTACTTTTTTTTTTTTACATTTCTACTATACAAATATTTCCGATCATTAATTTAATTTTGTCAATCCAAAAGGTCAGTTTAAGTTTAACCTACCGAAAATCCGGCTGTAAAAGCCTTAATTTGGTAAAATCTAATGTGGCATGGATCGTGTTGGTGAGCATTAAAAAAGGCAGGCGACATTAAAACAGAGCGAGTAAAGTATGATCCATTAAAAAGAAGGAAGAGTTTTCCGGTATTAATTATAAAAAAAAACGTACAGTAGAGGTGAGAAATGAAGGAAATTGATAAAGCCATGCAAAGAGATTACATGGAGGAGGAGCATCTCAACTCTTAAGCGAGCAATCGATGTGCATGCATGCATGCAAGCTAAGGAAAACATAAATAAAGGAAATAAAGGGTACGATGCATGGCATGAATTAAAGAAGGAAGAAGGTTAATTAAGTTAATCAAGGAGGTGTGAGGGTTCCTTGAATGTCGAGAACGCCGGCAGCATTGAGGTTGCCGACGCCTAGGGTGGTGGCATCGGGTATCAACTCGCCACAGCCTTGGGAATTGAGGGTCTCCGACTCCCCGCACAGTTTGGTTGGCCCCGGAATGGACCCTTCTAGTGTTCCGATGGGCAACGTAACTGTTCCGCTCACGACAGGATCCGAGGAAGCAACTGCCACCACAATCGCCACTATAGCCAACCACATCAATATCTTTGCCATGATGATGATTATGATGATGATGATTTCTTACTAATTAATTAATTTGTGGAATATAATGATAATTATTCAAGCTAAACCAAGATAATGTAATGTGTAATGTGTTGATATGAAATCAGTAACTTAACCCCCTTTATATAATACCAGGAGCCAGGAGGTTGTAGTAGCTAGTTGTAGCCAGGCCAGGCACGTTACTCTCATACAATAATATATTTGATCGATTTCTTTGTGATTCATCGATTAGCTCGTGCTTAGTTGGCCATCAACTTAATTAGTTGCTTAGTAGTACAGTAGTGCCGGAGAATATGGCCTATCCTAGTAGTAGTGCTGCCCATGATCAATGTTTTATCCAACCTAAAACTAACTCCATCTTCAATGCATATAAACTTCTTTTAGACTCAAATAAGTTGAATTGAATTGAATTGAATTAATTTGAGTTGAAATTTTTTGAAAAGAACAGGTATAACTCTAACTCTACTGGATACGGAGTATAACTCTATGACTTTTAAAAACGGAACGAGATCTTTGATGCCAAAAAAGAGTTCACTGTTTTTGTAATTCATGCTTCGGATTTTTATTAGTCGGTCAATGTTTTTTTTTTTACGAAACATGCTTTGACACCTCAAAATACTCAGTTACATTCGAAAGCGGCGATATTTTTTAAGTTGATTGTCTGATCTTTACAAGAGGTTTGGTTTGAATTTTTTGTTTTTATCATTTTCCAGAGTCAAAGTTAATAGTTATGGCCAGTTAAAAATCGGTTTAAAAAAAATGAAATGTATAAATTAGAAAATCAAATAATTGAGAGTTTGCAAATGAGAAGATATTTTTCCCTTTTTTAATTTGACGAAACTATCCATCATATTATTATAACCTGCATGTATGTATTATTTCTTAGCATGACATCAATAATAAGCTTTAATTCAGCAAATTCGGAGGTTTGAATTTTAGAAAGAGCTTAATTAAGCATATAATGATTGAAATTATGAACCAAAGAATCAATGATTTTTAGTAACAAACTAACAACCCCTCGGCCTTGAATAATAATAAGCAAAAATTACACATTACAACCTTATAAAATTTCGTTTTTTTTAATTACAACCTTATAATTTTTTTTTTCAATTACTACCTAATAAAGCACTTTTCCTTAGCGATTGCTACCTTTAATGAATTCCGGTGGGTTAGTCAACTATTTTCCGACCTAAATTAGATTATGCCTAATTATGTGACCATTTTACCCTTGACTCTATATACTCTTTCCCTAACCTTTATCTCTCTTACAACTCCTCTTAAAAATCCATCCTCTCAATTGCTTCACTTTTCAACTCAATTTTTGCAGTCTTCAATTTCTTCATCCTCTCTCTATCGTTTCTACCTCTTCTTAATTTTCGCCGCCATTAGTGCCTGCAGTTTATTGTTGTGTACGAACAAGGTATGTAACCCTAATTCACGATTCTGTACTTTGCAAAACTTCTGGTAACCTAGAAATTAGGGCTTGGGGAAATGTAGGGTTTATCCCTAATTCCCTTTATTATTCGTCCAAGTGTTGCATTTGTTTTCCCTAATTCATGTGTGAATGAATACATTGACTGACGCATTTGCGTGAATTAAGCTAGCTCGTTGTTCATGAACCATTGTTGCTTAGAATTGACTGAATATGTAGGTAGAACGCTGGAAATTGGTGTTTGGTTGATGATTGGCACATTTGATTTTGTATACATTTTGGGTTTTCTTCTTGCTAGGAAAATGAATCCGGGCTCAAGTCGCAGCTATCGACGGTCGTCATATTCTACATCTGAACGTAGCTCATCATATAATTCCGAATTGAGGGTTTGTCGTTGTGGGTTTTCTCCTGTTGTTCGCACTTCATGGACGGGAAAAAATCCAGGGAGGAGGTTTGAGAGCTGTAAATTTTCCAATCGAAACAACAATCGTGATGGATGCAACTATTTCAAATGGCTCGATGAGAATCAAACCACTTGGCAAGCACAGGTTATGAATGATCTTCTCAAGGAAAGGGAGTTATTGTATTGTAAAGTAGAAAATTTAGAGCACAAAATTGAAAGGCTTGAAGACGAAAGGAAAGAATTGCTTGTTTCGATTGAGAAAGCTAAGGTCGGGGTGTTGAGCAAGTTAGAGAATAGGGATATGTGTAATAGTCCGATTTTAAGAGGCACTACAGTAGCCGTATATGTAATGGTATTCGTCTTCATGTTGTTTGTATACAAAGTTCTTCAGTAGGTAGTTTTGTAACTCTTCATATGACATCTTAGTTGGAATGTAATGACAATTTCTTTCTTTAAGTAATCACTTTCTGTTTGTCAACATTATTGAGTAACGTTTGCTTCTTCTTCACACTCTTTGTCAAGCTTATTGAACATTTATCATCGTCATTATAGACGAAAATTTCAGCAACTTGCAAGCATCAAATTTGCACATTTAGAGCCAATTTCACTTAGTAGCTTTAAAGCAAGCTCAATTCGTCAAAATACAATCCAAAGTACTTGTTCTCCAAACATTACAACTTCCCAAAGTCAGGCTTACAAACTGTCAGTACTTGCAGTAGCATTTCAGTACATTACAGACATAAAACAACTTCTCAAATTGATGCTTAAATTAAATAGGTCCATTACAGATTGCTAGTAGTGTATTAAAGACATTAAAGACATTACAGACACTTTAAAAATTCCACAGTGCAGATGTGCTTGCTTGTGACAGTAACTCTGTGAAGGAAGTGGCTTGCGTTTGTGTCGCACTTGCAGTTGGAGCCTGCTGAGTATATGTTGGTGATGCTGCTGTAGTAGGCTGATTTGTCGTAGCGTCAACATTTTCAGCTCTGTTTTGCCTTTGTTCTCTCCTCTGAATTGCCCAGGCTGTTTGGAGAGGAGGTCTTCCACCTGGACACCTTTCCGTGTTTGGAGGAGCTTGAGAGTTCTTACAAGTTCTCTTGTAATGACCTAACTGTCCACATCTGCTGCACTTGTTCTATTTTTTCTGCCTCTTCACTCTACTGCCACGACCTTCATCAGCCTCCCTTCTTCTCTTCTTCTTGGAAGGCCTGCCAGTCATCTTCCTCATTGGAGGAGGGAGTGGTTGAGGTAAGCCCGAGTCCTCCCATTCATTAGAACCTGGCATGGGGGAGATGGCAGGATTGTAGGCTAGCATGTACCTGTCCTTAGTGTAGGCAAGGTCAACAAAATCAAATGGGTTTTGCCTTTGGAAAAGGATACAAGCCACTGCATGAGGACATGGTATGCCACTTAATTCCCAATGATAACAACTACAAGTTCTTTCATTCAGTTTAACCACCCAAGTCTGTCCTCTTTGCTCAACCTCAAACCTATCAACTCTACTTCTTCCAACATTACAAAACCTAGCATCTTTCTCTGCCCAAATGAGGTATCTTTTAACATATGGCATATAATCCTCATCCCACTTCTCTGCAGCCTCTCTTTTTTCACAATTTCTGTTCATAACGTACCTTCTTATCCACTCCAACATGGTCAGAATAGGTTTGTCTCTTACATCCTTCAACACAGAGTTAAAAGTCTCACACAAGTTATTTAGGAGTAGATTACACTTACTAGAAGTTTTGAATGCATGCCTACACCAATGTTTAGGAGGGATTGCATTTAGGTACGACCAAGCCTCGGTTGAGATGCACTTCATCCCATTCATTTCATTGGTAAACTGAGTCTGAAATGACAAGTGCAAACAATAACAAAAACCAAAAAATGTTAGTTGATAGTACATTACAGAAGCAAAAGTTAATTGAAATGGACTGAATTTACCTTAGTTGTGGATGTAGCAGCTCTCCAGAAACTGTCTTTATAGAGTTGCCCACTAAAGCTCTTCTTGAAGTTGGCCCATATGTGCCTGACACAGTACCTCACCTCCGCTTCTGGGGCCACAGTTTTAAGGGCCTCAACCAGTCCCTTCTGCCTGTCTGACATGAAGGTCAGACCTTTACCCTCAACCTTGTCTAAGTCATTGCATAGTAGTTCTAAAAACCAAGTCCAGATTTTTGTATTTTCCACTTCCACTATTGCCCATGCCACAGGGAATATGGTGTTGTTTCCATCCATTACAACAGCTGCAAGACACATTCCAGAGTAAGGGCCTTTCAGATGACATCCATCCACACCTATAAAAGGCCTACATCCTCTTAGAAACCCCTCCTTACAAGGCTGGAGGCACGTGTACAGCCTCTTAAAAATTACTGGTGGCCTCTCTATATTGTCACACATCACCATGACAGTAGATCCTTCATTGTACTTCCTCAATGTTGCAGGATAATCCCATACCCTTGCGTATTGGTCTTTACCATTACCATAAATGATAAGTTTGGCTCTACATCTTGCAAGCCAACAAGTCATGTAGGTAACATGAACCCCTAAATCCCTCATCACATGTTCCTTGAATGACTTCAGCTTTCAGTCCATGTTAGACCTCCAAAATTCTATGTACTTCTCTGCCAAATACTCAGACCTCACTTTCCTATTGTAACTAGTCATCTTACAAGTGTGTTTGAGGTTTAATGACTTGATTTGGAATGTCTCTTCCCCCTTAAGCTTGGCAGCATACAATCTGAAGGGACATGGGTTTTTAACACCACAAATGCATGACCCAAAATTTGACCTTTTCTTATTCCACACACAGTTGCACTTATACCTACAGAATGCCGCTGTCACTCTTTTACTACCATTGTGTTGGTAGTAGAAGTCGTAACCATTCTCCACACAATGATAAATAAGTGCCTTTCTAAGAATCTTATTACTCTCAAATTTTAAAGCTAACTTCAGAACAATCTTACCACCAAAGTCCTTCTGTGTGTTGAAAGTTGGCCCAGTGTCAACCTCGTCATCATCTGAACCTTGAAGACTTCTTAGCTCATCAGAATCATCTTCCCTTTCTTCAATACTCCCAACTTCTAAGTCATCCACCCCTCAAAGTTTTGTTTTTGACCCTTGGCCCTTCTCCACTCCTAAAAAACTCTCTACCCTTTCTAGAAGTTCATCATCTTCATCCCTACCCTCACCAAAAGACTCCTCAAACAACTTCTCGCTTTGTCCACCAGTCACAATGTCTTCCTCAACCCAGTCTGGGTCACTCGAAGCATCACTGTCTTCTGCTTCAGAGTCAGTGAAATCATCTTCGTCGTCCTCATCATCTTCACTTACCAGATCTGCCACAACCTTCTCTTTTTCTTTGTTTTTTGAGACCTCACCAGCTGCTTCCTTCTCTTTTTGTTTCTTTTTTGAGACCTCACTAGCTGCTCCCTTCTCTTTTTCTTTCTTTTTTGAGACCTCACCAGCTGCTCCCTTTCTTACTTCTTCAACTGGGTTGTTCCTCCCTTTGTAGCCTACTGTCCTCCTCCCCTTAACAGTTGTTGTTTTTTTTCTCCTAGGAACCCTGTCTTCCTCCTCACCAGTTTCCTTTTCTCCCACCACAGAATCACTGACAGCTTCAAATGTTGTCACCTTCTTTGAACCACCTAAACCACTATCTTCCACATCATTTGAACCGCCTAATTTCCCACTCTCTTTACCTCTACCAATATCCACCAAAGAAATAAGAACCTCAGCAACTTCAGGTTCCCTTTCAAGCCCCCCAGATCCCTCTTCTAAGACACCCTCACCAGTAACTATCCCTTCCCCATCTGAGTCAGCAAACTCAAGCAACCTTTTTGACCTTCTGGTTAACAGTTTCTCAGGTCTTGTCAATGAATTAGATGGAGGTAAAGGGTTCTGGGGTGTTAGTTTTGGTGGTAGATTAGTGGTTGAGTGAGATGGAATTGAAGAAGAGGTAGGTTCATAGGTGGGTAGGGTGTTATTATACCTAGGGCTTCTCCTCAAAGGGCCACCACTAGTCAAACTTTGGGGAATCTTTTCCTTACTTTTTGTCCTACTATCACTTTTAGGATAAGAAGGAATCTTCATCCCATATCTTTTGTACAATTCTGTATTAAGGTTAGGATGAGCTCTCAAATTGGGTTTCTTCTCAAATGGGCTAGGAGATGTAGATGGGCTGATGTGATGTGTGTTCATGTCCACATTTGGTCTTTTGGTTCTAGGTAGAGATGAGCAACTAATTAATGAAGGTGTACTTGGTTCAACAAGATACACAGTTACTGTCTCCATTCTACATCTTGTCCTCAATAAAGATACAATATCTACCTCAGAAACTAGTAAAGTTTTGCCAATAGTCAAACTCCTACCATGCCTCCTATACCAGATTTCATACTCCTTACCTTCCATTATACCATCAGCTATACTTTTCAAGAGCTGGACATTGAAACTAGTACTAGAAATACCACAGTTGAGATGTAAAGCCCCCCTTCATACGTTGTCCTACCTTTCTTGTAGACAAAACTGCCACCAAACATCATCCGCAAGTTAACCGTGAATGGTTGAGTATCGATATCTACAAAAAAAATGAATAGCAAAAGCAACATCAGCAATGTCTAAACAAAATCAACAACAAATTGGAGAAACCCTAAAAATTGAAATTATCTAATCGACAACCACATTTGGCTCTCAACATGCTAACGAACTACAATAACACTATAACTACACTTAATTCATATTAGAAAGACTAAAATTAAATGCAAATCTGGGTTTCGTGTGAAGAATCGATTCAAAACCCTAAATTAACGAAAAACCCCTAAACTAACGAAAAACCCTAAATTAACACAGGATTTGGGGCTACTTACTTGCAGATATGTCGTTCCCTTCAATTGTGCCAGAATTTGGTGTAGATTTTGGATTCATTTCGAAAATTAATTAGGGTTTGGTGGATGATGAATGAAGAGGAAAGGTACGGATGAGTGAGTAGTGTAAGAGGTGAGTAAAAGGGGTTAAAGGGGTAAAAAGAAGATTTTAACTTTAAGGGTATTTTCGTCACTTAACATCTTCGCTAACGGAAAATAGTTGACTAACCCACCGGAATTCATTAAAGGTAGCAATCGCTAAGGAAAAGTGCTTTATTAGGTAGTAATTGAAAAAAAAAATTATAAGGTTGTAATTAAAAAAAATGAAATTTTATAAGATTGTAATGTGTAATTTTCGCTAATAATAATAATAATAATACTCCAATAGTCCAATAGCAGTGATTGTGATCTGCATGCAGGCACTGCTTTATCAATTATGACCTCAGCTTTTTATGCACAGATGGTGTATGATAACGCACAAACACAGTAAAGAAGCCCAGAGTATATCATATGCAGGGAGTCTAAATACTCGTTGTAATGTTATAATAGATCAAATGTAGTCCGTATATGGCTAGCAAGAGCCATTACCCTATGTAGCCGCCATTCATAAATATAATATGCCACACATGCTTATAATCTTATATGCATAAGGAATGACCTCTTAGACATACAAGCTACTATATACGAGTATATACTAATGAAATTAGCAATAGAATGAATGAATGAATGAATTCATGGGAAGTTCTTCAGCCACTAAACCATGCATGCATCATAAAACAATACAGAGTACTACTTAATGGTCAAGTATGAGATTTTATCTTGGGACTGGATTTTAAGATTTTAAGTATGTAGGCCTGGCCTTTAAGATCTGTTAAGCAGATACGAGTAGACATTAAGTATGTAGAAGCAACATGTATTAAGTATGATCTAATCAAGTATAAACTTGTAACACTGTACTATCTAGTATCCTCTCTAACAAAGAACAATTGGATAACTCAGCAGATGCATGCATATGTCATGGGAGATTAAAAGTGATAACCTAATGGATATATATATATATATATATATATATATATATATATATATATATATATATATATATATATATATATATATATATATATATATATATATATATATATATATATATAGTAAAACAACTTCACTCATAAACCAAGTTCGAGTTCCCACAATCCACACATACACATTCACGTCTTGAACTACTTAACCACATGTTGCATCGAGTCCACCTTTCCTAAATCAGCTCCACCTTCGTTAATTACAATATTATATTGCACTCTTTTCTGTGCAACTTTCATCAAATTGAGTAAATCCTCCTTCTGATGGATAGTCAAATTAAATATCACGGACATGACAAATAATCCTCCTTCAAATTAAATCAACTTGTTATCTTGTCTAATTAAAAGCCCACATATTTTAAATACTTCACCATCACTTCATTATATTCATTATGAAAACGTAAATATAGTTTCAACTTGATTAAATAATTAAACGCGCATGCAATTAGTTAATTTATCGTATCACAATACACTTATGCAGATATGCACGTGAACTTTGAGCATAAATACGAGAATAACCTAATTACGGCTACATTTACACTAAATTAAGGTATTAAACACGTTTTTAACAATTACTTAGATAATGACCGACGTAATAAAAAAATATATATAATTACTTATAAAATCAAAGACACATTAAATCCTAATTTATCGTGTCACGTAACACGGCTATGGGAAAAAATAACGGAGTATCAACTTGGTCGATCAAGTCACTCGACTCACTGACCCATTGGTCGAGTTGGACAATCGACCACTCGATCGGTTGGCCGGGTTACTCGATCGACACAATGGGTCCGTTACATTATTCATTCAATTCTTTAGTATCTTTTTACTTCTAACTAGGTATGTATCCCGTGAAATTCACGGGATTATCTGTTTTAATTTTTTATCGTACTATTAATATATTTTTGTCCAAGTATTATGTTCATTTTAGACGTTATGCTATACATGAAAGTGACAATTGTCAATATTGTAGTACATAAATTTATCGCATCAGACAATAATAGAAAGACACCGTTGGAGTAAATGTTGTATCTCACTTTTGTTGGATGTGGCCGGGGACAGATGGTGTTAAGTATCGTTGGTCCAAGGTATTTATCTGTAATTAAAAAGGTAATAAAGTGAGTTTTTTACCGAGCCATCTATATATATATATATACTCCCCCCGTCCACTATTTATCGCCCCACTTCATGAATATATGTGAGGAGTATTTTAATGGAGTGGGGCGATAAATAGTGGACGGAGGGAGTATATAGTTAAAAAGACTTTCTCTCTATTAAATTTTTTGTCACATGACAAATTTATTACATTATTTATAAATATTTTAATTTTATTAAATTACTAAAATTTTAATATATTTAATTTTTTATTAATTAAATTATTAATTATTTCATCAAAAACTTTTCATGTGGCTCTATTAAATAACATTTTATTAATTTGTTAATTAAAATTTCTTTTTTATTAATTAGATTATTAATAGTTTCGCCAAAAAAATTTCATTTGTCTTTATTTTTTTTAAAAAAAATATTAATTAAATTATTAACTGTTCATAAAAAAAGCATTTGTCTTTATTATTAAATTTATTTATTTAAATTTTCATTAATTACGTTAATAGTTGCTTATTAAAAAATCACTAGGTATGTGGCCCGTGAAATTCACGGGATTATCTGTTTCAACTTTTTTATCGTATTGTTAATATATTTCCGACCAAGTGTTGTCAAATAATTCAGCTAATAAAGTTGTCATTGGTGATCTTACAAAATTCATATAAGCCAGTAGTTAATTCATACTCCGTATCTTACAAAATTAAAGGAAATGTTCAAAAAATAATGCCAATGAAATGTAAACAAAATTCTCAATTATTTGTATACCTTCATTGTTTTATACTTCTATTATTTTTTTAGTTCTAATATTAAGTTTTTATTGCTAAATAATATAATTATTCGTATTAACTTTGACTGATCATTACGACAAAAGTTGTGTTTGTCATTTCTTAATTTTTTTTAGAAAACTATTAAGCTTTCTTAAGAATAATAAATTATGCTCAAGTGAAATATTAAGTTGTGTTTGTCATTTCTTTACTAATTTTTTTTATCGATGATTTACCTTTAATTAGACTCAAATATTTTGTCATCCTTAGTATGCTACTTTGATTAACTCTTTACAACTTTTTCTTAATATTAAAATTTCATTGTTAAGACAAAAGTAGATGAAAAGATGTAACCTCCAAATGAGCAAGTTATTTTTTTTCAAAAATCATTAATTTTTATCAATGACAATAAATTATTTATAAAAAAAAAATTAATAAGGATAAATTTATGTAAAAAAAAAATTAAACCATCCACCACGTGGTAAAAAAAAAATTAAATGCATAAAAAAGATTTTACTAATATACATAAATTATAAATTTATCTAATAAAAAGATTAATACTATATTTTTTAATAAAAGGCAAATGAAAAGTTTTTATTAATGTTTTTAATGTTTTAATGGAAGAGGCAGAAGTCACTCAGTAAAAGGCAGATGAAAAGTTTTGATTAATGTTTTTAATGTTTTAATGGAAGAGGCAGAAGCCACTCAGTAAAAAAAATTGATTGGGGAAGAAAACCTTTTAACTATATTTCATATATGGAAAAATAAAATATATAATAAAGCATGTAATAAAAAAATTTAATAGTAAAGCAATAAAATATATAAATTAGCTACTTCAGTATGAAGTTCTTAATACTAAATACTAGTTGAAAAGCCCGTGCGATGCACGGGTCAATTTTTAATGACGTTGATAATGACATCAAGTTATTATGCATAATAGTAAACGAATATTATCCACATACGTGAATGTATTTCTAGGTAGATATTATTTGCGGTAAATGTCAAATTAAATTATAGACGTACATTATAGTTAGAAAGATTAATTAAAATACCTCTCACACAAGTACATCTTCAACTACATATTCGTACATGTTCGTACCATTATTCATTTATATTTATATGGAATATTTATTTGTTACTCTATAAGTTTTGCATTCAACAATATTATCTACGTATTATTATTATTATTATTATTATTATTATTATAAATGTAATAACTAATAAATAAAATAACAAATAATATTTACGTATCAATGTAAAGTAAGAGATCCAATTTGACATAGATAATTCAAAAACATATTGTATGTAGAGTGGATATATAGCGATATGAGTAATTAAATTTTATGATAATATAAAATGACGTGTTTATTTTGTACACAATAAATGCATAAATAATTAATCTAATAGAGGATTAAAATATTGCTCATATGATTAACTAAGTACACATAAGATTGTGCAAAGACTTTGAGACAATTTCTATAAATTGTCAAATATAAAAATCTCTTACGTTATCTCACTTTCTTAAAAAAAAAATAAAAAAAACTCCTGAATCATGCTATTAGTAATACGGAGTAAATTATAGTCAAATATAGCGATACATGGGCCGCTTGTTAGTGAATTTGATAAAAAAAATTATTATAATTAATTACATTTTTTTTAAAAAAAATAAGAAACTTTTCAAGTATCTTGTACGAAATATAATAATGAGTACACTGATGATAAACGTTTTGTTATTCTCATATTTTTTTTTGATTGATATAATGATATTTAAGGGTGATTGATTTCTTTTATTTATGATATAGAATTTCATCACCTCATTATACTTTCTCGTGAGATAATTTTACTTGAACTCTTTTTAAAATTCAAAAGATTTCTGCTTGACGGATGATTCCTTTTATTTATATAATAGAATTTCATCATCTTATTAGTATAATTTTTTGATGTGCGATAATTTTACTTCAATTTATAGCCTTAAACTTAAGAGTTGTTATAAGACTCGAAAGATTTTTCGTTAATATCTAAAACGAATGATTTCTCTTATGTATGATATAGTAAAAAATTTCATAAGCTCATACAAATTTCTATATATTCTTTATTTAAATTAAAAAATATATTAAAACTGTAATAATTATTAATAATAATATTTAAAAAATCAAAAATTTTAATTTTATATTTTTCGAGATAAATAAATAAATATTAAAACAATTGTCAAACATAATTGACTACGCGTTTCACGCTGCCGCGGTCTAATTTTTGTTGCCTTATGAGGTGATAATCGTCGGTTTATATAGTGATAATTTTTAGAGTCTTCAATAGGGTAGGTTATTTTTTTTGTATATAGAGTCTTCCACAATTTTTGAATGGTATCCTCTCCATAGTGCACTTCCAAGGGTAGCGGGTACATAATTTCCCTAAATTGAATATGAGTATAACGTTAACTACGCAAGAGTGTATTGACATAAGTATACCAGTCATGAGAGGGGATTAGTTAAAAGTATCTCTTCGTCAATGAAGACCATGTCCACGCATACCAAGTTATTATTATTATTTCTGAAGTTAGGAACTTCCCATAGTCTTGAGACACGAACCTTAATTTTCCATTCGGTTTTCGATGAATCTAATTACCTGAGGAATGAATGCGACCTTCCAAAAAAAATAAAGAAGAGATGATTAAACATATTAACAAATACAAAAAAAAATCACTTTGGAGACATAATTAGATGGTCATGCTCTATTTAGAACGTATAAATACATTGATTTCAAGTAATTACTGGATTGATTGCTAGCACTTTGATGGATATATTGATTTGTTACCGCCTTATTAACCTTATATATAACTAAAACAAATCTTAAACTAACTAAATTAGAAGTGTGTATTGTAATTAGAAGAGAAACTTATTTTTTAGATAGTGTGTAATATTTGTTGGAATTCTATTGGAAGTAAGAGTAACATTAGAACCGTAAAATTATCGTACCAAAAAATAAAATAAAAAAAGAACCGTAAAATCAATATTATTAGTGACGTTGTTAATACGATATCTATGTAGTATCCGACCCTATGACTGATTACTTGCCCACATACGTTAGTCTATCCTACTAAACTACTACTATATCACGATGTATAATGTATTATTATTATTATTATTATTATTATTATTATTATTATTAAAGTCTCACAAAGCTTAGAATGACCGCATAGGTATTAGATATCATATTAGCAGAATTAGGATTAGAACCGGCATAGGTATATTATATTCCTATTATTATAATCAAACATATTATTACTATTATTAAACTATGTAAACCCATTCCAACACCTAAACTTAAATTAAATAAAATAATAAGTAAACTTTAATTCTAAATATATTAAAAATAATATTAAAAAATTTCGACCAATCAAATCGCTCGGAAAGTTCCTGCTTTATTAATATATACCAGTTGGAAAGCCCGTGCGATGCACGGGCCGATTTTTAGTGACAATGGTAATGACACCAAGTTAAAGGATTACGTAAATTTGTGAGACTGCGCAACAGTAGAAAGTAAGTCGAAGGTAAGAGTATGTTTAATAGTAAAGGAATACTATCCACTTACGTGAATGTGTTTTTTGGGAGGTCATACATGCGGTAAACGTCAAATCAATTATACGCGTGCATTGTATTTAAAACTCGTAATATCTCTCTTTAAGAAATATTGGTAAATATTTGAGTTGATAGTTGATATCTAAGAACCAATAATGACTTCAATTTATAATCATATGATCATCCCCTTATGATAATTTTTCAATGTGGTACAATTATACTACGGAGTACTCCTCCTTCCTTCTATCTTCTTCCATATTCTATTTTCGTTTGTCTTTCTATCTTCTTCTCATCGCAAATATTTTTTATTTGGTTCAATCTTTTACTATATATATTAATCTCACTTTTTACTTATGACTACAATTATAGAAGGGAGAAATATTTAGTTTATACATATGAGATTAGTCTTTCAATGACATTATTATTTCAATCTAAGATAATTTTATTTAATTTTATAGTCTTAAAAACTCTTTAATTTTTGTCGATATTTAAGAGTCATATGGGATTTCCCCGTTCTCTCTCCCGATTGTATCTTACCGGTGGCTTTAAAAAACCTCGCGAATTGAGCCTAAGTTTTAAAAACAGGGATTTGGTCCACAGGGCTTAAACAATCTTGTTTTTTTGGCCATAAACTCGAGAGTCTTGACCAATTTGAAAAATCATTTAATGTAGTTGACTCGAACGAATATGAGAGGGGACCACGTGTCTCTGTTCAAGCGTGCAATTTTAAGTGTCATTTGTAAATGAAATTCTATGCAGGTTCTTACGCGTTACTCACCCGTCCGCCACTGGAAACACCACTTCCCGTCCCGCTCCTTGGGAGGTACCAAACAAATGACTGCTTGAATCGGGATTTTGAGCGCCGAATTATATAATGAAAATTCATCATCCTATTATATAATTTTTCGATGTGAGATAAAGTTTTTTTCTAAGATTATTAAAAAGAGGTTTGTTAATATTTATGGACGAATGATTACTCTTATTTATTGTA
This sequence comes from Agrostemma githago, assembly GCA_958450325.1. Classification (NCBI taxonomy): domain Eukaryota; kingdom Viridiplantae; phylum Streptophyta; class Magnoliopsida; order Caryophyllales; family Caryophyllaceae; genus Agrostemma; species Agrostemma githago. Next base: position 71,798,646 of record OY288247.1, on the reverse strand, counting down.
TAGAATTTAATCAGCTCATCATAATTTTTCGATGGAGGATAATTTTACTTAATTTTATAATCTTAAAAGATTAAGGATCAAAATATTTTTTTGTAAATGTCTAAGAACGAATGATTATTCTTATTTATAATAGATTCATTACTTTTTCGAACAAATAATATGAAATTCATTACGTTTATAGTCTTAAGAGATTTTAAGACTCAAAAATGTGGGGTAATTTTACTCAATTAAGCTTATGGTCTTAAAAAAAATTTAAGACCCAAAAGAGTTTGTTTTTCCATCTAAGTTATTAAGAACGAACGATTACTCTTATTTATATATTAGAATTCGATCACCTTATTACGGAGTATACTTTTGGACAAATGATTATCTAAAACAAATGATTTCTATTATTTATGATATTTTATCATAATTTTTCGATGTGTGATAATTTTACTTAAATTTATAGTTTTAAAAAACTTTTTTTAGGACTCAAAAGATTTATGATTGATATTTAAAGACGATGATTACTTTTATTTAAATAATAGAATTTCATCACTTTTTCGTAATTTTTTGATGTTGGATAATTTTTACTTCAATTTATAGCCTTAAGAGGAGTATTATAAGATTCAAAAGATTTTTGATCAATATATAAAACGAATAATTTCTTATTGATGATGAATAATTTCTTATTGATGATGTACTCATCATGATTTTTCGATGTAAGATAATTTTAATTATGTTTATAGTTTTAAAAAGTTCTTTTATGACTCAAAAGATTTCTCGTTGATATTTAAAAACAAATGATTGCTTTTATTCCGTATTTATATAGTAGAATTTCTATCACCTTATTATAATTTCTCGATGTGGGATAATTTTATTTAAATTTATAGTTTTAAGAGCTTTTATAAAACAATTTTTTTGGTTAATACCGAAAAACGAATGATGTCTCTTATTTGTGATATAGAATTTCATCACCTCATAATTATAGTCTTACAAACTCTTTTTAAAACTCGGATTTTTGTTAATATCTAAACACGAATGATTTCTCTTTTCCATTAGCTTACGGTCCTAAGAACATTTTTAAGACACAAATTTTTTTTAGCTGATATCCAAAGACAAATGATTAATTTTTTTTGATGTGAGACAACGTTAGGATAATTATAATAATAAAAGAGTCAATATATATATATATATGTATAGAGAGAGAGAGAGAGAGGTAGGTTCAAATAAGGTCAACTATTTTTTTAAGTCTATATTAAAGTTACACATGACATACGTTAAAGTTGCATTTTTCAAAATTGATATGTAACTATAACATTCAGCACTTTTATCACTTCAAGTGATAAAGTGCAACTTTATCACTCATCTCGTGTAACTTTAAGCACTTTTTGTGTAACTTTAACACTGGAACTTAGGAACTTAAAAAAGTTGTTGACCTTATTTGAACCTACCTCTCTCTCTCTCTCTCTCTCTCTCTCTCTATATATATATATATATATATATATATATATATATATAGAGAGAGAGAGAGAGAGAGAGAGAGAGAGAGAGAGGGAGGTAGGTTCAAATAAGGTCAACAACTTTTTTAAGTTATATATATATATATATATATATATATATATATATATATATATATATATATATATATATATATATATATATATATAGGAAGGATCAAGTGAGTCCCTTTTTCTTTTTTGAGTCCATGAGTCCTATCTACAACCATTGATCTAGAGTGGGGTGAATGGTGGTGATTGATTCTAGTAATTAAGGCAATAACTAACATATTTTGGTAAAAATCAAATCAAATCCTCTCTCCTCCCTTAATTATCTCCAACCACTGATTCACGTTACTTCCTCACATTCAATTTTTTCCTCACATTCAATCTTTTCATTCACATCCTAACTGAAACTCTTCACCTTCATCATCCCAAACACAATCGATCTACTTCCGTTTCTTTTCAAAACACACCCGCGCATCCTCTCGTCTTCAACTCAAGCAAGGTTACATTGAAGCAGCTCTCTAACTTCAGCAAAGATAATCTTCAGGTGGCATAATACAAGGTAACTCGCTAATACTCGATTGTTGTACTAAAGAACTAGGTTTCGTTTATATTCGTATATGATTTCATTAATTTTCTCGCTAATTATTGATTGATTTACTTTGTTGTGTTTGTGCCCTATGATTAATTGGTTTCACTAAAGATTGTTGCAGTATCTGGGTATGCATCTGTAGAGTTTAATTGAATTTACCACTTCATACTATGCTTCTACTCTTCATACTTAGTCTAACATATATTGAATGTTACTCTAATGCGCATATTCAGTTACTGTAATAAACTTGAGGTGTTACTGTAAGGGGTTGTTCAGTTAGTGTTACACATGTATGATGTTATTTTAAAGACGACCATGTGTTACTGTAATGTACAAGACATGTTACTTTTAATCCCATCTTTGCGTTACTTTGAATGCTAGTAATCTGGTACATTTAATTGTGCAGACGTGTTACTCTAATTAGCACTCTATGGTACTCTAACACTTTCTTTGTGTTACTTTAACGCGTATCAGTTGTACATATGGTGTATCTTGCACTTGTATCAGTTGTACTTTAATTTTATATACCAAATTAAACTGTAACAATACTTTTCAGATGGCAAAAGGAGGAGACAAATCAAGGTGCGATCGCAGTTGTTGGATAATGTAGATAAATATGTGGACGCGAGGCAAAAGATCATCGATGGTCCCAAGAGCAAGCCAACAAAGGGTCGAAAAAAATAACGTGTCTAACGAATTATGTCATCTTTTTTTAATTACGAATAATGCTTTGTACCGTTTTCGAAACTTGTTATGTACATTAGTATTTTGATTATCACCAATGGAACAACGCTGTTAAACTCTGTTACCCTGACTAATTGTTCCTGTCACTCTAATTAACGACCGGTGTTACTATGAGAATGAATGAAGTTTACCCAATATACAAATGTGGTCTCATAATCATTGTGTTACATTGACGCATTATAACTGTTACTTTAATGAACAAATGATGTTACTCTAAGTTATTAATGGTGTTATTTTTTGTCCCATGGTTAAACAATGCTATTATCATCAATTACTCTGACGCATTATATATGGTTCTTTAAAAAACGAATGTTGTTACTTTGGTAATGAATGGTTCTAATCCAAGTTATCCTCAGTAACTTTGGTAATGAATTGTTTAAACAACGTTGCTGTCGTCAGTTACTTTCATGCTGTATGTCTGTTACTGTAACTAACGAATGGTGTTACTCCAATAGACATGAGATGTTACTCTAACCAAATACCCATGTATTAAATAAATATATAGTTAATTGCAACGTAGCACAGCGCTATGTGTAAAAAATGTGTACAAAATCCAATTCCTGTGTTTTGCCAATATCCCCCCCCCCCCCCAGAAACTGGCTGTCTCTGCAACCTGAACTCCCGAATTAATCCGCACAAGCTTTCCACATACATTTGCCTTGTCTTCTGCCCTTAGAAGTCCGTATCAGTGAAGCTTCAATGCCGTGTCTGCTTCAACAGAAAACAAAACAATAATATCAGTGAAGGTTACGTTAAATCTGGGATCTATAGTATCAGTGTATATCATGGAAAACCTAAATAACAAGCATAAAACTCTGGAATCTATAACAATTAACCATTGATATGAATCTGTGATGAATGAAATGACAATGAAATCAATATCAACATGAAAATTGACGAAAAAAAGAACGCAAATTGACACACGACGTATCCATGAATAAAAATTGAAGCAAAACGTGAAAAAAAATATCAAAACTCACCATTGTTATACTCGATTAATTGCTTATCAACAGTTGATGAAGATGTCACGCTCATTGAATCCATGGTAACGGGATTATTTCGAACTCAGATTTGATTGAATGAATGACGGAACGTGATGACGAAAAAAAACTCACCATTCCTGTGCATTCGGTTCTTGGCAAATGCTACCTGCAAAAAATCGTTACAAAGTGATACACGTTTTGTGTTACTCTAATTAAAATTAGGTGTTACTGTAATTCATAACGTATGTTACTTCAACGCCGTGTCTACTTCAACATAAAACAAAACAATAATATCAGTAAAGCATACGTTAAATCTGGGATCTATACTAAAACGAGAGCAATGAACCACTGTTATTAATCCATGGTTAATCAAATGAGTAAAATTCCACCACCTTTTCCACTGCTGTCCTGTGCGTTCGCTTTTTTGCCAATACCACCTGCACAAAATTAAACAACGTTACACCCATGCAACAAATGTGTTATATCAATTCATAAGTTGTGTTACTCTAACTAGTACACTACGTTACTTTTAACATCATCATCAAAACCCTTTTTCTAAACGTTCAGTGTGTTACTGTAATTGCAATTAAGTGTTACTGTAACTCAGAAGGTATGTTACTTCAATGACGTTTCTGCGTTAATATAAAACAATGCAATAGTATCAGTGTATATCATGGAAAACCTAAATAAGAAACATAAAACCATGGAATCTATAAAGATCGATAGAGCAACTAACCATTGATAGGAAACCATGATGAATGAAATAACAATGAAAGCAATATCAACATTAAAATTGACGTGCAACAAATGTGTTATATCAATTCATAAGTTGTGTTACTCTAACTAGTACACTACGTTACTTTAACATCATCATCAAAACCCTTTTTCTAAACTTTCAGTGTGTTACTGTAATTGCAATTAAGTGTTACTGTAACTCAGAAGTATGTTACTTCAATGACGTTTCTGCATTAATATAAAACAATGCAATAGTATCAGTGTATATCATGGAAAACCTAAATAAGAAACATAAAACCCTAGAATCTATACAGATCGAGAGAGTAACTAATCATTGATAGGAAACTATGATGAATGAAATAACAATGAAATCAATATCAACATTAAAATTGACGTTAAAAAGTAACGCAACAATGAAAGCAATAGCAACAATGAAAATTGACGTGAAAGAAATATTGAAACTCACCATTGTTATACTCGATCAACTGATTATCAACAGTTGAAGAAGATGATGCGGTCATTGAATCTATTGTAACGGGATTTCGAGCACAAAATTGATTGAATGAATGAACGTGATGAAGAAAGGGTTTTTTTTTCTCACGTTTGAATGAATGAACGTGATGAATGAACGTGATCAAGTGAGTTATTGTTTCCTAAATTCTTGGGAGCTATTCTAGGAACGTAAATCTTCCTTCTTCTTTTTTTTCCTTTTTTTTTTAAATGAATGCATCTTGTCCATCCATCCTCATCCCATCCAATGGATGAGATGAGGACTTATGGACTCATATAGAGTAAAGGACTCATAAGAGCCTTACTCTATATATATATATATATATATATATATATATATAGAGAGAGAGAGAGAGAGAGAGAGAGAGAGAGAGAGAGAGAAATTGCATCCGGTGAGTTGGTCTTCTTTAAATGAGTCCGTCCCGCAAATCACAGCCACATGATCAAATCACATGAATGGCTGAGATTCAATCTCAGCGTCATCTTCATCGTATATAATCTTACTGTTACAGTAACAGAACACTATTTTTTTTTTCTTTTTAAAAAAAAAAAAACTATTACAGTAACACAAATATCTTACTGTGACACTGTCACAGTAATAAGGAATTACAATAATAATGTCAGAGTATACTGTTACAGTAACAGAACACTATTACAGTAACACAAAAATCTTACTGTAACAGTGTCACAGTTACAAGGAATTACAATAATAATGTCACAGTAATAATGTCACAGTAATATGAAATTAAAGAGTTATAAATATCTTACTGTGACACTGTCACAGTAATAAGTTGACACTACAAAGTAACATCAACATGAGATTAAGAGTAGCACTGTTACAGTAACAGAGCACTATTACAGTAACACAAATATCTTACTGTGACACTGTCACAGTAATAAGGAATTACAGTAATAATGTCACAGTAATAATATCACAGTAATATGAAATTAAAGAGTTATGATCTTTGTGTATGCAAAGGCAGCCTTGTTACTTTTCCTTAATGACGTGGTCCAATCTCAGCCATTCAATCTTGTTTGATTGTGTGGTCCAGATTGAAAGGACGGACTCATCTAAAGAGGGAGATTCACCGGATCCTCACTCTATATATATATATATATATATATATATATATATATTAGGCTTTTTTCGAGCGGTCTCATTGGTCCGTTTAATCAAACCTCAAATTAGGAAAGTATCATAAAATCAATTAGAGAATCTTTTGATTATTACAATATATATTTAATCTATTATATTAATGTGATATTTTACAATTATGACGTGAAAACATTTAGAGTTCATTTTTTTAAACCATTATCGTAAAATAAATTATAAAAATGAAATAATTAGATTCATGTTAAAAAATGTTTTCATTAGAGTATAAATTTCATATCATTTGTTTCACATTATGTGATAAATTTATAACATATAACAATTTTAAAATTATCCCATATCGACAAATTATAATATGATGATGAAATTCTATATTATAAATAAAGAGTAATAATTCGTTCTTCGATATCTACCAAAAGTCTTTTGAATCTCAAGAAGAGTTTCTAAGACTATAAACTTAAGTAATTATCCTACATTGAGATGATAAAATTTTACTCCGTATATTATAAATAAGAGTAACTAGTTGGAAAGCCCGTGCGATGCACGGACCAATTTTTAGTGACAATGATAATGACATTAATTAAGCAAGTCGAAGGTAAGAGTATATCTAATAGTAAATAAATATTATCCAAATACGTGAATATGTTTTTAAGGAGATAATATATGCACTAGACGTCAAATTAAATTATAGGCGTGCATTATAGTTAGAAATATTTTTTTACTTGAACTCTTCTTACTTGAACTCTTTTTTACTTGAACTCTTTTTATGACTAAAAAGATTTATGGGTGACGGATGCAGGATTACTTTTATTTATATAATAAAATTTTATCATCTTATTATAATTTCTCGATGTGGGATAATTTTACTTCAATTTATGGCCTTAAGAGTTGTTATAAGATTCAAAAGATTTTTCGTTGATATCTAAAACGAATTATTTCTCTTATTTATGTAGTATAAAATTTCATCAAGTAGCTCATCATAATTTTTTGATGTGTGATAACTTAATTTAAATTTATAGTTTTAAGAACTCTTTTTAGGGTTCAAAAAATTTCTGGTTGATATCTTAAGAAGATAGATTATTTTTATTTATATAATAGAATTTCATCACCTAATTTTAAGAGCTACTCTGTATTATAAGAATTAAAAGATTTTTGATTAATATCTAAAAATCGAATAATTTCTCTTATTAATGATGTAGAATTTCATCACCTCATCATAATTTTTTGATGTGGATAATTCTACTAAATTTATAGTCTTAAAAAGCTCTTTTAGGACTCGTTTCGATGTGGATAATTATATTAAATTTATAGTCTTAAAAAGCTCTTTTAGGACTCAAAAGATTTCCGTTTGAGATATAAAGACGAATGATTACTCTTAATTATATAATAAAATTCAATCAACGTATAATATTTTTGATTCGTTCAAAAAAAACTTATAATTTTTCAATGTGGGAAAATTCTACTCAAATTTATGGTCGTATTATAAGACTTAAGAGCTATGATAAGACTCAAAATACTCGATGTGGGATAATTTTACTTTAACTCTTTTTATGACTCAAAAGATTTCTTGTCAATGGATGATTACTTTTATTTATGATGTAGTATAAAAATTTATCAGCTCATCATAATTTTTCAGTATTGTAATTTTTATATCACAAATAAAATTCGATGCGGGATATATATGATTTATTAAGAGCTTTTTATAAGACTTATTGTAATTTTTCAATGTGGGATAATTTTACTTCAATTTATAGCTTTAAGAACTATTATAAGATTCAAGAATTTCTGTTGATATCTAAAGGCGAATGATTACTTTTATTTATATAATTCCTCCGAGTTTTAATGATCTACCCATTGAAAATTGGCACAAATTTTTTTTGATACCATTAAAATATTGAGAAATAATAAGAAGTGTTCAAGTGGTCCAAGTGGATATGTAAGGATAGGATATCTGATGAATAAGTATAGAAACTTGTAGGGAGTAGTAAGGGTAGTATGGTAAAAATGATGGCCAAATAAGGAAAGAAATGAAATGGGAATAAGATAAAAACTTGGATGAAAATGGTAGGTGAGAAGATGTTAGAAACTTGGAGGAAGTAATATAATTTTCTCATCATATTGTAATTTTTTGATGTGGAATAATTTTTACTCTCTCCATCCATATTTTAACTTGAGTGGAGTGAACCATATATATTGAGGAGAGAATGGAGTATGTGGTGGAAAATGAAAGTTTGAAAGAAAATCTGTGGTCAGAATGATTTTGCCCAAAAAAATCAACAAAAAAAAAATTGTAGGTAGGATGTTTAAAGATGGACAACCCATTAAGAAAAGTAGGAAGAATAAAAATGGATAGAGGTAGTACTTCAATTTATAGCCTTAAAAGCTATTATATGACTCAAAAGATTTTTGACATCTAAAAACGAAAAATTTCTCTTATTGATGATGTACAATTTCATCACCTCATCATAATTTTGCGACGTGAGATAATTCTACTTAAGTTTATAGTCTTAAAAGTTCTTTTAGGACTCAAAAGAAGATTTCAGTTTGAGATATACGAATTATTACTCTATATTATACTCCGTATATGAGTAATACAGAATAAAATTCAATCAACTTATAATTTTTTGATGTGAGATAATTCTACTTAAATTTATAGTCTTAAGAATGCTTTTAAGGACTCAAAAGATTTCTCGATAATATCTAAAGACGAATGATTACTTTTACTTATATGATATAATTTTCATCGTTTTATTATAATTTCTCGATGTGGGATAATTTTACTTAAATTTAGAAGTAGCTTTTAAAGATTTTATAAGACTACATTTTTTCACAATTTCTTATATGAGACCGTCTCACAATAAAGTTATTGTGGGACCTCTCACATCTAAGATGGTTATTTTAGTAATCTTTTATTCTCTATTAGTGTGTCTCACGATAAATTATCGTGAGACGGTCTCATACGAGACTTACTAACATTTTTTTATATCTGAAAACGAATGATGTCTCTTATTTGTGATACATATAATTTAATCACCTCATCGTAATTTTTCGATATGCGATAATTTTACTTAGTTTTTCTATATATTCTTTATTTAAATTAAAAAATATATTAGAAGTAATAATAATTATTAAAAAAATTCAAAATTTTATTTTTATAATTTTTTGAGGGTGAATAAATATTAAAACATAATTGACTAAGCGTTTCATGATGTCGCTGTCCAATTTTTGTTGCCTTATAAGGTGATAATCGCCGGTTTATATAGTGATAATTTTTTGAGTCTTAAATGGAGTAGGGTTGTTTTTTTTTTCTATACAAATTACTATATTCTTTATTTATTTATTTTTTAAAAAATCGAGTACGAGGTGGAGTAGAATTTTTTTTTCATATACAAATTCTTATACTCTATTATTTATTTAACTTAAAAAATATATTAAAAAATTTGGACCAATCATATCGCTCGAAAAGTTCCTGGACTAAGCGTTTCATGATGTCGTTGTCCAATTTTTGTTGCCTTATGAGGTGATAATCGCCGGTTTATATAGTGATAATTTTTTGAGTCTTAAATGGAGTAGAGTTTTTTTTTTTTCTATACAAATTACTATATTCTTTATTTATTTATTTTTTTTAAAAATCGAGTCTGAGGTGGAGTAGAATTTTTTTTCATATACAAATTCTTATACTCTATTATTTATTTAACTTAAAAAATATATTAAAAAATTTGGACCAATCATATCGCTTGAAAAGTTCCTGCTTTATTAATATATATTGATTGATTGAATCTAACTATTCATATTAAATTTGATTGATTATCATTACGACAAAAGTGGATTAAATGACGAAACAACTAAACTATTAATCTTTTTAGAAAGCTATTACGTTTTCTTATGAATAATACATTATGCTTAAGTGAAATATTAAGTTTTATTTGTTCATCATGTCCTTAATATTTTTTTTATTGTTGATTTATCTTTGGACTAAAATAATAAATACATTACCCAAATAATTGTAATCCTTAATATGCTATTTTAATTGACACTTAATATGCTATTTTGTAACTTTCTTCAACTTTGAATATAAATAAAAAGACACTCTTATGAACACAAAATCCATAAGATTTAACTTTAACTTGAAATGCATTTATAAAATAATCAATATAAAAATCAATTAAAATAAAATTATTATACCCAGGGGCGGACCCAGGATTCCAAATTACCTGGGGCTAAAAAAAATAACACTATAAAAAATTAAAACTAATCTTTACTATTTGCATCAAAATTTTCGACGAAACATACCAAAAACATGTAAATTACATAACTAACTAAATTTTACTCTACGAGATCCACCTAGTTCGAATTCAGCAATTACAGCATCATTGTCAATTTTACAAGGAAATGTTCTTTCAATATAAAGGACCATCAAATCATCAAAAAATTCTTCACTCATCTTATTTCTCAACTTGTTTTTGATGATGCTCATACTTGAAAATGCTCTCTCCGTTGTTGCCGTGGAAACTGGAAGTGTCAAGATAAGACTAAGTAATCGATAAATCATAGGATAAAGACATATCTTATCAAAATCAACCATCCTTCGACACAAATCTGATGTTGAAGTTAGATTTTCAAATCTTGAATCTTTTTTAATATCTCCTACAAAGAACCCACACTCTAAATCAAGAGCAAATCTATCATTTGATGAAAAGTCTAAAAGATAATACTTTAGGGCAAGCTTAGAGATATCTTCACTTTTAAATGCTCGAAAATTATGGCGTGGGTCAAATGAAGCACCAAGTATAAGAATCTCCCTAGAGCTCTCCGTAAATCTGCTATCAAGTTCTGCCAATTGAAAGTCTATCACACAATAAAATATGTTGACACGATAATAATGTTCATTTGTGATATTCTTTTCACAATTTCTCAACCCTTTCTTGTAAGGAGCGGACATATCTGGCATAGAAATATCATGTTCATGACAAAAATCTCTAACCTTCTCAATCAAATCATCCCAACCATTTTCTCTCATGCCTTGAAGTTTATCTTTCGTAATTGAAAGAGAATGAAGAGCATTCAATATGTCAATATCTTTTTTTTGCAATGCTTGGCATAAAAAATCTGTGATCCTCATAATAGCATGCATCATGTGTAAACAATACACAAAATCAAATTTTTTCAAAGCCTTACCGACTGCCTTAGCTTCTCCTCGCACTTTATCTACCCCATTCACATATAAATCATTAATAGTTGATCTAGTAGCTCCAAACAACTTAATTAGACTTGAAATTGATCGCAAATGTGAACCCCAACGAGTTGCCCCCGCTCTTTGCAAAGTGGTAGCTTGGTTTTTCCCTGAACCTGTCTCAAGTGTACCAGCAGCCACTAAATCGGAGAGTTCTCCTTCCTTGTATGCTTTTAAAAGAGAATGTCTTTTAGCAGAGGAATCAACAAAATTCACAATCATAGTCAGAGTAGAAAAAAATTGCCACAAATCATGCACCCCTTTAGCTGCAGCATTTAAAGCCAACTGTAAGCGATGAGCAAAACAATGCACATAATATGCATATGGACAATCTCTTTGAAACAAAGCTTGCAAATCATTGAATTGGCCTCGCATGTTACTTGCACCATCATACCCTTGACCACGTATATTTTCCACTTCAAGTTTATAATCTCTAAGGGTCTTTACTATCTTATCCTTTAAAGTTTGAGAACAAGTATCATCAACACTAATAACGTTAAAGAATCGTTCTCTAATTAATCCTCCACCGTCAACAAAGCGAAGAATTATGGCCATTTGTTCCTTATTTGACACGTCAAGAGCTTCGTCAACAAGAATTGCAAATTTGGAATCTCTTATTTCATCACGAATCATAGCTCGAACTTTGTTGGCAAGTATATTTGCAATTTTCTTCTGAATCTTTGGACAAGTATACTTGGCATTTCCAGGAGCCGTGTCTATTACTCTTTTCATTTCATTGTTCATTCTTGTGAAAGAATTCAAAACTGCATCATAATTACCACCATTAAGAGAATCAACGGATTCATCATGACCTCTAAAAGAACATCCTTGTCGTGCCAACAATCTTACAACCTCTATAGTAGCAATAAGACGAAGTCGATTATTTGCTATTTCTTGTGAAGACAATGTGTTAAACACTCTCTCTATATGTTTAGAAGGATTTCTCAAATTCTCCCACTTTTGTACTCTAGTATTGTGCAATGACATTATGCCCCCTACATGAAATAAAATGCCCGAGTGTTTACTCATCACATTCTTCCATCCATTAAATCCAACTTCGGTAAAAGATGGATGTCGAGATGGATATTCATCAAATAAAAAACAAGGAAAACAATATGCTTTATCTTGATTAGGTGAATACTCAAGCCAAGACCACTCTTTGAACCACTTGTGACAAAATCTTCTCCTTTGACTTCCATCCCGAGTACTTGGATAACTTGCTAAATAAGGTTGATAAGGACCATGTACTACATAAGCTCTTCGAATCCTATCACGCTCATTGATGGGAGGATTTTGTCGTGGAATCCCAACCGTCAAATAAAACCGGCTAATCCTAACTTGGGTAGCTAGGGCAAGTCGGGTCGAATCCACGGGGACGGTAAGAGGCGTCTAGACCAAGTTCGCCCAAAATACGAGACTAGGTCAACGAGCTAAACTATAGAATGATAGAGGGAGAGAAGGCTAGACTATGACTAGGAAGAATAACAAGGAAAACGGGCTAGGATTAGATCGGGGTCAAAGGGGTAACGGAATGGTCAAGGAAGAAGCTAGAGCGAAGGAGGTAGTAGGGTAATCTAGGTCACATGACCTAGAGGTTCCTCATGGAACCCATCCGGCGACACACACGACAAAGGGAAGCAAGAAAACAAGCATTCCAACCTACTTAGTCATTCAAGCATTCCAACAAACATGTAATATGCATCACTCAAGAAGAAACCTCAAATCTTCCACCAACATCTCCAACAAACCCTTAATCATCCAATTAACACCCTAATCACCTTACTAACCCTAGCAAGAACACTACTCTAACATAATCAAACTACAACTAACAAGAACAAGAGAAATCAACCCAAACATCAAAACATATATGAGTGAAACTAACAAGAACTATGAACTAACAATAACAAAGATTCAAACTTGATAAACAATAAAGGATTAAGAGTAAAAGGAGAAGAAGATTATACCAAACTAGTGAAGGATGAAAAGATGAACACTTGTATAGAAGAAAACCCAAATAATTCCACCAAGGTTGTCAATCTTGGATGGATTCTTCAAGAGATCCAATAATACAATATTAAACTAAGATTAACTACTAATTACCGACTAATCTACACTAATCTAATCTAATCTAACCTAAAGTAGTCTAGGGTTTGAAGAACATAAGCTAAGATAAGATGGTGCCTTAATACAAGAGGGGGGGTATTTATAGGGTTACAAATGGAAGGGAGAAGAGAAGAAGCAAACACGGGCTACAGCTGCTTGGTCCCGACCGGGACGGACCATCCCGACCGGGACGGACCCACCATCCCGACCGGGACGGCCTTGCAGTAGCTCCCTCAAACTCGCACTTCATCCCCGACGGGATGAGGTGCATACCCGTCGGGGATGGGTCTTGTAGGCCTCCATTATGATCCTTTTGGTCTCTCCTTGCCTCACATGGACTTCTCATAAATTCTCGGGACTCGGGATCGGGTCTCGGGACTCGGGATTGGGTCTCGGGACTCGGGATTGGGTCTCGAGGTCTCGGAGTCGATTCCAAAGCATCGAGTCATCGTTCCTTTATCTCGTTGGCTCCAAAATGTGTATGTATCGAGTCGGAATCGCTCCAACTCTTCCAAATCGGTCTCGGGAACCTGAAACGAACTAAAGCAAGCATAAGAAGCCCCTAAACCGCTCCCCAGGAGCGATTCTACAAGGAAAATGGGACCAAAACACTACAAAATAGGCACTACAAACCACACTTATCAACTCCCCCACACTTAACCCTTACTCGCCCTCGAGTAAGCACATACTAACTACTATACTAGCCGAATGGGTATTAGCGCACCCTACGCCCTTTCAACTCACGCGAGTGCACTTAGAGGAAAAGTGCACTCCGCAAGGCAAGTCGGGTCTTGCGACAAAACTGTGGATGCAACCGGACACAAAACATATAAACAACAAACACACAAACAAACACACAAAAGGTTGCACCCAAAAGAAAACAAATACCGCTTCCCTCGAACAAGCGGTGAAAGAAGCACCGGTTTAGGACTCGAGGTAAGTGACAACGTTCCCAAGCTAGCAATACAAACCGAGATGGACTAAAACCTAATAGTATGACGATAAAGCAACAAAAACGTTGGTAACTTACCTAGGTCCTCCTAACTTTCTAAGAACGTACTACGGGACGATCGGCGGAGTGGGAAGTGATGATCCACGGTGTTAGTCAACACTGTAGGTAAGTGAGACCCCGCCCCCTTTAGCGTGAGCCAAGAGGGTCGTCCCGTGTCCAAAACCGCCTAGCTAGTCCAAGTAAAAAGTGGAAAACATGCAAAATGAGGGAAGACCGACTAATGCCGCTATCATCCTTCCTCGGGACTCGGTCCTTTGGTAGGCTCTTCACGGCAAAAGTCGGAAAAGGCTTATTTTTGTGGGGATAAAATCTTTTTGTGAGACGATTTTCTTTTGGCATTTTCTCTTTTCTTTTGCATTTTTGTTTTGCTTTGTCATGCCATTTCTTTTTCTTCTTTTTTATTTTCTTTTTGGCTTTTGTGCCTTTTCTTTTTCTTCATTCTTTCATTTTCTTTCTTTTTCTTTTCTTTGCCCTTTTTGGTATGATTTGGCTTTTTTTGCATTTCTTTGTATGACAAGAAAGAGAGGAATCAACAAGTTGCAAGTTATTGTGTGAATATGTGTAGGAGGTAGGGTAATGGGAGAGTCGGGAGCGCGCTTTCCCTTCAAACCCACAAAAAGTGGAGAACTTGGACTAATCAAACGATCCCAAACACGGTCACCTAGGGGACGGGACTCGGCAACCAAGGCCTTTTCACACCGTTGGTGGTCATAATGGTCAAAATGCAAATCCCGTAGTAAATCCCTAGTAAGCTAGGTGGACTCAAGGTAAAGGACCAACGAAATCATTGATTTAGGGTCATTCTACTAGATTAAAGTCCAAGACTCGATTTACACTACTAGGAAGGGAAAGTACACACTCATACACTAGCCTCTAAACCGGGTTTTCGAAAACGGTTTACACACAAGACACACAACATAACACAAACCAAAGACTCAACGAAAACAAAAGAAAAAGAAACAAAAGTAACAAAACAAGAACAACACAAAACGAACACAAATGAAAACACAAACACCACCCCTATCTTCCAAACAAGCCACCAAATCATCCACACTTTACAAAGCTCCACCCGAGCACACAACATCACAATCTCCTCCAAACTCCGCAAGAGGTAAAGAAGAAAAAGAGATAAGATGTTACCGGGAGTCTTGAAAGCCTTCCAAAGTTAACGGCGATTAGGCAACCTATAAAGAAAAGGGAGAGGCAAAACACACAACAAAACAAATATACGACACAATGACACAAAAGGAAAATCTTTTTGATTTTTGTGAAAAATTTTCAAATTTTTAGGATTTTTAAAGATTTTTTTTGGAAAACTACGAAAATAAAACTAACTATGCTAGAATATCGCTCCCCCACACTTAAGTCGAGCCATGTCCTCATGCTCGACCGTAGTGCATGGAGCACAAGAGAAAAGAAAAGAAACTACGAAAATAAAGCTAAAAATCAAAAATAAAGTGGAGAAAATGGTAGAATGTGTCCGGCCGGGGTGTAGTCAAGTCACCATGGGCCGGGTCAAGAAAAAGATATGGATGAGGGAAGAAATAAAAAGAAGGAAATAAAAGGAAATGGGAGGGGAGGACTAGGTGTAATCAAGTCACCTAGCCCGGATTCCGCCTAAATCCGACTAAATCCTCAAAAAGAAAGAGTGAAAAACTTGTAAAATTTGGATTTTGAAAATGACTCTCGATGTAGTCACATCATCGAGAGTCGGGAGCAACCAAAACCAAGGCCTCGAAGGCCACCATGACAAAGGGGAAGGGGATAAACAAGGGGAAAACAAGCAATAAAAACGGAAAAGAGAGGATAGTTGCCGTACCGTACGGTTAACAACTCACTCGCTCCATCGTCTCATAAATCAATATAAGCACTTGCTTGTTGTCGATCTTTGCTATCCCGCTTCAAGCTTGATAGAACCGCAAGGTAGAGGTAGCAATGGTGTGAGGGGGTGGGATTTGATGTGAATATCGGTCTAAAGTGAGTAGGAAATGAGGGTAAGGTATGGAAATGAGGGACATGGGTTGCATGATATGTGCAAGGAAGGTAGGGAGGTTGGGTGGGGGTATACAATGGTTGGGTGGGCTTAAATGTCGAAGAAGAGGCACCAAAAAGGAGTAGGGGGTCATCCCGGTCGGGATGGGTGGTCCCGGTCGGGATGACATACCCGTCCCGGTCGGGAAGCCTCCTTTCCGATCGGGATGACACTCCAGTGAACTCGATTTTTGGCACCCTCATCCCGATCGGGACGGCCCCATCCCGGTCGGGACGACATACCCTTCCCGGTCGGGAAGGGTCTTCATGACTCCCATGACCCCAAAAACCGTCTCCCTCACTCACAATCCAAGCTCTATCACTAACCACTCCTTTCTAGGAGTCACCTTCACTTCACCTATCACAATAAACTCAAAATACACATCAAATTCACTCCCTCACATCGCTCATCAAAATACCAAATTAATTACAGGGATATCACAAAACTAGCAAAATCAAGAGAAGAATCACACAAATACAAACACAAGTACTCTAAAGAGGAGAGGAGGGGAATATACAACATGACGGTTCTTTAGGAACTCCGTCAAACCTAGGATGGTGGACTCTTCTTCAACCGTATCCCTCAAGGGCATGGAGGAGCAAGTCGAACGCGCTACCGACATCATAATGTAGGCCCAAGAAGCGCTCGAGCCTAGCTAACCTCCACGGCCTCCAAGGTAGAGGCAAGAAGTAGGAATCAAAAGACCCATTGTCATCATTCATGTCATCTCCGGGGTCTATCCATCCTATGAGCTTCACCGGCCTCTTCCTCCCTAAGCATCGCCTCCAATCACAAGCAAGCTTCATCTCCAAGAAATAAGGCACAAAAAGCGGTTTTGGCCTCATCTCTTCAATGCACACCCCCACACTTTCCTCAAGTTGTGGTTCCCCATCTTCATCACTAAGCCCCATATCATCTTGGAGAAGAGGATCGAAACTTCTACCGGCGGTTTCAATCTCCTCCAAGTCATCGCTCGGTGTACTAGCAAGGGGCTCTTGATGCTTGTCCAAATTATCGCACAAGGGCAACTCGAGGCTAACAATCTCACCCAACAACTCCACAAACTCCACCAAACCATCCAACTCACTATCCTCCTCCAATTCCTCACCGATGTTGCCTTCACTAAGGGTCATATCCTCATCCGTCTCTTTTTGGGTAGACGGTTGAGGTTCTTCAAAGCAAATCTCTCTATCAAAGGGAACTACATCGGCGGCTTCGTGATTAGGTTGCTCATCTCTCTCAAGTGGGCACCCTCCATCTAAATGTGATGCCCGGGATAAAGACATTACGGTTTGAACCGCTAACGCATTTAAATGAGCATTCCTCGCCTCGTTTCCCCTTCGAATTTGGGCCAATAATTCATCTTGTTGTTTTCGCAATTGAATGGCCGATTCTTGAAGGCTCCTTTGCATTTGAAGAAGCGATTGAAACTCCTCCATGTCGGGCAATCGGTGATCATTGGGGTCTTGATAATCTCCATGATAATCTTGATACTCTTGATGATAATCTTGATAATCTTGATTAAACATGGTATCTTGATGATGCCCAAGAGGTGGGGCATCATATTGTTGGTAGCAAGGTTGGGGTGGTTGGTAGTATTGTGGGTCATGGGGTTCATATTGTGGTTGGGGTGGAGGGTAATATGGTGGGTTTTGGGGGTATTGGCTTCCATAAGGTGAATCTTGATTGAACATGGTGGGTTCACATTGATAACTCGAGTAATAGTCACCATGATCGTAGGATTGGTAATCGTTCACTTGTTGGTAGCCATTTTCATAACCTTGAGGTTCATACCCACTAGAGTCTTGATCACCCCAAGAAGCTTGATTATGGTAGGGGGTCGTCATGTCATACCCTTGGTTCATGGAAGAAGAGGGGTAGCTCATATCGGCTCCCGAGTGTGTGGAGTTTAGATCAAACCCCATGCTTGCTCGAAAATCGTAGTCCATACCCGGTTGGAAACCACTCATCCTAGCAACCGTCCGTTAAAGCGGCTCTTAATCGCAAGGAGAAGATAGTCACCACCTCTAAGCATAAACTGTAGACTAGGAACAAACGTGAGAAGTCTAGTGCTTTTGGGGCACTAGACAAGAGAGAAATAAACCACACACACACAAGAAGCAAGGTAACCAAAGAGAAAAAGAAAAACACAAACACAAAGACAAAGTCAAGTAACTAGGAAAACGAAGTCTAAACTAGCACCGTCCCCGGCAACGGCGCCAATTTGATGGGAGGATTTTGTCGTGGAATCCCAACCGTCAAATAAAACCGGCTAATCCTAACTTGGGTAGCTAGGGCAAGTCGGGTCGAATCCACGGGGACGGTAAGAGGCGTCTAGACCAAGTTCGCCCAAAATACGAGACTAGGTCAACGAGCTAAACTATAGAATGATAGAGGGAGAGAAGGCTAGACTATGACTAGGAAGAATAACAAGGAAAACGGGCTAGGATTAGATCGGGGTCAAAGGGGTAACGGAATGGTCAAGGAAGAAGCTAGAGCGAAGGAGGTAGTAGGGTAATCTAGGTCACATGACCTAGAGGTTCCTCATGGAACCCATCCGGCGACACACACGACAAAGGGAAGCAAGAAAACAAGCATTCCAACCTACTTAGTCATTCAAGCATTCCAACAAACATGTAATATGCATCACTCAAGAAGAAACCTCAAATCTTCCACCAACATCTCCAACAAACCCTTAATCATCCAATTAACACCCTAATCACCTTACTAACCCTAGCAAGAACACTACTCTAACATAATCAAACTACAACTAACAAGAACAAGAGAAATCAACCCAAACATCAAAACATATATGAGTGAAACTAACAAGAACTATGAACTAACAATAACAAAGATTCAAACTTGATAAACAATAAAGGATTAAGAGTAAAAGGAGAAGAAGATTATACCAAACTAGTGAAGGATGAAAAGATGAACACTTGTATAGAAGAAAACCCAAATAATTCCACCAAGGTTGTCAATCTTGGATGGATTCTTCAAGAGATCCAATAATACAATATTAAACTAAGATTAACTACTAATTACCGACTAATCTACACTAATCTAATCTAATCTAACCTAAAGTAGTTTAGGGTTTGAAGAACATAAGCTAAGATAAGATGGTGCCTTAATACAAGAGGGGGGGTATTTATAGGGTTACAAATGGAAGGGAGAAGAGAAGAAGCAAACACGGGCTACAGCTGCTTGGTCCCGACCGGGACGGACCATCCCGACCGGGACGGACCCACCATCCCGACCGGGACGGGTTGGTCCCGACCGGGACGGCCTTGCAGTAGCTCCCTCAAACTCGCACTTCATCCCCGACGAGATGAGGTGCATACCCGTCGGGGATGGGTCTTGTAGGCCTCCATTATGATCCTTTTGGTCTCTCCTTGCCTCACATGGACTTCTCATAAATTCTCGGGACTCGGGATCGGGTCTCGGGACTCGGGATTGGGTCTCGGGACTCGGGATTGGGTCTCGAGGTCTCGGAGTCGATTCCAAAGCATCGAGTCATCGTTCCTTTATCTCGTTGGCTCCAAAATGTGTATGTATCGAGTCGGAATCGCTCCAACTCTTCCAAATCGGTCTCGGGAACCTGAAACGAACTAAAGCAAGCATAAGAAGCCCCTAAACCGCTCCCCAGGAGCGATTCTACAAGGAAAATGGGACCAAAACACTACAAAATAGGCACTACAAACCACACTTATCACTCATTCAAAGAATAGGTACCAATAGGGCGACGTAATCCAGGATCTCTTTCAATAGATGTTATATCACTTGTTTCTCGTTGATTATTTTGTGTTTCAACTTCATCCTCTCTTTCATCTTCTATCTCTACTCGATTAGGTTGTTCATCTACTATCTCAAATTCTACTTGTTCATCTCTTATCTCAACATCTTCATCTTCTCTTATCTCAAGATCTTCATCTTGTTCGTCTTGTAGCTCAACACCTTCATCTTGTGAATCTTTGTCTTGAGAAATTGACAAAGTATCACTTTTGAAAAATGAGAATAAGTTCTTATAGCGTTTTGGATTGCGATTATCGGTCATTGTTCTTCATATACCTACAACAATAAGATACAATATATATATATATATATATATATATATATATATCAATATTGTATAATCAAATGTATATCCCAAATTCCCAATGTCACAACTATTAAACAACTTAAGTACCCCACTAAGCATTTAAAGTAATTATCAACCATTAAACTAGTCAAATTAAATAATTAATAAATAAGAACAAGATAAGGTGATAATTGATAAACACAAGATAAAGGTTGTACTCCTCGTCTCCTCCATCATTAATCATTAATTCATTCTCAAACAAAATCAGTACACCATTTTTCAAAAATCTCAAATCTGAAATTTGACCATTTCGAAACCCCAATCCTCCAATCAATAATTAAATATCCAAATATCCAATAAATGAACAAATTGCTAGCTACAATGGCAATCAAACTAGCATAATTTCAAGTTCAATGTTCAAACACACCCAATCAAAAGTAAAAACTCAAGAAAAAAAGAGAGAGTTTTTCGTCACTCACTCATCACTCGACCGGCAAGGCGGCAACGGCAAGGGTCGATGACTCGGTGTGGTCCGTGGTGGTTACTGGTTAGGCTGGAGGACTGCCGGACAGGATTGTGGAAGCCGGAAGGTGGAAGTAATATTAGGGATTTAGGGTTAATTTTGGGACTTTGGGGGTTAGAACTTAGAAGGTGGAAGCTGCTGCTTCTCGCGTTAGAATTTTAATTTTTTTTTTTTTTTGAAATGATCTCGGGCTGTAGCCCAAGTAGCCCAGGCCCAGATCCGCCCCTGATTATACCTGAAAAATGAGAAATTCCAGACTTGATTATTGGCTTCGCATAAGTTCACTAAATAAAAACAAATGCAAAAGATAAAATTAGTACTAAAATTAGAATCAACAAAGAACAGATACAAAACTGAAGGGAATATTTATAAAATAGAACGAATGAAATATGAATAAGAAATCTCAAAATACAATTTTTTTTCCAACTCTCCATTATACTGATTTTGTAATTATATAATGATGATAATGAAGTTCTACATAATAATAATAATAATAATAATAATAATAATAATAATAATAATAATAATAATAATAATAATAATAATAATGATGATAATAATAATAATAATAATAATAATAATAATAATAATAATAATAATAATAACCACTGTCAATAGATGTGTACTGTGTGAGCAGAACCTTGAAACTGCAGCTCACTTATTTTTTGGATGCATGTTCTCTCGCCAAATATGGCAACATCTCCTTAACTGGATGCAAATTACGGGAAGAACTAGTGATCTGGGGACAGAGCTCAACTGGTGTACTACCAGAAAGAAGCGAAGACATTGGAAAAACTCCTGGTATTGTGCTTGTCTTGCAGCTGCAGTCTATTGCATTTGGCAGGAGAGGAATTCTCGGATTTTTGATAGTAGGAAGAGTTCAATTCAAACTATTGTAACAAAAATCAAATTTGATATTTTTATTAGGTTGGAATCGGAATATTCACATAGATAGATGCATGTAGTAGTGGAGGACTATTGATCGGAATATGTGTAGTGGATATAACTTTTGTAAGAGCTTAGTCTCATTCTAATAATATGAGGCATACTTTCTTGCAAAATAATAATAATAATAATAATAATAATAATAATTATTATTATTATTATTATTATTATTATTTAATATGTCCTGGATGAAGCATCTTTGGAGGGGATCTAAACACCGAATTATTGCTGGGTTAGCTAGTCAAAATGCATTGGCCACACAAGACAGAATGCAGGGAAGGGGGGTTCAGATGGCTAGCAGATGCTCTTTGTGCCATGTCTCTATTGAGGATGCACATCACCTCTTTTTTGACTGTACCTTCTCTAGACAGGTCTGGCAGCATTTGCTAAATTGGATGCAAATAACTGGAAGAAGCATGAATTTACAGGAAGAGCTCAAGTGGTGCACTAGAAGGAAAAACAGAAAGCATTGGAAGAATGAATGGTATAGGTGTAGTTTGATGGCTGCTGTCTATAGTATTTGGAGGGAAAGAAATAACAGATTATTTAGTAGTTCTCTTTGTTCTTTTAAGAGTATTATGGAACAGATTAAGTTTGAGGTGTTTGTTAGGTTGCGTTCTAAGGGGATTGATTTAGCTACTAGGAGGTTGATTAGTAATTGTTAAACTGTCATATTAGTGGGTTTCTCTTTTGTAAGATCTCGTCTTGTTAATCAATAAGACGTACCATTTCTTGCAAAAATAAAATAAAAATAATAATAATTATTATTATTATTATTATTATTATTAAATTTGATTATTAAGGCAAAAGTAGATGAAAAGGTGTAACCTCCAAATGATTAAGTTTTTTTTCTTTTCAAAAATCATTAAATTTTATTAATAACAATAAATTTTTGCTCTAAGGGAAATATTAAGTTTTTTCCATTGTCTTTAAAAAAACTTTAACATGAGGGATAAAATTTAATGTTTTAAGTTGTCTTTCGAATATATTATATAAACCAATTAGTAATATAAATTATAAATAATGTAAATTTGTTGTGATCCTTAATAATGTGATTAATTATATATGAAGATAATGAAAAATACATTTTACAACACATATATAATAAGAAAATTAAAAATAATTTTTTAGTAAACATTAAATTGTTAAAAAAAAACGTGAAAACATCCACCACGTGTGCAAAAACTAAATGCATAACAAAGTCATTTTTGCGATTAAAAAAACTATAAGTAGTAATAAATTTATTAATAAAGTAAAATAGGTAAGCACATAACAAATTTATAATGTAATAAAGTTTAAATTTTGTAGGCATAAAATAACAAACAAATATTAATTTGTTAAAGAAAATAACCTAAAAAAATGGAAATTCTTATTTTAAAAAAAGATGTTAAACTATTTACAAAGTACTATTTTTAATAGCTGCTTGTAATGAAAGATGGGTGTAAAGGTTTTGAAAAATAACAACAATTATAAATTGAATTGTTTATTATAAAAAATTATTAAATATGGGGTAAATGAAATGTTTGTGCTACTGTGATCAAATATAAACTTAATAAAAAAAATAAAAATGTACACACTAGTGTAATAAAACAATTCAAAATTTAATATGAATTTTTTTTAATAAAACACAAAATAAAAAAAATTCATTAATGCATGCCACGTGGCAAAAAATTAAATGTTTAAAGAAGCCTTTTAACTTTATATATAAATGATTAAGTTTTTTTTTTTAAAAAAACCCATTAAGTTTTATATAACAAATGCTTTAAGTGAAATATTAAGATATTTTTTCATTGTCTTAAAAAAAAAAAATTGACGGGTGGAATAAATTTTAGGCTAGTGAATAAATTTGACATGGAATAATTATAAATTTATCTAAAATGAAACTTAATACCACATATAATAATATAAAAATTATTAGATAAAAGTAAATGAGAAGTTTGTGAGTAAAAAATATTAAATAAATTTATTAATAAAGGTAAATACATAATTATGAAAAAAATTAATAATGTAATAAATTTTAAATGTAAGAGGAGTAAAATTGTAAACACCTAAGAAATGGAATATCTTATTTTAAAAAAAAATTATTACACCATTTTAAATGAAAAGTTTGTGGATAAAAATTAATAAGTTAATTAATAAAACATTTAATAATAAAGAGAAATGAAAATATTTTGATATAAAAATTAGTAATGTAATAAATATAAAATTTAATAAAAATAAATAAATAATTATTAGAAAATATATTAAATACGCCACGTGGTAAAAAAATTATGACAAAAGTTGCCTTTTAAATTAATAAAACATTTAATAATAAAGAGAAATGAAAAGATTTTGATATAAAAAGATAGATGCTAAATCATACCCACTTTTTTACTAAATCATACCCACTTTTTCAATATTACCCTTCTCATATTTTCCTTCCATCAATCTTTTCTCTCTCAAGTCATTCCCCCAATTAATTAACCCTCCACCACCCCCATCAATCACAGCACCCCATTCCTCAGATCTCCCCACCGTATTCCCCCCACCAATCATCGCTGCCCTACCATCCGTCATTGGCCGCCAAACGTCGCCCTCTCCAGTCGACCACCAGTTCAACCGACGACCACCAGAAATTAACGCCCCTCCTCGCACACCCGAGTTTCCTAATTAAAAAGTGTCAGGAATTGGATTTCTTATCGGTTTTCCTGTTGGCGCGACGTTCTCTGGAGCTCATTGATGACTGGAAGCCATAGCCATCTCGAGCTTCATCGTCATCCAATTCTCGCAACGATTTCTGTCCGCCATTTTTCATTGTTTCGTGGTGTTTTTAATTTAGAATTGTTATGTACTTTAGACATCAAGTTAATTTAGCATTAAGCACAGTTTAACTGTATATCTTTGATAAGTTGTCAGCTTGCTAAATAATCAAGTAATGAAAAGTTATTGAACAATTTGGTAGGGTTTTGAGGAGGAGAAAAGATGAAATTTGTTAGGTTTAGGAAGAGAGACTTCTTCAAGAGGAAGGGCAGGGAAGGGAAAAAAATGAAAATTAGGGTATGAACTAGTAAAACTCGGGTATGATTTAGCAATTACGTATAAAAATTAGTAATGTAATAAATATAAAATTTAATAAAAATAAATAAATAATTATAAGAAATTATATTAAATACGTCACATGGCAAAAAAATTATGACAAAAGTTGCTTTATATATATATATAAATAAGTCAGGAGACTCAGGACTCAGACATATGACTAATTGACTATATGAGCAAAGCTTTTTGGATCTGAAGCGGCCACGATTTATGTTTTGATAAATATTGAAACAGTAAATGGGGAAGCACAAATGGTCCCATGGTCTAGTGGTTAGGACATTGGACTCTGAATCCAGTAACCCGAGTTCAAGTCTCGGTGGGACCTTTTTTCATTAAGCTTTTTCTTTTAGAATTTAGAATTTAGAATTTCGAATATAAATGGTGAAACCCTAATATTATTATTGTTTAAACCTAAATCAAAATCGGAATTTTTAATTGGGGCATGCTACTTATTTCCCCTTACTACGAGTATCATATATCATCCTTATTCCTAACTTCCAGCAATTTCTTTTTTGTCTGTCATTTTACAATACTACCTCACTTTTTACGACACTTCGTGCCTATTTTCAATCATAAATTTATTTATGCTCGAGTGTAATTAGAGTAGTTAAAAGACAAGGATACGCAAACCGGTGGTAAGTAAAAGGGAGAAGAAATATCTGAAACATAACCCGAGTTCTTTCATAATCATACAATTCACTACAGCTCCCTCTTATCATTCCAAAGAATTATAGCTTAGGCCGAAAATGGAAAGAGGCAATTATACAGTAGTAATCACCCCCAAATGCAACTCCGAGCTCTTACTCGTCAACAAAAAAATATGATAAAGAATGGTCAGAATCCAGATTTCCATTGCTGCCATTTCTGCAAAACAAGATATAAATCAAACAGATTAAATGAGTAATAGGACACTGGGCATTACTTACTGCAAGTCTATAACCAATTCTTGTGTTTCGCAATCTCCTCAGAGATTATGATATTGTGAAAGTGGAACCATAATAAAAATGTAAACAAAAATTAATCATTTGCCAATGCAAATGATCCAAATGACTAAGTAAAGGGGTAATTTCCCAATAGACCGTCTCACTTTAGGAAAACGAGAGGCAAAACATACATCACATTAAAAACTAATTAAAAAAAATTTATTTCTACGTAATATCCTCATAGTTTTCGAATTTTAGCTTGTACCCTTCAAATTTAAACAAATGGTTAGTAATCTAACAAAAGCACTATAATAATATACCTCCTTTAATAGTTATGTCTAAGACACATTACTTGATTTTTCAACAATGATACGTTGATTCACCATAGCAGTCGTCATTTGTTGAGCAATACTAATCTTTACATGAAAAGTTAAACCGTTGAGAGTTAAGACAACTAAAGAGATGGTAATTCAGCTACTTGAGAACAACTTGTTGAGTTGAGGGGAATATGAGATAATTTTGAAAAATAGATGGTACTCTATCTGTTTATGAGTTTTATAAAATTCAGGGTACCCACGTAGATGTATCAAGAGACCGTCTCACCACCTGAGAATATCCTGAGCTTACTCATGGGTGTCTCACAGAAGACTGTTGTGTTTGTTGATGGGCAACACAAACTACTTAATTCGCCATAAAAAAGATTAGGTACACAGAAAACAGCTCACCATGCAAGACTTTCTCCAATTCCAGCAGCAGCAGTGTTAAGATTGTTTAAGAAGTCAATCCACCTGCATATAATCTCGACTGCTCCTTTCATCCAAGAATGAATCATCCTCTTGCTGAGGAGAACCTCTTGATGTTTTAATGTGATTCAACCTCCTGTATGAGTTCACAGAATAAGCAAGCAGCACTATCATTCGAAACAGCAGCAGCAACAACGTTACCCTAATGCCTGAAGCTCTCACGAACCGCGAGGTTGGGTGGGGTGGGTGGGGGTGAGTCAGATGTATGCAACTTTGCCCTTGTGTTAGCAACACAAATAAGCTATTTACAAATGACCACAAAGAAAACTGCATCAACAAGTGCACCAAATGACTGCTAATTCATACTCGTAGTAAAATGAAGTGTGGTCAGTTTAGTGAGCCATGTTGCATTTTTCTATCCTAATCCAAAACCAAAGAGTGATGAATTTAGGCTCTATTGGAAGTGGAGCAATCATTTGAAACACATATGGAAAATCTCATAACAGAGAAAGAAAAGCAGACCCCGACAAGCAAGGATTTTTTATTTTAGCAAATACCAAACTGCCAATGTACATGTACCTCAAACGCACAAGTTTTTCCAAAAATTCTATAATCCTGAGTAAAAGTTTAATTGTACTAATTTTTCTCGACATGATGATGAGTTAAAGGAACCTGCCTCAATGAGTCACATACTCATGGAGTAACACACAAAAATAATGAAATAGCAACAACATGATGGTACAAGATGTTACTCCAACTCATCAAATTATCCGCCTACCCCTTCTCCTGATACTTGATATGTGGATGCAAGTATGACACTTTAGTATAAGCCATTATTCTTCAGGAGTGTTTTCACCAAAAAAAAAGAGTCTGACACTTCAACACACTTCTTATGACACTTCTAACTTCTAATCATGTCAGGGTAACATAGATGATATGATGGCATGGAAAAAAGCCCTCAAAAGTATCAGTCCATACGTTATAAGGGCATGTGTGTTTTCCTCGATATCAGATGACCATAGTACTGGATCTTGATTTTTCGGCAATGACTCCTGCTGCTGAGTTTTCTTCTGAAGCCATTGTTCAGATTCAGCACATTCAGCCAGTACCTGCACAAATATAAATGTTAGAAGATCTACTCCGCAAAAGAACGTTAGTGGAGCATTCATTTATGATACTCAAATCCACATACAAAATACATACCGCTTCTCTTCTACTGGCTGGTAGGGTATGTGAATCACTCTGCCATTTCCTAATGGTGTCGAACAAATTCCTTGCTGCACGTACTCGGGGCTCCTCATCTCTACAACGATTTTCAATCGGATCAACCAACTATAAAAACAAAAGTATAGCTCAGTCCCTGCTGATGAATCATAAAAGTTATGCATTAGGAGATTGAAATATCTATAAACCTTCTGAATATCTTGAAGTGTTTCAGCATATACATCTGCAGATTCATCTTCTCCTTCCGCATATAACCAATCTTCAGTGTGTTGCAACTTCTCAGAGATAACTTCCTTTTCTGATTCAGTGGCAAAAGCCTGATACGTACTCAAAATCTACACGAGTATACAGCTGATTTATTAGCAGAAGGCACACAAAAGAAAGCATTAAATTAGACTTTACAACATGATTGTCAAATAATGGTAGATTGAATAAAACAATGACACAACAAATAACAATGGGTTAATAGTAAACTTCACAAAATGAAAGAGTGGCAGAAATTAGTTGCACAGGGGACAGGACTCAGGAGTAGTGCATGATTTAGATCTAAATCAAAACTTAACAAAATAAAAGAGTGACAGAAATTAGTTATACCTTATTACGCATTTCGTACACATACGCCTCCAACGAGTTTTTCTTCTCTTTCGCTTGTTCGACCTTGCAATCTTGCAGAGCCAGCAAAGCTTCCGTCTCTTGAGCCTTAGAAAGCTCTGCCTCGTTCAAGCTACCAACTACTTTCACATTAATTGGTATATCTATCAGCGACCCGGCTTTCTTCTTTTTACCACGACTCTGGAAAAAAACGTAAGTATCAGTTATAAGCACTGTCTAGACTTTGATCCACCTTCTGATAAAGAAAGAAATCTATTTTCAAAACAAGTAGCTGGAACCGCAATCCGTAGTCTCATTCAGATTATTTTACAGGTAACGACTAATAACAAGTATAGAGTAAGACAGTTATGGTGCACTATTGCCAGCTCTTTTCATTTGATACGGTTTGTATTTTCAAAGCCAGTCAACAGCATTGCAACTGCTTTGAAAAGTTTTCAAGGGTTACTTCTTTTGTCAAAGAAGAGAGAAAATATCTTAAAGGACACAGAGGGGTGACGCCCATGTACAAAAAGATACCATAAAAGTGACGTCCATCTGGACAAAAATAACACAGGGGTGATAACTATACACAAAAATACGCCCTAAAATTTTGAAGATCATATAAAACACCCTAAATGAAACATCCATGTACAAAAATGATAGATGGAAAATTATGCTCACACGCAATCATGGGTAATCTTATCTACAACAAAAGTTTTTGAAGGTTAGCACGAGTATGCAAATGCATTTGGGGGAGGTGCCAGTCCATTTATGGCACTCGAATGAGATAGTGGGTCTTGTTTAAAAAAAAAAAGAGGGTAAAACTAATGACTTGAATAACCTCGCTAAAAAAGAAGGTAGTTCAAGAGATAAGTTATGTGAGAGTTTAAAATGTAGGCATGCTTTACATGTATATGGGTTGTATATAAGTATTTGCTGAAATGAATCAAGACTGTCAAGCTTCCCCTCAATACACAGTGTGCAATCGTCAGCTCTTTTCCCCTATTGACTCATCTTCAATTCTTATCTTCTATTAATGCATTTTCTTCTTTGAAATTGGTCATATTTTATTTATCTAAGATATACTCCCTCCATATCTAAATGATCTTCCTCCTTATCAGTGCAAGGGTAGTACTAATGTAACGGTGGATCAAAGGTTATAGAAGAAGCCCTTATATACTAAAAAAATAGAGGGAACTAGAAAAATGATGATGTGTCGTTCCCTCCTTCATCCATTTTCCCGCCTAATACTATCACTACTATATAATGGGCCACTTAAACCATGGGCCACCTAAACAATGAAAAAATGTAAATCTCATAAAGCTCATACGAAACCCAATGTGAAATGTATATCTTATATGAGATCCAATGGAAAAAAAAATGTG
The DNA here is from genome assembly GCA_958450325.1 of Agrostemma githago. NCBI lineage: Eukaryota > Viridiplantae > Streptophyta > Magnoliopsida > Caryophyllales > Caryophyllaceae > Agrostemma > Agrostemma githago. Next base: position 71,768,620 of record OY288247.1, on the reverse strand, counting down.
TTCTTTACCCAAAACTTATAGACCCTAAAGCAAGTGAAATGTGTTCAACACCTGTCATTACTCAAAATACTTTCTCCGATCGAAATGACCTTAAAATCTTACACGAGACTCTTTATTTTAATTCCTAGTTATATTTAACCTCTTATTAAAAATGATCATTAAGAATAATATATTTCAAACTCAAACTTATTTTGAATACTATGTAGTAAAAACCTAACTGTGACCACCTACATAAACCCCGTAACTCAAAAACTGTGCAGTTGCGCGGGATCTACCCTAGTTAAATATTACTTACAATAAGTCTTAACTCTTAAGAACTTGAGGGCTACCGTAAATTGGGTTAGATTTGGGGCTGGGGAGTACACAACCTTACCATTATGTTGTTAAGGCCAAGTGGTTGTATCCAGATGACCACAGATAGAATGTGTTGCGAATAAACGAGTCTTTCGTGTGATCATAAATGGAAAACGGATATTACTCCCAGAAAATCTTTTAGGGCATGTGTGGACACAGGGATTTGCTTAGAAAGAGGGGGAAGGAGAGATTAATAAGGAAGTAATTTCCTTTTCGGGTTAGCAAAAAGAAATTGACGGGATTCGGAGGGCGAGGAAATGGATTATTCTAAAAAGTTAAATTAAAATACCTCAAGCAAAAGAGAGATTTGAGGGGGAATCAGCATCTTGATCCATTCGAGGGAAAGGAGGGATGGATTGAGAAGGATGTGATTTCTTTTGTCCGGGTTTGTGTCACATGTAAAAAGGTCATGAACACTTTAGCCCAAACCCGACTCAAGTACATATTGTGTCATGCTCGTGTTGACTCACTTAAATAAATGGGTCATTAAGCTTCAAGCTAAACCCGTTAATTTCGTGTCGGGTTTGTGTCATGTACTCGTGTCATTTCAATGTTTGGAAAGTGTACGAAGATTTATGTAACGGAGGACAAAAATTAGAGTTAATTTAATAAATAGGTTATTCGTGTGGGTTCGTGTATAGAGATCTAAACCTAAATACTCAAGTAAATCTCGTGTCAACCCACTTACATAAATGGGTCATTATGAATCGAGACCCAACCCATTAATTTTGTGTCGGGTTTTTAGGTCATGTCATTCTTTGACAGCGGAAGGATTTGGAGGCGAGGGAAAATTGATCTCTCCCTAAGGTAAACTAAAATCCCTACAACAAAAGAGAGATAAAGGGGGAAAGCAGCACCTTCATTATCACTATCCTCCTTTCCTTCCCTTGTCCCCCCTCTCATTTTGACAAAACAGTGTTAGTTACTCCCTCCGTCCCATTAGGTAGTTCACTTTTACTTTATACACAAAGATTAAGGTGGTAAAGTTAGTGAGAGATGATTTATTGTTAGTTTATTGAAAAGTAAAAGTGGAGTGTGAAACTTACCAAAAAAAAAGAAAAGTGTGAACTATTGACCGGGACGGAGGGAATAGTAAACAGAAATTATAAGCAATAACTTACATAGTAGCTAGATGCATGCTTGGATTGTTGGGAATATCTATCTTCCCCTCCAAATCCAGAGTCACCTTCAGCTTCCATCATTTCCGTAGGCACCTCTCCATTGCTTTTGAGAGTTACTTCATCCATATCAACCCCTACAAGCTGGGATGATAATATTAGAGTCACTTAACGAGTATAACATTTTACATACCAATTTGGCATAAACGAAGACGCTTACTGTGGCAGATGCTATAGTAACTGTTCCATGAAGAGTTATGTGAGCTTTAATCTTCACTTCTCCACTCTCAAACTGGGATGGTAATGGGCCAACCTACGAAAGACAATAGCAAACTTTTAATAATAGCACAAAATATGCCTAAATGTCGAAACTAAGGATCTGCTTTTTTATTTGCTATATGTGGACTTCTTATCTTTATTATACTTCCACAACTTCTTTAAGGAATCTTTTTTCTGCAACTTTCCAAGTTATAGCACATGACTCTTCTATCATCATATCACATGGATTGAGGGTTCAAAGCCTTCCTTCCCCATTCTCTCACTACAAGGTTGATTGTGGCCAGTTTTTACTCTTTTTCGTTGATCTTGTATTGTCCACTTTTACCGTTCATGCCTAACTTATCGCATCTTTCTTCCCTAATGGCTCGTCAAGCTCATTGCAAATATCTCTCATTTCCCTTGCCTTACTTCATCCCTAATGGTCCTATTAATTTTCCCTTAATCTCCATCTCCTCCTTTGCCAATCGTGTAATCTACTTTCTTTTCTTTCCTCTGAAGATCAGTCTCTTACTAATATAGTCTCGTATCCTATGATATTGTTATATGGTATCCATAACAGTTAATACTACATAATCACGGATCACATCCTCCTATATACTAAGAGAATAACATTTTCTAATATATTTTTTCCCTCCAAAATGCATTTGTCTAAATATGAAAACAACTAAAAATTCAAAGTCCTTAAATTACGTCATAGACTCATAGTAGATTAAAATTATTTTTTAGAATGTGCAAATAGTTATAAAATATAAATGCTTCAAACAACAATGTTATATAAAAGTCATTGTATATCCAATAATCCAAGTACTTTATTTACTTGACAATTTCATTCTTACAAAAAAATGAATAAGTCATTTTTACACAATGTGGCGTACTAATATTTTTTTCAATGACATGCATAAAGTCACTTGCCAAACCATTGTATCATATATGTTAGATAATTTCTATTAGCTAAACTTATTTTCAACAATTTATTAGCTTACGTATATTCCATACAAATTCTTAACAGGAATATTTTAGTAATGTTATTAAAGAAAAAGAAGTCTCTTTTTGCGTATACTAGTTATAGCACAAACGGAGATAAGTTCATCGTGACTTAAGGAGGAAATACCGTCGAAAAGCTGATTTGAGGAGATACGCCAGAAGGCAACTCTTTTTCGTCATCGTAATACGCTTGTATTTGCAAGTTGTCACGGTTGTTCAATGTAAGCATTTTATCACTTGGAATAGAATGGCCTCTGGGAAACAATGGACGTTTCTGAAGTGATTGTATTGGAACGTCATCCCCTAAACTAAGTTGAATGGAGAATGGTAATGAATCCTCCACCTGTAAGTAGCAATATTGAACACCAACCGAATAAAAATCGCAACAGTAATGTAGCGATAGTCAAGCTCACGCCTCAGGCTAAGGACACGTGAATAGCACCAGAGCATTTCGACAAACATATAATTCAGAAAGCAGCTAAGTTAGCCTCCACAACAGAATTGAACATGTTGAAGTAATCACTATCTCACAAGCACAACATCCAAGATGATGCACTTTCCGAGAAACCAGATAAATTTAGAATTACTTTGGTTTAATAACTTATGCAATAAGGAACAGAAATAGTCAGTTCAAAAATGACGCAGCAGCAAAAAAAAAAATCATATTTGATTCCAACATTCTCACTTTTTATCAATCACTTTATTTCCTTCTCACAGCTCCATTTTTATCACATACAAATACTTGCAAACCTCAACTACAAGTCTACAACAGCAAAAACAAACCCAAAAGTATCACCAAGGAGATGAATGCAAACCTCATAATCCTTGACACGAAAAGTGGGGCTAAGCATGGCACATTGCAGTGCACAACCACGAGAGACACATTCGCTAGCATTGAGAGTCCGGCGTGGTTCTTGTTTGAAAAAAGAAGCCAAAGTTCTCCCAATAGCAGGTATTCGAGAACCTGAACCAACGAGCTCCACTGCCTGAATGCTCTCAACATTCACACCAGAAACACTAAGAGCTTTCTCACATGGGACGACTATCCTTTCCAATAAACCTGATGAGAGCTCTTCAAATTGATCCCTTTTTATAAAACCCTTTACATCCTTCTCATCCATCAAACACTCTATGTGAAGAGGCGCCTCTAGATTTGCACTCAAGACCTTTTTCAGTTTCTCACAGGCTGCTCGAAGCCGAGTACATGCCCGCGCACTGGAATACACATCAATATTATATTGTTCCTTGAATTGGGCAGCAAAATGGCGAAACAAAACATCGTCAAAGTCTCTGGCCCCTAAATTACAGTCAAAAGAGTGAGAAAGTACCTTCATATGTCCAGATTTAAAGGAAACAACGGCAACTTGAGTATCAGAGTGCCCAACATCGACAAACATAACAGATGATGGATCCATATTGGAGTTATCAGCCCGGTAGATACCATAACCAAGGGCCGTAGCAGTACAGTCATGCATCAATCTCAGAGGGCTAAGACCAGCAATTTTAGCAGCATCCATATAAAGATACTTTTGCAAATCGGTGAAATAACAAGGGATCCCCATCACACATTCTGAAACATCTACTTCCAAATTTTTCTCAGCAGTTTGTTTCAGATGGGAGAAAATCATTGCCAATATTTGTACAGGAGTAAAGGTGTGTGTCTGACACAAATACTGTAAATGAATTAGAATACCACCATCATTAGATCGCGAGGTCTCAAATGGTAACATCCTCAAATCACTTTGAATATCAGGATGGTCGTAGTAACGACCTATCAATCTTTTAACCTGTGAAATTGTCGATTTAGGATTCATGGTTGCACAAGCAGCACCCGCTGAACCTAGAAACCTCTGCTTCTCCCCAAAAGACACCACGGCCGGTGTTTCCCGTTTTGACTCGTCATTCAACAAGACATCAATTCCCCGTTGCTTCACAGCCGCAATCACACAGTTCTCATTTCCAATGTCAAACCCTACTACACTCATTTTCTTCGTGTAAATTCCAACTTACACTAACGTGATAATGCTGGTAGCTTTCCTAAAGCAAGTGAAATAGTACAAAATTAGAACAATTTCAGGAACAACTTACGCCCGCTTTTTTCCACCTTAGACTAACCGATAACCTGAAACGCCTAGTATATTGATTGCTTAAAAATGAGTTGAGCTATCTTTTTAGCTAATACGAAAAAACCTAATCAGAGGAATATGATGACCTAAAATACCGAAATTTGATAGCTTGAAAACCTAAGTTAAAGTTGATCAGTGTTTACTTACTTACGCCGATTAGAGAAATGGCGATCGAAAGAAAGAAATGAATGAGAAAAGTAAGAGTACCTAACGAATAGCGATGATGATGAATGGGTGGAGGAAGAAGAGTGGAAGACGTGGAGACGACGACCATGTAGAAAAAAAAAACACAGTTGGAAATTTGGATGAATAAGAATGGGGGAAGAAAGAGTAAACTGCTACCAACTCCGTATCTTTCCCTTTTGATTGGGCATTACTCCGTATTTGTAGTAGCGCCCGCCCACATTCGGGACTAGTCCATTCAACTCTCCTAATCTCCTTTCCTTTCTATCTCCCTCAGGCCTCATTACCTTATACCTCCACCTGTCGAACGGGACTAGTCCATTCAAGTTGCGGTAGATATACAATCCAATCAATTCATTAGAGTAGTCCTAGAGTATCCAACAACTCATATAATTAATTAACTAGTCGTCATGCCCGATTACTAATTCATTTGTCTAACTTCCATGTGGTTGTCACGACGCGTGCTTGTAGAGGGTGTCGTAATCGTGAATAAGACAGATGTTGCAAAGATCGAATCATCAAAGCTACTAAAAGACGCATGACATGTAAATATAAAGAACGAAAGAAGTTGACATGATCCAGTCTAAGAAAGAAACCGACATTAAAAAATTTGTATACTATAAAATAAGGGTGTTGCTCTTCGCAGTACACATTTTACTCTACGCAGTACCATTTTTCCGATTTTGCCCCTCTCACTTCCCCTCCCTCAAATTCTTCCTTCTTATTTTTCCTCTCTTTTGTTTTTCTCTTCTCCATATTTACTTTACTCAACTAGGGATGTCAACGGGTCGGTTTCGGGTCGGGTGGAGCCTCACCCGAATCCGCATACTCCACCCGATCCATCCGTCACCCGATTAACCCACCACCCGGATCCAATCCATCCGTCATCCGCGGGTGATTCTGGTGGATCGGGTGTTTAGCGGATGAAAAATATTTTTTTTAAATACAATAAAAAATATACAAATTATAAGATGCGTAAAGTTTTTTGGGATTTTTTGGTGGTCGAAAATTAAGACGGGAAAGAAAATCTAAAATGGTGGCTAGAGATGGCAATGGACCGGATCTGGACCGGGTCCACTAGGATCCGGACCCGGATCCGTCAAAATTACCCTAGACCCGGACCCGACCCGGACCCGGCCGGGTCCAAAATTTTAAGACCCGGATCCAGACCCGTCGGGTCCGGTTCGGGTCCGGGTCTACCCGCGGGTCTCACTATTTTATTTTATTTTGTCCTACATTCCTCATTTCTTCCAAATTTCAAATTTTGCCGGTATTTTTTATCACGTACAAAATTATCTACGACATATATTGTACTAAGAAATTAAACACTCTTACAAACTCATTCATAACGGTCTTAGGAAACCTTGAATGAACATTGAAATGGTGATAAAAGAAGTGAGAGAGTGAGTTATTTTAGTAATTTAGTTGTTTGCTAGCAGTTTTGCGTATGTATGTTGGTAGTTTTTTTGTTTTTTTTTTTTAATTAAAGTGCCGGGTCCACGGGTCGGGTCCGGGTCCAGTATTTCAGACCCGGACCCGGACCCGGTTTTCAAAAATAAGATCCAGACCCGACCCGGATCCGCCGGGTCTGAAAAAATGAGACCCAGACCCGACCCATATGGGTCCGACCCGCCGGGTCTGGACCGGGTCTTGGACCCGTTGCCATCCCTAATGGTGGCTGCCAAAGTGATTATGGAAGATATTTTCTTAGGGTTTTAAGAAAAAAAAAAGGATAATGAGTATAAAAATAGAGTGAAATTAATTATTCTTTTTATATATTCATATAATTTTTTTTTTAAAATCTATAAACGGGTGAACGGATCGGGTGGATGGATCGGGTGACGGGTGAAAAATCTCCACCCGAATCCGACCCGATCCATCACCCGATTCATCCGTCATCCGCTTAAAATCCATTTAGTTCGGGTTTTCGTCCATTAATTTTATTCGGGTGGATGGATTTTGAATGGGTTCGGGTGAAATTGACATCTCTATACTCAACGCAGTATATTACTGTATTTTTTTACTTTTACGCAGTACATCTATTGTTTTTACTTTTACGCAGTACATTTTTTGCGATACATTTATTTTAAAATTTCATGCAATACATTTACTTTAAAATCTTTGATATAAAGTATTTTTTTAACTTTATCAACACAATACGTTTTTTTTTATCACGGAATAAACATGTTTTTTTTTAAATTTTGACGCAGTGCAGAAATAAGAAGAAAAAATCACCGTACACAGGTCTCCTCACAAAACAATGAAAAAGTAACCCTTCAAGACTATCGAATTTTGCTTTCTAACCCTCGGTATATACTCAGTTCATAACTGTACTACACTATCCGATTGCATACTTCCAATTTAATGCCCAATATTAAAGTATTAAACCCAAGAATTGAGTTTCTAAACCATAAAAATGTGAAAGTATAGTGTTTCCTAGAACCCTAATTTCAATAACAATAAACAAAAAAATCTATTATTTTGAACTTTGAAACAAAACTGATAATTAAACTTTGAACCCTAATTGAACTTTGAACCCTAATTTCAATATTTATTGATAATTAAGGATTAATGATGGATACTTGTTCTTCAATCAAAATCGTATCCATGATCTATTAAATTTGATAAATTGAATGAATGTGTAGTTAGATTTGGAGGTATTCAATGATAATTGAAAAAAAGAAGATGGTTTTTAGGGTTAGGGTAGGGAGTGAGGGAAAAATGAAATTAGGTTTGTTTTCTGATAAGGGTATGCAATGGAAAAATATGGGTAAAAAGTACTGCGTCAAGTAAAATGCGTACTGCGAAGAGTAACTCCGTAAAATAATTGCAATATTTAATCTGCATAAATTATGCCCTTGTTCTTCTGTGTTTTTCTCTGTCGGGGTCTATTTTGTCTTTTCAACTTTTGGCATCTTTTTCTCTATTGTTTCCTTCGCTACAGATGCTTCTTTCGCCGTCACTTCGAAGTTGTAACTCATTTTTGGTGTGGAAATTCTGTTACTGAAATATAAGTGAAAAATTGCTTGTAGTTGGTGTACGTAATAATAATTAACTTACTCCTTGTTTATCTTTCTCTTCTCATTTTTAGCTGAGGTGTTCACCGGAGGGTCGGACTTTGTTGTAGGCTGACTTTCTAAGTTGTCTTGTTGTGCTTGCTCCTGCGAAAACATTGGAGTTGTTTGGGTATATGGTCTCATGTGTAAAAATATGTTGGTGTTTTTGGGTAAGAATTGTTGTTGTTACCTCTATTTTTTTGCCCCCCTTTCCACTGTGGTTGGAGTTAGAGGGTCTTTTGGCATCGGCAATACCTTTTGACACTTTAGTTCCCGTTCGGAGTTGTATTTGGTAATCCTAATCTTGACTTTCATGGTGTATTCTCTCCCGACACATTGTTGGAGTATGTAAGACATACTTTCTCCTTTCCCCCGTTCTGTTTTTCGCTCTCTTGTTAGGACAAAACGGTTAAAATTTGTTCGAGTAGTTGGTGTGTTATTTGTTGTGCGTACCCTTTCATATTGGGTTAGTAATGCTTTGATTGGTCTCCCGACTATTTTCTCAGCTTCTCTCCCAAAAATCACCTAAGATGCGTACGCTATTTCGTCCGCTATTGTAGTGATTAATCTGTACCTGTGTTGTAGGTATTAACATATTTGTGATATTGTCTAGGAGCAGTAGATAGGTTTAACATACCGTACGGTGAGTTATATTTTTTGTGTTTCTTCTTACCTTTGTTTGGGGTAGGGTATTGGTTCGTTACATTGGCGACACTTTCCGTCCTCGTCGATTCCAGCGGGGCATGATGTGCAAGACTGATACCGCCAATCAACATCTGTTTTTACTTCTGTTATCGTTCCGTGGCATTTGTATACCTCATTTTGTTCCAATTGTTTCATTTAATCGGAAATGTTCAATGGTATATCATATCAGTAGGTATGCAATGTCTGTCGACATTACCTGATCGTCGACATCTACTTGTAGAAGCTCTGCAATGGTTGAAGTGGCCATATCTTCTGCGACCTCAGCATCGAGGACTCTTATTTGAACGAGTTCCTGGTCCCTTTAGGGTGGTATGGCAACACAAATAATAATATGTGGCTAATCTAGTATATGTGAGATTGGGGACATGGTTCATGTGCGTTTTTTTATTGTAGGGGCAAACGGTTACCTTTGCAGTAATATTCTTGTCTCTGGCAAGTCCAAGTCGAGGAAGACCTTGGTTCCATATAGGGATTGTAATTGGTAATCTCCCACATCGGTGTTGTAGTCTTTGTTAATAAGTATGATATGTGCAGCATTATTACAGGTAAAAAGATCAGTCAAATGTGATTAGACTAACCGTAATTAAATTAAAGCAATTTAACTAATATGATTTGTAACAATAAAAAACTTAAAACCAATTAGTTTAAAATGATTCCTATGTGACTGCAAATAAAGATTCAACGGGTACCTAATATTTATGTTAATAACATATTAACGCGTGTCCATTAGACACATGTTAGAAAAACCGTTAACATAACACCTACATAATATTAAGTGACATTATAATATTTGGCTTTATTATACACTTTAACTATGTTAATAACATAATATTAAGCCTACGTCCCCTTTTTATTGTCCTTTCGACTTTGTATAGTCGTACTAAACCACGGGTTTATAAACAAACGAGACGAATGGAGAAGTACTGTTTAGTGCTAAGCCGAAATGCGTAGAAATCAGAAGTCGGCAACCAAAAAAATCCAAACCAGCGAACCAAACCGGTTAACAAAGAACCCGGACCGGACCGGACCCTCTTAAGACCGGACCGGACCGGCACACTAAATTTGATTACTTTTTTTAAGTGTGGACCGGACCGGCAACCAAGTTTTTGGAGACCCGCGGACCGGACCGGCAACCAAGTTTTTGAAGACCCGCGGACCGGACCGGTATGTAGTCGGTCCGGGTCGGTCGGGTTTACCGGTCCGGGTCACTTTTTGAACACCCCTAGTAGTAGTAGATGAGTAGGAGTGAGGTTGAAAGAGGAGAAAAGAGAAGTACTGGTAGTACATTGCTGTGTCAAAATATGTGCATCCACATACACATGTTACATGTTCCATGTACATTTTCCTTGGCATTGAAGTGGCGTAGGTTTATGTTGCCATATTTTCTCACATACACAATACGGAGTAGTGAACAACTTTTTTGAAAATAAAAAAGATGAACAATAAAAGTTGATAAACAAAAGTTTATTACCTTCATAATTTATGACCCTTGCAGATGTGATGACTACGACCATGTCATATCCATTTTGCCGGCTAATTTCTTCTGTAATGTAGTCAGACGCATCACCCCTTAAATTCACGTTCACTATTTTTTTTCTGCATGTAGTCATTATATTGCGGTAAGTTAATTACTTTACACATAGGTATATGCGTGGTGAAGCTGGTGAAAGTATCTTTCATCTTGTATTTGTATATGACGTAAATGTGTCCGACCATTTTTTGTTAGCACCTCCCTTTTCTCCTCGATCGTTTTCAGGAAGCCAGCAACGTCTGCACCATGTTGTTAAAAAGAGTTGATAGGCAAATAGAGTGTTTAGATAGTAAAATTGTTGCATTTTATAGTGCATGTGTCGGTGTACTTGCCTATCAAATAATCATTTTTGTTGTTGCGTTCTTCCAATTTATCGAGTGGGTGGAATTCGAATTTGTGGAGTGGAATACTTTGAGTTTGGTCCTTATCCTCCTGTATCGATGTAAATGGGGTGTACTTGATGATGTGTGGGTTTTCTTTTACTGATTTGTACGATCTATTATTTTGCGCCACCTCAAAATGTTGGAGGGTGTAAATTTTCCCCTCGTGCAGCACGCCTTCATATGAGGTCACCCACCGTTTGGGTATTATTGCATGTATATGGTTTCCCTGGCCAGAATGAGATGAAAGAAAATGTTCAGTAATTTTTTAGCACCGACAAAAATAGACAGGGAATCAAAATGGTTGTCCAATTGAAGGGTTATGACCTTACCTCTTTGTCTAATAGCACCATGTTTAGCGACAGTGGGGGCTGTTTTTGTTCGGTGTTACACGTCGTATCCTTGTGGCTCGTGCTGTTATCTGATATTTGGACTTTGAGGGGACCAAGTCTGCAATGGTAGTTCTTATTGGCGCCATTTGTTTCCTTTGTTGTCTGTTGTTTGGTTATTTTGTTGCAATATTGTGTCGCGTATTTTAGCTTGGGTGTTAAAAGAGTGTATCGGTAGAGTAGTGAGCATGGGGTATTTATATGCGGCTAGTATAGTAACGTGAGAATAAATGTTTAGAGGAATCATTTTATTCATTACGTAATTGAATGTGTCATTATCATTGTTATTTAACTAAATATTTTGAGGAATCTTGTCACCTAGGATTCTACATCATCAATGAGGAAGAAGTTAAAGAGTTAACATTTCAATAATAACCGACTTTTATTGCTTTACCTAGGATTCTACATCATCAATGAGGAAGAAGTTGATGAGTTCCTCACCTTGGATTCTACCTAATGAATGAGAAAGAAGTTGAAAGAGCTTACATTTCACCATATTAGCTAATGAATGAAAAAGAAGTTGAAATATTGTAAGTAATAATAACCGACTTTGATTGCTTTACCTAGGATTCAACATCATCAATGAGGAAGAAGTTGATGAGTTCCTCACCTTGGATTCTACCTAATGAATGAGAAAGAAGTTGAAAGGTCCTAACTAATAATATTCGACTTTATGTATTTAACTCCCGTCTTTTCAATTCCTACCCAATCGCATCGCGCCAAGTGTCCTACCTTAGTGTAGACACCCGCATTTTGACTGCCAGGTGTCTATGGTAGTTTCCAAAAAAACACCCGATGATGATCGGACGCTAACGTGTTTCTACGCGCTCGGAGGTGGGCTCAAAACCATTAGTTGTTGGCTTAAGCACTTACGGAGTACAAATCTCACAAAACTGACCTCAAATCCAGGCCCAGTGGGTCGTTTCCAGTCAAACAAAACTAATTTGGGTCAAAACCGACACCGGAAATAAAACCGACTTTTAACAATTGGGTCAACCCCGGTCAAAGTCGTTTCTGAAACATATAAAAAAAGCCACATAAACATCAAAAAAACTCAGCCCAAATACAAAACTCATCTGGAGGTCCAAAACATTGGACCCGTGCGACCCAGCTGACCCACTCGATCGAGTGCTCAGCCCACTCGATCGAGTGGGCCCTCATTCAAGCCCGACTGCAGGCGCACTGGACAACTCGACCGAGTCAGCTAGTTACTCGGTCGAGTAACCCTTGCCGGGGGTGCATAGCCTAGCCTATATAAACACCCCAATGCACACATCTTTTAAGAACTTTTTGATCACCCTTTTTACCCTAATTCAACCCCATTCTATACTAATCTACATACATTCGAACCCTAACCCTAGTACTTAGGAATTCGAACCTTAACCACCACAACTTAACCTACATCTCGATACTCCCGTGCAAGCCACAACTACGAGTCCCGTCCGAGAACAAGAACATGTAGGTTGAGGTTGCAAAATCCGTTTTCTTTCCTTCTCCTTTCTCTCTCGTTGTCTTCCTCTTTTTCTTCATCTTTTTTTGTTTTTTATTTATTTTGATGTCGCGTCCTAATATCATTAATATCACTAGTATAAGACATTAAAATACTTGTGAATTTGTGTCGAGTGTGAGTGATGGTGGGATAAGGAAACCCGAATATACAAAAGTATGGCACTCAGCGAGCCGGTCGCTTATCCCATCACCCCGATCACTTGATTATTGACGCAAGTTAACTTAAACAATAATTCCTTCTTATTTCGTTCGCATCGTTATCATCCAATCGCATATTTTCATCAATTACAAACTATTTTCAAAACAAGTGTTTTTTTAATAAGGGTCGAAACCCGTTAACGCGGATCCGACATCACATAATCCCTAGGGATTCGTTACGATGTCGGAGAAGCCGAGGGAATCAAGTCTTTCAATTCAAGTTAAGTGTCGACCCGTTAGACTCGATACCAACTCAATAGTTGGATGTCGAATCTCAACGATCTAGTCAAATAATTTAACTGACACGATTTCTCGTTGATGCTAAAATAGACGTCATCTAATTCGACAAGAATTAATGCGACGCTATAAACGCGGAGGGAATTTATATCGTTTTGGTCAATTTAAAAACGACTTATAACAAAAAAAAAAATTATCCCGCTCTAATACCCGATGTCGGTTCAATAATCACACATTGGATATGACGAGTATCATACACACGAATCGAGCACAAATTAAGCAATATTTATGCCCGATTCGACAAAGTCATCGAATTAGCAAAATCAAAAGCAATTCTGAAATTGATAATAAAATCGCAAACGAATCCTAGTTCGTACAGGGGGCACTCGACCGAGTGCCTAGCCCACTCGGTCGAGTGACATCCCAAAAACCAAGACAAAATGTTTTCCGACCTCCATTCGGTCGAGTCTCGCAATGACTCGATCGAGTGGCAGTGTACTCGGCTGAGTTCGTCAATAACTCGACCGAGTAGGGTCTAAAACACGAGACAGGAGCCTTTTCCGAGGACCACTCGGACGAGTCCCTCAATAACTCGATCGAGTGGCCTTATCACGACAATACAGTGAGTCTCACATTCCTTTTCTAGTCTCATCAACGTTTTTTACGATTCAAGTCGACACGTGTCTAATCCATCACGTGAAACATCACTTTTCAAAATCATTATACATCTTATTTACATTATTTCACTTCATTCTATATTGCATCATTCTACAAACCGTTATTATCGTTATACCGTTACTAACCGTTTGTTCTTTTGTCGATTCACTTTTTGTTTATTTTATCGTACTAAAATGAACCTTCGCATACTAAATTTAACTTCGACGTTAGAATTAGTTGCATTAAATCGACATAGAAACCCTTTCAATTTCATGCATGTTTAGGGAAAATAATGTTTGCATATCATTTTCCCGTTCAACTAACGCGCGTATTAGAAAGTCATTCGATATCCTAGTAGAGGCCGCTAATGTGCGGGCGGGGTTGAGTGTTCTCTTTGGGCTTCCCAACACGTACCCTCACCCCTTACTCAGAACCTCGGTTTCCGGATGCCCGAAACCGTTGGCGCACGAGAGTCATTCAATACACGATAGCCAGTAGTGACGGTATCGGTATCGCAATGCAAAGGGATGAGCCCAATAAAATCTGACATCGGAAATTGGCCGTATTTTGTATACGACCCACTACGACATAGAGTGGGTTCGAACGGGTCCGAACTCCCATAAAGTTCGGTGGCGACTCTACTTAGATTTAAATTTCAATTCGATCCATTCTCATATGGAGATTCATTCGCCTCCCCAAACCCGCGTGTGGCCACGTCGGGGTGGACCCATGTCATGTCCACAATTTGGCGACTCCGCTGGGGATTAACTGATGCGTGACTTACCATCGACATCCTCAGGGTGAGACTCGAATAGAAATCGTTTGACTAGTACAATACGCGTTTTAGTTTTACGGTTCATGCATAACCCCATATTTTCCCGGGCCGGTATTCGCGACCGACGTCCAACTATACCGTGATGTACTCCAATATGGATATGTCAAAGGTGTCCATAGTCGATTCGAGTGGGTTTCGCGGCATGTTCTAAGGTCAACTCGACTTAGAAAGTCCGTCCCGATCAACGTCTGGACTATGTGCACTGGTATAGACCCTATTCAGACCGACCGAGACTTAGTGTAAAGCATACATGGCGTCGTTATAATACTTGCCTGACTACATGCTACTTGGTTTCCGTGTCGTTTTCAAAAACCGTCAACTTTTCAAAAAATACATCAATTTTCAAGATATCCAATTTCAAAACCCGAGAAATATACCGAATTTACGACTTATGATTTTACTCAAAATAGGCTATTTTTAGCCGGTATTCTGCCCATTTCAAAACTCGAAAATATTTTCAAACCTTCAAATTTGTGGCCCGATGCACTTTCCAATTTTTTTCGAAAAATCGGGCCCTTCTCCGAGTTTGCTCGGATTTTCCAAAAACAAATCCTTTTCAAAACCTTCCTCTTCTTAGGACTTCCCGTATTTAGCAGTGTCGGGTCATGTCATAAGTCGTCCAAGTCTTTAGCGTCGAAACTCTGTCGATCTTACTTCACAGGTTTCTTCCCTATCCCAGTCCGCCTTATTAGACTAAGGCAAGGCCTACCTACGTAGGACATACTCCTACAAAGGAGGGCCCGTTTACACAATCGAGTCCAAAGTCTGGGGATGTCTCACGTGAACCTTGTTTCGAACAGGACTCGGCCCACTCGCCAAATCCTAAAGAAGGCCCACTCTTCACAAGTCACCCGTCTAGGTGTCTTTTCCGAGTCATTTCCCTTTTCAGTCTTGTTTGGGATGTACTTTCTATTCCGGGATTCGGGTTAGTTTCTGATTACGCGGTGTTCTTACAGACAGGCCACCCGAAACCAGACGTCAACGCAAGATGCAAGAAACCTTGGACGAACTGAAGGCCGCTCTGGTCAAGATGGAAACCCAGTTGACGGCTATCCGGACCGACCAAACCACCCTGGCCACTCGGGTGAGTGCCGTAGAGAAGGTAGCCCCCATTGAAGGGTCTGAGCCCACTGGGTCCATAGCTGAACTAATCAGCGTTGTTCGCAGGCTCGAAGAACAAGTTCACCTGTCAACGAACAACTCAATCCACACTGAAAATGCTCGTTCCTATTCGCCTTTAAATGACGAGCTACCTGCTAACCTCAACCTCACGGGAATTCCAATGTTTGAGGGTACTGAAGACCCGGTCCACCACATCCGGGCTTTCAAAGATTTTATGGCGGTCAAAGGGGTGAAGTCCACCATGTTTAAGCATTTATTCCCTTCCTCCCTTGAAAAGCATCCCAAGGCCTGGTACTACAGGCTCGATTCCAAGAAATATAAAACTTGGGACGATGTGGCGACTGAATTCGCTCGGAATTACGCTGATAATACCGAGATCCAGACTACAATGCGTACTCTAGAAGTGATGGCCCAAGAGCCCAAAGAAGGGTTCACCAAATATCTGCAAAGATGGCGGGCCGAAAGTGTGAAGCTGGTTGATAAGCACAGCGAAAAAGTGCTAGTGGAGGCCTTTGTCAAGAACCTCCTCCCATCCTACCGGGTCCATCTCCGGTATGCAATCATCCCCAATTTTGCCGCCCTTACTGAAATGGGCACAAGGATCGAGGATGACTTAAGGTTAGAGAGCCTGACTAAGGCCTCTACCAAGGGATATCAAGGAGCCAGTTCATCCGTGAGCAAGCCCACATCTGCAGCTGCAACCCGCAGCATTTTCAATGAGGTAAACCTGCTTGAGACCTCGTCCAAAAAGAATACACCAACTCGGGTATTCACGGATATAGGGACCACCTATACCTACGCCTTACAAAGGCTATCTTCAAAAGGCCTTATTCAACCAATAGGCCCGACTCCCGAACTTCCAGTGGAGAAAAGGCCCAAGAGCTACAATGTCCAAGCCTATTGCCAGTATCACCGAGGTAATGGGCATGACACGGAAAAATGTTGGAAGCTGAAGCATCTGATCCAAGATCTGATTGAAAGCGGGAAAATACCGTTGCCCGAGGACAAGCCGAGCAACAAAGAAAACCCGTTCAGTGCCAATGCTATATTCACGGGAGAGGTAATCGACTGTTCTCACCTCATTTCCCCTTTTATCCCACAAATCAACGGGATATGGTTCGATGACGAGGACGACGTTTACCTAGCCAAAGGGGAAGCTGTCCCCATCACCAGCGAAGAGGTTCGAAAAGCTAAGTCCAAAGCTTAGCCACTAACCACCTCGCCACAGTCGGGCGCTCTACTCCAACAACCGTCACTGAACCTCCCAGGACGGATCCTACCCCCGGCAACCAAGGACGGACCTACAAGCTAACCACCGGCAAGGGAGACATGCCGGATACCGAGTCCGAGTCCGAGTCTGAGTCTGAGTCTGAGTCGGAGTCTGAGTCCAAGTCTAGAGGGTCTGGTGCTAGAGTCGAGTCTGTAACCCCTCTTCCTCTAGCCAGTGAGGTCTCGGGGCTTGTCCCAAGACCTCTCCCTATCCCGCCACTAACCAACGAGCAGATGGCTGCTCTATTCAAGCTTTTCTCAAAATTTACCATTAGTAATAATAACGAAAACCGTTCTGCTTACGACTTGTCTTATTTCCAAAATTCTCTCGATTTCAAAAATTTTATATGCAATGACATTGAGAAACCCGACGAACAGGTACCTCTACCTCCGCATCTGATCGAGCAGCTCGAACAAAGGGAGTCCCGAGATCCGGTAATCGAAGAAACCGAGTCCATCAATGTGGGAACCACTTTAGAGCCCCAGATGCTTAAGTTGGGCCTATCCTTAGATCCCGAGGAGAGGAAACAATTCACAGACCTCCTCCAAGAGTTCAAAGATGTCTTTACATGGTCCTACAAGGACATGCCGGGGATAGATCGGGAAATAGCTGAACACCGAATACCCATCAAAGATGGGTGTAAACCGGTAAAACAGAAACTCCGAAGAATGAGGCCCGAATGGTCTCTCAAAGTCAAAGAAGAAGTCGACAAGCAATTCAAAGCGGGCTTTATACAAGTGTCTGAATATCCAGACTAGGTCTCAAACATCGTGCCGGTACCCAAGAAGGACGGCAAGGTGCGGGTATGCGTGGACTTCCAAGACCTCAATAAGGCCAGCCCAAAAGACGATTTTCCGTTACCACACATCGACATACTGGTGGATAACACGGCCGATCATGCCCTTCTATCATTCATGGACGGGTATGCCGGATACAATCAAATCAAAATGGCTGAAGAGGATATGAGTAAGACTACCTTCATTACACCTTGGGGTACTTACTGTTACACCGTCATGCCATTTGGGCTTATCAACGCCGGGGCCACTTATCAACGAACCGCCACTACTCTAGTACATGACATGATGCATAAGAAATTGGAGGTTTATGTGGACGATATGATTGTGAAGTCCAAAGACCGAAGTGGGCACATTGCAGCCCTAAGAAAATTCTTTACCCGACTACCCAAGTGCAACATGAGGCTAAACCCTCAAAATTGCAGTTTCGGGGGTAACATCAGGCAAATTACTGGGCCATATCGTTAGCCAACGCGGCATCGAGGTCGACCCGGCTAAAATCAAAGCCATCACCGAGATGCAGCCACCCAAAACCGAAAAAGAAATAAGGGGGTTTCTCGGGAAAGTCCAATATATCAGCCGATTCATTTCAAAACTAACCATGGTATGTGAGCCCATTTTCAAAAAACTGAAGATCGGAGAACGGGTACTATGGGACGATAAATGTCAAGCGGCTTTCGATAAAATCAAGGAGATCTTGTCTGCACCGCCGGTATTAATGCCACCTCAACCTGGTCTGCCTTTATCGTTATACCTAACAATGACCGAGACAGCCACGGGGGCTATGCTGGCCCAGACAGTCAATTCAGAAGAACGGGCTATTTACTACATCAGTAAAAAGTTCCTAGAATACGAACGCAAGTATACAATGCTCGAGAAAACGTGCTTAGCTTTGGTTTGGGCCACTAAAAATCTCCGACACTACATGCTTAGCCACGAAGTACATGTTTTATCCAAAATGGATCCTATCAAGTACCTGTTCGAGAAGCCCATCCTCAATGGCAGGATGTCCAGATGGACTTTGATGCTCGCAGAGTTTGACCTCAAATTTGTGCCATTAAAAGCCATCAAAGGCTGGGTAGTGGCAGAATTCCTTGCCGACAGTCCGATAACTGAAGAAGGACACACCGACACTTGGGCCTTTCCTGATGAAGACATATTCCATACCGACACCGAGACATGGGATTTGTATTTTGATGGAGCATCCAACTTCCGAGGATTTGGGGTCGGAATTCTTTTAATCTCACCACAAGGGGAGCACACCCCGTTATCCATCAAATTGGACTTTGACGTAACCAACAACGCAGCCGAATATGAAGCATGCATTCACGGGTTGGAAGCCGCCGCCGATTTAGGGGTAACGAACCTCCGGGTCCACGGCGATTCATCGCTAGTCATCAATCAAGATCTCCGAAAATGGAAAACTCGGAACGCCAATCTCGTGGCTTACCAAGCACAGGTAAGGGTTCTGGAGAAACAATTCCAGAAGGTGGAATATATCTACCTACCCCGAGAGGAGAATCAATTTGCAGATGCACTTTCCAAATTTGCATCCCTGCTAAATATACCGGAACATCTTACTAGCATGCCAATCTGCGTTGAAAGACGGTCCGAACCGGCCTACATCCACGCTATCCAAGACATCGAGATAACCGACCCGGAACCTTGGTATCAGGCTGTCCTAACTTACTTGACATTGGGAGAGTATCCCCCGGGAACTGAAAACCTGGCCAAGAAGGCCTTGCGGTGTGGACATGACATAGGTCCACCCCGACGCGGCCACACCGGGTTTGGGTAGGCGAATGAATCTCCATATGAAACGGATCGAATTGAAATTTAGGTCTATGTGGAGTCGCCACCGAATTTTGTGGTTATTCGGAACCATTCGAGCCCACTCTATGTCGTAGTGGTCCGTATACAAAATACGGCCCATTTCCGATGTCAGAGTTTATTGGGCTCGTCCCTTTGCATTTGATACCAATACCGACATTATCGGATATTGTGTATTGAATGACTCTCGTGCGCCAACGGTTTCGGGCATCCGGAAACCGAGGTTCTGAGTAAGGGGTGAGGGTACGTGTTGGGAAGCCCACAAAGGACACCCAACCCCGCCCGCACATTAGCGGCCTCTACTAAGAATTCGAATGACTTTCCAATACGCGCGTTAATTGAACGGGAAAAAGATATGCAAAGATTATTTTCCCTAAACATGTGAATGGAATTGAAAAGGGTTTCTATGTCGATTTAATGCAATTAATTCTACGTCAAAGTGGAATTTTAGCATGTGGGTTCATTTTAGTAAAATAAAATAAACGACAAAAATCGACAAAAGAAACAATCAAACCGTTAGTAACGATGTAACGAGTAATAAATTGAATAAAGATATAGATGTGATGAATGCATGATTTTGGAAAGAATAGTAGGTCACGTGATGGATTAACACGTGTTGACCGAGGTCAAGGAAAAATATATCGAGATCTAAAAAAAATGTTTTGTCTAAAAAAAATGATGTTCGAAGAATAATAATAAAAAAGAGCGAAATTGTTTTCTTCGGAAAATTGATGATTTTATTAAATCGCGTACAAATATTGCGTAATTTGCACTCGACTTAATATTTTCGATATCCGTCGTATTCAATATTCGATTATGAAATCGATATTAAATACTTGGAATAATTTATACTCGATTTTGATTTTGATGCTCGTTATATCCCATATCCGATTATGGAATCGATATGGAATACTAGAGTGAAAAAATAAAGAAAATAATGTAAGTCGTTTTAAATTAACTAGCACGATATAAATTTTCTCCGCGTTTATTAATGTCGTAATTAATCCAATTGAATTAGAGGACATCTATATTAGCATCAACGAAAATCGTGTTAATTAATTTATTTGACTAAATCATTAGATTCGACATCCAATTATGGAATTGGTATCGAATCTAATAGATCGATACTTTAATTAAAAAAAACTCGACTTGATTCCCTCCGCATCCCGACATCATAATTAATTCTTGCGAATTGTTTGATGTCGGATCCGCATCAACGGGTTTCGACCCTTATTAAATATAATGCTTATTTTTAAAAAATAATGTAAATATACGACTAATGATAATGATGCAAACGAAATAAAAAAAAAATTTTTAAGTTAACTTATCTCAATAATCAAATAATCGGGGTATTGGAACAAGCGACCGTCAACGCTGTGTGCAGTACACTTGTATATTCGTGTTTCCTTATTCCGATACCCCTCTTATTCGACACAAATCGATAAGTATTTTAATGTTTTGTATTAGTATTATCGATATTATGATGCAATAAAGAAAAAAAAATAAAGAAAAAAAAAGGTAAGAAAAAGCGAAGAAGATGACGAGAGGAAGAGAAGAAGGAGAGAACGGGGTTTTGACACCCTCAACCTACATGTTCTTGTCTCAGATCGATCTCGTAACCGTGGCTTTAACACAAGAGTCTTCGAGGTTTTATGGAGGTTAAGTTATGGTGGCTCGGGATTGATTCCTAAAACTAGGTTTAGGGTTTTTTTTGCTAGTGTGGAATTGCTAGGGTTTGATTAGGGTTTGTAATAGATGTTGTATGTGTGTGTAGGGTTGCTCTAGGGTTTTTTTTCAATGTGTGAAAGTGTGTTGCATGGGGGTGTTTATATAGGCATGGTCATGCACTTTGGTGTCTAGGGTTTTGCCTTGACGGACTTGACCTGATGACCCGTCTGAAGATGGACTGTTGGTTTTGCTTCTTGAGTTGGACTTTTGATGTTGTGAATGGTTGTTTTGTATGTCTCGGAAACGACCTTGACCAGGGTTGACCCAATCGCAAAAAGTCGGTTTTAATTCCGGTGTCGGTTTTGGCCCAAATTAGTCTTGTTTGGCTCGGAACGGTCCGCTGGGCCTGGATTCGAGGTTGATTTTGTGAGATTTGTACTCTGTAAGTGTGTTAGCCAGCGATTAATGGATTTGAGCCCGTATCCGGGCGCATAGAAGCACGTTAGCGTCCGATCATCATCGGGTGTTTTTTGGAAACTGCCATAGACACCTGGCAGTCAAAATGCGGGTGTCTACAGAGCCCCCACTCTGACTGAGGCTTGGACAAGGCGAAAGTCAGAGTAGCCACCAGGCCAATCGAGGATTGAAACCTGGCGGACTTCCGGTCGGGTCGTTTATAGTCCATTAGACTCGCGTGAAGGGCTCGCCAACCGTAAGCTAGAAGTCATACCTGAGCCGATAACTCCGTGGGGAATTGGACTTGTCGCATAAGTCCTGGGTGTGCCTGTATGTAGGCCCATCCCTTGAAATGCCGCCGTTGGCTTCCGCTGGGGAGATATCGTGGGTTGCACGTCCCTGTTTGAGTCGTACCTGTATAAGTCACATAAAATGCATGCAACACGTAGGTAGTAAAATGACTCGCGCTGGGGAAAATGATTTTTGAATTTTTGAAATTTTGGATTTTTGAAATTTTGAAATTTTGAAATTTTTGACTCCTAAAGAATTTTAGGAAAGAAATTTGCAGTTTAAATAGACCGAAATTTGACCTTGTCGAAAAGGATTTTCTCAAATAGCTAAGTTTTGCAAATTTTAAAATGAGAATTTGGAGAGAGATATACTGACAGACTCGACTCTGGACGCGACAGGACGAGTTGACCGACACGGACTGGACTCTCTAAGGGTTGGACCGTGACTCGGTAGGAGATGGGCCACCTAAGATGACGAGACTCTCGAGTTGCGCTATTCCGTAGCCCAAGCGAGTGGCAACACGGTCGAACATCGAAATGGGATGGATATGCTATAGGGGACTTCAGTAGTTTGTAATGAGACTGTTTTAGTCTGGTGCTCTTCTGGATCTCTGATTTTAGGGTACAGTCCAAAATGGGTATAACTTCGAGTCCTGACAGATTCTTGTCTTCGACGGAGCCGAGTACTAGGACACACTACAGAAAGGAGGCTAGTTTTTGAAAGTATTTTGGATTTTGTGAGTGGAAGGAGAACTTCTGCCTAGGAGAAGCCCCCAGGATGACAAAGCTAGCTCTTGAGAACATGACGGTGTCGTGACCGGAATGATAGTGCCTTTTTAATGTGTGTCAATGTGAGTGGTTGTGCCTCTGTTGAAAGGCTGCCTACGTATTCACGTGTAGTGAAATCAAACCAAGCCGTAGTTCAGTGGACTGGAAGATGTATTATAACGCCTAGTTTATTAGGGCTTTGTGTGTAACTAGCCATAGCGATGGTGTAGGCTAGGTGCATTCCCAATGATGTCTTGATCAAAGGGCTAGAATGGTTAGGATGTTAATCCTGTGACTGTGAGCGTTCTCCGGGGTAGCCCCCAAAGGTGGTGTGAACTATTTGGGCATGTTCTATGCCGACTGCAAGTTGAGTTCCCGTGTTTGGGGTTGGCAACGGGTTTGGATGGGATTTTAACGAGTTTTGTTCTCGGGATTTTTAACGAGTTCTGCTCTCGGGATTTTTAACGAGTTCTGCTCTCGAGGAATTTTAACGAGTTTTGTTCTCGGGATTTTTAACGAGTTCTGCTCTCGGGGAATTTGATGTTTTTTGGAAATGTGGTGCTAGGAAGTAAATGGCTTTGATGACTCGAAATCTGGAGCTCGGTTCTGTGGAGCTAAGGCTTCGAGGGCTGGTATGATAATGCGGGATCTGGTTTCCATGTCTGGCCCTAATTGTTAGGGGTATCCTATGGAGCTTGAATCCTCAAAATTCCGGGTTGTCTCTGGCCTGGGTCTCGGGAAGGTCTTGAGGGTTGTAATGTGGGAAGGCTGAGTGTGGTGTTAGCTGACCAGCTTGATTGTTACTCCCCTATTGGATGGCATGGATAATTTTGAATTTGACCGTACCGCGGTCAAAGGATTTTCACTTGAGTTGACCGTTGACCACGGTCATGGGTATTTGATTTTTGATTGACCTCTTAGCCGCGGTCATGGGTTTTGATAATTTTGACCGTACCCTGGTCGTGGGGCTTTCCCTTGAATTGACCGTTGACCACGGTCATGGGTATTCTGAATTTTTGATGATGGCCTGTTTTTTTTTGGCCTTTTGCTTTTTTTCTCATGGACTTTCGATTTTTTTTGTCCAGTTTTCTTTTTTGATGGCCTTTGTTTTGGCCCTTTCTTTTTTCTCTTTCTTTTTTTTGTCGGTCAGACTAACACCTAAGGTAGGGATTGGTCAGTCTTATTGGAGGGGTGTTTTATTGTGGGAAATGGGCTTGCCTCCCGTCTTAGACCCAAACTAGAAGACTACCCAGATTTGTCATAGGATTTGATATGCTCCTGCTAAGGGTAGTTATGCGACTTTTCTATACCAGACATGGAATAGGTAAAAGGAAAACACGGGCTTGGTTTCCGGCAGTCATTATAGATGTGCCTATAATAGTCACGTGCGTGTGCTCACAGTGTATGATGGTGTTCATCATGTTTTCGGAGACACATAAGGAAAGTAGATATGAGAAATAGAATATTGAAAGCTTGATTTTATTGAATTTTGAAAGGGAGGACAGAATACAATTGACTCTGACTTTGACTCTGACTTTGACTTCGACTTTGAAGGGAATAGTACATCCTAGACTCGGACTCAGACTCGGACTCAAATCGGATCCGGACTCTCGGATAATGTTGTCATTAGTCGTCGGCTTCTAAGGACTCGAGTTGATGTCCAGTATAGCCTTTAGTATCAACTTCACCCAGATCTTCATTATGTCGAAGATCGTCTTCAATCCTAATGCCCATTTCGGTAAGTACGGCAAAGTTTGAAATGCCGGCATACCTAAGATGGACGCGGTAAGAAGGTAGGAGGTTGTTGATGAAGGCCTCCACTAGTGTCTTCTCGTTGGGCTTGTTTACCAACTTTACACTCTCGGCCCTCCATCTTTGAAGATATTTAGTGAACCCTTCTTTGGGCTCTTGGGCCATGACTTCCAGAGTACGCATTGTAGTCTGGATCTCGATATTATCGGCGTAGTTCCGAGCGAACTCTGTTGCCACATCATCCCAAGTCGGGTATTTCTTGGAATCGAGCCTGTAGTACCAGGCTTTGGGGTGCTTCTGGAGGGAGGAAGGGAACAAGTGCTTAAACATGGTGGACTTTACCCCTTTGACTGCCATGAAGTCTTTGAAGGCCCGGATATGATGGACCGGGTCTTCGGTACCCTCAAACATAGGAATTCCCGTCAAGTTGAGGTTGGCCGGTAGCTCGTTACTCAAAGGTGAATAAATGCGAGCATTTTCGGAGTGGATTGAGTTGCTTGTTGATAAGTGAACTTGCTCCTCGAGCCTGCGAACAACACTGACCAATTCGGCTATGGGCCCAGTGGACTCAGCTCCTTCAACTAGGACCGTTTTCTCTACAGTGCTCAGGCGAGTGTCCAAAGTTTCTTGGTTAGCAAGGATGGAGGTCAGTTGAGTCTCGATTTTGGTTAGGGCATCTTTCAATTCTTCCATCTTGCGTTGATGTCGGGTTGCGGGTGGCCTGTCTGTAAGAGCACCACGTAATCAGAGAGGTTGCTTCGGAACTCAAACTCACCAAGGCATAGGAAATAGCGTAAGAGGAGGGACGACCCCAGTTTGACTCGGGTTAAACTCCCCTAAGACAAATGTGTAGGGTACGATTCTCGGAGTGACTGTGATTAGTCATTCCGTCGGAGAATAGCCCCCAAGTGAGGCTAGGGACTCAGATGGTGTGGCATCTGAGTGACTCGAAAGTGGGTTATGTGAGACACGTGTAAGACATGACCCTTAGAGCAACCGTGATTGATCGCCCTGCTAAGGGGTAATCCCCAAGTGGGATTGAAGATTTTGTTAAGACTCGAGTGTGGGACGAGTGACCCTTAGACGTAAGGACCGTGAACCTTTTGTTATAGGGCTATGCCTTCTAGAAGGTTGACTCGGAAAAGACATCTAGACGGGTGACTCGTGAAAGGTGGGCCTTCCTTAGGATTCGGCTATGTGGGCCGAGTCCTGTTCGAAGGAAGGTCCACGTGAGACATCCACAGACTTTTAGACTCGAGTGTGTAGACGGGCCTTCCTTTGTAGGAGTATGTCCTACGTAGGTGGGCCTTGCCTTAGTCTAATAAGGCGGACTGGGATAGGGAAGAAACTCGTGATGTAAGATCGACGGAGTTTCGACGCTAAAGACCTTGACAACTTAAGACTCGACCCGACACTGCTAAATACGGGAAGTTCTAGAAGTGGAAGGTTTTGAAAATTGATGATTTTTGAAAAAGGACCGAGTGGACTCGGTGAATGGCCCAAATTTCCGAAAAAGAGGACGAAAAGTCATTGGGCCACGAGTTTTGAAAGTTTGAGTTTTGATTTAGGCAGCATACCGGCTAGAAAATAGGCTATGTTGAGTAAAATCATAAGTCCTGAATTCGGTATGTCCCGGGTTTTGAAAATCGAATATCTTGAAAAGGAGGATGTAATTTTTGAAAAGTTGATATTTTTGAAAATGACTCGGAAACCAAGTAGCACGTAGTCACACAAGCATTATAACGACGCTATGTATGCTCTACACTAAGTCTCGGTCGGTCTGAAAGGGTCTATACCAGTGTACATAGTCTAGACGTTGATCGGGACGGACTCTCTAAGTCGAATTGAGCTTAGAACATGCCGCGAAACCCACTCGAATCGACTATGGACACCTTTTGACATATCCATGTTGGAGTACATCAATGGTATAGTGGGACGTCGGTCACCAGTACCGGCCCGGGAAAACATGGGTTATGCATGAACCGTAAAACTAACACGCGCATTGTATTTGTCAAACGATTTCTATTCGAGTCTCACCCTGAGGATGCCGATGGTAAGTCACGCATCAGTTAGTCCCCAGCGGAGTCGCCAAATTGTGGACATGACATAGGTCCACCCCGACACGGCCACGCGCGGGTTTGCGTAGGCGAATGAATCTCCATATGAAACGGATCGAATTGAAATTTAGGTCTATGTGGAGTCGCCACCGAATTTTGTGGTTATTCGGAACCATTCGAGCCCACTCTATGTCGTAGTGGTCCGTATACAAAATACGGCCCATTTCCGATGTCAGAGTTTATTGGGCTCGTCCCTTTGCATTTGATACCAATACCGACATTATCGGATATTGTGTATTGAATGACTCTCGTGCGCCAACGGTTTCGGGCATCCGGAAACCGAGGTTCTGAGTAAGGGGTGAGGGTACGTGTTGGGAAGCCCACAAAGGACACCCAACCCCGCCCGCACATTAGCGGCCTCTACTAAGAATTCGAATGACTTTCCAATACGCGCGTTAATTGAACGGGAAAAAGATATGCAAAGATTATTTTCCCTAAACATGTGAATGGAATTGAAAAGGGTTTCTATGTCGATTTAATGCAATTAATTCTACGTCAAAGTGGAATTTTAGCATGTGGGTTCATTTTAGTAAAATAAAATAAACGACAAAAATCGACAAAAGAAACAATCAAACCGTTAGTAACGATGTAACGAGTAATAAATTGAATAAAGATATAGATGTGATGAATGCATGATTTTGGAAAGAATAGTAGGTCACGTGATGGATTAACACGTGTTGACCGAGGTCAAGGAAAAATATATCGAGATCTAAAAAAAATGTTTTGTCTAAAAAAAATGATGTTCGAAGAATAATAATAAAAAAGAGCGAAATTGTTTTCTTCGGAAAATTGATGATTTTATTAAATCGCGTACAAATATTGCGTAATTTGCACTCGACTTAATATTTTCGATATCCGTCGTATTCAATATTCGATTATGAAATCGATATTAAATACTTGGAATAATTTATACTCGATTTTGATTTTGATGCTCGTTATATCCCATATCCGATTATGGAATCGATATGGAATACTAGAGTGAAAAAATAAAGAAAATAATGTAAGTCGTTTTAAATTAACTAGCACGATATAAATTTTCTCCGCGTTTATTAATGTCGTAATTAATCCAATTGAATTAGAGGACATCTATATTAGCATCAACGAAAATCGTGTTAATTAATTTATTTGACTAAATCATTAGATTCGACATCCAATTATGGAATTGGTATCGAATCTAATAGATCGATACTTTAATTAAAAAAAACTCGACTTGATTCCCTCCGCATCCCGACATCATAATTAATTCTTGCGAATTGTTTGATGTCGGATCCGCATCAACGGGTTTCGACCCTTATTAAATATAATGCTTATTTTTAAAAAATAATGTAAATATACGACTAATGATAATGATGCAAACGAAATAAAAAAAAATTGTTTAAGTTAACTTATCTCAATAATCAAATAATCGGGGTATTGGAACAAGCGACCGTCAACGCTGTGTGCAGTACACTTGTATATTCGTGTTTCCTTATTCCGATACCCCTCTTATTCGACACAAATCGATAAGTATTTTAATGTTTTGTATTAGTATTATCGATATTATGATGCAATAAAGAAAAAAAAATAAAGAAAAAAAAAGGTAAGAAAAAGCGAAGAAGATGACGAGAGGAAGAGAAGAAGGAGAGAACGGGGTTTTGACACCCTCAACCTACATGTTCTTGTCTCAGATCGATCTCGTAACCGTGGCTTTAACACAAGAGTCTTCGAGGTTTTATGGAGGTTAAGTTATGGTGGCTCGGGATTGATTCCTAAAACTAGGTTTAGGGTTTTTTTTGCTAGTGTGGAATTGCTAGGGTTTGATTAGGGTTTGTAATAGATGTTGTATGTGTGTGTAGGGTTGCTCTAGGGTTTTTTTTCAATGTGTGAAAGTGTGTTGCATGGGGGTGTTTATATAGGCATGGTCATGCACTTTGGTGTCTAGGGTTTTGCCTTGACGGACTTGACCTGATGACCCGTCTGAAGATGGACTGTTGGTTTTGCTTCTTGAGTTGGACTTTTGATGTTGTGAATGGTTGTTTTGTATGTCTCGGAAACGACCTTGACCAGGGTTGACCCAATCGCAAAAAGTCGGTTTTAATTCCGGTGTCGGTTTTGGCCCAAATTAGTCTTGTTTGGCTCGGAACGGTCCGCTGGGCCTGGATTCGAGGTTGATTTTGTGAGATTTGTACTCTGTAAGTGTGTTAGCCAGCGATTAATGGATTTGAGCCCGTATCCGGGCGCATAGAAGCACGTTAGCGTCCGATCATCATCGGGTGTTTTTTGGAAACTGCCATAGACACCTGGCAGTCAAAATGCGGGTGTCTACAGAGCCCCCACTCTGACTGAGGCTTGGACAAGGCGAAAGTCAGAGTAGCCACCAGGCCAATCGAGGATTGAAACCTGGCGGACTTCCGGTCGGGTCGTTTATAGTCCATTAGACTCGCGTGAAGGGCTCGCCAACCGTAAGCTAGAAGTCATACCTGAGCCGATAACTCCGTGGGGAATTGGACTTGTCGCATAAGTCCTGGGTGTGCCTGTATGTAGGCCCATCCCTTGAAATGCCGCCGTTGGCTTCCGCTGGGGAGATATCGTGGGTTGCACGTCCCTGTTTGAGTCGTACCTGTATAAGTCACATAAAATGCATGCAACACGTAGGTAGTAAAATGACTCGCGCTGGGGAAAATGATTTTTGAATTTTTGAAATTTTGGATTTTTGAAATTTTGAAATTTTGAAATTTTTGACTCCTAAAGAATTTTAGGAAAGAAATTTGCAGTTTAAATAGACCGAAATTTGACCTTGTCGAAAAGGATTTTCTCAAATAGCTAAGTTTTGCAAATTTTAAAATGAGAATTTGGAGAGAGATATACTGACAGACTCGACTCTGGACGCGACAGGACGAGTTGACCGACACGGACTGGACTCTCTAAGGGTTGGACCGTGACTCGGTAGGAGATGGGCCACCTAAGATGACGAGACTCTCGAGTTGCGCTATTCCGTAGCCCAAGCGAGTGGCAACACGGTCGAACATCGAAATGGGATGGATATGCTATAGGGGACTTCAGTAGTTTGTAATGAGACTGTTTTAGTCTGGTGCTCTTCTGGATCTCTGATTTTAGGGTACAGTCCAAAATGGGTATAACTTCGAGTCCTGACAGATTCTTGTCTTCGACGGAGCCGAGTACTAGGACACACTACAGAAAGGAGGCTAGTTTTTGAAAGTATTTTGGATTTTGTGAGTGGAAGGAGAACTTCTGCCTAGGAGAAGCCCCCAGGATGACAAAGCTAGCTCTTGAGAACATGACGGTGTCGTGACCGGAATGATAGTGCCTTTTTAATGTGTGTCAATGTGAGTGGTTGTGCCTCTGTTGAAAGGCTGCCTACGTATTCACGTGTAGTGAAATCAAACCAAGCCGTAGTTCAGTGGACTGGAAGATGTATTATAACGCCTAGTTTATTAGGGCTTTGTGTGTAACTAGCCATAGCGATGGTGTAGGCTAGGTGCATTCCCAATGATGTCTTGATCAAAGGGCTAGAATGGTTAGGATGTTAATCCTGTGACTGTGAGCGTTCTCCGGGGTAGCCCCCAAAGGTGGTGTGAACTATTTGGGCATGTTCTATGCCGACTGCAAGTTGAGTTCCCGTGTTTGGGGTTGGCAACGGGTTTGGATGGGATTTTAACGAGTTTTGTTCTCGGGATTTTTAACGAGTTCTGCTCTCGGGATTTTTAACTAGTTCTGCTCTCGAGGAATTTTAACGAGTTTTGTTCTCGGGATTTTTAACGAGTTCTGCTCTCGGGGAATTTGATGTTTTTTGGAAATGTGGTGCTAGGAAGTAAATGGCTTTGATGACTCGAAATCTGGAGCTCGGTTCTGTGGAGCTAAGGCTTCGAGGGCTGGTATGATAATGCGGGATCTGGTTTCCATGTCTGGCCCTAATTGTTAGGGGTATCCTATGGAGCTTGAATCCTCAAAATTCCGGGCTGTCTCTGGCCTGGGTCTCGGGAAGGTCTTGAGGGTTGTAATGTGGGAAGGCTGAGTGTGGTGTTAGCTGACCAGCTTGATTGTTACTCCCCTATTGGATGGCATGGATAATTTTGAATTTGACCGTACCGCGGTCAAAGGATTTTCACTTGAGTTGACCGTTGACCACGGTCATGGGTATTTGATTTTTGATTGACCTCTTAGCCGCGGTCATGGGTTTTGATAATTTTGACCGTACCCTGGTCGTGGGGCTTTCCCTTGAATTGACCGTTGACCACGGTCATGGGTATTCTGAATTTTTGATGATGGCCTGTTTTTTTTTGGCCTTTTGCTTTTTTTCTCATGGACTTTCGATTTTTTTTGTCCAGTTTTCTTTTTTGATGGCCTTTGTTTTGGCCCTTTCTTTTTTCTCTTTCTTTTTTTTGTCGGTCAGACTAACACCTAAGGTAGGGATTGGTCAGTCTTATTGGAGGGGTGTTTTATTGTGGGAAATGGGCTTGCCTCCCGTCTTAGACCCAAACTAGAAGACTACCCAGATTTGTCATAGGATTTGATATGCTCCTGCTAAGGGTAGTTATGCGGCTTTTCTATACCAGACATGGAATAGGTAAAAGGAAAACACGGGCTCGGTTTCCGGCAGTCATTATAGATGTGCCTATAATAGTCACGTGCGTGTGCTCACAGTGTATGATGGTGTTCATCATGTTTTCGGAGACACATAAGGAAAGTAGATATGAGAAATAGAATATTGAAAGCTTGATTTTATTGAATTTTGAAAGGGAGGACAGAATACAATTGACTCTGACTTTGACTCTGACTTTGACTTCGACTTTGAAGGGAATAGTACATCCTAGACTCGGACTCAGACTCGGACTCAAATCGGATCCGGACTCTCGGATAATGTTGTCATTAGTCGTCGGCTTCTAAGGACTCGAGTTGATGTCCAGTATAGCCTTTAGTATCAACTTCACCCAGATCTTCATTATGTCGAAGATCGTCTTCAATCCTAATGCCCATTTCGGTAAGTACGGCAAAGTTTGAAATGCCGGCATACCTAAGATGGACGCGGTAAGAAGGTAGGAGGTTGTTGATGAAGGCCTCCACTAGTGTCTTCTCGTTGGGCTTGTTTACCAACTTTACACTCTCGGCCCTCCATCTTTGAAGATATTTAGTGAACCCTTCTTTGGGCTCTTGGGCCATGACTTCCAGAGTACGCATTGTAGTCTGGATCTCGATATTATCGGCGTAGTTCCGAGCGAACTCTGTTGCCACATCATCCCAAGTCGGGTATTTCTTGGAATCGAGCCTGTAGTACCAGGCTTTGGGGTGCTTCTGGAGGGAGGAAGGGAACAAGTGCTTAAACATGGTGGACTTTACCCCTTTGACTGCCATGAAGTCTTTGAAGGCCCGGATATGATGGACCGGGTCTTCGGTACCCTCAAACATAGGAATTCCCGTCAAGTTGAGGTTGGCCGGTAGCTCGTTACTCAAAGGTGAATAAATGCGAGCATTTTCGGAGTGGATTGAGTTGCTTGTTGATAAGTGAACTTGCTCCTCGAGCCTGCGAACAACACTGACCAATTCGGCTATGGGCCCAGTGGACTCAGCTCCTTCAACTAGGACCGTTTTCTCTACAGTGCTCAGGCGAGTGTCCAAAGTTTCTTGGTTAGCAAGGATGGAGGTCAGTTGAGTCTCGATTTTGGTTAGGGCATCTTTCAATTCTTCCATCTTGCGTTGATGTCGGGTTGCGGGTGGCCTGTCTGTAAGAGCACCACGTAATCAGAGAGGTTGCTTCGGAACTCAAACTCACCAAGGCATAGGAAATAGCGTAAGAGGAGGGACGACCCCAGTTTGACTCGGGTTAAACTCCCCTAAGACAAATGTGTAGGGTAC
Source organism: Agrostemma githago (assembly GCA_958450325.1). Lineage (NCBI taxonomy): Eukaryota > Viridiplantae > Streptophyta > Magnoliopsida > Caryophyllales > Caryophyllaceae > Agrostemma > Agrostemma githago. The sequence goes on along the minus strand of OY288247.1, from coordinate 71,736,159 downwards.
GATTCTCGGAGTGACTGTGATTAGTCATTCCGTCGGAGAATAGCCCCCAAGTGAGGCTAGGGACTCAGATGGTGTGGCATCTGAGTGACTCGAAAGTGGGTTATGTGAGACACGTGTAAGACATGACCCTTAGAGCAACCGTGATTGATCGCCCTGCTAAGGGGTAATCCCCAAGTGGGATTGAAGATTTTGTTAAGACTCGAGTGTGGGACGAGTGACCCTTAGACGTAAGGACCGTGAACCTTTTGTTATAGGGCTATGCCTTCTAGAAGGTTGACTCGGAAAAGACATCTAGACGGGTGACTCGTGAAAGGTGGGCCTTCCTTAGGATTCGGCTATGTGGGCCGAGTCCTGTTCGAAGGAAGGTCCACGTGAGACATCCACAGACTTTTAGACTCGAGTGTGTAGACGGGCCTTCCTTTGTAGGAGTATGTCCTACGTAGGTGGGCCTTGCCTTAGTCTAATAAGGCGGACTGGGATAGGGAAGAAACTCGTGATGTAAGATCGACGGAGTTTCGACGCTAAAGACCTTGACAACTTAAGACTCGACCCGACACTGCTAAATACGGGAAGTTCTAGAAGTGGAAGGTTTTGAAAATTGATGATTTTTGAAAAAGGACCGAGTGGACTCGGTGAATGGCCCAAATTTCCGAAAAAGAGGACGAAAAGTCATTGGGCCACGAGTTTTGAAAGTTTGAGTTTTGATTTAGGCAGCATACCGGCTAGAAAATAGGCTATGTTGAGTAAAATCATAAGTCCTGAATTCGGTATGTCCCGGGTTTTGAAAATCGAATATCTTGAAAAGGAGGATGTAATTTTTGAAAAGTTGATATTTTTGAAAATGACTCGGAAACCAAGTAGCACGTAGTCACACAAGCATTATAACGACGCTATGTATGCTCTACACTAAGTCTCGGTCGGTCTGAAAGGGTCTATACCAGTGTACATAGTCTAGACGTTGATCGGGACGGACTCTCTAAGTCGAATTGAGCTTAGAACATGCCGCGAAACCCACTCGAATCGACTATGGACACCTTTTGACATATCCATGTTGGAGTACATCAATGGTATAGTGGGACGTCGGTCACCAGTACCGGCCCGGGAAAACATGGGTTATGCATGAACCGTAAAACTAACACGCGCATTGTATTTGTCAAACGATTTCTATTCGAGTCTCACCCTGAGGATGCCGATGGTAAGTCACGCATCAGTTAGTCCCCAGCGGAGTCGCCAAATTGTGGACATGACATAGGTCCACCCCGACGCGGCCACGCGCGGGTTTGGGTAGGCGAATGAATCTCCATATGAAACGGATCGAATTGAAATTTAGGTCTATGTGGAGTCGCCACCGAATTTTGTGGTTATTCGGAACCATTCGAGCCCACTCTATGTCGTAGTGGTCCGTATACAAAATACGGCCCATTTCCGATGTCAGAGTTTATTGGGCTCGTCCCTTTGCATTTGATACCAATACCGACATTATCGGATATTGTGTATTGAATGACTCTCGTGCGCCAACGGTTTCGGGCATCCGGAAACCGAGGTTCTGAGTAAGGGGTGAGGGTACGTGTTGGGAAGCCCACAAAGGACACCCAACCCCGCCCGCACATTAGCGGCCTCTACTAAGAATTCGAATGACTTTCCAATACGCGCGTTAATTGAACGGGAAAAAGATATGCAAAGATTATTTTCCCTAAACATGTGAATGGAATTGAAAAGGGTTTCTATGTCGATTTAATGCAATTAATTCTACGTCAAAGTGGAATTTTAGCATGTGGGTTCATTTTAGTAAAATAAAATAAACGACAAAAATCGACAAAAGAAACAATCAAACCGTTAGTAACGATGTAACGAGTAATAAATTGAATAAAGATATAGATGTGATGAATGCATGATTTTGGAAAGAATAGTAGGTCACGTGATGGATTAACACGTGTTGACCGAGGTCAAGGAAAAATATATCGAGATCTAAAAAAAATGTTTTGTCTAAAAAAAATGATGTTCGAAGAATAATAATAAAAAAGAGCGAAATTGTTTTCTTCGGAAAATTGATGATTTTATTAAATCGCGTACAAATATTGCGTAATTTGCACTCGACTTAATATTTTCGATATCCGTCGTATTCAATATTCGATTATGAAATCGATATTAAATACTTGGAATAATTTATACTCGATTTTGATTTTGATGCTCGTTATATCCCATATCCGATTATGGAATCGATATGGAATACTAGAGTGAAAAAATAAAGAAAATAATGTAAGTCGTTTTAAATTAACTAGCACGATATAAATTTTCTCCGCGTTTATTAATGTCGTAATTAATCCAATTGAATTAGAGGACATCTATATTAGCATCAACGAAAATCGTGTTAATTAATTTATTTGACTAAATCATTAGATTCGACATCCAATTATGGAATTGGTATCGAATCTAATAGATCGATACTTTAATTAAAAAAAACTCGACTTGATTCCCTCCGCATCCCGACATCATAATTAATTCTTGCGAATTGTTTGATGTCGGATCCGCATCAACGGGTTTCGACCCTTATTAAATATAATGCTTATTTTTAAAAAATAATGTAAATATACGACTAATGATAATGATGCAAACGAAATAAAAAAAAATTGTTTAAGTTAACTTATCTCAATAATCAAATAATCGGGGTATTGGAACAAGCGACCGTCAACGCTGTGTGCAGTACACTTGTATATTCGTGTTTCCTTATTCCGATACCCCTCTTATTCGACACAAATCGATAAGTATTTTAATGTTTTGTATTAGTATTATCGATATTATGATGCAATAAAGAAAAAAAAAATAAAGAAAAAAAAAGGTAAGAAAAAGCGAAGAAGATGACGAGAGGAAGAGAAGAAGGAGAGAACGGGGTTTTGACACCCTCAACCTACATGTTCTTGTCTCAGATCGATCTCGTAACCGTGGCTTTAACACAAGAGTCTTCGAGGTTTTATGGAGGTTAAGTTATGGTGGCTCGGGATTGATTCCTAAAACTAGGTTTAGGGTTTTTTTTGCTAGTGTGGAATTGCTAGGGTTTGATTAGGGTTTGTAATAGATGTTGTATGTGTGTGTAGGGTTGCTCTAGGGTTTTTTTTCAATGTGTGAAAGTGTGTTGCATGGGGGTGTTTATATAGGCATGGTCATGCACTTTGGTGTCTAGGGTTTTGCCTTGACGGACTTGACCTGATGACCCGTCTGAAGATGGACTGTTGGTTTTGCTTCTTGAGTTGGACTTTTGATGTTGTGAATGGTTGTTTTGTATGTCTCGGAAACGACCTTGACCAGGGTTGACCCAATCGCAAAAAGTCGGTTTTAATTCCGGTGTCGGTTTTGGCCCAAATTAGTCTTGTTTGGCTCGGAACGGTCCGCTGGGCCTGGATTCGAGGTTGATTTTGTGAGATTTGTACTCTGTAAGTGTGTTAGCCAGCGATTAATGGATTTGAGCCCGTATCCGGGCGCATAGAAGCACGTTAGCGTCCGATCATCATCGGGTGTTTTTTGGAAACTGTCATAGACACCTGGCAGTCAAAATGCGGGTGTCTACATGCGGAGATTGGCAACCCAATTTGTTCGCACGGACGACGGGCAGTTATACAAAAAAATGGCACAGGGGCTCTCCTTCTGTGTATCGACAAAATACAGGCCGAAAAGGTTATGGCCGAGGTACACGATGGTGAAAATGGCCCGCTGTGGACATGACATAGGTCCACCCCGACGCGGCCACGTGCGGGTTTGGGTAGGCGAATGAATCTCCATATGAAACGGATCGAATTGAAATTTAGGTCGAAGTGGAGTCGCCACCGAATTTTGTGGTTATTCGGAACCATTCGAGCCCACTCTATGTCGTAGTGGTCCGTATACAGAATACGGCCCATTTCCGATGTCAGAGTTTATTGGGCTCGTCCCTTTGCATTTGATACCAATACCGACATTATCGGATATTGTGTATTGAATGACTCTCGTGCGCCAACGGTTTCGGGCATCCGGAAACCGAGGTTCTGAGTAATGGGTAAGGGTACGTGTTGGGAAGCCCACAAAGGACACCCAACCCCGCCCGCACATTAGCGGCCTCTACTAAGAATTCGAATGACTTTCTAATACGCGCGTTAGTTGAACGGGAAAATGTTATGCAAACATTGTTTTCCCTAGGCATGCGAGAAATTGAAAGGGTTTCTATGTCAATTTAATGCAACTAATTCTAACGTCGAAGTTAAATTTAGCATGTGAGTTCATTTAGTACAATAAACGAACAAAAATTAAATTGACAAAAGGAATAACAAACGCGTTAGTAACGATGTAACGAATAATAACGATTTGTGCAAATATTGAATCGAATTGAATGATGTAAACGAGATGATGCATGGTTTGAAAAGATAGTATACACGTGATTAATTAGACACGTGTTGACCTAAATCATAAAATACTATCGAATTTGAAAGAAGAAGAATGTTCGACTCACGGTTTTGGTCGTGATGAGGCCGCTCGATCGAGTGGTCGATAGACTCGATCGAGTGGACCCTAAAAAGAAGTTTTTGTTTCGCATTTCGGACCATACTCAGCCGAGTTATTAGCCAACTCGGTCGAGTACATGCCCACTCGACCGAGTCACTGTGAGACTCGACCGAGTGGGGGGTCGTAGTAAGCATTCTGATCCGACTTTGGGGCGCCACTCGACCGAGTGGGCTAAGCACTCGGTCGAGTGCCCCCTGTACGAATTGTAATTCGTTTGCGAATTGAATTGATTTCGAAATTGCTTTTGATTTTTGATAATTCGACAATTTTACCGAATTGAGCGTAAATATTGTATAACTTATGCTCGATTCGGGTTTTTTATAAATCATAGATTTGGTTGAACCGAATATAAATATTGTTTGAATTTATACCCGATTCCAATTTTGAATGCTCGTCGTATCCCATATTCGATTATGGAACCGATATGGAACACTAGAGCGGAAAAAGTAAAGAAAATTGATTTGAGTCGTCTTAAGTCAATCAAAACGACATGAATTTCTCTCCGCGTTCGTAGTGTCATAATTATAACGTGACATCTACGTTAGCATCAATGAAAAAATCGAATTGATTGAATTAAATTGACTAGATTTGCTAGATTCGACATCCAATTATGAAATTGGTATCGAATCTACGAAATCGACGCTTTGCTTAAATTAGAGGACTTGATTCCCTCGACTTCTCCGACATCGAAATAAATCCCTAGGGATTGTGATGTCGGATCCGTGTCAATGGGTTTCGACCCTTATTAAAATACAATGTTTGCTTTTGAAAATCGAAGTGATTGTATGACTCGAATAATGATGAAGGCGAGATAAAAAAAAAGATTATTGTTTAAGTTGACTTATCTCAATAATCAAATAGTCGGGGTACCGGAATAAGCGACCGTCAACGCTGTGTGCAGCACACTTGTATATTCGTGTTTTCTTATTCCGATATCCTTCTTATTCGACACAAATTGATAAGTATTTTAATGCTTTGATATTGATACTATCGATATTAGCGATATTTGGATGCGATAATAACGATAAAATAAAATAAAATAAAAACGCGACCCGTATGAAGATAACGACAACGCGACACGAGAAGGAGGAGGAGAAGAGAAGAAACGGGGTTTTGACACCCTCAACCTACATGTTCTTGTCTCGGAACGGACTCGTAACCGTGGCTTTAACACAAGAGTCTTCGAGGTTTTATGAAGATTAAGTTATGGTGGCTCGGGATTGATTCCTAAAACTAGGTTTAGGGCTTTTGCTAGTGTAGAATTGCTAGGGTTTGATTAGGGTTGTATGTGTAAAAAAGTTGTGAAATTAGGGTTCGAAAAGAGTCTCTTGAAGTGTGTGCAAAGGGTTGCTTATATAGGAAAAGTTAGGGCACCCGGTTTAGGGTTACTCGACCGAGTAGGTGTCTAACTCGGTCGAGTGGACCGCTACGCCTGCAGCCGGGCTCGAAACAGGCCCACTCGATCGAGTGGGTTGGGCACTCGATCGAGTGGCCCAACGGGTTGCACGGGTCCATTGTCTTGGACCTTGACTTTGGGTGTTTGATGGGTTTTGTGTTTGACTTGGACTTTTGATGATGTGAGGGGTTGTTTTGTGTGTCTCGGAAACGACTTTGACCGGGGTTGACCCAATCGTGAAAAGTCGGTTTTAATTCCGGTGTCGGTTTCGGCCCAAATTAGCCTTATTTGATTGGAAACGGCCCACTGGACCTGGATTTGAGGTTGATTTTGTGAGATTTGTACTCTGTAAGTGTGTTAGCCAGCGATTAATGGACTTGAGCCCGTATCCGAGCGCATAGAAGCATGTTGATCATCATCGGGTGTTTTTTGGGAAACTGCTATAGACACCTGGCAGTCAAAATGCGGGTGTCTACACCCGCATATGAACGCCCATATGCTAGCCCGAAAAATCATGAGGCTCGGGTATTATTGGAACACCATGGAAACAGACTTTCAGCTATATGTCAAACACTGCCATAACTGTCAGATCTTCGCTAATGTACAACATATTCCATCTTCCCTATTGTATACCATGACATCACCATGGCCATTTTCGACATGGGGTATTGACATAATTGGAAAGGTGCACCCTTCCGGGACGGGAGGTCATTGCTTCATTTTGATGGCCATCGACTATTTCACCAAATGGGTCGAACCCGAGTCATACCGTGTCTTGAACACCAAGCACGTGGCCAAATTTATCCAGAACAAGATCATATGCCGATACGGGATCCCACACGAGTTTATCAGTGATCATGGGATCCACTTTCAAGCTGAAACCGCTACGTTGCCAGCAAAATACAAAATTCAAAGGCATACATCTTCTCCCTACCGTCCCCAAACAAACGGAGCGGTAGAAGCGGCTAATAAGACAATTGTCACCATACTTAAAAAGATGGCTGAGAATTACCGGGATTGGCCCGACAAAATACCTTTTGCTCTCTAGGGTATCGGACGTCAATTCGCACCGCCAGGTGTCTATGGTAGTTTCCAAAAAAACACCCGATGATGATCGGACGCTAACGTGTTTCTACGCGCTCGGAGGTGGGCTCAAAACCATTAGTTGTTGGCTTAAGCACTTACGGAGTACAAATCTCACAAAACTGACCTCAAATCCAGGCCCAGTGGGTCGTTTCCAGTCAAACAAGACTAATTTGGGTCAAAACCGACACCGGAAATAAAACCGACTTTTAACAATTGGGTCAACCCCGGTCAAAGTCGTTTCCGAAACATATAAAAACAGCCACATAAACATCAAAAAAAACTCAGCCCAAATACAAAACTCATCTAGAGGTCCAAAACATTGGACCCGTGCGACCCAGCTGACCCACTCGATCGAGTGCTCAGCCCACTCGATCGAGTGGGCCCTCATTCAAGCCCGACTGCAGGCGCACTGGACAACTCGACCGAGTCAGCCAGTTACTCGGTCGAGTAACCCTTGCCGGGGGTGCATAGCCTAGCCTATATAAACACCCCCATGCACACACCTTTTAAGAACTTTTTGATCACCCTTTTTACCCTAATTCAACCCCATTCTATACTAATCTACATACATTCGAACCCTAACCCTAGTACTTAGGAATTCGAACCTTAACCACCACAACTTAACCTACATCTCGATACTCCCGTGCAAGCCACAACTACGAGTCCCGTCCGAGAACAAGAACATGTAGGTTGAGGTTGCAAAACCCGTTTTCTTTCCTTCTCCTTTCTCTCTCGTCGTCTTCCTCTTTTTCTTCATCTTTTTTTGTTTTTTATTTATTTTGATGTCGCGTCCTAATATCATTAATATCACTAGTATAAGACATTAAAATACTTGTGAATTTGTGTCGAGTGTGAGTTATGGTGGGATAAGGAAACCCGAATATACAAGAGTATGGCACTCAGCGTTGCCGGTCGCTTATCCCATCACCCCGATCACTTGATTATTGACGCAAGTTAACTTAAACAATAATTCCTTCTTATTTCGTTCGCATCGTTATCATCCAATCGCATATTTTCATCAATTACAAACTATTTTCAAAACAAGTGTTTTTTTAATAAGGGTCGAAACCCGTTGACGCGGATCCGACATCACATAATCCCTAGGGATTCGTTACGATGTCGGAGAAGCCGAGGGAATCAAGTCTTTCAATTCAAGTTAAGTGTCGACCCGTTAGACTCGATACCAACTCAATAGTTGGATGTCGAATCTCAACGATCTAGTCAAATAATTTAACTGACACGATTTCTCGTTGATGCTAAAATAGACGTCATCTAATTCGACAAGAATTAATGCGACGCATAAACGCGGAGGGAATTTATATCGTTTTGGTCAATTTAAAAACGACTTATAACAAAAAAAAAATTATCCCGCTCTAATACCCGATGTCGGTTCAATAATCACACGTTGGATATGACGAGTATCATACACACGAATCGAGCACAAATTAAGCAATATTTATGCCCGATTCGACAAAGTCATCGAATTAGCAAAATCAAAAGCAATTCTGAAATTGGTAATAAAATCGCAAGCGAATCCTAGTTCGTACAGGGGGCACTCGACCGAGTGCCTTGCCCACTCGGTCGAGTGACATCCCAAAAACCAAGACAGAATGTTTTCCGACCTCCACTCGGTCGAGTCTCGCAATGACTCGATCGAGTGGCAGTGTACTCGGCCGAGTTCGTCAATAACTCGACCGAGTAGGGTCTAAAACACGAGACAGGAGCCTTTCCCGAGGACCACTCGGTCGAGTCCCTCAATGACTCGATCGAGTGGACTTATCACGACAATACCGTGAGTCTCACATTCCTTTTCTAGTCTCATCAACGTTTTTTATGATTCAAGTCGACACGTGTCTAATCCATCACGTGAAACATCACTTTTCAAAATCATGATACATCTTATTTACATTATTTCACTTCATTCCATATTGCATCATTCTACAAACCGTTATTATCGTTATACCGTTACTAATCGTTTGTTCTTTTGTTGATTCACTTTTTGTTTATTTTATCGTACTAAAATGAACCTTTGCATGCTAAATTTAACTTCGACGTTAGAATTAGTTGCATTAAATCGACATAGAAACCCTTTCAATTTCATGCATGTTTAGGGAAAATAATGTTTGCATATCATTTTCCCGTTCAACTAACGCGCGTATTAGAAAGTCATTCGATATCCTAGTAGAGGCCGCTAATGTGCGGGCGGGGTTGGGTGTCCTCTGTGGGCTTCCCAACACGTACCCTCACCCCTTACTCAGAACCTCGGTTTCCGGATGCCCGAAACCGTTGGCGCAGGAGAGTCATTCAATACACGATAGCCGGTAGTGACGGTATCGGTATCGCAATGCAAAGGGACGAGCCCAATAAACTCTGACGTCGGAAATGGGCCGTATTTTGTATACGGCCCACTACGACATAGAGTGGGTTCGAACGGGTCCGAACTCCCATAAAGTTCGGTGGCGACTCCACTTTGATTTAAATTTCAATTCGATTCATTCTCATATGGAGATTCATTCGCCTCTCCAAACCCGCGCGCGGCCGCATCGGGGTGGACCTATGTCATGTCCACACTTAGAATTGAGCATTTGTTGAATAGAGCATGGAGAGTGCATGAAGAGTGCTTTAGTGCTTTACTTTCAACCATAACTCCTTCCTTTTCATAACTCCCTCCTTTTCATCTTCTACTCCATAACTCCTTTCTTTTCATCTTCCACTTCATAACTCCCTCTATAACTCCTTCACCTAGGATTCTACATCATCAATGAGGAAGAAGTTAAAGAGTTTACATTTCAATAATAACCGACTTTGATTGCTTTACCTAGGATTCTACATCATCAATGAAGAAGAAGTTGATGAGTTCCTCACCTTGGATTCTACCTAATTAATGAGAAAGAAGTTGAAAGAGCTTACAGTTATTTCACTTAGTTGATTGTGTAGTTACAAATCCGAGATTCCCACCTTGGAGTAACTACATCTGTATGATATTAACGGATCGACTGTCTGAAACCTTTTCAATTTACTCATTTTATTATCGATTTTTCAATCATATTCACTAGATACACGTTAGAAAATTTGATTTATTGTTATTTATTTTATTTTATTTTTAGTTTAAATCAATTTCTGTGATTTTTATTAGTTTCGTAATTTTATGGGTTTAATTGTTAGATAATGGCGAGCCTTCATTAATCCCAGGTAAAAGAGTAAATATTTATCTGATTCATGGGAGGTCGATATAGTTAAGGGATTTCGCTGATAACAACTCTACTTTTCTAGGAGGTGTTTTACTAGTAATTTCCCGTATATTTTGTCGACCTCTTGTCAAATTCATTTATCATCTACGATTTTGAAACAATGTGGACACTTATTTTATACACCCGTTTACTTATTTAGTCAAAACAAACAAGAAATATATTTACCGTTTTACAGCGTTGTCGGTTGTTTTTGATATAGTTGATTCTCAAGAGAATGGAGAAAATGGTTTTAACTAAACAAAGATAGGTAAAAGGGAAAATTAACCAATTCAAAAAGATGAGGGCTACATTTAAAAGGACACTTAAATCACTGATAGATGAATTTGTATTATCTATGTTTTTTGGGTTGATTTGTTTTCGAAATTAAATATCTCAAAATTTATACTATAATTAATCTATACATGTTTTTAAAATAAACGCATTCAAAAGATATTAATTATCTTTTTTGATTAACGTGATTTGTGTGGCATTCGATATATATACTCAAGTCTATCTTTTGTGGAACAATTGATTGGGCGAAATCTTCGATATATAGATGAATTTGATTTCTTTGATAGTAGAAGAATTTGATTTATTTAGAAATTTTTATCAACCATGTCATTTTATGGTTTAAGGGTCCTTTATACTCCGTATATGTTTTGCAAAATACACCGTATATCATATTTATTGAAAAAATACATGAAATGGTCGTTGAAGGTTTAATAGCCACATTTTTTGGGCTGATATGGTACCGAAACTAAATGCCTGCGAATTTCAGATGTTTTTTTAACAATAGTCTGGCATTTCATGATACGAGGGTTCTAATTTAATGGTCAGCTAAATATTCCATATTTTTTTAAAAAAATCGACTGAAACAGACAAATTTGAAGATTATTAATCGCGTTTTTTCGTTCTTTTGGATCTCGAAATAAAATAGGTCCATATTTGCATCGAATAACCTTCCCACCATATACAATGCACTGGTGTATAACAAGGGTCGTTTATATTTCAATGAAGATTTTTAAATGTCATAAAGTTGTATTTTAAGACGTGTCGGAATTTGGCGAAATAAGTTCGATATTACAATTTATATCGTACATGAGGGTTCTAATAATCATTGTCATGAGTTTTACGCCTATCGTGCTATCAATATGTTTTTTTGGAAAATATTCACACTTTAGAACAATTTCAAATTCTTTTGAAAGACGTGAAAAACGGTTGATTTTGAAGGTTATTATCCACGTTTTTTTGGTCTTTTGGATCTCGAAATAAAATGGGTCCATATACGCGCTGAACAAACTTCACACCACATACAATGCACAAGTGTATAATAAGGGATGTTTGTATTTCCATGGATACTTTTAAATGTCATAAAACTGTCTTTTAAGACGTGTCGAAATTTGTTGAAACAAGTTTGATATTACATTTTATATCGTATCTATGAGTTCTAATAATCACTATCATGCGTTTTATTCCTATCGACACGTTTTTTTCGAAAAATATTCGTGCTTAAAAACAATTTCAAATTCTTTTGAAAAACGCAAAAAAGACCAACTTTGATGGTTATTATCACGTTTTTTGGCCTGGATCTCGAAATAAAATCGGTCCATATTCGCGCCGAACAAAGTTCACACCATACAGTACAATGCATCGGTGTATAATAAGGCTCGGTGTAGAATTTGTCGAAACAAGTTCGATATTACATTTTATATCGTATCTATGGGTTGTAATAATCATTGTCACGCGTTTTACTCCTATCAATACGTTTTTTCCAAACAAATTCGTGCTTTAGAACAATTTCAAATACTTCGAAAAACGTGAAAAATGGCCGATTTTGAAGGTTATTATCCACGTTTTTTCGGCCTTTTGGGTCCTGAAATAAAATAGGTCCATATTCGCGATGAACAAATTTCACACCATAAACAATGCATCGGTGTATGAAAAGGGTCGTTTGCATTTAAATAGAGACTATTTGTCTTTTAAGACGTGTTGGAATTTGTCGAAACAAGTTCTTTATTACATTTTATATCATATCTAAGTGTTCTAATAATCATTGTCACGCGTTTTATTTCCATCGACATGTTTTTTTTGAAAAATATTCGTGCTTTAAAACAATTTCAAATTCTTTCGAAAAATGCGAAAAATGGTCGAATTTGAAGGTTATTATTATCCACATTTTTCGGCCTTTTCGATCTTGAAATAAAATGGGTCCATATTCGCGCCGAACAAACTTCACACCATATACAATGCATCGGTGTTTAATAAGGGTCGTTTGCACTTCAATGGAATGCCATAAAATTGTCTTTTAAGACGTGTCGGAATTTGTCGAAATAAGCTCGATATTACATTTTATATCATATCTTAGGGTTATAATAATCATTGTCATGCGTTTTACTCCTATCTGCATGTTTTTTTCGCAAAATATTCGCGCTTTAGTATAATTTCAAATTCTTTCGAAAAACGTGAAAAACGGTCGATTTTGAAGGTTATTATCCACGTTTTTTCAACCTTTTGGATCCCAAAATAAAATAGGTCTATATTCGCGCCGAACAAATTTCACACCATATACAATGCATCGGTGTATAATAAGGGTCGTTTGTATTTCAATTGAGACTTTTAAATGCCATAAAATTGTCTTTTAAGACGTGTTGGAATTTGTCAAAACAAGTTTTTTATTACGTTTTTTATCGTATCTGAGAGTTCTAATAATCATTGTCATGCGTTTTATTCCTATCGACATGTTTTTTCGAAAAATATTCGCGCTTTAAAACAATTTCAAATTCTTTTGAAAAATGCAAAAAATGACCGAGTTTGAAGGTTATTATCCACTTTTTTTGGCCTTTTCGGTCCTGAAATAGATGGGTCCATATTCGCGCCGAACAAACTTTACACTATATACAATGCATCGGTGTTTAACAAGGGTCGTTTGCATTTCAAAGGAGACTTCTAAATGCCATAAAATTGTCTTTTAAGACGTGTCGGAATTTGTCGAAATAAATTCGATATTACATTTTATATCGTATCTTAGGGTTCTAATAATCATTGTCGTGCGTTTTACTTCTATCGACGTGTTTTTTTCGAAAAATATTTGCGCTTTAGAACAATTTCAAAAAAATTTGAAAAACGTGAAAAATGATCGATTTTGAAGGTTATTATCCACGTTTTTTCGGTCTTTTGGGTCCCAAAATTAAATAGGTACATGTTCGCATTGAACAAATTTCACACCATAAACAATGCATCGGTGTATGATAAGGGTCGTTTGCATTTGAATAGAGACTATGAAAAGCCGTAAAATTGTCTTTTAAGACGTGTTGGAATTTGTCGAAACAAGTTCTTTATTACATTTTATATCATATCTCAGGGTTCTAATAATCACTGTCACGCGTTTTATTTCTATCGACATGTTTTTTTCGAAAAATATTGGCGCTTTAAAACAATTTCAAATTCTTTCAAAAAAGGCGAAAAACGGTCGAATTTGAAGGTTATTATTATCCATATTTTTCGGCCTTTTCGGTCCCGAAATAAAATGGGTCCATATTCGCGCCGAACAAACTTCACACCATATACAATGCATCGGTGTTTAGTAAGGGTCGTTTTCATTTCAATGGAGAATTTTAAATGCTATAAAATTGTCTTTTACGACGTGTCGAAATTTGTCGAAATAAGTTCGATATTACATTTTATATCGTATCTGAGGGTTCTAATAATCATTGTCGTGCGTTTTACTCTTATCGACATATTTTTTCGAAAAATATTCGCGCTTTAGAACTATTTCAAATTCTTTCAAAAAACGCTTAAAACATCCGATTTTGAAGGTTATTGTCCATGTTTTTTCGGTCTTTTGGGTCCTGAAATAAAATGGGTCCATATTCGCGTCGAACAAACTTTACACTATATACAATGCATCAGTGTTTAACTAGGGTCGTTTGCATTTCAAAGGAGACTTTTAAATGCCATAAAGTTGTCTTTTGAGACGTGTTGGAATTTGTCGAAATAAATTCTTGATTACGTTTTATATCGTATCTGAGGGTTCTAATAATCATTGTCATGCGTTTTACTTCTATCGACGTGTTTTTTTCGAAAAATATTCGCGCTTTAAAACAATTCCAAATTCTTTCAAAAAACGCAAAAAATGGCCGATTTTGAAGGTTTTTTTTTGGTAAATGGTAAGTATGTATTAATATGTGTAAAATTTACAAGAATATGACTACATCAAATTATGTAGCCATCGAGCATCTTTGACACGAACCGGGTATTTAATCTTACATAAAATTCGACTTCTAACATCCGATTTAATAGCCTTGACCGTGTGATGCGGCTGTTGGACCGCTCCTTCCAACCGACAACTATTCCGCTGCCTCCAAATATGATAAATTGCCGCATTAACCACAGCCCGTAATATATTGCATTGTAATTTTGTCCCTCTCATTTTGATTGCCCACTTTAGACTCCGATCATGCGGAATTCGCTTCTTCAGTCACTCGCTTAACATGCCAATAACTCGCGAGCTCCAACAACAACCAAAAAAAAGATGGTCCACTTTTTCAGCCTGCAAGTCACAAAAATAACAAAGGTCTGTGTCTGCCACCCCAAACCTCAACAATTTCAATCTCGTGTTTAGAGCCTTCCTAAAAACAAGCCAAGAAATAAAGCTATGTTTCGGAAGAGTCCATCCACTCCACACAAGCCGGCTCCACGGAACCAACGGGACATGAGCCCGTAACATCTCATACGCCCGGGAGATGGAATAATGAGTGCAAGAGCCATGCCATAGTCCATTCACGAACATATCTTTGATCTTCTCTTTTGTGTGACAGATCTTTCTCCAAGCCCACGTAACATCAGCATGAGGCTGATAATCACGCCAAGCAGTTCCTCTCAAATATATGTTGCTGACCCACCGAACCCATAACCGGTCAGGTTGATCAAAAACCCATGAAGCCAATTTTGCTACAGCTGCCTCATTCCAAGTCGTCAGATCCCGAAGCCCTAGACCACCTTCTTCTTTCGAATAGCAGACTTTCTCCCAACTCACCAAAGCTCGTTTGGTGCCCTCCACACCACCATCCCACAGAAAATTACGACAAAGGGAACCAATCCGAGTCATAACAAACTTAGGAATAATAAAGACCATGGCCCAGTAATTGTGCAATTGAGATAGCACAGCCTTAACCAAGGTCAGTCTCCCCGCATAGGACAGTTTCCGGGCACCAATACTAGAGATTCTAGATACAATACGGGCTAGCAGCTTTTCACAGTCATTCTTCCCGAGTCGAGTGCTCTGAATCGGAAGACCAAGATTTTGAAGGTTATTATCCACGTTTTTTCGGCCTTTTGGGTCCCGAAATAAAATGAGTCCATATTCGCGCTGAACAAACTTCACACCATATACAATGCATCGGTGTTTAAAAGGGTCGTTTGGATTTCAAAGGAGACTTTTATGCCATAAAATTGTCTTTTAAGACGTGTCGGAATTTGCCGAAAAAAGTTCGATATTACATTTTATATCGTATTTGAGGGTTCTAATAATCATTGTCATGCGTTTTGTTCCTATCGACATGTGTTTTCGAAAAATA
This sequence comes from Agrostemma githago, assembly GCA_958450325.1. NCBI lineage: Eukaryota > Viridiplantae > Streptophyta > Magnoliopsida > Caryophyllales > Caryophyllaceae > Agrostemma > Agrostemma githago. Next base: position 71,720,338 of record OY288247.1, on the reverse strand, counting down.
TTCGCGCTTTAGAACAGTTTCAAATTCTTTCAAAAAACGCAAAAAAATGACTGATTTTGAAAGTTATTATCCACGTTTTTTCGCCTCTTGGGTCACGAAATAAAATGGGTCAATATTCGCACTGAACAAGTATAATAAGGGTCATTAGCATTTCAATGGAGACTTTTAAAAGTCATAAAATTGTCTTTTGAGACGTATCAAAATTTGCCGAAACAAGTTCGATATTACATTTTATATCGTAGTTGAGTGTATGGCAACAAAATATCCTATATTTTTCGAAAAAATGCCTGAAACAAAAAAATTTGAAGGTTATTATTCACGTTTTTTGGGTTGATTTGGTTCCGAAATTAAATGTATCCAAATTTACACGGTAATTATTTCATATATTGTAGAAATTTCAAAAACATTCGACTATATTTCAAGTAACGTCGGAGTAGGAAAAAATCTTCTATATATGTATATATACTCAAAGCTAAATTATTCCGTATTTAACTGTTTTTCTAGCAATCATCGGTCATTTTATAGTACTCCGTATATGGTTATTATTTCACATTTTTCGAAAAATGACCTAAACCAGGTAAATTTAAAGGTTATCCACGTTCTATGGAGCAAGTTTTTACAATTCTTCATCATAACAATAAAACGTTTTCTTTCATACTCTTTCAATATCCTTGTTTATCCTCACCTAGAACACCACATCTATATCACTCTTTCAATATATTTTTCAACATACCGAAAATAAACATGCCTCCAACTCTTCTTGATCACTAAAGTTCCGACCACACCCCAAAATCCGGTAGCAACACCTGACATTACGGCCAAGGAAAACCACATCTTATCATACTTACCTTTCAATTTGTCATCTTTAGCACCTTGCTCAGTATTTGTCATACTCGAGGGTGGGTTACCTTTGGTGCATTTGTTCAAGGGAAACCCACATAATCTGGAATTCCCGGCTTAAATAGATGGGTCGTCAAGAGTATTGAGTTGACTACCACTTGGAATTGGCCCATGCAGGTTGTTGTTCGACAGATTCAAGGCGCTCAGCCATTGTATGGCTGACAAGCTTTGTGGGATTCTCCCTGAAAGATTATTGTTTGACAAGTCTAATGCTTCCAGTAATCGGAGATGACCTATACCAACCGGGATGCCTCCTGTAAAATGATTGTATGACAAGTTTAATTGCAATAGATTAGTTATGTTTGTCAGCTCCTCTGGTATTGTGCCAACCAAAAGATTGCAGGAAAGATCGATAATCGAGTGAACAACCATTGTTGCACCAATACTTTCTGATATCCCTTTGATGATTCTTGATACTCTGTACCGGCGTTGCCGCTGCTATCATACCTGACGTCACTTTCAAATTTTAGGGAGCCTAAACAACGAGGGATGTATTACTAACTTGTAATACATCAAAGAAGCACCTGGGGATGTATTACTAACTTGTATCTCTCCATAAAACCTGTTCTCACTGAGATCAAGCAGTTCTAAGGCGTTATTCCCACTTAAAAGTGAGGAAGCATTATCTCCTTCAAAGATTCTTCCTGATAGCAAATTATGGGACAAATCGACTGCATTGATAGTTTTCGAGTGCTTCAGCCAATCAGGTAGTGTCCCTGCAAGCATGTTGTTCTGAAGGCCTAGCCACTCCAAATTACAACCATCACAAGGAATATGGCGTGGCAAAGATCCTATTAGAACAATGGTGGTGAGAAATTTGTTGGAAATAAGATGGGAAATTCATATGTTAAGAGACAAAGTTGAGTGTTAACCTGTAAGTTTATTGCCGGCAAGTTGTAAGTCAGAAAGATTAGTGAAGTTCCAAAGCCACTGGGGCAATTCTCCTGAGATGCCAGTATATGAAAGATCCAGGCTTGTAATCTGTGAAGATATACAAGTCAGTTGCAAGCCGTTAGTTATAGGTTGTTGTAATTAGTTATGACACTAGTATATATAGACCAACCTATCTTGTAACTCATAACTGATTCAATTCATTCATTCATTAAGATTGAACCTGATTTACTCTGTCTATATTATTCTCCCTAATATTTACAATCACAATACAATAATCAAGCTCTTCAATAGTTTATCAATGGAAGAAGTACAACGTTTCACATGGTATCAAAGTTACGGCTCTCAATCTTGGTAATTTTTTTTTGAGACGTTCTGGTATGAGCTCTCAATCTCGCAAAATTCAATACAGCTTCCGCAAATTCATTTGTGCTTCTTTCTTCTTGATTAGTTTAGAGTTTGATTCAATTACAATCCATTGATTTGATTGATGAGTTCTTGATACAATTTGCTGGTTTAAGTCGATAATATTCATATCATGACTACTCCTGTTCAGAATTCGTATGACCTTCTTGATGATCCCCTTTATATTACTCCCTCAGATCAACCGTCTTTGCAATTAGTAGGTTATAAGTTTAAGGGAGATAATTTTCTTCAATGGAAAAGAGATGTTCTTATGGCCCTTATTGCTAAGAATAAAGAGGGATTCATAGATGGTACTTGTAAAGAGCCTGTTAAAACAGATAAAAGTTTCCATCAATGGATTAGGTGTGACCTCTTAGTTAGAAGATGGATTCTCAATTCTGTTGAACCTGAGTTAGTTCTAAATTTTCAGTATGCTCGTTCATCCAAAGAACTTTGGACTGATATTTTGGAGATGTATGGACAAACCAATGGTCTAGAAATTTATCAACTTAAAAAGGATTTGTCTCAACTTTCACAAGATAATGTGTCTTTGGTTGAATACTATAGCAAAATTAAGAGTTCTTGGGAAAGTATTGATGAACTTGATCCCGTTCCTGATTGTTCTTGTGGTGCCCTCAAAGCTTGTTCTTGTGATCTTTTGAAAAGACTACTAACTCGAGAGTCGCAGAGTAAACTCATACAGTTTCTAATGGGTTTGAACAGTGGTTATGAGAATGTCAAAACCACGGTCCTCTCTATGGATCCCTTACCTCCTTTAAACAAGGCTCTAGGTTTGCTCCAAAAGATCGAAAGACAAAGGCAGATTTCTGATTCACAAGTTCATATTTCTAAGGCCAATGCTTATGATGCACGTCAGAATGGTTTCCATCAAGTCAATTACAGGAAAAATAAGAAGGGTCAAGAGGGTTCAGATACTGAAGTAAAGACTTGCTCTGTCTGCAACAAAAATGGTGCAGAAGATTGTTGGTCTTTACAGACCTGTGAGTTTTGTACGAAAAAAGGTCATATCAGCACTTATTGTTACCTCAGAAAAGCAGCTGAAAAAAGGAAGGGTAAAAATCAGCCTGGCAACAAATTTCATCAGAACAATGCTAATAATGTTGATGTTTTGTCAGACTCAATGGCTGGTATAGAATGTAATCCACTGGGTTCTCCTTTTGAGTCTGCTCAGAATGTAACCATGAGAGGTGCTGCTCCTCAGATTGATCTTGCATTCATGGAAAGGGTAATGACTAATGTGATGAAGTCTTTATACAAGAATTTTGCAGATCAATCTGAACCTAGTTCTAGTAACTATGCAGGTACAGCTTTCTGTTCTCAGTTAAGTGTGTCTAAAAATTCTTATTCTAATGCTTGGATTGTAGATACAGGAGCTTCTAATCATATGACAGGACATGAGTTGTTGCTGCATAGCATAAAGGCTCTTGCTAAGCCCGTGGTAGTTGGTCTACCAGATGGATCTTCCAAGGTGGTCAGTAAGACTGGCACAGCTGTGTTAACTGCACACATTGTTTTGACTGATGTATTAATTGTGCCTGATTTCCAACAAAATCTTCTTTCTGTTGGGAAATTAGTTCAGCAAACTCCTTTATTGGCTATTTTTAACAAGTCTCATTGTCTATTTCAGGATTGTTCAAGTAATGAAACTTTAGAGATTGCGGTTAAGAAAGGGGGGTTATATTGGTTTTCTCCTTCAACAAAGACACATGACAAAATAAGAAGTTTCCTTTCAGTCATGAATGTTCCTCCTTCAGCTTGTTCAATTTCTAATTTGACTAATTGTAATAATTCTTCACAATTGAAAGATATTTCTTCTATGAATGTTCTTCATGCTCGATTAGGACATGCTAGTTTAGATAAACTTAGACATGTACACACTGATTTTCTTCCTCCTGCAATCAAAGAACTCACGTGTGATTCATGTGTTTTGGCTAAACATCATATTTTGCCCTTTGATAGAAGCTCGTCTTCATCTCTAAATAAATTTGATCTTGTTCACATGGATTTGTGGGGTCCATATAAGACTGCTAGTATAACTGGAGCCAGATATTTTTTAACTGTGCTTGACGATTTTTCTAGAGTTACATGGACTTACATGTTCCAAAACAAATTTCAAGTTGCTAATATAGTTAAAGGGTTCTTGGCATATGTTCTTAATCAATTTGGTTTGCACGTTAAAGCATTTAGAACTGATAATGGCACAAAATTCATTCAACATGAGTGTGCTAAGTTATTTCTTGATGAAGGTATTATTCACCAAAAAAGTGTGGTGGGTAGGCCACAACAAAATGGTCGGGTAGAACGTAAGCATAGGCATCTTTTAGAGACGGCCAGGGCTTTGCGTTTTCATGCTAATTTACCTGTCAAATTTTGGTCAGATTGTGTGCTTACTGCTACTTACTTGATAAATATGATGCCTGCTTCCTTGCTTAGATGGAAGACTCCTTTTGAACTTCTGTATGATAAAAAGCCTAAATATGATGATCTTAAGGTGTTTGGTTGTCTGTGTTACACAACTATGCCTCCAACTGTCAAAGATAAATTTGGTCCTAGGGCTAGAAAATGTGTGTTTCTTGGGTACCCAAATGCTCAAAAAGATTATAAACTATTTGATATAGAGAATAGATGTATTCTTGTTGCTAGAGATGTCAAATTTCAGGAGGAGATTTTCCCATTCAAAGATTTGCAACCTGTTGTTCCGCCTGCAACTACTCCTGTGGTTGATTTAGTGGATTTTTTTGTGGATCGACCTACACTTACTGCAGTCACTGGTGTTGATCCCACACCCACTGAGCCCACGGGAGCTGTAAATGTGCCTGAGCCCACAGCAGTTGTGCCTCCTGTTATTCCATTACGACAATCAACAAGAGTGAGACAAGTGCCCTCGAGATTACAGAATTATCACCACACCCTGCAACATGCGACTGGTATGGCTGCACAATCATTTAACGTTTCTATTCTTAATAGTCTTGTAGATGTCTTTGCACCAAAATACGTTAATTCTCTTCACCAAGTTCTAGTGGCTCCTGAGCCTTCCACCTATTCCGAAGCTAAAAATTATCCCCAATGGTTACAAGCTATGGGGGAAAAACTGAAAGCTCTTGAGATAAACAACACTTGGGAATTGACTTCCTTACCTAAAGGTCACAAGGCAATAGGCTCTAAATGGGTTTATAAAATTAAACACAAAGCGGATGGGTCTATAGAACGTTATAAAGCAAGGTTGGTGGCTAAAGGATACAATCAAATTAAAGACAAAGATTACAAGCACACTTTCTCTCCGGTTGCAAAATTAGCTACTGTATGGATATTACTTGCTTTAGCTGCTGCTCGAGGTTGGCCAATTCATCAGTTAGATGTCAATAATGCCTTCTTACATGGTTTCCTTGATGAAGAAGTCTACATGAAGCCTCCAGAAGGATATTCTGCAGCTCAGCCTGGTCAAGTATGCAAGTTAATCCGGTCCTTATACGGCCTCAAACAAGCTTCGAGGCAATAGAATGTTGAGTTAACTAAGCATCTGCAGAAGATTGGTTTTGTTCAGTCCAAATTTGATTATTCACTTTTTATCAAGAAGACGTCCACTGTTTTCATCGTTGCTCTTATCTACGTTGATGATGTGGTTCTGACTGGTTCTTCATTGCTTGACATATGCTCTGTAAAGGACAACCTTCATCAGGCTTTCACCATAAAGGATTTAGGTCCCATCCGGTATTTTCTCGGTCTGGAAGTTGCAAGGAATGATAAGGGGATTCTTCTTAATCAACGAAAATACACTTTCGACATAATTAATGATGTCAAGTGTGATAATTGTGCTGACACTAAGTTTCCGATGCCAAAGGGATTGAAACTTTCTACTGATGATGGTGAAATCTTAGACAATCCAGAACAATACAGAAGGTTGGTGGGCAGATTACTTTATCTCAACCTCACCAGACCTGATATTTCCTATTCAGTTCAGCATCTCAGTCAGTTTCTACAACAACCTCGTGTTCCTCATCTTAAAGCGGCTCTCCACGTGGTTCATTATCTCAGGACTACAATCAATGCAGGATTATTCTATCCGGCTTCTTCCTCTCTTCATCTTACAGCTTATTCGGACTCCTCCCTTCATCTTACAGCTTATTCGGACTCGGACTGGGCTCAATGTGCGTTTTCATTCCGTTCCCTAAGTGGATATTGTGTTTTCCTTGGTAATTCTTTGGTTTCCTGAAAACGAAAAAGCAAAATACGGTAAGCAAGAGTTCTACTGAGGCCGAATATCGTTCGATGTCATTCACGACAAGTGAAATTGTTTGGGTGCATAACATCTTGCAAGATCTACAGTTATCAGTACCTACACCTATCCCGTTGTTCTGCGATAATAAAGCGGCCCAACATATAGTGGAAAACCCGATATTCCATGAGCGAACTAAACACCTCGACATTGATTGTCACTACGTTCGGGAAAAATATGAACAAGGTTTTTTGGTGCCGAAGCATATTCGTATTGGTCTACAAGTAGCTGATATTATGACGAAGCCCCTCGGTGCTCAACAAAACAATTTCCTCTCTTCAAAACTTGGACTTAAATACATTCAAGATTGTCCATCTCGAGGGGGGGGTGTGAAGATATACAAGTCAGTTACAAGCCGTTAGTTATAGGTTGTTGTAATTAGTTATGACACTAGTATATATAGACCAACCTATCTTGTAACTCATAACTGATTCAATTCATTCATTCATTAAGATTGAACCTGATTTACTCTGTTTCTATTATTCTCCCTAATATTCACAATCACAATACAATAATCAAGCTCTTCAATAGTTTATCAATGGAAGAAGTACAACGTTTCACATAATCTGAGTCTGGTTCCTTAACCACTGGGGAAACGCCGTGTCTAATTGACAGGAATGGGCTCTAAGAATTTGAAGTTGAAAGGGAGGTCGCCAGTTGCTACTCAGGTTGAGTTTGATATGGTTATAATTCATATTCAAATTGGACAATTTGGAGAGGTTACCAATGTGGGAGATGGTGCCATGGATGGAGTTTGACGAAATTTCTATATATTCTATCTCCGTTAAGGTCCCTAAAACATCTGGGATTAATCCACTCAGATTATTATTTGACTAATCCAAGTGTTTCAAAGCAGACAATTTTGCAATAGATGCGGGAATTGGACCTTGAAACCCATTGTATGATAAATCAAGATAGTTCAAGTTTGTGAGTTGCCCCAACTGAGATGGCAAACTACCACTTAATCTATTTTGGTATAGATCTCGGTATTCAAGGTGCGTCATATCGCTGAGCCAGAATGGTACAGAGCCATTGAAGTTATTGGTCCAGAGAGAGAGTGATTGAAGAGAAGGCATGTTTCTAAGAAAAGATGGGAAAGGACCTTCAAATTTGTTGCTACTAAGATCCAGGTATTGAAGGGTAGAAGTATTAGTGATAAAAATGTCTGATAAATGAGTGTTGTGTAAAGAACAACCCCATAAGTGAAGTGTCAATAATGAAGGAAGTCTAAAAAGCAGTTTAAGACTGTCCTTTGCTTGGGACATGTTAACACCACTCATGTCAAGATATTGCAATTTGGAAAAACCAGATGCCCACTCGAGACGTTCATGTGTATAAAGAATGTTTTCTGTTCCAGCAACATTAAGACCCAGGTGTATCAAATTGGTGAGATTGCCAAGTCGTGGGGGAATGGGACCAGAGAATTCAGCATAAGATAAGTTTAGGTACCTCAACTTGGTCATGGATCCTAGAAACTCTGGAATCCGACTACCAGTGAAGTTATTCCAGCTCAAGTCCAAGTAACTTAAGTTCCAATAAAGCTGAACTCAGTTCAGAAGATGCAAGGGCAGTTGAGTACTCACTGTAATCTAGCGTATTTCGGAGATTTAGCTTAACAACATTACCAGTGACATTGTCACAGCCAACTCCACGCCAGTGACAACAATCATCACCAACCCATGAAGAAAAGAGACGCTGAGAATCGAGGGTGAAGGTGTGTTTGAACTTTAACAGAGCTTCTAGCTCATGCTTGTTGCACTTTGTCAAGCTTAAGGATGTGTGTATCATCAACAAAAGCAAAAATGCAACAAGTAAGCATAACTTCCTCATCTTCACACAAGAAGGATGTTTAATTTCAGACTTTGTTTTATATTTGTGGGGTGTATTAGTAGTTGTCTTTCATTGGGTGAGGCAAGAACTGAAGAGGCTCATGGTTTTAAATTGCAATTTTTAAAGATTCAGGTATTGGAAGACTATTCAACTGAATTAATCAAAGTTCATTGCATTTCACACATCTATATCAAATTAAATACAGGAACATCCATATGAGGCCAAGTCAAGGTGTCCTGTCTTCCTAAACCCCTTCTCAAGTCACAAGACTTACAATGTAAAAAATTCGCAAAAGACAATTAACCCTTTGATAAACTACTGTATAATTAAATGTTTTGCTTTTCATATCAAACTTGGTGCAACATTTCATGGAAGATGCTTGAATCACACTCTAATGGAGTACTATATACAGTATAATCTAATAATAATCAACCTCCTTACTACCATTCTTTCAATACGGAGAAAGCTACATTACTACATATTTCAATCACTATTCGCCATTTCGCCCCTACAAACATTAACACAGTGACCCCAAACATATTAACACAATGACTCAAACAGATTGATAAGCATAGCAAACCAATAAGCTACATTACTATATATTTCAATCACTAAATCATTAACACTTATAATGATAAAAGTGTGTTAGACCTTAACCGAAGGAATATGTTCCATGAATTGATGCTAGGTTAATTCTTTTCCCAAATTCCACTTTCGCCCCCACTATAGCCCATAATTAACAGTCTGTTTTAGCGAGATTCCTGACTTTCTTGGTGCGAAAGTCGTAAAACTTGCGTACAACAAGACCAGGTCTTTGTTTACGATCAGGGAAGGGCTCGCCACGACAAAGCAAATGGATTACGCAGGGATGCATCACCGTGATAGCGTCAAACTGATCAAGATAACTGCTACAGAAAAACTCCCGATCATCAGGAACAAGTGCGTCCCAGGTGCCCCCTTCCTTCTTCTCGGCCTCCCAAGGCCGATAAAACCGTTGTCCCAAAACCTGCAAATTCCCACCACTCTCAACCTGGAAGATGTCTTTGATGATTACGACTGAGGGATTCAATTTCCCTTTCTCTGGTGTCACAAGAACAGTATCATCAAGATTATAGATAGCACCGTTGAATTCAAATGAGCCAAAGTGATTCCTCTTCTCACCACCATCTTCCGAAACCCTAATAATCTCCCCAATGGGTTCCGCACCGTCTTCCTCTTCTTCATCGTCTTCTTCGCTGTCGTCTTCATCTTCATTTTCTTCTCTGTTGTCTAATTCGTTCTGAAGATTAGTATCGCTGCAAATTGGAGGATGTTGACCATCGATTTCGTGAAGGAACTTCATCTTGGTTTCCCGATCATCAGAAACCTCACTTCCCACCGTAGTTTTGTCGCTTTTCCGATCATCGCCAGCACAATCTCCCATCACTCCCTCTTTCTGGTTTCTATACACCAACAATAGAGAGAAGTTTGAATTAGGGCCGGTACCCGGACCCGAATAATACGGAGTATTCAAAAATCAAAATAACATCCCACATTGCAAACCATAGATACAGTTTTCGATTTGAAAAAAAACCTTAAATTGAATGAAAAATGATGAATTTACAAAAAAGAGTGACGAAATTACCTGTTGGCCTACGATTTAATTTGTTCCTGATGATGGAATTTGTTCTACCAGCATCTACTATGGTTGCCTCTGGAGTCTGGGCGTCGTGAATGGTGATTTATCTCTTAGGTTAGGGATGAATCTGATGAGTGATGATATGCCATTATGCGGTTGATATGGTGACAAACTGACAACTGAGAAGAGAGGTTTTGTTTTCTAGGGTTAGAGCATAAACAATGGAGGGAGGGGAAAGACCACCTCTTAAGAGAAGAGGTAACCCTCCATTGTACCCAAGAATCTAAGGGGAAGGGGGATCCTTACTTGGGGTTGGGGGTTTAGCTTGCAGCTCATGTGCCTTCTCTTCCTTTTTTTTCTTTTTTTTTTCTTTTCAGGTTTTGCTTGCAGCTCATGTGTCTTCTCTCCCCTTTTTTTTTTTTCTTTTCTCCCTCATTTTCATCTTCCACCTCATAACTCTTTCCTTTTCATCTTCCACTCCATAACTCCCTCCATAACTTCTTTCTCCTTTTCATCTTCCATTTCATACATTTTCATCTTCCATCCAATAGTATTGCGACACGTGGCTTGCTTTATCTTTGAGATTTGGGGAAATGGAGGATGAAGAATGCTTTGTTCTCCTTTTAATATAATCAATATATATATATATTTTAGGCTTTTTTTAGCGATCTCATTGATCCGTTCAATCAAATCTCAAATTAGGAGAGTATCATAAATAAATAAAAAATCAATTAGAGAATCTTTTGATTATTACAATATATATTTAATTTATTATATTAATGTGATATTTTACAATTCTGACGTGAAAACCTTTAGAGTTCATTTTTTTAAAACATTATCGTAAAATAAATTATAAAAATGAAATAATTAGATTCGTGTTAAAAAATGCTTTCATTAGAGTATAAATTTCGTATCATTTGTTTCACATTATGTGATAAATTTATAACACATAACAGTTTTAAAATTATCCCACATCGACAAATTACAGTATGATAATGAAATTCTATATTATAAATAAAGAGTAATAATTCGTTCTTCGATATCTACCAAAGGTCTTTTGAATCTCAAAAAGAATTTATAAGACTATAAACTTAAGTAATTATCCTACATCGAGATGATGAAATTTTATATTATAAATAAAAGTAATCATTCGTTTTAAATATCGACCAAGAAAAACTTTTAAATTATCCCACATCGACAAATTACAGTATGATAATGAAATTCTATATTATAAATAAAGAGTAATAATTCGTTCTTCGATATCTACCAAAAGTCTTTTGGATCTCAAAAAGAATTTCTAAGACTATAAACTTAAGTAATTATCCTACATCGAGATGATGAAATTTTATATTATAAATAAGAGTAATCATTTGTTTTAAATATCGACCAAGAAAAAAATTTAAATTATCCCACATCGAAAAAAAATATACAAGACTACAAACTTAAAATCATCCCACATTGAAAACTGTGATGAAATTCTATACTTCGTATTATAATCAAGAGTTTAAAAGAGCTTAAACAATAAGCTTAGATAAATTATCTCACATCGAAAAATCGAAAACTTATGATAAGTTGATGAATTCTATATTATAAATAAGAGAAATCATTCATTCTTAAATATCAATAAAAAAACATTTAAGTCTCTTAATAAGACTACAAAGTTAAATAAAAATAATTTCACATAAAGTGACGAAACTTTATACTTCCTCCATTTTTTTATATCTTCTCATCTTAATATAATACTCCACCTATATATTGAGGTCATGGGAAGATATAAAAAACAGAGGAAGTAGTATAAATACGATTAATCATTCGTTCTTAAATATCAATAAAAAATTATATGTCTTAATCTCTTAATAAGACTACAAACTTAACTAAAATAATCTGACATCGAAAAATTAGGGGTCGTTTGGTTACTCATCCAATTACCGGGAAGTGCAAGTTCCCAGGAAGTGCATTTTCAGGGAGTTGTTTGGTTGCCCACTTCCCGGGAATTGCCACTTCCCGAGAATTGTCACTTCCTCCACAATGGGGGAAGTTACTGACCAAGTCCCCCTTGGTGTGTAGAACTTCCCGCATGAAGCCATTTCCCACATGGCAACCAAACAATATTTTTTAATTCCCATGAAATACAAACACGTGAATTTAAAGTTCCCGGTAACTTCATCTTCCCATGGTGAACCAAACGAGCCCTTATAATAAGGTGAAACTTAAGTAAAACTATCCCACATTCGAAAAATTATAAAGTTTTATCAAACAAAAATCTTTTGAGTCTTAAAAAGGTTATTAAGACTATACACAAAAGACTAATTATAATTTTTCCCTTAGGCATCAACCAACTTAAGTAATTCTCCCACATTGAAAAATAATGATAAGGTTATGAATTTCTACTAAATAAGAGTAATCATTGTTTTTAAATATCAACCAATAATATTTTGAGTTTAGAAAAGACTTAATAAGACTACAAAATTAAAATTATCCCACATTGAAACAATTAAAATAAGGTACGGTGATGATTCTATATTATAAATAAGACTACAAATTTTACTTAAATTATCCCACATCGATAAATTATAATATAGTTATGGTTCTATATTATAAATAAAACTAATTATTTGTTCATATCAATCAAAATCTTTTGAGTCTTCAAAAAACTCTTAAGACCATAATAAAACGATAAAATTCTATGGTGATGGTTCTATATTATCAACAAGATTAATCATTCATCATTAGATGTCAATAAAAAAACTTTTAGTCTAAAAAAAATCTATTAATAAAACTACAAATAAAGTTAAATTAAAATTATCACATATCGAAAAACTTTTAGTCTTAAAAAAGCTATTAATAAAACTACAAATAAAGTTAAATTAAAATTATCCCACATCGAAAAATTATAATGAGGTGATATAATTCTACGTAATCTTTCGTTCTTAGATACTCCGTATTAACCAACAATCTTTTGAACTTAAAAAAATGTATAATTAAAGTATATAGTTAATGTATAATTATCCCGCATCGAAATTACGATGGTGTGATGAAATTCTATGTATTATAAATACACAAGAGTAATCATGCATCCGTCTACAAATAAAAGTTCTTAATTAGACTATATTATCTAAACTTAAATAAACTTAATTAAAATTATCTCACATCAAAAAATTATAATAAAAGATGATCAAATTCGATTATATAAATAAAGAGTAACCGTCTATCATCTAACATAGATATAAAAACAAACTCTTTTAAATCTTCAAAATAGCTCTTAAAATTATAAACTTAATTAAGTAATTAAATTATACCACATCGAAAAAGTATGACGAGGTGATGAAATTCTTTATCATAAGTGAGTAATCTTATGGTTTTAAATATCAAGCAACAAATTTAAGGACCAGAAACCTAAAATTATACCACATCGAAAAATTAAAATAAGGTGATATTCTATATTATAAATAAGAGTAAATTAGTAATCGTGCGTTTTTCTGGGTCTTTAAAGCATATCTTAAAACTATAAACCTTGAGTAATCCTATATCGAAAAATTATGATGAGGCGATAGAATCTTATATTATCAATCAAAAAAATTGTTCGCATGTATTCTTTTGAGTTTTAGAATAAGCTCTTCAGATTATAAACTTAGTTGAAATTAAGTTTGATTACTAATATCATGCGATCATCTTATTTATTATAATGATATAGATTGATCAAGTTTCTTATTTAACAAATATACATCATCAATGTAATTAAGCCAATTAACCCAAAGCCAACTAACCCGTGCAACGCACGGGCTTTAATCTAGTATATATAGATTTGAATCTATTAAGAGATAGAGAAACGTAATCGAGAAACCATAGAAAACAACAAAAATTAACAAATGAATATACGAACAGCATCAAAGGATAAAAGAATTATACACACTAAATACCGAAATATAACAACGATCGACCAAAATAATCGCACACTAAACATCAAGTCCATGCAACTTCATTACCGTACAAAGGAGTTGGAACTCATGCTTTTAAACCTTTTATTGAGAATAAGATTGCATTACGCAATAATTTTTCCTCCTGCCCTCCCCGAAATTTATACTCGTAACAATCACGGTTATATACAAAGTAATCATATTTTATATACGCCGAATGAAGTTATGGAATTTTAGATGGCATATGATTGATTAACTCTATCGAAGAGTAGAAAGGTAAGTATTGCCGCCACGTGGCGTTGTTTATAAATAAAAAAAAATTGTTTTGTATTGTCTTTTTATCGTATACTCTCTCTGTGTATATATATATATATATATGTGTGTGTGTGTGTGTGTGTTTGGAAGGAAGGAAAAAATTCATGAAAATTTGACACCTCATCAATTACTATCCTCATAGTAGCAAGGGGTCTTTTGGTTGGTCAAATTTTGGTATAAGATATGAGTTTGGAATCATCTAACCTCATACCTTGGGTTTGTTGGTGAAAAAAAACCGTTTTTCATACTCATACCTCAAACCCATGAAGCATGGTTTCCCATGTCAACCCCTCATTAGGTATGAGATTAATACTCACTAGTGTAGCACCCGCACGAATGTGCGGCATATATTAGTTCAATTATTTTTTTACATATTATGTTAATTAATTTATCGAATATAATGTTAGTTAATAGACTTATCTAACAAATTTACCCAACTCGGTAATATATTTATGCTTCGCTGACTGTCTTTATAAGTAAAATTAGTTGAATAATTAATACGTTAGTTCGTCAAAGAATAATTAAAGCGGAAATTTTTAAATGTCTTAGTTTGTGTAAAGTTGGTAGAAGACATATTTGAAGTTAATTTTTTTACTTCCTCCGAGTTTTATTTATATTCCTGTTTGCTTTTGACAATTTTTTTGTAATGAATATAAAGATAAATTTAATAAATGTTGAGGGTAGAATGGTAAGTGAGTGTAATAGCAAAGAATAAAGGTGTAAAGTGTTGTAAATAGTAAGGGTAGTATAGTAAAAGTATGACCCAAAATGGAAAGAAACCAAATAAGAAGATAAAAAAAAGGCGGGCCAAAAAGGAATATAGGAAGATAAAAGAAAAAACGGAGAAAGTATATGATTCAGCTTGTTAAAGTAATAAAGCGAGTAGTTGGTAAACAAGAGTAATTTTAGATAACATTAAAGAGGTTGCTAATGAAAAACGAAGTCCAATTAGGAAAAAAAACATTTAGGCGGGAAAAGTTTAGATAAAGTTAAAGAGATGATGGGAGTGTATCTGACCGTGTAAAAATGTATCTGGACAGTGATTTACTATTAACAAATAATGGATACAATTAGCAATTACGGAAAGAATAATGTAGAATCAATTAGTGGATACAATTTTGTAAAACAATTATTTGATTTCTGCAAAGCAATTATTTGATTTACTATTAGGCGCGTGCTCAATTATTTGATTTTACTATTAGGCGCAGACTTAATCACTAAATGATAAAGACCCATACATTAGCCCACACAAAGTAGACGGAAAAAAATTATAGATTTGTTATTCTGTTAGTGGAAAAGAGATATTTTAAAGAGAACGTAAATTATATATTTAGCATATACTCTCTTCTGTTACAAGTATTATTCTCACTTTCTTTCTTGAGTTGAGTTTGATTTTCTTTCCACTTTTTTTTTTTGGTATACATTTAATCATTCTTTATTGATGCCTTGATTTTTAATGATGCACGGTATTTACCATATATTTAGCATATATTTTTAATGATGCACGGTAACTACAAGAAAAGCAGAGCTTAGCAACCGCAATATACCGACCGAAGAAAAAATAGTCGGTAATTTTGTATACCGACTGCTCACAGTCGGTAATAATTTATTCGGTCGGTAAATTACCGATCGAAAATAATACAGTCGGTAACTAATGTATACAGTCGGCATTTATTATATTTACCGACCGACTATTGAATTTTACCGTCCGTTCTTATGTTGGTCGGTAACCTTTTTTTAATAAACCATCCCCAAATCAGTATGTGTTTATTGCTGAAGGTAAAAAATACGAAAACCCAAAACCCTCCCCCCACACCCTCTCGCGCGAACCTTCGCCTCCACCGCCGACCGCCAACGAACCCCACGCCACCGATGATTCCTCCATCGCACACGAACCCTCCGGCCGCCGACGCCACTGTTCTTCCCCCTTCTGATTTATGTTTTCTAAACCCCTAAATTCATTAAGGTTTGAAATCTAATTGATTTGGTTTTTTGAATTTCTTTAGATTTTGTTTATTATTGTTGTATACATAGAAATTGCAGTTGTATTTGGTTAATTTTATGTTAGGTTAGGTTAATCTACTTAAATTGTTAGTTTTAGATGAAATTTTTTAACTATTTGTTTAAGTTGAGTTAAATTAGATTTATTGTTATTATTATTCATCTACTAATTGTTGTAGTCGATAAATCGATTTAATTAGATGTTAGTTTAGCTTCATTATCTCAAATTAGGATTGGGTTGTTGGTGGTTTAGGATGAAATAATGAAAAATTATTATTTTGATATCTAGGTTAGATTTAAATGCTGTATAATATTGATATTTATATACTATTTAGTGTGGTTTGAATAAATTGATGAAATTGGATGTTAGCTTAGGTATAGGTTAGTATAGTTTAGTGTAGTTGGTATAAGTAATTAGTATAGTGCAAATACCCTAATTTACTTAAAAATGTAGCCTCAAAATTTGTTTGTCAATTGTCATACATTCGTTTTTTTAATCTAAGACTTACAGTGTTCGCTCTGCAGCTCTGCAGTTTTTTTAATTGTCAATTGACGCTCTGCAGCTCGCTCGGCCGCCCTTCTTCTGTTGTCGCCGCCCTTCACTGTCAGATCCCTTTATTATTTTCCCCTCTTGTACTCTTCCAATCCTTAATTCGACTTAGGTATGATTCTAACTTGTTTTATTTATTTATGTTATTTAAATTGTTTGTATTGTTGTTGTTTAATTACAAATTTGAGAAATATTTGATTAATTGTTCTCAGTTGAATTCCATTTAGAGTTGCTTAAGTTAGAGTTATGTAAATTAGGGGTACCAAACTGAACGGAACATAGAATCGAAAATAGGATGAGTAATATGATGGCAACCAGTGAACATTGATTCAATTTAAGAACATGAAGCTCATGTTTTGAAAACTTAGTACTGAGCAGAGATTCATGTTGGAGGTCAGACGAAGGTTGGAGTTCATGCTTCCTTTCTTGTTGATCTCACAAATTTGGTTATGATATACTGTAGTAAGTAATACTCTAAAAGATGTTTGGCAAGTTGTATTGGAGCATTTGGGGGGATGGAGATATTTGTCCTTCCTTCTATTCTTTTTGTTGTCATGTGTATCCAAACAAAGAATTATAGTTACCCAAATGCTTCTTTTATATAATGTCTCAACTCTTAGAAACCTATTATTGCTTTCATATAAGCTAGCTATAGTGTGCAATTAAATTAGTTCAGAAATTGGTTGAACTAATTAAATATCGACGGAAGGTAGAAAATAAGAGGTCTTAAGTAGAAACTGGTTGAACTAATTAAGTGTCGACGGAAGGTAGAAAATTAGAGGTCTTAAGTAGAAACGGGTTGAACTACTAAGTGGTCAAATAAGACGGCTTAAAAAGAATAGGTTCCCTCAGAACTTGGAAAATATGAAGACATGTTTGTATGTTTCTATTACTAATATGATCTTGACTCTAGAGTAAAATGACTTTTATACGGAGTACTACTCTTTAATCATCTTTCTATGTTTCTACTCATAACTATGTGTATTTTTTTTAATATTAGTGCGTAGACTCAGCGGGAGTTGAAAACGAACCTGAAATTTGCTAACTAATGGAATAATCTACTAGTCCATATATAGCAAATCGTTCTATAGGTTTTATAGGACACTAGCGGTAGAGAATGGCCCTGAGCGTTCTATAAGTCATATAATACTCCGTATGTACTGACAACTAACTGTATTTGTTTTTGAAATGATGTAGGCACACTATAAAAAATTGCATCAAGACATAAAGACGAAGGGAACGAAGTAACGCTTAATCAAGTTTGGTTTGAAGAAACGGATTTATTACTAATAGGTGTTACTTGAAGCCTCCATTAGTATGGATAGTTTGTAGTTTAATTTGCTTATGATTTGTGGTTTATTACTCTGTACTTACTACTTTGTGATATGGAGTTCTAAAAATTTAAAACATTGTTTAAGAAATAGTTTTATTTAATACAATATTATTTTGAATATCAAGAAGCATTTGATTGTCGTTTGTATTGGAATGAACGTAGAAAAATGGATGATGATGCTGAGGCTATAGGTAAATGGCAAGTGGCAACAAACAATGTCAAAAGTCATAACATGCCTTTTTAGTGTAGCACTTACCGACTGAGTTTTACTTTACCGACCGAAATCAGTCGGTAATTACCGACCGACTTTGACTTTACCGACTGACATCTGCTCTAAAACTGGCAAGCCTAGTATTTTTGCACCGACCGATCATATATTTAGCGACCGAGTAATCGGTCGGTAAATATGCCGACTGTTCGTGTTCGGTCGGTACAAAAAATTACCGACTAGGATTACCGACCGATTTATATTAGTCGTTGTAGTTTGATAATCGGTCGGTAATTTCAATTACCGACCGATTAGACAGTTTACCGACTGATGTAATCGGTAGGTAGTCAACACTTTTCTTATAGTATATTATATGTAGCATATCTTATGATATTATCTTATGATATTATGATATGATATATTTAGCATATATATATATAACGTATATTTAGCATATATTTAGCCTTAATAACGGAGTAAGATTATATGTAGCATATCTAGTAGATATTTATTTGACAATATAAGCCCAACCAAATATACTGAATGACCCAAAAATAGGCCCATATGGTAGTAGGCGGGAAAATTTTGGAGATTGTTATTTGGTTAGTGGAAAGAGGATGAAAATCAATTTAACATAAAAATGTTACTTGTTTGAAATGTTATAAAAAAAATCTAATTAAAGCATAATATACATGAAATTAATTTAAAAAATAAATATTTAAATATCTTTTTTTTGAAGATTATTGACGCTAGTCCAGTATTAAGCTGATACCAACTAGAATCAAAACAAACACAGGGTATGAGAATTCAAATTCCAACCTCATGCCACCTTGATATGATTCCTCATTCCAAATCCATACCTATGCACGAAACAAACGTCCCCAGAGAATTATGTTTCGGTTGTTGATAGGGTGACCATTCGTGGGACGTTAGTGAGTAAGGGTGGCTGTAAAACGGGTTGTTGGAGGGTCAGCGGGAGCGTTAGTGGCAAACGTGGGTGGGCGACGGGTGGGGAGAGGCAGAGGAAGGTGGTCGGGGGATGAGAGGGGAAAGGAGGAGTGACAAACGACGACAATAATGTGCCGACGACAACAAGGGCGTGGGAGGGCTGGCGGCCGACGTAGTGGAAGGAGGTGGTTCTAGGATCTGGTGGGGGTGATGGGGACATGGTGAGTAGGGAGTTGTTGTACGTAAGCATTCTGCTTTTCTCTCCTACTAAATGGTGGAGAGGTACAAATGAGAGGGAC
This sequence comes from Agrostemma githago, assembly GCA_958450325.1. Lineage (NCBI taxonomy): Eukaryota > Viridiplantae > Streptophyta > Magnoliopsida > Caryophyllales > Caryophyllaceae > Agrostemma > Agrostemma githago. The sequence continues at coordinate 71,700,826 of OY288247.1, read as the reverse complement.
GATTACAGAATAATTGTGTACTCCGTCCTAATTTCCATGATCTACCCTTTTAATTATACCTTTCAAATATTAAAGAAACTATTGCGAAACCCGTGCCTATGCACGGTTTTATAATTAATTTTTGTTCACGCAAAGAATTTAATGACTTAAAAAAATTTTATTAACTTTGTCTAGGTCAATATGGTTTACATTTTTTTCTTTTACTTTGTCAACCGTTTATGTTTCTATTCTGGACAAATGTCTCTTTACCTTTTTGTTTTATGCATAATAAAAACAAATTTTCTCTAACCTACCTTGTCTTTCTTTATAAAGAAAATGTACGGAGCAACATTTTATTACGACGGAGAGTATAAAATTAGGAGAAATTCTTAGGTACATCGTACACCGTAACCAATGAGAAGTTTTAATTGTTGATTTTCATAACTTATTTAAAAGTAATTATGATCCCACTTGCACAAATCAAGAGTTTTTCATTGAGCAAGAAGTACAATGACTTGGTGCACTCGGTGTACCTAAGAATTTTTGTAAAATTAGTGAGTAATATGTTTCGTCATATACTTAGTATGGAGTAATAAATATTGAGTACGGAGTACAATTGTTCAAACTTTTATCTTCTTTTTTATATGTCATCCATAACATTTATAGGATTGAAATCTAAGGGCTCGTTTGGTTCACCATGGGAAGATGAAGTTACCGGGAACTTCAAATTCACGTAAATTTGTATTTCTTGGAAATTACAAAAAAATTGTTTGGTTGCCATGCGAGAAATGACTTCATGCGGGAAGTTCTACACATCAAGGGGACTTGGTGAGTAACTTCTCCATTATGGAAGAAGTGACAATTCATGGGAAGTGTCAATTCCAATGAAGTGGGCAACCAAACAATTCCCTGAAAATGCACTTCCCGGAATCTTGCACTTCCCAGTAATTAGATGGGTAACCAAACGAGCCCTAATTTATGATACATAGTGGGGTCAAAATATAAGAAAGAAATAATATTGAATGCCTTACTTTTTACCTATTTTAGGTCGAAAAAGAATATTTTAAATTTTTATACTATATTCGACATTACTATTCTTATCATATTTATTAATTATTGTACCTATATTTGAAAATATTACACAGAACTTTGTAGATTTAGCGTTTAGTAGAGTATAGTTTGGGAATTAATTTGTTTATAAATTTTAGGTGACATGATTGGATAAGAAAATTTTAAATTAGAAAACAGTCATGTCAAAGTTCGACTCAACTCGTAAATTTGACTCATTTTTTACGGTCAAAACTTTAAAATTTTGACCCGCGATCCATTTGACTCAAAACCAAAATGATTCATTAATTTAAGATAAAAATCCGGTTGACATGTTGATTCGATGACGTGTCATAAAAAAATAATTAAAATAATAGTAATTGTATATGATTTTTATACTCCATATGATAAAATATTTATAAAATAATACTATGTATAATTTTATTTTTTTCAATTTTTTGATTGTAAATACGGTAAGTATTAAATTTAATAGGTATATTAGTAACATTAGTTATATCTGTAATTTCAAACAAATAGTAATTTTAATTTTTAATTGGTAAACTATAAGGCGCCAAAAATTATATCAACCTAATATTTGTGATTTAGAAATTATATCTGTCAAGTAATAATTTTGATCTATTATTTGATTATTATTATTATTATTTGATTATTTTATTTTTTTGCAAGAAAAATATGCCTTATTTTATTGAAATAAGACTAGAATCTTACAAAAGATATAACCTCTACATATAAAATCCCTCTATAGCAACAACTTTAAAGCTAGATCCACTCCTCTAACTCGTAATCTAGTGCTAACTTCAAACTTAATATTGTGGACATGACATAGGTCCACCCCGACGCGGCCACGCGCGGGTTTGGGGAGGCGAATGAATCTCCATATGAGATGGGTCGAATTGATTTTAAATCGAAGTAGGAGTCGCCACCGAATTTTGTGGTTATTCGGAACCATTCGAACCCACTCTATGTCGTAGTGGGCCATATTTAAAACATGACCCATTTCCGATGTCAGAGCTTATCGGGTTCGTCCCTTAGCATTTGATACCGATACCGACATTATCGGATATCGTGTATTGAATGACTCTCGTTGCCAATGGATTCGGACATCCGGAAACCATGGTTCTGAGTAAGGGGTGAGGGTACGTGTTGGGAAGTTCACTAAGAACACCCAACCCCGCCCGCACTTAGCGGCCTTTACTAAGATATCGTTCGTTTTTTATGTACACGCGTTAGTTCGACGGTTGAATGATATGCAAAGATTATTTTCCCTAGACATGTGAGAGAAAAATAAATGGGTTGCTAAGTCGTTTAATGCATATTAAACTAATAACGTCAAAGTTATTTTAGCATGTGAATTCGTTTTAGTCTAATAAAACAATAGAAATAAATAAATTGCTACAAACACGAGAAAACGAGTTAGTAACGATTGAATAATTTGAATAAAGACGTAAATAAGTAATATGCATGATTTTGGAAAAGATTTATGTCACGTGATGGATTAGCACGCATTGACCGAGGTCAAAAAAAGGTATTTATCGAAATATGTCGCGAAAGTCGCTTTTTGTGTAAGATTCGAAAAGAATAGAAAATAGAAAAGCGAGGAAACGAAAAAAATGGACCCGGCGGACCAGGCTGTTGCGCGAGTCGCCTGACAGGCGCGCGACTCGCGTGGCAGCCTGTTCAGTTTTTTTTATTTTGTCGAAAATCGTTAATTTTTATAAATCGCGTACAAATATGGATTAATTTATACCCGATTCATATTTTCGATATTCGTCGTATTCGATATTCGATTATGAAATCGATATCGAATAGTCGGAATGATTTTAGAAAAGGTTTTGAAAAAAGTTTATTTTGAACGAAAAAGTAAAAATGAATTTTGAACGAAAAAAATGTTAGTTCTCTCCGCGTATAAAATTGTCGAACTTTGTTTAAAAAATGTAACGATTTTATTAGCATCAACGAGAATTAATTAATTTTGTTCTTGTTAGGTACGATATTCGATTAGAGAATCGATATCGTATTTTAAGAACGTTATAAAAAATAGTTTTTGTAATATCGATTATTAGAAATAATGAAAAATATGTGACGAACGACCCGTATTAAATTATGAAACGACCGACGACACGACTCGGAGAAACGAAAAAACGAGGAGAAAGGAAGAGAAGAAGAGAAGAATCGTGTTTGATTTACACCCTCAACCTACATGCTTTGTTTTCTCGGAATAAGGCTCGTCGGAAAGTGGTTTAAACTTGGGAGCGTCGAGATGATGCGGGATGAGTTAAGGTGTTATTTTGGACGTGTGGTTGGACGGGTTTCGGCCGGTTGGAGGGTCGGTTTCGTCGGGTTGGAGTCGTCGGGAATTGCTTGGTATAACGAGGTGGTATGTGAGAATAATTTGTGAGAACTTCCGTGTGTCACGATTTTTGTGTCGTGTTGTGTGTGTAAAAATTTCTCTCTGTTTTGTGTTGAATGGAGGGTCCTATTTATAGGTGAAGAGGTTTAGGAGAGGTGTCTTGCTTGGACAACAAGAAACACCGGTTTGGATAGGAAACGTAAGAGGTTGAAAGGAACGAGAACTCGCTTTCTTGGTGAAGAAGGCAAAGAACTCGGCTGTTTTTGGCTGCTTTTGGCCGAGTGTTTGACACTCGGTCGGTAATTGCTTTAGTTTTTCGGATAGAATTCCACTTGAGATCAAATTCTACCTTTAACGGAATTGTTTAATATTTTCGAAGCTGATTTTTTGTGGTGCTTGAGACCGAATCAGCCACGTGAGGTGTCATGGCTGACTCGTGTGTCTCGAGAATATTTTTGACCGGGTTTTGACTCGGTCGCTAAAAGACGGTTTTACCCCTGGTGTCGGAATCGACCCAAATTAGTCTCATTTGACTCGAAACGACCCACTGGGTCTGGATTTGAGGTTGGTTTTGTAAGATTTGTACTCCGTAATAAGCCTAAACCAAATGTCCATGATTACGAGCCCGTATCCGAGTCCATCAAAGCACGTTTACGTCCAATCATCATCGGGTGTTTGGCGGGAACTATTATAGACACCTGGCGGTCAAAATGTGGGTGTCTACAAATACGACTGACAATACTTTCAATAGTAGTTCTAGAATTAGAGAAAATTCTAGTATTGCGTTCCATCCAAATCCAGTAAGTTGCAGCAGCAATGGTACTCCTGAACCATTGGTTCTTCCAATGATTTTTCCTTTGTCGTGCAGTACACCAATTCAACTCAGCTTCCAAATCCCAACCCCTTCCAGTAATCTGCATACAAGTGCTGCCAAACCTGTATAGAGAAAGAACATCCAAAAAATAAATGCTTGGCTGATTCAACTCCATGTTTACATAACTCACATCTGCTTGCCAACTGAAATCCTCTAGCCTGCAACCTGTCCTGCGTAGCCAAAGCTTTCTGCCCTGCTAGAATCAGTATAACTCTGTGTTTAGGAGTAACTCCCATGCCTTTAAATCTCGCCATCCATCGAATCATCTGTTCAGCCTGACGAAACCATTCATAAGCGGCTCCTACATTAAAGGAATTGTTGCAGGTCCAACTCTTCACTAGATCAGTAGCCACATCAATGCTCTCACTCACCTGCAATATTTCGTCTCGTATACTGAGAATGCTCTTCCAAGTTGAGGTTTGATTCTCAATTATTATTATTATTATTATTATTCTGTATTTGTTTGTCTATTTTGTAGCCTAATAGTTTTTTAGGAAATATACTTTTTTTCCCCTAAAGTTATCTTGGTAAATCATTGGGTCCAATTTTTAAATAAAAAGTTTGACAACGTATGTAATATGTCGTACAGATTCGTTGAACTGGACCTTAAATGCTTAAATGAAATTGTTAGGTTAAGATGCTTATGCATCCTAATGTAATCCTATTTTTCATTTGAAAATTATTCTTTTCTAAATGTTGTAGACTAAGTCATCAGGGTACTATATTTGCTACTCTCTCCGAGTTTCTAACATTGCACATTTTCCTTTTTGGACTGAGTTTGATCTTCTACCCATTTTCTACTTTTGGCCATAAATGTGTGGTTCACATTTATCCACCAATTTCTCTCTCTTCCTTCTTTTTTTTAACCACTCATTTTCCCTTCTTTATTTTTCACTCTAAAAGCAAATGAGTAAATGATAGGAACTCGGAGGGAATATACTCCCTCCATCCCACTATGATGTTCCCATTTTATTCCTATGTGAGGAATATAATAATCAAGTGGAACATCTCTTTGGGATGGAGAGAGTATATGATACGCATTGGTTTTACATTTTCTGTGATTTATTTTATCAGAAATTGGATTGGTTCTCCCAAAAGCCCAATTCTCTAAATGAACAGGTAGTATTAAGCCTATATGTATACTTAATTGAACAAGACAAAACTAAAATTGAAATAAATGAAGTAGAGTGAATTGAATAGGATAAACTAAAATTAATAATGTTTGAGCTAACTTAATTACACTGAACAAGGTTGACTTGGTTTGAGCTGAAAATTGGTTGAAATGAACGTTCCTAACTGGCGGTAGACGGGTAGTCTAGTGTATACGGTATTGTATATCCTGAAATAACATTTTTAAATATTTTATTTAATTATAGTGCACCAAGAAAATAAAAATAAAATTATAATGTTTCCTCGTCTCACAGTTTCCCATTTTTGGGACACTCCAGACCAGAATCACAATCCCCTCTGTAGACACACTCACACCAATGTTGATAATAAAATGGCGGGGTAACAAATCGATCAACGGGCGATGAAAAATCCACCCCTAAACCCTAACCCTAAAACCTCCAATTTAGGGATTTTCCCTACTTCCCAAATCCCCCCATCTTAATCACTACCCATTTCATGCCGACCGACGTCGTCTCCAAGTCGGCACTTCCATCGCCGATTCTCGATCGATTTCGTATGCTATTGAAGGAGAGAGAGAACCAACTTAGGTTTTCCGGCAACGACTTCGACGAGCCGCCGACTACTGACGAATTTGTTCGGATTTACGACGATGTTTTGTCGGAACTCACCATTAACTCCAAGCCTATCATAACAGATCTTACCATCATTGCTGGTGATTTTAGGGAGCATGCTGAGGGTATTGCTCACTCTATTTGTGCTAGGATTTTAGAGGTAACCAGTTTAATTGATTGATTTCCCCCAATTTATTGCTAGGATTATGTTCTTTAGGGTTTTGATTATGTTTTTTGTGTAATTGTATGTTGTAGTGAAATTTAATGTAACTGTCAATGTTGTGGTTTTGATGAAGTTGTAAAGTTGAAATCAAATGTAGTACTTCGTAGTTCACAGCAGTGAGAATTTTTAATACTATTGACCTCACGGTAATCTCTATGCATTCCTCGTCGTATTTGTAGCTTTAGTTTTGAAAATTATGGAGTATTTGCGGTGTTTATGGATGGTTATGTACTCCTATGCAGGTTCCAGTAGAGCATAAATTGCCGTCTTTGTATTTGTTGGATAGCATTGTCAAGAATATTGGACGTGATTATATCAGGCACTTTGCTTCTGATTTGCCCGAGGTGAGTAACAGACTTGCTCAGTTGCAAGATAAACGCCCGAGTCCCTTGGGTGTATTTAAAATGATTGTTGGACACATGTGGCTGAGTTCTTGTTATCACATTAAAATTCAACTTGATCGTGTCTGTTTTCGCGCTCTACTTACTTTGCTGGCCAACATTTTGTGGTTTAGGTGTTCTGTGAGGTATATAGACAAGTCCCTCCCAATATGCATGCCTCAATGCGACACTTGTTTGGCACCTGGTCAAGTGTTTTCCCGGCGCCAGTGCTTCAACTGATTGAGGATGAACTGGAGTTATCTCCCCGCTTGGATCAACCTGCTTCCAGTTTAGCTAGTTTTAGGGCTTCTGAATCCCCTCGTCCCTCTCATGGCATACATGTGAACCCAGAATATTTGAAAGCAAGACATCAATTTGATAACGTTTCTGTAAAGAATGTAAGTGTGGTTTTTTTTGCTTGTCTATTTCATGATGTTAGCTTGTCTTCCCCCTCTATTCTGATTTTGTTCAATGTGGTAGTTCGTAGGGGTAAGGCTGAGTCATTTGATGGGCCAAATGCATTGGACATGCCATATACATGAGGCGCAACTAACAAGGCACTATTAACACCATTTACATGACGCGCAACTAGCAAGGCACTCTTACGTCTTAACACTACTACCCGAGTTCTTTTTTATTCGTTGTACTTTAAGATATAGAAATGGATTTTGTTACACACTATATCTGAAAAGTACACGTTTGTATGCAAAAGACGTGTACATTTTGTGCATGGCGCCATGGGGTGTCTTTGTCTTTTGCCTGACGCCTTTAAGTTAAAAATATGATGAAGTTGATATAACATGTTTTGATAATAGCTATAGAAAATGAGTGCAAGCAAGTTATCTGAGAGTTGCAGGAGCCATGTAAGAAAAAGAATTCCCAGCCAACTAATGTTAAAAATGAAGAAGACCAACCTTTTTATTTCTTACAGCAAAATGATTCTGATTACTATTAGCGGGTTCTTTTTTTAACTGTGAAGTAGTAGTCAGTTGATGAAATTCTTATTATGATCATCCACAAACAATCTTTTGACCCAAAAGACAAGAGTAAGGCTGATGGTATGTTTGGATAGGGAAGAAGATTAAATTCTTTGTTTGGATAGCAAAATGGAGATGAAGGGATTTGGAGGGGAGGAAAAATGGATTTCTCTATTTCCCTCCTCCAAACCAAATTATTTCCCCTCCAACAAAGGAAAGATTTGGAGGGAAAATCATCTTCTTCCACCCCCACTACTTTTGGTATCCGAACACCCTAAGTAAATTCAATTCCCATTGTCTCAACATTTGTTGGATCCCTTGAGGCATTGGGTAATGGAGTAGGATATCAGTGTTGTATCTCTATGACTTTCAATTGCCTAATAGCTTTCAAATTCAAACAAAAAACATGGTACTTCTGGTTGGTACCTTTATGCTTTAGTGGTAGTGTGGAATTGTAGCGAGTATCATGGCTTCTTGATATGAGATGTAGCCTAAGAATTTGATAAGCATGGCTATCAAATGCCCTTTGCATGATTTGGAAACACGTCTATCTAGCTTATCTGTAGATACTGTATCCACAAAGTGGTGGATTGAATATACGTGTTACTTATTGATCCAGGTGTGCTAGAAACTTTGATATTTTATGTGGTGACATTTCCTGTCATGAATGTTCCATAATTTTAATGAGGGAAACATATTCATTATTAGTAAAAGCGGAATCGAAAGCTGTACAACACTGCAACATGGAAAGAAACTTTGCTCAACAAAGGCATATTTATACCTTGTGAGCATTGAGCCAGTCGTGTTCATTAATATTTTCTTCCTTTCAGAACATTCAGCTTGGGAGAGGAGTCCCTAACTTAAAGACAGCGAGTCAGAGGGATTCTATTGGAGTTGAAGACGATGACTATGATCAAGGAGAAAATTTTGACTGTCAACGATTATACTCAACTGGATTTGGAGGTCGTATGCCACTTCCACCATCTGCAGCTAAGGTGTTGGCATCTGCCAGTGTTTCTGGCAGGCCATTATCGCCTTCTGTTGACAGTTTTTCAGTCTCCAACTCACCAGGCAGGATGTTTGAAAGGGAGTCTCCTTCTCATTATGGGCGTAGGGTGAGAGGAAGAGATGAAGAGATTGTTGACTGGCAGAAAAGACATCGCTCTGGTGATTTTAATTATGGTCGTGAAAATGTTCCTGCTTTTGGCTTGAGTAATGGGTTCGACCATGATAGGCCAAGGGCATTAATTGATGCTTATGGCCAAGATGATGGGCAAAGGTCTTTGATTAAGAAGACAATAGCATTTGATCGCCAGATTTTGAATGGTGCAGTGAGTAAAATTGCTGAAAACTCCTGGCAAAGTACAGAGGAGGAAGAATTTGATTGGGAAGATATGAGCCCTACGTTGGCGGATAACAAGAGTAGTAATTTGACCCAGTCTTCTATTCCATTAATCAGGGATTTCGGTCAACCTTCTGTTGATTCTGTTCTTTCCAGACCTCTTGATCATAGTTCTAGGAGAAGTTGGGGAAATTCCACGCAGATGTTGAGGATAGAAGACTCTCAAAAATCTTTTGAAGATGCCAATCAGGTCCGAGATGTATAGTCTTCAAACCCATTTATTATTTGCTTTTTCACTATCCATTCATAATGATTAGTTTTTGTGTTGTCCCCAAAGTTCCTTGCTCGATATTTCCCAAAAATGAATCTGAAAATTTCCTTCAGCTTTTCTGGCCTTCATCTATACCAAAATTTAGACCGCCTCGTGTTTGTCTTATTTTTTCTGGAGGATTGGGTGCTTGGATATGCCTTATTATGCTCACTACTTCCGATCCTTTGTTAACATCTTGTTGTTATACTCTATTGATGATCAGGGAGCTTTAAATTTGCCTGGCATGCTTGCTGCACCTGTACAAAATCCTCCAGTTGTTGGAAGAGAACATGTTTCTCAACTAAACATAAATGGAGCACCTCAAGATGTAAATCATTCTAAGCAAGATCATTTTCCTGTTTCAATGAGAACTCCTACACCTCTGGGGCCACCAATATCAACTGAAGTGCGGCCTCCGACTAGTTCACATAGCTTGATGCCTTTTCCGCCTCTCTATCCATCACAAAAACTGCCGAGGCCTTCATTTGAGTTCAGGAATTCTAGTTTTACCATTTTGAATCAAGGCCCTCAACAATTTGAAAATGATGATACCAGAAATTCATTTTCATTTAATTCGCAACAACGACCTCTTCCTGGTCATTATCCACCCCGCTTACCCGTCTCCTTGCCGCTACCATTGCCTCCATCTCAAGAGCACCGGCCCAATGTTATGTCTAGTCTAGCACAGGCACTGCGACCTGCAAATCTCGGATATCCACATCAAGGCCAAATGGCTTCTTCTAGTAATATTAGGAACAGTCCTATGCATGTGTTCCATTCATCTCCTTTTCAGAATGCTGCTAATAGTTCAATGCAATTCCGGGGAGCAGTGCCACCAACTGTTTCAGGCCCTCGTCTGTACTCTCATGTTTTGCCTCTTCCCCAGAGTACTGGTCGTGTGACTAACCAGCCAGCTCCTGCCAATATATCTGGCTTGCTGGATTCTCTGCTCGCTAAAGGACTCTTCCCATTAGTGAAACAGCCTTCTGAACAGGTACTTTGCAATTGCAGTGATCCTACTCCATGCTTGTTTGTTCAATTGTTTTTCCCCAATCGGCATGTAACCTTTTTTTTCCCAGTTTCCATTCCCCTTTGATATCTTCCAATTTTCCCTTTTGTTCTGTTTCTTTGATGTCTTCCAACTCACTCTCCTCACTTACGTTTGCATTGTGTATTGTTACTCTTAAATCCTTTGCTATAATTGAATGTGGATGAAATCAATGAAATGGAGCGAATATCTACTGTTTACTTACATTGAATTTAAACTATTTAACGAGTCTATTTTAGGATTCTATTGGAGTAGAGTTTGATCCAGACCTGCTTAAAGTGCGCCATGCGTCAGCCATACGAGCTTTATATGAGGATCTTCCCAGGCAATGTACTACATGCGGCCTAAGATTCAAGTCACAAGATGAACACAGTAAACACATGGATTGGCATGTCACTAAGAATAGGATATCCAAGAACCGTAAGCACAACCCTTCTCGTAAGTGGTTTGTCAGTTCTAGTATGTGGCTTAGTGGTACAGAAGCATTGGGTGTTGATGCAACTCCTGGATTTTTGCCTACTGAGACTGCTGTTGAAATTAAGGATGATGAAGAGATGGCTGTACCGGCAGATGAAGATCAACCTACCTGTGCTTTATGTGGGGAGTCTTTCGAAGATTTTTATAGTGACGAGACTGAAGAATGGATGTATAGAGGAGCTGTATATTCGAACGCACCTTATAGTGGAACAGCTTTAGGTTTGGACAGATCACAGTTAGGCCCTATAGTACATGCGAAATGTAGGTCTGAATCTGCTACTGCTCCTTCCTGACATTTTGGCCTCGCAAAACAGGTGAACTCACAATGTAAGGTAAATGTTCGCTAACATCTCTTTTTGACGCTAGTGTATTATGATGGGGTAGTGCTTTTTCATACTATAGTTTTACTCTTCATACAAGACCTTTACCATTTTATCCCTCTCATTTTCTCTCCTCACAACTTAGGATTTTATTAAAAAAGAAGAAAAAAAACCTGCGAAAGACCACTCACCCCACTCCTCATTGTCATCCCCTCTCCCTCCGGTGTCGCCGCTGCCGGTGAACATCCCTCCTTTGACCTACACCCCAGCCCACCTCCGATCACCACCGCCTTAACATTCGCTGTGCGCCATCTACTTACGACCTGCACCCCCGGCCCACCTCCAGTCACCACCTCTAGGCTCTAACCACTGGTCCACCACATCCATCCCCACACCATTCCATAAATTCAGACCCTAATTTAAATAAATCAATTGAATCAATTGATAAAACAAAAACAAAGTTACTAATTGAATTGATTTAATAAATTGATAAGCAAATATTTAGTTCATCGATTAATGAATTACGATTTATGGTTGAAATTGTGGAGCGATTAACATTGATTCGGAGGCAAAAAAGGGGAAATTAAGTAGAGAGGATAGTTAAAGGTGTAGAGGTATAGGATGGTAAACTTTATGAAAGGTTTGGTATGATAAGTGTCAAACCCTATGATGAAAAAGCAACTCTGATTATGATGTTTATGGCATTAGTGTTGATGTATCAAATTTGTTCTTTTTTCAAGTTCGTTTATTCCTCTTGGTGTGTGGATTTATCAAATTTGTTTAGGAAGAATGCGCTGTTATCATTTCCAGTTCTGCCATTGATGAACTATTATCCGCTTTGTTATTTGATGAAATTAAGGAAAATTGCTCACTAAACTCTGTTTTTTTTGTATCGTCAAGTAGAAGAGACTGAAGAATGTACAATTCTATCATTGATAAATCCACTTTTAAGGACGCATGTAGTTGTGAAATAAAGCGTTGGAATGGGAGTAGCATAGTGGTTTTAGTATCACTAGTGACTCCCTTCACATAGGCTGGTAGGGTTGTTCTCTTTGAGCCATTGTGTAGGACTATATGAGTATTATTGATGCGGGTCCATAGAGTCGATGAGGATATGTTCATGGTATGATGGTTGTGTATCTTATATGTCAAATTCTGGTTCATTCTTTGACATTGCTTTCTATATTATGCTGTTGTGTTATTTGCAAAGCACACTGGGTTATGATATTCTTCTTTGCGTTATATTCAGGGGCTGCGAAGAATGTAGAGAAATGCAACAAATGAGGAGTAAATTATCGGCCTAGATACCCTTTCTTGTAACATTAGCTTTGAGTTCTGGTTAGTGGTAGTATCTTACATTTCCCCCCCTTTTCCCTTTGTTTTTAACATTTCCTTAAGGAGATGTTCAATGGGAGTCCTCATCACAGAATCATGTACATACAGTCAAAGGATACAGATTTGCGACGCATAGCCCGTTGCGAAAAGACATGAATAGTTTGGATTCTTTCTGTATTCCTTCCTTGATAGTTTTCTTCTTTTTGTATTACAAATGAATTGCTCTGCAAATCTAATGTCGGATGTACTGAAGAATAGAAAAACCTGCTGCGTATATGGTTTTATTAAATGTAGTGCAGGAAAGAGCATCATCAGTAAATCCTGGATGCAGAATAGATCGGAATATAATCTGGGATCACTTTGCAACAAGTTTTGAGAAAATTGCAGGAAAAGAGTGATGCGTTATGAGATGCAGAAGGTCGAAGTGTTTTTTTTTTTTACAGGGAGTACTTGTTAAATGTAACCTCGTTTGTTTTCATCTTCCTTGGAATTTGTCTTAGTTTATGCTCATACTGAGTACTCCTTATTGGTTAATGTTAATGCAAGACACTGGATTATTGTTTGCGTTTTCATTGATTCCCGTGTATTTTGTGTATCACTAGTTATTGTTGCATCGTGGATCTTATCTATGTATCTAAGTTGATACAAGCAAGCAATTACTGTATTATGGAGTATCGTTTTTTTTTTTTTGTATTAAGGTAGTATTTACCTTGGACAACACTGAGATTCAGCTGAACCATCAACTGAGTAACTGAGCTCGATTGGATAGGTCGTGTTTTCTGCAGGTCTATCATCTATGTTGATTGGTGGGGAAGTATGGTTATGGGCTATGGGCTATGGGCTATGGGCTATGGGCTATGGGCCTCTCCGATGGCTAAGTAAGTCCATAATCGTCCCTAATCACAACTTACCTCATCTATATTGGGGCCATTGTGATGCCCTAATCAAGTAAACAACGTTGACTTACCCCAAAATAAGGAAAAAGGAATACAAGGGAAGCTTTGGATTTTGTCGTGATGTCATTAATGGATACTCCTCTTAGTTGGTAGGCAGTCAAATTTAATAACTGGCCAAAATATAAAGGCAGCTCTGTCACCTGACTGACACCCGTGTCTCCGGCCTCAGCTTCTGCCTCAGCCTCACGGCCTGCTACTCTCTCCCCCCCTCTTTACTTCACTTCACCTGTGTTTGCTTAAATGCCTCTCGTACTTACAATTTTCTAATATACTACTGTAGTACGTTTCCCACATGATGATTTTATATTCTTAACTTCAATTCTTCCTACAATCCCGCTTTAGGTCTTACAATAATTGTATTGTGAGATCGTCGTCTCGCATGAGAATTTGGGTTTATACATGATAACGTTAACATAATAAAACTGTTTCTTTAAGCTTTTGCGTTAATTTCTCGGTTAAAATAGTCACGGTCAAGAATATCTCATATTCCGTATTATCTTTCGGATGAGACACATTTTAAGATACACCGAAAATTACCTTAACGAAAGTTGTTAAAGGTTAAGAAAAAACTAAAAACAAAACTTAACCTAAAAGCAAGGGTGACTACCTTTCATGTTATAATCGTTTTATGTTTTAATTTCTGCAAAATTTCTAACTCTTGATCATTCATCAGTTAGTTGCAGTATTGCATCTTTCAAATTCACAAATCTCTGCCTAAATCTAGAGTTGTATCAAATCAGTCCATCAGGTGTTGTATCGTGTCGTGTTTGGGTGTACTCAACCAATTTATCAAGTTTAAGATTTGTTTATTCACATTTTAACTTTGTCAAAGAATGTCGTACCTAGCTAGGTGTGACATGTCACGTTGTACCTAGGCACGATTTTTTTCTCAAACTTTGGCCAAGGAACTGCCAATGACCCAAGAGTCCATGACATGCCTTATCAAAATGGACACCTTTTTTATTAGACCGTTGGCCGTACTGGATTGTGTCAATCTATTGACATGTGTGTTCACTTTCATCTCTACCAACTTCACAACTTGTGGTTAAAAAATAGATATTTCAGAAACCAAGGTTTCATCACCCAACTATTTTGATATATGTCAAACTGAAACGATTCATTTTCACTGAGTGACAATACTATATTAGTGGTTATACTACCTCTGTCCCACTAAGATTGCCTCTTACTGTTTTTTGGGTAGGTTCTTAAAGATTGTCAAATTTCCCAACTTTCCTTTTTAGTCCATCATTAGTTAAAATATTTACTATTTTGTCATTCAATTAACTCATACAACCTTAACTAATAAGGTGATGTGACTCATCCAATAAAGAGACAATCTTTCTGAGACGAAGGGAGTATATATTACTCGTATATAGAACATTTTTTATGTACTCGTACCACCCAAAACGTCTACTATTTTCTTAAGTATCTGTGATGAATATTGAGTACATAAAGATTCTTACAAATTGTTACTCTCGTTCGGATCTCTCACATGTTCAATCTTTTTTTAGCAGTTTCCCCCAAAGATCTTTTATAACTTCGATCATAGGGGTGGATTTCTAGTCGCATAGCTTCATATATCTCCAGATTATTTTCAATTACTATTCATCCATAGCCAATCTTCATTTACTTTCAGCCACACGATAAACCCGTGACGAATAAGCATCATACTCCGTACTAATTAAGTGGTGCATTGATGGTATTTTGAAAGATAATCATACGATCCTCAAGAGAGTATATCAAATACACAAGCAAGTTTCGACTTTCGAAGACAATTCCTACTATAACATAAGCATTCACAAGGCAAGGCAAGAAGTGATACTAACATGAACAAATTCCTACATGAAGAATCTCCAAACAAACATAGAATTGACAAACACTCTACATAATAATGTATCGAGGTAAATGTCTCCAAGTTTAGCTAAAATAGGATCCACAACATAGACATAGACATGATACTCGATCTAACCAGCTAGCTAGTTGCATCAAAAACATTCTTAGAAAAGCAGCAGCTTACGAATTGAAGATGATCATTATATTGTCGACCTCCATCTCCATGTACGACGCTTAATTAATTACCTCTCTGATTAACAAACAAACAAACAAACAAACCGCTACCTCTATAATAGTCGTTAGGCGTAGTCAATACCCGAACCTATTAACCTTGCAACAATAATTGTAGCAAAAATTCATGTCATAATCGCCATTGCAAGGATCACAAGGTGCGTTCTTGACTTCCTCCATCTACCGATACCATAGCACGTACGTACTACATCAAATTCCTTCTCTACCGCGTTATTCTGCTGATCGAAGAAGAAGAAGAAGAACAAGTCATTAATGGTTTCAACAACAAAGCTAAATTAAACTGTGTGTGTAGCTAGCATTCAATAACTGATTCATTGATTCACAACAAAAATATTTGATAGCTACAACTACTAAAATTGAATCTTTTGATATTCAATTCAATGGGGTTTAGGCCCAACAGTACATTCATATCCCCCCTCCCTCTCCCTCCCCACATTAATTAATATCAAGGTGAAAATACTTTATACACATCAACTTATGTGTGATGTGTCCATTATCATAAATACAGTACTAGCTAGCTACTTTCCACAATATAATATTAATGACCCTAAACTTTAATTCAAACCTTGCGATTCAAAAAGTGCTAAACTAGTGTTTTCGCATAATCAACTTAAACACCTTGTTGATTATTGCTATGATGAAGTTTAATTATGATGCAGGATCGGAACCCTTTATCATACTTAATAAGTATCAACTCTCGTGATTTGTGATTTTACCAACTAAGTCAGTTGGCATTGATGAAACGGTTTTACATGTAGGAGAGTAAACTTACTGGTCAGCATCAAAAGTGGGAGCATGATATGGCATGAATGAATCAAGCGGCGTTATTGTCGCAAGCAACAGCAGCCTTAATCCGGTCGACAGTGCACTCAATTAAGCTATTAACAGTCGCCACAGAACCCAGTGAGAGTTTAGCCGTTGGAACCGAATCCACTAGGATTTGGAAAGCCACCGTTACCAACGATCCACCTGATGAACCTGCAGCAGCCTCGATTCCATGCCCATGCCCATGCCCGTTCACTGGTCCGTCTGGTAGTATAGCAAATCCCGATGGCAGGAGTGCCACATAGTCTGGATCACCTCCGTTTAACACCACATTCATCGCGACTACATCCACTGGCGCGTATATTACATACGACCCTGTTGTATCCGTGCAACTCTCTTGCAGAATCAGCATGTTGCTCTGGCTCGAATTAGCGCTCTACAAATTAAAACAACCACAGATTGGTTATATCAAGGCACTAATTATAACTATGTTGTCCATGGAGTTAGTTAAGATGCTTACATTCACCCGTAGTAGAGATACAGAGTTCCCTTGATCCCTGCCATTAGCAATATGAGCCATTTCTTGGACCAGACCGCCATTTGACAGGATATCCCACTGTAACAACAACATGATTTTAGGCTCGACAACACCAACATCATTTGAAACCATCAGTATATATATACAATACCTCACTCCTAGAGTGTTCATCACGAAGGAAATCGAAGACTTGTTTGGGAGGAACGGGCATCCAAAAGGAAGTAGCAGCGCTGAGGACAATACCAGGGGGTCGACCGGGGTCATCCATGCTCTTTCTGGTCATGACTCTAACATCGTCTGCCCCGCTTCCTGACAACGTGGTCCATGTGTGAGCTGTTGAGGCTCCAACGCCCGCGCAGAAGCTCATCACCATCCTTTCTGCTAGTTTCAACATGCTCTTCCTCCCTTCTCTGCTTGTTATTACTAATTAAGTAACCCACCCAACACAGTAGTTTAGTTACGTAATTAACAATGGAGTTTATACAAAATGGATGGGTTATGATGATTAGTGATTACCACCAGCCTCCCCAGCAGGGATGTTGGTTGCCAACACACTTGCTAGCCTTTCACATTGTCGGTCCAAGGCTGAAACCCATCGTTTTGCTCCGAAGGCCAATCCTGAGTTTACGAGTGCCCTGTATATGTTATGGACTTCCCGGTCATCCACTTCTACGTGTTCTACCCACGTCACCTTCATCGTTCCAACAATGCATTCCAAATTCAATGTCAGTACAAATTTCACAAAACTAATTGTTTTTTGCTGCAGCATAGGATTTCTTAATCAGTTTATTACCTTTGAGTAACCACTAGGCATCTCTTGTATCAGGCAGCCAGATGGCCTTCGTCGACACCTTGGAATGGGACTAGGGCGCAATATATCCAATGAAACATCAACGACCGCCCAAATACCTTCACCATGTTGCTTGCAGTACCTCACAAAGTAGTTCTCACGGGTCGGAACAAGTGGTGAAGGCACTTGAAACTCAGCTGTCATCTGTTATAATGAATCAAAACTCCTATTTTTGTAAGAATTATAAATCGGCTTTAATCTGAGTAACATTATTATATATATCATTACCAATTGTAAAGCTCCATTGTAATTGCCTGCAACTCCTGTTGACAAGACTTCTAATGTCATAGCTCTTGACACTATCCCAGAGAACACACTTGACCATTGATTCTAACCATGCACCAAAAACACTCATTAATCCACATTTACTCATCTAATACTCCCCCTGTACTGTGTCGTTCATTTGTTTGCCTTCTATATTCGTTGTGAGAAATATTTTAATCCAAGACAAACAAATGAACGAGATAGAGCGAGTAACTGCAACATATATAATCATGATGAAATTTAAAGAAACGAGAAAAACAAGCAAATTAAAAGTGTTAATTAGTTACCACATCCATGAAGATATCAACCAAGTTCATATGATTCATGATGACAACACAAGAATCTCTAGACGCTTCGGACTTCAACCCTAAAGGGGTGGGCCCAATTCCGCGAGGAAAGCTCCTGAAATACTCCTCCCCATTGAGGAGTTCAATGGAGTTATCAGGGCTAGGGAGCCACAAGGGGTCTCCGGTCTGAGCCATCCTAATAAGCTCCTCCATGGCTGCAACAGCAAGCTCGATAATCAAAGGCTTGTCGGCCTCTGTAGGGGGTGCAATGCTTCTAAGGATGTCCCCACCACCGGAGGCGTACATGTTCTCCACCATACTCGCTTGTGGCCCAAATACTCCTCCATTGTTGTTGTTGTCGAGGGATGACCGGGAAGTCAATGTTGGTGAGAGATGTGCGTACGTTCCTATTGGCTTTCCTACATACTTGGCTGCTATCCCTGATATTCTATCAATCTGTGCATTTTTGTACATACGAATATCACTTTGCATAAATTGTACTGTTGTGCAATCTATAATCAATACTAAACTGTATGTATGTATGTATGTATGTATGTATGAATACCTCGTCTCTTAGTCGAGTATTTTCGATCCTTAGTTGTTGTTCGTCAAAGGACATCTCTCCGATAGCAGCAGGACCTCCACAATTAGGGCATGTCGCATTGCTAAGAGCTTCTTTGAACCTTATGTTGTCAGCTCGCAGCTTATCGTTTTCAGACCGAAGTTGTTGGTTCTCACTTCGTTCATGGTGTGCCTATACATACATATATATCAAGAAGATGATGAAGCATACATACAACTATATATGTTGTTAGCTACCTAGCTACTTGAGATTGATTGAATGAACAAAAATGAAAAACTCAATACCTTATTAACAATGCTTTAATATATACTGTGTATATATATATACCCGTCCATATTATGAACCGGTTAATGACACAAATTAATTTACAACAGTAACAAAAAGTACATGTTAAATGCTAGGTAGGTTAACTTCATTGTACTGTACATCCTAGGCAAATAATAAGAATACCATTTAAATTAATCACTAGTTATGAATGGGCTTGTAGCTAACAGTGATATATGGAGTATTATACTCCGACTTTATTGTCATCCCACATTATACGGATGTTCATCTCACAAAAGTTAATAATGTAATAATAATACCTTATAATTAGCGGACAATAAACTTGACAATATATACATACACCAATTAACTAGAAATTAAAGATGAAATATAGTACTCGTAAGTATTAGTGAGCGACGATCTGTTTTTGTGTAGGAGTATATATATACCTTCATTTGAGTGCGCTTGTTTTGAAACCAAAACTTAACTTGAAGAGGCTCCAACGTTAATCTACGACTTAATTCCTTCCTTTGCTTGTCATCAGGATGAGGGCACTCCTTGAAGAAACTATACATATCATTAAAAATATTACTCCCTGGGCCTGGCCTACTAATTAACCACATCAAATAAAATAGATTAATTAAACAATGCAAAGAAAGAATTACACGTACTTCTCCAACTCTTGAATTTGATGTTGAGTGTGGCGATGGTATCTCTTCTTCTTATTAGGCTTTCGGGTGGGATCTTGATCATCACCGGAAATGCCCTCAAAATTCTCGGTCACAGATCGACTACTCTCGAATTCGTCGTCTCTCATTTTGCCCATCACTTCAATGTCCTTGTTGTTATGCCCACCCATGTCTAGTAATGAATGGTGGGTCTCGAACATGTTAGACTGATGATGATGATGAAACATTATTATTTTCTCAATAAATACTTCCTTCCTTCCTCCTTCAATAATAGTCCTTACTTGCTCCTTTGCATTTATCTATATATAAGTAACAACAAAAAACAAAAACAAAATAAAAATTGAAGATCTTGCATTATGGAAATAAATAATCTCCAAATTAAATGGGTGAACAAAAGAATGGGACAAATGTTACCATGTATAGTAAGAAATGTTCTTATAAAGTTACAAAGATAAGTTATGAAGCAAACCCCTGAATGGAGGTGTGTGAGTTTGCAATCGACAAAACATAATAATCCAACAAATCAAATCATTTCTTTTATCAACTAATTAATCGAGTATCACAAAAACACAAATTATGGTATGAAATGGTCTCACGCTTCAAACGATAATCCATTTCTGTAAAAAGATAACATCATTTATTATTGAGATCAATTTATATATGCAATAAAAACCGAGAAAAAAATCTTAAAAATATAGATACAAGATGAGATAATTAATTTCATACCGGAGAGAACGAGTTAATTATAAAAGGATATTATTTCATAATAATTTGTTGAGGAGATGTACTACCATTTTCCCATCTACCCAAATAATAAAGGAAGAGAAATAAGTGAGAAATTGTAAGTAAGTAAGTAGTTGAATAATTGAGGGAGTGAGGGATAGTAGTACTGGTACTAAGACAAGCATAAATAAAAAAAAAACCCTAGATTTATCTCTAAGAAACCAAAACTTGTCCTCTTTTGCATTTTAGGTCACTCTCTTATTATGTGAATAATCTTGTAGGTCTACTAGATTGACTCTTTTTTTCTCTGCAACACAACTCAATTTTGACTTTTGTCTTAGATAAAGTCAGAAATAAAATATTAAATAATAGTCTAGTCCTCACTTATTTATTTATTTATGTCACTTAAATATTAGAGTAATTAATAAATTAATAATATAATTAGGAGGAAATGAGAGTTGAGAGTGTGAATACCTTAAAAACTGGGCTTTGACATACACATACCGCTATTTGTAAGCCACATTTTGGACATAGCTAGATTATAAGTAACGTTTAACGAAAATCACGCATTTTCAGATGTTATATTCTACCCAAATAAACGTAACGGATGAATACTTTCACAAAATACTTACCTGTTTTTAACGTGAATTAAGTAATTAAGAAGGATAATAAATTAATATTAAACCACACAAATGGAAAGTGTTGGTATATATATTATATATATGTAAGAAATAAGGGTGAAATGTACAAAAATTCTGTTACCAAGTGTATATATGTCAACTAAAATAAATAAATTAAAAATGGTTGAAAAGAAAAAAAATAAAGAGTAAATCGGAGATCGCTACGAGTCTATAAAACATATATAATCGAGATGGTTTCATAAAGTGAATATGAGGATGGATAATGAACTAAAAAGGAGAAAAATAAATAATAGTACTGGGTTGTGATTCATAGTTTTTGTATGGGGAACAGTATTATCCACATAAATTTCACCAGGCCATGCTATATTGGTATGTAGACGACTGTGTTTTGAATGGAGACTTTGAATAATTAAGCATGGAAATTACAGTAATTAATACGGAGTATGATACTCTACATGTATGTATGTATTAAAATAAAGCCAAAAAAAATACTTACAAGAAGATAATGATGATTTATATATTCAAAACGTGGATCTGTATGTATGATGTATTGATGTGTGCTGTTGTAATATTGGAGATTATTTTTTGGATGAAAAAGATGGAGAGAAGTAAGGAAGCAAAGGTAGGGAAATCTCAATATTCTTTGTAATTTATTGGTGGAGATAAACAAAAAGATTGAGGAAGAGGAGGAAGAAGAGGAAGAAGAAGAAGAAGGGTGGTGGGAAGCAAAGGAGTTAATGCAGAGAGCGTATGGTTTTAGAGAGAGAATAGAAGAACAAGTGAAGGGGTTGCCATTCGCATTTATGGTGGTGGGGGTGTAGTAATAGTAACGTAGTAGTATCAAGTATGTGAGGGTTACCTCCATCCTGCTTTTATCGTTCAAACTAGCCAAGCTAGTAGTTTACCAGTAGCACCTCCAATTTCATTTCATATACCCACCTACAACCTAGGTTGCACCGATACGAACACATGACACGGCATTCGAAATTTTGTAGGACACAGACACGGCAAGAAAAAAAATCAATATACACAAAGAGAATTTGAAGATTTTATACCTAAGATATACATTTGGTTACTAACAGTATGACAATTATCGTAAAATAACAAAACAAAAATTAAAGTCTTATAAAGTTAAAGTTAAAAATCAAATCTTAAAACTTCAAATAATTGTACTACTATAATATACTGTAATTCATTAGTTAGTTATTTAGTCTTATAATAAATATTTATAACATTAAGTAACCATCGTAAACCTACAATGTTGTCATTTATTAAAGTCCGAAAACCAATAAACAACGTTAGGTATGTCCGACGACTCTCTAAATATTAACGAACCGGGCCGGACACGTCTTCAAATATGACGAACCGTGTCCGAATAAATTAAAAAAATCGGACACAGTTTTACAGGTGTCCGACATGTATCGTCGTGTGTCCGACGACGTGTGTCAGTGTCCGACGTGTGTCCGACACGATACGTTGGTTTGGAGGAGTGCCCGTGCAACCTAGCTGGTTACAACTAAGGCTCTGAATGAGCCGAACTATTCGATCCGATTCGTAAAACTTGGCTCGAAAAATGTTCGATTCGTCCATTCAAATATAGTGTCAAATAATAATTTAGTATTCGAACCAAATCAAGTCAAATATTCGGCTCGATTCGCTTCAAACCCATTGCTTGATCTATTTTTTCGGTGCATTAAAATTTTAGTTAAAAGTTAGTATTCACGGTTCATTTTACTTAAACTCACGGCCTATTTTCTTAAACTTACGGTCCAGTTGAAAGAATGAAACATTGAAATCGTCAATAAAGAGTCGAACTCTGATTCATCGTCAGAAATTTCACAACTATCACTTGCAAAGCTGCCAAGAAATTTGCAAACACAACTGAAGCAAAGAAGAATTTAAAACTATATTTGATTTGAAAACTTATTATTTTTGGATGAATATATATTTTAATAGATAATAAAATCTCTAAAGTAGATATTTTATTAAGTAGGTTCGCACTTGATATTCGATTCGATAAATCAAATATCAAATCAAATAATGATTTTCATTATTCGACTACATCAAACCAAATCAAACGTTGACTCGAAATTTTTTCAAACCAAATAATACCATTATATTATTCGGTATAGTTCGGCTCAATCACAGTCTTACCTACAACCAACTTTAAAATAACATACAACAAATAATATATGAGTATTCAAATGTATACTCATAATATATATAGTAGTTCATAGGAATAATAGTTAAACTTGTTACTGGTGCACTTGTGCACGGTGAGAAGAAGCCTAGAAGGTTTAGATATCTCTTGGTAAGAATTTCCTTAATTACCATAATACGGTGTGAATAGATTAGAGATTTGATTCTTATCTGCATACGACTATGTCAATACTTTTTAAAGCAAAAAACATGTGTTCCATTCTCATTTAAGACTACTATATATATCCCCGATTCTTTAAGCTAAAAAAACAAAAAAAAACTTGTAACACATATATCCATTTTTAATAGAAACTAATCGAACATGTCTTGACCTAGTGGTTGATTAGACTATGTACTGTGGACAATAGGTCCTAGGCTCGAATCCTCCCCCCTATATTGTAATGCGACTCATTAAGTGTGTTTCGTGGAACCAAAAAATAAATAAACCGACATGTAGTATTTCATGTTAATTGAAGAGTTGAAGAGGTCCCATTTATTAGCTTAAATAGCTAGTGTTTAAAGGGAATTAAGAGGTCACATCTATTCTATATCTATATCTATATATATAATTAAAAGGGTTATTTAACAGGAATAATACCAACTTTGGGTGGTATTCCACCAATAAAATCAACTTTAATTAATACGGGAATAAAATCAAGTATGAGTCATATTACACGAAAATGAAATTGCCTTACCTGCTACCGCCTACCTCTGTTAATATTACCACTAATTCATTACTGACACTCTGAAACTCCCAAACTTTTAACCTCATTAACTCACAAACTTTAAACTTCATCTTTTCGCTTCATCAATCATCAATTCTCATCAATTCAAAACGTCTTCTTCATCCATTCATCACTTCATCCCTTCGTCGAAGGTAATTTTTACGGAACTTTTATTTGTTTACCTTTCTCAAACTTTTGTCAAACTTGATCGAAGGTAATTATCATTAATTATGTCGAAAATCAATTTTCAGGGATATTGTCAAGTTCATTCCTCAATCTTGTGGTTCGGCAATGTCAACGGTGAGTGTTTTTTTCATTTCCCCCAAATCGATTTTTTCTGGGTTGAAATTAGGGTTTTCAATTTTTTTTTCGATTTTTCTGGGTTTAACTTAGGTTTTTTTTTATTTTTCTGAGTTTAATTTGGGGGTTTAGTGTCCAATTACTGTTCTTTTATAATTGGTTTAATTGAAAACGTAGGTTGATTTGGATTTGGATTTGGAGAAAGGATGGTTTAGGAGAGAGAATTTGATTTGGGGCAATGAAGAAGATGAAGATGTGTTAATTAATAGCATGGGACCCACAAAACCGACTGCATCCGATCATTTAAGAGACCATTTCATTCTCGTGTAATATCACTCATACTTGATTTTATTCCCGTATTAATTAAAGTTGGTTTTATTGATGGAATACCACCCAAAGTTGATATTATTCCTGTTAAATAACCCTAATTAAAAGGCTTCATTTTGCATTAAATTTTTTGTCACGTGGTGTAGACACCCGCATTTTGACTGCCAGGTGTCTATGATAGTTTCCCAAAAAACACCCGATGATGATCGGACGCTAACATGCTTCTATGCGCTCGGATACGGGCTCAAATCCATTAATCGCTGGCTAACACACTTACAAAGTACAAATCTCACAAAATTAACCTCAAATCTAGGCCCAGCGGGCCGTTTCCAATCAAACAAGGCTAATTTGGGCCGAAACCGACACCGGAATTAAAACCGACTTGTCACGATTGGGTCAATCCCGGTCAAAGTCGTTTCCGAGACATACCAAACAACCCCTCAAGCATCAAAAGCCCAATTCAAACTCAAACTCATCAAATATCCATGGTCACGGGCCAAAACAAGTGACCCACGCGACCCAGCTGGGCCACTCGATCGAGTGCCCCACCCACTCGATCGAGTGGGCCCTCATTCAAGCCCGACGGCTGACGCACAAGCCTACTC
Organism: Agrostemma githago; assembly: GCA_958450325.1. Taxonomy (NCBI): domain Eukaryota; kingdom Viridiplantae; phylum Streptophyta; class Magnoliopsida; order Caryophyllales; family Caryophyllaceae; genus Agrostemma; species Agrostemma githago. The sequence continues at coordinate 71,675,600 of OY288247.1, read as the reverse complement.
GACCGAGTCAGCTGCCTACTCGGTCGAGTAACCCTAAACCGGAACCCTAGCTTTTCCTATATAAGCAACCCTTTGCACACACTTCAAGACACCTTTTTCCAGAACTTTTACCACCTCAAATTCAACCCTAGCTCATACTTTTACAACTCTAATACACCCTAAGCAAATCCTAAGCAATACACTAGCAAAAACCCTAAACCTAGTTTAGGAATCAACAACCCGAGCCACCATAACTTAACCTCCATAAACCTCGAAGACTCTAGTGTTAAAGCCACGGTTACGAGTTCTAATCCGAGACAAGAACATGTAGGTTGAGGGTGTCAAAACCCCGCTTCTTCTCCTTTCTTCCTCCTTCTCGCGTCATGTTGTCTTCTTACGGGTCACGTTTTCTTTATTTTTTTATCGTTATTATCGCATCATTAATATCGATAATATAATACTAGTATCAAAACATTAAAATACTTGTCAATTTGTGTCGAGTATGAGTGATATCGGAATGAGGAAACACGAATATACAAGTGTACTGCACACAGCGTTGACGGTCGCTCGTTCCGATATCCCAATTACTTGATTATTGAGATAAGTTAACTCCAACAATAATTTTCATATCGTTTGTATCGTTATCGTTATTCGCATATCACACATCGATTTTCTAAAAAATAAGCATTACATTTCAATAAGGGTCGAAACCCGTTGACACGGATCCGACATCACAATCCCTAGGGATTTACTCCGATGTCGGAGAAGTTGAGGGAATCAAGTTTTTTATTTATTCACATAAAGCGTCGATTTCAAATCCGATACTAATTCCATAATTGGATATCGAATCTGATAATCTAGTCATATGAATTAATTAATGTGATTTGTTCATATCGCGATAATTAATTCAAAACGACTCAAATCAATTTATTTTCTATTTCACTCTAATATTCCATATCGATTCAAATAATCGAATGTGGGGTACTGCGAGTATCCAAGGTCAGAGTCGAGTATAAATTCAACAATATTTATACTCGGTCCAACAAAATTTGCGATTTATAAAAAACCAAGTCGAGCATAAATTGTGCAATATTTATGTCCGACTCGGTAAAATCGTCAAACTCTCAAAAATCAAAAGCAATTTCAAAATCAACGTCAAAATTGCAAACGAATTACAATTCGTACAGGGGGCACTCGACCGAGTGCCTAGCCCACTCGGTCGAGTGGCGCTCCAAAAATCGAACCAGAATGTTTTTCACGACCTCCACTCGATCGAGTCTCACAGTGACTCGGTCGAGTGGCCACGTACTCGACCGAGTTAGTCAGTAACTCGGCCGAGTATGGTCTAGAATACGGAACAGAAACCTCTTTTCAGGATCTACTCGATCGAGTCCATCGACTACTCGACCGAGTAACCTCGTAACGATTGACGCAATAAATCGTACATTATTCTATTTTCAAAACCCGATAACATTTTACGACTTAGGTCTACACGTGCATAATTAATCACGTGTATGCTATCCTTTCAAACCATGCATCATCTTGTACATCATTCAATTCTATTCAATTCATTATTTGCGCAAACCGTTAATATCAATTTACCGTTGCTAACCGTTTGCTTGTTTCTTTTGTCAATTTAATTTTTGTTCGTTTATTTTACTAAATGAACCCGCATGCTAAATTCCACTTTGACGTAGAATTAATTGCATTAAATCGACTTAGAAACCCTTTTCAATTCCATTCACATGTTTAGGGAAAATACTCTTTGCATATCATTTTCCCGTTTAACTAGCGCGCGTATTGTAAGTCATTTGAATTCTTAGTAGAGGCCGCTAATGTGCGGGAGGGGTTGGGTGTCCTTTGTGGGCTTCCCAACACGTACCCTCACCCCTTAATCAGAACCTCGGTTGCCGGATGCCCGAAACCGTTGGCGCACGAGAGTCATTCAATACACAATATCCGATAACGTCGGTATTGGTATCAAATGCAAAGGGACGAGCCCAATAAACTCTGACATCGGAAATGGGCCGTATTTTGTATACGGACCACTACGACATAGAGTGGGCTCGAATGGTTCCGAATAACCACAAAATTCGGTGGCGACTCCACTTCGACCTAAATTTCAATTCGATCCGTTTCATATGGAGATTCATTCGCCTACCCAAACCCGCGCGTGGCCGCGTCGGGGTGGACCTATGTCATGTCCACAATTTGGCGACTCCACTGGGGATTAACTGATGCGTGACTTACCATCGGCATCCTCAGGGTGAGACTCGAATAGAAATCGTTTGACAAATACAATGCGCGTGTTAGTTTTACGGTTCATGCATAACCCATATTTTCCCGGGCCGGTACTGGTGACCGACGTCCCACTATACCATTGATGTACTCCAACATGGATATGTCAAAAGGTGTCCATAGTCGATTCGAGTTGGTTTCGCGGCATGTTCTAAGCTCAATTCGACTTAGAGAGTCCGTCCCGATCAACGTCTAGACTATGTACACTGGTATAGACCCTTTCAGACCGACCGAGACTTAGTGTAGAGCATACATGGCGTCGTTATAATACTTGTGTGACCACGTGCTACTTGGTTTCCGAGTCGTTTTCAAAAAATATCAACCTTTCAAAATTGCATCTTTTTCAAGATATTCGATTTTCAAAACCCGGGACATACCGAATTTAGGACTTATGATTTTACTCAAAATAGCCTATTTTCTAGCCGGTATGCTGCCCAAATCAAAACTCAAGCTTTCAAAAATCATGGCCCAATTAAACATTTCGTCTTTTTCGAAATTTGGACCTCTCCACCGAGTTTCCTCGGTCCTTTTTCAAAATCAATCAATTTTCAAAACCTTCCTCTTCTAGGACTTCCCGTATTTAGCAGTGTCGGGTCGTGTCTTAAGTTGTCAAGGTCCGTAGCGTCGAAACTCCGTCGATCTTACATCACGAGTTTCTTCCCTTTCCCGGTCCGCCTTATTAGACTAAGGCAAGGCCCACCTACGTAGGACAAACCCCTACAAAGGAGGGCTCGTCAACACAATCGAGTCCAAAGTCTGGGGATGTCTCACGTGGACCTTCCTTCGAGCAGGACTAGGCCCACCCGCCGAATCCTAAGGAAGGCCCATATTGCACAAGTCACCCGTCTAGGTGTCTCTTCCGAGTCAACCTTTTACAAGGCATAGCCCTATAACAAAAGGTTCACGGTCCTCACGTCTAAGGGTCACCCGTCCGACACTCGAGTCTTAACAAAATTGTCGATCCCACTCGGGGGCTACCCCTTTAGCAGGGCGATCAATCACGGTTGCTCTAAGGGTCATGTCTTACACGTATCTCACATAACCCACTTTCGAGTCACTTAGATGCCACACCATCTGAGTCCCTAGCCTCACTTGGGGGCTATTCTCCGACGGAATGACTAATCACAGTCACTCCGAGAATCGTACCCTACACATTTGTCTTAGGGGAGTCTAACCCGAGTCAAACTGGGGCTGTCCCTCCTCTTACGCTATTTCCCATGCCTTGGTGAGTTTGAGTTCCGAAGCAACCTCTCTGATTACGTGGTGCTCTTACAGATAGGCCACCCGAAACCAGACGCCAACGCAAGATGGACGATTTGAAAGATGCCCTAACCAAAGTCGAGACTCAACTGACCTCCATCCTTGCTAACCAAGCAACTTTGGACACTCGCCTGAGCACTGTAGAGAAGACGGTCCCAGTTGATGGATCTGAGCCCACTGGGCCCATAGCTGAACTAGTCAGCGCTGTTCGCAGGTTCGAGGAACAAGTTCACTTATCAACAAGCAACTCAATCCACTCCGAAAATGCTCGCATTTATTCACCTTTGAGTAACGAGCTACCGGCCAACCTCAACTTGACGGGAATTCCTATGTTTGAGGGTACCGAAGACCCGGTCCATCATATCCGGGCCTTCAAAAACTTCATGGCAGTCAAAGGGGTAAAGTCCACCATGTTTAAGCACTTATTCCCTTCCTCCCTCCAGAAGCACCCCAAAGCCTGGTACTACAGGCTCGATTCCAAGAAATACCCGACTTGGGATGATGTGGCAACAAAGTTCGCTCGGAACTACGCCGATAATATCGAGATCCAGACTACAATGCGTACTCTGGAAGTCATGGCCCAAGAGCCCAAAGAAGGGTTCACAAAATATCTGCAAAGGTGGAGGGCTGAGAGTGTGAAGTTGGTAGACAAGCCCAACGAGAAGACACTAGTGGAGGCACTCATCAACAACCTCCTACCTTCTTACCGCGTCCATCTTAGGTATGCCGGCATTTCAAACTTTGCGGTGCTTACCGAAATGGGCATTAGGATTGAAGACGATCTTCGACATAATGAAGATCAACTCGAGTCCTTAGAAGCCGACGACTAATGACAACATTATCCGAGAGTCCGGATCCGATTTGAGTCCGAGTCTGAGTCCGAGTCTAGGATGTACTATTCCCTTCAAAGTCGAAGTCAAAGTCAAAATCAGAGTCAAAGTCAGGGTCAATTGTATTCTGTCCTCTTTTCAAAATTCAATAAAATCAAGCTTTCAATATTCTATTTCTCATATCTACTTTCCTTATGTGTCTCCGAGAACATGGTGAACACCATCATACACTGTGAGCACACGCACGTGACTATTATAGGCACATCTATAATGACTGCAGGAAACCGAGCCCGTGTTTTCCTTTTACCTATTCCATGTCTGGTATAGAAAAGCCGCATAACTACCCTTAGCAGGAGCATATCAAATCCTATGACAAATCTGGGTAGTCTTCTAGTTTGGGTCTAAGACGGGAGGCAAGCCCATTTCCCACAATAAAATACTCCTCCAATAAGACTGACCAATCCCTACCTTAGATGTTAGTCTGACCGGTAAAAAAAAAAAAAAAAAAACTGGACAAAAAATCAAAAGAAAAAAAAAAAAAAATCGAAAGTCCACGAGGAAAAAAAGCAAAAGGGCAAAAAAAAAAAAAAAAAGCAGGCCATCATCAAAAAATTCAGAATACCCATGACCATGGTCAACGGTCAATTCAAGTGAAAGCCCCACGACCAGGGTACGGTCAAAATTATCAAAACCCATGACCACGGCTAAGAGGTCAATCAAAAATCAAATACCCATGACCGTGGTCAACGGTCAACTCAAGTGAAAATCCTTTGACCGTGGTACGGTCAAATTCGAAATTATCCATGCTATCCAATAGGGGAGTAACAATCAAGCTGGTCAGCTAACACCACACTCAACCTTCCCACATTACAACCCTCAAGATCTTCCCGAGACCCAGGCCAGAGACAGCCCGGAATTTTGAGGATTCAAGCTCCATAGGATACCCCAAACCATTAGGGCCAGACATGGAAATCAGATCCCGCATTATCAAACCTATCCTGATCGAAGTCCGAGTCATTTTTACTCGACTTCCCCCTTTCCTATCACATTACAATACCTTACCCCCGAAGCCTTAGCTCCACAAAATCGAGCTCCAGATGTCGAATCATCAAAGCCACTTTCGACCTAGCTCCACATATCCAAAAACATCCAAACCAGTTACCAACCCCAAACACGGGAACTCAACCTGCGGTCGGCATAGAACATGCCCAAATAGTTCACACCACCTCTGGGGGGCTACCCCGAAGAGCGCTCACAGTCACAGGATCAACATCCTAACTGTTCTAGCCCTTTGATCAAGACATCATTGGGAATTCACCTAGCCTACACCATCGCTATGGCTAATAACACACAAAGTCCTATTAGACTAAGCACTATAATACATCTGTCGATACACTGAACTACGGCATGGTTTGATTTCACTACACGTGAATACGTAGGCAGCCTTTCAACAGAGGCACAACCACCCACATTGACACACATTCAAAAAGCGCCATTATTCCGGTCACGACACCATCATGATCTCAATAGCTAGCTTTGTTGTCCCGGGGGCTTCTTTTATGCAGAAAACCTCCATCCACTCACAAAATCCAGATAAATCCAACAAAAAATCTAGCCTCCTTTTTGTAGTGTGTCCTAGTACTCGGCTCAGTCGAAGACAAGAACCTGTCAGGATTCGAGGCGATACCCACTTTGGAAATGTATCCTAAAATAGGAAATCCAGAAGGGCACCAGACTAAAACAGTCTCATTACAAGCTACTGCAATCCCCCCCATGGCATATCTATCCCATTTCGATGTATGACCGTGTTGCCACTCGCCTAGGCTACGGGATAGCGCAACTTTAAGAGTCTGGTTAGGCAGCCCACACCCCTATCGAGTCACGGTCCAACCCTTAGAGAGTCCAGTCCGTGTCAGTCAACTCGTCCTGTCGTGTTTAGAGTCGAGTCTGTCGGTAGGCCCATCTCTTCAAATTCCACTTTGAAATTTGCAAAATTTAGCCATTTGAAAAAAGATCTTTTTCGACAAGGTCAGATTTCAGTCTATTTAAACAGCAAATTTCTTTTCTACCCCTTTTGAAAACCTAGCTCGTGTTTGCTTTCAGGATTTCAAATTCAAAAATTCAAAACTTCAAAAAGTCATTTTCCCCAGCACGAGTCATTTTGCTACCTACGTGTTGCATCCATTTTATGTAACTTATACAGGTACGACTCAAGCAAAGACATGCAAGCCATCAAATCTCCCCAGCAGCGTTTTCCAGGATAACACGGGATGGGCCAACACACAGGCACACCCAGGGCTTACGCGACAAGCCCAAATTCCCCACGGAGTACGATCATGCAGTACAGGTATGATCTCTGTCCTATGGCTGGCGGGCCCTTCACGCAAGTCTAATGGACTATAAACGACCCGACCGGAAGTCTACCAGGTCTTAGCAGGCTTGGTAGCTACTCTGACTTTCGCCTTGTCCAAGCCTCAGTCAGAGTGGGGGCTCTGTAGACACCCGCATTTTGACTGCCAGGTGTCTATGGTAGTTTCCCAAAAAACACCCGATGATGATCGGACGCTAACATGCTTCTATGCGCTCGGATACGGGCTCAAATCCATTAAACGCTGGCTAACACACTTACAGAGTACAAATCTCACAAAATTAACTTCAAATCCAGGCCCAGCGGGCCGTTTCCAATCAAACAAGGCTAATTTGGGCCGAAACCGACACCGGAATTAAAACCGACTTGTCACGATTGGGTCAATCCCGGTCAAAGTCGTTTCCGAGACATACCAAACAACCCCTCAAGCATCAAAAGCCCAATTCAAACTCAAACTTATCAAATATCCATGGTCACGGGCCAAAACAAGTGACCCACGCGACCCAGCTGGGCCACTCGATCGAGTGCCCCACCCACTCGATCGAGTGGGCCCTCATTCAAGCCCGACGGCTGACGCACAAGCCTACTCGACCGAGTCAGCTGCCTACTCGGTCGAGTAACCCTAAACCGGAACCCTAGCTTTTCCTATATAAGCAACCCTTTGCACACACTTCAAGACACCTTTTTCAGAACTTTTACCACCTCAAATTCAACCCTAGCTCATACTTTTACAACCCTAATACACCCTAAGCAAATCCTAAGCAATACACTAGCAAAAACCCTAAACCTAGTTTAGGAATCAACAACCCGAGCCACCATAACTTAACCTCCATAAACCTCGAAGACTTTAGTGTTAAAGCCACGGTTACGAGTTCTAATCCGAGACAAGAACATGTAGGTTGAGGGTGTCAAAACCCCGCTTCTTCTCCTTTCTTCCTCCTTCTCGCGTCATGTTGTCTTCTTACGGGTCACGTTTTCTTTATTTTTTTATCGTTATTATCGCATCATTAATATCGATAATATAATACTAGTATCAAAACATTAAAATACTTGTCAATTTGTGTCGAGTATGAGTGATATCGGAATGAGGAAACACGAATATACAAGTGTACTGCACACAGCGTTGACGGTCGCTCGTTCCGATATCCCAATTACTTGATTATTGAGATAAGTTAACTCCAACAATAATTTTCATATCGTTTGTATCGTTATCGTTATTCGCATATCACACATCGATTTTCAAACAAATAAGCATTACATTTCAATAAGGGTCGAAACCCGTTGACACGGATCCGACATCACAATCCCTAGGGATTTACTCCGATGTCGGAGAAGTTGAGGGAATCAAGTTTTTTATTTATTCACATAAAGCGTCGATTTCAAATCCGATACTAATTCCATAATTGGATATCGAATCTGATAATCTAGTCATATGAATTAATTAATGTGATTTGTTCATATCGCGATAATTAATTCAAAACGACTCAAATCAATTTATTTTCTATTTCACTCTAATATTCCATATCGATTCAAATAATCGAATGTGGGGTACTGCGAGTATCCAAGGTCAGAGTCGAGTATAAATTCAACAATATTTATACTCGGTCCAACAAAATTTGCGATTTATAAAAAACCAAGTCGAGCATAAATTGTGCAATATTTATGTCCGACTCGGTAAAATCGTCAAACTCTCAAAAATCAAAAGCAATTTCAAAATCAACGTCAAAATTGCAAACGAATTACAATTCGTACAGGGGGCACTCGACCGAGTGCCTAGCCCACTCGGTCGAGTGGCGCTCCAAAAATCGAACCAGAATGTTTTTCACGACCTCCACTCGATCGAGTCTCACAGTGACTCGGTCGAGTGGCCACGTACTCGACCGAGTTAGTCAGTAACTCGGCCGAGTATGGTCTAGAATACGGAACAGAAACCTCTTTTCGGGATCTACTCGATCGAGTCCATCGACTACTCGACCGAGTAACCTCGTAACGATTGACGCAATAAATCGTACATTATTCTATTTTCAAAACCCGATAGCATTTTACGACTTAGGTCTACACGTGCATAATTAATCACGTGTATGCTATCCTTTCAAACCATGCATCATCTTGTACATCATTCAATTCTATTCAATTCATTATTTGCGCAAACCTTTAATATCAATTTACCGTTGCTAACCGTTTGCTTGTTTCTTTTGTCAATTTAATTTTTGTTCGTTTATTTTACTAAATGAACCCGCATGCTAAATTCCACTTTGACGTAGAATTAATTGCATTAAATCGACTTAGAAACCCTTTTCAATTCCATTCACATGTTTAGGGAAAATACTCTTTGCATATCATTTTCCCGTTTAACTAGCGCGCGTATTGTAAGTCATTCGAATTCTTAGTAGAGGCCGCTAATGTGCGGGCGGGGTTGGGTGTCCTTTGTGGGCTTCCCAACACGTACCCTCACCCCTTAATCAGAACCTCGGTTTCCGGATGCCCGAAACCGTTGGCGCACGAGAGTCATTCAATACACAATATCCTATAACGTCGGTATTGGTATCAAATGCAAAGGGACGAGCCCAATAAACTCTGACATCAGAAATGGGCCGTATTTTGTATACGGACCACTACGACATAGAGTGGGCTCGAATGGTTCCGAATAACCACAAAATTCGGTGGCGACTCCACTTCGACCTAAATTTCAATTCGATCCGTTTCATATGGAGATTCATTCGCCTACCCAAACCCGCGCGTGGCCGCGTCGGGGTGAGCCTATGTCATGTCCACACGTGGCGCTATTATTACATGAATTTTGAATTTTTTATTAATTAAAATTTAATCTATACTCCCTCCGAGTTCTTATGATTGCCCCATTTGATTTTGGGTAGTGAAAATGAGTGGTTCAAAAAGAAGGAGGAAGAGAGAGAAATAGATGGTAAATACGAACCACACATTTATGTTCTAAAATGAAAAGTAGGTAAAAGATCAAACTCAGCCCAAAAAGAAATATGGGTAAATGATAGGAATTCGGAGGGAGTATATTATAATTAAATTATTTCATCAAAAACTTTTTATTTACCTTTAATTAATAACATATTATTAATTTTTTTATTAATTAAATTATTGATTGTTTCAATAAAACTTTTCATTTGTCCTTACAATTAAATTTTTTCTAATTAATTTATTAACATTTTTAATTAATTAAAATTTAATCTTTATATATATTTAATTAAATTATTTCATCAAAAAGTTTTTATTTGCCTTTAATTAAAAACATATTATTAATTTTTTTTTATTAATTAAATTATTGATTATTGATTGTTTCATAAAATACTTTTCATTTGTCCTTACTATTAAATTTTTTATTAGTTAATTTATTAACAATTTTAGTAATTATTGATTAATCTATCTATTTATAAATATAATTAAAAGACTTTCTCCCTATTAACTTTTTTTTTGTCATGGCGCCTTTATTTTAATTTTATTTTTTGCAGGAAAAATCATCATTTCATTCATTTTGAGTGAAATTACATTTTAGTGCAAAAAGATATATCCACTTAGAGTGATTGATCATTCATTTATGCTAGATGTTCATGAATCCTATCATACTTTGGATTGCTATCTATGTACAAACGAGTTGACACCTGAAATTGAATACCATGTACATTAGAGAGGACAATTTCGTCCTCTTATTTTTTTCTCTTTCATTCTATATTTTTGACACATCATCCCCTCTTTCATCCACCTCATTTTCCACTATTTTCATCCTCTCCATTTTTCATTCTCCAATTTTATTCCACAATAGAGAGGATCCTCTTAATTACTTTTCTTATTATTTATTTTAATTATTTAATGATTAATATTATTTTTTATTTAACTTGATTATTTACATAACCAATAGCATGGGATAGCATGCACAAGGGCCAAGGTTAAAAATTCTCTAAAATTAGAGGAAGTACTCATCTTCCTCTAAACAAGAGGACATTCCCTATTGATCCCACAATGGAGAGGACCTCCTCTTAGAAGAAAGAGAGTACTAAGAGGAGGGTAAATCTTCTTCATTGTACATGCTCTAATGACCAAAGCCTCAACATTATACTCTTTGCTGACAAAGATGCGCTTGTTCCTTTCCTTCCATATGTTATTGACCACTGCTGCAACACATACTTGTACCTATGGCATCTTCCAATGTTTCTTTTTCTGAGAAGAAGACATCCATTTTAGGATACCTTTGAGGGATAGACCTCTAATGGATATAGCCATCCAATCCATAATAGCAGTCCATACTTGCATTGCCTAGAGAAATGGCAAGTAATTAAAGAACAGATGTGTATGTGATTCCTATTTAGCCAGGCACAAAAAGCATCTGTTTGTTAGTTGATAGCCTCGTCTGCACAAATGATCAAGTGTAGCAAGTTGACCTTGCATTGCCATGGAAGTAATGATTTTGTGACTAGGCATGATAATAGAGCTATTTAGAACTTTAGTCCAAGCCTTAGAATTCCACGTTTTGAAGAGCTGGTAAGCCTTGGAAACCAGGAATTTGGAGCCTTTGCAGTTTTGTAAGTTTTGTTGAGCTTGAGGTAGTGAACTAGACATAAGCGTCATCTTATCTCTGATAGCAATGATATCCTTAAGACCAGATGATAGAAGAATTCCTTGGAGGAGATAGACCAAATGGACTCCTTGTCCAGTACATATGCCTTACACCACTTTTGCCAAATGCTATCCCCTTCTGCAGATTGTTGCCAAATCCATTTTGAAATAAGAGTTGCAATCCAAGCCTCCACATCTTTGATGTTGAAGCCTCCTGCATTCCAAGGAGAACAAATCTCCTTTCATTTGTTAAACACAAGTCTTCTACCTCCATCTCTAATCGTCCCCCAATAGAAGTCTTTACAAACTTTGTTGATGGTCTTAACTACAACTTTAGGTAACGGTACACTAGAACACCAAAAATTTTCAATACCAAAGATAATAACTGAGTTTACTAGCTAAGCCTTTCCAGCATATGATAGAAGCTTTGTTGACCAGTGATGTATATATATTATGTTGGATTTTTAGGATAAGAGCATTAAACATGACCACAGTTATTCTACTTTCAGATAAGGGAACTCCCAAGTATTTGAAAGGAAAAGTACCAATAGAAAAACCAGCAGCAACAACAATAGTCTCCTGTATGGTAGTTTTGACACCCCAAAATAAATGCAGGTCTTTTCAACATTGACATGAAGACCCAAGAGCTTAGCAAAAGCATTTAAAGTTGTTTTTAGTGCTGTTACTAATGGAACATCACCCCTAGTAAAGATCATCTGCAAAAATCAAATGAGTTAGGTTTATCTTGCAGCATTTAAAATGGTAGGAGACCTGATCCTTCTTGCAGATAGACCTAAGAGATTGAGATAAAATTTCCATGCTCATGACAAAAAAACTGTTATGCTTCCATTAAGCTTAAAAGAATACCAAGGAGAAGTAATACAACCCATGATCCATTGTATAAAGATACTAGGGAAACCATAATGATGAAGCATCTCAGCAATAAAATTCCATCGGAGAGAATCATATGCCTTTCTTATATCCACTTTGATTAAACTTCTGGGGGTAAGATATTTTCTGTTATAGCCTTTTACCAGGGCCTGAGATAGAAGTATGTTATCAAAGATGTTCATCCCTTCAATAAATGCAGCCTGTTCAGCACCCATAAGAGATGAAAGAGTAGTCTTAAGTCTGTTAACCAGAAGTTTTGAAACTGTCTTGTAGAAAACTGTACAACATGATATAGGGCTATAATCCAAAACAGAAGTAACATTTTTCTTTTTGGGAATTATAGACACCACTGTAGAGTCAACTTGTTTAGACATATTTTTAGACTTAAAATAGCTCAGAACAGCTTTGCAGAAGTCATGCTCAACAATAGGCCAAAAAGCCTTAAAAAAACAGAAGATAATCCATCAATTTCAAGACTACTATTTGAGTCCATGAAGAAAACATCTGCCTTGATCTCAGAACAAATCATCCTGCAGCTTACTATGAGGAGAAAATTCACCAGAAGTAGGTCTAGATTTCCCTAACAAAGTTGCATAATATTCTTGGAAAGCTTTGGATACTTCCTCAACTCCATTCAATTCCTCATCACACCATCATGATCATTAATGGAACCAATCATTTGATGATGCTTCTTTTTTTGCAATCTTGGCAAAGAAATATTTAGAAGAACAGTCAGTTAGTTGAAGATGCATGTTTAACTTTGGCCCTCTGTTGAAGCATACTAAGCTCAGAGTTTTTCAAAAGACAGTAATTATCCAAGAGGACTTTTTCTTGAGCCAACAGATTAAGGGAGAAAGGGTGGTCCCTCAGTCTGATTTGACAATCAATTAGGTCTCTCTTAGAAGCCACCACCCGCTCTGCCAAATTTGTGAAATTTTGAGAGTGCAATCTCCTTAGATCAGAGCTTTCTTTATAACCTTAAGTTTTTGAAATATGCTGAAAATAGGAGCTCTAGGGATATGTTTAGTCCAGGCTGCTTGAACAATGCTAGAATAATTGGGATGGTTGATCAAACTATTCAAGAAGCTGAACCTTTTCCTAAGATATGAGTACCAAAATGGGAGAATGATCAGACACTCCAGATTCATAAAAAAAATAGCAGTAGAAGAACAAAAGACCTTAGCCTAATCAGGATTAGTTAAGGCCCTATCCAGTTTAGACCAGACCCTGGAAGTAGGCTCCTGGTTATTTGTCCTGGTTAGACTACTCCTAGAGCTAGGCAGATCATCAAGTTTGCACTGAAGAAGACAATTATTGAAGTCCCACATGTCCTGAAGAGCAGGAGAATTTGCTCCTAACTTCTCATCAGGAGTCCTAACAATATTAAAATCTCTCACAAGTAGCCAAGGTGAGTCAACAGAAACAAAATGCAAGTCTTGCCAGAGCTGCAGCCTTATTTAATTTGTCCATCATTATGAGCATAAATTGCTGAGAAATGAAGGTCCTTATTATTAGTGAGAAAATGATGAACTGAACCAATAATATGCTGACCAATTTTGCTAATGAGGTTGAAGGAAATGGTGGTGGAAGGGTTAAACATTAGCCATATTCTTCCAATTTTGCTAATGAGGTTGAAGGAAATGGTGGTGGAAGGGTTAAACATTAGCCATATTCTTCCATTATTATGATTATCATAGTTATCAATCACCTTCCAAGAACTAAAGCTATTTCTGATAATTTTTCCAGCTTTATTTTGCTTCAACTCTAGTTTCAATAACAGACTATGGGACACGTGGCGCCTTTATTATACGAGTATTTTTTATTAAAATTTATTTTTTTTAAATTAATAAACTTTAAGTTATTTAATTTTTTATCAATTAAATTATTATATATTTCTTCAAAAAAAATTCATTTGACTTTATTAGAGAACATATTTTTAATTGACTTATTAAATTTTGTTTTAATTAAATTATTAAAAAAAAATCATTTGCCTTTATTATTAATTTTTATATTAATTAAATTATTATTTTTTTATAATTTTTTTCATTTGTCTTTATTATTAAACTTTTTTCATTTGCTTGATCAAAAAAATTTCATTTGCCATTATTAAAAACATATCATTAAATGGTTTATCAAATTACATCTTTATTAACTAAATCATTAATTGTTTCATCAAAACTTTTCATTTGCCTTTATTATTTAATTTTTTTTATTAATTGTTTCATTTTTAAAAATAAATTTTTTATTAGTCGTTTCATCAAAAAAATTTCATTAATTAGCCTTTATTAATAAATATATTATTAAATATTTTATTAAAAATTTTATTCATTAGATTATTAATTGTTTCATAAAAACTTTTCATTTATCATTATAATTCAATTTTATAATGATTAATTTATTCATTATATGCATGTTAAAAAAATATAAAGCAATGAAGAGATTACATAAAACATTTTCATGTTTGTATTCACATTTCATTGACTTTAATTTTTTGAATGATTCTTTCAATTTTTTAAAAATGATTTTTTTGTTTCTAAACTTTAATTTTAGTCTAATTTTATCTTTTGTGTGTTTCTAATTCAGAGACCTTATGTGAAGTTAATCATCAAGTTCTCAATTTCTCATGATTCAAGTATTATATTATATCTTTGTTGTTCTTTATGACGATTATGTTGTTTATACGGAATTTTGTGTTGACTTTAAATCTCATGGATATTTTATTTATATAAGAGTGATTTTTTTTATATTGATGTTCGAAATAGAAGTAATTTACAAAAGTATGATTTGAAAAGAAATTGCGACATTTAGAGTGTTAATTTAAAGTAACATACTACGAATGAAGTATAAATTATTCGAGTACTGTATTTAACATTTGAGTCTCAAAGTAATCAACATTATTTAATATTTCATTTGTCAAAACAATCTAAAAGTTAACTAAAGGGTTTCGCGTTTCCTTCCGTATTAAAAGTTCTTGCCACGTGACGACATCATCACATGGTTTATTATATTTTTTATTAATTAAATTATTAATATTCCGATTTACATATATTTTTTAAAAAGATTAATCTATCTTATCTTTCAACTGCAGTGATCTTGTAACATACGAGTAACTTTTTAAGGTTTATATATAATTTTGAAAATATAACTTCATTTTATTATTTATGAAATGTAAAATTTTTAGGATCTTAGTTATATTTATACTAAATTTAATGGTTTAAATTTTGAAATTTTATCCCAAAAGCAGTATGAATATTATAATTAAAACGAGATTTTTTTTTCTATATCATGAAATAAACAATACTATTTAAAATTTTAAAAAAGTAAAATAAAAACTAAGAAATAATTAAATATTTTATTAATTAGATTATTAATTGTCTCATCAAAAAAAATTATTTGCCTTTAATTTAATTTTTTTATTAATATTAAATTTTTCATCAAAAACTTTTGGTCTCTCTTTATTAAAAAATATAAGAATCATTCAATAAATTATTACTAATTGTTTCATCTTATTTTTTATATAAAAAAATCATTTATCTTTTATTAGAAAACATATTACTCTTATTAAATTTTGTATTAATTAAATTAATAATTGTTTCATAAAAAGATTTTTATCTGTCTTTATTAAACAAATACTCCCTCCGATTGCCTATTTTTTCCCTCCTTCCTTATTGGACTGAATTTGATTTTCTTTTCTCTTTCCATTTAAGGAAAGTTTTCCACCCCTCACTAATTAATACTCCCTCCGTTCAAGTCCAAGCTTCCCTTTTCTCTTTTCGACACTATTCACAATCAAGGAGAACTTTCGATATTCACGACAATCTATTAGAGAAAATATATTTATGTGAGATCTTGTTTGATTCGTCTTTAAAAGTACATTATTAATATCCAATTTCCATAATTTTTACTAATATGTTACGAAAGATATTAACGATGCAAAATGCGTGTTGACAAACGTGAAAAAGTAAAAGGGAAGCTTGGACTTGAACGGAGGGAGTATAATATTATCTCTCTTACTTTTTCACCCCACTTTTCTCATTTAATATTCCTTTCTCCTACTTTTTCACCCCACTTTTTCTTATTTAATTAATACTCTCTCCGTTTCAATGATTTCTTCCACTTTAAAAGTGTCACATTTTTTAAGAAAAATAATAAAATAAGTAAAATTAGAGAGAGTAAAGTAAGTGGACCACTAGGTAAGAGAGAAGTGTGATAGAAAAAAGGAAAGTGGAAGAAATCAAAGAAATTGTTGAAAAAGAAAATTTGGAAGATATCAATTAAACAGAGGGAGTATAATATTTCTCTCTCTTACTTTTTCATTTCAACTTCCATATCTTCTTTCTATAAAAGAAGACACCACACCTAGCTATGTGGCACAATGTAGGAGCTCAATTTGGGAATGAGTCCTTATTTTTCAATTAGGGCTTTAAGTTAGACACGACAACCGAGGAGAGCAGTAAACAGGGGCATTAATATGTTGCTGAGATTACAATGCACATTAAGGATACTTTACAATTTACAAAGACATTGAAAATACATTTACAACCTTTTCGGTTTTCTATGGTAACTATTTTCCATCTTCTTTGATTCTTTAAATACCTCAATTGATCCTACATCATCTCCATCAACGGTGAAGCTTCCTATTTTTATGCTTCGACAATTTTCCATACAAAATTTAGAACGATGTCATTGTCCAAAGTTATATCAGTTGCCGGTTTGGAGCAAGGTGTCAAGGTACCTCAAATGAATATCAAAGTCATTCACCATTAGAAGAGGCCGAACCTGAGGGACAAGACAAATTTAGATCTTATGGACTTCCTATTTGTCGATGCTAACGTAAATTGCTCATTTTTGTGTTGCCTTCAAATTGAGTTTTCATCGAAGATCACCCTATTGGAACAAGATGATAATATCACAAAGAATGGTTAAAAGTTTGCAAGTTTTGAAGATATAGTAAATGTGAGGATACCAACTACTCAATATAAGTGAGTTGAAATATTAAGTTTAACAAAACTGTTACATTCTTCTTCTTTTTTTTTGCCTTCTACTGCACTCTTCGTAGAACGATATTTCAATTTAATTTCCCACATTTTTTGTCGTAATAGATGTTGTGGGGACGCTTTTTGAAATTAATTACTGATGCATTATCATTTATAATCTCATTTACATATTCCAATAATGCAAGTTGATTTCTGATCTACTCTTAGCTTACATGGGGTCTCATCTATGTTCGAAAAGGCAGAAGAAATGCATGACTTTCCAAGACAATGGATCTAAAGGTATGTTACTTTGAATGTATATCTTATATAGTTGACATAAGATAAAGATTATTTACCTTTAGCCTTTTCAATTTACAGAAAACAGTTTAGCATTACACGCTTCAAGTTCAACCACCCAGAAGAATTAATATGTTCTGCAAGCAAAGAGAAAGCATAACGATTAGAGTTCGAATCCGTGTTCGCTAGGTTATAATACTACAGAATTGAAACTTAGAGAATATTAGTTTCATTATATGTGTACTCACCTTTGAACAACTGCTTCATCAAATCATATCGCCCTATATTTATTTTGTTGTTTAGAACGAATCAAGGACTTTGCTGGGTGATGTCAAAACCTCAGCGCTACAAATAATGTTGGGAAGTTACTGCCGTATTCTATGCAAATTCAACCTGCACAATTACGCCGTGTAGAGAATGTATTGCGTTGCGCAAATGATGAAGAGTATGACAATCAAATCATATCAGGTAAACAATACGAGTGTTTTTGAATAGGGGTACATTTGTTGTTTTCCCAAACCTTAATCGTTTCTACCGTGCTGCTTCTTTTACACAGTTCATGTTACTGGACCTCTTAGTGAAGTCCTCGGGTTCTTGCGAGGATGTTCTTACTCAACTTAATTGATGGTTTGTTTTTATGAATTACCTTAGTAACTGAAGTACGGAGTATTATTTTGCTACATTACACTATTTACTGATGTAGACACCCACATTTGGACATTAGGTGTCTATAGCAGTTTCCAAAGAACACCCGATGATGATCGGACGCAAACGTGTTTCTACGCGCTCGGATATGAGCTCGAAACCATTGATTGCTGGCTAAGGCCCTTTACGGAATACAAATCTCACAAAACTGACCTCAAATTCAGGCCCAGCGGGTCGTTTCCAATCAAACAAGACTAATTTGGGTCAAAACCGACACCGGGAATAAAACCGACTTTTAGCGATTGGGTCAAACCCCGGTCAAAGCCGTTCCGAGACACAAAAAACAATCACTCAAACATTAAAAGTCCAATCCAAATACAAAACCCACAAAATGCCTAACCCGAGGTCCAAAGGCCCGGACCTCTCGCCCCAGCTGACCCACTCGATCGAGTGTCAGCCCACTCGATCGAGTGGGCCCTCAAGTGAGCCCGACTGCAGTCGCACTGGGCCACTCGACCGAGTTAGCCATTACTCGGTCGAGTAACCCTAGACGGGGGTGCATAGCAATGCCTATATAAACACCCCCTTGCATGCAAAATTGATCATCTTTTTTCACCCTAATCAAACCCTAATCCGATACACACAAACCCTAAACCTAGCAACTAGGAATCCAAACCCTAGACCACCACACCTTAACCCACGTAAACCTCTAACTCCCGTGCCTAAGCCACAATCAAGCGAGTCCCGTCCGAGACAAGAACATGTAGGTTGAGGGTGCAAAACCCGTTTTCCTTTCTTCTTCCCTCTCGTCATCTTTATCATCTTTTTTTCGTTCTATTATTTTATTATCGCATCTCTAATATCGATAATATTATTAGTATAAAACATTAAAATACTTGTGAATTTGTGTCGAGTGCGAATGATGTCGGGATAAGAAAACCCGAATATACAAGGGTATTGCACCCAGCGTTCCTGGTCGCTTATCCCGACACCCCTAGCACTTGATTATTGAAGCAAGTCAACTTAAACACCAGTTTTTTTTTTTACTTTTGTCCGCATTGTCATCAAACGCATATTTTATCGATTTTCAAAACTATTTTCAAAACGAGTATTTTTTAATTAGGGTCGAAACCCGTTGACGAGGATCCGACATCACATAATCCCTAGGGATTCGTTACGATGTCGGGAAGCCGAAGGAATCAAGTCTTTCAATTCATGTAAAGTGTCAATCTACTAGATTCGATACCAATTCATATTGGATGTCGAATCTAAACGATTTAGTCAAACAACTTAACTAACACGATCTTCGTTGATGCTAAAATAGTTGTCACCTTATTCGATAGAATACGACACTATAAACGCGGAGAAGATCCATGTCGTTTTAGTTAATTTAAACGACTTATATTATTTTCTTGAAGTTATCGCTCTGATATTCCATATCGATTCAATAATCGAATATGGGTATGACGAGTGTCGAAGTCAAGAATCGAGTATAAATCCCACAATATTTATGCCCGATTCAACAAAGTCATCAAATTATCAAAATCAAAAGCAATTTCGAAATTGATAACAAATTGCAAAGCGAACCCTGGTTCGTACAGGGGGCACTCGATCGAGTGCCTAGTCCACTCGGTCGAGTGGCATCCCAAAAACGAGACAGAATGCTATTGTGACAACCACTCGATCGAGTCTCGCAATGACTTGGTCGAGTGGCCGGGCACTCGGTCGAGTTCCTTCATAACTCGATCGAGTGACGTCACGAAACCCGGACAGAAGGCTCTTCAGAGATCCACTCGGTCGAGTCCCTCAATGACCCGGTTCGAGTGGCCCCTTTATCACGTCAAACTGTGAGTCCTACAATATCGTTCGAGTCTCGTTAACGTTTTTTTATGACCTAGGTCAACACGTGTCTAATCTATCACGTGAAACATTACTCTTCAAAACCATGCATCATCTTATTTACATCATTCCATATTATTCTATATTATTCGCAAACCGTTATTATCGTTATACCGTTACTAACAAGTTTGTTATTTTCTTGTTGATTTATTTTCATTGTTTATTTTATTGTACTAAAATGAACTCGCATGCTAAATTTAACTTCGACGTTAGAATTAGTTGCATTAAATCGACATAGAAACCCATTCCATTTTTCGCATGTCTAGGGAACATATTGTTTGCATAACATTTTCATCGATAAACTAACGCGCGTATTGGAAAGTCATTCTATATCTTAGTAGAGGCCGCTAATGTGCGGGCGGGGTTGGGTGTCCTTTGTGGGCTTCCCAACACGTACCCTCACCCCTTACTCAGAACCTTGGTTTCCGGATGCCCGAAACCGTTGGCGCACGAGAGTCATTCAATACACGGTATCCGATAATGTCGGTATCGGTATCAAATGCAAAGAGACGAGCCCAATAAACTCTGACATCGGGCATGGGCCGTATTTTGTATACGGCCTACTACGACATAGAGTGAGTTCAAACGGGCCCGAACGGTCCCGAACTCCCACAAAGTTCGGTGGCGACTCCACTTCGATTTAAATTTCATTTCGATTCATTCTTATATGGAGATTCATTCGCCTCCCCAAACCTGCGCGTGGCCGCGTCGGGGTGGATCTATGTCATGTCCACAATTTGGCGACTCCGCTGGGGATTAACTGTTGCGTGACTTACCATCGGCATCCTCAGGGTGAGACTCGAATAGAAATCGTTTGACTAGTACAATACGCGTCTTAGTTTTACGGTTCATGCATAACCCTATATTTTCCCGGGCCGGTACTTGCGACCGACGTCCCACTATACCGTGATGTACTCCAATATGGATATGTCAAAGGTGTCCATAGTCGATTCGAGTGGATTTTGCGGCACGTTCTAAGCTCAACTCGACTTAGAAAGTCCGTCCCAATCAACATCTAGACTATGCGCACTGGTATAGACCCTTTATAGACCGACCGAGACTTAGTGTAAAGCATACATAGTGTCGTTATAATGCTTGCGTGACTATATGCTACTTGGTTCCCGTGTCGTTCTTTTCAAAACCGTCTTTTTCAAAAATTGCATCTTTTTCAAAAATTGCATCTTTTTCAAACTATCCAATTTCAAAACCCAGGACGTATACCGAATTTAGGACTTATGATTTTACTCAAAATAGCCTATTTCTAGCCGGTATTCTGCCCATTTCAAAACTCGAAAAATATTTTCGAACCATCAAAACCGTGGCCCGATATGTTTTCCGATTTTCTTTCAAAAAATCGGGCCCCTCTACCGTTTTTTTTTTTTTTTTTTTTCGGATTTTTCAAAAATCCTTTTCAAAACCTTCCTCTTCTTAGGACTTCCCGTATTTAGCATGTGTCGGGTCTTGTCGTAAGTCGTCGAAGTCTTTAGCGTCGAAACTCTGTCGATCCTACATCACGAGTTTCTTCCCCATCTCAGTCCGCCTTATTAGACTAAGGCCTGGCCCACCTACGTAGGACATACTCCTACAAAGGAGGGCCCGTATACACAATTGAGTCTAAAATTCTGGAGACATCTCACGTGGACCTTCTTTCGAACAGGACTCGGCCCACCCGCCGAATCCTAAAAAAGGCCCACTTTTCACAAGTCACCCGTCTAGGTGTCTTTTTCGAGTCACTTCCCTTTTCAGTCTTGTTCGGGATGTACTTTCTATTCCGGAATTTGGCTAGTTTCTGATTATGCGGTGTTCTTACAGACGGGCCACCCGAGACCAGACATCAATGCAAGATGGACGAACTGACGGCTGCGATGGCCAAGATCGAAACCCAATTGACTGCCATCCAGACCGACCAAACGACCTTGGCCACCCGTGTGAGTGTCGTAGAGAGGGTAGCCCCTATTGAAGGATTTGAGCCCACTGGGCCCATAGCTGAACTAATCAGCGTTGTTCGCAGGCTCGAAGAACAGGTTCACCTGTCAACGAACAACTCGATCCACACTGAAAATGCTCGTTCCTATTCGCCTTTAAATGACGAGCTACCTGCTAACCTCAACCTCACAGGAATTCCAATGTTTGAGGGTGCTGAAGACCCGGTCCACCACATCCGGGTTTTCAAAGATTTTATGACGGTCAAAGGGGTGAAGTCCACCATGTTTAAGCATTTATTCCCTTCCTCCCTTGAAAAGCATCCCAAGGCCTGGTACTACAGGCTCGATTTCAAGAAATACAAGACTTGGGACGATGTGGCGACTGAATTTGCTCGGAATTACGCTGATAATACCGAGATCCAGACTACAATGCGTACTCTAGAAGTAATGGCCCAAGAGCCCAAAGAAGGGTTCACCAGATATCTCCAAAGATGGCGGGTCGAGAGTGTGAAGCTGGTTGATAAGCCCAGCGAGAAAGTTCTAGTGGAGACTTTTGTCAAGAACCTCCTCCCTTCCTACCGGGTCCATCTCCGGTATGCTGTCATCCCGAATTTTGCCACCCTAATTGAAATGGGTACAAGGATCGAGGACGACTTACGGTTAAAGAGCCTGACTAAGGCCTCTACCAAGGGCTATCAAGGGGCCAGTTCATCTATGAGCAAGCCCACACCTGCAGCTGCAACCCGCAGCATTTTCGATGAGGTTAATTTGCTGGATACCTCATCCAAAAAGAATACTCCAAATCAGGTATTCACGGATACATGGACTACCTATACCTATGCCTTACAAAGGCTATCTTCAAAGGGCCTGATCCAACCGATAGGTCCAACTCCTGAAGTTCCAGTGGAGAAAAGGTCCAAAAGTTACAATGCCCAAGCCTACTGCCAATATCACCGAGGTAATGGACATGACACGGAGAAATGCTGGAAACTAAAACATCTAATCCAAGATCTGATCGAGAATGGGAAAATACCGTTGCCCGGAGACAAGCCGAGTAACAAGGAAAACCCGTTCAGTGCCCATGCTATATTCACGGGAGAGGTAATTGACTGCTCTCACCTCATCTCCCCCTTTATCCCACAAATTCACGGGATATGGTTCGATGAGGAGGAGGATGTTTACCTAGCCAAAGGGGAAGCTGTCCCCATCACTAGTGAAGAGCTCCGAAAAGCTAAGTCCAAGGCCTTAGCCACTAACCACCTCGCCACAGCTGGGCGCTCTACTCCAACAACCGTCACTGAACCTGCCAAGGCGGAATCCTCTCTTGAGGAACCAAGCAACAACACGACTCTGGTCCAACAATTGAAGAGGGTTCGAGCTGACCTAACCATATGGCGACTTCTGGTTAGCTCGCAAGCACATCGGGAAGCACTGACTAAGGCTCTTGATGAGATCAAGGTCGACTCACAGGTTACCCCTACTGAAATGGTAGCCACTATCATGCCCTATCTCAAGGGCAAATCCAAAGAAGAAGGCCCACTCATAACCTTCTCTGAGTCCGATCTACCACCATTTGGGGCCGCCCATAATTTGGCCCTATACATCACGGTCATTTGCCGAGGGAAGTACCTCCCGATGACCCTAATCGATGACGGATCTGCTGTAAATGTCCTTCCCCTAAGGACCGCTAGGGCCCTCGGCATCACAGATGCCGACTATCTCCCGACGGCACAAACTATCCAGGCTTTCGACGGAAGCCCAAAACCGGTTGCCGGGGCCGTTAAGCTGACAATCATAACGGGCCCGATCGAGAAAGAACTGGAGTTCCAGGTTATTGATGTCACCTCGTCCTTCAACTTGCTGCTAGGAAGGCCTTGGATCCACGCGGTCAAGGCCGTGTCTTCTACCCTCCACAGAAAAGTCAAGATGCCGCTTCAGGACGGTGTCATCACACTGGAGGCGACCCTCATTACCGTAGCAAGCTGCAATGCTATGGGCCGGGCCGACCCACGATGATTTGATTTCGTGGGCATGATCGAGGAGGAGTATCTCTTCAGGCCTTACTTCACCACTAGCATCGACACGATGCTACAAAACTTGGGCTACTTACCGGGGGCTACCTAGAGACCATACCTTCTAGCGGGGAAGATTATCGAGGTCCTAAACAATGGCGAATCACAGTTCGGGTTGGGGTATGCTATGACCCCGGAAAACGTGGTCCGGGCCGGTATTCAGAAGGCCACCAACCTCATCAAGGGTACTTACTTAGGCCCTTATAGCCCGAAGTTAACTGACTACTTCCTCACTCCTGTATTCGGAGTTATTCAACTAGGCCTCTACCAACCCACCATCACATATCCCGAGACCAAAACGGCTCGGGAATGCAATTTCATCCCTGATGACATATTCACCCTTGTCCAGGCCGAGTCCAAGGAAGGTGAAAACAACTCCGAGCCCGTGTTGGGGCTTCTATTTGGAGAAGACAAGGCCGTCCCTGCTCCAAAAGATGATTTGATCAACCTGATCCTTTGCAGCAATCGGTTTGACCCAACAAAGCTGATCTCCGAAGTTGGCGCAGACACCGGGAAAAGGGCCTGGAGGAAGGTTGTCAAGTGGACCGACAGCCAAGGAAGGACCTACAAGCTAACCACCGGCAAGGGAGACATGCCGGATACCGAGTCCGAGTCTGAGTCAGAGTCGGAGTCTGAGTCCAAGTCTAGAGGGTCTGGTGCCAGAGTCGAGTCTGTAACCCCTATTTCCTTAGCCACTTCCACTGGAATCCCGGAGCATGTCCCGAGGCCACTCCCTATCCCGCCATTGACCAACGATCAGATGGCCGCTCTTTTCGAGTTGTTCTCAAAATTTACTATTAATAATAACGAAAACCATTCCACTTACGACTTGTCTTATTTCCAAAATTCTTGCAATTTCAAAAATTTTATATGCAATGACATTGAGAAACCCGACGAACAGGTACCTCTGCCTTCGCATCTGATCAAGCAGCTCGAACAAAGGGAATCCCAAGATCTGGTAATTGAAGAAACCGAGTCCATTAACGTGGGAACCACTTTAGAGCCCCAGATGCTTAAGTTGGGCCTATCTTTAGACCCTGAGGAGAAAAAGCAATTCACCGACCTCCTCCAAGAATTCAAGGATGTCTTCGCATGGTCCTACAAGGACATGCCGGGGATAGACCGGGAAATAGCGGAACACCATATACCCATCAAAGATGGGTGTAAATCGGTAAAACAGAAACTCCGAATAATGAGGCCCGAATGGTCCCTCAAAGTCAAAGAAGAAGTCGACAAGCAGTTCAAAGCGGGTTTTATACAAGTGTCTGAATATCCAGACTGGGTCGCAAACATCGTGTCGGTACCCAACAAGGACGGCAAGGTGCGGGTATGTGTGGACTTCCGGGACCTCAATAAGGCTAGCCCAAAAGACGACTTTCCGTTACCACACATCGACATATTGGTGGATAACACGGCTGATCATGCCCTTCTATCATTCATGGACGGGTATGCCGGATATAATAAGATCAAAATGGTAGAAGAAGATATGAGTAAGACCACATTCATTACACCTTGGGGTACTTACTGTTACACCGTTATGCCATATGGGCTCATCAACGCCGGGGCCACTTATCAACGAACCGCCACTACTTTACTACACGATATGATGCACAAAGAAGTGAAGGTTTATGTGGACGACATGATCGTGAAGTCCAAAGACCGAAGTGGGCACATCCCAGCCCTAAGAAAATTCTTTACCCGACTACGCAAATAAAACATGAGGCTAAACCCTCAAAAATGCAGTTTCGGGGTAACATCGGGCAAATTACTGGGCCATATCATTAGCCAACGCGGCATCGAGGTCGACCCAGCTAAAATCAAGGCCATTACCAAGATGCAGCCACCCAAAACCGAAAAAGAAATAAGGGGGTTTCTCGGGAAAGTCCAATATATCAGCTGATTCATTTCAAAACTAACCATGGTATGTGAGCCCATTTTCAAAAAACTGAAGATCGGAGAACGGGTACTATGGGACGATAAATGTCAAGCGGCTTTCGATAAAATCAAGGAAATCCTGTCTGCACCGCCGGTATTAATGCCACCTCAACCCGGTTTGCCTTTGTCGTTATACCTAACAACGACTGAGACAGCCATGGAGGCTATGCTGGCCCAGACAGTTGATTCAGAAGAACGGGCTATTTACTACATCAGTAAAAAGTTCCTAGAATACGAATGCAAGTATACAATGCTCGAGAAAACGTGCCTAGCTTTGGTTTGGGCCACTAAAAAGCTCCGACATTACATGCTCAGTCACGAGGTACATGTATTATCCAAAATGGATCCTATCAAGTACCTATTCGAGAAACCTATCCTCAATGGCAGGATGTCCAGATGGACTTTAATGTTAGCTGAGTTCGACCTCAAGTTTGTACCATTAAAAGCCATCAAAGGCCGGGTAGTAGCCGAATTCCTCGCCGATAGCTTGATATCTGAAGAAGGGCATACCGATACTTGGGCTTTTCCAGATGAAGACATATTCCATACTGACACCGAAACATGAGATTTGTATTTTGATGGGGCGTCCAACTTTCGAGGATTCGGAGTCGGCATTCTATTAATATCACCGAAAGGAGAGCATACACTGTTATCCATCAAATTGGACTTTGATGTGACTAACAACACCGCCGAGTATGAAGCATGCATTCACGGGTTACAAGCCGCCGCCGATTTAGGAGTAACAAACCTCCGGGTCCACGGTGACTCATCCCTAGTCATCAATCAAGCCCTCCAAAAATGAAAAACTCGGAACGCCAATCTCGTGGCTTACCAAGCGCGAGTAAGGGTTCTTGAGAAACAATTCCAAAAGGTAGAATATATCTATCTACCCCGAGAGGAGAATCAATTTGCAGATGCACTTTCCAAATTAGCATCCCTGCTAAATATACCGGAACACCTTACTAGCATGCCGATCTGCGTTGAAGGACGGTCCGAGCCGGCCTATATCTACGCCATCCAGGATATCGAGATAACTGACCCAGAACCTTGGTATCAGGCCGTCCTAACCTACTTGACATCGGGAGAATATCCCCACCGGACCAAGAAAGCCCTGCGAAGATTGGCAACCCAATTCGTTAGTACAGACGACGGTCAGTTATACAAGAAGACCGCACAAGGGGCTCTCCTCCTGTGTATCGATAAAGTGCAGGCCGAAAAGGTTATGCCCGAGGTGCACGATGGTGAAAACGGTCCGCATATGAACGCCCATATGCTAGCCCGAAAAATCATGAGACTCGGGTATTACTGGGACACCATGGAAACGGACTGCCAATTATATGTCAAACACTGCCATAATTGCCAGATCTTTCCTAATGTACAACACATGTCGTCTTCCCTATTATATACCATCACATCACCATGGCCATTTTCAACATGGGGTATTGACATAATTGGAAAAGTCAACCCATCCGGGATGGGAGGTCACTGTTTCATCTTAGTGGTCATCGACTACTTCACCAAGTGGGTCGAAGCCGAGTCATACCGGATCTTGAATGCCAAGCATGTTGCCAAATTCATCCAAAACAAGATCATATGCCGATACGGGATCCCACACGAATTTATTAGTGATCACGGGACCCATTTTCAAGCTGAAACTGTTGCATCGCTAGCAAAATATAAAATTCAAAGGCATACATCCTTGCCTTACCGTCCTCAAACAAACGGAGCGGTAGAGGCGGCTAATAAAACAATTGTCACCATACTTAAAAAGATGGCTGAGAATTACCGAGATTGGCCCGATAAAATACCTTTTGCCCTTTGGGGGTATCGGACGTCAATTCGCACCGCAACCGGAGTTACCCCGTATTACTTGACATACGGAATGGAAGCGGTCCAACTGGTCGAGCTAGAAGTACCATCCCTAAGGATTTTACTGGAGAGCCAAGTGCCGGAAGCAGATTGGGTACAAGTCCGATACGATTCGCTAGTTCTTTTGGACGAACGGAGGTCCCGGACCCTCAACAATATCCAAATATATCAAAAGAGGATCCAACGGGCTTTCAACAAAAGAGTTAGGCCCAAAAATATCAAAGAAGGGGATCTGGTTCTAAAGTCCGTACGGGCCCTACTACCGGTTGACCCAAGAGGAAAATTCAAACCTAATTGGGTCGGGCCGTATTTGGTAAAGAAGGTCCTATCAGGAGGAGCGGTGATGCTGACAGACTTGGACGGGAACGAATTCGTCAACCCAACCAACTTGGACCAGTTAAAGCGCTATTACCCATAAACCCTATCTCAATGTCATTTGCAAAAGTTTATAAAAATTCGTCTTTTTATAAATTTTCAAAAATTATAGACAAGACAATGAGCTAGGATTATTCATCCTACTGTCGCACATCTTGAACTAATAGTCTTGGTGTATTTCGAAAATTGCAAAAAAATCTAAGTTTGAACTACGTTTGGTTTGATTCCGCTAATTGTGGATACGTAGGCAACCCCTCAAAAGGGTACAACCAATGCAATGAACAAAAAGACGGAAACGGTATTCACTAATATGTCTTTTATTAAAAACCCGATAGACTCGGGAAATCCAAAATTACACCACACACACCAAAAAAAAAAACGCCAAAAACGGCAATCATAAAAAAAAAAAAACAACACCACAAAAATAGTAGTAATATTTAAATTATAAAACTAAGGAGGCTAGTGTTCATGCATTTTGCCCTTTCCCTTATCCTTTGGGTCCCGTGGAGCCCGATGTCGTCGGGGCGGGGGCGAGCGTTCTCGAATCACAAGGGGAACCTCCTTAGCTCGAACCCGTTTCTTCGACAACGGGTCTTCTGCCATTGTCACCGGTCCAAGTCTAGCCCGCACGTGCTCGGGTAATCTATCTCGCGGGCCAAGTCGGTCCCGCACCGCCAGTCTTGGGCCAAGTCTCCTTTCCAAGTCAGTCTAGGGGCTCACCTTCCCCTATGCACCTCTAGCACTAGACCCTTCGCCTTGAGTCCTAGTCTTCTTCTTTTGACCTAACATAAGACGGACTATGGTAGCGGGAGTGTCGCCTTCTTCAAAAAAGCCCCTATTGTCTTTAACTTGCTCCCTTCGCAGCAGGTCAAAAGCCTCATCAACCTTCAAAGCAGCTCGGGCCTTTGCGGAATCAGCTTTGGTCCACTTCACATAAGAATCTGAAACCCAGATTGAATGAAGAGATTTGGGGATGGGCCAAGTGTGCCGGGTATACCATCTTTGCATCCAAGTATCGCACATCACATCCGTCAGTTGGGTAGATTCACTCACAACTGCTTCAACTTCAGGGATTCTTTGGGTCCAATCATACTGCCTTAGTATGCGATCCGGGTAGAGATGAACTGTCTGCCAGAAAGACAAGATTACTTGATAACGAGCTTTGTCCCTCGGATCCAAGCCAGTCCAAACATAAATGGGCCACCACGGCACTACCCATCGAACCAACGGACCGCTGTGAAAAGACAACACATCATCCCAATACTTCTGAGTAATCTGGCGAGAAAAGTCTATAGCCCGCCTCCTTGTCATCACCTGATTATGACGATAGCTGCTCGCGTCAAGTGGAGGATCTATCACTGATAACCTCTCATATAGCCAAATCTGGAAAAAGGAAGCGAAAATATGAGTTCCCGGGACGAAACAGGCGTCCGCCTAAAGGCACTCGACCGAGTGCCTAGGGGTCACTCGATCGAGTGGTACCTCTGGAAACGAACAGGGGGCTTTTTACGAGAGTACTCGGTCGAGTGCCAGGGTGACTCGATCGAGTGCCCACTGCAGCAAAAAAATCGCGAAAAAAAAAAATCAAAAATCGGGAAATTGGGAAAAATAGAAATTCGAAAGTAACATACTTGCAGTAAACGGGTACTCCCGGTCAAGCGGATTGAAAAATCCCTCTTACGGTTGTCTAGGCCTTGGATAATTTCACCCGTGATAAGCCAAGCCGGACTATGCTCCGTCTCCATCAGATCAACCACGGTCAAGAGGCGGGCGTTACCCATGCATGACAATAAGTCCATATGGCCTTCAAAAGCATAAACGTGAAGCATACAAAAAGAAAAGGCCCTACGGCTGTGAATTGATCTCACCCGGACATCATGCGGGTTCATAAAATTCTTGGCCAAATCAATCAAGGAAATATGGCCATCCTCCATCATGCGAGATACCTCATTATGGGAGAGTCCTAAAAATTCCCGCAGCTTTCTCCTTGGGTCATAGACCGAATAAGGTATGGCAGGTCGGAGTATCGGGTTCCACCTCCCACAACAGCAATCTCCTCGGGTAAGGGGCAAACTTCTCCTCGAGGAAAAGCAAAGACATGATATGTATCGTCCCAATAGGACAGACAAGCATCAAGAAAATAACGGTCAACTTGCATCTGACGGAATGGGTACAAGTGTACAACTGAGTAATACCCGTCTGATGAAGAGTCACCCTATCTGTGTCCCTAAAGCATCGGGACCATTCTTGCAGCATCACGGTCAATCGATCGATCCCCATTGGTCAAAATTCTTGAAAGGAATAAAGAAACTTTCTTTTTGAGAAGGAGTGATTTGTGAGGAAGTTGTGAAGAAAATCAAAGACAAGGGAGGGGTATTTATAGCATTAATTCCACCACCCTCTTTCCAAGTTTCCATATCTTCCTTACACAAAAGTTTCTTAGCTAATTCTAACGGGATCAACATACAGGCCTCGTCTCGAGATTCCCTAATCTTAGCCCGGAGATAGTCATCCCGAACTTTCCTAAATTTCTTTGGAGTCAAAAAATTCAAAAAAAAAATATTCAAAAAAATAAATTTCAAAAATATTTTTTCCCCAACGCGAGTCATATTTGTTTCACCTACGTGTTGCATGCAAAACTTTATGTAACTTATACAGGTACAATTCGAGACCGCGGAATTCACATATCTCCCCAGCGGAAAGCCCAAGGCGGCATTTTTCACGGGATGGGCCCACATATAGGCGCACCCGGGACTTACGCGACAAGTCCAAATTCCCCACGGAGTTATTATCATCAGCTCAGGTATGACTTCTATCTTATGGCTGGCGAGCCCTTCACGCAAGTCTAATGGACTATAAACGACCCGATCGGAAGTCTGCCAGGTCTTAATCCTCGATTGGCCTGTTAGCTACTCTGACTTTCGCCTTGTCCAAGCCTCAGTCAGAGTGGGGGCTCTATAGACACCCACATTTAGACATTAGGTGTCTATAGCAGTTTCCAAAGAACACTCGATGATGATCGGATGCAAACGTGTTTCTACGCGCTCGGATATGGGCTCGAAACCATTGATTGCTGGCTAAGGCCCTTTACGGAATACAAATCTCACAAAATTGACCTCAAATTCAGACCCAGCGGGTCGTTTCCAATCAAACAAGACTAATTTGGATCAAAACCGACACCGGGAATAAAACCGACTTTTAGCGATTGGGTCAAACCCCGGTCAAAGCCGTTCCGAGACACAAAAAACAATCACTCAAACATTAAAAGTCCAATCCAAATACAAAACCCACAAAATGCCTAACCCAAGGTCCAAAGGCCCGGACCTCTCACCCCAGCTGACCCACTCGATCGAGTGGGCCCTCAAGTGAGCCCGACTGGGCCACTCGACCGAGTTAGCCGTTACTCGGTCGAGTAACCCTAGACGGGGGGCATAGAAATGCCGATATAAGCACCCCCTTGCATGCAAAATTGATCATCTTTTTTCACCATAATCAAACCCTAAAAACCTTAATCCTATACACACAAACCCTAACCCTAGCAACTAGGAATCCAAACCCTAGACCACCACACCTTAACCTACGTAAACCTCGAACTCCCGTGCTTAAGCCACAATCAAGCGAGTCCCGTCCGAGACAAGAACATGTAGGTTGAGGGTGCAAAACCCGTTTTCCTTTCTTCTTCCCTCTCTCGTCATCTTTATCATCTTTTTTTAGTTTTTTTATTTTATTATCGCATCTCTAATATCGATAATATTATTAGTATAAAACATTAAAATACTTGTGAATTTGTGTCGAGTGCGAATGATGTCGGGATAAGAAAATCCGAATATACAAGGGTATTGCACCCAGCGTTGCCGGGAGCTTATCCCGACACCCCTAGCACTTGATTATTGAAGCAAGTCAACTTAAACACCAGTTTTTTTTACTTTTGTCCGCATTGTCATCAAACGCATATTTTATCGATTTTCAAAACTATTTTCAAAACGAGTATTGTTTAATTAGGGTCGAAACCCGTTGACGCGGATCCGACATCACATAATCCCTAGAGATTCGTTACGATGTCGGGAAGCCGAGGGAATCAAGTCTTTCAATTCATGTAAAGTGTCAATCTACTAGATTCGATACCAATTCAATAATTGGATGTCGAATCTAAACGATTTAGTCAAACAACTTAACTAACACGATCTTCGTTGATGCTAAAATAGTTGTCACCTTATTCGATAGAATGCGACACTATAAACGCGGAGAAGATCCATATCATTTTAGTTAATTTAAACGACTTATATTATTTTCTTCAAGTTACCGCTCTGATATTCCATATCGATTCAATAATCGAATATGGGTATGACGAGTGTCGAAGTCAAGAATCGAGTATAAATCCCACAATATTTATGCCCGATTCAACATAGTCATCAAATTATCAAAATCAAAAGCAATTTCGAAATCGATAACAAATTGCAAAGCGAACCCTGGTTCGTACAGGGGGCACTCGATCGAGTGCCTAGTCCACTCGGTCGAGTGGCATCCCAAAAACGAGACAGAATGCTATTGTGACAACCACTCGATCGAGTCTCGCAGTGACTCGGTCGAGTGGCCGGTGACTCGGTCGAGTGGCTGGGCACTCGGTCGAGTTCCTTCATAACTCGATCGAGTGACGTCACGAAACCCGGACAGAAGCCTCTTCAGAGATCCACTCGGTCGAGTCCCTCTATGACCCGGTCGAGTGGCCCCTTTATCACATCAAACCGTGAGTCCTACAATATCGTTCGAGTCTCGTTAACGTTTTTTTATGGCCTAGGTCAACACGTGTCTAATCTATCACGTGAAACATTACTTTTCAAAACCATGCATCATCTTATTTACATCATTCCATATTATTCTATATTATTCGCAAACCGTTATTATCGTTATACCGTTACTAACAAGTTTGTTATTTTCTTGTTGATTTATTTTCATTGTTTATTTTATTGTACTAAAATGAACTCGCATGCTAAATTTAACTTCGACGTTAGAATTAGTTGCATTAAATCGACATAGAAACTCATTCCATTTTTTGCATGTCTAGGGAACATATTGTTTGCATAACATTTTCATCGTTCAACTAACGCGCGTATTGGAAAGTCATTCGATATCTTAGTAAAAGCCGCTAATGTGCGGGCGGGGTTGGGTGTCCTTTGTGGGCTTCCCAACACGTACCCTCACCCCTTACTCAGAACCTCGGTTTCCGGATGTCCGAAACCGTTGGCGCACGAGAGTCATTCAATACACGGTATCCGATAATGTTGGTATCGGTATCAAATGCAAAGGGACGAGCCCAATAAACTCTGACATCGGACATGAGCCGTATTTTGTATACGGCCCACTACGACATAGAGTGGGTTCGAACGGGCCCGAACTCCCACAAAGTTCGGTGGCGACTCCACTTCGATTTAAATTTCAATTCGATCCATTCTCATATGGAGATTCATTCGCCTCCCCAAACCCGCGCGTGGCCGCGTCGGGGTGGACCTATGTCATGTCCACAACTGAGCTAAACATTTTGTTAATTTTATTATATTTAGCCTTCTAAAATTTTGCTCTTAATGCCTGTAATCATGAGATATATGTTAGATAATTCTAAATTTTTAGATTGAATAATAATCTAACATTTTGTTGCTTACGCTTATTAGCTACATCTTTAGAACGATATTTCATCAATTATCTAAAATGCAAACAAGCATGGAGAGATCGTAGACTCATTTAAAAAAGAATGAGCAGACCTGCTTACCCAGACTGAAGTATACCCATACCAGTGGTGTCGTGCAGAACTATTAAGGCAGCGGCCGATGATTAAACGTAGCAAAATAAACATTATGGAAATCAACAAAGATACAGGATAAGAAGACAATTACATAGTCCAATGCAAAATCAACATGCATGAACTTAATCAAGAACCGATCATAGACTTTCTGTATATATGATAGAAATTGCTGGAAGAGAATGGATAACTTAGCTTTAATTCACCAAAAAGCTCATCGATCTTCATATAGTTGTTGATAAATACCCAGATCCGATAAGTCCCCATTACCAAATCCCCGCAACTTCATGCGAATTTGAATAAAAATCAAGCAGTATCAGTGGAACAAATCCGAATTCGAGCAAGTTAATGCACACATGAACGAATTCGAGCGGAATCAAGAAAATCAGATAAATATGAACAAATTTGAGAAAAATTGATGAAACTCGGCTGAACATGAAACAAATTCGAGCAAAATCAAGCAGAATTAGATGGACATGAACAAACTCAAGTCAATTGAAGCATAATTAAATGAAAATAAATAACTTCGAACAAAAATTGAATGTGTTAATATCGAAAAACACTCATTTACATGTAAAATCAAATACAAATTCAAAAGAAAAACATGTTTAAATCAACATATAACTTCATCAAATCAATTAATGGGGAATTATTTAGTGATTAACTCGATTGCGCATTCTCGGTGAAGTCGATCATATTATTTGGATTAACCCAGAATTGGGTATTAGGGTTTTTCTTTTGTTTCTGTCGGATATTAATAGGATTTTTATAGAGATATTAAGGATGGAAAAGAATATTTCACCTGAGATATGGAGGTAGAAGAACGACGACGATAGAGGACCGCAACCATGGAGTTGAAAGATGAAGATAAAGATATTAGGGACACAGATATCTAGGGTTTTAAAATTGAGAGTGGTAGGTAGAATTGTAGATTAAAGGCGATAGAAGAAAACCGCTATTGATGCTACGATTTGGACTCCGCAACACTATTAGACGTTCCTAATTGATTTTTCAAAAGATAGTAAACTTTGACTCGATTAATTGATTATCATTATAATAATCACATGATAAAAATATGATTTAAAACATACTCCGTATTTTTTTTTATAATAATATGATTATCAAAGAAATTTTGAAAATAAATAATAAATACTCCCTCCCCTTCTTTTATATGAGAAAATTAATAAGGGTGGACTGAAATGTGGATGAAAATGAAAGTGAAAAAAGAAAGTGGAGTCGTGAATAATAAGGATCACAAAAGACGTACTAAAAAAGAAAGTGGACAAATAATAGAGAATTATCAAAATAGAAAATGTGTACGATTATAGAGGAGGGGATGAAGTATTTTTTACTTCAAATTTTGTGAAATTTTAATCTAGAATATGAAATAATATTTTTTAATTACCTAATTTCGGCTCGGGTGGGTTCTGTTCCAAAAATATTTGCGTTTTAGAGGTCATAACGTATATTATAGGTCTTCTTCTTTTTGTATGGATTGTGTCAAACACATACGGAGTACTATACACGTACTCATTTCGACGTCATATGTCGTTATACTTAGGACATCTGCATTTATTGTACACTCTCCGAAATTGTTATTTACCTACATACTCACGTGAGTTCTTTACCTTCGATATTGAACACACTATAATAATCATATGGGTCAATATTCATTTCATTTACGTTATTTTAAGCCAATATCATCTTTCCGTTCACCCTCATATGCCTTTTTGATGCAAAAAAACGCGTCAACCCCGTCAATTTTCACGGGTACTACACTTTATTTCTAACTTTCTATTATTTTCAAAAATGTTCAGAAACCCGTGACGTGTCACGGG
The DNA here is from genome assembly GCA_958450325.1 of Agrostemma githago. NCBI lineage: Eukaryota > Viridiplantae > Streptophyta > Magnoliopsida > Caryophyllales > Caryophyllaceae > Agrostemma > Agrostemma githago. Next base: position 71,639,762 of record OY288247.1, on the reverse strand, counting down.
TATTACACTAGTTATACTAATATAATACTCTCTCCTTATTTTCTTCCCCAAAAAGAAAGGGGGAGAAAAATAGGCAATCGGAGGAAGTATGCATTATTAACTAAATTATTAATTTTTTAAATTTTTTGCCATGTGACATCTTTAATACAATTTTTTTTTTTTTTGCAAGAAAAAGTTATGTCTCTTTATTCTTCCATAAAGGGAACAAAAAAGAGGCTAGTTCTTACAAAACACAAACCCCTATCGGAATACAACCACACCTTACAAACTTAGGAGACTTAAATCAATTCCTCTACTCCGTAGCCTAGAAAAAACTTCGAACTTAATCAATTTTACTAGCCTACTACTCGGCCTTACAGCATTCTGAAAAATTATGACATTCCTCTCTACCCATATGTGATACACAGTGGCAGCCAACGCATGACAATACCATCTATGTTTCCAATGCTTCCTCCGTTGCCTATTCCAGCTCCATTTCATCTCCTTTTGCAGTTCTTCACCTCTACCCCTTATCCGTAGCCAAATCTTCACTTGCTCCCAAACCTGCATTGAGTAAGAACATCTGAAAAAAAAATGTTTGTGATCCTCATTTGCATTACAGCAAAGAACACATCTATTAATGATTGTCAACCCCCTCTTTCTCATGTTATCAATGGTAGCAAGCTGTTCTTGTGCTGCCAAAGCAGTGATTACACCATGTTTAGGGATAACCATCTGCCCTTGCACCAACTTTAGCCATCTCTGTTTGTGATGTGGTAGCCGAAACCAATTATATGCAATCGTGGACTGAAACCTGCCATTCTCCTGCCACCCCTGCAATAATTTCCGAGCATCAGACACATTCCCCACCCGTTCAATCATTTCATTCCTTACCCTGATAATACTTTTCATCGTAGCTGTATATTTCTCATGCATCTGTATCTCCCAAATCGTTTGCACCCCCAAAATATAATGTCTAATCCAATTGGTCCAAATACCATCCTTATTCTGCTCAATCTTCCATATCCAGTTGCTGATGCAAGCCTTATTCCAAGCCTCAATCTCAATGATTCCAAATCCTCCTTCCTCCCAAGGGGCACATACACTGCTCCACGCTTTGAAACTCATTTTCCTTTTCTCCACAACACCTGTCCAGAAATACGACCTGCAATATTTGCTAAGACGGATTAGAACATTATGTGGAAGTAAAGTATTTGCACTCCAATAGTTAAGCATCCCGAATATGACTGAATTGATCAGTTCAGTTCTGCCCGCATACGTCAGACTGTGCGCAGACCACCCATTCAATGCAGTTTGAACCTTGGAGAGCAGACCCGAATAATGCTCCATCCTATTCGTCACAGAATTGAGTGGCAGCCCCAGATATTTACATGGGAAAAACCCTTGTTTGAATCCAGTTCTCTCGAGTATTAGGTCCTTAACTCCTTCTTGAATTCCCCCAAAATATATATCCGTCTTCTCCTTATTCACTCTCAACCCAGACAGCCCCTCAAAATGACTAAGAGTCCTCATAACTGCCATGACGGAAGGTACATCTCCTCTCATGAAAACTATCAAATCATCCGCGAAAATCAAGTGATTCAAATTAAGTTGCCTACACTTGGGATGATAAGAAACTTGTGACATCGAGTTAATCTTTCTAAGATATCTAGACAGCACCTCCATGCTAAGCACAAACAAATAGAGAGACAGAGGGTCACCTTGACGAACCCCACTCTGCCCCTTAAAGAAACCATTAGAAGATCCATTCACCTTAATGGAGAACCAAGAACCCTGAATACAAGTGTTAATCCAATTAATAAATTGATCAGGAAAATTGAATTCTCGCAACATGTTATCTATAAACTCCCACTGAAGCGAGTCAAATGCCTTTCGGAGATCAATCTTCATAAGGCATCTTGGTGTTAGGAATTTCCTATTATAATTCTTAATAAGTGACTGAGAAATAGCAACATTTTCGTGAATACTTCTACCCTGAACAAACGCGGCTTGCTCCTGTCCCACCAGCTTACAAATCACCCTCTTGAGCCTATTAGTAATAAGTTTACTAATGGTTTTATATAAAACAGAGCAGCAGGACAATGGCCTATAATCCAAAACTGACAAACAAACTTGTTTCTTAGGCACCAAAGTAATAATTGTAGTATTAGCTTGCTTCACCAATTTCCCGGAATCAAAAAATTCTTGTACAGCTGCACAGAAATCCTCCTTTATGATGCCCCAAGCAGACTTGAAAAATCCCGACGAGAATCCATCTGGTCCAGGACTCTTAGAAGAACCAATAGAGAAAACAACTCTCCTAATTTCATCCTGATCTGGCTTCATCAATAACGTATCCCAATCATCTCTACTAACAACACTACCCCCTCCCATACTAGCTTTGTCAATAGGAACCACATCCGATTTAGTACCCAATAATGACTCATAATATTCCACAAATCCCGCTGCAACATCATCTATTCCTTCCCTTTGAATTCCATTACAATCCTCAATAACTCCAATAACTTGTTGTAGGCGCCTCTCCTTTATTCTAGAATGGAAAAAAGAAGTGGCAGCATCATCCTTAGCAATCTTCTCCATTTTTGCTCTCTGTTGCATAATGCTTTGCTCTGCACTCCTAAGAATATTCAAATTTTCAGTAAGCTCCCTTTCCTTTTCAACAAGCAAATCAGACCCATTCCTCTGCAATTGCTGCTGACAGTTCTGAATTTCCTTATCAAGTTCCTTAATTCGCTGCCCTATATTTGAGTAGCTTCGCTTGTGCATCTCCTTTAAAGCTACTTTAACATTTTTAAGCTTACTAAAAAGCTTATATCCTGCTGTACCATGGACTCTCTTCTGCCAGGCACCATAAATAATACTCTTATACTCAGGATGATTGACCCAACAATTCAGAAAACTGAATCGACGATGAGTCCGACTTCCTTTATCCACCTTCACCACTAGAGGAGAGTGGTCCGACACTCCCGGAAAAAGAATATGAGTAAAGGAATCAGGAAAATTAGTTATCCAGTTAGAATTAACTAACACCCTATCCAACCTCGTCCACACCCTATCCTTAACATCTTGTTTGTTAGTCCAAGTGTATTCACATCTTTAATACAATTTTTATTATACTCTATTCTATATTTTATGTTTATTAAATTTTTAATTTATTATATTGCTTATTATTTTATCAAAATCTTTTCATTTTTCTTTATTATTAAATAACGTTTTTTTTTTTGCCATAAACTTTTCATTTTCCTTGTAGTAAAATGGTGTAATAATTTTTTTTAGAATAAGAATCTGCATTTTTTTTTTTTTTTTTTACAAAATTAGTGCCTGTTTGCTATTTTATTCTTAACCCATTTAGAATTATTACATTATTAATTTATTTTATAACAAAAATAAGATGAAGCATCTACATCGACGGTATAATTTCATGTCCACATTCTATTGTCCGATTCAATAAATTTATGTACTATAATATTGACAATGACCACTTTTATGTATTTCATATTTTCTAAAATTGACGCAATAATTGGTCAAAAATATATTAACATTACAAAAATTGAAACAGATAAACCCGTTAATTTCACGGGACACATACCTAGTTTATTAGCTTAAATAGCTAGTGTTTAAAGGGATTGAAAGTATTACTCATATCAACAAAGTGCGGTTGATCTTTTGTTAAGAAACAGGCGACTGGAGAGACGGTTGCCAGCGTTGGCGATTGCCCTGTCCCAATTGGCGACTCACTGGCGGTCGCCTTAATGTGTCACTTTGCAGAAACTTTTGACGCATATCTTCAGTTGGATTCATAAGAATGTCAATTGGATTCGAACCGAGGAAATATTAGTATCTTCGATAAATTTATTTTCACTCTTATAAGTCCAGCTCAGCTTCTTAAGTCCAACTTAGCTCTAATAAATTCAAATCCACTCTTATAAGTTCAATTCACTTCATGTCTTGAGGTTTGTGAAATGTGATCAAAATCCAACCAAAGTGACCCCAAAAGGTTTGGAAGGGAACTTTCAGGTTGACTTGAGGAGTTTTGGCACAAAGCATGGTTCTTTCTCTTCTTTGTTACGGAGTATTTTTTTTCTCATTGCTCGTGAATTCCGAGCATGGAATACAATCTCCAAAAGCCAAGGCTCCGACTAATACACAACCAAACTCAAAAACTCACAATAGCGAGTCCAAATGAAATCCGACAAAATATGTTAATTATAACCAAAACCGAGATTATAAACATGAGAAACCAACTATAAGTCTATAACCAACCTATTAACTAACCTAATATTGAATCAATCAACATGATATAAACCTAAATTTGGGATGTCTCAATCCCGGACACCAGTTGATAAATAAAACTGTGCCAACCCCAATATGACAATTATATATTTTAGATCATGAAACGAAAACATAATCCTAAAGAACGAAAAAAGATTCTAAAGACAAGGAAAAAAAACTTCACTGAAATGAAGAAAACAACCGAAAACAGGGTTGAGAAATCTTTAGTCAAGGTACAATGACACTTGCTTTGTCATTGTGTATGGAAGCTTCAGTCTCCAATCCCTCTGTTTACGGTTCATTGGCCTTCCTTTGCTTGCAGGATCCCTGTTTGCTTTGACATTAGCCAGTTTCCATATGCAATCCTCTGTTTCTGTCTCAATTGAGTCAAGGAGAAATACTCCCGTCTTTACATTGGTTCTGCCTTCTTCAACATATGAAACCAGCATGGGTAAATCTTTGAATCGATTCAGGTCATCGGGAACCATCAGCAAACGGTTCGCCCCTGGAGAGGATACCTTCAAACACAAATGAATTTTGAGCGTCACATCTTCATTTTATTTATTGTATATAGAACAGCCTCATAACAGGGAACAGGCTTAAGAGGCAAATAAAAAAAACCTCGTAAATAAACAAACTACTACGGAGTACTTCGTATTATACATAAATGGAAAGCATATTTTAAGTAGAAAATTATTAAACTTCAATATATCCGTCTTGACTCACCTATTCTATCAGGTTATAAAATTATATTCTGCATTAAATAAAAAATCCTAGCTAGAAATGTTTTGGACCTATTCTTTATTTGAGCGGGTCTGACTTCATGCTATGAGACCCTTTCAGGCAGTGTATAGGACAGTATATGGAAGAAGATTGAACTGACCCGTCAAATATACACAACTCACCTGAACACCAAGATCTTTTGGTATCATCCCTTTTGATCCTTCTTCGTCTAAGCGATCCTGGTATTCTCTATTATACCTTTCTATCACATCCAGGTCGGGGCAGCCATACCTTAAAGTGCAATCATAAGTGCACACAGTAACCATACCATACTAAAACCAACAGAGATCAACATGCAGATACGGTCTGTAAGGGATGCAGACAGAGTTATTTCAAAATTCAGGAGTGTCGACTGTTGATAAACAATGACGGGGTAACCATACCTTAAACTGCAATCATAAATGCACACAGTAACCATACCATACTAAAACCAACGGATATCAACATGCTGTAAGGGATGCAGACTGAGTTATTTCAAAATTCAGGAGTGTCGACTGTTGATAAACAATGTCGGGGTAACCATACCTTAAATTGCAATCATAAATGCACACAGTAACCATACCATACTAAAACCAACGGATATCAACATGCAGATATGGTCTGTAAACTGACATTTTTTAGAATTCAGGAGTGTCGACTGTTGATAAACAAGAACAGAAGCCAGTTCGACCCTAGGCAACTATGTTACATGGACTATCAAATATTTTTGAGTAGTAGCTGTATGCCACACATGGGGAGGGGCACATGACAAAAATAGAGGGAGAATTAACTTGTATATAAAGCTTTCGTAGGATATACTAATATATACTACCTCCATTTTTTTGTTTTCTTCCCACTTCCCTATTACTCTATGTTAGGAGTATTTTAATGAAGTGGGAAGAAAATAGGAAAATGAAGGGAGTAGGATTTTAAGCCTTACTCTCATGATTCACTCAATTTCAATTTACAAACTCTTCATTTCTCAAACTTTATAAACTCCTTGTGTACTTTTGTTTTGAAGATGTGCCCACACACCCTTATCCTTGTTCAAGACTAGGGCTCGAGTCTACAAAGTTGATAAATGCTGAAACCGGCACTAAGATATGTGATAACCAATTTCAGGGAGCCTTAATTCATGCTTGATGCTGTCAATAGCATTTCTCTAACTACAAAAGTTGGTACCCCTCAAACAGTTCTGAAAAATTCAAATGTGGCAACAGTCTATGAAGACGAACTTCAAGTGCATGACGACTATGCTTCAAAAAGTGATGGGGTACCATGTAGAAATCTCAAAAGCACAAGGGTATTATTACGTAGAAAATACCAAATTTTTAGGAACAAGAATAGCTCGAGACTTTGCTTCTGGCTTCAAATGATTTAAATTAATACCAATATCAGGGTCGTTCACAGCAATGCACTACAAGTATGTGTCTTTAGACAGCTCCAATCCTCCAAACAGGGTGGTAAGATTGAGTATCTAGAGACGAAAGTCATAATGAAAATGAAATTAAGAAGACAATTTTACAGGAGAGAAGACATACTTATTTGTGATTTTGTCAAGCCTCATGTAAATATAGCCACGGGGTGAAATCTTAAAAGCGAACAATTTTATGTCATCACCATATTGCAGCAGAACTTGACGAGCTATAGATAGAACCTTTTCACCCCAAGCAAGATTATGAAGAACGATTCCACCACCAGCACCTCCATCTCCATACTAAAATAACACGATGATGCGTATACATCAGAAGTTGGCAGTAGTAACAAACAATGTTTGAATAATTGAAATGCAAGTACAAAGAACCCAATTACAGTGAAATGATTAAGAAGAAGAGAGCATACCTCCGGATCGCTGTCGTCCTCTTCTTCCCATTCCGGATCGTCGTCATCCTCATCTGTCCCACTTTCAGAAACGTTCTGCCATCTCACTACAGAATAAAAAATAAATATAATTACTCGTATTAATTTTCCCAATGAAATCGAGATATCTTGTATATACATATGCAGCAACCCAAGGAAAAGGCAAGAAACCAATCACTTGACTTGGAGGAAATGAGGATTGCAGTGAGATACTCTGTCCCCCCTCCATACATTCTTGGACACATATTTGATATCCTCTTAAACATAGAATTCGCGTGAAGAATTGAAGAGGACAATGAAGGTAGGTAATTTGTTGGGCAAACCCTAAATTAATGGAGTAATTGATGAAAGAATTGGAAAGATGAAAGGGTAAAGTTATAGTACCTTGAGTGGTGAGATTGGGAGGTTGAGAGGTGGTGAAAAAACGAACAAGGGTTGAAGAAGCAAAGGGATTGGCATTGGATGAAAATGGCGAAGGGTTTAAGAGGGGTTTATGAGAGAGTGAAGCCAAAGACGAAGACGAAGGAAACCGTCGCCGCAGTAGTCTCTGCTGCGTTGTGTAACTGTATGCTTTCTTCACCACACTCTGCAAATTCTTCATTCTTCTCCTTTGCAAACCTTGGAGCCTCGGGGTAGGGAAGTACGAACCTGGAAACTTCTTTTAGAAGACTACCACTTTGGAGTAGTCTTCTTTGGAATTGATGGGCTGTTGATTTAAGTCATTTAACAGGACTGTGCACAGGTCCTCGACCGGACCGGACCTTGGACTCGGACCCGGAATCACATAATTAGACGGACCTGGACCTGTATTCTGAAAAAACCGGTCCTGACCCGGACCGGACCTGATTTCAAAATCACCCCCAAATTATACAGTAAGTTAGTAATTCTCTGGAATTTGACAAAGACAAAGATAATGCAAATCGATATCAAAGTAGAGTAAAAAAGAAACGGAAGAACAGTACACAATAATAAAACAGAGAGAAGAAGAAAGAAATGTTCACTGTGTGTTGGACGAAAACCAGTGAGACTCCGGCGAGACCTCCTCACACAATCGAAATCAAAGACGTCGCGTTTCTGTGTGACACAATCGAAATGCTGCGTTTCCGGCGAGAGTTCCCAGAAAACCGGCCGGCAAGAGGGAGGTTATGGAGTGTGACTGTGTGTCTCTGTGAGGACTGAGGAGGGGTTAGAGTTTCCGTATGATGAGGAGCGTATGAAGATGAAGAGCGTATGATGGGTCATGGGATTGATGGGCTGTTGATTTAAGTCATTTAACTCGAAGATTCGAAGCCCATTTAAAAAAAAAAAACAGGTCTTTCAGGTCTGGACCGGAAAATTCCGGGTTCGACCCGGTCCAGAGATGAAACCGGAAATGATGATTTTGATGGACCTGGGACTGGACCTGTTTTAAATTATTCCGGTTCCGGTCTTCATTATACAGGTCCGGTCCGACCCGGTTTTTGTCAGTCTTACTTTGGACCTGACCCGCTATTTTTTTTAACTAACTCCCTCCTATTTCAAAAATCTTCCCTTTGATTTTGGTTAAGAAAGTAAGAAGGAAATATTATATTATTAAAAATATTATGATGTATTGGAAAAAAGTTGGAAAGAGAAATATTAAAGTATTAATTACATGAGAAAAAGTAGATAATTGAAAAAGTATGAGAGAGATTTATTATATTACTCCGTAATTAAATGAGAAAAAGTTGTCTAATATAATGAAAACTAGATTAAAGCCCGTGCGTTGCACGGGTTAGTTGGCTTTGGTTTAATTGGCTTAATTACATTGATTATGTATATTCGTTAAATAAGAAACTTGATCAATCTATATCATTATAATAAATAAGATGATCGCATGATATTAGTAATCAAACTTAATTTCAACAAAGTTTATAATCTTAAGAGCTTATTCTAAAACTCAAAAGAATACATGGGAATAATTTTTTTGATTGATAATATAAGATTCTATCGCCTCATCATAATTTTTCGATATAGGATTACTCAAGGTTTATAGTTTTAACATATGCTTTAAAGACCTAGAAAAACGCACGATTACTCTTATTTATAATATAGAATCATCACCTTATTTTAATTTTTCGATGTGGAATAATTTTAGGTTTCTGGTCCTTAAATTTGTTGCTTGATATTTAAAACCATAAGATTACTCACTTATGATATACAATTTCATCACCTCATCATACTTTTTCGATGTGATATAATTTAATTTACTTAATTAAGTTTATAATTTTAAGAGCTATTTTGAAGACTTAAAAGAGTTTGTTTTTATATCTATGTTAGATGATAGACGATTAATCTTTATTTATATAATTGAATTTAATCATCTCTTATTATAATTTTTTGATGTGGGATAATTTTAATTAAGTTTATTTAAGTTTAGATAATATAGTCTAATTATGAACTTTATTTATAGACGGATGCATGATTACTCTTATTTATAATACATAGAATTTCATCACACCATCGTAATTTCAATGCGAGATAATTATACATTAACTATATACTTTACTTATACAGTTTTTAAGTTCAAAAAATTGTTGGTTAATACGGAGTATCTAAGAACGAAAGATTACGTAGAATTATATCACCTCATTATAATTTTTCGATATGTGATAATTTTAATTTAACCTTATTTATAGTTTTATTAATAGTTTTTTTTAAGATAAAAAGTTTTTCGATATGTGATAACTTTAATATTAACTTTATTTGTAGTTTTATTAATAGCTTTTTTTAGACTAAAAGTTTTTTTATCGACATCTAAGGATGAATGATTAGTCTTGTTTATAATATAGAGTTTCATCACCATAGAATTTCATCGTCTTATTATGGTCTTAAGAGTTTTTTGAAGATTCAAAAGATTTTGATTGATATGAACAAATAATTAGTCTTATTTATAATATAGAACCATAACCATATTATAATTTATCGATGTGGGATAATTTAAGTAAAATTTGTAGTCTTATTTATAATATAAAATCATCACCGTACCTTATTTTAATTGTTTCAATGTGGGATAATTTTAATTCGGATTTTCTAACATGTGCCCACTGGGCACATGTTAATACCTTAATTAAGGTAGGTTTATCAATCAAATTATCATGAGAAGTTGAAAGATTAACCTATAATTACCATACTTAGAGAATATATTTGATAAACTTGCTTTCATTAATGTGTTAACATGTGCCCACTGAGCACATGTTAGAAAAACCGATTTTAATTTTGTAGTCTTATTAAGACTTTTCTAAACTCAAAATATTATTGGTTGATATTTAAAAACAATGATTACTCTTATTTAGTAGAAATTCATAACCTCATCATTATTTTTCAATGTGGGAGAATTACTTAAGTTGGTTGATGCCTAAGGAAAAAATTATAATTAGTCTTTTGTGTATAGTCTTAAGAACCTTTTTAAGACTCAAAAGATTTTTGTTTGATAAAACTTTATAATTTTTTGGATGTAGGATAGTTTTACTTAAGTTTCACCTATTATAATTTTTCCATGTGAGAATATTTTAGTTAAGTTTGTAGTCTTATTAAGAGATTAAGACATAATTTTTTATTGATATTTAAGAACGAATGATTAGTCGTATTTATACTATAAAGTTTCATCACCTTATGTGAGATTATTTTTATTTAACTTTGTAGTCTTATTAAGAGACTTAAATGTTTTATTGATATTTAAGAACGAATGATTTGTCTTATTTATAATATAGAATTCATCAACTTATCCTAAATTTTCGATGTGGGATGATTTATTTAAGTTTATAGTCTTCCATCAGCTCGTCAATTTTTTTTCGATGTGAGATAATTTACTTAAGCTTATAGTTTAAACTCTTTTTAACTCTTGATTATAATGCGAAGTATAGAATTTCATCAGAATTTTCAATGTGGGATGATTTTAAGTTTGTAGTCTTGTATATTAAAAGCTTTTTTAAAATTCAAAAGTTTTTTGTCGGTATTTAACTCATAGGGTTGTATTTAAGCATTTAAAATATTCCACTTTTAGTATAAACATATGGATTATCTTATTATATATTTTGGATGAATGATTACTCTTATTTATATAATAATAAAAATTCACCTTATTATAATTTTTCGATGTGGGATAATTTTACTTCAATTTATTTAAGTTTAGATATCGTCTAATTAAGAACTTTTATTTATAGACAAATGATTACACTTATTTATAATATATAGAATTCCATCAATCCATCTTCATTTTTCGATGCGAGATAATTATACTTTAACTATATAGTTTTAGTCCTAAAACTTTTTTTTGTCTCAAAAGATGGATGGTTAATATCTAAGAACGAAAAATTACATAGAATTCTATCACCTTGTTAAGAACTTTTTTTTAGAACGAATGATTAATCTTATTTATAATATAGAATTTAATCATCTCATCATAATTTGGAGAAATGACTACTTTTATTTATATAATAAAATTTCATCGTCTTTTTGATAATATAGAATTTCATCAACTCACTATAATTTTGTAAATATGAGATGATTTTAAATTTGCAGTCTTATTTATCAAAAGTTTTTTAGTAGATATTTAATACCGAATGATTACTCATATTTATAATTTAGAATTCCATTACCCCATCACAATTTTTCGATGTGGGATAATTCAAAAGTTTTTCTTGGTCGATATTTAAAACGAATTATTACTCTTATTTATAATATAAAATTTCATCATCCCGATGTAGGATAATTAATTAAGTTTATAGTCTTAGAAATTCTTTTTGAGATTCAAAAGACTTTTGGTAGATATCGAAGAACGAATTATTACTCTTTTTATAATATAGAATTTCATTATCATATTGTAATTTGTCGATATGGGATAATTTTAAAATTGTTATGTGTTATAAATTTATCACATAATGTGAAACAAATGATATGAAATTTATACTCTAATAAAAACATTTTTTAACACGAATCTAATTATTTTATTTTTATAATTTATTTTACGATAATGTTTTAAAAAAATGAACTCTAAAAGTTTTCACGTCAGAATAGTAAAATATCACATTAATATAATAAATTAAATATATATTGTAATAATCAAAAGATTCTCTAATTGATTTTTTTTATTAATTATGATATTTTCCTACTTTGCGATTTAATGGAACGGACCAATGAGATCGCTCGAAAAAAGCCTAAAATATATATATACTAGATTAAAGCCCATGCACCGCACGGGTTAGTTGGCGTCGGGTTAAGATCACATGATATTAGTAATCAAACTTAATTTCAACTAAGTTTATAGTCTTAAGAGCTTATTTTAAAACTCAAAAAAATACATGTGAATAATTTTTAACTAAAATTTGATTAAGAACAAATAATTAGTTTATTTATAATATAAAAATTCATCGCCTTATTATAATTTGTCGATGTGGGATAAATTTAACTAAAATTTGTAGTCTTATTTATAATATAGAATCATTACCGTACTCTTTTTAAATCCAAGACTACAAATTCATGACCTCATCCTAATTTAAAAAACAATGATATAGAATTCCATCATAGTTTTTTTTTTTAAAAACAAAAGTTTTTTTGTTGGTTGATATTTAAAAACAATGATTACTCTTATTTATTTCATATTCATAACCTCATCATAATTTTTCGTGGGAGAATTAGTTAACTTCATGATGTCTAAAGAATTTTTTTAGTTTTATTTATAATATAGAATTTCATCACCTTATTATAATTTTTTTATTTAAGTGTATAGTCTTAACTTTTTTAAGACTCAAAAGATTAATGTTTGATGAAATTTTATAATTTTTTGAATATGAGATAGTTTTATTAGTTAAGTTTATAGTCTTAATATATATTTTAAGACTCAAAATATTTTTGGTTAATATCTAAGAGTACATGATTACTACGGAGTATTATTTATAATATAAAGTTTCATCACCTTATTATAATTTTTCGATGTGAGATTATTTTTACTTAAGTTTGTGAGATAATTTATTTAAGTTTATAGTCTTCCATCCGCTCTTGTTGATAATATATAGAATTTCATCAACTCACTGTAATTTTGTAAATGTGGGATGATTTTAAATTTGCAGTCTTATATATCAAAAGTTTTTTTGGTCGATATTTAAAACCGAATGATTACTAATCAATATCAAATTTAAAACCATCCCACATTTAGCCGAATGATTACTAATATTTATAATATAGAATTTCATCCCCCTCATAATTTTTCGATGTGGGATCTCAATGTAGGATAATTACTTAAGTTTATAGTCTTAGAAACTCTTTTTGAGATTCAAAAGACTTTTGGTAGATGTTGAAGAATGAATTATTACTCTTTATTTATAATATAGAATTTCATCATCATATTATAATTTGTCGATGTGGGATAATTTTAAAATTGTTATATGTTATAAGTTTATCACATAATGTGAAACAAATGATATGAAATTTATACTCTAATGAAAGCATTTTTTAACATGAATCTAATTATTTCATTTTTATAATTTATTTTACGATAATGTTTTAAAAAAATAAACTCTAAAGGTTTTCACGTCAGAATTGTAAAATATTACATTAATATAATATATTAAATATAAAAATGAATAAAATACTTAATTGAGTAAAAGATTTGGATTAATATCATATCTAAGAACAAATAATTAGTCTTATTTAATTTTATAATATAGAAATCAATCACCTCATTGTCGGTGTGAGATAATTTAACTAAAAGTTGTAGTCTTATTTATAATATAGAATCATCATCGTACCTTATTTTAATTGTTCCGATAAAATATTGTTGGTTGATATTTAAAAACAATGATTACTCTTATTTAGTAGAACTTAAGTTGGTTGATCTAAGGAAGAATTATTATTAGTTTTATTTACAATATAAAATTTCATCACCTTGTTATAATTTTATATTTAAGTGTATAGTCTTAAGAACTTTTTTAGGACTCAAAAGATTTTTGTTTGACGAAACTTTATATTTTTTCGAAAGTGAGATAGTTTTACTTAAGTTTATAGTCTTAATATATTTCTAAGACTCAAAAGATTTTTGGTTAATATCTAAGAGCACATGATTATCTTAGTTATAATATACAGTTTCATCACCTTATTATAATTTTTCGATGTGAGATTATTTTTACAAGTTTGTAGTTTTATTAGGAGACTTTTTAAGACTTAAAATGTCTTAAATGATTGCTATCCATTATCTAAATATTTGTGAGGGATATTTTACTGGAATGAGGCAAAAAATAATGACCGAATGGAATATAATTTTTTCGATGTGAATAATTTACTTAAATTTATAGTCTTAAGAGTTTTTTAAGACTCAAAAGATTTTGATTGATATCTAAGAACAAAAAAATTAGTCTTATTTATAATATAGAAATCAATCATCTTATTATAATTTGTCGATGTGGATAATTTAACGAAAATTTGTAGTCTTATTTATAATATAGAATCATCACCGTAACTTATTTTAATTATTTCGATGTTGTTTCGATGTGGGATAATTTTAAGTTTGTAGTCTTATTAATACCTTTTTAAACTACCTCATCGTAATTTTTCGATGTGGGTGAATTACTTAAGTTGATTGATGTCTAAGGAATTTTTTAAGACTCAAAAGATTTAGGTTTGATGAAACTTTATAATTTTTCGAATGTGAGATAATTTTACTTAAGTTTATAATCTTAATACGGAGTATATTTTAAGACTTAAATTTTTTTTTTTTGATTAATATCTAAGAGCACATGATTACTATGAAATATTATTTATAATATAAAGTTTCATCACCTTATTATAAATTCATAGTCTTATTTAAGAACGAAAGATTAGTCTTATTTATAATATATAATTCATCAACATATCGTAATTTTTCGATGTGAGATAATTTATTTAAGTTTATAGTCTTCCATCAGCTTTTTTTAATACTAAAAAAATACATCATTATTCTTGTTTATAATATCAATGTGGGATGATTTTAAAATTGTAGTCTTATGCATTAAATTAAATTTATAGTCTTATACATTAAAAGTTTTTTTAAGACTAAAATGTTTTCTGGTCGATATTTAAAACCGAATGATTACTAATATTTATAATATAGAATTCCATCACCCCATCATAATTTTTCGATGTGGGATAATTTAAAAGTTTTTCTTGGTCGATATTTATAACCGAATGATTACTCTTATTTATAATCTAAAATTTCATCACCTCATCATAATTTTTAATATAAGATAATTAATTGAGGTTTATAGTCTTGAGAACTCTTTTTTAGATTCAAAAGACTTTTGATAGATATCAAAGAACGAATGATTACTCCTATTTATAATATAGAATTTCATCGTCATATTAAAATTTGTCAATGTGGGATAATTTTACAACTGTTATATGTAATAAATTCATCACATAACGTGAAACAAATAATATGAAATTTATACTCTAATGAAAGCATTTTTTACCACGAATCTAATTATTTCATTTTTATAATTTATTTTACGATAATTTTTTTAAAAAAATGAACTCTAAAGGTTTTTACCTCAGAATGGTAAAACATCACATTAATATAATAAATTAAATATATATTATAATAATTAAAAGATTCTCTAATTGATTTTTTATTATTATTTATGATACTTTCCTAATTTGAGGTTTGATGAAACGGACCAATGAGATCGCTCGAAAAAAGCTTAAAATATATATATATATATATATATATATTGATATATATATATATAGAGAGAGAGAGAGAGTGAGGATCCGGTGAGTCTCCCTCTTTAGATGAGTCCGTCCTTTCAATCTGGACCACACAATCAAACAAGATTGAATGGCTGAGATTGGACCACGTCATTAAGGAAGAGTAACAAGGCCTTTGCATACACAAACATCATAACTCTTTAATTCCATATTACTGTGATATTATTACTGTGACATTATTACTGTAATTCCTTATTACTGTGACAGTGTCACAGTAAGATATTTGTGTTACTGTAATAGTGTTCTGTTACTACTGTAACAGTGTTACTGTTAATCTCATGATGATGTTACTTTGTAGTGTCAATTGATAAATGAATTTGACATTATTACTGTGACATTATACTGTGATTCCTTATTACTGTGACAGTGTCACAGTAAGATATTTATAACTCTTTAATTTCATATTACTGTAACATTATTACTGTGACATTATTATTGTAATTCCTTATAACTGTGACACTGTCACAGTAAGATTTTTGTGTTACTGTAATAGTGTTCTGTTACTGTAACAGTATTAGTCTGACATTATTATTGTAATTCCTTATTACTGTGACACTATTATCTTATTACAGTAAGATATTTGTGTTACTGTAATAGTGTTCTGTTACTGTAACAGTAAGATTATATACGATGAAGATGACGCTGAGATTGAATCTCAGCCATTCATGTGATTTGATCATGTGGCTGTGATTTGCGGGACAGACTCATTTAAAGAAGACCAACTCACCGGATGCAATTTCTATATATATATTGATATAGAATTCCATCATCTTATTATAATTTTTTTATTTAAGTGTATAGTCTTAACAACTTTTTTAAGACTGAAAAGATTTATGTTTGATGAAACTTTATAATTTTTCGAATGTGGATAGTTTTAATTAAGTTTATATAGTCTTAATATATATTTTAAAACTCAAAAGATTTTTGGTTAATATTTAAGAGCACATGATTACTACGGAGTACTCCATTATTTATAATATAGAAATCTATCGTCTTATTATAATTTGTCGATGTGGAATAATTTAACTAAAATGTGTATCCTTATTTATAATATAAAAGCATCACCGTATCTTATTTTAAATGTTTCGATGTGAGATAATTTTAAGTTCATAGTCTTATTAAGAACTTTTTTTAAACTCAAAATAATGTTGGTTTTTTACAAACTCAAAAGAGAGGGAGTATAATTTTTCGATGTGAGATAATTTACTTAAGTTTATAAACTTAAAGAGTTTTTTAATACTCAAAAGATTCTGATTGATATCTAAGAACAAATAATTAGCTTAGTCTTATTTATAATATAGAAATTCATCGTTTTATTATAATTTGTCGATGTGGGATAATTTAACTAAAATTTGTTTTCTTATTTATTATATAGAATCATAACCGTACCTTATTTTAATTGTTTTGATGCGGGATAATTTTAAGTTTGTAGTCTTATTAAGACAATTTTTAAGCTCAAAATATTATTGGTTGATATTTAAAAACAATGATTACTCTTATTTAGTAGAAATTCATAATCTCATCATAATTTTCAATGTGAGCGACTTACATAAGTTGGTTGATGTTTAAGGAAGAATTATTATGTCTTATTTATAATATATAATTTCTTTTCCTTATTATAATTTTTCACTTAAGTGTATAGTCTTAAGAACGTTTTTAAGATTTAAAAGATTTTTGTTTGATGAAACTTTATAATTTTTCGAATGTGGGATAGTTTTATAAGTTTATAGTCTTTATATATTTTTAAGACTCAAAAGATTTTTGATTAATGTCTAAGAGCACATAATTACTCTTATTTATAATATAAATTTTCATCACCTTATTATAATTTTTCGATGTAAGATTATTTTTACTTATGTTTGTAGTCTTATTAAAAGACTTTTAAAGACTTAAAAGGTTTTTTGATTGATATTTAAGAATGAATGATTAGTTAGTCTTATTAATAATATAGCATCAACTTATCATAATTTTTCGATGTGGGATAATTTATTTAAGTTTATAATCTTCCTTCACCTCATCATAATTTT
This sequence comes from Agrostemma githago, assembly GCA_958450325.1. Taxonomy (NCBI): domain Eukaryota; kingdom Viridiplantae; phylum Streptophyta; class Magnoliopsida; order Caryophyllales; family Caryophyllaceae; genus Agrostemma; species Agrostemma githago. Next base: position 71,622,084 of record OY288247.1, on the reverse strand, counting down.
TCGATGTGAGATAATTTACTTAAGATTATAGTCTTAAAAACTTTTTTTAAAACTAAAAAAAGTACGTTCTTACTTTCGATTATAATATAGAATTTCATCACTCCATCATAATTTTTCAATGTGAAATGATTTTAAATTTGTAGTCTTATATATTAAAAGTTTTTGTCGATATTTAAAATTGAATGATTACTATTATTTATAATATAGAATTACTTCACCCCATCATAATTTTTCGATGTGGGATAATTTAAATGTTTTTCTTGGTCGATATTTATTTAAAACCGAATAATTACTCTTCTTTATAATAAAAAATTTCACCACCTCATCATAATTTTTCCATATAGGATAATTATTCAAGGTTTATAGTCTTAGGAACGAATTATTATTCTTTATTTATAATATAGAATTTCATCATCATATTATAATTTGTCGATGTGGGATAATTTTTAAACTTTTATATGTTATAAATTCATTACATAATGTGAAACAAATAATATGAAATTTATACTCTAATGAAAGCATTTTTTACCACGAATATAATTATTTTATTTTTATAATTTATTTTACGATGATATTTTTAAAAAATGAACTATAAAGATTTTTAACTAAGAATGGTAAAACATCCCATTAATATGATAAATTAAATATATATTATAATAATTAAAAGATTCTCTAGTTGATTTTTTATTATTATTTATGATATTTTCCTAATTTGAGGTTTGATGAAACGGACCAATGAGATCGCTCGAAAAAAGCCTAAAATATATATATATATATATATATATATATATATATATATATATATATTGATTGATTGATATAATGATTGATTGATAGTGTGGTGAAGGAATAAAGTTGCAAAAAAAATAAATGACCTAAAATAGAATTAGGGAAGAAGAGGTGTTTCAACCCAATTAGAAAATAAGGAAGATCATTCAAAATCGGAGGGAGTACAAAATTTTAAATTCACAGAATATCCGTTTCAATCCAAATATTTTGGATCAAGATCGGATAATCGTATTTTTTGTTACAATGGTGAATGCCTACTTGTTAAGAAGTGTAGTGCGACCGGTGTGAAATGTGAATGCTTGTGTATTAAGTAGTGTGGTGCGGTCGATTGAATCTAAGCCTATTCAACAGTATGGTGTGTGCTATAGTTGTGTGCTTTGAGATGCCGTGGCCTATGTGCTATTGTGGGAATTGATACAGGAAAATCAATTCGAGATTCGGTTGATCTCAAATCTGTTTTATTGCTCTCCTCTTAAGAATCCAGACCTCTGAGAGATGTGAACATTCGGAACCAAGAATGATGATGAGGATGGTAATATGAATGATTGATTGGATTCGAAATGATGGACTTGAATCTTGATTATATATATTCCTATCATTGAAGATTTAGTATGAAAAATTGATATTGAGTATGGAATATCAAATTGCGTTAGGTTTTCTTTCTACTGAGATTGGATAATACAAGCGAGGATTGTATGCTATTAGTATGGATTATCTTTGCTCAATCTCTGTTTGATACGTTTGTTTATGATATTGTGTCTTCCATGCATATCATTTAGACTATGGTGCGTGACATGCGAATATGTGATGATCTATTTGATATTTTTGATCAAATTAAGAGCAATGAACCTTGCAGATGCAGTCCTCTAAGACTGCTTGTTTCCTTGTACTAGAATGAGATAAGTCAGTTAAGACTGCAAAACCTGGGACTGTGCACCGGGCCCAACCCGGACTGGACTGGACCCGGTTCGACCCGGAATCATCAAGTTCGTTGAACCTAGAACCGGACCTGTTACCAAAAAATACTGACCCTGGACCGACTCAGAAAAATTTCGGGTCCGACCCGGACTGGACCGATTTTGGACAGTACATTACTAATTCGCCACCTAAAATCTTCGAATCCTGTCACAGCTACCACGTCTATTCATCATCGAATTAACTCCATTACTATTTACTAATCAGCATCAGAACTAAGAAAATGAATATTTCTCGATTTTCGAGACCTTTTTCCCAAGCTACTCTATCAGATTACTGATTCCGTTTCTAATCACAACAAACTAATTCATCATCAAAATAATTATATTACTAATGCTAACATCAGAATTCCAGAAAACCGAAATTTGAAACAAGACAAACTGAAACAGGGGATTAGGTAATATATACCACAAATAAAATAACAAATTCCACGAATTAAAAGCATTCGAACGAAAAAAAATGAAAATAAGAACACGAAAACGAAATCAGTAGATCATAATCTGAAATCTAACACGTATTTACAACTATAAACGAAAAAAATTAGGGTAGTAAAACGAAACCTTAAATCATACTTTAGGAAATAAAAAAGAGACTCCAGCGAGGAGGGAAGCACGTCGGAGGGAAGGAGTAGCAGCGGTGGCCGGTGGACGAACTGCAGCGGCGGAAACGGGAGGGCGTGACTGAGGAAGAGAGGAGTGCTGGAGTGGTAGACAGTTAGGGTTAGGGGAATGGGAGGTTGAGTTCAATTGACTAATTGAGCCCTAAACATTCTATACTAATATATAATACAGAAATCAGTTTTTTTTGCGCCAAAAACACTTTCTTAATATATCACATTTTTCATATTAATTAATCTAATACTCCATATAAATGAGATATTTTGGTATATACTTTCTTAAAACGACATAGACACAAGTTTAAAATATTCTGATAGTAATCAATCAATATCAATATATATATATATATATATATATATATATATATTTTAGACTTTTTTCGAGCGATCTCATTGGTCCGTTTTATCGAACGATCTGATTGGTCTGTTTATTTTTTATTTAAGTTTATTAATATGGAAAACATAATCATAAAAGTATAATAATAGTATTAGGAAAGTATATAGAATTGTAACAATAATACTACTAATACTAATAATTAATAGTATAATATAAGAAAGTATATGTAATAGAATATAATATAATATCATAAATATAATATAATATAATCTATATTACGTATAGTAATATAAACTTAAAATCTCATAAATATCAAAGAATTGTATTTATATTACGTATAGTAATATAAATATAATATATATATTATATCATAAATCTCATAAATAGTAATAGTAGTATAGCAATAGTACTACTATTACTATACTATAAACTATACTACTAGAATTGTATCTTTTTTCGAGTGATCTCATTGGTACGTTTATTTTTTATTTAAGTTTATTAATATGGAAACATAATCATAAATATAATATAGTAATAGTAATAATATAATATCAATTGTAATAATAATAATATAGAATAATATACTATATTACGTAATAATATATAATAATAGTACATAGAAGGGTTACCTTAATTATTTTCTCAAAAATATGGAAAATAATAATGTATAAATACCGGTTGAATTTGTCACAAAAAATCATTCAACCAGGTACGTGTCTACAAAATTTGTCTATTCTCAAGTATTACGTATATATAATGCATTTTATTATTATTTGAATGTGTTATGTAATATTTTTTCTATTATATACTCCCTCCATTCAAATCCACTTGTCTCATTTCACTTTTTGACACTATTCACACTTGAGGGGAATCCTCGATATTCTCGACAATCTATAAGTGAGAATATAGTCATGTGGGATTTTGTTTGATTCGTCTTTATGAACACATTAAGAATATCAAATTTTTATAATTTTTGCTAATGTAAAATGAAAGATATCGCTAGTGTAAAACGCGTCTCGGCAAATGTGCAAAAGGAAATGAGACAAGTGGATTTGAATGGAGGGAGTAATATGATGTGATGTTCATTTTTTTCTATTATATAATAATATGGTAATACTATTACATATATATCATTCGGTTTTAAATATCGACATAAAAAAATTATGATGGGATGATGAAATTTTATATTATAAATAATAGTAATCATTCGATTTTAAATATCAACAATTTTTTTTTTAATATATAAGACTACAAACTTAAAATCATCCCGGCCGCATTAAAAAATTATAGTGAGATGATGAAATTCTATACTTCATATTATAATCAGAGTAATGTATGATGTAATTTTTTTTGTTTTAAAAAGAGCTCTTAAGATTATAAGCTTAAGTAAATAATCTCACATGATTTTTTTTTGGAAGACTATAAACTTAAACAAAAAATCTCACATCGAAAAGTTATGATAAGGGGATTAATTCTATATAATAAATAAAACTAATCATTCGTTCTTAAAAATAAATAAAAAAACATTTAAGTTTTAAAAAGTTTCTTAATAAAACTATAAATTTGATTAAAAATAATCTCACATCAAGAAATTATAATAAGACTAATGATAATTTTTCTCCAAAATATATAATAAGATGATCAAATTCGATAATATAAATAAAGAGTAATCGTCTATCCTTTAACTTAAATATAAAAACAAACTCTTTTAAATCTTAAAAACTATACCTCATCGAAAATTATGATGAGGTGATGAAATTTTATGTCATAAATGACTAATCTTTCGGTTTTTAATATCAACCAACAATCTTTTGATCGAATCTTAAAAAGATTTTAAAAATACTACAAACCTAAAATTATCCTACATCGAAAAAAATAAGAGTAATCGTGCGTTTTTCTGGGTCTTAAAGACACATCTTAAAACTATAAACTTTAAATAATTATCCTATATCAAAAATTTATGATGAGACGATAGAATTTTTTGTTCTTAGATATCAATAAAAAAATTCATTCGTTCTTAGATATTAATCAAAAAAACTTTTAAGTCTTAACAAATCTCTTAATAAGACTACAAGCGTAAAATTATTTCCACATCGAAAAATTATAATAAGGTGATAAAATTTTATATTATAAATAAGAGTAATCATGTATTCTTTTGAATTTTAAAATAAGTTCTTAATACTATAAACTTAGCTGAAATTAAACCTGATTACTAATATAAGGTCATCTTCTTATTTGTTATAATGATATAGATTGATTATATATCTTATTTAACGAAGGTAAATCATCAATGTAATTACGCCAATTAACCCGTGCAGCGCACGGGCTTTCATCTAGTGTATTTTATTTAAACGAGTTAAAATATCTGAAAACATGGTAGGTATACACCTGCGGATAAAACAACTTATCACATTTATTGCGATTGAAATTATTTCCATATGATAATCGAACTTATATAGATTAAATATTGTCGAAAATATCCCTATTACACAATTTTCCAACATATAAACAAATCAATATATATATATATATATATATATATATATATATATATATATATATATATATAGAGGTTCATGTGAGAACCACCTACTCAATGAGAACTGTGAGAACTCTTCTCAGCCATCAGATTATTATTATGTGAATGGATGGATGAGATTAACTTTCCCTAATTAATTTTATTCCCACGATTAATTTTATTTCCCGATTAACCAAAAAACGAAAACACGCGCTCTAAGTTTAGCGTACCTTTTTCAATTTTAGCGTACCCATTTTCAATTTCAATTTTAGCGTACACTTTTTCAATTTCAATTTTAGCGTATCCTTTTTCAATTTTAGCGTACCTTTTTTCTATTTTAGCGTACCGTTTTTCAATTTTAGCGTACCGTTTTTCAATTTTAGCGTACCCATTTTCAATTTTAATTTTAGCGTACCTTTTTCAATTTTAGCATACCATTTTTCAATTTCAATTTTAGCGTACCCTTTTTCAATTTCAATTTTAGCGTACCCTTTTTTCATTTTTAGCGTACCCTTTTTCAATTTTAGCGTACCCTTTTTCTATTTTAGCGTACCCTTTTTCTATTTCAGCGTACCCTTTTCTATTTCAGCGTACCCTTTTTCTATTTTAGTGTACTCTTTGACAATTCACACTAATGTTGCATATTCTACCAGGCAATCAAACAAAAAAAAAAAACTAAGGTTCCATCGATAACTCGACTTTAGATCAAGAAGAAAATTCGGATTGAAATAAAGAAAATCACTGGACCGTAGTATGACATCAAGTAAAACAGCAAACAGGCAACATTCAGATCAAAATTGACAGTGCAAACTGAAGTAGTAAACGATACCTGCAATGTGAAAAGCAAAGAACAAACTAGGACAATCAAAGAAATAGTAGAAAGAGGCGTAAAACAAGATGAATTTGAGAATGCAGGATAGTAGTACTACAAATTGGGGAAGATGAATTTGTTAACTAATTTGATTAGATAACAAACCTAATTCTACAAATTGGGGAAGAACAGTAATCAAAACCCTAACCCTAATTTATTCAGATTAGATAACAAACCTCGTTTAATTGATTTGAATTTAGGAATGAAGCTTAATTTGCGCTTTCTTGATTTTTGGTGAATTTTGTTGAAATTGTTCTTCAATTTTTGGTGAATTGATGAAAAAAAAAATAACAGAAAAATAAAGGCGGAAACAAGGAGTTCTCACGGTTCTCACCATGGTATGAGTTCTCACCCGATCTCGACTCTATATATATATATATATATATATTTTAGACTTTTTTCGAGCGATCTCATTGGTCCGTTTCATCAAACCTCAAATTAGGAAAGTATCATAAATAATAAAAAAAATCAACTAGAGAATCTTTTAATTATCATAATATATATTTAATTTATCATATTAATGGAATGTTTTACCATTCTTAGTTAAAAATCTTTAGAGTTCATTTTTAAAAAACATTATCGTAAAATAAATTATAAAAATAAAATAATTATATTTGTGGGAAAAAATGCTTTCATTAGAGTATAAATTTCATATTATTTGTTTCACATTATGTAATGAATTTATTACATATAACAGTTTTAAAATTATCCCACATCGACAAATTATAATATGATGATGAAATTCTATATTATAAATAAAGAGTAATAATTCGTTCTTTGATATCTACCAAAAGTCTTTTGAATCTCAAAAAGAGTTCCTAGACTATAAACCTTATATAATTATCCTATATCAAAAATTATGATGAGGTGATGAAATTTTATATTATAAAGAAGAGTAATTATTCAGTTTTAAATAAATATCGACCAAGAAAAACATTTAAATTATCCCACATTGAAAAATTATGATGGAGTGATGTAATTCTATATTATAAATAATAGTAATCATTCAATTTTAAATATCGACAAAAAAACTTTTAACTCTTAAAAAAAACTTTTAATATATAAGACTACAAACTTAAAATCATTTCACATTGAAAAATTATGATGTAGTGATGAAATTCTATATTATAATCAAAAGTAAGGACGTACTTTTTTTAGTTTTAAAAAGAGTTTTTAAGACAATAATCTTAAGTAAATCGAAAAATTATGAAGTGGTGATGGAAGACTATAAACTTAAATAAATTATCCCACATTGAAAAATTATGATAAGTTGATGAATTTTATATTATTAATAAGAGTAACTAATCATTCGTTCGTAAATATCAATCAAAAAGACTTTTAAGTCTTTAAAAGTCTTTTAATAAGACTACAAATTTAAGTAAAAATAATCTTACATCGAAAAATTATAATAAGATGATTAAAATTTATATTATAAATAAGAGTAATTATGTGCTCTTAGATATTAACCAAAAATCTTTTGGGTCTTAAAAATATATAAAGACTATAACTTATAAAATTATCTCACATTCGAAAAATTATAAAGTTTCATCAAACAAAAATCTTTTAAGTCTTAAAAACGTTCTTAAGACTATATTTTGAGTTAAAAAAAGGTCTTAATAAGACTACAAATTTAAAATTATCCTGCATCGAAACAATTAAAATAAGGTACGGTTATAATTCTATATTATTGTGGACATGAAATAGGTCCACCCCGACGCGGCCACGCGCGGGTTTGGGAAGGCGAATGAATCTCCATATGAGATGGTCAAATTGAAATTTAAATCGAAGTAGGAGTCGCCATCGAACTTTGTGGGAGTTCGGGCCCGTTCGAATCCACTCTATGTCATAGTGGGCCGTGTACAAAATACGGCCCATTTCCGATGTTAGAGTTTATTGGGTTCGTCCCTTAGCATTTGATACCGATACCGACATTATCAGTAATCGAATATTGAATGACTCTCGTTGCCAATGGATTCGGACATCCGGAAACCATGGTTCTGAGTAAGGGGTGAGGGTACGTGTTGGGAAGCTCACTAAGAACACCCAACCCCGCCCGCACTTAGCGGCCTTTACTAAGATATCGTTCGTTTTTGGTGTACACGCGTTAGTTCGACGGTTGAATGATATGCAAACAATATTTTCCCTAAACATGTGAGAGAAAAATAAATGGGTTGCTAAGTCGTTTAATGCATGTTAAACTAATAACGTCAAAGTTATTTTAGCATGTGAAGTTCGTTTTAGTCTAATAAAACAAACGATAAAAATAAATCGCTGCAAACAAGGAGCAAACGAGTTAGTAACGATTGAATAATTTGAATAAAGACGTAAATAAATAATATGCATGATTTTGGAAAAGACTTATGACACGTGATGGATTAGCACATGTTGACCGAGGTCGAAAAAATATTTATCGAAATATGTCGCAAAAGTCGCTTTTTATGTAAGATTCGAAAAGAATAAAAAAAGTAGAAAAGCGAGGAAACGAAAAAAAATGACCCGGCCAACCAGGCCACCGCGCGAGTCGCCTGACCGGCGCGCGACTCGCGTGGCGGTCTGTTCGGGTTTTTTTTATTTTGTCAAAAATCGTTTAATTCTTATAAATCGCGTACAAATATGGATTAATTTATACCCGATTCATATTTTCGATATTCGTCGTATTCGATATTCGATTATGAAGTCGATGTCGAATAGTCGGAATGATTTTAGAAGAGGTTTTGAAAAAAAAAAAGTTTGTTTTGAACGAAAGGTAAAAAAAAAGAACTTTGAACGAAAAAGATGTTAATTCTCTCCGCGTATAAAATCGTCGAATTTTGTTTAAAAAAGGTGTAACGATTTTATTAGCATCAACGAGAATTAATTAATTTTGTTCTTGTTAGAACGATATTCGATTAGAGAATCGATATCGTATTTTAAGAATGTTATAAAAAATAGTTTTTGTAGTATCGATTATTAGGAATAAGAAAATATGCGACGAACGACCCATATTAAAATACGAAACGACCGACGACACGACCAAAAAAACGAAAAAAAGAGACGAAAGAAAGGAAGAGAAGAAGAGAAGAATCGGGTTTGATTTACACCCTCAACCTACATGCTTTGTTTTCTCGGAATAAGGCTCGTCGGAAAGTGGTTTAAACTTGGGAGCGTCGAGATGATGCGGTATGAGTTAAGGTGTTATTTTGGACGTGTGGTTGGACGGGTTTCGGCCGGCTGGAGGGTCGGTTTCGTCGGGTTGGAGTCGTCGAGAATTGCTTGGTATAACGAGGTGGTATGTGAGAATAATTTGTGTTAATGTTCTGTGTGTCACGATTATTGTGTCGTGTTGTGTGTCGAGGTTGATGAAAAAATTGTAGATGTTCAATGTGTGTTGCAAGGGGCTATTTATAAGAGAATTCTCGACCTTGGCTAGGAGAAGTAGTTGGACTAGAACTACCGCTCAGGATAGGAAATATAGGAAGTCGAGAGGAACGCAAATTCCGTTGCTTGGCGAAGAAGCAATGAATCTCGGCTGGCTGGGGTGTTTTGGCCGAGTGTTTGAGCTCGGTTTGTGAACTGTTTCGGTTTTCGGATAGAATTCCTACTTGAGATCGAATTCTATCCTTAAACGGATTTGTTTAATATTTTTGAAGCTGATTTTTTGTGGTGTTTGAGACCGAATCAGCCACGTGAGGTGTCACGGCTGACTCGTGTGTCTCGAGAATATTTTTGACCGGGTTTTGACTCGGTCGCTAAAAGACGGTTTTACCCCTGGTGTCGGAATCGACCCATATTAGTCTCACTTGACTCGAAACGACCCACTGGGCCTGGATTTGAGGTTGGTTTTGTAAGATTTGTACTCCGTAATAAGCCTAAGCCAAATGTCCATGATTACGAGCCCATATCCGAGTCTATCAAAGCACGTTTACGTCCAATCATCATCGGGTGTTTGGCGGGAACTATTATAGACACCTGGCGGTCAAAATGTGGGTGTCTACAATTATAAATAAGAAAACAAATTTTAGTTAAATTATCCCACGTCAACAAATTATAATAAAACGATGAATTTCTATATTATAAATAAGACTAAGCTAATTATTTGTTCTTAGATATCAATCAAAATTTTTTGAGTCTTAAAAACCTCTTTAAGTTTATAAACTTAAGTAAATTATCTCACATTATCGAAAAATTATACTCCCTCTCTTTTGAGTTTTTAAAAACCAACAATATTTTGAGTTTAAAAAAAGGTTTTAATAAGACTATGAACTTAAAATTATCTCACACCGAAACAATTAAAATAAGATAGGGTGATGATTTTATATTATAAACAAGGATATACATTTTAGTTAAATTATCCCACATCGACAAATTATAATAAGATGATAGGTTTCCATATTATAAATAATGGAGTACTCCGTGGTAATCATGTGCTCTTAGATATTAACCAAAAATCTTTTGAGTTTTTAAAATATATATTAAGACTATATAAACTTAATTAAACTATCCACATTTGAAAAATTATAAAATTTCATCAAATATAAATCTTTCACTAGTAGAAAATTACCCTTTGGAACCGGTTGTAAACTACCCTTTGGAACCTTTTTTCAAAGGTTCTACTGCCACAGATTCCTTAGGTCCGGAACTTTAGAACCAGTTGTAAGAAGGTTCCATAGATGCCCTTTGGAACCGGTTGTTGTTGGAACCGGTTCCAAAGGGTATACCATTGGAACCTATTGTAATTACAACCGGTTCCAAAGGGTGTACCATTGAAACCTGTAATTACTCACAACCGGTTCCAAAAGTATACCATTGGAACCTGTTGTGATTCACAACCGGTTCCAAAGGGTGTTTCATTGGAATCTGTTACAATTCACAACCGGTTCCAAAGGGTGTTTCATTGGAACCTGCTGCAATTCACAACCGGTTCCAAAGGGTACCTCATTGAAACCTATGATCATTTAGACGCGGTTCCAAAGGCATGTCATTTTATCATTTATTTATATTTTGAAACCGGTGACAAATCTTACTGATTTTAATTACAAAATTGAATTTTCGTATCTTTAATAATGGTATATAAAAAACAAATCAAAGCACGCCAATTATAATATTTGTCGAAAATTGGGCAGCACCTCCCTACAATTTGATTAAACCAAAATCAAAATCATATCACTGCAATGTTTAAATAGCACAACCAAATCCATAACCAATTCACACCTCCAACTACTTAAGTAACATCTCCAGTAGAATGCCCCACGTCTAGCTATCAACATGACTACAATATATATCTAACCACAAAAGTTAACAAAGTCACAAACGTACTACATCATCAACTCTATGCACTTCTGAGACCAATATTCACGAACTTGGTTCATATCTTCCGTCGTCATTCTTGATTTTGAAACACACTAACAAATAAAAAGAATAGTAACGATGGATTAGCGGTTACACCCATAATTACTTTATAACAGAAAAACTAAGATTAAGTTTTAAAAAAACCTGAATTAAGCTTTCTTGACTCTTAGAGTAAAATACGATGATGTCGTACATCCACTTCATGACATAGTATCCACATTCAAAGGCTCCAGATTGTTGAGGACACTGAAATTGTATGAACCAAAAAGGTGTTATAAATCATTATTCACCAAGATAGTTTAATTCATCAATTGCGCTATAATCATTGCTTTAATTTAGTCACCTCCGATACAAAATTTGTACAGAAAACAAAAGACAACAATGAGATAGCTATAATGGAGTAAACATTTTTAAGAACTCAAAATCATTAACCTGATTTCATGAACTATCTCAATCAACGCATTATTAAATGGAAACTACTAACCCATGTAAAAATATGAAATAATTAAACAAGTTAAAGCTTAATAATGTTGTTTACCTCGATCATTTTCACTTCGAGACTATATTTTTTAACCGTATGACGTCTCTCGCCACTCACTATATAGATTTTCCAAGCTCTTACATTATAAACATTAAAAATTATTAGACTGTATAGTTTTATTTATAATATAGAATTTCATCATCTTATTATAATTTTTTTATTTAACTGTATAGTTTTAACAACTTGTTTAAGACTCAAAATTTTGAGTCTTAAACAAGTTGTTAAAACTATACAGTTAAATAAAAAAATTATAATAAGATGATGAAATTCTATATTATAAATAAAACTTAATAAAAAAAATTCCTTAGACATCAACTAAAAGTAATCATTGTTTTTAAATATCAACCAACAATTTTTTTTTTGTTTTTTTTAAAAAACTATAATGGAATTCTGTATCATTCTTTTTTAAATTATGATGAGATCATGAAATTGTAGTCTTTTTAAAAACTTTTGATTTTAAAAAAGGTCTTAATAAGACTAAAAACTTAAAATTATCCCACATCGAAACAATTAAAATAAGTTATGGTGATGATTCTATATTATAAATAAGACTACAAATCTTAGTTAAATTATCCCACATGCATCGACAAATTATAATAAGTTAATGAAATTCTATATTATATAAAGACTAATTATTTGTTCTTAGATATCAATCAAAATCTTTTGAGTCTTAAAAAACTCTTAAGACTATAAATTTAAGTAGTTATCCCACATCAAAAAGTTATAACCTTCTCTTTTGAGTCTTAGGGCTCGCTTGGGATGGGAGTAATGTATTAAGAGGGTAATAGATCTAAAATGAACTAGAAAATGGAGGAGACTAGTGATGGTGCTAAGCGGAAATGGAGAAAAAGAGATCAAAATGAGACTAATATGACCTCTTTAGGGGTAATACATTACTCCCCTCCCCCCATAAGTAATGCATTACTCCCATATAGGGGTAATTGTTACTCCCTTCTCCCCCTTTACACCATAAAATAAAAACACTAATCACTCATCCCTCCATTTTCTAGTTTATTTTAGATTCATTACTCCCTTAATACATTACTCCTATCCCAAGCGAGCCCTTAAAAACACTCTTGAGTCTTAAAACACTCTTAAGACTATAAACTTTTATTTATATAATAGAATTCCATCGTATTATCATATTCTCTTCGTTCACTATTAAAATTGATTGGGGGTGGGCCGCCTGTCAATCAACTGCCTGCTATGCAGGCCCCGAGACGATTCCTGTCGGAGAGTCGAAAGACTAGCCCCCAGCAGGGACCAAGAACAAAGCATGAAAACGCTAAAGGTTGGCCGTCAGCCGCCGAGAGCGCAGGCCAATTCAGCCTGTCAGAGCTTGGCAGTCCCCTACTTGGAGACTGTCTGCCCTGGGAAAATCCCTGGCCGGCAGGGTCAGGACCCCCAGGGGCCCTCTCGTCATTTTGCCTAAGGTAATTGGGAATGGATGGATGAGAAGCCGCCACTTGTCACTTTCCCATCCAACCATTCCTCTCTCTCTTCTCTCTCTTGTGGGAAGGTATAAATACCTCCCCATTTCCCACATGAGGGGGATTGGATTTTCTCTCTCTAGACTCTTACTCTTAAAACGCCACCTAGTTCCTCACGAGCTAGGTTCGTAAAGGCATTTCACGGACTGACTTAGGCATCGGAGAGGGTTTCCTCGGACAACCTCCGGGGCCCTGTGCGTTCATTGTGCAGGGAGCAGGCCGTTTTCCGCCGGGAAAGTCCGATTCCAAGAGTGAGAGGAAGGGGAGATCAAGGGAATCAAGCGACTAATTATCCATCATCAATTCAATTACACTACCCGGATTCTGGGCCAGGTGAATTGTTTCCGTAACCGGAACAATTTGGCGCCGTCTGTGGGGATCTTACGGTTGTGCTCACGAGTTACCCACTAAAATCAACCACTCATAACCACAAAATTAAACACAATCATGCCAGAAATCGTCGATGACAGTGCAGGAGCGGGTCCGACGGTCCCTCCGGTGACCCCCCTGTACGGAATGCCGCTGTTGGAGAGGGTCCCTCCTGCCACAATCCTCGGGGTAGAGGGAACCAATCCCCTCGGTAGATCTAACACTGCTGTGACACCCGAGCTGGGGGCACGCCCTGGACGTGCTCTCAATCTGACCCCAGCTCAGATGGCACAGGCAGCCGCGTTCTTCTCTGCGATGCTGGATCAGGAATTCACACCTGAGGACTTGGTGGGCAGGGTCGCATCGGCTCCTAGGCAACCGTCCCCAGTCAGCAGGGACGAGGCCGGGGGCACGAGGCGGACCGCCGCCAGAAACGCTCAGAGAAAAGCGAGAAGAACAGCCCAAGTGTATACGCATGTGCAGAGGCGAATTACCACTGACAAACCAGAACCACCTGTCCAGCAGACGTTCTCTATTCACACGACAGAATCGGCGTCTGGAGGGCAGGGAGGCTTATCTCAAGGATTACAGGAGCGCATGAGGCCCAGGGAGCCTATGTCAAAACGCTTAGGGGAAAGGTCAGGCGGAGTTTTTTCCAGACTAACACCTGCGGCCAAGGAACAGTCAGCCCCCGGCTTATCCCAAAGCCTGCAATCCAGACTCAACCGAGGACAACCGCTCGAGTTCAGGTACCGTCAGGGTGAAAACCTCTGCCACTCTCAGAGAAAGAGGCCCAGGCAGGCCTCCTCGGGAACAGAGGATGATGCAGCTAGCAGACCGCCACCGAGGCACCGCTCCCCCAGTACGAGGAAACCAACCCATAAACAATGGGAATCTCATGGTAACCAGTCTGGGGAAAGCAGGTCACGACTGGTAGGCAGGCCTACGAAAACCCCGTTGCACCCTGAGGTACAAGAGTACCCCATTCCAAAAATCAAAATGCCCACCATCAAATTTGACGGAACGACGGACCCTGAAGACCACCTGGCAGCCTTTGAGAGCCACATGGGCATGTATGATGTAGATGATGCCATCTGGTGCAAAGTTTTCCCTACCACCCTGGTGGGACTTGCGCAGGGGTGGTTCAGAGATCTCCGCCAGGGGTCAATCAGGTTCTTCATAGAGTTGGCTGAAATTTTCCTTGAACAGTATGCCGGAAATAAGAGAAGACGCCTTACCCGTTTCGATCTCATGACCCTGAAACAAAAGAAGGGTGAGAGTGTGAGAGAATACATGAGAAGATTCGATCTATCCTACCAGCAGGTTAGGGAGATCGACGATTCCACCGCCGCCTACGCCCTGACAATCTCCCTACTTCCAGGGGAAATGAAAAACCAGATGATCAGGGCCCAGCCAGAAACCTTGGCCATGGCCAGAAAGATTGCTGAGGGGTTCATTCTGCAGGAGGAGTTCCACGGCCTGACGGACACCCCTGCAGGCCAAACAAAGCCTCAAGGGGGACCGCAGGGTGGAAGGGGCAGAGGTGAACCAGGTAAGCAAAAAGAAGAGGGAGACACTCCCAAGAAAGAACGCCCAGTCTACCAACCCAGATTCGATAGTTACACCGCTCTGAACAAATCCAGGGCGGAAATCTTCGAACTGGAAAAAGAAACTGCCAAATGGAACCGTCCAAGCAAACCTCGCAGCCCGAAAGGCGACCCAAAGAAATTATGCACTTTCCACGACTGTATTGGCCACACCACCGAAGAGTGCCGTCACCTGAAGGATGAAATTGAGAAATTAATCAGGAACGGATGGTTGGCCAACTACGCAGCTAAAAACAAGTCTCAGAAGGAAGTGTCTGAGAAACCCGAGGGGTCAGTGCAGAACCGGATGGTAATCCACGTGATTTCAGGGGGCACTGAGGGCCAGCTCAGTCGAAGAAGTCAAAAAAGGCAAATGCGCGAGCTGAGAAACCAGATCTGCTACGCTGAGAAAGAAGGGAGCCCAAAGGGAGTGACACTAAGTATCACCCCTGATGATGCAGGACGGGTGATATATCCGCACAGTGATCCTCTGGTGCTGTCCCTAGAAATCAGCAACCATATTGTGCGAAGATGTATGGTAGACACAGGCGCATATACAAATCTTTTGTACAAGGATGCTTTCGAAAAAATGGGCCTGGAAAAAAGGCATCTACGGCCTGCTCCCGGATCCCTGTACGGATTCAGTGGGGCCGGCGTGCTGCCCATGGGCGTCATCGACTTGCCTGTAACCGTCGGGGAAGGTTCCGCAGCCAGGAATGTCAGGGCAACCTTTGTTGTTGTGGACGCAAGGTCTGCCTATAATGCCCTGATTGGCAGGGCCACGCTGGATGAAATCGAGGCCGCAATCTCCATCAGAGCTCTCACCATTGCGTATGTCACAGACTTCAGGCTGGAAGGAAAGATACGTGGGGACCAGGAGTCAGCCAGACAATGCTACTCCGTGGCCCTACAAGAGCACGAGAGGGACAGAAAAGGAAAAAGAAAAGCTGACAGTTCCCCCTGCAGGGAAGGCGAAGTCCCAATTGAGCACCCGACGCCCGACCGCCTGGAACCAGGAGGCGAAAGCATGCTGGTGGACTTAGAACCAGGAAGACAGGTCCTGGTAGGAACAGGCTTGGAGGAATCCTACCAGGCCGAGCTGGTCAAACTTCTGAGAGAGAACAAAGACGTATTTGCCTATTCTGCAGACGAGATGCCCGGCGTTGATCCCTCATGCATCGTTCACAAGCTGAACGTAAGCATGGATGCTCGCCCTGTAAAACAGAAGAAACGAAACATGTCTGCAGAAAAAGACGCAGCAATCAAGGAAGAAATCGACAAACTCTTGAAAGCAGACTTCATTGAAGTCTGCGACTACCCAGAATGGCTGGAAATGTTGTCATGGTCAAAAAGTCGTCTGGAGCATGGAGAATGTGCGTCGACTTTACGAACCTGAACAAAGCCTGCCCGAAAGACTGCTATCCGCTCCCTCGGATCGATCAATTAGTAGACGCCACCAGTGGCTACACCATGCTAAGCTTCTTAGACGCCTTTTCAGGCTACCACCAAGTGTACTTGTGGCAGCCGGACAGGGTGAAGTGTGCGTTCATCACTAGTTCGGGCACTTACATGTATAAGATGATGCCCTTCGGGCTCAAAAATGCGGGAGCTACGTACCAGCGTCTGGTTGATAAAGTGTTTGAAAAACAAAAAGGTAGAAACATCGAGGCTTATGTCGACGATGCCATCGTAAAAAGCAGGGAAGACAAGGAACACCTGACAGACTTGCAGGAAACCTTCAGTTCTCTGCGCGCTTACAAAATGAAACTAAATCCGAAAAAGTGCACGTTTGGAGTCCGCTCCGGAAAATTCCTAGGATTCTTGGTCAGTTCTCGGGGTATAGATGCCAACCCTGAAAAAATTCAGGCAGTTCTAGATCTCCCCGAGCCCAAGACCATCAGGGACATCCAGCGCCTGACGGGACGAATGGCCGCCTTGGCACGATTCATTGCCCGATCAGCAGACAGAGCCACTCTTTTTTTATACAAGGTTGGGGGGCCTGCCCCCAGTCCTTGTCGGTACGGCCTGCTCCTGGCTTTTCGTTCAAAGTCCAGGGGGCCTGCCCCCTGCCTGCCCAGAGGTAAGCAGGGTAGCTTTTGCGTTTTTTATACAAGGTTGGGGGGCCTGCCCCCAGTCCTTGTCGGTACGGCCTGCTCCTGGCTTTTCGTTCAAAGTCCAGGGGGCCTGCCCCCTGCCTGCCCAGAGGTAAGCAGGGTAGCTTTCGTGTTTTTTATACAAGGTTGGGGGGCCTGCCCCCAGTCCTTGTTAGCCTGGCCTGTCCCTGGCTTTTCGTTCAAAGTCCAGGGGGCCTGCCCCCTGCCTGCCCAGAGGTAAGCAGGGTAGCTTGCACGTTTTTTATACAAGGTTGGGGGGCCTGCCCCCAGTCCTTGTTAGTACGGCCTGTCCCTGGCTTTTGTCCAAAGTCCAGGGGGCCTGCCCCCTGCCTGCCCAGAGGTAAGCAGGGTAGCTTTTTGGTTTGCGTTGGGAGGTTCACTTTTCCCAATTTTGGCAACAGGGGGGCCTCCCCCTATTGCCCCCTGCTCGTTTGTGTGTGAAAGACGCGAGTGTGAACAGGCAACGAGTATAAATCTGTATCTTCTCATTTCTTTTAAAATTCTTTTTTTTTGACATTGGGGTGGTCGGAGCCGTCGACATTTTTGATCGTCCTCCGCCTTTTTACTTTAGTAAAAGTGAAAACTGTTTACGTTCCTGCTCAGACGTAGTATTTCTTCAACGTATCTGCATTCCAATGAGCGCTCAGCTCTTGTCCCTCCAGATTGGCTATCCTGTACGTGCCTGGACCCAAAACCTGAGTTATTTGGTATGGGCCCTCCCAATTGGCACTTAGCTTCCCATGCTCTCTTGACTTTCCAGTCGCCTGTGTTTTTCTCAGAACCAACTCGCCCACCTGAAAGCTCCTCTGTCGGACTTTGCTATTGAAAGCTTTCCTCATTCGCTGCTGGTAGGCAGCGATATTGGTACCGGCTTCCTCTCTTAGCTCACTTACCAGGTCCAGGGCCTCAACCATCGCAGCTTCATTCTCAGCCTGGTTGTACTGCAGGGAGCGTAGAGAGGGAATCCTTGTCTCAATTGGCAATAAAGCCTCTGCTCCATATACCAGGCCAAATGGGGTCTGGCCTGTAGACTCCTTCCTGGTAGTTCGGATGGACCAGAGTATACTGGGGAGTTCATCAGCCTACCTACCTTTGCAGTCATCCACCATTTTCTTCAGGCCATTCAAAATTTGTTTGTTGGCTGCTTCCGCCTGTCCATTGGTTTGAGGATGACAGACAGCTGAGTAGGCGACTGAGATGTTGTGGCTTTCTAGCCAGATCCTTAGTGGGTCATTATCGAACTGCCTGCCGTGGTCAAATACCAGCATCTTTGGTACACCGAAACGGGTGATGACATTTCGCCAGATCACCTTCCGGACCGCCGGCTCGGTGATGTTGGGGACTGCTTCGGCCTCCACCCATTTGGTGAAGTAGTCTATGGCGACAATTAAGAATTTTCTGCCCCCTGTGGCCACTGTGAAGGGTCCTAGGATGTCCATCCCCCATTGAGCAAAGGGGATGGGAGATAGAATTGGCCTGAGCTCCTGGGCCGGGGCATGGATCGACGAAGCAAAGAGTTGACATTTTCTGCATTTCTGGGTCAGGCTCTTGGCATCGGCCAGCATGGTAGGCCAGTAGTAGCCTGCCCTGAGGGCCTTGTGGGCCAGCGACCTCCCGCCAATGTGATGTCCACAAATCCCTGAGTGGATATCATCCAATACCTCAGCGGCCTGATCCGCCCGTAGGCATTTAAGCAGGGGATAAGTAAAAGATTTTTTGTAGAGTTCTCCATTAATGAATATGAACCAGGCTGCTTTAGCCTGTACCTTCCTTTTTTGCAATGGGTCTGATGGTAAGATACCGTGCCTCTTGTACTGGACGAAAGGGGTCATCCAGCTTTCTAGCTCTTCTTCCACGGCATTAATCGTTTGACCAGGATTAGTAGACCTTTCGTGTAAAACGTCAACCCATACCGACCTCCGGATGTCCTGCAGACTGGAGCTTGCCAGTTTTGACAGGGCATCTGCTCTGTTGTTCTGGGATCGGGGAATTTGTTTGATCTCATATGATTTCAGGCTGGACAGCTCTCCCTTTACCATCTCCAGGTATGCGGCCATTGCTTGGTCTCTTGCTTCGTATTCTCCATTAATCTGGTTGGCGATGAGTTGGGAATCTGTCGCCAAGATAATTCGTTCTGCCCCTGCGGCCTTAGCTAACCTGACGCCTGCGAGTACTGCTTCGTACTCTGCTTCATTGTTTGATGCTGGGAAGACGAATCTGAGAGCATGCTCAAAGTCGGTCCCTTCTGGGCTGGTTAATACGACGCCTGCGCCTGCGCCGTTGGCCGTTGAGGACCCATCAGTGTATACGACCCACTCCAGGGCAGGGGCTTCCTCTTCCCCTGAATGGGAGCACTCAGCCAAAAAGTCTGCCAGAGCTTGGGCTTTGATGGCTGTTCTCGGCTGGTAAGATATACCTAGCCCACTCAGCTCAATTGCCCATTTCAACAATCTTCCCGATTTTTCGAATTTTTCCAACACCTTTTCCAGGGGTTGGTCGGTGAGGACTATGACTGGATGCGCGTCAAAATAAGGTCTGAGCTTCCTGGCTGCAATTATGACCGCGTAGGCGGCTTTTTCAATCATCGGATAATTCTTCTCAGCTGCCCCCAGCGCATGACTCACAAAGTATATAGGTTGCTGGGTGCCTGCCTCTTCCCGTAGGATGACCGCGCTGACAGTTATATTAGTTACTGCAATGTAGAGGAAAAGTTTTTCTCCTGCTACTGGTCTTGCCAGGGTAGGGAGCCTCTTAAGATGGTCCTTCAGTTGCTCGAAGGCCTCTTTCTGCTCGCTTTCCCATTTGAACTGTTTGTTTCCTTTCAGAATTTTGAAAAAAGGAGTGGCTCTGTCTGCTGATCGGGCAATGAATCGTGCCAAGGCGGCCATTCGTCCCGTCAGGCGCTGGATGTCCCTGATGGTCTTGGGCTCGGGGAGATCTAGAACTGCCTGAATTTTTTCAGGGTTGGCATCTATACCCCGAGAACTGACCAAGAATCCTAGGAATTTTCCGGAGCGGACTCCAAACGTGCACTTTTTCGGATTTAGTTTCATTTTGTAAGCGCGCAGAGAACTGAAGGTTTCCTGCAAGTCTGTCAGGTGTTCCTTGTCTTCCCTGCTTACCTCTGGGCAGGCAGGGGGCAGGCCCCCTGGACTTTGAACGAAAAGCCAGAAGCAGGCCGTACCGACAAGGACTGGGGGCAGGCCCCCCAACCTTGTATAAAAAACGCAAAAGCTACCCTGCTTACCTCTGGGCAGGCAGGGGGCAGGCCCCCTGGACTTTGAACGAAAAGCCAGGAGTAGGCCGTACCGACAAGGACTGGGGGCAGGCCCCCCAACCTTGTATAAAAAACGCAAAAGCTACCCTGCTTACCTCTGGGCAGGCCGGGGGCAGGCCCCCTGGACTTTGAACGAAAAGCCAGGAGAAGGCCGTACCGACAAGGACTGGGGGCAGACCCCCCAACCTTGTATAGGAAACGCAAAAGCTACCCTGCTTACCTCTGTGCAGGCAGGGGGCAGGCCCCCTGGACTTTGAACGAAAAGCCAGGAGCAGGCCGTACCGACAAGGACTGGGGGCAGGCCCCCCAACCTTGTATAAAAAATGCAAAAAGCTACCCTGCTTACCTCTGGGCAGGCAGGGGGCAGGTCCCCTGGACTTTGAACGAAAAGCCAGGGACAGGCCATGACAGGCGCAATCAAACATACGAGAAGAAGATCCTTAAAACAGCTACGCCATAGAAAGCAAAGAGAAATATCCTACAACAACCCATGAAGGGTGGAAAATTTTTTACAAAGTCAAAGAAAAAACCGAGTAGCAAAATATTACAAGAAAAACCATGAAACGCTGGTTCAGCACAAGAAAATGAAAAGCTTTCATAAATGAGAAGGGGCATCACGCAGCATCCTGGCGAGCGTTGGCGTCTGCTTCAGGCTGCCTGGTCACCCGGGCTTCGTCCTTGGCAGAATAGAGGCTCCGGAAAGTGTCCTCGTCAAAGGAAGGGAACATCTCCCCTATCACCTCCATAACCAATTCCAGAGAAGAGTTGGCGCCGCTCACAAAGCTGGCACCCACCGCTTCCTCAGTCTCCGCAGCCAGGGACTCTTTCTCTTTCGCCCATTCTCCCTTGGCCTGGTCAAAAGCCGACTTTGCCTGTGACAGCTGCTCCTCCAAGACAGCCACCCTTCCCTTCAAATGCCCCATCTCAGCCAAAGATATGTTAGCACGGTCCAACGATTGACGGCTCTCCTGCAGTTCGGCCCCCAACTTAGAAACTTCCTTCACAGCCATTTCCCCCTGCAGCCTCCAACGATCAGCCTGCCTCTTGGCCTCTTTCAACTCCCCCTCTTGCCTTGTCATCTTGTCCTTCAAAGAGCTTATCAGGGAGACGTCCCTCTCTATCATGGCCAGGCGGTCGGGAGGAGGAACCCCAGGGGTAACTGTTAGCTCCTCATCACTCAGGCGGCTGAGGGCCGCCAGTTCCGCAGACGCCAGCATGACCTTGGAGGTGCGTTGGATGTATTGAAGCACTTGATGAGAGGTGGAAGTTACCATCTTTGTAAGGCGGTCGGCCAAGACAGCCCCGGAGTCAGAAAGCAGGCCCGAAACGTCCACACTATCCCCCGCCGTGTAGTGGAACTCCACATTTTCCTCTGGGAAGGGAATGCTAGAGGGCTCACGAGCAGGGCGTTTCGCATCAGGGGTAGAGACGTCCGCCTCCAAATCTACCACGTCGGCACTAGGGGGCTCCCTCTCCCTTTTCCTCCTCGCTTCCAAGGGAACACTCTCTCCGGTCCCTTCCGAATCTCCAGGCTGCGTTCCCTGCGAGATCCGAGGGCCGGCTGAAGAAGCACCCTGTTTTTGGCCAGGAGAAGGAGTAGCCCCTGAAGTAACCTCCGCTTCCCCCTCATGAATACTAGGAGTAGGAGTCGCCGGCTTCGACGAGGGCAGCCGGGGGGGGGGAGAGGCAATCTTCGACCTGCGGCAAAGTCTTTCACAAGCTTCATCAGGGCCTTACTTCCTTTCTTAAAATTTGGCGGAAGAGAAGGACGCTTTGAAAGAACGTGCAATTCCTCGCTCAAGCCTAACCTTCTGACCTGCTTCTTGGTCCAAGTCCAAGAGTAGGAATCTGCAGGAAAGGAGAGGTGGTCATTTAAAAAGCAGGGAGAAATAAAATCCCTGGAAAATCGTGACAACAAGAAAACCCTAGAACTACCTTCAAGGCCACGAATCAGGCCCATGGGAAGCAGGTACTCGTCAGTAGTGATAAGCTCCGCGTGAGGGAGCCAGAAAACAGGGCAAAAGTTCCCGTGTTTATCCGTCACGATCTCAAACTTTTTAATCAAAATCTTCTCCTTTTCGCTCAGCCTGACTTCCAGAGCCTTCCCCCCAACGCGAGGATGATACTCCTCACGCGTCTCCATGCGAGTATGAACATGATTCCTAAAATGTCTGGGAATTTTCCACCCCGACGCACTATGGACATATATGAAATTGTTTTTCCAGTCTTTGAGACTGCTCATGGGTGGCCATACCAGGGCGTACTTTTTCTGTCTCAGCAGAGACCAGTAGCCAGGGGAGCCATCTCCCCCAGATGAAGACACCATTTGGAGGCCAACCATAAAGCGAAGGGCGTCGATATATGGCCCCTCGCCATGGAATAAACATGTCCAAGTGTAAGCCACTAGTGCCCTAATAGCCGTTGCGGTTAACTGAGCAATGGCGACGTTCATCCTCCTGAAAGTATCTTCCAGGAAGGGATGCAACGGAAATCGCAGGCCGAATTCTAGGGCCTTATGGAAGACGGCTACACACCCATCTGGGGGACAACATACTGTGTCTCTTTCCCCAGGGATCACCACTGTGTACCCCTCCCCAAAATTATAAAACTGCTCGATGGCCTTAGCCGCGTCGCATTCCAAGAGCAGGTCCCTATTCTTAGCCTCGGGATAGGTCTGTAAGGGAATCACATATTTTTCTTTGTCTAGAAAATAGGTCCTCCCTCTCTCCCTGCGGATGAGAGGACCGGCCACCCTGGCAGGGTCCACCTCCAGGGCTTCGTCATCAGAATCAATCACATCGAAGGGAGCTGGGTCGGGTGACTCAGCACCCTCTCCCCTGTGATCATCTCCCTCCCGGGGGCCAACCCCGGAGGAAGAAGCTACGTCACGACGACCACCGTCGCCGCCGCTAGTTCCTCCGAGCAAAGAATCGATGGAAAGGGGGCGGGCTCGCGACATTTAGGCTATAGAAGGGAAGAAAAGAAGCGAAAGATTCAAAAAGTTCTAACCTAAAAAACGCCGGCGAAGTTGTCAAAGATGGCGACAAGAGATGATCCTTGCTCCTCAAAGAAAGAAACGCTCGATCAATGAAAGGAATTCAAGAAGTGTTATGGGGAGTAAGAGTACCAAGAAGAGTAAAAGAAGAGAATGAAGGGGGAGATGGGTTTATATAAAAGCCCAAAGAAGTTCGAAAGGTGGAATCCCTGACAAAACCTGCGAAGACCTTCCACGTGTCACACGCTGAACACCGACTGCTCACCTTTTTCAAGAAGAGCCTTGGTAAACAGAAACGTCAGAGAGAAAGGTCAATCAACAACCTCATTCAAAAAAAAAAAAAAAAAAAAAAAAGATAAAAAATTCAAATGCGCAAAATATTCATTTCATTGAAAACCCCGCAAGGGGAAGATACATCGTGAGACAGGCATGAAAGAAAAATTACATAAGGCTCGAAAAAGTTCCAGCCTGACAGAAATCAAAGGCCCTGCCACGCAGGCCTAGTCGTCCCCCAAATCTGGAGAATAATCTCCAGGACTGCCTGGACTCCCGAGAGCCGAACCCCAGTCCCAGCTTGGGGAACCCTGAAAGGGGTCAGTTGAAGCCCCGTCTTCGTCCCTATCGCTCAGGCAGCCGAGACCTTCGCTGTCGTCAGAGTCATGGCTGCTGTCTTCCCAATCCCTTCCAAAAGGAACAGCTCGGGACTCGTCGCAAATGCGACAGCCTGTTTTCTTTACAGGCGAAGAAGGGCCCGATTCCAGGGAGGAATCGGTGTCAGAGTTAGGGCCGAATTGTTCAGGGTGCAGCCATGGAAAACACTCATGGCACCCCCTATCATAGCAGCCCCCTCCCTGGGGGCAACGCCTAAATCTAGGCGCAGCAGGAGGGGAGGACCTCCTAGGGCGTTTGCCCATCCTAATAGAGGCCTTCCGACCCCTCCGGCGAAGGCGAAGTCGTGAACGCCGGCTCCGGCGAACAGCTAGATAAGCGGCCCGTGCATATCTAAGCCTCCAGAACCCTCTGAAGATGAAGGAAACATGTTTGACTCCGCGGCGAACTACACTTTTCTTGATCCAAGTCATGTTTAGAATAAGGAAAATTGAAAGATTGAAGGTGGAATGAAGTGCAAATGAGCAAGGAAGCTAAAGATTTTATACCAAGGAAAACTCCGCATTAATGAGCGCTCCAACCACCCTGGGAGGAGAGCCACCAATCAGGAACTCCTCACGGTTCCCCAAAATCCGCCCAGAAGAAAAGGGCAATCATTACGAAAGTGCTCTTGCCTCTTTGCATTCCTGACAGGAACAGTACAAAGTTCCATTGGGAAGGCGCGAAGCATTAAATGCTGCGACAGACATGAAAGTCAACCCCCCTCCAAGCAAGAGCCGCCAGCAGAGGAGAAGTCTCACTTCCCTCCTACTGACGAGGGCCAATTGATTGGGGGTGGGCCGCCTGTCAATCAACTGCCTGCTATGCAGGCCCCGAGACGATTCCTGTCGGAGAGTCGAAAGACTAGCCCCCAGCAGGGACCAAGAACAAAGCATGAAAACGCTAAAGGTTGGCCGTCAGCCGCCGAGAGCGCAGGCCAATTCAGCCTGTCAGAGCTTGGCAGTCCCCTACTTGGAGACTGTCTGCCCTGGGAAAATCCCTGGCCGGCAGGGTCAGGACCCCCAGGGGCCCTCTCGTCATTTTGCCTAAGGTAATTGGGAATGGATGGATGAGAAGCCGCCACTTGTCACTTTCCCATCCAACCATTCCTCTCTCTCTTCTCTCTCTTGTGGGAAGGTATAAATACCTCCCCATTTCCCACATGAGGGGGGTTGGATTTTCTCTCTCTAGACTCTTACTCTTAAAACGCCACCTAGTTCCTCACGAGCTAGGTTCGTAAAGGCATTTCACGGACTGACTTAGGCATCGGAGAGGGTTTCCTCGGACAACCTCCGGGGCCCTGTGCGTTCATTGTGCAGGGAGCAGGCCGTTTTCCGCCGGGAAAGTCCGATTCCAAGAGTGAGAGGAAGGGGAGATCAAGGGAATCAAGCGACTAATTATCCATCATCAATTCAATTACACTACCCGGATTCTGGGCCGGGTGAATTGTTTCCGTAACCGGAACAAAAATACCACTCACCTTAACGATAATACGATGTAAATCTATATTATTATAAATAAGACTAATCATTCATCCTTAGATATCAACAAAAGTCTTAAAAAAAGTTTTTAATAAGGCTACAAATAAAGTTAAATTAGATTATCACATATCGAAAAATTATAATGAGGTGATAGAATTCTATGTAATCTTTCGTTCTTAGATATTAACCAACAATCTTTTGAGACTAAAATGAAGTTCCTAAGACTAAGACTATATAGTTAAAGTATATTTATCCCACATCAAAAAATTAAGATGGGTTGATAAAATTCTATATATTATAAATAAGTGTAATCATTCGTCTATAAATAAAATTCTTAATTAGACTATATCTAAACTTAAATAAATTAAGTAAAATTATCCCACATCGAAAAATTATAGTAAGGTGAATTTTTTTTATTATGTAAATAACAATTATGATGAGGTGATGAAATTCTATAGCATAAATGAGTCATTTTTCGGTTTTAAATATCATCCAACAATCTTTTAGTCTTAAAAAGCTTTTAAAAAGACTACAAACCTAAAATTATCCCACATCGAAAATATTAAAATAAGGCGATGATTCTATATTATAAATAAGAGTAATCGTGCATTTTTTTGGGTTTTAAAAGCAGATCTTAAGAATATGAAACTTGAGTAAATTATCCTACATCGAAAAATTATGATGAGGCGATAGAATCTTATATTATAAATAAGACTAATCTTTCATTCTTAGATATCAATTAAAAAATTCATTCGTTCGTAGATATTAATCAAAAACTTTTGAGTCTTAAAAAATCTTTTAATAAGACTACAAGCGTAAAATTATTTCCACATCGAAAATTTATAATAAGGTGATAAAATTTTATATTATAAATAAGAGCAATCATGTGTTCTTTTGAGTTTTAAAATAAGCTCTTACGACTATAAATTCAGTTGAAATTAAGTTTGATTACTAATATCATGTGATAATCTTATTTATTGTAATGACAAGTTTGATTAAGTTTATTATTCAACGAATGTACATCATCAATATAATTAAGCCAACTAACCCGTGCAGCGCACGGGCTTTAATCTAGTATACATAAATTTAAACATTTTTTATACTCCATATAACGTAACTAATCGTTATAATCACTGACAAAATAACATGAAATAGATAAAAAAAAATCTATATCTATAAAATATATTAGTATCAATAACGAATAATAATTTCCAGAAAAAAAAATGGATATTAGTTATGAAAATATTAATGTAGGTAAGTTTCATCTAATGTAGTACTCCGTATATAATACAGAGTAGTAACTAGACTTCTTTGAAATATATTGAAATTGGAGAATATAATACAATTTACATATTACACGACTCTATATAGTAGTACTCCGCAATCTGTACATGAGTAATTGTTACATTAAATAATTTTATTTTATTATTAATTTACGAGATAACAATCACTTATTTTTTAATGGTACACTTTGATTTTCATGAGGCGGTTCCAATTAGATGTCTATTTTTTATTCGCAATTTTCTTGAAATGTTTTGTGTTATGATTTTTATATTAAGTTAGTTATACTGAGAGTAATTTTACATTATTTAAAAGAACATAAGTTAAAACTAATTTACTCAATCAATAATTGTATCAAATGTACGAGACATGTGTACAATATGTTAAAAGATATATACAGGTCCAACATGTATCGTTGCATTGATTTCATGTGTGGATGTTTCATGTTGATTTTAAGCATACACTTTTTTCATTTTAAAAATTATTCGTGTTAAAGGTTTAGTATCCAAATAAGATTATCTACATTATTTTTTTTATTTATACCCGTGCAACTTTGCACGGGTACTAACCTAGTTAAATATTAGAAGGGAGAAGCCCAAAACAAAAACCCAATTCAAGTCTTTCCGGTCTGGACCGGGAAAATCCGGGTCTGACCCGGTCCGGACCGGAACCCAGAATCAGTAATTTTTATGACCTATGGACTGGTTCGGTTTGAAATATTCCGGGTCCGATCTTTACTATTCTGGTCCGACTCGGTTTTTACACAGTCCTAACTGCAATAGGCTAATAGTTATTTCCTTTTACTTTATTGTAAGTTTTGATATACACAATACACCGTCTTAACTCATTGGATTCTCCGATATCTTAATACTTTTATTTATAATGCTCAGGCATAGTTATTCAAACAATGCATTTTTTTAGAATTCATCACTAGGACACTAGCTAGTGACCAAATTACAAGTATATTGGTTCGGGATATAGTGACCAAATTGATTGAATAATCAACTTTCTCAACTTAACAAATTTGCTGAACCCATGACCTTCATTTTATTCAACACTTTTTTTTTTTTAATAATCATCTTCCTCTTCTTCATCAACCTCTTGAACATCAATCATCAAATTTTTGACCTGACAAGGATGCAAGGAGTAGTTACAAAACACAAAACTATTAAAATCATGGGTGATCAACTTAAAATAAAAAAAATTGCATAATATCATCAAAATTATTCGTTTAACTTTTATACCTTATTTATATGGATTTAATTTGCACACTTAGGATTGTTAATAAAACATCTCATCAATTTATAAACCAAAAGCAATCAAGCCATCACAATACAATTACATGATAACGTACTCTGATCCCTCACTCCATTTCAATCATTTGTTTATCTTTAGTTACAATATTACTCACAGATAATATAAAAATAAATTAATTATTGAGACAAAGGAATAATAGTTGTGAAATAAAGCGAAGTACCTTAGGCTCGATAATGGCTCCTTGAATGACTAGCCCTTTCTTCCAATGCCCATGTTCATACTCATACAACGAAAACTCAACTTCACCTAGGCCCCCATTAATATTATCCGGTGATACCTCGAATTCTCCGACAGGGAGTCGAATCCATTCTTCCTTGGGATATTTCCTTAAATCTTCACGGCGGTGTTGTTTGGTTCCGTTGGGAAGAGTAAGCCTCAAGTTAACAGGCACTACCCAACCGTAAGCTTTATCTTCCAGCTTGATCAAGTATGTCACTTGATATGTGACCCCTGGTGTCAGATTTGCTGTGTTTATTCTTCCATGAACTTCTACCCAACACACATTTCTCAATTGAGCTACAGTGATAACCCCATGTTCTCTGCAATACGTAAAATAATTAATACAGTTCACGACTTCGAATCCCGATAGCCCCAATAATCTCTGAACTCTCAAGTACAAATTCAGCACATGGTTAAGATAGAAGCGGAGGAGGAAGCATAAAAGTTATTGTACCTTGTTTGCATATCGTACAAGTGCCAGTAAATTGGGGTGTCACCCCAAACTATAAAGAGACCATTTGCGAATATGACGAAGCAGTTGATGTTGATGTTGCCTTTCTTCTCTACCCAATATTTCTACAACAAATAATAATTCACCAAATAAATCAATATACCAGTTTACTGGTCCAAAAATCGAGTTAACCTACTGTAACACTCTTTCCATCAAGTCCTTTGTTACTTTTTCTCGTTTATTATTTGTTAATAATATTTTAATCAAAGATAAATAAATGATTAAGACTGAAATTGTGAAACAAAATGCGAATGATACGTACGTACCATCTTTCTGCCATTCAAGTAGACACCAGCATGTAATTGTTGAAATATTTTGTCAAGGGAAGATTTGTCGATAGGGTGATCAGAGTTTTTGACGATGGATTCACAATTATGGGGAAGTTTAGACGATAATACTCTCATGGCTTCTTTCTCTGACTTATGGGGGATAACATGTTTATTATTACCATTATTATTATTTTGGGAGACATCGTTGAGCTCACCTGACCATCTCGTCCCCATGATTTCTAGTACGTAATTGATCTCTATGTGTTTGTAAATATGATAGCTCTTCTTATATGAATTTATTTCTACTATATAGCCTAGATCCAAAAGTACATACGTACAATAGTTAGTGTGTCTTACTCGGTACTTTATAGGGGCAAACTTAGGATTTTATTTGAGAGGGAAGATGATAAGTTAATATTCTCTTTGTTCAAATTTAAAGGATACGCTTCGTTTTTTGACACTATTCACAATTCAAGAGAATCGTTAATATTCACGACAATTTATAAGAGAAAATATAATAATGTGAGATTTTGTTTGATTCATCTTTATGAGTAGATTAAAAATAACAATTTTTTTAAATTTTTGTTAATGTAAAACGAAAGATATTGACGGTCTAAAACATGTTTCGGCAAGTGTGAAAAAACAAACGTACCCTTTGAATTCAAACGGATGAATTACTAGAAAATATTACTACTCCGTATGATATAAAACCATACATACATAAGCTAAGGCTCTATTTGACGCACGCAGCTAACTTATGTATAGGTGTTTTGCAGCTAACTAAAAAGCTAGTCGAAGTAGCATATGAAAATAAGCTACAGTGCTGGATAAGTTTTTCAATTTCTTTTTTGGTCCTTCAATTATTACAGTAATAATGTATGATTAAGTCATTTTATCAAATACTTTCTCCTTTCAACTCTATTTTACCCAATTCTTTAAGCACGATTGTCAAGATGTATTTTAAATCGT
This sequence comes from Agrostemma githago, assembly GCA_958450325.1. Classification (NCBI taxonomy): domain Eukaryota; kingdom Viridiplantae; phylum Streptophyta; class Magnoliopsida; order Caryophyllales; family Caryophyllaceae; genus Agrostemma; species Agrostemma githago. The sequence continues at coordinate 71,591,583 of OY288247.1, read as the reverse complement.
CAATATTTTTCACTACGTATTCATATTAGTTAGTTTTAAGTTATTTTGCCAAATTTTTCAATGATTTCAGTTAACTTATAAGCTCTTACAGAGTACTTTTTTAGCTAGGTTGACAATTTTTTAGCTTACAACTGGCTCATTGGTTACCTTAGTTAAAACATATCTACAGAAAAGTAGCTTTTTGTTACCCAAAAAAACATATCGTTGGAAAAATGTCAAATAAATGAAGCCCAACTTAAGCTAGAAGTGTTTAGACTGATTATATTTTTGGATCTCTTAATTATCTATCTAGTGTATACGGAATACTCAACCGTTATTCTTTATGTTCGACGGACCATATCACATGGAATTTATACTACTTTTCATAAAGTTCTTTTCGCTATGTTCTCCACTTGATTTGTAGTTAGTTGTATCTTTATTCCCTCTTCTAGTTCTAATGGGTAAAATCCATTGTAGCAAATCTCTAATGCTAAATTGAGCCGAACCCGATTCTTCCTTATCAGAACATAACGGTCGACTAGGTAAATTACATTTAACAAATTAAAAAAGATAAGCTATTTCTAAACATTTCCTCAAATCTGAAAATAGAAAATGGTACTCTGTACTTAGACTAGTTTTATCGTTGGTTTAGAATTAGGTCGCAAACTAGGTGAAAGTGTAAAAAAATAAAAAAAAAGATGGATTTTTTTTCTTTTCAAAATAATGTTAAAAAATAAACTAATTGGGGGTTTTGTTAGTACATGTTACATGGGAAACAAAGGTAAATGAAAGGAAATTAAAGAAAGTCACTTAAATTTTCCTTATTGTTTGTTTAAATTTTTGCGAGTATGACGAGGTGGTGATGGTGTGAGGGTGGCGGTCAGCGGTAGTGATGAAATTGGTGGTGGTGGTGGTGGTGGTGACATTGGTGGTGGCGCCAAAGCGGTGGTGGTGGCGCCAAAGCGGTGGTGGTGGTGACATTAGTGGTGGCGCCAAAGCGGTGGTGGTTTTAGGGTGGTGGATTCATGATGAGTGAAGGTGAGTGCGTGGGGGAAACAAAATTCAAACCCTAGGGGTGAAGCATGGAGGTTTGGGAGGGAATATAAAGGAGAAAAGAGAATGCATAAAAGTTAAAACAAACAAGTACGAAATACAAAGGTAAGAATGAATATTGATTCCCTCTACCTTTCCTATAACCGCTCAACCAAACGTCTCCTTAATGTTTTGAGTCAGTTTAAAATCTACTTGTAGTTAACAAAATTGGGCAGAGCTAGGTTCAGATATAGGATTGATTTAGGATGGTCTAAACCCGTTTAAAGCCACCATTAGGAATAACATGTTTGTGAAATTCTAAATTCGTGAAAAGAAAAACTACTCTCTTAAACCCGCCATTGGGAGTGGCGTATTGTATTCAATAAACCGCCACTGGCAATGTCGTGAACCCAACAACAATAATAATGCTGAACATAATTATTTTTGCAATATAAATGATTCTCAATAATGATAAAAAAAATGTACAAAAAAATAAAAATGTACAACACATTGTAATAAAACAATTCAAAATTTAATAAGAATAAATTTTAATAAAATACAAAATCGAAAAAAAAAAAAAAATCATTAATGCATGCCACGTGGCCAAAAATTAAACGCTTAAGAAACCTTTTTAACTTTATATAAAGAAGATATAGATATGTGCAAGGTCGATCGGTTGATTTCTGATTCATCCGAACTCTAATATTTTAGAACTTGTTACTATTACTTTCAAGTTATAGAATTTTTTGTTAGAAACATATTTTTTATTAAAGTTATGCAGACATATGTTCAATTTTTTTGGAGTTATGCATGAATATGTTTTTTTTGTGCTGATAATGTAACTTTTGCTACTAGTGTTTCATGGTCAATAAACCATTTTAGTTATTTCACTATTAGAAAAAGAATTAGCTAGTTATACTTTTTTTTAATAAAGGTTATAATGGTATTTTAAGATAAAATCTCATGAATTAGATTAGTTCAACCAAACAACATATGATAATTGAATTCATGGGAAATGTGAGTTCTCTTATGTGAACCAATCAACTTTTGCAAATTCCCAAAAATTTCATGTAGAATTTTTTTTTGATATAACGAAGCGCGCACTTAGTCGCAAATGAGAATCGAACCCCTGACCTCTCGACCAGGATTAGGAAGCTCTAACCACGTGAGCTGAACCTTCTTCTCAAATTTCATGTAGAATTTAAATTAATGGGAAGTGCAACTTTCAACATGAAATGAATTTGTACATGAACCAAACAAACCCTTAAGATATTTTTAAAACTCTAAAGTTTTATTTAAACATCTTCTTTCTATAAAAGAAGACACCACACCCAGCTATATATATGTGGCACAATGTGGGAGCTCCATCTAGGAATTAATCCTTATTTTTTATGTTTTGGATTAGTTAAGTATATTAGCTTATAGAATTGAAATGAGGTTGTTTACGGAAGAAGTAATCTCCACCTCATTTAATGCTATATGTTATTCAAATTTTTGGGTTTTAAAAAAATCTTACTTCATTCAAATAATTCAATTAGGGCTTTAAGTTAGACACGACAACCGAGGAGAGCAGTAAACATGAACATTAATATGTTGCTGAGATTACAATGCAATTAAAGATACTTTACAATTTACAAAGACATTGAAAATACATCTACAACCTTTTCGGTTTTCTATGGTAACTATTCTCCATCTTCTTTGATTCTTTAAATACTTCAATTGATCCTACATCATCTCCATCAACGGTGAAGCTTCCTGTTTTTCTGCTTCAACAATTTTACATACAAAATTTAGAACGATGTCATTGTCCAAAGTTATATCAGTTGCCGGTTTGGAGCAAGGTGTCAAGGTACCTCAAATGAATATCAAAGACAAATTTAGATCCTATGGAATTCCTATTTGTCGATGCTAACGTAAATTGCTCATTTTTGTGTTGCCTTTCATCGAAGATTACCCTATTGGAACAAGATGATGCTATCACAAAGAATGGTTTAAAGTCTGCAAGTTTTGAAGATATAGTAAATGTAAGGATACCAACTACTCAATATAAGTGAGTTGAAATATTAAGTTTAACAAAACTGTTACATTCTTCTTCTTTTTTTGCCTTCTACTACACTCTTCGTAGAACGGTATTTCAATTTAATTTCCCACATTTTTAAACGTAATAGATGTTGTGGGGAAGTTTTTTGACATTAATTACTGATGCATTATCATTTATAATCTCATTTACATATTCCAATAGAGCAAGTTAATTTCTGATCTACTCTTACCTTACATGGAGTCTCATCTAGGTTCGAAAAGGCAGAAGAAATGCATGACTTTCGAAGACAATTGATCTAAAGGTATGTTACTTATATAGTTGGCATAAGATAAATATTATTTACCTGCTTTAGCCTTTTCAATTTACAGAAAATAGTTTAGCACTACACGCCTCAAGTTCAGGCACCCAGAAGAATTAGTCTGTTTTGCAAGCAAAGAGAAAACATAACGATTAGAGTTCGAATACGTGTTCGCCATGTTATAATACTACAGACTTGAAACTTTGTGAATATTAGTTTCATTATATGTACTCACCTTTGGACAACCGCTTCATCAAATCATATCACTCTTGATTTATTTTGTTGTTTAGAACGACTCAATGAATCATATGGAGTATAAATCATACAGTATTACTAAAAATGATACAAATCAAGAATGAACAAATCTCGATTTAATCGAATGTTCCAATTAGTAACCCTGATTATTAATCGTAATTTGTAAAGGGTAGAACAAGTAAATTAGTGATTAGCTGGAAAATGGAATACAGAAAACTTACCCAGTTGAGGAAGGGAGGGAAGAAGACAATGAAGTGACGAGAGATAAACCCTATAAAAGTCTCGAGAGTGAAAACTGAAAACTAACGTCTTAGACTCTCAAAGACGAAGCTTAACACAAATTTGTGCATGCCTGACAAATCTGTATCATACTTTAGAAGTGTCATCTTTAGTTGAATAAAACCGAATTCGAGCAATTTAATGCACACATAACAAATTCGAGCAGAATCAAGAAAATCAGATAAACATGAACAAATTTAGAAAAATCGATGAAACTCGAATGAACATGAAACAAATTCGAGCAAAATCAAGCAGAATTAGATGGACACGAACAAATTCAAATAAATTGAAGCATAATTAAATGAAAATAAATAACTTCGAACAAAAAATGAATGTGTTAATATCGAAAAACACTCATTTACATGTAAAATCAAATACAAATAAATTCAAAAGAAAAACAAGTTTAAATCAACGTACAAGCAACTTCATCAAATCAATCAATGGGGAATTACTTAGTGATTAACTCGATTGCGCATTCTCAGTGAAGTCGATCATATTATTTGGATTAATCCAGAATTGGGTATTAGGGTTTTCTTTTGTTTCTGTCGGATATTAACAGGATTTTTATAGAGATATTAAGGATGAAAAAGAATATTTCACCTGAGATATGGAGGTAGAAGAACGGCGACGATAGAGGACTGCAACCATGGAGTTAGAGATTCAGATAGAGATATTAAGGACAGAGATATCTAGGGTTTTAAAATTGAGAGTGGTAGGTAGAATTGTAGATCAAAGACCTGTCGAATGGGTCGAGCGGTCGGTTTTCAGGTTCGGGAAAAATACATGTCGAGTGTATTTCGGATATGAAAAATATGAGTTTTATACGGATCGGGTTTATACGGGTTTCGGGTCGGGTTTATACTCATTCTTGCCTTCATATCATAATGTATATACAGTTAATAAAGTTAATTGATGGTCTTTGACGAATAGGCTATGTATTAGTTTGGGGTTTCTTTCTTCATAAAATGTTGACGGTCTTTGATAACGCTATTTATTATTGTAGTATGTTTGACACTATTTTTTTTATTTTTTGTGAGTACATATCTCAAATTCTCAGAAGATATATTTTACGTCATAACTCATGTCCTCACCTTATTTTATACCTCAGGCAAGTGGCCATTTCATCAGTAGTTTATACTCCGTATTTTACTAATACAGGTCTTACTTCAAACAACGTTTTACCATTTACTTCATAAATTTATTAGATCTGCTTCATCTGAATATTATGAAACGATCATGTGAGGATACCAACTTATGTTGAAAGAATTAAAAATAAAATGACAATTTAATAAATATTTTAATAAAGTTTGATATTCCTCCCGTTATTTTGTTCCCCTTCTATCCTATTCGAATAAAATGTCTTGCGTACATGGTTATGGGTAAGGTCGACCCCAAAATCCGCGATATTTTGGGGTCATGTATTTATTTCCCTTTTATTTAATATTGCATTTATATTAGATACCGATATATAGAATTTTTTTACCCATAAGGCCATAACAAACTTTGACTCGATTCATTGAATTTTTTGTAATTATAATAATCATGTGATAAAAATATGATTTAAAACCTACTACTCCGTAATTTTTTTATAATAATATTATTACTACAGAAATTTTGAAATAGATAATAAATACTCTCTCCCCTTCTCTTACATGATCCACATTAGTTTTGGAGAGAAAATTAATAAGGTGAAAAAGAGAGTAGGGTTACAAATAATAAGAAACACAGAAGACCTACAAAAAAAGGAAGTGAAAAAATAATAGAGAATTACCAAAATAGTAAATGGGTAAGATTATAGAGAAGGGGATGAAGTACTTTTTATTCCGTACTATTTTGTAAAATTTTAGTCTAAAATATTAATATATTTTAATTACTAATTTCGGTTAGGGCGGGTTCCGTCCCAAAATATTTGCGTTTTAGAGGCCATAGCGTATATTATAGGTCTTCTTCTTTTTTTATATGAATTGTGTCAAACACATATACTATACGCGTATGTATTTCGACGTCATATGTCGTTATACTTAAGATATCTACATTTATCATACACTCTCCGAAATTGTTATTTACCTACATATTCACGTGAGTTATTTGACTTCGATATTGAACACACTATGATAATCATATGAATCAATATTCATTTCATTTACGTTATTTTAAGCCAATATTTTCTTTCCATTCACCCTCATATGGGTATTACGCTTTATTTCTAACTTTCTATTATTTTCAAAAAAATCTTCACAAACCCGTGACGTGTCACGGGTATTACACTAGTTCATTGTATATTATCTTCCTCTTTTATGGGCTAAGTTTGATTTTCTCTCACCTTTGGAAAAAATTTCATCCCTCATTAATTAATATAACATTCTTCTCTTATACTTTTCCAGCACACTTTTTCTCATTTAATTAATATAATACTTCTCTCTGAGAAAATAGGCAATCGGCCGGAGGGGGTATAAAGTTTCATCTTCTTATTATATATAATGAACGAATGGTCAGTCTTATTTATAATATAGAATTCATCAACTTATGGTAATTTTTCGATGTGGTATAATTCATTTAAGTTTATAGTCTTCCATCACCTCGTCATAATTTTTCGATGTGGGATAATTACTTAAGTTTATAGTCTTCAGAGTATTTTTTAAGACTAAAAAAATACCATTACTCTTATTATAATGTAGAGCGAAAATGACACATTACAGCCTTATAAAAATCAGTTTTTTTTAATTACAGACTTATTTTTTTTTTCAACAATTACTACCTAATAAAGCACTTTTCATTTGCGCTTGCTACCTTAAGTGGACTCCGGTGGATTAGTAAGCTAATTTCCGTTACCAAAGTTGTTAAGTGACGAAAATACCCCCGATGTTAAAATCTGCTTTTTACTCCATTAACCCCTTGATTAACCTCTTTTACTCCTCTCTTCCTCTACTCACTCCGTACCTTCCTCATCAACCCTCCACTAAACTCTAATTAAATCGACAATTGAACCCTTGATTAACCCCTTTTACTCCTCTCTTCCTCTACTCACTCCGTACCTTCCTCATCAATCATCCACTAAATCCTAATTAAATCGACAAAAGAATCCAAAATCCATACCAAATTCTGGCGCAATTGAAGGAAACGACAAATCTGCAAGTAAGTAGCCTCAAATCCTTTGTTAATTTAGGGTTTTTTCGTTAATTTAGGGGTTTTTCGTTAATTTAGGGTTTTGAATCGATTCTTAACACGAAAACCAGATTTGCATTTAAATTTAGTCTTTCAAATATGAATTAAGTGTAGTTATAGTGTTATTGCAGTTCATTAGCACGTTGAGAGCCAAATGCGGTTGTCGATTAGATAATTTCAATTTTTAGGGTTTCTGCAATTTGTTGTTGATTTTGTTAAACCAAATGTCTGCTGGTGGCGAAAATAAAGAAGAGGTAGAAACGTTAGAGAGATGATGAAGAAATTGAAGAGTGAAATATTTGAATTGAAGAGTAAAGTTGGGGACATGACATAGCTCCACCCCGACGCGAATGCACGGTTTTGAAAGGATGAATCACATGATAGACTTGACAGGTGTTGCCCAAAGTCATAAAAGTATTTGATAAGGCTTGACGCATGTTGAGGGCTCACGATTTGGCGTGATAAAGGGACAATCGATCGAGTCATTGAGGGACTCGACCGAGTGTGGCTCGGAAAAAGCTTCTGCCCAATTTATGAGACGCCACTCGATCGAATCAATGAGGGACTCGACCGAGTGGTCCTCAAAAAGACCTTCGGCCTCGGTTTTTAGGGTGCCACTCAATTGAGTGGGCTAGGCACTCGATCGAGTGCCCCCTGTACGAACCATAATTTGTTTTGCAATTTTGCATGAATTTCGAAATTGCTTTTTAATGTTGAAAATGGATAACTTTGCTAAATCGTGTGAAAATATAATATGATTTTCACTCGACTCGTTTTTCGATACTCGTCATATTCGATGCTTGATTATGGAATCAATATCAAATATTTAGAGTAGTTGATTTTGAAAAAGATGTTTGTAAATCATTTTTTGATTGTATTAAGACGAAATAATTCCCTCCGCTTTGTAATGTTGTATTAGTTTTTTCGGACCATGTGATCATTGTTTCGGCATCAACGGGATTATGCTTAACATGACTTAATGATTGATTCCTTTAGATTCGATATTCGACTATAGAGTCGATATCGAATCCTAGGGATGACGGTTTATTGCTAATTACGATAGTAGTAATATTAATAATGATATTAAAAAAAAAACGACGATGACGACGCAACACGGATGAAAAAACAAGAAGAAGAAAGAGAGAAGAGAAGAAAACGGGATTTGTAACACCCTCAACCTACATGCTTAATTATCTCGAAAACGAACTCGTAGTAGCGGCCAAGGCGCGGGAGCGTTAAGATGTATATAGGTGAGTTATGGTGTGTATGGTTAGGGAGAGGATTTGACGAGTTTTGCTCTCGGGTCTTTGACGAGTTTTGATCTCGGGTTTCCTAGAGGACTTCTAGGGGAAAGGTCGGGATTGTAAAAAGTATAGGATTGTATCGCCTGGGATGTTGATGGTTGTAAGGTTGTTGTGAATTGTGTTTTTTTTTGTTGTGCAGAGGGGTGTATTTATAGTAGAGGTTTCCGGCTTTGGCTAGGAAAGGTACTTGGGGTTTTGGATAAGAAAAGCTTGCTTGGAGGGGAAGAAACACCGGTTGGGGTGAAGTAGGATTTCGGTTTTTGGATGGAAAAAGGATCCGGTTTGAGCTGGAAAAGGGGCCACTCGATCGAGTGGTGCATAACACTCGATCGAGTGCCCGGTCTGCCGTTGATTTTAGTGATTTTTGTGAGCTCACTCGACCGAGTGGGCCGGTCCACTCGATCGAGTGGGTCTTGGCCGGGTAGGAGTCTCTTTTTGGAGATCGAGTTTTATCCTTAAGGGAGAGTTCTAGTTGCTTAATTCTTCTCCATGGCTGATTTTCTGTGGTATTTGACTTCAAATTGGATTTCCGAAAGCTGCGTGAAGATTTTTCTATCTCGGAAACGTCTTTGACCGGGGTTTGACCCGGTCACTAAAAGACGGTTTTGCCCTTGGTCTCGGTTTTGACCCAAATTAGTCTTATTTTACTGGAAACGACCCACTGGGCCTGAATTTGAGGTCTGTTTGGTGAAATTTGTACTCCGTAAAAAGCCCAAGCCAAATACTAACGATTTTGAGCCCATATTCGAGTATATTAAAACATGTTTGCAACCGATCATCATCGGGTGCTTTTTGGAAACTGCTATAAACACCTGGCAGCCAAATGTGAGTGTCTACAGAGCCCCCACTCTGACTGAGGCTTGGAAAAGGCGAAAGTCAGAGTAGCTACCAGGCCAATCGAGGATTAAAACCTGGCAGACTTCCGGTCGGGTCGTTTATAGTCCATTAGACTTGCGTGAAAGAGCCCGCCAGCCATAAGATAGAAATCATACCTGAGTTTTGTTGTCGAAAATAGCTCCGTGGAACTCTTTTTTAAGCCCTGGGTGTATCTACATGTGGATACATTCCATCTTGGAGCTGTGCGGGAGCTTGCCTAAGAAGTCCTGGGTGTGTGCGTTTGCAGACACATCCCCTCTCAGAACTATGCGGGAGCTTGACTAAAAAGCTCTGGGTGTGTCCGTTTGCATACACATCCCCATCGAAAATTACATGGGAGCCTGCCTAAGAAGCCCTGGGTGTGTCCGTTTGCAGACACATCACGATCCGAAATTACGCGAGAGCCTGCCTAAGAAGCCCTGGGTGTGTCCGTTTGCAGACACATCCCAACTCAGAATTACGCGGGAGCCTGCCTAAGAAGCCCTGGGTGTACCTATATGTAGGCACATCCCGTGTTTCTTTAGGAGAAATGCCACCTTTGGGCTTTTCGTTGGGGAGTTTAGTGAGTTGCGCAGGCCTGCTTCCGAAGCCTTGAGTTGTACATGCTTTGTACGGTTACACAAAATTTTGCATGTAAAGCTTAGGTGAAACACGACTCACGCTGGGGAATGAAAAAAACTCGACTTTCCTTTAATTTGGGAAGCCAAACTGTTACCTGAAATGTTAGATATATAGGCAGAAATAACAAACATAGCAGATAGCAAGACAACATAAGGAAACGCAGTTAGCATCTATAGACTGACTTGCGTTGGGGAAAATGATTTTTGCTTCATTTTGAAATCGAAGTCCTGAAAGCAAATCACGTGCTAGGAGATAGGTTTTCAAAATGGAAAGGGGTAGAAAAGAAATTTGCAGTTTAAACAGACTGAAATTTGACCTTGTCGAAAATGATTTTTTCAAATGGCTAAGTTTTGCAAATCTCAAAGCAAGAATTTGAAGAGAGAGGCCTACTGACAGACTCGACTCTGGACGCGACAGGACGAGTTGACAGACACGACTGGACTCTTGAGGGGTTGGACCGTGACTCGGTAGGGGAGTGGGCCACCTAAGATGACAAGACTCTTAAGCTGCACTATTCCATAACCTAGGCAAGTGGCAACACGGTCGAGGTCAAAATGGGAACGATCTGTCATAGGGGGATTGTAGTAGTCTGTAATGAGACTGTTTTTGCATGACATAAATTAGAAGTGACACCGCCGTAGTCTAGTGCTCTTTTGAATTTTTTGGTTTCGAGGTATATTCCCAAGGTAGGTCTAGTGCTCTTTTTGAATTTGTGTCAATGTGTGTGGTTGTGCCCTTGTTGAAAGGCTGCCTACGTATTCACGTGTAGTGAAATCAAACCAAGCCGTAGTTCATTGGATTGAAAGATACATAATGGTGCCTAGTTTATTAGGGCTTTGTGTATAACTAACCATAGCGATGATGTAGGCTAGGTGCATTCCCAATGATGTCTTGATCAAAGGGCTAGAATAGTTAGGATATTGATCCTGTGACTGTGAGCGTTCTCCGGGGTAGCCCCCCGGGGTGGTGTGAACTATTTGGGCATGTTCTATGCCGACTGCAAGTTGAGTTCCCGTGTTTGGGGCTGGTAACTGGTTTGAGAATTTTTGGAAATGTGGTGCTAGGTCGTAAGTGGCTTTGATGTTTTCAAAATCTGGAGCTCGATTTTGTGGAGCTAAGGCTTCGAGGGTAAGGTATTGCAATGCGGTAGGAAAGGGAGAAGTCGAGTAAAAATGACTCGGACTTCGATTGGGCTGGTTTGATAATACGGGATTTGGTTTCCATGTCTGGCCCCTAATGGTTAGGGGTATCTTATGGAGCTTGAATCCTCAAAATTCCGGGCTGTCTCTTAGCCTAGGTCTCGAGAAGGTCTGGAGGGTTATAATGTGGGAAGGCTAAGTGTGGTGTTAACTGACCAGCTTGGTTGTTTCTCCCCTATTTGATGGTATGGGTATTGATAATTTTGAATTGACCGTACCGGTCAAGGGACTTTCACTTGGGTCGACCGTTGACCACGGTCATGGGTTTTTTGAATTTTCTGTTGGTTGACCTCTTAGCCCCGGTCATAGGATTCTTCATTGAAGTTGACCGTGCCCCGGTCAAGAGATTGACCGTATTGGGTCAGGGGATGCTGAAAATTTTTCCTTTTGTCATGGCCAACTCTTTTATTTTGGCCTTTTGTTTTTTCCTTGGACTTTTGATTTTTTGTTTGTCCAGCGTTTTTTTGTTGTTCTTTTTTTTGCTATCCCCCTATGGCGTGGGTAATATGTACGGGTATTCCCAGATCTGTGGCATCCGTTTGTCGGTGGATCTGGGGCTGAGCCCGTTAGTTAGATTAGGCTTTTGGAGCTAAGCTTTTGTAAACATGGCGGTTTGGATCTCGGTATTGTCATCATAATTCCGAGCAGGCTTGGTGGGAGCATCGTCCCGAGTTGGGTATTTTTGGCATCACGTCTATAGAGTTACGATGCTTTTTCTTTGATAGACTAACGCCTAAGGTATGGATTGGTCAGTCTTATTGGAGGGGTGTTTATTGTGGGAAATGGGCTTGCCTCCCATCTTGAACCCAAACTAGGAGACTACCTAGACTTGTCATAGGATTCGATACCGCTTCTGCTAGGGGTAGTTATGTGACTTTCTATGTCAAACATGGAACAGGTAAAGGAAAATACGGGTCTCCATTTCCTGCAGTCATTATAGATGTGCCTATAGTCACGTGCATGTGCTCACAGTGTACGATGGTGTTCATCATGTTCTCGGAAACACATAAGGAAAGCATATATGAGAGATAGAAAAGCTGATTTTATTGAGTTTTGAAAAGAGGACAGAATACAGCTGACTCTGACTCTGACTTTGAAATTGAAAGAAATAGAACAGCCTAGACTCGGACTCAGACTCGGACTTAAACCAAATCTAGACTCTCGGATGATGTTGTCAGTAGTCTTCGGCTTCTAAGGACTCGAATTGATGTCCGGTATAGTCTTCGGTAGAAGCTTCACCCAGATCTTCATTATGTCGAAGATCGTCTTCAATCCTAGTGCCCATTTTGCTAAGCACCGCAAAGTTTGAAATGCCGACATACCTAAGATGGACGTGGTAGGAGGGTAGGAGGTTGTTGATGAACGCCTCCACTAGTGTCTTCTCGTTGAGCTTGTCTACCAGCTTAACACTCTCAGTCCGCAAACGTTGAAGGTATTTGGTGAAACCCTCTTTGGGCTCTTGGGCCATGACCTCCAAAGTACGCATCGTGGTCTGGATCTCGGTATTATCCGCGTAATTCCGAGCGAACTCTGTCGCCACGTCATCCCACGTCTTGTACTTCTTTGAGTCAAGCCTGTAGTACCAGGCTTTCGGATGCTTCTCGAGGGAAGAAGAAAACAGGTGCTTGAACATGGTCGATTTCACTCCTTTAACGGCCATGAACTCTTTGAAGACCCGGATGTGATGCACCGGGTCTTCGGTCCCATCAAACATCGGCAAACCCGTAAGGTTGAGGTTGTCGGGCAGTTCATCATTTAGAGGTGAATAGGCACGGGCATTTTCCGTGTGGATAGTGTTGTTAGTTGACAAGTGGACCTGTTCTTCCAGCTTGCGGACTGCGCTGATCAGTTCAGCCAAAGGCCCAGTAGTCTCAACCCCACCATTAGGAGTCCCTTGTTTTATGGCGCTCAAACGGGCAACAATGGCTATCTGGTCGGACCTTATAGTTGTCAGTTGGGCCTCAATCTGAGCCAGAGAGGCTGTCAACTTCTCCAAAGCTTCTTGCATCTTGTGTTGGTGTCTGGTTACCGGTGGCCTGTCTGTAAGAATACCGCGTAATCAGAAAAATTGCTTCGGAACTCAAATACACCAAGGCATAAGAAATAGCGCGGGAGGAGAGACGACTCTGGTTTGACTCAGGTTAGACTCTCCTAAGACAAATGTGTAGGGTGCGATTCTCGGAGTGACTGTGATTAATCGCTCCGTCGGAGAATAGCCCCCAAGTGAGACTAAGGACTCAGATGATGTGGCATCTAAGTGACTCAAAAGTGAGGTACGTGAGACAACACGTGTAAGACATGACCCTTAGAGCAACCGTGATTGATCGCTCTGCTGAAGGGTTGATCAACACATTTTGTATCTATTTATTTCATCCCCCGACCGTCGATTTATCGTGTTTTCTTCTCCTGATTATGCTTTAAGTGTCGATATTTTCTAGAAAGTCGATACTACCGTATCTCGGGTTATTTTGCAGGATATGTTTTTTTTTGGACGCATTTACGTCTTGAAGAACTAAAAAGACTACGCCGAGAACGAGAATGGGAATCGATACGGAACAAAGAAGGAAACAAATGCAAATTGAGAAGAAAGAATGATCGCCTACACAAGGGTCAACTTCAAACATCCATATCTTGAGTTATACAAATCTAATCAGAGTGATTATGGTGGCGTTAGAAAGCTCTTTTTCTTAGCTTTCCAACGGTATATTGCACGTCCGATTTAAACAAGTAACAAAGAAATGACAGCCGTTTGAAGACGAGTGCGCGATGTTGTGACCTACAGCGCTACTCGATCGAGTGCCCCTACTGCACTCGATCGAGTGCCACTCCGTGAAGTTCCCTGCCCATATTTTTGGGTTTCACTCGATAGAGTGCCATCAAGCACTCGATCGAGTGCACCCAATCCGGGCCGCACATCAATTCTTTTTCAACTTAGAATATGGGCCTGTTTTCAAGTCCAACTGATTTTCTATAAATCAGTTTTCTGACAAGACACTTTTCCCTTACACTTTTCATTACTCAATTCACAACTCTTTTATTTTATTAGGATAGAAGTTTACGTTCTTTTCCGCTTTCCTTCACGAGATACATCGAACTCCGTTCTTCCTTCTCAGATCTTGAATTATTCGGTATCGATACTTTTAATTTTAATTTCAATTTCTACTTTAATTTCCGTCTTAATTTATTTTTCGTATTGTTTTATTGTTTTCTAGTGTAGATTTATTATTGTTTCTCATAGTTTAATTCAATTCATCTTCGTCATGTTTAATTGCAATTTTTCTTTTATTGATTTGATTATTATTAATATGAGTAGCTAAATTCTACCTAGGGTTTAAGGGGATCGATGCGTATTATTAGGGTTACAGTCAATTGACCTGTTTCTAATCGTATGAACTATCACCTGATTATCGTTTTAATTCTGATTAATTGTTTGATGCATAATTCAGTTAATTAGTATCACAATTAGGACTTTTTGCCGACCGGGTTAAAAACTAATTAGGCCACGATAGTTTGGGTAGACTGACTTAATGCTAGCGACCGCAGGTTAAAGTTTAGATCTAAAGGTTGTAGTGTACCGACCGGACCTGCACCTTAGGTAGTTCGATTATTGACCTGTTAGTTGACTCCCTGACCCGAGTAATATTCATTGTGAACCTGAGACCCTAGACTTTTCCCTTATTGATTTATCTATCAGTAATTAGTTATTAGCCTACCAAAACCAACTCAAACTGTGACCCATAACCTAGAGTCTAATACTTAGGAATAAATAACTAAATTCTGTCTCCTTGTGGTTCGACTCCTGACTTCACTATCTACATTAGTTGGTGACCTTAGGGTATCTTTGATTAGGGATACGACTAACCCCTGTCAAGGGTAGCCCCCGAGTGGGATTGAAGATTTTGTTAAGACTCAAATGTTGGACGAGTGACCCTTAGACGTAAGGATCACGAAACTTTTGTTGTAGGGCTATGCCTTGTAAAAGGTTGACTCGGCCTCGAGGAAAGGCAGACGGGGGTAAGGGAAGAAACTTGCGATGTAAGATCGGCAGAGTTTCGACGCTAGAGACCCTCGACTCAACTCGAATAAGGATGACCCAGTGATCAGGGTAGACCTTTAAGTTAAAGGACTCTCGGATTGGGATGACTCGACTAACGGATCGAAAGATGGACGAAATTCCCTTAGGAAAGGTCGTGGGGACCGTCCTGCTAGAGGGAAAGATCGCGTGCGACTTTCTAGTTAGGACTCGAGTGTTTGGACAAACCTTACTTCCATTTACGAGGGTATGACTCGTGTTGGTCGGTTATGTCTTTAGAAAAAGGCGGACTAGGATGGGGAAGAAACCCGTGATGTAAGATTGACGGAGTTTCAACGCTAAAGACCTTCGACGACCTAGGAAAAGACCCAACACACGAATTACGGTAGGTCCAAGGACAAGAAGGGTTTTGAAAAATGATTGAATTTTGGAAATTGAGAAGATGGACCTGAAATTGGCAGTGGGCCAATAGGACCGGGTTTTTGAAAAGTTGAATATTTGGAATTTTGAAAATTTGAATATCGAAAAAAAAGAATTTACGACAATTTGAAAATTGGAGATGAGATCCCGAGGATCTGAAAATCGAAAACGGCATCTCGAGGATTTGAAAATTGAAAATGGCATCTCGAAAATTTTGAAAATCGAAAATGGCATCTCGAAAATTTTTAAATCGCGAATGGCATCACGAAGATTTGAAAATCGAAGTTGAATTTCGAAAATTCGAAAATCGAATGGTGGATCGGAAGTTCGAATTTTGAAATGGGCAGCATGCCGGCTAGAAAATAGGCTATTTTGAGTAAAATCATAAGTCCTAAATTCAGTAGCTTCCCGGGTTTTGAAATTGGATGTGTTTTTTTTTTGAAAAGGTGTACTTTTGAAAGATGATGGTTTTTGAAAACGACGTAGAAACCAAGTAGCACATTGTCACACAAGCATAATAACGACGCCTATGCTCTACACTAAGTCTCAGTCGGTCGAAATAGGGTCTATACCAGTGTACATGGCCTTTCCGAGAATCGGGATGGACTTCTTAAGTCGAGTTGAGCTTAGAACATGCCGCGAAACCCATACGAATTAGCCATAGACACCTTTTACATATCCATGTTGGAGTATATCACGGTATAGTGGGACGTCGGTCACCAGTACCGGCCTGGGTAAAAATGGGGTTATGCATGTACCGTAAAACTAAACGCGTATTGTACTAGTCAAACGATTTCTATTCGAGTCTCACCCTGAGGATGCCGATGGTAAGTCACGCATCAGTTGTCCCCAGCGGAGTCGCCAAATTGTAGACATGCCGATGGAGCCCCCACCGAACTTTGTGGGAGTTCGGGCCCACTCGAACCCACTCTATATCTTGGTGGGCCGTGCATAAAGTATGGCCCATTTGGATCTCAGAGTTTATTGGGTTCGTCCCTTTGCATTGCGATACCGATACCGACATTATCAGATACCGTGTATTGAATGACTCTTGTGTGCCAATGGTTTCGAACATCCGGAAACCACGGTTCTGAGTAAGGGGTGAGGGTACGTGTTGGGAGGTTCACAAAGAACACCCAACTCCGCCCGCACTTAGCGGCCTCTACTAAGATATCGTTTGATTTTGGAATACGCGTGTTAGTAATCCAGTTAGATGAAATGCAAACAGTGTTTTGACTAAACATGTGAGTTATGTTTGATCTACATCATTTAATGCATCTTTGAATTATGTCGAAGTTGTATTTAGCATGCGAGGTTCGTTTTAGTACAATAAAACAAACAACGGAAATAAATTGCTAAAACATGAACAAACAAGTTAGTAACGGTAATAACGGTTTGCAAATAATATAGAATGATATAAACGACACGAATGTACGGTTTTAAAAGGATGAATCACGTGATACACTTGACACGTATTGAGCAAAGTCATAAAAGTATTTGATAAGGCTTGACGCATGTTGAGGGCTCACGATTTGGCGTGATAAAGGGACACTCGATCGAGTCATTGAGGGACTCGACCGAGTGTGCCTCGGAAAAAGCTTCTGCCCAATTTTTGAGACGCCACTCGATTGAGTCAATGAGGGACTCGACCGAGTGGTCCTCAAAAAGACCTTCGGCCTCGATTTTTGGGGTGCCACTCGATCGAGTGGGCTAGGCACTCGATCGAGTGCCCCCTGTACGAACCATAGTTTGTTTTGCAGTTTTGCAAGAATTTCGAAATTGCTTTTTAATGTTGAAAATTGATAACTTTGCTAAATCGCGTGAAAATATAATATGGTTTTCATTTGACTCGTTTTTCGATACTCGTCATATTCGATGCTTGATTATGGAATCAATATCGAATATTTAGAGTGGATTTTGAAAAAGATGTTTGTAAATCGTTTTTTGATTGTATTAAGAAGAAATAATTCCCTCCGCTTTGTAATGTCGTATTAGTCTTTTCGGACCATGTGATCATTGTTTCGGCGTCAACGGGATTATGCTTAACATGACTTAATGATTGATTCCTTTAGATCCGATATTCAACTATAGAGTCGATATCGAATCCTAGGGATGTCGCTTTATTGCTAATTACGATAGTAGTAATATTAATAATGATATTTGAATTAAAAAAAACGACGATGACGACGCAACACGGATGAAAAAACGAGAAGAAGAAAACGGGATTTGTAACACCTTCAACCTGCATGCTTAATTATCTCAAAAACGGACTCGTAGTAGCGGCCTAGGCGCGAGAGCGTTAAGATGTATATAGGTGAGTTATGGTGTGTATGGTTAGGGAGGGGATTTGACGAGTTTTGCTCTCGGGTCTTTGACGAGTTTTGATCTCGGGTTTCCTAGAGGACTTCTAGGGGAAAGGTCGGGATTGTAAAAAGTATAGGATTGTATCGCCCAGGATGTTGATGGTTGTAAGGTTGTTGTTGTTGTGAATTGTGTTTTTTTTTAGTTGTGCAGAGGGGTGTATTTATAGGAGAGGTTTCCGGCTTTGGCTAGGAAAGGTACTTGGGGTTTTGTATAGGAAAAGCTTGCTTGGAGGGGAAGAAACACCAGTTAGGGTGAAGTAGGATTTCGGTTTTTTGATGGAAAAAGGAATCCGGTTTGAGTTGGAAAAGGGGCCACTCGATCGAGTGGTGCATAGCACTCGATCGAGTGCCCGGTCTGACGTTGATTTTAGTGATTTTTGTGAGCTCACTCGAGCGAGTGGGCCGGTCCACTCGATCGAGTGGGTCTGGGCCGGATAGGAGTCTCTTTTTAGAGATCGAGTTTTATCCTTAAGGGAGAGTTCTAGTTGCTTAATTCTTCTCCATGGCTGATTTTCTGTGGTATTTGACTTCAAATCGGATTTCCGAAAGCTGCGTGAAAGATTTTTCTATCTCGGAAACGTCTTTGACCGGGGTTTGACCCGGTCGTTAAAAGACAGTTTTGCCCTTGGTCTCGGTTTTGACCCAAATTAGTCTTATTTGACTGGAAACGACCCACTGGGCCTGAATTTGAGGTCTGTTTGGTGAAATTTGTACTCCGTAAAAAGCCCAAGCCAAATACTAACGATTTTGAGCCCATGTTCGAGTATATTAAAACATGTTTGCGTCCGATCATCATCGGGTGCTTTTTGGAAACTGCTATAAATATCTGGCAGCCAAATGTGAGTGTCTACTACAGAAGTAATTGAAGAGCAGTAAGATTTTGAAGATCAGTTGTAAGAGTGATAAAAGTTGGGAAAAGAGTATATAGAGTCAAGGGCAAAATGGTCACAAGATTAGCCGTAATCTAATTTAGGACGGAAATTAGCTTACTAATCCACCGGAGTCCACTTAAGGTAGCAAGCGCAAATGAAAAATGCTCTATTAGGTAGTAATTGTTGAATTTTTTTTTATAAATCTGTAATTAAAAAAACTGATTTTTATAAGGCTGTAATGTGTAATTTTCGCTAATATGAAATTTAATCACCCTTTTAGTACTAAGTTTCTATAGGGTTGCGTGCACTGGGAGAAACATTTATTAATTGCCTATGCATGACATTCCTTGGTTCAATTCCTCTTGGGGGCATGCAATTCCATACAAAATAGAATCCAATTGAGACTATGAAACATTAAACTCTGCCAAATATAGTTCTTATTCCCGGAATATAGATGATAAACATGCATACTCCCTCCGGAGATGGAGAGACTAGTTAAATAGCTAGTCCGTCATTTACTATAGTTATTAGCTAAAGCTATACACGTGTACATGAATTATTTGTTAGATTTATTATGAACAAACAAATACTTTCCATCATCTCCGGAGATGAATCACTCGACTCATCAGTCATCATCTACACAAGTAGTACACAACCACTACATTCTTTCTCATGCATTCATCGCAAAATATGATGAAGATTAACACGGTCTATTTTAATCAAAGATAAATAAATGACTAATAAAAATGAGGAATTATTATGTTCCGACAAGAGTTTAATGCATATATATAGCCAAGACAAAATAACATAAATACCAGTGATCATCGATCATCAGCTTAAAAATCATACTACTTGGGTTCAATAATGGCTCCTTGAATGACTAGCCCCTCCTTCCAGTTTGTACCTTCACTGCCATTAATCGAAAACTTAACTACTTGCTCGCCCTCATTGATCTTCTCTGGCGAAACCTGGAATTCTCCGACTAGGATTCGATGCCATTTTTCTTTGGGATATTTCCTTAGATCTTCCTGACGCTTTTGTTCGGTTCCATCGGGCAGGGTAAGCTTGAAGTATACAGGAGGGCTCCAACCATATGCAGAGCTCTCCATTTTGATTATGTATGAAACTTGATAGGTAACCCTTGGTGTTAGAAGTGTTGTGCTTATATTTCCGTTCACTTCCAACCAGCATACGCTCCTTAGTTGAGCTACTATGATAACACCATGATCACTGCATGCATGCATGCAATAATCATCAAACTTAGACGACAATACCTAGTTAAACTTACTTTAATTAAATTATTAGTGTACACGTTAGAAAAACTGTTATTATATGTGTACATTATAATTATATGTGCTATAAACGCGACGGGTCCAATTTATAAAAATAAAAATGTTGGTTGTTGGTGAGATAATGAAGTAAATGAGTGAAATAGTATTGTGTAGTTGCGTTACCTAGTTTTTTCAATATGCAAGTACCAATATTCAGGATGATCGCCCCAAATGATGGACAACCCATTCGCAAATACCATAAAGCAGTTGCTATTGTATCTCTTTTCCACCCAATATTTCTGCAACATGCATGCATGCATATTAAACCCAAACGTACAAATCAATCTATAATTTGTAAGATAGGATTTGTTAAATAGGCAATTTGAGATTGGACATACACTTCCAGGTTAATTCGAGACGATGGGTTTATTTTTTGCTTCATGTAAACTCGCTCTAGGGCATTTTTTAGGTGGCGATACGACTCATTCGGGGCCGGGTCATTTAATTTTACTAGAGGGTGACATACAATAATGAAAGATAAACAAATGATGGAAACAGACAAAATATATAACTCTTATCTACGGAGTACTAGCTAGGATAGGGATATATAAATCCGTAAGTGCAGTGCACCATATAGAATGTACATACATACATACCTTCTTTCTGCCATTCAAGTAGAGACCAGCATGCAAGTGTTGAATGAGTTTGTGAGGCGAAGAAGTGTGGACATTGCGGTCGGAGTCCTTTAGGATGTGCTCCCAGTTATGTGGAAGTTGAGGTGAAGCAGACTCATTCATGGCTTCTAATGCCTTCAAAATAAATCGTTTATCGCCTTGAACACTATTTTGAGGTGTTAATGATGGTGAAAATGATGGTACTTGTTTACTTGGTGGCTGTGTTTGTTGGGACACCTCCTTAGAGTCACTTGACGACTTATTTCCCATCATTCATTAATATAATACTCAGTCCTGCTATATATTTTTGGGTTTCAGGCGTGTGTAGGTTTGCTACTCGTATATATTACTCCGTATATATTATCATAAATACAGTAAATATGTATGCAGTTGGGTTTTAACTTGGGATGCCCAAAGAATTTGGTTCGATTAGAAGGTGTTGGGTTGGACCCAGCCATCATCATGTATGTGTGGAAACGCAAGGGAAAGGGAAAGTCAAGTGATTAAAAAAAAAGGTATAAATTCTATACATGTTGTAGGGCTCCAAGAACATGATAAACGGTTGTCATGGAGAGACATATCACATTTCCTTCATTGTTTTGGTATACCATATCCATAAACTCCTTTTACAGATTCGCACTCGTTATTGTGTAATTAAGGCCCTGTTGGAGTAATTAAGGTCATTTCTTTTCGGCTTAATTTCAACCCGTTTTAAATTACTTCAACTTTTATCAGCTCTTATCAATTCAACTCAGCTCAAACATTTTCACCTCCTAAAATACGGATCGAGCGGTTGAGTTTCGGGTTCGGGTAAAATACCGGTCGGCTGTACTTCGGGTTTGAAAAATACGGGGTTTATATGGATTTCGGGTCGAGTTTCGGGTCAAATACGAGTTATTAACGCACTTTGAAAACATGAAGTTTTTTTTATTTTTTTTATCATAAACCCAATTTTATTTTAAAGTTTTTTAATCATCTCATTTAACATACTGTATGATATTAGTGTGAATAAACATGTTTTATTTAATATATTTTTTAATATACTTGTTATTTTATTTCTATAGGAGGTACGAATATATATGATGAACTTTGACTTGATTTATTGATTTTTTTTCTCATTATAATAATCGTGTGATAAAAATATGATTTGAAAGATATAATGAATATTATTTCTTAAAATTTTGAAAATAAAAAGTATTTCTTGATATTTTTGAGAAACTTTGGTGTATAATAGCAATATTTTTTAAATTTATCTTTTTTCGAGCCGGTAACGAGTTCGGACGGGTTTTGACCCAGTATATTCGGGTTATTATTGGGTTGGGTCATTTTCGGGTTTCGGTCATTTTCAGACTTTTTTTCGGGCTGTTTCGGATCGAATCAATTTTTGAAAGGTCTAGTGCTAGGTTGCACGGACTGTGGACATGACATAGGTCCACCCCGACGCGGCCACGCGCGGGTTTTGGGGAGGCGAATGAATCTCCATGAGATGGTCAAATGGAAATTTAAATCGAAGTCGGAGTCACCACCGAATTTTATGGTTATTCGGAACCGTTCGAGCCCACTCTATGTCGTAGTGGGCCGTGTACAAAATACGGCCCATTTCCGATGTCAGAGTTTATTGGGTTCGTCCCTTTGCATATCGATATAGATGCCGACTTGAGCGGTTAATCGTATATTGAATGACTCTCGTTGCCAATTGTTTCGGACATCCGGAAACCACGGTTCTGAGTAAGGGGTGAGGGTACGTGTTGGGAAGTTCACTAAGAACACCCAACCCCGCCCGCACATTAGCGGCCTCTACTAGGATATCGAATGATGTTTTAATGCGCGCGTTGGTTGAACGATGAATGATATGCAAACATTGTTTTCCTAAACATGTGAGGAATTGAATGGGTTGCTAAGTGGTTTAATGCATGCAAAATTAATTGATGTCAAAGTCAAATTTAACATGTGAGATTTGTTTTAGTATAATAAAACAAATGAAATAAAAAAGATGAATTTGCTACAAAAGATGAACAAACGAGTTAGTATCGATTTGTAAATAATAATAGCAAGAAATAAATATGCGAAATCGAGAAAATAAATATTAATCGAAATCTGAAAAAAAAATATTGTTAAAAAGAAGCGGTTTTGTATAAAAAACGATGTTCGAAAAATAAAAAAAAAAGAACGAAAAGGGGCGTCGGGACAGCCGGCCGCGCGGCTCGCCCGGGATGCCGGCGGGTCGCGCGTCGGGCTGGTTTTGGACGCGGTTTTCTGAAAATTCGATTTATTAAATCACGTACGAATATTGCATGATTCGTACTCAAATTAATATTTTCGATATTCGCTATATTCGATAATTGACTACGAAATCAATATCAAATATTTAGAATAGTTTTAGAAAAGATGTAAATTTTAGAAATCGTCTCGCAGAATAAATAATAAAACGATCGAAAAAGTAAAAAAACGGTCCGGATTGCGAGCCGTCCGGTTTTTGTATTTTGTTCGAAATTGCTAAGTTGATAAATCGCGTGCAAAATATGAATTAATTTGTACTCGATTTATGTTTTCGATATTCGTCGTATCCGATATTCGATTATGAAATCGATATCGGATATTTAGAATGAGTTTTAAAAAAAGGTTTTGTAAAATTATTTGTTTTGAACGAAAAGTAAGAGAAAAGAATTTTGAACGAAAAAGAATGTAACGATTTTTTGACATCGTCGAGATCTTAATATAATTCTTTTCGATACAATATTCGATTATAGAAAAATCGATATCATATTTTTTAGAATATATGTTATGAAAATAATTTTTCGTTAAGAACGATATTAGAGAATAAAAAGAAAAACGACTCTTGACCCATAATAAAAAACGGACGAAGAGAAGGAAGGAGAAGAAAGGAGAAATCGGGTTTGGTACACCCTCAACCTACATGTTTTTGTTGACTCGGATCGGGGCTCGTCGGAATGTGGCTAGGCACGGGAGCGTCGAGGTGATGTCGGTTGGGTTAGGGTGGCTCGGCTAGGTGGGACGTGTGAAGGGTGTCGGATATCGGGACCGGTTTCCTTCGGGTTTGTAATATCGGTTTCTCGATGCTAAAGAATTATGTTTTTTCAGGAATTATGTATGTTGGGGATAGTATGAATTAATTGTGTGTGTTCCTAATAATTGGAGTTGAATAATCGTGTTTTTTGTGTTGGATGCAAGGGGCTATTTATAGGAAATTCCCGACCTTGACTTAGGAGAGTTTGACTAACGCTTAGGATAGGAAACGTAGGAATTTGAGGGAAATAAGAATTCCGCTTTCTTGTGAGGGAAGAAAGGGGACACGGCTGTTTTTGGACTGTTTCGGCCGAGTGTTTTACACTCGGTCGGATACTCGAATCGATTTTCGAATAGGATTCCCGTTTGAGCTAGAATTACCGTTTGAGTAAGAAGCTGAGGAGAACGAGAATTCCGTTTTCTTGTAAGAGAAGAAAAGAGGAAAACCGGCTGACTTGTACTACTTGGCCGAGTGGTTGCACTCGGTTGAGTGTCTGAATCGGTTCTCGGATAGGATTCCTGCTCGAGATCGAATCCTACCTTAAACGGAATTGTTTATTATTTTGTGTAGCTGATTTTTGTAGAATTGGAGTCCGAATAGGACGTGTGAGACCTCACGGTCAGCCTACAAGTCTCGAGAAATATCTTTGACCGGGTTTTGACTCGGTCGCTAAAAGACGGTTTTACCCCCGGTGTCGGATTCGACCCAAATTAGTGTTATTTGACTCGAAACGACCCACTGGGCCTGAATTTGAGGTTGGTTTTGTGAAATTTGTACTCCGTAAAATGCCTAGGCCAAATGCCATTGATTTCGAGCCCATTTCCGAGTCCGTTAAAGCACGTTAGCGTCCGATCATCATCGGGTGTTTGTTGGAAACTACTATAGACACCTGGCGGTCAAAATGTGGGTGTCTACAGAACCCCCACTCTGACTGAGGCTTGGACAGGGCGAAAGTCATAGTAGCTACCAGGTCAATCAAGGATTAAAACCCGATAGCTTCCGGTCGAGTCGTTTAAGGTCCATTAGACCTGCGTGGAGGGCCCGCCGGCCATGGGCTAGAAATGTACCTGAGCTGATGATAACTCCGTGGGGAATTGAACTCGTCGTATAAGACTTAGGTGCGCCTATATATGGGCTCATCCTGTTAAATGCCGCTGGGGAGTTATGTGAATTGCGCTGTCGTGATTTGTACCTGTATAAGTTACATAAAATTTTGCATGCAACACGTAGGCGAAACAAATATGACTCGCGCTGGGGAATAAAAATGATTTTTGCTGCATTTTGAAATCGAAGTCCTGAAAGCAACTCACGTGCTAGGAGATAGGTTTCCAAAATTGAAAGAGGTGAAAAAGAAATTTGCCGTTTAAATAGACTGAAATTTGACCTTGTCGAAAAGATTTTTTTCAAATGGCAAAGTTTTGCAAATTTTGAAGTAAGAATTTGAAGAGAGGTCTACTGACAGACTCGACTCTGGACGCGACCGGACGAGTTGACAGACATGACTGGACTCTCGAGGGGTTGGACCGTGACTCGGTAGGGGGTGGGCCACCTAACAAGACTCTTAAATTGCGATATTTCGTAGCCTAGGCGAGTAGCAACACGGTCGTACATCGAAATGAGAAGGATGCGTTATAGGGGAATTGCAGTAGTCTGTAATGAGACTGTTTTTGCAGGACTTAGCAGTGGAATGCTGTAGACTAGTGCTCTTTTGAATCCTTTTTTATTTTAGGGTACATTTCCAAAGTGGGTATTGCCTCGAGTCCTGACAGATTCTTGTCTTCGACTGAGCCGAGTACTAGGACACACTACAGAAAGGAGGCTAGATTTTTTTGAAGTTATTTGGATTATGTGATTGGATGGAGAACTTCTGCCTAGGAGAAGCCCCCAGAATGACAAAGCTAACTGTCGAGAACATGACAGTGTCGTGACCGGAATGATGGTGCTTTTTGAATGTGTTTCAATGTGGGTGGTTGTGCCTCTGTTGAAAGGCTGCCTACGTATTCACATGTGGTGAAATCAAACCAAGCCGTAGTTCAGTGGATTATAGTGCCTAGTTTATTAGGGCTTTGTGTGTAACTAGTCATAGCGATGGTGTAGGCTAGGTGCATTCCCAATGATGTCTTGATCAAGGGGATAGACTAGTTAGGATGTTGATCCTGTGACTGTGAGCACTCTCCGGGATAGCCCCCAGAGGTGGTATGAACTATTTGGGCATGTTCTATGCCGACCGCAAGTTGAGTTCCCGTGTCCGGGGTTGGTAACTAGTTTGAATGAGAAGAATTGAGGTGGGATTTTAACGAGTTCTGTTCTCGGGGATTTTAACGAGTTCTGCTCTCGGGGATTTTGACGAGTTTTGCTCTCGGGGGATTTGACGAGTTTTGCTCTCGGGGGGATTTGACGAGTTTTGCTCTCGAGGGATTTGACGAGTTTTGCTCTCGGGGGGATTTGACGAGTTTTGCTCTCGAGGGATTTGACGAGTTTTGCTCTCGGGGGGATTTGACGAGTTTTGCTCTCGGGGGGATTTGACGAGTTTTGCTCTCGGGTCTTTGTATGGTGATTGTGAATTTTGTTATGTAAAAGGGAAGTCGAGTAAAATGGCTCGAACTTTGATCGGGATAGGTTTTGATAATGTGAGATCTGATTTCCATGTCTGGCCCTAATGGTTAGGGGTATCCTATGGAGCTTGAATCCTCAAAATTCCGGGCTGTCTCTAGCCTGGGTCTCGGGAAGGTCTTGAGGGTTGTAATGTGGGAAGGCTAAATGTGGTGTTAGCTGACCAGCTTGATTGTCTCTCCCTTATTGGATGGTATGAGTATTGATAATTTTGAATTGATCGTTTTCACTACGGTCATGGTTTTTTGAATATTTTTTGGTTGACCTCTTAGCCCCGGTCATGGGTGCCTCTTTTTTTTTATAATGGCCTGCTTTTTTGTTTTGACCTTTTGCCTTTTCACTACAAAAAACGAGCCCGAATTGCGTCGGAAAAATCCGACGCAAATGAACAAAATCCGACGCAAATCGTAGTTTGCGTGGGATTAACCGACGCAATCGGCCGCCGTTATAATTTGACGCAAACTTTTTATTTTGCATCGGCTATTCCGACGCATGCATTTTGCGTCGGCTTTGCGTCGGCTATTACGACACGAAGAAATGGAGGTCAACACCCTGTCAATGGACTTTGCGTGGGATTAGCCGACGCAAAGTCAACAGAATGTTTGACTTTGCGTCGGCTAATCCCACGCAGAGCCTCTTAGTCAACACCCTGTCAATGGACTTTGCGTGGGATTAGCCGACGCAAAGTCAACAGAATGTTTGACTTTGCGTCGGCTAATCCCACGCAAAGTCCATTGACAGGGTGTTGACTAAGAGGCTCTGCGTGGGATTAGCCGACGCAAAGTCAAACATTCTGTTGACTTTGCGTCGGCTAATCCCACGCAAAGCTTATTAACAAAAAAACCGTTCCTTTGTTTTCAGCTCCCCGTATGCGCGAAATATAACAAGCTGCAATTAACCAACCCACTCCTACAACATACAACAACAGCACCACATCCCAAACAAAAGTCCATCAATAACTCCATTCAAAGCTCTCGTACATGTCTTCTTCACAAAACTCCACAAAACGAAACAAACATAAACTAGTATACTGTTATAGAAAATGAAAATATTACAAAGACAACCAGTGCTAGGTTCAGAATTCTATCTAGGAGTTGGTAAAATATATACACACAATGCAACCAGAATCCAAACAAGTAACATAAGAGAGCGGAACTACCTACGAAAGGGACTCAATCTGCTCTGACCCAAAGGGATGACCATCGTTGTTGTCGTCATCGTCGCGCCTGGTCATGCGTGGTCCTCCACCGCATCCGTCGTTCCCCATGGCGAACCGTTCCCTCATGAACTGAATAAACTGGTCCTGCTCTTCGCACCTCTTCTCCAATGTCTTCAGGCGCTCTTCTTGCCTTTCGAATTTATCTTCCATACGGTCGTTGAGCGTGCGTTCCTGCGAGGTGGCGGTGGGGAGGTATGTGTCCGCAGATACCTCTTTACCACGGTTCAAGCATGGGCGAAAGAGCTCTTTCGCCACGTTACCTATCCCCCAAAACCTTTTCTTCGAGTTGTAGCCACCTGACACATCGTGGAAGATCTTGAGGGTGTTGGGTGCTTGATCAGAGGCGCGTGCCTCCTCCAGCGCTTTCTCGTAACTCTCCTGAAACAGCAACATGAAACAGTGTTATAACTTTAGAAACACATACTATCACATCGTAATTTTCATGACTAATATATTTTTTAAAAACATTACTACTACTCACCACGATCTCCGGTCCTCTAGGGTCAATCCACTTGCCGTCTTTCCCCTTCTTCGTCTTCTCCAAGAGTTGGACCGGGGTTGCAGATGGGCCCTTCAAATAACAGTGTTAAAATTTTCAGCATTTATTTACCAATAGTATATATTGAATTATACTCAAATTTTTTACTTGTGTTGTAAGCACTTACCAACTGCGCGAAGGCTGTTGCTGCACTCCTACTTCCAAGGCAGCTCGTGGGTTTGGCCACCCCGTCCACCTGCCCACCTCTCCTGTTCGACGACTTAATCGCCGATTTCTTCTTGAAGCTTGGGTCGGCAGCGTTCTTCTTCAATATCTCCCACTTCTCGATCGGAATCCATTCCGCCTTCTCGACCCTCGGGACAGCTCGCTGGAATAAGTCGGTTATCCTCTTCTTAATCCGACTCTCATAATCCGACCTGAGGTCGTACCCCAGGTCTATACGCACTCTTTTCTGTTTGTCAAAAAAAGGATTCGTTAGTTACAATTGAATGTATAAATCGTGCAACGAAAACCTTAGAAACAAAGTCGAGGTAATTACCGCGAAGTGCATATACATCGCTTCCCGAGCTTCCGGGGGCGCCTCCGTCCAGCTACGGTAGGCGCCAGGGGTGGACGCATACGTCATGACTACGGAATCCCGCATATACTCAGAGTACTTCTTGTCGTCCCACCTATACAAGTCAATTATGATAATGTGAAGCAAATAAATGAGTGAAAATTTAGAAAAGAACTGGTTATAACAACTAAAACTCACCAAGTAGCAGAATCCACTTTCTGCCGTGATAGGTACGCTTTCCCAGGCGTGGCAACGTAGACCGTCGCCCCGACTTCCTGGACAGCGTCCACACCTAGGATGACAGGAGTCCTAGGTGTGTCCTCCTCCATATGGTCACCATGGCTGGTGGCCCCCGTCAGCATCTCACTGCTACCTGCCATAATCACGTCTACAAAATATGTTTGCGCAAAGTTAAACTGTAGAGTCAGTTCGTTTAGGGTAAAGCAGGAATTTCATTAAGTACCAAAATAGTATTCAATTACAAATAAATAAATTACAACTTATGCGAATAAGATACAAATAACTATATAATTGCTAATTATCGTCACTGTCACCGTCACTGTCCGTGTCAGTGTGCGGTTCAATGAACCCCTCGTCCCCGTCTTCATCATCATCGTCCCAGTCAGTATTCACCTCATCACCGTCATCTTCATCGTCGATGACCAAGTCGTCATCCTCATCACCCTCTCCCTCCGGAACAATCCAGTCGGCAAACTCGTCGTCCTCCCCTACAGCACCAGCAACTTCAACTACATATTCTTCTTCACTGACGTCAGTGTCTTCGAGCAGAGTTGATGACATCGGCTGATTATTACCAACCACACTCTCTTGGTAGACATCATCGTCGATGATAGGATTATCAACTTGTGATCTTGCCTTGATTTTGAAAACCGCAGACCAATTCGTACTCTTTTTTCCCTTTGGGTAAGGTGCATAGCAGACTTGATCGACTTGATACGCCAACACAAAAGGGTTGTGCCCTCGCAGTTTTCTCGTCAGGTCGACATCTACAAGATTGTAGTTCTCATGAACAGTGACTCCGTGCGGGGAGTTGTCGATCCAATCACATTTGAACAGTATGGCCTTGCAGTTTTTGCGGCTGTCGTAGTAGTCTAGCTCGATCACCTCGATTAGTGTTCCATAGTAATCTGACCCTTCGGTGGACAACACACATACGCCGTTACTTTTGGTCAGTTTTGGAACATCAACACCCTCGACAAACGCACGGAACTTGTACCCGTTAATTGTATATCGCCTCCAAGTTCTGACTCGTGAAGACGGCCCAGTGACTAGAGGTCTTACAATGGGATCCTCCAGCGCTTCAGGCTATTGTCAACATAAAATTCGTCGAAAAACAATTTCATTAAATTTTGTACCAAACACATACACAATTTATAATGATCAAGCAAATAGCATTTCAACATACTTGAGTACGTAGCCATGAGGGAAACAGTGACTCATATGCCACCCAAACATCTTCAGATGTTGTCACTCCCGCATGTTCTGCCATAATGAAAGCCTCGAATTTCCTGAAATGGTCAGCAGTTGTACTTAATCACACATACTACCAATTATGAGGAGGGTATGTAGTACGTGAGTTACTTACTCCTCGTACGGTCTGATTACAGGGCCACAGTTTCTCAGAACGTAGGAGTGTGCCTGCTTGTACTCAACATCGGTCAACCACCTCTCCTTACATTTTCCAGTGGTACTTCCAACATCAAACTGAAAGGGTTCCACCTCTATTTGGTGGTTTTCAGTCTGATGCGTACCCACGTCTAGGTCTTTGGCTTTTGTGTCAACGTGCTCTTCGAAGTAGAAGGAGCAGAAGTTTGATGTCTCCTCTAACAAATACGCGTTGCATATTGAACCCTCAACACGTGGTTTGTTACCAATTTTTTTTTTCAGATGGTTTAAGAACCTGCAAATTAAAATATTAGCTATCATGTAAGACTTAATTGGTAATCAATGCACGGGAAATCACACCTAGGAGAGTTGAGGACGTTACCTTTCGAATGGGTACATCCACCTGTACTGAACAGGACCGCCAACCCTTGCCTCATACGGCAAATGAAGTGGGAGATGCTCCATCGAGTTGAAGAATGACGGAGGGAATATTTTCTCCAACTTGCAAAGGATCTCGGGAATATTGTTCTCAAGTCGATTCATGGAGTCGACTGACACCATAGTGGAACACAAATCTCGGAAGAACTGACTGATCTCTGTCAATGCATTCCACGTGTTCATTGGCAGCAGCTGCTTCAAAGCTACTGGCATCAAGCGCGACATAAACACGTGACAGTCGTGACTTTTCATGCCATGCAAAATTAACTTGGACTGGTCCACACACCGGGATAAGTCGGATGCGTAACCATCCGGAAACTTCAGACCACTCACCCAATCGCACAAAGCCTTCCTATCATTTTTGTCCATAACAAAGGACGACGATTTGGGTCGCCCAAGACACAGTTCCTTGAAATCTGCTTTGCCTTTTGGTCCGAAGGCTGTCTTGTTCGGTACATCCATCACGGTGTTGATAATCTGCTCAAAGAAATTCTTCTCGATATGCATAACATCAAGGTTGTGTCTGATAAGCAGAGTGTGCCAGTACGGAAGTTCCCAGAATATGCTCTGCTTCCACCAACCTTCCTTCTTGTCCTTCAATTTTTTCAACTGTTGGTGGGTAGCATGTACTATTGTAGGGTACTTTTGCACATCTGTCCATATCTCATCGCCTGTTAACCGTTTAGATGTGATCCTAGTTTCATCGGGTTGTTTCTTCAGGAAACTCTTACAGTTATGCCTAAATGGATGGTCGGAAGGTAGAAATTGCCTGTGACAGTCAAACCAAGATACCTTTCCGCTATTTTTAAGCCAAAATGATTTTTGATCCTTCGCTTGACAGTAAGGACAAGCACGGTAACCCGTTGTACTCCAACCAGACAACATCCCGTAAGCTGGGAAGTCGTTGATGGTCCACATTAGTGCAGCTCGTAAATTGAAACTAGTTTTTCTCGACACATCGTACGTGTAAATCCCATTATCCCACAAACTTTTTAACTCTTCAACAAGTGGTTGGAGATACACGTCCATATTGGCTTTCGGGTTCTTAGGGCCAGGAACAATAAGTGACAGGAGCATAAATTGTCTCTTATTGCATAACCACGGCGGTAGGTTGTACGGTGTCAAAATAACCGGCCAACATGAGTACGACTTGCCGAACTGCCCGTAGGGAGAGAAACCATCTGTGCACAAACCCAAACGTACGTTGCGCGGCTCTTTCGCGAACTCGGGATGTTTGATATCAAATGTCTTCCAAGCTTCACCATCGCTAGGGTGTGTCATCATACCACTAACTCTGATTTTGGAGTTACTGTGGTGCCAACTCATCTCACCCGCAATTTTCTTTGTCGCATACAGTCTTTGCAGCCTCGGACCAACTGGGAAGTACGTCAAGACCTTAGTTGGTACTCTCTTCCCCCTAGTATTTTTTGTTCGACTCTTGTACCTCCCGGATCCACATTTCCTACACGCGTCGAGGTCCGCATCTCCCTTCCAGAACAGCATGCATCCATTCGGACACGAGTCTATCTTTTCATGGGGGAGTTGGAGGCCCTTCAACAAATTTTTAACCTCGTAGAAATTATTTGCCATGACATTCTCCTTAGTGCCTCGTAGAAGGTCAATTAGCAGTTGGATCCAACCGTCTAAATGTCTTAAGGCCATGTTGCTCTCGCACTTCAAAGTCAGCATCCTTGAAGCGACTTGCAACAGACTCATATCGCACCCGCTGAAAACTGGGAGTTCAGCATTTTTTAGCATTTCGAAAAAGGAAAGGACTTGTGGGTTAGGTTCATGTTGTACTTCTTCGTCGCTTAAGTTGTCTGGGTTACGTTCCTCCTCCATGATGTCCTCAACCGTCGTACGCAGTGCGTCCTCTACGAAGTCCCGGTACGGATTTTCGCGAACAGGTTCTTGCAGGCGACTACTTTCATTTTCACCATGATACGTCCACACGTAGTAGTTCTCAACAAAACCGTGCTTGTATAGATGTTGTTTGACATCTACTTCATGTTTTAAGGCACGGTTTTGACATTTTCTACATGGGCACCTAAGCTGCTCGCTGGTGTAGTGGGGGTTATTATCTAAGGAAAACTTGATGAACTCCTCCACACCGTCTCTAAATTCTATTTTCGGTCGCTTATTGTCGGCCAGTCTCTCGTACATCCAACTCCGTTCTACTCTATTCATTCTATATGGATTGAACTATGAATGATTAGGGTATGTACAAATGAACAAAATGGCGTGGGGAAAGAAGTCAACAACATGGAATTTGAAGAAAAGTTCGCAAATTACACCATAAGTTGGAACTCTCACAACCATCAATTTAAAAACGATTCATCACCGGGGACCTTATCACTCCAACCTAAACCCATTCTTGTGCGTTTCATGTCACTGATAAACACGAAATTGTGTAATGTCGATAAGAGAAAAATTCGGCAGCAATTCGCCTCAGTTCTCCAAAAGCACAATGTGGAATATATGAAGACTCCACATATGCAATCGAAGAACATTGAGAGAATTGTCACCAAATTTTGCTCTTACCAACACAACACAATTTCATGTTTACCACCTAAGTGACATGAAAGGCACAAGAACAGTCCCAAAACGGGGACTGTCCAAGAATTACTCCTAATGAGTAACTCTTGAACGGGCACTAGGTAGGCCTGAGTAGATTTCCAACAATGCTCATGCACAGTACACAACGAAAACAAATAACAACAGCAATCATATCTCAACACAGTAATCCAAAACATTAATACTTATTATAATTACAACCACTAACTAGTAGTAGTAATAGTAGTAAAAGTAGAAGTATTAAATTATTAGTAGTAGTAGAAAATTAGTAGTAGTGATAGTAGTAGAAGTAGAAGTAGGAAATTACTAGTAGTAGTAGTAGAAAATTAGTAGTAGTGGTAGTAGTGGTAGTAGTAGAAGTAGTATCTTAGTAGTAGTATCTTAGTAGTAGTAGAAGTAGGAAATTAGTAGTAGTATTATAAAATTAGTAGTAGTGGTAGTAGTAAAAGTAGAAGTATGAAATTAGTAGTATTATTAGTAGAAAATTAGTATTAGTGGTAATAGTAGAAAATTAGTAGTAGTAGTAGTAGAAAATTAGTAGCAGTAGTAGTAAATGAGTAGTGGTAGTAGTAGTGTTAGGTTATTAGTATTAGTAATATTAGTAGTAGATTAGTAATATTATTAGTAGCATTAGTAGTAGTAATGAAGTATTTTAGTGTAATATTAGTAGTAAATTAGTAATACTACTGCTAGCACTACTAATGTAGTACTACTAACACTACTAGTTAATCTAGTACTAATACTACTACTCGTAATAATAGTACATACTACTACTACTACTAATCTAATAACACAATTTCTAACCTAATACAATAATCACTAATACCTAATTAACATACTAACTAACCTAATTAACATACTACAATTATCGTCTAACAATAAAAGAAAATCTAACCTAATTCACATACTAATTAACCTAATTAATATACTAACTAACCTAATTAACCTAATTACTAAACTAACTAACCTAATTAACATAATCACCCTACAATCTAATTAACTAATTAAACATACATAATCATCATACAATCTAATCACCATAGTTATTAAACTAATTATAATTACTAATATAACTTAATCTAAACAGTTTAGTAAACTAATTGAGCTAGAATTAAGTAAAAATTAATCTAATTAAATGAACTAATTGAGAAAAAATTAAATTGTAAACCGTAAACTAACAATTAACCGTAAACAGCAACACACCTGAGATTTGGGGGATCGGGTTAGGGTTTTTCGGGGCTGGGTCGGGTTAGAGTACGCCGGGTTTCGGGACAGCCGTCGCCGGATTCTGGTACGCCGGCAGGGTCGCGCGTGGGGGGGTGGTTCGCCGGCAAAATCGTCGTCCGTGGGGATGGAGGTGCGCCGGCGAAGTCTGTCGCGCGTGGAGATGGGGGTGCGCCGGGGAAGTCTGGCGCGCGTCGGGGGTTCAGGGGTGGCCGGATTGGGGTTCGCCGCCGGCAGGTTCGCCGGATCTGGGTTAACTTAGGGTTTCGATTTTGTTTTGGGGATTGAATTAGGGTGATGGTGCCGGATTGGGTCGCCGGGGGTTTAGGGTTGCCGGTGATGATGCGGTCGTTGTTTACCGTCGTCGTTCGCCGTCTTCGCCTTTTTCGTCGTCGTCTTTCGAAGGAAGATGGGGGCAGAGTTTAGGTTCTGAACAAATTGCGTTATTTTTTTTTTTATATTAACAGGTATTGCATCGGAATAGCCGACGCAGGCCGACGCAGATTTCAAGTTTGCGTCGGCTATTCCGATGCAGACCTCGATATTTTTTTTTATTTTAAAAACGTTGCGTGGGATTAACCGACGCAGACCAACGCAATATTCAAGTCTGCGTCGGCTAATCCGATGCAAAACATTTAATTCTGGGTTTTTATTTAAACACATTTTGCATCGGATTAGCCGACGCACTCAGACGCAATATTAAAAGTTGCGTCGGCTAATCCGATGCAACGCTATTAATTCTGTTGACTAAATCTTTTAAATTTTGACACACTTTGCATCGGATTAGCCGACGCAATCAGACGCAATATTAAAAGTTGCGTCGGCTAATCCGATGCAACGCTATTAATTCTGTTGACTAATTTTTTTAATTTTGACGCAGGGCTGCATCGGATTAGCCGACGCAAAATTTTAACATTGCGTCTGCTTGCGTCGGCTAATCCCACGCAAATCCTTTGACATAGTGGCGCCAACCCAAATTTATTGGCGCCTGTATCATGGAGTCGGATAGCGTCGGCTAGTCCCACGCAATGTTATTGCATCGGATTAGCCGACGCAATACGACACAGTAACGCCAGTTGCGTCGGATTGAAAATCCGACGCAATCTATCCGACGCTATTTCCACTGTTTTTAGTAGTGTTTCTTGTATTGGACTTTTTTCTTTTTTGTCCAGTTTTTTTTGTTGGTCAGACTAACACCTAAGGTAGGGATTGGTTGATCTTATTGGATGGGTGTTTATTGTGGGAAATGGGCTTGCCTCCCGTCTTTAACCCAAACTAGGAGACTACCTAGATTTGTCACAGGATTCGATACCGCTCCTGCTAAGGGTAGTTATGTGGCTTTCTATACCAGACATGGAACAGGTAAAGGAAAACACGGGTCTCATTTCCTGCAATCATTATAGATGTGCCTATAATAGTCACGTGCGTGTGCTCACAGTGTATGACGGTGTTCATCATGTTCTCGGAAACACATAAGGAAAGTATATATAAGAAAGAATATTGAAAGCTGATTTTATTGGATTTTGAAAAAGAGGACAGAATACAATTGACTCTGACTCTGACTTTGAAATTGAAATAAATAGTATATCCTAGACTCGGACTCAGACTTGGACTTAAATCAAATCCGGACTCTTGGATGCATAAGAGGTAGATTGGATGCTTTGGTCATCGGGCCCTGTATAGTCCATGAGGGGCTTTGCAAGTGACAAAGTTTCCAAAACGGGAGTCTTCCCGGCATCGAGGAAGTCTTGAATGAGGTGTTTCAGTTTCCAGCACCGTTCTGTATCGTGTCCCCTCCCTCTGTGGAATTTGCAGTAATGCTCGTCGTTCCATGCTTTGGAGCGTTTTTCCAAAGGTGGGTCGGTTGTTGGGCCTATAGGTAGTATTAGGCCCTTCGGAACCAACCTCTGGAAAGCGACGGTGTAGGACATATCCAAGTGGGTAATAGTCCTTTC
The DNA here is from genome assembly GCA_958450325.1 of Agrostemma githago. Classification (NCBI taxonomy): domain Eukaryota; kingdom Viridiplantae; phylum Streptophyta; class Magnoliopsida; order Caryophyllales; family Caryophyllaceae; genus Agrostemma; species Agrostemma githago. The sequence continues at coordinate 71,555,169 of OY288247.1, read as the reverse complement.
CTTTGACTGGTTCTTGATTTTTGGAGAGGTGACTTGAGGGTTACCTCTCTCGGTCTTGCCATCTTGAGGGTACCAGACAGTTTCGTAAGAGTGTTCACCTTTTAAATGGCTCAGTTGGGTGATAGGCTGTCTTACCCGCTCTAGTTGTGCTAGACGGGATCGGGTTCTTACAAGATCCTCTTCGATGGTGGTCACCCTGGCATTCAGGTTATCTAGGGCGGTATTGATTTTCGAAAAGATATTGTTAATGGAGCAAGATAGCATAAGCATGCTTCCTTGGATATCTCCTTTCTCGACGGCGCGGGATTTGTTATGGTTTGGTAGTGTCTCGTTCATAGGGTCCCTGATCGGAAGAAACGACAGGTGTTAGAACTCGCCTAAACTCGGTTTTGCGCAAATGCAAGAGAGAGAGTCAAACTAGGTACGGCCCGGGGGCGGGAATGACTAAGATTCTATGACCGGGCTACTTAAATGTTAATCCAGACAAAGTAACGACTGTGACCTAGACTCGACCACGAGACTCGAGCTGTACAAGGATAAGTCCGAAAATGGGGCGACCGTATTTGACCGTGCCGCGTGCTTGGACCAACCGTGGTGACCTAACCCTAGGTGACCCGAGTATTCGTAGCGTGGGTATGACTCAAAGAAGGCATCATAAGGACGCCGATGTAGGATGAACGTAGGGTACTCTCTAGGGTAACCGTGGTTGACTGCTCGGGTGGAGGACAACCCTCTGAGTAAGGCTAGAGACTCAGATGGTGTGACATCTAAGTGACTCGAAAGTGGGATACGTGAGACAACACGTGCAAGACATGACCCTTAGAGCAACCGTGATTGATCGCTTTGCTGAAGGGTAGCCCCCGAGTGGGGAAAAGCCTGAAAGGGAAATGACTCGGAAAGGACACCTAGACGGGTGACTCGTGAAAGGTGGGCCTCCCTTAGGATTCGGCGTGTGGGCCGAGTCCTGTTCGAAGGAGGGCCCACGTGAGATATTCCCCAGACCCTTGGACTCGATTGTGTAAACGGGCCTTCCTTCGTAGGAGTATGTCCTACATAGGTGGGCTTTGCCTTAGTCAAATAAGGCGGACTGGGATCAGGAAGAAACTCGTGATATAAGATCGACGGAGTTTCGACGCTAAAGACTTTGACGACTAATGACACGACCCGACACTGCTAAATACGGGAAATCCTAAGTAGAGGAAGGTTTTGAAAAAGGGATTTTTGTTTGGGAAATCCGAGAAGTCTCGGTGGATGGCCCAATTTTTCGAAAAAACTGAAAAGTGCATCGGGCCATTATTTTGAAAGTTCGAAAAAAAATCGAGTTTTGAAATGGGCAGAATACCGGCTGGAAAATAGGCTACTTTGAGTCAAATCGTAAATCCTAATTTCGGTAGCATTCCGGGGTTTTGAAAAGTTGAATATTTGGAATTTTGAAACTTGAGTATCGAAAAAAGGAATTTCCGACAATTTGAAAATTGAAGATGAGATCCCGAAGATTTGAAAATCGAAAAACCGGCATCTCGAAGATTTGAAAATTAAAGATTGCATCTCGAAGATTTTGAAAATCGAAACTGGTATCTCGAAAATTTTAAAATCGAAATTGAATTTTGAAAATTCGAAAATCGAATGGTGGATCGGAAATTCGAATTTTGAAATGGGCAGCATGCCGGCTAGAAAATAAGCTTGTTTTGAGTCAAATCTTAAGTCTAAATTTCGGCAGCTTTCCGATTTTTTTTTTTAAATTGAATATTTTCGAAAAGATGCATTTTTGGAATTTTGAATATCGAAGATGAATTTCCAAGAATTTGTAAATCGAAAATAGGATCCCGACTTTTAAAATTGGCGAAAATGTCATCGGGCTTGAATTTTTTGAAAAGTCAGAAATTTTGAATTTTTGGAATGGATTTTTGAAAGCCCGAAAAGAAATTCAGGGGATGGCCCGGTTTTTTTCGAAAGAAAAAAACGGAAATCGAACCGGGCGACGGTTTTGCAAGTTCGAAAATAGTTTCGAGTTTTAAATTGGGCATAATACCGGCTAGAAAAAGGGCTATTTTGAGTAAAATCGTAAGTCCTAAATTCGGTATATGTCCGGGTTTTTGAAATTGGATATTTTGAAAAGGATGCAAATTTTTGAAAATGTCGGTTTTTTTGAAAAAGATGTGGATCAAGTAGCACGTAGTCATGGAAACAGTATAACGACGCCATGTATGCTCTTAAGCTAAGTCTCGGTCAGTCTGTAAGGGTCTATACCAGTGTACATAGCCTATCGAGAATCGGGGCGGACTCCCTAACTCGAGTTGAGATTAGGACATGCCGTAAAACCCATACGAATCGGCTAATGGACACCTTTGACATAACCAATTTAGACTATATCAATGCTATAGTGGGACGTCGGTCACGAGTACCGGCCCGGGAAAAATGGGGTTATGCATGAACCGTAAAACTAAAACGCGCATTGTACTAGTCAAACGATTTCTATTCGAGTCTCACCCTGAGGATACCGAAAGTTATTAACTCAACAGTAAATCCCCAGCGGGGTCGCCAAATTGTGGACATGACATAGGTCCACCCCGACGCGGCCACGCGCGGGTTTTGGGGAGGCGAATGAATCTCCATGAGATGGTCAAATGGAAATTTAAATCGAAGTCGGAGTCACCACCGAATTTTATGGTTATTCGGAACCGTTCGAGCCCACTCTATGTCGTAGTGGGCCGTGTACAAAATACGGCCCATTTCCGATGTCAGAGTTTATTGGGCTCGTCCCTTTGCATATCGATATAGATGCCGACTTGAGCGGTTAATCGTATATTGAATGACTCTCGTTGCCAATGGTTTCGGACATCCGGAAACCACGGTTCTGAGTAAGGGGTGAGGGTACGTGTTGGGAAGTTCACTAAGAACACCCAACCCCGCCCGCACATTAGCGGCCTCTACTAGGATATCGAATGATGTTTTAATGCGCGCGTTAGTTGAACGATGAATGATATGCAAACATTGTTTTCCTAAACATGTGAGGAATTGAATGGGTTGCTAAGTGGTTTAATGCATGCAAAATTAATTGATGTCAAAGTCAAATTTAACATGTGAGATTTGTTTTAGTATAATAAAACAAATGAAATAAAAAAGATGAATTTGCTACAAAAGATGAACAAACGAGTTAGTATCGATTTGTAAATAATAATAGCAAGAAATAAATATGCGAAATCGAGAAAATAAATATTAATCGAAATCTGAAAAAAAAATATTGTTAAAAAGAAGCGGTTTTGTATAAAAAACGATGTTCGAAAAATAAAAAAAAAGAACGAAAAGGGGCGTCGGGACAGCCGGCCGCACGGCTCGCCCGGGATGCCGGCGGGTCGCGCGTCGGGCTGGTTTTGGACGCGGTTTTCTGAAAATTCGATTTATTAAATCACGTACGAATATTGCATGATTCGTACTCAAATTAATATTTTCGATATTCGCAATATTCGATAATTGACTACGAAATCAATATCAAATATTTAGAATAGTTTTAGAAAAGATGTAAATTTTAGAAATCGTCTCGCAGAATAAATAATAAAACGACCGAAAAAGTAAAAAAACGGTCCGGATTGCGAGCCGTCCGGTTTTTGTATTTTGTTCGAAATTGCTAAGTTGATAAATCGCGTACAAAATATGAATTAATTTGTACTCGATTTATGTTTTCGATATTCGTCGTATCCGATATTCGATTATGAAATCGATATCGGATATTTAGAATGAGTTTTAAAAAAAGGTTTTGTAAAATTATTTGTTTTGAACGAAAAGTAAGAGAAAAGAATTTTGAACGAAAAACAATGTAACGATTTTTTGACATCGTCGAGATCTTAATATAATTCTTTTCGATACAATATTCGATTATAGAAAAATCAATATCATATTTTTTAGAATATATGTTATGAAAATAATTTTTCGTTAAGAACGATATTAGAGAAAAAAAAGAAAAACGACTCTTGACCCATAATAAAAAACGGACGAAGAGAAGGAAGGAGAAGAAAGGAGAAATCGGGTTTGGTACACCCTAAACCTACATGCTTTTGTTGACTCGGATCGGGGCTCGTCGAAATGTGGCTAGGCACGGGAGCGTCGAGGTGATGTCGGTTGGGTTAGGGTGGCTCGGCTAGGTGGGACGTGTGAAGGGTGTCGGATATCGGGACCGGTTTCCTTCGGGTTTGTAATATCGGTTTCTCGATGCTAAAGAATTATGTTTTTTCAGGAATTATGTATGTTGGGGATAGTATGAATTAATTGTGTGTGTTCCTAATAATTGGTGTTGAATAATCGTGTTTTTTGTGTTGGATGCAAGGGGTTATTTATAGAAAATTCCCGACCTTGACTTAGGAGAGTTTGACTAACGCTTAGGATAGGAAACGTAGGAATTTGAGGGAAATAAGAATTCCGCTTTCTTGTGAGGGAAGAAAGGGGACACGGCTGTTTTTGGGCTGTGTCGGCCGAGTGTTTTACACTCGGTCGGATACTCGAATCGATTTTCGAATAGGATTCCCGTTTGAGCTAGAATTACCGCTTGAGTAAGAAGCTGAGGAGAACGAGAATTCCGTTTTCTTGTAAGAGAAGAAAAGAGGAAAACCAGCTGACTTGTACTACTTGGCCGAGTGGTTGCACTCGGTTGAGTGTCTGAATCGGTTCTCGGATAGGATTCCTGCTCGAGATCGAATCCTACCTTAAACGGAATTGTTTATTATTTTGTGTAGCTGATTTTTGTAGAATTGGAGTCCGAATAGGACGTGTGAGACCTCACGGTCAGCCTACAAGTCTCGAGAAATATCTTTGACCGGGTTTTGACTCGGTCGCTAAAAGACGGTTTTACCCCCGGTGTCGGATTCGACCCAAATTAGTGTTATTTGACTCGAAACGACCCACTGAGCCTGAATTTGAGGTTGGTTTTGTGAAATTTGTACTCCGTAAAATGCCTAGGCCAAATGCCATTGATTTCGAGCCCATTTCCGAGTCCGTTAAAGCACGTTAGCGTCCGATCATCATCGGGTGTTTGTTGGAAACTACTATAGACACCTGGCGGTCAAAATGTGGGTGTCTACACGGACACTCCTCCAAACCAACGTGTCGTGTCGGACACTTATAAATCGTGTCCGATTTTTTAAATTTATTTGGACACATATCGGACACGGTTCGTCATATTTGAAGACGTGTCCGGCCCGGTTCGTAATATTTAGAGAGTTGTTGGACATACCTAATGTTGTTTATTGGTTTTCGGACTTCAATAAATGACAATTTTGTAGGTTTATAGTGGTCAAACACTTATTATAAGACTAAATAACTAACTAATAATTATAATATAGTAATATAATTGTTTGAATTTTTAAGATTTGATTTTTAACTTTGTTTATAAGAATTTAATTTTTGTTTTTTGTGATAATTGTTATAGTGTAAGTAACAAAAACGTATATCTTAGGTAAAAAAATCTTCAAATTTTCTTTGTTTGAATATGTATATTGATTTTTTTTTCCTGCCGTGTCCGTGTCTTACATAATTTTGAATACCGTGTCCGTATCGGTGCAACCTAGGTCTAGTTTTTTTTTTCTTTTTTTACCAGCGGAGAAAGGGCGTCGGATTACATGCTATTTGGGCTCTCGAAATCCATATTACATCCTTTATTGATCATAAAATTGACATCATAAACTATTACTAAAACAAGAACAATAAAATAAACGCGTCTGGTGATAGTAGTGAGTTGTTGGTACACGGAAGCTTGGGCACAAGCGTCTTCATCCACAAAATCAACACAGCTGCGGACTCCCAGATGACATCCACACAAATGAACCGTACAGTGACAAGACCAAGATGCACTTACGCACTTACGAATAAGGCGTAGAAAGAAACGGGTGACAGCATAGCAACGAGGCCTGCCTCTAATGGAGAAAAAACTCCTACATCTTGATAATCGAACCCTACAACCATTTGTTAAATGAACCCACGAACCAAGCAACATGCAAAGAATTGAAGATAAAAACCACCCCATAATCAAACCCCTACCAGAAGAACCAATCCAAGACCAATTTATGGTCAGGTCAACCCACACCAAATGCAAACAGGCTGCTATATGGAAGCCTTTATTCATAAGACAGGTGATAATTAAGCTTATTATTAAGAAACTATGAAAAAAGACACCTACACGGGAAGTCATTGCTGGAAGAAGCCGTCGGGAACCCCACTATACAACAGAGTCCCAGATCCACCACGAAAAGATGCTCAAATCTGAAACCGTTCTATAAAACGGAACTCACACACATGCAGCCACACCCGTCAAGATAGGACACCACCCCGACCACAGTCCAGTAAAACAAAAGAAAACGAACATGGACGATCAAACAACCTAAAAACCCTTTCAAACCCAAACCTAGAACCAACAGACTGACAAGACCAAACATAAACCAACCAAACTAAGAAGTCACAAACCGAGACCACAGGCAGCCAAAACGTCCTAACTCAATCAAACTAAACATAACTTGCAACCAAACCAACCCAAACAAGACATCAACTAAACCCGAAGGGTGGGGGAGGGGGACAAGGGGAGGGGGGTACACCCATCGGAAGTAGTCAACGACAGGGGAGGGGGCTGTGACACGAAACAAAAGGGGGAGTCGGTCGCCGGAGGGCGGGGAAGGGGGCGAGGGGAGGGGGGAACGCCCCCGACGAACGCCGACGACATGACAGACGAGGATGACAGGTTGACAACGGACCACAACTAACGACGAGAAAGCAACCTGGTTGGTGACGGACAAAGACAACCAAGACCGGGGATGACGGACAAAGCCGGCGACGGCGACAACAGGCTGGGAGAGGGTTGGCCACCATAAAACAAAACAAAAAACAAACTTACTGGACCATGGTTGACGGTGGTCACTACCAACGACGAGATGGGGATGAGAACGCAAAACAGGAACGGAAACAAGACGAGGCAACCTAGGTCTAGTGTATATGCATGAATGTCTTTTATTACTGGATTTACATGTAAAATGGTTTCATTTGAGATTTTCTCAAAAGATGAAGAATCAGAAACTATGGCTCGAATAATTGGATAACTAGCCGCGGGTCCAGTCTGATATGGCTAGCTAGCTAGTCAGTTTCCACCAATCTAAGAGGGCAGGGTCCCTGTTTCTAAGAAATCGAACTCTTGCACCATCACTGTTAATTTCATCATTAATGTATACATCTACCTTCTCCTCTTTTATTTGATTTTTCACAACAAAAATTCAAAGAATAAGTCCTAATCTTCCTCACCTTCATCAACTCCTTCCTCTATCGCGCTCGGAAATTCGCAGCAAATTGTATCTTCTGCGCTTGGTCACATCCCTTACAACACTGCATGATACAAATTAATTGGGGGGCTATTTACAATACAATGCACATTGAGTGGTCTGGGGTCAATACTCAATACTATTGTAGTTCAAACTTGAAGCATATCTGTTCCCAGTCTCTAACTTTGCCTGCTACTTCCGTCCTCACTGTTAGATAGCCTTGATTTACGCTTGGAGGATCTAGACGATCTTGCGGAGCTTGCCTTTGGGGTGGAGCTAGATGATCCAGTCTTCTTACGCGTTTGTTTGTTGGGTATACCAGCCATGCTCTCAGGAGGGAAGTTGCTCAACTTAGAGGATGACTGCTGTTTTCTCAATGTATGCTCAAAATCTGCAAACTCATCACCAAAATTTCATCAACTTACTAATATTAATTAGTATTTGGCAGTTATATATGCAAAACTGCCATTGCACAAGTAAAGCCAAGGACCAACTATTCTTTGACTTGACAACATGACATAATACCTCGCTCTTCAACATGGCGGTTGTGGAGAGGAAATAGCTGTAGTTTGAGTTTTAGGCCAAAACGATTTTCGTGATTTATATTAGCCGACTACAAATCTGAGCAAAATAACCCTGAATGATGCATCACACGGAGACGCATCACAAGGAGGCTACATTACAATTACTCCCCAACTTCTTTTTTCTAAACAAACCAGTCAACCATTCAGCTTGTCAGGACTCAAACCAGTAACTCAGTAAGCCATGATTAAATCAAAGAAAATAAAGGTCCATGAAAGGTGATGTAAACCTTTGTCAATGAATCTGAACTAAGGTCTTTTTCTTGCCAGCAGAACTAAAGTCAACTACAGGTTGACAAGGACATCTAGAAGAGGTCCTTAGCAGTTAGTCCTCCCCCTCCCCTCGAATGAAAAGAATCAGTATGCCTTTCTTCAGTAGGGAGAATCAGTTAACAACTCACCATGATTCTGTCACAAGACGGGCCCACCCTCAACTATTAAAGAACTGAGCTACTAGTATAAGATTGCACATATATATATGCACGTCTGAACTCCCAACATTATTGTCATCCAAATGAACAAATCTTTCTTGTTCAGATACTCATATTAAGATTGGATAGTACAGATCTTTTATATCTTCGATAGCGATAATCAGATTCTAAGGCCTATCATCAAACACCAAATATCCGGCAAGGCGATAATCATGGACCAAATATTGTGACCACCTAAACAATAATGCACAAGGCATAGAGCAGTTTCGGTAATGCAATAATGGAGTCATTTCCCTGAACCTCATCAACCATTAAAAACACATTGACAAGTTCATTTGCCACCACATTTGAGGCAACAAATCCCCCAAAACATCTTTGACTTTGCCTTGTTTTAGATAAATATATGTAAAGTAGGAAGCAATACATTTAAAAGTTGTGGAGAGGGTGTATCTATCTACCTTGAAAAGACCATGTAGGATCATTTGAACCACCAATGCTTCCAATCGATGTCAATGCCATGTCCGACCCTGCTTTGAAATCGTTCATCTGCATTGCTCAGCAGTAGTTAGTACTCCATTTCAGACCAATTTCGAAAGCAAAATATGAAAAATGACATACCCAACTAGGAGATGTACTATCTGGACTGTTCCAACCAATGTGAGCCACATGCTTTACATCTGTAGGTAACCCAATTTCCAACTCACGCTCTTTAACCACTGCGCAACATACCCCGAAACATGCTTAGAAAACAAACAAACAAACAAACAATCGAATTATGACATGTTTACCGACAAAATGAAAGTTATCAAAGCTTACCAAATATTTGTGAAATGTATTTGAATGATCCTTTGCAAATCCCTTTAATCTTCGTACTTGTCATTGCTAAAGATTATGTCGTTGAAAAGCGGGAAACCCCAATTCACAATTCCTTCACTTTTCCCTAAATAAAAGCGCAACAAAACAAGAATGTACATTTTAGAAACAGAGAGCTACAAAAGTTAGTCTCGTGCAAGACTGTCGAGTACAACACGACTTGTAAACTGTAATGAGAAGCATAACTTATTGTGTAACAGTCCTATTTGAGGATTCGTGTGAAGGAATATGTCCTAAGACAATTAATCTTTTCCTCATATTCCGCATTCGCACCATGTACCAACCCAAGTAACTATGATGAAAACACGTCTTGATAAATCTAAAAGTACACAAAAAAAGGTGATAAATGGTACCAAAGCCCTTATTGTAAACTGGGTCTAGTATAATTCCATAAACCCTTTACAGTGAGGACTTTTCACAAACACCTTGCACGCATAACAAAAACAAAAGAGAGAAAAACAGAGCATACAGCTAATAATTGAGCTCAACCCATTACCTTTTTGTCAAAAGGGTTAAAGATTCAATAGAAATAAAACCCAATCATTTACAATAGAAGATTTTGTTCTTCTTCTAATTTTCTTGGTGTAGAAATGTGAAACATCGAACAATTTGAACAGAGTATCTATGTGCTGGAGAAAAATAGATGGGAATTGATAAAGTTGTGAGTAGTGTGATGGGTAGTCCAAATTTTTTGAGGGTTTGAAAGAAATTTTATGATTTTTGGGGGGTTTTAGAGAGAGATTATAGAGAGCGAAAGCTGGAGGATTACAGAGAAGAACAGAGAAGACTAGCAGTGGTGGAGAAGCATAACTAAAGTAGAAATGAATCAGGACAGGGAAGAAATCTGGAGGTGTGAATCCATAATAAATTGGTTAAGGGGTCAAAATAAATTAATGTTTAGCGAAAATTACACATTACAACCTTATAAAAATCAGTTTTTTTTGTAATTACATCCTTATAAAAATTTTCTTTTCAATTACTACCTAATAAAGCACTTTTCATTTGCAATTGCTACCACTCCGGTGGGTTAGTAAGCTAATTTTCGTCCCAAATTAGATTACGTCTAATTTTGTGATCATTTTGCCCTTGACTCAGTATACTCTTTCCCCAACCTTTATCTCTCTTACAACACCTCTTAAAAATTGTATTGCTCTTCAATTGCTTCACTCTTCAATTCAATTTTTGCAGTCTTCAATTTCTTCATCCTCTCTCTATCGTTTATACCTCTTCTTTATTTTCGCCGCCATTAGTACCTGTAGTTTATTGTTGTGTACGAACAAGATATGTAACCCTAATTCACGATTCTGTACTTTGCAAAATTTCTGTTAACCTAGAAATTAGGACTTGTGAAAATTTAGGGTTTATGCCTAATTCCCTTTATTATTCGTCTAAATATTGCAAGTTAACGGTGAATGGTTGAATATCCATATCTACAAAAAATTGAATAGTAAAAGCAACATAGCAGACATTAGGCGAAACAAAATCAACAACAAATTGGAGAAACCCTAAAAATTGAAATTATCTAATCGGCAACCACATTTGGCTCTCAACATGCTAATGAATTACAATAACACTATAACTACACTTAATTCATATTAGAAAGACTAAAATTAAATGCTAATCTGGGTTTCGTGTGAAGAATCGATTCAAAACCCTAAATTAACGAAAAAACCCTAAATTAACACAGGATTTGGGGCTACTTGCTTGCAGATATGTCGTTCCCTTCAATTGCGCCAGAATTTGGTATGGATTTTGGATTCAATTGGAAAATTAATTAGGGTTTAGTGGAGGTGAGTAAAAGGGGTTAAAGGAGTAAAAAGAAGATTTTAACATCAAGGGTATTTTCGTCATTTAACAACTTCGCTAACGGAAAATAGCTTACTAACCACCGGAGTTCATTAAAGGTAGCAATTGCAAATGAAAAGTGCTTTATTAGGTAGTAATTGAAAAGAAAAATTTTATAAGGTTTTAATTACAAAAAACTGATTTTTATAAGGTTGTAATGTGTAATTTTCGCTAATGTTTATTACTCTATGCAATTTTTAAATAATCATTTGATCGAGACTCGAAATAATCCATTGCTAAAGGGTTGTTTCAATTTAATAAAAGCCTCGAATTCATACGATAATGTTATGGAGTAAAAAAATTTAGGGGAAACTTTATCACTCTTGTAATCCTATTCGACTTGTTTAAAGCGGACGATCTATACACACACAAAAGTTGCAGCGCAAACGGATTCAAGTTGGGTCACATTGAAATTTAAGTGATTTATGTCATGATCGATATAAATCCAAATATAAATTATATAATGAACCTCGAATTGAAACAAACATAAGGTTAAGATCAAAATAATGACTTGTTACATTTATGCCATCAATTTGATATGCAATGATTTTGTGGCACTCATTAATTCATACGGAGTAATATTTCCTCTTCAAGACCAAAATAGGATTATATGTGGTGCTTTTGCATTACATGATTTTTTTGCCAACGAAATCAAATAAGCGGTAATCACGAAACTCTTAGCGCATCAGACGCAAGTCTGCGGGTTTTAGAGTTCCGTGTCCTAGGAATAAAAGAAAAAGAATAACAGTGGAAGAATGAGCATTCCTCCAAAATATCCTTGATCAACGAGGCGAGATCAGCGGTCGGGGAGGCAACGCCAACAATTAGATGATTACATTAGAATAAATGCAATCGGAGATCCAACATTTTAGAAACATCGACCAACACCCAAAATTATACCTCCAAATATATTGCAAGATACGCCTTATCATTAGTCGCGACCTCCGGTCGAGACTTCAGAAACTCAAGAAATATCAACTCTCCATGATAATATTTGATCAACTTTAATGGCTAGTAGAAAAAATCGGCGATATTAATTGTAACACCCGTAAAATTTACAACTTTGATATCCGTCCCGTTGCGATTAAATCGACTCTTATCGAGTCTCGTTATTTTTCATCCAGCTTAATTTCGATCTTCGTATAACACTTTAATAAATTTTCGTTCAAAACCAATTTTAATTTCCTTGTTCGCGAGAATTTTAATTAATCTCGAGAAATTGCTATTTAATATTTTTCTACGCGATGTCGTATATAATTATTTTCGAAACGTGATTTTAATACTTCTTTCTCATAAACACGTTCTCATATGTTTTCCGTCTTATTATTATTATTATTATTATTATTTTTAATCGCGAATCGGGCTCAGATTGTAGCAGACCCGACCGTTTCCCTCAGCAGACTGAGATATTTTCGTAGTCGGTTGAGAGTCAAAACCGACTCCTCTATTTCCTTCTTTATCTTATTACAAGTTACCCCTTTAACCGTTTTTTTTGGCAGTTACCCAACCCCTTTTAAACTCCAACCATATTCCTCTTTACAATGTACGTTCTCCTCTCCTCTACTCAAAAAAAAAAAAAAGAAGAACGTAAATCAACAGTGCACTGTTCTTCAATTTTTTTCCCCGTTTTCGATCATTCTTTTCATTCCGTGTTCATCTTAATCCAAGGGTAATCATCGAAACCCCTATTCCTCCTTCCTACTTCTCGATTTACGACGCTAATAGGGGTCTTGTACCTTTTTATATTTTTTTATATAGGTTTTCGAGACAACCCCGAGGAAGACGAGTACATTATTGACTCAGATCTTGATTAAGGTAACACGACGATCTCGGTATTGCTTGATATTTTGTCGTAGTTACATGTATAGAATTTAAGTTTTTGTTTGGCTATTATAGTATGTCATTAATTTTTTTTATTTAAAACTTTTAGAATCGTTAATTTTCAATTATTTCGTTGTTATGTTCGTTTTTACGAGATTAGCGAATAAATCGTTATAATAGTTATTAAATCATAATATTTGGCCGATACACTAATATAATTTTAAAGTTCCCGCCAAAAAAATAAATTTTACAGATTTCGAGTTTTTGAGTCGTTTAATGGATTTTTAACCGATTTCGTACAAAATCGATTTAAAACCGATTTAATGTTCAAATGCCTAAATTATGTATTTAAATCTGAAATTTTTTGTGTACATACATTCTGACCAAATTTAATTTTCTGTAAATTTTCGTAATTTTTGGAATTTTATAAGTGGGTGAAAAAAATAAATAGTCCTAAAATACCGTTTATCGTTAAAACCGAATATTCCTTTTAATTTTTGATTTTTATTTTTTATTCTCGATTCAAAATAAAGTTTCTGATATTTTCTAACAAAATAATTATTTTTGTGACATTCGAGATTTAATAAAATAAAATGAGCGATAAATAGTTATTTAACCTTTTAAAACGAAACCGATGATTAAAAGACGGTTTTTCCTTCTTTTTTTTTATTCTGGATTTTTTTTTTCTTAAAAACTGAAAAGTTTCTGGAAATTTTTTATTTCCTTGATAAGTTATGATTTTTAACAACCGTGCACAAATCGTTTTGAATTTAGCTTTTATTTTTAATCGTTAACGTTTATTAACGCGTTTTCCGTAAAAGCCTTTAAAAACGAGTTTCCAGATTTTGAAAAAAAATATTTTCTGGACAGATTGTCTAAATATTAGTTTTAATTATTTATCGTAATTTTTACACTATTTTTCGAAGCTTTTAAATGATAGAATCAATTTTTAAGCGAAATCGTGAATAATCGTTAAAACACGATTTTACAGCAACTTATTTAAATTTTCCAGCAATTTCGAACCTTCTAAAAATTTAACCGTTTCATCTTAAGTCACCCTTTATGTTATTCAAAAATAATTTAAATGTTTAATAAAATAAAGAAGGTTAAATAAATTACTTTTATAAAGATGATTGTCGTAAAACATTATTTTTTTTACTCGTTCCGTCGAAACTAATAATAAATAGGGAATTTTAGTTTTATATATTTTCGAAACACCCTAATTCATAATAATAATAATAATAATAATAATAATAATACGTTTGTGAAGTATTTCGATATTTCTTATAAACAATTTATACTCGATTTAGAACTTAAAAATTGTTAAGGCCGAAAGTAGTAGTTTGCGAAATTAATAATATTTACTTTATAGTTAGAGTAAATTACTATTCTCGATATTTTTCTATAACGCTATTTTCATCGTATTGTTATTCCGAGAAAATTTCCTAAAATAGAAAATTTCCTAAAAATAGAAAGTTTCCTAAATCCGAAAGTTTCCTATATTAGAAAGTTTCCTTTTTAGAACGTTTTGTCAACGGCTTTGTTTTGGAGTTATGGAATAAGGATAAGTGTACGGGTAGAGTAATACAGTCTAGGGTATACGTTTTGCCATCAACTATAAAGCTGGTGTGTCTAGTTAGAGACACATTGGTCGTTGAACTGAGCATGGTTTGTGTTCAGGAGTGTGTATATTTTGACCTTAAACTTAGATATTGCATCGTGTAAGTCGCCGTCGGGTTGAACTAGATTACGGTTGGTGTCCAGGAGGGGTGTACATTACTTAAGCCAGGACCTCGCTGCACGCAGTCCTGTTATAGTTGAGTTGCCTAGTTAGAGACTGAAGTCTAATTTGTTTTGACTAAATTCTCGAACCTAGTTTAGTATGATCCTAGTGAAAGTCTATTCCGTTACACTGATTGACTTCCATAGCGCCGTTATTTTATTGATTGACATGGATTTGCAGGTTGACAATCATTTCGAATTATTTTACCGTATCATTTTAAATGTTTTCCATTTTTCAACTATTTTGATATAGTAGTAATTGTGCAATAATATCATGTAATATGGCTGGGAGAACGTCGTCGTTACTCCCCACTGAATTGTGGCTGTTATGTTTATAACATGGCAGGTATTATCTGTTCGGGTTGTGTGAGCTAGCGAGCGGCATTTGGTCTTGCGCCGTTGAATTTATTTTCATATTATGGTTTGTATGTTTAACATTTTTAAGGATTTTAAATTTTTGCCCTTTTTATAAAAGTGGCAGTTGTACTGACTTACCTTTTCATTATTAGAATTTAGTTATCAGTGTGTTAATCCCAACTCAATAGTGTTTCCGCCACCGTTTTGCATTAGAATTTATAGGGGATTACAGTTGGTATCAGAGCATCGTTGCTCCCGACGCTCACACATGATTTTAGGAAAAATATCAGTAAATTGGTTAAACATTAAATAAGATATTAGTGAGAGATGGGTAGAAACCAAAATAAGGACTTACTTGTTTAGTTTATATGTTTCTGAACTCAATGAATAGCATTGATTATGTGTTTCTTTTGTGATTAAGATGAACGGCCGAACGAACCAGAATGACATCAATGTTGCGTTTATCAACAACATGAATGCGATGGTGCAAACACTCCAGGAATTGACCAACAGGAACGCAAACAACCAGCGACCCTTTAGCTTCTCGCACGCAGCTGAAGGAATGGCCAAGAGCAAGTTAGAATTTTATGACGGCTCTGTAGATCCTGAAGTCATGAATCGTTGGTTCCGGTTGATGGAGAGGCAATTCGGGATTTATTCTGCTCCCGAGGACCAGAAGGTGGGCCTGGCCGTGCTTTACTTGTCTGATGAAGCTGATCGATGGTGGAGCCTAGTTGGCCCAACTACCTTGCAGACTCCGGATTTTGGTTGGGCTCAATTCAAGATCCTGTTGGAGCGTAGGTTCTATCCCAATGAGCTAAAGAAGCAAAGAATGAGGGAGTTCAGCAATCTTGTCCAAGGAAACAACATGACCGTGGCTGAGTACTCGCAACAATTCCATTTCCTGGCGCATTATGCTGAAGGCCTGCTACAAACTGAGGACAATCGAGCCTTTTATTTCAGAGAGGGGCTCAGAGCAGACATTGCACACAATATTCCCAGGGATTTGGAGACTGTACAAGATATCTACAATGCCGCGCTGTTTACCGAGTCCTCACTGAAGGAAGTCAAGAAAATGGAGACCACTGCTGCTGGTTACAAGCGACCATTCCAATCTTCTGGCAACACCTCTTCTTCATCGAAGAAATTTCATTCTTCTGGAGGTCTGAAATATTCCTTTGTTTTCTTTCTTCTTATCTTGTTACATATCAGAATCACATCATATGTTTTACAGGAAAAAGGAACAACTCTAACTCCCGATTTCAAGACAAGAAGAGCACTGTCTGCTTCAAATGCAAGAAGGATTTCCACCCGGGCAAGAACTGTGATGGCTCTCCCATCGTCTGTTTCACCTGCGGAGAACCGGGACATATTTCGACCAGATGTTCGAAGAAGGCTGCAACCAGCGATGCTGTCACCACACCTGCGAAGGGGCGCATATTCTTGATGAGCCGAGCCGACGCTGAGGCTAACCCTGACGTAGTTACGGGTATGTTTACGATCTCTGGTGTTAGTGCCTTTATATTATTTGATACTGGTGCCTCCATATCTGCTATCTCCTCCAGCTTTGCTTCGAAATTATCTCTTATTCCTTCCCAAGCCGAGCCTATTTCTATCACTCTTCCTTCTGGTGAAATCGTTGCTTGTTCTAAAGCATATCAAGCTGTTCCTATTCTTTTTTCCGGTATTATCCTTCCTTCAACTCTTCTCGAGTTTCCTCTGGCAGAGTTCGATGTTATTTTGGGCATGGATTGGTTATCCCTCTATGATGCAAGATTTCAGTGCCGAGACCAGAAGATTTTTCTGAAGACTCCTAGTGGTTCTCGTATTACTTATCGTGGTGGTCGACGCCAGAAGGGTATCAAGATCATTTCTGCTATGAAAGCTATTCGTTTGCAGAGAAAAGGTTGCCAAGCATTTTTATGTACGGTGACTGTAACTGCAGAATTACCCAAACTTGAGGAAGTACGCATAGTCAGTGAATATGCAGATGTATTTCCCGAGGAATTACCTGGTATTCCCCCTGAGCGAGATGTAGAATTCACCATCGAGCTCGTACCAGGTACTGGCCCTATTGCCAAGGCCCCTTATAGAATGGCTCCAGCTGAGTTGCAAGAATTGCGTAAACAGTTGGATGATATGATTGAGAAGGACTTCATTCGTCCTAGTTCATCTCCATGGGGTGCTCCTGTACTGTTTGTAAAGAAGAAAGACGGTACTATGCGCTTATGTATTGACTATCGTGACCTTAACAAGGTTACGATCAAGAACAAATATCCCTTGCCCAGAATCGATGATCTCTTCGATCAACTTAAGGGCGCTTCTGTATTTTCCAAGATCGATCTCAGATCGGGTTATCATCAAATCCCTGTCCGTGAATCAGATATTCCCAAGACGGCTTTCAGTTCGAGGTATGGACACTATGAGTTCAAAGTTATGCCTTTTGGACTGACCAATGCTCCTGCAGTATTCATGGATCAGATGAACCGAACGTTCTGGGAGTATCTAGACCAGTGTGTTGTTGTCTTTATTGACGACATCCTAATCTATTCTAAATCCGAGGCTGAGCATGCCGAGCATCTTAAGATCATTCTTGGCATCCTGCGAGATCAAAAGTGGTATGCTAAGTTCTCTAAGTGTGAATTTTGGCTCTCTGAGGTGGCTTTCTTGGGTCATGTCATTGCTAAAGACGGTATTAAAGTGGACCCGGCTAAGATTTCCGCTATCGAGAATTGGACAAGTCCGAAAGATGTTGGTGAGATTCGAAGTTTCTTAGGTCTTGCTGGATATTACCGAAGATTCGTTCAAGATTTCTCTAAGGTGGCCCGTCCTATGACTCAGTTGCTTAAGAAAGAGTCTAAGTTCCTATGGAACCAGGCCTGTGAAGATGCCTTCTCCGAGCTTAAGAGACGGCTTACTACTGCTCCAGTTTTGACCCTACCCGAGGAAGGTGTTAACTTTGAAGTTTATTGTGACGCTTCTAAGCATGGTTTGGGTTGTGTTCTCATGCAAGGTGGTAAGGTAGTCGCTTATGCCTCTAGACAGTTAAAAGTTCATGAGGCGAATTACCCTACCCACGATCTTGAGTTAGCTGCTGTAGTTCATGCTCTAAAGGTCTGGCGACATTATCTCTATGGAGTAAGGTGCAAGGTGTACACTGACCACAAAAGCCTACGATATCTCTTTACGCAGAAAGACCTTAATGCGAGACAGAGACGGTGGGTAGAGTTGGTGAACGATTACGATCTTGAATTGGTGTACTGCGAGGGTAAAGCCAATGTGGTTGCAGATGCTCTTAGCAGAAAGATCCTACATTCCTTAACTCCATGTTCTGGCATTTCTGAAGATCTGTCCCGAGAGTTCGCAAAGATGACAATTGATGTGGTTATCGAAGGTTCTGATGGGCGGATCAATGCCTTAGTTGCTGAACCAGCTCTTTTTCAGGAGATTCGTGATAAACAGTTGGAAGATCCTCTCGTTGCCGGTATCCGTGAGAAGATGAAACAGGGTAAAGCTCTCGATTTCTCTGTGGATTCTAGTGGAGCTCTGAAGTTTAGGGACCGTTGGGTCGTTCCGGATGAGGTGGAAGTCAGGAAGCAGATTTTGACCGAAGCTCATAAGTCGAGATATTCTGTACATCCCGGAGGTGGTAAAATGTACAAGGATTTGAAGCTTCATTTCTGGTGGCCATTCATGAGGGACGACATTGCCAAATTTGTGAGCAAGTGTTTGACTTGTCAGCAGGTTAAGTTTGAACATAAGAAACCTGCTGGTATGCTACAACTGCTCCCTGTTCCAGAGTGGAAGTGGCAGTGTGTAGCCATGGATTTTGTAGTGGCATTACCGAGAACCGTAAATGGAAGAAACGGTATTTGGGTCATAATAGATCGTTTGACCAAATGTGCACGATTTGTTCCTATTCGTGACACTTGGAGTCTGGAGAAGCTTGCAGAAGTCTATATTGCCGAGGTGGTCCGTCATCACGGTGTTCCACTCGAGATCGTGTCCGACCGAGATCCAAGGTTCTGTTCTAAATTCTGGAAGGCATTACAAAGTGCCTTGGGAAGTCAATTGTTGATGAGTACCGCTTTTCATGCCGCTACCGATGGTCAATCCGAGAGGACGATTCAGACCTTAGAAGACATGTTACGGGCTTGTGCGTTGGATTTTCAGGATAATTGGATCCGACATCTTCCATTGGTGGAATTCTCCTACAACAACAGTTATCATGCTTCCATCAAGATGGCCCCGTTTGAAGCACTGTATGGTCGTAAGTGTCGTAGCCCATTGTGCTGGGACGTACCTGGTGAGGTGAAGACTTTGGGTCCTGATCTGCTGGTCGAGACCGTTGACGCAGTGGAATTAATTCGTTCCAGGATGAAAGCTGCTCAGGATCGTCAGAAATCCTATGCGGATGTCCACCGCCGACCTCTGGAGTTTGCAGTTGGTGATCTGGTATTTCTTAGTCCTAAGTTCATTGGACCGTACCCCGTGATCGAGAAGGTAGGTGAAGTGGCTTACAAGCTAGAGGTGTCTGCTTCGATGGGCAAAGTTCATGACGTCTTTCACGTATCTCAGCTGAGGAGATATGTTAGTGACCCCGAGCACGTTCTAGAACCAGAAATTGTTGATGTAGAACCTGACCTGACATACGAGGAGAGACCTGTGAAGATTACTGATCGACGAGAGAAGCGCTTGAGGAATAAAGTTGTACCCTTGGTGAAGGTTTTATGGCGCTGTAACAGGTTTTATGCAAGCCAAACATCCTCATCTCTTCGAGTAAGGTAATCTCGATTCCTTCCTTCCCGTCTTTTCCAGTTTCGAGGACGAAACTTCTTTTTAGTGGGGAGGGTTGTAACACCCGTAAAATTTACAACTTTGATATCCGTCCCGTTGCGATTAAATCGACTCTTATCGAGTCTCGTTATTTTTCATCCAGCTTAATTTCGATCTTCGTATAACACTTTAATAAATTTTCGTTCAAAACCAATTTTAATTTCCTTGTTCGCGAGAATTTTAATTAATCTCGAGAAATTGCTATTTAATATTTTTCTACGCGATGTCGTATATAATTATTTTCGAAACGTGATTTTAATACTTCTTTCTCATAAACACGTTCTCATATGTTTTCCGTCTTATTATTATTATTATTATTATTATTTTTAATCGCGAATCGGGCTCAGATTGTAGCAGACCCGACCGTTTCCCTCAGCAGACTGAGATATTTTCGTAGTCGGTTGAGAGTCAAAACCGACTCCTCTATTTCCTTCTTTATCTTATTACAAGTTACCCCTTTAACCGTTTTTTTTGGCAGTTACCCAACCCCTTTTAAACTCCAACCATATTCCTCTTTACAATGTACGTTCTCCTCTCCTCTACTCAAAAAAAAAAGAAGAAGAAGAACGTAAATCAACAGTGCACTGTTCTTCAATTTTTTTCCCCGTTTTCGATCATTCTTTTCATTCCGTGTTCATCTTAATCCAAGGGTAATCATCGAAACCCCTATTCCTCCTTCCTACTTCTCGATTTACGACGCTAATAGGGGTCTTGTACCTTTTTATATTTTTTTATATAGGTTTTCGAGACAACCCCGAGGAAGACGAGTACATTATTGACTCAGATCTTGATTAAGGTAACACGACGATCTCGGTATTGCTTGATATTTTGTCGTAGTTACATGTATAGAATTTAAGTTTTTGTTTGGCTATTATAGTATGTCATTAATTTTTTTTATTTAAAACTTTTAGAATCGTTAATTTTCAATTATTTCGTTGTTATGTTCGTTTTTACGAGATTAGCGAATAAATCGTTATAATAGTTATTAAATCATAATATTTGGCCGATACACTAATATAATTTTAAAGTTCCCGCCAAAAAAATAAATTTTACAGATTTCGAGTTTTTGAGTCGTTTAATGGATTTTTAACCGATTTCGTACAAAATCGATTTAAAACCGATTTAATGTTCAAATGCCTAAATTATGTATTTAAATCTGAAATTTTTTGTGTACATACATTCTGACCAAATTTAATTTTCTGTAAATTTTCGTAATTTTTCGAATTTTATAAGTGGGTGAAAAAAATAAATAGTCCTAGAATACCGTTTATCGTTAAAACCGAATATTCCTTTTAATTTTTGATTTTTATTTTTTATTCTCGATTCAAAATAAAGTTTCTGATATTTTCTAACAAAATAATTATTTTTGTGACATTCGAGATTTAATAAAATAAAATGAGTGATAAATAGTTATTTAACCTTTTAAAACGAAACCGATGATTAAAAGACGGTTTTTCCTTTTTTTTTTATTCTGGATTTTTTTTTTTCTTAAAAACTGAAAAGTTTCTGGAAAATTTTTATTTCCTTGATAAGTTATGATTTTTAACAACCGTGCACAAATCGTTTTGAATTTAGCTTTTATTTTTAATCGTTAACGTTTATTAACGCGTTTTCCGTAAAAGCCTTTAAAAACGAGTTTCCAGATTTTGAAAAAAAAAAAATTCTGGACAGATTGTCTAAATATTAGTTTTAATTATTTATCGTAATTTTTACACTATTTTTCGAAGCTTTTAAATGATAGAATCAATTTTTAAGCGAAATCGTGAATAATCGTTAAAACACGATTTTACAGCAACTTATTTAAATTTTCCAGCAATTTCGAACCTTCTAAAAATTTAACCGTTTCATCTTAAGTCACCCTTTATGTTATTCAAAAATAATTTAAATGTTTAATAAAATAAAGAAGGTTAAATAAATTACTTTTATAAAGATGATTGTCGTAAAACATTTTTTTTTTACTCGTTCCGTCGAAACTAATAATAAATAGGGAATTTTAGTTTTATATATTTTCGAAACACCCTAATTCATAATAATAATAATAATAATAATAATACGTTTGTGAAGTATTTCGATATTTCTTATAAACAATTTATACTCGATTTAGAACTTAAAAATTGTTAAGGCCGAAAGTAGTAGTTTGCGAAATTAATAATATTTACTTTATAGTTAGAGTAAATTACTATTCTCGATATTTTTCTATAACGCTATTTTCATCGTATTGTTATTCCGAGAAAATTTCCTAAAATAGAAAATTTCCTAAAAATAGAAAGTTTCCTAAATCCGAAAGTTTCCTATATTAGAAAGTTTCCTTTTTAGAACGTTTTGTCAACGGCTTTGTTTTGGAGTTATGGAATAAGGATAAGTGTACGGGTAGAGTAATACAGTCTAGGGTATACGTTTTGCCATCAACTATAAAGCTGGTGTGTCTAGTTAGAGACACATTGGTCGTTGAACTGAGCATGGTTTGTGTTCAGGAGTGTGTATATTTTGACCTTAAACTTAGATATCGCATCGTGTAAGTCGCCGTCGGGTTGAACTGGATTACGGTTGGTGTCCAGGAGGGGTGTACATTAGTTAAGCCAGGACCTCGCTGCACGCAGTCCTGTTATAGTTGAGTTGCCTAGTTAGAGACTGAAGTCTAATTTGTTTTGACTAAATTCTCGAACCTAGTTTAGTATGATCCTAGTGAAAGTCTATTCCGTTACACTGATTGACTTCCATAGCGTCGTTATTTTATTGATTGACATGGATTTGCAGGTTGACAATCATTTCGAATTATTTTACCGTATCATTTTAAATGTTTTCCATTTTTCAACTATTTTGATATAGTAGTAATTGTGCAATAATATCATGTAATATGGCTGGGAGAACGTCGTCGTTACTCCCCACTGAATTGTGGCTGTTATGTTTATAACATGGCAGGTATTATCTGTTCGGGTTGTGTGAGCTAGCGAGCGGCATTTGGTCTTGCGCCGTTGAATTTATTTTCATATTATGGTTTGTATGTTTAACATTTTTAAGGATTTTAAATTTTTGCCCTTTTTATAAAAGTGGCAGTTGTACTGACTTACCTTTTCATTATTAGAATTTAGTTATCAGTATGTTAATCCCAACTCAATAGTGTTTCCGCCACCGTTTTGCATTAGAATTTATAGGGGATTACATTAATTACTCTGTACTAAAGTTTTCGAATTTCGATGTAGGGTATGTTGTTGGCTTACAAAATTCTACTCCCTTCATTCAAATCCACTTGTCACATTTCATTTTTTGACACTATTCACACTTGAGGGGAATCTTCGATATTCTCGACAATCTATAACTGAGAATATAGTCATGTGGTATTTTGTTTGATTCGTGCACATTAAGAATATCAAATTTTTATAATTTTTGCTAATGTAAAATGAAAGATATCGCTAGTGTAAAACACGTCTTGGCAAATGTGCCAAAATGAAATGTGACAAGTGGATTTGAATGGAGGGAATACTAATTAATTTAGCTAGTCAAAACGGTCGATTGATTCTGCAACTCAAAATCTAATTTCTTAATGTGTTTTGACATTATCAATATGTTGTTTATCAAATAGGGTCAAACTCCTACTCCATAATAAATATCCACATGGCCATATGCCCATATCCAACTAGTTGACGAAAAAAAAAAAGACAATGCACTTCCATGCATACATAGGCTTGTTGCTTTGGTTTATGGGTCTTGCTTTAAATCTGAAAATATTTCAAGCCCGTTAATATATTCCACTCCAGTTGAATTAAGCCAAGAAGCTCCATTTATAAGCTCGGAAACCGTAAAACTCATTGCCACATTTGAATCATTAATGACATGGAACCCGTCCCAATCAACTCGACCGGTAGTATTAGAACCCGGGCCGGTATTATTATACTCACCATAATACAATGACGTCGTGTCAGTATAATCGTTCCATTTCGTCCAACCACTTGGATCAATATGAACCTCTATAGAAGATTGCATTATAACTGTTGTAGAATAATTCTTCCATGGTC
Organism: Agrostemma githago; assembly: GCA_958450325.1. Lineage (NCBI taxonomy): Eukaryota > Viridiplantae > Streptophyta > Magnoliopsida > Caryophyllales > Caryophyllaceae > Agrostemma > Agrostemma githago. The sequence goes on along the minus strand of OY288247.1, from coordinate 71,531,332 downwards.
TACCCAAGTATGTTTGAACCAAATCTTGGACGGGTCTAAGATATTCACTAGGTCTTATTCGACTCATTTGTATTGAAAATCCCGTGTTTTGGAGGGGACTCGATTTGGATTGGGCTGTAATCATGTTAGATTGACCGTCCATGGGTAGACGCGCTACAATGGTACAGTTTTGCAGCACGGCGGCTGCATTACCAAATATGAAGTCGATTGTACCTTTGATTATACAATCCTTATAGAATTGGCGGTCTTTATGAGCGTAAAGTGTGTCTTGAAATGCATCCATTTTGCACCTCGTTATAACGGTTTTATCTGAGCTTACGCGTAGGGCTACAGCTTGGCGCTTCTCTGGGCCGGCCGTGTTCATAATCCATAGTTCTTGCCCAATGAACCCATCACCTTCTACAACTACAAATAGAGAAATATATTAACCGCTGGGCTAAGACATCTTTAGTTGGGAAGATAGAGGCGAACTTACTAAGGGTGGCGGTATGAAATGTTGGTACACCGTCCATATTATTCAAGCTACCAGTGATGATGGTGGAGTGCATTCCTTCACCAATAAGCGTAATATTTGTCTTCTTCTTTGGGACCCGAACATTCTCTTCATATGTTCCTTGCTTGATGTAAATAACGTACCTATGATCGGATTTATTAGGAGCGGATTCCAAGGCGTCTCCCACCGTCATGTAATCTCCACTTCCATCTTGTGAAACTACTACATCAGGGATTACAATCTCATCATTCACATCCATCTTAGTCACCCAGGAGGGTTGATAATAATGTTCATGTTCAGGAGTCGTGTTTGTGTTTGTGTTCGTGTCAGTGCTATTAAATGACAGTGAACGAAGCAGGGCTAGCGACACCCTGGCCTGAGTCATCAAATCATGTATCCTCGATTCAAGCTCAAGTTGAGCTTCACTACCCTGGAGCACATCAAGACACGTGTCGTGATTTGTGAGAATGCCACTAAGCCAAGTAAGCAAATCGGAGTAGGTGGCTGAGTCTAAGTAGTCGTCGTTCCCATCACTAAGGACCGCGATTGAGGCTACTAACCTATCTATGGACATGTCTAATAAATGAATGCAAATTTCAATTGCACCATGTTCTGAGTTAATAAGAATTTGATGATTTTTGAGATTTCTTGCAAATGTCATAGTTTTATTAATGTGATATTTCGAATGTTGAAAAAAGTAGAGAAGTTGGTCTAAATCGAATGCTTGGGTATTTCTTGGCGAGCCAAGGTTAGAGATGATGGCTAGGCTGCAGGATTCTACGTCGCGTGCATCGCGACAAGCATTAGTTAAGGAGAGAATGTGAGATGGGACGACATCGACAGAGTTTACGAAGTTGAGGTTGAGTGTTGTGACAAGGAAAAGAATCAAAGAAAGGATGATGGGAGTTCTAGTTTTGATCAAATTATGTACAAAGGATTGATGGGATGATGATGATGATGATGATGATGCCATTAGGAAATCTTGTAAAACTCAAAAAAATGAAAACTGAAGTGAATTTCTTTGAATGGCCAAATTAAATGTGTGTGTATTGTGCATTTGTGCCTTAGAATCACACAATCAAGATGAGACATATATTCTAACTTGTTACGAAAAGAAGACTATGAATGACTTGATCATATGACTAGAAATTTTTTAATAACTTCCTTCATAGAGTTTTAAGTTGAAAGTTTATACTAACTTAAGGTCTTTAATTAATTAATGTGTGATTAGTTCTGAAACTCCACTCCAACTCTTCTTGAAGCTTAAATATGTTTTTTTTTTTTTGGTTTAAGTGTGTACATTACTTCTTTTAATTCATCTTCAGAAGTTTTCATACATTTAAAATCTCCTTGAATTTACTTTCGTGCTGGTTCACATCTTCAATATTATTATACAAAGAACTAAATTTGGATGGTATCAAGAACTGATCTAGAAATTGAATATAGGAAAATGAGTTAGCGAAACCGGGTGACGCCCAAACTCGGCGCCACCCCCTCACATGCACCCCTTATTATGGGGTGCATGTGAAGGGGTGACGTCGAGATTGGGCGTCACCCGGTGACGCCATATCATCATCATGAATATATCATAGACTATTTTTAGGCCGAGAAACTAGAAAAATGGTCCATTGATAATCCACACTTGTCATTTTTAGGCCGAAAAACTCTCCTGTGAGATCGTTATTCTAGGCCCCTCATTTTCCAAACCCTCAGTGTAATCAACTCCAGTTGAACTAAGCCAAGAACCGCCATGGATCAACCCATGAACCGTAAAGTTGATAGCCACATTTGGGTCAGTAATCACATGGAACCCAGCCCAGTCAACTCTATTCTCTGTACCAGCACCCGGCCCAGTGTTACTGTACTCACCATAATACAACAAATTTGTGTCGGTATCATCGTTCCACTTGGCCCAACCCGATGGGTCGATATGATCCTCTACATGCGATTGCATTATGACCGTCGTTGAATGGTTCCTCCACGGTCGACCAAAGTATGTTTTCACCAAATGTTGGACGGGTTTAAGATGTTTGCTAGGTCTTATTCGACTCATTTGAATCGAAATTCCCGTGTTTTGGAGGGGACTTGTTTTGGATTGGGCTGTAATCATGTTGGACTGACCATGTAAAGGCCGACGGGCTACAATCGTACAGTTTTGGAGCACCACGGCTGCATTGCCGAAAATAAAGTCTATAGTACCTTTGATTGTACAATCCCTGTAGAATTGTCGGTCTATGTGAGTGTAAAGTGTGTCTTGGAATGCGTCAATTTGGCATCGGTTTATAACTGTTTTATCTGAGCTTACGCGTAAGGCAACTGCTTGGTGTTTCTCCGGGCCTGCCGTGTTCTGAATCCATAGATCCTGTCCGATGAACCCGTCACCTTCTACAACTACATACAAGATCCATATAATATCAGCTCTCAATTCAATAAGGGTGTGTTTCACTCACGACAAAAAAAAAGTATTTCTGGTTCAACGAAGCGTGCAGTTAGTCTTAACCAGTAGGCTAAGGCATCTCCAGTACGTGTATGTTTGGATTGATGAGAATATATATAGCAATGTTGAAAAATTAGGATACTTACTAAGCGTACCAGAGTCGAATGTTGGGACACCATCTTCATGATTCAAGCTGCCAGTGAGAATGGTTGAGCCCATTCCATCACCAACAAGCATTATATTTATCTTGTTAGATTCAATCCGAATATTTTCAACGTACATTCCTTGCTTTATGTAAATAACGTATCTACTGTCGGACCTATTAGGTGCGGATTCTATGGCTTCGACCACCGTCCTGTAATCTCCAGTTCCATCTTGTGCAACAACTGCATTGGGAATAACCCCCTTAGGCAATGCCTCAAGGAGACTACTATCCTTACTTGTCACCCATTCAGGAAATTTATTCAAATTAACTTCCTTATTATTAGTAGGTGCCAATGTAAGGAGCATGGCTAAGGAGACCTCGGATCGAGCCATCAAGTCATTGACCCTTGATTCCAACTCGTGTCGAGCTTCTCCCTCAAGTCCATCAAGACAAGTGTCGTGATTCGTGAGAACACCACTAAGCCAAGTGTGGACATCCAAGTAGTTTGAGCCCGATTCTACTCCACCAAGGGCCGAGACTGAGGCTACCAATCGATCCATAGACATGTGTAGTAAATGAATGCAGACATCAACTGTTGCTTTATTTTTCGAGTTCTTGACATTTCTCGCCAATGTCATGGTATTTTCGATGTGATATATCGTATCCTCTAAAAAGGTCCTAAGTTGGGCAACCTTTAAGACCATGGATGCAACAGAGTTTTCGAGATTAAGAGGAAGAATAGTAGTAGGTGTTATTGTATCTGTTGTGCCAAGGAAAATGAGAAGAGAAAGGATGATTAAGCCTAGAATTATGATGAAATTGGATGGTTTGATATGTTGGGATTTATGTAAAAGAGATTGGGTGGATGATGTTGCCATGGCTTATTGCATTGGTAGAATGCTAGAACTCTTGAAATGTTAGAATTTATTATATGCCTTTTGGGAATTTGAGTAGGATAGTGTATTCACAGTAACGTTACTATAAGACCGTCTTTTACATACGAGAACATACCGTATTACTGTCATGTGGTGATTATAGTTATTACAATGTTGGATCAAATATTAATCAATACCTTGATTTGCATCTTGCAGGAACTCCCCAATAAATAATACTCAATGTACATAATAATATCTTTTCAAAAAACAAATGAAGTCAATTGTTTAGGATGAGAATTGGAGGAACGTGGTGGAAATTTAGAATCTTTTAGAGGGTGGATTGTTTATCAGGATGGTTTTATTAGTACTAATATCGACAAATACAGAGTAATACTCAAGGGGTCGGTTGGTTGCAAGCTGGAAAATGGAAATGCGTTTCTATAGGAAGTTCTACTTCGCCTGATTTTAGATTTCAGGGGAATTAACCAAAGTGCTTTAGTTTCATTTAGTGACTCTAATTCCACGGGAATTCCCAGTGGCCGGGGGACCATTACGGAGGAAATAGAATTCTGGGGATGTGAATATCGGAGCTGGTATACTTGTACTATGAATCAGCATTAAGTGGTTTGGCTGGAAGGCATATCATTCACGAGCCATCGTCTCACCATTGACTCACTTACAATTCGAGATTCACATTGCAATGACAATCATATTACATAAAATGTTTTACAATCCAAATTCATAATAATGTCATCGACATTATTATTGGCAGATTAACAGTAATTGAGGCGGAAAATGTCATTTTGCACAAAGTAACTGCCTTGCGGGGTTGGGATCAAATGAAACATCTGCACCCACAAAATCGAAAACATCACATTGTAAAAATCAGGACTTTAGATGCAACAGTCAAGTTATTTCGGATTGTGCTTCACTTAGGCCTACTTTAGTCGGTTTAACCCTTTTAAGTTCAATTCGTCTTTGGTCAGTTAAACTCAGTTACTGAACGAAGCCTGAAACTAGTTGTATTAGCTGTAAAATATGCGAATGATCTGTCACATGTGAGACGGTCTCATTCAGAAACTTCTAAATATGGAAACTAGTGTTGACTGACGTGTACATAGTAAGTCTCCCTTGTAATGACGGACAATTACATCCGTCACAAATCTTTGACTGGTCAAATATCACACACACATGAGTAGATAAGATGAAAAAAAATTAACAAATCCAAGTGGAACAATTAAAATCAGCTGGAAATCTGGTTTCCGATTTCAGTTTAGAGTTTGTTAATCATCCAGGTAACCAGTTGTACTACGTATGATTTTGAAAAGAGGTTTTGATTGGTTACCTGGCTGAATCTGAGAGGATGTTCTTCACCACCAAGCTGTAAGCTGCCACTGACAAAGACGAGAACTCCCCCAGTAATTGCGGAAGGCTGAGAATCAATGGTACTGATCAAATGACGACATTGATCAAAAGGCAAACTATTGATCTTTGTAGATATATTTTCTACACCTTCAAACTGTTGGCCTTCAAAAGACAGCAAAGATGTTGGTTGATATAGAGTATTAAGCGAAGGGCGTTCAGTATCGAAGAGATGGTAGTAATGATCCACAAACGCCTTTCCTATCGCCTCAAAGTCCCCCATTTTCGTATGCTTCTTTATCTTGTCTCCCTGGTTCTAACTGCATTGCATGTTCTCAGCGTTTATAAATTTATCAAGGGAATATTTGTAGCTTACTACACAGCTTAAGTAAAGAATATAATGTTTTGAAATGTGACACAAAAGTGGCTTTTCATGTGTCTCACCCTTTTCAGCTTCATTTACTAACTAACCCTTCGACATAATTTGTTACCGCTTTAGACCGATATGTCGTTACAACATCCAATACGGATCAATATGTACGTTTATCCGTCACTTAAAACTGCAGCATTGTAGCACGTTAATGAAATTCACGATCCTGTCTGTCTTCCAGCGGGGTTAAAACAAACGACTAATTTTCAGTATTTCACGTGTGAAGCTCTGAAAATAACCATCGATTCGATTTGGTTTTGCGACTGTAAGCAGAATCGTAAAGGTAAACTAGTGCTCATATTACTGAGGGCATTAAAGGAACTAGGCTTCAAAGATGCAGGCGTGAGTCAGAGCATCAAATTCGTTGTATTTTCACGCTAATGCTAACCCACAGAATCAGAGATGGCCTACTACTAATACTACTAAATCTGCTCACACACAAAAACAGCGTTTTCTTAACGCATTTGTTATTTCCATCGCTCATTGTAACTGTTTCATGTGCTGCACCATTACATTTGACAAAACCCAATCCAACCCAAATAATATGATCGATCAAAATCGCCCATCGTACAAGTCGAAACCCAATAAAATTAACAGAGATATGATCCAAAAATCGAGTGAAGTCCATCCTATACATGTAGGAGGCCCTATCATTGTAGGACATAGTAGTAATCTGATTTGAGGTGACACCTCTTGAACAATCAGACATTCAGACCCGTCCATGACCTGATCCTAAGTGACTTGTTTTAAATCCTGATTGTAAAAAAACATCACAGCAGATTTCCCCTAAACCATTAAATTTCAATTATAAGATTACGAAAATAGAGGTCTAGAAGAGAATCGACTATAACCGCAACAAAAACAAAGAAAACTTGCAACCTTCGATAACTCATATACGTGATATACCAACGGAATACCTCGTGAGTCCACGACATTGAGCAAAAAAATAAATCAAGATCCATATAAACGATAAATCCTGATTATAGGTTTTGTTAATGCTGGAGGGACAAAGTAGCTAAAATCTGTTGCTGTTGCTGGAAGCATGGTCGCTTCGGACGGACAAACAACAGAAGAAAGCAGACAGTCAAACTCTGGACAAATTGGCGAAAAGAGGTTAAAGCCAGTTCACGCACACTAGGTGAAGGGCTGACACGGAAAACAAAACAGCATATGCATTACACAAAACGACGTTTGAAACAAACTACTCAAATTCTATTTCCTGTGCTTTTACATTCCAAAAGACAATAGAACATTGGACGGAAGTTTTGCTTAGAAGTGTCGAGTAAATTTCCTAACAAAACCTGCTTAGAATTGTAGAGTAGGTTGAATTGAACTTTTTGGCCCGATATCAGGCGCAAAAGAGAGACCAATCCTACAACTAGGCTATGGAAAGGCATCATACAATCACATTACAAGATTTGATTCTCTCCTTACTCTGCAGCAGGAAGCATATTGTTATCAAATTGACAAAGAGGCGCACAGGTTCCATTTGCTGGGTTGCGCAACCAAACACCATCGACAGTCGACACCAAATAAATGCGCAAGCCACTCTCTATCATTATTCACCTTGCTAGCACTATGTTAGACCGACTGAGGTGGTGCTGAACAAGGTACATACCACATATGCATAAGCCCTAAAGGGTACATATCTAAGAGTCAGATTGACCAAGTCTAACTTAGAGAGGACTCCGTATGAGTAAAACTGCTGCTTACAGAAAATCGCTACAAAGGAAGTGATTTTTAAGTAACTTGTACACTAGATTCTAAGAATATCATCCATTAAAATACACATAAAACGAGTTCAATGTATCATCCATTTAGCTGGAGAAATAGTATGGCACAAACTCATACTAGTACATAGCAACAGGAATTGGCTGTGCATTTAGCATTCCGGTATATATAGAAGGCTCATATCACACAAGGATCTGGAGTTCACTTATCGAAAAATCAACATATATATACAATGGAATCATATGTACCTCTAGGCTATAGCACAAAAATCTAAGCCTTTGCTAAGACACAGCACACGCATTACATTAACTTATAGTATTTGAAACATAGCACTCAAACTGTAAACTTCCGTCTCAATGTGTGCTACTTCATCCAAATGATAATAACTCTGCTTATAGCTATTCCATAGTCATTTCCTAGGGACATGTTAACCACGAGCACGACTCATAAGTGAAGAATCCCAAAGTCACATAAGTGATGTTGGCAAGGCACACATTACATAGTACATACTCAAAATTGTATCCTGATGAGTAATGCTTCTGCTTATAGCAAATGGCTACAAAGGTGTGATGTTGGAGTTACTTGTCGATCCTAAGAATATAACCCATTAAAGCACGCATACAACAATGTCTATCTCGCAATCTGAACTTCCATTTCTGGAAGCATTCGCAACAACATTTAGCATTCCGCTATACATAAAATACAATGTGATCCTATGTACCTCTAGCACTACGATCACTTTAGCAAATTAAACACCCAACAACAGAGGAATTCAAGATTAGAGTTTCTCAAAAGAAACACTTTCTACAAAGGAACCACATTGCTACTTAAAACAGTTCAAAATCCCTTCTTGCTCGTTACCAACCGAACATTGGTTCAACAGATTGCAGACGGTGTCAACAATGCCAGTATACGAGATTCAAATAACGTCTATAGCAAATAGAATTAAAAAACATAAACAAAACGCAGGATCAAGTCTGCAAATAAGAATTAAAACTAGTACTGATTCTCATTAGTAAATCAATCATCTCTATGGTTCAGACAAAACAGCTGAGTGCCAAGGTTCAACAACAATATAGCCCATACAAATACAAATACGGGTGAAAATGACAGCAGCATAACCTGGGAAATGAATCACCAGCTAGAAGGCCAGTACGCATGAATACCATAGCCAGTCTTCCAATTATCAAGATAAACAACCTTCTTAACCGCCCAAAACGACACAATCAAGGCGAAAACCATAAGAAACCTCTGCGTCTTCAAGCTCCTGATCCTGATAACCCCATGAGTGACAAACCCCAACAAAACCCCAACAACCGTGTACAAAAACCCGACCGCGAACCCCTCGGCCCCCAATTGCATCCCGGACCCCTGGTAGAAGAACACCATCTTCGACGGATCGTTCCGGTCCGCAATAAACATGGGCATCTTCCTAATAATGTTATGCATCGTGCCCGAAACACTGAAGAAATACACAAACGTGGCCCCAAACATCCATATCCTATAATCATGTAAGATGGTGTCACCCTTGAGAAACCGTTTCACCGCGAATGGAGCCCAGACCGCGAACCCAGCGAGGATGAGGGCGATCATCTTAGGGGAGAGGAAGGGCGGGCGGTGGATGGGGCCCAGGGAGAGACTGGTTTTCGATTGGATGAAGTCGGACATTGACTCAGCGAGTCGGGAGAAGTCGCCCTGGTCCATCTTGTCGGAGCTGGAGAGATCGGAGACATGGGGGAGGACGAGTCGGATGTGGGGGAGGGAGTTGACCCCGAATCGGGAGAAGGAGCGCTGGGAGTCCTTGAACTCGAGGTCGAAGAAGAAGAGCTTGGAGGAGGAAAGGGGGTCGTTGAGGGAGTTGGTGAGGAAGGAGGAGGAGAGGAGGGAGAACTCGGAGTGGAGGGTGGGGAGTTGGAGCTCGGATTTGGAGTGGAGGTTCTGGGCGTCGAAGAAGACGAGGAAGGAGAAAGGGCGTGGGGTGGGGAGGTTGGCGATTCGGGTCAGGAGGTGGTCGTTCAGGCGGATTACGCCCGATGGGGAGTCGGATCGGAGGTGGGTAAGTTCGTCGAGGAGGTCGGCGGCTGGGGTTGCGGAGGTGGCGGTCAGGACGGTGAGGAGGAGGAGGAAGAGACGGAGGGGTGACATTGTGGGAGGTCAGATCACAGAGATGTGAGTGAGATGTGGGTTTTGGGGAAGGGGGGTAGAAGGTAGACTAGTAATCGTAGTAGAAGGAGATTGGGTGGAGTCTTGAGTCTTGACTCTTGATTGTCGAGTCGAGTGGGTTGACTCATGTGTCCGGTCTAGTTTTCGGGGTGAATTTTTTTTGTGCTCAATACACCTTAACCTGCAATGTTTTTTAGAATACGCCTAATATGGGTGTCTTCGTTAAATAAGTTACGTACTCATTACAAAGTGCTATTAAAAAAATTACCTATATTTTTGATTTCTATCAAAATGTAAATTCCATCAAAAAAATCCAAACATATTTTGGTCTTTAACGGAGCTTCTCTTATCATCTTAATCAATCCCCTTCCTACTCTTCATCCTCGACTTCTCAAGTTCCTTGTTTGCATTCTAATTCGTCTCTTTGATGGCTAGTTTGCTACAAGTTTGTCAAATTTTTACTCAATCAGATAAAAGGTATGACTCTTCGTCCTCACATTTTCACTTTCGCTCAATCAAAATTAATCAATTAAACATGGCTAGTTTGTCTCATTTTTCTAAAACTGAGACGAAGATTAATTTATTTGAGATGACTAATTCGTCTCAATTTCCAGCAAAATGTTGACTTCCCTTGACTTTTTCCAAAGCTTAAGACGGAAGGTCCGTCTCTCTTTTATAAGTACAAGTTTAAGACATGTATAATGTATTCTGCTGCAGTTATTAGGTTAACACGGACTTCCTTGACTTTGTCTAAAACGGTAGTGCTGTCGGTATTTTATACGATGACAAGTCATCGTAATTTTCAATTTTGTTACAGAAATTTGAGATAGCTAGTCTGTCTCAATTTTACAAGAGAGACGAAATTTAGATTTTTGTGACGGTTTTTTCGTTCGCAATGTTTCGTTTCTTTTCTTTTTGTAGAGCAACTTCTCCCCAACGTGCTTAATTAGTTACTTGCGCGTTTCCTTCCAGATTTAAAAGAATAACTTTTATCCAAACTAGGCGGCAATATTTATTTAAGTGATTAATACTTGATCTGTCATAAGCTTGTTACAGATATACCTGTTATTCTATGTAAATTGTCTACAAATAATTTAGGTTTGTGGGCTTTAAATAAGGTAGAAGGTGAATATTAAAATCTTTAGAGGGAGTTGTTGCCTTGTTGGAGTGGAGTGTGGAGTGTGGAGTGTGGACATGAACTAGACAAAGAAAGAAGAAGGCCGTTCATAGCATTTGTTATCTTCCCAAGTCGTCGTGGACTTGGAATTCTCAATCCCATCACCTCTTCACCTTTTCTATATTTGGTCTCTCTTAAAACCGATATATCCATTTTAAAACGAATTAATTAACGTCCTGCGTAATTTAATTAGATTAGACAAACTTAACTTGTTGTCTATACATTTTGTCTTTGTCGTATCAGACCTCGCTCTTTGACTCGCTATAAGTTTACTGCATGCGCAAGTCCTTTGTGTATAATCAGTCAGTCTCAGTCTCAGAGTTTGGCCTATGAGATTTGACAGTCACCCAACTCTGTCCTCAAGTCTTCACTGATGAATTTCTCCACTACAATCTCTTTACAAAATATGTACTTGTATAAAACAAGATCACTTCAGTAATACTTGTATATGATATTCAAACCTACACACCAAATCCCTTTCTGCTGTCTTACTCATCATCTGTAATCTGTAATAATATAAACATTAAACATGTCATCGAAGTTGTTTATATGCGCTTCCGCGCTGCTCATCTGTGGTTGCATTCAAGTCTGCATAACAGCCGGGACTAACGAGATAGACGAGCAAGCATTGCTTCATGTCAAGTCCCTAATCACCGAGGATCCTCTGCGCGTGTTGGCCTCTTGGAACGACTCATTCCCAATCTGTGACTGGCACGGGGTTCAGTGTGGTTTCGAGCACACGAGGGTCACCCGACTACACCTCAGTTCCTCCAAGCTCTCAGGTACCATTTCTCCTGCAATAGGTAATCTTAGCTTTCTCGAGGCTCTAGAACTGCAAAATAACAGCTTTGGAGGCAGCATTCCTCCTGAAATCGGAGGGCTATACCATTTAAAGTATATGTTCCTGTCAACAAACAGATTCACAGGTAGTGTTCCTGCGTCGCTTGGAAACTTGTCATCTATTTCTGCCCTGTACATGCAGGAGAACTACTTGGGTGGAAGTATTCCTGCTAGCTTAGGAAAGTTGAGTTATCTGCTTGTCTTAGAACTCGACACAAATAACTTGGTTGGAGAAGTTCCAACCTCCATATTCAATCTCTCAACACTTGAGATATTCACTCTAGGATCAAACCAATTGGCAGGAATTCTGCCTTCTGATTTCGGAATCACGCTCCCTAATCTGCAGTATCTTGATTTAAGTTATAACAGTTTCTCGGGCTCAATTCCTTCCTCTTTCTCAAATTTAACAAATTTAGAGCATCTCATAATGCCTCACAATAAATTCCGAGGACAAGTTCCTTCTTTGCAAGGTTTCAACATCCTTCAAAGTCTTTACCTCTATGACAACAAACTTGGGATGGGTGACCCGGGTAAAGATTTGAGCTTTGTATATTCCCTGCCTAATGCATCCAGTTTAGTGAGGTTTGTGGTAGGAAACAATAACTTCAATGGGACATTTCCTGCAGTCTTTTGTAATTTCTCGATGCTGTCTATCTTGACTATTGGAGAAAACAAATTAACTGGTGAAATCCCATATTGCATAGGAGATATGACAAACTTGACGAGCATAGATCTCCGAGAGAACAGCCTTAGCGGGGCTATACCCGACAGTATAGGAAGGCTCTCTAAACTGTACGATCTGCATCTAGGTGATAACCAATTATCAGGCCACATACCATCCACCATTGGAAACATAACCCTGCTGCAATATCTCGTGCTGTCTGGAAATCATCTACAGGGCAACATACCGTCTGCAATTGGACACTGTGGAAATCTACTTGCTTTGAATCTTTCTTCGAATAATTTCAGTGGCGGAATTCCTACAGAAATTTTCCAGTTGTCTAGGTTGATTGACTTCAATGTATCCAACAATTTTCTCACTGGACCCTTGTCTGATGTGGTCGGAGGGCTGGTAAATCTTGGGAGCCTCTCAGTTTTTGATAATTTACTATCAGGCGAAATTCCACCGACTCTTGGTGCCTGTGTAGAGCTAGAGGTGCTACAGATGGAGGGCAACTTTTTCCGAGGTGTCATCCATTCGACTCTAAGTTCTCTAAAAAGTCTACAGTATCTGGATTTGTCGAGGAACAATTTGTCTGGCGACATTCCAGAGTTTCTGCAAGGCCTCCCATTGACAATGTTGAATCTATCTTATAACAACCTTGAAGGAGCGGTACCCACTTCCGGAATTTTCAGAAATGCGACAGGGGTCTCGACAGTTGGAAATGGTAGGCTCTGTGGAGGTCTGCCAGAGCTGAAGTTGAATCACTGTGCAGATACTAGTAACAAAAGGGTCAGCCACAGAAATCATAAGAAAATGGGACTTCTTTTTGGGATTTCGGGATTGATCTTGCTGGTAGTGCTGGTAGCAGCTGTATATATAGTAGTATTTATCAGGAAGCGAACCAAAAAGGAAACGGGTGCTACATCTCATCTCTAAAAGGCTATGACAAATCTATCATACTAAATGCTACATCGAGCCACAAATGGGTTCTCTTCAGAAAATTTGATTGGTAGTGGGGCATCCGGGGTGGTGTACAAGGGTACCCTTGAAGATGGGAACAATTATTGCAGTCGGGATTTTCATCCTTAAACATCACGGAGCGTCCAAGAGCTTTGTTGCTGAATGCAAAGCACTGCGTAACATCAGGCACATGAATCTCATTAAGGTCGTGACAGCTTGTTCTAGTCTCAATTACAAAGGCAATGACTATCACTTTAAGGCCATTGTTTACGAGTACATGCCAAACAGTAGTTTAGAAGACTGACTCCATCCCACAGAGGATAATATAGCATCACAGTCACAATCACAATATTTAAACATTTGTCAGACACGAAATTGCAATAGATAATGTTGGTTTTGCTTTGGAATACCTTCATAATGGTTGCGGCTCGTCAGTGATTCACTGTGACCTCAAGCCAAGCAATGTTATCCTCGATGAAGATATGTGGTCAAATTCCTCCCTCATGATAGGCCGGCCGGATATAACTGATGTTGTTGCAAAGCTATTGTCAATCCGAACCAAGCTCCAAGGACAGACCAATCAGAATTGAATGCTCATAGAAAGAAACTTAAGCGTAACAATTCTGTTTTATATCGCCATCTTTAACTGGTGCGAGATCAATAGTTTGATACTTTGTACGTGTTTGATATTCCTATAAGCGAGTCCATTATGTCAATATTCACTGCGCAACAAACCTTTAGGCCCAAAATGATTCAGGATTAGATGTATTAATATTTGCAAGAGGCTGGGTTATCCTTCTCAATTATTGTTAAGTCTGTTTTTTTTTTGTGCAAAAATTACTATTAAGTCTGTAAAACCAATAGATAATGGATCAAATATATGCCCTTCATTTGAATCAAACTCATCTTCACTGTATACAACTTTTGTGGCTATGATGAGGGATGAGCATAGGAAAACCGAAGCCTCAAATTATATAAAGATTTCAACTTGCGAGCCTAAAACTTGTAGTTTTGAGTTGAAAATAAATATTAAATCTTTCATGATCACGTTTTTCTTTTGTGATTTGATAATTAATTAGAGATAACACAGTTCGAATGTGAATAAGATCAAACTGATGCACCATAACTTTATAAGTTATAACATGCTGATACAAATCGTCAAAAAAAAAATATAGCAGTAGACTTGATGAAATGAAGTAAATAAAAAAAATGCATAAGTCATCTGTTTACTTTTGATTAAAATAATTAGTAAAGAATTCATCGAGACCGAGAACTTAACCAAATAAAGGTTGCAGAAAGCTTACCTCCGAATTTGGAAGATTTCCATTGCCCAAGCGACAGGTTTGCTAAAGGAAGAACATTATGAATGGTTAAAGGATTATTCCCATTTCCACCACCTTCTTCTGGAACACGTTCACACTGATTCCTCTGTAATTTTTCTATCTCTCTGGGTACCTGATTTCTGCTCAATTCACTTGCTCATGTCACGGGTTTGTTTTGTTTCGAATTGGATTGGATTAATTCGGATTAGGATTAGTTCTGAATTTGTAGGTGCTGGAATTCAGCTGTTTCTGTCATGGGTTTGTTTTGAATTGGATTGATTAAGATTATAATCAAATTCTGGATTTCGGAGTTGGGGTGTGGGAATTCTCAATCATAAAGATGGAATAACCAATAGTATTACATTATGCACTGATTTATCTCCGGTAGTCGTCGAGAAATTGCAGAATAGGGTTTCCTCCAAGGGTTTTAAAGCTAATGCTCATTTGTTCTGTTTCTACTGCTAACTGCTGTCACTATGTTACAAGTTCAGGTTTCAGTATCAAGTTAATTCTGCGGTTGCATGCTTATATTTTCAAATTTGAGCTATAAGCCATTCTGGCTGTTTCTGTCGTCTTACATTTTCTTGACCCCAACTATCAGAAATAAAAGTCATGGTTGCGGATATGCTCAACTTGCCTTTCAAGGATGAGACTTTCGATGTGGTCATAGAGAAAGGAAGGATGGTAAAACCATATACTCCGTAGTACATAGTATTCATCCCGAAGAAGAAGAATCCTAGTTCTATGAGTGAATTTTGGCCAATAAGCATGTGTAATGTCGTCTATAAACTGGTATCTAAAGTGTTAGCAAATCGGTTCAAACTTTTCTTGGGGGAGATCGTTTTCGAGAACCGGAGTGCTTTTACCCCGGGGAGAACGATTACGGATAATATTCTAGTTGCTTCTGACTTCTGAGGCCTTTCACTATATGAAGAATACGAGGAGAGGGGAGGGTCACATGTCGGTCAAGCTCGATGTGGCCAAAGCATACGACCGGGTTGTGTGGAATTTTCTAGAATGGGTTAATCGTGTCATGCTTTGTGTCACCACAGTATCCTATTCGGTGGTTATGAACGGAAACACGGGAAGGGAATTCAAGCCGGGGAGAGGTATAAGGCAAGGTGACCCTCTGTCTCCATACCTTTTTATCTTGTGCGCGGAAGTCCTATCTAGTTTGATGAGGAAAGCGGTGGAAAACAAGTCAATTCACAGAATTAGAATTGCGCCTGATGCCCCGATTATTTCCAGATGACAGCCTGTTTTTCTGCCAAGCTAATGTGCAAGAGGCAAGGGTGGTTAAGAGGCTATTAGGAGACTACGAACGGGCATCAGGACAACTCGTCAACTATGACAAATCGATGATGTCAGGCGACAGCGACACACAAGCAGAAAGTGCTGGTGGCGAGGGAACTGGAGATGCGCGTGGTGGATGACCCGAGTCTCTACTTGGGCCTTCCCATGGTGCTAGAACATTCCAAGAAAGCACCCACGGACATGATACGGGACAAACTTGGGAAGCGACTTATGAGCTGGCGAGGGACATTCCTCTCTAAGGCGGGTAGGGAAGTATTGATAAAAGCCGTGGCCCAATCAATCTCTACCTATGCGAGTATGCGATGAGTGTTTTCCGACTGCCATCTATGTTTTGTGAGGAGCTTAGATCCATGGTCTCGCGATTTTGGTGGGGTTCGAAGGATGGGAAGAAGAAAATACCTTGGGTAGCGCGTCATAATCTTTGTAAGCCCAAAGCACTTGGAGGTATCACTCGTTCTTGTTGATCTCTTATCTTGTTTTCCCTGAGGTAAATAAGGGCTTTAAATTTGATCATGGGTACTCATATTTGACAAGTGCAATGGCAGGGATCACAACTTCAGTAGGAAGGGCCGGGAATGGCCCCTACTTGCCTTTTCGGTTCATATATTTTTCTTTACTTAAGTTATCACTTGACTTCTTTTGGGCCTCTTGGCATATTGGTTGAGTGGTCAACGACTCAACAGTACTATCCTTGGACTCCTCAAGCCCTTGATCTATTGCCTGGTCTTGAAATCGGGATGATTTGAGGTACAATTATATTTCACGAGTAATGTTCAATTGGTTTGTGGGTTTTCGGGTGTATGTGTTGTGCGTGGTAAGCAAGTTCTGGATATCTAACTTTATAAGAAAATCGATGTGTTATCCAAATTAGTTCATTCCGGGCTTTTTGTTCCAGGTTTTGCCTGCTGGTGCTCTGATTAATGATGCACATGGATGACTTGATTCACCTGTTGTTCTAATCTGAAGGCGGCCGACCCCAGGAAAGATTTCTCTGCACGCAAATGTTTCTGCAAAAGGTGTGTACAGATCAGAATCATTTCAAAGGAAATGTAGTTGCTATTTACATCCTATGTCATTCAATATGCTTGTGCCAATGCGTCACAACACCACCCTCTGCTTATGTTTTTAAAATCATGCAACCTGCAGATATGGACAGACCAATGTGTAGTGTGTACACAACATGACTCTTTCTCTAAAATATAATTGTCATCTTTGTTTTAACTGGCACTTTAACCTAACCCATGATTACTTTGTCATTCATCTTCAGTGTGTTTTAAAGCTTCTCTTTTGCCTTTTTTCTCTCTCTTTTTACTTTCTTTGACACGGTTGAAGTTTACTGCAAGGATATCAGTTATTCCATTCGTTTCAGAAATATCTTTCAACTTCTTATTAATATAAATAGCATTAGAAATACCAATTCGCGTGTTTACACTTTCAGGAAACATTGTACACTGAAATATATAATTATCGATTGATATACTCCGTATCTAACATGAGTTACAACTTTCGTACTTTGTATGTAGTATCGAATAAGTTGGGAGTGAGTTTTGGGGTTTTTAATTCAAGGATGAAAGTGTCATAATCTACAGTTAAATTACTTTTGACTTTTAGAAATCTAAGATGCTGTTCTTTCTGTGGCTAAGTAGATAACCCATACAAAGGCTCTGGGGCCTGGGGGTGTTATATTAATAAGGATGGTAGCAAGTGGGCATCTAGAAAGACTAACCCTGTTTGGAATTGACAAGCACAAAGTCTTATAGTACTCCCTACATTGCATCTTCAAGGAAATTCACATTACAGGACCACAGGTGACACTCTCTTGTGTTGCTTGGGTATTATAAGTTCAACAATATCCCAACATTAGAATATACTATATCCGAAATAAATAAAGAAATGTCTAATACAGACTCCTTGTCGGTCCAACTACCGATACAGGTCGGAGAAGAAGTTGTACCCGTGGTTAACGTTGAACCTCAACCTCTTCCTTCACCTGCAGTTAAATCGTGGGAGCTAGGAGTTGGTAAGCTCATAATAATGGTATTGAGATGTTCATTAGGTTTCATCTGTCTGTCGACTGTCGAGTCACGACCACCCAAGAAAGAGATGTTCATCACTACACAGTAATACAAACTATACATAAGTGTTTTTTTGAGCTTCAGTAGTTTAGTTCTTAGTGAATCTTATGCAAATTGTAATGATAATACAGATGATAAAAAAATATGCCCTGGAATGCAACTAGGCCTCTGAAACAGTTCAGCAGCTGGGCATGCGATGAATAAATAAGAGTTTAGGTCACATACATCCCCTCTATTTTAATGCGGCTAGTGCGTTCTTCGTTGAAAAAAGAAATCCAGTCTCATCTTAAGCACAATGCCCAAAGTTTGAAACGAATGCATTTTTCTGTTACGACTTAGTTTCTGAAAATCTTATCATTGATTGACAGACATAACAAAGGAGGACTTGGTGAAACGTGTGACGCTGTACCAAGCTGGTCTGAATGGCGATTGGGAAGCCGTGAGACACATTTGGACGTCCGCACCAAGCTGTCTCAGTATGAGGATCACAAAAGGTGGGGAAACAGTTCTTCACATAGCCGCAGCTGCCAAGCACACGGGTCTTGTCAAAGCACTGGTTTACCTCATGGACCCTGGCTCTCTCACCCTGGCTAACAAGCTTGGGAACACGGCTCTGTGCTTTGCCGCGGTTTCTGGTGTGGTCGAAATAGCCCAGACCATGGTTGAGAAGAACAAGGATTTGCCCAACATTAGAGGAAGCCAGGGGATGACTCCTCTTCATATGGCTGTCTTGCTTGGCCACCTTCCTATGGTCAATTACCTTCTTAAGGTTACTGATGATACTCAGCTCACTGACCAAGACCGTATCGCCCTTCTTACCTCCTGCATTGATACTGATTTGTTTGGTAATTATCCTTTCTAAAACTTTAGGGGGCATTTGGTTCGCTCAATATATGTATGAGGGTATGAGTTTAGAATGAACCAAACTCATACCATATGTTGCTCGACAAAATCTTCATTTTGATACCATATCTCAAACTCTCTTCAATGTATGAGTTTCTCTCGTACCAAGGGATGAGATCCATACCCGTGGAACTAAATTTTGCTTAATTTTCCGAAAAAATTTATTTCAATTTTTTTGTCGAAATGTTACGATTGAAATACTGTATGGAGATAACTAATTTAAAACAATAATACTTGTAATAGAATATATCTTAAAATTTTATTGATGTAACTCAAGGTTTTATATCACCAACAACGATTTTTTTAATAACATTTATTTTACTTTTCTGAATAAGTTTCAACTCCATACCACCCTGATGTAATTTCTAATTCCAACACCATGCCTTTTACGAACCAAACGCCCGAAAAACATATTATTGACTACTCCAATGTTTTAAAAATAAAGCGACTGTATTTGTACTTTGTAGAAGTAGCATCAGATATGTTGCACAAACATCCACATTTGGCTGTTCTTCGGGATGCAAAGAAAGAGACAGCTTTACATGCTTTGGCTCGGAAACCTTTGAAGCCTGTTGAAAATCAATTAAGCTTGTGGCATAAGTACAAATTCCAATGTTAGTAGTCTTGCTATCTAGCTACTTTTTTCGTATCTTTCTGAATGTACTCTTTCCGACTTTCTTATATAATTCCTGTTTGAACTGCTGGTTTATTTGCTAGCAGGGAAGGGTGTAACTGAACAAGATGAAAGTCCAGAACCAAAAGTCGCACTTGATTTAGTACAAAGCCTTTGGAATGGAATCATCAGTCACAAAGAGGAGGATATTTCTCACTTAATTGGTTATCCATGGCGATTGTTGTTTGTTGCAGCCAAGCTGGGAAAGGTTGAGTTTTTAACTGTGTTAATGCGTTCATATCCAGATCTAATTTGGAAAGTAGATGAAAATAGGTGTTCTATATTCCACATTGCTGTCATCCATCGCCACGAGGGAATTTTCAGGCTTATGTATGAGATCGGAGCAATCAAAGATCTAATAGCTACTTATAAAGATGATCATGGGAATAATATGCTTCATTTGGCTAGCATCTTGGCGCCCCCCAATCGGCTTAACTCCGTTTCAGGAGCCGCTTTACAAATGCAACGAGAGATTTTGTGGTTTCAGGTAATGATTTCTTGAATATCTGATGATTTGTTGTTGTTGTTTGGGGTTAAAATTTGTTACAAGGCCTTATTACTGGAGACCCGGTATTAAAATCATGTCTTTTGGGTATGATTCCGAACAATCAAACCTGTCATTTTCGTCAATCATCCTTTTTTTTCTGCTTCTATACGTATAGGCTGTTGAGCAGATAGTGAGGCCTGAGTACACTGAAGCGGAAAATAAGGACCAAAAAACACCTGGTGCATTGTTTAGCGAAGAGCATGAAGGATTACGAGCGAAAGGGGAGGAGTGGATGAAGAAAACAGCAGAATCATGTGCTCTAGTGGCAGCTCTTATAACCACAGTGGTGTTCACAGCAGCCTTCCAGCTTCCAGGAGGTGTGAACCCCCAAGGGAGTCCTAACCTAGTGACAAAACCGTCCTTCGTGGTCTTTGCAATCTCAAATGCAGCATCTTTATTCACCTCGACAGCCTCAATACTGATGTTCTTGTCAATCCTTACATCACGGTACGCAGAGAGGGACTTCCTGGAATCATTGCCTTCAAAGCTCATGATGGGGCTCATCTTGCTGCTTATTTCGATGGCAACCATGATTGTCGCTTTCACCTCGACAGTATTCATCACATTTCAAGATGGTGTTAAATGGGTTCCATTTCCGATAGCTCTGATTGCTTTCTTCCCCGTTACCCTCTTTGCATCCCAACAGTTCAGCCTTCTGGTCGATATATATCATTATACTTACAAATCGCGGTCATTCCAATCAAATAAACCATATTTTTTTCGATGTCAACCGTCCAATGGGCTCGCTTATGCGACAGCGTTCACACAATATAAGCCGAACTTGTTTGTCAGTGAGAATAATGGAGAAGCCTGTTGTAGACGTCCCTCATATTGCTGTCCTAATGTGTCTAAACCCACGGCCAAATTGTCTAGGCTGTCGACTTTACACAGACCAACGGCCTCTCGAATCGTGGATCCGTCTCCCTCGGAGCAGTGTACTCCCACATTCCGCGACCTGGAAGGCGTGTAGAGTGTAGACAGACGACTACATGCATGATATCATGTCCATCGTTGCTACGCACCTATGTTTTAGTGTTTCCATTTTTTATTGAGTCTTTCACATTCACAGGTTAGTATAGTACAGTAATTCTTTCATTTCAGTTAGTAATTCATGTACTTGTATTTAATTTATTAATTCATTTATTCTAATTGAACCGAGGAGAGTATTAATTCTTGGTTTAGTTCTAGACTTCTAGCCTTCCAGGGGATGTATGGTACGAGCTATTCAGGAAAGCGAATTGATTTATTTTTACCTTTACCCTTTGTCTCGCTTATTTTAAGCTATTACTACCTATATCTATTTTTAATCTTCTTCTTAAAAAACTGTTCGTCTTTAAATTTTCTGCCTACAATATTTCTTCTTTTGATTGATTTGTGGTCCATATTATTTCTGACCTCACGATTTCTCTCATCTTTCATTTTTCACCAATTAAGCTTGCCCTCTCTTCCCACTTTTTATATATAATGTGATTACACATTCGGTTGATCTTTCTTATGACGGACATATCTGTCATAACGTCGAAATGAGTCAAATATATTATCTTCATTCCATTTGATGGTTTCCATTTACTTTTTGGACACTATTTATAGGTTAGTGAAATCGTCAATGTAAATTGTCTAATTGAGTGTTATAAATATCAAAAAATTTATAATTTTTAGAAATACGTAGCTAAAGATAGGACTGTAGACATAAAAATATGTCTATTATTTTGGTCAAAGTCAAATATCGACCCACAAGAAGAAAGTCAAAGTCAAATGTCGATAAAGCCGTAGCAACGATCCATCTGGAAAAGAGAGCATTGGGCTGGGCCCGTCTTTAATAGAAGGAACATGGACCGTGATTTTATAAGAAAGACTAACTCAAAGTGATGTCATGCTGGGCCTTTCAATTTTAGTCCATCAAAGGGTGATAAGTCCAACTTAATTAGCAGTGGAGTAATAAGGAAAGAAGGAAATAGAGGCTTTGAAGGATGATGTTGGATCATTGACCAAGGCCCACACTTTGACGCCAAACCTATACAAAACAAAAGGGGTTATCACTCCTTAAAAACCTACTGATATAAAAGAGAGAAGGAGGAGTCTAATTGTGGACTAATCCTGTCATATACAACAAAAATCAGAAATACTCACTAAAATTACAAAAAAAACTTCATTTCTCTTTACAAACTCTCTTTTAAGGGAAATAAGAGAAAGGAAGACATTCGGAACTACTCTTCATCCGTCGACGACAAGCAGTCCGATTGCAGTCACGTTCGAAGAGAAGCACCCACACCCGTCGTAGGAGAACCAAGTCTTCAAATCAAGACCCTCCGCTGGCACCTTGTTCCATTTGTGTGAAAATTGAATCAGTAGATCAGATAGAGATTTGTACCCAAAACTTTAAATTTCAATAAAATTTATTTTGTTGCATTTTATTTGTGTTTTCTCTCTATTTTGCAAATTAAACACAAATTTGTTGTTACAAATTTGGCACACTCGGTGAGAATTTTATCGTTCACAAATTTGTTGCCAAAAGTCTTCATCTAAACCAGGACCCGATGGTGAACTCGATTAGTCAAGAGCATTCTTCAATGGAAGTCAGACTAAAAGCGGCGAAGCTAGGGGCCGAAAAGATTCAAGCTATGGAGACTACTTTCATCGCGACACAGGAAGTTTTGAGGAAGTTTAAATGGTCTCCGTAATTAGTGTTGTTCATTTTCTGTAACCCCCATTTTTTTGGACACTTGAGAGTGTTAATCATGGATAATAATAAACTGAATTTGCTTTCAAATCCCTTTTTTATTATTATTATTAAGAATGTGATTTTTCTTTTGGTGTGACTGGACCGAAGTCAATGTTTTACTTCAACTGCCTACGTACCCGTAAAATATGAATAAATTCATTTTACGAGATCAAGCCAACGTAGTTCAGTAGAGTTTGGTTGGTTTTGTTTGGGATATTTGGCCGCACCTAAGTAAAAGTGTTTTACTCAAGCTGCCTACGTACCCGTAAGGTATCAAAACTCTACGGGATCAAGCCAACGTAGTTCATAAAGTGATTTGATTTTGTTTTTTTTTGTTTGGCAGTTTAGGCTCGTGCTTAGGAGCTTATTGAAGACGAAGACTTGTCTTTTTACGCATAGTAACGCTTCAGGAATTTTCCGTTGATTGGACCAACTTTTAGTCCTTCATTATCAACAATCATGTAGGCGCCGCTGGTGTACACCTCTTGAACAACGTAGGGACCATCCCACTTGGAGGTGAACTTGTTTCCCGTCTTGTGGGAAGTTATGATCGGTCTTCGCACGGCTAAAACCATATCTCCAACTTGGAAGGACCGAGGACGAACCTTCTTGTTGAATGCTCTTGATAGACGGGCCTGATAGCATTCTAGCTTTTGTTGTGCATTCAACCTTTTTTCATCTAAGGCTTCGAGCTCTGCAAAGCGAAGTTTCTCATTCTCACCGTGATCTGTTAGACCCAACTGAATCGCCATACGAAGAGACGGGATCTCTAACTCGAGCAGAAGAACAGCCTCAACCCCGTAGACTAACGCATAGGGTGTTGCCTGAGTAGAAGTTCGATACGTACGTAGTACGGTACGCCCAGAGTGCTTCTCCGAGTCTTTCATGCCAATCTCGCTTGTGCTTGGACACCATCTTTTTCATTAAAGTGGTGAGCGTCTTGTTAAAGGCTTCAGCGAGACCGTTGGCCGGCGCGTTGTACATCGATCACTTATTTCGAGGGAACTTGAATTTTTCACATAACCCTTTCATCGTTCGATTGACAAAAGGAGTTCCATTATCGGTGATGATGTATCTCGGCACACCATAGCGATAGATTATATGGGTTCGCACGAAGTCTGCAACATTTTCCTTTTTACTTCTCGAAGAGCGATAGCTTCAGCCCATTTGGAAAAATAATCTGTTCCTGCCAGAATGTACGCATGTCCTGTGGAAGACTTTGGAGTTATTGGACCAACTACGTCTAAACCCCAAGCTTCAAATGGCCAGGACGCGACAGTAGGATGGAGAATCTCTGGCGGTTGGTGGATAAATGTTCCGTGAAATTGGCACGCATCACACCTCTTGGCATAATCTATGCAGTCTTGCACCATGGTTGGCCAATAGTAACCCATTCTTTTGATCCGGTCACACAATTTTGGTCCTGATTGATGAGCACCACATATGCCGGCGTGTGCTTCTTCCATGGTATGGCGACTTTCATCCTCACCCAGACACCGTAGCCAAAGTCCGTCGAATGAGCGTCGATACAACGTCCCTTGATAGTAGATGAAGCGAGATGAACGTCGCCGTACTTCTACCTTGTGCCTCGGATCGTTTGGCAATTTGTTGTGTTCCAAATAATCGATTATCGGCTGACGCCAGTCTTCCTCGTGGATTTCTAGGACACAAATCGCACCAACATCTTCAATACAGTCATCTTCGTCTGGTAATACGACCCATCTTTTACAAACTGGGACTGATGTGGGAATGTTTGCCCGCAGTGCCAAAGTGGCTGCTGCGAGATTTGCAAGAGCGTCAGCCATCTTGTTGGCACTTCTCGGGACATGTTCCAAAAAGATTGATTCGAGGCTCCCCAACAAAAAACGAGATGCTAGCCTGTGGTATAGCACTAGACCATCATTTTTCACCTCATATTCATTGAGAAGTGGATTGATTATTAGTTTGGAGTCTCCATAGATGTCGAGATCTAAACGTCCTTGAAGACTTTGAAGGTCCTTGAGGCTTGATGGCTAAGGCATTTCTTGAATTGCCTTGATTTTGGACTGATCTATTTCAATCCCTCTGTGACGCACAATGAATCCTAAAAATTTTCCGGAGCTAACCTCAAATGCACACTTTAAAGGATTCATTTTTAGGTTGAATTTTCGTAGCCTATCAAAAATCTTTTGAAGATCCTTTATGTGGTCTTCCCTTCGTTTGGATTTGACAACGAGATCATCTACGTAGCATTCAACGATGTCATGTAACATGTCGTCAATTTTTTTTGCATAGCTCGTTGATATGTGGCTCCCGCGTTCTTCAATCCGAAGGGCATGACTTTGTAGTAAAATATTCCCTTAGGCGTTCGGAATGCAGTTGCTTCTTCATCTTCGGGAGCCATTTGGATCTGATTGTATCCAGCTGTGCAATCCATAAATGACAATGCTTCATGTCCTATCGTGGCATCGATCATGATTTCCGTGACTGGTAGTGGAAAATCATCTTTTGGACAAGCGTCGTTCAAGTCTCGGAAATCTACACAAATGCGAAGTTGGCCGTTTTTCTTCCTTACGGGGACGATGTTGGCTATCCATGTGGGGTATTTTACCTCCCTGATAAAGCCTGCGTCGATTAATTTGTTCACCTCTGCTTTGATTTCTGGCAACATCTCCGGACGAAATCGTCGTCGTGATTGCTTCTTTGGAGAACCTTCCTTCTTGATGGCTAATCGATGAACTGCCACTTTAGGGCTTAGACCTGGCATCTCTTTGTAGCTCCAGGCAAATACGTCCTTATACTTCGTAAGTAGCTTGACATATTCTGCTTGTTCTGGATCCGTCAAAAGTGCACTAAGGAAAACAGGTCGTGGCTCCTCACTTGTTCCCAGATTGATTTCTTTCAAGTCGTCGATCGTGGTTTGGACTCCGTCCTCAAGGGTTTTGGGAGTTTCACCAACTTCTATCTCGTCATCTGAACCTGGATATTCTTCGGCTGTCACATGGTTAGACGAGGCTCGATCCCAATTGGTTTTCTGTTGACTCGATTCAGCTTGGTGGTTTGTGAAGACTATAACACGCTCTTTTGCCTTGAGCGATCCATCCATGGTTACTTCAACCTCATGATGACGTCTCATTCGAGAAGGAATGACACTGCGGATATTTTCTGCATCCTCGAACTCGACCTTTTTCTTTGAAGACTCTGAATACTTTGAATGACGCTGCTTTCAGATGCTTGAAGCGCCAATGCGACTGAATACAGATTTCTTGACCCTGACTTCTCCCATTCTAGTGAAAACTGATGCTCTTGAATTTTTTGGTTGAGGCTGTGATGTTGATCGTACTCATCGGGTGGTTTCTTCTTCTCCCAATCTGTTGAAAACCGAGGATCGAGGAGTAGAAACTGGGCGACCCAACCTATCAAAAACAGACCTTTGCGGCATTGTCTCAATATTTTCACCTTCACTTTCCACGACATCTGCTACCACGTACTGTGACGAGGCTTGATTCTTCCGTCGCGCAGAGATTCTGACGGGCTTAGGAGGCTCAATGCCAATAGTGACGATGTTGCATGAGGCAACTTCTACGTGTTGACCCATGGGGGTTGGATTATCAAAATCATACCCGGACTTAGCCATGAGTTTGTACGCTTCTGAGCTAAATGTCCCAATCGCTGGGTCCTTGAGCGGCGTTTTGTCTTCTAGCATGGGACTCTTTGTGGATCTTGGAAGAGGTTGTTCCTTGGTCAATGAGTTACCGGTCCTTGCAACCGGGATGATAGCGTTCTCTTTCAACAATTGAAGATCGACCTTATCATCTTTCATTGTAGATGTGGCTATTTCACTATAAGGTTTGTATTCTGCAAAAGGTGATTCTCCATCTTTATGTCTTGATTTTGGTGTAACAGCCCTAAATTTTCTCAACCAAAATAATAAACCAAAAACGGAAAACTCAAAGCTGTTACTCCACACTTAGCTTACCGAGCCAAGTGCAAGGAAAAGGATAAATAATAAATAAATAAATAAAATAGAAATTTATAGCTAATTAAATTGAAAACGTTGCAGCGGAAGTCTTAAGTCTTACAAAATCCAAAACGGTTTAAAACGATAGTAACCAATAAATCCAATAACAATATAAATAGTTTGGTAAATAATAAAAAGTTCTTCCTCGCTCAGCATAACCCGATACCAGAATGCACCCATGCAGCAAATCACGTGTACCTATCAGCTGTACCCAAAACACAAATAGGTACAGGTTCCAGCGGGGGAACGACCCAAAACAAAAGGACGTCAGCAAAGCTGAGTAAAAATATAATAATACAATAAATCGTGAAATAATAATAATAACAATAATAACAATAATAATAATAATAATAATTTATAGTAAACTGAAATCGGAGTTAAAATCACCATTTAAATACCAAAATACCATAAAAGAGTAGTCAAAACCAAATCAACCAAAATATATATATTTTTCGCAACCTGTGTGCCAAGGTCCTACCCTTGCACGGTCTAGAGGTAACCACCTGTGCTTAGCTAGACTCATAATAGTGCGCACCTCTCACATTTGGACAGCCAGTAGGATGAAACTGCCAAAGGAGAAAGTCTAACTCCCTAGCGAGTGAGGGCCGGACAATCCTCACTCAAAAATAGTTTCGGGACAAAGTCCCAGGAACGTCTTAGACGCACCTTAAAACCGTCTAGACCAACAGAACTCCCAGAGTCTGTTATAAGTTACTAAAAATTTTACCAAAATAATACCAATATGTGAGTCGTGTCACAAAGTTCAATATCCAAACATTACGAGTATTATAAAAATATTAACGATCGACGAAATAATTTACAAAACCGTTATAAAAATATATTTTGATCCGAACATGCTCTTTACTTAAAAGTGAAAAGGGTAAAACGTCCTTACCTCTCAAGACGGACAAACTCAGCTATTATTAGTCCAAGAATTCTTTCTCCTCGAACCCACAAGCTACAAATAATATAAACCGGTTCAATGAATTAAACGAATAACGTTAAGACGGACCAAACTTACGCACCAACTTATTACTATAACTCGTCCGAATTCTCGTATCGTAAGTAAACCCAAATAGACTTATCTCAGGACTATAAGAACTCTAAATATATTACTCCCTCCATCAAATCCGTATATATCCGGTTAATACTCTACAGTATACACAAATATGAATTTATCTATATGTCCAAGTGCTCTCTCTCAAAAGCATACAATTACCCCTGTCACTCCATTGCCTTTCTTAATTATAGATACCAAACGTCTAGCACCAATTTTTTACACAGCCTTACTATTGATCATAAGCTATTAAGTAATTGCCCTAATCATCATCTAAACTGAGTCATACCTCCCAACAGAAACCCACAATTAGTCGAATCCCAGATATCGTCAAGTACGACACTTTTCTTTTCCGTCAATAACTCACAACTAAGGACAGTAGGATTCCACCCAAACTATATTTACACCAAACCCATGTATTTTAATCAGATTTAGTGTAGCTTATAAGGCCTACTCACAAAACTCGATTTTTACATATAAAAAGGAAAACGAATAAAAGGCCTTTAATAAAATCGGTACTTACAGTTTTATGAAGAATGATTAAACACGTGTTGGTGTAAAAAAAAAAGGATCAAGACTCGATTTTTCCCACGACAGACTGAAAAATTGAAGAGGAGACAAAGGAAGGAGGAAGTGGCGCCGTACAAAACAATGAAGGGGATAGTGTGTGTTTAATTGAAAAGAGAGGGTACAGGTGGGTTTAACTATTTAAGTAGGATTTGCTAGGTTTTTGTTTGAAAATAATTTGTGTTTGACCCAAAATCTAACCCGATACCAAGTCAGTTTATACTTAACGCTCAACTTTTAAAACCAAAATCATTTTATTATAAGAAGGCACAAATAAAATACCTTAATTTTTTTATAACGACATTGAAAATATTTTTCCAACTTAAACCCGATTCAAATAAAATAGACCAGTAACGCCTTATAATTGACTCGAAAAATAACGGGGTGTTACAGACTTCCCTCCTTAAAACAAAACTTCGTCCTCGAAGTTTAAACTCGCCATCAAAAATAAAGTCTCACACTCCTCATATGTATCCAAAATAGCCCGTTTACTCCAAATATATATATATATATATATATATATATATATATATATATATATATATATATATATATATATATCCAAACTCCATCAAAACAACACACAACTTCTAAGATGGCTCACATTCTAAATCCTCGAAATCCAAAAAAACTCTAATTCCTCAAATCCAAAGTAACACAACTTCACCATCTCTAATTCCACAAGGTAAGATCATCTAAATCCACAAAATAATGCTAGAGTTCTAACCTACAAAATTCTCACAATCCTCAAAAATGTCACTTAGAAAGCTAAGAGCATGTCGGGTAAATAATAATTAAATATTTTTTTCAAAGTTTTGAAATTTCACAAGTAAACCACCAATATAAATAAACAATTATTTCAAGAATTAACGAAAACCAATATCCAACAATAACCAACAATAACCAATAAATTCATATTTGTAACCAACACGCAATAATATGAAACCACACAACAAAGATTAATCCAACAAAAATAAAGTACGTAGCAAATAAAGTAGTCATGCATAATTTCTATCCCCCTTAAAATAAAGCTTCGTCCACGAAGCACGAAAATTTACCTTAGGCAAAAAGATGAGGGTATTTGTCTCTCATGGCTGACTCAACTTCCCAAGTAGCCTCCTCCACATTGTTATTATTCCACAAAACTTTAACCATCCTTGTTTCTGTTCTACGGGTTTTACGCACCTTACTATCCAAAATCTGAATAGGAATCTCCTCGTAAGTCATAGTCTCATCAAGCTCAATAGTCTCCGGGTCTAACACATGTGATGGATCACTGATGTATTTTCTTAGCTGGGAAACATGGAACACATTATGTACTCGTTCTAGATCAGCTGGTAAATCAAGTCGATACGCCACCTCGCCAATACGCTCCAAAATTTCATACAGACCAATAAACTTCGGGCTCAATTTGCCCTTCTTACCGAACCGCATTACTCCTTTAGTAGGCGAGACACGCAAAAGAACTTTGTCACCAACCTCAAATTCCACGTGCCTACGAGTCTTATCAGCATAGCTCTTCTGACGGTCTTGAGCTGCCTTCATCCTGTCCTGTATAATCCTAACACTCTCAACCATCTCAGTGATCATCTCAGGCCCTAGAATCACATGCTCACTAATATCACCTCAACATATCGGACTCCTACACTTGCGTCCGTACAATGCCTCAAACGGTGCCATCTGAATCGTAGCCTGATAACTGTTATTATAAGAGAACTCAATCAGATCTAACTTATCCTCCCAGCCTCCCTGAAATTGTAAGATACAAGCTCGTAACATGTCCTCAAGTATTTGATTTGTTCTTTCAGTCTGACCATCGGTAGCTGGATGAAATGCTGTGCTCATATTAAGTTTGGTTCCCAAAGCTGTCTGAAGTTTCTCCCAAAATATTGAAACAAATCTGGCATCCCTATCTGACACAATATCCTTAGGAACTCCATGAAGTCTTACCACATGATGTATATAAGCATCAGCAAGCTGCTTCTTCTTCCAAGTATCTTTCATCGGAATAAAATGTGCACACTTAGTCAGCCTATCAATTATCACCCAAATCATATTATTACCTCTCTGTGACCTTGGCAAACCAGCTACAAAATCCATGGAGATTGAACTCCACTTCCACTCGGGAACTTCTAAAGGTTGCAACTTCCCTTGAGGTCTCCTGTGTTCACTCTTAACCTTCTGACATATCAAGCATCGAGACACAAAATCTGCAATATGTTTCTTCATACCGGACCACCAAAATGTTAATTTCAAGTCTGCATACATTTTATCACCCCCGGGGTGAACAGAATACGGTGTTGCATGTGCCTCAGTCATTATTCTTTTCTTTATCTCCCAGTCGTTAGGCACACAAACTCTATCATGAACCTTAATCAATCCACTCTCGTCGCGCCGGAACATAGTAGGCTCATTCACTAACTTATCCTGCAAATACTTATCACCAACCTGCAATTCTCTAATCTCCCCTATCAAATCACTCTCAACAGACAACACATTAGACGGGGTTCCTGGCTTCGCCATTTGGATCGCAAAGTTCACAAACTCTTCCCTCAGCTTATCACGGGTCATCACTAACTGTATCGTATGGAGAGATTTCCTACTTAAGGCATCGGCCACCACATTAGCCTTTCCTTCATGATATTGGATCTCGACCTCGTAGTCCTTAATCAACTCTAACCACCTCCTCTGTCTCATATTAAGCTCCTTCTGAGTGAATATATATTTTAAGCTTTTGTGATCAGAGAAAACCTTAAAGGGTACACCAAATAAATAATGTCTCCAAATCTTCAAGGCAAAGACTACGGCTGCTAATTCTAAATCATGAGTGGGATAATTTTCTTCATAAGGTTTCAACTGCCTAGAAGCATAGGCAATCACTCTCCTATTCTGCATAAGAACACAACCTAACCCATTCTTAGATGCATCAGTATAGACTTCATAAGCTTCATTCCCATCCGGTAAAGCTAACACCGGAGCAGTGGTCAACTTCTCCTTCAAAATCTGAAACGACTCCTCACATCCCTCATCCCAATGAAATTTTGTTGCTTTCCTCATCAGTGTGGTCATTGGTCTAGCTATTTTAGAAAAATCTTTCACAAATCTCCTATAGTAACCAGCTAAACCCAAAAAGCTACGAATTTCAGTCACAGATTTCGGTCTAGGCCACTCCTTAACAGCTTTAATCTTAGCAGGATCTACCGATACCCCATCCTTAGATATAATATGCCCCAGAAAAGCTACTTGATCCAACCAGAACTCACATTTCGAAAATTTGGCATACAACTGTTTTTCTCTCAAGATACTCAAAACAATGCGTAAATGTTCCTCATGCTCATCCTCACTCCTCGAATAAATCAGTATGTCATCAATGAACACCACAACAAATTTATCCAGGTAAGTCCTAAAAGTTCGGTTCATCAAGTCCATAAACACAGCAGGTGCATTAGTCAACCCAAAAGGCATCACAGTAAACTCATAATGGCCATATCTAGTGGAAAATGCAGTCTTAGGGACATCCTCAGGTGTATGCTATCTTCAACTGATGGTACCCAGATCGCAAGTCTATTTTAGAGAAAACGGAAGCTCCCTTCAACTGGTCAAACAAATCATCAATCCTAGGTAAAGGATACCTATTCTTGATAGTAACTTGGTTCAATTCCCGATAATCAATACACAGCCTCAAAGTTCCATCTTTCTTCTTCACAAATAAAACAGGGGCACCCCAAGGCGACACACTGGGCCTAATATACCCTTTCTCCATCAATTCATCTAATTGTTTCTTAAGCTCTTGCATTTCTAATGGTGCCATTCGGTATGGTGATTTAGCAATTGGACTTGTTCCTGGCACTAGGTCGATTTTAAACTCAACTTCTCTAGCCGGCGGCATTCCAGGTATTTCCTCAGGAAACACATCAACAAACTCACTCACCACTGGAACTTCACTCAAGTCAGGATATTCCACCCTCAAATCTTTTACATGATACAAAATCAACTCAACTCCCCCAGATAAATGCTTTTTCACTTTCATAGCAGAAATAAGTTTCACTCTAGGACCCTTTACATGACCCCTATAAGATACCCTCACATTTTTAGGCCCCCTCAAGGAAACTTTACTCTGTGCACAATCAATATTAGCCCGGTGAGACCCGAGCCAATCCATCCCCAAGATCACTTCAAAGTGAGGTAACGGAAATTCTATCAGGTTTGCCTTAAAATCATGATCACCAATAAGCACAGACACATCCTTAAAAATTCTTTTACAGTTCACTAAGTCCCCAGACGGCATGGCAAAATCATAATCCACAATTTCACTAGATTCAACATTCATTTTATCCACAAACTTAGTTGAAATAAAAGAGTGAGATGCACCAGAATCAAACAGAACATGAGCTGAAATAGAATTCACAAGAAAGTTACCCAAAACGATGTCAGTATTTTCTGCTTCTTCTCTATTCATGACATAGAGCTTCCCAGTGGGCTTCTTAGTACTCTGTGCCCCATTCACTTGTCCTGCGGGCTTACTAGCTGCGGTAGTGTTGCCCTGAGTCGGAGTCGGGTTCTTATAAGTGTTATTAGATGCAGACCCACCATAACTCTGTGTTCTTCCCTGACCCTGAAATCGGTTACCCTGATTCACACTCACACTAGCGGATGGTGCACTACGGGGTCTTCCTGCCTTCTTATTAGTACATTCAAACTCACGGTGTCCCAACTTTCCACACCAGTGGCATGTCACCCTATTTCCCTGACAGTCAACTCCTGGGTGATCTCCCTTGCATATCTTGCAGTAATAGTGTCTGGTAAAGACTTGGCCTGACCCCTGACTCTTACCATTCCAGTTATTCCCTTCTTCTTTCACATTCCCGCCAAAAGATCGAGACTTATTCTGAGGGTTGTTGTTATTATGGAAATTTCCTCTCTTAGCTGCGGGGTCAGATTGACTCCCCTGATACTCCCTCTTTCTGGTCACACTGGATCCCAACTCAGCCTCCATTTTCTGGTTACTCCTCTCAATGTTCACAGCTCTAGCATAAATATCCCTCAATGAAGTGACACTACAAGAGTTAAAGTCATTGGCGACTGATTTTAGCTACTGACATCTGTCGCAAATAACAGACGTGCGACCGTCAGCAGTCGCTAAGCGACAGTGGCTACAGTTAGTCGCTGAATAGCGACTGATTTCAGTCGCTAAGAAAGCGCGCGACTGATATCAGTCGCTAAAGGCGGCATTAGCGACTGATTTAGCGACTGATATCAGTCGCTAAAACTTCAGTTAGCGACTGATTTCAGTCGCTAAATAGTGCGACGTGGCATCATTTAGCGACTGATATCAGTCGCTAAATATAAAACTTAGCTACTGATATCAGTCGCTACCGTGCCAGAAATAGGCCGATTCAATCTATTATTTTTCTAGCCAAAATCTGCACAATAAAACAAGGCAACAACCACAATACATCCCAAACATCATTCCAAACGTTATGCAAGCTTCATACTCCAAAATTGTCAACCAAGTACGCAAACGTCGTGAATACATACACTACATTAAAAGTGTTGTTACAAACAGTTTTTTCAACAAGCATTACTCCAACTACAAATTGTTTTCAATAAATCAACTCAGCCAACAGGAAAACTGGCGGACGCACCACTATTACCGCCGAAGGGGTCTCTAGGATCTGGGAATCGGGGAGTGGGGCCGGAGTTGCAGTTATATTGCTGCGTGTTTCTAAGACGCCGAATCTCTTCCAGAATTTGCAGGTTAATGGACTCCTGCGTCTTCAACCTCTCATTCTGCTCCTTCATCTGCTCGACCATAGCTGCCCGTTCCGCCCTCTCCTCTTGAATTTGAGCCCTCATCTCAGCCATCTCGAATGGCACACACTCGGTCGTCGTAGAATGGGCCCCCCGAACATTGGGTGGTGTCCAGTACAGGGAATGAGCGTTCCCCGTACCGTACACCGCTCCCTTGCGGTATCCCTCGGCGACTCTAAACCAAATTGTGCTCGGGTCCACACCTTCATTTTCGGGCGCTCTAGTGGCCGCCAAATACGATCTCTGAAAGAAATAGAAGTCATGATTAGGTTGATTGTTTGAAGGAAAAAAGTAACAAAGTATTGTGTTTGAAACTTACCCAAGTCTCCAAATCCTTCTTCGTGGCGAATGATCGACCGGTCTCATCGTCCCCCTTACTCTTCGATTCGAGAAATAGCTGAACAGGAGGAGGGAATTCTCCGGTTTTCTTCTTCGCCTGTTGACAGTACATGTAGATTATTCATTTATTTTTATAATGAAAACATTAAATAAGAATCCAATATAATAATCAAAGGAGACGAAAATACTAACGTTCATGGCCCGCTGGTGCATCGACTGCGACCCACCGTAGTGGGTGCGCTCCGCCTCTGTCTCGGGATCCCCTCCCCGCCTCTTGTTCTTCTTAGCCTGGACGGATCTCTTCAGGAACTTCGGGTCGGCTCGCGCTGTTTGGAACTGTTGGATCGCGTCACCTACAATTTATACACTTTGATATCAATAAATGTTTTGAATATATATACGACTTTCTGTTCAGGTACTAATACCAATTTAGTAATCGAACCTCTAAGTTTTTGCTGTAACTTTCCATCGTTTGCCAGCTTATACATCATGTCTTTGTATCTTACAGTTGCGACATCCATGTATCTGTCTCGAACAGCCACCTCGAGACCATCGTTGTAGAAGTGTTTTATCTGCAAGATAGTTTGTTGTCGTTGTATAAGTAATCTGTAAACAGTAACAGATAATTAATAAAAATCAGAAATTGGTGTACCTTGAAGTTGGCAAACCACTTCTCCCGTTGCCACAGAGGCAACTTAGTCCAGCTCGTGCAGTAAGTAGTCAAATCTTCCATGAAACTGTCCTTGACACCTGTCACCGTCGCACGAGTACGAAACCTACATGTAGGTATACACCAAAGAGTGAAATAAGATGATGTCTCACAAAAAAAAAGAAATACAATGTCTCACCATGTGCCCTCGGGGCCAATGATTAGGCGCCCGTCGTGTGTGTATTGCAGCCCTTCATCCTGGGGTGGCTGCGGTTGTTCTTGTTCCTGATCATTGCCATGCACCTCCTCGTCCTCCACTTCCTCTTGCCTGTTTTCTTCTTCGCCTTGCTGCTGCACCCGATCCCTGCTCCTGCTGCTGCCGCTGCTCGAACTTCCAAACCGCAACCTGCTGGCCAACGTCATATCTGCAGACATGTAATAGTTGAAAGTTAGGAACTGACATCATAATATTGAAATACACTCGAAAAAAAATCAAGGTTTGCAGATTACTATGTACACATAATATAACTTACTGAAACTATACACTACTAAAAATCATCGTCACTGTCGTTGTCATCTTCAACTTGCCTACTCGAATCGACGACATCCTCTTCCTCGACGTCATCTTCGTCCTCCTCGTCATTGACCTCTAAATCAGTGGTGTCATCCTCCTCCTCGACCATATCACTAGAAGCACCTTCCTCCTCCTCACTGCCTTCATCGTCTTCAAAATCTTCCCCCACATCCACCTCATTATTGTCATCGTCATCATTTGCAAAAAGATTCTCATCAACTGGAGACAATGTTGTACCACTAGAAATGACGTCCTCTTGGAAGAGGTCAGAGTCATAGTGCCCCCGTGGCTTAGTTTTGAACACCGCCCACCATTGGTTTACAGTTCTGTCGTTCTTTGTGGTTGGGTAAGGCGCAAAGTACACTTGGTGTGCTTGATGTGCAAGTATAAACGGATCGTACTTGGAGTATTTTTTGGTATGATTAACTTCAACTAGTTTGTACCTTTCATGTATTCTAGTACCTTGCACAGAGTTGTCCTTCCATTCGCATTTAAATACCACAGCTCTATACCCACGATCATTTCCAACATAACACAACTCGAAGATGTCCTCCAATAGACCGTAGTAATCTTCACCCTCAAGTGACGACACACTCACACCGAAATTACATCTACTCCTACTGCTACCATGGGCAAATGTATGAAAATTGTAACCATTGACCGAATACCGGTTCCAAGTTCTAACATTCCATAAAGGACCTAATGCTAGACTCCTAACCAAATCATCCTGAATATTCTCAGAAATTGCATGCTCCTTAAGCCATTTAGGAAACTGTTCCTCATGCTTATTCCAAATGTCATCAGCATTTAAATGTGGATTAGCAGCTACAAATTCTGTTACAAATTTTTTCTCGTACGGCTCCAAAACTTCACAATTTGATAGCAAGTACAGGTGAGCACGATTGTACTCCTTCTCATCTAATGTCCTCCACCCGCCAGCTGATGACGATCCCTCACCTTCCTTACTTTGAAAAAAGTCTGGTATGTTGGGGTCAATCGTCGTCTCTGGTGTTTCTAGGTTTAGATTCTTGGTTTTGGTGTTC
Source organism: Agrostemma githago (assembly GCA_958450325.1). Classification (NCBI taxonomy): domain Eukaryota; kingdom Viridiplantae; phylum Streptophyta; class Magnoliopsida; order Caryophyllales; family Caryophyllaceae; genus Agrostemma; species Agrostemma githago. The sequence continues at coordinate 71,494,459 of OY288247.1, read as the reverse complement.
ACTTCTTTCTCGAAATACAGAGAACAGAAGTTGGCTATCTCCTCTGTTAAGTAAGCATTACATATGGAGCCCTCAACCCTCGCCTTGTTACCAATTTTTTTCTTCAAATGGTTGAGAAATCTATGACAATCATCAAGCAATTATGTTATTATCAAATTACAGTGTCTAACGTTAGTTAGTGGATAAAATAAGTAAGTAGTTGAAAGTTCTCACCTCTCAAACGGGTACATCCATCTAAACTGTACCGGTCCTCCCACTTTAGCTTCGTAGGGCAAGTGGACCGGTAGATGCTCCATTGAGTTAAAGAAGGAGGGTGGGAAGATCATCTCAAGTTTGCATATTATCTGAGGAATTTGATCCTCCAAACGAGTCATGTCGTCATTTGTAACTGTCGACGAACACAAATCTCGAAAAAACTGAGATATCTCAGTGATAGGATTCCAAACACTTTCCGGCAGCATGTGCTTCAACGCCACAGGTAGTAACCGCTCCATGAACACGTGGCAGTCGTGACTCTTCAAGCCTTGGAGCTTCAGGTTCTTAATGTCCACACACCGACTAAAATCGGATGCATACCCATCAGGGAACTTCAGTTTCCCTACCCACTCTAACACGGCCTTTCTCTGAGCCTTATCAAGACTAAACAAGGCCCTAGGCTTGGACCCATCCCGCTTGATATGTAGTTTCGGACGGTCACAAATTTTTTTCAAATCTTTTCGGGATCCTACGGTGTCACATGTCTTACCCTCTACATCCATGACGGTGTGAATCAGTTGCTCAAAGAAATTCTTCTCAATATGCATCACGTCCAGATTATGTCGGAGTAATAAAGTACTCCAATATGGAAGGTCGAAGAAGATGCTTCTTTTAAACCAACCATTTTTCAATTTCTTAAGATCTTTGAACTCTTGATCGGTCCCGTCAACAGTAGATGGGAACTCTGAAATCACCTCCCAAATCTCATCACCTTGGAGACGAATCGGTGCCTCATCTAGCACCACCTCACCCTTCTTGAAAGCTCTCTTATTCTTCCTGTACATGTGACCCTCGGGTAGAAACTGTCTATGACAGTCAAACCAAATAATTTTGCTTGAATTACGTAGGTAGAATGCTTTACTTTCACTCATGCAACAAGGACAAGCTTTTTGGCCCGCCGTAGACCAACCGCTCAACATACCATACGCAGGAAAATCATTTATAGTCCACAAAAGCGATGCTCTAAGCTGAAAATTTTGTTTCAACGACACATCATATGTCTCCACCCCTACTTCCCACAAGTGTTTCAATTCCTCTATCACTGGTTGTAAGTAAACATCCAAGTGGTTTTTGGGATTTTTTGGGCCGGGAACAATGAGAGAAAGGAAGATGAACGGTGGTTTCAGACAAAGCCATGGGGGTAAGTTGTACGGTGTGACCATGACAGGCCAGCATGAGTATGACTTACCGAACTGACCGAAAGGGGCGAAACCATCGGTACACAGCCCAAGTCTGACATTACGGGGTTCCTCAGCAAATTCAGGGTAAATCCTATCAAACCGTTTCCACTCCTCCCCGTCACTAGGATGACACATCTTCCCCTCTACACGAGTTTCTTCTTGATGCCACCTCATTTGTTCGGCAATGGTTTTGGTTGCGTATAATTTTTGAAGTCTAGGGGCGATGGGAAAGTAGGTAAGTCGACTAAGTGATATAGGTTTTTTATGCCTCGCTACACTCTTCCCCTTCTTACCCCTCAAAACAATATTTCCATCTACAGTTTTGTATCTACCCTTCCCACATACCTTACATTCCTCAAGCATGGCATCGTCCTTCCAAAAAAGCATACATCCATCAGGACAAGCATCGATCTTTTGATGCGGAAGTTCAAGACCTTTAACTATTTTTTTGGTGTTGTAGAATGTTTTGGTCATAATGTTGTCTTTTGGGATGAGTTTCTCAATCAACGCAGCGATTCCGTCTACGCACCCAAAAGGTAGGTTATACTCACATTTAAGGGTCACTACCATAGACGCGACTTCTAACAATGTCACATCACACCCTCCATATAATGGCTTCTCCGCAGCCTCTAACATATCAAAAAAAGCTTTCGCTCGTGGGTTTGGCTCTTGTGGGGTTGGTTGGTCATCGTCGTTAGTGTACATGCTCTCATCATTAAACAAATTGCACTCAACCACATCAACAATCATTCCTCTCACCCCGCCCTCATTCTGATCCACCTTAGATTCCTCAAAATCAGACTTCTCACCATGACAAATCCAATAATAATAATTTGGGCTAAACCCATCTGAGATAATATGTTCTTTAATCAAAATACTATCCAAGAATTTGATGTTCTTACATTTCACACAAGGACACCTAAATCTACCATCTGACGCGTATTCGGGATGGGTTTCAGCGAACTCAAGAAAGCGATTAACACCATCTAAAAATTCCTTTGTGGGACGTCGTTTCTTATCGAATCTTTCCCCATACATCCATTTTCGTTCCTGTCTCTTCATTTTTTTATCTAAAAAATTTAAGACAATAACCACATACAAATTATTTTCTCTAAAGTAATTTACTAATATATATACACTAGTCAAATATTATGTAAAATTCTCAATTCACCTAAACATAGTACTATTTCCACCCAATTCGTCCATAATTACATCACCAAATCGGCATAATTGTATTTTAATTCCAAATTCCTAACACATCAAAACAACCCAATTCAATCCACTACTTAACCGCAAACCCTAATTTTATACTAACAATCTACCTAATTCAAATTGGGGAACCTATTGGGCGATTAAAATTCTAACTACACTAAATATTCCAACAACTAAGAAACTATCCAACCCAATAACTAATTTATTTAAATCGATAAAAACAGAAATTAACAAATAATTGAAATTAAATAAAGATAGATAAACATACCTTAAGGAAAATGAGAGAATTGAATAAAGAATGAAGAGGAAAGGAGGAGGGACGACTTTAGAGAGAGGGGGGAGCGAATTTTAGAGAGATAAAGTGAAATGAGGGAATGAATCGGGGGAGGGGGGGTGTTCGTTAATTTAAAAAAAATTACGACCTTTAGCGACTGATTTCGGTCGCTAATTCAGTCGCGCGCTTTTTTTTTTAGCGACCGATTTCAGTCGCTAAATCAGTCGCGCGCTTTTTTTTTTTAGCGACTGAAATCGGTCGCGAAATTTGTTTTTAGTGACCGATTTCGGTCGCTAAAAAAAATTGATATTTTAATTTTTCGTCTCCTCGTCCAGCTACTAATGTCGGTCGCGCGTTGAACTTTCAGTCGCTAAATTAGCGACTGAATCTATCAGTCGCGCGTGATTAGTAGCTACATGCAGTATTTCTTGTAGTGTGAAGGTCTCCCCAGCAAACCTACCCTTAATCTTCCAATTTAACTTATCCTCAAACCTTGCCGCTTTAATTCGCTCAGTCGGCACCAACTCCGTAGCGAATCTGCTGAGTTCAATGAATTTGTTATAGAAATCCTTCACACTCATCTCATCTGTCTGCTTTAGATCCCCAAATTCAGCCAGTTTCTGGTTCTTCACATGGTCGGGGAAAAATTCTTTCTCAAGTAAATCTTTAAGGTCATCCCAGTCCTTATCCTGAAGTATAACGGTACCGTTAGCATTTCTCACCCTCTTAGGTTTCATGAAATCATCTTTCACAGTCTGCCACCAGATATCTGCTTCCTCCTTCAAATAAAAGACAGCGATCCTAGCCTGGAATTCATGTGGGCACCCAACAACCAAGAATATTTTCTCTATCTCCCTAATCCAGTTATCTAACTCAGTAGGATCCCCTTTCCCAGTAAAAGACGGTGGCCTCTTCTTCTGTACCGCTTCAGACATCCCAACAACAGTAGGTGTAGGATCGTTTTCATTCTCAACCCTCTCATTCATATTCCGCGCAACCGTAGTCATTTGTTGCAGGCCTTCGACAAGAACTGTGTTTTGAGCTATAAGTTGCGTCACCATAGCAGCCATATCAGTATTGTTGTTTTCGTTTTCCCTTCGTGGAGGCATGGTTACTATATATATAAACAAGGTTTTATTAAGTACAAGCATAAGACCGTTCTATCACAAATAATATCACAAATAATAACATAAGTAGCATTCACAGTTCAGGTAAGGGTAATAGCACAAAATAATATCATATATATACAAATATGAATATATAAATCATGCGTATGCAATGCACCCAAACCACCCAACACTCTGTTTTTTTTTAATAAAGGTAAACGTTTTTTTTTTTTAAACCATTTCAAATTTTGCAAAACATTTTGGAAAACCTATAGCTCTGATACCAACTGTAACAGCCCTAAATTTTCTCAACCAAAATAATAAACCAAAAACGGAAAACTCAAAGCTGTTACTCCACACTTAGCTTACCGAGCCAAGTGCAAGGAAAAGGATAAATAATAAATAAATAAAATAGAAATTTATAGCTAATTAAATTGAAAACGTTGCAGCGGAAGTCTTAAGTCTTACAAAATCCAAAACGGTTTAAAACGATAGTAACCAATAAATCCAATAACAATATAAATAGTTTGGTAAATAATAAAAAGTTCTTCCTCGCTCAGCATAACCCGATACCAGAATGCACCCATGCAGCAAATCACGTGTACCTATCAGCTGTACCCAAAACACAAATAGGTACAGGTTCCAGCGGGGGAACGACCCAAAACAAAAGGACGTCAGCAAAGCTGAGTAAAAATATAATAATACAATAAATCGTGAAATAATAATAATAACAATAATAATAATAATAATTTATAGTAAACTGAAATCGGAGTTAAAATCACCATTTAAATACCAAAATACCATAAAAGAGTAGTCAAAACCAAATCAACCAAAATATATATATATTTTTCGCAACCTGTGTGCCAAGGTCCTACCCTTGCACGGTCTAGAGGTAACCACCTGTGCTTAGCTAGACTCATAATAGTGCGCACCTCTCACATTTGGACAGCCAGTAGGATGAAACTGCCAAAGGAGAAAGTCTAACTCCCTAGCGAGTGAGGGCCGGACAATCCTCACTCAAAAATAGTTTCGGGACAAAGTCCCAGGAACGTCTTAGACGCACCTTAAAACCGTCTAGACCAACAGAACTCCCAGAGTCTGTTATAAGTTACTAAAAATTTTACCAAAATAATACCAATATGTGAGTCGTGTCACAAAGTTCAATATCCAAACATTACGAGTATTATAAAAATATTAACGATCGACGAAATAATTTACAAAACCGTTATAAAAATATATTTTGATCCGAACATGCTCTTTACTTAAAAGTGAAAAGGGTAAAACGTCCTTACCTCTCAAGACGGACAAACTCAGCTATTATTAGTCCAAGAATTCTTTCTCCTCGAACCCACAAGCTACAAATAATATAAACCGGTTCAATGAATTAAACGAATAACGTTAAGACGGACCAAATGATAACTCGTGATTTTACTCGTTTTTGCCCCATATTTCTACTCTTATTCGATCAATTTTATAACCCGATTTGTTAGTAATTAGTCATTTTACGTTTATTTAGCTTATTAGTCGAGTTTAATTTAGTTATTGTCATTTTATGTTATTTCTCGGGATTTTGGTACTGTGCCTCGATATTTGATTTTGTAGGTACCGAAGAGAACCGAGACGATAAAGACGGAACAAAACGGATCAAAACAACAGCTATTGAATCATGATGAGGATTGGGCCCAAACACAAAATAAGGCACCCAGCCCACCAAAGAAGAAGAAAAGAAGGGCAGTAGAATTAGAATAGGAGAATGAGAGGAGGGAGAAGACAGCAGGAGTAGCAGTAGAGAAATAGACAGAGAGGATAGTTAAGAATAGACAGAGAGGATAGTTAAGAGTAGACAGTAGAAGTAGCAGTAGAGCACGCAGCAGCAGGCAGTCCTCTTCCCCCTTTTTTATTTTATTTTATTTTAATTTTAGTTTTAATTAATTTACTAAGTTAATCTAATCATTTCTTTTTTCAACATCCAAGTTCTTATTTCTAGCAATTCCTTGGTACAATTCTCATCTCTTTTATTTATTTATTGTTTATCTTTATGTTTTGGGTTTATGTTTAATTTATTGTTAATTAGCTCAAAGTTTGTGTCTTTATAATTAATTGTGTTTGTTTTGTATGTTTATACTTGAGATTAGTATGTGTAGATGATAGTGGAATTAGTTTAATCATATTAGATTAGTCAAAGCTTCTTTCTTTTTTTATTTCTTTATGTTTAGTATTATGTCTAGAATTAGTATTAGTATTTGTATTAGTATAATTGTGTTTTTATTAGTTAGTCTTATCTAGTTTAATCTCATTCTTATTAATCGTTCCGCGTAGCTACTTTGTAATCCGAGACCGAACTAGTACTCATTCCCGATCTCTCTGTGGATTCGACCCGACTTACCCTTGCTATTTTAGTATAGGTTAGTTGGTTTATTTGGTGGTAGGATTGGCGACAAAATCCGACTATCAAAATGGCGCCGTTGCCGGGGAGATCATTGGTTTGATATTAGTTTACTTTTAGATTTATTAGACTACGCTTGGTTACTTGTTACCTGCTTTTTGTTGCATGCTTGTGTGTTGCATTGCCTCTTATCTTGTGACTTGTCTCTTGGTAGTCACTCTTTTGTGCACACATGACGATGCCTAGCATACGTGACCTTACTAGACCCAACCCTACTCATGTTAACCGGCCTATTAATATTGGGGTTGTGGAAGCGGCTTATGCATTTGATGTAGGTCTTATTGAGTTGATTCGACGAGATGTCTTTTGTGGTTTAGAGAGTGATGAACCAATTGACCATTTAGAGACATTTGAGGCGAATTGTTCTCTAGTTAGAATGGAGGGAGTATCGGACCAAGCCACCAAACTCATACTTTTCCTCTTTAGTCTCAAGGGTGAAGCTAGGAAATGGTTATACTCTCACCCTTCTTCTACCTTTTGCACTTGGGATGACTTAGCTCAAGCCTTTTTAAACAAATTCTACCCTCCCTCTAAAACCGCCAAAAGAATTCGTGCAATCTATAATTTTCAACAAGGCGAGGAAGAGACTTTGAGTGAGACTTGGGGTAGATTTAAAGGTTTGTTGAGAGCTTGTCCCCACCATGGTATTTCACCTTGCCAAATCATGCTTATTTTCTTTGATAATTTGCTTCCTTCTCTTAGAAACCTAGTGAATATATCATCCGGAGGAGCATTTGATGAGTTGAGTGTTGATGAGGCTAGAGCTTTAATTGAGGCCATGGCTAGTGCCGATGAGAATCGAAATTCTATTTGGGCATTTAAGAGAGGACCACAAGCTAAAGTTGAACTTAATGACTATTCTATGTTTGAGGCTTTTGGTGAAAATGTGGAATCTTCTTCTCTTGTGGATGTGCCTTATGTTCGATCTCATGTTGATTATCATCATCTTCCCTTTCCCCATGAGAATGTGAATGATTATGATATGCTTATGGATGATGATGATTTTGTTGATGAGAATGTTGGGGATGTTGAGAACATTGGAGTAGTTGGGGATAAATGGGATGTTGATATTGATTTCTTTGAGGAGCCCATTTTGGAGAAATTTGAGTCTTTATCTTGTATTGAGGATGAATATCTTTCATCCATTGATTATGTAGACTTTGTTTCACTAGTACAAAAAGCACTTGTGGTTTCGGTTAAAAGGGACATAAGGCTACGGTTAAGTGGGCGTAGTAAATCAAGGCGTAGCATTAAGTCTATGAATTGTGGCTTCGGTTATGATCCGAAGCAAAAAAGATTTATGGCAACGGTTATTTATAGGAAACCGAAGCCAAAAACATAGTAAAGACTTCGGTTCTTAAGCTAAACCGAAGCAAAAAGTAGGTTAAAGCTTCGGTTGTAAAGAGAAACGATGCTAAAAGTTGGAAAAGGCTCACCAATGTGAGGGAGAGGCTTCGGTTTTTACCATAAAACCGAAGCCAAAAGTCAATTAAAGGCTTCAGTTTTCAGTATAGAACCGAAGCCATTTCCATATTAAAAAATCAAAAAAAAATATATACAAAAAAATTAATACTATATTTTTTAGATATCCTTCATGACTAATATTATTTACAAAAACATTCATCTATAGTAGTAATTAAAAGCACTCATACAAAATTTTTAACACTTTAAAATAATATTCCAATATGTGCCAGCTATGGGTGCATCGGAAGAAGTATAGCATCGATCGTCCATGTAGCATGCAACATCGTCATTTGAGGATACATGCATAGAATAGTATAACATTGATCAAAATAAGGTCAGCCTTGTCAAGCAACGAACAAAAGTGTGCACCGCCGACAACCAATGGCCTACAAATGACAACAAATAGTAGCTCAGTAACAAAAGATATACATGAGGTAGAAATCATTCCATTAGTAGTTTCTGGAATAAGATCTCGTCGGCTATGTTAGAGAAATACGAAGCAACCACTTTAAATTTACAAGCAATACACATCAAAGAAACAGTTAAACTTTACATTTCAGTCTATTAATTCTAGTAGTGAAAACGGTAAATTCTAGTGCACAGGATCACAAAGTACCATCAACTAATCACAATTTTTATAACTTCATTTAGAACCACACTAGTAAAATTATAAAAGTAATGACAACCACGCACAATATAAAAAATATAAAAAGAGTCAATCACCCATGTTGTTTAGTCAGTCATATACTAATGTCATTGGTTTGGTATTAACATATTTAAAAAAGGAAAAGTCATCGGGTAAGCTAGAGTATAGACGAAGTTGACCAAGAACATAAACCCGTATTTGACCTGAAATTTGACTTGTATAAAACCCATATTTTTAAACCTGAAATACATCCGACCTATATTTCATCTGAAAACTAGAAGCCTGACCACCCGATACATTTGACAGTTGTAGGTGTGAGGCTAGAAAAGTTATATCAGGAAACATGAGCTTACCTCTCTACGGTGACGATTGTTCAAGGAATGAACATCAAGCTTTTTATTATGTTGTGGCATCAACATTGATGCATGTGATGGTCGGTCTTCAATTTTCTTCACAAAAAAAAATATAGTACGAATACAGAAGCCAATATGAGGCCTGATAGCATAAGAGCATTCATCTCTGTGCCAAAGAAATTGCACTCACAAAAAAGTCAACTGCATCCATGCAGTAGATAGAACATCACGTGAGTAATTGAGAAAGAACACAGGTGTAGATACGTTCATAATAGACATACCCTATCCTTTCTATTATAGTACCCGAGGATCTGGAGGGGTTTTATTTTGTCTCGAAATCTACAATTTGGGGAGAATCAATAGCTTCTTTTTCGTGTTCGAAATCTCGCTTATCAAACTGGGGGGGAGGGGGAGGGGTCTGTTTAATGAAGCGCATGAGTGCCCTACCCACGTCCGTGTGTTGATGAGTGTTTTGACAATATCGAAGAGTCTGGGCAACATAGCATTTTTGTTTGTATAAGCAATATACAACAAGCTTACACCAGCTATTGGCAATAGACATAATGCCTTAATAACCAGGATCAACGAACAAAAGAAGCTTGAAATAGAGGGCTGAGGATTGTGATGTCCCCAGCTGTTGGCAATAGACATAATGCCTTAATAACCAGGATCAACAAGCAAAAGAAGCTTGAAATAGAGGGCTGAGGATTTTGATGTCCAACAAATTGCAAAATGTGTCAGAATGAGAAATCAACAACTACCTTCTTCCATTCAGCAGCAAATTGTGCCGAAAGAAACAACAACATACGCCCTCCACCTTTGACCCCATTTCATGTTGCTCAAACTTGAATGCTATACTTTGACCATCTTTACCCAATTTACGCACTCCCTCCTATTTTATGTTTTTTCCCATATTTCCTTACTGAGCATGATCACTTTTTCTCCATGTTTCTTTTTTGGACATATAATTGCACAACGATGGACAAGAATACACTCAATACACACCCCTTCACAAATGACAAGTTGACAACACATTCCCTCAATATCTCATCCATCGTCTATTAGAATAATCAAAATAAAACACACAATGATCTGGGCTTTGGACCACCTGGCCACGATAATGATGTGAAGCATTTTGAGATGAACACCTAAATTTTGTAACTGGCTTCAACCCCTGGCTTAAAACTTGTAACCAACAACAAGAACATGAATAAATACGAAGCAACAACTATTAATTTCAATTTGGGAACCGCAAACAAGAGAGAAAATTTAATAATAAGGACAAAATCCTCGTTGGCTAAAAATGAACTTTCTAGCCACCAACATTCAAACTAATGTCTGAGTGTCAAGTAAAGTGCATAGTAACGTAAGATGATAAGACGAGTTGGTGTAAGACACATAACTATAAGTTTCAGATATGTTTTTCAAGATAAGGAAAAAGATATAGACATATTCTTACATCTTTCTGTGTAAAACATTAATCGGCATCCGCCTTATCATATATTCCTGATGTACGCTAATATAAAAAAATTTAGACCGTATATAAAGAAATAAAAAGGCAAACAGAAATCAATCAAATATGGAATAGATTTTAGTATTTATTCCATCATCTCCATAATCCTTTATCTTTTGAATCAATTGCAGCGAGGCCACCGTTCAATTACAATGAACACTACTAAGACAAAGCAATAAAAATGAAATTCGAATCAATTACAGCTACAACAAAGAGAATTGGAAGGAACAAAGCAAAATAAGAAGTAGAACCTCAAAAGTAGCAACCCTGCTACAAAGAGTAAACAAGCCTGCATCTATCTCGAATCTTTGGTCTGTATACGTTTTATTAAGTTAAAGAGAACAACAGTATTGCACCATCCAAAACAACAGCTATTAAATGACTATTACAATTTACAAGTACGGAGTACAGTTAGATTAACAACAAAAAATTTAATCAACAAAAAAGATTTAGAACAAAGTCAACCATCATCTAAATGGAATCAATTGACAAAGACTACAAAAGAATCAATTAACAAGTACAATTAAAATCATACCATAGCAAGAAGCTCAGAAATATTAAGTCCAAAAAAACAGAATAGGAGACGACCATGGAATAAGAAGCTCTAGTATTCAAAAACCTAACAGGAAATCGATTCTAATGAGGGAACATATTGATATTGTTTTAGTGGAGGGAAATCGATTTGCCCTAGTCGATTGCTAAAACGAAGAGCGAAAATCACCTGGCAGCGACGATGACGGTTTGGAATGAAAGACGAGAACTGCTGAGTGGGTCGACGAACGGGGATAGCTAGATAAGGTAGCAGGTATGCATAGGTAAATCGGGTGATAGTGGTGCGGGGTGAATGATGGGGGTTCACTAGAATAAATCTGTAGAAGGTGAACTGGAGATTAGGATGAATGATGAGGGTTAATGAAAATGAATTGAGGACAAGATATGGGCAAAGATTTAATAGGGGCCTAGATCCGTTTCTTTGATTGGCGAGTATGGAGTTTTCCAGTTCGCACGTCAATGTCAAGTTTTTTTAGGGTAAGGGTTCTGCGATTTACAATGGAGAAATGAAAGGAAAAAAAAGAAAAAAGAAAAAAAAAGAGTAACGAGAGATTGGGGACGGCCTTTATAAATGTGTTTGACTTAGCTTCTATCTGGAACCGTAGCCATTTGTTTTTGGCTGTGGTTGTTAAAAACAGCCTAAAACTAACGAGAGATTGGGGACGGCCTTTATAAATGTGTTTGACTTAGCTTCTATCTGGAACCGTAGCCATTTGTTTTTGGCTTTGGTTGTTAAAAACAGCCTAAAACTTTTATATATACTGTTGGCTTCAGTTTTGCTAGGGGACCGTAACCATTTATTTTTGGCTTCGGTTGTATAAAAGCAACCGTAGCCATTTTATAAATCCTATTCTATCCATATAAAAGGCTACGGTTATTAACCACAACCGAAGCCTTTTCTATTAGCCAAAGCTACTTTTTCTACTAGTGTTTCTCTTACCCCTTTATTTGAGGCCATGTATGTTGATGAGAATTTTGACAATCCTATCTTTGAGGCCGATGTTCCATGCTTGTCATTAGAGGTTGGCTTAGTGAAGTGTCTTAAGGATGAGTTGGACAACAATTACATCATTGATAATTTCAAAGGTTTTAATCCACCTCTTAAGACTTTCAAAACAAGTGCCAAGTACTTTGATGAATTAGAAATTTTTGGGTTTCTTACCTTTTCTCTTAAGCATCCCATTCATCCTTCTACCTCTTCTTTCTATCTTATTTGGTCATGTTTATCCACTAAGATGCCTTATGACCACTTTAATGAGGATTGGTCTACCTCGTTCGACAAATTAATGAGATCCTTGGTGGGCACTAAGTAGATAAGAGTGATTTGTAGGTTTGGCGGTTTCCTTAAAACCGCGCTTCTTGGGAGGCACCCCAAGTTTGTTGTATATATTTATGTTTTTGTTTGTTTGTTTGTGTTTTTGTTTGTAGGTATCTCTAGTAAGGAACCACAATGTAGCAAGATGGATTAGAGACATGAAATCGATCAAGTGTGGGGAAGACTTATACTCTCAAAGGTATTTTCTTACCCTCCCTTTCCCTCCCTAGTTTTGAACATTGAGGACAATGTTCGTTTCAAGTGTGGGGAGGTATATTTTAGATTGACGATTTGTGTTGTGCTTGAGGATATTGTGGTTGTTACTCTTGTTGGAGGATACTTTGGTGGTGTATTTGTTGTAAATATGTGTTGTTGTGGGATTGTAGCTTGTGTCGATTGTTTTGTTGTTTTATTTTCTTGTCTTTGTGATTTTTGTCGTTTTTGTGTTTTTCTTTTGAAAAATTGAAAATTTTGAAAAAATCCTAAAAAGTGAAAAAATGAAAAATTCCAAAAAGATTTTTGTTTTTCGGTTCACTTGTTTTCCTTGATAGTATAGATTTTCTATTACTTATTGGTTGTCTCTTATTATTATATATTGATTGTCCTCCTATTATAAGTCGCTCGGGATGTGTCCTTCACTCGTTTCCACCTTTCATCTCCCGTGTCGTGATTTTGGCATTGCATATTTGTCTAGGTGACTATTTATCCAAGTGACTATCTATCATTTTTTTCGATCCTTATCCCACAAAAATACTCACAAAATAAGAGATATCTTCCACCCAAAAAGAGCTCAAACATCAAATATGAGAAACAAAGAAAAATTCTCAAAAACTCAAAAAGAAAAAAAATAAGGGGGAGAAGAAGAAATGAAAAAAAAAGAAAAAAAAAGTGAAAAATGAAAAAGAAAGAAAAATGAAAAAGAAGAAAAAAGAAAAAGAAAAAGAAAAGAAAGACGATTCCTCTCCCGAGTATTTTTGTTTATCCATATCTTCCATTTTGGATCGTTTCATGTCACTTGGGTGATTAGGACGACCCTAACCCTTTGTTTATTCAAGGGGTCGAGACTTGTATGCATTAGTCAATAACTCCATGAGAAACCTCTTCCCATCTCCGTCTCACATCCCGACATAGCATGGACCGAGGCCAAGAAATATGTAATAATAATTTTTGCAACCGATTTAGTAATTTTAACATTCATATTCTATATTTCAGTTGGATTTTAGGATCGTGACTTTTGATTTGGGAGACTTGTGACTCGTTTGTTTATATTTGCTTATATTCGTTTTTGTATATTTTGTGTTCTTGTTTTCCATGATTTTACTTATGGGTCGTAGTTTGTCTTTTGAGCTTACTCGAGGACGAGTAAGAGTTAAGTGTGGGAAGTTTGATAACTCGTGATTTTACTCGTTTTTGCCCCATATTTCTACTCTTATTCGATCAATTTTATAACCCGATTTGTTAGTAATTAGTCATTTTACGTTTATTTAGCTTATTAGTCGAGTTTAGTTTAGTTATTGTCATTTTATGTTATTTCTCGGGATTTTGGTACTGTGCCTCGATATTTGATTTTGTAGGTACCGAAGAGAACCGAGACGATAAAGACGGAACAAAACGGATCAAAACAACAGCTATTGAATCATGATGAGGATTGGGCCCAAACACAAAATAAGGCACCCAGCCCACCAAAGAAGAAGAAAAGAAGGGCAGTAGAATTAGAATAGGAGAATGAGAGGAGGGAGAAGACAGCAGGAGTAGCAGTAGAGAAATAGACAGAGAGGATAGTTAAGAGTAGACAGTAGAAGTAGCAGTAGAGCACGCAGCAGCAGGCAGTCCTCTTCCCCCTTTTTTATTTTATTTTATTTTAATTTTAGTTTTAATTAATTTACTAAGTTAATCTAATCATTTCTTTTTTCAACATCCAAGTTCTTATTTCTAGCAATTCCTTGGTACAATTCTCATCTCTTTTATTTATTTATTGTTTATCTTTATGTTTTGGGTTTATGTTTAATTTATTGTTAATTAGCTCAAAGTTTGTGTCTTTATAATTAATTGTGTTTGTTTTGTATGTTTATACTTGAGATTAGTATGTGTAGATGATAGTGGAATTAGTTTAATCATATTAGATTAGTCAAAGCTTCTTTCTTTTTTTATTTCTTTATGTTTAGTATTATGTCTAGAATTAGTATTAGTATTTGTATTAGTATAATTGTGTTTTTATTAGTTAGTCTTATCTAGTTTAATCTCATTCTTATTAATCGTTCCGCGTAGCTACTTTGTAATCCGAGACCGAACTAGTACTCATTCCCGATCTCTCTGTGGATTCGACCCGACTTACCCTTGCTATTTTAGTATAGGTTAGTTGGTTTATTTGGTGGTAGGATTGGCGACAAAATCCGACTATCACCAAACTTACGCACCAACTTATTACTATAACTCGTCCGAATTCTCGTATCGTAAGTAAACCCAAATAGACTTATCTCAGGACTATAAGAACTCTAAATATATTACTCCCTCCATCAAATCCGTATATATCCGGTTAATACTCTACAGTATACACAAATATGAATTTATCTATATGTCCAAGTGCTCTCTCTCAAAAGAATACAATTACCCCTGTCACTCCATTGCCTTTCTTAATTATAGATACCAAACGTCTAGCACCAATTTTTTACACAGCCTTACTATTGATCATAAGCTATTAAGTAATTGCCCTAATCATCATCTAAACTGAGTCATACCTCCCAACAGAAACCCACAATTAGTCGAATCCCAGATATCGTCAAGTACGACACTTTTCTTTTCCGTCAATAACTCACAACTAAGGACAGTAGGATTCCACCCAAACTATATTTACACCAAACCCATGTATTTTAATCAGATTTAGTGTAGCTTATAAGGCCTACTCACAAAACTCGGTTTTTACATATAAAAAGGAAAACGAATAAAAGGCCTTTAATAAAATCGGTACTTACAGTTTTATGAAGAATGATTAAACACGTGTTGGTGTAAAAAAAAAAAAAAAAAGGATCAAGACTCGATTTTTCCCACGACAGACTGAAAAATTGAAGAGGAGACAAAGGAAGGAGGAAGTGGCGCCGTACAAAACAATGAAGGGGATAGTGTGTGTTTAATTGAAAAGAGAGGGTACAGGTGGGTTTAACTATTTAAGTAGAATTTGCTAGGTTTTTGTTTGAAAATAATTTGTGTTTGACCCAAAATCTAACCCGATACCAAGTCAGTTTATACTTAACGCTCAACTTTTAAAACCAAAATCATTTTATTATAAGAAGGCACAAATAAAATACCTTAATTTTTTTATAACGACATTGAAAATATTTTTCCAACTTAAACCCGATTCAAATAAAATAGACCAGTAACGCCTTATAATTGACTCGAAAAATAACGGGGTGTTATATTTGGTACGTACTTTAGGACGACAGGCGTTGTCTTTATCATCTTTCGTTGTCTTTTTACAAGGACAAAAGAAAACGTGCATTGGTAATTGTGAAAAAGTAAACTCAAACAATCAAATGGGAAGGAGGGGTATCAAACTAGAACTATGTGCAAGATCATGAGAGTTTAGGTACGGTGATACAATTGAGGTCAGTTCTCGGTTTACTATTTGTCAAAATAGCGAAAGTTCATTCTTTTGGAGATTATTTCATCAGATCTATAGATTTCTTCGCGAAAGATTGTATCATTAATAAACAACGATATATAGAAGGCTATACAGAAACCCTTTATTCTAATAGTGATCTTTGTCACAAAGGTGTTTTTTTAACAAATCTGTATTCAATTCAATTTGACATCATTTGTAGAAACCGAATGATTTATTATTAATGTTATTGATCTTCACTTGAAAAAAAGAAAAAGACTAGAAAAGAATTGCCAAAAAATTTCATCATACAACCCAGAGGCGGATGCAGGATTTTACGTAAGGGGGGCACGATAATTTTTTTTATATATATTTCATATTTTGAATTTTATTTTCTGAAATTATGTCGTACAACAAAAAAATAGTTGAAATTAGTGTTATTTAATTATGTACTCCGTAATATTTAAGTAAACAATACTTATCATATGCATGAAATCTTATGTAGCTTGATTGTTTATGAATGTGTTCTTTGGTTAATGAATTCAAGGGTTAGATTCCCCTTGAAAATATGTTTTAGCTAATAAATTAATATTAATCCTAACTAGCATACAATAAAGTATTGTTTACTTAAATATTGGGTTCGATTCCCCTTGAAACTATGTTTTAGTAAAGGGAATAAATTAATCCTAACTAGATTAAATAGAATCAAGGGGATTTGAATCCTGATCTCTTACCTAACAGAAAGCATCATCAACCACTACATTATTAGAATCATGATTGAAAGAGTAACAATAAGTATATATTTTTGGAACTTGGGGGCTAGGTTGCACGGACACTCCTCCAACCCGTCGTGTAGTGTCAGACACCCGTGTTGGACACCGATACACGTCGGACACACAACAATACGTCTCGGACACCTGAAAAACCGTGTCCGGTTTTTTAAATTTATGTTATTTTGAGACGTGTCGTGTCGGGCACGTTTCATGTTATTTTGAGACGTGTCGGCCACGATTCATACTATTTGGAGACTCATCGGACACACTTAGCGTTTGTTTATAAATTTGGGGATTTTAATAAAACAACAATATTATATGTTTAATGGGGTTACTTATACTATAAACATTCTACTTAACAATAAATAAATAAATTATTATTATTTTACAGTATTATAGCTGTTTGAGCTTTTTAAGATTTGATTTTAACTTTGAATTTATAAGACTTTAATTTTTGTTTCGTTATTTTACGATAATTGCGATACTTTAAGTAACCTAACCTATATTTTAGGTATAAAAATCTTCAAATTTTCTTTGTTTAAATACCTATATTTTAGGTATAAAAATCTTCAAATTTTCTTTGTTTAAATATGTATATTGATTTTTTTTTCTGCCGTGTTCGTGTCCTATAAATTTTCGAATGCTGTGTCCCATGTCCGATACATCTTCATGTGTGTGTCCATGTCTGTGCAACCTGGCTTGGAGTACGCCTACCCCAGATCCGGCCATGATACAACCTAGGCAATGAGTTATCTCACATATTTGAGAATAAAGAATTTGCCTCCACATTTACACCACAAATCACGTGGTATAGTACATTATGTGATTCATGTCATCATTCCTAGAGGTGGCAATCGGATGGGGCGGATCGGGTTCGAGTCGAGCAGTCTCGGGCTCGGATTACCAAACTATCGGATTTTTTCGGCTCATTTGAATTAGCGGGTCGATTCGGATTCAGTCGGGTAGTTTCGAGTCATGATATTGTACGGATATCGGGTTAGAACGGCTAAGTCTTGGTCGGATTGCGGTTGTTTTAGGAACGGGTTCGTTCGGATAATATGTCATGTAGTAGTAGTTTATGTCAAATGAACACGAAATTCAAATTAATCTTAACCGAGTTAACCCGATATCAAATAAAAATACTCCGTATACACATATAATAAATTATTTGTTTCGTATAATTCCATGTAAGTAAACTTTATACTCCATGTTATAAAACATACGGAATCATACGAGCCGCTTGTTAGTTACTACGTATACCAAACATGACAATCCCACATTCACCCCATGTTCCCATGTTTATATTATTTAACTTCCAACTTGCGTGTCTTCAATTAATGAAGTATGAATCTATTTTGCTTGTACTCTGTACATAGGAATTCACTATGGGTCACTTGATTGGTTATATGGTTACTTATTTTTTGGATAATTTTTTTATTACTTTAGTTGGATTTGGATCGGGTATTTTCGGGTACGTTTATTTCGGGTAATTTTCGGTTATTCGAGTCAGATTTGGGTCGGGTATTTTCTTGTCGAGTTTAACCGACTCGGTTGTTACCGAATTCGGAATTTATCGGTTATCGGATATAATCAGTTATCGGATTGAGTCAAATCAAACCAGGTCGGTTTCGGTCACTAAGATATTTCAGTATTGTCGATTGTCGAACGGGTTCGATCTCGGGTGAGCCGGATCGGTTTTGTCGAGTCGGATCGGGTTTTGCCAGGTCTAATCATTCCCAGTTCCAACAGCTCCTTCTGCTTCGTAAATAAATGACCACTTTCAAATCAACTCCAACTCAAACACAATCAAATAGGAGTAATCAATTCATTCATCACTGAAGAAAGAATCCATCATATTCATCCATGGCAAAACTACCCAATCCGATCATGATAATCTATATTCTCTATCAAATCCCCCTTCTTCTTTGCCAAAAACCAACACAAGAATCCCTAATTTCTTGCCTACAAGCTCACAAACTCACAAACTTCTCCACACAATCTTCACCTAATTTCCACCGCCTCCTTACATTCTCTCTGCAGAACCTAAGAGCGAACAGATTCCCCCAACCACACGCACTAATCTTGCCCGAAACCAAGGAGCACCTCATCAGCACCGTACTTTGCTGCAGGACTTCATTTCTCGATATCAAAATCAGAGGTGGGGGCCACAGCTACGAGGCTCTCTCCTCCACGCCACGTGTCACCAGCACCACTCCATTCGTCATCATCGACATGGCCAACCTCAACCGCGTACTCGTCGATATCGAGTCAGAGACGGCGTGGGTGGAGGGTGGGGCCACACTGGGTGAGTTATACTCTGCTGTCGCTGAGAAAGGTAGCGGGTACGGGTTCCCAGCAGGTGTAGGCCCCACTGTCGGGGTAAGTGGGCATTTCTCCGGGGGTGGGATCGGGTTGATGAGCCGAAAGTACGGGCTGTCCGCGGATAATGTGGTGGATATTGGGTTAATTGATGCGGAGGGACGGGACTTGGACCGGGCGGGAATGGGGGAGGATGTGTTTTGGGCGGTCCGGGGTGGGGGTGGTGGGAATTTTGGGGTGGTCTATAAATGGAAGGTTCAATTGGTTAAAGTACCTCAAAGGGTGACTTGTTTTAAAGTCACAAAACAGGGCAAAACTAATCATGAGTTGGCTAAGTTGATATATAAGTGGCAATTGATTGCACCAAAACTAGAGGATGAGTTTTATCTATCCATTTATCTAACCAGTGGATCACACAAACAAGTGTACCTTACATTCATAGGGTTTTACCTTGGTTCAAAGACGGACGCAGTGTCGATTCAAAACCAAAGATTTCCGGAGTTGAGTATTGAAGAAGAAGAGTATTTAGAAATGAGTTGGATTGAATCCGTCCTATATTTCTCCGGGCTTCCAGTGGGGAGTACCATCCATGACTTAAAATCACGGTATTTTGTGGGTAAGTCTTGTATCAAGACTAAGTCGGACTATGTTAGGGAGGCTGTCTCGGTGGAGGGGCTAGAAGGTATGCTTGAAATGATGGGGTTGGAGCCGAATGGACTTGTTATATTGGACCTGTATGGCGGAATCATGGATCGAATTCAAAGTGATGCGATTCCTTTTCCGCATAGGAAAGGGAACTTGTATAATATTTTGTACGTAGCGTTTTGGAGGGAGGACGACGATGATGAAGAACGGTATCTGAGTTGGGTGAGGAGGTTTTACGAGTACATGACGCCTTATGTGACCGCGGCTCCTAGAGGTGCTTATGTGAACTATGTGGACCTTGATCTTGGTACCATGGATTCAGCGGATGACGGTGATGTTGTGGAGAAGGCAAGGAAATGGGGGGAGAAGTATTATTTAGGGAATTACGAGAGGTTGGTAAAGGCCAAGACCATTATTGATCCTAACAATGTATTCAATCATATACAGGGGATATACCCTCATAATTTACAAGCTCATCATCATAATGAGCTGTAACTCGGTGAGTTTTTCGAGTTTTGTTGTATGGTTTACAAACTTACTGTGGATTTACTATTTGTTCGAAACAAGTGTCATGACTCTACAACTAGGGATGTCAACGGGTCGGTTTCGGGTCGGGTGGAGCCTCACCCGAATCCGCATACTCCACCCGATCCATCCGTCACCCGATTAACTCACCACCCGGATCCAATCCATCCATCATCCGCGGGTGATTCGGGTGCTTAGCGGATGAAAAATATTTTTTTAAAATACAATAACAAATATACAAATTATAAGATGCGTAAAGTTTTTTGGGATTTTTTGGTGGTCGGAAATTAAGACGGGGAAAGAAAATCTAAAATGGTGGCCGCCAAAGTGATTACGGAAAATATTTTCTCAGGGTTCTAAGAAAAAAAAGGATAATGAGTATAAAAATAGAGTGAAATTAATTATTTTTTTTATATATTCATATAATTTTTTAAAAAAATCTATAAACGGGTGGACGGATCGGGTGACGAGTGAAAAATCTCCACCCGAATCCGACCCGATCCATCACCCGATTCATCCGTCATCCGCTTAAAATCCATTTAGTTCGGGTTTTCGTCCATTAATTTTATTCGGGTGGATGAATTTTGAACGGGTTCGGGTGAAATTGACATCCCTATCTACAACCGATAATCATGCATCGTACACATTCAAGATGATCGATTTCATGCATTCGTTAGAGAAACATTTGTCTATATGTGGTACAGCGACGACATCTCTTATTAATAAGTTAAGCCGGTCTTCACATTTTTGTTGTCAAGTAACGAAACTGTTGGACTTTTCAACAACTGTGTGTCGAGGGTTGCCGTGTAGACCCACTAAACAAAGACTAAAAGTTTTGGCTCATGTACTGTAGACCTGTAGGCTGTAGTCAGGTAATGTACTCCATATCAACACAGATAAATTTTGTATAGTATACTCCGCATATGTTTTTATATGGCTTCCTTTGCTCACGCATTTTGTCTGCTAACCCTTATTCTGCTGATTCATCTGTTTTCCGGTAAGTAGTCATTTTTTAGTGATTTATTAGTCATCGAATAATAATATCATGACTCGTCTGAATTTGGTTGGTACCAGGAAGTGGTAAAAAAACATTAACGATAAGGAATAACTGCAGCTACACGGTATGGCCAGCTGTAGCAACTGTCTCTAACTCAACAGTAATGTCAGACGACTCTGGATTCGCTCTCCAAGAGGGTGAATCCAGTGTCGTTTCTCTTCCAATTAATTGGATTGGTCAGGTGTGGGGCCGGACTCTTTGCTCAACTGATAAGTTAACTGGCAATTTCTCGTGCAAGACCGGAGACTGCGGCACTGGTAATATCAACTGCACCTCATATTATGTACCTCCTGTTACTTTAGCTGAGTTTGCTTTCAACGCATATGATAACGACGACATCTACGACGTTAGTGTAGCAGACGGGTATAACCTCCCTCTGGTTGTTGCTCCGTATGTAGACAGTAAGTCTGCTTGTCCGTTAACTGGGTGCGTGTTCGACCTTCAAAAGTCTTGCCACGCTGAGCTCACCGTGGTTACCAGTGGTAGCATTATTGCCTGTAATAACCCCTGTACGATGTCTAAAACGGACCAGTTTTGCTGCAACAATGGGACTGATTGTCAGCCTTCCAACTCTTCGTTGATTTTCAAACAAGATTGCCCACGAGCTTATAGCTACAATCGTGACGATGCTACTTCCACCTTTACATGCGACAGTTCGAGGGTGTCTTCATATAACATGACTTTCTGCCCCTCTCCTGCTATGTCCAGGTGCTTGTTCACCTTTTCTCAATTGATTTTTTTTTCATCTTTCGTCTATGCGCATAGATGTCAGCTAGTTTAGCGAGTAGTACGGAGTATAATTTAATGTGACTCTTTTCGAATTGAAATACATGATCAAGACTAATTCAGTTTCTTTCATGAATCTCTTGCTCATTCCTGCAAGACTATTCTCCGTACCTTATTCACGAGCATTAGTGTCGACATTGGGACCAGAAGTAGAGGCATCATCGCGAACGGTGGCGTCGCCAACTCCATCATCCTCACCAACTCCATCGTCGTCACCAACTCCATCGTTGTCATCAACTCCATCGTCGTCACCAACTCCATCATCACCAACTATTGACTCGACAAAGAAGCCTACTCACCCAAACATATCTAGTAAGTTACCACGATATACTCTGTTTGTCGGCTAGTCGAGAGCATGATATAAGTTTGCACCCTTCAAGTTCCTTGTAATGTAAATGATTCAAGTTACTTATAGGCAATACAAGTAAAAGGAAGGTGCGTACAGCTATGATGATTGCCTTTCCGACAGCAGCTGGTGGGATTGCGACTTTGCTGCTGCTTGCTTTATTATATCTCTGTGTTTCTAGAAGGAAGGCCATGAAAAAAGTTAACCGTAAGTTACATTGTAGATTGACCATGGTGAAATACCATTGTTGGTCTCTAGTACATTATGTAATGTTGTAGAGTCTTCTTGGTATGACAGAGCAAAAGATCATAATGGATTGTATTATGATGATCTATCATTACACAAATTTTCTTTGCAGTTCCAGCAGATGAGATGAAAAGGTTTACGGATTCCTTGCAATTTGACTTCAATACAATTCGATTAGCTACGAACAACTTCGCGGTAAACAATAAACTCGGAGAAGGTGGATTTGGTGAAGTCTACAAAGTATGTAATGTGAACTTTGTATATGTCCGTCCTAGGAAGTTTCAGGTACATGGCAATCGAATATGGATTGTGGATTTTCTGACTACTATGTCAAACAGGGAGAACTTGAGGATGGACAAGAAGTAGCTGTGAAGAGGCTATCTAAGAATTCAGTACAGGGAATTGCAGAGTTCGAAACTGAAATTGTCCTTGTTGCTAGACTACAACACAAAAACTTGGTAAAACTATTAGGATACTGTGCGTCACCTAAGGAAAGCTTACTTGTCTACGAATTTCTCCCTAATTCAAGCTTGGATAGATCCCTATTTGGTAATTCTACTTGGACCAGTTTGCGTATCCCGTATAATATAGTATGTACATCAGCTTGATGAAGAGCTCATGGATGAGCCAGTATAATGGTATATATGATGATTGCAGATCCCGAGAAGAAGTCGTCTTTAGACTGGCAAACTAGATTCAATATCATCAATGGTATTGCAAGAGGGCTCTTGTATCTCCACGAGGATTCTCGGATCAAGGTTGTACACCGAGATCTCAAATCAAGCAATATACTACTTGATAAAGCAATGAACCCAAAGATTGCAGATTTTGGGTTGGCAAGGCTTTTTGGAGTCGATCAAACTCAAGGCGATACCAAGAGAATTGTTGGCACATAGTAAGATATCTGTCTTTTCCTAGAAAACATGACAAATTTGGCATTTTTTCTATATTTCATTGTGCTGAATGTGCAATGCAGTGGCTATATGGCCCCAGAATATGCAATAACCGGTCATTACTCAGTAAAGTCAGATGTTTACAGTTTCGGAGTGATGGTACTTGAGATTGTAAGTGGCCAAAGAAATCGATTCTATGGACGACTACAGGTCGAAGAGGCACTGCTACATCGAGTAAGCTCACATTATCATCAAAACAACTATGTCAAATTAATTACGCATATGTTTATTTATCAACTGTTTGACACAGGCATGGAGGCTATGGAATGAAGGTGAGGCGCTGAATCTAATAGATACAGAGTTGGGAGACAAGTTTAAAGAGGAAGAAGTGCTAAAATGCATCCAGATAGGATTATTATGCATTCAAGAAAGTGCAGTTGACAGGCCGAGGATAACTTCAGTTGTTGCTGCCCTTAATGGTGAAGCTATTCACCTACCCACACCAAAGCCGCCTCATTTTTTTGGTTGCGCAGTTGATGATGCAGCTCCATATGTGTATACAGGGGATGAAATAACCACCAGTGTGTATTCTCGTGACTAAAGTCTTAAACCAGAACCATTATATTATTGATCAATCATTCAGGAATGTGTTTATTGATAGATAGGTGATTAAAAGCAAGTAGTCGAAGTTTATTTTAAGGTTAGCTCCATCGATTATTGGATTATTGCGATCCAAGATACTCCATGTGAGTAAAACTAGTTTCTAGCTGGACGTTACCCAAATATGACAATGCTGATGATGATAGGCGATAGCAAGCAATTGTTAATGAGATTTTGTTAATTTTAACAATGTTTGAATTTCATCACAAAGAATTTATTAGAATATGGGGTGAGTTTTCTACCCACAGACAAGTAATGGTATGTAACTTTTCGGGGTTTCATAACTTAATGTTAGTCAATAAATATCGTCACCATTAATCGACTGAGTGAGTATTTGACTTATGTCTATATTCAATTTATTAATGTATAGCTTAGCTTTTCATATTCCGTCATTAGTTATATTTAGTTCCCGATACACATTCGATGTGTCTCGTTGTATCTATACCCGGTTTCAATATATTTTTTATGAATTATAATCATAATTCAATAATTCATACGAAGTATATATTTTAACTAAAAAAGTAGGAAAAAAAAGTGACCAAACATGGGCCAACTAATCATGAGTTAGCTAAGTTGATGTATGAAAGTGGCAGTTGATTTCACCAAAGCTAGAGGATGAGTTTTATGTAGCCATTTACCTAACTAGTGGATCACACAAACAAGTGTATTTTATATTCATAGGGTTTTACCTTGGTCCAAAGACTGAAGCAATGTCTATAAAAAACCGAAAATTTCCAGAGAAGGGTATCTATGGCCTAGAGGGTATGCTTGAGAGGGTGGGTTCGGAGCCAAATGAACTTGTTATATTGGACACGTATGGCGGAATCATGGATCGAATTGAAAGTGATGCGATTGCTTTAATTTTCCGCATCGGAAAGGGAATTTGTATAGTGTTTCGTATGTAGCGTTTTGGAGGGAGGACGACGACGACGAAGAACGGTATCTGAGTTGGGTTAGGAGGTTTTACGAGTACATGACGCCTTATGTAACCGCGGCTCCTAGAGGTGCTTATGTGAACTACGTAGACCTTGATCTTGGGACAATGGATACAATGGAAGATGGTGATGTTGTGGAAAAGGCAAGAAAATGGGGCCAAGACAATTATTGATCCTAACAATGTATTCAATCATATACACCCTCGTAATTTACAAGCTCATCATCATAACGAGCTGTAACTCGCTGAATTTTTTGAGTTTTGTTGTATGGTTTACAAACTTACAGTGGATTTATTATTTGTTCGGAACAAGCAAGTGTCATGACTCTACAACCGATAATCATGCATTCATACAAAGTACATACATTCAAGATGCTTTTATGCATCCGAGAAAAACATTTATTCAATAGGGGCGGGAAACATTTGTCGATGTGGGACAATCATACGTGACGACATCTATTTATAAGTTAAGCTTGTCTTCACATTTTTGTTGACCACCCAAACTGTTGGACTTTTCAACGGTACAACCGTGTATTGAGAGTTGCTGTGTACTTGTGGCCTGTAGTCTGTAGAGCAGTAGAGTGTAGACCCACTGAACAAAGACTAAGTGAATGCCAAATTTTTTTGGCTCCTGTAGATATCAACACAGCCAAATTTATTAATAGTATATGTATTTTAAATGGCTACGTTTGCTCAGGCATTCTCTCTTCTAAGCCTTATTTTGCAGATTCATCTATTTTCCGGTAAGTCGTTTTTTAGTTAATTTACTAGTCATCAAATAAACTTGCTCCCTGTAATATGAAATTATGAATATGATGTGAATTTGGTTGACACCAGAAACGGGAAGTGGCAAAACATTAACGATAAGGAATGACTGCAACTACACGGTATGGCCAGCTGTAGCAACTGTCTCTAACTCAATAGTAATGTCTGACTCTGGATTCGCTCTCCGGGAGGGCGAATCCAGTGTTGTTGCTGTTCCAATTGGTTGGATTGTGATAGAATATATATGTAATTATTCTAGTAATCAATTAGTTATCTGTTACCTATAATAATTGTATATGATTTCCTTTATTGTAGCCTAGAATATCGCAATGTAATCTCCTAGTCTTGTATTTATACTGACTGATTATCAATGAGAAAATCAAGCATTATCTTCCTTTATGGCATCAGAGCTTCCTATGGAAAGAATCCTCTAAAAATTGCTTCCGCTGCAACCCTAGTTCTTCTCTTCTTCTCACCGTCCTCACGACATCATCAATGGCACCAGACACTACCAAGTCTGAGTTTCATCCTGCTCTTGCCGTGAACAACATCAAGTATCACGTTACTGTCGAACTCGGCATGGACAACGATCAGTACCCGCTTTGGGTAATCCTCTTCACGAACCACGCAAAATCTAACCGCGTGCTTCACCATATTGTTGAACCGAAAGGTGGCTCGAAGGCTCCTTCCACGGAGGCAGAGAAAGAGCAATGGGAAACTCTCGATGCCAAGGTTCTACAATGGATTTACGGAACTCTAACCCCTGATCTCTCGATATCCACTTTGTCCGAGAAAAGGTGGAACGTGGTGAAGTTCGAGTCCGTCACATCCCATCACGATATCAAATAGCGGATATCTTCACTAAGGGCCTCCCCTTAGTTCTGTTTGACGATTTTCGGGACAGTCTCAATGTCCGTGATCCTCCCGTTTCGACTGTGGGGGTGTGATAGAATATATATGTAATTATTCTAGTAATCAATTAGTTATCTGTTACCTATAATAATTGTATATGATTTCCTTTATTGTAGCCTAGAATATCGCAATGTAATCTCCTAGTCTTGTATTTATACTGACTGATTATCAATGAGAAAATCAAGCATTATCTTCCTTTAGATTGGTCGGGCGTGGGGACGGACTCTTTGCTCAACTGATAAGTTAACGGGTAATTTCTCGTGCAAGACTGGAGACTGCGGCACTGGTAATATCAACTGCACTGCATATTATGTACCCCTATCACTTTAGCTGAGTTTGCTTTCAACTCATTTGATAACGACGACTTCTACGACGTTAGTGCAGTAGACGGGTATAACCTCCCTCTGATGGTTTCTCCCTATGTAGACAGTGGGCCTGCCTGTGGTGTCACTGGGTGCGTGTTCGACCTTCAAAAGTCTTGCATCCCTCAGGTCACCGTGGTTAGTAATGGTAGCATCATTGCGTGCAATAACCCTTGCACGGTGTTTAAAACGCACCAGTTTTGCTGCAACAATGCGGCTGATTGTCAGCATTCCAACTCTTCGTTGTCATCCTTCATTTTCAAACAAAATTGTCCGCGAGCTTATAGCTACCCTCGTGACGATGCTACTTCCACCTTTACGTGTGATACTTCGAGGGCGTCTTCATATAACATTACATTCTGCCCCTCTCCTGCTACGTCCAGGTGCTTGTTCCCCCCTTTTTTTTTTCTCTCTCGTTTATGCTCACAGATGTCAGTTAGTTTAGTTTGGAATTTGAAATACATGATCAAGACTAATTCAGTTTCTTTCGCGAATCTTTTGCAAATTCTCTGTATTTGCACCTTAATCTTGCAAGACTATTCTCCCTACCTTCTTCACAAGCATTAGCGCCGGCATTGGGACCAAAAGCAGATACATCATCGCCAAAGGTGGTATCGCCAATTCCATCGTCACCAACTAATACTAACTCGACAAAGAAGCCTACACACCCAAACTTATCTAGTAAGTTCGCACTGTTTGTCAGCCAGTGCCAGTAGAGCGAGAGCATGATATAAGTTCGCACAAAGCAAGGCCACTAGTACCATGTAATGTAAATGATTTAACTTACTTATAGGCAATACAAGTAAAAGGAAGGTGCATACAGCTATGAAGATTGCCTTTCCGACAGCAGCTGCGATTGCGACTTTGCTGCTGCTTGCTTTATTATATCTCTGTGTTTCTAGAAGGAAAGCCATTCAAAAAGTTAATGGTAAGTTACTATTGTTGGTATCTAGTGCACCTATTACATTATGTAATGTTGTCAGAGCAAAAGATCCTTTTTTTGGTAGAACAATGGAACTGAATTGTATTAGGATGATCATCAATCAAATTATATTTGCAGTTCCAACAGATGAGATGAAAAGGATTACAGATTCCTTGCAATTTGACTTCAATACAATTCGATTAGCTACAAACAACTTTGCGGCAAACAATAAACTCGGAGAAGGTGGATTTGGTGAAGTCTACAAAGTAAGTAACATCAACTTTAGACCGATATGCAAGTCTTGGGAAGTTTCAGGTACATGGCAGGATTTGCTGAGTTTATTCTCTACTATGTCAAACAGGGAGAACTTGAGGATGGACAAGAAATAGCTGTGAAGAGGCTATCTAAGTATTCAGTACAAGGATTTGCAGAATTCGAAACTGAAATTGTCCTTGTTGCTAGACTACATCACAAAAACCTGGTAAAACTCTTAGGATACTGCGCATTACCTAAGGAAAGCTTACTTGTCTACGAGTTTCTTCCTAATTCAAGCTTGGATAGATTCCTATTTGGTAATTCGTTCTACTCGGATCAAGTAACTAATCTGTATACTCCGTATAATATTAATATTTGCATTAGTTTAATGTAGAGGTCATGGATGAGCCAATGGTACTTTGATTGCAGATCCCGCGAAGAAGTCGTCTTTAGACTGGCAAACTAGATTCAATATTATCAATGGTATTGCAAGAGGGCTCTTGTATCTGCACGAGGATTCTCGGATTAAGGTTGTACATCGAGATCTCAAATCAAGCAATATATTACTTGATGAGGCTTTTTGAAGTCGATCAAACTCAAGGAAACACCATGAGAATAGCTGGCACATAGTAAGATATCTTCGTCTTCTAGAAAACACGATTAACAATTAGCATATTTCTTGTTTTTCATTGCGCTGAATGTGCATTGCAGTGGGTATATGGCCCCGGAATATGCAATGACCAGTCGTTACTCGGTGAAGTCAGATGTTTACAGTTTCGGAGTCATGGTGTTCGAGATAATAAGTGGCCAAAGGAATCGATTCGAAGGACGACTGCAGGTCGAGGAGACGTTAGTACATCGAGTAAGTTCACATTATTATCATCAAAACAACTACGACAAATTATATAGGCATTTGTTTATTTATCAACTATTTGACAGGCATGGAGGCTATGGAACGAGGGTGAGGCGTTGAATCTAATAGATACAGACTTGGGAGACAAGTTTAGAGAGGAAGAAGTACTAAAATGCATACAAATAGGATTATTATGCATCCAAGAAAATGCAGTTGACAGGCCGAGGATGACTTCGGTTGTTGCTGCCCTTTATAGTCAATCTATTCAGTTACTGACACCAAAGCCGCCTCAATTTTTTGGTTGCGCAGTTGATGATGCAAGTCCGTATGTGCATACAGGGGGTGAAACAATCACAAGTTTGTATTCTCGCGACTAAACCCAGAACCATTATATTCGAGATCAATCGTTCAGGAATGTGTTCATTGATCCATGATGCCTTATATGTAACCTCAGCTCCTAGAGGTGCTTATTTGAGCTATGTGGACCTTGATCTTGGGACATTGGATTCCATGGATGATGGTAATGTTCTGGAAAAGGCGAGAAATGGGGGGAGAAAATTTATTTAGGGAATTACGAGAGGTTGGTTAAGGCCAAGACCATTATTACAGGGGATCTACCCTCGTAACAGCTCGGTGAGTTTTTCGATTTCCGTTGTATTATTTGTTTGGAACAAGTTTCATGACAGTGTGTATGTCTGATCAATCATACGGAGTACACATTCAAGGTGATTTAATGTGTTGAGAGAAACATTTGTTAGAGTGGATCATATAGTGTTTGTAAATTGCTTATACTCTTTTAGTGTCTAGTATACTTGTATGTTGTATATATTGAGTAATTCGTCGACGTGGGAGAAACGGACAATCACACGTCACATCTCTTTATTACGCTATCTATTTAGTACTCGTAGTATTTACAAATTATTAACTTATCCGCTTGTTATCTTGTCATTGACTCCCTCATTTTTCCTTAATTTTTACGTCAAAATCAAATGACACATTAACATAGCATAACGACAAGATCACAAGAGAGTACAGTATACTACTCTACAACGATATGAGACGGAGACAATGATTTGTGAACTGGCAACTACTCCTCACATTTTTATCGTCAAGTAACAGGTACAGTTTGACTTTTCAAAACACTAAATGGACTTTTTGTGGAACATGTGCAGTAGAAGCGCGTTGAGAGTTACGACACGGTGACGGAATTGTAATCTTTAGACCCACTAAACAAAGACTACCAAAAGTTTTACCTCGTCTAATATCATCACACATCATTTTTGTTCTTTTTGTGATGGCTGCCTTTGCTCAGCCATTTTCTCTGCTAAGCCTTATTCTTCAGATTCATCTATTTTCCGGTAAGTCCGTTTTTGGTAAAATATAAAGAATATCCCTCTCCCTCCTTGTATTAATCAGCAAGTCTCTCGCAACGGGTCAAATACTAATCATGTTGATAGATAAGACAAAACAAATTGTCATTTTCTAGCAATTTGTTTTTGTTAATACTTAACTGTTGCAAGCTTGCGATAGATATGACCGTCACACGTAAGAATTTGTGTATATATATATATTAATATCTTGAAAATTTACTTGGAAAGCAGGAAGTGGGAAAACCTTAACAATAAGGAATAACTGTAGCTACACTGTATGGCCTGCTATTGCAGCTAGTCCTGGCTCAGCGTCAAATAATGATTCCGGATTCGCTCTCCAGGAGGGGGAATCCAGTGTGGTTACGATTCCATCTAACTGGAGTGGTCGAGTGTGGGGCCGAACTCTTTGCTCCACCAATAAGTCAACGGCCAATTTCTCCTGCCTCACTGGGGACTGTGCCACTGGTCGTATCCACTGCTCCTCGTCAGATGTAAAGCTAGTCACTTTAGCTGAGTTTAGTTTCGGCCAATTTAAAAACCTCGACTTCTACGATGTTAGTGTAGTAAATGGGTATAACCTTCCTCTGGTTGTTGCTCCGTATGTAGATAGTGGGCCTGCCTGTGGTGTCACTGGGTGCGTGTTCGACCTTCAAACGTCTTGCCTTGCTGAGCTCACCGTGGTTAACAATGGTAGCATTATTGCGTGTAATAACCCATGTACGGTGTTTAAAACGGACCAGTTTTGCTGCAACAATGGGACTGATTGTCAGCCTTCCAACTCTTCGTTGTCATCGCTTGTTTTCAAACAACATTGTCCCCTAGCTTATAGCTACGTTCGTGATGATGTTACTTCCTCCTTTACGTGCGATGCTTCAAGGGCATCTTCATATAACATAACATTCTGTCCCTCTCCTGCTATGTCCAGGTAGCTGCTTTTTACCTTTCCTCAATTAACATTTTTTCAACTTTCATTTATGCTAACAGATGTGAGTTAGTATAATTTAATGCACCTAGTGTACAATGGTTCTTTTGGAATTTGAAATAAATGGATCAAGAGTTCAAGACTAATTCAATTTCTTTCACGAATCTGTTGCAAATCCTGCAAGACTACTCTCCGTACCTACTTCACAAGCATTAGCGCCCGCATTGGGACCAATAGCAGACACATCATCGTCACCAACTAGTAATTCGACAAAGAAGCCAAACTTATCTAGTAAGTTACTGCACTATATGTACTCCGTTTGTCAGCTATTTGAGAGCATGATATAAGTTCGCACGTACCCCACTAGCTAGTACCTTGTAATGTAATCGATTGAAGTTACTTATAGGCAACACGAGTAAAAGGAAGGTGCGTACAGCTATGATGATTGCCTTTCCGACAGCAGCTGGGATTGCGACTTTGCTGCTGCTAGCTTTATATCTCTGTGTTTCTAGAAGGAAGACCATTGAAAAACTTAATGGTAAGTCACCATTGTAGATTGACAACGGTGAAATACTCCGCAAACATTACATGCATTATCACTCTTCTAGCTACAAGCAGAAACATCATTTTCACACTTATTTGTTTCATCTCTATGACATTATGTGATGTAAATTATTTATGTTTGCAGTTCAAACAGATGAGATGAAAAGGTTTTCAGATTCCTTGCAATTTGACTTCAATACAATTCGAATAGCTACACACAACTTCGCGGCCAGCAATAAACTGGGAGAAGGTGGATTCGGTGAAGTCTACAAAGTAAGTTATATCGATAAACTCTTGATATATATGTCCTACTAAGTTTCAGGTACATGCCAACGAATGTTAACTGTGGATTTGCCGATTATATATGTTCTCCACCATTTCAATACGAAAGCTCTTCTAACATCGTCCTTTTCTCTTTAGGTCACATAATATTTAAGATCATAGAAGTACATCTAAAGAGTTTAAAGTGTTTTTTTTCTGAGAGTTTAAAGAGTTTTCCTCATTTTTCGAAACAGGGAGAACTTGAGGATGGACAGGAAGTAGCTGTGAAGAGGCTATCTAAGAATTCAGTACAAGGAATTGCAGAATTCCAAGCTGAAATTGTCCTTGTTGCTAGACTACAACACAAAAACCTGGTAAAACTCTTGGGATACTGCGCGTCATCTGAGGAAAGCTTACTTGTCTACGAGTTTCTTCCTAATTCAAGCTTGGATAGATCCCTATTTGGTAATACTTTACTTGGATCAAGTAACTAGTCTGTATAATCCGTCTAATATTAAAATGTGCATTAGCTTAATGAAGAGCTCATGGATGAGTCATGAGCCAATGGTATTATGACTGTAGATCCCACGAAGAAATCATCTTTAGACTGGCAAACTAGATTCAATATCATCAATGGTATTGCAAGAGGGCTCTTGTATCTCCACGAGGATTCAAGGATTAAGGTTGTACATCGAGATCTCAAATCAAGCAATATATTACTTGACGAGGCCATGAACCCAAAGATTGCAGATTTTGGGTTGGCAAGGCTTTTTGGAGTCGATCAAACTCAAGGCGATACCAAGAGAATTGTTGGCACATAGTAAGATATCTCCATCTTTTCCTAGAAAACATGACAAATTTGGCATTTTTTATTATATCTCATTGTGCTGAATGTGCAATGCAGTGGCTATATGGCCCCAGAATATGCAATAACCGGTCATTACTCAGTAAAGTCAGATGTTTACAGTTTCGGAGTGATGGTACTTGAGATTGTAAGTGGCCAAAGAAATCGATTCTATGGACGACTACAGGTCGAAGAGGCACTGCTACATCGAGTAAGCTCAGATCACATTATCATCAAAACAACTATGTCAAATTAAATAGGCATATGTTTATTTATCAACTGTTTGACACAGGCATGGAGGCTATGGAATGAAGGTGAGGCGCTGAATCTAATAGATACAGAGTTGGGAGACAAGTTTAAAGAGGAAGAAGTTCTAAAATGCATCCAGATAGGATTATTATGCATTCAAGAAAGTGCAGTTGACAGGCCGAGGATAACTTCAGTTGTTGCTGCCCTTAATGGTCAAGCTATTCACCTACCGACACCAAAGCCGCCTCATTTTTTTGGTTGCACAGTTGATGATGCAGCTCCATATGTGTATACAGGGGATGAAATCACCACCAGTGTGTATTCTCGTGACTAAAGTCTTAAACCAGAACCATTATACTATTAGAGATCAATCATTCAGGAATGTGTTCCATTGATAGATAGGTGACTAAAAGAAAGTAGTCGAAGTTTGTTTTAAGGTTAGCTCCATCGATTATTGGATTATTGCAATTCAAGATACTCCATGTGATGAGTAAAACTAGTTTCTAGCTGGACGTTACCAAACATGAACCATTTATCGTTTTGGTGTCATTTGCGAAAGTATTTTCACTTTTAGTGCTGGTTTGAAAGTATTTATGCGGAATGGTTCCACGTCATCGGTTTTCTTTTTTTAAAGTTGCAGGACTGTACCGCTGTGGAGGACAGCGGTATACACCTGCAACGAAATCACCCAAACCCCCCACAGATCAGAAGCTACTGATCTTTGGGGGAAATTTTGAGAAAATTAGTACAGGTTTATACCGCTGTCCCCCACAGCGGTACAGA
The DNA here is from genome assembly GCA_958450325.1 of Agrostemma githago. Lineage (NCBI taxonomy): Eukaryota > Viridiplantae > Streptophyta > Magnoliopsida > Caryophyllales > Caryophyllaceae > Agrostemma > Agrostemma githago. The sequence continues at coordinate 71,460,322 of OY288247.1, read as the reverse complement.
CCTGCAATAAAATCACCCAAAACCCCCATAAATCAGTGGCTACTGATATGTGGGGGTTAATTTTTTCAAAATATCCGCAGTTTCATACCGCTGTCTCCCACAGCGGTATGTTACTGTAGCTCTTAATAATACCCGACTCACCCTATCATCATTCTCACTTACCCAAACTCAGAAAAAAAACCCCCAAATTTTCGATTAACCCTAGTAGCGCACCCTTACCCATTTTTTCACCAAAAACTCTCAAATTTCGTCCTAAATCTCTCTTAATCTTGTCCAATTCAAGTTTGTTGGGATTAGTTCTTTACAAGAGGTACCAAATTTTTATTAATTTGTTTAATTCTCCACCTTTTTTGTAATTTAGGATTTGGTTCATTACTTGCATTTGAGTAAGAAATTTGATTTAAGTTACTAATTTGATTGTTTATTAGCTTCTTTGTGTTATCTTTGTTTACATTTAGTAATGGAAAATTTAAAATTTCCATTTATTTGTTATTGGGGTGGAAATGTTGTTTGTGATGGTGAAAATGTAGATTATGAAGGAGGAGCGCAAGATTTTCTTACGGTTAGTAAGAGTATTACTTATGATGAGCTCATTAGTAGGTTATATGAGATCATGGAGATTGATATGACTAAATTTGGGTTGAAAGTAAGGATGAAATTTCCCATTGTTAGAGGTGGGTTTAGGTTGCTAGCCTTAAGAAATGATAGAGGTTTAGAGTCAATGTGGGCTAGTGTTGCTCAAATTAAAGCTCCTCAAATGGATTTGTTCATCGATTTGGAACCCGTTGAGCAACCCTTGTTGATAGAAAATCAATCTCCGTTTCAAACTAATGCAGTTTATGTCGCAATCATGGTCATAACAAACGTTCTTGCCCTTCAAGGGGAAGTTCGTCGATGTCTTCAATTGTCTAATTAGTCATCAATTTCAATTAATAGTGAATGTTTAATAGGTTGTAATCCAAAGTACGTTGTTATTGACGCAGTTTTTTAAAATGTAATGGAGATTAATTTTGGTTTTTAATTCATATATTCTATAATGTTTTCTTATTGGACAAATTTGTATATTCATTGATAAATTTGTAGGTGATATGGATCCCGGACCCATTAATAAGAGTCTACTGACACTTCAAGCTTACCATAGAAGCAATGCGATTTGGGAGGGAGAGGTAATCATTTCTACGACATAGAATTTCCCAATTTATTTTTATACGTTTTTCAACATTTGTGGTAATATATATTGCATATTTCTTTATTAGGAAATGGGTGAGTTGGCTTGTCGTTCCCACTTGAAATCGGGCTCCCATTTCCAACCCAATTTACGCGTTCTACATTTTCTTCGAGGTACGCAGTTTTGGGGCATACATCGACTATGTTTCGTTCCACTAGATACGAGATTGATCACGGCACTAGTTGAGCGTTGGAGACAAGAGACCCATACCTTTCATCTCCCATTTGGAGAGGTCTCTATTTTGTTACAAGACGTCAACGTCTTGTTAGGTTTGAGAGTCACAGGGAGACCCGTAACGGGGTGCATTGGTCTAAACTGGGAAACCCTTGCTGAAAATATTTTAGGTATAAGACCTCAGGGGGAAGATATTAGGGGGGGTTCCGTAAAATTAACCTGGTTGTTTCAAAACTTTCAAGTACTACCCCCTAACGCAAGCGAAGCACAAATCGCTCAATTTATAAGAGCGTACATTTTGTATATGCTTGGTACCGTGCTATTTGCTGATAAGTCGGGTAATAGGGTGCATCTGATGTATTTACCCTTGATAGAAGATTTAACTCACGTCGATTCATATAGTTGGGGTAGTGCGTCGTTGGCATGGTTATATAGGAATATGTGTCGAGCGAGTACTAGGTTACCAACAAGTGAGAAATGGCCCAAACAGATCGGTGGTGTCTTGATACTCCTACAATTGTGGGCATGGGAACGCATCACATTTGGAAGGCCTGTATTGCATGAACAATTGCATCATCTACAACTGTTAGGCCAACAATTTGACCATGGTGTAGACCCACTAGGATGTAGATGGTTACGTGTAGAACGTTCCTACTTAGACCATAGGGTTTCGTTGGTGCAATATAGGGACGCATTCGATAGGATGGAAGAATGCCAATTTACATGGCAACCCTATAGAGAGGATATATTATCACGGTTGCGACCGTCTTGCCCTGAGAATAGGGATGAGTGGCGTGTGATAGCTCCGATGCACCATTTTGAGGCGGTTGAGTGGCATCTACCTCAACGTTGTTTAAGGCAATTTGGATGGAATCAACCAATTCCAAAAAGAAAGGATACAGACATGGAGTTGCATAAGATAGAGCGGAGGGGATGGATTGATGACTTCCACCTTTACCACATAGCCCTTGTTCAAAGATGGACAGAACGTATGAATAAGGTAGTGCAAGATACCGGTATTTATCAAGGCTTGATGCATCCACGAGATCCGTATATGAAATGGTACAAGAAAAGAACGAGGCTCATCATTAGCCCGAATAGCGCTAGGGTTAATGAAGACTACGCCGAACATCATTACTACCATCCAACTGGCGCCGATTATGAAGAGCTTGTAAGTTGTTTTTCCCTAAATTTTTATATTTTTAATTAGTAACTTCAGCTGAAATGTTTATTATTGTATTCTAACATTTTTATGAAACAAAATTTGTAGACACGGACGAGCGTGTACACTTACAACTCCACTACCACCATGCTCGGTCAATGCAATGATGATACACCATGTAACTGGGAAAGGATGTTGCACGGCATGCAATCAATGGCGCTAACGTCACTGCAAAACTCTAGGCAAGCTCATCTGCTGGAAATTAAGGCGTCAGTCGTCACTCAACAAGAAGAAGACGAACAAGAAGAAGGCGAACAAGAGGAAGGCGAACATGATGAAGAAGAAGACGATGGACCAACTAGTCAAAGTCCGCCGAGGTATGATTTCCGACAACTGGCATCTCGAACCACTAGGAACACGGAAGATGGAGAATCCTCAACAAGGACGAAAAGAGGTCGTGGGAACCGAGGATAGGTTTAAGATTTGCTATCGAACAATGCAAAACTTATAATTATTTTCTAACCAATGTCAAATTATTTTCTAAATTTTAATTTGTCTATGAACTTTTACTGCTATATTTGAGAATTGTTGTTGGAATGAGGGGTGTATTCGACGGAAATGGGGGTAATTCATGGAAGTTATATATTTGGGGTGAAAATGGTGTTTGATTATTGTCTATTACGAAATTGACTGCAGGATTGTAATGAAAAGTCGGGCGCGTATATTGGCTACTGTATTGGATAGCTGCAGCATTTTAACGCTGTAGAGGACAACGGTATAATGCTAGTTTGTTTAAAACAAATCTCAGACGCCAATGGTAGTAATGCACAGATATTCTGCTACAGTAACATACCGCTGTGGGGGACAGCGGTATGAAACTGCGGATATTTTGAAAAAATTAACCCCCACATATCAGTAGCCACTGATTTATGGGGGTTTTGGGTGATTTTATTGCAGGTCTGTACCGCTGTGGGGGACAGCGGTATAAACCTGTACTAATTTTCTCAAAATTTCCCCCAAAGATCAGTAGCTTCTGATCTCTGTGGGGTGTTTGGGTGATTTCGTTGCAGGTGTATACCGCTGTCCTCCACAGTGGTACAGTCCTGCAACTTTAAAAAAAAAAACCGATGACGTGGAACCATTCCGCATAAATACTTTCAAACCAGCACTAAAAGTGAAAAAACTTTCGCAAATGGCACCAAAACGATAAATGGTTCCCCAAACATCACAATGCTGATGATAACAAGCAACTGTTAATGAGATTTTGTTAATTTTTTGGGGTGATGATACCCAAACATCACAATGTTTGTATTTGATCAAAAGAATTTATTAGAATATGGGGTGAGTTTTCTACCCACGGACAAACAATGGTATGTAATTTTTCGGGGTTTCATAACTTAATGTTAGTCAATAAATATCGTCACCATTAATCAACTGAGTGAGTATTCAAATTATGTCTATATTCAATTTATTAACGTATAGCTTAGCTTTTTATATTTTCATCATTAATTAATTGTATTTAGTTTCTGATACACATTCGATGTGTCTCTTGTATCTATGCCCGGTTTCAATATATTGTATCATAATTCATATGAGTATATATTTTAACTAAAAATGTAGGAAAAAAAAGTGACCAAACAATTCAAGGCTCGACTAATCATGAGTTAGCTAAATTGATGTAAAAGGGGCCGTTGATTGCACCAAAGCTACAAGAGTATTTTACATTCAAAGGTTTTACCTTGGTCCAAAGACTGAAGCAATGTCAGATGTCTATAAAAACCAAAATTTCCAGGGAAGATTATCGATCTATGGCCTAGAGGGTATGCTTGAGAGGGTGGCCTGGGTTTGGAGCCAAATGAAGTCGTTGTATATGGCGGAATCATGGATCGAATAGAAAGCGATGGGATTCCTTTTTTGCATAGGTAGCGTTTTTGAGTTGGGTTAGGAAGTCTTACAAATACATAAATGACGCCTTATGTAACCGCGGCTCCTAGAGGTGCTTATGTGGACCTTGATCTTGGAACAATGGATACCATGGAAGATGAAGATGAAGATGAAGATGGTGATGTTGTGGAGAAGGCCAAGACCATTATTGATCCTAGCAATATAATGTTAGTTTAGTTTTCAATCATATTCAGGGGATCTACCCTGATAAAGTACAAGCTCATGACGAGCTGTGACTCGGTGAGTTTTTCGATTTTTGTTGTATGGTTACCAACTTACAATATAATGGATTTATTATTTGTTCTGGTGACTCTATATCCGATAATCATACATTGAAGATGATTGTATGCATCCGAGAAAAGCATTCATTTGTTAGAGATACATTTATCGATGTGGAACAATCACAACAGGTGACGACATCTCTTTATAAGTAGGCCCGTCTTCACATTTTTGTTGTCAAGTAACGAAATCAGCTTACCACCCAAACTCTTGGACTTTTCAACACTAAGCGATGTACAGTACGTAGTGCAGCCGTGTGTTGAGAGTTGCCGTGTAATTGTGGTCTGTGGTCTGTAGTCTGTGAGCACTTAGCAGTAGAGTGTAGACCAAAAACAAAGACTAAGTGAACACCAAAAATTCTGGCTCATGTAAATGGCTACGTTTGCTCATGCATTTTCCCTTCTAAGCTCTATTCTGCTGATTCATCTGTTTTCCGGTAAGTAGTCATTTTTTAGTTAATATACTATTAGTCATCAAATAAACTTGCTCCCTGGCCTGTAATATGAATATGATGTGAATTTGGTTGACAGCAGGAAGTGGCAAAACCTTAACAATAAGGAATAACTGCAGCTACACCGTATGGCCAGCTGTTGCAACTGTCTCTAACTCATCAGTACTTTCTGACTACGGAATCGCCGTAACTGTCCCTAACTCAACAGTTATCTCTGACACCGGATTCGCTCTCCGTGTCGTTACCCTTCCAATTCAGTGGATTGGTCAGGCGTGGGGTCGGACTCTTTGCTCAACTGATAAGTTAACAGGCAATTTCTCGTGCAAGACGGGAGACTGCAGCACTGGTAGTATCAAGTGCACCTCATATTATGTACCTCCTGTTACTTTAGCTGAGTTTGCTCTCAACATATCTCTTGACTACAACTTCTACGACTTCAACGACATTAATATAGTAGATGGGTATAACCTCCCTCTGATGGTTGCTCCGTATGTAGACAGTGGGCCTCCGTATGGGGTCACTGGGTGCGTGTTCGACCTTCAAAAGTCTTGCATCCCTGAGGTCACTGTGGTTAGCAATGGTAGCATTATTGCCTGTAATAACCCATGTACGGTGTTTAAAACGCACCAGTTTTGCTGCAACAATGCGGCTGATTGTCACCATTCCAACTCTTCGTTGTCATCATTCATTTTCAAACATCATTGTCCACGAGCTTACAGCTACCCTCGTGACGATGCTACTTCTGCTTTTGACAACGGTAGTTGGAGTGCGTCTTCATATAACATCACATTCTGCCCCTCTCCTGCTATGTCCAGGTGCTTGTTCGCTTTTCCTCAATTGATTTTTTTCATCTTTCGTTTATGCTCACACATCATATGTCAGTTAGTGTACAACACTAACCCTTTTGGAATTTGAAATACATGATCAATACTAATTCAATTTCTTTCATCAATCTGTTGCAAATTCTCTGTATGTGTACCTCAATCCTGGAAGACTATTCTCCATACCTTCTCCACAAGCATTTGCGCCGGCATTGGGATCAGAAGCAAACACATCGTCACCAACTCCATCGTCATTGAGTTAAATAGAAGTCAATAGCAAGAATGTTGTGCCTGCCTATTTATTCAGCTATATATGCAAATGATGAACACCCAATCTTTGGATTTTACTCGTACAATCACAGCAATTACAATGAACAAATCTTCTGAACGCTTATATGAAGATTTCAAACACCGATATCAGATTTCATTTCTGTTGAAGGATATAAAACCTCAATACTCTATCTCCCAGGTAACTTCTAGAACATGAGAATCGAACCTTCAACCTCACAGTTCATTAGAGTAATGCAGTCATTAACAAATAACACTAGAACTAACCTGTATGCATCATGTTGGTAGGGTTTAGGAAGGATCAACTAAAGGTTTAACTAACCTCATCACGGATCCTAAGTGTCCAGGTCTTCTTTAGCTCCATTGAAAATAGAAAAAAGAAAACTTATACCTTCGACTAATAGCTAGAATTTGGACAACTCTAATAAAAGATTCTAACCTTGATAGCATTCTCAGGTGACAGATGTGATCACTCATGGTTTGAGGATCCACCAATGCCGAGCCCAGCCTGCAGGCACAGTGATGGGGCCCGGTGCACAGTTGATGCAGTTGAGCGAGATCAACGGAGATGCCATCAGGCTACTTAATTGCTTCAACAAAGATATGGGGTAGACCACAACACTCTATACAGATGTGAGGACGGTCTTATTGATGTAACACTTGGCTCAACAAAATGTTACCATCTCCAACAACTGGTTTAGAGACCACAATAAGGTCATGCTCCTCGGTCACGAGGACGACTTCAAGGATGACAAGAACTTGAAGGTCACTGTTGTCTACAATCGGTTCAGCCCCAATTGCAACCAACGCATGCCAAGGTTTGATCATAATAATTTTGCCTTAAAACATATGCAAGCATTTTTGTAGTTATTTATCAAGGGTACTAGAACCATAAATGGGTCTCTAGACATACATGATAATGCATGATAGACCAGTATTAAGTTACAAGAGAGTGCAGGTGAATCACATCCAAAGAACAACAAAACAAGCAAAGACAAAAACAGCATTTATTCAATGTAATTGATACTCCGGATTCTAGAATGCATCACATGAAATATGTATATAATGATTTTTGCAGAGTAGGCCATGGATACGCGCATGTTGTCAACAATCTTTACTTAGGATGGGAGCCATATCCAATAGGGGGGGACTGGGGGAGCATGAATCCAAGCATATAGAGTCAGTCCAACCTGTTTGTAGCTCCATCGGCAAATAAAGAGCTAGGTACCTCCCACTTCTTTAGGATTGTTTAAATCAGGCCACAAACAAAAACATTCTACTTAAATGTTAACTAGTTGCACAATTTTGGACTTTGTTTTCATTACTAAAACCCAGTTTGTTCACACTAGATAACAAGGGAAATCAATAAGGAAAATGGAAAAGGATACAATTTTAGGTCAGTGGGGGATGTTCTGGAAAACAGAGCCTCGTTCAATGACACGGGATCAGGCTGTGTGAAACCAAACTACAATAGTGAGCAGGTTTTTACAGTCAAAGATGCCAGGGTTGTCAGCTGGAGCACTACGATGCAAGCAAGGGTGATTGTGCTGAAGGGATCATTACGGGTCACCGCCGTATATCGTGCAAGACAATCATTGAAACTACATCCATAACACTTTTTGATATGATGGAAGCATACACTCCAATGTATTTAAATGTGCCGTAAACCATAAAACAGTGGGATTTCTGTAAGATTTACGCAAAAGTTTCTATGATTAGCAGAAGCCATATAAAAGAACGTACACTGCAACACGGTGTAACAATGTTTCAATCCAGAGCAAATTAACACTTTTTTAATCCCCTCCAGGCAAGAAATGCATAGACAAGGGAAATGGTAGCAACCTGTACAAAACACTAAATCGAGATGTTTTTGTTTTTTTGATAAAAAAATATTACAAAATGACTCACAACCTTTTGTGACTTAAGTATCCAACTATCCACCAATCTCAATGGGAGCATGAGCAGCCACGCTCTTCACCGCCAGCGGCCTTATAGCTCCGTTCCCAAGTATCCACGGGTGCAGCAAGAGCATGAGGCAAATGACGAGGGTGCTTCTCCCTCTTATCGCCTTTTACTTGCTTTAAGCCATGTTTGAGGGCAGGCAACAAAGCTTCCATGCATTCTGCCACCGCATTGGGATTTCCAGGCATATTGATAATCTGCACCAAATTCCAACATGGCAATATTAGTAGGATGAAATCTTATCAACTTGGCATCGTTTTTGTGGAGATGTTGGAGCAAGGGCATTTCTTTAGGTAAAAAGTTGTATTGGATGATTAGAGAAGTGGACCTGTACTTTTCCAGGTGCCGACGAGAAGCGAAATCAAATGTTCATGCTTTGTCACAGTTTTTGGTCGAGCGCTATTTAGGAGGAAAAGAGGATTACAACAGAGGTGAAATGGTTGAAACATATTTATGCTACTGACGACAAAAGGTGTTAAACTGTTAAAGTGTGGCTAATTTGAGCAATAAGAAAAGAACGCAGCCATGTCACACGAGTCGGACGAGTTGGTTCTAGGAATTGGTTGTATTGGTCGGGTAAAAATATGGGTCAAGTCATTTACGAGCAGGGTTATACATTTATACGGTTAAGGTTCGGTCATAATAGGGTCCGAAATAGATTTCGACACCTTTAATGAAAAATTATTTGTTGGTCTATTCAAGTCTCTTTGGATGAAAGAAGCTAAACAGGTACTATATTGTATATACGAAGAAAAATAGTTTTTGTATATCTTATAACGTCACATCGTTTGAACATGATATAACGTATAGTCTCGAATATTACTCCATCCGATCACTCTTTTTCGCCCCGTTTCATGAATATTTGTGAAAAGTATTTTAATGGAATGAAGTGAAAAATATTGACCGGATCAGAGGGAGTATATGTTTACAAATTACAACTACTCCCTCCGTATTTTTTTATATGACGTTTTGCTTTTTTGAGGTGAGGCTTTGACTTTAATTTTTATGTAAATATACTATTCCAAAAATTTTAAAAATTGAACCATAAAATTCCTTACGAAAAGAGCTTTCAAATGAGTATACATATTTAATTGTATTTTTTCTTATGTCGTGAGAGATATTGAAGAGAGAAGGGGTTGTCTCGAAAAGTGAGAATGACTTGTATTAAAAAACAGATGGAGTATTAATTTTTCACATTCTTTCTAATACATTAAATTATTTTTACTTTAAATATATCACACATTTTTGATGTCATCGTGCAGTTTGCACGGGTTTTAACCTAGTAGTGTATGAATAGGAATGCAAAACTAAAAGTTGGACATACCAGGGTAGAACCTCTTATTCCTGCAGCTGAACGGGAGAGCATAGCAAATGGTGTGACCTATACATGAAGAAAACAAAGAAAGGATTAGAAAGATGACATATACAGAGCGTAATCACTGAAAGCGTAAGTCTGAACTTGCTTAGTTGAGGATGTCAGTTCCAATGTTAGCTCTACATAAGCCCCCCCCCCCCCCCCCCCCCCCCCCCCCCCCACACACACATACATTTTGACATACCCCAAAAAAACACAACAGGAAAAGGTTAATTAGAAAAAAAAAGTATATACACAAGCAAATAGGTTCTGGTCTGACTACGCTCTAAATTATGGTAAATAATGGAGTAGTAATTGCCGATCAAAAAAGCCTTACTTTTAAAAAAGGATCTGAAACAAGAAATATTACCTTTAGACTCTCTTGCATCATGACATATAAAAGACCAGGAGTTTCTTTTTCAATTACTTCTTTTGTTGCTTCAGGCGTAACATCTCTTGGCGTGCAACCAGTGCCACCTAAATAGAAAAGTTGAAGCTCAAATCAAGAATCTTAATTTACCTGGTGAGAGTCTTCCTAATAGATCCACAAGTATGCAACATAGGAGGTGATCATATAAATAAACAAACTTCGGACTAAAAAAACACTTACCAAGTGTAATTATAAGATCTATTTTATCTACATCGCTCCATCTCTGTAAAATCTCCTTAATTTTGGGTATATCATCTGCAACAACAGCAGTCGCAACAACTTTTGCTCCTCCCAACTTCTCCGACGAGGAATCAATAACAGCGATAGCCCTCGGACCACTGCAAGTACAAGCAAAATATTTCAAGTAGAAAACAAGAGACTCCACAATATATAACAATAGGGCCACACTCTTTTAAATAAGACAAGTTAGATCATAAACACTCAAACCATACATCAAGAATGTACCCACCAAACATCTTGCATGATATTTTCTTGGAAAATAAAAAGGTTAAAAGACGATGGATTCTTAGTTTAAATGCATGCTCGGAAATCATAGTTCCCAGGCAAGCCACCAGTAAGGGCATAACCATCATAATGCACCTTGAGACTCTTTGGACTACTAGTGACAACTGACAACCACCAACTAAATTTAGCTTAAGATGCAGACAATCACACATTTTGTATATCTCCATCACAATAATCACATTCAATCAAACTCATGCCTGTTTTGTCCTGAAACCACGATGACAATATGGCGACCACGGACAGATCAATGCAATTTGTCAGAAACTATGAGATTCCAGCAAAAAGGCAAATAATAATGGAACGGCCTGTGGTAACAACAAAACAATTTTTATGACAATGGGCAGAATTGGGACTATTTGAGGGGTGTGAGAGTTGCATATAGGCCAATAGGGTATAATGAGGTGAGCGTACAGCAGTTACTTACAAAGGAGGGAGACTTAGCAGTTCTTGAATTACGTGTAGAGGGTAACACCACCTATACTGCTATATACGGTAATGTTGTGGGCAGTCATGGTAATAATATCATCTGTCCACATGTAAATAATCAAAAAGCAAGATTGAAAAATGTAGCAAAGCTTTTATACTCCCATGTTATGCTCCAACAAGGAGTAACATCATTTTCGCTCAGTTGTTCTAGCATCACTGAAGTGACTTATTTTGAAATGATGATTCAAAATGGCGTATCTAGATGCACCTTTTCCAACTACTAAACAAAAAGCATAAGATTGAGATTGATAAAGACAGTGTATATATTCATGGACAAATTTCAACTCTATGTTTCAATGGCAAATGTTATAGAAAAAATTAATAGAGCCACAATCCTGAGCAGGCTCCAGCACATACGTTACATGGAGAAAGTATATTTTTCTTCACCTGGAACTCTCAATGTTACAGAGTACAACACATAGTCACAGACTAAAAGTAATCAATTGCATGCCTCAAAAGGAAAAAATATGATAAAGTGAGATTTAACATAATTCATAAGTCAGCAGCAATGAAGGTTTTATTTGTTGCATAGCAATTACCATCGCTGAATGAAATGTCCTTTGTTCCAGAGTCATAGACCTACCGCTAAAGGATATCATACCTCGACTAAAAGAGATACATGTAAGTTTAAGCTAATAGATTAACCAACATTTACTACAGCCAAATATCAAAAAATCAGATGAAGAAAGGGCACAAAAACTTCAGAATGAAGGGTTTGTGTCTGATATAGACCCCAAATACCCAAAAGTAGCTTACCTACGATCAGGTCCAGCTCCAGCTGCAACCGTATCACTAACTGTCAAAATTGCAACTTGAACAACACAGTCTCCAAGGTTAGTTACGCTAGGCCCCTTGGTTGTTTCTTGTGATGCAATTTCCTCCTTCATGATAGGATCAAGTAAATCAGAAATTACAATAGCAGACACCAAAGTTCCAGGAGTAAGCAATGTGCCTCCAGCTGGCAGCTCTAACAAAGCATTTGCGGACTTCATACTCAAAAGACGACTGCTCATTTGTTGACCAGTGCTCTCAGCAACAAAACTGAGATTTAAAGCATGAAAAGTTGAATGCTCAATTGTTGACCAGTGCTCTCAGCAACAAAACTGAGATTTAAAGCATGAAAAGTTGAATAACTCCAGAACTTTAAGATAGAAGCTATTTAAGCAAACAGGCTCTCCCACCATCAAATCAAAGCTCCAGAAAGACAACAATGAGAGGGTGGGAGTCGAAAGCGGAGCAACGAAAGTACAGAACAAAGGAAATTTTGAGAAAACTAACCCTGGTCTCCCTGATCCGTCATTATGGGTCCATTTGATAGTAGCACGGTGAAACTCAGGTCGAACAGGATCTGTTTTGATTGGCTGCGCAAGGCGAGCATGAACCCTATACATGAAACCTAGGCGTGAAACTCACAAGGTAAACCAGTACAAAAACCATATACAATGTTTCCAACAACGTAGAGATAAGGGAATCAAAATATATATATAAAGGAGGAACTTTTCGAGCGATGTGATTGGTCCGTTCCATCAAAACTCAATTTAGGAAAGTATCATTAATAGTAAAAAACAATCAAGTAGAAAATCTTTTAATTATTACAATAATATATTTAATCTATTATATCAATGTGATGTTTATAATTTTCATTCAAAAACCTTTAAATTTCATTTAACAAAAAATTATCGTAAAAAAAATTATAAAAATGAAATAATTAGATTCATCGTAGAAAATGCTTTCATTTGAGTATAAATTTCATATAATTTGTTTCATATTATTTGATCGAAAAAGTGATGAACTTATTACATATTAAGATAATAAAGTTATCCCACATCGACAAATTATAATAAGGTGATAAAATTCTATATTATAAATAAGAGTAATCATTCGTCCTTAGATATCCACCAAAAATCTTTTGATTCATAAAAAACTCTTAAGTTTATAACCTTAAGTAATATCCCACATCGAAAAATTATGATGAGATTTTGGAATTCTATAATATAAATAAGAGTAATCATTATTTTTGAATATGGACAAAAAAACTTTTAGAAAACTCTTAATAAGCCTACAAACTAAAAATTGTTCCACATCGAAACAATTATCCCACATCGAAAAATAATTACGCCGTAAGAACTCTTAAGATTATAACCTTAAGTAATTATCCCACATCGAAAAATTATGATGAGGCTTTGGAATTCTATAATATAAATAAGAGTAATCATTGTTTCTGAATATCGACCAAAAAACTTTTGAGTCTTAGAAAAACTTTTAATAAGACTACAAACTAAAAATTGTTCCACATCGAAACAATTAAAATAAGATGATATTCTATATTATAAATAAGAGTAATCATGTGTTCTTTTGGGTCTAAAAATGAGTTCTTAAGACGGTAAATTATGGCACATCAAAAAAATTATGATAATGGAATTTTATATTATAAATAAAACTAATCAATCCTTCTTAAATATTAATAAAAAAAACTTTTGAGTCTTAGAAAATATTTTAATAAGACTACAAACTTGAATAACATAATCTCACATCGAAAAATTATACTCCCTTCGTTCCATTTGATTCTTCGCATTTGCTTTTTGAACACTATTCATAGGTGATGAGTGAAAACGTCAATGTAACTAATTAAGTGTAATCATTTCTCCAAATTATAATGGGGTGATGAAATTTTATGTTGTAAATAAGTGTAATCTTTTGTCCTAAAATATGACTAATTAATCATTCGTTATTAGATATCTTCCAAAACTCAATCGAGTCTTAAAACCTCTTAAGACTATAAACTCAAGTAAAATTATTATAAGAGTTCTTAGGACTATATCTAAACTTAAGTCAAAATTATTCTATATCGAAAAATTATGAGGTGATGAATTTGATATTATAAATAAGATTAATAATTCGTTCTTAAATATAAAAAATAAAATAAAATTGAGTCTCACAAAAGTAGTTGAGACTATAAGATTATCTCACATCGAAAAATTATAATAAGGTGATCGAATTTAATTACTTCATATAAATAAGAGTAATCGCTCATTCTTAAGTAAGTTAGATATAAAAACAAACTCTTTTACTTCGAAAATTTATCCTAACGTTGTCCCACATCGAAAAATTATGATGAGGAGGTGAAATTCTATATTATAAATAATAATCATTGTTCCTTGGATATCGCCTAAAAAAATTTTGAGTCTTAAAAATGCTCATAGGATTGTAATCTGATGGAAAAGAGAAATCATTTGTGTCTAGATATTAACCAAAAATCTGAGTTCAAAAAGAGTTTTTAAGACTATAAACCTGAGTAGAATCATCGCATATCGAAAATTTATGATGAGGTGATCGAAATTCTGTATCACAAATAAAAGTATAAATTTAATTAAAATTATCCCACATCGAGAAATTATAATAAAGATGATGAAATTCTACAATATAAATACGGAGTAAAAACAATCCTTCGTCTTTAGATATCAACGAGAAATCTTTGGAGTCCTAAAAGAACTTTGTAAGACTATAAACTTAAGTAAAATTATTTCACATCGAAAAATTATGATGAGGTGATGAAATTCTACATCATCAATAAGAAAAAATTATTCGTTTTTAGATATTAATCAAAAATCTTTTGAATCTTATAATACTTCTCTTAAGGCTATACATTGAAGTAAAAATTATTTCACATCACAAAAAAATGATGAAATTCTATTATATAAATAAAAGTAATCATCGTCTTTACATATCAATCAGAAATCTTTTGAGTCCTAATTAAAAAGAGTTCTTAGAACTATAAATTTAAGTAGAATTATCACACATCGAAAAATTATGATAAGATATCATAAATAAGAGAAATCATCCGATTTAAATAATCATTTGTCCAAAATGTACGTACTCCGTAATAAGGTGATCGAATTTTACTATATAAATAAAAGTATTCGTCTGTCCTTAATAACTTAGATGAAAAACAAACTCTTTTAGGTCTTAAAAAAAATTCTTAAAACCATAAACTTAATTAAGTAAAATTATCCTACACTTTTGAGTCTTAACAAGCTTTAAGACTATAAACTTGAGTAAAATTTCTCTCATCGAAAAATTATTACAAAAATCAAACATCTTTTGAGTTTTAGAAAAGCTCTTAGAACTATAATAAACTTAAGTAAAATTTCTCTTTTGAATCTTAATAAAGCTCATAAGATTATAAATGTGTATGAAATTTTCCCACATAGAAAAATTATTATAAAGTTATTAATTTCATATTATTTGCTCGAAAAAGTAAAGAATCTATTACACAGAGAAATAGTAAAATCATCTCACATCGAAAAATTATATTAAGGTGATAAATTTCTATATTATAAGTAAGAATAATCATCCGTTCTTAGATATCAACAAAAAAATCTTTTGATCCTTAATCTCTTAAGACATACTCCGTAAAATTATCCCATATCGAAAAATCAAGTAGAGAATCTTTTAATTGTTGTGATGTTGTATAATTTTCATCTTAAAATCTTTAAATTCCGTTTAACAAAAAGTTATCGTAAATAAAATTATAAAAATGAATTAATTAGATTCGTGGTAGAAAATTCATTAATAATAATAAAAAAATCAAGTAGAGAATCCTTTAATTGTTGTGATGTTGTATAATTTTCATCTTAAAATCTTTAAATTCCGTTTAACAAAAAGTTATCGTAAATAAAATTATAAAAATTAATTAATTAGATTCGTGGTAGAAAATGCTTTAATTAGAGTATAAATTTCATATTATCTGTTTCATATTATTTGCTCGAAAAAGTGATGAATTTATTACATACAAAGATAGTAAAGTTATCCCACATCGACAAATTATAATAAGGTGATGAAATTCTATATTATAAATAATAGTAATCATCCGTTCTTAGATATTCACCAAAAATCTTTTGAGTCATAAAAGAACTATTAAGATTATATATGGAATTCTATAATATAAATAAAAGTAATTATTGTTTTTGAATATCGACTAAAAAACTTTTGAGTCTTAGAAAAACTCCTAATAAGACAAACCCTTAATAAGGTGATGAAATCTATTTTATAAATAATAATCATTTGTCTTTGGATATCAACTAAAAAAAATTAAGTCTTAAAAATGCTCTTAGGACCGTAAGCTGATGGAAAAGAGAAATCATGCGTGTTTAGATATTAAGAAAAATCAGAGTTCTAAAAAGAGTTTTTAAGACTATAAAGCTAAGTAGAATTATCAATATCGAAAAATTATGATGAAGTGATGATTCTATATCACAAATAAGAGACATAATTTCATCTTAGATATTAACCAAAAAAATTGTCTTATAAAAGCTCCTAAAACTATAAATTTAAGTAAAATTATCTCACATTGAGAAATTATAATAAAGTGATAGAAATTCTACTATATAAATATCGAGTAGAAGCAATCATTTGTTTTAGATATGAACGAGAAATCTTTTGAGTCCTAAAAGAACTTTTTAATACTATAAACTTAATTAAAATTATCTCATATTGAAACATTACGATGAGGTGATAAAATTCTATATCATCAATAAGAGAAATTATTCGATTTAGATATTAATAAAAAAATCTTTTAAATCTTATCATACTCCTCTTAAGGCGTATAAATTGAAGTAAAATTATCCCACATCGAAAAATTACAAAAATGTGATGAAATTCTATTATATAAATAAAAGTAATCATCGTCTTTAAATATCAATCAAAAATATTTTGAGGAGTCCTAAAAAAAATTCTTAAAATTATAAATTTAAGTAGAATTATCACACATCAAAAAATTATGATTAGATATCATAAATAAGAGACATCAATCATTTTGTGATCGAATTCTAATATATAAATAAGAGTTATCGTTCGTTCTTAATAATGGAAAAACAAATTCTTTTGAGTCTTAAAAAAATTCTTAAGACCATAAGCTTAATTAAGTAAAATTATCTCACACTTTTGAGTCTTAAAAAAACTCTCAAGACTATAAACTTGAGTAAATTTCTCACATCGAAAAATTATTACAAAGTCATGAATTTTATAGATATAAACCAAAACATTTTTTGAGTTTTAGAAAAGCTCTTAGGACTATGATAAACTTAAATAAAAAAATTTCTCTTGAGTCTTACAAAAGCTCTTAAGACGTGTGTGAAATTTTCCCACATCGAAAAATTATTATAAAGTTTTGAATTTTATATTATTTGCTTGAAAAATAATGAATCTATTACATAAATTTCTATATTATAAATAAAAATAATCACTCGTTTTTAGATATCAACAAAAAAATCTTATAGAGCGATGAAATTTCATTACATGATTCGTCCTTATATCGAGAAAAATTAAAGAACTTTTAAGACTATAAAACTAAGAAAAATTATCTCACATTGAAAGAATAATGTCATTGAAAGACTAGCGTCATATGTATAAATTAAATATTTCTCCATTCTATAATTGTAGTTATAAGTAAAAAGTGAAGTTAATATTATAAAAAGGTTGAACCAAATAAAAAATATTTGCAATGGGAAGAAGATAGAAAGACAAACGAAAATAGAATATGAAAGAAGATAGAAGGAATGAGGAAGTTCTCCGTAGCAGTAGTACTCTCTCTATTTTCTTTAATTAGCACCATAAGATTATCATAAGGGGATGATCATATGATTATAAATTGAAGTCATTATATTAGTTTTTAAATATCAACTATCAACCCAAATATCTGTCGTAAAACAAATTATAAAAATGAAATAATTAGATTCGTGGTAGAAAATGTTTTCATCAGAGCATAAATTTCATATTATTTGTTTCATATTATTTGCTCGAAAAAATGATGAATTTATTACATATAAAAATAGTACCACATCGACAAATTATAATAAGGTGATGAAATTTATATTATAAATTATAGTAATTATCCGTCTTTAGATTTCCACCAAAAATCTTTTGAGTCTTTAAAAGCTCTTAAAATTATAAACCTTAAATAATTATCCACATCAAAAAATTATAATGAGGTTATGAAATTCTATATTATAAATAAGAGTACTCATTGTTTTAAAATGTCGATAAGACTTAAAAACTTTTTGAGTCTTAAAAAAGTTCTTAATAAGACTACAAACTTAAAATTATCTCATATCAAAAAAATTAATATGATGATTCTATATTATAAATAAGAATAATCATTTGTTCTTTTGGGTCTTAAAAAGAGCTCTTAAGATAGTTATTATCCACATCAAAAAATTATGATAATGGTCTATACTCCGTATTATAAATAAGATTAAGCATGCATTTTTATATATTAATAAAAAAAACTTTTGAGTCTCTACAACTTTAAGTAAAATGATCACATCGAAAAATTATAACAAGGTGATAAAAACTCTATATTATAAATAAGAAATAAGCGTAATCAATTCTATAATAAGACGATGAAATTCTATTTTGCAAATAAAAGTAATCATGTTTCCAAATTATGATGAGCTGATGAAATTTTATATTATAAATAAGAGTAATCATTCGTCATTAATACCAAAAAACCTTTAGTCTTAAAAACTGTTTTTAATAAGACTACAAAATTAAGTAAAATTATCACAGTACACATTGAAAAATTATAATGAGATGATAAAATTCTATTATACAAAGTGAACATTCGTTCTTAAGTAATAATCAACAATCGTTTAAGACTTAAAAAAAGTTTCTAAGACTATAAAGCTACGTAAAATTATCCCACATCAAAAAATTAGGATGAGTTGATGGAATTTTATTATATTATTAAATAAGAATAATCATTCGTTCTTAGATATCAACCACCAATCGTTTGAGTCTTAAAAAAAACTCAGAAGACTATAAACTTATGTAAAACCGAGTAATCATTATTCGTCCTTAGATATCAACAAAACATGTTTTGAGTCTTAAAAACTTTTAAGACTATAAACTTAAGTACAAATTTATTCCACATTGAAAAGTTATTACGAGTATTATTTACTCGAAAAACTGTTGAATCTATTACATTTATGAGTATAATTCTATATATTTATCCTGCAATAAAACATTTAATAACAATAATAATGTGCATGCATGTAATATAATATAAACAATGTTTTATGATACATGTTCTAAGCTAATAATGATGATAAATGATACAAATATGAAAAGATGAAATTCTATTTACTAGCACATGAGGCAAAATGCAAATTAATATCCTTTACCAATATTCAAAATTCGATCGACTTCGGTCAATACGTGGACTTCATGTCCATGAGCTCATTTTAATCATAAAATATATGTCGACAATCTAGATGGACTTTTATATAAAAACACTAGTGTCCATTTTATATAGCGCGCAAATTGTATTCGGTTCCAAAAAGTAAATATATCGATATAATTTATTATATTATCAGTACTGTTTGATATCTGAATTCACATATTTCGTATAGGCCATATATTTTCTTTCAGATATCTATGTCACATCTGCGACATTTATTTGTAACGTGTTATAAATATATTTGTACGAACAATAAAGTAGAGCAAGCGGAGAGATTATATTGATATTAGATCGTATGTATTACATCGACTTTGTCATCTATATATAGTGACAGCTACAAAGAGATGTGTTGCTTCGTGAACGGATGTGTCACTAACATCCATATTATAACAGTTGGTGATATTTATTTATTGGGATTTTGTACATGGTATTCCGTGTTTTTAGCTTTTTTATATGGTACCCCGCACTTTATAATCACACATGGTACCTCCCACTTTTATGGTATTATGTCCTACCCTTAATGACGTTTTTCGTCTTTTTTACTTCACTTTTCCATTAGTTATGTTGTTTTAACTATGCTTAATGGGTTGTTTATGTTAATCTTATCATCACTCATTTTCCCTCAAACCTTCCTTTTTTGTGTAGGCAACGCAACTAACAGAAAAAAGAAATAAAAAAGACGGAAAACAACCTTAAAGGTAGAAGGACCTAATACACTAAAAGTGAGGGGTACTATGTGTGATTATAAAAGTGCAGGGGTACAATATAGAAAAACTAAAAACACGGATACCACATAGAAAATTCTTTATTTATTTTTCATAACTATTGTTACTATTATTTTTTTTCTTACTAACCTTTTCTCTTAGCTTGTAACCCTTTTTTAAAAATTATTAATGTTTTCAACTTTATTTGAGCTTGAAATTGGGTATTTCTATTATCTTCCTTATTACTATTAAAGTATTACTACTATTTTTATTATGCATTTTTTATTGGAGACGACCCCAAATCTTTTTTCAGAGAATGATTCAGGTTAGCCAACCCCAAATCTTTTTGGGACTAAGGCTCTGATATTGTTGTTGTTGTTGAATATATTTCCATACGCTGTAATAATGTAGTACTCCCTCCATTCTAATTACTTCTATAAGTTTGTTTAAAATATATCTCCTATATTCCGCAGAAGTATAGAAATGATTGGAATGAAAGAGTATTCCAAAACATTTAATAAGAATATAATAACATGAAAACAATCATAATTTATATCTTCACATATATACGTCAAAGGAGATATTGAATGAGCCCTTGAATCAAACATGGCCAACAAATCTGGAATGGAGGTAGTATAAACAAGTACAGAATGAGGTCATGATAAACATTTGTACCTTGACACATCAGGGTTTGTCCAACCAGAAAGACAGTGTATAGCAGGCACCACAAAGAGATGGAAACCAACTAAACAGCCTACTGGGTTACCAGGCAATCCAAAAGCCAACACTTTGGATACTTCCATACTCTGTGACGTGTTCACATTAATCTCAGCAAATGTCAAAGGCTTCCCCGGTTTCATTGAAACCTGCAATATACATAAATATCCCATACAATTAGTGTAACAATAAAAAAAATTGAAACAAGTTTTAGCTAGGGGGCTACTAGTCTTCTAGATATAAATTGATTCCAAACACGGTTGAGCAAGTCCTAAAGAGCTTCAGGGAGTTACACACTACAAATTAAGTTAGACTAAACATAGTCACCTTACTGAAATGCATTTTTCCTTTTCTCTCTAACAATGGTTTCACATAATCTCGATCCCCCATAGAAACACC
This sequence comes from Agrostemma githago, assembly GCA_958450325.1. Classification (NCBI taxonomy): domain Eukaryota; kingdom Viridiplantae; phylum Streptophyta; class Magnoliopsida; order Caryophyllales; family Caryophyllaceae; genus Agrostemma; species Agrostemma githago. Next base: position 71,439,162 of record OY288247.1, on the reverse strand, counting down.
ACCAGAACTCAAAATAATCTCAACTCCAGCAGCAATTGCCTTGTCGATGATTTTTTCAAGCTCTGCCTCATCGTCACGAGCAATGCCAAGGTCCACAGCTGTGCATCTTTGTTGAACTGCAGCTGCTAGTAGCATAGCACGGTTGGAGTCCCTAATCTACAATGAAAATTCACAAACATCAAGTTGTGAAACATTGTAACAACATAACAGTTAAGACATGCAACAAAGTGAATCATAGGTAAACGAATAGCAGGTGTAAGAAATAGCTATTATACGAGTCAATATGTAAAGCAAACTCCAAAAGTGCTTTTCACATTTCCTTTGTGCGTAACGATGATAAGAGACTATATTACAACGTTCCTGATGTTTTTCAGACTATATTACAACAACTCTCACCTAATTGCCCAAAAGAAAACCAGCACGCAAAGTCCATCTTTATTCCAATAGATATAACTTTCACGATTAAACATATAAAAAAAGATTTGAAGTAGCATAGCATGCCAACACGTAGGAATTGGCAATATTTACGAGTAACAAAATCTTAAATTATGAACAAATTACCTGACCACGCTGTAGATTTCTAGTTGTTGGCTCCACGAGTTCATCTCCAGTCGAAAATACTCCAACCGTTGGAGTGCGATAAACCTACAATAAAGCACAAATAGTCAGCCTTTTGAAGCAGAAAGGAAATTTTGTCAAACAAAATCTATCAAGCACACATGCACAACCATATACCTTCACCATAGTCACACCCACAGTGGCGAGCAGACCAATTTCTGATGCACCAATAAGATTACCAGCCTTCAAGACCACAGCATCATTTTCAATGTCACAGCCCTAGGGAAAAAATTGTTAGGAGTGACACAACAAAGATAGCTAATCCATGAATGGAAAAAAGACACATGAAGCAAATTCCAGTCGTCTCAGTATTCCGTTATTCATATATACAGCTAATGTGTGATTCTAAGGAGGGGGTAGCCGGGTAGCATACCACTGGACGAATATCAGCACCAGGCCTAGTTTGAACCAGTATTCTCACTCGTTTAGACCCACTGGTATCACTTTCAATTTGTTCAGTATCTTCCACTTGAACAACAGCATCAGCTCCATCAGGAATGGGCCCTACGTGCAAATTTAGAAGTCAGGAATAAAATATTCAGAGATGAGCAAGACATCATCACACTCAGTGTTTAAGCCTTGAGATTTGTCGGTGTTATACATTCTCTTTTACTTCGATATCCTCTCAAAAGAACTACCACTCCCCCACAAAACTGTTAATGGTACGCTTGGGAACTTAAAATAGGAATTGAACCACGAAGTTAAGACATTTTAAATGTTCGGGAAACCTTAGATATTGAAAATTTGAGTTAGCCATCAACTTCTCAACCTAGTTCAAATTTCACTCTATCGAGTTCCTACTCACGTCCATCATTTCAATTCTGTCATCATTCAATCTCCTAACAAAGTTCTTTTTCCCACGCAGATCCATGTCAGAATAAAGTTCGAAGATTAGTTTATACCCCGCCAACTCCAAGTGTACTCCAAAGAAACCTATTGGAATTAGAATCATGGAAAGTACAGATTAAAAGGGATATATACCTCCAGTGGTGACGTAAGCAATGGTTCGAGAAGTGAGAGTAAGGCCAAGAGTATCACTTCCTGCCCTGGATTCAGTAATGACGGGATAGTCACCGGGGCCATCTGCAGCAATGACTGCGTATCCATCCTTAATGGAGGCAGGGTAAGGAGGGAGAGGATCACGGGCAAGAATGTCCTCTGCCAACACTTTGCCAATACACTCTTCAAGCGATAAGGTCTCGGGTTCAAGCATCTTCTGCGAAGCAGCGGCGAGTACGATTTCCAGAGCTTCCGCAACTCCTATCATCATCCTTCTTTTCAAGTTCAAATGGATGTCCGTCTGCCTGCAAGCGCAACTGTGTTTGTGAGGGAGACGGTGGTGACTGTTGGTGAGTTATCAGGGTGGAGCTCCAAGTGCTTTGGGCTTCCCACCTATCCCATCTGATTTGGCTCATCCTCCTAATGTGCTCACATTCTCTTTAGGACATAGCTAAAATATTCTCACCGTCTCAATAGATAGTTTCACATCTTCCTTATATAAAAGAATTAGATCATGGACAATGATGTGTCACACTCCATCATTACACTCCATCACTCTCCCTATTAATCAATTCCCTAAATTATTTTCCTTTAATAAAAAAACAATTACAAGAATGAAGAAAGAATAGGGTTCACGCTACTTGCTAGCTTACACTCAAAACCAAGCAGCAAACACCTGTCATGTTATATAACAGCCACATCAGTGGGAGTACCTCGGACGTTCTCTCAGCCATATTATACCATATGAAAAATAATAGTATTACTACATCAAAATATTTAAAATGGAAAAACATTAAAACGATATAATAAAAATAAGTTTTCAGAACATCTTAAAGCACTTGTGAACCTGCAAGTCAAAACCAATCGATAATAATAATAAAAATATTCAAAATATCGTTATGGATGAGTTCAGTGTTGAAGGTTAGACTTTCACTAGGAGAATACTAAAAACTGGCTTCGAGAACTTAGTTCAAACAAATTAAACTTCAATCTCTAACCAGACTACTCAACCGTAAGACGGCGACTTATAAATGTGTGGCCCTAATTTAAGACAATGCACACCCCTCCTAGGATTACATGTCACTCAGTTCCCCAACTCCCTGGATACCTGTCATCCGATTCAACAACCAATGTACCGTACATCAACCTTATAATTGATGACAAAAACGAATACCCTAGAATTATATTACTCTAAACCCCACACTTGTCCTTATTCCATAACTCCAAAACAAAGCCATTAACGATATTCAAACGAGATAATCATTATAAATAATATAAGATAAAAGAAATAAATATTTTACATTGAAAGGAAACTGTCTATAAATAGAAACTTACTTAAAATAGAAATATCCTTATAGAAAATAAGTAAATTGTTAAAATAAGTTAAATGTACCAAAACAACATTTTCAGCAAACAAACGTTTTATTAATATCGTTTTTATCGTAACCTAATATATTTCTAAATTCGTTACTAAAATAAATATAATAAGTTAATCAATAGTCTTTTATAAATATTTAGGGAAATCGAGTTAGGATGATAAACTTTAGAAAAGAGACGTTTTAAGAAAATGATATCAAAATCAAATGAGTCGACGAGTTTTACAAATGAAACAAGATTTTACAAAGTTTTCAAATTATTTTTAGCAAATATACAAATCTCGACTATTATATTAAAATACGATTTTAAGTTAAAATAATAATTTAACAAAATATGACAAAATTACGAAATCGATACTATTTAGTTACTAGTGTCACGATAAACAACAAGATATTATAATGATCATTAATTAATAATAAAATTACTAACGATTTTATAAAACGATATCGAATAGTTATAAAACATTTACAAGGCATACGATTTAAAATTAAACTTTAGCAAATAATAAATAGCTAAAAGTTAGAAAACCGAAAGTAAAGTATTTACTACATACCACTACTCAAACATACGATATAATACCGACTAACGTCCTAAAGTTACTTTAAGTTAGGCACCGAATCGATTATGTACTTGTCCTCGTCGGAGTTCTCGCAAAATTCCAAGGAGAACAAGGAGATGAACGTAGAATTCTAGCGACAACGGAGCGTAAAAATGAAGGAAAGATGTTGGACAGAAACACAAACGAAGTAGTAGCGGTAACGTCATAAGCGGATCAACGAACAGCACAAAACAGCAGCACCCACACGACAAAAATAGGAAGAGGAAGACGAGATACACTAAAATGAAGAGAAAATCGAAGAATGGGTCTCAAAGTTAACAACTATAACGAACAGACCGTAGAATATTAACGAACCAGCACCAAGCAAACGACGTACAACAGCAACAAGAGGACACGCAGAACATTAGATCAGAAGACAAAGGAGAAAATGGAGCAGCAGTAACGAGCATCGACAACAATAAAGCAAAAACAGTAGCATCGACAACAATAATCGCAACAACGAGCATCCAAAACAGGAACAGTAGCAGCAAAATTGAGAAGACGGAATGAGCAGCAAGGCAGAAATCGATAACGCACATGACCGCAACACAGGAACGTAATGAATAACAGCATAACACGCACGACAAATCGGCGGTATTAACAAACAGCAATAGCATTCAGTAGCAGCAGAACTGTAGCAGCAACAACGTACAACCATGACCAAAAAGAAATGAAGCGGGATCACCAACTGATCGGGTACGCACAACAGTAGCACACAACAGACAAAAACGCGACCACGACGGAAAATAAGAGATGGTAAAACAGAAAGCAAGAACGAAAGAGCACAGAAGAGTTGCAGCAACTACAATGCACACAGCAGCAAGGGCAGCGATAAAACAACAACGACAAACGCAACAGCACAAAGTAGGAAAAGAAGAAAAAGGGAGAAGGAGAAGAAACGAACAGCCAACAACAGCGCACAACACGACAGCAAAAAAAACAAATCTGAATCAAGAATAGAGGACAGCAAACGAAACAGCAGCAACGTCGACAGCAGGAGCAGCAAAAGAACGATACAACAAAAGAAATAAGAAGAGAAGAAAGGGAAGAAAAAGGGCCACTACCGAGTCAGGCGACGCAAGACGACAGCAGTAGCAGCCACGGCGAGAACAGCAACGACGCAGGTGGATGAGGCCGGAGAATGCGACGCAGAGAAGAGGAAAGATAGGGGAAAAAGAACGCAGGTGAGGCGAGGAGGATGAAGGCAGATTGAAAGTGGGGAAGAAGAGTACAATAGAGGTGATGGTGGTAGATCGATGAAGGAGGAACTACCATGGATTAGCTTGGATAGAATGCAGGAAGGAGTAGAAACTTGCAGTAAGATAGAAGAAAGCAAGCTAAATAAAATGGATTGTATTATTGAATCAGTTAAGAATACATATGTGTAATTATATATATACAGAATAATTGAGTGAAAGTTTGTTTGTCACAAACTCATAACCGAAATGTAACAAACTCGATATGACATGGCATATTAAGGTGGTTTGTGAGGTTGATGTCCAACAAGGCAGGGGTGAGCGTGTGACAGAAGGAAAGAAGAAAAGAGAATAGGGTTTAACAAATGAGAAGTACAACGGATTAGGTGATAAGTAATATCGGGATACGAGTCAACCCGCAAGAAAATCGAATTAAAATTGGGTTGAAAATAAATGATTTGACGAAATATAAATATTGAGAAAAAGGAATATATTCCTCGAAGCTAAAATAAATATTCAAGACATAATCGAAGCTTAGAAAAATAAATAATTAGCTCGAAAGGAAAAATAAAGTGAATCTCGAGAATAAAATAAACATTTGAGACGAAAATGAACTAAATGATCTTTCGAAGAAAACTAATAAATGTTTCTAAGAAATTTAATTATTATAAGCTTCAAGTTGGAAAATAGAAACCCGAGTTTAAATAAAAGAATTTAGAAATCAAATTGACGAAACGGAAATTGATAAGAATGAAATGATTAGATAGATCAAAATAAATAAAATTATATTTTAAATATATAAGAATACTTTTCGAGACAAATAGTATTTTAGGAATTCGAAACGATTGAAAAATAAACTCGTTTTATAATACATTTTCAGAATTACGAGCTTAATTGTAAACAGAATAAAGTATGAATAAATTTTAATTTATAAAATCAGGGTGTTACACCTAAATAATCCTTTATATATTAAAGTAGAAACATTTTAAGCCCTCGCATTAACCCACGTAGGCAGGTGACACGTATCGGTCTGACTTGGCGGGCATGTGGCTGCCTAGGTGGACGATTATAACTACTGAGTATATCTTGCAAAATCACTAAGCCTAACTTCCAGGCTTCCAGCCCACTAAGGCTTTGTTCTTTCGAACTAAAAGTCACTAAACTTAACTTCACTAAACTTAATTTAACTGACTGAAATATAAAGACAAAATATGCCTCCTGAAACTGAACTGAAACTGACTGAATATAAATCCAGAAGAACCGGGCCTAAATAGTAAACTACCCACTACCTTATTAAGGCTAACTTCCGGCCCACTAAATGGTAAACTAGCCACTGCCTTAGTAAGTGGGTGGTTACCAAAGCATTTAGCAAATTTTTATCCTAAAATTATACTCCACTCTAGAGTAACTAACCAACAGTTGAAACTCCTGAGTTTTAACTAGAGGTGATCATTTGCGGGTTCGGACCGGACACGGGCTGGGCTAAGTGTAAAATTTTGGCCCACGGACAAGCGGGTTAGCGGGTTTGGGACGGGTTCGCGGGCCGGGCCTTTGTATATTTTTGAAAATGTTGTGTCCAAGCCCGCTAAAAATTCGGGCCGGACGGGACGGGTCAATCGGGCGGTATGTCCCATGAACAGCTATAGTTTTAACCAGTGTTACCAGATTCGCAGTTCGCCGGCACGATTTCCGAACTAGTTCGCCCGATGTACGAATTAGTTCGTTCCTAATTCACCATCACCAACGAACTGAATTTTGAAATAGAAATTGCTCAATCAAGCATGAAAACAACAAAAATCAATCCGAAACAAATACTATTACCTTTACTCACTAAGAGGCAAAGAGTTTAAACTGATGAGCCCATGAAATGAACCAGAAGTAGGAGAAAAATCTTCAGAGTTTCGACTTTCGACTTTCGAACACCATGAAACTTTTCAATTTTTTCGAGGAGGATGATAACCGAGGAGGAAATAAAGATGATATATTAGGAGGAGGAATAGGTTGATTTCAATTTTATCAATTTCAATTTTCAATTTTTTTTCCTCGAAGGAATAGGTTGAGGAAGATGAAAGATGTACTCTGCCCATAGAGTCATAGGGTCAGGGTTATAAACCACAGGTCTTGATAGCTATGGAGTATAGTTAGATTAGGTAATCCGGGTCCGGCCGTCATCGCTGACCCGGTTTGGCCCGGTTTTTGGGCACGACCGGTCGATCCGAGTGGAAAATTGTATGGTCAATCGTATCTTGGGTCGGGCTTTGGTGGCGAATTGGGTGAGAAGCCGTGCCTGCAGGCCCGGCGGGCCCAAATTCTGGAAAAATGATCGTTTTTTACTGTTGGAGTGCAACGTCTCTTTCTTCTTTTTTTCCCTTTTTTTTCCAATAAATATCATCTCATCCAACTCCATTTCACACAAATCATTTTAATCTACTTCTAATCTTCTAATCATTCTTATTAATCCTCTCAAATCTCAATACTCTAAATTTCTACTAATATTTTAATCTTATAATATAAGTTATAAAAAAGTATTACTAATCTTATAAAAACCATATATATATATATATATATATATATATATATATATATATATATATATATATATATATATATATATATATATATATATATATATATAGAGTGAGGATCCGGTGAGTCTTCATCTTTAAATGAGTCCGTCCTTTCAATCTGGACCACACAATCAAACAAGATTGAATGGCTGAGATTGGACCACGTCATTAAGGAAGAGTAACAAGGCCTTTGCATACACAAACATCATAACTCTTTGATTTCATATTACTGTGACATTATTACTGTGACACTGCTACTGTGACATTATTACTGTGACACTGCTACTGTGACATTATTACTGTGACACTGCTACTGTAATTCCATACTACTGTGACATTCTTTGATTTCATATTACTGTGACATTATTACTGTGACACTGCTACTGTGACATTATTACTGTGACATTATTACTGTAATTCCTTATTACTGTGATAGTGTCACAGTAAGATAGTTGTGTTACTGTAATAGTGTTCTGTTACTGTAACATTATTACTGTGACATTATTACTGTAATTCCTTATTACTGTGATAGTGTCACAATAAGATAGTTGTGTTACTGTAATAGTGTTCTGTTACTGTAACATTATTACTGTGACATTATTACTGTAATTCCTTATTACTGTGATAGTGTCACAATAAGATAGTTGTGTTACTGTAATAGTGTTCTGTTACTGTAACATTATTACTGTGACATTATTACTGTAATTCCTTATTACTGTGATAGTGTCACAATAAGATAGTTGTGTTACTGTAATAGTGTTCTGTTACTGTAACATTATTACTGTGACATTATTACTGTAATTCCTTATTACTGTGATAGTGTCACAGTAAGATAGTTGTGTTACTGTAATAGTGTTCTGTTACTGTAACAGTAAGATTATATACGATGAAGATGACGCTGAATCTCAGCCATTCATGTGATTTGATCATGTGGCTGTGATTCGCGGGACGGACTCATTTAAGATAGAGAGACTCACGAGATGCAATTCCTATATATATATATATATATATATATATATATATATATATATATATATATATATATATATATATATATATAAATTATTACTAATCTTATAAAAAATATACTTATACAAAATATAGTACTTTTAATATAATAAGTATTAATCTTGAAGTTTGAATAATTGAAGGTTTTGGATGCGTTTTTGGTGCTAATTTGCTATATTGAAGAATTGATCGTATCGGGTTTACGGTTTTTTAATTATAATCTATCGAATCTCGATATTCGACCGCTTCTCCGGATTTCTACAAGCTTTGTTTGCATTTTCTAAATTAATCTTCTTTACTTTAATTTTGTTAATTATTGTTGTTTATTACTTGATTATAGTCTTCACTTATTCACTAATTATAATTAAGTTAACTCATAAATAATTTGTTACGTATTAATCTGTCAATTTAACTAAACTGATATTTATTATTAAATTTGTTATTTGAATTGTTGATCCTCTTTCCAGTAACCAAATAACTCAACTCATATATTTTCCCGACTAAAGCTATCCATCAACAAAAATTAAAAAATAGATCAAATGAGGTAGGTGCAAATCTAACACTTCACCTCATGTGTGTAGGGATGGCAACGGACCGGATCCGCATGGATCCATATCCAGATCCGCACTCCTAGTAGCGAATCCGGATCCGGTCCGGATCCGACGGATATCAAAAATGTAGATCCAGATCCGGATCCGGATTGGATCCGCGGATCCAATTTCTTACTTAAATTCTACAAATTTTTTAATTAATACGTATTTACGACCATATTAATTTTGATACTTTTACAAATAAAATTGAATATAAAGATTCATAATCAAAGATTAATAAACTAAAAAAAAGAGTCTTAGAAATAACAAAAAAAACACAAATTAAAGTAAAAGTTTTTTATTATTGTTAATTTTTTAATAAAACGGACTTGCGGATCCGGATCCGGATTTATTTATTAAGATCCAGATCCGGATCCGTTTAAAGATAGCGGATCCGGATCCGGATCCATATCCAACGGATCTCAAAATTTAGGATCCATATCCGATCCGTGCGGACCGGATCTTGCGGATCCGGATCGGATCCCGGATCCGTTGCCATCCCTACATGTGTGTCACCCTTCTCCTCTCCAACTACACTCTAACATCTTACTGATTAAAATATCACTACATCGCACATAAAGCTATACACCACAAAAAGTATGTAATTAAGGAAATTTGATTGATTACATTGATTACGAAAATCGTTTTACATAGAAGATATCACATACAATATTTAATATGGAATGTATGATCAATTTTTTTTTAAAAACATAAACATATTTTATTCCGTTTTAACCAAATAGTTGCATTATTTTTGTTAATAGGAGACTGCACTATCCCGTACAATATTTTACATAGAATATAAAATAGTTATGATTATTATTGTACTCCCTCTGTTTTTTAACATAAGTCATTCTCACTTTTCGAGACAACCCCTTCTCTCTTCAATATCTCTCACAACATAAAAAAAATACTATGAAATGTGTACTCATTTGAAAGTTCTTTTCGTAAGGAATTTTATGGTGCAATTTTTAAAAAAATTGAAATAATATATTTACATGAAAATTAAAGTCAAAGGCTCACCTCGAAAAGTCAAAACGTCATATATTCTGATACGGAGGGAGTATATTTTTCTGATCATATTCGAAAATCATATTCTTAACATCGATATAAAATTTAGTAACTATATAAAAATGAAATATATATATATATATATATATATATATATATATATATTCCGATTGCTCTTACAAAGCCTAATACATAGTAAAAACTCACCGAAAATTCTCTATATACTATTCTAAGACAATAACAGTTACTAAGATTTCCTCAAAAATACACTAATTTAAATTGAGAAATAAAAGAACATTTCACTAATAAATTCGCAAACTATTCATTTTCATTAATGTTAAAGAAATTGACAAAAAAAACTTCTTTTTATGAAAATAATTAGATAAATTTTAAGATATGATGTCATTAACCTTGAGAAAAAAAATCAGTTATCTAAAAAATTTATTTTTGAAATGAGCTATTTACTTTAACTTTTACAAAGATATATTCTCCATGTCCCAATGAATTCTTTGTCTATTCCATATTGGGGCGTCTCAATGAATTATTTGTCTTTCTATTTTAGAAATGTATATATATATATATATATAGAGAGAGAGAGAGAGAGAGAGATTCACATAAGGACACCCCTTCTTATAAGTACATAAGTCTCATTATTAACCATTGGATTAGTGTAGGATGAAGGGTTGAGATTAATTAACAAAAGGGATGATATTAATTAGTATAGGGTAAAGTGTAATCTAACTAACCTAGCATTAAATATTCCTCCTAGAATTAATAGCTATTCCTCTTAGAATTAATTAATTACTATTCTCTCTCAAAAGACTCTTAATCCCAATGTTTTCTTTCTTCCATGGTGCCTCATCTTCTCCATTGTAACAGGGAATTCGATTTATGTAAAGGGTCGGTGTATACGATTCATAACCGTTAAATTCTTATTAATTGAAGTTACGAATTTTATGAATTGAAGTTACTTTACTTTGCTGAATTAATTGACAACCCGAATTTGGCAGTGCGGGGGTGGAGGATTTGCAGAAGGTAAAGGATGTGTGTGCGGGTGAGTATCGTAGGTAGTTGACAGTTTAATTGAGATGAATTAAAGTTACAAAATATAAGAACTAAAGTTACGAAAATATATGAACTGATTCGAAATAAAGTTACAAGTTTCAATATATGATCCAAAGTTACAAAATTTATGAACTGAAGTTACATGATATATAAACTGAAGTTACATGATATATGAAATGATTACAATTGAATTTACAAAAAAAATGGATTGCAGTTACATATATGATCTGAAGTTACAAAACATATGAATTAAAGTTACAAAATATGTGAAGTGAAGTTACAAAAATATATGACCTGATTAGATTGAAGTTACAAAAATATGGACTTGAGTTATAATATATGAACTGAAGTTACAAAATATATGAACTGAAGTTACAAAATATACGAACTGAAGTTACAAATATACAAAAAAGTAATTCATATACAAAGCTGGTCCGGTAATTTAAGTTCCAGCAACCCACTGAAACCAATTTTGCGTACGGACGCTTTATGTCTACCATTAAGCTTTGAAATCAGCTTTGCAAAGCCTACGTCCCCGGGGATATTATCGACATCTTCATCCTCGTTCCCCACATCTTCAACCATTTCAACTATGGACGACATTTCAACTAACACATGCAATAAATAACAGAATAACCAAATTAAACGCACGCCAATTAGCTTATAAGACGAACCAAATTAAAATTATAATATGAACTTGAGTTACAATATATTAACTGAATTAAAGTTACAAAATATAAGAACTGAAGTTACAAAAGTATATGAACTGATTCGAATTAAAGTTACAAATATATGATCTGAAGTTACAAAATATATGAACTGAAGTTACATGATATATAAACCGAAGTTGCAAAAATATTTAAACTGACTCGTGACGCATACTGTAGTACGAATGAACAAAACAACTCAGAATGATCAATTTCCTCCCACGATTCTCCTTAAACACATCAAAATAAAAAACGCATTAAAAAAGAGACAATAATTAGACGTACTTTTGGGTGAATCAACAACTAAACACGAAGATCTAATAACCCAAAAAATTCAGTAAACATGATACTACAAAATTGATTAAGAAAAATATGACCACCAATTTTATTGATGGAATGAACAAAAACTCCATCAAAAACTCAGTAAACACGACCCTAAGAAATTGATTAACAACAATATTACCACAAAAAATTGATTAGACACCAAATTCTCAAATAGAAAAATTCCAATTTAACAAGAAACTCGAAATTAAACCAGAAAACCACGATTAAACGCAAAACCCTCAATTTGTACAAAAACCCTAATTTCGCAAAAAAAAAACCCAAATTCGTGTAATTAAACAACAAATCCCCAAATTATACTAAGTATAAGAAGAAAATACGCACAATCTAATTAGAGAACAAAACTTTACCTGCAAAAAGAGATAAAATCAATCGAAAGAGATAATGTCAGGAACAAGGTACTGAATGGTGTGATGAATAATGAAGATAAAGACGGATGGTGTGAGTAATGGAGTGAATAGTGAGACTAAGAATATTGAGTAATGAAGATTGTATGGAGTAAATATTGAGTAATGAAAACTGATTGAATGAATATTGAGTGAATGAAATAATGAGGGTGAAGGGTGGGAAAAAGAGATCATTAATATGGTGAGAATATTGAGAGTGAGAAAAAAGAGGGGTTGGGATACGTTAAAACTTTTTTTTTCAAATTAAATAATAAACTACATCTCAACCATCCATATTGTTTTGATCCAAAGGTTGATATTGAGCCTTATGGACTTATAAGAGGGTAAGAGACTTATATGATCTCTTCTCTCTCTCTATCTATCTCTCTCTCTCTATATATAAATATATATATAATTTGACCTCCTTCACATGTCACTTCATCATTGCACCTTTCCTCTTTGTGCCAAAAAAGCAAAGGTAAACAATATATCAGGACGGAAGAAGTATATACTCACTTGATATCACTAAGATCTTCTCATTTATTCAAATGTGAGGATTATAATTATCATATAGAAAGATTATTTTGGTATGGAAGAGTACAAAATACGGAATATATTATTAAAATTCATATAAAAAAAAGTTTCACAAATTACATAATATAAGTCTTACACCTGTGACAATCCATTTTTAATTTTTTAAAAATTTTCTAATGAAAAAACTGAATAGCTTTTTTACACAAAGATAACATATCACGGCGTGCTAACCATTAAAAAAAGTTCATTATTATACAATTTTTGATAAATATTTATGTATTTTACGGTATGTTAAGGAGAGAAGTGAGTATCTCGAAATGTGAGATGACATAAACCGGGTATATAAAAAATATAAACAATATTTTCATTAATTACACGTTATTTAATACTCCGTACATTTCAAGACATTACTCAAATATTTTGATTAATTTTTCGATTTAAAAAATATTTTCCTATTTCTAAAGTACACAATCGATAAATGGTAAAAATAAAATAATAATTTTTTTATTTTAAATCTTAAATGAAATATTCTACTATAAGATCAACATATTATAAATACCGTGCATTGCACGGGGTCTATACTAGTTAATTTGGTAATTAATTTGATAACTAATTTGATAATTAAATTGTTAACCCGTTAAAGTATTAAAATCATGTCGAAATCACACAACACGGAGTCAGCGTCAAAAAGGAGTCGATCACAACAACGTTAAGGTAGTGTAGAACCCTCCGGTTCACAAACACCACAATTGGAGGCACATGGTCAATTTACGACCCCACAATTTAACCAATGGTCCGGTATCACGCCTTCATTCATGAACTTTGGCACCCTGAGCGGGTCGACCCCTTACGGTTACGATTTAACCGAGGCACAAGGGACAAGGGTCCAACAACCTATTAACATGACGCTCAACCAATTTATTTTTGATACGTCCACAATATCGGGGAGACCACCTTTACCACCGTATCCTTTTACACAAACGGGTCAATACGGTACGGGTCAAATGGGTCAAACACCGTTTACACAATTTGGACCACTATCGTCTACAGAGTTTGCACACGACACATCGGCACAAAGCGTGTCACAATTCACAAATGTTACCCCACAAACCGAAACGATTCAACTGCCCGGTAATGAGATAATTTGGTAGACGAAAGCAGAAATGGCTGAATTAAATTCAAGGGGTAGCACAAGTAATGTATGGCAAAGTTTCACTAAGAGCGTAGATAAAAAACTTACTAGGTGTGGACATGACATAGGTCCACCCCGACGCGGCAACGCGCGGGTTTGGGCGGCGGTATGTTCTCGTGATGAGATGGTTCTCGGGTCCAAATTTAAATCGAAATAGGAGTCGTCACCGAACTTTGTGGGAGTTCGGACTCGTTCGAACTCACTCTATACTTGGGCGCATCGTGCACAAAGCACGACCCGCTTTAGCACTAGAACTTGTGGGGTTCGTCCCTTTGCATAACGATACCGATGCCGAGTTATTGGGTATCGTGTATCGAATGACTCTCGTGTGCCTACGGTTTCGGGCATCCGGAAACCGAAGTTCTGAGTAAGGGGTGAGGGTATGTGTTGGGAAGCCCACGAAGGACACCCAACCCCGCCCGCCCGTAGCAGCCTCTACTAAAATATCAATTGGTTTTGTAATTCACGCGTTAGTAATTCGGTGAAATGTTATGCAAATGTTGTTTTGCTAAGATATCATTTAATGCATCTTGATATATGTCGAAGTTGTTTAGCATGCGATGTTCATTTAAAAGCGATAAATGGCAAACTTAAAAAATAAAGCTCGTAAATAAATTACAAATTACACGGGCGGAAATACAACCCGGAATTCACAATACAACAAGCAATATTATAATAATCGGATTAGCGGCGGTAAATATGGACTATAAACGAACTCGTAAATAGACATAAATTGAAACCATAAATCGAACGGTTGGATAAACTCCGATCCAGTACACATTGCATTGTATATTGACCGGAGGATAAAGGCTTTGATACACGTTCGCGTATGGGACCGGAACGTAATGCTTGCTCGATCTCGGACCTTAGAGCCTTGTCCCGACTTATCATAGCGAAATATTGATGTCTAGACTAATCGCACATCGAATACGACTAAGGAGTCTTCAATGTAGGCTTAGTCGTACAAGACATAGCTCAAAGTCGTAAAAGTAACAAAATAGAATAGGAGGTAATGTATGGGTTTTGAAAAAGGGAAACACGTAATTGAATTGACACGTGCCGACTTAAAGTCGTAAACATGGCTGAGCGAGACTTTGCATCACGTTTAGGCTCACATTGGTGACCTACAGGGGTCACTCGATCGAGTCATTGAGGGGACTCGATCGAGTGTCCTTCGTAGAGACCCTCTGCCCATTTTTGAGGGGGTCACTCGATTGAGTGACCCTTGGGCACTTGATCGAGTGCCCTCTGTAACAGGCGCGGGATTTGCTTTCAAAATGACCCATTTTGTAAATTGATAATTCAAATCGATGAATAATTAAGCTAAATGTAAATATTAAATAATTTACACTAACTTGTTTTCTCGATAACTCGTTATGCACGATGCCCGGTTATGAAACCGGTATCGAACATTTTAGAGTGGGATTTGTGAAATCGTCATTAATCGAATTAGAACAAATATCAATTCCCTCCGCGTCACAACATCATTATTAATCCTTACGGATCACGTGATGTTTGATTCAGCGTCAACGGATTTCGTGCTAACTTAATTTTTCGATGACTCTTTTAGGCATGACGTTTGACTATGGAGTCAACATCGTACCTTAAGAGTAACATTTTGAAAATGGCGTCGGACACGTTTGTTAACGAATTACCGCGATCACATTATACCCTTAAGTGTCTAAGGTGGCGCGCTTCGAAGGGCGCCACCTCCAGTATGACTTTTCAAGGGATTATAACGGGCTTTCGACGGAATTCGTTATCGAACATATTCGACTTGAAAATTCGATTGTCGTCACAAACTTAGATCCTTTGCGTTTCGATGTCGTAATTTGGCTTTTAAAGCCTACGACTATCGAGTTAGCGTCATTGGATGTTGCTCAAATCGATTTAAAATAGTTTTGTTAAATTAGTATACGCGGTATTATATATGACGGGATAAATAAAAAGCGATAATAAATGTTAGATTTTTAGTAATGTTAGGAACGATAATTAAAAAGTTAGAGACATAAAAATAAAATGTTAGATGTTAGTAAACGGAAATTAAATGTTAATAGTTAGTAATTAGTTTAGAAATAATGAAAACGAGAATTAAAGATTAGAGAAGATGAGATTTGTTTACACCCTCAACCTACATGCTTTTAGTCTCGGAACACGGGCTCGTCTAGTAGTGGCATAAGCACGGGAGCGTCGAGAACATAGGGTGAGTTAGGGTGTGTATATGGGCTGATGATGCTCTCGGTTTTCTCATAATGAGGTTTCAAGAAAAGAAAAATATATCCTTTGAATGTTGGACGAGAGGGTGTATTTATAAGGTTTTGCGAAATGCTTCGGCTCAAGACTCGGACGCCTGAAGGGAGGCGGTTCAATACTGGGACGCCCCAGCTGAGGCGGCTCAGTTCTTGGGCGCCTGGTTGCGCGCGATTGAAATCGCGTCTATCGGAGTTTACTCAAAATACGGATTGATACCCGGTTTATATGAGGTGTGATTTGATTCCGATTGATTTTGATTGATTCATGTATCTGGACGCCATTTTGGCTCCTTTGAATTTCGGGTTTCGACTTTGACCGGTTTTGGCTCGGTCGACAAAAGACGGTTTTGCCCCCGTTGGCAGTTTGAGCTCAAATTAGCTTTATTTCATTGGAAACACTACAACAAATCCCCTAATTTCTCAACACTTCCATGTGGACGCTTCTTAAAGCGTCGATCCCATTTACCACCTACTTCCACTTTTATTATTATTATTATTATTATTATTATTATTATTATTATTATTATTATTATTATTATTATTATTATTATTATTATTATTATTATTATTATTATTATTATTATTATTATATTAAAAAAAACTGCCAAAATGTTTACCCACTAATACTTGTGTGAAATCTAAGAAAACCTAAGTTAATAGCTCTAAAACTCCGCCGTTAGGCTACTACTTCCCTAAATTCTGATACTTTTTTTATTCAAACGCCTCTCTTAATTATTGATTCCTTGAACTGTTAATCATCATCTTCTCTCATTACTTTTGAATTTTGATTGTAAATCTAAGGTATGTAAGTAGACATCATCTTGATATTTTGAATCTTACTTGGTTTCTACATATTGTTGTTCAAGTTATTGAGTTTGTCGATTTGATCCGACCTAATTTTGTCTCGCTGCCTAGATTATCTCAAGTGCGTTAAGGATTCAACACTCTCTATTTCCTTAATGAGTAAAAATTTCAAACTTTCTGGTTTTTTAGTTTTAAATTGATTGATAATCGAATTGAATGCGTGAAGTCATTTTCTAGGCTGCCGTTTATGTATGCTTTGTTTTAATAACTTTTATCGTAGTAACTTAGACTGATATGCAGTTATACGGTTTGATTTTGGTGTACTACTGATATTAGCAATTGAATTAATATTATTTGCCCGAGCATTCCAATTAGTTGTAGTTTGATTGAAAGTTTCAGTTTTGACTTTTGTTCAATACCATTTCAAATGGCATGCTTGCTGCCAAAAATTTATCTATCATTGAGCATGTGTCTGATAGATACCTATGGGTTCAGGTACCCATCAATTGTAGAAGGTGCATATGGGAGTTGTGAATAATCCATGTGTTCCGGTATGGAAACAATCACACCCGAACCGAATTCGGATCTTGTATTGAGTCTTGGTTCTCCTTAGATTTGGGTTGATCTTTATGCCTCACCTTCCTGTCCTCTAGTGATCGGACCTTCCTGGCGAAAAAGGGCCTGCTGCCTGCACAAAGAGCGCACAGAGCCTCGGAGGTGTCCGAGGAAACCCTCTCCGATGCCTAAGTCAATCCGTGTATGCACTTGACAAACCTTACTCGTGAGGAGTAAGATGACGTTTTTCTAGAGTGAGATTCTGGTGAGAGAAAATCAATAACCCTCTCATGTGGGAGATAAATGAGTATTTATAGGTTCCCATAAGAGAGAGTAAAGAGAGAGAGAGAGAGAAGGAAAAGAAAAGGGGGACACGTGGAGACATCTTCCTCCCTCGTTCCTTTTTTACCTTAGGCATAATCAAGAGGGTTCTTCCTGCCTGACCGGAGGCTTGGCAAGATGAAGTCCCCTGACGTCGGGGGGATGGGAAGGATCCCCTTCCTTTTCCTACAACTGCGGAAGCGGCCTGACCCTGGCGAGTAGGGGGCTGAGCTTCGCGTCCACAGCTCAGCAGGGTGTTTCAGGAATGCCCCAAGCGGTTGCCGGGAGGGGCCTGCTAGGTGGCCTGCGTGACAGACTTCCCCATGACCCGGGTCGGCTCAGCCCCAAGCTCAACTGACAAGTGGCCCAAAATAGGCGACCGACCCCATCAATTGCCCCTTCGGCTGGCGATCTTCAATCAGCCTGGTGGGAGGTTGACTTTTTATCTTTCCTCACATTTAATGTCGCGCATATTCCCTAGGAAGAATGTCTTAATTGTTCGGGTATGCAAAGAGTCAAGAGGTTCTCCCTCATGATTACTCTTCACAGGAAATCCCTCGAACCCTTCTCTTGGCTGACACTTGGCCTCCTCTGCGGGGGTGGTTGGAGCGCCATTTAATGCACAACCCTTTCTCCTTGTGTTTATAAAGAACTGGGGTTTTTGTTCGACTCCCTCTTGCAAACTTGTTTCATCTTTCTCCTCACAATGCGTTGGTGTAGACACCCGCATTTTGACTGCCAGGTGTCTATGGTAGTTTCCAAAAAACACCCGATGATGATCGGACGCTAACATATTCTAACGCGCTCGGATACGGGCTCGAAATCAATAATGTCCGGCAAGGGCTTTTAACGAGATACAAATCTCACAAAACCGACCTCAAATTCAGGCCCAGTGGGTCGTTCCGAGCAAAATGAGACTAATTTGGGTCAAAACCGACACCAAAAATAATTCCCGTCTTTTAGCGACCGGGTCAAAACCCGGTCAAGACAAACCCGGCACAAAAAGCGACCTGATACGTTCGAAATCAGCCAAGATCAGCCAAATCAACCCAAATTAATGCCAAATCAATCACAATCAATCAAGAGCAAATCAAGGCAATCACGCCCAAAATAGCCCGAGTGGAGCCTCACAAAAATGGTCCAGGTGCATCCGCGAGGTCACTCGACCGAGTGCACCCGCGCCACTCGGTCGAGTGACCCATGTGTCGGGGCTCCCTATAAATACCCGTCAACCTTTGACACAAACAACGACTCTGGGAACACTTTTCACCCTTCAAAAATTCAGCCAACCTTGCACTCATCTTACACCCTACACTTTGCAACACCATTCTCGACATCACAATACACACGAAACCGAGCCATACATACACACCATCAACTCCTCCTACATATCTCGACGTTCCCGTGCCATTGCCGCCGTTTGACGAACTGTATCCCGAGAAGCAAGAACATGTAGGTTGAGGGTGTGACAATTCAACACCGACTTTTCCTTCTTCATCCTTTTTCTCGATCTTTTATGTATATTTATATTTATGCTTATAGTATTATATTTAGTCGATAGTAACGACATTACTAACATCTAACATTTATTTCTTGCATCTAACATCTAACGCTAAACATTTTACTTATCGCATTTTAGTTATCGTTATGTACATTTTATTATAATATTATGTACCGCATATGTATATATATATATATATTTTGCGTAATAATTTCTAAACTCGGATCCGAACTCGTTTGACTATGACGATCTTTTTTTTAAGGTTCGTTTATTAACACGATCCTGATCATTCGTAGTTGAACGCGTATGAATCCATTTCAAAGATCAGTACGGAACCCCTTGACACAAAAATCGACATCACCTAATCCGTAAGGATTAATATCGATGTCGTGACGTAGAGGGACGCAATTTCGTCACTAATCAAATTTCTAAAACTAACGACAACTCCTTTTACAAAAATCCGATAACGGTATTATAATCATATAAGACATGATTACGATACCGACAAACCGAACTAAATCTAAATTCGTCGATATTTTTATTTAATTCGGCCAACCCTCGATTTAAAACGCATAAAATCACACGAGTCATAACTCGTACAGGTGCCACTCGGCCGAGTATACCTGCTACTCGACCGAGTAGCACCCCAAATTATGGGCAGTAGCCTCTTCTAGGACGCACTCGACCGAGTCAGGCCATGACTCGACCGAGTGGGTCCTATAGCCCAGAAATCCGAGAGCTTTAATGCTACATTCGGTCCTCGTCTTTTAAAAAGCGACTTAGTCGTCACGTGTAAAGTCAATCACGTGATCTATTTTTTTGAAATGCATATATATAACTTCACTTAAACAACTTTGATCGACGGTCTCACTATTAATCTTGCGTTGACGACTCCGTAGTCGCATCCAACGCATAATTAATTTAGGCTCCAATTTACCGACATGACAAGTTGGGACAAGGCATCGGGATTTGGGATCGGGCTAGCACCACGCCTAGGTCCTATATCCCCGTCCTTCGATTAATACATAAAACAATACGTATTTAATTGAAGTTCGTCCACCTACGCAAATTCACGGTCTAGTTTATACACGGGTCCGTTTCTAACTATTGCTTATCATTTTGGCTATATATATTGCGATTGTTCTACTTTTATTGCTCGTTGTATTGTGAATTCCGGGTTGTATTCCGCCCGTGTAATTTGTAATCGATTTATTATTGCTTTGCTTTATTTATTTACGTTTTACCGTTTATAAATGAACCCTCGCATGCTAAATCACTTCGACAATAAATTAGATGCATTAAAATGACGTAGCTCACATTTTATTCGCATGCTTAGCTAAAACGCTGTTTGCATATCATTTCACCGAATCACTAACGCACATATTAGAAAGTCAAACGATGTCTTAGTAGAGGCCGCTATGTGCGGGCGGGGTTGGGTGTCCTTAGTGGGCTTCCCAACACGTACCCTCACCCCTTACTCAGAACCTTGGTTTCCGGATGCCCGAAACCATTGGCGCACGAGAGTCATTCTATATACGAAAGCCGGTTTAAACGGTATCGATATTGCAATGCAAAGGGACGAGCTCAATAAACTCTGAAATCGAAGCGGGCCGTACTTTGTGTACAGCCCATGACGACATAGAGTGGGCTCATACGGTTCCGAATAACCACAAAATTCGGTGGCGACTCCATTTTGACTTAAATTTCGAACCCGAGAACAATCTCACCACGAGATTCATTCGCCTACCCAAACCCGCGCGTGGCCGCGTCGGGGTGTACCCACGTCATGTCCACAATTTGGCGACTCCGCTGGGGATTAACCGATGAGTGCCTAACCATCGGCATCCTCAGGGTGAGACTCGAATAGAAATCGTTTGACAAATACAATATGCGTTTTAGTTTTACGGTTCATGCATAACCCCATATTTTCCCGGGCCGGTACTGGTGACCGACGTCCCACTATACCACGATGTATTCCGCCTTGGATACGTTGAAGGTGTTCATAGCCAATTCGTATGGACTTTGCGGCATGTTCTAAGCTCAACTCGACTTAGGAAGACCGTCCCGTTTCTCGTCTAGACTATGAACACTGGTATAGACCCTTTATAGACCGACTGAGGCTTAGTGTAAAGCATACATGGCGTCGTTATAATGCTTGCATGACTATGTGCTGCTTGGTTTCCGTGTCGTTTTTCAAAAAACGTCATTTTCAAAAACGCATCTTTTCAAAATATATTCAAATTTCAAAACCTGGGACACATACCGAATTTAGGACTTATGATTTTACTCAAAATGGCCCACTTTTTAGCCGGTATGCTGCCCAATTCAAAACTCGAAAATATTTTCGAACTTTCAAAATCGAGGCCTGATGTATTTTCCGATTTTCTTGAAAAAAAAAATCGGGCCTTTCCCCGAGCTTTCTCGGACTTTCCAAAAATAATCATTTTCAAAACTTTCCTCTCCCTTAGGACCTTCCCGTATTTAGCAGTGTCGGGTCATGTCATAAGTAGTCGAGGTCTCTAGCGTCGAAACTCTGTCGATCTTACATCACGAGTTTTCTCCCTATCCCAGTCCGCCTTATTAGACTAAGGCAAGGCCCACCTACGTAGGACATACTCCTACAAAGGAGGGCCCGTCTACACATTTGAGTCCAAAGTCTGGGGACGTCTCACGTCGACCTTCCTTCAAACAAGATTCGGTCCACTCGTCGAATCCTAAGGAAAGCCCGTCATCCACGAGTCACCCGTCTAAGAGTCTCTTTCAAGTCATTTTAGTCTTTTCCCTGCTCGGGATGTACTATCTCGGTCCCAAGGTCCGGGTTCAGTTTCTGATTACGCGGTGTTCTTACAGACAGGCCACCGGCAACCAGGCACACTCGCAGGATGGAAGCTACTTTAGGCAGTCTAAAAACCTCTGTGGACGCCATGGTCGGCAAACAGGCCGAGATCGAAGCCCAACTGAATGAAATGAGGGCCGGGCAGATTGCTATCATCACTCGTCTGGCTACAGTGGAGCAAAGGACTCCAAATACTGGGGTCACGGAACCCCTAGCTGAACTAGTTAGCTCGGTTCGCCGATTGGAAGAGCAAGTCCACCTGACTGGAAGTAACAATATTCACCGGGAAAACAGTCGGGAGTACTCGCCGGTAAGTGACAAACTGCCCGCAAACCTGAATCTCACGGGCTTACCCATGTTCGAAGGGACTGAAGACCCGTTACTACATGTACGGGCCTTCAAGGAGTTCATGGCTATTAAGGGAGTGGACTCTTCCATGTTCAAAAACCTCTTCGCTGCATCTCTAGAGAAACACCCAAAGGCCTGGTACTACAGGCTAGATCCCAAGAAGTTCTCGACATGGGATGATGTGGCTACGGAATTTGCTCGGAACTATGCTGACAACACCGAGATCCAGACCACAATGCGGTCTCTAGAGGTTATGGCCCAAGAACCTAAGGAGGGCTTTACCAAATACCTCCAACGTTGGAGGGCCGAAAGTGTGAAGCTGGTCGATAAGCCCAGTGAGAAGACTTTAGTGGAGGCTTTTGTCAAGAACCTTCTCCCCTCCTACCGGGTCCACCTCCGGTATGCTGTCATACCCAACTTCACCACCCTTACTGAAATGGGCATGAGGATTGAAGACGATCTAAGACTAGAGAGCCTGACTAAGGCCCCTAGCAAGGGATATCAAGGAGCCTCCTCATCCACTACCAAGCCTCCGGCCGCAACCCGAAGCATCTTCGACACGGTTAATCTTTTGGATGCCTCATCCAAAAGGACTACCCCTCCTAGGGTATTCACTGATAAAGGGACTACCTATACATATGCCTTACAAAGGCTATCTTCCAAAGGCCTGATCCAACCGATAGGCCCAATTCCTGAAGTCCCAGTTGAAAAACGCACCAAAGGCTACAATGCCCAAGCCTATTGCCAATATCATCGGGGCAATGGGCATGATACCGAGAAATATTGGAAGCTGAAGCATCTGATTCAGGATTTAATTGAGAGCGGGAAAATACCGTTGCCCGGGGACAAGCCAAGCAACAAGGACAACCCCTTTAGCTCTCATGCTATCTTCACCGGTGAAGTGATCGACTGTTCTCACCTTATCTCTCCTTTCATCCCACAAATCAATGGAATCTGGTTCGATGATGAGGAAGATGTGTACCTCACCAAAGGGGAAACTGTCCCTATCACTCCCGAAGAAATCCGGAAGGCTAAGTCCAAGGCCTTAGCCAGCAACCATCTCACCACCACCGGTCGTCCTTATTCAGCCACTAGCTCTAAGGACATCTCAATCCCGGTAACCGTCACTGAACTTGCCAGGACGGAAGAAGCCATCGAAGAGCCAAGTACCGATACGGCTCTTGTCAAACAATTGAAGAGAGCCCGAGTTGACCTCACCATATGGCAACTCTTGGTTAGCTCACAAGAACACCGAGAGGCACTTACAAAAGCTCTCGATCAGATTAAGGTCGACTCCCAGGTTACCCCTACTGAAATGGTAGCCACTATCCTGCCCTACCTCAAGGGCAAGTCCAAAGAAGAAGGCCCGGTAGTCACCTTCTCGGATGCCGACCTACCACCGTTCGGGGCCTCTCACAATCTGGCTCTGTATATCACGGTAATTTGCCGGGGTAAGTACCTACCAATGACCCTAGTCGACGACGGGTCTGCTGTGAATGTCCTCCCTCTAAGGACTGCCAAAGCCCTCGGTATCACCGAGGCCGACTACATACCAACCGCCCACACTATCCAAGCTTTCGATGGAAGCCCAAAGGCGGTTTCCGGGGCCGTTAAATTAGCAATTACAACGGGTCCAATTGAAAAGGAGCTAGAGTTCCAGGTGATCGATGTCACCTCCTCTTTCAATCTACTCCTGGGAAGGCCTTGGATTCATGCTGTAAAAGCGGTGTCTTCTACTCTTCACCGAAAGATCAAAATGCCTTTGCAAGACGGCATCATCACCCTAGAAGCAACCCCTATGACTGTGGCTAGCTGTAACGCCACGGACCGCACCGACTTATGGGGATTCGATTTTGTGGGGATGATTGAAGAAGAGTACCTTTTCAGGCCCTATTTCACCACAAGCATTGACGCAATGCTACAAAATTTGGGATATTTACCGGGGGCTACCTCGAGGCCATATCTTCCAGCTGGGAAGATTATTGAAGTCCTAAATGATGGAGAATCTCGCTTCGGTCTAGGGTATGCTATAACCCCGGGAAATGTGGTCCGGGCAGGCATTGAGAAAGCTTGCAACATCATCAAGGGTACCTACTTGGGCCCTTATAGCCCAAAGTTGGCTGACTATTTCGTCACACCAGTATTCGGGGCTATTCAAGTTGGCCTATATCAACCAACTATCACATATCCCAAGACTGAACTAGCTCGGGAATGCAACTACATTCCAGATGACATATTTGCCCTCATCCAATCTGAATCCAAGGAGGGTAATGACAATGTCGAGCCCGTGCTGAGGCTCTTGTTTGGGGAAGACAAAGCTATTCCGAACCCCAAGGAAGATCTAGTGAACCTGATCCTTCGAAGCAACAGGTTCGATCCTTCAAAGCTGATCTCGGAAGTCGGTGCTGATACTGGGAAAAGAGCCTGGAGGAAGACCATCAAGTGGACCGACAGCCAGGGTCGAGTCTACAAGCTGACCACCGGGGAAGGAAACATGCCGGACACTGATTCCGAGTCAGAGTCAGAGTCTAAGTCTGAGTCTGTATTCGAGTCTAAGGGGTCTGGTGCTAGAGTCCAAACTGTAACCCCCCTCCCTATAGTCACTACCACTGGAGCCTCGAGGTCTGTCCCGAAGGCACTCCCAATCCCGCCTCTGACCAATGACCAGATGGCTGCTCTCTTCGAGCTGTTTTCCAAATTTTCTATCAATAACAACGAAAACCGTTCCGCTTATGACTTGTCTTATTTTCAAAATATTTCCAATTTCAAAAATATTTTTTGCAATGACATTGAGAAACCCGATGAACAGGTGTCCTTGCCTCCGCATCTGATCGAGCAGCTAGAACAGAGGGAATCCCGAGACCCGGTAATCGAAGAAACCGAGTCTATCAATGTGGGAACAACCTTAGAGCCCCAGATGCTTAAGATAGGGTTATCTTTAGATCCCGAGGAGAGACAACAAATCACAGACCTCCTCCAAGAATTCAAGGATGTCTTCGCATGGTCCTACAAGGACATGCCGGGGATAGATCGGGAAATAGCTGAACACCACATACCCATCAAAAATGGATGCAAACCGGTAAAACAGAAGCTTTGAAGAATGAAGCCCGAGTGGTCTCTCAAAGTCAAAGAAGAAGTAGACAAACAATTCAAAGCAGGCTTTATACAAGTGTCTGAATATCCGGACTGGGTTGCAAACACCGTGCCAGTACCCAAGAAGGACGGCAAGGTGCGGGTATGTGTAGATTTCCGAGACCTTAACAAGGCTAGCCCAAAAGACGATTTTCCGTTGCCACACATTGACATATTGGTGGACAACACGGCTGATCATGCTCTTCTATCATTTATGGACGGGTATGCCGGGTACAACCAAATCAAGATGGCGGAAGAAGTATGGGTAAGACTACTTTCACCACGCCATGGGGTACTTATTGTTATACAGTTATGCCGTTTGGGCTCATTAATGCCGGGGCCACTTATCAACGAACAACCACGACCTTATTACATGACATGATGCATAAGGAAGTGGAGGTCTATGTGGATGACATGATTGTTAAGTCTAAAAACCGAGATGGGCATGTTACTGCCCTAAGAAATTTTTCACCCGATTACGTAAGTACAACATGAGGCTGAACCCTCAAAAGTGCAGTTTCGGGGTAACATCAGGCAAATTACTGGGCCATATCGTTAGCCAACGCGGCATCGAGGTCGACCCAGCTAAAATCAGAGCCATTACCGAGATGCAACCACCTAAGACCGAAAAGGAAATAAGGGGGTTTCTCGGAAAAGTCCAATATATCAGCCGGTTTATCTCAAAGCTAACCATGGTATGTGAGCCCATTTTCAAGAAACTGAAGATAGGGGAACGGGTGCTATGGGATGATAAATGTCAAACGGCTTTTGACAGAATCAAGGAAATCCTGTCTGCTCCGCCAGTGCTAATGCCACCTCAACCCGGTTTGCCTTTGTCGTTATACCTAACAACGACTGAGACAGCCATGGGGGCTATGCTGGCCCAGACAGTCGATTCAGAAGAACGAGCTATTTACTACATCAGTAAAAAGTTCCTGGAATACGAATGCAAGTATACAATGCTCGAGAAAACGTGCCTAGCTCTGGTTTGGGCCACTAAAAAGCTCCGACACTACATGCTCAGTCACGAGGTACATGTTCTGTCCAAAATGGATCCGATCAAATACTTGTTTGAAAAGCCCATTCTTAATGGCAGAATGTCCAGATGGACCTTAATGCTAGCTGAGTTTGACCTCAAGTTTGTACCATTAAAAGCCATCAAAGGCCGGGTGGTAGCCGAGTTCCTCGCCGACAGCCCAATAACTGAAGAGGGCTATACCGACACTTGGGCCTTTCCTGACGAAGACATATTCCATACTGACACCGAAACTTGGGATCTGTATTTCGATGGAGCATCCAACTTTCGAGGGTTCGGAGTCGGTATTCTCCTTATATCACCACGAGGGGAACACACACCGTTATCCATCAAATTAGACTTTGATGTAATAAACAATGCGGCCGAGTATGAAGCATGCATCCACGGGTTGCAAGCGGCTGCTGATTTGGGAATTACAAATCTCTGGGTTCACGGGGACTCGTCCCTAGTAATCAATCAAGCCCTTCAAAATTGGAAAACTCGGAATGCCAATCTCGTGGCTTACCAAGCACGAGTAAGGGTTCTTGAGAAGCAATTCCAGAAGGTAGAATATATCTATCTCCCACGTGAAGAAAATCAGTTCGCGGACGCACTTTCCAAATTGGCATCCTTACTAAACATCCCGGAACATATGCCCAGTATGCCAATCTGTGTCGAAAGACGGTCCGAGCCGGCATATGTTAACGCCATTCAAGATATCGAAATCACTGATCCAGAGCCTTGGTATCAGGCTGTTCTAACCTATTTGACTACGGGAGAATATCCACCAGGAACTGAAAATCGTGCCAAGAAAGCCTTGCGAAGACTGGCCACCCAATTCATTCGTACGGACGATGGTCAGTTATACAAAAAGACGGCACAGGGGGCTTTACTCCTATGTATCGACAAAACACAGGCCGAAAAAGTGATGGCCGAAGTACACGACGGTGAAAACGGCCCGCATATGAACACCCATATGCTAGCCCAAAAAATCATGAGGCTCGGATACTACTGGAACAGTATGGAGGCCGACTGTCAATCATATGTCAAACACTGCCATAATTGTCAAATTTTCGGCAATGTTCAACACACGCCATCGTCCCTACTGTACACCATGACCTCGCCATGGCCATTTTCGACATGGGGAATCGATATAATTGGAAAAGTGAACCCTTCCGGGACGGGAGGTCACTGTTTTATTTTGGTAGCCATCGACTATTTCACCAAGTGGGTCGAAGCGGAATCATACCGTGTCTTGAACGCCAAGCACGTGGCTAAGTTTATCCAGAATAAAATAATATGCCGATACGGGATCCCACACGAGTTTATCAGTGACCATGGGACCCACTTTCAAGCCGAAACCGCTACTTTGCTAGCGAAATACAAAATCCAGAGGCATACATCTTCGCCGTACCGTCCCCAAACAAATGGAGCGGTAGAAGCTGCTAATAAGACAATTGTCACCATACTTAAAAAGATGGCTGATAATTATCGGGACTGGCCCGACAAAATACCCTTTGCCCTGTGGGGATACCGGACGTCGATCCGAACTGCAACCGGGGCAACTCCATATTATTTAACATATGGCATGGAAGCGGTCCAGCCAGTCGAGTTGGAGATACCGTCTCTCAGAATTTTACTAGAAAGCCAAGTGCCCGAAGCAGATTGGGTTCAAGCTCGATATGACTCGTTAGTTCTCTTGGACGAACGACAGTCGCGGGCTCTCAATAACATCCAAATATATCAAAAAAGAATCAAACGGGCCTTTAACAAAAGAGTTAGGCCCAGGAATATCAAGGAAGGCGATTTGGTCCTAAAATCGGTTCGTGCCTTACTACCGGTTGACCCAAGGGGAAAATTCAAACCCAATTGGGCTGGGCCATACCTAGTCAAGAAGGTTCTATCAGGAGGAGCAGTAATGCTGACGGACCTGGACGGGAATGAATTTGTCAACCCAACCAACCTAGACCAGCTGAAGCGCTACTACCCCTAAACCTTATCTCAAATGTCATTTGCAAAAATTATTTAAAAACACCTTTTTTTCAAAATTTATAAGCAAGTCAACAAGTTAGGATTATTTATCCTACTATCGCACATCTTGAACTCATAGTCTTGGTGTATTTCGAAATTGCAAAAATAAATCTACGCTTGAACTACGTTTGGTTTGATTCCACTAACTGTGGATACGTAGGCAACCCCTCAAAAGGGCACACCCACCGCAATAACGAAAAAGACAGAAACAGTTTCACTAATATAGTACTTTTATTATTCCAGAAAACAAACACCGATAAACTCGGTAATTCAAAATTACAAAAAGCCAAAAAAAAAACAACACACAACAAAAATAGTAATAATATCTAAATAATAATAGCAGGAGACTAGTATCCGGGCATCTTGCCCTTGCCCTTATCCTTCGGGTCTTGTGGAGCCCAAGGTCGCCGAGGTGGAGAAGATCGTTCCCGAATAACCACGGGAACCTCCTTGGCCCGAGTCCTCTTCTTCGACAGGGGATCTTCAGCTATTGTCACGGGCCCAAGTCGAGCCCGTATGTGCTCTGGCAACCTGTCCTTAGGACCTAGTCGGTCCTGGACTAAAGGCCTGGCTCCTTGTCTCCTCTCCAAATTTGTCTGGGGGCTCACTTCCCCCCGTGCACCTCTAGCATCGGACCCCCTAGCTCGAGTCCTAGCTCCTCTCCTCTGACTTGGCCTCAGACGGACTATCGGAGCTTGAACCTCCTCTTCAGCAAAAAAGTCTCTGTTATCTTTAACTTTCTCCCGTCGAAGCAGGTCGAAGGCCTCATCAACCTTCAGAGCAGCACGAGCTTCGGCAGTCTCGGCTTTGGTCCACCTTTCATAAGAATAAGACACCCAGGTAGAATGAAGCGACTTGGGAACGGACCAAGTAGTTCGGGTATACCATCTCTGAATCCAGGTGTCACACATAATGTCGGTCAGCTGGGTAGGTGCACTCACAACTGCCTCGTTCTCCGGGATGCACTGAGTCCACCCATACTGCCTGAGTATGCGGTCAGGATAGAGGTGAACTGTGTGGCTAAAGGACAGAATCACCAGGTAGCGGGCCTTGTCTCCAGACGCCAGACCCGTCCAAGCATAAATTGGCCACCATGGAACCACCCATCGTATCAATGGACCACGATGGAATGTTAATTCTTCCTCCCAATATTTCTGGGTAGTCAGGCAGGACGAGTCGGTAGGCCGTCTCCTTGTCATCACCTGGTTGAACCAATATTGACTCGGGTTGGGAGGAGGCTCGATCTTTGACAACCTTTCAAATAGCCAAATCTGAAAAGAAAAGCAACGTTTATGAGATTCCGGACAATTCAGCGTCCGCATAAGGGCACTCGATCGAGTGCCGGGGTCACTCGATCAAGTGGCACCCCTAAAACGAGGCAGAATGCTCCTTTACGAGAGCACTCGATCGAGTGCCAGGGTGACTCGGTCGAATGCCCCCCGTAGCAGCATGTCGCGAAAAAAAAAAAATCGGGAAAAAAAAATCGGAAAAAAGTCGAAAAGGAGAAAAGCGATATACCTGCAGCAGACGGGTGCTCCCAGTGAAACGGCCTGAATCATCCCTCTTTCGGTTGTCCAAGCCCTGAATAATTTCCCCCGTGATCAACGATGCGGGACTACACTCCGTCTCCATAAGGTCAGCAATGACGAGAAGACAAACGCTACCCATGCAAGACAGCAGGTCCATATGGCCTTCGAAGGCATACACGTGCAGCATACAGAAGGCGAACGCCCTACGGCTATGAATGGGCGTAACCCGGATGTCATTCGGGTTCATGAACTTCTCAGCTAAGGCAAGCAGAGAAACGGTATCCCCTTCAAGCATGCGGGATACTTCAGCGTGGGAAAGCCCCAAAAATTCTCGTAGTTTCCTCCTGGGGTCCCGAACTGAGAAAGGGACGGCGGGGTGGGGCAGTGGATTCCACCCTCCTATGGCAGCAATTTCCTCAGGGAGAGGACAGATCTCGCCCCGAGGGAAGGCGAAAACATGGTAAGTGTCATCCCAGAAGGTCAGACAGGCGTCAAGGAAATGACGGTCCACGTGCATCTGACGGAACGTGAACAATTAGAATATGCCCGACTGTCTCAAGGCTACCTTGCTCGCATCCCTAAAACGGTGTGCCCAATCTTGCAGCATATTGATCAGACGGTCGAAAGCCATGATAAAGCTTTTTCTTGAAAGGAATAAGGTTTTTTTTGAGGAGAAGATGAAGCTTTTTTTGAGTTGTGACAAAGGAAGGAGCCAGGGTGATGTATTTATAACATCAAAACCCTGGAGCATCCTCTGCAGCTGTGCCTCCATGGCCCAAGCGGGCCTAGACAGACAGGCCCGACCCATGACTCTTCCCCATAGACACAGGAATTCAGTCATCCCGAGCAGTCTGTCAAAATTCTAAAATTCAAAAAATAATACATTCTAAAATTTTTCAAAAAATTTCAATCGTCCAAATTTTTATTCCCCAGCGCGAGTCATTTTTACTACCTACGTGTTGCATACATTTTATGTGACTTATACAGGTACGACTCAAACAGGGACATGCAACCCTCTAAATCTCCCCAGCGGAAGCCCAAGGCGGCATTTTCCCCGGAATGGTACGGAATGAGCCCACATATAGGCGCACCCAGGACTTATGCTACAAGTCCGATTCCCCACGGAGTTATCATCAACTCAGGTATGATTTCTAACTTATGGCTGGCGAGCCCTTCACGCGAGTCTAATGGACTATAAACGACCCGATCGGAAGTCTACCGGGTCTTAATCGACTTGGTAGCTACTCTGACTTTCGCCCAGTCCAAGCCTCAGTCAGAGTGGGGGCTCTGTAGACACCCGCATTTTGACTGCCAGGTGTCTATGGTAGTTTCCAAAAAACACCCGATGATGATCGGACGCTAACATGTTCTAACGCGCTCGGATACGGGCTCGAAATCAATAATGTCCGGCATGGGCTTTTAACGGGATACAAATCTCACAAAACCGACCTCAAATTCAGGTCCAGTGGGTCGTTCCGAGCAAAATGAGACTAATTTGGGTCAAAACCGACACCAAAAATAATTCCCGTCTTTTAGCGACCGGGTCAAAACCCGGTCAAGACAAACCCGGCACAAAAAGCGACCTGATACGTTCGAAATCAGCCAAGATCAGCCAAATCAACCCAAATTAATGCCAAATCAATCACAATCAATCAAGAGCAAATCAAGGCAATCACGCCCAAAATAGCCCGAGTGGAGCCTCACAAAAATGGTCCAGGTGCATCCGCGAGGTCACTCGACCGAGTGCACCCGCGCCACTCGGTCGAGTGACCCATGTGTCGGGGCTCCCTATAAATATCCGTCAACCTTTGACATAAACAACGACTCTGGGAACACTTTTCACCCTTCAAAAATTCAACCAACCTTGCACTCATCTTACACCCTACACTTTGCAACACCATTCTCGACATCACAATACACACGAAACCGAGCCATACATACACACCATCAACTCCTCCTACATATCTCGACGTTCCCGTGCCATTGCCGCCGTTTGACGAACCGTATCCCGAGAAGCAAGAACATGTAGGTTGAGGGTGTGACAATTCAACACCGACTTTTCCTTCTTCATCCTTTTTCTCGATCTTTTATGTATATTTATATTTATGCTTATAGTATTATATTTAGTCGATAGTAACGACATTACTAACATCTAACATTTATTTCTTGCATCTAACATCTAACGCTAAACATTTTACTTATCGCATTTTAGTTATCGTTATGTACATTTTATTATAATATTATGTACCGCATATGTATATATATATATATATATATATATATATATATATATATATATATATTTTGCGTAATAATTTCAAAACTCGGATCCGAACTCGTTTGACTATGACGATTTTTTTTAAGGTTCGTTTATTAACACGATCCCGATCATTCGTAGTTGAACGCGTATGAATCCATTTCAAAGATCAGTACGGAACCCGTTGACACGAAAATTGACATCACCTAATCCGTAAGGATTAATATCGATGTCGTGACGTAGAGGGACGCAATTTCGTCACTAATCAAATTTCTAAAACTAACGACAACTCCTTTTACAAAAATCCGATAACGGTATTATAATCATATAAGACATGATTACGATACCGGCAAACCGAACTAAATCTAAATTCGTCGATATTTTTATTTAATTCGGCCAACCCTCGATTTAAAACGCATAAAATCACACGAGTCATAACTCGTACAGGTGCCACTCGGCCGAGTATACCTGCTACTCGACCGAGTAGCACCCCAAATTATGGGCAGTAGCCTCTTCTAGGACGCACTCGACCGAGTCAGGCCATGACTCGACCGAGTGGGTCCTATAGCCCAGAAATCCGAGAGCTTTAATTCTACATTCGGTCCTCGTCTTTTAAAAAGCGACTTAGTCGTCACGTGTAAAGTCAATCACGTGATCTATTTTTTCAAAATGCATATATATAACTTCACTTAAACAACTTTGATCGACGGTCTCACTATTAATCTTGCGTTGACGACTCCGTAGTCGCATCCAACGCATAATTAATTTAGGCTCCAATTTACCGACATGACAAGTTGGGACAAGGCATCGGGATTTGGGATCGGGCTAGCACCACGCCTAGGTCCTATATCCCCGTCCTTCGATTAATACATAAAACAATACGTATTTAATTGAAGTTCGTCCACCTACGCAAATTCACGGTCTAGTTTATACACGGGTCCGTTTCTAACTATTGCTTATCATTTTGGCTATATATATTGCGATTGTTCTACTTTTATTGCTCGTTGTATTGTGAATTCCGGGTTGTATTCCGCCCGTGTAATTTGTAATCGATTTATTATTGCTTTGCTTTATTTATTTACGTTTTACCGTTTATAAATGAACCCTCGCATGCTAAATCACTTCGACAATAAATTAGATGCATTAAAATGACGTAGCTCACATTTAATTCGCATGCTTAGCTAAAACGCTGTTTGCATATCATTTCACTGAATCACTAACGCACATATTAGAAAGTCAAACGATGTCTTAGTAGAGGCCGCTATGTGCGGGCGGGGTTGGGTGTCCTTAGTGGGCTTCCCAACACGTACCCTCACCCCTTACTCAGAACCTTGGTTTCCGGATGCCCGAAACCATTAGCGCACGAGAGTCATTCTATATACGAAAGCCAGTTTAAACGGTATCGATATTGCAATGCAAAGGGACGAGCCCAATAAACTCTGAAATCGAAGCGGGCCGTACTTTGTGTACAGCCCATGACGACATAGAGTGGGCTCATATGGTTCCGAATAACCACAAAATTCGGTGGCGACTCCATTTTGACTTAAATTTCGAACCCGAGAACAATCTCACCACGTGATTCATTCGCCTACCCAAACCCGCGCGTGGCCGCGTCGGGGTGGACCTACGTCATGTCCACAGTTGGATACAAGATAAAATCTTTAAGCGAGAGGTCCTTGTTGATATCTTTAAGTGTACGAGTCGTACTAAGAAATTCAGATACTCTAAATTGGTGCGAACGATCATCCATCGTTATAAATTGACCGCCCTTCGGTCTCCTTATGCCCCTGGGTCAAGCATTTTACCAAAGGCCTTCCGTCGTCTGAGGAAGGCTTCATCCTTAAGAGGCAGAGGTTCCTCCCCTGCACGCGGGTAGGCGGTTGTTCCAACCGCGGCTGTCGTCGGTGTTTTCCTTGGCTGCAGCCGGAGAACATTGACCCGGACATTCTGGATTCTGGGTCTTCTCCTCCTACGCCCAAGAGGCGGGGAGATAGTTTTGGCCATCCTGAAGGCGTCAGACTGGCTCGTTTTGGGGAGGACTGAGATGTCAGCAGCCCAGACTCTGGAGACAGCGTGGGCAAGGGTTATTCGTCAGGCTATGAGAAGCTGGAAAGTGAAGGGGGGGGGGATGATGACCCCATGAATGCCCATGGTGGATGGGATTAGGGGTTTGATGGTGAAGGCTGCAGCAACCCCGGAGGTTACTTTCCAGGCTATGACGAGGATTAGGACTTGCAATGCCTCCTGTTTGGGCGAGCTGAGCTCCAGGCCCTTTTGTCTGTAACTGTCAAGGAGTGTTGACTTATTTTCTGTTTTTGAGTTTCACCCCCTGGTTTGTAATTCTGGCCTCCGAGCCTTTTCTTAAATAAGAAGTAATGGGTTTGGTTTTTATTTGTTTGTTTTTAAAAAAAATCATTTCTTGGGTGATGTATTTGTGACCATTCCTCTTCCCGCCTTTTTATGTTTTCGAAGTTTTGGGATGCGATGAATGGGTTGGTTATTTGCCTGACACGTGTGGGGGGTTTTATGGGGAAGGAGTCTGACAGCACAGTTCACAGGGGAGGGACTCCTCATCTCCCTCTCCCTTATAAAAGGCTCACTCCTACTCCATTTCCCCCTTTTTCACACTCTCAACCATCAAAAACTCCATCTCTCTCAAACCCTCTTTCTTATCAAGCGATCGGACCGAGGATTTTCCCGGCGTCTGCCTCCGACGACTTTTGAAGAAGCCAATTAGGTTAGAACCCTAATCCTTTATCTTTTGTCATTTTTCTGTAACTCTTGCCCTTTTACTTTTCCGATCATTATGTCGCAAAATCGCCGTCGACTTTTTTCTTTCGTCGAACCGTCTGTCGACACCCCATCAGGGGATGTGGATGAAGTTAATACTAGTCCCCCTCCTCCCCTGCTGGGCTTGGGGTTATGGTGGCTCGGGTGCCGCCCTCAAAGGATAGTGGGGGCGGTAATTCTCCAGACCCTGCCCCGGTTGACGTCCCTGACACGGACGACGAGGCGCTGGAGGTTGATCCATTTTCCATCGCCGGCGACCTAGTGCCTCGGGTGCCTAGGCGTGTTTACTACTTGGATAAAGCAAAGTATAAGGTTCCCCTGCACACCTATCCTGAGCCGGGGTCGCGGGAGATGATACTGGCGAAAAATGCGGCTGAGGCCATTGCCAATTTTTATTATTTTGGGGTTGGTTATACGGTTGTTGTCCCAGAGGAGAAAGATATTGTGTGTAACTCCCCTGAGAACTGCATTGCCGTCCACCACAAGTGCTTGGAGTTTGGTCTCCGTTTCCCCTTTCACCCCTTTCTTGCAGAGGCTTTTAGGCGCATGAATGTCGCCATTGCACAGCTGACAGTCGTATCTGCCAGGACATTGGTGGCTTACACCTGGGTCTGCCTGTTTACTAGGGACCAGCCTTTGATAGATGTTCTTAGGTACATGATAGGCTTACAGATGGTCATCTCTCCGGAAGGACCTTTGGGATATATCTCTATACTTAGGCAGAAGGGTTTTTCGCCAGTTTGGCCCTCGATGAACAACCTTAAGAATTGGAAGAACAATTTCTTGTATGTTCATTGTGAGAGCGGATGGTCTATCCCCCTGCACTTCAGGAATCACGTCTACACTTGCCTGAAAACCCGCGAGGAATATCATCCTGAGGTTAATGGGAAGGCTTTGAAGTAAAATTGAGTAAGGGGGAGAGCTCCCTGGTTAAGCAGTTTGCTTGTACGAAAATTGGGAAGGGTGAATTCGGTCCCACTAATTGGCTATCCAGCAGACCTCATAACAACTGACGAGTTTTTGACCCCGTAGGGTTAAATCCTGGTCTTACCTCAGGTAGTTTAGGGATTCAGCACCAGCGTGTCTATTTCAGGGTATTTTTCTGTGTGCTAACCTGGTTAACTTTTTGTCTTTTGCAGACGTCTGCAGGGGCTCTTTGACGGTGAAGCAGCTGAAGGCTCTTGGGCTGGGTAGGGACTATAAGCCCTTCACTCCTAGTCTTGTTACTCCCCCTGGATTCAAGAAAGAGACTCTCATGGGGCATGTGAAAAGCATTTTGTCCAGTAAAACTAGGCTGCCTCCTCCCCTAGGTCGATTTCTAAGCGCCCTGCACCTTCTACTTCTGTTTCTGAGGGAGCAGAGGTGGGAAGGCAACAGAGGCCGCCCCTTCCTCAGCTGTCAGGCGTGAGGGTACTTCGCCTCGCTCCCGTCCTTCTACAGCTGCAATGCCCTCCCCTTCTGAAGAGACGGGGGATAGCGTCCCCCCCTTCTTCAGAGGAAAAGGAAAGAGAAGGAGCCTGTGAATGCTGAGTAGGTGGTGGATCTAGAGGCGGAGGTCAGCACTCTCCAGCCTAAGCGTCATGCCCCTAACCTTCCGGAGACTTTGTTCAATGAGGGAAACGTTGAGTTTAACTTTGCTGCTGAGAGTATTGATGTTTCTGCTCTTTTCTCATACTCCAGTTCTTCCTCCCTAGATCAGGCTGCCAAGGCCTTGACACATACCAGTGCTCAGGCAGCTCAACTCCTCAACCGCTGCTCTCTGGTCTTTCAAGCTTCTGCAGAACTGGCAGCCCTTAATCGCCTGAGTGATGAGGAATTAACAATTACTTCTGGGTCCTCCCTTTCTGACCATATAGCGGTGGTTGAGAGGAATGCTGCTCTTATCAGCAGTCTGAGGCTCCAGCTGTTCAAGTGTGAGGGTGAGCTGGAGGAAGCTAGGCGCCAAGCTGCTAACTGGAAGAGTCAGGGGGAGAAGGCTGTGAAAGAGGCGTCTGAGCTGGAGGTGGAGCTGGGGCAGGCCAGAAAGAGTGCAACTGAGCTGGAGGTGGAGCTGGGGCAGGCCAGGAAGAGTGCAGTTGAGCTGGAGGGGCGCCTTAAGGACTATGCTGACCGTCTTTCCCAAGTAGAATCCGACCTTCATGGCGCTCAAAGGGAACTGAAGACTCAAGAGGAAAAATGGCTGAAGGAGAAAGAAGAGATTGTGCAAGAAGCCAATGAGAAGGTTGATGAGGTCTTTGTTGCAGGTGCTAACTCTTCCTCTGAGTTCTGATTGGAGGTTATCCGGGAATTAATTCCAAACTTTGACCATGATGCCTTTGACGAGCTTTATGCGGCCAAGAATGAGGCTAGATCTAGTAAGTCGCCTCATGATGGCCCTGATGGACCTCCTGACCCCAGCTAGGACGCACCCCCTGCATAGGATTTAGGGCAGTCGTCTTTTGAGGGCTCATGTCCTTATCCTCCAGCGCCTCTGTTTCCTCGTTAAACATTTAATCATCTGCGTGCCGAGCCCAAATGTGGTCGGCTGCTGGTCTTGTAATCTTTATTTTCTTGCTTTTGCACCTTTACTGTTTGTTCTGTAAGCTTTTTTCTCTAACTGTATGTTAATCTTGTGGACTTGTTTCCTCTTTTTAACTCTTTATTTTGCTAAGTTGCTTTTTTGATTGTGCAACCATTTCCTGACCCTTTGTTGGAATCAGGGGGTCTGCCCCCTGTCTGCCTGAGGGTAGAGAGGGGGTCTTAGCATTTTTTATACAAGGTTGAATGTCTATCAATCCTTGTTAGTTCGCCTCTTGGGGCCTAGCCTGACCTTGACTTTTGGCTGAAGTCAGGGGGCTTGCCCCCTGCCTGCCTGGAGGCAAGGAGGGAGACTTACCGTATTTGTTGGTTCGACATCGGTGTCCGGCCTGACCCTGACTTCTGACTGAAGTCAGAGGGCATGCCCCCTGTCTGCCTGGAGGCAGGGAGGGGGGCTTTGCTTTTTTATACAAGGTTGAATGTCTATCAATCCTTGTTCGTTCGACATTGGTGCCCGGCCTAACCCTGACTTCTGGCTGAAGTCAGAAGGCCTGCCCCCCGCCTGCCTGGAGGCAGGGAGGGGGACTTAACGTTTTCGCTGGGGGGGTCTATTTTCCCTAGGTTTTGCAACAGGGGGGGTCTTCCCCCTATTGCCCCCTGCTCGTTTGTGTGTGAGGTGCGAATCTGAACAGACAACGAGTATGAGTTTGAGAACTTCCTTGTTTTCTTAAAATAAAACTAACACCTTAGTCGGAGCCGTCGACAATTTAGCATGACCGTCCTTCGCCGGTTCTAGGAAAAATAAAAATTTTGACTTTAGTTTAGACATAGTATTTTTTTCAAAGTATCTGCGTTCCAATGGGCTGCCAGTTCCTGGCCCTTGGCGTTTGCGAGCCTGTACGTTCCTGGTCCCATGATTTGGGTAACCTTGTATGGGCCTTCCCAGTTCGCGCTTAGCTTGCCATGCTCTCTTGCTTTGCCAACTGCCTGAGTTTTACCCAAGACTAGGTCGCCTACCTGGAAACTCCTTGTGTTTACCTTCCTGTTGTAGACCCTTCTCATTCTCTGCTTATAGGCCGCGGTGTTGGAGCAGGCTTCTTGTCTTACTTCGCTAACCAGGTCGAGGGCTTCTGTCATTGCTGCTCGTTGCTGGTTCTGTCGAACTGCTGAGATCTCAAGGTAGGGATGTGTGCCTCAATGGGTAGTAAGGCTTCAGCCCCATAGACTAGCCCAAAGGGGGTCTGCCCTGTGGATTACTTCATGGGGGTTCTAATTGACCACAGGACAATTGGGAGTTTGTCTGCCCATCTGCCCTTGAGCTCATCCACCATTTTCTTTAGTCCGTTCAAAATTTGTTTGTTCGCCGCTTCGGCCTGTCCATTAGTTTGAGGATGTTACACAGCAGAGTAGGCAACAGTGACTCTGTGCCCCTCTAGCCAGGTCCTCAGCGGGTCATTGTCGAACTGCCTGCCATGGTAAAAAACTAGCACCTTTGGCAGGCCATATATACCTTGTGATTATATTCTTCCAGATGACCTTCCGGACCACTGGCTCTGTTATGTTTGGGACGGCTTCGACCTCAATCCACTTGGTATAGTAATCAATTGCCACGATGAGGAATTTTCTGCCCCCTGTCGCTATGGTGAATGGGCCCAGTATGTCCATCCCCCATTGAGCGAAGGAGATGGGGGACATGATTGGCCTGAGATCTTGCGCTGGAGCGTGTATCACAGGGGCGAAAAGTTAGCATTTCTTGCATTTCAGGGTTAGATTTCTGGCATCTGCTAGCATAGTTGGCCAATACTACCCTACCCTTAAGGCCTTGTGTGCCAGCATCCTCCCCCCGATGTGGTGTCCGCAGATTCCCGAGTGTATGTCATCTAATACCTCTGCAGCCTGCTCTGCCCCCAGGCACCTGAGCAAGGGTGCAGAGAATGACTTCCGGTACAGCTCCCCCTCGATCAGTATGTACCATGCAGCCTTTTGATGGCATTCTTCTTTGTTGGGCGAGTTCTTGCGGCAGGGTGCCATCTTTCTTGAACTGGATGATTGGAGTCATCAAGTTTGAGGCTCCTGATTCCTCGATCATATTGACCAGTTGACAGGGTGTTGTGGATTTTTCCTCTATCACATCTACCAATACTGATCTTCTGATGTCTTGCAGGTTGGAGCTTTCTAATTTGGACAAGGCATCGGCCCGGTTGTTCTGTGATCTGGGGACTCGTCTGACCTCATAGGATTTCAACCCTGACAACTCCTGCTTGACCTTCTCCAAGTATGAGGGCATGGTTTGGTCTCTGGCTTCGTACTCGCCATTAACCTGATTCGCAATGAGCTGAGAGTCGGTGGCCAGAATGAGCCTCTCCGCTCCTGCTGCTTTAGCCAGGTGGATGCCTGCCAAGACAGCCTCATATTCGTCTTCGTTGTTTGACGCTGGGAAGGTGAATCTGAGGGCGTGTTCGAAGTCCACCCCTCATGGCTGGTTAGCACGATCCCTGCCTCCGCGCCGTTAGCCGTGGACGATCCATCTGTGTATACCACCCACTCGCCCGTCGGGGGGTCATTCTCTTCTGAATGGGAGCACTCAGCTAGGAAATCTGCCAAGGCCTGTGACTTGATGGCGGTCCTGGACTAGTAGGATATTCCCAGCCCGCTCAGCTCTATGGCCCATTTTAGCAATCTCTCGGATTTTTCGAATTTTTCTAATACTTTCTCCAGGCCTAGGGGTTGGTCGGTTAGCACAACGACAGGGTGATCGTCAAAGTACGGCCTAAGTTTCCCCGCTGCAATGACTACTGCATATGCCGCCTTCTCGACCACTTGATAATTCTTTTCGGCTGCCCCCAGGGCATGGCTCACAAAGTAGATTGGCTGCTGGGACCCATCCTCTTCTCTTAGGATAACCGCGCTTACCTTTGAGTTTGTCACCGCTATGTACAGGAAAAGCTTTTCTCCTGCCACTGGTCTAGTAAGGGTTGGCAGCTGCTTCTGATGCTCTTTCAGTTGCTCAAAAGCTTCTTTCTGTTCTGTCTCCCATTTGAACTGTTTATTCCCTTTTAGGACCTTAAAGAAAGGTGTTGACTTGTCGGCTGACCTAGCAATGAACCGTGCCAGGGCGGCCATCC
This sequence comes from Agrostemma githago, assembly GCA_958450325.1. Classification (NCBI taxonomy): domain Eukaryota; kingdom Viridiplantae; phylum Streptophyta; class Magnoliopsida; order Caryophyllales; family Caryophyllaceae; genus Agrostemma; species Agrostemma githago. The sequence goes on along the minus strand of OY288247.1, from coordinate 71,397,959 downwards.
GGCCTGTCAGCCGCTGTATGTCCCTAATTGTTTTTGGCTCTGGCAGGTCGAGGACGACTTTCACCTTTTCGGGGTTGGCGTCAATCCCTCGGGCACTGACTAGGAACCCCAAGAATTTTTCGGACCTGACCCCAAAAGTACATTTTTTTGGGTTTAATTTTGTTTGATAGGCTCGCAAGGAGGAGAAGGTCTCCTGTAGGTCTTCCAGGTGATCTACGTCTCCCTTGCTTTTTACTATAGCGTCATCCACGTACGCCTCTAGATTTCTGCCTTTTTGGTTTTCAAATACCTTGTCTACCAGACGCTGATAGGTTGCCCCTGTATTTTTGAGGCCGAATGACATCATCATGAACATATACGTCCCCGAACTTGTGATAAATGCGCAATTGACCCTGTCTGGCTGCCACAGGCATACCTGATGGTAGCCTGAGAAGGCATCCAGGAAGCTGAGCATTGAGTGCCCGCTGGTGGCATCAACCATCTGATCAATTCGCGACAGGGGGTAGCAATCCTTTGGACACGCTTTGTTGAGATTGGTAAAGTCCACGCACATCCTCCAGGCTCCCGAGGCTTTCTTTACCATCACTACATTGGCGAACCATTCTGGATAGTCGCAGCTTTGAATGAAGTCAGCCTTTAAAAGCTTCTCAATCTCTTCCTTAATGGCCAAATCTTTCTCTGCTGACATGTTTCTTTTCTTTTCCTTTACAGGCCGAGCCTCCGGGTTGATGTTCAGCTTGTGAACAATATGACTCGGGTCAACCCCCGACATCTCATCAGCCGAGTATGCGAAGTCCTTATTGTCCTGCAGGACCTTGATCAGCCTTGCTCTGTATGGCTCCTCTAAGTCCGCGCCGATCAGGACTGGTCTTCCTGGCTCCATCTCTACCAGCATGCTTTCACCCCCCCGGTTCTGGGTGATCAGTTTTTTCTGCAGCCCACTGGTCAGTCAGAATCTCTCCTTCCCTGCTGGATGAGTTGTCTGCCTTCCTTTTCCCTTTTCTTTCAGCCTCATGGGTGCGCAGGGCGACTGAATAGCACTGCCTAGCTAATGCTTGATCTCCATGAATTTTTCCTTTCATTCCGAAATCCGTGACGTAAGCCACGGTCAGTGCCCTGATAGATATTGCAGCCTCTACTTTGTCCAGGGTTGCTCTGCCTATGAGAGCGTTGTATGCTGACTTCGCGTTTACCACTACGAAAGAAGCTCGGATATTTTTGGCCGATGTCCCCTCTCCGAATGTGACAGGTAACTCGATTATCCTCATTGAGAGGATCCCTGCGCCACTGAATCCATACAGGGATCCAGGGGCAGGCTTGAGGTGTCTCTTCTCTAAGTTCATTTTGTCAAAGACTTCCTTGTACAACAAATTTGTGTACGCGCCTGTATCCACCATGCATCTCTTCACTATATGGTTGCTGATGACCAATGACAGGACCAGGGGGTCGCTGTGAGGGTAACCCACCCGGCCAGAATCCTGCGGGTTATGCTCAGGGTCAGACCAACTGGGCTTCCGGCTCTCTCTGCGTAGCAGATCTGATTATGGAGTTCGCTGAGTTGTCTTTTCGGCCCCTCCGGCTCATTTGACTGCCAGCATCCCCTGACACTACATGAATGATCATGCGATCCTGCACCGATCCCTTCGGTTTTTCTGTTGTGATTTTCTGGTTCTTGTTCCTGGCAGCATAGTTACTCAGCCAGCCGTTTCTGATGAGTTTTTCTATTTCATCCTTTAGATGGCGGCATTCTTCGTTCGTGTGTCCTATGTTGTCATGGAACGTGCACAATTTCTTCGGGTCGCCTTTCGGATTATGCGGTTTGCTCGGGCGGTTCCATTTTGTTGCCTCTTTCTCCAATTCGAATATTTCAGCCCTTGATTTGTTAAGGGCGGTGTAACTGTCGAATTTTGGCTGGTATGTTATGCGCTCCCTTCTTGGGGCGTCCCCTTCTTCCGTCCCCTGCTTCCTTGCTGATTCTCCCCTGCTATGCCCACCCTGCGGTCTCCCCTGAGGTCTGCCAGACGCTGCGGGGGTATCCGACAAGCTGTGGTATTCCTCCCGGAGCATGAAGCCTTCAGCTATCTTCCGCGCTTTAGCCAAAGACTCAGGTTGCACTCTGATAAGCTGATTCTTTATCTCTCCTGGCAGCAGTGAGTTAGTCAGTGCGTAGGCCGCGGTAGGGTCATCAATCTCTCTGACCTGCTGAAAAGCCAGGTCGAACCTCTTAAGGTACTCTCTGATGGACTCCCCCTTCTTTTGTTTCAGGGTCATTAAGTCAAAGCGGGTTAACCTACGTCTCTTATTCCCTGTATATTGATCCAAGAAGGCTCTGGCTAGCTCCTCAAAGAAGTAAATTGACCTCCACGGTAGGTCCCGGAACCACCCTTGGGCCAGCCCCACCAGAATTGTAGGGAATATTTTGCACCAGGCTGCGTCGTTAGCATCGTACATTCCCATATGGCTCTCATAAGCCGCCAGGTGATCTTCAGGGTCAGTGGTCCCATCGAACTTAACCGTGGCATCTTTATATTTGGGATGGGACAGCTTTGAACATCTGGGTGGAGCGGTGTTTTGGTAGGTCTGTCTAGCACTTTGGACCGACTCTCCGTAGAGTAGTAACCGTAGTCATCCCATTTATCAGGGGTCGGTTTCCTAGCACTAGGGGAGCGGTGTTTGGGTGTATGTCTACTCATTGCGTCGTCCTCTTTTTCAGGGAAGCGATGCCTGGGTCGCTTTATTTTCCCGAGGCGACTGAGGGGGCCCGGGCTCCGGGCCTTTGGCCTGATAATGTCTGGGCTTCATTGGCTGACCTTGATTGAGCCTGGCCTGCATACTTTTTGACAGTTCTGAAGCCTTTTGCGGTTCCCCAGCTGGTGCCAGTCTGCTAAATACTCCGGCCTGCTTTGCCCCCAGGCGTTTTGAGACGGGCTCCTTTGGTTTCAACCGTTCTCGCATTTTCTGAGATAGAGTCCCCCTTTCTACCGTCGCAGTCGATTCTATGGTATGGACAGATCCATCCCTCTATTGGGGCGGTTGCTCCTGGGCGTTGGTCACGTGGCGCTTCTTTGCCTGAACGTACCCCAGGCTACTTTCTTTGCTTTCCTTTGGATATTCTTGGCGGCGGTTCGCTTCGTGCCCCCAGCACCGTTAGTGCTCGAGAAACGCAGGTGTCTGGGGGTTGTTGTTATTCCGCCTACCAGGTCCTCTGGTGTAACCTGCTTGTCAAGCATCGCTGAAAAGAACGCGGCAGCCTGCTTGACCTGGGCAGAAGTGAGTCCTAGACTTAGACCCTGCTCAGCTGCGGTTGCCGCTCCTTTACTTGACGTTCCCTAGAGGGTAGCCTGCCCAACCCCTCAGATTGTGGCGGCAGGGGTTACTTCCCTGGTTGTAAGGGGCATGCCGTACCGGGGGACGATCACCTGTCCCGCCGGACCGGCATCCGCTTCCGCTTCTTCGATTTGGTGCATCTCTTGGTGGCTTTTTGTTCTTTGAGGAATCTTAACTCGTTGACTCCCCACAGACGGCGCCAAATTGTTCCGGTATGGAAACAATCACACACGAACCAGATTCAGATCTTGTATTGAGTCTTGGTTCTCCTTAGATTTGGTTTGATCTTTATGCCTCACCTTCCTCTCCTCTAGTGATCGGACCTTCCAGGCGAGAAAGGGCCTGCTGCCTGCACAAAGAGCGCACAGGGTCTCGGAGGTGTCCGAGGGAACCCTCTCCGATGCCTAAGTCAATCCGTGTATGCACTTGACAAGCCTTACTCGTGAGGAGTAAGGTGGCGTTTTTCTAGAGTGAGATTCTAGTGAGAGAAAATCAATTACCTTCTCTTGTGGGAGATAAATGAGTATTTATTGGTTCCCATAATAGAGAGTAGAGAGAGAGAAGGAAAAGAAAAGGGGGACACGTGGAGACATCTCCCCCACTCGTTCCCTTTTTACCTTAGGCATAATCAAGAGGATTCTTCCTGCCTGACCGGAGGCTTGGCAGGATGAAATCCCCCGACGTCGAGGGGATGGGAAGGATCCCCTTCCTCTTCCTGCAACTGCGGAAGCGGCCTAACCCTCGCGAGCAGGGGATTGAGCTTCGCGTCCACAACTCAGCAGGGTGTTTCAGGAATGCCCCAAGGGGCTGCTGGGAGGGGCATGCTAGGTGGCTTGCGTGGCAGGCTTCCCCATGACCCGAGTCGGGTCAGTCCCAGGCTCAACTGACGGGTGGCCCAGAATAGGCGACCGACCCCATCACCATGTAATTGCGGTAGACTATAGATCTACATACATAAAGATTTTTTGTAGAGTTTATCTATATAGATCTATATACATACAAAGAATCTCCATTCTTTGGACTATGAACTACATTTATTTATTGGAGTGTTGACTCTCTATTTGGATAAGTACATAATAAGAGTAGAACTTTGTTTTGATTGAGATTCACTTAATGAACTCGTAAAACTTCCCATATTTTAAATAGCTTTCTTGTAGGGCTTTCGGCAGAGATTTATGACCATGGTCATTGCAAGAGAATATCTTTGATGACATAGGTACTGACATGGATATCTCTTCAAATCAGCTTCATTTTTATTCAGGTATCATTTTAGAAATATTTACATACAAAATAATTTTCATCAAGAATATGAAAAATGTATGTCAATGTGTGTGTGTCTGTATCTTATCTAATATCGAGTATAATACTTTGTACTATGATATACCTCGTAGAACGAAATCAATCCCTTCATTTCACTTTGAGGGTACATACCCCTTCTTGATTTTACATATATTTTATCACTATACTTCAAACTTTCAGCTGCGTCGTCTTGTTAACCTCAAAACTCGACATATGAGTTGAATTTGTTATTCACTTTTGAAGTGAAACTATTGCTCTCGTATGGTTTTACATTTTAATAATATTTTCTTAAAGCTCCAACTTTGATTGTGTTTCCATACCATATTTTGTTTCTTTTTGCAGCTGAGGATGGAAATAGTAATATTATGATTTGTATTATAACTATAAGGAAGATAGTTATTACTACCCCCGTTTCTTAAAGATGTCCCATTTTCTCATTATATGCGAGAAGTATTTTAGTGAAACGAGCTTCAAATTCTGTTATAAACATGAAAAATAGCATGTTAGTTTTGATTAGATAAAATAAAAAGAATCCCCTCTCCAAGTTTTTATTAGATCATTGTAAAGTTCAACGTAATAGCTCTTTCACATGTCTGATTTCTGAATGCTCTTTTCCAAGTTAACGTTTAACATGGCGACAAACCTCATACATGATCGACTTCCAATTTTTGCAGGCGAGATTTGATAAAATAGTGCTGGTGATTATCTCTCATTCACCCAACTTAGAAACACTTGCTTTCACCGAGGTTAGCGAATATTCCTGGTGTTGGAAATATAGAGTCACTATAGGGGCGATATATACCTAGTAAATACACGTTGTTGTGTCGTGGTATGAAGACCACTGAATGAGAATCGAAATCGCCCCGACTACGGTACAAATCGGAATGGGCGTCGTCCCCCAAGGTCACACAACACTCCTAAAAGGTTGTGTACTCAACCATTAGGAGTTGAACTCGATGGTATACTCAGAAATTATCAAAGAGATTTGGATGATGAAGTATTTGATGTATATTCTCATGTATGTCATCATTCTCATAACTCTCACTTTATATAATAAGTGTTATATGAGACTAACCTCAAGAGGTATCCAAAGTCACTTTATGATGGAAAATGAATTATCATTATTCTAAATATAATGACAATCATAACCATGCACTAGTAGAAAAAGGTCAAATTGCTGCTTCTTATTAGAGGCGTTTTAGCCAATTAGCAACTAATAATTTCCCTTTTTTTATAGTAAAAATGGTTGAGGGAGTCATTTAAAAAAAATATATTAAAAATTGATGGTGCGGCGTCCATCTTCCAAAATTGACGCCTCACCCTAAGGAAACCAATTAAATCAATTAAAAAAGAAAAAGAAAACTACATCCATCCAGTTTAACGTAAGAAATGAAAACCCACCTTCGCGCCCAACTTTCTATTTCGATTTCATAACCCTAGCCTCTACCGCTCCTCCTTCCTTCCTTCTCCTTCGCCTGTTCCAGTTCGTCCTTCACCATTTTCAGTCTTTTGTCTCGCCGGTCCTTGCTTCTGTGTTTGCTCCACTGTCTTTGACCTGTTCTCGCGTCGCTCCTTCTTCGTCTTCCCCCACGAAATCTCGCTAGTGCTTGCTTAGGTGGTTGCCTCGTCGGTCCTTGCCAAGGTTGTTGCTCCTTCTCCTCATTTCACCTCAGTTTCATTCAGCTCCACATGTCACTAATTTAGGGTTATTAATTGAATTTCAGTTGTTGCAATTTTAGTCATTATTCTGTTGAGAAAGGTTGATAAAGATCTCAACTTTAGTCACCAATTTAGGGTTATTACTAAAGTTTCAGATTTGAAAAAAGGTCGAAACTTTAGTTTTGCAATTGAATTTCTTCCTTTTGTTAATAATTATTTGCTACACCTCTAATTTACCAGTTTTTGTCACTAATAGGGTATTTTTTTTTATTAATTTTCTGTTTTAAATTTTTTACCTGCTGAAAAACGGATTGAAACTTAGGGTACTGTGTACTGTGTTTTGTGTAATTGTATGGGGTTCTGCTGACCAGGTTTTGTATAGCAGATGAACTGCTTTATTATGCTGAATGTTTGCTTTTCGGTTTACTTCTATGAACTTACGCCGCTTGAATTTAACCCATTTACTGAAAATTTCATACTTTGACGAACAGTTTGTGAGAATCGGATCATTTGATGGGTAACTGGAGTTGGTATCTTTTAGCTTGGTTGATGGGGTCGTGTATATGCATTTGAACTGCTTTATTACGCTGTTACTTGTTGGATTTCTTAGCTAGTATAATCTTATGCTGCTTGAATTTCACTCATTTATTGTTTGAGGAATCATTCAGAAGTTTCAATCTCTAACTATGAAATTGTTTTAAGAATCATTCCAAAATCAAATCATTCCAATGTTCAACTGAAATGGGTTTTGGTTAGTTTTTTTTGATGGGGCTGTGTATAAGCAGATGAGCTGCTTCGTTATGCTGATATTTGTCGCTTGGTTCATTAGCATGATCTTACGCTGCTAGATTTTTGCTCATTTAGTGTTTGAAGGATCATCCAGACACTTCGAAACCTCGCCTATCAGTGTCGGATGTTGTATACATATCATTCTATTGTTGTTTTCATTAATTTGCTATTTGAGAGTCATGAAAAAACTAGTCCTTCCTCTGTTTTGTCTTTTGTATGTAGCTGTCGCACTAGTTACTTTTAGGGCGCGTGACTTTTAATTTACTTTTTTTGTTATTATGTTTATGTTTGATGAGTCTTGTTTTGTTTTAAATGGTAGGTCCTACACATGGATAGAAATGACTACTACGGAGGAGAATCAACCTCCCTTAATCTCATTCAGGTATTTTTTTAGCTTGCTCTCTGATATAGCTAAATATTGTGCAATCTATAGAGTTTATGACTATACTTGCTAACGAGGTATGTGCAATTGTAGTTGTGGAAGAAGTTTAGGGGTAATGAGCAGCCTCTTATACATTTGGGTCCCAGCTACTCTAAACTCCATACCAGTAGGCCTTCGTTCAAATTCAAATTCAAGCTACTCCATGCCCCATATTAAGCAGTGCAATTTCAACTTCAAGGTGCACTATGTCACGATTGCAGGTTTTCGTTCAGTGATTTATTGGTAAGAAAATAGGATATTGAGGTGTATATTTATTTTGCATTCGTAAATACTTTATCTTTGTATTAAACATGAGCAAGGCTGCGTAGAATTGGCTCCACTTTCTCTCACGTCTCTTTGAAGAGGATTTTTAAGGCATTGGATGGATGTGATGTTGTTTCTTTGACAAACTATTCTATAAGAATAGTGATTTCTTGTCAAAAAATAATGCAACGAACTTTCGAGTTCATGTTTGTCATTTACGTGTGACTCGTGTTTGGAGCAGGAGCAATATAGTTGAGATAGAAACATGGTGGCAGGTGGATGGTAGGATTGGGACAAGGAGCGGTTTCATTATGAATGACTAGGACACTGGTGAAGCTATAGGAAAAGCTAACAGGTCAAATTCAGTTCCTTGGCCAAACTTCCTTATATCTGATTGGACGATTTAAAATTCAACTAAAAAATATTTAACTCGGTTGTATTCTATAAGCACATGATTCAATTTTGTCAAATCTCATTACAGCAAGTGGGTGATGATGAACATGGACACCAGGACAGCAAGGTTTTGTTGTTATTTTGTACGAGATTGCCATGCTATTTGTTGTTTCATTTTGGTTTCTTCTTGGTACTGTTATTTAGTATTTTATGCCCATTCAGTTTAGTTACTGTCAATATTTATCTAGTTTAATAACTCTTAGCTTGTTAAGCTCTACTCCCTCCATCCCAAAGAGATGTTCCCATTTCATTATTATATTCCTCACATCGGATTAAAAGTGGGAACATCATAGTGGGATGGAGGGAGTATATGATTTATAAATACATGCAAGACACATTTTTTTACCCTAGGTAGAATCTGATTTATCTTCACATTCCGTATTTTTTATGATAATTTTTAGTAAGCATGCACACACTGAGAATGGAGGAGATAAATAAAGATACTCTTACTGAATTTGATGACTGATATGCATGTTTCACAAAGTGAAGTTTGTGTTCCCCATCCACGTCGTACTACCAAGAACATTATAACAAGTGTATGAAGTGTGCATACTCTCCACCCACTGTATAATCTTTCTTTTGACAATGATTTTCGCCATCTTTGAAATCTTCTTTGTTTCTTATTTTCTTGGATTTGAACACTATACATGAATCATAATACGCTCGCTCTTGTTCAGGTCTGCGAACTAGATTTTATCGTCAACTTCCACAAGGTTTGTGTTATGACTTGGGAATATCTTTAATTTATCGTTAATATATGTTTGCTCTATGCCGTCCATAATTCTTCCCCTTTTTTGTGTGATATGGCAATGAAAGGCATATTATATACTTGACGAGATATAAATTGCTGGTGAGTTGCAAGAATCAAGCAAGAAAATCGTTGCTCGACTAATTGCTTCACAGGTATCTGCTTGGAAAAAACAATAGTACATGATGTTGATATCAGGATGTTTGATGCATCCATATCCCTTTATTACACCTTCCTTGAAAATGACATTTTCCTACGTCAAACCCATCAATCTTCACATGAATTTTTATAATTCCCAAGAAGAAAAATAATTGTTGCTATTCTCATTCACTTGACTAAGTTGTCTTGTCCTTATGTAGCTGTTCCAGCAAGCACTCCTACTCGAAAAAGGAGGCAACCTAGTTAAAATCAGAAATGAATATGATATTAAGAGAAGCTGTGAAACTGTCCACTCCGACCCTAGTGCATCTTTGAACCTTCAATCTGTCCATGCTTGATCAAATATCCTCATATTAATGTTTCACATATTTTCCTCTACAATCCTACCTCCTTAACTCAACCCCCAATATAGGTAGACCGGACAAAACTGACCCGACATGAATGACCCGACATAATACCCGAGTTTGACCCTTTATCCAAAATCGCAAGTGATGAAAACTTACAGTAGCTGCTTTGATAATCTTCCTGATTTGAAAAGTAAACTATTATACCGTTGTAAGAAATATCGTCAAATTAGTTCTTCTGATGAAACTATCTTACCTCACAAATAAGGGAATGGAGAGACAAGCTTTAGAGGAAGAAAGAAGGGCGTTTAACAAGATACACCTGAATGCACTGTACTGCTATCCATAAAACGGTAATCCTCCTACATTGCTTTTGGTTTTAGGGGCTTCGCTTATCATATTCAGTAGTAATGAAATGGGAATTGAAGATTAGTATGTGGTAGTGATTTCAGTGTGAAGAAAAATATTTGTAATCGATCAAACTTTAGGCGTCTATCCTAGTTTTGTAGTATTTTTTCAAAATAATATTTGAAAATAGAAAGAAAATGTCATTTTGGGTTGGAGTAAAAAGTATTTAGCACAACAGGGTTCATGTAGGATAGGTATCCCCAAACTAGCCTCTAACCCCACCCATTCAGTCTTAACCATGGAATTAATAATGTCATACTATTTGATTTACTGTTAACGGTAAGTTTTGTTGGTTTTTTTGTGTGTTCTCTGGTGCACTTGTCTTAGATGGTTATAGGTATGTATTTGGGTGATATTCTGAGGAGATTTATTGTGGATTTCTTCCTCACTTCCTTCTTTCTTATTCCTCCATTATTGATGTTGCTTTGTTTAACCTTTACTAATGTATTAGCAAAAAAAGTCTATTACTGAGGCAGATTTACACATGATTCAGCATTTCAGCCTAAATTATCTAAAAACGTCTTCGACATAACTCATACTGACACTTTAAGCTTTCATTTGGTGTAGGTGGCACCCCCTGGCTCAAAATTTCTTATGCGGTTTAATATTGGGAGCTCGTTTACAAGTGATTTTTTTTATTCATCTTAAGCTAAAGATAATGGTACCCCACCCTCTTCCTTCTCGCAGAGCATTCATATTTCTCAACAACTAGTATATACTCCTAATGTCATATTTCTTGGTGTTCTGTTAAAATGTCTTTATCGTACCCGGGTTGCTTCAGTCTGTGGTATCAAAATTCTTACAAGAGTTTTTTTTAACTTTTTATTAGTTGGGTTTTATGATTTGATTATGGATTACTCTTGAGTTTAATGTTAGGATATGAGCTGGGTGTAATTATGGTTTTAATCTAGCTGTGGATTTTAGTGATAAGTTTTGTCGTTGATGGTTGTTTATTGCAGTTCAATTGGTTTAAGAAGTTGATCAAATTAAATTGTAGGACAGTTTGGGTGGCAGTTGCTAGCTGTTGTAGTTGGCAAGGATGGGATAATGCTACTATTGCTGGTAATTTGCACTTCAACTCAGAAATTTATTTTTCGCTCTTAGTAGTTACGGAGTATTATTTTTTGAGTTAGTCTCCCTTGCGACAAATTATGGATCGTATTGTTACAACGGGTCACTATCTAGACTCATTTGATAAATTTTCCGATCTTTATATAGCTGAGATTTTCCATTGTCATTTACGTTCCTTTTCAATGGTAGTGTTGTAAGATCTTAGGGACAAAGCATAGAGACATTTGATAGCAAATTTCTCCCATATTTATCATGTGTCATCCTACATTTTATAATTAAGTTCTTCAACAAAGTGTTTCTAGTACCACTTATCTTAGAAATTGTTGACAACGACTTGGATCCACATAAATATATTCAAAAGTGTGAGATGTGCAAGAATGGTACACAAGTTTGTTTATTTTTGAGTATTTTGCCTTCTTTGTAGGTTATCATATACTTGGAAGTTGGAACTAACAATGCCAATGGAGTGAGTTATCAAGTGCATGGAGTGCTTTAGTATAAATACTGTGCAAGTGTAATTTTTGGTGTATTTATTTTAATATCATGGAAAGTTGAATAATGTAATTTATATTTTGAAATGTATGAAGTCATTAGTGTTGTACGGAGTATTTATTATTTTTTTATTTAAAAATACACCTATTTGAGGCGTTTGTTTAAAAAAAACGCCTCGAATAGATATTTTTTATTTATTTTTGGAAGTAGCTATTTGAGGCGTTTTTTTGGCGAAAACGCCGCAAATAGTCCATCAATAGAGGCTTCTAAAAAACGCAGCACTACAATTTCCAATGTGCGGCCCCCCCGTATGAGGCATCATAGAAAACGCCTCAAATGGAGGATTTTATTGAGCCTCAAATCCATGTTTTTCTACTAGTGATGTTAATAAATTAGGTTTAATATGCTACTAATGGGAGATGCTCTTACTATGCAAGAATGATCAACAATTTCACTTTGCATTATTTCTAACAATCCCCCACTAATGCAAATGATAAACCGAAAACAAAAATCCTGAGCATATGAAAAGGTTGACACTTAGACGTTAATATCTTTCGATTTGAATTAACGTATTAGTGAAATGAGTCAACAACTTACTTACAACAAGAGAATATCTTTCGATTTGAATTCCTTATTGCATTTCGGTTGAATTATCCTCACAACACATTTCATACCTTAAGTTCCACACGAGTTCCGCAATACGATTCAACAAATTTATGGCCAAATGAACCTTGGGATTTTGATGAGTGCTCTAGAAAGATAATTCAATCTCTCATAGAAGGAGGTCAACCCTTCACACCCACTTAGGTGATTCTATCAAAGATATCTCTACATAACCCACTCACTTATGAGCTATAGAATCATTAAGAGCTCTAAAGCTCAACCTCTCAATACTACGATGAATCCATCAAGTCCTTCACAACAGGACCACCCAAACATAGGGATATAGATTCATTAAGAGGAATATCTCAACCTCTATCATTACGGTGATCTCATCAAGTCCGTCTCACAAGGACCACCCAAATTTGGGCTATAAGATCATTAAGAGCTATATGCTCAACCTCTATCATTACGATGATCTCATCAAGTCCGTCTCACAAGGACCACCCAAATTCGGGCTATAAGACCATTAAGAGCTGTATGCTCTACCTTTCAAATACACCAAACTATATTTGATGATTTCAACTCTCTCAAATCTGCATAATACATGTGTGTAATTCACTACACATCCTTTTTAGCAATACAAAGCTGAAATTAACATCAAACATTGCATAGCAATTGATGCCCCCACAATTATGCAATAAATATTAAGCTCTCAATCACCATGCATTACCCCGATAAGGTTAAATGAGCAAAATAATACGCATACATAATACATAAGATTATAACAGTCTTCTCAATAGACTTATAATAAAATTATTATAAAGATGAAAGCTTACTCATGATCATTGTGCATCTCACCTTGTGATCCAACATCTTTATAAATATCCAACATGTTGCAATTCTCAATATTGCACCATATATACATCATCATTCTTATATTAGAGAACAACGATTTCAATGATTGTTTCACTTATATATTCTTTTTGCAAATCCACAAATTAAAATATATATCCTTTACCCACATAAAATCAATAATCATAATCTCATATAGTGTGGTGTAAGCCAAATGTACAACATAAATAAATGGACCTTACGCAACCATTATTTATTGACTTAGTCAACAAATTAAAACTCTTACATTTGGTTCCATTATTCATGTATAAAACACGTTATCGATCCTCACTTTCCCCCACAATTAGAGATATACATACTCTTCACAAATTATAAGATATCAACTTTAAAATTGATGCATGAATAATTTTATCAAATAAGTTGAATGACTTCCCCCACATGTTGTCACACTAGAAATAGTGACAAACATAATCGTTCAAACAAAATGTACTAATTATTCATTCATTAATCATCTCAACTTTAGATATCAAATAATTGTGTCTGACAATTGATCTATTCCATAATCTATTCTTAGAGTAATTTATCAAATAATTCATCCAATTATTTAATACATACTTGATCAAGATTATGCATGTCAATAAAAATAAAATATTTAACCCCCACATATAGCTTATTTTACTCAAGTGAGCATTGATGCGTCTCTAGTGTGGAGTTAAATTCTCTTTTCAAATGTATCCAAAATAATTTACAAGACAAGTACACACGTGCCTTTTCAAAACATTAATAAGGATACGAAAAATCACACTAATATATAATCTCAATATATATTATACATATTCAATTTTCTCAAGCAAAACATACATAATGTTCTTAAATTGATTAATGAATAATATTCAATGTCATATATATTAAGTGTATAGAATAAAATTATAACGGCCATATAATAAATCCAAATATTACTCTCATTACTCATAAGAGCATATAATCTCCACATGGTTATCTTCTAACCATCATAATTTGCACAATAATCCTTTATAATTAATCATTATTATATTACACCACTAATAATCGCATTAATTATTTTATTTGACTATACACATACCATTTTTCATAAACATGAGTCTAAATCTCCTTTCCAAGATGCAATATCAAGACTCGATAAAAGTTTAGGAAAATGTTCACCTTTTTAGTCATATAATATTAAAAAATATATGTGCAAATTCATCATTCATCATGAAATATTGAGACTAACACATTCAACATATGTTCAGAAACAACATTAACATCCTACTCTTATCAGATAATTTATCTTCCAATCAATGACGATAAATGATACTCATCTACCAAACGTAATTATTTTATCATCATGAATCACAAGAAGACAAGAAATAAACTCATAGATAGCATACCTCATTCTCAAGGATGAATATTGATAATAAAATAAGATAATACCATCAACGTACTCATAAACCTTCAAAAAAATTCAGCATACTACCACGACATTGTGTCCCGTTTTCCGAAAGGTAAATGACAGAATCAGCTCTCGACTTAAACTAAAGAGTTGTAGCCCTTCTTCTTAGCTTTCCAAGGCCATATTACACGTCCAAATCGGAGGTCTAGAGACGGAGTTATTGCCATAATACCGAACTGCTGTCTCACCCTAAACGAGATGAATCTTACCAACGAAACAAGATAGCCAATTGAAACAATTCCAATGACAAGTGCTGAACACAACCACAATAATAGTGACATAATTTCGTTTCTCAATTGTTGGAAATATAGAGTCACTATAGAGGCGATATATACCTAGTAAATACACGTTGTTGTGTCGTGGTATGAAGGCCACTGAATGAGAAACGAAATCGCCCCGACTACGGTACAAATCGGAATGGGCGTCGTCCCCCAAGGTCACACAACACTCCTAAAAGGTTGTGTACTCAACCATTAGGAGTTGAACTCGATGGTATACTCAGAATTTATCAAAGAGATTTGGATGATGAAGTATTTGATGTATATTCTCATGTATGTCATCATTCTCATAACTCTCACTTTATATAATAAGTGTTATATGAGACTAACCTCAAGAGGTATCCAAAGTCACTTTATGATGGAAAATGAATTATCATTATTCTAAATATAATGACAATTATAACCATGCTAATAAATTAGGTTTAATATGCTACTAATGGGAGATGCTCTTACTATGCAAGAATGATCAACAATTTCACTTTGCATTATTTCTAACACCTGGTTAGTGAGAATTTATAAAATACATATTTCTAGTTGATGCTTCATCTGAGATGTTACCCTCTGTACTGACCTGACCTATGACCAAAAAAACTCGTCGCTCATGTTTTGTGAAGGTGGTCCAATTTACTTGTTTGAGTTGTTTTTGTTTATTTGTTATATTATTAAAGTAATGGAGCAATGGTTTGTATATTTCTCTATATATTTCTCTCAATTTTCTCCTTCATATGTATTTTGTTTCCTCTAGATGACTGTATGTATCACCTTTAGTTGAGTGTATGTATCGCCTCTCAATTTTCGCCTTTGGTTATGTAAAGTAATTGAATAAGACTCAAAAGAGTTTTGGTTGACAACTAATGGTGCCATCAGCCTCTCATTCGGAATGCTAAACATTGTTGCCTTTATTAAATGTTTTAAGTTTTCTTCGAAAACTTATTTTTATTATATCGTTTAAATGTTTTTCATTTTAATTATTTTGATATATTAATACTATTATTTTCCAAATGATAAAATATGATTGGGAGAACGTCCGAGTTACTCCCCCCACTGATTTGGTTGTTACGTTTATAACATGGCAGGTATTTGTTGCTGGATTTTGGGTGTGAACTAGCGAGTAGCGTGTATCCTACTCTTTCTTCATTCTTGTTATTTACGGATTTGTATAAACTCGTTTGAAGAATTTTATTTTAGCTCTTTTGTAAAAAGTGACCTTTGTATTGAATGACCGTTCTTTGGTAAAATATAGAACATCAGTGTGTTTTAATCCATAATCTACAGTGTTTCCACCACTGTATTACGTTAGAATTTCTAGGGGATTACAACTGTATCAGAGAAACCCTGCGATCGTGTGGTTTGCACTTAGCGGGGGTGGATTATGGGTCAGCGATTATGCTGCCAGGTGCAGATTGAAACACCTCATGTTAATTGAAGATGTCTTATTTATGAGCTTAAATGACTAGTGCTTAAAGGGATTGAAAGTAATACTCATATCAACAAAGTGCACTTTCTTTCCTGGTCATCCATGCAAAAGAAGTCCACAGTTAAGTCTGCTTGAGTGAGAGTAATCTTAGGATGGGTGACCTCCTGGGAAGGTTTCCGGGATGCGTATGAGTGAGGACAAAATACGTTGGAAATGACTCGTGTTGGTCTATGCGACCAGTACAAAGCCTGGTGAGCAACCGCGACTAACATTTTCGGTCCTAGTTTGGGCCGAGGTGTTACATGACAAGTGAATCAAGTAATTCCTCAAATAACCCACTACTAGATATGGGGTTGGGGGGAGGAAAATAAACAAACGAAATCAACAAGAAAGAAGGCAATTGAGACGAATTCCTAAAAAAAACTCACTATTAATGATCAAATTCTTCTACCTATCATCTCCATCTCAAACAATTGTCACAAGATTATGGCCAAAATGGGATAAAATGATGGGAATATAATTGCCAAGTTGTAAATAGCAAAATCTAATCATACAATCAGGAAACAAGATTCTATAGAAAATTAAACTAGCAAAGCAAAAGAACTTCTAATCTAAGGAAGAACTAGGATGGACAAGACAAGAAATTAGCTAATCTAAACATAGAAGAAATTAGCTAATCTAAACATATAATGTGGGGGTTTTGTAGGTTGGTTTGGTGACAAACAAGCAAGTGATGAAAATAACGAAATCAATGATAAACAAGTATCCCGGTGCAAATCAATACCACGCACAACGATATAATTCAACCACAAATGCAAAATGATCAACTCTTAATATTAGCTAGCTATCTTCATTAATTCACAACTCCATTCTCAATAATATTATACATGGAATATTCATCCGCCCACACAAAGTCTAGCAAACAACATCAACATGTGTCTAGGATTTAGATCATCAAGGAGAGAAAATAATGGCTTATGCTAAAACAATCACCACATCTTCAACATGCATATTCCTTTATCAAGACAATCAATTGACGACAAACACACTACAATTTATGTCGCTACTTGGGGGTGCAGATAGGTGTAACATCTTCTCTAACACAAAAGCATGAAGTGTACATACATAACTAGGTAACCACTTTGATAAAATCAAAGACATAGTATATATATGGAAAATCACACTTAAACAATAAGAAATAGGAATAACATAAGATAAATTAAAACCAAATAGGTTATGGGTTAGGTGGGTGCATCATTTTTATTTAAAGGGCCAAAATTGGTTGACCATTACACCTGGGGTTACGGCTTCTTAGGGATGGAAGAGAATTTGTAGGCTAAAAGAGGTGGCGAAAACCCAATTCTTGGGCGGTCTGTGGCAGTCTGACACGGGGTGCTACTATGTTGCGATAGGCTACCAGTTTCTGAAGGACAGGAAGCCGGTTGTAGCATGGTTTCAGCTTGGCTTGGAGTGGTGATAGTCGGATTTGTCGTCAATCTTACCATAAAATAAACCAACTAACCTAAACTAGAATAGTAAGGGCAAGTTGGGTCGAATCCTCAGATAGATCGAGAATGAATACTAGTTCGGTATCAGATTATAATTAGCTACGCAAATCGATTGATAAGAGTGAGATTAAACTAGATAGACTAACTAATAAATGCATAAAGAAACTAATAATCTAAAACAAGATGAAGAGAAAGAACTAGAAGACTAAAGAAACAAAGAGATGAAATGATGGAATCAAATAAGAAAAAGTACTAAGGGACGATGTCATCCGCGACTTATTCAAATCACGCTAACAAATGCCAAGTATCGAGGAAGTCGAGTTCTCGGACAAGGACAAGGCGCATTCTAGGTCGGTCACCTCCATCCCGGGTTCGTGAAACGACTAATTACCTCGTTTACCTCCCTCCCGGGTTCGTAAGACGGAATCCTAAGGTCTAGACCGAAGACTCCACTCCCGTGATGTTCCCCAAACTAACCCAAGTCAATGAAAAGCATGCCAATCGAAACTAGTGTTAGGGATACCCCGCTTAATTCCCACTCCCGTGGTCAACTAAGTAGAGTAAGGCAAGGGTAAAGTCGACAATCTATCCTAATCGACTCCCGTCGATGACCAAGGGATTAGATTCAACCCAAACTCCAAATACCAAGGTTAATCCATAAATCCCTAACACGTCCTCATCCAATCACCCAAATAAACCGATACAAGGCATACAATCGCGCAATTCAAACAAATCGGGGATTCATCGACCCCTAGTGGAAAAACTACTCACTACACATAATTATTACACCAATACAAAAACCAATAATTATTCAAAACATAAAAATAAGCATAATGAAATAATAAAGACAATAATTTTGACTAATGAAATAAAATTAAACCAATCTAATATAACACATACTAATTACTCAAGATAAATATAAAACACAAACCTATAATTATATTACTAAACACATTTAACAATAAAGAAATGAACTTTAAACTAATTAGTAACTAAATTAAACATAAACGTGAAACTTAAAGATAAACAATAAATGAGAGAAAAGATGAGAATTATACCAAAAGAGATGAAATTAAAGAGCTTGAACGAAGAAGAAGAAGAAATGATTAAATCATAAAACTAATTAAAAGAAACTTAATTAAAATTAAGAAGAAGAAATGAAAAGAGAAACAATGGAGTTACTGCTGCTGCATTCCAACTGCTCTAAAACCCTCTTTCTAATTCTCTCCTCTAACTATCTAACTATCCCCCTAACAAAATGAGGGTTTAGGATATAAATAAATAAATATCTCACAAAACATAGAAAATGACTTAATTGTCCTTTACTTAAATGAAAGTAGAAAGAGTAAGAATAAGGGCCGCTTCGTCATTTGACTTCAAAATAGAAGACAAACAGCTCAATCAAATTAAATCCGAGACACGCCGTATACGGTGGAAGACGACGGAGATTAGCACGGTTAGATGGGTTGAGCATGGTGACTTGCACACGGTACCAACTCCCCTGTGCCAGCTACGCACGACTCGGCGTGCGTTGGTCGATTTCGTCGGAGCTTGCTGTAGGTTGATTACGGTGGCGCGCGGTGGTCGGAACTCGACGGAGTCAGTCCATGGAGTATGAACTGTAGAGTGGAGACCGGTATGGTGGAGCGACTGGTGGTGCTTCTGATGCACCGGAGATGGTGGCTCATGGTGGTCAATGTGGTGGTGCGTGGCTGAGGGAGCAAAGCAGAAGACGGCCGGAGTAGCTGGTCGAAACCGTCGTATCGACGGAGCAGGTGGCGGTCGTGACTGCTCAGTAATGGTGGGTGAATGGGTCGAAAATGGTAATTGAATTGGAGATTAATAATGAATGGTGTGATTAATTTGATTGATGATGGTGGTGGAGGGATGGAGAGTGAAATTAAATTAGAAATTGAAGGCAGGAAATTGATTTGGGGATTGAAGGCATGGAATTAGTCAAGGTCACCTGCACCTTGACTTGACCCGTTTCTCTTGAATCATCTTGACCCATCTCAATACCTATAATATCAAAAATGACTCGAGTAGTACCAAAATTATGACAAATATAATAAATGTGCATTAATTAAACTAAACATAACTAATTAGCTAATTAAATACAAAATAGCTTAATAATAGCAAAACGACTAATAAAATCGATCGAGAAAGAGTATAAATGTGGGACCAAAAACCGGTAAAATAGCGACTTATCAAGTGGGTGGGCACTTCCTAAGCACCAGTTTATAACTTGGCTGGGTTGCATGGGTGCTCTACCTCAATACGAGAGACAAACTCCATAGGCATGACGTCTGTTCTACAGACTTATGTTGTCTGTGTGAGACTGACTGTTGCGCATCTTTTCTTCCCGTGCGTGTACAGTCGCAAGATTTTACAATTGCCCAGTGATTGGCTCGGGAAAAGGTTGGACTCCCAATTGCTGTGTATCAAAATAAATGGAAACAGGTTACAAAGGAAGGTTTGTCGTGCGATGGTGGCTGCTGCTGCATACAATGTTTGGTTACAAAGGAACAAGGCGCGAGTAGATGGCACATTGGCTCGTCCTAATATAATTGTCAATTGTATTAAAAGAGAATATTTTAGTAGGCTCGAATGACTTACCAAAGGCAAACCGTCTCAGAAGGAGATGGTTTGGCTTCAAAGGCTAAGGCCTTCTTAGCTTGTACATGTTCTGAATGATTGATTTATTATTATAACTAGTCGTCATACCCGTGCACCGCACGTCTATGTTTGTTTTTATATTTTGTTAGATTTGTCAATTTTTTTTAAAATTTTTGTCTTAGTTTGTATTTGTTAAGCTGATTGTTTATACTTTAGTTTTTGGATCATTATACACACATACGACTAAGCAAGGAGACCTTTTTTTTCATTACGATTTGATACGAAAGTACAGAAAATTACTTTTTTTGCTTTCCAATTTTTGTACATGAGATTATAGAAATAGTGGGATGTGCCATATATTATTTTTCTTTGTTGTGCTTACTTTTTAATTTACATGTTCACATTTGTTATATATTTTTCTTGTGTTACATCTATCCTATTATTTTTCATTATTAGTTGTGTATGATTATATGATTGAGGTCTATGACGATGACTGACTTACGTTTCTTTTAAATTTCTCTTTTCCCTGATCATTATCCGATATTTCTACTCATTCTAATATAAGTTGACCTTAATCGCCTTCTTTTAGTTCTCCGTACACATTGTTTGGAGTAGTTTATAAATTGTTATTGTTAATATGTGTTAGTTCTTTTCTACCTTCCAATTCTGAACGACATTTTTTCTTGTGGTTGCATGTAATGTTTCTTTTGTGTGTGTTATTATATTTTGGAACTTTAGCACTCATTTTGAGTTGTGTTTGACCTCTATGGTGTGTTTGAGTAGAGGAATTTAGGATGAAAGAGGCTAGCACAGATTTGATAGAAGAATAATTTATTTGTTTTGATAGCAAAATTGAAGTAGAAAAATTTGTATTGATAAATGGTTGAACACCCGATATGATTCACCGATCAAGCACATTATGATATGGTTAAACTGAGAAATACTCGAAATCCGATCCAATCCACATCGAACCAAAATTGAACAGAATTGATATAACATATTATACACGAACCGATTGACCATACTTAAATACGGAGTACTTTTTTATTTTCTCATAAAAACACTCCCATTTTAGAAGTTTTTCATTGATTATTTATTTATTCCACATTTTAAAGTATTATTACATACATGTAAGCCAATTTTTTTACCTTCCACTTAAAGAAATTTATGATCGAAACTCATTCGAACTAATATTCCCCAAATTCGAAGCGTACTTGACTCGAAATAACATACTCCTTCCGTTTTATATGTTTGCCCCGTTTCAATATAATACTCCTTACATATATTAAGGAAATGAGACAATCCTATAAAATCTGAGGGAGTATATAGATAAAAGTCGCAAAAATAAATGAACCTGATTTGAATCTTTTGCAGCTATCTTGTTTTGTTAGACGTACATATATTTAAATCCAAACTTATGCTATCTATATTTATAGGAGCATTTATAATTGAACAATATTGGATCCTCCGTATTAATTTTGGAATAAACTAAATTTTTTATCATAGGTTGAAATGATTGTTTTTATTATGTATTATAATTAAGATCTTATATCTTATAAGAATTTTGTGTCATCAAAGATAGAGCATGTCTTAATAATAAAATGACTACCAATATTACCAAACTTTGTTTCCTAAAAATAATGATAACTGTAGACACGGAAAATTTATCTAAGTGTCGAAAATACAAGAAAAATAATTATTCAGAGTCAACAACAAATTTTGACTTAGTTTAGTTATATTTGTCCCGTAAAAGTTAAAGACGGCTCGTTTCATTCCCGAGTTTGACTGTTTGACCCAAAAGTCAAATAGTCGTAAGCCTGACCCAAAAGTCAAGAAAATGTACCATTGGGCCAAAAGTCAAGAAAATGTCAAGTTGACCCAAAAGTCAAGTGAATGACAAGCGGACCGAAAAGTCAGATCATAGTCAATATGGCCCAAAAGTCAAGCACTCGTCGATCTGGCCCAAATTCCAAGAAATGTCAAACTCGGCCCGAAAGTCAAGCATTGACCAAAAATGGTCAATTGGGCCCGAAAAGAAGTCAAGCCTTCAAAATAGCCCAATTCCAAGTCCAACAAGAATGGAGGAAGAAATCCTATAAATAGGGAGCTTCCTCACCATTTCAAGAAGAACAAAAAAAGGAGACAACGCAAGCTCGCTACAAAAGGTGAAGAGAAAGAAGACTACAAAGGCTCTGAAATTCTCGAAGCATCATTCCTTCCAAGTAGCAACAAGCACTACAAGATCGTGCCGCCTACTCAAGGAAGTCAAATCAACATCAAGCATCGAAAGGAGACTCAAGTCATCGCGACCCTCCTAAGAAGCTAAAGTGAAGCGAAGAACGAATATCGTTGAAGTGTGCCTAAAGCAACGTAGTAGAATCAGAGGAAGAATAGAGAACTGAACATTTGAACTTTTCTGATATTATAATTTGTTGACTCCGGTTTTGTATTACAGATATTTATAATATCGTTATACAAAATTTGTTGTTACAAATTTTTGGTGAACCCGACGTGAAACCTCTACCTCTCATCTCTATTACACAAGCAAGCTACTTCAACAAGAAGATGTCTCTCCCAGAAAACACTCCAAACACACCGAAGCAATCCTATGCATCAATCCTCAAGGAGCCTCTCAAATCAGGCATGCAATCTGCTGGTGTGTCCACTAGAGCAATGGCGAAGAAGGCTGCTGTCAATGCTGCTGCTGCTAGCCTACGTGCTGCTAATGTTCCCAGAAGGCCACGTAGATACTCCATTCAATCCATTGCTGCTGCTGCCACTGCTTTGCTCAAGGCCTCTTCATCTCCAAGCAAGGAACAAAAGATGTTGAGTCCCATAAGTGGATCTCCCAAAAGTGGATCCCCTCATAAGGCTGCTTCACCTTCAAAGACAAATCAGAAGGAGCTGAAGTCTTTCAGTGCATCCCCTCACAAGGCTGCTTCACCTTCAAAGACAAATCAGAAGGAGTTGAAGTCTTCCAGTGCATCCCCTCGCAAGGAGGAGAAAACTTCCCCAAAGAAAAAGGAAGTTGAAGCCCCTCTTATTGCATCAGTGATGACCATTGGTGGTTCTACCCTCGAAGAGCAAGTGGCAAATATGAACAGAATCCTTGAAAAAATGATGAAGGAAAACGAAGAGAAGAACAAGAGGATTGAAGATCTTCAAAAAGAAATGGAGGATCTTCGTAACAAGGGTGGCTCTAGTTACCATGGAGAAACCGAAAGTGAAGTTGGGAGTGACGGTGAGAAGGATGGTGGTGAAAAAGGTGGTGAAAAACCTCTCAGCCAAGAACAACTGCGTGACTTGATTAACAACACCATCAAGAATCAGTTGGATGAAGGAGCTTCCTACAAACTGCGCTATGTGAGGCCGTATACAAAGAGGATCGATGAGATGCGCATGCCTTCAGGCTACCAACCTCCAAAGTTCCAGCAGTTCGACGGGAAAGGCAACCCCAAACAACATATTGCACACTTTATCGAGACTTGCAACAACGCAGGGACTGATGGTGACTTACTGGTGAAACAGTTTGTCCGTTCCCTCAAAGGCATCGCCTTTGATTGGTACACGGACTTAGGTTCTGAGTCCATCGACAGTTGGGATCGCTTGGAGACCGAGTTCATGAATAGGTTCTACAGCACACGGCGCATTGTGAGCATGAGTGAGTTGACAAATACTACTCAGTGGGAAGAGGAGCCCGTTGTAGAATACATCAACCGATGGCGCGCCCTAAGTCTGGAGTGCAAGGATCGCCTGAGCGAGGGTTCTGCAGTTGAAATGTGCATCAATGGCATGAAGTGGGACCTGCTCTACATCTTGAACGGTATCAAACCTCGAAGCTTTCAAGAGTTGGCGACTCGTGCTCATGATATGGAGCTGACAATCAAGGCACGTGGAAAGACTCGATCATCTTCTTCCAATACAACATCAGAGAAGAAGGAATTCAAGAAAAATGACAAGGGTTCCAAAAGCTCTTCCAAGGAAACAGTGAATGTAACCACCACCTGTGAGCCCGTCAAAATTTCGGGAAAACCCAAGCAAAACAAAGGCAAGGAGACGTACACAAGTGACTTCAAGCGTGAAAGACCAACGCTAAAGGAGTTGCAGTCCAAACAGTATCCGTTCCCTGATTCAGATCTGTCAGGCATGCTTGATGATCTACTTGAGAAGAATATCATCCAACTACCTGAGTCAAAGCGCCCGGAACAAGCAAACAAGACAAAAGATCCAAATTATTGTCGTTACCATAGATTGGTGAGTCATCCTTTGGAGAAGTGCATCACCCTCAAGGAAAGAATCATGCAACTATCCAGAGAAGGGAAGATCATCTTAGACGTGGATGATGTTGTGACGACAAATCATACCACGGCAATAGTTGGTAAATTTGATGCCACACCCATGGACGTTTCAAGTGAAGAGCATGAAGTATGCTTGATACAATTTGGAAGTCTTGAGCCTACGATGTTGCAAGTGCCAAAGTCGATGTCATCAAAGCCGACTTCTTGGAATGAAAAGACAATCACAGATAGCTCAAAAGAAGATGATGAAGAAGGATGGACATTGGTCACTCGCAAGAAACCAAGGAAGCCAGTGAAACTTCAAATTCGAGGATACAGGTCAAATAACTGTGCCATACTTGCACTCTGTTCGGTCTTAATCAAGTTTTCTGGGCAAAAGAAATTCAAAGCAGGGAAGGCAAGTTTTAAGCAAGGCCGGGATGAGTTGAGTCAAGACCAGCATGTACAGTTGAAGGGCAGCATCAACAAGGTCGCAATACAAGAGGAAAAAGTATGGATGGTAATTAAGGCATTGAAAACTCAGGAGAAAAAACTTAATTAATTCGACCCGCAAGAGTATCCGACGACGACTACAATGATAATATCAGACAAGAAATACTCCGTCAAGCTTTAAAAAAATGTTGTAGATCAACAGCCTATGCTACAGAAGGTTATAATTACTTTAGTTCAAACACTTCCTTTGTTACTATAGATCGAAACGAAGGAAATCAAGCTAACAGTAGGATGACAAAAAAAAATCAAAGGAAATTCCGAGAAATACCTTCGTAGAATCCGAACACGAGGCATGAGCAGCAGGAGGAAGAAGTGTTATATTGAATGTCACGAAAGTTGCCAATTACTGATAATTTTTGTGTTTGCAAAGTAATAGAGAGCAAAAGATGTCCCTAAACAATGGCCAAAACTCTAATTTATAGGCTTGAGGAGCAAGGAATATAATCTTCCCAATTAATTGCCATTACTTCTGCCTTGATTTTGCTCCAACGGGTAGAAGAGTAAAACCATGGTTTAATAATGATCCGTTGCTCCAACGGATAGAAGAGTAGAACAAAGCAAGGAATGAACAAGGCCTGATACTTTGCTCAAATACTCTCAGTTAGTCAAGGAAAAAGTTAGCGGTGGAGTTATTATTAAAATTAAAGCCAATTTATGCTCATTATCTATCATTGGCATGCATGTATACGTTGCAAGTTGCAACTGAAACATATTGAGATGGCATTTGTACGTGTTACCTGGCCAAGGTTCACGTACCGGTTCACGTACCCGTATTACCCGTAAAGAATAATTGGGTGACGTTTCAAGTTTATGTGGGTACTCTTTAACGACATATATCGACTTCTAAGTCAAAGCAATATCATTGTCCGACAAGTCACGAGATGACAGGATGATATTTCAAGTTCTACATCGGTACTCCTACGATAAGTTAAGTACCAATTGACTCTCAAGTCAAAGAAAAAATCGAGGTCATATAGTCATCCGCAAAGTTGTAAAATGACAGGATGACGCAATACCTATCGACTTCCAAGTCAAAAGAAGAAAATCGAGACCATGTCTTCCGACGGTCAAATCGTCTACGTGACAAGGTCCCGAGGGGGCAATTTGTAGACACGGAAAATTTATTTAAGTGTCGAAAATACAAGAAAATAATTATTCTGAGTCAACAACAAATTTTGACTTAGTTTAGTTATATCTGTCCCGTAAAAGTTAAAGACGGCTCGTTTCATTCCCGAGCTTGACTGTTTGACCCAAAAGTCAAATAGTTGTAAGCCTGGCCCAAAAGTCATTAAAATGTACCATTGGGCCAAGAGTCAAGAAAATGTCAAGTTGACCCAAAAGTCAAGTGAATGACAAGCGGACCGAAAAGTCAGATCATAGTCAATATAGCCCAAAAGTCAAGCATTTGTCGATCTGGCCCAAATTTCAAGAAATGTCAAACTCGGCCCGAAAGTCAAGCATTGACCAAATTTGACCTAAAAGTCAAGGAACGGTCAATTGGGCCCGAAGAGAAGCCAAACTTTCAAAAAACCCAACTCTGAGTCCAACAAGAATGGATGAAGAAATTCTATAAATAGGGAGCTTCCTCACCATTTTAGAGAACAACAACAAAAATATACAAGACAAGCTTACAACAAAAGGTGAAGAGAAAGAAGACTACAAAAGCTCTAAAATTCTCGAAGATCATTCCTTCCAAGTAGCAACAAGCACTACAAGATCGTGCCGCCTACCCAAGGAAGTCAAATCAACATCAAGCATCGAAAGGAGACTCAAGTCATCGCGACCCTCCTAAGAAGCTAAAGTCAAACGAAGAACGAAGATCGTTGAAGTGTGCCTAAAGCAACGTAGTAGAATCAGAGGAAGAATAGAGAACCGAACATTTGAACTTTTCTGATATTATAATTTGTTGACTCCGGTTTTGTATTACAGATATTTATAATATCGTTATACAAAATTTGTTGTTACAAATTTTTGGTGAACCTGACGTGAAACCTCTACCTCTCATCTCTATTACACAAGCAAGCTACTTCAACAAGAAGATGTCTCTCCCAGAAAACACTCCAAACACACCGAAGCAATCCTATGCATCAATCCTCAAGGAGCCTCTCAAATCAGGCATGCAATCTGCTGGTGTGTCCACTAGAGCAATGGCGAAGAAGGATGCTGTCAATGCTGCTGCTGCTAGCCTACGTGCTGCTAATGTTCCCAGAAGGCCACGTAGATACTCCATTCAATCCATTGCTGCTGCTGCCACTGCTTTGCTCAAGGCCTCTTCATCTCCAAGCAAGGAACAAAAGATGTTGAGTACCATAAGTGGATCTCCCAAAAGTGGATCCCCTCATAAGGCTGCTTCACTTTCAAAGACAAATCAGAAGGAGCTGAAGTCTTCCAGTGCATCCCCTCACAAGGCTGCTTCACCTTCAAAGACAAATCAGAAGGAGTTGAAGTCTTCCAGTGCATCCCCTCGCAAGGAGGAGAAAACTTCCCCAAAGAAAAAGGAAGTTGAAGCCCCTCTTATTGCATCAGTGATGACCATTGGTGGTTCTACCCTCGAAGAGCAAGTGGCAAATATGAACAGAATCCTTGAAAAAATGATGAAGGAAAACGAAGAGAAGAACAAGAGGATTGAAGATCTTCAAAAAGAAATGGAGGATCTTCGTAACAAGGGTGGCTCTAGTTACCATGGAGAAACCGAAAGTGAAGTTGGGAGTGACGGTGAGAAGGATGGTGGTGAAAAAGGTGGTGAAAAACCTCTCAGCCAAGAACAACTGCGTGACTTGATTAACAACACCATCAAGAATCAGTTGGATGAAGGAGCTTCCTACAAACTGCGCTATGTGAGGCCGTATACAAAGAGGATCGATGAGATGCGCATGCCTTCAGGCTACCAACCTCCAAAGTTCCAGCAGTTCGACGGGAAAGGCAACCCCAAACAACATATTGCACACTTTATTGAGACTTGCAACAACGCAGGGACTGATGGTGACTTACTGGTGAAACAGTTTGTCCGTTCCCTCAAAGGCATCGCCTTTGATTGGTACACGGACTTAGGTTCTGAGTCCATCGACAGTTGGGATCGCTTGGAGACCGAGTTCATGAATAGGTTCTACAGCACACGGCGCATTGTGAGCATGAGTGAGTTGACAAATACTACTCAGTGGGAAGAGGAGCCCGTTGTAGAATACATCAACCGATGGCGCGCCCTAAGTCTGGAGTGCAAGGATCGCCTGAGCGAGGGTTCTGCAGTTGAAATGTGCATCAATGGCATGAAGTGGGACCTGCTCTACATCTTGAACGGTATCAAACCTCGAAGCTTTCAAGAGTTGGCGACTCGTGCTCATGATATGGAGCTGACAATCAAGGCACGTGGAAAGACTCGATCATCTTCTTCCAATACAACATCAGAGAAGAAGGAATTCAAGAAAAATGACAAGGGTTCCAAAAGCTCTTCCAAGGAAACAGTGAATGTAACCACCACCAGTGAGCCCGTCAAAATTTCGGGAAAACCCAAGCAAAACAAAGGCAAGGAGACGTACACAAGTGACTTCAAGCGTGAAAGACCAACGCTAAAGGAGTTGCAGTCCAAACAGTATCCGTTCCCTGATTCAGATCTGTCAGGCATGCTTGATGATCTACTTGAGAAGAATATCATCCAACTACCTGAGTCAAAGCGCCCGGAACAAGCAAACAAGACAAATGATCCAAATTATTGTCGTTACCATAGATTGGTGAGTCATCCTTTGGAGAAGTGCATCACCCTCAAGGAAAGAATCATGCAACTATCCAGAGAAGGGAAGATCATCTTAGACGTGGATGATGTTGTGACGACAAATCATACCACGGCAATAGTTGGTGAATTTGATGCCACACCCATGGACGTTTCAAGTGAAGAGCATGAAGTATGCTTGATACAATTTGGAAGTCTTGAGCCTACGATGTTGCAAGTGCCAAAGTCGATGTCATCAAAGCCGACTTCTTGGAATGAAAAGACAATCACAGATAGCTCAAAAGAAGATGATGATGAAGGATGGACATTGGTCACTCGCAAGAAACCAAGGAAGCCAGTGAAACTTCAAAATCAACAACCTGTTCAACGAAAGAGGAAACAAACAAAGAAGAAGGGGCCACGCCGCCCAAAGAATAAGAAGAAAGCAAAGAAAGCGAACAAGTCACAAGTCATGCCTGTCGATTTGCTAGAGCAAGGTCTCCCATCTCCAATTGTCCTAAAGGAATTCTTCCCCGAGGGTTATCTCGACGAAGTCACTGTTTACACAGTAGCAGCTGAGGTAATTGTGGAGGATGTAGAAGATGAAGAAGAAAGTGATACTTCGAAAGTAGCCACTGAAGAGGATGAGAATCTACCCAGAGACACTAAAGTGTCAGCTACGCTCGATTCTCTACCCGCGCGCATGGAGTGGAAGCAAATCTTTCATCTACCGGAGGATATGCGCCATCAAGTTTCCCAAGCGCTTCAAAACCCTGAGCTGTATGAAGAAGAGATAAAAGATGTTGGCAAGTCTGTAGAACAAGAGACCAAATGTCTATCCTGCAACACCGCCTTGACATTCTCTGATGAAGATCTTCTTCTTGGGTCCAAACTTCACAATAGGCCACTGTATGTCTCAGGGTACATCAGAGGGAAGAAAGTAAGTCGCATTCTGATCGATGGTGGATCCGGTGTGAATCTCATGCCCAAGGCAACCATGGTGGAGCTAGGCATTACAGTAGATGAATTATCCAGTAGTCGGACGCTAATCCATGGCTTCAATCTAAATGGTGAGCATGCAATTGGAATCATTCGCGTCAAACTGAGCATGGCAGATTTATCCTCTGACACCCTCTTCCATGTTATTAATGCAAAGACCTCGTTCAAGCTTTTGTTGGGACGACCGTGGAAGCACGAAAATGGTGTAGTTGCTTCAACACTTCACCAATGTTTGAAGTACTATCGTGATGGCGAGCAAAAGATTAATGGTGATGTTAAACCCTTCACTAAGGCAGATTCATTCTTCGCTGATGCAAAATTCTTCAAGGAAAATGCCACTTCAAGTGAGTTCATGCCGACCACTATTTCTTCCACTGGAAAAGGGGGCAAAGTTAAGGGAGCTGCAGTTTCTCCAAACAAACCTGATGTTCTCACAGAAAAGGAGGACAAGGGTAATCAATCCAAGGGTAAAGACAAAATCACCCAGGATTCAGAAACCAAGGCTCGGGAAGGAGAACTGCCAAAAAGTTCGCACCCCATCTTCCGATACATCCCAAAGTCGCAGCGCAAGCAAGGACAAAGCCCTTTTGCAGAGTATCAGAATACCAAAGCAGTCCAGAAGGAAAAAGCAAAGCACAGTCCCTCAGTTAAGCAAGAATGGATGGTGAAGCTTATTACTCCCCTAGCTCAGTCAAATGAAAAGCAAGTGGTGAAACCTCCACTAAAAGGGTTTGTTTCATCATCTACCATGCTATATGATGGGAAAGAAGAAGGTGTATACAGTACCAATGCATACAAGTTGCTCGAAAAATTTGGATATGACTTTGAGAATCCTAGTCAATTAGGAAAGCATATACAGGTAAAAACAGATGGTGAAGCTCGAAACCGTAGCTTAACCAAGATTGGTATAGGCTATGAAACACCAATGCCAGTCAAGATTTCAGCAAGGCACAAGGCCGACACATCGTCTTCTCAATACATCACGGTCGAGGAAAATGTTGAAGCTGATAATGTCTTAACAGGATCCTCTGTCTTCGATAGAATTCGACCATCTACCACAAGAGAGAACACTTCAGTGTTCCACCGGTTAGGAAGATCATCGCCTTCAGAACCACAAATACCTTTAAGGAATCGTTTCTCCGTGTTCAAAAGGTTGGGCAACCAAGAGGTTAACAATCGCGCTCGTCATGTAGCTACATCATCACATTCGAGGAAAAAGAAAGGATCAGTCTTTAATCGTTTGGGTGATTCAAAAGAAGCTCAGAGTTGTAAACAATCCTATGCAGCTTCTACAAGCAAAGAGAAAACGAAGGTGAAAGTTAATGATGATCTCAAGAGTATCATCCCTTCTCGCATGAAGCGCATAGAGGAGGTTGACATTGTGGAAGAGCAACCTTTGAGAGTCAAGCAACGTGTTGTCATATTCACAAACCAACAAGAATCTAAAATCTCGCCAACGAAATTGAAGCCGCGAGTTAAAAGAAATTTGAAAGCGTTGGATGATGAAATAATGACAACATATCATATCACTGTGGAGGAAGTCCCCGATCCTAACGAAGAGGTAGAAGCAGATGATGCCCCCGAGTTGTTAGAAGATGGGGGTCAATCAACAGTAGATGACTTGAAGGAGCTTAATTTGGGAACACCTGAAGATCCCCGTCCTATATATGTTAGTGCTCTCCTTACCAACAAAGAGGTGGATGAGTACCAAAAGCTTTTAAGCGAGTACAAAGATGTTTTTGCTTGGAGCTACAAGGAAATGCCAGGGCTGAGTCCAAAAGTTGCAGTGCACCGACTAGCAGTCAAAAAGGGTGTAAGCCCCAAGAAGCAACCTCAGCGTCGTTTCAGGCCAGAACTTATTCCTGAGATCGAGAATGAGGTCAACAAACTCATAGAAGCTGACTTTATTCGTGAAGTCAAATACCCCACATGGATAGCCAACATTGTGCCAGTGAGAAAGAAGAATGGTCAACTACGTATATGCGTGGACTTTCGGGATCTGAATAATGCTTGTCCGAAAGATGACTTTCCCCTCCCTGTCACAGAACTTATGATCGATGCAACAACCGGGCATGAAGCTCTGTCATTTATGGATTGCACAGCAGGGTACAATCAAATAATAATGGCACCTGAAGATCAAGAGGCCACAGCTTTCCGCACTCCAAAAGGGATATTCTGTTACAAAGTTATGCCATTTGGATTGAAGAATGCTGGAGCGACATATCAAAGAGCGATGCAGAAAATCTTCGATGACATGTTGCACAAGTCAATTGAATGTTATGTTGATGATGTCGTGGTCAAGACCAAAAAAAAAAGAGGATCATCTTAGTGACCTTCGAACTGTCTTCGAAAGACTAAGAAAATGCCAGTTGAAGATGAACCCACTCAAATGTGTATTTGGTGTCTCCTCTGGTAAGTTCCTAGGATTTGTGGTACGACATAGGGGAATTGAGATAGATCAGTCAAAAATCAAAGCTATCCGAGAAATGCCCGCACCGAGAAATTTGAAGGAGTTACGCGGACTGCAAGGACGTTTAGCTTACATAAGAAGATTCATTTCAAACCTTGCTGGACATTGTCAACCGTTCAACCATCTTATGAAGAAGGATACTGCATTTCAGTGGGATGAAAAATGTCACAATGCCTTTGAAAGCATAAAGAAGTACTTGTCTTCCGCACCAGTGCTGAGGGCACCAATTCAAGGAAAGCCACTTATCCTGTATATAGCTGCACAAGAAAGTTCTCTAGGGGCATTATGTGCTCAGGAAAATGAAGATCGTAAAGAAAGGGCGCTCTACTACTTGAGTCAAACTTTGGTGGGAGCAGAGTTGAACTATTCTCCAATCGAGAAGATATGTCTAGCCCTTGTCTTTGCAATCCAAAAATTAAGGCACTATATGCAAGCTCACACAGTTCATGTGGTTTCAAAGGATGATCCTATAAAGTATATACTCTCAAGACCGGTCTTGTCTGGACGCTTAGCTAAGTGGGCGGTGTTACTCAAGCAGTATGACTTGGTCCATGTGCCTCAAAAGGCAGTCAAAGGACAAGCTTTAGCTGATTTTCTTACTGACCATCCAATCCCAGGCGGGTGGGAATTACAAGATGACCTCCCTGGTGAAGAAATCTTCTATGTTGATGTGCTTCCTCCATGGCAAATGTATTTCGATGGAGCTGCAAGACGAGATGGTGCAGGTGCTGGTGTCGTGTTCTTGTCACCCGAAAATCATCTATTGCCTTATTCATTTGTCCTCACCCAGCTATGCTCAAACAACATGGCTGAATACCAAGCTCTTATCTTAGGACTTGAAATGGCAATCGAGATGGGGATCAGAGACATAGACATTTGTGGTGACTCCCAATTGGTGGTGAATCAAATCCTCGATGATTATGAAGTGAAGAAGGATGATCTTGTCCCTTATCATCAATATGCAATCCAATTGCTCCATAAGTTAGATAGTGTTCGCATCGGTCACGTACCGAGAAGTGCCAACAAGTTGGCTGACGCGCTCGCTAATCTTGCAGCCACTTTGGCACTGGGGGCAGACGAAGTCACGTCCATTCCAATTTGCAACAGATGGGTAATACCGCTGTTAGAAATGGAAGAAATCAAAGGGACATCCAACATGATTTCCGCATATCAAGTTGATAAGGAGGATTGGCGACAACCCATCATCGACTACTTAGAACATCAAAAGTTACCCGATGATCCTAGGCATAAAGTTGAAATTCGTCGACGTGCTCCACGATTCATCTACTACAAAGGTACATTGTACAGACGTTCCTTTCTGGGGCAATGGGTAAGGTGCCTTGATGAAACTGAAGCAGCTCAAGCCATGTATGAAGCTCACTCTGGCATTTGTGGTGCTCATCAATCTGGGCCTAAATTGCATGATCGTGTCAAGAGGATGGGATATTACTGGCCAACAATGGTACAAGACTGCATGGACTTCTCGAAAAAATGTGAGGCCTGTCAGTTCAACGCAAACTTCATTCATCAACCACCTGAACCTCTACATCCCACTGTATCGTCCTGGCCCTTCGAAGCTTGGGGATTAGATGTGGTAGGACCTATCATTCCAAAAGCCTCCAATGGACATGCATTCATCCTGGCGGCAACAGACTATTTCTCCAAGTGGGCAGAAGTTGCCTCCGTGCGTGAAGTCAAGAAGGAGACTGTTGTTGATTTCATCCGTACCCAAATCATCTATCGGTATGGTGTGCCGCAACGCATAATAACTGATAATGGAACGCCTTTCGTCAATAAACTGATGACGAGGTTAGCTGAAAAGTTTAAGTTCAAACAATACAAGTCATCAATGTACAATGCCCCTGCAAATGGTTTGGCTGAAGCCTTTAACAAGACGCTCTGCAACTTGTTAAGAAAAGTGGTGGCTAAGTCAAAGCGTGATTGGCACGAAAGAATTGGTGAAGCGTTGTGGGCATATCGTACAACATACAAGACACCCACCCAATCAACCCCGTACGCGTTGGTATATGGAGTTGAGGCTATGCTACCACTAGAGGTTCAGATTCCATCATTGCGTATTGCTATCCAGGAAGAACTTTCAAGTGATGATAACGATAAGCTGCGCTTAGCAGAATTGGAAGCCCTTGATGAAAGAAGGTTGTTAGCACAACAAACACTTCAATGTTATCAAGCTAGAATGGCACGCGCTTTCAATAAAAAGGTGAATCCTCGGTCTTTTCAAGTAGGGGACTTGGTGCTCACCGTAAGAAGGCCAATCATTACCTCTCACAAACCAGTAGGTAAATTCACTTCTAAGTGGGATGGACCCTATGTAGTGCAAGAGGTGTACTCCAATGGTGCTTACAAAATTGTGGATGAAGACGGTCTGCGCATAGGACCGATCAATGGAAAGTTTCTGAAGCGCTACTACTCTTGAACCTCTTTGCGACAGTGCTCCTAAGCAAGAGGATAAACTGCAACCATGCTCCTAAGCAAGAGGATAAACTGCAACAAGGCTCCTAAGCAAGAGTATAAACTGCATACAAAAAAAAATAACAAAAACAAAAAAAAAAATTCAATCCACCGAATAAAAAATTCCTTCATGAACTACGTCGGCTTGATCTTGTAGAGTATTTCGATGCTTCACAAGTACGTAGGCAGCTCGAGTGAATATGTAGCTTGAGTGCAGCCATACCTCCGAATAATAATAAAATCATTTCCATGAACTACGTTGGCTTGATCTTGTAAGTTGTCTCCCATATCAGCTTTCACAAGTACGTAGGTAGCTCGAGCAAATACTTTGTTTGAGTGCAGCCACACCAACACCATCCTTCAAAAAATACTCCTGGCCCTCAAGAGTTTAAACTGTGTACGGCTAAATAGACTTCAAATCGATTACTCTTCGTGACTCCACAAGGATGTTGCCCAACGATATGTTTGCTCGACAAGATAATTGATGTCTTCATGTCATCCAGCTCCCCAAATGCCTTGGTTACTTTAGAGGAATATTGCCATGAACCTTGAGTAGGCCGTGATCCATGATCGTCATTGTCCTTCCTTCAACGGATAATGTCAGGCTTCTCTCTTCCTCCATGATCTACATACAAGTAGGATTCATCATGCTCCATTCTGTAAGTAGGTTGTGATCCATCATCGTCATCCTTTCTTCAATGAATAATCTCCAAGATTCTTCGAGTTGGTTGTGATCCATGATCGTCATCATCCTTTCATCAATATATAATCTCCAGGCTTCTTTTCTCATCTACAATCTGCAAGATTCTTCGTGCTCCATGTCTTCAAGCACACTTGTAGCTGTATCGAACGTCTTGATATAGTTTGACGAGTAACCTTCAAAATTGCTTGGCAAGATGGAATTATGGAGTAACATGGTGATTTGGCTCAGAATGACTTGTATCCCAGGGTCGGCGGATTGGTTCATTTCATAGTATCTTGAAAAGAACAAAAATGACCTCCTCGGAGCTCCAAAACTCGAGCCATCGGCGGATGGGTTCAATTCGTGGTTCCTCACAAGAAAGTCATGATGATCCAAACGGCTTCCCTCATGACAACTCAAGTAAGTCGAAATGATTCAACCTGGAGTAACTTGAAGTAGTCCAGCGGTCCACGAGCCAGCTTCATAGCACAATAACTCCAAAGAGAATTGAAATGACTCGTTCGAAATTCAAAAGTATCCAAAGATCTGACCGATAGAGTCGTTGCATGATATTGACTTAAATCAGAAACTGAAATGACTTGCTCGAAGTTTCCACGCCAGTTGACGACTCGAATTCATGCTAGTTACTCAAGATTCCAAGACACCCCTGCAAGTGAGCTATACAAAATACAAAGACAAAGCTACAGATTATTTAAAAAAGAAAATTGCCGTTAGTCTTCTTTTCCATTCTATCTCCCGTGACAAAAAAAAACACATAGAAGGTGAAGCTCCAGAAATCAAAATCCGACTTCATCATGATCAAACTTTCCCAAAGCTACAAGTAGATGGGTGAGCTGACACTTAGCTTTTCCATCTCCCGACATCTCTATACGGATCCTTCGCAGTTCCAGTGTGTCATCGACGCCATTTCGTTGATCGATTCGGCCTTCGGGGCCAGGGCTCTCCTCGTTTGTGGTCTTGAGATTCTTCTGCCATCATCTAGCCAACAACAATTGACTCAGTTAGGTGAGATTGTTCCTAGAACAAAATCCGACATTAAAATTTCAAAATCCGCATGGGCTTGGGCAAAATCCTAGAACAAAAGGCGAATTCAACGAAAGAAAGTGAAGAAAATTCGAAATAAAGAAAGGGAGTACCTTTGCTAAATTCGAGCAGAGTAGTCGTGAGTAGGAAATTGGCTGAAATTCAGTCACGGGTCAGTAATTATTCCTCGTTTAAGTGTGCTATTCAGTTCCAACCAAGGTTTCCCGGTGAATCGACGCAGAATCGAGCCTATTCAATTAAAAGACAGTATTAGCAAAGATCACGATGCATGTGAAGGAAGCAGCCGGGAGAAATAGAGCTTAGAGAAATATGGCAGTATGAATGCATGTACTTGCTGCAAAGCAAAATATGGTAGCATACAACTATATATGCATGATCAGCCGAGAAAGAAGATGGATAGAACAACATTGAAAAAACTTTGAAAAAAAAAGTATGCCTTCGAGTTGTTGTTCAAGCTTATACACAAGATTGTCATCCATGTTTCCTCTAGCATATTCATCTCTCCATACAAAAAAAATGAATCTAAGCTCTCGATGTTTATCTTCCTACCCACAAACAAAATTTCAGTTGAGCTAAAAACAGAGCAAAAATTCCAGTTGAGCTAGTATAAAGAAAGAAAAAAATCGGTGTGAAACTTTGAAGCTATTCTTATGTTCCAAGCAAAAATTTACGTGAGCTGGAATCAAATTTGTGCTTTAACGGAGCAACAATATATTTATTTGAAGATGCATTGCATTCACAGAGCCTCGAATCAGTTCAACCATGCTAAAAAAATGACATCAAGGAAGATTCCAAGAAAAATACCTTCGTAGAATCCGAACACCGTTTGCTCATCATTACCGGTTTCAGTATTCCGGCATCCACCTGGTTAAAAAAAATGTCAGTTGAGCTCATATGGAGTATAAAGGAAGGAAAATTGTTCTGAAGCTATTCCGATATTCCATGGGTCAAAATTTGATCTATATTATCGGATCGAAATGGGGCAAATTTTCCCAGAACTTAAATCAAATATCGGGAGTATGTAATAAAAAATACTACTGCTCAAGCTACTTAATCAAAGAAAAGGAACTCAAAGTGGACGTCACAATAAACTCGATGAAGATGAGACTAAGAAAAGCTTCAATAGCATATTTACCTTTATCAAAGACAGAGAGACGACAATCCGATGTGCAGGCATGACCTTTTTTTTTTTGTGTGTGTGTGTGTTCTTAGCAAGACTAAGTTCGTAAAGATGACAGTAGATGGAGTATATATATAGTGCTGGAAAACTGGAATGCATTAAAAAAAACGGTATAATATTTGCCATTTAGTGAGATTATATCCGTTGGGAGGGCAAGGTAACTGAAGCAATCAATGGCGCTATTGAATATTGATTTTACTCCTTCATTGAGGGATGGATATTCCTGGCCGAGAGTACAGTTACATAAGTCTGGCACCGCATGAATATTGCTCCAACGGATACAAGAATAAAATGATGGTTTAATTATCCGTCAAACACAATCAATTAGCTAGCTTTGACTACAGCACGCGACAAATTAAAGGATGAACACGTCCTGATACTTTGATCAAAGCCTCAAATACTTTCAATTAGTCAAAGAAGAAAGTTGGCGGTGGAGTTATTAAGATTACAGTCAATTAATGCTCATTGTCATTGCCTCATTGGCATCTATACGTTGCAAGTTGCAACTCTCAAACATAGAGTGATGCATTTGTACGTGTTACCTGGCTGAGATTCATGGACGGTTATCCGTCAAAATTAAAAAGAACGATCGGGTGACGTCTCAAGTTTATGTGGGTATTCTTTAGCGATGAGTTAAGTACCCATCTCGACTTCCAAGTCAAAGAAAAAAAACGATCATTGTCCGACAAGTCACAAATTGACAAGGTGATATTTCAAATTCTACATCGGTACTCCTACGATAAGTTAAGTACCAATCGACTCTCAAGTCAAAGAAAAGAATCGAGACCATGTCTTCCGACTCAAATCGTTCACGCGACAAGGTCCCGAGGGGGCAATTTGTAGACACGGAAAATTTATCTAAGTGTCGAAAATACAAGAAAAATAATTATTCAGAGTCAACAACAAATTTTGACTTAGTTTAGTTATATTTGTCCCATAAAAGTTAAAGACGGCTCGTTTCATTCCCGAGTTTGACTGTTTGACCCAAAAGTCAAATAGTCGTAAGCCTGACCCAAAAGTCAAGAAAATGTACCATTGGGCCAAAAGTCAAGAAAATGTCAAGTTGACCCAAAAGTCAAGTGAATGACAAGCGGACCGAAAAGTCAGATCATAGTCAATATGGCCCAAAAGTCAAGCACTCGTCGATCTGGCCCAAATTCCAAGAAATGTCAAACTCGGCCGAAAGTCAAGCATTGACCAAAAATGGTCAATTGGGCCCGAAAAGAAGTCAAGCCTTCAAAATAGCCCAATTCCAAGTCCAACAAGAATGGAGGAAGAAATCCTATAAATAGGGAGCTTCCTCACCATTTTAGAGAACAACAACAAAAATATACAAGACAAGCTTACAACAAAAGGTGAAGAGAAAGAAGACTACAAAAGCTCTAAAATTCTCGAAGATCATTCCTTCCAAGTAGCAACAAGCA
Source organism: Agrostemma githago (assembly GCA_958450325.1). NCBI lineage: Eukaryota > Viridiplantae > Streptophyta > Magnoliopsida > Caryophyllales > Caryophyllaceae > Agrostemma > Agrostemma githago. The sequence goes on along the minus strand of OY288247.1, from coordinate 71,358,992 downwards.
CTACAAGATCGTGCCGCCTACCCAAGGAAGTCAAATCAACATCAAGCATCGAAAGGAGACTCAAGTCATCGCGACCCTCCTAAGAAGCTAAAGTGAAGCGAAGAACGAAGATCGTTGAAGTGTGCCTAAAGCAACGTAGTAGAATCAGAGGAAGAATAGAGAACCGAACATTTGAACTTTTCTGATATTATAATTTGTTGACTCCGGTTTTGTATTACAGATATTTATAATATCGTTATACAAAATTTGTTGTTACAATAACGATAAGGATAAAGACAATATAATAATTAAAATTATAATACTAATTTTGATTAAAATGGATAAATATTTTAAAATACTCTTGGTTTATTTAAAAAAAATACTTATGTCGGTGGTTTAATGAATGTCGGTGGTTTAATACTTTTAGTTTTATGATCCAATTGCATTAGTACATGTGGATTGATTAGGAGGTAGAATTAGGCAAATGATGGAAGATGAATGATTTGTTTGAATTTTAATATAATATATAGATAGATTACATTTTATCAAATTTTTTTTGTTTTACTCAATGAAAAGCCTGAGTTGAATAACTTTTTCATTTGGTATCAAAAAGTAATTCTGATAAATGATATGCTACGCTGGTATGCAAAGAGCCAAAGATAATAACTTGCTACTAACAACTTTGGTACTGGCGTTCGAAATACATACGTACATACATTACATATTGCAATATAGAATGTATTTTGGCAATTAATCTAAACACGACAAATTACATATTTGTGAATGTAGATGAAGTAGAAGATTGTTGAGACGTACTAGATAAGAAGATAATATTGTACATTCTTTTACTACATAAAATGCAGCTTTTACTGTCAAGGCCTAAGCCCCATTGAGGTTGATAACAAATTTGATTAATCTCATTCAGGGATGATTAATTTGATTATCAACCATAGCTGGCGGAATACCAATGCCAGGGAAACCAGGCGGGAAAATTGGCGGGAAGAGCGATGGTGGTGGTGGCGGTGGCGGGGACGGAACTATGCCCGGAATTGCTGGAATTGCTGGAATTGCCGGAATTACTGGAATTCCGGGGATGTTGGGTAGTGGTGGCAGTAAACCCGGTGGTGGCGTTGGCGGCTGAAACGGGTTTGGAATAAGCGGTGAAGGCGGTGGCTGAAGCGGGTTTGGAAGAAGTGGTGGCGGACTAAGCGGGTTTGGAAATGGCAACCCGCTTGAGGGAGGCGCGATGACCGGCGGAATGAGTGGGGGGAACAGTGAAACCAACCCATTTTCTAATGGTGGGAGAGGGGGGAGAGGGGGGAGGGGTAAATTGGGTAACAAAGGTGGGCCGGGGATAGTTGGAGTCAAGGGGTTGGTTATAGGAAGCGGTGGAGTCCCGGGCAGGGGTAATGTCGGGGTTTCGGGCAGGGGTATTGCTGGAATTTGAGGGAGGGGTAAAATTGGAAGGGTGGGGAGGGTAATTCCAATAGTACCAAGAGAAAGTGAATCAGGGTTAATTTTGGTGAGACTAGGCTGTTGGTTGCATAAACCAGGTTGTTTAAGTGGCTTGAAGGTGAAGAAACCCGCAGAATAAATGTGTTTGCCATGCTGTCTTTCTTTCAATTGGATTAGTGATGAGGTGGCTGTTGCGGCTACTGCACAGTAGGATTCACTGCTTTTTAACAGTTTTACTGTGCACCCTTTGATTTCACTCTCATCTTTCTTCACTCTGAACGGTAACTCCACTCTGAAACTCCCTTGCTTATCTGTTTTTACCTCCTTGTAGAATGCTCTTCTTTCTTTGCCTTCCGCACATTCTACTGCTACTGTTGCACCTGAAAAGTGAGGAAAAAAAAAAACTATTTTATCATTCTCCTGTACATATATACTCGTATAATATAGGTAGGCGAGATAGTCGGTAAGAACACTAGGTAGCTTAGGTATGTAGTAGGGTTAGTATGGAACCTGAGATGTAGTGGCTGGCCTTAGAGACGGGATCCTGGAAGCAAGTATCGCAGTAAACGGCACCAATGACGAGAGCAGAAGGATGTTTGTGAGGGTGAGGGTGAGGGTGATGTCTTGCCTGTGAAATGTAGCAGCAAAAGCAAGAGAGTGAGAGTAGTAAGAGTAATAATAATAAGGGCCCTCTCATCATCAAACTATGATAGTAAGTGATGATTATTAGTCACACAGAATTGTGTTTGGGTGATTGCTACACTTAATATGATATACGTATCAGTATATATAGGTAGAGAGGGTAAGAGGGAATGAATGAGCAACCCTATCCTTTTAGCTTGGTGTCTATACTCTATTTATGATACTCATGTTGACACCAGGCCAGTCAACTACAAACAAACTAGATGATGTAAATACTGCATGCTCTACTTCTTTCTTATTTTTACCATTCAGTTTGTTTTCATGTAAAAAAAAAAGCTAGATTAGGTTAGTGAATAGAGCGTCAAACTTATTAATTACTACCAGTTTCATGCATGGAAGTAGACATGTCAAAATAGATTGGACGGGATGATTACGGGATAGATTAAAAATACGGATTGATTTTCAAGTTGGGTCAACGTTGACATGGAAATTGATAGAACTCTACTGTATCATCCTTTACCTCCTTCTACAATAATTTCCTACTCCCTACTAAACAACAATGGAAGATTTTGAAATAAAAATTAAAGGATCCTAGATTCAAACATTTGGGGCGTAAGTTTGAAGCATGGTACTCAGCTCGTACAAACTCACTAGGAGTAGGCAGTGCTAGTGTTATAATGTACTCTATTTTAAGTATATAATCAACTTTAGTAGTCAATCCACGCGAAGCTAATAATCTTTCACAAAAATTATTATCGTACTGTAATTGCTTTTTCATTCTACATACTCCCATCCCATCCCTATGTAATTATTGTAAGGGATAAATTACGCAAAAGGATGGTTGCAGTTTGCAAAGTTTACCTCACTCAAAGTGTGTTCCAACTTCCAATTGTTGGGATATAGTTAAGGTACTGGTTGTGAATTCACGAGATAAGCTGTGGAATCACATACATTTCATGAGCTTTTGACTTATGACTCTTTCAACCAGTAGTAACTACTTCCTACGAGATACTCACTCCCATCATTATTTTTATTTACCAATATTTGTGAATAGTGTTTTAATTGAATTAGGCAAAAAATAGTGACCGGATGAGTATTATTTTTGTGTCACTTTTCTTTTTGAATTGAGCTTGATATTTGTCACACTTTCCATTTATTAAAAAAAACTTATTCACATGACTTTACCATCTTACTCTCGCTACTTTTTTATATTACACCAATTACGCTCATTAATTAATACTCGTATAATATTCATCTCTTATACTCCCTCCTAGTTTCTAAGATGTTCACTATTTTCTTTTTGGCACTAGTTCAATCATTTTCCCTCTTTTCATTTTTGGGCTGTACTTTAATCATTTATTTATTCTTTCTTCAATTATTTATTCTTTCCATTACTCACAAACTTCACCATATTTCTACTTTATGCCCACATTTTCTTACTTTAATCAATTATTTATTCTCTTCTTAATTTTTGTGACAAAAAAAAGATGGAGATAATAGAAACTAGGAAGGAGTACTTTTTTCAATCAACTTTTTTCATTTAATTAATATAATATTCATCTTTCCTACTTTTTTTTTCTATCCGCCATCACTTTTATTAATATAACTAGTTTTTTCACCCGTGCAAACGCACGAGACGTGTTTGTTTTATGTTGAGAAGAATTTATATCCCCTTTGTTCTAGCCTCGAAGTGTTCTATAGTCTCCAAGAAGTCTGGGACAATTTTTGGGGTTTTATTAATATTTATGTTTGGGGTTTTATTAATATTTATAATAGACGTAAATTAGATCTTTAAATCGTTAATTACTTGTTTAATTATCATTTGTCTAAATATTTTTTAAACTTATGCAAATGATTAAATTTAGTGTTAAATAATTGTTTAATTATCGTTTACGTCATGATCGTTTAATTGTAAAATGTTAATTATGTGTCTTATTATTGTTAATCTCATTAGTTACCGTCGTTGGTTATCAATTGATATTTTTTTCGCTTAAATTGTTAACATCGTTAGTTATGTGTTTAATTATCGTTATCGTCTTTATTATTAAGTTAAAAAATATATTGGAAACTAATTAGGAGGGAAGGGTATAAATGTCATTTGTGTAATTAATGTCGTCATTCTAAAAGCAACATGCTAAATTCTAAATTTTGGTATTTTATAATTAGAATAAGTTAAAAAATATTTTTATAGGAACATATTATCTTTTGATTATATTTATAGGTAAAAATACAAAGATACTTCGAAGTCACCAACTGTTAATCTTCCGTAGCGATAAATAATATTACTCTTCAATAATGAATTAAACTTATTATCAAAGGAATTTTTTTCTAAAACAAAAAACCAAACACTTTCATTTAGTAGCTTAAAGATTGACTTGTAGTGATGCCACGTGTCGGCTTATTAGAAAGGGAACTTCTTAGTTTGCCTTTTTATATTATTATATAGATATACTTCTTCCTTATTTTTCACCCAAAAATTTTTGGGACAAAAATAATAACTCAGAGAAAAGTACTTTTTAATTTGATGTGGTTAAAATTTTGGTTGAAACTGAACCTAATTTATACTCCTTACTATACATTCACGCGATTGACAACATATGTGAAAACTGTGAAAGTAATATATAGGCCTCCTCACTCGTCAGTCGTCACACATATTGGAGCGTTCATTGCACCAACACCACACTGTCTACAAATCTTGAATGAAAATTCACTTGTGTAGAAATAAGTTCATGATTATCTGGAAGCTTATCTTTGTTTCTAACGGAGACAAAAATTCATTATTGTTCTTTAGTTTTTAGTAATAGGACACAATAATGTCGATTGTTGAAGTTTCAGGCAATGCAAAAAGACCACAGAACCTAGTGTTATACTACCAAGCAGTGAGTTCACAGTAGTATTTTATACCAAGCAGGGACACCACCCTATATTATAAACAGGGACACCGGATACCGCCATTGCGCCATTCGAGAAATTTGCTGTAGTTGTTTTCAGTATATGGTTGTTAGTGTAGGTTGGGAATGAAGCCAAATTCTGAGCTCGTGTTGCCAGCATTTCATGTTTCAAACTCGTATTTAGCTACAAACTCTTCACCGCTTCTCGCCGACAAACAAATTTATGTTGAAAATTCAGAGGCTACCGTACCTTGAATCACTTCTCTCTAAAAAATTTACCTTTGGTTAGATATTCTCACAAATAACATACTCACTTCATCCCAGTGGTTATCCTTTGATTTTACCACAAAAATCAAGGTAAAAGGAAGGAGTCAAAGAGGAAGGAGTCAATGATGAGATGACAAGTGATGAATCAAATGGGGTGTGAATGTCAAATGCAATCCTAAAGACAACAATTGACTAAGACACTTAAAATAGAATAGTATAACAAAGGATCGGGACGGAGGGAGTACTTATAAGGTAAACAAATGATTGAGACTTAGTTTTTCAGTGAGTAATACATTGGTGAAATAATAATAATAATAATAATAATCTTATACTGTTATTTCCAAACTTTATTTCGCTTTATGTACTTGCTCGCCAACTGTTTTTGAGTTGGCTAAGCTGGCTTTTGACGAGGCGCTTCGTTCTCATCTAGAACGTATTGTTGTTGAGTCTGGGCCTGGTTTTGGCGACTGACAGTGGCGGCTTGCCACTCTTCCCTTTTCTTTTGGAAGGCTTGGGGTGTATGCAGCTGCAGATGTCCTTCATTATGCTTTTATGACATCTCGGCTGGAATCAACGGGCCGGGTTTGCAAGCCACGTTGCTTCGTGCTGTGGGTGTCTCTGCCCTTGGCCCTACTTTTGATGCGGCCTTGTGTGGGCTTAAGGAGGTTTTGGGTCTTGTTGTGTGTAATGCTAGTGAGATCGCTGCCCCAAACTTATGAAGTCTTTGGCAAATATATATTTCACGAGGGTTGTTGTTACTGCAGAATCGAATTTCTCTTTTACCCCTCGTCAAGTTGCGTTGTGGAAGTCTCAGCAAGGCGGTCATGCTACTAATTGGTTGCGCGCTGTACCTATGTCAGGGTTGGGTCAGACTATGAACGGTCGGACGTACCGCTGTGTGCTTAGCTATCGGTTGGGCGTTTCTTTGTTTTCCGTGGCTGGGCCTTGTCCTGCCTGCTCTCGAGTTTTTGGCGACGATATCTATGGGGACCATGTTGTGTCCTGTGCGGGGGCTGTTGGTATAAAACATCAACATAACCTCATCCGCGACACTCTTATGGATATCTCTTTCCGTTTTGGGGTCTCAGCAATTAAGGAGGTCGATATTGGCCTGATCGACGATCATAACAGATCCTTGCGTCCCTCAGATTTGTTGCTTTATTCGTGGGACAAGGGACATGACGTATGCATGGATCTTACTGGATCTTCTTCTTTGACTCAGTCCGGGCTCTTCAAATTCATGACAGGTCGTCGTGTTGTGGTCGACGTTGTTCGACGCAAGTGCGTTAAGTACCGGGGCCTGTGTGCGGGGCTTGGATACGGGATCTTGCCTGTTTCTTTTTCATCGCTGGGGGAATTGGAGGCGGATGCTATCAACTTGCTCAAAGGGGTTCAAAAAATTTCAATAGCATAGGATGTCGGAGTACGCGCCGCTCCATTTATTTTTACTCGGCTTAGCTTTGCTATAGCCAAGGGGGTGGGGGCCCAGATAGTATCTCGCCTGTCCACCAATTTTTTGTAAACTTCGTTTTGATTCATCAATAAAATTCTTCTTTTTATAAAAAAGTATAATAATAATAATAATAATAATAATAATGAAAGATTCTAAAATTTGCTACGTCGCAGGATGCTCAGGCACGTGAAGCTATTCATATCTTTAGTATGATAGTTTTGCAGTTGCTAAGGCAGTGGATGCCCAGATAATATCTTGATCGAATACAAACTTCTTGCAATTGGGTTGTGGTTACTCACTCTGTCCCGGTTAATTATTGTCCTTTGATTTTGGTACAAAGACCAAGGTAAGAGGAGGGGTCAATTATAAGATGAAAAGTAAATTAAATTTAATGTGGAAGATCAAATTTTTTTTATCAAAGGCAATCCTAAAATAGAAACTACAACAATTGACTGAGACGCCCCAAAATAGAATAGGACAACAAATTATCAAGACGGAGGCGGCGGCGACAGCAGCAACAGCAGCAGCAACAACAACAACAACCACCTTGTCCCGCCTGTTCCCGAGTTTTTGTTGGGGACATTTTTGGAGATCATGCTGTGTTGTGTGCTGGTACCGTTGGTATTAAGCATATTAAGTATAGACATAACCTGGTTCGCGATACCCTTTTGGATATCTGCTTCCGATCTGGTATTTCTGTCGGTAAGGAGGTAGATGTTGGTTTGATTGCATTGTATAACGGTATATTAACGTATATATGGTATATTAACGTATATACGGTATATTACCGTATATGCGATATAATACAATATGATAATATTGTGTGAATATTCTAGATATTATTATCTAGGATAAAATTTGGGATAATAGTGTTATGATATGATTTAGCATACTAATTTAAGTTAAATTAGATACGATATCTTCGTGATACTATAAATATAGGTCTTTAATCATATTCAAGACAGAATGTTCAATAATACAAATCTCTTTATATTTTATCATGGTTCAAGACTGACTCACCGAGTCAGGGATAACCCCGTCTCGCGACACAGGAGAGTCGTATTTCGTAGTAGATTAGATTTTTTTTTAATTGTGGACAAGAAAAGAGAAAATCGTGTATATCTGTGCCGGTGGGTGCCGTATATTATCAACCCACCGGTAGGGCAGCGGAAGCGTAATAATTAGGTCTCAAGAATTGAGAGGCTCTGATAAAATATAAAGAGATTTGTATTATTGAATGTTATGTCTTCTCCCAACCATTACAATAACAACAACGTCATATTTATAGGGCTACGAAGATATCACAGTATCGTATACGGTATATACGATAATATACCGTATATACGTTAATATACCGTTATAGATTGATAGGCACGACAAGCCCCTACGTCCGGCGAATTTGCTTCTTTATTCTTGAGATAGGGTGTGTGTCGATCTGACGGGGTCGTCCCCTTTGACTCAGTCTGCGATGTCTGATTTTCTGCCTGATCGCGCGATCGTTGATGCTGTTCAGCGTAAGTGTGCCAAGTATGGAGATTTGTGCACCAAGATTGGGTATGAGTTCCTACCTTTCTCTTTCTCTTCTCTGACGAGCTCGATGTGGAGGCCGTTGCATTGCTCAAGCGGATTCAGAAATTCTCCATACAGGACGCGGGGCTCGCTGTGGACATGACATAGGTCCACCGCGACGCGGCCACGCGCGGGTTTGGGGAGGCGAATGAATCTCCATGAGATGGTCAAATGGAAATTTAAATCGAAGTCGGAGTCGCCACCGAATTTTATGGTTATTCGGAACCGTTCGAGCCCACTCTATGTCGTAGTGGGCCGTGTACAAAATACGGCCCATTTCCGATGTCAGAGTTTATTGGGCTCGTCCCTTTTGCATATCGATATAGATGCCGACTGGGCGGTTAATCGTATATTGAATGACTCTCGTTGCCAATGGTTTCGGACATCCGGAAACCACGGTTCTGAGTAAGGGGTGAGGGTACGTGTTGGGAAGTTCACTAAGAACACCCAACCCCGCCCGCACATTAGCGGCCTCTACTAGGATATCGAATGACGTTTTAATGCGCGCGTTAGTAATACGATGAATGATTATGCAAACATTGTTTTCCTAAGCATGTGAGGAATTGAATGGGTTGCTAAGTCGGTTTAATGCATGAAAATTGATTAATGTCAAAGTCAAATTTAACATGTGAGATTCGTTTTAGTATAATAAAACAAATGAAATAAAAAGGATGAATTTGCTACAAAACAAACAAACGAGTTAGTATCGATTTGTAAATAATAATAGCAAAATAAAATATGCGAGATCGAAAAATAAATATTAATCGAAATCTGAAAATATTGTTGAAAAGAACGTTGTTTTGTATAAAAAACGATGTTCGAAAAATAATAAAAAAGACGGAAAAGCCGCGGCAAAACAGCCGGCCGCGCGACTCGCCCGGGACGCCGGCGGGTCGCGGGGTGGCCTGTTCCGGGTCCGGTTTTCGAAAACTCGAAGTTCGTATTAAATCGCGTATGAATATTGTATGATTCGTACCCGAATTAATATTTTCGATATTCGTTATATTCGATAGTTGACTACGAAGTCAATATCGAATATTTAGAATAATTTTTAGAAAAGGTGTAAATTTTTAGAAATCGATCGAAAAATAAATAATAAACGAACGAAAACGTAAAAAAAAAGAGGAAGAAGATCCGGACGGTGTGCCGTCCGGTTTTTTGGGATTTTGTTCGAAAATTGTTATTTTTAATAAGTCGCGTACAAAACATGAATTAATTTGTATTCAACTTATATTTTCGATATTCGTCATATCCAATATTCGATTATGAAATCGATATTGGATATTTAGAATGAGTAAAAAAAGGTTTTGTAAAAAAGTCTGTTTTGAACGAGAAAAGAAAAGAATTTTTAACGAAGAAAAGATGTAACGATTTTTAGTATCGTCGAAACCTTAATATAATTCCTTTCAATATAATATTCGATTATGGAAGAATCGATATCATATTTTTCAGAATATACGTTATGAAAAATAGTTTTTCGTTAATAACGATATTAGATAAAAAAAGTCGACTCTAGACCCATAACATAAAACGGACGAAGAGAAGAAGGGGAGAGAAGGGAAGAAATCGGGTTTGATTACACCCTCAACCTACATGCTCTTGTTGACTCGAATCGGGACTCGTCGGAATGTGGCTAGGCACGGGAGTGTCGAGGCAACGTCGGTTGGGTTAGGGTGGCACGGTTTTGACGGGTGAAGGGTGTCGGATATCGGGACCGGTTTCCTTCGGGTTTTGGATGTATTATCGGTTTCTCGATGTGTGTCGGGATGACAGAAAATTATTGCTGAAAATATCGTGTGTGTGTGAATTGTATTATTTTTCGGTAAAAATTGATGGTTAATTGGTGGATGCAAGGGGCTATTTATAGGAAATTCCCGACCTTGACTTAGGAGAGTTTGACTACCGCTTAGGATAGGAAACGAGGGAATTTGAGGGAAATAAGAATTCCGCTTTCTTGTGGAGGAAGAAAGAGGATCTCGGCTGGTTTGCCACTGTTTTTGGGCTGTTTCGGCCGAGTGTTTTACACTCGGTCGGATGCTCGAATCGGTTTTTGAATAGGACTCCTGTTTGAGCTAGAATTACCGCTTGAGTAAGAAGCTGAGAGGAACGAGGATTCCGTTTTCTTGTGAGGGAAGAAAAGAGGAAAAAACCGGCTGACTCCTACTACTTGGCCGAGTGTTTCAACTTGGTTTAGTGTTTGAGTCGGTTCTCGGATAGGATTCCTACTCGGGATCGAATTCTACCTTAAACGGAATTGTTTATTATTTTTTGTATGGCTGATTTTGTAGAGTTGGAGTCCGAATAGGACGTGTGGTATGTCACGGTCAGCCTACGAGTTTCGGGAAATATCTTTGACCGGGTTTTGACTCGGTCGCTAAAAGACGGTTTTACCCCTGGTGTCGGATTCGACCCAAATTAGTGTTATTTGACTCGAAACGACCCACTGGGCCTGAATTCGAGGTTGGTTTTGTGAAATTTGTACTCCGTAAAATGCCTAGGCCAAATGTCCATCATTACGAGCCCATTTCCGAGTATGTCAAGGCACGTTAGCGTCCGATCATCATCGGGTGTTTGTCGGAAACTACTATAGACACCTGGCGGTCAAAATGTGGGTGTCTACAGAGCCCCCACTCTGACTGAGGCTTGGACAGGGCGAAAGTCAGAGTAGCTACCAGGTCAATCAAGGATTAAAACCCGGTAGCTTCCGGTCGGGTCGTTTAAGGTCCATTAGACCTGCGTGGAGGGCCTGCCGGCCATGGGCTAGAAATGTACCTGAACTGATGATGATAACTCCGTGGGGAATTGAACTCGTCGCATGAGACTTAAAATGGGCCTGTATGTGGGCTCATCTTGTTTAAATGCCGCTGGGGAGTTATGTGAATAGCGCTGTCGTCATTTGTACCTGTATAAGTTACATAAAATTTTGCATGCAACATGTAGGCGAAACAAATATGACTCGCGCTGGGGAATAAAAATGATTTTTGCTGCATTTTGAAATCGAAGTCCTGAAAGCAACTCACGTGCTAGGAGATAGGTTTCCAAAATTGAAAGGGTTGAAAAGAAATTTGCAGTTTAAATAGACTTGAAATTTGACCTTGTCGAAAAGGATTTTTTTTTCAAATGGCTAAGTTTTTGCAAATTTTAAAATGAGAATTTGAAAAGAGAGGCCTGTCGGCAGACTCGACTCTGGACGCGACAGGACGAGTTGACAGACACGACTGGACTCTAGAGAGGTTGGACCGTGACTCGGTAGGGGGTGGGCCACCTAAGATGACAAGACTCTTAAGTTGCGCTATTCCGTAGCCTAGGCGAGTGACAACACGGTCGAATCCTCAGAATAGAAAGGATGTGCTTTGGGGGGATTGCAATAGTCTGTAATGAAACCGTTTTGGCGTGACAGGACTTTTAGCAGTAACAATGCCGTAGTCTAGTGCTCTTCTGGATTTTTGATTTTTGGGTACATTTCCAAAGTGGGCATTGCCTCGAGTCCTGATAGATTCTTGTCCTCGGGTGAGCCGAGTACTAGGACATACTATAGAAAGGAGGCTAGATTTTGAAGGTATTTGGATTATGTGAGTGGATGGAGAACTTCTGCCTAGGAGAAGCCTCCAGAATGACAAAGCTAACTGTCGAGAACATGACAGTGTCGTGACCGGAATGATGGTGCTTTTTGAATGTGTGTCAATGTGGGTGGTTGTGCCTCTGTTGAAAGGCTGCCTACGTATTCACATGTGGTGAAATCAAACCAAGCCGTAGTTCAGTGGATTGTGGTGCCTAGTTTATTAGGGCTTTGTGTGTAACTAGCCATAGCAATGGTGTAGGCTAGGTGCATTCCCAGTGATGTCTTGATCAAAGGGCTAGAATGGTTAGGATATTGATCCTGTGACTGTGAGCGTTCTCCGGGATGGCCCCCAGAGGTGGTGTGAACTATTTAGGCATGTTCTATGCCGACCGCAAGTTGAGTTCCCGTGTTTGGGGTTGGTAACTGGTTTGAATGAGGAGAATTGGGATGAGATTTTAACGAGTTCTGCTCTCGGGGATTTTAACGAGTTCTGTTCTCGGGGATTTTAACGAGTTCTGTTCTCGGGGATTTTAACGAGTTCTGTTCTCGGGGATTTTAACGAGTTCTGCTTTCGGGGATTTTAACGAGTTTTGCTCTCGGGGATTTGATGAGTTCTGCTCTCGGGGATTTGATGAGTTTTGCTCTCGGGGGATTTGACGAGTTTTGCTCTCGAGGGGATTTGACGAGTTTTGCTCTCGGGGGGATTTGACGAGTTTTGCTCTCGGGTTTGCGTATGGTGATTGTGAATTTTGTTATGTAAAGGGGAAGTCGAGTAGAATGGCTCGAACTTTGATCGGGATAAGCTTTGATAATGCGAGATCTGATTTCCATGTCTGGCCCTAATGGTTAGGGGTATCCTATGGAGCTTGAATCCTCAAAATTCCGGGCTGTCTCTGGCCTGGGTCTCGGGAAGGTCTTGAGGGTTGTAATGTGGGAAGGCTAAATGTGGTGTTAGCTGACCAGCTTGATTGTCTTTCCCTTATTGGATGGTACGAGTATTGATAATTTTGAATTGATCGTTTTCACTACGGTCATGGTTTTTTGAATATTTTTTGGTTGACCTCTTAGCCCCGGTCTCGGGATTCTTCATTTGGATTGACCGTTTAACCTCGGTCATGGGTGCCTCTTTTTTTTGATAATGGCCTGCTTTTTTGTTTTGGCCTTTTGCTTTTTCTTGTATTGGACTTTTTTCTTTTTTGTCCAGTTTTTTTTTTGTTGGTCAGACTAACACCTAAGGTAGGGATTGATTAGTCTTATTGGATGGGTGTTTTATTGTGGGAAATGGGCTTGCCTCCCGTCTTTAACCCAAACTAGGAGATTACCTAGATTTGTCATAGGATTCGATACCGCTCCTGCTAATGGTAGTTATGTGGCTTTCTATACCAGGCATGGAATAGGTAAAAGGAAAACACGGGCTCGGTTTCCTACAGTCATTAATAGATGTGCCTATAATAGTCACGTGCATGTGCTCACAGTGTATGATGGTGTTTATCATGTTCTCGGAAACACATAAGGAAATTATATATGAGAGATTGAAAAGCTGACTTTATTGAATTTTGAAAAAGAGGACAGAATACAACTGACTCTGACTTTGATTTGGAAATGAGGATGTAGGGTATCCTAGACTCGAACTCAGACTTAGACTCAAATCAAATCTGGACTTTTGGATGCTCGGTTGGTATATGTTCGTTTTTGATAAGGTCATTGATTGGAGAAAACGACAGGTGCCACGACTCGCCTAAACTCGACTTTGCGCAAATGCTAGAGAGGGTGTCAAACTAGACACGGCCCGGGGGCGGGAATGACTAAGATTCTATGACCGGGCTACTTAAATGTTAATCTAGACAAAGTAACGATTGTGACCTAGACTCGACCATAAGACTCGAGCTGTACAAGGATAAGTCCGTAAATGGGGCGACCGTATTTGACCGTGCCGCGTGCTTGGACCAATCGTGGTGACCTAACCCTAGGTGACCCGAGTATTCGTAGCGTGGGTACGACTCGAAGAAGGCATCATCAGGACGCCGGTGTAGGATGAACGTAGGGTACTCTCTAGGGTAACCGTGGTTGACTGCTCTGGTGGAGGGCAGCCCCCTGAGTAAGGCTAGAGACTCGGATGGTGTGACATCTAAGTGACTCGAAAGTGGGATACGTGAGACAACACGTGCAAGACATGACCCTTAGAGCAACCGTGATTGATCGCTCTGCTGAAGGGTAGCCCCCGAGTGGGGAAAAGCCTGAAAGGGAAATGACTCGGAAAGGACACCTAGACGGGTGACTCGTGAAAGGTGGGCCTCCCTTAGGATTCGGCGTGTGGGCCGAGTCCTGTTCGAAGGAGGGTTCACGTGAGACATTCCCAGACTTTAGACTTGATTGTGTAACTGGGCCAACCTTCGTAGGAGTATGTCCTACGTAGGTGGGCTTTGCCTTAGTCAAATAAGTTGGACTGGGATAGGGAGGAAACTCGTGATATAAGATCAACGAAGTTTCGACGCTAAAGACTTTGACGACTTATGACACGACCCGACACTACTAAATACGGGAAGTCCTAAGAAGAGGAAGGTTTTGAAAAAGGGATTTTTGTTTGGAAAATCCGAGAAGTCTCGGTGGATGGCCCAATTTTTCGAAAAAACGGAAAAGTGCATCGGGCCACAATTTTGAAAGTTCGAAAAAAAATCGAGTTTTGAAATGGGCAGAATACCGGCTGGAAAATAGGCTACTTTGAGTCAAATCGTAAATCCTAATTTCGGTAGCATTCCGGGGTTTTGAAATTTTGAATATTTGGAATTTTGAAACTTGAGTATCAAAAAAAAGGAATTTCCGACAATTTGAAAATTAAAGATGAGATCCCGAAGATTTGAAAATCGAAAACGGCATCTCGAAGATTTGAAAATTGAAAAAGGCATCTCGAAGATTTTGAAAATCGAAACTGGTATCTCGAAAATTTTGAAAATCGAAACTGGTATCTCGAAAAATTTAAAATCGAAATTGAATTTTGAAAATTCGAAAATCGAATGGTGGATCAGAAATTCGAATTTTGAAATGGACAGCATGCCAGCTAGAAAATAAGCTTGTTTTGAGTCAAATCTTAAGTCTAAATTTCGGCAGCTTTCCGATTTTTTAAAATTTGAATATTTTCAAAAAAATGCATTTTTGGAATTTTGGAATTTTGAATATTGAAGATGAATTTCCGAAAATTTGAAAATCGAAACAGGATCCCGACTTTTAAAATTGGCGAAAATGTCATCGGGCTTGAATTTTTTTGAGAAGTCATAAATTTTGAATTTTTGAAAGCCCGAAGAGAAATTCGGGGGATGGCCCGTTTTTTTTTTCGAAAGAAAAAAAAACGGAAATCGAACCGGGCGTTGGTTTTGCAAGTTCGAAAATAGTTTCGAGTTTTAAATTGGGCATAATACCGGCTAGAAAAAGGGCTATTTTGAGTAAAATCATAAGTCCTAAATTCGGTATATGTCCGGGTTTTGAAAATTGGATATTTTGAAAAGGATGCAAAATTTTGAAAAATGACGGTTTTGAAAAAGATATGGATCAAGTAGCACGTAGTCATGGAAACAGTATAATGACGCCATGTATGCTCTTAGTCTAAGTCTCGGTCAGTCTATAAGGGTCTATACCAGTGTACATAGCCTATCGAGAATCGGGGCGGACTCCCTAACTCGAGTTGAGATTAGGACATGCCGTAAAACCCATACGAATCGGCTAATGGACACCTTTGACATAACCAATTTGGACTATATCAATGGTATAGTGGGACGTCAGTCACGAGTACCGGCCCGGGAAAATGGGGTTATGCATGAACCGTAAAACTAAAACGCGCATTGTACTAGTCAAACGATTTCTATTCGAGTCTCACCCTGAGGACACTGAAGGTTATTAACTCATCAGAAAATCCCCAGCGGAGTCGCCAAATTGTGGACATGACATAGGTCCACCCCGACGCGGCCACGCGCGGGTTTGGGGAGGCGAATGAATCTCCATGAGATGGTCAAATGGAAATTTAAATCGAAGTCGGAGTCGCCACCGAATTTTATGGTTATTCGGAACCGTTCGAGCCCACTCTATGTCGTAGTGGGCCGTGTACAAAATACGGCCCATTTCCGATGTCAGAGTTTATTGGGCTCGTCCCTTTTGCATATCGATATAGATGCCGACTGGGCGGTTAATCGTATATTGAATGACTCTCGTTGCCAATGGTTTCGGACATCCGGAAACCACGGTTCTGAGTAAGGGGTGAGGGTACGTGTTGGGAAGTTCACTAAGAACACCCAACCCCGCCCGCACATTAGCGGCCTCTACTAGGATATCGAATGACGTTTTAATGCGCGCGTTAGTAATACGATGAATGATTATGCAAACATTGTTTTCCTAAGCATGTGAGGAATTGAATGGGTTGCTAAGTCGGTTTAATGCATGAAAATTGATTAATGTCAAAGTCAAATTTAACATGTGAGATTCGTTTTAGTATAATAAAACAAATGAAATAAAAAGGATGAATTTGCTACAAAACAAACAAACGAGTTAGTATCGATTTGTAAATAATAATAGCAAAATAAAATATGCGAGATCGAAAAATAAATATTAATCGAAATCTGAAAATATTGTTGAAAAGAACGTTGTTTTGTATAAAAAACGATGTTCGAAAAATAATAAAAAAGACGGAAAAGCCGCGGCAAAACAGCCGGCCGCGCGACTCGCCCGGGACGCCGGCGGGTCGCGGGGTGGCCTGTTCCGGGTCCGGTTTTCGAAAACTCGAAGTTCGTATTAAATCGCGTATGAATATTGTATGATTCGTACCCGAATTAATATTTTCGATATTCGTTATATTCGATAGTTGACTACGAAGTCAATATCTAATATTTAGAATAATTTTTAGAAAAGGTGTAAATTTTTAGAAATCGATCGAAAAATAAATAATAAACGAACGAAAACGTAAAAAAAAAGAGGAAGAAGATCCGGACGGTGTGCCGTCCGGTTTTTTGGGATTTTGTTCGAAAATTGTTATTTTTAATAAGTCGCGTACAAAACATGAATTAATTTGTATTCAACTTATATTTTCGATATTCGTCATATCCAATATTCGATTATGAAATCGATATTGGATATTTAGAATGAGTAAAAAAAGGTTTTGTAAAAAAGTCTGTTTTGAACGAGAAAAGAAAAGAATTTTTAACGAAGAAAAGATGTAACGATTTTTAGTATCGTCGAAACCTTAATATAATTCCTTTCAATATAATATTCGATTATGGAAGAATCGATATCATATTTTTCAGAATATACGTTATGAAAAATAGTTTTTCGTTAATAACGATATTAGATAAAAAAAGTCGACTCTAGACCCATAACATAAAACGGACGAAGAGAAGAAGGGGAGAGAAGGGAAGAAATCGGGTTTGATTACACCCTCAACCTACATGCTCTTGTTGACTCGAATCGGGACTCGTCGGAATGTGGCTAGGCACGGGAGTGTCGAGGCAACGTCGGTTGGGTTAGGGTGGCACGGTTTTGACGGGTGAAGGGTGTCGGATATCGGGACCGGTTTCCTTCGGGTTTTGGATGTATTATCGGTTTCTCGATGTGTGTCGGGATGACAGAAAATTATTGCTGAAAATATCGTGTGTGTGTGTGTGAATTGTATTATTTTTCGGTAAAAATTGATGGTTAATTGGTGGATGCAAGGGGCTATTTATAGGAAATTCCCGACCTTGACTTAGGAGAGTTTGACTACCGCTTAGGATAGGAAACGAGGGAATTTGAGGGAAATAAGAATTCCGCTTTCTTGTGGAGGAAGAAAGAGGATCTCGGCTGGTTTGCCACTGTTTTTGGGCTGTTTCGGCCGAGTGTTTTACACTCGGTCGGATGCTCGAATCGGTTTTTGAATAGGACTCCTGTTTGAGCTAGAATTACCGCTTGAGTAAGAAGCTGAGAGGAACGAGGATTCCGTTTTCTTGTGAGGGAAGAAAAGAGGAAAAAACCGGCTGACTCCTACTACTTGGCCGAGTGTTTCAACTTGGTTTAGTGTTTGAGTCGGTTCTCGGATAGGATTCCTACTCGGGATCGAATTCTACCTTAAACGGAATTGTTTATTATTTTTTGTATGGCTGATTTTGTAGAGTTGGAGTCCGAATAGGACGTGTGGTATGTCACGGTCAGCCTACGAGTTTCGGGAAATATCTTTGACCGGGTTTTGACTCGGTCGCTAAAAGACGGTTTTACCCCTGGTGTCGGATTCGACCCAAATTAGTGTTATTTGACTCGAAACGACCCACTGGGCCTGAATTCGAGGTTGGTTTTGTGAAATTTGTACTCCGTAAAATGCCTAGGCCAAATGTCCATCATTACGAGCCCATTTCCGAGTATGTCAAGGCACGTTAGCGTCCGATCATCATCGGGTGTTTGTCGAAAACTACTATAGACACCTGGCGGTCAAAATGTGGGTGTCTACACTCGCGCAGCTGCTTTTATTTTCACTAGAAATAGTTTTGCTATTGCGAAGGGAGTGGGTGGCCAGATAGTATCTCGGCTACCCACTAACTTCTTGTAATTTGTTTCGATCTTAATACAAGTTCCGGTTTATAGTAAAATAATAATAATAATTAAAATAATAATAATAATAATAATAATAATAATATGAGAGTGAGTATTTAAATAGTATCTCAGCTACCCACTAATTTCTTGTACTTCGTTTCGATGTTAATACAAGTTCCGGTTTATAATTAATAATAATGGTTTTAATAATATTCATCAATAAAATCCCTTAAAATAATAATAATAAGAAGAATTTTACTCGACTTAACTTCATTATTGTTAAAAGGGTGGGTCAGATAGTACTCGAATCAGCTGTCCACCAATTTCTTTGTAAAATTTATTTTGATTTATCAATAAAAATTTCATAATTATAATACTTTCTCTGTCTCGGTCATCAATTGTTTTCCTTTGGTTTTGGTACAAACAAAAAAAATTGAAACAGACCAATTAGTAAATGACAGGTGGACGAAATTAGGTGTGAAAAATCAAATTGTTCATCAGTTTCATTCCTTAAATAGAAATAACAACAATTGACCGAGACACCCAAACTAAAAGAAGAAAACAAATGAACGGGACGGATTGACCGAGACACCCAAACTAAAATAGGAAAACAAATGACCGGGACGGAGGGAGTAAAAAAAAAGAATAAGAATAAGAATTGACAGTAATTTCATTATTATCCTACTATTTCATTATCATCCACAGATTAAAATTGGATTTCAGTAATCATCTAGGGATTATAAATAGATGATAACTTCACAGAACTCTCTAATGATAGATTAACGCATTTACAGTACAATAGATGGACTTTGGATCCACCCAGGCGTTTGCTAAGGGGGCGAAACAGATAGTCTTAAGGCAGTGCCATTGTATGCTTGAAGGAGTCGTCGGTTTTTAGTTCCTGAACCAGTAGCATCAAAAAATACCGCACCTTTACCCAAGGATTAGGCAAAACAGTTTGGTTAGGCAAGAGATTCATTTGCTCAATGCTGTGCTACTGTGACTACTTCAGATGTTTGAGCGATTTTCAGAGTCGATGACCATGACTGAAAATCATAAGTCGACTAACATGAACCATCGTATAATCATATCGCAGTGTAATGATCTACAAAGCAACCAACCAAGGGACGACACTTAAAAGTATGTACTGCCTTACATTATTCTTGCTGTATGTATTATAGTAGGTGGGTGGATTTGGAGAAAGATACAGAAACAATTCTATGTTTCACGGGTGTACAAGTCCCCACCTTATTATGTCCTTATCTCTTTACATACTCACGGGTTCATCTTGGAGTACCTAATCAAGACATTCAAGAGTCATGACAAAAGTATTTTTTTTTCCTTATGTTGTACAACGAATGTATGCCCCTCATATGTGTCCTTGTTTTCGGTGGATAATTAAGGTTTCAATCATTTCACAAATCACAATGGAGTTAGAGGTTGGTGTTTCTTACACGGAAGGTGGTAGAGTTCCACTTGGTGTACCGTGTACATACCAGGCCCGGTTCAAGGCTGGTGTAGTGGGAACAAATGAACTGGACCTCCAATTTTTGGGGCCTCAGGTTTGAAATGGATGGTTTTAACATACTCCCTCCGAGTTCTTATTTTTGTCTCGCTTTACTTTTTTATATTTGTTCCACTTTTTTTTTTAGGCAATCAATATGTGGTTCATATTTACTTTCTTGCTACTTTTTTTAGCCACCCATTGTTAGCATATTATTACGAAATTACTTTTTCCTAACGAGCCTTTACTCAATCCTAACGAATTTTTCTAAAGTTTTCCTATTATACCCCTGTATTGACTTTCTTTTAGATTGAGATTTAATTACGCTTCTTTCGTTTTATTCCATCGATTTAAATATTGATCGCTTTCAAATTCGATTATGTGTTTTAATTCAATTACTAACGAGCTTAATCCATTATTTATTTACCAAAAGGAAAAACATTAAAATAATAATAATAATAATAACAACAACAAAAATAAATAAACAAAAAAAAAATAAAGGAAAACATTAAATAACAAAAAAAAAGGAAATAAAAAAAAATTTAAAAAAATGAAACACCCGATGACCTGATGCTCCCTCCCTCCCCTGAGGTCCTGACCCCACCCATGGCCCACCCCCAACCACCCTCACCCGCCCAGATCCGACCTGACCCCAGCCATCCGCCGCCCCACCGCCTAACCTAGATCGACCCCGACGGCCGACTCAGCCCCTGCCGCCCTGACGCCCTAACCGGCGACCCCAGACATTGCCGCCCCTACCGCTGGCCCCAACCCCGGCCGAACCGACTCCCGCTGGCCCCAGCTCCGGTCGAACCGACCCCGACCACCGACTTCAGCCATTGACTGTGAATGATTCCGATGTTTGTGGTGGTTTATGGGTGGTAGAACTTTGAGGTTTATTTAGAGAGAGAAATTTTTTTGATGGGACTTATGGGAGGATGAAATGACAGGGGTAAAGCGGTAAAATGTCGTTAGGATTGAGTAAAGACTCGTTAGGAAAAAGCACGACCCTATTATTAACGTGACATAAATAAAACATAATTCCCATAAATCTTTGAACAACATGAAGCTCACAAAAGATTAATTAAGACGAGATTAAGACCTACCTCATTAGCGAATAAGTCGAAATCTAATACGAACGATATTAGATCTCTATAAGACGACTTCATAAATCTTCATAAATAATAAGACGACTTCGAATAATAATAATAATACGTCTATGATCTTCAAATAATAATAATAATAATAGATATGATTTTATAATTAATAGGCATGGTTTCTCCGTCTTGTCTTATAACGTAATAAGTGTTGTTCTCGTTATTCATAATTACGTTTTTATTCATTATCGAGTTTCTGATAGGGAAGACTTCATTATATAGGCAGAGAGAGGACCGGTTTCCTATTAGGGTTTTAGATTACGGTAATCTCGACCTTCCATCAAGGTTGAGTAAATATGGAAAAACTCCTTATTTAGTCCGATATTATTGTGATAGCATTTCTCTATAAGATCCAATTTCCAATAAGACCATAATTATGAGAAAGAAATATTACAATAATAATAAGGAAAGATATATTGCATATCCCGTAATATTATTATAGCATAAAATATTCTTACACCCATTTCTTCTTTCTTAATTTTCACCCAAAAACAAATGAGACAGTAATAGGAAGGGATAGAGAAATACTAACGCCTGCATATAAGACATGTTGAAGTTTAGTTGCTGGGGGTGGTGGGAGCCTTGGTCTGCTATAAGCATTCCCTTGGTTCGAGTCCACCAAGTGCAACTTCATTTTACTGTTTTCTACGTGGTAACCTTGTATTTTTGAAAATTCTACATGGCAACCTTTTGTTTTAAAAAACACATGCGGTAACCCTATACCCTCCTATTATTAGAGATGTGACCCTTAAATTTTAATTTCGTCAATTTGATTTGTAAATGGGCAAATGGCATTTAAAAAGAGCTTTTGTACATCATTTTTTTCTCTTTTCTTCATTCGATTTTCATACAAAATTTAAAAAGAGCATCTAAAATGGTTAATTGAGAGATTAAGTATTAAATTTGCATTTAAAAAAAAATATCGTGTGTAGGAATACACGAATACAAGTAACCCTCATTGAAAATTCATAGTGTACTCCTTGCCAAAGTCGATTTACTACTTAATCATCGTTTAATCAACTATCTAACGGAAAAAATTAACATAATTAAATTTAAGAGTTACTTCGTAGAATATTAAGAAAGTAGAGGGTTACCGCGTGTGTTTTTAAGAAAATAGAAGGTTATCGCATGTGTTTTTTTTAAAAAAAGATAGTTACCATGTAGAATTTCCAAAAAACATGGGGTTACCATGTAGAAAAACTCTACTTTTTTTTTCTTTTTCCATCCGTGCTTCGAATTTTTTCTACATTGATGCCCTTCAATTTCTACCATGTTTATTTTTAAAATATGGATTAATTAATACACAGACTTTTCTTCAAAATGTTTTGCTAATAATGATTTTAAGTTTTTTGTCATATTATTGGTCCAACAAGTATTTAATTTCATACGAAAAATGATCTCACATATGTAAAAAAAAATTACGTTGATAAAATTTTTGAGTCTTTCTTTCATTCTTCTCACGCTCTCATTTTTCATAGAAGTTAGCTCTTATCACCTTTTTTTGTTTTATTTATTTTAATACTCCATATATTGATAATGTAATAGATAAAGAGTTTTTTCTTATATTTTTATTAGTGTTCTCCATGGTTTCATTCTAAGTTGCACGGACACTCCTCCAAACCAATGTGTCGTGTCGGACACACGTGTCGGACACCGACACACGACGATACGTGTCGGACACCTGTAAAATCGTGTCCGGTTTTTTTAATTTATTCGGACACGTATCGGATACGGTTCGTCATATTTGGAGACGTGTCCGACCCGGTTCGTAATATTTAGAGACTCGTCGGACATACCTACCGTTGTTTTATTGGGTTCCAGATTTAATAAATGATAATATTGTAGGTTTACGGTGGTCAATTGATGCTATAAACATTTACTATAACTAACTAATAATTATATTATAGTGGTACAATTGTTTGAATTTTTAAGATTTGATTTTTAACTTCAAATTCATAAGACCTTAATTTTTGTTTTATTATTTTACGATAATTGTGACATTGTAAGTAAACAAACGTATATCTTAGGTATAAAAATCTTCAAATTCCCTTTGTTTAAATATGTATATTGATTTTTTTCCTGCCGTGTCCGTGTCCTACAAAATTTTGAATGCCGTGTCACGTGTCCGATACGTGTCCGTGTCCGTATCGGTGCAACCTAGGCTTCATTATTAAAATATAATACTCCATTAATCATTATAAATTAATTATTAATTTTGACTTTAAATTTTACTATCTTATGAGTTCATTTTAAATTTATTACTAAGTGATATACATAGCACTTTACTTTTGGGCATTTAAGGGGATGTTTGGTTCAACAAAGGAAAGGTAATGAAATTGTAGACACTCGCATTTTGCCTGCTAGTGTCTATAGCAGTTCCCGACAAAACACTCGATGATGATCGGACGTAAACGTGACTTAATACGCTCGAATACGGAGTCAGAATCAATAGTATCCGACGTGGGCATTTAGCGTAGTGCAAATCTCTCAAAACCGACCTCAAATCCAGGCCCAGTGAGCCGTTTCCAATAAAATGAGACTAATTTGGGTCAAAACCGTCACCGGAAATAAAACCGTCATTTAGCGACCGAGTCAAAACCCGGTCAAAGTCGAATTTCGAGACGAACCAGCCTCACATTATGTCCAAATACACAAAATGAATCAAGACTCAACAACCAAATCAACCAAATCCATTCAAAAATGGTCAACAAATCTTTCCCTATTTACACTCCCTCCATTCACACCCACTCGATCGAGTGGTTCACACCCACTCGGTCGAGTAAAGTAGTAAACCGGCCGAACTGGTCTTGAACCCGGCACTCGATCGAGTGCACTTGCACCACTCGATCGAGTGACCCTAAACCGGGGTATTTCCCTATAAATACCCCATCACCCAACACATTACACAACTCTTTTCAACTTTTTTCAATCTTTTACCACCTTCAAAACAAGGTTTTTCCAACCCTTTCAATCCTCATTCAACCTTACACATCATAAACCTTCATCACCTTGAGTTCTAGGCACTCATACACATACACACACACATACATATTCAAAATCCCGAGATCAAAACTCGTCAAAGACACACACCATAACTCACCCTACATATCTCGACACTCCCGCGCTCCCGTCGCTATTACGAGTTCGTTTCCGAGGCCATTAAGCATGTAGGTTGAGGGTGTAATTCAAACCCCGACATCCTTTTTCCCCTCTTCTTATTATTTTTATGTTTATATATATATGTATATACTGTGTATTATTATTATTATTATTATTATTATTATTATTACTAACTACTAACACTAACATTTTATTTCCGTTACTAACATTTTAATCTTGCTTATAACATTTTATTTATCGCAATCTAACATTTTATTTATGTACTCTAACCACTAACATTATTTATTTATTCATTTACATTACGTCATTAACAATTAATACCGTGTATGTGTATATGTACATAATAATAATAAAATCGGGTTCGAACCCGTTTGACTATGACGACCATCTAAAGTCCGTTTAATCCCTTTACGAGTCACGACGGAGGTGGCACCCTTTCGAGGAGCGCCGCTCCAATGTACTCAAGGGCGTAATGTTATCGTGGTCGATCATAGTTGAACGTGTTTGATTCCATTTCTAAGATTAGCACGGAATCCGTTGATGCGAAAACCGACATCACATAATCCGCTAGGATTAGTTTCGATGTTGTGACGCGGAGGAACATCATTTCGTTGCTAATCAAATTTTTCAATCCCATAATAACATTTTTCACAAATTTCCGATGACGGTATTATAATCGTAATAGTAAACGATTATAGCACCGAAAACTGAGTTAAATTTAAATCATGCAATATTTCTATTTAACTCGGCCAATTATCGAATTCAAACAAATAAAAATGAAATGAGTCATGCCTCGTACAGGGGGCACTCGATCGAGTGCCATGGGCCACTCGATCGAGTTGGACCCCAAAAACTGGGCAGTAGCTACTTCGAGGACGCACTCGACCGAGTCCATTCCCTGACTCGATCGAGTGGGTCCTGTAGCCCAGAAATCCGAGAGCTTAAATGCAACATTTTGTGCCTCGTCATTTTTTTACGACTTTTAGTCGACACGTGTAAAGTCAATCACGTGATTATATTTTTCAAAACCCATGCATATCATATCACTTAAAACGACTTTGATCGACGGTCTTGCACTATTAATCTTGTGTCGACGACTCTTTAGTCGTATCCGACACATGATTAATTTAGACTCTATTCCTCGATGTGATAAGTTGGGACAAGGCATCGAGATTCGGAATCGGGCTAGCACCACGTCTAGGTTCCATATCTTCGTCCTCCGCTTAATACACAATATAATGTGTATTTAATCGAAGTTCGTCCGTTTGCACAACTTACGGTCTAGTTTATATTTATTATATACGGGTCCGTTTCTAGTTAACGTTTACCATTTCTTATTCGATTATTCTATTTTATTGCTCGTTGTATTGTAAATTCCGGGTTGTATTCCGCCCGTGTAATTTGTAATTTATTTACGAGTTTTCTATTATTTGATGTTTGCCATTTATTTATTTAAATGAACATCGCATGCTAAATCACTATGACGTGAATCAAGATGCATTAAATGACGTAGTTAATCAACAACTCGCATGCTTAGCCCGAAAACGCTGTTTGCATATCATTTAATCGTTTTACTAGCGCGCGCACACGACCACGAACGATGTCTTAGTAGAGGCCGCCATGTGCGGGCGGGGTTGGGTGTCCTTAGTTGGCTTCCCAACACGTACCCTCACCCCTTACTCAGAACCTTGGTTTCCGCATGCCCGAAACCATTGGCACACGAGAGTCATTCTATATACGAAAGCCGGTTTAAACGGTATCGATATTGCAATGCAAAGGGACGAGCCCCATAAACTCTGAAATCGAAGTGGGCCGTACTTTGTGTACAGCCCATGACGACATAGAGTGGGCTCGTATGGTTCCGAATAACCACAAAATTCGGTGGCGACTCCATTTTGACTTAAATTTCGAACCCGAGAACAATCTCACCACGAGATTCATTCGCCTACCCAAACCCGCGCGTGGCCGCGTCGGGGTGGACCTACGTCATGTCCACAATTTGGCAACTCCGCTGGGGATACCTGATGTACCACATGTCATCGGGGTTCCTAGGGTGAGACTCGAAGAGAAATCGTTCGTATATTAGTGTGCGCGCATTAGTTTAATGATTCATGCATAACCCAATTTTGCCCGGGCCGGTTACTTGTGACCGACGTCCCACTATACCACGGTGCATTCCTACATGGGTGCGCTAAAGACTTCGATGGCGGAACTCGTCTGGGTTTTGCGGCATGTCCTAAGACCAACTCGGCTTAGGGAGTCCGTCCCGATTCACGAGAATGCTATCGTTGTTGGTATAAACCCTATTTTGACCGACCGAGACTTAGTGTAAAGCATACATAAGCGTCGTTGTAATGCTTGCTTGACTACGTGCTACTTGGTTTCCGTGTCATTTTTTTTTTCAAAAACCATCATTTAAAAAAATGCATCTTTCCAAAAATACCAAATTTTGGAAAAACCGAAATACTATCCGTTTCAGGACCTGTCTTTTCAAAATATCCAATTTCAAAATCTCGGAATGCTGCCGAAATTTAGACTTACGATTTGACTCAAAATAGCCTATTTTTTTAGCCGGCATGCTTCCCATTTCAAATTTCGAATTTTCGATTCCCTTTCGATTTTCGAATTTTCAAAATTCAATTTCAATTTTCAAATCTTCGAGATGCGATTCTCGATTTTCAAATCTCCGAGATGCCGTTTTCGATTTTCAAATCTTCGGGATCTTATTTTCGATTTTCATATTTTCGGAAATTTATTTTCGATATTCAAATTTTCAAAATTCCAAATATTCAACTTATCAAAAAAAAAAAAAAAACTCGGCCCTGTCGGCATGCTGCCAATTTCAAAAGACGGGATCGCCTCCTCAATTTTCAAAATGCGAATTTACTCGCAACCATTCTAACCTTTCAAAATGCCCGATCCTATTGGCCCACTACCAATTTCAGGACCGTTCTCTCAATTTTCAAAATTCAATCATTTTTCAAAAACCTTCCTTCTTATAAGACCTACCGTAATCTGTGTGTCGGGTCTTTTCATAATTTGTCGAAGGTCTATAGCGTCGAAACTCCGTCGATCCTACATCACGGGTTTCTTCCCCGTCCTAGTCCGCCTTTTCCTAAAGGCATAACCGACCAACATGAGTCATACACTCGTAAATGGAAGGTTCGTCTGAACAATCGAGTCCTAACTAGAAAGTCACACGCGATCTTTCCCTCCGACAGGACGGTCCCCACGACCTTTCCTAGGGGAATTTTGCCCGTCTTTCAATCCGTTAGTCGAGTCATCCCAATTCAAGTCCTTTAGCTTAAGGGCCTACCCTAATCACAGGGTCTATCCTTATTCAAGTCAAGTCAAGGGTCTCTAGCGTCGTAACTCTGCCGATCTTACATCGCGAGTTTCTTCCCTTACCCCGTCTGCCTTTCCTCGAGGCCGAGTCAACCTTTTACAAGGCATAACCCTATAACAAAAGGTTTGTGGTCCTTACATCTAAGGGTCACTCGTCCGACACTCGAGTCTTAACAAAACCTACAATCTCACTCGGAGGCTACCCTTCAGCAGAGCGATCAATCACGGTTGCTCTAAGGGTCATGTCCTACACATGGTGTCTCGCGTGTGTCACTGTCGAGTCATTCAGATGCCGCACCATCTGAGTCCTATCAGAGTCTTCAGTCTCACTTGGGGGCTGTCCTCCACCCGAGCATTCGACCACAGTCACCTTAAGGGGTACCTTACGTTGTTCATCATACACCGGCGTCCTTATGATGTCTTCTTCGAGTTGTACCTATGCTATGAACACCCGAGTGTCCTAAAGGTTTAGGTCGCCACGGTTGGTCAAAACACGTGACGCGGTCAAACACGGTCGCCCCATTTTCGGACTTACCCTCGTGCAGCTTGAGTCTCATCTTCGAGTCCAAGCCATGGTTGTTACCTCGTCTAGGTCAACGTTCGAGTATCCCGGTCCAAGAGTCTTTGTCGACCCATAACCCCGGGCTATGTCTAGTTTGACTCCCTCTCTTGCATTTGCGCAAAGTCGAGTTTAGGCGAGTCGTGGCACCTGTCGTTTTCTCCAATCAAGGACCTTACCAAAAAGAAACGACCAACCAAGTATCCGAAAGTCCGGATTCGATTCGAGTCTAAGTCTGAGTTCGAGTCTAGGATATCCTACATCCTCATTTCAAAGTCAGAGTCAGAGTCAACTGTATTCTCTCCTCTTTTTTCAATCCAATGAAATCAACCTTTTCTATTTCTCATATATGCTTCCTTATGTGTTTCCGAGAACATGATGAACACCATCATACACTGTGAGCACATGCACGTGACTATTATAGGCACATCTATAATGACTGCAGGAACTGAGACCCATGTTTTCCCTTACCTGTTCCATGTCCGGCATAAACAGCCACATAACTACCCCTAGTAGGAGCAGTATCGAATCCTATGACAAATCTAGGTAGTCTCCTAGTTTGGGTTCAAGACGGAAGGCAAGCCCATTTCCCACAATAAACACCCTTTCAATAAGACTGACCAATCCCTACCTTAGGCGTTAGTCTGACCAGAAGCAAAAAAAGAAGCATCGTGACTCTATACCCAACTCGGGACGATGCTCCCACTAAGCCTGCTCGGAATTATGATGACAATACCGAGATCCAAATCACCATGCTTACCGTAGAGTACTCCACCGTGAGTTGCACTCACCAACTAGGCTTACACCTTACAAAGGTTTAGCTCCACAAGCCTAATCCAACCGATAGGCCGACCCCCATATCCACCCACAACATCAAAGGGAGGGATAGCCGTGAAAAAAAAAAACTGGACAAAAAACAGAAGTCCAAAGGAAAAAAGCAAAAGGCCGAAACAAAAGAGCTGGCCATGACCAAAAAAGAACTTTCAACATCCCTCGACCAGATACGATCAATCCCTTGACCGGGACACAGTCAACTCAAGTGAAGGATCCCACGACCGGGGCTAAGAGGTCAACCCAAAAAAAAACAAAAAAATTCAAATACCCATGACCGTGGTCAACGTTCAACTCAAGTGAAAGTCCCTTGACCGGGGTACGGCCAATTCAAAACATTATCAATGCCCATACCATCCAATAGGGGAGAGATAATCAAGCTGGTCAGCTAACACCACATCTAGCCTTCCCACATTACAACCCTCAAGACCTTCCTGAGACCTAGGCTAAGAGACAGCCCGGAATTTTGAGGATTCAAGCTGCATAGGATACCCCTAACCATTAGGGCCAGACATGGAAATTAGATCCCGCATTATCAACCTACCGCGATCGAAGTTCGAGTCATTTTTACTCGACTTCCCCCTTTCCTACCACATTACAATACCTTACCCTCGAAGCTTTAGCTCCACAAAATCGAGCTCCAGATTTCAAAAACATCAAAGCCACTTTCTACCTGGCACCACATTTCCAAAAACATCCAAACCTGTTACCAACCCCAAACACGGGAACTCAACCTGCGGTCGGCATAGAACATGCCCAAATAGTTCACACCACCTCTGGGGGCTACCCCGGAGAACGCTCACAGTCACGGGATCAACATCCTAACCATTCTAGCCCTTTGATCAAGACATCATTGGGAATGCACCTCGCCTACACCATCGCTATGGCTAGTTACATACAAAGTCCTAATAAACTAGGCACCATAATATATCTTCCAATCCACTGAACTACGGCTTGGTTTGATTTCACTACACGTGAATACGTAGGCAGCCTTTCAACAAAGGCACAACCACCCACATTGACACAAGTTCAAAAAAGCACCATCATTCCTATCACGACACTGTCATGTTCTCAACAGTTAGCTTTGTCGTCCTGGGGGCTTCTCTTAAGCAGAAGTTCTCCATCCACCCACATAATCTAAATATTTTCAAAAACTAGCCTCCTTTCTATAGAGTGTCCTAGTACTCGGCTCAGTCAAAGATGAGAATCTATCAAGGACTCGAAGCAACACCCGCTTTGGGAATGTACCCCAAAATCAATAATTCAAAAAAGCACTAGACTATAGCATTGCCACTGCTGAGTCCTGCAGAAGCAGTCTCATTACAGACTATGACACATCCTTCCCATTTCAATGTATGTTCGACCGTGTTGCCACTCGCCTAGGCTACGGAATAGCGCAACTTAAGAGTCTTGTCATCTTAGGTGGCCCACCTCCCTACCGAGTCACAGTCCAACCCCTGCGAGATGCCAAGTCGTGTCTGTCAACTTGTCCGGTCACGTCCAGAGTCGAGTCTGTCGATATGTTTCTCCTTTCAAATTCTCATTTTAAAAATTTGCAAAACTTAGCCATTTGAGAAAATCCTTTTCGACAAGGTCAAATTTTGGTCTATTTACACTGCAAATTTCTTTTCTACCCCTTTCAATTTTGAAAACTTATCTCCTAGGACGTGAGTTGCTTTCAGGACTTCGATTTCAAAACTAAGCAAAAATCATTTCCCTCAGCGCAAACTAGTCTATAGATGCTAACTGCATTTCCTATGTGCTATCTTGCTATATACTATGCCTGCTATTTCTGCCTATGTATCTAACATTTCAGGTGTCAGCTAGTGCTTCCCAATGGAACACCAAAAGCGGTGTTTCTCCTGGAATGCTACATCCAAGACGTGATGTGTCGGCATACGGGTACACCCAAGACTTCAGAAGCAAGTCCCCGCGCAGCTACTTTACTCCCCAGCGTGAGTCAGTGTTTCACCTAGATATTACGTGCAAATACAGGTACACCTAGGACTTCAAAGGCAAGTCCGACTCCCCACGGAGCTATCGTCATCAGGACAGGTATGACCCTTTTCTTATGGCTGGCGAGCCCTTCACGCTAGTCTACTGGACTATAAACGACCCGACCGGAAGGCTGCCAGGTCGTAATCTGCGATGGCCTGGTGGCTACTCTGACTTTCACCTTGTCCAAGCCTCAGTCAGAGTGGGGGCTCTGTAGACACCCGCATTTTGCCTGCTAGTGTCTATAGCAGTTCCCGACAAAACATCCGATGATGATCGGACGTAAACGTGACTTAATACGCTCGAATACGGACTCGGAATCAATAGTATCCGACGTGGGCATTTAGCGGAGTGCAAATCTCTCAAAACCGACCTCAAATCCAGGCCCAGTGGGCCGTTTCCAATAAAATGAGACTAATTTGGGTCAAAACCGTCACCGAAAATAAAACCGTCTTTTAGCGACCGAGTCAAAACCCGGTCAAAGTCGAATCCCGAGACGAACCAGCCTCACATTATGTCCAAATACACAAAATGAATCAAGACTCAACAACCAAATCAACCAAATCCATTCAAAAATGGTCAACAAATCTTTCCCTATTTACACTCCCTCCATTCACACCCACTCGATCGAGTGGTTCACACCCACTCGGTCGAGTAAAGTAGTAAACCGGCCGAACTGGTCTTGAACCCGACACTCGATCGAGTGCACTTGCACCACTCGATCGAGTGACCCTAAACCGGGGTATTTCCCTATAAATACCCCATCACCCAACACATTACACAACTCTTTTCAACAACTTTTTTTCAATCTTTTACCAACTTCAAAACAAGGTTTTTCCAACCCTTTCAATCCTCATTCAACCTTACACATCATAAACCTTCATCACCTTGAGTTCTAGGCACTCATACACATACACACACATACATATTCAAAATCCCGAGATCAAAACTCGTCAAAGACACACACCATAACTCACCCTACATATCTCGACACTCCCGCGCTCCCGTCGCTATTACGAGTTCGTTTCCAAGGCCATTAAGCATGTAGGTTGAGGGTGTAATTCAAACCCCGACATCCTTTTTCCCCTCTTCTTATTATTTTTATGTTTATATATATATATGTATATACTGTGTATTATTATTATTATTATTATTATTATTATTATTATTACTAACTACTAACACTAACATTTTATTTCCGTTACTAACATTTTAATCTTGCTTATAACATTTTATTTATCGCAATCTAACATTTTATTTATGTACTCTTACCACTAACATTATTTATTTATTCATTTACATTTCATCATTAACAATTAATACCGTGTATGTGTATATGTACATAATAATAATAAAATCGGGTTCGAACCCGTTTGACTATGACGACCATCTAAAGTCCGTTTAATCCCTTTACGAGTCACGACGGAGGTGGCACCCTTTCGAGGAGCGCCGCCCCAATGTACTCAAGGGCGTAATGTGATCGTGGTCGATCATAGTTGAACGTGTTTGATTCCATTTCTAAGATTAGCACGGAATCCGTTGATGCGAAAACCGACATCACATAATCCGCTAGGATTTGTTTCGATGTTGTGACGCGGAGGAACATCATTTCGTTGCTAATCAAATTTTTCAATCCCATAATAACATTTTTCACAAATTTCCGATGACGGTATTATAATCGTAATAGTACACGATTATAGCACCGAAAACTGAGTTAAATTTAAATCATGCAATATTTCTATTTAACTCGGCCAATTATCGAATTCAAACAAATAAAAATGAAATGAGCCATGCCTCGTACATGGGGCACTCGATCGAGTGCCATGGGCCACTCGATCGAGCTGGACCCCAAAAACTGGGCAGTAGCTACTTCGAGGACGCACTCGACCGTGTCCATTCCCTGACTCGATCGAGTGGGTCCTGTAGCCCAGAAATCCGAGAGCTTAAATGCAACATTTGTGCCTCGTCATTTTTTTACGACTTTTAGTCGACACGTGTAAAGTCAATCACGTGATTATATTTTTCAAAACCCATGCATATCATATCACTTAAAACGACTTTGATCGACGGTCTTGCACTATTAATCTTGTGTCGACGACTCTTTAGTCGTATCCGACACATGATTAATTTAGACTCTATTCCTCGATGTGATAAGTTGGGACAAGGCATCGAGATTCGGAATTGGGCTAGCACCACGTCTAGGTTCCATATCTTCGTCCTCCGCTTAATACACAATATAATGTGTATTTAATCGAAGTTCGTCCGTTTGCACAACTTACGGTCTAGTTTATATTTATTATATACGGGTCCGTTTCTAGTTAACGTTTACCATTTCTTATTCGATTATTCTATTTTATTGCTCGTTGTATTGTAAATTCCGGGTTGTATTTCGCCCGTGTAATTTGTAATTTATTTACGAGTTTTCTATTATTTGATGTTTGCCATTTATTTATTTAAATGAACATCGCATGCTAAATCACTATGACTTGAATCAAGATGCATTAAATGACGTAGTTAATCAACAACTCGCATGCTTAGCCCGAAAACGCTGTTTGCATATCATTTAATCGTTTTACTAGCGCGCGCACACGAACACGAACGATGTCTTAGTAGAGGCCGCCATGTGCGGGCGGGGTTGGGTGTCCTTAGTGGGCTTCCCAACACGTACCCTCACCCCTTACTCAGAACCTTGGTTTCCGCATGCCCGAAAACATTGGCACACGAGAGTCATTCTATATACGAAAGCCGGTTTAAACGGTATCGATATTGCAATGCAAAGGGACGAGCCCCATAAACTCTGAAATCGAAGTGGGTCGTACTTTGTGTACAGCCCATGACGACATAGAGTGGGCTCGTATGGTTCCGAATAACCACAAAATTCGGTGGCGACTCCATTTTGACTTAAATTTCGAACCCGAGAACAATCTCACCACGAGATTCATTCGCCTACCCAAACCCGCGCGTGGCCGCGTCGGGGTGGACCTACGTCATGTCCACAGAAATCAATAAAGGGAAAAAAGGGGGAAAGAGATGGGATTACCCAAAATTTAGGTTGTTGTATGATTTTCATTGAAAGAGAATGCATTTCATCCAATATTAACGGTTTACCATCATCAAAATCATTAAAATATTATTTTGTAATATTTATACATTATATCTTAAATAATATTTAAAATTTAATAATTTTAATATTAAAATTATAAAAATAAATTTTGTGTAACTTTTATACGGAGTATATTTTAATAATAAAATATTTATAAAATAATATGATTTTTACAAATTATTAATCTAAATACGATGAATTTTTTACAATACGATTATTTTTTTTAATCGGTAAATTAAGGAGTCAAAAATTATTTTTTACCCATATTTTGACCCATATTTGACCCGACTCGATAGTGGGGTGATGGTCATAGTGGTGGTGGCGGTGGTACCTTGGTGGTGGTCATGGTGGTGGTTCATGGTGAGTTAGATCTAGCAATGTGCATGGTGATGACTCGGTGGGTTAGTGGGGAAAGGGAATTGATTACCTTGGTGGGGGTATGGAGCTAGAGGAGTTAGGGGCCGTTTGGTTCGTGAAAGAGTATGGGAATGGAATCAGGAATTAAACCAGGGTGATATAGGTTTGTAACTTGATTCCTGAAACTTGGTGTTTTGTTCATTTTTTAGATGATTGAGATTCAAATCCGAAATTCTAATTTTTTTTTAAAAATTATATTTAAAAATTCTATTTTAAATATATACTCCGTCAAATTTTTATATCACTGACTATATAAAATCTAAAAAATTTAGCTTGAAAGAAAAATTAAATAAATTTCATCAAAAACAATTCCTTTTAGCGATATAAAACACTGAGTTACATTAATAAAATTTTAAAATAATTTTTTTAGTATTTTAAATTAGTGTTTTTCAATAAAATATTTCAGTTATAATATTTCAAAAAAAAAAAATTGGAACAAATTATTTCGAAAAATCAAACAAAGTTTGATTCCAAGGGTATGAATTTTATACTCACCTCCTCCCTTGGGTATGAGAAATCCATACCATGAGGGTTTGAGGCATGAGTATCGAAATGATAAACTTGTCAACCAAACACGAAGTATGAGTTTGGTTCATTCTAAATCAATACCTCATACCTAAACTGAGTGAACCAAACAGCCCCTTAGAGGGTTAGGAAGGGGAAGGGGAAAGGGAATGATTGAAATGGGTAAACAAACGCAAAGAAAGAGAATCGTCAATTTTTATTCCCTTACCCTTTTCTGAATACCTCAAACCAAACGGCCCCTTAATAGTCAGATATTCAGTTTGCGGAAGGCTTTGACTGTATTCAAAATTAGTACAAAATAATTAGAAATAACATGTTTAATTAATAAATTTTGTTATACGATCACTCATAGCAAAAAGGCCTCAAATTTTAATTTCGCTTCGGGTCTCCCAAATCTCTAAGACGACCTTGCATACACCAACTCTCTTAGCCCGCCACATGTCATATTCTAATCAATTTTTTTGGAGTATTATTTTATTTTTAACTTTTTCAAAGCTTTTGTTTATGAGTAATACATTTATTTGATTTTGTATTTTTGTGTACTTCACTCCTCTTATGAGTTATATGTATACAGCTCGTATTATGCGGTATACAGTATATGTACCGCATGTCTTATTTATACGGTATACGATAATTTTTTTTTATTTTTTTTATTTTTTTATATTTTCATGTTTGTTTAATTATTCGAAAATACTTTTTTCCTAACAAGCGTTTACTCAATCCTAACGAATTTTCCTAAAATTTTCCTATTCTACCCTTTATAAACTTTTAGTTTTACAATAAGATTCAATCATGTCTCTTTGTTTTACTATCAATTTACATCATCGATCAATGCTTCTGAATTTGATTCGATTATAAATTTTAATTCGATTGCCAATGGCATAATATCGGTAACTTATTTACTCAATTATTTTGTTTATTTTATTAATATTATTTTTAAATTAATTATTTAGGATTTAATATTTAGGGCTTACTTAATTTATTTATTATTTTATTACACAAAAATATAGTAATAAAATAAAAATAAATTGACATTGAAAAATAAATAAACCTAAAAACAAAAAATCTGAAAAAAGAAAAGAAAAATGATAAACATAAAAAAAATAAAGAAAGAAAGAAAATTGAATATATAAAAAAAAGAAAGCAAATCAAACGTCCCAGCATCCTCCCGCCACCCCCACTCACCCCACCATCCCAACCACCACCCAGATCTGACTTGATCCCCACCCATCTACCGCCACCCAGTAAACCGACCACCTTCACTCAGACCAACCCGGCGACCCCAACCCTGACCCCGATCCCGACCCAAACCTCACCCATCCACCCATCCCAAACGCCCAAACGCCCAACCGCCCAACCGCCCAACCGCCCAGCCCTACCGACCCAGCCACCCTGCCACCACACTCAACCTTAGTCATCCCTCCTCCATCGATCCGAACGATTCCGATGCTTGTGGTGGTTTATGGGTGTGTCATTGGTTGGATTTTGGGAGTTTTTAGGGAGAAAAGCCCGACAATAAAATTGGGTGTGATGAAATGACAAGGGTAAAGCGGTAAAAAGTCGTTAGGATTGAGTAAAAGCTCGTTAGAAAAAAATACGATCCTAATTATTTTGATACAGTATATAATATCTGTATACCCTATTCATATTTCTGCATTTATATGGTACAACATATTTTTGGAAAAATTGATGGTAACGCTACCACCTTTCTAACATCTTCCAATAATAGTACCATCTTTCAATAATCTCAAAATGATACTATCTTTTAACATCATATTCTTTTAATAGATTCAAATACCTGCTAACTATTGAACAAGTTATATTAACTCATACTTCATGAAAAAGAAAAAAAGAAAAAGAAAAAGAAATCTTATAAATAGCCCACACTTTGTTAAAAACGTATGTCCAAAACTTTGACAACCCGTCGGTATTGGGTGTGTAAATCGGTCCGGACCAAAAAAATGGAACTGTCCGGACTGAAATCGGAATGAAAAATTCAGGTCTGGTCTCTAATCCATCAATTTGGGAGATTTCAGGTTCCGGTCTAAGCCGATATTTTCTGGTCCGCACTGGTGTAGACCGGAAAGACTGGAATTATATTTATTTGATAAAAATTCTGGTCTAACCGGTCCAAAAGACCGGAATTTTTTAAAAAATGCACATTTCGATCCAACTTGTTAGGTCTAGGACCAAAAATTTTCCGCTCCTATCCCGGTCCATAATTTCTAAATCCCGGTGCAGTTTTGCTCCGGATTTTTTTAAAGGCTAGAATTAGTTGTTTATTGTGTTTTGTTGTAATGACATTAAGCCGAAAAAATACCGTTTATAGTATTCGACATTCATATTGAAATCAAACTTACGTGACCTGCTATTACAAGTCACTTTTATTTTGAGATTGTTTAAAGAAGATAGTGTTGAAAGATGACATCATTTTTGGATTATTGAAAGGTGGTATTACTATTGGAAGATGTTACAAAGGCGAGAGTGTTCTCATCAATTTTTCCTTTTTTTTGGTGTTTTCATGCATATTTTAGTGTATTCGTCCTTTTTATTTTAAATTTGAAAATAACAAATTCACTGTTTTTGTTCACGTATTTATTTTCAGTAGACGTATTTTTGTATTTACGTTTACCTCATGTTTTCTTTTATATCTATTGTATATATTTTAAAATGTTGTGTTTTTAAAAGAAAAAAGAAGAAAACATAGTAGCTTATTATAAAATTATAAGTCATACTCCTTTCGAGTCTATATGTTCTCCTAGGATTTTTTGGAAAAAAATAAGGGTATGAGAATGTGCGGCTAAAAAATGAGGAGAAAGAGAGAGAAATGAATTGATGAGTATGAGTTAGATATTCACAACTTAAAAAGGAAAGAGGGAAGAAAAAATGACTTAGCCCAAAAGAGAAAGAGTGAATATAAGTCAGACTCGAAAGGAGTATTTTTTGTACGCATATTTTTTAAAAATAAATAAATTGTTCCCTCTATTTAGAATAGATTTTTCTTATGTAAGAATTATGGGTCTAATATAATATATGTGGACAACATTATTTTGACCTATTGTATTTGTTAGCTATCATTAAAGTTGAGCCCAAATACGTGATCCGTCATAATACAAATGATACGGGCTTATTTACGTCTTATAAAGTATGGGTCGGATATTATAATAGTGTAGAGACTCATTAGGGCTTTATGGGATATATGATGGGCTTATCCACTAAAGGCGACTGATATAGGTCATCAGGGTTTAACCACCCCTCCCTATATATAGTCAGGGTTATGGTCACTGACAGCACACTTTTGACCTAATCTCACATATATTTCATCGGTATGGAGAAACCCAAAAGGCGAGTGTGTCTGTTAGAAGACTATAATCGGGTGATTCTCAATCCACCTCCCTTCTCCAATTGAGTCAGGTACGCTTCCGCTATTCGGTATATATCAATTAATTTAGTATGAAGTTTTAGTCTTTGGTCAGATTAAATCTAACAAGTGGTATCAGAGCCGTCTTCATATTAAATTTTTTGGATCAGATTTATTTGATTTGTTTTAGGTTTTGCCATCGGTTTTTATTGGCGGTCGTTTCATCCGTAATGATTATTGTGTTATTGCCGGAATGCTTGTCTTTTGTTTGCGGTGCTTGATTCCCTCCATCGCAATTAATTTGGTTGATATACGGAGTATTAACTGTTAATCATGTTCAAATTTACAGTACTCCGTAATTCTTAATTAGTAGACTTATATTCAAATTCCATTTGAATGACGTATGAATCATGTTTCCATACATTACTTTGAGAATGATTTGTTATGCAAGTATGCATGTTTGTCACTTTAATGGATTTGTGATGGAGTCATGATGGGTTACGCTTCTGTTACGTGATTGAGTGGTTCAATTATATGTATTGATAATATTTGGATCATAATTTTGTTTTTCGGTCATGAGATATTGTGATTCATAATATTGTTCTCATATATTTGATTACGGAAGGAGTATATGTTTGGATGACTTTTGATTTTATGCGGTCGATACAGTTATATAAGGATTAAAGATTTATAATTCGGATATTAAGTTTCATATTCTTATAATTGGCTATTCAGTTTTTGAGGCCTCTATTTTTAAATCGATTGCGGTTGATTCATGATTTCGTTTAGTATTCAGCTATATGATGTATAATGGTCTCGTATGTTTGATTATCGTCGTATATTAAGTTTTTATGTATGAATTGAGATCTGTTTGGAATTTTGGTTGCGATTATTGTCGCGTATTTATAATTACAAGTTGACTGATATGATAAAAGAACTAATTTGGGTTATAATTTCTTTTATCTTTTAAGGTTTCAGTCACTTGTTAATTATGGTTTTATTAAAAGAACTTGATTCAGTTTCAATAATATTGGCTATTTAATTTGGCTTTATAAGACGTCTAATATTTTGGATTGTTTGATCGAAACAATACGTTGCCAAAGTAATCTCTATTGCGTAGATTAGATAGTTTAAATAATTAGACGATTGTGTGTGATTGAATTTCATGCGGGTAATGGTCGACCCAAAGGAAGACAATTATTTGGCCGAAATTCAATCATACTTGTGGTGATAAATATGTAACGGTTATTCGTTTCTCGTGTAGATGTTAAGTCGGCCCAAAGGAAGACTTGACATTTGACATGATCTTACTGTTAATATTTGATTACTATACCAAGAGTACCACTTACAAGTCTAATTATCGTCCAAAGATGAGATTAGATGTTGTGCTAGGTATCTTGTTATGATGAGAATGCTAATATTTGTAGACACCCACATTTTGACCGCCAGGTGTCTATAGTAGTTCCCGCCAAACACCCGATGATGATTGGACGTAAACGTGCTTTGATAGACTCGGATATGGGCTCGTAATTATGGACATTTGGTTTAGACTTTTTAAGGAGTACAAATCTTACAAAACCAACCTCAAATCCAGGCCCAGTGGGTCGTTTCGAGTCAAATAACACTAATTTGGGTCGAAACCGACACCAGGGGTAAAACCATCTTTTAGCGATCGAGTCAAAACCCGGTCAAAGATATTTTCCGAGGCATAAAATCTGCCGTGTCACCCCGCCAATCCGGCTTGAACTCGAATACTACAAAAATCAGCCATACAAAATAATAAACAATTCCATTTAAGATAGAATTCGATCTCGAGTAGGAATCCTATCCGAGAACCGATTCAAACACTCGACCGAGTGCAATTACTCGGCCAAGTAGCATGAATCAGCCGGTTCCCTCTTTTCTTCTCTCACAAGAAAGCGGAATTCTTGTTCTTCTCAGCTTCTTACTCAAGCGAAAATTCTAGTTCAAACGGGAATCCTATTCAAAAACCGATTCAAACACCCGACCGAGTGTAAAACACTCGGCCAAAACAGCCCAAATCTGCCGTGTTTCACTTTCTTCTTTCACAAGAAAGCGGAATTCTTATTTCTCTCAAATTCTTTCGTTTCCTATCCTAAGCGGTATTCAAACTCTCCTAAACCAAGGTCGGAGACTCCCTATAAATAGGACCTCCCATTCAACACTTTCAAGGACGAAAAAAATCAGACACACACACACACGCATTATCGACATCCATCATACATCAGAAATACCGAAACCCCCTCCACACACGGTTCATACACAAACTCGATAGTTAGCAAATCCCGACACTTTCGAAGCCTTGCAACCTCGACGAAACCGGCCAAACCCGACGTCCCAAATCACCCAAACCGATACACCTTAACTCATCCTCATCATCTCGACGCTCCCAAGTCTAAGCCACTTCCCGACGAGCCTTATCCCGAGAAAACAAAGCATGTAGGTTGAGGGTGTAAATCAAACCCGTCTCTTCTCTTTTCTCTTCCCTTCTCCTCGTGTTTTATTATTATGGGTCTCTCGTCGATCTTTTTTTTTTCTTTTCTAATATCGATATTATTTAAAAACTATTTTCATATATCGAATATTTTTAAAATATGATATCGATTCTATATAATCGAATATTGTATCGAAAAGAATTATATTAAGCTTTCGACGATATCGTTACATTTTTTCGTTCAAAACATCTTTTTACAGCCTTTCGTTCAAAATTCTTTTCTTTTTACTTTTTTCGTTCAAAACAAACTTTTTCCAAAACCTTTTCTAAAGTTATTCCGACTATTCGATATCGATTTCATAATCAAATATCGAATACGACGAATATCGAAAATATAAACCGAGTATAAATTAATCCATATTTGTACGCGATTTATAAAATTAACGATTTTCGAACAAAACATAAAAAGCGGACAGACCCGTATGCGAGTCGCGCCCGGTCCAGGCGACTCGCACATGAGTCTGTAACCCGGCCCTTTTTTTTAGTTTTTCGATCGTTTTATTTTTTTATTATTCTACGAAACGATTTCTAAATTTACATCTTTTCTAAAACTATTCCGAATATTTGATATTGACTTCATAGTCAACTATCGAATATAACGAATATCGAGAATATTAAGTCGAGTACGAATTATGCGATATTCGTACGCGATTCAATCAAAATTTTTCCGAAAACCGTCGTCGAAATCAGGCCGCCACGCGACCCGCCTGAGTCTCGGGCGAGTCGCGCGGCAGACTGCCCACATGCGTCTGTCTCGTATTTTTTTTATTCTTTTTCGAACTTCGTTTTTTTTACAAAACAACGTTTTAAACAATATTCTTCAGATCTCGATTAATATTTATTTTTTTCGATTTCAAATATTTATCTTCTATATTATTATTCATCGTTACTAACTCGTTTGCTCTTTGTTTGTAGCGATTTATTCTTTTTATCGTTTTATTAGACTAAAACGAACTCACATGCTAAAATAACTTTGACGTTATTAGTTTAACATGCATTAAACGACTTAGCAACCCATCTATTTTTCCTCACATGTCTTAGGAAAATAATCTCTGCATATCATTCAATCGTCGAACTAACGCGTGTACACAAAATCGAACGATATCTTAGTAAAGGCCGCTAAGTGCGGGCGGGGTTGGGTGTTCTCGCTGAACTTCCCAACACGTACCCTCACCCCTTACTCAGAACCGTGGTTTCCGGATGTCCGAAACCATTGGCAACGAGAGTCATTCAATATACGATTAACCGCTCAAGTCGGCATCGGTATCGTAATGCTAAGGGACGAACCCAATAAACTCTGACATCGGAAATGGGTCAGGCTTTAAGTATGGCCCACTACGACATAGAGTGGGTTCGAATGGTTCCGAATAACCATAAAATTCGGTGGCGACTCCTACTTCGATTTAAAATTCTATTCGATCCTTCTCATATGGAAATTCTATCGCCTCCCCAAAACCCACGCTTCGCCGCGTCGGGGTGGACCTATGTCATGTCCACAATTTGGCGACTCTACTGGGGAATTAACTGATGTGTCACTTACCATCGGCATCCTCAGGGTGAGACTCGAAAAGAAATCGTTCTATTAGTAATGTACACGTTTTAGTTCAATGATTCATGCATAACCCCGTTCTATCTCGGGCCGGTTACTTGTGACCGACGTCCCACTATACCACGGTGCATTCCCACTTGGATGCACTAAAGACTTCGATCGCGGAACTCGCATGGGTTTTACGGCAGATTCTAAGACCAACTCGGCTTAGGAGGTCCATCCTGATTTGCGAGAATGCGATCGTTGTACTGGCGTCGTTAGACTAAGAGCATACATGGCGTCGTTATACTGTTTCCGTGACTACATGCTACTTGATCTTCCTTGGTCTTTTCAAAAACCGTCATTTTTAAAAGTTTACGTCTTTTTTTCAAATCCATCCTTTTTCAAAACCCGGAAAGCTGCCGAATTTAGGACTTATGATTTTGACTCAAAATAGCCTATTTTTAGCCGGTATGCTGTCCAAACCTTTTCAAAAAAAAAGCCCGAAATCTC
The DNA here is from genome assembly GCA_958450325.1 of Agrostemma githago. NCBI lineage: Eukaryota > Viridiplantae > Streptophyta > Magnoliopsida > Caryophyllales > Caryophyllaceae > Agrostemma > Agrostemma githago. The sequence continues at coordinate 71,316,158 of OY288247.1, read as the reverse complement.
GGCCTGATAACCTCTTTCTCGGTTTTCAAAAAAAATCGGGTCTTCCAATCCGACTTTGCTCGGTTTTCAAATTCAAATTCACTTTTCAAAACCCTTTTCTTCTTAGGACTTCCCGTATTTAGCAGTGTCGGGTCTGGTCATAAGTTAGAATCTATAGCGTCGAAACTCCGTCGATCTTATATCACGGGTTTCCACCCCATCCCAGTCCGCCTTATTTATCAAGGCACGGCCCACCTTCGTAGGACAGACTCCTACAAAGGGAAGCCCGTTTATACACTTGAGTCTAAAGTCTGGGGAATTCTCACGTAGACCTTCCTTCGAACGGGACTAGGCCCACTTTGCCGAATCCTAAGGAAGGCCCACCATTTACGTGTCATCCGTCTAGAAGTCAGTCTCCGGTCTTCTTCTAGTCTAGTCTTTTCCTTGCTCGGGATGTACTTTTGATTCTAAGATCTGGGTCAGTTACTGATTACGCGGTGCCCTTACAGACAGGTCACCCCACACTCGAGCCATGACGCAAAAAGCTATAGATGAGTTGACCACCTCGTTGGCCCAAATCCAAGACCAATTGAGGAGAATCCGGGAGGACCAGATTGCCATCGTTACTCGGGTTAGTGCTGTGGAACAGGGAACCCCCAATGCTTCGATCGAAGATGACGGACCTCTAGCCGCACTGGCCGGCGCTGTCCAAAAGCTACAAGAACAGGTCCATTTGACAACCCAAAGCTCCATCCATACGGAGAATGCTAGGACCTACACCCCACTGACCGATGAACTACCCACCAACCTCAATCTGACGGGTCTGCCAATGTTCGAGGGTATTGAAGACCCGGTCCACCATATCCGGGGTTTCAAGGAATTTATGGCCCTTAAAGGGGTTAAGTCCAGCATGTTCAAGCACCTGTTTGCCTCATCTCTCGAGAAGCACCCAAGGGCCTGGTACTACCGGCTCGATTCCAAGAAATACAAAACTTGGGATGACGTGGCAACGGAATTCGCTCGGAACTACGCCGACAACACGGAGATCCAGACCACTATGCGCACCCTGGAGGTAATGGCCCAGGAACCTAAGGAAGGATTTACAAAATACCTTCAACGATGGAGGGCTGAAAGCGTCAAACTGGTCGATAAGCCCAGTGAAAAAGTACTGGTTGAAGCCTTCGTCAAAAACCTCCTTCCAGCTTACCGGGTCCATCTCCGGTATGCCATCGTACCTAGCTTCGCGATCCTAACTGAAATGGGAACGAGAATCGAGGACGATTTAAGATTGGAGAGCCTCACTAAGGCCTCCACTAAGGGATACCAAGGGGCTAGCTCATCAACAAGTAAGCCCACTACTACCCCCGCCACTCGTAGCATTTTTGACGAGGTAAATGCACTCGACACCTCATCCCAGAAGACTACCACTCCCCGGGTATTCACCGACATAGGCACTACCTATGAAAATGCCCTTCGGAGGCTATCATCAAAAGGCCTGATCACCCCGATAGGCCCAATACCTGATATCCCTGTCGAACGACGCTCCAAGGCCTACAACCTCCAGGCCTACTGTCACTATCATCGTGGTAAGGGGCACGATACCGAGAAATGTTGGAAACTGAAGCACCTTATCCAAGATCTCATTGAAAGCGGGAAAATTCCTTTGCCCGGGGGTAAACCCAACAACAAGGACAACCCATTGGCCACTCACGCCATCTTCTCCGGGGAAATAGTGGATTGCTCACACCTCATTTCTCCATTTATCCCACAAATAAACGGGATCTGGTGCGATGACGAAGACGATGTCTACCTCACCAAAGGGGAAGCTGTCCCCATCACGCCTGAGGAGATTCAGAAGGTTAAGTCCAAGGCCTTAGCCACTAGTCAAGCCCTCATCATTGCCGAGCCACTCAAAGTGGAGCCCGCCCCGGAAGAACCAACTCCTGAAAAGGCTCTTGTGAAGCAGCTAAGCAAGACTCGAGTTGACCTCTCTATATGGCAACTCCTAGTTAGCTCCCAAGAACATCGAGAGGCACTCACTAAGGCCCTCGATCAAGTCAAAATCGACTCCATGGCTACACCAACTGAAATGGTAGCCACAGTCCTACCTCATCTAAAGGGGAGATCCATAGAGGAAGGCCCACTAATCACCTTCTCCAATGCTGATCTACCACCATTTGGGCCAGCCCACAACATGGCCCTCTACATCACGGTTATCTGCCGTGGAAAGTACCTACCCATGACCTTAATTGACGACGGGTCCGCAGTCAATGTCCTTCCCTTAAGGACCGCCAAAGCCCTCGGCATTACCGAGGCCGACTACATTCCTACAGCTCAAACCATACAGGCTTTTGACGGAAGCCCAAAGTCAGTAGCTGGAGCCACAAAACTCATTATCATAACAGGCCCAATAGAGAAAGAGTTGGAATTCCAAGTGATCGACGTGACTTCTTCCTTCAATCTTCTTCTAGGAAGACCTTGGATCCATGCAACCAGGGCTGTATCCTCCACTTTGCATCGGAAAATCAAGCTACCTTTGCATGACACCGTCATCACTATAGAAGCCACACCTATGACTGTGGCTAACTGCAACACTTCGGGCCGCACCGATCTCTGGGGGTTCGACTTCGTAGGGGCTATCGAAGAGGACCAGCTCTTCCGTCCTTACTTCACGGTCCACCTTGACCGGGTGTTGCAGAATCTGAGCTTTCTACCAGGGGTTACATCAAGGCCCGATCTCCCTGCAGGAAAAATTCTCGAAGTCCTGGACAATGGGAGGACCCAAACAGGCTTGGGCTACACCCTAACTCCGGAAAACATGGGCCAAACTGAAACCGGTAAGGTTACCTTTGTCACTCCCGTGTTCGAGATTGTTCAAACCGGCCTATATCGGCCCACAAACACACGCTCTGGGACCCACTTGGCCCAGGACTGCAACTACATACCGGACGACATCTTCGCTCTCATCCAAGCCGAAGGTGCTAAGAATGCTGAGCCCGCACTAGGGCTACTTTTTGGAGAGGAACTCGCTGTCCCAACACCGAAGGAAGAGCTAGTCAGCCTCATTCTCCGCAGTCGCACCTTTGACCCATCTAAGCTAATCTCAGAAGTCGGGTCCGGAACCAGAGCCTGGAGGAAGACTGTCAAATGGACTGACAGTCAAGGAAGGACTTACAAGCTGATCACAGGAGAAGGAGAGATGCCAGAATCTGAGTCTGAGTCTGAGTCGGAGTCCGAGTCAGAGTCTAAGATTGAGTCTAGTGAGTCTGGTGCTAGGGTCAATCCTGTAACTCCCCCTCTCCCTTTAGCCATTCCTGGTGCCTCGGGGTCTGTCCCGGGCACCCTGCCTATCCCGCCACTGACTAGTGATTAGATGGCAGCTCTTTTCGAGCTCTTTTCCCAATTTATGATCAATAATAACAACCGTTCTGCTTACGACTTGTCTCATTTTCAAAACTTTCTCAATTTCAAAAATTTTATGTGCAATGACATTGAGAAGCCCGACGAACAGGTATCCTTGCCTCCACACCTGATCGAGCAACTAGAGCAAAGGGAATCCCGCAATCCGGTAATCGAAGAAACCGAATCCATCAACGTGGGAACAACCTTAGAGCCTCAGATGCTTAAGATAGGGCTATCCTTAGATCCCGAGGAGAAACAACAATTCATAGTTCTCCTTCAAGAATTCAAAGACGTATTCGCATGGTCCTACAAGGACATGCCGGGGATCGATCGCGAAATAGCTGAGCACCATATACCGATCAAGGAAGGGTTCAAGCCGGTTAAACAAAAACTCCGACGCATGAGGCCCGAATGGTCCCTCAAAGTCAAGGAAGAAGTCGATAAACAATTCAAGGCTGGGTTCATACGAGTCTCTGAGTATCCAGATTGGGTTGCAAACATAGTACCAGTCCCTAAAAAGGATGGTAAGGTTCGTGTCTGTGTAGACTTTCGGGATCTTAACAAGGCGAGCCCGAAAGACGATTTCCCGTTGCCACACATCGACATAATGGTGGATAACACAGCAGATCATGCCCTTCTATCATTTATGGACGGGTATGCGGGGTATAATCAGATAAAAATGGCAGAGGAAGATATGGATAAGACCACCTTCATTACACCTTGGGGTACTTATTGCTATACTGTTATGCCATTTGGTCTCATCAATGCCGGGGCCACCTACCAACGAACCGCCACAACTTTATTGCATGACATGATGCATAAAGAAGCGAAAGTCTACGTGGACGACATGATCGTCAAATCCAAAGACAGGGATGGTCACATCACCGCCCTGAGAAAGTTCTTCACCCGACTACGCAAATACAACATGAGGCTAAACCCTCAGAAATGCAGTTTCGGGGTAACATCTGGCAAATTATTGGGACATATCATCAGCCAACGAGGTATCGAGGTCGATCCAGCCAAAATCAAGGCCATCACCGAGATGCAGCCCCCTAAAACCGAAAAGGAGATAAGAGGGTTTCTCGGAAAAGTCCAGTACATCAGTAGGTTCATTTCAAAGCTAACCATGGTGTGTGAACCAATCTTCAAGAAGCTGAAAATAGGAGAACGGTTACTATGGGACGATAAATGTCAAGCAGATTTTGATAGAATCAAGGAAATTTTGGCCTCACCACCGGTCCTAATGCCACCTCAGCACGGTTTGCCTTTGTCACTATACCTAACCACGACAGAGACAGCCGTGGGGGCTATGCTAGCTCAAACGGTCAATTCCGAAGAACGAGCCATATACTACATCAGCAAAAAGTTTTTAGAGTACGAGTGTAAGTACACCATGCTCGAAAAGACATGTTCAGCTTTGGTCTGGGCCACTAAGAAGCTCCGACATTACATGCTCAGTCACGAGGTGCAAGTGTTATCCAGAATGGATCAAATCAAATACCTCTTCGAGAAGCCCATCCTCAACGGCAGGATATCAAGATGGACTCTGATGTTGGCAGAATTCGACCTAAAATTCGTACCACTAAAAGCCATCAAAGGACGAGTAGTAGCCGAATTTCTCGTTGACAGTCCCGTAACCGAAGAAGGACACACCGACACTTGGTCCTTCCCAGACGAAGACATTTTCCACACTGATACCGAAGCATGGGACTTGTACTTCGACGGGGCATCCAATTTCCGAGGATTTGGAGTCGGGATCCTCCTAATCTCACCAAAAGGGGAACATACCCCCGTATCAATCAACTAGACTTTGACGTCACTAACAACGCCGCTGAGTATGAAGCATGTATCCACGGGCTACAAGCCGCCGCCGACTTAGGGGTCACAAACCTCCGAGTACACGGTGATTCATCTCTGGTCATCAATCAAGCGCTCCAAAAATGGAAGACTCGAAATGCCAATCTCGTGGCCTACCAGGCACGAGTACGGGATCTCGAGAAACAATTCCACAAGGTAGAATATATATACCTACCTCGGGAAGAAAATCAATTCGCAGATGCACTCTCAAAACTGGCATCTTTGCTAAATATCCCCGATCATATGACCAGTATGCCAATCTGTGTCGAAAGACGATCCGAGCCAGCATATATCCACGACATCGAAGAAATCGAGATACCTAATCCCGAGCCATGGTATCAAGCTGTGTTGACATACCTAGCAACCGGGGAATATCCATCCGGAGCTGACAACCGAGCCAAAAAGGCCCTGCGAAGACTGGCAACCCAGTTCATCCGCACCGACGATGGGCAACTTTACAAAAAGACAGCACAGGGGGCTCTCCTTCGATGTGTTGATAAAACCAACGCCGAGAAAGTTATGGCCGAAGTACATGATGGCGAATGCGGTCCACACATGAATGCCCAGATGTTGGTCCGAAAAATCATAAGGCTCGGATACTATTGGAATAGCATGGAAACCGACTGTCAGCAATATGTTAGACGTTGCCATAATTGTCAAATTTTTGCCAATGTACAACATATGCCACCATCCTTGCTATACACCATGACATCACCATGGCCATTTTCAACATGGGGAATCGACATAATCGGAAAGATAAACCCCTCGGGAACCGGAGGACACTGCTTCATTTTGGTAGCAATCGACTATTTCACCAAATGGGTCGAAGCTGAATCCTACCGTATCCTCAACGCCAGCCATGTTGCCAAGTTCATTCAATATAAGATAATATGCCGGTATGGGATCCCTCATGAGTTCATCAGTGACCACGGGACTCATTTTTAAGCCGAAACAGCCGCCTTGCTAACCAAGTACAAAATTCAAAGGCATACATCTTCACCCTACCGACCCCAGACCAATGGAGCGGTAGAAGCGGCTAATAAAACAATTGTCACCATACTCAAAAAGATGGCTGATAATTACCGAAACTGGCCCGACAAAATACCATTTGCACTTTGGGGATATCGAACCTCGATTCGTACAGCGACCGGGGCAACACCGTATTACCTTACATACGGCATGGAAGCAGTCCAACCTGTTGAGTTAGAAGTGCCATCACTCAGAATCCTACTCGAAAGTCAAGTACCCGAAGCTGATTGGGTTCGAGCACGATATGACTCGCTAGTCCTTTTAGACGAACGACGATCTCGTGCCCTCAATAATATTCAAATCTATCAGAAGAGAATACAGCGGGCTTTCAACAAAAGGGTGAAGCCCAGAAACATCAAAGAAGGAGATTTGGTACTCAAGTCTGTTCGAGCTTTATTACCAGTAGACCCAAGGGGAAAATTCAAACCTAACTGGCTGGGCCATATCTGGTAAAGAAGATTCTATCAGGTGGAGCGGTAATGCTAACGGATCTGGACGGGAACGAGTTTGTCAACCCAACTAACCTGGACCAGCTGAAGCGCTACTACCCTTAACCCATCTCTCTCAATGTCATTTGCAAAAGTTTATTTAAAAAAAAAACATCTTTTTCTTTCAAACTTTTAAAGACAAGTCAAAAGCTAGAATTATTCATTCTATTGTTTCAAACATCTTGAACCAATAGTCTTGATGTATTTCGAAATTGCAAATTAATTCAGTCTGAACTACGTTTGGTTTGATTCCATTTATTATGGATACGTAGACAACCCCTCAAAAGGGCACAACCACTGCAATCAAGAAAAAAACAGGAACGGTTCTTTAATAAACCTTTCTTTATTTATTTCTGATTGGGGGTGGGCCGCCTGACAATCAACCGCCTGCTATGCAGGCCCCGGGACAATTCCTGTCGGAGAGTCGAAAGACCAGCCCCCGGCAAGGACCGGGAACGAAGCATGAAAACGCTAGGGGTTGGCCGTCAGCCGCCGAGAGTGCCGGCCGATGCAGCCTGTCAGAGCTTGGCAGCCCCCTACTTGGAGACTGTCTGCCCTGAGGAAATCCCCGGCCGACAGGGCCAGGATCCCCAGGGGCCCTCTTGTCATTTTGCCTAAGGTAATTGGGAATGGATGGAGGGGAAGCCGCCACTTGTCACTTTCCCATCCAACCATTCCTCTTTCTCTTCTCTCTCTTGTGGGAAGGTATAAATACCTCCCCATTTCCCACTTGAGAGGGGTTGGATTTTCTCTCTCTAGACTCTTACTCTTAAAACGCCGCCTAGTTCCTCACGAGCTAGGTTCGTAAAGGCATTTCACGGACTGACTTAGGCATCGGAGAGGGTTTCCTCGGACAACCTCCGAGGCCCTGTGCGTTCACTGTGCAGGGAGCAGGCCGCTTTCCGCCGGGGAAGTCCGATTCCAGGAGTGAGAGGAAGGGGAGATCAAGGGAATCAAGCGATTAGTTATTCGTTATCAATTCAATTACATTACCCAAATTCCAAGCCGGGTAAATCGTTTCCGTAACCGGAACAATTTGGCGCCGTCTGTGGGGAACTTACGGTTGTGCTCACGAGTTACCCACTAAAATCAACCACTCGTAACCACAAAAATTAAACACAATCATGCCAGAAATTGTTGATGACAGTGCAGGAGCGGGTCCGACGGTCCCTCCGGTGACCCCCCTGTACGGAATGCCGCTGTTGGAGAAGTTTCCTCCTGCCACAATCCTTGGGGTTGAGGGAACCAATCCCTTCGGTGGACCCAACACTACTGTGACACCCGAGCTGGGGGCACGCCCTGGACGTGCTCTTAATCTGACCCCAGCTCAGATGGCACAGGCAGCCGCGTTCTTCTCTGCAATGCTGGATCAGGAGTTCACGCCGGAGGACCTGGTGGGCAGGGTCGCATCGGCTCCTAGGCAACCGTCCCCAGGCAGCAGGGACGAGGCCGGGGGCACGAGGCGGACCGCCGCCAGAAACGCTCAGAGGAAGGCGAGAAGAACAGCCCAAGTGTATACGCATGTGCAGAGGCGCGTTACCACTGACAAACCAGGATCACCTGCCCAGCAGGCGGTCTCTATTCACACGACAGAATCGGCGTCTGGAAGGCAGGGAGGCTTATCTCAAGGACTACAGGAGCGCATGAGGCCCAGAGAGCCTGTGTCAAAACGCCTAGGAGAGAGGCCAGGCGGAGTTTTCTCCAGGTTAACACCTGCGGCCAAGGAACAGTCAGCCCCCGGCTTATCGCAAAGCTTGCAATCCAGACTCAACCGAGGACAACCGCTCGAGTCCAGGTACCATCAGGGTGAAAACCTCTGCCACTCCCAGAGGAAGAGGCCCAGGCAGACCTCCTCGGGAACAGAGGACGAAGCAGCTAGCAGGCCGCCGCCGAGGCACCGCTCCCCCAGTACGAGGAAACCAACCCATAAACAATGGGAATCTCATGGTAACCAGTCTGGGGAGAGAAGGTCACGACTGGTGGGCAGGCCTACGAGAACCCCGTTGCACCCTGAGGTACAAGAGTACCCCATTCCAAAAATCAAAATGCCCACCATCAAATTTGACGGGACGACGGACCCTGAAGACCACCTGGCAGCCTTTGAGAGTCACATGGGCATGTATGATGTAGATGACGCCATCTGGTGCAAAGTTTTCCCTACCACCTTGGTGGGGCTTGCGCAGGGGTGGTTCAGAGATCTCCGCCAGGGGTCAATCAGATTCTTCATTGAGCTGGCTGAAATCTTCCTTGAGCAGTATGCCGGAAATAAGAGAAGACGTCTTACCCGTTTCGATCTCATGACCTTGAAACAAAAGAAGGGCGAAAGTGTGAGAGAGTACATGAGAAGATTCGATCTATCCTACCAGCAGGTTAGGGAGATCGACGATTCCACCGCCGCCTACGCCCTGACAATCTCCCTACTTCCAGGGGAAATGAAAAACCAGATGATCAGGGCCCAGCCAGAAAACTTGGCCATGGCCAGAAAGATTGCTGAGGGGTTCATTTTGCAGGAGGAGTTCCACGGCCTGACGGACACCCCAGCAGGCCAAACAAAGCCTCAAGGGGGACCGCAGGGTGGAAGGTCCAGAGGTGAACCAGGTAAGCAAAAAGAGGAGGGAGACACTCCCAAGAGAGAGCGCCCAGTCTACCAACCCAGATTCGATAGTTACACCGCTCTGAACAAGTCCAGGGCGGAAATCTTCGAACTGGAAAAAGAAACTGCCAAATGGAACCGTCCAAGCAAACCTCGCAGCCCAAAGGGCGACCCAAAGAAATTCTGCACTTTCCACGACTGTATTGGCCACACCACTGAAGAATGCCGTCACCTGAAGGATGAAATTGAGAAACTAATCAGGAACGGATGGTTGGCCAACTACGCAGCTAAAAACAAGTCTCAGAAGGAAGTGTCTGAGAAACCCGAGGGGTCAGTGCAGAACCGGATGGTAATCCACGTGATTTCAGGGGGCACTGAGGGCCAGCTCAGTCGAAGAAGTCAAAAAAGGCAAATGCGCGAGCTGAGAAACCAGATCTGCTACGCTGAGAAAGAAGGGAGCCCAAAGGGAGTGACGCTAAGCATCACCCCTGATGATGCAGGGCGGGTGATATATCCGCATAGTGATCCTCTGGTGCTGTCTTTAGAAATCAGCAACCATATTGTGCGAAGATGTATGGTAGACACAGGTGCATACACAAATCTTTTGTACAAGGATGCTTTCGAAAAAATGGGCCTGGAAAAAAGGCATCTACGGCCTGCTCCCGGATCCCTGTATGGATTCAGTGGGGCCGGCGTGCTGCCCATGGGCGTCATCGACTTGCCCGTCACCTTCGGGGAAGGTTCCGCAGCCAGAAATGTCAGGGCAACCTTTGTTGTTGTGGACGCAAGGTCTGCCTATAATGCCCTGATTGGCAGAGCCACGCTGGATGAAATCGAGGCCGCAATCTCCATCAGGGCTCTCACCATTGCTTATGTCACAGACTTCGGGCTGGAAGGAAAGATACGTGGGGACCAGGAGTCAGCTAGACAATGCTACTCCGTGGCCCTACGGGAGCATGAGAAGGACAGGAAAGGAAAAAGAAAAGCTGACAGTTCCCCCTGCAGGGAAGGCGAAGTCCCAGTTGAGCACCCGATTCCCGACCGCCTGGAACCGGGAGGCGACAGCATGCTGGTGGACTTAGAACCAGGAAGACAGGTCCTGGTAGGAACAGGCTTGGAGGAATCCTACCAGGCCGAACTGGTCAAACTTCTGAGAGAAAACAAGGACGTGTTTGCCTATTCCGCAGACGAAATGCCCGGCGTCGATCCCTCGTGCATCGTTCACAAGCTGAACGTAAACACGGATGCTCGCCCTGTAAAACAGAAGAAACGAAACATGTCTGCAGAAAAAGACGCAGCAATCAAGGAAGAAATCAACAAACTCTTGAAAGCAGACTTTATCGAAGTCTGCGACTACCCAGAATGGCTGGCAAATGTTGTTATGGTCAAAAAGTCGTCTGGAGCATGGAGAATGTGCGTCGACTTTACGAACCTGAACAAAGCCTGCCCGAAGGACTGCTATCCGCTCCCTCGGATCGATCAATTGGTAGACGCCACTAGTGGCTACACCATGCTAAGCTTCTTGGACGCCTTTTCAGGCTACCATCAAGTGTACTTATGGCAGCCGGACAGGGTGAAGTGTGCGTTCATCACTAGTTCGAGCACGTACATGTACAAGATGATGCCCTTCGGGCTCAAAAATGCGGGAGCTACGTACCAGCGTCTGGTTGATAAAGTGTTTGAGAAGCAAAAAGGTAGAAACATCGAGGCTTATGTTGACGATGCCATCGTAAAAAGCAGGGAAGACAAGGAACACCTGACAGACTTGCAGGAAACCTTCAGTTCTCTGCGAACTTACAAAATGAAACTGAATCCGAAAAAGTGCACGTTCGGAGTCCGCTCCGGAAAATTCCTAGGATTCTTGGTCAGTTCTCGGGGTATTGATGCCAACCCGGAAAAAATTCAGGCGGTTCTAGACCTCCCTGAGCCCAAGACCATCAGGGACATCCAGCGCCTGACGGGACGAATGGCCGCCTTGGCACGATTTATTGCCCGATCAGCAGACAGAGCCACTCCTTTTTTCAAAATTCTGAAAGGAAACAAACAGTTCAAATGGGAAAACGAGCAGAGAGAAGCCTTCGAGCAACTGAAGGACCATCTTAAGAGGCTCCCTACCCTGGCAAGACCAGTAGCAGGAGAGAAGCTTTTTCTCTACATCGCAGTAACTAACATAACTGTCAGCGCGGTCATCCTACGGGAAGAGGCAGGCACCCAGCAACCCATATACTTTGTGAGTCATGCGCTGGGGGCAGCTGAGAAGAATTATCCTATGGTTGAAAAAGCTGCCTACGCGGTCATAATTGCAGCCCGGAAGCTCAGACCTTATTTTGACGCGCATCCAGTCATAGTCCTCACCGACCAACCCCTGGAAAAGGTGTTGGAAAAATTCGAAAAATCGGGAAGATTGTTGAAATGGGCAATTGAGCTGAGTGGGCTGGGTATATCTTACCAGCCGAGAACAGCCATCAAGGCCCAGGCCCTGGCAGACTTTTTGGCTGAGTGCTCCCATTCAGGGGAAGAGGAAGCCCCTGCCCAGGAGTGGGTCGTACACACTGATGGGTCCTCAACGGCCAACGGTGCAGGCGCAGGCGTTGTATTAACCAGCCCAGAAGGGACCGACTTTGAGCATGCTCTCAGATTCGTCTTCCCAGCATCAAACAATGAAGCAGAGTACGAAGCAGTACTCGCAGGCGTCAGGTTAGCTAAAGCTGCAGGGGCAGAACGAATTATCTTGGCGACGGATTCCCAACTCATCGCCAACCAGATTAATGGAGAGTACGAAGCAAGAGACCAAGCGATGGCCACATACCTAGAGATGGTAAAAGGAGAGCTATCCAGCCTGAAATCATACGAGATCAAACAAATTCCCCGATCACAGAACAACAGAGCAGATGCCCTGTCAAAACTGGCAAGCTCCAGTCTGCAGGATATCCGGAGGTCAGTATGGGTTGACGTTTTACACGAAAGGTCTACTAATCCTGGGCAAGAAATTAATGCCATAGAAGAAGAGCCAGAAAGCTGGATGACCCCTTTCGTCCAATACAAAAGGCACGGTGTCTTACCACCAGATCCATTGCAAAGAAGGAAGGTACAGGCTAAAGCAGCCTGGTTCATATTCATTAATGGAGAACTCTACAAGAAATCTTTTACTTATCCCCTGCTTAAATGCCTACGGGCGGATCAGGCCACTGAGGTATTAGATGATATCCACTCAGGGATTTGTGGACATCACATTGGCGGGAGGTCACTAGCCCACAAGGCCCTCAGGGCAGGCTACTACTGGCCTACCATGCTGGCAGATGCCAGGAGCCTGACCCAGAAATGCAGAAAATGTCAACTCTTTGCCCCGTCAATCCATGCCCCGGCCCAGGAGCTCAGGCCAATCCTATCTCCCATCCTCTTTGCTCAATGGGGGATGGACATTCTAGGGCCCTTCACGGTGGCCACAGGGGGCAGAAGATTTTTGATAGTCGCCATAGACTACTTCACCAAATGGGTGGAGGCTGAAGCAGTGCCCAATATCACTGAGCCGGCTGTCCGGAAGGTAATCTGGCGAAATGTCATTACCCGGTTCGGTGTACCGAAGATGCTAGTGTTCGACCACGGCAGGCAGTTCGATAATGACCCACTAAGGATCTGGCTAGAAAGCCATAACATCTCAGTCGCCTACTCAGCAGTCTGCCACCCTCAAACCAATGGACAAGCAGAGGCAGCCAACAAACAAATTCTGAATGGCCTGAAGAAAATGGTGGATGACTGCAAAGGTAGGTGGGCTGATGAACTCCCCAGCATACTCTGGTCCATCCGAACTACCAGGAAGGAGTCTACAGGCCAGACCCCATTTGGCTTGGTGTATGGAGCAGAGGCTTTATTGCCGATTGAGACAAGGATTCCCTCTCTGCGTTCCCTACAGTACAACCAGGCTGAGAATGAAGCTGCGATGGTCGAGGCCCTGGACCTGGTAAGTGAGCTAAGAGAGGAAGCCGGTACAAATATCGCTGCCTACCAGCAGCGAATGAGGAAAACCTTCAATAGCAAAGTCCGGCGGAGGAGCTTTCAGGCGGGCGAGCTAGTCCTAAGAAAAACGCAGGCAACTGGAAAATCAAGAGAGCATGGAAAACTAAGTGCCAATTGGGAGGGCCCATACCAAATAACTCAGGTTTTGGGTCCAGGCACGTACAGGATATCCAATCTGGAGGGACAAGAGCTGAGCGCTCATTGGAATGCAGATACGCTGAAGAAATACTACGTCTGAGCAGAAACGTAGGCAGTTTTCACTTTTACAGTAAAAAGGCGGAGGACGATCAAAAAATGTCGACGGCTCCGACCACCCCAATGTCAAAAGAATTTTTAAAGAAATGAGAAGATACAGATTTATACTCGTTGTCTGTTCACTCTTTCACAAACAAACGAGCAGGGGGCAATAGGGGGAGGCCCCCCTGTTGCCAAAATCAGGAAAAGTGAACCCCCCAACGCAAACCCAAAAGCCACCCTGCTTGCCTCCGCGCAGACAGGGGGCAGGCCCCCTAGACTTTGAACGAAAAGCCAGGAACCGGCCATACCAACAAGGACTGGGGGCAGGCCCCCCAACCTTGTATAAAAAACGCAAAAGCCACCCTGCTTGCCTCTGGGCAGGCAGGGGGCAGGCCCCCTGGACTTTGAACGAAAAGCCAGGGACAAGCCAGGCTAACAAGGACTGGGGGCAGGCCCCCAACCTTGTATAAAAAAACGCAAAGGCCACCCTGCTTACCTCTGGGCAGGCAGGGGGCAGGCCCCCTGGACTTTGAACGAAAAGCCAGGGACAGGCCAGGCTAACAAGGACTGGGGGCAGGCCCCCCAACCTTGTATAAAAAACGCAAAGGCGACCCTGCTTACCTCTGGGCAGGCAGGGGGCAGGCCCCCTGGACTTTGAACGAAAAGCCAGGGACAGGCCAGGCTAACAAGGACTGGGGGGAGGCCCCCCAACCTTGTATAAAAAACGCAAAAACCACCCTGCTTACCTCTGGGCAAGCAGGGGGCGAACCCCCTGGACTTTGAACAAAAGCCAGGGATAGGCCAGACGAACAAGGACTGGGGGCAAGCCCCCCAACCTTGTATAAACAACGCAAAAGCTACCTTGATTGCCTCTGGGCAGGCAGGGGGCAAGCCCCCTGAATTTTGAGCAAAAAACCAGAGATAGGCCATGACAGGCGCAATCAAACATACGGGAAGAGGATCCTTAAAACAGCAACGTCATAGAAAGTAAAGGAAAATATCCTACAAACAACCCGTGGAGGGTGGAAAAATTTTACAAAGTCAGAAGAAATCGAGTAGCAAAATATTACAAGAAAAACCATGAAACACTGGTTCAGCACAAGAAAATGCAAAGTTTTTATAAAAGAGAAGGGGCATCATGCGGCATCCTGGCGGGCGTTGGCGTCTGCTTCAGGCTGCCTAGTCACCCGGGCTTCGTCCTTAGCAGAATAAAGGCTCCGGAAAGTGTCCTCGTCAAAAGAAGGGAACATCTCCCCTATCACTTCCATGACCAATTCCAGAGAAGAGTTGGCGCCACTCACAAAGCTGGCACCCACTGCTTCCTCGGTCTCCGCAGCCAAAGACTCTTTCTCCTTCGCCCATTCTCCCTTGGCCTGGTCAAAAGCCGACTTTGCCTGGTCAAAAGCCGACTTTGCCTGTAACAGCTGCTCCTCCAAAACAGTCACCCTTCCCTTCAAATGCCCCATCTCAGCCAAAGATATGTTAGCACGGTCCAACGATTGTCGGCTCTCCTGCAGATCGGCCCCCAGCTTGGCAACTTCCTTCACAGCCATCTCCCCCTGCACCCTCCAGTTATCAGCCTGCCTCTTGGCCTCCTCCAGTTTGTCTTTCAAGGAGCTTATCAAGGCAGCGTCCCTCTCTACCATGGCCAGGCGGTCAGGAGGAGGAGCCCCAGGGGTAACTGTTAGCTCCTCATCGCTCAGACGGCTGAGAGCCGCCAGTTCTGCAGAGGCCAACATAACCTTGGAGGTGCGTTGGATATATTGAAGCACTTGGTGGGAGGTAGAAGTTACCATCTTTGTAAGGCGGTCAGCCAAGACAGCCCCAGAGTCAGAAAGTAGGCCCGAAACGTCCACGCTATCCCCAGCCGTGTAGTGAAACTCCACATTCTCCTCTGGGAAGGGAATGCTCGAAGGCTCACGAGCAGGGCGCTTTGCATCCGGGGTAGAGGCATCCGCCTCCAAATCCACCACATCAGCGCTGGGGGGCTCCCTCTCCCTTTTTCTCCTCGCTTCCAAGGGAGTACTCTCCCCGGTCCCCTCCGAATCTCCAGGCTGCGCTCCCTGCGAGATCCGAGGGCCAGCTAAAGAAGCACCCTGCTTCTGGCCAGGGGAAGGAGTAGCCCCTGAGGTAACCTCCGCTTCCCCCTCATGAGTGCTGGGAGTAGGAGTCGCCGGCTTCGACGAAGGCAGCCGGGGAGGAAGAGGCAATCTTCGGCCTGCGGCGAAGTCTTTCACAAGCTTCATCAGGGCCTTACTTCCTTTCTTAAAGTTTGGCGGAAGAGAAGGGCGCTTTGAAAGAACGTGCAATTCCTCGCTCAGGCCTAACCTTCTGACCTGCTTCTTGGTCCAGGTCCAAGAGTAGGAATCTGCAGAAAAGGAGAGGCGGTCATTTAAAAAGCAGGGAGAGATAAAATCCCTGGAAAACCGCGACAACAAGAAAACCCTAGAACTACCTTCAAGGCCACGAATCAGGCCCATGGGAAGCAGGAACTCGTCAGTAGTGATAAGCTCCGCGTGAGGGAGCCAGAAAACAGGGCAAAAGTTCCCATGTTTGTCCGTCACGATCTCAAACTTTTTAATCAAAATCTTCTCCTTTTCGGTCAGCCTGACTTCCAGAGCCTTCCCCCCGACGCGAGGATGATACTCCTCACGCGTCTCCATGCGAGTATGGACATGATTCCTAAAGTGTCTGGGAATTTTCCACCCCAACGCACTGTGGACGTATATGAAGTTGTTTTTCCAATCCTTGAGACTGCTCAGGGGTGGCCATACCAGGGCGTATTTTTTCTGTCTCAGCAGAGACCAGTAGCCAGGGGAGCCATCCCCCCTGATGAAGACACCATTTGGAGGCCAACCATGAAGCGAAGGGCGTCGATGTAGGGCCCCTCACCATGGAACAGGCAGGTCCAAGTGTAGGCCACTAAAGCCCTAATGGCTGTTGCAGTCAGCTGAGCGATGGCGACGTTCATCCTCCTGAAAGTATCTTCCAGGAAGGGATGCAACGGAAATCGCAGGCCAAACTCTAGGGCCTTATGAAAGACAGCTACACACCCATCTGGGGGACAACATACCGTGTCTTTTTCCCCAGGGATCATCACAGTGTACCCCTCCCCAAAGTTATAAAACCGCTCGATGGCCCTAGCTGCGTCGCATTCCAAGAGCAGGTCCCTATTTTTGGCCTCGGGGTAGGTCTGCAAGGGAATCGCGTACTTCTCCTTGTCTAAAAAATAGGTCCTCCCTCTCTCCCTGCGGATGAGAGGACCGGCCACCCTGGCGGGGTCCACCTCCAGGGCTTCATCGTCAGAATCAATCACATCGAAGGGAGCTGGGTCGGGTGACTCAGCCCCCTCTCCCCTATAATCATCTCCCTCCCGGGGGCCAACCCTGGAGGAAGAAGCTACGTCACGACGACCACCGTCGCCGCCGCTAGTCCCTCCGAGCAAAGAATCGAAGGAAAGGGGGCGGGCTCGCGACATTTAGGCTATAGAAGGGAAGAAAAGAAGCGAAAGATTCAAAAAAGGAAAAAAAGGTTCTAACCTAAAAAACGCCGGTGAGGTTATCAAAGATGGCGACAAGAGATGATCCTTGCTCCTCCAAGAAAGAAACGCTCGATCAACGAAGGGAATTCAAGAAGTGTTAGGGGGAGTAAGAGTGTCAAGAAAAGTAAAAGAAAATAATGAAGGGAGAGATGGGTTTTTATATAAAGGCCCAAAGAAGTTCGAAAGGTTGAACCCCTAACAAAATCTGCGGAGACTTCCCACGTGTCACACGCTGAGCACCGACTGCTCACCTTTTTCAAGAAGGGCCTCGGTAAACGGAAACGTCAGAAAGAAAGGTCAATCAACGACCTCATTAAAAAAAAAAAAAAAAAAAAAAAAAATCAAATACCCAAAATATTCATTTCATTGAAAGCCCCGCAAGGGGAAGATACATCATGAGACAGGCATGAAAGAAAAATTACATAAGGCTCGGAAAATTCCAGCCTGACAGAAATTAAAGGCCCTGCCACGCAGGCCTAGTCGTCCCCCAAATCTGGAGAATAATCTCCAGGACTGCCTGGACTCCCGAGAGCCGAACCCCAGTCCCAGCTTGGGGAATCCTGAAAGGGGTCAGTTGCAGCCCCGTCCTCGTCCCTATCACTCAGGCAGCCGAGACCTTCACTGTCGTCAGAATCATGGCTGCTGTCTTCCCAATCCCTTCCAAAAGGGACGGCTCGAGACTCGTCGCAAGTGCGACAGCCTGTTTTCTTTACAGGCGAAGAAGGGCCCGACTCCAGGGAGGAGTCGGTGTCAGAATTAGGACCGAATTGTTCAGGGTGCAGCCATGGAAAACACTCAGGGCACCCCCTATCATAGCAGCCCCCTCCCTGGGAGCAACGCCTAAATCTAGGCGCGGCAGGGGGAGAAGACCTCCTGGGGCGTTTGCCCATCCTGATAGAGGTCTTCCCTCTCCTCCGGCGAAGGCGAAGACGTGAGCAACGGCTCCGGCGAACAGTTGAATAAGCAGCTCGTGCATATCTAAGTCGCCAAAACCCTCTGAAGATAAAGGAAACATGTTTGACTCCACGGCGAACTACGCTTTTCTTGATCCAAGCCATGTTTAAAGTGAAGAAAATGGAGAGATTGAAAGTGAAATGAAGCACAAGTGATCAAGGAAGCTGAAGATTTTATACCAAGGTGAACTCCGCATTAATGAGCGCTCCAACCACCCTGGGAGGGGAGCCACCAATCAGGAACTCCTCACAGTTCCCCAAAATCCGCCCAGAAGAAAAGAGCAATCATTACGGAAGTATTCTTGCCTCTTTACATTCCTGACAGGAACAGTACAAAGTTCCATTGGGAAGGCGCGGAGCATTAAATGCCGCAACAGACATGGAAGTCAACCCCCCTCCAAGCAAGAGTCGCCAGCAGAGGAGAAGTCTCACTTCCCTCCTACTGACGAGGGCCAATTGATTGGGGGTGGGCCGCCTGACAATCAACCGCCTGCTATGCAGGCCCCGGGACAATTCCTGTCGGAGAGTCGAAAGACCAGCCCCCGGCAAGGACCGGGAACGAAGCATGAAAACGCTAGGGGTTGGCCGTCAGCCGCCGAGAGTGCCGGCCGATGCAGCCTGTCAGAGCTTGGCAGCCCCCTACTTGGAGACTGTCTGCCCTGAGGAAATCCCCGGCCGACAGGGCCAGGATCCCCAGGGGCCCTCTTGTCATTTTGCCTAAGGTAATTGGGAATGGATGGAGGGGAAGCCGCCACTTGTCACTTTCCCATCCAACCATTCCTCTTTCTCTTCTCTCTCTTGTGGGAAGGTATAAATACCTCCCCATTTCCCACTTGAGAGGGGTTGGATTTTCTCTCTCTAGACTCTTACTCTTAAAACGCCGCCTAGTTCCTCACGAGCTAGGTTCGTAAAGGCATTTCACGGACTGACTTAGGCATCGGAGAGGGTTTCCTCGGACAACCTCCGAGGCCCTGTGCGTTCACTGTGCAGGGAGCAGGCCGCTTTCCGCCGGGGAAGTCCGATTCCAGGAGTGAGAGGAAGGGGAGATCAAGGGAATCAAGCGATTAGTTATTCGTTATCAATTCAATTACATTACCCGAATTCCAAGCCGGGTAAATCGTTTCCGTAACCGGAACAATTTCTTTCAAAAATAGTAAAATTACAAAAATAAGATCAAGAAAAAATAACAATCAATAAATAATACTAATACTTAAATAATAAAAACTAGGGCATTTTTCCCTTTCCTTTGCCTTTAGCCTCCTTTTCGGTCCATCGGCGTCGAGGTGGAGGTGAACGCTCCCTAATCACCAAGGGAACCTCCTTAACCCGGGCTCGTTTCTTCAAACTCGACTCCCCGGTCACCTCGTTGTCACGCGGGCCTAGCCTGTCTTGGATCGCTAGCCTCGGTCCAAGTCTTATCTCCAAATCACTAGCACCGGTCTCATTAGTCTGAGTCTTAGGTTTTGACTTAGAACCCGACCCCGGCTCAGCAAAGGAAGTTGGAGTCTCTTCAAAGAACCGCCTGTTGTCTTTGGCCGATTCTCGGCGGGCCAAGTCAAGAGCTTCTTCAGTCTTCAGAATTTTACGGGCCTCCTGGGATTCCTCAGAAGTCCATTTTCGGTAGGATTCAGAAACCCAAGTGGTTTGACAAGGGCGAGGTATAGTCCACATGACACGGGTAAACCAGCGCTCAAGCCACGTGTCACACATAGCGTCCGTCAATTGGATCAAAACGCTAATAATTGCCTCAGTCTCGGGGATCTCCTGAAACGAACCGAACTGTCTCAGAATACGGTCCGGATTGATATGGACGGTCCAGTCCAAAGACAAGATCACCAGATAACGGGCCTTGTCCCTCCTAGCTAACCCCGTCAGCCTCGAAAGGAACCACCAGATGACGTTCCACCTAATCAAAGGCCCACCATGGAATGTTAGCTCTTCATCCCAATATTTTTGAGTTATGTGATGACTTGATCTTATTCGACGAGACCTTGAGCCGATCTGACAGCTACGATATCTGGATATGTTCACCGGGGGCTCTATGATCGACAGACGCTCGGATAACCAGATCTGCAAAAAGTTTTTGAAAATCGAAAAATTCGAAAAATTCAAAAAAATCGAAAAATCGAAAAAAATCAAAATTTTCGTAAAAATTGAAAATATTCGAAATTTTGGGCAAAATCAAAAATTTTCGAAAAATCTCAAAAAATCCGGGAAAATTGGAAATTTTGGGAAAATTCAAAATTACCGCAAAAACGGGAAATCAGGCAATTTGTCAAAAAAAAAAGGTTAAATACCTGCAGAAGACGGATACTCCCTATCAATTGCCGATCTAAGTCGAGTCTTCTAGCGTCAAGACCCATAATAATCTCCCCGGTTATCAGCCAAGCTGGGCTGTGACCTGTCTCCATTTGGTCAACTATGCTGATTAGCCTGATCTCACCTAAGCATGAGTCAGCATCCATTCGACCTTCGAAGGCATATCTATGCAGCATACAAAAGGCAAAGGCCCTATGCCTATGGGTGGAAGTAATTCTTTCACCAACCGGGTCCATAAATTTGTCAGCCAAGTCAAATAGGGAAACTGAATTTCCCTTCACCATACGGGTTGTCTCAGCGTGCGACAAGCCTAGAAAATCCCTCAACCTCCTCCTTGGGTCAGGATAAAATGGGGGAATAGCAGGACGAGCATTAGGGCACCACCCGCCAATAGCTGCTATCTCTTCAGGAAGAGGACATATTTCTCCTCGAGGAAATGCAAAAACATGAAAGGTAGTATCCCAAAAGGATAAGCAAGCATTAAGGAAGTGCGAATCTACCTTAAGTCGCTGAAGTGGGAATAAGGCCACAATTCCCATTTGAGTTAACTGGACTCTGTCTTCATCTCGAAAATCCTGGGCCCACGCATGAAGCATCGCGGTCAAATGGTCAATACCCATCGCAAGAATAGTTTCTTTTATTTTATCCTAAAAAGTCTAAGGGATTTTGAGATAGAAGAAAAGATTTGGGTGGGAATATGAAAAAAATAAGAAGCCAAAGCCCTCTATTTATAATAGAGAAAATACCTTTCCTAGTCACCACGGGAATAGGAATTTTTGTCACACTTCATCTAGGCATACAGGCCTAACTAGGGAATTCCAGGAATTCGTGTCAGAATCAGATTAGGAATCAAAGTCATCCCAAACATCCTTATTTCCAAACCTTCCAAAAATTCAGCACCTTTTTCTTTTCAAAATTTTCAAAAAAAAAAATCATCTTTTTCTTCCCCAGCATGAGTCAGTGTTTCACCTAAATGTTACATACAAATTATGTCAGCATACAGGTACACCCAAGACTCCCAGAAAATTCTAAGTTCCTCAGTGGAAAAGCTCATGCAACTTCTTTCAGGATATATCTGCAAACAGATATGCCCACAGCTTCCAAGGCAAGCTCCCGCGCAATTCTAAGACAGGATATATCTGCAAACAGGTATACCCATAGCTTCCTAGGCAAGCTCCCGCGACATTATCAGCATCAACCCAGGTATGATTTCTATTCTATGGCTGGCGAGCCCTTCACGCAGGTCTAATGGACCCTAAACGACCCGATCGGAAGTCTCCCAGGTTTTAATCCTTGATTGACCTGGTAGCTACTCTGACTTTTGCCTTGTCCAAGCCTCAGTCAGAGTGGGGGCTCTGTAGACACCCACATTTTGACCGCCAGGTGTCTATAGTAGTTCCCGCCAAACACCCGATGATGATTGGACGTAAACGTGGTTTGATAGACTCGGATATGGGCTCGTAATTATGGACATTTGGTTTAGACTTTTTAAGGAGTACAAATCTTACAAAACCAACCTCAAATCCAGGCCCAGTGGGTCATTTCGAGTCAAATAACACTAATTTGGGTCGAAACCGACACCAGGGGTAAAACCGTCTTTTAGCGATCGAGTCAAAACCCGATCAAAGATATTTTCCGAGGCATAAGATCTGCCGTGTCACCCCGCCAATCCGGCTTGAACTCGAATACTACAAAAATCAGCCATACAAAATAATAAACAATTCCATTTAAGATAGAATTCGATCTCGAGTAGGAATCCTATCCGAGAACCGATTCAAACACTCGACCGAGTGCAACTACTCGGCCAAGTAGCATGAATCAGCCGGTTCCCTCTTTTCTTCTCTCACAAGAAAGCGGAATTCTTGTTCTTCTCAGCTTCTTACTC
This sequence comes from Agrostemma githago, assembly GCA_958450325.1. Classification (NCBI taxonomy): domain Eukaryota; kingdom Viridiplantae; phylum Streptophyta; class Magnoliopsida; order Caryophyllales; family Caryophyllaceae; genus Agrostemma; species Agrostemma githago. The sequence goes on along the minus strand of OY288247.1, from coordinate 71,293,858 downwards.
AAGCGGAAATTCTAGTTCAAACGGGAATCCTATTCAAAAACCGATTCAAACACCCGACCGAGTGTAAAACACTCGGCCAAAACAGCCCAAATCTGCCGTGTTTCACTTTCTTCTTTCACAAGAAAGCAGAATTCTTATTTCCCTCAAATTCTTTCGTTTCCTATCCTAAGCGGTATTCAAACTCTCCTAAACCAAGGTCGGAGACTCCCTATAAATAGGACCTCCCATTCAACACTTTCAAGGACGAAAAAAATCAAACACACACACACGCATTATCGACATCCATCATACATCAGAAATACCGAAACCCCCTCCACACAAGGTTCATACACAAACTCGATAGTTAGCAAATCCCGACACTTTCGAAGCCTTGCAACCTCGACGAAACCGGCCAAACCCGACGTCCCAAATCACCCAAACCGATACACCTTAACTCATCCTCATCATCTCGAAGCTCCCAAGTCTAAGCCACTTCCCAACGAGCCTTATCCCGAGAAAACAAAGCATGTAGGTTGAGGGTGTAAATCAAACCCGTCTCTTCTCTTTTCTCTTCCCTTCTCCTCGTGTTTTATTATTATGGGTCTCTCGTCGGTCTTTTTTTTTCTTTTCTAATATCGATATTATTTAAAAACTATTTTCATATATCGAATATTCTTAAAATATGATATCGATTCTATATAATCGAATATTGTATCGAAAAGAATTATATTAAGCTTTCGACGATATCGTTACATTTTTTCGTTCAAAACATCTTTTTACAGCCTTTCGTTCAAAATTCTTTTCTTTTTACTTTTTTCGTTCAAAACAAACTTTTTCCAAAACCTTTTCTAAAGTTATTCCGACTATTCGATATCGATTTCATAATCGAATATCGAATACGACGAATATCAAAAATATAAACCGAGTATAAATTAATCCATATTTGTACGCGATTTATAAAATTAACGATTTTCGAACAAAAAATAAAAAGCGGACAGACCCGTATGCGAGTCGCGCCCGGTCCAGGCGACTCGCACATGAGTCTGTAACCCGACCCTTTTTTTTAGTTTTTCGATCGTTTTATTTTTTTATTATTCTACGAAACGATTTCTAAATTTACATCTTTTCTAAAACTATTCCGAATATTTGATATTGACTTCATAGTCAACTATCGAATATAACGAATATCGAGAATATTAAGTCGAGTACGAATTATGCGATATTCGTACGCGATTCAATCAAAATTTTTCCTAAAACCGTCGTCGAAATCAGGCCGCCACGCGACCCGCCTGAGTCTCGGGCGAGTCGCGCGGCAGATTGCCCACATGCGTCTTTCTCGTTCTTTTTTTATTCTTTTTCGAACTTCGTTTTTTTTACAAAACAACGTTTTAAACAATATTCTTCAGATCTCGATTAATATTTATTTTTTTTCGATTTCATATATTTATCTTCCATATTATTATTCATCGTTACTAACTCGTTTGCTCTTTGTTTGTAGCGATTTATTCTTTTTATCGTTTTATTAGACTAAAACGAACTCACATGCTAAAATAACTTTGACGTTATTAGTTTAACATGCATTAAACGACTTAGCAACCCATCTATTTTTCCTCACATGTCTTAGGAAAATAATCTCTGCATATCATTCAATCGTCGAACTAACGCGTGTACACAAAATCGAACGATATCTTAGTAAAGGCCGCTAAGTGCGGGCGGGGTTGGGTGTTCTTGCTGAACTTCCCAACATGTACCCTCACCCCTTACTCAGAACCGTCGTTTCCGGATGTCCGAAACCATTGGCAACGAGAGTCATTCAATATACGATTAACCGCTCAAGTCGGCATTGTTATCGTAATGCTAAGGGACGAACCCAATAAACTCTGACATCGGAAATGGGCCAGGCTTTAAGTATGGCCCACTACGACATAGAGTGGGTTCGAATGGTTCCGAATAACCATAAAATTTGGTGGCGACTCCTACTTCGATTTAAAATTCTATTCGATCCATCTCATATGGAAATTCTATCGCCTCCCCAAAACCCGCGCTTCGCCGCGTCGGGGTGGACCTATGTCGTAGTGGGCCATACTTAAAGCCTGGCCCATTTCCGATGTCAGAGTTTATTGGGTTCGTCCCTTAGCATTACGATACCGATGCCGACTTGAGCGGTTAATCGTATATTGAATGACTCTCGTTGCCAATGGTTTCGGACATCCGGAAACGACGGTTCTGAGTAAGGGGTGAGGGTACGTGTTGGGAAGTTCAGCGAGAACACCCAACCCCGCCCGCACTTAGCGGCCTTTACTAAGATATCGTTCGATTTTGTGTACACGCGTTAGTTCGACGATTGAATGATATGCAGAGATTATTTTCCTAAGACATGTGAGGAAAAATAGATGGGTTGCTAAGTCATTTAATGCATGTTAAACTAATAACGTCAAAGTTATTTTAGCATGTGAGTTCGTTTTAGTCTAATAAAACGATAAAAAGAATAAATCGCTACAAACAAAGAGCAAACGAGTTAGTAACGATGAATAATAATATAGAAGATAAATATATGAAATCGAAAAAAATAAATATTAATCGAGATCTGAAGAATATTGTTTAAAACGTTGTTTTGTAAAAAAAACGAAGTTCGAAAAAGAATAAAAAAAGAACGAGAAAGACGCATGTGGGCAGTCTGCCGCGCGACTCGCCCGAGACTCAGGCGGGTCGCGTGGCGGCCTGATTTCGACGACGGTTTTCGGAAAATTTTTGATTGAATCGCGTACGAATATCGCATAATTCGTACTCGACTTAATATTCTCGATATTCGTTATATTCGATAGTTGACTATGAAGTCAATATCAAATATTCGGAATAGTTTTAGAAAAGATGTAAATTTAGAAATCGTTTCGTAGAATAATAAAAAAATAAAACGATCGAAAAACTAAAAAAAAGGGTCGGGTTACAGACTCATGTGCGAGTCGCCTGGACCGGGCGCGACTCGCATACGGGTCTGTCCGCTTTTTATTTTTTGTTCGAAAATCGTTGATTTTATAAATCGCGTACAAATATGGATTAATTTATACTCGGTTTATATTTTCGATATTCGTCGTATTCGATATTCGATTATGAAATCGATATCGAATAGTCGGAATAACTTTAGAAAAGGTTTTGGAAAAAGTTTGTTTTGAACGAAAAAAGTAAAAAGAAAAGAATTTTGAACGAAAGGCTGTAAAAAGATGTTTTGAACGAAAAAATGTAACGATATCGTTGAAAGCTTAATATAATTCTTTTCGATACAATATTCGATTATATAGAATCGATATCATATTTTAAGAATATTCGATATATGAAAATAGTTTTTAAATAATATAGATATTAGAAAAGAAAAAAAAGACCGACGAGAGACCCATAATAATAAAACACGAGGAGAAGGGAAGAGAAAAGAGAAGAGACGGGTTTGATTTACACCCTCAACCTACATGCTTTGTTTTCTCGGGATAAGGCTCGTCGGGAAGTGGCTTAGACTTGGGAGCGTCGAGATGATGAGGATGAGTTAAGGTGTATCGGTTTGGGTGATTTGGGACGTCGGGTTTGGCCGGTTTCGTCGAGGTTGCAAGGCTTCGAAAGTGTCGGGATTTGCTAACTATCGAGTTTGTGTATGAACCGTGTGTGGAGGGGGTTTCGGTATTTCTGATGTATGATGGATGTCGATAATGCGTGTGTGTGTGTCTGATTTTTTTCGTCCTTGAAAGTGTTGAATGGGAGGTCCTATTTATAGGGAGTCTCCGACGTTGGTTTAGGAGAGTTTGAATACCGCTTAGGATAGGAAACGAAAGAATTTGAGGGAAATAAGAATTCCGCTTTCTTGTGAAAGAAGAAAGTGAAACACGGCAGATTTGGGCTGTTTTTGCCGAGTGTTTTACACTCGGTCGGGTGTTTGAATCAGTTTTTGAATAGGATTCCCGTTTGAACTAGAATTTCCGCTTGAGTAAGAAGCTGAGAAGAACAAGAATTCCGCTTTCTTGTGAGAGAAGAAAAGAGGGAACCGGCTGATTCATGCTACTTGGCCGAGTAATTGCACTCGGTCGAGTGTTTGAATCGGTTCTCGGATAGGATTCCTACTCGAGATCGAATTCTATCTTAAATGGAATTGTTTATTATTTTGTATAGCTGATTTTTGTAGTATTCGAGTTCAAGCCGGATTGGCGGGGTGACACGGCAGATTTTATGCCTCGGAAAATATCTTTGACCGGGTTTTGACTCGATCGCTAAAAGACGGTTTTACACCTGGTGTCGGTTTCGACCCAAATTAGTGTTATTTGACTCGAAACGACCCACTGGGCCTGGATTTGAGGTTGGTTTTGTAAGATTTGTACCCCTTAAAAAGTCTAAACCAAATGTCCATAATTACGAGCCCATATCCGAGTCTATCAAAGCACGTTTACGTTCAATCATCATCGGGTGTTTGGCGGGAACTACTATAGACACCTGGCTGTCAAAATGTGGGTGTCTACAGAGCCCCCACTCTGACTGAGGCTTGGAGAAGGCAAAAGTCAGAGTAGCTACCAGGTCAATCAAGGATTAAAACCTGGCAGACTTCCGTTCGGGTCGTTTAGGGTCCATTAGACCTGCGTGAAGGGCTCGCCAGCCATAGAATAGAAATCATACCTGGGTTGATGCTGATAATGTCGCGGGAGCTTGCCTAGGAAGCTATGGGTGTACCTGTTTGCAGATATATCCTGTCTTAGAATTGCGCGGGAGCTTGCCTTGGAAGCTGTGGGCATATCTGTTTGCAGATATATTCTGAAAGAAGTTGCCTGAGCTTTTCCACTGGGGAACTTAGAATTTTCTGGGAGTCTTGGGTGTACCTGTATGCTGACATAATTTGTATGTAACATTTAGGTGAAACACTGACTCATGCTGGGGAAGAAAATGATGATTTTTTTTTTTTGAAAATTTTGAAAAGAAAAAGGTGCTGAATTTTTGGAAGGTTTGGAAATAAGGATGCTTGGGATGACTTTGATTCCTAATCGGATTCTGACACGGATTCCTGGAATTCCCTGGTTAGGCCTGTATGCCTAGATGAAGTGTGACAAAAATTCCTATTCCCGTGGTGACTAGGAAAGGGATTTTCTCTATTATAAATAGAGGGCTTTGGCTTCTTATTTTTTTTCATATTCCCACCCAAATCTTTTCTTCTATCTCAAAATCCCTTAGACTTTTTAGGATAAAATAAAAGAAACTATTCTTGCGATGGGTATTGACCATTTGACCGCGATGCTTCATGCGTGGGCCCAGGATTTTCGAGATGAAGACAGAGTCCAGTTAACTCAAATGGGAATTGTGGCCTTATTCCCACTTCAGCGACTTAAGGTAGATTCGCACTTCCTTGATGCTTGCTTATCCTTTTGGGATACTACCTTTCATGTTTTTGCATTTCCTCGAGGAGAAATATGTCCTCTTCCTGAAGAGATAGCAGCTATTGGCGGGTGGTGCCCTAATGCTCGTCCTGCTATTCCCCCATTTTATCCTGACCCAAGGAGGAGGTTGAGGGATTTTCTAGGCTTGTCGCACGCTGAGACAGCCCGTATGGTGAAGGGAGATTCAGTTTCCCTATTTGACTTGGCTGACAAATTTATGGACCCGGTTGGTGAAAGAATTACTTCTACCCATAGGCGTAGGGCCTTTGCCTTTTGTATGCTGCATAGATATGCCTTCGAAGGTCGAATGGATGCTGACTCATGCTTAGGTGAGATCAGGCTAATCAGCATAGTTGACCAAATGGAGACAGGTCACAGCCCAGCTTGGCTGATAACTGGGGAGATTATTATGGGCCTTGACGCTAGAAGACTCGACCCAGATCGGCAATTGACAGGGAGTATCTGTCTTCTGCAGGTATTTAACCATTTTTTTTTGACAAATTGCCTGAGATCCCGTTTTTGCGGTAATTTTGAATTTTCCCGGAATTTCCAATTTTTCCGGATTTTTCGAGATTTTTCGAAATTTTTTGATTTTGCCCAAAATTTCGAATATTTCCAATTTTTACGAAAATTTTGATTTTTTCGATTTTTTTGAATTTTTTGAATTTTTCGATTTTCGAAAGTTTTTGACTTTTCGAAAACTTTTTGCAGATCTGGTTATCCGAGCGTCTGTCGATCATAGAGCCCCCGGTGAACATATCCAGATATCGTAGCTGTCAGATCGGCTCAAGGTCTCGTCGAATAAGATCAAGTCATCACATAATTCAAAAATATTGGGATGAAGAGCTAACATTCCATGGTGGGCCTTTGATTAGGTGGAACGTCATCTGGTGGTTCCTTTCGAGGCTGACGGGGTTAGCTAGGAGGGACAAGGCCCGTTATCTGGTGATCTTGTCTTTGGAATGGACCGTCTATATCTATCCGGACCGTATTCTGAGACAGTTCGGTTCGTTTCAGGAGATCCCCGAGACTGAGGCAATTATTAGCGTTTCGATCCAATTGACGGACGCTATGTGTGACACGTGGCTTGAGCGCTGGTTTACCCGTGTCATGTGGACTATACCTCGCCCTTGTCAAACCACTTGGGTTTCTGAATCCTACCAAAAATGGACTTCTGAGGAATCCCAGGAGGCCCGTAAAATTCTGAAGACTGAAGAAGCTCTTGACTTGGCCCGCCGAGAATCGGCCAAAGACAACAGGCGGTTCTTTGAAGAGACTCCAATTTCCTTTGTTGAGCCGGGGTCGGGTTCTAAGTCAAAACCTAAGACTCAGACTAATGAGACCGGTGCTAGTGATTTGGAGATAAGACTTGGACCGAGGCTAGCGATCCAAGACAGGCTAGGCCCGCGTGACAACGAGGTGACCGGGGAGTCGAGTTTGAAGAAACGAGCCCGGGTTAAGGAGGTTCCCTTGGTGAATAGGGAGCGTTCACCTCCACCTCGACGCCGATGGACCGAAAAGGAGGCTAAAGGCAAAGGAAAGGGAAAAATGCCCTAGTTTTTATTATTTAAGTATTAGTATTATTTATTGATTGTTATTTTTTCTTGATCTTATTTTTGTAATTTTACTATTTTTGAAAGAAATAAATAAAGAAAGGTTTATTAAAGAACCGTTCCTGTTTTTTTCTCGATTGCAGTGGTTGTGCCCTTTTGAGGGGTTGCCTACGTATCCATAATAAATGGAATCAAACCAAACGTAGTTCAGACTGAATTAATTTGCAATTTCGAAATACATCAAGACTATTGGTTCAAGATGTTTGAAACAGTAGAATGAATAATTCTAGCTTTTGACTTGTCTTTAAAAGTTTGAAAGAAAAATATGTTTTTTTTATAAAAAAAATAAACTTTTGCAAATGACATTGAGAGAGATGGGTTAAGGGTAGTAGCGCTTCAGCTGGTCCAGGTTAGTTAGGTTGACAAACTCGTTCCCGTCCAGATCCGTTAGCATTACCGCTCCACCTGATAGAATCTTCTTTACCAGATATGGCCCAGCCCAGTTAGGTTTGAATTTTCCCCTTGGGTCTACTGGTAATAAAGCTCGAACAGACTTGAGTACCAAATCTCCTTCTTTGATGTTTCTGGGCTTCACCCTTTTGTTGAAAGCCCGCTGTATTCTCTTCTGATAAATTTGAATATTATTGAGGACACGAGATCGTCGTTCGTCTAAAAGGACTAGCGAGTCATATCGTGCTCGAACCCAATCAGCTTCGGGTACTTGACTTTCGAGTAGGATTCTGAGTGATGGCACTTCTAACTCAACAGGTTGGACTGCTTCCATGCCGTATGTAAGGTAATACGGTGTTGCCCCGGTCGCAGTACGAATCGAGGTTCGATATCCCCAAAGTGCAAATGGTATTTTGTCGGGCCAGTCTCGGTAATTATCAGCCATCTTTTTGAGTATGGTGACAATTGTTTTATTAGCCGCTTATACCGCTCCATTGGTCTGGGGTCGGTAAGGTGAAGATGTATGCCTTTGAATTTTGTACTTGGTTAGCAAGGCGGCTGTTTCGGCTTAAAAATGGGTCCCGTGGTCACTGATGAACTCATGAGGGATCCCATACCGGCATATTATCTTATTTTGAATGAACTTGGCAACATGGCTGGCGTTGAGGATACGGTAGGATTCAGCTTCGACCCATTTGGTGAAATAGTCGATTGCTACCAAAATGAAGCAGTGTCCTCCGGTTCCCGAGGGGTTTATCTTTCCGATTATGTCGATTCCCCATGTTGAAAATGGCCATGGTGATGTCATGGTGTATAGCAAGGATGGTGGCATATGTTGTACATTGGCAAAAATTTGACAATTATGGCAACGTCTAACATATTGCTGACAGTCGGTTTCCATGCTATTCCAATAGTATCCGAGCCTCATGATTTTTTGGACCAACATCTGGGCATTCATGTGTGGACCGCATTCGCCATCATGTACTTCGGCCATAACTTTCTCGGCGTTGGTTTTATCAACACATCGAAGGAGAGCCCCCTGTGCTGTCTTTTTGTAAAGTTGCCCATCGTCGGTGCGGATGAACTGGGTTGCCAGTCTTCGCAGGGCCTTTTTGGCTCGGTTGTCAGCTCCGGATGGATATTCCCCGGTTGCTAGGTATGTCAACACAGCTTGATACCATGGCTCGGGATCAGGTATCTCGATTTCTTCGATGTCGTGGATATAGGCTGGCTCGGATCGTCTTTCGACACAGATTGGCATACTGGTCATATGATCGGGGATATTTAGCAAAGATGCCAGTTTTGAGAGTGCATCTGCGAATTGATTTTCTTCCCGAGGTAGGTATATATATTCTACCTTGTGGAATTGTTTCTCGAGATCCCGTACTCGTGCCTGGTAGGCCACGAGATTGGCATTTCGAGTCTTCCATTTTTGGAGCGCTTGATTGATGACCAGAGATGAATCACCGTGTACTCGGAGGTTTGTGACCCCTAAGTCGGCGGCGGCTTGTAGCCCGTGGATACATGCTTCATACTCAGCGGCGTTGTTAGTGACGTCAAAGTCTAGTTTGATTGATACGGGGGTATGTTCCCCTTTTGGTGAGATTAGGAGGATCCCGACTCCAAATCCTCGGAAATTGGATGCCCCGTCGAAGTACAAGTCCCATGCTTCGGTATCAGTGTGGAAAATGTCTTCGTCTGGGAAGGACCAAGTGTCGGTGTGTCCTTCTTCGGTTACGGGACAGTCAGCGAGAAATTCGGCTACTACTCGTCCTTTGATGGCTTTTAGTGGTACGAATTTTAGGTCGAATTCTGCCAACATCAGAGTCCATCTTGATATCTTGCCGTTGAGGATGGGCTTCTCGAAGAGGTATTTGATTGGATCCATTCTGGATAACACTTGCACCTCGTGACTGAGCATGTAATGTCGGAGCTTCTTAGTGGCCCAGACCAAAGCTGAACATGTCTTTTCGAGCATGGTGTACTTACACTCGTACTCTAAAAACTTTTTGCTGATGTAGTATATGGCTCGTTCTTCGGAATTGACCGTTTGAGCTAGCATAGCCCCCACGGCTGTCTCTGTCGTGGTTAGGTATAGTGACAAAGGCAAACCGTGCTGAGGTGGCATTAGGACCGGTGGTGAGGCCAAAATTTCCTTGATTCTATCAAATCCTGCTTGACATTTATCGTCCCATAGTAACCGTTCTCCTATTTTCAGCTTCTTGAAGATTGGTTCACACACCATGGTTAGCTTTGAAATGAACCTACTGATGTACTGGACTTTTCCGAGAAACCCTCTTATCTCCTTTTCGGTTTTAGGGGGCTGCATCTCGGTGATGGCCTTGATTTTGGCTGGATCGACCTCGATACCTCGTTGGCTGACGATATGACCCAATAATTTGCCAGATGTTACCCCGAAACTGCATTTCTGAGGGTTTAGCCTCATGTTGTATTTGCGTAGTCGGGTGAAGAACTTTCTCAGGGCGGTGATGTGACCATCCCTGTCTTTGGATTTGACGATCATGTCGTCCACGTAGACTTCCACTTCTTTATGCATCATGTCATGCAATAAAGTTGTGGCGGTTCGTTGGTAGGTGGCCCCGGCATTGATGAGACCAAATGGCATAACAGTATAGCAATAAGTACCCCAAGGTGTAATGAAGGTGGTCTTATCCACTTCCTCTGCCATTTTTATCTGATTATACCCCGCATACCCGTCCATAAATGATAGAAGGGCATGATCTGCTGTGTTATCCACCATTATGTCGATGTGTGGCAACGGGAAATCGTCTTTCGGGCTTGCCTTGTTAAGATCCCGAAAGTCTACACAGACACGAACCTTACCATCCTTTTTAGGGACTGGTACTATGTTTGCAACCCAATCTGGATACTCGGAGACTCGTATGAACCCAGCCTTGAATTGTTTATCGACTTCTTCCTTGACTTTGAGGGACCATTCGGGCCTCATGCGTCGGAGTTTTTGTTTAACCGGCTTGAACCCTTCCTTGATCGGTATATGGTGCTCGGCTATTTCGCGATCGATCCCCGGCATGTCCTTGTAGGACCATGCGAATACGTCTTTGAATTCTTGAAGGAGAACTATGAATTGTTGTTTCTCCTCGGGATCTAAGGATAGCCCTATCTTAAGCATCTGAGGCTCTAAGGTTGTTCCCACGTTGATGGATTCGGTTTCTTCGATTACCGGATTGCGGGATTCCCTTTGCTCTAGTTGCTCGATCAGATGTGGAGGCAAGGATACCTGTTCGTCGGGCTTCTCAATGTCATTGCACATAAAATTTTTGAAATTGAGAAAGTTTTGAAAATGAGACAAGTCGTAAGCAGAACGGTTGTTATTATTGATCATAAATTGGGAAAAGAGCTCGAAAAGAGCTGCCATCTGATCACTAGTCAGTGGCGGGATAGGCAGGGTGCCCGGGACAGACCCCGAGGCACCAGGAATGGCTAAAGGGAGAGGGGGAGTTACAGGATTGACCCTAGCACCAGACTCACTAGACTCAATCTTAGACTCTGACTCGGACTCCGACTCAGACTCAGACTCAGATTCTGGCATCTCTCCTTCTCCTGTGATCAGCTTGTAAGTCCTTCCTTGACTGTCAGTCCATTTGACAGTCTTCCTCCAGGCTCTGGTTCCGGACCCGACTTCTGAGATTAGCTTAGATGGGTCAAAGGTGTGACTGCGGAGAATGAGGCTGACTAGCTCTTCCTTCGGTGTTGGGACAGCGAGTTCCTCTCCAAAAAGTAGCCCTAGTGCGGGCTCAGCATTCTTAGCACCTTCGACTTGGATGAGAGCGAAGATGTCGTCCGGTATGTAGTTGCAGTCCTGGGCCAAGTGGGTCCCAGAGCGTGTGTTTGTGGGCCGATATAGGCCGGTTTGAACAGTCTCGAACACGGGAGTGACAAAGGTAACCTTACCGGTTTCAGTTTGGCCCATGTTTTCCGGAGTTAGGGTGTAGCCCAAGCCTGTTTGGGTCCTCCCATTGTCCAGGACTTCGAGAATTTTTCCTGCAGGGAGATCGGGCCTTGATGTAACCCCTGGTAGAAAGCCCAGATTCTGCAACACCCGGTCAAGGTGGACCGTGAAGTAAGGACGGAAGAGCTGGTCTTCTTCGATAGCCCCTACGAAGTCGAACCCCCAGAGATCGGTGCGGCCCGAAGTGTTGCAGTTAGCCACAGTCATAGGTGTGGCTTCTATAGTGATGACGGTGTCATGCAAAGGTAGCTTGATTTTTCGATGCAAAGTGGAGGATACAGCCCTGGTTGCATGGATCCAAGGTCTTCCTAGAAGAAGATTGAAGGAAGAAGTCACGTCGATCACTTGGAATTCCAACTCTTTCTCTATTGGGCCTGTTATGATAATGAGTTTTGTGGCTCCAGCTACTGACTTTGGGCTTCCGTCAAAATCCTGTATGGTTTGAGCTGTAGGAATGTAGTCGGCCTCGGTAATGCCGAGGGCTTTGGCGGTCCTTAAGGGAAGGACATTGACTGCGGACCCGTCGTCAATTAAGGTCATGGGTAGGTACTTTCCATGGCAGATAACCGTGATGTAGAGGGCCATGTTGTGGGCTGGCCCAAATGGTGGTAGATCAGCATTGGAGAAGGTGATTAGTGGGCCTTCCTCTATGGATCTCCCCTTTAGATGAGGTAGGACTGTGGCTACCATTTCAGCTGGTGTAGCCATGGAGTCGATTTTGACTTGATCGAGGGCCTTAGTGAGTGCCTCTCGATGTTCTTGGGAGCTAACTAGGAGTTGCCATATAGAGAGGTCAACTCGAGTCTTGCTTAGCTGCTTCACAAGAGCCTTTTCAGGAGTTGGTTCTTCCGGGGCGGGCTCCACTTTGAGTGGCTCGGCAATGATGAGGGCTTGACTAGTGGCTAAGGCCTTGGACTTAACCTTCTGAATCTCCTCAGGCGTGATGGGGACAGCTTCCCCTTTGGTGAGGTAGACATCGTCTTCGTCATCGCACCAGATCCCGTTTATTTGTGGGATAAATGGAGAAATGAGGTGTGAGCAATCCACTATTTCCCCGGAGAAGATGGCGTGAGTGGCCAACGGGTTGTCCTTGTTGTTGGGTTTACCCCCGGGCAAAGGAATTTTCCCGCTTTCAATGAGATCTTGGATAAGGTGCTTCAGTTTCCAACATTTCTCGGTATCGTGCCCCTTACCACGATGATAGTGACAGTAGGCCTGGAGGTTGTAGGCCTTGGAGCGTCGTTCGACAGGGATATCAGGTATTGGGCCTATCGGGGTGATCAGGCCTTTTGATGATAGCCTCCGAAGGGCATTTTCATAGGTAGTGCCTATGTCGGTGAATACCCGGGGAGTGGTAGTCTTCTGGGATGAGGTGTCGAGTGCATTTACCTCGTCAAAAATGCTACGAGTGGCGGGGGTAGTAGTGGGCTTACTTGTTGATGAGCTAGCCTCTTGGTATCCCTTAGTGGAGGCCTTAGTGAGGCTCTCCAATCTTAAATCGTCCTCGATTCTCGTTCCCATTTCTATTAGGATCGCGAAGCTAGGTACGATGGCATACCGGAGATGGACCCGGTAAGCTGGAAGGAGGTTTTTGACGAAGGCTTCAACCAGTACTTTTTCACTGGGCTTATCGACCAGTTTGACGCTTTCAGCCCTCCATCGTTGAAGGTATTTTGTAAATCCTTCCTTAGGTTCCTGGGCCATTACCTCCAGGGTGCGCATAGTGGTCTGGATCTCCGTGTTGTCGGCGTAGTTCCGAGCGAATTCCGTTGCCACGTCATCCCAAGTTTTGTATTTCTTGGAATCGAGTCGGTAGTACCAGGCCCTTGGGTGCTTCTCGAGAGATGAGGCAAACAGGTGCTTGAACATGCTGGACTTAACCCCTTTAAGGGCCATAAATTCCTTGAAAGCCCGGATATGGTGGACCGGGTCTTCAATACCCTCAAACATTGGCAGACCCGTCAGATTGAGGTTGGTGGGTAGTTCATCGGTCAGTGGGGTGTAGGTCCTAGCATTCTCCGTATGGATGGAGCTTTGGGTTGTCAAATGGACCTGTTCTTGTAGCTTTTGGACAGCGCCGGCCAGTGCGGCTAGAGGTCCGTCATCTTCGATCGAAGCATTGGGGGTTCCCTGTTCCACAGCACTAACCCGAGTAACGATGGCAATCTGGTCCTCCCGGATTCTCCTCAATTGGTCTTGGATTTGGGCCAACGAGGTGGTCAACTCATCTATAGCTTTTTGCGTCATGGCTCGAGTGTGGGGTGACCTGTCTCGGCTGTCTGTAAGGGCACCGCGTAATCAGTAACTGACCCAGATCTTAGAATCAAAAGTACATTCCCAGCAAGGAAAAGACTAGACTAGAAGAAGACCGGAGACTGACTTCTAGACGGATGACACGTAAACGGTGGGCCTTCCTTAGGATTCGGCAAAGTGGGCCTAGTCCCGTTCGAAGGAAGGTCTACGTGAGAATTCCCCAGACTTTAGACTCGAAAGTATAAACGGGCTTCCCTTTGTAGGAGTCTGTCCTACGAAGGTGGGCCGTGCCTTGATAAATAAGGCGGACTGGGATGGGGTGGAAACCCGTGATATAAGATCGACGGAGTTTCGACGCTATAGATTCTAACTTATGACCAGACCCGAAACTGCTAAATACGGGAAGTCCTAAGAAGAAAAGGGTTTTGAAAAGTGAATTTGAATTTGAAAACCGAGCAAAGTCGGATTGGAAGACCCGATTTTTTTTGAAAACCGAGAAAGAGGTTATCGGGCCGAGATTTCGGGCTTTTTTTTTGAAAGGTTTGGACATCATACCGGCTAAAAATAGGCTATTTTGAGTCAAAATCATAAGTCCTAAATTCGGCAGCTTTCCGGGTTTTGAAAAAGGAATGGATTTGAAAAGATGCAAGTTTTTGAAAATGACGGTTTTTGAAAATACCAAGGAAGATCAAGTAGCATGTAGTCACGGAAACAGTATAACGACGCCATGTATGCTCTTAGTCTAAGTCTCGGTCAGTCGAATAGGGTCTATACCAACAACGATCGCATTCTCGCAAATCAGGACGGACCTCCTAAGCCGAGTTGGTCTTAGAATCTGCCGTAAAACCCATGCAAGTTCCGCGATCGAAGTCTTTAGTGCATCCAAGTGGGAATGCACTGTGGTATAGTGGGACGTCGGTCACAAGTAATCGGCCCGGGATAGAACGGGGTTATGCATGAATCATTGAACTAAAACGTGTACATTACTAATCGAACGATTTCTTTTCGAGTCTCACCCTGAGGATGCCGATGGTAAGTGACACATCAGTTAATTCCCCAGCGGAGTCGCCAAATTGTGAACATGACATAGGTCCACCCCGACGCGGCGAAGCGCAGGTTTTGGGGAGGCGATAGAATTTCCATATGAGAAGGATCGAATAGAATTTTAAATCGAAGTAGGAGTCGCCACCGAATTTTATGGTTATTCGGAACCATTCGAACCCACTCTATGTCGTAGTGGGCCATACTTAAAGTCTGGCCCATTTCCGATGTCAGAGTTTATTGGGTTTGTCCCTTAGCATTACGATACCGATGCCGACTTGAGCGGTTAATCGTATATTGAATGACTCTCGTTGCCAATGGTTTCGGACATCCGGAAACCACGGTTCTGAGTAAGGGGTGAGGGTACGTGTTGGGAAGTTCAGCGAGAACACCCAACCCCGCCCGCACTTAGCGGCCTTTACTAAGATATCGTTCGATTTTGTGTACACGCGTTAGTTCGACGATTGAATGATATGCAGAGATTATTTTCCTAAGACATGTGAGGAAAAATAGATGGGTTGCTAAGTCGTTTAATGCATGTTAAACTAATAACGTCAAAGTTATTTTAGCATGTGAGTTCGGTTTAGTCTAATAAAACGATAAAAAGAATAAATCGCTACAAACAAAGAGCAAACGAGTTAGTAACGATGAATAATAATATAGAAGATAAATATATGAAATCGAAAAAAATAAATATTAATCGAGATCTGAAGAATATTGTTTAAAACGTTGTTTTGTAAAAAAAACGAAGTTCGAAAAAGAATAAAAAAAGAACGAGAAAGACGCATGTGGGCAGTCTGCCGCGCGACTCGCCCGAGACTCAGGCGGGTCGCGTGGCGGCCTGATTTCGACGACGGTTTTCGGAAAAATTTTGATTGAATCGCGTACGAATATCGCATAATTCGTACTCGACTTAATATTCTCGATATTCGTTATATTCGATAGTTGACTATGAAGTCAATATCAAATATTCGGAATAGTTTTAGAAAAGATGTAAATTTAGAAATCGTTTCGTAGAATAATAAAAAAATAAAACGATCGAAAAACTAAAAAAAAGGGTCGGGTTACAGACTCATGTGCGAGTCGCCTGGACCGGGCGCGACTCGCATACGGGTCTGTCCGCTTTTTATTTTTTGTTCGAAAATCGTTAATTTTATAAATCACGTACAAATATGGATTAATTTATACTCGGTTTATATTTTCGATATTCGTCGTATTCGATATTCGATTATGAAATCGATATCGAATAGTCGGAATAACTTTAGAAAAGGTTTTGGAAAAAGTTTGTTTTGAACGAAAAAAGTAAAAAGAAAAGAATTTTGAACGAAAGGCTGTAAAAAGATGTTTTGAACGAAAAAATGTAACGATATCGTCGAAAGCTTAATATAATTCTTTTCGATACAATATTCGATTATATAGAATCGATATCATATTTTAAGAATATTCGATATATGAAAATAGTTTTTAAATAATATCGATATTAGAAAAGAAAAAAAAAGACTGACGAGAGACCCATAATAATAAAACACGAGGAGAAGGGAAGAGAAAAGAGAAGAGACGGGTTTGATTTACACCCTCAACCTACATGCTTTGTTTTCTCGGGATAAGGCTCGTCGGGAAGTGGCTTAGACTTGGGAGCGTCGAGATGATGAGGATGAGTTAAGGTGTATCGGTTTGGGTGATTTGGGACGTCGGGTTTGGCCGGTTTCGTCGAGGTTGCAAGGCTTCGAAAGTGTCGGGATTTGCTAACTATCGAGTTTGTGTATGAACCGTGTGTGGAGGGGGTTTCGGTATTTCTGATGTATGATGGATGTCGATAATGCGTGTGTGTGTGTCTGATTTTTTTCGTCCTTGAAAGTGTTGAATGGGAGGTCCTATTTATAGGGAGTCTCCGACGTTGGTTTAGGAGAGTTTGAATACCGCTTAGGATAGGAAACGAAAGAATTTGAGGGAAATAAGAATTCCGCTTTCTTGTGAAAGAAGAAAGTGAAACACTGCAGATTTGGGCTGTTTTGGCCGAGTGTTTTACACTCGGTCGGGTGTTTGAATCGGTTTTTGAATAGGATTCCCGTTTGAACTAGAATTTCCGCTTGAGTAAGAAGCTGAGAAGAACAAGAATTCCGCTTTCTTGTGAGAGAAGAAAAGAGGGAACCGGCTGATTCATGCTACTTGGCCGAGTAATTGCACTCGGTCGAGTGTTTGAATCGGTTCTCGGATAGGATTCCTACTCGAGATCGAATTCTATCTTAAATGGAATTGTTTATTATTTTGTATGGCTGATTTTTGTAGTATTCGAGTTCAAGCCGGATTGGCGGGGTGACACGGCAGATTTTATGCCTCAGAAAATATCTTTGACCGGGTTTTGACTCGATCGCTAAAAGACGGTTTTACCCCTGGTGTCGGTTTCGACCCAAATTAGTGTTATTTGACTCGAAACGACCCACTGGGCCTGGATTTGAGGTTGGTTTTGTAAGATTTGTACTCCTTAAAAAGTCTAAACCAAATGTCCATAATTACGAGCCCATATCCGAGTCTATCAAAGCACGTTTACGTCCAATCATCATCGGGTGTTTGGCGGGAACTACTATAGACACCTGGCGGTCAAAATGTGGGTGTCTACAGAATGTAAATACTTATTTTGGATCGTCACAATCTTAACACATCATTGAGAAGGTATGATTGTACTACTAATAAGGATGAAAATATCGTGTGGACTCACGTATTTTTGTAGAGTACAAAAATTAATGCATGTGTTTAATGATTATTTAATGCGACATTAAGGACATAATAAATGACATTATTTCTATAATAAGCTGCAAGTGTCCAACTCAAAGAACTACAAGATAAGGTAAAGTTATTGGTTGTTGGCTTGTTACGAGTATGGACACATAAGGAATATATTACCAGTTTGTACGCCTCATTGCGTGTCGGTAAGAATACACTTCTCATTTAAGATTTGTCTCAGGTTAATCATTATATCCAAATCATGTTTTGTGGGTGGATTTGGTTTTTCATTCAAATAAGTACATTAATGCAAGTAGAAGTAAGAATCTAAGATGTTGTATGCCAATTGGTGATGAAAGATTCATCTATTCGGGGCATGCCGTCATCTGAGTTTGAGACAATCGGCTAATTTAGGTATTACTATTGACTTGTTATTTTATTTGAATCTGGAAAATATTTTTGATACTGCCTTTTGCTGGAGTTTAATTATTTCCCGTTTGGTCAAATTTGGTTCATTGTCCATTGGGAAATAATTAATTTTGTATTTTCCTAATTCAAATAATGATAAATTTGTTATTTTTGATAATTTTACATAGCTTGAATTGAAATGTTTTTTAAAGACTTGCATTAAAACTCCGGTGGATATAAAAAATTGAGGACAATAATTTCTTTTCAGTATGACACATTAAAAGAAATATCAAAGTTTTGTGTTAGAATGAAATTATTGACCCTTCTACTTCGGATTTTCATATTAAAGGGGAATAAAGACAAAAGAAAAAATAGATATCAAAATGACTTTGGATGTCTTATAATTGATATAAGGGTATGTGAACTATTTTATGTTTTAAGTTGTATTAGTTCACATCACTATATTAATTTGTAGACAAAATTATGGCTTGATATTTATATCTTGATATTGAGAAGTTTTAAGTCCCTAGACGTTTTTATCACATATTTGACTGAGATATATTCTCGGTAAAGGATTAAAGATGTCATGTCGATCATAAGTGGAAACACTTTAACAAATTGACTATTCAGGATAATAACGTTAAGGTTATTTCAGATATTTTCTAGAGATGTTTGATCTTACATTAAAGATTGCACCATATGAAAGTTTAAATATGTATGGTGTATTATGTGTGCAAAGTAAGATCTTGGGGCTAGATAGGAGTATGATTATTCACACTCTTTCCTAGAAAAATCTAGAAGAAAATTTAGAATTGCAGCTTGGTTTTGGATAAAGTTACAACAATATTATTGATTGATTAATTATAGTGTAATTCATTTACACCTAAGGTATGTCCAACTAATTAAGAATATTTCTTTAAGGTAACATAGTTGGATTTAAGGACAATCAATAATTATTTTGTTGTAAAACTTTATAAGGATTAAAGGTAATATAAAAAGAAATGATCCCACACGCAAGTTACTTTAAGACGAATAATTTCGGTTCATTGAGGTTATTGAGTTTGGGGGGAAGAAATGAGACTTATGGAAATGATCTTGTGTCTCATTATAAAGGATCGTAAGATTATTTTAGTAAAACAAACTCAAATAACTCAAGAACAATTGTTAATAAAGAAATTCACTAAGGGAAGAATGAATGCAGTTTCAGAGGATTACATTGTCTTCATGTCATGACTGACATATTACAGTGTAATAACAGATTTATATATTGCATACATTCGAGAGTAAGAGTTAGATGATGAAACGGTAGAAAAGTATTCATTCAGCATGTTACCGAATCATTGAAAGTTCTAACTAATACATGTGAATTTATGTATGTCATCAATAAAGTATTAAGTCATTTGACTGATAAAGACACTTTGGAATTATTTCATTAATTGTTTCATTACCTAAAAGTATAAAGCATATTGGTTTCAAATAGTTATTTGTTACCAAGACAGACTCATTCGGTAATGAGACAGTAAGACTCGTCTTGTCAATAATGGCTATAAAGACAGATGATATATCTAGTTCTTGAGTTACATTGGATGAATGTTAAAGACAAGTTTGTCAATGGTGACATTGATAGACCCATTGTTGCAGATACTGGAAATCTTGACTCGATAGATTCAAGGTAAAGTTTCTGCGAATTAAGGTTAATAATCATCCAATGAAAACTCAAATAAGGTTTTCCGTCAAAGGGTACATCGATCTGCCATGATATCATCTCATTTGGTTTTGTATGGATGTGGTACATGATTGTAGATACTCAAGATTCAGTGGGAGTATGAAAATATATATCAAGTTTTATACCCTTTCAGTAAATGGGACTAATGCAGTCTTATTAATGTCCTTAAGGAAATATTCATATTCATAATACACAGCATTACATACTTAAATCCATGTACTTCAGGATATATTTCATGTGTTTAATTAATAAGGTATAATTAAACCTAGTTTGTACATGCATATTTGGATATCGTGTACATTCTATAGTTTAATTGACAGATATTAAGGGAAATAAGTAGGATATTGAGATCCACTAAGAGCAGCCAATATATTGTTTGTCATTTATATTTGGAGCAAAACAATGTTATCATATAAAGAAGATCGATTCAGGTTGAGATCATTCGGCATTCGACTCCTATTTGGTCACGCTTATTTGTCACAAGGCTGCAAATTAAGTTCAGTATTGAAAGATCATTTAAGTTATTTGTGACAAAGTCACAGTTATTATAGTTTCAAATAACATTACAAGTGATGTGTTGTTATAGAAACGATTCAGAGTGAAGGCGTCTAAGATATGTTTGTACAAACTCCATTCTCGCGGATCCGCTTATTAAGGAATTACCACCCACGGTCTTTCTTGAGCATATTGCTCAAATGGGTGTTTTCGGTTCTAAGGATATTCAGATTAAGTGGGAGTTTGTCACATTAGACACATTATGGTATACGGTTATTCAGTTCTGCAGAAATAAAGTTTTAAGTTTTCAGTTTCACTCTGTCTTATTTGGTTGATTTCACTAAGGTTTAAGGTGGACCAGTTGGAAATATGCATATTTGGATCACATTCGGTTGCTGTTTCCATGCTACACTCCTATACTAGATTCATGTCGTTAGTCATGTTTGCATATGTGATCATTGATGGGTCATGTTACAACAAACTGTGGCAAAGGCCGCTTTGGTTCTATGTACATATGATTAATGGACCGAATTGCATAAGACGGTTAGAATGTTTGATAGCACTATTGAGCTCATACGGTTATAATGAATACAACCTTCAGTGTCCTACAAATACTAGTATATGACCCAAGTGGGAGATTGTAAGAATTATGGGTCTAATACAATATATATATGTGGACAACATTATTTGGACCTATTGTATTTGTTAGCTATCATTAAAGTTGAGCCCAAATACGTGATCCGTCATAATACAAATGATACGGGCTTATTTACGTCTTATAAAGTATGGGTCGGATATTATAATAGTGTAGAGACTCATTAGGGCTTTATGGGATATATGATGGGCTTATCCACTAAAGGCGACTGATATAGGTCATCAGAGTTTAACCACCCCTCCCTATATATAGTCAGGGTTATGGTTCCTGACAGCACACTTTTGACCTAATCTCACATATATTTCATCGGTATGGAGAAACCCAAAAGGCGAGTGTGTCTGTTAGAAGACTATAATCGGGTGATTCCCAATCCACCTCCCTTCTCCAATTGAGTCAGGTACGCTTCTACTATTCGGTATATATCAATTAATTTAGTATGAAGTTTCAGTCTTGTGCCAGATTAAATCTAACATCTTATTCTATTGTCTACTGTGACTGATCAAGGGTTAATAACTCAATATGCGTAATTAAGCTAACGAAGTTGAGCAGTTGTTTGCAGTAGCTCGGTTGGTTGTTCCTTGTGTGTTAAGTTGTCACTTTGCTCTATCCATAGGTTTTGTGTTCGTGCTTTCGCTAGGTTGGTTGCGCTGTGTTAGTCAATGTGTCTATTGTTCCATAGGCCGCGTGTTAGACCCATCATTTGGTAATTTTTGTTTTAAGTTTTCTTAGAATTGCATTCGTTTTGAGACAAAAAATAAAACACTAACATCGGTTGTACAAGTCGATTCATTCTTCTTTTATTGACACAATGATCATACTTTATTCTTTGTATGTATTGAAATCAATTGCCGATATTACAAAGTACAGAATCAATTACAATGCTACTATTTTCAACCGAACCTACTGTAATGGGTGTACAGAGAATTCGAGTACTGCGACCTATACTGTTGAGAATCCGAGCACTGTGAAGTTGAGTACTGTGAACAATATTGGTGTGACTGGGGCATTGTTGGAGTTGTCTAGGACGCTGCGAAAATCGGAGTGACGTTCGTCGGAGTATTTCTCGTGTCACTAAAGCCGCTCATGAGCGACGAAGCATCTTTGTTCGGGACTTGGTTTGCTCGGGTCGTATTCTTGGGGAGCAAATTGACCGCCGCATCGACAGCTTTGGGGTTTCTCCTAGCTACTATGTGTTTACCTATAATTAATTATTGTTACCATTAATGATTATAAAAATCATTCAGTGTTGTAGCGGAAGGTGTCACCTCTTATTCAAGAGGTCTTGGGTCCGACTATTGTTGTGGACACTTTTATATTTTCGTTTCTAATTTTTTCACAAAACAATATGTTAAGACTATCAACTCAAGTAAAAGTATCCCAAAAGTTCTTGTGATTACATATAAACTTAAGTCAAAATTATTATCAATTATCCTACATCGGAATCGAATTTCTTCTGGTTAAAGAATCTCTTTTTGGTTGCTATGGAACAATCGAAATTTTATACATCCAAAATATGATGAGGTGATGAAATTTTATATTTTGTATTATAAATAAGATAAGATTAATCATTCGTTCTTAAATATCAATCAAAAATCTTTTGAGTCTTAAAAAAACACTTGAAAACTTACATAAGATTATCCTACATCGAAAAATTATACTCCCTCCATTTTTTATGTTTCTTCCCGCTTTTTAATATTTGTGAGGAGTATTTAATTGAAGTGAGAAGTAATAAACAAATAATCATTTGTCCAAAATTATAATAAGTTGATCGATTTCTATTATATAAATAAGATTAATCGTTCGTCCTTAATAACTTAGATGGAAAAAAAAATTCTTAGTCTTAAAAAGAGCTCTTAAAATCATAAACTTAATTAAGTAAAATTATCACACACTTTGAGTCTTAAAAAAGTTCTCAAGACTATAAAACTTGAGTAAAATTATCTCATATCGAAAAATTATGATGACTTGATTAAGTTCTATATTATAAATAAGGGTAATCAAACGTCCATAAATATCAACCAAACATCTTTTGAGTCTTAACATGGCCGACCCATTAGGGACTCCATTCGGTTCATTGAATCGGGGCCCAAAGAGTATAGGGCCACAATATATGTATTTTTCAAACAATTTTAACAAGTAAAGTATAGTGGTTCAATGGATAAGACATTTAAAATGGCTAAGGAGGTCGTGAGTTCGAATCTCCCGCATTAATGTTCAAACAGGGCCTCAAAATTTAATGGGCCGCCCTGAGTCTTAGAACAACTTTATTTTAAGATTATGATAAACCTAAGGGTTATTTCGTGAGGATAATATCAACTATGCGTGTGCTTCTTAAATTAATACAAACTATACCTAATCTCATTTTAATACGAACTACGCCTTCACTAACCTCGCTTTGTGGAGGGTGACCGGCTACCTGTTGAACCTCCCTTTTTCAACCCTTCCTCTAACTCTTCTTCTTCTGATTCACATTTCGTAAAAAAAATTAAAATTTCCAAAAATTCATCTTCCATTTCTTTTTCAATTAGCCTTATAGAAGCTATGAAAAAAATGTTTTTATTTCAATTTTGACCATCACGATAACTGCAATGGACCAAATAAAACCCTAGAAAGTTACAACAAGTCACTATAACCGGTAATAGCAAGTCATAATTTCATACATAGCAAAGCGAGATTAATGAATGCATAGTTCATATTAAAAGAAGATTACGTATAGTTTGGATTATTTTAAGAATCATACACATAGTTGGTATTATTTCCATGAAATAACCCTAAACTTAAGTAAAATCATCCGACATCGAAACATTATACTTCCTCCATTTTTTTTAAATCTTCCCAATTTCTTTTTTGATCTACTTTTTTTTTTTATCTTCCCATTTCATTTCTTTCTATTTTGGTCCATAATTTTTACCATACTATCCTTACTATTTACAACACTTTCCATTTTTATTCTTTCTTATTTACATACACTTACCATTCTACCCCCAATATTTCTTAAATTTATCATTTTATATTCAATACAAAAAATCTTGTGCCCAAAGTCCATGGGAAGATGTATTAAAAATGGAGAAAGTATAATAAACGATGAAATTTCATTATATAATTAAAAGTTATCATTCGTCTTTAGATCTCAACAAAAAAATAAATAAAGAGTTTTTAAGACTATAAAATTAAGTAAAATTATTTCACATTGAAAGAATAATGTCATTGAAACAATGACATTGAAAGATGTTGTGTTTTTTAGTAGGTGTTTTTTCTCACATTGAAAGAATAATGTCAATGTGTGAAATTTACTATGGGTCTTACTTAAATATTTGTTTTCTTGTAACACCCGCTATTTTTCCTAAGCATTTTTATTCTTTCCGTTATGACTTCGTCATAACTCTGTCACTTTTCGGCCCTATGTTTCATCATTTTTTTCCCAAGCTTTATTTTCATTTTTGAGTCTAATGATACTTATTTTTATTTTTGAAGATTTTAATTCTTTTAAATCTATTTAATTGATTTTCTTCGTAAACTAATTATTTTTCCGCGAGGAATTCTACTTCTCTACGAATTAACGTTTTAAAGCTCGGATTTAAGTTATTTCTTTTCCTACAAATGTATAAATATATTTATATAATATTTTCAACTAATAATTATTTTTGTTTACGGAAATTTAGCCATTAAAGATTTTATTACGAAGTTTCGTAAATAATTGTTTTCTAACGCGAGGTTTACTCGAATTGCTTTAAAATACCTTTAACGATTTTACGATTCTTTTTTTTTATCAACTTACAAATTATTTGGGACCTTTTTCTCATGTGTTGGACCGACACACCTCCTTGTCACACCCTTACTACGTTTTTTTATACATTTCATTTTATTATGTTAAAACGTAAAGATAATGTTTTTCTTACCAATTTATTTGACAAATTATAGAACAAACTTTTCATACTCCCCTTCCTCTCTTTTGGCCAGCTTTATGAAGGGAGTGTAGCATAGTTTTCATCAAAAGTTTTATTAACATTCATGCTTAAAACCATCCATTTCCCATTCATTCATTTTGCTAATTAAACAAAAAAAAAATCCTTCATTCTTCTCTCTTAGCCATGGCACAGCCTCTCAAGGCTAATTCTTGTCTCAAATCGAGTCATAATCATCTCGTTTTCATCATCAAATTAATCGTTATTCCGATCCCTTCGTTAAGGTAATAATCGATGTTATTTTCGATCGTTATTTACCTTAATTCTTTTAGTTTTTCTTATGGTATTTTTGCACCATGCTTTTCTTGTGTTGAAGGATTTTTGGATGATCCCGAAGCCGATGAATTTATAATCGACTCGAATTTGGGTTAGAGGTAACGTCGATGTTACTCGGTATTTCATGATTTTAATTGAGTATTTGCATGTATATATTTTTATGTTTTATTTTGGCAATATATGTATGTCATGAAATCTGAAAAAATTTTAAAAGTTGAAAATTTGTATGATTCGGTATTTTTATCGCTTTTACGAGATTAACGATTAAATCGTCATATTAATTTGTAAAATCGTAATATTCGGCCTAAACATGTAATGTATATTTATATTCTGTAAAAATGATGTTTTTGATGATTTTTAATGATTTAGTATTTTTTTTTTGATATTTTAGTTATCGATTATTGAATTATTACCGTTTACGGACAAAAATGATTAAAAGCCGATTTTTAGTTCTAGTACTTAAACATTTTATTTTAATCTGATTTTTGACGTGGTGAAACTTTATGGTGAAATAGAATTTTCTGAATTTTTTCATAATTTTTCGGAATTGTTAAGTGGATGAATGAATTAATCACTTTAAATCATCGTTTATCGTTAAAACCGTGTTTGTCGTTTAAATTCTCGATTTCTGGTCTTTGGTTTAAATCTGGAAAAAATTATGATTCTGATGATTTCATATTAAAATATAATTTTATGATTTTTAGTGCCTTAATAAATGTTCGGAGCGATAAGTTTTATTAATGGAATCGTTAATTGTGAAAATGGGTTTTACAGACGGTTTTGACGGGATTTATTAAATCTGGAATTTTTGGAAATCTGAAAAATTGGTATATTCTGAAAAATGATGATTTTTAGGTTTAATAATAATTTTTAGACATTAATACATAAATCATTTTGTAATTACTATTTTTATTAATCGTTATTGTCAAGATTGGACGATTAACGAGAAAACGCTTTAAAAACCGAGTTTTAGAATTCTGGAAAATTTTCTTTTCTGGACAGAATATCCATAAATATATTTTAAATATTTTACGTAATTTTTGTACTATTTATTAAAGTCCTTAATTGATAAGTATTGATTTTCGGACAAATTGTGATTTATCGTTAAAATGCTTCGTCTTACCTAAAAGAATTATTTTTCCAGCAATTTTGAAAGTATTTAAATCTGAAACTTTAAGAGTTAAATCATCCCTTAACATACTCTAAATATATTTGATGGTTTAATTAAATAAAGACGTTCAAATATTTAATTTGATGTTTGCCGTAAAATCCTATTTAAATTATAATTTTATTGTCAAAACTAATAATAATTAGGGAATTTTAGCTTTTTAACTTTTGAAAACACCCTAATTAGTAATATTAAAAGGTTTAAGACATTTTTAATCATTTTATAACGCTTATACGATATTTTAATAATTTCATAAAATTAAGTGTTCACTTTGGGTAATTAATATCGTTAAGGCCGAAAGTATTAGTTTTATAAATCTATATCGTTTACTAAGAATGTGATGTTAGTATAAACTAATATTTTCGCTATTTTGATATGATGCTATTTTTTGTAAAGTTTCTAAAAATAGTAAGTTTCTAAAATTAGTAAGTTTCTATTTATAGAAAGTTTTCCCATTTATATAAATGTTTATTCCTTTTATCCTCATATTATTTATATTGATTATATTTATTTTTGAATATCGATAATGGCTTGTTTTGGAGTTATGGAATAAAGTCAAGTGTGGGGTTAGAGTAATAATCTGGGGTGTACGTTTTTGCCATCAGCTATAAAGCCGGTGTGCCCATTTGGGGCACATTTGGTCGTTGAACTGGGCGTAGTTTCGCCCAGGAGAGTGTGCATTGTGCCCTTAAGCTAGATATCGCATCGTGTTAGTCGCCGTCAGTTGAACTGGATACATTTGGTATCCAGGAGGGGTGTATACTACTTAAACCAGGACCTCGTTGCATGCAGTCCTGTTATAGTTGAGTTGCCTAGTTAGAGACTGGATTCTGTTATGAGTTAAGTCTACAGTTCTCGCAGCTAGTTTCCAGTATTATCCTAGTGAAAGTCTAGCCTTGTGCACACTCCATAACGCCATTTTGATTATTTTATTTATTATCGATATAAATTGGTTTGCAGGTTGGCAAATATTTTTTATGTTTCTTCGGAAACCCTTTTGATTAATTTGTTTTACGCTAAAGCTTATTTTAATATGTTGTTTTACTGTTTTCCATTTTCACTATTTTTCCTACATTAGTAATTAATGTTTTAAAATCCTGTTATACGGCTGGGAGAATGTTGGCGTTGCTCCCCACTGATTGTTGTTCCGGGTGTGGGCTAGCGAGCAGTGTGGATCCTGCTTATCTATTTTAATAATTATGTTTTGTGGATTGTTAAACCCCTTTGTGGATTTATTTAATTTTGGCCATTTTATTTAAGGCCTATTGTTTGACTTTACCATTTTAATTTTACAAAAACATAGTTACAGCGTGTTATAATCCCGACTCTACAGTATTTCCGTCACTGTATCGCGTTAGAATTTCTAGGGATTACATTTCTTCTATAATTGTAGTTATAACTAGTATTAAGCCCCGTGAAAATTCACGGGGTTGTATTAATATTACTCTGTAGTCTGTACTACCTATACGTAGTTCGTTATATGATTTTTTTACGGAGTTAGAATAATTAAATAATTGGTTTTGACTCATAACAACCCATAAATTAATGCAATTTATAGCAAATCAAACATTGTACGTACTTATGTAGTTATGTAACATATCGAAAATTTTCTTACATTATAGTGAGACCTCTCACATGAGAATTTGTGTAACAATAGTTAGACTCATGAATTGTGTAACAAAGAGTAAAATATAAGATTAACTTTCTTAAATTTTGGTTAAACTTTTATTTTCATAAACTTATACTTCGTATTTTCTTAATTCAAATCTTTGTGACATACTTCGTATCATTTTATGATAAAATTTCATGATGACATACATCTCATTTTTTTACTGACGTATTACAGTAAAATACAAATATTAACCCGTGTATAAATCGCATGAATTGCGTTTTAATTTGTTATAACGAAAAAACTTCAAAATGTTGATCATAATCTTACGGAATTTGTAGGAATTTCTTTTACTATATCAATTGATTTTTTAGTTTTTGTCTTATAAATGATGATCAATTCGACAATATATTGTAACCATGATAATTTGTATAGTTATTGATGTTAATTTTAATGGATGGTTTCATTTTAATTTAATAAGCGGTTATTTTAATTTATTATTGTCGTACATTAGGTAACTTCTCCTCAAATTAATATTTTACTCCCTAAAAAATTGTGGTGCTGACACATCATTGTTTTTTGGTGAGGATGAATATGAGAGCTTTATTTGACATTACTTTAATAAAATAGGGATTCAAAAGTGAGGGCAATATAGTAAAAAATTGGACCAAATAGTAAATATTTACAATGAGAAGAAATAGAAAGACGGACGAAAATAGAATATAAAAAAAGATAGAAAGAAGGAGGAAGTACTCTGTAGTATAATTGTACCATATTGAATGATTATCATAATTGGGTGATTCTATGATTATAAATTAAAGACATTATTGGTTCTTCGATATCAAATATCAACCCGAATATTTACACAATAGTAAAAAAGAGAGATATTATGAGTTTTAATTATTATCTCCACAATGCAATAGTGAAATTTGTTAGAAGAAAGTTTAAATTTGTGTTATTAAATATTAATTTGTCTTAACAATCTATTAAATAGGAAGTATTAATTTGAGAGAAAGTTATATAAATAAGAGTAATCTCTCGTTTTAACTTGGATACAAAAACAAACTCTTTTGAGTCTTAAAAAGAACTTTTAAAACCATAAACTTAAGTAATTAAAATTATCTCATATCGAGAAATTATAATAAGGTGATTGAATTTTATTATATAAAAATAAAAGCAATAATTCGTCATAATGATGATAAAGTGATGGAACTTCGTCAAAAAATTATAATAAAGTGATGGAATTAAACTTAAGTAAATTATCCCACATCGAAAATTTATGATGCGGTGATGAATTTCTCTATTATAAATAAGAGTAATCATTCGTCAAATTATGATGTGATATAATTATACATTATATATAAACAATATTTCATATTATTTTCTCGAAAAAAAAGGATGAATTTATTACGCACTCCATAAAAGTAGTAAAATTATAATAAGGTGATATAATCATTATATATATTACACATATTACTTTTCAAGACTATAAATCTAAGTAGAATTATCGCATATCAAAAAATTATGTTGATGTGATGAAATTTTATATCACAAATAAAAGACATCATTCGTTTTTAGATATCAACCAAAAAAAATTAGTCTTATAAAAGTTCTTATAGCTATAAATTTAAGTAAAAATTATTCCACATCGAGAAATGATAATAAGGTGATGACATTCTACTATATAGATAAAAGTAATCGTTTGTCTATAGATATTAACGAAAAATATTTTGAATCCTAAAAAGCATTCTTAAGACTATAACTAAATTCAAGAAGAATTAACCAACATCAAAAAATTATAAGTTGATTGAATTCTATTATGAGTATATAATTATGAGAACTATTCGTCTTTATATATCAATCTGGAATCTTTTAAGTCCTAAAAGAGTTTTTAAGACTATAAAATTAAGTAGAGGGGGTGATTATATTCTACCGCATCAATAGGATAAATTATTCGTTTTTAGATATTAATAAAAAAATCTTTTGAGTCGATCTTATAATAGCTCTTTAGGCTATAGATTGAATTAAAATTATCCCACAATTGTAATAAGGTGATGAAATTTTATTATATAAATAAAAGTATTCAATGTCTTTAGATATCAATAAAAAATCTTTAGAGTCCTAAAAAGAAATCTTAAAACTATAAATTTAAGTAGAAATATACCCATCAAAACAAAATTAGGATGAGCTAATGAAATTTTATACTATATCATAAATAAGAGAAATCATTCTTTTTAGATATTAACCAGAAAAATCTTGAGTCTTATAACAACCCTTGCTATAAATTGAAGTAAATTATCCACATTGAGAAATTATAATAAGACGATGAAATTCTATTATATAATCGTTCGTCTATAGATATTAACGAGAAATTTTTTGAGTCCTAAAAAACATTCTTAATTGAGACTATAACTAAATTCAAGTAAAATTATACACATCGAAAATTTATAAGTTGATTGAATTTTATTACGAATATATAATTAAGAGCAATCATTTGTCTTTATATGTCAATATGGACTCTTTTGAGTCCTAAAAAGATTTTAAGACTATAAATTTAAGTAGAACAATGTCACATTGAAAAATTGCAATAAGGTGATGAAATTATATTATATAATTATATAAATAAAAGTAATCAGAAATCTTTAGAGTCCTAAAAAGAGTTCTTAAAAAACTATAAATTCAAGTAGAATTATCACACCTCGAAAAATTATAATAAGACGATGAAATTCTATTATATAATAAAAGTCCGTCAACCAGTCATAAATCGATATGTGTATCGCATGGACTTTCCAACTAATACTTTCATAATGACAAGCTGTGACTCCGTGAGTTTTTCCATTTCCGTTGTACGGAGTATTATTTATTCCGAACAAGTTTCATGACGTATGTACGTATGTCCGATCAATCATACGGCGTACACATTCAAGGTGATTTTATGTGTAAATTACTTTACTCGTTTAATATCATAGGTATATACTTGTATATATAGAGTAATTCGTCAACGGATAATCAAACGTCATATTGTTTTGTTTCTCTCTGTCTACAAATTGGTACACATCAATTTCTCACATATATTATTAACAAAATGAGACTATAATTTGTGAAGGAGGAAAAATACCGCAAGCCCTCTTCACATTTTATCGTCAAGTTAACATGTACGGTTGGAGTTTTGGACTTTTCAACACTAAATGGACATCTTTTGGAAAATGTATAATAGAACCGCGTTGAGAGAGTTAGGACACCGAATTGTAGTAGTCTGTTCATCCCCACTAAACAAAGACCAGTGAACACCAAAATTTTTGCCTCATGTAATATCATCACAGACCATTTTTGTTTGAATTTTTTCAATGGCTGCATTTGCTCTGGTATTTTCTCTGCTAAGCCTTGTCCTGCAGATTCATCTGTTTTCGGGTAAATCCGTTTTTAATTAGTAAGGGAGTGTAATGTAATATTAATATTACGGTATATTAACATATATATGATGTATATATGTGCGGGTGCCTACAATATGGTATATACATTAATGTAATAATTAAAGTCGTCAAATGAATATGCCTCCTTATATTAATATGATGTGAATTTACTTGAAAGCAGGAAGTGGGAGTGCGAAAACATTAACAATAAGGAATAACTGCAGCTACACTGTATGGCCTGCTATTGTAGCTAATTCTGGCTCAACATCAATTAATGATTCCGGATTTGCTCTTCACGAGGGTGAATCCAGTGTGGTTACCGTTCCATCCGAATGGAATGGTCAAGTGTGGGGCCGAACTCTTTGCTCGACTAATAAGTTGACAGGCTACTTCTCGTGCCAGACCGGTGACTGTGCCACTGGTCGTATCAAGTGTTTCTCATCACCTGGAAATCCAGTCACTTTAGCTGATTTTAGTTTCAGCCAAACTAGTCAAAAGGACTTCTACGACGTTAGTTCTGTACACGGGTATAACCTCCCTCTGATGGTTGCTCCGTTTGTAGACAGTGGGCCTGCCTGTGGGGTCACTGGGTGCGTGTTCGACCTTCAGAAGTCTTGCATCACTGAGGTCACCGTGGTTAGCAATGGTAGCACTATTGCGTGCAATAACCCGTGCACAGTGTCAAAAACGGAGGATTATTGCTGTAGCAGTGGGACTGATTGTCGGCATTCCAACTCTTCCTTATACACGTCAATGTTCAAACAACATTGTCCGCGAGCTTATAGCTACCTTGACGGCAAGGATACTTCCATCTTTATGTGCAATAGTTCGAGTGCATCTTCATATAACATTACATTCTGCCCATCTCCTGCAATGTCCAGGTGCTTTTTCGCCTTTCCTTTATGTTCCACAGATGTCAATTGATTTAGTTAGTAAAGTCGTAAAAAAAGGTCCAAATAACTTAAAAGCAGACTAATTCAATTTCTTTCGTGCACCTGTTGCAAACTCTTTGTATGTGCACCTTAATCCTTCAAGCTTGCTCTCCATACCTTCTCCACAAGAATATGCGCCGACATTGGGACCAGAAGCAAACACATCGTCACCAACTACTAACTCGACAAATTTATCTAGTAAGTTACTGCGCTATACTCCGTTTGTTAGCTAGTCGAGAGCCTGATATAAGTTTGCACCCCACAAGTACCTTCTTAATCTAAGTTGTATAACTTACATATAGGCAATAGCAGTAAAAGGAAAGTGCGTACAGCTATGAAGATTGCCTTTCCGACAGCAGCTGGGATTGCAACTTTGGTGCTGCTTGCTTCATTATATCTCTGTGTTTCTAGAAGGAAGGCCACTGATGAAAAAGTTAATCGTAAGTTACATCATAGATTGACAACAGTGAAATACCATTGTTGGCCTCTAGTGTTAGAAATAATGCAAAGACAATATGTTGACTATTGTTGCATAGTAAGGGTATCTCCCATTAAGTAACATAATGACACCAATTTATTAGTATGGTTATGAATGTCATTATTTTTAGAATAATGATAATTTATTTTCCATCATAAAGTGACTTTGGATGCCTTTTGAGGTTAATCTCATATGACACTTATTATATAAGTATGAGCATGATAGGACATGTGAGCACATACATCAAATGTCATCATCCAAATCTCTTTGATAAATTCTGAGTATACCATCGAGTTTCAACTCCTAATGGTTGATACACAACCTTTTAGGTGTGTTGTGTGACCTTGGGGGACGACGCCCATTCCGATTTGTACCGTAGTCAGGGCGATTTCGTTTCTCATTCAGTGGCCTTCATACCATGACACAACAACGTATATTCTCTAGTTATATATCGCCCCTATAGTGACCCTATATTTCCAACATCTAGTACATTACTACATTATGTAATGTCGTAGAGTCTCCTGCATATGGCACAGCAAAACATCGTTTTTTTTAGTAGGACAGTGAACAATGGATTGTCTTGTGAATAATGGACTGTATTATGATGATCATTACTTAAATTATCTATGCAGCTCCTACGGATGAGATGAAAAGGCTTGCAGATACCTTGCAGTTTGACTTCAACACAATTCGATTAGCTACACACAACTTTGCAGCAAACAAGAAACTCGGAGAAGGTGGATTTGGTGAAGTCTACAAAGTAAGTAATATCAACTTTAGATATATACGTCCTGGGAGGTTTCAGGTACATGGCAAATGGATTGGAATATGAATTGTGGATTTGCTAAGTTTATTCTCTACTATGTCAAACAGGGAGAACTTGAGGATGGACAAGAAATAGCTGTAAAGAGGCTCTCTAAGAATTCAGTACATGGAATTGCAGAATTCAAAGCCGAAATTGTCCTTGTTGCTAGACTACAACACAAAAACTTAGTAAAACTCTTGGGATACTGCGCGTCATCTGAGGAAAGCTTACTTGTCTACGAGTTTCTTCCTAATTCAAGCTTGGATAGATCCCTATTTGGTAATTCTAATTGGATCAAGTAACTAGTTTTCATATCCCGTAAAATATTAGTATGTGTGTTGGCTTAATGAAGAGCTCATGGATGAGCCAATGGTACGATGACTGCAGATCTCGCGAAGAAATCATCTTTAGACTGGCAAACTAGATTAAACATCATCAATGGTATTGCAAGAGGGCTCTTGTATCTGCACGAGGATTCTCGGATTAAGGTTGTACATCGAGATCTCAAATCAAGCAATATACTACTTGATGAGGCCATGAACCCAAAGATTGCAGATTTTGGGTTGGCAAGGCTTTTTGGAGTCGATCAAACTCAAGGAAACACCAAGAGAATAGTTGGCACATAGTAAGATATCTCTGTCTTTTTCTTGAAAACACGATAAATTTAGCATTTTTTCAAGTTTTTCACTACACTGAATGTGTAATGCAGTGGCTATATGGCCCCGGAATATGCAATAACCGGTCATTACTCGGTGAAGTCAGATGTTTACAGTTTTGGAGTCATAGTGGTTGAGATAATAAGTGGCCAAAGGAATCGATTCTATGGGCGACTGCAGGTCGAGGAGGCATTGCTATATCGAGTAAGTTCACATTATTATCATCAAAACAACTACTCCGTATGACAAATTATACAGCCATTTGTTTATTTATCAATAACTGTTTGACAGGCATGGAGGCTATGGAACGAAGGTGAGGCGTTGAATCTAGTAGATACAGAGTTGGGAGACAAGTTTAGACGGGAAGAAGTGCTAAAATGCATCGAAATAGGATTATTATGCATCCAAGAAAATGCAGTTGACAGGCCGAGGATGACTTCCGTTGTTGCTGCCCTTAATGGTGAAGCTATTCACCTACCGACACCAAAGGCGCCTTATTTTTTTGGTTGTGCAGCTGATGATGATGCAGCTCCATATGTGCATACAGGGGATGAAACAATTACCAGTGTGTATTCGCGTGACTAAAACCATAACCATTAGAGATCAATATTTCAAGAATTTGTTCATTGGTAGATAGGTAAACCGTAAACGGTAAGTAGTCGAGGTTTGTTTTAAGGTTACCTCTGTTGGAAGCGAGAAACAATAATAAAAACCGAAAGAACGACTGAACCGAGACAACAAAGAGCAGAGGATAAGAAAGACAATAAAACCGAAAGTAGTAGATGCAGCAGCAGACCGAGACAGCAGCAGCAGTATACCGAAGGCGACAGTAACCGAAGGCAACAATCGAGCAGGCAACGAAACGGACTGTGCAGCGCCGTGGTAAGGAGACCACTGCCTTGAAAACTATATCGGCACGACAGAGGTGGTTATCGTCTACGAAGCCGGTAGTTTCCCAAGGTTAACACTGCAGTTCACAGAATTCGACCACTCGAGATTGTGAACTTGGAACGACAAAGAACGAACCCAGAATATAGAGAGGAATAGAAGTGTGATAGAAGAGTAGAGTGGTTTTTTGTGTATCTTGTGGAGTGAGGAGCAGCAGGTATATATATAGGTAAGAGGAGCCTACAGACTGATTCAAAAACGTAATCAACCATATTAATGGCCAGAATAATAGCCATAATTGACTGGATAAGGCTACACCAAATACTGAACCTGGACACACACAAGAACCCAAGGTCCAAAAAGGTGTAAAAGTCGGGCACAGCCCGCACCGCAGGTGCTCCACCCAAACCCAAACCCGAGACCGAGCCGGGCACACGCGCGCGTGCGTGTGTGTTGAACAAGCCCAACCCACAACACTCACCATAAAAGGCCCACTATCTCATAACTTGAAGACCAAAGGAAAAGAGAGCCTTATAAGGAACAAGCAAGTTCCTTCCCTCACCAATGTGGGATAACAAAAAGAAGAGAAAAGCAAAACACTACTTCTTGCCATCAACCAACAATCCCCCACTGATGGCACAGAGGAGAGAAAGAAAAGAAAAAATTCTGGGTAAGGAAGGACTGGATACTTAAACGTTCAATGTCTAACGACTTGAATTGACGTTTTAGTGAAGTGAGGCAACAACTTACTTACAACTAGAGAATATCTTTCGATTTGAATTCCTAATTGAGCTTCGGTTGAGACCCCCACAACACATATCATGCCTTCAAAAATTTGTCGTTCCGCAATTTCTAAGTGCAACGCTTTCAAGCCCATGCGTTTACCTTGGTTCTAGTGTGTGCTCTAGTGAATTTCTCATTCTCCACTAGATAATGGCGAAACCATTACACACACGTAGGTGGCCTAGTGCTTCTCAGTAGCACATCTCATGTAAGCCATTAAGGACCTATATCCAACCTTTATTCATTCACACAATCCATCAAGTGCGTCTCAAAGCACCACCAATACTGGCTATGGATTATGTATCGCCATAGGAATATGAGTTTAAAAGCCCATCAAGATTCATACTCTAATCTTGACTTAAGGACCTTAACCCCATTCCCCTCGACGATTCGAGAACTATTCTTCTCGGTAATCCTTTTGTGAAAGGATCTGCAAGATTGCGTTCAGACCTCACAAAGTCTATAGCAATCACTCCTTTTTTCAGGAATTGTTTTACCACCGCGTGCCTGATCCGAATGTGTCTTTTCTTACCATTATAGACATCATTCTTAGCAACGCCGATGGCTGCTTGACAGTCACAGTGTAAGGAGACTGGTGCAACCTGTCCCCCCCACACTGGTATGTCAGCTAGTAAGTTTCTCAACCAATCTGCTTCTTGACTTGCCAGCTCAAGAGCAATGAACTCGGACTCCATGGTGGAGGTCGCTATACAAGTCTGTTTCCCAGACTTCCACGATATAGCTCCTCCTCCCAAAGTGAACACAAAACCACTTGTGGAACTTGTTTCATCATTACCTGCAATCCAGTTCGCATCAGTATATCCTTCTAATACAGCGGGATATCTACCGAAATGCAGACATGAATTAACTGTTCCTTTCAAATATCTTAGTAAACGTCGGAGGGCATTCCAATGTTCACCATCAGGGTTGTGTGTGTACCGGCTTAGCCTACTAACAGCGTAAGCAATGTCAGGTCGAGTACATACAGTTCATGAGAAACATCACACTTCCTATAATTTTAGCATACTCCTTTTGGGATACACTCTCACCCAGGTTTTTGCGCAGAGGTATACTAGCATCATAAGGAGTTCTAGCAGGCTCAACATCAAAACTATCAAATTTCTTCAACACTTTCTCAACAAAATGAGATTGACTTAAGGATATTCCAGATGAGTTTTTAACCAATTTTACTCCAAGAATAACATCAGCTTCTCCTAAGTCTTTCATCTCAAATTTTGACGACAGAAATTGTTTGGTTTTATTTACAACAAATAAATTACTACCAATAATTAACATGTCATCAACATATAGGCAGATAATCACACAGTCTGATCCAAACATCTTAGAGTACACACATGAATCAGAGTTGTTAGTTATGTAGCCATCCTCAATCAAAGTGTTGTGAAATTTCTCATACCACTGTTTAGGTGCTTGTTTTACACCATATAGCGATTTTTTCAATTTACACACCTTACTCTCTTGACCCTTTACCACAAACCCCTCGGGTTGAGTCATATAGATCTCTTCTTTTAGGTCACCATTCAAGAAGGCAGTTTTTACATCCATTTGATGAACAACAAGATCATGAATAGCAGCCAAAGCAATAAGAGTTCTAATGGTGGAAATCTTAGTCACAGGTGAGTAGGTATCGAAATAATCAATATCTTTCTTTTGTGTAAATCCTCTCACTACAAGTCTAGCTTTGAACCTTTCTATTGTACCATCAGGTCTCAGTTTCCTTTTGAAAATCCATTTACTACTAATGGGTTTACTACCCTTAGGTAAATCTGTCAATTCCCAGGTCTGATTAAAAGCAATAGAATCTAACTCATTTTTAATAGCTTCTTCCCAAAAAATAGCATCTATGGATCTCATCGCTTCATCATACGTTTTTGGGTCATCTTCTATTAAAAAAGCAGAAACAAATTCAAAGCAAGCACAATCATCACTAGCATTTTCAGTTAAGAACGTTGTGATAAAATCATCTCCGAAATTCTTTTCAATTCTAGGCCTTTTACTCCTTCTAGGTTCACTAGCATGATCATCAAAAGTACTACTACTAGCATGCATAGAATTATCAACAGGATTAATAGGCATATCAAGCAATTCAGGAGGTGAATCAACAACTTTCTTTAAAGGGAAAATATGCTCAAAAAACTCGGCATCTCTTGCTTCAGAAATAGAACGATCATTCAATGACATGAATCTGTAAGCAGCACTGTTTTGTGCATAGCCAATGAAAATGCAATCATATGTTTTAGATCCTATAGTAGGCCTCTTAAAACTCGGTAAACCCACTTTAGCCAAACACCCCCACACATTAAGAAAGCTTAAGTTAGGGGCAAAACCCTTCCAAAATTCATAGGGTGTCTTGTCTAATTTCTTATGAGGTACCCTGTTAAGAATGTGACAAGCTGAAAGCACCGCTTCCCCCCACATATCATCAGAAAGGCCAGAACTTAAGAGCATAGCATTCATCATTTCTTTTAAAGTTCTGTTTTTACGTTCAGCTACTCCATTGGACTGAGGTTGGTAAGGTGGGCTAGTCTCATGTATTAATCCATTTTTCTCGCAAAAATCTGTTAAGTAATTAGAGCTATATTCACCACCTCTATCAGACCTGACTCTTTTAATCTTTCTGTCAAGTTGGTTTTCTACCTCAGCTTTGTATTTAATAAACATCTCTTCAGCTTCACTTTTATTCTTAAGTAAATACACTTTAGTATATCTTGAGAAATCATCAATAAAAGTGACATAATAAAATTTACCTCCTCTACTCATAGTACTCTTGAAGTCAGCTAGGTCGGTGTGAATTAACTCGAGAAGACTCGTATGTCTAGTTTTAACAGGTTTACTAGGTTTCTTAGTAAACTTAGCTTCTACACAACTAGGACATATAGTGAAGACTTCGGTGGTTAAAGAAGGAATAAGCGACATAGATTTCAACTTTTTAACCGATTCAACATTCACGTGACCTAATCTAGCATGCCAAACATCAATAGACTCAGCGATATAAGCAGAAGTAGATGAATTATTATTAAAAACAGAAGAATCAATGTTCAGAATAAACAAGCCCCCACTGAGATAACCCTTGCCCACAAAATCCCCGTTGCGAGACATTACGACCTTGTCAGCCTCAAAAACAAGTTTCACACCAACTTTGTTTAACAAGGCTCCAGACACTAGGTTTCTACGCAAAGTAGGGACATACAAAACATTATGAAGAGCAAGAGTTTTCCCAGAGGTAAGTTTAAGAAAGACCTTGCCTTTTCCTGTGATCAGCGCAGAGGAAGAGTTACCCATGTAAACCTTTTCACCATCAGCCACATCTTCAAATTCAGCGAACAGATCCTTGTTGGCACAGAGATGTCTTGATGCTCCTGTGTCCAGAATCCAGTCACTCGCGTTCGCCACAAGATTGGCCTCTACCACCACTGCAACAATAATATCATCATCTGATTCAGCAAGGTTGGCTTGAGCGGCATGACCAGCTTTCTTTTGAGGACACTGGAATGCTTTGTGACCCGTCTGCCCACACACATAGCATACCACGTTTGGATTCGGCTTGAAGATCTTGGGAACTGGTTTGGTAGAGTTTCCTTGATTTTTTCCCTTGGCACCCTGACCTTTCCCTTTTTGACCTTTGCCCTGACCCTGACTCTGACCCATCTTATTCTTACCCTTATTATTGCCATGAGATGGACCTCCAGCTTCAACAAGGTTGGCTTTGGTAGAGACAGACGACAACAGGACAGACCTATCCTTGAGGCGATTAGCTTCCTCGGTCCTCATATGACTTATGAGCTCTTGAAGCGACAAATCCTTTTTCTTGTGTTTTAGGTGGTTTCTATAATCACTCCACGACGCAGGGAATTTCTCTAACAACACATTAGCTAAAAAGACCTCGTCAAGTTTCATACCCTCATTTGTAACATCAGCACACAAGTTTTCATACACATGAACTTGTTCCATAATCGGTTTGTCATCTACAATATGAAACCCGAGCCACTGACCCACCACATATTTCTTTTTGTCCGCATCATCGGCCCCATACTTCTTATCTAAAGACTCCCAAATGGTTTTAGCAGACTTGTGGACCATGAACAAGTCAAAAAGGGTGTTGGTCATGTGATTAAGAAGATGATATCTAACTGTCTTATTATCCTTGTCATATTTTTTAACCTTTTCCTCATTGGATTTAATCGTGGCGGCGGAAGGTGGTGTGGCCGCGGTGGACGCAACAATCAAAACAGGTTTATCTTCAAAAAGAACATAATCAATTTCTAATTGTTCGAAAAACATTAGAAGTTTTTGAGCCCACCTCTTATAATTCAATCCATCAAGAGGTTCAAGTTTCGATAAATCAGCAGCGAACTTGGCAGACACAACAGCCATATTATTTTATTGTTTTTCCCGACGAGACACAGAAATAGTAATATAGTTTTCAAATTGTTGGAAGCGAGAAACAGCAATAAAAACCGAAAGAACGACTGAACCGAGACAACAAAGAGCAGAGGATAAGAAAGACAATAAAACCGAAAGTAGTAGATGCAGCAGCAGACCGAGACAGCAGCAGCAGTATACCGAAGGCGACAGTAACCGAAGGCAACAATCGAGCAGGCAACGAAACGGAGATTGTGAACTTGGAACGACAATGAGGAGCAGGATTCAAAACCGAAGGCGACAGTAACCGAAGGCAACAATCGAGCAGGCAACGAAACGGAGATTGTGAACTTGGAACGACAATGAGGAGCAGGATTCAAAAACGTAATCAACCCTATTAATGGCCAGAATAATAGCCATAATTGACTGGATAAGGCTACACCAAATACTGAACCTGGACACACTGCTCCTCCCACCAAATACTGAACCGCGTGCGTGTGTGTTGAACAAGCCCAACCCACAACACTCACCATAAAAGGCCCACTATCTCATAAAAGGCCCACTCACCATAAAAAGCCCAACCCACAATATTATTTTATTGTTTTTCCCGACGAGACACAGAAATAGTAATATAGTTTTCAAATTGTTGGAAGCGAGAAACAACAATAAAAACCGAAAGAACGACTGAAGCGAGACAACAAAGAGCAGAGGATAAGAAAGACAATAAAACCGAAAGTAGTAGATGCAGCAGCAGTATACCGAAACGTAATCAACCCTATTAATGGCCAGAATAATAGCCATAATTGACTGGATAAGGCTACACCAAATACTGAACCTGGACACACTGCTCCTCCCACCAAATACTAAACCGCGTGCGTGTGTGTTGAACAAGCCCAACCCACAACACTCACCATAAAAGGCCCACTATCTCATAACTTGAAGACCAAAGGAAAAGAGAGCCTTATAAGGAACAAACAAGTTCCTTCCTTCACCAATGTGGGATAACAAAAAGAAGAGAAAAGCAAAACACTACTTCTTGCCATCAACCAACAACCTCGACGAGTATCTCTATTCACTAAAACAAAATCCAACAAAAACGGTATTATTTGATGTTTAAGTACTCCCTCTATTCATATCCAAAGGATGTGTTTGGATTTTCAATTCTTCATCATCATCGAGACGCGTTTTACGCTGTCAATATCTTTCTTAATAGAAATTTACCTTTAGATTTAAACGAAAGAGTATTATCATTCTTCATTGTTTTGTTCCAATTAGACCCTTCTGTCATTCTTCATTCATTTCATTCACTTTATTAATCTTTCCATTAAAGATAAAATATTAGAGTACTCTTCTTCAACATTAACAACGGTACTTTCCCTTCTTGTTCAGGTTACTTCATCTTATTCACAGTAATTTTTTTCCCTCTCTTATTCTCGTCTTTACCAATAATTACGCATATCAATTAGTCTCATGTGAACAGTGAACCTGATGTTGAAGACACTTTCATGAATTTTTAAGCAAATCATAAATTTACAAGAAAGTCATCAATTAAAAAAAAAACAAATCAGATTATGTAAGTGTTTAAATGAGTGACTTGCTTACACAATTAAAGTAAAATTCGATTCAACAAAGCTTCTTTAGTGAGGAAATCAATTTAGGGACCATAATATTTTGAGATAAATCATTCAAAAATTGACATGGTTTTGGGTTTGTATTTGGGGATTTTCAATTTAGGGTTCTTAATTGGGGACAAAAAAAGTTTTAAGTAATGAAGGATTATTAGATTAATTTTTCATAGTCTTTTTTTTTACGGAAATAATCCGTATGATTAAGGTATAGAATTTAACATAATTAAGATAACTAGGTACGAGAATAAATTTGTAAAGAAAAAAATATTTGAGATATAAAATTTGAAAATCAGAGTTATTATATGATTTCCTATTAAAATCGCCACTGATCAATTAACCCTTTAACACCAAATAATTGATGGGTCAATATTGTAATTTTTGAGTCATCTTATATCCGATGGTAGAAGACTAGAAGTGGCAATTGAGTCACTTGGGTGGTTTGGGTCGAGTCAAGGCGGTTCAAATCATATCGGTTCGGGTTATATCGGGTTAGTATACTCTTCCGAGTTGAGTCTGGTTCGGGTCCGATCGTTTTCGAGTCAACTGATATGTTGGGTCACATTGGATTTAGGTCGGATCATTATGGGACTAGTTAATACAGTACATCATATTGCTTCAATATTTTCCAATATGTATCAAGTTATTCCCTAAATCACTTTCATTTAATAGATCTTTAAGTTTAATGTTCCGTAATAGTCTGATCGTCAATCTTATTGAGTCGGGTTCAAATTGGGTTCGGTTCACTGGTCATCGGGTTGTATCAATTAACGGGTCACAAACGAGTCTTGTCGGGTCTGTTTCGCGTCGTTAAATTTTCAGGTTCTATCGAGTCGGATATCGGGTGGCTCATTTGCTCACGCATTTTCTCTTCTAAGCCTTTTTTTTTTTTTGATGAACGAGGGAACCCGCAGCCGCTACCTTTTTGGTGCGCTCTGGGTAAACCCTCGGTGTACGCATAGCCTGCAAACCACGTACACCAAGGTAAACCGTCCGTGGGCGACAGACTCGAAATCTAGAAGGCATAGTCTCAAGCCATACAACTCCCACAAGTTCGCGTTTGCAGGGGCTTGAACCTGAGACCCTTGGGCCAATGACCACAAGTTTTAACCACTAGGCAACACCCTTATGGGCCTTCTAAGCCTTTTTAGTTTTTACCGTCTTTCACATTTTTGTCGTCGGGTAACGAAATCAGCTTACCGCCTAAACTGTTGACTTTTCAACACTTCAGAGTTCAGAGAGTTACGACCCGGAGTTGTGGTGTGGAGAGCAGTAGAGTGTAGACTAAAGACTAAAGACTAAACAAAGACTACCAGAAGTTTTGGGTCATGTAATGTAAATATCAACACAGCCAAATTTTCTATAGTAGTACCAGTATATGTATGTATTTTAAATGGCTACGTAACCTACGTTTGCTCACGCATTTTCTCTTCTAAGCCTTATCCTGCTGATTCATCTATCTTCCGGTAAGTAGGCATTTATTAGTCATCAAATAAACTTCCTCTCTATTTATAATATCATGATGATTCATGTGAATTTGGCTGACACCAGGAAATGGCAAAACATTAACGATAACGAACAACTGCAGCTACACGGTATGGCCGATTGTAGCAGTTGGAATCAACCCAACAGTAATGTCGGACTCTGGACTTATTCTCCGGGAGGGCGAGTCCAGTGTCGTGCATGTTCCAGATGATTGGAATGGTCGGGCGTGGGGCCGCACTCTTTGCTCAACTGATAAGTTAACTGGCAATTTCTCGTGCAAGACCGGAGGCTGTGGCGGCAGTGATAATATCAAGTGCACCTATTATTCTGTACCTCCTATCACTTTAGCTGAGTTTGCTTTCAACCAATCTGATAACTACGACTTGTACGACGTTAGTGTATTACACGAATATAACCTCCCTCTGCTGGTTGCTCCATATGTAGAAAGTGGGCCTGCGTGTGAGGTCGCTGGGTGCGTGTTCGACCTTCAAAAGTCTTGCCTTGCTGAGCTCACTGTGGTTAGCAATGGTAGCATTATTGCG
Source organism: Agrostemma githago (assembly GCA_958450325.1). Lineage (NCBI taxonomy): Eukaryota > Viridiplantae > Streptophyta > Magnoliopsida > Caryophyllales > Caryophyllaceae > Agrostemma > Agrostemma githago. The sequence continues at coordinate 71,250,170 of OY288247.1, read as the reverse complement.
TGTAATAACCCCTGTACAGACCAGTTTTGCTGCAAGAATGCGACTTATTGTCAGGATTCCAACTCTTCCTTGTCATCATTCATTTTCAAACAACAATGTCCCCGAGCTGCTTCTAGCTACGATCGTGACGATGCTACTTTCAACCTTAAGTGCGATGCTTCGAGGGTGTCTTCATATAACATCACACTCTGCCCCTCTCCTGCTATGTCCGGTGCTTGTTCGCCTCTCCTCAATTGATTTTTTTTTTCATCTTCCGTTTATGCTCACAGATGTCTTAATATAATTTAATGTGAGTCTTTTGGAATTTGAGATACATGATCAAGACTAATTCAGTTTCTTTCACAAATCTGTTGCAAATTCTTTGGATGTGCACCTTAATCCTGGAAGACTATTGTCCGTACCTTATTCACAAGCATTAGCACCGGCATTGGGACCAGAAGCAGACGCATCATTGCCAAAGGTGGTGTCACCAGCTCCATCGTCACCAACTACTACCTCGACAAAGAAGCCTACACACCCAAATTTATCTAGTAAGTTATTGCGCTATACTCCGTTTGTCAGCTAGTCGAGAGCCTGATATAAGTTTGCACCCCATAACTACCTTCTAATGTTAATGATTCAAGTTACTTATAGGCAATACAAGTAAAAGGTGCGTACAGTAACGTAATCAGCTTACCAGAGTTACCACCCAAACTGTGAAAGAGTAAACAAAGGCTACCAAAAGTTTTGGTTCATGTAAATAAATAAAATATTAACACAACCAAATGTTTTAATAAACTTCCTCCCTAAGTAAGAAATTATTTGGTTGATTTCTAGAGAGATTAGGAAAGGTCGATCTTTGTCGTTCTTCAGAGTTCATTTTGATTTCTAGAGAGAATTGTCTATTTTGATGGATTTCGCCGGCCCATTTAATTAGATTTGATGGATTTATTTAGCGAGTTTTATCTCTTTATGAGATCATTTTTATTTCATATATTTAAAATGTACTTAATACTTTATTTAAATTTTGTCCAGCCAATTAAGATGTCATTTGGCCTAGTTTTTTGAGTAGCTTTTACTTCTTAAAAAACTTCTACTTGACCAATGCAAACACTTATTTTTTGTAAGCTAAAAACTACTTCCTCGAGATATTATTTTTACCTCATTTCACTAAAATATTTTCTATAAATATTGAGGTAATGAGGCAAAAAAATAGTGTCTGGAGAAGTATTTTTTAAAAACTCAAAATGAGATTTTAACCCACAAAAGTACAAGTATCGAAGTGATGTTTCTACTTCTATTTATACTTTAAAGTATTCTGATGCTTAAATAACAAATTTATACGAGCTTCGGTCACAATTTATTGCCCCATAGTCTTTGCACATAAAATAAGAAGACCAATGTAAAATGTTAAAGAAATCAATGGTGGACCTAAATGCCTAATAAACAAAATATCATTAGTTGAGTGTATGTAACAACCGGATTTTCGATGACTTAAATTAATAGATAATGCGGAAAGTTATATCTAAGTCATTTAATTAAATTTATATCAGAGTGTAAATAAATTCGGATAGCTACGGATCCTTACAATAAACGACTATTAATTAAATAATCTTGATTTACTTAGTACAAAATATAAATTTCATTTTTAAACTAAACATATTATTAAAATCTCTCGCTTGATTCCCTGACGTCTTAGACCTGTAAAAAAAATAAAACAGTGGACGTTGAACGAGACAGCAACCAATCTGTTTATCTAACATCACCTCATACACATAAAGACCATGTGAATAACAAATAATATGCTTACAAAAATATTAAAGGATATCACGTAACAGATAGTTTCCTTTAATTCAATTAATCAACATGTGAGGTGATGAAAACGATAAAGTTTAAAATATGGGACATTGGCAGCCATTTGATTTTTAAATCATTTTTCACGTAAACAGAGAATAAACACACGAGTCGTGGCTCCTAGTATCACCGCTACACCCTATTGGCTTGCATCTCACCAATAGAAGTAACTGTGTTACTGACTCGTAGACCGAACCGATCTTATGTGGTTTACATCTCACCCATAAGGCTCAATTGGGCCCGAACTTCTATTATATTATACGTTTATTCAAACGGGGCTCTGGGCTGAAATGAAAGCTGATGATTACATTCTCTGCATCACCAAGAGGGAACCCGCAGTTTTCAGAATCCTGTTCTGCCCTACTACCTAGGTGGTAATATTGATTAAGTACTTGTCTATATATGTGCACATAACCTACGCAGACTCTTGAACCACAGCTCTCACTACCGTAGGACGACTACCTTAAACACTAGGTCGGCTCTCGGACCGCAGCCTCCGAGTCTGCTTTTCATTACAAGTGCAGTCGAAACACCACGCATGGTAGAATCCAACACAAGCTATTCGTCCCAGACTCGCATCGTAAACTTTATATAAAAGTCGCCCTGAACAAGTAGTATTTTATTTGGTGATCTTCATAATTGGTCGGACTCATTTGAAACAGTCAAATCCTCAAATACTGTGACTACCTTATACTTTAATCCTCAAGTGTCACCCGAAACATTAATTATATCCCAAATGTCGTATAACTTATTTTTAAAATAGTAATTTCTTTAAAAGAAATTTTATATAAAAATAAAAATTAGAGTATAATATAATATTATTTTAAAATTTATAGTTTCTGAAAAATATAGAAGTTTCTGAAAAATATAAATTAAGTCGTACTTAGTCGATTTACAAAATTTGTCGTAAAAATCTTTTTTAAAAATAGTTATAAATGTCGTGTAAAAATTTCGGAATAAAACAAATCCATTTATTTTTAGAAAAATGAAATTTATAAATTTGTATCTATATAAAATACTAAGTGAAGTTTTATTAAAATAAGATTTTGTAACTAATCCACTCCATTTTTATAATATATAAACAAATGTGAAAGTACTAAAGAAAATTAAATATGACCAAAATTACAATTATATGAAATACATACAAAATATAAAGTACATAGAATAAATGTATAGAGCAAATAGAATTAAATAAATAAATAAAATGATATAAGTAGATTTTATTATTTTAAGTTCTTTTATCTATTTTCTCATTTTTCATATAAACAGAAATGTAAAGGTGATAAATAAATAAATTAAACAAGTGATAATTTAGTCGAGTTGAATTTAGTCATAAGAAAATATCACGTAACATTTTTATATATACATAAGTAATTTAGTCATACAAATAAGCCTAAATATTTAAATAAGCAATTTATTAAGTTAGTAACATAATATACTTATATATACAAAATGTTATTAGAAGAAAAGTTTGGTTACCTTAATAGCTATTACGGAGTATTTATTAACGTTATTAAGAATTAAAGGTCGTCAGGTCAATAATATGGTCTACGTTAGAAAAGTCGTCTCCTTCCTCCTTTAAAGAAATTTTCGAGTCAAAATGATTTGACCCAAATACGGTACTAAAAAAGTGATTCCGTCAAATACTGGATAACTCCTCATTCCCGATGCTCCAATTATATAGAAGGACGAGGGAGTAAATATATAATACGGAGAGTACGTAGGGAAGCAATAGTAATTGTGAGTGAGATATTGAGTTGGAGCAGTAGTAACATATACTCCCTCCATTTCAACCATTTGTATACGTTTACTTTATGCACGTATGTCGATACTCGTTTTATTTTGTCAATATCTTTAATTACGTGTTACTAAAAATTATAAAAATTGATATTCATAATGAATTTTATTAAACGGTTTAAACAAGATCTCACGTGAATATCTTTTATCTTATATATTAGAAGTTATATTGAAGATTCTCATCACTTATAAATAGTGTTAGAAAAGCAAATGTATACAATTTGTTGGAACGGAGGAGTATATATATTAATATATATATAGTGTAGTAGTGTAATGTACTCCGTATGTGTCAGTGTATGAGGATAGATAGTAGGTAGGAAGTGTAGTACTCCGTAATACTAGTGGCAAATGTAGGTATAGGTGTAGTTTGATACTGCTGTAAATATAGGTAGTATGAATCATGCGTGAGATGTCAATTAGGAGACCCAAGTTTCCGAGTTCCGGTCTGTTTCTCGTACAAATGTCTTTCTTTCTTAAAATGTTGAAATATAAGATTACGGAATTAAAATAATGGAAACTGTAAAATTTATTTTTAAAAAGGAATTTGTGATACGGTAAGTAAAATAGACGATAAATAGTAATATGAGACAATAGTTTATAAGAAATTATTATTTTAAGAATTCAATAAATTATTTTTAAATTTTTATGAGACGAGAAAATGTCGAAACGACAGGTCAATATAAAAAATATTTTCGAGTTTTAAACTTTATTTAACGAAAGATAAAATTTTTAATAATTCGATAAATAAATTTTTATGTTTTTTTTAACGGAATAATTTATTATTTAATGAAAATAAAATATTTTATTCACAAAAATAATTTTTAAAGCGTTAAACTTGGTTTAAATAAATGTTTAAAATTTTAACGTCATTTGAAAAATACGGGGTGTTAGTGTGTTACAGTGTAAAATGGAAATGTTAATTCAACGACAAATCTTGTAAATAAAAGATAGTATAAACAAGTATAATTTGGTAATTTGAGTATGATATAAAACGAAAGTGGAAAATTGGGGCAAAAAATAATAACCTACTCCGTGCCAAATAAGGAAAGCGGGGCGAAAAACAGTGATGGGATAGAGTATGTTGTAGAACATTTTAATAAAATAAAATAAATAATTCTTCATTCATGTTTGTGTATTCTCTACAAATAGAGATCCATTTCAATACACTCTTAATACATACTCCCTCCGTTCCAATGAATTGTTTGTCTTTTCTTTTGTCACCAAGGTTAAGGGAACCAATGAGAAAGTGACATGTAGAGCAAAACTCATGAGAATAATCAAATTGCATATAAAAAACATTCTTAAAATAGAAAGGCAAACAATTCATTGAAACGCCCCAATATGGAATAGGCAAACAATTCATTGGGACGGAGGGAGTAGTATTTTTCATTTTCTCAATTATTTTTAAAAAAAATAGTTTTATAAAACGATAACAAAACGACTGCTTTCGAGAAATAGCTACTTGTGACCTTTTGAAAAGGAAAAACTCGTTTGCATAAGCGTGACCAAACCGCACCTAAATTATTTCAAAATTTCAATTTATACCAAATACTGAGAGGTCAATATTTTAACTTTTGACTTATCTTGTACTCTTCTCGCTCCGATCATTTGTTGTCCTTCGGTTAAAATAATCCCCACAAATAATATAAAAAGACAATAAATGATCGAGACGGTGAGACTGTCCAGTATAGAGCTGACAAGCCCGACCCGACCCGAAACCCGAGTAAAATTGACCCGATCTGACCCGAAAATGTAGTGACATGACCCGACCCGATGATGACCCGTAACTCGATACAACCCGCTTTAGGCCGACCCGAACCCGGACCCGACCCAACTCGAGACGACCCGTAACCCGAAATGACCCGATAAATTATCTGACCCGACCCGACTCGACCCGAAAGCTGACCCGACCCGAAAGCTGACTGATGTGATCCAATGAAGATAAAAAATAATTTTAAATTAAAATATTATTTAGTCTTGTACTCCAGATATTCTTAATTATACATCGCTAAAAAAATAAATAAATAACTTTTAAATATTAAATAAAAATTGTTTTAAAATGTATTAATCACACTAAGTCAACTCACTAATTATTGATCCAACAAGACATGACTCGATCCGATCCTGATCCGACCCAAACTCGACCTGACTCGTCCAATTTCCACTCCAAGACATATTTTATAAAATTCATCGTTCGTAGTATTTACGGTTTTAATCTTAATCACAACTTATTTTTGTTACATACGTTATTTTTGTTACATATGGTTTTTATATAAAATATTCCGTGTCTACCAAAACTATTGAAAAACACAAGAAAAATTGGAAATAATTTGTATCAAATGATATAGTCATATGCTACATAGATAATAAACAACCAAATTCTTGTAATAAATGATAAATAATCAAAAAAAATAAACCGTAGGATGAATTGATGTTTTAAACTAGACCAGGCTGAACAAAATCTAGTCTGACCCGAACATGACCCGACCCGATAGTGACCCGAACCCGACCCAAACCCGGATGACCCGACATCGCTACCCGAATGACCCGACCCAAACCCGACACAAAAGTTGACCCGACTAACCCGACCCGTAAGTGACCCGAAACTGACCCGAACCAGACCTGACGACAGTCATGACCCGATAATGACCCAACCCGATATGACCTGACCCAAACCCGACCCGCCAACCCGATTGCCCCTCTAGTCCAGTATGACACTTAACAACTTTATTGGGCTATTATATATTTACGGTAAGTTATACAATATGTTCTAGTTTATGGGAAAAGCCCACACTTGTATTAGGATATATACATTCCTATATTCTTCCTTAGAAATAAGAAAAGATTACGGATTCATATCAGAATATGGTATCAGAGCCCTCCAAACCAAAACCCTAATTACAATCTACACTTTTGGACGCCATGGTCGACGGCGAGAAGGAGATGACGCCTCCAGTAAAAATTGAACACAACTCTCCATATTATCTTGGTGCACATGATTGTCCCGGTGATTACATCACATCGGTGCGACTTAAACTAAATAACTATGAAGATTGGGCTCATGCTTTGGAAGTCTCGCTTCGGGCACGACAAAAATTCGGGTTCCTTGACGGAACCATCAAGTCTCCTGTTCTCCCTTGTACCAAGGAAGATTGGGATGCTATACAGTTTATGCTCCTATCATGGCTCACAAACACGATTGATGACGAGGTAAAGCTTCTTCTTCCCAACTACAAAAATCCAAAAATTCTATGGGATGATTTAAGAGAACGATTCAGTCTCATAAATGGTCCCCGTATACAGCAACTCAAGTCTGAATTAAATGAATGTCGACAAACGAAAACAATGACGGTTGCTATATATTACGGGAAATTGAGTGCTCTTTGGGATGAACTAGATAAACACGAGCCTCTTATTTCTTGTTCATGTGGAAAGTGTGAATGTGGAGTAGGAAAAAAACACTCTTCTCGACGCGAGGAGGACCGATTGCATCAGTTTCTCCTCGGCCTCCTCCTTGTTGAATATGGGTCAATACGATCTGTTTTGTTGGCTCAAGAACCTCTACCCACGCTAAATCGAGCTTTTCAGACCATCTCTCAAGAGGAACGGGTCCAAGGGATTGACAAGGCAAAGGACACCGTTGTGGAAGCTACGGGATTTGCGGTTCGTAATGCGGCTCGTGGACCGTCGCGTTCTCTAGAAATGCGTCCGACTCAATTTCTTACGAAGGCTGAAAAATGTTCCTTATTCTGTACTCATTGCAAAAAAAATGGGCACGACATAACCATGTGTTTTGAGCTTATGGACGAGGTCCCGGAGTGGTGATATGAGTTAAAGCGAGCAAAATCTACAAATAATGGAGGTCGGAATAGCAAACACTCTCCAAGGGGAGGAACAACTGGTGGTGGTGTCTCACGGGCCAACACGGTTGATGCGGTCCCTCCACCAGATGAACGAAGCAGTCATGTTACAGTCTACAGTACACCTCCTTCGCGCCTCTCTGGTAAGTGGATAATAGACACGTGATGCTCGCATCACGTGACGGGTACTCGTGATACTCTCGACACTGTATGAGGTGTCACCCCGCACAATCAGACTTCCTGATGGACAAATTGTCCAAGCTCATATGATTAGCCGTGCCACTCTCACGGCCCGTCTCACCCTCGACTCTGTGTTATTTGTTCCGGAACTCACTTGTAACCTAATCTCTGCATCCCAGTTGTGTGATGCCATTAAGTGTGAATTCCTCACTAATTCTATGTTTTGTACTATACAGGACCCTACAACGAGAACGGTGATTGGCACGGGTGACCGGTTAGATGGACTATATTACCTGCGAAGTGACTCAGATGCGACAATTAACTATGTAGAGCCATCCTCTTCCTCTGTTCTTTGGCATGCTCGGCTGGGGCACCCATCGGAAAAAATAATTAAGTTTTTGCCGTTTCCTACGACTATGAATAAGGCTATGTCTCAGCCATGTGAGGTCTGTCATCGGGCCAAACAAGTACGCGATAGTTTTCCGTTGAGTTCTAGTACAAGTAGTAGAATTTTTGAGTTAGTTCATTGTGACCTATGGGGTCCTTATGACCCTCCAGCTAGCTGTGGAGGTCGTTATTTCCTTACTATTGTTGACGATTTGTCTCGTGCTGTGTGGGTTTATTTTTAAAATAATAAAAAGGATGTCTACTCAAATTTTATGAATTTCGTTGCAATGATTAAGACTCAATTTAGTACTTATATAAAGATGGTCCGTAGCGACAACGGGACGGAATTTAATTGTCACAAACCATTTTTCTGTGAGAATGGAATTTGATGGGGGTCGGTAGCCTCCAGTGGGTCGCCCGCCATTTGGGTCCCAGGATGGCCCGACCCAGGAGCGAAGAGGGGCCTGTCCCGGCAGGCCATTAAGCGAGGAGTCGTCACTCCAACGCACCCACCTGCCCGGCAGGGCATTACCGCCCGCCGAGCAGGGCAACCAAGACCCCCTGCCTTCTGGTTCTTAGGTGTTCGCATGCCCAGCAGGGGCAGGGGAAACCAGGGGCCCTCCCGTCATTTTGCCTAAGGTAAAGGGGAATGAGTGGATGAGGTGAAGCCACTTGTCACCCCCTCGTCCACCCCTTCTCCCACTCTCTCTCCTCCTTCCTCTCTCTTGTGGGAAGGTATAAATACTCTTCCATTTCCCACAAGAAAGGGGTTGGAATTCTCTCTCTAGACTCTCACTCGATAAACGCCACCTAGTTCCTCACGAACTAGGTTCCTAAAGGCCGATCACGAACTGACTTAGGCATCGGAGAGGGTTCACCCGGACACCTCCGGGGCCCTGTGCGTTCCTTGTGCAGGGACAGACCATCTCCGCCGGGGAAGTTCGACCATCGGAGTGAGGAAAATGGGAGATCAAAGAAAGGCTAGCATCGATCACTTTGAACTTCAATTACATTTGTTAAGATCCGGACTCAAAGTCGGGTTTAATTGTTTTCATACCGGAACAATTTGGCGCCGTCTGTGGGGAGGAATCTGGTTGTACCCACGAAATCAACCACAAAAATCAACCACAATCAATCACAAACAAAAATGCCTGAAATCGTAGAGGCAAGCTCCGGGGCGGGTCCGACGGTACCACCGGTGATCCCCCCATATGGAATGTCTGCACCTGGGAGAACGCCCGCTGCAACAATCCCAGGGGTGGGACGTACTAGCCTTCGTGAGACGCCTGAGGAAGGCGCCACAGTCACAGCTGGGCAGGTTGGCCATCAGGGGCCTAATTTAAACCTCACCCCTGCCGAGGTTCTGCAAACTGCAGCCTTCTTCTCAGCGATGCTTAATCAGGAGTTCACTCAAGAGGACTTGGTTGGCAGGATTGCTACTACTCCCAGGCAGCTTCACTTTGAGAGTGGAGAGGGCGCCAGAGGTACAAAGCGAACCGCCGCCAGGAACATCCAACGGAAAGCGCTGAAGGTGGCTTAAGGGTACCAGCAAGCCCAGAAACGCATTACCAGCAATCAGGAGCAGCCAGCTCAACAACAAGCGTTCTCCATACACACTACGGAGTCCACGGCTGCCAGGGAAAAAATGGGTCTATCTCAGGGCCTTCAAGACCGAATGAAACATAAAGAGCCTGCATCTAAACGTCTGGGAGAGAAGCAGGGCGGAGTCTTCTCCAGGTTGACGCCAGCAGCAGAGGAGCAGCCAGCTCCAGGGCTATCTCAAAGCCTGCAATCCAGGCTCAACCGGGGGCGACCACTCGAGTCAAGGCATCGCCAAGGCGACAACCTTGACCAGCCCCAGAGAAAGAGAACCAGACATCTCACCCCTGATAGGGAGGATGAGGCTATAAGCAGGCTGCCGCCAAGGCACCGCTCCCCCAGTGCAAGGAAACCGACCCCTGGAAAATGGGATGACCACGGTTACCGGTCACGATTGGTAGGCAGGCCCACCAAAACACCACTCCACCCTGACGTGCAGGAGTACCCCATCCCAAAGATTAAAATGCCCTCCGTCAAATTCGACGGGACTTCAGACCCAGAAGATCATTTGGCAGCCTTTGAAAGTCACATGGGCATGTACGACGTAGACGACGCAGTCTGGTGCAAAGTCTTTCCAACTACCCTGGTTGGGTTAGCACAGGGATGGTTCAGGGATCTTCGTCAGGGGTCGATCAGTTTCTTCATAGAGCTAGCCGAAGCTTTCCTAGAACAATATGCAGGAAACAAGAGGCGTCGACTCACTCGGTTTGACCTGATGACCCTGAAGCAAAAGAAGGGGGAAAGTGTTAGAGAGTACCTAAAGAGATTTGACCTGTCCTACCAGCAGGTCAGGGAGATCGACGACTCAACGGCTGCATACGCTCTGACCATCTCACTGCTCCCAAGGGAGATGAAGAATTAGACGATCAGAGCTCAGCCTGAGACCCTGGCTAAAGCCAGAAAAATTGCCTAGGGCTTCATATTGCAGGAAGAATTCCACAGCCTGCCGGACACCCCCGCAGGGCCAACCAGGCCGCAGGGGGGACCGCATGGTGGACGTGGCAAGAACGAGCAGAACAGACAGAAAGATGAGGGGGGAGATACCCCAAGAAAAGAACGCACAACGTACCAACCCAGATTCGATAGCTACACAGCCCTTAACAAGTCCAGGGCAGAGATTTTCGAACTGGAGAAAGAGACGGCTAAATGGAATCGCCCCAATAAGCCTCGCAGCCCAAAAGGAGATTCGAATTTTTTTTGCACATTCCACGATTGTGTGGGGCACACCACCGAGGAATGCCGCCACCTGAAAGACGAAATGGAGAAGCTTATCAGGAATGGCTGGCTGAGCAATTACGCAGCAAGAAACAAAGGCCAGAAAGACGTAGCAGATAAGCCTGAAGGCTCGGCGCAGACTCGCATGATAATCCATGTGATATCAGGGGATGCAGAGGGCCAAGCAAGCAGGAGAAGCCAAAAGAGGCAAATCCGAGAATTGTGAAATCAAATCTACTATGCTGAGAAGGCAGGGAGTCCCAAGGGCACGACCATGAGCATCACCCCCGAGGATGCAGGGCGGGTAGTATACCCCCCACAGTGACCCTCTGGTACTGTCCCTGAAAATCAGCAACCACATCGTAAAAAGATGCATGGTAGATACATGAGCTTATACCAACTTACTGTACAAGGACGCGTTTGAGAGGATGAGCCTGGAAAAAAGGCACCTGAGGCCAGCCCCTGGATCCCTGTATGGGTTTAGCGGGGCAGGTGTACTCCCCATGGGTATCATTGACTTGCCGGTGACATTTGGGGAAGGAGCCTCCGCCAGAAATGTCAGGGCCTCATTTGTTGTAGTAGACGCGAGGTCTGCATACAACGCCCTGATAGGCAGAGCTACTTTGGACGAAATCGAAGCAGCCATATCAATCAGGGCTCTGACTGTAGCCTATGTAACAGATTTTGGCACGGAAGGGAAAATTCATGGGGACCAGGAATCAGCCAGACAGTGCTATTCTGTGGCCCTCCAAACCCATGAAACTGAAAGAAAAGGAAAAAGGAAAGCTGACAGTTCCCCCAGCTGGGAGGGTGAGATCCCAGCCAGACAACAGGCAGCTGACCACCTGGAACCTGGGGAGTAAAGTATGCTGGTGGACCTGGAACCTGGCAGACAAGTCCTCATAGGAGCTGATCTGGAGGCATCCTACCAGGTGGAATTAATCAGGGTCCTGAGAGATAACAGGGACGTGTTCGCCTACTCGGCAGACGAAATGCCGGGGGTCGACCCGGCTTATATCGTTCACAAGCTGAACGTAAATCCGGAGGCCCGCCCCGTCAAGCAAAAGAAAAGAAACATGTCCGCAGAGAAAGACCTAGCCATAAAGGAGGAGATAGAAAATCTTTTAAAAGCAGATTTCATTGAAATTTGTGATTACCCTGAATGGCTGGCAAATGTGGTAATGGTAAAGAAATCCTCAGGCGCATGGAGAATGTGCGTGGACTTCACGAATCTCAACAAGGCCTGCCCAAAAGACTGTTATCCCCTTCCCAGAATAGACCAGGTGGTAGACGCCACCAATGGGTACTCCACGCTAAGCTTTCTGGATGCCTTTTCAGGGTACCATCAGGTGTATTTGTGGCAGCCTGACAGGGTGAAATGTGCCTTCATCACCAGCCATGGCACTTATATGTACAAAATGATGCCATTTGGACTAAAGAACGCAGGCGCCACCTACCAGCGATTAGTAGACAAGGTTTTTGAAAAACAGAAGGGTAGAAATTTGGAGGCCTACGTCGACGATGCAATCGTAAAAAGCAAAGGGGACAAGGAACACTTGACAGACTTGCAAGAAACCTTCTCCTCCCTGCGCGCTTACAAGATGAAGCTCAACCCCAAGAAATGCATATTTGGAGTTCGCTCCGGAAAATTCCTGGGTTTTCTGGTCAGCGAAAGGGGAATAGACGCCAACCCTGAAAAGGTTTAGGTAGTCTTGGACCTTCCAGAACCGAAGACCATTAGAGATATCCAGCGCCTAACTGGCAGGATGGCTGCCCTGGCACGCTTCATCGCCAGGTCAGCGGACAAATCAACGTTGTTCTTCAAGGTCTTGAAAGGCAACAAACAGTTCAAGTGGGAAGATGAGCAAAGGGAAGCCTTTAGACAACTAAAGGAACATCTGAAAAAACTTCCTACCCTGGCAAGACCAGTGGCAGGGGAGAAACTTTTCCTTTACATCATTGTCACCAACTCGACAGTAAGTGCAGTTATCTTAAGAGAGGAAGCATGCTCTCAACAGCCCATATACTTCGTGAGTCATGCCCTGGGGGCAGCCGAGAAAAATTACCCTGTAGTTGAGAAGGCAGCATACGCAGTCGTCACTGCAGCCCGAAAGCTCAGACCTTACTTCGAAGCACACACTGTTGTAGTGCTAACAGATAAACCATTGAAAAAAGTCTTAGAAAAGTTTGAGAAATCAGGAAGGTTGCTGAAATGGGCCGTCGAGTTAAGCGGGCTTGGAATATCCTATCAACCCAGGGCAGCCATAAAAGCGCAAGCCCTCGCAGATTTCCTGGCCGAATGCTCCCATTCAGAGGAGGATGATCCCCCCACCGGAGAACGGGTAGTGTACACGGACGGATCTTCCACGACCAACGGTGCAGGGGCAGGGGTCGTGTTGACCAGCCCTGAAGGAACGGACTTTGAGCATGCTCTCAGGTTCACCTTCCCTGCATCCAACAACGAGGCCGAGTACGAGGCCGTCCTTGCGGGCATAAAATTGGCCACAGCAGCCGGGGCAGAGCGGGTAATTCTGGCGACAGACTCCCAGCTCATCGCCAACCAAATCAATGGAGAATATGAAGCAAGAGACCAAGCTATGGCCGCGTACTTGGAAAGGGTGAAGCAAGAGCTGTCAGGACTTAAGTCCTACGAAATCAGACAGATTCCCCGGTCCCAGAATAACCGGGTAGATGCCCTGTCAAAACTGGCCAGCTCCAGCTTACAAGACATACGAAGATCGGTCTGGGTGGACGTGGTCCAAGAAAAATATACCACCTCCTGCCAACCAGTCAGTGTCGTTGAAGAAGATGACCCTGAAAATTGGATGACTCCAATCATCCAATTCAAAAAACATGGAATCTTACCACTTGACCCCGCTCAAAAGAATAAAACACTGGCAAGGGCCGCATGGTTTGTACTAATAGGAGATTACCTGTACAAAAAGTCGTTTTCCTCACCCCTGCTCAAGTGTCTAAGGGCAAGGCAGGCGGAGGAAGTTCTAGACGACATTCATTCAGGAATCTGCGGGCATCACATAGAAGGAAGGTCCCTGGCACACAAAGCCCTGAGGGCAGGGTACTACTGGCCGACCCTGCTAGCAGACGCAAGGGATCTGACTCGAAAATGCAGAAAGTGCCAACTCTTTGCCCCGTCAATCCATGCTCCAGCCCAGGAGCTCATGCCAATCTTTTCCCCCATTCCTTTCGCTCAATGGGGAATGGACATACTGGGCCCCTTTACTGCAGCTACAGGAGGTCGGAAGTTCTTAATAGTAGGGATTGACTACTTTACAAAATTGATCGAAGCTGAAGCAGTCCCTAACATCACTGAACCTGCAGTTAGAAAAGTCATCTGGAGGAATATCGTAACCAGATTTGGCTTACCAAAGATGCTGGTGTTCGACCACGGAAAACAGTTTGACAATGACCCCCTGAGAGTCTGGCTGGAAGGACACGGAATAACAGTCGCCCACTCCGTTGTCTGCCACCCACAAACTAATGGGCAAGCTGAAGCTGCCAATAAGCAGATCCTGAATGGGTTAAAGAAAATGGTAGACGACCTCAAGGGCAGGTGGGCAGACGAATTGCCAAGTATTCTATGGTCAATCAGAACCACACGCAAGGAGTCTACAGGTCAGACACCCTTCGGCCTGGTCTGAGCAGAGGCCTTGCTACCCATAGAAGCCCGAATACCAACCCTGAGGTCCCAACAATATAATCGGGCAGATAACGAAGCATCAATGGCTGAAGCCTTGGACCTAGTCCACGAAGTCAGGGAGGAGGCCAGCATTAACATAGTTGTCTACCAGCAAAAAATGAGAAGGGTGTACAACAAAAGGGTAAATGAGAGAAGCTTCCAGGTGGGAGACTTAGTCCTAAGGAAAACGCAGGCGGTAGGGAAATCGCGTGAACATGGAAAGCTGAGCGCCAACTGGGAGGGCCCATACGAGGTAACCCAGATTAAGGAGCCAGGAACCTACAAGATCGCCGACCTTGAAGGCCAGGAGTTAGCTGCCCACTGGAACGCAGACACTTTAAAGAAGTACTATGTTTAAAAATAGGAAGCTAGATAGCTCTTTTTTACTTTTCAAAGAAAAACCGGCGGAGGACGGTCAAAACAGAAATGTCGACGACTCCGACCACAAATGATTGTAGCAAATCCCGAAGAAATGAAAAGTTTGCAGTCCATACTCGTTGTTTGTTCAAAATTTGCAGTTTTTTACACACAAACGAGCAGGGGGCAATAGGGGGAGGCCCCCCTGTTGCTGGAACCAAGGAAAATAGGCCCCCCAACAAAATTCTAGTCCCCCTACCTACCTCTGGGCAGACAGGGGGCAGGCCCCCTGGACTTCGAACAGAAGCCAGGGACAGGCCAGGCTTCGCACGCCAAAAACGAACAAGGACTGGGGGCAATCCCCCCAACCTTGTATAAAAAACGCCAAAAAACCCCTCCCTGCCTCTGGGCAGACAGGGGGCAGGCCCTCTGGACTTCGAACAGAAGCCAGGGACAGGCCAGGCTTCGCACGCCAAAAACGAACAAGGACTGGGGGCAATCCCCCCAACCTTGTATAAAAAACGCCAAGAAACCCCTCCCTACCTCTGGGCAGACAGGGGGCAGGCCCTCTGGACTTCAAACAGAAGCCAGGGTCAGGCCAGCCTTCGCACGCCAGAAACAAACAAGGACTGGGGGCAATCCCCCCAACCTTATATAAAAAAACATCAAAAACCCCTCCCTGCCTCTGGGCAGGCAGGGGGCAAGCCCCCTGAACTTCTAACGGAAGCCAGGGTCTGGCCGTATCTATGAAAAGGAAAAAGCAGACTGAAATAAAAGACATTCATAACAGATTTAAGTGTTTTTACAAAAAATATTAGAAAGATCCAAGAACAAAGGGACTAAAAATTACAAGACAGCCGGCCCATCAGAGCTCAGGCGCAAAAGTTAAAAGTTATCGAAGGATAAAAGCACAGCAAGATCAGTACAAGAAGAAGAGATGGTAAAACCCCTGCACATTAAACGTTGGAGGCATCCTTACTAGGACCAGCAGCCTCCTCAGCCGGCCTGCTAGCCCGAGCTTCGTTTTTGATAGAGTAAAGGCTTCTGAAGGCTTCCTCCTTGAAATCAGGGAACATCTCCCTGATTACTTCCATGACGAGTTTCAGCGAAGAGTTGGCCCCATCCTGAAAACTCGTATCCACCGCGATTTCGGTTTCCTCCAGGATGGTATCTTTCTCCTTTTGCCATTCTTCTCCTTTGACCTTCAGATCAGCCTGGGCCTGCTTAAGCTCTGAGTCAGCCTGGGATAAACGCTCCTCCAAGTCGACCGCCCTTCTTTTCGCATGCTCCATTTCAGCTAAGGACTTTTTTACCTGCTCCACCGCCAGCCTGCTCTCTTTCAAGTCCGCCTCCAGCTTTGACACTTCTCTCACAGTCTTCTCCCCTGAAGTTTTCATTGAGTCGCCTGACCCTTCACTTCCTCCATCTCACCCTCCTGCTTTGCCAACTTATCCTTCAAGTTGTTGATCAAAGCGACATCCCTCTCAACCATGGCCAGACGATCAGGAGGGGGAACCCCAGAAGTGACAACCAGCTCCTCATCGCTCAGGCGGCTAAGAGCCGCCAGCTCAGCAGAGGCTTGCAGCACCCTGGAGGTGCGCTGAATATACTGAATCACTTGGTGAGAGGTAGAAGTTACAGACTTAGTGAGGCGGTCTGCTAAGACGGCCCCAGAGTCTGATAGCAAGGCAGACACATCCACACTATCGCCAGCAGTATAGTGGAATTCCATGTTCTCCTCTGAGAAGAGGGTGCCTGGAATGTCACGGGCAGGGCGCTTAGGCTCAGGGGTCTCAACATCGGTCTACAGGTCAACCACATGGGTAGCCCCAGAGGGTTCCCTATCTCTTTT
Organism: Agrostemma githago; assembly: GCA_958450325.1. NCBI lineage: Eukaryota > Viridiplantae > Streptophyta > Magnoliopsida > Caryophyllales > Caryophyllaceae > Agrostemma > Agrostemma githago. The sequence goes on along the minus strand of OY288247.1, from coordinate 71,233,393 downwards.
TCTCCTGCATTCTAGGGGGACACTCTCCCCAGTTTCTTCAGAGTCAGTAGGGCGTGATCCCTGGGGAGTGTGAGTCCCAGCAGGGGAATCACCCCGCTTGCCGGCAGGGGAAGGGGTGGCCTCTGAGGTGACCTCCGCCTCTGCACCCTGAACATCGAAGGGAGGAGCCGTCGGCTTTGCAGGCGGCAGTCTTGGAGGAAGGGGGAGCCTTCGACTGGCTGAGAGACTCTTCACGAACCTCATTAGATTCTTCTCACCCTTCTTGTAGCTCGAAGGAAGGGAGGGGCGCTTTGAAACAATCAAGAAATCCTCGTTCAAGCCAAGTCTCCTTACCTCCTTCCTCGACCAGAGGCGAGAATTGGAATCTGCAGGGTAAAAGAATAACAAGTTAAGAAGAAACATAGAAAAACAGAGCAACAAGGCTGATGAAAATCCCCGAACTACCTTCTTCAAGGCCAGGAATCAGGCCCACGTGGCCCAAATAGTTATCCGTGGTAATGAGCTCTGCATGAGGGAGCCAGAAGCCAAGGCCGCAAACGCCGGACTTATCAGTAACAGCCACAAATTTCTTGATCACTTTCTCGTCCAGCCTGTTCAATTTTACCTCCAAGGCCTTCCCCCCAACGCCTGGATGGTACTCCTCACGAGTTTCCAGGCGAGTATGGTCGTGATTCCTAAAGTGCCTAGAAATCTTCCACCCAGAAGCGCTGTGTACATATAACAAATTGTTCTTCCAGTCTTTTAGACTGTTTAAGGCCGGCCAGACTAAAGTGTATCCCTTCTGCCTCTGAAGGGACCAGTATCCAGGGGAGCCATCCCCCTCCTGATGAGGACACCATCTGCAGCCCCACCATATAACGCAGGGCATCAATGGTGGGCCTCTCCCCATGGAAGATGCGGGTCCAGGTATAAGATATTAACGACCTGATCGTAGTAGCAGTTAACTGGGCTATGGCCACATTCATCCTCCTGAAGGCCTCCTCCGGGAAAGGGTGCAGGGGGAATCGCAGGCCGAACTCTAAACTTTTATGATAGACGGCTATGCAGCCGTCAGGGGGACAACATACTGAGTCTTTTTCCACTGGGATTACGATCGTATACCCCTCCCCGAAATTGTAAAAACCCTCAATGGCCTCAGTTGCGTTAAGTGCCAAAATTAAATCTCGATTTTTGGCTTTAGGGTAAGTCCTCAAAGGGATCTGGTACTTGACCTTATCTAGATAATATGTCCTCCCCTTCTCCCTGGGGACAAGGGGACCGGCTATTCTAGAGGGGTTTATCTCCATGGCCTCGTCGTCGAAATCAACGACATCAAAGGGGGCAGGTTCAGGGGAGTTGGCATCTTCTCTCCCAAAGTGATCCTCCCCAGTAGACATAACCCCAGAGGAGGAGGCGAGGTTAGCCCTACCCTCCTCCCCACCCTCCGTCCTCTCAAACGACGGATCGATAAATGTAAGAATACGAGCGCGAGACATCGATTCAGAAAGGGAAGATATGAAGAAATTAAAAAGAAAAAGGGTATAAGGGCAAGATTCTAACCTAGAAACAATGATCGCCGCTTGAAAATCCGAAGGGAGAAGCTCCTCAGTCTTAAGAAAAGTTCTCAACAATGGAAGAGTGAAGAGGGTTTTTTGAGTTCGAAAAATGTGAAAGAGGGAAATAGGGGGAGGAGAGAGACTTATATAAGCCCAGATAGCTGAAGGGTCGCCCCTCTGACAGTACCTCCCCAAGAACTACCCCACGTGTCGCATTTTGAACATCAACCGCCCACCTCTTCCCAAGAAGAGCCTCGAAAAGGCAAGGGGTGTCAGAGGATTGATCACCCGGTGACGTCATCCCCGCATTCATTCAAAAAAAAAAACAACAAAAACATAAACAAACAGCCTGATTTTTCATTCATTAAAAAAGGCCCAAGAATGGGCAAGTTACATTCAACACAAATAAAAAAAAATACAAAAAGAGACTGACTTTCTGGCTCAATTAACCAGCCTGCGAGCCCTGAGCAGACCTAGTCATCATCAGGGCTCGAGTAATTCCTTGGGCTGTGGTCATCCAGAGCTGACCCCCAGTCCCAATCATCTGAGTCCTTGAAAGGATCAGTAGGGAAGTCCTCCTCGCCACCACCGGAGGAGTAGCCTTGACCTTCACTATCCCCGGAATCACGACTACTGATATCCCAGTCCCTGTCGTAAAGGACCGTCCTGACATCATCACAGGAACCACAACCCGCCTTCTTCACAGGAGAAGAAGGGCCCGACTCAGGGGATGAGTTAAACTCAGGGCAGTTAGGAACGAACTGCTCTGGGTGTAGCCAGGAGAAGCACGTATAGCACCCCCGATCAAAACAGCCAGAGCAGCGCCTAATCATGGGCCCAGGTGGGGATGAGGATTGGATAGGACGCTTGCCTACCCTAACAGCTCTTCCTCTAACAGCTCTCCTCCGGGCATTCCGAGAAGAGCGAAGCCGAAGTCGCCTACTGCGGCGCAGGGCCAGGAAAGCTGCCCTGGGATATCTCAATCTCCAGAATCCTTTAAAGCGAAAAGTACCCACACGTACTCCACAACGAAGAATTGTTTTCTTAACCCAAGACATTGTTCTTGTAAGAAAAATGAAGCTAGAAGAAGAATTGAGGATAGAACGTGAAAGTGATGAGGATTAGAATTTATACAAAGATAAGACCCACCATTTATGGCACCCCAACCACTTCAGTAAAGAGAAGAACCAATCACTGAGAGGGCATGCTGCCCAAAAATCCTCTTTGCGAAAGAGGTAATCATGAGCTGAAAAACATTCCAACTCTTTGCATACCCAATGCAGTTGAGTATCTTTCCTCGGGAACATGCAACGCATTAAATGCTAAGGAGTCAACCTCCCATCCCAGAGATCACCTGCCAAGGAGAGCTCTGCTTCCCCTTAGCCGGCGAGGGCCAATTGATGGGGGTCAGTAGCCTGCAGTGAGTCGCCCGTCATTTGGGTCCCAGGATGGCCCGACCCAAGAGCGAAGAGGGGCCTGCCCCGGCAGGCCATTAAGCGAGGAGTCATCACTCCAAGGCACCCACCTGCCCGGCAGGGCATTACCGCCCGCCGAGCAGGGCAACCAAGACCTCCTGCCTTCTGGTTCTTAGGTGTTCGCATGCCCAGCAGGGGCAGGGGAAACCAGGGGCCCTCCCGTCATTTTGCCTAAGGTAAAGGGGAATGAGTGGATGAGGTGAAGCCACTTGTCACCCCCTCGTCCACCCCTTCTCCCACTCTCTCTCCTCCTTCCTCTCTCTTGTGGGAAGGTATAAATACTCTTCCATTTCCCACAAGAAAGGGGTTGGAATTCTCTCTCTAGACGCTCACTCGATAACCGCCACCTAGTTCCTCACGAACTGGGTTCCTAAAGGCCGATCACGAACTGACTTAGGCATCGGAGAGGGTTTCCCCGGACACCTCCGGGGCCCTGTGCGTTCCTTGTGCAGGAACAGACCATCTCCGCCGCCGGGGTAGTTCGACCATCGGAGTGAGGAGAAGGGGAGATCAAAGGAAGGCTAGCATCGATCACTTTGAACTTCAATTACATTTGTTAAGATCCGGACTCAAAGTCGGGTTTAATTGTTTCCATACCGAAACAGAATTATTTTTCAAACCCCATGTGTCGGTACCCCACAACAAAATGGTCGCGTTGAGCGCAAACATCGTCACATCCTTAATGTTGCTCGTGCTCTCCGATTCCAAGCGGGTTTACCAATACGATTTTGGGGCAAATGTGTGCTCACCTCAGCTCACCTAATAAACCGCACTCCCTCGAGTGTGCTCCACGGGAAAACTCCGTATGATGTCCTATTTGGTACGCCTCCCTCATACTCTGCCCTTCGTGTATTCGGGTCCTTATGGTTTGCTCATAACCAACATGCTAAGGGCGACAAATTTGCTAGTCGGAGTCGGAAATGTGTCTTCTTGGGTTATCCGTACGGAAATAAAGGTTGGTGCTTATTTGATTTGGATCGGGAAGAATTTTTTTGTTTCTCGAGATGTGAAATTTTATGAAGATGTTTTTCCATTTCTTGACCCGGTTGCTTCAAATGTCACTCCTGACCTCAATAGTAGGGAGTCGACCGAGAAACGTCATGTTATTGATACTACATGGGATGATTGGGATGAATCCCCTGCCTCCTCACCTATAATATATGAAAATGACGTTGAAGAACCAGAGGATGCTGATAATGCCCAAGATTCGACAAAGGATGATGCTAATGTCCATCCAAATACCCAACCTAGTACCCAACCTAGTGATCGAGGAATTGGGTCGCGGAAAACGGGTAAAAATACCCTCGACTTCCCTGCGAGACTTTGTGGTTGGAACTACTTTGAGCGGTAATAGTCCATCTAATGTCTCTCCGGTCGTCGTGTCAACATCGTCCTCAGGTACTCCTTATCCTATAGTGAATTTTATTAATTGTGCTAATTTTTCCGTGGAACATCGAACTTTCTTAGCGGCCATTTCTACTCATCAAGAACCTCGCAACTTTCAAGAGGCGATCCAAGATGAAGGTTGGCGGGCAGCTATGGAAGCTGAAATGCAGGCTCTTTTAAAAAAACGGAACATGGACCGTGGAGTTGTTGCCTCCCGGAAAGAAAGCTCTCGGAAGTAAGTGGCTCTATAAAATAAAATATAAGTCAGACTCGACAATTGAGAGACTCAAAGCTCGATTAGTGGTTTTCGGTAACCACCAAACGGAAGGTATTGATTACGATGAAACGTTTGCCCCCGTGGTTAAAATGAGCACGGTTCGCACCTTCCTTGCAGTAGCAGCTTCCAAAAATTGGTCCCTCCACCAAATGGATGTGCACAACGCGTTTCTACACGGAGAGCTAGATGAAGAAGTATATATGCGACTACCTCTCGGGTTTAATCCCACCACTCCAGGTACAGTTTATCGTCTGAGAAAAGCTTTATACGGGCTTAAACAAGCCCCTCGTTGTTGGTTTGCTAAGCTTCGTACTGCTTTAAAAGAGTATGGATTTAAACAATCCTATGCCGATTACTCACTCTTTGTTCTTATGAAAGGGTCAGTTCAATTGAATGTGCTTATTTTCGTTGATGATTTGATTATCTCTGCTAACGATGACACGACGTTGACCCAATTTAAAAACTACCTTTACTCGTGTTTTCATATGAAGGACCTCGGGGTCCTTAAGTATTTTCTTGGTCTTGAGGTGGCCCGGAATAAGAATGGAATTTTTCTGTGTCAGCGTAAGTATGCCCTTGATATTATCAAGGATGTGGGTTTGTTGGGTTGTGAACCGACGGCCACGCCGATGATCAAAAATCACGATCTGGGTAGGTCTGAAAGTGACGTCTTGCCTGACCCGGAACCGTATAGGCGACTTGTTGGTCGCCTACTTTACTTGGCAGTGACTCGACCAGATGTGGCTTACTCCGTCCACATTTTGTCTCAGTTTATACACGTGCCGTGTCTAGGATCACTGGGATGCAGCTTTACGTACCGCACGCTATCTAAAAGGTACTCCCGGTCAAGGAATATATTTACGGTCCGATAGTGAGTTATTGTTAACTGGATGGTATGACTCGTCTCATGCGTCTTGTCCTAATACCAGACGGTCAGTTACGGGTTGGTTAGTTTTTCTGGGTTCCTCTCCTATCTCGTGGAAAACCAAGAAACAAGTCGTTGTTTCTCGATCTTCCACGGAATCAGAATATCGGGCCATGGCCGCTCTTACGTGTGAGTTGAAGTGGTTGAAAAGCTTACTCTTATCTTTGGGCATTAGTCACGATTTAGCATCCCCGATGTTCTGTGATAACAAGTCTGCACTTTATATTGCTCAGAATCCGGTCTTTCATGAGCGTACCAAACATATTGAAGTGGATTGTCACTTTGTTCGGGATGCGCTCCAAGACGGTCTCATTGCTCCGTCCTTTGTACCCACTGCTTTCCAGTTAGCCGACATTCTCACCAAGGCATTAGGAGTGTCTCAATTTCGTACTTTGTTAAGCAAGTTGGGCACGGTGAATTCCCACGCTCCAACTTGAGGGGGGTATTGGGCTATTATATATTTACGGTAAGTTATACAATATGTTCTAGTTTATGGGAAAAGCCCACACTTGTATTAGGATATATACATTCCTATATTCTACCTTGGAAATAAGAAAAGATTACGGATTGTGTGGGTCCTTACCACCGAAACTGGTGGTCCCGGAAATTTTCGTATTAGCCAAAACTTACATTTTCGTTGTCTAAGTAACGAAATCAGCTTACCACCGAAACTGGTGGACTTTTCAACAGTGAGAGTTACTACGACTTACGAGTTACGAACTTAAGACCCTGAATTCTGGTCTGTGGAGCAGAAGAATGTAGACCCACTAAACAAAGTCTTTTAAAGTTTTGGCTCATGTAAATATCAACACGTACAACCAATTTTTTTATACTCCGTGTAGCATTACGTGTTTTTTAAATGGCATCCTTTGCTAAGGCATTTTCTCTTCTAAGCCTTATTCTACATATTTGTCTGTTTTCCGGTAAGTCATTTTTTAGTTAACGATCAAATAAACTTCTTCCCTATAATATCATGAATGATTCATGTGAATTTGGTCGACACCAGGAAGTGGCAAAACGTTAACAATAAGGAATTACTGCAGCTACACGGTATGGCCAGTTGTCGCAAATGTCACTAACCCGACAGCAATATCAGACTTTGCTCTCCGGGAGGGCGAATCCAGGGTCGTTGCTGTTCCAATTGATTGGATTGGTCGGGCGTGGGGCCGGACTCTTTGCTCAACTGATAAGTTAACCGGCAATTTCTCGTGCAAGACCGGAGACTGTGGCAGTGGTAATATTAATTGCACCTATTATTATGTACCTCCTGTCACTTTAGCTGAGTTTGTTTTCCGCTCAAATGGTGCCGACATTGACTTCTATGACGCTAGTGTATTACACGGGTATAACCTCCCTCTGCTGGTTGCTCCGTATGTAGACAGTGGGCCTGCCTGTGGGGTCACTGGGTGTGTGTTCGACCTTCAAAAGTCTTGCATCCCTGAGCTCACCGTGGTTAGCAATGGTAGCATTATTGCGTGTAATAACCCATGTACGGGGTTTAAAACGGACCGGTTTTGTTGCAGCAGTTTCACTGATTGTCACTCTTCCAACTCTTCCTTGTCATCATTGATTTTCAAACAACATTGTCCGCGAGCTTATGGCCACGATCCTGACGATCTTCCTTACAACTTTAACTGCGATGCTTCGAGGGTGTCTTCATATAACATCACATTCTGCCCCTCTCCTGCTATGTCCAGGTGCTTGTTCGCCTTTCCTCAATTGACTTTTTTCATCTTTCGTTTATGCTCACAGATGTCGGCTAGCTTAGTTAGTAATCCAATACAGAGTACAGTATAATTTAATGCGACTCTTTTGAAATTTGAGAAACATGATCAAGACTAATTCAGCTTCTTTCACGAATCTCTTGCAAATTTTCTGGATGTGCACCTTAATCCTTCAAGACTATTGTCCTTACCTTATTCATAAGCATTAGCACCGGCATTGGGACCAGAAGCACACACATCATCGCCAACTCCATCGTCACCAACTACTAACTCGACAAAGAAGCCTACTCACTCAAACATATCTAGTAAGTTACCACGCTTACTCCATGCTCACCCGAATATATTGTTTGCTTATATATTCGGGAGACTAATGTCGTGCTCTCAAATTAAATAGTAACGTTACTATTACACCAGAAAAAACATGGCTTGACTTGACTCGTAAACCCGACCCGCCCAACCCAATTTTCATAAATCAAATGCTATAAATTTTGATCCACGATCCGACTACCATGAACCTGAAAATGACCCGATAATTTAGGGTCATGGCCCGATCCGACCTGTTTCGTCGGTTGGTTTAATGATATGTCCGTGTTAAATGCGGATGTATAATTATTTATACGATGTATAATTATACACATAATGTATTTATTTTAGTACTTTAAATGATAACTATGATCAAAAATAATTTCATAAATTATAATACGAAGTATTTTTTTAAAAATATTATTATTATTATTATTTTAATTATAGACGACATTTTATTGATGGATAATCAAAACAATTTTTACAAAAAATTGGTGAAACCGAGATACTATTTGGGCTCCTAATAGCTAAGGAAGTGGAGGTCCAGATTGTATCTCGACTGCCCACCAATTTGATTCTTCAATAAAATTCTCATAATAATAATAATAATAATAGATTAAATGTTACACAGGTTAACTAACTTAGTTATATTGGATAATGGTTAAATCTGTAGACGAATGATAATTATTATTTATATAATAATTTTTCAACAACATATTATAATTTTTCAATGTGGGATAATTTTAGTTAAGGTTATCGTATTAAGAGGTTTTTAATTAAGACTCAAAATATATTTTTGTTGATATCTAAGAACGAATTATTATTCTTATTTATGATATAAAATTTCACCATACACTATTTTTATAGAGTATGTAATAGATTCATCATTTTTTCGAGCAAATAATATGAATATGAAATTTATATTCTAATGAAAATTATTTTCTACCACGAATCTAATTATCCCATTTTTATAATATTTGATAATTTTATATACTTAAAGCTCTTATCAAGACTCAAAAAAATTTGGTTTTATATATAAGAACGAACGATTACTTTTATTTATAATTTAAAATTTCATCACATAATTTTTCAATGTGATAGTCTTAAGAGTTGTTTAAGACTCAAAAGATTTTTGGTTGATATCCAATGACAGATGATCAATCTTATTTATTATAATATAAAATTTCATTACCTTATTTTGGTGTGTGATAATTTTACATAAGTTTATGTGACTACTTTTATTTATATAATCGAAATTCATCACCTTATTACAATTATTTATTGATGTGGGATACTTTATAGTATTAATAGTTTTAGGAATCAAACATAATAGAGAATTTCCAATGATGAATGATCACTCTAATTTATATACGGAGTAATAGAAATCCATCATCTTACTATAATTTGTCGATACGAGATAATTCTTATTTATATAATACGGAGTAGAACTCAATCACCATCATCATATTATAATATGTTGAGACTTAAAAGTTTATAATCTTTAAGAGGTTTTTACGACTCTTATAGGAACTCTTTTGAAAACTCAAAAGATTTTTTGTTGATAATTCATTACCTTTTTATAGTTTGTCGATGTGGGATAATTTTATTTAAAAGTTTATAATTTTAAGAGTTTTGTGAGACTCAATTTTTTTTGATATCTAATAACGAATGATTGCTCTTATTATTGGTGTGGGATAATTTTAATGTTTATAGTCTTATAAGCAAGGACGAATGATTCCCCTTATTTATATAATAGAATTTCATCACCTTAGTAGAATTTTTCGATGTGGATTAACTTAACTTTATAGTCTTAAGAGTTTTTAAGACCAAGAATATTTTTGGTTGATAATTTGATATCTAACTAGCTAGCTAAGAACGAATGATTAATTTTATTTATACAATAGAAATCCGTCGCCATATTATAATTTATTGATGTGGGATAATTTTACATAAAAATCTATAATCTTGAGAGTTTTTTTTAAGACTCTAAAGATTTTATAGTCTTGAGAGTTTATAAAACTCAAAAGATTTTTGGTGAATATTTAACGACAAATAATTACTCTATTTATAATATGTAAAATTTCATCAATTTATTATAATTTGTCGATGTAGGATAATTTTACCATTTTTATATGTAATAGATTCATCACTTTTTCGAGCAAATATAATATGAAACATATAAGAATTACGCTTATATTTATATATTACAATAGAAATCACCACTTTATTATAATTTGTAAATGTGGGATAATTTTGCTTAAAAGTTTTATAGTATTTACAATTTTGTAAGACTCATAAGTTTTTTTATTGATATATAATCTAATTTTTTACTCAAAAGTTTATAATCTTAAGAGTTCTTTAAATACTCAAAAGATTTATAGTCTTACGAGTTTTTTTAAGACTCGTAAGACTTTTGTGATATCTAAGAACGAATGATTATTCCGATTTATAATATGGAATTTCATTCCTCGTCATAATTTGTCGATGTAGGATACTTTTTAATATTTTTCATGTTTTTATATGTAATAAATGTAGCACTTTTTTGAGCAAATAATATGACATTTATACTCTAATGAAAGCATTTTCTACCACGAATCTAATTATTTCATTTTTATAATTTTTTTACGATAATTTTTTTTAAAAAATGAACTTTAAAGATTTTAACCTAAAACGTATAAAACATCACATAATACAATAGATTAAATATATATTATAATAATTAAAAGATTCTCTAGTTGATTTTGTTTATTATTTATGATACTTTCCTAATTTGAGTTTTGATGAAACGGACCAATGAAATCGCTCGAAAAAAACTTCAAATATATATAGATATATTTTGAATTAATAGAGTAATTTGTCAAACCATACCTAAAGTTTTGAATTTTGTCAAACCATACCTAAAGTTTTGATTTTGTTTGTGAAGCACTACAAAAACACTATTTACTTATTTAGGCATGAAAAATGCGAAAATAAGCGATTTTAAGTATCGATACCATATCTTGAAGTTTATTTTACTAAAATAGACTAATGTTTCACCTAATTTAATAATTTGCAACCTATTTTGTATGAAATTACTTAATAATCATTGACTTTCGTTATCGATCATTATTTTTATCCTAGTGACACGAACCTATTTTCTTTGTACAGAAAAGATTAAGCATTAATATAACTTGGCAAAATAAACTTCAAAGTTATGATATCGATAACTTAACATCACCTATTTTTCACATATCCATGTATGAAAAGTGAATTTGGTAGTGTTTTGACAAAAAAATATTTAAACATTAGGATAGTGTTTAACAAAAAAAATAAAATTTTAGATAGTTCCTCGCAAATTGACCAGAAGTGTAGGTAGTGTTTCACAAATGATCCTATTTAATACTCTTGCTCCCTGTAAATATGAATATGATGTGGATTTGGTTGACACCAGGAACAGGAAGAGGCAAAACATTAACAATAAGGAATAACTGCAACTACACGGTATGGCCAGCTGTAGCAACTGTCTCTAACTCATCAGTAATCTCTGACTCCAAATTCGCTCTCCGGGAGGGCGAATCCAGTGTCGTTGCTGTTCCAATTGATTGGATTGGTCGGGCGTGGGGCCGGACTCTTTGCTCAACTGATAAGTTAACGGGTAATTTCTCGTGCAAGACCGGAGACTGCGACAGTAGTAATATCAGCTGCGCCTCACATTATGTTCCTCCTACCACTTTAGCTGAGTTTAATATGGACCAATTTAGTAACAACGACATGTACGACGTTAGTGTATTACACGGGTATAACCTCCCTCTGATGGTTGCTCCGTATGTGGACAGTGGGCCTGCCTGTGGGGTCACTGGGTGCGTGTTCAATCTTCAAAAGTCTTGCAGTGGTAGCATTGTTGCGTGCAATAAACCCTGTACGGTGTCTAAAACGGACCAGTTTTGCTGCAGCAGTGAGATTGGTTGTCAGGATTCCAACTCTCCGTTGTCATCGTTCAATTTCAGCCAATATTGTCCTCGAGCTTATAGCTTTCCTCCTGATGATGCTACTTCCGCCTTTTGGTGCGATAGTTCCAGGGTGTCTTCATATAACATTACATTCTGCCCCTCTCTTGCTATGTCCAGGTGCTTGTTCGCCTCTTCTCAATTGATTTTTTTTCATCTTCCGTTTATGCTCACAGATGTCAGTTAGTTTAGTTAGTACTCCAATATAATTTAATGTGACTCTTTAGGAATTTGAGATATAAGATCAAGACTAATTCAGTTTCTTTCATGAATCTCTTCTAAATTCTCTGGATGTGCACCTTAATCCTGCAAGACTACTGTCTGTACCTTATTCACAAGCATTAGCACCGGCATTGGGACCAGAAGCAGACACATCATCGCTAACTCCATCGTCATCACCAACTCCGTCGCCGTCACCCACTCCATCGCTGTCACCAACTCCATCGCCGTCACCAACTACTGACTCGACAAAGAAGCCTACACATCCAAACATATCTAGTAAGTTACCGCCCTATACTCTGTTTGACTGTTTGTCAGCTAGTCGAGAGCATGATATAAGCAAGTTACCTTGTAATGTAAATGATTTAACTTAATTATAGGCAATACCAGTAAAAGGAGGGTGCATACAGCTATGATGATTGCCTTTCCGACAGCAGCTGGGATTGCCACTTCGCTGCTGCTTGCTTTATTATATCTCTGTGTTTCTAGAAGAAAGGTCATCCAAAAATTAAATGGTAAGTTACCATTGTAGATTGACAACGGTGAAATACTATTTTTGGTCTCTTGTACACCTATTACATTATGTAATGGATAATGGATTGTATCATTACTCAAATTATGTTTGCAGTTCCAACAGATGAGATGAAAAGGTTTGCAGAGTCCTTACAATTTGACTTCAATACAATTCGATTAGCTACGAACAACTTTGCAGCAAACAAGAAGCTCGGAGAAGGTGGATTTGGTGAAGTCTACAAAGTAAGTAACATGAACTTTAGTTCCTGAGAAGTTTCAGGTACATGGCAATCGTATATGAATTGTGGATTTGCTGAGTTTATTCTCTTCTATGTCAAACAGGGAGAACTTGAGGATGGACAGGAAGTAGCTGTGAAAAGGCTATCTAAGAATTCAGTACAAGGAATTGCAGAATTCGAAGCTGAAATTGTCCTTGTTGCTAGACTACATCACAAAAACCTTGTAAAACTATTAGGATACTGCGCATCACCTAAGGAAAGCTTACTTGTCTACGAGTTTCTTCCTAATTCAAGCTTGGATAGATCCCTATTTGGTAATGCTACTTGGATCAAGTAATTAGTCTGCATATCCTGTATAATATTAGTATGTGCATTAGCTTAGTGAAGAGCTCATGGATGAGTCAATGGTATGATGATTGCAGATCCTGCAAAGAAGTCCTCTTTAGACTGGCAAACTAGATTAAATATTATCAATGGTATTGCAAAAGGTCTCTTGTATCTGCACGAGGATTCTCGGATTAAGGTTGTACACCGAGATCTCAAATCAAGCAATATACTACTTGATGATGCCATGAACCCAAAGATCGCGGATTTTGGGTTGGCAAGGCTTTTTGGAGTTGATCAAACTCAAGGAGACACCAAGAGGATAGCTGGCACATAGTAAGACATCTCCGTCATCTTTTCTTAGAGAACATGTCAAAATTTGGCATTTTTATTCATGTTGTTCATCGCACTGAATGTGTAATGCAGTGGCTATATGGCCCCGGAATATGCAATAACCGGTCACTACTCGGTGAAGTCCGATGTTTACAGTTTCGGAGTGATGGTGCTTGAGATAATAAGTGGCCAAAGGAATCAATTCTATGGACGACTCCAGGTCGATGAGGCGTTGTTACATCGAGTATGTTCACATTATTATCAAAATAACTAGGGAGTATGACAAATTATATAGGCCTTTGTTTATTTATCAATAACTGTTTGACAGGCATGGAGGTTGTGGAACGAAGGCGAGGCGCTGAATCTAATAGATACAGAGTTAGGAGACAAGTTTAGACGGGAAGAAGTGCTAAAATGCATACAAATAGGATTATTATGCATCCAAGAAAATGCAGTTGACAGGCCGAGGATGACTTCAGTAGTTGCTGCCCTCTATGGTCAAGGTATCCACCTACCGACACCAAAGGCGCCTCATTTTTTTGGTTGCGCAGTTGATGATGCGACTCCATATGTGCATACAGGGGGTGAAACAATCACCAGTATGTATTCTCGTGACTAAAATCAGAACCCATTATATTAGAGATCAATCTTTCAGGAATGTGTTCATTGATAGATAGATAAACGGTAAGTAGTTGAGGTTTGTTTTAAGGTTACCTCCATCAACTGTTGGATCATTGCGATCCAAGAGACTCTGTGGGAGTAAATCTAGTTTCAAGCCGGACGTTGCCGGGATAATATCACAATCCTGATAGCAAGCAACTGGAGTCGGGTTATGTTATTGTCAACTTGTATGTTATTGCCAACTTTTTCAAGGGATGAGAGTAGTATTTTGACAATAACATTTAAACTAGGTGGAGTCGGGTTAGGTTCCCTCAATTCAGGTTAGGTGTCAAAATTCGAGTCTCATGTTTCAGGCCTAAACGGTTTCATGTCAATTTTATAATGTGTAGCAGTAACCAAACCGTTATATCTAGTAAACAATGACAAAACTAAATCTACTCGGGACGGGTGTGGATAGACCTGGCAAAACTGACCCGACCCGAATCCGCGAACCTAAACCAAACACGACACCCAAACTGAAGATTCGAGTTTGACTTGTAACTCGAATTGACCCGACTATCTTCTTTATATAAAAGAAGACACCACACCCGGTGCCATGTTATCCACTACAAAAAGAAAAGAATTAGTAAAGCAAGTGAAATGAGTTATATGCAAATCGAACCCTTGACCTCAAATATATGTACTTATTCTCTACCACTACACCACAATATTTCATTGTTTCAATTATCACTAAATTAATCCTAAAGCTATAGACTCCAATAATTTAATTAAGGAAAATCCCCATTTCCACTAACCAAATAACAAATTTCCAAAATTTCCCGCCTAATCACATACGGACCTACCATATGGGCTTACTTTTGGATTATTTAATATATATTGGTTGGGTTTATATCTAAATTACCCATGCATGTTAACTGCGATCAATAGTTATATGTTTAAAAGATACTATCATAAAATAGTATAATAATATAATTAATAGAGTAGATGCTATCATTTTTGTTATACCATAAAATAGTATAAATCTTTTTCTATATATCATACTAATTAATTGATTGATTAATTGACAGTATCATCTAATTTTATATTTTATATACCATAAAATAGTATAATAATATAATTAATTGAGTAGATGCTACCATTTTTGTTATACCATAAAATAGTATAAATTTTTTTCTATATATCATCATACTAATTAATTGATTGATTAATTGACAGTACCATCTAATTTTATATTTTATATACCATAAAATCCCCTTGCTACTAAGAGATTAACCACCCCTATAATTTTTCCGCCTATTCATATTGGACTCATATTTGGGCCTTAACTGCTTTGGTTATGTAATACTGAAACTTTGTTAACAGTATATTTTACTTTCTCTGTTATTTGCACCAGTGTACACTAAATACAGACTGTATATATACCAACGAAAATACATTTTATTTTTGTAATAGTCATGACTGATATTTAATTGTAATTAAATATTGTAATCGTCTATTAAGTAAGAAAATAAAAATTCTCAAAACTTTTCGCACCAAAATTTTAAGCTATCAATCTCTACTAACTAAGAGAAAAAAAATTTCAAAATTTTTCTCGCCTAAATTTTAAACTCTCAATTTGGACAAAATCAATAGAACAAATGAGGAAGAATCACACTCAATTATCATATAAAAATTATTACGGGTTAAATATTTAAAAACTAACAACGGGTGTATCGATACAAATAAATTGTAGAAATATAGTCGCTTAAATTTCTAACAACAATTAAGATAATAATTTTTTTGTACTACATATTTCATGATATTAGTCGAGGTTGCAATTTCAAGCTATTATATTATTATCCAAATACAATGATAGAATCGTGAAAAATTATCAGGTTGCTAAATTAAAATCTACTTTGTATAAATAATTAACTTAAAATATTAAAATTCTATAAATACCGTGCATACATGCACGGGGTATACACTAGTTTGAAAATAACTTCATTTTTTTTATGTTTTGCTTTTCAATAGATTTAAGTAGTATTAAGAGGAGTAATTAGAAGTATAAGGGTTATTGGGAATAATAATAGTATTCAATGTGCCGTGTTTACTCACCCTCATTGACTCACTCTATTTACTCACTCTATTTCCCAGGGAGATTAATCACTCTCCAATTTTCAATTTCTACTACCATTAACACTAACTGTTTCTCCTACCATCTCCCTCGACACTCTCATCCTAGAAAATTGGTGAGCAACTCTTCGTTCCTCACTCAATTCATCATCAATAATCTGAAATCTCACCAGGCACTCATATTTACCCGTCGACACACCACTATAAAATGGATTCCGATTTCATTCGATAATCCACCATCTTCCTCTTCAATTCATCTTTTGCCATAATCTTTCATCTTTATTTAGTTTTAGTATTTCAACTTTTAATTCATTTTTCATGTTTTTTCAGTTCTGCTTCATTTTGATTTGGATTCATGAAATTCAATTCATTCAGGTACGATTCTTTACAAATTTTCACTTATTTGTTTATCAAATTTTTTAATTATGAGTTTACAGTTGTGATTTATAACAATTAGTAAAAACTTTTTATATGTTTCTATGTTCTTAGTATTTCAGATTTTTAATTTTTGATTTTTGATTGTTGTTGTGTTGCAGAGGTGAGAAGATCTTATAACAAAGGCAAAAGGAGGAGGATTGGAGGTCTTATGTTTTCTGGATTGTGCATGAACCTTCTCCTAGAAGAAATAACGTTCTTTGCTCCATTTAATTTAATTAATTGATGAATTAATTTGATTTATTTTGTATTTTGATTAAGTTATGAAGTTAATTGGGCATAAACCGCGTTCATTATTTTTGATTTATTTTTGTAGGTAGAAGATTATTTTGTAATTGGATATTTTTGTAGTATAATTTTGAAAAACTATTTGATATAGTGTAATTATTGTAATTTACTTAATTTATTAATGTAATTTATTTTGTATTTAATTAAGTTATTAGGTAGTGATTTCTTAAATTTTTTATTAAGTTTTTGTATTAAGATTTATTTTGACGGAGGGAAAAGTAATTGTAAATAATTTACTTTTGTTTTATATTTAATGCAGGATTTCATGTGTGGATGAAGTATGTTCCTAGAATTAGTTTAGGGAATTAACTATTTAAGGTTGATTTAATTATTTTATTTATTGAATTTTACAATTTAATTGGATATTTTTTTAACTAAGAATACAATAAAGTTAATTTAATTGGATTTAAAAAAAATAAGAGTACAAAGTAATTATGTATTCATTTTATTACGAGTATTACAAGGATTCAATTTCTGATATTACGAGTACTCATTTTCTAAAGTAAATCGTTTTTAATTACTTTTGTAATTTAAATATCTGAAAATGATGTGATTTCTACCCTCGAAAAAGTAAAGTGCATTTCTACCCAAGACTAAAAGTCAGTAATACTAATTGCATCAGAAAATGAGACTTAATCAAATTTTTCAATCTTCTTTATATAAAAGAAGACACCAAGCATAGCGAGGTGTCACAATAAGGAGTCCCAATTTCAAAATAAGTTCATTTTTTTAATCTTTTAATTTGCAAGGGTTATTAAGGAGTCAGTTGGTCTCTCTTACGACGGACGGGTCAAGTAAATACCACTTGAGGAGAAAAAGACAATTATTTATGTTGGTCTCCCACCTCACTTTTGTCTTATCCTACTTACTAGATGGAAAGCCCGTGCGATGCACGGGTCACTTTTGGTGACGTTGATAATGACACCAAGTTGGGTGATTGCATAAATTTGTGAAACTGTACAACAGTAGAGAGCCAGTCGAGGGTAAGAGTATGCCTAATATTAAATAAATATTATCCATATACCTAAATATGTTTCAAATAATCAAAGATTATATATACGATAAAAGTCAAATTAAATTATAGGCAATATATATGGTGCGTTGTAGTTAGAATAAAAGACTAATTAAAGTTCTTTGCACATAAATATACGTAGTCACGTAGATATTAATATCCACTGGGTAAAATGGGAACATATTATAGTCAATTAATGAAACATGTGATAAAAAACAAATTTGTCATCATTAACGCACAAGTTATAATAATGAATGTTGTCGCTTAAAGTAACGATGCATACCTTGCTTATTTATAATAGTACAATTATGAATGCATTTGAAATGATAGTAAAGTTCAAAATTACGACTTCATATTTATAATTGTAGATACTCTGATCACCACGTTAGAGTCTTCAGACCATGCGATGTGGTTGATAATCTTACTTTCTTAAAATTTTGGTTGATATTTAAGGACGAACGATTACTCTTATTTATAATATAATATTTATCACTACAATGTTGTCAGGATCGGGATTCTACTTTGGATCGATAGGGAGGATAGAATCGAATCGGTAGAATCATAAGATTCTACAAACACACTAAATATAGTTTTTTTGTTTAGCGAAAATATATGATTGAAGATCAAATTACTCATTTATTAATATTTTCATAATTAGTGATTTTAATATCATATTATGTACTTATTTCACTACTTAGAAATTTTTTGAGTTTTACGATGTCATTATATGAAAATACTCCATATATTAGTTTTTTTTACAACAAAATTGGATTGTAGGATCGTATTATGATCATACCTTTAGAAAACTTCAAATTAATAGGTGTAGACACCCACATTTTGACCGCCAGGTGTCTATAGTAGTTCCCGCCAAACACCCGATGATGATTGGACGTAAACGTGCTTTGATGGACTCGGATATGGGCTCATAATCATGGACATTTGGTTTAGACTTATTACAGAGTACAAATCTCACAAAACCAACCTCAAATCCAGGCCCAGTGGGTCGTTTCGAGTCAAATAAGACTAATTTGGGTCGAAACTGTCACCAGGGGTAAAACCGTCTTTTAGCGACCGGGTCAAACCCGGTCAAAGATAATTTTTCCCGAGACTCGCGGACAAACCGTGACACCTCAAGTGTCCGGTTTGGACTCCAACACTACAAAAAATCAGCTTCGAAAACATTAAATAATTCCGTTGAAGGTAGAATTCGACCTCAAGTAGGAATTCTATCCGGAAACCGAATCAGACACCGACCGAGCTCCAAATACTCGGCCAAGACATCCAAAACAGCCGAAACACTCCCCCACCAGCCGAGATATTTGGCTTCCCCACCAAGAAACGAGACTTTGGTTTCCTCTCGAACTCTCGTATTTCCTATCCAAACCGGTGTTTCTTGTAACACAAGCAAGACTACCTCGACTCCTATAAATAGGACCTCTCGTCCAACACAAGAGGACACGATTTGACACGGTTTTTACAGCCATAATACACATACATCCTCGATATCTAGTAGAAATAATTCAAGGCAAATCCCTTTCTTCTATTCAAGCCGGCCTTCTTTTCTTCTCGTTTCCTCGCTTTTTCTATTTTTTATTCTCTTCGAGTCTTACATAAAAAGCGACTTTTCGCGACATATTTCGATAAATACCTTTTCTTTGACCTCGGTCAACGCGTGCTAATCCATCACGTGACATAAATCTTTTCAAAAATCATGCATATTATTTATTTGCATCTTTATTCAATCGTTACTAACTCGTTTTCTCTCGTTTGTAGCAATTTATTTATTTCTTTGTTTTATTAGACTAAAACGAATCCACATGCTAAAATAACTTTGACGTTATTAGTTTAACATGCATTAAACGACTTAGCAACCCATTTATTTATTTTTCTCACATGTCTTAGGAAAATAATGTTTGCATATCATTCAACCGTCAAACTAACGCGTGTACGTAAAACGAACGATATCTTTGTAAAGGCCGCTAAGTGCGGGCGGGGTTGGGTGTTCTCAATGAACTTCCCAACACGTACCCTCACCCCTTACTCAGAACCATGGTTTCCGGATGTCCGAATCCATTGGCAACGAGAGTCATTCAATACACGATATCCGATAATGTCGGTATCGGTATCAAATGCTAAGGAACGAACCCGATAAGCTCTGACTTCGGAAATGGGCCATGTTTTAAATATGGCCCACTACGATATAGAGTGGGTTCGAATGGTTCCGAATAACCACAAAATTCGGTGGCGACTCCTACTTCGATTTAAAATTCAATTCGACCCATCTCATATGGAGATTCATTCGCCTCCCCAAACCCGCGCGTGGCCGCGTCGGGGTGGACCTATGTCATGTCCACAATAGGATCGTAAGATTTTACGACCATGATAGAATCGTAAGATCCAGGACCGGTCAAGCAAATTTAGATCGTAAAATCGTAGAATCGTAGGATCAAATCGATTCTGACAACAATGCATCACCTTCTTATCATTTTTCGATGTGGATAATTTGTTGGTTGATATCTAAAGACGAATTACTTATCATAATAAAATAAAGGAAAAGAAAATATATTTATTTATATTAGGATAATAATAATATAAGTAATAATTTTATTTTTATTTTTATTATTAATTATTTTAAAAAATTAAAATTATATCGTATATATTTAGAATTTCTTAAGAATTAAATTTTTTTTGGTTTATAGTCTTAAAAATTCTTTTTAGATTCATTTCATGACTCAAGATTTTTGGTTAATGTTTAAGACTACAAATCAAAAATATTTTAAATTTTAAAAAGAGTTATTAAGAATATATAAACTTAAGTCAAATTGTTCCACATTGATGAATTATAATTCTATAAATAAAAGTAATTATTCGTCATTAGATATAAAAAAAATCATTTGAAGTCTTAAAAATAATGCTCTTATAAATATAAACTGAAGTTAAATTGTCTCACATTGAAAATTATAATATAATGTGATAAAATTCTATTATATAAACCAGAGTAATCATTCTTTCTTAGATATTATATAACTAAGACCAAGCTTTTAACACTTTCGCTGTCCAATTTTTGTGCCTGGTGATAATCGTCGGTTTATATAGTGATAAGTTTTTAGTCTTAAATGGGGTAGGATTGTTTTTTTTCCTATACAATTTCTATATTCTTATTTAAATTTTAAAAAAATCGAGTCTTAAGTGGAGTAGGATTTTTTTTTCATATACAAATTTTCATATTTCTTATTTAACTTAAAAAATATATTAAAAAAGTTCGACCAATCATATCGCTCGAAAAGTTCCTGCTTTATTAATATATCTTGATTTGGTACTTATTTGACCCGTCATATGTTTGTAACGGATATCTCCGTCACAAACAAGAATTTGCGTTAAGGAGTATATGTGTATATAATTACACCAAAGCCATTCAGATATACCATTGCATTTTAGGATTAGACGTAGTAAATTTTCACGGGTAATCACGTCATTTAATGACCTCGAAAACATTCTCCATGCATTAGAGCTTTGATCTATTTACTCAACCACCCAGATGTCTCTTCAGTTAAATGTTCTGCTTTGTAAATTTCAATTTGTCCATTTATTTCCTACGGTGCATCTTCCCACTATATATTGGCTACATAAATCATCTTGGCTAATGGCTACATAAATACCCTATTAATCACTTCAAATCTATTTTTTCACAATTTTTTTATCTTCCTCACATCATCATATATAGATCCAGCATTCTTTACATCAATTGTTATATTTTTTACGTCATGTTCTTATAATTTTGAAGGTTCTTCTACTAAAATTTGTTTTTTTGTAATCCTAACAGGAGAGACTAGAGTGAGATCGAGATTAATTGAAATAATCAGATAAACGCACCACCAACAATGGAATCACGAATAATCACCAACAACAGCAGTTACGCACCACCAATAACAGTAAAAACGCGACCAACCAGCGCCATAACCTTCAAATTCTCCATTTCTCTTTTTCATTCTCCATAAAAATTTGTACTTCGTCCAACTTTCTAATATTTAGCCATTGGATATTCATTTAGGTGAGTATAAAATAATCAAATGAGAAATATTATTCTTCCCTATATTTATCCTTCCCCATAAAAATTATTCTTTCCCCTAAATTTTAATTTCGTGTTAATATAATGTTACACATACTGACATACTCATGTAGATATTCATGTCATTTTATAAACTAAGTGCATCCTCATCCATCATCCATTCTCCATTCTTGGAGGAGAATGGAGAAAAATGGTTCCTCCATCCATGGAGAAACCATTCTTCATGGAGAATAGAAGATATTCTTTCTTTCAAACGAATGGAGTGGAGAATGAAAATCGTGGGTCCTCATAATAAAAATATTAATATTAAAATAACTTAAAGTGATGTGTAAATGAATGAATGAAGTAATGAAATGTGTTGGGATCCACGGGAGAATAAAAAATTCATTCTTGGGTGGAGCAATTCTTTTATGATGGAAAAAGTAAGATAAAAGTAACGAGGTGGATGAGGTGGGTCCCATCCAAGAATGAAAAAATCATTCTTGGATGAGGATGCTCTAAGAGGTCAGAACAAAATTTTATGAAGGTAAAATGTTTTTGTGAGGTCTCTTATTATTATCGTTAAGAGTTAGTATTTTTTTTATATAAAAGAAGACCGAGGAGCCTCAATCACAATGCTCAATTTTGAAATAAGTTCCATTTTTTAGTGTTTTAGATTAGTTTAGTTAATTAAGTTGGTAGAAATATTTGAAAAATGTTAATAAACCGTTAAAAAATGTCGGGCTTCGAGTTAAAAACCGTTAATAACGCGTTCGAAAAATGTTTATTGTCTTTATTTTTTTTAAATATAAATACAATTTTCATTCTTAGTTTCAATTCTTAATCATTTATTTCCCTTTGATTTAATATTGCATTTATATTAGAATACTGTTATATAGAATTTTTTTACGCATAACAAACTTTGACCCGATTCATTGAACTTTTTATCATTATAATAATCATGTAATAAAAATATGATTTAAAACATACTACTCCGTATTTTTTTTATAATAATATTATTATCAAAGAAATTTTGAAAATAAATAATAAATACCCCTCCCCTTCTTTTATATGATCCACATTAGTTTCGGGGAGAAAATTACTAAGGGTGGAATACGGGAATGTAGATGAAAATGAAAGTAGAAAAATAAAGTGGGGTCACAAATAATAAGAATCATAAAAGACATACTCCGTACTAAAAAGGAAAGTGACAAAATAATATAGAATTACCAAAATAGGAAATGCGTAAGAATATAGAGAAGGGGATGAAGTATTTTTTACTCCGTACTATTTTGTGAACTTTTAGTCTAAAATATTACTATTACGGAGTAATTTTTTTTAATTACCTAATTTCGGCTCGGGTCATGGCTCGGGCGGGTTCCGCCCCAAAATATTTGCGTTTTAAAGGCCATAACGTATATTACAGATTTACAGGCCTTCTTTTTTGTATGAATTGTGTTAAACACATACGGAGTACTATACACGTACTCATTTCGACGTCATATGTCGTTATACTTAAGACATCTACATTTATCATACATTCTCCGAATTGTTATTTACCTACATACTCACGAGGGTTCTTTGACTTCGATATTGAACACACTATAATAGTTGTATGCTTCAATATTCATTTCATTTACGTTATTTTAAGCCAATATCGTCTTTCCGTTCACCCTCATATGGATTATGATTTGCCTTTTTGATGAAAAAAAATGCTTCAACTCCGTGAATTTTCACGGGAATCACTTTATTTATAACTTTCTATTATTTTCAAAAAATGTTCACAAACCCGTGACGTGTCACGGGTATTACACTAGTTATTATAGAAAACGAGTCGACATCCCTAAAAATTTGAAAATAACAACTCCAAGATTTTTATAACCCGAGAGTGACCTGACAAACAAATTACGTAGTATATTGCAATTTAGTTATGAAGTACGAGTACAAATTTAGATGAAAAAATACATGTTGACGATAAAAAAAATCGACTTGTACCGGTTTTTTTTTGGATCGCGTTAATATTTTTTACCAATATGTCACTTGCTTGCCACTTTTTTTACCAATTTGGCACGTCTCATACTTTTTTTTTCAATCCATCACTTCAGTACCACCTTTTTTTACCAATTTGGTCATTTGGCCGCTAAACTAATGGGCCTAAATTACGTGCCCATACCCGACCGTTTATAGAAAATCGGACGGTCCACGGGCTACCAGGCCGACACATTATTAAGTGAATGAAAGTCGATATTTTTTATGCTTTTTGAAAATTAAACAAAAAAAACTAATTTTTAAAGGCTTGAATGGATATTGTTAAACAATAAAACACGATCGTACATCATTTTATGTGTTCCAACATTAATCACATCTATAATTTTTTGCAATCTGGAAAATTAAGTTTTACGAGTATTCAAGGAATTATATTTAGTGTCCATGTCCATCCTATTTGGTAATTCGGGTCGGGCTTGTCTAACCCGTTATCCATTTTAAAATATTTTTGTTGTCCAAGTTCGATAAAATTCGAGCTGGACCAGACAGACCAACCGGACGGTACGACCCATGATCACTTATAAGAAATAGTGAAGGTTAGGCAAATGACAAAAGTAGATGAAAAGAAGAGGCACATCTAACGGACAAGAATAAAGTAGATCTAACTTGAGGGTTGTCACTATTCTTAAGAGAAGTTAGTATTGACAAGAGCTCTTTTTTTGACAAAACTATTGTTTTGGCAAACTATTCTTTTTAATAAATATAGTTATATAGAAGAGGGATTTATAGCATATACTCTCTCCGTCCCAAAATGTTTGTCCCGTTTACTTTTGCACAATAACTAAGAAAATGGTGTGATAATTGAGTATGTAGGCAATGATGACTCCCTTTATAGGATGAGTCATAATGTTGGGTGAGGTAGTGTGAGTTAATGGAATGGAAAAATGGTAAATACTTTAACTTAGTAGGGACAAAGTTGTAAAAAGGGATAGACTAAAAAGAAAAGTTGAGAAATGGGACAATCTTTAAGAACGTACCCAAAAAGAAATACGGGACAATCTTAGTGGGACGGAGGGAGTATAGATTAATTAATATGGAAAGTGTGGTAATTTAGGAAGGTGCGTTTTGGCGCCAAAAAAACATGCTTTGATTTCTGATTTAGTATAGAAAATCGTGTGATAAAAATATTATTTAAAATACGGAGTATACGGTATATATATAAGAATATTAATTCTTAAAATTTTGAAAAAAAAAAATATTTCTTACAATTTTTTAAAAATTGAGTCTATAATATCAATATTTTTTAGTTTATCTATTTTGGGTCGGGTGGAGCGAGTTTTGACCCAAAATATTTGGGTCACTTTTGTGAGGGTTTTTTGGATTTTATTTCGGGTGAATTTTTTGGTTCGGATTTATTTTTGACAGATCTGAGTATGACACTTAACAAGTTACATTTTCGTTGTCAAGTATCGAAATCAACTTACCAACCAAAGTGTTGGACATCACAAATTTGGACTTGTGACGGACATATACGTCGCAAATTTGCGACGGGTCAAGTAGTACCTACCAGGTTACCATGCATGTGGGTAGATAAAATGGCAAAATGTTTAGAATATGACAATCTACTATCCACGTGAATATTGATATTTGACCCGTTTCAAGCTTGTGATGGATGTATGTTACAAGGAAGACCTTTTGGTTGGAGTTTTCAACACTGATAGTTACGACCCGGAACTGTGGTATGTAGAGAGTAGAGTGTAGACCCACTAAACAAAGACTTTAAAGTAAACACCAAAAGTTTTGTCTCATGTAGAGTCATGTAAATATCAACACGTACAGCAAAATTTTTTACTATATGTATTTTAAATGGCTTCCTTTGCTCAGGCATTTTCTCTTCTAAGCCTTATTCTGCTGATTCATTTATCTTCCGGTAAGTAGTCATTTTTAGTCATCAAATAAACTTGCTCCCTTTAATATGAATATGAATATGATGTGAATTTGGTTGGTTGACACCAGGAAGTGGCAAAACATTAACAATAAGGAATAACTGCAGCTACGCCGTATGGCCGGTTGTACCATATTTCATCGACCCAACAGTAATGTTAAACTCTAGACCTGCTCTCCAGGAGGGTGAATCCACTGTCTTTAATGATCTAGATGATAATTGGAATGGTCGGGCGTGGGGCCGGACTCTTTGCTCAATTGATGATTTAACCGGCAATTTCTCGTGCAAGACCGGAGATTGCGGCACTAGTGGTACCATCTGCAGCTCATATTATGTACCTCCTGTCACTTTAGCTGAGTTTTCTTTCAACCACTCTGATAACCACGACTTGTACTACGTAAGTATAGAAGACGGGTACAACCTCCCTATGATGGTTGCTCCGCATGTAGACAATGGGCCTGCCTGTGAGGTCACTGGGTGTGTGTTCGACCTTCAGAATGTTTGCCCCGCTGAGGTCACCGTGGTTAGCAACGGTAACATTATTGCGTGTAATAACCCATGTACGGTGTCTAAAACGGACCTGTTTTGCTGCAATAGTGCAACTGATTGTCAGTATTCCAACTCTACATCGTCATCGTTCATTTCCAAACAATATTGTCCGCGAGCTTATAGCTCTCCTCACGACGTTGCTACTTCATCCTTTTGGTGCGATACTTCCAGGGTGTCTTCATATAACATGACATTCTGCCCCTCTCCTGCTATGCACAGGTGCTTCTTCGCCTTTTTCTCAATTGATTTTTTCATCTCTCGTTTATGCTCACAGATGCCAGTTAGTTTAGTTTGGAATTTGAAATACATGATCAAGGCTAATTCAGTTTCTGTATGTGCACCTTAATCCGTCAAGACTATTCTCCGAACCTCATTCACAAGCATTAGCACCAGCACTGGGACCAGAAGCAGACACATCATCGCCAACACCATCGTCATCACCAACTCCATCGTCACCAACTCCATCGTCATCACCAACTCCATCTTCTCCAAGTACTAACTCGACAAAGAAGCCTACACACCCAAACTTATCTAGTAAGTTATCGCGCTATATTCTGTTTGTCAGCTAGTCGAGACCTTGATATAAGTCTGCACCCCACAAGTACCTTGTAATGTAAATGATTTAACTTACGTATAGGCAATACCAGTAAAAGGAGGATGCATACAGCTATGATGATTGCCTTTCCGACAGCAGCTGGGATTTCCACTTTGTTGCTGCTTGCTTTATTATATCTCTGTGTTTCTAGAAGGAAGGCCATTAAAAAAGTTAACCGTAAGTTACATTGTAGGTTCACAACGGTGAAATACCATTGTTGATCTGCAGTACACCTATTACATTATGTAATGTTGTAGAGTCTTCTGCGTATGGCAGAGCAAATGATCATTTTTTTATGGGACAATGGATAGTGGATTGTATTATGATGATCTATCATTACTCAAATTATCTTTGCAGTTCCAACAGATGAGATGAAAAGGTTTGCAGAGTCCTTGCAATTTGACTTCAATACAATTCGATTTGCTACGAACAACTTTGCGGCAAACAATAAACTCGGACAAGGTGGATTTGGTGAAGTCTACAAAGTAAGTAACATGAACTTTAGATATGTCCGTCCTGGGAAGTTTCAGCCTTTCAGGTAGATGGCAATCGAATATGAATTGTGGATCTGCTGACTACCATGTCGAACAGGGAGAACTTGAGGATGGACAAGAAATAGCTGTGAAGAGGCTATCTAAGAATTCAGTCCAAGGAATTGCAGAATTCCAGGCTGAAATTGTCCTTGTTGCTAGACTACATCACAAAAACCTGGTGAAACTCTTAGGATACTGCGCATCACCTAAGGAAAGCTTACTTGTTTACGAGTTTCTTCCTAACTCAAGCTTGGATAGATCCCTATTTGGTAATTCTACTTGGATAAAGTAACTAGTCCGCATATCCCGTATAAGCATTAGCTTAGTGAAGAGCTCATGGATGAGTCAATGGTATGTTGATTGCAGATCCCGCGAAGAAATCGTCTTTAGACTGGAAAACAAGATTCAATATTATCAATGGCATTGCAAAAGGTCTCTTGTATCTGCACGAGGATTCTCGGATTAAGGTTGTACATCGAGATCTCAAATCAAGCAATATACTACTTGACGAGGCCATGAACCCAAAGATTGCAGATTTTGGGTTGGCAAGGCTTTTTGGAGTCGATCAAACTCAAGGAGATACCAAGAGAATAGCTGGCACATAGTAAGATATATATCTCCGTCGTCTTTTCCTAGAAAACTTGACTAAATTCGGCATTTTTTCTTGTTGTTCATCGCGCTGAATGTATAATGCAGTGGCTATATGGCCCCGGAATATGCAATAACCGGTCATTACTCGGTGAAGTCAGATGTTTACAGTTTCGGAGTCATGGTGCTTGAGATAATAAGTGGCCAAAGGAATCAATTCTGATCTATGGACGACTGCAGGTCGAGGAGGCGTTGCTACATCGAGTATGTTCACATTATTATCAAAACAACTATGACAAGTTCTATAGCCATTTGTTTATTTATCAATAACTGTTTGACAGGCATGGAGGCTGTGGAACGAAGGCGATGCACTGAATCTAATAGATACAGAGTTAGGAGACGAGTTTAGACAGGAAGAAGTGCTAAAATGCATACAAATAGGATTATTATGCATCCAAGAAAATGCAGTTGACAGGCCGAGGATGACTTCAGTAGTTGCTGCCCTCTATGGTCAAGGTATCCACCTACCGACACCAAAGGCGCCTCATTTTTTTGGTTGCGTAGTTGATGACGCAACTCCATATGTGCATACAGGGGGTGAAACAATCACCAGTATGTATTCTCGTGACTAAAATCAGAACCCATTATATTAGAGATCAATCTTTCAGGAATGTGTTCATTGATAGATAAATAAATGGGAAGTAGTTGAGGTTTGTTTTAAGGTTACCTCCATCAACTGTTGGACCATTGCGATCCAAGAGATTCTGTGGGAGTAAAACTAGTTTTAAGTCGGACGTTGCCGGGATAACATCACAATCCTGATCACAAGCAACTGTTTATGAGATTTTGTTAATTTTAAGAATATTTGTATTTGATGACAAAGAATTTATTAGAATATGGGGTGAGCCGGTGAGGTTTCTACCCACAAACAAGCAATGGTATGATGTAATTTCGCGGGGTTCAATAACTTAATGTTAATCAATAAATATCATCGCCGTTAATCAAATGAGTTACAGTTAGTATTCGATTTATGTCTATATTCACTTCTAGCTTTATTTTCATATTCAAGTTCTTAATGTATAGCTTAGCTTTCATATTTCGTCATTAGTTTTATGAAGTTCCCGATAGACATTCGTTCCATGTATCATGTTGTAGCAAGTTACATACACAATCTGATCGAAAATGTACGACAAAACGTTATACAGTACAATCTTTAGTCATTTTTTTTGTTAAAACGTACAGTATGTAGCAAGCTACATCTATGAATCAAATGTACACAATTACAAGATGACGTATACACCCTTAAAACCTAAATTGGAGAAAGACAATATTGTGATATTATCCGGGCAACACCCAGTCTTTCAATCTAGTTCTACTCATATTTTGGATCACAATAATCCAACAGTACTAATCGAGGTAACCTTCAAAACATACGTCGACTACTTACCTTTTACCTATCTATCAATGAACAGATTCCTAAAACATTGATTTCTAATGACTAATTGTTTTGGTGTTAGTCACGCGAATACACACCGGTGATTGTTTCATCTCCTGTGTGCACATATGGAGCTGCTTCATCAACTGCGCAACCAAAAAAATGAGGCGCCTTTGGTGTCGGTAGGTGAATAGCTTCACCATTCAGAGCAGCAACAACTGAAGTCATCCTCGGCCTGTCAACTGCATTTTCTTGGATGCATAAGAATCCTATTTGTATGCATTTTAGCACTTCTTCCCATCTAAACTTGTCTCCTAACTCTGTATCTATTAGATTCAGCGCCTCGCCTTCGTTCCACAGCCTCCATGCCTGTCAAACAGTAGATAAATAAACAAATGCCTATTTAATTTGACATAGTTATTTTGATGATAATGTGAGCTTACTCGATGTAGCAATGCCTCTTCGACCTGCAGTCGTCCATAGAATCTATTCCTTTGGCCACTTACAATCTCAAGTACCATCACTCCGAAACTGTAAACATCTGACTTCACTGAGTAATGACCGGTTATTGCATATTCCGGGGCCATATAGCCACTGCATTCCACATTCAGCGCGATGAAAAACTAGAATTTTTTTTTGCCAAATTTGTCATGTTTTCTAGGAAAAGATGGAGAATCTTACTATGTGCCAACTATTCTCTTGGTATCTCCTTGAGTTTGATCGACTCCAAATAGCCTTGCCAACCCAAAATCTGCAATCTTTGGGTTCATGGCCTCATCAAGTAGTATATTGCTTGATTTGAGATCTCGGTGTACAACCTTAATCCGAGAATCCTCGTGAAGATACAAGAGCCCTCTTGCAATACCATTGATGATATTGAATCTAGTTTGCCAGTCTAAAGATGACTTCTTCTCGGGATCTGCAATCATCATATATACCATTATACTGGCTCATCCATGAGCTCTTCATCAAGCTAACGTACATACTATATTATACGGGATATGCAGACTATCTAGTTACTTGGTCCAAGTAGATTACCAAATAGGGATCTATCCAAGCTTGAATTAGGGAGAAACTCGTAGATAAGTAAGCTTTCCTCAGGTGACGCACAGTATCCTAATAGTTTTACCAAGTTTTTATGCTGTAGTCTAGCAACAAGGACAATTTCAGCTTCGAATTCTACAATTCCTTGTAC
This sequence comes from Agrostemma githago, assembly GCA_958450325.1. Classification (NCBI taxonomy): domain Eukaryota; kingdom Viridiplantae; phylum Streptophyta; class Magnoliopsida; order Caryophyllales; family Caryophyllaceae; genus Agrostemma; species Agrostemma githago. Next base: position 71,202,812 of record OY288247.1, on the reverse strand, counting down.
CGAATTCTTAGATAGCCTCTTCACAGCTACTTGTTGTCCATCCTCAAGTTCTCCCTGTTTCGAAAAATGAGGAAAACTCTTTTAAACTCCGCTGATGTTCTATTGAGGTAGTCCAACATGAATAATGGAGTATTATACAGTTAGATTGAATTATTAGATGTATGATGGAAATGTTATGTAACCTAAAGAGAAAGGCACAATGTTAAAAGAGCTTCCGAGTTGAAATGGTGGAGAACAAAATCAGCAAATCCACATTCGTTGGCATGTACCTCAAACTTAGCAGAACATATATATCAAAAGTCGATACTACTTACTTTGTAGACCTCACCGAATCCACCTTCTCCGAGTTTGTTGTTGGCCGCGAAGTTGTGTGTAGCTAATCGAATAGTGTTGAAGTCAAATTGCAAGGAATCTGAAAACTTGTTCATCTCATCCGTTTGAACTGCAAACATAAATTTTATGAGACTTTAAAACATAAGTGTGATGATGTTTCTGCTGGTAGCTAGCTAGAAGAGTGATAAATGTAATGTTTGCGTATGTAGTATTTCACATTTTTACCGTTATCAATCTACAATGGTAACTTACCATTAACTTTTGCAATGGCCTTCCTTTGAGAAATACAGAGATATATACCAAGAAGCATCAATATCCCAATCCCAGCCGCTGTCGGAAAGGCAATCATCATAGCTCCTATAATTACGTTTAATCATTTAAATGTCAGTGAAATCGTACATCATGCTCTCGACTAACTAACTAACTAACTAACTAAACGGGTATAATGCTGTAACTTACCGCTTCCTCAATCCCAACTTTATAAGCAAACAAATAGTGAACTCCCAATTTGAGTTCGAGATATTGGAGGCTGCAAGGGTTCGAACCCGTGACTTCTGGCGTGATATTATTTTAGTTGAACCAAGTTCAACCAAAATTTTAAGTCGATGGTTGAGGTCCAACTATTATATTTATATTTCCATTATACAATTTACTTCATGTATGTTTAAGTGTATTAGTATTTTCGTTTCTATTTAACTTTAGTGAATGTGACAATAAAATTGGGATGGAATGATGGAGTTACTTACGAGCTACTTTTTGGTGTGCATGCTTCTTTGGCGATGATGGGTGTACTTGCGGCGCCAATGCCTGTGAAGCAGGTACAGATAGTAGTCTTGCAGGAGTAAGGATTAAGGAATTGAATTAGTCTTCATCATGAAATAAAATTGAACAAGTCTTGATCATGGGTATTATTACATCAACATTATATTCAACAGGCCAGGCTTTAGGCGTATACCTGGACATAGCAGGGGAGGGGCAGAATGTAATGGTATATGAAGACGCCCTCGAACCATTGCAAGTGAAGGCGGAAGTATCATCGTCGATTGGGTTACTATAAGCCCGCGGACAATCTGCTTTGAAGATCAAAGATGACAACGACAAGTTGGCGCGCTGACAATCAGTAAAACTGTTGCAGCAAAACTGGTCCGTTTTAAACACCTGACACACGTTATTACACCCAATAATGCTACTACTATCATTTGGGAACTTGCCGGCCACAGTGAGCTCAGCGAGGCAAGACTTTTGAAGGTCGAAGACGCATCCCGTGACTGCCCACTCTCTACATTCGGAGCAACCATCAAAGGGAGGTTATACCCGTCTACCAGACTAACGTCGTAGAAGTCCTCGTTCATTTTTTTGAAACTAAACTCGGTCAAAGTGACTGGAGGTGCAGAATATGAGGTGCACTTAATATTGCCATTCCCGCAGTCTCCGGTCAGGCAGGAGAAATTGCCTGTTGACTTATTGGTGGAGCAAAGAGTTCGGCCCCACACTCGACCGGTCCATCCAGTTGGAACGGCAATGACACGCGATTCACCCTCGTCGAGAGCAAATCCGGAATCATTGGTTGATAATGCTGACCCATCCACAGGGACCACAGTGACTACGGCTGGCCATACAGTGTAGCTGCAGTTATTCCTTATTGTTAATGTTTTCGCACTCCCACTTCCTGTTTTCAAGTAAATTCACATGAGATATATCGGGGGGAAAATTTATTTGATGATAGAAAACCGACTCACCGGTAAACAGATTAATCTGCAGGAGAAGGCTTAGCAGAGAAAATGCCCGAGCAAACGTAGCCGCCATTTAAAAAACATACAGATAGGAAGTACTGTAAAAAAAGTGGGTTGATATTTACGTACAGGAGGCAGAACTTTTGGGGTTGTCTTAGTCTTTGTTTGGTGGGTCTATAAATCCGTGTGACCCTGTTGCAACTCTTAAGGTTGTACAGTGAATGTTAGTTCTAAAAGTTTGAAAAGTCCAACAGTTTGGGCGGAGCAGGAGAACGATCAAGTCAGCGTGGCTGATTTTGTTACTCCGTTTGAAAGCAAAAATGAGACATATTCTACGTGTTACCTGTTGGAAATACTATAGATTCCTACTTTCCTAGTATAATACAATACGGAGTAATTCGCATTTCCTCCGAGTTTTTATTATTATCCCACTTTTTTATTTTGCTGAATTTGATTTTTGTTCCACCTTTTTTTTTAAGCCGGTGTGGTTCACAATTACTTAACCATTTGTCTCTCCTTCCCCTTCTTTTTTGAATCATTCATTTCTCATTCCTTATTTTCCACCCAAAAGCTTTTGGGACAATAATAGAAACTCGGAGGGATATATTGTATCTTTATTTCTTATCCAATAATTATCGGAGTTACTCTTCGCAGTACACATTTTACTCGACGCAGTACTTTTTACCTATGTTTTTCCATTCCATGTCCTTCATCACGTAATTTTATTTTTCTCTCATCCTCTCAAACCCTAACCCTAGAAAGTAGAAACCATCTTTTTCCGAGCAACACCCATAATTATTGCATATTCTGTTTCTGGTTCATTTGCTTATTTAGGATTAAAATACTTCTTAGTTCTTACCATCTCTTTTATACTAAAAGGATAACACTAGCTATCCATCCGACCATCCTCCCATTCAAAATTTTCACTCCAAACTTTCAATTCTCAATTATGGAACAAATAATTAAGAGAATAAATCAACAATTAATTCATATTCAATTTATAAAACTCTCGTACGAATTATACTCCGTAGTTTTTATGATAAATCACAAAAATTGAAAATATAAATAAAAAATTACAAATATTTATTTAAATATTATTTGACTTACTTTAATTAAAAGAGTATATATAGTTTTTTTTTTGACGAGTATATATAGTTAAATATACTCCGAATTAACTCAAAGACTATGTCATTTTTTCCTTTATAAACCTCTTCATTTTTATCACCAAGAAAAAATTCTTCATTTCATACTAATACTAATAAATTCTTTACTATAAATGAACAATCCAATCAATTTTTTACATTCCCCTTTTGGTAAAAGACTTTACTTTATAATCCTCATATCTTTTTCTTTATTTACACAAAATGTCACTTCTTTTTCCTCACTTTAAAGTTTGGTGGACCCATAACACCACTTGATTTACCAATAATACTCTTACTTTTCCATCTTTCTTAAAAAAATCTTAAAAATTGTGAAAAACTTAGGTAAAGAATTGAATGAATGAGAGGCCGTAATAAATTTTTACAGTAACATTTTAATTTTAATTATTGATTATTAATATTATACCATTAATTTAAAAACGATCTACACTAGGGTGTGTATGTATGTATATATATATATATATATATATATATATATATATATATATATAGAGTCAAGATCGGATGAGAACCCATGCTATAATGAGAACCGTGAGAACTCCTCACAATTCATAATTTTATAAATAAATAAAATTATATATCCCATCTTCAACTTAAAGTCCAGCCAATTTGATGAATAATTTAAGGAAATTGTTAGCGATGGAGCCCACTTATTCTGAAATAAAAGTTGTGTTAAACAATTCAAGATATGTATTATTATTAGGCCCAAACCAATCCAATCCAATTCAAACCATCTACTCTAAAGTCTAAACTAAAGGCTGCTGCTGATTCTAACATTTGACTCTGAATACAAGTTTTTGCGTAATAAGATTTTTAGCTTTTAATTAATTATGGAGTATATTACGGAGCATTCACCTTAGTAGTTTCTTCCAAGCGTATAGTAATTGAACGCATTCTTCAATATAGAGTTTGATTCTCTTTATTATTGTTTTCTAATCTTACGATTTAAGACCTTCATTTTGGATTTACAAGGGAAAACAAACTATCGAGTGGCCAATGCGACTTAGAGTATCTTATGATCCAAATGCTTACCGGGTTATCTTTGATGAGGTGGGGGCATTTATCGACCGATTTTAAAAGTTGTAGCGCATTAATGTTGAAAAATGGTACGCTAAAATTGAAATTGAACAAGGGTACGCTAAAATTGAAAAAGGGTACGCTAAAATTGAAAAAGGGTACGCTAAAATTAAAATTGAAAAAAGGTACGCTAAAATTGAAATTGAAAAAGGTTACGCTAAAATTGAAACAGGGTACGCTAAAACAGAAAAAGAGTACGCTAAAAGTGAAAAATGGATCACTAAAATTGAAATTGAAAAAAAAGTACGCTAAAAGTGAAAAGGGTACGCTAAAATTTGAAAAGGGTACGCTGAAATTTAAAAAGGGTACGCTAAAATTGAAAAAGAGTACGATAAATTTAAGAAAGGGTACGCTAAAATTGAAAAGGGATACACCATAATTAAAAGAGGGTACGACAATGGTATGCTAAAATTGAAAAATGGTACGCTAAAATTGAAAAAGTAAATTAAATCGAGTAGGGCTTGAAGAAGAAGTGTTGTATTCTATATAAAATCCGTACAAAAGGAAATTAAATAACAATATTTTAGATGAACTCCTAAGTCAATGAGAAAATTTGGAAAAAAAAACGATAGCTGAGATTATTGCAATTATATTTGCCGACGATAATACTGTTACTATTATAATGAAATAATGAATTTAATCGAATAAGTTAACTCATAAAATAATTAATTTTAAAAAAAAAGTTACTTAGGTTACTGGGGTCCCAATTGTGATGAATTGATGGATTGAAGAAAAGTCAATGAAAAATTGATTGATTGAAAATTGGATTCGATGGTCGATTGAAGAATTATGGATTAAAGGATTACGGGTCGAAGAATTTTGTAGAAGGAGAAGGAGTTACGACCTTACGGGTTGAAGGCTCAAGCAATTGTGATTAATTGATGAGATTGAAGAATTTTGAAGATCCAACGAATGAGATTGAACACTATGATCTAATGGCTCATATTAGAGTTCTCATGGTTCTCATTGAAGGAGTGGTTCTCACATGAACCTAAATCTATATATATATATATATATATATATATATATATATATATATATATATATATAGAGAGAGAGAGAGAGAGTAAGGCTCTTATGAGTCCTTTACTCTAGATGAGTCCCTAAGTCCTCATCTCATCCATTGGATGGGATGAGGATGGATGGACAAGATTCATCATAGTATTTGCATTAAAAAAAAAAAAAATTACGTTCCTAAAATAGCTCCCATGAATTTAGGAAACAATAACTCCCTTAATCACATTCATTCATCATTCACGTTCATTCAAACCTGAAAAAAAAAACCCTTTCTTCATCACGTTCGTTCATTCATTCAATCAATCAATTCTGTGCTCGAAATCCCGTTACAATGGATTCAATGACCGCGTCATCTTCTTCAACTGTTGATAAGCAATTGATCGAGTATAACAATGGTGAGTTTCAATATTTCTTTCACGTTTTGATTCAATTTTTATCCATGGATACATCGTGCGTCAATTTGCGTTCTTTTTTTACGTCAATTTTCATGTTGATATTGCTTTCATTGTCATTTCATTCATCATAGTTTTGTATCAATGGTTAATTGCTCTCTCGATCTTTATAGATTTTAGGGTTTTATGTTTGTTATTTAGATTTTTCATTATATCCACTGATACTATTGTTTTGATTTCTATTAACGCAGAAACGTCGTTGAAATAACATATCTTCTGAGTTAAAGTAACACTTAATTTTAATTACAGTAACACAAATGAACGTTGAGAAAAGGGTTTTGATGATGATGTTAAAGTAACGTATTGTACTCGTTAGAGTAACACAACTTAGGAATTGAAGTAACACATTATTTGCATGGGTGTAACGCTGTTCAATTTTGTGCAGGTGGTATTGGCAAAGATGCGAACGCACGGGACAACACTGGAAAAGGTGGAATTTTATTCATTTGATTAATCATGGATTAATAACAATGGTTCATTGCTCTCGTTTTAGTATAGATTCCAGGTTTAACGTATTCTTCACTGATATTATTGTTTTGTTTTATGTTGAAGCAGATGAGGAAACTGAAGAAGACACTGATTTTATTGTTTTGTTTTATGTTGACGAAGATGAGAAAACTGAAGAAGACACTGAGGAAGATGAGGAGGAGAAACAAGTGTTTTGAGAATAGTTGTGTTTTTGGTCATTCTAAGGATTTTTTTTTTGGTTTACAAGAATAACTGATTTTGTACACATTTTTTTTACACATATCGTTGTGTTACGTTGCAATTAACTCTATATTTTATTTAATACATGTGTATTTGGTTAGAGTAACATCTCATATCTATTGGAGTAACACCTTTCTTGAGTTACAGTAACAGACATAATCCATGAAAGTAACATCACATATCTATTGGAGTAACACCTTTCTTGAGTTACACTAACAGACATAATCCAAAATTAACTCTATTTTATTTAATACATGTGTATTTGGTTAGAGTAACATCTCATATCTATTGGAGTAACACCTTTCTTGAGTTATAGTAACAGACATAATCCATGAAAGTAACTGAGCACATCAGCGTTGTTTAAATTTAAACAAATGATTACCAAAGTAATTGAGGATAACTTGGATTAGAATCATTCATTAGGAAATTAACAACTTTCGTTCTTTAAAGAACCATATATAATGCGTCATAGTGATTGATGATAATATCAATGAAAGTGATTATGAGACCACACCATTAATACCAATGAAACTTAATCATGAGACGTTGAATAACATCATTAATCAATTAGAGTAACATCATTTGTTCATTAAAGTAACAGTTACAATGCGTCAGTGTAATACACTGATTATGAGACCACATTTGTATCTTGGGTAAACTCCATTCATTCCCATAGTAACATCAGTCGTTACTTAGAGTAACAGGTACAGTCAATCACTGTAACAGAATGAACAAATTCGTAACCAGAAGAAGAAGGTGACATAATTCATAATATTTCATAATCAGAAGAAGGTGACATAATTCATTAGACATAATTCATTAGACACATCATTTTTTTCGACCCTTTGTTGGCTTGGTATTGGGACCGTCGATGATCTGTATCCCGTCTGGGACCGTCTGTTCTTGTCTGCCAATACGAATATGAAGATTACCTTTGCTTGAGTTGAAGATGAAGTTGAAGGGTTTTTGTTAGGCGGGTGTGTTTGAATGAAAAAATTGAATGGGATGAAAGAGAACGTTTATTAGTTGGAGGTAATTAAGGGAGGAGAGAAGATTTTATTATATTTTTTCCAAGATATGGTAGTTATTACCTTAATTACAACACTCAATCACCAGCATCCATCTCTTTTAGATCAATGGCTCTAAATAGGACTTATGGACTCAAAAAAAAAAGGGACTCACTTGATCTTCACTCTATATATATATATATATATATATATATATATATATATATATATATATATATATATATATAAAGTAAACAAATGAATAAAATGGGGGAGTACTCGTTTAGACCTCGTGCAGATGTACTGCTTTTGATCACGATAATAAATTAGTAATGAGTAATGACGATAAGTTTTAAAATATATGTGATATGTCCCTCCATTTTTTCATTTTCTTTCCCTTTAAGATTAAGGATGAAATAAAGAATTGATTAAAAGTAAAAATAGATTGGAATAAACAATTGTTAAAAAATACGAAGAAAAACGGAAACTAAGACGGTATATCCGCGTAAATTAAAATGTCATTTTAGTTGATCTTGCATTGATTCTTTATTATGTCATAAACTATACTCCGTATTTTGTATATATTTCATTGGCCTACTTTTATCAATGATTTCTTACCTGTTAAAAATATTTTTTATCGATAAATATGGCTTGATTTGATAGTTTTTTTTTTAATATCCCAAACTTGGGACTTGATAGTTTTTTCGATTGGCTAGTCTTAGTGAAGAGTTTATGGATCCTAAGTACCTAAGAGGGGGAGGAAGTGAATTAGTTACCTTTTAAAATTTTAACTCACACTTTATTAGTTAAAGAGAGTTAAACTAAGTGGACTACTAAAAATGTAAAGAAGTGAAAATAAGTAAATGTTACAGTCAGTCTGACCGTGACAGATTTGCCTTGGCAAAGGATAAGGTCACAGAGCAAATGTCACAGTATGGTAGACTGTTGTCTGACTGCCTCTATTTCTCTTAACCAAAGGTAATGTTACAGAGAAATGTTACAGTATATCGACTGTTGCAAGTACTTTGAAAAACACAACTAAAACTAATATTAATCCACGAACAAATGAGAGCGAAGCTAAACGACATGTGTTCTACTTTGTATGCGGCGGAAGTAAAGAGAAAAACATGAACACATTGTGTTTTTGAATTGGTTCGGCCAACACTCTAAAGGCCTACGTCAAATGCTTTTCTTATTAATAATTGTTAAGTAATCTACTCAGAAAACTTAAACCTTTACAATAAGAACCAATAACCTACTCCGGTTACGACTCTCGAGTTCGGAAGACTACTCCGTCTCCTAACTCTCCAATGACCTACTCCGGTCACGACTCTAATGAACTTACAAAGAAGTTAGAATATTACAATCTAATTAAGTTAGACAAGAGCACTCATGACACAATGCAGCAGTTCGTTCGACTGTGACTTTTGAAGACTTTGAAAATATTTTGCAAAGAGTTTTCTAGGTTTTGAAACTTTAAGAGACAATTTGCAAAGAGAAATTTTTGACTGAAAAGTCTTCAAGAATAAGTGTGGTGGAGCATCTCCTTTTATAGAGGAGCAAAAATCAAGATTGAAGCTTCCTTAGAGAAGTCAACACTTTTAGGAAGAAGCAAAAGAGTTGGTCTTATCAAAGGAGACATAAGAAGAGCAATCTTGAAGAAGTAAAACAAGGAAAGCAAGTTAAAAGTTTTCCAAATAAAAGTGAAGGATGAAACTCAAGGTTGAAGCCAATCAAAATAGGACAAACACAACTTTTGAGGTAACCACTTTAAGAGAGAGAGAGAGCTCTCTTTTGGTGTTTAGTAAAAAGATTCACAACCATTTTGGGGTTTATTTGGGAAAACGTTTTTGATCAAACAAAAACCACTTGCTTGCTCTGTAACACCCCTGATTTTATAAATTTAAATTAATTTTAATTTATATTCGTATTTTTATTTTGTTTACGATTGAACTCGTAATTCTCAAAATTACTATAAAACGCGTTTATCGTTCAATCGTTTCAAACTCCTAAAATTCTATTTGACTCGGAAACTCTTCTTATATTTGAAACATATTTTTATTTCAATTTCGAATTTATTTTACACATTTAATTTAATTCTTATCGAAAATCTATTTCGACGATTAAAATTCTAAATTCTTTTATTTTTAAGCTCGATTTTCTATATTTATTTTCAAACTCCTAAAATTCTTTTATTTAGCTCGAAACTCATTTATTTTAAGTTTCGTCAAAATATTTATTTTCTTTCCTCGAGAAATCAATTTAATTCACTTTATCGAAAATTTATTATTTATCGGGAAATACTATTTGGTCGTCTAATTATTTATTTCTATAAGCTTCGTTTTCGTCTCGAGTAATTTATTTACTCATTTTATTCGACGGCCCGATTATTTATTAATCTTTTTAACTCGTTTTAATTCGATTCGTGGGTCAGTCAACTTATCGTTACGGGATTCGTTTAATTCGTATTTTCCTACCTGATTCATTTCTGAATCCGGACACTTTTTTCTTATTTGTTGAGTTGAATCCAACCCTTCATATTTCTGAATTCGGCCCTCCTTATTACTGTCATTCAATCCACCTCTTTTTTTTCCAACTCCATTTATTACATTCATTCCACTTAATTAGATTCATCCATCTTCCCTTATGAATCCACCGCTTCAGCCACCAGCAACATTCACTATCATTTATTTTCTTTTCTAATTCATTCCCAATCCTTTAACCTGCGGCACCCCGTCCTAAACCTTCAGGCTGCTCTTCATCTTCAGTTTGCCTCCGTCTCAGCCTGCTCCATTTTTCTTCTTCCCCTGTCTCGCTCTGCTGCTGCATACCGCTGCGTTGTGTTGCTGATACCGTACTGCTGCTGCTGTACGTATCCTTCCTGCTCCTCTTTTTATTCTTCTTCTTCGCCTGATCGGCTGTTGTTATTGCTGCTGATGTCGTTACTGCCGTTTCTGCTACTACTGTTGTCTTCTTCTTATGTCGTTTGTTATTGTTGTGACTGTTCGTGCTGCTGTTGCTGCGCTGCTGCTGCTGTTGCTGCGCTGCTGCTGCTACGCGGCTGCCGTTTCTGCTGCTACTGCGATCCTTTGATGCTGCTGCTGTTTTGTTCGCTGCTACTGTTGCTGCGTTCTGCTGCTTTTAACGTGAGATCTTATTCTTCTTCTTCTTCTTTTTTTTCGATCGGTAATCGTTGCTGCTGCCAGTTGTTGTTGTTGATGATGCTACTTTCCTTTTTCTTCTCCTTCTTCTTCCTCTATCGATTATGTTGCAGCCACCCTCTTCTTACTGCTGTTGTATTTTGTTGTTTATTGTTGCTGTCCGTGTCTCCTCTTTTTCCGCTGCTATTGCTCCCGCTGCTGCTGTACTGTATGCTATGTCGGTCTTCTTCGTTTCTTCTTCTTCTTTTCATTCTGTTGTTTCTTCTTCTTCTCCTTCTTTTTCTTACTGTCGGGATTTGCTGATGCTTGGTCGTACTACTGTAAACTGTCACTGAGGCTGCACGGCTGTGTGGTCGCTGTTTTGGGCGATGTTTTTGATGATCGTTTTGGCTGCTGCTCTTTCTGTCTCCTCTTTTGGATTTGTCTGCTGCTGTTTCGATACTACTACTGCCCTTTTGTTCTACAGTTTCCTGTTCTGTAACATGTACCTGATTCTTCGTGGTTTTGACCTTGTTCGTGTCCCGGTTTATTGCATTATTCAGATAGTGTGGTTGCGATTCTAGACGAGCGATGTCCCTCCAATTTATTACTCCGTTCTTGCTATTCTTCCCATTCATCCCCTAGTTTTCGGGTTTTCGTGAGGGCCAAGACGAGGACAAGCACGTGTTTGAGTCGGATATCGACTTAAGGTAACTTTAGGACGTTACTCGATTTTATATCGTATGTTTGAGTAGTAGTATGTAGTAAATATTTTAACTTCGATTTTCTATTTTAGCTATATATTATTGCTAATTATATTTATTTTAAATCGTATGCCTTTCTATATTTTTATAACTTTCGATATAGTTTTATAAATCGTTAATAATTTTATAAATTATGATCGTTATAATATTTTGTTAGTTATCGTGACACTAGTAACTAAATAATATCGATTTCATATTTTCGTCATATTTCGTTAAATTCTAATTTTTAACTCCAAATTGTATTTTTATATTATAATCGAGATTTGTATACTTGTTTAATAAATTAATTTTTTGTTTTACGATTTATACTAATAAATGAGAAAATAGTCGATTTTGTTTTAAATACATTTTTTTTATTCGAGACTATTTTTCCCTAATAATTTCTCATTTGTCTACGATTGATTATCTTCAGTAAAATCAGTATTCTTTATTGATAAAATGTATTTGTTAAAAATAATCTGAAATCTTTATAAATCTCATTTCATTTATAAAACTCGTTGACTCAACTAATTTTTATATCGTTTTTCTTAAAATATCTCGTCTCCGAAAATTTATAGTTTTAACTCGATTTCCTAATTATTTATAAAATACTATATATTGAGATATCATATTTTATTTATATTTTGAGTAACGAATTTAGAAATATAATAAAGTTACGATAACGACGGTAATAATAAAATGTTAATTTCGTTAGAAATGCTATTTTTATACATTTCACTTATTTTATTAACTTACGTATTTTCTATAAGAATTTCTATTTTTAGTAAGTTTCTAAAATTAGTAAGTTTCTATCTATAGAAAGTTTCCCTTTTAATATAAAATGGTTATTTCTTTTATCCATATCATTTATATTGATTATATTTACTTTTGAATATCGATAATGGCTTGTTTTGGAGTTATGGAATAAAGAGAAGTGTGGGGTTTAGAGTAATATAGTCTGGGATGTACGTTTTTGCCATCAACTATAAAGCTGGTGTGTCTATGTTGAGACACATTGGTCGTTGAACTGAGCATGGTTTGTGTTCAGGAGTGTGTATATTTTGACCTTAAACTTAGATATCGCATCGTGTAAGTCGCCGTCGGGTTGAACTGGATTACGGTTGGTGTCCAGGAGGGGTGTACATTACTTAAGCCAGGACCTCGCTGCACGCAGTCCTGTTATAGTTGAGTTGCCTAGTTAGAGACTGGATTCTGTTATGAGTTAAGTCTACAGTTCTCGAAGCTAGTTTCTAGTATTATCCTAGTGAAAGTCTAGCCTTGTGCACACTGATCGAATTTCTATAACGCCAGTTTTGATATTTATATTATCGATTGATTTTGACTTGCAGGTTGGCAAGTGCTTTAAGTTATCTTCGAAAGCTTATTTTTATTATATCGTTTTAATGTTTTCTCTTTTTAAATATTTTGATATAATAATACTATTGTTTTTCCATATGATATAATATGGCTGGGAGAACGTCCGAGTTACTCCCCACTGACGTGGCTGTTATGTTTATAACATGACAGGTATTTGCTGCTAGGTTTTGGGTGTGAGCTAGCGAGTAGCGTGGATCCTACTCTTTCTACATTTATGTAATTTATGGATTTGTAAACCCATTTGAAGATTTTTACTTTTAGCCCTTTTGTAAAAAGAGGCCTTTGTATTGACTTACCATTTCTTTTAATAAGATATAGTTTGTCAGTATGTTTTAATCCCAACTCTACAGTGTTTCCGCCACTGTATTGCGTTGGATTTTCTAGGGGATTACAGTTGGTATCAGAGCATTGTTGCTCCCGACGCTTACACCTGATTTTAGGAAAAATACTAGTAAATGATTTGAACATTAAAGAAATATTAGTGAGAGATGGGTAGAAACCAAAATAAGGACTTAACCGTTAGGTTTATATGTTCTTGTAACTCAATGATTAGCATTGAATATTTGTTGCTTTTGTCTGGAAGAAGATGAATGTAGAAGAAGACGATAGGACGCTGCCCCAGATCGGGACAAGACCTGCTCAAAACTCTCAACGCCTGTTATTCGAGTGGACAACTTTGTGCTACAAGGAAGATACAATGGCGACCCTTCAGCCCAGATTTGGTTTGCTCAAGCTACAGGTTAGATGATCAAGAGTGGATGTATGTTCCATGATGTTGCAGTCGATCTAGATGGAGTGACCCAAGACTTGTGTGCTCATTCCTCTATAAGAAGATGAAGTAATCCATTTACTTCCCTCGTGAACCTTAGAGGTCCATACTTTCCCTTCTCGTTTTAGGTCTTTATCTTCTAGAATCATTGATTCTTTTCTTCATGCTTCTGCTTCTTATAATTCTTCTCTTACTTATCCGCGTCTTCATTCTTGTGATCAATCTTTGATTTATTCTTCTATTTTACCATCCTCCTCTTGAGATTCTTTGGTACCGGTTTCTGTCTTACTGAACCCCGTATTATAGATGTTTGAGGTTTAGTAAACCCTTGTTACCTGGTTTGAGGAGTGTGAGTCTACCTTATCTTCTAAGCAAGTAATAAATTCTTGAGGATTGAGTTGAATGGCAAATTGTTGATTATGGGAATTAGGATGATACTTTAGACCCTGAACCTTGGGTTATAGGTTACTTTGATTATTTTGGAGTACTTAGAGTTGAATATACTTTGAAGTAGTAAGAGTACATCATATTTTGATGGATGCCTAGTACCTAACCTAGAACTGAACTAAATACAACTGATAATATTACTTTGGAGATTCTTATCTAATGCTTATTCGATGGATGCATCGTGAATATTTGGGATCATAGAGTATTGTGTAAAGTGTTAGCCTGAGTGTTGTGGTACCATTCAAGGTTTTCATTAATGTCGTTAGAAATCTTGGTGAACATAGATTTCCTGTGTTTCTTAAGGATTAGATCGTTGATCGTTGTTTAAGGTTGTAACCTATGAACTTTGGAGTTGAGTGATCTAAATTGGATAAATTGTTGCTAACCTTGAAAAGGAGAAACATATTGCCATTAGAGGTTGGTTTTATAGCGTTGTTTTGAGGAACATTTTGATGTCAATCATCTTAATGGATTTATAGTTCAGAACCTTAGACCAACGAGATTGTGGCTTCGTTGAGTTAATATTTTGGTGGTTTCGCTGTTACGATATGAAATTTGTTGGAATTCTCTGAAACCTTAGTCGAAAGACGTGTTTTGAAGATGTGAGTGTTCACGCCATTACCTATAGGTTTGAGCGGGTTTGAGGATTCGTTGTACTTTTCCAAGTTTTGTACTTGTGGCATCACAAATGTTGGTGACCATTTTTGAGGATTTGGTACCCGAGCCTTGTTAAATTGGTGGACCTTTTCTAGTGTTCCTTACTCGAGAAATTTGGAGTATACTTCGAGTGAAAACCTTATGAACTTTGGATTTGGGAACCCTATCGTTTGCGTGTTTGGGTTTGTCTGATGACCATTGGAATTTTAATTGACGAGATTACACTGTAAAACAATTGTGGATTGGTAACGTGTCGTTTGATCGATTGGATAGTCACGTAAGACATTTTTGGATATTGTGACTGAGTAGTACCACCTAGCGCCTAATATTGGACTTGGTATTATTTGATGGAAATTAGGAGCCTGTGTTGTGGGAGTCGTACTAGGAATCTCGAGATGGTTAACTTCTTCAGTAATTCCTTGAGAGCTCCGTTTGACTCTCAATTTCGTTCCTCCCTTTAGTTTTTCCCTTAATTCCGCTTCTTCTTCTTCAGCCAATTCCTTTCGGCTTCTTAATCGGGTTTGAAAACTTTTATTTCGATTTGTCGTTGACTTTGACTCTATTTATCCATTTAATATTTTCCTCAAACTTGTGTTGTGAAAAGATTGACTAATTTAAAAACCTTGAATTTTCATGAGATTTTAACATTTTGAGTTATAAATTTCAAAACTTTGTATTTCGTTTTTGTTTTATTTCTGGTTCCGTTTCAAGGGTCTAAATAATATATTTTAAAGTATTTCGAAATTGTTTAAAATCTTAATTTTGATTTTCAAAGTGATCAGGATTTTATGAAAACCTTCTTAATTGCATATATTTTGATTTCTATGAGACTATTAGATAAAACAGTTCTAAATTTTCGAAAAAACTTCGCGTGTCTAAATTTTTGTTTTATCGTTGATAGAACTTTAAATCCGTTATTATAAATGTTTGATGCCAGGTTCGATTTTTATTTACAAACTACAAAATTTGATTTCTCAAAATTTCTTTGGTTTTAAAACAAAATATTGGCGAATTTCTGAGTCAAAACGTTTTACTGTTGCTTTGAAAATATCTGGGTACTCTCCCCTTCGAGGATGTTTACAAATATGATCTATCGTCATTACTTTACCAAATAATTTTTAACTTGCGATTTTATTAATTTAGATGATTTTAAACATTGGGAATTGAGCCCAACCCTTCTTGAAATAAATCTTGTCTTCGATTTTGATTTCATATCACGTTTGAAGTCGTAAAATTTTTAAAAATCGAGATTGTGATGCGAGTTAAGCATTCTCATTTTGTCCAAGTAATATAACCTTGTTTTCCCATTCTATTATTCTGTTTTTGTTAGTTTCGAGGACGAAACTTCTTTTTAGTGGGGAAGATTGTAACACCCCTGATTTTATAAATTTAAATTAATTCTAATTTATATTCGTATTTTTATTTTGTTTACGATTGAACTCGTAATTCTCAAAATTACTATAAAACGCGTTTATCGTTCAATCGTTTCAAACTCCTAAAATTCTATTTGACTCGGAAACTCTTTTTATATTTGAAACATATTTTTATTTCAATTTCGAATTTATTTTACACATTTAATTTAATTCTTATCGAAAATCTATTTCGACGATTAAAATTCTAAATTCTTTTATTTTTAAGCTCGATTTTCTATATTTATTTTCAAACTCCTAAAATTCTTTTATTTAGCTCGAAACTCATTTATTTTAAGTTTCGTCAAAATATTTATTTTCTTTCCTCGAGAAATCAATTTAATTCACTTTATCGAAAATTTATTATTTATCGGGAAATACTATTTGGTCGTCTAATTATTTATTTCTATAAGCTTCGTTTTCGTCTCGAGTAATTTATTTACTCATTTTATTCGACGGCCCGATTATTTATTAATCTTTTTAACTCGTTTTAATTCGATTCGTGGGTCAGTCAACTTATCGTTACGGGATTCGTTTAATTCGTATTTTCCTACCTGATTCATTTCTGAATCCGGACACTTTTTTCTTATTTGTTGAGTTGAATCCAACCCTTCATATTTCTGAATTCGGCCCTCCTTATTACTGTCATTCAATCCACCTCTTTTTTTTCCAACTCCATTTATTACATTCATTCCACTTAATTAGATTCATCCATCTTCCCTTATGAATCCACCGCTTCAGCCACCAGCAACATTCACTATCATTTATTTTCTTTTCTAATTCATTCCCAATCCTTTAACCTGCGGCACCCCGTCCTAAACCTTCAGGCTGCTCTTCATCTTCAGTTTGCCTCCGTCTCAGCCTGCTCCATTTTTCTTCTTCCCCTGTCTCGCTCTGCTGCTGCATACCGCTGCGTTGTGTTGCTGATACCGTACTGCTGCTGCTGTACGTATCCCTCCTGCTCCTCTTTTTATTCTTCTTCTTCGCCTGATCGGCTGTTGTTATTGCTGCTGATGTCGTTACTGCCGTTTCTGCTACTACTGCTGTCTTCTTCTTATGTCGTTTGTTATTGTTGTGACTGTTCGTGCTGCTGTTGCTGCGCTGCTGCTGCTGTTGCTGCGCTGCTGCTGCTACGCGGCTGCCGTTTCTGCTGCTACTGCGATCCTTTGATGCTGCTGCTGTTTTGTTCGCTGCTACTGTTGCTGCGTTCTGCTGCTTTTAACGTGAGATCTTATTCTTCTTCTTCTTCTTTTTTTTCGATCGGTAATCGTTGCTGCTGCCAGTTGTTGTTGTTGATGATGCTACTTTCCTTTTTCTTCTCCTTCTTCTTCCTCTATCGATTATGTTGCAGCCACCCTCTTCTTACTGCTGTTGTATTTTGTTGTTTATTGTTGCTGTCCGTGTCTCCTCTTTTTCCGCTGCTATTGCTCCCGCTGCTGCTGTACTGTATGCTATGTCGGTCTTCTTCGTTTCTTCTTCTTCTTTTCATTCTGTTGTTTCTTCTTCTTCTCCTTCTTTTTCTTACTGTCGGGATTTGCTGATGCTTGGTCGTACTACTGTAAACTGTCACTGAGGCTGCACGGCTGTGTGGTCGCTGTTTTGGGCGATGTTTTTGATGATCGTTTTGGCTGCTGCTCTTTCTGTCTCCTCTTTTGGATTTGTCTGCTGCTGTTTCGATACTACTACTGCCCTTTTGTTCTACAGTTTCCTGTTCTGTAACATGTACCTGATTCTTCGTGGTTTTGACCTTGTTCGTGTCCCGGTTTATTGCATTATTCAGATAGTGTGGTTGCGATTCTAGACGAGCGATGTCCCTCCAATTTATTACTCCGTTCTTGCTATTCTTCCCATTCATCCCCTAGTTTTCGGGTTTTCGTGAGGGCCAAGACGAGGACAAGCACGTGTTTGAGTCGGATATCGACTTAAGGTAACTTTAGGACGTTACTCGATTTTATATCGTATGTTTGAGTAGTAGTATGTAGTAAATATTTTAACTTCGATTTTCTATTTTAGCTATATATTATTGCTAATTATATTTATTTTAAATCGTATGCCTTTCTATATTTTTATAACTTTCGATATAGTTTTATAAATCGTTAATAATTTTATAAATTATGATCGTTATAATATTTTGTTAGTTATCGTGACACTAGTAACTAAATAATATCGATTTCATATTTTCGTCATATTTCGTTAAATTCTAATTTTTAACTCCAAATTGTATTTTTATATTATAATCGAGATTTGTATACTTGTTTAATAAATTAATTTTTTGTTTTACGATTTATACTAATAAATGAGAAAATAGTCGATTTTGTTTTAAATACATTTTTTTTATTCGAGACTATTTTTCCCTAATAATTTCTCATTTGTCTACGATTGATTATCTTCAGTAAAATCAGTATTCTTTATTGATAAAATGTATTTGTTAAAAATAATCTGAAATCTTTATAAATCTCATTTCATTTATAAAACTCGCTGACTCAACTAATTTTTATATCGTTTTTCTTAAAATATCTCGTCTCCGAAAATTTATAGTTTTAACTCGATTTCCTAATTATTTATAAAATACTATATATTGAGATATCATATTTTATTTATATTTTGAGTAACGAATTTAGAAATATAATAAAGTTACGATAACGATGGTAATAATAAAATGTTAATTTCGTTAGAAATGCTATTTTTATACATTTCACTTATTTTATTAACTTACGTATTTTCTATAAGAATTTCTATTTTTAGTAAGTTTCTAAAATTAGTAAGTTTCTATCTATAGAAAGTTTCCCTTTTAATATAAAATGGTTATTTCTTTTATCCATATCATTTATATTGATTATATTTACTTTTGAATATCGATAATGGCTTGTTTTGGAGTTATGGAATAAAGAGAAGTGTGGGGTTTAGAGTAATATAGTCTGGGATGTACGTTTTTGCCATCAACTATAAAGCTGGTGTGTCTATGTTGAGACACATTGGTCGTTGAACTGAGCATGGTTTGTGTTCAGGAGTGTGTATATTTTGACCTTAAACTTAGATATCGCATCGTGTAAGTCGCCGTCGGGTTGAACTGGATTACGGTTGGTGTCCAGGAGGGGTGTACATTACTTAAGCCAGGACCTCGCTGCACGCAGTCCTGTTATAGTTGAGTTGCCTAGTTAGAGACTGGATTCTGTTATGAGTTAAGTCTACAGTTCTCGAAGCTAGTTTCTAGTATTATCCTAGTGAAAGTCTAGCCTTGTGCACACTGATCGAATTTCTATAACGCCAGTTTTGATATTTATATTATCGATTGATTTTGACTTGCAGGTTGGCAAGTGCTTTAAGTTATCTTCGAAAGCTTATTTTTATTATATCGTTTTAATGTTTTCTCTTTTTAAATATTTTGATATAATAATACTATTGTTTTTCCATATGATATAATATGGCTGGGAGAACGTCCGAGTTACTCCCCACTGACGTGGTTGTTATGTTTATAACATGACAGGTATTTGCTGCTAGGTTTTGGGTGTGAGCTAGCGAGTAGCGTGGATCCTACTCTTTCTACATTTATGTAATTTATGGATTTGTAAACCCATTTGAAGATTTTTACTTTTAGCCCTTTTGTAAAAAGAGACCTTTGTATTGACTTACCATTTCTTTTAATAAGATATAGTTTGTCAGTGTGTTTTAATCCCAACTCTACAGTGTTTCCGCCACTGTATTGCGTTGGATTTTCTAGGGGATTACATGCTCACCACTACACTTAAAAGTCAGTTTTTTGAAAAGATTTGAATGATAAAAGCTTTGAGGTTTAAATTTTTTTCTTTTGAAAAGGGTCGAACAGAAGTAACTGTCAACGTAACCGAACTGTTGCAAACAGTTGGGTTGGCTAGTTACTAGAACTAACTACAATGTATCAGATGACTTTTATCTTTACATCGTGACACTCTTTGACGTTCTTGATTCTTTGGGCTTCTCGTCTTGATCTTCAAACGATCAATCTCAACATTCATCAACTAATTTTCAATTAAGCATAACCTGAAAAGTTAAACTAAGAAAATACAAATTAAATAGGCTAGTCATCATCAACAAATCTAACACTTAGTGACCGCATAAATGGAGTATTTTACGGAAGATGTCTTAGCCTAGTGGTTAATACTAGGTGCTCTGGGACAGTAGGTTTCTGGTTCGAATCTCTCTTCCCCTATATTGTAATGCAACTAAGTGCGCTCTTCGATGAACAAAAAAAATGAAGTATTTTGGAGGAAATTTTCATTGATAGCGTGATACGTGTCCAATTCTTATCTTGTGGTTTCTCATATAGAAGATTCCTATATCTTTCCAAAAGAGCGGGTAAATCAAACTCAAGCAGCCAAAAACCTATTATCCAAGCCACATCAGGGCTTGGAAGTTGGAACCGAGTTTTACTTCTATTTTGGATCACAATAATCCAATAATACTGACGAGGTAACCTTAAATCAAACCTCAGCTACTTACCTATTACCTATCTATAAATGAACAAGTTCCTGAAAGATTGATCTCTAATAGTATTATAATGGTTCTGGTTTTAGTCACGAGAATACAGACTGGTGATTTTATCATCCCCTGTATACACATATTGAGCTGAATTATCAACTGCACAACCAAAAAATTGAGGCGGCTTTGGTGTCGGGAGGTGAATAGCTCGACCGTAAAGGGCAGCAACGACTGAAGTCATCCTCGGCCTGTCAACTGCATTTTCTTGGATGCATAATAATCCTATTTGGATGCATTTTAGTACTTCTTCCTGGTTAAACTTGTCTTCCAAGCAGGGGCGGACCCAAGAATTTTGTTATGGTGTAGCGAATTTTTTAAATCCGAGTACATATTTATTACCGTACTTCTTATATTACGAAATATTTTTATCGTGTTCTATCATTATACTTCGTATTTTATTTAAAGTTCGTAAGAAATTTATTAATAATTACTGTACTATTTACAGAGTATTATTCTTACCAAAATAAAAAGTGTGACGATAAAATTGCGTTAATGTAAGGAATATTCCTATTATAGAACAAATAAATACAATGGACTTAATTTTGCCATTGAATAAAATTAAAGGGTTAATTAATTATGGACATTAATAATTAAATACAATCATTATGACAATAAAACTATTAAAGCACAGATTAACAAAAAGTATTGGGGAATTGAATTTCAGAGTGGAGTAACACTTAAATGCTTTGAATGTTGTGCAATGGGATTAGGAAGAATGAGAATGTATTAAATAATGGGTAAATGGTGTAGCAAAAATTCAATTCCCTCAAAAATTTTCTGAATTATGGTGTAGCAACTGCATCATGTTGCTACAACGTGGGCACGCCCCTGCTTCCAAGTCTGTATCTATTAGATTCAGCACCTCACCCTCGTTCCATAGCCTCCATGCCTGTCGAACAGTTATAAATAAACATATGCCTATATAATTTGTCATAGTTGTTTCGATGATAATAATATGAACTTACTCGATGTACCAACGTCTCCTCGACCTGCAGTCGTCCATCTAATCGATTCCTCTGGCCACTTATTATCTCAAGCACCATGACTCCGAAACTGTAAACATCTGACTTCACTGAGTAACGACCGGTCATTGCATATTCCGGGGCCATATACCCACTGCAATGCACATTCAGCGCAATGAAAAACTAGAAAAGTGCGAAATTTGTCGCGTTTTCTAGGAAAAGACGGAGATATCTTACTATGTGCCAGCTATTCTCATGGTGTTTCCTTGAGTTTGATCGACTCCAAAAAGCCTTGCCAACCCAAAATCTGCAATCTTAGGGTTCATCGCCTCATCAAGTAGTATATTGCCTGATTTGAGATCTCGGTGTACAACCTTAATCCGAGAATCCTCGTGCAGATACAAGAGCCCTCTTGCAATACCACTGATAATATTGAATCTAGTTTTCCAGTCTAAGGATGACTTTTTCGCAGGATCTGCAATCAACATACCATCAGCTCATCCACGAGCTCTTCATTAAGCTAATGCACCTATGCACATACTAATATAATACGGGATGTGCAGACTAGTTACTTGAACCGAGTAGAATTACCAAATAGGGATCTATCCAAGCTCGAATTAGGAAGAAACTCGTACACAAGTAAGCTTTCCTCGGGTGATGCGCAATATCCTAATAGTTTTACAAGGTTTTTATGCTGTAGTCTAGCAACAAGAACAATTTCAGCTTGGAATTCTGCAATTCCTTGTACTGAATTCTTAGATAGCCTCTTCACAGCTATTTCTTGTCCATCCTCAAGTTCTCCCTGTTTGACATGGTAGACAATAAACTAAGCAAATTCACAATAGATATTCGATTGCCATGTGCCTGAAACTTCATATTACTTACTTTGTAGACTTCACCAAATCCACCTTGTCCGAGTTTATTGTTTGGCGCAAAGTTGTGTGTAGCTAATCGAATTGTATTGAAGTCAAGCTGCAAGGAATCTGCAAACCTTTTCATCTCATCTGTTGGAGCTGCAAAGATAATTATTTGAGTAATAATCATCATAATACAAAAAAAAGAAGATTTTTGCTCTACAACATTACATACGAGTATAATGTAATAGGTGTACTAGAGACCAACAATAGTCTGTCAATCTACAATGCAACTTACCATTAAGTTTTTGAATGACCTTCCTTCTAGCAACACAGAGGTATAAAGCAAGCAGCAGCAAAGTGACAATCCCAGCTGCTGTCGGAAAGGCAATCATCATAGCTGTATGCACCCTCCTTTTACTGGTATTGCCTATAAGAAACTTAAATAATTTACATTACAAGGCACTTGTGGTTGTGGGGGTGCAAACTTATGTTATGCTCTTGAGTAGCTGACAAACGGAGTATAGCGCGGTAACTTACTGGATAAGTTTGGGTGTATAGGCTTATTTGTCGAGTTAGTAGTTGGTGATGATGGAATTGGCGACACCACCTTTGGCGATGATGTGTCTGCTTCTGGTCCCAATGCTGGCGCTAATGCTTGTGAATAAGGTAAGGAGAGTAGTCTTTCAGGATTTGCAGCAGATTCATGAAAGAAATTGAATTAGCCATGATTATCATGTATTTCAAGTTCCAAAAGAGTCGCATTAAATTATTGATTATTATTAGATGAGCAGGCTTCAAAGTTATTTGGACAGGCACCTGGACATAGCAGGAGAGGGGCAGAATGTAATTTTATATGAAGACGCCCTTGAAGCATCGCACGTAAAGGTGGAAGTAGCATCATCACGAGTGTAGCTATAAGCTAGGGGACAATGTTGTTTGAAAATCAACGAAGAGTTGGAAGGATGACAATCAGTCCCAGGGTTGCAGCAAGACTGATCCGTTTTAAACACCGTACACGGGTTATTACAAGCAATAATGCTTCCATTGTTAACCACGGTGAGCTCAGCGAGGCAAGACTTCTGAAGGTCGAACACGCACCCAGTGACATCACATGCAGGCCCACTGTCTACATACGGAGCAACCACCAGAGGGAGGTTATACCCGTCTACAACACTAACGTCGTAGAAGTCGAGGTTATTAACTTGGCTGAAACCAAACTCAGCTAAAGTAGCTAGCTTTACATCTGATGAGGAGCAGTGGACACGACCAGTGGCGCAGTCACCGGTCAGACACGAGAAATTGCCAGTTGACTTATCGGTGGAGCAAAGAGTTCGACCCCACACTCGACCATTCCAATCAGATGGAACGGTAACGACACTGGATTGACCCTCCTGGAGAGCGAATCCGGAATCATTACTTGATGATGAGGCAGAACTAGTTGAAATAGCAGGCCATACAGTGTAGCTGCAGTTATTCCTTATTGTTAATGTTTTCGCACTCCCACTTCCTGCTTTCAAGTAAATTCACATCATATTAATATAAGGAGGCATATTCATTTGACGAGTTGAATACTTACATTACATTATTAAAAATGGACTTACCTGAAAACAGATGAATCTGAAGGATAAGGCTTAGCAGAGAAAATGCTGGTGCAAACGTAGCCATTAAAAGAAATTCAAAAAAAAAAAATGGTTTGTGATGATATTTACACGAGGCAAAATTTTTGCTGTCTTTGTTTGGTGGGGTCTACAGACTCCAACCATTCCGTGGCGTAAGCGCAACTCTCAAGTCTCAAGTCTCAACACACGGTAATCCTACCCGAGTAACCCGGTCCGACCCATCAGAACTTGAAAATTTTGTCGCCCGACCCGACCCGCTTATGACTCGAGACATAATATATATAACCCGATAATAATCCGACTCTATATGAACCTGAACTAATAAAGTTGTCCATCCTTTAGATTGATCCAAATCAAAACGATTTAGGATCTAACTTACGCTTAATGACAGATTAATTAAGCAAAATAATAGTACTTCGTAGTAAAAAAACCCAACTTATTAGGAAAATGTTAAACTGCTATGATAAAGTAACTTGACTCACTATTGACCGGATTCAAACCCGACCTGACCCGAAATGATCGACCCAGTAGCAATCAGACCCGACCCGAAGGGGATACTGGCGCGTTACAACCCGAACCAAATATGATCCGACCCAACTTGACCACACTCAAACCCAACTCAAATGACCTGATTACCACCTATAACTCTATAAGCGTACATGTTAGAAGATAAACTTATAAATCGGTCTCAAAATCGGTTATAAACGTAAATTAACTTAACCCTATATAACACACTCAAGCAATAAAAAGTACTCCTTAACATTGATTTTTCTTTTTAGAAATATTTAACATAGATAATCTGTATTATACTCGGTTTTCTCATATTAATCAAATACAAATTGTTATTTGTGGCGGATACTTTCGTCACAAACTTTTAACGGGTCACGTAAAAAAATAAAAATAAAGTATGGGTGAGACATAACAAACTATTTGTCTTATTCATGAACATATTTGGTTCGTTTTATTATTACTCCGTCGTAGGAGAGATCCACTATTCCACTATTAATCAAAACTACATTTTACTCAAACTAGACTCAACTGACCTGCTAGTCTGCTACCTATTTAATAGGTCATCACTTTCAAAGTTTCAATTTTTTTAAGAAATACTCCGTAGTAAATAGAACTATCAAACGGGTTGGCCGGATCGAGTCATACGAATCGGGGTGAAATGGGTCACGGATCGGGTTAGGGTTAGAATACGGGACTATTCTTTGTTGTCGACGAATCAGTCATGTCGTCGGTACTTTATATGTGAAATGTCAACTTTGCCCCTCCCATTAAAATTACTAATTACTCCGTACATTTTAAAGATTCTCGTTATTGAAACTCGTTAATAAAACTTTTTTTTTGAAAAAAAACCCAAAAGGTGGGTTTATTAAATACTCCACTTTCACTCTTATCAGAAATAACACCTATTTTTACCGGGCCAAAATGCTCCCAAACGTGCTTCCCTACCAAAAGTGACATAGTTGGCGCAGTCGCGCAGCCTCATGAAGTCATGAGCCACACTGCTAGAAATACTCGGTACAAAAACCCGCTAATATAATCAAAGTTACAAGCAAAAACAAGAATATCATCTAAAATGAGAAAAAGATCGCTTCTTCCCTTCCTCGCAAAATGCAAATGCTCAATAACCGTCTTGCAATCGCTTTCAACAATGATCTATCAGTACCCCGTCTCCAAGCTTCTTTGATACATGAAACTGTTTTTTATTTATGTAAAACCGTCTTTTTTTTATTATTGAAATAGTGTTATTACTGACTCATACGGAGTAGTTACAATTAAATCCCAAAGAATAATGAGATGGCGCCACCCGGTGGCGCCGAATTTGTGCGCCACCGAGGGTATTTTAGTAATTTACTAGGATTATATTATTATTTAAAAAAAATATTATTTCAAAAGTAGTTAGTTGGTAAGGGTAGAATTGGTACTTCACAAAATAAGTTAAATTATATATATAATAATTATATAATTTTTTTAAAAAAATCAAAAGAGATATGTTAGTTACTATTGAAGATCATTAAAAAAAAATCGTATCTTAATTGTAGGAATTAGTTAGGTTAGACATATATTGAAAAAATTAAATTTGTTTGTATTACATATATAATTTTATCATATTTATACACAATGAAATGCACTTGGATGAATGGTATTTATGAGACAAATTGATTATGTTTTAATTGTGCTCGAGTTCGAGTCACCCATAAACCATTTTTTCATTTTCAATTTTATTTTAACGTTTCAATATCTCTCACTTTTTTTCCTAAGAAACTATTTTTTTTCATTTTCAATTTTATTTTAACGTTTCAATATCTCTCACTTTTTTTCCTAAAAAACTATTTTTTCATTTTCAATTTTATTTTAATGTTTCAATATCTCTCGGTTTTTTTCCTAAAACAAATATGTAGACAATATATAAATTGCTTACCCAAACAATTAAACATTGGGTGTACGCAGTAGCAAATCTGATCTGACTAATTTTAATCGTGAATGTTAATTCTTTTATTTATGAGACTAGTATAGAACCCGTGCAATGCACGGTATTTATAATATATTTATCTTATAGAATATTTCATTTAAGATTTAAAATAAAAATTTATTATTTTATTTTTACTATTTGTCGACTGTATAATTTAGAAATATGAAAATATTTTGATTAGTTTTGCGATTTAAAATAAAAAATATTTTTGAAATCGCAAAACTAATCAAAATATTTGAGTAATGTCTTGAAATGTACGGAGTATTAAATAACGTGTAATTAATGAAAATATTGTTTATATTCCCTTCGTTTCATTGAAAGCTTCCATTTTTCCTTTTTCGTAAATTTCTTTGATAGCTTCCACCTTCTTTTTTTGGTATAACTCTTCACTTTTACCTAGGTTGCCCACCTACTTTACACCCTCTCTACTTTTGAATATTTTATTATTATCCTTAAAAAATGTGCCATTTTTTAGGTGAAAACTTTCATTGAAACAGAGGGATATACTCGGTTTATATCATCTCACATCTCGAGATACCCACTTCTCTCTTTAACATACCATAAAATACATAAATATTTATCAAAAATTGTATAATCATGTACTTTTTTTAATGGTTAGCACGCCGTGATAGGTTCTCTTTGTCTAAAAAAGCTATTCAGTTTTTCATTAAAAAATTAATAAATAAATTAAAAATGGACTGTCTCAGGTGTAAGACTTATATTATTTAATTTGTGAAACTTTTTATATATGAATTTTAATAGTATATTCCGTATTTTGTAGTCTCCACTACCAAAATAATCATTTTATATGATAATTATAATCCTCACGTGTGTGTATATATATATATAAAACATTCCTAAAATAGAAAGACAAAGAATTCATACAGACGCCCCAATATGGAATAGACAAAGAATTCATTGGGACGGGGAGAGTATATCTTTGTAAAAGTTAAACTAAATAGCTCATTTCAAAAATAATTTTTTTAGATAATGGATTTTTTTTCTGAAGGTTAATGACATCATATCTTAAAATTTATCTAATTATTTTCATAAAAAAAGTTTTTTTTTGTCAATTTCTTTAACATTAATGAAAATGAATAGTTTACGAATTTATTAGTGAAATGTTCTTTTACTTCTCAATTTAAATTAGTGTATTTTTGAGGAAAATGCTAGTAACTGTTATTGTCTTAGAGTAGTATATAGAGAATTTTCGGTGAGTTCTTAGTTTCTTACTATGTATCAGGCTCTGTAAGAGCAATCAGAATATATATTCCATTTTTATATAGTTACTAAATTTTTTATCGATGTTAAGAATATGATTTTCGAATATGATCAGAAAGATATACAATAATAATCATAACTATTTTATATTCTATGTAAAATATTGTACGGAATAGTGCAATCTCCTATTAACAAAAATAATGCAATTATTTGGTTAAAACGGAATACAATATGTTTATACTTTTTTTAAATTTGATCATACATTCCATATTAAATATTCTATGTGATATCTTCCATGTAAAACATGTGATTTTCGTAATCAATGTAGTCAATTACATGCTTTAGAGTGTAGTTGGAGAAGAGAAAGGTGACACACATGAGGTCGAGGGTTCGATTCGCGCCTAGCTCATTTGATTTAATTTTTAATTTCTGTTGTAGATAGCTTTTGGCGGGAAAATATATGAGTTGAGTTATTTGGTTAGTGGAAAGGGGATTTGAACCCACACCATCACGCCAATATTACAAACTATCAACCATCACACCACTATCACTTAATGATTACAATATATGTTAGTAAAGTATTTATGAGATGAAATTTATGGAACGAAAATTCAAAACTAAGTTGATTTTTTTCAATCTATAACATCGTATAAATTAAGGGTTATATTAATATTAAGAAAAAATAGGTCAAGATTTAAATAATCGAGGCGAAAAAATTTGTGTTCTCCCTACATCGAAATCATGCATCCGCGCCTGAAAAATAATGATGAATCATTAATACGTAAAGTAATGATGAACAATCAATTGAAAGATACGGTAAAGATTATTTTATTTAAAATATTCTTAATTAAATACTTTATAATATAATAAATGGTAAAATTACATCTATGCCCTTTTTGAATTTTACCCAAAATCAAAATAAAGATTCTCAAGATTTTATTTTTTTCATTATTTTATTCCGGTGGCGCCCTATCGTACATTGCAAAGTTCATGGGTCGGTAAAATGTTGCTTTGCAACGTTTGGGGTGTTTTTTCGTTTTTTGTTTCTCAAAAAAATTTGTTAATAACATTGTTACTCTTGGTAATTACATTTAAAAAATTATCATAGGGCGTATTACCAATCATCCCTATAAACAAACTAATCGACCTAAAGAGGAAACTAATTAGAAAATTATTAGATTAAAAAAATCGATCTAAAAAACTTGATTGGATCGAGAATGTCAATTCCCTGAGAAGTGATTTTACATTTAAGAAATGACTTTTTGTGATTTTGTGGAAGATTCGGAAGTCCCTCACCTTTATTGAAAAATGTGTCTCAAAAACCGTTAAAAAGTCACCAGAATCGTTTCCTGAAAATAGTGGGGAACTTCAAATTAGATTTAATTTAAGTAAAACAATTAAAATTGATAATGTGTTATGATATGGATGTTATCATCCCAAACAATACAACCCTTCACCAAACAACATATCCCTTTGTATCGATATCTATATATATGTATCGAGCCATGTATTACAAGATAACGAATATACAATCTCTTTGCAGATAATAAACGGTTTCTCTTGTATTCTTATTCTACACGTATACAATATAATTATATCACGTTATCTGCACGATCATCTTTATAATCGACAATTGCTACGGAAATATATTCATCATCAATTTTGGAAGTTGATCGAAAAGAACCAAGAACTTATTCTTATTTTCTCTTATTTGATTATCATCGTTTGAAGTCAAGTTGGTAAGTTTTTATCTTTTGAGGTCAAGTTGTCGGAGAGGCATATTGGCATTTTGTCATGTTTTGATATTACTATTGCCATACATAAATAATAAATTCATCATCACCAAATTCTAACAACTACGGTATATTTGAAGTGTTTAACTTATACAAGTTTTTTATTCTGCAATTTTTGTCAATCTACATTTGTTTTCATCATTACTCTGTATTCTATTTGCAAAACATATACATACTAATTTGCATTAAATGAGTATATGGTTATTTTATCAATTTATATTCATCATTTATTAATCTATATTTCCTCATCTTAATTCAAGTTGCTCAATTTAACAATCTGCATCTATCAATCTGCAAATTCAAGTTCCTCATTATTACATATCATACTCCGTATGCGTAATATATATGATGTTTCATTAATAGCATTTTGTTTGATGATCTAAATTGCTGTCTATGATCTTATTCACTCTATATCAATTTTTTGCTATCTATCATATTCTCTCCATAATATATACTCACTCCGTATAATATTCACTCCGCATCAATCTTTCTTCTCTGTTTTTTTACTTATACCCATTGATGATTTTCTAATGATGATCTAAACTGCATCCATTTTTATCAATCTGTACTTTTTTTTCATTTATTAAAATAGAAAACCTCATATTTGGAAATACTGATCCATTGCATACTGGAAATTTCATTAAAATAGAAAACCTCATAACCATTAATTTTATTATCAAAATTTATGGTCATTGTACTCCGTATATGATAATGTGATCAATCCATGTTGATCGTATGCGTCTTATCATAATACTTGAGTACATGATATTCTAATGCATGATACTCCCTCCCCTTCACTAAGATGTTCTACATTTTCAGGAAAATTCACTAAGATGTTCCGCTTTCCTTTTTAGTACTATATTTTGTGGTTCTTATTGTTTGTGAGCCCACTCTCTTTTCTTCCCATTCATTTTCCTCCACATATTCCCTCCTTCTTAAGAACTTCCCAAAATCCAATATGGAAGATCATAGAGAAGGGGACGGAGTATTTCATATAGTGCTTGTTCTGATATTGGCATGATTACCTTTATACATTCGTGGTGTTATGATTAGATAAAATTATTGACTATTATTCTGTTTTGGAATGCTTAGTGGTAACGGATTTCATAAAGGTTTTGTTTTGTTCTATTTTTTAAATTGATTTCTTAATTATTTTTTTTTTCATATATTTTCTTTGTACAAATTTACTTGTTTTTTACTGATTATTTATTAATTTAGTTTATATAGTGAACCATGTCGAATCTTACTAAACTCGAGTTTGAAGCCCTTGATATTTCCGGAAAGAATTATTTGTCATGGATATTAGATGCCGAAATGCACTTAAATGCCGAAGCATTAGGTGAAACAATAAAGGAAGAAAATAAGACAACATGCCAAGAAAAGGCCAAAGGCATGATATTCCTCCGCCATCACCTCCATGACGGTCTTAAAAATGAGTATTTGACGGTTAAAGACCCATAAATCCTTTGGAGTGATCTGAAGGAAAGATATGAACACCAAAAAATCGTTATATTACCAAAGACTCGTTATGATTGTTTGCATTTGCGTTTGCAAGATTTTAAATCTGTAAACGAGTATAACTTCGCCATGTTCAGAATTACTTCTCAGTTAAAATTATGTGGTGAGAAAATTACTGATGGAGATATGCTAGAAAAAATGTACTCTACTTTTCATACTAATAATATCGTCCTGCAGACACAATATCGTGAAAAGGGATTTAAAAAATATTCTGAACTAATATCTTGTTTATTGGTGGCTGAACAAAATAACGAGTTGTTGATGTAAAATCATGAATCCCGTCCTACTGGCTCTACTCCATTTCCTGAAGCGAATGCGACACATTATAATAGAGATGATGCTAGTAGTAGTGGTCGCGGGAGAGGCCGTGGTCGTGGTCGTGGACCATGGCGAGGTCGTGGACGTGGTTACGGTGGATATCTTAGAGGTCATGGAGGTTATTTCAAAAGGACACAATACCACCCGCAGTGGAACCAAAATGAAGAACAAAAAGTGGACGATAAAAGTGAGGATGTGACCAATATATGTTTCCGATGTGGTGGGAAAGGTCATTGGTCTCGCGTTTGTCGTACACCAAAGCACCTAGTAGATCTCTATCAACAATCAATAAAGCAAAAGAGAAAGAATGTTGAGACAAACATGGTGATAGACGATGGTGAAGGTGACTTTGATTATGATGATACCAACGATGGTGAAGAGGAGTTTGATTGTAATGATACAACCCACTTAGATGCGGCCGATTTATTTTCGATCAATGAAGGGAATAATTAAATTATGAAAGTATTACTATGATTTTATGACATGTCAAACTTATTAGTACCATATTTGTATTTATTTTATTTTTACTATTCACTTTGTGAAAGCTTGGATTTTATTATTATACTGTGTATATGTTTTTTTTATGGTGTTTAAGTATTTTATGAACATGATATATATGTATCTTAATTGGATTTTATTATTGTTTTAATTTACTAGTTATATTATGTATAGTTCATCGTTATGAAGTATTATATACGGAGTATTAATCTTTGGCAATTTTACTAATTCATTTTGTAACCTGAAGTTTGCGAAAATATTATATTAATCAATCGATAAGTATGACATAGCATACTCAATATATGCGTAAAATGGACAAATTACGCTGTTTAAAATACTCAAAGAAAGTTCACAATTTGAGTATCATGAGAACAATATAATCTCCTGAATGGGCAATTTTAAGTCAGCACGTGGAAAACCAACTGCGTTATATCTAGCTCCTTAATATATTATTCGATTGAAAAGAAACAATTGATTAAAGTTTATGAAATATGAAATAATTTCTAGCTAAGGTGGATATTATTGCCCTTAAAATATATCAGGTAATGATAGTTTTTACCACCTTAGGGAGAGATTGATAAGGATAAGCTGGTAAAAAGAACAAACAAGTAATAATTGGTCCCCAACTGAACTTGAAGTTCAGTGACTTGTTAAAATATGAATATATCAATTCGAGAGTCAAGAAAACTCCGTATGAATTATGATTTACATCACTTGGATATGATGACGATGATATATCAGCACCTTATCATACAAAGATATAAATTGCGAAACTTGCCAAAATCATAAATTAATCACATTTGATGTGTAGCATGAAAATAATATTCGGTTCATATATCATAAGTAAGAAAATGGCAAGCATGTGCAGTTGGTACTAGAGTTTGGAAGAAAATAAATATCCAGATGTGACGTAGATATCTGAAAGAAAATAGATGGCCTATACGAAATATGTGAATTCAGATATCAAGCAGTACTGATAATATAAGAAATTATATCGATATATTTACGTTTTGGAACCGAATACAATTTGCGCGCGATATAAAATGGACACTAGTGGGGATCTTATATAAAAGTCCATCTAGAAAGTCGACATATGATTTATGGTTAAAATGAGCTCATGGACATGAAGTCCACCTATTGACCCGAAGTCAATCAAAATATGAATATTGGTTAAAAATCCCGTGTAATTTCATTTGATCTTCATGTGCATGTAAATAGAATTCCATTTTTTGTTTCATACATTATCATCATTAGCTTAAGACATTTATCATAAAACATTGTTTATATTATATTACATGCATGCACACTATTATTATTATTAAATGTTTTATTGCAGGATAATATATAGCATCATAAATATTGTCATGATCTATGACTCCTTGAAGGAACTTGTTTTAAGTGATCATGAAATTGAGATTCATAACTAGATTGATTATATAGAGATCGTAAGATTATGTTTTCACTTCGACACTATGATGTGAAGTTATTCTAAGGAAGTGTAAGTGTAATGGACTTATTTGCAAATCAGATTGATTCTCCAGAAGAGATCAAATGGATGGATAATTATTGTTACACTTTTTTTCCTTTGACTAGGGTTTTGACCCACTGGAATGTTAATTTTGGAGGTACAGAATGGTAAAGTCATGTACCGCCGAGATAAATGAGTTGCAGAACAATATGACAAGTTGACAACGTAACACCCTATATGCCCTATGGAATAGTAATCCCCAACGGTCGTCACTCCTGCTCTCCACTCTCTAACCGCTTCCCCAATTTTCAAATTCAAAAACTAAAAACTTTATCCCCATAACCTTCACAGTTCTTCCATCACCATCTCCAGCACCAGCAACGACAACAACAAGAATCAGTCAATCATCGCCGACGGCGTCAATGTCTGGCATTGAGAATCATCAATCAACATGTCCACTCTCACCCTCGCCATCACCATCACCATCACCAAGCCTCCACCCGAACCACCACCACCATCAACTATTCAAAGACATTTCCAATTTCAAAACACCTAAACCCAAACTTCACCCTTCCTCTTCTTCTGCTACTTCTAGAACCTTCCAGACAACTCCTCAATTCTTCACCGCTTCCAAACAAACACCGTGTCCTTCTGCTTCTCTCTCCGCCGCCAAACGCCGCCCCTCCAACTCTGCAATGCGGCGCCTCAAAGCATTCGAGCTCGAGCAATCGCAGTCGTGTCGAAAGGAGCAGCTGAAGAAGGAGAAATCCACCAAGTCGCTTGCGAAATCGATGACTTCCTGGCTTAATTTCCTGTTTCAAAACCCTGGCGACTGCGGATGCCACCGAGGGGAGTTAGTTTCGGATTCTAGGGTTAGTCGAGGAGAAGAGAATCGCGAGGTTCGGACGAGGAAGCGAGAGAGTGTGGCGGCGGTAGGGTGGAGGATGCCGAAGAGGTCGAGAGAAGTGGAGGACAATGCGGTGGCGGTGAGTGAGGGAGATGTTTTCGGGCCGAAGAAAAAGTCGGTGTATTTGAGGAATTCGATGAAGGAGGTTTGTAGTTTGGATGATTTGTTGGAGAGGATGAGAGGTTACTTGAGTTTGGATTGCTGCAAGGAGGTGTTTGATGTCATGACTCAAGTTGTTAAGGTTTGTTCTTTGCATTTCTCTTTTGCTACTTAATCCTATCTACATTTGATCTTAATCTAAAGCTTAAGCTGATATCGGAGTTCCGAACCAATGATTTTGAGTACTTTCAGCGTGAAGAGTGACTGATGCATGAAAATTACATAAGGGTGTCTTTTCATTTTTATAGCTGATTGTTTAAGCTCTCGAAACCAACTAAAATGTTAGGTTGTTTTGAATATGTGATTTGATGAAGAAGGTTGAATATGTGGGCTGGGTGGTTGTTATTTGGCTGCTGTTTTACACCCAAATGAGTTCGCTTTAGGGAACCTGAATTGTCGAGATCCTTGAAGCATGGAACTATGGAAGCATTGATGTAAGTGTGGAAAATCGAAATAAATGAAGATAGTTAGATGCTTTGTTTGATTTGGAAAGTAGAATATACTTTTAGATTGTGTGGATGACTGTATGAGTGAATACTGGAAATGAGATACTGATTCGTGTGTATGATTCATAGACAAAGATTCTTCTTCGACTCTAAGAGCTGAAGTGTTTACGGAAATTCATTGATGGTTTGCGTATGAAACACTGGTGAATATTATAAGTGATATGCTCCCATTTTGAGACCTTGTGCCTATTTATTTCATGGTCTGTAGCTCTCAGGAACACGTTGTACCTGCCTCAAGTTCAGTCATTTTTAAAGGGTTTGTTCTGGTTTCCTTTTCACCATGATTCGTTACCTTTCATTTTGGGGGCTAATAAATCTTCCGAAATGGAAAGGGGGCAATAGAAATGGGATGGAGGGAGTATTATTTTATTTAGTATGATGAGATTGCTATGTACAGTGTTATAGTTTATTGCTTTTTCCCCCCAGCAAATAAAGCAAACACAAGCTATTCATTGGGACATAGGGAGTACAAGTTTCCTCAATTAGTTGTAGAAAATGGTGTTTTGGGAAGGACCTTTCTATAATTCAGTTATTTTCTGTCTCCATTTTGCAGAATATTGATGAAGGCAGGCTTAAAATGAAAGCACATTGTCCCATAGTTACTGATGTGGGAATGAGGGAGAAAGTGGTTAAGGTTCTTATGTGTTACAATCAAGTTTGGCTACGAATCGGATTATATATTATCTTAGGTGGTGAGTCATTGTTACCTAATGAATATTCCAACAGTAAACAAGACCTTGCGTTTTTAAAAATGGTGATTGAGAAACAGATTCTTACTCATGCCGGTCTAGCAAGAGCTTATGCATACAACAAGCGAGTCGATGGATTTTACAGGCCAGGTTATTATGAAGCCTTGGGGAATGTTATACTAAAAAGATTTTTGCTGATTGTTCTTATACTCGACAGAAGCAAATGTCAAAGCAGTTTGCCTATCAAGTATGGCATTGATGGGCTAGATGGAGGTTCTCCCTTGTTATTCAATGTAAAATGTAGCATCAAATCAAGTCGACAAATGATCAATGGTAAGGGGTAGTTTTCTTTATAGGTTTACCTTAATTAAACTTTCCCATATCTGATTTAATGTAGATGACCTTATGCTTCCTTGCTGCTTCTGACTCGCAGATTTCCTATCATCCGATGTTATGCATGGAGAAGGTGATCTTCTAGCACATCTTGTGATTGTAGGTTACAAAGTGTCGTACCAACAGGTATGTTAAGACACTTGTACATGTTATGAACTTATGATGTGTATGTGTAACATTTTGTCCAGTTCATGTCTTCTTTTGGGTTTTGTACAGCAGTCCAGTGTGATCCATTCTGATTTGATATTGCACTGATCGCATTTGGAGTTTGAAATTCGTCATATGATAAGTTTGCAAGTAAAATTCCACTAATGTGCAGATTCCTCTAGTTGAGTATGACCTCAGTTGTACAGATCTGTTTCAAGATATTAAAGATGGAGTGAGGTTATGTCGAGCTATTCATCTCTTACAACATGATTCTTCTATTCTAGCGGTTAGGCTTCTTTGCCTTACGACTTTATACTCCGTATATAACTGTCCTCAAAGCAATACCTTAGTTTTTTCTTCTATTCTCAACCATGGGCAGAAAATAGTGTTTCCGGCAGATACTCAGAAGAAAAAAAATATGAACTGTGCTACTGCCCTAACCTATCTTAAGCAAGCCGGCGTTTCACTCCATGATGATGATGGTATGGTCATAGATGGAGAGGATATTGCCACTGGAGACAAAGAATCGATACTTTCCTTGTTGTGGAATATGTTTGTTCACTTGCAGGTATGTGTTTTTCTCTATTTCTTTTTATCTAACGATTTGCAACGTTGGACTTAGCATCTTTAAGTTCCTCAACATTGTTTGTGTCCCCAGCTAGTTCGTTATTCTACATGTACAATAAAAATGCTATAGAGGCGTGATAGTTATTTTCTTCTTTAACTCTTAACTTTTGGTAGCATCTCCAATTTATTTCACACTATTTACCTTAAATCTCTGCAGCTACCTCTGCTGATCACAAAGACTGCCCTGTCGGAAGAAATTTCAAATATTTGCCAAGCTCAGAAAGTAAGTCTCGCACATTGTCATATGACATATGAACTATAGACATGTGCCATATCTAATATTGCCATCCATATTACAGGCATTCTTGGCTTTTGATACTGGCAAATGCACTCACTTGGATATGCTTCTAAACTGGATGAAGGTATTACTAATGTCCTACATGTGTAACAATTCTATTTTATGTATGCTATAAGCTATTTTAGTTATAGGCCCTGTTTGGTAAACAGCGGAATATTATTAGCATAAGCAGATTTAGAAAGCGGATTTGACTAGCAGAATCAATTGACAAGTTTGACTGGCAGATTTATTTAACAGAAAATTTTAATAGTGTTTGGTTATTAGCTGTTTTAGATTAGCGGCTGTTTTGTAAAATGACAAAAAAGGACATAAACAATTTTTTGATTAAATATACGTCAATTTCTTCTCCCACCAACAATTTCAATAATTAATATCGTCGATTTATTCTAATATTGATTAAAGTTGATATTTCTTGAGTTTATGAAGTCTCAGCCGAAGCTTGCGAGTCATGAATTAATTACTGCAACAAATAATTGTTTATCAAATTTATGTACTTCTTCCATTTAATTTTTATCTTTCCATTTTAATATAATACTCCACCTATATATTAAAAGAATGAGAAGATAAAAAAAATAGGGGAAGCTAAGTATAAAAAAATCGAAGGGAGGAAAAAGTACTTAGAATGATGAATTCTATGAAAGAGTTTAGAATAATGAAAATATGGTTTAAATTGTAAAAGGGTAAAGTGGTAAATAAAAAAGAAAAGTAAACCGCTAAGTTCAATATGCTGCTCTTAGTAGCATATTGCAAAACGGCATATTCGACCCCAATATGCTATTACAATCCGTCATTTATCAAACACTACCATTAGCATATTTTGTGGTCAAACCCGCCATTTGCTCTCAATATGCCGATCTTTGGCGGATCCGCCATTTACCAAACACCCCCATAGGCAGATATTAAGGTTCTGTGACTCTGTCTTGGGCATTCTAATCTTGACAAAGCTGCTTTATTACTGAATGTGAATTAAAAGTAGAAAATTTGGGATTTTATGAAGGTATTTTCTGTCCATCCATCCATCCCTCCATATAAACTAGTATAACCATAGTAACGACTAACGGGTGTCATCGTTTCAGTGTATACTCTTGGATTATTAAAGATGGCATCATGATGTCTAGCTCTTGTATCTGTCATGAATACACATGATAATTTGTTTCTATGTATTCGTATTCCTGCAGGCAATCTGCAAAAACTATGATAAAGAGATTGAAAGCTTGGCGTCACTGGTTGATGGAAAAGTCATGTGGTGTTTGCTAGACTTCTACTTTCGCAAAGAACTTCATTGTTCTTGTTCAGTCAAGGTATTGCTATTTTAATTTACCATATTATTTTGATGTGCTTATTTATTCAATGATACGATACTATGTTTCCTTTTGCTCCTCTTATGGCATTCTGACAGGAACTGAACAATTCCAAGGACGAGTCAATTGTTTCAATGCGAGATGCTACAGATGCAGTGCATAACTTTGTGCTATCTCAGAAGTTAACTAGATTAATGGGAAACTTACCTGAGGTATCATGTTTTACTTGAGTTGTCTTGGTCTCTATGGTTCTGAATGGAAATTTAGCCCCTCTCATCACATAAGATCTACCTTATGCTTTTTTAGGTGCTGCAAATATGTGAAATTCTAGAGTATAATGGTGCTTGCAATGAAAGGAGCGTGATCATATTGTTGGTCTTCTTGTCCTCTGAGTTACTAGTCAAGAAAAGTAAGGTATGTGATATAGCCCGTCTCAGACTTCCTATTTGTTCATTTGTAATTGATATTCCGTATAGCCAAAGACTGAGAATTGATTCTACAGGATCGGCTAAACTTTCACAAGCTCATGGGTTGTCATTGCCACAATCCAGACAGAAAATGGAGGTCTTTGAGTCCTGAACCTGAGTGCAATGAGGAAAGAGAGCTGTCTGCTGAAGGTATCTCACTGCCCCATCCCAAAATAATGGTCACCATTTGACTTCAGTGGTTAACTGTTGTCAACCTTATTCACGAATGTCTCAAAATATAGTACACTCGTATGTAATATGTAGAATTACAATATAAAGGTGTCATGTTTTATTTATGATATGAACTTTTTAATGCTTGGCAGTGTCCCCAAGCTGCTATTTGTGCTTGCTTTTAATGTCTGATGTAAAAATTATGGATTTGGAGTGTTGATAACACTAACTATTGCAGTGCCTTTTTGTGTATCCTTTTGACTGTAATTTCATGCGCCTGATGAGATGATGAACCTCAGAGTTTCCTTTCTCAGCTTACTCTTGATTTTTGTTTAGATGCTGCACAGAATTTCAAGACCGTTCAAGCCTGGTGGCAGGAGGTGGCAAGACAAAATTCCAATTGCATTAGTAACCCAGGCCCTGGTTCAATCCTGCCCTTTTCAGCCAACAAATTCAGCTCTAAAATCAGCGAAGGTATTCATTTACCAGCTAATACAAATATACTATGCAGTTACAAATATTACGGAGTAATATTTTATTGAAAATAAGATAAGAAACTTTCCCACACTAATATTGTAGATACTATCTGGCTTGTACTTCCATAGTTTCATGCCGTGTTTATCAAGTCGTCCACTTTGGCTAAGAGTCTGACTGACCATATTTCTTGAAGCACTCTTACTATTTTAAGGAATATCTAGTATTCTAGTCTATCATCCAAAACTTTGCTTCCTTACAAGTTATTCTTGATATCCGTGCCGCTATGTCTTTTTCCTCAGAGCTGATTTTGTTAATGATTTCAGTCAATGCTGCCATCGTTATTCAGGCCCATGTCAAGGGAGTTCTTCAGCGCAAGCAGTACTTGAAGATGAAGCAAGCTGTTTCCTGTTTGCAGTCATACATTCAGGCATGGCTTATTGCAAAGAATACACTGGAATGTAACAAAATAAGTGCACCCATAATTCAAGGTTTAACTTTATCATAAGTGATTTGCTATGTTCACTGAACCAACTTCCGATTCTTATTTAACCTCAACTGATGTTTGTTGACTTTCTTTGGGAAATCATACAGAAGGATATGAACAATTGGATGAACTTTCGCGAGAAAGTACATTCATGATTGAAAGACATAGATTTATCCAGCAGAAACATGCTGCAACATTGATTCAGAAAGCAGCAAGGACTTGGATCTCTCATAGATGTCAAAAGCAAAATGTTCTGTTTGCACCGAAGGATAATCAGACTGGAGATGGCTGCTCTGGAAAACCAGAAAATGACCACCAAATTAAAGCAGCAGTGAAAATCCAGAGCCAGTTTCGTGGCTGGCTATTGAATAAAAGGTTTCGGAATAAAATTCTAGCAGCATTAGAAATCCAAAGAATTATTCGATCTCGAAAATCTCTGAGAGATTTTGATGAATATAGAGCAGCAATGAGATCTGCTATAGTAATCCAGTGTCATGCCCGAGGTTGGAATGCGCGCAAAAATGCTTCTCATCGGAGAAAGTCAATTATTGCGATTCAGGTAAGTCAAGTTGTGCAAACTATGCATTTTCACATTACGTATCCTGCCCTTCTTGATTTGTAGGTAGATCAGAATGGTTTATGAAGATGATGTGGTTCATAATTCAGTATTCTCGTTTCACATAGGTTAATATATACGGAGTATATTAATACTACTGTATATTAATACTGTATAAACCTTACTAAGCTCGACTGCACAGCTGAAACTCTGAAACTCTTTTTTTTTTCTCCCTCTTCCAACCTGTTTGCAAAATCTGAGAAGACTAAATGGCCCCATGCAAGGATGACCGCATACATCTAGAAACAGTCCAATTTTTTTGTTTGCTTACAAAATAGTTCTTCCATTTCTCTTTTTGGACACAATTAATTATAAGCGATTGTACATGTATTACACCATGCAGAGCTATTATCGCCGCTGGTTGGCCAGAAGGAACTATCTTCGTCTAAAAGAGGCTGCAATAAATATACAAAAAGCCTTCAGGGTTCTGATGAGTCGGCGTTCTTTTCTATCCTCCCGACAAGCTGCCATTGAAATTCAACGTATTGTCAGGGGAAGGATCTCTCGAGCCAAACTTTTAGGTAGCTTTGACATTTTGCTTGTTCTGTAAGCCTGTAGCCTTGCATAGGATGTGGTTTTGCATAGTCATTCTTTATAGTTTTCTGTTGCATTTGGTTCTTTTGGACGTAAAAGTAGTCACATTGGAAAATTAGATGCTAAGGGGTTCAAATCCAAGTCTTGAATACCACCACTCACTGGTTCTAAATTTAAGCTGATAATAGCATTTTGTTGATGATTTGTATGATTGATTGTTGGATACTATAGGTGCTTCATCGCTTCGTGTCACTGCTTCAGAAAGTACTCTTCTTCTAGTAGAGCATAGAACGTACAGCACTGAATTAAAAATAGTTTTACATGCAATTATGAGCCTGCAAAAGTGGTGGAAGAGAGTTCTGGCATCTAAATCCAGAGAAGCAGCAGCAGCTGTTATCCAATCTTACATTCGAGGACATCTATGTCGGTGCAGAGCAACAAGAGAGAGAAAATATGCTACTGTTGTTCAAGTAAGACTAATCTTCCAATTGCTTCTTCTTGAAAAATCCTTTAGTCTTTAGTGTGGAGCTCAAGTGCATCAATGACTCTATGGTACCTTAAAACGTAACTAGAGATGGACTGTTACATTCGCCTGAACTTACGCAGATTTTTTCTTTGCAAATAATTAGACTTTTATTTATGACAACTGTCAACAAGCTTGGGCCTTTTTGTATCCGAGAACTTTGCTTCAAAAACGTATTTTGCCAACCCCCTCCTAGAATCCTAGACTGAGAATCCTAGAATTTGAATTTTGCAGACAAGGTTACAACATTCTTCAATGATTGTTCTGGCTCCCTACTAGTTTACTACTCTTCTAGAATATTCTATGAGGGTGTTCTGATGACTAATGACTGTCTAACAGATAAGACGAGACCAAATACCAATTGATTATGTACTAAACCTTACAACGTTTTTTGCTGCTCAAAAATACATGGGAGGTGAAACCCTTTTGCTCCAACTGAACATTTTCTGCTCCATTTATGAATATGCAGGCACATTGGAAGGGCTATATTGCTAGAAAACACGCAAAAGCACAACTTATTGATCTGCGAATAAGAATACAAAAATCTGCCGCTACTGTGGAAGATGGGATGCGTATTATGAATAGACTAATTGCTGCACTGAAGGAACTAAAAAGCATGACTAACGTTAGTGGAATTCTTCATAATTGCGCTACCTTGAGTATGTTTCTCCGACCCCTTCTCCTTGAACAAATAAATCTCATATATGTTTCTGTGATCTTTAATTGACACTGTAATGGCCGGCTTCGCAGATCTGGCTACCACACATTCTCAGAAATGTTGCGAGACGCTCGTGGATGAGGGTGCAATTGACATTTTGCTTAACCAGATCTGTGCTGTCACCCGAAGCATACCAGATCAGGAAGTTTTAAAGCACTGCTTATCTACTCTAAGGAATCTCGCCAGATACGAACATTTAGCTGATGTTCTGATTAGTCATCCACGATCTATCATGATTGTCCTTAGGGAGTTACTGAGGTCTGTATATTAATCAGTGTTTATACCACCTTAGACATCAGTTTGTTCTTAAGCTAATCACAAAACAAATACCATTGTCCAGGAACAAGGAAGAGGGTTATTTCATTGCTTGTGAGCTGTTGAAGAAGCTATGTACACTTCCAGAAGCTATTGAAAAAGTACGCGGACTGCCCCTTATGTTGAAGCGACTGCATTCTCTTGTTGAAGATCTCACCAGAAAAGCATACCTTGAGAAGAGGTAAAATCAAATCTAACAATAACAGTTGACTATACAATATCCAACGCCTGAGGATACCTAAACTTGAAACTGATGACCTGATCTGAAATAACAAACCGGGTTTGAGACCTTCCTATTGGAAAATGACCCAAAATGACTAATTTGAATCTACATTTCTCGCTGATAAAAGCCTTAAACTCAAAAACACGGTGTATGTGGCCTAAACGATATGTTGATAACTTAGACTGTTCTAAGCATGTATGGGCTGACGGTTCATGCAGGAATCATCGTGGTGTAACTGCTCAAGATACCAATGTACGACGACTGAAGGAGGCTATTGAACTCCGGAACTTGATCACACATGGTCGAACATGTACCTAGTGAACTATCGTGTGTAGGAATGCGAAGAGTTTGATTGGCCCAAACAATCGAAGTGGGCAGTTGATAGCAGTAGAACCTGATTTAGATGTTTTGATATCATATTCAGAGTCTTTGCTGAATACGATTCCTCAATTTGCAGAAATCGCACGCACTTGTTTAAAGGTTGATGTTTAGATTGACTAACTAATTGTTGCTTGCTTGGCATTCATGTCAGCATGTAATGTTGCAGACTCTCAGGCTTTATAGCATGTAATTGCAGTTCGATTGTAAATAAAGTTTGTACGGAACTAAGACATGTTGGCTGTTGCAAACTTGATCGGAACTTAATTAATAGTACTCCATAATACAGCAAAAAATGAAGGAGGAAGAGTAATATTAAATAGAAGTCAAGCAGCAGTAGCAGTAATGTGTTGCCTACCAGCTAAACCAGCAAGATTAGTGAACAATACTGTCCTAGGCACAGTTACTGTAAGCACACCATCCTCATAACCAGCTAATATTCCTTCAATGTCTACCCTCACCGGAAGCCGGAATTTCCTCATGAACTTCTTCGAAGCTTCTTCATCTGATTCCTCACAACTCTCGGTTCGGATTATTAGGTATCTTGAATCCTCCACTTCTACCTTGATTGCTTCCTTTCTTACCCCTGTCACAACCCACATCGTGAGACCGTCTCAAATAATGTTGACATAAATACAAACCCATATACTCTATATAAAAGCCTAATAATGGGTTGATAGTGACACTTGATGATTTTAGTCTACGGGATTCGGAACAGCGAGTGCTGAGAATCTTGAAGAATGAGAGGCCTAAGTTTGGATAAGACAGTCTTATGCAGTTATATACGGTATACTCCTTCCATCATTGGAGTCAGTTGTTTAGGAAGAATATAAGAAATAAAGGAATGGAAGGAAGGAAGTTGATGAATAGTACCTGGAAGATGAGCAGAGTAGATGTGGGAGTCAGGCGTTTGTGTCCAATGAACATAGTTTTGAGGAATGTGGAAGTGGTTCATGGAGATAGAAGGGTAGCGTAAGAGAATCTCCCAAGGGTAGTAAGCAGTCTCAAATGGTATAACCTCCATGGTTTTTGGATGACAAAGTGTATACAACTTTGTCTTGAAGAGAAAGGGTGAAAAAAGGAATGCAAGTGGGTAGACAATAAATGGATTGAACAAACTATGGCAAACTTTTTATAACCAAAGTTGGAAGGTATGGTCATGATTCATGTCTCATGAGTCATAAGTCATAATAATCCCTCTCATTCAATTGATTTTTTTGGTTATGAGGTAGAAAATATATTTTAAATGAACCTGACAAATGAGTTGGATAGAATGATATTCCGTATTATAAATAAGTTTTCCAAATACAATAAGGTTTTATTCTTTTGGACTGAAACTGACTGAACTTAACTTAATTTAACTGAAACTGACTGAACTTAACTTAACTTAATTTAACTGAAACTGACTGAAATATAGAGACAAAATATGCCTCCTGGAGCTGAACTGACTGAACTGAAACTGATTGAATATAAGTCCAAAAGAACAGAGCCTAACTTGCCAATAAATTTACTCCCTCCGTTCCAATGAATTGTTTGTCTTTCCTTTTGGCACCAAGGTTAAGGGATCCAATGAGGAAGTGACATGTGGAGCAAGACTCATGAGGATAGTCAAATTGCATATAAAAAACATTCCTAAAATAGAAAGGCAAACAATTCATTGAGACGCCTCAGTATGGAATAGGCAAACAATTCATTGGAACGGAGGGAGTATAAAGTGAATTTAGTGGGGAATAAATTTAACCAAAATTTTAAAAACAATC
Organism: Agrostemma githago; assembly: GCA_958450325.1. NCBI lineage: Eukaryota > Viridiplantae > Streptophyta > Magnoliopsida > Caryophyllales > Caryophyllaceae > Agrostemma > Agrostemma githago. The sequence continues at coordinate 71,157,839 of OY288247.1, read as the reverse complement.
CCATTGAGAACTATAAACAAGCATCGTTTGTTTAACCTGTTGCCAGCTCCACCACTAGTCGTTGTAAGGTCAACTCGAAAACTAATGTCTTCCCTTAGCAAGAATTTATTGTATTACTGAAAATAAACCGTGACTCTGTGAAGTCAAACTTATTTGTACGTCTCATAAATGTAGCTATTGATGTTTAAGTACCTTAAAATTGCGTAAATCTATTCAACAATACTACATAATCATTCTTAAAAGCGACTCTAATAAGTGTAACATGGTGGAAACCTATGAGAGATTGAGGGGGCGTTTGGTTGATCATTTTTGGGCATAAGGTATGAGGTTGGAATGAGCTAAACTCATATCTTGCATTTGTTTGCAAAAAAAAATGTCTTCCATACCCATACCTCAAATCCATGAGATATGAGGTTCCTATATCAAACCCTCTCCTTGGGTATGAGATTGATATCCAAGAGTATCAAATTAACAAAAAAATGGTACTTCTATAAAATGTTATAAATAAAATATATTGATTAGAGCATAATATACATAAAATTAATTAACTTATTAAAAATAAATATTTTAAATGCCTTATTTGAAGATTATTGACACTAGTCAATTATTAGCCCAATACCAAGTAGAATCGAAACAAACGTAAGGTACAAGTAATCAAGGTTCAACCTCATACCACATTACTACATTAGTATAATTCCTAATTCAAAACTCATATCTACGAACGAAACAACCGCACCTAAATAAAGTGTCTTGATTTAAACTTCCATTTACTCAATTTGAGAAATGTGGTGGATAAAAAATAAAATACTCCCAAAAGACGCAGCCATACATCAAAGGGGGTATTATTGTGAGGTGAGGAATCAAAGAAATGGCTGCGTGATTTTGTGTATATTAATTACTGGATGATCGATGCGTGACTGAGGAGGAGTGTGACTGACTGATCCAGGAGTAGTTGTTTATTGTCAACCCCATTTCCAATAACTACGGTGCAGTAATAGTTAGTGTTTTCTTTTAACAAAAATGGACGGATATATCCATGATATTATGACGGATCAAGTAATATTACTCCATCTTTAGATAAAAATGATAAAAGCAAACCACATAGAGAAATGTCACTATTTTGTCCTTAATTATCTAAATAATTATTACGTACTTGATTCATTATAAGAATACAACGGATAACACTTAAAAAGACTGAATTTAGTTTAAAAGTTTAAATATGAACACAAATTCTTGTTTGTGACGGAGATATCCGTCACAATCTCCGTCACAAACGTATGACGGGTCAAGTAGATATCATTTGAGGGAAAAAGACAAAAGTGAGGTTGGTGAGGCCTTTGTCCTTTTCCCCTCAAATGGTATCTACTTGACCCGTCTTAAGCTTGCGATGGATCGCAAGAGAGACCAACTGAAATATGAATGAGATGTGAAGTGGGGCATATTGCGTATGTTATGCTGCTGCAAAAGTTAATGTAGTTCATAAGTTGAGATATTTTCGTTTCATGTGTTTCTTCACTTTTAGGTGAAGTCTGCTCAACTTGTAGTGCCTTCTGTTGCTGTTGCCTGTTGCACACTTTAACCTATCACATTGCAGTACTTCTCAATTATCATGGTGTCTTGAATTTAGTTAAGGGTGTGAAAATAAATAGTGAAAGAGAAAGGTTGAGAGTAAGCATTGAGAGTAAGTGTGTTCATTCTCATTCATTGGATCATGTACTTATACTACATATATACTGTATACATAGTTGGTGTTTGAAAGGAATTTCTTCCATAACTACTGTTCTGGATATGGAAGGAATTCCTTCCATAACTACTGTTTAAGATATGGGTGGTGGGATGTTTTGCAGAGGAAACCGTGGGCTGATATTTTCACACTGATGTTGTTCAACATTCCCCCTTGAAAATATCACCCATATGGATCGCATTGTTGAATGATGTTGCCTCATTAAAAACCTTGTCAGTAAAACCCTGTGGGATAAAACCTGACGAAGGAAAAAAGAGTGCAACATATCTAATACTCCCCCTTAATTCAACATTTGTCCTTCAATCGACACATTCCAATCTGGCGAACAAGTTTTGGAATTGCTTTGATGACAATGATTTTGTTAATAAATCTGTTAAAATTTTGTCTGGACGAATTTGTTGGATGTTAACTACGCCTTGTTTTTGCAGATCATGTGCGAAGAAGAACTTTGGTGCTATGTGTTTAGTCTTATCTCCTTTGATATAGCCTCCTTTCACTTGGGCAATGCATGCAGTATTGTCTTCATATATTGTGGTTGGTTGATCACTAGCTTGTCTTAATTTCACATTCGTTTTTGATGTGTTGTATCATGGACCTCAACCATACACATTCCCTAGAAGCCTCGTAGAGCGCAATCAGTTCTGCTTGATTTGATGATGTTGCAGTCAAAGTTTGCTTTGTTGACTTCCAGGAAATGGCCGTGCCACCATATGTGAAAACATACCCCGTTTGTGATTTTGCCTTGTGTGGGTCTGATAAGTATCCAGCATCTGCATATCCAATCAATGTAGCATCTTTCCTTCTAGGGTAGAACAGACCCAAGTCATGGGTTCCTTGAAGATATCTTAACAGATGTTTAACTTCATTCCAGTGCCTCTTAGTGGGTGATGCACTAAATCTTGCCAATAGGTTGACTGAAAAAGTTATGTCTGGTCGAGTGTTATTTGCCAAGTACATTAGCGCGCCTATTGCACTAAGATATGGTACCTCAGCTCCTAGGATATCTTCATTTTCTTCTCGTGGTCGAAATTCATCCTTTTCAATACTAAGAGTTCGAACGACCATTGGAGAACTTAGGGGGTGCGATCTAGCCATTCCAAATCTTTGTATAACTCTCTGCGTGTAATTCTCTTGATGGATAAGTATCCCGTCCTCGAGGTGTTCAATTTGCAGGCCGAGGCAGAACTTTGTCAGTCCAAGATCTTTCATTTCGAATTCTTTCATTAGGTATTTTGCATCAGCTTCAAGCTCATCGGCCGTTCCGATGATATTTAAATCATCAACATATACCGCAATGATTGTAAAACCGTTCGTTGTTTTTCTAATGAAAACACATGGGGTGATGGGATCATTTTTGTAACCTTCTTTTGTAAGGTACTCTTTTAATCGGTTATACCACATCCTTCCAGACTGTTTTAATCCATACAAGGATTTCTGAAGTTTTACACAAAGCATCTCACGGGGAAGTTTAGGATTGTGATCCCTTGGCATTGATACTCCCTCGGGGATTTTCATGTAGATATCGGTGTCAACTGACCCATATAAATATGCCGTCACTACGTCCATAAGACGCATATGTAATCCTCTGGATACTGCGAGTCCGGTTAAGAATCTTAAGGTTGTTGCATCAACTACAGGCGAATATGTTTCTTCATAATCTATTCCCGGCTTCTGCGAGAAACCTTGTGCAACAAGTCTTGCTTTGTACCTTACAATTCCATTTTTCTCATTCCTTTTTCTAGTGAAAACCCACTTATGTCCTACAGGTTTTACATTCTTTGGTATTCGACTTACCGGGCCGAAAACTCCTCTTTTCTCAAAAGACTTTAATTCTGCCTTCATTGCTTCTTCCCATTTTGGCCAATCATGTCTTTTTCGACACTCGTTGATGGACTTTGGTTCAATATCGACTTTGTCGTTCATGATTTCTGTCGCTATTGAGTGGACGAATATCTCGTTTATATCGACATTCGTTCTGTCATATTCAATTCCTGTATGAACATAATTCATTGAGATTTCATGATTATCATTTATATTCTCTGGTGTGGGCTCTTCTTGAGATTTCATATTTTGTTCATCTTCTTCTGTACCTTTGATTTTTTGGATTTTCTCGGCCTTACTTCTTTTGAACCAGGTGGTCTCCCACGTTTCTTTCGTGTCGTAGATTGTTCAACTATTGATTTCTCAGAATTATCTACGGGGATGTTAATTTTGGCTGGAGCATTTACCGCAGGTATATGAGATTTTGTGATTCCCTTTGAGTTTGTGAATGCATCGGGTAATTGATTTGCAATATTTTACAAATGAATGATCTTTTGTACTTCTATATTACAAGAACCATTCCTTGGATCAGGATATGATATTAAATCTGCGTTCCATATGATTTCTGCAGGTCGTTGGTCCACCTTCTTTTCTCCCCCTAAGACTGGGAATGTATTCTCGTCAAAATGACAGTCTGCAAATCGCGCATTAAATAAATCTCCAGTCGTGGGTTCAAGGTATTTAATTATACTTGGGGAGTGGAATCAAAATTGCGGCGACGGCCCCGATTATTTCTCATCTGTTTTTTTTTGCTGATGACAGTATCTTCTTCCTTAAGGCAAACGAAGGTGAGGCGGCGAGTCTAAATAGGATACTTCGGGCCTATGAGTCAGCTTCAGGTCAGCTTGTGAACCTGGCTAAGACGACGGTTTCTTATGGGCAGGAGGTGTCTCGGGCAAGGCGGGATGCTGTCACTAGGACTCTTGGGGTCGAAGAAGTTGAGGTGCAGGACAGATACTTAGGCCTACCCACCGTGGTGGGAAGATCGAAGAAGGCTATTACTGCCATTATTCGAAATAAAATTCACAAAAGACTGAATGTGTGGCGTGGGAAGACTTTGTCTAGGGCGGGTCGAGAGATTCTTATAAAGGCTGTTGTAACATCCCTAATTTTTATAAATTAAATTCGTATTTGTATTTTTATTTTGTTTACGATCTTACTCGTAATCCTTAATTTTAGTTCTTATTGGACTTACGTTGACTTCTTCTTAAATTCCTAAAATCTTTATTTTGGCTCGAATTTCTATTTTCAACTCGAAACTCATTAAGACATTTTATTATTTCCTCGATAAATCATTTTATTAAACTTTCATTGAATAATTATCATTTTGTTTTCGAGAAATAAATGTAATTCATTTTTCGTTGGAAACTACTCCCCCCGTCCCTAAAAGATTGTCTCATTTCGCTATTATATATGAGGAGTATTTTAATGAAATAGGACAATCATAGTGGGACGGAGGTAGTATTTATTCGTCGAGAAACTTTACTTCCTTTAAAACAATTATTTAAATTCGAGATTGACCCATTTGTTTTCTCGAGTAAGCTAATTATTTTATCAACTTCGAACCTGACCCAAATATTTAATGTTACGACAAAATAATATTTTAGCTTATCTCGAAGTTTGGGTCTAATTCTTTTCTTATGCGATTTTAACTCAATTTATTTGTAAGCCAATTATTTATTTTTACTAATGATTTCGATCACACCGTAAATTATTTCTCGACCCAAATCGAGTCTGTTACCTCGTCACTAACTAGATGAGTCACTAAATATTTTATTAATTTAAGCACATGTTTTTATTTATCCTAATTCTACTCAACTGCTTCCCTCTCTACTTCTCTAGTGGTTGTTGCTGTTACGTTATTTACTCCATTCTTTTTATAATTCCCAAACTCTTCAATTACTCTTTCTTCATTGTAAGTAAAACTCATCCTCCTTCAATTCCGTTTAATTACGTTATTGCTGCTCAGCCTGTTACGTATCTCTTCTTCTTTCATTCATTTTAATTCGAGAGTAATTTAATTACTCTTATTCTCCCTCTTGTTTCCCTCTTTCTAATCCCTTCTTATGTGGTTCTAATACCATATGTTTTAATTTTTCGTAGGCTATCGTGCTAGATCCGGTGAAGACGGTTATTTTATTAATTTGGATCTCGATGAAGGTAACACATGATGGCATGACCCGGTATTCCATGATATATATGTTGTAGTTGCTTGTACGTTTTAAATTGAATTTTATAAATATGTTTACTATATTATTATGATGATATGTTTCAATATTCTAAAAATTATTATAGGGCCGAGACTTAAACGTATGAATAAGAATTAATTTCTTAATTTTCCTGATTTTTAATACTATGAATTATCAAATTGAAAGTTTTATTGTTTTTAAGTAAAGTTACGACATGTTTTCGAATCTGTTACTACTTTTGTACGATTTTTACTCCTGTTTACAGATCTTTTTTTCAAAACATTTGAAAAGAGACTAGGTTTTATTTTAAGTATATTATACGTCTGTTAAATTTCGTAAATTAATTCCAAGTAGTTTCGTCACAACAAATCGTTTAAGAAACTGTGACGGATTAGTTCGCGAATCTGTCAGTTGTTGTAAAACCTAATTTAAAACCTATGATAAACTTTGATTTAATTTTGGTAATTTACAAACATTAGCTTTAAAGAGTCTAGTTAATGTTTCTAATTGGATTTGTTTTAAAATAAAATTTTAAACGTGTTTTATTAAAGAAATACTATCGGGTGTCGGATTCTGACAGTTTATAAAACTACGAAACAAAACCCCTGTTAAGTTAGGAATTTCGATTTTCTTCTGAAACAAAAGTTGTAGTTAATCTTTTAACGTTTTCAACCTCACTGATCTTATATTGTTTTGATCTTTAATGATTTAATTATGAATTTTATAGTAAGACAGTGCAAATCTGAAAAATCTGTAAATTTGTAATTTATTACTTTTAATTACTTAAACTCCAACCTTTTGAGAAATAATTATGATTTTTACTTTCTTTGACTTTTAATCATTAATTATACATTTATCTAATAAATATAATGTTTATGTCTCAAGTCCTAATATTAAATATTTTATATAACTCATATGTTAAACGATTTCTAATTATAATAAAACCTATTTTGGAAAGTTACTATTTGAAGAAAGTTTTTATCTTTAGAAAGTTACTATTTTGGGAATATTTAAGATATCTTCGGATAAAATACTTATAATGGTTTGAATGTAGAATAATGTTGGAAATGAGAATGTACAGTATATAAGTCTAGGATATGTTGTTTGATGTCATCAGCTATATGGTCAGTGTATTTGCGTCAGGGATACATTGATTGTCGAACTGGGTATCGTTTATGCTCAGGTTTCATGCGCATGTACTTAGGCTAGGACCTCGCTGAACGCAGTCCTATTATAGTTTGAGTTGTCCGGTGAGAGGGCTTAGGAGTCGCTTCGTGGGCACTGAGTTCCTTAACCAGTGAGGCTTAGGGGTCGCTTCATGGGCACTAAGTTACACTTCGATGTTGTTTTGACATATCTCTAGTAGTAAAAGCTGTACTTATCATCGGTTTTATATTCCATTATTAGTTTTGACGCCATTAGGCTGATGAAATGTTTTCTGGTTTTGAATTTATTTTTATATATATAATGCTTTGAGTTTAATTTATTTTCATATATTATGCTTCTATTGCCTATATATTATGTAATATGGCTGGGAGAACTATCTGAGTTACTCCCCACTGAATTGTGGCTGTTATGTTTATAACATGACAGGTATTCTGTGTTCCGGGGTTTGGTGTGCGCTAGCGAGTGACATTGATCTTACTCTGCTTTAATCATGGATTCTTTTTGTAAAATTTAGAGCATCAGTGTGTTTTAATCCCAAATCTACAGTGTTTCCGCCACTGTATTGCGTTAGAATTTATAGGGGATTACAACTGTGGCCAATTCGCTCCCGACCTATGTTATGAGTGTGTTCAAAATTCCAACGCAATTTTATGAGGAGCTGAGCTCCATTATTTCGAAGTTTTGATGGGGCCATCTTGACTCGTCCCGTCGGATTACATGGGTAGCTTGGAATCGATTGTGTAGATCAAAGGAGTTTGGGGGGATTGGATTTCGGGATTTTAAGAAGAGTAATTTAGCCCTACTTGGAAAGCAAGCCTGACGATTAGTTACGGAACCAGAAGCTTTATGGCCTCGTCTGATGCGTAGTAAATACTACGCTGGCAGTGATTTTTTGAATGCCTCGGTTGGCTCAAACCCGAGCTATACTTGGCGTGGTATTATTGAAGCGAGGACAGTATTGCGAAAAGGACTGAGACGACGGATTGGCGATGGGGAAGACACGCTTGTTTGGGGAGATGCATGGGTAACCGGGAATCATGGGGGTTGACTTCTATCTCCGTGTCCGGAAGGAATGCAGGGGTTGAGAGTGGTGGACCTTCTCACTTCGGACGGGGTTAGGGGCTGGGATGTTGCCAAGCTGAAGACCTTATTTCTTCCTTTTGAGGTCAAGGCTATTACTAAAATCAGGCTGTGTGAGCCGGAGTTGCGCGACATTTGGTTCTGGGGCCCGGGCAAGGATGGTCTCTACTCTGTTAAATCAACGTACCAGCTTCTCGACGGGGAGGAGTGGCAGATGGAAGATTGCTCGGATAGGAGTCGAGAAAGATGGCTATAGAATAGATTGTGGAAGGTCCGGTTTGGCCTCGAGTCAAACTCTTTTTCTGGCAGCTTTGCAGGGACGCGATCGCAACTAAGGTAAACATTTCGAATCGAGTCGGGTCGGAGGATGCTATGTGTTCGTTGTGTCATTCTAATTATGAGTCTTGTCTTCATCTTATTCGTGACTGTGGTCTTGCTAGTCGGGTTTGGGACAAACTGGAGATCGGGGTGGGGGACGAATATGGGGCCATGGGGGTTCGGGATTGGGTTGAATCGAACTGGCAAGAGATAGGGTTGACCAATTACGGGTTATTTATGACGACGTGTTGGGCTCTTTGGGAAGCGAGGAACAACCATGTGTTTAATAATGTTCCTGCTAGAGTGGATAGTGTAGTGCGGAGAGTTACAAATATTATGTCGGAATTAGCCGAAGGGAATGAGGATGGGGAGGGGGACACGGTTGGGATCCATGCGGATGGTGGGCCGAAAGTCAGAGCGGAAAGATGAGGACCACCGGGGGAAGGGCAAGTGAAAGTTAATGTCGATGCGGGGTCGAAGGAAGGAATGGGGGTGGGGTTGGGTGGTGTTGGCCGGGACAGATGGGGTAGGGTACTGTGGGGTTTTTCCATTCGACGGCAGGAGGTATGGCAACACGAGATTGCCGAAGCGGTGGCTATTTTGGAAGGCATGAAAGAGGCTAGACGTCAGGGCCATGGAGATATTGTGATGGAAAGCGACTCGTTGACGGTGATTGAGGCTATCAATTCTCGCAGGCAGGGGAAGAGTGGTGTCTTCTTAGTAATTGAAGATATTTTGAAGCTTAGTTCTTGTTTTAATTCTATTAGTTGGTGTTTTACGAGACGTGATTGTAATGGTGTGGCGCATGAACTTGCACACGCTACACTGTCTTATGTTGTTTAGAACGATGGGCTTCCGCCTACTGCTAGCTGTATCGCTTTTTCTGAATTAATTAAGTGATTCCCGATTGGGAGATTAAAAAAAAAGAAATATTATACTTGGGGAGACGAAACCCACATATATTCCCAGTCTTCGTTGTGGACCCATTTTGGTTCTCTGCGGTGGTGCAATCGGGACATACACTGAGCAGCCAAAAGTTCTTAAATGAGAAATATTTGGTGGCTGCCCACTTACTAGTTGTAAGGGAGAGAAATTGTGATACGCAGTCGGCCTTAACTTAGTTAAGGCTTCTGCGTGTAAAATGGCATGTCCCCATGCGGACGTTGGTAATTTGGATTTCATTAGTAAAAGTCTAGCAGTGAGTTGTAATCTTTTAATCATTACTTCCGCAAGTCCATTTTGGGTATGGACGTGTGCTACTGGATTTTCAACGTCTATACCGATTGACATACAATATTTGTTAAATGCCTGAGATGTAAATTCCCTTGCATTGTCCAAACGAATTTTCTTGATATTTTGGTCTGGGAATTGAGTTCTTAGCCTATAATTTGGGCTAATAATTTTGCGAAAGCAAAATTTCGTGTGGAAAGAAGAGTCACATATGACCATCTTGTAGATACGCCGATTAATACCATGAAATATCTGAATGGTCCACATTGAGGGTTGATTGGTCCGCATATGTCCCCTTGAATTCTTTCAAGAAATGCGGGTGTCTCATTTTTTATTTTATTTATTGATGGTCGTATAATCAATTTCCCCATTGAACATGCACTGCAAGGAAAATCGCTCGATTTTATAATTCTCACATTTTTCATGGGATGTCCGAGTGCATTTCCGATGATTTTTGCCATCATTGCAGGACCTGGATGTCCTAACCTATCATGCCATAGAGCAAATGTGGTTTTATCATGGATTTTGGATGATGTCATCATACTGGTTATAACGTGGGTTATTTTTGTAAAATACAGACCAGATGAGTAAGATGACATTTTCTCAACGATGCATTTTGTGCCTGATTTGAATATCATTAGGCATAAATATTCTTTATCATTTTCACTCATGGTTTCAATATGATAACCATTTTGTCGCATATCTTTGAAACTAATCAGGTTTCTTTGCGACTTAGTCGAGTATAGCGCTTTATGGATTGTTAGGCAAGCTCCCATTGGAAGCATAATATTGGCTGTTCCATTGCCTTCAATAATTTCAGCGTTGCCACATATAGTATTCACGTATGCCTTAATTGGCTTTAATTCAACGAAGTACTCCTTTCGTCTTAAAATAGTATGAGTTGTGCTGCTATCAATTAGGCATATTTCTGCTCCAGTGGTCATGTCTAAAAAAATAAGTGGAGCTCATTAATAGATAGTGAAATAACAACCAATATATTACATTTTATTTGATACGATAAGCAAACGGGACAAACGTACAAAGTACATAATGGAAATAAAACAACACACACACACACATATATATATATTTAGTTGTCCTGCATAGTGGAGAACGTCTAGAATCCACTGCTCCTATCACCATCATCAAGAAAATAATTAGCTGTTTCAATCAATCTCTGACTCGAGCGGGTCAGTTTCATCCAAATTTGATTCAGGCATCTCAGAGTTTAATGGTACGGCATCTGTAACATATTGTGTCTCCCCCCTCTTTTTCTTGATGGATGCTTGTAGGCCTGGCAAACGGGTCATTCGATTCGATTTCGGATCGGGTTAAATCGGTTCGATTATAATCGGGTTAGCATAACTTTCAGTTTCAGTTCGATTTCGATCGGGTTCATTTCGGTTAGCCACTTTTATCGGTTTATGTTATTTTGAGTCGGGTACGGTTCGGGTTGGGTCAATAGCAGGTCAGGTGAGTCTCGGGTCATAAATTTCTTGAATAAAAAAAATAAATAATTTGATTTTGAGTTTGTTATACCTTCAAATGGTAGGTAATAGTTTATAAAACTATTAATAAATAAAGAATCAAGAAAGAAAATTCTAAATTTGGGTGTTTTTATGAAAAAATAAGTGTTTATTAATCGGGTCAATCGATTCGGTTATTATTGGTTCGGTTATATTCGGGTTCGGGTATCATTCGGTTATATTAAATTCGGTACAATTTCGATTCGATTCGGATTGAATCGGGTTTTGGGTATTATTCCAGGTTAATCCTATCGGGTGTTCGATCGGTTTCAATTCAGTTATTTTCGATCGGTTTTTCGGGTCCGGGTTTACTTTGTCAGGTCTAGATGCTTGATAGAGGTCGACAAAATGTTTTGGGGGTGCGACATGTGCGAGCCCAATGACCCTCCATGCCACATTTATGACAGGTGGTCTTATATTTTTCCGAGGTATCGGAATTAACAATTTGTTTTCCCGAGCGTGTATATTTAAATGAATTTTGGCCTCTGCCCGGGCCGTAACCGCGCCCTTCTCGACCCCGTCCGCGGCCGGGTCCACGTTCACGGCCACCATTACGGCCATGTCCGGTGCCGACAAAATTCGCCTCTAGTATAGCAGTAGAGCCACTTGGCCTCAAATTGTCGTTTCTTAACAGGACTTCGTCATGTTGTTCAGCAACTAAAAGTATCGCAATGAGATCCGTGAATTTTTCAATTTTATTGATTCTGATACTCCTTTGGAAGTCCATGTTTCTTTTGCCCATGGTAGAGAATGTTTTATCTATTTTACTGAAATTATTAACTTCTTCCCCACAATACTCTAGTTGTGATGCAATACGGAATAGAGCAGAATTATATTCATTTACCGAAGTAAAATCTTGAAAACGCAAATTTTGCCATTCATGACGAAGTTTTGGGAGGAGGACATATTGCTGATGTCCAAAACGTTCCTCAAGAAGAGACCATAATTCAGATGGATCTCTGATCCTTAAATATTCACTTTTTAGCCCTTCATTCATGTGATGTCGTATAAATATATATGGGCCTTTTGTTTTTCCTGGTGGGTAGCCGAATTGCCTTTCTCAACAGTATTTCAATGGCTTTTGCCCCTAAATGGGCAATGACATCATCTTTCCATTGTAAGAACTTTTCACCAGATAAGTCAAGGATGTCGAATTCCCTTTTTGCAATCTGAGTCATTTTCTTTTTATTTCTTTTAGATCTAACATATAGGAATGTGTAGGTGATAGTATAATAATCATGGATAATCTACAGTAAAGTAATGTATTAATTAATCAGTTAACACTAATACTGACATTAATATTAGTATATAAAATGTGAAAAGATAAAAAAATAGATAAAAATAATGAGGATATATGGGACGAATGCATACAATAAGGAAGGAAAACGAACATAACTAACGAACTTCATAATGAATTAGTGGTAATTAATTGATAAGGGATACATGAAGCGTAAATTATTTATTGATATATAGGAATATGAAAAAAGCGACTAACAGGACTATTAGAAACATGAGTACATTAAGTAGACCCTCCAACTCACGAAGGTTTTGCGTAATAGAGCGCATGATGTCATCGTCTTCTCCGTTTTTATCCATTTTATTAGGAGTATTATAATTAGTTGATTTTATTTTTTCTTATAATTTTTTTTTAAGACGGAGCGGATAAGGGAAGTGAGTAAGGTGATAAGATTTTGTGGATTTTATAAGGGTTTAAAGTACTGTAGCGTCGGTGGATGTTAAAAAGTTCTTTTATCCATTTTGAAAATTTGTACCATTACGAAGAAGATTTAATGTATGCGAGTAGAAACAGATGGAATTAGTAACTATATATGGGACTGTTAGAAAAAAAAATGCGAGAGTATTTTCAATAGTAGTACTAATAGGGCAAAAATGGGTAATATTTAAAACAAATGCAAGTTTTTAACACTGACGATGCATGCATGGATGAATGGTGCATGTATGAGTAGTGTCATTGTATGCAGCATGCAAACAAGAGATGTGTCTTTTAAAGCATGCACTCATGATATGCATGTATGAGTAGTGTCATTGTATGCAGCATGCAAACATGAGATGGGTCTTTTAAAGCATGCACTCATGAAACTTTTCCTGCGCATATAACACTTCACATGACACTTGATTATCACATACTTCATTCTTCCAATTTCCCACTTCACACTTCACACTTCATATTTTACTCTTCCAATGCATGCATACCATACTACTACTATAATAAGACCACAAATATTTGAAAAAAAAATCAACACAAACAATTAGAAAATTATGTTACGTTTATTATTATGGTTAACAAGGTGGGTATTACGTTCATTATCATATATCGGCCGACATCGGTGGTTTAGGTGAGTTTAAAGGTCGTCGACGTTGAAAGTCGGGTAATTAATGTCTGTGTGGCGGCGCTTGGCACCTGTGAGTTTGACTGACTCAGAGGATTTCGAGGAGTCTACTATACCTTTCGCCTTCTTAGGGCGAGATGGTCCAGCCATATTTCCAGGAAAACAGTGATGAGTTTCGTGATGCTTTTCCGGTTGCTTCCTTGGTCGATTTTGGTTAAGATGGGTGAACGATGGTTCGCTAGGCTGTGGTTCGGGTTGAGGATGAAAGGGGGGACTAATCGGTAAGTTATTAGGTAAATTATTAGTAGGTTCTCTAAGTGTGTGTGTGTATATATATATATATATATATATATATATATTACAATTTGTGATACAATTAAGGGTGATGGAGACTCCAAAATAATGGTGATCCCTTCTTCTTCTTCTTTTTTTTAAAAAAAATTAGTAACTATTGTTAACAAAATACTGATTTAAAATACTACCTTATAAACTTGGAGCAAACTCGTGCTGATAACGTGTTGAAAATAAATACTGAAAGAGAAAGAGAAAGAGTAAGGATTGAGAGTAAGTGTGTCCATTGTCATTCATCGGATCATGTACTTATACTACATATATACTGTATACATAGTTGGTGTTTGGAAGGAATTTTTTCCATAACTACTGTTCTGGATATGAAAAGAATTCCTTCTATAACTACTGTTTATTAAGATATGGGTGACGGGATGTTTTGCAGAGGAAACCGTGGGCTGATATTTTCACACTGATGTTGTTCAACAAAGGGAAAATATTTCCATCAAATATGAGTATCACCCACAGGCCACATGCAGCAGCCCAAGAATATCATAATGTAATAAGTACTTGTAATAGATAACGCATTCTCCCAGATTTTTGGATCCAACAAATGAGAATTCAAATTATCGGAAGTGATAAACTCGTGTCTGTTAAAAGTCGAGAACTCGTGCAAAATGTACTTATACTTTTTATTTGAGGCCGTAAAGAAGGTGATGACAAGAGGTTTAGGATAGATAATGGTTGATATGAATTAAACTTGTGCCACTAGAGTCAAATATAGAGTCCAACTCTTGTCAAATATAGACTTGATAGTATAGGTTTGTTTTATGTACATAGACAAGGGTGAAAATCTTTGTATGCCGGATAATAACCAGCACACTGTAGGGTCTCTTCCTCATGTAACCACTTAAATTCATTGTAGCTCATTCAATTCAATACAACAACAAAATACAACTCAACAAAACCATTTTCCTGCGTTCATAAACTACAAATTAATGTCTTCTACTTCCTAATTTAATACTCCCTACGGTCACTATTTTTCGCCCTATTACCTTAATATTTGTGAGATGTATTTTAATAAACGGAGCAAAAAATAGTGACCGGATGGAGTACTATATTAAACTCAATATGGTATCAAAGCCTTAGGAATGAGGAGACATCTAACCATTTTGCAATAAACACTGAATGCACCAACTCGAGTACAATAACATTGAATCCTAGCTTATTTAAGGAGCAAGCCTTGCTTGTTCATTCTCACAAATCTACATCTGATCACTCAAAATGTCTGGTGTAGAAGAAGACCATCTTTCAAACACAAACACTTCATCACCAAAAGCAACTTCATCAATGGAGCCAACTGATCCATTGTACCTGCATCCTGCAGAATGTGCTCACCCACTTATGGTTGACACAAAGCTGTCTGGCATTGAGAACTACCTTGATTGGAAAAGGCAGATGGAGATTGCCATCTGCTCAAAAAGAAAGCTTGGTTTCCTCACTGGTGTCAGTAGTCAAAAGATCTGCAGATGATTCACTGAAACAAGGGGCTTGGGACACCTGCAATAGCCTGTTAATTTCATGGATCTTGTATAATGTTGAAAAGACAATCAAGAAGTCTGTTCTATATACCAAAATAGCTAAGGAGATATGAGATTATCTTCAAAAATAATTATGTGTGAGTAATGGAGCTAAAAAGTTCAGACTGAACAAAGAATTGGTGGCCCTCGAGCAGGGAGAGAAAACCATATGTGAATACTTCACAGAACTCATGATTCTTTGGCAAAATCTTGGGATTATGTGTGGCTGGCCACCTATGACTCAAATCAATGTTGAAACTAATGCTTGGATGAAGACATATTTCAGAGAACAAGAGGAAAGAAAGTTGTTTTAATTTCTGAATGGATTGAATGTGTCATATGCAACCATGAGATCCAACATTTTAATGATGACCTCTCCTCCTTCTGTGGAGGAAGTTGTTGTTATCTTTCAACAAGAGGAAGCTCAGAGAAAGAACTATAAGACAAATGTCAAGGAAGAATTAGAAAGTGCAGCATCCTTTGCCGATCAGAAAGACCAAGATGATGCACCTTTCTGTAATGTATGCAACAAGAAAGGTCACTCCAAGGATAAATGTTGGAGAGTTGTAGGATATCCTATAGATCATCCGGTATCTAAGAAATTTTCTGAGAAGTCTTAAGCAAATAGAACTAGAGGAGTATATCATGGTTCTGCTGGAAGAGGATACATGCCTGGTTTGAGCAGAATGGAGGAGTTCAGGACAAAACAAGCCAGGAAGAGTAGTTGATAATACTATGATTTGTGAGGATTGCAATGAATTGGGAGGAGCTATAACTCTCACAAGTCATCAATTTTCTCAACTTATGAGCTCTCATCAAGAAAATAAAGGAAGTCAGTTATTATGGGTTAGAAGATGAGTTAGAAGCTAATTTCGCAAGTATGACAT
This sequence comes from Agrostemma githago, assembly GCA_958450325.1. Taxonomy (NCBI): domain Eukaryota; kingdom Viridiplantae; phylum Streptophyta; class Magnoliopsida; order Caryophyllales; family Caryophyllaceae; genus Agrostemma; species Agrostemma githago. The sequence continues at coordinate 71,141,658 of OY288247.1, read as the reverse complement.
ATTTAAACTCTAATTATGCTTCCAATACTCCACTTGAGTGGATAATTGATTTAGGAGCCTCAAATCATATAGTGTCTGAGGTATTTATTCTGGAAAATGTTAGAGAATTAGCTAGCAAACCCAAGATAAATTTACCAACTGGAGACACAGCAGTGGTCTCTCATGTTGGTTCTTACCCATTCCAAAATGGACTAAAGCTGAAAATGTTCTATTTCTGTCTGCTTTTAAACATAATATGTTGTCAGTTCACAAGCTCACAAGAGATAAGAAATGTCATATAACATTTTCTGATGATTTGTGTGTTATACAGGACTCTCAAACCAGGACTACTAAAGTGCTAAGTGTGTTGGAAGAGAGAACAAGGGGCCCTACCATGTAGTAAACAATGTATCCCCACCTGGGTTAAATTTTAACGAGGTGGTTGTCAACAAATCTAATACTTGTAATGTTGTTGCGTCTAGTAGTAATTAATCTAGTCAAGAAATACAATCATGTAGTCCTAGCTTGAAAAATGATTGTGTCTCTGATAATATGTGTAATGATAATGCTCATTTTCAATGAAAAAGACTCCAATGTCTGGCATTTAAGGCTGGGACATGCATCTGTAGGGAAACTAAAACAAAACTAAAACACATCTCAACAATAATCTCTAAGGGACTTTCCCTGAATCCAAAGGGGGTGTGTATGGTGTGTTCTATGGAAAAACAAACAAAGTCTCCCTTCCCTCTGAGATCACAAACAACATTTGGCATTTTTTTTATCTTGTTCATATAGATGTGTGGGGACCTTACATAAAAGAGATGATCACAAAATCTCTCTTACTCTTGTTGATGATCATAATAGAGCAACATGGGTATATCTCATGGTGCATAAGTCTAAAGTAGCTGCACTACTTCTCCAGTTCTACAAATTTGTCAAAAATCAATTCAACACCACAATTAAGGTCCTAAGATCAGACAACGCTCTTGAAATAACAGAGGGAGACAACAAGATGTTTCTATCGTCTAAGGGTATCTGACATCAAACCAGTTGTGTAGATAGGCCACAACAAAATGGGGTAGCTAAGAGGAAACATAGATATCTCCTAGAGATAATAAGCAGGGCTATCAGATTCAGTTCAGGGTTGCCTTTATCCATCTGGGGCGATTGTGTGCTTAACAGCAGCATATATCATAAATAGACTACCTACACCTTTGGTGAAAAACAAAACTTCATATGAGATTCTCTTTCACAAGCCACCAAATTATGAAAGGATGAAAGTATTTGGATGCTTAAGCATGGCCTATAATCCCAGCAGAATCAAGGACAAGTTTCAACCAAGCGGTGTTCTATGTATATTTCTTGGTTATCCACTAAATAAAAAAGGAAACAAGATGTATGGCATAGTTAATTAAAAAGACTATCTTTGTGTAGACACCCGCATTTTGCCTGCTAGTGTCTATAGTAGTTCCCGACAAACACCCGATGATGATCGGACGCAAAACATGACTTAGTATACTCGGATTTGGACCCGAAATCAATAATATCTGACATGGACTTTTAGCGGAGTAATAATCTCACAAAACAGACCTCAAATCCAGGCCCAGTGGGTCGTTCCGAGCAAAATGAGACTAATTTGGGCCAAAACCGACACCAAAAATAAATCCCGTCTTTTAGCGACCGGGTCAAAACCCGGTCGAAGACGAAACCGTCTCATAAATCAGCCAGGTTCAGCTGGCGCACAAATCCAAATTCAAAAAATCAATCAAAACAACAAAATCAATTCTTTCCTATTTTGTCTCGATTTGCTTGACCCACTCGATCGAGTGGATTGACCCACTCGGTCGAGTGGAGCGTCATTTTCCGGATCAGGCCCATTTTCTAGGGCACTCAACCGAGTGCACTAGGGCCACTCGATCGAGTGACCCTAGGTCGTGGGGTAAACTCTATAAATACCCCACGACCCCCACTCATTTGGAGAGGCTTTTCTACAGTTTTTTCACCCACATTCTACCTACATTTTACCCTACATTCACTTGCACTACAAGCCTTAGTAAGCCTAAGCACTACACACAAAAAACCGAGTCCCTTGTGCCTCGAAAAACCGACAAACACACACATATACACATACACACCATAACTTGCATACATCCTCGATACTCCGACGTCCCGTCACTATTTACGAGTTCATTTCCGAGGTCCCTACTAAGCATGTATGTTGAGGGTGTTCTAAACCCCATTTCGATCTTTGTTACTTCATTTCTATTTACTTTCTTATATCGTTTATATTATATCTATACTAGTATTATAATTCTAACTTCTAATATAATACTAACATTTTACTTTTTTTGTATACTAACTTTTACATTCTCGTTACTAACTTTATTATACCGCGTATACTTATATATATAAACTAGTATAAAACTCCGGTTCTAAATCCGTTTGACTACGATGTTTGCCTAAAGTCCGTCTAATCCCTTTACGAGCAACGACGGAGGTGGAGCCCTTTCGAGGAGCCCCGCCCCAATGTACTCAAGGGCGTGACGTGATCGCAATCAGTCGTAGTTGAACGTATTTAATTCCATTTCTATAATTAGCACGGAACCCGTTGACACGAAAACTGACATCACATAACCCGAAAGGGTTAGTTTCGATGTCGTGACGTAGAGGGATGCATTCCGTTGCTAATTCAAATTTTCTAATATAAACGTTTTCATAAAATCCCGACAACGGTATTATAATCGTACATATACACGATTATAGTACCGGAGGTCAAGTTAAATTCAAATCGTACGATATTTTTATTTAATTTGACCGACCGTCGATTTTTGAACCCAAAAACGAAACGAGTTGACACTCGTACAGGGGCTACTCGACCGAGTACGTAGGCTACTCGATCGAGGAGCGTCCATAAAACTGAGCAGACCCCTTTTCGAGGACACACTCGACCGAGTCAGACCATGACTCGACCGAGTGGGTCCTGTAACCCAGAAAACCGAGGGCTTTGACACGCATTTCAAGCCTCGCCCTTCTATCGACTTTAGTCATCACGTGTAAAGACAATCACGTGACTTTCTTTTTTTAAAACTCACACATATTACGACACTATAACAACTTTGATCGATTTTTCGACGTGATAAGTTGGGACAAGGCATCGAGGCATAGGATCGGGCTAGCATCACGCTTAGGTCCTATGTCTCCGTCCTTCGTTTAATACACAACGCAATGTGTATTTAATCGGGGTTCGTCCATTCACACGGTTTACGGTCTAGTGCATATACGAGTCCGTTCTTAACTTTTTATTATTTATTATTCCATTTCTATATCGCTTATAATTTTTGTATTGGCCGGGTTGTATTTCCGCCCGTGTAACTTGTACGTTATTTATTTTTGAGTTTCATTTATTTACTTGCTTATCGCTTTTAAATGAACCTCGCATGCTAAATCATTTCGACCATAATTAAGATGCATTAAATGACGTAGTTCACATACTATTCATATGCTTAGCCCAAAAACGCTGTTTGCATATCATTTAATCGTTTTACTAGCGCGCGCACACGAACACGAACGATGTCTTAGTAGAGGCCGCCATGTGCGGGCGGGGTTGGGTGTCCTTAGTGGGCTTCCCAACACGTACCCTCACCCCTTACTCAGAACCTTTGGTTTCCGGATGTCCGAAACCCTTGGCGCACGAGAGTCATTCTATATACGAAAGCCGGTTTAAACGGTATCGATATTACAATGCAAAGGGACGAGCCCGATAAACTCTGAAATCGAAGTGGGCTTACTTTGTATATAGCCCATGACGACATAGAGTGGGCTCGTATGGTTCCGAATAACCACAAAATTTGGTGGCGACTCCATTTTGACTTAAATTTCGAACCCGAGAACAATCTTACCACGAGATTCATTCGCCTACCCAAACCCGCGCGTGGCCGCGTCGTGGTGGACCTACGTCATGTCCACAATTTGGCGACTCCGCTGGGGACACCTGATGTACCACATGTCATCGGGGTTCCTAGGGTGAGACTCGAAGAGAAATCGTTCGAATATTAGTGTGCGCGCATTAGTTTAATGATTCATGCATAACCCAAATTTTGCCCGGGCCGGTTACTTGTGACCGACGTCCCACTATACCACGGTGCATTCCTACATGGGTGCACTAAAGACTTCGATGGCGGAACTCACCGGGGTTTTACGGCAGGTCCTAAGTCCAAATCGACTAGGAAGTACGTCCCGTTTCGTGAGAATGCTATCGTTGTTGGTATAGACCCTATTTTGACCGACCGAGACTTCGTGTAAAACATACATAAGCGTCGTTATAATGCTTGTTTGACTACGTGCTACTTGGTTTCCGTGTCATTTTTCAAAAAACCGTCATTTCAAAAAATGCATCTTCCTAAAAACACCAAAATTTTGAAAAAAACCGAAATGTTGTCCGTTTCGGGACCCGCCTTTTCAAAATATCCAATTTTCAAAATTCGGAATGCCGCCGAAATTTAGGATCAATGATTTGACTCAAAATATCCTTTTTCTCTAGTCGGCATGCTGCCCATTTTAATTCTTGGATTTCCAACACAATTCCGATTTTCTGAATTTTTTTCAAAATTCTAATCTTGGTTTTCGAAATCCCGTGTTCAATTTCCGAAATCTCGGAAATTCACCCATTTTATATTCGAATTTCAAACATCCGACCTTCCTAGAAAACCTTCCTTATTATAGGACCTACCGTCTAGCCGTGTGTCGGGTCTTTGCATAGTATGTCGAAGGTCTATAGCGTCGAAACTCTGCCGATCCTATATCGCGAGTTTCCCCCCCTTTCCCGAGTCCGCCTTATCTGTCAAGGCACGACCAAGCCGCGTAGGGCATACCCCTACAAAGGAAAGTCCGTCTATACACTCAAGTCAAAAGTCTGGGGAAAAGTCTCACGTGGACCTTCCTTCGAACGGGATTAGGCCCACAAAGCCAAAATCCTAAGGAAGCTATACCACCCACCGAGTCATCCGTCTAGATGTATTTCTCGAGTCTTTAGTCTTCCTTTCTAGTATCGCTCGGGATGTACTTTTCCTTTCTTTTTCCAAGATCTGGGTTCGGCTTCTGATTACGCAGTGTTCTTACAGACAGGTCGCCGGCAACTAGACACGCTCGAAGGATGGCTACTTTGAACAGCCTACAAACCTCTCTGGACGCCATGGTCGCGAAGCAAACCGATATCGAAGCCCAACTGACTGAAATGAGGGCTGGCCAAGTGGCCATTGTTGCTCGCCTAGCTACAGTGGAGCAAAGGGCTCCTAATGTCGAGGCTACTGAGCCTCTAGCTGAACTAGTCAGCGCGGTGCGCCGGCTAGAGGAACAAGTCCATTTGGCTGGGAGTAACAACATTCATCGGGAGAATAGTCGAGAGTACAACCCGCTGAGTGACAAGCTACCCGCAAACCTGAATCTCACAGGCTTGCCCATGTTTGAGGGAACTGAAGACCCGTTACTACATGTGCGGGCCTTCAAGGAATTCATGGCCATCAAGGGAGTGGATTCGTCCATGTTCAAGAACCTCTTTGCTGCATCTCTTGAGAAGCACCCACGGGCCTGGTACTACAGGCTAGACCCGAAAAAATACCCTACCTGGGATGATGTGGCCACCGAGTTTGCTCGGAACTATGCTGACAACACCGAGATCCAAACCACAATGCGATCTCTGGAGGTTATGGCCCAAGAGCCAAAGGAAGGTTTTACTAAATACCTTCAACGCTGGAGGGCCGAGAGCGTGAAACTGGTCGATAAGCCCAATGAGAAGACTTTGGTGGAGGCTTTTGTCAAGAACCTCCTCCCTTCCTACCGGATTCACCTCCGATACGCTGTCATACCCAATTTCACCACCCTTACTAAAATGGGTATGAGGATCGAAGACGATCTGAGACTAGAAGGCCTCACTAAGGCCGCTAGCAAAGGATACCAAGGGGCTTCTTCCTCCACCACTAAGCCCCAAGCTGCAGCTCGTAGCATTTTTGACGCGGTTAATCTACTAGATGCCCCGTCCAAGAAGAACACCCCACCTCGGGTTTTCACTGATATAGGTACCACCTATACCTATGCCTTAAAAAGGCTGTCCTCCAAAGGCCTAATCCAACCGATAGGCCCAACTCCTGAAGTTCCGGTCGAGCGACGCTCCAAGAACTACAATGCTCAGGCCTATTGCCAATACCACCGGGGCAATGGGCATGATACCGAAAAGTGCTGGAAGCTGAAACACTTGATCCAGGACCTGATTGAAAGCGGAAAAATCCCGCTACCCGGAGATAAGCCAAGCAACAAGGAGAACCCTTTCAGCTCCCATGCCCTCTTTGCCGGGGAGGTGATTGACTGCACTCACCTTATCTCTCCATTCATCCCGCAAGTGAACGGGATCTGGTTCGACGACGAGGATGATGTCTACCTCGCTGAGGGGGAAACCGTTCCCATCACCCCTGAACAGATTCGCGAGGCCAAAACCCGAGTCCTAGCCAGCAACAACCTTGGTCGTCCCTTTTTAACCACAAGCACTAGGGACACCCCTATCCCGGCAACCATCACCGATCCACTCGGGATGGAAGTCGCCCCTGAAGAGCCTACCGCTGAAACGGCTATTGTGAAGCAACTGAAGAAAACCCGAGTTGACCTCACTATATGGCAACTCTTTGTTAGCTCTCAAGAACATCGAGAAGCACTTACAAAGGCTCTCGATCAAGTCAAGATCGACTCTTTGGCTACCCCTGCTGAAATGGTAGCCACGGTCCTACCCCACCTAAAAGGTAAGGCCAAGGAAGAAGGCCCAATGATCACTTTCTCTGAAGCCGACCTGCCACCATTTGGGACCTCCCACAACCTGGCCCTTTACATCACGGTGATTTGTCGAGGGAAATACCTTCCTATGACCTTGGTTGATGACGGGTCCGCTGTGAACGTCCTTCCCTTAAGGACCGCCAAAGCCCTCGGGATCACCGAGGCAGATTATGTTCCGACGGCTCAAACCATCCAAGCCTTTGATGGGAGCCCGAAGACGGTATCTGGGGCCATAAAACTGACCATCATAACAGGCCCAATAGAGAAGGAGCTTGAATTTCAGGTGATTGATGTCACCTCATCATTCAACTTGCTCCTAGGAAGGCCGTGGATCCACGCGGTCAAGGCGGTATCCTCCACTCTCCACCGAAAGATCAAGATGCCTTTGCTTAACGATGTTACTACTTTGGAGGCAACCCCAATGGCCGTGGCTAGCTGTAACGCCACGGGCCGCACGGACCTCTGGGGGTTCGACTTTGTGGGGATGATCGAGGAAGAGTACCTTTTTAGGCCTTACTTCACCACGAGCATTAACACAATGCTCCAGAACCTAGGGTACCTTCTGGGGGCTACCTCTCGACCCGACCTTCCAGCTGGGAAGATCATCGAGGTCCTTAAGGACGAAGACTCCCACTTTGGCCTTGGCTATGCCGCCACTCCGGGCAACGTTGTCCGAGCAGGAATCGAAAAGGCCTGCAACATCATGAAGGGTATCCACTTGAGCCCTTATAGCCCACGGTTGTCTGACTACTTTGTCACACCCGTGTTCGGGGCTATCCAGGTTGGACTATACCAACCCAATGCTACGCACCTCGGGACCCACTTGGCCCGGGACTGCAACTACATCCCGGATGAGGTGTTCGCCCTCATCCAGCCTAATGAAGCTGATGATGCTGAGCCCGCGCTGGGGCTGCTCTTCGGGGAAGACACCATAGCCCCGACTCCAAAAGAAGACCTGGTCAACCTGATTCTCCGCAGCAACAGGTTTGACCCGACCAAGCTGATCTCGGATGTTGGCTCCGAGACGGGAAACAGGGCCTGGAGGAAGACTGTCAAGTGGACTGACAGTCAAGGAAAGATCTACAAGCTGGTCACCGGAGAGGGAGACATGCCTGAGTCTAAGTCTGAGTCTGAGTCGGAGTCCGAGTCAGAGTCTGAGGTCGAGTCTAGGAAAGTCGGTGCTAGAGTTACTCCTGTAACCCCTCTCCCTTCTATCATTCCTGCTGCTGGCACTTCGGGGTCTGTCCCGAGTGCCTTACCAATTCCGCCACTGACCATTGATCAGATGGCTGCTCTCTTTGAGCTGTTTTCCAAATTTTCAATCAATAATAACAACCGTTCTGCTTACGACTTGTCTCTTTTAAATTCTGCTTTCAAAAATGTTTTGTGCTATGACATTGAGAAATCCGACGAACAGGTACCCTTACCTCCACGTCTGATCGAGCAACTAGAGCAAAGGGAATCCCGGAATCCGGTAATTGAAGAGACCGAGTCCATAAACGTGGGAACAACCTTAGAGCCTCAGATACTTAAGATAGGGTTATCCTTAGATCCCGAGGAGAAACAACGATTCATAAACCTCCTCCAAGAATTCAAGGATGTCTTCGCATGGTTCTACAAGGACATGCCGGGGATAGACCGGGAAATAGCCGAGCACCGCATACCTATCAAAGACGGGTGCAAACCGGTCAAGCAGAAGCTTCGTCGAATGAGGCCCGAGTGGTCTCTCAAAGTAAAGGAAGAAGTCGACAAACAGTTCAAAGCCGGCTTCATATAAGTGTCCGAGTATCCGGACTGGGTTGCAAACATCGTGCCGGTTCCTAAAAAGGACGGTAAGGTGCGGGTGTGCGTAGATTTTCGGGATCTTAACAAAGCAAGCCCGAAGGATGATTTTCCGTTACCACACATCGATATACTAGTGGATAACACGGCCGATCATGCCCTTCTGTCATTCATGGACGGGTATGCCGGATATAATCAAATCAAGATGGCGGAAGAAGATATGAGTAAGACTACCTTCACTACACCTTGGGGTACTTACTGCTACACCGTCATGCCATTTGGTCTCATTAATGCCGGGGCCACGTACCAAAGGACCGCTACCACTTTATTACACGACATGATGCATAAAGAGGTAGAGGTTTATGTGGACGACATGATCGTCAAATCCAAAGAACGGGACGGTCACATCACCGCCCTAAGAAAATTCTTCACCCGATTGCGCAAATACAACATGAGACTAAACCCTCAAAAGTGCGGCTTCGGGGTAACGTCAGGCAAATTACTGGGTCATATCGTTAGCCAACGAGGTATCGAGGTCGACCCAGCTAAAATCAAAGCCATTACCGAGATGCAAGCTCCTAAAACCGAAAAAGAAATAAGGGGATTTCTCGGGAAAGTCCAGTATATTAGTCGATTCATTTCCAAACTAACCATGGTGTGTGAACCAATTTTCAAGAAACTGAAAATAGGGGAACGGATACTATGGGATGACAAGTGCCAAGCTGCTTTCGACAAGATCAAGGAAATTATGTCTGCTCCGCCAGTCTTAATGCCGCCTCAGCCCGGTTTGCCTCTGTCGTTATACCTAACAACGACCGAGATAGCCATGGGGGCTATGCTGGGTCAGACGGTCGACTCCGAAGAACGGGCCATTTATTACATCAGCAAGAAGTTTTTAGAGTATGAGTGCAAATATACCATGCTCGAAAAGACGTGTTTGGCTCTAGTCTGGGCCACCAAGAAGCTCCGACACTATATGCTCAGCCACGAGGTCCATGTCCTATCCAAGATGGACCCAATCAAATACCTCTTCGAAAAACCCATCCTCAATGGTCGAATTTCTAGATGGACTCTAATGTTGGCAGAGTTCGACCTAAAATTTGTGCCATTAAAGGCCATTAAGGGACGGGTAGTAGCTGAATTCCTTGCTGACAGCCCGGTAACCGAAGAAGGACACACCGACACCTGGTCCTTCCTTGACGAAGATATTTTCCATACCGATGCCGAAACATGGGATTTATACTTCGATGGAGCATCTAATTTTTGAGGGTTCGGAGTCGGGATCCTCCTAATTTCACCAAGAGGGGAGCATACTCCCGTCTTCATCAAACTGGACTTTGATGTTACCAATAATGCAGCAGAATACGAAGCATGCATTTATGGGCTACAAGCCGCTGCCAACTTGGGGATCACAAATCTCCGGGTACATGGCGACTCATCCTTGGTCATTAACCAAGCACTCCAAAAATGGAAAACTCGGAATGCTAATCTCGTGGCCTACCAGGCACGAGTAAGGGATCTCGAGAAACAATTCCAAAAGGTGGAGTATATATACCTACCTCGGGAAGAAAATCAGTTTGTAGATGCACTCTCAAAATTGGCATCTTTACTGAATATTCCCGACCACGTGACCAGTATGCCAATTTGCGTCGAAAGACGGTCCGAGCCGGCATACGTTCATGACATTGAAGACATCGAGATCACTGATCCCGAACCTTGGTACCAGGCTGTGTTAACGTACCTGACAAACGGAGAATATCCTCCCGGGGCTGAGGGTCGAGCCAAGAAAGCCTTACGGAGGCTAGCCAGCCAGTTCATCCGTACTGATGACGGGCAACTATACAAAAAGACGGCACAGGGGGCTCTTCTCCTTTGTGTCGACAAATATAAGGCCGAGAAAGTAATGGCCGAAGTACATGATGGTGAAAACGGTCCACATATGAATGCTCACATGTTTGTCCGAAAAATCATGAGGCTCGGATATTACTGGAACACCATGGAAGCCGACTGCCAGTTATATGTCAAGCATTGTCATAACTGCCAAATCTTCGGCAATGTGCAACATATGCCGTCATCTTTACTCTATACCATGAGGTCGCCTTGGCCGTTCTCGACATGGGGTATCGACATAATCGGGAAGGTAAATCCCTCCGGTACTGGCGGGCACTGCTTCATTTTAGTAGCTATCGACTACATCACCAAGTGGGTCGAAGCTGAATCATATCGCATCCTCAATGCTAAGCATGTCGCCAAATTTATCCAAAACAAGATAATATGTCGGTATGGAATCCCACATGAATTTATCAGTGATCATGAGACTCATTTCCAAGCTGAGACCGCAGCCCTACTGGCTAAATATAAAATTCAAAGGCACACGTCCTCGCCTTACCGTCCCCAAACGAATGGAGCGGTGGAGGCGGCTAATAAAACGATTGTCACCATACTCAAAAAGATGGCTGATAATTACCGGGATTGGCCCGACAAAATACCTTTTGCCCTATGGGGGTACCGGACATCAATTCGCACCGCAACCGGAGCGACACCATATTACCTAACCTATGGGATGGAGGCAGTCCAACTAGTTGAATTAGAAGTACCATCCCTCAGAATTCTATTAGAAAGTCAAGTACCCGAAGCCGATTGGGTTCGAGCACGGTACGATTCGTTGGTTCTACTAGACGAACGACGGTCCCGCGCTCTCAACAACATCCAAATCTACCAGAAACGGATCCAACGGGCCTTCAACAAGCGGGTAAGGCCCAGAAACATTAAAGAAGGGGATTTAGTCCTTAAGTCTGTTCGAGCTTTACTACCAGTTGACCCAAGGGGAAAATTCAAACCCAACTGGGCTGGGCCATACCTGGTAAAGCAGATCCTATCAGGGGGAGCAGTAATGCTGAGTGCTGACAGACCTGGACGGGATTGAGTTCGTCAACCCAATCAACCTGGACCAGCTGAAGCGTTACTACCCTTAGGCATTTCTCAATGTCATTAGCAAAATTTATCAAAATCTTTTTTTATAAAAAGCAAGTCAATAAGCTAGAATTATTTATTCTACTGTCACAAAACATCTTGAACCATTAGTCTTGGTGTAATTCGAGATTGCAAATTTACTGAGCATGAACTACGTTTGGTTTGATTCTGCTAATTGCGGATACGTAGGCAGCCCCTCAAAAGGGCACAACCAGTGCAATCGAGAAAAGACAGGAACGGTTTAATAATAAACTTCCTTTATTAATTGTCACAAAAAAAGCCCCGTTATACTCGGGAAACTTACAAAATGCAGGAATTCAAAAAAAAAACGACACTCCAAAATAATAATAATAATATTTAAATAATAAAAAAGCTAAGGACTCGGTATTTAGGGCATCTTGCCCTTCCCCTTGTCCTTGGCCTCCTTGGCCGTCCACTGACGACGACGCGGAGGAGAGCGTTCCCGGATCACCACAGGAACCTCCTTAGCTCGGACTCGTTTCTTAGAGCTCGAGTCCTCATCCACCTCGATAGGCCTGAGTCGGGCCCTCACGGGCTCAGGGAGCCGGTCACGCGGACCTAGTCGGTCCCGGGCCGCCAGCCTTGGCCCAAGTCGCCGTTCCAAATCAGTCTGGGGGCTTAGCCGCCCCCGCGTGCCACTAGTACCGGCATCCTTAGCTCGAGTCTTAGTATGTGACTTAAGACCCGATTCTAATCGGACTAAGGTAGCAGGGGTCTCTCCCTCGTCGAAGAATCCCCTATTTTCCTTTGCCATCTCCCGACGGACCAGTTCGAAGGCCTCATCGACCTTCAGAGCTTTACGGGCTTCCTCAGATTCCTCAGAAGTCCATTTCTCGTAAGCCCGAGAAACCCAAGCGGATTGGCAAGGGTTGAGAATAGTCCATGTAGGACGAGTGAACCATCTCTGCAACCAAGTGTCGCACATAGCGTCTGTCAGTTGGAGCGAGACGCTAATAATAGCTTCAGTCTCAGGAATGCGCTGAGACGAACCGAACTGCCTCAGAATGCGGTCCGGGTAAATGTGAACTGTCCAGTCAAGGGACAGGATCACAAGGTAACGAGCTTGGTCCCTCTTGGCCAACCCCGTCAGCTTAGAAAGGAACCACCAAGCGACAGTCCACCTGATTAAGGGGCCACCATGGAACACCAAATTCTCATCCCAGTAAGCTCGATTTATATGGTGATTCGAGCTTATCCGACGCCCCCTTGAACTGATTTGACTGCTACGGTAGTTGGGAACGCTCGGAGGAGGCTCTATGATTGACAGGCGTTCCGACAACCAAACCTACAAAGAATATACAAAAATTCGTAAACAACATAGTGGTCCGCTATGGCCCACTCGATCGAGTATACCATCTGACTCGATCGAGTAGGGCTCTCTAAAGGCAAGCAGAATCACGTCAGGTGTGTCACTCGATCGAGTAAAGCATCTCACTCGATCGAGCAAGCCCTCCACAGATGGGCAGAAGCACTTTGCAGACATCACTCGATCGAGTGACAGGTCCACTCGATCGAGTGACTTACGGACTTCAAGAAATCGCGCGAAACAAAAATTGAAAATCGCAAGACATATACCTGCAGAATAAGGGTGCTCCCCGTCAATTGCCGGGTTGGGTCAAGTCGCCTGGCATCCAGACCCATGATGATTTCTCCAGTGGCTAGCCAAGCAAGGCTATGACCAGTCTCCATCTGGTCAACCACTCCGATCAGCCTAATTTGACCCACGCATGAGTCAACATCCATCATCCCCTCAAAAACGTAGCGGTGTAGCATGCAGAATGCGAAAGCCCTACGCCTATGAGAAGGCGTAGCCCTTACATCTTGACTGTTCATAAACTTGTCAGCCAAGTCGAAGAGGGAAACAGTATCTCCCCGCACCATTCGATCTGCCTCAGCATGAGACAGACCCAAGAAATCCCTCAGCCTTCTCCTCGGGTCCGGGTAGAACGGAGGGATGGCAGGACGAGAAACAGGGCTCCAACCCCCGATAGCTGCGATCTCCTCGGGAAGAGAGCATATCTCTCCCCGCGGGAACGCAAAGACGTGATGGGTGGTATCCCAAAACGACAGACAAGCGTCCAAAAAATGCAAATCGGGTATTAGGCGTCGAAGAGGAAACAGGCTGACAATCCCCATTTGGGTCAGTTGAATTTTGTCCTCATCCCGGAAGTGCTGGGACCAGGCAAAAAGCATTGAAGTAAGATGCTCGATACCCATGGCAGGAATTTGAATCCTCTTGAGAGACTAAGAAATTTTTGAGGAAAAGAAGGGATTTTGATTTGAGATACAGTAAACTGAAGCAGGGAGACCTATATTTATAATAGGAAACCCTAACTGTAACCCTAACTACCCTGCCTCCTCAGCAAACCTGGGCCCCAGCATGTGCAGGCCTGACTTCAGACAAAACCCAGAATAGGAATCAAGTTGTCATGAGCTTTCCTAAAAATTTCTAAATTTCTAAAAAAAAAAATCTTTCAAAGTTTTCGGCTTTTCAAAATTCAGTTTTTCCCCAGCACGAGTCGGTGTTTTGTCTATGTTCTACATGCAATTTGTTATGTGTCAGCATACAGGTACACCCCGGACTTCAGAAGCAAGTCTCCGCGCAACTACTTCACTCCCCAACGTGAGCCAATATCTATCCCAGAATGCTACAATCAGAGCCATGATGTATCAGCATACGGGTACTCCTACACCTTCAAAAACAAGTTTCACTCCCCACGGAGCTATCGTCCGCAGGACAGGTATGACCCTCTGCTTATGGCTGGCGAGCCCTTCACGCAAGTCTACTGGACTATAAACGACCCGACCGGAAGGCTGCCAGGTCGTAATCTGCGATTGGCCTGGTAGCTACTCTGACTTTTGCCTTGTCCAAGCCTCAGTCAGAGTGGGGGCTCTGTAGACACCCGCATTTTGCCTGCTAGTGTCTATAGCAGTTCCCGACAAACACCCGATGATGATCGGACGCAAAACATGACTTAGTATACTCGGATTTGGACCCGAAATCAATAATATCTGACATGGACTTTTAGCGGAGTAATAATCTCACAAAACAGACCTCAAATCCTGGCCCAGTGGGTCGTTCCGAGCAAAATGAGACTAATTTGGGCCAAAACCGACACCAAAAATAAATCCCGTCTTTTAGCGACCGGGTCAAAACCCGGTCGAAGACGAAACCGTCTCATAAATCAGCCAGGTTCAGCTGGCGCACAAATCCAAATTCAAAAAATCAATCAAAACAACAAAATCAATTCTTTCCTATTTTGTCTCGATTTGCTTGACCCACTCGATCGAGTGGATTGACCCACTCGGTCGAGTGGAGCGTCATTTTCCGGATCAGGCCCATTTTCTAGGGCACTCAACCGAGTGCACTAGGGCCACTCGATCGAGTGACCCTAGGTCGTGGGGTAAACTCTATAAATACCCCACGACCCCCACTCATTTGGAGAGGCTTTTCTACAGTTTTTTCACCCACATTCTACCTACATTTTACCCTACATTCACCTACACTACAAGCCTTAGTAAGCCTAAGCACTACACACAAAAAACCGAGTCCCTTGTGCCTCGAAAAACCGACAAACACACACATATACACATACACACCATAACTTGCATACATCCTCGATACTCCGACGTCCCGTCACTATTTACGAGTTCATTTCCGAGGTCTCTACTAAGCATGTATGTTGAGGGTGTTCTAAACCCCATTTCGATCTTTGTTACTTCATTTCTATTTACTTTCTTATATCGTTTATATTATATCTATACTAGTATTATAATTCTAACTTCTAAGATAATACTAACATTTTACTTTTTTTGTATACTAACTTTTACATTCTCGTTACTAACTTTATTATACCGCGTATACTTATATATATAAACTAGTATAAAACTCCGGTTCTAAATCCGTTTGACTACGATGTTTGCCTAAAGTCCGTCTAATCCCTTTACGAGCAACGACGGAGGTGGAGCCCTTTCGAGGAGCATTCCGTTGCTAATTCAAATTTTCTAATATAAACGTTTTCATAAAATCCCGACAACGGTATTATAATCGTACATATACACGATTATAGTACCGGAGGTCAAGTTAAATTCAAATCGTGTGATATTTGTATTTAATTTGACCGACCGTCGATTTTTGAACCCAAAAACGAAACGAGTTGACACTCGTACAGGGGCTACTCGACCGAGTACGTAGGCTACTCGATCGAGTAGCGTCCATAAAACTGGGCAGACCCCTTTTCGAGGACACACTCGACCGAGTCAGACCATGACTCGACCGAGTGGGTCCTGTAACCCAGAAAACCGAGGGCTTTGACACGCATCAAGCCTCGTCCTTCTATCGACTTTAGTCATCACGTGTAAAGACAATCACGTGACTTTCTTTTTTTAAAACTCACACATATTACGACACTATAACAACTTTGATCGATTTTTCGACGTGATAAGTTGGGACAAGTCATCGAGGCGTAGGATCGGGCTAGCATCACGCTTAGGTCCTATGTCTCCGTCCTTCGTTTAATACACAACGCAATGTGTATTTAATCGGGGTTCGTCCATTCACACGGTTCACGGTCTAGTGCATATACGAGTCCGTTCCTAACTTTTTATTATTTATTATTCCATTTCTATATCGCTTATAATTTTTGTATTGGCCGGGTTGTATTTCCGCCCGTGTAACTTGTACGTTATTTATTTTTGAGTTTCATTTATTTACTTGCTTATCGCTTTATAAATGAACCTCGCATGCTAAATCATTTCGACCATAATTAAGATGCATTAAATGACGTAGTTCACATACTATTCATATGCTTAGCCCGAAAACGCTGTTTGCATATCATTTAATCGTTTTACTAGCGCGCACACACGAACACGAACGATGTCTTAGTAGAGGCCGCCATGTGCGGGCGGGGTTGGGTGTCCTTAGTGGGCTTCCCAACACGTACCCTCACCCCTTACTCAGAACCTTTGGTTTCCGGATGTCTGAAACCCTTGGCGCACGAGAGTCATTCTATATACGAAAGCCGGTTTAAACGGTATCGATATTGCAATGCAAAGGGACGAGCCCGATAAACTCTGAAATCGAAGTGGGCTTACTTTGTGTATAGCCCATGACGACATAGAGTGGGCTCGTATGGTTCCGAATAACCACAAAATTCGGTGGCGACTCCATTTTGACTTAAATTTCGAACCCGAGAACAATCTTACCACGAGATTCATTCGCCTACCCAAACCCGCGCATGGCCGCGTCGGGGTGGACCTACGTCATGTCCACACTTTGTATCAAGGGATGTCAAGTTCTTTGAATGCTATCCTTGTAAAGTCAAAAACTTTACTCAACATATACCTACATTGTACTCTGGCAACTATCAAGACATGAACATTCCTTTGTTTATTGAAGCTGAACATACTTCAAATGATCAACTTACCACTGCCCCTAACACAGTTCTTACTAGGGATGGCAACGGGGCGGGTATGAATCGGGTCCGGCAGGACCCGGACCCGGACCCGGTCCTCAAAAGTTGGACCCGGACACGACCCGGACCCTTAAGGGTCCAAAAATTTTAGACCCTTACCCGGACCCGATGGGTACGGGTAGGGTCCGGGTCCGTCACGGGTCCAATGAACGTTAATTTAATATGTTATATTTTTAATTTGTACGATTTATAATCCGATATTTCAAAAGCTAAATTAAAGCTCCTCTCCCATGTGTTACGACTTACGACTTGCAAACAAAAAAAACAGTACAAGTTTAGAAAACAATGGAGTATTGCAAAGTTACAGTGAGTTATAGACATATTTTGTGTCTCAAATATATATAACTCGCTTTTATAAACCGATTTTATTGCAAATCATTCCTTTTTTTTGCTTATTCTTTAGTGTTTCATTTCTCAAATATGGGAATATGCACCCACATATATATAATTTTATTTTTATACGGGTCTAAGGGCCGGGTCCGGGTCCGACTTTTAAGACCCGGACCCGGAACATTTTTGAAGGACCCATACCCGACCCGTACCCGCAGGGTCCAAAAAAATTAGGACCTGTACCCGACCCGTTAGGGTAAGACCCGGAGGGTCTGGGTAGGGTCCCGGACCCGTTGCCATCCCTAGTTCTTACTGTAGATGATCCTCCACTTAATGAATTGATTCCACCAGAGATTGAAACTCAATCTTGTAACAACCTGGATTTTCGATGACTTAAAATAATAGATAATGCGGAAAGTTATCTAAGTCATTTAATTAAAATTATATCAGAGTTTAAATAAATTCGGATCGTTACGGATCCTTACAACAAACAACTATTAATTACATAGTCTTGATTCACTTAGTACATAATATAGATTGTATTTTATACAAACATGTTATTAAAATCTCTCGCTCGATTCCCCCAACGTCTTAAACCTGCAAAAATAATAAAACAGTGGACGCTGAGTGGGACAACAACCGAACCGTTCATCTAACATCACCTCATACACATAAGACAATCATATGAATAACAAATAATATGCTTACAAAAATATTAAAGGATATCATGTGACAAATAGTTTCCTTTAATTCAATTAACCAACATGTGATGAGGTGATGAAAACGGTGAAGTTTAAAAGATGTGACATTGGAAGCCATTTGATTTTAAAATTATTTTTCACGTAAACAGAGAATAAACACACGAGTCGTGGCTCCTAGTATCACCGCTACATCCTATTGGGTTGCTTCTCACCAATAGAAGTAACCGTGTTACCGACTTGTAGACCGAACCGCTCTTATGAGGTTAACATCTCACCCATAAGGCTCAATTGGGCCCAGACTTCTATTATATTATATGTTTATTCAGACGGGGCTCTGAGCAAAATGAAACATTCTCTGCATCACCAAGAGGGAACCCGCAGTTTTCAGAATCTTGTTCTGCCCCCGCTACCTATGTGGTAATACTGATCAAGTACTTGTCTATACATGCGCACATATACTACACAGACTCTTGAATCGCAGCTTTCACTGTCATAGGACGACTACCTTAAACACTAGGTCGACTCTCGGACCGCAGCCTCCGAGTCTGCTTTTCATTACAAGTGCAGTCGAAACACCACGCATGGTAGAATCCAACACAAGCTATTCGTCCCAGACTCGCATCGTAAACTTTATATAAAAGTCGCCCGTGAACAAGTAGTATTTTATTCGGTGACCTTTAATAATTGGTCAGACTCATTTGAAACAGTCAAATTCTCAAATACTTACTTTCAGTGTGACAACATTATACTTTAATCCTCAACTGTCACCCGAAATATTGTATCCCAAATATCGTATAATTTTTATTTAAAAATAAGAGTTTCTTTAAAAGATGTTTTATATTAAAATAAAATTAAAGTATAATAGAATATTATTTCAAAATTCAAAGTCTTATTTTAAAATTTAAAGTTTCCGTAAAATATAAAAGTTTCTAAAAGAATATATAAATTAAGTCGTACTTAAAATTCGACGTGGAATCATTTTAATACTTATGAATTCTCTATAAAAGTTTCAAAATAAAATAAATTTATTTACTATAGAAAACGTAATTTATAAGTTTTTGTCTATTTAAAAAGAACTAAATAATATATGATTAAAATAAAATATTTTGTAGGATACTAATTTACTCTATTATTATAATATATAAACAAATGTAAAAGTACTAAAGAAAATTAACAATATGACCAAAATTACAATTATATAAAATACATAAAAAAATATAAAATACATAGAATAAATATACATAGTAGATAGAAATAAATAAATAAAATACAATGAAAATGATATAAGTAAATTTTATTATTTTAAGTTCTTTTATTCATTTACTCAATTTTTCATATAGACAGAAATGTAAAGGTAATAAATAAATAAATTAAGCAAGTGATAATTTAGTTAAATCAAATTTAGTCATAAATAAATATATAACATAAATAAAATATCACGTAACCTTTTTTATATACATAAGTAATTTAGTCGTACAAATAAGCCTAAATATTTAAATAAGCAATTTATTAAGTTAGTAACATAATATACTTATATATGTTGTTAGAAGAAAAGTTTGGTTACCTTAATTAGTTATTACGGAATATTTATTAACGTTATTAAGAATTAAAGGTGGTCAGGTCAATAATACTGTCTACGTTAGGAAAGTCGTCTCTTCATTCCCGATGCTTCAATTAGAAGGACGAGGGAGTAAATATAGTAAATATTACGGAGTATGTAGTATATAGTAGTATGGAGAGTATATACTAGTATGTACGTAATATGTATACTAGTGTAGCAAGTAGTTAGTAGTAGTAGTCAGGGGCGGATCTAGGAATCGAAACTATCTAGGGCTAAACCGATGTCGACAAATTTGTCATGGTTAGGCGTGAAGCGATTTTTTTAATAGATACTAGAATTTTCTAAAATTTATATTACTAACTTCTAAAAATACTCTAAATATTGTAAGATCTACACTCATACGAAATACATCAAATACGGACAATGTACAACGGTACAATATAAGGATGAAAGGTCCTTAATTCAACCAAAAAGAATTTGTTGGTATAAGACTGTACTAAACACAAATTCTCAAATGAGAACGCCTCACATTAATGAACGTGAGACCTTTCATATAAAAGTTAGTTCCATTAATCAATTTTTAATTATTTAATTAGTTGTCTTATCCGGAGTACAGATCTCTTTCTCTTAAGAGACCATATGCATAGTTTAAATCAAAAAAAAATCTTATAATTCTCACTATTTTAGTACTCCCTTCGGTTTAATATTTTAGTGAAACGGGACAATAAATAAAAAACGGAGGGAGTACTACGTATAATATACTCTCTTTTTTGAAAAATAGAATCGTAGTGTCAATTTTTTTTAATAACATTTTCTACAATTACTATTATCTCATCTCAAATGCAAACAATTTTCAGTATACTTTAAATCATTAACATTTAAAGCAAAATTGTAATTAATGAACATATTTAAAGCAAAATTGTAATTAATGAACATTTAAAACAAAATTGCACAATAAAAAACAAGCATGGGGATGATGGGGCTTGAACCCATGTGCATCATGGCAAACAACTACCTACCTTACCACCTATGCAACCTTCCATAGTTGCCTAACTTGTTACATAAATTATTTATATACTGAAATCTTACTTGGGCTATAGCCCATACAGCCTATGGCTGTATCCGCCCCTGGTAGTAGTAATATAGAGTAGAGAGTAGGTTAGTAGTAGTAGTATATAGTATATATATAGTACTCCCTCCATCTTTTTGAATTAGCCTCATATTCCTTTTATGGATTTTTTGAGTTAGCCCCATTTTCTTTTAAGGAAATAATTTAGGGTTATTTCATGACAATAATACCAACTATAAGGGGGTTTCTTAGAATAATCCCAACTATACGTAATCTCATTTTAATATGAACTATGTCTTCATTAATCTCATTTCGCTATAGACAAAATTATAACCTGCTATTACCGGTAATAGTGACCGGTTGTGACTTTCTAGGGTCCTTGAGTGTTTCGTCGTCGTTCATGAAAGCCAAAACAACAAGAAAATTAAAGCATTTTTTTTCATGACTTCTATAATACTAATCGGAAAAAAAATGCAAGATGAATTTTAGGAAGATTCAAAAAAATTTAACCAATAGCCGAAACTGAGAGGGAGGTTCAACCGGTTTTCTAGGTAACCGGTCACCTATATCAATGAGAGATTAATGAATGCATAGTTCATATTAAAACGAGATTACATATAATTGAGATTAATCTAAGAAGTCTCCTTATAGTTGGTATTATTGTCATGAAATAATTGGGATTATTCTCTATTTCTCTCTCATCACATTCATCATATCAACAATATCATCTTACTTTTTCACTTTTTCTTAAACTCTGTGCCCAGTCCTTATGGGACTAATTCAAGAATATGGAGGGAGTAGTATAAGTAGGACGTGTAGATGTTGGTAGGAGGTGTAGAGATGTAGTTATAGTAGAGTAGTGTGTAATAGTAGAGTAGCTAGGATGAACGGGGTATAGGAGGGAGTATAGGGAGCCAAGCCATGGGGTAAGTACGGGGCACACATTTCGAGTTCCGGTCCGTTTCTCGTACAAACGTCTTTCTTTCTTTCTTAAAAAGTTGAAATATAAGATTACAGAATTAAAATAATGAAAACCGTAAAATTTATTTTTAAAAAGAAATTTGTAAGACGGTAAGTAAAATAGACGATAAATAGTTTTATGGGACAATAGTTATAAGTAATTATTATTTTAAGAATTCGATAAATTATTTTTAAATTTTTACGAGACGAGAAAATGTCAAAACGACAGGTCAATATTAAAAATATTTTCAAGTTTTAAACTTTATTTAACGAAAGATAAAATTTTTAATAACTCGATAAATAAATACTCATGTTTTTAATACGGAATAATTTTTAATTTAACGAAAATAAAATATTTTATTCACGAAAATATTTTTTTTCAAACGTTAAACTTAGTTTAAATAAATATTTAAAATTTTAACACTATTTGAAAAATACGGAGTGTTACAAATCTATTGGTCATGTTCAACACAGACCAAGGAGAGAAAGGAGAGCTCCTGAATTGACAAAGGACTTTGTGGTTAACAATCTTGTCATGGCTCTTTCCAATGTGGCTAATTAATGTAGTGCAACTGCGTCTAGATAAACCATTTGCAGGTCAAATAGAATTGACAACATGGAGTGATGATCCCTTGACTTTTCAGGAAGCTATCAAAGAACCTAAATGGATTCAGGCAATGCAAGCAGAACTTCGAGCACTGCAGGAGAATAACACATGGGCACTCACAGACTTGCCAAAATGGAGAAAGTCTACAAGGTGCGTGCAAATGGATCTATAAAACCAAATTCAAGCTTGATGGATCTATGGACAAGTACAAGGCCAGATTGGTCATTTGGGGGGTTTAGACAGCAGTATGGGATAAAATTTGATCAAACGCTTGCACCTGTGGCCAAAATGTCCACAGTAAGGGCTTTTCTTTCAGTTATTTCAATCAATAACTGGGAAACATGTCAAATGGATGTGGCTAAGCTAATGCCTTTCTACATGGAGACCTAGAGGAAGATGTTTACATGGAGGTTCCCTCAAGGGTATTATGATGGAATAGTGCAACATGTTGGAAAGGGGGAGTAAAGCAAAACCACAGGGAAGGTATGCAAATTACTCAAATCACTTTATGGACTAAAACAAGCCCCCAGGCAGCAGTGGTTCTCCAAACTATCAGCAACTCTTTTTGACTATAGGTTTAGGCAATCTCTTGCAGATCATTCCCTTTTCATCAAGCAACAACATGAGTGTACTACTGTTGTTTTGATCTATGTTGATGATATGGTAATAGCAGGTGACAATTCTAATGAAATAAAGTCCTTAAAGGAACATCTGAATTATGTCTTTCACATGAAGGACTTTGGTGAGCTAAATTATTTCCTAGGTCTGGAAGTGACCAGGAACAACACCGACATCTTTATTTCACAACACAAGTATACTACGGACCTTCTAAAAACATTTGGTGTAGATAAATCGAGGTCAATTCAACTACCCCTTAAACCAGTACTCAAGATAGAGCCTAGAAACACCCCACATTGATTGAAGATGTCCTATTTATGAGCTTAAATGACTAGTGCTTAAAAGGATTGAAAGTACTACTCATATCAACAAAGTACACTTTCTTTTCTGGTCATCCATGCAAAAGAACTCCGCAGTTAAGCGTGCTTGGGTGGGAGTAATCTTAGGATGATGGGTGACCTCCTGGGAAGGTTTTCAGGATGCGCATGAGTGAGGTCAAAATGCGTTGGAAATGACTTGTGTTGGTCTGTGGGACCAGTACAAAGCCTGGCGAGCCACCGCGACTAACATTTCCGGTCCTAAGATTGGGCCGGGGTGTTACAAATGGTATCAGAGCAACCCTGGGATCGTGCATTTGGCACCTAGCGGGGGTGGATTATGGGTCAGCGGTTATACTGCCAGGCGCAACAAGGACGTTGCGTTCTTCAAGTGAGAGTGATTGAAATACCCTACATTGATTGAAGATGTCCTATTTATGAGCTACTCATATCAACAAAGTGCACTTTCTTTTCTGGTCATCCATGCAAAAGAACTCCACTGGAAAGGACTCGTGTTGGTCTGTGGGACCAGTACAGAGCCTGGCGAGTTACCGCGACTAACATTTCCGGTCCTAAGATTGGGTCGGGGTGTTACAGGTAAAGGAACACCATTACCTCAACCCGAATCTTACAGAACACTGGTGGGAAAGTTGATCTACATCACCATCTCTTGACCTGATATAGCCTTTTCTGTTCAACTTTTGAGCCAATTCCGTCAAGCCCTTACTTCTGATCATATGCAAGCATCCAGAAGAGTTCTCAGGTATCTTAAATCAGCTTCAGGATAAGGCATTTTCTTTGCAAGCCAGTCTGCTGCACAATTCACAGCGTATTGTGACTCAGACTGGGCATCATGTCCCTTCAGTAGAAGATCTACTATAGGGTATTGCATACTACTTGGTGACTCCCCAATATCCTGGAAATCCAAAAAAAGTTATATTAGTAGTATCTCGATCCTCTGCTGAAGCAGAATATAGGGTCATGACAATGACCACCTATGAAGTTACATGGTTGTTTCAACTTCTCCAAGATCTAGGTCTTAAACATCTTAGTCCAGCACATCTCAAATGTGATAATCAGGCTGCCTTAGCTATTGATGTCAACCCAGTTTATCATGAACGTACTAAACATATTGAGGTAGATTGTCATTTTGTGCGAGAAAAAATACAACAAGGCCTACTGACCACCTTTTATGTCAATACCAAAGATCAAGTAGTAGATGTGTTTACTAAGTCATGCTCTATTGCTTAGCACCAACATCTACTGTCCAAGATGAGAGTTAAACATTCCCTCCACTATCATCTTAAGGGGGAGTGTAAAGAAGGTGATGACAAGACATCTAGGATAGACAATGGTTGATGTGAATTAGACCTGTGCTCCTAGAGTCAAATATAAAGTTCAACTCTTGTCAACTATAGACTTGATGTATAAGTTTGTTTTATGTACAAAGACAAGGGTGAAAGTCTTTGTATGTTGGATAATAACAAGCACACTACTGTAGGCTCGCTTCCTCATGTAACCATTGTCAATTCATTGTAGCTCATTCAATTCAATACAACAACAAAATACAACTCAACAAAACCATTTTCCTGCGTTCATAAACTCACAATTAATGTCTTCTACTTCCTATCTTAATACTACATTAAACTCAATAGAGGCTGAAATTTGAATAGAAGATATCTTTTAGAGTTCGCAGAGACGTGGTAATAAAAGCGAAAGAAACAGAAACCTGAACAGGTAGGATCTCCTTGACGGCTCAAATTGTAATGTATAATACACGGTTTTCGGAGATCTAAGACACCACTGGTCTATTTCTTATGATAGATAATGCCTTCTCTCAGATTTTTAGGTCCAACGGATGAGTACTGAGAGTATAGAAAAGCAATAAACTCGCGTTGGCTAAAAGCGGAAAACTGGTGCAAAATAAACGTTTACTTGTTATTTGACATTGAAATTGTAATTGAGACGTTCTAAAGAGTCCGCGGAGACGTGGTAAGAAAGCTAGAAGCGAACGACACCTTTCCTGTTAGGACTTAGGACCTCCCAGATGGCTCAAATCGTAGTATATAATACACAATTTCCGGAGATTCGGGACCCCGAAAATTGCCTGGTCTATTACATATAACACATAACGCGTTCTTTAAGATTTTTAGCCTAACAGATGAGAACTAAGAGTAACAGAAATGATAAACCCGCGTCGGCTAACGAGAAGTATCGCATTGAAGTTATACTAACGAGATGTATCATACAGGAAGATCAAGTGTAGACGTATGTAGGACAGTAGTCCTTAAGTCCTATTTAGGTGTCGACTTAAACTTGACTGAGACATTAATTAGTTGCCTACATAACTCGTATATCAGGAGATCTTTTACTTGGAAGATCTCACCAAAAAAAAAAAAAAAAAACCTTGTTGCCTACATGACTTAGTAATTTCTTTGATCAGTATCTTTCCTTTTCTAAGACTTAAGCCCTTAACTCCATTATCTACTCTTTTCTTGTTTGTCCATTACCAAACCATTAATTTGTGTTTCAATTACAAATCTCAATTATTAACCTTCCAACCATTCAGTTATAACTCTTGTACTCGAACCCAACAATTAATCCATAGCTTTCGTTTATCTGTGTGTAACAGCCGTAACTTCAAATATTGATGAACGCGTTTTTCTCTTTCATTATTTTTTTGATTAAGTTGTTCATCAACCATATCTACATTTGAAATCATATTAGGATACATAGACAAAAGTTTTTTGAGCCTTAATCCTTGAACTATCCATGAACAACTTTTAATCTTTTCGTAAGAAGTTGAAACATCAGCTAATTCATTACTTTTTGTTTCTAAACTCATTTCGAACGCTTTCTAAAAAATCCGCAGATATGAATTTTCTTCTTTTGTTGGGCCAGTAATCAACTTGTTTATCTCATATTTGTATATACTTGATTAGTCCACCCTTAATCTGACCCTTGTCTATTTGATGAAATCTTTTGAACGTTTCGCCTAACCTTTCACTGTTCTAACTTGTTCTTAATCATTTCTTCAACTTACTTTCTACTCTTTGAAATCACCATGAACTATGTACATGTATTCTAACTTCTTACCTATCCATCGTCATTTATCCCTACTTTTATACCATTCTCTCAGTCCAAGATTGTCATAACCTTTTGACTATGATGTTATTACATTACTGTGACAAACCCTCTCCTATACATTCACCAGCCCTCCTTACACCATCCCTTATTCTCAATCATTTTGTGTCATTGTGTCATCTGGCTCCTTCCACATGTCTACCTCCCTCACATGTATGGATGTACCATAATACCTTCCTCGACAGCCACCCCTTGCCCTTCCCTAGTCGCATGACCCATCATATCCTCCTCGAGACCATGCTTACTCTTTACCATGACTTTTTGTAGTCTTTCAATGAGCCAGAAAATTGCCTCCTCACTCAGTTTATGCTCTTACTGGAACACTTCAGTGATGTCCCTTCCTTTCTTACTTGTAGATTCTATCACCATCTTGTGCATCTTGGAAGGAGATGCTCTAAACCCCTCAGTGAAACACAATGCTCCCTCTTCGCAATCTTTCTCCCCGTGCCCTAGCATCCCACGACACCCTGTAGACACGGAAAATTTATTTAAATGTCGAAAATACAAGAAAATAATTATTCTGAGTCAACAACAAATTTTGACTTAGTTTAGTTATATTTGTCCCGTAAAAGTTAAAGACGTCTCGTTTCATTCCCGAGCTTGACTGTTTGACCCAAAAGTCAAATAGTTGTAAGCCTAGCCCAAAAGTCAAGAAAATGTACCATTGGGCCAAAAGTCAAGAAAATGTCAAGTTGACCCAAAAGTCAAGTGAATGACAAGCGGACCGAAAAGTCAGATCATAGTCAATATGGCCCAAAAGTCAAGCACTCGTCGATCTGGCCCAAATTTCAAGAAATGTCAAACTCGGCCCGAAAGTCAAGCATTGACCAAATTTGACCTAAAAGTCAAGGAACGGTCAATTGGGCCCGAAGAGAAGTCAAGCTTTCAAAAAGCCCAACTCTGAGTCCAACAAGAATGGATGAAGAAATCCTATAAATAGGGAGCTTCCTCACCATTTTAGAACGACAACAAAAAATATACAACGCAAGCTCACTACAAAAGGTGAAGAGAAAGAAGACTACAAAAGCTCTGAAGTTCTCGAAGCGCCATTCCTTCCAAGTAGCAATAAGCACTACAAGATCGTGTCGCCTACTCAAGGAAGTCAAATCAACATCAAGCATCGAAAGGAGACTCAAGTCATCGCGACCCTACTAAGAAGCTAAAGTCAAGCGAAGAACGAAGATCGTTGAAGTGTGCCTAAAGCAACGTAGTAGAATCAGAGGAAGAATAGAGAACCGAACACTTGAACTTTTCTAATATTATAATTTGTTGACTCCGGTTTTGTATCACAGATATTTATAATATCGTTATACAAAATTTGTTGTTACAAATTTTTGGTGAACCCGACGTGAACCCTCTACCTCTCATCTCTATTACACAAGCAAGCTACTTCAACAAGAAGATGTCTTTCCAAGAAAACACTCCAAACACACCGAAGCAATCCTATGCATCAATCCTCAAGGAGCCTCTCAAATCAGGAATGCAATCTGCTGGTGTGTCCACTAGAGCAATGGCGAAGAAGGCTGCTGTCAATGCTGCTGCTGCTAGCCTACGCGCTGCTAATGTTCCCAGAAGGCCACGTAGATACTCCATTCAGTCCATTGCTGCTGCTGCTACTGCTTTGCTCAAGACCTCTTCATCTCCAAGCAAGGAGCAAAAGATGTTGAGTCCCATAAGTGGATCTCCCAAAAGTGGATCCCCTCACAAGGCTGCTTCACCTTCAAAGGCAACTCAGAAGGAGTTGAAATCTTCCAGTGCATCCCCTCGCAAGGAGAAGAAAACTTCCCCAAAGAAAAAGGAAGTTGAAGCCCCCTCTTATTGCATCAGTGATGACCATTGGTGGTTCTACCCTCGAAAAGCAAGTGGCAAATATGAACAAAATCCTTGAACAAATGATGAAGGAAAACGAAGAGAAGAACAAGAGGATTGAAGATCTTCAAAAAGAAATGGAGGATCTTCGTAACAAGGGTGGCTCTAGTTACCATGGAGAAACCGAAAGTGAAGTTGGGAGTGACGGTGAGAAGGATGGTGGCGAAAAAGGTGGTGAAAAACCTCTTAGCCAAGAACAACTGCGTGACTTGATTAACAACACCATCAAGAATCAGTTAGATGAAGGAGCTTCCTACAAACTGCGCTATGTGAGGCCGTATACAAAGAGGATCGATGAGATGCGCATGCCTTCAGGCTACCAACCTCCAAAGTTCCAGCAGTTCGACGGGAAAGGCAACCCCAAGCAACATATTGCACACTTTATCGAGACTTGCAACAACGCAGGGACTGATGGTGAGTTATTGGTGAAACAGTTTGTCCGTTCCCTCAAAGGCATCGCCTTTGATTGGTACACGGACTTAGGTTCTGAGTCCATCGATAGTTGGGATCGCTTGGAGACCGAGTTCATGAATAGGTTCTACAGCACACGACGCATTGTCAGCATGAGTGAGCTGACAAATACCTCTCAGTGGGAGGAGGAGCCCGTTGTAGAATACATCAACCGATGGCGCGCCCTAAGTCTGGAGTGCAAGGATCGCTTGAGCGAGGGTTCTGCAGTTGAAATGTGCATCAATGGCATGAAGTGGGACCTGCTCTACATCTTGAACGGTATCAAACCTCGAAACTTTCAAGAGCTGGCAACTCGTGCTCATGATATGGAGCTGACAATCAAGGCACGTGGAAAGACTCGATCATCTTCTTCCAATACAACATCAGAGAAGAAGGAATTCAAGAAAAATGACAAGGGTTCCAAAAGCTCTTCCAAGGAAACAGTGAATGTAACCACCACCAGTGAGCCCGTCAAAATTTCGGGAAAACCCAAGCAAAACAAAGGCAAGGAAACATACACAAGTGACTTCAAGCGTGAAAGGCCAACGCTAAAGAAGTTGCAGTCCAAACAGTATCCGTTCCCTGATTCAGATCTGTCGGGCATGCTTGATGATTTACTTGAGAAGAAAATCATCCAATTACCTGAGTCAAAGCGCCCAGAACAAGCGAACAAGACAAATGATCCAAGTTATTGTCGTTACCACAGATTGGTGAGTCATCCTTTGGAGAAGTGCATCACCCTCAAGGAAAGAATCATGCAACTATCCAGAGAAGGGAAGATCATCTTGGATGTGGATGATGTTGTGACGACAAATCATACCACGGCAATAGTTGGTGAATTTGATGCCACACCCATGGACGTTTCAAGTGAAAAGCATGAAGTATGCTTGATACAATTTGGAAGTCTTGAGCCTACGAAGTTGCAAGTGCCAAAGTCGATGTCATCAAAGCCGACTTCTTGGAATGAAAAGACAATCACAGATAGCTCAAATGAAGATGATGATGAAGGATGGACATTGGTCACTCGCAAGAAACCAAGGAAGCCAGTGAAACTTCAAAATCAACAACCTGTTCAACGAAAGAGGAAACAAACAAAGAAGAAGGGGCCACGCTGCCCAAAGAATAAGAAGAAAGCAAAGAAAGTGACCAAGTCACAAGTCATGCCTGTCGATTTGTTAGAGCAAGGTCTTCCATCTCCGATCGTCTTAAAGGAATTCTTCCCCGAGGGCTATCTCGATGAAGTCGCAGTTTACACAATAGCGGCTGAAGTGATCGTGGAGGATGAAGAAGATAAAGAAGAAAGTGATACTTCAAAAGTAGCCACTGAAGAAGATGAAAATCTACCCAGAAACACTAAAGTGTCGGCTACGCTCGATTCTCTTCCCGCGCGCATGGAGTGGAAGCAAATCTTTCATCTACCAGAGGAGATGCGCCATCAAGTTTCCCAAGCACTTCAAAACCCTGAGTTGTATGAAGAAGAGATAAAAGATGTTGGCAAGTCTGTAGAACAAGAGACCAAATGTCTATCCTGCAACACCGCCTTGACATTCTCTGATGAAGATCTGCTTCTTGGGTCCAAACTTCACAATAGGCCACTGTATGTCTCAGGGTACATCAGAGGGAAGAAAGTGAGTCGCATTCTGATCGATGGTGGATCCGGTGTGAATCTCATGCCCAAGGCAACCATGGTGGAGCTAGGCATTACAATAGATGAATTATCCAGTAGTCGAACGCTAATCCATGGCTTCAATCTAAATGGTGAGCGTGCAATTGGAATCATTCGCGTCAAACTGAGCATGGCAGATTTATCCTCTGACACCCTCTTCCATGTTATTAATGCAAAGACCTCGTTCAAGCTTTTGTTGGGACGACCGTGGAAGCACGAAAATGGTGTAGTTGCTTCAACACTTCACCAATGTTTGAAGTACTATCGTGATGGCGAGCAAAAGATTAATGGTGATGTTAAACCCTTCACTAAGGCAGATTCATTCTTCGCTGATGCAAAATTCTTCGAGGAAAATGTCACTTCAAGTGAGTTCATGCCGACCACTATTTCTTCCACTGGAAAAGGGGGCAAAGTTAAGGGAGCTGCAATTTCTCCAAACAAACCTAATGTTCTCACAGAAAAGGAGGACAAGGGTAATCAATCCAAGGGTAAAGACAAAACCACCCAGGATTCAGAAACCAAGGCTCGGGAAGGAGAACTGCCAAAGAGTTCGCATCCCATCTCCGATACATCCCAAAGTCGCGGCGCAAGCAAGGACAAAGCCCTTTTGCAGAGTATCAGAATACCAAAGTAGTCCAGAAGGAAAAAGCAAAGCATAGTCCCTCAGTTAAGCAAGAATAAATGGTGAAGCTTGTTACTCCCCTAGCTCAGTCAAATGAAAAGCAAGTGGTGAAACCTCCACTAAAAGGGTTTGTTTCATCATCTACCATGCTATATGATGGGAAAGAAGAAGGTGTATACAGTACCAATGCATACAAGTTGCTCGAAAAATCTGGATATGACTTTGAGAATCCTAGTCAATTAGGAAAGCATATACAGGTAAAAACATATGGTGAAGCTCGAAGCCGTAGCTTAACCAAGATTGGTATAGGCTATGAAACACCAATGCCAGTCAAGATTTCAGCAAGGCACAAGGCCGACACATCGTCTTCTCAATACATCACGGTCGAAGAAAATGTTGAAGCTGATAATGCCTTAACAGGATCCTCTGTCTTCGATAGAATTCGACCATCTACCGCAAGAGAGAACACTTCACTGTTCCACCGGTTAGGAAGATCATCGCCTTCAGAACCACAAATACCTTTAAGGAATCGTTTCTCCGTGTTCAAAAGGTTGGGCAACCAAGAGGTTAACAATCGCGCTCGTCATGTAGCTACATCATCACATTCGAGGAAGAAGAAAGGATCAGTCTTTAATCGTTTGGGTGATTCAAAAGAAGCTCAGAGTTGTAAACAATCTCATGTCACTTCTACGAGCAAAGAAAAAGCGAGGGTGAAAGTCAATGATGATCTCAAAAGTGTTATCCCTTCCCGCATGAAGCGCGTAGAGGAGGTTGACATTGTACAAGAGCAACCTTTGAGAGTCAAGCAACGTGTTGTCATATTCACAAACCAACAAAAATCTAAAATCTTGCCAACAAAATTGAAGCCGCGAGTTAAAAGAAATTTGAAAGCGTTGGATGATGAAATAATGACAACATATCATATCACTGTGGAGGAGGTCCCTGGTCCTAACGAAGAGTTAGAAGATGGTGGTCAGTCAACAGTAGATGACCTGAAAGAGCTTAATTTGGGAACACCTGAAGATCCCCGCCCTATATATGTTAGTGCTCTCCTTACCGACAAAGAGGTGGATGAGTACCAAAAGCTTTTAAGCGAGTACAAAGATGTTTTTGCTTGGAGCTACAAGGAAATGCCAGGGCTGAGTCCAAAAGTTGCAGTCCACCGACTAGCAATCAAAAAGGGTGTAAGCCCCAAGAAGCAACCTCAGCGTCGTTTCAGGCCAGAACTTATTCCTGAGATCGAGAATGAGGTCAACAAACTCATAGAAGCTGATTTTATTCGTGAAGTCAAATACCCCACATGGATAGCCAACATTGTGCCAGTGAGAAAGAAGAATGGTCAATTACGTATATGCGTGGACTTTCGGCATTTGAATAATGCTTGTCCGAAAGATGACTTTCCCCTCCCTGTCACAAAACTTATGATCGATGCAACAACCGGGCATGAAGCTCTGTCATTCATGGATTGCACAGCAGGGTACAATCAAATAATGATGGCACCTGAAGATCAAGAGGCCACAGCTTTCCGCACTCCAAAAGGAATATTTTGTTACAAAGTTATGCCATTTGGATTGAAGAATGCTGGAGCGACATATCAAAGAGCGATGCAGAAAATCTTCGATGACATGTTGCACAAGTCAATTGAATATTATGTTGATGATGTCGTGGTCAAGACCAAGAAAAAAGAGGATCATCTTAGTGACCTTCAAACTGTCTTCGAAAGACTAAGAAAATGCCAGTTGAAGATAAACCCACTCAAATGTGCATTCGGTGTCTCCTCTGGCAAGTTCTTAGGATTTGTGGTACGATATAGGGGAATTGAGATAGATCAGTCAAAAATCAAAGCTATCCTAGAAATGCCCGCACCGAGAAATTTGAAGGAGTTACGCGGACTGCAAGGACGTTTAGCTTACATAAGAAGATTCATTTCAAACCTTGCTGGACGTTGTCAACCGTTCAGCCATCTTATGAAGAAGGATACTGCATTTCAGTGGGATGAAAAATGTCACAATGCCTTTGAAAGCATAAAGAAGTACTTGTCCTCCGCACCAGTGCTGGGGGCACCAATTCAAGGAAAGCCACTTATCCTGTATATAGCTGCACAAGAACGTTCTCTGGGGGCATTATGTGCTCAAAAAAATGAAGATCGTAAATAAAGGGCGCTCTACTACTTGAGTCGAACTTTGGTGGGAGCAGAGTTGAACTATTCTCCAATCGAGAAGATATGTCTAGCCCTTGTCTTTGCAATCCAAAAATTAAGGCACTATATGCAAGCTCACACAGTTCATGTGGTTTCAAAGGATGATCCTATAAAGTATATACTTTCAAGACCGATCTTGTCTGGACGCTTAGCTAAGTGGGCGGTGTTACTCAAACAGTATGACTTGGTGCATGTGCCTCAAAAGGCAGTCAAAGGACAAGCTTTAGCTGATTTTCTTGCTGACCATCCAATCCCAGGAGGGTGGGAATTACAAGATGACCTCCCTGGTGAAGAAATCTTCTATGTTGATGTGCTTCCCCCATGGCAAATGTATTTCGATGGAGCTGCAAGACGAGATGGTGCAGGTGGCGGTGTCGTGTTCTTGTCACCCGAAAATCATTTATTACCTTATTCGTTCATCCTCACTCAGCTCTTATCAAGCTCTTATCTTAGGCCTTGAAATGGCAATCGAGATGGGAATCAAAGACATAAACATTTGTAGTGACTCCCAGTTGGTGGTAAATCAAATTCTCGATGATTATGAAGTGAAGAAGGACGATCTTGTCCCTTATCATCAATATGCAATCCAGTTGCTCCATAAGTTAGATAGTGTTCGCATTGGTCACGTACCGAGAAGTGCCAATAAGTTGGCTGACGCACTCGCTAATCTTGCAGCCACTTTGGCACTGGGGGCAGATGAAGTCACATCCATTCCAATTTGCAATAGATGGGTAATACCGCTGCTAGAAATGGAAGAAATTAAAGAAACATCCAACATGATCTCTGCTTATCAAGTTGACAAGGAGGATTGGCGACAGACCATCATTGACTACTTAGAACATCAAAAGTTACCTAATGATCCAAGGCATAAAGTTGAAATTCATCGACGTGCTCCACGATTCATCTACTACAAAGGTACATTGTACAGACGTTCCTTTCTGGGGCAATGGGTAAGGTGCCTTGATGAAACTAAAGCAGCTCAAGCCATGTATGAAGCTCACTCTGGCATTTGTGGTGCTCATCAATCTGGGCCTAAATTGCATGATCGTGTCAAGAGGATGGGATATTACTGGCCAGCAATGGTACAAGACTGCATGGACTTCTCGAAAAAATGTGAGGCATGTCAGTTCAACGCAAACTTCATTCATCAACCACCTGAACCTTTACATCCCACTGTATCGTCCTGGCCCTTCGAAGCTTGGGGATTAGATGTGGTGGGACCTATCATTCCAAAAGCCTCCAATGGACATGCGTTCATCCTGGCGGCAACAGACTATTTTTCCAAGTGGGCAGAAGTTGCCTCCGTGCGTGAAGTCAAGAAGGAGACTGTTGTTGATTTCATCCGTACCCAAATCATCTATCGGTATGGTGTGCCGCAACGCATAATAACTGATAATGGAACGCCTTTCGTCAATAAACTGATGACGAGGTTAGCTGAAAAGTTTAAGTTCAAACAATACAAGTCATCCATGTACAATGCCCCTGCAAATGGTTTGGCTGAAGCCTTTAACAAGACACTCTGCAACTTGTTAAGAAAAGTGGTGGCTAAATCGAAACGTGATTGGCACGAAAGAATTGGTGAAGCGTTGTGGGCATATCGTACAACATACAAGACACTCATCCAATCAACCCCGTACGCGTTGGTATATGGAGTTGAGGCTGTTCTACCACTAGAGGTTCAGATTCCATCATTGCGTATTGCTATACAAGAAGAACTTTCAAGTGATGATAACGATAAGCTGCGCTTGGCAGAATTGGAAGCCCTTGATGAAAGAAGGTTGTTAGCACAACAAACACTTCAATGTTATCAAGCTAGAATGGCACGCGCTTTCAATAAAAAGGTGAATCCTCGGTCTTTTCAACTAGGGGACTTGGTGCTCGCCATAAGAAGGTCAATCATTACTTCTCACAAACCAGTAGGTAAATTCACTTCTAAGTGGGATGGACCCTAGTCGTGCAAGAGGTGTACTCCAATGGTGCATACAAAATTGTGGACGAAGATGGTGTGCGCATAGGACCGATCAATGGAAAGTTCCTGAAGCGTTACTACTCTTGAATCTCTTTATGACAATGCTCCTAAGCAAGAGGATAAACTGCAACAAGGCTCCTAAGCAAGAGTATAAACTGCATAAAAAAAAACAAAAAAAATCCAATCCACCGAATAAAAAATTCCTTCATGAACTACTTCGGCTTGTTCTTGTAGAGTATTTCGATACTTTGCAGGTACGTAGGCAGCTCGAGTGAATATGTAGCTTGAGTGCAGCCACACCTCCAAATATAAAAAAAAAAAAAAAAATCCTTCCCATGAACTACGTTGGCTTGATCTTGTAAGTTGTCTCCCATGTCAGCTTTTACAAGTACGTAGGCAGCTCGAGCAAATACTTTGCTTGAGTGCAGCCACATCAACACCATTCTTCAAAAAATACTCCTGGCCCGCAAGAGTTTAACTGTGTACGGCTAAACAAATTTCAAATCGATTGCACTTCTTGGTTCCACAAGGATGTTGCCCAACGATATGTTTGCTTCAAGATAATTGATGTCTTCATATCATCCAGCTCCCCAAATGCCTTAGCTTGGTTGCTTTAGAGGAATATTGCCATGAACCTCGAGTAGGTGGTGATCCATGATCGTCATTGTCCTTTCTTCAATGAATAATCTCCAAAATTCTTCAAGTAAGCTGGGATCCATGATAATCATTGTCGTCCTTTCTTCAATGAATAATCCCCAAGTCTCTTCGAGTAGGTCCTTGATCGTCATCATCCTTCTTTCGATGGATAAGCTCCAGGATTCTTGTCTCATGCTCCATTCTTCGAGTTTCTCCTTCAAAATTGCAAGTAGGATTCGTTGTGCTCCATGTCTTCAAGCAACCTTGCAGCTGTATTGAACGTCTTTATATAGCTTGACGGGGAACCTTCAAAATTGCGTTGCAAGATGGAATTGTGGAGTAGTGTGGCAATTTGACTCAGAATGGCTTGTATTCAACGATGGGCAAATTGGTTCATTTCATAGTATCTTGAAGAGAACTAAAATGGCCTCCTCGGAGCTCCAAAACTCGAGCCATCGGCGGATGGGTTCAATTCTTGTTTTCTCACAAGAAAGCCATGATGATCCAAACGGCTTCTCTCATGACAACTCAAGTAGGACAAAAATGACTCAACCCAGAGTAACTTAAAGTAGTCCGGCGGTCCACGAGCCAGCTTCGTAGCTTGATAATTCCAAAGAACATTAAAATGATTCATTCGGAACTCCAAAGTATCCAGCGGTCCACGAGCCACGTCCGTTCCACGAAGACTCAAAAGAGAGATCCAAATTGATCGCTCGGAACAATCTACACCCGGCTTGACTTCATGCTGATTGAAAAAAAACATGCAAGCGACTAAGTATATATACCACAACAAATTGC
This sequence comes from Agrostemma githago, assembly GCA_958450325.1. Classification (NCBI taxonomy): domain Eukaryota; kingdom Viridiplantae; phylum Streptophyta; class Magnoliopsida; order Caryophyllales; family Caryophyllaceae; genus Agrostemma; species Agrostemma githago. The sequence continues at coordinate 71,105,093 of OY288247.1, read as the reverse complement.
GAAGGGATTTTACGTCCACGACGAACATACAAATATTCAAAAAGATAATGAAGTCAAAAAAAAGGGAAGAAAGAAACAAAAGAAAAATATCATAGCGTCACTTTTCTTTCCTCCATTTTCACCTCCCCTGTAAAAAAAGAAGAAGAAGAAGACAGAAGCACGAGAAAGAGATTGATGATATCATCGATGTCATTAACTTTGATTTTCAATTGTCTGAAGCTACGGGCAACTTGAGCAACTATTTAGCTTTACCATTACCACACTGCCACACGGACCGTACCCTTTAAAACACGTCCTAAGTGTCGGTTTGTCGATCATCTTCGAGCTGAGATATGTACACCGTTCACTCTTTATTTTTCCAGTTTCGAGATTCTCGGGAACAACCTACAAACAATGAGAAATCACTATCAAGGAGGGAAGGTTGGTATGTAATTGAGCCATCGTGCTATCATGATTATTGTCGAAGCTAAGGCTGGGAAGTTTACCAAATGGGATCAGTAGTCTGTTGAAAATATGCAAATCTGAGGCAATGCAAATTGAAAATAGAAGAATAAAATGGAGCTTTGATTGATCATACCTTCGGTGTTTTTGAGAAATATTGAGCTAAATGGGTGAAGGAACAACAAACAACATGTGAGTGAGAGGCTAATCTGATCTTTTGAGCAAGAAAATATGAATATGTTTGATCACGCCTCACATCACATATATATATAAGAGCAATGAGAGAAGAGCTTCCGACTGTTATCCTTGAGTCTTGGGAGTTATTATCTCCAACGGGCAGAATGTTTAAATGTCATTTAAACCCAATTAAGATATGAAGTCTTACTTTGACCAAGTATTTCAATGTCGGCAATAGCAAGTTGAAGAATGAATACATCCTAGTTGTTGGATCAAGTACTCTCAAGTCTCAAGTGGTCAAAGATAAGCTAACGCCTAACGATATTATTATCAAGATAAATGCAAATCTATGCTCATTATTGTTGCCGCTTATACGTTGCAAATCTCAAGACAATAATCATCCGAGCATTTGTCTTAATAGAGTACCATTTGAGTATGGAATCTGTTAAAGTCTTTGTTTGACGGAGCTTTCATCTAATACGTAAATCTTTGGCCGATGATTAAGGACCAAGTTCAAGTTACATCTTTACAAGGATTAAAGTATCAAGGCGAAGTACCCGAATTATTCGTCAGAGTCAAAAGGAATAATTGGGTGACGTCTCTAGTTTATGTGGATATTCTTTAACGACAAATTAAGTACCTATATATCGACTTCCAAGACAAAAGGAAAAACAAGATCATTGTCCGACGAGTCACAAAATGACAGGATAACATTTCAAATTCTACATCAGTACTCCTACGATAAGTTAAGTACCTATCGACTCTCAAGTCAAAGAAAAAATCAAGGTCGCATAGTCATCCGCGAAGTTGTAAAATGACAGGATGACGCAGTACCTATCGACTTCCAAGTCAAAAGAAAAAATTCGAGACCATGTCTTCCGACGGTCAAATCGTCTACGCGACAAGGTCCCGAGGGGGCAGTTTGTAGACACGGAAAATTTATTTAAATGTCGAAAATACAAGAAAATAATTATTCTGAGTCAACAACAAATTTTGACTTAGTTTAGTTATATTTGTCCCGTAAAAGTTAAAGACGTCTCGTTTCATTCCCGAGCTTGATTGTTTGACCCAAAAGTCAAATAGTTGTAAGCCTAGCCCAAAAGTCAAGAAAATGTACCATTGGGCCAAAAGTCAAGAAAATGTCAAGTTGACCCAAAAGTCAAGTGAATGACAAGCGGACCGAAAAGTCAGATCATAGTCAATATGGCCCAAAAGTCAAGCACTCGTCGATCTGGCCCAAATTTCAAGAAATGTCAAACTCGGCCCGAAAGTCAAGCATTGACCAAATTTGACCTAAAAGTCAAGGAACTGTCAATTGGGCCCGAAGAGAAGTCAAGCTTTCAAAAAGCCCAACTCTGAGTCCAACAAGAATGGATGAAGAAATCCTATAAATAGGGAGCTTCCTCACCATTTTAGAACGACAACAAAAAATATACAAAGCAAGCTCACTACAAAAGGTGAAGAGAAAGAAGACTACACAAAAGCTCTGAAATTCTCGAAGCGCCATTCCTTCCAAGTAGACTCAAGTCATCGCGACCCTCCTAAGAAGAATCAGAGGAAGAATAGAGAACCAAACACTTGAACTTTTCTGATATTATAATTTGTTGACTCCGGTTTTGTATTACAGATATTTATAATATCGTTATACAAAATTTGTTGTTACACACCCGTAGCAAAATATGGATATCTCTCGTATTTGACTTCGAAATTAACTAGTTTACCACTTTTCATACCTAATTAAAACGTATTTTTGGATACATATAGTTTCCTTTGAACCCACAATGCATAACTTCTTCAATTACAATGCATTATTTTACTCCGCATAAAATCTCCCAAAAATTTCATAGTTGTGATCTAGGTTGCACGGACACTCCTCCAAACCGTCGTGTCGTGTCGGACACCAACACACGTCGGACACACGACAATACGTCTCGGACACCTGAAAAACCGTGTCCGATTTTTTTAATTTATTTAGAGACGTGTCGGACACGTTTTATGTTAATTTGAAACGTGTCGGCCACGATTCATACTATTTGGAGACTCATCGGACACACTTATCGTTGTTTATGAATTTGTGGACATTAATAAAACAACAATATTATAGGTTTATGGGGTTACTTGATACTATAAACGTCTACTTAAGACTAAATAATTAATTAATTATTATATTACAGTAGTATAATTGTTTGAACTTTTTAAGATTTGATTTTAACTTTGAGTTTATATGACTTTAATTTTTGTTTTGTTATTTTACGATAATTGCGATAGTTTAAGTAACCAAACATATAATTTAGGTGTAAAAATCTTCAAATTTTCTTTGTTTAAATATGTATATTCATTTATTTTTTCTGCCGTGTCCGTATCCTATAAATTTTCGAACGCTGTGTTCCGTATCCGATACATTTCCGTGTTGTCCGTGTCAGTATCTGTGCGGTTGAGATTTGAGTTATCCAAGTCGAAGGGAAACCCTACCCAGTACCAATAGTAACCGAGGACGGCCAAGCGAATACTAGACGAGACTTGATAGCCTCATTGAAATCCCCAATCGTCATATCATCATCATCATATATCCACAATTCAACACCCCTTCCCTCTCCTTCTCTTCCACCAAAATATCTGTCCTCTTTCTCTCTCCTAGGGTTTTTCTCTCTCATCACCTTTCCGTCAACGAGAGATGATGCAACAACCAGGACAACAACAACATCAATCCGCCATGGATCCAGCACAACAACAACAACACTACCAGCAGCAGCAACAACAATGGATGTGGGCTCAGCAACAACAACAGCAGCAGCAGCCTCAGCAGATGTGGCCGCAACAACAACAGTATCAACAACAACAACAACAACAACCGTCACAACAGCAACAACAACAACCACAACCGTATCAGCAACAACAATCGGCTGGCACCGATGAAGTTCGCACGTTGTGGATTGGAGATCTCCAGTATTGGATGGATGAGTCGTACATCAGCAATTGTTTTGCTCAAACTGGCGATGTATTCTTCATCCTCTCCTTTTCTTTTCTTTTCTTTTTTACTTTCAAGTCGAGAAATTGTTAGGTCTTGATGAATGATTCTGTGTTGAAGTTATATTATTTGGATTCTTTTTTAATATGTTTATGATTTTCAACAAGTAGCGATGATTTGCTTGTCTATTTGTACTTTTGTTGTCTTTGATGACTGGTTTGTGAAGGTTTATGATGTTTTGAAGTTATGTTGTTGAGGTTTTGATTGCTTATTTTCTTGAGTTTATTTGGGTGTTTTTTCATTGTCCGAGTCGACATTTTTTTCAAGCTTTACTTGATTTCACACCTAGAAATTTTCAATTGTGCTGATATTTTTTAAAGATAGTGTGCTGTTACAAGGTTATCTGGAATCAGCCTGTTTTTTTTTCTGCGATTTTGTAATTACAATGACTACTGTATTACATGTGATTTTAAAGGAGACTTTTCTATCACAATTATATAGTGGATTAGTTGATTCCGTTATCTGGAATTATCTTTTGAGTAGCTCATATTACCCGTGTTCTTTCGCTACGCTGCATTAGCTTACACTCCTTAGAAGTTGAGTTTGGGTGCTAATGATTTTCTGAATCGCTGCAGCTTGCTTCTGTTAAAATCATACGCAACAAGCAAACTATGCAGTCAGAGGGCTATGGGTTTGTTGAGTTTTCATCTCATTCTGGAGCTGAGAGAGTACTACAGACTTACAATGGCACCTTGATGCCAAATGCTGAGCAGAACTTTAGACTGAACTGGGCTTCCCGAGGGTCTGGTGAGAAATGGTCTGAAGATGGCGCTGACTTCAACATTTTTGTTGGAGATTTGGCTCCAGATGTCACTGATTACACATTGCAAGAAACATTTAGAGCTCATTACCCATCAGTAAAAGGTGCTAAGGTTGTGATGGACAAGCTTACTGGTAGGGCCAAGGGTTATGGATTTGTTCGTTTCGGAGATGAAAGTGAACAGTCACGTGCCATGTCTGAAATGAATGGAGTGATGTGCTCTGGGCGTGCCATGAGAATAGGCCCAGCCAGCAAAAAAACTGCTACTGGAACAGGTTTGTGCTATGTGAATATTTGATAAGTACCTCACTGTTTTGAGTGTTGATTTCGTTTTGCCGAATTGCCTACTTTCTCTAGATTTGTTGGTTTTGTCTGTTTGATATATGAATTTTTCTTTGTTTCTGCTTGGTGGTTTAGTTTTATATGGTTTAGTTTTAAAAGTAGTATAATGTGCAGTTCAGTTATGAACTTTTGTTTACCTTTAGGACTTCTTTTCTTACGCGTCCTTCACTTCGTTTCTACGTTTCAAGACAAGCAGAAATTCAGTTTCAGTTCCTTTCAGATCTTGGGAGCTATTAATTCCATTGAATTATGTATAAATCTGAAAAACTGATAGAGCTCACATTGTCTCAAAGCAGGGTGTCAAGAGGCTCTGTCATTTAGGGGCCTGAGACTGATTTCAATCGAAATGGTTACCCCCTTATTATGCGGCCTTGTATAGGTCAGTGATGTAAATTTTGCATTCCCAGCAGTTCCATTGCAGATCTTCTACCTTTCAGTTCTTTTACTCTCCCTTATTTTTCAGCTATCAGTTCAGCTTCATTTTCTGTTACTTTTCAGGATGCAATTTATTTTTAATTATTTTAGGTGTAGTTATTTCTTACTGCCTCTTGCCCGTTTTTCCTGATCAGCCATTTAAAGTTGCGTTGTCATTTGTATTTAGCCACATCTTAGATTGATGTCTATTACTTACTCGTACTATTTAGTAAGATATTTCTGGATTTTACTCCTTTTCCAAAATATGCTCACCCTTTATTTTGTTCTTCCGTTTTTTTCATATTTGTGTTTGGTTTAAGATCTTCACGGCAATTTTCCCATTTTATCAAGATAATTATTTTTTGTTTCAAATATTTTCGCTGTTGTAGTCAGAATTTTTTTAATGAAATTGTTAGATTTTGTGAACTTTTAAAAGTTACATATGTTTTGTGGTTTTGAGAATACTTCTATTTCATAGATGTTGTGCTCATGCTAAACTTTGAGATCTTTTTGCTAGGACCTTCTTTTAAGTTGCCTTCTTTATGGGTTTGGAATTTGGTTTTTTTCTCTGCAGTGTGAGTATCATCAATGTTTTTTATCACCACTATTTCCTTAGAAATCACACTGGATATTGGTTATGGAACGCAATATTGGTCCACGTTGGTTTGGATAGTTTATGGGCATATGTCTGGGACAGAGCTAACTGATGGTATATTATTTACATCAATGAAGGAGTTTGATTTATTTGTCTTCAATTTATCAATATTTTTTTTACTTTTGAATATTTTTTCCCTTTCCATTTGAGTCTCTTCCTCATTTAGATCTCTTGGGTTTTCCCATTTTTATGTCCTATTATTTTTCTTCTGGTTACACCATTTTGTTCGATTATTTTGTCATTTTATTGTGTTTTACCTCTTCTCCATGTTTGCTGGTTTGACTTCTCATGGACACTTACTTTTGATGATTTTTTATGGCCGGCCTTCTTTTCCTAGTGATGGCTGTTTCATTGTCAATACCAGTGTACTTGTCTGCTCTTCCACCTTTTCTGATGTTTCATGACTGATACGCACTGCTGTATGCTTTCCCTGCAATGTCTAACTCACTATTTCTTGCATTGTTTGTTTATTGGTGATTTTTTTGGTCCCCTGTTATTTGTGTTCTCAACCTGGGTTATGCCCCTGACTGGTACATACCGACCTCGTTTACTATGAAGGATGTTGCTCCCTTTTGTTGTAGTTCACCGATGTAATACCTTTTTGCTACACAAATTGTCGTGCTTCATGTTGTGTAATGCATCTCCCCTGAAATGCTTTTTCTTTAGGCTGATTTTTTTTCTTAAACGCAGCTTCTTACCAGAATACTCAGGCAACTCAGAATGACAGTGATCCAAATAATACTACTGTGGGTACTTTTTTTGAAAGAGTTAAACACCTAAAACTTTGATGTTATCATTCTAACTAGAAGCATTTATTTTCAGGTTTTTGTTGGCAATTTAGATCCTAACGTGACTGATGAACATTTGAGACAAGCTTTTAGTCAATATGGGGAATTGGTCCATGTAAAAATACCTGTTGGCAAGCAATGTGGTTTTGTTCAGTTTACTAGCAGGTTTACCCTTTTCTTCAGTCAGTTGTCGCAGCATGCAAGTAGGAAGGCCATGTTTGTTTCTTGCAACTCCTGACAGTTAATTTTGCAGAAATTGTGCTGAGGCAGCGCTGAGTGCAATGAATGGGGCTCAATTAGGTGGACGGACTATCAGACTTTCCTGGGGTCACAACACTTCAAACCGACGGGTATGTGTTTGTTTTAAAACCTCTTGCTGCTGTTCATTTAATCTAGTTGAGTGTCAAATTGAACAATGTATGCGTTTGGGTGTATTTAGCCACAAGCTGAACAAAACCAGTGGAACAATACCGGTTACTATGGCTATCAACAAGGATATAACCCTAATGGTTATGCTGCTCCTCAAGATCCAAATATGTACTATGGCGGTTATCCTGGATATGGCGGTTATCCCATGCCACAGCAGACCCAGCAGCCCGTACAGCAGCAGGTTAGATAATATTGTCAAATTTCTCATACTATTGGATAACAGCTCATTCAAAAGTGTGGCCTTGCTAAAAGAAATGGGATCGTATTCATTTATCCTTGTAATCGTAGACATTGAATTTAATTGTTTGAAAATGAGCTGTGGGTTTAAAATAATCTATGATGGTCTACTGGCATGGCATGCCTTCCCCCGCTTTGCCTATCATTTCATATTTTTAGATGTCTTTGAGTGTAATTGGCTATGGTGATGCTTTATTAATGGCTTGTATCTGGACCGCTTGGGCAACGGTTTTACTTGTTTTAGACAGAACTATTTTCCGGCTGGATATCCCTTGGTGGATTACAGTTTACAAGTGCTAATATATACATTAGTTACTTGTGCATCAGCTAGACATTGCATTCGTGGAATCACACAATTGTTTCTTTTCCAATGTTTAAAAATTTAAAAAATTGCAGAACTTGTTTTTTCTTTTCTTTTCTTTTTCAATCAGAAACAAAATAAGCTCAAGGTGACTTGGTCCAAAAAATATTGTTTGTCGTGTTACCTTGAAGTTGTCACTCAGGCCATACGACTAGGATAATGTAGTAAATCAGTGACCTCATTTCATTAATCATTAATTAAATGCTGAATGTTTTTTTTTGTTGCGGAATATTGCAGGTAGACTTTAAACATGTTTTGTTGCACTTAGTTTTTGTTTTTGCAGTCTTTGGATAATAGTTTACATTATCTGTTCGAGTTATACTAGTGTTGGATGCTTGATGCTCACTTGTTCATTTGACATGCAGTGATAGTGACGTGCGGAGCTGAGGGTGTCTGTCTGTCTGTCTGTCTGTCTGTCTGTCTCCGTTGGTGCTGGTGGTTGTGTTTTCTCGGATTTCTTTGGCCGGGGATGCCTCATGATGTAAACGATATGCTACTCTTTTTTGGGTGATACGCCTAGATGCATTTTCCTATTGCTTATGAGCTCCCATATACGTTTCATTATCATGAGTGGTTGAGTTTTAATATTAACTAACTAATATTCCGTAATACCTTTTGCTTTAAGTATGTCCATTGTGTTAGTGATCATGTCTGAATTTTCTTATTTTTATCGTACTCGTTTGTCTTCCAATTAATGTTTCTATTGATGATTATAATAGTTCTTCGAAACTAGAACTTTAATTGTTTACTAACGAAGTTTGTCAATAAGTAACAAAGTTCACAACATTTAAGTTATATGACAAAAATATTTAGACTTGTTACAAAAAGATGTTTAACAATATTTTTTTTGGCAATAGTATGATTTATAAAGGGCAAAAAAAGCAGGGTCAAAATGCTACCTAAAGACTCCATAAAGTCAAATGAAAAGATTACGGAGTAAAGAATTGTCAATTATGGAGTATTTAATCCGGTAAATCTGCAATTTTGGATAGCTCATTAACTGACAGTAAATTGGTTTATGACGGATATTCCGTTTTAAGCAAGACCCTGACTGACCAACTTATTTACTTGTGCCATTAACACTTGAGACTAATTAATACGGAGTGCTCAATACTACTGCCTTCAATAAAAAAAACTTTTAATCATGTACTCCGTAACTTGTATATCTAATTAAATCCCAAAAATTAGTTCATAATACAATGAATGGGTTATGCGAAACTCAATTCTAACTCGGCTCAATCTAACCGCGTTTTGTGTCCTTGCAAACCCATTTCCTTTATGTTAGGGAAGAGTTGTGATTGAGAATTGATTGATTGCCAACAGTGTTACCAAGTGGTTGACTATGCTGTCATGTTGAAATTTACTCTTTGCAAAAGTATATTTCAATGCAATGCAGATGGATACTCCAAGAAAATGTACATCAAGAGACATCTTTTTACTGTCCATCAAATGGGGCTGAGACTTACTACAGTAGTTCTTTATAAATGACATTCCTCCTGTATGATCGATCATCCGCCTTCAATATTCGAGACCACGTGGTCACAGTTCTGCCTAGACACAAACGACAGTTACAATTTCCTAAATGCAGACTGCAGGGTATGATCATCTGCCTTCAATATGGTTTCTTCATGTTTAAACAGTTATCCGATGCTTGGCTGAACAATTCCTGAACTTGTTTTAGCTCCTCATCTACAAAATTGAACACGATATCGTTCAACTTAAACAGGATAAGTTATCAAATGCTTGGGAGTAATTATTTCCCCCTAATAGAGGCTATATTAGCCTCTTTTTCTTTATTTCTGCTTAGTACCATCACTATTCCTCCATTTTCTAGTTCATTTTAGCTTCATTCCCCCCTCAATTTATTACCTACATCCCAATTCCCATGCGAACCCTAATAGTGTAAAATTTTCAAGAATTAATAAACCAGCAAGTAATGAACCCGCACCCAAGTGGATGTGAAGTAGCATCGTAGCATCTGAGACGAAAGGAATTTCATGAAATGTAGCGCTTACAGTAATACAGTATAAATTATACAGCTACTGTTATATTTGGGCCTCCAAATCACGGGCCCTGTGTGATGGCATGGGCGTACAGGCTAGTAGCTGGGCCTGATATTTAGTTCTAGGCTTCTAGTGAGCTGACATGATCAGAGATTCAAAATAATGATAACTTTGATTAAGAAGATTGTCATAATTTGATATTTTCAGGAAGCAGGAACACCAAACAAAGTTATTACAAACAAGATTTCAAAAGTGTTTACCAGCAGCTTCCAGTTGTCTTTGCAATTCTTGTCCAATAATATCATTTTCTGCCTGGTGTAATTACAAGGATACCAAGTAACCAACATGCAAATTGTTTAGTAGGTCAAACGGAGCTATCAACACTGATACACTGTTACCTGAAGTTCTGCTATTCGTTTCAGTTGAGCTTCTTCACCTCCTTCAGTAAGTGGAAGGGCATTAACCAAGGCATCAAACTGAACAACAAGATGCTATGAGTTATTTAACAATAAGACACGAAAAAAACAGGTCCAGACTGAAGAATGGGTGTGCAAAGAGATACAAAACACTTTTTTATGTGCATAAGATCTATAGTCCTAGAATGAAACCAGTTAAATTTAACAAGTAGATATGCAGGCAACAAATTATATGAATGCTTGTCAACCACGATAATGTCACTCAGTTGAAATACCTACAAAGCTGGCATGATTCTACAGCAAGACAGGAGAGACTGAACAGAAATCTCAACTGAACAACTACAAGTTGAAGTTCGACTAAGAAGACACTGATGTTACGACCATAAGATAACTCATAACTCAATTCCTATAATACAGTATCTGCACAATAGAAACAACATAAGAATGAAAGTAGGACATGCTTTAAAGGATGTAAAATCCACCCTTTTTTCCCTGCTCATTACATTTCGCTCTCAAAAACGCGGATCTCGATCTACACCTAACAACTATACAACACCATAAAACACGCTAGGGCAAACTATTCATGGAGCCAATCCTCGATTACTTGAAATTAAATTCTTTATGATCATCAATTCATTTCATAAACAACATTGGGGGAATTCCCACGTTTCAGCTCCTAACAGTTTGTCCACCGGGTCGATGCTTGTAAAGAGAGGTTTTTGTAAGATTCAAGCTTCATCCACATTATCTTATATATATGCAATGTCGCAAACAAATCAACCCTATCAAAGAATCTTAAAACACTAGAGAAGAAGCCGCCATCAAATCTTCCGAATCTAACTTACATACGGATTACTTTACACTTGAACATTACCACATCTACACAAAATGTAAATGCAGAACCCAACTAATTGTCTAACTCCGTTCCATGCCACTTGATTGATGATTCACGGAGTTGACAGTAAACACAACTACTCAATTCCTAGCACTCGCATCTTGTTCCACTCAATCAATTCATCAATAGCTTTGACAGTAAAACATCTACAAAAATGAGACGATGAAAACAACAACAAAAAATTGAAGCGGAGACCTGCTTGGCAGCCTTTACAAGAGCAAGACTGGCCTTTTTGGGCTCATCGGCGAAATCGTCCTGTGGCGGCGGCGGCGGTGGTTGTTGTTGGTCGGAGGGAGGTTGTTGGGGCGGCGGGGGCTGAGGATTAGGGTTTAGCGGAGGAGGTTCGGGGTAATTAGGGGAGAGGCGAACAGGAGGAGCGTCTCTTTGCAAAGTGCCGAAAGTGTTGAATGCCAAGGAGGCTATCAAATTCACTTGTTCTTGCATTTGTGATATTATATCCATCTTTATCAAATCTGTTATATATGATGATACTAAAGCTCAAGAATTGATGAACCAGACGATTGTCGTCTATGACGAAGCCAGAGATATCCACTTAACTCAACTCCACAACCAAAGACTAGCACAGTTTCTAAAACCGATTCAAAATATTTGTATTCGGAAGTCATAAACATTCGATACGATTCATCTAGTCTAGAATAAAACTCAAAATCCTATTCAAACTGAAATCAAACAAAGAACCTCAATATATCTGAATTGGAATAATTGAACTAATTGACTTGATCAATAAATACTTATTTTCTCGTACAAACATCTCATATTTAACCCTTTTTTTATTGTTTTTTTTAAGGATTTTCTACGTGGTACCCTTGAACTTTTTATTTTTTTACCTTGTACCCCTGTATATATGGTACGCTCGTACTTTACAAAAAGTTTCTTTGGTACTCCTAAACTTTATTATTATCTTTATTGGTACCTATAAGCTTTTTTCCCGTCAAGTTTTGGTAACAAATTATCTTTTTATGTTCAAGAATAAAAGTTAAACGTCATTTAACATATCTAATTAACCGATAATTGAACTTAAACTAACAATTTTGTAAGTGTTTACGGTTATACTCCGAACCTAAACGGATTACATTTTTGACGTTATATTGTCAAATCAAATGATAACACTCGAATTAAGCTCAATTACTTGATGATTATCTAAGTTAAATGATATTAAAGTCTTAATCTTGAGCTAAAAACATAATCTAACGACAAAACTTGATGGAAAAAAATTCAGGGCGCTAGTTAAATTAATAATAAATTTCAAGGGTACCATGTATAAACATAGAAAGGGTAGGGGTACCACGTAGAAAAGTGAAAAATACAGGATACCGCGTAGAAAATCCCTTTTTTTAATTAATGATTACTTTAAAGTTTTGATCATAACCCACCGTCCAAAAAATATACGAAATTACTTTTTCTATGTTCTGTCCATTTAATTAAAATATACGAAGTACCACCTAAATAAATATGGAGTATAGCCATAAGGGTGTTGCCTAGTGGTTAAAACTTGTGGTAATCGGCTCAAGGTCTCAGGTTCAAGCCCCTGCAAGCCTGTCGTCCACGGGCGGTTTACCTTGGTGTGCGTGGTTTGCAGGCTATGCGTACACCCGGGGGTTTACCCAGAGCACCCGACCTCAACCGTACTCGACTCGGAAGTACAAATCAATAAAATTGGCGAATGGCCTGTTTGGGAACCTGGATTTGGATTTGAATTCCGAATTTGAAATATCTCGAGTGTTTGGAAACTTTGGGATTTGGATTTGAAATTTTGCCCAAATCCAACCTAGTTCAAATTTGGTTTTCTCAGATTCCTAGTATATGGTAGTCATTTCAATTCCGTCACTTGTCGTTACTTTGTTTTTTCGCATAATCTTGTCGTAGTATTTATTTTTCTTTATTTATTTATTTTCCGTAATTGAACATTTACATTTTTCTAACGAAGAATTTTTGAAAATAAAAATTGGTGACCTTGACCCGACTCCACCCGCCCGAAATCCAAATCCAAATCCAAGGGTACCCAAACACCATTTTGGATTTGGATTTAGATTTGAATTCTAGAAATTCAAATCCGGGAATTGAATTCTTGATATTCAAATTAATTCCGAGTACCCAAACGCAACCTAACTGTAATTGAAATGACAAAATAAACTACAGTAGTAAAACTGAAAACAAATACTCCGTACAACCCAATCATAACCAAAAAGATTCCACTCGATACAAAACTGAAGAATCGATGGATAATGTATTAGCTCTTACATGAAGGAGTTCTTATTAGATGATGCATCAGCTCTTCAGCGTACAATAGTTACAGCACTAACTAATTCAATGAGTATCCAACTCCTAAAGTTGAACAAAAAAAGCTCAACACTTATCAAAAAAAGATGGGATTGTTTATAGTGTTTGAACTAAGCTATGATTGTGTAGTTCAGTAAATGGCATTTTAACTTCGATACAGCGCACGACTGTTGCTGATTCTTCTTAACCTCATCCAGTCTCCATTGCGCTAGCCTCACATGCTTGTTCCGTCAATAAAGTATCTCCATTCTCCATGCTTATTTGAAATCCGGGATTCCCACTAATGTCCTTCATGGAAACTTCACATTCGTTTTCTTCTTCTTTCATTGGCTGCGCATTTGGGTACGTCTCAGTTGCTTCATCTGTCTTCTGTATCTTTAATGAAAGCTCCGCTAAGTCATCCAAATCCTCTGCCTTCTGCAATGATGACTCTTCCTTGTTTTCTGTCAAAGGGTTCATTCCATCCTTTTCCAACTCTGACGGATTTGAGTCCGGAACATTAACATTAATATATCCTAACACAATAGCAGGTTCATTAGATGCTTCATTTTCAGTTTTCTTTTCTTCGGCTTGATTTAAAACATTTTCAGAAGCTCCCGCGACATTCCCAAATTCATAATATTTCGGCTTCTCTTCCTCATCTCCTCCTTCAGTAATTCCTACCTGCTCTTTCTCCTTAACTAGCACAGTTAGAAGGTTATCAACAGTTTCCGTCATTTCCCTCTTGTGACCGACATCAGATGTAGTAATCAGCGAATGCGTTTGTTCCCTTCTGAGACAGGTCTGAGAATGAGGAGTGAACGAGTCCGGAATAGGTAGGTCACGTCGGGTGTACATCTTAGCATATGGGGCGATATCATTCTCAGGAGTGACAGGAACAACACAACCCTCCTTAAACACTACCCCTCTCATGTACATGTCACTGTCACCTACCCTCACTCTCAGGAAGTACCCTGCATCAAAGGCACATTCTAGCACACCTGTGACTACCTGACCCACCATCTCATTATCAATGTTGGAATCATCGTCTGTAAAGAGTGAGGGGTCGGCATCCGCCTGGACCGTGTCTTTTCCTTTCAACAACGGAGTCGATTGATTTCCTTGTGTGCAAGAAACAGACCTTAATATAGGCCTGCTGCCGGTAGGGGATGATTTATCTATTGATTGAGCTTGTGTCTCGTCCTTGCGTGGGCGCCCACGCCTCCGCTTCACTGGGGGATCCGATGCTGATGCAACCTGGTTCATCAGCTGACTCATTCTGCCAAAAATACATATACATATACATTTCAATTAAGGGCAGACAGCGGTTAAGCGCAAAAATATATACCACTCCCTCCAGTTCTTTAAGAATTGAAACATTTATCTTTTGCACAAATAAGTGCGGACGATGGATTTCACCAATAAAGCAAGAGCATTCAACTAAAGAGAGTGCTTACACATTTGTTAACAAGAAGAATAACATTACGTCACAAAATCATTTGGAGTCGACTAACCATAATTACGTTATTGAATTGTTCTATCTAGTATTATACCATGGACATTGTCACACATTAATATTCCATACTACATTATAACTAAAAAAATCAAACATTACACAAGTATTCCAGGAGTAGTAAATTTCTCATCTTGGGATGGACACAAGTTTGTTACACATCAAAAGTTTACGAGATCTACCATATATAGACAACGTCATTGTGATTCCTTCCATATTAACATGTGAAAAAGGGTTAATTACAAGCTAGGGTGAAATGAATCTTGATTACCTTGAAAAAAATCCCGGGTATGTTATTTCTGATCTGTGATGTTGCTATCGAGATTAGTATTGACAGTTGAAGAAAGATTCAGAAACGAAAGATACAGAGTCAGGACTTAATTAGGAGATGATACGAACGTAGTATAACGTTGGGTATTGAACATCTCTTATATATCAATATCACCCATAATAGAATAGGTTTGTCTTTTGGATTATCACCATTCACCAATCAGAGATGAATTAATTGAGAATTTTATGAGGCTATCCTATAAGATTTTGGGTTAATTCCATCGGTATTCTGTTGGCCACTTTCGTCCGTTATTGTTCTCATTAATCGCCCCATTTTCGAATCTCCGATTAGATTTTGGAAAGTTTGGATATTGATCCATTTTTCTAAATTTTTTGATTTTCGCATTTCAAGGACTCTAGGGTGTTCAAAAAGTAA
Organism: Agrostemma githago; assembly: GCA_958450325.1. Lineage (NCBI taxonomy): Eukaryota > Viridiplantae > Streptophyta > Magnoliopsida > Caryophyllales > Caryophyllaceae > Agrostemma > Agrostemma githago. The sequence continues at coordinate 71,089,648 of OY288247.1, read as the reverse complement.
CCCGATCAATAAATCGGATTGACCCGGACTGGATCGGTCATATATCTGTCCGATATTTGGGTCTCCAAAAAATTGGTGACGGTCTTCGATCTGATCCACACTTTAATTTTTTTCCCTCTATATTTAGTCTATTTTTCATGTCTGGTCATAAGGAAATCCGGTCTGATTAAGTCCCCTCACAGTTTGTATTTTTGAGGTGACCGATCTTCGGATCTATTTGATGGGGTTGATCCGAAGTTGGAGAGGTGATGAACACCCCTCACCCCTACTCAATAGAACCGTTTGACAATACAAATGGGGAAAAATGGACGAAGAGGTAACTAATTAATACTCGTACGACTTTGTATTTTCGTATAAATACGAGTAAGTTAGGGTCCAATAAATAAGTGAAAAATTGGGAATATTCCGCTTTGAGCTGACTTGTGTCACCAAAAAAATAGTACGTACTCCCATAATAGGTACTTCTCTCCGATTTTTTTTTAATCTTTTCATTTGACTTTTGCTGAAAAATAAGGGTGTAGAAATGTGTAGTTCAAAATAAAAATGAAAGAGAAATATAAGGCTAATTTCAGATCACATGTTGATGACCCAAAATAAAAATAGGAAAGAAAGAATGTTTTAGTGAAATAAGAAAAAACTAAACAACGATAAAAATGGGAGGGAATAGTAGTTGGTTTTTTAATTGAAAACTTGGCGATCATAGACATCCAAAATATTAACAAGTCAACTCCAGAGCATTAAACAACGAATAATCATGGGTTTGTCTTGATATGTACGCGTGGTTGCATGCATGAAAAATTAGGTATTTGACCGACCACTGCGTCGCATGACTCTTGTTTCTCAGGCTTGAGAGTGACAACTGACAACTGACAAGGAGCCTACAAATTACATTATCATGGAGCTGAGGTATTACATACGGAGTACAAGATTATTTTATTTGGAAATCATGCACTTAATGTCTTAATTAAACATTGCAGAAGATTATATGAATGAGTACTGCAGGCGTCAAATTTGTAACACAACATCAAGTAAGGTCACGGTAGGTCATGAGGGTGAGTCACCTTAATTACCAATTAATACCAAGATTAACATAACTCAATGTGAGAAAAAGGTCATGGGATGACCTCTTTTGAGTTTTGTGACCTTCCTTGTGACCTAGGTCACGATCTCCTTCAGGTCAACGTGTTTACCATATATTGGTTGGAAATGTTGGAAAATGGAAAATAATTGAGTTGGTGATTTAGGTTGTGACATTCTGCTGGGACAAACGAAAGTGAATCAAAATAAATAAAATGAGATTAAGAGTAACAATGGATCGTGATCCAGTTAAAATGATCTTGCTTGAGAACATATCTTATCCTTCGCTTTTCTCTTAACGTATTTCTTTTTGATGAAAATTATAATTAATCAAATGCCTTGAGTCATCTACGCTGTACGGTACGTTCCTTTTTGTTGGTTAAAATGAAGGCAACAGTAGGTTCCTTTTTGTTGTATGTGTAAATACCTAGGTTGCACAGACACTGATATGGACACGGTCACGGAGACGTATCGGATACGGGACACAACGTTCGAAAATTTATAGGACACGGACACGGCAGAAAAAAATAAATCAATATACATATTTAAACAAATTTTTTTTGAAGATTTTTACACCTAAATTATACTCCCTCCGTTCCAATGAATTGTTTGCCTTTGCTTTTGGCACCAAAGGGAAGAGATCAAATTAGAAGGTGACATGTAGAACCAATGTCAAATTACATATAAAAATCATTCCTAAAATAGAAAGGCAAACAATCCATTGAGACGCCTCAATATGGAATAAGCAAACAATTCATTGGAACGGAGGGAGTAGGTTTGGTTACTTAAATTATCGCAATTATCGTAAAATAGCAAAACAAAAATTAAAGTCGTATAAACTCAAAGTTAAAATCAAATTTTAAAAAGCTTAAACAATTATACTACTGTAATATAATAATTAATTAATTATTTAGTCTTAAATAGAATGTTTATAGTATCAAGTAACCCCATAAACCTATAATATTGTTATTTTATTAAAGTCCACAAATTCATAAACAACGATAAGTGTGTCCGATGAGTCTCCAAATAGTACGAATCGTGTCCGGCACGTCTCAAATTAACATAAAACGTGTCCGACACGTCTCTAAATAAATTAAAAAAGCCGGACACGATTTTTCAGGGGTCCGAGACGTATTGTCGTGTGTCCGACGTGTGTCGGTGTCCGACACGACACGATGATTTGGAGGAGTGTCCGTGCAACCGGTAAATACATAATGCCAAACTAGTATACATTCCATATACGGTATACTCTATACTACTCCGTATATGTTTTGCTTATGCAAGTATGTACGTAGCTTATTACATTGTGATACCGTTTTAAATGGGTTATTGTGATGCGACAAATCTGATAGAACTGGGAGAACATTATATTGCAAAAGAAACCAATTAACCAATCAACCACATAATTAACTATACAGAATGGGGAGTACTTATTAAGTATGAGTATTAAGTTAACCACATAATTTTGAACAAAAATGCAACAACGAAAAAAGTGGTTTATACAAGGTCCGTCCGTCCATAATCCCATACACTGATGAAGGGAACAAAAGGTAGGATGGTCTACAGACGATTAGAATAAGTTTTTGAAGCTATTGAGGTGAACCATAAGGTTCTTACATACACCAACCTTACTAATCTTACACTTACACGACGACGTCTTATATAACATCGTCTTCTTAAGTCGGATCAACCTCTTACCAATTCTGACCTTAAGTTTACGTATTCTCAATCTCAACCACGAAGGCTTTGACACGCGTCTACTCGCGATTTCATCGGCTTGCTTCAATGTCTTTTGAATCAAGAATTGAGCCTCTCTGTGAGCTCTCTCTTTTGAGTCTTCCTTCTCTATCCTACTGTAACCGTACCTATTGCTTTTCCTAACCAAGGTTGCCATATATATTTTTGTACTACAAGCTATTATATGGTCTTACAAATATAGGGAGTCGAGGGTATAGTACCATATATTTTGGGGGAGGGAAGATATTGTTGGGTGGGGTGGGTAGGTGGGATTGGGAAATGAAGTTGGCAACGAAGGTATTTGGGTGTTTGTATATATAGTTGGGGAGAAGTGAGGGGGTCAAATACTTTAATTCATACTCCGTCCGTCCTTTATGTTTCTTCCCGTTTCAATAAAATTCTCCTCCAAATCTTAAAAAGCGGAAAGAAATATAAAGAACGGAGGGAGTAATTAAGGATGATAAAGCCACCCTACCATGATTGAGCTAAGTGTTAGATAAAACACAAATTCTTGGGGGGACGGTCTCTCAATAACTTATTGAGAGACCACTCTTCAGTACCACTTTATGTCATATTCGTACCCTTAAATGACAACTTTGTTTTGTACTTGTTTTTATAATAAGCGTACCTTCTTTATATTTGTGTACTCTTTTATGTTAATCGTCCCTACTTCCATTAGGTTTGGTACCACTGTGTGGACATGACATAGGTCCACCCCGACGCGGCCACGCGCGGGTTTTGGGGAGGCGAATGAATCTCCATGAGATGGTCAAATGGAAATTTAAATCGAAGTCGAAGTCGCCACCGAATTTTATGGTTATTCGGAACCGTTCGAGCCCACTCTATGTCGTAGTGGGCCGTGTACAAAATACGGCCCATTTCCGATGTGAGAGTTTATTGGGCTCGTCCCTTTGCATATCGATATAGATGCCGACTGGAGCGGTTAATCGTATATTGAATGACTCTCGTTGCCAATGGTTTCGGACATCCGGAAACCACGGTTCTGAGTAAGGGGTGAGGGTACGTGTTGGGAAGTTCACTAAGAACACCCAACCCCGCCCGCACATTAGCGCCTCTACTAGGATATCGAATGATGTTTTAATACGCGCGTTAGTTGAACGATGAATGATATGCAAACATTGTTTTCCTAAGCATGTGAGGAATTGATGAATGGGTTGCTAAGTCGGTTTAATGCATGAAGAATTAATTAACGTCAAAGTTGAATTTAGCATGTGAGATTCGTTTTAGTATAATAAAACAAATGAAATAAAAAGGATGAATTTGCTACAAAAGATGAACAAACGAGTTAGTATCGATTTGCAAAATAATATAGCAAAAATAAATATGCGAGATCGAGAAAAATCGAAATCTGAAAAATATCGTTGAAAAGACGTTGTTTTGTATAAAAAACGATGTTCGAAAAATAATTAAAAAAAAGCGAAAAGGGTGCGTCGGGACAGCCGGCCGCGCGGCTCGCCCGGGTCACCGGCGAGTCGCGTGTCGGGCTGGTTTTCGACACGGTTTTCTGAAAATTCGATTAAATCGCGTACGAATATTGCATGATTCGTACTCGAAATAATATCCTCGATATTCGCTATATTCGATAATTGACTACGAAATCAATATCAAATATTTGGAATAGTTTTAGAAAAGATGTAAATTTTGGAAATCGTTGAAAAGATGTAAAACGAATGAAAAAAAGTTGAAAAAAGGAGCTCGGGTTTCAGACTCGTACGCGAGTCGCCGGCGTGGGGCGCGACTCGCGTGCGGGCCTGTCCCGTTTTGCTCGTTGTTCGAAAATTGTTATTTTGATAAATCGCGTACAAATATGAGTTAATTTGTATTCGATTTATATTTTCGATATTCGTCGTATCCGATATTCGATTATGAAATCGATATCGGATATTTAGAATGAGTTAAAAAAAAGGTTTTGTAAAATTGTTTGTTTTGAACGAAAAGTAAAAGAAAAGAATTTTGAACGAAAAGATGTAACGATTTTTAATATCGTCGAGATCTTAATATAATTCTTTTCGATACAATATTCGATCATGGAAAAATCGATATCGTATGTTTAAGAATATTTGTTATGAAAATAGTTTTTCGTTAATAACGATATTAGAAAAAAATAAAAGAAAACGACTCTTGACCCATAAGGAAAACGGACGAAGAGAAGGGAGAAGAAGGAAGGGAGAATTCGGGTTTAGTACACCCTCAACCTACATGCTTTTTGTTGACTCGGATCGTGGCTCGTCGGAATGTGGCTAGGCACGGGAGCGTCGAGTGACGTTTGGTTGAGTTAGGGTGGCTCGGCTAGGTGGGACGTGTGAAGGGTGTCGGATATCGGGAACGGTTTCCTTCGGGTTTGTAATATTGGTTTCTCGATGCTAAAGAATTATGTTTTTTCAGGAATTATGTATGTTGGGGATAGTATGAATTAATTGTGTGTCTCTTTCTGATGATTTCTGATTATTGAAAGTGTTGTATGCAAGGGGCTATTTATAGGAAGTTCCCGACCTTGGCTTAGGAGAGATGTGTTTGAACTAGAATTACCGCTTGGGTAAGAAGCTGAGGAGAACGAGAATTCCGTTTTCTTGTGGGGGAAGAAAGAGGAATCTCGGCTGGTTCATGCTGCTCGGCCGAGTGTTTTACACTCGGTTGGGTGTTTGAATCGGTTTTCGGATAGGATTCCTACTTGAGGTCGAATTCCATCCTTAAACGGACTTGTTTATTATTTTGTGTAGCTGTTTTTTGTGGAATTTGAGTGTGAACTGGACACGTGAGATGTCACGGTCAGTCCGGAAGTTTCGGAAAAAATCCTTGACCGGGTTTTGACTCGGTCGCTAAAAGACGGTTTTACCCCTGGTGTCGGATTCGACCCAAATTAGTGTTATTTGACTCGAAACGACCCACTAGGCCTGAATTTGAGGTTGGTTTTTGTGAGATTTGTACTCCGTAAAATGCCTAGGCCAAATGCCATGATTTCGGGGCCATTTCCGAGTACGTTAAAGCACGTTAGCGTCCGATCATCATCGGGTGTTTGTCGGAAACTGCTATAGACACCTGGCGGTCAAAATGTGGGTGTCTAGTCACTGTTACTTTCATTTGTACTTAGTCTCCCAGTAAAGTTAATGAGAGACCGTCTCTCAGGAGACCTACTCAGATAAAAATACGGAATTACTTTTTTCTAATGAAGGTTTACTTAATTCTAACATATTTTTTTTAGAACTTTCCTATTCTACCCTTCATAAATCATTGGTTTTACTCCATATTCAATTACCTCCTTTTTGTTTTCAACTCATGTAATCGCATAACGCTTTCAAAAATAGCATAAAATGATCGATTTTGACGGTTATTATCCACGTATTTTCGACCTTTTGGATCCCGAAATAAATGAATCCATAAGCGCATTGAACAATCTGCTCAGCAAATATAATGTCCCGGTGTATTTTGAATTGAGAATCATTTGGTTTCAAATAGACTTGTAAATGTTTTAAGAGTGTCTTTCGAGATGAGTAAGAATCGGTCGAAACAAGTTTTATACCCAATATAATATTGTGTCACTGCGTTCGAATAATTATTACAAAATATTTTATATTCTTATCAGGGCCGGCCCATTATATTTGGAGACCCTGTTCCAACTTCAATATGGGGCCCTTAATATAGTACGATAGTATAAAATTGCAACTTAAATAAAAGGGTATTGTACAAAATTACAACTTAAATGAAAAATTGTCATTAAGAAGATTTGAACCCACAACCTTCATATTAAGGAGCAAGTATCCGATCCACTACACCACATTAACACTTGATGTTAAAATTGTATGAATAATGTACATATTATTTGTTTGGGCCCTCACTTGTTTGGGCCCCGGTTCCTTGAACCGGACCGAACCCCATATGGGCCGGCCCTGATTCTTATAGACAAGTTTTTGTCAAAAAACATTTGCGATTTTGCAAAATTCTCACCGCTTACGAAAATTTGCAAAAACGATCGATTTTAAAGGTTATTATCCACGTATTTTCGGCCTTTTGGGTCCTGAAATAAAATGGGTGCATTTTTGAGCTGAACAAACTCCTCACCAAATAAAACGCCCCGATATATTTTGATAGTCAATTGGTTTCATATAGAGACTTTTAAATGCACTAAGATTGCCTTTCGAGAAGTGTCGGAATCAGTTGAAACAAGTTCTTTACCCCACTTTATATCGTGCTAGAGGGTACGAGTAATCATTAATAAACATTTTATCCAATTAAGATTTTTTTCGTAAAAACTCATTCGCATTTTTAAACAATTTTCACAGCTTTCGAAAATAACATAACACGATCGGTTTTGAAGATTGTTATCCACGTATTCTCGGCCTTTGGATGCCGAAATTAAATGGATCCATATTCGCGCTAAACAAACTACTCAAATCATCAAATTTAATGTCCGATATATATTTTAGAGTCATTTTGTTTCATATAGAGACTTTTAAATGCCTAAGAGTGTCTTTCGAGATGAGTCGGAGTCGGTCGAAACAAGTTTTTTTATCAATTTAATATTATGTCGTTGCGATCGAATAATTGTTATGAAATATTATATATTCTTATAGACAAGTTTATATATGTCGAAAACACATTTGCGATTTTAAGCAATTCTCACCACTTACGAAAATTGGCAAAAACGACTGATTTTGAAGGTTATTATCCACGTACTTTCGGCCATTTGGATCTCAGAATGAAATGGATCCATATTCGCGCTAAACAAAATAATCATAAAATATATTGACCCGATATATTTTGAGAGTCATTTGGTTTCATTTAGACACTTTTAAATGTCCTAAGAGTGATTTTCGAGATGAGTAGGTATCGGTCGAAACAAATTATATAATCCATTTTATATCGTTTCACATCGTTCGAATAATCATTATGAGACATTATATTCCTGCTATAAACAAGATTTTGTCAAAAAAACTTTTGCGAATATACGCAATTCTGACAACTTACAAAATTGATAAAAACGACCGATTTTGAAGGTTATATTATCCATGTATTTTCGGCCTTTTGGGTCACAAAATAAAATGGATCCATATTCGCGCTGAACAAAGTACTCATCAAATATAATGTTCCGGTATATTTTGAGAGTCATTTCGTTTCATATAAAGAATTTTAAATGCCCTAAGAGTGCCATTAGAGATGTGTCGGAATCCGTCAAAACAAGTTATATACTCCATTTATATCGTGTCACAGCGTTCAAATAATCATTATGAAACATTATATTCCTATAGACAAGTTTTCATCAAAAAAACATTTGCGAACTTACGCAATTCTCATCGCTTACAAAAATTGGAAAAAACGATCGATTTTGAAGGCTTTTTTTTTGGGTAAAGGGTAAGTATGTATTAAAAAATATGGATCAATGTACACATGTGTGGCTACGTCAAATTACGTAGCCATCTAGCATCTCTAGTCCGTAATGGGTGTTTAATCTTAGCCATAATTCTATCTCGTACATCCAATTGAATCAACTTAACAATATGATGAGGTCGTGTAGACACCCGCATTTTGACTGCCAGGTGTCTATGGTAGTTTCCCAAAAAACACCCGATGATGATCGGACGCTAACGTGCTTCTATGCGCTCGGATACGGGCTCAAATCCATTAATTGTTGGCTAACACACTTACAGAGTACAAATATCACAAAATCAACCTCAAATCCAGGTCCAGTGGGCCGTTTCCAATCAAATAAGGCTAATTTGAGCCAAAACCGACACCAGAATTAAAACTGACTTTTTGCGATTGGGTCAACCCCGGTCAAAGTCGTTCCGAGACACACAAAACAGCCCCTCACATCATCAAAAGTCCAAGTCAAACACAAAACCCATCAAGCATCCAAAGTCAAGGTCCAAGTCGATGGACCCGCGCAACCCATTTGGGCCACTCGATCGAGTGCCCGACCCACTCGATCGAGTGGGCCTGTTTCGAGCCCGGCTGCAGGTTGAACGGGCCACTCGACCGAGTTGGCCACCTACTCGGTCGAGTAACCCTAAACCGGGTGCCCTAACCTAGCCTATATATACACCCCAAGCAACACCACTTGACACACTTTTTGACAACTTCAAGAAACCCTAGAGCAACCCTACACACACACAGCACCTTTACAAACCCTAAGCAAACCCTAAGCAATACACTAGCAAAAACCCTAAACCTAGTTTTAGGAATCAATCCGAGCCACCATAACTTAACCTTCATTCACCTCGAAGACTCTTGTGTTAAAGCCACGGTTACGAGTTCGATCCGAGACAAGAACATGTAGGTTGAGGGTGTTAAAACCCTTCCTTCCTTTCTCCTCCTCTTCTCGTCGTCTTCCTTTTCTCTTCGCGTCCTTATTTTCGTTTTTTTGTTCTTTGCATCATAATATCGATAGTATAATTAATATCAAAGCATTAAAATACTTATCAATTTGTGTCGATTGAGAAGGATATCGGAATTAAGAAAACACGAATATACAAGTGTACGGCACACAGCGTTGACGGTCGCTTATTCCGGTACCCCGACTATTTGATTATTGAGATAAGTTAACTTAAACAATAATCTTCGTATCGTTTGTATCATTATTGTTATTCGCATATTGCATCGATTTCCTAAAAAACCTTTTTCAAGATACGTATTTTTAATAAGGGTCGAAACCCATTGACGTGGATCCGACATCACAATCCTTAGGGATTTATTTCGATGTCGGGGAAGCCGAGGGAATCAAGTCCTTTAATTTAAGCAAAGTGTCAATTCGTTAGATCCGATACCAATTTCATAGTTGGATGTCGAATCTAACAATCTAGTCAATTTAATTCAATTAATTCGATTTCTCGTTGATGCTAACGTAGATGTCACGTTGTAATTATGATGCTACAAACGCGGAGAGAAATTCATATCGTTTTGATTGACTTAAAACGACTTAAATCACTTTTCTTTATTTTTCGCTCTAGTATCCCGTATCGATTCAATAATCGAATACGGGATATAACGAGCATTTAAATTTAGAATCGGGTATAAATTCAATAATATTTATATTCGGTTCAATCAAATTGATGATTTATAAAAAACCCGAATCGAGCATAAGTCATACAATATTTATGCTCAATTCGGTAAAACCGTCGAATTATCAAAAATCAAAAGCAACTTCTAAATCAATACAAAATTGCGAACGAATTATAATTCGTACAGGGGGCACTCGACCGAGTGCCTAGCCCACTCGGTCGAGTGACACCCCAAAATCGGATCAGAATGCTTACTACGACCCCCACTCGGTCGAGTCTCACAGTGACTCGGTCGAGTGGCCACGTACTCGACCGAGTTGGCCAATAACTCGGCCGAGTATGGTCTGAAACGCGAAACAGAAACCTTTTTTAGAGGTTCACTCGATCGAGTCCATTGACCACTCGATCGAGTGGCCTCATCACGACCAAAACCGTGAGTCGAACATTCTTCTTCTTTCTAAATTCGATAGTATTTTACGACTTAGGTCAACATGTGCCCAATTTATCACGTGTATACTATCTTTTCAAACCATGCATCATCTCGTTTGTACCATTCAATTTCATTCAATAATTCGCAAACCGTTATTATTCGTTACTAACAGTTTGTTTGTTTCCTTTGTCAATTTTCATCGTTTGTTTTATTTTACTAAAATGAACCCGCATGCTAAAATTTAACTTCGACGTTAGAATTAGTTGCATTAAATTGACATAGAAACCCTTTCAATTTCTCGCATGCTTAGGGAAAACAATGTTTGCATAACTTTTTCCCGTTCAACTAACGCGCGTATTAGAAAGTCTTTCGATATCCTAGTAGAGGCCGCTAATGTGCGGGCGGGGTGGGCTTCCCAACACGTACCCTCACCCCTTACTCAGAACCTCGGTTTCCGGATGCCCGAAACCGTTGGCGCACGAGAGTCATTCAATACACGATATCCGATAATGTCGGTATCGGTATCAAATGCAAAGGGACGAGCCCAATAAACTCCGACATCGGAAATGGGCCGTATTTTGTACATGGCCCACTACGACATAGAGTGGGTTCGAACGGGCCCGAACTCCCACAAAGTTCGGTGGCGACTCCACTTCGATTTAAATTTCCATTCGATCCGTTTCATATGGAGATTCATTCGCCTCCCCAAACTCGCGCGTGGCCGCGTCGGGGTGGACCTATGTCATGTCCACAGGTCGCTGCACCGATCCTTCAATTCTACACAAATTCCTTTGCCGCCAAACATGATAAACCATGGCATTAAACAAGGCACGAATGATGTTGCATTGCAACTTCGATCCCCGCATCTTGCTCGCCCAAAGTAATGTACCGGTACTCGGTATATGTTTCTTCACCCACACGCTCAAACTGCCGACAACCTGGAGCTCCAAACACATTCACAGAAAAGGTGTTCCAAGCTCTCTTCCTGGGCCTCGCATAAATAACAACGATCTGAATCAGCAATACCAAATCTCACCAGATTAATCCTAGTATTTAAAGCTCTCCTAAACACAAGCCAAGCAATAAAACTATGTTTAGGAATACTCCAAACACTCCAGACAAGACGAGCCCAAGGCACCTTCGGTTTGTGAGTTTGAATGCCCCCGTAGCCCTCCGAGATCATATAACAGGGACGCGTTCCATGCCAGAGATCATTCACAAACATATGTTTAATTTTATCCTTAGCCTGACAGATCTTCCGCCAAGCCCAGGTGACATCCGTGTTGGGTTGATAATCACACCAATCACGCCCCTCAGATAGATGGTATTCACCCATCGAACCCATAAACGATCTGGTTGATCAAAAACCCAGGACGCCATGATAACTCGCTAAATATTCATATTTTCACCCCGTTTTTGTATGTCGTTAACCTCGTTTATAATAATATCTGAACTATACGATACAATTTTGTGAGATTCGATATTTAAGGGCATGTGTATTATTTATCGTGCTAAATAGACTGATTTCGATGTTAATACTATTTATTAGGTACAGGATTGATAAGTCGGGATTGAATGACCCGACTAACGCGGTGGATTTGACCCAAAAAGGAAACGGCGTGAAAAAGGAAAGAAAGAAAAGTAAATATTTTCCAAGATTTCAGGAAGGACCTATGACACTAGAAATAAAGCAAAGAAGAAATGGAATCAGAGAATCTATGTTATGACAATTGACGAAGCACCAATATGGAAACACAATATTCCCATCTCATCGGTTTCCATATTTCTACCCAGAAATCGTACTCCAAATCTTTCCTAAATTTTGACCCAATGTAACTATAAATACCCGGTTCCCATCATGAATAACTCAAGCAAGCAAACACAAAAATACCAAACCCTATTAGTAATTGAAGTTAACGGTTTTCTGGAGCTCGGAGCAGTCCGTCGGGTGAAGCGGCTTCAACTCGAGGGAAGACGGAAGCACTACTTGTGGAGGTGTCGAAACCAAATCAAGGAGGAGTCTTTCGGTTCTAGATATTAAGTTCTCTACTCCTTAATACTTGTTAATTTCAGTTATCAATTTTGTCTTGGATCTTGTATGACGTTAATCGTTCAGTTACGAAATCAATTAGTTTTACCAATATTACTTTTTTAGTATTCAATTTTATACTCGTTTTTATTGTTCAATAGCTAGTTGTATTATTTGGCGCGGCGTTAAATTATACAACCGAGTAGCAACTATATTAATTTAGGACTGCGAATTGTCACTAGATTAATCTAGGAGTATAATTTGATCTAGTTAATTTTAATTGACTAGGATTAATGATGTCTTTCTTGTCCTTAATGCGACTAGTTAATTTACGGAGCGTCGAAACTTACGTAATAATTAATTAGTTAGTATTGGTGGTCGAGCGGCTCGACACCGATTATAAGTAAGGAAAGATAAGGAGATTTAGCGGCTAAATTCTCTACAATTAATCTAGTAATAAAATAATATGGGTACGACGAGTCGATTTAGTAACTGAATGGGTAACCGAGTATAAGAAATATATGAGCCGAATTATTATGCTTGTTTCACTTGTATATATTAGAATATTAGTTATAGTTTATTATGGAGTAGTTCATTAGTTTAGATTATTCGAGTCAGATCAATTTATTAAACCCCCCATTCCATATATATACTTGTTAATATTGTTAATATTATTATCGTAAATATGTAGTGGACTAGATAATGAATAAATCGTCTCTCCGTGGGATCGACCCTTACTTGTACTATACTACGTAATTTTTAGTATCGTTAGTGTCATAAGAGTAAGGTTATAAATTATTAATTTGAGTGCGGTAACGACACGTATCAAATTTTGGCGCCGTTGCCGGGGAGATTGTATAATTATTCATTCTATCTTATACATGTGTGTATTGTATTTTTGATCCTGAATATATTGTATATAATTTCATGATTTTTAGCAAATTTTGGTATTTTGATAACTCGGTATTTTGGTAATAATTTTTTATTATTTGGTATATTGTATTTTTTTTATTGTATTTTGGTATTACATGTGTGTATATATTGTATTTAATGCCTTGTGTATGCACACTGGACCATACACGTCAATTTTTGTATCAAAATTGTCAATTCTTTAGTTTTTTTTATTGGTGTTGTATCAATCCAGAATTAACCTAGTCTCTTTGTGTATACATTTTGTGAAGCTTGGTTATTTAGTATGTATATAAGGTAATAAAGATAGATACAGCCACTAATGTTCTACCCTCCTAATTCTTTTTTTTGTTTCTCGTCTCATTAGGTGTATGCATCATCATAACACTCGTCGATCCAGAGGAGCTGTAAATTTCAATCCCGAGATCGAGAAAACCGCAAGGAGGCTAAGGAAAGAATTTCTGAGAAGAAAGGCCGAGGAACCATTAGAGCTCGACAAATTTTTTATTGAGGAAGAAGAAGTAAAGATGGCTGAGAAAACATTAAAGCAATTGGCTACACCAGATGTGACAACCACTCCACTGAGTATCGTATTTCCTACTCTTGAAAAACCTTTAAAGTTAAATTCTGGTTTTCTTAGTTTACTCCCTAAGTTTTACGGTAAATCAGATGAATTGCCTAATATGCATCTAGTTGCTTTCGATTTGACGTGCTCATCTATGGAATGTGAGGGGGTTAAACCAGAGGACATTAAATTGCGGGCTTTTCCATTCTCGTTAGAGGGGGCGGCTAAACAATGGTTGTTTTACTTACCACCAAGTTCTATTACTAGCTGGGATACCTTAAAAATTGCTTTTCTAGAAAAATTTCAACCCGCTAGTAGAGTCGCTTCTATTAGGAAGGAAATAAGTGGTATTAAACAGGGATATGATGAGTCTTTATGTGAATACTGGGAAAGATTTAATAGGCTTTGTGCATCGTGTCCTCAACACCAAATAACTGAGCAACTATTATTGTTTTATTTTTATGAGGGTCTTTTGAGTAAGGATAGACAATACATTGATGCTGCTAGTGGGGGAATGTTGGCGGATAAAACACCGACCGAGGCTAGGAAACTACTAAATAACATGGCTTTAAATACCCAACAATTTAGTTCTCGGAAGGATGTAGGTGTAGTAAATGGGATTAGTAGTGCTGATATGACTGATTTAAGGGATCAAATTCAAGAGAATGGCCAGCAAATTGCGACTTTGACTACTCTTGTCTCGAAACTTGTCACTGATCATTCGAAAAAGACCGTTTTTGCTGTAAGTTCTGATAATTTACGAGTTAATGATGTTGGTCAGTTTGGTATGTCTGAAAATGTGAATGCTATAGGTGGTTTTAATGGTAACCAAAATAGAAAATATGACCCGTATTCGGACACTTATAATGAGGGATGGAAAGATCACCATAATCTTAGATACGGTTCAGGACCTAGACCCTATAACCAAAATAATTTTAGACCCCATGCACCTCAACCATATTCCGTATCACTAGAAGACATGATAAAACAACTAGCAAATACGGTGGGTCAAGTTCAAAACCAAGGTGCGTTGTACCAACAGAAAACAGATGCTCATCTTCAACAATTAGATTCACAAATGGGGCAAATATGTACGACCTTGAGTAATATTGAAACCACTCTCTCAGGTAAGCTTCCTGCACAAATAATCCCTAATCCGAAGTAGAAATATTGGGATTAGACGTGATTGGAATATTATTGGGTGAAACAAGGCGGATGGTTGGATTAGAAGGTATGTTTAAGATGGCGGTTGCAGAATTGTCATACTCTTAAGAATATCTTAACTACGTCGAGCCAAAGACGTTAAATTAGGCGCTTCTTGGGAGGCAACCCAAGCTTAAATGTATTGTATTATTTTTATGTATTTATTTAGTCGAGTCGGCTTAAGTGCCTCCCTGAGTTTCGCAACCTTTGTAAGGGGATGTTAATAGTGTCGGTTGCACAAAAATATTTAGTATTAGATAAAATAACTTCATAAGACGTGTCATTGCTGAGAATTTTTTGGGTATTTCGTGTTACAGGTGTTTGGGTCTAGTGCTTCTATTTTGCAGGAATACTGTTATTGCGCACTTTTGGAGGCTATGGAGGTTGTTATTATGGGATTAGAGCTAATACGATTAACATACAACCGGGTCGGTGCCACAAAATTGGCTCAAGCATATAAAGAGGGACTACCACATATCATGATTCGAATGGATTTCCTTCGAGACACCTTGCCTCTAAATCCGCTAAGTGCTCTTTTCTCTCTCCTTTATTCTTCGAATATATTTCATTTGTCATCGAGGGCGATGTCGATCTTAAGTGCGGGGGGGAGTTAATCAAAATCTTAATAAAACAAGTTTTTTTTTAAAATAAAAATTATAAGTGTGCTTTAAAGTTACAACCTAGGCGTTTTTAGGCTAACTAAAATAAGAAAATCGACGACAAGCTCTAATCTAACAATTTTTCGAAAAAATTACTAACTTTTATTTTTTTTCTATTAAAAAAAATGTTTTGAAGTTATATATACAATTATTTTTCATCCCGATTGAACTTGGATTAATTAATTTAATAGTAGATGATATTTTAAGTCTCTTTTAAATTTGAGTTATAAGTGAATTATAAAGAATAGCACTTATTTGTATTACCTTCACTACTTATTTTTTTATTGACTCTAGAGGTACGAAAAGTAAGCCGGTCTTGTTAAATTAATTTATTTTCCTAGGTGACTCCTAATTAGGGCTAGGGAAGATTAGACACCTCAAGAGTGAGTGAGTCGTTCTTGTGACTCGAGTTAGTAAATCCGAGGGGAACTTAGTCCTAATGGGATTGGGAGAATGCCTAATGCCTTGTCCGGAAGGGCGGGAGTCATTGGTTGAAAACTCGTTACATGGGTCACTTGATCGGGCAAGAAAAAAAAAAGGAAAAAAAAGCGAAAAAGAAAAAAAATCGAAAGAAAAAATAGAAAAATATACAGAAAAAAAGAGGAAAAAAAAGAAAAAATAATTATGGAAAAAGTGAGATGAGGTGTTTAGTTTGCCTATGTGCTCGGGAGAACGATCCTCGTACTGAACTGGTAATAGGAATGTACGGAAAGTAAATCCCCTTCCCCCAAGACCTTAAATTGCCGAAACTCGTCTTTTTGAGTCAATTTTTATACAATTTTTTGGATAGTTCAAATGAGTGTGAAAAACAATGAGTTCATTTATAATTTATATTTAGAAGCGGTCTAAAATATTAAATATTGTTAAATTAATTAATTGAATAGTTCCATGTGGAGGAAAAGTTTAGTGTATATACTTTCTAATCTAACTAAAATATTTTTATTGATTTCTCTAACTTAGCAAACTAATTTATTTAACAGAAAATATTTTAGTTTGTCGTCAGTAATCTTGTTTTGGTTTATCAGAAATCGTCGAGGTTGATTTATCTAATTTTATCTAAGGTTTTGTCATTGTCGAGGACGACAACAAGCTAAGTGTGGGGGAATTTGATAACTCGCTAAATATTCATATTTTCACCCCGTTTTTGTATGTCGTTAACCTCGTTTATAATAATATCTGAACTATACGATACAATTTTGTGAGATTCGATATTTAAGGGCATGTGTATTATTTATCGTGCTAAATAGACTGATTTCGATGTTAATACTATTTATTAGGTACAGGATTGATAAGTCGGGATTGAATGACCCGACTAACGCAGTGGATTTGACCCAAAAAGGAAACGGCGTGAAAAAGGAAAGAAAGAAAAGTAAATATTTTCCAAGATTTCAGGAAGGACCTATGACACTAGAAATAAAGCAAAGAAGAAAGGGAATCAGAGAATCTATGTTATGACAATTGACGAAGCACCAATATGGAAACACAATATTCCCATCTCATCGGTTTCCATATTTCTACCCAGAAATCGTACTCCAAATCTTTCCTAAATTTTGACCCAATGTAACTATAAATACCCGGTTCCCATCATGAATAACTCAAGCAAGCAAACACAAAAATACCAAACCCTATTAGTAATTGAAGTTAACGGTTTTCTGGAGCTCGGAGCAGTCCGTCGGGTGAAGCGGCTTCAACTCGAGGGAAGACGGAAGCACTACTTGTGGAGGTGTCGAAACCAAATCAAGGAGGAGTCTTTCGGTTCTAGATATTAAGTTCTCTACTCCTTAATACTTGTTAATTTCAGTTATCAATTTTGTCTTGGATCTTGTATGACGTTAATCGTTCAGTTACGAAATCAATTAGTTTTACCAATATTACTTTTTTAGTATTCAATTTTATACTCGTTTTTATTGTTCAATAGCTAGTTGTATTATTTGGCGCGGCGTTAAATTATACAACCGAGTAGCAACTATATTAATTTAGGACTGCGAATTGTCACTAGATTAATCTAGGAGTATAATTTGATCTAGTTAATTTTAATTGACTAGGATTAATGATGTCTTTCTTGTCCTTAATGCGACTAGTTAATTTACGGAGCGTCGAAACTTACGTAATAATTAATTAGTTAGTATTGGTGGTCGAGCGGCTCGACACCGATTATAAGTAAGGAAAGATAAGGAGATTTAGCGGCTAAATTCTCTACAATTAATCTAGTAATAAAATAATATGGGTACGACGAGTCGATTTAGTAACTGAATGGGTAACCGAGTATAAGAAATATATGAGCCGAATTATTATGCTTGTTTCACTTGTATATATTAGAATATTAGTTATAGTTTATTATGGAGTAGTTCATTAGTTTAGATTATTCGAGTCAGATCAATTAATTAAACCCCCCATTCCATATATATACTTGTTAATATTGTTAATATTATTATCGTAAATATGTAGTGGACTAGATAATGAATAAATCGTCTCTCCGTGGGATCGACCCTTACTTGTACTATACTACGTAATTTTTAGTATCGTTAGTGTCATAAGAGTAAGGTTATAAATTATTAATTTGAGTGCGGTAACGACACGTATCACGCCAATTTTGCCACAGCAGCCTGATTCCACGCAGCCAGGTCTCTAAGCCCCAAACCCCCTTCCAGCTTAGGACAGCAGATCTTCTCCCAACTTACCAGAGCCCGATTATTTCCCTCCACCCCGTCATTCCATAAGAAATTGCGACATAAAGAGATAATTCTGGTCATAACATAAGTCGGAATAATAAATACCATCGCCTAGTAATTATGTAACTGAGACAGCACAGACTGAACCAAGGTCAGTCTTCCCGCATAGGAAATTTTGAAGGTTATTATCCACGTGTTTTCGGCGGCTTTATAGTCCCGAAATAAAATGAATCCATATTCGCGCTTAAGAAACTCTTCACGAAATAAAATTCCCAAATGTATTTTGAGAGACACTTCATTACATATAGAGGCTTTTAAATGTCGTAAGAGTGTCATTCGAGATGTGTCGGAATCGGTGGAAACAAGTTCTCTATCCCAGTTTATATTGTGCTAGAGGGTACGAGTAATCATTATTAAACATTCAATTTCTATCGAGAATTTTCCGTAAAAAAACATTCGCATTATTAAAAAAATTCACAGCTTTCGAAAATAACATAAAATGATCGATTTTGAAGATTAGTATTATCCATGTTTTTTCGGTATTTTGGGTCCCGAAATGAAATGGATCCATAATCGCGCTGAACAAACTACTCAATAAATATAATGTCATGGTGTATCTTTAGAGTCATTTCATTTCATGTAAAGAATTTTAAATGCCCTAAGAGTGCATTTCGAGATGAGTCGGTATCGATCGAAACAAGTTATATTCTTCATTTTATATCGTTTCATAGCGTTCGAATAATCATTATGAGACATTATATTCCTGTAAACAAGATTTCGTCAAAAAACATTTGCAACTGTACGCAATTCTCACAGCTTACGAAAATTGATAAAAATGGCCGATTTTGAAGGGTTTTTTTTTTGGTAAAGGGTAAGTATATATATAAATGGTGTGTAAATCAATACAAAGGTATGACTACATCAAAATATGTAGCCATCTAGCATCTTTCGCACTAATAGAATGTTTAATTTTACACATGATTCTATGTCTAACATCCATCTTAATCAACTTAACAGCACAAATTGGTTGTTGCACAACTCCTTCAATTCTGCAGACATTTCGTTGTCGCCAAATTTGATAGATTGCAGCATTGAAAATCGCGCGCAAAATGTTGCACTGTAGTTTCGTTCCTCTCACACGAGATCCCTCATTCAGTTCTCTTCTTAATCGTTTCTTCACCCAATCACTCAAAAGATCAATAACACGGGAACTCCAATCACACCTAAAAAAATAAGTGTTCCAAGCTCTCCTCCTGTGCTTCACACAGATAGCAACGATCGGAATCAACAACTCCGATCCTCATAAGTTTCTTCCTCGTGTTTAAAACCCCCTTAAACACAAGCAATGCAATAAAGCTATGCTTAGGGATGCTCCGAGCACTCCACACAACCCGAGCCCACGAGACACTCGGTCTAAGAGCTCTAAGCTCCTCGTAGGCCTTCGAAATAGAATAGCGAGGCATCGAACCATGCCACACTCCATTCGCATACATAGATTTGATTTTCTCCTTCGCCTGAAAAATCTTCTTCCACGCCCATGTGACATCAGTGTTCGGCTGATAGTCACACCATACGGTCCCCTTCAAGTAGATGCTATTAACCCACCTAACCCATAATCGGTCCGGTTGGTCAAACACCCACGACGCTAGTTTTGCAACCGCAACCTCGTTTCAAGTAGAGAGCTCTCTAAGGCCCAGTCCTCCTTCCTTCTTAGGGCAACAAATTTTTTCCCAACTTACTAAAGCACGTTTAGTCCCTTCCACACCACCATCCCATAGGAAATTGCGACAGAGAGCACCAATCCGAGCCATTACATATTTTAAGATAATAAAAACCATACCCCAATAATTATGAAGCTGGGATAACACAGCCTGAACCAAAGTCAACTTCCCCGCATAGGAGAGTTTCCGAGCACCAATACTAGAAATTCTCGAGACAATGAGAGAAAGCAGTTTTTCACAATCATTCTTTCCTAAACAAGTACTTTGGCTAGGTAAGCCAAGATACCGAAAAGGCAACGTACCTTCCACACATCCGTAAAATTGCAAAATAGCAGCTTTCCTGTCCTCATCGACTCGTGCAAAATAAGCGTGAGATTTACCAACACTTATACTCAGTCCCGAAGCTCTACTAAAAGAGGCAAAGGCACGCCAATGGACCTCCATCGACTCCTTTTCCCCTTTGCAAAACAGAAGCAAATCATCATCAAAGAGCAAATGAGTAAGCTTCATCGGGCCACATTTAGGATGATATTTGAAATTCTTATCCATCTCGCCATGAGTCAGAACTCGAGAAAAGTATTCCATGCAGATCGTAAAAAGTAACGGAGACATTGGATCACCTTGTCTAAGTCCCCTTTTCCCTCTGAAAAACCCGAAATTATCCTCATTTGCACAAAGCGAATACGAGACCGATGTAACACACTCCATAATCAGCCTGCGAAAATGATCAGGAAACTCTAGCGCACTCAGCATTTGGTCCACGAAACTTCATTCTACACTGTCATACACCTTATGAATATCAACTTTAAACAAGCATCGAGGCGATATATGCCTCCTCCTATATAACTTGACCAGATCCTGACATATAAGCACATTCTCAACAATACTTCTCCCCTCAATAAATCCCCCTTGGGTAGGCGAGATAATATGAGGCAAAACCCGGCCTAGTCTCGCACAAATAATTTTGACAATACATTTATACAAGACATTACAACATGCAATCGGTCGGAATTCTTTAACATTTTGCGGCCTATTTACCTTAGGGATTAACGTGATATTAGCTCAGTTTATCTGTTTTAGAAGCTTACCCGAGATAAAAAAAATCTTGGACGGCTTTCACAGTGTCTTCTCCGATAATGTCCCACGAATCAATAAAAAATTGACTCGAGAAGCCATCCGGACCCGGTGCTTTATCCCGAGGAATGCTAAACAGACTCTTTTGACTTCATCCTCGGTCACAATCGCATTCAGCCAATATCTATGTTCATCGGTGCATAATTTGCCCCTTTGAACAATGCCCAGATTAATTGGCTCCACACTTCGAGTATCTCCCAAAAGCGATTCATAATAACGCAAGAAACCCACCTCGATTTCAGCCTTATTTGTGCAGTTGTTCCCATCCGCATCCACGATCTTGACAATGGCATTATGAGCTCTTCTCGCCCTCAACATGCCATGAAAGAAAGCTGAGTTTACATCTCCATCTTTGACCCATCTTTGTTTCGCTTTTTGGCTCCAAAATTCTTGGCAACCTGTAAATTGCGCACCAGCTCGTTCTGCACACTTTCAGCCTGCATAAGCGAACTACTGCTGTCAGTTCTCAGCCGGACCTGCAACTCCTCCAGCTTGAAGCGATTTTCGATGTCAGAATAGCATCTGCTAGCTATTCAACTCCTTCAGCGGTCTTTTCAGGCTTTGCAGCTTCGAAACCACCTTAAACATCTCAGCACCCGTAATCATTTCACCCCAAGCCTTTGAGACAAGGTCCTTAAACTCGAGTGCATTACTCCACATATTCATATACTTGAATCCACGATTCTTTCGAGCCGGGGGCTGCTCAAGTTGAACTATGCAAGGGCAATGGTCAAACGCGCCCTCCGGCAAAAAATTCGCAAATCCATTCGGGAATACCCGACCCATTTCGTCATTCACCAAACAACGGTCGATGCGGCTATACACCTGTCTTTCAGCAATTTTATGCTTATTATTCCACGTGAACCAAGATCCACTAGCCTTAAAGTCACTCACCTCGTAGTTGGACAAGCAATCTCGGAATTGAATCATATCCTCATCCACAGATATACCTCCAAGCCGTTCTCTAGCTTCGATAACACAATTAAAGTCACCCAAGATTATTCACGGCCCCATCGACGCATAGGATTCAAGCCTACGCCAGAGCTCAACCCTCTCCGAGGCGGCGTTAAATGCATACACAAAAGTAAGCAAATACTGATTTTGAAGGTTATTATCCACGTATTTTCGGCCTTTTGGGTCCCGAAATAAAAATGGATCCATAATCGCGCTGCACAAAGTACTCATCAAATATAGTGTCCCGGTATATTTTGAGAGTCATTTCGTTTCATATAAAGACTTTTAAATGCCCTAAGAGTGCCATTAGAGATTGTGTCGGAATCCGTCGAAACAAGTTATATACTCCATTTATATCATATATCATATCCACGTATTTTCGACCTTTTGAGTCCCGAAATGAAATGGATCCATAATCGCGCTGAATAAACTACTCATCAAATATAATGTCCCGGTATATTTTGAGAGTCATTTGGTTTCATATAGAGACCATTAAAAGCCAAAAAATTGCCTTCGAGATGAGTCGAAATCGGTCGAAACAAGTTATATATTCCATTTTATATCGTGTCACAGCATTCGAATAATCAATATGTATGAAACAATAATATTCCTATAAACAAGTTTCGTCAAAAAACATTTTAGAATTTACGCAATGATCATAGCTTACAAAATTTGATAAAACGATCGATTTTAAAGGTTATTATCCACGTATTTTCGGCCTTTTGGGTCCGAAATAAAATGAATTCATATTCGCGCTGCACAAAGTACTCATCAAATATAATGTCCCGGTATATTTTGAGAGTCATTTCGTTTCATATAAAGACTTTTAAATGCCCTAAGAGTGCCATTAGAGATGTGTTGGAATCCGTCAAAACAAGTTATATTTGCAAATTTACGCAATTCTCACCGCTTACAAAAATTGGTAAAAACGACCGATTTTGAAGGTTTATTCACGTATTTTTGGTCTTTTGGATTCCGAAATAAAATAGCTCCATATTCGTGATTATGAAACTCCTCACCAAATAAAATTCTCCAGTGTATTTTGAGAGTCATTTCGATTCATATAGAGAGTTTTAAATGTCGTAAGAGTATTTCAAGATATGTCGGAATCGGTCAAAACAAGTTCTCTACCCCACTTTAAATCGTGCTAGAAGGTAGGAGTAATCATTACTCGTTAAACATTCTATTCCTATCGAGAATAATTTTCTGTAAAAACACAGGAGTACATGCTATTAAAAAAAATCACATCTTTCGAAAATAGCATAAAACGAAAGATTTTCAGAGTTATTATCTATGTCTTTTTGATCTTTTGGACACCGAAATAAAATGTGTTCATATTCGCGCTTAAGAAACTCCTCACAAAATAAAATGAATCGGGAGTAAAATTGTTAGATTTCTTAGCAATTAGAGGATTATACCACCAGTTGTACATAGTTCTATGTACAACTGATTTTAAGATTTTGAGCTTTATCACAAAGATTTCGAGTTTTGCTGTAAACTTTCTGAGCTTTAATGTAAAGTTGTCGAGCTAATTCACATAAATGTTCAAGCTCAAAAACTTACAACTCAGCTCAGAAACTTTTATAAGCTCAATAAATATACACAAAAGCTCGACAAATTTGCCTTGTTTGTACAATGCTATTGTACAACAAGGTGTATAATCCTATTTTCCATTTCTTAGAATAACCCAGAACGTATTTTTCTCTATATTAGCACTAGAATAACCCCAAATGAAATTGTTACGGTTATGACTGGATTAGTTAACCAGAACAATATCGGTGACTTAATTTCATATTTCACCACTCTCTTCATTATTGTCAGTAGCATTTAATCACTTTCAGACTGTCAATTCATCGAATCGAAAAAATGAGTTAGGTTACCTAATGTAGCTGGTTAAAAAGTTATCAATACTATTCCGGGTTAACTAATCCAATGATACGTATTTTATAGTGGGTGACACAATACTACAATGTTTCTTTTTTTTTTGGAGTTCTACAGTGTATTTTAAGCATTATACATGCAACAAATACCATATTTTAGAGTTGAAGGGAGTAGTTAAGGTGGTTTATTGTTAAAAAATACTTCTTTCGTCAGAACGAATTCTTTGCCTTTTTCATATTGGGTCGTCTCAATTAATTCTTTGTGTTTCTATTTTAAGAATATTTTTTATATGTAATTTGTCTCTCCTCGTGAATTTGACTCTACATGTCATCTCATCATTAGACCTCTTCGCTTTGTGTCAAAAGTAAAGACAGAACTCATTGAGAGTACGGGACGGAGGGAGTAGTAACCATTTTGCAAGGAGTATTAAAACCCTTTAACTAGTTTGACTAACGTCTAACGTACAGTAATTTCATTTTCTATGAAAATAACCAATAAACCCTCTTTTGTTTTGTTGCATATGACCCCTTGTATCAATCAGGGTTACAGTCGATCCAAACCGGATCGGGTCAATACTAGGGTCAAAACAATTCGGACCCAACCCCATCAGGTCATACTAGGGTCAAACAATTCGGATCACAGATATCTGGCTAGATTATTTGGCTCGGGTAAGCTGCCATGTCTACGCACATTCATAATTTCATAGACCTTAGACACATACTCCCTCTATCTCGATCATCAGTTTACTTATTCCAGTTTAGGGCGTCCTCAATTGTTTACCTTTCTATATTAGGAAAAAATTTAATGAATAATTTGATCATTCACATTCATTAAGGTTTATTTGGCATCCACTAACAACCACCTTAAACAATCCTCTCCGCTTTCCTTATCTCCATGCCAAAAACAAAGTTAAACAAATGATCGGGATAAACAGAGTACTCCACATAAAGCTTAAAAGATTAATTCATTGGGTCTCAAAATTTGTTTTCTGTTGAAATTTTTGTGCGGGAATGACGAGAATGTGAGAATTTGGATTTAAAGGGATACAAGTATAAATATCAAATTGGTTTCAATGTTTTCAACACTAGCTAAAACACCAACTGCCCCTTAGCAGGAATAAAAGCTCAAAAAAACAAAGAGAACTGCCGAAATCAATATGTACGACCTAATACCTGATCCTCCAGCTTCAGTCATGTGATAACTTCACCTCTAACTTGAGTAAAACCTGTATACGGAAACTCCAAAAGAGATCCATCATTATTCACACTACAACGCATCTATCGCTAACCTAAAAATCGTCAAAAAAAACCCGGACTTAGTAGGAAAGAAATCCAACATGTGTCCTTTAGGCTTTAATACCCTCAAGTCGAATGCACGGTTATGTAGAGTCTAGCATAAGCAACTTCAACATCTCCTTGAAATGGAGATCGAACTGTTCCTTAAGTATTGCACACCATATGATGCTGTGGAAGCAACTGTTGTTGAAGCCACCAACCAGCTGCAAAATATTACAAGTAACAAAGTATTTAACTCCGCTCTACACCTGATACCTATGTTATACCAAGTGTTGGCGACATTTTTGTATAAGAGTTTTATGTTTTTTTTGTTTACACTGGAGTGCTATTTTGGGCTATTGTGCTATAATGCCAGAGTGTCACACATACAAACTTAGGTGGAGTGTTGAAACTAAGATAGCCTGACCCCAAATCAAAACAGATAGTACTCTGTAATATAAAAATACATATGAAGGAAATCTCGCGATGTACCTCAAGTAGGTTATGTATGCCTGAGATTCCAACGTTCCGAATTCAGGTTGCAGGAGAGCAGCAGCAACTAAGATGAGTTGGAAAACCGTATTTACCTACTCAGATTCAGCCAAGAAATGAAACTCAATTAATTGAGTCAGATGTGTACAAGTTATCATCTTGTTCTGCCTCTATTGCTTCTTTCACTATCTTAGTAGTATCTTGTTTACTTTCTTTTGCTCTTTTAGGTTAAAGAATGTCATATTGATGGATCTATACGATGATTCAAATTAGTCAATTTCATGTCCTTCGGAATTCCTAAGGCTACTTGTAAGCCTTTGCACGGATTCTTTGGAAGTCTAAATGTTTCTCTGAGTTGACTGCTCACTCAGACTGGTAAAAAAATATCTTAACTCCAAATTAGTTGGCCCAGAGACAACATATTTGCTGCCTATTTTACTTCCCTAAAAATCTGAAGTTAAGAATTCAGAAGAGTCACCTTGCTGATAAATAAAGGCTCCACCTTTTCAGGATGAGTTCCATCAAGGTTGAAAAAGTCGTACCAGCTATTCCACTGGAAAAAAAACTATTGGTTATTAAACAGAAAACACAGGAGATTAACCAGGCTCAATTGTGATACAAACCTGCCAACTTAAGCTACTAGCTCTCTTGTAAACAGCACCACCAACAAGCATTACATCACGGAGCACAACCAGTCCAACAAGTCCAGCTTCACATTTCAGAAAAAGCTTCAAATTTGTGTCAACAAAATATATAAGTATAACGGGTTGTACTACAGACTGATGGATGCAAGTGAAAATACGTAATAAACAAACATTTCCATAAATTCAAGGTCATGTACACGAGAGTAACACTGATTCAAGATTATTTGGATCATTAAACACAAACAGTTTAGAAGCGTCAAATGGGTTACAGGATTTGCTTACGAATCATGAATTGTTAAGAACGGATTCTATCATATACCCTACTGAAAGTAGAAATACCACATTCCATAAGACCGACCACGAATCTTGAATCGGCAAAAACGTGTTCATATCGACTCCGGTAACAATGTGAAAAACCAAGAGAAAGTACAAGTGAAAGGATTTAAAGAAAGTAAACAAAGCAAAGAGCAAAATAGGGTCGTAAGAGGAGAAAAAAAAAAGAGAAAGGGGGCAAGTGCAGAGTGAAAACATAATTATACAGACATAAAGATCAGCAATTGATAAAACTACCCCGTCTTATCTTCAATAAAAGAGGCTCATATATATATATATATGAGCAACGACAAGCAAATCCACGAAAAAACAATCATAGAATCACCACCATGCCCAACGCACCTTATAGACAAGGAAACTTTGTGATAGCCATGACAAATGCATCTTATAAACAAGAGACTGATATTTGCATAGTAGTGAGCATCACTAGTTGCGAGTCATGCATAATGCACCTTGTAGAGCAGGAAATTCTATGATAGCCATGCCTACTGCACCTTAAAAACAAGAGAATCACATTTGCATAAAGTACCCACACGTGAGCATCGCTAGTTGTGACTGTGAGTCATGTACAAATTGTGCTTAAGGAGCGCTGAGGAATTCTGGCTAATGCCTCCAGAAGATTTCCGCATATGTGCACCACAGTGACACTTTCCTTTCCTTTTGAAAATTAAAACTCACCTTTAGTCTAGCAAGAGACAAAGTACGGAGAAAACCAAAGAGCTGAGATACATGTGTATTCAAAAGAAAGCAGCATTTTATAAACAAAGCGAGCATGTCACTTCAAAATCAAGTTGATGTTGTATTTCTTACTAACGACCTTTGTCTAACTAAATATTATTGCATAACAAAGGAGCAGAATGTCAACAGAAACAACAAATGGCTACAAAACGGGAGTGAGAGAAGGGGGAAAAAACAGACACTCCTTTTCTTAACCGACGTATAGATACTTACGGTGTAGAAGATTATTTTCCACCATTGCCACAGCAACACACCCAACCAGAACCTGCATCATGGGGAAAGTAATATTACCAAATCTCTCATAAAACATTAGAACTCTTGCAAAAAAATCCAGTCTGTCTTTTTTGAAAGAAGGAAAATATGAAAGAGGGTAACACACTACAAGCTGTCTCATTTACCTTATCTGCAAGAGGATCTAAGTAGGAGCCAACAACAGAATTAATGCCCATCCTCCTCGCAAGGTATCCATCTAGCTACATTAATAAATAATATAACATAAAAATAAATAAATTGGATTACCGTCACAATAACTTTATAAAAGGAAGACACTGTGGATGATTCCTCACCCAGTCACTGGCACCAGATACTGCAAGCCCTACAAATGCAGGAAGATACCATTCATTAACAATCATCCTGCATCAAGCAATTGAAATAAATTTAGAGATTTCTCTAAATAAAAACATCCGGCCATAACCATTTGGAGATACATGGAGACGAAGAAATTCGACGAATGAGATAAATCAAACTACTGGCCTTATCCAGTGTATCCAAGATGTAGGCATTTAGCCATTTATCAGAAATTAGAAAATTACAAGATAATCCACTGTTAAAGATCAACTTACAGACATGCTACCAAAAATCTCTAACAAAAAAAATGCAAAACTTGAGAGATTTCTGCCAGCACCAGTAGTTCACAAACAAGCACCAATGGATCCATCAAAAACAATGAAACCCCCTAAGAAAGCGCCTAAACCAATGTACAGTAAAATAAAATAAAATAAAATAAAATTAGCTAGCTTAGTTGACAATTTCTCATCCTAAATAATGCCTTTTACCCCACATACACGAGGAACAAGTTACAATAGATGTGATCACCATCTAATGTACAATCTCAAGTATAATCTGATGTACTCCCTAGTGGCACCAGAGACAAACAAAGGCACAAGGTGAAATACAACGAATGTTAGCTGGCTTAGCCTTAAGGTTTAGGCCTTGTTCTTTTAGACTTCTTTTTTGCTCACTTTAGCACGAGGTTCATTTTGTCTTTGCTACTTAAGCCCAGCCACTCAGTGTGGCTCACTTTGGTTCAGCTCAGCCCGGCCTACTTAGTCCCAAAGTAGGCCCAAGTACGGCAGACATCACCCCACCAATACAACCAAAAAGTAGGATAGAAGTTAACGTCAAATTAGCTTAGCCGATAAAGTCAAATCGGAAATACGTAAACCATACCACAAAACTGTAACCATTAGATGATAATCACCACTGTTCCTTGTGAATATCCGTGGAAAGATACATACATTACCCTAAAATGATATTTAATGAATACTGTATAACCTAGGTTAGCAGTTAAGTCCAGTACATATTGTACAGTACACGTTAGCACATCAAGAATGGCATGCTATAAATGTGAATGCGAATGCCAATCAACTTAGCCCGTAAAGTCTAGTTGCCGGCAAGAGCAGAGTCCACAGGTTAAAACTTAGGAGAAACTCCCAACCGTCTCAGGTTCAACCCGTCCGAGAGGGATCCTGTGGATCCATATCGCCTGAGGCTATGGCTTTACGACTTCGCTACCCTCGTATAAACCGTAAAAAAAGTGGCTTATTTGCAGGCTACTGCGGCTGCCGGGGGCACAACTAAGGTAGATCATTTCATCGTCAAAAAAACTAGTCTAATCTCGAAATGTACCTTAATAAACACTGCACAAATGTAACGACGAGCTAGAATTTGCAAAAGAGAAACGAATGTAAGCTAGCTTACCAGCCAAGGATAGGACCGGAAACCATACGACTAACGGACACGAAATTGGGCCAGTTAACAAAACTCTCTGCAAAATGACCATCTCCGTTTGAAACTTTTGAGTCGCTCTTCTTTCCAGCAGTGCGAAACCCTAATTTGATCGGAATGCTCAATTTCGTCCTCTCGAGGAAACGCAAAGCGTCCAGATTCCGGCGCGAGGGCAAGACGACATCGTATTGGACGAGCGTA
Source organism: Agrostemma githago (assembly GCA_958450325.1). Taxonomy (NCBI): domain Eukaryota; kingdom Viridiplantae; phylum Streptophyta; class Magnoliopsida; order Caryophyllales; family Caryophyllaceae; genus Agrostemma; species Agrostemma githago. Next base: position 71,059,972 of record OY288247.1, on the reverse strand, counting down.
GGCGTGGCAGACTGCAAGAGCTGCCATGGCGGAGAGGAGAAGAAGAGGGGTCCACTGTAGGAGAAAGAGAATGGGGTGACGTCAGTGGATGGAGGAGTGGAGGAAGGAGAGAGAAAGGGGGTGCGTTGTGAAAGGAGAGAGAATTGGCGCGGCGGTTTGAAAAAAGTGGTGGTGGTTGATCTGGGGGATTTTAGGATTCGTTGAAGGCAACGGAAGATCGCCATTGTTAGGTTTTTTAGGTATGAGGTGAGATTGATTGAATTTTAATTGATTTAAACGATTTGGGGGAAAAAAGGAGATGATAGTTTGATACTCCGTAGTAAAAGTAGGGAGGTTTTAGTCAGGGGTTTTGACCTTTGATGACTCAGGGCGTCTGGCTATTGACGTGTATCATGTTTCACTTGCGTGCTTCATCGTCCATACGTCGACTCATCGAGAAGATGTTAGGTCCTACTCGTCCGTTACAACCATTTGTATACATTTGGTTTTTAATTCTATTTATAAGTGATGAGAATCTTCAATGTAACTTCTAATATATAAGATAAAATACGTCTAATAAAATACATTATGAATATCAAATTTTTATAATTTTTAGTAACACGTAACTAAAGATATAGAAAAAAAAAAACGAGTATCGACGTACGTGCATAAAACAAACGTATACAAATTGTTGGAATGGAGGGAGTATATTATAGTCATACGATCTCATAATATTCGTAATGTATCTACTTTTTTTTTTTTTTACTTAATGAAATTACACCTACTATATTCCCCCCCTCTGCGGCTACAACAACAAAATTATGAGCGGTAAAAGGAGCTCTAACTCGGGTAAAAGGAGCGGTAATAGCCTAATAGGAATGTATTTAATATGCGGGTAGGCGGGCCGGGGAGATGGGATTTGTGCGTTTGAGAGAGATCAAATTGGATAAAGCGATCTTGGAGGGGATCGAAAGATATAGTAGTGTCCCGATGCTTGATGGTGTCAACAAGCGAATGATAGATCGCATAATTGAGTCCATGGAGAACCTTGACAACAATGTCTTCATTGTCCATACCATAGGCTTCCCGAGATTGGCGAACTCAATATTGATGCAAGAACAGATGGGTTGTATATAGTCAGTGGCGGAGATATTGTATATCTTAATGGAGTTGAGACGGTCTTTGATTTGCATGATATGGCCACAACATTGATTGGCGTAGGTAGGCTTGAGATTGGCACAAATCTCAGCAGTAGAGGTCATGCAAGAGTGCAAGAATGGTATGATACTAGAAGATATTGTACTGCGGAGAGCACCACTGAGGAGGACATCTTGACGAAGCCATGTCCCGTGAGCCGGATTGGGGGTGACGGATTTCACGTCTTTGTCAAGTGATTCGACCGTGGCCGTGGCCGTAATACCCTATTCAATATATATAATTAAAACATATTTCATACGGTAATAAAATATTTTTCATACGGTATAAAATATATATTTCATACGGGCATCAAAACTAGATATATTTCATACGGTGGAATTATATATATTGATGGATAGATTAGGTAATAAAATATATTTCTCCTTCTCCTCTAAAAAAACTCTAACTTTCCTCCTCCATCCGAGGCCTCCGTCGATAATTAATCGATGGTAAGTCCCAAAAATTGTTTAATTTTCAATACTTGATAATCAAATCTTCTTCAATAAAAATCTCTCTTTTATAAGAGTTGTTTTTTCGTCCTTTATTTCAAGGTTTTTTGTGTCCTTTAATTCGAGGTTTCAGTCCTTTACATTAGTATAGGGCTTAAATTTCAAGAAATATGTGCAAGATCATGAAAGCAATGAAATTTCTACGTATGGTGATACAATTGAGGTCAGATCTCGGTCTAGTATTTGTCAAAATAGAAAAAGTTCATCATTTTGGAGACTATTTCATCAGATCTATAGATTCCTTCGCGAAAGTCGTCAATAAACAGCGATATATAGAAGGCGATGCAGAAGCGTTTTATTCTAATAGTGATCTTTGTCTCAGAGGCGTTCTTTATTTATTTTTTACAAATCTGTATTCAGTTCAATTTGACATCGTTTGTAGATGTCGGATGACTTATTAATGATATTGATCTTCACTTCAAAAAAGGTAATAAAATATATTTCATACGATATAAAATACCGTGTATCCGGTAATCATTGAAATGTAATATACGTAGGACCTCTAATTACCGGGAAATGCAATATTCCATGAATTGCATTTTCAGGGAGTTTGTTGTCTATTTCATGGGAATTGTCACTTTCCAAGTAATTTCAATTCCTTTCATAATGGGAAAGTTACCCACCAAGACCCTTTGTGTATATACAATTTTCCTCTTGAACTCATTTCTCCCTGTAAACCAAAGAACCTTTTTGTGATTCCATGAAATTCAAATTCATGTGAATTTAAATTCTTAGTAACTTCATTTTTCCATGGCAAACCAAATGAGCACGTAGTATATTAGACTAAATATTATGTATAATTAGATGAAAAATAATTTAATAAAGAAAACAATTATGTAGTAGCAGGCTATTAAAAAAACACTTTCGCTTCTCGTCGTCCATAATTTTACTTAGCGTTGTCCGTATTTTACCTAATATACCCATTTTACCCTTTCTTTAACTCTTTTTACCTAATTCTCTTTAACTCATTCAAATAAAATTACATTCCAACCACAATTAAACCGCTTATGCTCAATCCGACTCCAACTAAAATATTAGTAAATAGTAACTTAAATTACGATACTACAATATCGATTATAATTCCTAATGTGCATGTTTGACAAAACAATTCAACATATACTTACGGAAAATACTAATAAACAAACAAAAATACACATAAAATCGAATAAAAAACTCAGATACTTAGAAATTCTAAAACTCAACCTGGCTCAGTCTTAACTGTTCTAAGTCTGTCCCCAGGCTGAGACATAAAAATTCTAAGACTCAACCTGGGCTCAGTCTTAGCTGTTCTAAGACTGTCCTCAGGCTGAGACATAGAAATTCTAAGACTCAACCTGGGCTCAGTCTTAGCTGTTCTAAGACTGTCCCCAGGCTGAGACTTTGAAATTCTAAGACTGAACGTGGGCTCAGTCTTAGATGTTCTATGACTGTCCCCAGGCCGAGACTTAGAAATTCTAAAACTCAACTCTAGACCTGGCAAAACCCGATCCGACTCGACAAAACCGATCCGGCTCACCCGAGATCGGACCCGTTCGACAATCGACAATACTGAAATATCTTAGTGACCGAAACCGACCTGGTTTGATTTGACTCAATCCGATACCTGATTATATCCGATAACCGATAAATTTTGAATTCGGTAACAACCGAGTCGGTTAAACTCGACAAGAAAATACCCGACCCAAATCTGACTCGAATAACCGAAAATTACCCAAAATACACATACCCGAAAATACCCGATCCAAATCCAACTAAAGTAATAAAAAAATTATCCAAAAAATAAGTAACCATATAACCAATCAAGTGAGCCATAGTGAATTTCTATGTACAGAGTACAAGTAAAATAGATTCATACTTCATTAATTGAAGACATGCAAGTTGGAAGTTAAATATATAAACATGGGAACATGGGGGTGAATGTGGGATTGTCATGTTTGGTATACATAGTAACTAACAGGCGGCTCGTATGATTCCGTATGTTTTATAACATGGAGTATAAAGTTTACTTGCATGGAGTTATACGAAACAAATAATTTATTATATGTGTATACGAAGTATTTTTATTTGATATCGGGTTAACTCGGTTAAGATTAATTTGAATTTCGTGTTCATTTGACATAAACTACTACTACATGACATATTATCCGATCGAACCCGTTCCTAAAACAACCACAACCCGACCAAGACTTAGCCGTTCTAACCCGATACCCGTAAAATATCATGACTCGAAACTATCCGACTGAATCCGAATCGACCTGCTAATTCAAATGAGCCGAAAAAATCCGATATTTTTGGTAATCCGAACCTGAGACAGCTCGACTCGAACCCGATCCGCCCCATCCGATTGCCACCTCTACTCAACTCGGTCTCGTAATTTCGCTAGTTATTCCGGGTACGAGCTTTTACGATTAATACCTGGGCCGAATTCTTTCACGTCTAATACGAAAAATAATACAAATCATAATTGCGTTCACGATGACAAAAATAACGAGACTAACCTCGATAACGTCGTCGTCCGAATTATTTTCGTTATAGGGCAAATTCAAATCAAAACGAAAACTATTTTCCGCGTTCGACATGTCCGGGTTAATCGACGAATAATCAAAAAATATAAGCGTTTTATTAATTCGACAGTAAAGTGTTGTTGTTGTCCAAGTTGTAATTAGAATGATGTTATAAAATATAAATAGTAGGGTAAATTAGGTTAATAAGTAGTTGAGTTAAATTAGGTTAGTAACTTTAAAAAGGACAAATTGGTAATTTACTCATAAATTATGGACGACACTAAGTAAATAGACGGACGACGTTAAGTAGCCCCTAAAAAAATAGATATTATGGTATATAATTTTCTTATGTAGTAAAAATACAAGTATAAAGTCAGTGTGTACATGTACAATTATTTACAATAGAAAAAGTATATAAATATTTTGAAATTTTGATTTGAATATAGAAAAAACAAAATCAAATAATAAAATATTTTTTAAACTAATATGGAGTAAGATATTATGTTATCTTCCAATTTGTTTATCAAATCATTAACTATCTAAATATACAAGGAGATATATTTTAATCGTAAGTATTGGTTTCATGATATAAACAAACTTTTTATTTAATTATCATGAAAAAATTTAGGGAAAATTTACTCCGTAGTAATTAACTTTGTAACAACAATTACTCGATTAAAAATAGTAAATCATCACCATTTCCTTATTTAACTGTCGTAAAACTTCCTATCGTCGATTGTATGCGGTCAGTGTAATTAAAGTTGCTATGATAAGTCATTTTTATAGGCACTATCGTTTTTTCTAACGTGTATTCACCTGACACATGTTAATAAGCTAATTAAATTGAGAATCAAATTAAATTGTACTCGTAATGTTAACTTATACACGTATTTACCTAGACAATATCAATATGATTCTTAGTTTCTTAATACTCTATAAACGCTTATTAACGTGTGCGTGCAGAAAAACCGTTATCCAAATGACCTTGGTTGCACTAATTAGTAGTCCGTACTCCGTAATTAGTAATTAGAAAGTGACAGATTTTTGCCAGCCAACCAACCAATATTAAGAAAAAAAGATGAAGTAATTAAATGGTATTAATTCCCTTCTGGCCTTTCATGGTACACAAGTCAACTTAACCCATTTTTTAAAAATATAATTTTAGAATTTAGCATTTGTTTTTGTCAAGGTAATGTCCAATATGGATCGTGCACCCAATAAATAGGTGATGATTGTAACCAAGAAAAAAACTGCAGGCATGAAATTCACAATTATATTTAGGGGGGAAAAGAGGGGCTATATTTAGAACGAGTGGTTTGTGATGAATGGTGCTAAAAGAGGCAAATTATTAGTGTTGGGATAGAGGAGATTGGTGCTTTTTTGAGGAGGGGGGAGAGGCCTTAACTACAGAGAAGATCATGACATTCCTTTCTTGCTGCAGGGCTGATATTCACGAAGACGAGGAGTGGGGTCGTCATATCAGCCCTGCTGTACCACCTCACGGTAGTAGAAGGACGACCACCACCACCACCATCAGGAAGATGAAGACCAAGTCCATCAGGGACTACAACAACAACAACGACAACAACAAGGTCACCACCATTACCACCGTCGTCAAGACCCTCTCTTTGAGGTCCGCTGCCAAAGGTATGATTGCATTGCATGGTATAGAATTCCATGTACGTACGATTTGTGCCATACATTGTTATCCATCTGATTTTGTGTATTGCATGAAAAAACAGGAAAGAGGAAGCAAATTATCGAGGAAGTTGAGAAGTCTGTGACGTCGCTCACAGGGCAGAAGATCACAGCTCAAGTTTTCACCTTCCGGCAAATGGCTGCTGCTACCAATAACTTCAGCATTGATAATCTTGTCGGTGAAGGCGGGTTTGGAAGGGTATACAAAGGCTACATTCCCGGTGTAGATAAGGTATATAATATTATATTCTTCACTTGTTTTTTTTATTTTTTGTTTCTCATTAACTCATGTTTCTGATCATTTGTTTGCTTTTGTGTGCATGATCGATCAGCTTGTGGCAATTAAGCAGCTTGATAAAAATGGACTGCAAGGGAACAGAGAATTCCTGTCCGAAGTATTCATGTTGAGCCTCGTTGAGCATCCAAATCTTGTCAATTTGATTGGATATTGTGCCGATGGTGATCAACGAATCTTAGTCTACGAATACATGGCGAATGGATCCTTGGAAGATCACCTCCTAGGTAAAATCTGAAAACAAAAACCTGTATCGAGTTACTATATTCAAATCAGTGCAGACGAACAAATAATGATGCAATTTGTAGATCTGCCACCAAACAAGGAGCCCATGGACTGGCATACGAGGATGAAGATAGCAGAAGGAGCCGCAAAAGGGCTTGAGTATTTGCACGAGACTAACAACCCACCCGTTATATACCGCGACTTCAAATCATCAAACATCTTACTTGATGAGGAGTTCAACCCTAAGCTCTCTGATTTCGGCCTTGCAAAGATCGGTCCAACCGGGGACAAGGATCATGTGTCCACTAGAGTGATGGGGACCTACGGGTACTGTGCACCTGAGTACGCAATGACCGGTAAACTCACCACTAAATCAGACGTCTACAGCTTTGGAGTCGTCTTCCTTGAGCTTATTTCTGGAAGAAGATCTATTGATACCACCAAACCCACTGCAGAGCAGAACCTGGTCACCTGGGTAAGTCCATGCTTCCATTCCACATTTTCTGACTGAATTTAAATGAAAGAGGTATAATGTCTAAGACAAACTAAAATTCATGAGGCTATACTTAACTTAATACAGAATAAGGATGAACATTATTGGTCCGAGTTGAAAATAAGTTGGGAAGAACAGGTTGATTTGGGATGGATTGGTTATGTGCTAGGTCGATTTCAGTTACATTATTTTGGGTTTGGGCCTGTCTCAAATGAGACGGGTTGCTGGTCGAGTCTTCCTACAAGACTATGGACATTTTAGATCATGTTTTGTAGGTCTTCAGAACTTGTCATTTCCTGTCAAGTTGGGTTAATCCGGATTGGCTCTACAATGAGTCCTTTTGGCTTTCTTTCAGTCTCAGATCAGAGCAGGTTGTTCGGTTTACGTACTGATTATGACTACTGGTTTTAATGCTTCAGGCACAGCCACTCTTAAAGGATAGAAGCTTGTACCCTCAATTGGCTGATCCACTGCTAGAAGGCAAATTCCCTGAGAAAGGCCTTAATCAAGCCTTAGCAGTCGCATCTATGTGTCTTCAAGATGAAGCTTGCACTCGGCCTCTAATCAGTGATGTCGTAACTGCACTCGAGTTTCTGGCTAAGCCTACAGATTACAGTCGAAGCCCACGGGGTATGATCGTCGAGACCCACGAGGACGAAGATCCAGATGATGGTGATGAGAAACACAAACATGAGCAAAAGCAAGGATATGTACACACATTAGAAGCAGCAGAAGACCACATGATGTGACGACCCATGTCAAAAACAAACGGCCTCATTCTTATTTCCATGTAAATCTGAGATGGGTAGATGTTTAAAATCCTCGTGTATCTATAAAAACCTAGAATGTGTAGATTTAGCTGAAATTTTCCTTTCTTCTGTGATCAGAAAATCATCCAGCATTATTGAGTTTATTATAGCTGGGGACTTGTACTACGGTTCCATCAGGTTATAAAGAATTTTATGTGAGATATTTACGTTTAAACCAAAGAACGAAATATGCATGCAAGTTTGTGAAAAAAGGACCTCGAAAAGAAAACTTTCTGAGTTCGTCACCGGACCAGATACCTCACATTAATCGATTCTGTCAAAGATGCTCAAAGCAAGTGTTGTATCAGTGAACTGATGGCTGCAGCACTGCCATGTGTATATACATGTATTATACAGGTCAAAGGGAGCTTTCAGCAACTTGAGTTGCAGCCTATTTCTAATGAATTAGTATCATTAAAGATAAAACTGTAATTGATTACCTGTTAAAACCTGTGACTTTCCCTACTTTTCACCACCTAATTTTCAACTGATGTTGTGTTATTAACATCTTTAAAAGTCATAGGCTTCAACATTTGGTGTGGACTAGTAAGTAAAATTGCTAAAAGTCTAAACAATTTGGAGCAACTACTATCACCGATCACAAATTCACAATATAACATCATCCAGAGCTTCTCATTTGAAATGATATTTACATGCAGTAGTAAATTCTATATTTACAACCCTGGAGGACATGATCATCAAGCATTAAATCTTGGGTAAGACCGTCGGTCCTACACTAGGACATCGTGAGTTTTCTTTTAACTGTTGGTTTTCGACTTGAACTATAATCAGGACAGGGTGAGACGATCCTATATCAGGACAGGGTGAGCATGCATCGTTTTGGTGCGAGTTTGCAACATCAAACAATCAAACTTCCGCGCCAGATCGAAGCCTTAGAATCTCACCATGTCATAGAGTATGTAGGACTATCTTACCTAAGATTAAACAAAAAATAAAAAGGACATTACATATATATATTAGATAAAGATGAAGGTCCTGACTCCTCAGTAGTCAGTCCTGAGCCTTTAATCAGTATTGAAATCAGTATGAATATGTGTTTTGAGGCTTCTATAAGTGTAGCCTGGAATGCCACCAAACCTCTTGCTTTCTGAGCAAACTTCCACATCAGAACACATACTTGGCAGAAACCTTCCACTGTTGTTGTTATTACTACTACTGCTACTCTTCCCATTATTGTTACTACTTCTCCTCTTCTTCTTCCAACTCAAGCTCAGAAACGATCCCAAAGTCGGGAATGCAACCGACGTCGTCTTGGAACGACTACTCTTAGAAACTCCATCATATTTCTTAGACTCGGGTTTCCTAGGGTCGTTGATATTGGTTGACGTTTCAGGAGGAGGAGGGGGTTGCAGCTCGAGCCTTCGAAAGTAGTCGATCTCTCTTCTCACAAGTGATCCAATGGTGCCTCTAGTGCCTATGGCTAGTGGAGTTGTGGTGCCCATTTTGTTGGTGATCACTGATGAGTATGTTCGTTACTCTACTATATATATAACATAACATGGTTTAAGTTAAGACACCCATGCCTGCTATGTTTTGGGTGGGAGACTTGTTAATGAAGCACAATGTGAGTGTGAGTGGTAGGAAGATTAGAGATTGCTTTGCTTTGGGCTTGAGGCATCTCTTTTGCTTTATAGACTTGTACATGTAAATATGTGTGTGCTTTATGCAAAGAAGCCATCATATGGATCTACTTCTTTTTCATGTGATGGGGACTTTAGACTAAATAAAATTTATACAAATACTCTCACATTTTTGTTTTTTTATACTGTACCAAACAATTCAGGGAAGTATTGATGCTGACGATACAAAATTCTACTCAAGACTATAAACGAAAGTGAGTAAGGTCTATCATCACCTAAAACATGAACTACCTAGATCCTATCTTAGACCGTATTAAAATTTGTTTTACGCTTACATTTAACGATTTATGATTCGAATAAAGAAGCGCAAAGTCGCAAAAACATTCTATCATCATATTATAAAGCCAAAGCACAAGTCTTTTAACTCCTTGAGAAAAAAGGGATAATGACTTAGCTTGACACTTGTTCATACACAATGTTAAGTTATAAACCCTAACCCTAACCCTCCCTCCAATTAAATTAGGGAACACTTGCAAAATCATACTCCGTGCTATTAAGTTGTATGGTGGTTGGTTTAATAGGTGGAAGAATGATGTAAATTGTACGGGTTTGAGCTGAAGTAAACCCAATTCAATCAAAGTCAATCCAGAATAGTTTTTCCCTGATGCAGGAATGCAGGATCATCAATTTTACAGCCTGTACAAACAACCATCATACTCATTCCACATGTTCCTGGGATTTGAGTAAACTGTACAGTGGATCATAGTAATTTCACGTCAGACCCAACAATCACGCTTCCTTCAACATGTAGGTAGACTAACTACCAAAGATTTCATTGTCCTATCTATGGGCTACAACCCACATTACTCCGACTCTTTTAATTGTCTCACGTACTTATGTCGACACTTGACACTCGGACATGGGAATGACATTTTGACTCTTCACCTTAGCCCCAAAATATGTAAAAATTTCATAGAAATAGTCAAGTTTGACACATGGACGCATAAAAATAGCCGAGTCTAACACTTAGACGTGTAGTATAATAATTCAAACGCTCTTCAACGACACTAAGTTCTCATGACACGACATAATATGAGATAAACGAGCTATTAGATTAAAATATGAAAACAATTTGCAGATGATTAGTACTTCATATCAAACAATTCGACACGCACCCATGTCATATTAGACTTGGGGGGTAGGCACAAGAATAAACTGTAAGAAACTAAGCACCAAAACATGATTATGCAGTTGAATCTTTTCAAGGTAAAAGGTGAAGTCAATGATTAAGGATGTGTTTGTGGATTAGTATAGTAAACCAAAGAAGCATGATTCCTTTGGAAGAGGGGTCCTCTAAAGGTAGCTAGGGGTATGGAGTATACTTTAATGGTCTCTTTTCCCTATTAAATTTGGCATAATGTCCAATATCAATAGTGGGAATGCAAGGGTAGGTCGTTTGAAATGGAAGTCATCAAGTGAAACCACATACAATAATTAACCAAGGATCATACCTGCAATTGATGGTGCTTCAAATCATTTCCCTGCCTTCATTTTTTATTTTGCCTTTTGTACTATAGGAAAAAAAACTCTAAAATGCATGCTGACAGAAGCAGTGTTCTATAATTCTTTTGCAAATTTAATAGTTGCAGTTCTATTCATCGAAACTTCAGATTCAAGTAATACAGCTATACTCATCAACTCAAACGCGTCCAAGGGAACCCGTATTTGATGGTTCACTACTATCTGCAGACGTCTATTTTGGATGACAGTGAATTCTTTTGTTGAAAATTACATTAACAACGAGAGGGTTATTAAGTTCGGAATAATACTGCAATATATAATGGATCAACAACAGGAATCAAATTCCCACAATTGATAATTAATACAAGTTTCGAACCAAGTTGTAATTAAGACTATAATAATTCATTAAAAGATGCTCAAAAGAGTAAAATTGCACTCATCGCATACATTTTCTGCATTCCGGTGTGAGAAAATACACACATTTATATGTAATTGACATAATCACTAATGCACAGCTAGGTACACCACAGTACGTATTACCTATGTCGTATTGCTTCTTTTACCCCTTCAGAGGGTAGAGCTCAACTTAATCCCACTGTACAAATGTTGTAAATCAAGTAATTAAGGCATAACTGGAAGATGGCATGAATACCTTAGCTTCTTATGTGAGGCCAGAGCGATTTGCAGTGCAGAATGCACACTCGCCCCTTCACAGAACAATGACTCGTAAAATTGGCATACAAATTGAGATAGTTCATCCTCTTCATGGTCCCAGAAACCCTTTGACGATTCCGAAGTTTTCTCCATGTCACTATCCTCCCAGTCACTGATAGGACTAGCTGGCTCTGTTTCTTCATCATCGGCTTCTTCCTCTCCAAGTTCAAACTTTCCATTCACTAAGACGCTAAAATCACCGTATTCATGGAAAGTTGATGGTTGCATTTCTGGAGGTTCAATAGACGGGCATATCACAGCTTTGGCACCAGAGTCTAGAAAGGCCTTAATAAATGCCTTAACCAACCCGTATCTTCCAGTACACAACACGATTCGGTCCCTCCAGGCTCCAACCTGGTGCAAAGATACCCATAATAAGAAACTTTCCTGTTTTATGCTATGCGAGGCATGGGCAATTCGTTGTTTTTGTTTTTTTTTTTGAAGAAAACCCAAAAGGGTTGGAATTTCTATTTTAGTGAGACCCAAGTCTGAGCAATTTCCAGTTAAACAAATTACCCAAGTTATATTACAGTCAATTTTCTTTTAAATATGCTTACAGTTTTTAAGCATAATGAAATCCAAAAAAAAATCAACCCTAAATGAAAGATTAAGGTTAAATTCCATAACAAATTTCCAACAGAATATATTACCGAAAGCCCAAGGAACCAAAATGAAATTAAATTAAAACAAGAACATTGAAGTAGAAAATTTCCAACAAATACCATCCAGCGAATATCATCTGCCTGCAGGTGCATGGAAGGGACTGTTCTCCTAAACATATAAGCTCCTATTTCACAATCATCTTCCATAACCTTCATGATAAAAGCAACTTAGCGAAATGAGCCTCAAATTTTCAAAGTAAAATCAATGAAGTGGAAAGAGCAAAAGGCTTACCTGAGTCTGACGCCCTATATACCTATGAACAATGCAACCAATTTGGAAATAAGGCCTGTAAGCCACCAAATCAGCAATTGTTGTAATGGAATTAAGTTTTGAAATCTCCTTTCTACCCCGGGTCGTTGATAACAAACTGAACCGAACACTCTGTAAGAACTTATCTGCGAGGCCCCCAGGTTCAGCAACCACAAACACATCATTCTGCCAACTGCAAAAACATTTGACTGAAATTCTTAGGCTCTTAGCCTCTTAGTTATGGGGTGTGGGGGCCACTGAGGCAACATGTTACTAAGCATTAGGAGATGGTGTTATCTCATTCACATGAGGCCCTTCGTTTTTGCAAACAAAATTGCATTTTCAAAAACAACAAAAAAGGTGTTATAGTGTTGCCCATTTTTGGATTTAAGGGATTTAAGAAACAATACCAAGGAATAATGGGACGGAGAGAAGAACATAGTAATAAGAACAGACGAAGAAATATAGAATTGAGTTCCTTGAAAATGCACCCTTTTTAGCACCTTGTGCAAAAGGTGCACTTGACGGAACCTGCGCGTTTTGGATAGTGCCTCGGTGAGCCTTGAGCTCATGTGCGTAAGAAACACACCTTTCTAAACAAAAGTTAGGCTAGAGAGTATAGATGTCATATAGGTGGCCGATAAGATAGGGGCCATGGAAATGGAGATAAATGAAGATGCCTACCTTAAAATAGCACCGGTGGTGTCACTCTGAAGTGCTAAATGGACGACACCAACTTGTGGTGAATTCTTCAACTTATTAAATAGTGATTGCACAGGTAAAGACAGTTGTCTGGGTCCTAAAGGAGACATCTGAGGTGGAGGGGATGATTTTACAGGTTGATTGCCATCCAAGATTAGAGGGGGGACTAATTCGATTCGACCGGCTCCTTGAGCAATATCTGGACTACACAACAGTGGGCTGGATGGAAAACTTCCGGTGAACATGGGTGAAGCGAATGTGGAGTTAGTTGAGGTAGCAGAGAAAGGCTTCAGGGAACTTGAAATTCCCGACATAGTATCCAATCTTATTCCACTATGGGAACAGAATGTTTCAAGCGACCTGGCATGATGTACAATTCTTCCAGAATCTGGACTATTAGACGCTTCCACGAGAAGTACATTACGCCTCCATCCCAATGAAGGGCTCCTCTCATCTGATGATACAAAAACATCACAGGCTTTAAATGACAAAAATGAATTCTCAGACAACAGAGGGAGGGATAATCAGATGAAAGATGTTAGACTGTTAGGCCTTGAGCTAGATTATCAGAAACAATTTTGAAGTTTAGCCATTTGGGAAATTTTGCCTTAATTACACGTTGTTCAGGAAACCACCTCAAGGCAGTTTCATGTATTTATCGCCGTTGAAGAGTTTTTGAAGTTTCTACCTATCATCAACAAACCAAACAATATTTCTGAAATTATTTTACTATACATTAAAGAAAATTAATCATTTTCAAAGGATATTTATCATTTAGCTTTATAAAATAGCTACTTGAATGTTGTTCCATAATAATATAGAATATAAACGTAAAGGATGGTATTATGCCTAAAGAGAATAATATACTAGCGCTAAAACTCATTATGTACCATTTTCTGATTTTGGCCTTGACAGATGTTGGGATTTTACGTCATTCGAGCTTTCTTCTTGTTGGAATGGCAACATTAGCTTCTCACAAACACTGTGGAAAGCCTCAGAGTTATTTTGGATATATTCCTCCGCAGCAGTTTCCAGCCTTAACCAACCAGCAGGGTCAGTCTCATCAAGGTCCATGTCACAACGGTCATCAACTGTCATACAATGGGCAAAAGTAAGTTTCAATGAGATTTCAGGTTGGATCTATAATAACAAAGATAAGGACCAAGAAAATTTAATTCTCATCGAGAAATTAAAAACTACAGAATATGAAATACTGACCAGGGTTGAATCGAAAATAGTTTACATCAGGAAGCATTGGTAATAAGGTGCTTAAAGCTTCCTCGACACGTTCTACGGAACATGCGCTGTCAATTAATACAGGCACAGTATCCCAAATAAGCCAGCCACCCTTGCGAACCTATAGGAGGAGCAATTAACTTCTCGTTTTACATAAAGTAGAAACTACCATGTGTAGTACCACACAAGGGAATAGGGATTAAATGTTGATCACAACAACGCATCATGAGTGAGATGTCAAAATGTGGAGATAATCGGTCAAGGCATGCTAAAATTCGAGAGGGGTCACCGGGCCATACTCGAGGGGAGAGGGGGTACCCACTTCACAAGCCCAAGGGAACTACATCTCTCCTAAAACCAAGCGCACTGGAGTGGGAACACAGATTTGAAATCCTCTAAAGAGAGGGCTCTCCTCCAGCGGCAGAGACTCGTTAGATTTATGGGAACACAAATGAAGCAAGGTTGTGATGCCATGTTAGACTTCAAATGGGCCTAACCATCCCCGAGGAGGGAGAGAGCCCACTTTATAAGTCCAAGGGAACTCCATCTTTCCTAAAACCAATTGACAAGAGGAGGAGAACCCCTGGGTCTTTTAAAGTGAGCAACTCTCTACACCACCACCAATGTGAACTTCCGAGCTCACTCTTGAACCATAATTTAATACTGTGGCAATACAAAAAACTCCGTAGTTACATGTTCGAAAACAAACCTTCGTTGGCACAGAACCACATCCAATGGAGACCAAGCAATCAACTTTCGTGTCTGGCCATAAAAGTTGTGCCTCTCTTATGGCAAAAATGGTTGGGTTATTAGCTACTATGGCACCATCTTGCCATCTGTTCACGTCTGAAAAGAGATGCAAAACATGAGAAACAGCAAACAGATGAGAGAAATGAGTAAAAAGAAACCTGAAAGCAATTTATTTTACCATCGGAAAAATCGTCAAGATAGTAAGGAGCAGCAGATGATGCTCGTATAGCTTGCCAAACTTGATGTTTACAACTCCCTATAAATGCACTACGATTATAGCCAACTTGCGCACTGGTGCTGGTTCCACCAGACATGCTGATTGCTGAACTTTCTGAAGGTGAAAGGTACATCTCTGGAGTCCCTGCTGGATACTGAAATCAAACACTCTTACAAGTTCTTCAATAATAAAATATCAATACTAGTATGGTAAAAAATACTCATATATGAAGCAAAAGTTACAGTGAAAATGGCATAATACTGTAAGCACTACATATGAAAGATAAGTTTGTCAAAAACCTGATAATTCCGAAATACAAAGGGCTGTGCAGGAACCACGCTGACGAGAGTTGACATTACAAAAACTTTAGGTGTTCTTTTGACAGCAGAATCTATCAAAAGATTACCATCATCATCAGTGCACATCTCTTTTAACAGCTTCTCAAACTGATCAGCACTATGCTGCAAGCAACAGTTTATCGCAAATCCCCATCATCAATGAATCAAGGTTCAATACCATTTATCAAATAAAATAAAATAAAAAGAACAGGATATGAAAAAGAAAACCAAGTAAGACATACTTTAGCTCCATGTACTGCAACTCTAAATTGCTGAGAGGAACTCTTATAGATTTGATCCAACTTCTCCCTCCAAGTTGCCACCTCACTGTCTTTTGTAACAGGTTCAGCAAAGACAACTTTACCTGATAAAGCAAGTCAGGTGAAAACAGGATTAATTGATTAAAACCAGGCATAGTTTAATAAGAAATATCCTGAAAAAGTAGCCTCCATAAAAATTCCAAGCTCACCAAGTTTCTTGTATATTTCCTCACACTCCTCTACCGCTAGTAACTTGATCCCTAATGCCACCGCCAGCATACCACCAGTAGATGTACCACATATAAGGTCAAACATCTCATGTATTCGTCTTCCAGAACGTTTTTCCAATTCCTTCAAAATTTTCACCGTTGCCAGGCCCTTCATTCCACCCCCATCCATAGCGAGAATCCGAAGCCCTTGCCTTGCTACTGGTTTCCCCTTGATTGCACGCCGAAGGATCTCATTCTCTCCTGAGCAAAAGAAGAAGGAGACAATCACTTAACTGAATAATGTAAAAGCAGAAGATGTATGATGTATGTCTTAGAGCAGACCAAGAATCGCCAAAGCACGAGCTGCAGCTTTATTGACCCGGGGCTCTGCAGTTGACATCAAGCGCATAAGAAGTTCTCGCAGACTTTCAGAAGTAACTAGCTTCTGACGATTCTTCAAACAGAAAGCCAAATTTCCGACAGCCAATAAAGCTAATCGTTGAACCTACAGTACACAGCACGTAAATCTCAGTTTTTTTAACATAAATCTGTATTTAAAATATAACATTATGTGCAGCAATACCGTTGGACTTTAGAGGATACTTGCATATTACAAGGATAACAGTGTAAATGGAATGGTTGAATAAAAGAATTTATTACAAGAAAAAATATGGTAATTGCATAGCAATTTCAGTTACTCAATTGTGCTTTATGAAGAATTCTCCCAAAGGCTTTTGGCTAGTGCCTCTCAAACCCTTGAGCTTAAGCTCCCTCAAGATGTGCATTTTAAACTAACATTAAATTACCTCTGGGGTCTTATGAGCACATAGTGCTTTCAATGACCTTAATACGTCCTTGGATAACAATCGCTCAGCTACAGCATCAGACGCAAAAGCAAGGTGCCCCAGCACTTTGAGCACAGAAATTAACTCCTCTGCAACAGCTGATTTCAGAACCGTTTCAATGGATTTCATGATGTCACATTTCATCAGTTGCATTGCAATAGAGACATCTGAAGCAAGCGATGAAAGGGCGGAACATGCTTGTTCTACCTACCACAAGAAAACATGCTTTAGCAAAGGTAGCATAGCTAAGGGTTTGTTCAAATGGAGAGATTTGGAGAGAAGGGATAGTTTCCCTCAATATGCTAACCCTATTTGCTAGCCAAACAAAGGAATTTAAATCTCTCCCTTTAGTTCTCCACTAATTCACTCAATCCAAACAAGTCCTAACGGACAAGAGTGAAGCCACTGTTTCGTAACATACCACATGTCGGTCGTCACTGCTGATCATACTTATCAGTTGCCGAACTGCGTTCTCATCTTTACCGACAAAGACACGGTGCTCTGGGTCTTCCATAATTTTTGCCAGTGCAGAAGCCAGTAGAGGGTGATGACAAGAGGAAAACCGGAATATTAGTGAGAAGAAGACACTCAGCTTGTGTTTAGATGCACCAAAATAGGACGTGGTCTCTGTCTGAAATCATCAGGAAAAAGAATAAATATATATATATATATATATATATATATATATATATATATATATATATATATATATATATATATATATATATGAGTACTTGACAACAGAATATACTCGCAAATAACTTCAATAGGAAGAAAGCAAATACTGGAATAAGAGACTCGTTCAGTACCTCTATCTGTACATTCACTGATCTCAAATTGTCATCAGCAACAATTCTAATGTTGGCAAGAGACAAGTGCCGCAGCTTTTGTAAAGGTAAAATCTCAGGCAGGAACTCAAGTGGATTACCAAATAACCTTAGAACACGTAATTCAGCCATTGCCCTGCCATTAGATAGAAAGGAGAAACTAGTTACAACGAGAAAGTTTCTTGATTTGTTATTGAAAACGTATGATCAGTACGGAAATGACCTGAAATCTAGTAGGGGGCGGATAAGTTTGTTGTGCTCCAGTGAAAGCTCCACCAGTCCCACACACTGCCTCAATTCCACTGCTCCCAGAGTTGGTGAATAAAGATACGAGCAAAAACAACAAGAGATAACCTTTAGATTAAACCAACCCTCACTCTCGCATACTTGATGTCAGATCATTGCTACTCAGGAAAATATAAACACTTACCAGGCACAGAAACAAGCATGTTTTCATCAACTCTTAGGACTTTAAGGTTTCTTAGCTGACCAACTTCGGGGGGCAAAGCTGAAAGCTTGTTATTGTTAAGATACAGCTTCTGCAGTAGTGGAAGCTGTGTAATTTCCACTGGCAGTACCTATTGGTTGCACAAAGGATATTATAAAATAATCTCGGGATGAAGGGAGCCTGTATTCAGGAAGACTAAGATATGATGGGAGGGAAAATTAAGATCACATAACCATTCAGTAGTAAAAAGATAGTAACATTTTCCAAAGCCGCTGCACAATTTCTATCTAGGGTACTTTTTATGGTGTCTAATATTTATCTATTACAAATAAAAGTGAAGGTAAATAGGAGCACCCCATAACAATCTTTAAAAAGCAACAAACTTAGTTTCAGTCCCATCAGACTTTCAGCAGCTGCGAGTTATACACTCGTCTAAAACATTTGAAAGCCACGTGCTTGTTTTAAAGACGCATCTACGCATGAGTTATGCAAGTTCTACACTTTGACATATACCCGTGTCGAAGTAACATAGTTATACCTCCCCCAAATGGCAGAAAATCCAATGACAAATAACTTAAATTCCCATCATCATTTGTGTCATGTTTTCTATAACAGGCTTCAAACAGTGTAACCCGGAAACAGAAACCATAACACTGAAATAACATACATAATGTTATACTTTCTCATGCCTATAAAAGCGCGAAAGCCCCTACTGCAAAACCAAATCCACTGTTCTAACTTCTACCCTACATCTACTCCACCAACTAAAGCTAGTTGACATCCACATCCACTATATCCAGCAATTGTATACTTCTGTTTGTAAATGCTTTAGCAGATAACACATCCAACATTTACAAAAAAACGAGTATAGGAATTAATATTAGCTTGTGTTACTTGGACACTCCGACCTTCTAACCTTCAAAACACTCTGGTACTTGACTTCAATTCAAACACATGAAATACCTTCACAAAACAACCATTGCGCCTCCCAACTAGCACCCGAATCAATCATCAGCAAGATAACATACAGTAACGGCAAAGTAGAGAAGAAAAACTCACACAATCCTAAACATTCAAAAACAACACCCACATAACCAAAGACATTTGAGCTCACTTAACTTCAGTTAAGCCCGATGCAGCCGAAAAGGGAAGAAAGGCATAATAACACACATGTAAATGGAATGTAAAAGTAAAAAAGAAAACTCACAGAAATACCACAAGCACAAAGGCTGAGGACAGTAACAGTATCCCAATGCTCCTTAAAGCAGAAACCCACGTCCCCATTACTACTCCCCACCACCACCTTAGACCTCATCAACCTGGTCAACACCCCAATTCCCTCACTCTGCTGCCCCGAACCCGGCGCCTTCGCCATCGTGATCACCCTCAGTGGATCCCTCCTCTTTACCACCTTCATCTCCACCCTCACCCTCGTCTTCTCTTCTTTGCCATTGTTGTTATCGTCGAAATTCGACACCGTCGTGAGCTCCACGACGACGGCGTCTTGTGGCGGCGGCACCGCGACCATGAGCTTGGACTGGAGGCGCAGCGCCACCTGATCCTCGTCGTCTCCGGCGGTCCACTCCATCGAAACCCCATTTGAGCCGCCGTGCGCCGGCGAATCGTCGCCGAACTGTAGCGTCAAATTGAAGACTTCTGACGGCCGTTTCCACCCTAATCCCCATGACATTGCCGATCAAATCTCGAATTGAAAGCGTGTGATCGGAGACAGTGATTTGAGAATTGATCGATCAGATGACTGAAAGGGTGACACAATTGCTTGGGGTTTAAGGAAATTTGATGCCAAAATGATAGAGAGATTGGTTCATTACCTACCTCATTACAGAAAGGAATCTGCCATGTTTGATCAAAATTAATGATTTTTTATGAATATTGACTGAAATTGATGGAATAGTAGCATAGACTACACTCAGCCTTTTTTTGACTTGTGTTTCATAAGAGTTGGGATCAATAGAGTTGAAAATCTTAATGATCCATAATTTACATTTTGACATTTATTCAGTTTTTTTTTTTTTTGCCAAAGAAAAGAATAAGGTAGACTCACGATGTTGTTAGTGCAATAGACGCTAGTCTATGCGCTTCAGAGTTTTGTGTCCTGGGAATAAAGAAAAGGGAACAACAGTGGAACCACGAGCATTCTTCCACAATGTCGTCGATCAAGGAGGCAATTGCTGCATAAGGACTATTAACTTCAGCGATCTGCAAAACCAAGTTCAAACAGTCCGTCTTGAAATTAATGTGAAGAAATCCTAATCTCTTAGCCTATTTAACTGCTCTAAGAAGAACAAGTCCTTCTGCCGGAATAGCCGATTCTGCAAAGAATCTTTCTTGCACTTCTTCAACTGTCCCTAGCTCATCTCTGCAAACTCATCCCCTTGCTGCTGAGAACGAGGGAAGCCAGCCTGCATCAACTTCTATTGTAACCTTAGAGCAACGAGAATTACTACCAGTATCCTTAAGAATGATGACTTCTTTCGACTTACTGATATCCATTCTCCATCCACCTCTGTCTTCCAACGATAACAAGTCTTCATTACAAGACTTTCACGAGGGACGAGCTTTCTTGAAATTGGATTTATGATTAATGTTGGACTTCTTAATATAAATGTCAAGGTCGACGCATGAAGCTTCATATCTCTTCCAAAATCCGATAATAGATCTGTCCTATTTGCCGAAGATAATGTCATTACGATATAACCAACTCGAGTAGAGCATATTAATGAAACTGAGAGTCCCGAAACTGGAGTCGTCCGACTTAGAAAGGTAGGAGATCCAGTTCAAGATCCAGCTTTTAAGATTGATAGACGAATCATTCTCAACTCGAATCCCCAAAGAACAGTTGGCCCAGAATCTAGCAGAAACGACACAATCCCTGAACAGATGCTCGATGGTTTCGATCACACCTTCCAAATCAGAAGAAAAATTATCTTCACAGAGAACACAGAAATTCGACCCTGAAAGATTACGCTTTGATCTTTCATATCCAACCGGAAGGACAGAGGCTAGAATTTTCCAAATGAAAGTCTTCCAAGTTTGGGGTCCTGGAAGTTTCCATATATACTTCTTAGAGTAAAAATCCGGAAAATATTTAACTTCTTTCAGAGCCCTTAGTATGTGCTTAATGAATTTCTCGTAATTATTCACTCTTTCTCTATATCCACTTTTAGCATTGTAAATACCGTTCTCAGTTCTACTCCAACAAGGTGCAGCGGAGAACCCCAACGTCGATATGTGGATAGAGTGAATTTTCATGCACCATTCCTGATCAAAAACTAACTCAAGGTTGGTAATATTCCATGAGTTATCTTCGTTAACAAAGTCAGTAATCATTCAAGGGATACCATCATCCTTAGAAAGACAATTAATACTCGTTTTCGGGACAGGGATGCAGCCCTGAACCCATTTATTTTGGAAAATGTTAATGATCTTGGAGTTCTCTCCCATATTACTCCCTAAATTCCAATTCAAACCACTGCTGATGGTCTTAATTCCCCATAATATGTCCTTCCATCCTTTCCCAGTACACTTCAGACCATCTTTATTGTTGTCGGGTCATCCACTCTTTAATAGAACCAAATTTTCCTTTAAAAACTTTTGTAAGCAGAGAGTTTTCAGTCAGCATTTTCCAAGTCAGTTTAGCGAGAAGGGCCTGGTTAACATGAATCAGATCCCTAATGCCAAGCCCACCTTCTGTTTTAGGTAACGAGAGGTATCTTGAAGCCCTCCAATAGACCATTCCTCCTATTCTTAGCCCCACCCACCAGAAATGTGCCAACAACGACTTAATTTTGTTGCCACACTTACCGGTATTTTGAATACCAATAGAAAGAAACTTAAAAGGTTAGTCAGAACAGAGTGAATCAATGTGAGTCTACCAGCAGGGGAAAGGAAAACCCCATTCCAAGAAGTAATGCGTTGACAAACTTTCTCCACCAAGAGATTGTGGGTCTTAGATTTTTTGAACCTCCAATATCGGGGATACCTAAGTAAGCTCCCAAGTCCTCACTAGCTTTAATATCAAACAGAAGAGGAGCCCTTTGAATAATAGAAAGGTTGCAAGTCGGGTTAAAAAGGATAGAAGATTTTGTTTTGTTAATGAGTTGCCCTGACAGAGAGCAATATCTTTGGATAACTTTGTAAAAATTCACCAGATTAATCCAAGTTCCTTTTAGAAAGAACAACGAGTCATCAGCAAAGAACATGGTGTGAAATCTCCGGGGACCTTCTTGCAATCCTAATTCCCTCAATACGGCTACAACTGTTAGAAATTCTCAACCTTCTTGAAAAAATTTCCGTACAGATAACAAAAAGATAGGGGGAAAGTGGATCTCCCTGTCTCAGACCACAAGTGGAGAGAAAAACCTCAGAGGCTCTCCATTAATAAGGTTTACGATGCGAGTCTGGGACGAATAGCTTGTGTTAGATTCTATCATACGTGGTGTTTCGACTGCACTTGTAATGAAAAGCAGACTCGGAGGCTACGTCCGAGAGTCAACCTAATGTTTAAGGTAGTCGTCCTACGGTAGTGAGAGCTGCGGTCCAAGAGTCTGCATAGAGTATGTGCGAATATATAGACAAGTACTTGATCCGTATTACCACCTAGGTAGCAGGGCCGACCCTGGGCATAATTTGGAGGGGCGACGGCCCAGGGTCCATGCTGAGAAGGGGCCCAAATGGGAAAAAAGAAAGTGATAATTGAAAATATAAGAAGTGCCTGCCTATAAATTTTATCAATATTTCATCTTTGGTGTAGTGGTCAATTTGTAAGCCTATATACAACAGATCTTGGGATCAATACTCACTCCTTGCAAATTTTTTATATTTATTTTGTTACCCTCTTTCCGACTCTTATACAATTCTTCGTTTTTCGTATTTTAATCTTTCCTTTATTATTTCATTTTGTTTATGTGTTATATGTTTTTTTATCATGTATAAAAAAAATAAAAATGTATTCGGTATGCATCTTAAAAAATCAATATATATATATATATATATATATATATATATATAAATGAGGAAGTTTTCGAGCGATATGATTGGTCCGTTATATTAAAACTCAATTTAGGAAACTATCATTAATAATAAAAAATCAAATAAAGAATCTTTTAATTATTACAAGAATATTTAATCTATTATATAATGTGATGTTTTAAAATTTTCATCTAAAAATCTTTAAATTTAATTTAACAAAAAGTTATCGTAAATAAAATTAAAAAAATGAATTAAGTAGATTCGTGGGAGAAAATGCTTTCATTAGAGTATAAATTTCATATTATTTGTTCGAAAAAGTGATAAATTTATTACATATAAATATATTAAAGTTATCCCACATCGACAAATTATAATAAGATGATGAAATTCTATATTATAAATAATAGTAATCATCCGTTCTTAGATATCCACCAAAAATCTTTTGAGTCATAAAGAACTCTTAAGATAATAACCTAAGTAATAATTATCCCACATCGAAAAATTATGACGAGGTTATGAAATTCTATAATATAAATAAAAGTAATCATTGTTTTTGAATATCGACTAAAAAACTTTTGAGTCTTGAAAATCTCTTAATAAAACTAAAAACTTAAAATTGTCCCACATCGAAACAATTAAAATAAGATGATGATTCTATATTATAAATAAGAGTTATCATGTGTTCTTTTGGATCTTAAAATGAGTTCTTAAGTCAGTAAATTATCTCACATAAAAAAATTATAATAATGGAATTCTATATTATAAATGAGACTAATCATTCGTTTTTAAAATCAATTTAAAAAACTTTTGAGTCTTAGAAAATTGTAGACACCCGCATTTTGACTGCCAGGTGTCTATGATAGTTTCCAAAAAACACCCGATGATGATCGGACGCTAACGTGTTTCTATGCGCTCGGATACGGGCTCAAATCCATTAATTGCTGGCTAACACACTTACAGAGTACAAATCTCACAAAATCAACCTTGAATCCAGGTCCAGTGGGCCGTTTCCAATCAAATAAGACTAATTTGGGTCAAAACCGACACCGGAAATAAAACCGACTTTTAGCGATTGGGTCAACTCCGGTCAAAGTCGTTCCGAGACACATACGAAACAGCCACCCAGGTATCAGGGGTCCAACTCAAAAATCAAAACCCACAAAACATCCAATGTACAATCCAAAAAGACAAACCTTTACACTACAACTGACCCACCCGATCGAATGGGCCCGACCGGACGGACCGTGCTGCTCAACCAAGCCCGGGGGCTACCCGGATCACCTAACCCTAGCTAGGGGATGTATAGCCTTGCCTATATAAGCAACCCCCATGCAATACATTAAACAACTTTTTTTTTCACAACCTCAAGAACCCTAATCTTACACACGCAACCCTAATCAAACCCTAGCAATTCTACACTAGCAAAAACCCTAAACCTAGTTTTGGGAATCAATCCCGAGCCACCATAACTTAACCTCCATAAAACCTCCGTTCCGAGACAAGAACATGTAGGTTGAGGGTGTCAAAACCCCTTTCTCCTCTCTTTCTCTTCCCGTCGTCTGTCTTCTTTTTCTCCGTCCTTTTTTCCGTTTTTTTATTTATTTTGTTCGTCACACCATAATATCGATAATATAATTAGTACAAGACATTAAAATACTTATCGATTTGTGTCGAATAAGAAGAATATCGGAATAAGAAAACACGAATATACAAGTGTACTGCACACAGCGTTGACGGTCGCTTATTCCAGTACCCCGACTATTTGATTATTGAGATAAGTTAACTTAAACAATAATCTTTATATTGTTTGCATCATTATTTTTAGTCGCATATTTACATTAATTTTCAAAAAATAAGCATTATATTTAATAAGAGTCGAAACCCGTTGACGCGGATCTGACATCCTAATCCTTAGGGATTTATTTCGATGTCGGAAAAGCCGAGAGAATCAAGTTTTCATTCAAGCAAAGTGTCGATACGTTAGATCCGATGCCAATTCCATAATTGGATGTCGAGTCTAATAATCTAATCAAACAATTTAGCCAATTCAATTTTTCGTTGATGTTAACGTAGATGTTATTTAATTCGTTCGAATCATGACACTACAAACGCGGAGGAATATTTATATCGTCCTGGTTATTTTAATCGATTCAAATCAATTTTCTTTATCTTTTTCACTCTAGTATTCCATATCGATTCCATGATCGAATATGGGATATGACGAGCATCACAATTAGAATCGAGTATAAATCATTCCAAGTATTTAATATCGATTTCATAATCGAATATTGAATATAACGAATATCGAAAATATAAATCGGGTATAAGTTAATCCATACTTGTACGCGATTTATAAAAATTGACGGTTTTCGACAAATAAAAAAAGCGGACAAACCCCCACGTGAGTCGCGCGCCTGTCAGGCGACTAGCGCGGAGGCCTGGTTCGTCGGGTCTTTTTTTTGTTTTCTCGTCTTTTCTATTCTTTTCCGATCTTACATAAAACAGCGACTTTCGCGACATATTTTCCAGAATTCGATAAATATTTTTCTTGACCTCGGTCAACACGCGTTAATCCATCACGTGACATATAAAGCTTTCCGAAATCATGCATTCATCACATCTATATCTTTATTCAATTTATTACTCGTTACATCGTTACTAACGGTTTGATTGTTTCCTTTGTCGATTTTTTGTCGTTTATTTTATTTTATTAAAATGAACCCACATGCTAAAATTCCACTTTGACGTAGAATTAATTGCATTAAATTGACATAGAAACCCGCTTTTCAATTCCTCACATGCCTAGGAAAATAATCTTTGCATATCATTTTCCCGTTTAACTAACGCGCGTATTGGAAAGTCATTCGAATTCTTAGTAGAGGCCGCTAATGTGCGGGCGAGGTTGGGTGTCCTTTGTGGGCTTCCCAACACGTACCCTCACCCCTTACTCAGAACCTCGGTTTCCGGATGCCCGAAACCGTTGGCGCACGAGAGTCATTCAATACACAATATCCGATAATGTCGGTATTGGTATCAAATGCAAAGGGACGAGCCCAATAAACTCTGACATCGGAAATGGGCCGTATTTTGTATACGGACCACTACGACATAGAGTGGGCTCGAATGGTTCCGAATAACCACAAAATTCGGTGGCGACTCCACATAGACCTAAATTTCAATTCGATCCATTCTCATATGGAGATTCATTCGCCTACCCAAACCCGCGCGTGGCCGCGTCGGGGTGGACCTATGTCATGTCCACAATTTGGCGACTCCGCTGGGGATTAACTGATGCGTGACTTACCATCGGCATCCTCAGGGTGAGACTCGAATAGAAATCGTTTGACAAATACAATACGCGTTTTAGTTTTACGGTTCATGCATAACCCATATTTTCCCGGGCCGGTACTGGTGACCGACGTCCCACTATACCATTGATGTACTCTAATATGGATATGTCAAAAGGTGTCCATAGTCGATTCGAGTGGGTTTCGCGGCATGTTCTAAGCTCAATTCGACTTAGAGAGTCCGTCCCGATCAACGTCTAGACTATGTACACTAGTATAGACCCTCTCAGACCGACCGAGACTTAGTGTAGAGCATACATGGCGTCGTTATAATGCTTGTGTGACTACGTGCTACTTGGTTTCCGAGTCGTTTTCAAAATTGTCAACTTTTCAAAAATTGCATCTTTTTCAAGACATTTCGATTTCAAAACCCGGGACATGGCGAATTTAGGACTTTTGATTTTACTCAAAATAGCCTATTTTCTAGACGGTATGCTGCCCAATTCAAAACTCGAAAAGCATTTCGAACTTTCAAAACCCTCGGCCTAATACCCCTTTAGTTTTTCTCGAAAATTGGGCCCTCAACCGATTTTTCTCGGACTTTTTCAAAAACAATCAATTTTCAAAATTTCCCTCTTCTTAGGACTTCCCGTATTTAGCAGCGTCGGGTCATGTCATAAGTTGTAGAGGTCTCTAGCGTCGAAACTCTGTCGATCTTACATCACGAGTTTCTTCCCTATCCCGGTCCGCCTTATTAGACTAAGGCAAGGCCCACCTAAGTAGGACATACTCTTACGAAGGAGGGCCCGTCATCACAATCGAGTCAAAAGTCTGGGGATGTCTCACGTGAACCTTCCTTCGAGCAGGACTAGGCCCACTTGTCAAATCCTAGGGAAGGCCCACACTTCACAAGTCACCCGTCTAGGCGTCTTTTCTCGAGTCGTTTCCTCTTTTAGTTTTGTTCGGGATGTACTTGCTATTCCAGGATTTCGGGGCTAGTTTCTGATTATGTGGTGTTCTTACAGACAGGCCACCCGCAACCCGACATCAACGCAAAATGGAAGAGTTGAAAGATGCCCTGACCAAGATCGAGAATCAATTGACCTCCATCCTTGTTAACCAAGCAACTTTGGACACTCGCCTGAGCACTGTGGAGAAGACGGTCCCTGTTGCAGGAGCTGAGCCCACTGGGCCCATAGCCGAATTGGTCAGTGTTGTTCGCAGGCTCGAGGAGCAAGTCCACTTATCAACGAACAACTCGATCCACACCGAGAATGCTCGCATTTATTCACCTTTGAATAACGAGCTACCTGCCAACCTCAACTTGACGGGAATTCCTATGTTTGAGGGTACCGAAGACCCGATCCATCATATCCGGGCCTTCAAGGACTTCATGGCGGTCAAAGGGGTAAAGTCCACCATGTTCAAGCACTTATTCCCTTCCTCTTTGGAGAAGCATCCCAAGGCCTGGTTCTACAGGCTCGACCCCAAGAAATACAAGACTTGGGACGATGTGGCAACCGAATTCGCGCAGAACTACGCCGATAACACTGAAATCAAGACTACAATGCATACTCTGGAGGTCATGGCTCAAGAGCCCAAAGAAGGGTTCACGAAATACTTGCAAAGATGGAGGGCCGAGAGCGTCAAGCTGGTCGACAAGCCCGGCGAGAAGGCCCTAGTGGAGGCTTTTGTCAAAAATCTCCTCCCATCCTACCGAGTCCATCTCCGGTATGCCATCATCCCCAACTTCGCTGTCCTTACTGAAATGGGCACAAGAATCGAGGACGACTTGAGACTGGAGAGCCTGACTAAGGCCTCTACTAAAGGTTATCAAGGGGCTAGTTCATCTACAAACAAGCCCACACCTGCAGCTGCAATTCGCAGCATCTTCGACGAGGTAAACCTGCTTGACACCTCATCTAAAAAGAATACACCAAATCGGGTATTCACAGATATAGGGACTACCTATACTTATGCCTTACAAAGCCTATCTTCAAAGGGCCTGATCCAACCGATAGGCCCAACCGCAGAACCTCCACTAGAGAAGAGGCCCAAAACTTACAATGCCCAAGCCTACTGTCAGTACCACCGGGGTAACGGGCATGATACTGAAAAATGTTGGAGGTTAAAGCACCTGATTCAAGATCTTATCGAGAGCGGGAAAATACCGTTGCCCGGAGACAAACCGAGCAACAAAGAAAACCCATTCAGCGCCCATGCTATATTCACAGGATAGGTAGTCGATTGTTCTCACCTCATTTCTCCTTTCATCCCACAAATCAACGGGATATGGTTCGATGACGAGGACGATGTCTACTTAGCCAAAGGGGAAGCTGTCCCCATCACTCTCGAAGAGGTCCGAAAGGCTAAATCTAAAGCCTTAACCACCAACCACCTCGACACAGTTGGGCGCTCTACTCCTATATCCGTCACTGAACCTGCCAGGACGGAGCCCACTCTCGAATAACCAAGCCCGGACACGGCTCTGGTCCAGCAATTGAAGAGGGTTCGAGCTGACTTAACCGTATGTCAACTACTGGTTAGCTCACAGGCACATCGAGAAGCACTGACTAAGGCTCTCGATGAAATCAAGGTCGATTCACAAGCTACCCCTTCTGAAATGGTAGCCACTATTATGCCTTTTCTGAAGGGCAAGTCAAAGGAAGAAGGTCCACTCATAACCTTCTCTGAAGCTGATCTGCCACCATTTGGGCCCAATCACAATCTAGCCCTATACATCACGATCATCTGCAAGGGTAAATATCTTCCGATGACCCTTATCGACGATGGATCAGCCGTGAACATCCTACCTCTAAGGACTGCGAGGGCCCTCGGCATCACTGATGCCGACTATCTCCCGACAGCGCAAACTATCCAGGCTTTCGACGGAAGCCCAAAACCAGTCGCCGGGGCCGTGAAATTGAAGATCATAGCGGGCCCAATCGAAAAGGAGTTGGAATTTCAGGTGATAGATGTCACCTCATCATTCAATATCTTACTAGGAAGGCCTTGGATCCATGCAGTCAAGGCCGTGTCCTCTACCTTACATAGGAAAGTCAAGATGCCACTTCGGGATGGCATCATCACACTAGAGGCTACTCCTATCACCGTGGCTAGCTGCAATGCCACAAACCAGGCCGAACCACGAGGATTTGACTTCGTGGGCATGATTGATGAGACATATCTCTTCAAGCCTTACTTCACCGTTAGCATCGACACGATGCTACAAAATCTGGGTTACCTACCCGGAGCCACCTCAAGGCCGTACCTTCCGGCAGGGAAAATCATCGAGGTCCTGGACAACGGAGAGTCTCGGCTCGGTTTGGGATATAGTATGAGCTCGGAAAACGTGGACCGGGCATATGCAATCAAGTTCGTCACTCCCGTGTTTGGGGAAATCCAGGTGGGCCTCTACCAACCCACCATCACATATCCCGAGACCAAAACGGCTCGGGAATGCAACTACATCCCTGACGATATATTCACCATCGTCCAGGCCGAATCTCAGGAGGATGAAAACAATTCTGAGCCCATGTTGGGACTCTTATTTGGAGAAGAGAAGGCCGTCCCCGCTCCGAAAGACGACTTGGTCAACCTGATCCTTCGCAGCGATCGGTTTGACCCAACGAAGCTGATCACCGAAGTTGGTGCAGATACAGGGAAGCGGGCCTGGAGAAAGACCGTCAAATGGACCGACAACCAGGGGCGGATCTACAAGCTGACCACCGGCGAGGGAGACATGCCGGATACCGAGTCTGAGTCAGAGTCTGAGTCTGAGTCTGAGTCCGAGTCTAGAGGGTCTGGTGCTAAAGTCGAGTCTGTAACCCCTCTTCCCTTATCCACTGAGGTCTCGGGGCATGTCCCAAGACCTCTCCCTATCCCGCCACTGACCAATGATCAGATGGCAGCTCTATTCGAGCTATTTTCAAAATTTACCATCAATAATAATAACGAACACCGTTCTGCTTACGACTTGTCTTATTTCCAAAATTTTCTCAATTTCAAAGATTTTATATGCAATGACATTGAGAAACCCGACGAACAGGTACCTCTACCTCCACATCTGATCGAGCAGCTCGAACAAAGGGAGTCCCGAGATCCGGTAATCGAAGAAACCGAGTCCATCAACGTGGGAACCACTTTAGAGCCCCAGATGCTTAAGTTGGGCCTATCCTTAGATCCAGAGGAGAGAAGACAATTCACAGACCTCCTCCAGGAATTCAAAGACGTTTTCGCATGGTCCTACAAGGACATGCCGGGTATAGACCGGGAAATAGCGGAGCACCGAATACCCATCAAAGATGGGTGCAAACCGGTAAAGCAAAAACTCCGAAGGATGAAGCCCGAATGGTCTCTCAAAGTCAAAGAAGAGGTCGATAAGCAATTCAAAGCAGGCTTTATACAAGTGTCTGAATATCCAGACTGGGTTGCAAACATCGTGCCGGTACCCAAGAAGGACGGCAAGGTGCGGGTATGTGTGGATTTCCGAGACCTCAACAAAGCAAGCCCAAAAGACGATTTTCCGTTACCACACATCGACATACTGGTGAATAACACGGCCGATCATGCCCTTCTATCGTTCATGGACGGGTATGCCGGATACAATCAGATTAAAATGGCAGAGGAGAATATGGGTAAGACCACCTTCATTACACCATGGGGGACTTACTGCTACACCGTCAAGCCATTTGGACTTATCAACGCCGGGGCCACTTATCAACGGACCGCCACTACTTTGCTCCACGACATGATGCATAAGGAAGTGGAGGTCTATGTGGACGACATGATCGTCAAATCCAAGAACCGAAGCGGTCACATTTCAGCCCTAAAAAAGTTCTTCACCCGGCTAAGTAAATACAACATGAGACTGAACCCACAAAAATGCAGTTTTGGGGTAACGTCGGGCAAATTACTGGGCCATATCGTTAGCCAACGCGACATCAAGGTCGACCCAGCTAAAATCAAAGCCATCACCGAGATGCAACCACCCAAGACCGAAAAGGAAGTAAGGGGGTTTCTCGGGAAAGTCCAATACATCAGCCGGTTCATTTCGAAACTAACCATGGTATGCGAACCCATCTTCAAAAAGCTAAAAATCGGAGAACGTGTGCTATGGGACAACAAATGTCAAGCGGCTTTCGACAAAATCAAGGAGATTCTGTCGGCTCCGCCGGTACTAATGTCACCTCACACGGTCTGCCTTTGTCGTTATACCTAACAACGACTAAGACAGCCATGGGGGCTATGCTGGCCCAGACAGTTGATTCAGAAGAACGGGCTATTTACTACATCAGTAAAAAGTTCCTCGAATACGAGTGCAAATACACAATACTCGAGAAAACGTGCCTAGCATTGGTTTGGGCCACTAAAAAGCTCCGACATTACATGCTCAGTCACGAGGTACATGTGTTATCCGAAATGGATCCTATCAAGTACTTATTCGAGAAGCTCATCCTCAACGGCAGGATGTCAAGATGGACTTTAATGTTATCCGAGTTCGACCTCAAATTTGTACCATCAAAAGCCATCAAAGGCCGGATAGTTGCCGAGTTCCTCGCCGACAGCCCATTATCCGAAGAAGGCCACACCAATACATGGGCCTTTCCTGATGAAGACATATTCCATACCGATACGGAGGTGTGGGATCTATATTTCGATGGGGCATCCAACTTTCGAGGATTTGGGGTCGGAATCCTGTTAATTTCACCCCGAGGGGAACACACTCCCTTATCCATCAAGTTGCACTTCGACATGACCAACAACGTAGCCGAATACGAAGCATGCATTCACGGGTTGCAAGTCGTCGCTGATTTAGGGGTAACAAACCTCCGGGTCCACGGTGATTCATCATTGGTCATCAATCAAGCACTTCAAAAATGGAAAACTCGAAACGCCAATCTCGTGGCTTACCAAGCACGGGTAAGGGTTCTAGAGAAACAATTCCAAAAGGTAGAATACATTTATCTGCCCCGGGAAGAGAATCAGTTTGCAGATGCACTTTCCAAATTAGCATCTTTACTGAACATCCCGGATCACCTGACCAGCATGCCAATCTGTGTCGAAAGGCGGTCCGAGCCAGCCTACATCCACGCCATTCAGGATATCGAGATAACTGACCCAGAACCTTGGTATCAAGCTGTCCTAACCTACCTGACAACGGGAGAGTATCCCCCGGAAGCTGAAAATCGGACCAAAAAGGCCCTACGAAGATTAGCAACCCAATTTGTTCGAACTGATGACGGGCAATTGTACAAAAAGACGGCACAGGGGGCTCTCCTCCTATGCATCGACAAAATACAAGCCGAAAAGGTCATGGCCGAGGTCCATGATGGTGAAAACGGTCCGCATATGAACGCCCATATGCTATCCCGCAAAATCATGAGGCTCGGGTATTACTGGAACACCATGGAAACAGACTGCCAATCGTATGTCAAACACTGCCATAACTGTCAGATCTTTGCCAATGTACAGCATATGCCATCTTCCCTATTATATACCATGACATCACCATGGCCATTTTCGACATGGGGTATAGACATAATTGGAAAGGTGCATCCTTCTGGGACGGGAGGACATTGCTTCATCTTGGTGGCCATCGACTACTTCACCAAATGGGTCGAAGCTGAGTCATACCGTGTCTTGAACGCCAAACACGTGGCCAAATTCATCCAAAATAAGATAATATGCCGATACGGGATCCCTCACGAATTTATCAGTGATCACGGGACCCACTTTCAAGCTGAAACCGCTGCATTGCTGGCAAAATACAAAATTCAGAGGCATACATCTTCACCTTATCGACCCAAACAAATGGAGCGGTAGAAGCGGCCAACAAAACAGTTGTCACCATACTTAAAAAAATGGCTGAGAATTATCGAGACTGGCCCGACAAAATACCCTTCGCCCTGTGGGGATACCAAACTTCGATTCGCACCGCAACCGGAGCAACTCCATACTACCTGACATATGGAATGGAAGCGGTCCAACCCGTCGAGCTCGAAGTGCCATCTCTCAGGATTTTACTTGAAAGCCAAGTACCTGAAGCAGACTGGGTCCAAGCCCGATACGACTCGCTAGTCCTTTTAGACGAACGGCGATCCCGGGCCCTCAACAACATTCAAATATATCAAAAAAGAATCCAACGGGCTTTCAACAAACGGGTTAGGCCCAGGAACATCAAGGAAGGAGATTTGGTCCTGAAATCGGTTCGTGCCTTACTACCGGTTGACCCAAGAGGCAAATTCAAACCCAATTGGACTGAGCCATACTTAGTCAAGAAGGTCCTATCAGGAGGAGCGGTGATGCTGACAGACTTGGACGGGAACAAATTTGTCAACCCAACCAACTTAGACCAGCTGAAGCGCTATTACCCCTGAAACCCATCTCAATGTCATTTGCAAAATTTTATAAAAATTTGTCTTTTTATAAATTTTCAAAAATTATAGACAAGTCAATAAGCTAGAATTAATTATTCTACTGTCGCACATCTCGAATTAATAATCTTGATGTATTTCAAAAATTGCAAAAAAAAATCATCAATCAAATCGATATTTTGAACTACGTTTGGTTTGATTCCGCTATTCGTGGATACGTAGGCAACCCCTCAAAAGGGTACAACCACTGCAATAAACGAAAAACGGGAACGGTGTTCAATAATATGTCTTTTTATCTCGATTAAAAAAAAACACGGCATACACAAAAAAAAAATCACACCACAAAAAATAATAATAGTAATATTCAACTAATAAAATAAGGAGGCTAATATCCGGGCATCTTCCCCTTTCCCTTGTCCTTCGGGTCGCGCGGAGCCCGAGGTCGCCGAGGTGGAGGCGAGCGTTCCCTAATTACGAGGGGAACCTCTTTAGCTCGAACCCGTTTCTTTGACGACGGGTCTTCCATAATGGTCTTCGGTCCAAGTCGAGCCCGTACGTGCTCGGGTAGTCTATCCCGTGGGCCAAGTCGGTCCTGCACGAGTAGCTTTGGGCCTAGTCTCCTTCCCAAGTCAGTCTGGGGGCTCACCTTCCCCCAAGCACCTTTAACGCTATACCCTCCAGCTTGAGTCTTGGTCTTCTTCTGTCCTGACATGAGACAGACTAGGGTAGCAGGAGTGTCTCCTTCATCAAAAAAGCCCCTGTTGTCCTTAGCTTGCTCCCTTCGCAGCAGGTCGAAAGCTTCATCAACCTTCAGAGCAGCTCGGGCT
Source organism: Agrostemma githago (assembly GCA_958450325.1). Lineage (NCBI taxonomy): Eukaryota > Viridiplantae > Streptophyta > Magnoliopsida > Caryophyllales > Caryophyllaceae > Agrostemma > Agrostemma githago. Next base: position 71,025,201 of record OY288247.1, on the reverse strand, counting down.
TTAGCATCCCCTGCTTTGGTCCACTTCGTGTAAGAGTCTGAAACCCAGATCAAGTGGCAAGATTTGACAACGGGCCAAGTATGCCGTGTGCACCATCTTTGCATCCAGGTATCACACATTACATCAGTCATTTGGGTAGGGTCACTCACAACTGCTTCAACTTCAGGGATTCGTTGGGTCCATCCATACTGCCTTAGTATGCGATCTGGGTAGAGATGAACTGTCTGCCTAAAAGATAGGATCACCTGATAGCGGGCTCTGTCCCTCAGGTCCAAGCCACTCCAAAGGTAGATAGGCCACCACGGGACTACCCATCGAATTAACGGGCCACCATGGAATGAAAAAACCTCGTCCCAATACTTTTGCGTGATCTAACGAGAAAAGTCAATGGCCCGCCTCCTCGTCATCACCTGGTTATGACGATAGTTGCTCGCATCAAGAGGAGGATCTATCACTGATAGCCTCTCTTATAGCCAAATCTGCAAAAAGGAAACAAAAACGTGAGTTCCCGAGGAGAAATAGGCGTCCGCCTAAGGCCACTCGATCGAGTGCCAGGGTGTCTCGATTGAGTGCCCACGGCAGCAGCCAATCCGAAAAAAATCAAAAATCAAAAAATCAAAAAAATAAAAAACGCAAAGTAACATATTTGCAGCAATCGGGTGCTCCCGGTAAGACGGATTGACGAGTCTCTCTTACGGCTGTCCAATCCTTGGATAATCTCGCCCGTGATCAGCCAAGCCGGGCTGTGTTCAGTCTCCATCAAATCTACTACGGTCGGAAGATGGGTGTTTCCCATGCAGGATAACAAATCCATGTGACCCTCGAAAGCATATACGTGGAGCATACAGAAAGAAAAGGCCCTGCGGCTGTAAGCCGGTCTGACCCGAACATCAAGAGAATTCATAAATTTCTCAGCCAAGTCGATCAAAGAAATTTTATCGCCTTCCATCATGCAGGATACCTCATTGTGAGAAAGCCCTAGAAAATCTCGAAGCTTCCTCCTCGGGTCATAGATCGAGTACGGGATGGCTGGACGAAGCACCGGGTTCCATCCTCCTATAGCGGCAATCTCCTCAGGCAAAGGGCAAACCTCGCCCCGGGGAAAAGCAAAGACATGATATATGTCATCCCAGTAAGCCAAGCATGCATCCAGGAAATAACGATCAACCACCATCTGACGGAACGGGTACAACTGAGTTATACCCGTTTGATTCAACGCCACCCTATCCGTGTCCCTAAAGCGACGGGACCACTCCTGCAGCATAACGGTCAATCTATCGATTCCCATGACAAACTTCTTAAGAAAATAAAGAGATTTTCTTTTTGCCTTAAGAAGGGATTGATTTGTGATGAGAATTATGGAGAAATCAAGAGCAAGAGAGTGCTATATATAGCATTAGCCTTGCAAATTGTTTAGGAAAATTTCCTAATCCTAATTGGAATCAAACCGCAAGCCTAGTCTCGATACTAGCACGGAAATCTCCATCCCGAACTTTCCTAATCTTTGTTAGGAGTCAAAAATCTCAAAGTTTCCAAAATTCAAAAAATCTCAAATTTTCAAGATTTCAAAATTCAAATTTTCAAAAAATCTTTTTTCCCCAGCGCGAGTCATTTTGCTACCTACGTGTTACGTGCATTTTATGTGACTTGTACAGGTATGACTCAAACAGGGACATGCAAACCACTACACCTCCCTAGCATTTTCATGGGATGGGCCTACACACAGGCACACCCAGGATTTACACGACAAGTCCAAATGCCCCACGGAGTTATCGTCATCAGCTCAGGTATGACTTCTAGCCTATGACTGGCGAGACCTTCACGCGAGTCTAGTGGACTATAAACGACCCGACCGGAAGTCCGCCAGGTTTCAATCCTCGATTGGCCTGGTGGCTACTCTGACTTTCGCCTTGTCCTAGCCTCAGTCAGAGTGGGGGCTCTGTAGACACCCGCATTTTGACTGCCAGGTATCTATGGTAGTTTCCCAAAAAACACCCGATGATGATCGGACGCTAACGTGTTTCTATGCGCTCGGATACAGGCTCAAATCCATTAATTGCTGGCTAACACACTTACAGAGTACAAATCTCACAAAATCAACCTCGAATCCAGGTCCAGTGGGCCGTTTCCAATCAAATAAGACTAATTTGGGTCAAAACCGACACCGGAAATAAAACCGACTTTTAGCGATTGGGTCAACCCCGGTCAAAGTCGTTCCGAGACACATACGAAACAGCCACCCAGGTATCAGGGGTCCAACTCAAAAATCAAAACCCACAAAACATCCAATGTACAATCCAAAAAGACAGACCTTTACACTACAACTGACCCACCCGATCGAATGGGCCCGACCGGACGGACCGTGCTGCTCAACCAAGCCCGGGGGCTACCCGGATCACCTAACCCTAGCTAGGGGATGTATAGCCTTGCCTATATAAGCAACCCCCATGCAATACATTAAACAACTTTTTTTTCACAACCTCAAGAACCCTAATCTTACACATGCAACCCTAATCAAACCCTAGGAATTCTACACTAGCAAAAACCCTAAACCTAGTTTTAGGAATCAATCCCGAGTGATGCGCGTATTTTATATACACTTTTTATGCTCTTATTACGCGCATTCTCGTGTTTATTGAATAGTGAAAACTATTATTTTGCCCCGAATTGGCTACTTTGTGGTGTGTATTGTCCTTTTGCAGGAACGGAAGACAAAGGAGCTAAAACGAACCAAAACCGAGGCAAAACGAAGTTGTAAGAGCTGGACGCTGAAGTGAGAGAATAGTCGACCGACTATTGGAATAGTCGGCCGACAATGGCCATAGTCGACCGACTATTATAATAGTCGGCCGACTATTTCTTGGACTGCGGGCAGATTTCGTGCTCAGCAAAGAAATTTCCTAAACCGTTTTAACTCATCCTAAGTTGTATAAATAGGGCTTTTCAGCCACTTTTAGGGCACAACAACTTACTTCTCTTTAGATTTCTTTTAGACTTCTTCTCTACTTTTATTCTCTCTAGTTTAATTTCTTCCCAAAACTCGGTTATTGTAAGAACTTTTTGATTCAAATCGCCTTCATTCCTTCGGTAATTTTGTTAATCTTCCTTCCTTCTTCTTTGTTCTTGATTGTTTTCTTCTTCATATTTAATTATTCTTAATTATTGTTTTATACTTGTCGTAAATTTATTATAATTCGTGATGTTTAATCTAGTAAATTCTTGTATTAATCTTGTTGTTCTTGAATTAATTATGAGTAGCTAATTTCCCTCGCTAGGATTTAGGGGATCTGCGAATTGAATGTGGTCGCTAAATAATTTATAGATCTGTCAATGATTTTGTGTCTGAGTTGTCAATTGTATCATTTAATTGAGATTAATTGATTAAGTCGACGTAATTGATTAATTGAATTCGGTAAACTTGAACCTAAGATCGGAAGCCTGGTAAAAGTTAGACCTGCTACAACACATTAGTTTGCCCTAATAAGATCGGAAGCCTTTAGACGCATGCTAGGGTGAATAGCGGACCGGAAGGACCTTTTCAATACCCCTTAGACCAATATCTGCGACAGACCTGTGATTTAGACCGTGACCATATGAGATTCGTAGTGAACCGACAATCCTAGTTTTCTCTCCATATATTTATTCATCTTCATTCGTCTTATTTTATTTTAGTTATTTCTTTTCTCTTAATTCTCTTTCTTTCATTACTTTAGTTTAGATAAAAACAAAACATAAAACCCCCGATTGTTTCGTAGATAGACTCTAATTACGAGTAGAATTTATTTTCTCCCTGTGAATTCGATCCCGACTTCCCTAGCTATATTTTTAGTTAGACCGTATTTGGTTATTTTTGATAGGTACACGACTAGCTTATCAAATTTTGGCGCCGTTGCCGGGGAGACGGTTAATTTTACTTGTCTTTTTAGTTTATCTTTTGTCTCAGGGAACTTTCGTTCCTTGAGACGGTTCTCATATTTTCCTTCTTAGTTCTGTGTATGCCCAGGTCTAACAGGTCCGAGATTCATCCTTTTGATCCCGAACCTGAAAAGACTTTACGAGCTAGACGGAGTTTTTGGAGGGAAATTCGTCAAGCGGAAAAATCTAATCCGCTTGACCCAGTTTTCGCTAATCTGGAAGCGGAATATTCGTCCCACGAAGAGGACAACTCAAGCACCAAGTCAGACGCCGAGTCAGATATCGCAGTTCCGATCATGCCGCCGAAGCTTTCCACTCACTCCGAGCCGACTCAGGCTAACATCCCAAAAGGATGGAAGCTACCGACTCCTACCACCGGCTTTTTCGAGATTCGTCCCGCTTATATCAATTTAGTGGAGCGAAATACCTTCTCGGGCAATAAAAACGAAGACCCCGGACAGCATATGGAAATATTCACTGATTATTGTTGTTCAATTCCAGTTGCTCCCGGGGTAACGCAAGAACAAGTAATTGAGGCCTTATTTCCATTTTCTCTTGCAGGTCCAGCCCGTAGATGGTACCGAGACTTGGACAAAGAAGCAGCCAATATTAATGACTGGAACTCATTGGCGCTTGCTTTTTATAAGCATTACTACCCTCCTCAGCGCACTAATCAGATACGGAGTCAAATAACCAGTTTTAAGCAAGGACCATTGGAAGATCTACATGAAACATGGACTAGATTTAAGGATCTAGTCCGTTCTATTCCTCACCACGGATTTGAACCATGGTTTTTATGTAATCAATTTTATAACGGTTTATTTGATGATAATCGTGCTATTCTTGATGGTGCAGCTAACAGACGTTTCCAAAATAATGTTGATGATGACAAGGGTTGGAAATTGATCGAGGAGATGGCTACGCATCGAGCCGAATATGGACATCCGAGGGGAAGTGTTCGGGTAGCCGCAGCTAAAACTAGCGAAATTATGGCTCAATTTGACCATCTTCATGCCCGTCTCGATAAAATTCAGAACCCACCTCATCGAAACGAGTCAAATCAGCAAATTGTCCATGCTATGATCAAAAAAGAGGTTATGTGTGAGCGGTGTGGTACCGAAGGCCATAGCGCGGGGGAATGTATGACCGGGATGGAACAAGTTCTAGTTTTTCAACATTTCAAGCAAGGTAATCCATATTCTAATTACTATAATGAGAGGACTAGGGAACATTCGAACTTCAGTTGGACGAGTCAGAATGTGTTGAACCCAGTTCCTCAGCCAAAGCAACAAGCTTATGTTCCGCCTCATCGGGGACAACAACAAGGCTTCCAAAAGCCTCTAGCTCTTCCACCGCCAACTCAACCTCTTGCTATTCTTCCTCGACCACCTGTGACTCCGGCTCCAGTTCCTAGTGAATATCAGGAATTGAAGAGTATGATGCAATCTCTCATGATCCAGATGCAGAAAAGTGACCAATCTAAAGATGCACAGATCAAGATGTTGGAGACGCAGGTGGCGCAGCTTGCCACAAATCAGTCTTCTAGGCAACTAGGCACACTACCGTCACAGCCGGAAAAACAGCATGATACGGCCAACGCGATTCAGCTTCGTAGCGGCCTTACTTATGACGAGCCCAAGATGCCTAGTTATGATAATTCTGTTAATGTGGAGGATGTAACTGAGGATGTAATAGTTGATGATGTATCGTTAAAAACTGTTGAAACTGCTGTGAATGACGAACTGGTCAATAATAGTCGACTGACTATTAATAATAGTCGACCGACTATCATTGACAGATTAACAGATACTGCAGGTGAGGAGGAAAATAGTCGACCGACTATCCCTGATAGTCGACCGACTATTCTTAATAGTCGACCGACTATCCCTGATAGTCGGCCGACTATTCCAGAGACAGGATCCAGATCCGAGACGGTCGCTGCTGATAAGCCGTCTGATGCTGAAGTGGAAACGGGTGTTCTACCAGATAAAGCTGCTGAACAGATCAAAATTCAAGTTCCTTTTCCTAGCCGGTTGAAGAATAAGAAGGTTGAGAACCAGTTCAGTAAGTTTATGGAGGTCGTCAAAAATCTCCAGGTAACCGTTCCCTTCACGGAATTAATTATCCAGGTACCCTCTTACGCAAAATTTATGAAAGATATTCTGACCCGTAAGAGGAACTTTAATGAACATGAGACTATTGCTTTTACTGCTGAGTGTAGTGCTCTAATTCAGAGCAAGTCTCCACCCAAACTGAAAGACCCGGGTAGTTTTTCCATACCATGCACCATAGCCACCCATGTAATCGATAAAGCTTTATGTGATTTGGGTGCAAGTGTCAGTGTCATGCCCTATTCAGTTTGCGAGAAACTGAATATGGGTCAGCTTAAAGTCACAAGTGTGACTCTTCAGATGGCTGATAGGTCAGTTAAACGTCCCCTAGGAGTCTTAGAGGATGTCCCTATGAGGATAGGTAAATTCTTTATACCTGTCGATTTCATTGTTTTAGATATGGCTGAGGATACGCAGATTCCTATAATTTTAGGTAGGCCATTTCTACATACTGCAGGGGCTATTATAGATGTCAAGCACGGACGCTTGACTTTAGAGGTGGGGGATGATAAAGTGACCTTTAATTTGGCCAACACATTAGCTAAGTCTATGATCGAGGATACTTGTTATTCATTAGATATTATCGATGAAGTTATTCTTGATGTTTGTACGGGTTCCCTGAGTAGGGACCCGCTCGAGGCTTTGACATGTTTAGACACTTGTGCAGGTGATAAGACTAACGATGATGCTGTGTGGGATATTTTAGGAGATACACAGAAACTGACGAGCATCGACGGAGAAGTGGTAAATAGGTTGGTAGATACTTCTTATGCTGTAGAGGTAACCAAACCCGACCTGAAACCTCTTCCGTCTCATCTTAAGTATGTATTTCTAGACGATTCTGAGTCTTATCCCGTCATCGTAAGTAATAAATTAGATGAGAACCAAATTTCTGCTTTGTTGGTCGTTCTTAAAAAGAACAAGAATGCATTAGGTTACAGTCTAGATGACCTTAAGGGAATTAGTCCCGATATTTGCATGCATCGAATTGAACTAGAAGAGGATCGCCGACCTGTTAGACAGGGTCAACGTAAGTTGAACCCGAAAATGCAGGAAGTGGTAATGAAAGAAGTGATGAAATTGTTAGATGCAGGTATAATTTATTCTGTCGGTCACTCTAAATGGGTGAGCCCTGTTCAGGTCGTCCCGAAGAAAGGCGGGACGACCGTGGTAAAAAACGATAAAAATGAATTAATACCTACTAGAATTGTAACGGGATGGCGGATGTGCATTGACTATAGACAATTAAATGCCGCCACAAAAAAAGATCACTTCCCTCTTCCGTTTATCGATCAAATGGTAGAAAGGTTAGCCTCACATAAGTTTTTCTGTTATTTAGATGGCTATTCAGGGTTCTTTCAGATCCCGATCCATCCTGATGATCAGGAAAAGACTACCTTTACTTGTCCCCATGGTGTTTTTGATTATCGCAAGATGCCCTTCGGGTTGTGTAATTGTGGACATGACATAGGTCTACCCCGACGCGGCCACGCACGGGTTTGGGGAGGCGAATGAATCTCCATATGAGATGATCAAATTGAAATTTAAATCGAAGTCGGAGTCGCCACCGAATTTTATGGTTATTCGGAACCGTTCGAGCCCACTCTATGTCGTAGTGGGCCGTGTACAAAATACGGCCCATTTCCGATGTCAGAGTTTATTGGGCCCGTCCCTTTGCATATCGATACAGATGCCGACTTGAGCGGTTAATCGTATATTGAATGACTCTCGTTGCCAATGGTTTCGGACATCCGGAAACCACGGTTCTGAGTAAGGGGTGAGGGTACGTGTTGGGAAGTTCACTAAGAACACCCAACCCCGCCCGCACATTAGCGGCCTCTACTAGGATATCGAATGATGTTTTAATATGCGCGTTAGTTGAACGATGAATGATATGCAAACATTGTTTTCCTAAGCATGTGAGGAATTGAATGGGTTGCTAAGTCGATTTAATGCATGAAAAATTAACGTCAAAGTTGAATTGTAGCATGTGAGATTCGTTTTAGTATAATAAGACAAACGATAGAAATAAAAGATGAATTTGCTACAAAAGATGAACAAACGAGTTAGTATCGATTTGTAAAATAATATAGCAGAAAATAAATATGCGAGATCGAAATCTGAAAAATATTGTTGAAAAGACGTTGTTTTGTATAAAAAAACGATGTTCGAAAAATAATAAAAAGGAACGAGAAAGGCGCGCCAAGGCAGCCGGCCGCGCGGCTCGCCCGGGACGCCGGCGAGTCGCGTGGCAGCCTGTTCCGAGAGCGGTTTTTTGAAAATTGATGTTTTTATTAAATCGCGTACAAATATTGCATAATTCGTACTCGACTTAATATTTTCGATATTCGTTATATTCGATAGTTGACTGCGAAATCAATATCAAATACTCGGAATAGTTTTGGAAAAGATGTAAATTTTAGAAATCGTTTCGTAGAATAAATAAAACGAATGAAAAGTTAAAAAAAACGGTCCGGGTTTCAGGCCTGTGCGCGAGTCGCCTGGGCGTGGCGCAACTCGCGTGCGGGTCTGTCCGGCTTTTTATTTTTTGTTCAAAATTGCTAAATTTGATAAATCGCGTACAAAATATGAATTAATTTATGTTCGATTCATGCTTTCGATATTCGTCATATCCTATATTCGATTATGAAATCGATATCGAATATTCGGAATGAGTTTAAAAAAAGTTTTGTAAAATTGTTTGAAAAAAAAGAATTTGAACGAGAAAAGATGTAACGATTTTTGACTTCGTCGAGATCTTAATATAATTCTTTTCGATACAATGTTCGATTATAGAAAATCGATATCATATTTTTAAGAATGTTCGTTATGAAAATAGTTTTTTGTTAATATCGATATTAGAAATAAAAAAGACGACGCTTGACCCGTAAAAAGGACACGGACGACGAGGAGGAGAAGAGAAGAAAAAAAGGAGAAATCGGGTTTAGTACACCCTCAACCTACATGTTTTTGTTAACTCGGATCGGGGCTCGTTGGAATGTGGCTAGGCACGGGAGCGTCGAGGTGATGTCGGTCGGGCTAGGGTGGCTCGGTGAAGGTGACGGGTGAAGGGTGTCGAGTATCGGGACCGGTTTCCTTCGGGTTTTGGATGCACTATCGGTTTCTCGATGCTAAGGAATTATGTATGTGGGAATGACAGAAAGTTGATGTGTATGTTGCTTAATAATTGATGTCTATGATCGAAAAGTTGTTGTTTAAAGTGTTGTATGCAAGAGGCTATTTATAGGGAGTTCCCGACCTTGGCTAGGAGAGGTGCATTTGAATTAGAATTACCGCTTGGGTAAGAAGCTGAGAAGAACGAGAATTCCGTTTTCTTCGTGAAGAAGCAAGGAAAACCGGCTGGTTTGTGCTGCTTGGCCGAGTATTTGCACTCGGTTGAGTGTTTGAATCGGTTTTCGGATAGGATTCCTGCTTGAGATCGAATTCTACCCTTAAACGGAATTGTTTATTATTTTAGGTGGCTGATTTTTGTAGAGTTTGAGTAAGAATCAGCCGTGTAAGGTGTCACGGCTGACTCACGTGTCTCGGGAAAATCTTTGACCGGGTTTTGACTCGGTCGCTAAAAGACGGTTTTACCCCTGGTGTCGGATTCGACCCAAATTAGTGTTATTTGACTCGAAACGACCCACTGGGCCTGAATTTGAGGTTGGTTTTGTGAAATTTGTACTCCTTAAAAAGCCCAAGCTAAATATCCATGATTTCGAGCCTATTTCCGAGTACGTTAAAGCACGTTTGCGTCCGATCATCATCCGGTGTTTGTCGGAAACTACTATAGACACCTGGCAGCAAAATGTGGGTGTCTACAGTAATGCCCCTGCCACCTTTCAAAGGTGTATGATGGGGATATTTTCCGAGTATATCGAGTCTATTATGGAGGTATTTATGGATGATTTCAGTGTCTACGGTAGTAGTTTCACTGATTGTTTAACTAACCTTGATAAAGTGATGTTGCGATGTATTGAGGTCAATCTAGTGCTGAATTGGGAGAAGTGCCATTTTATGGTCAACGAGGGAGTTGTCCTTGGGCACTTAGTTTCAGATCGAGGCATCCAAGTAGACAAAGCAAAAGTGCAAGTGGTCGAGCAATTACCTCCTCCCGTTAACGTGAAGGGGGTTAGGAGTTTTCTTGGACACGCCGGATTTTATCGCCGGTTTATAAAAGATTTCTCTAAAATTGCTAAACCACTTACACAATTGCTTCTTAAGGATGCCCCATTCATTTTTTCTGATGAATGTTTATCTGCTTTTAACAGGTTGAAGCAGGCTTTGGTCACAGCACCTATTATTCAGGCCCCGGATTGGGAGTTACCGTTTGAAGTTATGTGCGATGCTAGTGATTATGCGGTCGGAGCGGTGCTGGGTCAAAGGAAGGAAAAGGCAGTAAATGCCATCTATTATGCGAGCCGAACTCTGGATGAGGCTCAGGTGAAGTATACTACGACGGAGAAGGAGCTTCTAGCTGTGGTTTATGCATTGGAAAAGTTTCGATCTTATTTAATAGGATCGAAAGTCACAATTTATACGGACCATGCGGCTTTGAAGTACCTCCTCGCGAAGCAGGAAGCCAAACCGAGATTACTACGATGGATCCTTCTACTTCAGGAATTCGACCTGGAGATTAAGGACAAGAAGGGCGCTGAAAATTATGTGGCGGATCACCTTTCTAGATTTCCATTGCAGGACGGAGGCGATACTTTACCGATAGATGATTCTTTTCCTGATGATATTTTGATGGCTATTGGTATAATGGATACTCCATGGTACGCTGACTATGCTAATTTTCTTGTAGGTAAAATAATACCGCCTGATTTGTCATATCAACAAAAGAAGCGGTTCCTACATGATGTTCGGCAATATTTTTGGGACGATCCATATCTTTTCAAGGAGTGTGCCGATGGACTTTTTAGGCGATGCATACCGCAATGGGAAACCAATGCCATCTTGGAAGCCTGTCATTCCTCGTCTTATGGTGGTCACCACGGTCCCGCTAGGACCGTGGCTAAGGTACTTCAGTCAGGTTTTTATTGGCCATCTTTGTTTTCTGATGCCAAGTCATTTGTTTCAGGATGTGATGCTTGTCAAAGGACGGGAAATATCTCCCGGAGGCATGAGATGCCTCAGGTCGGTATTTTGGAGGTAGAAATTTTCGATGTTTGGGGCATCGACTATCAAGGTCCCTTCCCGACAAGTCGAGGTAATAGGTACATTTTAGTAGTTGTGGACTACGTATCTAAGTGGGTAGAAGTCGTTGCCTCGGTCCATTGTGACGCTAAGACCGTCATCCAACTTTTCCAACGTTTTGGCGTTCCCCGAGTCGTCATTAGTGATGGAGGTACGCACTTTAAAGAAAAACAACTTATTGCCTTATTATCTAAATATGGTGTTATGCATCGTAGAGGTTTGGGGTATCACCCCCAAACTAGTGAACAGGTTGAAGTTTCCAACCGGGAGCTTAAGGATATTTTGGCAAAAGTTGTCTCGAAGTCAAGAAAAGATTGGAGCCTGAAACTAGATGACACTCTATGGGCGTATAGGACCGCCTATAAGACACCGATTGGTACATCACCTTATCGGTTGGTTTATGGGAAGTCCTGTCACTTACCCGTAGAGTTGGAGCATAAAGCTTGGTGGGCCGTTAAAGAGGTGAATTTTGACCCAAAATTGTGTGGCGAAAATCGACTTTTACAACTAGATGAGCTCGAGGAGTTCAGGATGAATGCCTACAATAGTGCCCGTATCTACAAATAAAAAACAAAAAGGTGGCACGATAAGCGTATCATTCCGAGAGAGTTTAAAGCGGGCGAAAAGGTATTATTGTTTAATTCTCGTCTTCGTCTTTTTCCTGGAAAATTAAAATCTAGATGGTCCGGCCCCTATACGGTAATTTTGGTTTCTAAATTTGGGTCGGTCGAGCTTGAAAATTCTTCAACGGGAAATTGCTTTAAGGTCAATGGTCACCAAATAAAACACTACTACGAGAAAGGTGAGACAGGAGGAGAAGTCGAGGTTTTGTACCTCGAAACAGTCACTAACTGAGCAAGGTGACTACGGTCGTGCGGGACCTTAAACCAGCGCTGACCGGGAGGCAACCCGGGTTGTAAAACATCTGTACCTGCATTTAGTTAGTTAGAGCATATTTAATTTTCAGCATTATAGGTTATGTGAGGTGAGAACGAGGGTCTAAAGGTTGAAATTGAGTTTTGCAGAGAACAGGCTGCTGACGGAAAACTGGAGCTGGGCAAGAATAGTTGACCGACTATTTTTAATAGTTGGCCGACTATTTTTATTGTCGACAGACTATTCCCATTGTCGGTCGACAATTCAGGCAAATATCGCGCACCTTGTTTGAATATTTCCGTTGCATAAGTCATATTTTCTCTTTACTCTTTTACTCCAGTTACTTTTATTTTGAAATCAACTCCTAAACCCTATTTTCTTACTCCTCCCACCTACCTCCATCCTTACCTTCATCTTCTTCATTTCAAATCTTCATCTTCAACCTCTACCCATCTTCTTCTCCCCATCACTATCTCCTTTAATCTCTTCATCCTTGCTATTTTCTTGTCTCTATTGAAATTGTAACTACTTTCCAGCCATTCAAGTAAGTTTTCTTGTGTTGATTTTCATTTTTTTTTCCCGTCTAACTGCTGCGCTGTACGTTCTCTGCTGTTCGCCGGAGTCGCCGACTATCGAAATAGTCGGGCGACTGTTCTCATAGTCGGACGACTATTCCGATAGTCGGACGACTATCGTGTCTGTCGGGCGATTTTTTTCGCGATTACTGGGTTTCTGCCGCGACTGTTCAGAATCTGTTTTCAGGCTTGAATTTCAGATTTCGACCTGGTTTTTCTGGGATTTATGTTATTACTCATATTGTTTACCCAAATTTGTTGGTTTCATCCGCATTATAGTGTTTTTACCCAAATTTCAGTTATGAAATTAGGGTTTTGATTTCAATTGATTTGGGGGGTTTTTGTGTGAGTAGTACACCAAGTCTGATTTTAGCTATTTCAGGTCAATATGGATGCAAGAAAAAGACAACGCCAGGGAAGCACAAGACGTCGGGTCGACATTAGCCGGGAGTCAATGCCGAGTCAAGACCTCGTTCCATTTCCCGAGGAGAGCATACCGGAATATCCAAACGTTCCGTTTGCCTCAGCTGATCAGAGGGAGTGTTTTGTCCAGTTGGCAGCTCTTAAGGTAACACCGACACGGTTTCTAGACCGTGAGCTCTTGGGCAGGTTAGGCATTTATCAGCCTGTTGTTGACTTACTTAATGGTACCGGTATGAGTGGGCTAATTTATATGCTAGAATTCACATATAAGGGTCTTACTCTTGAGTTTTTTAGTAGTTTCAATTTTTTTCGTGACTTGACCTGGGACACACCTTGCATTTTTTTTAGACTCTTTAACACGAGTTTTTCTAGGACCGTTCGCGAGTTCGATCAGCTTTTAGGTGTTATTAGCGAAGGGGATTCAATTCATCCCCCTCGTCGTCTAGCCAATGAAATCTGGTCTTGCATTACTGATCGTAACACGGGTCGTAAGCGGGGCAACGAAGTCCACCACCCAGCCATCCGATACTGGCTTCGTCTGATAGGGTGCACTATTTACGGACGTACTGAGCCGATTAATATTAATGCTGATGAGTTAGAGAGTCTAGCGGGCTATCTAAACATCGATAGCGAGCGGCCATATGTCATGAATGTGGCCGCCCTTGTTGCCCACCATTTCCAACATATCGGGAATGGGCTTATTTCTGTCATTCATTGTGGGGGCCTCGTTTCCCACATCGGTCGTAGGCTATTTCCGGACTTCCCGTACGGGGAGGAACCTATAGGACACGAGCTTCCATCTGTCGAGCGACTCAATAGTCGCCTTTTGAACTTTTCTGTCCTTAGGGGTCTTCATTGGCTAGGTCCCGATTTGCGTTGGCGCATAGCAAAGGATGAATCGGTTATCCTCCCTTACAATCTATCACCTCTTACCCCCTTCCCATATCTCCCCTTTGGTCCTGAACGGGACCCTCCGCCGTATCCCTCTTATTTGCTACCACTTAAGAGGGATCTTCAGACCCCCAGACACTTCGCACCCGAGACGGGTGAACCGTCTCGACCTTCTCGACAATCTCGAGGAGGTGGTAGTCGATCGACCAGCCGTGCTTCACATACACCATCTTTTGCGGCTGGACCTTCGGGACCACCACGGCCTCCTTATGCATTTCCATATACTGATTATTCTAATGTGCCTGCCTTTCCTGCTCACTTTGTGCCTCCTCCACCGTATGTTACACCGGCGGTGCTCGACCAAGCGACGGTCCCCGGAATGCTTAATGAGTTGTGCCACCGCATAGCCACGGTGCAACTAAATCAGGCACTTTTCGATTTTCCATGTTACAACAATGGAGTGCAGGTCGTCCTAATCTCTCCTACAGCTTGGCACCCGACTTACTACACCTATCCCGAGGGAGGCTATGGTAACAATGCCGGGAATGCGGAGAGAAATGATGGAGAGGGAGATGACGAGGAGGGAGATGACGACGATAAAGCTGACGATGGTGGCAGTCAGGAGGAGAGCGGTGACGAGAGCTCCGATTAGGACGGTTTGGGGAGGTCTCCATTTGTATATACATCTTGTAAGTAGTTCTTCTTTTTCTTTTTGCACTTCCATCGTTTTGCATTCCTTCCCCGTTTTTATTGTTGCCTCTTATTGTATGCTGTACACAATGAGGGCATTGTGCGATTTGGTTTGGGGAGGGTATGCATCTGTTGTTTTCATCCATCTGCATATTTCTTGCATTTTCGCATGCATAAAAAAAATCACAAAAATATGTTTTTGCATTTAGTCGAGTCTTAGTTGAGTCGGAATGCTATGTAGCAATGATGATATTGCTTTTATGTCTTCATTAGTTGCTTATCCTAGTGCACCGTTAGAATTTTTGTATATAATCACATGCGGTATTCTTGCATCTTTGGTTAACGGTACTGAACGAATAAACTTGACTCATTGTTGGCAAACTACTCAGATTTGTAAGGAATTAGAGCCTTAAACTGATGACATTCATGATCAGTTTCTTTTAGGATTGAGAGTAGTACTCCTTATGAGACATGTAACATCAAATTGCATAAGCATGACATTCGTCTCTTGATACCTGTACGTTTTTGACTCGTGGTTTTGACATGTGCGAAAAAGGCAAATCCTTTCTTTTAATTAATTCCCATGAGCCCCACATAGCCAAATTTACCTGTTTGACCCGTTTATTAACTATATGCCATAATTTGCCTACCCTAGTCAAGCTAGTAGATGAATTAGACGGAATTGTTTTTTTTCGGGTTAATTTTGGTACCATGATGATTGAAAAAAAAAAGGGGAATTGGAAAAAATGAATTGAGAAAAAAAAATGAAAGAAGAAAATTCAATGAAAAAAAATTGAATGGAAAAAAAAGAAGAAAAAGAAAAGAAAGGAAAGAAAAAAAATGAATGAAGTGAAACTAGAAGAAGAATGTGTTTTTGCTATGAGAAAAGAATTGATCTCTCTAATTTCATAGTTATTAGTGGGAAGCGGTTTTGATAAGGCGCTTTTTGCTATGCCTAATTTCTTCGACTGGAATTTGGTGAGAGCGGGATGTTATTTATTGATGGGTGTAAGGAATATTAGCTTGGCTTTTAACTCCACATATCCATATCGTTTTGCCCCTTCTTACCCGATTAGCCTCACTTTATACCATATGTAAGTCCTTGTCACGTGTCTTTCCCGATAGAATGCGTATGTACGGTTATTAGAGATTGATTTCATGTTAGATTGCATGCATGTTCTTGTAGGTCGCAGTTTAGGTGGGTGCTTTGTCTTTCCGTTTTTACATAAACTCACAATATCACCCCTTTTGTGTGATGAGCGATCCGTGAGAATCCGACATAGACGAGTCTTGCAAGGTTGAAGGTTCAGTATTGTTATCATTGGTCAAGCTTGTTGTATGTGGTTATTTACATTAATTTTAATCGTTGCGCATTGGTTTGGGTGATTTTGGAGCATATTCCGCTATGAGTTATGTACATTCCATTAGGATTGAGTTATCATTTTGTGCTTGCTTGAGGACAAGCAAGGGTTTGGTTTGGGGAGATTTGATGCGCGTATTTTATATACATTTTTTATGCTCTTATTACGCGCATTCTCGTGTTTATTGAATAGTGAAAACTATTATTTTGCCCCGAATTGGCTACTTTGTGGTGTGTATTGTCCTTTTGCAGGAACGGAAGACAAAGGAGCTAAAACGAACCAAAACCGAGGCAAAACGAAGCTGTAAGAGCTGGACGCTGAAGTGAGAGAATAGTCGACCGACTATTGGAATAGTCGGCCGACAATGGCCACAGTCGACCGACTATTATAATAGTCGGCCGACTATTTCTTGGACTGCGGGCAGATTTCGTGCTCAGCAAAGAAATTTCCTAAACCGTTTTAACTCATCCTAAGCTGTATAAATAGGGCTTTTCAGCCACTTTTAGGGCACAACAACTTACTTCTCTTTAGATTTCTTTTAGACTTCTTCTCTACTTTTATTCTCTCTTGTTTAATTTTTTCCCAAAACTCGGTTATTGTAAGAACTTTTTGATTCAAATCGCCTTCATTCATTCGGTAATTTTATTAATCTTCCTTCCTTCTTCTTTGTTCTTGATTGTTTTCTTCTTCATATTTAATTATTCTTAATTATTGTTTTATACTTGTCGTAAATTTATTATTATTCGTGATGTTTAATCTAGTAAATTCTTTTATTAATCTTGTTGTTCTTGAATTAATTATGAGTAGCTAATTTCCCTCGCTAGGATTTAGGGGATCTGCGAATTGAATGTGGTCGCTAAATAATTTATAGATCTGTCAATGATTTTGTGTCTGAGTTGTCAATTGTAGCATTTAATTGAGATTAGTTGATTAAGTCGACGTAATTGATTAACTGAATTCGGTAAACTTGAACCTAAGATCGGAAGCCTGGTAAAAGTTAGACCTGCTACAACACATTAGTTTGCCCTAATAAGATCGGAAGCCTTTAGACGCATGCTAGGGTGAATAGCGGACCGGAAGGACCTTTTCAATACCCCTTAGACCAATATCTGCGACAGACCTGTGATTTAGACCGTGACCATATGAGATTCGTAGTGAACCGACAATCCTAGTTTTCTCTCCATATATTTATTCATCTTCATTCGTCTTATTTTATTTTAGTTATTTCTTTTCTCTTAATTCTCTTTCTTTCATTACTTTAGTTTAGATAAAAACAGAACATAAAACCCCCGATTGTTTCGTAGATAGACTCTAATTACGAGTAGAATTTATTTGTCTCCCTGTGAATTCGATCCTGACTTCCCTAGCTATATTTTTAGTTAGACCGTAGTTGATTATTTTTGATAGGTACACGACTAGCTTATCACCGAGCCACCATAACTTAACCTCCATAAAACCTCGAAGACTCTTGTGTTAAAGCCACGGTTACGAGCCCGTTCCGAGACAAGAACATGTAGGTTGAGGGTGTCAAAACCCCTTTCTCCTCTCTTTCTCTTCCCGTCGTCCGTCTTCTTTTTCTCCGTCCTTTTTTCCGTTTTTTTATTTATTTTGTTCGTCACACCATAATATCGATAATATAATTAGTACAAGACATTAAAATACTTATCGATTTGTGTCGGATAAGAAGGATATCGGAATAAGAAAAAACGAATATACAAGTGTACTGCACACAGCGTTGACGGTCGCTTATTCCGGTACCCCGACTATTTGATTATTGAGATAAGTTAACTTAAACAATAATCTTTATATTGTTTGCATCATTATTTTTAGTCGCATATTTACATTAATTTTCAAAAAATAAGCATTATATTTAATAAGGGTCGAAACCCGTTGACGCGGATCTGACATCCTAATCCTTAGGGATTTATTTCGATGTCGGAAAAGCCGAAGGAATCAAGTTTTCATTCAAGCAAAGTGTCGATACGTTAGATCCGATGCCAATTCCATAATTGGATGTCGAGTCTAATAATCTAATCAAACAATTTAGCCAATTCAATTTTTCGTTGATGCTAACGTAGATGTTATTTAATTCGTTCGAATCATGACACTACAAACGCGGAGGAATATTTATATCGTCCTCGTTATTTTAAACGATTCAAATCAATTTTCTTTATCTTTTTCACTCTAGTATTCCATATCGATTCCATGATCGAATATGGGATATGACGAGCATCACAATTAGAATCGAGTATAAATCATTCCAAGTATTTAATATCGATTTCATAATCGAATATTGAATATAACGAATATCGAAAATATAAATCGGGTATAAGTTAATCCATACTTGTACGCGATTTATAAAAATTGACGGTTTTCGACAAATAAAAAAAGCGGACAGACCCCCACGCGAGTCGCGCGCCTGTCAGGCGACTCGCGCGGAGGCCTGGTTCGTCGGGTCTTTTTTTTTTGTTTTCTCGTCTTTTCTATTCTTTTCCGATCTTACATAAAACAGCGACTTTCGCGACATATTTTCCAGAATTCGATAAATATTTTTCTTGACCTCGGTCAACACGTGTTAATCCATCACGTGACATATAAAGCTTTCCGAAATCATGCATTCATCACATCTATATCTTTATTCAATTTATTACTCGTTACATCGTTACTAACGGTTTGATTGTTTCCTTTGTCGATTTTTTGTCGTTTATTTTATTTTATTAAAATGAACCCACATGCTAAAATTCCACTTTGACGTAGAATTAATTGCATTAAATTGACATAGAAACCCGCTTTTCAATTCCTCACATGCCTAGGAAAATAATCTTTGCATATCATTTTCCCGTTTAACTAACGCGCGTATTGGAAAGTCATTCGAATTCTTAGTAGAGGCCGCTAATGTGCGGGCGGGGTTGGGTGTCCTTTGTGGGCTTCCCAACACGTACCCTCACCCCTTACTCAGAACCTCGGTTTCCGGATGCCCGAAACCGTTGGCGCACGAGAGTCATTCAATACACAATATTCGATAATGTCGGTATTGGTATCAAATGCAAAGGGACGAGCCCAATAAACTCTGACATCAGAAATGGGCCGTATTTTGTATACGGACCACTACGACATAGAGTGGGCTCGAATGGTTCCGAATAACCACAAAATTCGGTGGCGACTCCACATAGACCTAAATTTCAATTCGATCCATTCTCATATCGTCTACCCAAACCCGCGCGTGGCCGCGTCGGGGTGGACCTATGTCATGTCCACAAAAATATTTTAATAAGACTACAAACTTAAATGACATAATCTCACATCGAAAAATTATAACAATATATTATGAATAAGAAATAAGAGTAATTAATTCTACAACAATACGATGAAATTCTATTATACAAATAAAAGTAATCATTCCTTCAAATTATGACTAATCAGTCGTTATAAGATATCTTTCAAAACTCAATTGAGTCTTAAACCTTCTTAAGACTATAAACTCAAGTAAAATTATTACAAGAGTTCTTAAGGCTATATCTAAACTTAAGTCAAAATTATTCTATATCGAATAATTATGAGATGATTTAATTTGATATTATAAATAAGATAAATCATTTGTTCTTAGAAATCAAAAAAAATGTTTTTTGAGTCTTACAAAAGTACTTTAGACAATAAACTTAGGTAAGACTATTCACATCGAAAAATTATAATAAGATGATCGAATTTTATTATATAAATAAGAAGAATCGTCCATTCTTAAGTTAGATATAAAAACAAACTCTTTTGTTATTATAATTATCCTAACGTTATCTCACATCGAAAAATTATGATGATGTAATGAATTCTATATTATAAATAATAATCATTTGTCCTTGGATATCAGCTATAAAAAAATTGAGTCTTTAAAACGCTCTTAGAACCGTAAGCTAATGGAAAAGAGAAATCATTCGTGTTTAGATAATATTAACAAAAATCTAAGTTCTAAAAATAGTTTTTAAGACTATAAACATAAGTAGAATTATCGCATATAGAAAAATTATGATGAGGTGATGAAATTCTATATCACAAATAAGAGACATCATTCGTTTTTAGATATTAACAAAAAAAATTGTCTTATAAAAGCTCTTAAAGCTATAAATTTAAGTAAAATTATCCCTCATCGAGAAATTATAATAAGATAATAGAAATTCTACTATATAAATACGGAGTAAAAACAATCATTCATGTCTAGATATCAATGATAAATCTTTTGAGTCCTAAAAGAACTTTTTAAGATTATAAACTTAATTAAAATTATCTCACATAAAAAAATCATGATGAGGTGATAAATTCTACTTCATCAATAAGAAAAATTATTCATTTTTAGATATTAATCGAAAATATTTTGAATCTTATAATACTCCTCTCAAGGCTATAAATTGAAGTAAAAATTATCTCACATCGAAAAATTACAAAAAAGCTAAGTGATGAAATTCTATTATATAAATAAAAGTAATCATTGTCTTTATATATATATATCAATCAGAAATCTTTTGAGTCCTAAAAGAGTTCTTAAAACTATAAATTTAAGTAGAATTATCACACATCAAAAAATTATCATGAGAAATCATAAATAAGAGAAATCATTGGTTTTAGATAATCATTTGTCCAAAAGTATACTTCGTTACAAGGTTATCGAATTCTATTATATAAATAAGAGTAATCGTTCGTTCTTAATAACTTAGATGGAAAAATAAACTCTTTTGGGTCTTAAAATAAATCCTTAATACCATAAACTTAATTAAGTAAAATTATCCAACACTTCTGAGCCTTAAAAAAACTCTTGTGACTATAAACTTGAGTAAAATTTCTCACATCGGAAATTTTCCCATATTAGTAAATTATTATAAAGGTATGAATTTTATATTATTTGCTCAAAAAAGTAATGAATCTATTACATATAGAAATAATAAAATCATCTCACATCGAAAAACTATATTAAGGTTATAAATATCTATATTCTAAATAAGAAAAATCATTCGTTTTTGGATATCAACAAAAAAAATTTTTGATCCTTAATCTCTTAAGACTATAAAATTAAGTAAAATTATCTCACATCGAAAAATTATGATTAGCTGATTAAATTTTATATTATAAATAGGAGTAATCATTCGTCCATAGATATTAACCAAACATCTTTTGAGTCTTAGAAAAACTCTATCTCACATCGAAAAATAATATGGCGATAAATTTTCATCATATAATTCGTCCTTAAATATCGACAAAAATTAAAGAGCTTTTAAGACTATAAAATTAAGTAAAATTATCTCACATTAAAATGTCACTGAAAGAATAACGTCATATGTATAAATTAAATATTTCTCCCTTTTATAATTGTAGTGTTAGATTTAATCTGACCCAAGACTGAAACTTCATACTAAATTAATTGGTATATACCGAATAGCGGAAGCGTACCTGACTCAATTGGAGAAGGGAAGAAAAGTGGAATGAGAATCACCCGATTATAGTCTTCTAACAGACACACTCGCCTTTTGGTTTCTCAATACCGATGGGATATATGTGAGATTAGGTCAAAAGTGTGCTGTCAGGGACCATAACCCTGACTATTTATAGAGAGGGGTATGAAACCCTGGTCACCTATATTAGCCGCCTTTAGTGGATAAACCCATCATATATCCTATAAAGCCCTAATGGGTCTCTACATTATTATAGTATCCGACTCATACTTTATAAGACGTAAATAAACCCGTATCATTTGTATTATGACGGATCACGTATTTGGGCTCAACTTTAATGATAGCTAATAAATACAATAGGTCCAAATAATATTGTCCACATATATTGTATTAGACCCATAATTCTTACAATCTCCCACTTGGGTCATATACTAGTATATGTAGGACACTGAAAATTGTATTCATTATAACCGTATGAGCTCAATAGTGCTATCAAATATTCCAACCGTCTTATGCAATTCGGTCCATCAATCATATCTGCATAGAACCAAAGCGGCCTTTGCCACAGTTTGTCGTGACAGGACCCATCAATGATCACATATGCAAACATGACTAACGACATGAATCTAGTATAGGAGTGTAGCATGGAAACAGCAACCAAATGTGATCCAGATATGCATATTTCCAACTGGTCCACCTTAAACCTTAGTGAGATCAACCAAATAAGACAGAGTGAAACTGAAAACTGTAAACCTTATTTCTGCAGAACTAAATAACCGTATACCAATATGTGTCTAATGTGACAAACTCCCACTTAATCTGAATATCTTTAGAACCGTAACACCCATTTGAGCAATATGCTCAAGAAAGACCGTGGGTGGTAATTCCTTAATAAGCGGATCCGCAATAATGAAGTTTAATTTGCACAAACATATCTTAGACACCCTTCACTCTGAATCATTTCTATAACAATACATCACTTGTATTGTTATTTGAAACTATAATAACCATCATTTTGTCACAAATGACTTAAATGGTATTTCAATACCGAAATGTAACTTGCAGCCTTGTGACAAATAATCATGACCAAATAGGAGTCGAAATAACGAATGATCTCAACCTGAATCGATCTCCTTTATATGATAACATTGTTTTGCTCAAAATATAAATGACAAACAATATTTGGCTGCCCTTAGTGGATCTCAATATTCTACTGATTTCCCTTAATATCTGTCAATTAAACTATATAATGTACACAATATCCAAACATGTACAAAATAAGTTTAATCATACTTTATTACTTAAACACATGAAATAATTTCTGAAATACATGGATTTAAGTAAACTGTACTTTCTGGATATGAACATTTCTTTAAGGACATTAATGAAACTGCATTGGTCTCATTTACTGAAAGGGTATAAAACTTGATATATTTTTGTACTCCCACTGAATCTTGAGTATCTACAATCATGTACCCCATTCATACAAAACTAAATGAGATGATATCATGGCAGATCGATGTATGCTTTGACGGAAAATCTTATTTGAGTTTTCATTGGATGATTATTAACCTTAATTCGCAGAAAATTTACCTTGAATCTATCGAGTCAAGATTTCCAATATCTGCAACCTTGAGTTTATCAATGTCACCATTGACAAACATGTCTTTAACTTTAATCCAATGTTATGTAACTCTAGATACATATAACTGAATATGCCATCTGTCTTTATAGCCATTATTGACAAGACAAACTTTACTGTTTCATTACCAAATAAGTCTGTCTTGATAACAAATAACCATTTGAAACCATGTATGTACTGTATACTTTTAGGAAATGGAACCAATCCAAAGTGTCTTTATTGTCGAATGACATAATACTTTATTGATGACATATAAATTCACATGTACTAGTTAGAACTTTCAATGATTCGGTAAAATGCTGAATGAATATTTTTCTACCGTTTCATCATCTAACTCTTACTCTTGAATGTATGCAATATATAAATCTGTTATTACACTGTAATATGTCAGTCCTGACATGAACACAATGTAATCCTCTGAAGCTGCATTCATTCTTTCCTTAGTGAATTTCTTTAATAACAATTGTTCTTGAGGTATTTGAGTTTGTTTTACTAGAATGATCTTACGATCCTTTATAATGAGACACAAGATCATTTCCATAAGTCTCATTTCTTCCCCCCCAAACTCAATAATGTCAATGAACCCATATTATCCGTCTTAAAGTAACTTGCGTGTGGGATCATAACTTTATACATTACCCTTAATCCTTATAAAGTTTTACAACAAAATAATTATTGATTGTCCTTAAATCCAACTATGTTACCTTAAAAAAAATATTCTTAATAAGTTGGACATACCTTAGGTGTAAATAAATTACATTATAATTAATCAATCAATAATATTGTTGTAACTTTATCCAAAACCAAGCTGCAATTCTAAATTTTCTTCTAGAATTTTCTAGGAATGAGTGTGAATAATCATACTCCTACCTAGCCTCAAGATCTTACTTTGCAGAGATAATACACCATACATATTTAAACTTTCATATGGTGCAATCTTTAATGTAAGATCAAACATCTCTAGAAAGTATCCGAAATAACCTTAACGTTATTATCCTGAATGGTCAATTTGCCAAAGTGTTTCCAGTTATAATCGACATGACATCTTTAATCCTTTACCGAGAATATATCTCAGTCAAATATGTGATAAAAACGTCTAGGAACTTGAAACTTCTCAAGATCGAGATATAAATATCATCCATAATTTTGTCTAAAAAAAATTAATATATTGATGTGAACTAATACAACTTAACATAAAATAGTTTACATATTTTTATATATCAATTACAAGACATCCAAAATCCTTTTGATATCTATTTTCTCTTTTGTCTTTATTCCCCTTCAATATGAGAATCCGAAGTAGAAGTGTCAATAATTTCATTTTGACACAACTTTAATAATCCTTTTGATGTGTCATACCGAAAAGAAATTATTGTCTTTAATTCGTTATATCCAATGGAGTTTTAATACAAGTAATTCCAATCTAAACTATATAAAGTTATCAAAAATGACAGATTTACCATTATTTGAATTAGGAAAATACAAAATTAACTATTTCTCGATGGACAATAAACCAAATTTGACCAAACGAAAAATAATTGAACTCCACCAAAAGGCAGTACCGAAAATTTTCCAGATTCAAATAAAATAACAAGTCAATAGTGATAACTAAATTAGCTGATTGTCTCAAACTCAGATGATGACATGCCCCAAATAGATGAATCTTTCATCACCCATTGACATACAATATCTTAGATTATTACTTGTACTTGCATTCATGTACTTATGTGAATGAAAAAACCAAATCCACCTACAAAACATAATTGGATATAATGAACAACTTTAGACGACAAATCTTAAATGAGAAGTGTACTCTTACCGACACGCGATGAGGCGTACAAACTGGTAATATATTCCTTATGTGTTCATACTCATAACAAGCAACCAATAAACTTTATCTTGTTATTCTTTGAGTTAGACACTTGCAGCTTATTTAATAGAAACAATGTTCTTTAATATTTTCTTAATGTCGCATTAAACAATCATTAAACACATGCATTCAATTTTGTACTCCACAAAAAACACGTGAGTCCACACGATATTTTCATCCTTATGAGTAGTACAATCATACATTCCTAATGCTGTATAAAGATTGCGACAACCCAAAATAAATATTTACATTCTCTTACCATTTATTTAAATAAACAACGCTATCCGAATTGAGAATGTAACCTGAATATGACAGATATAATGAACAGTAATGTCAATTTGATGAACAAAACAATATTTTCTTATTCTGAATAAATTCAAACAGTATAGTGTTTTTGCAAATTTAATATTTAATTTAGCCGTTAGGCATAAATTATTAACTTAGCATCGACACTATAATTAAATAATCGTGATCAAATATTGACGATAAACTCATGTCGAATACTAAGTCTTCCTTTGGGCCGACTCAGTATACACATGAAAATACCGAATAATCGTCACATATTTATCACCCAAAATTGTATATGTATTCGGCCAAATAATGGCCTTCCTTTGGGCCGACCATTATCCGCATGATTACACATACTACTTTAAAACCGAATGTTTGAATTTACTCTCCATATTCTTATAATGGCCTTATGAGTGTCATAATTAAATTTAAGAACACTCTCTTAACTTGTACTTCAGATTCGAATATTAGCATTCCCATCATAACAAAATACATAGCACAACATCTAATCTCATCTTTGGACGATAATTAGACTTGTAAGTGGTACTCTTGGTGTAGTAATCAAATATTAACAGTAAGATCATGTCAAATGTCAAGTCTTCTTTTGGGCCGACTTAACATCTACACGAGAACCGAATAACTGTTACATATTTATCACCACAAGTATGATTAAATTTCGGCCAACCTTTGGGCCGACCATTACCCGCATGAAATTCAATCACACACAATCGTCTAATTATTTAAACTATCTAATCTACGCAATAGAGGTTACTTTGGCAACGTATTGTTTCGATCAAACAATCCAAAATATTAGACGTCTTATAAAAAATCAAATAGCCAATATTATTGAAACCGAAATCAAGTTCTTTTAATCAAACTGTAATTAACGAGTGACTGAAACCTTAAATGATAAAAGAAATTACAACCCAAAGTTCTTTCATCATACAAGTCAACTTGTCAATTATGATCGAATACGCGATAATAATCGCAACCGAAATTCCAAATAGGTCTCAATTCATACATAAAAACTTAATATACGATAATAATCAAACATACAAGACCATTATACATCATATAACTGAATACTAAACGA
Source organism: Agrostemma githago (assembly GCA_958450325.1). NCBI lineage: Eukaryota > Viridiplantae > Streptophyta > Magnoliopsida > Caryophyllales > Caryophyllaceae > Agrostemma > Agrostemma githago. The sequence goes on along the minus strand of OY288247.1, from coordinate 70,998,826 downwards.
AATTATGAATCAACCGCAATCGATTAAAAAATATCTTATATACTGAATAGCCTATAATAAGAATCTAAGACTTGATACCCAAAATATAATTCTTTAAACCTTACATAACTGTATCGATTGCATACAAAAATCATCCAAACATATATTCCGTATTAATCAATCAAACGAAATCATAAATCATAGTATCATATGTTTGAATAACAAAAATAATTATAAACCAAATAAAGTACGAAATCAATTGCGCTATTATACATAAGGAATTCGCTGAAACTGACAAACAATAGAGCCACAAATTTCTCGTACAAATGTGACGATAGATCGTATGAAACAATGCCACGCATTAACTAAAACAATATCATCATAAAACAGTACAAGATTTGCCATAGTCCAAGAAACAAAATACAAATTCATGACAATAGCTTAGTAGAATTCATTGAGAGCTAATTGTTTGCCACCTATCTATCATAATAATGATCATCCATCCATGAAAGTACACGTCTAACATCAACATCAATAATAGTAATTTTAATAATTTAGAACCATGTTTTATGCAAAATTGCAAACATATTGATAACACGATGATTGAAAAGATGCATTCACACGGATTAAGGAACACAATAGATCAAAATAAAATAGAATAAAATCCTTGAGTACATAATACCCTATACTTCAATCAGTCCCAAATAATTTAATATGAAGACGGCTCTGATACCACTTGTTAGATTTAATCTGACCCAAGACTGAAACTTCATACTAAATTAATTGGTATATACCGAATAGCGGAAGCGTACCTGACTCAATTGGAGAAGGGAAGAAAAGTGGAATGAGAATCACCCGATTATAGTCTTCTAACAGACACACTCGCCTTTTGGTTTCTCAATACCGATGGGATATATGTGAGATTAGGTCAAAAGTGTGCTGTCAGAGACCATAACCCTGACTATATATAGAGAGGGGTATGAAACCCTGGTCACCTATATTAGCCGCCTTTAGTGGATAAACCCATCATATATCCTATAAAGCCCTAATGGGTCTCTACATTATTATAGTATCCGACCCATACTTTATAAGACGTAAATAAGCCCGTATCATTTGTATTATGACGGATCACGTATTTGGGCTCAACTTTAATGATAGCTAATAAATACAATAGGTCCAAATAATATTGTCCACATATATTGTATTAGACCCATAATTCTTACATGTAGTTATAAGTAAAATGAGGTTAATATAGTAAAAAGGTTGGACCATACAAAAAATATTTGCGATGGAAAAAGATAGAAAGACGGATGAAAATAAAATATGAAATAAGATAGAAGGAAGTACTTCGTAGTATAATTGTACCACATTGAAAGATTATCATAAAGGGATGATCCTATGATTATTGGTTCTTAGATATCAACTATCAACCTAAATATTTACCGAGTTTTGTCTTAAAGAGAGATATTACAAGTTTTAAGTACAATGTACGCGTATAATTTAATTTGACGTTTACCGCATATATGATCTTCCAAAAAACACATTCACGTATGTGGATAGTATTCATTTACTATTAGACACACTCTTACAGTCTTACCTTCGACTTACTTTCTACTGTTGCGTAGTCTCACAAATTTATGCAATTCTCTGACTTTGTGTCATTATCATTGTCACTAAAAATCGGCCCGTGCATCGTACGAGCTTTCCAACTACTAGTATTTATATAAACCTTAACATATACGGAGTATATTATTTTGATTCCAAAATTATGGGTAGTTTGTTAACTTTGTAAAGCACGTCTTCAAAAGAGTACGGATCATTGTTGCGAATATTTTATTTATACAAATGACCAACATTTTTATTTTTATTTGCACAAAAAACTAATTTATTACACATTTTAAGTGTATTTTACGGATCATAGGTCTCATGGATTGAAGATAATTACAATATTTATCCGTCAATCCTTACATTCATAATATTTAATTTTTCTTAAACAACTTTATACCATTAATTCATTACAACGCGTCCATGGCTCCATATAATAATTACTCCATAATACATGCCTCCAAATTAAATACTCGTAGCATTTGATGACCTGGTTTGAGTTATACATTAAAGTATTGTGTGTTAATGTGTTAGAAATGTATTATTGCAAATTGGGATGTTGTGAATTTAAGAAAATCACAATTAGCTTGCACGGAGTATTGACAAATTTGTTGCTAGAAATGTGAAAATATGAGTACGAAATCAATGAAAATACTGAAAATAACGGTTTCGACAATTTTTAAAGGGGACCCGACTTAGTATTTTGCCTAGGGCCTCAAAAAGATTAAGACCGGCCCTGCTAGGTAGCGGGAGCAAAACAAGATTCTGAAAACTGCGGGTACCCTCTTGTTGATGCAGAGAATGTAATCATCAGCTTTCATTTCGCTCAGAGTCCCGTCTGAATAAACGTATAAATATATTAGAAGTCCGCCCCAACTGAGCCTTATGGGTGAGATGTAAACCTCATGAGATCGGTTCGGTCAACGAGTCGGTAACACAGTTACTTCTATTGGTGAGATGCAAGCCAATAGAGTGTAGCGGTGGTACTAGGAGCCACGACTCATGTGTTTATTCTCTGTTTACGTGAAAAAGGATTTCTTTTACAATCAAATGGTTGTCAATGTCCCATCTTCTAAACTCTACCGTTTTCAGCACCTCACATGTGAATTAATTGAAATAAAGGAAACTAACTGTTAAATGATATCCTTTAATATTTTTGTAAATATATTGTTGGTTACTTGGTTATTCACATGATTGTCTTATGTGTATGAAGTGATGTTTGAAGAACGGTTTGGTTGTTATTCCGCTCAGCGGCCTCTGTTTTTATTTTTGCAAGTATGAGACGATGGGGGAATCGAATGAGAGATTTAATAATATGTTTAGCATAAAAATACAATATATATTCTGTACTAGTGAATCAAGACTATGTAATAATTAATAATCGTTTATTGTAAGGATCCGTAGCGATCCGGATTTAGTTACACTCTGATATAATTTTAATAAATGACTTAGATAATTTTCCGCATTATCTATTAAATTAAGTCATTGAAAATCCGGGTTGTTACATTGGAAATGACCAACTGAGTTTGGATTTGAGGTAGGTTTTGAGAGATTTGTACTCTACTAAGTGTCTACGTCGGATATTATTGATTCCGAGTCCGTATTCGAGCGTATTGATGCATGTTAACGTCCGATCATCATTGGATGTTTTGTTGGATACTGCTACGGACACAAGCAGAAAATGCGAGTGTCTACACTAGGTAATCATATGCTTGTGTGTTAAGACCGCCACGTGGCATTGTTAGAAATCACAGAAAAACTTGTTTTAGATTGCCTTTTAATAGTAAAAAAAATAGAATAGATAGATAGAAAAGATAGATAGATAGATACTCCTAGAGTTGGCAAACCGGGCTGGGCCCATCTCGGTGGCCCCGTCCTGCACGAAAATAAGCGTGATCTGGCCCGAAACGATGATGACGTGACGAAAAGCACGGGTACGGCACGACCGGTCCCAAGTCGAGCCGCGGCGTCAATTTGAAGAAAAGCCCGTGCCTAGGCACGGCCCGGCACGAGGCACGGTTGAGCCGGTACGACTCTAAATCCGGAACTACTCTAAATCCGGAACTACTTTTTACCGTCGGCGCTCTACTTCTTACTGTCGGCGTTAATTACGTAAAATGACTCGACTTGACCTGTCCAATTTTCACTCCAAGACATACTTTATAAAATTCATCATTCGTAGTATTTGCGATTTTAATCTTCAATCACAACTAATTATTGTTGTATATGATTTCATATAAAATTACTTTGTGTTTACCAAAATGATTGAAACACACAATGAAAATTGGAAATAATTTGTATTAGATGGTATAGTCATATACTCCGTAGATAATAAACAACCAAATTCTTATAATAAACGATAAATAATAATAATAATAATAAATTAAACCGTACTCCCTCCGATTTTTTATTATCTTCCCTATTTCTTTATTGGACTGAAACACCCTTTCTTCTTCCCTATTTTCATTTTGGGCCATCAACATGTGGTCTAGAATCAACCTTACATTTCTCTCTCTTTCTTCTTTTATTTTGAACCACACATTCTTACACCCTTATTTTTTTTCCCCAAAACCAAAGGAGAAGATAATAAAAAATCGGAGGGAGTATGATGAATTGATGGGTTTAAACGAGACCATACCTAACAAAATCTAGTCTAACCCAAACATGACCCGGCCCGATAATGACCCAATCCGAGAATGAGTCGAACCCGGATGACCCGACAGCTCAACCCGAATGACCCAAAACCGATCCAAACCCGATCCGACCGTCCGTCCGATTGCCACCTCTAGTTCTGATACACTGACCCATACAGTCATACTCTATAGAGCATGAGCAGAGAAGTGAGAAGTCACAATACACAGACAAGTGAAGAAGCCAAAAGGTAAACCGATGTCATCATATGGAGCAGCAAATTACAATATGGGTTCAATCTTAACCAACACACTTATCTCCACTCTCCGCCGAACCCTTTCCCGGGTTACCGGACCTCCCTCCATTTCCCCCCCGCCCACTAACCTACGCCTTTCTGCCTTTTCAACCTCTAACACCCGAACCCGAACCCGAACCCGAATACGGACCCTTGCTTCTGATGTTGCTGCTACCTCCATTTCTCCTATTACTACTAGGTACCTAAGGAGTAAGAACCCCAACTTCATTTTTAATGCTCTGCATTAGCTTCTGCTTTTATTAGACTATTGTCCATGATACCTCCCTCCGTCTAGTATTATGACATGCTTATGTTGTTGTTATTGCTCTTTATCAGAATTGGAGGTGTATGGATGGATATGTGTTTTTGTTTGGCATTGATTTGCACTCTTTTAGTTATCAAAAGCTTCTGCATATTTTGTTCATGGGTGGTAAGGTTGGTTAGTGTTCCGAGACCAAAATCAAAAGAAATTCGTGTAAGACGGTCTCTCTCACATTTTGATGCGAGGATAATTGATGTTGTTTAGCTAGGGTTTAATGGAATTGATGCTGAAATGTGAATCTCCTATACAACTAGTAAAAGCTAACTACTCCGTATTAGGAGTATGTATTTAACCACCCTCTGCAAAATACTATCAAGTATGTTGCTCGCTCGCTCGCTGCTCCTTGCCAGTAAACGGCTCCAGTATTGTGCTCAGACCTAATGTCGCTGACCACTGCATCATTAAAACCATTGACTTTGCCAATTTCCCCTCGTTGCTCCACTGGATATCCACTTTAGGATCATTTAAAAAAGGGATCCTTATGCGTCTCTAGGCCAGCTTTATGCTGGGTGAGCTGGATTTGAACCAGCGGGTTACATCTATTCACTAAGGGACCGTAACTCTGCGACAACAGTGGGTAGCTTGTAAGCCATGCCTAGAATGCACATTCCTGATTCCCTGCTGTTGGAGTGATGGCTTTCTTACCCAAATTTTGCTGTTAGTTTGTTGAGGTTTGAATCAGTCTTTTTGACTCGTTCACTCTTGCTAGTCACGGGGAGGTTTTTGCTCCTCTTTTCTTGGTTGGTTGACTTCCTTTCAGGCCACATTTTCGAGCTTTTGATTGTCCATTAGCACTATAAATAGTGGCCTTTGTCAACCCTCCATTTCATCATCAAACAACAGCTCACCTCCTTTTCTTATCCTTCTTTCTTCTCCATTAAACATCTCTTTTCTGCTACTTTCTACGGAGTGCTAATTTCTGGGTACAGTCTTTAGTTCGGTCCAAAGTCTTATAATCGAGTGGTCAATTATAAAGGGTGCAGTGTTAACCTTAGAGAACTACCGGCTAGTTGACGATATCCACCGCGGTCGGGCCGATCTAGTTTTCAAGTCAGTGGGTTCTTTATACCACGACACTGTTTTTCTATCTTTCTCGATAAGTTATTTCTGTCCAATTCTTTGCTTTGTTTCGTTTACACCCTCTGCCACTTTCCACTTTGTTCTTTTCTTCCTCCCTGTTTTTTTTTGTTGTCCTGTACCCTCTTTTCAATTTCCTTTTAGCTTTTATTTCTTCTACTTCATCTGTAATCTGTCCATCTTTCATTCTGATTTTGTTCGTTTCCGTCAAACACCTGCACACTAAGGCATAAGACCAACATGAGCCTCCTGAATTACTCCAAGTCCTTGAACAAGAAAATCTATAGTTGTCTGAATGCTCTTAAAGCTAGCAGAGCGGTGCTACTTAATACCACTGGGCCAAGAAGAAACATGCCAGCAATTTTATGCAGCATTCTGCTTGAAGCATGCACTTTCTAAGCCTCTGACAAGACACCATAGCCGTTTCAGTGACATAGCATTGTTCCACAGCAACAACTCCTTAATATTAAAGCCACCTCAAGCTTAGTAGCACATTTACTTCTCCAACTTTTAAAAATCATACCATTGATCCCATCACTCATGTTTCAGAGGAAGTTTTTATGGAACTTCTATTGAGATTATTGCCAATTGATTGAGCTTCTATTTGTGTAACATAATAGTAGCTTCCCCATCTCTCCGTTATTTTGTTTCATTAGATATTTAGATTGTCTGACAAATATTGAGTTCTATCAATTGTAGCTATCCGGAATATACCCGTCTCCTACCCTGCCCATCAACAAATTCGCCACCTCGAATTGAACACTTGGTTGTGCTGGAGGACACCCCTATTTGTGCATATATTAGCAAAAGACTGAATCTCCCTCTACTGTAAGTGATGCACTCCCATATCATTATGCCATCATTTCTTTCTCTTATGGATTATTCGCTTTTTGTCGAGGGTATTGAGGAGTAATATAAGTAAACTAATTTTGCACAAAGGTATGTTGCTGATCTCATTCAATTTGGAGCTGTGTACTATGCACTTGTATGTCCAGTGCCTCCGGTGTCAGCTACTGATGAGCAAGTCCAATTGTATAAACAGTTTGTATCACCCGAACTTCTAAAGCAACGACAGTCAATCAAGGGAAAGACTGTACGAGAAGCACAAAAGACTTTCCGAGTAACGTGTGTTGATGAGCGTTTTGAAGTTGGAACATATTTGCGCATACATGTACATCCAAAACGCTTCCCAAGGTATTCAAAATTCATTAATGGCTGTTCACATTAGTTTTTTGTTCGTTAATATACATGCTACTCTACTCTTACACTTGGACAGGTGCTATGAAATAGATTGGAAGTCAAGAATTTTGGCAGTTTCCGAATCCTATGTTGTTCTGGACAAACCTTCGGGCACCTCTGTACGTTTTTCCTTTCCTGAAAAGCTACCTGTTGTCTTTAGCCATGCTTTTGTGAAATCTGCCTTAGAGTAACATTTCCTTTAATGTTTGACAGTGAATGTTGCTTTCTTAGTTTTTGTTCGTGAAGCATGTAAAATTCACGGATTCAATTAGTCCAACCTATACTAACCTCGCAATTAACCTTTCATTCTGGTTTGTAATATTCAAGCATGTAATGTTGCTGTCTTAGTTTTTTAATAGTTAAACTATTCCCCTATCCCCGAAAAATATAATGAATAGGAATAGAGGTTAATGGGTTGTTACAATTATAAAGACAACAATGTTACGAGAGAACACTTTGGATAGGAAGAACCCATGGTTGCTTATCATAGATCGTGCTATCAATAGTGTCAAATTGTGGGAATGGAAAAAGTTAAGCGAAAGGGAGAAGCGAGTGAGAAAGATAAAATAAAAGAGATGGTAAAATTAAATCCAAAATAGTGGAAGAAGGGTTATAAATTTATGGGAAATATTGAGTTACATCCCGCTTGTCTTAAGACTGGGGAAACTGAGAGTATTTCTTATGCTCTTATGATAGAAGGCTGACGTTTCTTGTCGTAAGCTAATTATAAGGCTTTCCTTGTGTAGGTTGGGGGAACTTCTGACAACATTGAAGAAAGCTGTGCAACGTTTGCAACTCGTGCCTTGAACCTGACTTCTCCGCTTTTTACTACACATCAAATTGATAATTGTACTGAAGGATGGTAATGTCAACTTTTTTCCCTTAATGTTACAAACTAATAATGCCTTCTAGGTCATTGTCAACTTGCTTTGCTTAACATAAAATAGGTAATGACAAACTTTTCTACTTCGCAGTGTTGTGCTAGCAAGAACTAAGGAGTACTGTTCTGTCTTTCACAAAAAAATTAGAGTAAGTAGACGATGTTCGAGTGAATGTTTAAGATTTTTAAATGATACATGCTGCTACCTGCTAGAGCCAGCAATTATTGGCCCAACTCGAAAACACATGCACCTGACAAAAGTCAACAGGCCATGAGTTATGAGACTTATGACTTTTACCCCTGTTAAGTAATTAATTTGGAAGCTGTTATTCTTGTAAGACCCTACTAGCATGTTCAATTCTTTCATCCATGTCTCTAGTTGTCCTTATAAGGATCATTATTGGCGCTAAAAATCTGAAGTGTCATTATGGTCTTATATTACTTGCATGCACTAATTTATATCCTTCGTGAATAAATATTAGGAAAAAAAGGTGAAAAAGCTCTACCTTGGTCTTGCCGCAGCTCCAGTTCCATGTGGAATAATGACTCATTACATGCTACCCGCTAAACTTGCTCCTCGTCTTGTTACAGAAGGTAATCTAGCTAAGAGAGCCCATATAAATGATTTATTGATAATTTAGTTATTTGTTATGCTCAAAGGGTATCGGCTGTTCTAGACTGGAGGGACATCATTGTTAAGAGTAAAGTATGACTGGATTTCGCAAAGTTGGATAAATTCAAATAACCTGAAAAGAACTTGAAATCTAAATGACTTGTCCTGAACTTTGTTTCCCCCAATATTGAATGATCTAATTAGAAATGACCCAAATTAACTAGTAATGCCTAATATGGAACTACACCTAAGTTTATTACATAAGAAATGACAAATAGCTTCTAAACATCACTTGAGATGAATGAACTTGAATCAGAGGAATCAAAGCAACCATTTCTCTCAAAATCTCTTGTTTACTAAATTAGAGGCTCATCATTCATTCTCAAGCTAAATTGCCTATGGTGTCAACACTACATTTTTTAGAAATTAAAATATTAGTTATGGAGTAAATAAATGTTGTACACTAATGAAATTAACTGTTTAGAAACAATTAACTAAAATCATACTTCGTATGTATCTATATATAATCACAACAATTATCATGGATACAATATAACAATAATTTATGTAATTAATCATCATTTGTAAGAAGAGGTCCCATGTGAGATGATCTCACAATACGATTATTGTGAGACATCTCACATAGAATAAAGCTCCTCCTATGTGAACTTTTGTGTAGTATTGAAAGAGAGTTTGCCTTAGTAGCTTGGCTATAAAGTAGGAACCTTTGATCTTCAACAATTAAGATTGTTTCTAGAACTTACGGAGTAATAATATTTTTGGATTCGACACCACCCTCCTCTTTTATCTGGGCTTGGGACCGGTTGTGCTAGCAGAGTTAAATAAGAGAGGGGTATTTTCGACTTAAAAGACCTAAAAAGTGATTTGAGAGCCATTTTTAAACTTAAACATTACTTTGGGCGTCATTTTATTTTATTCTCCTCGAAGGGATCGGGGTAATTTTAGAAAAGTCTGTTTTTATAAGAGAGTAATTGTTAATTTACTCTATTAGTATTAATAAAAGGTCATACAACATTTACAAAATATGTAAAAAAATTGACGAAGTATGAAAATGTATAATTTGTAATAAATCAATCATTTTTGAAAAAAAACTTAAAAAGAGTACTCACATTTTGATATAATTGCATGGCCTCTATTACCCCTTTGTTCCTTTATACATCCTTTTGCAAGAAGCTACGGAGTATATAATATTTGTTGTTTCGTAGAGGATGAACTTTGTTCGCAGGACAATTTTATGACAAAAATGGGGCTTCAGTCTCAATACCATTTGAGAAGTCAAAACTCTTAATATGGATCAAAGATGCCCACCAAAAGATGAAACTCTCATAAAATGAGTTATAAAGAGTTATTATTAGCATAAAGTAGTATGTATGGAGTATTACAGTAATATTTAAAGTAAAATTTGTGTGGTGGACCTTATGATGCAGTTTATATGGAAAAGTGGCTTTTGTGCAAGCTGGAAGTATTGGATTGCAAAGAAATTCCTTGGCCAAACTCTTTCATCAGAGATACATATCAAATTGAAGACTGTGGATGGCCTGCAAAGGATGTTGCTTATGAGTGTACTATCAATCTATTGACCGGTCGTACCCATCAGGTATAGTAATTCCTCTTTTAGCGTTTGTTTTGATACAAAAAAAGGATGGAAGGAGAGGGAGAATGTAATGAGAGAGTTTTCTCTGAGATTGATTCTATGTTTGGAGGGATTTTAACTGTGCTGATAAGGAAAGATGGATCTCTATGCTTGTCTCCCATCCAAATCCTTGCCTACCCAATGTGCGAACCAAAAAAGGAATTTCCCTCCATATCCCTTCACCCGAAGAAACGCTTTAAGTTGGTTCTAGCCTTGCCATGCATTAGACAAATCTTCAAGGATGAGCTATAATAAGTGGCTATGAGAACGCTTGCAAAATCTATAAAAGTTCTTGAAATCGACATTGTATGTTCTACAGGGTATTTTTCGTTATGTGATGGAACTAAGCTACTTCACTTGCACACTTGATTCCAAGTGCACCCACTTGGGCATCGTGTAGATAATCACTGATTCGATTCACATAATAGTGTTTTGGAACAAGCAAATAGCACTAACAGTGAAAAAGAATACCAGAAGACAAAAAAACTTGGCCTTTTCGTTATGTTTGGTAGTAACTGAACGCTCTTTGCGGTTGTTGGTTTTCGGCTTTTCAATTACAAAGAGTCCTTCGACGATTTTACACTACGATATTATAAAACGATCTATTTAACCGAAGGGATGCTCATAGACGAGCTATGCGGCAGGAGTTTACCGAGCAGTGAAGGCGCGTGAGCGAATTCCCCACGGACGGGGGCTGATCATAGGAAGCTAAATCTGACGCATCCTTTCTTATATTCTTCCTCCGTTTTATTCATTTGTTTGCCTTGTATATTCATTGTGATGAGTATTTTAATCAAAGACAAACAAATGAACGAGACGGAGGGAGTACTTCGTATGAGAAACATATATGGTTATATTGCTATTCCCATACCATTAATCATGTTAGTTTACTAAACTTCCTTTTGTAGGGGTACTTGGCTCCAAAAACAGTTCTAAAAAGAATTTTAATGTAAACCTGTCTTGAAGTATTGTGCATCTTCTATGGCTTTGAGCTCATTGTTTGACTATTTTCAGATATACTGTAATAACTATTACAATTAATGGTTTGATCTTAAGCAGATCCGTGCCCAATTCGCTGCTTGTGGGGCACCTCTAGTAGGTGATTCAATGTACATGCCCGCTTCTCTTTCAGAAATAACCTGCCCGGAAGTCAATACATTCGGCAGTTATTTTCGAGGACACACGAATGGGAATGATGAAAGAACTGCCATCGATAATTGGATATCTCTTCATGGGAAGGAGCCCACGGTTGCTATTGGACTTCAAGCTTGTCAGATATCTTGGGACAATGGTGAGCATATTTACAGAGCTCGGTCACCGTGGTGGAGATGAAACTTGTCTCAGTGGCTTTTTCATTCACTAAGCACTGAACAACTGCGAAGCTAAATACAGGTTAGTCAGGCTTTTACTACATTTATTCTGCTTATGTTTTATTCTTTAGCGTTGCTAGGAATCTAGTAGTAGTAGCATTATGTATGGCACTGATGGAAGATACATCAAGACACACTAATCGAAAGATGATACGGGTGGAAGAACTCCCTTAGTGTTTTACTGTGGGACAATCTCCACTTGTTTCCTTACAAGGATATAGTGGATGCATTCCATTTGATCGACTTTCCGGCTGATGTAAACTTGTTACTGTAGCTGTTCTCTTTTACAGGATACAGTGAAGGTGAGCATCAGTGCGAGCAAAGAGATTTAGTAGGGCGGTATGCATTAACCTTTGGTATTTTGCTCATCAAATGAAGAAGATGCTTAGTGTTGATGACACGAGTTTTACCCATCTGTGGGAAGAGGATCAAATCCTTGTGGTAGCATTGCGAAGGACCAAGGCCACCACAGAAATAAATTTGGAATTGCAAAATGTAATCAACACACAAGCAACTTGTCTCTGATCGAATCTCCATAACAAAGCACTGAAAATGTTGTACTCCATTATATCGTTCTTAATCTTGTTATGCTTCCTTTACAAACACTTCTGTAATAGCCCATAGACGAGGAAACTACCGCCTTCTCCTAAAACGCTGCCAATCATAGGAAACCTGCACCAAATAGGTTGACTCCCACATCGATCATTACATGGTCTGGCCCAAAAGCATGGGGAGCTCATGCTGGTTCATTTTGGTCAGAAACTTGCCCTTGTCTTCTCTTCAGCTAAGGCAGCCTGTCAAATCTTGAAGACCCAAGACATAATTTTTGGAGATAGGCCTCAGTTGAATATATTCAAAAGACTTCTTTGCGATTGTAAGGATATAGCTGCGGCATCCAACGGTGATTATTGGAAACATATAAGAAGTATTTGTGTTCTTCATCTTCTAAGCTCTAAAAGGGTTCAATTCTTCCATCATATTAGAGAAGAAGAGGTAGCTCATATAATCGAAGAGATTTGGTTCAATAGCTAAATCGATCATATCATCTATTTAGTTCATTTTTACCTGATTTACTTGATACAAATTCAGTTGAGAGTGTTTTTATCCTAAGCTCGAATGGAGTTATAGTGCATACTATTCTGTGTTTATTTACGTGCTTGTTCGAATGCAATTAAAATCAAGCATTGAAGACGTCAATTAGACAGTTGCAAGGATGATTTATTTTCTTGGTTAATTAGTAGATTACTATGGAATCCCCTATATACTAAAAGGATAGAGGGAACTAGAAAAATGATGATGGGTCGTTCTCTCCTTCATCCATTTTCCCGCCTAATACTATCTCTACTATATAATGGGCCACTTAAACCATGGGTCATCTAAACAATGAAAAAAAATGTAAATCTCATCTAGCTCATAAGAGACCCAATGTAAATCTTATACGAGACTCATGGAAAATAGATGTGTTCTTCACTCAAAACTTATCGATTGAATGAGCGATGATCATCAAAACATTATTCGATATCCAACGTTATAAATATACGATCTTCTAAAAACACTTTCTCGGAATGATCGACACCTACCCTTAGCAATACACAATAACTTTTTATGAAAAATAACATTAAAATAATACATAAAATATTTCAAACTCAAACTTATTTTGAATAATACGCAATAAGTTGCAACCACCTACATAAACCCCATATCTAAAAAACCGTGCAATTGGTATTATAGGTAGCTCATCTATTACAGTAACTCTCCTGCAATTAAAGGATTATACAACCAGTTGTACATAGTTCTATGTACAACTGGTTTTAAGATTTTGAGCTTTATCACAAAGTTTTCGAGTTTTGATGTAAATTTTTTGAGCTTTAATGTAAAGTTGTCGAGTTAAATCACATAAATGTTTAAGCTCAAAAACTTAGAACTTAGCTCAGAAACTTTTATAAGCTAAATAAATATATATAAAAGCTCAACAATTTTGTCCTGGTTGTACAATGCTATTGTACAACCAAGTGTATAATCCTATTTCCACTCTCCTGTGAGACCGTCTCACGGTAATCTTATCGGGAGACCTCTCACATAGAGGGTGGTTACAAATTTAGTAACCACCCCTTATATGAGAGGTCTCACAATAAATTACCGTGAGACGGTCTCATACAAGTTTTTGTGCATCTATTAACAGTAACAAACTAAATTTACCGCGTAATTACGCGGGTGCTATACTAGTAAAGTAGTTAATCAATTAGAGGCTTATAATTAGCTTTAATTGTTGATTTAAATCTACCACTTGTTAGAAATTCCTAGATTAATTGTACTTTATTTTGCCTATATAAAGCCTTGGTAGTAGCATTAGTAATATATTGAAGAAATATAAGAAAAGTCATGCTACTTGTTTTTATTCAAAATGCGTTTTGAGTATTTACTTGTTCAATCTCAATAGGTCTTGAGATTTGTTCGCTATTGATGAGTTATAAGTCTAATTCATCAAATATCCCATTGTTTTGTGTGAATGAGTAAGTCTTTCAGGTTCCTTTACAAAAGCACACAAAATAAATATCGTTACAAAAACGCTTCCACAAAAATTCGTATCACCACTTTCGCGTGTTATCTGAATTGGGCGATTCATTCTTTTTCATTCAATATAAACAGAACTCGTTGGCTCTAATCCCATGTTAAATGAATAATCTCAACCAAAAAACTTGAGGTCATAAGTTGTGAGTCAACTATTATATTTATATTATAGTACTCGTATTAAATAGAAAAGATACTCCCTCCGGTTTTTAATGTTGTCTTCTTTCAGTATAACTCTCACGTATATTCATCAAATGAGGCAAACATTAAAAACCAGAGGAAGTACCTGAAGTGACATAGTTTTGGAACAGTTAACAATATTCACACACACAAAAATTTTACGACTAATATCTTACTACGCTTAGATTGGTGTCAGATGTAAAATCGTCCGATTTAAGTATGTTGTTAATAAACAACATACATGGAACTTAACTAGAGTCGATTTAAGTATGTTAGATTAACAGAAACCTTTCTGGATTGAAATTCTCGGGCTCATTCCAGTTAGCCGGGTCTCTATGGATGGCCCATGCATTGGCGACTCTGCAGGAATGTCATACCCAAGTGTTTTGGCATCATCTCGTGTTGATAGTCGAGCTGCCAACAGAGGAATTGAAGGGTGTAGCCGAAGACTCTCCTTAATCACTGCTTTCAAGTAATTCATCTGCTCCAAATCTTCTTCATAGACTTTGATTTTACCTGCTGTCATTTTTCTCACCTCCTCTTGTAATACTTTGATGATTTTTGGATGCCTTAATTAATTGGCTTAAGATCCAGTATTGTCCATTCTACTAATGTTGAACTAGAATAGATCCCGCAATAATGCACGGTAAATTTAGAATTTTATATTTAGTTATTATTTGTCAATATCTAATCAGTAACCTATTAATTTTAAATATTTTCAATCTTTACATTTGATTTAAGAAAATAATTTAAATTTTCGAAGATAATCGAGTAATCTCATTTAATGCGTTTGTCGGTAAGTGCTTGACTTGCCAGCAAGTTCAAGAATATATATGTTGTTACAAAACTAATGATAATATTTGATATTCTCTCCATTCAAATCCAAATGGTACGTTTGTTTTTTCACACTTGCCGAGACAGGTTTTACACCGTCAATATCTTTTGATTTACATTAACAAAAATTATAAAAATTCAATATTCTTAATCAACTCATAAAGACGAATCATACAAGATCTCACGTGACTATATTTTCTCTTATAGATTGTCGGAAATATTAACAATTCTCTGGAGTTGTGAATAGTGTCCAAAAGAGAAGCGTACCCTTTAGATTTGAACGGAGGGAATAAATTTTAGCTGATTATTTAATTTAAAGTCTTTTTTATCACGAAACCAATCGGCTTGAAACAAAGTACACCATTTATATATTCAGATCAGTTAGAGATTTTGTTAACAAATTAGAATATACGGAGTAACGTAATATCAAAATATTATTTGATAAAAAAAATAGTATAATTTTGCATTATGAAATAGTTGCATAAGTCTACACTTGGTTTTGATAGATTTAACACTCATATTTTGTTACATAAGAAGATATTTATCATAAATGTCTTTTTTTTAATAGCCAACACATAATTATTTTATTTATTGAAGAATTTTTCCTTACTTTGATTTGAATTTTGATAGTATAATTATAGGAATTTAATGGTGTTCATTTGTTTCCATATTGAAGTGATAGTATTTTGGAGGGAAAAAATTTCATGAGATGTTGACACCTAAGCACCCACTATTCTCTTAGTAGTAAGAGGATTTGTATCAGTTCCACCAGTAAACATATCTTGCACCATCCCACATTTACATGACTTTAACTACAAATATATACTCGGTTCTTGCTAACCTTTCAAGTTTCTTTCTATCCGTATTTAAAATACTGATAAGTGTGGCTAAGAAAGTTGATGCTTTGTTAGCACATTTCTGGTGGGCTGGCAATAAATTGTGTAAAACGTTGCATTGGTGATCTATTAAATACTTAAGTTTACCAAAAAGGTTGGGAGGTCTGGGAATTAGACGCACTACGCTTACTAACCATGCTTTGCTGGCAAAAAATACTTGGAGGGTTATTCAGAAAGAAGACTCAATCCCCAGTAAGGTGTTTATGGGGAAGTATGGGCATATAAAAAAGTACGAAGAATTCAAAATGAGTAAACACAAGGGTAAAAAATCAGTACGAAGAATTCAAAATGAGTAAACACAAGGGTAAAAAATCTAGGACCGGGGGGCGGGGACATTGGAGGAAGGACTGTGATGGAAGGTAGGAAACGGAAAGAGTTGCTAAGAATTGAAGATTCAACATTTTTCAGGATAAGTGGGTGAATGGGAGTATTCCGGTTATCAAATGCGGTGTGAACATTGACAATCCCTCTATTAGAGCAAGTGAATGGAGTATCAACGATCTCATGACGGAAGGGGGAAATTGGAATCCGGAGAAAATTGATCTTATTTTTTCTCTAGAGAATGGAGGAATAAAATTCAGGCTATTCCTTTGATTAATAACGTTCAAAGGAGTAGATGCTATACAATGAAAATGGGAACGGGAGAATATATCGTTAAAAGTGGATACTACAATTTGCTTCATAATGAAATTAGTGACAGTAAATGCGCTCAAAAAGCTAAGATGATGCTCACTAATTTTCCTCGATTATGTAATACAGTCCTTTGGAAATTGCCAGGCCCTTCCATGTGGAAGGTCTTCTACTGGAATATTATTTCAAATGCTTTGCCAATTGGAGAGGAAAGACAAAAAAGACAGCTGTTGGGAGCTACTCATTGTGTTCTCTGCTTTAAAGGAGAAGAAATTCGTAGGAGATAGGCAGCATGTGTTTGGAAACTTTAGAACATCTATTTAGAGATTGCAGCATCAGTAGGAGATTGTGGGATTCAACAAATTTTTCTGCTTGGGTTCAGGAAGGGGAGTCTTTAAATTTCCAGAATTGGCTTATGGAGTACACGTCACGTGTGTTTGAGAGAAATGATGATTGGAGGAGCTTGTTCCAATTTGTTAATGTTTTTACAACATTTGGCTCTTTAGAAACACAAAACTTTGGAAGAGACGGTCTCTCAATAACTTATTGAGAGACCACTCTTCAGTACCACTCTAGGTTCTATTCGTACCCTTAAATGACAACTTTGTTTTGTACCTGTTTTTATAAGAAGCGTACCCTCTTTATATTTGTATACTCTTTTATGTTAATCGTACCTACTTTTATTAGGTTTGGTACCACTGTTACTTTCATTTGTACTTAGTCTGTCAGTAAAGTTAATGAGAGACCGTCTCTTAAGAGACCTAGTATCATTTTTAGAGGGGTTCAGAATGATGTCAACGGGTTACTTATAAGACATAGGGAGTCCCTACCTTTTTTGGATGACATCTGGGAGGATATGAAGAAGAAAAAAGATATAGAAGTTGGCTTGAGTACTCGTGCTGGAGGTTCGGATAAGGAAAGAGTTAGAAGAAGGTTAAGGAATTCGTTAGACTTCGGGTTGATTTCACGAGCCCAAGGAAATCCGTGCTGCTCGACAACAGTTATCAATGTTGATGCAGGTTGGAAGAGTACTGGAGAGACTTTTGCTGGATGGGTTATTAAAGATTAAGAAAATTTAACGAGTAGGAGTGGTCACGAAAAGTTTCTTGCGGAATCGGCTCTACAGGCGGAAACATTAGCTGTCATGAAGGCAATCCAGTGGGCCAGGAGACATGGGATTCTTCATATGACATTGCAGAGTGATTGCTTACAGCTAGTGTTCCAAATAGTTGATGCTGAGGAGCTCCATCATAGCACCAGAGATCTAATATCGATTATCCATGAAGTAGTTATTTCGTTTCATTGCTTTTCTATTAAGTTTATACCTCGAAACTTTAAGACCAATGCGCATTATGTGGCAGCAGCTATTATGCGTAGGTGGTAAGGTGGTAATTTCTACCGATGGCAGAAAAAAAACTACAAATATACTCTATAGAAACTGTCGTCCTCTATAATTTGCGTAAAAAAGTGATGCATCTGCGGTGCTTACCAGAATCAGAGCTTTGATTTGATACTATCTCTATCCACAGCGAAGCGAACTTTATGATGATCATCCTTCTGAAGATCAAGCAAAGCATTCACAAAATCCGTAACTTTCTTATCATCATGCATTTGCTCCATCTTCAGTGTCGACCCTCATCTTGCCTACACTCGTGTTCAACAATAATCTTTTCAAGAAACCAATCAAACTGCTACGTCGCAATCTGACCAATCTTTGCATCCAACCCATTGATTTTATCAATCCAAGCTAACCAACTAATGAAATCACCAACATTGAACTCACCCAACACCTTCTTGAATGAAAGGCATTTGGTCATCAAAGGAAACATGAATGAAGCTTTAGATCAAGTAAACTTGAACTTGGATGTCTGTCCTCTTGCTTCATGATAAAGCTTCATGGTAAGAGGTTGTATGACTGTATAAGTAAACTATTAACTAATGTTAATTGGTAGATAATTATAGAAAATCAAAAAAAAGAAAGAAAAACCTAAACCCTTCTCCCTCCTCTCCAAAAGAAAAACCTAGTCTCCAAAAAAATCTTGGGGCTGCTACCATTAATTGGTGGTAAGCCCTCCAATTTTTAACTGTTATATCGTTTTAGTATTAGTATCGGTATTAGTATTCTAATTATAATAAGTTCCCTCCTTTTAGATAGTTTCATCCCCATCAATTGATTGGTTTTGCTCTTTCTTTAAGGAGAGATATTGAATCTATGATAGCATATATAGAGGACACAGAAGATCAATACCACAATCGTTCATTGTATATTATCTCAATTTATGTCAGACTAATAGCTACAATCTATCAGGTTAGATGAAATTGATTCTTCTCAAAATCTTGGAAGATCCGAAGACCCTGTTGTGAAAAGTTGTATCATTAAACAGTGATATGTTGAAAGAGGATGTGCAGAAGCGGAGATCAAAATCATAGTGAGAGATCTTTGTTTTAACGAGAATTTATTTTACTCAAATTTCATAATATTGTATTCGTTCAATTTCGATATAAGTTGTAAATTATAACTTTTTATTAATAAAATGATCTATTCGCTAAAAAAAGGATTTTCTACGTGGTATCCATGAACTTTTTACCTTTCTATCTTGTACCTACAATTTTTACATGTATACATACATGGTACCCTTGTACTTTACTAAAATTTCTTTGGTACCCCTAAACTTTATTATTATCTTTATTGGTACCCCTAAACTTTTTTCCCGTCAAGTTTTGGCAACAAATTAGCTTTTTATGTTCAAGATTAAAAGTTAAACGTCATTTAAAATACCTAATTAACCGATAATTGAACTTAAATTAACAATTTTGTACGTGTTTGCAGTTATACTCTGAATGTAAACAGATTATATTTTTGACGTTATATTGTCAAATCAAATGATAACACTTAAATTAAGCTCAATTACTTGTTAATTATCTAAGTTAAATGATATTGAAGTCATAATCCTAAGCTAAAAACATAATCTAACTACAAAATTTGATGTAAAATAACTTTCGGACGCTAGTTAAATTAATACGAGTAGTAAACTTCAAGGGTACTATGTATAGAAAAAGAAAAAGTAGTGATACAATGCAGAAAAGTGAAAAATATAGGGTACCACTTAGAAAATCCCAAAAAGAAAACTAATGTTAGTTGATCGATGCCTCGATGGTGATGTTGGGCCATGGAGAAGATTGAAGAAGGGCCACCATTTGAAAGTGACTCCTACTCAAAAATGAACCGAACCAAGTCCCAAATGACCCGTCTACAACGAACACGGTATAAACCTACCTCTAACCTGATATCATCCAATTTGATCTGAAATGTGTGACAACTGACCCCATTGACCCATTTGTCATCTCTAATTGTGTTGGACAGATGTGTTTCTTTCAAGGAGTTGGTATCGGTCCATCCAAACCGAACCAAAACAGCTATGAAGCCTATTTTTATCCTTTCTGTCCAGTGTCATATACTCTTGATTTTACGAATTGGATCAAATGGTTAGACTTACTCGAAACCCTACTTGGATTAGATGAGATTCAATTCGTTATCTTGAAAAAATAAGACAGAAAATTTTGGGCCATAAGACTATTCTTATTTTCCAACGTGATCCGTGGTCTAGATTAGAGAACAATTAACATCCATCTTAGCCAAATATCTGTCCCATAGGCCATAGCCCAAAGAGTACGAGTCAACGGGTCAACAAGTCAACGACAATACTCCGTGACACTAATAATACTTCTTTAAATCTTTAATCACGACCAAAAGACTTACCACCAAAAATAAAGATTAAACAAAATGGCTCAAATGAAGCTGTTGCTCTGTTTTCTAATTACCTTAACAATCGATACTCCACT
The DNA here is from genome assembly GCA_958450325.1 of Agrostemma githago. Taxonomy (NCBI): domain Eukaryota; kingdom Viridiplantae; phylum Streptophyta; class Magnoliopsida; order Caryophyllales; family Caryophyllaceae; genus Agrostemma; species Agrostemma githago. The sequence continues at coordinate 70,978,207 of OY288247.1, read as the reverse complement.
CATTTTATCGGCGCCAACTTACTTGACAAGCATCTGTGCAAACACCACGATGTTCGCTACCAAGAGCCAATACGAAACCAATCTAAACACGGTTTTTGGGTATCTTTCCGGCAACGCCACCAACCCATCCGGGTTCCACGCGGCACAAGCCGGACATGGGACCAAAGACTTTGTCTACGCCCACTTCCTTTGCCGTGGAGACCAAGGACCAAGCTCGTGCCATGATTGTGTGACTAATGCTACCACCTCGTATCTACCCGATAAATATTGTCCTAATAGAAAGAACGCAATTATATGGTACGACGAGTGTATGGTACGTTACTCAAATGAGTCATTTTTCGGAGTCTTGGATCTAAATAATAGCTTCACAATGTACAATGTACAAAATGTTACGGGCAATGTGTCACGGTTTATGGATGTAATGGATAATATGATGAGTAGTATTGTCCATCGGGCTTCTAATGGTGGCCCCAGGAAAAAGTATGCGACGAATTATGCTCCATTTTCGAGTTTGGTTGGGATATATGGGTTGGAGCAATGTACACCCGATCTTACCGCTGGTGATTGTCAGCAGTGTCTGCAGAATGCAGTAGGGAGCTTACCCACTAGCCAGGGGGGCAGAACAATACTTCCTAGCTGCGATGTTAGATTTGAAATCACTCCCTTTTTTAAGGGTGCTGATAAATTGCCACCGCCGCCTTCACTGTCACCATCACTGCCGCCTTCACTGCCACCATCGCCGACGCCTTCACTGCCACCTTCGCTGCAGCCTTCACTGCCATCATCACCTGCGCCTGAATCGACGAGCAATTCAACTGGGACAAGTATTTCTAATAGTGGTAAGTAGACTTGCTTAAACTTTTTCATACTCCGTATATACGTACTGTTTTGCCCTGAATTCACATATATAGTCCAGAACCCCATATGAAGTGGCAGTCCGACTATTCTTGCCAAACAATCAAGAAATTCAAAGAGATAAAGTAATAAATGAGTACTCCGTATTAACTAAATTTAGGGGAATAATGTTAACTAAACGTACAAGTGAGTGCATTATTTTAATTGTTTGATGTTTAAAGGTTTTTTCATTGGTGGCATGCATAATACTCCGTAGATGGTTATTACTAACCTGAATTTAGTAGGTCATTTTATTCTTTAATTTAATCCTTCTTTAAAGCAGGGCGGCATAACTACCATGTTACCAACTATGGAATGACCCCGAGTTTTAATTTCAATTTAAAATATTCAATTTCAATCAAGTTATTCAACTTTAGTGCATAATTCTAGTACATGAGTGTGTAACTCTATTCAAGTATGTGTAACTCTATTAGAGTAGGGCATGAATGAGGTGAAGATGGTGAGAATGACTATTGAATGTATTGATAGTTAATTGAATGTAAATGTAAGATTGAAGAGAGAGAAAGAGGGAGCTAATTTAGGGGAGGTGAATAATTACTCTTATCGTGTTTTGTTTTTTAAATCTCAAAGATCAATTAATTTTAAATCTAATTAGTATTACCACCCTACTATAATTTCTCATTTTATACCGATATCTTTTTTCGAACCAAACGTCTCTTATGGTCGTTATAGCTTATAATCGTTAAAACAAATCTAGTTCTACCATTTCCCCCGCGAATTATGTCGTTTTCTCTTTGTATAAGTTTTTTTTTAATTTAAAAAAAAAAATCTTTGATTAAAATACTCCTTGCAAATAATATAAAAAAGTAAACAAATAATCAAAGTATACGGAGTATATATTAATTTTTTTTACGTTTAATATGGCAAACACTTAATTTGTGCAGGGAAGATCAAGACATCATCAACTAAGTTGATCTCTATTATTGTGCCTACAACCATTTTAATATGGCTAACACTTAACTTGCCATAACCTTCTATCGCGTCATTGCAAAGTCAAAGAACAATGCTCCAGCCGACGTACGAAGAGTTCTCGACAAATTATACACAATACTAGTTTTTTCCCCTTTCTTTTCGTTACACTAATCGCTGACGAGATTCAATCTCTCGTTAGACATTAGTAAATTGAGCAAAATAAATAGTGATTTTGATAGTTATTCGAACTCTCTAAGCTATATGTTGTTAAAATTGTTGATTTGAAACATTTCATGTATAAATAGTGATTTTAATTGTGATTCGATAAACACATTATAAGCTTTAGCGTTTAACAAAAGAACTTTAGACAGTTGCTTGCAGAGTAACCTAAACTATAGATACTATTTCACAGAATGTTCTAAATTTTAACACGAATGAATGGGCATAATTCAAGTAACGGGTGATGGTACGTGTTGGGAAGCCTCTTTGTAGGACACCCAACCGGCCGACGAACCCCACCCACACCTATCGATTGATGTCTGAGTGTGTGCGTTAGTAAGACGATTATGCATGACAACCGTTGTTTTGAATCTAGATATGTGAATTATTGTACTACGTCGTTTAATGCATCTTTTGTTTGTCGAAGTTGTTTAACATGTGACATTTATTTGAAAAGTAATAAATTGCCAACCAACTAAAGTAAATGAACTTGAAATGTAGATTAAAAGTTACACGCGTGAAAAATAACCCTGAATTCACAATACCGCGTACAATTGTATAATAACACCGCATTTAGAATATATACGTAAAAATTTGCAACAAAATCGTAGTTAGAATACAAAAATTGTACATCGGACAAACTCAAATCAGATACGCACTTTACAACGCATCGACTGGAGGACACGGGGATAGACGCTTGGCATCAAGCGCTTTAGAAGATATAGGAGCTTGACAATAAGCACCCTAATAGTTGGGCGCCTAACTTAATGCGCCTCTGTAAGCCGATGCTCGAATGAAGCGTTCATGCTAGCTTGATCCGGACTTTCGAAAAGTGTCTCGTCTTCACTTATCATTACAAATGTTAGATCTTTCGCATTTTGACATCATTTTTCGACTAATAAAATTTGCGATGTTCAATTTAGTGTCATCGAATATTGGTTCCAAGTCACATTTTGAAAGTAATTTGGTGGTATATATGCGGTATTAGAAGTTAGATCGGACTAAACTAAACAATGTGCACATTTTGACTTGTATCCTTATCGGAAAGCTTCTATGAGTTTGAGATCGAGAGTAAGACATAATTCGGCTAATTCCAACCCGACTTTCGATTATAGAATCGATATCAGATAATGCAAATTAGTTGAATTACACGTCAAGGGCAAGCGATAAATGATTACGAAAATCGAGAATACACCCCTACAAGGGAGCCTAAGACCAGACTCCCTAATGTTTAGGCACCCGAGTCTAGGCATTTGAAGGTTGAGGTGCATTAGTTCAGGCACTACCTAACCCGTGACGTATTCAAACTTTGTACAGAAACGATTATCGAATGTGAAAGTTTTAGAAAATGGTTTGTCGAGAGAGTTATATTGTGAGAGATAGATGCGTTTATTTGAATTTAGAAGAGTTGTTGTTCATTTTTAAGGTGAAATAGATTCTTTCACCTCGGACGCATCACGCACGAGACTATTTCGGACGAGCGACCGACAACTCAGGTGCAATACCCTTGTATTCAGATTTCCTCATCCTTTTGTCGTTGGAGGCCTAAGTGATCAAATCGAGCATTTTAGGGTCGTAAGAGTCATAGTTTTATTGCATAAGTCGATGTTGAAGTTATTACTTCATTTATATGTATGTGCACTACAAATAACAATAAACAAAGTTAGTAAACGATAATTGAAGCATAAGGAGATTATGATCAATGTAAATATGAAGATAGAAATCAAGTTCTGACACCTCAACATACACGTTCAAGCTTCGAATATGGACTCACAATGGTATGAACTCGGACATGAAGATCCCTTCAGCATCTAGGTTCATGTAAGGTGTGTTTAGTTGGGTTTATATAGTTATTAGAATAAGTTTTAGAAGTTTAGTAGAGGTTTTAGAATGAGGATTATCGATCCTAGGTTTGATCTCGCATTTGCCAAGCTCTTGAAATGAACGAGCAAGGTAGCGTTGTATTTATAGAGTGTAGAGTGTGTTGACAATCGCGTTAGGCGTTGAAAACTAATTTTCGAGATCGTAGCTTAAGCGCCTCACATGAGGCATCCTAAGTTTGAGGCGCCTCATGCTATGTGCCTCAATACTAAAGCGTCTCATACGAGGTTATCAAGCGCGTGTTGTTTAGAAGTTTCTTGATTTGTTTGATCGCATATTGTTGGGTTTGTTGATGATGACTAGCTCATTTTAACAAGTTCTATTAAGTTCAAACTTTTCAGTTAAGAATCGTAATTAAGTGCTAATTCCCGAAGTATTGATTCCAATATCGTCAAAGGCAAAAAGACTACTGAAGACTAGAGTCTTAATAATAAGCTGTCATTCATGCAAGGATAAGTAAATTTTATACTTAGTAGTAGTAAAGGTAACTGGTGACCCAGACTGTTGGATACAGTCGGTTTAATTGTTACCGGGTTCAACAGTAGAATGATTTTGTTTTGAGAAAATCGGAAAATCCTTCAAAATTCTTTTTACAAAATTCCGACTTTGAAAATTTATAAAAAGTGGAAGTTTGGTTTCTTGCTGAAAAATTCATTTGAGTTTCCAAAATTGGGTATAACAAATTTATAATCAAATGTAAGAGCTGCTTTTCTTGGAGAAGAAGTCCTCTCTATTTTGAGAAAATTTCAGAAACAACTTTCCACATGCTTGTGCAGCAGTCCATCTTACGACCCCTTTCTGAGAGTCTTGCTTTAGTGAACTGACTACTGTATAATAACATGGAGCACAATCTATTATCCAATTTCATATCTTCTATATAAAGAACCTTTTGTGCTTCATTTATTACTCAAGACTTTCAATCATAAATTTGGTATTTGCAAAACTGTTATTTCAAGGTTTTAAACTTAAAATCGTTTTTGCAAAATCTTTTGAAAAAGTCGTCGAAGTCACAGTCGAACCTACTGCTGCCGAAGTAATTGTTTACTTGTCTAGTTTGGTTAGAATTGTAACACCTTATAAATTTCTTTAAAGTTATCAAAGTGTCGTGACCGGTGTAGGTCATTGGGAGTTTAGAGACCGAGTAGTCTCGTAGACTCAAAATTGCAACCGGAGTAGGTTGTTGGTCGCAATCGAAGTAAATTGTTGGTCCTTTTATTGTAAGGGTTAAGTTTTCGTAGTATATCACTTAAATATTATTAATAAAAGAAGACTGGACGTAGGCCCTTAGAGTGTTGGCCGAACCAATTCAAAAATCGTGTGTTCATGTTTTTATCGTTTTATTTCCGCTGCATTTACTTATGTCGTTTAGTTTAGTTTTTATTTATTCAACTTTTCGTCTTTGTTTTTCTTGTGCCATACTTCTTTCAAGCAACAATCGATATATCGTGACGTTTTTATCTGTAGCCTTACTCTCTGCTAAGACAAACTAGGAACGGTCTGACAACCGTCCTCATATTGTAGCATTTGTTTGTAGTTGTACCCTTTGCTAAGACAAATCAGATACAGTCTAACTGTTAGTTGCCTGATACTTAGTGCACCTTTTGTTTATTTTAGCTTATCCTTACATCAACTTACTTTAACTAATAGAGTTACACTACTAAAAACAGTGGAAATTGCGGTGGACAGTTTGCGTCGGACTAACAATCCGACACAACTTTCGATGTTGCGTCTACTTCCGTCGGTTAATCTCGACGCAAGTAGACGCAACATCGAAAGCTGCGACGCAAGACGTTTACAATCGACGCTATCCGCCGCCATAGAACTGGCGCCAATAATTTTACGTTTGCGCCACTATGTGAAAGCATTGCGTCGGATTAGCCGACGCATAGCCAACCCTACACGAAAGGTCTGCGTCGGATAATCCGACGCAAACCAGTCAAGTCAACGCGTCAATGGACATGGTCAGGCAACACATCCACAAGCATAGCGTCGGATTAGCCGACGCAAAATTGAAAAGTACGACGACCATTGCGTCGGCTAATCCAACGCAGAGTTTCTTAAATTCAAAAAAAAATTACGCGACATCTCATTTAGACGCATACCCAACTCACCCAAAAATCAACCTCATCCGGCGATTTCGAAGGCAAACCCGACCTACCCCCAAAAATCAACCCCTCCGGTGTCCCACCCACCACCGGCAACCTACCCATCCCCGTCGACCCACCCACCACCGGCGGTCCCCCCTAAAATCGCCCCCCTAAACAACCCACACCCTAAATCGTCCCTCCCATCCCCTTTTCCGGCGACCCTCCCCAAAACTCAACTCCCTCCGGCGTCCCACCCACCACCGGGGACCTACTCATCCTCGTCGACCCACTCACCACCGGCGGTCTCCTCTAAATCGCCCCCCTAAACCACCCAAACCCTAAATCGTCCCTCCCATCCCCTTTTCCGGTGACCCTCCCCACAACCCAACCCCCTTCGGCGAGCCACCCATATCCGGCAACCCCTCTTTTGCGGCGACCCTCCCAAATCAGGTACAATTAAGTTAACTGACATAATTATGTTTGAGATGAGTTAATTGATTTAATTGAGTTTTATTAGAATTGTTAGAATCGTGTTTGAGATGAGTTAATTATAATTGTGGTGGAATTAGAATTGTATTAGAATTGTGTTATAATTGAGTTTTGTTATAATTATGTTTGAGATGAGTTAATTTTTAGAATTGTGGTGGAATGATATTGTTAGAATTTTGTATTGTTGGTTAATTATGTGACCTTAGTAGTAGTAGTATAATGGATGATTAGTAGTAGAAGATTAGTAGTTGTAGTAGTAGAAGTAGAAGATTAGTAGTAATAGTAGATTAGTAGTAAATTAGTAGTATTAATTAAATTAGTAGTAGATTAGTAGTATTAGTGGTAGTAGATTACTAGTAGTAGTATTAGTAGTAATAGTAGTAGTATGTAGTAGTAGAAGTAGAAGATTAGTAGTAATAGTAGATTAGTAGTAAATTAGTAGTATTAGTAGTAATCTACTAGTACTACTACTAATGCTTCTAATACTAATACTACTACTACTACATAAACAATACTAAAAAAAGGGTAATTCGTTGTTGTTTTTTAAATTTCAGCAGTTAGTGGTGGTAATAACAACAAGTATTAATGTTTTTGATGAGTGTGTTGAGATATGATTGTTGTTGTTATTTTGTTTTCGTTACGTATTGTGCATAAGGACTGTTCGATATCTACTCAGACCCACCTAGTGTCCGTTCAAGAGTTACTCATTAGGAGTAATTCTTGGACGGTCCCCGTTTTGGGACTGTTTTTGTACTTTTCATGTCGCTTAGGTGGTAAACATGAATTTGTGTTGTGTTGCTAAGAGGAAAATTTGGTGACAATTCCCTCAATGTTCTTCGATTATTGCATATGTGGAGTTTTCATATATTCCACATTGTGCTTTTGGAGAACTGAGGCGAATTGCTGCCGAATTTTTCTCTTATCGACATAACACAATTCGTGTTTATCAGTGAGATGAAACGTACAAGAATGACTTTAGGTTGGAGTGATAAGGTCCCGGTGATGAATCGATGTCAAAATTGATGGTTGTGAGAGTTCGAACTGATGGAAAAAATCACCGTTTTTCTTAAATGTGCATTTCCTCTGTTGTTGTACCCTGCTTCAAATTATATGTATCAGTTAGATGTTGTTGACTGCTTTCCCCACGCCATTTTTTTCATGTGTACATACCCTGATCATTCATAGTTCAATCCATATAGAATGAATAGAGTAGAACGAAGGTGGATGTACGAGAGACTGGCCGACAATAAGTGGCCAAAAATTGAATATAGAGACCGAGTCGAAAAGTCCATCAAGTTTTCCTTAGATAATAACCTCCACTACACCAGCGAGCAACTTAGGTGCCCATGTAGAAAATGCTAAAACCGTGCCTTAAAACATGAAGTAGATGTTAGAGAGCATCTATACAAGCATGGTTTTGTTGAGAACTACTACGTGTGGACGTATCATGGTGAAAATGAAAATATCACCAGTCGCCTGCAAGAAGCTGTTCGCAAAAACCCATACCGGGACTTCGTGGAGGACACACTGCGTACGACGCTTGAGGACATAATGGAGGAGGAGCGTAACCCATACCACATAAGCGACGAAGAAGTGCAGCACGAACCCAACCCATAAGTCCTTTCCTTTTTCGAAATGCTAAAAAATGCTGAGCTCCTAGTTTATGGCGGATGCGATATGAGTCTGTTGCAAGTCTCTTCAAGGATGCTGACTTTGAAGTACGAGAGCAACATGGCCTTAAGACATTTAGATGGTTGGATCCAACTGATTGGTGAACTTCTACCAAAAAAGGAGAACGTCATGTCAAATTCTACGATGTTAAAATTGTGTTGAAAGGCCTCCAACTCCCCCATGAAAAGATAGACTCGTGTCCGAACGGATGCATGTTGTTCTGGAAGAGAGATTCGGACCTCGACGCGTGTAGAAAATGTGGTTCGGAGAGGTACAAGAGTCCAACTGTAAATACTAGGGGGAAGAGAGTACCAACAAAGGTTCTTACTTATTTTCCAGTAGGTCCGAGGCTGCAACGACTATATGCAACAAAGAAAATTGTGGCGGAGATGAGTTGGCACCACAGTAACTCACAAATAAGGGTTAGTGGTATGATGACACACCCTAGCGACGGTGAAACTTGGAAGACATTTGATGTCAAACATATGGAGTTCTCAAAAGAGCCGCGCAACGTACGTTTGGGTTTGTGCACAAACGGTTTCTCACCGTACGGGCTGTTCGACAAGTCATACTCATGTTGGCCGATGATTGTGACACCGTACAACCCACCTCCATGGTAATGCAATAAGAGACAATTTATGTTCCTGGCCCTAGAAATCCGAAGGCCAATATGGACGTGTATCTCCAACCTCTAGTTGAGAAGTTAAAAAGTTTGTGGGTTAATGGGGTTTACACGTACGATGTGTCGAGGAAGAGTAGTTTTCAATCTAAGAGTAACACTGATGTGGACCATCAACGACTTCCCAGCTTACGGGATGTTGTCTGGTTGGAGTACAACGGGTTACCATGCATGTCCTTACTGTCAATCGAAGGATCAAAGATCCTTTTGGCTTAAAAATAGCGGGAAGGTGTCTTGGTTTGACCATCACAGACAATTTCTACCTTCCGACCATCCATTTAGGCATAACTGTAAGAGTTTTCTGAAGAAACAACCCAATGAAAGTAGGATCGCATGTAAACAGTTATCAGGCGATGAGATATGGGCAGATGTTCAGAAGTATTCTACAATAGTACACGCTACCCACCAACAGTTGAAAAAATTGAAGGACAAGAAGGAAGGTTGGTGGAAGCAGAGCATATTCTGGGAGCTTCCTTACTGGAACACTCTGCTAATCAGACACAACCTGGATGTTATGCATATCAAGAAGAACTTCTTTGAGAAGATTATCAACATCGTAATGAATGTACCGAATAAGATAACCTTCGGACTAAAAGGTAAAGCCGATTTCAAGGAACTGTGTCTTGGGGGACCCAAATCGTCGTCGTTTGTTATGGACAAAAATGAAAGGAATGCTTTGTGCGACTGGGTGACTGGTTTGAAGTTCCCAGATGGTTACGCATCCGACTTATCTCGGTGTGTGGACTAGTCGAAGTTAATTTTGCATGACATGAAAAGTCACGACTGTCACGTGTTTATGGCGCGCTTGTTGCCATTAGCATTGAAGCAGATGGTGCCTATGAACACGTGGAATGCTTTAACAGAGATTAGTCAATTCTTCTGTGATTTTTGTTCCAATACGGTGTCATTCGAGTCTATGAATCGGCTGGAGAACAATATTCTCGAGATGCTTTGCAAGTTGGAGAAAATTTTCCTCCGTCATTCTTCAACTCAGGAGCATCTCCCACTTCACTTGCCGTATGAGGCAAGGGTTGGCGGTCCAGTTCAGTACCGGTGGATGTACCCATTTGAAAGGTGACATCCTCAACTCCCCTTAGTATGACTTTTTGTGTATTGATTACCAAGTAAGTGTTACATTTGCCCACCACCATTTTAATTTGCAGGTTCTTTAAACCATTTGAAAAAAAAATGGTAAACAAGCACGTGTCGAGGGTTCAATATGCAACGCGTATTTGTTAGAGGAGACATCAAACTTCTGCTCCTTCTACTTCGAAGAGCACGTTGACACAAAAGCCAAAGACCTGGACGTGGGTGTGCATGAAACTGAAGACCATCAAAGGAAGGTGGAACCATTTCAGAATGACGTTGGAAGCAGCACTGGAAAATGTAAGGAGAGGTGGTTGACTGATGTTGAGTATAAGCAGGCACACTCCTACGTTCTGAGAAACTGTGGCACTGTCATCCGACCGTACGAGAAGTAAGTGACTGACGTACAGCGTACCCTCCTCATAATTGATAGTATGTTTGATTAACTACAACTGGTAACCATTTCAGGAAATTCGAGGCTTTTATTATGGAAGAACACGCGGAAGTGAAAACATCTGACGATGTTTGGGTCAAATATGAGTCACTGTTTCCCTCCTGGCTACATAATCAAGTATGTCGAAATGCTATTTGAATGAACTTTATAAATTGAGTCTGTGTTTGGTTTAAATTAAATTTAATTCTTTATTGATATATTTTACCTTCACAAAAGTCTGAAGCGTTGGAGGATCCCCTCGTAAGACCTCTACTCACTGGGCCGTCTTCACGAGTCCGGACTTGGAGGCGATATGCAATTAACGGGTAAAGTTTCGTGCGTTTGAAGATGGTGTTGACGTTCCAAAATTGACCAAAAGTAACGACGTATGTGTGTTGTCTACCGAGGGGTCAGATTATTATGGAACCCTAGTCGAAGTGATCGAGCTTGACTACTACGACAACAACGAAAGCTGCAAAGCCATACTGTTCAAATGTGATTGGATCGACAACTCCGCGCACGGAGTTAGTGTTCATGAGTTGTACAAACTTGTGGATGTCGACCTAACGAGAAAACTGCGAGGGCACAACCCTTTTCTGTTAGCGTATCAAGTCAATCAATTTTGCTACGCTTCTTATCCGAAGAGAAAAAAGAGTATGAACTGGTCTTTGGTTTTTAAGATCAAGGCAAGATCACAAGTTGATAATCCTATCATCGACGATGACGTCTACCAAGAGAATGTAGTTGCTACTAGTCAGCCAATATCATCTATTTTGATCGAAGACAATGTCGTTGATGAGGAAGAATATGTAGTTGAAGTTGCTGGTGCTGAAGGGGAGGCTGACGAATTTGCTGATTGGATTGTTCCTGAGGGTGAGGGTTATAAGGAAGATTGGTCATCGATGAAGATGATGGGGATGAGGTCAATAGTGACTGGGACAATGACGATTAAAACGGGGAAGAGGGGTTCATTGAAGCGCACACCGATGCAGACAGTGATAGTGACGATATTATCAAATCTGTAGTTCTTTGTATTTTATTTAGCACAAGTGGTAATTTATTTATCAGTGACTCTCCTATGAGACCGTCTCACGGTAATTTTATCGTGAGACCTCTCACATAGGGGGTGGTTACAAATTTAGTAACCACCTTTTATATGTGACGTCTCACGATAAATTACCGTGAGACGGTCTCATACAAGTTTTTGTGTTTATTTATTTGTAATTGGAGACTATTTGGTTAATCAAGAAAATTCCTGGATTACCCTAAACTAACTAACTCTACATTTTAACTTTGCGGAAACATCTTTTGTAGACGTGTTTATGGCAGGTGGCAGTGGAATGGTTCCGTTGATGGGTAACAGTAGCCATGGTGACGCCACCCCTACGGAGGAGGACGTGTCTGTCGTCGAAGGTGTGGACACTGTGCAGGAAATCGGGGCGACGGTGCATGTGGCGACGCCTTCGAAGCACTACCTTTCACGGCGGAAAGTGGATACCGCTACTTGGTGAGTTTAAGTTGTTATAATCAGTTGTTTTCTATATTTTCACTCATTTATCTGCTTCACATCCAAAATTACATGTGTAGGTGGGATGACAAGAAGTACTCTGATTATATGCGGGATTCCGTAATCATGACCTACGCATCTACCCCTGGCGCCTACCGTAGCTGAACGAAGGCGCCCCAGAAAGCTCGGGACGACATGTATATGCACTTTGCGGTAATTGCCTCGTCTGTCATTCTGAGTTTTTCGTTGCACGACTTATACATTAAATTGTAACTAACGAATTATATTTTGGACAAACAGAAGAGAGTGCGTATAGACTTGGGGTACGACCTCAGATCCGACTACGAGAGTCGGATAAAAAATAAAATAACCGACATATTTCAGAGAGTTGTTCCGAGGGTTCAAAAGGCGGAGTGGATTCCGCAGGAGAATTAGGAGGAACTGAAGAGGAAAGCAGACGACCCAAACTTCAAGAAGAAGTCGGCGGTTAAGTCGTCGAACAGGAGAGGTGGGCAAGTCGACAGAGTGGCCAAACCCCTAGCTACCTTGGGAGTAGGAGCGCAGCAACAACTTTCAAGCAAATGGTAAGTGCTTATAACACAAGTAATCAATTTAAGTATAATTCAATATATTATTGGTAAATAAATGCTGAAAGTATTAACACTGTTTTATGAAGGGCCCAACTGTAACTCCGGTGCAGCTCTTGGAGAGACGAAGAAGGGGAAGGATGGCAAGTGGATTGATCCCCGAGGACCGCAGATCATTGTGAGTAGTAGTAATGTTTTTCAAGAAAATACTAGCCCCAAAAATTATGATGTGATAGTGTGTGTTGTTCTAAAAGTTCTAACGCTATTTCATGTTGCTGTTTTAGGAGAACTATTAGAAAGCGGTGGAGGAGGCACGAGCTTCTGATCAGTCACCCAACACCTTGAAGATCCTCCACGATGTCACGGGGGGCTACAACCAGAAGAGAAGGTTCTGGGGAATAGATAATGTGGCGAAAGATCTCTTTCGCCCATGCTTGAACCGTGGTAAGGAGCCATCTGTGGACACGTACTTCCCCACCGGCGCCTCCCAGGAACTATTGTTAACGAGTGCATGGAGGAGAAATTCAAGAGACAAGAAGAGCGCCTGTAGACATTAGAAGAGACAGTAAGAGCCCAACGGAAGAGGTTCGAGGAGCAGGACAGATTTATGGAGATGCTGAGAGAAAAGTGGGCCATGGAGAATGAAACCTGCGGCAGTAGACCACGTACTAGTAGGCACGATGACAACAACGACGATGGTCATCCCTATGGGTCGAAGCAGATTGAGCCCCTTGCGTAGGTAGTTCATCTTTTCTATGTTACTTGTTTAGACTATGGTTGTGTATATATATATTTCACCAACTCCTAGATAGAATTGTGAACCCAGCAATACAGGTTTTCTTTGTAATATATTTTCATTTTCTATAACAGTACACTGATTTAGATTTGTTGATTTTTGTGAAGTTCTGTGAAGTTATGTGAAGAAGATATGTACGAGAGCTTTGATTGGAGTTTTTGAGTGATTTTTGTGGCGGATGTGCTGCTGTAGTGGTTTGTTGTGGGAGTGGGGTGTAATTGCAGGTTGTTTACTTTCGCGCATATGGCGAGCTAAAAACAAAGAAATGTCGGTATTTTATATCCAGCTCTGCGTCGGATTAGCCGACGCAAAAGCAATCACACGTCGACTTTGCGTCGGCTAATCCGACGCAGAGCTCATTGACTGGGGCTTCTACGTCGAATTAGCCAACGCAAAGTCGACGAGGGATTTGCCTTTGTGTCGGCTAATCCGACGCAGAGCTCATTGACTGGGGCGTTGACCACCCAAACGTCGCGTCGGATTAGCCGACACAAGGTCAACGCAAAGCTCATGCGTCGAACTAGCCGACGCAAAAAAAAAAAAATTGCGTCAAGTTATAATGGCGATCTGCTGCGTCGGCTAATCCGACGCAATCTTCAATTTGCGTCGGATTTCGACCATTTGCGTCAGATTAGTCCGACGCAATTCCGGCTTGATTTTTGTAGTGTTAAGTCAAATTTTTTAAAAGGTACCTAATTCACCCCTCTCTTCTTTGGTACTTAGAAGTCTATAACTCTTCACATATTGTGTTATCCGAGGAAAGATATCAACAGGTGATTGTATGAGATGTCATGTATTTGGATACTATTTCTCTTTCAGGTATTACGTCTTTGATCGGGTTTGACTTATACTGAAAAAGAAGGTTTTGCCCCCGTGAACAGTTTTGGGTTAGAATACCTTTATTTCATCAGAAAAGTTTCAAGAATTCTGATGTTGAGGTTGGTTTTATGAGTTTTTTACTCTATGATGTGTCTAAGTCAGATACCATCGATTGCGAGCCCTATTTCGAGCGTTTACAAACATGTCATCATCCAATCATCATTGCGGGTTTGGTGGGAAATTTCTATAGACATGAGCATGACAAATGCGGGTGTCTACAATGAGGCGAAGATTATATATCATTCGGGAAAAGACGGTGATGGAAATAGTAGAAATAATGAAATTAATTCATGGGTACGATTGGGTCTCCGGCGAGGATGACAGATGTGAGGAGAGGGCCATGGGAGGGTGGTGTTTTCAACGAGGGTTTCTTTTCTCGTCTCTCAGAAATGAAAGGGGGGAAAGTAGAAATCAAAGAGGTAAACACGAAACATGCGTGTACAATTCAGTAACATTTGTGTTGGATTATAACATTTATAAGTCCCATAATTCTGGTCGAGTGCAGTTCTCTTGCGTCCTCTCGTTTCTGTAGTTTGTTATCTTAACTTTTCTCTTTGTTTTGGATTATAAAATTTAGGGGTGGGCAAAATCGGATATCCGATTCGGTTTTGTAAACCGTATATCCGATCCAGTTTTGTAAACAGTATCGGATATCTGGTTTAAAAGATTTATTTTTTAAAAAAAAATCCGTATCTGATCCGGTATTTTCGGATATCTGGTATCCGGTTTTATATTTTTCTTCTATTTTTTTCAAAAGAACAATTTTTCATTTTAATTAAGAGTAGTTAATTGATTTTTAAACAACGTTACGGTTTATATAAATTGATATTAGAAAAATGGTTTTTTTAACGTGTGCCCACTGGGCACATGTTAATAAGTTAATTATAGCAATATTAACATGGATATTATCTAAGTATAGTAAATAGAACATAATATTTCAATTTATCATGATAATATCCATGTTAATATTGCTATAATTAACTTATTAACGTGTGTCCAATGGGCACACGTTGGAAAAACCGGAAAATACATAAAATACCTCAAAAAAAGGTATATATGTCTTACGGTACCATCATTATAACAAAATATTACGTTTCATTAGATAATATCATAAATTCACTAATAGTTTTTTTTTTAAAAAAAACTTTTGAGAATAATTGATGAGGTTTGAATTCTTTATATTTTTCATATTTTAATTGTTTTTAAAGAAACCAGATCAGAAATCGGATATCCGATTTCAATTTTCCCCGATACGTATCTGCTATGGTTTTAACGAAAACCGTATCGTATATCCGGTTATTCGTATCGGATATCCGGAAATTCGTATAATTGAAATCGTATACAGTATCGTATACGTATAATAAAATGTATCGTATATTTTTGCTCACCCCAATAAAATTATTTCCTTCTAACCAATGCAAATCTTACATGGTCGCACTTTTTGTGAGGGAGAAAGACGATCCTATGTAAATTTTGAATTTGATATAACGGAGCATATTGTTGTCTTGTACTCCCTCTTAGTTTAAGCATGAACTTAGTTTGGTTTTTCCTCCCACTTTCTTTTTTTGGATGTACTTTTAATTCTTCTTTATTTTTCTTCAATTATTTATTGTTTTCCTCCACATTAGGCTCAATATCTTTTCACTTTTGGGAAGTAAGAGTAAGACCATGTACATTAGAGAGGACAATTTATTCCTCTTATTTTTTCTCTTTCATTCTATATTTTTGACACATCATTATCTCTTTCATCCACCTCATTTTCCACTATCTCCATCTTATTCATTTTCCATTCTTCAATTTTATTCCACAATAGAGAGGATCCTCTTATACTACTTTTATAATAATTTATTTTAGGGTTATTTCATGGGAATAATACCAACTATGTGTGTGCTTCTTAAAATAATCCAAACTATACGTAATCTCATTTTAATATGAACTACACATTCATTAATCTCGTTTTGTTATGTATGAAATTATGACTTGCTATTACAGGTCATAGTGACTTGTTGTAACTTTCTATGGTTTTATTAGGTCCGTTGCAGTCATCATGAAAGCCAAAATAACAATAAAAATATTTTTTTCATAGTTTCTATAAGACTAAATGAAAAAGAAATGGAAGATGAATTTTCGGTAAATTTAAGTTTTTTTTTTCAATGGCCGAAAATGAACACGAAAAGTAAATCAGAAGAAGAGGACTAGAGGAGTTAGAGAAAGAGTTGAATAAGGAAGGTTAAACAGGTAGTCAGTCACCCATAGCAAAGCGAGGTTAATGAAGACATAGTTCGTACTCCCTTCTATTCTGAGTATTTCTCCCACTTTCCTTTTTGAGCTTAGTTTGGTTTTCTTCCCACTTTTCTTTTTTGGAAATAATTTTAATCATTTTTTATTCTTCCTTCAATTCTTTATTCTTTTCCTCCACACCTAAATCCAACATCTTTTCACTTTATACCCCACCTTTTACACTTCATACCTCACTTTCTATTCATCACTCTTACTTTATCTCCACCCTTATTATTATTTTACTCCCCTCCTTGGTTTCCCCCAAAAAAATTGGGGAGGAATACTCTGAATAGGAGGGAGTATTAAAATGGGGTTGTGCTTTTTCCTAACGAGCTTTTACTCAATCCTAACGACATTTTACCAATTTGTCCTTGTCATTTCACCCAAATTGATTTTCTTTAAAAAAAACCCTAAATTCAACCACCACCCAAAACACCAACAAACACCACCCAAAACACAATTAAACCTATCAATACCAACAACCACCACCCAAAACACAATTAATTAAGTTTAATTTGACATAATAAAAGAAAAATAAGATAGTAAAAAACCGAATTAAAAAAATTACATGAAAAGAAAAACCATAATGCATCCTAAATCTCCAACCCTAATTTAAAAAATTAATTAAACCCTAAACAAAATATAAATCAATTAATCAAACAATTAATTAAAATGATATTACTTCATTGATAATTGAATTAAAATTTATAATCGAATTCGAAAGAGTTTAGTTGATTAAAGAAATTGGGGAGGTAAAGAGACAAAGAAGAAGAGAGAAAAATTACAAGTTAGGTTAAATTATGGAGAGGGTAAAATTGGAAAAATGATGTTATTTTCGTTAGAATTGAGTAAAGACTCGTTAGGAAAAAGTAATTTCGTTAAAATGAGATTACGTATAGTTTGTATTAATTTAAGAAGCACACGCATAGTTAGAGGTGGCACTTAGTCGTGCCGGGCCGGGCTTCGTGCCTAGGTGGGCCGGCCCGGTCGTGCCTAGACCCGGGCTCGTGCCGTGCCCGGCACGGAGCTCCAGCCAACCTTGCCGCCGAGGCACGGCCCAAGGCACGGGCCCAGTCGTGTCGTGCTCGAGCCGGGTCTCGTGCCCGGTCGTGCCCGACCTGTCGTGCTATTTTCGTGCTCGTGCCCGTGCTTCGATTTTCGTGCCGGTTTTCGGGTCGTGCCTCGATCTACTTTTAATAACTTATATTATATTATATATATATTTTAGAATATAGAAATGTAGGCTTATAAAGTACTAGTGTAGACCCCGTGCATAAATGCACGGTATACATAAAATTTACTTTGTAGCATACTAATTATATGAAATAGAAATTGGACTATTTCCACATTTTTATAAAAATTAATGTTTAGAGATTCAACTCAAAAAACAAAATTGTTATTTAGAAAAAAGAACCAAATATATTTTTCTAGTGTGAAACTAAGAATGACTATACTATAAATTTACCATTTTGATGATTTTATCATCATCCATGAAATGTAATGGGTTACCAATTTATTTTAAATTATTCTTTGTTTAACTTCCATCTTTAGAAATAATGCATTTTGGAGGGAAAATTTTGGAAAGTTGTTATTCTTTTAGTATATAGGGGATGATATATAGAAAAAAATTATACTATTTTATGGTATAACAAAAATGAAATTGATGAGGTGTCAACTTCTCATGAAGTTTTTTACCTCTAAATTATTATCACTCGAATAAGGAAACAAATAAAAGATTTGAGGATATGACCATATTTATGTAAAATTACTACATTTAATGCAAAATTACTTTGTAGTAAATCAAAATGTACGACAAAGGTACTTACTAAAATAATATCTATAAAATACTATCAACTACACGTGTATACTAAAATTTATAACAATCTTAGAATATCTATAAAATGAATTTGCATATATACCGTGCATATGCACGGGGTCTATACTTAGTATAAGGAATCAAATAAAATTACTACATTTAATAAGGAAACAAATAAATTCACTCAAATAAGGAAACAATTACTACATTTAATCCAAATTCAAGTCAAAGTCAATATTTATGTAAAATTAGAAGAAAAACTATTCAATAAATAAAATTATCATGCGCTCCGTATGTATTAGCTATATATTAAAAAATATACTTCGTATATATCTGTGACATAATTTATTTATTTTTGTGACAAAATATAAGTGTCTCATATTATTGAAGTCTACGTATTGTAAACAAATATAAAATCTTGACGATGGAAAAAATTACGGAGTATATAAAATACTTTGACATTTTGATTTTAATGTGTAAATATTTGGAGTTATTTTTTTATCTAATAATATTTGGAGTATTATGCTATCTTATAATTTGTTAATTAAATTTACAAATGACCTCAATATATAAAAGAATGAATTTTGATTTGCGAATATTGGTTTTGTGAAGGAAAAAAACTTTAATTAAATAATCAAGTAAAAATTACTATAAAATTTTGTTATTAGCTTTGTAAAAAACATATTCATTAAAATATTAAAATATGAATTGAATGAGATTACATGATTATATCTTGATTATCATTGAAATTTGGTAGGGATTAAAATATGAATTGAATTGAATGAAATTTTGTGATTATCCTTGTTTTCTTGCACCACAAAATTAGAAATGTTGTAGAGATTTCCCTCACGAATCTGAGGTTGGAACTGTTTTATTAGTCTATCTCGGAAAGAAGCTTGTATCTTGAGATTCTGTGAGAAGTCAAATCATAACATAAGTTAATGTGTAGTCAATATTTGAAAATATAAATGTTGAAAACGTGTTACATGTAATTTATACCTTCTCATCAAGTAGGATCATTTCAAACCGACTAAATTCATTTGGATTACTCCAAGCCGGTACGGAATACATCCTAATGACTCTTACCCTGATTCTCCACGTCTCCTTGGTGTCATTAATGTCACCGACCATATTGAAACGTCGGGACTGAGAGGCAGCCATTTTTTGGGTATAGTGTAAATAAAATAAAAAGATTAGAAAATTCAAAGAGTATCAAGTATACTATATATGATGTTTGTATGTGAAATGTGCACGGATTAAATATACGACGAATGAGTTAGGTAAGTTTTAATTATATGGAATATAATCTAATCAATCAATCAATCAACTATATTTGCGTAATTAATAAATCAATCAATCAATTTACAAAAATGAATTTGGTAGTATATCTCATAATAATTATCATCTACGAACTTGGTATTATTTTCTCTAATCTAGTTAATTAGTAGCAATATTATTCATTAGATAAGCAATCATAAATCATAAATCATACATCATCATAAATCCGTATCAATCATTTTACAAAATTGAGTCAAATTATATATTATTATATTATTTTATATCACTTTATTACTATATATTATATAATCAATATTATGCACCATACATATATGGCATAATTTAGAAGAATATTCTATATTTATGATCATCTACGAATGTGGTAGTATCTCGAATTTATTCTCGAATGTGGTAATATTCTCGAATTATACCTCCTCCAATCTCGAATATCCTCTAATTTATTATACACCCATCATTAGTTTTTAAATACGTAACTTGTAAATATTCTTTATATGATATGATTCATAATTGAGTGTGATTCTTTTCTTATTTGTTATATTGATTTTATCCAAATTAAGTGCTTAAAATTCATTTGGGAAAAAGTTTTGAGAATTTTTATTTTCTTAGTAGCTAATAAAGGATTACAATATTTAATTACAGTGTTATATCAGTCATGATTATTAAAAAAATAAAATGTATTTCCGTTGGTATTCATATAGTGAAGTTTTAAACAAACATATTCTAGTTTGAGGATTGATTAATACTGAATAGTTTGGTTATATTTTGGTTAATTAATACGGAGTAATTTAATACTGTAGAAACGGATTATTTTCTTAATTTTCCTTAATTAAATCATTGGAGTGTATAGCTTTAGGAATAATTTAGTGATAATTGAAACAATGAGATGTTGTGGTGTAGTGGTAGAGAATAAGTACTACTCCCTCCGATTACCTGTGTTCTTTCCTATTTCCTTTTTGGGCTGAGTTTGATTTTCTTCCCTCTTTCCATTTAAGGAAAGTTTTATCATTTCATTAATTAATATAATATTCCTCTCTCCTACTTTTCCACCACACTTTTTCTTATTTAATTAATATAATATTCCTCTCTCTTACTTTTTCATTCTACTTTTTCTCATTTAATTAATATAATATTTATCTCTCTTACTTTTTCATTCCACCCTTCATATTCTATTAATATAATTACTCCCTCCTTATTTTCTTCCCCAAAAAGAAAGGGGAAGAACACAGGTAATCGGAGGGAGTACATATCTAAGGTCAAGGGTTCGATTTGCGTATAACTTGAAATTGGAGGATTGTTATTTGGTTAGTGGAAAGGGAGATTGAGATTTTAAAAGATTAATAAGAATGATTATAAGAATGATTTGTGAAATGAAGATGGATGAAAGTGGGTTTTTATAAGAAAAGAAATGAAAAAAAAATAGAGGAAATAACTCAAATAAGTAAAAGAGACGTTGGATTGTTTTGGGGAATGGGGATAGAGGTTGGACAGGTGACTGTTGGGTCCTTGGGAAAATGAGAAATGAGAACTTGGGAAGGGGAATAGCAGTAAAGACAGCAGAGTGCAGCAGCCAGCAGCACGCCAACACTCAGCAAAGGCAGCAGCAGGCCGGGCCGTGCCGTGCCTCGGGCCCGCCGTGCCTGGTCGGTCGTGCCTGGTCAGGCCAGCCCGCGTGCCTGTCAGCGGGCCGTGTCGGATCGGGCCCGATCGTGCCCGTGCCTGGCACGGGTTTTTCAGTCACCTCTTCGCCGCAGCCCGACCCGAGGCCCGGCGGGCCGTGCCCGTGCCAGGCCCGATTTTGCCCTCGTGCCGGGCCGGTCGTGCCTGGGTTCGTGCCGGATCGGGCCTGCGTCGGCGGCCCGGCCCGAAGTGCCACCTCTACGCATAGTTGGTATTATTCTCATGAAATAACCCTTTATTTTAATATTTTTATGATTAATATTATTTTTATTTAACTTGTTTATTTAAATGATCAATGATGTTTGTATATATGCATAAGGGCCTGTGTTAAAATTCCTCTAAAATTAGAGGAAGCACCCAACTTCCTCCACCTGACCTTGCATGTTAATCCTACAATGAAGAGGACCTCCTCTCAGAAGAGAGAGTGTGTTTAAATCCTCTCCATTGTACATGCAGAGGTACTGAAACTAAGAAACTTCTTACCTTTTCTTAATTTTTTCTATGAAAAATTAGAGAAAAATACTCAAATTGCGAAGAAGTAAAAAAAAAAAGAGAGACAATTTTGAACCACAGACTGTTCTTAATTTCCAAGGATATCGATATCGACCTTCGCCAAATATCTGTCCCGTAGGCCATAGTAGTAGTACTAGTACGAGTAAACAACTAACACTCCCTCAATCACAACCCAAAGACTTACTATCAAAAATCAAAAATAAAGATTAAAAAAATGGTTCGAATGAATGTGTTGCTCTGTTTCCTGATTACCTTAACAATCAATATTCCAGTCATTTTATCGGCGCCAACTTACGTGACAAACGTCTGCGCAAACACCACGATGTTCGCTACCAAGAGCCAATACCAAACCAATCTAAACACTGTTTTTCGGTATCTTTCCAGCAACGCCACCAACTCGTTCGGGTTCCATGCGGCACAAGCCGGAAATGGGACCAAAGACTTTGTCTACGGTCACTTCCTTTGCCGTGGAGACCAAGACCCGAGCTCGTGTCAGGATTGTGTGACTACGGCTACCACCTCCGATCTACCCGATAAATATTGTCCCAATAGAAAAGAGGCAATTATATGGTACGACCAGTGCATGGTACGTTACTCAAATGTGTCATTTTACGGAGATTTGGATCAAAATAATGGCCTCATACTGTACAATTCACAAAATGTTACGGGAAATGTATCGCAATTTATGGATATAGTGGGTACTATGATGGGTAGTATTGTACGTCGGGCTTCGAATGGCGGGCCAAACAAAAAATATGCGACGAATTATGCGCGGTATTCAAGCTTGGTTGGGGTATATGGGCTGGAGCAATGTACTCCTGATCTTAGCGCTAGTGATTGTGATCAGTGTTTGGCAGGTGCAGTAACAAATTTCCGACCTAGTCAGGGGGGCCAAACAATTTTTCCTAGTTGCTATGCTAGATTTGAAATCACTCCGTTCTTCAAAGGTGCGGCTAATCTGGCATTTCCACCTTCATCGCCACCTTCACCGTCTACATCAACGAGCAATTCGAGCGGGACGACAACTAGTAGTTCTAAGACACCTGGTAAGTCTAGCTTGCTTAAACTTTGATTCCTGTTTTGAGCTGAGTCAGATCAAGGTACTCAAATCCAAAACTAATCAATCAATAATTACACGTAACCAATTAGATTCATAGGAAGCAGTCACAGGGTTTCGTAAGGCGTTGAAGTGAAAAGGTTAAATTAAAGGCATAAGACATTTCTAAGAAGAAAATAAGGTGGGATGAGCCAATTGGAGTTGTTTGTCCCAAATAAAGTCAAGCCATCACAATTTACAAGTCTTGGTTGACTCAAGTCAAGAAGGTTTTAAGATAGTTGTTGGGTCTTCTGTGCTGTGTTATGAATGACCATTAAATAGTATTGGGTCCACAGCACCACAACTCGACAACCCAACATGCTCCCTATTTTTAACTCATCATAAATTAAAGCTAAGATTATAGCCAGTTAGCCACCTATTAAGAAAGGTCTGGGCCTCAAATTTTCAGGGTCGCATACCAACTTTAAATACTCCGTCCTATTCAGAGTATTCTTTCCCAATGGGGGAAACCAAGGAGGGAGTAAAATAATAATAACGGGTGGAGATAAAGTAAGAGAGATAATAGAAAGTGGGGTATGAAGTGTAAATGGTGGGGTATAAAGTGAAAATGCGTTGAGTTTAGGTGTGGAGTAAAAGAATAAAGAATTGAAATAAGAATAAAGAATGATTAAAATTATTTCCAAAAAAAGAAAATGGAAAGAAAACTCAACTAAGCTCAAAAAGGAAAGTGAGAGGAATACTAAGACTAGGAGGGAGTACTTTATTCCATCCATTCAGAAAAATGGTAAAAGTAAGGATATTATTGGTAAATTAAATAGTGTTATGGGTCCACCAAATTTAAAGTAAGGAAAAAGTAGTGACATTTTGTGTAAATATAGTAAGAATATGAGGATTATAAGGTAAAACGTTTTGTCAAAAGGGGAAATGTAAGAATTGATTGGATTGTAAATTTATAATAAATGTAAAAATTGAATGGATTAGGGAGAGTAACTCGTACCTGTTCGCTCAAGTAGTCAAGTCCAACATTCTCTTTTGTTTTTCACATTTGTCAACACGCATTTTGCGTTGTTAATATCTTTCGTAACATATTAGTAAAAATTATGGAAATTAGATATAATTATAATGTACTTTTAATTTTTTAAAGACGAATCAGACAATATCCCATATGAATATATTTTCTCTAATAGATTGTCGTGAATATTGAAAGATCTCCTTGATTGTGAATAATGTCGAAAACAAAAGAAGGGAATGTTGGAATTGAACGAAGGGAGTACCATATATACTTGTCTAAAGGAGTGAAGGGTTGCGCAGGTCGAGACTTGAATCGGGTCCCAATTAACAAAACTAACAATAAAATGATGAAATAGATAACTACTTGCGCATCTAACGGTCAATAACAACATTTATATAATTAATAAACGAAGTAATTTAATTTTCATACTCACAATCGATAATGAAATGCTTCAATATCTTTGAACCAAGATGAAAATGTTACTCATAATCGTCTTTAAGAAAACTAGGGTTCATAAAAAAAATTCTTTAATACAACTTGAATAATAATTAGATAGTAATAATTTTGATTACCCAACCATTGATCTAGATCTTGTGCTAGATCTAGATATGATTGCTTCCTGGGTTGTTTAATTTGTTGAACCGGATGTAACTCTCTCTACTCTCTATAACTCGTGAGCTTTCTTGGTCGGCTGAGCAGCTTGTGTCTGCGCAATGAACACACAGGTATTTTGGAGGATGTCCAAAGGGGTTCTCTCTAATGCCTAAGTCAGCCTCTTTTGTCTTGATAAAACCTTTCTAGTGAGAACAAAGGTGGTGTTTAGGTGTTATCTTCTAGAGAGAGATTGAGTATTAGAATATTGATTAGCCTTTAATAGTCGCTGAGACTTGAGAGAGAGAGAGAGGGCGAACAGGCGTTGAGGTACGGTGGATAGTACTTATAGTTGTTATAGCTCGTTATTGTTAGAAACAAATCTAGTTCTACCATTTTCCCTGGCAAATTATGTGTGTATAACCATTTTGTACGTTTAATATGGCAACCACTTAACTTGTGCAGGGAAGAGTAAGACATCAGCAACTAAGGTGATCGCTATTATTGTGCCTGCGACCATATTGTCGTTAGCACTTCTTGCCGTAACCCTCTATTGCGTCATTGCAAAACCAAAGAAGAAGGATAATGCTCCCGTGGACGAGGCTGGTAAGACTTCTCCACAAATTAAATACGATGTTTTTCTCTCTCTTATAGTTACATTAATCATAGACGGGATTCAAATTGTCGTTAGACATAGTATAGTTTAGCAAAATAAACTCGAAGTCTCCCTAACTAATGATTTTGGTCGTGCTTCGAGATTTTTTTTGTGTATGTGTAGACAATCAAGTTTGTCAGAGGGAATACTAGCTTTAATTGTTCAGTTACAAGCTTTTATTTCCATAACATTGCACCGTATTTGATTGCTTAATCATATTGTTTTCCCGTTTGCCAAACTAAAGTTGGTACAGGTGAGGATTTCTCGACACTCGACTCCTTGCAATATGATTTGGCAACCCTTAGGTCCGCAACAAATAACTTTTCCAGTGACAATAAGTTGGGCGAAGGAGGATTTGGTAGTGTCTACAAGGTATTAATTCCATGTTTAAAATTATTAGTCGAAAGACGTTAATTTCATGACCCATTGTAACTGAGAATTATTGTTCATGTCATCATCATAGGGTGTACTAACAAGTGGAGAGGTCGTGGCCGTGAAAAGATTGTCCGTAACCTCGGGTCAGGGTGCAACTGAATTCAGAAATGAATTGTTATTATTAGCTAAGCTTCAACACCGGAATTTGGCTAGGCTATTAGGGTTTTGCTTGTCTGGAGACGAGAAACTACTCGTGTACGAGTTTGCACCTAACAAGAGCCTCGACAATTGGCTATTCGGTACATTATTCCGTTAACTTTTTTTTTCATGTGAATTATGTAGCATGCCTACTCCATTAATAACTTGATGTAGATAATACAGAGTACTCTGCAATAATTATAATCATGCGATTCTTTATATTTTAAAGATGCTGTAACACAAGAACGGATGAACTGGGGCGTAAGGTATAACATCATACAAGGAATAGGGAGAGGAATGCTTTATCTTCACCAAGATTCCCGCCTCAGAATTATACATAGGGATTTGAAGGCTAGCAACGTACTATTGGATGCAAATATGAATCCCAAGATTTCGGATTTTGGCATGGCAAGAATCTTTGGTGGTGATCAAACCCAAAGCAACACCAGCAGGGTTGTTGGCACATTGTGAGTATTGCATATTACAAGTGTTCATTAGAAATCTAACTACGTACATTTGCATCTTGTCATGTTCAAACTTTTTCGAATTTCGATCTAATGGGTAGGGTGAAAAATGTCATGATAAACTGGCTTGTTGACATAGAAAATGTTTTTTCTGTCGTTTGATTTCTGCAGAAAGCATGTTAATATTTCTAAGACTTTATATTCTAATTTCTCATGATATATTTCTTCAAATTTTGTTGGAATGTTAAGCAGATAATTAAAGATGTTGTTTGTTGTTTTAGTGGCTATATGTCTCCGGAATACGTGATGCATGGGCGATTCTCAATGAAATCGGATATGTACAGCTTCGGGGTGCTGATCTTAGAGATAATAAGTGGCAAGAGAAACAGTTCATTCTATGAATCAGGCTATGCTGAAGATCTTATTAGCTATGTAAGTTCTATATTCATTTTCTAAGTTAATTCATTTTTTTAATTCAACGAAACACACTTAATCGCATTACAATATAATATTCGAACTTGCGACCTATTGTTTGTCACAAGCTACCTAGTCTTAACCACTAAGCTAGACATTTTTGTCAGTAATAGTAACAACTAACAACTAATGAGGTGACAAATAATGTACAGGCTTGGAAATTATGGGACGAGGGCAAACCGTTGACGTTGGTGGACCCCACCATACGAGCATCATGCTCGAGCCAAGAAGTGATGAGATGCATAAACATTGGGTTGCTGTGTGTTCAAGAATCAGTGGACGCGAGGCCATCAATAGAGACGGTGGTCCTGTCATTAGACAGCTACTCTGTCACTCTTCCAATACCAAGACAACCGTCTTTCTCCGGCAAGATACCAAGGGAGTCAGAACTTGGGAAGATGATGGTCTCACAGCAATCGTCGTCAGGGGACAACTCCATACTAGCCTCTATGAATGATGTTTCAGTGTCTGAAATGGAACCTAGGTAGTACAGTATAGTATATATCGCCAGATGCATCTTGATCAGTAAGCACATACTTTTGTCATAAAATCATGCGAGTATGTACAAACTTACAAAAACAAAAAATCGCAATTTGTCCATTTAGCCTGAATCCCTGATCGAATATGTATATACTCCATATCTGTGTGATCAACTGATCATAGAAAATCCTGGTAAGGGTTAAGTCGTTAAGATCGATTAAATCAAACATTTTCAATATTTCCAAAGTGATTTGAAAAAAAAAATCAATTTAGGGTATGTTCGTATGTACTTTGTACGGTGTACCAAAAATCTATTTAGTCTATCTCTATCATTCATCCATTATTCCATTTACATTTTATATATTTTCTATAGCGAGTATTGTTAGGCGAGTAGTGAATAAATAAATAAATAAGACGGAAAATAGGAATAATCTTATCTGAGAGGAAAGGTTGTGACGTGACTTGAGGTCACTGTCCTAAAGTCGATTATGCCCCGTCTACTACACACGGACTCTTTGACATTCGACCCCCAGGATTGCACAACCGCTACGATCTTTGTGTAGGCAAGACCGTAGATGAGTTACTACCAAAATCGTTGCCAAAATTTCACTCAAACTATAAATTATATTACTAACATTTTTGAGAGAATATTTTTGTGTAAGTAAAGAAGTAGATGAATGAATTTTTTGGATGAATGAAATGATGGGATTGTGAGGTCTATTTATAGAACAAAATACTTGGCCACCAAGCTCTTTTCCTTGCCCACCAAGCACTACACATCACCATGGATGTCATGGTGTGACATAAGAAGAAGATGTCATGGAGATGATGTCACTACTTGGCCTCCAAGCATCCAAGCTTCTTGCATCACCATGACATATTTTCTATGTCATCACAAGAATTTAAACAACAAATAGCTTCTTTTGAAGCATAATTCCAACAATCCCCCACATGGTTCAAAAGAGGACGCGAAAGAAAGAGAGAAATTTGGCAACGGAGATTTAGCGTTAAGATGCTGGTGTCTTGTGGACTTTAACCAGCACCCAGTGACATACAACGATCTTGAACCGCCATCCCAGGTGGAACTAATCCTTGAACCTTCGAATGGAGTTGGCTCTAAGACAGTTGCGCACTTACTTAATCTCAAATTAAGGTAGAAACTCGCGACATCCATGAACTCATCCCATGGATTTTTTCGGTATAAATATCTTTTACTTGGACTAGCCAAGTGCCCACACAGTACATCCTGGTATTTCATGAATGCCTCTAAAGATCCAGTCTGAAGATCTCTTGGGAGTAGGGCAAGAACCCCCCACATTCACATAGGTGAGTTTATCAAGTCTGTCTCTCACAGACCATCCACACAAGGAACTATAAACTCATTAAGAGTAAAAACTCATCCTTTTTCACATCGGTGAGTTCATCAAGTCTGCCTCTCGCAGACCATCCATACAAAGGACTATGAACTCATTAAGAGCAAAAGCTCATCCTTAAAACAATCGGTGAATCCATCAAGTCTGCCTCATACAGACCACCCATACGAGGGCTATGAACTCATTAAGAGCGAAAGCTCATCCTAAACAATGTCTGTATAGACATAAAAAATACTGCATCTCAAATATATTATTATTATTAGGAATGGTCGCAGTATTACACAACAAGAGTTCCTTGTGACTTCGTTTGACCTGTTGAACTTAAACTAGTTAAGACGGGTATCCATCACAAGTTACTCTATTACAGGCTTTAAACCCATTCCTAGTGCTGACTCCAGCACTATCTTTCTGCCAAGGCCTTTTGTCAGAGGATCCACAATGTTCCTCTCAGATTTTACATACTCGAGTGATATCACATTATCTCTGATCAGATTTCTCACAATTCCATGCCTTAAGCGAATATGTCTCTTTTTACCATTATACGCTTGATTGTTAGCTACCCCGATTGCAGCTTGAGAATCACAGTGAATGGAAATCGAAGGAGTCGGCTTTCCCCATAAAGGAATATCTGCTAGAAGGCCCCGTAGCCATTCAGCTTCTTCTCCTGCCAAGGCTAAGGCAATGAACTCAGATTCTATTGTCGATTTCGCAAGGCAGGTTTGTTTAGCCGACTTCCACGATACAGCAGCACTAGCCAGAGTAAACACATAGCCACTAGTAGAGTGTATCTCGTCATTCCCAGATACCCAGTTCACTACAAGAGTTAAAGTCATTGGCGACTGATCTTAGCTACTGACATCTGTCGCAAAAAACAGACGCGCGACCGTCAGCAGTCGCTAAGCGTCAGTGGCTACAGTTAGTCGCTTCTAGCGACTGATTTCAGTCGCTAAAAAAGCGCGCGACTGAAATCAGTCGCTAAATTTAGCGACTGAAATCGGTAGCTAAGGCCTCATATTAGCGACTGATATCAGTCGCTAATAGCGCCATTAGCGACTGATTTAGCGACTGATATCAGTCGCTAAAACTTTAGTTAGCGACTGATTTCAGTCGCTAAATAGTGCGACGTGGCATCATTTAGCGACTGATATCAGTCGCTAAATATAAAACTTAGCTACTGATATCAGTCGCTACCGTGCCAGAAATAGGCCGGTTCAATTTATTATTTTTCTAGCCAAAATCTGCACAATAAAACAAAGCAACAACCACAATACATCCCAAACATCATTCCAAACGTTATTCCAAACGTTATGCAAGCTTCATACTCCAAAATTGTCAACCGAGTACGCAAACGTCGTGAATAGATACACTACATTAAAAGTGTTGTCACAAACAGTTTTTTCAACAAGCATTTCTCCCACTACAAATTGTTTTCAATAAATCAACTCAGCCAACAGGAAAACTGGCGGACGCACCACTACCACCGCCACCGAAGGGGTCTCTAGGATCCGGGAATCGGGGAGTGGGGCCGGAGTTGCAGTTATATTGCTGCGTGTTCCTAAGACGCCGTAGCTCTTCCAGAATTTGCAGGTTAATGGACTCCTGCGTCTTCAACCTCTCATTCTGCTCCTTCATCTGCTCGGCCATAGCTGCCCGTTGCGCCCTCTCCTCTTGAATTTCCGCCCTCATCTCAGCCATCTCAGATGGTACACACTCGGTCGTCGTAGAATGGGCCCCCCGAACATTGGGTGGTGTCCAGTACAGGGAATGAGCGTTCCCCGTACCGTACACCGCTCCCTTGCGGTATCCCTCCGCGACTCTAAACCAAATTGTGCTCGGGTCCACACCTTCATTTTCGGGCGCTCTAGTGGCCGCCAAATACGATCTCTGAAAGAAATAGAAGTCATGATTAGGTTGATTGTTTGAAGGAAAAAAGTAACGAAGTATTGTGTTTGAAACTTACCCAGGTGTCCAAATCCTTCTTCGTGGCGAATGATCGACCGGTCTCATCGTCCCCCTTACTCTTCGATTCGAGAAATAGCTGCACAGGAGGAGGGAATTCTCCGGTTTTCTTCTTCGCCTGTTGACAGTACATGTAGATTATTCATTTATTTTTATAATGAAAACATTAAATAAGAATCCAATATAAAAATCAAAGGAACGAAAATACTAACGTTCATGGCCCGCTGGTGCATCGACTGCGACCCACCGTAGTGGGTGCACTCCGCCTCTGCCTCGGGGTCCCCTCCCCGCCTCTTGTTCTTCTTAGCCTGGACGGATCTCTTCAGGAACTTCGGGTCGGCTCGCGCTGTTTGGAACTGTTGGATGGCGTCACCTACAATTTATACACTTTGAGATCAATAAATGTTTTGAATATATATACAACTTTCTGTTCAGGTACTAACACCAATTTAGTAATCGAACCTCGAAGTTGTTTCTGTAACTTTGCATCGCTTGCCATCTTATACATCATGTCTTTGTATCTTTCCTTTGCGACATCCATGTATCTGTCTCGAACAGCCACCTCGAGACCATCGTTGTAGAAGTGTTTCAACTGCAAGATAGTTTGTTGTCGTTGTATTAGTAATCTGTAAACAGTAACAGATAATTAATAAAAATCAGAAATTGGAGTACCTTGAAGTTGGCAAACCACTTCTCCCGTTGCCACAGAGGCAACTTAGTCCAGCTCGTGCAGTAAGTAGTCAAATCTTCCATGAAACTGTCCTTGACACCAGTCACCGTCGCACGAGTACGAAACCTACACCAAAGAGTGAAATAAGATGATGTCTCACAAAAAAAAAAAATACAATGTCTCACCATGTGCCCTCGGGGCCAATGATTAGGCGCCCGTCGTCTGTGTATTGAAGCCCTTCATCCTGGCGTGGTTGCGGTTGTTCTTGTTCCTCATTGCCCTGCACCTCCTCCTCGTCCTCCACTTCCTCTCGCCTGTTTTCTTCCTGGCCTTGCTGCTGTACCCGGTCCCTGCTCCTGCTGCTGCCGCTGCCCGAACTACCAAACCTCAACCTGCTGCCCAACGTCATATCTGCAGACATGTAATAGTTGAAAGTTAGGAACTGACATCATAATATTGAAATAATCTCAAAAAAAAATATGTCATGCAGATTACTATGTACAAATAATATAACTTACTAAAATTATACCCTACTAAAAATCATCATCACTGTCGTTGTCATCTTCCACTTGCCTACTCGAACCAACGACGTCCTCTTCCTCGACGTCATCTTCGTCCTCCTCGTCATTGACCTCTAAAGAAATTCTTCTCAATATGCATCACGTCCAGATTATGTCGAAGTAATAAAGTACTCCAATATGGAAGGTCGAAGAAGATGCTTCTTTTAAACCAACCATTTTTCAATTTCTTAAGATCTTTGAACTCTTGATCGGTCCCGTCAACAGTAGATGGGAACTCTGAAATCACCTCCCAAATCTCATCACCTTGGAGACGAATCGGTGCCTCATCTAGCACCACCTCACCCTTCTTGAAAGCTCTCTTATTCTTCCTGTACATGTGACCCTCGGGTAGAAACTGTCTATGACAGTCAAACCAACTAATTTTGCTTGAATTACGTAGGTAGAATGCTTTACTTTCACTCATGCAACAAGGACACGCTTTTTGGCCCGCCGTAGACCAACCGCTCAACATACCATACGCAGGAAAATCGTTTATAGTCCACAAAAGCGATGCTCTAAGCTGAAAATTTTGTTTCAACGACACATCATATGTCTCCACCCCTACTTCCCACAAGTGTTTCAATTCCTCTATCACTGGTTGTAAGTAAACATCCAAGTGGTTTTTGGGATTTTTTGGGCCGGGAACAATGAGAGAAAGGAAGATGAACGGTGGTTTCAGACAAAGCCATGGGGGTAAGTTGTACGGTGTGACCATGACAGGCCAGCATGAGTATGACTTACCGAACTGACCGAAAGGGGCGAAACCATCGGTACACAGCCCAAGTCTGACATTACGGGGTTCCTCAGCAAATTCAGGGTAAATCCTATCAAACCGTTTCCACTCCTCCCCGTCACTAAGATGACACATCTTCCCCTCTACACGAGTTTCTTCTTGATGCCACCTCATTTGTTCGGCAATGGTTTTGGTTGCGTATAATTTTTGAAGTCTAGGGGCGATGGAAAAGTAGGTAAGTCGACTAAGTGATATAGGTTTTTTATGCCTCGCAACACTCTTTCCCTTCTTACCCCTCAAAACAATATTTCCATCTACAGTTTTGTATCTACCCTTCCCACATATCTTACATTCCTCAAGCATGGCATCGTCCTTCCAAAAAAGCATACATCTATCGGGACAAGCATCGATCTTTTGATGCGGAAGTTCAAGACCTTTAACTATTTTTTTGGTGTTGTAGAATGTTTTGGTCATAATGTTGTCTTTTGGGATGAGTTTCTCAATCAACGTAGCGATCCCGTCTACGCACCCAAAAGGTAGGTTATACTCACATTTAAGGGTCACTACCATAGACGCGACTTCTAACAATGTCACATCACACCCTTCATATAATGGCTTCTCCGCAGCCTCTAACATATCAAAAAAAGCTTTCGCTCGTGGGTTTGGCTCTTGTGGGGTTGGTTGGTCATCGTCGTTAGTGTACATGCTCTCATCATTAAACAAATTGCACTCAACCACATCAACAATCATTCCTCTCACCCCGCCCTCATTCTGATCCACCTTAGATTCCTCAAAAGCAGACTTCTCACCATGACAAATCCAATAATAATAATTTGGGCTAAACCCATCTGAGATAATATGTTCTTTAATCAAAATACTATCCAAGAATTTGATGTTCTTACATTTCACACAAGGACACCTAAATCTACCATCTGACGCGTATTCAGGATGAGTCTTAGCGAACTCAAGAAAGCGATTAACACCCTCTAAAAATTCCTTTGTGGGACGTCGTTTCTTATTGAATCTTTCCCCATACATCCATTTTCGTTCATGTCTCTTCATTTTTTTATCTAAAAAATTTAAGACAATAACCACATACAAATTATTTTCTCTAAAGTAATTTATTAATATATATACACTAGTCAAATATTACGTAAAATTCTCAATTCACCTAAACATAGTACTATTTCCACCCAATTCGTCCATAATTACATCACCAAATTGACATAATTGTCTTTTACTTCCAAATTCCTAACACATCAAAACACCCCAATTCAATCAACTACTTAACTGCAAACTCTAATTTTATACTAACAATCTACCTAATTCAAATTGGGGAACCTATTGGGCGATTAAAATCCTAACTACACTAAATATTCCAACAACTAAGAAACTATCCAACCCAATAACTAATTTATTTAAATCGATAAAAACAGAAATTAACAAATAATTGAAACTAAATAAAGATAGATAAACATACCTTAAGGAAAATGAGAGAATTGAATAAAGAATGAAGAGGAAAGGAGGAGGGACGAGTTTAGAGAGAGGGGGGAGGGGATTTTAGAGAGATAAAGCGAAATGAGGGAATGACTCGGGGGAGGGGGGGTGTTCGTTTATTTAAAAAAAATTACGACCTTTAGCGACCAATTTCGGTCGCTAAATCAGTCGCGCGCTTTTTTTTTAGCGACTGAAATCGGTCGCGCGGATTATTTTTAGCGACCGATTTCAGTCGCTAGATCAGTCGCGCGGTTTTTTTTTAGCGACTGAAATCGGTCGCGCGGTTTATTTTTAGCGACCGATTTCGGTCGCTAAATTTAATTAATATTTTAAATTTTCGTCTCCTCGTCCAGCTACTAATATCGGTCGCGCGTTGAACTTTCAGTCGCTAAATTAGCGACTGAATTTATCAGTCGCGCGTGATTAGTAGCTGCATGCATTATTTCTTGTAGTGAGTTGGCATCACAATATCCTTCCAACACACACGGTGTTCTCTGATAATGTAATCCCCAATCTATGGTGCCCTTCAAGTATCTCAGTAATCTTATCAAGGCATCCCAATGATCTCTGGCAGGGTTATGTGTATACCTGCTAAGTCTACTAACAGTATAAGCTATGTCGGGTCTAGTGCAGTTCATCAAAAACATGACACTTCCGATCACTTTCGCGTATTCCTCTTGAGACACGCTGTCACCGGTATTCTTGGTTAGATGTATACTAGAATCATAGGGAGTGTGCAACGGCTTGCTATCAAATTGATTGAATTTCTTCAGAATTTTCTCAACGTAATGAGATTGACTCAGGCACAACCCAGATTCAGTCCTCGTAATCTTTAAACCAAGAATTACATCGGCTTCACCCATGTCTTTCATATCAAAACATGAACTCAAGAATTTCTTCGTCTCATTTACAACTCTCATGTTTGTACCGAAGATAAGCATGTCATCCACATAAAGACATATTATCACACAACCATTTTCATCATCTTTGGCATACACACATGAATCAGAATCATTTACCACGAAGCCATTTGATGTAATGGTTTTATCGAACTTGTCATACCATTGCTTTGGGGCTTGCTTCAAGCCATATAATGATCTGACCAATTTGCACACTTTATGTTCTTGACCGGGGATCACACATCCCTCCGGTTGCTTAATCGCCATTCAAAAACGCAGTCTTAACATCCATCTGATGTACGACAAGGTTGTGAACAGATGCAAGTGCTACCAAGGCTCTAATTGTGGTTACCTTAGTCACATGTGAATATGTATCGAAGAAATCCAACCCCTTTGTTTGACGATTTCCACAAACCACTAATCTTGCCTTGTACTTATCAATTGACCCATCTGTTTTGAATTTTCGTTTGAAAACCCACTTATTACTCAAAGCTTTGCAACCCCTGGGAAGCTCGGTCAATACCCAGGTGTGGTTATTCATTATTGAATCAATTTCACTATTTATAGCCTCAAGCCAAAGCGTAGAATCCACCGATTGCATAGCCTCTTTGTATGTTCTCGGGTCTTCTTCAAGTATGAAGACACTCACCTCATGTTCACTCAAACACTTATTCTCAATCAACATGACAAAATCTGGACCAAAATTCTTTTGGGTCCTGTCACGTTTACCTCTCCTAGGCTCTACTACTGCCTCTGTAGCAGCAGAAGATTGAGTTGAACCACTAGGTGTAACAGACACGCTAGTGCTCGTACTATTTTTCATGGGAAAAATGTGCTCAAAGAACTCAACGTCTCTTGACTCTCTAATGGGTCCAAAACCCGATGAATCCTTGAGAATCAGACGATATGCAGCACTATTGGCAGCATTACCAATGAAGATTGCGTCTACGGTTTTAGGCCCAATTTTGTTCCTTTGAAATTCCGTAAGACCAATCTTACCTAAACACCCCCACACTTTAAGATAATTAAGGTTAGGTGGATAACCTTTCCATAACTCATAGGGTGTTTTACCAGTTTTCTTGTGCGGAACTCGGTTGAGAATATGACACGCATACAACATTGCTTCACCCCACATGTTGACAGGCATACCGGAACTAATTAACATTGCATTCATCATATTTTTTAGTGACCGATTTTTCCTCTCAGCTATCCCATTTTGTTGTGGAGCATAAGGTGCTGTGTATTCGTGAATAATTCCACTAGACTCGCAAAATCTCTTTAGTGGATTCCCATCATATTCTCCACCTCTATCAGATCTAACTCTCTTAATTTTTAGATCTAATTGATTTTCTACCTCGGATTTGTAGATCATGAATTTTTCCTCAGCCTCATCTTTTGTACTCAATAAATAGACCTTGGTGTATCTTGAGAAATCATCTACAAACGTAATGTAGTAGTGCTTCCCACCTCTACTCATTGAGTTTCTATAATCTCCTAGGTCAGAATGAACCAGTTCTAGGAGACTACTAGATCGTTCTACGCATTTATTAAACGACGCCTTTGCGTGTTTAGCCTCAACACATACTTCACATTTATCAAAACTTGTGCTACTGAATTGAGGTATGAGATTCTGCTTTTTGAGTCGTTTAATCGAGTCAACATTCACATGTCCTAATCTAGAATGCCATAAAGAAACGGACTCAGCAATATAAACAGAAGCAGGAATATTCTTATTAATTGTCTCAACATCGAGGACAAATAGAACACCATTACAGAATCCCTTCCCAACGAAATTACCATTCCTAGTTAGTACAAGTTTGTCGGATTCAAAAGTTAATTTAACCCCAGCCTTGTTCATAAGTGACCCAGAAATTAAATTCCTCCTAATTCCGGGTACATGCAGCACATTGTTGAGTTCAAGGGTTTTTCCCGAGGTTAGTTTGAGTACTACTTTGCCCTTTCCATGAACCCTAACGGAGCTAGAGTTACCCATAAAAACACATTCATTCCCGGGAACCTCAGAATATTCCTTGAACATGTTCTTGTCGAAGCAGATGTGCCTCGTAGCACCCGTATCCAATACCCATTCAGACAGGTTGCTAACTAAATTGACTTCAGATACTACAGCAGCTATGATTTCTTCTGAATCAGACTCAGCTAGATGTGCTTGTGTCCTATTTTGTCGGCGTTTATTGTTAAACCCTTCTGGACAGAATTTTGACACATGACCCACTTTCCCACATGTGAAGCAATTCCCCTTAAATTCCCTTTTATTATTATTTCCACTTTCCTTGAACTGTTCAGTTTGTTTAGGCCCATAATATTTGTTAGGACCTTTGTGGGAATTTTTCTGCCCCTTATGATTATTTTTCCTAGATTCGACCAAATTAGCAGTAGAGGAAGAGTGTTCCGCTCGTTTTTCCTTGGTTTGAATCCTATTCTGCTCCTCGACTTTTATATGAGACACAAGTTCGAGAAGGGAAAAATCTTTTTGTTTGTGTTTCATATTGTGGACAAAATTTTGCCAAGACGGGGGAAGTTTGTCAAGCAAACAGTTGGCTTGAAATATTTCACAGATTTTCATTCCCTCAGAAGCGATTTCAGAACACAGATTTTCATATTCATGAACCTGGTCTAAGACGGGTTTATCATCAGACATTTTGAAAGCTAGCCATCGGCTACAAGCATATTTCTTAGACCCATAATCATCGCTCCCATATTTCAATTTCAGAGCATCCCAAATTTCTTTAGCCGAGTTAACTTGCTATATATCATAAACAAGGCGGGAGTCATATAATGAAGGAGCATTCCTCGACAAGTTTTATTATCCGTCTCAAAATCCCTCCTAATATTTTTAGGGGTTTGAATATTAAACAGAGTATAGTCTACCCGTATTTGACCCAGAAAAAAGTCCATTTTGTCGGACCACATTTTATAGTTTTTTCCGTCAAACGGGTCAAGTTTTGACATATCAGGAATTATGGGATTAGTCAACATGTTATATGTTAACGGAATAGCATCATACGTTTCACTACTAGCCATAATAAAAATAGAAGAGCAATAATCGACTTTAGATTGTTAGGCGAGTAGTGAATAAATAAATAAATAAGACGGAAAATAGGAATAATCTTATCTGAGAGGAAAGGTTGTGACGTGACTTGAGGTCACTGTCCTAAAGTCGATTATGCCCCGTCTACTACACACGAACTCTTTGACATTCGACCCCCAGGATTGCACAACCGCTACGATCTTTGTGTAGGCAAGACCGTAGATGAGTTACTACCAAAATCGTTGCCAAAATTTCACTCAAACTATAAATTATATTACTAACATTTTTGAGAGAATATTTTTGTGTAAGTAAAGAAGTAGATGAATGAATTTTTTGGATGAATGAAATGATGGGATTGTGAGGTCTATTTATAGAACAAAATACTTGGCCACCAAGCTCTTTTCCTTGCCCACCAAGCACTACACATCACCATGGATGTCATGGTGTGACATAAGAAGAAGATGTCATGGAGATGATGTCACTACTTGACCTCCAAGCATCCAAGCTTCTTGCATCACCATGACATATTTTCTATGTCATCACAAGAATTTAAACAACAAATAGCTTCTTTTGAAGCATAATTCCAACAAGTATGCTAATTAAAAATAAGTAATACAGTAAATAATCAAAAAAAAATGACATACAGAGTAATATTTATCATACGATTGAGATTTAAAGGGTTGTGTCGCGTGCTACGCGGTTCAAAGATTTCACTACATGTCTTATGAGTTGTCCTTGTATATATACTCGTACAGAGTATTAATAAGCACAAAAAATAGGTAAATTCTTGCTTGTGACGGCACTATCCGTCGTAACCTTAAGATGGTTCAAGTAATACACCAAATCACATGACAAGATGTAGTATTTCACCCGTTTTAAGGTTTACAACGGATCCTCCATCTTAAGCAAGACCAACTTTTAAAAGATATTATTACATTGTAGCATCTATGTTGTATATATGTCTAAATATGGACGCAAGAAAGTTTCTTAATAATTAAACTTATATTTTATAAATGACAAAATAAAAGATCAAAACAATTTCGGGCAATCATATACTCCCTCTGTATTTATATGTTCGTCCACTTTCAATATAATATTTCACCCATATATAATGTTTAAGTTCAAAAAAACTTAGAACTTATCTTAGAAACTTGTATAAGTTCAGTAAATATATATACAAAAGTTCAACAACTTTTGTTTGGTTGTACAATGCTACTGTACAACCAAATGTATAATCCTATTTTCCGGTTGATTGATTACGAGTAATTAAGTTTTTAGAGTGAGTTAGATTCTCAAATGTCTAGCCGGGTGGTGTAAGACCTGAAGCTAATCCTCACACACTTTTAAGTTTTAAATACATGTCCACGAGTACATTATGCCCATCAAAGTCGCCGCATTAGATATTTAATATTTTCTTTATCTCGTTCATATAGTCTATTTGTTGGAACAATAGTATAAAAGTTGCATCGAAAATAAGTACGATCACATTAATGTGAATAGAATCATATATATTATTGAGTTATAATATTATATAAATGATAAATAAACTAAAATGAATATAAAACATGAAATAATAAGGGAACGAACTTATCTGAGAAAATGATGGTTGTGGCGTGACAAGTCACTGTCCTAAAGTCGAATTTGTCCCGTACACTACACACAACTTTTCTCGACAATCGCCCCCCAGGAGTACACAACCTTTGCAGCTTCGGTGTTGACAGAACTGCAAATTGAACACTACCAAGAACGTTGTCAAGTAACCTCGGAAATGTTTGAGAGCAGAAATATTGAAGAGAGAAAGTGAAGAGAGAATAGAAGAGATGAGTTGTGCGTTGTAAGTGAATGTAGAAGGGGGTTTATATAGCAAGCTTTGAGGAAAAACCAAAGCTTGAATTAATGGTGTAGAAAAAAACTAGAAGCGTAGGTGCATGAACAAACCAGATGCATCTTCCACATTGATAGAATAATAAAAAAGGCTCTAGAATTTATTGGGACTTGTGCCAAGTTCCTGTAGCAAACAAAAATGTAAAAGTGGGTTAAAACACGTGCAGCCCAAACTCAAGGCAAGCACATATGTGGTTCCATCAACTCTTCCTCCTAATTTTCCAATGGGATGACACCACAAAGGAAGCTAAAAAACAACCAAGTTTTGTCAATGTGGGATAAGTCTCATTTTTCCTTATTTTCTCAATGTGGTATAATAAGTGAGGAAGCTTCGTTGAAGCATATAACCGAGCCACTAAATGGCGATGTGGGATACTTATCCAACAATCCCCCACATGCTACAAAAGAAGATTTCAAAGGATAAAGAAGATAGTTGGCAACGGGGGTTTAGCGTTAAGATGTTAATGTCTTTCGGACTTGAATTAACACTCACACTACTACAAAACATCAAATAGACAACTCCTAATAGACATAAGAGGTTGTTAACAACTGATGTATAATATTTATACACCTGATTTGTTTGAGAAACAGATGTCTTTATAGGATAATATACAACTTAGTTTTATAAAAACAGTTGTCTATATATTATACAACTGTTTTTATTAACCTCAGTTGTCTATTTTGTATTTAAGGACCACTAAAAATTTGTTTGATACCCGACGACCCATATCAGCTTCTCAAATATCTCAGTTGTCTATTCTGTATCTAAATTCTGAACCCTAAATTTACTATCTAAACCCAGTAACTCGGTAAGTAACCAAGACTTTTGATCTCGGACTCGTATATCTATCTCGCTTTCTCTCTTCCTTGTTCTTTTTCCTTCGCTTTCTCTTACTTCCCATTCTTCTTCTCTTCCTTTCTCCTCTGCACTCTCAATTTTCGTTTCCATAATCTCTCCAAATCAATTCCATTTCTCGCCTCAAATCTCGCGCTCTAAAATTCACTTCTCTCCTAATCTTCCCAATTTTAAAAAAAATCAATCGAGCATCTCCAGAAAATCAATGGAGAGAATAGGTAGCAACGTAGCAATGGAGAAACACGTTGACGAACGATTTCTTGTTGAATTTGACGAAGAAACTCGGCTTTTCAAGGATCGTTTCCGTCTCTCGGCCATTTCTATTGTTCAATCTCAAGGTCCTCTTCCTCTCTCTCGACTTCTCGTATTTTCTCTTATTTTTTCGTGATTTTTTCGCGATTTCTTAAGATTTTGTCGGTGAATTGTTCGAGCAGCGAAGAGAATTGGAACGGAGATTTCTGAGCCGAGGCCTTCAATTACGCTGGTATTATAACTTCTTCTATCGTTTGATTTCTAATCAATTTTCCCTTACTTTGTTTAATTCTAGGGTTTATGTTGAATGTATTCTCATTTGTCGAATTGTTGTATTGAATTGACGTTTATTTGTGAGCTATACTGCTATGGTGATATAGTCTATCGATTATTTGACGTATTAAAACACTGAAATCGTATCATTCACTTCATTCCAACTTCCAACGCTTTCAATTTTCCCCTAATTCAATTTATATCGGTAAGTCAATTCACTTCATTCCAACTTCCAACGCTTTCAATTTTCCCCTAATTCAATTTCTCGCTCAAGATCTCATTTCTCCTCATAATCCTCGACCAACAGATTTATCTAGGGTTCCAATTATTTCGGCCTTCTCAAACAGTATGTTACACTCTCTTCATTCCTTTATGTTTTTTTGTTGATTAGGTTAATGTTATGAATTCAGGGTGGGATTGATTAAGAGTTACGAGCTGATTTCATATCATTAACCTAGACATGTCTCTTGATGTATTGAGGTTTGATTTTTGTGGAATTCCACGTGATTGATGGATATAATGTTGTTGTTTTTGTGGTTGATATTATAAATGATAGACGATGGGAAAGCGGAGGCGAAACCGAAACCGGTCAAGAGAACAACGACCTAGAGGATGAAGCTGAAGCGGGATGCTTTCTTCATGAAGGAAGAACCGGAGAAACCAAAAGAACAAGTAGCAGCAGCAGCAGCAGATAATGCCACAGCGGCAGCAGATAATGCAGCAGCAGCAATAGATAATGCCACAATCTAATACAGGTAATCCCCCTAATTATATTAACATTCATCTAAAATGTACGGAGTAATTTGTTTTCGTCAAGATGTTTGTCGATTTGAATCTTATCCAGCTCTATGATACAATGTTTTAGACTATAATTTTCTGGCTTTGTTCGATTTCCTCTATCGTAAGTTTCCAATCTGTGTTAAACCCTAAACCCCCCTTTCTGATTGTATGCTGAATTGTTTGATTTCGATTGTTAGTAGCTCTGAGAAAATTTTGAATGCGTTTTTTTTAATGGTGATTAGATTACTTAAATCTACCGCGATATGTCGAGGTAACAAATTCTCGACAGCCCACCGGACAGCCTGTCTACTTCCGTTCCCTCGACCATTCCCACCCACAGCCACGGCCACCGCCACCGTGGTAGGCGGCGGTCCATTCATTACCCCCAGTCCTCCACACTATATATGGACCACTAGCTAGCTCTACACGTAAAACGACTTGGTTTCTCAATTTGACTTATATATATAGAACTATAGACGCACCATCTGGTAATATGTATGTTTATGTTGTGCTACAAAAATGATGATCTCTAAGGAATCAAAATAGAGGTGGGATTAGGCTATATACATTGAATTGACTTATATTTCACATTATTGAATTGTTGGGTTCTTTTATTGTGCTACAACTGTTGGATGTCATGTAGCCAGACTGCCAATTGCATAGTTGTATCATACCGGGATGTGCTTGCTCCTTTCTCCGTATTAACGAGTGATTTCCTACTTTGATTATTCGAAGTTATAGGAGTTGAAACATATCTCCTCTCTTACATTTGGGTAAGGCGGTTCACTCGTAAAGTATTGTGAAATTAAATGCTAATTGATTCAATTGCCCCCTATGGAAAGAAGGATATCAAACTCATGAAGAATTGCAATGGCAGATTGAGAAGCCATAACTTAAAGCGTGAAGAAGAGATAACCAATGATGGAAATAGAAGCGATAAAGGTAATTGTGAATATACATGTATGATATACTCCGTATATACAAGTTTGTAATGGTTCAACTTGATCGATAACAGCTTTCCAATTAATCACAAGTTAACTCGAGTTGATGTGGTGCAGGTTGTTGATGAATTAAACAGTATCAGCAGATATGGATATAATCATATAAGTGTCTTTAAGTGATAGTACAAACGGACAATTATATTGCGCATATACACACATTTATTTCCCGTTGTCTATAATATTTTCCAATTAAAAGACCTCAATTTCTTCGGATCTCTTTCTTCCATGATCAACACAATTTCATCCCTAAATTCAGCTCCTCAAACCCTAAATTTTCCCCCAAATTAAAGCGCCAAATCACTAGATTCCACACAGGTACAATTCATATTCAATTTATGATTTATCTCTCCAATGTTGCTCAATTCTTCTTTAAATTTAATCGTTTTTGTCAATTTTATATGAATAATCTTTCAATTTGTATTGGATTTTGATTAATTTGGTGTTTTTGTTTGTATTCAGTAATCGAAGTTATTGATTGATGCCAGTTCCTCGATCAATGGATAAATCAAGTACTCTTGAGTACATCAATCAGATGTTCCCTACAGGTATCGTTTCTCTTGCTATGTCGATTTTGATTGTGTTGATTCTCCTTGAAGTGTGTTGATATTAGTTCATTTCTATTGTGTTGAGATTACTGGCCAATTATCGATTTCTTGTGTGTTGATATTAGTTCATTTAATAAACTCGGTCGTCTATTGTTCATTCTATTTTCCGTACCCAGCCCATATCAAGCACTCTGTATAAGCATACCAACACATTATCAACCCTAGACGATTTGCAGTGCTAGAGATTTAATTAATTTAGCTGAGAAAATTGAAATCGATGAATTAGTTCATTTTTACATGAGATCGATTGTTGATTTTGTAAGGTTTTATAATGAATTTGCGTGTTTTGCCTGAGCCTGTGATAATTGCTTTAGTACGAGATCGATTGTTGATTTTAGGATTATCTCGGTTCCTATGTTATAAACTTATAACACATCATTTTGATGCATGTTATCTGACACTCTGACATTTCGTTTCAGCTTGGAAACATGGAACGTTTTCGAAGGCACTTGAAGCAGAATTATTAGGATTTCAAACATTTACCTTGTTTGCAATTTTGTTGGAGAGCCAATCCAATCCTTCGTACAGTCCCTCTCCAGACGTAGCAGAAGTGCTCTGGATATATACCTATAAATACACAAAGAAAATCGAGTTTAACAAACCTTGAAGAAGCAATGGGTCAGTTTTATATTGGGCGTGTTGCTTTAATTGATTTTGCTTTTAGGAAGTTGATGGGGTTAAGGTTCTTCAATTGGAAACTGCTGCTGGTGCTGCCATTAAGGTAACAAACTTAAAATTGTACTTCGTATATACTGATCTAGGGTCACTTTCATGACCTAATGTGGTTATGTCCTTATGTACTTTCTATGGAACAGTTCTTTGATAATGCCATTGGCATCAATGTCCCACGATCACGATTCCTTCCCGTGAAAGCAACTTCAGATTTGCTCCTTGTCCAGGTAACTTAACCTAACAAAACCATTTCGCTTAGTATGCTTATTCATGCGATTTTAA
Organism: Agrostemma githago; assembly: GCA_958450325.1. Lineage (NCBI taxonomy): Eukaryota > Viridiplantae > Streptophyta > Magnoliopsida > Caryophyllales > Caryophyllaceae > Agrostemma > Agrostemma githago. The sequence continues at coordinate 70,933,830 of OY288247.1, read as the reverse complement.
TATCATCATTCTGAAGTTACTGCAGTCTGACCTGTACCGTTGTTGATGGTTTCGTAATAGGGAACACAGCTAGAACTGATCCTGCTAACCCAAATATTGAATTGGGTCCTGAATTCAAAAAGGTTTTAATATTACCAAAGATAAAATATTGAGTATAAACATATAAAAAAAATAGATCGAATTGTATTGTGAATTATTTAATGAAACACCAATAAAAAGGGTAGACTATTGACATGAATAGTGAAAGTATTTATTTTTTCGAAATTGACTATTGGTTGATTTACGTCTTCTTCGTGGTGTCTGTTTTAAACTTTGTTTCCATATGAATTTTTTGATATGATTGTTACTTTTTATGACTTTGTGATCAAACTATAGATAGTAAGCTGGCTTATAAATCGTGTAATGGTTTTGTTTTTAAAATTTAGTCTAATTGGTTTAGTAACAGTTGTCCTTGCCCACAGTAGATGGATTGGAGTATATGGAATGGAGTGATGTTGTAGAAAATGTTGAGACAGCTATGCATTTGTCTACTCTATCACTTCACTTATTGTATTTAGGCAGAAGACCCGTGCAAAGTTATCTGAGATGTGTGTTGATAGGTTAGCATGTCAATTAAATGCACTGGTTGTGTGTTCGTGTCAATTAACGAGATTGACATGGATAGTTTAGCATGTCAATTAACGTTATTCAAATTTGGAGTGGATTCAGAAAATTTTGGCTACTCTACACCGACTCCATATGCAGTTAACGAGATCTACTGAGCTAAATCTCCAATGGTTTTTTTTGTAGAGTTAAACAGGGGTATGGAATAACTGCAAGTGTGTGACGGGAAGTAAAAGCAACGGCCAAGTACCGAAGTAGAATTGATCACTCCTGCATTATGATCTATCCCAGGACATTCGAAATGGCTTCTTTTCTTGTTGAAATTCAGTGGCCACCTTACAGGTGCTGAATTAAGTCGTAGAGGTATTGATTCATTTCAGCACTCTCATCTCTGTGGTAAAGTTACTGAAGTTGAAACTTAAGACCACTTATTCAGAGATTGTGATGTTTCAAGATTGCAATGGTTTGGAAGTCAATTGAGTATTAGTCGCCTATCAGGTAACAATCTTACAATAAGCGATTTAGGTATGTACAGTTTCTAAGGCTGAGAAGGGACAATGATATTGAGCTGCTTGGGTTTGTAGTAGCAATACTATTGACAGCTATGAAGATTTATAAAAACAATCTTTCCATTGCTATCCAAGGACAATTGTTTAGGGGGGCTGGAGTAGGAAGAGGAAGAGATAACTCATAGAAGGAAATGCATAAACTGATCGAAGACGTACTGGTTTTCCTACATTCAAGCTAAGGCCACAATTATGGTTACTAATCGCCCTATCCATTCCAAATCCATGTCAATTTGGTTAGCATGTTGATAGGTACTTTTGGACATTGGATAATTATTTTATGTGTACCTTTTGGATTTTGGAGATTGGATGATGATTTTATGTATCTTTTAGATTTTGGATATTGGATTTTATAAAAAATGTAACTTTTTTTCAATTATTCGCTATGGTATTCTTTTTTTATGGTTTATTCATAAGTACGTATTTTAGAATTATTAAAAACATAAACTATGTATACGTATTTAAGCACAAATCTATACATATGTATTTTAGAAAACAATTGTCTATTATGTATAGACAACTGTTGTTTTAAAAAAGCAGTTGTCTATATACATAATAGACAACTGTTATTTTAGAAAAACAGTTGTCTATATACGTAATAGACAACTGTTGTTTTAGAAAAACAGTTGTTTATTAACCAATAGACAACTGTTCTAAAACAGTTGTCTATGCTTAGACTAATATACAACTCCAAACTACTCAACTGTTGTAAGTCAGTTGTCTATTGCAAAAAAAACAGTTGTCTATTTGATGTTTTGTAGTAGTGTCAGTGAATACAATTTTCTTCAAACCGTCATCTTAGGTGGAATCTTTCACCTTGAACCATAGATGAAGTTGGTGAGAGGTCGTTGCTCACTTACTTAACCCCAAATCAAGGCAAGTGTTCGCGACTACGCTCATTTCTCTATGAACGCGAATTGGTCATTATCTTTTACTTGGACTTGTAGTGCCTCCACATTTTCTCGGTACTTCATGAGTGCTTTAGAGGTCTCAAGCCAAAGGCCCCTCATAGGGGGGTGGGCAAAGCCCTCCACACTCACATAGGCAAGTTCATCAAGTTTGACTGTCACTCAAACCACTCACGAATGGACTATGAACTTGTTAAGAGCCATAGGCTCAATCTTACACGTGTGACAGTACACAATCAATCAATGCTACGACAAGCAACATTTTACTAACAGGAATGGTTCGTAGCACTACACTTCGAGATCCATGTGACTTCGTTTGACCGCATTGAACTTAGCGGTACTAAGTTGGGTATCCATCACACTTCACTCTTTAGCTGGCTTTTTAAACCCATTCGTGATGTTGTCACCAGCACAACTCAAACAATGGCCATTGACAAGAGGATCTCAATATCCTCTCGATTTAACATATTCTCGAGAAACCATATACTTTTGTGGTATCACACACATCGATGATCACCATTTCACAATGCCTCAACATTTGGCAATTTGCTACTTCAATGTAGCCTTTGATAATTATGATGGAGTTTGTATCTCCCCCCACAATGAAAAATTTACTGATCGGCATCCTCGCCACTCATGCACATTCATCTGACAATTTAAGCAATTTCAAGCTTAGATATCATTATACTTTAATATACAAATATGATGTAGCAATCAATAGCAACCCAATCTTGGCACTATATTAATACTACACTTTGTATTAACTCAATACCCAATTTTCATGCAAATTTTAAACAAATCATGAGATCTCAGTCATAAGAACATAACTGCATCTGAATCCATCTCATGATTCAAGATAGTTGCACACACGCAAAAACCGTATTCGATTAACTTGTTTAATTAAATTGAAAAAACTACATCATCATCATCATCATCATGATCACATCATGTCTCTCAATTTAACGATAGAGAGAAATTCGTCACAATTAGCTTCACTTCTATACAATTGACCACTATCCATAAGCGTTGGTCAGTGAGTAATAAATATTATCAACATGCATTTGATATATTTACGAATTAGCACAATTGTAACCAGTGATTTCATGAAACACTTTATAAGTCACATTTATGAATACCAAAAATCAAACTCAACCCAAAATTTGTTAATCATTTATCATACAACTTCTATTTTAGTAAGGGTAATATACTTATATCACACTTCAAATTGCTAATGATAAATATCAATCCTAACTTCTTAGACATAGATCACCGTCTATATATCAAATATTACATGATCATGAATTACCAAAAACAGTGATGTAAACTACACATGAAATAAGTGCTATCAAATTTTCCATGCTCAAAACTAATTTTAATGTCACATACTTTGTATCATTCCCATGAATCTAGTTAGTGAGATGTCGATGAAATAAAGCAGTAAACAATGAGCTCATATACATACATACTTCCTCACACATGAACTCACATAATTAAGGGCAAATTGTATTTTTGAGATACATATTTTAATCTTTTAAAAAAAATAATAACTACATAATAACTTGATACAACCATAGAGGTGTCTCAACAATACCATCGTGGGAACCATTGTCACCTTTTGTAATACATGCTCACAACTCATTGTTCATGTATATAATTTCATTCAACACATACACTACAAGAAATACTTCCCGTAGCTACCATACACGCGCGACTGAAACTTTCAGTCACTCATTTAGCGATTGAAAGTAACTCGCGCGACCGATATAAGTCGCTGGACGAAGAGACGGGTTGGGAAAAATTAATTCTCCGTAGCGACCGATATCGGTCGCTAAAAAAAAGCGCGCGATCGATATCGGTCGCTATGTAGCGACTGAATTAAAAGACGCGCGACCGCTGTCGATCGCTAACGGGTCTGACTTTTTTTAAAACCGCGAACACCCCCCCTCCCCCTCTTAAAAACCTCATTTCGCTTTTTCTCTCTCTCTCTAACCCGTCTCCCCCTTCTCTCTAACCCGTCTCCCCCTTCATCCTTCCTTATCATTCCTTCTTCTTTCCTCCATTTTTTCTTAGTTACAGAATGTTTTTTTTATCTATACTTAATTTAAATTATTTGTTAATTTTTGCATTTATTGATATAAATAAATTAGTTATTGAGTTAGATGTTTTTATAGTGTAGTGTTGTTGTTGTCGTTGTTGGAGTATTTAGTGTAGTTAGAATGTTAATTGCCCATAGGTTTCTCAATTTGAAATAGGTAGATTGTTAGTATAAAGTTAGGGTTTATGGTTAAGTAGTTGAATGAATTGGGTTGTTTTGATGTGTTAGGAAAATGGAAGTGAAAATACAATTATGCCGATTTAGTGATGTGCTTATAGATGGATTAGGTGCAAATATTACTATGTTTAGGTGAATTGAGAATTTTACTAAATATGTGAGTAGTGTATATTAGTAAATTACTTTAGAGAAAATAATGTGTATGTGGTTATTGTCTAAATTATTTCAATATAATAGTCTTTATTTAGTATTTTGGGTATATTATTTCAATATTATGGGTATATTATTTCAATATTATGTTGTCAATTTCTAACTTTCTATTTTCGTCAGCAGATATGACGTTGGGCAGAAGAAACCGGTTTGGGAGCGGGAGCAGGAACATGAGTTCCCAGCAACAGGAGGACCAGCTAGAGCACCAACAGCAGCAGAACGAGAAGGAGGCGGATGAGGATCAGCAACCTGAACGACCACAACAGGGACCTCACGCGCATGAATTTCGACAAGACGGGCGCCTAATTATGAGCCCCGAGACGACATGGTGAAACATTATATTATTAGCAACGTCATTACTGGTTTTCAAACTTCAATCACATTAGCAACTTCATTTTATTTCATTTTTTTGTGAGACATCATCTTATTTCATTTTTCGGTGTAGGTTTCGGGATTGATTGGTGGTAACTAGGGATGGCAATGGGTCCGGGACCCTACCCGGACCCGCCGGATCTTACCCTAATGGGTCGGGTACGGGTCCTCTTTTTTTTAGACCCTGCGGGTACGGGTCGGGTATGGGTCCTTCAATAATTTTCCGGGTCCGAGTCCGGATCCTATATATTGGACCCGGACCCGACCCTTGGACTCGTTAAAATTATTTTTTTTTTAAAAAGAAAAAAAGAACTTAGTGGATGTGGTAATTCAATGTGTAGTATTGTAAATGAAACTAATACAAACCACAATGGGAGACGGAGACCTTACATTAGCAATAGAAATTAGAAATTAATCGCCAGTTATCCTAATATGTGTACCGAAACTCAATAAATACCGAATTTCACCTCCTTTATCAGTACGTCAGGCGTTTTTAGTGTCTGATTTAAAGTCAATTAAGTCATACAACTTCCGTTTTATTCATTTATTTGCATTTATATTTATTGTGAATAATATTTTAATCAAAGGCGAACAAATAAACGAGACGGAAGAGTATATATTAAAAAAATGTACAATCGGGTCCGGACTCGTGAAGGACCCGGATCCTACCCAGACCCATCGGGTCCGGGTAAGGGTCTTAAAGTTTTGGACCCTTACGGGTCGGGTCGGGTCCGGGTCCAACTTGTGAAACACGGGTCCGGGTTCGGCCGGACCCGACCCATACCCGCCCCGTTGCCATCCCTAGTGGTAACTGGTGTGTCAGACAGTTTCATGAAAGACTTGACTACTTACCGCACTGGTTGGACCCAGGTGCCTCGGTGGCAGCAGGAGAAGTGGTTCGACAACTTCAGGTGCACCAATTTTTTTGTTTTATTAATTAACTTTTATTGTTTACGGATTACTAATACACTAACAACAAACGATCTTGCAGTTGAAACACTATTGGAACCCCAGTCTCGAGGTGGCTACGAGGGACCGATACATGGACGTCGCGAAGCCAAGGTACAAGGACAACATGTGGAAGTTGGCGAGCGAGGGAAGGGCACACAAATACCTTAAAGGTTTGATTACTCAATTAGTGTTTATACTTGAAGAGAATGTTGTATACATCTTCAATTCGCTTATTGATCTCTTCACATGAATTGTAGGAGAAGCCATTGAACAGTTCGAAAAAGCCCGCTCCGACCCGAAGTTCATTAAGAGATCCCTCCAGGCGAAGAAGAACAAGAGGCGGGGAGGAGACCCTGAGGCGGAAGCGGAGGCCACCCACTACGGTGGGTCGCAGTCGATGCATCAGCGGGCTATGAATGTAAGTATTTCCTTACCCTTGATTTTTATTTTGGATTCTTATTTAATGTTTTCATTGAAAATATAAATGAGAAATCTACATGTACTGTCAACAGTTAAAGAAGAAAACAGGAGAACTCCCCCAGCCTGTGCAGCTGTTTCTTGACACGAAGAGCAAGGGGGACTCCACCAACGGTCGAAGCTTCGTTACGAAGAGGGACGCCGCCATTTGGGTAAGTTTCTAATAACATAAGGCTTCTTTACATTGTTCTTTACACCTCACCTAATCATCACTACAATTTCTTTTAGAGAGCATATTTGGAGGCCACTAACGCGTCCGACGCTTAAGGTGTGGACCCGACCGAGATTTGGTTCAGATTCGTGCATGGGTACCGCAAGGGAGCGGTGTACCGTACGGGGAACGCTCACACCCTGTACTTGACACCACCCAACGCTCGGGGAGGGGGGCATGCGACCTCGACGGAGTATGTACCGTTCGTCGTTACTGAGATGAGGTCGGAAATGCAAGAGGAGAGGGCGCAATGGGCTGCTATGGCTGAGAGGATAAGAAAGCAAGATGAGAGGTTGAAGATGCACGATGAGCGTATCCAGCGACAGGATGCGGCCAGCTTAAAAATTCTAGAAGAGCTAAACTGCTTGAGGAGCATGCAGCAGCAGAACTGCAACTCCGGCCCCATTCCCCGACACAGAGATCCTAGAGACCCCTTCAATGGGGGTGGTAGTGGTTCTTCAGCTAGTTTCCCTGTTAGCTGAGTAGATTGAAAACAGTTTGTAGTTTGTGAATGTTTATTGAAAACAGTTTGTAACAACATTCTTAATTTAGTGTATTCACGACGTTTGCTTACTTGGTTGTCAATTCTGGAGTTTGAAGCTGGCGTAACTTTTGGAACGACGTTTGGAATGATGTTTGGGACGTATTGTGGTTGTTGGTTTGTTTTATTGTACAGATTTTGGCTAGAAAAGAAACAAATCAAATCGGCCTATTACAGGTCCGGTAGCGACTGATATAAGTCGCTAAACTATTCTTTTAGCGACCGACATCAGTCGCTATGAGACGCTCAATAAGCGCCATGTCACACCCTTTAGCGACTGATGTCGGTCGCTAACCTTACGCCCTTAGCGACTGATATCGGTCGCTTATGAGATGCCTTAGCGACTGATTTCGGTCGCTACATTTAGAGACTGAAATTGGTCGCGCGTAATATTTAGCGACTGATATCAGTCGCTCGAAGCGACTATCTGGTGCGACTGTCATCTGTCGCGCGTCTATTTTAGCGACAAATGACGGTGGCTAGGATCAGTCGCCCGAGACTTAAATTCTTGTAGTGATATAAAAACTGCTCATTGACACGAATAACATCGACAACCTCTTTAGAGCGTTACTCGTTTCTAAAAAGGTGTATTTAAACCATCACGAAATAATTATTTTGAAAGAAACGTATGTACTCATCCGACGACTTTATCACTTCCCCCACCTGTTGTCACGTCATATAAAAGTGGCAACATAACAACTAAAATAGTAAATCATAAACTCATAAACCTGCTTCAGGAAGTTATACTCACATATATAGTCATCAAAATGATAAATCTTATTGGTCAAATCCAACAACATTTGGTTATTCACCCAAACAAAATGGTCAATTTTTTTTAAAAAAATAGTAAAAAATAAATAATAGCGTAGCGGATAACAAAATTGTGTCTCCAACCAGAGATTTTAATAATTTTTTTTAAATAAAAAAAATATATATAACTCAAAATGTTTATAAAACTCAGTACCTCCCTTCACAATTCGAGTAAACGAATAATCAATCAAGCCCATAAGGGTGTTGCCCAGTGGTTAAAACTTGTGGTCATCGGTCCAAGGGTCTCAGGTTCAAGCCCCTGCAAGCGCGAACTTGTGGGCGTTGTATGACTTGAGACTATGCCTTCTAGACTTCGAGCCTGTCGCCCACGGGCGGTTTACCTTGGTGTGCGTGGTTTGCAGGATATGCGTACACTCGAGGATTTACCCAGAGCGCACCAAAATAGTAGCGGCTGCGGGTTCCCTCGTTCATAAAAAAAATCAGTCAAATGAATAGACTTCAGGATTGTCCTTATAAAAAGTCAATGATTGTGAACAAAAATTTCTTTTACAAAGTAATATGAAAAATTGTTGACATAATTTTCACTTTAAACACTTTTTATCACTTAAAACTCAAACTCATTCCACTCTTTCAAAGTCGAGATGTAAAATCCATATGTGATCAGCTCTACGTGTTGAAGAATGGAGACAATACCAGTTTGTAAGTTGGATCACATAATAACTAAATGAACAGAGTGATGAGAGTAATGAAAAGCATGTCAGTAATACCCCTTTCACTACTACTATTACTATTTCTCCTCCTCCTCTCCTTAATAATCATACCAAGTTCAACAGAAGCGACGCCAAATTACTTGATAAGTGACTGTACAAACACCACTTTTCCGGCTAACAGTCTATACAAGGCCAACCTCAAGACCTTGCTAAACTCACTCTCTACCCACGTCGCCAAAACCCACTCCGGTTTCTATGTCACCTCCTCCGGCACCACCACCACCAAGGATGTCGTTTACGGGTTTTACCTCTGTCGTGGTGATCAGAACGCCTCGTCCTGTGCAGATTGTGTTACTACCGCTGCCACCACCGACCTACCTAACGTATATTGTCCCACTTCTAAGGTAATACCCAATATAGGATTTTTCTTATGTCCGACCATAACTCTTTATTTTATCGCTGGTTATATAAGTATTTTATATTTAAATAAATACAGAGTAATAAAGGTTTTGTTCGATCATCGTTCTTTTGCGTATTACAAACCCATTTAATAGTTTAGGTGATTAGGTCACTACTTCCTTTTATATAAAAGTAACATTTGTACCAAAACAAATACTCCGTACCCAATTTAAATAAAAATGTGACGATATTTACTTATTACTTACATACGGAGTATATATATAGGTGGCAGTAATATGGTACGATGAGTGCACGGTGCGATACTCAAATGAGTCCCTGATTGGAAAAATGGAAGTGGACCCAAACGAGGAGTTCATAAATGCCAAGGGTTACAACGGGAACACAACATTGTTCAAGGACGTTATGTTCCAAACTATGAACAGTTTGGTAGCCCCGACAGCCAACAATCAATCCGGCATGAAATTCACTACAAAAATGGTTAATGTTAGCAAATCGGACACGTTGTATGCGATGGAGCAATGTGCACCCGACCTGTCAGCAGCGGATTGCACCCGGTGTTTGAACAAGGCCATTAGTAGGCTGCAGATCAAGAACGGTGCTCGGACGTTGCAACCTTCTTGTCACGTTCGATATGAGACGTATCCTTTTTACAATGGTGCCGTTAATTACTCCGCCTCCATCCCCTCACCTCTTATTATCCCGCACAGTAAGTAGTCCTAATCACTCCTTATTTATCGATTTTTATAATTCGCATTTTATTTTATAATTTGATTAGAAGATAAATATGAATTTAATTATTTGTTAAAGATTACGGTCATATACTGTAATCGTAACCTATTAATCTATTACAGTACTCCATAGGGTTTATTATATATATCCCACCTCTTGAGAATGCCATGAACTACTACCAGCTTCTTATTATATATTGACTGATTGATTGATGTGTCCACAATGACAATGATGATTTCCACATCGAAACATGACTGGGTGGATGGTTAAGTAATCATGTAGAATTTGTAAAATTGAGAGAAAATGGAGAAGTGATTAGCTTAAAACGTACCCTACTCAATAACTAATGCATACATAAAAGTAGGAATTCATGGAGGAACAACCCACTCACTTTCTTAGTCTTCTTAGTCTACTATTAATCCTACTTCCTCCTAGTTTTTTTATCTTCCCTCTTTTCTTTTTGGCCTACTATTAATCATAATAGTAAAAGTATCTAGTTTTTTTATTTCTAGGTGTGAATCGAACCTTTGACCCTTCAACTACACTCTAACATCTTACTGATTTAAATATCACTACATCACATATAAAGCTATACACCACAGAAAGTATGTAATTAAGGGAATTTGATTGATTACATTGATTACAAAAATCACATTTTTTAAATGGAAGATATCACATACAATATTTAATATGGAATGTATGATCAAATTTTAAAAAAATATATAAACATATTGTATTCCGTTTTAACCAAATAGTTGCATTATTTTTGTGAATAGAAGATTGCACTATCCGTACAATATTTTACATAAAATATAAAATAGTTAGGATTATTATTGTATATCTTTCTGATCATATTCGAAAATCATATTCTTAACATCGATATAAAATTTAGTAACTATATAAAAATGGAATATATATTCCGATTGCTTTTACAAATCCTGATACATTGTAAAAACTCACCGAAAATTCTCAGTATACTACTCTAAGACAATAACAGTTACTAACATTTTCCTCAAAAATATACTAATTTAAATTGAGAAGTAAAAGAACATTTCACTAATAAATTCGCAAACTATTCATTTTCATTAATATTAAAGAAATTGACAAAAAAAACTTCTTTTTATGAAAATAATTAGATAAATTTTAAGATATGATTTCATTAACCTTGAGAAAAAAAATCAGTTATCTATTTTAACTTTTACAAAGATATACTCTCCTTGTCCTAATGAATTCTTTGTCTATTCCATATTAGGGTGTCTCAATGAATTCTTTGTCTTTCTATTTTAGGAATGTTATATATGTGTCTGTAATTTGAGCTCCTCATGAATTTGGCTTCACATGTCATTTCATCATTGGACCTTTTCCCCTTTGTGCCAAAAGTAAAGACAAACAATTCATCGGGACGAAAGGAGTATATATATACTCACTCGATACCACTAAGATCTTCTCATTTATTCAAATGTGAGGATTATAATTATCATATAAAATGATTATATATTTTGGTAGGGGAGACTACAAAATACGGAATATACTATTAAAATCCATATAAAAAAAGTTTCACAAATTACATAATATAAGTCTTACACCTGAGACAGTCCAATTTTTATTTATTTTTTAATTTTCTAATGAAAAACTGAATAGCTTTTTTACACAAAGAGAACGTATCACGGCGTGCTAACCATTAAAAAAAGTACATTATTATACAATTTTTGATAAATATTTATGTATTTTATGGTATGTTAAAGAGATAAGTGACCTGGGTATCTCGAGATGTGAGATGATATAAACCGAGTATATAAAAAATACTCCCTCTGTTTCAATGAAAGCTTCCACCTAAAAAATGACACATTTTTTAAGGATAATAATAAAATATTCAAAAGTAGAGAGGGTGTAAGGTAGGTGGGTCACCTAGGTAAGAGTGAAGAGTTATACCAAAAAAGAAAGTGGAAGCTATCAAAGAAATTTACGAAAAAAGGAAAAGTGGAAGCTTTCAATGAAATGAAGGGAGTATAAACAATATTTTCATTAATTACACGTTATTTAATACTCTGTACATTTCAAAACATTACTCAAATATTTTGATTAGTTTTGCGATTCAAAAAATATTTTCCTATTTCTAAATTATACAGTCGATAAATAGTAAAAATAAAATAATAAATTTTATTATTTTAAATCTTAAATGAAATATTCTATAAGATAAATATATTATAAATACCGTGCATTGCACGGGGTCTATACTAGTTCTTTATTATTTTCTTTACTCACAAACCTCACCATATTTCTACTTTATACCCAGATTTTCCCACTTTAATCCATTCTTTATTCTCTTCTTAATATTTGTGCAAAAGAAAGAGGGAGGATCATGGGCGGACCTAGGGCTTGGCTACTCGGGCTATAGCCCGAGTAGTTATGCCAAATATAAATTATGTGCAGTAGTTTTCATGAATATGCTGTAGCTCAGTTGGTTGTATGCTTCCCCATCATATTGAAGAATTGGAGTTCGAGCCTTCTTTATCATTTTCATTATTTTTTTAACTACCAGCCTGCTCTTGCTCCTCTTTCCGATCGATGAGTTTTATACCTTTCATATATTCTACTCCGTAGAGTTTATTCTAGAAAATTATTTTTATAGACAATCAATTTTAATATGAGTATATTTTATGATAAAGGAAAAACATATATTTAAGTCGAGTTATTAAGTACTACTCCGTATGATATAATGGTCATTAATAGTACGAAATACAGTATTAAATTGAAAAAATTAAAGCATGCGGAGAACTAATTACTACTCTTTCCATCTCGGTCATTTATTGTCATTTGATTAAAATATTCAACCTAAATTCTCGTGTAAGAGTTGATGAGACGGTCTCACAATGTGATTATTGTGAGTCTGTTTCACATGAGACCTCCTATATTTTCAATTTATAGTCATTTGGAAAGGTAATCTTTAATTACATCACTTCGATCAGATTATATTTTTGTGTCGACCATCTAATATTTGATAATAAAAGTCAATATTCAATAGAATACTATATGGCGCGACAATTTTTTTTTTATTAACATGTTTCGACCGTTCGTAAATCCAGCCCCATATAGATTTTATTTCTGGGTCCGCCCCTGGGGAGGATATAAAGAACTAGGAGGGAGTAATAATTAGAAGCTAATATCTTTATTTTTTTTGTGCTACGAAAGGGGGTTATTAGGAGCTACGGAGTAATATCTAAAGCAAGCAACCAACCAATTGATAGTTATTTTGGATCATAATAGTTTAACAAATCTCAAATTATCCTTATTTGTCAATAGATTTAAGATTTAATGATTGAATATCACTGAAATATACTTAATTCAATTCTTTGAAATTACAACTTTTGATGATGCAGTCTCATGTTTAGTAAAGGAGGGGAAGATGGGTTTTGGGGTTGCGGGGAAGCAAATTTGACGAATTCTCATCCATTGGGGGTTTTAAAAGCAAGATAGTATAAATTTAAACACACTCATCTGTGTTTGCAATTGCAAGCATGAATAGGGTTAGGGTTAGGGTTAGGGCTAGGGCTAGGGCTAGGGCTAGGGCTAGGGTTAGGGCAGGACCCGAGCTTTTATTTAGTGGCGAGGTTTGTGGGAGTCAGAAATGGGTTACTAGATTAGAGCAGTCAAGTCAAGTATGTATACGGAGTAGTCCGTATTTGGTTGGACCGAAGTCATTTATGAGCTGATGACCAATGCAAGTGATACGTCACCGCTTAGCTGCTGAAGACACTAGTGGATACTGTTGGTATTATCATCTAGAAAGATATACTCGTGTCTAGAGTGTAAAAGTCAAGCTAAGATTAATGCATGAAGTCGTCCAATGCAAAACCTGGGTGGTGTGATTTGTTTGTGTTAATCGATCAGCCGCTTGTTTTTATTTGGCCACTCCACATTATTATTATTGGTTTGGGCCTTATATGTCCATTTCTATGAGGTCACATATATAACTAATCTAATCTAATCTAATCTAATCAATCTAATTAATCATTTCCTCCTTGTGACAAGTCTTGGTGAGACAACATATTCAAGACTCAAGTCTAACAACCAAACGTCTTTACTCCACTTTGGTAATATAATAAGATCAAGTGCCACAAAAACATTGATTGATGCAAATAAATATAGTGACACAAAATACTATTAATAGTTATTTTGTATAACCGTTGTACCATGCGACAATAGTAAAAATTTACAATTTACGATAAAAAGTGACCATTTTAGGTTAGTTAATTACCACTTTCAGATAAATAGTTATCACTCTTTCATATTAAAACGTGGTCACTATTTAATTTAAAGTGATCACTAAATAATCTAAAGCTGTAACTTTTTACCATAAATTAGGTCTGTCGCACGATACAACGGTTGTATACTATAATTTGTGAAATACTCCGAAGAAGAAAAGTCTAACAAACAGAATTTATGCTGGTTTCAATAACTTCCCTGTAGATAAAGGTTGCATCTTTTAATTTATATTTCTACGTAAGCTTTTACCTGTGTAAATTGTGATAAGTCATGATCGCTCTACTAAATGCTCAGCCCAATGCATATCATAGTCAAATGCACGTGCAAGATACTTATGGGCTTAAATATTTGGCCCAACTACTTCCTTTTTACTATTTATATATTCATAAGTAATGCACTAAAAATGAAATTCTATATTTACCATGTATTATTGCACGAGATCTGTACTAGTTACTCCCCCTGTCACTCATATCTTCTTCCTTTCCTTTTTGAGCATGTTCAATAGGATCTTTCTCTTTACCTTTTGATACAAAATACGGAGTACATGGCTAGTATTAACCCAATTTTTTCTCCACTCAACTACAACCACAAATTCTTATTCATTCCTTAAAATTTTGTGTCCAAAACCACCAAGATCACAGTGAAAATGGGAGAGTATATATTTAGCATTCTGTGTATCTTTTCCAAGTGCAAAACATAAGAGTAATTACCTTTATTGATGCAACACTATGATAAAATATGAAAGTTGATGAGACAAATAATGGAACACTATTGTGAATTTGTGAAAAGAAGAAAGACCTGCATATGGTTTTTATTGATTTCGAGGAAGCTTACAATAAAGTACCCAGGGAGGTATTGTGGTGGGCTTTAGCCAAAAAAGGTGTGTCAAAGAAGTACATCGACATTATTAAAGACATGTATAAATGAGCTACTACAAGTGTCGTACTACGGTAGGAAGGACCGATGATCTTCCTATTACGATGACATTATCAAAGCTCCGCGCTTAATTAGTCCCTTTCTTTTTGTCGTAGTCATGGACGAATTGACAAGGTCAATTCAAGACGACATCCTTTGGTGCATGATG
This sequence comes from Agrostemma githago, assembly GCA_958450325.1. Classification (NCBI taxonomy): domain Eukaryota; kingdom Viridiplantae; phylum Streptophyta; class Magnoliopsida; order Caryophyllales; family Caryophyllaceae; genus Agrostemma; species Agrostemma githago. The sequence goes on along the minus strand of OY288247.1, from coordinate 70,918,739 downwards.
TTTGCTAATGATACACTCCAATATTGATTGATGAAACGAAGGGCAGAGTGTAAAGAAAGTTGGAACTCTGGAGATATACATTAGAATCCCGCGGATTTAGGTTGAGTTGAAGTTTGTTGAAGTAAGACTGAATACTTGGAGTGCAGCTTTAGCGGAAGTGATAGGAGAGGGATGAATACGATCACGTTTGATGGGAATGTTATACAGGTATCAATTTTTTTTTTCGTTATTTTGGTTCCGCTCTTCAGAAGGATGGGGAATTAGATGGCGATGTGGCTCACAGGATTAAAGCGAGATGGTTGAAATGGAAGAGTGCAACGGGGCTACTATGTGATAGGAAGTACCTCACAGATTAAAGAGAATTCTATCGGACAGCAATTAGGCATGCACTTTTATATGGCACGGAATGTTGGGCGGTAAAGAATAGACATGTGCAAAAGATGCATGTGGCAGAAATTTGTATGCTAAGATGGATGTGTGTACATACACGAAAGGATCGACTTAAAAATGAAGTGATTAGGGAGAAAGTCAGAGTGGCTCGTTAATGGATAAGTTGAGGGAGAGTAGGTTAAGATGGTTTGGGCATGTGCGAAGGAGGCCGATTTATGCACCAATACGGAGACTTGAAGGATGGAGAGAGATCATGGGTTGGTGCGGGGTCGAGGTAGGCCTAAACAAACTTGGATGAGAGTGATAACGATATAGAGTTCCTTGGATAGAAATTTATATATTCATAAGTAATGCACTAAAAATGAAATTTTACATTTACCGTGTATTATTGCACGGGATCTATACTAGATACTCTCTTCTTTTTACTAACATCTTTTTCCTTTCCTTATTGGGTATGTTCAATAGGATCTTCCTCCTTCCTTTTTGATACAAAATACGAAGTACATGGTTAGTATTAACCCAATTTTTTCTCCACTCAACTACAACCACATATTCTCAATCCCTATTATTTTGTGTCCAAAACCATAAAAAAGATCATAGTAAAAACAAGAGAGTATATATTTGTTAAAGTTAGTAACTAATTTAGAAAAATCTTGCTCAAGTACTGGATGATGTACTAGATGAATTATGTGAACGCCCCATGTAAAATTATATGACTCTGCTAGATTATTCTAGGCCAGGTGATGCTAGATTATTCTAGCTAGGAAGGTAAGTGTAGGCAGTAGAATACAAGGCCTATAAATAGGCATACTTGTACCAAAATTGTAGTAACACAAAAAAGAACAATTCTCCAATTCAAATAAAAACAAGTTTAAGCCAACAAAACCTTCTTCTCATTAACCCTTGCCAAATTAACATCTCAAAAACAATCAATTTAAAAAATTAACAGTGGTATCAGAGTCAACCAAAGTCCTTCCGATAAATACATATCTAAAAAAAAACTGGTCCCAAATAAAACAACACATCAAAAAAAATATGTCAACTACAATTCAAGTCAATTGGGTACCAACATTCAAAGGCAAAAAATACGACCTTTGGTGTATCCAAATGAAATCGATATTTATTTCCCAAGAATTATGGGATTTGGTACAAAATGGATACGAAAAACCCAAAGATACCAATGAAGAATCGACATGGACACTACAAAGAAAAACTTATACATCGAAAATCAAAGAAAGGATCACTATGTTCTTTCTTTGATTTATGGAGGACTCGACGAGGCAATACTCGCACGGGTTATATCAACAACATCATCTGCGGAGGCTTGGAAGATCTTGGAAAATACATACAAAGGTTTCGGCAAGGTAATACCCCCTCCATCCAACTTTAAACTTCATGGGGGGAGTGACACAAAAATTAAGGGTGAGGTAGATTATTTAGTGGAAAATGAAAGTTGAGAAAAAATGTGGGGTCAGAAATGATATGGACCACAAAAATCAACCAAAAGAGGAAATATTATAAGTAGGAAATTTAAAGATGGACAACCCTTTAAGGAAAGTAGGAAGATTAAAATTGGATGGAGGTGGTAACAATTAAACTCCAAACTTTATGGAAATATTTTGAAAATTTATTAATGTCGGAAGACGAGTCAATTGACGCATTCTTTAATCGTGCCTCCAACATAATAAATCAAATTCGTTCCTACGGGGACACACTTGAGGATGCAAAAATTATTCCAAAAATGTTACGAAGTCTTTCAAAAAAAAATTGAACATAAGTGGCCGCAATAGAAGAGTCAAAAGATTTAAAAAAAATCACGATGGTTGAATTAATGAGCTCACTTCAAGCTCATGAAGAAAGAATGAAAAGATTTAATGATGAGCCACCAGAACATGCCTTTAAGGCCGAATTAAAATTTTCAAACGAAAATCACGGTAAAGGGGGATTATATAATCAAGGAAACCGACAAATTAAATTAAACAAACAGAGTCTTATCATAATTTATGCAAGAAAAATGATCATAATACAAATGATTGTTGGTTAAAATGTAAGAGATGTACAAGACACCCATTTTGAAAGCTAAGGGACTGTCGGTCCCAAAATAGAGATGAGGCTAATTTCATAGAAGAACAAGATTTGAGTGGACAATTATTTTACTCTTGCTTGAATGCACAAGAAAAGTCCACTGAGATTTGGTATATAGATAGCGGTTGTTCCAACCATATGACAGGTAACAAGGACTCATTTGTTAGTCTAAATTAAGAGATAAAGTCTCAAATTACCCTTGGTGATGGTACAAGCCAAGAAGTTGCGGGCAAAGGGATTGTAGTAGCCATTAAAACCAAAGACGGTTTCACTAAATTTATTCACGATGTTTTGTACATCCCCGGCTTAGCACAAAATTTATTAATTGTTGGACAACTTCTCCAAAAAGATTATAATTTTATGTTTGACAACAAAAAATGTCTCATTTATGACAAGAAAAATGGGCAATTGATTGCTTCTATACAAATGATCGAGAACAAAAATTTTCCACTAAGAATGTCCATAAACACAGAAAAACAACTATACAAAACAAATCCCTCTTCCTGCACCAAGAAAACCACATATTTCTAACTTCCCAAAATCACAAAACTCTATCTCTCAACCAAATAACCAAACACCACCGAAAGAATACGAGTGTGGTCAAGCAGTCATGGTACTCACGGCCAGGGAAGCACCAAGATTTCAGGAAGCATCTAAAAAAAAGACTTAAACCAACATATTAAGTGACAAGCCTAGAGACAAAGAAGCCACCAGTTTGAAGAAAGGATCGAAGACTCATTACTACAAAAAAAAATAGTCAAATCTTCAAAACAAGGTTCAAGTCACTAAAGAAAGATACTTGGCAAGAACTCACCACAAGAATCATCGAGACACGGGATTCTCACATGCTGGCAAAGCATATCAAGATACGACACTATCTTATACAAAAGTTCATAGGAAGCAAAGCATCAATGTAATGCAAAGAGAAGCAATTTCAAGACATTTTCAGAAGATCACTCCTCCCGACAGAGAAAAGCCGTCAATGCAAATTCAGAGTATAGCTCGGAGTTCAAGATTTTTCTGATTAATGGGGAGTGTTAAAGTTAGTAACTAATCTAGAAAAATCTTGCTCAAGTACTAGATGAATTTATTTAATAACATATTTTATTTTAGGTTTTCAACTATGAATTCAATTCTTTTACAGATGTATCTTAGGTATATATGAAAATATTTTTGACATTGTAAAATAAATCAAAATAATTGGATAATGTTTTCAAATGTCATTAATTGTGTATTTTAATGAAAATATTACCTATATTTTTCATACTCCGTATATGACATCTACTAACATTTAAAGATACTCATTTTCTCTTTTCAATAACTATATTGTGAAAAAAATGTGTACCAGTGAAAGATTTTTTTAGTTATTATGTTGAAACAATTTCACGTTATGAAACAACTTTTTTATATAAAAAAGCTCTCATTTCTCAATACTAAAATGAAGGTTCTGTTTTTTACAAAATGAATTATTTCACATGTCATATAATTTGATTTGTGAAAAAAAATTCATGGAGAGTTTATTGGTATACTCCGTATTTTGTATACCTTTGTAAAAATTAAAGTTAAAAAACTCATCTCAAAAATAAAACTACAATTCAGATAAATATGTTTTTTTATCACAAAGTTAACGACATTATATTAAAATTTTCAAGTTGATTTCATTAAAAAAAAGTTGTCATTTTTGCATTAATGATAATTAATAGATTGTGAATTTATTTAATGTATGTAATGATTTTTTCCTTGTTATTTAGAGTAGTGGAGTTTGGAGGGAAAATTTTAGAGAGAGGGATGAATACGTTCTAATAAAGATTAGAACTTTCGTACTCACAATCGATAATTACTTAAGCACAAAATCTTGGGAGAGACGGTCTCTCAATAACTTATTGAGAGATCATTCTTCAGTACCACTCTATTTACTATTCGTATCCTTAAATGACAACTTTGTTTTGTACCTGTTTTTATAACAAGCGTATCATCTTTATATTTGTATACTCCTTTATGTTAATCGTACCTACTTCTATTAGGTTTGGTATCATTGTTACTTCCATTTGTACTTAGTCTCTCAGTAAAGTTAATGAGAGACCGTCTCTCAGAAGACCTTCTCTTAATTAAGCGTTTCAATGTCTTGAACTAAGAAATTAGTTACCCACAATTGTCTTGAGAAAAACTATGGTTCATAAAATTTCTCCCTTCCATACAACTTGAATAATAATTAGATACGGATAGTCAATCTCTAGTAATAATAGTAGTCTGGTTTGGATACCAAACAATTGATCTAGGTCTTGTGTTAGATCTAGAATTGATTGCTTTTTGGGTTCTTTGTTGAACCGGATGTAACACTCCATTCTCTATGTAACTCGTGAGCTTCCTTGGTCGGCTAAGCAGTGAGCAACCCGTGCTTGCGCTCTCTGATGCATAAGTCAACCTCTTTTGCCTTGATAAAAACTTTCTTCTGAGGAGAAATTTGGTGTTTAGTTTTAGAACGAGAATGAGTATTAGAATATTGATTGGTTTATCTGAGGTATTTATAGTCGTAGAGAGAGGAACGGGTGTTGAGGTATGGTTATCAATAATATGGTAATCAGTCTGTGTATTTTATTAGATATCACAATAGGTATATATATATATATATATATAGAGAGAGAGAGAGAGAGAGAGAATATATATATATATATATATAGAGAGAGAGAGATGGGATCAGGTGAGTCCACTTATATATATTGAGTCCGTGAGTCCCCATCTTAGCCCTTGATTCAATGTTAGATTAATGGACAAGATTTGATCTCATAATTAAGGAAATAACTATAATATCTATCAAAATATATTTTCTTTCTCTCTCTTCCTTAATTATCTCGGTACAAATTCTCTCTTTCCTATCAAATTTTTAATTGCTCTTTCTCTCACACAACAAGTTTATATAAAATTAAGTTTTTTTTCATCTTCAGCAAAAAATCATCCGTTCCCTACTGCCATTGTACGTATGTTACCCTGTTACTGCCATAATCCATAAACTATGTTACTGTAACTCATACGTTGTGTTACTCTAATTCATGAACTGTGTTACTTTAACTCATAAAATCTCTTACGTTGCATAGTCTCTTGCAAAAACTGTTACTCTAACTCATACAATGTGTTACTTTAATTCATGAATTGTGTTATTTTAACTCATAAAATCAGTTACGTTGCATAGTAGTCTCTTGCAAAAACAGGAGTTCCAATTAACAAAAAGAACAATGTTTGTTTTTATTAAGATACTCCAAAACAAAAAGTGGTACAATATTCCAACTAAATCAACTCCATTACAATTCCAATGTTTCACAGTTGTTACTCATAATGTCCTACTTATAATTCTGCTTCTTCTTCATCCTTCTCGTTTTCTCCGTCTTCTTCTTTTTTATCTTCTTCATCATCATCTCAGAAGCTTTGATTTAATCTCAATGGAGGAAACTCTCACCCACATCCCTACATCATTCATATGGATTAAAGTAACAGATAACAAGAGTTAAAGTAATAGATGAAGTGCATTGAAGTAACAATTAATTAAATTAAGAGCAAATTAAAAATTACTCCCTTCAAAGTTGCGGTTTTTAAAATTTACTCCCTTTTAAATTTTTTTTATTATTTAACAGCCAAAAAGATACAAAAGTTCAAAATTTACTTGCAATTGAAAATTCCGGCCAATTCATTAACAACTTGACCGAATTGCCCTCAGCCTACCACCACCTCCCTGAACCTCTTTCTCCCTTCAATCTCTTCATTCCTTTTCCAAACTCAAAAGAAAAACCCAAATATCCAAGAAACCTAAACCCTAGAATTTTGATCGTCAATCAATTTTAGTCCCCAAAAAAAAATTAAGAGCCAATCAATCAATCCATTGCTTCCATTCATCAATTAGGTGAGTAAGTTTGTCTCATTTTTCTACCATCATCTTTTTTTTTTATATTTTGAAATTCGAATTTAGAGCTTTTGATCATATACGATTTTTTGATTATATGTCCACTTTGAATGCTGATTAGTCGTTTTTTATGGTTTTTGTTGCAATTTTTGATTGCAAAAATGGCCACCACATCGAAAAGACATTTACGGTCAACCTTCATGACTTCATCAACAATGCTACAACTTGATTCCGTAGACATCTTCCCTACAACAAACATCACCAACAATGTCGATTTTTTCCAAAAAATATAAAAAAAATTGTGTGCACAGTGGAATCGAACCACAATGTGTCAATATGTTTATCACAAGCCTAGAAAACAACTATCCCTAAATCACTAATTTGTAAATGAATAAACCCTAAAAACTAACCCAATTAGTATTTTCTATTACAAAAAAAATGATAATTACGAATTTACCTGATGAATTGACAAGACTGAAGATTATATAGTTGATGTGGGATGAGGTATGGAAGAATCGGTTTTAGTTGGTGTGGGATGAGATTGAAGATTATATTGCTTTGGATAAATGAATGAGATTTCAATTAGCATATAAGGGAGAGGGGTAGTTTGGGTACTAAAATGCAAAAAAAGGGTAAAAAATTCAATTTCGCCGGAGTGTCATGCCGGAATTTCCAATTGCAAGTAAATGTTGAACTTTTGTATCTTTTTGGCTGTTAAATAATAAAAAAAATTTAAAAGGGAGTAAATTTTAAAAACCGCAACTTTGAAGGGAGTAATTTTTAATTTGCTCTTAAATTAACAGAGTATGCTTATACACCAGGTATAAAGTAACAAAGGTCAGATATTAAAGTAACAGATAGTATGAATTAAAGTAACAGATAATGTTCATTAAAATAACACCATATATAAGTTAGTGTAAAAAATTTATATAATGATAAAAAATGATAGTATGACGCAGTATCTTATTCTTTGATATTGTTTCCTATTTTGAAGTCATCACGTCCCATAATTATAGGAAGTAGTATTTTTTTTCTTTTTTTTATATGGCATTACTCTTTGATATTGTTTCCTATTTTGGTGGCAATCACGTCCCATTATTATAGGAACCAATATTTTTTTTTTATTTTTTTAATATGGCAGTTTCCTAAATTTTTAGGACACTACAATGCACTACAATAACAGATGAAAAACACTAAAGTAACAACTGGAGTGTATTAAAGTAACACGACATATAAAGTAACAGATGGTAGACATTAAAGTAACAGATGCTCTACACTAAAGTAACACTAAAGTAACAACTGGAGTGTATTAAAGTAACACGACATATAAAGTAACAGATGGTAGACATTAAAGTAACAGATGCTCTACACTAAAGTAACGCAGTATATGAACTACAATAACTTAATATATTGTAAACGTAAAAACTAATAATTGAGTAGCATCTTAATGACTTCCATGGCGATTCCAGTATAAATTACAAAACATATATACTCACCGTTTGTGGGTTCTACGATTTGCATATGAATCTATGATGAATAACACGACCATGAAAACAATATCAACATGAAATACGCAAAACATGAACACAAATTGACGCAAATTAATCAAGATAATGAATAAAAATTGACGCAAAACATGAAAGCAATATCGAAACTCACCATTGTTATACTCGATGAATTGCTTATCAACCGTTAATGAAGATGTCACGATCATTGAATTCATAGTAACGGAATTTCGAGCACAGATTTGATTGAATGAATGAACGTGATGATCGATGGGAGCATTTTTTTTAAGGTTTTGATGAACCTGTGAATGAACGTGAATGAATGAAGCATTTTTTTTAAGGTTTTGATGAACCTGTGAATGAACGTGAATGAATGAATGAATGAGGAATGATTGTGATTATGGGAGTTATTGTTTCCTAAAATCATGGGAGTTATTTTAGGATACTAAATCTTCCTTTTTTTTAATACAAAATATTAGGATGCATCTTGTCCATCCATCCTCATCTCATCCGTTGGATGAGATGAGGACTTAGGGACTCAACATATATAAGGGGACTCATTAGAACCCATCTCTCTCTCTCTCTCTATATATATATATATGTATGTATGTATGTATGTATGTATGTATGTATGTATATATATATATATATATATATATGTATATATATATATATATATATATATATATATATATATATATATATATATATATATATATATATAGTTACAATAGTAGCTCATATTAGGCTAAGCCCCAATATCAATAATCTAAATATCTCTTAGATTAACACCCTCCCTTAAGTGGGAGCGTGCAAATTTGCAGTACCCAACTTGTCTAACAAAGTATAAAAGGGTGAAACATCGAGAGCCTTGGTAAGGATATCGGCCAATTGAGTATCAGAGGGAACATAAGAAGGAGCAATTAGACCCTCTTGAATCGCATCACGGACAAAATGACAGTCGACTTCAATGTGCTTGCTACGCTCATGGAAGACAGGATTTTGAGCAAGATACAAAGCAGATTGATTGTCACAATTCACAGGGGCAGCTTGAGGATGTGATATGCCCAAGCTTAACAACAAACCTTTAAGCCACTTAATTTCACATGCAATAGCAACAAGAGCACGATATTCAGCTTCAGTAGAGGATAGAGACACCGTCTGTTGCTTCTTAGTTTTTCAAGAAATGGGGGAAAGACCAAGAAAAAGATACCACCCTGTCATCGATCGACGAGAGGTAGAACATACAAGCAGCATGGTCGGAATCACACCAACCAATTAATGTTAAATCATTATCAGCCTGCAACATGATACCTTGTCCGGGAGTACCTTTCAAATAGCGAATAACTCGAAGAGCAGCTTCCCAGTGTTCTTGTCGAGGGGCATGAATAAACTGTGACAGGACGTGGGTAGCATAAGTAATGTCGGGTCGTATAACCGAGAGATATAAGAGTTTCCCGACCAAGCGACGATATGGCTCAGGGTCCGACAGAAGTGCACCAGTTGCGAGACCAAGACGATGATTCTTCACCATGGGTGTAGAAGCTGGTTTACAACCTAGAAATCCCACCTCAGACAAGATGTTAAGAACATATTTCCGTTGACACAAGAACATGCCTTCGGGATTACGAGCAATCTCAATGCCAAGAAAATATTTCAGGACCCCTAAATCTTTCATATGAAAACAAGAATGCAAATACTCCTTGAATTGAGTTAAAGCTGACATATCATTGCCAGATATAAGCAAATCATCGACATACACCAGAATATTCAATTGGATCATCCCTCTAGTATATGTAAATAATGAATAGTCAGAATACGACTGTATAAAACCGTATTTTTTAAAGCAGTGACAAGCTTAGCAAACCAACATCACGGGGCTTGTTTAAGACCATATAGAGAGCTTTCTTAAGACAGCAAACCATACCGGGCACAGAAGAGGAGAAACCCGGAGGTAACCGCATATATACTTCTTCCTCCAGATCACCATCTAAAAATGCATTATGAACATTCATCTGGTGTAAAATCCATTTTTTAACAGCAGCTACAACAAGAAAAGTGCGAACAGTAGTCATCTTAGCAACTGGAGCAAACGTCTCGTCGTAGTCAATTCCTTAGGTCTGATGATTCCCAAAAACGACGAGACGTGCCTTAAGCCTCTCAATAGTAGAATCAGATTTGTACTTGATTTTATAAATCCACCGACTTCCAAGAGCTTTATGCCTAATAGGTAGAGGCTCCAAGGACCACGTGCCATTGTCCTCAAGAGCACGCATTTCGGCTGCCATGGCAGCCCGCCAACTTGCATCCTGCATAGCTTCATGAAAATTTTGTGGTGTTTCATGGGCCACAAGTGCCGCTAAAAACTCATGGTGTGCAGGGGTGAATTTAGTACATGTAACATAGTGAGCTATAGGATAATGAGTCGTACCTGAGAGTGGTGGCGTGAGAGTGACAGAAGCGGTGCTAGATGGGCTATTACTGTAACAACCCGGATTTTCGATGACTTAAATTAATAGATAATGCGAAAAATTATCTAAGTCATTTAATTAAAATTATATCAGAGTATAAATAAATCTGGATCGCTACGGATCCTTACAACAAACGACTATTAATTACATAGTCTTGATTCACTTAGTACAGAATATAAATTGTATTTTATACAAACATATTATTAAATCTCTCTCGCTCGATTCCCCAACGTCTTAGACCTGCAAAAAAAATAATACAGTGGACGCTGAGCGGGACAGCAACCAAGCCGTTCATCTAACATCACCTCGAACACATAAGACAATCATGTGAATAACAAATAATATGCTTACAAAAATATTAAAGGATATCATGTAACAGATAGTTTCCTGTAATTCAATTATCAACATGTGAGGTGATGAAAACGATAAAGTTTAAAAGATGGGACATTGGCAGCCATTTGATTTAAAAATCATTTTTCACGTAAACACAGAATAAACACACGAGTCGTGGCTTCTAGTATCACCGCTACACCCTATTGACTTGCATCTTACCAATAGAAGTAACCGTGTTACCTACTCGTAGACCGAACCGATCTTATGAGGTTTACATCTCACCTATAAGGCTCAATTGGGCCTGAATTTCTATTATATTATACGTTTATTTAAACGGGGCTCTGGGCTGTAATGAAAGCTGATGATTACATTCTCTGCATCACCAAGAAGAAACCCGCAGTTTTCAGATTCTTGTTCTGCCCCCGCTACTTAGGTGGTAATACTGATCAAGTACTTGTCTATATGTGCGCCACATACCCTACGCAGACTCTTGAACCGCAGCTCTCACGTACTGCCGTAGGACGACTACCTTATACACTAGGTCGACTCTCGGACCGCAGCCTCCGAGTCTGCTTTTCATTACAAGTGCAGTCGAATCACCACGCATGGTAGGATCCAACACAAGCTATTCGTCCCATACTCGCATCGTAAACTTTATATAAAAGTCGCCCGTGAACAAATAGTACTGATGGAGGTCGGTAGTCAGCCTCGAGTCGCCTGCCAGTCAGGCCCAGGGTGCTCGATCTAAGAATAGGAGACCTGCCCAGCAGACCTCCCAGCAATATCGTCAAAACCCCCAAATAGGTGGCCTTAGACATTTGGCTGCCTGGCATGGTCTTGCCGCCTGTCAAGCAGGCGGCAACCAAGCTCCCTGCCTGCTTCCAGGGCACTCCCGCCCAAGCAGGACCAAGGGAAGAATCGGGGACCCATCCGTCATTTTGCCTAAAGGTAAGGCGAAGTGAGTGGACATGGTGAGTCCACGTGTCACACAAGCATCCACCCATTTCCCTCTCTTCTTTTCTCTCTTCCTCTCTCTTGTGGGAAGGTATAAATACTTTCCCATTTCCCACATGAGAGGGGTTGGATTTTCTCTCTCTAGACTCTCACTCCTAAAAACGCCACCTAGTTCCTCACGAGCTAGGTTCATTAAGGCATTTCACGGACTAACTTAGGCATCGGAGAGGGTTTCCTCGGACAACCTCCGAGGCCCTGTGCGTTCATTGTGCAGGGAGCAGGCCAACTCCACCGGGAAGGTCCGACCAAGGGAGCGAGACAAAGGAGAGGTTTAGGGAAATCAGGCGATCAATTGTTCACTAGCAATCCGATTATACAACCCGGATCCATAGCCGGGTTAATTGTTTCCGCGACCGGAACAATTTGGCGCCGTCTGTGGGGACAACGGTTGTGCTCACGAATTACCCACAAAAATCAACCATTCCTAATCACAAAAAACTAAAACAATCAAAGCAGTCATGCCAGAAATCGTTGACACCAGTACAGGGACGGGTCCGACGGTCCCACCGGTGACCCCCCTGTATGGTATGCCGCAATCGGAGAGGGTTCCTCCTGCCACGATCCTGGGGGTGGGGGGAACCAATCTCCTCGGCGAGCCAAACGCTGCTGTAACACCTGAGTTGGGGACGCGCCCAGGATACGCTCTGAACCTGACCCCAGCTCAGATGGCCCAGACAGCCGCCTTCTTCTCTGCGATGCTGAACCAGGAGTTCACTCCTGAGGATCTGGTAGGCAGGGTCGCATCGGCCCCCAAGCAGCCACCCTCAATAAGCAGGGATGGAGCTGGGGGTACGAAGCGGACCGCCACCAGAAATGCTCAGAGGAAAGCAAGAAGGACGGCCCAAGTATACGCGCAAGTGCAAAGGCGTATCGCATCAGGCAGCCCAGAACCACCTGCTCAACAGCAGGCCTTCTCCATTCATACAACAGAATCTGCGTCTGGAGAACAGAGAGGCTTATCCCGGGAATTGCGGGAGAGAATGAGGCCCAGGGAGCCTATGTCAAGGCGCCTGGGAGAAAAGCCAGGCGGGGTTTTCTCCAGGTTAACACCGGCAGTCAAAGAGCAGTCAGCCCCCGGTTTATCCCAAAGCCTGCAATCCAGGCTCAACCGGGGGCAACCGCTTGAATCTAAGTATCACCAGGGAGAGAACCTCTGCCACTCTCAGAGGAAGAGACCCAGGCAGATTTCCCCTGAAACAGAAGATGAAGCAGCAAGCAGGCCGCCTCCAAGGCACCGCTCCCCCAGTACAAGGAAACCGACCCATAGACAATGGGATACTCACGGTAACCAGTCTGGGGAAAGCAGGTCACGACTGGTAGGCAGGCCCACAAAAACCCCACTTCATCCTGAGGTACAAGAATACCCCATTCCAAAAATTAAGATGCCCACCATTAAGTTTGATGGGACAACAGACCCAGAAGACCACCTGGCGGCATTTGAGAGCCACATGGGCATGTACGACGTGGATGACGCCATCTGGTGCAAAGTTTTCCCAACCACCCTGGTAGGGCTCGCGCAAGGATGGTTCAGAGATCTTCGCCAAGGATCAATCAAATTCTTTATAGAGTTGACCGAAATCTTCCTCGAACAATATGCTGGGAACAAAAGAAGACGCCTCACTCGCTTCGATCTTATGACCCTAAAACAGAAAAATGGTGAAAGTGTAAGGGAGTACCTGAGGAGGTTTGATCTATCCTACCAGCAGGTCAGGGAGATCGATGATTCCACCGCTGCCTACGCCCTGACAATCTCCCTGCTTCCAGGAGAAATGAAAAATCAGATGATCAGGGCCCAGCCAGAAACCTTGGCCATGGCCAGGAAAATTGCTGAAGGATTCATTCTGCAGGAAGAGTTCCACAGCCTGCCGGATACCCCTGCAGGCCAAACAAGGCCGCAGGGAGGACCGCAGGGTGGGCGTGGCAGAAGTGAGCCAGGCAAGCAGAGAGAAGAGGGAGACACTCCCAAAAAAGAGCGTACCACATACCAACCAAGATTCGACAGTTACACGGCCCTCAATAGGCCGAGAGCAGAAATCTTCGAATTGGAGAAAGAAACAGCAAAATGGTCTCGCCCAAACAAGCCTCGTAGCCAAAAGGAGACCCCAAAAAATTCTGCACGTTCCATGACTGCATAGGCCATACCACAGAGGAATGCCGCCACTTAGAAGACGAAATTGAAAAACTGATAAGAAACGGCTGGCTGAGTAACTATGCAGCAGGGAACAAACCCCAGAAAGAGGTAGCAGACAAACCTGAGGGCTCAGCCCAAAATCGCACGGTCATCCATGTAGTTTCAGGGGATGCAGAAGGGCGGACCAGCAGGCGCAGCCAGAAAAGGCAGATTCGCGAACTAAGAAACCAAATTTACTACGCCGAAAAAGCAGGCAGCCCAAGGGGCACTACCCTAAGCATTACCCCTGAAGATGCAGGGAGAATCGTGTACCCACATAGCGACCCTCTGGTCTTAACCCTGGAAATCAGCAATCATCTTGTCAAGAGGTGTATGGTGGATACTGGCGCCTACACAAATCTCTTATACAAGGACGCTTTTGAAAAGATGAACCTTGAAAGAAGGCACCTGAAGCCAGCCCCCGGATCCTTGTATGGATTCAATGGAGCAGGCATGCTACCCATGGGAGTCATCGATCTGCCTGTTACATTTGGGGAGGGGACCTCAGCAAGAAATATCAGGGCGTCATTTGTTGTGGTGGATGCCAAATCCGCATACAACGCCCTGATAGGCCGAGCCACCCTTGATGAAATAGAAGCTGCCATATCAATTAGGGCCCTCACCATAGCCTATGTAACAGACTTTGGCATGGAGGGGAAGGTCCACGGGGACCAGGAGTCGGCCAGACACTGCTATTCCGTGGCCCTGCAGGCCCATGAGACAGAAAGAAAAGGGAAGCGAAAAGCACAATGCTCTTCCAGCAGAGAAGGTGAGATCCCGACGGCCCAGCAAGAGCCAATCCGCCTGGAGCCTGAGGGGGAGAGCATGCTAGTGGACTTGGAGCCAGGGAGACAGGTCCTTGTAGGGGCCGACCTGGAGGAGTCCTATCAAAGAGAACTCATTGCAGTCCTAAGAGAAAATAAAGATGTGTTCGCCTACTCCGCAGACGAGATGCCAGGGGTCGACCCGGCCTTTATTGTTCACAAGCTGAACATTAGTCCGGAGGCCCGCCCTGTAAAGCAGAAGAAACGAAACATGTCTGCGGAAAAAAGATGCGGCAATAAAAGAGGAAATAGACAAACTCCTGAAGGCAGGCTTCATCGAAGTATGCGACTACCCTGAATGGCTGGCAAACGTTGTCATGGTGAAGAAATCGTCAGGCGCATGGAGAATGTGCGTGGATTTTACCAATCTTAACAAGGCCTGCCCTAAGGACTGCTACCCTCTGCCCCGGATAGATCAATTAGTGGACGCCACTACTGGATACACCACCCTGAGTTTTTTGGATGCGTTCTCGGGGTACCATCAAGTGTACCTCTGGCAGCCAGACAGAGTGAGGTGCGCCTTCATAACCAGCCATAGCACCTACATGTACAAGATGATGCCATTTGGGCTGAAGAATGCAGGCGCCACTTGTCAGCGGTTGGTAGACAGAGTCTTTGAAAGCCAAAAGGGAAGAAACTTAGAGGCCTATGTTGACGATGCGATCGTCAAAAGTAAGGGGGACAAGGAGCATCTGATGGATCTTCAGGAGACCTTCTCTTCCCTGAGGTCATACAAGATGAAGTTGAACCCGAAAAAATGCACATTCGGGGTCCGCTCCGGGAAATTCCTAGGTTTTTTGGTCAGCTCCAGAGGGATAGACGCCAACCCTGAGAAAATTCAGGCGGTCCTAGACCTCCCAGAGCCAAAAACCATCAGGGACATTCAGAGGCTCACAGGCAGAATGGCCGCCCTGGCCCGGTTTATCGCCAGGTCAGCAGACAAGTCCACCCCTTTTTTCAAAATATTAAAAGGCAACAAACAATTCAAATGGGAAGACGAGCAGAAAAAAGCCTTCGAGCAGCTGAAAGAGCACTTAAAGAAACTCCCTACCTTGGCAAGGCCGGTAGCCGGAGAAAAGTTGTACCTGTACATCGCTGTCACAAACACGACGGTGAGTGCCGTCATCCTAAGGGAGGAAGCAAACTCACAACAACCCATCTACTTTGTGAGTCACGCCCTGGGAACGGCAGAAAGAAATTACCCCCTGATAGAAAAGGCCGCATATGCAGTCGTCATTGCAGCCAGAAAGCTCAGACCCTACTTTGATGCACATCCTGTCGTGGTCCTCACAGACCAACCATTGGAGAAAGTGTTGGAAAGGTTTGAAAAATCACTGGAAAGGTTTGAAAATTCCTAGGTTTTTTGGTCAGCTCCAGAGGGATAGACGCCAACCCTGAGAAAATTCAGGCGGTCCTAGACCTCCCAGAGCCAAAAACCATCAGGGACATTCAGAGGCTCACAGGCAGAATGGCCGCCCTGGCCCGGTTTATCGCCAGGTCAGCAGACAAGTCCACCCCTTTTTTCAAAATATTAAAAGGCAACAAACAATTCAAATGGGAAGACGAGCAGAAAAAAGCCTTCGAGCAGCTGAAAGAGCACTTAAAGAAACTCCCTACCTTGGCAAGGCCGGTAGCCGGAGAAAAGTTGTACCTGTACATCGCTGTCACAAACACGACGGTGAGTGCCGTCATCCTAAGGGAGGAAGCAAACTCACAACAACCCATCTACTTTGTGAGTCACGCCCTGGGAACGGCAGAAAGAAATTACCCCCTGATAGAAAAGGCCGCATATGCAGTCGTCATTGCAGCCAGAAAGCTCAGACCCTACTTTGACGCACATCCTGTCGTGGTCCTCACAGACCAACCACTGGAGAAAGTGTTGGAAAGGTTTGAAAAATCAGGGAGACTGCTGAAATGGGCAATAGAATTAAGTGGTCTGGGGATATCTTACCAGCCAAGAGCAGCCATCAAAGCCCAAGCCTTGGCCGACTTTTTCGCTGAATGCTCCCATTCAGGGAAGAGGAGCCCCCTGCCGAGGAGTGGATCGTACACACTGATGGATCCTCAATAGCCAATGGTGCAGGCGCAGGCGTTGTGTTGACCAGCCCCGAAGGGGTGGACTTTGAGCATGCACTCAGGTTCACTTTCCCGGCGTCAAACAATGAAGCGGAATATGAAGCAGTGATCACAGGGATAAAATTGGCTAAGGCTGCAGGGGCGGAGCGAATTACACTAGCCACTGATTCTCAGCTCATTGCCAATCAAGTTAACGGAGAATACGAGGCCAGAGATCAGACCATGGCCGCATACCTTGAGAAAGTAAAACAGGAGTTGTCAGGTCTGAAATCCTATGAAATCCAGCAAATACCTCGGTCACAGAAAAACCGAGCCGACGCCCTGTCAAAACTGGCAAGTTCCAGTCTACAGGACATACGGAGGTCAGTATGGGTTGATGTTTTACACGAAAAATCTACCAGCACCAGCCAGGCGATTAACACCATTGAGGAAGGACCGGAAAGTTGGATGACCCCCTTCATCCAGTTCAAAAGGCATGGTATCCTACCATCAGACGCAGTGCAAAAGAAAAAGGTGCAGGCCAAAGCAGCCTGGTTCATAATCATTGGTGAAGAGCTCTATAAGAAATCCTTTACTTACCCCCTGCTCAAATGCCTACGGGCAGACCAGGCTGCTGAAGTATTGGATGATATCCACTCAGGAATTTGTGGACATCACATCGGAGGGAGATCGCTGGCCCACAAAGCCCTAAGGGCAGGCTACTACTGGCCTACCATGCTGGCGGATGCCAGAAGCCTGACCCAGAAGTGCAGAAAGTGCCAACTCTTTGCTCCGTCAATCCATGCCCCGGCCCAAGAACTCAGGCCAATCCTATCCCCCATCCCCTTCGCTCAATGGGGGATGGACATACTAGGGCCCTTCACGGTGGCCACTGGGGGCAGGAAGTTCCTAATTGTGGCTATAGACTACTTCACCAAATGGATAGAAGCTGAAGCAGTGCCTAACATTACCGAGCCGGCAGTCAGAAAAGTGATCTGGCGGAATGTTATCACTAGATTCGGCCTACCAAAAATGTTGGTGTTTGATCATGGCAGGCAATTTGACAATGATCTCCTAAGAATCTGGCTAGAAAGCCACAACATCGCAGTTGCCTACTCGGCCGTCTGTCATCCTCAAACCAACGGACAGGCCGAGGCAGCCAACAAGCAAATCCTAAATGGTCTGAAGAAAATGGTAGATGACCTCAAGGGTAGGTGGGCTGACGAGCTTCCCAGCATACTCTGGTCAATCAGGACCACCCGAAAAGAGTCTATAGGCCAAACCCCGTTCGGTCTAGTATACGGAGCAGAGGCCCTATTACCTATTGAGGCAAGGATCCCATCTCTACGCTCCCTGCAATACGACCAAACTGAGAATGAAGCCGCAATGGTTGAAGCCTTAGATCTGGTCAATGAAACAAGGGAGGAGGCTAGTACCAACATCGTTGCCTACCAACAACGAATGAGGAAAGCCTTCAACAGCAGAGTGCGCCAGAGAAACTTCCAGATGGGTGATCTGGTTCTTAGAAAAACGCAGGCGGTTGGAAAATCAAGGGAACATGGAAAGCTAAGTGCCAACTGGGAAGGTCCATACCAGGTGACTCAAATCCTGGGACCAGGCACATATAAAATCGCCAACCTTGAAGGGCAAGAATTGCACGCTCACTGGAATGCGGACACCCTGAAGAAATATTATGTCTGAACCAGTGCTAAAGATAGTTTTTATTTTTTGCTAAAAACAACGGCGGAGGACGGTCAAAAGAATGTCGACGGCTCCGACCACCCTAATGTTAAAAGTTTCGTAAAAGAAATGAGGAGATTCAGACTTATACTTGTTGCCTGTTCAAACTTGCGCCTTCACACACAAACGAGTAGGGGGCAATAGGGGGAGGCCCCCCTGTTGCCAAAGTTAGGAAAAACGAACCCCCCAACAAAAAATCCAAGCCCCCCTGCTTACCTCTGGGCAGGCAGGGGGCAGGCCCCCTGGACTTTGAACAAAAGCCAGGGACAGGCCAGATCAACAAGGACTGGGGGCAGGCCCCCAACCTTGTATAAAAAATGCAAAAAGCCTCCCTACCTACCTCTGGGCGAGCAGGGGGCAGGCCCCCCTGGACTTTGAACAAAAGCCAGGGACAGGCCGATTCAACAAGGACTGGGGGCAGGCCCCCCAACCTTGTATAAAAAACGCAAAAAGCCTCCCTACTTACCTCTGGGCGAGCAGGGGGCAGGCCCCCTGGACTTTGAACAAAAGCCAGGGACAGGCCGATTCAACAAGGACTGGGGGCAGGCCCCCTAACCTTGTATAAAAAACGCAAAAAACCTCCCTGCTTACCTCTGGGCAAGCAGGGGGCAGGCCCCCTGGATTTTGAACAAAAGCCAGGGACAGGCCGAGTCAACAAGGACTGTGGGCAGGCCCCCCAACCTTGTATAAAAAACGCGAAAGCCACCCTGCTTACCTCTGGGCAGGCAGGGGGCAGGCCCCCTGGACTTTGAATAAAAGCCAGGGACAGGCTGGATCAACAAGGACTGGGGGCAGGCCCCCCAACCTTGTATAAAAAACGTTAAGGAACCGCCCTGTTTACCTCTGGGCAGGCAGGGGACAGGCTGTGCATCAAACTCATACGAGAAATCGAATGAAAACAGACAAAAACAAACAGAAAGATCTGCATAAAAAGAAATAAAGCGTCGAAAATATACAAGATAAAGAGTTTTCCAACAAAGGAGATTACAGTTAAACACGGCAGCCGGCCAACAAAGGGCTCGGCGCGCAAAGAAATAAAGAATTTAAAGCATCAGCGTAGGCGCAGCGGGAGACGAACAAGAGCCCTCAGAGGAAGACTGCCCTCCATATTAAGCAGGGGGAGCATCTGGGCCAGAAGTAGCAGCTCCTTCAGACAGTCTGCGCATCTGAGCCTCGTCCTTGGCGGCGTAGAGGGCCCGAAAAGCATCTTCATCAAAGCCAGGGAACATCTCCCTGACAGCTTCCATAACTACCCCCAAACAAGAGTTAGCGCCATTCACAAAACCCGCCGACACAGCCGTTTCCACCTCCTGGATTATTTCGTCCCTCTCCTTCTCCCATTTCTTGGTCTTCGCCGCCAGATCGCCCAGAGCCGCCTGCAGATCTGAATTTGCCTTGGAAAGGCGCTCTCCCAGGTCAACAACGCTCTTCTTGGCGTGATCCAGCTCAGCCAAGGCTTTCCTGGCCTGCTCCAACTCCGCGAAGGCCTGCTGAGCTCTCTTTGACTCCTCCCCCAGGCGGGACACCTCCCTGACAGCCTTCTCATTCTCAGACTTCCAGTGGATCGCCTGACCCTTGGCCTCTTCCAGCTCGGTCTCCCTTTTTGCCAACTGATCCTTCAGGCTGGCAATGAGAGCAACGTCCCTCTCAACTGCAGAAAGGCGGTCAGAGTTGGACAGTTCCTCATCACTCAGACGATTAAGGGCCGCCAGCTCTGCAGAAGCTTGAATAATCCTGGCAGTACGCTGGACGTACTGAGTCACTTGGTTGGTGGCAGAATGAACAGTCTTGAGTAGATGGTCCGCTAGAACTGCCCCAGAATCAGAAAGTAAGGCGGAAACATCTTGGCTATCGCCGGCGGTGTAATGGAATTCAGTGTTTTCCTCGGAAAAGAGGGTAGCAGGAACCCCCTGAGCAAAGCGTTTGGGTTCAGGCGTGGCAGTCTCCAGGTCCACCACTTGGTCAGCATTTGGAGCCTCCCTGCTCCTCTTTCTAATCAGCCCTCTGGGAGTGCTCTCCCATGTCTCTTCGGAGCCCGCAGCCCGCGGCCCCGAGGGAATCTGAACCCCTGAGGAAAAGCCCCCCTGCCTGCCAACAGGTGAGGGGGTAGCCTCACAGGCAATCACCTTCGCAACTGGAGAAGGGGTTGCCTCAGAAACCGCCGTTTTTGCAGGCGTTGCTCTGGGAGGGGCAGGGAGCCTTGGTCTACTGAACGACAATCCCTTCAGGTGCTTCATCAGGTTCTTCTCACCTTTCTTAAAATCAGGGGGAAGAGAAGGGCGACTTTGAACGACAGTAAGAGTTTCGGTCAGACCCAGGCGCCTCACCTCCCCTTTTCTCCAAATGAAGGTAGCAAGAGCTGCAAGGCAGACAGACGAACTGTTAGGACACTTTAAAAGAAAAAAGAGTAAGAAAGAATCATCAACACTCCTGAACTACCTTCATCTAGACCCAGATTCATGCCCAACCGGGTCAGGTACTTATCAGTCGCAATGAGCTCCGCATGGGGGAGCCATAATGTAGGGCCATATACCCCATACTTATCAGTGTGAGCAGCAAAATAGTCCGTCAATTCCTTGTCTTTCTCGCTCAGCTTCACCTCCAAGGCTTTTCCACCCACACCAGGGTGATACTTGTGGACATGACATAGGTCCACCCCGACGCGGCCACGCACGGGTTTGGGTAGGCGAATGAATCTCCATATGAAACGGATCGAATTGAAATTTAGGTCTATGTGGAGTCGCCACCGAATTTTGTGGTTATTCGGAACCATTCGAGCCCACTCTATGTCGTAGTGGTCCGTATACAAAATACGGCCCATTTCCGATGTCAGAGTTTATTGGGCTCGTCCCTTTGCATTTGATACCAATACCGACGTTATCGGATATTGTGTATTGAATGACTCTCGTGCGCCAACGGTTTCGGGCATCCGGAAACCGAGGTTCTGAGTAAGGGGTGAGGGTACGTGTTGGGAAGCCCACAAAGGACACCCAACCCCGCCCGCACATTAGCGGCCTCTACTAAGAACTCGAATGACTTACAATACGCGCGTTAGTAAAACGGAAAAAGATGCTTATGCAAACATTGTTTTCCTAAGCATGTGAATTAAAATTGAAAAGGGTTTCTAAGTCAATTTAATGCAATTAATTCTACGTCAAAGTGGAATTTAGCATGCGGGTTCATTTAGTACAATAAACGAACAAGAATTAAATTGACAAAAGAAACGAGCAAACGGTTAGTAACGGTAAATCGATATTAACGGTTTGTGCAAATAATGAATTGAATTGAAGGATGCAAATATGAGGATGCACGGTTTGAAAAGATAGTATACACGTGATTAATTATGCACGTGTTGACCTAAGTCGTAAAATACTATCGAGTTTTGAAAAAAAGGATAATGTACGACTCGTGTTTGAGTCGTTATGAGGTCACTCGATCGAGTAGTCGATTGACTCGATCGAGTAGGTCCTGAGAAGGTGTTTCTGTTTCGTGTTATAGACCATACTCGGCCGAGTTATTGACCAACTCGGTCGAGTACACGGCCACTCGACCGAGTCACTGTGAGACTCGACCGAGTGGGTGTCGTGACAGACTTTCTGGTTCGATTTTGGGGTGCCACTCGACCGAGTGGGTTAGGCACTCGGTCGAGTGCCCCCTGTACGAATGGTAATTCGTTTGTAATTTTGATGTTGATTTTGAAATTGCTTTTGATTTTTGGGAGTTTGACGATTTTACCGAATCGGACGTAAATATTGCACAATTTACGCTCGACGTGGTTTTTTATGTAAATCGCAAATTTTGTTGAACCGAGTATAAATATTGTTGAATTTATGCTCGACCCTAGCCTTGAATACTCGTTGTATCCCATATTCGATTATTTGAATCGATATGGAATATTAGAGTGAAATAGAAAATAAATAAATTGATTTTAGTCGTTTTGAATTAATTATTGCGATATGAACAAATCACATTAATTGATTCATATGACTTGATTACTAGATTCGATATCCAATTATGGGATTAGTATCGAATCTGAAATCGACGCTTTATTTGAATAAATAAATAAAAAGAACTTGATTCCCTCTACTTCTCCGACATCGGAATAAATCCCTAGGGATTGTGATGTCGGATCCGTGTCAACGGGTTTCGACCCTTATTGAAATACGATGTTGGTTTTTGAAAATCGATGCGAAACGCGAATAACAATGATGATACAAACGATATGAGAATTATTGTTGAAGTTGACCTATCTCAATAATCGAGTAATCGGGATATCGAAACAAGCGACCGTCAACTCGTGTGCAGTACACTTGTATATTCGGATTTCCTTATTCCAATATCACTCATACTCGACACAAATTGATAGGCATTTTAGTGCTTTGATACTAGTTATTATTGATATTAACGATGCGATCGAAATAAATGAAAAAGAAAACGCGACCCGTAAAAAAAAAGATACGACTCGAGAAGGAGGAAGAAAGGAGAAGAAGCGAGGTTTTGACACCCTCAACCTACATGTTCTTGTCTCGGTGCGGACTCGTAACCGTGGCTATAACACAAGAGTCTTCGAGGTTTATGGAGGTCGAGTTATGGTGGCTCGGGTTGTTGATTCCTAAACTAGGTTTAGGGTTTTTTGCTAATGAATCGCTTAGGATTTGCTTAAGGTTTGTAGAGGACGTAGTATGTGTGTATGAGGTTGCTCTAGGGTTTTTTTTTGAAAGTTGTGTCAAGGTCTTGAAGAGGGGTGCATGAGGGTTGCTTATATAGGAAAAGCTAGGGTTCCGGTTTAGGGTTACTCGACCGAGTAGGCAGCTGACTCGGTCGAGTAGGCTTGTGCGTCAGCCGTTGGGCTTGAATAAGGGCCCACTCGATCGAGTGGGTGAGGCACTCGATCGAGTGGCCCAGCTGGGTCGCGCGGGTCACTAGCTTGGACCTTGACCATGGATATTTGATGAGATTGAATTTGAATTGGGCTTTTGATGTTTGAGGGGTTGTTTTGTGTGTCTCGGAAACGACTTTGACCAGGATTGACCCAATCGTGAAAAGTCGGTTTTAATTCCGGTGTCGGTTTCGGCCCAAATTAGCCTTATTTGATAGGAAACGGCCCGCTGGGCCTGGATTTGAGGTTGATTTTGTGATATTTGTACTCCGTAAGTGTGTTAGCCAGCGATTAATGGATTTGAGCCCGTATCCGAGCGCACAGAAGCATGTTAGCGTCCGATCATCATCGGGTGTTTTTTGGGAAACTATCATAGACACCTGGCAGTCAAAATGCGGGTGTCTACAATACTCCTCGGGGGTCTCTAGTCGGGTGTGGACATGATTCCTAAAATGACGGGGAATCCTCCACCCATGGATGCCATGCACATAAAGGAAGTTGTTCTTCCAGTCTCTCAAACTATCCATGGCTGGCCACACCAAAGAATGTCCCTTCTGCCTCAAAAGGGACCAGTACCCAGGGGAGCCCACGCTCCCAGAAGAAACCATTTGCAGGCCAACCATAAACCTCAGGGCATCAATGGAAGGCTCGGTGCGGTGGAACAGGCAAGTCCAGACATATGAGATCAATGACCTGACAGCTGTGGCTGTCAGCTGGGCGATGGCCACATTCATGCGCCTGAAAATCTCTTCCAGGGAAGGATGGAGGGGAAAGCGAAGGCCAAACTCCAGGCACTTATGGTAAACCGCTATGCACCCGTCAGGAGGGTTGCACACGGTATCTTTTTCACCGGGGACAACGATTGTGTACCCCTCCCCGAAGTTGTAAAACCGCTCAATCACACCGGCGGCGTTTTTTGCAAGGATCAAGTCCCGATTTTTCGGGTCAGGATAAGTACTCAAGGGAATACGGTATTTGACTTTGTCTAAATAGAAAACCCTACCCTTTTCCCGACGAATGAGGGGGCCAGAGGTTCTAGAAGGGTCAATTTCCAACGCCTCGTCATCCGAGTCAATGGCGTCAAACGAAGGGGGGTCAGGAGAGTTACCACCTCCGCTGCCCGCCGAATCTTCTTCCTCAAAACCAACCTCCCTAAAGGAGGAGGCAAAATTCACCCTACTTTCTTCCCCTTTGTCAGTGAAGGGTAGGATCCGCCCACGGGTTCTAGACATTATAACTCTAATGGAAGCGGAAAACAAGAAATCAAAAAGAAAAAGCGAGAAATGGAAGACAAAGGTCTAACCTAAGATCGCCTGCCGGTACGGTGAAAGCCTGAAGAAGAAATCTCCCAGAGAAATGGGGTGCAAAGTGGGATATAAGTCGTCAACACCCAAGGGTTTTGCAGGAAAAGAGAATAGGAAGATTTCAAGAGAGAAGAAAGATTGAAGAAGGAAAAAGAGGAAGAATGGGTGACTGATTACTTTTATAAGGAGAAGGGCATACAAAGAGTCGCCAAAACCTCAGGAGTCCTCCCACAGACTACTGTCCACGCGTCACTTCCTCAGAAGTCAGCCCAGTGTAGTTTCCCAAGAATAGCCTCGAAGGGACCAAAGGGTGTCAAAGGATTGATCACCCTATGACGTCCCCTCTTCACTTCAAACAAAAAGTAATAAACAAATATTAAAAATACAACACACAAACGCATTGCCTGAACTCCATTTCATTAAACCTTAAAAGGAAAAATTACATTCAGTGCCAAACAAGAAAAGAAAATATACGAGGGCCCAGAAATTCCGGCCTAACAAGCAGACGCCCTGCCACGCAGGCCTAATCATCATCCAAGTCAGGGGAAGGGTCCCCAGGGCTGTCTGGGGCCCCAAAATCTGAACCCCAGTCCCAGTCTGGGGAGTCTTTGAAAGGATCATCAGGGATCCCATCCTCATCCCTGTCACTCAAACAACCAAGACCCTCGCTGTCGTCGGAATCTCGGCTGTTATCCTCCCAGTCCCTGCCAAAGGGAACGGCCTGGGATTCGTCGCAGGTGCGACAACCTGTCCTCTTCACATGCGAGGAGGGGCCTGACGCCAAGGAGGAGTCAGTATCAGAGAAGTTAGGGTCAAATTGCTCAGGGTGCAGCCACGGAAAGCATTCGTGGCATCCCCTGTCAAAGCAACCCCCTCCCTGGGGGCAACGCCTGAATCTAGGAGCAGCGGGGGGTAGAGACCTCCTGAGACGCTTGCTCAACCTAGTAGAAATTTTCTTGCCCTTCCGACGGGAATGAAGCCGTGAACGACGGCTACGATGGACAGCTCGATAAGCAGCTCGAGCGTACCGAAGTCTCCAAAACCCTCTAAAAGTGAAAGTAACATGTCGAACTCCACGGCGAGTCACGAATTTTTTAATCCAAACCATGATTAAGACAAAGAAAGAAAGGAAAGTTGGAAATGGATCGTGAAAATGATGAAGGAAGATACAATTTATACAAAGAGCAGAAGCAGGGCATTAATGGTGCTCCAACCACCTCTGCAAAGAGGAGAGCCAATCATCAAACTAACACACTATTCGAAAACCCACTTTGCAAAGAGGAATAATCATGAAAGAAGACGTTTAAACTCTCTGCATACCCAGAGAAGTTAAAGCTCGTTCCCTCGGGAACATGCGACGCATTTAATGCAAGAGTGTCCAAGGAGTCAGCCTCCCTCCGTCCCGAAACGAGATGTCGCCTGCCGAGTAGGAGCCCCGCTTCCCCTCAGCCGGCGAGGGCCAATTGATGGAGGTCGGTAGTCAGCCTCGAGTCGCCTGCCAGTCAGGCCCAGGGTGCTCGATCTAAGAATAGGAGACCTGCCCAGCAGACCTCCCAACAATATCGTCAAAACCCCCAAATAGGTGGCCTTAGACATTTGGCTGCCTGGCATGGTCTTGCCGCCTGTCAAGCAGGCGGCAACCAAGCTCCCTGCCTGCTTCCAGGGCACTCCCGCCCAAGCAGGACCAAGGGAAGAATCGGGGACCCATCCGTCATTTTGCCTAAAGGTAAGGGGAAGTGAGTGGACATGGTGAGTCCACGTGTCACACAAGCATCCACCCATTTCCCTCTCTTATTTTCTCTCTTCCTCTCTCTTGTGGGAAGGTATAAATACTTTCCCATTTCCCACATGAGAGGGGTTGGATTTTCTCTCTCTAGACTCTCACTCCTAAAAACGCCACCTAGTTCCTCACGAGCTAGGTTCATTAAGGCATTTCACGGACTAACTTAGGCATCGGAGAGGGTTTCCTCGGACAACCTCCGAGGCCCTGTGCGTTCATTGTGCAGGGAGCAGGCCAACTCCGCCGGGAAGGTCCGACCAAGGGAGCGAGACAAAGGAGAGGTTTAGGGAAATCAGACGATCAATTGTTCACTAGCAATCCGATTATACAACCCGGATCCATAGCCGGGTTAATTGTTTCCGCGACCGGAACAAGTACATTATTTGGTGACCTTCAATAATTGGTCGGACACGTTTGAAACAGTCAAATCTTCAAATACTTACTTTCAGTGTGACAACGTTATACTTTAATCCTCAAGTGTCACCCAAAACATCATATATCCCAAATATCGTACAATTTCTTTTAAAATAGTAAATCTTTTAAATGGAGTTTTAAATATAATAATAATAATAATAATAATAATAATAATAAAATATTATTTTAAAATTTATAGTTTCTGAAAAATATAAAAGTTTATGAAAAATACAAATTAAGTCGTACGTAATCGATTTACAAAATTTTAACGTAAAAATCATTTTTTAAATATTTTTAAATATCGTGTAAATGTTTCGGAATAAAATAAGTCCATTTATTTTAGAAAATGAATTTTATAAATTTCTAAATATATAACAATAATAATTAAAGTATTATTAAAATAAAATATTCATATGTTACTAATTTCTCTATTATAATATATAAACAAATGTAAAAATACTAAATTAAATATGACCATATAATTATATAAAATATCAAGACATAGAATAAACATACATAGCAAATAGAAGTAAATAAATAAAATACAATGAAAATTATATAAGTAAATTTTATTAATTTAAGTTCTTTTATTCATTTTCTCAATTTTTCATATAAACAGAATGTAAATGTGGTAAGTAAATAAATTAAACAGGTGATAATTTAGTCAAGTTAAATTTAGTCATAATATAATATATAACACAAATAAAATATCACGTAACATTTTTATATATACAAGTAATTTAGTGATACAAATAAGCCTAAATATTTAAATAAGCAATTTATTAAACTACTAACATAATATACTTATATATAAGAAATGTTGTTAGAAGAAAAGTTTGGTTACCTCAACTATTACGGGATATTTAATAACGTTATTAAGAATTAAAGATCGTTTGGGTCAATAATACGTCTACGTAAGAAAAGACTTTTTCGGTCGAAATGATTTGACCCAAATATGGTACTAGAAATGTTATTCCGCCAAATATTGAGCAGCTCCTCATTCTCGATGCTCCAATTATAGAAAAGGACTAGGGAGTAAATATAGTACGGAGTATATACCACTACAAGAATAAACGGATTTACCAACCGACATAATCGGTCGGTAAAGGTTCAAATCGGTCTAATAGGTCATACCGACCGTTTTAAAAGCAAATTCGACCGTCAAAAATCGGTCGATAACTATAGTCGGTAATTGTATTTACCGACCGATTTTAGCAGTCGCTAATTACCGACCGTTTTTCCAGTCGGTATATTCTATATCAGTCGGTAATTACCGACTGTTTGATCGGTCTGTAATGTAAAAAATCAGTCGCTAAAAATGAATGATCGGTCGGTAAAAATGAAAGTGCGGTCGGTGAATTCTGGGAAAACCATCCATTGTATTTGCATTTTTGCCACCTGGAGGCTTATGAATTATGTTCCACATGCAAACAAATAAACAATTACTACTATAAAAAGGAGTACACATGTCAATAAAATCACACTTCTTTAATTTATATCCAAATAACAAACCATTTAAATTAGACTCCATCCAAAGGATAAAATATCAATTACATACAATATCCAAGCAAAGGTCCTCATTACAGTATCTTAATGTAAAAAAAGTATCTAATCGTTTGCTCAATGCGAATTGACTCATCTCTAAACAACGGGAGTGCTTTAACTATCTAGATGCATATCAAGTCATTGATCGACTTTGTCCTTGGTGTTCATCACAATCGAAAGCGTCCCTCATTCACTCATGATTGGATCATAAAGTATGTGTTGTTCCTCAACCGTAGCAAAAACCTATAACCACAAAATATGTATTAGATTGACAACATCGTTAAATTGTTCTCATAATTCTCAAGTCAAGTTGAGTTTGGATAATCATACATTACTTCAGTTTTAATCTCTAAACATCTTGATAATCAAATATTATGGAACATCATATATCTTGAAGAAGAAAATACCTTGATAATATCAAATGGGACGGAAACCATAAACTAATATGCTTCTTGATAACAAATGTTGCATCACCTGATATTTTTTTGAACAATAAGTTCATCAGAATGTGTTTTTAAAAATGAATATCTTTGATGTTGAATCGCTCTGAGACAATACAAAAATATATATGCACATGCTCATGAGTCAAGAAGAAAATTACAAAAGGATGCTAGAAAACAGACAAATCTAATAGTTTATACTCGTATTTCATTTGTTTCCTTGTCTACCCTCTTCTATTCCCCTAAACATGGAAAAAAAGAATTTACTACTTTGAAGCTTCGATAACTGTCACAAATAAGCCCTAAAGTATCCTTCATGGATTTAAGCCATTTATCACTTAGAATTTTTTTATATAAGAAATTATTAAGTTCTCAAAATATTAACATAATCAAACTATAAGAAGCTATGAATTCAAGCCTACAAAAAGGGACTTACGAGTTACGACTTCAAAAACTCCAGTTATCGACACACAATCAAACCTTGAAGTATCCAATGTTCAATGTTCGAAAAGGCATACAAAAAAGCAATCATGGATCAAACAAGCATAAATATCCCTAATGTCAATATCTTTCTACAATCAAGTAACTAAATCACACCAAAAATCATCCAGACTTAAGTCATGTCCAATTTATTTTAAAAAAATTGAAAAACGCACTTCAAAATTTTTACTAACAATTCACAACACACCATATACCCAACTAACGAACACACCCTAGTACCTTGAGAAGTAAAAAAAAAGGACGGAATTTGAGTGAGCAAGGACACCATATTTAACTTGAAACCACACTCAAGGAGACAAACAACACCATCATCGCATCCTAACAGCTGGAGTATTTACTTCTTTCACTCACAAAAGATGTTTATCTTCTCCCTTATTTGTTCGGCACTTTGGCATTAATGAGTTTATGCATGATGTTAAAAAACATAATTGAAGGATTAATTAAGATAATATGACGACAATGAGGTTTACAGTAGAAGTTTTCCAGAAAAATAATACCTCAAAACAATCAAATAACAAAAAAAACCAATTAATTAGGGAAACTAATGGATATAGATCGGAATTTCTTACAAAAGGTGGACATATGTTTGGAGACTCTATAGTCTATAGATTGTATCCTTCAGCAAGTAGTACTTGTACGATTCTAAGCACGAGACAAAAGCACGCTGTAAAAGCAAACTCTCTAACCTAAGCATGTTACCATCTGCTCATATCCCTTCCTTCATATTCATGTAATTATTTTTCCTACTTTAGTCTACTACATACAAGAAACTCATATTATTGTTTAAGAGAACAAAATCACAATTGTTTATCCTTTCATTCTAAACCATTAACTACCTTAAATGGTAAGTAAGTTACCCTAACATCTAATTATATCAATTTATCAGCTGCAACATGAATTAGTATATGAATAACAACAACAATAAAACTAATTTAACCCTAACTTAAACAAATAATCAACAAATTTCATCTAATACAAACAATTTAAGTAAATTAACCTAATCTAACATCAATTCATCAAATACAACAGCAATTGTTGTGTATACAACAATAATAAAGGAATATAAACAAAATAAAACAACAAAATCAACTATAAATCAAACCTTAATCAATTTGGGGATTTTTAGAAAAAAATCAAAAGAGGGGAGTAAGAGTGGCGGCACCGGCGGAGGAGGACGACGGTCGTCAGGTATCGGGTCCGGCGGACGAGTTTCGGTCGGCGGCCGACATGAGATTCGCGGGCATTTGGTCGCGCGGGTGAGGGTATGTTGGGGGTTGGTTTTTTTTTCTATTGAAGTAGTGAAGTCTAATTGTGGGAAGGCAGTTTATTAAAAAAATTACCAACCGACCTGACAACGGTCGGTATTAAGCCCAAATCGGTCGGTAATCCCATGAAATACCGACTGATTGAATGTGTTTCTGACTGAAGACGTATCAGTCGGTAAATTACCGACTACAAGATTTTCACCGACAGTAATCAGTCGGTAACTTGTTTTACCGACTAAATTTATTTCGGTCGGTATTTTCCGGTTGCTAAACACCGCTTTTCTTGTAGTGTACTAAGTAGAAGTAGTACGTAATATAGTAAATATGTAAGTAGTATTAGTAAGTATGTAGATTAGTACGTATAGTAAATATGTAAGTAGTATTAGTAAGTATGTAGATTAGTACGTAGAATATATAGAAGATGAGGAGTAGTATAATTAGTAAGTAGGAATTTGTATTAGTACTAAGTGTAGTAGTACTAGGAGTAGTATTTATAGTGATAGTACGTAGTAGTAGTGGTGGTAATAGGATAGAGTGTAGGGAGTAGTTTAGGGTTGATATGTGTAGGTTTGTAGAGGTCTTTTAGAAACTAGTTAGTCTTCTGTGAGACGGTCTCACAATACGATTATTGTGAGACCTCTCACATAGGAGTATTTCATTATTTTAATAACTTCCTCCCAAGTGAGAGGTCTCACAATAATCGTATCGTGAGACTGTCTCATATGAGAATTTGTGTTTAGAAATAGGTTAGAAGGTGTAGCTTTAGAGAAACAATAGCTAGGATGAGTAGGAGCATGCATGAAATTGACGTGGGAGTCAATTAAAAATCCAACCCTTCCGAGTTTCGGTTCGTTTCTCGTACAAACGTCTTTTTTTTTCCTTAAAAAGTTGAAATATAAGATTACGGAATTAAAATAATAGAAAATGTAAAATTTATTTTTAAAAATGAATTTGTGAGACGGTAAGTAAAATAGACGGTAAATAGTAATTTGGGACAAAAGTTATAAGAAATTTTTATTTTAAGAATTCAATAAATAATTTCTAACTTTTTTACAAGACTTGAAAACATCAAAACGACAGGTCAATATTAAAAATATTTTTGAGTTTTAAACTTTATTTAACGAAAGATAAAAATTTTAATGATTCGATAAATAAATTTTCACGTTTTTAATACGGAATAATTTTTAATTTAACGAAAATAAAATATTTTATTTACGAAAATAAATTTTCAAACGTTAAACTTGATTTAAATAAATGTTTAAAATTTTAACACTATTTGAAAAATATGGGGTTTTACAATTACCATGACCGGGAAGGTCAGCAATTTAATCTTTGAGAGCCAAAGGTGTCGATTTTTTTCTTTGACCACGGCCCAAGGAAGTCAACTCATTAGAAGAGACATTAGAAGGGGCATTAGTTTCTGGCGGCCCAATTTCTTCATGGAGATCAAGGTGTAGGTCTGAACTAGGAGTAATATTAGGCCCAATTGAGAAATCAGGCCTAGAGTCAGACATGGACCCAGAAGAAGCACTAGACACATCATTTTGTGTATTGGGTTGTGTAGTACTGACCGGACCACTAGGAGATAAATAATCATCATCCCCATATGAAAATAGATCAGGCCCAACCAAAGGTAATTCTTCAGGGGTACGTGTATTAGCAGTTTTCGGGTCAGCATACGGAAAGCTAGTTTCGTAAAATTTTACGTCACGAGACACAAAAAATTCTTCCTGTTCAAGATCGTAAACATACCATCCTTTTTTCCCGTACGGGTAACCGACAAAAACACATTTACGTGAGCGACTAGCAAATTTATCTCCCTTGGCTCGTTGATTGTGAGCAAAACACAAACAACCAAAGACACGCAATTCGCTGAAGGATGGTGGAGTGTCCATTAATTTTTCGTATGGCGTGAGTCCATTGAGTAAAGTTGACGGGGTACGATTAATTAAATGGGTTGTAGCAAGGGCACACTCACCCCAAAAAGCGATTGGTAGACCCGCATGGAACCGGAGAGCTCGAGCGACATTTAAAATGTGTTGATGTTTGCGCTCGACCCTCCCATTCTGTTGCGGGGTGCCAACACATGATGTTTGGAAAATCACCCCATGCTCTTGAAAATATGTCTTTAGACAGTTAAATTCTGTCCCATTATCACTGCGGACAACTTTGATAGTGGTGGAAAATTGGTTGGCAATCATGGCAATGAATAACATAAATTTGACAAATACTTATGTCTTATCCTTTAACATATAAATCCAAACGGCTCGAGAAAAATCATCCACCATTGTTAAAAAATAACGACCACCACAATGAGCCGGTGGATCATAGGGACCCCACAAATCACAGTGTACGAGTACAAACGGAAAAGAGCTATGACTAGCACTAGAAGGGAAGTTATCCCGTATATGTTTGACTCGATGACAAACTTCACATGGTGACGGTAAGCTAGTTTTATTAGTAGAACTAACAAAGGGAAGAAGTTTTACAACTTTCTCAGACGGATGACCAGGCGGTGATGCCACAGGACAGCGGAGGAGTCAATAGCGACATAATTAGCTGTAACACCCGAATCATCGCGACGAAGGTAATAGAGCCCATCTAGACGGTCACCCAAGCCAATCACCACTCTCGAAGGTAAGACCTGTATAGTACAAAGCAAGAAATTAGTGATAAATTCACAATGAAGAGAATCACTAACCTGAGAGGCAGATATAAGATTGCATTTTAATCGAGGAATGTAAAAGACTTTATCAAGAGTAAGAGAGGGCGTCAAAACCACACGTCCAACACGAGAGGCAAAAACAGTTTTCTCGTCAGGTAATCCGACGGGGCAAGATGGCCCATCATATGGATCAATAGGCATAGCAATATCTCCGGTGACATGGTGAGAACAACCCGTATCAATGATCCACTTACCCGCATGAGTGTGAGAAGTTGAGCTATATATATTTATAAGGGCACTTGGAATGTCATTTGTAACATTGATGGCATGCACAGCAGCATTCAAATTTGTATTCAAGTGTGCTTGCCCGTTAGACACACCTGATACGTTTTCTCCTGTAACAGCAGCAGCAACGGTACGACTATTACCAGGGTTCGGACTAGAGGTGGCACTTAGTCGTGCTGGGCCGGGCTTCGTGCCTGGGTGGGCCGGCCCGGTCGTGCCTAGACCCGGGCTCGTGCCGTGCCCGGCACGGAGCTCCGGCCAACCTTGCCGCCGAGGCACAGCCCAAGGCACGGGCCCGGTCGTGCCGTGCTCGGGCCGGGTCTCGTGCCCGGTCGTGCCAAACCCGTCGTGCTAGTTTCGTGCTCGTGCCCGTGCTTCGATTTTCGTGCCGGTTTTCGGGTCGTGCCTCGATCTATTTCATATTTAATACTAATTGTATTAAAATTACAATATTTATAACTAATACTATTAGTTTTAAAACTAATATTTTTTTAGATTAGTAATTTTTATAGCTAATATTTTTTTTAATATATATATATAGGTTTTATTATAAGATTAGTAATAATTTGTAATAAGTTATATTATACGAGTATTTTATATATATTAGAATTTAGAAATGTAGAGTATTGAGATTTAAGAAGATTAGTAAGAATGATTAGTAATTTAGTAGATTAGAAGAAGAGTAGAATGGTTTGTGTGAATTGAAGATGGATGAATGTGTGTATTTATAAGAAAAAAATGGAAAAAAAAAAAAGAAGAGGAAGAGACGTTGGACTGTTGGAGCTTTGGAGGCAGCAGAGCAGCATAAGGTATCGTGCCTGGCCGGGCCGGACCGTGCCTCGGGCCCGCCGTGCTCGGGCCGGTCGTGCCTGGTCGGGCCAGCCCGCGTGCCTGTCCGCGGGCCTGCAGTGGGCCGGACCGTGTCGGGCCCATCGTGCCCGTGCCTGGCACGGGCTTTTCGCCCACTTCGTCGCCGCGGCCCGACCCGAGGCCCGACGGGCCGTGCCCGTGCCAGGCCCGATTTCGCACTCGTGCCGGGCCGTTCGTGCCAACTTTCGTGCCGGACCGGGCCGGCGGCGGCGGCCCGGCCCGAACTGCCACCTCTAGTTCGGACCACTACTTTGACCACCACCAGTTGGCCGTTTCTTACCCTTCAATTCGTACCACCAGTCTGGTGTGCCACCCAATAAATCGAAACACATCGATCGATCATGCCTAGACTTGGTACAATGAGTGCATTTTAGATTTCGCTTCTCTGCTTTTATGAGAAACGGAGTAAAACGAGTTGACTGGGACACGGGAGCATGTCGAAGTGCGAACCCAGCCACCTCGACACGCGCGCTATCCTTTCCCGTGTCAATAACCCGTACTCGTTCCTCCTGAGTAATGGCCTGAAAAGCTCGGTTAAGGGTCGGAAGTGGTTCCTGCGATAACAAAACAGAACGTATAGACCTGTATGTTCTGGGGAGTAACCCGAGAAGAAACTGATGAAAACGGTCGTTCTCACGACGGGTAATATGTTTCTTCCCTACATCACAATCACACTTGTTACAGGTACATGTAATAATGGGTTCATGTTTGTCTAATTCTTCCCATAACGTACTAAGTTTTCCGTAATAAACTGCCACGCACAGTCATACCTTCAAGTTGCTTGCAAGTGTTCAAGTCTGACTTAAGTTGCTGAATACGAGGGCCATTAGTGACACTGAATCTCTCTTGTAGATCGATCCATAGATGGTGAGCATTATCATAATTAGGAAGAAGTTCCTGCACCTCACTAACAATCGTGTTCATTAGCCACGAGACCAACATACAGTGCACCGTCTCCCAATCATCTTGGGTGTATGGCTTGATAGAGGCCTTAATTGTTCCGTCAAGGAAACCAAACTTGCGACGGGACCGAAGAGACACACGCACGGCATGAGCCCATGCGTCATAATTGTCAAGTTTTAAGCGTATAGGTGTAATGTAATCTCCGGGACGGTCCTGAGGACCAAGATAGAAAGGAGAGGAAGGGTCTGCCTTGATGGTTTCATTCTTCTCATCTCCGCCTGCCATTGCGGCTGAGTAGTTAGCTAATACTAGGGTTTATTTTCTAAGTTTATTTAGTTTGATAAAGACTCTGATACCATATCAATAATATGGTAATCATTCTGTGTATTTTATTAGATATCACAATAGGTATATATATAGTTACAATAGTAGGCCATATTAGGCTAAGCCCAATATCAATAATCTAAATATCTCTTAGATTAACAATGGTGACTTATAGATTTATAGTTGTTATAGCTCGTTATCGTTAGAAACAAATCTAGTTCTACCATTTTCCCTGGCAAATTAAGTGTATATAACCATTTTGTAGGTTTAATATGGCAACCACTTAACTTGTGCAGGGAAGAGTAAGACATCAGCAACTAAGGTGATCGCTATTGTTGTACCTGCGACCATTTTGTCGTTAGCACTTCTTGCCGTAACCCTCTATTGCGTCATTGCAAAACCAAAGAAGAAGGATAATGCTCCCGTGGACGAGGCTGGTAAGACTTCTCCACAAATTAAATACAATGTTTTTTCTCTCTCTTATCGTTACATTAATCATTGACGGGATTCGAACTATCGTTAGACATTAGTATAGTTTAGCAAAATAAACTCTTAAGTCTTCCTAAATAATGATTTTGGGAGTGCTTCGAGATTTTTTTTTGTGTACGTGTAGACAATCTAGTTGGACAGAGGGAGTACTAGCTTTAATTGTTCAGTTATTACAAGCTTTTCCATAACATTGCACTGTATTTGATTGCTTAATCATAGTTTTCCCGTTTGCCAAATTAAAGTTGGTACAGGTGAGGATTTCACGACCATCGACTCCTTGCAATATGATTTGGCAGCCCTTAGGTTGGCGACGAATAACTTTTCGAGTGAGAATAAGTTGGGCGAAGGAGGATTTGGTAGTGTCTACAAGGTATTCATTCTATGTTTAAAATTATTAGTCGAAAGATGTTAATTTCATGACGCATTGTAACGACTGAGAATCATTCATGTTATTATAGGGTGTACTAACAAGTGGAGAGGTCGTGGCCGTGAAAAGATTGTCCGTAACCTCGGGTCAAGGTGCAACTGAATTCAGAAATGAATTGTTATTATTAGCTAAGCTTCAACACCGGAATTTGGCTAGGATATTAGGGTTCTGCTTGTCTGGAGACGAGAAACTACTCGTGTATGAGTTTGCGCCTAACAAAAGCCTCGACAATTTGCTATTCGGTACAGTATTCCGACATTCCGTTAACCTTTTTTTCCTGTGAATTATGTAGCATGCATGCCCAGTCCATTAATAACTTGATGTAGATTATACAGAGTACTCTATACTAATTATAATTATGCGATTCTTTATGTTTTGAAGATCCTATAACACAAGAACGAATGAACTGGGGAGTAAGGTATAACATCATACAAGGAATAGCGAGAGGAATGCTTTATCTTCACCAAGATTCCCGCCTCAGAATTATACATAGGGATTTGAAGGCTAGCAACGTACTATTGGATGCAAATATGAATCCCAAGATTTCGGATTTTGGCATGGCAAGAATCTTTGGTGGTGATCAAACCCAAAGCAACACCAGCAGAGTTGTTGGCACATTGTGAGTATTACATATTACAAGTACTTAGTGTTCATTACAAATCTAATTACATACATTTGCATCTTGTCACGTTCAAATTCAAACTTTTTCGATCTAATGGGTGTTGTTACCTAAGAATCACCATTGATGAACACTAGAAGCTTGAAGAAAGCAAAGCTAAATATAAGAGTTTCTTTATTATCAAAATGAGGAAAAACAAATCGGTTATTACAAGATGTATAAGTGTGCATATATACAAGATAAGGATGAATAACAGCCACACAATCACGATGAATAACAACCACACAATAATTAGTCCTAACAAACTCGTAACCGATTTTATCCGGGTTTATTAGGTTGATGAGGATCTATATCTCCAACACCCCCCCTCAAGTTGGAGGTGATAACACCCAACTTGTGGAGCAGCTTATGATGTTGAGAACCGGGAAGCGCCTTTGTTAGGAGATCAGCAGGCTGTTCCAAAGTAGAAATGTACTGAAGTTGAATGAGGCCAGCAAGGAGTTTCTCACGCACAAAATGACAATCGAGGTCGATGTGTTTCGTGCGTTCGTGAAATACCGGGTTCCTTGCAATGTGGATAGCAGCCTGGCTATCACAACGAACTGGGACAGGCAGAATATCGGGGACATCAAGCTCAGCTAAGAGGCGAGTCAACCAGGCTAGTTCAGCAGTGAGACGACGTAAAGATCGATATTCTGCCTCAGCAGATGAAAGGGAAACAGTATGTTGCTTCTTGGATTTCCAAGAAACCAAACTGCCACCAAAGAGAATAACGAAACCACTGACTGATTTTCTGGAGTGAGAACAAGCGGCCCAGTCGGAGTCGCAAAAACCTTGTAGGGAAAAGACGGAGGAGTTATTGAGGAGGATACCCTGTGATGGAGCATTAGAAAGATAGCGAAGTACATGGGTGGCAGCAGTCCAATGAGGCAGCCTTGGCTCAGCAAGAAATTGACTTAAGTGTTGGACGGCAAATGTAATGTCAGGCCGTGTGTTGGTCAAGAAATTCATCTTACCAACAAGCTTTCTATACAGAGAGGGGTCTGAAAATAGCTCACCTGTATCTCGGTCAAGCTTGATAGAGGCATCTAGAGGACAAATAACAGGAGAGTCATTAGTGGAGTCAAATTCTTTGAGGAGATCCATGGTGAACTTGTGTTGTGAAATAACCATCCCAGAACTAAGGGGAGTGAATTCCATTCCAAGAAAGTAACGTAGAGAGCCCAGATCTTTGATTTTGAAGGTGGCATCGAGAAATTCTTTTAGAGATTGAATTTCGGAAAGGTCATTTCCTGTGACGAGGATGTCGTCAACATATATGGCAATGAATGTAGTAGAACAAGAATCGGTTTTGGAGAACAAGGAGTAGTCATTGAGGGATTGTATATAACCCCTTTGTTTAAGAGCAAAACTTAGCTTGGCATACCACTGTCGTGAGGCTTGCTTGAGGCCGTATAATGATTTCTGAAGTTTGCATACCAATGACTTATCATGGACATCCAAACCAGGAGGGGGTTTCATGTACACCTCTTCATCAAGGTCTCCATGAAGGAAGGCGTTATTGACATCTAACTGTACCAAAGACCATCCCTTTTTGATAGCAACAGCAACAAGACATCGAATGGTGGTCATCTTGACCACAGGGGAAAACGTTTCAGTGTAATCGACACCCTCTTTCTGGGTAAAACCCTTAACTACTAACCGGGCTTTGTACCGGTCAATGGTACCATCAGATTTTTGCTTTACTTTAAAAACCCATTTACAGCTAATTGCCTTCTTATGAGAGGGAAGAGGCATGAGGGTCCAAGTTTGATTAGCCTCAAGAGCAGTAAACTCGGCAGCAATGGCATCTCGCCACTCAGGATACATAGATGCTTGATCATAAGACACGGGCTCTTGGACAGGGAGCAGTGAACTTGTGTGCAAAACAGAAGTATTGGTCACATTACAACAAATAGAAGAAGGGGAGGAAGAAAAAGGGATACACAAGGAAGTAAGGGTGTGATTACAAAAGGAAGAAGAATGACTACAATGATAGTCGCTTAAGTAAGAAGGAGGTTGTGTAGCTCGGGAAGAACGACGTGGAACAGGAAGGGTTGTATTTGTGGTATCATTAGAAAGAGGCAAAGTATTTGGGGGTTCATCAAGAGGAGGAGAAGCATTTGTGGGATTAGAGATGGTGGGTAAAAAGGTGGACGGAGAGCCAGAAACATATGGGAAGACTGATTCATGAAAAACAACATCACGGGAAATGGCTGTGGTTAGAGTCTCGAGATTGAGGACTTTGTAGGCTTTTTTACCAAATGGGTAACCAAGGAAAACGGCTGGAAAGGCTCGTGGACTAAGTTTATCTCTGCCAGGCTTTTGTGTGGTAACAAAACAAAGACACCCAAAGGTGCGCATATGAGAGAAATCAGGGAATTTATCAAACAAAAGCTCGTAAGGTGATTTTTGGTTAAGTAATTTTGTAGGGATTCTGTTTATGATATAGGTTGAGGTGAGTATGCAATCACCCCAATATTTTTTGGGTAAATTAGACTGAAAAATTAATGCCCTTGAGGTCTCAAGTAAATGTTTGTGTTTGCGCTCAACTACCCCATTTTGTTGTGGGGTATGAACACATGAAGTTTGATGAAGTATTCCTGTGGAGGAAAAATATGAGATGGCAATGTGACTTAGTCCAAGTTCTAGTGCATTGTCTGTCCTTACAGTTTGGACAGTGGCCTTAAATTGGGTGTGCACCATGGATATAAAACTTTGGATAAGGCTAAAAGCATTAGATTTGCAGGACATTAAGTGTGTCCATGTAGTACGAGTATAATCATCCACAATAGTGATGAAGTATTTATGGCCATTGTAAGTTTGTATAGGATAGGGTCCCCACAAATCAACATGAATCAGTTGAAAAGCATAAGTAGAATGAATGGAACTGGTGGGAAAAGAGAAGCGATGTTGTCTTGCTTTGGCACAAATGAGACAAGAAGAAAAATCGGATTCATTTATTGAAGAGTTTGTACAGAATTTGAGTGTTTTAAGCTTGTACAATGGTAAATGACCAAGCCTAGAATGCCAAACATTGACTGAAACAGAAGCATTACAAGCAAGAGAGCTACTAGTAGGAACAAGGCTGGTTGAAAGATATAGGTCCTTGCAAGATCTACCAAGTATCAGTGGGGTCTGAGCTGAAGAGACCTGCACATAGCACAGGTCAGGAGTGAAAAATATGGTGGATTTAAGTTGCTTGGTCAATTTAGCAATGGACAAAAGGTTAAACTTAAAAGAGGGAACGAAAAGCACATTGGGTAAGACAATGCCATGAGTTAAATGGACAGAGCCCACAGAATTTATGGAAAGAATGTGACCATTGAGTAAAGAGATTGAGTAAGGAACAGGAATGGTTTTAAGGTCAAGAAAGAGATTTCTATTTGAGCACATGTGATCACTTGCCCCACTATCCAATATCCATGAATTATTGCAAACATAAAATGTATTAGAGAGGGAGTTACCAGCAAAATTGGCGGAAACCATGGGAATATCAGTATTGAGATTACTGTAAGAAGTAGAATGCTCATTTCTTGGTCCCGGATGATTTGCAGGAACACCAAAAGATGTATCAAAAGTCTGAGAATAACCAGATGTATTCACATCAGCTTGATGAGGTTCTTCTCCTTGTGCAGAATTAGCAAATCGTTGATTATTATAGATTCTTCTCCTGCAATCCCTTATCAGATGACCTGGTTTTTTGCAGTAATTACAGGTCTTGACTTCAGAGGTATTTGCCAGATTACGATTGTCAGGTCTGGGTGAGTTGTAAGAGGCCTGATTCCTGTCCTGATAGTTCCTATAAGAATTAGGAGTATTCTGATCAGCATTCCTCCAATTTCTGCCATCATTTCGGAGATTTCTTGCATGAAAAGAAGCTGCCTCCGTCTGAACTTGAATCTCATTGTGAATTTCGCGTTGTCGCTCCTCCTGAAGTAGATTGTTGTACACATTAGCCATGGATGGAAGAGGTTTCTGCATCAAAATTGTTCCCCGAATTACATTGTATCCATCGTTTAGTCCCATTAGAAACTGAATTACACGCTGATCCTGCTGAAACTTAATGCGTTTCTCAGATGCTCCACAGGAACAATCGCAAGAACAAGGTGGATTGAGTCCCATTGCATCAAGTTCATCCCAAGTAAGCTTGAGTTTGGTGAAATAACTTGAGATGTTATCATTTCCTTGAGAAAAATCGGATAATTGCTTGTGAATTCCATATAATTGTGCACCGTTTGATTGACCGTACCTGTCTTCAAGCTCAACCCAGGCTGTTCTTGCGGAACTCGAATAAAGAATCGATCCTCCGATTTCACTTGATAATGAATTCAAGATCCAAGTGAACACCATATCGTTGTTCTGCTGCCATGTCGTTGTTGAACCTGTGGTATGTTTAGAGATTGTTCCATCAACGTAACCGATTTTGTTTTTCGCGGAGAGAGCAATCTCCATTCCTCTTCGCCAGCCATTGAAACCGAAACCTTCGAACGTACGAGCGACTAGCTTGGTGGAGAGAAGATCAGTGTTGTGTGAATCATTATTTGGAGCCATTGATTTTGTGCAGCGATTTTGCCGAGGTTTTGTTCAGTGATTTGGAAAGAAACAGAGAAAAATTTGCAGAATTGATGGGTAGAGATTGAAAAGAAATGAAAATCAAGCTTAATTTGTTGTGTCAAGCTCTGATACCATGTTGTTACCTAAGAATCACCATTGATGAACACTAGAAGCTTGAAGAAAGCAAAGCTAAATATAAGAGTTTCTTTATTATCAAAATGAGGAAAAACAAATCGGTTATTACAAGATGTATAAGTGTGCATATATACAAGATAAGGATGAATAACAGCCACACAATCACGATGAATAACAACCACACAATAATTAGTCCTAACAAACTCGTAACCGATTTTATCCGGGTTTATTTGACTTGTTTGACTTGGAAAAGTTTTTTCTGTCGTTTGAGTTTTGAGTGCATGTCAATATTTCTAAGTTCTCATGATATATTCCTTCAAATTTTGTTGGAGTGTTAAGCAGATAATTAAAGATGTTGTTTGTTGTTTTAGTGGCTATATGTCTCCGGAATATGTGATGCATGGGCGATTCTCAATGAAATCGGATATGTACAGCTTCGGGGTGCTGATCTTAGAGATTTTAAGTGGCAAGAGAAACAGTTCATTCTATGAATCAGGCTATGCTGAAGATCTTATTAGCTATGTAAGTTCTATATATGAGTATTCATTTTCTAAGTTAATTCTTTCTTGGCTAAATCAAGTCCCAGCAAGGTCGATACATTTATTTACTTCGTCTTAACCATTAGGCTAGAATATCTTCGGTAGTAGTAGTACTAACTACTGAGGTGACAAATAATGTACAGGCTTGGAAATTATGGGAGGAGGGTAAGCCGTTGACGTTGGTGGACCCAATCATACGAGCATCGTGCTCGAGCCAAGAAGTGATGAGATGCATAAACCTTGGGTTGTTGTGTGTCCAAGAGTCAGTCGATGCGAGGCCATCAATAGAGACGGTGGTGCTGTCATTAGACAGCTACTCTGTCACTCTTCCAATACCAAGACAACCGTCTTTCTCAGGCAAGATACCAAGGGAGTCAGAACTTGGGAAGATGATGGTCTCACAGCAATCGTCGTCAGTGGACAACTCGCTACCAGCCTCTGTGAATGATGTTTCCGTGTCTGAAATGGAACCTAGGTAGTACAGTATAGTATATATCGCCGGATGCATATTGATCAGTAAGCACATACTTTTGTCATAAAATCATACGATTATGTACAAACTTACAAAAAATAAAAACTAAAACTAAAACTCGCAATTTGTCCAGTTAGCCTGAATCCCTGAATATGTATATACTCTATATCTGTGTGATCATAAAAAATCCTGGTAAGGGTTAAGTCGTTAAGATCGATTAAATTAAACATCTTCAATATTCCCAAAGTGATTTGAAAAAAAAAATCAATTTATAGTGTAGTATGTTTGTATGTACTTTGTACGGAGTACAAAAAATCTATTTAGTCTATCTCCTACTCCCTCCATTCTACTCCACTCTTCACATTTCTTTTTTTGACACTATTCACACTTGAGAGGAATCTTCGATATTCTCGACAATCTATAAGTGAGAATATAGTCATGTGGGATTTTGTTTGATTCGTCTTTATGACTACATTATAAATATCAAATTTTTATAATTTTTGCTAATGTAAAATGAAAGATATCGCTAATGTAAAACGCGTCTCGACAAATGTGCCAAAATGAATAGTGACAAGTGGAGTTGAATGGAGGGA
Source organism: Agrostemma githago (assembly GCA_958450325.1). Classification (NCBI taxonomy): domain Eukaryota; kingdom Viridiplantae; phylum Streptophyta; class Magnoliopsida; order Caryophyllales; family Caryophyllaceae; genus Agrostemma; species Agrostemma githago. The sequence continues at coordinate 70,875,212 of OY288247.1, read as the reverse complement.
GTATCATTCATCCATTATTCCATTTACATTTTATATATTTCTATAGCGAGTATCCTAGCTAATTAAAAGTAAGTAATACAGTAAATAATCAAAAAAAATGACATATGGAGTAACATTTAGCATACGATTGGGATTTAAAGGGTTGTGGCGCGTGCGACGCCGTTCAAAGATTTCACTGCATGTCTTATGAGTCGTCCTTGTATATATACTCGTACAGAGTATTAATAAGCACAAAAAATAGAGAAATTCTTGCTTGTGACGGCACTATCCGTCGTAACCTTAAGACGGTTCAAGTAATACACCAAATCACATGACAAGATGTAGTAGTATTTCACCCGTTTTAAGGTTTACGACGGATCCTCCATCTTAAGCAAGACCAACCTTAAAAAAATAACTTTTTAAAAAAAAAATCTCCAAAATTCACTCCAACTCCATTACATTGTAGCATTGTGTTGTATATATTTGTCTAAACATGGACGCAAGAAAGTTTCTTAATAATTGAACTTATATTTTATAAATGACAACAAAAAAACGAAATTACTTTTTTCTAACGAGATTTTACTCGATCCTAACGAATTTTTATTAAATTTTCCTATTCTACCCTTTATCATTTACACAAAGATTCAACCAAACTTCTCTTTGTTTACTCCATCAATTTACACAATCAATAACGCTTCCGAATTCGATTATGAGTTCTAATTCAATTGCCGACGTAATTTCGATTACTTATCTACTTAATTATTTGTATATAGTATTATTGAATTTAAAAGGCTTCAATTTTGTTTTATTTTTGTTTTTTGAAATATGATTTTTGTATTATTGTTAATACATACATACATACATACAACAATTAATTGAATTTAAAATTTTCAACTATACATTACACCACTTTTTTTTGAAATGATATTATTACACCACTTAATTATTGGAAAAGTCACTAAATTAAAAGAAAAGAAAGAAAAATAAAAACAAGAAAAATAAGAAGAGAATTTACATTAAAAAGAAAAAAGAAAAAAGAAAAAAGAAACAAATTTAAAAAAATCAGACTTTATTAACTACGTACACCCTATCCCCACCACCCCCAACCACCCAACCACCCACCCAGACCCGACACTCACCCACCCTCCGACCGACCTGACCCACCCACGTGACACAACCACCGACCATCGATCGCCAGCCACCCCGCCACCCTTGAGCCACCTCACCAACCCACCAATCCACCATCCAGATCCAACCCTGACGCAGCCTTAGACTAACCCGACCCACTCATGGGCACGACCATGTCTGCCTAGCCACCTTGAGCCACGTCTCCCCAGCCACCCCGAACAGTTCCAATGTTGAGTGTTTGTGGTGGTTTATGAGAGGGTTTATTTTGGAATTTTTTAGAGAGAGAAGGAAATTAATTTTGGAGATTGTGATAAAATGACGATGGTAATTTAGTAAAATGTCGTTGGATTGAGTAAAAAGTTCGTTAGGAAAAAGCAGAAAGATGATACACTTACACGCGGTGTATGATAATTTCATACCCAACGAACCACATCGCGCCACGTGGATGATTAGGCTAGGGTTAAGTTAGTAATTTTACATCTTTAGTTAATTATTAACCTTGATCTAGTTAAGTCAATTTTAGAAACTTTTGTATTTTGTTTTTATTTTGCATTTTTCGATTTCGTGAAATAATCATATAATATTGTTAATATATTTTTGATTCATTTAAAATGTAAAATTAATTAATATGATTACATTTTATAGTTTTTCAAAATCTTAATTTATTATTATATATATGAATAACAGGTAAATATATTAAAATAAATAATTAATAATTAAAATTTTCGAAAATTTTAAAGTAAATTGATGAAAATTTTATTTAAATTTTTTATACAATTTTTTGGTATATTAATAATTGAAATATTTCCTACATATATATATATAAAGTAATTGTCAAAAAAAAAACGTATATCCAAAAATTTACTTTATAATTTTCAAAAATCTTAATTAAACTTCCAGAATATATTCATGTTTTTTATAATTATAAAATAATTATTATATAAAAATAATTATTATATATATATACGTCCACGTCGTAAAAATATTATACGGAAATATGTAGAAGATGTATAGAAATATACTGTATAATGGATTGGAATGGAATGAAATATTAATTAAGAATATTCCTTATGTGATCACATTGTAATTAATTTGATTTGTTAACTTCTACTTCGTATATATTTACCTTTTATATAGAATAATCATATGTTTAATATGTTTAGTAATCATATTATTTACCTTTTCAAAAAATTTAATATATTTACCTTTTATATATTTACAGAATAATAGATTTAGATTTTAAAAAACTACAAACTGTAATCATATTAATTAATTTTGCATTTTAAATGAAACAAAAATATATTAACAATATTATATAATTATTTCAAGAAAACAAAAATACAAAAAATAAATTACAAAAGTTTCTAAAGTTGACTTAACTTAATTAACTAAAATTGTAAAATTACCAACCTAACCCTCAACTAATCACTCTAGGTTAACAAAAAGTTGACACGTGGCGCGATATAATTCGCTGTGTATGAAATTCTCATACACCGCGTGTAAGTGTAGCCTTTTCGGAAAAAGCACGACTAAAAAAAAAGATCAAGACAATTTCGGGCAATCATATACTCCCTCCGTATTTATATGTTTGTCCACTTTCAATATAATGTTTCATCCATATACAATGTTTAAGTTCAAAAAAACATAGAACTTAGCTTAGAAACTTGTATAAGTTCAGTAAATATATATACAAAAGTTCAACAACTTTGGTTTGGTTTTACAATGCTATTGTACAACTAAATGCTATTGTACAACTAAATGTATAATCCTATTTTCCGGTTGATTGATTACGAGTAATTAAGTTTTTAGAGTGAGTTAGATTCTCAAATGTCTAGCCGGATGGTGTAAGACCTGAAGCTAATCCTTACAAACTTTTAAGTTTTAAATACATGTCCACGAGTACATTATGCCCATCAAAGTCGCCGCATTAGATATTTAATATTTTCTTTATCTCTTTCATATAGTCTATTTGTTGGAACAATAATATAAAAGTTGTATCGAAAATAAGTACGATCACATTAATGTGAATAGAATCATATATATTATTGAGTTATAATATTATATAAACGATAAATAAACTAAAATGAATGTAATACATGAAATAATAAGGGAATGAGCTTATCTGAGAAATGACGGTTGTGGCGTGACAAACCACTGTCCTAAAGTCGAATTTGTCCCGCACACTACACACGCAGGGGCGGCTAAGCCCCAGTTCAGGCGGTGCGAGTGAACTGGGCCTCCAAAATTTGAGCCCAAAATCAGTAGAAGTCACACTTGTTATGCATAGGGTCTCCATAAAAATAAAACAGAAAAATGCATTAACTATTTATTAATTGCAGTCTTATCTTTCTCCTCCCCTTTCTCTTTCTTTTTCCCTAGATTCCCAAGTCTTAGTACTCCGTGATTAAATCTTGGATAAATCTTCAATATTGCTGTATATTTTTGTTAACACATCTCTCCTATTATCTCTTCAATATTCCTACTACTCCGTATTGAATTTCTATAAATTTCCCAAGATCAAATTTCTCACAAGTCACAACCACTTCAATCTATTTTTATTTTATCACTTCCGTCAATCCAGTTGCTATTTTACTTGTTATTGTATTTGATTTCTAAATTTTTCTTCTTAGTGGTCTTGCTTCATTGTTTATGTAATGACTTTGATTTTTTTGTATATATGTGTTTCCACAAATTTCAAGTGATTTTTGATATTTTGATTCTACTACATGTCGATTTTTAATTTGCATAGGATTAATTATGCTTTTGTGGATTCAATTTTCTTAACTTTTTTGTGGATTTAATTTGATTTTCCCGTTTGTTTTTGATTGTTTTTATTTTTATTATTTTTATTTTTTTAAAGATTATTGGTTTGCCTCACTCCCGTTGAAGGTAGACCTGTTTATTTTTATTGATTTTATTTGATTTAAATTAATGTTACAGTATTTTTCAAGTAAAAATGGTGAGTATAGTATTACGAAGTATTATTATTTTTATCAAACGTTTACTATTCCAGTTTCATCATTCATTAAATAAAACATAAAAATGACTGGTTAGCCAACAAAGCTGCCTCACAACTGGTGAGATTCTCACTAATTGAATGCTCGTAAATTTTGGTGGAGCTCTTTCGACTCCTCCAAAATGACATAGGCGGAGTGTCGTGGCCTACTCGCCTTGACTTGTTCCATTTCTTCTTCAAATTTTTCGTTTTAGCTGTTAGTTTTCTTGTCTTTCGTTTGTGTTATCTTTGTGTGTGTCTTGGCTTGTTTCGTGTCTTGTAAGTCGTTTCGTTTTACTAGAAAAAAGAAGATTTTGATTTGTATTATTTGGGCCTCACATTTTCGTGTTGCACTGGGCCTCCGTTTGTTTTAAGACGCTCCTGTACACACGGCTTTTCTCGACAATCGACCTCCAAGAGTAAACAACATTTGCAGCTTCGGTGTAGACGGAACTACAAATTGAACACTACCAAGAACGTTGTCAAGTAACCTCGAAAATATTTGAGAGGAGAAATATTAAAGAGAGAAAGTGAGGAGAGAAGAGAAGAGATGAGTTGTGTATTGTAAGTGAATGTAGAAGGGGGTTTATATAGCAAGTTTTGAGGAGAAACCAAAGCTTGAATTAATGGTGTAGAAAAAAACGAGAAGAGTAGGTGCATGAACAAACCAAATGCATCTCCCACATTGATAGAATAATAAAGAAGACTCTAGAATTTATTGGGACTTGTGCCAAATTCTTGTAGGAAACAAAAAAGTAAAAGTGGGCTAAAACCCGTGCAGCCCAAACCCAAGGCGAGCACATATGTGGTAACATCAAGTCTTCCTACTAATTTTTCAATGTGGGAAGAGAAGCACATGTGGTAACACCACTAAATGGCGATGTAATTGTCATATATGTGTTTCATTCTTAATGATATATTTAGTTTTAGTTAATCTATCCATCACAAAGACTAAAAATAAAAATAAACGATTGAGACGAATAAAGTATATATAAACATATTAAATATTTAATGGTAAAAATGTTACTTTATAAAATAACAATTACTCAGTTGTTTAATTGTTTATGTTAATCCTTTCCTCCATATATATTCTTACTCACTTTAATTAAGTCAAGTCAACACAAATAACGAAAAAGTAAATCAAAGAAAACTGAAAACATCATTAAAAATAGGAAGACATAATACACCGTAAATGAGGGATACCATTTATATTTATAATAATGCAATAATAATATGGAGTACCATGTAACAAAGCTAAAAACATGGTTGGTACTACGTAGAAAATTTTTATATTAATTGTTTTTTTGCCGGCTTTATATTAATTGTTGGTGCTATTTAATTTGGAGCAATCCTTTTTATACGTACTAGGATATTCCTAACAAATTTTTATATGTTAGAGATTAAAGAAAGCTTGAGTAGAAAGTCCAGATGTAAAACCCACATATGTGATCAGCTCTACGTGTTGAAGAATGGAGACAATACCAGTTTGTAAGCTGGATCACTTAATAACTAAATGAATAGAGTGATGAGAGTAATGAAAAGCATGTCATCAGTAATACCCCTTTCACTACTACTATGTCTCCTCTCCTTAATAATCATACCAAGTTCAACAGCAGCGACGCCAAATTACTTGATAAGTGACTGTACAAACACCACTTTTCCGGCTAACAGTCTATACAAGGCCAACCTCAAGACCTTGCTCAACTCACTCTCAACCCACGTCGCCAAAACCCACTCCGGTTTCTACGTCACCTCCTCCGGCACCACCACCAAGGATGTCGTTTACGGGTTTTACCTCTGTCGTGGTGATCAGAACGCCTCGTCCTGTGCAGATTGTGTTACTACCGCTGCCACCACCGACCTACCTAACGTATATTGTCCCACTTCTAAGGTAATACCCAATATAGGATTTTTCTTATGTCCGACCATAATTCTTTATTTTATCGCTGGTTATATAAGTATTTTATGTTTAAATAAATACAGAGTAATAAAGTTTTGTTCAATCATCGTTCCTTTGCGTATTACAAACCCATTTAATAGTTGAGGTGATTAAGTCACTACTTCCTCTCATATAAGAGTAACATTTGTACCAAAACAAATACTCCGTACCCAATTTAAATAAAAATGTGACGATATTTACTTATTACTTACATACGGAGTATATATATATAGGTTGCAGTGATATGGTACGATGAGTGCACGGTGCGATACTCAAATGAGTCCCTGATTGGCAAAATGGAAGTGGACCCAAACGAGGAGTTCATAAATGCCAAGGGTTACAACGGGAACACAACATTGTTCAAGGACGTTATGTTCCAAACTATGAACAGTTTGGTAGCCCCGACAGCCAACAATCAATCCGGCATGAAATTCACTACGAAAATGGTTAATGTTAGCAAATCGGAGACGTTGTATGCGATGGAGCAATGTGCACCTGACCTGTCAACAGTGGATTGCACTCGGTGCTTGACCAAGGCCATTAGTAGGCTGCAGATCAAGAACGGTGCTCGGACGTTGCAACCTTCTTGTCACGTTCGATATGAGACTTATCCTTTTTACAATGGTGCCGTTAATTACTCAGCCTCCACCCCCTCACTTCTTATTATCACTCACAGTAAGTAGTCCTAATCACTCTTTATTTATTGATTTTTATAATTCGAATTTTATTTAATAATTTGATTAGAAGATAAATATGAACTTAATTACGGAGTATTTGTTAAACATATTACGGGATATTGTCATATACCGTAATCATAATATTTATATCGAATTTTCTAACGCGTGCTCACTGAACACACGTTAAGATTCTAATTGAAGAACGAATCATAATTATATCATCACAAAAAATTGAAATATTAATTCATGATTACCATACCTAAACAAAACCATTGTGATTCTTTATCTAATTAACATTTTAGGGCTCAACACACCTTCTATTGTAACTCACGGTTGGTACTAGTATTATCTAGAAAGATATTTAGAGTGTAAAAGTCAAGAATGATGCATGAAGTCGTCCAATTCCAATGCAAAACCTGGGTGGTTTGTTTGTGTTAATCGATCAGCCGCTTGTTTTTATTTGGCCACTCCACATTATTATTATTATTATTATTGGTTTGGGCCCTATATATCCACTTCTATCGGATCACGTATATAACTAATCTAATCTAATCAATCTAATTAATCATTTCCTCCTTTTGACAAGTCTCGGTGAGACAACATATTCAAGACTAAAGTCTAACAACCAAACGTCTTTAGTCTTTACTCCACTTTAGTCATATGATAAGATCAAGTGCCACAAAAACATTGATTGATGCAAATAAATATAGTGACACAAAATTCTGAAGAAGATAAGTCTAACAAACACAATTTAAGCTGGATTCAATTGCTTCCCTCTAGATAGAGGGTAAGTCTCTCCGTCACAAGAGAATAATGGGTCAAATAATTTTATTAGATTAAAAAATAAGACTAATGGATAACACATGACTTTGTCTTATTCACCCAAATGAATATTATTTGACCTGTCACACATTTATGACGGATAATTCTGTCACAAACAAGAATTTGCCTTGCATCTTGTTCTTTATATTCCCACGTAAGCTTTTGCCTGTGTGATGGGTCATGATCGCTTTATTAAGTGCTCATCCCAATGCATATCGTAGTAAAATGCACGTGCAAGATACTTATGGGCCTAAATATTTGGTTGATCCGCCCAACCGCTTCCTTTTACTATTGATATACTACAATACTCCACCTATTTATTACTCCCTCCATTCAAATCCAAACTACACATTTGTCTTTTGCACATTTGTCGAGACGCGTTTTGCACAATTGATATCTTTCATTTTACATTAGCGAAAATTATAAAAAAATTGATATTCTTGACCTACTCGTAAAGATGAATCAAACAAGATCCCACGTGACTATATTTTGTCTTATAGATTGTCGAGAATATCAAAAATTCTCTTTAGTTGTGAATAATGTCAAAAAAAGAAATGTGTAGTTTGGATTTGAATGGAGGGAGTACTAAAGGGCTTTAACCAAAAAATTAAAGGTGTGTCAAAGAAAGTTCATCGACATTATTTTATTTTATTTTTGGTCGGTAGAAGAGCGCACTATGTCGCAGGTGAAAATCGAACCCTCAACCTCTCGGTCGGGGTAAGGTAACTCTAACCACTTGAGCTTACACCTTCTTCTCCAAGTGTACATACTAAGTTAGGAAAGATCGAGGATTTTCCTAATACAATTGGTGTGCATCAAGGCTCCGCGCTTAGTCCCTTTCTTTTTGTCATAATCATGGATGAATTGACAAGGTCAATTTAAGATGACATCCTTTGGTTCATGATGTTTGCTGGTGATATAGTATTGGGCTACATATCATCCCACAATGGCATCTAGTTGGTCATGAAGGAAGATATGTAGTATTAAAAATGAAATGAATGATGTTATGATCGGAATAATTGGATTGCAAGCTCAAAAGGGTAGTCCGTAAGTAGTGGGTACCAATGGTTACATAATTCTGGGCATAAACGGGAATGGTGGAGTGTGGTATGGTGTCGTATGGCATTACCTGAGCATACATTCATTGTTTGGTTGTATGCTTGGGAACGATTGCTCACGCAGGACCGATTGTTGAGATTTAGCATTACTAATTCTAATGTTTGCTACTTCTGTTGAGGGAAGAAGAAAGCTATCAACACTTATACTTTGAATATCTCTACACTCTACTCCAGGCGTGGGCTTGATCTGTTACAGGAATGGGTACATTGTCGGTTTGACAGTCAAGAGTATTTTGGTTTGGTGTGCAAGGATGAGACATAGATTTGTTTGCAGAAAACAATGGGTGTTTGCAGCTATAGTGGCCACTATTTATGCGATATGGATGGAGAGAAACCGATGCTGGAAGGAAGGGAGCCTGAAACTGCCGCAAAGGCTGATGCAAGAGATAAAAGAATCCATTGAGGGTCGTATTAGGAGACGAATGCATAGTATACCTAAGATTTTGAAGTAACGTGATGTATAGAAATCGTACATGTAATTATTGGTGGCTTGATTTTTAGTAATATATTTACATTTTACCAAAAAAAAAGATATAGTATTAATTGATGAAACGAAGGCCGGATTGGAAAGGAAGTTGGAACTCTGAAGACATACATTAGAATCCCGCGGATTTAGGCTGAGTCGAAGTAAGACTGAATACCTGAAGTGCAGCTTTAGCAGAAGTGATAGCGGAGGGACGAATACAATCACGTTTGATGGGAATGTTATATACAGGCATCAAAAATTTTATGTTGTCTTGGTTCTATTTTTCAAAAGGATGGAGAATTAGACGGCGATGTGGCCCATAGGATTAAAGCGGGATGGTTGAAATGGAAGAGTGCAACTGGGCTACTATGTGATCAGGGAGTACCTCACAGATTAAAGAGAAAATTCTACCGGACAGCAATTAGGCCTGCACTTTTTTATGACAGAATGTTGGGCGATAAAGAATAGTCATGTACAAAAGATGCATGTGGCAGAAATGCGTATGCTAAGATGGATGTGTACGTGTGCAATCTGTGCATACACGAAACGATCGACTTAGAAATGAGGTGATTAGGGAGAATGTCAGAGTGGCTCGTTAGAGGATAAGTTGAGGGATAATAGATTAAGATGGTTTGGGCATGTGCAAAGGAGGTCGATTGATGCACCAATACAGAGACTTGATGGATGGAGAGAGCATGAGTTAGTGCGGGGTCGAGATATGCCTAAACAGACTTGGATGAGAGTGATAGAGAACGATATATATGGAGTTCCTTGGGATTGGTGAAAATATCAGTTTGGATAGAACGAAGTGGAGGAAAGGATTCAGGTGGCGGAGGATTTTTGAGGACTATCTATTGCTCTTTTATCTATTCTTATTTGTTTATTTTGTTTTCAAAAAAAAAATCATACCTAACTTGGGTTTTCTAAGCTTTTAAATATTTTTATTATTAGCGCTTTCAAATTGCTTTTGAAACGGTATTTTATTATTATTCTTTTTCATTGTTCACTTTTATTTTATTTTATCTGATTTGGAGATGACAACTTGACGACATGAAATTCTGATTCATGTTAGCCGACCCCAAATTTTTCGGAACTAAGTCTTTCATGTTGTTGCATCAATTTCAATGAAGCAGAGATAGTAACATTGCATTTAAGGGTACTTTATTTTATTTTATTTTCTTCAACGTGTTGAGAATGTAACTCAAACATCCTAGAACTAACTTGAAGCTCAAGCAAAGAGCAAGTGTAGCAAGCAACAAAGTAGGAAGCAGCGGTATTAGTTTGTTATGCAGTTAGTGTGTGATCCTATTTGTTTGTGTGTGTGCCCCTTGTACTTAGGCATGACTTAAGATCATGGTAGACATGGGAAGAATGGATGCTAGTTAGTAGCCCATTACATTTTCTATTTAAGCATTGTAATTCCAGCTTTTAATTTAATGATTATGCAAGCTTTTCTTTCCCATATTATTAACAACTTCACAAAATATTTACAACAATTGGTATCAGAGCTTAAACCAGGTTCTTTCCATCAAAAAATTTGTCACGATGAGCAATGGAAATAGCTCATCTACTCTCTCTCAACTGCCCATCTTCAAAGGTGTCAAATACCAGTTTTGGGAGTTGAAGATGAAGACTTTGTTTAAGTCTCAGGAATTGTGGGAGTATGTTGAAGACGGGTTTACTGACACAAACCCTGCTGATCCTGATCAGCAACTGAAGGAGAAAAGAAAGAAGGATTCAAAAGCCTTATTCATCATCCAACAAGCATTGGATGATGACATCTTCCCAAGAATAGCCTCTGCCACTACTTCAAAGCAAGCCTGGGGTATTCTCAAGAATGAATACTTAGGTGATAAGAAAGTAGTCACAGTTCGACTACAATCTTTAAGGAGAGAGTTTGAGACCTCTCTCATGGGTGACAAAGAGTCTGTTCAAGACTACTTGTCAAGAGTGTCAGGAATAGTGCAGCAGATGAAAGCTTATGGGGAGAAGATGACAGATGAGAATGTGGTTGGGAAAGTTTTGCGTAGCCTAACCAGCAAGTATGATCATGTGGTTGCAGCCATAGAAGAGTCAAAAGATATGGCAACCTATACTTTTGAGGAGTTAATGGGGTCTCTGCAAGCACATGAGGAGAGGCTAAATAGATCCTCAGAAAAGAAGGAAGAGAAAGCGTTTCAAGTGAAGGATGATCCTGCCAAAGAACGCTCAAATAGGTTCAATGGAAGGGGTAGAGGAAGAGGAGGCAACAGAGGAAGAGGACGTGGGAGATCCTCAGGCCAGTCCTCAAACTATCAGGATCAGAAGAATCAGAATCAATCAGGAAAGAATCCAATGAAGTGTTACTACTGTAACAAGCCTGGTCACAAGGAAGCTAACTGTTGGCTGAAAGAGAAAGATCAGGAGGATCAAAAAGGAGGTCAGAATGCTAATGTGGCTGAACAGGAGGAAAAGTTGTTCATCACCAAAGAAGGAGCAAGGGCTGAAGGGTCTGGTGAGTGGTATATTGACAGTGGTTGCTCCAACCACATGTCAAGTACCAGGTCAATGTTCAAGGATCTTGATGAATCTGCCAAGAGTAGGGTCAGATTGGGTGATGATAAGCTGCTGACAGTAGAAGGAATAGGTACCGTGGTCATAAAAACTGAGCAAGGTAACACTAAATTACTGCATAATGTTCAGTATGTGCCATTGTTAGCCTATAATTTATTGAGTGTGGGTCAACTATTGAGCTGTGGTTTTTCTCTACTGTTTGATAAAGAGTCTTGCTTAATTAAAGAGAACAAAAGCAATGAAGTTGTGGCTAAATCATACATGGGGAAAAACAGAATGTTTGCTTTAAACCTGTTCAAAAATGTGAGCACTGCATTAGTATTAAAGAAGGATGATAGTGCAAAATTGTGGCATCTTAGATATGGGCACTTAAATAGTCAAAGTTTGAAACTTTTAAGTGGCAAAGAAATGGTAAAAGGATTACCAGAAATAGGAGATCTAAGTATGTGTGAAGGTTGCATTTATGGGAAACAATGCAAGGGTTCATTTGGTGAAAGTACTTGGAGAGCTAGTGAGTGCTTAGAATTGATACATGCTGATTTGTGTGGTCCAATGCAAGAAGAGTCATTAGGAGGAAGTAGGTATTTTTTGCTATTCACAGATGACCATAGTAGAATGAGTTGGGTCTACTTTCAAAAGACTAAGGATGAGTCATTCGAAAACTTTAAGAGATTTAAAGCTATGGTTGAAAATCAAAGTGGAAAAACTGTGAAAGCATTAAGAACAGATAGAGGGGGTGAGTTTACTTCAAAAGAGTTTCACAGTTTTTGTGAGACACAGGGCATTAGAAGGGATCTAACTGCACCTTATACTCCTGAGCAAAACGGGGTAGCAGAGAGAAAGAATAGGACAGTAGTAGAGATGGCAAGAAGCATGTTGAAAGAAAAAAAAACTGCCAGAAATGTTTTGGTGTGAAGCTGTGTCAACAGCAGTTTATCTCTTAAATATTTCACCCACAAGAGCTGTTGAGAATGCAACTCCATACGAAAAATGGAGAGGGAAGAAGCCCATTGTTAGTCATCTCAGGATTTTTGGTTGTATTGCATATGCCTTAATCAGTTTAAGAAGAAAACTTGACGATAAGTCGGTAAAGTGTGTTTTTATTGGGTATGCAATACAATCTAAGGCTTATAGGTTGTACAACCCTGCAACTGGAAAGGTGGTAATCAGCAGAAATGTCATTTTTGATGAAGAATCAGAGTGGAATTGGTCAAATGAGGCCAATATTGAAAGGAGTCAAAGGATGATCACACTGGAGCACCAAAATGCTCAGCTTCAAATCCAGAATAATGAAGAGGTGATACAGTCACCGTCACAATCATCATCTGGGAGCAACACTTCTGAAACTTCAGAAGAATCTCCTCCAAGAAGAGTAAGATCTTTGGCTGACATTTATGAGACTTGTGGTTTTGCATTGGTAGCTGAGGAACCAACAAGCTTTGAAATGGCCGTGAAAAAGACTGAGTGGCAGGCAGCAATGGAAGAAGAAATCAGGTGTATTCAAAAGAATAACACCTGGGAGCTGGTTGATCTTCCCTTGGGGAAGAATGCTATTGGTTTAAAGTGGGTTTTTAGAACCAAGTACAACACAAATGGAAGCATACAAAAGTATAAAGCAAGGTTGGTGGCAAAAGGGTATGCTCAGCTTGAAGGGGTGGATTTTGGTGAAACTTTTTCACCAGTAGCAAGGTTTGAGACTGTGAGGGTCAGTCTGGCCTTAGCAGCACAACTGGGCTTATCAGTACACCAATTTGATGTCAAATCAGCCTTTTTGAATGGTGAACTGCAGGAAGAAGTCTATGTTGATCAACCACAAGGCTTTCAGAAAGAAGGAGAAGAGGCAAAAGTGTACAAACTGAAGAAGGCCTTGTATGGGTTGAAGCAAGCACCAAGAGCTTGGTACAGCAGAATAGACAAGTTCTTTGCTGAAGATGGTTTTGACAGAAGCGAAAATGAACCAACATTGTATGTCAAGAAGAGCAAGGAAGAGGGAATACTGGTTGTATGTCTCTATGTAGATGATATCATCTACTTCAGTACATCTCAAAGACTGCTGAACGAGTTCAAAACAGCAATGAAAAATGAATTTGAGATGACTGATCTGGGGCAGCTGCAATACTTTCTGGGGCTAGAGGTGCAGCAAAGTAAAGATGGGATATTTCTGTGTCAACAGAAGTATGCCAGGGATTTATTAAAGAAGTTCAATATGGTGGAGTGCAAGTCAGCAATCACACCTATGAACACGAATGAAAAACTCCAGAAAGAAGATGGCACAACACCCTCAAATGAAAGGAAGTACAGAAGTTTGGTAGGAGGTCTGAACTATCTCACACACACAAGGCCCGACATAGCTCACTGTGTGGGAATGGTTTCTAGATATCTACATACTCCAACCAAGCAACACTTTGGAGCAGCAATGAGAATCCTGAAGTATATCTCAGGGACAACTGGGTATGGAATGTGGTATACCAAGACAAAAGAATTCAAGTTAATAGGGTATACTGATAGTGATTGGGCTGGATGTGTTGATGACAGAAGGAGCACATCAGGCTCAGTCTTTATTCTTGGATCAGGAGCTGTCACCTGGAGTTCCAAGAAGCAGGACACAGTAGCATTGTCCTCCTCTGAAGCTGAATATGTAGCAGCAGGATCCGCAGCACGGCAAGCAGTTTGGCTAAGGAAATTGTTGACAGACTTGGGGTATGAACAAGGAAAAGCAACTGAGCTATGGTGCGATAACAAATCAGCTATTGCAATGACCAAGAATCCTGCATATCATGCAAGGACCAAGCACATTGAAGTGCAGTATCACTACATCAGAAAGTTAGTGACTGAAGAGCAAGTAGAACTCAAGTTCTGTGGCACAAACAACCAGAATGCTGATGTGTTTACAAAGGCATTAAGTCAGGCAAAACATCAGTTCTTCATGGACAGAATTGGGATGAAGATGTTCGAGTTAAGGGGTGGTGTTGAGAATGTAACTCAAACATCCTAGAACTAACTTGAAGCTCAAGCAAAGAGCAAGTGTAGCAAGCAACAAAGTAGGAAGCAGCGGTATTAGTTTGTTATGCAGTTAGTGTGTGATCCTATTTGTTTGTGTGTGTGCCCCTTGTACTTAGGCATGACTTAAGATCATGGTAGACATGGGAAGAATGGATGCTAGTTAGTAGCCCATTACATTTTCTATTTAAGCATTGTAATTCCAGCTTTTAATTTAATGATTATGCAAGCTTTTCTTTCCCATATTATTAACAACTTCACAAAATATTTACAACACAACGAAGAGCGCACTTAGTCGCATTACAATAATATAGGGGGAGGGAATTCGAACATGAGACCTACTGTCCCAGAGCACCTAATTCTAATCACTAGGCTAAGACATCGTCGGTAACTAAACACCTACATATAGATAATAGATTGCCAGTCACCAAAGCGTGTACAAGGACTGACGATTGCTACCTTGCATTATCTCAAGTCTAAATTTTTGTCCAAGAAGAATTTTGGTTAAGGTTAAAAAACCTGTCCATATTACGTAGGTATGATTTCTTAGAAGACATTTGACACAACAATCAAATCTCACGAGCGACTATTCTTATGATCGTGCAGATAAGAAGAAAGTGTCGACTAAGGTCATCGTCGCCATTGTTGTTCCAGTGGTCGTTATTTCGCTGATCGTACTTGCTCTACGAATTTGCTTTATTAAAAAGAAATCTATTAAGAAGTTTGCTGCTGTGCCTTTTGGAGATGGTAAGATCTATACCTCTTTTTCAGAATTTAATCATTTATGTATTCCAATAAAAAGTAAATGTCGCAATATTAAATTTTCAGTTTTTCATTCGATGTTTTTAACCGTTTGATATTCGAAAATTATATATAAAATATTTTTACGTATAAGATAAGAGAAGAATGATATACGAAGTATAATTATACAAGTTTGTCACGTTTAAGCTGGGTAACCCAACTTAACTCGCTAAGTTCTCGAGTGGAACTTACACCATTTGAACTTTGACCAATGTTAGCCATATTACGGTATATTACAATATACCGTAATCGGAATAATATCAATAGGTTTATATGAGTATATCTTACTCATATTGGAAGAGATTACGATTGTGTTTAGATTCGCACTATACTATAAATATAGTCTTGTTATGATGTAAGACAAACGAATCACGAATCAATCAATAATAATAATAAACTCTTTCAATCCTTACAACCAAGCAAGTTTGAGCTGCTTGCAAGCTGTTTCGTCTTATTATCAGCCCTATGGTTTCTGTTACCACTTACCAGTAATAGATGGTCAGATGAATTGCCCTTATGCTAGCTAGTAGTACAATTTGGTCATAATGAAGATCATCCTTGATTAATCTGACATTCACAGAACACAATGCAAGTTCTTTTCTCTTTGTTTTTGAAGAAAATTCTAACAATAAGTACAAAAAATCGAGTAAAAAAGTTGTAGAAGGTGAAGTTTTACAGAAAAATGAGGTAACTCCCGACCTACCTGAAACATAAATGTGAGCGACTATGTTGCAGCAAGCGATGATTTCATCTCGGCCGAGTCCCTACAATATGATCTTGCTACGCTTCAATCTGCGACCAACAATTTC
Organism: Agrostemma githago; assembly: GCA_958450325.1. Lineage (NCBI taxonomy): Eukaryota > Viridiplantae > Streptophyta > Magnoliopsida > Caryophyllales > Caryophyllaceae > Agrostemma > Agrostemma githago. Next base: position 70,858,925 of record OY288247.1, on the reverse strand, counting down.
TCAGACGAAAATAAAGTTGGAGAAGGCGGCTTTGGCATTGTCTATAAGGTAATACACTAATAATTCTCATCATTATAATTGTTAAAAGGATCTTAATCTGCGTTAGTTGGTGATGTCTTATACGGGTTTGAGTTTATGTCTAATTCATCCATGCCATGTCTCAATGTTTGAACCCGTCTTTCTACGCACGTAATACTTGCATTGTATGACTTGTGAGTAGGGGACTCTGGCAGATGGACAGGTAGTGGCAGTAAAGAGGCTGTCTAAAACTTCTGCGCAAGGGATTCAAGAATTCAAGAATGAGGTTCTGTTAGTAGCTAAACTTCAACATCGAAATTTGGTGAGATTACTTGGATTTTGTTTGCTAGGAGACGAAAAACTACTCGTTTATGAATACGTCCCTAACAAAAGCCTAGACTACTTCCTTTTCGGTATGATTTTCTCACGTCCATCCGAAATTCCAATGTATATTGGGAGTTTTGCAAAAATTCTAATATGATGCATATATTTGAAACTATGAATCATATGCGTTTTTTTACCATGCTTGTGAAAAATAGATGATGCTAAGGAAAAGGATAGTTTAGATTGGGGAAAACGATACAACATTATAGGTGGGATTGCTAGAGGGATGCTTTACCTGCACCAAGATTCTCGACTCAGAATTATACATCGCGATCTTAAAGCAAGTAATATACTGTTGGACGGTGATATGAACCCCAAGATTTCGGACTTTGGGATGGCGAAGATCTTTGGTGTGGATCAAACACTCGGCAATACAAGCAGAGTTGTTGGCACCTAGTACGTCTACTATCAAATTATCGTGAATCAAGTTTATATTTGATGGAGTTTGACTGAATTGAATAACAAATGCATTAACCTAAACTTACTATACAAATACGATGTTGATCTTGCAGTGGGTACATGTCCCCAGAGTATGCAATGCACGGGAAATTTTCAGTTAAATCTGATGTGTACAGCTTTGGTGTGCTTGTCTTGGAGATCCTTAGTGGCAAGAGGAACAGTAGTTTCTATGAATCAGGATATGCCGAGGACCTTTTGAGCCATGTATGTCATTCCATCGTTTCTTGGACTTTTTGTATCAGAATCGTTTAGCTTTTTTCTCATGTGAGCGATGAAATTCACAGGCGTGGAAACAATGGAAAGACGGGACACCATTAGAATTTGTTGATGAAAGGATACGAGACTCCTGCTCCGTCAACCAAGTTAACAAATGCATGCACTTAGGGTTGATGTGTGTCCAAGGATCGGCTGAGGAGAGACCTTCGATGGCAACAGTAGTGCTCATGTTGGACAGTCAGTCGGTCACCCTTCCGATGCCAGAGCAACCAGCTTTCTATACAAGGAGCATTGCTGAATCCAAACTCGGGAAAGATATTGGGTTGGATCAGTCGACGTCCGTGCCTTGGTCCATGAATGAGGTTTCAGTCACCGAACTTGAACCCAGATAATAAGCCCTAGAATGCTCATATATACATCAGTCAGACAAGATTGATATGATATAATATGTACGAAGCGCAACTGACACCTGCAGTTTCTATTAGACTTGTTCCAGGCTAGTACATTGCATCGAGACTTTCGAGAGCATGCCTAGTATATTGACTAGTGTGTAACTCGTGAAAATGCACGAATTATATAGAACTGAAGGCACCTTTTGAAAAGGCAAATTGTTGTGTCTGTGTCTGTGTCCTTACTTCTGTATAATATATTTGGACCTGATTTTCTTCATGAATTTGGCTAGTGGTTATTCCAAATGTGATGAAGAGAGTATCTCCTTCTACGTTGTGAATGTGGTTTTGCCACCAAGCTGCATCATGGAACAGAGTTGGCCACCTATGCAGAATTTTGTAGCGTAAAAAATCTAAGCTTAGAAAGGAATTTTAGTTCTTATGACTCATTGTGAGGACTCATTCATAAATTACTCCATTACTAGTTGGAAAGTCCGTGCGATGCACGAGCCGATTTTTAGTGACATTGATGATTACACGTAGTTGGAAAATTGCATAAATTGGTTAGATTGCGCTACAGAAGAAAATAAGTCGAAGGTAATTATGCCTAGTAGTATAAGAATACTATCCACATACGTTTCTAGGAAGGTAATATTTGCGTTAAACATCAAATTAAATTATGGGCGTACATTGTAGTTAGACCTGACAAATTTAAACTGACCGGACCCAAATGACCCTACCCGAATAAGTCAACCCGAACCCGACATCCGAACTGAAGACCCGAGGTTGACCCGTAACCCGAATTGACTCAGGCTAACCCGAAAGTGACCCGACTATTATTATAGAAAACGAATTGATATCCCTAGAAAAAAAAGAAAATAGCAAACCTGAAAACATAACCCGAAAGTGACCTTACCCGAAGCTTGCCGACCCGAACCCGACCCGATTGACCCGAGAGTAAATTTGAACCATACATTGATAGCCTAAAAAGAAAACAGGGAACAGATCAAGCTTAGCTCACAAAAGAAAGATGGGAAAAGATAGAAACTCATGGGAGTAGTTAGTATTTCTCTATTAATTTTGCATTAAACAGTATTATTTACGGAGTATTATTATAAATTTAATAACTAATAAATAAAATGACTTGAGGTTATGCCATCTAGGCTTTGGGTCTGTCGTCCAAAGGGCAGCTTACATGGTGTGTGTGGTTTGCAGGCTATTGCGTACACCCGGGGGTTTACCCAGAGCGCACCAAAGGTAGCGGTTGCGGGTTCCCTCGTCACCAAAAAAAAGACAAATAATATTTACGTATTTATGTAAAGTAAGAGATCCAATTTGACATAGATTATTCAAAAATATATTGTACTCTAGAGTGACTCTAGAGTGTATATATATATAGCGATATGAGTTATCAAATTTCATGATAATATAAAGAGACGTGTTTATTTCTTATTCCCTCCATACCACTAACTTTTTCCCACTTTCATGATAAGGAAATACTACTAACTTCTTCACATTTCATTTCTTTTCTTTTTTGTTAAATTTTTAAACTAAAACAACCCAATTAATTTACTAATAATTCCAAATGACAAAGATTAACATCATTAAAATCAATATTAATCCTACAACATACCTCAATTCATAACTAATTTACCATCTTAACCCATTAATTAATTTTTTAATATTTTATTACTTGTTTATCATGTCTTCCTTAATCCACATGTCATAATGAAATGAGAAGATCACGGAGGGAGTATATAATAAATGTATAAATAGTTGATCTAATAGAAGATGATAAGTTAACACTCCAATGAGTAGATTATACAACCAGTTGTACATAGCTTTATGTAGAATTGGTTTTATGATTTTGACTGTTGTCACAAAGTTTGCGAGTTTTGCTGTAACTTTCTGAGTTTTAATGTAAAGTTATCGAGCAAAATCACATAAATGTTTAAGCTCAAAAACTTACGTAAGCCCAGTAAGTACACACAAAAACTCAACAACTTTGAGGTGGCTGTACATACAACTATTGGTATAATTCTATTTTTTGTTACCACTTCTCAATTCGATTAGTGTTAGATTTTTTATTTATACAATCGAATTTTCTTATTATAATTTCTCTTGTTATTTATCGTCATAATTTTTCGATTTGTGATAATTTTACTTAAGTTTATAGTCTTAACAACTCTTTTTAGGACTCAAGAGATTTTGGGTTGATATCTAAAAACGAATTATTACTCTTAATTAGGTTAATAGAATTAAATCAACTTATCATAATTTTTCGATGTGAGATAATTTTACTTAAGTTTATAGTCTTCAGATTGATATCTAAAGACGAATGGTTACTCTTAATTATATAATTGAATTCCATCAACTTATTAATTTTTCGTTCTAGGATATTTCTACTTAAATTTATAGTCTTAAGAACTTCTTTTAATACTCAAAAGATTTCTGGTTCATACTATACAAATTATTACTTTTATTTATATAATAGAATTTCATCACCTTATTATAATTTCTCGATGTGGGATAATTATAACTCAATTTATAGCCTTAATTTTATAAGACAATTTTTTTTTATTAATATCTAAAAACGAATCTTATTTATGATATAGAATTTCACCTCATCGTAATTTTTCGATCTAGGATAATTCTACCTCCGTTTATGTCTTAAAACGCTTTTTAGAACTCAAAATATTTCTAGTTGATATATAAAAATGAATTATTACTTTTAATTATATAATATAATTTCATCACCATATTATAATTTCTCGATGTGACATATTTCTACTCCAATTTATAACCTTAATTAAGAGCTGTTATAGGACTCAAAAGATTTTTGGTTAATATCTAAAAACGAATATTTTTTTCCCTTTGATGATATAGAATTTCATCAACCCATCATAATTTTTCGATGCGGGATAAGTCAATTTAAGTTTATAGTCTTCAAGTTGATAATTAAAAACGATTGATTACTCCTAACCAAATACTTATTTTAATTAATAGCATTCCATCAACTTATTTTAATTTTTTGATATGAGATATTTCTAATTAAATTTATATTCTTAAAACTCTTTTTAGGACTCAAAAATTTTCTGATTGTTATCTAAAAATGAATTATTACTTTTATTTATATAATACACTTTCATCACCTTATTATAATTTATAGATGTGAGATAATTCTACTTCAATTTATAGTCATAAAAGTTGTTATAAGACTCAAAAGATTTTTTATTGATATCTAAAAGCGAATAATTTCTCTTATTTATTATATAGAATTTCTATCACCTCATCATAATTTTTGATGTGAGATAATTCTATTTGAGTTTATAGTCTTCAAAGCTATTTTAAGAACTTAAAATAATAATTTTATTTTTATTATTAATTATTTAAAATTTTAATTTTAAATTTTAATTATTAATTATTTAAAATTTTAATTTTATATTTTTATTATTAATTATTTAAAATAGAAGTTCATCACTTTATTAGAATTTTTCGATTTGGGATAATTATTTTAATTTATAGTCTTATGAGCTATTATACGACTCAAAAGATTTTTGTTTGAAATCTAAAGACGAATAATTTTTCTTATTGATGATATAAAATTTCATTACCTCATAATAGTTTTTCGATGTGGGATAATTCTACTTAATATATGGTATTAAAAACTCTATTTAGAACTTAAAATAATAATTTTATTTTTATTATTAATTATTTAAAATTTTAATTTTATATTTTTAAAATCTCTAATATTTTTAGAGGGTGATAAATATTTAAAAAAATATTAAACAGAATTGAGTACGCATTCCACGCAGTCTCTGTTCAATTTTTTTTTTTGAGGTGATAATCGACTGTTTATATACGAGTTATTTTCTTTCAGTCAGAGACGTAGTAGGATTACTTTCCATACAAATAGGGTAGGATTGTTTTTTTTTCCTACGCAATTTTGTATATTCTTTATTAAATTAAAAAATATATTAAAATTTGGACCAATCATATCGCTCGAAAGTTCCTGCTTTATTAATATATATTGATTTACATGGATGAGGTGAAATTTAGTAGATTCCGACCTAAATAGTAGATTGACTTTCTCAATCTATTAATTACCTGTGCTTGGTAAGACATACGAGTACTCCATATTATGATAGTATATTGACCGGAATTTACTATTTTTTAATATACTCTTAATAGAAGCATATTAAATTTATACATGGAAACAATTCGATTCTCCTCTAATTTGTTAATTAGCTAACACTCTTTCTCAATTTTGCTAATTTAATTTGATAGTCAAATCTTCTAATACAATTTGTTAACCATAATCGTTACTGCTATTACAAATATGCTATTGCAATTTGTCAAACATGACTTATAAGTTAACAAGTTGGCACAAAAATACTTTTTCATTAGGACATTAGGTTAATCATGTTAAATTATACTCCCTACACCTAAATACTCTTAGTAGAGGAATTACCCATTATTATAAGAGGCTATAGATTATTTTCTAAGATACCTTAAGTTATTATTATTCATATTGATAAATATTCAATTTCTTTTTGGGACAAAAATTCTGATGTTGTTGCGGCAGCTACTACAAGCCTGCAACAACATTATGTAATGTCTGATAAATAAATGTTGACGGATTTTTCGCATGAACATTTCACTTAAGGTCTTCTTCATCATGTTTTTGATGATACTTCACCATTATCTCCGGCCTCCGGGGCACGATGGAGTGTTCATCTATTTTTTTATTGACATGAAAAATTGAAATGGTCGCATTATGTTTGGTTCATATGAAATGAGCTGAACTGACCAATTGGGATAAAATGAACTTGTATGACTTAATGGAACTAAAGTAAAAAAAAAATTGAATTGAAGCAACGTGAAAACGAATTAAGATTTTGGACGGGTAGGATTCATGGAGCTGGTGAAGTTAAGTATTGAATGGTCATAAGCACAATATTCAAGTTTATTCAAAGTTGTTGTTTTATACACGCGCAGGCGCAGCCCTCAAATCTTATGTCATCCATTCCAATTGTGAGTTTGTGACCCCCTTATAGTTATTATACGGAAATGTCCAATTCCAATTGATTTTCATACTCCCCTGCTTTTTGGAATTGTACATATTTCAAAAATAAAAACTTTAGAAGTGAGTCTACTCTTCGGAATAGGAGATTGTCCATCAAAGTATTCCCTATATCATGTAAATAAATCAAGTATTTTTTTTTAATGAAAATAAGGGCGAATATTAATGCTTTCACGCGTTTACATTCAAGGATATTTCCTTGATCCATTTTGTATAACTATTGAAATACTCCCTCCGTTACAAAATATAGGTAGTTTTGGGTGAAAAAAAAACTTATTTAATATAAGTTGTCTTGCATTTTTCTGTGCATTTTCTCTTCTTTCATTGGTTTGTATGAGAATTTTTCAATTTCCAAAACAAATTAATATCACTTAAAGTGTTTTCTTTAATAAATGTGCAAATGGCTAAAACTATCTATATTTTGTAACGGAGGGAGTATTAATTTAGAAAAATCTAGGACAACATGTATCCAGAATTGGAAGAGTAAGACTAGCCTAGAAAAATCAAGAGAAAAAAGCAAGCATGATCAATCTAGAATTATCTTTGGTAGAAAATTCTTCTCATCCAAAACTAGTACAGTATAAATAGCTTAAACATGAATGAATGAAGCACTTGCAATGTGTGCAGCCCTCAAGTTTGCATATGGAGCCAAAGAAGGTCTCACCCTCTTCCAAATTAATGTAATATCATACTAGTGCAAAATCCGTGCATATGCACGATTGTTTAAAAAAAATGATACAATAACAATGAGAGGATAATAGAAGTGTTCAATCCGAAGGATCGATAGGCTCTAAAAGCAATGAATGCGATACCCAAACGAAGAAAAGGGTACCTGGTTCAATGCTAAACAAGATATTCAAGAGAGTGTTTTAGACAAAGGAAAATAGTAGTTTTCATTCATAATCACTTCATTACATTCATGCTATATAAATAGAGATTGCAGGCCATAAAGTAGCCGTTACTGTCCTAGATTGGTACTGATTTTACTTCCTTGGATGGCAGAGTCACATGGGAATGTCTCCTTGGTAGCAAGTTGTAGGTAGTTCCTTGGGTAGCAAGTTGTGGGTGGTGAGTCATCCTCTCTTTTATGCGTAGTAATCCCTCCTTTCTCTTGTAGTCACGTGTACCCCTCAGCTTGGCAGTACCGGCAGACTTCACAGGCTTTTCTTTAGCATTACCTGCAGTCCTTTCTTCAGTGTCTATGACATTAGTAGCAATTCCTCCTGTTACTTTAGCATTCTTGTTCCTTGTGTTCCCGACTTCGCTGACAATTGCATCATTACTTCCCTCTTTAAGAGATCCTTGACCACAAGGATCAAACTTTGGATATAGCTTCTGCAAGTCAAACAAGAACTCCCACGTTGCATCTTCTACAGTTGAGTTGCTCCATTTTACCAGGATCTTAGTTAGTATAATTCTGCCCCTTCTCACCTTTTTTCTAGCCTAGATCCCTTCGGGTTCTTTCTGTTCATTCTGATCCTCGAACTATACCGCCTTAACATGTGAATCCTCATAACACTTCTTGAGTAAGGACACATGAAAAGTATGATGAATGCGAGCTGTGGTTGGAAGGTCTAATTTATAGGCCACGGGCCCTATCTTTTCCAGTATTTTATAGGGACCATAGTATCTCTTAGCAAGCTTTTGATTGGTCCTATCGGCTAGTGAAGTCTTCCTGTAGGGTTGTAGTTTCAAGTAGTCATATTCTCCTGGTTTGAATTCCCTCTCACTCCTCTTTTTGTTAGCTTGTTGCGTCATTCTGTTTTGGGCCCTCGCAAGATTCATTCTAATAGCTTGTAGTGCTCCTTCTCTTTCTTCTAGGTATCTATCCACAACATCTACTTTGCTTTCTCCAGTGAGATAGGGGATGTGTAGGGGTGGTGCCTGTCCATACATTACCTCGTAGGGTGTTGTTTTGAGGGAGGTATGGTAAGAGGTATTATACCAATACTCTGCTGCTGGAATCCATTTACACCAATCCTTAGGTATTTCATGACAGAAACATCTGAGGTAAGTTTCCAAGCACCTATTAACCACCTCAGTCTGCCCATCTGATTGAGGATGGTAGGCCGATGATAAGTTGAGTCCTACCCCTTGGACAGAAAACAACTCCTGCCAGAATAAGCTTAGAAAGATAGGGTCTCTATCAGACACAATGCTTTGAGGCATGCCATGTATTTTAAACACTGAATCGAAGTAAGCCTGGGCTACCACGGATGCTGAATATGGATGTTTAAGAGGAATTAAATGAGCTACTTTAGATAGTCTATCTACCACCACCAATATAGAATCATTTCCCATAGATTTAGGCAGGCAATCCATCAATGAAGTACATGCTAATTTTCGACCAAATGGTTTGAGGAATTGGTAGTGGTTGGAGTTTAACAGGATAGGCAACAGTCTCGTATTTGCACTTTTGGCATATCGAACATTTATGTATGTAATATGTGATATCTTCCCTTAAATGCTTCCAATAGAACCTTTGTTTTACCCTTTGATATGTAGCATCTATCCCAGAATGACCCCCTTGTAGAGTATCATGCATAAGTGATATAATGAGCTGTCGCAAACCTTGATGCTCACCAGCTACTAATTTTCCCTTCCAATTGAGTTGCTCTTCTTTCCATGTATAGTGTTTATGTGATGAAGGATCCTTCTCCAGATCCTTAATAATGTTCACCAACACAGGATCCGCCCTCCAAACCTTCTGGATTAATTGGTAGAGGTTGGTGCTGATAGTGCTGATTTGTAATTGGGATAGCTCAGAACTGGTTATTCTAGATAAGGCATCAGCTACAACATTCTCTTTACCCTTCTTATAAGAGATCTCAAAGTCATACCCTAGAAGTTTAGCTAACCATTTTTGTTGTAGAGGGTTGCTGATTCTTTGGTTTAGAAGATATTTGAGGCTTTGATGATCCGTTTTGATAAGAAACTTCCCTTCAACCAGGTATTGACTTCATTTGCTGACAGCATGGATAACCGCCATAAGCTCCTTCTCGTAAATAGACATACCCTGGTGCTTTGGGGAGAGGGCCTTGCTAATGAATGCAATGGGATGGTTAGCTTGCATCAGTACCGCTCTCATTCCTTCTCGGCAAGCATCTGTCTCGATGACGAACGGTTTGGAATAATCGAGCATAGCTAATACAGAGTAGTAGTCATAACCCTTTTTAGTTTCTCGAAGGCGAGTTGAGCTTCCTCATTCCACTGAAATGCGTTCTTCCTTAGGAGGAGGGTTATGGGTTTGCAGATGATGTCGTAACCCTGAACAAATCTTCTGTAGTAACCAGTTAGCCCCAGGAAGCCCCTTAGTTGTTTGATGGTTCTTGGTACAGGCCAGTTAACCACAGCAGCGACTTTGGCTGGGTCAGTAGCGACTCCATCTCTGGACACGATATGTCCTAGATACTCTAGTTTGGTGGATCCAAAGCAACATTTGCTTTCTTTAGCATACTGTAACAACCTTAAATTTTCGCGACCAAAATAACAGAATAAAACTGAAAAATTTAAAACTGTTACTCCGCATTTAGCTCACAAGGCCAAATGCAAGGCAAAAGAATAGTATAAAAATTAAAAGAAATATGAATCCGATAAATTATTAAATGAAAACGTTGCAGCGGAAGACTTAAGTCCCACAAAATCCAAAACGGTTTAAAACAACTTTAACCCAAAGTTCAACATAAATATAAATAGTTTGGAGGTAAACGTTAAATAATAAAATCCTTCCTCGCTCAGCATCCCGAACCAAATGCACCCATGCAGCATATTAATTGTATCTATCAACTGTACCAAAAACACAAATAGGTACAGGTTCCAGCGGGGGAACGACCCAAAACAAAAGGACGTCAGCAAAGCTGAGTAAAATATATTATATTGAAAACGTAAAACAATAATTATAATTTGTAGTAACCTGAAATCAGAGTTAAATATTATTGTCTCAATACCAAACCAAAAGTACTGTAAAACGGTCGTCAAAACCAAAACCAACCAAAATATATTATTTCCACCTGTGTCCCAAGGTCCTACCCTTTTGCACGATCTAGAGGTACCACCTATGCTTAGCTAGACTTACTATAGTGCGCACTACTCACATTTGGGCAGTCAGTAGGATGAGGCTGCCAAAGGAGGAAGTCTAACTACCTAGCAAGTGGGGGCCGGAAAAACCCCACTTAACACAACTCGGGCCAGAAGTTCAGTTTCGGGACGAAATCCCAGAGACGTCTCAGACACACCTTAACCTCATAGACCAACAGAGCTCCCAGAGTCTGTTATAACCACCAAAATTGTACCAAAATAATACCAACATATGACTTGTGTCACAAAGTTCCAATATCCAAAATATCACAAGAGTATCATAAAAATTCATTGTTGACAAAATAATTATAAAACATTTTCAAAAATATAATTTAAACCGAACATGCTCTTTACTTAAAGGTGAAAAGGTCAAAACGTCCTTACCTCTTGAGACGGTCAATCCAAGCTAATATTAATCCAAAAATTCTTTCTCCTCGAATCCACAAGCTACAATAGTATAAATTGATTCAATATTCTAGTTAATATAACAACGGTCTAACCCATATAGTACCCATCTATACTATCGAAATCAACCTCAAGACACTACTACTCTCCCATTTAATAATGCCTAAAAGATGGAGATAAATCCCAAGGCCAAATTGAAATATTGCTCTTTTTAATTATTATGTATCTGATCGAACGTTACACACAAAATCATTTAATAAATTAGAACCAAAGGAAAGGGTACTAACTAATTCCTCCTAATCAATCAGGCGTGCTCCCTGATGCTCTTTATTAAAGATCACTCATCCAACCATCCTTAACATTATATACCAACTGATATCTATCACCAACTCAACTTCCACAATGAAATAATCAACCCATATGTCAATACTCATACAATAGTAATTTGGTACTTCGATCAGCCTATAACCAATTACCCCCAATTACTAGTATCTAGCAATCAAAATCTCAATTTACTCAGTATATACTCCATCGGTTATCGCCTAGGTTATCACAATTTCGACCCAAGATCAATAAGTGATGGTATGCATTAACGGTTAATAAATTCCTAAACTTTGTAAATTAAAACCTTTGATGAATCAAGATATAAAAATTTACTTACAATTTATAGTATGCCGGAGGAAGGGACAACGATCGGATGTAGAGAAAGAAAAAAACAAGAATCAAACGGAGGGCGTGGCGAGGCAGTAGTGCAGCAAGGAGACGAAGGGAGGAAGTAGGGGAGTTGTAATTTATGAGAAGGGAAGGTACAGGGCACGTGAATATAAGTAGGTTAATTTTATTTTTTCCTTTTGTGTTTGACTCAAATTCGAATCCGATACAAAAGCGGTTTATAAAATAACATTCCACTCTAAGAAAACCAAAACCGATTTATTATAAGACGACCCAAAATACTTTAATATTTATAACAACATTAAAAATATTTTTTTCAACTTAAAACCCGATTTAAATAAAAATAGGAAAGTCTAACTTTATAATTGACTCGGAAAATAACGGGGTGTTACACATACAACTGGTTCTCCTTCATCAATTGTAATACCTTTCTTAAATGATTCATATGCTCCTCCCATCCAGTGCTATAAATCAAGATATCGTCAAAGAAAACCAACACATACTTTCTGAGATAAGGTTGAAAAACCTTGCTCATGAGGCTTTGGAAGGTTGAAGGTGCATTTGTTAGACCAAAGGGCATTACTACATATTCGTAATGTCCATTGTGAGTTCTGAATGCTGTTTTGTACACATCCTCGCTTGCCCTTCTGATCTGATGGAATCCAGACCTTAAGTCTACCTTAGAGAAGTATTTTGAGCCATGGAGTTCATCCAATAACTCCTCAATAAGGGGTATGGGAAACTTGTCTTTTATGGTTTGCTTGTTAAGTGCCCTATAATCCACACACATCCTCCAATTTCCATCCTTCTTTTTGACCAAGACCACGGGGGAGGCATACGGACTAGTGTTATGCTTGATAGCCCCATTCTCTACTAGATCCTTAGTCATTGATTCAATAATGTCTTTCTGCAGCATGGGAACTCTGTAAGGCCTGATATTTACAGGTTCCGCCCCACTCTTGAGAATTATCTTATGATCATGTTCTCCTCTAAAAGGGGGAAGCCCTTGTGGCTCCTTAAAGATTGAACAGAATTCCTTCAATAACTGGTGAAGTTCAGTGGGATTTTCATTCCTTTGGGTCAGTTGGATGGAAAAAAACTCAGCAGTGGGTACCCCTTGATGTAAGATAGCCACTTGAGCCCCATTACTCATATCCTTCTCAATTTGTTTTTGTTCTTTAACATGGGTGGGCTTTGCCCCCTTTAACATATGATTTCTCCCTTCGTGGTGGAATTGCATAGTAAGTTCCTTAAAATCCCAAGTAATAGGCCCTGGGGTCTCAAGCCATTGGATTCCCAGGATAACGTCACAACTTCCCAATGGAATCACAAAAAAATCAGGACAGAAATCAGAGTTCCTGATCTTCCAACTCAAATTCTGTATCATATGACAGCACATTAGTTTCCCTCCATTAGCCACAGCAATGTTAAAACTGGGTATCATCTTCATTTTTAGCCCCAATTTCCTTGAGATACCAGCATCCAAGAAGTTATGTGAACTCCCTGTATCCACCAATATGCTTAACTTTTTTCTACCGACTTGGTCGGAAATCCTCATAGTCTGATAATTAGACTTCCCTGCCAATGCTTGTATAGATATCTGAGCGATTTGAGATTCCTCTTCTTTCTCCTCTCCATCCTCTATCTCCTCTTCCTCATCTTCTAGTATGAATAGCTGCCTTTTATTTTTACAGATATGTTGGGGTGTGAACTTCTCATAGCAATAAAAACACAGACCTTTCGACCGTTTTTCCTCCATTTCAGCACTAAAGGGTTTGTATCTTGAGATTGGTTTGGGTCTGGTGTTAGGAGTGGAGAAGTTCCTGGGTGAGGTGAAGGGAGTTTTATGGGGGGGAAATGGTTGTGAGGTGTGGGATATTTTTGGGGTTGGTAAAAGGGGTGCTTTTTGGTTATTGTAGGAGGATGATGCCTGCCTATGATGATAGGTTTTTGACTGTAAGGATAAGGCCGTTTTTTGTAGTTTAGCTAAGCCAAAAGCATCAGCTATGGTTTTGGGTTTCAACATCCTCACCATGACCGAGATTTTATCATTTAGCCCATTCAAGAAGCAACTTAATGCATAATCTGGTAGTAAATCGATCTTACTTAGCAAGACATCGAAAGCATCATGATAATTCTGAACAGAATCCTCTTGTTTAAGTACCAACAGTTCAGACATGGGATCCACATGTTCATTATCAAACCTTGCAGAAATGGCCTTAGAATACTCCTCCCAACCCAATGGTATGGTCAAGACTCTATTTTTGACGAAAGCTTCGTGCCAAGAAAAGGCCTGTAACACCCTGTTATTTTCTGAGTAAATTATAAGGCGTTACTGGTCTATTTTATTTAAATCGGCTTATTAAGTCGGGAAAAGTATTTTTGATGTCATTATAAGATTAAAGTATTTTGGGTCGTCCTATAATAAATCGATTTTGATTTTCTTAAAGTGGAACGTTATTTTATAAACCGACTTTGTATCGGGTTGGAGTTTGGGTCAAACACAAATAAGGAAAAAAAATAATAAACTAAATCCTAGTTAAAAACCCACCCGGTTCCCCCACCTTTTACTAAACTACTTCTTCATTAGTTTTCATTAACACCCCAATCTAAACCCTTCTTCCCCTTTTCAATTCACATTCAAACCTTGACTTTCTTTGTCTACGACTCGTCGTCCCTTGAAGCCTCGATCACGAATTCAACTGCCTCTCATCTCTCTACCTGATTATATAAATCGTAAGTTATGATTTTATTAAATACCTTTATTTATTTGTTTTATACATATGAACCGAGTTTTGTGAATAGGAGTCTTGTAAGTTACTAAATCTTACCAAAAGTTATGGGTGTTGTATAAATATTATTTGGGAGTAACTATATTGTCTTAATTATCGATTTGTGATGAAAACAAGAGTCGTAAGTATTGATATTTGGATTCCGAGACGAGTTTACTAAATATTGTCGTGTGGGATGTAAGGTTGCTGTAATTTTTGGACATCGTCGTATCGTGGTGGTTGATAGTTTGTTTTGGGTTTAAATTACTTTTGGTCTGTAACTTAAGGATGATAGGTGAAGTAGGTTGTTGATGATGATGACGGACGTAATAAATAAATAATTAAAGTAATACTAAGGGAGTACGCATTAACAGGGACATAGAATTGATAGATGTTGTGTCAAACAATTTGTTGATAGGTGATGATACCAGGTTATTCCGATTATTAATGTATATCGTTTTAGTGATCATTGTTGTGGAAGTTTTAGTTGGCACGATCGAACTTTGTCGGTGTAGAATTTGTGTGATTAGTAGGACGAGAGAATGGTTTGTACTAGTGGACCCGTTTGATGGGAGTTGCTGTGGCTAAAGGAGTATTAGCATATTATTGTTTACAAACAAATTGATGATGATGATGCAATTGATGATGATGATGCAATTGATAATGATGATGAGACGTGGTGTA
Organism: Agrostemma githago; assembly: GCA_958450325.1. NCBI lineage: Eukaryota > Viridiplantae > Streptophyta > Magnoliopsida > Caryophyllales > Caryophyllaceae > Agrostemma > Agrostemma githago. The sequence continues at coordinate 70,843,767 of OY288247.1, read as the reverse complement.
ATTAAATTAGGCATAATCCATAGCCTATTCGTGCCTTAGGTGGAAATTTTCAGACAATTAGTATAGGTTTTTTTTTTCTAGTCCTGGGACGAGTCTCTTTACGTCAGTTAAAGAGATCTGTATACAAATTAGGTAGGTTAATTATGAGACAAGGATTGGGACGAGTTATAGTAGTAGGTCGATAAGGAAACTCAGGTCGTCTTAACATTATTTGGTTTAGTTAATTGAATCAGTTTATATTATTTGTAGTTTGTGGGTTCGAGGAGAAAGGATTTTTGGATTAAATTAGCTTGGACTGACCATCTCGAGAGGTAAGGACGTTTTTACCTTTTCACCTTTTAAGTAAAAAGAGCATGTTCGGTTTAAATTATATTTTTAAAGCGGTTTTGTAAATTATTTTGTCAATGGTGAATTTTATGATACTCGTAATATTTTGGATATTCAACTTGTGACACAAGTCACATTGGTATTGTTTTGGTAAAATTTTTGGAGATTATAACAGACTCTGGGAGCTCTGTTGGTCTAGTTGGTTTAAGGTGCGTTTACGACGTTCCTGGGACTTCGTCCCAAAATTGAACTCTTGGCCCGAGTTGTATTTGGGTGGGGTAACCGGTCCCCACTTGCTAGGTAGTTAGACTTTCTCCTTTGGCTGCCTCATCCTACTGACTGTCCAAATGCGAGAGGTGCGCACTATATAAGTCGAACTAAGCACAGGTGATACCTCTAGACCGTGCAAGGGTAGGACCTTGTCACACAGGTGGTGAAAAATATATTTTTTGGTTGGTTTGGTTTCGACTACTCTTTTTATGGTATTTTGGTATTTAAAAGATGATTTTAACTATGATTTTAGTTACTATAAATTATTATCATTATTATTATTTCACGAGTTTATTATATTATACTTTTACTCAGCTTTGCTGACGTCCTTTTGTTTTGGGTCGTTCCCCCGCTGGAACCTGTACCTATTTGTGTTTTGGGTACAGTTGATAGGTACACTTGTATGCTGCATGGGTGCATTATGGTTTCGGGATGCTGAGCGAGGAAGGATTTTAATTATTTAAACTTTGTCTCAAACTATTTACATATATTTATATTCTGGATTATTGGTTTGAGGTTGTTTTAAATCGTTTTGGATTTTGTAAAACTTAAGTCTTCCGCTGCAACGTTTCATTTAATTAACTATCGAGATTCTAGTTCGTTTCAATTATTTTCTATCAAATTTCTTTCTCGGTTGATTTATACTATTTTATTTGCCTTACACTTGGCTTTGTGAGCTAAGTGTGGAGTAACAACTTTGAATTTTCCTTGTTCGGATTTTTATTTTGGTCGCAAAAATTTAGGGCTGTTACAGTTGGTATCAGAGCAATAGGTTTCCGAAATGTTTTGCAAAATTTGAAATGGTTTTTTTAAAAAAAATGTTTTCACTTTTATTCAAAAAGAAATTTTTTACCTTTATATTTGACAAGATTTAAAAAAAAAAATCTTTTACTTTTATATAAAAGTAAAATAGAGTGTTGGGTGGATTTGGTGCATTGCATACGCATACATTATTACGTTAATATTTATATTTGACATGCTTTACTACTATTAATCTTACCTAGCTGAACGACGATAGAGGTGAGCTCTACTTACGTTAGGTATAGAATCATATTATGCCTAATTGTAATGAGGTATCATTTATTGGAATTTGGAAAGTTTATGTCATGAATAAAGAGGAAGTTAAGAATGCAAACATTGTTTTTGGTAATTTTATGGTGAACCTTATTTCAGCTAATGTTTTGTTGATCCTGGTGCATCTCACTCTTTTACCCCAGTCGATAAATTAAATGTGAAAATCTAGTGAAATTGTGGATTTTGATTTTTGTCAGTAATTTGTGGACTTAGTAAACCGTAAAAGGATGTACAAGGATGTGTTTGTGTTTATTGGTGATCATGATTTATTTGAGGCAGACTTAACTTGTTAGATTTCTCATTACCTTACTTTGATGTGATTTTGAGGATGGATAGGCTTGTATCTCATCAGGCTAATATTGATTATGGACATAGTAAAGTTTCCTTAGGATGACCTAAAGCATGAGAGTATCTTATAGGGGTCATTTGAAGGATCATAGGGTGAAGTTTATTTCTGCTAAGAAGGTAAAAAAAAAACATATATTTACGGGAGCTGAGCTGATTTTGTGTTATATTAAGGATTTGAGGGTTGAATATCTTGATTTGAGTGAAGTTCCAATAGTAAATGAGTTTGTTGATGTGTTTTTGAGGAAATACCGATAATGGCTCCAGGTAGAGAAGTTGAGTTCGAGATTATTGACATAGTGCTAGGAACTAGTCCAATTGTTAAATCATCATACCGTATGTCACCCTTAGAAATGCAAGAACTTAAGAAACAACTAGTTGAACTGATGGAGAAAGAGGATATTAGGCCTAGTGTGTCGCCTTGGGGAGCCTCTATTTTATTTATGAAAAAGAAGGATGAGACTTTAAGGTTGCGTATTGATTATTGGGAATTGAATTAAATTACTATATAGAATAGGTATCCTTACCTAAGATTGATGACATACTTAACCAGTTGAAGGGACCTTTTGTTTTCCTTAATATTGACTTGCGATTTGGGTACCATCAATTAATGATAGCGCTTGAGGATTTACTAAGACTATATTTTCTACTAGATAATGCCATTTTGAATTACTGTGATGCTTTTTGGGTTGACTAGAGCACCTGATGTTTTTATGGACTTAACGAACCGAACTTTGAGGACATACTTAGATAACTTGTTGGGATTTTCATTGATGACATAGTGATTTACTTATAGAATGAAGAAGAGCTTGAGGAACATTTACGAATTGTCTTAGACATCTTGAGAGAAAAATAGTTATATGCCAAATTTTTGACGTGTGATTTTTGGTTGGTTCGAGTAGTTTCGGGGCATATTAATGATATTATATATAAGGATGGAGTGTTAGTAGATCCTGCTAAGATTAAAGCCGTTAAGGAGTGACCTAGATCGAAATTTTTGACTGAAATTCATAAAAAAAAAAATCTTTTTTTTTCTTGGGTTTAGAAGTTACTATAGGAAGATTAGTGAATGATTTCTTTTCCAAAATAGATAGATCAATTACCATATATTGATGAAGATAGCCACAAAATTTCATTGGGATGAGAGGTGTGAGAAATCGTTTCAAATTTTGAAGAAAAAATCGATCACTACTTTAGGATTGACCTTACCAGATGGAAATGAAGTTTCTGGAGTTTATACCAATGCATTTTAAGAATGGATTAGCTAGTTAGTGTTTTTCAGCAGAATAAGAAAGTGATTGCTTATGCATTTAGGCAGTTGAACCTTTATACAAAAAATTATGACCCTACTTATGGAAAATTTACCCTACTTATGATTTAGAGTTAGCAACCGTAGTCGTTACTTTGAAAATTTGGAGACATTATCTGTTTCGTGTACCCTTTAAAGTGATCGTAAATTTTAAAGATATATATTTACCCATTAGGAGCTAATCGTGAGATAAAGAAGCTGGTTGGATTTGATTGAGGACTATAAGATCGAGATTCAGTATCAGGTAAGAAAAGCCAATGTGGTGGCTGATGCTTGGAGTATGAGTTAGATCCTTTAGGAGTTTTCGAGTGGAAGTGGAGTTTAATCTTTATGGATTTTATAGTTGGGTTGTCAAGGTCAGGGGAAGGTAATAATATGATTTGGGTTATAATTAATAGATTAACTAAGAGTGCACATTTTATTCTCATGAAGGATATGTGAGAGAAGAAGCAAGTAGATGATACTTATATACATTATGTGGTAGGACTTCATGGGGTTTCAAAGGATACTATATTAGGTAGCGAACATATGTGTTCCAATATTTTGGGTGAAACTTGAGCCAACCATACAAATACCCTCATCTTTTTGTCTAAGGTAAATTTTTCGTGCTTCGAGGACGAAGCTTTATTTTAAGGTGGGTAGAAATATGCATGACTACTTATTTTTGTGGTAAACTAAGCATGTTCTTGTGTGATTCCATGTTATTTACTGTTTATTGGTTACAAATATAAATATTTTGGTATATTTTGGTTATTGTTGTCGCTTAATAAGCACAATATCATTGGTTATTTGTTTTTACTTCAAAATTGACATATTTGTGGTTTGTTTGTGCTAACACACATATTGGTAGTTTTGTGTTCAACGCACATATTGTTGGTTGGTAGTGCTAACCGCACTTATTTGATTGACTGATTGATTTTGTGCACTACACACTTGTAAAATGGTTGAACTTGTGATTTTCAAAATTTTGAAATAATTTAAATATTTTTGTCCGACATGTTCTTAACTTGGAAAGTGATACTTTTACCGTATAAGAATTTTGGTGGTTTCGAACTTTAGTATTATCTTATGGAATTAGGTGATCTTATCTTGTGGATTTAGGTGGTGGTGAAGTGTACACTTTGAAATTTGAGGAATTAGATGGTTATAGATTTTTGAGGATTTAGAAAAGTGAGATACCTTTAAGGTTGTGTTTAATTTGACGGATTTCGGATATATGGAGTAAATGATTTATTTTGGATATATGAAAATTTTTGGTGGATTTTGGATATATGTAGTGAGCGGGTCATTTTGGACATTCTTGAGTAATGGGAGACTTTATTTTGAGGACGAGTTTAAACTTCGAGGACGAAGTGTTGTTTTAAGGAGGGAAGTCTGTAACACCCCGTTATTTTCTGAGTAAATTATAAGGCGTTACTGGTCTATTTTATTTAAATCGGCTTATTAAGTCGGGAAAAGTATTTTCGATGTCATTATAAGATTAAAGTATTTTGGGTCATCCTATAATAAATCGATTTTGATTTTCTTAAAGTGGAACGTTATTTTATAAACCGACTTTGTATCGGGTTGGAGTTTGGGTCAAACACAAATAAGGAAAAAACAATAATAAACTAAATCCTAGTTAAAAACCCACCCGGTTCCCCCACCTTTTACTAAACTACTTCTTCATTAGTTTTCATTAACACTCCAATCTAAACCCTTCTTCCCCTTTTCAATTCACATTCAAACCTTGACTTTCTTTGTCTACGACTCGTCGTCCCTTGAAGCCTCGATCACGAATTCAACTGCCTCTCATCTCTCTACCTGATTATATAAATCGTAAGTTATGATTTTATTAAATACCTTTATTTATTTGTTTTATACATATGAACCGAGTTTTGTGAATAGGAGTCTTGTAAGTTACTAAATCTTACCAAAAGTTATGGGTGTTGTATAAATATTATTTGGGAGTAACTTTATTGTCTTAATTATCGATTTGTGGTGAAAACAAGAGTCGTAAGTATTGATATTTGGATTCCGAGACGAGTTTACTAAATATTGTCGTGTGGGATGTAAGGTTGCTGTAATTTTTGGACATCGTCGTATCGTGGTGGTTGATAGTTTGTTTTGGGTTTAAATTACTTTTGGTCTATAACTTAAGGATGATAGGTGAAGTAGGTTGTTGATGATGATGACGGACGTAATAAATAAATAATTAAAGTAATACTAAGGGAGTACGCATTAACAGGGACATAGAATTGATAGATGTTGTGTCAAACAATTTGTTGATAGGTGATGATACCAGGTTATTCCGATTATTAATGTATATCGTTTTAGTGATCATTGTTGTGGAAGTTTTAATTGGCACGATCGAACTTCGTCGGTGTAGAATTTGTGTGATTAGTAGGACGAGAGAATGGTTTGTACTAGTGGACCCGTTTGATGGGAGTTGCTGTGGCTAAAGGAGTATTAGCATATTATTGTTTACAAACAAATTGATGATGATGATGCAATTGATGATGATGATGATGCAATTGATAATGATGATGAGACGTGGTGTAATTAAATTAGGCATAATCCATAGGCTATTCGTGCCTTAGGTGGAAATTTTCAGACAATTAGTATAGGTTTTTTTTTCTAGTTCTGGGACGAGTCTCTTTACGTCAGTTAAAGAGATCTGTATACAAATTAGGTAGGTTAATTATGAGACAAGGATTGGGACGAGTTATAGTAGTAGGTCGATAAGGAAGCTCAGGTCGTCTTAACATTATTTGGTTTAGTTAATTGAATCAGTTTATATTATTTGTAGTTTGTGGGTTCGAGGAGAAAGGATTTTTGGATTAAATTAGCTTGGACTAACCATCTCGAGAGGTAAGGACGTTTTGACCTTTTCACCTTTTAAGTAAAGAGCATGTTCGGTTTAAATTATATTTTTAAAGCGGTTTTGTAAATTATTTTGTCAATGGTGAATTTTATGATACTCGTAATATTTTGGATATTCAACTTGTGACACGAGTCACATTGGTATTGTTTTGGTAAAATTTTTGGAGATTATAACAGACTCTGGGAGCTCTGTTGATCTATTTGGTTTAAGGTGCGTTTACGACGTTCCTGGGACTTCGTCCCGAAATTGAACTATTGGCCCGAGTTGTATTTGGGTGGGGTAACCGGTCCCCACTTGCTAGGTAGTTAGACTTTCTCCTTTGGCAGCCTCATCCTACTGACTGTCCAAATGCGAGAGGTGCGCACTATATAAGTCGAACTAAGCACAGGTGATACCTCTAGACCGTGCAAGGGTAGGACCTTGTCACACAGGTGGTGAAAAATATATATTTTGGTTGGTTTGGTTTCGACTACTCTTTTTATGGTATTTTGGTATTTAAACGATGATTTTAACTATGATTTTAGTTACTATAAATTATTATCATTATTATTATTTCACGAGTTTATTATATTATACTTTTACTCAGCTTTGCTGACGTCCTTTTGTTTTGGGTCGTTCCCCCGCTGGAACCTGTACCTATTTGTGTTTTGGGTACAGTTGATAGGTACATTTGTATGCTGCATGAGTGCATCATGGTTTCGGGATGCTGAGCGAGGAAGGATTTTAATTATTTAAACTTTGTCTCAAACTATTTACATATATTTATATTCTGGATTATTGGTTTGAGGTTGTTTTAAATCGTTTTGGATTTTGTAAAACTTAAGTCTTCCGCTGCAACGTTTTCATTTAATTAACTATCGAGATTCTAGTTCGTTTCAATTATTTTCTATCAAATTTCTTTCTCGGTTGATTTATACTATTTTATTTGTCTTACACTTGGCTTTGTGAGCTAAGTGTGGAGTAACAACTTTGAATTTTCCTTGTTCGGATTTTTATTTTGGTGGCAAAAATTTAGGGCTGTTACAGGGCCTTTGACTCTAAGTGCATAGCAGCGTAGGTTACCTTGGTAGTAGTATCGACCTCAGTGACGGAGAAGAACTGGGTGCACTTAAACATCCAATCATCTACACCCTCCCCATTGAATGTAGGAAATTTAATAGAAGGTGACCTTACCATAGAGTTAGTTCCACCTCCAGAGTGGTGTGGTTGTAAAGACAATGTGGCAAGGGTTTGAACCAGTGTAGCTACCTGCTCCTTTAATTCCTGTACATCAGTTTTTATCTCGTTATCAGGCATCTTTCTTCTCTTTCTGGTGTAATTTGGTTTATGACTTTTCGTAATTTTTGTATCGCATATAAAGGAAGTATTATATATATATTCTAGTATTTTTGTTGGGATTTGGTCTAAGATTTTCTCGAATTTTGTTTTTTTAAGGTATACCACAGGTCAGAGAATCCAGGCTACAATAACAATGAGAGGATAATAGAAGTGTTCAATCCGAAGGATCGATAGGCTCTAAAAGCAATGAATGCGATACCCAAACGAAGAAAAGGGGACCTGGTTCAATGCTAAACAAGATATTCAAGAGAGTGTTTTAGACAAAGGAAAATAGTAGTTTTCATTCATAATCACTTCATTACATTCATGCTATATAAATAGAGATTGCAGGCCATAAAGTAGCCGTTACTGTCCTAGATTGGTACTGATTTTACTTCCTTGGATGGCAGTCACATGGGGATGTCTCCTTGGTAGCAAGTTGTAGGTAGTTCCTTGGGTAGCAAGTTGTGGGTGGTGAGTCATCCTCTCTTTTATGCGTAGTAATCCCTCCTTTCTCTTGTAGTCACGTGTACCCCTCAGCCTGGCAGTACCGGCAGACTTCACAAGCTTTTCTTTAGCATTATCTGCAGTCCTTTCTTCAGTGTCTATGACATTAATAGCAATTCCTCCTGTTACTTTAGCATTCTTGTTCCTTGTGTTCCCGACTTCGCTGACAATTGCATCATAAAAATTATTTCTTGATAGTACGGCATAGGTGTTACAATATATTATTAAGATTATGTTATTGTGCTTAAGCGATCCCATAAAAATAACGATGATACTTTTCAACCTTCATCTAATATGAAATGTTTGACTGTGAAATATTTGTTCAAATATTTAAAAAAATAAAATTTAGACTTAATCTTATGACAAAATTAATTTAAATTACAGTTAGACGTTTACTTTCAAAATTTAAATCATAATTTATTTAGATAAAAAAATAAGTAAAAAAATTCTTATATAAATGTTGAGCTATTTAGATGAAGTCATCAAGATTAAATGAGGACAAAATAAAAAAGAATGAGATCATGATTAGGCGATTAGACATTTAGACTTGACAAAATTGACCCAGCCCGACACTCGAACCGAAAATCTAAGTTTGACCCATAATTTGAATTGACTCGTCTAATGAAAGTGATCCAAATTGTTTATTTCTCCCTCTCATCCATTCAATTCTTTACGTGTGAGCCATTTTTGTGTGGAAAAATGGTGGACTTATGTAAATAATTGAATGGATGAGAGAGAATGCCTTAAAAAGTTGAAAAGAACAATCTTGAAAATGATCCGAGTACAAAATAATTTGCCCCAATTCGAATTTGCCCCAATCATTATCAATTCAAATTTAACTCAGCTCGTCCAGTGGATCCAAACATAAAAATAACACTATTTAAAATATTTAATAGAAAATAGAACATAAAAAGGTACCTATATAATATTGCTAAATGTATAAGTTTATATATTGGAGATTCTTTTTGAAAGAAAAGTTTAAATGACGAAATTGTCCATTGATTTTTGTTTTAGTGAATATGGATATGGATGCATCCTAATGTAGCATCTTAATGTAATACTCCCTCCTTTCTCTTGACTAAGCCCCCTTAGGGGTGGGCACGGATATAAGGAAAATGGATGAAGTAGGGGTATTTGTTGTCTTTTTAAGAAATGGAGTGGGGTAGATTAAGTGTATTAAATGAGTGAAGGAGAAAGAAATACGAGAAATTATATGATGGTAAAATAGTAAAAAGAAAGTTAGAACTTTGCCTTATTAGAAAATGGAGCTAATCCAAAAAAAGGCCCAAAGAGGAATATGAAGCTTATTCAAGAAAAAGGAGGGAGTATCATTTTTCATTTTAAAATTATTCTTTCCTGGATGTTGCAGTCTAATTAGGGTAATATATTTGCTATATATTGATATGGATTGGTTTTACATTTTCCGTGATTTATTTGCTATACATTTGCTAAGAAATTGAGTTGTTCTACCAAAAGCCCAATTTTCTAAATGAACAGTTGATTTTGGCGGATGAAAGCGGATCAAATGTACATAAAAAACTTGGGACTACCGCCATTAATTGGTGGTAAGCCTCAATTTAACTAATATATCGTTTAGTATTAATATCGATATTAGTTTTCTAGTTATAATAAGTCCTCCTTTTGGAGAGTTTCGTCCCCATCAATTGATGGGTTTCGCTCTCTCCTATTCGTTCTCTCCTATTCGCTCTCTCTTTTAGGAGAGATATTGATTCTATGATAGTGGAGAGGACGCGGAAGATCATTACCACAATCGTTCATGATATGGTATCTCAATTTATGTCAGACTGGTGGCTACAATCAATCAAGTTAGATGATATCGATTTGTATCATTAAACAACGATATGTTGAAAGAGGATGTGCAGAAGCGAAGATCAAAATTATAGTGAAAGATCTTTGTTTCGACGAAAATTTATTTTACTCAAATTTTATGGTATTAGTATTGTATCCGTTCAATGTCGATATAAGTGGTAGATTTCGTATGACTTTTTATTAATGAAATGATCTATTCGCTCAAAAAAAGTGATTTTGGCGGGAAAGTTGAAAAAACGAATTTGACCATTGGTTTTTGTTTTAGTGAATAGGGGATAAATATCAAATTATAATAAAACATTTCATAATCCCGCACTCAAACACTTCCGTTTCCCAAAAATTCCAGCAATAATAATGTAGTCGGGTCTCTTCTGATGACATCGATTGAATTTAGAGAGGATAATATATAATACTACTATGTAATCCATTGAATAATAATGTAATTTAATATAAAGTTTAAGTACTTATTCCATTCAATATTTTTTCCCCTCATTTTATAAATATTTGTGAGTACTAGAGAGGAGGAACTATCATTTAATTAGGTGGACTGGTGGAAAAGTCTTGCATAAATTGGTTCATCAATATTATGAAAAGTCTATAGTTGACTTGACTTTAGAAAAAAAAAAAAGGTTTACTACTTGTATATTGTTGCCTGAAGTTGAAACTAGCATGCATCATTGTTTGTTTATGGGTTCAAAACACTTGATCCTTTGCTGCTCTCAAAAACACAAACCACATCAATGGTGAAATTATCGGCATTGGTATTACTATTTGGCTTGCGACTACTGCTAACCGTGGATGCCCAAACGTACATATTAGCTTCCAACTGCTCAAAGAATGGGAATTACACGCCAGATAATAATTACCAATACAGTCTGTACAATCTCCTTGGAAGTTTTCTCTCGGAAGCCCCGAAAAGGGGGTATTACAACTCCACCTTAGCACAAGATAATGTTCGAGTCTACGCTTCTTATATGTGCAGAGGCGATGCAGTTGGCCAACACTGCCAAAACTGTGTTGACGCTTCCAAAGACACAATCCTGAATACATGTCCGAACCAGGTGGAAGATATCATCTGGTTCGATGAATGTATGATCCGATACGCACCCAAGTCGTTTTTTGGTGTATTGGATGAATCTCCTAGTGGCATACTTTATAATACCCAAAACGTGACTGACAACCAGCAGGCCGCTTTTGAAAAGAGTTTGACAGATACGATGTCGGGTTTGGTTAATGACACTGCTCATGATCCATCCATGTATGGAACAAGAGTCGTAAATGTAAATGTGTCGTCTAATTTGACATTATATGCGATGGAGCAGTGTACCCCTGACCTGAAGAAGAGCGACTGTGTAGTTTGTTTGACAACTGCAGTTCAGAATCTCCAAGTTTACTCAGAAGGTAGTCACGTCTTTTCTCCCAGTTGTATGGCCCGGTACGAGGTCTACCCCTTCTTTGACGACGAATCAACCAACGTCTCGGTCTCACCTACAGCTCTTCCTCCACACGGTCAGTCATCTCTCATTTATTTATGTTTAACATCGATCATAAACTCCTATATATAATTTGCCATGTGCACGATTGATGAGCTACGACTCGATCGTTTCAGTATCTTAATTTTGAGTTGCAGAAAGTCCATCACCAGCCAAAGGAAAGAGCCACTCTTTGCGCGTTCCATTGTCTATCCTCATCTCAATTGTATCCGTAGGAATCTGTACTTTATTCGGTATTTGGATTTTCAGGAAAAAGGCGGCAGCCTCAGCGACATCTTCAAATACGAGTAAGATTTTGTTTATTTTGGCTTAAGCATGTTCTTAAAATGAATCGCTCATCTCGTTAAGTTCTTTATTTATTCATTTACTAGTTGAAAAGCCTGTGCATCGCACTTGTTAGAGATGTTGATAAGGACACTAAGTCGAATCGTTGTTAATTTGATAAGGACACTAAGTTGAAAATTCTTTATTCTTGTTGTTAATTTTCAGCCATGGAAATGGACGAGATTATGACAGTCGAATCGTTGCAATTTGACTGGAATACGATTAAAGGAGCACACAAAATTTCCACCATGATAGAAAACTTGGAGAAGGTGGATTTGGTGACGTTTACAAGGTGCACTATTACTCTTTATACTCCCTTGTTCCAATGAATTGTTTGTCTTTTCTTTTGGCACCAAGGTTAAGGGAACCAATGAGAACTGACATGTAGAGCAAAACTCATGAAAATGATCAAATTGCATATAAAAAACATTCCTAAAATAGAAAGGCAAACAATTCATTGAGACGCCCCAATATGGAATAGGCAAACAATTCATTGGGACGGAGGGAGTAGTACATTAATACCAGACAAACAATTTTTTTTGCCAACTAAGACAAAACACTAGAGTTGCCTATGGCACATATGAGCTAGCCCGTGGGGATCTAGATTACAATTCCTAGAAACAAAGGATAAAGAAAAATAGTGAAAAGAGTGGAGAGAAGAGACACGTTATTAAGGATCCTATAAATAGACGGAGAGGGCTTTGGCACATCACACAAGATCAGCTGTTGACAAACTTAGTCAAACCTGACTCGGCTCACCTGAGTGTCATCCAACTCGTGAGCCATCTTTGCCAACTCATCAACTCAACCCATCACCAGACTTGATCCCAACCTAACATATATGAGTGGGTTGGGCTTGTTCACTAATGTGCGTTGGTCTGAATCCACATAGTTCGACCTATATTTACCTGTTGACATCTAAAGTCGTATCTTACACTCCTAAATTGTCTAAGGATTCGTTTGGATAGAGGGAAAGAGAGGGGAGAGAAAGGGAGGAAGCAAGTTCCTTTCTTTGGCTAGAAAAATGGGGGTGGAGGGATTAGGAGGAGAGCGAAAATGGATCCCTCGATTTCTCTCCTCAAAGCCAAATCATTTATCCACCTAATTAAAGAGTCAAGATTTGGACGGAAAACTCCATGTCTATGACAATGATCGAAACTTTCTCCACGATCGACCCGATGCACGACTTTTATTGTGTCTCGAAAATAATTTAGTCCGTCCCATTGCTCACCGACTTCAATCGTCTCCCTCGAAGTAAGGTCTTGTATGTGACAAGAGACACTAATAAATTGCATAGCAAGATGATTCGCGGAAAGTAGTTGAGAAACAGAGATTAGACTACAAGTAAGACAAGGCATGTATAAGACATGGGAGAGAATAATCGTTTCGGAAAGTGTAACTGTTTTCTCCATTGATGCTTCGAGAACGTGACCATTAGGGAGCCCCACGACCCGAGGAGGGATCGATTGAACATTTTGTGACCAAGTTAAATTACATGTAACATGATTTGAAGCACCTTGTATCATCAACCAAGTATCATGAATAAGCAGACCACCAAGTGATGGTTGAGACTCAATTATTATCTTTATATCTATTACGCTCTCTCACTCGAATGTCCGTTGGGTTTGAAGAGTGGTGGCCCCCATACCATGTGGCTTTATATTTATTACGCTCCCTCACTCGAATGCCCGTTGGGCTTGAAGAGTGGTGGCCCCCATACCATGTACTTCCACTTAAGAGTTAGAGATATTAGGAGCTGTCAGGATTTGAACTTATATTAGATGAACCAATTCAACCAAAACCGTGATGGTTGAGGTCCAATTATTATCTTTATATCTATTATCAACTAATTCTAATACTTCGTTCGTATTTTTCAGGGTGTTTTTGAAGACGGGCAAGAAGTGGCTGTTAAAAGGCTTTCAAAGAACTCTGGACAAGGGATTTTAGAATTCCACACTGAAATTGTTGTGGTCGCCAAGCTTCAACACAAGAACCTTGTTAAGCTCCTGGGGTTTTGTCTAGCGCCCGATGAAAAGATACTTGTTTATGAGTATCTCCCAAATTTAAGCCTCGACCGTTTTATATCTGGTATATTTTACATTATTAATAATAATAAAATGAGCATAGAGCCTAATGTTAGGCCGGGTTATTAAGGTTAAGTGTAATTTAAGAAGCACACGCATAGTTGGTATTATTCCTATGAAATAACCCATAAAACTTTATGCCAAATTAGTTTTATGCAAGTAAATTAGTTTAAACATGTACGGAGTATTAATTTTTTTCAAAAATCCTAACTAATTAATTGAGATTTAAAGTGGTTGTTTTGGGTCTATTTGGATCATCTAGTATGAGGTCGATATGATGGCCTTGAGTCACATTAATAGTTGAATTTTTGTGCACCTCGAGCCAAAATATCAAGGCAAGTCTTTGATTCGGCTTCGTTTTTGGAGTAAGCCATATGAATCAGGTTAATTTCAACATGTCTTTAATTGGTTTGTGATCAAATTTGCAGACATGGATAAGAGAATATCCATGATGTGGAAAACAAGGTTTAACATTATTTGTGGAGTAGCAAGGGGGCTTTTATACCTTCACGAAGACTCTCGCCTTAAGATTATACATCGAGACCTCAAGCCAAGCAATATACTACTTGATGAGAGCATGAACCCAAAGATAGCTGATTTTGGATTGGCGAGGCTTTTTGAAGTGGATCAAACTCAAGGCGATACAAAGAGAATAGTGGGAACATAGTAAGTTCTCAATTTTGGTTTATAATTGTGTATTGATTTGCAGATTTTTTTTCAACGATTTTCCTACGTTCTACAATGATATAATTGCATAAATTAATCGTCTTTCCAACTAAATGAATCATAATATAAATCAATGATTTGTGCATTGATAATTAGTAGAAAGCCACCCGATCGAGTTCAAGCCCCCTTACAATTTTTTAACAATTAATACAACAAAGTAAATTTCTACATATATATATATATATATATATATATATATATATATATATATGGAGTATATAGAATTCATTTTTAATATAAATGACTTGTGTTTACCTATATAAAATTCATTTTCTTATACAAACAACTTTCATTGTTACTCGTATATGTTTGTAAGCTTTAAATAAAAATATTCTTTAAACATGTTAAACATATAGGAGAAAAGTACAGTCTTGTGAAGAAGAAATATCAATTACTCCCCCCTTTTCACTGTGATTTTCATGGTGGTTTAGAAAAATATGTGGTGTAGTTGACTAGAGTAAAAGTTGGGTTCGAGAAGAAGATGTCATTCGTTTGATGAGAAATAAAAAGGAATATCAAAAATTCGAGTGGCTGAAGCTGAAGCGGCTACTTTCGAAGTAACAGTGGGAGAGTCAGAGTCGAAAAGAGGATTCCTCACTTCGGAATATATGGGTATCAAAAATTTGCATTAACCATGTATTTTGTATCAAAATCGAAATAGGGAGATCTTAAAAGAATATATCCAAAACGAAAACGAAGAAGATGATAGTGAAAAGGGTATATATAAAAATAAATAAATTAAGCCCCTAACAATGCAAATCCTAGGTCCGCCATTGATATAAGTGTGCTTGAACACCCTGCGGAATATAAATAAATATTTCCTCCATTTTTTTTATATCTTCTTATCCTCTTAATATATGGGTGGAATTATATTAAAATGGAAAAATAAAAAGACGGAGGAAGTACAAATTTCGGTCTGGATCAAGATAATGTCGTACAAATTTCGGTCTGGATCAAGATAATGTCATTTAACTGTCAAATGTATTACTCCATCTTTTTCAGTGGCTATATGGCACCTGAATATGCAATGACAGGACATTTTTCAGTAAAGTCTGATGTTTATAGCTTCGGTGTAATAGTTCTTGAACTGGTGAGTGGTCAAAGGAACCGATTTCATGGCAGATCACAAGATGAAGAGGCATTATTATATCGTGTAAGAGCTTACATATTCTTCATTGCTTGTGTTTTATTAAACTATATATATACGTAGTCTATCATAAATTGTTCTACTCCCTGTAACACTGTTTTTCTTTCTTATCTTTTTGAGTTGAGTCACACTTTTGACCCTCTTTCATTTTTAAACCTACGGTATGCCCACTTTTATACCCTTTATTAGTAATTTATTAATTCATTTATAAATAATCTATTTATCTCTTACTTTTTCTCTTTTGTTGTACCACATTTTTGTAGTTTTGTACCCCTCTATTCAAATTCAAATTCAAACTACACGTTTCTCTTTTGCACATTTGTCGAGGTGCGTTTTGCAACATCGATGTCTTTCATTTTTCATTAGCAAAAATTATAAAAATTTGATATTCTTAACCTATTCATAAGATGAATCAAACAAGATCTCACATGACTATATTTTCTCTTATAGATTGTCAAGAATATCGAAGATTCCCTTTAGTTGGGAATAGTATCAAAAAAATAAATATGCACTTTGGATTTGAACGAAGGGAGTACCATTTGTACATAATATATTGAATTATGTTACAAATTTTACTTCTATGATAGAAATATAATTTCATTGTTTTTTATCAGAGTTGCGTAACTTCATTTAAGTTATTAATTTCATGTATCGTAGTTGCGTAACTTCATTTAAGTTATTAAATTTCATGTACTCCGTAGTTGGTTATTTGCTAGGCTAATAAAGAAAACTCACATAGATCTACATACTTTTGTTACGTTGTTAATGAGTGTATAACATTATCATAGGCCTGGAAGCTATGGAGCGAAGGGTTGCCCGTCAGTTTGATCGACACAACACTATGTAACAACTATCAAAAGGAAGAAGTAATAAAATGCATCCAAATTGGTCTCTTATGCATCCAAGATAATGCCAATGACAGGCCAACAATGGCATCGGTCGTAGCGGCTCTTAACGGCCAATCTATTAGTCTACCGATCCCAAAGGCCCCGACATTCTTCGGTGATCTAATAACCACCTTCGATCAACTTCATCAAGCACACACAATTGGAACCAACAGTAGTATGGACATATTCACAGGAACACAAGGGACTACAAATTTCTCACCTAGATGACATGTACATACGTATGATAGGACTTGCTCATATATCATGGTCATTATTTTGTACAAATGTTCATGTAAGCAGTTAATGTTTTACGTTTAAGTTTATAGTTATAATTAATAGGAGTAATTTTTTGTTTCTTAGCTAGCGAAAAAAAACAACCTTTAATAAAAATAAAAGTATTTTGTGGCCCATAAGGGTGTTTTCTAGTGGTTAAAACTTGTGGTCATCGGCCCAAGAGTCTCAGGTTCAAGCCCCTGTAATCGCGAACTTGTGGGAGTTGTATGGCTTGAGACTATGCCTTCTGACTCAAATAGTTGATGAAGTGATGTTACTTTTGTCTTCTTTCCCCTTTTCCCCTCCAAACACATTTTCTTTTCAAGCCAAAACCATACTCTGGTATTTTCTTTTACCTTCTGATCAAATACCCTTAGAGCAAGTAATGCAAGAGTAAGCTAGTATCTTCTAGCTAGAAATCACTTTTCCACTCACCAAATAACAAGCCTCCAAAATTTTATCGCCTACTACCATACGGGCCTATTTTTGGGTCATTGAGTATATTTGGTTGGACTTATATTGTCAAATAAATATCTACTAGATATGCTACATATAATCTACTCCCTTATTATGGCTAAATATATGCTAAATATACGTTATATATGTCGTTATGATCCGGTGAGAACCACCACTTATTGAGAACCGTGAGAACCTCAATAAAAACTCAATAAAAAAATTCGAAAATTTAAATGACTAATTTACCCTTAGATTCATTTATTCAAACACTTTATTAGACATAACTAATCATATTTTATTAAAAATATTAAGAAAAATTGATATTTATTCACGAAAATTTGAAAAGGTGCACTGAAATGCTATTTAGGTACACTAAAATTATATGTTTTCGTTTACGTCACCAGACGATTTTTTTTTACCGAAAAATATGTTTCCTAGCCATTAAATTATACGAAGAATTCAAATATGTCATTAAATTTTGAAAATAAATAATAATTTAATGGAGTTCTCAAGGTTCTCATCAAGTTGATGGTTCTCACATGATCTTAAATATATATAGAGAGAAAGAGAGAGGTAGGATCATATAAGTCCAACTTCTATATATAAGTCCATAAGTTTAATTTTCATCCTTTGGATCAAAATGGAATGAATGGCTTAGATTAAATTAGGTTTATTTATTTTTCAATTAGAAATTAATGAGGTTCATGTATTCCCACCCTATTCAATTCAGTACACTTTTCACTCCCACTCTTCATTATTCTCACATTTCCTATCATCATTCACACTCTTCATTCTCCATTCTTCATTCATCCACCATCTTTTTCCCTCCATTGAAGAACAATAAAAAAATTCAAATTGCTCCAGAATTATCTCTTCATCATTAATCTCCAAAATCTCTTTGTCATTTATGCACATCAATGGTTGCTAATGAGGTTTGTTTACTTTTTTTTATTGTTATTAATTAATTAATTCATAAAACTTCAATTAATTTATTTATGCTTAATATTTTTTTCAATCCTTTTATTGATTTTTTTGCATCTGAAGTTTAATTTATTCATAAAACTTTAATTTTTTGCATCTGAAGTTTCAATTAGGTTTTCAATTAGGGATTTCTCATCTGAAGTATAATTTATTCATAAAACATGTAAAATTGCAGAAAAATATGACAAACCCAGATGCTAAAATCACCCAAATATGGTAAAGATCAGATCTTTATCTCAAGAAAATGCAGTGTGATGAAATGAGTTTGTTATGTTTCATTTATATAGTCTACGTTTTAAGTGGGAAAATACCATAATAAGAAAATAATTATGTGAGGTTGTTTGAGGAGTTATGTACCCGAAGATGGGGTCGCATGAGTGACATCATTGCATACTACATTATCCGTCAATAATTTCAATTGGTTTGTCTTATAAGCGGATTATTTAATGTTGTATTTGTCATTTTTTTTGTATAATATTCTCAATTGGTTTGTCTTATAAGATGTTTTTTGTGCGTTTTATGTATCACTTTCATGATGTTTATGTGATATTGTGTTTTTTGTTCTTCATTGCATATGTGTTAGCTGAGATGTCGCCAAAAGGTCAAATTGTTGGAGTTGCGGAAAATGAGGCGGTAGCGGAGGAAGATGTCGGTAATGTCCTTGTCAAACGTAAGGGACG
Organism: Agrostemma githago; assembly: GCA_958450325.1. NCBI lineage: Eukaryota > Viridiplantae > Streptophyta > Magnoliopsida > Caryophyllales > Caryophyllaceae > Agrostemma > Agrostemma githago. The sequence goes on along the minus strand of OY288247.1, from coordinate 70,824,874 downwards.
AAGACTTGTGAAGTTGATTTCGAAGCTCAATGAAGCTTAACGTCACTTTATATATGAAACTTCAGCTGACAACAAATGTAACTTCAACAATATTTAATTGGAACGAGGATAGATTATAGTTGACTTAGACATAGTAATGGTGGAAAACAATAGTTTAACTGTAACTGCTAAATTTGTAATTTCATCTCTATAACAACATAACTTTAATAAACATTTGTTTTCGTATTGTTGTAAACATTCAAGTGTATGTATTGAAACTTCAATACATTTGTTTTATAACTTCAACTCAATTATTTTGAAACTTCAGCATCCGTAACTTTAGGTGTATGTAGAGAAATTTCAACTGTATTGATCCGTCACTTCAATTGTTTCAGTTTGTAGCTTCACTTTAATTGGTTAATATGCAACTTCAATTACTTTATAACGTCACTTTAACTGATAAATTTGTAACTTCATCCCCATAACAACATAAGTTTAATAAACATTTGTAAATTCACATATTTTGTAACTTAAGTTAATATGTTTTGTAACTTCAGTTCATATGTTTTGTAACTTCAGATCAATAAAATTATATTGTAGCAATAACGAAAAATACAATAACGAAAAATACAATAAATTACATATCAAAAATAACAAATACAAGTAAGAAAGAGATAAATAAAATTATTTACTACGTTTATTCGAAGTTATACTGTATGCACTTGAAATCATGCAAAAAAATATTCTACTAAGAAACAAAATGGACGGTGATGAGGATGATAAAACGAAAACAGAACAAGAAGATAGGAAATTAGAGAAATTAAAGAATTCTGATTTTTTTTTTAAAATTATGATTGTATGGAAGAAGAGAGAAGATGATTATTGGTAAAAGACTTAATTAGTGTGTAGGAGTTATTGGTTATTGGTAGAAGAGTTAATTAGGAGTTAACTAGTAGTATAGTCTCATGCAGGACCTAGCAGTATGCAACACTCAGGTTGCAAAAAAAGTGTTCTGCGCACCGCGCCTGCCACTTTATTAATTCCAGTATCTTGATTTCCAGTATCACTCGCTTTCACCAGCTCACTCAACAAACCACACTAAGAGTCTGACATAAACTGATAAACCTAAGACGACAGTACAGCTTGGGGGTTATGCACGTATGAGTACTATTTTCGTATCACTAAAATTGTCCCGTATTTTTTCCGGATACATAGATTTTTAAAAATTGTTCCATTTTTCAACTTTCTCTTTTAGTCATTTACAACTTCGTTAATTTATCATTTTCTCATTCTATTAAGTCACACAACCTCACTAAACATGATAACTCACCGTATAAAGTAGACCTGACAAACAAATCGGGTCGTGTCATGTTGACCCATTCGTGTTTGTGTCATAGGACTCATTTAAGTTTTGTGTCGTGTTCGTGTTGACCCATTTTTCAACTTTCTTTTTTAGTCCATCCCTTTTTAGTTTTTACAACTTCATTAATTAATTAATTTATCATTTTCTCATTTATTACATTAACTCATACATCCTCGCTAACACATGATAACTGATCACCATATAAAGGAAGTCATTATTAAAAATAATTTTTATAATTATCATTCAAATAATTGATGATAATTGAAAAAAATGATGATAATTGATGATAACTGAAAAAATTGAACGATTTATATAACCCTAATTTCAATAATTAAGGATAAATAACAGTTCATACATGTTTTTCGATCAAACTTGTATCCATAATCTTATAAATTGATAAGTTGAATGAGTTGTATAGTTAGTATTGAAATGAATCGATGATAATTGAAAAAATTGATTGGTTTTTAGAGTTACAATAGAGAGGGTTAAAGAGTAAGAGAAATATTTCTTTTTTTTCTAGTGAAGGGCAAATAATGGAAAAATATGTACAAAAAGTACTGCATCGAGTAAAATTGGTACTGTGAAGAGTAACTCCATAAAAAAATTGATTATTTTAGATTCAACTCATAAAATAGTTTTAATAATTTCAAAATGTTATAATGTAATATATTGTATTGGTGGATGTCCACACTATGACAACATTATGTCGACATCATATCTACACAGAATATTCTAGACTTAGAAGAAACTCTAGATATTTGTATATGTATATATATACGTTAATTATCAATGGAATATGGTACCTCATTCTCTCATCTTTCTCTCTCATATTATAACATGTTATCAGCACCAGTTTCTAGCCGACTGAGCAAGCATTGATTCTAGCCGATTGAGTGAGCACTTATTATTGAGCCGACTGAGCATTTTTATTATTCAGATCTGATAATATGGAGATTCATATCAAATCTTATTCTATTTTATTATATATCTAATCAGGTACTTTCTTTTATCATCAATTTAATTAATTGAATCGTAGTAAAGTATAATACTATTACCGTGGATGGAATAAGGTCAAATTCTCGCAATTATGTTACGGAGTATTTTATTAACCAACATCAATATTAAAACAAACATGTATTCTTTCATATTAATCGTATACGTTATGTATGTACTCTATACAAATATGGATGGATGATCGATGTTTTCTAGAAATTTCGTAATTCATATGCAAGTGGTAACTAAGTGATTTATTGTAATTTACCTAATCTTGTTATGATAATCACCCGATTATCAAATTCATAGTCCCGAATTAGTTTATATACGTCTAACTTTTATCTATCAAAGTCTCAAATCAATTAGATTTTTCTACTAATTAATTAGTTTCTCTTTTATTTCATAAATTATTAATGATTGAAAAAAAAAATAGTGTTAATCGTAATGGAATATATATGTATTATATTAATTGGTAAATCTATTATGTTTTGGATATTATATACGAATAGTGTGTCTTATATATGTTGCCTATGTATATTATGAATCAATGAATTTGATTTGATGTTTTTTTAGAATATCCATGTTATATGTTACATAAATATCTTTTCAATATTTATCTAACTAACTTAGAAGATATTAGCGTGATATAGCAAAGATTCAAAGAGTAGAAATTTGAATTATTCTAATCATCCTATTACCTGTAAGACAGTGTGTATTAGGGCATCATATTATTGTGTGCCTTTAATCAAATACTCCGTATTAGTTTGCTCACAAATTCATTACTACTTGATTGTTTCACATTAGTCACCAGTTCATCACTAATTCGTTTTATATCATAATCTTTATATTAGTTTTATTAAATTATGATTATTATTTGTTTCTTGTACAAGATTATTTGTCAACTAATAGATGTTTGTTGAGATGAATTCAATTGTTTAATTTTACTATCAAAAATCAAGAACGTAGACTCCATTTATCATTCAATTGTTTATATATACAAGAGTATCTTTGCAAATTTGATTATATCTTTCAAGCATGGACTCCGTTTATTTCATGAAAATTTGATACTTATATAAAGATTGAACATGATTTGTACATACATATTTGAGTGCATAATTTAATCGTCAATTTTGCCTATTTTATGTGGATTTGACAGTACATATTGTGTTGATTAATTTCTCGATTAATATGTTTGTAAATTTGATTCCATAATCGTTATAGTTTTCATACAATTATATTATAAAATGAAATCAGTTAAACATTATTGTACATACATACATATATACATATATGAATCAACTTTGGAGTCAAATATCCATATATTAAAAGGCTCATATACGATCATGATCAGAGCTAATAATGTTATCCGGTGAGATAATAAGTATTTTTAGACTAGAAGCTCCTTATAAGAATTTGTATGCCTGAAATAATATACAAGATTATTATGGATAATAAATACGACAAATACAGCAGCCACGAAAACACGATATCACGGGAATAAAGTAGCCTTGAAGACATTGTATCGTAAAATAAATAAATAAATAAATTATATTTTGTGTGAGTACGTACATGAAACAGTACCGTGTTTAATACGGAGTATCACTTATTATGTGAGGAGAAAATTTATATTCCTTTGAATTGAAAGAATATTGGCCTGAAGCCTAGAAGCAACATATAATATGTGAAAAGAGATTTGGAGAAATATTGTCAATTAATTTCTTGTTCATTCGCGTTGAACAAGTTTAATTTTGTTGAAAGACATTGAATCTTTTTCAACTGGATGTGTTCATTCCCCGAAGAGAATGAGACATTTTTAATAAAGACTCTGCCAGAAGCAGGAGTCAAGATAGGACTGGCATAATTAAAATGAGTTTAATGATATGACCTTATTTGAGACAAAATTCTGCATTGAGTTATTAAAAATTGTGAGTAACGTATCATTGGTTAATAGTCATAATTTCGGATATGACTTGAAATAATGTATTCGATCATTCTCCAAAGCGAATATGACATCGAATAAAAGAGATTGATTAAGTGAATGTCATCATTGTATATGTTGACAATTATAATTATTGATCGTATTTTATGACAATCACAAGTGAGTAATATAGCATATTCCCGGAAGGAATATTGACGAGTCTTGCCTATGTATATGAGACACCACTTGTGTCATGTCACATCTATAATTTTTCATGGCCATATGAGAAAATAAAATTGTTGTGCACATAATATATAATGTAGTTAAACAAAAGTTTAGCGTGATGAGATTCAGTCAACTGAAAATGTGGCGTACAACAAGTGAATTTATCAAGACATAGCCAAATGAATAAGAAAAATGACATGAGTTTTAGGAAATGCAAAGTCGACACAAATATTAAAGATATGACAAATTTTGGCCATCCGGGTTCTTGTTACACCCGTTTTGATAAACCTGATGTTTATCTTAAAAGAAACGTAACAACGTGCTGAATCCCTCTCATGTATCATTAGAATTATATTTTAGGCAAGACAGTACACTGAGATGGAATATTATTATGTTGGAGATTTGAATACTGCTCGGAGTTGCATAATGAACATGAACGTTTATGCATGGTTGATTTACGTGACCTGTAGTCACACAGAATTTTACGAGTAGTTCTTATAATCAGAGTTCACCATTTGAGTATTATGTGAACATGATGATCTCCCAAATGGGCAATTTTAAGTCAGCACGTGGAAAAACCAACTGCAATAAGTCGAGCTCCCCAATATATTACTCTACTGAAGAAAATCAGTTGATTAAAGTGTATAAAATATGAGATGAATTCTAAGGTGGATATTGCCCTTTAAATCTATCAAGTAATGATAGTTTTTACCACCTTAAGGGGGAGATTGATAAGAATAAGTTGGTAAAAATAAACAAGTAAGGTTGATCCCATCTGAATCTGAAGTTCAGAGACTTATTTTGGATATGGAATACATCACCTAGAGATTCAAGAAATATTAATAATGATTTATATCATTTGGTTTTGATGATATACCAGGATATATCAGCTTGATCACCTTATCTTATCAAGATATGTTATACATTGAAATTTATGATTTGACTATAGACAGATTTACCCTCCTTGAGGTAGAGCGAGCTATAGCTCCGTCATGGATAGTAAAATGTATGAACATTGAGATTCTTGCCATATTTTCAATAATCACACACGACGGAGTGTGAAGGTCATATTCGGTTCATAGGTTATAAGTGAAAGAAAATGGCAAGCATGTGCAGTTGGTACTCATGAAGAGTAATGAAACTTGGATGTCGTTGAAGTGACATAGATATCTGAACGATAATAGATGGCCTAGCTATATGAAAATATTGGTACCAAATATATTCAGATATCTTTAAGCAGTGCCGGCAGTATACGTAATTATATCGATATGTTAATTCATGGAACCGAATAATACTTGCGCGCGATATGTGATGGACAGTTTAATGGGGATCTTATATAAGCGTTCATCTTGATTGTTGACGTACAATCTATGGTTAAGAATGAGCTCATGGACTTGAGGTCCACGTATTGACTCGAAGTCAATCCAATTATGAATAATATCAGTGAAGATACTGTACAGTTTGTATTTGAGTCTCATGTGAATGTATTTTTTTTTTTGGTAAAATGTAAGTAATTTCATTTCATCCAAAAAACATACAACTTGGCATCAAGGCCCAATTTCATCCAAATATCTAACTAAGGAAACATCGACTATGCTGTTGCACAATAGCATGACTCCCTAGTATTCGAAACCTTACATCTCTTTGAATAATTTTGAAAATTATATTAGGTCGTACTAAAATCATATCATGCACACTCTTATTCCGTGCCCACCATATGTGATAAATCATGGCGTTAATTACTGCCGCCCATATTTTCTTGTGGCTATGTCTTCGACTCCTCTTCATCAGCCACCATTCCATATATCCCGTGGTTGGGATTTCCTGCTGCATCCAACCATTGACTTCCTTCAAAATTATCGAACTGTATGGACACGAAAAAAAACAGGTGATAATGCAACTCATCATCCTGCTCACATAATCCACACTTCTTGTTTTCAATCAGTTTCCATTTGGCCACTCTCTCCCTAGTCATTAGGCGACCCTTACTCACCATCCAACTTATAAATGAGTGTTTGGGTACAGTCATCGATTCCCAAATCAATGGGGCCAGCTTACTTCGTTCTCCAGTAGGTTGCAGTCACGCATAACCTCTCTGGACAGTATACAAAGTATCCCACCCCAACTGCTGAAAACCTTCCAAAAGCTTATCTCTCGACCGACAGATTTGCTTCCACGCCCAGCTGCTATTACTTCCATATTGATAATCAGGCCAACTCTTGTTCTTGAGATACACAGAATTCACCCATTTTACCCATAGGAAATCTGGTTTGCTATACAGCCACCAGCTGAATTTACCCATGCTAGCTAGATTCCATTTTGATAGGTTCAAGAGAGCCAAACCTCCATATTTCTTACTCATACATACCTGTTCCCATGCCACTGCTGGTGCTGTCACATAATGCTCGCTACTGCTCCACAGGAAATTACGACAAATCGCTTCAATTCTATTAAGTACTGCAACTGGCAACAAAAAGATCCGAGACTCGTAGCTATGTAGATGACATAGTACTGACTGAATCAATGCCACCCTACCAGCATATGAAAGATGCCTAGCTCCCAGGCTTCTAATTCGACTAACTATCTTTTCAGATAGAATAGCACAATCAGAAATTGATAATTTCTTAGGCGAGATCGGCACCCCCAAATATTTGAATGGTAGCAGTCCTTGTTTCATTTTCGTCATGTTTATGCAATCTTGCTTTTCATTGACCACCATTCCATTCAAATAGATATTGGATTTCTCCACATTCATATTCAAGCCTGAGGCATTAGAGAAGGTAATGAAGCCACTCAACAATAGTCTAATGGACATCTTATCCCCTCGACAAAACATAATCAAATCATCAGCAAAACACAGGTGAGTTAACTGAGTTTGCCGACAAAGAGAATGATATTTGAAGTCTGGCTCCTTCTGTATGACCTGCAAAATTCTACTCAGGTACTCCATTCCCATCACGAATAAAATCGGTGACATTGGATCCTCTATTATCTTGGTTATACACTTATAAATCGTGTTGCAGCATGCAATTGGCCGGAATTGCGTCACTGAAGTAGGCCGATCCACTTTAGGGATCAGTGTGATAATAGTATGATTAACTTGCTTCAATAATTTCCCGTGTTGTAGGAAATTCTTCACTGCCATAGTCACTTCCTCCCCAGTTAATGCCCATGTGTCCTTAAAGAATTTACTCCCAAACCCGTCAGGCCCTGGGCTCTTCTGGTTTGGAATGCTAAATAACGCATCCTTGATTTCTTTTTCAGTCACTGGTGCTAACAGTTTCTCATGATGAGCCTGCTGCAGGATCTTCCCTTTCCTTACTGTGGCACGATGTACAGGTACTGTCACATCTTCCGTCCCAAGTAATTTGGTATAATACTCTTCAAATGCTTGCTTAATTTCCTTCGGATCATTCAACATCTCCCCATTGTTTTTCTCAATTGATAAAATTTTATTCTTCACATTCTTCGTCTTGATAGAGCTGTGGAAATATTTAGTGTTTGCATCACCTTCCTGTAACCAGTCAGCCTTAGTTTTCTGAACCCAAAACTGGTGTCGCGCTTTCCTAAGCATAGCATAATCCTTCAGGAGTCTAGTCTCTGTAGTATACATACTTACATCCCTTGGATTAAGCTGTATCTGAGCTTGCAACTCACTCAAGGCAATCTTTGCTATAGTGACTGCAGTATCCACACTATGAAAAACCTCCCTATTAAATCTTCTCAGATGCGGTTTCAAATTTTTAAGCTTCTTCACAAGCCTGTACATTGGTGTCCCTACAACATCAATATTCCAATGCATTCTAATTAGGGGTAGAAATTCCTCTGACTCTGACCACATGTTGAAATACCGGAAGGGCTGCCTCTTTTGACACCTCTCAGGTTCAGTAATCACTGCAGGACAGTGATCGAAAGTCCCTTCAGGCATGAAGAAAACAGCCTGATCAGGGAATTCTGTCATGTACTCCACATTTGCTAACATTCGATCAATTTTACTAAACACTCTTGTATCATCCTCGTGTTTGTTGTTCCAAGTAAATTTAGCTCCAAGACCCGCTATATCCTGCACCTGACAATCATCAACACATTCCCTAAAATCCTGAATCTCATTCCAGGTCACAGCAGACCCTATTCTTTCATCCAGGTTTAAAACATTATTGAAATCACCACCTAGCAGCCATGGGCCTCTAATCCCAGATTTATAAGCCCTGAGACTTTGCCATAATGCCCCCCTTTCAGCAGCCTTATTAAAGGCATAAACCATAGTCATCATAAACTTTTTACCTCTATTCTTATCACATATCTTCATATGAATAGTTTGAGGAGTCATATCTCGAATATCAACCTCATATGAGACTGGATTCCATAACACCCATATGCGCCCTCCAGGATGAAGAGTACTATTTGTGCAGATGGCCCAATCATGGCAGATTTTATTGCTAATAGATAGCCAATTCTTATTCTTTACTCTAGTTTCTAGGAGCCCAAACAACCCAATATTATTACGATGGATGAACCACTTTATTTCAAGTTTTTTTGTAATACTATTTAGGCCCTGAATATTCCAGAATCCTATACTGCCCATGATCACTAGTGGTAGGTTCATTTACCCCATGCTCCTTCTCTGAGAATTGTAGCATTGAGTGTAGCGTTTTGATGAGACTATTGCCATCCTTAGTAAATGCAAAGGAGGTTCCTGCTCCCTCCCTACTTATCTTGGAGATAATACGTGCCGGAGACGGAGCTTGACTGGGCATCTGTGACACCACTATCTCAGGAGTCCGTGTAGCCTCAGGGATAATGGTCTTGTCTACCGGCTTTTGCACCAGTTTCTGCTTCCAAATAGTTTTCACCTTTTCACCTTTCCTGCAATTCTACGTCTTGTGTCCTATACCCTTGCACTTCTCACATTTGGAAGGAATCCAATCATACTCAACCCTTACCGTCTGCTCAACTCCTTTTTCATCCAAAAAAGACAACTCATTTGGAAAATCTTGCCCCAATTGAACAGTTACCATCACCTTAGCAAACCCAAGGAAGGTCTTGCTAAGTGTAACCGCATCACATTGAACATACTTCCCCACCAGTCCTGATATTTTCCTAATACACTCTTCACCCCAAAACTTAAGTTTCAGACCATGGATCTTCATCCAAATTGGAATCTCATGTATCGCACTTTTTTCCAGCACTGCATCCTCTGTCCAAGCCTTGATGATAACTGGTTTATTATCAAACATGATCCACTTCTGCAAGGCTGCCTGCTGCAACTCATTTGTCTTAAAACGAACCAAAAAAATGTCGTTATTCATAAAAGCCAGTTTATCGACATCCTCCTTCTTCCAAAATCTGTTCAAAAATCCCTGAATCACAGACCATGGGGGGTTGGCTCCCACAATATAGCCATATATCGCCGTACTCCAGAATTCCACCTCCTCCTCTACATCACTATCTAGTAATTGTAACATCGGAGAATCCTGAGCTTTTTTCTTACCTTTATCCGCTTTCCTAGGCACCTCAGTCCAAGGTCCTGCATTATCACCACTCTCCATATGTTGCTCCTCTGAAGATTCGCCTTCCAGATCATAAGCACCGATATTCTCTGAAGTCTGAGGATCAGGCGTCATAGTTTTTGTTGCAGACTTATAGAACGAGTCTTTAGTATTAACTGATCTTTTATTATATTTTTGGTATTTTTTTGTAGATTTTTTCTTGGATCCTGCCATTTTAGGACATTGGCTGCAGCTTTTCCTCTTTTCTAGGGTTTTTCTCTCTCATGGTTTTTCTCTCTCTATATCGTTTGTTCCTCTAGGTTTTGTCTCATGTGAATGTAACATAGTTATTTTATCATTGCATATTAGATACTATATATTAGTTTCATAAAACCTCGTTGCATTAGTTTAGTACATACTCCATATACTATTGAGCATTGTTCATATTATAGGCATGCACAAGATTATTATTGTTATAATATTGCAGGATACATATTTATAAGTTATAAGGAGATTTATACTCCCAGATTGTTAACTCCCTGAAGGAGCATATTATAAATGATCAAAAGATAATGATAGTTGATCAGATGAATTCCAGAATGACTCATGATTAAGGATATGAACCTCTAGCCATAAGTTTATTTATAAAAGTATTCAACAGTTGTGAATGCACGGTTTTATTATCTCAGCTTGAAGTTTGAGTGTATGAGAATACATACATGAGTAAGTTCCTTTCCGATTATATGAGAATACTTTATGGTCCAGAAGCACCATAATAGTTTGAAAATAATATAGTGAAAGATTATAATTAGTATGTCAATCTGTACAATAAGAAAATCTGACAAGAAAGATAAATTATTATTTAAGATATTTAAATTGTAAATATAAGCTACACTCTTTTTCCCTTCGACTAGGTTTTTGTCCAAACGGGTTTTTCCTAGCAAGGTTTTTAACGAGGTAGCGCTATAGACGTGTTAATAACGCTATAGTTATAATCGTCATTGTTGAGATGGCAATTTTCTAGACATATTATGTTATGACGTGCATTGAGAACAAGTTCACAATTGTGGAAATATTATTTGAAATGAAGATTCAAGAGTCATGAACCACTATCCAGATTGTGGTTCCGAAGAAATATGATATCGAATTATCAAGGATTTCTATTGATTGAAGATACCAAGTTTATCGGTTACGACAAATCCATTTCAACGCCGTGAAGCTACATGAAGACATTGATAATTTCAAGACATATCAAGTCGTGCAATCATCAGGGGGAGTAATCACGCGCTGTACTCTTTTTCCTAAGCCATGGTTTTGTCCCACTGGGTTTTCCATGGAAAGGTTTTAACGAGGCAGCATGTTATGCGTGTTTTGAAGATTTATGTACTCGTTTACTTTACTAGTGTTTTTCCCATTGGGTTTTTCCAGGCAAAGTTTTAATGAGACATGACTTCACTGACGGACATCCAAGGGGGAAGTGTTATAATGTAATATATTGTATTGGTGGATGTCCACACTATGACGACATTATGTCGACATCATATCTACACAGAATATTCTAGACTTAGAAGAAACTCTAGATATCTGTATATGTATATATATATATACGTTAATTATCAATGGAATATGGTACCTCATTCTCTCCTCTTTCTCTCTCATATTATAACACAAAAAATTTATGTATTTCACAAATTTTTTCTAAAAGCGTAAACATAATATGTGTGTGTGTGTATATATATATAGGCGGGTTCCGGTGAGGCAGGGTAACTCCTACACCTATTGAGGCACAATCTAGACCATTAGATTAAGATGGAACATACATCCAAATAAGTGTTATATACACTAAAAAAACTCATTGTATACGTTATTAAACTCACTATATATATACACACTTAAGAACTTAATATATACAGTAAAATAATTGTTATATACACTCAAATAGTTTTTATGTACACCAATTAATCAACAATGGAACATACATCAAAATAACTGTTATATACACTAAAAAAACTCATTATATACGCTATTAAACTCACTGCATATATATACTTAAGAACTCAATACATACAGTGAAGTAATTGTTATATACACCCAAATAATTAATATGTACATCAGTTAATCAACAATGGAACATACATCAAAATAATTATTATATACACTAAAAAACTCATTATATACTTTATTAAACTCACTACATATATACACTTAAGAACTCAATATATACAGTAAAATAGTTATTGTTATATACACTCAAATGGTTACTATGTACACCAATTAATCAACATATATACACTGAAAAAATTGTCATATGTACTTAATTATTTGATATAGTAGAATTTTATATACCCTAAACAGTTATTATGTACACTGAAATTGTTTTTATATACACCAATTTTATTTTAATATTAAAAAAATGATTTTTTTTCGGGATTTGTTTTTTTGGATTTTTTTCTTTTGGAAAAAAAATGTCCGGCAAAAAATGTGTTTATTTTTTTCGGAAAAAAAAAGTGTGTTTTTTTTTGGAAAAATTTTAATCTTGGTCTTTAATTTGATTTTAATCTAATGGTTGAGATTGTACCTCAATGGGTGCGGCGAGTTGAGCTGACTCAAAGGATCCTAGATCTATATATATATATATATATATATATATATAGACACACTCACCATACTCCATATGTATTATGTTTGTATAATTTTAACAATCAATATTAGAGTGGTGTAGTGGATAAGGTGTTGGGTTTTGATGTGAAGGTCTAGAGTTCGACTCTTCTTGGTGATACTTCTCAAATTTCCTCCTTAATAAGGAATTACTTGCTCTTGCATACTATTTCAAGTAGGTTGAATGAGATAACTTCATTTTAGAATAAAGAATTGAGGTTGTGTCACGTCATTGAGCATGGTGCTTACTTTAATATATAAAAATTTGTGTATTTAGATCAAATCTCAACTACACATCATCTCTTATCCAATGGCCAACAATAGGACTTATGCACTTAAAGTTACTCATGACCTTACTAGAACTCCCCTCTATATATATGCTAAATATATCATATCGTAATATCATATATATACCGTGCATCATTAATAATATTTTTGTTTAAAGCTTGAATAAATTAACGTCTAAATGTAGCCTCGTGGCTGATATGGCAAGCATATTTTACGATCTCTGTGATTTGTGTCAGTTTATACTAAATAGCGAGAGTGTATATATAACAGCGGAAATATATTTTATTTTTGTAATAATCATGACTGATATAAAATTGTAATTAAATATTATAATTGTAATCCCCTATTATCTAAAAGAATAAAAATTGCCTAAATTTTAAGCTCTCAATTTGGACAAAATCAATATAACAAATAAGGAAAGAACCACACTCAATTATCAATCATATCATATAAAGAATACTTACGAGTTAAATATTTAAAAACTAATAATGGGTGTATTGATGAAAACAAATTGTAGAAATATAGTTACTTAAATTTCTAACAATAATTACGAACTATTTTTATGAACAAATGATATATACTGAAATTATAAAGAATTACTACATCTAAACATCAAGAGTATAGAATTATACTCTATTTGAAAATAAATTTAAAGATTCTTATATTAAAAAAATATTTAAAACAGAAGTGATTGTCTCGAGAAATATGAATGACAAATAAAACACAAAGTTAATAATTTTTTGGACTACATATTTCATTATATTAGTTGAGATCGTTATCTTGATTAATTATGTAATTTCAAATTATTTTTTTAACAATGATAAAAATCATGAAAAATTATCAGGTTTCTAATTAAAATCTATTTTTTTTATAAATAATTAACTAAAATAAATAAATTTCTACAAATACCGTGCATACATGCACAAGGTCTATACTAGTTATCACATCATCTTTTTAAACTGCATCTCATTTAAGCTACAACCTTACACAATGGTTGAGCAATGACTGTTCAATAGTTTAAATGGACCGACAACTGTGTTCATTACATACTATAGCTGTATTAGAATTATCACTAGTGTGTTACATAGTACATACCCGTGAAAAATTTCACGGGTTGTCCATTTTCATTGACATTTAAAGATGAAGGAAGCGAGATTGGTTCGTTTTTAAATTACGTGAAAGAGTGTGATTATCAATATGTGGGTTAATAGTACGAAAGTTCAAAAAACATAATCGTCTTAAAGGATAATTTTGTTGTTAGAATAAGAAAAATTATTCTTTATTTCATACTTTACTAATTATATAAAATACAATTAAATCTACTCATAAGCAAAATTAAAATAGTCAAATATATCGTTTGACCCGTCTTGAATATTGTTTGATTATAGTGAAATAGTTAAAATAAATATTTTGACTTCGGTTAATTATAGTGAAATGTTACTTTGTATGACTTACTTCGTACTCCCTCCAGTTCTCTATAATCTTCCACATTTCTTATTTTGGTAACTTCTCTATTATGTTCCACTTTTCTTTTTAGTATATCTTTTGTGGTTCTTGTTGTTTGTGACCCCACTTTCTTTTCTCATCCACATATTTCATTCTTCTTAAATATCTTCCCAAACCTAATGTGAAAGATATAAAAGAAGTGGAGGGAGTATTAATTATACTGAAATCTTATCAACAACTATGTAAAAAATATATTGTTGTAAATGGGTGCACTTCTAATCGTGTGAAAAGAACTGTTTGTTGCGTGTTTTGGAAGACAACATAATTTGGACCCGATTAAGCGGTTACAAATAGGATTCAAACGAAACCATAAAAGAAATACAATTTATTTAATACTCCACATGACAATTTGACTCTTATATTGTTGATATTTTCAATCTTATTCAAATTTGTTACACCGTATTTACAAAAACTTTCTTAAAGTATTTAAACAAATAATAGTGTAACACCCGTGAAAAATTCACGGGTTGTTTTTTAATTTTTACTAAGAATAAAAATATCGCAGGAAGGACACGTCTTGTAGCATCCTCGGCCTTCTAACTTTCGGGTACTCAATGCTACCTACAAACAACATCAAGAAAAAAACAAATCGAGTCAAAGTTTGATACTCCTCGAATTGGCCCATGAGCGCTCTTTTCTTCTTATGAAAGAAAAAGATGAGTTAATAAATGTTTTCTCCTAATTAATGAGTACGTTTCCACTTTTCTCCTTATAATTAATGTTTTTAATGTGCGTTAGTAAATTGTTATGACCCGAAATCTCCTTAAACCCGACTCGTATAAGTAATGTGATTAATATGCGTTAATAACCCGTAAATGCGATAATAAACTTATTGGACCCGAACTCCGTCTCAAAATCCGTATAAACCAGACCCTTATATATATATATAATATTTTTAATATGCATTAATTAACCAATTTCTCACGAAATCCCTTTAAACCCGGCTCGTAACATGTATTTGACCCGAAAGCAAACCAACACCGTATAAATGAAATTTCATGTAACCCGTATTTGATCCGAAGACGGTACTTATATGTAAAGGATGAAGAATTGGGTTATATAAATGCAATTTCATGTTTACAAGGGTTCTACACTTCTACTTCCTATAATCAAGAATTGAATTGTTTTTCTAGATAATTTCATTTTTTTTTCAAATGCTTCATTTATTAGTTACTCGTAAATCGAATTTTACCTTAGTTGAACATTGCTCAATAACAATCTTACGGTTTTTTTGGTTTTTCTTGCCATTAATATTCATGGCATCATATCCTTCAACTGTTCATATTTTCGAGATTGAACTAAATCGAAAATCAAAAAATTACCAGAATGAGCACTTGAGCACATTCAGTTTCAATCAAGTTCACTCGAGCAACTTTAGCATTAAGGTTACGGATGACTAATTATGTTTAAAACTCAGGCTCAAAAACTCCAAATTCATCTGACGAACCCATCAATTTCGAGGGCAAAACGGGTATTTCACCTCTACCGGGCGTCGAAGATATTCAACGATTCCTTTACTGTCTACGGCAAGATTTACTTACTTGAAGCGCTTTATAACTGCTTCGGGGCTTCAATATGTAAAAGATAAAAGATTACTGTCTCAGTAGACAAACAACTTAAATCAGAAGGTATTTTCGCAAACAGTATACCAAAATCATCCATGCTACAGTACTTCCGTGCAACTAACATACAAAAATCAAATTCAACATTGGTTTCAACAGGTCGAGACTCGAGAATAAACCACATACTGCTGCCCTATGAACTTATGAAACTCGATTAACAATAAAGGTTCAAGGTTCAAAATCTTCTGCTACTGCTGTAAAAAAATGTTCAATCAAATGCTATTGAAGTTCTAAAGTTTCAATCTTCAAGCGTATGGCAGGAAAGTCACAACCTTTAAGCAACAATGAACAGGATGGGAGAGTACGATTCAACCCACGTTTGTCAACATATTCAAAAATACACACTTCCTACAATTGATCGGGGCAAAGGGATTACAATGCAACCCACATTTCACTCAACTCCACATTTCACCTGACCCAAATTATTTCACTCGAGCAACTTTAGCATTAAGGTTACGGATGACTAATTCCATTTAAAACTCAGGCTCAAAAACTTCATATTCAATACGGTCTCTACCTCCAAAAATCCAATACTAACAGCTGGATGCTAAGAAAACTATATACCTTCAAAAGAAACTTGTTGAGGGCAAGAAATTCTGAAATAACATGAAATACAATTAATCGATCCATGATACACAAAACTGCGCAATCGTATAAATCAACAATACACAGTTATAAAAGAAAAGATAATTTACCTTCAATGCTGATTGTTCCATTTTTATCAAAATCATACATCCTACAATTTCCCCAAAATTTGAGCTGATCATCTGTTGAACAACAGAAAGCGAGAGATGAAGATTTTCGACGGCAAGCGCATTATGAACAATCAAAATCGATAACATCGAATCATCATAATCATGATCTAATTGATGAAACACTCGGCTACGAATCTTAAGGAGACGTTAGAAAACCTGGAGTTGAAGGGGCGATGATGTTTCCGAGTTTATCTGAGTCAACTTGGTCGAACCACTCTTTGAGACTTGTCGGGTTTGTCATTGCTGAACTCCGTGATTCCAACCTCTACGAAATTCACTGTATCATCTTCGTTCATCATCACTTGGAAAAAAAACGTCCTTCATCAAAAATTAACAACATCGTCTATCTTCATCATATCATGAATTAAGCATACAACCTACAACATAACGAAGATTATTATACAAATTTAAAATCAAAAATAAAAATTCACTGAATAAGTTTTTGTTACTAAATCTCAAAAATTGAATTCGATTGAATTTAAAAATATTACGAATGAGTATTTTTTGTTACTAAATCTCAAAAAATTACCAATTAGATGATGATGCTTTGTTTTTGGTTGCCCTCCTCTCCTTTCTTCTACCTGAAAATTCAGGAAATAAATTTTTAAAAAAAGTTAGATTTTTTAAAATTCAATTGACTATTATATGAATAAAATCAGAAAATTTAAACTCATATTGCTTGAGAACAGAGTAATCAGCTATGGACTGAAGTTTGAATGAGAAGATGATGGAAAACCGAATGTAATCTATATATATTATTAAA
Source organism: Agrostemma githago (assembly GCA_958450325.1). NCBI lineage: Eukaryota > Viridiplantae > Streptophyta > Magnoliopsida > Caryophyllales > Caryophyllaceae > Agrostemma > Agrostemma githago. The sequence goes on along the minus strand of OY288247.1, from coordinate 70,807,315 downwards.
AGTCAAGCACAGCAATTACATTTCACCATTTGAGTTTGAAAGCATTCCATGATGCCATGTCACCTTCTTCTCCTTGGCCAAATTTATTATTTATTATTTAAAAAAACATAAGAAATAAGTTTATTGAATGTGTTCTATTAAATGCAAATGGGAGAAACGAAGGATTATTAGATTATTCATTTTAATAAAAGATTTATGCATTAATTTTATTGAAAATTATATTATTGTTATGATATTTTTGCTGTCAACGTCGACGGTTTTAGTTGGCAAAGTTTTGTTATATTGATATTCATTATATTATATGTATTACATATCTTTTGTAACCCCGAATTCTTATTTGAAAACTTAAATTAAAAAACTTACAATCGTTTCAACATATGATACAACTTTTCTGTTGATTCCAATACTAAATTTGATATTGCTCAATTATAAGTGTTCCTAAGGACACGCGCTAAGTAATACGAATCTTGAAATTTTATATATATATATATATATATATATATATATATATATATATATATATATATATATATATATATAGAGAGAGAGAGAGAGAGAGAGAGAGAGAGAGAGAGGATCAAGTGAGTCCTTTTATATACATTGAGTCCGTGAGTCCAATCTTGGACCATTGATCAAGTGGAAGATGGATGATTGTGATTGCTGGAGATGAAATAAGGAAATAACTAACAAATCTTGGTAAATATATCATTTCTCTCTCTTCGTTAATTATTTCAATGCAAGTCTTCTCTCTCTCCTATCAATCTTTTTAAGTGTCTGATCTTTCTCTCACACAAGTTTCTTCAAAATTAAGTTTTTTTTTCATCTTCACCAAAAAATCATCATTTTCCTACTGTAATTGTACGTATGTTACTATGTTATTGCCATAACCCATAAACAATGTTACTTTAACTCATACAATGCGTTACTTTAATTCATGAAATGTGTTACTTTAACTCATACAATGCGTTACTTTAATTCATGAAATGTGTTACTTTAACTCAGAAAATCTGTTACGTTGTATAATAGTCTTTTGCAAAAACTGTTACTCTAACTCATACGATGTGTTACTCTAATTCATGAAGTGTGTTAATTTAACTCATAAAATTTGTTACGTTGCATAATAGTCTTTTGCAAAAACAGGACTTCCAATCAACCAAAAGAATAATGTATGTTTCTATTAAGGATACTCCAAAACAAAAATTATATAATTCCAATGTTTCACACCTGTTATTCTAAGAACTGGATATTGGAAATCAAATTATACTCATAAATTGTGTTACTGCAACTCATTAAGTATGTTACTCTAACGCATAATGTGTGTTATTCTAACTCATTTTACTCCAATAAAGATGTTACTCTAAGGACTAGATATTGGAAAATCAATCAAACTCATAAACTGTGTTATTGTAACTTATTCAATATGTTACTCTAACGAATAATGTATGTCACTCTAACAATATATTGTCCTACTCAGAATTGTGCTTCTTCATCATCATCCTCTTCTTCTTCTTCTTCTTCTTCTTCTCCTGATTCTTCTTCTTCATCGTCAGACGATGACTTACATGGCGTTTCCTAATGATTCTTCTTCTTCTTCTTCTTCTTCTCATCTACATCTTTGAAGATCTACTCTATGTATGAAGTGAAACTCTCACCCACATCCCTGCACCATTCCTGTGTTTTTGCGTCTACTACAAAAACAAGAACCATGCAAATAAACGTGGCGACAAACAAACAATTAGAACTTGAAATATGACGGTATTCTAACCAAAACATTAATAACTAAATCCGATGACATGTTACTCCAATGCTTCAAACGTGTTACTGTAATACATTAGGTATGTTATTCTAATGATGATGACTCGTTATTCTAAATCTTTTGTTACTCCAATGCATTACAGTAACAGATGACAAGAATTAAAGTAATAGATGAAGTGCATTAAAGTAACACGAGATTCAATTAACAGAAGATGTCTATACACATGGGTTAGACATTAAAATAACAGATGGTCTATATTAAAGTAACATATTTTGTGCATTACAATAACTCCATATATATGTTTGTGCGAAAAAATCATATAATGATCAGATCTTTAATAATATGCAGTTTCCATACTATAAACGTAAAATCTAATCAAATGGAGCATCTTAATGACTTCCATGGCAATGAAAGCATAACTATTGATGAAGATTATAAAAAAACCTAAACAATAATCCGTGAATATTATGAAAAACCTAAATAATAAACATAATAATCTGGAATCTATACTAACACGAGAACAATGAACCATTGATATGAAAATATGATGAATGAAATGAATACAATTGACGCAAAACATGAATACAATTGATGCAATATCGGAATTCACCTTTTTTGTGCTTCAAGAATTGTTTATCAACCGTTGATGAAGATGTCGCGATCATTGAATCCATAGTAACGGGTTGTTGATCACAGATTGAATGAATGAATGAGCGTGATATTTGAAGCGTTTTTTTTTTAGGTTTGATGAACGTGAATGAATGAATGAATAATGAATGTGATATTATTGTTTCCTAAAATTATGGGAGTTATTTTAGGATGCAGTATCTTATTTTATTTTTATTTTTTTAATGCAAAGATTAGATTGAATCTTGTCCATCCATCCTCATCTCATTCAATGGATGAGATGAGGACTTAGGGACACATATATAGAGAAGGACTCATAAGAGCCTTACTCTCACTCTCTCTCTATATATATATAGGGAAAATTGATATTTTATACCTTCAATAATTCTCATTTTCAAACTTTATACCTTATATAATTTTCTTTCAAAACTTATACCTACTTGTTCTAATAATTACATAATCGATACCTTCATCTTATTTTCGTCTAAAATTTAACGAAACCGTCACATTAAATATTTAATGTTGCAATTTTAATTTTTTCTTTTCCAAATATACCCCTCACCATAATAAGTTATTGATCAAATCATTAGCTTTCATCTTCATCATTTTCTTCTTCACTACTCTTTGTTCTTCTCGATTTTAATTGTAAATCACAAATTAGTGCATCAATCAATATTCATCTACTTAGTGGTTCTGTAGTTACTGATTTTCAAGAATTGAATTGCAACTTCGTTTTTTTCAACTTTAATTCAAAAAAATTGGGTTTTCCAATTTTCAATTAAAAAGTATAGAGTTTTCCATTTTGGTTTTTTTGTTCTCTATACGATTTCCCCATTACCATATACATGGATTTTTGATGCACCAATTAAAATTTAAATCAAGTAATTATTACCCCATTAAGTTTTAGTTTGCAATTAAAATTGGTTCCAATTAGAGTTTTTACCATTGATAAATAATACTGTAGGTAACTTTAATTTCTTCTTTTACCAGCTTGTTAAGAGATGTGATGAACTCGGTTTCTCTTCTTTTGCTGATTCTGTAGGAATTTTGCCGTGCTGTATTTTTTACTTGGGTATATTTGAGTTGAAATCATAAGAAAGATAGGAGCTTTTGGTATATTGAAGAAACTCAATCAAAATTGCTAATATTATGCGCGGATTGTTGTAGGCAGTAGAAGATTTGGTTGAAATAATTGGATTATGATTCAATTTGGGGATTTCAATTAGGGTTTGTATTTGTGTAATTTGATTTACTGAATCTTTCTGATATGAATGAAGAAGGAGAAACAATGAGTCTGAGAATTGAATTACTTAAACAAGGGCAAATGAGACTTTCACCTCATTTCGTTAATTTTTTGACGAAAATAGTATGAAGGTATGGATTACGAAATTATTAGAACAAGTAGGTATAAGTTTTGAAAGAAAATTATCTAAGGTATAAAGTTTGAAAATGAAAGTTATTTGAGGTATAAAATATCAATTTTTCCATATATATATATATGTATGTATGTATGTGTGTGTATATATATATATATATATATATATATATATATATATATATATATATATATATATATATATGTCAAAAAAATTGCAAAAAAAACAACGTTCCCGCAAGGTTCAACGGAATACACGATACAACATATGAGTACAATCATAGTATACAATAAAAACTTTAACAAGTCATCCCTCATACATAAATTTAGCTTATCTAACATCTCATATTTTAATAAAAGTAAGTTTCAAAATACGATTAGACTTCCTCTATTAAACATAATCTCAATCAAGTCATATTATTAACTTACAAGTAATAGGACGCTTCATCTTATCTCTCTAAGTATCGTTTCATTTCATATTTCACCTTCGGCAATAAAGTTTCAACTTTAAGGATGATAATGACAGTTTTTCATTTGTTTAATGTAATGTTTTTAGTTTTTTTCCTTTTCCATGCATTGAACTTTCTATTTAGCGTTGCAAAATCAAATAAATACAATGAATTGAAATATAGCAAATGAAAAGTTATATCAACTAATCTATCTATATCTATATACCCTATTAAACCCCAAACAAACCATCCTCCATCCATTATTTATCTAATACCATCTTCTAATAAGGCCATGTGTTATGTTCTGATTGGGCAAAACAACTAAACCAACTGATAAACTGCAGAAGCAATCAATTAATAAATTTTTTAATTAAAAAAACAATCAATTAAAAAATAAGTGTAGACACCCAGATTTGGACCTGATGGCTGCAGGGGTGCCCGACGAACACCCGATGACGATTGAACTGCAATACGACGCGAGATTACGATGTTTTAGATAGTTTTTCTATAGAACAGATGAAATAATTACTCGGAAAAATTAATTTAACATCAAGACAGCCTTAGTCGTGTCATTACGGTCGCGTCGACACTAATTAGAGTCAATTCCGACACCGGGACCCCGAATCGGTCCCGAAATATGCAAAGTCAAACCCTAGTCAACACGTCGGGCCGAGGAAACCTCAAGACACGCGCCCGAGGCCCATCCGGCGCTCGACGCGCTAGGATTACTGGGGAAGCTTAATCCCCAAGATAACGCAATATACGCATCTTCTCCGTTTTGGAAAGTTTCAAAATCAGATCTTCAAAAATCCAGACGCCTCACACCAGGCTTCCCAAAACTACTGCCTCACACCAGGCGTCCGAGTTCTGAGCCGCTAGACACCAAGCATCCTAGAAGGTGATTTGAACTGTGCGATCAACTATAAATATCCCCTCACTTCATTCATTTACACATCATACACGAATTCGTGAATTGCTTCTACCACAACTCGCTCTCCCCTCTTTTTCTCTAACTTATGTCGCACTCCGACACGAAGTACGATCCACTCGATTGTTTAGCGAATTGACGCTACTCCTCACTCTCGAGCACTCCACTCGACCTGAGGAGCATCCGCGTTCGACTAGCTAATCCCGGGTCTAGCAGCGAAGCTTTGCCGGATTAACCGCAGAACTAGCCGTAGTAGCGAAGCTCTACCGAAATCACCGCAGGACGAGCTAGGAGGATCCGCCTCGAAGTCGAACCGTCACTTGGTTGTCATCTAAACAAAACTTTACATTCCTGTACTTTTATTGTGCACTTCGATAATGTCAAACATGGACACTAGGTCCATGACACGTCCTAAAACAAGTAACGTCCTCAACTTCAACCATAAGCACTAAAACACCCTAACTAAACCCGAGTAGTTCCGAGATCCATTCTCAACTTTCTACGCATCGTGTCCTGTTTAGTGTACACTCCGAGGGTGCAACTCCTCGCTGTGTGATTTACTTACATTTCGCATTTATCGCTTTCGTACGATTTACCGCTTTTATGACCCTATAACCGCATGCTAAATCACCTAACACGGAATTCAGAACGTAAACAAACTAAAACTGAACAAAGCGATGGTTAGGTTCCATATTAATTCTGGTGCTCACCTACCGTGGTTCGACGCATCCCTATTAATACCGAACCAACGCATCTTATGCAGAATACCAGGTAAGGTATACCACGAGAAAGACTAATATCCGTATTATCACGTTAAATCTGATTTGCTAATACGTATAATACTTAATACCCTCTACTCTAAACAATATAGTCCCCACGTCCGTGCACCGCACGGGAGTACACAAATTTTGTTTTGATTTCATGTGTTTTTAACTGTATCTACTTCCACAAACTGTCGTAAATCGTGAATAGGGCACAGGTTAGGAAGGTTGAACGATCCCAGCTACTGAAATACATATGACATGTATGTGTAAAGAACGGGCAGAGTTTAAAAAGGTGCACTTAAAGTGGGAAACATACATCAAATAATGCGCATAATAAATAATAAGTCTTTTTTCTAAACTTTTATTGTAGTACGTAATCTTCATGAATTATGGTTTCGTTCTTCCTTTGTTTTTCTTCAGCATCCACAATTTGAGCAACAGTAGGCGGAAGAACAGCTCCCCATCTTATCAATCCTTCACCCAACAAGTCGATGTACATAGGAGCATGCGCCGCACCATTACAGGCCTTTCTCGAGAAGCTCCAGCAAATAGAATTAAAAGATTCACAGAGTTGGTAAATCTCATCAAGAATTGAAAACAAGCTTCTGCGCCCCTGCTTATTGCCGACAATGGCATCGATAAGGATCTTCGCATCACTCTCGATGATATTGTCCTCATGTCCCTGACACCGAGCCTCCGTCATTCCTTCTAGTATGGCAACCGCCTCTGCAACCGAAGAGTCCCACTCCTCCCTACGACGAATAGAAAAAGCCCATAGCACCTTCCCCATAGCATTCCTGCACACCCCACCCATACCCACGCCCTTACCCTTCATCGTTCCTACATCCACGTTAAGTTTTACCCTCCCCTGCTCCGGAGGCACCCACCTCTCCATATTCGCACCAGCAGCCGAGCCTCCATCCAACCTTCCCCGGTCCTCGTCTTCAATCATTGAAGCCATCTCCGCCAGTATGTCCCTGCTACTACGCACAACATCATCAGAGTTGACGACAACATTGTCGAAAATAAGTTTATTCCTCGCTTCCCATATCGCCCAGTAGGTCGTCATAAACATAACGTGATCATCCTCCCTACAGCCCCTCCAGACTCCTTCAACCCAATCCCGAATCCCCATTAACCCATCAATGTCCCCGACCTCGAGCCCCACCCCGTCCCAAACCCGACACGAAAAACCACAATCACGGAAAAGATGAAGACTAGACTCTAAATTAGACTGACACAAGCGACACATTGCATCCTCCGAACCGACTCTATTCGATATGTTTACCTTAGTTGCGATCGCATCGCTGCACAGTTGCCAGAAGAAAAGCTTGATCCGAGGCCAAACCGGAACCTTCCAAATTTGATTCCGAATCCACTTTTCGCAATTGCGATCCGAACTCCCCTCAATGCACGCCTCCTCCCCCTTCAGTAATCTATAAGCTGACTTCACCGAGTATAACCCATCGCGTTCCGGACCCCAAAACTAGAGGTCCCTTGCCTCCGTCCCACTCGTCCTCATCGACAAAATAAGATCAGCCTCAAAAGGGAGAAATATTATCTTAATCTTCTCCTCATCCCAGCTTCCTCTGCTCCCCTCGACCAGTAACTCTGCTACCGTCATATCACCCAAGCCAACCGGGCACGGAGAGATCGGTCGCCCCTCTCTATTTCCAATAATCCAAGCGTCTCGCCAGACCCTCGTCTCTCTCCCATCTCCAATTCTTCTACGCAGGCCTTTCCTCAGAACTTCCCTAGCTTCCATTATTCCACGCCAAGTATAACTCGCCGTGGAGCTCAAAGTCGCGTCACGAAAATTCTTCCCCGGGTTGTATTTACTTCGCATCAATCAGACCCAAAGTAAGTTCGGTGAGGTCAGTAATCGCCATGCTTGTTTACATAGGAGAGCAAGGTTACATTTCTTAAGGTCCCTAAACCCGATACCCCCATAATCTTTTGCTAGGCACAGTTTCTTCCAAGACACCCAGGTCAAACGTCGCTTCGAGTCGAGATGATCCCACCAGAATTTCGATATCAGAGAGCTAACTTCGTCACAAAAAGACGTCAGAATTTTAAACACACTCATCACATAAGTCGGGAGAGAATTGGCCACAACCTTTATATGCATCTCCCGCCCTGCCCTAGACAAAGTTTTCCCATGCCAGATACTCAATCTTTTTTGTAACTTAGCTCAAATGATATCCGTAATCACCTTCTTCGACCTACCCATAACAGTTGGAAGCCCAAAGTATCTCTTCTGGACATCAACCTCCGCCACCTCCAAAATATGGGTCACCCGGGCTCTTCTCTCCCTCAGTACGCCCTGACCATAAGAAACGGTAGTCTTCGCAAGACTGACCAATTGGCCCGACGCGCTCTCATAGCTCCGTAGAATATTATTGAGAGCATAAGTGTGGACATGACGTAGGTCCACCTCGACGCGGCCACGCGTGGGCTTGGGTAGGCGAATGAATCTCATGGTGAGATTGTTCTCGGGTTCGAAATTTAAGTCAAAATGGAGTCGCCACCGAATTTTGTGGTTATTCGGAACCATACGAGCCCACTCTATGTCGTCATGGGCTGTACACAAAGTACGACCCACTTCGATTTCAGAGTTTATGGGGCTCGTCCCTTTGCATTGCAATATCGATACCGTTTAAACCGGCTTTCGTATATAGAATGACTCTCGAGCGCCAATGGTTTCGGGCATCCGGAAACCAAGGTTCTGAGTAAGGGGTGAGGGTACGTGTTGGGAAGCCCACTAAGGACACCCAACCCCGCCCGCACATGGCGACCTCTACTAAGACATCGTTCGTGTTCGTGTGCGCGCGCTAGTAAAATGACTAAATGATATGAAAACAACGTTTTCAGGCTAAGCATGCGAATTTTGCGTTAACTACGTCATTTAGTGCATCTCGAATATGGTCAGAGTAATTTAGCATGCGATGTTCATTTAAATAAATAAATGGCAAACATCAAATAATAGAAAACTCGTAAATAAATTACAAATTACACGGGCGGAATACAACCCGGAATTCACAATACAACGAGCGATAAAATAGAATAATCGAATAGGAAATGTTAACCGTTAACTAGAAACGGACCCGTATATAATAAATATAAACTAGACCGTAAGTTGTGCAAACGGACGAACTTCGATTAAATACACATTATATTGTGTATTAAACGGAGGACGGAGATATGGAACCTAGACGTGGTGCTAGCCCGATCCCGAATCTCGATGCCTTGTCCCGACTTATCACATCGAGGAATAGAGTCTAAATTAATCATGTGTCGGATACGACTAAAGAGTCGTCGACACAAGATTAATAGTGCAAGACCGTCGATCAAAGTCGTTTTAAGTGATATGAAATGCATGAGTTTTGAAAAATAGGATCACGTGATTGACTTTACACGTGTCGACTAAAAGTCGTAAAAAAATGACGAGGCTCGAATGTTGCATTAAAGCTCTCGGATTACTAGGCTACAGGACCCACTCGATCGAGTCATGGCATTGACTCGATCGAGTGCACACTCGAAGCCGCTACTGCCCAGTTTTTGGGGTCCGACTCGATCGAGTGGCCCATGGCACTCGATCGAGTGCCCCCTGTACGAGGCATGGCTCGTTTCATTTTTATTTGTTTGAATTCGATAATTGACCGAGTTAAGTAAAAATATTGCATTATTTAAATTCAACTCGGTTCTCGATGTCATAAACGTGTATTATACGATTATGAGACCGTTATCGGGAATTTATGAAATATGCTATTATGTGATTGAAAAGTTTGATTAGTGACGAAATTATAGTCCTCTGCGTCACGACATCAATACTAATCCTAAAGGATTATGTGATGTCGGTTTTCGCCTCAACGGATCTCGTACTAATCTTAGAAATGGAGTCTTACGCGTTCAACTATGAGCAATCACGATCGCGTTATGCCCTTGAGTACATTGGGGCGGCGCTCCTCGAAAGGGTGCCACCTTCGTCGTTACTCGTAAAGGGATTAAACGGACTTTGGATGATCGTCGTAGTCAAACGTGTTAAGATCCGAATTTTAATATTATATAAATATATATATATATATACACGGTAGTAATATGTTAATGACGATAATTGAATGTTAGAGGTTAGATACAATAAATAATAAAAAAAGTTAGATTGCGATAAATGAAATGTTAGTAGCAAAATTAAAATAATGTTAGTAACTGAATTAAAATGTTAGTGTTAGTATGTTAATCATAATAATAATAATAGTACATAATATATATATATATATATATATATATAAACGGTAAAAAGATAAGGGAGAAAAAGGAGCGGGGTTTGATGACACCCTCAACCTACATGCTTAAACGATCTCGGAAACGGACTCGTAGTGGCGACGTGAGCGCGGGAGTGTCGAGATATGTAAGTAGAGTTATGGTGTATGTCTTTGACAAGTTTTGATCTCGGGATTTTGAATATGTATGTGTGTGTGTGTGTGTGTGTATGAGTGCCTAGAACTCAAGGGTGATGAAGGTTTTAAGGTTTAATATGTGTAAGGTTGAATGAGGATTGAAAGGGTTGGAAAAACCTTGTTTTGAAGGTGGTAAAAGGTTGAAAAGAGTTGTGTAATGTGTTGGGGTATTTATAGGGAAATACCCCGGTTTAGGGTCACTCGATCGAGTGGCGCGGGTGCACTCGATCGAGTGCCCGGTTTGGATCTGGATCGGCCGGTTCATGGCCTTACTCGACCGAGTGAGTGTGAACCACTCGATCGAGTGTGTGTGAACGGAGGGAGTGTAAATAGGGAATGATTGTTGACCATTTTTGAAAGGATTTGGTTGTTGTGACCTGATTCATTTTGTGTATTTGGACATAATGTGAGGCTGGTTCGTCTCGGGATTCGACTTTGACCGGGTTTTGACTCGGTCGCTAAAAGACGGTTTTATTTCCGGTGACGGTTTTGACCCAAATTAGTCTCATTTTATTGGAAACGGCTCACTGGGCCTGAATTTGAGGTCGGTTTTGAGAGATTTGCACTCCGCAAAATGCCCACGTCGAATACTATTGATTCTGAGTCCGTATTCGAGCGTATTAAGTCACGTTTACGTCCGATCATCATCGGGTGTTTTGTCGGGAACTGTTATTGACGCTAGTAGGCAAAATGCGGGTGTCTACAGAGCCCCCACTCTGACTGAGGCTTGGACAAGGCGAAAGTCAGAGTAGCTACCAAGCCAATCGAGGATTACAACCTGGAAGCCTTCCGGTCGAGTCGTTTATAGTCCATTAGACTCGCGTGAAGGGCTCGCCAGCCATAAGCATAGGGTCATACCTGTCCTGACGATGATAGCTCCGTGGGGAGTCGAACTTGCCTTTGAAGTCATAGGTGTACCCGTATGCCGACATATCACATTTTGGATGTAGCATTCCAGGAGAAACACCGACTCACGCTGGGGAGTAAAGTTGTTGCACGGGACTTGCTTCTAAAGTCTTGGGTGTACCCGTATGCCGATACATGACAACTTGCATGTGGCATTCCAGGAGAAACACCGCCTTTGATGTTCCGTTGGGAAGCACTAGATGGTACCTGAAATGTTAGATACATAGGCAGAAATAGCAGGCATAGCAGATAGCAAGATAGCACATAGGAAATGCAGTTAGCATCTATAGACTGACTTGCGCTGGGGAAAATGATTTTTGCTTCATTTTGAAATCGAAGTCCTGAAAGCAACTCACGTGCTAGGAGATAGGTTTTCAAAATTGAAAGGGGTAGAAAAGAAATTTGCAGTTTAAATAGACTGAAATTTGACCTTGTCGAAAAGGATTTTATCAAATGGCTAAGTTTTGCAAACTTTGAAGTGAAAATTTGAGGAGGGAGGTACCGACAGCCTCGACTCTAGACGTGACAGGACGACGAGTTGACAGACATGACTTGGACTCTCGAGGGGTTGGACTGTGACTCGGTACGGGGGTGGGCCATCTAAGATGAAAAGACTCTTAAGTTGCACTATTCCGTAGCCTAGGCGAGTGGCAACACGGTCGAACATACATCGAAATGGGAAGGATGTGTCATAGTCTGTGATGAGACTGCTTCTGCAGGACTCAGCAGTGGCAATGTTGTAGTCTAGTGTTCTTTGAATGTTTTGTTTTGGGGTACATTCCCAAAGTGGGTGTCGATTCGAGTCCCTGACGGATTCTCGTCTTCGACTGAGCCGAATACTAGGACACTCTATAGAAAGGAGGCTAGATTTTGAAAGTCTTTGGATTTTGTGAGTGGATGGAGATCTTCTGTCTAAGAGAAGCCTCCTGGACGACAAAGCTAACTGTTGAGAACATGACAGTGTCGTGATAGAAATGATGGTGCTTTCTGAATTTGTGTCAATATGGGTGGTTGTGCCTTTGTTGAAAGGCTGTCTACGTATTCACGTGTAGTGAAATCAAACCAAGTCGTAGTTCAGTGGATTGGAAGATATATTATGGTGCCTAGTTTATTAGGGCTTTGTGTGTAACTAGCCATAGCGATGGTGCAGGCTAATGATGTCTTGATCAAAGGGCTAGAACAGTTAGGATGTTGATCCCGTGACTGTGAGCGTTCTCCGGGGTAGCCCCCAGAGGTGGTGTGAACTATTTGGGCATGTTCTATGCCGACCGCAGGTTGAGTTCCCGTGTTTGGGGTTGGTAACTGGTTTGGATAATTTTGGAAATGTGGAGCTAGGTCGTAAGTGGCTTTGATGTTTTGAAATCTGGAGCTCGATTTTGTGGAGCTAAGGCTTCGAGGGTAAGGTATTGCAATGTGGTAGGAAATAGGGAAGTCGAGTAAAAATGACTCGGACTTCGATCGGGGTAGGTTTGATAATGCGGGATCTGATTTCCATGTCTGGCCCTAATGGTTAGGGTGTATCCTATGGAGCTAGAATCCTCAAAATTCCGGGCTGTCTCTTAGCCTAGGTCTCGAGAAGGTCTTGAGGGTTGCAATGTGGGAAGGCTAAGTGTGGTGTTAGCTGACCAGCTTAATTGTCTCTTCCCTATTCGATGGTATGGGCATTGATAATTTTTGAATTGACCGTACCCCGGTCAAGGGACTTTCACTTGAGTTGAACGTTGACCACGGTCATGGGTATTTGATTTTTGTTTTTTTGTTTTTTTTTGGGTTGACCTCTTAGCCCCGGTCGTGGGATCCTTCACTTGAGTTAACTGTGTCCCGGTCAAGGGATTGATCGTATCTGGTCGAGGGATGTTGAGAGTTCTTTTTTGGTCATGGCCAGCTCTTTTGTTTCAGCCTTTTGCTTTTTTTTTCTTTGGACTTCTGTTTTTTGTCCAGTTTTTTTTTTCCGGCTATCCCTCCCTTTGATGTTGTGGGTGGATATGGGGGCGAGCCCATCGGTTGGATTAGGCTTGTGGAGCTAAACCTTTGTAAGGTGTAAGCCTAGTTGGTGAGTGCAACTCGCGGTGGAGTACTCTACGGTAAGCATGGTGATTTGGATCTCGGTATTGTCATCATAATTCCGAGCAGGCTTAGTGGGAGCATCGTCCCGAGTTGGGTATTTTTGGCATCAAGCCTATAGAGTCACGATGCTTCTTTTTTGCTTCTGGTCAAACTAACGCCTAAGGTAGGGATTGATCAGTCTTATTGGAGGGGTGTTTATTGTGGGAAATGGGCTTGCCCTTCGTCTTGAACCCAAACTAGGAGACTACCTAGATTTGTCATAGGATTCGATACTGCTCCTACTAGGGGTAGTTATGTGGCTGTCTATGCCGGACATGGAACCGGTAAGGGAAAACATGGGTCTCAGTTCCTGCAGTCATTATAGATGTGTCTATAATAGTCACGTGCATGTGCTCACAGTGTATGATGGTGTTTATCATGTTCTCGGAAACACATAAGGGAAGCTTATATGAGAAATAGAAAAGCTGATTTTATTGAATTTTGAAAAGAGGACAGAATACAGTTGACTCTGACTCTGACTTTGAAATTGAGAGAGATAGAACATCCTAGACTCGGACTCAGACTCGGATTTAAATCAAATTTGGACTCTTGGATGAGGTTGTTAGTAGTCTTCGGCTTCTAAGGACTCAAATGGATGTCCAGTATAGCCTTCGGTAGAAGCTTTACCCAGATCTTCATTATGTCGAAGATCGTCTTCAATCCTAGTGCCCATTTTGGTAAGCACTGCAAAGTTTGAAATGCCGGCATACCTAAGATGGACGCGGTAGGAGGGGAGAAGGTTGTTGATGAATGCCTCCACTAGTGTCTTCTCGCTGGGCTTGTCTATCAGCTTAACACTCTCAGCCCGCCAACGTTGAAGGTATTTGGTGAAACCTTCTGTTGGATCTTGGGCCATGACTTCTAAAGTTCGCATGGTAGTCTGAAGTTCAGTATTATCATAATATTTTTTAGCGAACTCGGTAGCCACATCTTCCCAAGTGGGGAATCTTTTCGTATTAAGCCTATAGAACCAGGCTTTTGGATATTTTCCGAGGGATGTGCCGAACAGATTGATGAACATGTCGGCTTTGACCCCCTTGATCGCCATAAACGCCTTGAAAGCTCGGAGGTGTAGTAATGGATCCTCCGTCCCTTCGAATATGGGTAACCCTTCTAGATTGAGATCTGTTGGTAGTTTCTCACTAATGGGTGTATAGTCTCGGGAGTTTTCAACTCGGATGCTGTTCTCTTGGGAGGCATGGAACTGTTGTTCGAGCTCACGCACCGTGCTGATCAGTTTGGCAAATGGCCCAGTATTTACCGACCCGTAATTGAAGTCTTGTTCTTCAACGACAGTTAGACGAGCATCCAAGGCCTCTTGGTCGGCTCTTATGAACCCTAGTTGGGTTTCAAACATGGTCTGCTTACTAGCCATGGTTTCTAGCAAAGCCTTCAGTTCATTAATGGTGTTTTCCATCTCCCTATTCCCGGTTGTGGATGCCATCCTCTGCGAGAATACCCACGTAATCAGAAATGTTGCTTCGGAACTTGAATACACCAAGGCATAGGAAATAGCGCGGGAGGAGAGACAACTCTGGTTTGACTCGGGTTAGACTCTCCTAAGACAAATATGTAGGGTACGATTCTCGGAGTGATTGTGATTAATCGCCCCGTCGGAGAATAGCCCCCAAGTGAGACCAAGGACTCTTGTAGGACTCAGATGGTGTGACATCTAAGTGACTCAAAAGCGGGGTACGTGAGACAACACGTGTAAGACATGACCCTTAGAGCAACCGTGACTGATCGCTCTGCTGAAGGGTAGCCCCCGAGTGAGATTGAAGGTTTTGTTAAGACTCGAGTGTCGGACGAGTGACCCTTAGATGTAAGGATCACGAACCTTTAGCTACAGGGCTATGCCTTGTAAAAGGTTGACTCGGCCTCGAGAAAAGGCAGACGGGGTAAGGGAAGAAACTCGCGATGTAAGATCGGCAGAGTTTCGACGCTAGAGACCCTTGACTTGACTTGAATAAGGATAGACCCTGTGATTAGGGTAGACCCTTAAGTTAAAGGACTTGAATTGGGATGACTCGACTAACGGATTTAAAGACGGACAAAATTCCCCTAGGAAAGGTCGTGGGGACCGTTCTGTCGAAGGGAAAGATCGCGTGTGACTTTCTAGTTAGGACTCGAGTGTATGGACGAACCTTCCATTTACGAGTGTATGACTTGTGTTGGTCGGTTATGCCTTTAGGAAAAGGCGGACTAGGATGGGAAAGAAACTCGTGACGTAGGATCGACGGAGTTTCGACGCTAAAGACCTTCGACGTATTACGAAAAGACCCGACACACGAATTACGTTAGGTCCTATAATAAGGAAGGTTTTTTGAAAAATGATTGAATTTTGAAAATTGAGAGGACAGTCCTGAAATTGGCAGTGGGCCAATAGGACCGGGCATTTTGAAATATTAGAATGGTTGCGAGTAATTTCGCGTTTTGAAAAATTGGGAGACGGTCTCGACTTTTGAAATTTGTAGCATGCCGACAAGACCGAGTTTTTTGAAAAGTTGAATATCGAAAATATATTTCCGAAATTTTGAAAATCGAAAATAGGATCCCGGAGATTTGAAAATCGAAAACGGCATCTCGGAGATTTGAAAATCGCGGATGGCATCTCGAGGATTTGAAAAAAAAATCAAAATGGAATTTTGAAATTTGAAAATCGAAATGGAATTTGAAAATTCGAAAATCGAATGGTGGATCAGAAATTCGAATTTTGAAATGGACAGCATGCCGGCTAGAAAGTAGGCTATTTTGAGTCAAATCATCAATCTAAATTTTGGCAGCATTCCGAGTTTTGAAATTGGATATTTTTGAAAGATGGGTCCCAAAACCGACAGTATTTCGGGTTTTTCAAAATTTGGTATTTTTGGGAAGATGCATTTTTTGAAATGACGGTTTTTGAAAAATGACACGGAAACCAAGTAGCACGTAGTCAAGCAAGCATTACAACGACGCTTATGTATGCTTTACACTAAGTCTCGGTCGGTCAAAATAGGGTCTATACCAACAACGATGGCATTCTCGTGAATCGGGACGGACTCCCTAAGCCGATTTGGTCTTAGGACATGCCGCAAAACCCAGACGAGTTCCGCCATCGAAGTCTTTAGCGCACCCATGTAGAAATGCACCATGGTATAGTGGGACGTCGGTCACAAGTAACCGGCCCGGGCAAAATTGGGTTATGCATGAATCATTAAACTAATGCGCGCACACTAATATACGAACGATTTCTCTTCGAGTCTCACCCTAGGAACCCCGATGACGTGTGGTACATCAGGTATCCCCAGCGGAGTCGCCAAATTGTGGACATGACGTAGGTCCACCCCGACGCGGCCACGCGCGGGCTTGGGTAGGCGAATGAATCTCATGGTGAGATTGTTCTCGGGTTCGAAATTTAAGTCAAAATGGAGTCGCCACCGAATTTTGTGGTTATTCGGAACCATACGAGCCCACTCTATGTCGTCATGGGCTGTACACAAAGTACGGCCCACTTCGATTTCAGAGTTTATGGGGCTCGTCCCTTTGCATTGAAATATCGATACCGTTTAAACCGGCTTTCGTATATAGAATGACTCTCGAGCGCCAATGGTTTCGGGCATCCGGAAACCAAGGTTCTGAGTAAGGGGTGAGGGTACGTGTTGGGAAGCCCACTAAGGACACCCAACCCCGCCCGCACATGGCGGCCTCTACTAAGACATCGTTCGTGTTCGTGTGCGCGCGCTAGTAAAATGACTAAACGATATGCAAACAACGTTTTCAGGCTAAGCATGCGAATTTTGCGTTAACT
Organism: Agrostemma githago; assembly: GCA_958450325.1. Lineage (NCBI taxonomy): Eukaryota > Viridiplantae > Streptophyta > Magnoliopsida > Caryophyllales > Caryophyllaceae > Agrostemma > Agrostemma githago. The sequence continues at coordinate 70,790,160 of OY288247.1, read as the reverse complement.
ACGTCATTTAATGCATCTCGAATATGGTCGGAGTAATTTAGCATGCGATGTTCATTTAAATAAATAAATGGCAAACATCAAATAATAGAAAACTCGTAAATAAATTACAAATTACACGGGCGGAATACAACCCGGAATTCACAATACAACGAGCGATAAAATAGAATAATCGAATAGGAAATGTTAACCGTTAACTAGAAACGGACCCGTATATAATAAATATAAACTAGACCGTAAGTTGTGCAAACGGACGAACTTCGATTAAATACACATTATATTGTGTATTAAACGGAGGATGGAGTTATGGAACCTAGACGTGGTGCTAGCCCGATCCCGAATCTCGATGCCTTGTCCCGACTTATCACATCGAGGAATAGAGTCTAAATTAATCATGTGTCGGATACGACTAAAGAGTCGTCGACACAAGATTAATAGTGCGAGACCGTCGATCAAATTCGTTTTAAGTGATATGAAATGCATGAGTTTTGAAAAATAGGATCACGTGATTGACTTTACACGTGTCGACTAAAAGTTGTAAAAAAATGACGAGGCTCGAATGTTGCATTAAAGCTCTCGGATTACTGGGCTACAGGACCCACTCGATCGAGTCATGGCATGGACTCGATCGAGTGCACACTCGAAGCCGCTACTGCCCAGTTTTTGGGGTCCGACTCGATCGAGTGGCCCCCCTGTACGAGGCATGGCTTGTTTCATTTTTATTTGTTTGAATTCGATAATTGACCGAGTTAAATAAAAATATTGCATTATTTAAATTCAACTCGGTTCTCGATGTCATAAACGTGTACTATACGATTATGAGACCGTTATGGGGAATTTATGAAATATGCTATTATGTGATTGAAAAGTTTGATTAGTGACGAAACTATAGACCTCCGCGTCACGACATCGATACTAATCCTAAAGGATTATGTGATGTCGGTTTTCGCCTCAACGGATCTCGTACTACTCTTAGAAATGGAGTCTTACGCGTTCAACTATGAGCAATCACGATCGCGTTATGCCCTTGAGTACATTGGGGCGGCGCTCCTCGAAAGGGTGCCACCTCCGTCGTGACTCGTAAAGGGATTAAACGGACTTTGGATGATCGTCGTAGTCAAACGTGTTAAGATCCGAATTTTAATATTATATAAATATATATATATATATATATATATATATATATATATATACACGGTAGTAATATGTTAATGACGATAATTAAATGTTAGAGGTTAGATACAATAAATAATAATAAAAAGTTAGATTGCGATAAATGAAATGTTAGTAGCAAAATTAAAATAATGTTAGTAACTGAATTAAAATGTTAGTGTTAGTATGTTAATAATAATAATAATAGTACATTATATATATATATATATATATATATATATATATAAACGGTAAAAAGATAAGGGAGAAAAAGGAACGGGGTTTGATGACACCCTCAACTTACATGCTTAAACGATCTCGGAAACGGACTCGTAGTGGCGACGTGAGCGCGGGAGTGTCGAGATATGTAAGTAGAGTTATGGTGTATGTCTTTGACGAGTTTTGATCTCGGGATTTTGAATATGTATGTGTGTGTGTGTGTGTGTGTGTGTGTGTGTGTGTGCCTAGACTCAAGGGTGATGAAGGTTTTAAGGTTTAATATGTGTAAGGTTGAATGAGGATTGAAAGGGTTGGAAAAACCTTGTTTTGAAGGTGGTAAAAGGTTGAAAAGAGTTGTGTGATGTGTTGGGGTATTTATAGGGAAATACCCCGGTTTAGGGTCACTCGATCGAGTGGCGCGGGTGCACTCGATCGAGTGCCCGGTTTGGATCTGGATCGGCCGGTTCATGACCTTACTCGACCGAGTGAGTGTGAACCACTCGATCGAGTGTGTGTGAACGGAGGGAGTGTAAATAGGGAATGATTGTTGACCATTTTTGAAAGGATTTGGTTGTTGTGACCTAATTCATTTTGTGTATTTGGACATAATGTGAGGCTGGTTCGTCTCGGGATTCGACTTTGACCGGGTTTTGACTCGGTCGCTAAAAGATGGTTTTATTTCCGGTGACGGTTTTGACCCAAATTAGTCTCATTTTATTGGAAACGGTCCACTGGGCCTGAATTTGAGGTCGGTTTTGAGAGATTTGCACTCCACTAAAAGCCCACGTCGGATACTATTGATTCTGAGTCCGTATTCGAGCGTATTAAGTCACGTTTATGTCCGATCATCATCGGGTGTTTTGTCGGGAACTGCTATAGACGCTAGCAAGCAAAATGCGGGTGTCTACAGTAAGCATCCCCTTTCTTAGCTCTTAAGAAGAAAATACTATCATCCGCAAAGAATAGATGCGAGATAGCTGGAACCGTGGGAGCGATCTTCAGTCCGCGTAGCGTCTGTCGTTCAATTGCTCGCCGTGTTATATGAGAGAGCACATCCGCACACAAAATGAAGAGATAAGGCGACAACAAATTGCCTAATTGTCTAAGTCCCCGTGTCGGCCTGAACTCCCGAGAGGCCTGTCCATTTATCAAAACAGAGAATGACACCGACGAAATGCACTCCATCACTCGACTGATCCACTGACTATCAAACCCCATTTTATCTAACGTCTTGGCCAAGAAATCTCACTCGATCCGATCATACGCCTTCTCCATATCCAGTTTAGAGCCATATAATCCCCTCTAGCCTTAGATAACTTCATATGATGGAAGAGCTCGAAACGTTATTAGTCTCCCCGGAGTAAAGGCACTCTGATTCTCCGAGATTATTTCCCCCAGAAACGGCTTCACCCGATTAGCAAGGACTTTCGCAATAATTTTGTAAACCACGTTACACAGACTTATCGGCCTAAAGTCTCTCATTTTATCAGGAGCCTTCTTCTTCGGAATTAAGACAATATTAGTCTTATTTAACTATTGTGAGTCTTCTTAAGCAAATAGCTCCTAGCTTGGAATCCTTGGATTGAGTTAGTGTAGCGGATATAAAATAATGGTCTGGTTACTTGCTTGAAACTTTTGATATTTGCAAACAAGTCCCTTACCACGAGGGATTTTTCCCAATGATTGGGGCTAGGCAAAGGATGGATGTAAAATTGAACCAGGCCGTCTCATATTGGTGAGGACCAAGCTTTGGTCTTTGGTCCAGTGTTGGACTAAATCGAGTGGACTGCTGACCACAATTTGGACCAACGTAATATTAATTTAATTACTTTTATGTATACATTTTCATAATATTTGTTTTTATGTTGATTGCTTATGACTTTATGAGACTAATTGAAGAAGATGGAGTGACTATTATTTTGCACGACAAATAACTATTGGAGTATAAAACTACATACAAATGGAATTTTTTTAAAATAAAAATTTACTTTTTTTTTATTTAGTTTTTTCCTTACATTCATTCAGTTCTTTACAAGTTACCTTATCTCGTCACAAAAAGATCCATATGAAGATTGAATGGATGTGAGAGTAGAAATTGTACTCCCTCCATTCAAATCCACTTGTCTCATTTCCTTTTGGTACATTTGTCGAGACGCGTTTTACACTAGCGATATCTTTCATTTTACATTAGCAAAAATTATAAAAACTTGATATACTTAATGTGCTCATAAAGACGAATCAAACAAAATCTCACATGACTATATTCTCACTTATAAATTGTCGAGAATATCGAAGATTCTCCTAAAGTGTGAATAGTGTCAAAAAAATGAAATGAGACAAGTGGATTTGAATGTAGAGAGAATTAAGTATTAGGTAGGGTATTTTTGAAAAGTTTGGGCTCAGGCCAATTAGGCCATATTATTTAGTCCGATCCGAGACGAATAGCTCTAGGAGTGTCCTGTAATGTGGTGGTATATTAGCCGGTAAGTTGTAAGCCACTCAAAAACCCTAAATCACTCAGACGCAGTCTCAACTCAACCGCAGTCTATCAACTCCTCCTCCTCCTCTTCACCCTAACTCTCACTCAATTAGGCCCTGTTCTTTTCGGCTTATATTCAGCCTGTTTCAGACCAGCTCAGCTTCTATCAGCTCAGCCCAGCTTCTATCAGCTCAGCCCAGCTCCTATCAGCTCAGCTCAGCTCAGCTATTTTCAGCTCAGCTCCAATATTTTCAGCTTATAAAATAATTATTCAATAATAATAATAATAATACTCCATAATATTAATAATTCATTTGGATCGTAATAATAATAATAATACTCCATAATATTCTCCAACATTGTCTATTGGAGTATGAAAATATAGTACTCTCTAGTACAATCTACACTAGTACAATCTACGATTAGAACCGTTTAAAACCGTATTTGACATAAAGATATATTACGTAAATAGAATATATATTACCTTTGGACATTATTTTTTGCCCTATTTTTATAAAATACTTTTCACAAATTAAAGTATTACGTAAATAAAATAGTGTCTAGAGGGAATATATAATTAACAAATTGTCCATTTTCAAGCATGAAAAATACAAAAGTAAAAAAAATCAAATGAATTGGAGGATTATTATTATTATTATTTTTATTATTATTTGATTATATATATATATATATATTAAAATATTATTAGATTATATATATAAATAATTCTTATTTTCAGCTTCTATCAGCTCAGCTCAGCCCAGCTCCAATCAGACCAGCTCAGCTCTTATCAGACCAGCTCAGCTTCTATCAGACCAGCTCAGCTCCTATCAGACCAGCTCAGCTCAGCTCAGCCCTGTTTCAGCCGAAAAGAACAGGGCCTTACTCTTTTTTGTTCATTGCTTTCAGGTACTCCTCCTCCATCTCTTTCCTTTGGTTTTTGCATTGTCTTCTGTTTCCTCAATCTCCTCCCTCTGTCTCTCTCCCCAGAAAAAAATGGAAGGAGGCGCTGTCAAAGTGTCGAAAGCTGTCAAAGATGTTTCACCTCACGATTTCGTCAAGGCTTATGCCTCTCATCTCAAGCGTTCCGGCAAGGTCCTTTCTTTTTTCTTCATTTTCATATCTTTTTCTTGATTCATTTCCAATTAATCTCACTTGTTTGATTTTCATTATGATCTGTTTTTGTATATATTATCCGAGTGTTGTCATCACTTATGATACTTTGTAACGAGCACAATCTAAGCAAATCGGTGTTGTTTGATACGGAGTACTTGTACATTTTATTTTTAAGAAAACCTGAACTTTTTTCCCTGTTTGTTGTCGAGTGTTGCTTGATTATTTTTTTAGTATGTATCCTGCTTGCTGATTAACTTGCTTTTGTTGAGCGTATCTGTCACAAACTTCCAATTAGTCAATCCCGATAATATCGGAGGTGTACCCTAAATCAATCTTGTTGATGAAAAAATTAATTAGGGAGTTCTTTGGGTTAAATTGAAAATGGATGCATGTTTTAGTTTAGTTTATAGATTGACAGGATATTTATTTGGGACTCCATTTTTCATGATGTTTCTACTATGTATATGATTATGTCGTTGTGTCATTTGTGCTGAGAGATTAGATTTGTAAAGTATGTGCTTTTATTTGGAAATTCAGATGGAGCTTCCTCACTGGACTGACATCGTGAAGACTGGAAAGCACAAGGAACTTGCTCTTTATGACCTGACTAGTACTACATCAGGGCTGGTAAGTAATAGCTTTATCTGTTGAGTAGTTGCCAATGTTGATGTGGAATGCCAGATATGATGAATCAACTACGGAGTATTACATTCACCCATTTTGATTTGGTTTTTTTGGGAGTACCTTCCAATGTCACTGTTGTTCTGACTCGTCTGATAGTATTGCTGATGTATGTTTCGTTCTGGCAGCTTCTATTGCTAGGAAGGTGTACTTGAGGGGTGTAATTGGAGTTGGTGGGTTCAGGAGGATTTATGGAGGAAGCCAAAGAAACGGAAGTCGCCCGCGTCACTTCTGCAAGAGCAGTGGCTCTGTTGCTCGCCATATTCTTCAGCAGTTGGCAAGCATCAACATCATCGAAGTTGATCCTAAGGGGTGAGTTAATTGATTTTATTATCTATGTGATCAAAGATTAAAGTTGGATGCTTTAAACCTCGTTATTAAGTGCTCTATATCATTATTATTGGGACTAGATCGTCTGCCCTTAGAGCGTGACGTCATTGTCATTACTCGCTTTTTAAGGATGAATTAAGTCCCCAAATTAACGAGTTTTAACTTGGCTCATCCTTCACTTTGTTAGCTGTCTGTTTATTCGATTTTCTGATTTCTTGCTGATCATAAATGGATGGCACAATTCTTATTATCAAATCATTATTCCTTATCTGCTTTGATTGGTTTTTATTGATAGTTTATCACAGTAGGCAAATTGCCCTTGAGAGAGCTCAGTGTGTGCCAAATAAATGGTGGCTGAGTTCCGTTGCAGGCGGAAATCGAAATTGGATTCTTTTATTTAGTCTCTTCAACTTAAATTGCAAGAGTTTTAGAGCATGTAAAGTTTTTCACACACTTGAATTCCTTTTCTAGTATTTATTCCTTGTCTAAATTTTTGGAAATTTGATCTGGTTAATGATTTGATTGGTATTGATTCTGCTCCCCAATTTTATGGTCCATTTGATTCTACCTGAAGTAAATATACTTATTCAAATTCTTCAAAATTGCTGCTGTGCTAATCCATTTGCAATTGAATTGATTGACCTACACTCACCCATTCCTATTAATTTACAAGGCTCACATCTGTATATTGCCCAATATAACAATTTACTGCACAGAAGTGTTTTGTTTTTCCTTGCGTTGTGTATACTACTCAGTAAAATCTGTCTTACTAAATTCAACCCACAGGGCCAGGGTGTTGTCTAGTTTTGGCTCGATTTCATTTGGGTGCCTTGAGTTTGTTCTACATCCAATTTCATTTACTGTGTTGTTAACCACAGTTATTCATTTTGCTGTGGAATTATGAAAAACCTCGGAGCCTATTGTTTTTATAAGTTGCATCATATTGTCGGTTGATCACCTATGTCTTTGTTTATGATTTTAATGCACTTAACAATGAAATGTGGTATTGCAGAGGGAGGAAAATCACCTCCAGTGGGCAAAGGGATCTTGACCAAGTTGCTGGTAGAATTGGTGCTGCCGAGGTTTAATGCAGTCTTTAGTCGCCCCCCTGCGCTTTTTTCAATGGAATGGATCATATAATTTTTTAAAAAAAATTCTATGTTAAACTTGCTAGTTTTGAGTTAAACTATTAGATATTTAGATGGGATTCAAGTTATGAAAAGATTCGAGTTATGAATTTATTTTGTGTTTTCTGTTGATTTGCTTGGATCCATCCCCCGGCTTTTTTGCTATGGTAAACTGGCTTAATCCTACGAGAATTAGAAGTGTTGGGGAATATGATGATAATTTAAGCCCTAAAAGCAGGGATTGGTTTTTTTTTGAATGAAACCCTCAAGGGGTATTACCGCATGGGGAGGAGTTCCTGACCATGAGGATTTACCATCTACTTTAGGCAAGATATGAGCTAAAGCATATGCCACAAAATTGTTTACACGACTCGTATGAGTCCAACGAATACTCAGAAAATTACTACAAGCAGCAAGAATATCATCAATAATGAGTGAAAAAATACTCCGCCTACTTCTCGACCCATTTAGAGAATCAATGACTTGAAGGCAATCGGACCGCAACTGCTTTCGCAATGCATGGTTCCCAAGACACCTCCCGAGCTATAGAGATGCCCCACAACACCACCTCAATCGTCCCTACAAACCGCTCCAGTGCCCACACCCTCTCCCTCCTTAACCCCAACATCAACGTTAATTTTGAGATGGCTTTAGAGCATGTAAAGGTTTGAGATGGCTTAATCGTCTTGATATGTAATCACAATGGTGAAAGTTGTCCAAATCAAAGTGTATCATTATCGACTCATTAATCAAAAAATGGTCATGGCTGGCACTCTTCAATATTGCAACCCTATTTGCCCAAAAATCAAGTGAAATAAAGTTACGAAAATAAAGTAAGGAGTAGTATTTTTTTCTAATGTTCAGACCCTGACTTCTGATTTGCGTTAAAACAGATTTATTTAGATGCGTGGTTTTAAAATATACCCTCTTCGAGTCTTCGTCCCAATCAATAATTTACCCTTGTCTTTTTTAGGTGTATCAGTCAATAGTTTACATTTCCGTTTTGATATACTTTAGGGCTTACTCTCTACTTTATTCTTAAAAATATTAAAATCAATTCATCCTCCCCCTTATCTTCATATTCGTGTATAAAGCAATTGTAAACCATCTTCGGTCCAGTGGGATAGAGGGAGTATAAAATTGTTACACTTACATTTTTACAAGTCACATATTGAACTCAAATTGTTTTTTATATGTCGGCTCACATATCTCAAATAGTTTACAATATACCGTTATAAATATAGAGGTTCAATTTTATACAAATCAATTACTACGGAAATTACTACGAAGTACTCCCTCCCCTTCACTAAGATATTCCACATTTCCTTTTTAGGAAACTTCACTAAGATGTTCCACTTTCCTTTTTAGTAAATATTTTGTGGTTCTTATTTCTTGTGACCCCACTCCCTTTTCGCTATCTTCATTTTCCTCCACATATATCCATTTTCTTAATTTCTTCCCACAATCAAATGTGGAACATCATAGAGAAGCGGAGGGAGTACGGAGTAGTATTTATTAATATGTTCATATTACCGAAGATGTCTTGGTCCAATGGTTAAGATTAGGTGCTCTGGGATAGTAGGTCTCAGGTTCGAATCCATTTATAGATATCAATTTACTGTTCCTATTCACGGATGGTGGGCGTTGTGAGGTATATTTGCGAAGCCGCAAATATATACAAGGATTATTATATTAATTAAAAATATTATATTAATTAAATGAGAAAAAGTGGGTGGAAAAGTAGGAGAAAGGAATATTATATTAATTAAATGGAAAAAAGTGGGATGAAAAAGTAAGAGAGATGAATATTATATTAATTAATGAGTACTGAAAAACTTTTCCTACATGGAAATAGGGAAAGAAAATCAAACTAAGTTCAATAAAAAAAGAAGGAAGAAAATAGAGAATCGAAGGGGACTATTTTTTTCTTAAAATTTAGTGGATCCGTAAGTACTACTCCGTAGTATTTCTTATTGTAATTGGGTTAATTAGCTGTGCGAAAAAAGGTCTTAAGCTGGTCGCTACACCCCCTCAATTTCGATCGAAACTCAAACCCTAGTGCAACATTTTGTTGAATCCCTCTTTGAAACTCAAACCCTAATTCATCACTCTTGCTCCTCGATTCAATTCAACAACACCTGGTATGCATTTCTTCTTTCTTCTTTCTTCTTTCTTCTTTCTTCGAGCTTATTATTTTTTTCCTTCGTTTCCTTGGATTTCTGAATCTCTGTTTGTACTGCTTTACACTATACACTCGAATCTGCTGATTTGAATATCATTATTTTACACCTGACGAAGATTATTTACATGATGAAATCGTGATTTTCTGTGTTATTGACTTGTTGTGTATGTGAAGTTGAGTTATTAGTTGAGTTGCTTAGCAAGTGATTGTCATTGTTCATGATGCACACGCTCTAGTCTCCTGCGACTTTTTGAGTTTCACTTCTGTCTCCGACTTGTGTCACTTTGTAGCGGGAAAGGGAATATCAGGATTGTGGGGATTTTCTTTTCTTGAAGCTACCACCTGGATTATGTTTTGGGCTTGTATAATCCTAAAGTTGCTGGCTCTGCAGAGAATTGGCTTGTAAAGCCAAGGGTTTCAGGAGAGAGCCAATTCCAAACGTTTCCAATTATCCATACTTAGTAGCCGTGTCTGAAGTTCAATCTTTCAAAATGATAGTGATGAGAAGATTTTCTGCGTCTTCGTCCTTTGCTAATCCTTGTATATATTTGTGGCTTCGCAAATATACCTCACAACGCCCACCATCCGTGAATAGGAATGAAGTTACTGTTCAGGAATTACATGGTTCAGATTTTATCAATTTCCAGGATTGTTACACTGTTACTTTTATGGCTTTTTTTTAATGGTTTAGGGTTTAGTAGTTTATGTAGCTTATTTCTGTAGATCTAAATTTCACAGGTTGAGGGTTTTTAAATGATTATGGAAAAGATGAAGAGAATGATTGCCGTCGGCTTTGAAGGTTCTGCCAACAAGATTGGCGTGGGTGTTGTAACCTTAGATGGAACCATCTTAGCGAACCCACGCCACACCTATATTACCCCACCTGGCCATGGGTTTCTTCCTCGAGAAACTGCGCACCATCATTTAGAACATGTCCTGCCACTTGTAAAAACCGCTCTTAAGACTGCCAGAATAACCCCTAATGACATTGACTGCCTTTGTTATACTAAAGGGCCTGGCATGGGCGCGCCCTTGCAAGTGTGTGCGGTTGTTGTGAGGGTTTTGTCTCAGCTGTGGAAGAAGCCTATAGTTGGTGTCAATCATTGTGTTGCTCATATTGAGATGGGAAGGATCGTTACTGGGGCTGAGAATCCGGTTGTGTTGTATGTCAGTGGGGGTAATACACAAGTTATTGCTTACAGTGAAGGGCGATATAGGATATTTGGAGAGACAATTGATATAGCAGTTGGCAATTGTTTGGATCGGTTTGCTCGTGTCTTGACGTTGTCCAATGATCCAAGTCCTGGCTACAATATTGAGCAGGTAGTACAAGCCTTTCCTACTCGGCAATTTGCAGTTTCTTCCTGCTAATTGATATACCTCTTATTTGTTTATTTATCGAGTATTTTTTTTCAGTTCAAACATTCACTTCTTATAGGCAAGTGCAAGTCATGCATTTGCGTGTAAATTGTGATTGATTTACTTTCAGCAATTAGAATTTGTTAGCCTTGCTGAGCTAGTTCTACGAGTCTTTTGTGATTGAACTGGTTGTTACGAATAGGCGTTCAAACTATAACTGCTAAGCCTGCTATGCAGTTCACTGATAGGTTGAGTTTTTTGGACAGTATCAGGGGCTTTTGTGGTAGCGAAATAGGTGATTGACACGCCAAAAGCTCGAGATTTTACTGTACCCTTTTCCTTACTTGAGCACCCCAATTTAATTCCCTTTTCCATGTATATTTAGTAAAATAGTGAATTTCCCATTTTATCCTTGGTAAATAAGCTTTCTATTTCCATTATACCATTTACTTTATGCTTAAGTTGATTAATCAAAGGGTATTATTAGTATTTCCCTACTATTTCTTAAATTTACACTTTAGTCAATGGGGATAATAAAATTGGGATGAAGGGAGTTTAACCTATTCTTAGTCACCGTTATCGTTGTTGAAATTTTTAGTAGTATTAACTTTTGTTCAGTAAAAAAGGGTCCACCTTCATACCTCCTAAAAATAATAAGAGGAAGTCTCATGTGAGACGGTCTCACAATGCAATTATTGTGAGACCTCTCACATAGGAGGAATTTGTGAAATAATAACGTGGTTAGACCTTAGAAACTTACATTGAGATTAAATGAGAGATTGTTATGCTTCTTTGTATCCCTTTGTTCTTTCTCCTTGCACCGCGCCACTATAGAAGCATTTTGCTTTCTTCATGACAATTTGTTTGGCAGATATCTCTTACGACTTAACTTGTTTTGTTGGTGAATGGTGAACAGCTTGCTAAGAAAGGTGAGAAGTTTATAGATCTTCCTTATGCTGTCAAAGGAATGGACGTTTCTTTTAGTGGTATATTGAGCTTTATTGAATCTACGGCGGAAGAGAAGCTCAAAAACAATGAGTGCACACCTGCAGATCTGTGCTACTCCTTACAGGTATGTACAATTGTATATTACTGCAACTCTTCACTGACAATGGTGTGCCCGTATCTGACATGATACTCAAGGATATGATGTGGTATTGGTACCCGATCCTTATCAATATGGCACTTTTCCTAGAAGCGTCAAACAGGGAGGTCAGCATGACAGATATTGTTTTTTTTTTCAACGAAGAGCGCACTTACTTGCGTTACGGGGAGAGGAGATTGAACCTGGTCCTGTGATCCCGGTTACCTCTGTCTTAACCACTAAACTAAGACATATATGCTAGCATGACAAAGATAACGAAGATACTTTCAGTAGGATATCAAATGTTATTATGCCCTATTGATCAAACACAAATTTTTTCCACTTAAAGTCCTAAACTTTGAGTATTGTTTTCTGCAACTGTCTGCACTTGTGCAACATATGTACTCTCATTTTGAGGCAAACCGTATCTGTATGAGTATGGTTTAGTTCTACAATTGGAATGTGACTGTTCCATTCCTATGTCTGGGTTGAATTAACGTGTCAAACTTGTGTAATTAACATCTGAAAACGTCTTAATATTTGGATTGTTTAAGAGAAAATATACAAATCTTAGTTGGTTTATGAATTTAATGTTTGGATGCAGGAAACTCTATTTGCTATGCTAGTAGAAATAACAGAACGTGCAATGGCTCACTGTGATGCGAAAGATGTTCTCATTGTCGGGGGTGTGGGTTGCAATGAACGGTTACAAGAGATGATGAAGACAATGTGCTCGGAGAGAGGCGGGCGATTATTCGCCACTGACGATAGATATTGCATTGACAACGGGGCTATGATTGCATACACTGGCTTACTCGAATATGCTAATGGAGTATCTACTCCGCTGGAGGAGTCAACATTTACTCAGAGATTCAGAACTGATGAAGTTCATGCGATTTGGAGGGAGAAAGAGTCGCCAAACCAGTGTAACAAGGAAGAATGTATGACCGAAATTTGAAAATGCAACATTGCATGTTTCTTTCCTTCGAACTTGTAAATTGGTAATTCTTGTTTAGCAGGCTTATTTATTGCAAAATTTGTAGCATCTCAGAGATTGAATTACTGAACTTCTGTAGCCGATGTAGGATGATTTTGATCAAAGTGATGCGTATGAACAAATGGTCTATACTCAAAATCTGTAAGATAAGATGGTTCTATGTAGGAATAGAGCACATGTTAATGCAAGAACACGTGAAATCCAGGCGTGCTCAAAAATCAAGCTGATTTAGTGGTTAAGATGAAGATATTGAAAAATAGGTTTCAAGTTCGAAGATTCTTGGATGTCTGAAAAATGGATTTCTCTTTAATTTTCATGGATCCTTCAAAGCATGGAAGAGTCCAATATTATCCACCAAAATTCTGCCGCCTTCCAACACCAAATTCAATTGGAACGGTTATGAGTTACTTCGAGTTCTAGTCATTGTGACTTTAGCCTTTAGGAGTTTAGGGCCATACAATTTGACCGAGTTGTTTGTGAACGAGCAAGTATAGTCGTATAGATCCATTGCGATTTCTAGCAATTGATTAAGACTGAAGTGAGTCGATAATAAAGTCTAAGAGGTAGAATTGCTCGGATTATGTATTAAGGCCATTCATTCTTATGTCCATATAAATACTCCGTATAACTTACCAAGTTATCTTATTTCGAAGCAAGGCTAGTTACCTTCAGTTACTCCTCTGTAAATGTAAGTTGGTGATATCCTCAATTTTTTAGAATTCTACTTGATGCCCCTATACTTTTCGAAACTTACCTGATACATACCCTAAGTTTTGATATAAATAAGTAGGCGTAAAAAATTGAATTGATGAGAAGGAGTATGAGCTTTCTGCCAAACTTTTGGAAATTAGTCTATTAAGCCATGACGTGACATCATTATTTGACTTAAGCAGATTAAGTAAATAATTATTTATTTCCACTATCACAACCTTCTTCCACCACTGCCGACCCATACTCAAATCCATGTCACGGTAAACTATTTAATACTCCGTACTAGTTTGCCCTGAGGTAGATTATCTGTTCCATTTTTGTGTCCAATCCGTATGTCCTTTCATACACTAAATGACACTTTTTATTTATGTAATAAGACTATAAGAGATGTGTCATCTAATGCATGTATGGGGTGAGACACTAAATGAGACAAAAAAGTGAAACCGATATCCATATTGCTGATACTCTTTCTTTGTCATGATATATATTCCATAATTGATGTCAAAAAAACTTAAATATTTCCTTCGGACACTTTTTTGTCCAATTTCATTAAAATACTAGGTTCTGGCCCGTGCAAAATTGCACGGTTGTATTATAAATGATATTTATATTTAAATGAAAAAAATTTAGTTGATGCCAATACATACTATGATGAAAATCACTTGAAATAAAATTAATGATTTATGAATTTAATAAATAGGCGGGAGTACATATACATTAAAGTGTAAAGCTAACATATAAATAGATTTAAAAAAGGAGTAATAAATGCTTGGTTAAACTAAGCATATACAGTAAAATGTAAAGCTAAAAATGTTGAACAAACAACTATACAAATCTACGCGAGTATTCAAATCTAATTACAAATATTGGAAAACTTCTTGATATACCACATTAGTGGTAGTGTCAGAAGTCCGCTCATTGCCATCGAAAATAAGGATTTTCAATCCTTTTTTATTTGTGACCCTCGATAACGCAACATATAACTGACCATGCGTAAACACAGGCTTGGGGAGATATATACCAACGTGCGACAACGACTGGCCTTGACTCTTGTTGATTGTCATGGCAAAGCATATGGAAACAGGAAACTGTCGCCGAGTAAACCGAACAGGGAACTTGGCTGAGTCAGATGGCGAAAGGGTCAAACGCGGAATATAAACTATATCATTTGCATGACTACCCGTTAGTACCTTGCATCGAATAACTCGTTTCGCCAAGTCAGTCACAATTAAGCGCGTACCGTTACACAATCCACGAAATTGATCAATATTCCGGATAAGCATAACCATAGCACCAACCTTCAGTCGTAACTCATGGTTAGGAATCCCGGAGCACTTAATGCTGTTTAAGAACTCAGTGGAGTGCACATCAGGCTGGCCCGGAACTATCTCGTCCATACATACCTCATCAGAGCTTAAATAGACCTGCTCTGCACCGTCAAGAAGAGATAATACATAGTCGTTAATCAATTCAACAAATTCATGGGTAGGGGCCAAAATCGCTCTTTCCTGCAAATAATCAGCAGTCCACAACCGATTCAGTAGGTTGGGATATGTACTGGACACAATTGATGCAATAGGATCGATGACATTATGGATAATAATGTCATCCGGAAATTTAACATCAACCTCGCCATCATTGCGACCACCTTCCAAACCATCACCAATTCTGAGGATCCAATCTGAGAATTCTCGTACCTCTTGTGCATTATAAGGAGAGGCACCAATTTGAAGACGCATGTTCTGGGTGAGTCTAAGTACCTTTATAAATACAGGGCGGAATAAGGAAAGGATTCATATAAGAAAAATATAGACAAACTAAAATGTAGATGAGATGGAAAACACCGAAAGCATTCATACAAAAGGGGAGAAAAAAATTACCTTGCATGATGACCATAAGTAAGATGAAAATAAAGATGCATGCACAATGTCAGACCTACTTCCTTTGGGAACAACTGGAAGTATTTGTCGGAAGTCACCTCCAAAGACGACAATTTTACCCCCAAAAGGTAGATTCGCATTACGTGGGCTCACAGCGCGCATAACATCTTTCAAGCTACGATCAAGAGCTTCAAAGGCATGCCTATGGATCATGGGTGCCTCATCCCAAATAATGAGACTTGCCTCCATTATTAGCTCAGTTAAATCCGACCCTGGCTTAATGTTGGAGCAAGTTGAAGTCTCAACAACATTAATCGGAATGCCAAATCTGGAATGGGCTTTCCTACCTCCGGGAAGTAAAGTGGCCGCAATTCCACTGGACGCAACAGGAAGAACAATTTGCCCCTTGCTGCGCAAATCAGCACATAACGTGCGCCATATAAATGTCTTTCCTGTGCCCCCGAAGCCATACACAAAGAAAACGGCACTTCGTTGCGATGTTACGGCAGTAGTAATTACGTCGTATACAGACCGCTGGTCGGTATTTAACATAGGCAGGGCAACTTCAAATTCCTGACGCAAAGCATCCCTATCATACGATAATTCATCTCGAATCAAAGTGTTACGGAAGTTAGGAAAAACCGATGAATCAGGAATGGGCATGTCCTCAAACATAGACAAACTACTGCCATTACTCTGAAGCAAAGCCTCAATATCGAGCAACGCTAAGTTATGAATCTCTTCCTCAGTCAACTCCAAATCTAAGACAAAAAGTAACGAAAATGAACATGAATTCTAAATAATATTTAGAAAGAATACAGAAGGAACAACTCAACTTACCGGGATTTGACAAAACCCTCCGTTGCCTGAAGAGGATGTCATCGGATAACAATTCCCAAGTTTCCTCCCACACGGTATGAGGCATCGACATAGAACCGGTTAACAGCAACGACGCAAACAGATGCCTAAGATAAGTACCCGACTCCCAGTAGTGTGCTTCCGTAATTGCATCAACATACTCAGTGTCGTCACCGATCAAGCCAAGAGCAAAACATGCTTCTCGAAAAGTCCGATAACAGGTACCGTTCACAGTTCGGATGTCCTCATAACACATTGCTCCCCTAGAATGGTTCAGCATCGTTCTCATGTAGTAGAGTTCACCACATTTTGGGGGAATGTGGTGCAATCTACCAATTGCGAAAAACTTTTGCCTACGCTTCCACTGCTTCTTAGTCCTATCCCATACGTATTTTTGAGGAATCTCACGTGCATCAGGGTCCCTAGCGTTCAACGCGAACCAATCGACAAATTTTGACATAGCAATGCTTGGGTTCTCAAGAACCTCATCAATTGGGTCATCATCTTCGAAGATAACAGATTGCTCACCCGGGAGATGGAATTGAAGTTTTTCAACACCAGGAGTCCTATAATGGATGTCAAAGGAAAAAATCCTCCAAACAGCTTCACAGGCAGACAAATATCGACAATCGTACAACTTCTGAATCTGGTCGAGGTTATTTTGGTTATTGCGACGACTATGGGACGACTCCATTGTAACACAATCAGGCCCTTTATTAATGTACTTGAACAAATATTTAATCGACCTGGCTTGGTTGCACCACTCCACATTTATATGAGCATGATATTTATTCATAAGGTAGGGATTGTACGGAACAACGTACCGATTATCAATGGGCACACCATTCTTGAGAATTGTGCGACCATTATCCCTTCTCTGGTAAATAGGAAAACCATTCTTGTCAACTGTGGTCCTGGGGTTAAATCGCTTCGGAAACTTCCGAATGCATGCACCATCTAACATGCAAGGTGATTGAGGATTTGCTGTACCGCAAGGACCATGGATCATTAGCTCTGATACTGCGGCGAACAATGTGGGATCCTGACTTTCGTCGGGAATCTCGGCCGAAATAATTCTATCTACGTTTGCTACCTCCGGGAACTTGTCATCTCGATGGAGGAAGAGCAGGATGTGTGCATGGGGGAGTCCTCTCTTTTGGAATTCAACTGTGTACACAACTGTAAATGATTTCAATTTAGTAAATAAGTACAAAAGAAAGCAAATGAAATAAACCAAGGACAAATTAAGGTTGGATTGTTAAAAAAAGCATAAATGCATACCTGCTCTAGTCCTCCCAAAGATTTCACGAACTTTCAAGTCTTGAATCAACTCATATAGCTTCACTTGAAAAATTCGCGACAAAATATCTGGACGGTCTTCAGAGCGAAGACCCCTTCTACTTACAAAGCGCGTAATCTCTGGCCATTTAGGATTACAGGTAAAGGTAATGAACAAATCTGGGTATCCACACCACCTACAAATAGCCATAGTGTCCAGATACTTTGACCTCATATAAGCATCGCCAGATGTGTAAGAAGACGGTACAATATAGCGACTACCAGTTGACGATGGATCAACATTACCCCCTTCAACTGCATCAACAACATTCTTGTACTTGTCGACCCTCAGTAAATCCTGGTTGAATCGTAAGAATGACAATCTCTGAGACTCAACCATCATGTATCCGTCAACGCAAATTTGTTGGAATAAGTTGCAAGATTATGACCACGTAGGGAATTCAATCTCCATTGGCCTATCTTGAAATCGAAAGGCAAAGAACTCACGTAAAGTAAGCTCCTCGTGCGGCTTAAGGCTATTGCTTATACCAAGAGATGCTTCACTATGAGGAATATGTAGGCGGAATCCATCCTCACCATATGGCAGTAAAATAGGATATTGTAGGGCAAGATATGATGGGTGCAGCTCGGAAATGCGTTGCAATTGTCCACATGATTTTTGTACAATGATGTCCCGATGTTCCATGTCGGGACCTATGTCACCTTCAACCACAGCGGCAACTTCTGAAGCAGTTGGACGGTTATAGGTTCTCCCATCAGTACATCTTCGGGCAATCAGTCTAATACTGACATCACCTTGTACATCTGATGACAATCTGTCCCTCGCCATCCGGAAGGTCTTTGCAAGAGGGTTGTGCTCGTCGATCATCTCCTTCAATAACGACATAAGTTCCTCATTGAATCTACTACGCCCACCGCCACTGCTTATATTAAAATCAAATGTACAAATTAAGTAAACTTCATGAATGAGTGAATATGAAAAATCAAATACACAAAATAGGCATACGAAAGGTACTTACGCTACGGCAGTTATTCGGTTGTTAACCTCTTCCTCCGTATCATAGATATACAACTGACAAAACTTTGGAATAGATCCATCAGCAGGTAACAAACTGCCAATTCGATGAACATTTTGCCCAACCATCCTAAATGTGTATGGACCTCGACCAACGTTGACTGTTCTATCAATAATGCCACCAGTGGACGACCAAGCATACCCACAATTATAGCCGCGGATATTGCTAATAAATGTAGAACTTAGACGATGTTGTCTTGTCAAAAGTGATTTTAACAATTCAGGTGGTTGGCTTAGATATGGCAAAACTACCTTCCCATCTGAGCAACACAAAGAGAATCTTGGATTTGTCGTGCCTTTTCCTTTACCAATCCTTTCCTCATACCACATTTGGGCTTTGCACATCTGACATTCATATTCTGGGTCACCAATATCCCAATAAATTGAGCCTACAACAAAAGTTCATGAAATAATTATAATAATAAGCGAATATACAACATTTATGTAAACATGAATTAATAATTTTATAGAAACAGGTAGTTCAAGAAAGGGGCAACGAAAACCTGCACCAATGTCTACAAATCCACCTGTGTCATTGTTGGGCAATCCTTCTTCAAATTCGTGTTGTTGGGAATCGTTTTCAATGAACTTACCATCAGAAGGAGGATTAATATGTGGAGTTGATGAAGTACTGGACTCATTGAACTCAGAGCGCAGACTTGGTGTTAGATCAGTAGTGAGGGAGTCATTCGAATCGTCACAATCTGTAAGAGATCAACATGTTATGTATATACTTATATTTACAGGGAACTATTCTTTGAAACAGAAAATATAATCTTGGGAATGACAACTAATATACTGCACCATACGAAATGAAAGTGTCGTTGTAGTACAAATTTAAATTCTTTACAAAAAATACATGTAAATCACCTGGATGAGGACAGAGAACCGAGGAAGTAGTCCTTCTCCTTTTTTCTGCATTAAGTTGTTTTCTGCGGCCCCTTTTAAGTTTCGCTGCTTGTTGCACCGGTGAAAGAATGACAGGTTGAAATGAAATAACAGAAGAAGGAGTTGCACCAAAAGAAGCAGAAGTTGAAGGACAATGGGGCGAAGTACGTCGACGACGTGGGGCAAGTCGTTGTGTAGGTTGATGAACTTGACGACCTAATAAGCACATGAAATATTAAATTTTCTTAAAAATAATGGATCCAAAAACTGACAACTAAGTGTGTACAGGCGCATACATACTAACATAGGCACATGGAGACACACACATGTAATGTAAGTGTGAGTATGGTAAAAGAAAGGCAAATAAGAGGTACCATTGGTAATATCACTTAGAGGAGTAAAAACGGTTAGGACAGGCTGCTGATTTGAGCCAGTATTTTCATTAACAGAGTTTCTGCTTTCAGCACCTGAATAATAACACCAATTTCATGTTAAGTTTACATGCAGACTTAGGTAGAAATGCACAAACCTATATATGTAAGAGGCAAGCAAGAGGTACCGTTGGTAATATCTCTTAAAGGATTATGGATTCCCGTAACATGCTGCTGACCTGGCTCGACATTTTGATCTGCAAATCCGCTACTCTCCCCACCTTAACAACAATATGAGATTCATAAACTGAACATCATTGAGTACGACATATTACGAAACCAAAAAGTATCTATCCAAATATAGTCGGATAAGTGTAAAAAATTTGAGATGAATGTCAAAAATTAATAAATGTACAATGTATGGATATATTTTTCATTATATTTGTATAATAGCAGTAGCACTATGTCGTAGTACTAACAATAACAATAGTAATAGTAATAATAATTCTTATACTATTCTTAACTAATCTAATAGTACTCCGTGATACTTATTATTATTATTACTAACCTCTTATATATAATATAAAGCAAGCTAGAAGAGCGGATTTAAAACCGACCCTATCTAACCCAAATCTAGACACACACAAAAATCTGGCTCAAAAGCTGACCCTATTACATATGGTCCAAGTTTAGGTAGAATAGCAAACTCGATGACAAAATCGAAGTTGGACTTTAATACAACACAACGACCAAACTGAACTTAAAGTCGGAAATAATCGTAAAAACCGGAAGCCACAACCAAACCCGACCCAAAGGACAAACCAAACCCACGAAAAAAAAAAGAAACCCAGTCATTTTAAGCCCAACGGAAATCAGGCCCAACTCCATGCATAACCCAAACCCAAACCTAATAACCCCACCCATTTATATACCCCCTCCCCTCACATACCCCCTAACAAACCCTAATCCCACCCGACTCTCTACCTAACACTAATCCTAACCCTAACCCTAACCCTAAATCGTCTCTCAGTCTCACTCTCCACTCTCACTATCCACTCTCAGTCTCACTCTCACTAATCCTTCGCAAAATCGTCGTCTTTTGTTCCTCAATTCACCTCTAACCGACCCTTTTCTTGATAATTAATTGGCCGAAAAAGGTGAACATTGTTTGTTAATCACATTGCTTAGCTGTTTCCAGATTCGTCGCCATTCTTTTGATTAATTTCATGATTTGTCCAAATTTGTTAATCAAATTCCAGATCTTCTGTGCCTTGAACAACGTATGGTATATTGTACCGTTTGATCATCTTTTTAAAAAATTTGAAGTCCTAATCATGCTACTGTATTTGCTCAATTTTTGATCAATTTTGCCTTTCATTTTTTTTGGTGTCCCTGTATTCTACAACTTTTGAATGCTTTTTCCGACCTGAAGCCGAATCCCAGATCGGCGTTGGTGTACACAAATAGAGGGTGAGTTATTTATTGTTATTTTCTTTTTGAAACCTGCAAATCGATGTTATGTGAGTTTTTCCCCATCACTGATCATTTTCTTGTTTCTGTGCTGCAACTTTCTTGCATGCATGTCCTTTCCTGCATTCTGCAAACCTTGCATGCACATTTCCTGTCCACAGTAGAATCACAGATCTACTTTCCTTCATACTAAAATGGTGAGTTCTCTTTCTTTTTCCCTCTGTTTTGTTCATTTCCAAAATCTTCGCCATGGAATTATTTATCATTGCTAATGCTTTTACTGTTATGTGTTTCACGTTTTCTGCATGCATACCTGTGATTGGAGACCGAGTTGCAGATATACTTAGCTTTACACGACTAAATGGTGAGCCTTCCCCCCTTTTTTCCTCCTTTTTGTCCGTATTATTCTTTACGCTGTTAATCATTTGGTAATGTTCTAATCCTTACTATTTCTTTCCTTTCTTGTGCAGATTATTTTCCCTTAATTCAGAGTATATAAACAATACATGGGGGATGCAGAAAGATTTCTGGTTTAGGGAACCGGATCTGCTATTATTATTAATCTGCTTTTTAAAAAAGTATGAAACATGGGCTTATTCTGATTATGAAGGTATAACCTTCACTTTTCACTTCCCTACATGCAGAGCATAACTATTCACTATACAATTATATTTATTTTAATTGCATGCAGAGTAAAAAAGAAAAAAACATTTTCTAATACTGTTGATATTTTCACATATTTTATTGTTATATTGGATGTCTGTTCACAAAGCTGACCTAAAAAAATCGAGTCAATTTTTTGTGTCCTACTATATTTATTGTTACATTTGCCGTTTTTTGTGTATGTACATCTGTGTCATGATGTTTTAATGAACCCAATTGTATGCATGTTTGTATAATTCTTAGATGTTGTGATTTGAAGTGTTGCATGTCGAAGATTCATACATTTCATGATATACATCAATTGTTTTAGCAGTAAAAAATGATCTATGTACCAAGTATGCATACTAATCAATATATATACGTATAAAATTATTAGGAAAACAGGCATGAAAATCATGATTGTAATACCTATGTTGGTGTATAATTGCCTGCATAATATAAGAAAGGGTAATTTCTAAAATTTAAGTTATTCTGGATATTTCACATTGTTGAATTCTGTAGTGTGTGTTTATTACCAAGTCTGTGTTAAGACAGAGCAAAAAGAAACAATGTCATTCTTAAGATCCAAACTGATTATTACAAATTTTAATGTAGGCTGATGTAGTTGAGTAATCCATTTTTTTAAAACGGAAAATCAATTTCTATGTTACTTTTTATTAACTCCCATTTTTGGTGGATTTTTTTGCTCACAAATGATGAATTACTAATTTCACCTAATGGATATTGCTTAACTCTAACAGTAGGCTCTTGTTTTACTATAAAAATCATAGATCTAGTCATTTTAAGTTTTGCACCTTCAAGTTCTGTAAATCTTATGCCATAGAATCACCTTTTTTGTATAACAGAATCATTTATTAACTAAGTTTTAAGCCTTAGTATTTTTGTCGTCAGAATTACGGGGAAAATGAAGGTATTGTCGATATACAAATAACGAAACAGTAGAGACTTTTCAAAATTATTTAAAACAGTTTAACGATAGACAATGTACACTTGAAAATTTTAGATTTGGTGATTATCATTTAAAACAATAAAAGGAAATATGAACTGCCTGGCTAATATTTTTTAAATAATAATGTGAGGGAAAATGTATACTATCACTTATAAATTTAACACTTAGGTTAAATATAAGACAAAAAAAATAGATTAATGCATGTATAAGCAGATTCTTTGAAGATAGAAAGAGTATACTCTGTGCTTTATTTTTAATGTGAATGTTAATTTTGTAAATTATATTAGAAAAGAGAACATAATTCATGCAGCAATAATTCTCTTAACTAACAATCACTGGTAATTTCTAAGTCTCATAATTCTTACACATACTGTGGATCTAGGTAATTCTATTTAGGAAAATTTGGGAAATTTAACCTCCAGAAAATGTTAATTGTATTCATATTTAGTAAAAAACAACAAAATCACAGTAACAATGAAGTAATTGTTGATACAGAAATAAACAAAACAGTAATGACTTATAAAAAATATTTAAAATACTCAAATGATAGACATGTACAGAATACAAAGACTCAGTTACCTTTTTCATGTTTATGTGTCAAATAATTGAGATTTGCAAATTATCAGTCTCATATACTCTAGATATTACAGCATATTCCTCACAAAACAGTAGAGTCAAAAAATACATGTTTATACAATCATAAGATGAAAATAATATAAAATAGAGCCAACACATACGTTCTGTCCTGCAGCGATTTGTACCATTCCTTGTGCTTCTGCTGCTGATTCTTGTTGAACTTAGATTATCCATCAAAGATTCTCCAATAGCACGATATAAGAATGTATTCTTTGCTTAATTGAAGAAGCTTTTAGTATCAACTAATTGATATTTTGGTAGATTCAACATCTTGAATGATTGTGATGTTATTGACTTGAGCAATGATTTGATGAGAAATTTTAAATGAGTGTTGCGAACTTACTCTTACCACAATATTTCAACTGCTGTTAGTGGGGAGATATTTTGATAAATTGAGTCAGTTAAAGTCAAATCATTGAATCAGTTAAATAAAAGTAAACTTATTCTTTACTGGGATGTTTTGCCATATTGTAAGTGTCTGCTACAGCTTATACAAAATTCTATCTAGATCTAATACTAATTATGTGTGATTATATTTTAGTTATTGATTGTTGAGTCTGTTTTGTTTTCCATGCATATTACAATTGTATTCGTATTAGAGTTCTCTATAAACAAAAATTGACACAGGACATTAAAAGAATTCTATTCATATATAGAGGATAGTAGGTCATATTCTACCAAATAAGATAAAGGAAACTTGATGAAACTTTCATTCTAACTTTAAATAAGATATTGAATTTTATTTATGATTGACCTTCACGGTATAATTAAACTAACGAAATACATCTGAATATCTGATTATCTAATCTTCACACAATCATACAAAGGCATGTTACCTTGATTGGATCGCAATAGTAGTCAAAGTAAATACAGCAACAATAAGCAACAACCGTAAATCAACAGCGAGTCAAGAATACAGCCTACATATCCATAAAGATTATGTATTGCATAAGCATGCTCTTAGAATAAATAGACACAATATACTACCTCCCATTCTCTTCACCCCAACTATGTGTTCTATATGCATGAATTGTATATGAGCATATAGTTGGGGTAAGAGAATGGGAGGTGCAATAGCTTGCCCACCTAATTGTAGTGATAACTCTACAACTTTTAGTTTAGCAGTATTCACTCTTAGAGTTGGGCAGACTACTTTGTTGTCCATCTATCTAATTGAAGCGTTTTATGTATATATTCTGAATCTTTGTGGTACGTAGGCATGGATTCATAACTCATCCTGCTTGTATCGCAATAGTGGTCAAAGTAAATACAGCAACACTAAGTAACAACCGTAAACCAACAGCGAGTCAATAATACAGCTCACATATCCATAGAGATTCTGGATTGCATAAGCATGCTCTTAAAATAAATAGACAGAATATATTACCGCCCATTCTCTTGACACCAACTATGTCTTCTATATACATGAATTGTATATGAACAGATAGTTGGTGTCCGAGAATGAGTGGTGCAATACTTTGTCCACCTAATTGTAGTGATAACTCTAAGTTTTAGGTCAGAAGTAATTCACTCTTACAATTGGATGTACAAAAAATCAACGAAACACTACAGTAAATTTTTTACTACTTATAATATGAGATACTCCGCCAATTGCATTTTCATTTTGCTGATTTCTCCTGTGCTTTTGGGTTCTTCTGCTCCTGCATATACATTAAATAAAAATATATATACAGACACACACACACACACACTTTTCAACGTAATTTGTCATCTGCAAAATTAAAGAAACCAAATTTTATGCAATGTAAAATAATTCAAATTAGTTCACCAAACAGGTCAAACAAAAAAACATGACGTAGGTTAAAATTTGGTCTTCTCGAACATCAATTAACTTCAAAAATAACATTCACGACATCTTCTGCTTTATATTTCAAGGACTTCAATATCTTCATTGGTGGTCTCATCAATAAATTCTGCCCTTGTCCTTTTTCTGCCAATGTTGCTGACCCCACTATGCTGCACATCAACCATCTTCCAATTTGCAGCCATAATATCTCTAATAAAAACCCCTTGATCTGCGTTTCTGTGTTTAAATAAATTCATCAGCCACTTTTTTGTCATAAAATAAATGAAATCTTAGCTACTGTTTATATTATTTGGCTGACCTTGAAATGAATTCATTCACTTGTGGTATATCTGGCATGATATGTATCTTTGTTGCTTCAGTTGATGATACCCTCATTTCTCCTATTACAAATGATGTGTAATTAGGTTTTTTTAGAGTCTGTTCTAAATATGCATGAAAATTTTAGAAATCATACCTAAGTATGGGGCTCTCTGCAGACACTGGAGTACAATTATGGGCTTCTGTACTAAGAATCTGTCATCAGTTGCAAATGACCTGATCTCATTTCCAATTTCTCCCCATATATATACTGGCAAAGCTCTTCCCCTGTGATTAATTTAAAACAGTTCAAATAAATTTTGAATTGTTTTCCCAAAAGTTTAAAATGGTAAACATAAGAAGAAAATTACTTCAAATCTTGTAGTTCAAGAGTAGTACAGTCGAAAATCCTATTTTCAAGTAGAACACTGTACTTTTCCACCTGCCCAATCACATCTGCATACTTGTCTTTGTTAATAATAATATAAAATAGATACTCAATTTATAACTTCTTGTTCTAAAAGCACAAAATGTACCTATCAAGGATCTCCCCTTTAGGTTGTTGTCATTTACATCTTCAAAATCCACAAAATTGAAACCGAATGTCGGCATGGTTGCAATTTCTAGTTCTTCAATAATAGTAGATGAGATAAATCTTATACGCCAATCTTTATTGGTAGCAGCCTCACATGCAAAATTGTTTTCAAAGTGAAATTTACTTATTCTGTATATCTGCCCTTCCTTTACCTTTCCCCCAAATTGTGATTTCAAGTCATGCACTATTCTTGCTTGCATTGTATCACCCTAAATTAACCCATTTTGCATTTTGTTAGCATAATAATATTCAAAAAATAATTGTAAATGAATAAATGATATACAGTGCTTACTTTTATGTCTACCATTAAGACCTCGATTGAGTTGTTAGCTTGATTGAACCTATCAAATAGATCTTCTTCTGCTTTCCAAACACGCACAACTCTAGCCTCAAAGTAAAATTCACTTCCAGATGGGTGCAACTTATCAAAAGTAGAGAACATTGATCTGCTTATTTCTGATTCTCCCATTTTTATGTTAACTATTCTTCAGGTGTGGTAATGTACATAAAGAATATTGTATTTATGATGTATTTATAG
The DNA here is from genome assembly GCA_958450325.1 of Agrostemma githago. NCBI lineage: Eukaryota > Viridiplantae > Streptophyta > Magnoliopsida > Caryophyllales > Caryophyllaceae > Agrostemma > Agrostemma githago. The sequence continues at coordinate 70,763,379 of OY288247.1, read as the reverse complement.
TGACAAAGCATTAACAAAAGCCTAGATTATCATCCTAGTTGTGGGTAGTTTCATAGGAGAAGTTATACTTGGTTAAGGAGATAGTGGGTAGTGGTGAAATAAAATATCTAATAACTGTTCTCATAGAGCTGAATTTCTTTATTTTAGTAGAACTCTAGAAGCGGTACATCACTAACCTATCTCGATGCAGATGTGATTTATCATAATAAACTGTTTTGATATACTTGGTTGAGAACAAATCTGTTTGTTTTGATGTGCAGTGCTGATAACTGTCGTCCTAAACTGGAAGGTTAAGGAAAACTAAATGAAATGAACAATTACCTCAAAAAAAAAAATTGAAATGAACAATTTTTTGGAACCTTAATTTAAATTAAGTGACATATCAAGGAATTAAACATCTGATCTTCACATAAACATATTGCGGCATATTTTCTTGATCTTAAAGTCAAATGGCATGTAAAAAACTCAATGATGAGCAACTATAACTCAAGTATAAACCATGCATACAGACTATTTACCTACTGAAGTCCTGGATTGCAGATTTACACTCTTAGAATTAATGGGCACAATACACTCCCCCCATTCTTTTAATCCCTACCATATGTTCAATATATGAGAATCATATTTTAATCAAATAGTAGGGCTAACAGAATGGGAGTAGCAGTAGTTTGTCGACCTAATTGTAGTGATAACTCCTGAACTTCTACTTTGTGAGTAATTCACTCTTAGGATCTGACAGACGTTGATTATTGGCCCATCTACCTAATTGAAGTGTCTTCTGTATATTCTTGAATCTTAGGGGTGTTTATGAATGGAATAAAGTATCATGCTGAAAATAAGTTGCCTGAGGGGCACCACTTGAATAATGGTGATTGTTTTTACATGCTAATTTGAGAAATTAGATCACATGAACCACAATTATGGTAGATGTCATGGTGTTAATATGTAAACATTTTTTTTAACAGTGACTTATATAATTTTTTTTGTGGAGGATACATGGTAACAATTGATAAATCAGTTCAGTAAGCCAACTGTAAATATTACACTGTATAAAATTATTTATGGAGTAAGATGTATCCAATAATTTTATTCGACAATTGTGGAACTGATATCAGATTACGTCGACAGGTCTGGAGTGTTTAAAACCTGAATATGTCAAATATATGCATGACATTTGAGAAACTCAGTGAATCAGGAAATGCGAACTCTTAAATAAAAAGAAATAACATAACATTGTTCAACTAATTGAAAAACATTAGGAAATTAATTAAAAAAACACTAAGTACTTCAATTTAAATTTAGAACTTAGACAAAAACATCAGCAAAATAATTCTTGCAACCAATCTTCACTTCTTCTGTTTTTTAAACCCTCCCTTGACTGCGGATTCTTCATCCGATGATTCTGATGTTGACACACCTGTTCCACACATGGACGATGATAGTCTTTTGCGTGGCAGTTTGCTCATGGGTGTGTTCTCGTCAATTTTATCAGGGTTAGAATCAAGCAGGCCGGACAATGTAGTTAATGAACTTGAGTCCTGGTATACATGAAAGACTTAACATTACAACATATTTAAACACATGTTTTCATTATTCTCATGACCTATTTTCTTATTCTTATACCTGCATTGGCCACAAATAAGCTTTCCTTCTTCGTATGACGTCTGTGTTGGAACATAGATCAATAACCGAGTAGCATCTTGTATCAATCACGACATTAAAGTAGCGACACACTTCCAAATCTATGATAAATTCCTTGCCTAATAGTGTCTTTATTGTGATTGGGATTTCTTTTGAATCAATCTATCATTAAGAATGTGAAACATAAAATATTAAATACAACACATAAGGAAATCATCATAGATGACATGAGTAATTGTAACGAAATTTTTTAGGATAGTTGTACCTGCTGACACATTTCCATGGATTCAGATGCATTGTATCCTGTTTCATCTTCCATTTGTGCATTATTGGTCGTGATATTAATCTTGTCACCGTTCTGATCCTCCACTAAGAAAGTAACATCATATCTGTAACCAAAAAAGATATTAACAAATACTTATTTAAAATTTAATCCTGGAATAATGAAAATTGTCCTTGCTACCGACATTATATCTCGTTCCTCGACACCAATGTCAAGTTTTGGGCAAATGTCATTTATACAATGCCATAAATTATCTTCCTTCATTCCAATTGTATCTGCACAGCTCTTGCATTTGTTGCAGTACCATTTTTTTGTAGTGTCAACGTCCTTGAGTGTTGCTAGAATGGAATACTTTCCAGGCTGAAAAATTAAAATTTGATTGGAAGGAGAAGATAGTATGAAGAAAATAGACTAAAAGATAGGTTCAATGTCTTATCTTGTGAAGTGCAATTAATTCAGAAATGTCATTCCGAATGAAAGGACGTTGAGTAGAAGCACTCAAAGAGTTGTGATCTGTTAGTGAAGACATTGAATTTGTTTCCTTTTCAGATGGGTAGAATGTTTTGTAACTTCTGTTTTGCACTGATTGTTTTCTGATGCTAACATCTCTTATATTTATTTGATGACATGGGGAGTTGCAATGGACATGAGAGGTTTCTGGTTGGCACACGAAGAAAGTGGGGAGTTGAAAATATGATGGGTTGATGCAGTTAAAAGATAAGTAAACTTCTACTCTCTTTAATTTGGTTATAGATATGTACTTTTGTGCTGTAAAATTGTTCTCCAATATAGATATTCCCATCAACCGCTTCATGAAAACCATTAATTCTTAGATTATTATATAAATTTCGAGATTTGGGTATAACTATGATGTGATTTTGTTGTTACTGTTGATTTTTGGCTTTATATTGATTAAGTTATGTAATGCAACTGAACTGTAATATAAAAAACATTAGCTTCAAAGGTTACCATTAGCTTAAACAATACCATTACCGTCCCTTCACAGTGTTCTAAAAATTACTGTGTTCTAACTGGCTGTAAATTGATTAGCTTATGTTCTACAATAAATTACGTAACATACCATTGGAATACGCAACGTAAAATAAGATATCCATATGAATATTTGATAATTGTTATCCGATACTAATAACAAAATTTAAGTAACTGAATCAACAAAGAAGTGTTCAGCAACTTCAACATTAAATAATTGGGTGGAAAAATAAGTGGTCAACAACTTCAACATATTTAAATCCCGGTGATCGTAGACATAACATTAAGTAATGAAACAAAAAGTACAAATGACTGAAATGAAAAACAACAGTAGTCCGGGGAAAAAATAAAGATGAACTAAAACAGAATTAAAAGAAATCTAAAACATAAGTGAACACTCCTAAAACATAAGTGAACACTCTACAAAATCTCTATTGCGCAGTTGTATGTATTCGTTAATCCCATTTTGCATGAATCACTTTCCTTAATCCTCGGGAACGCTGGTAGTCTGCAACTTCAGAGATCATTGGTTGTATATACAATTTAGTTGCTTTCGTGGACTCAAGCCTTACAAAATCTGCACACAAACATAAATACAAACATTAAAAATTCTGTAAAAAAGGAACATTTATAACATTAAGTGAACCCTAGCTTTTCTTACCTTGGCACTTGACCTTTAAACATTGTAAAACAACTAACGGTTTTTCTGAAATATAAGTCTCAGCTGTAGAAAGTGCTGAAAGGTGACACCCAATATCTTCCCATATGTGCACCGTAATCTTGTGGCCACTATAAAGTTTACTCAAAAAAAAAGTCAGCACATATTTTGACAAAATCAAATGAAGTTACAGAAATCAACACATACTTGTTGTCCACCAATTGCAAGCGTATGCATTGCAACACAGTGTCCGGATAGAGAACCTTGTACTCGTCCACCTCGGCAATTAAATCTGAACAGAATAAAGAATCAATTAGAAGAGAACGAATTGTTGCAAAATATGAAAATTCTGTAATACATTGAAAAATTCACCTATAAGAGTCCTATCTCCATTAATCAATTGTGGTATTTCAGCAATTGGTACAAAGTTGAAACCATATAACGGTATCGGCACTAACAGTTGACGGTTGACAATAGTTGCTGAAGTGAACACTATTCTTATTGGGTGAGGTGTTGCAACATCCCACCCCTTGTTCAACCCACAATCAAATTGGTTTATCTTACATGTGATGCCCTCCATTAACAAACCTTCAAACTTTGCCATAAATGGACGTGGGATCGAACATTGGATAACCAATCCCTATACAAATCAAGGGAAGTCAGAAACTGAAAAGTAAGTAGTAAGAAACTGATTTGTGGGGTGCATTGGTGTATATAATATAACAAAAGCCAAAGAAATACCGTTTCATTGACCAATAACATCTCTAGAGAAAGTGTCTCTTGCACCTGTGGGCGGAAAAGTGGTGCCTTGCCATGCCAAACTATTAAAATACGTCCTTCTATGTGCTTGTTTTTGGAGATACTGTTGAGAATCTGATTTTGCTCCATTAAAAAATCTATTGTAGAATTTGGAAGCAGTATAGAAATTCAGTGTTGTTTGATGGTGTTAGCAAAAAGAGTTGGTGTATATAAATAGTAAACAGTAGTGGGAAGTTATTATGAAGGGGTGAGAATGAAGTGGGTAGAGTGGTGTTTTACTTGCTACATGAAACATGCCTGTAAAAGTCCCTAGTAAATAGTAGGACATGACCTAATTTATGATTCCCCATCAAAATACCGTATCAGTACCTAACAACACAGATTAACACCACAGATTCATTCAGTAGTGGTTCATTGTTCATTATGTGTTTCCTCTGAGTTGCCATTTTCATGCACTTTATTCCGAACACTTTGGAGTGGTTCAATACCTCATATATAGACCATAGAGTACGTAACCTCTGCTTATGTAACTCATACTCATGTTTACATTTGGGTATGCAGGTTTGACTCTGCTGGTTGTTTGGGATAATGGTATGAAAATGCATATCAGATTATGCGCGAGTTTGTTAGAGAGACCCATGATCATAGTGCAAACCCAGCTAAGTAGCTGGTGGGAATACCTCACAGCACTGGTTGCTTACTGTCTTGGGTTGCCAATTAGTTTTGTTTTAGTTCTCTCCTGTTTTGTTTTCGTTGCCAATTACGTGTACACCTACTGCGTCTCGAATCACTAATAGGGCAGACTAAATATACACAGCTTGTCAACTGAAACGCAGTGAAAATGATGGAGTGCAACGGTGATGTGAAATCTCAGTGATGAGCAGTAATTGTTTAAAAATTGTGACGTTATGAGTGCGGCCCATTTGCTCCACAAAAGTTGCTGTTTAAGAGGAAGATGCTCTTAGATATGAGAAGAAAACAATAGTCTACCCTTCTGGTTGAAGTGTTAACTCTATCACTAAATCCGAGTGAATGAGTAATATGCTCCTAGAGTGAATGGGTAGACTACTATACCTTCTTGGTCTAATTGAAGCGACACCTCTGTCAGTAAACTGTAGTGGAGCTTCTGAGCAAGCATTCAGATGTCACGTCCAAAACAATTGCTTGAGAGATTAGCCGATTGCCATTAGGTCTCTATGATGCGCAGTAATAGTTAAATCAACTGTGACGTCATGAATGTGGCATATTTCTCTTCTAATGTTCCTGACTAAGAGGAAGACGCTCTTAGGTATATGAGAAGTTGAACAAAAGTCTGTCCATTTTGTTACGCTATTTACTCTATCTCTAAGTATTAGTGAATGAGTAATATATGCCTAAAGTAAATGGGTAGCCTGCAGTCATTTCTCAATCTAATTGAAGCGGCACCTCTGGCAGTGAACTATAGTGGAGTTATTGTGCAGGAATTCAGGCGTGATGTTGAAATATTTGCCTGAGAGATTAGCTGTTTGTGTGTCAACAACAAATAACACACCAAATAGTAAGCAAAAACTTTCCATGTACAATTTGAAGGTAACACAACAGCAAAATAAAATACTTTATGCTGAAAGAAATCCAGTGAATAAGTGTCTAAAATCCTTGAACAGGGAAAATAAGCAAATAATCTAAAGATAGAATAGGCAGCTCTCAGTTTGTAGTGAGAACAGCCGTTTGAGAGAAAGTTTGGTTGCATGATCGTAAAAAGGAAAACACCTAGTCTCTGCTAAAAAAAATCCAATTAAAACCCAAAGTAAACCGCACAAAAACAAAATATAATCCTCCAAGCAAACCAAAACATAAAATAGTATGTTATATGAGGTAATACTTAGTTCCCATGAGAACGCTTCCTTAACCGTGATGCTGGGTTGATGGTCTCCAGTGGCTCCTCAGCCATCGAACTATCACTTGAAAGTACCCGCTTTTAGTAGCATTGTAGAATGCGTCAGTTGTTACCCAATAGAAATTAATTGAAAGTGCAAATCATGGGTATCTCAATGCTAAGGGTTCCTACTGAGTACATACGCAGAATATCTACCTAAGTAGAGAATGTAATTACACAATGTAAAGGCATATCTGTTTGGCAGTAGATGAAAGATAGGGTGAACTGATTTTCTAAACTCGTACCTTCATGCTGGTAGTACTCTGCTGAACACTACTTGCTGCTGCCTCTTTAGCATCCTGCATAAAGTAGTTTGTAGGTATGTAGTTAGGTAGTAGTCTATATGAAATATTAGTGACTGTTGGGGAGCAGGAAATTGGTATTCCATACCTCGAGTGGCAACTGAACCTGACTCGTTCCTGAACCCGGGTCAATGGTGACCGTGTTTGTTTGCATGTCTCTAACAACCGTAGAACTTGATGGAGCCTAAGACATTGCCGATTAGAGCACGTCCAATTAGGCACTTATAAACCATGTTGGTAGTAACAACCAATTGAATCATAAATAGTTCATACCTCACTTAACTTCATAACATTTTTCCATTCCTTGATCTCGGCCTCGTTGTCCGACAGACCTGTCACGGTGTAGCATTGTGAGTTCTTCTGAATGTTAAACGCTTGTGTTACTCGCAGTTTGAAAAGGTACTCTTTGTCTATGAGGGCTCTGAAATTTGGTGGTGGGGGACCTCCTGGCCTAGCATCCTACAAATAATAGCGCAACATTAGTCATGTCCAACAATTCTTATGATTTCAAATAATAGGCCAACTAAACACATAAAGTGAGAAAATAAAAAGCAATCACCTCCTGCTCTTCCAAAATGTCTGCTGCTGACTTTGACAGTAGCTTTCTCATATCTTCATCCCATATTATGATTTCAGCAAACTCGCATTCATCATCCATAATCAAAAACTTTGCCTGGAATCTGTACACAATGGACCATACTGTTAGTGTACTGTATTCGTTTGAACTGAGGAGGAATCATGAATGGTTAGGGGTGACCTGATTTTTGGCTGTCGCTTAGCGGCGTTGTACTGTTTGCACATTTCTTTTTTGCAGTACCACATATTGTTGTCACTTGCCAGTATCTTGGATCTGCATTCTTCACATGAATTGTAGCACCACTCCTTCGACGTGTCCATTTCGTAAAATATTGCCAAGGTTACAAAGACTCCGGCCTTATAATTGAACGAATTAATGGTAGTGCAATTAGTTTGTTGTTTACAGTGGTGGACAGTAATGAAGATAGGAATGATAATGATAGCAAAGGCCAATCAATCTGTGGTAATATGCTTTAGTGCTGAAATAGGTAATTGTACCTTCTTGCTGCTCTTAATCTCTTTCAAAGAAAGACATTTACTTCCGTTAAATATACTGGCTGATTCCGGAGTTAGGGTCGGTGGGTAGCGTAACTTCCACCGATCAGGGCTCTTGCTAGGAGTGTACCTAATAAAGCATCATTGTAGTGTCATTAATTTTGGAGTTAGGGTATGTTGTTTCACGTGGAATAATGCGTACTGAACTTACATGCTATTGAAACGCTCTACCTCTTCCATTTCTGGATTAACAATAATCAATGTTGCGTCCCTTGTTAATGCTGATTTTGTCTTTGTAAATGAGAAAGCAGTAGTTCGTGTTAGTGTAGAAGGAAAACAGTGTCAATGTGATGCTAAAAAAGGGTTACACATACCTCTCCATTCATTTCTCTTGACGTGCCGCAACACTAACACCGGTCTAGCCTTGTCAATGTAGCTGTTAACAATGTGTACAATGTCTGATATAAATTCACCAAATATGGAACACGATAGCTGCTCTTTCCTGTATGAATGTGTAGAAAAGACTAAGAAATATACTGTAACATATGGTTGCAGATTATTAGAAGATAAAAGTTGAGTTCTTACTGAGCATTTTCGAGTGTAATAGTTGTCCAGTGAAAGCCTTTTGCAGATTTCTGAATTGCTTGATACTCAACGAACTTCCTTATAACATCTGTAAGTTACAAAAAGAACTGTAAATTTTTGGTCACGCGGATGTTATCTTTTATTATTGTTGGATCTACCATACATGTACTTACCAAAATATACATTAGCGTCAACATTGCCGTGTATTATATCTTGGTAATCGACAAAGTTGTACACGCATAAAGGAATGCTCGGGTCAGGATGCATCTTCATCACTTTCGTGCTATATTCGAACCAAATACGACACTTGTGAGGGGTTGCTTTTTCTTCCGCAACATTTGACGAAGTTGAAAATTTAGAAATTGTATAGATTTCACCCTCTATGAAACCCGAATTGTAGAACTTCACCAATTTTTGTCTGACTGTCCCTTGAATAGTTGCTCCCTGAACATCAAAAAAACCGAAATTAAAAACAATGTTCAAATATGATGTAAAAATTACGATGCTTATTTCAATGATATTCTCACCGAGCTATCGACAAAAATAAGCTCGATGCCAAATATGATATCATTAGACTTAGCATTCTGGATGACGTTTTGTGGATGTTTCTTCACTCGGATCCACTTTCGCATAACCCTAACCGTAATGGAAACTGCATTCATGCGTTCGGTAATCTCGCCGACAGATTTTGGTTGGAATTGGAAAGCCATATTCAATATTGAAACGGTGAGAAAGAGATATATTGAATTGAATTTATTTGTGAATTTGTTGAAATCAGTAAACAGAGAAAATAAACAATTACATAAACCTGTAATTGTTATATAATGTGTTATGGAGGAGTTAAATCAATTGGGAGGTTAATTAGATGTGGGAAGTTAACATGAAGTGGGAAGTTGCATTTGAATGGAGAGGTAACTGCTGTCGGTTTGCAATCAATTAACCTTTTTTTTTTTTCAAAAACGAAAAGCCACGTCGGATTATGCGTGGCGCCAAGTAGGACGATGACTTGGCAGATGACGTGGGTGAATGTGGTGCAAGGATTTTCTTCAGCATTAATATATAAGAGATTCCTCAACGAATATTGAGATAATGAGAAAAAAATAGTGTCCGGAGGAAATACTATGGAAGTCACCTTCCCCGGAAACTCCCTTGAATCCACCAACATACTCCCTCCGGTCACAATTTATTGCCCCATTTCATTAAAATATACCTCACATATAATCATGTAATGGGGCAATAATTTATGACCGGAGGGAGTATAACATACTCATGCATTGACTTGACTGACTTGGCTCACAAATTAAAGATGAAAGATACTTATCCAACTAGACTCAAGCGTTGACTGACTTGACTTACTGTGTGAGCATAGACAAAGAGATTCTGATCTACTGTATCATCTTCATATATACCACAAATTTAGATTAAAAATTTAACAAACTCACGACAACAATGTTTAATATTTTTGTAATACTTGTTCTTACTTTGCTAAGACTTGAATCTATTGTATCATCATCCTCCTCCAACCAAACATTCTTGTTTGGCTACTCACATGGATGCACTAATGGACACAACAAACACAAACGCACGCTCCATAATCTCTTAAACACCTTTTCATCACAAACCATAACTACAAAAACCGGGTTTTACAACTCGACCGCATTCGGCCCATCAACAAATACTAATCTCTATGGCCTTTATTTGTGCCGCGGAGATATTGACCGTGACTCGTGTCGTGCTTGTGTCAACTACGCCAAACACGCCATCCTTACAAAACGTTACAACAATTGCGGCCAAGAGGCCATGTTTTGGTACGACCATTGTATGATCCGATACTCTAACAAACCCGTTTCTGGCATACTGGACCTTTATAATACCTCCACCTATTCTAGCTGGGACAATAATTATTATAACGTGACCAGCAGCTCTAACTCGACTAAATTCACGCGTGTTTTGAAGAGGACGATGCATTTTTTGGCGATTCAAGCGGCCAACAACGGTCGATTAGGGTTAGGGAAGAAATTTGCGACGAAAATAGTGAAGTTAACGGAGGACGAAACGTTGTACGGTTTGGCACAGTGTACGCCGGATTTGACCGCGAACGATTGCCTTAAGTGTTTGATAAACGCCAAGGAAAAGATACGTGAAATGGGTGATAGCAAGAGTGGACAAGTGATCAAGGTTAATTGCATGCTTCGTTATGAGATGTTTCCGTTTTTTTACACCGACAAGGTTAAGGTTAAGCCCTCTCAATCATCTGCTTTTAACTCCACCACTGAAGTAATAAGGCTACGAGGTTAGTGTAACTTGTACTAAGTTTATATGATCCAAATTAAAACTACAAAAAGGTTAAAAGGGCAAATTTAATTAACCAATTGCTATAACTTTTGTTATATATACAGTGCGATTGGAGCCGTCTTATGAAAATTCTGTTAACCCGACATCATCTTCACTACCCTCTTCTGCATTGGCTCATTTGGAGACGATAACAAAATTCGAAGGTAAAAACGTCTCTTAATTAAGAAATCACTAAACTCGTTATTACGGATAATTGCTAGTCATTATTCCTAACAGGCTCAACTCATCGAACCCAGATGTAAAAGTTTATTTTTTGGTACAGTGTTTGGGTTTAAAGAATCGAAAGTGAATGGTCGGAAGATGATAGAGCTGGAGGAAGGATGGGAGTTCATGGAGAAGGGGATCACAAAGTTGAAGAGGATCTTAGAAGGATTACCCGAGCCACCATTCACCTCCGAGGACTACATGATGCTTTATACGTATGTACCTTAGCTTGCTTGTGCTGATGTTTTTAATTACAATCGGGTTTTGCTGCGCTGATTCTTGTTGCTCATCTCACATTATTGATCGAGTCTCGTATGTGTTCTGTTTCAGGACTATCTATAACATGTGTACTCAAAACCCCCCGCATGATTATTCTCAGCAGCTGTATGACAATTACAAACAAGTATTTGTTGATTACTTGAAAGACACGGTGACTGAGAACGATTATTAACCCTGCTTCTTCTGTTTTTCTTGGTTTCAATTCGTCTGCTCACCGTACCCTGGCCTCATGAATCTTGATGAACTTAACAGGTTTTGCCTTCATTGAGGAAGAAGCATGATGAAATTATGTTGAGGGAACTTGCGAACAGATGGTCGAATCATAAAGTGATGGTTAGATGGATGTCTCGCTTCTTCCATTATCTTGATCGCTATTTTATAGCTCCGAGATCTTTACCTTCTCTGACTCAAGTTGCTTACACTTGCTTCCGTCAACTGGTATGTGAAAAAGATCCAGTATTTTTCTTCAACTAATTTACTTTTCTTCGTCGTGTTTCTCAAAATTCAAGCTGAAGATGGTTAATTATATTTATTGAACTATCATCAGGTGTATCAAGAAATATCTGGCAAAGCCAAGGATGCTGTTATAGCTTTGGTATGATGGTTGTTTGATTTTGGCGGGATATGGATTTTCTTAATTTCTTTGGTGTCTGTCGTCTTGACTTTGATTCGTCCCTGTGTACGTATGTATGTAGATTGATGTAGAAAGAGAGGGCGGGGAAATTGATAGAGCATTGTTGAAGAATGTATTGGATATATATGTGGATATTGGGATGGGATCAATGGATGACTACGAAAATGAGTTTGAAAGTCCTCTGCTTGAAGATACAGCAGCTTACTATTCTAGGAAGGCCTCAAGCTGGATTCTAGAGGACTCATTGCCAGAATACATGCTCAAGGCAAGTTTTATTAGAAACTGTTTCTAATTACGCTTCTTTTCTGAATTCTGATCTATCTAGCTTTGCGGCCGGGTTGAGAGTTGCTGAATACATCTTGGTATTGTTCATGCAGTCTGAGGAATGTCTGAAGAAAGAAAAGGATAGGGTGGAGCACTATTTACATTCTAACACTGAGCAGAAGCTTTTGGAGGTGAGTTGTGCTTGATCAGTTGCATACTCGACAATGTCTGATGCTAGTTAATAAGACTCCATTCGGAAGTTTTTCTGGTCTTAGATATGGTACCCTTTCTGATATGATTGATTTTGTGGCTTCGATATATGCTCGTTGTGCTGACTCTTTTTTGGTTTACAGAAAGTTCAAAATGAGCTGTTACTGGTTTATGAAAACCAGCTACTGGAGAAGGAGAATTCGGGATGTCGTGCACTGCTAAAAAATGACAAGGTACGAGTACCCTTCAAATTCAACAAGAATAAGAACAACTAACTATTTCGCACTCATAAATTGATCTGTGGCTTTGTGGATGTGATCAGGTGGAGGACCTTTCCAGGATGTACAGGCTGTACAGTAAAGTTCCCGAGGGACTGGAGAGCATTGGTAGCATCTTTAAGCAGGTATGCATACTGGGTTTTATCTATTCAAGTGATCGAGCAAGCGTTGACTGTTTGCGCCATATAGTTTTCTGATATGTATAATGTATGTATGTGTTTCCTTGCAGCATATTACTGATGAGGGAACAGCTTTGGTACAACAGGAACAGGCTGAGGATGCGGCGTTAAGCAAGGTGGGAATTTCACATTCATAACGTACATAGCTATCCTACTCATTGAACAAAGTACCCATTGTAATTTGATCAAGCTCATTATGATATGCCGGCTTATTTTGCAGGCTGAAAATGTTGGTAGTACACATGAGCAGCAGGCATGTCACCTGATCAATCTAGAGCGTCATGTTTGACGACTTTTATGGATATTGTACTGACTATTTTGCTTTCTTTCATCGATCAGCAGGTTTTTATGAGAAAAGTGATTGAGTTGCATAACAAGTTCATGGTGTACGTGACAGATTCGTTTCAAAGCCATACCATCTTTGACAAGGTAAGATTTGTTTTCAAGTAGGTTAATCATATCGCCACCAAGCCAGGCTGATGGATGGCACCAGTACGGTGTTTTAATCTGATATGTGTTGTGCTGTGATAAAACGTAGGCTCTGAAGGAAGCTTTTGAGGTGTTTTTAAACAAGGGTGTCTCCGGTAGTTCTAGTGCTCAGCTCCTGGCCACTCTTTGTGATACCAATATACTCAAGAAAGCAGGTAATTAATGACAGACTAAAAAGTGATGATGTTCGTCTTACGAAATTGTATCTTTAAACAAAACAAGTATTGTATGGAGTAATATATAGACCAGACATGCAGCATGCTTAACTATATTCATTACTCGAATTAATTTATTTGTTGTATATTTAGGAAACGAGGCTGGTGGAGTAGGAACCGAGTGACTACATTTCATGTTCATGTTCATGTCCAATACGTACAAGTTTAAAGTTTATATATACTCCACAATCATTTACAACCGGAGGGCTCTTATTATTTGCTACTGTACAAGCGATGCAATGATACCCTGATATACTCTGATCTGTACTCGTATTACATATGGGATATGAAATATAATACTTACAGTTATTATTGTTGTAAACTATTGGTAATCGCATCAATAAAAGTAATCGAAGTTAATTTTGTCGTATGTAGTAAAGGAATATGAATCTGCTTGTCTATTTCATAAAACAAATCTACTATTTATACAATACTAAGAGACTCTCATCTACTTCCTAGAGACTTAGGTACAAGGAGAACATAAATACGACTACAAAGAACTAGACATATAGTACAAAGAACTATGCTAGAATAACAAGGGGAATGCATATACAATGAATCTATCATTAATCTATTACGCCCCCGCAGTCGAAACGGGAGGGGACTGGACGTTGAGACTGGAACGGAAGTCATCATCGAATAGTGCTCTGGGAAGGCCTTTGGTGAAGATATCAGCAAACTGATAGCGGGATGGGACGTGTAAAACACGTAACTGGCCAAGAGCAACTTTTTCCCGGACAAAGTGAATATCAATTTCTATATGGGTCGTGCTTTTTCCTAACGAGCTTTTACTCAATCCTAACGGCATTTTACCAAATTGTCCTTCTCATTTCCTACCCCATTCTAAAAAAGTGATGGTTTGATTCTCTCTCTAGAAAAATTGAACACTGACATTTTCTTTATTTCTAAAGTTACCTTCAAAAATTGACATTCATTGGCACAATCAAATACAAGCTTTAGAACACTTCTATAATCGATCGATCAATCAATCAGACTTCTAACAAAAAATTAGATTCATAAATTTTAAAAGAATCCCTAAAAATCTTTCATGGAGAGAAATCCTAATTGATAAATTTTCCAATAAATTGATTAAAAAACTAAAATTAAAACTTAAAAAATATTAATTCATCATTAATTAGAGTACTAAGATCGATAATTGAATTCAAAGGAGTTTGATTGATTGCTTACTGATTGATTTTGGTAGAGCTTAAAGGTAAGTAGAATGTTTAATCCCGAAAAATCAATCATTGAGAGAAACCCTAATTAATCAACTTTACAATAAATTGTTTAAAAAAGCTAAATTTAAAACTTAATGCAATATTGATTCATCATTAATCGGAGAACTGTTATCCATAGTTGAATTTACAAGAGTTCGATTGATTGATCGGATTTTTTTTTAGAGATTAAAGATAATTTGAAGGATTAATTGGAGAAGTTGTATAAAGGGTATAAGCGGAAAATTTTAAGAAAAATCGTTAGGATTGAGTAAAGCTTCGTTAGGAAAAAGTAATTACGTTTCTATATGCTTGGTGCGTTGATGATTTACAGGATTGCCGGCAAGGTAGATTGCACTGACGTTATCACAATAGACAATTGTGGCTTTGGATTGAGGGCAATGGAGTTCAAGAAGGAGATTACGAAGCCAACAAATTTCAGCGACAGTGTTGGCTACGCCACGATATTCGGCCTCGGTGCTAGAGCGGGATACTGTAGATTGACGTTTAGAGGACCAAGAGACGATATTGTCGCCGAGATAAACACAATAACCAGAGGTGGAGCGGCGGGTGTCGCAACATCCTGCCCAATCTGCACCAGAATAAGCAATGATAGAATTGGTGGTGGAGGGTCAGATGGTGATGCCGTGAGATGTGGTACCGCGAATGTAACGGAGAATGCGTTTTAGTGCAGCAAGGTGGGGTTCTCAAGGGTCGTGCATGAATAGGCAGACCTGTTGAACCGCATAGGAAATGTCGGGGCGGGTAAATGTGAGATATTGTAGAGCGCCGGCAAGACTGCGGTATAATGAAGGGTCAGATATCGGGGGACCGGTGGCGGAGCTAATTTTGGCTTGAGTATCGACCGGTGTTTGAGAGGGCTTGCAAGAAGACATATTGGCCCGAGTCAGGATTTCTTCGGCATATTTGGATTGGGAGAGGAAGAGATTTCCTCTTTACGACGTTCAACGGACACACCGAGGAAGTAACTTAATGAACCAAGGTCCGTCATGGAGAATTCAGACCTAAGTTGATCGATTATGGACTCACGGAGTTGGTCGGAGGAGGAGACTAAGATAATATCGTCAACATAGAGAAGGATGTAGGCGGTGTGACTGGCTGTGCGGAGGATAAAAAGAGAGTGGTCTACCCGGCTGTGGGAGAATCCGACGGAGCAGACAAAGTGGGCAAATCGTTGATACCAAGCTTGGGGCGCTTGTTTAAGCCCATAGAGGGATTTCTTGAGAAGACAGACATAGTCAGGATGTCGAGGATGACGGAATCCGGGTGGCTGGTGCATATATACTGTCTATTTCATAAAAACGAATCTACTATTTATACAATACTAAGAGACTCTCATCTACTTCCTAGAGACCTAGGTACAAGGAGAACATAAATACGACTACAAAGAACTAGACATATAGTACAAAGAACTATGCTAGAATAACAAGGGGAATGTATATACAATGAATCTATCATTAATCTATTATCACTACAAGAAAAACAGTCCCAGGCGTCCGCTATTTTGGCATCCTGGGCATATGGACGCCCACATGGCGTTTGAAAATACTTCCGGGCGTCCACCGTCAGACGCCAAACTTGGCGTCCGACTGAGTTTGGAGGACGAAATTCAGACCAACAGGCGTCCACAGACGGACGCCATATACCCCAAATGGCGTCCACTGTCGGTCGCCAAAGAGAAAGCACGGGCGTCCACCTGGCGTCCGATAGTGGACGCCCGTCCAATTGTTTTCGGCGACAAATACCCGCCCACCCCCCTCTCCCCCTTCACTCTCTAAAAATTTTGTTATCTCTCTAAACTCTCTCCACACTCCCTCGCCGATTCCCTTTGAAATTCCTCCCCAATTTTCATTCTTTTTCTTAATTTGTGGTATGTTTTCTTACTTTACTTAGTTCTTATTCATTATAATTAGTTCTTATTTTTGATTGTTATCGTTATTTATTGATAGTTTGCTCGTTAATATTGTTTAGGTCTAAAATTCGATTAGGTTGATTAGTTTAGCCCAAATTCGCTTAGGTTGATTAGTTTAGTTGAAATTTGATTAGGTAGATTAGATTTGCCCATCACAATTATGAATAGGGTCTGATGAAATTGGTTGAATTGAGCTAGAATCACCTCTAGGGCTTTCCGTGAGGTTTTGTGTGACTTGGACGGACCAAATGGTGTCGTATTAATGCCGGATTTTCCCGAAACCACTTCTATCCTGATTGGGGTTGTAAGTAGGTGTTCGCGGCGCTTTTGGAAATTTGATATCTGCATTCGAAAATTTGACCCTTTTTTGACCTGTTTAAGCTATTTCTGTCTGACATGAGCCATGAATTGTTGTGTTTTGTTCGGTTGAATTTGGATTACATTGATAAATTAGCTACAGTTTTTGTAAATTGGGATTAAATTGTGATTACATTTGTGATTAAATTCGGTGACTAATTTTTGTAAGGTCAATTAAAAATTAATAAGAGAGTTGCAAATTAAAAAAATGGGTTTACTTTGACGTATTAAGTTAAATTGAGGACACTCAGCTATGGAAATGAAGTTAGAGAAATTAAGTTTAAGTTAAGTGGTGATTAAATTTTTGTTTAGTAAGTTCTAAATTAAGTTACGGAAATTAAACTTTTATTTGTTATATATATTTTTTGAACATAGAAAATGAAGAGAGTTGAACGCAAATGGATGTATGAGGGTAGACTTGATAAGAAGAGACGTCCCACCGTAGAATTTTTGAGGGGTGTGGAATCATTTGTCGAGGTCGCTAAAAAGTCAGTAGACTATGCATCGAGGGGGGAGGTTAGGTGTCCGTGCACTAAATGCAAGAACATTAAATTTTTTGATGTCCTTGTAGTTAAGGAACATGTCATTTATAATGGTTTTTCATCAAATTATTATAATTGGATTTGTCATGGTGAGCCAGCTCAGTCTGAGGAACCCAAAAACCGTCAAAATGAGGGGGGTTTGAGAGGTATGATAGTTGACTTAGTGGAGTGCAACTTGTTTAACAACGAGAACACATATGGGAATGACTCACCCAACCAACACGACTCACCTAACCCACAAGAACCTAACCCACGAGCGAAGGCGTTCTTCGACATGTTGAACGCTTGGGAGAAACCGTTATACGGAGGGTGCGAGGTGACTTTGTTAGAAGTCGCATCTATGGTAGTCAGCCTTAAATGTGAGTTCAACCTACCCTTTGCCTGTGTCGATGGTATTGCTGCCTTGCTCGAGAGAGTAATCCCGAAAGACAATATCATGACCCGAACTTTCTACACAACCAAAAAAGTTGTGAAGAGCCTTCAACTCCCGCATCAGAAGATTGATGCTTGTCCAGATGGATGTATGTTATTTTGGAAAGACGATGCGATGCTAGATGAATGTAAGAGATGTGGTAAGGGTAGGTATAAGATGCTTGAGGGGAATATTGTTTTGAGGGGTAGAAAAGGGAAAAGCGGTGTTAGGGGTAAGAAACCGATCCCAATAAGTCAGCTTACGTACTTCCCTATTGCACCAAGGCTTCAAAAATTGTATGCCACAAAAACCATAGCGGAGCAAATGAGGTGGCACAAGGAGGATATTAGGGTACCGGAGGATATGTGTCATCCGAGTGACGGCGAGGAGTGGAAGCGTTTCGATAGACTACATCCCCACTTTGCGTCAGAACCCCGAAATGTAAGGCTAGGATTGTGTACTGATGGATTTGCACCTTTCGGCCAATTTGGTAAGTCGTACTCTTGTTGGCCTGTGATGATCACACCTTATAACCTACCTCCTTGGTTGTGTTTAAAACAGCCTTTCATCTTTCTATCACTTATTGTGCCTGGTCCCAAAAATCCAAAAAATCATTTGGATGTTACTTGCAACCTGTTATTGAGGAATTGAAACAAATGTGGGAGGTAGGGGTCGAAACATATGATGTCTCTCTTAGACAAAACTTTCAGTTGAAAGCAGCTTTGTTGTGGACTATAAATGACTTTCCCGCATACGGTATGCTCTCGGGATGGTCTACTGCGGGTCAAAAAGCGTGTCCGTGTTGTATGGAAGAGAGCAAAGCTTTTTATCTCCCAAATTCTAGTAAAATTAGTTGGTTTGACTGTCATAGACAGTTCCTATCAGAGGGTCACCCGTATAGGAAGAATAAGAAGGCGTTCAAAAAGGGTGGGGTTGTGCTTGACGACGCACCTGATCGACTCCCAGGAGATGAAATATGGGAGTTGATTTCCGAGTACCCGTACACTGTTGACGGAACCGATCAGGAGTTCAAAGACCTGAAAAAGTTGAAAAATGGTTGGTTTAAACGTAGCATATTCTTTGACCTACCATATTGGAGGACTTTGTTACTTCGTCACAATTTAGATGTGATGCATATAGAGAAAAACTTCTTCGAGCAGTTGATTCACACTGTAATGGATGTGGAGGGGAAGAGTTGTGACACTGTCGGCTCCCGACGAGATGTAAAGATTTTTTGTGACCGTCCTCAGCTGCACATAAAACGGGATGGGTCCAAACCGAGAGCCTTGTTCACACTTGACAAGGCCCAGAGAAAGGCGTTGTTGGAGTGGGTACAGAAGTTGAAGTTTCCTGATGGGTACGCCTCCGACTTCAAACGTTGTGTTGATCTTAAGAACCTAAAACTGCAAGGGTTAAAGAGTCACGACGGCCATGTCTTTATGGAGAGGTTACTTCCGGTAGCTCTAAAGCAACTTCTGCCACCGACGGTGTGAAATTCTATAACTGAGATATCTCAGTTTTTTCGAGATTTGTGTTCGTCTACAGTAACAAGTGAGGACATGACTCGGCTGGAGGATCAGATTCCACAAATACTATGCAAACTCGAGATGATCTTCCCACCGTCGTTCTTTAATTCCATGGAACATCTACCGGTCCACTTGCCCTACGAGGCTAAGGTTGGAGGACCTGTCCAGTATAGATGGATGTACCCATTTGAAAGGTACATAAATTTTTGTAACTTTATTTATAAATTTAATTTAAACATAGCTAACTTTTATTAATTAAAATACATAACTTGTTTATTTAGGTTCCTCAATCATCTGAAGAAGAAAATTGGTAACAAGGCTAGGGTAGAGGGTTCTATTTGTAATGCATATTTGACAGAAGAGATTGTGAACTTCTGCTCCCTATACTTCGAGAAAGACATCCAAACAAAAACCAAGAACCTGAACCTAGAACATTCGATTTCCATTGATCCTACTATACCAGAGATTTTTCAAAAGAAGGGCGATGAAGGAACTTCATCCGTCGAGGGTTCTAGGGTACTAGATGAGAAAGAGTACAACCGAGCACACCTTTACCTACTCTCTAATTGTGAGATCTTAGAGCCTTATGAGAAACAATTTGTAACTGAATATGTCGCCTTGAACCCTGACATGAACCCTGATGACGTTTGGAGTAAGCACGATGAACATTTTCCTAAGTGGCTAAAGGATCACGTAGTTGCCTTAGACATACGTGATGATTTGGTTAGAAGTTTGGCTTACGGACCAGTGCGAGTTGTTAAAACCTGGAACCGGTACACAGTGAATGGGTTCAATTTTCACACATTCAACTATGGTAAGAACAAGGCTAGATGTAATTTCGGTGTCAGTGTGACATTTATTGATGGTGATGAGAACTACGGCATTTTGGAGGATATTTTTGAGTTGTGTTATGCCGGCAAAGAACGGGGGTATAGAGCTGTGTTGTTCAAATGTGAGTGGAAAGACAGCTCCGTGAACGGAACCCGGGTGCATGAACGTTACAAGATCGTGGAAGTTAACCACACCCGGAAATATCCTACTTACGATCCGTTCATACTCGCGCACCAGGCCAAGCAAGTCTACTTTGCTCCTTCCCCGTACACGAGAAATGACAGAAATCAAAGTCAATGGTGGGTAGTCTTTACGACAAAACCACGGGGACAAATAGACAGTTCTTTGTTCCAGGAAGATGCGGCTTCAAGTGGTACACGCTTGTCTCCTATTGACGAGACCATAATCTCCGAAGAAGATCAGAATGTTGGGGCAGATGAATACTCTGAGGATGATACTGAAGATGGGCAGGGAGATTACATGGTTAGGGATGTTCCGAAGATCCTTGAGGAGGATGACGGACACGATGAAGAGAGTTTGGAGGACGATCAAGAGGAGGGCGAGGAAACGGAGGAGGAGGAGGATCAGAGTGAGGACAGTGAGACTGAGGGCAATAACGACAGCGAAGATGACCTCTAGACTTGTTGTAGTAGGTTACCCACATTAATCATTGTGTTAATTATTGTGTACGTTATTTCTATTGTGTTAGATTGTAATTGCTAATTGTTGCTAATTTGTTGCAAGGTTAAGATAATGGCAGGCGGTAGATCGACGAGGAAACGTGGCGAAGGTAGTCGGTCTGTGCACGCATCGACCTCCCAGCAGGAGGAGGAGGAAGTGGTCCTTGAAACGCCGCAACAGGAGCAGAATGACGAGGAGCAGCGGCAGGGGAACACGGAGGAGCTACAAAAGGACGAGAACGGTCGTGTGATTCTCGACCCCGGTCACGTATGGTAATATAATCTAACATGCCCACTCTTTTGTAACATATGAACTTTTGGACTACATACATCTTGTAATATTTCGTACATGTCTGTGTCTCTCGACTTGGTGCAGGTTCCTCCATGGGGAGGTGACCACTGGCTGTACTAACAGCTACATGACCGACAAAGGTCTAGGGTATGCCTGTTGGACTCAGGTGTCGACGGATCAGCGGGCGCAGTGGTTCAACAACTTCCGGGTTCGTTTACTGTTTTTGCTACCGAGTTCCGCACTCATAATGTGTATTTTTTTATTATTTCTTTTACTAATTACTAATCCGCCTTGATTTTGTAGTTGAAGTTCTTTTGGAAGCCGGAGCTCGAAGGAAGGGTATATGAGCGGTACAATGAGACTTGCTCACGCCGCTTCAAAGACGTAATGAACAAGCGCCACAAGCGGGGGACTGCGCTGAAAGACCTGAAAGGTGTAGTTTTTTTATATTACTCAATTTTAAAGAACAATCTAACTTCAATCTTTTACAATATTAACTAATAATATATTAGTGTTGTCATACTTCAGGTGAGGCGTTGGAGAGGTGGGTTAAGTACCACGACGACCAGGGGTTCAAGGTCAGATCGGAGAGGGCATCACAAAACAAATTGAAGAACTGTGAGCATGTGGGGAAGGCCGACCCGACACATCATCGGGGTTCACAGTCTTCGTTTCTTCGTCTCAAAAGGGTATGATTTCTAATAATATTGTACTCCTACTTGATTAATCATAAACTACGTTCACGTAAAATACGTTTGCCTAACGGTCGTATTTATTTAACACTACAAGCTGAACTCGGGAGGACGCCAACCGCCCCTGAGGTGTTCCTGGACATGCACGGGAAGACCGACTCGGAAGGGACTTCTTTTATGACGAGTAGAGATCAGGCAATCTGGGTGAGTACTTACTATTTCAAACAAATCAACTGTGTCTATATATTTACTTTAGGTGGTAGATAAGTATCTTTATTGATTTCATTTTCTAATAACTTGAATTGAAATCACTGTTGTGTATGCAGGATGCCTACCAAGAGGAGTTAGCAAATAACGAGAGTTCTACTAGTGGTGCCGAAGTAGACCCGAATGAGACCTATTTCAAGGTCGTGAAGGGGTACAAGAAAGGTAGTGTGTATGGTGTTGGGAATGCACACGGGATCTACTTCACACCTCCCACAGCGCGTCTTGGCACCTCCACACAGATGGAGTATACGCCACCCGAATCTCAGCAGCCCGACCAAGAAAAGGAGGCCATGAAGGAGCAACTGAAGGAGCAGGCGGAGCAGATAAAGAAGATGTAGGAACAGATGGCCATGTTTCAGGCCATGTTCAACAAATGCAACCAAGGTCGTCCCCCTTCCCCTCCAGACGACAGAGACCCCTTTAGCGGGGATGGCGGTAACTCTGGTGCTTCAGCTAGCTTCACAGTTAGCTGATTGTTTTTTGTTGTTGGTGTTGTAACTGGATTTATGGATTATGTATCTTCGAACTAGTTTAGATTTATGTACCTTTAAACTGTATCTTAAAACTTTTTTATATAAATGGTTTTTTAGCGTAAATGTGGCGGGAGATCAAGTGTTTTGGTTGATTGAGAGTGTGTTGTGGATGGTCGACAGTTGTGGATTTGTTTTATTTTGCAGGTTTTGGCTAGACATCGAACGCTTGGCTACGGTAATGCATCAGCATAAATGGCGTCCAATAACGGACGCCAAGCCAGACGCCGGAGGGAACTAAAGACGATCTTCTATTCAGGGGTATGGCGTCTTACTGTGGACGCCAGATGGCCCAAGATGGCGTCCATAGTCGGACGCCAACATGATGCACATGGCGTCCGACTATGGACGCCACCTTGGGCCATCTGGCGTCCACAGTAAGACGCCATTCATAGCGTCCGCTGTCAGACGCCAATTTTTTTGGCGTCCAATAGTGGACGCCCGTAAAAAAAAAGGCGACTGGTCGTGGCATCCACTTTCTAGCGTCTGTTTGCGGACGCCAGGACTCATACAGCGTCCACTAACGGAAGCCAATGGATGGACGCCAGGCCCATCTATTCTTGTAGTGTATGTAGTTTTTTTTTCGAGAACAGGGGAATCCGCAGTCGATATCTTTGTTGCATTGGGTAAACCCTCGAGGATATGCAATAGCCTGCAAACCACGTACTGACGTACACCATGTAAGCAATCCCTAGGACGACAGACTCGAAATCTAGAAGGCATAACCCAAGCCATACAACTCCAGACAGATTCGGTTTTTGTACTTGGGATGACGGTGGCCCGGTAGTTGTTTCTTCGATTGTTTTTATGATATTATGTCAATGAGATAGATACCTGAGTTTGAGATTCAAAAAATTGGAAGACTCTTATTAACGTTAATGAGACTCTTTTTGGTTTTGTTCATATCTCTCTCATTGATTTAGTGAAAGAAGGTCGCTTAAAAGATTTACAGTTGTAATTTTGAAAATTTTCCTCTAATAAAATAAAATTAATTAAATAGAATCAAAATGAAAGGAAAATAGTGATCTCCTATACAAAACCGCTAATTAGTTATAGACTTATAGCAACTCGACGCTATCATCAGAGCTCGGAACAGATTCCATTAAGACTAGTGTTATTCCCGTGACACGTCACGGGGTTGTACACATTTTTTTTTGTTAAAGAGAATTGGTAGATAAAAAAAGGGACAATAATGTCGTTAATAACTTTGTTATAAAATACTCCGTACATATTAACTCATAGAGTTCCTTATTATTATTATTCAAATACAATATTTAAATAAAAATATCATACATATGTGTAATTCCGAACCATGTTGTGACGTTAAACGACTCGTGACGTACATCGAAGACTTTTTATGAGGTCTAACAGTTTTACATGACTACCCAGCATACCAAACCGAGTCTGTGAGGATTAGCAATTGTTTTAAAAAGCTAAATAATTGATCACTTCCATTACGGTATTAAACAAACAAAAATGACTCAGAACATCTACAACGGTGTGCTGGTAATCTGTGATTAAATCAGATCTGAGTCGGCAATTAAAATATGGGACTCAACTCCAGCGGCCAATCGATCAGCGATTGGAGGAAAATGACCCCGAAATTGAGCAATGTTGAGGAAAATGGCTTAAAGGTATGAGATCTGAACTCTAACCATACATGCATGTTCATATTGTTAGTTGTACATTATTTGCTAATCGAATGAATCAGTGGTAATTGATAAATGTTTGATTAATATTGTGATAAAAGTTAGGGATAGTGGCAAAAAATGAACCCTGTACTAATAGTGACAATATAGTATTATACCCGTGATATATAACGGACTTGAGCATTTTTTTTGTTAGAGAAAATTACTTGGGTCATTATAGATGTAGTAGACCGTTATTAATCAGCAATGCAAAAAACGAAATCTTTTATTTATAGTGACACATAACGTACATATAACTATTTCTGACCTGTATTTTGACATAACACCACTCATGCCCGGTGATCCGTATAATCCGACACATACTTGACCAGACAGAATTCAACTTGACCCGTATCTATCCATACGATCCGTGATAAATCACAGAGTTAAATTGTGAGCATTGGCAGTGGCAACTCAAAGCCCTTGGACTTTTATTTAAAGTACCAAAAATAATTTTAAGATGTACTAACATTTTCTCCTTTTTCTTAACGTAAAATGCATTTTCTCCTTTTTTTAACCGTCACATTTTCCATATTGGTATGCTTTTTAATCTTTCTATTTTGCTTTCGTTTACATTTTAGTCCATAATTTTTATTTTTACAATACTACCCCATGACATGTTGGTATAATATATTTTATTTCTCACTATATCTCCTTATTTTACAATACTACCACACTACTCCGTATTACCTTATTTTCATTTTTATACCTTTACGATTTTGCGTCTATCTAAAATAGGAAAAAAAAAAAGTGTGGAGTATTACATCTGACAATTATCGTACTATGTTATCACACCCAAGACCCAACCCGAATACTCTCGATTAGCCAATACAATTCCAACTCGTAACTTGCAACGCGTTTTGAAGAAAAAGACTCATGTACTCCAGAATGTTCGAGGTTCCTCAGGTCTAACCCCACAAACCCTAATTCCTAAATCTGTAGGAAAGTCCTCAAAATTGCCGATTGATGCCCTTAACGAAGATCTAAGGCAGTAGGGTATTCATGATACTTCAAGATTGTAGATGGATCTGGGTTCAGGGATAGCTGACAGAAGAAGTAGTAGGGTATCAAACTTAGAAGTCATGATGAGCGTTTTCACCGCTCTCTAACCTCCTCTTGCAGTTTTTACCCAAAAAAAAATTTCATCACCAAAGTAACGTTCCCACCTCTTCACCTTCATATTCCTCTCACCATTACTGTCCTTAATAGCTCCGATCAAAACCGGTTTCAACCTCCCTGACTCCCCACTTATAAACATCTTTAAATGGTTGTTTCTTGGTTCATATCTTACTGCTTCATAGCTCTCCATATTTCCGCTTCGCCGCACCGCCGTTCAGACCCACCGGATCGGTTCACTTGACAGACTCCAATTATATGGTACGTTGTACTTGGTTCTCCAATAGTAGCCTTCTGATCTCCTCTGTTAAGCCGTAACACCATCTATTTCTGACTGCTCCGCGAAAACGTCTTTGCCTCTCCACATTCCGGTCTTAAATAAACTGTGATTAAGTCTTCTACAGCTATGAAATGCCTTCTCGCTTCTACCTATATTTTGATTATTTGTATTTGGATTAGATATCATTGAAGTTAGGAAGTTGCTTTGTTTCTTCATCCATGCTAATAGGTAGTTTGATGGAACTTTTAACCCTCTGCATCTAAAGAACTATACTGTTTTCGAGTGAAATGGTGTAAGATCGCGTGTTAATTCTTTGTTGTAGCTACTG
The DNA here is from genome assembly GCA_958450325.1 of Agrostemma githago. Lineage (NCBI taxonomy): Eukaryota > Viridiplantae > Streptophyta > Magnoliopsida > Caryophyllales > Caryophyllaceae > Agrostemma > Agrostemma githago. The sequence continues at coordinate 70,737,380 of OY288247.1, read as the reverse complement.
TAAGCGAAAAAAGCTCTAATGCTTTGGATACATAGGTGCTGCAGTTTCAGGGAGAATTAAGGGAACAACTCAGGTCAACGTGTATTCACTAACCATCATCCTCCACAATTCCACCGTATGCCTCGACTCCTTCACTTGCTGACTTCTTTTGTGTATGTCCTAATTAGATGCATTCGTAAATTAGGAGATTAATAATAATCCATACGTTTTTTTTGAAATCCAGCTCCTCCGTTTAGTACATTCTGTATTCGTCTCAGTCACCCTCAAGCAAGTCTGCAAATAACCACACTTTCCCAGTCAGCGTGTAACTTGGAAACAGTCAGTTCATTTCGTTTGGTTATGTTTTACAGGGTTCTAGATATACTTCTCCACTGCTCTCAATTACATAAGCTCCGATTCGTGATTCAATATCATTTATTTTTATTAAATTTACAGTAAAACGAATAAATTATTATGTGCATACAAATTTCCAGTAATATTTTTGGATTTCGAACTGCAAAACAATTAAATAGATGGAAAAATTCAGATCTGAAATGGTAAAATACAACCAATACTTATTCAGATGTGAAATGGTTAGATATAATCCATAAGTTTATTGTTTGATAAACATATGCAGGTTTCATGTATTGTTCAGTAAAAAAATGCATTTAATCTTGTCCGTATTAATACTCGTGAAAGTGAAACTGAACACTAAAATTGAAGTCATTGTTTCAAAGTATATTTTCACTCTAAGTTAGTTGTGCTAAATTAGTTAATTTGTAATGTTCAACTCTAAATTAGTTGTACATAATCTTCAATTAGTTTTGCTAAATTAATTGATTTGTAATGATTTGTTGGCACTTTACCATTGATAATTCATAATTGCAGTTGTGGATTATATCCTCAAAGTGTTCTTATCCTGAAAACGAAGAACAGAAGAAAGAATCTTGGTGAAGCAGACATTTCAGAAGATTGGTAGTATATATGCAAAGGTGAACGAAGGTGAAGGCTGTCTTCTTTAATTACGGGTATAGTAATTTGTGGAGGTTCTTACCTTTTTCTTGCTTTCTCTGAAACATAGAGGATTGGGATCTTGTTGTTTTGAAGTTTACATACATGTCCGCTGATCTTGCTGGGATTAGGCCGTCTTATTTCAACTGCAGGAGTGGATTACCAGATATAATAGTTAACTTTCCCTTTGTTTTCTCTCATCCCTTTCAATTATATAGAAGAAAATTGCATGCTAGGAATCAAGAGAAAATGAATTCAAGAAGAAAATACTCCAAGTATTTACTGCTTACCATAATTTCATTCCAAGTAATTTAATCCAACTTCACTGTAAGAGGCCAAGAAAGGATACCTCATGAAGTTAAGACAACTTAGGATGATATATGGTTGTTAACCTCTATTCTGTATAAAATGACTTGTAAGACGTTGCTTTGAATGTCTATATATTTTGAATGTCTCCCTTTGATCAATATAGGTTCATGTAGGCGTGCATTGGAATTTCTTTTTCACTCTTGCTGGGGTCTCGCTTCTGACCTGGTACCAAATGAGGATGGATGAAAATACATCAATGCAAGGAGACAGAGAGGAATAGGGAAGGAGGAGCGAAAGGTAGTAGAGCATATCGATGTGACACAAATTGTAGTTCACCAGCCACACTTTCGACTCCAGTCTAAAAGAATTCATTTCTTTCTTTCTTGATTCTTGGGTCGTATATTGAAATTTTGACACTGTAAATATGACTTGTTGGTATAAATAGTTAGAATATTGATTGATTGATTTTAAGATGGTACATTCTCCGTGGAGAATATTTTTCAAATTAGGTTTCAACTTTCAATACAACAATGAATGTTTTGTTGTTTACCGAGTACACCATTTACGGAGTAGTCTTTGCAGTAGAAAAAGAGGGTCTTTGTTTGTCTCAAAGTTTTGGAAATTGTAATATAAAGAAAAGATGATTTGTCTTTTTTTTTTGTACTGCAAGTGTGAACACAAATGAGAATCTCTTCCACAAAGCACCATTTAGCCTTCTAAATGCAATTAGGGGCATTGTTTAAAGATCCTCTATTTGATAATCCTAAGTTAGATATGGTGCCATGTCACTATTCTTGGTCCTTCTTTAATAGAAAGGAGATGAGGTGTGCACCTGTAGACTTTAACTCCATTTAATTTAATCCTCATTAAGTTCTTTTGATGTCATGTCACAATTAAACATTTTTCAAGTATATGGATTTTTAATATGGGAAATGATAAATACAATAGGGGTTGTATCTAAGAGGCTAAAAGAAGAAACAAATTCTTAATACTTGTATTAATTGCATTATCTACAAATTCTTAATACTTGTATTAATTTTTAATTTCTATGTTTATACCAATTTTGGAAAATATTTAATGATTAAACACCACCCTTAGGATTGTATTTAACCTAACCCATTTTAATATTTGTGGAAGAATTTTATTTCTGGTCGTAAGTGTGGAACCCATCTTAATTTTTCTTCTTTCATAAAATTTATTTTATATAGTATTCCAAGAATTTAAATTCTTATTTTACAAACCCAACAAATCGTGTAATAGAAGAACTTTATCTTCACATACCTTTCAATTTTTTCAAGTTGCAGGTGACAAAGTCTACCACACACATTCATAGCATTCGGCACTAGCGAGTGGATCAGTAATTACTAATTAGTACGAGTAATCACGACAAATAAAGGTGATTTTTTCTACTTAAATAACGCACAAAAGATCACGTCCAACACTCCAAGTACCAGTTTCAAAAAAATGTTAGTCGGAGTATTAAATACTGCCTCTCTGTCTCTATTTATATCTAAAGAGCATATTTTTTTTTTATATTCATAGACACGTTTTATATCATCAATACTTCGTATCTTTTATAAAAAAATATTATATTTTCTTGATAGATTCTAAAAGACAAATAAACCATGATCTCACGTGATTATCTCTTCCCTTCAATATTCTAGCTAACACACTCTCCAGGTGGATCACCATCTGCCATGCCTGCTTACCCAATAAAACCTCGTTAAATTTCGCAAATTCATGGAAACCTAACCAACCTAGCCTTCCCCTTGCCTTTGGCCGGCTTAATTTATTATTATTAATTTATTTACTAATAAATTTATTCATAATATAAGTCGTGAATTTTAAATCATGATCTAAACTAGTAGCTAATCCAAATGAATTATTCCTAATTCAAAACGTAAATATTGGTAGCCTAGGCAAAATCTGGTTCTAAAACTTGTTAAAAAAGGGAATCATGTCGTCACATCAAACTTAACTATCTAGCTAGTCTAGCATATTGGAAAACTAGATTAAAGCCCGTGCGATGCACGGGTTAATTGACTCAATTACATTGATGATGTACATTCGTTAAATAAGAAACTTAATAAAACTATGTCATTACAATAAATAAAATGATCACATGATATTAGTAATCAAACTTAATTTCAGCGGAGTTTATAATATAAAGTTTCATCACCTTATTATAATTTTTCGATGTGAGATTATTTTTACTTAATTTTGTAGTCTAATTAAGAGACATTTTAAGACTCAAAAGTTTTTTTAATTGATATCTAAGAACGAATGAATTTTTTGATTGATATTTTATTAGTTTTTTTGATTGATATCTAAGAACGAACGAATTTTTTTTATTGATATCTTAGAACGAAATATTAATCTTATTTATAATATATGATTCTATTGACTCATCTTAATTTTTTGATTTAGGATAATTTACTTTAAGACCCAGAAAAACGCATGATTACTCTTATAGAATCATCACCTTATTTTAATATAGAATCATCACCTTATTTTAATTTTTTTCGATGAGGGATGATTTTAGTTTGTAGTCTTTTTAAAAGCTTTTTAAAACTCAATGTGAAACAAATAATATGAAATTTATACTCTAATGAAAGCATTTTTTTACCACGAATCTAATTATTTCATTTTTATAATTTATTTTACGATAATGTTTTTGAAAAATGAACTCTAAAGGTTTTTACCTCAGAATTGTAATATAATAAATTAAATATATATTATAATAATTAAAAGATTCTCTAATTGATTTTATTTATTTATTTATGATACTTTCCTAATTTGAGGTTTGATGAAACGGACCAATAAGATCGCTCGAAAAAAGCCTAATATATATATATATATATATATAGAAGTGGGATCAGGTGAGTTCCTTATTATGTTTTGAGTCCTTGAGTCCCAATATCAGCCATTGATTCATTGTTAGATCAATGGTGTAGATTTATTCACATAATTAAGGTAATAACAATAATATCTTTCAAATTATATTTTTTTCTCTCTCCTCCCTTAATATCTCCCGCCTATCTCTCAAATTATATTTTTTTTGTCAAACGTTTCAACTTCACACTTTCACCGCCTATCTCTCCTTCTCTGTCAGGCTCATTCATTTTTTCACCGCTTCCTCTATTTTCCATTTACTCTCTCTCAATTTTCTTACTAAATTTCACCGCTTCCTCACAACAAGCGAACTTATTTTGATTTCTGGAATACTCCCGCCTTCTTTACTGTCTTCATCATCTTCTCATCCTCGCTCATCTTTGCTCAAATCGTCTACATTCATCAACGACTGAGCTGCACTATTTTTGAACTCTTAACCTAAGGTAAATTAGGTTTTTTCCTGTGGTTTTTATTTACTTTTAGTGTAATTTTTGGGTTTTTTCGTTGTGCTGATTACCTTTAGTTGTTTTTTCTTTATTTATCTCATTTTCTACCTAGAATGCACGGTTGATTAGTTGTTTGTTTCCGTTTTTGATTATATGCGTCTTCTGTTTTTCGTGGCTCCCCTGCATGGTATTTTTGTTACTTTAATGAACGTTGTATGTTACTTTAATTATTGTCATATGTTATTTTAAGGAATAACATATATAACTAACCTTACCCTTCTATTATTTGATTTCTAAACCTAAAGTAAATTGGGGATTTTTCTGTGGTTTTTAATTACTTTTAGGGTAAATTTTGGGTTTGTTCGGTATGCTGGTTACATTTAGTTGTTTTTGTTTTATTTCTCTCATTTTGTACATAGAATGCATGGTTGATTAGTTCTTTATGTCCGATTTGTTTTCCATGGCTCCCCTGCATGTTATTTTCGTTACTTTAGTGAACATTGTTTGTTACTTTAGCTGGTATCACTCGTTATTTTAAAGAATAAGCTATATAACTAACCAACCCTTCTATTGATACCGTATTACCTGCAGCTTTTTGTAATGTATGTGTTTCTTGTTACTTTAATTCATGTATGTTGTTACTTTAATGCTTATTTTTTGTTACTGTAATTCGTTTCCAGATGGCGAAAGGAGGTAAGATTCTCGCTGATGGTGTGAAGGATGGTCAGGTCAAGAATCGAGCTCGACGGGCGATGAAATCGGCTGTCAAGCCTTCGAAGTCGAAGAAGATAGCTACCGAAGAGTCTGGTGAATCCAACGTTGACCGTTTGCCGTCGGTCAGATGCAGCCCGAAGCTCCTCGTTGATCTGATATCTAATTTAAATCAGAGGCATCGTGAGGCGCTTAAAACAATCGGTTTTGGCGGTGTACTTGAAATGCACCTTAGTAGTTTCCCTGTAAAGTTTGCCACTGACTTTATGTCTTTATTTAGTGACGACTCGCTGATTTTTCGGTGCGGGAGAAATCAGTTCCTGGTAACCAAGAACGATGTACATGACTGCTTCCTCCTTCCAGTTGGACCGGACCCTGTTGAGCTGCTGCCGATGGGTCGATCGAAGGCAGCTGAATCTGAGTCCGTCGTGGAGCTGAAGAGGAAGTGGAGGGCTGATTTTAATGTCGCAAATGACGGTGATGCGATCCCTCTCTCAAAGGTCCTTAAGAAACTACAGGAGGATGTAGAGGGTGGCGACATGTTTTGTAGGTTGTTCGTTCTCTACAGCATGTCGGTATTTTTCAACCCGACGTCCAACCATGGTGTTGATCTTAGACTACTGAAGGCGGTGCAAGATGTACAGCGGATTAAAAACTTTGACTGGTGCACGTTCATCTTGGAAGGACTGGCGCGGGCGTGTGAGGATTTTGTGCTCAATAGCCCATCATATCTACTTGGCTGTGTGCCGTTTTTAATGATAACCTACTTCCAGCGGTTTGACTACCGCAATCTCCCGTGCCCGTGCGATCTCCCTTTGATCAAGCACTGGGATTTTCAACGAATGATTCAACGTTTGGCCGGCGAGTTTATTGGTGGTGGGCTGGGATTGCTTACCCTATCTGATGTTAAGTACCCCCGTTGTGTACGTATTTTGACTGGGGGGGGGGGGGGACGCGCCGTCGCCGCTGAGGATTACACAGGACCGTCACGCTGATGATGGTACATTGCCTGGTCAAGAGGGCGATAAGTTCACCACCATCAAACTTCCTCGGGGCCTTGAAGATGATAGTGAGCTGAGGACCAAGGCTGTCGACGTAAGTGATCATGTCATTAATTTGTTAATGAATCTATATGTGTCTGACTTGGAGAATCAGTAAGGATTTTAAATCTGGGATGTCTGTATATCTAACATTTCTTCCGCTACTTTAGCAAATTATTGACGTTACTTTAGTGAACTATATGTGTTACTTTAATTCTTACAATCCGTTACTTTAACCTCCATCATCTACATTGCTGATCCAGCATATATGTGTTACTTTGATCTATACCGTCTCTTACTTTAATTAGTGTTATCTGTTACTTTTAGTGTCCACCATTAAGGGTGTAAATCTTGGATGTCTGTAAATTTGCATATAATATTGGGTGTATCTTTTTTTACTTTAGCATATAATCGACGTTACTCTAGTGAACATTATGCGTTACTGTAATGTTTATAGTCCGTTACTCTAGTGAACATTATGCGTTACTGTAATGTTTACACTTTTATTGAAAGATTTTTGTTAATTTAGTTTATACTTTAGCGTCCACTCTCTTTTCACTACACAGTTATTGTTTCTTGCAGGATGTCCATCACATTCATCTGATGATGGGTAGGAATGCTATCGTATTCCATGATTGGTGGGTCTCACATGCTGCGAAGATCAGGAGGATTACATCGGGCAATCCATTACCCGAAGATCCGGTGCCTTCACAAGCATCACAGTCATTCTGGGGAGGAGCAGAGCTACACCGGGTGGTTGATGAAGTCTGTGAGGCGCTGCGTCGTGCTAGGGATTTGTCGTTGCAGGGGCCGGTATTTGAGACCAAAAATTCAAATCAAGGTGAGGAGGACTATCTTAACATTCAGCCGTATTCGACGGCTGAGATTAACGAGGTTATTCAGGAGGAACTGAATTTGGACAGTGACCGCCAGTTAGTTCTTTCTCTGTGGGATATTGACAGAATTAGGGATGTGGAGGTCGGTGAGTGTTTGTCGGTGGTGGTAGACGGAAGGAAGGTCTTCCACCCATTCTTTTTTCATTCTGAAACGCAGCTGGTTTGCATGCAAGTCGTCGATGAGAGGCTTGGGTGCTCTTGTGACTGTGATGTCCCAGATCCTGACCAGATTACGCTGTCGGACTTCCTGTGTCGGGATAGCAGGCTTTTCAGGTCTGTTTTGTTTGTCAGGAAAGACGTAATCGATTACGTCTTCTACAAAAATGAAAAATACATTGCATCGTGAGTGGTCTACATCTTCTTTTTTTTTTTAATGCGTTTTATCGTCGTTTTTGTTAAATGTTTCAAAGTCCGTTTGAATAATTGCAGAGAAATGATTGTGAGGTTTAGTGACTTTTTTAACATTCCCCGTGGTGAGTTGGCCACGCTGGCGCCCGGAGAGCAGCTTTCGAATGCTGTAATTGACTGCTGGTGCATACTTATGAATCGCTTGGCAGCTGCTCAGTCTGCACCGCGGCGGACATCACGTTGCTTCTTTGGTGTCAGCCACAGTGTAAGCTCTCTCATTCCCTTTCTCATCCAATACAATAAGTGCAACATCATCAACAAAATCTAGTAATATTAATATAATGTCATCATATCAGTTGATATAAAATATTTATACAAAAAAGTGTGTTACTGTGGTTCTATGGTTCTGTTACTGTAAGGCACTTTGTGCATTACTCTAATGAAAGCGACCTGTTACTTCAACAAATGTCATGCAGGATACAGCTCTTCAGATTTGGAGGAACAGAAAGGGTGGTGTCTCTGTGGACATGAGCGAGGCACTGTTCAACTTCTGGAACATATGGATCGAGGAAAATGAAGGGAATCTCGATCTAAATTCTGATCTGGTATTTTTTATTTTAGGCCGTATGTTTTGTAAGCTCCCACCTCTATTATAATTACGAACGCGATACCCATTTCCCACCTACAGGTATTCATTCCGGTGCTGTCGGAAAACAACGACCATTACAGCTGCGCGTGTATCAATTTTTTGTCACAGCGCATCGAATACCTTGATAATAGGTCCTATGACGAGGGGGAGTTTGAAAGTCTTCCTTACGTTGGGATCGCACGCCTCTCAGTAAGTCTGGTCATTTTGTTGTGTATATTTGCCGTTTGTTATATATAAATCGTCGTATATAAACATGGCATAAAAATGAATGGTGTTTCGTCATTTTCTCATTCTCATATGTTTTTATTTTATCTCATTGAATATCATCAAGGCCGAAGAAATGGGTAAGTATATGGTTCAAAGAGGCATCACCAAGGGGGCCAGTGTCTCTTCATTCCCTCTCGTCAACGTACCGTTCAGATGGCAGGGCAGCGGGTTCTCGGCTAATGATTGCGTCGTATACCTCATGATACACATGATGTTGTACGCCGGTGTGGAGTTCGACTGTCCTTTGGGGACCTGCGAGGCGAACAATCTCTATAGGGCAGAAATTGCCGCGACGCTGTGTCTCTGTGACTTTAATAAGGAGAGGGACGTGTTGATATCGCGGGTGTCCTCCTTTGTAACTGATAAAGCCAACCATGCCATCAGTAGGACTGTGTCAGATGTTGCCACGTCCGTCAGTGAGTCTGGAAAGAGGTCAGGAGAGGCGATCCCTGACGGTAGGCCCCCTAAAAAGAGCCGTGGGCCACCATCCACTCCAAGGACACCCGCTGCAGAACCCGCCCATCAATCACCGGACACCACCGGGTCATTATCTGTTCTTGGTAGTCGTGCTAGGGGTGACGGGGACGGCTTAGGATGCTCCATTGACTGTGGTGTTGCGGATCCCAGTGTACCGATGGCATGTCTGTTCCTCTCAAACAACAGGACCCTGCTTGGAAATCTACCCGTCATGCGGAAAAATGTCGTGGACTACTGCTTAATTCAGCACAACAATTACAACAGCAGGTAATAGCACGAACGCTACACATATCGTCAACATATTGTTGTCTAAATTTTTGTCATCTATATGTTGTTTTCGCGATGCCTAACGATCCGTTCTGAAAACAGCAAAATGGTTGCGGAGTACTCACCGTTGGCCGTGATGACTCGGGGTGATGTGATGTCCATGCTTCCGGGTGAGGACATGTCGTCATCTGTTGTCGAGTGCTGGTCAATGCTTATGAACAGCCTCGCTGCAAACGGCAGTGGGTCGGGTAATTCCCCGAAGATGGCGTATTTTGGTCTGCGACAAACGGTATGTATTGAATTAACTGCGCATGGAATGTATAATCAATCAGCAGAATGTAACAGATAATATTGACTAAAGTAACAGATGTTATTGACTAAAGTAACAGATAATATTGACTAAAGTAACAAATTCTTTCTATTAAAGTAACATCATATAGTCACAAGAGCAATAATGTAGATGATACAGGTTAAAGTAACGGATCTCATGAATTGAAGTAACACACTTTTTGAGCTAAAGTAATGTCAGTTGCAAAGTAACAGAAGGATCAATGAACCACAATGACACCAACCACTGCATTGAGTTAATTTTCACCACAATTACTTTTGTATTTGATTACATTTCTTTACAGGATGCGGTAATGAGGATTGTTGCCGAAGATCCGGACAGTCCGTCCACTCAGAATGCAGATGCCTTGATGGAGCAATGGCATATATTCAGGAGTAATTGTGGTGGTACGTTGCAACTGGACGCTGAATTGTTCTTTGTGCCCATCAACGTCGACGGGTACTTCTCCTGCGTAGTAATCAACCGAATTAAAAAGACAGTTGATCTCCTCGACCACTGTCGTTATACGGCAGTCAGAGATACAGACCTCTTTGCATGCATCAAGACAATTGTGAGCCTCTCTTTTATTCATTTAGTCAGTTTTTAGTCACAATCTTTGCGCGCCAACGAGCGATTTCCTTGACTTTTATCACCAATGACATTCAGGTGGGGAATATGAGTGACTTCCTTGACTTCTATAAAGTACCTGGTGCGGAGGAAATTGTGGCGTACAAGTTCCGCACGGTTAAGCTTGGTTGGCAAGACAAAGTCAAGAACAAGGATGAGTCAGGGACATTTCTTCTGATGCACATGCTATTGTACGAGGGACGTGATTTCTTACATGAGGACCTCGGCAGGAAGGTAAACAGAAGGTACCTGGTGGTTCAGCTTGCAGCCACACTTCTCCTAGCAGACCTGAATAGCGCCCGGAATCGGCTGATTGCTGATGTGAAAAAGTTTGTGGCAGCCAGGCCAAAATTAATTGAAGAATCGAAGGCTAAGGCTCTCAACACCTATAAGCGAGGAAAGAGCCGTAAACAGTAGACCGTAAATGGTTGGATTAACTAGTACTTTCGTTTAACGAAAAACATAACCGTCGTTTAGTACAAGGTTTTGACAAATTGTGTTGTCAGAAAAACAGTTGCTTTCATTCTGTCACATTTCTATGTTATTATATACTTTAAACCTTGTTACCCTAACTTGTGTTGTTTGTTACTTCAATTAATGACATTTGTTACTTCAACTCTAATATATTTCACCATGCATCATGGTCTCTTAATTCAACGCGGAATCAACACAGCATCATACTCAAACAAAATTGTAATGCCTTCTTCATTGAGTACTCCACAAACAAATAGAAAATGAATAACTTCTGTAATATCTGTAATTTGACCAACATTATTCCTCGTTACTCTAACTCATTTAGCATGTTACTCTAATGAATATTGTATGTTATTTCAACTGAATCTTACTCTAGTAAAATATTAATCCAAGGAATGAATATCTGTAATACAGTCATCTCTTTAAAAATGAGTTAGGTTTTCCGTGTTACTTTAATTCATCTAGCACGTTACTTTAATGAATTATGTGTGTTACTTTAACCGAAACTTACTCTAGTCATGATATTCACCAAAGAAATAATATCTGTATTTAAATAAAATCTTTGAAAAGTGTTACTGTAATTTATTCAATTAGCTACTGTAATATTTAGGCTACGTCGGTCTAAGAACCACAGATCTCTAATTAGAATACTGGTTCATCTTCTGCATCCTCCTCGTCCTCATCCTCTGATTCTGATTCATCGTCGGATGGTTCGACTGTCGCTGGCGGTCGTTTTGCAAAGGGATTGGGGCAATTCCTCTTGTCGTGATGCGCCATCTGCTTACAATTGTTGCACATGCGCTTGGGCTTCTTTGCAAGTGCAACGTATTTCGCTTTGCTTGATAACAACCTTTTGCCGCTACCTTTTGTCTTGGAAATCTTCGGCGGGAGTATCTTTATCTCTGCTGTTGACGTACATCCCAGCATCTCTTCCAATTCCTTGGTTTTATTCAGTGTCTTGCTACCCCCAATCGGCTTAAGCTTCATCCTGAATTCGCTGATCAAAGCGCACATGCTCTCCACATCTTCTTTACTAGCAGACCGTAGGATACCCATCGTCTCATGAACCTCCGACCACAGTTTAGACGTCTCTATCTGCTTTCCGTCTATAATGTCAATATCATCGCCTTCCAGACCGTCGTCACCGACACGCGAATTGCGCAGTGCATCCCTTGACCACCTTCTCGCAACGTAGTTGTCGGGTATACTTGTCAGTCCCTTAGATGAATATATCCAAATTATGTGTCGACACAGTATTCCCCTTGTCTCAAACAATTTACATGTGCAGTTGATGTCCGACGTCTCTGCAGGATGTTATTAAAACATTAGGACTATCAGAACCAACACCCTCAAACCGCGTTACTTTAACTCATATCTTGTGTTACTGTAATTCACACCTTTTGTTACTTTAATACACAAAATCACGCAGAACAAAAGCATTCTGTGCTGGATCCACAAAATACAAATCGGTTACTTTAATTAATGTTGTGTGTTACTCTGATTTATTCATTCTGTTACTTTAACTCATAAATCCCGTATAAATGATGACAACGATCAGGCCATTTGCGTACCTTGTTTGTAGTTGACCAGGAATTCTTTACCCCTGGTGGCATCCCTCACTGTAGTTAGTTCAATCCCATCCCGTTCAGCAAATCCTCGCACACTGCACGTCCCCACTGAACCGGTCACCTCCTCTTGGAATTCATCAAAAATCGCGTGGGTGTACACCCTTGTTGCGTGCTGTTCTATCAGGAGGTGGGTCATTGTCTTCGGCAGAGATTGTAGATTCTCGCTGTCAAGCTTCTTCTGGTTATACCTCTGCTGTTCCATTGCGCTCTCGAACCGCATCCAGAATTCAACCAACGTTCCATGCTGGTTCTCAAACCGTTTGAAAAAACTGTTTTCGCTCTCCGATCTCTGTGTCGTTCGCATTAAGCCACCCATCTTCAGATCCCTACAGTGTGCCATGACCCACTGCTTCCTGATCGAGAACGTAGTTGTGAACCATTGAACATCGCCCACGTCGTGCTCCTTCATTATTTCCATCCACCGCTCGTCGAATGCTGCTGCATCGATGTCCTCATCCCACACTATTGCATTCAGCTTCTTCAGGAATTCCTGGTAGTCAGCCCTCAAGGCACCATATTTAGTGGGTACCTTATTCATTATATGCCACATACAAAACCGTTGCCATGCTGTTTTGAACATCTTCGCGAACGATGCTATGATCCCCGGATCCTGGTCAGTGATGATGTATGAAGGTTCCTTGCCACCCATGGCCTTCAAGAACCTTTCGAACACCCAGTTGAACGATTCATAGTCCTCGTGCGCAATGAGAGCGCCACCAAAAGTCACGGATCGCTTGTGGTGGTCGACACCAGTGAACGGGGTGAATATCATCTTATATTTGTTCGTCCCGTATGTTGGGTCGAATGAAACTGCGTCACCAAACAACCTGTAGTTCCTCCTAGCAACGCCATCAGCCCAAAATACCCTGCTCAGACTACCGTCGTCATCCAGATCGTAATCAAAAAAAAAACCCTCCCGATTGTCCGCCATACATCTGAAGCGATCAATGAATAGCTGACCATCTCTCTCATGGATGAAGCACTTTATATCTCTGCCAAAGTTTTTGAAGTCGACCAAGCTGGCACCTACGTTTGCGAACCCTTCAACCTATTCCTTACACATCTTGTACGTCTGCGTGGCACCGATCTTCAGCTGAAACAATTCTTTTATTAAAGTAACGTGTGACAGCAGTTGAAGTAACAGTAAGACGACATTAAAGTGACCCGTTGATTAACTGAGCTAGACATTTTTTTTAATTTACAGACGGCATTCATTAAAGTAACGGATGCCATGAACCACGGTAAGACAGCATATGCATTACAGTAACAAAATATTACCCATGGCGCGGTGTACTAAACACAGTGACTTGAACTTATATAATTAAACCCGCAAGAAGCTACTCAATACGTACCCGTGAATTGTTCAGAATCATTTGCTTGTGGTACTTCGTGAGGTTTCTTGATAACTTATGAAATTCCCTGTCTTTTGTTGAAATGAGCTCGTGGTTGTGTCCACTGTGAAAAACAACAATTTTCATAGGTCCGCCATTGCTGAACAACTTAATTCTTGCCATACAGCCAATACGACGGACCTTAGTTTTCCTTTTTGGTTCCTTCACAGTGACTTCCTCTGCCGTCTCCTTGACCTCTTCCCCCTTTGACGTCGCCTCCTTGGTCGCCGCATCTTCGCTGACTTTTCTTTTTCTTGTTAAAACCCTGCATGTTACATACCAGCAGCTTTGATTTAATCTCACCACCCCGCTATCTTTTTGTTGTGTACCTCCTGACATCGAACCCGCAGGCCAATGCGTAGATTTTATAAAAGTTTACCGCCTCTTCCTGGTCTTTGAATATCTGCCCTACGTATGGCGTGGAACTCTCACCTACATCCCTGCACCATTCGTGTGCCGCTGCGTCATCTGAAAAGCAAACCACTGTATTGAGTAACTGATGAAGGTCACTGAAGTAACGGGTGGTGTGCATTAAAGTAACGGCTATTGTAAACTAAAGTAATGCTATTTAGATTTCATTCACATTTTTTAAAAATTATTTGGAGTATTGCCTCCATGGTGTCTACAATGAGCGTAGAATCTGATAATAAGGAGTATTGCCTCCATGGTGTCTACAGTATAAATCAAGGACAAAAAAATTACGGCTTATTTGTTTGACCGGTTGAATATCAGCCATAGAGGGAGATTTCTTCAGCGGCAAAAGTTGGAAGATGAATGACTTGACGTCTATTATAATTCGTTTACTGAACTTGTGTATTTGGATTGTAGGTTATTCTTATTGGATGTTGTTGACTATAGTAACGCAGTATGTTTCTCTGAATGGGCAGTTAATATTTTTATTTTGTTTCCTATTTTGTTGGGAATCACGTCCCACCATTATAGGAAACAATATCTTTTTAAATCATTATTTTAATACGGCGGTTTCATATATCCCAATTATTCTCTAATGCGCTACAATAACAGATTGTGAGAACTAAAGTAACAACCAGTGTAAATTAAAGTAACGGACCATAAAAGTAATACAATTTTCATATTAAAATAACAGACTCTCTGAACCAAAGTAACACAGTATGTGAACTAAAATAACCCAACATATGTATAACGTAGAAAAGTAGAAACTAAAAATTCAGTATCATCTTAATGACTCCCTCCAATTTAGGAAACAATATCTTTTTTGTTTATTATTTTAATACGGCGATTTCATATATCGCAATGACTCTTTAATGTATTACAATTTTAGGCGTGAATAATTAAAGTAACAACTTGGATGAATTAAAGTAACAGACACTCTACACCAAAGTAACATTGCATGTGAACTAAAATAACAAAAGAAAAAGTGTGTGCATATATCTTTTCATCATAAGGCAGTTCATTTTAAACAGAATCTGACAATTTGCTATCATTTTAAACAGAAACTGGAAATTTAGGAACTACAATGTATATACTAACCTCTTGTTTTTCCTATGATTTGCGTATCAGCCATTGAATGAAATGTAGAAGGCGACTATTGATTGAGTGTCTTCCCGACTGTATTGAAATAAACTCTACCTTCGCAATATGAGGCCGATGACTGGATGAATGGGGTTTTGATTGTGTTATTTTGTAGAAAGAACAACGAACAACAGGGAGAATTAATTGAGTGAGCGAGAGAGAGATGAAAATGAAGCGATGGAAACGAGAGGATGAATGATTGAATGTGTGTGAATGTTACGTTACTATAATATTCTCCTTCCTATTTTGTTGGAGCAGTATCTTCCTTTTTTTTTTTTTTTTATTAATCTAGTGATTTATCTCGTCCCTTGATTCATCTCCCATCCGACGGATGGGAATGGGACTTAGGGACTCAATATATATAATGGACTCATAGGAACCCACCATATATATATATATATATATATATATATATTGATTGATTGACTGATAGTATTATACCACCAGTTTCATGGACAAATACTTCAAAGTTGTTGAACTTTTGTGTATACTTATTGAGCTTCTACGAGTTTATGAGCTGAGTTATAAGTCTTTGAGTTTAAACATTCATGTAATTTAGCTCGAAAACTTTAAACTAAATCTCAGAAAGTTTACAATAAAAATGAAAAATCTCGGGATAACACTCAAAATCATAAACCAGTTATACGCAGATCCATATGCACAAGTGTATAACTAATTTTATAATCTACTCATTGATACGGAGTAAATATTTGATCGAGTAATATCCATCCAACATTCCGTATAAATACACCAGCAGGGAACCAAGCCAAAGTTGGCATAATTGAACCCCGATAGAGTCATAGAAGGAACCAATTCAAGTTATAAACATGGATGGCAAGCAAAATGCTCTCATTATTATTCTCCTTCAAATTACCATTCTTCTTTCAGTCCACCAAATCACGTTTGCGAAAGAGCAAGTCACATTGGAATCTACGTTTTGTTCAAAGAATGAGGATGTGAGAACAACAAGCATACATCATGACAACATCAATTCCCTCCTCAACACCCTCATCACCCAATCTTCCAAGTCCATGTTTTTCGAGACGTCCTATGGAAATGACACTAATTGTGTCAATGGTCACTATGTCTGCCGCCCCGACATCACCTTGGATACTTGCAACTCATGTGTCCATGGCGCTGTCAAAATTTTCAAACATAACTGCCCCGTCAGCAAGAAAGCCATAGCTTGGTATGTATACTAACTCCTCTCCGTCTTAGCATAGTGGTTAAGAGGTACCATGACGATAGGTCTCAGGTTCGATCCTCTTTCCCGTTATTGTAATGCGACGGTAAAACATGTTATTCATTGAACAAAAAAAACTCCTCTCTATTTATCATACTATATTATTTTTTTTAACGAATAGATCATTTTATTAATAAAATGTCATGTGACATCTACAACTTATATTAAAATTGAACGGATATAATACTATAAAATTTGGGTGAAATAAATTATCACTAAAACAATTGATCTCTCACTATCATATAATTGAGATACCATATAATGAAAGTTTTGAAAAATAGTTTAAGTATAATATAAATAATCTTCCAATGGTATAAGACATAAAGTATCGAACCCCTGACCTATTGATTAGGAGGCAAGTAACTAAACCACTACACCACCATCAAACTGATGTTTTAAATGGTTGAAAACTATCTTAAAAGAGAAAAAAAACCGGAAAAATGGCTTGGTCGAAAAAAACCGTCAACTCGTCGATGGGGTAGTCGACGGTTTTTTTCGACTCGCCGATGGGGTGGTCGACCAATTTCTTCGACTACCCCATCGGCGAGTCGAAAAAAACCGTCGACTACCCCATCGGCGAGTCAACGGTTTTTTTCGACCAAGCCTTTTCCCGAATTTTTTTTCTCTTCTAAGATATTTTCAACCAATTGAAACATCAGTTTAATGGTGGTGGTGTAGTGGTTTAGTTGCTTGCCTCCTAATCAATAGGTCAGGGGTTCGATCCTTGGATTCAAACCTGAGCCACTTGATGGGTTGAATAACCCACTTGTCCTGACCCATTTCCAGATTTTTTTATTTTAATTTGTCGACTTGTCGTAGATTAATTAAGATTTAATTTGCATATTACTCGTATTTGTTAATTACGTTTATTAAACTGTATTAAGCCGTTAATTAATCTAATTAATTGTTTAAAATCGGAGGCGTAACAATAATCGAAAAAACGGTTTTATTATCCAGTTCTCCGATACTCTATAAAATGTAAATGTGATAATATTTCGAGAATTAATTGCAAATGAGAACTCGTCATTTTGCGTGATTAACTATATAGGAAGTCGGTTTTGATTTATTACGATAATCGAAAAAGACGGTTTTATTATCGAGTTTTAATAAATCGATAATCTATAAAATGTAAAAGTAATATTATTTTGAGAATAAATAGTAAGGACAAAGTCGTCATTTTACGTAATTAACGCCGACGGTAAGAAGTAAAGCGCCGACGGTAAAAAGTAGTCCCCAAATACGGCTATTAAAGAGGTCATGGGGGTTAACATGTAAAACCGATTTAATGAAAGTTGAGTTTGTACCTGAACTTGTACCATTGTTGATAGGGCTGTGAGTGAACCAAACTATTCGATCCGATTCGTGAAGTCCAGCTCGAAAAAAGTTCAATTCGTATTCGATTCGGGCGATCAAATATAGAGCCAAATCATAATTTGGTATTCGAACCAAATCAAGAATAATATTCGGCTCGATTCGTTTCAATCCATTACTTGTTCCATTTTTTCGGTCCATCAAAATTCATGGTTCATTTAGAAAATTTATCCTAAATTTTTACCTAAAAGTTGATGTTCACGCCTTCACAGTCCATTTTACTTAAATTTACGGTCCAATTTTCTTAAACTTACCTAAAAGAAGAACTTGGAACTAGATTTGATTGAGAATCTTATTATTTTTGGATGAATTTATATTGTAATAGATACTAAAGTAGGGACTTTATTGATGGTTAGCTTGTCTGAGAAATTAGGCCATCACTCTAAACTAAAGGGTCGTTTGGTTGCCCTCTTAAATCATGGGAAGTGGAACTTCCCATGAATTGATAAATTGTGAAGCTGTTTGGTTGCCCACTTCCCGAGAATTGCCACTTCCCAGGAATTGCCACTTCCTCCATAATGGGGGAAGTTACTCACCAAGCCCCCCCTTGGTGTGTAGAACTTCCCGCATGAAGTTATTTCCCACATGGCAACCAAACAATATTTTTGTAATTCCCATGAAATACAAATTCACGTGAATTTAAGTTCCCGGTAACTCTATCTTCCCATGGTGAACCAAACGAGCCCTAAGCTACTGTAATTTAGTAAGGTTTATATGTAGATTTATTTTGTTTTCCAAAATGTTTTGTGTTTTTGAGATTGCTTATTGAATTAGTTGGTTGCTGCCACCATAGTGAGAATAATACATATACTTAAGGTCGATTCATTTTGTGCTTCTATTTAATTTTTTATTTTGTCGGATCAAATCAAATATTATTCGATTATTCGATTCGAAAAATCAAATACCAAATCAAATAATGATTTTCATTATTCAACGGTATCAAACCAAATCAAACGTCGACTTGAAAATTTTTCAAATCAAACCAAATAATGGCATTATTCGGTATAGTTCGGCTCGATCACAGCCCTAATTGTTGATACAAATTCATGAAAGTTAAGTTTGTAGTTAAATGATGTGGCGGTGATGTGACGACAAATGAACCACAATGGAACTCTAACCATTGTGGTTGCTCGTATTGATAATCAGGTAGATTTTGATTATTATAGGAGTAACCCTAAGGGTTACCAAAATCTATCCCGATAGTCCGATACACCATGAATTCATGTGATTCAACCATAGAAGACCGTCTCAAATAAAAACAGGCATACGGTTTTTTATGTTTATGTTGTGTATATATATTTATGGAATTCACTACATCTTGATTCGACTATGAACAGGTACCACGAGTGCGTGGTGCGCTACAGTGATCTTACCATCTCCGCCACCCTAGAAATCGAACCATCAAATACGTACCTGAGCACTCTCGACGTAACTCAACCAGACCTTTTTCCGGCCATACGTACCAGGACATTGGAGGGGATAATTAGAGAAGCGTCAATGCCAGATAATAAGATCCGGTTTGCTTACAATAATACCGGTTTAACCCTATTTGGAATGGCATGGTGTATTCCTGATATAAAACCGGATGACTGTAAGACTTGTTTGACCACTACATTGACCAAAATTCCAGATGACGGTTTGGCACAATGGGGTTCCGTCCTCCTCACAAGTTGTGTATTGAAGTATGATACGGTGCCGTTTATCTTCTCGTCTAAGTCCCGTTCGTTACTCGCTCCCTCAAAAGGCTGATCTTTCCCGCCCAGGGACCATCTTGACGAGCGCCTATATTTGTCGATGTGATTTTGGATGTGTTTGACCTAGTTGCTTGCGTAAGTATGTCATGTATGTAAGGTAATTTCTTGATTGAGTGATTGTTAATTTGTTGTGACACCTTCTCATGTAATTTGGTTTTCAGAATTATATATGGTGTACATTTATTTTTTTTATCATCGAAGAGCGCACTTAATCGCATTACAATATAGGGGATGGAGGATCCGACCTACTGTCCCAGAGCAGCTAGTCTTGACCACTAGGCCAAAACATCTTCGGTATATGGTGTACATTTATTGAGAAACATTAAACATACTACTCTATATAATCGTTGTGACGTGACGTAAATATGTGATAAAATTATATTCCCCGTCTAAGTCAATATAATGGTTTACGCCTTTTCTTTTTTAGTGCTCAGTTTAACTTTTTGTTTAGTAGAGTATTTTCGAGAATTAAATTTCTAAATTAGGGGATTAGGATGATTAGATATAGGAGTTTTTGTTTAGAAAATAGAGGTGTCAACTTTTGACTCGACTCGTAAACATATCTCATCTTTTCAGGGTCAATACCCTAAAACTTTGACCCCTGATCCATTTGGCTCAAACCTGGAATGATACGTTAATTTAGGATCAAAATTTGGGTTGACCCGCTGGTTCGATGACATGTCATTATAAAATAATTAAAAGATTATTAAAAATTTATAATGTTAACATTGTAAATTACAAAAATAATGAAAAAATAATTAAATATAGTAATTTTAATACGGAGTATATATTCACCATTTAATGATAAGATATTTATAAAATAATATGGAGTATAGTTTTTACAATTTTTTAATTGTAAAATATGGTAAGTATTTTTATTTAATTATATTAACGACGTTAAATATGATTCCTATTAAACAAATAACTGAATTTCAATCAATCAATCAATCAATATATATTTGATGGGGGATAAATCCCCCAGACATGTTGGCCGACTTATATAGATATATAGGCCTGACCCCCAGGCATATGGGCCGTCTTTAGACATGTAGCCGACCCCCGCGTAGG
This sequence comes from Agrostemma githago, assembly GCA_958450325.1. Lineage (NCBI taxonomy): Eukaryota > Viridiplantae > Streptophyta > Magnoliopsida > Caryophyllales > Caryophyllaceae > Agrostemma > Agrostemma githago. The sequence continues at coordinate 70,716,653 of OY288247.1, read as the reverse complement.
CTAGGCTCCGGGTCGGCCGGACCCCCGTAGGTCGAACTCCGGGTTGGTTAGACACCGTGTCAGCCCAACCTCGGGTCGCCCAAGTCCGGGTCGACCGGACCCTCGTGCCGGTCGGACCTCGTGTCGCTCGGATCCTCGTACCGGCTGACCATCCTCACGAGTCGCCACTAGTTGACTCGGAACAGACCTCTCGTGACATCACTAAGGTGACATCACCGAGGACGACATCACCAAGGCGACATCACCCGAGTGAGGTCACCACCTCTCCCCTCCTCTATAAATACCTCATTTTGGTAGAGAGGAAAAGGGGGGCAAATCCATTACTACTCCCTCCACTATCTCGTTTCCACCTTTGAGACGACTTATCCGCTTATATCCATAAATATCTATAAATATACACAATATACTGACTTGGGTGTCGGAGGCTCCGCCCCGAGGGCAATCCCTTGGGGCCGGAGTTCACCTTGCAGGAACGCCGACGACTCGCATCCGGATCCCGAGGAGAGCCGAACCGCTGCTCGAGCCGGGAACCATGTTTGTACCCCAAACAATTGGCGCCGTCTGTGGGAAACTTGAACAAAAAAGTTGCCTACTCTCAAAATATCAATTTTTTCGGATCTAGTATTCCATCTTGAAGAACGATCCACACAAAAAAAACCAACCACCCAAAACATCGTACTTCACTCCTAGTGCAAATCTAAAACAAAACATGAAAAATAAAAATTGTTGGAGTAGAGGCAGAAGGATATGCCACAAAATCTAAGTATTCTGCTTCACTCACAAATCTATTAAAATACCCATTATTATAAACACTATCAAATAGCCAAAAACCCACGAAATGCTGTCATCGTCAACCTTCTACAAAACTTAGAAAAGCTATGTTCGGCCTCGGAAGTCACCGGCCAGCCAACTGAAGTTCGTCCCGGGCTTAGCCTCAGAGCTCGTCGATCGAGACGAAAAAACCAAAAACCCACAAAAGTCGACCTCCTAAAAATCCAATTTCTCGGGTCTAGTATTCCGTCTTGAAGAATGACTCACAAAAATCAGCCTCCTAAGAATAAAATTTTCGGATCTAGTATTCCGTCTCGAAGAATGATCCACAAAAAAAAAAAATCAACTGTCAATAATACTCTACCTAAGATCCAATCCTAATTTTGACAAAGAATTGAGAATTAAGAAGATAAATGTTCACTTTTGTAAAGCTGGAAGAAAAATAGTCATTTTGTATGCACAAGTTGTTCCGCTGAAACCCAGCCCAGCGAAGTTAAGACTTGGTTGAGAAAACTAAAAGTTGAGATGACCTTATTCATCATGAAGAAGGAGAGAATGACCCGGAACATCTTCATCGGCCTCAGAAACAGGCCAGCAAGGCAGAAGAGCCGACACGGCCGACAATTAACATAAGAGAAGAGCCGACGCGGCTGACGAGCAACTGAAAACGGACAAACTATGCCGGCCACCAGCATCGCGGTCTCAATACCGACTCACGTCGCAAGGACCGGTCCAGCCGGTCACCCATCTCGACTCTATCTTTGCCGGAGCAACTGAAAACTCACCTCTGAGCTGGCACTCAGCAGGCGCTCCGGTCTCTGAGTCGACGACCAGCCGGTGCCTAGCCGTTTCGGCGGCAAACGGCCCCATCTTCATCGGCCAAGCACCGAAAAACGAGCCATTTGACCAAGACGACCGACCTCGGCAAACTGGCATCGAAAGATCTGTCGGTCAGGCCCATCACCTCGGCTGGCCATCATCTCCGGCGTCGTCCTAGTCAAACGCCCTGGTTTCGACATCAGAAGTGTATGACATTGCCAGATAGACTTCTCAACTCGGCTCAAAGTCGCCCCGAAGTTAATTGGCCGGTTGACTCAGGTTCGTCCCGGAGTCAACCTCGTAAACCACCAGAGCCGACAAACGGCGGACCCGAGTCGGCCGCCGGTATCAGCCTGTCAAGGTCGGCCTCAGACCCAAAAAGGGATGAAGATGGTTGCTGATATATATAACTTCACCCACCAGGCCTCGAAAAAGTAAGGGCACGCCAAACCGTTGCATAGCAGTCAAAAACTTGGGTCGGCCTAGGAGACTAGACCGCAGAAAACAAGCCAAGATCGGAGCATATGGTCAAATTTAAAAAAAAAAGATGAAGAATAAGGTGACGGTCGGTTCGAAGAAAGATGGCAAAAGATGATCAATCTTATCAAATGAACAAGTTGCTGCTATCCTACAATAAATGGCCGGCAAAACTTTAATATCTTAGAAGTTGGCCACTAGGCTAAAGGGGGTCGGCGACTTGGGCTAAGAGAGCTACTTGAGGAGGAAAATTATCCACCCTTGGCATTCGGGCCAATAAAATGGTGAAGTGGCAAGAGCCCAAATTTCAAATGGATACAACTTGTGGGCCACTATATTCAAGACCACTAGATTCAAATGAGAAGAACCCCGATCAAGCGTCGTTCCGGTCAACGAACGAACCAACAACTTTGACGAGTTGACAACCCGATCAACATCTCGGTCTCGTCGTCGCTCTCACCGATCAAGTGTCGTTCCGGTCAACGAACGAACTAACAACTTTGACGAGCTGACGACCCGATGAACATCTCGGCCTCGTCCTCACTACCATCGACCAAACGTCGTCTCGGTCAACGGACGAACCAACAACTTTGACGAGTTGACGACCAATCAATGTCTCGGCCTCGTCGACACTACCACCGGCCACCCCAGAGCCGACCCAGTTCTGTCGCACAAGCCATCTTCAATGCCGACAAGCTCGACCATCGACCACACACTTGAGTCGACCACTTAAACTGACGGGTTTGGCTAACCGATAAATATCATCCTCGGCCTCGTAATAGAAGGAAAAGAAAAATGGCGACCAACAATTTTGAGCAGCGGAAAAAGCGCGATATCTACCCATTTCCTGTTCATTCCTCTCACAGGTAATGGGCAGGGGGCAATAAGGGGGGGGGGGGAGCCCCAATTCACCTACCACAAGGAATGGACACCCCACCCAAAGTGTGGGGGCATGAAGTCGGGAACCGCCTGTGGTCATAACCACAGCCGGCCACCTGTGGTCATAACCACAGTCGGCCACCTGACCAAACCTCCCCCACCCAAAATGTGGGGGCATGAAGTCGGGAACCGCCTGTGTTCATAACCACAGCCGGCCACCTGACCAAACCTCCCCCACCCAAAGTGTGGGGGCATGAAGTCGGGAACCGCCTGTGGTCATAACCACAGCCGGCCACCTGACCAAATCTCCCCCACTCAAAGTGTGGAAGCATGAAGTCAGGAACCGCATGTGGTCACAACCACAGCCGGCCACCTGACCAAATCCCCCCCACCCAAAGTGTGGAGGCATGAAGTCGGGAACCGCCTGTGGTCATAACCACAGCTGACCACCTGACCAAACCTCCCCCACCCAAAGTGTGGGGGCATGAAGTCTAGAACCGTCTGTGGTCACAACCACAGCCGGCCACCTGACCAAATCTCCCCCACCCAAAGTGTGGGGGCATGAAGTCAGGAACCGCCTGTGGTCACAACCACAGCCGGCCACCTGACCAAATCTCTCCCACCCGAAGTGTGGGGGCATAAGTCAGGACCGCCTGTGGCCATCCACAGCCGGCTCCCTGGCCAAATCTTCCTCACCCACAATGTGGGGGCATAAGTCAGGACCGCCTGTAAGTCATAAACATAGACATCGGCCCCCAAGTGGCGACGCGGGTCATTGACCCCCATCCATAAAGTGGGGGCATAGGCCCTCAACAAGTTCGTCTATAGGTCTTAACCGTAGACGGCGGCCTCCAAAGTAGGCGACGATGGCAGCCTCCAAGTAGGCGACGGCGTCGGCCCCCAAGTGGGCGACGCCGGTCATTGACCCCCATCCATAGAGTGGGGGCATAGGCCCTCAACAAGTCCGTCTATAGGTCTTAACCGTAGATGGCGGCCTCCAAAGTAGGCGATGATGACAGCCTCCAAGTAGGCGACGACGTCGGTCCCCAAGTGGCGACGCCGGTCATTGACCCCCATCCATAAAGTGGGGGGTATAGGCCCTCAACAAGTCCGTCTATAGGTCTTAACCGTAGACGGAGGCCTCCAAAGTAGGCGACGATGGCAGCCTCCAAGTAGGCGACGCCGGTCCCCAAGTGGCGACGCCGGTCATTGACCACATCCATAAAGTGGGGGGTATAGGCCCTCAACAAGTCCGTCTATAGGTCTTAACCGTAGACAGAGGCCTCCAAAGTAGGCGATGATGGCAGCCTCCAAGTAGGCGACAACGTCGGCCCCCAAGTGGCGACGCCGGTCATTGACCCCCATCCATAGAGTGGGGGCATAGGCCTTCAACAAGTCCGTCTATAGGTCTTAACCGTAGACGGCGGCCTCCAAAGTAGGCGATGATGGCAGCCTCCAAGTAGGCGACGGCGTCGGCCCCCAAGTGGGCGACGCCAGTCATTGATCCCCATCCATAGAGTGGGGGCATAGGCCCTCAACAAGTCCGTCTATAGGTCTTAACCGTAGACGGTGGCCTCCAAAGTAGGCGAAGATGGCAGCCTCCAAGTAGGCGACGACATCGGTCCCCAAGTGGCGACGCCGATCATTGACCCCCATCCATAAAGTGGGGGTATAGGCCCTCAACAAGTCTGTCTATAGGTCTTAACCGTAGACGGAGGCCTCCAAAGTAGACGATGATGGCAGCCTCCAAGTAGGCGACGACGTCGGCCCCCAAGTGGCGACGCCGGTCATTGACCCCCATCCATAAAGTGGGGGGTATAGGCCCTCAACAAGTCCGTCTATAGGTCTTAACCGTAGACGGAGTCCTCCAAAGTAGGCGATGATGGCAGCCTCCAAGTAGGCGACAACGTCGGCCCCCAAGTGGCGACGCCGGTCATTGACCCCCATCCATAGAGTGGGGGCATAGGCCTTCAACAAGTCCGTCTATAGGTCTTAACCGTAGACGGCGGCCTCCAAAGTAGGCGATGATGGCAGCCTCCAAGTAGGCGATGACGTCGGCCCCCAAGTGGTAGGCGATGACGTCGGCCCCCAAGTGGTGGGCGATGACGTCGGCCCCCAAGTGAGAGCATCGGCCTCCTAGACCTCTGGCGTATCTTCAGGCAGAGGTTTCGTCCCTCCGAGTTGTATTGGCCGCGGTTTGTCCCTTCCAGGGATCATTTATCATTTACCGGGTATGGGTTACGTTCCTCCGAGTTATATCTGTCGTTCCCTTCACGACGTTATCATATTGTCTACCGGGTATGGGTTACGTCCCTCCGAGTTATATCAGTCGTTTCCTTCACGACGCTATCGTATTATTTACCGGGTGTGGGTTACGTCCCTTCGAGTTATATCAGTCGTTCCATTCACGACGTTATCGTATTATCTACCGGGCATGGGTTACGTCCCTCTGAGTATTACCGTCTTCCGAGTAAAATCGCGACGCCCCAAGCAGCCCCGGTCCGTGAAGAGGTTATTCATCATGCATCCTTCGGCTACCGCTGCGCACAGGGCCGAGCTCTTTATTTGAGCAAATTGAAGAAACGATTCTCGATTATCGATCATCCAAAACCGGGCAAAAAGCTTCGACGGCTCCTACCGGATTTATAAGGCTAAATACTTGATATTACTCAAAGTGAGGTCAGGTTCACCATTCATCTCGTAGGTCGGCCACACTCGGCACCAGACTCGGACACTAGTATACGACTCTGCTGAGGGCAAATTAATGGGGGATAAATCCCCCAGACATGTTGGCCGACTTATACAGATATATAGGCCCAACCCCCAGGCATATGGGCCGTCTTTAGACATGTAGCCGACCCACGCGTAGGCTAGGCTCCGGGTCGGACGGACCCCCGTAGGTCAAACTCCGGGTTGGTTAGACCCCGTGTCAGCCCAACTCCGGGTCGCCCAAGTCCGAGTCGGCCGGACCCTCGTGCCGGTCGGACCTCGTGTAGGTCGGATCCTCGTACCGACTGACCATCCTCACGAGTCGCCACTAGTTGACTCGGAACAGACCTCTCGTGACATCACTAAGGTGACATCACCGAGGATGACATCACCCAGGCGACATCACCCGAGTGAGGTCACCACCTCTCCCCTCCTCTATAAATACCTCATTTTGGTAGAGAGGAAAAGGGGGGCAAATCCAATACTACTCCCTCCACTATCTCGTTTCCACCTTTGAGACGACTTATCCGCTAATATCCATAAATATCTATAAATATACACAATATACTGACTTGGGTGTCGGAGGCTCCGCCCCGAGGGCAATCCCTTGGGGCCGGAGTTCACCTTGCAGGAACGCCGACGACTCGCATCCGGTTCCCGAGGAGAGCCGAACCGCTGCTCGAGCCGGGAACCATGTTTGTACCCCAAACAATATTAATATATTTTAGGCTTTTTTCGAGCAATCTCATTGGTCCGTTTCATCGAACCTCAAATTAGGAAAGTATCATAAATAATAAAGAAATCAATTATAGAATCTTTTAATTATTAAAATATATATTCAATGTAAGCTTCAGATTCGTCTATTTGCCCCATGAGTAGGGATGGCAACGGGTAGGGTATGGGTCGGGTCTGGCAAGACCCGGACCCGGACCCGTGTTTCACAAGTTGGACCCGGACCCGACCCGGACCCGTAAGGGTCCAAAATTTTAAGACCCTTACCCGGACCCATTTGTACATTTTTTTAATATATACTCTTTCGTCTCCTTTATTTGTTCGCCTTTGATTAAAATATTATTCACAATAAATATAAAGGCAAATAAATGAATAAAACAGAAGTCGTATGACCTTAAACCGGACGCTAAAAAGGCCTAACGTACTAATAAAGAAGGTGAAATTTGGTATTTAATGAGTTTCGGTACCCGTATTAGAATAACTAGCGGTTAATTTCTAATTTTCTATTGTTAATGTAAAGTCTCTCTCCCACTGTGGTTTGTATTAGTTTCATTTACTATATTACACATTGAATTACCGCATCCACTAAGTTCTTTTTTTCTTTTAAAAAAATAATAATAATTTCAACGGGTCCAAGGGTCAGGTCCGGGTCCAACCTATAGGACCCGGACCCGGACCCGGAAAATTATTGAAGGACCCATACCCGACCCGTACCCGCAGGGTCTAAAAAAAAGAGGACCCGTACCCGACCCGTTAGGGTAAGACCCGACGGGTCCGGGTAGGGTCCTGGACCCATTGCCATTCTTACCCATGAGGATGAATATATGAGTCATCACATTCTTGAAAAAAAAAATATTTAATCTATTATATTAATGTGATGTTTTACAATTCTGAGGTAAAAACCTTGCCTTTAGAGTTCATTTTTTAAAAACATTATCGTAAAATAAATTATAAAAATTTAATACTTAGATTCGTGGTAAAAAATGCTTTCATTAGATTATAAATTTCATATTATTTGTTTCACATTATGCGATGAATATATTACATATAACAGTTGAAAAATTATCCCACATCGACAAATTATAATATGATGAACTTCAAAATTATAAATAAGAGTAAACATTCATTCTTCGATATCTACCAAAAGTCTTTTGAATCTCAAAAAGAGTTCCTAAGAATATAATACTTAAGGAATTATCCAACATCGAAGAAAATTTATATATGATGGGGTGATGAAATTTTATATTATAAATAATAGTAATCATTCGGTTTTAAATATCGACCAAGAAAAACTTTGAAATTATCCCACATCGAAAAATTATGATGGGGTGATGGAATTTTATATTATAAATAATAATAATCATTCGGTTTTAAATATCGACAAAAAAAATTCTAAGTCTTAAAAAGGTTTTTAATATATAAGACTACAAACTTAAAATCATCCCAATAGTGAGGTGATTAAATTCTATACTTCGTATTATAATCAAGAGTAATGTATGATGTATTTTTTTTAGTTTTAAAAGAGCTCTTAAGACTATAAGTTTAAGTAAATTATCTCACATTGAAAAAAATTTGACAAGCTGATGGAAGACTATAAAGTGAAATAAATTATACCACATCGAAAAGTTATGATAAGTTGATTAATTTTATATTATAAATAAGATTAATCATTTGTTCTTAAGTATCTATTAAAAAAATATTTAAGTCTTAAAAAGTCTCTTAATAAGACTACAAACTTAAGTAAAAAATAATCTCACATCAAAAAATTATAATAATCTCTTAAGTTACGATAAGTTGATGGAATTTTATATTACAAATAATAATAATCATTCAGTTTTAAATATAGACAAAAAAAATTCTAAGTCTTAAAAAAGCTTTTAATATACTCCCTCCGAGTTACTATGATCTTCCCTATTTCCTTTTTGGGCTGAGTTTGATCTTCTTCCCTCTTTCCTTTTTTGAATATCAATATGTGGTTCACATTTACCCTCTCATTTCTCTATCTTCCTCCTTCTTTTTTAAGCCACTCATTTTCCCTTTCTTATTTTTCACCCAAAAAAGAAAAGGGAAGAACACAGGAACTCGGAGGGAGTATAAGACTACAAACTTAAAATCATCTCAATAGTGAGGTGATTAAATTCTATACTTCGTATTATAATCAAGAGTAATGTATGATGTATTTTTTTTTAGTTTTAAAAAGAGCTCTTAAGACTATAAGCTTAAGTAAATTATCTCACATCGAAAAAAAATTGACAAGCTGATGGAAGACTATAAAGTGAAATAAATTATACCACATCGAAAAGTTACGATAAATTGATTAATTTTATTTATAAATAAGATTAATCATTCGTTCTTAAGTATCTATTAAAAAAATATTTAAGTCTTAAAAAGTCTCTTAATAAGACTACAAACTTAAGTAAAAAATAATCTCACATCGAAAAATTATAATAAGGTGATGAAACATTATATTATAAATAAGAGTAATCATTCGGTTATAAATATCGACAAAAAACCTTTTGAGTATTAAAAATGCTTTTAATATATAAGACTACAACTTAAGATCATCCCACTTTGGAAAATTATACTGAGGTTATGAAATTTTATATTATAATCAAAAGTAATGTCGGAGTATGATGTATTTTTTGTTCGTTTTAAAAAGAGGTCTTAAGACTATAAGCTTAAGTAATTATCTCATGTCAAAAAATTATTACGAGGTGATGGAATACTATAAACTTAAATAAATTAAATTATTAAGAGGTGATGGAAGACTATAAACTTAAATAAATTATCCTGCATCGAAAATTTATGATAAATTGACGAATTCTATATTATAAATAAGACTAATCATTCGTTCTTAAATATCAATAAAAAAAACTTTTAAGTCTTAAGAAGTCTCTTAATAAGACTACAAACTTAAGTAAAATAATCTCACATCGGTTTTTGTTTTATTGAATAGGGGATATAGCGCGAAAGTGTTAATTAACTCCCTTAACTTTGGGCAATTGTGAGATTAAACCCCGTAAGTTTCAGATATTGTAACTAGGCCCCATAACCTTTGAATGAAAAGTGAAATTCGATTCAATTTTTATTCTTAACATAAATTATATCATTAAATCATGTTATATATAAACTCAATGTATACTAAATAGTTATTATCATTATAAAAGCAATTAAATAATTTATTAACATAATTTTAGATTATTTTTAATAATTTTAATATACTTCGTAATTTATATAATCCATGAGATTAATGTTACAAATTTTCGATTCTATGTAATTCTTTCAAATAACTTTTTTCCAAAGTATGTAAAAATTGCATACATTTTATAAATATATAATTATTTTTATCGTACGCCGAGAAAATGTACAAATGAATGAATTTTTTGTTTTTAAGGTGCAATTTTGATAACTCGTGATTTTACCGGTTTTTGCCCCATATTTCTACTCTTATTCGATCAATTTTATAACCCGATTTGTTAGTAATTAGTCATTTTACGTTTAATTTTGATTATTAGTCGAGTCTAGTCTAATTAATGTCGTTTTAGTATATTTGTTGGAATTTGGTACTGCGGCGTTCATTTGATCTTGTAGGTACGAATTCGGGTGAAGATAGTGTAAGTCGATCGAGAACCGAGACGAATCAAGACGGGTCAAACCGAGCTTGACCAAGTCAATCACCCAAAACCCAATTCAATTCCTCACCATCATCACCATATTTACTACTCCAATAAATCAATCACCTGCAACTAACCATGATTATTAATCCATCAATTTCATTCTTACTCCACCAAATCCAAATTAACCACCACTCTCTCCCTGACCTCGATCACCACCTCTGCTCCGACATTCATTCCATGAGCTCGCCGGCCCCTTTTCCAGTATTTCCCCCGTCGACCTCAGGCGAGCACGACCACCGGACTCCGTCGTCTCCACCGTGAGCTCCAACACCGCGCGCGAAACCGGCCTCCATCTCCGACCAGATTTCAGAACCACCGGAGCATCACCCAGATTCCGACGACCGCACGCCGAGCCGTGCGTAACTGGCACAGGGGAGTTGCAGCCGTGCGATGTTGACCGTGCATTCTCGATGGATTTTTGGTGTTTGGCTGGTGTTTTAATTTCAATAGCAAATGACTTTCAAGCCCTTTCTTTTACTCTTTCTATTTTATTTAAATGAAGGGCATTTTAGTCTTTTAATTTATTTCTTGGGATAGAAGACCCTCATTTGTGAAAAGGGAAGAAGCAGTAAGAATTAGATAGAAAATTAGAAGTAGGGATTTAGATAGAGAGTAGTAGTTGAACGCAGCAGCTCAAGAAGGGTTCAGTGGTTCATTTAAATTAGTTTAGTCTCTTAATTTTGTTCAAGACTTAATCTTTTTGTATTAATTTCTCATCCAATCAAAATTCCATTCTTTTTGGTATAATTCTTATCCATTTTCTTTTATTATTTTGTTTATCTTTATTTTTATGTTTATGGTATATTTAGTTAGTAATTAGTTTAAAGTTATAACCTTTATCGTTAATTGTGTTTTGTAATGTTATTTTATCCTTGTGTTGTTTGTTTATGTGTAGTTTATGTTAGTATTAATTAAAGTTTTCTTCTTTATCATTTCATTATGTTAGATGTTATGTTTAGATTAATTATTAGTGTGTTTTGTGTTATGTTAATTATGCTTAGCGAGTAGTCTTTTTCTAGGGGACGATTGAACCCCGACATTTCTTAATTGTAAGTTTGGAATTCCGTAATTGAGTTGTTTGGGATATACGGAGGAGGATAGTTTGGGATTCGGGAATCGACTCATCTTTTGGGTTGTGTTTGAACCCTTGACCCTTGTCCACCGACGGGAGTCGGTTAGGTTTAGGTAGTAAAACTCGCCCCTTGACTTGCCTTGCCCCGCCTAGTTGAACACGGGAGTGAGAATTAGGTAGGGTACCCTAACTATCGATCTAGACTCTTCACCTTGGGAGAGGGGAGAGAAAGGAACGGGATTAAGACGCGCACTTAGTGACCTAGGACCTTGGGTTGGGTACCATGGGAGTGGGCTCACTCGATTGACCTAGGAATCCGATTCACGAGCCCGGGAGGGAAGTGATCGGGTTTTACTTTGTCGGACTACGAACCCGGGAGGGAGGTAGTCGACGCTTAGAGGCGTTCCACTCATCCTTGTATCTTATCAACTCATTGTCGGTATTCCTTAGGCATTATTATGATATGTCGGTGGTTAAGTCGGACCCTAGCCCTTTCTTTGTTATTAGATCACCATTCTTGTTATTTGTTTGATTTTTAGTTAGCCTTTGCATTTCTTAGTTAGCTTAATTAGTTTAATATCACACCCAATTATTGATTCGCGTAGCTAATTTGTAATCCGAGACCGAACTAGTACTCATTCCCGATCTCTCTGAGGATTCGACCCGACTTGCCCTTGCTATTCTAGTTTAGGTTAGTTGGTTTGTTTGATGGTAGGATTGGCGACAAATCCCGGCTATCAAAATGGCGCCGTTGCCGGGGAGATCATTGGATTGATATTAGTTTATTCTTAGATTTATTAGACTACGCTTGGTTACTTGTTACTTGTTGCTTGTTTCTATGACGATTTACCACATTCCACAACGAAAAGAGACATTGCATGATTATTGGGATAAACTTAAGAATTGCACTCTTGAATTTGATGTTGAGATGTGGGAATTTTGTCATATGGTGTATGATGGTGTTCATGATAACTTTAGAGGCATGATTGAAAAGAGTTGTCAAGGTAGGTTTACATCGATGCCATATTGTGAAAGATGGGACCTTCTTAATAAGTTGGTTAATGATTCTAGGCAATCGGAGAGCACTAGTTATAAGAATGCTTATTTACCTCTCCATGTGGATGCTACTACTTTAGTTGATGACTTAGAGTCTAAGTTGGATGATGAGCCTCTTGTTAACATGACCACTTTGCCTACCATTTGTGATTTGATTAGTTCTCCCTTCCTCAAGGGATGTGATGATCATGGTAGCGTTTATGTCGGGTCTATTGTTCTTATTGATGATGTCAAGTCTTCATTTGATGATAATCTTGAGGATAAGAGATGTATTGGTGATAATGTTATTAAAGAGACTCTTCTTGAGGATTTTGAGATTGTTGATGAGCCATATGATGAGTGCATGAGTGTGTTTAATGATGTTTTTGATATGGAGAGGGATGAAAAGTGTGTTCTTATGGAGATTCAAATCCCTTCCTCTAGTCTTAAGGATGCTTGCTTGCCTCACTTTATGGATGTTGATGATTTAGTTGATAATCCTTGTAATGAAGAGATTTCTTACTCTCTTGATAAGGTTGTTGATGATGATGAGACTTGTGGTGAGAGTGTTGTTGGGATAGTTGAGAGCATGGGGGTATTTGAGTATAAATGGGATACGGATATTGATTATAATGTTGATTTCTTTGAGGAGCCCATTTTGGAGAAATTTGAGTCTTTTGCTTATTTTGAGGATGAATCTATTGCATGTATTGATTATGTAGACCTTATTTCTCTTACCCCTTTGTTCGAGACCATGTATCTTAATGAGACCAAATGTGAGGAGCTTGCCCACAAAGAGATTGTATGTGCACCCTTTGATTTTGATGTGAATGTTATCGTGACAAGTAGTGGATGTGTGTTGGAAACTTTTTTGTTTCCAAAAGATTATGAATCATGTGAATCAAGAATTGTTGAAACCTTTGATGACGATGTTGAAGGTAAATGGGATGATAATAATGTTGACACATTAGACGAACCCATTTTTGAGATACTTCTTGAGGAAATTCATGAGTCTATCCCTTCCATTCTTGATGAATCTCTTATCCCTCTCCCTTGTTTTCCTCTTGACTTCCATGTCCCTTCTTATGAGTCAATTGTCTTTGAGGGTGCATTTTCATTTCATCTTGATTGTTTTCCTCAAGACTTTCTAGTCCCCACTTACGAATTGATGTTTGAAGATGCTTGGAAGAATTCTTTCAATGAAACTAGCTTGATCATTGGTTTATTACATGGAAGTGGTGTGATTTGGGACAAGGAAGGAGGCGTTTGGAAGAGTGACATGATGGTCAAGGAGACTAATCATGTCTTTTATGTGGTTTATAGTCTACCTCTCAGGAAAGAAGGGGAGAAACAAAGAAGAGATCTTAGGGATGTTGGATACTATGATGAGTTTAGAAACATGAGTGGCTTAGGATACCGATTGTGGGATCCCGGTTAGATTTTAAGCTTAATTGTAGGTTTGGCGGTCCTTAAAACCGCGCTTCTTGGGAGGCACCCCAAGTTTGTTGTACATATTTATGTTTTTGTTTGTTTGTGTTTTTGTTTGTAGGTATCTCTAGCAAAAAAAAAAAAACCACAAAGCAAGATGGCTTAGAGACATGAAATCGCTCAAGTGTGGGGAAGACTTGTACTCTAAAAGGTATTCTCTTACCCTTCAATGTTCGTTTCAAGTGTGGGGAGGTAGATTCTTAATTGATAGTTTGTTGTGCTTGAGGATTTGTGGTCGATACTCTTGTTGGAGATTTCTTGGAGGCGTTATTTGTTGTAAATATGTGTTGTTTTGGGATTGTAGCTTTGTGTGGATTGTTTGTTGTTTTTGGTTTCTCGTTTTTGTGTTTTGTCTCATTTTTGTGTTTTGTCTCGTTTTTGTGTTTTTCTTTTGAAAAATTGAAAATTTTGAAAAATGCCTAAAAATTGAAAAAAAATGAAAAACTCCAAAAAGATTTTTGTTTTTCGGTTCACTTGTTTCCGTTGATAAAGTGATTTTTCTAATTTTCAACTTCTTTAAAGAGTATGGATTTTCTATTACTTATTGGTTGTTTCTTAGTATTATATATTAATTGTCCTCCTACTATAAGTCGCTCGGGATGTGTCTTTCACTCGTTTCCACCTTTCACCTCCCGTGTCGTGATTTTGGCATTGCATATTTGTCTAGGTGACTATTTATCCAAGTGACTATCTATCATTTTTTTCGATCCTTATCCCACAAAAATACTCACAAAATAAGAGTTATCTTCCACCCAAAAAGAGCTCAACCATCAAATATGAGAAACAAAGAAAAATTCTCAAAAACTCAAAAAGAAAAAAATAAGGGGGAGAAGAAGAAATGAAAAAAAAAAAATGAAAAAAAAAAGTGAAAAATGAAAAAGAAAGAAAAATGAAAAAGAAGAAAAAAGAAAAAGAAAAGAAAGACGATTCCTCCCCCGAGTATTTTTGTTTATCCATATCTTCCATTTTGGATCGTTTCATATGTCACTGGGGTGATTAGGACGACCCTAACCCTTTGTTTATTCAAGGGGTCGAGACTTGTATGCATTAGTCAATAACTCCATGAGAGAACTCCTTCCATTTCCGCCTCACATCCCGACATAGCATGGACCGAGGCTAAGAAATATGTAATAATAATTTTTACAACCGATTTAGTAATCTTAACATTCATATTCTATATTTTAGTTGAATTTTAGAATCGTGACTTTTGATTTGGGAAACTTGTGACTCGTTTGTTTATATTTGCTTATTTTTGTTTTTGTTTTCCATGATTTTATTTATGGGTCGTAGTTTGTCTTTTGAGCTTACTCGAGGACGAGTAAGAGTTAAGTGTGGGGAGTTTGATAACTCGTGATTTTACCGGTTTTTGCCCCATATTTCTACTCTTATTCGATCAATTTTATAACCCGATTTGTTAGTAATTAGTCATTTTACGTTTAATTTTGATTATTAGTCGAGTCTAGTCTAATTAATGTCGTTTTAGTATATTTGTTGGAATTTGGTACTGTGGCGTTCATTTGATCTTGTAGGTACGAATTCGGGTGAAGATAGTGTAAGTCGATCGAGAACCGAGACGAATCAAGACGGGTCAAACCGAGCTTGACCAAGTCAATCACCCAAAACCCAATTCAATTCCTCACCATCATCACCATATTTACTACTCCAATAAATCAATCACCTGCAACTAACCATGATTATTAATCCATCAATTTCATTCTTACTCCACCAAATCCAAATTAACCACCACTCTCTCCCTGACCTCGATCACCACCTCTGCTCCGACATTCATTCCATGAGCTCGCCGGCCCCTTTTCCAGTATTTCCCCCGTCGACCTCAGGCGAGCACGACCACCGGACTCCGTCGTCTCCACCGTGAGCTCCAACACCGCGCGCGAAACCGGCCTCCATCTTCGACCAGATTCCAGAACCACCGGAGCATCACCCAGATTCCGACGACCGCACGCCGAGCCGTGCGTAACTGGCACAGGGGAGTTGCAGCCGTGCGATGTTGACCGTGCTTAACCCAATTGACCGTGCATTCTCGATGGATTTTTGGTGTTTGGCTGGTGTTTTAATTTCAATAGCAAATGACTTTCAAGCCCTTTCTTTTACTCTTTCTATTTTATTTAAATGAAGGGCATTTTAGTCTTTTAATTTATTTCTTGGGATAGAAGACCCTCATTTGTGAAAAGGGAAGAAGCAGTAAGAATTAGATAGAAAATTAGAAGTAGGGATTTAGATAGAGAGTAGTAGTTGAACGCAGCAGCTCAAGAAGGGTTCAGTGGTTCATTTAAATTAGTTTAGTCTCTTAATTTTGTTCAAGACTTAATCTTTTTGTATTAATTTCTCATCCAATCAAAATTCCATTCTTTTTGGTATAATTCTTATCCCTTTTCTTTTATTATTTTGTTTATCTTTATTTTTATGTTTATGGTATATTTAGTTAGTAATTAGTTTAAAGTTATAACCTTTATCGTTAATTGTGTTTTGTAATGTTATTTTATCCTTGTGTTGTTTGTTTATGTGTAGTTTATGTTAGTATTAATTAAAGTTTTCTTCTTTATCATTTCATTATGTTAGATGTTATGTTTAGATTAATTATTAGTGTGTTTTGTGTTATGTTAATTATGCTTAGCGAGTAGTCTTTTTCTAGGGGACGATTGAACCCCGACATTTCTTAATTGTAAGTTTGGAATTCCGTAATTGAGTTGTTTGGGATATACGGAGGAGGATAGTTTGGGATTCGGGAATCGACTCATCTTTTGGGTTGTGTTTGAACCCTTGACCCTTGTCCACCGACGGGAGTCGGTTAGGTTTAGGTAGTAAAACTCGCCTCTTGACTTGCCTTGCCCCGCCTAGTTGAACACGGGAGTGAGAATTAGGTAGGGTACCCTAACTATCGGTCTAGACTCTTCACCTTGGGAGAGGGGAGAGAAAGGAACGGGATTAAGACGCGCACTTAGTGACCTAGGACCTTGGGTTGGGTACCATGGGAGTGGGCTCACTCGATTGACCTAGGAATCCGATTCACGAGCCCGGGAGGGAAGTGATCGGGTTTTACTTTGTCGGACTACGAACCCGGGAGGGAGGTAGTCGACGCTTAGAGGCGTTCCACTCATCCTTGTATCCTATCAACTCATTGTCGGTATTCCTTACGCATTATTATGATATGTCGGTGGTTAAGTCGGACCCTAGGCCTTTCTTTGTTATTAGATCACCATTCTTGTTATTTGTTTGATTTTTAGTTAGCCTTTGCATTTCTTAGTTAGCTTAATTAGTTTAATATCACACCCAATTATTGATTCGCATAGCTAATTTGTAATCCGAGACCGAACTAGTACTCATTCCCGATCTCTCTGAGGATTCGACCCGACTTGCCCTTGCTATTCTAGTTTAGGTTAGTTGGTTTGTTTGATGGTAGGATTGACGACAAATATCGGCTATCAAATTTTAATTGAAAAAAAACTTGTATTGAATTTCACTTTTACCCAAAATAATGGGGCTTAATTACCCCAATTGAAACGGAGTTAATCTCATGATTGATCAAACTTAAGGAGGCTAATCACCACTCTCGCGGGGGATATAGGTCCTGTTTGGTAAACAACGGATTGATATTTGCAGAAGCAGATTTAAAAAGCAGATTTGACTAGCGGAATCAATTGACAGTTTTGACTAACAAATTTAATTAGCAGAATTGTTTTAGTAGTGTTTGATAATTAGCTGTTATAGATTAATAGATTGATTAATTAATTTGTAAAATGACTAGAAAGGACATAAGCAAATTTTTGACTAAATACTCCGTTGCCAAACATAGATCACACCAATCATTTATTTTACAACTAGTTTCTTCTGTTTTTAGGGGTAGTGCTTAATACAAAAAATTGGTCCAAGTAGTCCATGATCGTAAGACAAAGCAATTCAAATCATCAAAGATAGACAACATTCAGTTGAAAAATAATGATCCATAGAATCGTATAAAATACGGAAAATTGAATCAATTAAAAAAATAAACCAAACATAAATTAATTAGTGCAAAAAAAATCAAGGAAGACGTACCTTATAAGATGAATTATGAAAGTGAAGAGTTGAAAATGAAGAAAATGATGAAGGTAGGGTTTGATTTGAAAAGAGGGTAAGTAGGTAAAAAAAACAGAAATTCTAATATGCTAATTTGAATATGCTGCTACTAGCAGCATATTACAAATTGATGAATTGGACTCGAATATGTCATTTCAATCTACCATTTAGGCATTTACCAAATACTTATATTGGCGGATTTTGTGATCAAACTTGCTAATCCATCCAAATATGTTGTTTTTTTGCGGATCCACCGATAACCAAACACCCCCATAATGTTAAAAGTTATCTAGAATTTGGAAGACAAATCTAGAAAATCAAGGATGCTAAACATGAACTAGAAACTTCATTGTATCTAAGAAAATCCTTCAAAGTAGTATAAATATGAGTCATGTCTCATGTGTGTACTTGCAGGGTGTGACCTCAAGCTCCAAGCTACCGAGGTCTCATCCTCTCCTCCTAATTATTGTAATATCACACAATATCAAAGCATAATAAAAGATCATTAATATTCATGAATCTCAGGCTCAAACACTTCCGCTGCTAAAAAATTTCAACACACTTGGTCTAATTCATTATTTTTAACTAAATATGTGAAGAATGATCCTTTATTATCTTTTATCTTTTAAAGCGGAAACATTTAGAGCCTCCATATTCACCCACCTCATCAGTCCTACATGTACATTACATGGCGCTTATGTGGCTACTGCTGCCAAATCAGTTTTGTAATTAAATTATTACAAAAGATGAATTAAAAAAAACTGCCAACTGCAGTTATCACTTACAGTACAACTTCTTTTAAATGCAGAAGTTGCCCTTTTAAAACTGCCAACTGCCGCTAACCGCTCACTCCCACAATGTAAAATACAATTGTCATCGTTTAACTCCCTACTCCCACATATATGTCAAATAAGATAAAAAAAACTGTCTCCCCATATTTTAACCCCCCACTCCTCCTGTCATTTCCTATTCTCTCCCCTGTCTCATCCATTTATCCAACAAAACTACATCCTTAGGATGAATTCTCGATTCTATAATATTGAAAGATTCTACTAACATCATTCCTCAGCAATCGATTGTTTCCCTGAAACAATCGAAGTCGATCTCTTTCGTTTGATGAGTGAGTGAGTGATTTTATTTATTTGATTGATTCATCAATTATGATAAATTTGTCTTCTTTACAAGTTTTATTGATGTTTACTCTATATTTAATTCAAATGTTGATTATTGATTGATTAACCTTCGATCTGATATTGGTTTTCCCTTTGTTTGCAGGATTGTCGCCATCCCTACGCCTCTCTTGATCATCGTCACTCTCTTGACCACCGTATGTTCTTCCCTCTTTCTAAACATCAATTTTTTTAAAACCCCAACATTTTCTAACTGATTTTGGTAGAAAAGGATAAATATTGGAGTATGATTATGATTATATGGATAAAATGGTAGAAATAGATTTGATCATAAATGATAGAAATCAATCTTTGATGGCCAATTGGTTTGAATTATTTCGACATTCGATAGCCGGATTCCTAACTAGGGGATTTGGGTCCCAGTCCTTTGAGTTGAAACAACTTCAAGGACTAGCTATAAACTTCTCATTTAATTATGATATTCAAGTCGTAAATGTTCTTATCGATATTTATGCAAAAAATTGCAGGTTATGTGGGGACATGAGGGTGTTTGACGGAATGGCTGCTCGGAAACCCATTACATGGAACACTATGATTGTAGGGTATGGACTATGAAAATTGACGGGGATTGTTGATTCTTTAATCATTTGCTTAATTATTATTTTAGTTTCGGTATATTACATTTAATTCCAATTCTGCTATTTCAGTTGAGTATTTTGAACTATTTCAGTTGAATTCCACTTCGGGTGCACTTCAAGTCCTGTCAATTTGGAGCTATTCAATTTCTGTTATTCGGAACGGATGAATTCGATGATTATGCTTCAGAAGTGGAAATTTCAGGTAATTTTCTTTATTTCAGTTGAATTATTGCCAATTTGTTTCATTGTGTCAAATACGAGTATGTAATTAGAATCTGACTTTTCTTTTCGATAAATCCCCGGTTTATAATTTCAGTAGTTAGTGTTACATATGCCATTGATTTGGGATGCTTTGTCCATTTTAATTGTTACAACTCTCTAATTAATGGGTGAGGTATTTATGTGTGTAACACTGTTTTGGGAATTGAAGATTGGAGATTTGGAGAAGGAATCAATAAATATGATGGCTCATTTTATTCAGGCAAGCACTACAAGAGTTAAAGTCATTGGCGACTGATCTTAGCTACTGACATCTGTCGCAAAAAACAGACGCGCGACCGTTAGCGGTCGCTAAGCGTCAGTGGCTACAGTTAGTCGCTTCTAGCGACTGATTTCAGTCGCTAAAAAAGCGCGCGACTGAAATCAGTCGCTAAATTTAGCGACTGAAATCGGTCGCTAGATGCTCATTTTAGCGACTGATTTCAGTCGCTAATGGGGCCATTAGCGACTGATTTAGCGACTGATATCAGTCGCTAAAACTTCAGTTAACGACTGATTTCAGTCGCTAAATAGTGCGACGTGGCATTATTTAGCGACTGATATCAGTCGCTAAATATAAAATTTAGCTATTGATATCAGTCGCTACCGTGCCAGAAATAGGCCGGTTCAATTTATTATTTTTCTAGCCAAAATCTGCACAATAAAACAAAGCAACAACTACAATACATCCCAAACATCATTCCAAACGTTATTCCAAACGTTATGCAAGCTTCATACTCCAAAATTGTCAACCAAGTACGCAAAAGTCGTGAATACATACACTACATTAAAAGTGTTGTTACAAACAGTTTTTTCAACAAGCATTTCTCCCACTACAAATTGTTTTCAATAAATCAACTCAGCCAACAGGAAAACTGGCGGACGCACCACTATTACCGCCGAAGGGGTCTCTAGGATCCGGGAATCGGGGAGTGGGGCCGGAGTTGCAGTTATATTGCTGCGTGTTCCTAAGACGCCGTAGCTCTTCCAGAATTTGCAGGTTAATGGACTCCTGCGTCTTCAACCTCTCATTCTGCTCCTTCATCTGCTCGGCCATAGCTGCCCGTTCCGTCCTCTCCTCTTGAATTTGAGCCCTCATCTCAGCCATCTCGGATGGCACACACTCGGTCGTCGTAGAATGAGCCCCCCGAACATTGGGTGGTGTCCAGTACAGGGAATGAGCGTTCCCCGTACCGTACACCGCTCCCTTGCGGTATCCCTCGGCGACTCTAAACCAAATTGTGCTCGGGTCCACACCTTCATTTTCGGGCGCTCTAGTGGCCGCCAAATACGATCTCTGAAAGAAATAGAAGTCATGATTAGGTTGATTGTTTGAAGGAAAAAAGTAACAAAGTATTGTGTTTGAAACTTACCCAAGTCTCCAAATCCTTCTTCGTGGCGAATGATCGACCGGTCTCATCGTCCCCCTTACTCTTCGATTCGAGAAATAGCTGAACAGGAGGAGAGAATTCTCCGGTTTTCTTCTTCGCCTGTTGACAGTACATGTAGATTATTCATTTATTTTTATAATGAAAACATTAAATAAGAATCCAATATAATAATCAAAGGAGACGAAAATACTAACGTTCATGGCCCGCTGGTGCATCGACTGCGACCCACCGTAGTGGGTGCGCTCCGCCTCTGCCTCGGGATCCCCTCCCCGCCTCTTGTTCTTCTTAGCCTGGACGGATCTCTTCAGGAACTTCGGGTCGGCTCGCGCTGTTTGGAACTGTTGGATCGCGTCACCTACAATTTATACACTTTGATATCAATAAATGTTTTGAATATATATACGACTTTCTGTTCAGGTACTAATACCAATTTAGTAATCGAACCTCTAAGTTTTTGCTGTAACTTTCCATCGCTTGCCAGCTTATACATCATGTCTTTGTATCTTACAGTTGCGACATCCATGTATCTGTCTCGAACAGCCACCTCGAGACCATCGTTGTAGAAGTGTTTTATCTGCAAGATAGTTTGTTGTCGTTGTATAAGTAATCTGTAAACAGTAACAGATAATTAATAAAAATCAGAAATTTGTGTACCTTGAAGTTGGCAAACCACTTCTCCCGTTGCCACAGAGGCAACTTAGTCCAGCTCGTGCAGTAAGTAGTCAAATCTTCCATGAAACTGTCCTTGACACCTGTCACCGTCGCACGAGTACGAAACCTACATGTAGGTATACACCAAAGAGTGAAATAAGATGATGTCTCACAAAAAAAAAGAAATACAATGTCTCACCATGTGCCCTCGGGGCCAATGATTAGGCGCCCGTCGTGTGTGTATTGCAGCCCTTCATCCTGGTGTGGCTGCGGTTGTTCTTGTTCCTCATTGCCATGCACCTCCTCGTCCTCCACTTCCTCTTGCCTGTTTTCTTCTTCGCCTTGCTGCTGCACCCGATCCCTGCTCCTGCTGCTGCCGCTGTTCGAACTTCCAAACCGCAACCTGCTGGCCAATGTCATATCTGCAGACATGTAATAGTTGAAAGTTAGGAACTGACATCATAATATTGAAATACACTCGAAAAAAAATCAAGGTTTGCAGATTACTATGTACACATAATATAACTTACTGAAACTATACACTACTAAAAATCATCGTCACTGTCGTTGTCATCTTCAACTTGCCTACTCGAACCGACGACATCCTCTTCCTCGACGTCATCTTCGTCCTCCTCGTCATTGACCTCTAAATCAGTGGTGTCATCCTCCTCCTCGACCATATCACTAGAAGCACCTTCCTCCTCCTCACTGCCTTCATCGTCTTCAAAATCTTCCCCCACATCCACCTCATTATTGTCATCGTCATCATTTGCAAAAAGATTCTCATCAACTGGAGACAATGTTGTACCACTAGAAATGACGTCCTCTTGGAAGAGGTCAGAGTCATAGTGCCCCCGTGGCTTAGTTTTGAACACCGCCCACCATTGGTTTACAGTTCTGTCGTTCTTTGTGGTTGGGTAAGGCGCAAAGTACACTTGGTATGCTTGATGTGCAAGTATAAACGGATCGTACTTGGAGTATTTTTTGGTATGATTAACTTCAACTAGTTTGTACCTTTCATGTATTCTAGTACCTTGCACAGAGTTGTCCTTCCATTCGCATTTAAATACCACAGCTCTATACCCACGATCATTTCCAACATAACACAACTCGAAGATGTCCTCCAATAGACCGTAGTAATCTTCACCCTCAAGTGACGACACACTCACACCGAAATTACATCTACTCCTACTGCTACCATGGGCAAATGTATGAAAATTGTAACCATTGACCGAATACCGGTTCCAAGTTCTAACATTCCATAAAGGACCTAATGCTAGACTCCTAACCAAATCATCCTGAATATTCTCAGAAATTGCATGCTCCTTAAGCCATTTAGGAAACTGTTCCTCATGCTTATTCCAAATGTCATCAGCATTTAAATGTGGATTAGCAGCTACAAATTCTGTTACAAATTTTTTCTCGTACGGCTCCAAAACTTCACAATTTGATAGCAAGTACAGGTGAGCACGATTGTACTCCTTCTCATCTAATGTCCTCCACCCGCCAGCTGATGACGATCCCTTACCTTCCTTACTTTGAAAAAAGTCTGGTATGTTGGGGTCAATCGTCGTCTCTGGTGTTTCTAGGTTTAGATTCTTGGTTTTGGTGTTCACTTCTTTCTCGAAATACAGAGAACAGAAGTTGGCTATCTCCTCTGTTAAGTAAGCATTACATATGGAGCCCTCAACCCTCGCCTTGTTACCAATTTTTTTCTTCAAATGGTTGAGATATCTATGACAATCATCAAGCAATTATGTTATTATCAAATTACAGTGTCTAACGTTAGTTAGTGGATAAAATAAGTAAGTAGTTGAAAGTTCTCACCTCTCAAACGGGTACATCCATCTAAACTGTACCGGTCCTCCCACTTTAGCTTCGTAGGGCAAGTGGACCGGTAGATGCTCCATTGAGTTAAAGAAGGAGGGTGGGAAGATCATCTCAAGTTTGCATATTATCTGAGGAATTTGATCCTCCAAACGAGTCATGTCGTCATTTGTAACTGTCGACGAACACAAATCTCGAAAAAACTGAGATATCTCAGTGATAGGATTCCAAACACTTTCCGGCAGCATGTGCTTCAACGCCACAGGTAGTAACCGCTCCATGAACACGTGGCAGTCGTGACTCTTCAAGCCTTGGAGCTTCAGGTTCTTAATGTCCACACACCGACTAAAATCGGATGCATACCCATCAGGGAACTTCAGTTTCCCTACCCACTCTAACACGGCCTTTCTCTGAGCCTTATCAAGACTAAACAAGGCCCTAGGCTTGGACCCATCCCGCTTGATATGTAGTTTCGGACGGTCACAAATTTTTTTCAAATCTTTTCGGGATCCTACGGTGTCACATGTCTTACCCTCTACATCCATGACGGTGTGAATCAGTTGCTCAAAGAAATTCTTCTCAATATGCATCACGTCCAGATTATGTCGGAGTAATAAAGTACTCCAATATGGAAGGTCGAAGAAGATGCTTCTTTTAAACCAACCATTTTTCAATTTCTTAAGATCTTTGAACTCTTGATCGGTCCCGTAAACAGTAGATGGGAACTCTGAAATCACCTCCCAAATCTCATCACCTTGGAGACGAATCGGTGCTTCATCTAGCACCACCTCACCCTTCTTGAAAGCTCTCTTATTCTTCCTGTACATGTGACCCTCGGGTAGAAACTGTCTATGACAGTCAAACCAACTAATTTTGCTTGAATTACGTAGGTAGAATGCTTTACTTTCACTCATGCAACAAGGACAAGCTTTTTGGCCCGCCGTAGACCAACCGCTCAACATACCATACGCAGGAAAATCATTTATAGTCCACAAAAGCGATGCTCTAAGCTGAAAATTTTGTTTCAACGACACATCATATGTCTCCACCCCTACTTCCCACAAGTGTTTCAATTCCTCTATCACTGGTTGTAAGTAAACATCCAAGTGGTTTTTGGGATTTTTTGGGCCGGGAACAATGAGAGAAAGGAAGATGAACGGTGGTTTCAGACAAAGCCATGGGGGTAAGTTGTACGGTGTGACCATGACAGGCCAGCATGAGTATGACTTACCGAACTGACCGAAAGGGGCGAAACCATCGGTACACAGCCCAAGTCTGACATTACGGGGTTCCTCAGCAAATTCAGGGTAAATCCTATCAAACCGTTTCCACTCCTCCCCGTCACTAGGATGACACATCTTCCCCTCTACACGAGTTTCTTCTTGATGCCACCTCATTTGTTCGGCAATGGTTTTGGTTGCGTATAATTTTTGAAGTCTAGGGGCGATGGGAAAGTAGGTAAGTCGACTAAGTGATATAGGTTTTTTATGCCTCGCTACACTCTTCCCCTTCTTACCCCTCAAAACAATATTTCCATCTACAGTTTTGTATCTACCCTTCCCACATACCTTACATTCCTCAAGCATGGCATCGTCCTTCCAAAAAAGCATACATCCATCAGGACAAGCATCGATCTTTTGATGCGGAAGTTCAAGACCTTTAACTATTTTTTTGGTGTTGTAGAATGTTTTGGTCATAATGTTGTCTTTTGGGATGAGTTTCTCAATCAACGCAGCGATTCCGTCTACGCACCCAAAAGGTAGGTTATACTCACATTTAAGGGTCACTACCATAGACGCGACTTCTAACAATGTCACATCACACCCTCCATATAATGGCTTCTCCGCAGCCTCTAACATATCAAAAAAAGCTTTCGCTCGTGGGTTTGGCTCTTGTGGGGTTGGTTGGTCATCGTAGTTAGTGTACATGCTCTCATCATTAAACAAATTGCACTCAACCACATCAACAATCATTCCTCTCACCCCGCCCTCATTCTGATCCACCTTAGATTCCTCAAAATCAGACTTCTCACCATGACAAATCCAATAATAATAATTTGGGCTAAACCCATCTAAGATAATATGTTCTTTAATCAAAATACTATCCAAGAATTTGATGTTCTTACATTTCACACAAGGACACCTAAATCTACCATCTGACGCGTATTCGGGATGGGTTTCAGCGAACTCAAGAAAGCGATTAACACCATCTAAAAATTCCTTTGTGGGACGTCGTTTCTTATCGAATCTTTCCCCATACATCCATTTTCGTTCCTGTCTCTTCATTTTTTTATCTAAAAAATTTAAGACAATAACCACATACAAATTATTTTCTCTAAAGTAATTTACTAATATATATACACTAGTCAAATATTATGTAAAATTCTCAATTCACCTAAACATAGTACTATTTCCACCCAATTCGTCCATAATTACATCACCAAATCGGCATAATTGTATTTTAATTCCAAATTCCTAACACATCAAAACAACCCAATTCAATCAACTACTTAACCGCAAACCCTAATTTTATACTAACAATCTACCTATTTCAAATTGGGGAACCTATTGGGCGATTAAAATTCTAACTACACTAAATATTCCAACAACTAAGAAACTATCCAACCCAATAACTAATTTATTTAAATCGATAAAAACAGAAATTAACAAATAATTGAAATTAAATAAAGATAGATAAACATACCTTAAGGAAAATGAGAGAATTGAATAAAGAATGAAGAGGAAAGGAGGAGGGACGACTTTAGAGAGAGGGGGGAGCGAATTTTAGAGAGATAAAGTGAAATGAGGGAATGAATCGGGGGAGGGGGGGTGTTCGTTAATTTAAAAAAAATTACGACCTTTAGCGACTGATTTCGGTCGCTAATTCAGTCGCGCGCTTTTTTTTTAGCGACCGATTTCAGTCGCTAAATCAGTCGCGCGCTTTTTTTTTAGCGACTGAAATCGGTCGCGAAATTTGTTTTTAGCGACCGATTTCGGTCGCTAAAAAAAATTGATATTTTAATTTTTCGTCTCCTCGTCCAGCTACTAATGTCGGTCGCGCGTTGAACTTTCAGTCGCTAAATTAGCGACTGAATCTATCAGTCGCGCGTGATTAGTAGCTACATGCAGTATTTCTTGTAGTGAAGATCGATTTGGTATTCAGTACAATCGTGACCTTTGTATTGTTCAACAAGTTAGATAAGTACGTAGGTCTTTCATGTTATCTGAAATAAATCTTAATGTTATCCTCCCTTTGTATCAAATTTAATGTTTGTATGTTAAATGGAACAAGGGTCGTAAACTATTTAATGGAATAAGGGTCGTAAACTATTTAATGGAACAAGGGACGTGTGAAGTACATATAACACAACATCGTATATTGTGCTATCTTATACGAGGTATTTCGTAAACATCTTTTCATAACAAAATCTTAACCAACATAAATCAAATGTATAGTACGTCGTACCTTAATTAGTTTAAAAGTATTCTTAGCTTGAAGTTCAATGGTAAAGAGTATACCTAGAAAAAAATCAATATCATTAAAAATACCTTTAAGTGTATATTCTGATAGTTCGTTGTTTTGGTATCTTACTCACAAATGCATAATATCAACAAACGTTCATGTTTGGGATTTACCGGGTTTTATATTTGGATGTCCTTTTTTAAAAGTTGAAGAAAATTTTATCCTTACAATTTTTATTTGCCTGCAAAAAATCCTTATAATTGGATTTCATTTGTGCCAATGGTTAGAGGTTCGTTACCATTTCACCTTCTTCCCAATTCTTATTTTTACTTACTGTTACGTTACATAGAATACTTTTATTGTAATCTTAATAGTAATGTGATGTGGTATGTATAAGAATTTATGTGGGTTCATATCCGTTGATTTATTGTAGTGCATCAATTTAAGAGTAGCCGCGATTGATCCAACATGAAAATGAAGTGTGGTGAGCGATGTCTATTTCTTCCACGCCTCCCTTTTTATTGTTTTGTTACTCGCTGTATTATGTTCCATAATAAGGTTAGATCAAAATTTTAAGAATTAGGATCAACTTCTAATAATTGAGTTAGTAGGGGAAAAAATACGTACATTAGAGATCTTGATTAGGTTGCCTCAGTTTCCTTTTTGATAGTTTGATATGGTGACAGGTTCCGTAATATTCCCTAAAAATCGTCCCTCTATATTTTTCGAGGGTGAGGTTTTGAGTCTCACTTGCCGAAGTCAAATAATAATCTATATATATGGATGTACATATTTTCTTTCATCATTGAGTTTTAACTTTCATCATGGATGTACATATTTTCTTTTATCATTTAAAATTTGTAATTTGATTTGACGATTTCACTCATGCACGGTATTTTATTTGGAGCAATGTTTATAGTACATACATGTAATAAGAAATGAATTATTAAATAACTTTGTGCATGAATTTTATTCAGAGGCGGGAGTTCACGATTTTGGAAAGGAGAAAGACATCAAATAATACATATCAAGCTAAATGTTATTCATTCTCTATTTAGCATGGTTAGTAGGCCAATTTATTCGTGTTGTTCTATTTCAGTTTGATCACTAACCTTTTATTCATTAAGTAGTTTTTTTACAAGGAAACTAAAAAATTATAGCTTTTGCACGTGATAATTTAACTCTTTAATATGTTGTTTTCTATCTCCTATGAACAACTTTATATCCCAAACGTCAGATCCAGATATGCGTGGATATGAATCATAACCAAATCTTGCTGCTATATTCATATTCATGTTTTTGTGCAGCTTTATTGCGTTGTGTTGTGACCACAAACTGGAAGAGTGATGCTTTTAGTCCGTGCGTAGCTAAAATAGTCACGTGTCCTTGGTTTTTGACATTTGTCGTTCATCTTTCGATTTTCATATTTTGCTCTATTACTTTGTAAACTCCCACTATATTTTTAGTGCCGGAGAAAGTTTCGATATTGTTCAAGTTTGTAAAGTGTAATTTTCGATAGTCATTGACTACCAACATCTGTGACATGTATCTTCAAGGTCTGTACACAAACTTGGTTACTTAGCTTAAAGAATCTTATACCACATCATTATAAATATTATATTTAAGCAATCAGGGATTCAAGGGACAAATTTTCTATGAATCTGAATGTTTTAGCTTTAATTTTTTTTAAAAGTGAAACATTATATTTAAGACATTTAAAAATAAATAAAATTATATTGTATACATGTCAATGGACAGTTATTCTAATAATAAAATACACTTTTTGTTGTCTAATTTGATAATAAAACTAATATATGATAGCATAATTATTTTTTATTTTAATTGTAGAACCTTGAGTATTTTGTATTTAAATTATTAGTTTTGCATTTTTACTTCAGTTTTCATTCAATTATTCATACTTTACTCATAGCAAATTTTATAAATACATCTGTGAATGGAGGGAATATGATGTTGAATGTTAATACTTAGTATTGATTTTGTTTTATAACAAAAAAATATTAACACATCCGTGCAATTTTGCACGGGGTAAACCTAATTTAAATTTTAAAGCCCGACATTTCCAGCCTCTACATTCATCATGTGGGTTTGACCTTATAAACCGTTATTTTGTCCATGTCAACCCATAATGAGTAACTACTGACTACAAGTTCTAATCAATCATCTAAGCAAAACAATAACTAATCAGCAACCAGATATATTTTGAGAGGTGCTAAATCATACACATAAATTACTTTGTTGTACACGCTTAATCTGTTGTAAACATAAATTGGTTATGATATTTAGTTTCAGTGTTTAAAATAGGTTGTAGGCTAATAAACAGATAGAAAATCCCCTATATACTAAAAGGATAGGAAGAACTAGCAAAATGATGATGTGTCATCACCTCATGCAATGTTTTCCCTCCAAACATTATTACCTAAATAAATAAACTACTTTCCTATAAAAATCAAGAAAACAAATAAATCATATTAGGAATGAATAGGATTTATGAGACATAAATCCTAGAACTAAATGAGTGACCCTTGGTTTGTCATGGGTTATGAAAATAACTTGTATAAATAGTTACTTTAATGAATGAAAACGAAATATACAAATTCATCCAAATATACTTCTCTTATCATGGTATCAGAGCCTCTTTCTTGAGGACTCTCAATTGCTTCCGCGGTCTTGCCGGTGGGCGAAAATCTGTGATGCTCACCGGCAGGAATTAGTATATTTGTGATACTTATTTACCAAAAAAAAAACAAACTACTCTTATGATATACGTAGGATGAGGTTGGAATTTTGCCCAAAAAAAAGTAAAATAAAAAAATTTGTCCCCTCCTTGAATTTGGTTCATAACGAGGTCCGTATTCTCCCACAGATGTGTAGCTAATGATTCTATGGCGATTCTGAGTTTGCTATGAGTTCGATTAGGGTTCTCAAGCAATCTATGTTGACGGATAATTTACCGTTTGGACTTAGAGCTCTTGACAACGTATCTTCGACGAGTCCGAAAAACTTAACGTTCTTGTTCGAAATATGGCCAGACATGTCTAATGCCACCGTGGAGAAGAAGGTGACGAAGATCAGACAAAGAAGAAAAAATCGACTTTATCCGTTGTTTTATTTTTCCAATTTTGTTTCTCCAATCGTAAAGTTCGTTATACTACCTTTACGATTGCGGGTTGGTATTAGGAATGAATAGGATTTATGAGACATAAATCCTAGAACTAAATGAGTGACCCTTGGTTTGTCATGGGTTATGAAAATAACTTGTATAAATAGTTACTTTGATGAATGAAAACGAAATATACAAATTCATCCAAATATACTTCTCTTATCAAATCATTACACACATATACTTATAATATTTAAATTCAAGTCCTAAGTAAATATTTATGTAAATTCTTCAAAAATAAAATTATTACTCCTTATTTATGAGCTATTAAACAAATAAACCTTTATGATACAACTTTTTTGTAACAAAATATAAGCGTCGATAACTATTGAAGTCCAAGTGTTGACGTAAACAAATACGGAGCATAAATGTTTGATGATGGGAAAAACTATACCCTGTATAAAATACTTTCAAATTTCGATTTCAATATATAAATAGTTTTTTATCTAATAATAGTTGAATTATTATGTTATCTTTTAATTTGTTAACAAAATTTATAGATGATCTGAATATATAAAAGAATGTATTTTAATTGAATAGTCAGGTTCTATGATGGGAATAAAGGAATGTTTTTTCACACTTTCAATACACATTTTCTATTGTTCTTCATATATATTTGGTTACATATTTCTAAAAATTATAAAAAAAAATTGATATTTATAACGCACTTGATTATACAATTTAAACAAGATCAAACATGACTATCTTTTATCTTATATATTAGCAGTTTTATTGACGATTTTACTCACTTATAAATAATGTCCAAAAAGCAAACATAAAGAATCAAATGGAACGAAGAAAAGTATTATTAAATTTGTAAAAAAATAAGTTTATCATAATCATCATTGAAATTTTAAGTTATTTTTTCAAATCAAAATATAAAGATTATAAATGTGAAAAGCTAATAGGTTACCAATAAATATTTACAAGCAATTACTAAACATAAAATGCTAAAGATACCGCACATTAATGCACGGGATCTATACTAGTTTTATATTATAAATACAAATCAATCCCATTATATACAGTAGTGTTTTAGTTGCTTTTAAATTTTAATCATATCCTTTTCATATTTAAAAAAAATCAAAACCAGAGCCGGCCCATTAAATTTTGAGGCTCTGTTCCAATATTAATATGGGGGCCTCTTAATACAGTCCAAAACTATTAAGTAATTCATAAAATATAAACTTAATTCAAAAATGGTGACAAAGGGACTCCAACTCATGACCTCCATGACTAATTCAAGTGTGTTATCCATTGAACCACTATACCATCATAGGTTAATACTGTATGAATAATGCATATATTGAGGCCCTATTTCCTCTGGGTCCCGGTTCAATGAACCGAATGAAGCCCCTCTTGGGCTGGACCTGATCAAAACTTTTGGTTTATATTTACTACGTAGGATAAGTACTTTAAAGTATATAAATAGATAGAACATTTTATACTTTAATCAAATTGGTTATGATATTTAATTCTATATAAATGTGTATATTTTTTTGTAAATGGAAATAATATCGGATGACAGATGAATAACCGGTGTGGGATTTAGCTTCATACGTCAACCATGTATCATCCACTAATTTTGGGTCGTCCATCCATTTAAATCGGGTGCATGGATATCCAACGATTTCGGGTGAAATTGACATACCTAATTGTGATAGGGAGAATCATATCAATTTGAGTAGTGTAATTGATCTTGGAATAGTGATCTTATCATTGTTGATTTTAATTATATATTACTCACTAATATTTTCACAGGTTATTTCACTTTATCGATTTCTCACAGATTTAAATGGAAGTGTAAAATACGTGGCACCTAAATAGTTTTCTATAACCTCCTTGAATACACGTTGTCCTTGCAAGGTATATTTATACTCCTATTTTGTGATTTATAAATAGGTTAGCTGATTAATGTGTTTTTTTTTGCCAGCAAAGAAAGAAAGATGAAGCCTTAACATTTACAACCCATGTTCGCTAGGACATGGGCCTCTTTGTTAAGGCCTCGTGGAATAAAGGAAACATAACTGCAATGAAAGGAAGCGAAAACACCTAATATTTTGTCCAGTATCCTACGAGAGAATGATGATGGTTCTGTAAGACCTCCTATTTCTTGAACCAGGATGAGGCAGTCTGAGAAGAGATGGATATGAAGGAGACCCTGCGAGCGCGCCAAAAGGGTTGCCTGAAGGAGAGCAAGGGCTTCAGCCTAAAGGAGGGATGCAGCGTTAAACTTCAAAAACCTCTTGGCTAAGCAGGATCCCTGAGGTGTATGGACGATTCAGCCTCCTGCAGCCAAGTGAGAACCGTTCCACGCTGCGCCAGTATTAATAGAGGCTCTAGAGCAGAGTGTGTCGGGACCAATCATCATGAGAGGTCGACCTTTCTTAATGTCCATAAGTCGAACGTCGTCGTAAGACTCCAAGAAAGAGGTAAAAGGGACGGGTCTAGGCAAGATGTCAGCCAGATTGGCTTTCAGCATAAACATGGCGCCAAACCGGCCATTACACTTGAGATTCAGAAACCTGATTTTGTTGCGGATAATCCAAATAGTCCAAAGAACAACAACAAAAGACGTAGCACGAATGTGATCATGGTCCAATTTAGAGAGGTATGTAATCCAATTAACAACCCAGACCCGCAAATCAATAATGCTTGGAAAAGAGGGGAGTCGGATACCTAAATCAGAGCCCAGCCACAAACGAGAAAAGAAAGGGCAATCCCTGAAAAGGTGCTCTAGGGATTCCACCTGCTCATAATCACATAGGATGCAGTTTGAGGGAATCAAAATATTTCGCTTTTGAAACTCCAAACCTATGGGAAGGGCATTGTTAATAATTTTCCATAACTAGGTTTTCCATAAGAAGGTCATCTTCCAATTTCTTACGGCAACGATCTCTTCTACTGTGGTATGACTGCTTCGGGAAAATTCTCTTCTAAGAGTGCTTATAGACTAGCTTTTAAGCTGCATCTGCAAGCCCACCCCATATCCTTTGAGTTGGATGAGAAGTTAAAATCTTTCTGCAAAAAGATCCTTTGGAAGCTGATTAATGTTGCATGAGCTTTTAACCTAGTTTATTGAAAAAAAACATTAAGATGGTTCTTTTTACAATTAAGATGAATTTTCAAATTTTATGTTTTTTTTAATCAACGAAACGTGTACTTAGTTGCATTACAATATAGGAAAATGAGAGAATCGAATCTGCGACCTATTATCAGAGGGTATCTAAGCTTAACCAATAGGCTAGGACATCTTCAATGGTTAACTTGTTATACTTTAATTTGCCTTTACCAATCATAAAATAGACGTAATGGTCAACGAATTTAAAAAGAATCAGAATTTAATTGTAATTATGAGGTCTATGCTAAATAAATCCACAGTTCTTAAATCATACTATCCCTTTTACTAACTTTGTCAAAGTAGGACATTCATGGCACTCATTAGCATCAAGGGGAGCACTCATTATACAATCACAAACAGTAATTAACTAAAAGTCAACCCCAATTAGCGGAGTAAATGTTTTCCTCAATTCTTTTATACGAGGATCTAACGATAAACCTCTCTCATCATATACAAATAGTTAATTTTTATTATTTTATTATTTTCTACTCATATTAGTGTGTCTCACAATTTCCATCGTATCATCAATCACACAATACGAGAATGGTTCAAATCTTTTTTCCCCAACCTTTGAATCATTCATAGCCATTTAGAACCGTATATGTAGAAGAAGGAAGTAAAACAAACAAGATTATTAGCATATATACATATTTTACATAATACATGCCCCTATACAACTAACCAACCAAATTAAAGATGATAGGCAAACAAATTACTGTCGTCATTTTTCTTCACGTTGCAATTCTCTCACTTGTCCAAATTGCAAATGCCAAAGAACAAATCATGTTCCAAGGGAGTATGTGTAGGAAAATGGACAACATAAGTGCGGACGGTGTATACCACGACAACATCGTCTCCGTCCTCGACAAGCTTGTCAACCAATCATCCATCTCAAGCTTCTATAACACGTCCTCCGGCACGGGTGTCGACCGGGTCAATGGTCAATACTTTTGTCGACCCGGCCTCAACTTGGACACCTGCAACTTGTGTGTCAATGCTGCTATCACCGTCTTCAACCGCATATGCACCAACAAGAAGCAAGCCATCGCATGGTACAACTACATACCTACTTTCCTTAGCTAGCTACCATACACACTTATTTATTTATGTTCAATTATTATGACAAAGAAATTTCTTGGTAACTTTATCCAAAGACCAAATTTAGCTAAATCTAGTCATTCTTTTGTTCTTTTTTTTTCTTCAACGAAACTCGCATTTAGTGATTTAGTCGCATTACAATAATGGACGGGAATTCGAACCTAACCAGGGTATGCACCTAATCTTCTTCGATCTCTTATTCAATTGTTATGACAGTGAAACTATTGTTGACCATTTATTCTCCTAGCATAATACGTACTATGAGTTAATATTTCAATTTATCGTGATAATATAATCATGAATTTTGCTCTAATTAGCGTGCTAATGTGCGTCTAGTGGGTACACGTACGAATTTTACATTAATATAGGAGGTGTTGTACGTGTTGGACAGGTACCAACAATGCATGGTGCAATACACGAACCGTACGGTGACGGCCACCCTACAAATGGAACCATCGTTCGAGTATGGGAGCAATTACGTTGTATCTCAGCCGGATACATTCCCGGATATACTTAACAAGACCTTGGAGGATGTTATAACAAGGGCGTTAATGCCGAAAAATGACCGTTTTGCAACGGGTAACCATACTTACACAAATTGGGAGGGGTTCTATGCAATGGTTTGGTGTATTCCTGATATAACGTTAGCCGAGTGCGAAACTTGTTTGAACACCGCCGTGACTAGAATCCCAGAAGGCGGTTTGGCCCAATATGCTTTCGTTTTTATACCTAGTTGTTTTTTGAAGTATGATACGGTCCAATTCATTTACCCAGAAACCTCTTCGCCACTCACTCCCGCTCATCGTTGATTCATCAACGTAACTTTGCTTGTCCACCCGGAGAATCTCTTCGTCTTCTGCCAATTCTGTATTACTCACAATATATACCCAATCCATTTAATTCATTTGATAATTACTCCGTATGTCGTTGGGGGTTTTTTGTATTACGGAGTATTATAGAATCATTTGTGTTGTAATCTGACATTCAATTTTATTTTCTTTCAACATTCTGTATTGGAACTTAGAAGGAATGTACTATAATTTCGTAGTGTTTTTATCTGAGTTGAATTGGTCCATGGAGAGAATTAAATACTCGAAAAAAGAGTTAACGGCCGCTCAATAATGACGATATTGAGAAAACGGCCGCTCTAAATTTTTTGTTTTTTTATATTCATTTTCATTTCACTTTGATCAATTACTTGCTTGTTTCAACATTCAATTATCGATTGACAATAAGTGAGGGTTATTTCTAGGGGGAGAGCTTCATTAATCCGACCATGAAGTTGATGGTTCGATTCTCATTTGCGACTTATAAGTGTGCGCTTCTTGGAATCAATTTTTTTTTCAGTAACTCAAACAAACTTAATATGATGAACTCAAGCACTTACGATTAGTTTTGAACATAAAGTAGAATGATGAGGCATCCAACAATTGACCAACTATCCAATGGTAGGAGTTACTAAAAATGGATCTTCCAATCCAATATACATACCCAGGCCATTCCCTTTACGGTAAACAACTTTAGGAGGCGTTTGGTGGATATGTTGGTGGTATGATTGGTGCATGGTTATCGTTTATTGGTTGAGGCTAGCTTTAGACCTCACTGATACTGTTGTAACGGAGGCGTCCCGTTACCTACGGTTTGTTAATTACGCGAGAAAAACAAAACAAATAGCAAACAATAATAAACTGCCACACAGATTTACGTGGTTCACCAGCAAAATCACTGGCTACGTCCACACCGACAAGGAGACCAAATTCACTATTGTGGAGATAATAGTACAACAGTAGACCGTAATACACGCGCTTAATAGCTCACAGCTAAAGCCAAAAGTACTACCGATTCTACCAACCAGATAGTAATCTCAAACTGGAAAGAGACTATCCAGACTGAGTCGACCTGCGACGAACTCACCGACGAGACGAAGGACAAACGATCTTGTGGCCAACCGAGATCCGAACAAACTCCAACGGTCTCCAACGAAGACGAGATCAATAGACCACCAAATAATAGAGACTCGGAACAAACTGAGTTTTCCTTCAAGAAAACCTCACAAATCAGCCCTCTATATTGTGCTCTCAAATCATCTCTCTGTCCTAATTAACCTAGAAACTAGTCAAGTATTTATATAGTATTATTCCACATAAACTAGTTTTCTAAACTAATTAGGAAACACAATTCAATCTTTCCTAAAACCAAAAAATCTTATGTTACCAAAACAAAAAGATCAACTTTAGGAAAAATATCAGCAACAAATCAAATCAAGGTCCAAAAGGACAATTGCTAGGCACTTATTTCCTAACAATCTCCACCTTGACTAGAATTGTCCAACCCGAACCAATCTTCAAAGTGCAGCTTCGAACAGTCGATTCTCAAGTCATCACTACTTGTCCCAATAGTCTCCACCTTGAACTGAACGATCGCATCTTTCAACGGTCTTCGGTCAAATAGTTATTTTTCTCCTTTCCCTCGAGTACCGTAGTACCAACCTGCTTCTGCTTGTCAGCCCAAAGCACAGAAGATCTTATCTGAGATCTCGATTGTCTTTTTCACCCAAGACACGGGTCTTGCCTTTTTCACCCAAGACACGGGTACTGCCTTTTTTCACCCAAGGCACGGGTCCTGCCTTTTTAACCCAAGGCACGGGTTCTGTCTTTTTTCACCCAAAGCACGGGTTTTGCCTTTTTTAATCCAAGGCACGGGTTGTAACACCCGCTATTTTTCCTAAGCATTTTATTCTTTCTGTTAGGACTTCGTCTTAACTCTGTCACTTTTGGCCTCATATTTTATCATTTTACTAAGCTTTATTTTAATTTTTGAGTTTAATAATTTCTATTTTTAATTTTAAAGATTTAAAATTCTTTTAAATCCATTTATTTGGTTTCTTCGTAAACTAAGTAATTTTTCCGCGAGGAATTCTATTTCTCTCCGAATTGACATTTTTAAGCTTGGATTTAAGTTATTCCTTTTTCCTAAAAATGTTTGAATACGTTTATGGAATATTTTCTACTAAGATATATTTTAGTTACTAAAAACAAGCCATTTATGATTTTATTACGAAGCTTCGCGAATAATTATTTTCTTACGCGAGGTTTACTCGAATTACTTCGAAATGCCTTTAACTATTTTACGATTATACTTTTTATCAACTTATAAATTATTTGAGACTGTTTTCTCACATTTTGGACCGACTAAGCTCTTGGTCACAAGTTTTATTACATTTTATTTAAACGTTTCATTTTATCACATTAAAACGTAATCATAAGATAAATCATTTTCATTCATTGTAGCATTTATGTCAAAACTTTTCTTACTCCCTCCCTTATCCTTTTGGCCGGCCAACTATAGGTCTAGATACATTTTGGATTCCTCATTTTGAAGCCTTAATTCATTCTTACTCCTTTAAGTGTAGTAACCTCCATCTCCTCCTTTACTCTACATTCATTTTTGCATTAACAAAAATATTCATCACTTCTTTTCTTCTCTCTTTTGGCCGGGTACTTCTTACCCTCCCTAGGCTGATTTTTGCTCCATTTCAAGTCCCAATCGCATCATTTTTATCGTCATAATAATCCTCTTTCCGATTCCTTCGTTAAGGTATTAATCGACGTCATTTTCGATCAATTTTTACCTTGTTTTTTTTATTAGTTTTCTCATGGTATTTTTCTGCCATGATTTACGTGTTTGGTAGGATTTTTGGACGATCCCGAAGCCGACGAATATATCGTTGATTCAGACTTGGAGTAGAGGTAACGTCGATGTTACTCGGTATTTCAAGATTTTAATTGAGTATTTGCATGTATATATTTTTATATTTTATTTTGGCAATATATGTATGTCACGAATTCTGGAAAAATT
This sequence comes from Agrostemma githago, assembly GCA_958450325.1. NCBI lineage: Eukaryota > Viridiplantae > Streptophyta > Magnoliopsida > Caryophyllales > Caryophyllaceae > Agrostemma > Agrostemma githago. Next base: position 70,678,302 of record OY288247.1, on the reverse strand, counting down.
TTTAAAGTTGAAATTTTGCATGTTTCGATATTTTTATCGCTTTTACGAGATTAACGATTAAATTGTTATATTAATTTGTAAAATCGTAATAATCGGCCTAAACATGTAATATATGTTTATATTCTGGAAAAATGTTGTTTTTGATGATTTTTAGTAATTTAGTATTTTTCTGATATTTTTGATATCGATTATTGAATTATTATCGTTTTCGAACAAAAACGATTAAAAACCGATTTTTAGTTCTAGTACTTAAACATTTTATTTTAATCTGATTTTTGACGTGGTGAAACTTTCTGGTGAAATAGAATTTTCTGATTTTTTTCATAATTTTTCGGAATTGTTAAGTGGATGAATTAATTAATCACTTTAAATCATCGTTTATCGTTAAAACCGTGTTTGTTGTTTAAATTCTCGATTTCTGGTCTTTAGTTTAAATCTGGAAAAAATTATGATTCTGATGATTTCATATTAAAATGTATTATTATGATTTTTAGTGCCTTAATAAAATGTTAGGAACGATAGGTTTATTAATAAAATCGTTAATTGCGAAAACGGGTTTAAATGACGGTTTTGTTGAAATTTGTTGAATCTGGATTTTGAAAAATCTGGAAAATTTATATTCTGTAAAATCAGGATTTTAAAAGTGTAATAATAATTTTTGGATATTAATACTTAAATCGTTTTGTAATTACTATTTTTATTAATCGTTATTGTCGAGATTGGACGATTAACGAGAAAACGCTTTAAAAACCGAGTTTTTAGAATTCTGGAAATTTTCTTTTCTGGACAGAATGTCCATAAATATAATTTAACTATTTTAAGTAATTTTTGTACTATTTATTATAGTCTTTAATTAATAAATATTGATTTCGGACAAGTTGTGATTTATCGCTAAATTGCTTCGTCTTACCTAAAAGAATTATTTTTCCAGCAATTTTGAAAGTATTTAAATCTGAAACTTTAGGAGTTAAATCATCCCTTAACATACTCTAAATATATTTGTTGGGTTGGTTAAATAAAGACGTTCAAGTATTTAATTTAGTATTTGCCGTAAAATCCTATTTATAATTTTATCGTCGAAACTAATAATAATTAGGGAATTTTAGCTTTATAACTTTCGAAAACACCCTAATTAGTATTATTAAATATTTTTTTAGATGTCTCTAATCATTTTATAACACTTGTACGATATTTTAATAGTTTCATAAAATCAAATGTTCTTACTTTAATAATTAATATCGTTAAGGTCGAAAGTATTAGTTTTATAAATCTATATCGTTTACTAAAATGTGGTATTAGTATGAACTAATATTTTCACTACTTTGATATGATGCTATTTTTAGTAAAGTTTCTAAAAATAGAAGTTTCCTAAAAATAGAAGTTTCCTAAAATAGAAAGTTTCCTCTTTTAGAATATAAATGTTTACTTCTTTTATCCTCATATTGTTTATGATGAATACATCTTTTAAATATCGATAATGGTTTGTTTTGGAGTTATGGAATAAGGACAAGTGTGGGTTTAGAGTAATATAGTCTGGGATGTACGTTTTGCCATCAACTGTAAGGTTGGTGTGTCTTTATGGGGCGCATTGGTTGTTGAACTGAGCATGGTTTGTGTTCAGGAGAGTGTATATTTACCTTAAACTTAGATATCGCATCGTATAAGTCGCGTCGGGTTGAACTGGATATGGTTTGTATCCAGGAGGGGTGTGCATTACTTAAGCCAGGACCTCGCTGCACGCAGTCCTGTTATGGTTGAGTTGCCTAGTTAGAGACCAAAGTCTAATTTGTTTTGACTAAGTTCTCGAAACTAGTTTTTAGTATTATCCTAGTGAAAGTCTAGATTCTACATTAATCCTATCCATAACGCCATTTTGATTATTTTATTTATTATCGATATAAATTGGCGCAGGTTGGCAAATATCTTTATGTGTCTTCGGAAACCCCTTTTGAATAATTTGTTCGACACTAAATCTTATTTTAATATGATGTTTTACTGTTTTCCATTTTTACTATTTTTCCTATATTAGTAATTACTGTTTTAAAATCTTGTTATACGGCTGGGAGAACGTTGACGTTGCTCCCCACTGATTGTGGCTGTTATGTTTTAACATGGCAGGTATACGTGTTTATTTTCCGGTGGGTGTGGGCTAGCGAGCAGTCTTGGATCCTGCTGATCTTTTAATAATCATGTTTTAAGGATTGTTTAACCTCTTTATGGATTGTTTTAAATTTTAGCCATTTTTATTGTATGGCGCATGTTTGACTTTACCAATTTAATTTATTAAGACATAGTTCTGTGTGTTTTAATCCCGACTCTACAGTGTTTCCGCCACTGTATCGCGCTAGAATATTTAGGGGATTACACGGGTCTTGCCTTTTTCACCCAAGACACGAGTCTTGCTCCACCTAGGAGCCCGCCTCATTGAGAAGCGGAAACAATAGTCGATAGCTTGTCTTCAGAATTACGTAGTTCGACCCATACAGATGAAAAACTCCACCTTACCGCCAACACTACCATCTTCACCCAAACCTATCAACCCAAAACTATTACTCCCCGTGAATTTATCAACCTTTAAAATTGTTGCTCCAGACATCTTCTCACCAAAAAAATCCAACAAACCCAAATAACGCCTAACTCAGCGGAAGCCGAACCAGAAGCTCAGAAGCGGAAGCGGAAGCGGAACAACCTGAAGCTCTGATACCAGTTTGTTGTAACGGAAGAGAAAGACAAACAAATAAGAACGTAAAATTGAGAGACAGACAGATTTACGTGGTTCACTAACACCTAGTTAGCTACATCCACGGGGAGAAAGAGGGGATAGTTTTATTATTTGAGGAGAGTTTACAGATTTCAGACTGATATCATAATTTCTAGGGTAGAGGGATGAGAGTTTATATAATACTCTCAACCTGAACAGAAACCCTAAACAGATTAGGAAACCCTGGCCTATACAATAGGAAATCCTAGGTCAGATACTTAGATATTGATTAGGAAACTCTAATCAATCAGATATTAATTAGGAAACCTTCCTAATTAAACAGATTCAGGTCGGAAACCAATTCGAGATCCGAAAAGACAGTTGCTAGGCACTTATTTCCTAACAGATACCCTTGATCATGATCCTCTCCTTAGCTTGATATATCTCCCTAGGATTTTCTTACGGGAGTGTGCACACTCGGAATGACAGTCACCCGTTGTTTCGAGATGATAACACTTCCATTTATCTTGGGAGGTCTTAGGCTACTCAATAGCAATGGTGGCTAATAAAAAGTTGCATACACAATAAGGAACTCTTTACCCATTGTTTCACACATAAGGAGTTACCTATTAAGAAATTGGTTTCAAAAACTAAGACCATGTACATTAGAGAGGATGTTTTCTTCCTCTTATTTTTTCTCTTTCATTCTATATTTTTGACACATCATCCTCTCTTTCATCCACCTCATTTTCCATCATCTTCATCCTCTTCATTTTTCCTTTTCTAATTTTTACCCCACAATAAAGAGAATCCTCTTAATTATCTTTCTTATTATTTTTTTTAAATTATTTAATTATTAATATTATTTTTTATTTAATTTAATTTTTTACATGACCAATAGCCTTTGATAGCATACACAAAGGGCCAATGTAAAAAATCCTCTAAAATTAGAGGAAGTACTCAACTTCCTCTAAGCAAGAGGACCTTCCATGTTGATCTCACAATGGAAAGGACCTCCTCTTAGAGGAGAGAGGGTGCTAAGAGAAGGGCAAATCCTCTCCATTGTACATGCTCTAAGAATCAGTTTCATAAATAAAGGAGAAGAGGTATTGGGTGGTGTACTTCTGGTTGAAGAGATTTTTTTTTTCCTCTCTATATATTTTCTTTCTTTTTCCTTTTCAAACTCTCTTTTTGTTTTGTTTTTTTCTTTGTTTATTTCATTCAATTGTTTCTTCTTAAATGTCCAATTCTCGAGCAGTATTCTATACTTTTAATAAGAAAAATTATAATAAAATTAATATAAGTATAAATTATTTATTAAATAAATGTTCTTTAACTTCTGTTTGCTTATTTATGTACGACTTTAATGATTTTTTTAATAATACGCGCTATTTATTACTTACAGTAATTATGTAATCCCTATTCTATTCAAGTAACCAAAATCTAAAAGAAGTTTCATACATTTAAGGAGCTCCTTATCCATTATTGTAAACAATAAGAAGCTCCTTATAAGAAGTTGATTTCTAAAATAAAGAACGAGTTTCATAAGTTAAAGGGGAAAAAAAGTGCGTGACAATGAAACAAATTGGAGGGTGTATTTCGTGCACTCATGGTGAAAGACTAAAAAGATGGAGATGTAAGAAACTTCAACCATATAGAAGTTCCTGATGTAATAGAATATGTTGATGTATAATTAGTATTAAGTCTGATTTATTTTACTTCCTACGGTTTAAAAATTAGTGAAGAAAAGATTATACGTAATAAATGATTTTTTTAATTAATTAATGTGCGTGCACAAGGGGAAGTTACTAATATATTTTATTAGTTGATTTAAAAAAAAAACTTGAAAACCAAGGTCCGATCCAGCCCAGTGATGGATTGGGCTGAAATTGTTTGAAATTGGCCCAATCAAAAACCCTTATAAAAGCCTTATAAAACCCTTAACCGTACGTATCTTCTATTACTTCTACAATGTATGGAGTAATTACCGTGTAAATTTTGAGACATTTAATTTCAGGTCAAATCAACCCGAAAAAATGTAGATAATAGCTTCAAATCCGATCGTTTAAGGTGATTTTTCGAGAAAAAGTTAGATATGCTGCTTGACATCTAAATATAACCTGTATAACATAAAATGACTTACGTGTTAAAAATAATCTAAAATAGGTATGTTTTGAGTGTATATATCGAGGATTCCGCCCTTATCCGACATTACTTGAGTCGAATATCTTTTAAATAAATTTATTTTAAACGTAGCGTAGCTTCCGTTTCACCGGAACATTTTTACGTAATTACGTGTGAACTTTGAGACATTTAGTTTCGTGACCAAATCAATCCATTTGATTAAAATATACGAGTACCGTATTCTTTAATATATAATGGATAAATATCATAGAAAGACGGAATAATTAAAAAAATGTACCAGAGATAATTTGTGGGTGATACATTCCGATTTAACTTTAAAACAACAATAAGAGTAAATTAAAGAATGACAAATACTTCGTAAGCTATGAACAAATAAACGTCAAAAAATAAAATGAAAGTAAAAATTAATCTCCGTAAAAAAACAAATAAATTAATGAGTTTTTTGAAAGCAGTAACGAGGTCACGGGTATATTTCAAAATAACCGTCACAATTATTTATTTAAATTTAATTGTGACGAGGTCATGGTTATATTTCAAAATAACTGTCACAATTGTTTATTTAAATTTAATTGTGACGAATAATTGTGACAATTATTCTGAGTTTGAGTTTGATTCGTGTATGAACTATAGATATACTTTCGTGTTGCCTAAGGAACCGATTGTTGTTAGAGTATGATGTTTTCCCCTGTTTCCTCCAACCAGTTTTGCAAGGGTCGAAAGTCCGAAACTTGAATATTTTGCTCTTAGTTCGTGTTGCTCTTGATAGTCGGGATTTGTCGCCAATTTAACCATCAAATAAACCAACTAACCTAAGCTAGAATAGCAAGGGTAAGTCGGGTCGAATCCACAGAGAGATCGGAATCGAGTACTAGTTCGGTCTCGGATTACAAATTAGCTACGCGAATCGATTAAAGAGAGAGATTAAACTAATAAGACTAACTAGTAAAAATAAAATTATACTAATACTAATTCTAGACATAATACTAAACATAAAGAAATTAAAAAGAAAGAAGCTTTAACTAATCTAATATGATTAAACTAATTCTACCATCATCTACCCATACTAATCTCAAGCATAAACCTACAAAACAAATACAATTAACAATAAAGATGTAAACTTTGAGCTAATTAACAACAAATTAAACATAAACCCAAAACATAAAGACAAAACTATAAATAAAAAGAGAGAAAAAAATTGTACCAAAATGAAAGAGAAATTGGAGTATGATAATCTTGAACATTAATTACACCAATGTTGATTAAGGAAATAATTAATCTATTAATTAGCCTAATAAATTAAAAACTAAAAAGATGAAGAAAAAAAAGGGGAAAATGAGCTCCTACTTGCTGCTGCGTGCTCTACTACTCTAAACCCACTTATCTACTTCCTATCTAACTCTAACAACCCCTTTTTTCTATCTCTCTTCTCTATTTTCTTACAAAAATCAGCCTCCCTTCTTTTCAATAGTGGACGGGATGTTTCTATTTGGATTTGGGCCCAACTTTCTCCTTGACTCAATAGCTGCTGTTTTGATCCGTTTTGTTCCATCTTTATCGTCTCGGTTCTCTTCGGTACCTACAAAATCAAATATCGAGGCACAGTACCAAAATCCCGAGAAATAACATAAAACGACAATAACTAAACTAAACTCGACTAATAAGCTAAATAAACGTAAAATGACTAATTACTAACAAATCGGGTTATAAAATTGATCAAATAAGAGTAGAAATATGGGGCAAAAACGAGTAAAATCACGAGTTATCAAACTCCCCACACTTAACTCTTACTCGTCCTCGAGTAAGCTCAAAAGACAAACTACGACCCATAAATAAAATCATGGAAAACAAGAACACAAAATATATACAAAAACAAAAATAAGCAAATATAGACAAACTAGTCACAAGTCTCCCAAATCAAAAGTCACAATTCTAAAATTCAACTAAAATATAGAATATGAATGTTAAAATTACTAAATCGGTTGCAAAAATTATTATTACATATTTCTTGGCCTCGGTCCATGCTATGTCGGGATGTGAGATGGAAATGGAAGGAGTTCTCCCATGGAGTTATCGACAAATGTATACAAGTCTCGACCCCTTGAATAAACAAAGGGCTAGGGTCGTCCTAATCATCCAAGTGACACAAGAAACGATCCAACATGTGAAATATAGATAAGCAAAAATACTTGGGGGAGGCGTCTTTCTTTTTTTTCTTTTTTTTTTTTCTTCTTTCTTCTTTTTCATTTTTTTCTTCTTTCTTTTTCTCGTTTTTTCATTTTTTTTTTTCTTTTCTTCTCCTCCCCATTGTTTTCTTCCTTTTGAGGATTTTTCTTTATTTGCTCATATTTGATGTTTGAGCTCTTTTTGATGGAAGATGAATGTAAAACTCAATATCAGTTGGAGTATTTTGTGGGATATGGGATCGAAAAAATGATAGAGAGTCACTTGGATAATAGTCACCTAGACAAATATGCAATGCCAAAATCACGACACGGAAGGTGAAAGGTGGAAACGAGTGAAGGACACATCCCGAGCGACTTATAGTAGGAGGACAATCAATATATAATAATAAGAAACAACCAATAAGTAATAGAAAATCTACTCTTTAAAGAAGTTGAAAATTAGAAAAATCACTTTATCATGAAAAACAAGTGAACCGAAAAACAAAAATCTTTTTGGAATTTTTCATTTTTTTCACTTTTTAGGATTTTTTCAAAATTTTCAATTTTTCAAAAGAAAAACACAAAAACGACAAAAATCACAAAGACAAGAAAATAAAACAACAAAACAATCGACACAAGCTACAATCCCACAACAACACATATTTACAACACAAAACGCCTCCAAGGAATCTCCAACAAGAGTATCAACCACAAACTCCTCAAGCACAACACAACCATCAATCAAGAATCTACCTCCCCACACTTGAAACGAACATTGTCCTCAATGTTCAAAACTAGGGAGGGAAAGGGAGGGTAAGAGAATACCTTGAGAGTATAAGTCTTCCCAACACTTGATCGATTTCATGTCTCTAAGCCATCTTGCTACATAGTGGTTTCTTTCTTGCTAGAGATACCTACAAACAAAAACACAAACAAACAAAAACATAAATATGTACAACAAACTTGGGGTGCCTCCCAAGAAGCGCGGTTTTAAGGACCGCCAAACCTACAAATCAAGGTTATCTACTTAGTGCCCACCAAAGATCTCATTAACTTGTCAAACGAGGTAGACAAATCCTCATTAAAGTGGTCATAAGGCATCTTAGTAGACAAACATGACCAAAGACAAAAGTCATAAGAGGCACAAGGAAGAGGGGTGAAAAATCCAAAAGTCTCAAATTCACCCACATACTCGGTACTAGCCTTAAAAGTGTCAAGAGGTGGATCAAAAGATTTAAAATCATCAATGGTGTAATTGTTGTCCAACCCATCCTTAAGACACTTCACTAAGCCAACCTCTAATGACAAGTATGGAACATCGGCCTCAAAAATAGGATTGTCAAAATCCTCATCAACATACATGGCCTCAAATAAAGGGGTAAGAGAAACAAAGTCTACATAATCAATAGATGAAGGGGAATCATCCTCAATATAAGAAAAATACTCAAATTTCTCCAAAATGGGCTCCTCAAAGAAATCAATATCAACATCCCATTTATCCTCCAATACTCCCATGCTCTCAACTATCCCAACAACACTCTCACCACAAGTCTCAACATCATCAACAACCTTATCAAGAGAGTAAGAAATCTCTTCATTACAAGGATTATCAACTAAATCATCAACATCCATAAAGTGAGGCAAGCAAGCATCCTTAAGACTAGGGGAAGGGATTTGAATCTCCATAAGAACACACTTTTCATCCCTCTCCATATCAAAAGCATCATTAAACACACTCATGCACTCATCATATGGCTCATCAACAATCTCAAAAACCTCAAGAAGAGTCTCATTAATAACATCATTACCAACACATCGCTTATCCTTAAGATTATCATCAAATGAAGGCTTGATATCATCAATAAGAACAATAGACCCAACATAAACGCTACCATGATCATCACATCCCTTGAGGAGGGGAGAACTAATCAAATCACAAATGGTAGGCAAAATGGTCATGTTAACAAGAGGCTCATCATCCAACTTAGACTCTAAGTCATCAACTAAAGTAGTAGCATCCACATGGAGAGATAAATAAGCATTCTTATAACTAGTGCTCTCCGATTGCCTAGAATCATTAACCAACTTATTAAGAAGGTCCCATCTTTCACAATATGGCATCGATGTAAACCTACCTTGACAACTTTCTTCAATCATGCCTCTAATGTTATCATGAACACCATCATACACCATATGACAAAATTCCCACATCTCAACATCAAATTCAAGAGTGCAATTCTTAAGTTTATCCCAATAATCATGCAACGTCTCTTTACGTTGTGGAATGTGGTAAATCTTCATAGGAACAAGCACCAAGTAACAAGTAACAAGCATAGTCTAATAAATCTAAAACTAAACTAATATCAATCCGTTGATCTCCCCGGCAACGGCGTCATTTTGATAGTCGGGATTTGTCGCCAATCTAACCATCAAATAAACCAACTAACCTAAGCTAGAATAGCAAGGGTAAGTCAGGTCGAATCCACAGAGAGATCGGAATCGAGTACTAGTTCGGTCTCGAATTACAAATTAGCTACGCGAATCGATTAAAGAGAGAGATTAAACTAATAAGACTAACTAGTAAAAATATAATTATACTAATACTAATTCTAGACATAATACTAAACATAAAGAAATAAAAAAGAAAGAAGCTTTAACTAATCTAATATGATTAAACTAATTCTACCATCATCTACACATACTAATCTCAAGCATAAACATACAAAACAAATACAATTAACAATAAAGATGTAAACTTTGAGCTAATTAACAACAAAATAAACCTAAACCCAAAACATAAAGACAAAACTATAAATAAAAAGAGAAAAAAGAATTGTACCAAAATGAAAGAGAAATTGGAGTATGATAATCTTGAACATTAATTACACCAATGTTGATTAAGGAAATAATTAATCTATTAATTAGCCTAATAAATTAAAAACTAAAAAGATGAAGAAAAAAAAGGGGAAAATGAGCTCCTACTTGCTGCTGTTGCGTGCTCTACTACTCTAAACCCACTTATCTACTTCGTATCTAACTCTAACGACCCCTTTTTTCTATCTCTCTTCTCTATTTTCTTCTATCTCTCTTCTCTATTTTCTTACAAAAATCAGCCTCCCTTCTTTTCAATAGTGGACCGGGATGTTTCTATTTGGATTTGGGCCCAACTTTCTCCTTGACTCAATAGCTGCTGTTTTGATCCGTTTTGTTCCATCTTTATCGTCTCGGTTCTCTTCGGTACCTACAAAATCAAATATCGAGGCACAGTACCAAAATCCCGAGAAATAACATAAAACGACAATAACTAAACTAAACTCGACTAATAAGCTAAATAAACGTAAAATGACTAATTACTAACAAATCGGGTTATAAAATTGATCAAATAAGAGTAGAAATATGGGGCAAAAACGAGTAAAATCACGAGTTATCAGCTCTTCTACAGGAAATAATGAGTTTCTTCTGTGGATGTTGCGATTGTTCGAAGATATATAAAAACTATGGATCGGCGACAAAGCATGCGAATATCCCCTGAGAATCAATTGATTTCCAACGACATCAATAGACTCGGTTTTATATGTCCACGATAAATTTAGGGTGTTGCTCTTCGCAGTACGCATTTTACTCGACGCAGTACCGTTTTTCCTATTTTGCCCCTCTCATTTCCCCCTCCCTCAAATTCATCCTTTTGTTTTTCCTCTTTTTTCTTTCTCTTTTCTCCATGTCTACTTTACTTAACGCAATACATTATTTTTTACTTTTACGCAGTACATTTTTTTTTACTTTTACGCAGTACATTTATTTTAAAATTTCATGAAGTACATTCATTTACTTTAATCTTTGAATAAAATATTTTTTAAAAATTTATCAACGCAGTACGTTTCTTTTATCACGAAATAAACATGTTTTTTTTCAATTTTGACACAGTACATTTTTTTCCAACTTTGACGCACTATATACTCAGCTCATAACTATACTACACTATCCGATTGCATACTTCCAATTTAATACCCAATATTAAAGTATTAAATCCAAGAATTGAGTTTCTAAACCAAAAAAAATTGAAAATATAATGTTTGCTAGAAAAATTCATTTGTATTCGGCCGCAACTTTAAATTTATGTTTAAAGTCATGCGAGACATCCGAACCAAAATAAAAAAGACTCCGTAAAAAAGAGGAACAAGGTCGTACGTAAGGTAATTAATGGTTGAAAATTGATAATTGAAACCAATAATTACTGATAAACAAAAAACAAAAATCATAATTAATGATATATAACCATAAACATAAAAAAAATCGATTATTTTGAACTTTGAAACAAAAACCCTAATTTCAATAATCAATGATAACTGATTATTGATACTTGTTCTTCAATCAAAATCTTTCAATAATTAATGATAAACAAAAAACAATGATCATAATTAATGATATATAACAATAAACAAAAAAAATCAATTATTTTGAACTTTGAAACAAAAAACCCCAATTTCAATAATTAATGATTGATACCTGTCTTCAATCAAAATTGTATCCATGATCTATTAAATTTAATAAAATGAATGAATATATAGTTAGATTTGGAGGTAGTTAATAATAATTGAAAAAGAAGAAAGATGATTTTTAGGGTTAGGGTAGAGAGGGTGGGAGAGAAATAAAATTAGGTTTGGTTTTTTGATAAGAGCATGCAATGGAAAAATATGGGTAAAAAGTATTGCGTCGAGTAAAATGTGTACTGCGAAGAGTAACTCCGTAAATTTAACCTGAATCGTATAAAAAAAACAAATTACTACTCCCTCCCCTTCTCTATTATTTTCCATATTTCCTCTTTGGGTAACTTCTATATGATATTCCACTTTCCTTTTTTAGTAAGACAAAATGACCACATTGCCCTCATGAAATGTTTCAATAACATTAATACCCTTAACATTTATCTAAAATATTCTTTTGACCCCACATATTAGTGGTTCATTATTATTCTTTTTAATTTTTATGACTCAATTAACCTATTAATCACCCCTAATAACTCCCTCCACAAACTAGCAATATTTGGCGTCAAAAATTTTCCTCACAAATTATATTTTCATTATTGTTCATATCTCTCATTAAAACAACTCAACCACCTCTGACTATTCCACTTCTTCATTACTGCATACTCCATTTCCAACTCTCTTATTAATGGCTACTCCATTTCCAACCCTCTCATTAATGGCTACTCCATTTCCAACTCTCTCATTACTGCCTAATCTTTACTCTTATTCCTCGGTTAAAAGCCCCAATCACCTCTACTTCTTTACTTCTCCTTTGGAAACCCTAAAATTCCAAATCTTGATTTATTCCCTCTTTCTTTACCATCTGTTTCTTTACATCTTATGATGTCTTTCGATTCAGACTCTACACTACCACCTTCCGATAATCTTTCAATTTCGTGCGGTGAAGAAACTGAGGTCAATTCTATACCCAAGAAGCCATTTGATTTCACAAACATCAAGTTCTACAATTACTGCATGCATTGTAATATCAACTCGATTGATTATACGGTTGAATGTGAAGAGGTGAAGATATGTGTGGATAATATTGTACCTGAAATTAGGAGTGAAAGCATACAAGAGACACCATCTCCAACTTCGGATACTGTCGATCTCGCATCGTCTGAGGTAGACAAGAAAGATGTTTCATTTGTCTTGAGGAGTAATATAAATGAAGGTTAGATTTCTTTTAACCATAAATTGTCTTAGTGATTTCAAGTTGTTCTGTGAGGCATTTCGTCGAACATCCGTCTTCTTTGATGACTGAGTCTTTACTGTCGTCTCTACTGGTATAAAGTGATTAGTAAACTTCTCAAAATCTTCACTTGCTAATTAATTTAAGGTTGATGATAATGGTTTTTGTTCTCTCTGATTGTTTTACCACTCGGTTACTGGTTAATACGGTTTGATTTTTCTTAACATTAAGATTACGAATACAGTATAGCCATTGATAAAAGATAAACTACTTATATATAACCACTAATTTATTACACAAAAGGGATAAAATTGAGTGTTTACATCATAAACAATAATGCACTTTAAAATATTCTTCAATATTATGTTTATGCATCAAACACCACATTTTTCCTTGAAGTCATGTTACTAATTTGGAAATAGAGCTTCAAATTGCACCATCAAATCTTGTAAATTGCATGTTGCGCCAATCGCTATTAAAAATTCCATGCATTCTTTGACCAAACTTTCATCGACGGACAAGTCCTTTGGTAGTAAACCTTGCCCTTGAAGTGATTCCTTTCCTAGATGGGGTAGCCGGTAGTCATTATGGCTCCTTCTTTTCATTATTTCGGTCATACAAGCCTTAAGACTTAGCCAAACATTATCTAAAACCGATGCGTCCATTTCTTCGAATGCATCTTCCACATTTTTTATCAACCCAGATACTGTTTTTGAAGGTTTGTGCAGTTGTAGTGCAGAAATTGATCTAAAAAATCCTAAATCCAGTATATTCAGATCTGGGCTGTTAGGTGGTTGTTGAGTTAATGATATATCGAACCCATCTGCTCTTGCGGCTGCCACAAAATCACCATCAGCTCCATTTATATGGGGGCGTGCATTATCTTGTTGAATTACAATAGACTTTGATGCTTCTCGAGGCCATTTCAGCTTGATTGCCGGTATTACATTGGTTAGAATCATATGTTTGATTGCTAGTTTATTAACTGATTCAATGGGTTTTGCTTCGATTGTACCCGCTGGCCGATTTTTGCTTTTTCGCTTTGCTGGTTCTTGGAACGTGAATGGCCAAATGCCTATTTTTCCATCAAAAATGCATTCACCTTCTTCATTATATCTTGGTCTTGCGACGGCGGCCATAAACATAACCTTGGTTATATACCTTTTGTTCTTGCAACTCCTATGAGGATCAACTTCCTCAGGAAGTAGGTAAAAGTTTTGTGATGGTTTACACATATTGAACCACTTTTCATCAATGTGTATCATATTACCCATATCCTTAAACTTAAGTCGTTGTAAGAGTCTATCAAAGAACAATTTTGAAATAACAAAATTTAACCTTAGAAGTTTGTTGTCTGTGGTTAGATCAGGCTTAAGAGCATTTGAGTGACTCCTCATAATTCTCTTTTTTACCCATCTTTGTACCGAACTTTCCGAAACACCAAGTGCTTTAGCGATTCTGGATTGTGTTGTTTTATGCTCCATATCAAGTGTTAGAATTTTTTCTCTTGGAAACACTAATTTTGCTCGCCCTTGCTTTCCCTTGATGGTTGACATCACATTAATGGCAAGTCCTTCTTCTTTTTGTGCTTTTGCTTTCTTCCAGATGTTGTAAATTGCTCTAGGAGTGACGGAAAACATTGAAGTGACCTCGCTGATTTTGCCATGTTTTGGCTTCTCTTGTTTCGAGTGCTCCAACAAGAAACAAACAATTTGGTGTCGACTATCATCACTCAAGTTTGCCTTCATTGGCATTCAATTATGTAATGTTGGTATTGTACTAATGGAAACTAATTTAGAGTAATGAAAGTTTGCCTTCAAGTTTGTGGATATTAATGTTAGCTAAATGAACTGTTTTATGTATATAAGCTGAACTTTGGTTTTGTGGAGGGTGAAAATTTGAATTTCCCACCAACTCTTTAAATTAAGAGATTATTTGAATTTTTCACCAACACTTTAAATATAGTGTTCCATGCTGATTGACACAAGTTTATGTATGATTAGAACTGAGTAATTAGTTAATTACCCACACCCCACTTATTGCATATTACACGTTAGATACCGAAAGTACAATTTTAATGTTTTTATAATAGCTTCTTAAAAAGTGTGCAATTCTAATTGTAGAAGAAGATAGAGAAGGGGAGGGAGTACATATTATATGTAGACCGAAACTGAGATCGTATAAAAAACATCAAACTCATGAATAAACGACCGATTATAACCTGAATCTCAAAAAATTCACGCAGATCATCAGATCCAAGCGACTCTGATGACAGAATTCCACAATCAAATCTCGAACAAACAACACATAAAACGCAAAAAAAAAAAAAAACACCGAGATCATCAAACAAAGCATAGATCTGAATCTAGAAAAGCAAATCACGAGATGGAATTTAAATGCGGAACCACGTAAGATCAAAATAAACAAGATCTGAACTGCAAAAACCTTACAAAATTCTTCAACAATCAACAAAATTTCATATGCGAAATGTAATGCGGTTTGCTATCACAAATTCACGATTGATAAATTAAAATGAAGAACAAAGAGATTTGAAGGAGAGGATTGAGAGTGTGAGAAAGGGAGCGCACCAGCGAACGAGCGAGTACGCACGAATTTTGTTAAGCTCTTTAAATACTGAGGCTATTCCCATTTTTTTCGGTGGAATGTTGGAGGTAATACATACTGAAATTATTGTTCCTATAATTTTGTCTTTATTCAGGTAGCTGTGATAATCTCTGGGACCATCTCTAAAGATTTAGGGTGAAGATTTGGGTAGGGAGGTCAATCTTGACCTTGTGTTCAAGGGATCTGGAAAAAAAATGTCGAATCCCTGCCATTATCATAATCGTTGGACGTAAACGTTGGATGCCTGATAATTTGTTAAAAACTGTTATTGAGGTAGAGCGAACAAATCAAACATAGAAAAAACAAAGATAACAGACCTATCGGAAGCTAAGACTACTACAAAGTTAAGCTTGGAATTCAGGGACGTTTCAATCAGACCTCTCTGATCTTCAGAGGTACTAGGATGCACATAGGTCATCCGACCCATCCAAATTTTGGCTTTAGAAAATTCATGGAGCAGCTGCAAGTCTGTCAGCGACCTAATATATACAGGATCGTCAATTAAGAACCTCCTAAAATATAGTGTGGAACTCGTGCCATTGTTATTGTCCTTAGATAAACATGCCTGCGGTGTTACATTTCCCCTATGTGTTGTCAACCGGTGATATCTACAGACCAATAACTTTAACAACTGTAGTAGGTGATATGTGCAATTCAACCGTAATTAACCATAATTATTGCACATACCAAGTACACTCATACATGTATACAACAACCTATAACATCATAAAAGTCAACGGCTATAGAAAATTAGAATAGACAAAATCCATGATAAAGCAACATGCGTGCGTCTTTCACAAAAAAAAAAGGAAAACAAATGAGGTAGAAATAATCGTTTGATTAGTTCAACACACTTTCTGTGCAAATAGCTCTAGCATATTCAACTTTTAATAGGTCATGTCACTATTGACTCCGTAGAATACATATACGACGTATATAAGATTATTATGAGTAAAACAAAAATATAATTCCACAAAACTTCAAATTCAAACGAATAACCCAGGGATAATGGACTTTCCTAAGGTTAAAACAACATTGTTCCTAACAATTTTATTATTTCTAATCCACTTCAAACCCGCTTTCTCCCAGTTTCACTTCTTTGGTTACTATTGTGACGAAAGAACGGGTAATTACACAAAGAACAACGTCTACAAAAAAAACCTCGACGTTCTCCTTCCTATGCTCAAGACCCAAGCCTCGGCCGACCTCTTCAACAACTACTCGGTGGGTGGTGAAGGCATCGACAAAGCATTCGGGCTATACTTATGTCGGGGCGACCTTGACAAACAACAATGCCATGATTGCGTTGATAAGGCAACAGATTCCATCACCGAGAAATGCCCTACTGAAATCGAAGCCATTGTTTGGTACGAGGAATGTGCGATTCGATACACCAATCGCTCCATATTTGAGTACGAAGACGAAAGCCTAATGACTTATTCCTGGAGCCTAGCCAACGTGTCGGATGCCAAAAAGTTTGACAAAATATTTAGCAAGGCGGTGGACGAGGTGATAATGCAAGCCGCGTATAACGAGAGTTTGAGTGTGGAGGGTTATGCGACCGGGGAGACGAGTCTGTCGTTGTTTGAGACGGTGTACATTATGGGGATTTGTACGCCGGATATTCTTGGCAGTCAATGTGAAAGATGTCTACGAGTTGCGTTGAGTACAATGGCCGGGTGCTGTGGTACGTCAAGGGTCAACTTGGCTATGTATTTGCCTAGTTGCTGGCTCAGATATGATTCAGCCCCTTTTATTATGAGTGATGCTGGTGTCCAACCCCCCACCTCTAATTCACCAACTCATCAATCTTCTAGTTCTTGGCCTTTGACAATGCCGCCACCTCCGGATAAAGAAGGTGAGTACATACGACCTGCTCCCATCCTTGTTCATTTTACTAGTTAAATCCGTTTTCTGATTCTGTTTCTACGGTTATATCTCCGGTTTACCAAACATATATATTAATTCTCTTTTCTAAAGCATTTTGAGTGTTTTTTTTTTCCGGACATTTTTAATGGACAAATATGGTGTTTAGAATCATTGCTAAATAACACGAGTAGTAGATTATATTAGAATCCAATCTTCTACCGAATATTTTATACGTACTTTGTAGTACGGAGTAATATGTTAGCTCTGGTTAGCAGATTATTGAGATAAAAATATTTGATCATTTACCTCTTTGTCATTTCTCCTCACAAAAATTGAATGGATGAAAGAAAGTAATTTACTAAATCCTACTTTTATTAGTACTATTTCTTTCAATAAAAAATTATTTCTTTATTTGTCCTTATACTGAGGAATTAAACCGTATGCTAATCGAAAATCAGCAATTACCAACACCTTTAAACAATTAGGCTAATTACACATAGTAGACAGAGTTGTACTTGTCTATTGATTGAGCAAATTATATTTTACTTTTTTAATATGTTTCTATCAATATTGATACACCATTTACCAAATTGGACGTATACTTAGGGGTCATTTTGTTCAAATAATAGAAACGAAATGAAATGGATTCTAAAATGAGGGAGGTATGGAGTTAAAATCAAAGACTTATTAATATTGTTTGGTTTGATCCGGAATGAACGGTAAAATACGTTTCATTTCAGATGAGAGGGGATGTAATTGGAACTATGGGTAGAAGCTCAGGATTGGATTCCAACCCTTAAGTTTTGTGAAGTTTCTAACTCCAATCCAAAGGCCATCAAATCCATTCCAAAATTCCAAACCAAACCGTCAAAGCACCCCTAGTCCCTAGAGAGTTCAAAAAGTAATTCATTTGACATGGTTTAGTGATAAGATTCATACATTATTTGTTATGGCCATTTAATTTGCGAAAATTGAAATGTTATTTGCAGCGTTGTCCTCCTCCACAAGGACAACATTTTCATCACAATGGCTTTTCCTTGCTCTTTGGCTTCTAATGGCAATTGGCGCTACCCAATAATATTAGGCCATCTTTACAATTCTTGTAGGAACGAATGAAGCTTCTTCAAAGGAATTCTACTCGATCATATGTTTTATTTATTTTATTTTAACTTTTGGTGTTTTTATTATTTTTATTTTTATTATTATAATTACGATTCATGACTGCATCCATTCTTCCCTAAGCAAAGGTTATTTTGATATATGGAATACTATATTTTCTGGCCGGATGTGTATTTTTGTATTGGAGATATATATTAAGGAGATACCCCGTTGTTGCTCCTGTTTTTCCCCCAAAATTTGTACTCCCTTCGTTCCAACCAATAGTATACATATGCTTTTTGCACAAGATTTTAGGTGGTGTGGGAAAGAGATAATTTGACATTGAATTTACTATTTTACCCTTTGTCAACTTTTAATAGGGATTGGGGGTTGGATGGGGTGGGGAGTAAGAAGAGTTATTTGAGTATTTTAATCATTAAATGAATATACAAATAAGGAAATGTATACAATTGATTGAAACGGACCTAAAAGGAATAGGTATACTATTGGTTGGAACGGAGGGAGTACTTTTAACATATTTCTGGCCATTTTTACCATCGATTGATTTTTTATTTTGTTCCGCAATTCCATTTTGCTCGGCAGTATACGGGGAATGGATTGTAAGATCTCTGCAAATGTCATACATCTCACAAAAATTATTCAATTCACCAGACAGAAATTTATGTTTTTAAAATTTTATACAAAAATATCACAACATACGTTCCTTTATTATTATTATTATTATTATTATTATTATTATTATTATTATTGTTATTGTTAGGAAAATTTGCGCAATCCTCCCTCTAATAAATGTTGTTTTGTAAACTACTTTCTTTTAAAATTTATCTTGTTTAACACTTCTTTATACATTTTTTTTGTTTAATACTTACAAATTAACTTTTCTCAAGTAAACGAGCTCTTTCACACGTGCTAAAATTTTCACACAAAAACTTCTCCTTAATTACCCTACAATTTTACTTTTACGTTATCTCCCAAAATGATTGAAGCGTTCTAACTTGGGCGATATATGAAGCGGTCTTCGACAATCTTGCATTATTTGAGCATGTATGTAATATTTAGAGATGGTTCTAGAATTTTTGAAGAACCTTGAAATTCTAATATTATACTTCGTACTCGGATCATAGTGGTAATTTATGTGTCAAATATCGAGTTATATCGAAGATTACATGAGGAAAAGAAAAGAAGAAAACAAAAGGAAATGTAAAGAAGAGAAAATTGGGAGTTTATCAAGTATCGTTAGTAGCGGCACTTTTGTTCTTGATCATCCTCTACTAGCGGCAGTTTCAGCAACAGTAAAATTTTGGGGACTTCAGAGTATTGCTAGTAGCGAAAATTGTCGCTACTAGCGAAAATCTGGACACGGAAGCCTTTGTTGTTTCTTTAATTTTATCCTATTTATTATTTCTCTTTGTTATTATGTACTACCTCCCATTCACTGGAAACCTACCAAAGATTGAATATATGTGAGGTATATTTTAATCAAATGGTAGGATTCTAGTAAATGGGAGGGAGTATTAGTTAATAATTATTATTATTTCATTGAATTATTCAAGAATTATTGGATTTAATTATGTTATGCAATTTTTATAATTCAAGAATTGGCAGGAAAGAATTGTTCATTTTTCATTTATCAAAAGGGACTGCCAGAGTGGTAGACAATTTTTTTTAAAAGAAAGTAGTAGTTAGCAAAATATCATTTATTAAAGGGAGTGTTTGATATTTTTTTTAAAAATATTAATCCGCGCATATAAAGGCTTGAACATTACGAAATGTAAGTATTAAACAAACAAAAATAAATATATAAGGGAGTGTTAGACAAAATAAATTTTAAAAGAAAGTAGTTTGCCAAACAACATTTATGAAATGGAGTGTTTCGCAAATTTTTCTTATTGTTAACGTTTTAACAATACTCTGAGCACATTTCTTCATCTTTATATTCTTATATAAGGAGTAATACAATGCAATTGAATTGAATATTCTGTACAATTTGTTGACAAAGATCGAACACAGTTGATGAATTTTATTTTGATTTTTCGAGATTTATTACTCCGTACTACGTATCATATTGATTCTCATAACATAACAATAGAGTTAAAACAAAGTCTTCCATAATAAACTAGATAATTAATTACTTGGTACTCCGTAAGCTAGACGGCTAATTTGAAATGGGAGTGCGAAACTATGAATCAGTATAAGGGTGGTGTTGGTAGGGTGTGCAAAATCTGATCCAGATAAGAATCTACCGAACCGGAACCAGAATTAAAAATTTTAGTCCGGTGTCCGCGGTGGCCCAACAATTTTGGGGATTCCGATTTCCTATCCTAACCCGATTTGTGATTTAAAATTGTAAAAATATTTTTTTTATCACAAATCCAAATAAATACTCTTACTTTGTATATGAATATAATTTTTTTTTTATTAATTTTAATAAATTTTAGTTGACTCAACTGGTAAGTGGTGATTGGTGATGTCGTATTTGAAAATTTATATTTTTCTAATGAAAAGTTTTCAGAAATAAAATAAAAATTGGTAACTGAACTTACTTCAACTGCCCGAATTCCAATTCCAATTCAAGGGTACCCAAACACTTTTTGAATTTGAATTGGAATTGAATTCTAGAATCTTTTATCTTTTAAATCATAAACATTTATGCTTCTCACATTTACCCACGTCAGCATATGACATGGATCGTGATATGGCGCAAACGTGGCATATGTTATTTAATTTAATTCATTTGTTTTTAAAAGTAACTGTTATGGCGGCTAATGATGCCTTCCATCACAAACTAAAATGTCAAATTATAACTCTCTCTCTCCCATATTTGCATAAACTGTCAAATTTTAGTTCCCTCTCCCATTTACAAACCGTCTAATTCACATGACAAGATTCGTTTCACCCAAAAATATAACAAAAACTGTTTTATCTTCTTCCCATCCTCATCCCCTGTGATTCTCGATTATTACCGAACGGTTTCTTTCCACCACTAAAACATTCCGCTTCATAACACCTTTCGCTCTCTTCAATTAGTGAAACGTTTATGAATCATATGTATGTTTTTCATGTCTTACTTATATGCTCTTATTTGTTTTTGATATTTTTGTTGTAACGGAGGCGTCCCGTTACCTACGGTTTGTTAATTATGTGAGAAGAACAAAACGAATAGCAAACAATAATAAAGTGACACACAGATTTACGTGGTTCACCAGCAAAATCACTGGTTACGTCCACACCGACAAGGAGACCAAATTCACTATGCGGAGATAATAGTACAACAGTAGACTGTAATACACGTGCTTAATAGCTCAGAGCTAAAGCCAGAAGTACTACCAATTCTACCAACCAGATAGTAATCTCAAACTGGAAAGAGACTACCCAGACCGAGTTCGACCTGCGACGAACTCACCGACGAGACGAAGGACAAACGATCTTGCGGCCAACCAAAATCCGAACAAACTCCAACGGTCTCCAACAAAGACGAGATCAATAGAACCATCAAATAATAGGGACTCGGAACAGACTGAGTTTTTCCCTCAAGAAAACCCTCACAAATCAGCCCTCTATATTGTGCTCTCAAATCATCTCTCTGTCCTAATTAACCTAGAAACTAGTCAGGTCTTTATATAGTATTATTCCACCTAAACTAGTTACCTAAACTAATTAGGAAACACGGTTCAATCTTTCCTTTTTTTTTGAAGTGCGGATCAATTTCATTAATAATAAATTATACGGCATATACAAACGATATCAAATTGAACTGAATACATATTTGTTAAAAATAAATAAAGAACATCCTTAAGACAAAGATCGCTATTCGAATAATACGCTTCTGCATAGCCTTCTATGTATCGCTGTTGATTGACACAGCCTTTCGCGAAGGAATCTATGGATCTGATGATATAGTCTTCAAAGGGATGAACTTTCTCTATTATGACAAAGAGTAGACCGAGATCTGACCTCAATTGTATCACCATACGTGGAAATTTCAATGCTCCCATGATCTTGCACATAATTCTTCTTGAACTTCTCAAAAAGAGATAACAAACCCACAAAAAATATGGGAACAAACCCATCAATTGATGGGACAAATCTCCAAAAAGGAGAAGCAAGATTTATTATAATCTAAATAAACTATTAAGAATTAACGATGAAGATTAAAATTTGGGGCTTACCACTACCAGAATTGGTAGATGGCAGCCCCGAGGGGGATTTTTTTTAGGGTTTGGAGTTAAATTTCTTTTTGGTTCAATCTTTCCTAAAACCAAACAATCTTATGTTACCAAAACAAGAAGATCAACTTTAGGAAAGATATCAGCAACAAATCAATTCAAGGTCCAAAAGGACAATTGCTAGGCACTTATTTCCTAACAATCTCCACCTTGACTAGAATTGTCCAACCCGAACCAATCTTCAAAGTGCAGCTTCGAACAGTCGATTCTCAAGTCACTACTTTTCCCAATAGTCTCCACCTTGACCTGAACGATCGCATCTTTCAACGGTCTTCAGTCAATAGTAATTTTGCTCCTTTCCGATTGTCTTTTTGACCCAAGACACGGGTCTTGCCTTTTTCACCCACGACACGGGTCCTGCCTTTTTTCACCCAAGGCACGGGTCCTGCCTTTTTCACCCAAAACACGGGTCCTGCCTTTTTTCACCCAAGGCACGGGTCCTGCCTTTTTAACCCAAGGCACGGGTTCTGCCTTTTTAACCCAAGGCACGGGCTTTGCCTTTTTAACCCAAGGCACGGGTCCTGCCTTTTTTCACCCAAGGCACGGGTCCTGCCTTTTTAACCCAAGGCACGGGTCCTGCCTTTTTTCACCCAAGGCACGGGTTTGCTCCACATAGGAGCCCGCCTCATTGAGAAGCGGAAACAACCGTCGATAGCTTGTCTTCAGAATTACGTAATTCGACCCGTACAGATGAAAACTCCACCTTACCGCCAACACTACCATCTTCACCCAAGCCTATCAACCCAAAACTATTATTCCACGTGAATTTATCAACCTTTAAAATTGTTGCTCCAGACATCTTCTTACCAAAAATTCAACAAACCCAAATAACGCCTGACTCAGCGGAAGCAAAACCTGGAGCTCAGAAGCGGAAGCGAAACAACCTGAAGCTCTGATACCAGTTTGTTGTAACGGAGGCGTCCCGTTACCTACGGTTTGTTAATTATGTGAGAAGAACAAAACAAATAGCAAACAATAATAAAGTGACACAGATTTACGTGGTTCACCAGCAAAATCACTGGTTACGTCCACACCGACAAGGAGACCAAATTCACTATGCGGAGATAATACTACCTCCATCCAATTTTAATCTTCCTACTTTCCTTAAAGGGTTGTCCATCTTTAAACTTCCTACTTACAATATTTCCTCTTTTGGTTGATTTTTGTGGTCCATATCATTTCTGACCCCACATTTTCTCTCAACTTTCATTTTCCACCACATAATCTACCTCACCCTTAATTTTTGTGTCACTCCCCCCATGAAGTTTAAAGTTGGATGGAGGGAGTAGTACAACAGTAGACTGTAATACACGTGCTTAATAGCTCACAGCTAAAGCCAGAAGTACTACCAATTCTACCAACCAGATAGTAATCTCAAACTGGAAAGAGACTACCCAGACCGAGTTCGACCTGCGACGAACTCACCGACGAGACGAAGGACAAACGATCTTGCGGCCAACCAAGATCCGAACAAACTCCAACGGTCTCCAACGAAGACGAGATCAATAGAACCACCAAATAATAGGGACTCGGAACAGACTGAGTTTTTCCCTCAAGAAAACCCTCACAAATCAGCCCTCTATATTGTGCTCTCAAATCATCTCTCTGTCCTAATTAACCTAGAAACTAGTCAGGTCTTTATATAGTATTATTCCACCTAAACTAGTTACCTAAACTAATTAGGAAACACGGTTCAATCTTTCCTAAAACCAAATAATCTTATGTTACCAAAACAAGAAGATCAACTTTAGGAAAGATATCAGCAACAAATCAATTCAAGGTCCAAAAGGACAATTGCTAGGCACTTATTTCCAAACAATTTTGATTGCTAAAGTTGTGGTTATACATGTAATTGGTTGTAGTTATTAACGTTGGAAGAATCAATGATCAATGTTCATCATCAATGCCTCTTTCAATCTTCATCATCTTAAACCCTTTGTGTAATTATATCCCTCCTCTTTGTTAATCCATTCTTCAGGTAATTTTTATCTATTTTTCTTTTTTACCATAAAGTTTCAATCTTTATGCTCTGCTTTATTGTAGTTGAATCAATTATTCTGGATGATTATTGATTTTATCTAGAATCACATGGGTGCTTCTAATATTAATGATTATATTGAAGATAATTTTGATTCTGATTTTTTTTCCTGTTTCAATGTCGAATTTCATCAGTAATTCTTAATTTTGTAGTTAGTTGATGCACTTTCATTTTCCAAATTCAACCATATTTTTTTTCATATTAATGAGTTTATTTTGGAGGTTTTTATGCTCTGTTTTATCATATTTTAATTCAATTATTAATTTTTGATGATTGATTTCAATATGAATCACATGGTACTTTTTATTTTGATGAATGAAAATGATTTTGATTCTGGGTTGTTGTCTTTCTGATGGTTCGATGTCAATTTTGATGGGTTTTTTTTGGAGTTTTTCTTATACTCCGTTTTTGTATTTTGATTCGATTATTAATGATTGAGAATTGATTTCATGATTATTTTTTTTTGGGTTGTTGTTGTTTCGATTTCGATTTTTTTATGATTAATTCTTAATTTCAATGCATTGATATCAATCTTGATTGTATTTGATGTTTGATTGAAATTAATTAATTGTAAATTGTGATTAACTAGTGTTATACCCGTGAAAAATTTCACGGGTTGTGGTTCCTTCATTGTTATTAGAAGTTGCAGAGAGAAATTTAGGATCGAAATATTAAACTATTGATTATGTTAAGTATTGGTTGAAGTAATAAATTATTGTACAGTTTGTCGTACACTGTTAAAAATTTTGAAGAATGAATTCCAAAAACGTGTATAGTAGTAGCCTTGTCACTATACGGTGTTGCGTAATTTTACATTCACAAAAGGCTAAGTGTGCGGTATTAGTTGTGAATTAGTTTATTAGAAGGTTAATATCAGAACACGTAAGTGACAAAGGTATACTAAATACTGCGGATATTAGGATAGAAATTAGGTGATGGATATTTTTCTATATATCCATTAAATATATGGATATAACCAAAAATGTGAACCTACAAAATTCAACCTCATGACAATATTACTATCCTCAATAACATTTACTTTATGGTTTTACCAAAATAAAGTGGGACATACGTTTGAAAGAGTAATTTATAACACATTAAATATTTCCGTAGTAACAAAACTTATTATAAAATGTGATACCCATGAAAACTTCCACGGGTTGTGGTACTTTCCTCGATATTTCCAAATGTAGAAAGGCAGAATTGGTCTTAATTAATGATGAAAGATACTACATTCAGGCGAACGTTAATTAATACGTTATATTACAAATAAAGATAGTGTATACCGACAAACTTAACCCGATCGATCCATATATATAAAGAATTGTCTCCCGTTACATTCACTTAATTGTGACCCAAACTCGAACACAACATGATCAATAATTCGAAAAAGCATCACTCGATTGGTGTTCAGTTACTCAACTATAAGTTCGATTTAAAAAGACATATGAGAATGTTCATTATAATTGAACTTTTTTTTATCGGAAAAAATATTAATAAAATTGATTAATTTATATTTTATTAAGTTTTATTTTTAGAATAAAGGTTATTAGAATACTTTTTTTAGAACACCCGTGAAATACTCTTTCATATATATGGAAATATTTATGCGTTCCTTTACCGATTTTATTGACAACTTTCATCACTTTTAAACCAAGGAGTCCAAGCTTGCTTGAATAATCAATTGAGCCAAAGACCAAGAGACTTCAGATTTCTACATGAACATCACCAAAAAAAAATTGTTGCATTGTTAATTAGTTGTCATATTCAATGTTTTCATTTATTTATGAACTGTGAAGTAATGCAAAAGGTATGTTTCGAGAAAAAGTATCCTCGGCAATTGGTGTTGGCTTCATTGTAGTAAACTCCCAAGAAATCAATTTAATGCTTGAATTAATTGCCGAGATAAACCTAATCACACTACATACAATTATAGTTCAAATACAATTATAGTTCAAATCTAACTGAAATCAAAACATAAAAAATTAGTCCTATTTTCAAATGGGGAGCATAGGATAGTGCCACATAGGAGTAAATGGACATTGCTTTTATATAAAGAAGATGCTATGTCTGTATGGATTGTTCCAACACCTGCAAAACATGAGAATCCCTCAGCCGAACAATGTCAAGAATATAAGTTTGAGGTAGTTGTAACATAATTGTAAAGATCTCAGTTTTTGGATATTGCACACATTCATACCGTCTTGCGTAATTGCATTTTCAGTATTACATCGTGTTTCAGGAACACTATTTTGGCAGATGAGAGTGTATAAATGAGGATGAAGACAATTGCATGATGAATTGAAGTATATATATATATATATATATATATATATAGTAAGGCTCTTATGAGTCCTTTACTCTATATGAGCCCCTAAGTCCTCATCTCATCCATTGGATGAGATGAGAATGGATGGACGAGATGCTTCCAATTATTTGCATTAAAAAATAAAAAAAAAGATTACGTTCCTAAAATAGCTCCCATGATTTTAGGAAACAATAATCCCATGATTACGTTCATTCATCATTCAGTCATTCACCTTGCAAAATTCATCAAAACCTAAAAAAAAAAAAAAAAAACTTCCATCATCACGTTCCGTCATTCATTCAATCAAACCTGGGTTCAAAATCCCGTTACTATGGATTCAATGAGCGCGACATCATCATCAACTGTTGAAAAGCAATTGATCGAGTATAACAATGGTGAGTTTTGATATTTCTTTCACGTTTTGCTTCAATTATAATTCGGCGATCGACTAACAAAAATTAAATTTCTTTCACCTCGCTTTGGCTTCGTTTTTTATGTCAATTTTCATGTTAATATTGTTTTCATTGTCATCTCATTCATCATAGATTCATATTGATGGTTAATTGATATTCATGTCGATTTGGCTTCCCTTTTTACATCAATTTTTATGTTGATATTGTTTTTTCATTCATCATAGATTCATAGTGATGGTTAATTGATATTGATTCCATAGTTTTATGTTTGTTATTTGGGTTTTCAATGAGGTCCACTGATAATATTGTTTTGTTTTCTATGAACGCAGTCACGATGTTGAAGTAACATACACTCTACATTACAGTAACACTCCATTGCAATTACAGTAACACACTGAACGTTACGAAACAGTTTTTGATGATGATGTTAGAGTAACGTACTTTACCAGTTAAAGTAACACAATGTAAGAGCTGAAGTAACACATTGGCTGCATGGGCGTAACGCATATGTATTAACGTTACAGTAACACTTAATTGCAATTACAGTAACACACTGAACGTTGAGAAACAGTTTTTGATGATGATGTTTGAGTAACGTACTTTACCAGTTAGAGTAACACAACGTAAGAGTTGAAGTAACACATTGGCTGCATGGGAGTAACACGTTGTTTAATTTTGTGCAGGTGATATTGGAAGTGATGCGAATGCACAAGACAACACTGATAAAGGCGGATGAGGATGAGGAGGATGAAGTGGATGACGACGACGAAAATGAGGAAACTGAGGAAGACACTGAAGAAAATAAGGAGGAACATGTGTTTTGAGAATACTTGTGTTTTTGGTCATGATAAAAATATTTTTCTTTTTTTGTTTACAAGAATAACTGATTTTGTACACATTTTTTACAAGTAGCGTTGTGCTACGTAGCAATTAACTCTATATTTTATTTAATACATGTGCATTTGGTTAGAGTAACATCTTTGTTCTATTGGAGTAACACCTTTCGTCAGTTAGAGTAACAGACATAATGCATTAAAGTAACTGAGGACAGCAGCGTTTAAACAAATGATTACCAAAGTAATTGATGATAACTTGGATTGGAACCATTCATTACCAAATTAACGATTGTCGTTCTTTAAAGAACGATATATAATGCGTCAGAGTAATTAATGATAATAACATTGTTTAACCATGAGACAAAGAATAACACCATTAATTACTTGGAGTAACATCATTTGTTCATTAAAGTAACACTTATAATACGTCAATGTAACACGGGTGTGTAGCCTTGCTTGAGTTGAAGATGAAAGAATGAGCGGGTGTGTGTTTTGAAAGAAATTAGAAGTCGAGAGATTGAGTTTGGGATGATGAAGATGAAGAGTTTTAGTTAGGCGGGCGAGCTTGAATGAAAAAATTGAATGTGATGAAACATAATCAAGTAAGTTAGGTGGTTGGAGATAATTAAGGGAGGAGAGAGGATTTTATTATATTTTTTCCAAAATATGATATATATATTACCTTAATTACTAGATTTAATCACCACCATCCATCTCATCTAAATCAATGGCTCTAAATAGGACTTATGGACTCAAAAAGAAAAAAAGAACTCACTTGATCTTTACTCTATATATATATATATAAGATATATTAATGCTGAAGAAAATAAAGCCACCACATTCACCCACGTCATCTGCCAAGTCATCGTCCTACTTGGCGCCACGTATAATCCGACGTGGCTTTTCGTTTTTTTAAAAAAAAGGTTAATTGATTGCAAACCGACAGCAGTTACCTCTCCATTTAAATGCAACTTCCCACTTCATGTTAACTTCCAACTTCACGTTAACTTCCCACTTCATTTAACTCCTCCATACATACTATGTATAAATATATATGTTACAGGTTTCAGTAATTGTTTATTTTCTCTGTTTACTGTTTTCCCCAAATTCACCAATAAATTCAATTCACTATATCTTTTCTTCACTGTTATAATATGGCGTTTCAATTTCAACCAAAATCCATCGCCGAGATTACCGAAAGCATGAATGCAGTTTCCATTACGGTTAGGGTTATGCGAAAGTGGTGCCGAATGAAGAAGCAGCCAAACAGCGTCAACAAGATCAATGCCAAATCTAACGATATAATATTTGGCATCGAGTTTATTTTCGTTGACAGCTCGGTGAGAATATCATACAAAACGTTATCGTTGTTGATCTAAATTTTTTGATGTTAAAATTTGAACGTTATCGTTATTGATCTCAATTTTGTTGATGTTCAGGGAGCAACGATTCAAGGGACAGTCAGACAAAAATTGGTCAAGCTATACAATTCGGGTTTCAAAGAGGGTGAAATCTATACAATTTCTAAATTTTCAACTTCATCAAATGTTTCCGAAGAAAAAGCGACCTCTCACAAGTGCCGTATTTGGTTCGAATACAGCACAAAAGTGATGAAGATGCATCCTGACCCGAACATTCCTTTATGTGTGTACAACTTTGTCGAATTCGAGGATATACTACACGGCAACGTTGACGCCAATGTATATTTCGGTGAGTACATATATAATAGATCTTCAAATAATGAAACATTTACGGTTTTTATTGTTTATCATATGTACAGTTCTGACTATTGTTTACCACATAGATGTGATAGGCAAGTTTGTTGAGTATCAAGCAATTCAGAAATCTGCAAAAGGCTTTCACTGGACAACTATCACCCTCGAAAATGCACAGTAAGAATCCTACTTTTATCTACTTATGTTCTACAATAAGAGATATATATCTTACTCCGTTTTACATGTTCATGTAGGAAAGAGCAGCTATGTTGTTCCATCTTTGGAGAATTCATAACAGACATTGTTCGTATTGTTAACATCTACCTTGACAAACCTAGACCCGTGTTAGTGTTGCGACACGTCAAGAGGAATGAATGGAGAGGTATGTTTAACCCTTCAGTTTTACATCACATTCATACTGTTATTTTACTCTAACACAGGCTACTATTATCTCATTTGCAAAGACAAAATCAGCATTGTTACAAGAGATGCAACATTGATCATTGTTAACCCAGACATGGAAGAGGTTGACCGTTTCAACAGCATGTAAGTTTAATGTACGACAGATTCGACGTGAAAGAACATGTTATCATGCCTCCAAAATTACTGACACTACAACGTTTCTTTATTAGGTAGACTCCTAGCAAGAGCCCAGATCGATGGAAGTTACGCTACCCACCGACCTTGACTCCCGAATCAGCAAGCATACTAAATGGAAGTAAATGTGCTTTTTTGAAAGAGATTAAGAGTAGTGAGAAGGTACAGTAACCTATTTCAGCACTACTTCATTCCGTCCCAATACTGTAAACAACTAACTAATTTCACTACCATTCAATTCTATGGTTAAAAGGCTGGAGTCTTCGTAGCCTTAGCGATGTTTTATGAAATGGACACATCGAAGGAGTGGTGCTACAATTCATGTGAAGAATGCAGATCCAAGATCATATTAAGTGACAACAACATGTGGTACTGCAAGAAAGAGATGTGCAAGCAATACAACAGCGCTAAGCGCGAGCCCAAAATCAGGTCACCACTAATCAT
This sequence comes from Agrostemma githago, assembly GCA_958450325.1. NCBI lineage: Eukaryota > Viridiplantae > Streptophyta > Magnoliopsida > Caryophyllales > Caryophyllaceae > Agrostemma > Agrostemma githago. The sequence continues at coordinate 70,647,386 of OY288247.1, read as the reverse complement.
TTGTCAATTCCCCCAATTCAAGCGAATACAGTACAGTAACAATATGGTTTGCCCTTAGCAGATTCCAGGCAAAGTTTATGATTATGGATGATGCATGTGAGTTTGCTGAAATCATAATATGGGATGAAGATATGACAAAGCTACTGTCAAAGTCAGCGGCAGAAATATTAAAAGAGCAGGAGGTAATTTTTGGGTGCTTTCAGTTTTTGGTCAGTTTTATTTATTTTAAGAGATTGTTGCACTAATCTTACCCTATAATTTGTAGGATGCTAGGCCAGGAGGTCCCCCACCATCAAATTTTAGAGCGCTAATAGACAAGGAATATCTTTTCAAACTGCGAGTAACACAAGCATTTAACATTCAAAAAAACTCCCATTGCTACACTGTCACAGGCATGTCAGACAACGAGACCGAGATCAATGAGTGGAGAGAGGTTATGAAGTTAAGTGAGGTAAAAACTATTTAGGATTCAGTCAATTGTTATTGGCACTGTTATTCACGAGTGCCTAATTGCACTACCTCCAATCGGCAACGCCTTAGGTTTCATCCAACTCTACGGTTGTCAAAGATCTGCAAATTACTGTCATCATTGAACCGGGTTCAGGAACGAGTAGGGTTCACTTGCCACTCGAGGTATGGACTAAAATACTCCTGCTGCCTCCTATAGGAACTACTATTTCCATATAGTACACTAGGTAACTACACCTGTGTGCTATGTTATGTAGAATGCTAATGAGTCAGCAGAAGGTAGTGCACAGCAGAATGCTAACAACAGAGAGGTATGAGTTTAGAAAATCAAGACACCTTCACTCCCATCTACCAAACTTACGTACTACCTCACACAGATATTCCCTCAAATTTCCTAACCATATTCTCTACACAGATCACGGAGACAACTACAGCTGAAAATATCATAGAGGAAGATGCAGCTAATCAGGTAGACATTCTGTGTACGTAATCAGTAGGCTGCCTAAGCATTGAGACAGCTATGGATTACATTGTCAGTTAATTTGCATTGGATGACGACTAACATATTCCACAATGCTATTTAAACCAGGTTCTTCGAAGTGTTAGTTCGATGACTGGGGAGCCATCCGAAACCAACGAGCCAGTGCCAAGGTTAAGGAAGTGTTGTCACGGGAACTAAGTACTAACTAATGACATCTACTATTTCATGCTCAGATTATTTAGTTTTAACATATTGTTTCATGTTTTGATTGGGCCTAAAGGATTATATTTTATTTATGTTTACTTATAATTTGTTTTTACTTGGAATTCTTTAATCAGAAATTAGGTGTTTTATTTATTACTATCATGCAAACAGATAATCTCTCAAGCAATTGTTTTCAACATAACACCGGAGTGCTGACGTAAAACTCCGCTATTTTGCACTGATAGAGGTGTCGCTTCAATTAGACTCAGGAAATATTAAGTCTACCCATTTATTCTAAGAGCATCTTACTCTTTCACTAGGGCTTTAGTGATAGAATTGACACTTCAATTAGACTGGTAGACTTTTTCCCTCATATATCTAAGAGCATCTTCCTCTTCAGCAGAAACTTTAGTGGAGGAAAAAGCCTCACCCCTGATGCCACTGTTGACTTACAACTACTGCACATCATCGAGATTTTGTTGCAACCACTTAACCTCTCAGGCAATTGTTTTCAACATGATGTCTGAGTGCCAGCGCACAAGCTCCACTACAGTTCAATGATAGTGGTGTCGCTTCAATTAGACCAATAAGGTTTTGTAGTCTGCCCATTTGTTCTGAGAGCATATTACTCATTCACTAAGGTTTATTGAATGAGTTAACACTTCAATCAGAATGGACAGCCTTCTGTTCCCTCATGTGACTAAGAGCGTCTTCCTCTTAATCGAACATATAACTAAGAGCATCTTCCACTTAATCACAGAGATTTGTGGAGATGTAGGCTGCACTCGAGGCATCCCAGTTGATTCACGACTATTGCGCATCACCGAGGTCTTAAGGCCACATTGCACCCCACCGCTTTTAACACATTTCAACTACGGAGCCGTTACAACTTAGCATGACCTACAAGTGACTGGGGACGCGATGGGTGTACAATTTTTTGACAACAAGGAGAAAAAAACATGTAAACCATTGCTATCAAAAGTCGAAAACAGTTTGCACCCAGTACTGTAGGGAACTCTCATCACTTATATGCGTGTGTCAACCCTGCACATCAAAATTCACAAGTGTGAGTTATAAGTTGATCCATATAATAAGAGGGTGTACATACATGTTATATATGAGGTTTATTTAAAAAACAAACAATCAAACCGAATTTAAACATTCCAACGCATTTGAGCATAGAGTGTATGAAATTGACATATCAGATGAGAAAAAGACCTACTTTACCACTGTACACTTATTTATTGAACCAATAATTTAAAATTATTGTCAGTATCGGAGCACAATTATAACATATTCATATGAATATCTAATTTTACGTTGCGTATTCCAATTGTGCGCTACTTTATCACAATAGTTTCAGGTTATTGTACACTTATTTATTGATCCAACTATTTAAATTCTGTTATTAGTTCTGGAATTCAATTAGAACATATTTATATGGATATCTTATTTTACGTTGCATACTCCAATTGTATGTTACGTTATTTAATAGAACCCTTCATTACTAATCTTCTTTACACACTAACGTTATTTTCAGTTATATTAATTGAAATTTTGGGCAACTAATATTCACGTAGTCGTGGTATTCTTTATGGTAATGGTAATCTTGAAGGTAATGGCTTTTACGTTACAGTTGAGTTGCATAACATAGTGGAATCAATGTAAAGCCAAAAATGAATAGTAAGCACAAGATCACAGCATAGTTATACCCAACTTTGTAGCACAAAATTACATAAAATTACACCACAATTTTGTAGCACAAAATTACATAAATTTTGAAGATAAAATCAACAATAAGCAGAAAAGTAAAGCATAATTATAACCAAAAAAGAAATAGTAGGAATTTACTTATCTTTTAACTGCATAAACACGTCATATTTTCAACTCCCCACTTCCGTCGTGTGTCAATGCAGTTTAGTTCCAACTACCCTATCTCTCATGTCCATTGCAACTCTCCATGTCATCAAATATATATATATATATATATATATATAATGTTAGTATCTAAAAACAATCAGGGCACAACAAAAGTCACAAAACATTCTGCCCATCTGAAAAGGAAACAAATTCAATGTCTTCACTAACAGATCAAAACTCTTTGAGTGCTTCTAATCAGCGTCCTTTCATACTGAATAACATTTCAGAATTGATAGCACTTCACAAGGTAAGATATTGAACTTATCTTTTCGTCTATTTAATATATACTATCTTTTTCTTCTAATGAATTTTTAATTTTTAAGCCTGGCAAGTATTCGATTCTTGCAAAACTCAAGGACGTTGACACTACAAAAAAATGGTACTGCAACAAATGCAAGAGCTGTGCAGATACAATTGGAATGAAGCAAGATAATTTATGGCATTGTATAAATGACATCTGCCCAAAACTTGACATTGGTGTCGAGGAACGAGATATAATGTCGGTAGCAAAGGCAACTTTGATTTTTTGAAGATAGAATTTTAAATGAGCAGTTATTATTATTATTTTTTATTTTAAATATGATGTTACTTTCTTAGTGGAGGATCAGAACGGTGATCAAATTAACATGACTACCAATAATGCACAAATGGAAGATGAAACAGGATACAATGCATCTGAGTCCATGGAAATGTGTCAGCAGGTATAATTATCCTAAAAAACACCATTATAGATCGGTAGGGCATCTATTATGATTTCTTTACGTATTGTATTTAATAATTTAAGTTGAACATTGTTAACTATAGATTGATTCAAAGGAAAACACAATCACAATAAAGACAATGTTGGGCAAGGAATTTATCATAGATTTGGAAGTGTGTCGCTACTTTAATGTTGTGGTTGATACAAGATGCTACTCTGTGATTGATCTATGTTCAAACATAGACGTGATTCGAAGAAGAAAAGCTTATTTGTGGCCAATGCAGGTATAATAATAAGGAAATAAGTCATGAGATTAGTTTAACCATGTGTTTAAGTATGTTGTAATGTTAAGTCTTTCATGTATACCAGGACTCAAGTTCAGTAACTACATTGTCCGAGGTGGTTGATTCTAACTCTGACAGAATTGATGAGAAGACACCCATGAGCAAACAGCCACGCAAAAGACTATCTTCGTCCATGTGTGATATAAGTGTGTCAAGATCAGAATCATCGGATGATGAATCCACAGTCAAGGGAGGGTTTAAAAAACAGAAGAAGTGAAGATTGGTTGCAGTAATCATTTTGCTTATGTATTTGTCTCATTTGTTAGTTTAAACTGACTTATTTAGTGTCTTTTCAATTAATTCTCTCATGTTTTTCAATTAGTTGAACAATATTATGCTATTTTTTAAAATTTAACAGTTTGTATTCCCTGATTCATTTAGTTCCTCAAATGTCATGCATATATTTTACATATTCAAGTTTAAGACACTCTAGGCATGTAAACGTAATCTTATATCAGTTCCACAATTGTCGAATATAATTGTGTGATAAATCTTACTTCATAAATAATAATTTTATAAGGTGTAATATTCACATTGGTTAACTGAACTGATTTATAAAGTGTTAACATGTAGCCTCCACTAAAACTATTAGCTAAGTCACTTTTAAAATCCTTTTCGATATTTTAATACCATGACAACTACCCAAATTGTAGTTTATTTGACATAATTTCTGAAATTATTGTGTAAAAACAATCACTATTATTCAAGTAGTGCCCCTCAGGCAACTTATTTTCAGCATGGTACTTTATTCATTGCGTAAACACTCCTAAGATTCAACTATATACAGAAGACACTTCAATTAGGTAGACGGGCAAACAATCAAAGTATGTCTGATCCTAAGAGTGAATTACTCTCAAAGTTGAAGTTAAGGAGTTATCACTACAATTTGGTCGACAAACTACTGATACTCCCATTCTTTTAGCCCTACTATTTGTTGAAAATATGATTCTCATACGTTGAACAATAGTAGGGATTAAAAGAATGGGGGAAGTGTATTATGCCCATTCATTCTAAGAGTGTAAATTTGCAGTCCAGGACCTCAGTAGGTAAATAAGCTGTGTTCATGCTTCATACTTGAGTTATAGTTGCTCATCATTGAGGCTTTTACACACCATTACACTTTGAGATGAATATAATATGGCTCAACATGTTTATGTGAAGATCAGATGTTCCCGTGTATATACATGAGATTTTATTAGCTTGGTTACCAGCAATGCACATCGACACTGTCAGTTTCTTTCTCAATCAAGTATATCAAAATTGTTTTTTAATGATAAATTATATCTCCATCAAGATAGGTTAGTAATCCACTCCTTCTAGAGTTCTACTAATATTTAATAAGTCAGCCCCATGAAGACAGTTATTAGCTGTTTTCTCTCAACACTACCCACTATCTTCTTAACCAAGTGTAACTTCTCCTGCTAAACTACCCACAACTAGCATGATAGTCTAGACTTCTATTAATGCTAGACCACTATAAATACATAAGGAATACAATTTTTTTTTGTGCACTACCAAATTTGAAGAATAGTAAACAGAAAAAATGGCAGAATTAGAAATCAGCAAACCAAAGTTCTGTACTTTTGATAAGTTGCAGCCATCACGATTTGAATTTTACTTTGAGGCTAGAGTTGTGCGTGTTTGGAAAGCAGAAGAAGATCTATTCGATAGGTTCAATCAGGCCAACAACTCAATTGAGGTCTTAATGGTAGACATAAAAGTAAGTGTTGTATATTAGTTATTCAATTAGATTCTTTTTTTACAATATTATTAGGCTAACAGTATGCAACATGGGTAAATTTAGGGTGATACAATGAAAGCAAGAATAGTGCATGACTTGAAATCAAAATTTGGGGGAAAGGTAAAGGAAGGGCAGATCTACAGAATTAGTAGATTTCACTTTGAAAACAATTTTACATGTGAGGCTGCCACCAATAAAGATTGGCGTATAAGGTTTATTTCATCTACTATTGTTCAAGAAATAGAAATTGCAACCATGCCAACATTTGGTTTCAATTTTGTGGATTTTGGAGACGTAAATGACAACAGCCTCAAGGGGAGATCCTTGATAGGTAAATTTAGTACTTTTAGAAGAAGTTATAACTTGACCATCTATTTCATATTATTACTAACAAAGATATGTATGCAGATGTAATTGGCCAGGTGGAGAAGTATAGTGTTCTCCTTAAAAATAGGATTTTTGATTGTACTACTCTTGAACTACAAGATTTGAAGTATTTCTAAACATGTTTACCATTTTCAACTTCTGAACACCAATTCAAAATGTTTATTAAATGTTTTTAAATGACCTTAGGGGAACAGCTTTGCCAGTATGGATATGGGGAGAAATTGGAAATGAGCTCAGGTCAATTGCAACTGACGATAGATTCTTAGTACAGAAGCCCATAATTGTACTCCAGTGTCTGCAGAGAGCCCCATACTTAGGTGTGATTTATATATTATTTGTGCATATTTGAAACATACTCTAAAAAACCTAACTACTCATCATGTGTAATAGGAGAGATGAGGGTATCATCAACTGAAGCAACGAAAATACATATCATGCCGGACATACCACAAGTGAATGAATTCATTTCAAGGTCAGCCAAATAACATAAAGTGGCTTAAATTTTATTTATTTTATTACTAACAGGTGATGATGAGTGTATTTTAACACAGGCACATAGATCAAAGGGTTTTTATAAGGGATATTATGGCTGCAAATTGGAAGATGGTTGATGTGCAGAATAGTGAAGTCAGGAACTTGGGCAGAAAAAGGACAAGGGCTGAATTTACCGATGAGACTACCGATGAAGATGTTGAAGTCCTTGAAATATAAAGAAGAAGATGTCATGCATGTTCATTTTTATGTTAATTGATGCTCTGAAAGACTAATTTTTTCCCGTCCTTATGTTTTTTTTGTTTGACCTGTGTGGTGAACTATTTTTAATTATTTAATGTTGCTTAAAGTTTTTTTATTTTATCTTTTGGAAGCGACACATTATGTTGTTAAGTGTGTGTGTTTGTGTGTGTGTATATATATATATATAAATAAATATGTGTATATATGTTTACTGTATATGCAGGAGCAGAAGAACATGAAAGCATAGTACATCCTTTGGTTGCAGCAACTTAATGACTGCATTAACAATCCATTACAGGATTTTTGGCTGTGGTACTTCTTATATACAAATTGAGCAACTGTTGTGTATTAGTAGTGCATAAGCACTGCCAGATTCCCTAATAACACTACGCAGCACAGAGGTTCAGAGCGTACACATAACACGCTTCAATTAGATAGAAACACATCATATTAGTCTTTCCAATTCTAAGAGTGAATTACTCCTAAACTAAAAGTTATAGAGTTATCACTACAATTAGGTGGATAAACTATTGTACCTCCCATTCTCCAACACCAACTATTTGTTCATACACAATTCATGTATATAGAACATATAGTTGGTGTGAAGAGAATGGGAGGTAATATATTGTGTCTACTTATTCTAAGAGCATGCGTATGCAGTTCAGAATCTCTATGGATATGTAGAGTGTATTATTTACTAGCAGTTTATTTACCGGTGTTGCTTATTGTGGTTGTATTTGCTTTGAGCACTACTGCAATCCAATCAGCATGAGTTATGAATCCATCTCTACGCACCATAAAGATTCAGAGCATACACATACGACGCTTCAATTAGATAGATGGACAGCTTATTAGTCTGTCCACTCTAAGAGTGAATTACTCTTAAACTATAAGGTTTAGAGTTATCACTACAATTAGGTGGATAAACTATTGCACCTCCCACTCTTGGACCCCAACTATTTGTGCATATACAATTCATGTATACAGAACATATAGTTGGGGTCAAGAGAACGGGAGGTACTATATCGCGTCTATTTATTCTAAGAGCATACGTATGCAATCCAGAATCTCCATGGATATGTAGCCTGTATTCTTTAGTTGCTGTCGATTTATGGTTGTCGGTTATCATTGATGTATTTACTTTGAGCACTATTCTCATGTAATGAAGATAATATGTCTTAATATGACTGTGTGAAGATTACTTAATTAGATATTTAGATGTATTTTATTAGTTTATTTATACAGTAAATGTCACTTATAAATATTAGTAGAACTACCTTATTTAAAGTAAGAATGATAGTCTCACACCTACGATTGTGTCGATTTTTGTTTGTATAGAACTCTAATACGAATACAATTTTAATATTTATGGAAAAGATAACAGACTCAATAATTAACAACTAAGAAATAATCACACATAATTAGTGTTAGTTGCAGGTAGAGTTTTGTATAACTTCTAGCAGGTACTTAAAATATAGTTAAACATCCAAGCAAAGACTAAGTTTACTTTAATTTAATTGATGTATGATTTGGTTTAACTGACTCAATTTATCAAAATATCTCCCCACTAACAGCAGTTGAAATGGAGTGTTAAGAGTAAGTTATCAACATCCTTTTTAAATTCCTCATTAAATCATTGCTCAAGGCAATAATATCACAATCATTCAATGTCTTCAATCTACCCAAATGTCAATTAGTTCATACTGAAAGCTTCTTCAATTAACCAAAAAAAATATTGTTATATCGTGCTATTATAAAATCTTTGATGGATAATAGAAGTTCAGCAAGAAACAGCAGCAGAAGCACAAGGGATGGTACAAATCGCTGCAGGATAGAACGTATGTCTTGCTCTATTTCATATGATTTTCATCTTATTTTTGTAAAAACATGTTTTTTTCTCTACTATTTTCTGAGGAATATATAGTGTCATATCTAGAGTACATTACAATTATAATCTGCAAATCCAAATTATTTGACACAAAAACATGGAAAAGGTAAATGAGTCTTTGTATTCTGTACATGTCTATCATTTGAGTGTTTTAAAAAAAATTATAGGTGATTACTACTTTGTTTATTTCTCTATCAAGAATTATTACCTTTTTACTGTTATTTAGAGTTTTTTGACAAAATAGAAATACAATTCACATTTTCTGGAGGTTAAATTTCCCAAATCTGCCAAAATAGAATTACTTAGATCCTGTTTATGTGTTAACCCAAGTGTTAAATTTTTGGTCCATTTCAGATCCAAATCTACCCAAATCTGTCTAATTTTCCGTCTTCTATTTAGCCTAAGTGTTAAATTACTAAGTGATATTATGCATTTCTGCCAGTGACTTAGAAGTTAATTTATTTAAACGCAATATAGAATCTAATATTTTGTTAAGAAAACTGGGTTACTGAATTTTAACAGCTTACATTATAATTTGTAATAATCGGTTTACATTTTTAAAAACACATTGTTCCTTTTTGCTCTGTTTTAACTCAGATTTGGGAATAAACACATCATTTAGAATTTAAGTGTATGAAATTTACAGACTGTTAGAAATTTCAGAACTAACTATTTCTTTTTACTGTGCATGCTATTAGGAACAAACATAGGAATTACAATGACAGTTTTCATGCCATTTTGTGCCTAATAATTTGTCATATATATTCGTTAGCATACAGACTTGCTACACAGATCATTTTTTGGTGATAAAAACATAAGTCTAGATCATGAAATCTATGGATTTTCAGCATGCTACACTTCAAATTACAACATCTAATAATTTCTTGAAACATGCATGCAATTGGGTACAATAAAAGTTAATATCACAATTTACATAAAAAATAAAAGGTGAGATTTAGTAACAAACATAGTAGGATGGAAAAAAAAGGACTCCATTTTTTTAGGTTAGATTTCTGAATAGACACACAACACATAATTATAATATGTGAAAAATTTGAGAATGTTATAAATTATAGATCTTACTTTTCGTTTTTACTATGCATGCAAATTTTAAAAATATAGCAGATATTAGAGATGTAGGGAAGTGAGAACAAATTTTCATAAACCCCCAATATTCATAAAAAAATATTACCTTCAATTAGAGGCGGTGTTTCATCTTTAAAAAAATAGATTAATAACAGCAGGTCAGGAGCCGTAAACCCTCATTTTTGTGTATAGTCTATATATTCTTTACAGATTTGCAAATAAGACACAGTAATCTGCACAATACAGGAGAAACATATAAGTGATGAGCACATTCATAAAGCGAAGATTTCGAAATTTAACAATAAAAACCCAAAAAAAATAAGGAGGGGGAGGCTCACCATTGTTCATGTACAGAAAAACCTCGATTTAAGATAAGATCCATGCATGCAAAGAATGTGCAAGACAGAACAGTAAATGGATCAATAATGAGAAAATATCTATATAATCAAGATTGCAGAAGACAAAAAAAAACAAAAAAGGAAAGAGCTCACCATTTTCGTGTACAGCTATGTAGATCTGGAATTCCATTCCGGATAGGAGGGACGCATGCAAAAAACGTAGATCACAGGAAAAAAATTTAATTGATGAGGAAATTAAACAAGAAAAACACGAAAAAATAAGGAGGGGGGAGGCTTACCGTTGTTCGTGTACAGAAAATGTAATCTGGACCTCGATTTCAGACATGCATGCAAAGAATGTGCAACACAGAACAGTACACGGATCAATAATGAGAAAATATCCACATAATCAAGATTACAGAAGAAAAAAAATCAAAAAAAGGAAAGAGCTCACCATTTTCGGGTAGAGCTATGTAGATCTGGAATCTTATTCCGGATAGGAGGTATGCATGCAAGAATCGTAGATCACAGAAAAAAATGAATTGATGAGGAAAACTGACAAATTCAAGATTTCAGAATTATTAAAAGAAGTCACGATTTTTCCGAGCACATGAAGTAGATCTGGAATGTGGATGACAAAACTCGAGCATTTTCCTAATCAAGCAGTATAAATGTCGATCAATCTAGAAACAGCATACAACTTTGGATGAAAAATGGTCGAATTAGTGAGGATTAGAGAGTCAGTGAGTAAAAATTGAGTGAAGACTGAGACTGAGAGTGAAATTAGGGATAGGGTTAGGGTTGATAGTGAGTCGGGTGGGATTAGGGTTTTTAGGGGGAGAATTCAGGGGGACAAGGTATTTATATGGGTGGGTGGTTAGGGCTAAGGTTGGGTCGAGGTTTTATCTGGGCCAAAGTTTCGCTGGGCTTCAAATCTGGTAGCAACTTTTATTTTTTGTCATTTGGGCCGGTGTATGACTTTGGAAACCGACTTTTGATATCTAGGTTAAGTTTGGGCTACGATTTTGTTTGTGTCCGACTTGAAGTTCAATTTAGTAGGCGCTATGGGTTTGGTCCAGTTCCAATACTGTACTCATATTTTGGACCAAATTTGATAGAGTCGGATTTTTCTCTCCAGATTTGTTAGGTTGTTCACATTAATTGGGCCTTCGTTCTTGCTTCGTGCGAACATTTTGATTGAACTTAAATTTCTATCGTGTTGTTTCTGAGTTTAAGTTGATTTGGTCGAACTTCGGTTGTGTTAGTGTCACATATTAGTCATTCTTATGGACTTATATGATTATTTTGTTTCCTCTATTATTGATTACATTAGTAGTAAAACTAATAATAAAAAGTAATCACATGATCACATATTATAGGACTGGGATTATGACTATGTCATATCCCATGTTGTATAGTCTTGAGGTTTGGGTTGACCTGAACTCGACTCATTGACCTGTTTCATCAGGTTTACCCTTCCGATTTAGTTAGTTCATGAGAAATGTTTTGTTTTCCCGTTTTGTTTTGTTTTTAGTACTAACGTTTTGTGTTGGTTTACTACAATTCTTTTTTTAAAAATATTTAGTCAACCTTATGTACCCACATTTGATACACATATTTTGTTTGATAATATGTTCTGTTCAGTGACGTTCACTTTATGAATTTCATATTGTTATTAAGGTGGGGAGAGCAGTGGATTTGCAGATGAAAATGTTGCACCAAATCAGCAGCATGTTATAGGAATCCATGATCCTTTAAGAGATACTACTGACGGTACCTCATACCTGCCTCTTACACAGATATATGCCTGTGTATTTTTGCATGCCTCTGCAGCTAAACTCAACATGAAATTGGTATTATTCTTCAGGTGTTGAAAGCAGCAGCTTTGCTAATGAAAATGTTGACTCAGATCAACAGCTTGTGCTGACCGTTTGTACTCCCCTAAGTGATATTACCAATGGTACCTCTCACTCGCCTTTCTTTTTCTATACTCATGCTTACATGTGTGTGTGTCTCCATGTGTCTATGTTGGTATATATGTGTATGTGTGTATATACACGTAATTGTTAGTTTTCGGACCCATTATTTTTAATACATTTTAATGCTTCGTCTTCTTATTAGGTACTCGGGTCCATCGACCTACACGACGACTTGCCTCACGTCGTCGCCGTGACTTGCCCCATTGTCCTTCAACTCCTACTTCTTTTAGTGCGACCCCTTCTTCTGTTATTTCATTTGAACCTGTCATTCTTTCACCGGTGCAACAGGCGGCAAAACTTAAAAGGGCCCGTAGAAAAGAACTCACTGCAGAAAAAAGAAAAAGATCAAACTACTCGGTTCTTCGTTCTCGACCAGGTGATTTACGTGTGTATTTTGATGACAGCTTTAATTTGTTCTACAATGACACTTTCATTTCGTTTGGTGCGTTATATTAGTTGTCATTCTTAAGGTTTTGCTCTGTGTTTAAGATAATGGTGCCTTTGAACAAAATATATCCACAATATGTTCACCTCTTACAGATTGTGACGATTCGGACGACTCACTTACTACTAACCCAACACCAAGTTTGCGTTCTGGGTTCAATGAGGCCAGTACTTCATCAACTCCACATATTAATCCTTCTTCTGATAGTATGTTCCTTGAAAACGCTTCCGGACATCACCAATTTGAAGAAGGACTACCCAACAATGCCACCGGTGGAGTTCTAGATATTCGTGCAGGTTTCCCTTACCCCTTTCTTGAACTTAACGGTTCTATGTAAGCTTATTAGATCCTGTTTACATGCATGTTTTATATTCCAGTATTGTTATAATTGTTTTCATAAACTACTGCTGCAGGTTCAATTTATTGGGATATTGGCGACCCGGAATATGAATGCCAGATGTGCAAAGCCCAAATGTGGTATGAGGAAAGAATTGGTAAAGGAAAAGGCACGACAAATCCAAGATTTTCTTTGTGCTGCTCGGATGGGAAGGTAGTTTTGCCGTATCTAATCCAACCACTTGCACTGTTAAAATCACTTTTGACAAGACAACATCGTCTAAGTTCTACATTTATTAGCAATATCCGCGGCTATAATTGTGGGTATGCTTGGTCATCCACTGGTGGCATTATTGATAAAACAATCAACGTTGGTCGAGGTCCATACACGTTTAGGATGGGAGGGCAGAATGTCCATCGAATTGGCAGTTTGTTACCTCCTGATGGATCTATTCCAAAGTTTTGCCAGTTGTATATCTATGATACGGAGGAGGTTAATAACCGAATAAATGCCGTAACGTAAGTACCCTCTGCATGCTTATTTTGTGTATTTGATTTCTCATACTAACCTGTTCATGATGTTTACTTCCTCTGTACATCTTCTTTTTAAATAAGCAGTGGTGGCGGCCGTAGTAGATTCAACGAGGAACTTATGTTGTTATTGAAGGAGATGATTGACGAACATAACCCTCTTGCAAAGACATTCCGGATGGCCAGGGACAGATTGTCATCAGACGTAGAAGGGGAAGTTAGTATTAGACTGATTGCCCGAAGATGCACTGATGGGAGAACTTATAACCGTCCAACTGCTTCAGAAGTTGCTGATGTGGTTGAAGGTGACATAGGCCCCAATATGGAACATCGGGACATTATTGTACAAAACTCATGTGGACAATTGCAACGCATTTCCGAGTTACACCCGTCATATCTTGCCCTACAGTATCCTATTTTGCTCCCGTATGGTGAGGATGGATTCCGCCTACATATCCCTCACAGTGAAGCATCTCTTGGTATAAGCAATAGCCTTAAGCCGCACGAGGAGCTCACTTTACGTGAGTTCTTTGCCTTTCGATTTCAAGATAGGCCAATGGAAATTGAGTTCCCTACGTGGTCACAATCTTGCAACTTATTCCAACAGATTTGCGTTGATGGATACATGATGGTTGAGTCTCAGAGATTGTCATTCTTACGATTCAACCAAGATTTACTGAGGGTTGACAAGTACAAAAATGTTGTTGATGCAGTTGAAGAGGGTAATGTTGATCCATCGTCGACTGGTAGTCGCTATATTGTACCATCCTCTTACACATCTGGCGATGCTTATATGAGGTCAAAGTATCTGGACAATATGGCTATTTGTAGGTGGTGTGGGTACCCAGATCTGTTTATTACCTTTACCTGTAATCCTAAATGGCCAGAGGTTACACGCTTTGTCAGCAGAAGGGGTCTTCGCTCTGAAGACCGTCCAGATATTTTGACGCGAATTTTTCAGGTGAAACTATATGAGTTGATACAGGACTTGAAAGTTCGCGAAATCTTTGGGAGGACTAAAGCAGGTATGCATTTATGTTTTTCCCCAATCCTATCTTAATTTGTCCTTACCTTTTATCTTTCTTTTGTACCAATTTACTAAATTTAAATTGTTTGCAGTTGTGTACACAGTCGAATTCCAAAAGAGAGGACTCCCCCATGCACACATCCTGCTCTTCCTCCATCGAGATGATAAGTTCCCGGAGGTAGCAGACGTAGATAGGATTATTTCGGCCGAGATTCCCGACGAAAGCCAGGATCCCATACTGTTCGCCGCAGTATCAGAGTTGATGATCCATGGTCCTTGCGGTGTAGCAAATCCTCAATCACCATGCATGTTAGATGGTGCATGCATTCGGAAGTTTCCGAAGCGATTCAACCCCAGGACCACAGTTGACAAGAATGGTTTCCCTATTTACCAGAGAAGGGATAATGGACGAACAATTCTCAAGAACGGCGTGCCCATTGATAATCGGTACGTTGTTCCCTACAATCCCTACCTTATGAATAAGTATCATGCTCACATAAATGTGGAGTGGTGTAACCAAGCTAGGTCAATTAAATATTTGTTCAAGTACATCAATAAGGGGCCTGATCGTGTTACAGTGGAATCGTCTCATAGTCGTCGCAGTAACCAAAATAATGTCGACCAGATTCAGAAGTTGTACGATTGTCGATATTTGTCTGCATGTGAAGCTGTTTGGAGGATTTTTGCCTTTGACATCCATTATAGGACTCCTGGTGTTGAAAAACTTCAGTTTCACCTCTCGGGTGAGCAATCTGTTATCTTCGAAGATGATGACCCAATTGACGAGGTTCTTGATAACCCAAGCATTGCTATGTCAAAATTTGTCGATTGGTTTGCGTTGAATGCTAGGGACCCTGATGCACGTGATCTTCTTTTATCTGAAATTCCTCAAAAATATGTATGGGATAGGACTAAGAAGCAGTGGAAGCGTAGGCAAAAGTTTTTCGCAATTGGTAGATTGCACCACGTTCCCCCAAAATGTGGTGAACTCTACTACATGAGAACGATGTTGAACCATTCTAGGGGAGCAATGTGTTATGAGGACATCCGAACGGTAAACGGTACCTGTTATCGGACTTTTCGAGAAGCATGTTTTGCTCTTCGCTTGATCGGTGATGACGCTGAGTATGTTGATGCAATTACGCAAGCACACTACTGGGAGTCGGGTATTTATCTTCGACATTTGTTTGCATCGTTTCTGTTAACCGGTTCTATGTCCATGCCCCATACCGTGTGGGAGGAAACTTGGGAATTGTTATCCGATGACATCCTCTTTAGGCAACGTAGAGTTTTGTCGAATCCTGGTAAGTTTAGTTTCTCCTTCTGTATTCTTTGTAAATATTTTTTAGAATTCATCTTCATTTTGGTTACTTTTTTGTCATAGACTTAGAGTTGACTGAGGAAGAGATTCATAACTTGGCCTTGCTCGATATTGAGGCTTTGCTACAGAGTAATGGTAGTAGTCTGTCTATGTTTGAAGACATGCCCATTCCTGATTCATCGGTTTTTCCGAGCTTACGTAACACTTTGATTCGAGATGAATTATTGTATGATAGGGATGCTTTGCGTCACGAATTTGAAGTTGCCCTGCCTATGTTAAATACCGACCAGCGGTCTGTGTACGACGAAATTACTAATGCCGTAACATCGCAACGAAGTGTCGTTTTCTTTGTGTATGGCTTCGGGGGTACAGGAAAGACATTTATATGGCGCACGTTATGTGCTGATTTGCGCAGCAAGGGGCAGATTGTGCTTCCTGTTGCGTCCAGTGGAATTGCGGCCACTTTACTTCCCGGAGGCAGGACAGCCCATTCCAGATTCGGCATTCCGATTAATGTTGTTGAGACTTCCACTTGCTCCAACATTAAGCCAGGGTCGGGTTTAACTGAGCTAATAATGAAGACAAGTCTCATTATTTGGGATGAGGCACCCATGATCCATAGGCATGCCTTTGAGGCTCTTGATCGTAGTTTGAGAGATGTTATGCGTGCTGTGAGCCCATGTAATGCGGACCTGCCTTTTGGGGGTAAAATTGTCGTGTTTGGAGGTGACTTCCGACAAATACTTCCAGTTGTTCCTAAAGGAAGTAGGTCTGACATTGTGCATGCAGCTTTATTTTCGTCTTACTTATGGTCGTCGTGCAAGGTAATTTTTCTTCCCTTTTGAATGCTTTCGTTGTTTGTCGTGTCATCTACTTTTTAGTTTGTCTACATTTTTCCTATATGAATCCTTCCTTTTTTTTTACCCCCTATGTTTATAAAGGTACTCAGACTCACCCAGAACATGCGTCTTCAAGTCGGTACCTCTCCTTATGATGAACAAGAGGTACGAGAATTCTCAGATTGGATCCTCAGAGTTGGTGATGGCTTGGAAGGTGGGCGCAATGATGGCGAGGTGGATGTTAAGTTTTCAGATGACATTCTTATCCATAATGTCACCGACCCTATTGCCTCAATTGTGTCCAATACATATCCCAACCTATTGAATCGGTTGTGGACTGATGATTATTTGCAGGAACGAGCGATTTTGGCCCCTACCCATGAATTTGTTGAGTTGATTAACGACTATGTATTATCTCTTCTTGACGGTGTAGAGCAGGTCTATTTAAGCTCTGATGAGGTATGTATGGACGAGATAGTTCCGGGCCAGCCTGATGTGCACTCCACTGAGTTCTTGAACAGCATTAAGTGCTCCGGGATTCCTAACCATGAGTTACGACTGAAAGTTGGTGCTATGGTTATGCTTATAAAGAATATTGATCAATTTCGTGGGTTGTGTAATGGTACGCGCTTAATTGTGACTCACTTGGCGAAACGAGTCATTCGGTGCAAGCTGCTAACGGGCAGCCATGCAAATGATATAGTTTATATCCCGCGTTTGACCCTTTCTCCATCTGACTCAGCCAAGTTCCCTGTTCGGTTTACTCGGCGGCAGTTTCCTGTTTCCATATGCTTTGCCATGACAATCAACAAAAGTCAAGGGCAGTCGTTGTCACACGTTGGTCTATATCTCCCTAAGCCCGTGTTTACACATGGTCAATTATACGTTGCTTTATCGAGAGTCACCAACAAAAAAGGATTGAAAATCCTTATTTTCGATAGCAATCATCGGACTTCTGACACTACCACTAATGTGGTATATCAAGAAGTTTTTCAATATTTGTAATTAGATTTGTATGGTCGCATAAGTTTGTATAGTTGTCTGTTCTTACTATTTTCAGCTTTACACTTGAGTGTATATGTTAGTTTCAACAAACATGTATTACTCCTATTTTTAATCTATTTATATGTTAGTTTTACAATTTAATGTATATGTACTCCCTCCTATTTATTAAGTTCACAAATCATGATTTTTATATCAACTGATTTTCATCATAGTATGTATTCTCATCTACTAAATTTTTTTTCATTTAAATATAATTATCATTTTTAATACAACCGTGCAATTTTGCACGGGCCAAAACCTAGTATGTATATGTGTGTGTGTGTGTGTGTGTGTGTATATATATATATATATATAGAGAGAGAGAGAGAGAGATGAGTTCTCATAAGGTCACCAATTTTTTTAAGTGCATAAGTCCTCATGTTAACCCTTGGATTATAATAAATGAAGGACCAAGATTTGATGTGTAGTGGAGGATGTTCAATGCAAAATAAAAAAAATAAAATAAAATAAAAACCTAGCATTTAAGGAGTTTCTTCTCCCCAATACTAATTGCTTAAATAGAAGAGAAAAAAATGAGTGTATTGATTATGGAATTATCACTATTTTTTTTCATGGCTAATTATGGTCAACCAAAATATGTACTCCACTATATTATTGAGTGATTTGAATGATACAGTAACCCATTATTGTTCAAAGTTATTCAATATTTTGTTAATTTTACTCATTATTATATTAAACTTACTAAATACTCCCTCCGATTACTTGTGTTCTTCCCCTTTCTTTTTGGGGAATAAAATAAGGAGAGAGTAATTATATTAATAGAATATGAAGGGTGGAATGAAAAAGTAAGAGAGAGAAATATTATATTAATTAAATGAGAAAAAGTAGAATGAAAAAGTATGAGAGAAGAATATTATATTAATTAAATGAGAAAAAGTGTGGTGGAAAAGTAGGAGAGAGGAATATTATATTAATTAATGAAGATGATAAAACTTTCCTTAAATGGAAAGAGGGAAGAAAATCAAACTCAGCCCAAAAAGGAAATAGGGAAGAACATAGGTAATCGGAGGGAGTAAGTAATTAAATAAATTACCAAAGTTACACAAAATGTGATTGAAGTTACACAATAAATTATTAAATAAATTAAACACTTTAAGTAATTAAGTTACATATTGTAAAAGTCAATTACATATTGTAAACACTACTTCGTATAATATAACATTTGAATCATTTTGCACTAAATCTACTAAAGTTACTATCATATATGATTAAAGTTACACTAAATCTACTTAGAAGTTACATTATATATCTGATTAAAAATACACTATATTTTTTTGAAATACATCATATTATAACATTTGAATCCTTTTGCACTAAATGTACCTAAAGTTTCATCATATCTGATTAAAGTTACACTAAATCTACCTAGAAGTTACATTATATATCTGATTAAAAATACACCATATTGTTTTGAAGATACATCATATCCGATTATAATTAAACTAAATGTGATTAAAATTACACTATATCCGATTAAAGTTACACGGATATTGGTTGAAGATACATAAAGTGTCACTTGTCTCATCATCTTCCCACATCTTCATCTTCGTCTTCATTTTCACTTCTTCATCCTCATTAAAAATATGCAATTAACAACTGAAAATATAGATATTATTCAACCAAAAAAACAATCGTACAAATCACTTTATTTTAAACTTCAAATATTACAATATAAAATCATTTCAAATAATCTCAACCATCAACTAAAAACACTATATTACAATGTAAATTTTATTTCAAATATCTCACCAATGATTCCAACAAAACCAACTTAAAAAATTATTAAACATTACGAAAAATTAAATCCAACTTAAATTTAAACATTGATCAATGTAAAATACAAACTCATTATTTTTTTAGAAAGAAAAAAATACTAAAAACATACCTTTGATGGAAAAAAACGACATGGAACATAAAAAACAAGAGACCACTTGCTAAAAAGAGAGATGAAATTGGGCAGCAAATGGGTAAAAAGAATGGTGATGTTAATTTAATTAGATGGAGAGATAGAGATAGAAAAGGAGAGAGAGAAATTAAAATAATAGGTGATGATGGGAATGTGGAGTGTTAATGAATAGGGTTAAAATAATGTGGGTAAGAGAATAATGAGGGTGGGAAATCATAGGAGGGTGGGATACGTGAAATTAATGTGGTTTAGAAAAAATAAATATACTCTCAATCTCAG
The DNA here is from genome assembly GCA_958450325.1 of Agrostemma githago. NCBI lineage: Eukaryota > Viridiplantae > Streptophyta > Magnoliopsida > Caryophyllales > Caryophyllaceae > Agrostemma > Agrostemma githago. The sequence continues at coordinate 70,627,366 of OY288247.1, read as the reverse complement.
TGATGGGACTTACTTGATCTCATCTCTCTCTCTTATATATATCTTATTATTAAAAGAGGAAACCATCTAGTCCTACATGGCAGCCTATATACTCTCAATTCTCCCTTCCTAGCACTCTCAGCAATCTCACAAAATAAGTCTTCTAATTCTTACTTATTGGTAAATAGTCCCTCCCAATTTTCCAATCTTATTAACTGATCCTCATTCCCACCAAACATTCTCACTTTCCCAGGAATGAGGATTCAATACCCCAATTCAATCCCTCCCCATAAATTACCTCGGCAATACAAGCCCCGAACAAAGAATCAACCCTTCGATTCTCAACAATTCAATTTCAAAATTATCAATCATCAATCCTCTGCACCGAATTACTATAAAAGATGGAGTCAGATTTCGTGTATGCTATTCAATCTTCACAAATCGTATCATTCATCAATATTTTTCCAAGGTTCAAGCAACCATGTCCTCTGAGAAGTTTGTCACCATATCTGAATTGAAAGATGGCGATATAGGATTGAAAACATCAATGTGAGGGTCATTCATCGCTGGACACGTCCCGCTTTCAAGGACAAGAAGAAGAACGAATCACTCGAGGTTTTGTTGATTGATAATACAATATTTTTCTTAAAATCGTTCTTCTAATTTCTTTGTTCGTTATATTTTTAAATCTAAACTCTAAATTCTGATTATAGTTTTTTAGTTGTTTCTTAAAATCGAGGTTTAGAATTTCTTACAATCTAAATTCTGATTTTAGTTGTTTTGGTTTCTTTTTTATATTTTTCTTATTATTACTGTGTTTGTTTCTTCCCATTCACGGAGTTGGTGTTTTATTTTCTTCTTCGTAGAACCAAATAATTCAAGGTACTGTGCGCAAGCAAGTGCTACTGAAATTTATTGGTAATTCGGTGAAGACTGAACTTTGGTTATAAATTATCGTTTTCTTTTCTTTCAAAATCGTCATACCTCTAAAGATCCTTCCTCTAAACCGACTCTGATGATCCAGAATCTATCACCTACACACGCTTCATACTCGAGTTAGTATGATCACCTGCACTGTGTGGTTGGTGTTTTGCAGGTGGTGGCGTGAGATTTGGATTTCGATGAAGTCCGTTGTCATCCAGCTAGGTGGACAAACAAAATCTACGAAGTAAAAGATTCATGTTCAATTTGATTTTTTTGGCAACTGTTCCATTTGATTAAAGTTCTCATTTTTAGGTAAATTTATGACTTTCCTCATTTTTATTTTTTCCAAAAATTAGGTAGTTTTGATTAAAGTTCTTAGTTTTTTCCTAATTTTTTAATTTGTTGTATTAAATTCTAATGCTACTGATAATTCAAAAAAATACTTTCACCATTATTAATTTTTTTCTAATTTTCACTCCCAAAATTCTTACTTTTAGTTTGACTGAAACTATATTGATTTCAAGTCTACGGAACAATCGCCTCATCACGCATTTGTTTACTCGACGTTGAGAAATGAATCACCGTTTTATCAATCCACCTTTACCATTTTGATTAGTAATTTTAATTTTAAAAATTTTAAATCTTTTCGTGACCAAAATGAACCACAACATAAACCAAAATGAATTGTCCAAATACACTTTTTTTGTGACTCAATACTAATGTTGCAGGATGGTCTGCAATGTGGGCTAATATGAGCAATTTGTTTTAAATTGCAGGATGGTACAATATGATAACTGGACGGAGGTGATTCATCCAATGTTTCCATTGATTGGAAGTGACAAGTTTATAACATTTCCTTTAATCAATGACAAAGGAGGGCCTTGATTAACATTGGAAGTATCTTCTTCTTTATATTAAAAAAGAGTCCAACTCAACCATGTGGCACAATAAGGGTTCAGAGTTAAAAGCCTCTCAAAGCATTTGCCTTTTTCAACAAGGGAAATAGACTATGCAAGTGAAATTTGTTTTTTACAGTACTACGTAGTAAATACGTAATACGAATTACGAGTACATATTAAATCAATTCATCGAGAAATACAAATGGAACCCTTGAAAATAACAAAGGTCTATCTCTTCGGTATAACAAATTCCCGAGATAAGCGATTGATGTTACGAGTAAAATTTAAGTTAACAAGATGTCTATCTCAAGAAAATACGAGTAGTTACGGCTGATGTTTTCCTGATTTTTTTTCTGATTTTTTTTGTTATGTACGATAAGTGATGGAGATAAGCGGAATTCCACACCTTGCAAAACATGAAATCGGGTACGACTTTGAGAAACAAATTACCAAGTGCACCCGTTGGCGAGTCAAAAATTATTCCTGTTATTTTGTTTTCACTTAATAACATAAGTAGCAATTAAAATAAATTAATGTGAAGTTATCTCAATGTAATTTTGTAATGGAATTATTAATAGATTCTCAATACTCTTAATATGAACGTAATAAAAAGTACGGAGTACTACTCTTCTTTGAACTATTGTATCAATAACTTCTTCTTCAAAAAAAAATGTATCAATAACGTTTTAATGAAAGCAAGAAGAAATCGTGAAGTAACATTTAATTTGATTGAAATCGTTTCTATATAAAACAATATACTTCATCTATTTCATTCATTGATATCTTCAATTTTAAAAGTGGAACATTTTATTAAGAAAAACAATAAAATATATAGAAATAGAAAGGTAGTAAAGTAAGTATGGAGTAAAGTAAGTGGCACAACCTAGGTAAAAGAGAGGTGTGATAACTAAATATGAAAGTGGAAGAAAACAAAGAAACCGTTAAAAAAAATGTAGAAGATATCAATAAAACAGAATGGTTATACAATAAATTCTTTAACAAATATATACGGAGTATAATAAATTAAAGTTTACTTTACTTTGGGAGAAATATTAAATTATACTCCATATTAAATTTTTACAAAGTTAATATATCATCCTATAATGAGCAAAATATTTTATCTTGGGTATCTTTACTATTATGTAATTACGTTATGAATCTTATGATGATGGTTGGGACTTGAGAGTAAGTGACGATTGGTCTCGGTGTATGTCCATTATTTTAAATCATTTTATCACATAAGAGATTAGTGAGGACGAAGGTGTTGGTTAAAGGGTCTAAGTGTCGACCTCATTCTATTTGGTTTGACCTATTTTCAAACTACATGTGAGGATGAATATTTTGTTTAAAGAGAAAATAATCGGTTTGACCAATTATCATTATATATACACGTATATTCTACATCTCGCTTCTAAGCCTTACGAAGTACTTATTTGTCGTACAAATTTTCTAACCTACTAATTCGCTTCTAAGTTTGATTTCTTCCATTTTGTCATTCTCTCTAAATACAATTGTAGGAATGATACAGATTAGACACATACCGTACCCTTTATATCAAACGATCGATCCTATATCTAACACTCATTTCGTTACAAATCTAATTTGGTTTGTCAAGTAAAAAAATACATGTCAATATTATAACCACGAAGCAATATAACTTTCTTAGAACAACCCCGTGATTTTATCACGGGGTGTATACTAGTATATATATATATATATAAAGATTCAAATAAGATGAGAGCATTAAAAACATAGATAAACCAATGGATTGATATGAGTATTTTCAATGACTTTGTAAATTGCATAATAGAATTAATGTGCATATGAGGGTTAATGCACCTCTACAGCTCTACTCAATGAGCAGTGTGATTTCCAAGGTACACATCACCTCTACCCAAAGTTGATTTTAGCTTATTTTTTTATTTAATTATTTTGATTTTTTATTTAATTATTTTGAGTTCTTATCTTTAGTGAGATGATGAAGGAGGAATGAGTTTCGAGGGTGAATGACTGATTACCCAACTTTTATTTATTGCACTTCATTAATTGTTAATGTTCATTTGAATTCTACACTTCTAAATACTCATTTGCCCGTGGAGATTGATTGATTTTAATGCTGATCTATTCCTCGGTCTGTTGCGTGAACATTATTAATTGCAGTAATTTCTAACACCATACTTAAACTAATTGAAAATAAAACATGAAAAAAAAAGGAATTATTCTCAAATGGGAGATAAAGAAGGGTGAACATAATGGTTTTTGGTGCAATAAGTGTGCCACATAAGGGTTTTTTGGTGCAATACACATGAAATAAGTGTTATTATAATTATCATCATATTAATATTTACATGAGTATATATGTTAAAATAAAGGTTTGTATTAATTGAATCGTTCACTTGTAACAATACAGCCGGGGTATATATAGTATACCAACATGCAACAACCTAAAATGCAGATCTCATAATAATTATCTTAATCCTAAATTTATTCTTGTAAATATATTATTCTGATAAGAAATATTCTAATATATTGTATATCATTATATCATATATTCTAATATACCGTATATCACGTGATTTCACGGTACTCTATCGTGATACCGTAATACTACGATATCCTCTACCAGTATATAATATTTAAAATAGTTATTAACTTTGATATTATAAACCACAAAAATAATTTTTTTAAAAAATTGTATAGCATTTAATAGTAAAATATTATGAGAATAATATAATTTTTTTACATTTTTTTACTTAAATGCATCATAATGTAATCTCATTATGCATCGTAATGTAATCCCATTTTTTATTTTAAAATTATTCATTCTTAAATGTTGTGGTCTCATTATATTTGATATAGGATTGGTTTTTTACATTTCCCGTGAATTATTTGCTATATTCTTGCTAAGATTTTTGATTGATTATACCAGAAGCCCAATTTTCTAAATGATACTCCCTCCGATTCATTGGATTCGCAACGTATTCCGTTTTTGGCAAATTCATTAGCTTTGCAACATTTCCATTTTAGGCCATATTTTTCTTATGAAATGACTAACCTACCCTTCACTTTTCATTACTATATTCCAAAATATTCAATCTAATATTATTATATTACTTAATCTTACATGACATTACTATTGTGGTCCACCAATTCACTTTTCTTATTTTTTGTCTGAATAGTAAATGTTGCGATTCCAATGAATCGGAGAGAGTAGGTGATTATAAGCTCAATTTTCTAAACACAATTTCTTGTATGAGACGGTCTCACATAGAAAGTAGTTACTTTTATTATTATTATTATATTCCTATTAGTAGGTCTCACGATAAGTTATCGTGAGACGGTCTCACATGAGACTAACTGCTAAATCAATTTTATCAGTTATCTACTTTTAAAGTAATTAAGTCAATGTACGCGTAAACTAATCAACTTATATAAACTACAGTGACAAACAATGATACTCATTTTAGAGTTATCATAGCCCGAACGAAAGATTAAGGCGGAGAAGGTTAACAATAAAACTGTACGAAGTAATAAACGGTGCCCGAAATCCAAATATATGACAGATTCGGAACGTTGAGACTCAAGTCAAACTGAAAAATAAACAAATAGTACTCCGTGAAACATTGCATAATTTAAAATAACAAACGAAAATGAGGCAAAGGAAGGGAAACCCAGATCCCCAAATCTGGGTAAATCAATATCATCAATACATGTTGATCATGAAACAAATCATTCAATCGACTCTACCATGACTTCGAAATCAAGTTTATCGATAAATAACTCTCAAATAATTGCATCAGTTTAGCGTTCTTGCAGAATATGGAATCAGAAGAATCCAAATCAAATTGATTTGGGGGAAAAGGCGTCGAGGAGATCGAAAATGGGTAAAGGTAATAAAGATCTACTATTATTAAGTACATACCTGTCGATTTCAGCTAAAGATTTCAAGCTTTAGTTGTTTTTTGTGGTTCATACTTTGATTTATGATGAATTGGTTATTGTTTTGATCAAAATAATTTACAATGTGATACAGTTTTTCATATCCAATAATCATGTAAATTTTGGCAGTTGTGTTTGAGTTATGATCGTTCATGATAGTTTTCATATTTAACGTACAAATATATAGTTCCTCTTTGACCTCATTATTGTTGTTAATTATAATCTATTTGCACTTTTGTAGTGGTTATGTTCATACTCAATTTTTATATAGTTATAACCAGATGATGTTCAGTTTCATCGATTTATGATGAAGTGGTTATGATGTTCATACTTTGTGATACAGCTTTTCATACCCAAGAAATTAAAGCAGATATGATGTTCATACTTTCATTTATGATGAATTGGTTATTGTACTGTTTTGATCAAAATATTTTACATTGTAATCCATACAATTTTTGTAAGGTTGAAATTCTAGTACTTTGTATACTGTTTATGAAATAAAAATCATTGTTTTTTTAATTGTGATTAATATGATTGCGGTTATAAAATGATTTAGTTAATAGATAAGGCATGTACTATTTGTTGGAAAGGAGAACTATTTTCTAGTGCTGTAATAAAACAACATTGTTCTTTGTTGGAAAAGAGAACTATTATACAACGATTTAGTTAATATATTGATTCTTTGGTGCTTACTTGCGTGGAACAAAGCTACTGATTTTGCATATGAATTGTGACTTGGTAGGAAAATAATTTAAAATGTTTATGTTGATTACCTAGGTATTCTTGATGTATTACCCAAAGTTGTAAGCCGGAGCACACTCATTTTTCATCAATAGTTGCATAATAATGGTTTAATTCTCAGTCAATGTGTCCAGTTCTGCAATGGCTTCATCGAATGTCCTGTGTTAAGATGATACCAATACAATGATTAACTTGCTATGTGAGAACACAACTGAAAGTCTAATATACATGAAGAATATGATATCTCATGCTCATGTGTTTATACCTTCCCGGAGAATCTCGTAAACTGAGAGCAAGACCAAGTGGGATGGGGTGGGTAGAATGCAAGTCCGTATTAGTTGTTGCAGAAGCCGCCTAAAATGAAGATCGAAACATCAAAATAAAAGATTAGAATATATTAAAGCATACACTACTACAAATACGATTAAATAGGACGGTTCTTAACCATCCTATAATAGAAAATGAACCGTCCTTTAGGTCGACGTCCTATTAAATAAAATAGGACGGTTCAAAGAAGGTCAAACCGCGCTATTTAATTGATTACAAATAGGACGGTTGAAGACGGAACCGTCCTATTTAACTCTTTACAAACAGCACAATTTTGCTTATGCGCGCTGTTTAATAGAACTACAAACAGGTCGGTTATTGTTTTGAACCGTGCTATTTGATAAAATTCATAAATAAAAAAAATTATATATATATATATATATTCAAGCACAATAAACCGACCAACATTCATGAATTACAAAATTTCCAAATTTTATACACTACCATTTGACAGAGCAACACGTACAACCAGCATCAGAGACTTTTCCACCCTTTTCGCTACTTTGCTTTACTTTAGATGTGTCCATGGTTCTGTTTTCCTATGCTTTAACTTGAACTTCCTCCCCTTCTTCTTGCTCATAAGAAGCCAAAACAGCGTCCTTCAGTTTTCCAATGCTGCTTTGCTCAAATATTCTACAACTTTCAACTGGGTAACGATGCCGTGACATTATTGCTAAACCTTTATCATCATCTCAGACACAAAAGTAATATATATGCAGAACCGTGAAATATTACATCAGAGAACAAAAGGTACTAGCATTTAAAAACATTTTACTCTTCTTCTTGTTAAGTTGAAGACAGATTATAGAGGTCAGCTTTTACTAATATTAATTTTGTAGGGAGTATCTATTTATTTCCTGTTTATTTATTTCTTCTAATAGCTATTAATCTTAGTGCACAGCTCCACATTACAGATACATTGCTACATTAGAGCTTACAAGTAAGTCACTGCAGCAACAAAAATGCATCCCACTAGAGCAATAAACTTCATGGGAGACAGACAATAGTGTTTTAAGGCAGTTTTTTCATTTTTGCAAATAAGAGCAAGAGAACGTCACAGATTCACAGTCAGGGAAGAAAATGAAGGTATTAAACTACCAACAAAATTGAAAACAAATGAGTACCATAATCAAATGCAAAGAGAGTAACCACAATATAGGTCATTTGATTAAAATACCGGTCTCATCGTCTGAACCACTTCTTCCAATATAAGCATCATAAGATAAGAACTTTTCTTTGGCGGAAGATTCTCAAATCAAAAGTATATGCTACTCCATATTCATATCATCTGCATTTCTTTGTTATCTATCCAAAATAATTAGCCTATTTTATATTATAAAATGAAAGGTGAACTTCTCATGCAATCCATGGAAACATATATATTCACCCCCATTTGATTGATGCTCCTATAGAGGGAATGTTACTAGCCATATGGTATGTAACTATGTATCTCTACATGTAAATTATTTAATTCACAGGTAATAGTAATTCTCATCTTCAAAGCTTAAAGATTACCTAAAAATTAAATAGAGACAATATAAAAGGGATGGAAAGAGTAGAAGTCTACAACCATATACTCAAGTCATGGCAAATAAAAAAAATATGATTGTAAAACAGTAAAAAAGCTAAAACAAAAGGGTGACAAATTAAGAAAGTGGCTTTGAAAATAAATGGCAAAGCCAAACTAGTTCTACTGCCATGATTCCATTTCTTTACTTACTAAAATTTATATGAGACTAGCATAGATTTGACAAGAACCTATTAACCCTATAGTTAATGAGGAATTCAAAAGAACATGTGTACTAACACCGTTCCAAACAAGACTCATCATTTTTGACAGCATGTCAAATATCTTGGTCAAATTCCAACGCAGCTTCAAGATATAAAAATCAAAAGAGAAAGGCAAAGCAAGGGTGCCTTACCTATGAGACCGAAGCAAAGTCAAGACCATGAATTCAGAATCCACAAGAAGAATGTTTCCTTGAGCGTACAGCTCCAATATCACATAATGTGCATGGATACCCAACCCAAATTGGAAAAGAATAATCTGACACCAAGACACCACACATGTCAACCTCCAACTACGAAAAACGAGTATACAATGATAAATTTCAACCAATTCATTAGTAAATCGCATTTACCCTATCGTATCCCAGCTGCCTCACGTCTTCAAGACGCTTAGTATGTATATGGTTCCTCAATTTCAGTGTAAACCCAGATGGTGTAATACTCTTGTCCCTACAAAATTCCATTGTACAAACAAATATCAACAAAAAGGCGATAACCACTAATCAATCACCACGCCTTAACATTCTCCGTCTTTCCTTTGAACCACCACGAGTAAGCTCACTAAAGTATAACTTTTGCTACCAAAACATCGTAAACATGAAACCTATGAAACATAGGTATAAAACAACATGACGAAACTTGCTGCACCAAATTTTTTTTTCAAGATGGGGGACTGCTTTGAGCTAGTTTCGGCATCGTCTTACCGGATATAGGCAGTAGTATGCAGCCTGACACCACTTTCCATGAGCAGCAAAACCTTCTCACTCTTCCCAGATTCAGTCACACTGCTACTATTCATTAACTTGAACATATAAGTCTGCACCCAAAACCCATGTGTTAAACAACAATCAAAGCCTCATGACCTCAAGGTTTTCTCGGTCAGGTATTTCGTCGAACACGTTGTGTGCACCTCAAAAAAATACAGTAATTAACATCAAATTGGACAAAGAAGAGAGAAGAAGGGAACCTTAGGGGTGATGTCGTAGACATTGGAACATCAAAGCCAAACTAGTAATGTATCCATTCGGCGACGTCATTTTTACCTCCATTATGATCACTAACATTAGCCCATCAACGCTTTTACAAGTTACTAAAACATCAAAATCTCATTAACAGGCCACCAATGCATCATTGGAAACTGTAGCGAAAACACACGCACCTTGAACGCAACATATTGATCTGTTTTGTTAATGTGTACTGGAATCGAAGATTTACTCTGCTTATTCGCTTCAACTACAATTAAAAAATCGCACATTATGTCAACAACCTCAGCACTCACCGTTCCACGACATTGATACAAAATCAAGCAGAATCAGCTGGAAATCGTAGAACAAGCTAACATTGTAGACGAACTAATAAACTGAATTAATTGAAAACTTAATCAAATCAACATTTGAACAACTGACCTATGAATTTGAGTTTACGAGGCTGTATTTCGAGTTGATAACTCATGATTATTACTCAAATGATTGATTTATGCAGCTTGATAATGTGTAACGATGATTATTTCAGAATGTCGAGTGATGAATGGGGAGATGGAAATCCGGAAAATCAAAGGGAATTGGAAAGTGAATGAGGAATTAGGGAAAAGGTAAGTACGGGGGGAAAGATAGATGTGATGAAGGAGAATAAGGAATGAATGATAGATTCGGAAATGAGATTAAATGAAGAAAGCAAGATAGAATAATTGAGACAGGGTTGAAAGAAAGATAGAATAATCGATCTCCACTCTTAGAGTTTTTTTTTTTTTTTTTTTTTTTTGTCGTCGTCGGTTAAGAATCCCACCTTACCACGTACGCATAATACCGGTTGAAAGAAAGAAAGATAGAATTATTACACCGACATTTCGATTGACGATTGAAGGAAGCCGGAAGACAGGGCGGCAGGCGGACAGTTGAAGGATGAAGACGAAAGGGTTTAAGGTTGAGTTGAAGGATTGACGGAAGGCGTTGAAGGATGAATTGAGCACGTTTAATTTTTTTTTTATGGAAACGTGTAACTCTGTATTAGTCTAAGAATTGAATAGGACGGGTCATATATTTTAATAGGATGGGTATAATATATACCCGCGCTTTTAAAATATATTTAATAGCACGGATTTAACTTATAACCGTCCTCTTATATTAATTAGGACGGTTTCATTGACCAACCGTGCTAATAATAAATATTAAAGGATGGTTCTTTTGCTGAACCGTGATATTTAACCAAGGTCATGGGGAGCCAAAATTTATCATGTTATAGAGGACGGTTCCTTGTTTAAGCGTCTTATTTTGGGCGTCTTCTAATATCAAAATTGTAGTAGTGATAAGATCAATGCTATTCAAGGGATGGGGTGATGCATAAAATTGTAGAAACAATTTGATAGCGATGTGAAACAACTCAGTTGAAAAGTTGAAGGAAAAGAGGATCGTTGCAGCATTTATACGAAGAAGCATGGGAATGGGGTTAATGTGCAGCATTTCCCGAGAAGTCCAAGCTTGCTTGAATAATCAATTGAGCCAAAGACCAAAAGACTTCAGATTTCTACATGAACTGCACCAAAAAAATTTGTTGCATTGTTAATTGGCCTTGCTCAGTTGTCATATTAAATGTTTTCTTTTATTTATGAACTATGAAGTAATGCAGAGGGTATGTTTCGAGGTAAAGTATCTCGGCAATTGTTGCGGGCTTCATTGCAGTAAACTCCCAAGAAATCAATTTAATGCTTGAATTCATTGAATGCAAATGAGCCTTGATTGTATACTAACTACACTAACTAAACTAAAAACAACCAAAGCGAAAAAATGAGTCCTATTTTCAAATGGGAGCATTGGATAGTGCCAAATAGGATTAAATGGACACTTCTTTAATATAAAGAAGATGTCATGTAAATCACACCCAATAATCAAAATTTTATCAGTTAGCACCCACTCTAAATAAAAATAACAATTTCTACGATATTTTTATACCGATAAATGGTTCAGAAGATGATGCATTTACCAATGTGCATAAGATTTTTCATACATCACATTCAATAAGAAAGTGTTATCTTTAGAAAGTGTTATCACAACCAATAAGATTTTTCGTATCTTTAGAAAGTAGTGATTGAACCCCTTTACTTTGTCCAATTGTGAAATCAAGCCCCTTGACTCTTGATTGTAGCAATTAGAACCTTTAAATTTGCCAATATGTGAAATTAAACCCTATTTTTATTTTTTCCGATATTGCTCAATTTCTCGTCAATTTCATGTCAATATCTCATTATTATTAATAAATATTTTATCCCAAAATACACCTCTATAATATGTATACATATAGAGATACATATTTCCAAGTACGAAGTAGTACAAAAAAAATACTATTCGTATTCGTATATCCTAAGTAGTTTGATAAAATATTTTATCCCGTAATGTACGTATTTGTATTCTATTGTAATGTATGTATTCCTATTCTACCGTAATGTACGTATTCGTATTCTAGTATGAGAAACTGACGAGAAGTTGACCAATTGATTGGAAAATAAATAAAAAATGTTTAATTTCATGTATTGACAAAGTTAAGGGGTCTAATTGCCCCAATCAAAAGTTAAGAGGTTTGATCTCACAATTGAGTAAAGCAGGGAGGTTCAATCACTACTTTCTCGTTTATATATGAATTATATGATTATTCTGTTTTACCTAATAAATATAATTAAAAAGTTTTTTAAAAAACCATTTTGCATAAATATATAATAAATTAATATTAAAAAATAAAATATTATATAAACGGATTACCATAAAAAACACATAAAATATAAAAAAAAAGTTACGGTAAATTAAGGAAAGCAATCTAGAAATAAAGAAAAATATATTTTTTTTCTTAAAAGGAATATATATATTTCAAAGAGATAAGAAGAAAGATATTAAAAAATCTATACTAAAATAGGATGGACAAATATTTATTTGATTTTCAAATAAATTAATTTTAAAATGAAAATTTAATTAAAACAAAAACGTGTAATGCTTAAAAGAAAAATAATACTTACAAATTAATAATTCAGAGACAATAGTTAATTTATGGATTAAAAAAATATTTAAAAATAATTAATCTTTTCCATAATCATAAAGTAAATCAATGGATATATTTGATTACATTTTCAATCAATATCTTTGACATATTTAGAAAATTTTAAACGTCTTTATATTACTTGAGCTAAATTTGTTAAATTTAGTAATACATGATATATTATTGTTCTTATATTATTTTTGTTCTAAATTAGATTTTTAATATTTATTTTTAATTATTTACCTAAATCCATTTGAGTTGAGATCGGGAGACAACTAATCAAAGTCCTATTTATACGGTTTGTATGGCTGTCGTAAAATGACGATTTCTCACTCATGCGATGTCGGAATATAGCGAATTAAAATGTGTTGGAAAGCTAAGTTCGAAAGTTACAACTTTGTAGAAGAAAACAAGATCAAATTCTGTCATCTAATAGGTGAAAATTATGCTAGAAATGATCGGCTATAATAAAGATATTAAATTAGAAGGGAAAAAAAAGGAAAGAAGACGGAAGTGAGCTAAGCCCAAGAACACTAAATTTAGCTGTATAAAAACTAAAAAGAGAAGAAGAGCATGAAGGATGAGGCCTCCGAGGCATCACATAAGAGATAAGACGTAGAGGAGCAGCACACACACGTAAAAGATGTATTGTGCTGAAGACGATAAAGTCTATATTTTGCGTTTTTTGTATCTCCATCTGATTTAAGCAAATTCCCTGTTTGATTTAACCGACGATAGTGCTCTATTTCCATTTTCTTCGCCATGACCATTAACAAGAGTCAAGATCAAACATTGTCTCATGTTGGTTTTATCGCCTCAAGCCCGTGTTCACCCATGATCAGATATACGTTGCAATATCAAGGGTTATTAACAACAAGCGTGAATTGAAGATTCTTATTTATGATATCAATAAATGGATCTCCGACACTACTACTAATGTGGGTGTCAAGAAGGGTTCCAATATTTGTAATTTCATGTTGGTATATTTAATAGATTAATGATAGATTCATTGTATATACATTCCCCTTGTTATTAAGTTTTAAAGGGGGAAGGGGACGGGATAAAATAATGTGACCGAGACCTTTAATTGGAATACGATTACCATTACCGACAATTATATCACGAGAAGTGCTCGAATTAAAATAGGAACAAAGGGTACCTGAGTCATGGGTCATATGAGCAGATGCTTCGGTATCCATATACCATTCATTATCAGATTTCGGGAGAGAGACCAATTGAACAGCCGCAGCAAGTTCGGGTGGATAATGGGCCTGCACTTGGGAAGAATAAATAGAAGATTGTGCTAGAAAAGCTTGATTGGGTCTTGAGCAAAGAACTCCTGCATTAGGGTTAGAAAAGGGACCACCAGGTTGAGTAGGGTAGGGATATGGTGGCCACGACCCGGTAGAAGTGACTGGAATCCATACCCAGTAGCCGGCTGAAGGTGGCACAGTTGACGGAGGTGAGTGCTGCTGGCCGAAGTTCCACGAGTGACCTCCCTCTATGCTGGTGACCGAGACAATGGGAGGTGTGAATTTGGTCTTGTCAGAAGAAAAGGTTGTCATTTTTGGGTAAGGGAAATAACAATGAGGAATGATAGCAGAGGAAAAGAAGGCAAGAGGAAGAAGACAGCAGGAAAAGAAGAAAAATGAAGCAGATACGTTTGTCTTCTTCTTGTATTTTTTTTAAATAGAAGGTATGCTCTAATACCATAAAGGAATATGATTCTTCTCGTCTATTTCATAAATCGAATCTACTATTTATACAATGCTAAGAGACTCTAATCTACTTCCTAGAGACCTAGGTACAAGGAGAACATAAATACGACTACAAAGAACTAGACATATAGTACAAAGAACTATGTTAGAATAACAAGGGGAATGTATATACAATGAATCTATCATTAATCTATTAGAGCATACCTTGCCGGCTAACACTGTCGCAGAAACTTGTTGGCTTCATAATCTCCTTCTTGAACTTCATTGCCTTCAATCCAAAGCCACAATTGTCTACTGTGATAATGTTAGTGCAATCTACCTTGCCGGCAATCCTGTAAATCATCAACGCACCAAGCATATAGAAATTGATATTCACTTTGTCCGGGAAAAAGTTGCTCTTGGTCAGTTACGTGTTTTACACGTCCCATCCCGCTATCAGTTTGCTGATATCTTCACCAAAGGCCTTCCCAGAGCACTGTTCGATGACTTCCGTTCCAGTCTCAACGTCCAGTCCCCTCCCGTTTCGACTGCGGGAGCGTAATAGATTAATGATAGATTCATTGTATATACATTCCCTTTGTTATTCTAGCATAGTTCTTTGTACTATATGTCTAGTTCTTTGTAGTCCTATTTATGTTCTCCTTGTACTTAGGTCTCTAGAAAGTAGATTAGAGTCTCTTAGCATTGTATAAATAGTAGATTCGATTTATGAAATAGACGAGGAGAATCATATTCCTTTAATATTCACGGAGATATCTACTTTTGTCATTGTTCATTAGTTTGTTATTTTCAAGTACATGCAATTTTCCGTTCAGTAAATTTGTCGATTTTTTGTGTTAGTTATTTTGATCTCAGTGATTGCGGTTTGGATCCATGTAACTATTCGTTATTCTTTCAATCATTTTGTAACAGGATTTCTAATACCACCGTGCAATTTGCACGGGATCAAAACTAGTTTCATATACAACAATTGAATTCATAATATTTAAATCAATTTTGAGTACCTAAACACAAGCTAAGCAAATTCCTACGGAGTATAATAATAACTTGGGTGGCACACAAATTAGGGAAATATACTAATCAAATTAGGAAGGAACGAAGTGTACACTAGGATCGTATTTTATTCTGCGTCATTCTCCTCCTAAGAGCATCCCCATCCAAGAATGATTTTTTCATTCTTGAATGGGACCTACCTCATTCACCTCATTACTTTTATTCTACTTTTTCCATTATAAAAGAATTGTTTCATTCAAGAATGAAGTTTTTATTCTCCCGTGGGTCCCAACACATTTCATTACTCCATTCATTCATTTACACGTCCCTTTAATTTATTTTAATATTAATATTTATATTATGGGGACCCACGATTTTCATTCTCCACTCTATTCGTTTGAAAGAATGAATATCTTCTATTCTCCATGAAGAATGGTTTCTCCATGGATGGAGGAACCATTTTTCTCCATTCTCCTCCAAGAATGGAGAATGGATGATGGATGGGGATCCTCTAAGTTTAAACCATGGACAGCTATGGTAGTTAGCTAGTTATACGACTAATTCAAGCAAGTAATTAACGGAAGGAATATGCTAGTACTGTATTATCAATAGATTATTTCATAACCTATCCCCTTCTTCACGTTCATATCATCCTATCATTCATATAACTTGCTGCATTGCCACTAACAACCATCGTTAAACTATAGATTACAACTAATTACATACTCCAGCTAGCTATAAGCTATGTATTTGACTTTCAACATTCATTCATTGCCGTCCCAACCTCACTTATATAATCCATCGACGACGTGATATAATCACACTACCGAAAAAACATCAAAAAATCAAAAACCAAAAAAAAAAGTTACTATCCCATAATCACAAAAACATGAAAATGATCACATTTGTAGCTATTTTAGTTTTTTTGGTTCATCATCACTACCATATAAGTATAACCGAGGCTCAATTCCTCTACCAAAACTGCTACGAAGCTTACGGGACGTACAGCTTGTCCAGTGATTACGGAACCAACATCGACACCGCCATCACTGAACTAGCTTCCCTTGCTTCAACCACCTACTTCAACTCCGTTTCCGTGGGTAAGGGTACCGACAAAGTCAACGCCCTCTTTTCCTGTCGATACGACATGACTTCCGACGCCTGTCAGAGTTGCGTCGCAAGCACCGCTCTCAGAGTTTCTGACTGCTTTCGGAGTGTCGAAAGCATACAGTTTTACCAAGAGTGCACATTCCATTACTCTAACTTTACTATATTCTCCTACAAGGAGGAGCTCCCAAGCTACTCCATCCGCGGTCTTCGTACCCTTAACGACACCACCGACGATGGCAAATTTATTAGACTTTTGTCCAAGACATTTACAAATCTCATCAGCGACGCGGTCTCAGAGTTTTCTGCGTCGTCGCGTTATTTTGCGACAACGACAGCTGACTACTCGAGCTCTGAGACCGTCTACGCGCTGGCGCAGTGCAATGAGGATCTGACCTCGTCCGATTGCAACGAGTGCTTGGATCACGCGTTTGGGAATTTCACGGTTGATTTTCCAGGGGCGTTTATGGGACAGGTTTTTATGCCTAGTTGTACGTTCAGTTATATGCTGTCTGCTGAAACAATGACTTCACCCTATGACTTCACTGTACCACTTATTCCTAACGTCGAGTCACCTCCTCCAGCGACCTCTCCTGACGATGGTTCAACTCCCGCCCCAGAGAGCTCTCCGGACAGTCCCACGACTGCCCCGGTGTCTCCTGATGACGCTCCAACTACCCCCGATTCCCCTGAAGAAGATTCAAGTCCTCCATTTAGCTTTGAAGATTTAAACGATGCACCTTCGCCGCCTGGCTTGAAGCCTTCTGGATCAACAGGTACGATGTGCTAAATGTTAATCACTTAGCTAATTTAGTACTGTAGTCACTATATTGTACATTGTGCTAATTTTCATGTTAGAAAACAATTTTATCATATATTCGTATATTGATATTCGTACTACACATAATTATAACCGAAGATATCTTAATTTAGCGATTAAGTAGATATTCTTGTCTTTTAATTATTGAAATACGGCTAAGCTTAACTGGTAATAGCATGTTCATCCATGAATGAATTTTTCATTCTTGGATGAGACCTATTCATTCCAGCTCATCATTTCAATTTACTATCCTCTAATAAATTCCAAAACTCACCCTCAATCCACATGGCATTTTATCATTGGTAGAATAAAATTAAAAGAAAAAAATGTTGCATAGAAATGACAACTTGCTCCACAATTCTCATTCTCTTTTCCATTTGAGTGAACAAATGATTTTAAATTCTCCTTCACCAAGAATATTTCATTCTTGGATGGAGGACCAAAATTTCTCCATCCTTCATCAAAAATGAAGAAAAAACAATGGATGTGGATGATCTAAGAGTTACTATGTATCCGTGTTTTCTTTGGTGAAGTAGTAGGTATCCGTATTTGTAGATGTAAATTGGGTAGAAATAATGTTTTGGGGTTGATTTCATTTTGATAACGGAGTATTATACACTTTGCGCAGGAACAAGAGGAATGTCAACGACGACTGTGAGTGTGGGAAGTTTATCCATTTTGCTACTCCTTTGTTTTGGACAACTCCTCTAAAATATCAACTCCCAAAAGTCAACGCCTTATCCTCCTGGTACATAATCATTCTCAAGTTTTTTTTTAATCATCTCATTTCATTCGGAGTTTCTTTTTATTCATGAATAATGATAATTTTTACAAATAAAAATAAATAAATGTAATAGAAAGAATTAGTTTGCACGTACAAATGTACAATTGACTAGTTAATTACTTGCATTAAAATTGTTGTAAAAAAAATACTACCTCCGTATCGATATGTTCGTCCACTTTTAATATAATAGTTCACCCATATATTAAATAAAGTGAACGAACATATAGATACGGAGGGAGTACGTACTAACCCGTGAAAATTCACGGGGTTGAGGTCATTTCTTTGTCATTAGAACATATAGAAAAAAATTAATAAGCAGTATAACAGAAAGACATTGTTGCGTGGTACATTTGTGAAATTATTGAATTTAGAGAAATAATATTTTTACGGTATGGTCAGTATCTAAGTTTAAGAACTCATATGGGCCCGTGAACACAAATTTGACTTGAAAAAACGAAAAAACATAGGTTACGTAGAATTAATATTTTAGAGACGGTCTGTTTTATGAAAAACTTGACCGTGAATTACTTTAAAGTAATTTTAAATACTGAACGACATATTTTCATCAATTAAAATACAAAATCTTCTGACGATTTAAGCTCAAAAAAATATTTTTCTCATCAAATTTTTATTTATTTAAGAGTATAGCATTATTTTTATACTCTTGAACTACGAAGTATAATGTTTATATTTAAAAAAAAATTAAATTCAAATTTTAAATTATTTTATTATTAAATGATAAAAACATACTCGAATGTATTAATTAAATTGTAAATTTTATTACGGAGTATATTTTAATTTAAAATATTAATTGCTTAATTATAATTTCAAAGATAACTATACCGAAGTATATAAATATAAATTTATCAATTTTAATTTTTGTTGATTCAACGGGTCGGGTTGCAACCCTAAAATATTATCATTATTACTTAATTTAGTGTTTTTATTTCTACACCCATTTTTTGTAACCTCTGTTAATTTTTTAAAACAAAGTGTAAAAGATAAATATATCCCGTCCCAGTACATATTGTCAGACGATCTCCTGTAACCTTTTTTGTTGAGTATTTTACAGGAGTAGTATTTAATTATTCATGTACAAAATGAATTCGAAATAGAGTAGTGTAATATCCGTGAATAATCACGGGGTTATGTACAACTTTTTGTTGGACGATTTCGTTTAAGACATTTTTTTGATTTAGTAACTGTCATAATCAACAATGTCGGCGAAAGATTTACTTGTAATGACACGTAAATGAATGAACGATATATGACTTATTCGGAAATTAATTTTCGAATTTAGATATTCAATTAATTAGATATAGAGATGCAGTATAGGTCTCAAATGTGAATTATAGGAAAACCTGAATTAATTACTCTGTAATTCTCCTAAACCTATAAAGTATATGTATTGTTTTTATACAATTTTAACAACGAATATTGGAATGGTGCAATGGTTAAGGTGTTGAAATTTGGTTTGAAGGTTATGGGTTCAAAATCCATTGGTACAAATCTTTGAAGTGGATTTTTAAATTTTCTTCTATGAAAGAAAAGATTTACCATAATTAACTTCGGTTAATGAGGATCGAGTATTCTGAAATGCTCAATAATAAGCAGTGTCACGTCATTGGTACCGGTGCTTACTTTAATATATAAAGGATCCTTGCAAATAATAATGCGGAAGTTAAACAAATGATCAAGACAAATATTAATGATTATGATGATGAGTATTTTTAATTTAGGGTTATGTTAAACACAATCCTATGGGGTTGTATCTAAGACATTAAAATCTTCCAAATTTAGTATAAATATAGAATTTGAAGTCCAAATTCCACTGTGCATTAATGCAATTAATACATATATTGAAAAATTATTTTTTCTTATGATCTCTTATTAAATACAGATTTAGATTGTATTTATCATTTTCCTATGATTTATTTCCACTCAAACTCTTTTTTGTGAATTTGATGCAGGAAATAATGAATTACGAAGGTGTATGGACAATGGAGTTCCGAGAGTGCGTGGAAATAATACCTACGGTATACTATTTACCAAGATTGGGATTGGGGCCATATAATTGTTTAATGTTGGATATGTAATTGTTACGGAGTATTTGATTGGTTAAGTTGTGTGAGCTTCCTCTAAATTTGTTGGTTTTGAGATGTTTCATGTTGAATGCAATCGATATTTGATTATTTGTATTGATTTAATTCATAAAGTAGTGAGTTTTCTCTAATAATGTTTACTAGTTGTGGACATGACATAGGTCCACCCCGACGCGGCCATGCGCGGGTTTGAGGAGGCGAATGAATCTCCATGAGATGGTCAAATGGAAATTTAAATCGAAGTCGGAGTCGTCACCGAATTTTATGGTTATTCGGAACCGTTCGAGCCCACTCTATGTCGTAGTGGGCCGTGTACAAAATACGGTCCATTTCCGATGTCAGAGTTTATTGGGCTCGTCCCTTTGCATATCGATATAGATGCCGACTGGAGCGGTTAATCGTATATTGAATGACTCTCGTTGTCAATGGTTTCGGACATCCGGAAACCACGGTTCTGAGTAAGGGGTGAGGGTACGTGTTGGGAAGTTCACTAAGAACACCCAACCCCGCCCGCACATTAGCGGCCTCTACTAGGATATCGAATGACGTTTTAATGCGCGCGTTAGTAATACGATGAATGATATGCAAACATTGTTTTCCTAAGCATGTGAGGAATTGAACGGGTTGCTAAGTCGGTTTAATTCATGAAAAATTAATTAACGTCAAAGTTGAATTTATCATGTGAGATTCGTTTTAGTATAATAAAACAAACGATAAAAGGGATGAATTTGCTACAAAAGATGAACAAACGAGTTAGTATCGATTTGTAAAATAATAATAGCAAATAAATATGCGAGATCGAAATCTGAAAAATATTGTTGAAAAGACGTTGTTTTGTATAAAAACGATGTTCGAAAAAAATATAAAAAAGAACGAAAAGGGTGCGTCGGGACAGCCGGCCGCGCGGCGCGCCCGGGACGCCGGCGAGTCGCGTGTCGGGCTGGTTTTGGACGCGGTTTTCTGAAAATTCGATTAAATCGCGTACGAATATTACATGATTCGTACTCGAAATAATATTTTCGATATTCGCTATATTCAATAATTGACTACGAAATCAATATCAAATATTTGGAGTAGTTTTAGAAAAGATGTAAATTTTAGAAATCATTTCGTAGAATAAATAATAAAACGAACGAAAAAGTTGAAAAAAGGAGCGCGGGTTTCAGACTCGTACGCGAGTCGCCTGTGAGGGGCGCGACTCGCGTGCGGGCCTGTCCCGTTTTCGCTCGTTGTTCGAAAATTGTTATTTTTGATAAATCGCGTACAAAATATGAATTAATTTGTATTCGATTTATGTTTTCGATATTCGTCATACCCGATACTCGATTATGAAATCGATATCGAATATTCGGAATGAATTAAAAAAAAGGTTTTGTAAAATCGTTTTAAAAAAGAGTTTAAAAAAAGATGTAACGATTCTAAACATCGTCGAGATCTTAATATAATTCTTTTTGATACGATATTCGATTATAGAAAAATCGATATCGTATGTTTAAGAATATTTGTTATGAAAATAGTTTTTCGTTAATAACGATATTTGATAAATAATATAAAAAAACGACTCTTGACCCATAAAAAAAGGACGAAGAGAAGGAAGGAGAAGAAAGGAGAAATCGGGTTTGATACACCCTCAACCTACATGCTTTTGTTGACTCGGATCGGGGCTCGTCGGAATGTGGCTAGGCACGGGAGCGTCGAGTGATGTTTGGTTCGGCTAGGGGGGTCGGTTTGGACGAGACGGGTGAAGGGTGTCGGGAATCGGACCGGTTTCCTTCGGGTTTGTAATATCGGTTTCTCGATGCTAAGTGTAAGGATGCTTGATGAAAAAGGTTGTGTATTTCTGATGCTAATATTCGATGTCGATAATTAATGTGTGTATTGCTAATAATTGGTAATTCGTGTATGAAAAATTGTGTGTTGGATGCAAGGGGCTATTTATAGGGAGTTCCCGACCTTGGCTTAGGAGAGTTTGACTACCGCTTAGGATAGGAAACGTAGGAATCTGAGAGAAATAAGAATTCCGCTTTCTTGTGAAGGAAGAAAGGGAAATCCGGCAGATTTGGGCTGTTTTGGCCGAGTTTTTTACACTCGTTCGGGTGCTTGAATCGGTTTTTGAATAGGATTCCCGTTTGAGCTAGAATTACCGCTTGAGTAAGAAGCTGAGAAGAACGAGAATTCCGTTTTCTTGTGAGGGAAGAAAAGAAGAAAAACCGGCTGGTTCATGCTACTTGGCCGAGTGGTTTACACTCGGTTGGGTGTTTGAATCGGTTTTCGGATAGGATTCCTACTCGAGATCGAATTCTACCCTTAAACGGAATTGTTTATTGCTTTGTGTAGCTGATTTTTGTAGAATTGGAGTCCGAATAGGACGTGTGAGACCTCACGGTCAGCCTACAAGTCTCGAAAAATATCTTTGACCGGGTTCTGACTCGGTCGCTAAAAGACGGTTTTACCCCTGGTGTCGGATTCGACCCAAATTAGTGTTATTTGACTCGAAACGACCCACTGGGCCTGAATTTGAGGTTGGTTCTGTGAAATTTGTACTCCGTAAAATGCCCAAGCCAAATATCCATGATTTCGAGCCCATTTCCGAGTACGTTAAAGCACGTTAGCGTCCGATCATCATCGGGTGTTTATCGGAAACTACTATAGACACCTGGCGGTCAAAATGTGGGTGTCTACAGAGCCCCCACTCTGACTGAGGCTTGGACAGGGCGAAAGTCAGAGTAGCTACCAGGTCAATCAAGGATTAAAACCCGGTAGCTTCCGGTCGGGTCGTTTAAGGTCCATTAGACCTGCGTGAAGGGCCCGCCGGCCATGGGCTAGAAATGTACCTGAACTGATGATAACTCCGTGGGGAATTGAACTCGTCGTATAAGACTTAGGTGCGCCTATATATGGACTCAACCTGTTAAATGCCGCTGGGGAGTTATGTGAATTGCGCTGTCGTGATTTGTACCTGTATAAGTTACAT
The DNA here is from genome assembly GCA_958450325.1 of Agrostemma githago. Lineage (NCBI taxonomy): Eukaryota > Viridiplantae > Streptophyta > Magnoliopsida > Caryophyllales > Caryophyllaceae > Agrostemma > Agrostemma githago. The sequence goes on along the minus strand of OY288247.1, from coordinate 70,604,248 downwards.
AAAACTTTGCATGCAACACGTAGGCGAAACAAATATGACTCGCGCTGAGGAGTAAAAATGATTTTTGCTGCATTTTGAAATCGAAGTCCTGAAAGCAACTCACGTGCTAGGAGATAGGTTTCCAAAATTGAAAGAAGTGGAGAAGAAATTTGCAGTTTAAATAGACTGAAATTTGACCTTGTCGAAAAGATTTTTTTTTCAAATGGCTAAATTTTTGCAAATTTTAAAATGAGAATTTGAAAAGAGAGGCCTACCGGCAGACTCGACTCTGGACGCGACAGGACGAGTTGACAGACACGACTTGGACTCTCTAAGGGTTGGACCGTGACTTGGTAGGGAGGTGGGCCACCTAACAAGACTCTTAAATTGCGCTATTTCGTAGCCTAGGCGAGTGACAACACGGTAGAATCCTCGGAATAGGAAGGATGTGCTATGGGGGTGATTGCAATAGTCTGTAATGAGACTATTTTGGCATGTCAGGACTTAGCAGTGGAATGCTGTAGACTAGTGCTCTTTTGAATCCTTTTTGATTTTAGGGTATATTTCCAAAGTGGGCATTGCCTCAAGTCCTGATAGATTCTTGTCCTCGAGTGAGCCGAGTGCTAGGACACACTGTAGAAAGGTGGCTAGATTTTTGAAATTATTTGGATTATGTGGATGGATGGAGAACTTCTGCCTAGGAGAAGCCCCCAGAATGACAAAGCTAACTGTCGAGAACATGACAGTGTCGTGACCGGAATGATGGTGCTTTTTGAATGTGTGTCAATGTGGGTGGTTGTGCCTCTGTTGAAAGGCTGCCTACGTATTCACATGTGGTGAAATCAAACCAAGCCGCAGTTCAGTGGATTATGGTGCCTAGTTTATTAGGGCTTTGTGTGTAACTAGCCATAACAATGGTGTAAGCTAGGTGCATTCCTAGTGATGTTTTGATCAAAGGGCTAGAATGGTTAGGATATTGATCCTGTGACTGTGAGCGTTCTCCGGGATAGCCCCCAGAGGTGGTGTGCACTATTTGGGCATGTTCTATGCCGACCGCAAGTTGAGTTCCCGTGTTTGGGGTTGGTAACTGGTTTGAATGAGAAGAATTGGGATGGGATTTTAACGAGTTTTGCTCTCGGGGATTTTAACGAGTTCTGTTCTCGGGGATTTGATGAGTTTTGCTCTCGGGGATTTTAACGAGTTCTGCTCTCGGGGATTTTAACGAGTTTTGCTCTCGGGATTTGATGAGTTTTGCTCTCGAGGATTTTAACGAGTTTTGCTCTCGGGGATTTTGACGAGTTTTGCTCTCGGGGGATTTGAGGAGTTTTGCTCTCGGGGGGATTTGACGAGTTTTGCTCTCGGGGGATTTGACGAGTTTTGCTCTCGGGTTTGCGTATGGTGATTGTGAATTTTGTTATGTAAAGGGGAAGTCGAGTAAAATGGCTCGAACTTTGATCGGGATAAGTTTTGATAATGCGAGATCTGATTTCCATGTCTGGCCCTAATGGTTAGGGGTATCCTATGGAGCTTGAATCCTCAAAATTTCCGGGCTGTCTGTCTGGCCTGGGTCTCGGGAAGGTCTTGAGGGTTGTAATGTGGGAAGGCTAAATGTGGTGTTAGCTGACCAGCTTGATTATCTCTCCCTTATTTGATGGTATGAATTTTGACCGTACCCTGGTCATGGGGCTTTCACTTGAATTGACCGTTGATCATGGTCACGGTTTTTTTTATCATGGCCAGCTCTTTTGTTTTGGGCCTTTTGCTTTTTCTTGGATTGGACTTCTGATTTTTTTTGTCCAGTTTTTTATCATGGCCAGCTCTTTTATTTTGGCCTTTTGCTTTTTTTTTGGTTGGTCAGACTAACACCTAAGGTAGGGATCGGTTAGTCTTATTGGATGGGTGTTTTATTGTGGGAAATGGGCTTGCCTCCCGTCTTTAACCCAAACTAGGAGATTACCTAGATTTGTCATAGGATTCGATACCGCTCCTGCTAAGGGTAGTTATGTGGCTTTCTATACCAGACATGGAACAGGTAAAGGAAAACACGGGTCTCATTTCCTGCAATCATTATAGATGTGCCTATAATAGTCACGTGCGTGTGCTCACAGTGTATGATGGTGTTCATCATGTTCTCGGAAACACATAAGGAAATTATATATGAGAGATTGAAAAGCTGACTTTATTGAATTTTGAAAAAAGAGAACAGAGTACAACTGACTCTGACTTTGAAATTGAAAGAAATAGAACATCCTAGACTCGGACTCAGACTCGGACTTAAACCAAATCTAGACTCTCGGATGGTGTTGTCAATTCAGCTTCTAAGGACTCAAGTTGATGTCCAGTATAGCCTCCAATAGACGCTTCACCCAGATCTTCATTTTGTCGAAGATCATCTTCAATCCTAATGCCCATTTCGGTAAGCACTGCAAAGTTTGAAATGCCGGCATACCTAAGATGGACGCGATAGGAAGGGAGGAGGTTGTTGATGAACGCCTCCACTAGTGTCTTCTCGTTGGGCTTGTCTACCAACTTTACACTTTCAGCCCTCCACCTTTGAAGGTATTTAGTGAAACCTTCCTTAGGCTCTTGGGCCATAACCTCCAGAGTGCGCATGGTAGTCTGGATCTCGGTGTTATCCGCGTAGTTTCGCGCGAATTCCGTTGCAACATCGTCCCAGGTTTTGTATTTCTTGGGATCAAGCCTGTAGTACCAGGCTTTCGGGTGTTTCTCCAGAGAGGAAGCGAAGAGATGCTTGAACATGGTCGATTTGACCCCCTTAACAGCCATAAAGTCCTTGAAAGCCCGAATATGGAGCACCGGGTCTTCCGTCCCGTCAAACATTGGTAAGCCCGTTAAGTTGAGGTTAGCGGGCAGTTCATCGGTCAAGGGCGAGTAGGTACGGGCATTTTCCGTGAGGATGGTGTTTCTGGTGGTCGAGTGGACCTGTGCTTCAAGTTTGCGAACGGCGCTGACCAGTTCAGCTATGGGCCCCGTGGTTTCATTCCTGACCTTAAAAGTCCTTTGCTCCATGATACTCAAACGGGTGGCAATGGTCGTTTGTTCGGCCCTGATAACCGTCAATTGGGCTTCAAGCTCAGCTAGGGAGGTTGCCAATTGGTCCAAAGTTTCTTGCATTTTTTGGTGTCTGGTTACCGGTGGCTTGTCTGTAAGAATACCGCGTAATCAGAGAAGTTGCTTCGGAACTCAATTTCACCAAGGCATAGGAAATAGCGCGAGAGGAGAGACGGCTCCAGTTTGACTCGGGTTAGACTCTCTAAGACAAATGTGTAGGGTACGATTCTCAGAGTGACTGTGATTAATCGCTCCGTCGGAGAATAGCCCCCAAGTGAGACTAAGGACTTTGATAGGACCCAGATGGTATGGCATCTAAGTGACTCGAAAGTGCGATACGTGAGACAACACGTGCAAGACATGACCCTTAGAGCAACCGTGATTGATCGCTCTGCTGAAGGGTAGCCCCCGACTGGGACTGAAGACTTTGTTAAGACTCGAGTGAGTGACCCTTAGACGTAAGGACCGTGAACCTTTTGTTATAGGGCTATGCCTTGTAAAAGGTTGACTCGGAAAAGACACTTAGACGGTTGATTTGTGAAAAGGTGGGCCTTCCTCAGGATACAACACTGTGGGTTGGGCCCTGTCCAAAAGAAGGTTCACGTGAGACATTCCAGACTTTTAGACTCGATTGTGTAAATGGGCCAACCTTTGTAGGAGTATGTCCTACGTAGGTGGGCCTTGCCTTAGTAAAATAAAGCGGACTAGGATGGGGGGAAACCCGTGATGTAAGATCGACGGAGTTTCGACGCTAGACTTCAACGACTTATGACACGACCCGACACTGCTAAATACGGAAAGTCTAAGAAGAGGAAGTTTTGAAATATGATTTTTTGAAAAGCCCGAAAAATTCGGGGTGGAACCGGCCCTTTTTCGAGAAAAAAACGGAAAAGGTGGGCTGGGTGACGGTTTGAATTCGAAAGTAATTTTGAGTTTTGAATTGGGCATAATACCGGCTAGAAAAAGGCTATTTTGAGTAAAATCGTAAGTCCTAAGTTCGGTATATGACCGGTGTTTTGAAATTGGATAGTTTGAAAAGGATGAAAATTTTGAAAAAAAAAATGACGGTTTTGAAAAAGATGTGGATCAAGTAGCACGTAGTCATGGAAACAGTATAATGACACCATGTATGCTCTTAAGCTAAGTCTCGGTCAGTCTGTAAGGGTCTATACCAGTGTACATAGCCTATCGAGAATCGGGGCGGACTCCCTAACTCGAGTTGAGATTAGGACATGCCGTAAAACCCATACGAATCGGCTAATGGACACCTTTGACATAACCAATTTGGACTATATCAACGGTATAGTGGGACGTCGGTCACCAGTACCGGCCCGGGAAAATGGGGTTATGCATGAACCGTAAAACTAAAACGCGTATTGTACTAGTCAAACGATTTCTATTCGAGTCTCACCCTGAAGGACACCGAAGGTTATTAACGCATCAGTAGGTCCCCAGCGGAGTCGCCAAATTGTGGACATGACATAGATCCACCCCGACGCGGCCACGCGCGGGTTTGGGGAGGCGAATGAATCTCCATGAGATGGTCAAATGGAAATTTAAATCGAAGTCGGAGTCGCCACCGAATTTTATGGTTATTCGGAACCGTTCGAGCCCACTCTATGTCGTAGTGGGCCGTGTACAAAATACGGCCCATTTCCGATGTCAGAGTTTATTGGGCTCGTCCCTTTGCATATCGATATAGATGCCGACTGGAGCGGTTAATCGTATATTGAATGACTCTCGTTGCCAATGGTTTCGGACATCCGGAAACCACGGTTCTGAGTAAGGGGTGAGGGTACGTGTTGGGAAGTTCACTAAGAACACTCAACCCCGCCCGCACATTAGCGACCTCTACTAGGATATCGAATGACGTTTTAATGCGCGCGTTAGTAATACGATGAATGATATGCAAACATTGTTTTCCTAAGCATGTGAGGAATTGAACGGGTTGCTAAGTTGGTTTAATGCATGAAAAATTAATTAACGTCAAAGTTGAATTTATCATGTGAGATTCGTTTTAGTATAATAAAACAAACGATAAAAGGGATGAATTTGCTACAAAAGATGAACAAACGAGTTAGTATCGATTTGTAAAATAATAATAGCAAATAAATATGCGAGATCGAAATCTGAAAAATATTGTTGAAAAGACGTTGTTTTGTATAAAAACGATGTTCGAAAAAAATATAAAAAAGAACGAAAAGGGTGCGTCGGGACAGCCGGCGAGTCGCGTGTCGGGCTGGTTTTGGACGCGGTTTTCTGAAAATTTGATTAAATCGCGTACGAATATTGCATGATTCGTACTCGAAATAATATTTTCGATATTCGCTATTCGCTATATTCGATAATTGACTACGAAATCAATATCAAATATTTGGAGTAGTTTTAGAAAAGATGTAAATTTTAGAAATCGTTTTGTAGAATAAATAATAAAACGAACGAAAAAGTTGAAAAAAGGAGCGCGGGTTTCAGACTCGTACGCGAGTCGCCTGTGAGGGGCGCGACTCGCGTGCGGGCCTGTCCCGTTTTCGCTCGTTGTTCGAAAATTGTTATTTTTGATAAATCGCGTACAAAATATGAATTAATTTGTATTCGATTTATGTTTTTGATATTCGTCATACCCGATACTCGATTATGAAATCGATATCGAATATTCGGAATGAATTAAAAAAAAGATTTTGTAAAATCGTTTTAAAAAAGAGTTTAAAAAAAGATGTAACGATTCTAAACATCGTCGAGATCTTAATATAATTCTTTTTGATACGATATTCGATTATAGAAAAATCGATATCGTATGTTTAAGAATATTTGTTATGAAAATAGTTTTTCGTTAATAACGATATTAGATAAATAATATAAAAAAACGACTCTTGACCCATAAAAAAAGGACGAAGAGAAGGAAGGAGAAGAAAGGAGAAATCGGGTTTGATACACCCTCAACCTACATGCTTTTGTTGACTCGGATCGGGGCTCGTCGGAATGTGGCTGGGCACGGGAGCGTCGAGTGATGTTTGGTTCGGCTAGGGGGGTCGGTTTGGACGAGACGGGTGAAGGGTGTCGGGAATCGGACCGGTTTCCTTCGGGTTTGTAATATCGGTTTCTCGATGCTAAGTGTAAGGATGCTTGATGAAAAAGGTTGTGTATTTCTGATGCTAATATTCGATGTCGATAATTAATGTGTGTATTGCTAATAATTGGTAATTCGTGTATGAAAAATTGTGTGTTGGATGCAAGGGGCTATTTATAGGGAGTTCCCGACCTTGGCTTAGGAGAGTTTGACTACCGCTTAGGATAGGAAACGTAGGAATCTGAGAGAAATAAGAATTCCGCTTTCTTGTGAAGGAAGAAAGGGAAATCCGGCAGATTTGGGCTGTTTTGGCCGAGTTTTTTACACTCGTTCGGGTGCTTGAATCGGTTTTTGAATAGGATTCCCGTTTGAGCTAGAATTACCGCTTGAGTAAGAAGCTGAGAAGAACGAGAATTCCGTTTTCTTGTGAGGGAAGAAAAGAAGAAAAACCGGCTGGTTCATGCTACTTGGCCGAGTGGTTTACACTCGGTTGGGTGTTTGAATCGGTTTTTGGATAGGATTCCTACTCGAGATTGAATTCTACCCTTAAACGGAATTGTTTATTGCTTTGTGTAGCTGATTTTTGTAGAATTGGAGTCCGAATAGGACGTGTGAGACCTCACGGTCAGCCTACAAGTCTCGAGAAATATCTTTGACCGGGTTCTGACTCGGTCGCTAAAAGACGGTTTTACCCCTGGTGTCGGATTCGACCCAAATTAGTGTTATTTGACTCGAAACGACCCACTGGGCCTGAATTTGAGGTTGGTTATGTGAAATTTGTACTCCGTAAAATGCCCAAGCCAAATATCCATGATTTCGAGCCCATTTCCGAGTACGTTAAAGCACGTTAGCGTCCGATCATCATCGGGTGTTTGTCGGAAACTACTATAGACATCTGGCGGTCAAAATGTGGGTGTCTACACTAGTATAAACCCCGTGATAAATTACGGGTTGATAGATGATCATATTAGCAGTAGGGTGTTCTCAGTATTACCTAACGAAATGTTTGTAACCGACGTAGAACATAACATTTTATTAAGAATTACGAAAATGTTAAATAGATTGACATTGACTCGTAAAAAGTATAAGAAAAGTATCTTTCAAGGGAAAATAATGTCGTAAGATGGTACACCCATTACACCGTAAGATAATATCGTATCGAATATAACAAATTTTAAACCCACTACACTGGATTATTTATGACAGTAAATCGAACACGATTTCAAGTTTTGCAAGGTTGAGATCTTTGCTTATCTCTTTCGTCGCTTATTATTGGCCTGCAAAAACAACAATTGGGCAAACTCGATTCATAAATGAGTCAATGACGGTAAATCTATAATTTTCACTTCGATAAGTATCTTAGGATTGGATCACCCTATATTGACTAACTTTGAAATGAGTCAATGAGTGCAAAAATCATAAGGGCGTGATAATACTTTAAAGTTCTAAATTCTAAATTAAAAACGCCAAAATATTCTAAAAGTTAAAATACTATAGAGGTAAAAAAAAAAGACAAAAAAAAATACTAAATTAGAAACGTCAAAAATTCTAAAAAATTTAAAACGTCAAAAAATAAAATACTAAATTAAAAAAGGTGAAAAAAATTCTAAAATTAAAAACGTCAAACCTTTTTTTCATGAGTTCATAATCTTCATCTCCGACAGTATCTTGAACCTGCTTTTATCACAACTCATCTTTTATTAGCAATTATGAAGTAAAGAAGAAAATTGTAGATGATTACAAAATTATAGGAGTAGATGATTAGACTCATCTTAAATTGTGGACCCATATTTTATCATAACAATTAGCAACTAAAACAGAAAAACGAAGCAATTTATATAAGCTCAAAAGTTATGGATTAATTAGATTAAATTATACCATTGATTCTGATCTTGATTAGTTCTGCAAATCACAACAAAACGAAAAAAATAACAAACTATTAGTATAAGATAAAATTATTAAAATATATAAGTTCATAATAATATAAATATAAATTCATGAAAGAATGATTAAATTAATACATGATTAATGAAAATTTAAATAGATTAATAATAGATAACGGAAATTGTCGATGATTTTAATAATTCGTAAGGAGAAGAAAGGTGGTGAGGAACAAAAATGTAGAGAGAATTGAAAACTGTGGAAGAAGAGAGATTTATACAGTGACAATATATTGATCAATCATGACAATATTGCAACGTGAATGGTCTCAATATATTGTAAAATTTTATATATTGTAAAAGATTATCAAATTATATGGAACTGTATTGTAAAAGATTATCAAATTATATGGAACTGTATGAAAACTATATGCAAATAACGTAAAAAAAATTTATAGTAAAAAGGAAAATATATGCTCAAATTAAGGACGTATAATTTGGACGTAAAATATACCAAATAAAAGATTGGAAAGTTGAATCTGGACGTAAAATTTATGAAGTAAAATGTGGAATGTGAACGCAATAATAAGATTCCAGATTTGTAATTGTAAGATATCAAAATTGACGCAATCTTTTAAATTGTAAGATTCCGAAATTTTTAATTAAGAGAACTAAATTTTCAATCACTGTCATAATTATAAGTATATATACTCGATAATAAAGTATATAAATAAGATAATAACGTAAGATATATGTTTGCTATATTTAAACTTGATATAATTGTTTTTGAGGACTTAAGATGTAATTTATTATAATTTGGAGGGACCGAGAATGCAATATCGATACTGTGCAGGGAGTTATATGCAGAAGTGATGAGAGAGTCCAGATTGAGGAATGGAGTGAAAAGGCTATGCCACGTAGACTACTTTGGGACCTTCTTTTATATAATAAAGATACATAACAATGAAATATTCTATATATGTACAACTAAAAAACGTACGTTATTATATAAGATAATTTTTCCATACGTACGAAACTAAAATGCAAATACGAATTATATTTCCTAAAAATCGGATGTATATTCGTTTTCATAAAAACATAAGAAATGAACGATTGTATATATGAACGACTAACAATCGAATGTTAATGTTTGACGATATTTTGTCCATAAGTACGTTACTAATGAACAAATACGTATTTTATTTCCTAATGCATAATTAAATTTTATATGATATTATTAATGTACAAAACGAACGTAATAATAAACGATAATATTATATTAATTTTTAAAAAATTATTGTACGTAAGTTCATAGAAAAAGGTACAACGAAATTGGTAAATTAAAAAAAAATAGATATTAAAAAATACGTGCGATTCAATTTCTTAAAAATATAAAAAATAAACGATTCTATATATGTACGACAAAAAAACGTACATTATTATATACAAATTTTTTTTAATACATACGTTATTAATTTATTTTATTTCCTAATATAAAATTTAATTTCATATAATATAATTTTCTGAAATTATATATCTATTTAGATCGGGGCCTGAAAAAATTCCAGTGGTTTCGGGCACTAATTATAATTATATACTACTAAATTATCGTGGGAACAACAACGGAAAAAAGTAACAGTAGCATAAAAACGAATATATGAATAATAGAAAGCACGGGTACAAAACAAATATAGTAATATAACATTAAAAAATATAATAAAAAAAGAATATATGAAACGAAAAATGAATTAATAGAAGAATAGAACTAATAAACGTGCATATCAATTTCGATCAATTTCGACGATATAACATATCAACTACGTAAAACAAACGTATAAAAAGTATATGAAGCAAGAACATAAGAAATACATTGCAAATAAATGAAAAATGAATTAATATGCGAATGCTTAAAAAAAATTATTGATATGATACCTCAGAATCGATCATGAGAACCTCGATGGACTCGACCTTGGTCCTATCCTTCATCACCGGTGGGGTCCAGCGATGGACGACCCTTACAACCATCTCTTTCAGCCGCTTGCCTTGCTCCAATCTCGAAAAGTTCGTTAAATCGGTAGTAGACATAATGAGGTAAATGATGATTATTAAGGGATAATAAAGATATGAATAGATTAATTATGAGAGAATAACAGTGATAGGTTATGATATATATATATAGGTGGAGTTTGGTGGTATGAACAGGAAGGATTATTATTATTATTATTAACATTGAAGAATATTTTATGGCAGAATATCGAGGGATATTCTCATGAACATCTTGTAGACACCCGCATTTTGACTGCCAGGTGTCTATGGCAGTCTCCGACAAACACCCGATGATGATCGGACGCAAACGTGACTTGGTATACTCGGACTTGGGCTCGGAATCAATAATATCCGACATGGACTTTTAGCGGAGTAATAATCTCACAAAACAGACCTCAAATCCAGGCCCAGTGGGTCGTTCCGAGCAAAATAAGACTAATTTGGGCCAAAACCGACACCAAAATAAATCCCGTCTTTTAGCGACCGGGTCAAAACCCGGTCAAGGACGAACCCGTCACACAAACCAGCCAAGTTCAGCTTCTAGAAGATTGCGCCCAAATCAGAATTCAAAAATGCAAAATCAAATCAAAAGGTCAACCCTTCCTAAATTAACCCTAATCACACCCCTACTCTATAAATACCCCACTAATCACCACCATTTGGAGGACTTTTTCAGCATTAGAAAACCTTAAAGAAGCTGAAACAAAAAGCCTTAAAAAAGCCTAAACATCCTACCCTACAAACCCTAAGCAAAACACTACCAAAAACCGAGCCATTTTGCTCTCAAAACAAACCGGCACACACACACAAAACCGGCACACATATACACACCATAACTCACGTTCATCCTCGATACTCCGGCGTTCCGTCGCTATTTACGAGTCTATTTCCGAGGCCTATACCAAGCATGTATGTTGAGGGTGTCCTAAACCCCATCTTGATCCTTTTTACTTTGTTACTATTTACATTTTTGCGTTATTATGTTATAATTATACTAGTATCGTAATACTAACACTAACATCGCTAACATTTTTATTTCTCGCATACTAACTTTATTTTTATCGTTATTAACACTATAATACCGCGTATATATTAATACTAGTATCTCGGTTTCGAATCCGTTTGACTACGACGATCGCCTAAAGTCCGTCTAATCCCTTTACGAGTGACGACGGAGGTGGAGCCCTTTCGAGGAGCCCCGCCCCAATGTTCTCAAGGGCGTGACGTGATTGCAATCGGTCGTAGTTGAACGCATTCGATCCCATTTCAATTAGTACGAAACCCGTTGACACGAAAATCGACATCACATAATCCGAAAGGGTTAGTTTCGATGTCGTGACGTAGAGGGATACAATTTCGTCACTAATTCAAAATTCTTAATCTATAAAAAACATAAGTCGAGTAAATAAATCCGTATTGGCACGTGATTATAAAATTGACGAGTTTTCGACAAATAAAAAAGCACCCGACCAGACCCGCACGCGAGTCGCGCGACCAGCCATGCGACTCGCGGGCAGACCTGTTTGGTCGAGCCTATTTTTTCTCGATTTCCAATAAAAAAAGCACCCGACCAGACCCGCACGCGAGTCGCGCGACCAGCCATGCGACTCGCGGGCAGGCCTGTTTGGCCGAACCCACTTCTTCTTTTTTCTTCCGACTTTCCACCCTACTCGGTCCTTACATTAACATGCGACCTTCGCGACATACGACCATATTTTAAAACTCGTCTTTCTTCACGACTTTTAGTCAACACGTGTAAAGTCAATCACGTGATTATATTTTCCAAAACTCATACACATCACGACACTTAAGAAACGACTTTGATCGACGGTCTCACACTATTAATTTTTATGTCGACGACTCTTTAGTCGTATCCGACATATAATTAATTTAGACTTCATTTTTCGAGATGATAAGTCGGGACAAGACATCGAGGTTCGAGATCGGGTTAGATTCACGCCTAGGTCTCGAACCTCCGTCCTTTGATTAATATGCAATATAATGCGTAATTAATTAAGGTTCGTCCGTTTAGCTAATTCACGATCTAGCGAATGTTTAATATATATGGGTCTTTGTCGAGTCATGTATTTTATTTTTTGCTTTTCTTTTTCGGTTCATTATTTCTTTTAATCGTTACAATAATCGTCGTATTGTGAATTTCGGGTTGTATTTCCGCCTGTGTAACTTGTACGTTATTTATTTTCGAGTTTCGTTTATTTACTTGCTTATCGCTTTATAAATGAACCTCGCATGCTAAATCACTTCGACCATAATTAGATGCATTAAATGACGTAATTCATATATAATTCACATGCTTAGCCCGAAAACGCTGTTTGCATATCATTTTACTAGCGCGCGTACACGAACACGAACGGTGTCTTAGTAGAGGCCGCCATGTGCGGGCGGGGTTGGGTGTCCTTAGTGGGCTTCCCAACACGTACCCTCACCCCTTACTCAGAACCTTCGGTTTCCGGATGTCCGAAACCCTTGGCGCACGAGAGTCATTCTATATACGAAAGCCGGTTTAGACGGTATCGATATTGCAATGCAAAGGGACGAGCCCAATGAACTCTGAAATCGAAGTGGGCTTACTTTGTGTATAGCCCATGACGACATAGAGTGGGCTCGTATGGTTCCGAATAACCACAAAATTCGGTGGCGACTCCATTTTGACTTAAATTTCGAACCCGAGAACAATCTCACCACGAGATTCATTCGCCTACCCAAACCCGCGCGTGGCCGCGTCGGGGTGGACCTACGTCATGTCCACACATCTCTAGATAAATAACTGATCAATAACCGCGAGTGATTTACAGTAAATGGAATACCTCGAGTGGATAAGCGCATAACGAATTTATATCATATTTGGTACGGATACGTAATATCTGTCACAATAAATATATTCTCGAGAATAAATGTATCATATCACTTACATTTATTTCCTAATGAACATAAGATTTTCCACTTGTATAGTAAAATAAACTATATAACAGTAATCATATACCTAATATAAACTAAAGATTTGTTTCCTAATAACCATGTACCTAAGATAAACTAAGATAAAATAAACCATATACCTAAGATAAACTAAGGAATTATTTAATAATTATAGTATATGAATAAATGTATACGTATATATATATAATTATTATATACATATACGAATGATCTAACTATATAGTTAGGATGCTAACCATATACCTAATGTAAACTAAAGATTTGTTTCCTAATAACCATGTACCTAATATACATAATTAGACGAATGATTTAAGTACATTACTAATGAACAAAAACGTATTTTATTTCCTAATGCATAATTAAATTTTATATAATATTATTATGTACAAAACGGACGTAATAATAAACGATAATATTATATTAATTTTTCAAAAATTATTGTACGTAAGTTCATAAAAAAAGGTACAACGAAATTGGAAAATTAAAAAAAAAAATAGATATTAAAAAGTACGTGCGTTTCATTTTCTTAAAAATATAAAAATATTTTATCGTGTAACTAAGATTTATACGTATAATATCATGTATTTTTTAATATCGTGTAACCATACGATCATACTAACAATAAGATACTAAATATCCGTGATTCTATCAAGGATATTATGAAGAACGCAGCAAATATGATATTATCATAGTATTATAGTATTACTAAAACACTAACACTACTAAAGTTAATAGTGATTTTAGTTAGGATGCTAATATCCTTGATAGATATTTAGTTAGGATTATAGAATATTTAGTTAGGATGCTAACCGTGATTTTATTACTTTTATTTAGTTATAGAATATTACTTTTATGGTAGAAGTGTAATTTGTTATGTATAAATCTATTTGTTTCCTAATAACCATGTACCTAATATACATAATTAGACAAATGAGTTATATAATAACCATAGTATATGCATAAATGTATATGTATATGAATATGTATACTTATATGTAACGAATGTATTATTGCATAATAACCAATGTATAAGATATACGTATAATTGCGTAATTATAATAACGAATTACAAAATATTACTATGATAAAATATACATAGTTATTGACGCTAATATTAACGAAATTATATTAACTAATAAATTATAATAACTAATAATGTCTAACGTATAATGCACTATATGTAAAGTATGTTAAACTACATATATTAAAGAATATGTAATTATATGTTAATATATAATTAAAGTATATATTAATAGGAAATAGTTTTAAAGTGAATAATTAAAGTATATAATTAAAGTGTATTATATAAGTTTTCATATTATACACTTAGTTTTATATAAAATAAACGTATAGTGTAAAATACGTATAGTTTTATTGTATACTAAATACGAAATAATAAATATAAAATACTAAATACTAAATACGTAAAATATATACTAAATATACATTAATACGAAATAGGAAGAATAAAAAAAAACGTATAGTGGGCGTATATATATACTAAATACGGAAAATATACGGGTATAAATACGTGAAGGAAATGACGTTTTTGCCCCTAAAATAAAGAAGAGATGAAGAATGGGTTAAGTGATAGGACGATTTTGTCCATTTAACGTGAGAGCTCAGAGGGAGGTTTTGTGAGTTCTGGAGTGTGCCACGTCAGCTGGGGTGGTGCCTTCTTTAAGGTAATTAAGATTTCTGATTGATCGTTGATTTGTTCTCATAATTTATTAGACAATATTAATATATTGTAGTTAATAGTAGTAATTAGTAGAGTCCCTTTATATTCCGTCATTAGTATATCATTTAGTATATGTTATTCCCGAGATACATTCGATGTATCTCGTTGTAAGCCTTCGGTATAAATACCGAGCTAGTTGAATAATGTAAACAACGCATTACGTTAACTTACATGGTATCAGCCTAATCAATTCTCTCAAAAAAACTCTTCCGCTTGTAAAAACTCTCATGATTAAACCACCGGCCGGAGATGGCCGTATTATACCATCTCCGGCGGGTCTAGTAATCCATAATACAATTTTTGTATTCAATGCATCCCCTGCCTTACAACAATACCACCCTCCATAGTTTCAATCTTTCCTATCCACATGCCCGTCATTCCGATCCATCGTCCATGCCATATAAGGAGCACCCAATTTTGCCTTCTCCTTAGATTATACTACTATTATTCGGAATAAATAATAATACCCTCCGTACCGTTTTTCATATTATGTTGTTGCCAAAGTGTTCTCCGTTGATTCGATCCTCGTCAATTTTGCTCTCACCCTTGTCGTTGTTTCGACAATAATCGCCGCCACACTAAACCTCCACCCCGTCCCATCATCGCCTTCTCCATGTCCGTCTCATGTTCGCCCCAGTAACCATCCCTGCCCCACGGGCCGGGTGGGCTGACTCTGCCGGCTACGACCCGCATGGCCAACCAAACGACACTGGATCGAAGAGCCCGATCGGGTGTTTTATGTTTCGGTTTAGTCATTTTTTTAATTCCTTTTACTTTATACTGTTGAGCTTTGCTCCAATTTGTGGTGCTTTACGGGTTGTCACGCTCCCGTACACCATTTTTTTTTCTATACTGTTGAGCTTTGCTCCAGTTTGTGGTGCTTTACGGGTTGCCACGCTTCCGTACACTGTTTTTTTATTTGTGTCACGACCTGCCGTTTCGGCCTCGTGCACCATTAATTTTATTAGCGTTTTTATTTTGTTATCGGCATTCGCGCAAGTTCGAGACATACGTTCAAGGCACATAGTTGCAGTTTCGGCGTCAAAAGGTCGACTTGGTTCATCTTCAGCGACATCTACAATTATCTTCTGGTCCAGTCAAAGTATCCGTAAACTACCGTTTTGACTGAGGGGGTGTATTAGACAATATTAATATATTGTAGTTAATAGTAGTAATTAGTAGAGTCCCTTTATATTCCGTCATTAGTATATCATTTAATATATGTTATTCCCGAGACACATTCGATGTATCTCGTTGTAAGCCTTCGGTATAAATACCGAGCTAGTTGAATAATGTAAACAACACATTACGTTAACTTACATAATTATTTGTTTTTATAATTGAAAATTCAAATGTGAGGATGACACGTCGGTATTATGTAAGGAGTAAGTAACATTTGAGAACTCATATTTCATTTCAAATCATATTATCAAATTACAAAAGTGAAATGACAAATTTAATGACATGAGTTAGGGTAGTATTGGGAACGTGACTTTTACTTGCAAGTTTTTGGTTGGATTTGACAAAATTTCAAATCCAAAATTTACCTTCCCTTTCAAACAAAGTATTTGGGTCAAATAAAAGTTTCGTCCCATTAATATCTTTTATTTTACAACGGTAAAAATTATAAAAAAATGTGATATTTTTCATTTACTCATAAACATGATTCAAACAATATATAAGGGTAACATTATCCGTTAGACTTTGCAAAGTTTGAAGACTCTGTCACCTCAGCTTTCCACTCACTTTTATTATTTGTTTATTGCTCAGACTCATCTCAGATTTTATACATTATCAGTCAGACTCTGTTCAGACTCACCTTACCCATTTTTGGTTAAAAAGTTAATTAATTTGATTTAATTTGTAATTAAACAATACAATTTACTTGTTTGGTACAAATTATTATTACTTTACTATTTACTATTTAGTTTTATTATAAAAAAATTAACTTGTTTTATTTTATTTTATTTTCGTGTGATATACAAAAAGACGAGTAGTCGATCTTTTGGATTTCGCTCATATTATAGATCCGGATAATTTACGATAGTTTAATTATGCTTTACTTATATTATACGATATTTTAATAATTATTTTTTCGTACATGGTCTTAGCTATATTGATTTAGGTTGACATATGATATACTCCATAAAATAACATACATGACAAATAAAAAATGACAAATTAACAAATAGTCTATCAATGAAATTTAAAATATTAAATTACTAATTTAAAAATGAAAATATCATCTAACTAGCGTCTCCTCCGAAACGAGTCCAAATGTATTCCACCAAGTCGTGTTGGAGTTGATGATGTCTTGATCAGTTTCGAAGTCGTGTATGATTCTCGAAGATAAGTGTGGACATGACGTAGGTCCACCCCGACGCGGCCACGCGCGGGTTTGGGTAGGCGAATGAATCTCGTGGTGAGATTGTTCTCGGGTTCGAAATTTAAGTCAAAATGGAGTCGCCACCGAATTTTGTGGTTATTCGGAACCATACGAGCCCACTCTATGTCGTCATGGGTTATACACAAAGTAAGCCCACTTCGATTTCAGAGTTCATTGGGCTCGTCCCTTTGCATTGCAATATCGATACCGTTTAAACCGGCTTTCGTATATAGAATGACTCTCGTGCGCCAAGGGTTTCGGACATCCGGAAACCAAAAGTTCTGAGTAAGGGGTGAGGGTACGTGTTGGGAAGCCCACTAAGGACACCCAACCCCGCCCGCACATGGCGGCCTCTACTAAGACATCGTTCGTGTTCGTGTCCGCGCGCTAGTAAAACGATTAAATGATATGCAAACAGCGTTTTCGGGCTAAGCATGTGAATAGTATATGAACTACGTCATTTAATGCATCTTAATTTTGGTCGAAGTGGTTTAGCATGCGAGGTTCATTTATAAAGCGATAAGCAAGTAAATAAATAAAACTCGAAAGTAAATAACCTACAAGTTACACGGGCGGAAATACAACCCGGCCAATACAAAAATAAACGGAACAATAGATAATAAAAGGATAGGAACGGACCCGTATATGCATTAGACCATGAAACGTGTAGATGGACTAACCCCGTTTAAATGCACATTATGTTATACATCAAACGAAGGACGGAGACATAGGACCTAGGCGTGACGCTAGCCCGATCCCATGCCTCGATGCCTTGTCCCAACTTATCACGTCGAAAAATCGATCAAAGTTGTTAAGGTGTCGTGATGAGCGTGAGTTTTGAAAAAGGGAAAATCACGTGATTGTCTTTACACGTGATGACTAATGTCGATAAAAGGACGAGGCCTGAAATGTATGTCAAGGCCCTCGGTTTTCTGGGTTACAGGACCCACTCGATCGAGTCATGGTCTGGCTCGGTCGAGTGTGTCCTCGAAAAGGGGTCTGCCCAGTTTTATGGACGCTACTCGATCGAGTGGCCTACGTACTCGGTCGAGTAGCCCCTGTACGAGTGTCAACTCGTTTCGTTTTTGGGGTTTAAAATCGACGGTCGGTCGAATTAAATGCAAATATCGCATGATTTGAATTTAACTCGACCTCCGGTACTATAATCGTGTACATGTACGATTATAATACCGTTGTCGGGATTTTTATGAAAACATTTACGTTAGAAAATTTGAATTAGCAACGGAATGCATCCCTCTACGTCACGACATCGAAACTAACCCTTTCGGGTTATGTGATGTCGGTTTTCGTGTCAACGGGTTCCGCACTAATTAAAATGGGATCGAATGCGTTCAAATATGATTAGTCGCGATCACGTCACGCCCTTGAGTACATTGGGGCGGGGCTCCTTGAAAGGGCTCCACCTCCGTCGTTGCTTGTAAAGGGATTAGACGGATTTTAGGCGACAATTATAGTCAAACGTATTTAAAACCGGATTTTTGATACTAATTTATATATATACGCGGTATGGTAATGTTAGTAACGAAAATGTAAAAATTAGTATGCAAAAATGTAAAATGTTAGGATTAATGTTAAAGTTAGTGTTAGGATGTTAGAATTACAATACTAGTATAGGTATAATGTAGATGATACAAAACGTAAATAAAAGTAACAAAGATCGAAATGGGGTTTTGGACACCCTCAACATACATGCTTAGTAAGGACCTCGGAAATGGACTCGCGAATAGTGACGGGACGTCGGAGTATCGAGGATGTATGCAAGTTATGGTGTATGTGTGTGTGTGTGGATGAATTGTCGGTTTTTCGAGGGACGAAGGACTCGGTTTTTGTGTGTAGTGCTTAGGGTTACTAAGGCTTGTAATGTAGGTGAATTAGAGTAAAAGTTTAGGGTAGTTTAGCATTAGTAAATTCTGAAAATGCAATGGGTTTGAAGGGGTATTTATAGACTTTACCCCACGACCTAGGGTCACTCGATCGAGTGGCCCTAGTGCACTCGGTCGAGTGCCCTAGAAAATGGGCCTGATCCGGTTTTTGACGCTCCACTCGACCGAGTGGGTCAATCCACTCGATCGAGTGGGTCAATCCACTCGATCGAGTGGGTCAAGCAAATCGAGGTAAAATAGGGAAGAATTGATATTGTTGTTTTGATATCTTTTTTGAATTTGGATTGGGCGCCAGCTTCTAGAAGGTGCACTTGGGATGGTTTTTGTGACGGGTTCGTCTTTGACCGACCGGGTTTTGGCCCGGTCGCCAAAAGATGGGATTTATTTTTGGTGTCGGTTTTGGTCCAAATTAGTCTTATTTTGCTCGGAACGACCCACTGGGCCTGGATTTGAGGTCTGTTTTGTGAGATTATTACTCCGCTAAAAGTCCATGTCAGATATTATTGATTTCGGGTCCAAATCCGAGTATACCAAGTCACGTTTGCGTCCGATCATCATCGGGTGTTTGTCGGGAACTGCTATAGACACTAGCAGGCAAAATGCGGGTGTCTACAATAAGTAATTGTTTGGTAGATTTGAAAAAAAGACTTTTGAACTAATTGAAAAGAAAAAAATTGTATAAATGAGAGTAATTTATCGGGTCATATGTCGGGAAATGTTTGTCACAAGTCACGACCCTACAAAAGTATTAAGTTGAGTCTTTAAAATCCAAGACTCAACTTAAGACTTTGGTACATTATCGGTAGACCCCACACGAGTCTTGAGACAAGACTCATTTCAAGACTACCAATAATCTTCTCAAAGCTACCAAAAATCTCAAGACTTTGCAACATTATTGGTAAGACTCTCCCAAGACTCACCTCAAGACTACCAATAATCTTAACTTAACATGTAACTATTTTTTCTTATAGATTATCGAGAATATCGAAGATTATCTTTAATCGTGAATAATGTCCAAAAAAGAAATGTGCGATTTGTATTTGAACGGAGGGAGTATTATTATCGAAACCAGAACCTATTATTCTTAATAAGAGCTACGACTAGTTACTCTCGGACAGTAGGTCTCAGGTTCGAATAATGCGATTAAGTGTGGTCTTCGTTGAATAAAAATAAATAAGAGCTTTAAATTCGTCAGTCATGATATATTTGATTACATTCGGATTATATTAAGTACAATTATTTAACGAAGATTCTCCCGTATCATCTTTGTTCTTTGGTCCTCTAAACACATGAGGTAAAAAATGCGCACCAGGTGTTCGTCATAATGTTCAAAGGAGAGTTGAGTGTGTCGTATGCGAATCTCGAGTTTATAACGTCTGAATATGATGGCTTTATTTACACTCTCGTACGGAGTATATAGTACTTGAGGTGGCGAAAGATGACGAATTGCGAATGTAACAAAATGAAGTTCAAGCCTTAAAAGGTACTCCATAAATATGCGTTCTGTTTGTTGATCATTTTAATGTGATATTTCGTTTCAAGCTGAAAATATGATTTTGCAAAAATAGTCGAGTTTGACACCAAACGTCACATTTTTGGATATTTTGTGTGTTAAGCCAATGGGTAATGGTTTCTCTCTGAATGCATTACCTTGTCTCTATGGCATGTTGGAAAGATGTTGGACCTTATAAAGCAATGGGTTACTCCCTCTATTGCCAATTGGTTTTAGAGTGGAACCCTTTTGTCTTGTGAAGTAGACTCTTTCCGACTCTCAGATGGGCCTGATTATGTGATCTGATCATTCTTTGTTATTGAAAAGAGTTAATCACTAATTACCCCCTTATAAGTTACCCATTTTTCAAATTACCCCCAAAAAATGTTTCCGTTAAAATTACCCCCGTGAAGTTGTAAAAAAATTAGAGTTTACCCCCAGGCGTCCTTTTTTCCTCTTTCCGGTGAATTTGGTCCGTTTTCTTCCCGTTTTGCCCCTCCCCTCATTAACACTCTCTCTCCTCTCACTAACTCACTCTAACTCACTGTAACTCAACCTAAACCCCCAAAACCCCCAATTTCCCCCAATTTCCCCCAAATTGGAAAGAACCCTAACTCTAATTCTGAAATCGACCCAAAATCGAGCGCCAATCTCGACCCAGAATCGACCGCCGGACAATCGATCATCTACTACCAAAGGTAATTTCTCTTCCCTCTTCCCATTTTCGCCTCTCCTATTTTCCCGATTAGGGTTTTCCTGATTAGGGTTTGGTTTTCGAAATCGACTTCAGTGTGACCAATTCCAGATCAGTTGTTTAATTGACTGAGATGAAAAGAGTAATTAGTAATTCAGTTTATGTTTGAACCAGCCACTAATCTGGAATTCAGTTTATGTTGTGGTTTAATTGAAAATGTTAATATTCTGATTCGGATGGAGGCTAGGAAATGTTAATTGAAGTAATTTTGTTTATATTCTGATTAGGATGGAGTTCCATGTGGAGTTCAATCTGCGAACATTTTTTGGTGGTGAGTTTGCTCTACGTAATGGTAGAAGTGAATATGTTGGGGGTGGTATGCTGAAGTTGTTTGATGAAGAAGCGTGGTCTTACTTGGAAAAAATTCCTGCGAGAAACTGGTCGAGACATGCATTCGACACCCAATGTAAGTCTGATATACTATTGAACAACATATGTGAGGTTTTCAATAGTGTTCTCAAGGAGTGCAGGGACAAACCAATTATTACACAAATGGAGTGGATGAGGAAATATGTGATGAACAGATTCTGTCAGAGGAGGGAAATGGGGGAGAGGTATGAGGGAAGGATGATGCCATATGTCACGAAGTACCTTGAGTTTACTAAGAATGAGGCTAGGTTCTGCACTGTCGTTCAGTCTTGTGTTGGTCAGTTTGAAGTCGACTACAAGAACGACACTGCAGTTGTGAGCTTGAATGCTAGAACATGTTCCTGCAACCATTGGAATCTGACTGGACTGCCTTGTGTTCATGCCTTGAGCTGCATGCTAGTGAAGAGGATGGACCCATACGACTACGTCGATGACGTTTACTCAATAGGGAGGTACACTTCGGCTTACTCAACCCCTGTCTCACCTATGCCCGGTGTCAAACATTGGGAGGACACTGGTATGCCCGAGCCACTCCCACCACCACACAGAAGGTTACCTGGAAGGCCTAAGTCCAAGAAAAGAAGAGGAGGAGCTGGGGAAGTCGAAGAGCGACGGATTACAAGGGGGAGAAAGGTGAACAAATGCAGCAACTGCGGCGGCCGTGGACACACTAAAAGAACATGCAAGAACCCAACTGTACCCTCAACGTCAGGTACAGCAGAGAGGGCTCCTGGAGGTAGGCCGTTGGGAGGTAGTGAGTGGGTAGTAGAGACAAGGAGAAAGAGGCAGGCAAGGAATGTCTAGAGAGCACGTTTGGCTTTAGAGAATCAAGCTCAATCTACTCAAGCTCAACCTGCAGCGCCTGCAGAAGCTTCAACCTCGAGCATCAACCCTTCAACATCATATCAACTACCCAGTGGACAAGCTCAAACACCAACAAGCTTTGTCAAACTTCTTAGTCAAGCTTCAACTTTAACTGGAAATATGATTTAGAACTCTTGGATGTATGACTTTGGTTATATTTTCTTATGGTTGTATGACTTTGGATCTATTTGGACTTCTTAGGCAAGCTTATGAATCCTACTAAGCTTTTGATTTACAACTCTACTTTGCTGGTGGTTGTATGGCTTGTGGATCTGTTTTATTTGTAGTGTTGACATTTTGTTATCAGGTGACCAATTCCAGATCAGTTATTGGAAATTTGTTCCTTGTCTTTGTATAAAAATTGGTGACAATTTCTCTGTATAATGGGGGTAAAATGAAATATTTTTACACCACTCTGGGGGTTAATTTTGTGTATACGTAGTCTTTGGGGGTTAATTTTATGAATACGTAGGCTTTTGGGTACAATTTCATGGATACATAGTTTTTGGGGGTAATTTTAAAGAACAAAGAAATCTAAGGGGGAAAACAGGGAAGCTGAAACATAGGCCAATGTTACTCCTCCATCAGTACACTAGCATCATTCCACATTAATTAGTTAGGGATTCATGAAGTCATTTAATTTGCTGCCTAACAACCACACAGTCAACCTTGCTACTTACCAATTGAAGTTGTAGATTAGATTGACCAATGAAAGAGGTGGTTGGTAAGGGCAATTAATCCTTCCCTACCTAAACCCTAAACCTATGAAACCCTATAAATAGACCCTCAATTGCATCCTCAACAACCACAACTCCACATATTGAAAACCCTAAACCCTAACCTAAATATGGCAACCTATGAAGTGTACTACATCGGTCCTTGTACGGTTGTGCTTGCAGGGATGCCATCTAATGTGAGGAATCGCCAACTTGTGAGTAGAACATTCAGTAGGGTCAAGGCCTATCTCCAAGGCAGGGGGTTCGAAGTGAAGAAGATTAAAGCCCTCTGGAATCAGGCTGAGTTTCGTGGGATTGTGTTGCTCACTTTTGGGAGGTCTGGAGATGACTGCGTGTCGGCATTCAAGATGGCGACAATGTTTAAGCAGAAGTCAAGGGGTAAGGAGGAATGGAACAACGGGGTGGGTGAGCACGGACCGTATGCATGGGTGGCTACACATGCCGACAATGCCATGTTTGATAGGTATGCTACTTACGGACCCGTACCATACATGTACCAACGTCTAGGGGAGTTGGAAGCTGCAAACGAATCAGTCGATGTATGCGGCGCAATAGACAGTATAGTAAGGCCATTGTACACCTAGACGGGACGACTTTGCAAATGTTCGTTTGAATGTAAGGACTAACGTAATGGCGACGACTAAAATTTCTAATAAAATCATCATTTCATTATCTTGCAAAATGGCTCTATTATATAGAGCTTACATACAATCCACAATTTCAGTGCATTAGTAGAACGTACATTACAATAAATTACGCTACAATACGCTACAATACTACACATTACGCTACATTACGACACATAACTGAATAGTCAATTCACTAAGCAAAAGCGATACCGAGTACAAGCGCCAAACAAACCACCGACAACATAATGACAACCTTCTTCAAAAGAGCATCCCTCTTAGCTGCTGACCTCAACATTGCCTTGAGGTCATCATTCCTCATATCAGTTAACCGAGTAGCGTTCGAGAAAGTGTCCTTCGTGACTTCCAGAAGGGACTTCTGCAATTCCAACAAGTCCTTATCCATCTTCAATTGGTTAATTACATCCCTTTGCCATTCAGTTGGACAATTGTCGACCCATTTGAAGTACGTACAGCCACGAGTATCAAGTATCCTGTTATACTCTTTGCAACACTTGAAGCGTCGACCAGGATTCCTATGTGTCCAAGAAGTGAGCACCGCAATTTCATTGCCGCAATGACATGTTTCGCGCCCAGCTGATGACTGCACCCCGCTATGGACGGACATGGCTGCTATATCGAAGAACCGCAATTTACAGAAGTGAGCACCGCAATTTACAGAAAGCACTATATCGAAGAACCCAGAAACAATGACATTAACACAAAACCCAGAAACAACGCTGACATTAACACAACCCAGAAGCAACCATGATTAACACAACCCAGAAACAACAACATTTACATAGATTGAAGTTCAAATCACTACCATTGAAAACAACAACCCTAAACCCTAAATATAAACCCAGAAATTGGAAATGATTTCGATTTCGAAAACCCTAACCGCGAAATTGAAGTTCGAGACCAATTTTCGATTTCAAAAACCCTAATCGGGAAAATAGGAGAGGCGAAAATGGGAAGAGGGAAGAGAAATTACCTTTGGTAGTAGATGATCGATTGTCCGGCGGTCGATTCTGGGTCGAGATTGGCGCTCGATTTTGGGTCGATTTCAGAATTAGGGTTAGGGTTCTTTCCAATTTGGGGGAAATTGGGGGAAATTGGGGGTTTTGGGGGTTTAGAGTGAGTTAGAGTGAGTTAGAGTGAGTTAAAGGGGAATAATGAGAGGAGAGAGTGTGTTAATGAGGGGAGGGGCAAAACGGGAAGAAAACGGACCAAATTCACCGGAAAGAGGAAAAAAGGACGCCTGGGGGTAAACTCTAATTTTTTTACAACTTCACGGGAGTAATTTTAACGGAAACATTTTTTTGGGGTAATTTGAAAAATGGGTAACTTATAAGGGGTAATTAGTGATTAAATCTATTGAAAACCCCATGTTGATTGCCTTCTGTTCTGTACTGTGAGCATTTCTCATTTTTTTTACAGTGTAAGGATGTATCAATGGAAACTGCAATATAAAATGCGCACTTGAAACTTTCTACCTAGGCCTAGCTAGACCATTTGAAACAGAAGGGTCGTCTAAGCAAAACAATCAAAGAATAATGGTAGTTTTTCATCTTCTAATCTTAGGTAGACAGAGCTGCAATAATGTAAAAGAGTTTGCAGCTTCCAGTGTATGTCTCACCAAAACCTCAACGAACGAAGTCGCCTGGGCCCTGGAGTACACTTTGCTTTTCCTGCCTTTATTTACCGAGGAGACAACTCAGTGTTGAGTAGTTGTTGTTCCTGAAGGCCTTGACTTTCATATGAGACTACTACTCGCCGTCTTTCTGGCCTGTAAGGGAAACTTGGAGGGCGTGAAGGCGGTGGCAGAGAAATAGGTTTTGTGTGAAGCATGAGCAAGACTGATGCTATTGTCGGTCTCTTGGCTGGATCTTCCTGGATACACAGTAAGGCAACATGTATGCATCGTTCTACTTCATCTTTCGATATATCATTTCCTACTGCTTTATTTAGCAACATCATATGATTCCCTTCATCCCAAAGTCTCGACGCCTGTACGTTCAGCACCACGTTGCATTCAAAAACATTACTCTGCTTACTTACAGCATAGAAATTACCAAGTATGGAAGGTATTGATTATTGAACGCTTGTTCTTACGTAGTTTAGAAGGTTCTCGTCTTCAGTATATGAATGTGATGGATTGTTTCTCAGGCCACTTACGATCTCCAAAAGTATGACTCCAAAGCTAAATATGTCGGACTTGACCGAGAAGTGTCCCGTTGTTGCATATTCTGGAGCCATATATCCGCTACATTACAGTAATTTCTCAGTTATTTTCCATTGAAAAGATGGATCCCAGAGTATAATTCTAGAATAGAGCTGAAATGAAGTATTTATGTAATCTTACAATGTCCCTGCCACTCGACTTGTGTTTCCTTGGGTTTGATCTCCACCGAAAAGCTTTGCCATCCCAAAATCAGCTATCTTAGGGCTTAAATCTCCATCTAACAAAATGTTGCTAGGTTTCAAATCACGATGAATAATCTTCGGGCGTGAATCATCATGTAGATATAGGAGACCTTTTGCAATTCCGACTATGATTTTGTAGCGCGTCTTCCATGTCAGTAATGCACCTCTCTTTGGATCTACCATTTGTGATCCATCATCACCAAATTAGAAATGAAATTCTCATATTCACAAACACTTTTGTTGGTTCTCATTAATACTATAAGTAAATCATTACCGAATAAATATCGATCAAGGCTTTTGTTGGGCACAAACTCATATACAAGCAACATTTCATCTCTTTCCAAGCAGAACCCGAAAAGCTTGACAAGATTTTTGTGTTGAAGTTTTGCAGTTAAGCACGCCTCCGTCTTAAACTCCCTCATTCCTTGTCCTGAACCATTTGAAAGTCTCTTAACTGCAAAAGCCTGGCCATCTCCGAGTAATCCCTGAAACACTCAACGTCAGGTTTAATCTACAATCTCTAAATTATCTTACCATTTGGAGTTATATGGCATCAACAAAAATCGATAATCGTACCATGTAAACAACACCAAAACCACCTTGACCGAGCTTATTGGCCGCTGAAAAGTTGTCTGTAGCTGTTCTGATTGCAGTAAACTCAAAATGCAAATTTTCCATGGTCTCAATCTCTTCAAGTCCTGCGTTTACATAAAATTAATTCTAGCTATCGATATGTTTAAGCCTCACAGTCTTTGTTGTCTGTGTTATTGACGCGATTGTATTAAAAGATAAAATTACCAGTCGGCTTCTTAGTGACCTTTTTTCTTTTCAGACAGATTGCAATGATGAAGAGTAAAGATGCTGCTGTAACTGATGAAACAACTCCCAAGGCAATGTATAATCCTTTTCCTGCAGCTGCAATATGAAAAACAGAAGGAAACGTTCTTATTTTCATCTACTCGTGTACGACACTTCTCACCAATTCCGTTCCTATTTTCATTTACCTGCTGTAGTGGTTTTTGGGAGAAGTCCACCGTCGTTGAAAGTAAACATGAGTCGACAGCTTGGTTGGAGAATTATCTCTGTTTGCATGCCGTTCATTTGAAGCCTTCCTACTGCAGTTTGTAAACATTTATTACAACCAGAGGGGCTCAAATCTCGAGTGCAATCTACAAAAGAACTCAATGATGTCTCCTTTGTGACGTAAACAACTGTGGTAGCCGACAGTAACGACAAGTTCCCTGTGGTGGTAGCCTGATTGGAAAGGCTGATGAATGTATTCTTCAGGGTTTGATTGAACTGACTATACTTTGCTGGACCGCTAGCCAGATTATAGAACATAGAGGTATCTTGGATGGAAAATATGTCGTAGTTGGCATAACGTAACATGCATTCTGCATACCACACGATAGCTACTACACTCGACGAGCATCTGCGTTTAATTTCCTGTTTCGCTGTCAAGATACAGTCTTGGCAGTTTTCGTTGATGTAGATGTTATTGCAAAGGAATAGGCCGTAAACCCTGTCCGTGCCTACTCCCGTGGTGAAATTGTAGAAGTCATTTTTGCTAGCCTTTGAGGTGAGATTTGATAACAGGAGGTTGAGATTACTTTCAAATTCACTCCCCGTATCATTGTTTCCGGTGTCTGCACAGTAGCTCTGCAGGTACGACGCTTGATCCCCGGCATTTGCAGATTTGAGTGAAGTGATCAAAAGAAAGAGGAGTATAATAACAGGTTCCTTAGTTTTCTTCATTCTATTCAGCTTCATTTACTGTTTCATTCCTCAGAATCCTGTGAAATAGAGGAACTTTGTAGGAAATGAGTATTGGCAGTTGAGTAGTTGAGTTTGACACTTTGATGTGTTTCTTGGAAATGAGTAAAAGATTGGATGATTAAGGCACAAGTTATGTATGAAATCATGTAGTCAATGGTCTACCATTTATTTGTTTCATTTCTGAAAGGAATATTTAGCTTGATTTGTTTGACTTTCTGTGATTCAGTATCTCCACCTATCAATTTTACTCCCTCCGTTTATCAATGATTATCCCGTTTCATTGAAATACTTCTGACATATAATGAGGGAATGGGACGATCATTAAGAAACGGAATGGGGTAATCATTAAGGGCTGTACAATTTGTTGACAAATTGTTGTTGACTTTTAATTAAAGTAGCTGATATGACCAACCCAAACTCCAGAAGCAGCAGCTGTATTGCATTCAGTTCTGAAATCTTGATTAGCCAACAATTTACAAGGGTGCAACAAGATTAATTGACTACTGAATTATATTATTTTTCTCCAAATTATTTGGGGCCGGTAAATCTTTATACCATCATTTTGTCGATAAGGGATAAAACAACGAGTAAAAAAGACGAAAACATAAGAATAATACGAGTGAAGGGAAAAAAACTGGACAGAGCAATACAGTTATACAGTAGATATATAGCTAAAGTGTGGATGACAGGTTACCCTCCATATTTACAGGAATTGGCAAAATACATGGATGCTCTATTTTCACCGAGGAGTTAACTCAGAGGTCGAGTCGTGACCATAAACACTGTGACCTCCATGTGAAACTGCTGGCTTTCTTGGCGGATTTCCGTATCTGTAAGGGAAAGGTGGAGGTAGCTCAGGCAGTGGCAGAGAGATAGGTTCAATGTGAAGCATGAACAAGACTGATGCAATATTTGGCCTTTTTGATGGATCTTCTTGGATGCACAGTAGGCCTACAAGTATGCATCTTTCAACTTCGTCTTTTGAAAATTCATTCCCGACTGCTGGATCAAGCAGCTTCAGATGATTTCCTTCGTCCCAAAGTCTCCAAGCCTATGTATGTAAGTATTAAGCAGATCATAATAAGTTTTGAGTTCATTACTTTTAGCAAACCGAGGGTACAGTAGGCTTGTATGCAGCGACTTAAACTTACATAGTTTAGAAGGTTTTCTTTCTGCATTTCAGGATCCGAGGAGTTATTTCTCAAGCCACTCACAATCTCCAAAAGTATGACCCCAAAACTAAAAATGTCGCTCTTGACTGAGAAGTGTCCTGTTGTCACATATTCTGGAGCCATATATCCACTATATCATCACAGTTATGTTAACCCTCGTCAGTTTCCATGATTTACTCTTAAGAACATTGATGAGGTTACTATGTGTTTGTGAATGAGATTAGATTTGTAAATTGAAATGAAGTTCGAGATCTTACAATGTCCCTGCCACTCTACTGGTATCCCCGTGAGTTTGATCACCCCCAAAGAGCTTTGCCATTCCAAAATCTGCTATCTTTGAGCTCATATCTCCATCTAACAGAATGTTGCTAGGTTTCAGATCACGGTGAATTATCTTAGGGAATGAATCTTCGTGTAGGTATAAAAGGCCTCTAGCGATTCCCATTATGATCTTGTACCGTGTATCCCACTTCAAATATCCACTTCGTTTTGGGTCTGTAGTTTGGAATATAATACATTTTTCTATTAATGTCCTGGTCTTTAACCTGTCTAGTACAGTCGTACAGAGTATATACTGTGAAAAGTTCTTTACCAAAAAGATGTCGATCAAGGCTTTTGTTGGGCACGAATGCATAGACAAGTAACATCTCATCTTTTTCTAAGCAAAACCCAAAAAGCTTGACGAGATTTTTGTGTTGAAGTTTGGCGGCTAAACATGCCTCTGTCTTAAACTCCTTGATCCCTTGCCCTGAGGTGTTTGAAAGCCTCTTAACTGCAACTGCTTGCCCATCTGCAAGTGTTCCCTGAAATGATTAATACCACATTATTAATCAACTATTAGCATACATAATGATCGACTTCATCATCTTCCGTTAGCTTGATTGATCATACCATGTAAACTATGCCAAATCCACCTTGACCAATCTTATTGCTTGCAGAAAAGTTATCTGTGGCCGATTTGATGGCACTGAATTCAAAATGCAAATTTTCCATTGTCTCAATCTCTTCTAGCCCTGAAAAATGAGCTCGACCCCATGATTTTACTTGCTAGCTAGTTTAAGAGACGACATTATAAAATTTGACGAAAGCTGAAGAATTATATTACCTGTCGGCTTTCCAGTGATCTTACGTCTTTTCAGACAGATGACAATATTGAAGAGCAAAGATGCTGCTGCGGTTAGTGAAACAATGCCCAACGCAATGTATAAACCCATGCCTGCAACTACAATCAGAATGACAGGATGTTGGTTTTTGAACTTTTGAGCACAGATAGTTAGTGTTTTATTCAAGGGGTAGGTTCTCTAAATTGGTGAATAAATACCTGTTGGATGAAGTCCGCTATCAGTGAAACTATACATCAATCTGCAACTTGGTTGCAGAAGCACGCCTGATTGGGTTCCGTCTGTCTTTAGCCTTTCAATTGCCGTCTGTAAGCACCTGTCGCAATCTGAAGGGCTTAGATCTTGAGTGCAATCTACATAAAAACCCGTGGATATGTCATTTCCGACATATATTACTGTCGCTGCCCATAGCGTTGAGGAATTATTCCCACTGGTAGCCTGGTGAGAAAGGCTGATAAACGTGTCTATCAGTTCCTGATTATACTGACTATACTGTACAGGACCGCCAGCGAGATTGTAGAACCCTGAGACATCATTGACAGAGAATATGTTACGATTTGCATACCGCAACATGCATTCTGTGTACCACACGATAGCTTCTTCTGTAAAGCGGCATCTTCGTTGGATTTCTCCCTGTGCAAGTAGGATACAATCTTGGCAAACCTGGTTTATATACCCGTTATTACAAAGGAAAAGGCCGTAAACTTTGTTGGTGCCTTCTCCAGTGGTGAAGTTGTAGAACTTATTTGTATTAGCTTTGGAGGAAAGATTGGATAACAGAAAGTCGAGATTGTTTTGGAATTCGCTTCCTTGATCATAGTGCCCGTCCTCTGAACAGAAGCTCTCTAGATAGGTAACTTGATCCTCAGCACTTGTTGATCCGAGTAAAAAGAGTAAAAAAATTGAAAGAACAAGGAGTATACAAGTTTGTTCCATTTTTTTAGGTTATATGGTTGATACATTCCACCAATGTATTTACTTTGCAGAAACCATGGCAGATGAGAGTTATGCATTCTAAGGAATGGCTTAAATGCCAATGCTCAAGTATATATGTTAGGAGTATATTATGAAGTCAATGATGAATACTTAAATACTACAGTATATTTTAGTGGTGAGGATGTTTATGTATTATATTGATGAATGTCGCTTTCGATTTCTGTGATTCAGCAACTTTCCTGCTGACTGCACAATCTCGTCGTTACAGTTGTTTAAATTGCAGCATTTGATGGTCTTTTGATTGGGTCAAGACAGGATTATAAGGCCAAGTACAATTGGCTAATTCTCGAGTATTCGTGGGAACCCTTGACCAGTAATATTATTCGTTCATTATAAGAGTTTTTTTCATGCCATTCAGGGTACGATTGGAAAAACGGCCTCTTTTTTGCTGGTTCTTCAAAAGCGACTCCTCTCTTGAGTATACACGATATGTGAATACAAGACACCTACTGTTTCACTGGGTAACAATGCTGACATATATTCAGGTGGTGGCAAAGTTTATACAGCCCGAGTAATGAGTTACCCAACATGTCTAAGAATGCCAACATATTTTCTTAAAGGTGATACAAAGTACTCACAGTATTTACATAAGACTCAATCTGCTTCTGCGTTCTCTATGTTTCACCGTGGAGATAACTCAGTGATTGAATGGTGTCCGTTAACACTGTAACTTCCATGTGAAGCTGCTGGCTTTCCTGGTCTGTAAGGGAAAGGTGGAGGTAGTTCAGGTAGTGGCAAAGAGATAGGTTCAGTATGAAGCATGAACAAGACTGATGCAATATTTGGCCTTTTTGATGGATCTTCTTGAATGCACAGTAGGCCTACATGTACGCATCTTTCAACTTCGTCTTTTGAAAATTCATTGCCTACTGCTGGATCAAGCAGCTTCATATAATTTCCTTCGTCCCAAAGTCTCCAAGCCTATATATCAACCAGAGCATAAGTTTTGAGCTCATTACTTTTAGCAGACGGAGGGTATTGTGCGACCAAAACTTACATAGTTTAGAAGGTTTTCAGTCTGCATTTCTGGATCTGATGAGTTAATTCTCAAGCCACTCACTATCTCCAGTAGAATGACGCCGTAGCTAAAAACGTCACACTTGACTGAGAAGTGTCCTGTTGTCATATACTCCGGAGCCATATATCCACTGTTTCACAGTTGCGTCAACTTTTGTCAGTTTCTATTATTTCATCGTAAGAGTACTGATGGTTAAATATGGGGTATGCCGCTTATGTTAATTTTTGTAAATTGTAATGAATTTTGAGATCTTACAATGTCCCTGCCACTCTACTGGTATCCCCTTGAGTTTGATCACCCCCAAAGAGTTTTGCCATCCCAAAATCCGCTATCTTTGAGGTCATATCTCCATCTAGCAGAATGTTGCTAGGCTTTAGATCACGGTGAATTATCTTTGGGCGCGAGTCTTCGTGTAGGTATAATAGCCCTCTTGCGATTCCCACTATAATCTTGTAACGAGTCCCCCACTTCAATAATGCACTTCTTTTCGGATCTGTTATACATAAACAGATCTTTCTATGAGACATTGAGCCACATAATTCCGTGACTAGCTTCTCCTGTTGAGAACTATATTGCGAGTAAATTCTTACCAAATAGATGTCGATCAAGGCTTTTGTTGGGTACATACTCATAGACAAGTAACATCTCATCCCTTTCTAAGCAAAATCCAAAAAGCTTGACAAGATTTTTATGCTGAAGTTTGGCAGCCAAACACGCCTCCGTCTTGAACTCCCTGATCCCTTGCCCTGAAGTATTTGAAAGCCTCTTAACTGCAACTGATTGACCATCCGCAAGTGCTCCCTGGAATGATTAATGAATGCGAGATTAGTCATAGACTTTTAACATATGCCATGACTTAATCCGTCATTTCTGTAATTATATTGATAATACCATGTAAACTATGCCAAATCCTCCTTGACCAATCTTATTGGCAGAAGAGAAGTTATCTGTGGCTGATCTGATGGCACTAAACTCAAAATGCAAATTTTCCATGGTCTCAATCTCTTCTAGTCCTGAAAAATCAGGCAGTTGCAGCTTAACTAGAGGTATTTCACAGATTTCCTTGAAATTTTATCTTCAGTTTCCAACTCTTTTGATTTTCTTTTACTATTATACTCCTGCGTAGCAGTCGTATTAGAAATAGTTTTGTTTTCACATTCATTCCAGTATATTATCGATCCTTTGATTCGTGTGGCCGATACTAACAATGCAATAAATCTTAAAGGGGCTAAATTACCTGTCGGTTTTCCAGCGATCCTACTTCTTTTCAGAAAGATGACAATATTCAAGAGCAAAGATGCTGCTGCAGTTAGTGAAACAATGCCCAATGCAATGTATAAACTCTTGCCAGCAACTACAATCAGAAAAATAAGAATGTTGGTATTTGATCACTTGTGTATATTGCAAATTTAGATGCGTTTGTTCTCGTAAATGTTGAATATATACCTGTTGGGTGAAGTCCATGATCAGTGAAACTATACATCAATCTGCAACTTGGTTGCAGAAGCACACCCGATTGGGTACCATTTGTCTTAAACCGTCCAACTCCCGTCTGCAAACATTTGTCACAATCTGAAGCGCTTAGATCAGGCGTGCAGTCTACATAACAACTCACTGAAATATCCTGTGTAACATATACTACTGTTGTAGCAGATAACGTCGAGGAGGAGGAATTCCCGCTGGTGGTACTGGTAGCCTGGTGAGAAAGGCTGATAAAGGCATCTGTCAAGTCTTGATTGTATTCACTGTACTTTTCTGGACCGCTTGCTAGATTATAGTATCTTGAGACATCGTTGACAGAAAATATGTTCCGCCTTGCATATCGCAGCATGCATTCTGTATACCATACAATAGCTTCTTCTGCACGAGGGCACCTTCGCTGAATTTCTCCTTTTGCTAAAAGGATACAGTCTTGGCAAACCTGGTCAATATAAACGGTATTGCAGCGGAAAAGGCCGTAGACTTTGTTGGTTTGTTTTCCGGTGGTGAAGTTGTAGAACTTGTTATTGGTGGTAGCCGCTTGGGTGGTGAGATTTGATAATAAGAGGTCTAGATTGCTTTGGAATTCTTGACTTCCAGAATCATACTTCCTGCCATTATCCTCAGAACAAGAGCTCTGTAAATAGGTGACTTGATCGTTGGCACTCGTAGATTTAAGTAGTACAGCGATCGAGAGAAAGAAGAGTAAATGATAGGTTTTGGAAGTGATGTACAAATTTGTTGCTTTACTTTCTTCCATTACCTTTAGCTTTGGTTGATACAGCATGTCTACAAATTTGCAACTTTGCAGATTCTAAACTAGACGTTTAATCACTAAGTCAATGATCTATAAAATACGGAGTATAAATGTACTATAATAAAGAGTACGGAGTTCTATTTTAGTCTTGCTCAGGAATGTCCATGTATTCTATTGTTTGATGAAGCTTACATTTTCACTGATTCAACATCTTTCCTGTTGACTGTAAGTTTCGTGGCAAGCTCATTGTACTAGACCTGACAAACGGCTCGGCTCTGGTCTAGCAACTTTCGAGTCAAGCCGGATAATTTTCAGGTTTTATTATTTTCATTTTTTTAGGATATTAACACGTTTTCTATCGAAACAGCCAGATCAATTCAAATTACAGGTCAAATTCGAGTTTTCAATTTGGGTGTCGGGTGTTGGTGATTTAAGTGTAAATACCGGTTCATTTTAGCGTACTCGGGTGCGGTTTACGGATGTGTGAATTCAATATAATATAATATAATATAGATTCGGGGAAAGTACGGAGTGTACGCTTATATATAATTAATTGCGAATTCACGTTACCAGGTTCATACGGTACACTATGGCGGGGGTCTCGCTGCCCGGTCAGTGAGTCGGGGTTCCAGGGGCGACGCCCTGGTTACGGGGGTTCCAGGGGCGAATTTTTGACGCCAAAATCTGTTGAACAGATTTTGGTGGGAATTCATGAAAAGTGATCAAAATCCGGAAATAAGAACAAAAATCTGCACAACATACTTCACAGTTATATCTCTGTTTTCTATGCAAAATTCAGAGGAGCACCGTCTTATCTCAGTAGAAAATTCAGTATCACCCTGCACTGAAATAAGGGTCGAATTGTTCTATTAGGAAAGCGTAAAGCCGATTCAGTGTTGATTCTTCATTACTTTCCTTATTCGCACATAACATCGGGTTGTGTCTTTCGGACCGGGACGAAATCCCAACCCCTCAAAGGCTGAACTTATTTGTACTCCGTAGGTGTTATATGACCTTGATCCCTAGATCCAGACATTTTTCGGATATTCTCGTTAAGGGTGTAAACGAGCCAATCTGAGCTCGAGTTCGGGTGGGCTCGGGTTTAGCTCGTAAATTTGAACTCGAGCTCGGGCTTGGCTCGAAGCTCGTCGAGCTCAAAAAATTGAAGCTCGAGCTCGTACCAAACTCTTTTACAATTATATTTTTTCGTCTCTTTGTAAATGTATATTACGAGTACTAAAAATAACTTTTTTAAAAGACAAAAAAATATTGTTATAAAATTTTAAAGTATAATAATTATAAATATCAAATAAACATATATTTTGAATTATTAGAATTTAAAATTATTAAAATTATAATGTAAAAACTAAAAAAGAGCTCAAACGAGCTTCCGAGTCGAGCCTTATTGAGCTCGGGTTCGGGCTCGAGCTTGAGCCAACTTTGATCGAGCCATTTCTAAGGACTTTAAGAGCCGGCTCGATCGTTGACACCAAGTACTCAACTATAAATCCCGGTGTCCTAAATCCCAGAATCTACTGCTGGCTCGTTCTATCCAACTCAAAGCGTTTGAAATTGACGCGCACCAACTTGAATTTTATCAACGGCGAAGCATTCTATCGATTAATTGGTATATATTCTTAATTCTCCCTCTCTTTTTTTCTTCTGAGTTGAATTTTTGGGGGATTTTCGCAATCCAATAAAGTATCCATGAAAATGAGTGATGATGCATTTCCCGTGAATTATGAAATATTTGACAAACCCCTCACGCAAATGGGTTCTTACAAGTTTGGTGATTCAACATTCTACAACCTCATTGAGAAATGTGCCAATTCAGGCGACTTCATCTCGCTTGACAGGGTTTTTGATAGAATGAAAAGAGAATGTAGAAATTTTAGGGAAAGGGACTTCATTCTAGTGTTTAAGGCTTATGGTAAAGCAGGCTTGCATGGAAATGCTATGGAGTTGTTTCATAGGATGGGAGATGAATTCGGATGTCGCCCTACTGTGAAATCGTTTAATTCCGTTTTGAATGTGCTCATCCAAGCTGGGAAATTGGATTTAGGGTTGGATTTTTACTATGATAATGTTGTTGTAGTTAGGAACAAGGGTATTATGCCCAATGTGTTGAGTTTTAATTTGATTATTAAGGCTTTGTGTAAGTTGGGTAAGGTTGATAAGGCGGTCGAGTTATTTAGGGAAATACCTACCCAAAATTGTGTTCCTGATGTTTACACTTATAGCACTTTAATGGATGGGTTGTGCAAGGATGGTAGGATAGACGAGGCTGTTTCATTGTTAGATGAAATGCAAATGGAGGGTTGTGGTCCTACTCAACCGACTTTTAATGCCCTAATTAATGGTCTCTGTAAGAAGGGTGATATAAGCCGAGCGGTTAAAATTGTGGAGAATATGGTGTTGAAAGGTTTTGTGCCTAATGAGGTCACTTACAACACCCTTATCCATGGGTTATGCAGTGTGGGAAAATTGGATAAGGCGGTGAGTCTATTTAACCACATGGTGTCAAACAAGTGCTTACCAAATGAGATCACTTATGGAACTCTTGTTAATGGGCTTGTTAAGCAAGGGAGAACCAGTGATGGAACTCGTCTCTTGCATTTTATTGAAGACAGGGGTCTTCGCGGAAATGCATATCTTTATTCCTCTCTTCTTAGTGGATTGTTTAAGGAGGGAAAGACTGAAGAGGCATTAGGACTTTGGACGGACATGATCACAAAAGGATGTAAGCCTAATGTGATTCTTTTTAGTGTTCTTATTGACGGTCTATGCCTCGCAGGACAACTCAGTGTTGCCAAAGATGTTTTGTCCAAGATGGTAAAAGAGGGCCACTCTCCTAATGCTTTTACTTATAGCTCTTTAATGAAGGGTTACTTCAAGATAGGTAATAGCCACGAGGCACTTTTAGTATGGAAGGAGATGGGAGGTGCTAATCATGTCAATAATGTAGTTTGTTATAGTGTGCTTATAAAAGGTTTGACCGAAGAAGGTAAACTCAAGGAGGCTATGGCAGTTTGGAGGCATATGTTGACTAGAGGAATCAAACTTGATACTATCTCTTATAGTTCTCTGATTCATGGCTTGTGTAAGGCTGGCTTGGTTGAACAAGGCTTGAAATTGTTCAATGACATGGTTTTTCGAGGACCCGGATGCCAACCTGATGTAGTCACCTACAATATTCTTTTCAATGATTTATGCAATAACCATAATGTAAAACGGGCCATTGATCTTCTGGGTAATATGTTGGATCATGGATGTGATCCGGATTTGCATACTTGTGACATATTTCTAAGGGTCTTAAGAGAAAAGTTAGAACCCCCTCAAGATGGGAATGAGTTCCTGGATGGACTTGTTGTAAAGTTGTGTAAGCGGGAGAGATGGATAGCTGCTTCTACAATCTTACATTACATGTTGCAGAAATCTTTGCCGCCAAGAGTTGCTACCTTGCAAATTGTCCTTCAACATTGTTTTAAACATAGGATGATCTTAAAAGCTTTGGACAAGTGTTGGAGTAGTTTATTTCGCTAATTTACATGGTGAGCATTTGATTTCTATGTAATTCACACTTTTTTAATAGATAGCCTTCCTCTCCTTGGTAATTGTGAATGCAAATATTGACATAACTTCCAATATGTTACTACACAAGTATCAAAATATTTACCTCATATATCCCAGGATGAAGTCGTCAAGACACCTACATGAAGTTGTTGTGTTTTTGTATTCTCAGATGAAGCTATGCTAAATTGTAATGTAGATTGTTCATTCCTTGCCTACTTTGCGATAAATTGAATCGAGAATGAAATCATCAAGGCACTGGAGCAATGTTTTATTTTGTTGTTGTATCCTAGGAATAAAGCATGCTAAACTGTAATGTAACTTATACTGCCTTTTTCTAGTTTTGTTCACATTGTGGTGCTTTTCCTTTCATTTAGGGTGTTCATAGCTTGGTTTCGACAATATGAAATTTTGTTGGTTTTATTGCCCGATTGTCTTATAGTCCTATGCGGTCTAAGGTTTTCTTGTTGTAATTTTCTACTCAATTTATGACCCACTGAATGTGCAGATTAAGCTGAATGAGATCCTTGCGATCTTCATGATCAGTTTATATGTAAATCTTTTGATAGTACATGAAATGCAACAAATACCATTCAGCCAAGATTTAATTCTTCTTGATACTGATGAATGTTTCTGCCAACATCCTTAGATTTGCATACAGGAGGGCAGGGGGGTCAGTGTACTACTTCATAAGAGCCAGAATTCCTGCTATTGGCTTCTTTTTCTTGCTTCTTTGTGTGCTATTGCTTTGTATTTGTATAAGAGGAATACAAATGGCACAATACCAGGTAATCATACAACTCTGTCAACTTGTATTTCTAAAGAGGTGTTCCTTCGTAGATTCATATGTACAGCTTTTTATTTTTTTCTCAGTTGTCCTGGAAAATAAGTGGGAAAACTCGTTGCTAGTATCACAAGAATAGTTGGAACATAGTAAGTCCTATATCTTCAGTGCATTTATCTGTTCAGGGGGATTGGTACTTCGTATTATACTTTTACAACGCTTAAAATGTCACAAATGGGGAAGTACACGATTTCAAGTAGAGTAATGTTCCGTTCACTTGCTTACTACCATAGCTTTCACCTTACTATCTTGCAGTATGGCACCAGATTAGGTAGCTTCTGGAGTTATGCGTCAAGGTTGATGCTTACATCTTTGGAATATTGTTTTTGGAGATTATAAGTGGACGGAGCGGTATTTCATCAACCTATCTAAAGGCACATACATCCTTTTGGGTCGTATAAGATATACCAAATTTATTAGTCTAAAACTATGTTACTCACACTAGAGTAAATGTGTCTGATACATGAGCGTGCCCAAGTGTGTCTCTCTCTGGCTATGTGAAAATATGCACATTTTGTCTTTTAAAAGATGTGTTCAAGGGGATTACTCTAAAAACTTACGTCAGTGAATACGTACACTTCAGTAATCATAGAACTATGGGTGATTAACACAGTTGTTTACATTAATGTGACTACTTTGAGTACTATTTATAAGTGTTTCTTTGTTAGTCTGAATAAGAAAGGATAGATACCATGTCAGCTAAAGTTTACCCTTTTGTTGTCAGATGAAATAATTAATCATTTGTTCTTGTTGACAAAGGGGTTCAGGATACATAATTTCTGGTGATATCAAGAATTAAAGTATTTACACAGACATGATTTAATTTGTGTAGTTGTGTATATATAATTCTATTTTTGCGTGGCAATTGTGTAAATGAGACTATGGGAGTGCATCATCATGAAGCAACTTGTGAGAAATTAACAAGTAATGCTGATGTCTTATTTTTTGTTGTATATGGTAACAAGTTAACATTATCAAAAGTCAACCTACATTTCTGGATAAATTTTTAGCAGTCTTACAAATTCGGATGCTTATTTGTTAATTACCTCTTCATTTCAAAATGGCACTATCTCTAATCTCAAACAATCTTCCTTTGATCTTGTTTAAGTTCATAGTATTCAAATATTTTGTCACCTCCAAAGCATTGCAGCCAAAATTCTTTCTTCAGCAGTGTGTGAATACTACATCTAATTACACGCAGAATGGTGCATTCAAGCTCAATCTCGATAACCTTCTGACAGACCTCACGGCAAATTCGGGATCAGCAGGCTTTTACAACACCTCCAGTGGCAATATCCCCGATAAAGTCTATGGACTCTTCTATTGTAGAGGTGATGTTGATCCTGAACTATGCCATAACTGTGTTCAATCTGCTTCTGAAAAAATCACTCAAGTGTGCACTTATAGGAAGGAAGCCATAGTTTTTTATCAGGAGTGTACAGTGCGGTATGCAAACCGCTATATTTTCTCACAGGGTGAGGAATCTCCATGGATTTATTTGTCAAGCTTTGATAAGGTGTCAAGCCCTGTGGAGTTGGAACAAAAACTCACGAGTACGATGTCAGGACTCATCAAGAATGCAGCGTACAATACTTCTTACCATGGGTTCGATACAGTAGAGGTTGATGTTTCAGTGGGCCTTACATTATATTGCCTTGTTCAGTGTACTCCTGATGTACTTGGCTTACCGTGTGAGAGATGCTTGAAAACTTCTTTAGCTGAAACACAAAGTGCTTGCTGTGATGGAGGAAGAAGAAGATTGCTGATTTTACGGCCTAGTTGCCAGCTTATTTATGATACAGCGCCTTTCTATGTGACCTCACCTCCTGCTCTGCCACCTCAATCAGCTCGGTCTCCTGGTAAACTTCAATTCTTTTAAAACTTCATTATGACCACTTTATAATAGGAAACATGAAGGATGAACTGTTATATATGGAAATTGTGTATTTTAACGTCTAATGTCTATTTGACATCATCTGCTAAAGAGATAGCAATCAGGTCACTCCAGCCATATCTGTCCGAATAAGGCAAGTCAGAATGGGTCTTATGAGTTTCAGATTTTGGCATGTCAATATCGCCCTCTGTTTTTAGTCGCTTTTAGATTGGGTCTCCATTGGATAAGTTTATTAGTAGACATTTCATGGTGTCTTTTACAGTTTCTAGGGCTTGTTTTTTACACTATCATTAGCTTGAGTTATTTTGTTATTAAGTTGAATGTAAATATCAATTGGATATTTAAGCTAATTCGTTGTCTGGTCATCAATTGGATTCGGTCAATATCCAGCGACGACTCATCTTGGGTCAGTGCTGGATTGGGTGTGATTCAAACAAATCAGATTGCTATATTTCATTGTCCAGTCATTTGGCGCTGCGTTGGGTACTTGGGTGCGTAGGTTCGAGCCAGTTCAAATTCACTAACATTCATGTTCTAGTTGGTCGAGTTTCGGATAGTTCGGATCCGGTGCGCTATATCTAACTTTGATCCGGTCATTGGCATCATTATGAAAATGATTTGGCATTCAGTTTTCCTGATCAGTTTATGTGTAAATTTCTGGACGGTCCACTCAAGACTTGAGTTCTGCTTGATGCTAATTGATGTTTAGTCTGTTCTATGAAATTCCTTAGATCTGCGTACCGGAGGCAGGGGGTCAATTTACTACTTTGTGAGAGCCGGAATTCCTGCTATTGTATTCTTATTGTTGCTTCTCTGTGCTATTGCTTTGTATTTGCTTAAGAGGAAGAGAAACGGCACAATACCAGGTAATTATCACAGCTTTGTCAGCTTGTATGTCTATAAAGGTGTTCTTTCATATATTCATGTATATCAATTCCTTTTTTTTGCAGTAGTCCTTGAATCTTGCAGAGATAACTCATTGTACTTCAGTTTAGAGACAATCCAGGCTGCAACAAACAAATTTTCCATTGCTAATAAGCTCGGTGAAGGTGGATTTGGAGCTGTTTACAGGGTATAACATTGCTTCTAACGTGTATCTTTCACGTGAACAAGATCTTCCGTGTCTTAAACATAGTTGTGTTGTTTTTCATTGCTCGTGGAAGCGCGGAGCCAAAGACTCCCTATTCCTTTGTTTGGATTATTATGGGATAAAGGCATAAATCAGAATGTATCACTGGCCAAGGGGTTGCGTACATTGACACCTCCTTATCCTGTCAGTTGCAGAAAATTTTGTGCACTAGGATTATGTTTTTTAAAGGTAGTTGTATTCAATTCCTTTGAAAAACCATGTGATGATTAGTTCTCTATCTTGCAAAGTAGGGACGGCTTCCAGATGGCCGGGAAGTAGCTGTGAAGAGGCTTTCAGAGGACTCTGGACAGGGTCTCAGAGAATTCTCAAATGAAGTAGAGTTATTAGCAAAGCTTCAGCATAGAAACCTGGTGAGACTTCTGGGATTCTGCTTGGAAGGCGACGAGAAACTGCTCATTTATGAGTTTATGCCCAATATGAGTCTTGACAAATTTCTATTCGGTACTCCCTCAAACATATATTCAATAAAATAAGATTTTAAATGACGTAATGCTCTGCTAGTCTGATGCTTTGAGATACTGTACAGATCCAAACAACCGCAAACATTTAGATTGGGATACGCGGTTCAAGATCATCATGGGAATTGCACGTGGACTTTTGTATCTCCATGAGGATTCTCGTCTCACAATTATTCATAGAGACCTTAAATCAAGCAATGTCTTGCTAGATCAGGAGATGAATCCTAAGATAGCAGACTTTGGTATGGCAAGACTGGTGAAACTGGACCAAACACAAGCTAGTACCACAAGAATAGTTGGAACATAGTAAGTCTGATGTCTTCAATTCATTTATCAGTTCAGGACCTCTAGGGGATTGGTATTATATGTTGATAACACTTAATCCACCAAATGTCACAATAATGGCTGAAAAG
Source organism: Agrostemma githago (assembly GCA_958450325.1). NCBI lineage: Eukaryota > Viridiplantae > Streptophyta > Magnoliopsida > Caryophyllales > Caryophyllaceae > Agrostemma > Agrostemma githago. The sequence continues at coordinate 70,561,298 of OY288247.1, read as the reverse complement.
TACACAATTTCAGGCAGACTAAAGTTGGGATCACTTGCTAACAACATTAATGTTTACGAGTACTTATCTTTCAGTGGATATATGGCACCGGAATATGCAATGTCAGGAATGATATCCGTCAAAGTTGATGTCTACAGCTTCGGAATATTGCTTTTGGAGATTATAAGTGGACGGAGCAGTAATTTCATCAACCCATCCAAAGGCGCAGACAGCCTTTTGAGTCGTGTAAGATGTACCAAAAGTTTTCAGTCTTTGTCAATTACTCTAGAACTATGTTACTTGCACTCCGTTTAAAGTATAGGTCGTGTGGGCTTGCTCAAGTGTCAACCTCTGGTTTTTTGAATATATTTTAGATGTGTCTTATGTCCAAGGTGATTGCTCTAATAAGTGGGCTTAAGCTCTAGCCTCAGTGAGGCTGCAGTCAACATGCAAAAAGCGATGCATATTCGCTCAAAATTCTATATTGTTTTTGCCCTTCTACTTCTTTTATTTTGCCTATCTTGTTGCCTGCTATATCATTTTGGCATGTTAGCCCTCTTTACAACCATAATAGTTATTGTTTGCAAGATTTTTTATACTCCCTCCGTATTTTTTTATATGACGTTTGACTTTTTCGAGGTGAGACTTTGACTTTAATTTTTATGTAAATATATTATTCCAAAATTTTTAAAAATTACACCATAAAATCCCTTACAAAAAGAGCTTTCAAATGAGTATACATTTCATGGTATTTTTTCTTATGTTGTGAGAGATATTGAAGAGAGAAGAGGTTGTCTCGAAAAGTGAGAATGACTTATATTAAAAAACGGAGGGAGTATTAAAAATGCAAAACATGGGGCTCCCTGTGTACATGAGGTGAATCTCTCCTATCTTTTTGGCTTGCACCTCCTCATCCCATAGGCTGTTCTCATCCCATAGTAAAATAGTGTTCAGTGTCGATATGGGCAAGCAGGGTAACTTGATGACGTATACATAAACCTCAACTTTTGAATGAAATCATATACTCTTTTACGCTACTTCAGGCATGGAGATATTGGAACACAGGAGCAACCGCGGAGCTAGTGGATGTGCTACTTGGAAACAGTTATTCAAGTGAACAAATCCTGAGATGTACCCAAGTCGCATTGTTTTGTGTTCAAGAAGATGCTACCAGTAGACCCACCATGGCGTCTGTCCTGCTTATGCTTAATAGCAACTCGTCCGATTTCCCATCTTTACAATTAGGGCCTTCAAAAATGCCGCTCTTCACCATGAATGCTGCAAGTATGGATAAACAAGGCGAACGAGGAACTTCAGGTCAACAGGATGAACCTTGTTATGACCTTTACTCGGTGGGCAGCATGGACACTACGGACTTGTACCCTCGATGATACTTGAGTTTCGATGGGCAGCATGAACTCTATCGACTTGTACCCAATGCTAAATTGTACTCGTAATAGGACTACACCTCTGCTGTTAAGTTGGATTGAATCTGACCTTGTATAATTAGTAAATCTCGTCAAATCTTGGGCCTCAAATTGACCTTGTAATGTCCTTTTTTTAATTATCTACAACATCAATCAATTTAAAAAGTAAAATGGTAAATTCATTATGAATTATGATTAATTAGAGGATAAAAATATGTTTTCTCTGAGAAGAAGGTTCAGCTCACGTGGTTAGAGCTTCCTTACCCAGGTCGAGAGGTCAGGAAATATGTTTTCTTTAGGGATTAATAATGGAGCACTACGAGGTACTTTTTATTCCGACCAAATTATTTGGTTACATTTGATAAAAATATTTCTCAAATAGAATAAAATAACTAATAATGAGAACAAGGAGAGTACATAATCTTGTCACTGAAGAGAGCAAAAGTTCTACATCAACACAACTGCGTTAAATACGGTAGTATATGTATATGTACGAGGCTACTTATGTTTTTGGTCCGTTGCTTAGAATCGATTGAACATGCGGTCAACAGGCGTGATTATCAATTTAGTAATCATTTCTTGTACAAAACATCTCTCCGTAGATGAATGTGAAATGATTTCAAGTTTATATGAGTATATAATATATTATTGGGTTATTTAACAGGAATAATACCAACTTTGGGTGATATTTCATCAATAAAATCAACTTTAATTAATACGGGAATAAAACCAAGTATGAGTCATATTACACGAGAATGAAATTGCCTCTTAAATGACCGGATGAAGTCGGTTTTGTGGGTCATGCTATTAATTAACGCCATCTTCATTTTTTCATTGCCCCAAATCAAATTCTCTCTCCTAAACCATCATCTCTCCAAATCCAAACCAAAATCAACCTACGTTTTCAATTAAACCAATTATAAAAGAACAGCAATTGGACACTAAACCCCATATTAAACCCAGAAAAATAAAAAACTAAGTTAAACCCAGAAAAATCAAAAACGAAGTTAAACCCAGAAAAATTGAAAAAAATTAATTTCAACCCAAAAAAATCGAAAAAAATTGAAAACCCTAATTTCAACCCAGAAAAAATCGATTTAGGGGAAATGAAAAAAACACTCACCGTTGACATTGCCGAACCACAAGATTGAAGAATGAACTTGACAATATCCCTGAAAATTGATTTTCGACATAATTAATGATAATTACCTTCGATCAAGTTTGACAAAAGTTTGAGAAAGGTAAACAAATAAAAGTTCCGTAAAAATTACCTTCGACGAAGTGATGAAGTGATGAATGGATGAAGAAGACGTTTTGAATTGATGAGAATTGATGATTGATGAAGCGAGAAGATGAAGTTTAAAGTTTGGGAGTCAATGAGATTAAAGGCAAAAAGATTAGTCATACAATGAGTGTATGAGGGGGTTTGTACACCACCAGTAAAAGGTTGTCACGTGTCCATTCTAAAATCTTTTTGTTTTCATTTAAATTTTGTAGATTACCTCATTAAATACACCGTATTAAATGCATTGATTTATTGTATAAATTATGTTTTGTAATTATTAACCTTTTTTTTTTCTTTTCAGTTTTTTTAGTATTTCGTATTTTTTTACTTTTACCGTATATGTACGTATATTCTGCTCGTATATTTCTAATCTCTGTATTTGGATTCGCTGTACATGTATGCTTGTACCTTATGTTTACGTATTTTATATTTGTATGTTGTAAAATGTTGTGTTGTGGAATATTTCTTTTTTTTTATATGAATTTGTTTGTACGTTTCAGTTTGTATGTTACGGTAGACAATTTTTTTGTTGATTTACTGTGAACGGGTCAATCGTGTGAGACAATTTTTTTTACGGAGAAAATAAAAAAATATGTAATCAGGTTATATAACTAAGTAAATAAATATTACGTACGTACTACAAATTGTGTAGTCGTGGAAATTTACTGACGATATACAATCTTCCCGAAATTCATTTAAAAGTAATTTAAATGTCATTAGTTAAAAAAAATTCTCGTGAGACCGTCCCAACAATTTGAAACGTAATTAGGGGCTTCGAACCAACAAAACAGAAATAAAATGTAAAAACAAAATCAATTTAAATGTTTACGTATTTTATATTTAATGTTTTAAAATGTTGTGTTGCGGAATATTTCTTTTGTGTAATTTTTTATATGAATTTGTTTCTACGTTTTATTTGTATGTTACGGTAGACTATATTTTTGTTGATTTACTGTGAACGGGTCAATCGTGCGAGACAATTTTTTTTACGGAGAAAATAATAAAATATGTAGTCATGTTATATAACTATGTGAATAAATATTACGTACGTAGTAAAAATTGTGTAGTCGTGTAAATTTACTGACGATATACAATCTCGACGGAATTCATTAAAAAGCAATTTAAATGTCATTAGTAAAAAAAAATTTTAAAATTTACGCCTTGTATATTTTTAGGTCAATATTTGTACGCCTTGTATATTTTTCATATGTATTTTTGTATAATTTTGTAGTTTGTAGTTTTGTACGCCTTGATGTTATATGGTTGGTGTAATTTTTTTACGATTAGTTATACGATATCAATAACATATTATAATAATACGATATGTTTGGTGTAATTTTTCATTTGTTATACGATATTATTAACATATTATAATTTTGTCTTAATATATTATTATGTTAAAAAATAGTTTTAGTATTTATGTATATACATATGTTATATCTTAATTTTGATATAATTTGTAATTCTTATTATTATATTCCAACAAAACATTTATTACACAAAATACGCCCTCGCAAATGACACCGAACCTCTCACTGTCACAGATTACACCGACGTTCTCACAACCGCAGCAGACACAAAACTTTAGGTCACCATTTTCAAATTCCGAGTACACACATTAGGGTCGATCTTGAGATTAATTTCAGTGGTAAAACGTTAATGTAATTGCATTTGTCATTATTTACGCCGCATATTTTACTACGTAACTAGTTGAAAAGGGCCGATTTTTAATGACGTTGATAACGACATTAAATTATTATGCATAATAGTAAACGAATATTATCCACATACGTGAATGTATTTCTAGGTAAATATTATTTGCGATAAGCGTCAAATTAAAATATAGGCGTACATTATAGTTAGAAAGATTAATTAAAGTACCTCTCACATAAGTACATCTCCAACTACATATTCGAACCATTATTCATTTATATTTATATGGAATATTTATTTGTTACTCTATAAGTTTTGCATTCAACAATATTATCTACGCATTATTATTATTATTATTATTATTATTATTATTATTATTATTATAAATGTAATAACTAATAAATAAAAGGGTTATTTAATAACAATAATACTGATTATTGGACGTATTCCAATAATAATACCAATTACAGTTAATCCCAGAATAATACATCGAATTGGAGTATTCTAATGATAATGGTACAGTGGACCGGTTACCTGAATAACCGGTCTACCTCCCCTTAAGCGCCTCAATTAATTCCTACTATCACCATTACCATTTACTTTACTCTCCATTTACTTCTCGCTCTCCCTTAAAGATGGATCTAGACCTGGTAAGAGGAAGAAATTTGGTACAACAATTGTGAATGACAAAACAGATTTCACAAAACTAAGTGGACAGTTTATTAAAACATAAACATAAACTCCCGAATTGGACCTAGAAACCATAATCGAAACACTAATCGAATAAATATAAACCCAGAAAATAAACCTAATCAAATCAAAACCCCAAATTGTCGAAATTTGCAGAAAGATAAAATAGTACTCCGTATTTGATTGACCAAGTGTGCTAAAATTGGAAATTAGAAGCGAATCAAGTCCCAAATTGGACCCAAAAATCATAATCGAAACGGTAATCGAATAAATACGAATCCAGGAAAAAAACATAATTGAAACCAAAACCCTAAATTTGTACAAAATAAAACAAATTAGCAATGCTTAAAATCAAAAAGAGAGTACTTGTGAGTTGAAGGAGACAGAGAATCAGAGATGGGACGATAATTAATTTCGATGGTTTGATTGATTATCACATTGAATAATGCTCCGTATGTTTTTTTAATTAATGAAGTTTATGTTTATGTCTTGATGGAGAGCTCATTATTAGATTTAATGAGAACAAGAGGGTAATGGAAATTAAGACTTTTTTAAATTTTTTGCAGAGTTGTCGTTGAAGACAAGAATTTAAGTAGGAAGGAGACAAAGAAATAGAGTAAGTGAGTGTGGATTGAATAGATTGAAGTAGGAGGTTATTTTTCAGAAAGGTTACCTGCCGTTGCAGGTAACATATGCAACTGTACCATTATCATTAGAATAGTCCAATTTGATGTATTATTCTGGGATTAACTGTAATTGATATTATTATTGGAATACGCTCAATAGTCAGTATTATTGCTATTAAATAACCCTAAATAAAATGACAAATAATATTTACGTATCAATGTAAAGTAAGAGATCCAATTTGACATACATAGTTCAAAAACATATTGTACGTAGAGTGGATATATAGTGATGTGAGTAATTAAATTTCATGATAGTATAAAACGACTTGTTTATTTCTTACCCAATAAATGTATAAATAATTAATCTAATAGGGGATTAAAATATTGCTCATATGATTAACTAAGTACACGTAAGATGGTGCAAATACTTTGAGACAATTTCTATAAATTGTCAGATATAAAAATCTCTTATGTTATCTCACTTTCTTAAAAAAAAAAATAAAACTCTTGAATCATGCTATTAGTAATAATTATTGTCAAATATAGCGATACATGGGCCGCTTGTTACTTGTTAGTGATATTGATAAAAAAAATTATTATAATTAATTACATTTTAAAAATAAAAATTTAAGAAACTTTTCAAGTATCTTGTACGAAGTATAATAATAAGTACACGGATGATGTACGTTTTGTTATTCTCAGATTTTTTTTTTATTGATATAATGATATCTAAGGATGATTGATTTCTTTTATTTATGATATAGAATTTCATCACCTTATCATAATTTTTTTCGATTGGAAATAATTTTATTTTAATTCTTTTTAAGATTCAAAAGATTTCTGGTTGACGGATGATTTCTTTTATTTATATAATAGAATTTCATCATCTTATTAGTATAATTTTTCGATGTGCGATAATTTTACCTCAATTTATAGCCTTAAGACTTAAGAGTTGTTATAAGACTCAAAAGATTTTCGTTAATATCTAAAATGAATGATTTCTCTTATTTATGATATAGTATAAAATTTCATAAGTTCATACATATTTCTATATATTCTTTATTTAAATTAAAAAATAGATTAAAACTATAATAATTATTAATAATAATTATTTAAAAAATCAAAATTTTAATTTTATATTTTTTGAGATAAATAAATAAATATTAAAATAATTATCAAACAGAATTGGCTAAGCGTTTCACGCTGCCGCGGTCCAATTTTTGTTGCCTTATGAAGTGATAATCGTCGATTTATATAGTGATAATTTTTAGAGTATTAAATGGATTAGGATTTTTTTTTTCCTATACAAATTCTTATATTATTTATTTAAATAATAAAAAATCAAGTCTTAGGCGGAGTATGATTTTTTTTTTTATATACAAATTTTTATATTCTTTATTTAACTTAAAAAAAATATATAAAAAAATTTGGACCAATCATATCCCTCAAAAAGTTCCTGCTTTATTAATATAAAAATATTGATGTCACTTTTTTAAAAACTACAATAAGAGACACTACTATATCATAATATATTATTATTATGCTACTACACTATGTAATCCTACTACACTACTATATCATAATATATTATTATTATTATTATTATTATTATTATTATTATTATTATTATTAAAGTCTCACAAAAGATGTATATCATGTAATATGAGAAGTACAAATCTCCTAAGCATGGATATTAGAACCGGCATAGGTATATTATATTATATTATATATTATATATTATTATAATTAAACATATTATTAAACTATGTAAACACATTCCAACACCTAAACCTTAATTAAATAAAGTAATATGTAATACTAAAAAATAATATTAAAAAATTTCGACCAATCAAATTGCTCGGAAAGTTCCTGCTTTATTAATATATAATATTGATTATCATTACTAACATTTTGTAGTTTATATTTGCAGCTTACAGATTTATTATATATATTTATTTAAAAAATATTTTGTGTTAATTTTTTACCGATGTAAATACCTTCTACTTAGATATTTAACCCGTATATTGCACTCGTTTTTCAAATATATAAAGTACAAGTAATGAGACATAGTATTTTCAAATACTAATATGGTACTATCCACATTTCATACGGAGTAGTATAATATAAGTCGCTTTATGGATAAAAAATTTTATAAGTCTTTTAATCATTTATTATGATTTTACATTCTCAATAACACTAATGAGTTAATAATAACAAGAGAAAAGGTAATTCAAACACTATGATTGGTTAAAAAAAATATGTTTCCAAGGATCATTAATTGGACATATTTAAAAAATGGAATGAAAAGATCTCTTGGAATTGGGATTCGATCCCGCGACGTCCACATTACAAGGCTAGCCTTTTTACCACTTGACCAAGAGATAATTACTATTATTAACTATGCATAAATAGTCCATATTATGAGGCCCTCTTGGTTTTGGGCCAGGTGAAAAAATAATAGAAAACTGTCATCATCAAGACTTAAACACTAACACTTCAGAATAATAACCAACCCAACAACCAATTGAACAACGGTGTATTATTGAAATAATTTGCACTTGAATTACACTTCACAAACTATCTCGGGCTACGGCCCAAGTGTAAAAAATAGTAAACTTAAGAATTTACAAAATTAAAAAATTAAAGAAAATTAAAATTAAAGAACAAATACTTTCAACACGTATATATCCGGAATACACCTAATAAAGTTACACTACTAAAAAAATACCTTCCGAAAATATTGTATGTAAAACATCTTAATTTTTTTTTTCTATAAAATTTTTTAAATAAAAATAAAGTGCAAACAAAGTTTACAAAACGTAATAGAGCATAAATAAAAATGTATAAATAATGTATAAATACACTACAAATATGTATTCGGGTATACATACACAAAAGGTATAAATAAATTATTATACTAAGACGGTATAAATACATAACTATAACATACATATAAAATACAGTTTAATAATACGTAACAAAATATATTTGGGTAAAAAAATACACCAATATAACATTAACGTATAAATACATTTACAATACAACACCGTATAAAAATACACGTATAATATGGTATATAAAAATACATGTATAAAAATAAGAAGTATTAAATTTGAAGTTAATAAAATAACAAAAAAAAAAGTAATTAGGTAAGAAAAGTAGGTGAGAGTTAGGTGGAAAGATCAATTAATAAAGAATCTTTCAAAAAGATAGATTCTTTAGAGTGCATAGGTGGCATGCATATATTGGTGGTGTACAAACCCACCCATACACCCATTGTATCTCTATCCCTTGCCGGTTAAAGGTGAGGTTAAAAGTTTGGGAGTTTCAGTAAAATTTGAATTAGTGGTAATATTAACAGGTGTAGGCGGTAACAGGTAAGGCAATTTCATTTTTGTGTAATATGACTCATACTTGATTTTATTCCCGTATTAATTAAAGTTGATTTTATTGATGGAATACCACCCAAAATTAGTATTATTCCGATTAAATAACCCTTATATTATTTCCTCTAATTTTCTAAGATTTTTCGACTTCATTATTTTGTTGTATGCAATTGATTTTTTTTTTTCTAAAAAATGAATACTTAATTGCATTTCCATAAAAGTCAGGATTTGAATCTAATACTCTTGACTTTGGTGGAAGGAGTTTTTGAATGAGAAGAATCTAGCTTCCGAAATCATTGGGCACAAGATATAGAGGGAAGGGAAAACGAGGGAGAAAGAAACTGATTGATCTTGGCTGAATTTAAAAATGGATTCATCCCAACCACCGCCATTACCTCCGCCGTCGTCAATTCCCGATGTTCCGACACCCCGAATTCAACGCTACAAGATTGCTTGGAGAGTCTTCATGATCGCTAACTTAGGCCTCGGAGGTAATCAATCAATCAATCAATCACTTTCGATTCCTTTTACTGTCTCTATGATTGTATTGGATTGATTTCCTAGGTTATAAGTTCAATTATGATGCGCATTTTGGTATTGTATTGTATTGTATTTTCATTATGATTCTTGCCGCTTAATTGTGTTATTTAGGGATTAGGGTTTGTTGATATGAAATACTCCCTCCCCTCCTGCAATACGTTTTGGGACATTCAATGAGATGTTCCCCGTTCCTTTTTTTGTCATATGATTTGTGGGGGAGGGAGTATGTCTTTAAGTGGTTGAACTTGTGTTAAATCTTTGTGACTGATGATGATATTACCAACAATGGCAGCTTACATATTTGCTAGGGCTAAAATGAAAGCTTCCAGTTTGAAAACTGAACCCCCACCGTTGAAACCTCCACCTCCAACTCCAACTAATACACCCTCACCACCCCTTGAACCTGAGATCTTGGAAGAACCAGAAATTGCGCCATCTACTCCAATTGCAGACCTCGTCAAAGTACGTGAACCCGTCTCCGAAGAACATCAAAGGGAGCTTTTTAAGTGGATTTTGGATGAGAAGAGGAAGATCAAACCTAGAAATAAAGATGATAAGAGACGAATTGATGAAGAGAAGGCCATTCTTAAAATGTTCATACGTGCAGAAACGCTCCCTCCCTTTTAGGATGGATTACTGATTCCGACTTAGTTTATTCTATGTATCCACAAGCTGTACAAACTTCTGTAACAGTCCTACATTTGTGAGCCGTCTTAACCTTTTTGAATGCTGTTGTATTCTTTAGTGTGAAGAAGATTATAGGGACTCTCTGCTTTTGAAATGTAATGAGTTTTTTTCTACCTTCTGTTCTCTATAAACTAGAACCTATCTTAGTTCAAACTGTCATGAGACATATAAACGGGATGTATGGAGTATAAGTTAAGTGGCCGGAGGGTGCACAACACGATGATGAGAGGAATATAGAGAAGTGTATGTGTGCCGCAATGTGCCACACAGGAGCAGGAGGGGTAATTGAATACGCGCATTACTTTAGGGATGCCATATGTAGCTGGAGGGAGGTTCATGCTGCGAGGCATTCCGAATTTTTCGATATGCTGCTCTATATGTTCTTTCTTTACCTTTAATCTTGTTTTTTCAGAGCGAAGTTTATTCTTCTCTGCCTGCAGCAAGAGTCGCTAAATTGGGAGATCCAAGGAACTGAAATAGAGCTTGTGCTGAGTCGTATGCTGTGGATTTTGTTTGATCATGCAGGTTCATATTGGCTTTGATTTGAGTGTCAAGTCAAGTAAGATGTTGCCATCGTTAAACAAGATGAAGAAAGAGCACCTTTAATTCAATGATTCAGATTCATTTTGGCTAGGTTTACTTTCGATTGTACCTGTAGATGCAGGTTAACAGTTTTGCCAAGTCTAGATTTCTGGTCACTTCGATTCAGTTTTGCCAAGTTTTTTTGTACATTTTTATGATTTTTTGAAACGGAGGGAGTATTGATACCGTGCTTTCCTTGCTCCCCATGCCAAGAATCCAAAACTTAAACAATGAATGAATTAATATATCAACTTGGAATAAAGCAAAATCTGTGATGACAAAAAACAACCACCCTTTTTTCAGTTGCACAATTTCAAGTTCTAAACAGCTAATCATCATGCTTTTGGTTGTCCTGAATTCATAGATGATCTTTCATCATACCATCACAAAAAGAAGATAGGTTTGCTTTTCCCACAATCTTCATTCTATATTCATTCTCTGCTTGTTATCCAAGATTCCATACTTATTGGGCTTTCAGCCTTATAAAATGAACAGAAGTTTGAACTGCATGCTATCTTTGTGTTAATCAAACATTCCCCATTTGAAACCAAACCCACCATCAGTCTGCCTGAAATAATAATAATAATAATAATGGTAAGAATCGGCATACACATGACGAATAGAATCGTTCCTCTAGTCTGTTTCTTGCTCATGATCATGGACATTGTGGCCGCGATACTGGCAATTCAAGCTCAAGTGGCGCAAAACAAAGTAATCATCATCCATTCCCTGATCTTATTAATCGTATAATGTTCTTATTTATGCGAGACAATCTCACAAGATACTAACCTAAATGAGGTAAACTCGATCTGATCTGCAGGAAAAGTATATGCGAGTTTGGATATTTGAATGTAGAGAGCCAAGCTACGGAGCTTACAAGCTCGGACTGGCTGCTTCTATACTACTAGCCTTAGCTCATATATTCGCCAATGTGCTTGGCGGGTGTGTATGCATACGATCAACGGAGGACTGGGAACGATCATCCTCTAACAGGCAAATTGCCGGGGGTTCCCTCATCTTCTCCTGGTACCACACTGTCTTCATTTGTGCAGCGATTTCCTCTCTTGTAAGCCTAAATATATATATAACCGAACATTGACTCGACTTGTGAATTGTGATGCTATTGCAGGATCATTCTGTTCATAGCCTTTCCAATGCTGGTATTAGGGACAGTGTCAAACTCGAGATCAAGGCAGTCTTGCGGGTTCTCACACAAGCACGTGTTTGTGATAGGCGGGATCTTGTGCATCATTCATGGAATGTTCCTTGTGGCTTACTACGTTGGATCTTCGGCAGCCACGGCTGAAGAAGATATAATACACAAGCAACAGAGACCTGCTGCCCCTTACCCTCTTCCTACCTCTTCTCTTCCTGCTTAATTCATTACATTGCTCAAGACCCATTAGCAAGATTTATCCTAATGACCCGACCTGATTAACCCACGTGCTAGGTCTCGATGGTGCGTGATTTGAGATGTGCTCAGTATTAAGATGTTACTGGCGTTTTCAGGGAGAAATGTAATACTGTACTAAAGTTGTAAACTTGTACGGAGTAATTGTTATTATTCCAATCTACAGTGTGTTATTTATGCAAGGTTAGTGAGTAACTCAAAATTCACCCCTAATAGTTAATGTTATTCTCTAACTCTTGATATCCCTAATTCCTTTTCACAATGGTAAAAAGAACCCGAAAGAGAAGTGGGAATTGTATGTGAATTACGCTAAAACCACAACCACAACCACAACCACAAGCGCAAGAATGACTGATAAGGCGGATTATGTTACACTGGTTATTAGATTCAGATGCAAGCATCAATGTCATGTATGTTACCCAACAAATCGTAACAACCCATCATATGATATGCGTTAGACTTGTGATGTGTCAAATAACATCCACATTAGTAGACAAATATGGTTCTAGAAAATTTAATCGTTACTTTCCTCATATGAGATGGGTAACTCGACATGCTCGATTCAAAGACGAAGAATTAATTAGCAGGGAACGAAAATCTGATCACAATCTGTACACATGGTTCGAAAAATTTAAGAGGTCTTTTCGTCCTGGTGCTTTAACCGGGTGAGATATATTTATTTATGGTAAAATGGGGTCAAATGACAATAAAAATGGGGTAAAAATAGTATAAATCATGATACAATGTAGCACTATATGCTTCGGGGTAGCTAATAAGGACACCATCAGCATCAGCATCAGCATCAGCATCAGACCGTGGTCGAGTCGTGCGGTCTGTGATTTGATTGGAATCAGTAGTGAGAGGGGTTTGAAGACATGAAGCAGAAGCGAGTCCAACTACAGCGGTCATGCTCAACACAGTTCGCCGGCTGAGGCCGCTAGTCTCTGTTGTCTGAGCTGAAACTTGCTTGACTCTAACCATCAGGCGGCCTGTCTTAGGGAAGTTTACATGAGTGGTGCGGGTTGCGCCAGTTAGCTGAAGGCCCCTTTCTAAGATAGCTTGAGACGGTGGCTCAGATGACCCATGTAAACTTGACATTGATGCCATTGCTGCTTGAGTAATATAGCTTGGTTTCTGGTGGTCTAGCCTCTTTTGATTTCTACCTTATCCAGTATTCCAGTCTACGATATGAAGTTTGTATGAATGGGAACTTTTTTTATTAAAATAATGCTCAAAAATAAATTAATTGTCGTTTCAGATCGGAATGAAAATTAATTATCAAAATGGGGCTGAGGTAGGTTCGGACGGACCAAACCCACCATTAAGAATGACGGGTCATCAAAATTAAAAAATGGCAAAAAAATAATAATTTAAAATCCATAAACTCGCCACAATGACGGCTTTAGGTATCCTAGCTTGTAATAACCCGAGTTTAAAGAGTATATATTGGATATGGTGCTCGGAGAAGCGTGTATTGGATATGGTTTAAGAGGCTCAGATGAGTGCTTAAATGGATTGATGGTACTACTCATGTCAACAAAGTGCAATTTCTTTTCTGTTTGTCCATGCAAAAGAACTTTGCAGGTAAGCTCCTGGGAAGGTTCCGGGATGCGCATGAGTGAGGTCAAAATGCGCTGAAAAAGACCCGTGTTGATTTATGGAGCTAGTACACGACCTGTTGAGCGTCATATCTATATCTATATCTATATCTATATATATAATAAAAAGACAAGTCTTTTACATTATCTTGCAACATTCATTTCTAAGTGAATATCATCACGACACGTCATCAACGTCATCCATCATAGTATGACACATGGCAGCTTTCTTCACCCCTTATTCTTTCACTTAAATTTTGTAGCATAAATAAGCCATATGAAAAGTATCTAAAGATCATAAAAAAACATTATTAACTTCTATTTTTACTCCTCCATTTCATTAATATCTCATAATATGCCGTAAAATACAAATGTTTGATGTCTTTTTGTGGACGTACACTTTCCTTGAAAGGATATTATTTTATTAGGAAGTGTTTTTTTTCTATTTAGCATCAACGCACTTAAAATTGTTTATACTGTAATAATCAATTATTGATCTTTTGAGATTAATAATGTACAAAATTTTAATTCATTTTTTTTAACAATATATGGATATGAGCTAAATAACTTAGTTCGAGTTTGTGAAAGTCATTTTATTTTTTAGTTAACGGTGAATAGTTGCGATAGATCACATTAAAAACGTTTCTCTAGCTAGCGTGAGTAGACACGTGATTGTAACGATATAAAGAGGAGAAATTGAAACATTCCAATTCGTTGAACAAATAAGTACGCTAATAGTAACAAATTAGCATCATTCTCTAAGAAAAAAAAAAGTTTTGACATTTTATTATTTAAACTTCATTTATCTCTAGGTATTACTTCATTTGTTTCAAATTAAAGTTAGTTGAATTTCTTATAATTTTTAATTTTTATATGTCTACAAGTTCAAATTTTGATTTAACCTATTCCATATTTTGTAGTATATTGCTCAATTTTATTCCATTACACTGTTCTTCACAAATGAATGTTTAAAATTAAGTACTTTAGAAGGGAAATTAAAATTAAAAAGACATTATTGTTCATACAAATAAAATCTATTTAGGGAAGTCGTGTATATCTTTGCAAAACCCCAAATTTCTATCTACGAATTATAATAATACTCCGCATGAAATAACAATATAAATTTAATGTACTCACAATTAGGTGATAATTAAACAAGTCTGTGCATTGCACGGGTACAAAACTAGTAAATATATAAAAAGGCAAGATGAGTAGTTTGTTGAGTATTTATTTGAACGACAAGTGACATCATTTCAACATAACTAGACTTGAATGCAAATTTTTTATGTTGTACGAGTAATTGCCAATTTCTATCCCTTCGTTTTCCCATGCCCAAACTTCTCTATTTTACTTCCCCTTAAGTCCCTAACTACTACTACTCAGTATATATACTGTCGCTTTAATTTTCAACTTTTCCTCTACATCGGTCAAATAATTAGCACTATAAATTTATTTCAATCATAAAAAAACTTGATAATCGAGCATTTTAAAGTGAATACTCCGTATATTATTGTCTTTCTCTCTATCGTGTGTTTTACTTTTATATTTGTTGTCAGAAATATTTTATTCAAATCTAAATAAATGATAGAGACCAAGGGAATACAATATTTTTTTCAGCCAAAAAAATTTAACAAATACTCCGTAAATGTTACTCCTTTTTTTCTTTCCTTTTTTAATAGAGTATGTTCTTCAATAATTTTCTTCCCCCTTTTTTTTTAATGATTTACGGAGTAGATGCTTAGGCAAGAATAAACAACATTTTGGCGTAAACGATCCAAATTATACTAAGAACGTAATATATAATTTGCTTCATTTAACCGTACGAGTACTAAGGAAGAATACGACTTTGGAAATGATATTATTAGATTGTGATTGGGGAGTTGATGATCTATAAAACGAAGTAGTCTTTACTTATTGACATGTACTCATATGAGTACTAAGTAAGAATTTTTTTTCTTTGGGTTTATATCATCTAAAATTTGAATTGGTTTAAAAGTAAATTCAGCATTTCTTCGTCATCAATAAGTTTTAATTTTTATGTATTAGATACATACTTGTAAAAAAATGTTGCACATTAAGTATTAATGCATTTTTTTTCTAAATAATAATCGCTGTTGAGAAATTTACAAATAGGTGACTTCAATTTTTTTTCTATTGGTTAAGTGATTTTCGCGAGCTGGTATAGAGTATTGAGGATCAACCTAAAATACTTTTTTGTATTATAATAAATTTTCGTCACGATTGATAGTAATTTTGTTGTATCTTTTACATATGTGAGGTATTTCAACTTATGACATGCAATGAATATCAATTTAATACTTAATTCCATTTTTTTAAGCAAAAACGCATCAATATCAAGCAAGATACTGTATTTATAATAACAAGATAAAATGAACAATGACCAAGACATCCCGTGAATTTCACGGGACACAAAACTAGTATAAGTGATACCACAGTTCACAAGTGGTGGTTGGGGTGTTACATAGCTACACTGTATTTATCTATAATTAATTATCGTCATCTTTAATGATACAAGAATTCTTTAATGTTGCAGTGGAGAAAATGTCATCTCCTACTCGATCAAGAGGTCTGGGATTTGACTTTACAAAACAAGAGACCATATAGAGAATTGAACACACAACCTCAAGTCAATCGATTAACACTTCTACCACTAATACAATAAAATCCAACCAATCCTAAACAGTGTCAAACGTTATCCATTCGTATTGATTTTCGGAGAATATAATAATTACCAGTTGCGGGTTTGTACTTTAAGAAATTCTCACTTTTTACGACTTAACATTTTTTTGATTTTTTTTCATCAAAATAATGCTCTAAAATAAATAAATTAATGTTGTGAGTTGGTTTAGAAAAACACAAATTAATGCACAGTTATTATATTCTATAAAAATCAAAAATACGTTTGACGCTCTTTAAGAGCACAACAGTAGTCGAGCCACGAACCCAAGACCTCTTGTGTAAGAGATAACACCTTCTTCCACTAAAACGCTAAAAGATTCTTGTATCATGAAAGATAACAATAAGTAATTATAGGTTCAAAGTAGCTAGGATACCTAAACCCGCCATTGCCAGTGGCGGGTTTTTGAGTTTTAATTTTTTTGGGTCATTTTATAATTTTGAAGATCTGTCATTCCTAATGGCGGGTTTGGTCCGTCCTAAATCGAACCTACGTCCGAAACTACCTCAGCCTCATTTTGGTAATTAGTTTTCATTCCGACCCGAAACGATAATTGGTTTATTTTTGAGCATTATTTTGAAAAACAATTCCCCTCGAAATGCACTTGTTTATATGTCTCAATTTTTTTGTCGTATTGTTAATATATTTTTGATTAATTACTGGATCCATTTTAAAGGATATTGAATACATGAAAGTGAAGGGTACGGTGTACATTAATTTGATTATGTTCTTCATTTGTATGGATCAGACGATAAATATACTCTTGTATTTTTTGCAGCAAAAAAACTAAGAAGAGACGATCCTTCATTAACGTTAATGAGATAGCTCTTACATGATGGTGGGTCCTAGATACTATTTTTGTTTTTAGTTTTCCGATATGTGTTTCACTAACTTAGCGAAAAACGTTCTCTCAGTAACATGTGTTTCCTATGGCAGAAATGTTTATGCTGAGATGAATGTGTATGTGGGCATATAAAAAAGGGTTATTTCATGGTAATAATCTCAACTATGCATGTGCTTCTTAAATTAATCCAAACTATACGTAATCTCATTTTAATATGAACTACGACTTCATTAACCTCGCTTTGCTATGGGTGACCGACTATCTGTTGAACCTCCCTTATTTAACTCTTCCTCTAACTCTTCTTCTTGTGATTCACATTTCATGTTCATTTTCAGCCATCGCTAAAGAAAATTAAATTTTCTGAAATTCATCTTTCATTGTTTTCAAGGGTTATTTCATGGGAATAATACCAACTATGTGTGTGCTTCTTAAAATAATCCAAAGTATACGTAATCTCATTTTAATATGAACTACGCATTCATTAATCTCGTTTTGTTATGTATGAAATTATGACTTGCTATTACAGGTCATTGTAGACACCCACATTTTGACCGCCAGGTGTCTATAGCAGTTTCCGACAAACACCCGATGATGATCGGACGCAAACGTGCTTTAACGTACTCGGAAATGGGCTCGAAGTCATGGATATTTAGCTTGGGCTTTTTAAGGAGTACAAATCTCACAAAACCGACCTCAAATTCAGGCCCAGTGGGTCGTTTCGAGTCAAATAAGACTAATTTGGGTCGAATCCGACACCGGGGGCAAAACCGTCTTTTAGCGACCGAGTCAAAACCCGGTCAAAGATATTTTTGAAACGTGTGAGTCA
This sequence comes from Agrostemma githago, assembly GCA_958450325.1. NCBI lineage: Eukaryota > Viridiplantae > Streptophyta > Magnoliopsida > Caryophyllales > Caryophyllaceae > Agrostemma > Agrostemma githago. Next base: position 70,543,066 of record OY288247.1, on the reverse strand, counting down.
GCCGTGTCACCTCACGTGACCAATTCAAACTCAAACTCCATAAAAAATCAGCTACACAAATATTAAACAATTCCGTTAAAGTAGAATTCGATCTCAAGTAGGAATCCTATCCGAAAACCGAATCAAACACTCGACCGAGCTAGGATACTCGGCCGAGCAGCCTACCAACCAGCCGGTTCCCTTTCTTCCTTCACAAGAAAACAGAATTCTCATTCCCCTCAACTTCCTACGTTTCCTATCCTAAGCGGTAGTCCTAACTCAAAGCACCTCTCCTAGCCAAGGTCGGGAACTTCCCTATAAATAGCCCCTTGCACAACACATCTAACACATAATTCCTGACACACGATACAAAAAACATCTAAGATTCAGAAAAGTCATCAACTTTTTTACATATCTACGATTCATACACTTAGCATCGAAAAACCGATAGTAGAACCGGAGATCCCGCCGCTCTAGCCCGACGAAACCGGCCTCATACCCGACACTTTACACGTCCCACCAAACCACCATAACTCACCGACATTAAACTCAACGCTCCCGTGCCTAAGCCACATTCCGACGAGCCCCGATCCGAGTACACAAAGCATGTAGGTTGAGGGTGCAAATTCAAACCCGTTTCTCTCCTTTCTCTTCCTCTTCCTCTCGTGTTTTCCTCTTTTTTTTTGCGTCGTCGGTCGATTTCTTTTTGCGGGTCATCATCGTATTTTTTATTTCTAATATCGATACTACAAAACTATTTTTATAAAACAAACGTTCTCAAAAATACGATATCGATTCTCTATAATCGAATATTGTATCAAAAAGAACTAAATTAATCTCGTTGATGCTAAAAAATCGTTACATCATTTTCTTAAAACAAAATACAACGATTTTAACGCGGAGAGAGTCAAACATCGTTTTTTTAGTTTAATTTTTAAAACGATTTACAAAAACCTTTTTTTACCTCTTCTAAAAAATCATTCGGAGTATTTAATATCGATTTCATAGTCGAATATTGAATATAACGAATATCGCAAAATTAAGTCGAGTATAAATCATGCAATATTTATACGCGATTTAATAAAGCTAAAATTTTCCGAAAATCAATTTCGAAAACAACCCGGGACGCGAGTCGCGTGCGTCCCGGGCGAGGCGCGCGGTTCCCTGAAAACGCAACACAAAAATCGATTTCGCTCTATTTTTTATTCTTCGAACATCGTTTTTTAGACAAAACAGCGTCTTTTAACAATATTTTCAGATTTCGACTAATATTTTCTCGATCTCGCATATTTATCATATTTGCTATATTATTTCTTCACAAATCGATACTAACTCGTTTGTTCATCTTGTAACAAATTCATTCTTTTTTATCGTTTGTTATATTATACTAAAACGAATCTCACATGCTAAATTCAACTTCGACGTTAAATTTTCATGCATTAAACTGACTTAGCAACCCGTTCAATTCCTCACATGCTTAGGAAAATAATGTTTGCATATCATTCATCGTTCAACTAACGCGCGTATTAAAAAATCATTCGATATCCTAGTAGAGGCCGCTAATGTGCGGGCGGGGTTGGGTGTTCTTAGTGAACTTCCCAACACGTACCCTCACCCCTTACTCAGAACCGTGGTTTCCGGATGTCCGAAACCATTGGCAACGAGAGTCATTCAATATACGATAAACCGCTCAAGTCGGCATCGGTATCGAACTGCAAAGGGACGAGCCCAATAAACTCTGACATCGGAAATGGGCCGTATTTTGTACACGACCCACTATGACATAGAGTGGGCTCGAACGGTTCCGAATAACCATAAAATTCGGTGGCGACTCCAACTTCGATTTAAATTTCAATTTGACCATCTCATATGGAGATTCATTCGCCTCCCCAAACCCGCGCGTGACCGCGTCGGGGTGGACCTATGTCATGTCCACAATTTGGCGACTCCACTGGGGATTTACTGATGCGTTACTAACCTTCGATGTCCTCAGGGTGAGACTCGAATAGAAATCGTTTGACTAGTACAATACGCGTTTTAGTTTTACGGTTCATGCATAACCCCATCTTTCCCGGGCCGGTACTGGTGACCGACGTCCCACTATACCATTGATGTAGTCCAAATTGGATATGTCAAAGGTGTCCATTAGCCGATTCGTATGGGTTTTACGGCATGTCCTAAGCTCAACTCGACTTAGGGAGTCCGCCCCGATTCTCGATAGGCTATGTACACTGGTATAGACCCTTATAGACTGACCGAGACTTAGCTTAAGAGCATACATGGCGTCATTATATTGTTTCCATGACTACGTGCTACTTGATCCACATCTTTTTCAAAAACCGTCATTTTTCAAAAATTTTGCATCCTTTTCAAAATATCCAATTTCAAAACCCCGGACATATACCGAACTTAGGACTTATGATTTTACTCAAAATAGCCTTTTTCTAGCCGGTATTATGCCCAATTTAAAACTTGAAATTATTTTCGAAATTTTCAAACCAGCACCCGACCCACCTTTTCCGTTTTCCTCGAAAAAAGGCCGGTTCTACCCGATTTTTTCGGGCCTTTTCAAAAAAATCATATTTCAAAACTTCCTCTTCTTAGGACTTCCCGTATTTAGCAGTGTCGGGTCGTGTCATAAGTCGTTGAGGTCTCTAGCGTCGAAACTCCGTCGATCTTACATCACGGATTTCCCCCCATCCTAGTCCGCCTTATTTTACTAAGGCAAGGCCCACCTACGTAGGACATACTCCTACAAAGGTTGGCCCAGTTACACAATCGAGTCTAAAGTCTGGGAATGTCTCACGTGAACCTTCCTTCGAACAAGGCCCAGCCCACATAGATGAATCCTAAAGGTGATCCACCTTTCACCAGTCACCCGTCTAGGTGTCTTTTCCGAGTCAACCTTTTACAAGGCATAGCCCTATAACAAAAGGTTCACGGTCCTTACGTCTAAGGGTCACTCACTCGAGTCTTAACAAAGTCTTCGGTCCCAGTCGGGGGTTACCCTTCAGCAGAGCGATCAATCGCGGTTCCTCTAAGGATCATGTCTTGCACGTGTTGTCTCACGTACCCCACTTCGAGTCACTTAGATGCCACACCATCTGGGTCCTATCAAAGTCCTTAGTCTCACTTGGGGGCTATTCTCCGACAGAGTGATTAATCACAGTCACTACGAGAATCGTACCCTAAACATTTGTCTTAGGAGAGTCTAACCCGAGTCAAACTGGAGTCGTCTCTTCTCTCGCGCTATTTCCTATGCCTTGGTGAAATTGAGTTCCGAAGCAACTTCTCTGATTACGCGGTATTCTTACAGACAGGCCACCGGTAACCAGACGCCAGAAAATGCAAGAAACTTTGGACCAATTGGCAACCTCCCTAGCTGAGCTTGAAGCCCAATTGGCGGTTATCAGGGCCGAACAAACGACCATTGCCACCCGTTTGAGTGTCGTGGAGCAAAGGACTCTTAAGGTCAGGAATGAAACCACGGGGCCCATTGCTGAACTGGTCAGCACCATTCACAAACTTGAAGAACAGGTCCACTCGACCACCAGAAACACCATCCTCACGGAAAATGCCCGTACCTACTCGCCCTTGACCGATGAACTGCCCGCTAACCTCAACTTAACGGGCTTACCAATGTTTGACGGGACGAAAGACCCGGTACTCCATATTCGGGCTTTCAAGGACTTTATGGCTGTTAAGGGGGTCAAATCGACCATGTTCAAGCATCTCTTCGCTTCCTCTCTGGAAAAGCACCCGAAAGCCTAGTACTACAGGCTTGATCCCAAGAAATACAGAACCTGGGACGATGTCGCAACGGAATTCGCGCGAAACTACGCGGATAACGCTGAGATCCAGATTACCATGCGTACTCTGGAGGTTATAGCCCAAGAGCCTAAGGAAGGTTTCACCAAATACCTTCAAAGGTGGAGAGCTGAAAGTGTGAAGTTGGTAGACAAGCCCAACGAGAAGACACTAGTGGAGGCGTTCATCAACAACCTCCTCCCTTCCTACCGCGTCCATCTTAGGTATGCCGACATTTCAAACTTTGCAGTGCTTACCGAAATGGGCATTAGGATTGAAGATGATCTTCGACAAAATGAAGATCTGGGTGAAGCGTCTATTGGAGGCTATACTGGACATCAACTTGAGTCCTTAGAAGCTAAATTGACAACACCATCCGAGAGTCTAGATTTGGTTTAAGTCCGAGTCTGAGTCCGAGTCTAGGACGTTCTATTTCTTTCAATTTCAAAGTCAGAGTCAGAGTCAGTTGTATTCTGTCATCTTTTCAAAATTCAATAAAGTCAGTTTTTCAATCTCTCATATATAATTTCCTTATGTGTTTCCGAGAACATGATGAACACTACCATCATACACTGTGAGCACACGCACGTGACTATTATAGGCACATCTATAATGACTGCAGGAAACCGAGCCCGTGTTTTCCTTTTACCTATTCCATGTCTGGTATAGAAAGCCACATAACTACCCTTAGCAGGAGCGGTATCGAATCCTATGACAAATCTAGGTAATCTCTTAGTTTGGGTTAAAGACGGGAGGCAAGCCCATTTCCCACAATAAAACACCCATCCAATAAGACTAACCGATCCCTACCTTAGGTGTTAGTCTGACCAGCCGAAAAAAAAAAGCAAAAGGCCAAAATAAAAGAGCTGGCCATGATAAAAAAAACCATGACCATGATCAACGGTCAATTCAAGTGAAAGCCCCATGACCAGGGTACGGTCAAAATTCATACCATCAAATAAGGGAGAGATAATTGAGCTGGTCAACTAACACCACATTTAGCCTTCCCACATACAACCCTCAAGACCCTCCCGAGACCCAGGCCAGAGACAGCCCGGAATTTTGAGGATTCAAGCTCCATAGGATACCCCTATCCATTAGGGCCAGACATGAAAATCAGATCTCGCATTATCAAAACTTATCCCGATCAAAGTTCGAGCCATTCTACTCGACTTCCCCTTTACATAACAAAATTCACAATCACCATACAAAGACCCGAGAGCAAAACTCGTCAAATCCCCCCGAGAGCAAAACTCGTCAAATCCCCCGGAGAGCAAAACTCGTCAAATCCCCCGAGAGCAAAACTCGTCAAATCCCCCCGAGAGCAAAACTCGTCAAATCCCCCCGAGAGCAAAATTGGTCAAATCCCCCGAGAGCAAAACTCGTTAAAATCCCCGAGAGCAAAACTCGTTAAAATCCCCGAGAGCAAAACTCGTTAAAATCCCATCCCAATTCTTCTCATTCAAACCAGTTACCAACCCCAAACACGGGAACTCAACTTGCGGTCGGCATAGAACAGGCCCAAATAGTGCACACCACCTCTGGGGGCTATCCCGGAGAATGCTCACAGTCACAGGATCAATATCCTAACCATTCTAGCCCTTTGATCAAGACATCACTGAGAATGCACCTAGCCTACACCATCGCTATGGCTAGTTACACACAAAGCCCTAATAAACTAGGCACCATAATCCACTGAACTACGGCTTGGTTTGATTTCACCACATGTGAATACGTAGGCAGCCTTTCAACAGAGGCACAACCACCCACATTGACACACATTCAAAAAGTACCATCATTCCGGTCACGACACTGTCATGTTCTCGACAGTTATCTTTGTCATTCTGGGGGCTTCTCCTAGGCAGAAGTTCTCCATCCATTCACATAATCCAGATAAATTCAAAAAAATATAGCCTCCTTTCTTTAGTGTGTCCTAGTACTCGGCTCACTCGAGGACAAGAATCTGTCACGACTCGAAGCAATACCCACCTTGGAAATGTACCCAAAAATCAAAAATCCAGAAGAGCACTAGACTACGGCATTGCTACTGCTAAAAGTCCTGTCATGCCAAAACGGTCTCATTACAGACTATTGCAATCCCCCCATAGCACATCCTTCCTATTCTGAGGATTCGACCGTGTTGTCACTCGCCTAGGCTACGGAATAGCGCAACTTAAGAGTCTTGTCATCTTAGGTGGCCCACCTTCTTACCAAGTCACAGTCCAATCCTTAGAGAGTCTAAGTCGTGTCTGTCAACTCGTCCTGTCGCGTCCAGAGTCGAGTCTGCCGGTAGGCCTCTCTTTTCAAATTCTAATTTTAAAATTTGCAAAAACTTTGCCATTTGAAAAAAATCTTTTCGACAAGGTCAAATTTCAATCTATTTAAACTGCAAATTTCTTTTCCACCTCTTTCAATTTTGGAAACCTATCTCCTAGCACGTGAGTTGCTTTCAGGACTTCGATTTCAAAATGCAGCAAAAATCATTTTTACTCCCCAGCGCGAGTCATATTTGTTTCGCCTACGTGTTGCATGCAAAATTTTATGTAACTTATACAGGTACAAATCACGACAACGCAATTCACATAACTCCCCAGCGGCATTTAACAGGGTGAGCCCATATATAGGCCCACCTAAGTCTTATACGACGAGTCCAATTCCCCACAGAGTTATCATCAGCTCAGGTACATTTCTAGTCTGTGGCCGGCGGGCCCTTCACGCAGGTCTAATGGACTTTAAACGACCCGACCGGAAGTCTGTCAGGTCTTAATCTTTGATTGGCCTGGTAGCTACTCTGACTTTCGCCTTGTTCAAGCCTCAGTCAGAGTGGGGGCTCTGTAGACACCCACATTTTGAACGCCAGGTGTCTATAGCATTTTTCGACAAACATCCGATGATTTTCGGACGCAAACGTGCTTTAACGTACTCGGAAATGGGCTCGAAGTCATGGATATTTAGCTTGGGAATTTTAAGGAGTACAAATCTCACAAAACCGACCTCAAATTCAGGACCAGTGGGTCGTTTCGAGTCAAATAAGACTAATTTGGGTCGAATCCGACACCGGGGGCAAAACTGTCTTTTAGCGACCGAGTCAAAACCCGGTCAAAGATATTTTTGAAACATGTGAGTTAGCCGTGTCACCTCACGTGACCAATTTAAACTCAAACTCCATAAAAAATCAGCTACACAAATATTAAACAATTCCGTTAAAGGTAGAATTCGATCTCAAGTAGGAATCCTATCCGAAAACCGAATCAAACACTCGACCGAGCTAGGATACTCGGCCGAGCAGCCTACCAACCAGCCGGTTCCCTTTCTTCCTTCACAAGAAAACGGAATTCTCATTCCCCTCAACTTCCTACGTTTCCTATCCTAAGCGGTAGTCCTAACTCAAAGCACCTCTCCTAGCCAAGGTCGGGAACTTCCCTATAAATAGCCCCTTGCACAACACATCTAACACATAATTCCTGACACACGATACAAAAAACATCTAAGATTCAGAAAAGTCATCAACTTTTTTACATATCTACGATTCATACACTTAGCATCGAAAAACCGATAGTAGAACCGGAGATCCCGCCGCTCTAGCCCGACGAAACCGGCCTCATACCCGACACTTTACACGTCCCACCAAACCACCATAACTCACCGACATTAAACTCAACGCTCCCGTGCCTAAGCCACATTCTGACGAGCCCCGATCCGAGTACACAAAGCATGTAGGTTGAGGGTGCAAATTCAAACCCGTTTCTCTCCTTTCTCTTCCTCTTCCTCTCGTGTTTTCCTTTTTTTTTTGCGTCGTCGGTCGATTTCTTTTTACGGGTCATCATCGTATTTTTTATTTCTAATATCGATACTACAAAACTATTTTTATAAAACAAACGTTCTCAAAAATACGATATCGATTCTCTATAATCGAATATTGTATCAAAAAGAACTAAATTAATCTCGTTCATGCTAAAAAATTGTTACATAATTTTCTTAAAACAAAATACAACGATTTTAACGCGGAGAGAGTCAAACATCGTTTTTTTAGTTTAATTTTTAAAACGATTTACAAAAACCTTTTTTTACCTCTTCTAAAAAATCATTCGGAGTATTTAATATCGATTTCATAGTCGAATATTGAATATAACGAATATCGCAAAATTAAGTCGAGTATAAATCATGCAATATTTATACGCGATTTAATAAAGCTAAAATTTTCCGAAAATCAATTTCGAAAACAGCCCGGGACGCGAGTCGCGTGCGTCCCGGGCGAGGCGCGCGGTTCCCTGAAAACGCAACACAAAAATCGATTTCGCTCTATTTTTTATTCTTCGAACATCGTTTTTTAGACAAAACAGCGTCTTTTGACAATATTTTCAGATTTCGACTAATATTTTCTCGATCTCGCATATTTATCATATTTGCTATATTATTTCTTCACAAATCGATACTAACTCGTTTGTTTATCTTGTAGCAAATTCATTCTTTTTTATCGTTTGTTTTATTATACTAAAACGAATCTCACATGCTAAATTCAACTTCGACGTTAAATTTTCATGCATTAAACCGACTTAGCAACCCGTTCAATTCCTCACATGCTTAGGAAAACAATGTTTGCATATCATTCATCGTTCAACTAACGCGCGTATTAAAAAATCATTCGATATCCTAGTAGAGGCCGCTAATGTGCGGGCGGGGTTGGGTGTTCTTAGTGAACTTCCCAACACGTACCCTCACCCCTTACTCGGAACCGTGGTTTCCGGATGTCTGAAACCATTGGCAACGAGAGTCATTCAATATACGATAAACCGCTCAAGTCGGCATCGGTATCGAACTGCAAAGGGACGAGCCCAATAAACTCTGACATCGGAAATGGGCCGTATTTTGTACACGGCCCACTACGACATAGAGTGGGCTCGAACGGTTCCGAATAACCATAAAGTTCGGTGGCGACTCCAACTTCGATTTAAATTTCAATTTGACCATCTCATATGGAGATTCATTCGCCTTCCCAAACCCGCGCTTGGCCGCGTCGGGGTGGACCTATGTCATGTCCACAGTCATAGTGACTTGTTGTAACTTTCTAAGGTTTTATTAGGTCCGTTGCAGTCATCATGAAAGCCAAAATAACAATAAAAACATTTTTTTTCATAGTTTCTATAAGACTAAATGAAAAAGAAATGGAAGATGGATTTTCAGTAATTTTTTTTTCAATTGCCGAAAATGAACACGAAAAGTCAATCAGAAGAAGAAGAGTTAGAGAAAGAGTTGAATAAGGAAGGTTCAACAGGTAGCCGGTCACTCGTAGCAAAGCGAGGTTAATGAAGACATAGTTCGTATTAAAATGAGATTACGTATAGTTTGTATTAATAAGAAGCACACGCATAGATGGTATTATTCTCATGAAATAACCCTATTTTCAATTAGTCTTATAGAAGTTATGAAAAAAAAAAGTTTTTTATTGTTATTTTGGCTTTCACGATGACTGCAATAGATCTAATAAAACCCTAGAAAGTTAAAACAAGTCACTATGATCGGTAATAGCAAGTCATAATTTCATACATAGCAAAGCGAGATTAATGAATGCGTAGTTCATATTAAAATGAGATTACGTATAATTTGGATTATTTTAAGAAGCAAACGCATAGTTGGTATTATTCTTATAAAATAACCCTATAAAAAAGGATCGAATTAGAAATGAGGTGATTAGGGAGAAAGTAAGAGTGACACCTATAGAGGATAATAAGTTGATGAAGAATCTGTTAAGATGGTTTGGGCATGTGAGATGGAGGCCGATTGATGCAACGGTACGAAGAGTTGAAGGATGGAGAGAGCATGGATTGATGTGGGGTTGAGGAAGACTAGAACAGACTTAGATAAAAGTGATTGAGAATGATATGAAGTTAAGAACGATATGCATGTGACAGAAATGTGTATGCTAAGATGGATGTGTATGTAGGCATACACAAAAGGATCAACTTAAAAATGTGGTGATTAAGAAGAAAGTAAGAGTAACACCTATAGAGGATAAGTTGATGAAGAATCGGTTAAGATGGTTTGGGCAAGTGAGACGGAGGCCGATTGATGCACCGATACAAAGACCTGAAGGACGGAAAGAGTATGGGTTGGTGCGGGGTTGAGGAAGACTAGAACAGACTTGGATAAAAGTAATTGAGAACGATATGAAGATTTTCTTGTGATTGGAGAAGATATGACGTTGGATAGGATGACGTGGAGGGAGAGGATTCAGGTGACGGAGGATATTTAAGGACTATTCTTTTCTTATTTTTATTTATTCTTAATTCTTTTATTTTATTTTTTCAAACATTTTCTTAATTTTTTTTTACTTGGAGTTTGTAACCTTTTAAAACATATTACTCTTATTAATGCTTGCTTTCAACTTAATTCTGCGTTTGAAAGTATTTTTTTATTGTTATTTTATTTTGTTTTATAGTTCGCCTTTGTATTTTTTTTCTTTTTTTTTTGTTAGTTCTAATTTTATTTCTATTGATGATGACTTGCCGACCTCAGGTATTGATTCGTGTTAGCCGACCCCAAAACTTTTTGGAACTAAGACTGTTCTTGTTGTTGTTGTAATCAGGTAATTTGAAAGATTTTTCCTTAAGTCGGAAGATATCTTGTACGAGTATGATTTAAATACCCCGTGTAATATCTTATACTTGGAAAAATACAAGGTGCATTGTACAAAATCTTAAAAAAAAAAAAATGGTTGGTGAGGACACAATGAACAATAATATGTTGACGTACTCCGTTTGTTGGTATGTTACACGTATTGTCTGAACTTTGAATTACTCTCTCCGTTTCGTTCATTTGTTAGTTTTTGATTAAAATAACATTCCGTATATATAGTCACAATGAATATAGTCGCGATGAATGGAGTATAAAGTTGTGCAAGTTCATTTGGCAACGTAACCGCTGTGCAACTTCATTTTCACCATTATTATTTATTTGGGGTGACACATGTACAATTCAGAAGCATTGAAGCAAACAGCAGAGTAAAGTTGTATACATACATGTCCGGGTATCGGGGGATGCATCTTAACTATGTCGTACGATTATACGAGTGAGTACCAAGCAAGTACTAGAGTCTTAAAGTCTCAATGCGTCTAAAACGTGGACGCCATGTTCATTTTTTTATTGGGGTTGCACTTGCACTTGCATGCACAGATACACTCTTTTTATATATCTTGAATATGTAGATGCATGCACTCCATTATTTATGTACTCCCATTCCTTGTTTATTTCTCAACCTACTTTATTCTTCCATATTTATCACGGACTACGGACTACTATGCATGCTACTTTCTCCATATGTATTCCAAGTCAATTTATTTATTTTTGTTTCCATTCAATTCACTTATCATATGTTTGACAAGTTAGATTTGAATTTTAATTTCAGATTTGAAATATTTCAAACGTTTAACAATCTTGAGATTGTTGTGAAAGAGAATTGAGAACAGAGAGAAGAGAGAATTCAGAGGTAGTTTATTCCTTAATGGGGAGTACATATATATAGGATACAAGGGGAATAGGGTTTAGGGTCAGTAATCTACATGAGCCTAAACACTATACATGGAAATCCATATAATTATACATAACACTCCCCCTTGGATGTCCAATGCTGGAGGGATTGCCCCGTTAAAACCTTATTAGATAAAACCCAGTGGGACAAAAATCTAATGAGGAAAAAGAGTACAATGATACGCAATAAATGTTGCCTCGTTAAAAACCCCGCCTGGAAAACCCAGTGGGACAAAACCATGGCGAGGGAAAAAGAGTGCAACGCGTATTTACTTCCCCTGATTAACACATTGCTTGATGTCCTTGAGACGACGTAAACCGAGTCTAGTGATTAACTTCTCAAAAATCTTGCTTGGTAGTGCCTTCGTAAAAACATCCGCAAGATTGTCACAAGAAGAGATTTGTTGAACGGTAATAAAGCCATCTTTCTGAAGATCATGAGTGAAAAAGAACTTTGGCAAGATGTGCTTCGTTCTATCTCCTTTGATGAATCCTGCTTTAAGCTGGGCGATACAAGCTGTATTGTCTTCGTGTAGGATAGTAGGGGCCTTAGTTTCCAGACATATACCGCAAGATTCTACAATGTGATGAATCATGGATCTTAACCATACACACTCTCGGCTTGCTTCATGAATTGCCAACAATTCTGCGTGGTTGGAAGAGGTGGCAGCTATCGTTTGCTTTACGGAGCGCCATGAGATGGGAGTATCACCACACGTGAATACATAACCGGTTTGTGAACGGCCATTATGAGGATCAGATAAATAACCAGCATCTGCAAAACCAACCAAATCTGTTTTGGATTTGTTAGAATAATATAAACCCATATCTGACGTACCTCTGAGATATCGAAGTAAATGCTTTACTCCATTCCAGTGTCTCTGAGTAGGACATGAACTGTATCTCGCTAATAAGTTGACAGAAAAGGATATATCCGGTCTTGTTTGACTGGCGAGGTACATCAAGGCTCCAATCGCACTTAAATATGGTACTTCAGGGCCAAGAATCTTTTCGTTCTCTTCTCGGGGTCGAAATGGATCAATCTTCACATCAAGTGGTCTTACTACCATTGGAGTATTTAGAGGATGTGCCTTGTCCATATTGAACTGTTTTAGTACTTTATCAATATACGTTCCCTGGTGTAAGAGAATCTCATTATCAAGATGCTCAATTTGTAGGCCAAGACAAAATTTCGTCTTTCCTAGATCTTTCATCTCAAATTCTTCCTTTAAATATTCAACAGCTTTGGTAATCTCTTCGGGAGTACCAATAATATTCAAATCATCAACATAAACAGCTATAATCACAAATCCCGATCCGGATTTCTTTATGAATAGACAAGGGCAAATAGGATCATTTTTGTATCCTTTTGCCAATAAATATTCACTAAGGCGATTATACCACATCCTTCCGGATTGCTTTAAGCCATATAGTGATCTGTTTAGTTTGATTGAATATTGCTCACGAGGACTTGATTTCATCTTTTTAGGTAGCTTAAGACCCTCAGGAAGTTTCATGTATATCTCATTATCAAGTGAGCCATATAAATAGGCTGTAACAACATCCATGAGGCGTAAATCAAGTCCCTCCCTCATAGCGAGGCTTATTAGATAACGAAATGTAGTTGCATCCATTACCGGAGAGTATGTCTCCTCATAGTCAATGCCAGGTCTTTGTGAAAAGCCTTGTGCAACTAATCGAGCTTTATATCTTACTATTTCGCCCTTTTCATTTCGTTTTCGCACAAAGACCCATCTATAACCCACAGGTTTTACTCCGTCGGGTGTGCGAATTACAGGTCCAAACACATCACGTTTGGCCAGTGATTTTAACTCTGCCTCAATGGCATCTTTCCAATTTGGCCAATCAATTCTACGTCTGCACTGATCAACAGACTTTGGTTCATGATCCTCATTTTCATGCATGATATCTAGCGCTACATTAAATGCAAAAACACCATCATCGACGTCGATTTTATTTCGGTTCCATATTTGTCTAGACATGATATAATTTATTGAGATCTCTTCATCATTTTCAGGTACCCGAGTCTCTTCTGGAGACATATTCTCAGTCATGTCGTCAGACTTTTCCAGGGACTTTTCAAAAGTCACTTCTTCCTCAAATTTTGCTCCTTTACGTTTTCGAGGATTTTTATCTTTGGAACCAAGGGGTCTACCACGCTTCAGGCGTGTCATAGACTCATTTGCAATTGATGGTCCTTCCGGGACTACAATTTTAGCTGGAGCATTTACAGCTGGTATATGAGATTTAATCACACCTTTCGGATCAGTGAAAGCATCGGGTAATTGATTTGCCAATCGTTGTAAATGAATTATCTTTTGAACTTCGAGTTCACATTGTTTGGTACGAGGATCTAAATGAGATAGTGATAATTCATTCCAACTTATCTCTTTGTCCAGCTGTTTATTATCTCCCCCTAATGTCGGGAAAACTGATTCATCAAAATGACAATCAGCGAAGCGGGCTGTAAATAGATCACCTGTAGATGGTTCTAAATACTTGATAATCGATGAAGATTCATACCCGACATATATTCCCAACCTCCTTTGAGGTCCCATCTTTGTACGTTGTGGCGGGTTAATTGGAACAAACACCGCACAACCAAAAATTCTTAGATGAGAAACATTTGGTTCTTGACCAAAGACCAATTTTAGGGGGGATAATGTATGATAACTTGTTGGTCTAATGCGAATTAATGATGCTGCGTGCAAAACTGCATGTCCCCATGCGGAAGTAGGTAAATTAGACCTCATAAGCATTGGTCTCGCAATCAACTGAATGAGTTTAATTAATGATTCGGCAAGGCCATTTTGAGTATGAACATGTGCTACAGGGTGTTCAACACCTATCCCAATAGACATACAATAATCATCAAAAGTTTGTGAACTGAATTCACCCGCATTGTCAAAACGAATAGCCTTAATGGGATAATCTGGAAAGTGAGCTCTTAATCTTATCAATTGAGCCAGTAATCGCGCAAACGCAAGGTTGCGGGTTGATAACAAGGACACATGTGACCATCTAGTAGATGCGTCAATTAGAACCATAAAGTAACGAAATGGTCCACTTAGTGGATGTATAGGTCCACAAATATCACCTTGTATCCTTTCCAGAAATGTCAGGGGTTCATTCCCAATTTTAGACGGCGATGGTCTAATTATTAATTTACCTTGTGCACAAGCAGCACATGAAAATTCTTTAGACTGAAAAATCTTATGATGCTTTAATGAATGTCCATATGAATTTTCGATTATTTTTCGCATCATCACAGATCCGGGATGACCAAACCGGTCATGCCACATAATGAAATTTGTTTTATCAGTAACCTTTCGGTTTACTACAACATGTGATTCAATTGTACTAATTGTCGTATAGTACAAGCCGAAGGACAAAGTAGTAAATCTCTCCAATACACTTTTATTGTTCGAATGTGAACATGTAATATGGAGGTATTCAATGCCTCTTTCATTTGATGTCTCAACGTGATATCCGTTTCTACGAATATCATTAAAACTCAGCAAATTTCTTTTTGCTTGTGGAGAATACAAAGCCTCCTGAATTTCAATACTTGTCCCTTTTGGCAACAAAATTTTAGCTCTTCCGGAGCCTTCAATTAGTTTTGTACTACCGGCAATAGTATTAACATTTGCCTTTTGCTCTTTTAACAGAGTAAAATACTTTTTATCCGTAAGAATAGTATGTGTTGTTGCACTATCGATGAGACATATATCTGCTACTGTAGCGTCCATAATCTTCATAAAGAAAAAAAAATTTTAAAATAACATAAGATGGATTGTAAATAAAATATTATTAACATGACATAAATAAAACATAATTCCCATAAATCTTTGAACAACATGAATGTCACAAAAGATTAATTAAGACGAGATTAAGACATACCTCATTACGGAATAAGTCGAAATCTAATACGAACGATATTAGATCTCTATAAGACGTCTTCAAATAATAATAAGATGATTTCGAATAATAATAATACATCTTCTTATGATCTTCAAATAATGATAATAATAGTAGGTCGGTTTCATAATTAATAGGTATGGTTTCTCCCTCTTGTCCCATAACGTAATATGTGTTGTCATTAAGCATAGAGTTTCTGATGGGGAAGACTCCATTATATAGGCAGAGAGAGGACCGGTTCCTATTAGGGTTTTAGATTACGGTAATCTCAACCTTCCATCAAGGTTGAGTAAATATGGGAAAAACTCCTTATTTAGTCCGATATTATTGTGATAGCATATCTCTTAAAGATTCGATTTCCAATAAGACCATAATTATGAGGAAGAAATATTAGCATAATAATAGGTAAGATATATTGCATATCCTGTAATATTATTATATCATAAAATATTCTTACAGTCTCCCACTTGGTCGATTGGAACATCTGTAATGTTCTTTAGAGAATATAAGTTGCGCATATTATGCTAAAACATTTATTTTAAATCAGTTTTCATAAGCACCTTGACTGATGCAACCGTTAAAGAAAGTCATGGCGTGCACATGTCAATCTGCAACATGATTACTTCCATGTACCACTACATCAACGAAATGAACAGTTAGGTCATAAGTGGAGTTCTACGTAATGGTCCACATAATGTCTTAAAAAGACTATATTTCCGTTATAATTCATCCAATAATAAATGTGTACACATTGGAAAACAGAAATAATATTATTTAGCAAGTGTAGAATCGTTAGAGAGATCTCATTAATTCGTAATCTAACATCTTGCTTCAATAAAAGATATTTAAGGTTCATGTGTTTTGATCCCTTAGATATCTTATCATTCATGAAGCTAGAAAAAGATTGCAATTTCATTATTATCACGGTAATTACGCAATCATACTCCTTATATTAAAGCCTCATAATAAGCCACATATTCAGCTTTCATGGTGAAGATATAAAGCAACTGTGAGTACAATGCCTTGTGTCATAACATCCCAAAATCTGAATCAGAATAACCAGTCACCTGTGGGCGATCTAATTTTCTATATGTGAGCATAAATAATAATGTCAGGTTTACCTGAGTATACATTAAGTTACCAACCATGCATAATATATTATTTAGCCATTTCAGACATAAGTATTATTGGTTCTATTGTAATAAACCAAGATCGTTTCTGACTAATAAAATATCATCATATAGAATCAAATATATGAACTTACTCCCACTGATCTTGAGATTTATGCATAGGTCAACGATATTTTCTTTAAAATCAGTAATGATTTTGTCGAACTTTAAGTATCATTGTTTCAATGCTTGTTTCGGTCCATACAATGAATTCTTAAGTCTTAATGTTGGTATTATCCAACGCAAGAATAAAATACATAATCTGTCAGATCTTTCCCAAAATTCATGGAAGGATATTTGAGCAATACTTGCAGAAGTTAAGTCAGTCGGCTTGTCTTTGCGAAGACAAGTATCCAGTTTCATCAACTTCGAGGCGAACTCAAATTACTCTTTCCTTCAGAGTAGTTTGTTCGTTTCATTAAGCTCAATGACAGACTTATCATAAGATTGCACTTGGTTAGGTAAATTTTAGCTGTGATAAAATAAAGCAGCATATATAATAAGGCTTCAATATGTGAAACAACACATCTTTAGTAATAGTGCTCCTGTGGGTAGTCACTAAAATATTTAAATAAATAGAATGTTACACATGGCAATATAATCTACCTACGGGTAAATATATATTTTTATATGTGAACG
The DNA here is from genome assembly GCA_958450325.1 of Agrostemma githago. Classification (NCBI taxonomy): domain Eukaryota; kingdom Viridiplantae; phylum Streptophyta; class Magnoliopsida; order Caryophyllales; family Caryophyllaceae; genus Agrostemma; species Agrostemma githago. The sequence goes on along the minus strand of OY288247.1, from coordinate 70,526,006 downwards.
ATATAATGAATAGAATGTTACACATGTCAATATAATCTACCTGTGGGTAAATATATATTTTTATACGTGTGAACGATATAATGACAATATTATGTCAAAATAGAACATAAGTTGTAAATTCACTGTGGTGAAATTTAACCATAAGAATTTCATATTTACATTATCTAAAACCAAAAATATGAAATTATAACTTATCATAAATCATTATTTGTCAAACGAATAATTATATCGAATGAGCATAAACAATAAGGTGAAACCATGTTTCAGTAAATCATAATCATACGGAGTATATCATCATTCATTATCAAATTATCATGGAATTACTTCTCAAATAATAGAATTTTAATTCACTTCATATTAAAACTTTAATCTATATACTAATCAATATGCTTATAGTAAATCATATAATCATGACAAAATCAGTTTAACAGAATAATCAAGACAATAATGATATCAATTTCAGGTTAAACTTTCATTAATTCCATATAAATAATAAGAACTTTGTCGTGGTAAGAAATTCAGGAGATAACTACTCATCATCAAACATTACATGATCGAATTGAATATGGAAAAATCACTTGAACTTAATATTACCAAATCCATAAAGACCATCAACAATTAAACTTAATTTACGTATATACACATAATATATACGAGTAGTACAAATCGATGAAGTAGTTAAACAAATTGCATGAATAACATAATGGGACTAGGAAAAGCATAAACCAATTTGACATGCATACTACAAACAATTACTTAGCATCATAGTTGTGTGATTTTGTAATCTACAATTGTTTTGCATACTATACATGTACGCACATGAAGGAGATTTATTTGTGTAGACTATTATGGAGTAGTAACAAAAGATGATTACATAAAATCAGTCGCAAAACGGAACACAAGTAATTTCACATACTATTATACTATAATGTATAATACGTCATTATTCTGTAATAACAATCTTAATTAATGGACAATCATGAGTTCAATAACCTAAGCTCTGATACCACATGTTAGCATATTATTAACATGACATAAATAAAACATAATTCCCATAAATCTTTGAACAACATGAATGTCACAAAAGATTAATTAAGACGAGATCAAGACATACCTCATTACGGAATAAGTCGAAATCTAATACGAACGATATTAGATCTCTATAAGACGTCTTCAAATAATAATAAGATGATTTCGAATAATAATAATACATCTTCTTATGATCTTCAAATAATGATAATAATAGTAGGTCGGTTTCATAATTAATAGGTATGGTTTCTCCCTCTTGTCCCATAACGTAATATGTGTTGTCATTAAGCATAGAGTTTCTGATGGGGAAGACTCCATTATATAGGCAGAGAGAGGACCGGTTCCTATTAGGGTTTTAGATTACGGTAATCTCAACCTTCCATCAAGGTTGAGTAAATATGGGAAAAACTCCTTATTTAGTCCGATATTATTGTGATAGCATATCTCTTAAAGATTCGATTTCCAATAAGACCATAATTATGAGGAAGAAATATTAGCATAATAATAGGTAAGATATATTGCATATCCTGTAATATTATTATATCATAAAATATTCTTACAGTGAGTGATTTATTCTAATGCAAAAATTTAATATTCATTCATGAAACAAACGTAATAAAATGGTAATTTAATGCGACTACAAAATATTTAATAGCTTCTCATTAATAATTAATGCAAATAAAATAATAAAACTTAATAATAATAATGTCCATTGACAAATTATTTAAACTAAAAAAAAAAATATGATGACAAAGTTCGATATAATAAAGTGCTTAATAATAAAACTTAATAATAATAGTATAATAATGCTAATAATTAATCTTGTGGCTCGAAACTTCCGTCACCAATCAGGTGATCAATTCTTCCATCAGGGTCTGAAAAGAAATCCGAGACATCCAAATCACCAATATTATAATCATCTCCATCAGCAAAATTTGTCTCAACATCTTTCTCAGCAACAAAATTTGCTTCAATTTTCTTCCCCTTATTTTTAAGGGACTGATGATAAAGATTCACAAGATGTCCGGGTGTACGACATGTACGGGCCCAATGACTATTATCACCACAACGGTGACATGAACTACCGACCGGGATATTCTTTTCGCGTGGACCATCATTTTCTTCTCGTTTATGGCGAGAAAATGAGTTTTTAAATTTTCCACCTCTAGCACCTCGATAATTATTTCTCCCTCGTCCACGTCCACGGCCACGGCCTCTACCGTGATTATTATAATTATTATTATATTTCGTCGCATTCACTTCTGGGAATGGATCAGATCCAGTTGGGCGGGATTGGTGATTTTTCAACAGAATTTCATTATTCTGTTCAGCCACAAGCAAGCAAGAAATCAACTCAGAGTATTTTTTAAAACCTCTCTGACGGTATTGCTGCGATAAAACCAATTGTGACCCATGAAAGGTTTGATATGTTTTTTCCAACATATCTGCATCAGATATTTTTTCGCCACACAAATTTAATTGTGAGGTAATTCTGAACATGGCTGAGTTATAATCACTCACGGATTTAAAATCCTGTAATCTCAGGTGGATCCACTGATGTCGAGTTCTAGGTAAAATTACCAATTTCAAGTGGTCATATCTTTCTTTCAGATTTGCCCATAAGACCAAAGGGTCTTTTACTGTCAAGTACTCGATTTTCAGCCCTTCACATAGATGGTGACGAATAAAAATTATAGCTTTCGCCTTGTTCTGGGGAGATGAATTATTCCCCACTTTGATAGCGTCACCAAGACCATTAGCATTCAGGTGCATTTCCGCATCTAATGCCCATTCTATGTAGTTCTTGCCAGAGATATCAAGGGCATTAAATTCAAGTTTCACCAAATTCGACATGATAACTATAAAAGAATAAAAAAAAAATAGTTATATTAAACTGAGACCAATAAAGAATTGTGATATTAAAAAAAAATAATAATAAAGTATATGATTAATGAATCACCGCACCAATAAGTCGGCTATCATAATTAATAAGAAATAAGAAGATCGTAAAAACCGATTGAAACCAAAATTATGTGAAATTATTTACGTGCAATTGAAAACAAACAAATAAACCAAAAAAATATATATATATAAAAAAAATTTGTTTACGTGAAACAATTTGATCATGTAATAAATTGATCACCATTGAAATCAATTGTCACGTAAAAAATCTGTTTTTTTTTTTCTCTTTACCTGAAAAAATTAGTGGTAGAGTTCGTGCTGATAACGTGTTGTGAAAGAGAATTGAGAACAGAGAGAAGAGAGAATTCAGAGGTAGTTTATTCCTTAATGGGGAGTACATATATATAGGATACAAGGGGAATAGGGTTTAGGGTCAGTAATCTACATGGGCCTAAACACTATACATGGACATCCATATAATTATACATAACAGAGATTTGGATTTAAAATTGAAACCAAATTCAACCTAGTCAAATTTGGCTCTCTCAAATTCTAGTATACGGTAGTCATTTCAATTCCGGTTATCATCTTTTTTTTTTCCACATAATTTTGTTAAAATATTTTTTTTCCGTACTTGAAAATTTACATTTCTCTAATGAAAATTTTTCAAAAAAAAAAAGAGGGACCTTCACCCAACTCCACCCGCCCGAATTCCAATTCCAATGGTACCCCCAACACCATTTTGGATTTGGATTTGAAATCTAGAAATTCAAAAATACTTCCCCCAACTTTCTGTTATATGCGAATAAGTAAAGTAACGAAAAACCAACACCGAATCGACTTTGCGCTTTCCTAATAGAACAATTCAACCCTTATTTTAGTGCAGGGTTGTACTGAATTTTCTAATGAGATAAGATATAACTATGTAGTATTTTGTGCAGATTTTTTTTGTTCTTGTTTTTGGATTTGATCAGACCTCTATTATATAGAGTTTGAAGGAGCAGGGTTACGAGTTTGAAGAGTTGCGACTCTTCATGAATTCCCACCAAAATCTGTTCAACACATTTTGGCGCCAAAAATTCGCCTCGGGGCCACAGCCCCCGAACCCCCGTAACGAGGGCGCTTCGCCCCTGGAACCCCGACTCACTGACCGGGCAACGAGACCCTCGCCATAGTGTACCGTATGAACCTTGTATCGTGAATTCGCAATTAATTATATATAAGCGTACACTCCGTACTTCCCCCGAACCTATATTATATTATATTGAATTCACACATCCGTAAACCAAACCCAAGTACGCTAAAATGAAACAGTATTTACACTTAAATCACCAACACTTTCTATTCTCCCACTTCATAGAGTTGAAGGAAGTACAAGAATTGAAATCGAAATTCAAATCAATTTTGAATATCTTAATTAGGTAAGGTGGACTATACCTCTATGATTAAATTATACTCCATCCGTCTCGTTCATTTGTTTGCCTTTGATTAAAATACGCCTTAGAATGTATATAAAAGGCAAATAAATAAACGGAACGGAGGGAGTACGTATTATAAATAAGGAAAATTGACACTTTATACCTTAAATAACATCATTTTAATTTCAAATTTTATACCTTGAATAACTTTCTTTCAAAACTTATACTCCCTTACATCCATTCAACTTTGTACGCTTATTATAAATAGACAATCCAATAAATTTTTTTTTGGCAAAACACTTTACTTTATAATTTTCATATCCCTACTCTATTTACACAAAATGGTCACTACTTTTTACATATTTTAAGTTTGGTGAATCCATAAAACCATTCGATTTACCAATAATACCCTTGTTTTTACCACTTTTCTTAAAAGGTGGTGAAACCTTCACGTAAGGGATTGAATGGACAGGAGGGAGTAGCTAATTATGCTCTTTATTCCATAATCAATACATGAATCCAACTTCAATCAAAAAATTAACGGAAACCGTTATATTTGATGTTAACCTTGCTTTCTCCCTTATTCTTATTACAATCCCCTTTCCACTAAGAGAATAGCTCTCTAACCAAATTTTCTCTCCAAAACCCTATCTTCACAATTAAGAAACACTAATTAAAAGAACAAATAATAATTAATTTTCTATAATTATGAAACTCATATCAATAAAACTATTTATGATAAATAAAAAATAGAAAAACATAACCAAAAATATTCACAATTTTTTATACATACTTTTTTTATCAACTTTGATTAAAAGAGTCAATTAATTATAATAAATATAAATGTCATTTTTTAATTTCAACTTAAAAAATGTCATTTTGTTTTTCCTTTTTTTTAAGTATTCATTTATTAATAATATTAATAACATAATATAAGATTCAACACAAAAAAATTAAATTTGATAAAATTACTTTAATTTTTATACTTATTTATATATTCCTTACAAAACCATTCAATTGCATGGGTCTACACTAGTAATACCTTTAATTCATCCAAACTTTCTTAATTAAATTATCTATTTAGCCCAAATTAAACCCTAAAATCAATTACTCAAATCAGACCTTAAATCAATTACCCCAAATCATGTTCATTCTACAGTTTATGATGATACATCTGCTCAATTGAAATTAATCATCAATTACGTTATTGGATCGAATATCATGTTTCGTTATTTCGGTGATTAATTTGATGTGGTTTTTCTTAATTCAGTAACACTAATTAAGGGTTTAGCATTTGTATTTCTCCATTAATTATTGATGATTTTTCTGGATTTGCCATAATCTCGAACATTACTGCGGCTTTCATCTGAAAAAATTAAAGTTCAGTGGGTTTTTTCTCTCTCTTGTAAACAATGTGTGTTGTTTTTGGTAAAACTAAATCATTGACTCTCAATGGTTTGTTCTTAATTACAAATTGGATAAACAGAAGCAAATTGGAAAATCACAAATATTATAATAATATATATTAGGATGATGAAGATTAATTTGAGGATTAGATTTGCACAATAAGAAAATGAATGGATGAAATCATTTTTTTTAAAGATGAATGTAATGTCTGGGTAAGTGTTAATAATGATGATTAAGGTTAATATTGAAAAGAAAAAGGGTATGGCATGGTTAAAGTCAAATATAGCGGTTTTTGTTTTTTTTTTTTACGAAAATTTGGTTCAGGCATTGATCATGACATTATTAGGATAAATAGATATAGGAAGTGTTTGGTAAATGACGGATCCGCAAAAAATCGGCATATTGAGAGCAAATGGCAGGTTTGACCACAAAATATGCTAATGGTAGTGTTTGGTAAATGGCGGATTGTAATAGCATTTTGGGGACGAATATGTCGTTTTGCAATATGCTGCTCCTAGCAACATATTGAGCTTAGCGGATTACTTTTCTTCTTTATTTACCACTTTACCCTTTTACAATTTAAACCATACTTTCATTATTCCTGTTTTTCATTATTCTAAACTCTTCCATAGAATTCATTATTATAAGTACGTTTTCCTCCCTTCAATTTTTTTATACTTAGCTTCCCCTATTTTTTATCTTCTCATTCTTTTAATATATAGGTGGAGTATTATATTAAAATGAGATGATAGAAATTAAACGGAAGAAGTACATAAATTTGATAAACAATTATTTGGTGCAGTAATTAATTCATGACTCGTAAGCTTCAGCTGAGACTTCATAAACTCAAGAAATATCAACTCTCTGTGTTAATATTTGTTCAACTTTAATCGATATTAGAAGAAATTGACGATATTAATTATTGACAGTGTTGGTATGATATATATTGACGTATATTTAATTAAAAAATTGTTATGTTCTTTTTTGTCATTTTACAAAATAGTTAAACAATCCGCTAATCTAAAACAGCTAATAATCAAACACTATTAAAAATTTCTGCTAAATAAATCTGCCAGTCAAACCTGTCAATTGATTCTGCTAGTCAAATCTACTTTCTAATTCTGCTTCTGCTAATATCAATCCGCCGTTTACCAAACAGTGCCATAAAATTGGGGGCTAATTAACGTCGTCCGTCTATTTAATTAGTGTCGTCTATAATTTATGAGTAAATTACTGATTTACCCTTTTTAAATTTACTAACCTAATTTAACCTAACTACTCATTAACCTAATTTAGCCAACTATTTACCAACATCATTCTAATTACAACTCGGACAACAACTTTATTCTCGAATTAATAAAACGCTTAAATTTTAGATTTTTTTATTATTCAACGATTAACACGGACATGTCGAACGCGGAAAATAGTTTTTCTTTTGATTTGAGTTTGCCCTAAAACAAAAATAATTCGGACGACGACGTTATCGAGGTTAATCTTTGTTTTTGTCATTGTGAACGCAGTTATGATTCGTATTATTTTTCGTATTCCTAATTGTAATCGCGACCCTAGACGTGACAATAGACTTCAGAATCCTTCGCCCAAGATTCACAGAAAGCGTGGAACACTTACGCCCATACTCGAAAAGATCACTAAAATATATAAGGCCGGGCGTGGGGACGACGGGCGTAGAACACCCACGACTAGGCCCAGGTCGAGTTTTAAAATTTATAAATCCAGCCGTGGGGACAGGCGTAGAACACCCACAACTAGACCCAGGTCGAGTTTTAAAACTTCTAAATCCAACCGTGTGATGAGACGCAGATATTCCAAGTCTCTACCTTGTCCTAAGCTCAATGATTCCACGCCTGGAAAATTTCTGGGGTTTTTTATTCAATTTTATGTGTATTTCTGTATGTTATTTAATATTTTTCGTAAGTATATTGGATTGCTTTGTCAAACATGCACGTTAGGAATTATAATCGTTATTGTGGTTTGACACGTTAGTTGTGTTAGTAATAGTTCTATATCGTAATTACATGACGTGTAGTTTTTAATAATGTAGACACGTAACATTGTTTATTAGTTACATCATCTTTTTAAACGTAATAAGCTAAGGATTAGTAAATACAAATGTGTAACTAGTGTTAAGATATGCAAAATTATATGGTGATTTTTTAATTTGTTATTCGATACCTTGAACTCGAAATTAGTATGTCGAGGTTGAATTAATTTGAGTCTGATTTAGCATAAACAGTTTAATTGTAGGTTCAATTGTAATTGAAATAAGATGGAAGTTGATGAGTTGAGTGTTGGAGGTTAATTGTAATTGAATGAGTAAAGGGGAGGGTGGGTAAAAACAGTTAAACAAAGTGAGGGTAAAATTGGCATATTAGTTAAAATATGGACGACACTCAGTAAAATTATGGACGACGAAAAGCAAAAGTGATAAAATTTGAAACAATATTATTCGAGGTATAAAATTCTAAAAATGATTTTATTTGAGGTATATAAAGTTTCCATTTACCCTTATAAATATGATGTCTTATGGCCTTATGCATTCATATCAATAACGATCAATAATACAAACCCTTTATATTTTAACATAAACAATTTTTGATTAGCAACGGCTAATTATCAATGGAATTCCCGACTGAAAGATGGAGGTTAATGTTTTACTGGGGGAAAGGGGCCATGGAGAAAGGCCTTTTGTGGTTAGAGTTTTTCCCCTTCAACGTTTTTTCATCGTCAGTTAGGATTTTGATATCGATAAAATGATCGAAAACTCGATCTAATCCTACACTTATGCATACAAGTAAATATCCAAATTTAATAAATATATCTAAATATGGAGCTCGAAATTTTTATGTACAACTATGTGCAAAATCATGTGAGCTGTAAAATCATGATGACACAATTGAGGTCAGATATTGGTCGACTATTTGTCAAAATGGACAAAGTTCATCATTTTGAAGACTATATCATCAGATCCATAGATTCAAAACAACTGTATATGAAGGATATGCAGAAGCGTGTTATTCTAATAGCGATTATTATCTCAGGAATGATGTTTATTTATTTATTTTACAAATTTGTATTTTGTTCAATTTGATAACATTTGTAAATGTCGTATACCCTTTTGTTAATGAAATTGGTCTTGACTTACGGAAAAAAATGGATTGGAGCTCAAGATACAGATTTTATGGTCTGAGTATTGCATTGAATCCAAAGTTAGTTTCATCCTAACTACCACAACAACTACCCCCTCTCATCCATTCAATCCTTTATTCACTACTTTTAAGAAAAGTGATAAAAGTAAGAGTATTATTGATAAATCAAATAGTTTTATGGGTCCACAAAACTTAAAGTATGGAAAAAATAGTCACATTTTGTGTAAATAGAGTAAGGATATAAGAATTATAAGGTAAAGTGTTTTGCCAAAAGAAGAAGGTAAAGAATTGATTGGATTGTTTCTTTATAGTAAGTATAAAGAATTAAATGGATGGGAGGGAGTACTTTATTATGGTGTAGACAGAGTCTAATTTAGACGGTTCCCTAATTGTTTTGGAGTTTGGAATATGCATTGAGACAGTTTCTTACTAATCTAAAGTGAAACCTTATCATAATAATGGAAAAACTTGTCACATGGTTTTCTAGAAGAATTAGTTAATTATTTTATATTGGGTACGTATAATAATATAATTCCATATTTCTGTATTATGGTGACCTTATACCTATAATGATAACAATAATCTTCTTACTATAAAAGAAGGCACCCCTAACAGCTACATGGCGCAACGTGGAAGCACCATTCTGAAATCAGTCCATTTCTTTCATCTTTTGGAATAGTAGCTTATATTAGGCTTAGTAATTGAAATCATATTGTTTAGGGGACAAGTAATCTCATAAGCAATTAATGGCGCCTGTTTCGTGAACTGTATGTTCTCATGGGTGAACGCAACATCTGCCATGGGAATTGCACACATTCATTGGCTGCTGTTATCAAGTTTGATGTACATTCCCCACGCTTACAGTGCATCCACACCACCACACTCAATGCATCGCTTATATACTCCGTAAGTCTCATAATGTTTTCACTCATCTCAAACCCTTTCAAATTGCTCTGTGCATTCAAAGATCATCACCATTCAAAGGTTTTTAGATCTCCATTACTGTCACTGCAATGTCGACCTCCAACATTTGTCTCCATTGCAACTCTTACCCAGGGTGTTAGGCTGCGAGAGTTGAACGTGAGGGTGATATACATGTGGGAGAGACCGGAGTTCAAGGATAAGTCCAAGACTGAATCAGTTGAAATGCTCCTAATTGATGCCGAGGTATGTACCATACTGTTTCTAAATCCAGTTTACATAGACTACTATGTCTTACTCCTTCTTCTTATACTATGCATCTCAGAATGATTGTGTCCAAGCTACAATCAAGAAGCCTCTTATTAAGAGGTTTAAAGACAAGTTTGTTGTTGGAGAAGTGTACAACATCAAGAGTCTAACTGTATCCAAGAACGGAGGATATGACAAGGCTACATCGCATGCCTGCAGACTCAATGTTGAGTTCTCATCGAGAATTACACATTTGCCGAATGACAAATCCATACCATCTGACTGTTATCGTTTCGTTAGTTTCGATGATATTATCAATGGCAGAGCACCAACTACGCAGTATATCGGTGAGTATCGTTAACATTCCTTTCATTATTTCTACAACCTACCCATCTCGAATTCCATTTAAATCTGTATTTCATTTAAATATGATTTAGAGTTCTTCTCCTGCGCAGACATTGTCGGCAAGCTATATGAGATTGGACCCATAATCGAGACGAAGAATGGTTTCAAATATAGGAGTATCAAATTGGAAAACACAAAGTACAGTCATCTATTCTCAAGTTTAAACTCCTGCTATTACTGTTATTTCTTACGTTACACATCCCTTCTATTCTACCGCACTAATGTATCTGTCATATTATTTCATCTTAATCGCTCTACATCAGAGGTGTAGTGCTCCAGTGAACTCTATGGGCACCACATTTCACGGAGCTCCCTGAAGTTTTGAAGAGTCTACCAAATCCGGATCATTCCAAAGTCATTGTTTGTCGATGCGTTGAGGCCAAAATTTTTGAATGTACTGTCTTCAGTCCTAGAGCTTTCGCTATCTTATTTTCTTTTGGACAATTTTATTTGCATGACATCGTATGATAACTATTTTACACCACAAATCAATAGCTTCCTGGCGCGTGCAAACAACCTTCAACGCCACCAAATTCGAGGTTAATCCAAATATACCCGAGGTTGACGCGTTCCAAGAGAGGTACGTAGTTGTATTTCGCAATTATACTCTACATAATGTTATGTATGAACAAAAGTTTAGAAATTAGTCCATTTAGAAATTAGTCCAACGGAAGTTATACAATAGGTATCCTGTTCTCAATAGAGTTCCTGCAGTCTTTCAACGCAGGCCCCAAGTAATTCTTTCCAATACGTAGAGGAGGGTACGGAGCATGAAAGCTTTGAACTTAGTGTCCACGAAGTGCTATCAATCAATCAGATTATCAAGAATGAGAAGGTTCTACATTTTATTTTTTAGAGTTTACAACTTCTGGTCATGTTCTTGTCTTCTTTTCCATTAGACAATGTATAATCACTGAAGAGGTATCCAATCAGAGTGGATATTTCTACACCGGTGCAACCGTAGTTGACTTGGAGGCTACCGCCGGGTGGTACTATCACAGCTGCAAGTCCTGCTGGTCGAAGGCTGCAAGGAATGAACATGGAAGGTGGATTTGCAGTCGCCACGGCTGCACTGGTAATACTTCCGGTTTTCCAGGTTCAATTCCGAGGTAAGTATTATTCAATCGCAATCAGAATTAATTTGGTAGTTCAATAGTTGTTGTCTATGGTGAGTACCAAATTACATGACCATTTTGGCTGATTTGTCCTCCGACTTTCGTTGTAGGTACCAACTGAAGTTTGCTGTCAAAGATTTCTCATAAATTGAGTGTCATTTCGTTGTTTTCAACACCCAAGTACAACATTATGTTGATGATACAACACAAGATTTGCTTTCCAGAATGGAGAAGGTAAATTCTACATTATCCCTTGCCTGTGTCCTCCACTCTATTTCGACTTAATCATTTCACGATTGGCTGTCTTAAACTATATTCCACAGGATGGTGACGGTGATTCATTTCCAAGAGAGCTTTCGACTTTTCTCGACAATCGTTACTTGTTCAAGATCTTCATACACGAAAAATTCAACGTTGAGCAATCTTCAAAATCCTACACCGTCCAATGGATGTCTGATGACGCAGACAAGATTTTTCATTTTTCAATGAAATACGAAGAAGCTCTTAAGGTACTATTCACGAAGACGCACCTTTCAATGAATATTTTTATCAAATATTCAACTTTTTAATTCCTACTTTAATTGCGTCAATTTACGAAAAAATCTATTTCCTCTACCGTACACACAACTTGAACTTGAGGAGTACAGTCTGACAACAACGAACCTTGAACGGATGATGGTCAACAGAAATGTATAGCTTCCTTTCCTTCCACATTACAGAGTTTAATTTCTTTCCCATACCCAATGGATTACAACAATCTTTATTCCCCTGCAGAATGGTGGATCCTCCTCGAGTGGTGTCAAGATTACCGACCAATTTATGACTGTGGGCGAAAGTTCGTTTGCAGGAGACAGTTCCAAGGAGCCAACAACCGCCGCCAGTGCTATAGAGGTTTATATTCACCACTTCAGCTGCTGTAGATCCGTTATTGCCTGCATTTATGTTTATATTTTGACCATACAATATTTTCCTCGACGTTCCAGGTTATCGACTGTGAAACATCATCTACTTCATCCCGTATCACTCCTATTAAGAGGACCAGTACTGGAATTTATCTTGACTCCACTTCAGGAAATGACGCGACACCTGACTTCGTTTTCGCCACCAAAGACCCCAATGCAGTTACCAAAAAAGAAAAGAGTGTTTAGGACGAGAACCATATGAAATGCAATAACCGGATTTATGCAATTAAACCGATTAGCAATTTATTTCCCCTACTGTATCTTGACATTTTATTTCCTACTTTGATGCACTTGATGAGAACCGACTTCCCGTTTTAGTTTCCAATTCTGCTTAATTCAATTTACAGTTACAGTTTATTTTACACATTGCTTCACGACATCTCAATTCGAATTTTAATTTACTTTCAAAATCACTGTACTTAGAACCTTAACTACAAACCCGAACAACCTTCACAATTGGGAGTTGGCTCACTATCATGGACATCTTCAATGAAAATAATTTACAGGACAACTAATTTCATGGGAATTATTTACATAACAGCATCCACAATTACCAATTTAGAGAATGAAGTCCGGTTTTAGTATCGCATTCTGCTGAATTCAATTTACACTCACAATTTATTTCCCACACTGCTTCACGACATTTCAATTCGTATATTAATTTATTGGTTACTAAATCCCTGTACTTAGAACCCCAATTAAAACCCTCAACAACCTTCACAATTAGGAGTTGATTTACTATCACGATTATACTTGATCAAAATAATTTACATTCACAAGTTATTGTCCACGTTTATCATGAAATTATACTTAGCTGTTGAATGTACCCCTCCTCTTCATCTGATTTCCCCTTTTAGGTCTTGCATATAATACCCTTAAGCGATCAAATTGAAATTCTCCTGTTCTCGACTCTCATCAAGTTGATATCACCAAATTGATTTGTTGCTTACGCGGTCGTAGAATAATTTCTCGGATGAATTACGATTATTTGTAACATCACCGTCTATGACACTAATCATACGAACCAAGTTCAGCATTCTACACATTACTTCAGCGCGGTCATCATAACAATATATTCAATCTTCATCCCATTGTGAACACAACACATAGTTTTCTGATGCAACTACTCAACTGCAAGTCCTTTCGACTTCTTTTCATTGACAACCAGTTAACAGATACAAACCCTGTACTTAGAACCTTAACTATAGACCCGAACAACCTTAACAATTTGGAGTTGGCTCACTATCATGGACATCTTCAATGAAAATAATTTACAGGACAACTAATTTCATGGGAATTATTTACAGAACAACATCCACAATTACCAATTTACAGAATGACTTCCGGTTTTAGTATCGCATTCTGCTGAATTCAATTTACACTCACAATTTATTTCCCACACTGCTTCACGACATTTCAATTCTTATCTTAATTTATTGGTTACTGAATCCCCGTACTTGGAACCCCAATTAAAACCCTGAACAACCTTCACAATTAGGAGTGGATTTACTATCATGATTATACTTGATCAAAATAATTTACATTCACAAGTTATTGTCCACGTTTATCATGAAATTCTACTTAGCTGTTGAATGTACCCCTCCTCTTCATCTGATTTCCCCTTTTAGGTCTTGCATATAATACCCTTAAGCGATCAAAGTGAAATTCTCCAGTTCTCGGCTCTCATCAAGTTGATATCACCAAATTGATTTGTTTCTTACGCGGTCGTAGAATGATTTCTCGAATGAATTACGATTATTTGTAACATCACCGTCTATGACACTACTCATACGAACCAAGTCCCGAATTTTACACATTACTTCAGCTTGGTCATCATAACAATATATTCAATCTTCATCCCATTGGGAACACAACACATAGTTTTCTGATGCAACTACTCAACTGCAAGTCCTTTCGACTTCTTTTCATTGACAACCAACTCCCATAAATATTCATGTATATTCCACAACTCATTGTCTTCAGTCACACCAATTCCCTTAAAGTGCAATTTCTACATTCAACTATCATGGATAGTTGTAGTAAGGAAAACGAAAACAGTAACACAAAAAAAGCAAAGAGGAGGACGTCCCGTATCGACATTACAACAAGTGTTGAATCTGATCCGTTCTTTATAAAAGAAGGCAAGTCAAAGAAGAAGAAAAAAAATTCATGGTTAGTATTCCACAATTTCCTACTTCGTCTTGCACGTTGTACTTTACATCATTTCTTTTTGTTCTGCACCAAGGACATTGTCAAACCAATTTTTTTTTCAGTTGCTTCTAGGTCGCCTTTCAATGATATCACAAATGTGTATACCAGTCCTGAACCTACAACTCGCTCAACTATAGCAAATACACTGACACTTGATTCCGCAAATGTCACTAACTCTGATGTCTTCCTCAACCAAGGTCATACTATTCCACTCTACTTCACCATTTTAATTCATGATCTTTCCATATATATTATCAACAATTTCTGACGTCTGCTATAGATGTTATTTCCTCGCGTAATGGCAATGAAGCACTGCTTGGTAATGGCAAGTTATTATTGAAGGAAAAAGGTATCGAATGCTACTATAATGTTCATTTGCTTGGAGCACCTGATTATAATATAGAGTAAGTAAAATGTCACTAATTTGCTTAACGTTGTTCCTCTGTTTCCATCAAACTACAGGGAAGGGGATTTTGACACATCACGATAATGATGTTAATCCGCCCAACTGTGCGTCTGAAAGTAGTGAGGTTGATGAATTTCCAAAGACTCATGAGAATCCTCTATCTGGTGACATTTTTTTTCATTTTCAATTGGAAACAATTTTTACGTTTCTGAATTTGTCAAAAAGGTTCGCTATTTACCATATTGCTTAATGTCTGCACCCAAATTTGCGTACAATTGTGACAGTGCACAACGATGATTTTTGCCGTGGTGTTGATGATCAGACACCAGTCGAAAAACTTCGTGACGATATGTATCATGTCCCACAATGGTCACTTGCCTCTTCCCCCAAGCAATTTACTAAAATGAATACACCGTCTGCGTGAAATTCAATGATTTTGTGTCTGTGTAATACCAGCTGTTGATCTTGAAAGACATCTAATAACATACCTGCTTGCCAAACAAGCGCGCCTGGATCGCAAACATATATTGTCGGATAGGAGGAATGGACATAAATCGTTTGAAGAATCAATGTACACTATTAACGACCCATATATGGATTGGCGTACAAAACTTGCAAGGCGAAAAAACATGGTAAAAATATCGGCTAGAAGATCAGGGAAATTAATTCAATCGTCTGTTCACAGCACTCCTGACAAGCAGATTGATGATCTTACCACAAGCTTTTTTTCTTCAGAGTTTTACAATTGCATAGTAAATAATTATACCGCAGTTAATCTTCTTGAATTATATGCACTCCGTCTCTTGGTACGTGCAGCTGTTGTCGGCCGTGTCGTGGAAAACATTCGTGAGGCTGCAGCTAGAGACGCATCCACACCCAGAAGACTGAGTTCCAACAGACACTTTAACTCCTCGACACATAGCGATGTAATAATTTAAAGTTTAGCGCGTGACATCTTTGGAGAAGTTAGTGAAGACCATCACTGGGGTGATGATTCAACGGAGGAAACAAGTTAGCTTCATGTTTACATCAACGCATACAATGAACCTATTATATAGTGGGATGTATGAGTAGTCGTTCTGCTAATTACAGGGTAGATAGGCTATGATGATATCGGGGATCCGGAGTACAGGTGCCAAAGATGCGCTGCACTGCTATGGTATGGTGATAGAGATAGAATGGATCGAAGACCGTTGGTGCCTACTTTCAACATGTGTTGTAGAGATGATATTGTCGAGCTACCCTACTTAACTGAACCCCCACAACCTTTGAACGATCTCCTTCACGGTGTGCACCCGAAAAGTTGTCATTTCAAGGATAATATCAGGTCTTATAACTCGATGCACGCTTTCACGTCAAGTGGCGGTAAAATTGATCACTCCGTAAATAAGGGTAGAGGACCATACACTTACAGGATAGGTGGACAGAATTCGCATAGGATTGGAAGTCTACTTCCAGTGGATGATCAGCCACCGAAATTCTGCCAAGTGTATATATATGACACCGAGGACGAAATTAAAAACAGGAAGAGAGCCCTTATGTAAGTTGGCAGAATTAAATCACCACGTTATTTATTTACAAACCTTTTACGGCGTACTACTTTATTGTATCAGAGTTGTAGTGTTTTAAGGTTTTTTTTTGTACGTTTTCAGGGGTCAGTCACAGACAGTTGACAAGTTCGATGACAACCTAATGTCTGAAATTAAGACGATGATTGACGACTACAATCCTTTGGTGAAATCATTCCATATGGCGAGAGACAGTATTTTGAACTCGGAAGACAGGTGTGAGGTCCGGTTGCGTCTTATTAGTGGGAGAAATACCGACGGCAGAATTTACAATTTGCCTAACGCGTCAGAAGTTGCAGTGCTCATAGTTGGTGACGTTGAAGACATTGTCGACAATAGGGACATTGTCGACAATAGGGACATTGTCGTTGAAGAAAAAAGTGGACAACTTCAGCGTATATCAGAATTGCATCCGTCTTACTTGGCGCTTCAGTATCCTCTCTTCTTTCCACGGGGTGAGGATGGATTTCGCCTCGGGATCAGCCACTGTCAGGACTCTGTTGACTCGAGTTCGAATCCAGAAACTGCACGCAATAACCTCACACTAAGGGAATGGTTTGCGTTCCGTTTGCAAGATCGGTCAGCAGAGGTCGAGCCCGACACGTTGCTCGGAAGCGGTAGACTTCTTCAACAAATAATTGTCGATGGGTACACAATGATTGAAGCCCAACGACTGAAATTTCTTCGATACAATCAGCCTAGCTTACGATCTGAGAACTACAAACAGTTGTCCGCTGCAGTGTCCAATGGTGAAACCGATTCGTCATCTGTTGGAGTGAAATGCATTGTTCCTTCGAGCTTTGTTGGCGGGAAAGGATATATGAGGGAGAACTACCAGGATACGATGACGATTTGCAAGTGGTGCGGCTATCCTGACTTATTCATCACTTTTACTTGCAATCCTAAGTGGCCCGAAATCGAACGTTTCATATCTAAGCGTGGTCTGAAAGCTGAAGACAGGCCCAACATAGTAACACGTGTATTCAAGCAGAAACTTGATCTACTAATGAGGGATTTCCAGGAGAACCACATTTTCGGTAGAACAAGAGCAGGTACTCATTTTGCTTTTCCCCTTCCCCTGTACATCGTCCGTTACCATACTATCCCTATATTTAAAATGTGTATCTAAAATACTAGAACCACGATTTTCTTTCAGTCGTGTATACTATCGAGTTTCAGAAACGTGGTCTTCCTCATGCTCACATCCTCATTTTCCTCCAACGTGAGGACAAATTCCAAGATGCAACCGATGTTGATGGTATAATCTCCGCAGAAATCCCTGATCCATTGGATAACCCAACCCTACATCAGGCCGTTCGTGACTTAATGATTCACGGGCCATGTGGTCTGGCAAATCCGAAGTCCCCTTGCATGGTTGACGGTGTGTGTACCAAAAGGTTCCCCAAGGCTTTTTCAGAAAGGACAACAGTTGCTGGTGACGGTTATCCTATGTATAGGAGGAGAGACAATGGCATTACTGTTGAGAAATCGGGTGTCTCCGTGCATAATGGTTATGTTGTCCCTTACAATGCTGATTTGTTGGAGAGGTACCGTGCTCACATAAACGTCGAGTGGTGTAATCAAGCCCGGTCCATTAAATATTTATTCAAGTATATTAACAAGGGGTACGACCGAGTCACCGCTGGGGCTGCAACTAGGATGAACCCTGACGAAATCGACCAAATCCAGGAGTACTACGACTGCCGATACATATCACCGTGTGAAGCAACCTGGCGGATTTTTGCATTTGATATTCATTACAGGACCCCACCAGTTCTTCGATTGGACTACCATCTCCCGAATGAACAGAATGTAGTGTACAATGAGGACGATCCAATAGAAAATATTCTTGCACGCTCAAGTGGAGGTAGGACAAAATTCACCGCGTGGTTAGCTTACAATGCTGACCATGAAGAATCCAGGGATTTGACTTACGCCGAGTTCCCGACAAAGTACGTTTGGCATCAGAAAGAGAAATGTTGGGCGCCTCGGAAACAAGGTTTCAGTTTAGGGAGAATGTACCACATGCCACCAACTGGAGGTGAGCGGTACTACATGAGAACTCTCCTTAATTTCGTGAAAGGACCTACGAGTTACGAGGATATACGTACCGTCAACGGCACTGTCCACGAGACATTCAAAGACGCATGTTACGCGCTAGGGTTGCTTGGCGATGATAAGGAATACATCGATGCAATAGTAGTGGAGGCAAGTGATTAGGGTTCAGGGTCGTATTTGCGGAATTTGTTCGCAACCTTGCTTCTATCCGGCAGTCTAGTAAAACCAGAGTACGTATGGGAGTAAACGTGGAACCATCTTTGTGACGATATTCTACACCGACGAAGGAGAGAGCTGCTGAACTTTGGTATGTGACAATGCTTCCACATACTCGCTTTCATATTTTTTTTATTACTTATTTTAATCTAATTGATATGTATACGCAGATCTGCAGATGACAGATCTCAATTTACAAAATTATGCCTTGGCAGAAATAGAGTCGTCACTGCAGACGAATGGCAGTTCGCTTTCCAAATTCCCCGAAATGCCTCTGCCAGACTACAACTTGAACTGCGTCCACTCCAACAGATTAATATCCGACGAACAGAACTACGATAGGGAAAAGTTGAGTTCTGACCACCAACTATACATGTCCTCCATAACTGATGAGCAGAGGTCGGTGTACAATGAAATTATGGCTGCAGTTGAGAACAACAAATGTGCTGTTTTCTTCTTATATGGTTACGGAGTTACGGGTAAAACCTTTATCTGGAATACCCTGTGTGAAGCATTGAGAAGTAAAAGGGAAATTGTCCTACCAGTTGCGTCTAGCGGCATCGCTGCAATTCTACTACCTAGAGGTCGGACGGCACACTCAAGGTTTAGCATCCCCATTAATGTGGACGAGAGGTCTACATGTTCAGGAATCAGACCAGGGACTGATCTTGCTCAACTACTCATCAAAACGAAACTGATTATTTGGGATGAAGCACCAATGGTAAGCCGATACTGTTTTGAAGCACTTGACCGGAGTCTAAGAGATATAATGAGAACGGTCCACACCGATCTAGCCGATAAGACTTTTGGTGGGAAGGTTGTCGTTTTAGGAGGAGACTTCAGGCAAATAATACTTGTCGTTCCGAAAGGCAGTAGGCAAGACATTGTCCACGCAACGATATGTTCCTCACCTATATTGAGGGACTGCAAGGTATAACTACCTGCCTACTGCAATAGCGTTGTTAAGTTCATATTTCCCATATTATTCTAACTCTGTATTGCAGGTATTGGAACTTACGCAGAACATGAGGTTACGAACTGGTGAACAAGGGGCAAATGCGAAAAAGATAGGGCAGTTTTCCGAATGGCTTCTAAACATTGGCGATGGTCGAGCAGGTGTTCCAAACGATGGGACAGCTACTGTTCAACTACCGGACAAAGTTCTTATTGAGCCGGGTCCTGATCCAGTATCATCCATTGTCACCAGCACTTACCCCGATCTTCTTGAAAACCTCGACAATCCGCAATATCTGCAGGAGAGAGCTGTCCTTGCCCCAACCCACGACGAGGTCGAAAAAGTTAATCAGTATGTTCTGTCACTTATGCCAGGAGAGGAGGTTGTCTATCTGAGTGCAGACGAGATTAGTGTCGATGAAACAAGCCGCGTCATTAAAGATTTGTACTCTACGGAGTTCCTCAATTCAATTCAATGTTCAGGTCTGCCAAATCATGCACTTACCCTTAAAGTTGGTGCTATTGTCATGCTTCTTAGAAATATTGATCAGGCGAACGGTCTTTGTAATGAAACACGGTTGGTCATATCGAGACTTGGAGAACGTGTTTTGGAAGCTACTATTATTTCAGGCTGCAGAAAAGGTGCCCAGGTTTACATACCACGCATAAAGCTTTCTCCTTCAGACGAGAGTAAGTTCCCCGTTCGTTTCGAAAGGAGACAATTCCCAATTTCTGTGTGCTTCGCAATGACTATAAACAAGAGTCAAGGACAGTCACTGTCGAACGTAGGTCTTTTCCTCCCCAAACCTGTATTCACTCATGGCCAACTTTATGTAGCCTTCTCCAGGGTTACAAGTAAGAGTGGACTGAAAGTCCTCATACTGAACGAAGACTGCTTCGACACTAATTCGACTAAAAACATCGTCTTCAAAGAAGTATTCTCCATGTTGAGTTAGATAGTCATTTACATGGCTAGGAAAAATGTAGTAGTGGACGTATTCTACTGTCATTGCTATTCTGTGAACTTTTTTTTTCAAATCTTTATCCGTGTTCTACTTTTTCCCGACAACATTTACATCGACATCTAATACTCCTTCCAAACATTTACTGGGACACACTTTTGCAGTAGAAGGAAGTGTAACTGAAATCACACTTCTTATCTCTCCAATCCTTCATGGAAGGTTTATGCTGTCGTGTGAGTACGAAGTTCGAAGTACCAACGCTTAGAAAAGTGAGAAAACGGACTCAGGTATTAGATAACATTAAGTTGGCTGCATAGATCGTCGTTTGTATGTCCCCGTAATATTTCAGATGGGAAGTACTCTACTGTCATTTATACACTGTGTATTTGTTCTCAAAGTTTACTCTGGGTGTACTACTTTGCAGCAACATCGTGTTCAATGTACAACATTCGGCCTCACATATCTCATAATCCAGGAACGCATTTCTGAACTCACTTCCTCACTCCAATTTTATAATTTTACATCGTCATTTCTTACATGAAGTACAGCCCCCTGCTCAGAAGTCTGTTCTTAGACACAAATTCTATCGTAGCACACAAATAGTAATTGGAACATAGACACTTTTTATTCTTACTTGTGCTACCCTTAAAATGAAACTCTCTTTTGCTGTACAAACACTTTGTACTGAATTCCAACTTCTTTTATCTATTAATTCACTCTGTATTTATTTCCAAAGTTAACTAATAATATGATTACTGTTGTCCGATGTACGAAAGATGAGGAAATTGAATATCCAGAACCGTCGACTTAGATAGGGTAGGATCATTTTAGCTTCAAACATTACTTAGCATTCCGATAAGGTTCCATACATATTGTAAGGTGTAATATATTACACCATGAAAATTTGCCCATCTATATGGACGACAGGTGATAACAACTATTAGTTATTTCTTACGACCGACAACAACCAAGACCACAAACTTACTACGAACATGGAGGAATTGCATGAAAGTTAAAAACATATTACATATATATAAATATATATATTCTGAGCAGGGATCACCGACTTCTGCAACAAACCACAAACATGAATCACTATTTCTGCAACCTTGGGTACTGACTGGCGTTCTAGGCATTCCTTCGATAGAACCCTGGGTAGTGACCGACGAGTAGGTTCATCACAGACACATACGTCGATATTGGATCGTTGTCAGAGTCAGAGTAACCAGCCGCCACGACATCATCTGGAACCACCCTGTAAACTGTTCTGTATTTTATGTAATCGTAGTCGTCTTCAGTTAGCACCCAGGCATGCGGACCTGCTGTGGAATGAGTCTGATTCTCATAGCTGGCCTTCCCCTTCCCGACCCTCTCGAATGCGCACTGTAGCTTGAAGGCTTGCCTGTAGGTGTCCATACCATTCTCAAACTCAAACACAACTGACCTCATGAAACATTTTGTCCTACCATTCCAGATTGGTCTGTGCTGCCTGATAAGGTAACCGAGGTGCCTAAACTCATCACGGAGAGAACTAAAACTCCTTCTTGTAACCAAGTTACCATGTGTTTCATAGGGCAAATTGTGCACTATCACCATGGGAGGGTAAGAGTATTTTGTAGGCATTTTCACTTAATAGAACTTTTTTTTTCTGCTGGTTTTGCTTATGTGCTGCTTGAGGATAACATCCTATTTATAGAGTCTCAAAATCTACCATGCAATTTCAACCATTACCTATTCTTGACAGATGTAATCTAACCCATTCAAAAACAGTAAAAGTGAACTCTAATTGATTGCAAATTTGACGAAAATGGTTTGCAATGGTCAATTTCTAAGCCCCTCATCTCGACAGGTGTTTGGGGAAGGATACCATGTCAAGCAAGCTATCAAAATCAGTCTTATTGTTGCGAGAAAACATTGAGTAAAAGAATATTACCTTTCCAATGTGCACTCTTCCCCAATTGATCTTCCCTATTTTACAGAGATGCCCGTTTATTCTCAGCAAAATAAGTGTTGAAATCACTATTGGCTGATTGACCACTCAATCAAAGTGCCAGATTTCATGTGCAATGCCATGATCGGACGTGAGTTCTTTTTCCTCAGCTGCTGAAAATCTT
Source organism: Agrostemma githago (assembly GCA_958450325.1). Classification (NCBI taxonomy): domain Eukaryota; kingdom Viridiplantae; phylum Streptophyta; class Magnoliopsida; order Caryophyllales; family Caryophyllaceae; genus Agrostemma; species Agrostemma githago. The sequence continues at coordinate 70,502,942 of OY288247.1, read as the reverse complement.
CAAACAATTACAGGGGAGTAGTTTTCTGGAAAAGGGAAATAGTTGAAGTACTGTTTTGGTTAAGCAAGCTTTAGTCAATAATATGTACTGTTGGTTACGATCTGGCCTCATGTTAGTACGATATTTGTTGAATATCAGTACGTAATAATGAATTAGGACACCACGTAATAATGAGTCAGTACAGAATGACAGCCCCCCAGATACCCCGTCCAATCCATTACGATAATTCCACTCCGTTATACACATGTAATCGCAGCGTTCAAATGTAATCGAATTACACAAATAGAACTCGGACTTATTTCACTTACCATCCTTCCTCTACAATTTGAAATCATACCTAATTACTATTGTGACAGTACGAACTCTGAGAGAAGTGAAAACCCATAAATCAGGAATTAGTCCGCCTTTAATCATCAGGGGTTCAAACGTTAAATTGCATTTTAATAACTTTCCATACGTATGTCTGAATACACAATTTTGCAGTAAAAGGACGTATAACTGTAAGTCACACTTCTTATCTATCCTCTCATGCATGCACGATTTAATTAGTTGTTTGTGTACGAACTTCGAACTACGAAATATTAGAAATGGCAAATCACAGACTCAGGTCTTAGACCGTGTGGGACAATATAAGCTGCAAACATTAAATTGCATTCCGATAACATTCTGTGGTTACGTTACATCATAGGTAATAATAAACAACACCCTGAAAATATTTCCACGAACATAGACTTAAAGTACTAACGTTTCTTACTAATTCGTTACAACCTACAACAACCAACTTGAAAAAGTTACTACCCACACAGAGGATACCCATGAAAATTAAAAACATACATATATATACCAATCATTGAGAACTGATTCTTGCAGTCTTAAATTAAAAGTTACTAGACGTTCCTTCCATAGAACCTTGGTTATAGAACCTTGGGTACTTATTTGTCACAGATGCATAAGTCGACACTGGATCTTCGTCAGAGTCAGAGTATCCACCAACTATGAGATCATTTGGTACCACCGTGTAAAATGTTTTCTCTTTCGTGTACACGTAGTCAGCTTCAGTTACAACCCAAGTGTGCGGCCCCGATGTCGAATACAGTTGATTTTCGTAGTCTGCCTTACCTTTCCCAGCCCTCTCGAACGCTCGCTGCAGCTTGAAGGCCTGCCTATACCTGTCCATGCCAGACTCAAACTCCATCACTACTGTTCTCATGAAACAGTCTGTCTGACCATTCCAAATTGGTCGCTGCTGTCTAACGAGGTACCCAAGGCTCCTCAACTCATCACGGAGGGAACTGAAACTTCTTCCAGTCACTCGATTACACTGCGTTTCATACGGCCGATTGTGGATTATAACTATGGGAGGGTAGAAATACTTAGTAGGCATTTTTTCTTAATAGAACTTTAGTTTTACAGAGGGTTTGCTTATGTGCTGATTGCATATCACACCCAATTTATATAGTCTAAAAACTTACTATGCATTTCCCACGCTTTTCTATGCTTGCCAGATGTTAATAAACCTATCCACGAACAGTAAAAGAGAAACCCAATTGCTTGCAGATTTGAAGAAAGGGGTATGCAATTGTCAAATCCAAATACATGAATCTCGCCAAGTGTTGGGGGAAGGTTATTATGGCAAGCAAGACATCAATTTCAATACTTATTGCTGCGAGAAAACATGGAGCAAATGTAAATTACCTTTTCAAGATGCACTCTATCCCAGTTGTTCTTCCCTAATTTCGCCAGATTCCATTAATTCTCAAACGAAAATGTGTATAAATCATCATTGGCCGATTTACCGCTCAATTAAAGTGCAATAGTCTAATGTCACCTTTATTTTCGGAAGTAGGTTTTCGTTCGTCATATGCGTAAATGGATATCACGTTTTCTGAAATTTTTTCTCGACTGACAGAAGCAGTATAGTTGAATGTGATGACTGTTCTTTAAGGGAAAATTGTGTTCTTTGATTATTTTTTTTTGTCAAACTAAGCCATAGTCATTTCTACTTATTAACGTGGTCTATGTCGACCCACGTTAATGCGACCACACTGAAATGAAAAGCGTTTATTATCGGCAGTCGTGGTATTCAATCGATTGTGATTAATACTCCATTGTTTAAAAGCTGTCTTCGGTTGGTTGCTAATTGGTATACCATGGCGGCGGTTTGGGTAGGGAAAGAGATGTGGATGAGAATAAGGGTGTTACGTTTTTTAGACCTAACATTTGCGTGTCAACCGTAATTCATATCTAATTTTGAGATATGTAGTCAAGTACTCGCTTTTGTAATGCAACATTTGTGTTAACTACCTTTTATATATCTGTATATTTCATTTATAACGTTCGTTCCTTCGTGCACTCACTTATGGTTTTCACCGACTAACGTACTACGAACGCAACGTAGTACAAATATATTTCTATATAAATCTCATCTCGACGTTATCTACGATAAGATTACATGGTTGAAAAAAAATTATGATTTACTATATTAGAAATTCCTGTACGTCATTACGGTTTTATATATCTTCCCGTATATTCTGTACACTGTATTCACCACATTTGTACTGACAATTAAATGATTAATACCCTATCCTTTTTCTATAATAAGAAGCTGAAACAACATTAATCAACGTGGTAGTTAAAGTGTTATTTACAGTGTTTTTTGTTACGTTGCCTTCTCTTTCTTGCTTTTACATACATCTCCTTCTTTCACGTTATTTGTGGTATATTTGACTTACTTTGCTCTTATAGAATACAAATTCAGTTTACGTATATATTGTTCATGCATATAACATTTTTTTTTGAAACTCCCAAACATGGGATTACTGAATTGAAGAAATATCAGCTGAAACAAGACGTTCCATAAGTTCCGGACCTCGTCCCACCCAAACTAATCTATCGTAAGTCTGATTTTGCATCTGAGCAAGTGCATGAGCTACTTGATTACCCTTACGCGACACAAACGACCAAGAAATGTACTCGAAATTACAAGCTAAAGCAAGAATTTCATCAATAATAAGAAAAACGCTCCTACGACCCAAGGTACCCAACTTGAGGAAGTCAATAACGGCCTTACAATCACTTTCGATCATCACTCGACGGTGTCCTCTCTTCCAAGCCTCCCTGACGCCTTCCAAAATAGCTTCTGCTTCCCCATCAATGGCCTCCGTTTTACCACGTCGTCGAGTACTAATAGCCCACAAGAGCTTGCCCGTTGTTCCCCTGCCTACAACTCCCAACCCAACACCTCCGTCCTTCAAACCCGCATCACAATTGACCTTAATTAGATCGATTGATGGCGTAACCCAAACCCCCTGTTCCAAAATATCTCCCCTGCCTCTACACACTTTTGTTCCCCTGTTCATCCTCGCACTCTCCCCAATTTCGAGTTGCAAATCGAGCACCCTACGCACCACCTTATCTGCCACCGGTCGAAAGGCATCAAACACACACTTATTCCGTGCATCCCACAACGCCTAGCAGCCCATCATCATCTTCGCCCGCCCCTCATCATCCATATCCACCCAAGTTTCCTCGACCCAATCCCGGACACCCCTGTAACTCTTCTCCCTCCGCGGCTCGATATCCAACCCTTCCCACACCCCACCAGTCCACCCACACTCCTGGACCAGATGCAAACAAGATTCTTCCTCACTCAAGCAAATCGGGCAGCCGGCATTTACGGACTTAATTCGTATGGCAAGATTCCGCTTTGTCGGGATTGCGTCCGAGCAGAGTTGCAAGAAGAAAACTTTGACTCGGGGTAGAACCCGTGCCTGCCACTTCTCACGAGAGAAATCCGATTGACCTTGTCCGTCCTCCATGACCTCCATAAGCATCCTATAAGTCGTCTTAACACTATACTCTCCATTCTTCTCCAATTCCCAAGTCCAAATATTCTCCGTCCCCAATGTACTTAATCGAATATTCATAATAGCCTCCTGGTCACATTGGAAAAATGTCGAGCGTAGCAAAGAGAGATTCCAGGTTTCGTCCTCCTTAATTAAATCAGCAACCATCAAACTCGGCTCCCTCAGTAGACAAGGTGTGAGAACACGACTCGATGGATGACCCGGAATCCACGGATCACTCCAAACGTTAGTTCCCATCCCATTCCCAATCCTCTTCCGAGCCCCTCTTAGCATGACCTCCTTTGCTTCCCAAATACCTTTCCATGTATAGCTCGGGTTTACTCCTAAGGCAGATTGGAGAAACGAACCATTCCGAAAATATTTTGCCCGTAAAACACGACACACCAGGCTCCCAGGGTTAGTCGTTAAACGCCAAGCCTGCTTTCCAAGAAGTGCCAAGTTGAATTTATTGAAATCCCGGAATCCCAACCCACCGAACAATTTCGGTTTGCACAGTTTTGACCACGCTAGCCAGGGAATTTTTCTTTGACCCGCCTCGGCCCCCCACCAAAATTTAGAAACCATCGTTCTCAGCTCTTCGAAGAAATTATGAGGTAATTTAAAGACTCTCATGACATATGTAGAGACAGATTGGGCCACTGCCTTTATCAGTATTTCTCTACCAGCTTTCGACAAAAGCATCCCGCGCCACCCCTGTAATTTCTTAGAGAGTTTTTCCCGTAAAATACTAGTCAGGCCTCGTTTCGAATGACCAATAACCGTGGGCAAGCCTAAATATCGGCCCGGATTATCCACAACACGGACTCCAAGCACTCCTGCAACCTGCTCCCGTCGTACCCTAGGAGTGGCTAGGCTAAAAGAGACAGTCGTTTTATCGTAATTTAGAAGTTGCCCTGAAGCCCCTTCGTAGCCTGCCAAAATTTCCTTCAGCACACGGGCTTCAGTATCACTCGCTCTGCAAAATAGAAGACTGTCGTCTGCAAAAAACAAATGTGATATAACAGGCGCCCCAGTCGAAATCCGGATACCGCGGATAGTCTTAGCTTCGATCGCCTTCCGCACAAGACTGGACAAGACATTAGCACATAGGATAAAAAGATACGGGGATAATGGGTCACCTTGTCTCAAACCCCGCCCCGGTCGAAATTCACGCGTGGGTCTCCCATTAAGCAAGACCTCAAAAGAGACCGTGGTCACACACATCATGACCCGGTCCCTCCATTTCGCATCAAAACCCATTCGACAAAGTACCCTCTCAAGAAAAATCCACTCCACCCTATCGTATGCCTTGGCCATATTGAGTTTAACCGCCATATACCCATCCCCCGCTCTCATATTCTTCATATGGTGAAACGCCTCGAAGGCAATCAAAACGTTATCTGTAATTTGTCTCCCCGGGGTAAAAGCACTCTGATTCTCCGATATAATATCTCCAAGGAAAAGCTTTAGACGGTTAGCTAAAACTTTCGAGACAAGCTTGTAGACAACATTGCACAGGCTAATCGGACTCAAATCACCCATTTTGCTCGCATTTTTCACCTTAGGAATGAGAACAAGAAAGGTCTTGTTACAATCCTTCGGTAACGGATCGTCCCGTAATATTCCCAGGACCAACTTCGTCACCGCCGGGCCTACCAAATGCCAATACGTTTGGTAAAACATAGCATTCATACCATCGGGTCCAGGTGCTTTGGTAGGATGCATATGTTCGAGAGCCATATTCACCTCAACATCCGTGTAGTCCTTCCTCAAGAACCCATTCATTCTCTCCGTCACCCTACCCGTCACACCATCCATAAGATCCTCGAAATCACTCGGCTTAGCTGACTCGAAAAGATTAGCAAAATAGCCCCCAATAACATCCTCCACTTGCTCTGTTCCTTCCCGCCAAGAGCCTGTCTCATCAAGAAGGCGAGTGATCTGGTTATTTTGCCTTCGAATCGATGCCTTCCTGTGGAAAAATTTTGTATTCTTATCTCCTTCTTGAAGCCACGTTGCACGTGACCTTTGTTTCCAGAACAGTTCTTCACTCCTAAGCAAACCCGCAATCTCCTTCACCAACCTCTTCCTCTCCTGCACCCTTCCCCTAGATCGCTCCTCCACATCAAGACGCGCTATTCTGGACCTCTTACGTTGGATATCGCGGACAATTTTGCCAATGCTCGTACCTTTCCAAGCCATCAACTCCTCCCCACATGCCCGTAATTTTTCAAAGAAATCAACCTCATTCTTCTCCCAGGCTCGGGTTATAGCTTCTTCACACCCCTCCTCACCCACCCACATTTGTTCAAAACGGAAAAGCTTCTTCCTCCCCCCATCTTCTCTCCGTTCTTCTAGCACTAACTTAATCGGAGCGTGATCCGACCACTCCCTAGTAAGATGTCTCAGCTTGGCATTCGGGAAAAATTCCAACCACTCTTCGTTTCCAAAGGCTCTATCTAACCGACATTGACGGTTCATCTCCCCGGCCTGGCCGTTGTCAAAAGTGTACTCATACCCCCTCAAAAGGGATTTCTGTTAGCCCACAATCGTCAATCGCCTCACGAAACTGATCCATTTGCCATTGGGCTCGAATATCTCCTTTCATCTCATGTGCATATAGAATCTCGTTAAAATCTCCCAAGCAAATCCACGGACCAACAAACTCAGTATGCAATAATCTGAGGAGTTGCCACCACAGGTGTCGATCGTTCACCACCGGCCACCCATAAAAACCGGTTACTCTCCATTCCCTCCCTCCCAGGACCACCTCAAAGTCAATATGATGGACTGACGATGATCTAAAAGTGCATTGTACCCCTTTCCTCCACAAAAATGCAAGACCTCCCGACCTCCCCACACTATCCACTTCGACACTATCATAGTCGACGAAGTCCTTCCTCACATCCCCAAACTCCATACTGCTAAGCTTCGTCTACATAAAAAAGTAATAGCAGGGGCCTCCTTCCTTAGAAGGTTTCGTAAACTACCAAATGCATATAACATTTGATCTATATTATTTTCCCCAATATGTCGTCCTTTTTTTTGTCGAAACACGCTCCCCTCCCAACCCCGTGACGTGTCACGGATATTACACTAGTATTTTATTATTTGAGATATCTCCTGTATGATACGGATTACTAAGTAAAAGTAAAAAGTGTAATGCATAGTCAAACTAGTATAATTTGTTAGTAATTTTAGAAATGATTTGGTTGTAGTGTTAAATGATTAGGTTTAGAAATATCCAATATTTGAAAGTTGGCAGTGTATCGATGGCAATCGTACACGGATAGAATTATTGTTTAAAGTAGGGCTCCCATAAATATCAGAAAAGAAGACAACTTGATGATAAGTGTACCCTATTATTAAGTACGTACGTTATTTTGGTCTTCCTCCAGGAACCACCTTGGTCGCTCGGCCTACTTGAACTTTTCGCACTTTTCATAATGACTCGTCTTTTTTCTTCGTATTAATGACGAAGCTGGACAAAATACGGTGATTAAATTCAAAACTACGGGTAGATATTTAATGAGAGTATATTTGGACAAGATTTCCAAACATTCCATGAAAACTAATTAGTTATGATGATCTGATCTTGTGTTTTGTTAAAAGTATACCAAAAGGAACATATATTACACATAACACTCATTATCTATATATATCGAGTTTTTTTCTATAATACGTTCAAGGGTTGCGTAGAGACTACAGAGTAGAGTGCTTTGAGCGTTGTCTTACATGACGTATATATGCTTTAAGACACAAGCACACAATGTCACAACATACAAAGGGGCCGTTTGTTTCACCCTATTTAGACATATGATGTATAAACTTTTTGAATGAACAAAAAGTATACCTTGTGTTTGTTTACATTTTTTTTCCGCCATATCCATACCTCCTCAAATACATAAGATATGAGTTTCTCGGGCATGGGTATGAGATTTTGTATCAAATCAACTAAGAATTTTATATTTTTAAAGTATTGTGAAAACTTTCTATATTTTTATTTTTATTCAAATAACTGTTTTCTAAATAATAAAAAATTTTACTCGTATAAAATAACCTTTCTTTCTTTTGTAAAAATAATAGTTCCTCTTTTCTTTATATCTATTCATTTTAATATAATACTCTACCTATATATTGAGGGGATGAGAAGATATTTAAAAAAAAAGAAGTATTGATTTTTCAGCTAAAAGAATTTTTCAAGAAAATACAAATAATTGGTTTTACATACGGAGTATTTAATATTGTTAAGAATAAAACTAGTACTCTGTGAGACTTTCGTAGATCTCTTGACTGAATCTCGAAGGCTAGAGTTTTGATAATAGAGATCTTATGTCCATGTACCTACAATGTGGTAAAGAGGTCGTTTGTGAGACTTAATCCATCCGCCTCTTTTAAACCCTAGAATAAGGACTATATTTATACTACGTTAGCTTAGAGGAAAAAGTAGAATATTCTGGAGTATATTCTAAAATTTTATCACAATATTTATTGACAATTTTCTTTAAATATTAAAGATATCATACCTAAATAAATATCAAAATATATAAAATTTTGGTGTCTACAACAACATTGGATAAAAATACTCCTCACAAATCTTAAAAAGTATTGCAATTCCAAAGAATCGAAGGGAGTATTATTTGCTTCCACAATTCAAACCACGTTAGTTTACCTAATGCCTTGACGATTCCATTAATCAAGCTCAGTATAACTACCGAAGCCAAGACCAAGATACATCGATTGTTGAAGGCTAACTATTTACCTACACCAATGATGATGGAGAATGAAAAGACTATACATTTAACTAGAGTACACTTAATGTAAAGTGTAAACATAGAACGATTTAGTCGCCTTTACAATTATTGTCTAATAATTACTTTCTCCGATTCATTTGATTTTTTACGTTTGTTTTATCACATTTGTCAATGCACGTTTTGTTTTGTTTATATCTTTATTTACACACTATTAAAAATCATAAAAGTTTGATAAAATTTGATATTTTTATTGTACTCATTTAAACGATTAAAAAAAGATCCCATAGGACCATGTTTTAAGTTATACATTAGTATTATATATTAGAGATTCTCTCCACCCAGGCACCCATAAATAGTGCCAGTAAAGAATAAAAAAAATCAAAGAAAGTACTATACGAAACTTGTACTTACATTTTGAATTTTTTTGGTCACATCTCACATATCATAAATGCGTAAATAAGTTGTATATATATACGTACGTGTCCCACATTAAACCCATATGCTTCAAAGTATTACTCATGCTAATGAATGAATCCTAACTCTTGCTAAAGCTCGCTCTCTTGTATGTTGTATCCCTGTGACAATCAAATCGTAGCGAGCCTACTAACCTAATTCATTCACAACTCACAAGCAAGCAAGTCAGATATTTTTGTCAATGTACGAAGAACAAGGGGACATGGTCTATATATGACAATATGCTATCAATCAGCAAACGCTCAACAAATGAAAGCAATTGGAAAAAGAAAAGGCAAGAGCAACGGATCGGAGTACTTTTTTGTATGGAAAGCAAGCCAAGATATTAAACAAAGCTTGTGGAGTTGTGCTGACACTTATTGATTGACTAGCTAGTAGCTACTAGGAGTACTTATTCTCAGACATTGACTTGACTCAAGTTTCTTATTAGCTCACAAAAACCTAACCAATATCATCAACAAAAATAACATTCGATATGACTTACAAATCTCATACTATCCACAATAGTGAACTTTCATTATTTAAATCAAACTTTTAAATTATAATTAATGGTATTGATAAAGATTAAATATTAAATATATAACTTTAACATATTTAGCTTTATCATGAAAAAAGTTTTCACTAAATAATAACTTCGACAAAAAAAAATACAAGTGAAGAAAAACTAGGTCAAAGTAATGTACTAATGTAGTAATGTCTTGGAGATAATCATAAAAAGTCAAACGTTACAATTGGTCTCGATGATCATAAAAATATTTATTTTAAGGACAAATTTATTCTTATTTTCAATCAGGTTTGTCAAATGGAACACAATTATTTTGTGACAGACTCACAATGGACAAACTCACCAAAATAAAGTTGAACAACTACCCATTTATATTACTCAAACTAATTAAATTGCTTAACTGAGACAAACTTTTGTTTTATGCATGTTATTTGACTCATTAAAATTTTATGACGAATATACGTGCTATAAATCAAAATTTGTGTTTCCAGGGGCGAACCTATGTTGTTGCAAAGGGTAGCATTTGCTACCCAAACCTAAAAATTCCAAATGGTAATTACAAAGATGGATTCTTGCTACCCCAATTAATACCTCTAAACGAATAATAAATACTCCCTCCGTTCAAATCCAAGCTTTCCTTTTGCTTTTTCACGTTTGTCAACGCGCATTTTGTATCGTTAATATCTTTTGTAACATATTAGTAAAAATTATGGAAATTGGATATTAATAATGTACTTTTAAAGACGAATCAAACAAAATCCACGTGAATATATTTTTTTCTAATAGATTGTCGTGATTGTCGAAAATTCTCCTTGATTGTGAATAATGTCGAAAAGAGAAAAGGGGAAACTTGGACTTGAATGAAGGGAGTACAATTTAAAGCTTCAACTAAACATGAAATCTCTGGTAGCATAGTGGTTAGGCTCATTACCGATCTCTTGTAGTCCCAGGTTTGAATCTAAATGTAAACATATTTATTTATTTTCTAATTTTTTTGGTAACGAATAGGTGAACAAGTATCTTTCCCTATCTCTAATTTATTAGTTTTCGATTATAACATCACTATTTTACTTTGTTATTTGGATTTAGCCTAGGTTTTGGTAAATTGCAATTTACAAAAAAATATTCAACCACGAAAAAAAATCGCTACCCCATACTTTAAATCCTAAATTTGCCCGTGTGTTTCCAAAACGAAATTAATGTCGTCGAAATCATTTTTTCGAATTATGCTAGAAAAAAAGTTGGAGTTGTCCAAATTACCAAATAGGTAAAAAAAAAAAGTGGCACCAATGTGACAAATTGGTAAAAAAAAAAGTTTGAGTGTGCCAAATTGATAAAAAATGTGGCAGGTAAGTGACAATTTGGTCTAGAAAACATTCCGGTATAATTGTTAAGATTTTGGTGTTCGACTCGATTTTTCCCAGCCCGTCTGTATTGGTTTAGTGTAAAAAATCGGAATTATTTTTAATTGATTTTTTCTTAGGACATATTTTTAAAAAGGGATATTTCCCACGGTACCCTCGAACTTTGACACATTACACATGGTACCCCTCATTTTAAGTTTGTTCCTATGGTAACCTTGTGTTTTGTGTTTAGTGTCCATGGTACCCCCTGATTAATTTTCCGTCATAACGGCGTTAAAAGTTAGTTTAGTTAAAGTGATTAATTTGTTTCAAAGAAAAAATTAGTTAGAACAATTAACGAACTTCTAATTAAAATAATTGAAAATTAAGGTAATGTCCATGATACCCCTGTATTTTCAACATTTTAGCCATGGTACCCTTAAATTTTAAATTCTTTGCTCATGGTACCCTTGTGGTTACAATTCATTCAGGTGTACCATGGACAAATACTTGAAATCACAAGGGTAGCATGGACAAAAAATTGAAAATACAAGGGTACCATGGTTAAAATACTGAAAACACAGGGGTACCATGGACATTTCTTCAATTTTCAACTATTTTAATTTGAATCTCATTAATTTTCTAACTAATTTCACCAAAAAAATTAAAATTAATCACTTTAACTAAACTAACTTTTAACACCGTTATGACGGAAAATTGATCAGGGGTACCATGGGCACTAAACACAAAATACAAGGTTACCATAGGAACAAACTTAAAATGAGGGGTACCATGTGTAATGTGTCAAAGTTCGAGGTTACCGTGGGAAATTATCCTTTTAAAAATATCGTTTAATCCGGTTTAATCGGTCCGGTTCAAAGGCCGAAATTTTTTGAGCGAAATATGAAGGTGGGTGAGTGTTACGTTTTATTTTGTAGTACCGCAAGCGTACGGGTATTGTAGCATACGGGTCGATCTCAGGGAGGTGAATGATTAAGTACTAGCTAATTTCTAACTCAAGTTATCTACGTCGAATAAATCAAAATGGTGATTGTATAACTAATTTCTAACAAACTAGTACGGAAGGTAATAAATCTAGATGAAATCAATAATAGAAAGACCTAGGGCAGTGGTTCACCAATAACATGGATTATCGATGCAATCAAAAAGTAGCACAACTTTGTCAAATTACCGTCTTGGGTGAGACTAGCATTCCAATTTTAATCAATACTCTAAATTCTCCGTCGAGACATAAAAAGCCTATCTAGCATGTTATAAATCCTATTCTCATGGCACGAATAACAAAACTAGACGCATTAAGAATCGATACTAACATGTCCCAATTATTCCAATTCACTATTCTCATGTGAAAGTTCAAATCTTGTTTCGGTTCTCTAAATTAAAACCCGACTCTCGTCGTAATTAGAATTGAGTAGAAATTAATCGACAAAGATGCAAACTTTTAGGCATGATTCATATGAAAACATTCAACTCTCGTTGTAATGATAATCTAGACTCAAACCTAGCAATTCAAACTAATCAATCAATTATTAAGCACAACCGAAACAAACCCAATTCGATAATTCAACAAAGCGCGATTAAATTAAAATCAAAGCATCAATAACCCATATTATCGGCTCACCGAGCCCTAGATAAAAGAACTACTCACAATTCATCATCACAATAACAATCAACAAATAAAATAAAAAGTAGAGAATTAGAAAAACTTATTGTTGATTGATGATCAAAATGATGAACGATCGTTTCTTCAAGGTCTTGAACAATCAAACTCAATTTGCATAAATCAAATAAAATTGCATAAGTTTTATGTATCTAGTCTAGGAATGATATGCTTGTTCTAATAATAATAGTAATCTAATATAAGTAGGATAGAATAGTGGGAAGATCAAGAGTCATTGCGTTCAGCTGTTCGCTAGTAGCGGCCATTTTCGCTACTAGCGGCACTCTGGAAGCTTCACAAATTTCATGAATTCTGATGAAGCCTCTACTAGCGGCAGTTTTGCTCTTCGTCATCCGCTAGTAGCGGCACTTAAAGACTCCCAATTCTTTCTTCTTTGCTTTTTTTTTATTTCTTCTCTTTTTTTCTTCATTCAATCCTCGATATAACCCGGCATTTGACACGTATACCACCACTATAATCCGAGCATATAATACATGAATTTCTCGGCTCTTCAAAATTGCTAGAACCGTCATCAAAAATCACATATATAATCAAACCATGTGAGATCATCAGAAATCACTCAAATATCACTATATCGCCCCAAATCCACTCTTAAACACTACAAATATAACGATATGCACTCACAAATAGTGCTAAAAATAGCACTTAACAGTGAGTGATGGCAAATTCTGGATTTTCATAAATTCAGAATTTTTGTCCAATTTTTCGCTGGTGCACAGTTTTGAGTTCTGTCAGAGGGCCCGCCGACACGAAACCTTGACTGAAGACAAAACTTAACCTTTGACTGTATTGACCTAGCCTCACCCGACTCCGACTCTATCTAAATATTTATTGACTAATATACACAAAAAAAGTTTAAAATATGGGTCGGATCAGAATACGGGTCGACTCGAATACGGGTCACGGGTCAGAAATAGTTTCGAAAGCTATTTTTTTTACCGCTTCTTAAGTCAAAAAAATATTTTTAATTTAAACTTTTATTTATTTTAATAGTATATTATTATTATTATTATTATACTTTTTAATTATAATGTTTATATTTTAAAAAATATTAAAAGTTATTTTTAAAATTATTTTTAATAACTACTCCGTAATTGATAAAAAAAAAGTTATATTAAATTGAATATTTGTTTATATTTTTGATTTAAAATATTAAAAGTTTATAATTTCTCACTAACTCTATGAGTCGAACGGGTCAGGTCGATTTGGACCCTAAATTAACGGGTAATTCGTTCGGGATAAACAGGTCGCGGGTTAAAATAAACGGGTTTATGACTTTAAAAAATGGGTCGGACGGTCGGGTTTGCGGGTCGGATCGAGTGTTAATAGGTCTATTCACCCACCTTTGAAGCCCGATCAAAAAAATTTCGACTTTAAACCCGACCGATTAAGCCGGATTAAGTAGGCAAACAATCTTTTAAAAATAATACGAGTATCAAAGAAAAAATCAATTAAAAGTAATGTCGATTTTTTCACACTAAACCGATACGGACGGTGGGACGGAAAAAAAAATCGAGTCGAACACCAAAATTCTTAAAAAGTAGGTGGAATTGTTTTTTTAGACCAATTTGTAACTTACATGCTACTTTTTTTATCTATTCGACCCAAATTCAACTTTTTTTTGGATATTCTACCTGGTACCATTGTGTTTTTTTATTATCTATGCGGTACCCCTCCTTTTAGTCAAAATAACTTTGACTCGCGATAACTTATGGACACGGGTTCCAAAAATGACGATATTTTCGCTAAAATCATTGTCTTTACAAGATCCTCGATTTGAGATTTGATTTTTTGCAATTTCGAAACTTGTACTACGAGTTATGCTCAGTCAAATGCTTTTAAACGAATAAACTTTGACCGGCCATAACTCTTTTTCCCGAGTTCCAAAAGTGATGATTTTTTTTCCAAACGGATCGTTTTTAAGAGATCTTCAGTTTAAAGTTAAAATCTTCTCTTTTGTAATTCATAGCTAAGAGTTATCGTAAGTCAAAGGTATTTTGAGCAAAATGAGAGGTACCACATAGAATTTGAAAAAACACGAGGGTACCATGCAGGATATCTTTTTTTTTTTTGTACAATTTTTTTACCTATTTAGTAATTTGGCGGAGTCTAGAGACACACAACTATACAAAGCTATCTAACATGCATACAGGCTTTATTAGATTTTTTTTTCATCGAAGTCCGCTGTTAGTCGCATTACAATATAAAGAGGATTCAAACTTTGAGATCTATTATCAAGGATGCCTAATCTTAACCACTAGATTAAAACATTTTCAATTACTAGAATTTATTAAGAGAGCAAGAGAGTGATTTTGCTATATAGGGTCGATTGACGGAGATCCCTTGTAATAGAAAACTCAACTTGTCGGTGATTGTTATCATCACTTTGGGTCTTTTACTTTGTCTCTTTCATCATCATTAGAGTTTGATTTAGGTCTTGGTTCCTATCAAGATCGTTCGCGTGTTTTTTTAACGAATCGCTCTTAATCAAATTATATAATAGTCTCCTTAAGTTACTATTTTTTTCCATTTTATTAAAATATTCTTCACAAATATTGATAAAATGAGATAATAAATAATGATCGGAGGTAGTATATGAGATGATTTCGAACACCTAGATCTATTTTCTAGGGTACAAATCTTAATCATTAAACTAAAACATTTTCGATATCATCAGTGAGTTTCAGTTAAACTCAATTTAATTTGGAATAATCTCTCAATTATATTACTTTATTTTTGGATTGGTAGTACATACATTTCACTCCGATTAAACACAAATGAAGCCTGGTTGCATCTTTAAATGATATTTGATCAATCTCACATTTATTATTGTACTCATTTTCTTATTTATCCAACCCAAGTTTATTGAGCCCTTGCTAAAAATAGTAAGTAAAATTGTGCAGTTGAGATCCTATGTCCCACTTTTATGTCCCATCTCGTGTCCCATAACCTTTATCATGCTACACCTCATCTCTTAATTGATCAAAATAGTGATTAATTATGTGATAGTGATTACGTGTCAATAAGATAAATGATGGAACATGAGATGGGACACGTAATGGGACAGAGGCGTAATGGGACAGAGGATCTGCACGGAAAATTGTGTTATTTATTTATGTCTATAAATGAGTTTCATGTTTTCATTATACAATTTACTTAGGGGTGTTTGGTTCAATGCATTGGAACGACGTATGATTCTATGAAAGATTGGAATTCGATACTCGTACTTGTTTACGGTTGTTTGGTTCGAGGGTGGAATGGATTATAAGGGAGCGTTTGGTTAGAATATGGAAAAGGGAAAGGAATAAACATGAGAAATAAGGGTAAAGATAACAGATTCCTTTTGATTTTCCTTGTTGTTTGTTTAGAAATTATAAGAAATAGAAATGACGAGTTGGTTACGGTGTCGGGGTGGCGATATTAACGAGATCGATGGTGGTGTCGGAGTGGTGGCAGTGGTGGTGACAATGGTGGTGGTGCCGGAGTGGTGGTGGTTTTAGGGTGGTGTGGGTGATGAGTTGGGATGGTGAAAGAATCAAAATTCAAATCCGAGAGCGGGGGATTAAAATTGTAGAAGTACGAGGGTTTGAGAGAGAATGCAAATGAGGAAAGATATTGCAAAAAAGTGAAAACAAACCACTATAAATGGAATGAAGGAGGTTCATTCTTTTTCCCTTTCTTGTAACCTCACCCAAACACTCCCTAATTGTAGGTGGAATGGAATTGGAAACTTGAGGTTGGGGTAGGGGTTGTGATTCCAAGGCCGGTTGGAGTGGATTTACAACCCTTCGGGATTTCAACTCCATCCCTAAATACTCCAACCGAGGGTTGTTCAAAAAGTGGTCCAGACCGACAAACTGGACTGGAGCACATACCGGTCCGGTCTGCGGGTCGCCAAAAACTTGGTGACCGGTCCGGTCCATACTTTTAAATTAAAATAAATTTAGTGTATTTTTACAGTCCGGCGCGGTCTTAAGAGGCAGGGTCCAGTCCGGGTTTCTTTGTTAACCGGTTTGGTCCACGGATTTGGATTTTTGAAGTTGTCGGTCCGCGAGTCAATCCGGTCTGGTACAGGTTTGGACCGGTGAACATCCCAACTAGTCCAATCCAACCAAACACCGGAATGGATTGAATTCACTCCAATCCATTCCTAAACCTTCAACCGAACATCCCCTTAATGTTTAAATTAATTAGTTAATGAATATTAAGGTATATACTCGTACCTATTATTTTTCAAAACTAAACTTTAATTAATGGAGACAATAAAAATGGGATGAAGGGTGACTATATGAAAGTGATATAAAGCTTAACTCGAGATTAAGAAAACCTGATTTGACCTTTATGATGAGTGATCCTGATTCCTGAATATGCAAAGTAAATAACTAAATAACGAAAAGAATGTTACATCATGGTATACTAAAGTGGTACCGAATACATAATATACATTCCTTTCCTTTTTTTATTACCACAAGTCTCACTTACAAAAAAACAAACAATAGGAGCAAATGTTTGGTGACATGATCAATTCTACATTTGTTACTCCTCTCCATTATCAATTATCCAAGTCAATGATTTTATGCCATCGAATGGTAACCGCTAATCCCCTATACACCAATGAAATTGAATGTTACTTAAAAAAATAAATTACCCTTTCCATTTCAGTCATTTATTTACTTTTGTATTCTTTGTAAGGAATAAATGATTGGAGCGAAGGAATTATTGTTCTACTTTATTTTATTTTATCGTGAGCATGATAAGTAATGAATTTCAACCACGCACCGAGTCTTAATTACCATTAAATTTAAACTCATGCTACATGTACATTCACTAATTCTCAACATTGAGCCAATATTCTCTCGATCTCACTAGGATGGCAAGGTATCGTAAGTGCACCTCTATGATCAAACCCGTACTCCTCGGCCGCCTTTTCTAACAAGTCGAGGAACAACGGTTGGGTCAAGTACCTAAGCGGCACCACAAACCGCCGGGTAACACTACCCCCACCCTCGACCATGGCTACCACCGCAAAATGTCCTTCTTTAACATCCTTTGGCACGTAGCTAGAATCGTAATCATGCTCGTAAATCTCATCCATATCGAATGACGGTGATCTCTTCCCTAGTGACAGACTCCTTTGTAGCTTCTCCATCACTACTTTGAGCTTAATCATCTTACTTTTCTTAGAATCGCGCTTAAAAATTGCCATTCTATTTAATTGTTTTTTGAGGACAAACAAACTGAAAAATATGGAGTAGTTTTTTTGGGAGCTAGTTTTGTTGTGATTATGTTTATGGGTAGTGTTTCACTTTATGATGATTACTAGAATTAGGAGGGTATTTATAAGCGGAAAAAGTGTGCAAGTGTAATAGGAGTAAGTTTCAGTACTGTCGTACTGAAAAATATGTATAATTGATGATAAGATTTGAGGACTAAAAGGGGAAGAGGAAGAGAAGGTAGGTTTGGGTTGAAATTGAATTGATCATAAGAAACCTAGAGAGACCGAAGCATGTGAGTATTTTGCTCCGCCTATGTAACGTTGTTATCACATCTATCATCTCATTTTTGATTACCCCACTCCTGACTCCCCCTCACTGTTTAAAGTTTAAACCGGCCATAGGGCACTAATTCTTATGTATAATGTTCCTTGCCTTTTCAACTCATCACCTTGCTCCATACTTGTCTTCCAGTAAAGATCCTCTGATCTCTTGTTGTCACCGAATCGATAAAGATAAAAAAATAAGAACGTAGAATTAAACCTATATGAATTTACGTGGTTCACTAAAGTTGGTTTAATTAGCTATGTTCACATGCAAAAAGACAAGGAAGTTTTATTAAGTCAGAAGAGAAAATACAGATTACTTTCAAAATTATAATATCATAACAGATAGGAAAGGGTAGAAGATTTTATATAGTACGGTCAAAATTAAAGATTTCAGTGAAAACCCTAGGCCAATAACATATTAACATGTACCCGCTAACAAGTACTACTCCCTCCAACCCACTATGATTTATCCACTTATTATTTTAATCTCTCAAATTTGAAAAGTAAATTTGAATAAAAATGGGTAAATCATTGTGGAGACGGAGCGAGTATTATTTAAGTTTTGGGACATTCAAACCACCAACAATCAAAACAGATTCAAGTTATAAGTCAATACTCTTTGTTTCCTTCTCTCCATTTATAGTCGATTTTCTCTCAAAAGCCTATGCAATACCGAGTATTTTTATTCACCATCTACTTTATTTATGAATCACTTAAACCGTTCACCACAAAATCAAAACCGTTTGAAGAAAATAAAAAGGTGAAGAAATGGAGAGATCCAAATATCTGGTATTCCTGCATGCATTTACTACTGTTAAGTGTTAACCTACACTGTACTTTCCACTACATTACAAATTCTCATAACAACTGGCCTTTAATTTAGTTAGATGTATCATGTTCATGTATGTATGTGTGTGTGAATTGGCGTTAGGTCAGGTCATTTCTTATATGGCTTTATTGGAGCATGATTTGTAGCAGTAGCGCCAGAATGAGGGGTTAAGTTGTGACAAACCCTCGTTTTGAATAGTCACTCACATTGTTTAATCTTTATTTGAATGTTTTTTTTCCTAATTGAATATGAGCAAAATGATTGAGGTACACAATGAATCGAAGTTTATTTATATTTCCCCTTAAAAAAGAGTTTATTTATATTTTTATTTATCTATTTGTAGATTATTTAAAATTATTTGTTTATTTATAAATTTACTCGCATTTGTTAAGATGTCGAGTTGTCGACCAATGGGAGACTTCGATACGAAAGTTAAAATCAATAGTGTACAATGGTTTGCGAAACCTCATATTTCATCCTTCATCGAGAGAGGGGTTCATTACAAGAAAATACTCCATTAGCGACCTTATACGTGCGATCAAAACTGTCAGTCGCTCTCGTAGCGACCGAAAAAAACGCGGGCGATCGATATCAGTCGCTAGGCGAAGAGACCGAGTGATATGAGGGTTGGAATAAAATGAACACGACTTAGCGACCGATATCAGTCGCTAACAAAAAAACACGCGCGACCGATATCGCTCGCTAAGTGTTATTATAAATTTAATACAGTGACCGATATCGGTCGTTAAAGTAGGGGCTAGCGACCGATATCGGTCGCTAACTGACGTAAAAATCTCGCTTAGCGACCAACAGAAAAAGACAGACGACCGCTGTCATCGATAACCTTATGAGTTTTTTTAAAATCAGACGCAGTCCCCTTCCCCCTTCTTCATTCTCCATTTCACTCTCTCTAACCTCGTCTCCTCTTCTCTCCTCTACACCGAGCCCTCATTTCCTCTTCATTCCTTCATTTTTTTTCTCCCATTATTTTCCTTGATTAAGGTATGTTTTTTTTATCTATACTTAGTTTAAATTATTTCTTAATTTTTGTATTTATTGATTTTAATAAATTAGTTATTGAGTTAGATGTTTTTTAGTATACTTTTGTTGTTGTCGGAATATTTAATGTAGTTAGCATATTAATTGGCCATAGGTTCCTCCAATTTGAAATAGGTAGATTGTTAGTATAAAGTTAAGGTTTATGGTTGGATAATTGAATGAATTGAGTTGTGTTAAGAAATTGTAAGTGAAAATATAATTAGACCAATTTAGTGATATAATTAGGCGGATTAGGTACAATAGTACTATGTTTAGGTGAATTGAGAATTTTACTAAACATGTGAGTAGTGTATATCACTACAAGAAAATCAGGCCCGGGCGTCCACCTGATGGGCGTCCTGTGCATATGGACGCCAATATGGCGTCTGAAAAAAAAACGGGCGTCCATTGTAGGACGCTAAACTTGGCGTCCGACAGAAGCGGGGAGGGAAAAATTCAGGCAGACGGGCGTCCACTAGCGGATGCCATCTGGGACTTAATGGCGTCCACTAGTGGACGCCAAAGGGGTTAGGCGGGCGTCCACTAGCGGACGCCAAGCGTGGTACAGAAATTTTTGGCGGGCGTCCACTGTCGGACGCCCGTTTGCCCAACTCCGATCCCTTCAGGTATTAGCCGACCCCCCTCTCCTCCTTCATCCGCCATTTTTTTTCACTCTCTAACATCTCTCTACCTCCCAAAACCGCGACTCTCTTCCTCTTTTCCCTTCATTTTCCCTTCTTCTTTCTAATTTAAGGTATGTTTTCTTATTTTAATTAGTTCTTATTCATTATAATTAGTTCTTATTATCAGTTATTATTGATAGTTTCATAGTTAATATTGTTTAGGTCTGAATTGAGTTGAATTGTTTGTTTGCCCATTAATGTGGCCCAATTTCGATTAGGTAGATTAGTTTTACCCATTATCTCAATTTTGATTAGGATTTGATGAATTTGGTTGAATTGGGATTAAATTTATTAATTAGAATTTGATTAATTTGTGATTAAATTGAGGAAAGTAAGTTAGGGAAATTAAGTTTGAGTGATTTGTAATTTGTGATTAAATTGTGATTAGTTTAGGTCTCAATTGAGTTGCATTGTTTGTTTGTCCATTAGTTTAGCCCAATTTTGATTAGGTAGATTAGTTTTGCCCATTAGCCCAATTTTGATTACTGTTGATGAATTCGGTTAAAATTGTGATTAAATTGATCAATTAGGGTTTGAGTAAATTGGGATTAAATTGTGATTATATTTGTGATTAAATTCGGTGATTAATTTGTTATATATATTTTTTGAGTAATTTGTTAGTATAAATACGTTAAGGTCAATTCTAAATTAATAAGACATTTGAGTTTACTTTATGTATTTGTGATTAAATTGAGGAAATGTAGTTATGGAAATTAAGTTAGGGAAATTAAGTTCAAGTTAAATGGTGATTAAATTTGGGTTTAGTTAATCCTAAATTAAGTTAGGAAAATTAAACTTTAATTTGTTATATATAATTTTTTTTAAATAGAAAATGAAGAGAATTGAACGGAAATGGATGTATGATGGAAGACTTGATAAGAAGAGACGTCCCACCGTCGAATTTTTGAGGGGTGTCGAATCATTTGTCGAGGTTGCAAAAAAGTCACTAGACTACGCATCGAGGGGAGAAGTTAGGTGTCCATGTACTAAATGCAAGAATCTAAAAATTTTTGAGGTCATTGTGGTTAGGGAACATGTCACCTGTAATGATTTTTCACCCAATTATTATCGTTGGATCTGTCATGGCCCTCTCAGTTCGAGGAACCCGAGAACCGACAAAATAAGGGGGGGGGGGGGGGGGGGGTTGAGAGGTATGATAGTTGACGTTGTGGAGTGTAACTTGTTCAACAACGATAACACATATAGGAATGACGACTGACCTAACCCACGAGACTCACCTAACTCATAAGACTCACCTAACCCGCAAGAGCCTAACCCACGAGCAAAGGCTTTTTTCGACATGTTGAACACTTCGGAGAAACCTTTATATGGAGGGTGCGATGTGACTTTGCTAGAAGTCGCATCTATGGTAGTTAGCCTTAAATGTGAGTTCAACCCACCCTTTGCCTGTGTCGATGGTGTTGCTGCCATGCTTGAGAGAGTCATCCCAAAAGACAATATCATGATCCGAACTTTCTACACAACCAAAAAAGTTGTGATAGGTCTTCAACTCCCGCATGAAAAGATTGATGCTTGTCCAGATGGATGCATGTTATTTTGAAAGGACGATGCGATGCTTGATGAGTGTAGGAGATGTGGTAAGGGTAGGTATAAGACGGTTGAGGGGGATATTGTTTTGAGGGGTAGAAAAGGGAAAAACAGTGTTAGGGGTAAGAAACCGATCCCAATCAGTCAGCTCACGTACTTCCCTATTGTACCTAGACTTCAAATATTGTATGCCACAAGAACCATAGCGGAGCAAATGAGGTGGCACAAGGAGGACATTAGGGTACTAGGGAAGATGTGTCATCCGAGTGACGGTGAGGAGTGGAAGCGTTTCGATAGACTACACCCCCACTTTGCGTTAGAACCCCGAAATGTAAGGCTTGGGTTGTGTACTGATGGATTTGCACATTTCAGCCAATTTGGTAAGGGGTACTCTTGCTGGCCTGTGATGATCACACCTTATAACCTACCTCCTTGGTTGTGTTTGAAGCAGCCTTTCATCTTCCTATCTCATATTTTCCTCGGACCGAAAAACTCGAAAAATCATTTGGATGTTCACTTGCAACCTGTTATTGAGGAATTGAAACAACTGTGGGAAGTAGGGTGGAATTTTTCAGTTGAAAGCAGCTCTGTTGTGGACTATAAACGACTTCCCCGCGTATGGTATGCTCTCGGGGTGGTCTACTGCGGGTCAGAAAGCATGTCCGTGTTGTATGGATGAGAGCAAAGCTTTTTATCTTCCAAATTCTAGTAAAATTAGTTGGTTTGACTGTTATAGACAGTTCATACCAGAAGGTCACCCATATAGGAAGAACAAGAAGGCGTTCAAGAAAGGTGAGGTGGTGCTTGATGATGCACCTGATTGACTCCCAGGAGATGAAATATGGGAGTTGATTTCTGAGTACCCGTCCACTATTGACGGAACCGAGCAGGAGTTCAAAGACCTGAAAAAGTTGAAAAATGGTTGGTTTAAACGTAGCATATTCTTTGACCTACCATATTGGAGTACTTTGTTACTTCGTCACAATTTAGATATGATGCACATAGAGAAAAACTTCTTTGAGCAGTTGATTCACACTGTGATGGATGTGGAGGGGAAGAGTTGTGACACTACAGGCTCCCGACGAGATCTGAAAAATTTTTGTGACCGTCCTCAACTGTACATAAAACGGGATGGATCCAAACCGAGAGCCCCTTGACAAGGTTCAGATAAAGACGTTGTTGGAAGTGGGTAGAGAAGTTGAAGTTTCCTGATGGGTACGCCTCCGACTTCAAATGTTGTGTTGATCTTAAGCTAAAGTTGCAAGGGTTAAAGAGCCATGTTTGCCACGTCTTCATGGAGAGGTTACTTTTGGTATCACTAAAGCAGCTTTTGCCATCGACGGTGTGGAATTCTATAACTGAGATTTCTCAATTTTACCGAGATTTGTGTTGTTCTACAATATCAATTGAGGTCATGACTCGGCTGAAGGATCAAATTCCACAGATACTATGCAAACTTGAGATGATCTTCCCACCGTTGTTCTTTAATTCCATGGAGCATCTACATGTCCACTTGCCCTACGAGGCTAAGGTTGGAGAACTAGTCTAGTATAGATGGATGTACCCATTTGAAAGGTACATAAATTTTAGTAACTTCATTTATAACTTTAATTTAAACATAGCTAATTTTTATTAATTGAAGTGCATAACTTGTGTATTTAGGTTTCTTAATCATTTGAAGAAGAAAATTTGTAACAAGGGTAGAGGGTTCTAATTGTAATGCATATTTGACAGAAGAGATTGCAAACTTCTGCTCCCTCTATTTCGAGAAAGATGTCCAAACAAAAGCCAAGAATCTGAACCTAGAACAGTCGGTGTCAATTGATCCTACTATACCCGAGTTTTTTCAAAAGAAGGACGATGAAGGAACTTCATCCGTTGAAGGTTCTAGGACGCTAGATGAGAAAGAGTACAACCGAGCTCACCTTTACCTACTTTCTAATTGTGAGATTTTAGAGCCTTATGAGAAGCAATTTGTAACTGAATATGTCGCTGCAAACCCTGACGTGAACGCTGATGATGTTTGGAGTAAGCATGAGGAACATTTTCCTATGTGGCAGGATCATGTAGTTGCCTTAGACATACATGATGATTTGGTTAGAAGTTTGGCATACTGTCCAGTGCGAGTGGTTAAAACCTGGAACCGGTACTCGGTAAATGAGTTCAATTTTCACACATTCAACTATGGGAAGAACAAGGCTAGATGCAATTTTGGTGTGAGTGTGTCATCTCTTGATGGCGATGAGTACTATGGTATTTTAGAGGATATTTTCGAGTTGTGTTATGATAGTAAAGAACGGGGGTATAGAGCTGTGATATTCAAATGTGAGTGGAAAGATAGCTCAGTGAACGGGACCCGAGTGCATGACCGTTACAAGATTGTGGAAGTTAATCACACCAGGAAATATCCTACGTACGATCCGTTCATACTCGCACATCAGGCAAAGCAAGTCTACTTTGCTCCTTATCCTTCCACGAGAAATGACAGAAATCAAAGTCAATCGTGGGAAGTCTTTACGATTAAACCGAGGGGGCAAATAGACAGTTCTCTATTCCAGGAAGATGCGGCTTCAAGTGGTACACGCTTATCTCCAAGTGACGAGACCATATTCTCCAATGAAGATCAAAATGAAGGGGTAGAGGAAGATTTAGAGGATGATGACGATGGACAACAAGATTACTTGGTTACGGATGTTCGGGATATCCTTGAGGAGGATGACGAACACGATGAAGAGAATTTTGAGGACGATCAGGTGGAGGGCGAGGAAACGGAGGAGGAAGATCAGACTGAGGAGGATGGGGGTGACGACAATAATAACAACGAAGATGACTACTAGAGTTGTTGTAGTAGGTTATATTGATCGGTGTCTTAATTATTTGGTACATTAATTTAATCAAGTTAGATTGTAATTGCTAACCGTTGTTGACATTGTTTAAATTGTTGTAAGGTTAAGATGGCAGGCGGCAGATCCACCAGGAGACGTGGTGGGGGGTAGTATGCCTGTTCAGACATCCACCACGCAGCAGAATGAGCAACAGGGACAGCAGGAGGAGCTGGAGTACGACGATGATGCCTGGTTGAAGATTGACCCTGGTCGCGTTTGGTAATATAATCTAACATGTCGATTCTTTTGTAACATATGAATTTTTCGACTATATCTTTTAAGATTTCATACATATATGTGATTCTCGACTCGGTGCAGGTTTCTACATGAGCTAGTGATCGCAGGCTGTACTAACAGCTACATGGTCGATAGAGGGCAAGGGTATGCTTGCTGGACTATGGTGCCGTTGGACGTACGACATTGGTGGTTCAACAACTTCCGGGTACGTGGATTGTTTTTGTTACCGAGTTTTTATTTTACAATGTAGACTTTGTAAATATTTTCGCTACTAATTAATAATCCGCCTTGTTTGTGTAGTTGAAGTTCACTTGGAAGCCAGAGTTAAAAGGAAGGGTCTGGGAGCGATATAACGAGACCTGCACACGACGTTTCGCGGATGTCATGAACAAACATCATAAGCGGGGGACTGCGCTCAAAGACCTTAAAGGTGTAGTTTTTAATAGTACTCAGTTTTAAAACAATCTAACTTCAATCTTTTACTGCATTAACTAATATATTAGTATCTTCATATTTTAGGGGAAGCGTTGGAGAGATAGGTAGCGTACCATGACAGCCCGGAGTTCAAGGTCAGGTCTGACAGGGGATAGAAAAACAAGATGAAGAACTGTGAGCTGGAGGGGAAGGCGAACCCGACACATCATCGAGGTTCTCAGTCTTCGTACCGTCGTGCAATGAAGGTACGATTTTTATTAATATCATAGTATTACTTAAATTCTCATAAACTATGTTTGCGTAATATTCACTAACGTTCATATACATTCAATAGATACAAGATGAACTCGGGAGGATGCTAACCGCGCCCGAGCTGTTCCTAGACATGCACGCGAAGAGCGACGACGAAGGGACGACTCGGTTTGTCACGACGAAAGATCAGGCCATCTGCTGGGTGAGTACTAAATACTTCAAATAAATCAACTTTGTCTATACTTTAGGTGGTAGATAACTTTCTTTAATGATTTCATCTAATAACTTGAATTGAACTCATTGTTGTGTACACAGGATGCCTACAATAATGAGCACGCGAACCTCGACACCGCTCCTGATACTACCCAAGCCGACCCAAATAAAACTTTTTTCAAGGTCGTCTCGGGGTACAAGAAAGGGAGTGTGTACGGCGTAGGGAATGCACACGGGATGTACTTCACACCTCCGCCACCGCGTCTCGGTACGTCTTCACAGATGGAGTACACACCGGCGGGATCTCAACAGCCCGACCCGGAGAAGGAGCAGATGAAGGAAGAGCTGGCGTCGCAGAAGGAGAAAATCAAGAAAATGCAGGAACAGATTGCCATGTTTCAGGCCATGTTTGTGAGATGCATCCAAGGTCGTCCCCCATCCCCTCCAAACGACGGAGACCCCTTTAACGGGGATGGTGGTAACTCTGGCGCTTCAGCTAGCTTCACAGTTAACTGATTGTTTTTTTGTTGTTGTAACTGGATTTATGGATGATGTATATAACTTCAAACTAGTTTAGATATGTATGTCTACCTTCAAACCGTATGTTAAAACTTTTTTTATATGAATGTTTTCTCAGCAGAAATGTGTCGAGAATTGGAGTGTTGTGGTGATTGAGAGTGAATGAAGTTGAGGTACTGCGGATGGTTGGCAATTGTGTGTGGACGGTTGAGAGTTGTGGATGTAGTTTATTTTGCAGGTTTTGGCTAGTCATCAAACGAATGAATACGGCTTTGCATCAACATACATGGCGTCCAATAACGGACGCCATGTGAAACGTTAAAGGAAGCTAAAATCGACGAAATGTGTGATGCGCGTCGAATTGTCGCCTATCCAACGCGGTCTAACAATATTTATAAACTCCGAAATACTACTATGTTGTAGCGGCAAGTCGGGATCGATCCACAGGGACGGTCGAGGGGTAGTCGGTCAAATCAAAGTCTGAGAGTGATTGGGTCGAGAATGGGGGTTTTGGTCGAGTAGAACTAGACTAACTAAATGAGCTACGGAACTAAGGCGAGAAACTATTAAAGGGAAAGACGTTAGGGAGAGTCGGGGAGTCGGAAATTAAGGTAAGGGTGCCATTGCAAGAATTATCACAAGATGTATAAGGGAGGGGCCACCTTTCGGTTTCCCTACCAACCAAGCCTAAACCCACTTTCGCGACGAATAAACTAAAGTCTCTAAACGGAATTACCCAAACCCCGAGTTTCCCCATATTGATCCGAGTGAGTCAAGTCAACCTAGGTGATAAAGCTAAGTCAATTAAGACACAACAATTCCAATCAAGACAAATCACCCTCAAATGCAATATTCTCACAAGATAAAACCTTTATCTAGAATTCCTCCTCCCCTAGCCCCCTAACTAAAATCTACTCACTACCCATGATAAAACTAACACTAAGGAGACTAGAAGAGAAAATAAGCATGCTTGAACTAGAAGAGAAATAATTAATCTAAGACAACAAAATAAACTACACTAACAAACAACAATAAAGAGAAAAATAAACAAGCACACAAACTAGAGAGAAACTAAGAATGGTGAGAGTAAGACATAAACTAACTATTGGAAAACTACAATAACAAAACTAATTAACTAATGGAGAAGAGGGAGAGGAGAGAAAACTACCAATTCATGGAGAAGATAAAGAGAGGAAGATAAAGACTAATACTCCCTCCGTTCCAACGAATAGTATACGTTTGCTTTATGCACGTACGTCGATGCTAGTGTTCTTTTGTCTATATCTTTAATTACGTATTACCAAAAATTATAAAAAAATTGATATTTATAATGTATTCGACTAGACGATTTAAACAAGATCCCTCGTGACTACTTTTATCTTATATATTAAAAGTTATATTGAAGATTAATCTCACTCATGAATAGTGTCAAAAAACCAAATGTATACAATTCGTTGGAAAGGAGGGAGTATAAAAGAGAAGCTTCAAGAAATAATGCAAGGATCTTGTCACTTAAACCCATGCAAAACCCTTAAATCTTCAATAAAAACCCAAATCTTCAATAAAGATAATAACTTGATGATGAATGTTTGAATAGAAATTATCTAATACTAATAAGATCTAGTAATTTTGTAGAGATTTTACTATATAAGCTTACTACAACTACTACTACTACTACTACTAGAAATCCTCTAAACTACTCTAGAAATCCTCTAAACTACTCCTACTCCTAAAGGCTCACTCAAGGCACAAGAGTGGCACAAAACCCTAGGTTAAGTATTTATAGAGTTTCTTAATGGGTCACACAAGCTTAAGGTCCATAATCCAATTCCTCTTCTTTAAGCTAGACCTACACCATTTGCATCTTCATGGGGCAAAACTTCACCCTGCGGTTGACGACATTAGCAACACCGGGTGAAATTTCACCCGGTGAGATTTTTTTCTCGAATCGCCATTTTTGACGTTTTTCTCCATCGGGCGAAATTTCACCCGGTGGGTGAAATTTTGCCCGGTCGTTTCGCCCGGTCAACTCATAGGGTGAAATTTCACCCTATGAACTTTTTCTCCAAAATGGCAATTTGGGGAGGGACACCATCGGGCAAAATTTTGCCCGGTCAAATTCTCATCGGGTGAAATTTTGCCCTGTGACTTCAGAGGGCCATAACTCTCTCGTTCGAACTCCGTTTGGGGCGTGTGACATGTCTTTGGAAAACTAAGAAGATAAGATTTCACCTCCAACTGGAATCACTTCGTTCCGAGGTCTAGAACTCTAAATATATCCATTTGAAGTTCGACCTCTCCGGTGAAGATTCCCAATGGACTTATAGTTTTTCCTTCTCGCTCAAGGTTTCACCTCTTGGGTTTCGACTTTGGATTTTAAGTTGTGTGCTTTGCTTTTCGGACGGTTTCCCTCTCTCTCATGCTCATAGAAGCTCGCACACGTTTTTGGTAAAAAATCCTATCAAAATAGACAGAAAACTACCAAAAACACGTAAAATGCAAAAGAGAGACTCTAATGCGTGAATTACTTGAAATACGGCGATAATCGCACTCTATTCTCGCAAAACAGAGAAAAAACGGGTCTAAATGAGAGAAAAAACGGTCCAAATTTGGCACACAACAATGTGGCAGATATTCTGGGCAGCTGGCGTGTGATTGTGGACGCCAGGTGCCCAAGAATGACGTCCACAGTCGGACGCCATCCAAAAGCAGATGGCGTCTGACCGTGGACGCCATCCAGGGGCACCTGGCGTCCATAGTCACACGCCACACCTGGCGTCCACTGTCAGACGCCCATTTTTTTGGCGCCCAAAAGTGGACACCCGCGTTAAAAATAGGCGACCGGTCGTGGCTTCCACTTTCTGGCATCCGTTTGTGGACGCCTTTCTCCATATAGCGTCCACTGACGCAGGCCATTGTGTGGACGCCCGAGAGCTCTATTCTTGTAGTGTATTAGTAAATTAATTTAGAGGAAATAAAGTGTATTTGGTCATTGTCTAAATTTTTTTAGATGAAAAATGAAGAGATTTGAACGAAAATGGATGTATGAGGAAAGATTGGATAAGACAAGATGTCCCACAACACAATTTTTATAGGATGTTGATAGCTTTTTGGAGTTTGCTAAACAACAACCTGAATACCCATCGAATGGTAGACTTAGATGTTCTTGTGTGAAATGTAAGAACCTTAAATTCTTGGAGATTATTGTGATTAACGAACATATTATCTCAAATGGGGTTTATCCAAATTATTATCGTTGGATTTGTCATGGTGAGACGTCTCTTGTTGAGGAATCTGAGGTTGAACAAAATGAGGGGAGTTGAGGGGAATGATAGTTGATGTAGTTGAGTGCAATGTGTTTAATGACGAGAGCAAGTATACTAATGACGATGACCAAACAACCCCACAAGAGCCAAACCCACGAGCGAAAGCATTGTTTGATATGTCAGATGCTTCAGAGAAGTCGTTATATGGAGGGTGTGATATGATATTGTTAAAAGTCGCGTATATGATAGTGACCCTTAAATGTGAGTATAACCTACCATTTGAGTGTATAGACGGTTTTGCTGCCTTGCTTGAAAAGGTCATCTCAAAAGACAACGTTATGACCAAAACATTCTACACTACCAAAAAATTAGTAAAAGGTCTTCAACTTTCGTATCAAAAGATTGATGCTTGTCCCGATTGATGCATGCCCTTTTGGAAGGAAGATGCCCTACTTGAGAAATGTAAGAAATGTGGTAAGGGTAGATACAAAAGTGTTGATGGAAATATTGTTTTAAGGGGTAAAAAGGGAAAAAGTATTGCGAGTGATAAAAAACCTATACCACTTAGTCGACTTACTTACTTTCCCATCGTCCCTAGACTTCCAAAATTATATGCAACCAAAACGATTACTGCACAAATGAGGTGGCATAAAGAAGAAACTCGTGTAGAGGGAAAGATGTGTCATCCTAGTGATGGAGAGGAGTGGAAGCGCTTTGATAGAATTTACCCTAATTTTGCTAAGGAACCCCGCAATGTGAGACTTGGGTTGTGTGCCGATGGGTTTCCCCTTTCGGTCAGTTCGGTAAGTCGTATTCCTGCTGGTCTGTCATGGTCACACCATACAACTTACCCCCATGGTTGTGTCTGAAACCACCATTCATCTTTCACTACTACACAAATGGTCAAAGAGACCACCGCAAAGACACCTGTTAGATTGTCTATCCGGTCTCTTATTAATAAGAAACCCCTTTTTTTTACAACCGGTTTCTAAAGTCATTGATAGGACACCGGTTGGATAGCTTAACCGGTCTCATAATTTAAGAGACCATCTATTTATTGTAAACAGTTTCTTAGAGTTAGGTTTAACACAACAGTCAACTTATATAACCGGTTTCTTAAAATATTTAAGAGACCACAATAATTAACTGGTCTCGAAATTCATTAATATCATCATTCATCATCACAACTGAACAATATCTCAACCATTAAGCATAATGCGCGCCTCACTTTCCCCCTAAAACCGCCGAAAAAGAAATTTCAGATCAATTGAAATTCTACCCAAAATTCACCTCTAAAACCGCCAGAATCAATTGCACGATTTTGCCTAATTTCACCCGGAATTTCACCTAATTTACAACACATCTATAATCGTCATCGTCTTCTTCAATTGTCAATGACTCAATTCGATCGCCTCTTTTTTCAAGTGTGGAACACTATTCAATTTTCTGAATTTTAGGTGTGTTTTCCCCTCAGTCTTCTTCTTGCATGAGTCAGCTCTTTGTTTCTTTTATATGTTCATGTTCATCTGATTTTGCTTGATTTTGCTCGAATTTGTTCGGTTCATATGATATTCCCGATTTTGCTCGAATTTGTTCATGTGTGTTTGATTTTGATAGAATTTGTTCATATGTTCATCGAATTCTGCTTGATTTTTCTCAGAAATAATTTACAATCTACGGAGTAAATTTTAACTTGTCAATTTTTAGGGTTTCTCTGATATTTTTCTGTATCCGCTGCAACTTCAAGGTAAAATTCTTCTTCGATTAATTCCAGATGGCCTGGTTCTACTCTATGTTTTCTGCCTTTTAATTTCAAGGTAAAAACTTTATGATATTGTTTGCGACTTTGTGTTTATGATGTTGTGAACGTCTGAAGGACTGTAGTAGCTGTTTTCTTGATGCATTTTTCATCATGGGTCAATGAAAACATGTTCTCCGTGGTTTCAAACAATGCCAGTATTGGAGTAATAACAGTGATCTTGTGCTGGCAGGCTGTCGAAGCATTAGACAAATCTCACACAGCTTGCAAGACAGTAGAAGCCCCAATTCTGTACTAGAAGCAGATGCTAATGACAATTTACTCAGAGCCTTATTCAATAAAGCAAGCCGAGAAGAAATAGGCACATTGTTGGATGCTCTGGGAATAACCCGGGGCTTGTGACCAACCTTGTTAACGGACAGATGCAAAGTCGATCAAGGTAGCGTAGTGTCCAGTCTCAAGGGGATATGATCATCGCAAATGAACTTTGAGACTGGAGCTGATATTAGTTGATCTTTATATTTTTTTCATTTTTAGATTTTCCATGTTCTTTTCAGATGATATTAGTGTGTTCAAGGGGTTGGATCAGCCCTTCTTCACATCCTGGTAAGTGTGACTAATCACCATGACTTTGTATTAGTTTAATTTTTTATTTTATTTGTATTGGTGTTTATGTGGTAAAGTGATCCGTGTTGGCTTAGCTTTCAAATTTTGTTAATACAATAAAGAGTAATAAGTCTCTTTTATCCATAAAAAAATTAGTGAAGGGTCAAATGATATCACATAATTGTTGAAGACAAACGTAGGGAGTAGTAAATTGTTTGCATTCGTCGACCCAAGTGGGTATTTTTTGACCCTATGACGCATATACTCGTCGCAAGCAATAATTTGTCTACAATATAATGAAAATTTGATGGGTTTTTTTGCTATTTTTGAGTGGTTTTGCAGGGGTTAGATAAGCCGATCCAATTGTCGAGTAGCACTCGAGGAATGTCATCTTTGCATGCAATGGAATATATATATACAAGGTATGTATCATATTCGTACTGCATTTGATTTACATTGAAATTCATTCTAAGAAATCCCGTTCGGTGTTCGGTTTTAATTGATGTTGTTACTAACATTATTATAGGCACCATTTAATTTTGAGTAGCCTTATGTTTTCTTATGTCATTAGGATCAGTACATGGTAGATTTGTCGCTCATTGAATAAATTAAGTACACAACTAGTTAGTAGCTTAACGAAACATCTTAAAAATTATTGTTAGATAAATCAATTTATATTATTATACGTATACTACTATTATAGAGTAAATCTTAGGCCTCTGTCTTGTGTTGGTGGCCAATACAAAAAGAATATGGAGTTTTTTATTAGTTTACTTGTAACTTTGAATCAAGATCATGTTTAGGTTCTTAGTATATACTCGTAATGAATTTGTAGTTGCCTTTCAATACGGTTTCATTAGTAAAAAAATATGTATGCAATGTATGTAATCTTATACGCAGTATTATACAGCTAGTAAATCTGAGTTAGGTCTGTTATCATAAACTGGAGTTGATATGTGCAGGTTTTCAAGGACTCGTGTTCGGGGCTCGTGGTTGAACGGACGAAGAGGAGAATTGGTAATAAGACGTCAAGAGATCGTCAAAACTCGAGGGCACGATCATCGCTACTTTTTTATTTTCCGGAAATTTTGTAGAATCTTACATTTTCTTCCAATGGGATAAGATTGATTTTACATGTTGAAGAAGACAATTTAGTTTTTAATGAATGAAATTTTTATTAATTGCAATAAAAAAAATATTCTTACTTTCGTTATTGGTATTTTTTTTTTTAATTTTATCAATAACCTAAGAGACCGGTTCCTTTGTAAAACTGGTCTCTTAACAAAACTCAAAGAGACCAGTTTCTTTGTAAAACTGGTCTCTTACCCCTCCTCAAAGAGACCGGTTATAACCAACCTATGGTCTTTTAAGTAAGAGTGAAGAGACCAGTCTTGGGTAATAACAGGTCTTATAATTTTATCAAAGAGACCAGTTATCTCAACTGGTTTCTTTAAGCTAAGACACCGGTGAGATGGAGATCGGTTGTTAACCGGTTTCTTAACCAAATTTCAACCGGTCTCTTATGCCTTTTTTGTAGTAGTGTTTCTTTCTCTTATTGTTCTCGGCCCAAAAAATTCCAAAAATCATTTGGATGTTTACTTACAACTAGTGATAGAGGAATTGAGACACTTGTGGGAAGTAGGGTTGGAGACATATGATGTGTAGTTGAAACAAAATTTCCAACTTAGAGCATCACTTTTGTGGACTATAAATGATTTTCCTGCATATGGTATATCGAGGAGTTGTTCTACGGCAGGCCAAAAAGTATGCCCTTGTTGCATGAATGAAAGCAAAGCGTTCTACCTAAGAAATTCTAGCAAAATTAGTTGGTTTGACTGTCATAGACAGTTCCTACCCGAGGGTCACCCGTATAGGAAAAACAAGAGAGCTTTCAAAAAGGGTGAGATGGCCAGGTGCTAGATGAGGCACCTATTCGTCTCCAGGAAAATGAGATATGGAAGGTGATTTCATAGTTCCCATCTACTACTGACGGCACCGATCAAGAGTTCAAGGATCTAAAGAAGTTAAAAAATGGTTGGTTTAAAAGAAGCATCTTCTTTGACCTTCCATATTGGAGTACTTTATTACTCCGACATAATTTGGATGTGATGCTTATTGTGAAGAACTTCTTTGAGCAATTGATTCACACCGTCATGGATGTAGACGGTAAGACATATGACACCGCAGGCTCCCGAAAAGATTTGAAGAAAATCTGTGACCGTCCGAAATTGCATATCAAGCGGGATGGGTTCAAGCCTAGGGCCTTGTTCAGCCTTGATAAGGCTCGGAGAAAGGCCGTGTTAGAGTAGTTAGGAAAAATGAAGTTCCTTGATGGGTACGCCTCCGATTTCAGTCGGTGTGTCGATATTGAGAACCTAAAGTTCCAAGGTTTAAAGAGTCACGACTGTCACGTTTTCATGGAGCGGTTACTACCTGTGTCGCTCAAGCAACTCCTTCCACAAGGGGTTTGGAATCCTATTGCTGAGATATCTCAGTTTTTTCGAGATTTGTGTTCGTCGACAGTTACAATTGACAACATGACTCGTTTGGAGGATCAAATTCCTCAGATACTGTGTAAACTTGAGATAATCTTCTCACCCTCCTTCTTTAACTCAATGGAGCATCTACCGATCCACTTGCTCTACGGAGCTAAAGTGGGAGGACCGGTCCAATATAGATGGATGTACCCGTTTGAGAGGTGAGTACTTTAAAATACTTAATGAAACAATAACGTTAAATATTATAATTGGTTATTAATATAATTGTTTGATTGTTATAGATTTCTCAACCATTTGAAGAAAAAATTTGGTAACAAGGCCAGGGTCGAGGGCTCTATGTGTAATGCTTATCTAACAAAGGAGATAACCAACTTCTGTTCTCTGTATTTCGAGAAAGAAGTCAACACCAAAGCCAAGAATCTTAACTTAGAAACACCTGAGATGATTGTCCCCAACATACCAGACCTTTTTCAAAGTAAGGTAGGTGAAGGATCTTCATCAGTTGGGGGATGGAGGATGTTAGATGCAAAGGAATACAATCGTGCTCACCTTTACTTGTTATCAAATTACGATGTTTTGGAGCCTTATGAGATCAAAGCAGGTTGTAACTGAATTTCTCACTGCTAATCCAAATTTAAATGTTGATGATGTTTGGAATAAGCATGAGGAACAGTTCCCCAGGATGATTTGGTTAGGAGTCTAGCATTAGGTCCTATGTAGAAGGTTAGAACTTGGAATCGGTATTCGGTTAATGGTTATAATTTTCATACATTTAACCATGGTAACAGTAAGGCTAGATGTAATTTCGGTGTGACTGTGTCATCACTTGATGGTGACGACTATTACGGTCTACTGGAGGACATTTTTGAGTTGTGCTATGCTGGAAGTGATCATGGTTATAGAGCTGTGATATTTAAATGCGAATAGAAGGACAACTCAGTGGATGGTACGAGAGCAGATGAACGGTACAAACTAGTTGAAGTTAATCATACCAAAAAATACTCTAAGTACGATCCATTTATACTTGCACATCAAGCACACTAAGTGTATTTTGCCCCTTATCCAACCACAAAGAACGATAGAAGTCAAAATTAGTGGTGAACGATGTTTAAAACTAAGCCACAGTGGCATATTGACACCGACCTCTTCCAAGAGAAGGTCATTTCTACTGGTACAACATTGTTTCCAATTGATGAAACTCTTTTTGCAAGTGAGGATTATAATAAGGTGGCTGTGGGGGAGGATTCAGAAGACGATGAAGGTGGTGAGGACGATGAAAGGTGCTTTTGGGGATATGGTCGAGAAGGCGGAGGATAGCGAAGTCGAGGGCACCGATGATATGGAGGTCGATGACGAGGAGGAGGAAGATGATTACGAGGAGGAGGATGTAGTTGGTTCGAGTAGGCAAGTAGGAGATGACAACGATAGAGACGACAATTGCTAGTAGGGTATAGTTTTAATTTATATTATTTCAATATTGAAGTCTTTGTTTACTATTTTGATTAGTTGATTATGTTATTAATTTTTTTGATTAGTTGATTGAAACTTTCTATCTTAGACAGCAGATATGATGTTGGGCTGACGAGTAGGGGCTGGGAGCGGGAGCACTAGGAGGCAACAACAGCCGCAGCAGGAGCATGAAGAGTAGCGGGTGGAGAAGCAGCCGGACGAGAACGAGGAGGTCCCTCCGGAACAACCACAATAACCACCAGAACCACCTCACCAGATCATACGTAAGCAAGAAGACGGATGCATAATTCTAAGCCTTGATAACACATGGTGAGACATCATATTAATTAGCAACTTCATTATTGATTTTTACATGTTAAGGTTTTCAAATACTTTTATACTTCATTCTTATTTCATTTTTTGGTGTAGGTTCCGGCATCCATTGACCGTGAATGGTGTAACCAATAGTTTCATGAGTGACTTGACAACTTACTGCATCAGTTGGACTAAGGTGCCTGCGTGGCAGTAGGAAAAGTGGTTCAACAACTTTAAGGTGCACCATTTTTTGGGTTCAGTAGTTACCTATTACTGTTTACGGATTAATAATTTACTAATAACAAAAGATCTTGCAGTTGAAATTCTGGTGGGACCCGAGCCTCGAGGTGGTTG
The DNA here is from genome assembly GCA_958450325.1 of Agrostemma githago. Classification (NCBI taxonomy): domain Eukaryota; kingdom Viridiplantae; phylum Streptophyta; class Magnoliopsida; order Caryophyllales; family Caryophyllaceae; genus Agrostemma; species Agrostemma githago. Next base: position 70,465,891 of record OY288247.1, on the reverse strand, counting down.
CACGGGATCGGTACATGGAGATCGTCAAACCACAGTTCAAGGACAACATGTTCAAGCTGGCGAATGAGGGGAAGGTAGAGAAAGTACTTAGAGGTTTGATTACTCAATTAGTGTCCGTACTTGAATAGAAAGTTATATCTTTACTTACTGATCTCTTTATATGAATTGTAGTTGCCGCACTTGAATAGTACAACAAAGCCCGCTCCGACCCAAAGTTTCTCAAGAGATCTGTCCAAGCAAAGAAAAACAAGAGGCGGAGAGACCTTGAGGCTGAAGTGGAGCCTACGCACTATGGTGGGTCACAGTCGAGCTACCAGCGGGCTATGAAAGTAAGTATTTCAAACCTTTGATTTTTGTTTTGGATTGTTATTTCATGTTTTCATTAACATTATTGACAAGAAATCTACATGCATGTACTGTTAACAGATGAAGAACAAAACAGGACAATTCCCCGACGCTGCGGAGTTGTTTGTTCAGACGAAGAGCAAGGTGGACTGCAACGGTCGAAGGCATTTCATTTCGGTGAGGGACAGAGAACTTTAGGTGAGTTTCTATCATAATGCTTCTTTACATTGTTCTTTAGATTGTAACTTTGTTGACGAAATCTCACCTAATCATCAAATCAAATTTTTTAGGAAACATATCAGGAAGCCAAATCCACCGTAAGAAAGGGGTGTACGGTACGGGGAACGCTCACACCCTGTACTTCACCCCACCAAATGCTCGAGGGGGGCATTCGACCTCAGCCGAGTACCTACCGTCCGTCATGGCCGAGATGAGGTCAGAAATTGAAGAAGGAAAGGCAGAACGGGCTGATCTTGCGGATCAAGTGAAGCAACAATCTGAACAAATGAGGCAACAGGCTGAGGTGAACAGGCAAATATTAGAAGAACTCGCCCGCTTACGGAGCATGCAGCAGCAGAACTGCAACTCCGACCCCTTTTCCCGACTCCCGGACCCTAGAGACCCCTTCAATGGGGTGGTAGTGGTGCATCGGCTAGTTTCCCTGTTCGTTGAGTAGATACTGTCAGTAGTTGTAGTTTAGGAACCACGTAGTTCCTGAATGTTGATTCAAAACAGTTTGTAACATTATTCTTAATTTAGTTTATTCACGACATTTAGTTACCTTGGTTGGCAATTGTGGAAGTGTGAAGCTGGCGTTATGTGGCCGATATGGCATGATGTTTGGAATGTGTTTGGAACGTATTGTCATTGTTGGGTTATTTTTTTGTGTGCAGATTTTGGCTAGAAATGAATCAAATTGAATCGGCCAATTACAGGCCGGCCTATTAGCGACCGACATCGGTCACTAATGGAAAATATTAGCGACTGATAACGGTCGCTAAATAAGACGTCCAAGCTCCCCAAAGACGTCAGGAAAACTCATAGGGCGACTGATAACGGTCGCTAAAATTTCCCTATTAGCGACCGATATCGGTCGCTGAGCTTCTCATATAGCGACCGAAATCAATCGCTAAGGTTAGCGACCGATATCGGTCGCCCGTGTTTTTCAGCGACCAATATCGGTCCCCCACCTCCTTTTCAAGCGACTGCTTTTTATTGACTGTTATCTGTCGCCCGCCTGTTTTAGCGACAGAAGACGGTCGGTGATATCGATCGGTTGTTTCGTATTTTCTAGTAGTGTGTTTATACGAAAACATAGTAACCTAAGTCGTATCAATGGTAGGTTATTCAACAATAGAAATTACATGACTCTGTAGTTTTCACTAAAATATACGGAGTATAATAATTTACTTTAAACAAATTCATTCATTTTACTTAAAAACATTTTCTATCATTTGTTTTATTATATTTGATTTTTCAAATAATAGTCTTCTCTTTTTGAAATATATAATTCTAACAAATTTGTATTTTTTCCTATGTTTTATTCAATTTATAAGTTTTTCCTAACATCTGTAAATTTTATTTGAATTGTGTATATTCCATTTAATACATGCACTTACATACAAACTTGGATGTAGTCTATACAAGGACATACGGAATGTTCTAGTTAATTACATCTAATTATTACTCCTTAGCACATAATTACAAAGATGCTAATTGACTAATTGAATTATAATTTGAGGCTAATGGATATGATACAAATTGAATTGATTTGGGAATAATGTGTATATTATGAAATAATAATATCCTTAACACGCTCCTTCAAGACGATCGGTTGAAGAGTAAGACTGATCTTGGATGTTAAGGCGATGAAGTGCGGGTGTGTAAGAGGCTTGGTCAGAGTATCATCGAGTTGGTTCGTGCCGTTTACATGTTGGACCGCATATGGCCGAGTTGGACTTATTCCCGGACGAAGTTAAAGAGAGCACCATGCTTCATTCGGGAGTGGAAAATCAGATTTGCGGAATAATTTGTAGCACTTAGGTTGTCACAATAGATGGCTGGTGTAGTGGAAATCGGAAGGCAGAGCTCGGTCATGAGGTGATAGTCAGATTTGTCGTCAATATTACCACCAAATAAACCAACCTAAAATAGAATAGCAAGGGCAAGTCGGGTCGAATCCTCAGAGAGATCGGGAATGAGTACTAGTTCGGTCTCGAACTATGAATTAGCTACGCGAATAGATAGTAGAAAGTGACTAGACTAATTAGACTAACTAAAAAAAGCATAAAAAAATTAATAAACTAAAACAATCGAGTAATAAGAATAACGATCTTATAATAAAGAAAGGTCTAGGGTCCGACTTAACCACCGACATATCATAATAACGAGTAAGGAATACCAATAATGAATTGCTAGGAATATTAGGACGAGTGGAATGCCTCTAAGGGTCGGCTACCTCCCTCCCGGCGCGGGTTTGTAGTCCAACTAAGCTAAACCCGATCACCTCCCTCCCGGGCTCGTGAATTGGATTCCTAGGTCAATCGAGTGGACCCACTCCCGTGGTACCCAATCCAAGGTCCTAGGTCACTAAGTGCGCGTCTTAATCCCGTTCCTTTCTCCCCCCTCTCCTAAGGTGAAGAGTCTAGACCGATAGTTAGGGTACCCTACCTAATTCTCACTCCAGTGTTCAACTAGGCGGGGCAAGGCAAGTCAAGGGGCGAGTTTTACTACCTAGACCAAACCGACTCCCGTCGGTGGACAAGGGTCAAGGGTTCAAACACAACCCAATGATGAGTCGATTTTCCGAATCCCAAACTAGAGCTGATCATCTACGGGTCGACCCGCTAGGCCTGACCCGTTTGGCCAGCTAATTAAGCGGGTTCGGTCTTCAAAAAAAAGATTGGTAATGGTTAATGGGTATTAAAAATGGGCCCGCTATAATTAACGGGACGGATATAGACAAAGAAAAATGTCCACGGGTAAGCCCGCTAGGCCCGTTAATTTAATACTCACGACAAACGACGATCCACTAAGCAAAAATTCCAACACTTATATGTAAATTAATAAATTATGTAGCAAATTTTTTGTCAACCGCACACGTACTCCAAGTCTCTAAGTGACCATTTTGACTTCATTGTCTAGGTAAATTGAAAGTTAAAACCTACTTATTCATTATATTCTTCATTGTTCACCACCAATCTTGGAGCAAATCACCTCCTTCACAATTTTTTTACTCTCTCACTCATCTTTCCTCTCATATTATTTATCCTCTAAGGTATGAACTATGAAGTTATGATTCTAACTTTGATGGTTGCATCTACTTTTGTGCCCTTTATATAATACAATTAGGATTATTCAGTTGAGTGTGGACATCATTAATTAGCTAATAACGGATATTTTATTTTAGACTTTTTAGCAATTGGCTCGTGGGTAGGCCCGCTACCCATAACTTGGTGGGTACGAACAACAATAATTAGCCCGTTCTAATGGACACAGGTAGAGTATTTGAGCTCGATGAGCAATTTTGAATAGGTCAGGCCCGGCTCGTGTCCATCCCAAGCCCGCAAATGATCAGCTCTATCCCAAACTATCCTCCTTCGTATATCTCAAACAAACCAAATACGGAATTTCAAGCCCACAATATAGACATGTCGGGGTCAAATCGTTCCCTAGAAAAGACATTACTCACTACTCATAATCAACACAACACAAAACACACAAATAATTACTCTAAACACAACATTTAACATAATGAAATAATAAAGAAGGAAAATTTAATTAATCCTAATATAAACTATATATAAACAAACAACACAAAGATAAAATAACATTACAAAACACGATTAATGATAAAGATTATAACTTTAAACTAATTATTAACCAAATATATCATAAACATAAAACTAAAGATAAATAAAACAATAAAAGAAAAAAAGATAATAATTATACCAAAAAGGATGGAATTAAATAACTCGGAAGTTGAAGAACGGAATGATTAAATCATAAAACTAATTAAAAGAAAGTAATAAAATTAAGAAGAAGAAATGAAAAGAGGAAAATGAAGTTGCTGCTGCTGCGTTCGAACTACTACAACTGCTCTGAGTGCTCTCTATCTTATTCTACCTCTAACTAACAACCTACTTGCCACTCTCTAATCTCTCTCTTCTGCTCTTTCAAATCAGCCCCAAATCCTCCTTTTTCAATAGTGGGCCGGGTAATCCAACTTTCTATTTGGTGGTTGGGCTCTATCCTCATCATGACTCAATAGTTGTTTGATTTGATCCGTTTATTTTGTTCCGTCTTAATCGTCTCGATTCTCTTCGGTACCTATAAAATCAAATATCAAGGCACAGTACCAAAATCCTGAGAAATAACATAACGACAATAGCTTAACTAAACTCGACTAATAAGCTAAATAAACATAAAACGGGTCAATAATAGAAAATCAGATTATAAAATCGACTAAATAACGACTTATCACGAGGCCCTTGGGCCATAGAAGTTCGGCCGCCGTGTCTGACAGGACTCTGAATTTTGCTTTTGTTGTGAATAATTATTATTAGAACAAGTTATGAAGTCGATAGGAATAGAGTGCCAAATAATAATTATTAGAACGCCTAAGACAACGATATAAAATAGAATATAGAACATGTTCCGACGGATCCCGTTAAGTTTCAGAAGCCAGTCTTGTATCTTTTAAAAGACTCCATTGAAATCCAAATAACTCTCATATTTCATCGGAGCTTTGTATTTGGTGTGGAGTTTGTTCAGCGCGAATATAGATCCAGGCCATTTTATTCTGGGACCCAACACGCTGAAAAAATGTGGATAATAACCTTCCAAGTCGATCGTTTTTAGCTATTTTCGATAGCGGTGAAAGTTGTCCTAAAGCGAATGTTTTTGACAAAAATTGTCGACAAGAATAGAATGACTAATAATGATTATCAAAACCTCCGACACGATATAAAATGGAGTATAGAACATGTTCGACTAATTGCGACACGTCTCAAAAGAATATACTCCCTCCGAGTTTCTATCATTGACACGTATTCCTTTTTGGGCTGAGTTTGATCTTTTACCCATTTTCTATTTTAGACCATAAATGTGTGATTCACATTTACTTACCAATTTCTCTCTCTTTTTTCTTCTTTTTTGAGCCACTCATTTTCCTTTTCTTATTTTCCACCCAACATCCAAAGGTGTCAATGTTAGGAACTCGGAGGGAATATATTATTGGCTTTCAAAAGTCTCCATTGAAATCCAAATGATCCTCATATTAAACTGAGTTATTGTATTTGGTGTGAAGTTTGTTTCGCGCGAATATGAGACCATTTTATTTAAAGACCCAAAAGGCAAAAAAATGTGGATAATAATCTTCAAATCCGTCATTTTTAGCTATTTTCTAAAGCGGCGGAAATTGTTATAAATCATGTACGTTATTTGACGAAAATTTGTCGACAGAAATAGAATTCCGCCTAATACTCTATAATGATTATTAGAACCCTCTGACACGATATAAAATGGAGCATAGAACATGTTTCGAGTGATTCTGACACTTCCTAAACTCAATATTATGGCTTTCAAAAGTTTACATTGAAATCCAAATGATCCTCATATTACACCGAAGCATTATATTTGGTGAAGAGTTTGCTCAACGCAAATTTGGATTTATTTTGTTCCTGGACCCAAAAGCCAAAATAACGTGGATAATAACCTTCAATATTCGTCGTTTTTAAGCTATTTTCGATAGCGGTTAAAGTTGTTCAAGATCTCGAATATTTTTTTAAGAAAACTTTTTGGCAGGAATAGAATACCTAATAATGATTATTATTATTATTATTATTATTATTATTATTAGAACACGCTGACACGATATAAAATGGAGTATAGAATTGTTTCAACTGATTCCGACACATCTCAAATGATTATATAACATGGTTTTTAAAAGTCTCCATTGAAATCCAAATGATCCTCATAATAAACTGAGGCATTATATTTGTTGTAGTGTTTGTACCACGTGAATTTAGATCCAATTTATTCTGGGACTCAAAAGACCCAAAAAACGTGGATAATAACCTTCAAAATTCGTCATTTTTATCTATTTTCGATAGCGGAGAAAGTTGTTATAAATCGTGATTTTTTTTGACGAAAACTTGTCGACGGGAATAGAATGCCGCCTAATACTCCGTAATGATTATTAGAACCTTCTGACACGATATAAAATGGATTACAGAACTTGGTTCGAGTGATACCGACACTTCTTAAAAGTTAATATTATGGCTTTCAAAAGTCTCTATTGAAATCCAAATGACACTCATATTACACCGAGGCATTATATTTGGTGTGGAGTTTGCTTAGCACAAATAAGGATTTATTTTAGTCTTGGACCCAAAAGACCAAAAACGTGGATAATAACCTTCAACATCCGACATTTTAAAGCTATTTTTGATAGCGGTGAAAGTTGTTCTAAATCTCGAATATCTTTTTACGAAAACTTTTCAGCAGGAATAAAATGCCTAATAATGATTATTATTATTATTATTAGTACACTCCGACACGATATAAATGTAACACCCCGTTGATGAGTTTAAACTTCGAGGAGAAAGTTGTAACACCCTGTTATTTTCCGAGTCATTTTTAAGGTGTTACTTTTCTATTTTACTTAAATTGGGTTTTAAGTTGGATAAAAATATTAAAATATTTTGGGCCTTTGAAGAGTAAATAGTTTTTGTAGTATTTTAAAAGTAAAACGTTCTTTATAAACCGACTTGATTTTAGGTTGGACTCCGAGTCCAACACAAATAATAAACTTTAAAAAAAAAATTTAAAACCCCTTTAAACTCTATCTACGTACCCCACCCCACCTCTTCAATCATTCATTCATTCATCCTTGTTTTTTCATTCTTGCCGCGCCACCGCTACTACACTCTAAACCCTTTGTTCCTGTTTCAATCAATCAGTCGCCGTTGTAGAGAATCGATTCTTTATCTCTGCTTACACCCTCACATTTTACATCCTCTTCATCTAAATTGTAAGTTTCTTAACCAAGTGACCTTTTTATTTTTATAATTTATTGAAGTATGATAAAATATTATAAGTTCGATTAGTTTCTTTGTTTTCTTTTGGTTAAAACCGTTCTTATCATAAATGGACGATTCTGTGAGCATGTAACATTCGGACCAAAATTTAGGTTTAGGTGTCGGGTTTGCTAATTTTCGTGCGGGTCGCGAATACTGACGCTATTTGGGTCAAATTCTTCTTGAGGTCGTTGATAGTCAGGTATAGTTGGATTTGTATCGTCTCCAATTGTAGCTTAAGATTGAGGTCTGATGATGATAAGAACATGGAGTATCAAGTAAATGGTGTAAAAGGACTTTAAATGGTGCGTGTACATGGACCTTAAATAGTCTACAAGGACTTAGCAAGGGGCAATTAGTGACTTAGAGTCTTGTTATCTAAGACGTGGTTGACGCTTGAGAGTTATTTGATGGACGGAGATTATTGTTACTATTAAGGCAAGTCGAGTTGAGCATGAGTTGTCAAAATTTTGATCGTTATTAGCAAGTTAGCTAATTAGTAGCTAGTGAGTCGATATAATGAGTTAATATCGTCGTGATATTAATTAGTTGGAGGGCTAAGTTATTGAACCATTTATATTATTTGTTACTTGTGGGTTCAAGGAGAAAGAATTCTTGGAATAATACTAGCTGAGTTTTGACCGCCTTGAGAGGTAAGGACGTTTTACCATTTTTACCTTTAATTAAAGAGCATGTTCGGTTTAAATTATATTTCTGAATCGATTTTATAATTATTTTGTCAATGATGAATTTTTATGATGCTCTTGTGATATTTTGGATATTGGAACTCTGTGACATAAGTCACATATTGGTATTATTTTGGTATAATTTTTGATGGTTATAACAGACTTTGGGAGCTATGTTGGTCTATGAGGTTAAGGTGCGTCTGAGACGTCCCTCGGATTTCGTCCCGAAACTAAACTCTTGGCCTGAGTTGTGTTAAGTAGGGTTTTTTGGGCCCCCACTTGCTAGGTAGTTAGACTTTTTCCTTTGGTAGCCTCATCCTACTGACTGCCCAAATGTGAGTACGTAGTGTGCACTATAATAAGTCTAGCTAAGCATAGGTGGTACCTCTAGACCGTGCAAAAGGGGTAGGACTTTGGCACACAAGTGGCGAAATATTAACTGGTTGGATTTTTACTTTTGAGTTTGACTACTGTATTTACAGTATTGTACTATTGTGGTTTGGTATCAAGACGATGACTTTTAACTCTGGTTTTAGTTTACTAAAAATTATAATTATTGTGTTACGTTTTCATTATAATTTATTTTACTCAACTTTGCTGACATCCTTTTGTTTTGGGTCGTTCGCCCCTCTGGAACCTATACCTACTCGTGATTTTGGGTACAGTTGATAGGTACACTTGATATGCTGCATGAGTGCATTCTGGTTTCGGGTTTTGCTGAGCAAGGAAGAATTTTGATTATTTAACTGTCTCTGAACTGTTTATATTTATATTGGATTTATTGGTTGGCCTGGAAATTGTTTTAAATCATTTTGAATTTTGCAAGGCTTAAGTCTTCGGCTGCAACGTTTTCATTTAATTAACTATCGAAGTTCTACTTGGTTTCAATTATTTTCTATCAAATTTCTTTTCAGTTGAGTTATATCATTTTATTTGTCTTGCACTTGGCTTTGTGAGCTAAGTACGGAGTAACAACTTTGAATTTTTTGTTTCGGTTTGTTATTTTGGTTGCGAAAAATTTAGGGCTGTTACAGTTGGTATCAGAGTAATAGGTTTTCAAAAATGTTTTGCAAAATTTGAAATGGTTTAAAAGAAAAAAATAACCTTTTTACTTTTATCTTTTTTAAAACTTTTACCTTTATATTTGACATGGTTTTAAAAAAAATCTTTTACCTTTATATATAAAAGTAGAGTGTTGGGTGGATTGGGTGCATTGCATACGTATAAATATTATGTTTACATTTATATTTGTCATACTTTGTATTGTCATGCTTTAGTACTATTACCCTTACTTTATTGAACTGCGATAGAAGTGAGCTCTACTTACGTTATTATTTGGGATAATACCCTCTTATGCCTAAACTTAATGAGATTTCGTTGGGAAGTTTTATGTCATGAGTAGAGACGAAGTTGAGAATACAAACATTGTTTTGGGTAATTTTATTGTGAAGTATATTCCGGCTTATATTCTGTTTGATCCTGGTGCATCGCACCCTTATATTTCGACTAAGCTTGTGGATAAAATGAATACAAAACCTAGTGAAATTGTGGATTTTGATTTTTGTCATGACATTTGGGGACTTAGTAAACTGTAAAAGGATGTATAAGGATGTGTCTGTGTTTATTGGTGATTGTGATTTTAAGGCAGACTTGATGGAGTTCTCATTACCTTACTTTGATGTGATTTTTGAGGATGGATCGGCTCGAATCTCATCGGGCTAATATTGATTGTGAACATAGTAAAGTTTCCTTAGGAGGGCCTAAAAATATGAGGATATATCTTATAGGGGTCATGTAAAGGATCTTAGGGTGAAGCTTATTTCTATTAAGAGGGTTAAAAAAATATCTACGGTAGCTGAGCTGATTTTGTACTATATTAGGGATTTGAGGGTTGAATATCTCGATTTAAGTGAAGTTCCAATAGTGAGTGAGTTTGTTGATGTGTTTTCTGAGGAAATTTTGGGGATGCCTCCTGCTAGAGAGGTTGAATTCAAGATCGACGTACTATCAAGGACGAGCCCAATGGCTGAATTACCCTATCATATAACACCTCTAGAAATGCTAAAACTTAAGAAATAATTAGATGAACTGATGGAGAAAGAATATATTTAGGCCTACTGTGTTGCCTTGGGGTGCCCTGTTTTATTTGTGAAAAAGAATGATGGAACTTTGAGGTTGTGTATTAATTATCGAGAATTGAATCAGGTTACTATATGTAGACACCCGCATTTTGACTGCCAGGAGTCTATAGCAGTTTCCAAAAAACACCCGATGATGATCTGACGCTAACATGCTTCTATGCGCTCGGATACGGGCTCAAATCCATTAATCGCTGGCTAACACACTTACAGAGTACAAATCTCACAAAATCAACCTCAAATCCGGGTCCAGTAGGCCGTTTCCAATCAAGTAAGACTAATTCGGGTCAAAACCGACACCGAAATTAAAACCGACTTTTTACGATTGGGTCAACCCCGGTCAAAGTCATTTCCGAGACACACAAAAACAGCCATACAACCATCAAAAGTCCAAGTCAAACACAAAACCCATCAAGCATCCAAAGTCAAGGTCCAAAAGACTGACCTGCGCGACCCAGCTGGGCCACTCGATCGAGTGACCCACCCACTCGATCGAGTAGGCCTATTTCGAGCCCGACAGCTGGCATAACGGGCCACTTGACCGAGTTAGCCACCTACTCGGTCGAGTAACCCTAAACCGGGTGCCCTAACTTTTCCTATATAAGCAACCCCCATGCAACACATTACACAACGTTTTTCACAACCTCATGAACCCTAACACACATCTCTACACAATCCTAATCAATATCAAATCAAACCCTAATCAATATCAAACTCTCAACACATCAAGACTCAAACCCTAACCAATTCTACACTAGCAAACCCTAAACCTAGTTTTAGGAATCAATCCCGAGCCACCATAACTTAACCTTCATTCACCTCGAAGACTCTTGTGTTAAAGCCACGGTTGCGAGTCCGTTCTGAGACAAGAACATGTAGGTTGAGGGTGTCAAAACCCTTTCTTCTCTCCTTCTCTTCCTCACGTCGTCTTCATCTTCCTCTCGCATCTTTTCTTCATTTTTTTTACTTTGTTCGTTGCATCATAATATCGATAATACAATCAATATAAAAGCATTAAAATACTTATCAATTTGTGTCGAATAAGAGGGATATCGGAATAAGAAAACACGAACATACAAGTGTACTGCACACAGCGTTGACGGCCGCTTATTCCGGTACCCCGACTATTTGATTATTGAGATAAGTCAACTTAAACAATAATCTCTTTTTATTTCACCTTCATCATTATTCGCGTCATACAATCACATCGATTTTCAAAAGCGAACATTGTATTTTAATAAGGGTCGAAACCCATTGACACGGATCCGACATCACAATCCCTAGGGATTTATTTCAATGTCGGAGAAGTCGAGGGAATCAAGTCCTTTTTTTTTATTCAGGTAAAGCGTCGGTTTTGTAGATTTGATTCCAATTCCATAATTGGATGTCGAATCTAACAATCTAGTCAATTAATTCAATCAATTCGATTTTCTTGTTGATGCTAACGTAGATGTCACGTTATAATTATGACACTACAAACGCGGAGAGAAATTCATGTCGTTTTGATCGACTTAAAACGACTCAAATCAATTTTCTTTATTTTTCCGCTCTAGAATTCCATATCAATTCCATAATCGAGTGTGGGATACGATGAGTATTCAAATTTAGAATCGGGTATAAATTCAACAATATTTATATTCGTTTTAACGAAATCAATGATTTATAAAAAACCCGAATCGAGCATAGGTCATGCAATACTCATGCTCCATTCGGTAAAACCGTCGATTCATCGAAAATCAAAAGCAATTTCGAAATCAATAATAAAATTGCAAGCGAATTACAATTCGCACAGGGGGCACTCGACCGAGTGCCTAGCCCACTCGGTCGAGTGGCACCCCAAAAATCGAACCAGAAAGTCTGTCACGACCTACACTCGGTCGAGTCTCACAGTGACTCGGTCGAGTCTCACAGTGACTCGGTCGAGTGGCTACGTACTCGACCGAGTTGGTCAATAACTCGGCCGAGTACGGTCTATAGCGCAAAACAGAATCATCTTTTACAGGTCCACTCGATCGAGTCCATCGACCACTCGATCGAGTGACCTCATAACGACTAATACAACGAGTCGTACATCCTTCTTTTCAAATTCGATAGTATTTTGTGATTTAGGTCATCACGTGTCTAGTTAATCACGTGTATACTATCTTTTCAAACCATGCATCATTTCATTCGCATCATTCAATTCGATTCAATATTTGCACAAATCGTTATTATTCGTTACATCGTTACTAACGCGTTTGTTATTCCTTTTGTCAATTTAATTTTTGTTCGTTTACTGTACTAAATGAACTCACATGCTAAATTCCACTTCGACGTAGAATTAATTGCATTAAATTGACTTAGAAACCCTTTTCAATTCAATTCACATGTTTAGGGAAAATAATCTTTGCATATCATTTTCCCGTTCAACTAACACGCGTATTGTAAGTCATTCGAATTCTTAGTAGAGGCCGCTAATGTGCGGGCGGGGTTGGGTGTCCTTTGTGGGCTTCCCAACACGTACCCTCACCCCTTACTCAGAACCTCGGTTTTCGGATGCCCAAAACCGTTGGCGCACGAGAGTCATTCAATACACAATATCCGATAATGTCGGTATTGGTATCAAATGCAAAGGGACGAGCCCAATAAACTCTGACATTGGAAATGGTCCGTATTTTGTATACGGACCACTACGACATAGAGTGGGCTCGAATGGTTCCGAATAACCACAAAATTCGGTGGCGACTCCACTTCGACCTAAATTTCAATTCGATCCGTTTCATATGGAGATTCATTCGCCTACCCAAACCCGCGCGTGGCCGTGTCGGGATGGACCTATGTCATGTCCACAATTTGGCGACTCCGCTGGGGATTAATTGATGCGTGACTTACCATCGTCATCCTCAGGGTGAGACTCGAATATATATCGTTTGACTAGTACAATACGCGTTTTTGTTTTACGGTTCATGCATAACCCATATTTTCCCGGGCCGGTACTGGTGACCGACGTCCCACTATACCGTTGACGTACTCCAATATGGATATGTCAAAAGGTGTCCATAGTCGATTCGAGTGGGTTTCGCGGCATGTTCTAAGCTCAACTCGACTTAGAATGTCCGTCCCGATCAACGTCTAGACTATGTGCACTGGTATAGAGCTATTCTAGACCGACCGAGACTTAGTGTAAAGCATACATGCTGTCGTCATAATGCTTACGTGACTATGTGCTACTTGGTTTCCGTGTCGTTTTCAAAAACCGTCATTTCAAAAAGTGCATCTTTCCAACAATATTCAACTTTCAAAAACTCGAAAAGCTGCCGAAATTTAGGATTTATGATTTGACTCAAAACAAGCCTATTTTCTGGCCAGCATGCCGCCCATTTCAAAATTCGAACTTCCGATCCAACATTCGATTTTCGAATTTTTAAAAATTCAATTTCAATTTTCAAATCTTCGAGATGCCGTTTTAGATTTTCGAATCTTAGGAATCTTATCTTCAATTTTCAAATCGTTGGAAATTCCTTTTTTCTGACACTCAAATTTTCAATTTTCAAGATATCCAATTTCAAAACCCGGGACGTATACCGAATTTAGGAATTATGATTTTACTCAAAACATCCTCTTTTTAGCCGGTATTCTGCCCATTTCAAAACTCGGAAATATTTTCGAACTTTCAAATTTGAGGCCCGATACACTTTCCGATTTTCTCGAAAAGTCGGGCCTTTCCCCGAGTTTTCTTGGGTTTTCCAAAATAATCCATTTTCAAAACCTTCCTCTTCTTAGGACTTCCCGTATTTAGCAGTATCGGGTCGTGTCTTAAGTCGTCGAAGTCTTTAGCGTCGAAACTCCGCCGATCCTACATCGCGAGTTTCTTCCCCATCTCAGTCCGCCTTATTAGACTAAGGCCCGGCCCACCTACGTAGGACATACCCCTACAAAAGAGGGCCCGTCTACACAATTGAGTCCAAAGTCTGAGAAATATCTCACGTGGACCTTCCTTCGAACAGGACTCGGCCCACATAGTCGAATCCTAAGGAAGGCCCACCTTTCACAAGTCACCCGTCTTGGTGTCTTTTCTGAGTCAACCTTTTACAAGGCATAGCCCTATGACAAAAGGTTTGTGGTCCTTACGTCTAAGGGTCACTCGTCCAACACTCGAGTATTAACAAAATCTTCAATCCCACTCGGGGGCTACCCTTTAGCAGGGCGATCAATCACGGTTGCCCTAAGGGTCATGTCTTACACGTGTCTCACGTACCCCACTTTCGAGTCACTTAAGATGCCACGCCATCTAAGTCCTTAGTCTCACATTGGGGGCTATTCTCCGACGGAGTGATTAATCACAGTCACTCCGAGAATCGTACCCTACGCATTTGTCTTAGGGGAGTCTAACCCGAGTCAAACCGGAGTCGTCTCTCCTCCCGCGCTATTTCCTATGCCTTGGTGAATTTGAGTTCCGAAGCAACTTTACTGATTACGCGGTATTCTTACAGACAGGCCACCGCAAACCAGACATCAAAAGATGCAAGGAACTTTGGACGAACTGAAGGCCGCGTTGGCCAAGATGGAAACTCAATTGACTACCATCCAGACTGACCAAGCGACCTTGGCCACCCGTCTAAATGCCGTGGAGAGAGGGACTACTCCTCATGGATCAGAGCCCACTAGGCCCATAGCTGAACTAGTCAGCGTTGTTCGTAGGCTCGAGGAACAAGTTCACCTGTCAACAAACAACTCGATCCACACTGAAATTGCTCGTTCCTATTCACCCCTGAATGATGAACTGCCCGACAACTTCGACCTTACGGGCATACCAATGTTTGAGGGTACCGAAGACCCGGTCCACCACATCCGGGCTTTCAAAGAATTTATGGCTGTAAAGGGGGTGAAGTCCACCGTGTTCAGACACTTGTTCGCTTCTTCCCTTGAAAAGCACCCCAAAGCCTGGTACTACAGGCTCGATTCCAAGAAATACCCGACTTGGGATGACATGGCAACAGAGTTCGCTCGGAATTATGCTGATAATACCGAGATCCAGACTACAATGCGTACTCTGGAAGTGATGACCCAAGAGCCCAAAGAAGGGTTCACTAAATATCTTCAAAGATGGAGGGCCGAGAGTGTAAAGTTGGTGGACAAGCCCAACGAGAAGACACTAGTGGAGGCATTCATCAACAACCTCCTACCTTCTTACCGCGTCCATCTTAGGTATGCCGGCATTTCAAACTTTGCCGTGCTTACCGAAATGGGCATTAGGATTGAAGATGATCTTCGACATAATGAAGATCTGGGTGAAGCTTCTACTGAAGGCTATACTGGACATCAACTCGAGTCCGTAGAAGCCGACGACTATTGACAACATCATCCGAGAGTCCGGATCTGACTTAAGTCCGAGTCTGAGTCCGAGTCTAGGATGTGCTATTCCCTCCAAAGTCAAAGTCAAAGTCAAAGTCAGAGTCAGGGTCAATTGTATTCTGTCCCCTTTTCAAAATTCAATAAAATCAAGCTTTCAATATTCTATTTCTCATATCTACTTTCCTTATGTGTTTCCGAGAACGTGATGAACACCATCATACACTGAGCACACGCACGTGACTACTATAGGCACATCTGTAATGACTGCAGGAAACCGAGCCCGTGTTTTCTTTTTACCTATTCCATATCTGGTATAGAAAAGCCACACGACTACCCGTAGCAGGAGCGGTATCGAATCCTGTGACAAATCTAGGTAATCTCCTAGTTTGGGTTCAAGACGGGAGGCAAGCCCATTTCCCACAATAAAACACTCATCCGATAAGACTGACCAATCCCTACCTTAGGTGTTAGTCTGATCGACAAAAAAACAAAAAAGGCTCAAAAAAAAAAAAAAAACTGGACACAAAAAGAAAATCGAAAGTAGTCCATGAGAAAAAAGCAAAAGGCCAAAAAAAAAAAGCAGGCCATCATCAAAAAAAATCAGAATACCCATGACCACGGTCAACGGTCAATTCAAGTGAAAGCCCCACGACCAGGGTACGGTCAAAATTATCAAAACCCATGACCGCGGCTAAGAGGTCAATCAAAAAATCAAATACCCATGACCGTGGTCAACGGTCAACTCAAGTGAAAATCCTTTGACCGTGGTACGGTCAAATTCAAAATTATCCATGCCATCCAATAGGGGAGTAACAATCAAGCTGGTCAGCTAACACCACACTCAGCTTTCCCACATTACAACCCTCAAGACCTTCCCGAGACCCAGGCCAGAGACAGCCCGGAATTTTGAGGATTCAAGCTCCATAGGATACCCCTAACAATTAGGGTCAGACATGGAAACTAAATCCCGCATTATCAAACCAGCCCTCGAAGCCTTAGCTCCACAGAACCGAGCTCCAGATTTCGAGTCATCAAAACCAGATCCCACATTATCAAACCAGCCCTCGAAGCCTGAGCTCCACAGAACCGAGCTCCAGATTTCGAGTCATCAAAGCCATTTACTTCCTAGCACCACATTTCCAAAAACATCAAATTCCCCGAGAACAAAACTCGCTAAAATTCCCCGAGAGCAGAACTCGTTAAAAATCCCGAGAACAAAACTCGTTAAAATTCCCCGAGAGCAGAACTCGTTAAAAATCCCGAGAACAAAACTCGTTAAAATTCTCCGAGAGCAGAACTCGTTAAAAATCCCGAGAACAAAACTCGTTAAAATCTCATCCCAACTCTTCTCATCCAAACCAGTTACCAACCCTGAACACGGGAACTCAACTTGCAGTCGGCATAGAACATGCCCAAATAGTTCACACCACCTCTGGGGGCTACCCCGGAGAGCGCTCACAGTCACAGGATTAATATCCTAACCATTCAAGCCCTTTGATCAAGACATCACTGGGAATGCACCTAGCCTACACCGTCATTATGGCTAGTTACACACAAAGTCCTATTAGAATAGGCACCATAATTCATCTTCCGACACTGAACTACGACTTGGTTTGATTTCACTACACGTGAATACGTAGGCAGCCTTTCAACAGAGGCACAACCACCCACATTGACACACATTCAAAAAGCACCATCATTCCGGTCACGACACCATCATGTTCTCAACAGCTAGCTTTGTTGTCCCGGGGGCTTCTCCTAGGCAGAAGTTCCCCATCCACTCACAAAATCTAGATAAATCCAACAAAAAATCTAGCCTCTTTTCTGTATGTGTCCTAGTACTCGGCTCAGTCGAAGACAAGAATCTGTCAGGACGCGAGGCAATACCCACTTTGGAAATGTACCCTAGAATCAGAAATCCGGAAGGGCACCAGACTGAAACAGTCCCATTACAGGCTACTGCAATCCCCCCATAGCATATCTATCCCGTTTCGATGTGTGACCATGTTGCCACTCGCCTAGGCTACGGGATAGCGTAACTTAAGAGTCTTGTTAGGCGGCCCACACCCCTAACGAGTCACGGTCCAACCCCTCGAGAGTCCAGTCGTGTCAGTCAACTCGTCCAGTCACATCCATAGTCGAGTCTGTCGGTAGGCCTCACACTTCAAATTCCAGTTTGAAATTTGCAAAATCTAGCCATTCGAAAAAAGATCATTTTCGACAAAGTCAAATTTTGGTCTATTTAAATTGCAAATTACTTTCCTAATCTTTGTTAGGAGTCAAAAAACTCAAAGTTTCCAAAATTCAAAAATCTCAAATTTTCAAGATTTCAAAAAATCATTTTCCCCCAGCACGAGTTATTTAGCTACCTACGTGTTGCATGCATTTTATGTGACTTATACAGGTACGACTCAAACAGGGACGTGCAACCCACTATACCTCCCCATCGGAAGCCAACGGTGGTATCTAACGAGATGGGCCTATATACAGGCGCACCCAGGACTTATGCGACAAGTCCAATTCACCACGGAGTTATCTTCATCAGCTCAGGTATGACTTCTAGCTTATGGCTGGCGAGCCCTTCACGCGAGTCTAATGGACTATAAACGACCCGACCGGAAGTCCGCCAGGTTTCAATCCGCGATTGGCCTGGTGGCTACTCTGACTTTCGCCTTGTCCAAGCCTCAGTCAAAGTGGGGGTTCTGTAGACACCCGCATTTTGACAGCCAGGAGTCTATAGCAGTTTCCGAAAAACACCCGATGATGATCGGACGCTAACATGCTTCTATGCGCTCGGATACGGGCTCAAATCCATTAATCGCTGGCTAACACACTTACAGAGTACAAATCTCACAAAATCAACCTCAAATCCGGGTCCAGTGGGCCGTTTCCAATCAAGTAAGACTAATTCGGGTCAAAACCGACACCGGAATTAAAACCGACTTTTTACGATTGGGTCAACCCCGGTCAAAGTCATTTCCGAGACACACAAAAACAACCATACAACCATCAAAAGTCCAAGTCAAACACAAAACCCATCAAGCATCCAAAGTCAAGGTCCAAAAGACTGACCTGCGCGACCCAGCTGGGCCACTCGATCGAGTGACCCACCCACTCGATCGAGTGGGCCTATTTCGAGCCCGACGGCTGGCATAACGGGCCACTTGACCGAGTTAGCCACCTACTCGGTCGAGTAACCCTAAACCGGGTGCTCTAACTTTTCCTATATAAGCAACCCCCATGCAACACATTACACAACTTTTTTCACAACCTCATGAACCCTAATACACATCTCTACACAATCCTAATCAATATCAAATCAAACCCTAATCAATATCAAACTCTCAACACATCAAGACTCAAGTCCTATGCAATTCTACACTAGCAAACCCTAAACCTAGTTTTAGGAATCAATCCCGAGCCACCATAACTTAACCTTCATTCACCTCGAAGACTCTTGTGTTAAAGCCACGGTTACGAGTCCGTTCTGAGACAAGAACATGTAGGTTGAGGGTGTCAAAACCCTTTCTTCTCTCCTTCTCTTCCTCACGTCGTCTTCATCTTCCTCTCGCATCTTTTCTTCATTTTTTTTACTTTGTTCGTTGCATCATAATATCGATAATACTATCAATATAAAAGCATTAAAATACTTATCAATTTGTGTCGAATAAGAGGGATATCGGAATAAGAAAACACGAACATACAAGTGTACTGCACACAGCGTTGACGGTCGCTTATTCCGGTACCCCGACTATTTGATTATTGAGATAAGTCAACTTAAACAATAATCTCTTTTTATTTCACCTTCATCATTATTCGCGTCATACAATCACATCGATTTTCAAAAGCGAACATTGTATTTTAATAAGAGTCGAAACCCATTGACACGGATCCGACATCACAATCCCTAGGGATTTATTTCAATGTCGGAGAAGTCGAGGGAATCAAGTCCTTTTTTTTTATTCAGGTAAAGCGTCGGTTTTGTAGATTCGATACCAATTCCATAATTGGATGTCGAATCTAACAATCTAGTCAATTAATTCAATCAATTCGATTTTCTTGTTGATGCTAACATAGATGTCACGTTATAATTATGACACTACAAACGCGGAGAGAAATTCATGTCGTTTTGATCGACTTAAAACGACTCAAATCAATTTTCTTTATTTTTCCGCTCTAGAATTCCATATCGATTCCATAATCGAGTGTGGGATACGATGAGTATTCAAATTTAGAATCGGGTATAAATTCAACAATATTTATATTCGGTTTAACGAAATCAATGATTTATAAAAAACCCGAATCGAGCATAGGTCATGCAATACTCATGCTCAATTCGGTAAAACCATCGATTCATCGAAAATCAAAAGCAATTTCGAAATCAATAATAAAATTGCAAGCGAATTACAATTCGCACAGGGGGCACTCGACCGAGTGCCTAGCCCACTCGGTTGAGTGACACCCCAAAAATCGAACCAGAAAGTCTGTCACGACCTCCACTCGGTCGAGTCTCACAGTGACTCGATCGAGTGGGTACGTACTCGACCGAGTTGGTCAATAACTCGGCCGAGTACGGTCTATAGCGCAAAACAGAATCATCTTTTACAGGTCCACTCGATCGAGTCCATCGACCACTCGATCGAGTGACCTCATAACGACTAATACAACGAGTCGTACATCCTTCTTTTCAAATTCCATAGTATTTTATGATTTAGGTCAACACGTGTCTAGTTAATCACGTGTATACTATCTTTTCAAGCCATGCATCATTTCAATCGCATCATTCAATTCAATTCAATATTTGCACAAATCGTTATTATTCGTTACATCGTTACTAACGCGTTTGTTATTCCTTTTGTCAATTTAATTTTTGTTCGTTTACTGTACTAAATGAACTCACATGCTAAATTCCACTTCGACGTAGAATTAATTGCATTAAATTGGCTTAGAAACCCTTTTCAATTCAATTCACAAGTTTAGGGAAAATAATCTTTGCATATCATTTTCCCGTTCAACTAACACGCGTATTGTAAGTCATTCGAATTCTTAGTAGAGGCCGCTAATGTGCGGGCGGGGTTGGGTGTCCTTTGTGGGCTTCCCAACACGTACCCTCACCCCTTACTCAGAACCTCGGTTTCCGGATGCCCGAAACCGTTGGCGCACGAGAGTCATTCAATACACAAAATCCGATAATGTCGGTATTGGTATCAAATGCAAAATGGACGAGCCCAATAAACTCTGACATCGGAAATGGGCCGTTTTTTGTATACGGACCACTACTACATAGAGTGGGCTCGAATGGTTCCGAATAACCACAAAATTCGGTGGCGACTCCACTTCGACCTAAATTTCAATTCGATCTGTTTCATATGGAGATTCATTCGCCTACCCAAACCCGCGCGTGGCCGCGTCGGGGTGGACCTATGTCATGTCCACACTATAAAATAGGAATCTCTTACCAAAAATTGATGACTTTTAACCAGTTGAAGGGAGCCTATGTTTTCTCTAAAATTGACTTGCGATTTGGGAACCATCAATTGATGATAGCTTTTGAGGATATACCTAAGACTACTATGAGTGACTGTGATGTCTTTTTGGTTGACTAATGTACCTACCGTGTATATGGATTTGATGAACCGAACCTTGAGGACTTACCTAGATAAATTTGTTGTGGTATTCATTGATGACATAGTGACTTATTCAAAGAATGAAGAAGAGGATGCCGAACATTAGCGGATTATCTTGGGTATATTCAGAGAAAAATAGTTATATGCTAAATTTTTGAAGTATGAGTTTTGGTTGGATCAAGTAGCTTTTTTGGGGTATATTATATGTAAGGATGGAGTGTCAGTAGGTTTTGTTAAGGTTAAAGTTGTTCAGAAGTGACCTAGAACGAAATCGGTGACTGAAATTCGTAGTTTTTGGGTGACTGTAATTCGTAGTTTAAATTCGGAGATTTGTGAAGGGATTTTCCAAATAATCAGACCAATGACCACACTGATGAGAAAAGCCACAAAATTCTTTGGGATCAGAGGTGTAAGGAGTCGTTTCGAAATTTTTTAAAGAAAAGTTGACCACAGTTGTGCTGTCGACCTTATCCGATGGAAATGAAGCTTATGAAGTTTATACATATGAATTTTAAGAATGGATTATGTTGTGTTTTTGGCAAAATAAGAGAGTGATTGCTTATGCATTTAGGCAGTTCAACCTTTATAAAAAAATCCCTACTTATGATTTAGAGTTAGCAACCGTAGTCGTTAACTTGAAAATTTGGAAAAATTATCTGTTTGGTGTACCCTTTAAGATTTTTATGATCATAAAAGTTTAAGATATTTATTTACCCTTTAGGAGCTAAACGTGAGATAGAGAAGGTGGTTGGATTTGATTAAGGACTATTAAATCGAGATTCAGTATCATGTAGGAAATGTCAATGTGGTGGCCAATGCCTTGAGTAAATTTTTTTTCCCATACAATACTGTTAGTGATGCACCGTGATAAGCTGAGGGAAGAGTTTTTGATATTTGGGATAAAAATGGCAAAATTAGGAACTCTGTCTAGTGTGTTGTCTGTCGAGAGCGAATTAATGAGTGTTATTAAAGAGTTGAAAGGTGGTGATAATTTTTGTAAGATAAATTGATGAATGAGTTTGCTTTATTCAAGCGTGATGATAGAGTATATTGATTAAGTTCCGAGATTGAGTTTGTGTATCTCACCACAAGGACAAAGGAAAGAATAATGTATGGGGCACAACCAACACCGTATTCTGTTCATTTAGGAGGTGATAAAATGTATGCAAATTTGAAAATAGGATTTTGGTGGTCTAGTATGAAGAAATGAATTGCAGGTTTTGTGGCTCGATACTTGATATGTTAGAAGGTTAATAGTGAATATATGAGACTTCAAGGAAAGTTATAACCTTTAGAAGTTCCCGAGTGGAAGTGGAGTTCAATCTTTATGGATTTTACAGTTGGGTTGCTAAGGTCACAGAAAGGTAATAATACGATTTGGTTTATACTTGATAGACTAACTAAGACTGCACATTTATTCCAATGGAAGATATCGCGAAAAAGAAATAGCTTGTTGGTGCTTTATATACATCATGTGGTAAGACTTTATAGAGTTTCAAAGGATATTATATTAGATATGCATACTGTTTTGTTTCAATATTTTGGGAGAAATTTCAGCCAACATCGGGAACCGAGCTTAAGATGAGCGCATCATTTTATCCGCTATTGAGGGTCAAACATAAAGGACAAATCAAATACTTGAGGACATGTCCTTGCCCTACAATTTAAAGGAGACTAGGAGGATAATTTAGATTTTATTGAGTTCTGATATACAATTCAGATGACACCATTTGAGGCTTTGTACGAAAGCAAGTATAGGAGTCTAGTGTGTTGGGGGTGATATTAGCGAATCTGTGGTTTAGGGAATAAGATTATAATTGAGATGGTTGAGCATGTTAAGATTATACATGGCTGAATGAAAGCGGCTCAAGACCGTTAGAAGAGCTATGTAGATAAAACTCGTAGACATGTGGAATTTGAGGTTTGTGACAAAGTTCTTTTTCGTGTTTCTCCTACTAAGTGAATACTGAGGTTTGGTAAGGAGGCAAATTGAGCCCAAAGTGTACTGGTCCGTATAAAATTTTGGAGCATTTTGGCGAGATGGCCTACCAACTTGACTTATTAGCTGATATAGAACGAGTACATAATATGTTCCATGTTTCCCAACTAAGGAAATACATTAGTGATCCATGACATTTGTTAAACCCAAAGAACATTGAGCTTGATGAGACTATTGTAGGGTTACAACCCTTAAACCCAAGGACCTGTTACGAGTATTAACCGAAAAGACAAAAGAAGAGGGATAACAATTATACCTTATCCGCAGCGGAACAGCATATTAATAAGAAGTATAATAAACCCAAAATATATATAATCTCCACGGACAGAATAAATAATCTTCACGGACATAATAAAGCACCCCAAACGTGATGCCTCCTTTGGTATCCACACGGGTACGGAACTGCGACGTATATGCTAGTATAAGGGTTTTGTGAGACGGTCTCACAACTTCTCTCTATATGTCTCTTATAACTCTTTATAAGAAGAATATATGTTATGAGTCAATATTCACAATTGTATGTCTGGTTCATCATATGAACCTTCTTATATAGGAGAGAGATAGGTTACCTACTTAACCTAGAAGTTATTCCATAACTCCAATTGGTATAATTAGATTATCACAATAACTCTAGTTACCATAACTAGATTATTACTATAACTCTAATTACCATAACCCGACAGCACAGCTGAGTCGTATTACTACTGACCCGATATATATATTAATATACCGATATATTAATAATATCCCGTACACATTGTGTGTGACCCAATGGGCCCACTTAAGACTACCAGACATATAACTCATTTATATGTCAACCCGACATCGACCTCTAGCAAGGCATATCGGATACATAGACTTAAGCGGGTTAATCCGTAGGACAGTAGACATAACTCCTTCAGTCTCCCACTTGTACATGTCCTCTCAAGAACGGCGTTAAGTCTCTTTGCTACTATTGTCTCCAATTGAGAATGAGGTAAGAAGAAGTTTCATCCTCACATGTCTCAATCTTTTACTCGAATCTTTAAGTTGACTTGTTAAAAGAACAGATAGATGACAATCATCCTATCTGAGCGCGGCCACGCATTTGCACAAGTCACACTCTTCGAGTGGCCAAGAAACAATAAATTCCCTTCAATAAAGGAAGAGCAAATCCCCTCTTGTCTAACCACATCCTATCACATGATCCATGCATGCCCAATAACCATCCATAGCCCCCTTTCACAGCTGACGAGGAATAGTATCAAAGCATACACATCACATGTACAGAATAGTCAAAGACTCAGGTCTAAAGACCGTACAAGTTCATAACTTGCAAAGAACTTTACTGACACTAAGCGAAATCTTAGTAAAATCCTTTTCGGCGGGTCTGTCTAATGCATGTTCTTAACATACACCCGTGTGCCTGGTTTAGTATCTCAATACCTATGACTCAAGGAACTTAGTCATCAACCAACTCACACACAGTCATTTAAGGGTATTCAAATGTCCCAACATAATACCCTGACTAGAGACAAAATAATTACATCATCCAAATAGAGTTCCAAGACTAAGTCACGTACTTAGTGATCTATTATTTCATCAATGTAAATTATTTAGGGACAAAACTCGGTTACATTAACCAAATGACAATATGTCATACATATATCAATTATCGAAATAACTCCCACTAAACCAAACACCTCTAAAGGTACCAAGACCACTCGCCCATGCGTCTTATACCGATCATAATCAATATGATCTTTATGTAGAGAAGGTTTCGGGACATACAACATTTGTATCAGTTATTTACAAGCATATGACCAATCTACCTTATCTCAATTAAGGCAAACTGTTAGTTTCATAAGCAACAATTGCTTCATAAACTTTAAAGTTGAGTGTGTGCTTGATTCGTAATCAAACGTCTATTTGCTTCAAAAGCAATAGAACACTAACTTTAGTTATGATATCAGTCATAAAGTTGTCCTTTGGAACCGTTCCAACACACAACTTCTTATCCGAAACAAAATTTACTGAGATTACAATCTCACGTCATCTTTGTCTATTTGGAAATATGAATCGTTGTAACTTGTTTACAATAATTCGCTTATCACATCATGCGCATCTCTTAAATAATTCCCCTTTTGCTTCTCAAGCGCGAAGGAACAATCCTTAGATAGCATTCTAGTGACACTCACTAGATTAGTATCTACTCGTCATACGAGCACACAATAAACACATTTCTTGCAAAGTCTCATAGACGAAAGCAATCAAATGTCGTTTAGTTAGAGAAGTATGTCACTTACATACCAAATCATAACGATAAATGCACTCCCACTAGCCTCTTGTACACACTTTGTCTCTCTTCGTCCCAAAGGAAAACAAACATCTTTGAATTACCATATTAAGAACGAAGATATAACTCCATAGTACTTGCTCCAATCAAATTGGATCATTCACATTTGTCTTGCAATTTTGATAATATGAAATTCATACGATGAGTCGCGCACACATCATATTGCATCTCTCTCAAGAAATGTATTTCACACATATATGTCCAAAACTCATCAAATGAGTGATGACATTCAAAATGCTAAAAAGATTCTAATAGACTTAAGCATAATGTTGTAAAAAGAGTTTTTCATAGTCATTACTATGAGATCAATCCTTAACTACCAACTATGCTTCATAGATACTCTTATATCAATCCATATCATCTTTATATTGAAGACTATTCTTCACTATAAGACCCATTTAACCAAAGTCTATACTTGGTAGTAATGGTATATGAAATCTATTAGATTTTATGTGACTTTTGGAGTCTTTGCCCAGTATTGTTTCATCATAGGTCAAACCTATGTAGGATAATATTTTGCAGGTAAGATGATCATGACTTTTCATGGATGCATCAATATTCTCTACAACTGTTGAAGAGAAATCCTGTTAATCTTGAACAATTTCAAGGTCGATTCTACTCCCACTGTTTCTATTAGAAATCACATATTTTTAAAAGAAACATATCACTTCATGCAACAAAACAGTTTTGCTCTTTGGATGGTTTGTAAAATTAATATAATACTCCTAATAAAACACATGCCATAATTGAATCTAAGTTCTAGAAAACAATTTTCTTTAAACTTGACTTGATAATTAAGAAAAGACTTTTAAGAACATTTTCAATCCATATCTCATATAGTGTCTATTCTCCGACTTACATGGACAATCTCATCAACATTTGTACAAAGACTTTTATAGTGCATAAGCTTCTAAAGCGCCAATAAAATCTGCATAACTCATCATAGACCAAATCATATCAAATATGGTTCGATGTAGTTTGAAACATTTTTCACTACTTCTAAGATGATCACAATCTTTTAGTTCAATTCCTCCCTGTTTCAATCATATCGAACAAAACCATACGTGTTACCCATTTTGCAACATCACTAGTTAAACTCACACATATCTGTATGTGTGTGGTCTAACAAGTCTAAGTACCCTCCCACTACAATTATTAGGAGTCACTTGTAATGTCATTTATCCATCTAAACAAGATCCATTTACCTCAGTTGATCCTTATCAATAAGGTTTATAATTTCATCATTATGAAACTTATTCTTATGTCTCTTGTCTCATGGATTAAGGACAATGCCATAATAGGTAAAACTCGTGTCGAGGGACGGAACCTTTTGATTGTTATGTTACAATTAAAAGCATTCACTACTAGGAATGTAGAGCCCAACAAACATGTTAGCATTATTGTACCTCATATTCTTGCAAGGTATAGAGCAACAATTGTTCTACTTTTATTAAAACTTTTCATGCCCATACATGAAACAGAATCAATATTCTTGCTTATGACTAGTACAAGAATAACATTTATTCAATTCCAGTATTCAGCTTTATGGTAAAATTAAGTGATTTTCCTTTTATATATGAAACAACAACGTTTGTCAATTTCATCATAAAACACTTCACTTATATACCATTATTCTACCCTCTTTGAGCCATCACATTCACAATAAAACAGTAGAATGCAAGTAACAATTACTCTAGTAACATACACACCTGAAGTCATACTTCAATTGATTTGCAGATTTTCTAGACACTTCTAGAAAGCTATCTACCAATGCCGTATATTTGTCATTACATTAATGACTAATAAAATCGTATCTAATCTAAATTTGGCAACAACTTTGGGTATGATAACAATTATCCTTCCCTTTACTTTAGCCAACATCTTAGATTCATTAATCACTATCTCAAGCAATTTTATTAATGAACTCATAGAACATTAGTATTATTTGCCTTCTTGATACAATGTTCAATCATCTTTTAACATCTCATGCTAAAAGGTGAGAAACTTTATTAAGTCACATGTTTATTCATAATAAAGTGACCTAAACTTAGGACTAATTCAAAGGATTTCAATTCCTAATTCTTTAGAAAGAAGCATCCAACATTTCCTGATTATCAATATAATCACGTCATCGTATGACATATGGATTAATTAGATCATCTTCAATATTTTCTCACTTAATGGGAACTGTTCCCTTTTATTGAAACAATTGATTTTGGTACTTATAGTCATCTTCATGACTCTAATTATACAGCCTGTACTGTACATTAGCATTGGTAATAATTTGTCGGAATTATCCTTCACAAGGACAAAATCCGTATCTCTAATTTTAAGAACAATTCTCAAGATACCAATCGACAAGGTTGAACAATTCAAACTCATCTTTAATAAATGTGATAATGGTGACTAAATTACAACTATATGTATATGCAAAGTAAAACGATAATTAATATTAATAATAATGCATAAACAATTTTAAGATTAAAATCATGAAAACTACCCTCAAGTTCGCATAATATTCCAAGATCCTAAACCTTTTGTCGCTCAAGTGAACTTGGGCTCACTGCTCAAGCTCCAAAAGTAAAGGTAGACAACAACATTGTCAATTACATCAATATGTAATTCTTGGTTCGTTGGAATTAGTCATCATATGACACCAACTATTTGCCTCAAAGCCCAAGTCCGACTTGATAGCAATAATGTTAAGCAAACCAGACTAAACCTGTGGGTAACCGTTACCCACCTACTCAGTCCACACACATCGGCAAAGCACCGCTTAGGCAGTCACTTCAACCAATGATATGAAATTGTTGTAGTGGTCAATTCTGGAAAGGCAATACTTAATATTTGTGCGAGGGATTAAATGCATATGGGTCCTAACTATGCCACTAGGTCAACTTACAAGGCGACCTATTAGTTCTAAGCACACAAGACACAAGTCTCAAACAATAAAATTCATGCATCGTGTGACATAATATTTCAATTGTTACTAGTGATTTGTGCATAAAACAAAACAAGTTAAAAGATCCCATATTTTGATTCATAATCATATTACAATTCATAATTGCTATTTGGTTTGAACAATTTTACCAATAGCTTTAATTTTTCCAACTACGAGGAACAATTTCCCACCCGGAAAATTTGAACGGATATACAAAACTCGATTCACAATCGATCTGCATCTTATAATTGTCATATAAATATGAACAATTCATCAAAATCAAATAAGACTCGAGAAACTCTTTTCCGATCTAGTTATGATAATATGATAATTAAAATGCATAATATTATTTAACCGATTTAGAAAACTAATTTTTCATAGATTCAGAAAAATAAAAGTATAATCCATTTTGATTCATAATCAAAACACAAACGCAAGAAAACGACTTTTCTTAAAAGCGTCGCTCGACCCGACACCATGTCGTCCGAGTAAATATTGTGTCGTCTTGGTCAAACCTTTGCCGTCCGGGTCATCCCGTTCCAACCGGGACATACCCGTGCCGACCGAGTCACACTCGTGCCCACCGAGTCATAGTCGTGCCAACCGGGTTGGTCTCTTTTCGTTCCATCTCCACCATAATTAAAACGAGTCTTGTCCTAATCTTATTAGGTCTCATCGTCAACGATAAATTCTATTAATTTTACGTTTTCAATTTCAATCGAATCTTGACTAATCTAATTAGTATCATCGTCAACAAAGAAAATTGAGATTATAGTGGGTCAATTTAGGGTAAATTAAATTAAAGCATAATCAATATTATATCTTAAATTAATTTAGGAATCAATTTTATAATTTAACAAATTAAATTCACAAATTAAAACAAACCCTAAAATTGATCGAAAGTCTCATATGTTTATCGCATAACAGAAAGAAAGACATATTCGTATGCAAATACAAACCAATTTTGTAAGTTGTCGATTGTACTAATCATATTAGAGAACCACCAATATAATAACACTATGTCTCATACACAATACAATTAGAGAACAATGCATGCATTTCCGGCAGAAAAATTCAAACTATAAACTCGCAATTAGCAAATAATTATAGAGTAATAAGAATCATAATCATGAGAACTTATTTGCATGTTGACAGACATAGTGGTAGGCATGCGATGCGCAGTAACAATTTATGCACACCAGGTGAAAATAATTCCACACACACACGGTGAAAACAATTCTCACGGGTAAAATTATAATCAAATTAATACGCGGTGTTATGTAATCCCTCATAACAACAGAGATTCAGGTCGATTTGATTAATACTACATAACAGAGGCTCTGATACCACTGTAGGGTTACAACCCTTAAACCCAAGGACCTGTTACGAGTATTAACTGAAAAGACAAAAGAAGAGGGATAACAATTATACCTTATCCGCAGCGGAACAACATATTAATAAGAAGTATAATAAACCCAAAATATATATAATCTCCACGGACAGAATAAATAATCTTCACGGACATAATAAAGCACCCCAAACGTGATGCCTCCTTTGGTATCCACACGGGTACGGAACTGCGACGTATATGCTAGTATAAGGGTTTTGTGAGACGGTCTCACAACTTCTCTCTATATGTCTCTTATAACTCTTTATAAGAAGAATATATGTTATGAGTCAATACTCACAATTGTATGTCTGGTTCATCATATGAACCTTCTTATATAGGAGAGAGATAGGTTACCTACTTAACCTAGAAGTTATTCCATAACTCCAATTGGTATAATTAGATTATCACAATAACTCTAGTTACCATAACTAGATTATTACTATAACTCTAATTACCATAACCCGACAGCACAGCTGAGTCGTATTACTACTGACCCGATATATATTAATATACCGATATATTAATAATATCCCGTACACATTGTGTGTGACCCAATGGGCCCACTTAAGACTACCAGACATATAACTCATTTATATGTCAACCCGACATCGACCTCTAGCAAGGCATATCGGATACATAGACTTAAGCGGGTTAATCCGTAGGACAGTGGACATAACTCCTTCAACTATAACTTATGTCTAGATTTTGATAATAAGGTGCGTAAAACCCGTAGAGGTGAAACAAGAATGGTCAAAGTTTTGTGGAATAATAACAATGTGGAGGAGGCTACTTGGGAAATTGAGTGATTCGAGTCAACCATGAGATATAAATACCCTCATCTGCCTAAGATTATTTTCGTGCTTCGTGGACGAAGCTCTATTTTAAGAGGGATAGAAATATGCATGACTGTACTACATTGATTTGTATTAATTGACATTATTCTTGTGAGGTTTCATGGTATTATTGTTTATTGGTTCCAAATATGAATATATTGGTTATTGTTGGTGCTTAATTAGCATAATGACATTGATTATTTGTTGTTACTCGAAATTGTTTCGTTCACACATATTATTGGTTGTTTGTGCTCGACGCACATGGTATTGGTTGTTTGTGCTCAACGCACACGGTATTGGTTGTTTGTGCTCAACGCACATATTATTGATTGTTTGTTTGTGTTTATCGCACATATGATTGTTTGGTTGTGCTCAACGCACGTGTTGATTGATTGATTTTGGCGCATTTCGCATTTGTGGAAAAAAAGGTTGAACTTGTGAAATTTCAATATTTGAATTAATTAATTATTTTTGTCCGACATGTTCCTAATTTTCATGGTGATACTTTTACTTTGGAGGAACATGAGAAACTTGGTGGGTTCGACCTGATCTTATGGAATTAGATAGTTGTGAAGTTTGTTACTTGAATTTGAGGAATTATGTCCTTTTGGAATCTGGAGATTTTTTTTTGAAGTGAAGATCAATATCATTAATAATAAGCTATCCGGCATCTACAAACGATATCAAATTGAACTGAATACAGATTTGAAATAAATAAATAAAGAACAACTTCGAGACAAAGATCACTATTAGAATAAAGCGCTTCTGCATAGCTTTCTATAAATCGTTGTTTATTGACACAGCCTTTCGCGAAGGAATCTATAGATCTGATGAAATATTGTCCAGACTGATGAACTTTCTCTATTTTGATAAATAGTAGACCGAGATCTGACCTCAATTGTATCACCGTACGTAGAAATTCCACTGCTCTCATGATCTTGCACATAGTTCTTTAAATCTAAGTCCTATACTAATGTAAAGGACTGAAACCTCGAAATAAAGGAAATAAACCTAGAAATAAAGGACGAAAAACAACTCTAATGAAAGAGAGACTTTTATTGAAGAATATTTGATTATCAGCAATTGAGAATTAAATAATTTTTGGGGCTTACCATCGATTAAGTGGTTGTGAATTTGTCTACTTTGGAATTTGAGGAATTATGTGCTTATAGAAATTTGAGGAATTTAGAAATGTGAGATATTATAAAGGTTGCATGTTTATTTTGATGGATTTTGGATATATGTTTATTGTGGAAATATTTGAGAAATTTAGAGATGTGATATATCTTAAAGGTTGCAGGTTTGTTTTGGAGGATTTTGAATATATGGAGTAAACGGTGTGTTTTGGATATGTATGAGAAATGTGAGATTATATTTTGAGGAAGAGTTTAAACTTCGAGGACGAAGTTTTGTTTTAAGGAGGTAATTCTGTAATACCCCGTTGAGTTTAAACTTCGAGGATGAAGTTTTCTTTTAAGAAGGGAAGTCTGTAACACCCTGTTATTTTCCGAGTCATTTTTAAGGTGTTACTTTTCTAATTTTACTTAAAACGGGTTTTAAGCTGGATACAAATATTAAAATATTTTGGGCCTTTGAAGAGTAAATCGTTTTTGTACTATTTTAAAAGCGAAACGTTCTTTATAAACCGACTTGATTTCAGGTTGGACTCCGAGTCCAACACAAATAATAAACTTTAAAAAAAATTAAAACCCCTTTAAACCCTATCTACGTACCCCACCCCACCTCTTCAATCATGCATTCATTCATTCTTGTTTTTCATACTTGCCTCACCACCGCTACTACTCTCTCAACTCTTTATTCCTGTTTCAATCAATCAGTCGCCGTTGTAGAGAATCAATTCTTTATCTCTGCTTACACCGTCATGTTTTACATCCTCTTCATCTAAATTGTAAGATTCTTAACCAATTGCCCTTTTTATTTTTATAATTTAAAGAAGTATGATAAAATATTTTAAGTTCGATCAGTTTCTTTGTTTTCTTTTGGTTAAACCAATTTTCTTAACATAAATGAACGATTCTGTGAGCATGTAACATTCAGACAAAAATTTGGATTTAGGTGTCGGGTTTGCTAATTTTCGTGGGAGTCGCAAATACTGTCACTATTTGGGTCAAATTTTTCTAGAGGTCGTTGATAGTCAGGGTATAGTTGGATTTGTATCGTCTCCGATTGTAGCTTAAGATTGAGGTCTGATGAAGAGAAGAACATGGAGTATCAAGTAAATGGTGTAAAAGGACTTTAAATGGTGCGTGTACAGGGACCTTAAATAGTGTACAAGGACTTAGGGGCAATTAGTGACTTAGAGTCTTGTTATCTAAGACATGGTTGACCCTTCATAGTTATTTGATGGACGGAGATTATTGTTACTGGTAAGGCAAGTCGAGTTGAGCATGAGTTGTCAATATTTTGATCGTTATTAGCAAGTTAGCTAATTAGTAGCTAGTGAGTCGATATAATGAGTTAATATCGTCGTGATATTAATTAGTTGGAGGGCCAAGTTATTGAACCGTTTATATTATTTGTAGCTTGTGGGTTCGAGGAGAAAAAATTCTTGGAATAATACTAGCCGAGTTTTGACCGTTTTGAGAGGTAAGGATGTTTTACCATTTTCACCTTTAAGTAAAGAGCATGTTCGGTTTAAATTATATTTCTGAATCAATTTTATAATTATTTTGTTAATGGTGAATTTTTATGATATTCTTGTGATATTTTGGATATTGGAACTTTGTGACACAAGTCACATATTGGTATTATTTTGATATAATTTTTTGTGGTTATAACACACTCTGGGAGCTCTGTTGCTCTTTGAGGTTAAGGTGCTTCTGAGACGTACCTCGGATTTCGTTCCGAAACTGAACTCTTGGCCCGAGTTTTGTTAAGTGGGGTTTTCGGGCCCCCACTTGCTAGGTAGTTAGAGTTTCTCCTTTGACAGCCTCATCCTACTGACGGCCCAAATGTGAGTAGTGCGCACTATAATAAGTCTAGCTAAGCATAGGTGGTACCTCTAGACCGTGCAAAAGGGGTAGGACCTTGGCACACAAGTGGTGAATTATTAACTGGTTGAATTTTTACTTTTGAGTTTGACTACTGTATTTATAGTATTGTACTATTGTGGTTTGGTATCGAGACAGTGAGTTTTAACTCTAGTTTTAGTTTACTAAAAATTATAATTATTGTGTTATGTTTTCATTATAATATATTTTACTCAGCTTTGCTAACGTGGTTTTGTTTTGGGTCGTTACCGCCTCTGGAACCTGTACCTACTCGTGATTTTGGGTACAGTTGATATGCTGCATGGGTGCGTGCATTCTGATTTCGGGTTTTGCTGAGCGAGGAAGGATTTTGATTATTTAACTTTCTCCGAACTGTTTATATTTATATTGGTTTTATTGGTTGAAAATTGTTTTAAATCATTTTGTAAGGCCTAAGATTTCCGCTATAACGTTTTCATTTAATTAACTATCGAAGTTCTACTTCGTTTCAATTATTTTCTATCAAATTTCTTTTCGATTGAGTTATATCATTTTATTTGCCTTGCAATTCGCTTTGTGAGCTAAGTGCGGAGTAACAACTTTGAATTTTCCATTTTGGTCTGTTATTTTGGTCGCGAAAAATTTAGGGTTGTTACAACAAAATAGAGTATATTACTGTTTTGACTATTTCTAACACATCTCAAAAGGACATAAAACATGGTTTTTAAAACTGAGGCATTGTATTTGTTGTAGAGTTTGTTCCACGCAAATATGGATCCATTTTATTCCGGTAACCAAACGGCCAACAAAATGTGGATAATAAACTTCAAAATCCGTCGTTTTTAGCTATTTTCGATAGCGGCGAAAGTTGTTATAAATAACAAAAAATTTTGACGAAAACTTGTCGAAGGAATAGAATGCGGCCTAATACTCCGTAATGATTATTAGAATTTTCTAACACGATATAAAATAGAGTATAGATCTTATTTCGAGTGATTCTGACACTTCATAAAAGTCAATATTATGGCATTTAAAAGTCTCCAATAAAATCCAAATGACCCTCATATTACACCGAGCCATTATATTTGGTGTAGAGTTTACTCTAATAACAAACATGTGTTACTTTAATGCGAATCATAATTTACAGCCTCCAGATTAACACTTTTTTTACTTTTGATGCAGGAGGTACATGAGTTGTACCTCATGATGGCAAGGAATGCAGTTGCCTTCCATGATTGGTGGATCTCAGCCGCTTCCAAATTGAGAAGAGTAACATCCGGCAAACTACTGCATGATGACCTGGTTCAGTCGCAAGCATCGCAAGATTTCTGGAGTGGGGAGGAGCTCCACCGGACGGTCGATGAAGTTTGCGAGGAAGAACGCAACAACAAAGAGCCACGCATTCACGGGCCAGCCCACACAACCAGTACGTGCAAGTATTCGTACAAATGTGACTGCAGATGAGAATGTTGGGCGATCATGCCATCTCTTGATTTCGGGAATGAAGGCGGTCCGGACTTCGAACTGTACACGACAACGGAGATAGATGAGGCTGTTAATGATGGTTCACAGGACAGCGATCACCGACCTAATGAAGAAAATATCAGTGAGAATTTGTGGGTGGAAGTTGATGGACGGAAGGTCTTCCACCCTTATTTCTTCCACTCTGAATTTTTTTTGGAATGCATGCAAGTTGTCGACGAGAAGCTTGCTTGGATGCTCCTATGATTGCGGGACCCCTGAACCAGACCAGCTAATCGTATTGGACTTTCTGGTTAGAAATAGCAGGTTGTTCAGGTCCGTATTGAGTGTTCGGAAAGACGTAATGGATTATGTCTTTTACAACAATGAAAAATACAGCGCAGAGTAATTTTTTTACAGTAATCAATGTCATTTACCTTCTGTTTTTTCTCTGTATTATTTTTATTGATTGTCACATAATTCATTCAAATTATATCAGTGAGATGTTGGTAAGGGTTGACAACTTCTTCAACGTACCTCGTGACGAGCTGTCGACACTTCAGCCGGGGCAGCAGCTCTCAAACGTTGTCATCGATAGCTGGTGCATACTACTTAACAACCTGGGCGCTAGTCAGACTGCACCGCGTCCGAAATCACGCTGCTTTTTTGGCGTTAGCCACAGCGTAAGCTTGTCTCTCTTATTTTGATCATACTAGTACAATCAACAACGAGTGTTAATCTAAGGCGTTGATAATGTTACTTTAATACAACAACGAGTGTTACTCTAAGGCGTGGATACTGTTACTTTAATAAGTGTGTCACTGTAATGATGATATCCACAACTAGTGTTACTCTAAGACGTTAATACTTGTTACTTTAACACAACAACGAGTGTTACTGTAAGACGTTGATACTGTTACTTTAATTCAACAACGAGTGTTACTCTGTATGTTATTGTAATGATTATGAATTGTTTCTTCAACATATGTCATGCAGAAGACAGTAATGAAATTGTGGAAGGGCATGAAGAGTGGTACAAAAGTCGACATTGGCGATGACTTGTTCAACTTCTAAGATATTTGGACTGAAGTAAATAAAGACACCATCCAGCTAGACTTTGAGTTGGTATGTCTATATGAAATACTCATACGGTTGACCATTTATTACAGCTCTTTAACAATAATCACCAACAACTTAATTACCAAATAACAGGTGTTCGTCCCGATGCTTTCTGACGAGAACGATCACTACAACTGCGCATGTATCAACTTCCTCTCAAAGCAGATCAAATACCTCGACAATAGGAGTTATGAAGAACAGGAATTCGAAAGTTTATCATACGTCGGGAAGGCAAAAATCGCAGTAAGTTTACTCATGTTACATATAATCGGACATCATTTTATACACAAAGACATGTGTTGTCAACTGTCAGTCTTATATGTTTTTTTTTGGTATAATCAAGGCTGTGGAAATGGGAAAATATATGGTCAAAAAATGTATTACAAAGGGATCGGCTGTCTCGGCGTTCTCTGTTGTCAATGTCCCATTCGCATGGCAGGTTGGCGAGTTTTCGGCTAATGACCGCGGTGTCTACCTCATGATAGACATGATCCTGTACGCGGGGGAGGTGTTCGACTGTTGTCTAGGCACAATGGATGCTAACAACCTCTATAGAGCAGAGATTGCAGCGACTCTGGTCCTGTGCGACATCAACAAGGACAGAGATGAGGTTATAGCGAAGGTGAGAGAGTTCCTGAATGATAAAGCGAATATCGCCATCGAGAAAACAATCTCCGGTGTTCCGGGGTCGACGGGGGATGCCGTCAAGAGGGCAGGCAAGGCAGAATACGAGGAACGACTGTGGAAGAAGAGCCTACTGTTGACACCTGACCCTACAACCCCAGTCGCAGAAATGGTGCTTGATTCAGAGCTGACAACGCGGACAAGATCCGTCCTGAGGAGCCGAAACCGAGGTGAGGGTGTCGGCCTAGGTTGCTCAATTGACTGTGGCAACGAATATGCGAATTGTTCTATGTTGTCACCGTTTCTAGCAAACAACAAGACGTTGTTAAGCAAGATTGCCATCCGTCGTAAAAACGCCATGGGCTATTGCCTTGTGTAACTCGACACTATAGAAAATTGGTAAGCATTTACTGTAATAGTGATGAGTGAATATTTTTACAGATTTTTTGACCTTTTTTTTTCTTTTTCAGCGAGGAGGTGGCAGTATATTCATCCATGGCTAGAATTGAGTGGAACGATATACGTACAATGTTACCGGGTCAGAAAATAGCGTCGTGCATCATCGAGTGCTGGTCGATGCTGATGAACAGGCTTGCCTCTAGCGTCACTGGTTCGGACGAGACACCTACGATGGCTTTCTTTGGTCTCCGACAGTCGGTACGCATTACTGTTGCATTTGTGTTACTCCAACGTAGTGAATGTGTTACTTCAACATATTTTGTTTGAAAAAATACTTTACAGTTGATCCCAACTTGAGACACATTGAATATGTTGTAGGACTGCCTTTATGGGATGGTTGAGCAGTATGAGGACGGTCCATCCACGTCGTTAGTGGACATCTTGATGGTGCATTTTTGACTTTTTTAAAAGAAAGTGTGGTCGTTCTCTTGACTTGAATGCTGATCTCATCTTTGTTCCCATCAACCTCGATGAGTACTACTCATGCATATGCATCAACCGTAAGGAGAAGACAGAAGATCTCCTTGATCACCAACGCTGCACGAATGTGCAAGATACAAAAGTGTACAAGGCTGCAAATCTAATTGTGAGCGCTCTCTTTCCGATCAGTTTATGTATATATGCCAGTAGTTATTATTGCATACGGCTATTTGTTTCTCACCTAGTAACGTCGCTGTGATACACGCAGGTTTCAACATTGAGCGATTACCTCGACAAGCATGAAGTCCCTGGTGCAGCTGATATCGTTACTTACAACTTTAGCGAGGTTAGTCTGAAGTGGAAGAAATCGGGCGCAACTAGAAACGAGTGGAGAATTTTCCTTATGATGCACATGTTAATGTACGAGGGCCGTATATTCCACCACATAGACCTCGAGAGGAAGGTCAACAGACGATATTTGGTGGTGCAACTTGCAGCCACACTATTATTGGCAGACAGCAACAAGGTGCGATCGCGGTTGTTGGATAACGTAGATAAGTATGTGGATGCGAGACAAAAGATCATCGACAGTCCCAAGAGCAAGTCAACAAAGGGTCGAAAAATATAATGTGTCTAATGAATTATACTATCTTTTTCTAATTACGAATAATGCTTTGTATCGTTTTCGAAACTTGTTATATACATTGGTATTTTGATTATCACCAATGGAACAACACTGTTAAACTCAGTTACCCTGACTAATTGTTCCTGTCACTCTAAGTAACGACTGGTGTTACTATGAAAATGAATGAAGTTTACCCAAGATACAAATGTGGTCTCATAATCAGTGTGTTACATTGACGCATTGTAACTGTTAATTTAATGAACAAATGATGTTACTCTAAGTGATTAATGGTGTTATTGTGATAATGATGGTTAAACAATGTTATTATCATCAATTACTCTGACGCATTACATATGGTTCTTTAAAGAACGAATGTTGTTACTTTGGTAATGAATGGTTCTAATCCAAGTTATCCTCAGTTACTTTGGTAATGAATGGTTTAAACAACGCTGTTGTGCTCAGTTACTTTCATGCATTATGTCTGTTACTGTAACTAACAAACGGTGTTACTC
The DNA here is from genome assembly GCA_958450325.1 of Agrostemma githago. NCBI lineage: Eukaryota > Viridiplantae > Streptophyta > Magnoliopsida > Caryophyllales > Caryophyllaceae > Agrostemma > Agrostemma githago. The sequence goes on along the minus strand of OY288247.1, from coordinate 70,426,974 downwards.
CAATAGACCTGAGATGTTACTCTAACCAAATACACATGTATTAAATAAATATAGAGTTAATTGCAACGTTGCACAACGCTATGTGTAAAAAAATGTGTACAAAATCATTTATTCTTGTAAACCAAAAAAAAAATTCTTAGAATGACCAAAAACACAACTATTCTCAAAACACTTGTTCCTCCTCCTCATTTTCCTCAGTGTCTTCTTCAGTTTCCTCTTCTTCTTCGTCTTCATCTACTTCACCCTCCTCATCCTCATCATTGGGTGGTTTTCGGCTTTCTAGAAAGTGTGACCGTCTTTTCCTTGCTCGATAACATCCGCTTTCCGCTGCCCTTTGCCTTAGAAATCTTTGGAGGGAGTATCGTGATATTGCTAGAGGTCATAAACCCAAGCATATTTTCCAGTTCCTGTGTTTTGCCAATATTCCCCCCAGAAACCGGCAGTCTCTGCAACCTGAACTCCCGAATTAATCTGCACTAGCTTTCCACATCTGCCTTGTCTCCTGCCCTTAGAAGTTCCATTGTCTCATGGATTTCCGACCACAATTTCGACATCTCTATTTGTTTTCCGTCGATGATGTCAATGTTTTCGCTGTCTAATCCTTCATCACCGATACGAGCAATGCGAACAACCTCTTTTGTCCACCTATTGGTTACCATGTTTTCGGGTATAGTGGTGAGCCATTTTGATGAATATATCCAGATTACGTGTCTACACAGTATTCCTCATAAATTAAACAACTGACATGTGTAGCTGGATTCAGACGTACCTGGACAGATGATGACATATTAATGTGACACTGCTACGGCAAAATAATATGTCAAAAACAATATAATATCCATTGATTCAATCAGTAGAGACAGCAGTTACAATGGAGCTAATGGTGTGCAAAATGTAATGGAGTTCAAAATGAGTTACTTTTAAGAATAAGTGATGTTATTTTAAGGGATGATCGGTGTTGCTTTTCAGAAAGCATTCACAACGCATTATAAATGCTATCCTCAGTTACTCTAACGCATTATATATGTTATTGTAAGGAACGACTGGTGTTACTTTATTAAATAACGTAGCTAACATAAGAAAGGATGGTCTTAACCTAAGAAATAATGGTAAACAACGCTGCTATCATCTGAACAAAATGTCAGTGCATGAGTGAGTTTAAGCAGTACCTGATATATACTGGACCGTAAACTCTTTATTTCGTGTAGCATCCCTCACCAATGTCTCCTCAATCCCGTCCTTCTCAAGGAAGCCCCTCACGCTACAAGTATCCACAGAAAATTTCACCTCCTCCTGGAATTCTTCAAATGCGGCATGGGTGTAAAGAAATTCTTCAAATGCTACAAGTATCCAATTTTTTTCGAATCGTTTGAAGAAATTGTTCTCACTTTCCGACCTTTGCGTTGTTCGCATTAAGCTGTCCATCTTTAAATCCTTGCAATGTGCCATCACCCACTGCCTCCTAATGGAGAATGTAGATGAAAACCACTCCACATCACCCCCATAGTACTCCTCCATTATGTCACGCCATTCCGCGTCGAACTCATCTCTATCAATCTCCATATCCCATATTATAGCATTCAATCTCTTCTAAAAATCCTGGTAGTCACTCCGCGTTGCACCGTATTTGGTAGGAACCTTGTTCAAGATATGTCACATACAGAAACGGTGTCGCGCCGTCTTAAACATTTTCCTTACGGCTGGTATAATACCCGGATCCTAGTAGGTAATAATATACCCCGGCTCCTTGCCTCCCATTGCAGTCAGAAATCTCTCAAACACCCAGACGAACGATTCATAATCCTCGTGCGCTATCAGAGCACCAGCAAAAGTTACCGATCGTGTGTAATGATCAACGCCGGTGAACGGCGTGAATATCATCTTATATTTGTTCGTCACGTATGTTGGGTCGAACGAAACTGCATCTCCAAATAATTGGTAGTTTCGCCGCGCCTCACCGTCAGCCCGGAAAACCTTGCTCACACTCCCATCTTCATCCAGCTCGTAGTCAAAATAGAAACCCTTCCTAGTTTTAGCCATGTCTTTGAAACAATCGATGAATAGGTGACCGTCCCTCTCATGTAGGAAGCACTTTATATCTCTTCCCCAGTTTTTGAAGTCAACCAAGCTCGCACCCACGTTTGCGAATCCCTCTACCTGCTCCTTGCACATGTTGTATGTCCGCGTTGCGCCAATCTTCAGCTGAAAATAAGAATCAAGAACTACTGAATTACATGCCCAACAAAAAAAAATTATCACCCAGTGTTACCATTTGTAGAACATTTATGTATGTTATTGTAGACTATTCGTGTTACACTTATGTTGGAATAGTGTTACTGTAAAGATATGAAGGTGTTACCGTGGCAAATTTAAATCTTCTATTCAGCATTCTATTTTGATACAAGAATTAAATGACCTGCATAATATACCTACTTAAACATCGCAAATATGTTACTCTTTTTTTTATAAAGTGTGTTACTCCAACGTATTCAGCAGGCAATTAATCTATGGACAATCTAACATTAATACACTCAGTTGTGTTACTCTTATCCTTAAGTACTGTTACTCTAGAGAAACGATGGTGTTACTTTAAAAAAAGTAATTAGATTATGCACACATTGGTCTAATCCAGCTGTTACTACCCCTAAAAAATGGTGTTACACCTACCTTACACACATGTTATTCTATAAAAAAATTGTGTTGTTGCATACCCGTGAATTATTCAAGATCATTTGCTTGTGGTACTTTGTCAGGTTTCTCGACAGCTTTTGAAATTCTCTGTCTTTTGGTGAGATCAGTTCGTGGTTGTGGCCATTGTGGAATCTATCAATCCTGAGAATGTCGCCTTTATTGAACAACCTAATCCTTGCCTTGCAACCGCAACGACGGACTTTCGTCTTCTTTTTAAGCGCGTCCACAACAACTCCTTCCCCAGCTGCATCGTTAACAACTTTCACAGCCGCAGCTGTATCGTTAACAACTTTAACAGAATTCGTAAAACCATGTCTGTTGCAGACTAGGACCTTTGACTTTATCTCACCACCGTACCATCACTTTGTGGTATACTTTCTCACATCAAATCGGCAAGCCAGCGTGTATATTTTATAAAATTCCACCGCCTCATCAATTGTTCCGAATACTTGGTTCATGTACGGAGTGAATGTCTCACCCACATCTCTGCACCATTCCTGTGCATTCGGTTCTTTGCCAATGCTAGCTGCAAAACATTAAACAACGTTACGCCCATGGGACATATGTGTTACTTCAACTCATAAGTTGAGTTACTTTAACTCTTAAAGCAAGTTACGTCAATATCAGCGCCAAAAACCTTTATCAGTGTTACGTGTTTGTGTTACTCTAATTAGAATTAGGTATTACTGTAACATAGAACGTATGTTACTTCAATGTCGTGTCTGCTTCAATAGAAAATAAAACAATAATATCAGTGAAGCTTAAGATAAACCTGGAATCTATACTAACATGAGAACAATGAACTATTGCTATTAATCTATGATTAATCAAATGAATAAAATTTCACCTTTTCCAGTGTTGTCTTGTGCATTCGCATCTTTGCCAATATTACCTGCACAAAATTAAACAACGTTACGCCCATGCAACCAATGTGTTACTTCAACTCTTAAGTTGTGTTACTCTAACTAGTACAGTACGTTACTCTAACATCATCATCAAAAACTTTTTCTCAACGTTCCGTGTGTGTTACTCTAATTGCAATTAAGTGTTACTGTAACTTAGAACGTATTTTACTTCAACGTCGTGTCTGCGTTAATAGAAAACAAAACAATAGTATCAGTGGAGATCATGGAAAAACTAAATAACAAACATAAAACTCTGGAATCTATACTAACGAGAGACCAATTAACCATTGATATGAATATATGACGAATGAAATAACCATGAAAGCAATATCAACATGAAAATTGACGTAAAAAAAGAACACAAATTGACGCACGGCGTATCCATGAATAAAAATTGAAGCAAAACGTGAAAGAAATAGCGAAACTCACCATTGTTATACTCGATCAATTGCTTATCAACAGTTGATGAAGATGTCGCGCTCATTGAATTCATAGTAACGGGATTTCGAGCACATATTTGATTGAATGAATGATTGAACGTGATGATGGAAACATTTTTTTTTCTTGTTTTGATGAATGTGGTAACGTGAATGAGGAATGAACGTGATTATGGGAGTTATTGTTTTCTAAAATGGGAGTTATTTTAGGATGCTAAATCTTTTTTTTTTCTTTTTTTTTTAATGCAAATATTAGGATGCATCTTGTCTATCCATACTCATCCCATCCATTGGATGGGATGATGACTTATGGACTCATATATAGAGAAGGACTCATATATATATATATATATATATATATATATATATATATATATATATATATATATATATATAGGTAGGTTCAAATAAGGGCAACATGTTTTAGTAAGTGTATATTAAAGTTACAGATAACATACGATAAAGTGCAACTTTATCACTCATCTCGTGTAACTTTAAGCATTTTTTGTGTAACTTTAACACTTGACCTTATGCCCTTAAAATAGTTGTTGCCCTTATTTGAACCTACCTCTATATATATTATAACTTGGCCTTTAAAAGTCACTATTGAAATACAAATGACCCTCATATTAAATTGAGGCATTGTATTTGGTGTGGAGTTTGTTCCATACGAATATGGAACCATTTTATTCTAGGACCCAAAAGGCCAAAAAAACGTAAATAAAAACCTTCAACGAACATCCATCATTTTTAGCTGTTTTCAATAGTAGTGAAAGTTTTTCTATATCTCGAATATTTTTTTACGAAAACTTTTCGACGAAAACACGACATAAAATAGAGTATAGAACTGTTTCGACTGATTCTGACATATCTCAAAAGGATAATGTATGTAACATGGCTTTTAAAAGTCACCAGTGAAATCCAAATGACCCTCATATTAAACTGAGGCGTTGTATTTCGTGTGAAGTTTGTTCCACACGAATATGGATCACTTTTATTACGGGACCCAAAAGGCCTAAAAAACGCAAGTAAAAACCTTCAAAAATCGTTGTTTTTAGCTATTTTTTATACCGGCGAAAGTTGTTATAAATCGCGAATATATTTTGACAAAAACATGTCGACAGGAATAGAATGTCGCCTAATACTTTGTAATGATTATTAGAACCCTCTGACTCAATATAAATTTAAGTATATAACTTGTTTCGAGTGATTCCGACACTACGTCAAAGTCAATATTATGGCTTGTAAAAGTCTTCATTGAAATCCAAATGACCCTCAAATTACACCGAGACTTTATATTTGCTGTAGACTTGGCTCAGCGCAAATATGGATTTATTTTATTCTAGGAGTAGTGAAAATGCCAAAAAAACGTGGACAATAACTTTGAACATCCGTCGTTTCTAGCTATTTTCAATAGCGGTGAAAGTTTTTCTAAATCTCGAATATTTTTTTACGAAAACTTTTCAAAAGGAATAGAATGCCTAATAATGATTATTAGAAAACTCTTACACGATATAAAATGGAGTATAGAACTATATCGACTGATTCCGACACATCTAAAAAGAATATATATATATATATATATATATATATATATATATAACATAGCTTTTAAAAGACTCCGTAGAAATCTAAATGACCCTCATATTAAACTAAGGCATTCTATTTAGTGTTGACTTTGTTTCACGCGAATATGGATCCATTTTATTCTGGGACCTAAAAGAAAAAAAAACGTACATAAAAACCTTCAAAATCAGTAATTTTTAGCTATTTTCGATAGCGGCGAAAGTTGTCATAAATCGCGAACATATTTTGACAAAAACATGTCGACCGGAATAGAATGCTGCCTAATACTCCAAAATGATTATTATAACACTGTGACACTATATAAAATGGAGTATAGAACTTGTTTCGAGTGATTCTGACACTTCTTAAAAAGTCAATATCATGGTTCTTTAAAGTCTCCAATGAAATCCAAATGACCCACATATTACACCGAGGCATTGTAATTTGGTGTAGAGTTCGCTTAACAATGGATTTATTTTATTCTTGGACCCAATAGGCCAAAAAAAATGTGGATAATAATCTTCAACATCCGACGTTTTTAGCTATTTTGATAAAGGTGAAAGTTGTTCTAAATCTCGAATATTTTTTTTAACCAAAACTTTTCGACGGGAATAGAATGCCTAATAATGATTATTAGAACACTTTGACACGAGATAAAATGGAATATAGAACTGTTTCGACTTATTCTGACATATCTAAAAAAGATAGTGTATGGAACATGGCTTTTAAAAGTCACCATTGAAATACAAATGACCCTAATATTAAACAGATGCATTGTATTTGGTGTGGAGTTTGTTCCACATGAATAAGGATCCATTTTATTCCGGGACCCAAAAGGCAAAAAAATGTAAATAAAAACCTTCAAAATCCGTAGTTTTTAGCTATTTTCGATAGTGGCAAAAGTTGTTATAAATCACGAACATATTTTGACAAAAACATGTCGACAGGAATAGAATGTCGCCTAATACTCCGTAATAATTACTAGAACCCTCTGACACGATATAAAATTAAGTATAAAACTTGTTTCGAGTGATTCTGATACTTCTTAAAAGTCAATATTATGGCTTTTAAAAGTCTGCATTGAAATCCAAATGACACTCATTTTACACCGAGGCATTATATTAGATGTAGAGTTTGCTCAACGCAAATATGAATTTATTTTATTCTAGGACCCAAAAGACCAAAAAGACGTGGATAATAACCTTCAACATCCATTTTAATATTCAATGTTTTTGATTTGATAAAAGTACTGTGTTTTTCTATAAAATGTGTCTAAGTCGTATTTTCCTCTTATGTTAGGCCAATTTTTTTTTGGGAAAAAACTCGTAAAAATGGGGAAATACGGGAAAACCAGACGAAAAGAAATCATTTATTTTTTTAAACATCTAATTATAACAAAATCAAGATTACTAATCAATATATATATATAAAGAAGGAACTTTTCGAGCAATATGATTGGTCTGTTGCATCGAAACTCAATTTAGGAAAGTATCATTAATAATAATAAAAAATCAAGTAGAGAATCTTTTAGTTATTACAATCAATATATTTAATATATTATTAATGTGATGTTTTATAAATTTTCATCTAAAAATCTTTAAATTTCATTTAAAGACAAGTTATCGTAAATAAAATTATAAAAATGAATTAATTAGATTCGTGGTAAAAAATGCTTTCATTAGAGTATAAATTTCATATTATTTATTTCGTATTATTTGCTCGAAAAAGTGATGAATTTGTTACATATAAAGATATTAAAGTTATCCCACATCGACAAATTATAATAAGGTGATGAAATTCTATATTATAAATAATACAGTAGTAATCACACATCAACAAACTATAATAAGATGATGAAATTCTATATTATAAATAATAGTAATCATCTATCCTTAGATATCCACCAAAAATCTTTTGAGTCATAAAGAACTCTTAAGATTATAACCTTAAGTAATTATCCCACATCGAAAAATTATGATGGGGTTATGGAATTCTATAACATAAATAAGAGTAATCATTGTTTTTGAATATCGACAAAAAAACTTTTGATTCTTTAAAAAACTCTTAATAAGCCTACAAACTTAATATTGCCCCACATTGAAACAATTAAAATATATAAGATGATGACTCTATATTATAAATAAGAGTAGTCATGTGTTCTTTTGGGTCTTAAGGAGCTCTTAAAACAGTAAATTATCCTACATCAAACAAATTATGATAATGGAATTCTGTATTATAAATAAGACTAACATTCGTTCTTAAATATCAATAATAAAACCTTTTGAGTCTTAGAAAATATCTTAATAAGACTACAGACTGAAATAACATAATCTCACATCGATTAATTATAACAAGCTAATGAAACTCTATATTATATAAATAAGAAATAAGAGTAATCAATTCTATAATAAGACGATATGATGAAATTTTATTATACAAATAAAAGAAATCATTCCTCCAAATTCTATATTGTAAATAAGTTTAATTTTTTGTCCCTAAATATGACTAATCATTCGTTATTAGATATCTTCCAAAACTCAGTTGAGTCTTAAAACCTCTTAAGACTATAAACTCAAGTAATGACGATGCACAAAAGTTCTCAAGACTATATCTGAACTTAAATCAAAATTATTCATTCTATATCGAAAAATTATGTAGTGACGGAATTTGATATTATAAATAAGATTAATCATTCATTCTTAGATTAAAAAAAATAAAAAACAATTAGACTTACAAAGATTATCTCACATCGAAAAATTATAATACGGTGATCAAATTTTATTATATAAATAATAGCCAATTCTTAAGTTGTTAGATATAAAAAAAATAAACTCTTTTATAAATTTAAGTAAAATTATCCCACATCGAGAAATTATAATAAGATGATAGAATTCTACTATATAAATACGGAGTAAAAGCAATCATTCGTCTCTAGATATCGAGAAATATTTTGAGTCCTACAAGAACTTTTTAGGACTATAAACTTAAATAAATTATCCTACATCGAAAAATTATGATGAGCTAATAACATTCAACATCATTAATAAGAAAAATTATTCGTTTTTAGATATTAATAAGAAAAAATATTCGTTTGTAGATATTAATAAGAAAAAATATTCGTTTTTAGATATTAATAAAGAAAAAATATTCGTTTTTAGATATTAATAAAAAAATCTTTTGAATCTTATAATACCTCTCTTAAAGCTATAAATTGAAGTAAAAATTATCCCACATCGAAATATTACAAAAAAGTGATGAAATTTTATTATATAAATAAAATTAATCATCGTCTTTATTAGATATCAAACATAAATATTTCGAGTCCTAAAAAGAGTTAAACCATTGTTTTTAGCTAATCATTTGTCTAAAAGTATACTCCGAAATAAGGTGATCGAATTCTATTATATAAATAAGAGTAATCGTTCGTTCTTAATAACTTAGATGGAAAAACAAAATCTTTTGGATCTTTAAAAAAAATTCTTAAGACCATAAACTTAATTAAGTAAATACATCCCACACTTTTGAGTCTTAATTAAGAGATATAAGCTTGAGTAAAATTTCTCACATCTAAAAATTATTAGTACAAAGTCATGAATTTCATAGATACATACCAAACCTCTTTTGAGTTTTAGAAAATCTCTTAGGACTACTATTAACGTGTGTGAAATTCTACGTCATCAATAAGAGAAATTATTCGTTATTAGATATTAATAAAAAAATCTTTTGAGTCTTATAATAGCTCTTAAGGTTATAGATTGAATTAAAATTATCCCACATCGGAAAATTGCATTAAGGTGATGAAATTGTATTATATAAATAAAAGTAATCATCGTCTTTAGATATCAATCAGAAATTTTTTGAGTCTTAAAAAGAGTTCTTAAAACCATAAATTTAAGTATAATTATCGCACATCGAAAAATTATGATGAGTTGACGAAATTTTATACTATATCATAAATAAGAGAAATAATTCGTTTTAGATATTAACCAGAAAAATCATTTGAGTCTTCTAACAACTCTTTAAGACTATAAATTGAATAGTAAAATTATACCACATCGAGAAATTATAATAAGACACTAAAATTCTATTATATAAATAAAAGTCTGTCAACCATTAGTTTCACAAATTTATGCAATCTTCTAACTTGATGTCATTATCATTTTCACTAAAAATAGGCCCGTGCATCGCACGGGCTTTCCAACTAATTTTAATAAAAAGATGATTGAAAATGAGTAAGGTTGATATATTAAAAATGAATTGAGAAAGTTGTGGGTCCTATGATGGAGAGGTTGATGGAGAAAAAAAGTATCCATTGTAATTGAAGATTTTTTTGTGGAGAAAAAAAGATGGAGAATAGGGATGGAGAAAAAATTGTCCATGGTAAAAACATGCTCTAAGAAGGGCCTCCCTTGCCATCTATTTGATCATGTTCATTTCGGTCTAGTCTTTGCATCTGTCCTTCTCCCACTTCAACTATCAACTATGTAAATCAGCTTATGACCTCTTGTATAGGCTAGGACCTGTTGTTTAGCTATGTAAACTAATACTCAGTATATATTTGGATTAATGGAAGAATTCAAGTCAGGATTCAGAAATATTAACAGAGTGGAATATATAATTGAACAACTATTGGAGATATAATTGTATTTGCCTCATTCATGAGGTACACGACTATTATTATCATATGGAGAATGCGGAAGGAAATCAATAAAAAGGAATAAGAACAAAATCAAGATAATAATAAGTGCAAACTGTACATGTATGATATTTTACAAAGTATACTCGAAAACCAGGTGGCTAATAAGGTATAATGTCACCCTTAAATGGAAATTCTTCAATCTATTACCATAATCTCATCCCCCTACACTCTTTCCTATAACAGCTTCTGATGTATAAAGTTTATTACTTCATCATATGATTATTATATGAATGTAGACAACAAAAGGACATCATACTAAAACAACAGTAACAACATAAACAAAAAAAAGAAACAGAAGAAACATATAAAAAGGAATCATGTCAGTAGTTTGGACAACGCTGAAGAGATCACTGCATTGCAAGTCAACCACATCAGAAGTCCACGATCCAAAACCCGTTCGGACCCGTAAAAGCTGCTGCGACCCAGAGTTTAGCCCCCCGCCGACATCATCGGTCATGCAAGATGTGGTTGATCATGGGAAAACAAGGTCGAAGGGAAATCCAAGAATGTGCAGTCCACTGTCAATAAGAAGCAGTGATTTGATCAACCCAGTTACACATAATGTTACGATGACGGGTTCTGGGCTTAGGATCACAAGAAGTCGTAGTGTTGGTGGGTCTCCTTATTTTGGATCCACTGGTTCACCTTCCCCTAGGCTCTTAAGGTTCGGTAGCAGTGTGTCTCTGGCTGATTCAGCATTGGAACCGGGTTCTGGCCCAACCGTTGCTCAGAATGACTGTGATGGTGGTGGTGGCTGTAGGGTGAATTATTGCAACAAATGTGGGGAGTCATTGGTCAGGCAGGATGGTGAAGCACATCTTCTGTCAAAGCATGCAGGTCAGATTTTTAAAATTTTCTTGCCAGTTCTTTTTTTTCTTTTAACGAATCGCGCACTTATTCGCATTACAATATAGAGGAGGGGATTTGAACGTGTGACCTTTACCTAATCTTAAGTTCTTAACCACTAGACTAAGACATTGTCGGTTCCAATTTGTTGTTATGAAGTCAACCTTACGTTGGCTTTTCAATTCAGTATAATTCACTATTAGGTAAGATCACAAATTTTAATCAATGCATATTGTTAACAGGTTAAGCATTACGACATTCATGTTAGTCTGATCACATAATTCACAATCTTCCAGTGCAAGTGTGTAAGGTTTCGTTGTTGTTTAATCCGAACATTTAGCGACATACACTAAAGAACAAGAGTTAGTTAGGTGGTTAAAGTGTTTTTTGAACTCGGTAAGGTTGAGGGTGCAATTTTTACCGTGATTGTATGTGCTCGTTTGAACAAAGATGCAAGGGCACAAACAAAGTTGAGGGTCTTATCACACTTTGGCCAAAAGCCATTGTACCAAAAAAAATGTAGGCCCTTTTTAATAAAAAGAAAGGGTCAATTAATTTGACAAAAAAAATCAAGCAGTTGATTGAAACCTTGAAATATGTTGGTCAGTGACAGAGATTCAAGAAGGAGACTCAACCAGGAAGATCATAGAGATGATCTTCATGACAGGATGGACAACAACAACAAACAGAGTAGGCATACAAAGGATCTTGAAGGTACACAACCCAGAAACAAAGTTAGCCCATTTCGAAGAGTATCGAGAAATGGTTAAAATCAGAGCACACAGAGCAAAACATTCGAAGAAACATCCTCGTTGCTTAGCAGATGGTAATGAACTTCTTAGATTCTATGGCACAACCTTAGCCTGTTCCTTAGGCCAAAACAGAACTTCTAACCTTTGTAACCTGGAAACATGTAATGTTTGTTGTGTACTGAGAAACGGGTTTTCTGCCTTCAAAGAGTTGGAGCAAAGTGTGCTAGGTGTATTTACGACTTCGGCTAGTGAGACAGCGTATAGAAGCATTGAGATAGATGGTGTTGGAGGCATGTCGTCATCATCAAATTGTCAGACGGGTTTTCAGAAGGCTTTGATTTTGTGCAGGGTGATTGCTGGGAGAGTTCATAAGCCAGTGGTAGATGGTTCATCAATGGATTTTAGTGGTGGTAGCAGAAGATCAGGGTTTGATTCATTTGCTGGAAAAATGGGATCAGATAGTTGTCATATTGAGGAGTTGTATGTTTTAAAGGCTGCAGCTTTACTCCCTTGTTTTGTCATACTTTGTCAACCATGAAAACGTACTTGACTACACTATACAATCATATACTCCACACATAATTACTTGAATACAGTATGCCAAGTTACTAACATTATGTCAAACCATTTGCTCCATCACCTTGATTTTCTCATTTGTGTTTATAACACTTCTTTTCCAATATTATTCTTTACCAAAAATAAAAGTAACAAAAGTAGGGAAAATGAAAGAAAAAATAAACTTATTGTAACACAAATAACATCAAAAAAATGGATCAAAATGAGTTTAAGATTATATTATTCACAACCACACGTTTCATGAAACTACTACGGAGTATTAGCTATACTATTAACAAGCTACTTCACCTTGGATACCATTGATGCAGTTAGAAAGCTCTAGACTAGAGGAAAATATCTAGATATTCATTTGATGATGATTGTGTGTGTTACAATGATATTACGCATACATGTCATGTATTTATACTAATGACTCATAACAACCTAGAGAGTTTGTTACAACAACTTTAGCTAAGAACCATCTTGATGGCTTCAATACTCTTCTCTCAAGCTGGAATATCAATGTAAAAAATAACAAAGAAAAACAATGACAATCATACTAAGGCTCCCCTCTCAAATTGGAGTAGTAGTAATGAACTTCATCCCTAACATATCAGCGATGTAACTGTGTTGCTGTATGCCTAATGGCCCTTTGTCATAATGTCTGCCAGTTGCCTGTTTGAACTGATGTGTGAAGTGAATAGAAACCTCTCCTGAACTTTGTCTCTGACATAATGGAAGTCCAAATCCAAATGCTTTGTCCTCTCATGGAAGACAGGATTCTGAGCTATGTGCTAAGCAGCCTTATTGTCACAAACAAGTTCAATTGGCACTTGAATGTGTAATCCTAAATCTTCCAATAATCTGCTTGTCCAAACAAGCTCACTAGCAGTATAAGACATACTCCTATACTCAGCCTCCGTGGAGGTTTTACTCACCATTTTCTATATCTTGGTCTTCCAACTGATTAGTGATTTCCTTAGGAAAACATAGTAGCCACTTAAGGACCTGCAGCTAAAAATACACTTTCCCCAATCTGCATCACTATACCCTTTCATGATTGAAGTGTTTCTTGCTGGATAAAATAAACCAACATTAATAATGGTTTGCATGAGGTACTTTACCACATGTACTGCAACCTGCAGATGTGGTTCCCTTGGTGCTGTCATAAACTAACTCAAATGTTGTATAACGTAAGAAACATTTGGCCTGTTGAGATTGTGATAGAGCAATCGTCCAACCAATCTTCTGTAGATTTTTGGGTCTGATAACAAGTCCCCTTTGTCTATGCTTAACTTTAGGCCTTTTGGCAGAGGAACATTTACTGGAGTACAGTCTTCCATATTAAGATCTTTGATAATTTCTAGGTAGTACTTTCTCTAATAAATAGTAATGCCCGACTCATTCCTGGCTACTTCAAGACCCAAGAAGTATCTCTTCATTCCAAGATCCTTGATGGTGAAAGTCTTATCCAGGCTATCTTTAACTTTCTGGATTTCAATCTGACTATCACCAGTCAATAGTATATATAATCAATATAAACTAATACTACTATGAAAGTCTGTGTTGCTAGATGTCTCTTAGTAAACAGAGAATAATCTTGTTTGGACTGAACAAACCCTAAGCTAACTAGATGCTTAGTAAGCTTTATGTTCCATTATTGCCTAGAGGCTTGTTTCAGGCCATACAATGACCTATGTAGTTTATAAACTTGACCATTGTTAAGAACCTAATACCCCTAAGGTGGTACCATGTAGACCTCTTCTTCCAAGAACCCATGCAAAAAAAAGCATTATTTACATCTAATTGAAACAATGACCAATTATTTGTTGTTGCCAATGCAATTAAGGCTCTTACAATGGTAAGCTTGACAACTAGTGAAAAGGTGTATTTATAATCCTTGTCTTTTATCTGATTATAACCTTTTGTTACCAACCTAGCTTTCAACCATTCAACTGTCCCATCTGATCTGTGTTTGATTTCGAGCACCCATTTACATCCTATTGCTTTCTTCCCTGTAGGTAGAGCAGTCATGACCCCGATTTTATTTGCCTCAAGGGCTGTCAGCTCATTCATGGCATGTACACACCTTTGGCCATGCACAGCCCGAGTATAATCCACATGCTCAAATTCTTGGAAAACATTGTTCAAAGAAGCTAAATATACAGCCCCAAACATTAGCAACTCAGTGAGAACACTAGCTTGCAGAGCAGACACTACAACAAATCCCTCACTTTTTTGACACTTCATTGTTGACGCTTTTAGAAGCGTACACACTCTTGTATACCTCATATCCACTTTAGACACCTTTATATGTCAAGATTCATCAAAATATAATTTTACAATTAATTATAATTTTATTTAATTATTATTATATACTAACAAAATTTATCCAACTGGAAAAAAAATATTACCTAAATGCTCCCTTCAATTTAGGCGCCTAAATGAAAATATTGATATAGTTTACCGCTCTCTCATTGTATATCCCGTGTGACCCTCCTACTTCCCCCCTTTTTCGAAAGAATTTACTAGTACCCAGGTTTATTACTGTATCTACTCTTCATCCAACCAGTATCCACAGAGTAATTCAAATCTCCTCTCTAGTTCTCTTAATTAACCCCTAAATTCATCTATTGCTGAATTCATCTTAATTCCACTAATAATTCAACCTTAAATTCATCTCATTTCCTCTTCTATATTCCAAGTTCAGATTAATATCTACCAAGCAATTAGGTTTCATCCGTCGTTTCGAATCATAGTTCACGTGTGGGATTACTGCTGATTTGAATCGTAATTCACTGTTCTTAGGTATGTCGTTCAATTTCGTTCTATGTCGTTCAATTTCGTTGCATATATGTCGTTGTTTCCTCTAATATGTCGTTGTTTCCTCTAATATGTCGTTCAATTTGTGTTATTTGAGATTTTTGTTTGTATTTTGTTCAACCTCAGGACGAAATAAATTCATATGTTTTAATCAATCTCAGGACGAAATTCAACCTCAGGACGCAGTAAACATATTTCAACCTCTTCATCGAACCAGTGCTGGATTGTTTGTTCGTCGAATCCAACCTATATGCGTATTTTGTTCAATTTCGTATCAGGTATTGCGGTTTATTGTTGTTTTGAATCGTAATTGAATTTCGTCCAATCCAGCATATGTTTGTATTTCGTTCAATTTCGTTTTAGGTATTGCGGATTATTGCTGTATCGTAATTCACTGTTCTTTTTTTGTTCAATCGTAATTCATTTTCGTCCAATCCAGCATATTTGTGTATTCCGTTCAATTTCGTCTCAGGTCTTGCTAATTATTGTTGTATCCTAATTCACTATTCCTTTTTTGTTCAATCATAATTCATTTTCGTCCAATCCACCATATTTGTGTATTTTGTTCAATTTCGTCTTAGGTATTGCGGATTATTGCTGTATCGTAATTCCCTGTTCTTTTTTGTTCAATCGTAATTCATTTTCGTCCAATCGAACATATGTGTGTATTTCGTTCAATTTCGTCTTAGGTATTGCGTGTTGTTGTTGTATCATAATTCACTGTTCCTTTTTTGGTTCAATCGTAGTTCAATTTCGTCCAACCCAACCTATATGCTTATTTCGTTCAATTTCGTCTTAGGTATTGCGGATTATTACTATTTTGAATCGTAATTCACTTAGGTATGTCGTTCAATTGAGATTCTTCTCTGGTAATTCACTTACTGTTTTGATTCGTCTTAGGTAATTCACTGTTTTGTTGACTAAATTCTTCTCCTTTCCTCTTAGGTATGTCGTTCAATTTGTGTTATTTGAGATTTTTTTTGCTCAATCGTAATTCAATTTCGTCCAATCCATCCTATATATATGTGAATTTCGTTCAATTTCCTCTTAGGTGTTGTCTATATTGCTGTTTCGAATCGTAATTCACTATTCTATTTTTTGTCCAATTTGTATTTTGTCCAATCGTAATTCAATTTGTATGTCGTTCAATTTTGGTGTTAAGTTAGAATGCTTTTTTGTCAAATATTTATGGTGCTCGATTTTGTATTTTGAAGGCTGATTCGGTTTGTTTACATTTTCCTTTTATGTTTTCGCCGATTTATCAAAGATCGTGGTTTTTGACGGGAAACAAGATCAACATACGTAAGGTGCTCTAATTGACCAGGTAATTCAATTTCTCTTTAAGATTATGAATATGATTATTTACATACGGTTTGATGGTATATTATTTCCTATGAACGTTTTGTTCGGTATGGCTACTATTTATCGTAATTTCATTTACTGAAATTTTTATGTTTTTGCTGTTGTAATATAATGTTTATGTGATTCAATGTTTTATGTTTTTATCCTATGAAACATGACGTACATACTAATGTTCTTCATATAATGTTATATATAGTTGTACACAATGCATATTAACAATAAACTGGTTTCGTTCAATTTGATATTCATTTTTTTTAAAATTGAATTAATAATTTTAATATTTTTCTGTCTTTGGCATAATATTTTGTGTAGACATGGATACGAGTTGGATTAGATTGCCCAATGATCATTCTAATCACATAGATGGATGTTCAAAGTTTCTTGAGTTAGCTAAGGAAAGTCTTGTAGAAGGAAAAACAAAGTGTCCCTGCAAGAGTTGCAAACTACGTTATTGGTTATCGCTTCATGAAGTTCATGAACATATTTTATATAAAGGCTTTTATCAAAACTATACTAAATGGATTTGGCATGAAAAAGTGGATGTTCTTAATCATTTACATGAAGTTGGTGGAGAGGAATGTAGTGGAAGTCCTTTTGTAGGTCGTGATGATATGAAAGGTTTACTAAATGATACATATATGGTCAATATTCCCCACTCTTCTAGAGAGACTCATGATGAAGAGCTCCCTTATGAAGCACCTGATGGTGTGGATATGAATGTAAATCATGCTGATGATTTTGAGGATTAATATATTTTTGGCAACCAACAATTTGATGGGTATGACAATGATTCTGACAATGAAACAAATCATCCATCCACAGAGGAAGAGCTAAATTATAAACGACTATTTGAGTCCGCAACAGAAGCACTATATAATGGATGTCAAACATTCTCAAAATTATCTTTTCTACTACACTTATTTCATATCAAATGTATGTTTCATTGGTCTAATGAGTCATTCAATAAGTTACTTGAACTAATACTCGAAGCATTTCCACAAATTATAGATTTTCCTTCATCGTATTATGAGGGTAGGAAGATAATTAATAATTTAGGCCTCGGGTATGAAAAGATACATGCTTGTCCAAACAAATTATATGTTGTATTGGGGGAACTTTGAACAAAAAGAAGAGTGTCATGTCTGTCATACATCAAGATGGAAAAAACCCACTAGTGAACCTGTTACTAATGCAAAAAGTAAGAAGGGTGAAGCTGCTAAGGTAATGAGATATTTCCCTCTTATCCCTAGACTAAAGTGGATATATAGGTCATCTAAAATGGCAGAAGACATGCGATGGCATTCTAAAGAGCGTATAAAAGATGGTAAGATTAGACATCCTTCTGATGCTTTAGCTTGGGAACAATTTGATTTACGTTACCCTAAATTTGCATCTGATCCTCGTAGTGTGAGATTAGCCTTGGCCAGTGATGGGTTTAACCCTATCGTTTGATGAATACCACTTATAGCACATGGCCCGTTATATTGATACCCTACAATTTAGCTCCAGGGTTGTGCATGAAACAATCATCGTTTATATTGTCATGCATCATTCCTGGAAAATCAAGCCCTGGTATTGACATTGATGTTTACTTGCAACCTTTACTTCATGAGTTGAAATTGTTATGGGAAGGGGTAGATGCATTTGATGCTTACGAGGGAAGGAACTTTAAACTTCAAGCAGCTTTACATAGTACCATAAATGATTTTCCTGCGTATGCGATGTTGTCTGGATGGAGTAATATGGGCTATGATGCTTGCCCTCATTGTACTTATTCAACAAATTCAGGTAGATTTGGGGGTAAGATTTGTTATGTTGGTCATAGAAAATGGCTACCCCATGACCATGTCTATCATTCTCAAGGCAATTTGTTCGACGGAACATTAGAGTTTGGTAATGCTCCCGTTACTGCGACTGGTTTTGATGTGTTGAAGCAACAAGACGGGATTGGATATGTTTATGGGAAAACTAATACTAGACCAAAGAGAAAAAGTAGAGCAAGGGAAGTTGGTGTGTCAACTAGTTATATGAATGATGGTGTGGATGACAATGATATCAATTTATGGAATAAGAAGAGTGTATTTTTTGAATTGCCATATTGGGTGCACAATCCGCTTAGACATAATCTAGATGTTATGCACATTGAAAAAAATGTATGCGATAATATATTGGGGACGATTTTGGATATGGATAAGAGTCGAGACGACATGGCTTCTAGGATGGCTCTTGAAAAATTGGGTGTTAAACGGGATCTTTGGCTTATATGTCAACCTAATCAGGCCCCATTCATGCCCCCCGCTCCATATTCCATGACCAACATCGAGAAGGAAAGATTTTTGAAAGTCTTGCAAAAGATAAAATTTCCTGATGGTTATGGATCTAATATCTCACGATGTGTAAATCTGAAACAACGAAAACTTATTAATCTTAAAAGTCATGACAATCACATCTTGATGCAAGATATTCTTCCTGTAGCTTTGAGAGCATCTAAGGCAACTAAGGTTATTGATCTATTGGGGGACTTGTCTTCTTTCTTCAAATATTTGTGCTCTCCAACTCTCGAACATAATGAGCTAAATGTGCTGAAGTCAAAAATTGCTCTTACACTCTGTCGATTAGAAATGGAGTTTCTGCCAACTTTCTTCACAATCATGGTTCACTTACTAATTCACTTAGTTGAGGAGGCTAGATTTGGGGGGGCCTGTTCAGTATAGATGGATGTACCCGATCGAAAGGTTAACATCTACTCCTTATATTTGCAAGATTTTTTTTTTATTATACCTTAGTTTGATAATAAATTTTTTAAAGGTATTTGGCTCACCTTAAATCATATGTGAGTAATAAAGCTCAGCCTGAGGGATCAATCGCGGAAGGGTTTGTGTTGGAGGAGACAATCACGTTTTGTTCAAGATATCTTGATGGGGTGGGGGATCATGAAGTTATGAAAACAAAGCTTGATGAGAGTAATTTGTTAATTAAAAAAATGACAACCCAATTTGGACAAATCCTAGATGTTTTAAGCACAGGAAAAGCACCAAGTGAATTCTTAGACATGGCGAAAAAGATTTTACAAACGACGGTATGTACTAATCTAACTCTATGCTTTTAATTTTACCAATTTTACCGATTAATTTTACCGATTTTTTACTTAGCAAATAATTTATATTTTATGCTTTTTCTATGTAGGTATCAGATGCAAGTGGTGTTGTACCTTCTAAGTGAGAGGTTTCAATTTCCTTCCGCAATTTTTTTGGTCCCTTCAAGCGGTTGAAATTTGTGAAAGAACAAAGCTAATTGTTTAGCTTCATTAAGCAATCAGTAGACATACTATTATATTGTTATAGACGTTTCTTTTCCTTTAATTATACGAACTTGATTTGTATTTTTCTCTATTTTAGTTAACAAGGCGATGAGTTTAATTTGAGAATATATATTTTGGATTTGATTTTTGGTTATAGATTCGTGATTATTATATATTTTGGTTTCGATTTTTGGTTATATATTGTACATTGCATCGTCAACACGTGACATTTAAAATTCTTATAGACGCGATCGATGACCCGAATCAGGTTATTTAGTTCATTAGCTAGCTCTTGTCGCTTCTATCTGAGTGTCGCTATCCACTTTGTTATATTATACTATTGACGCTTTAAAATGTCTTGAACAGACAATAAGTTATATGTGTATTGACGCTTCTAAGTGTCATGACTGACAATATGTTATATTATTGACGTTTCTTAGTGTCAAGAGCTTTGCAATGTGTTATATTATTGACACCAATAAGCGTCAATAACTGACAAGATGTTATATTATTGACGCTTTAAAATGTCACGAATTAGCACAACCAAAAGAGCTGATGGCGCCCATAAAAATATGTGACGCATAAAACCGACGAGAATATTTACATATGACGCATAAAACCGTCGCCAGCACTAAGGATGAAACCTTTTTCGTTAAGGATTTTCAACGGAACAAAGCGTCAATAACGAAAGGTCGACGCAAAAAAGTGACGACGTTTGCGACATAATAAAGCGTCAGTAAATACTGACGGCGAGAATACTGACGCTTTACCCAAGCGTCGAGAAATATTTTTGCGACGCTTTTTTCCGTCGGTAAATACTTAAAAAAGCGTCAGTAAAACACGGAGTTTGTTGTAGTGGAACAGACAACTTAAAATCCTTCAGTTTTGCTGATGTTTGCCTTGTTCTATTTGATTTCCTGAGAGTAAATGTCTCTGTGGTAGTATTAGTACCATCCTCAGTATCATAATTACATTCATGATCAAGTAAATCATCATTTCTTCTAGTGGTGTCGACTAGATCCTCATTATTTGTGTCATCATTTCCAAAATCAGAATTGTCTAATGCCTGAGTGAATGATTGATAAGGAACATCTTCTGGGTTGACAAGAGGCAAATTTGTTGGCTAAATAACAGCTGGAGGGTGATTTGTTTTGTAAGGAAAAACTTATTTCTTAAAAATAACATCCACGCTAATAAAGGTGACATGTTTATCTATGTCATACAACTTGTACCCCTTCACACCAAACGGATATCCTAAAAAAATGCATTTTCTAGACCTTAGTCCTAGTTTATCCCTGTATTTGATAAAGACAGTTGCATAACATAATGACCCAAAAACCCTTAAGTCCTTATAGCCTGGCAATTCCTTAAAAAGGATTTCATGAGGTGACTTCCATTTCAGGGTAGAGACAGGCATTTTATTAATTAGATAGGTAGATGTGAGCAAACAGTCACCCCAAAACATCAGTGGTAGTCCTGATTGTATTTTTAATACTCTTGTTGTATCTAAGAGATGCATATGATTTCACTCTAATATGCCATTCTGTTATGCGGTGCCAGGAATGGATTTTTGATGTATGATACCCCTGTCTTTGAACAACCCATTACAGACTTCTTGTACAAACTCAATCCCATTATTTGTTCTTATGATATGAACCTTTGCATTGAATTGTCTTTCAATGTGTAACAATAACATACTAATGAGATCTGGAACCTGCTGTTTGGTTTGAACTAAATAAGTCCATGTACTTCTAGAATGATCATCAAGGATAGTTAGAAAGGATCTTGCTCCTGTAAGTGTTTGGACGTATGGGCCCTATACATCCATATGTAACGCTTAAAACACTCTGCAGCATGGGAAACACTTCTATTAAAAGGAACACAATGTTGTTTAGCCATGATACAAATTTCACAACCAATATCCTTATTCAAAGAAACTGGAAAACCGGGTACATGTCTATGTTTACCTAGAGAAGTATGTCCTAATCTTTGATGAAATAACATGATATCTTCCTTTCCTCTTATGCAACAATTTATTTAAACATGATTCCTTGCTGATTCTCCTAGTACACTCTTTATTCCAGGGTCCTCTCTTTTCCTTGGGCAAGCCTGTAAAGACCTCCTTGTCTCTTCCCTCTGGCCACTATAGTCCTACTGAAAAGGTCTTGAAACCAACATTCAGAAAGGGAAAAGGTTACTCTCATGTTAGACTACTATAACAAGGAACCTATAAATAACAGGTTTTGTTGAAAGACTGGGACAACCAGGACATTCTTCAACACTATATCCTTAATTAGTAAGGGCAATTGTTCCCACCTTAGTAACATATTTGACTGTATCATTAGGTAAACTTACTCCTATAGGTTTAATCAAGTCAGATACATCATCTAATAATCCTGTATCTGTTGTCATATGGTCAGATGCCACTGTGTCTATGATCCAATTAGTCACATGTAATGGTTTTGTGACTGCAAGAGCGGGTGAGACATTACCTGCAAAATTCATGGTATGTGTTGTGCTTGCAATAGCACAGTGAGCATTGTTTCCACTAAAGTTCCCTGGAAATTTCATCGAGATGTTCCTCAACACCTTATTAATAATGGTATCAACCAACTCATCAACTAATGGATCATCTTCATGATGATAATCCTCAATTGGAGGAAAACTTAAATCAAACTGTTCATTGCTTTCATAAGAAGCATTAGACACATTATTTACTCTCCTTTTGTTACCCTCAACTCTACCCTCTCTATATGACTTGCCAGTGTTGTCCTTTGCATAAGATCATTGATTCTCTTAAGTTTATAACAAATGTCCTGACACGCCCATAGGTATTAAAGTAGGCGCAGGTTTGGAGCTTTGAACATCCATCTACTGTTTGTCCAACCTTAGTGCAATGTGTGCACTTTTCAGCTTCCCTGTCATCTCCCTTATCCACTTTAGGTCTCTTAGTATGTGTTTCAGTGTTGGCATTGTAAGCATTAGTGTCACTGAATGCATCTATGGTGTCACTGATCTGCTTCTGCCTTTCTATCTTCTGAAGTAGATCTAAAACTTTACTTAGGGAGGGTAGGACATCCAATGTGAGAACATTAGACTTAACATGCATGCTCATAACTGGAATTTAGTCCCATTAATAGTTTAACTTGGATTGAGTCTCTCGCTTAAGAAGCCTTTTCAACAAATGACAGGTACATGACTCTTTAGCACCACAACAACATACAGTAATTGGATCTAAGTCATCAATCTCTTCCCAAGTACGCTTAATCTGACCATAATAGTCGACTAAAGACTGATTATCTTGAGTGAGATTACTAAGATCCTTCTTCAACTGATACAATTCAAGACTATTTGCTTGACCATAACCTTCAACTAACTCAGTCCACAATTGTTTAGCAGTGGCAGTATCATGTTCTGCCTAATCGTTTTCTTTAAAGAGTTGAGAATCCATTTACGAACTAATAGATCACACCTCAACCACCGCTGGTCCTGTAATGAAACCTTCCTTATTCTTAGAGGCTAAGGCCATGAGAACATCTCTTTTACATACCAGAAAACCAGTTTCATCAAAAATATTGCTAACAAGTTGCAGATTAGGTTGATCATTACTAGTCAAATACAATGAATCATCATATACATCATAATCATGTGATGAGTCAGAAGATTCAATTTTAGTTTCGTTTTCAGGCGCCATAACAATCAATTGAGAAGAATGAACAACAAAATTCAATCAATAGCAGTAACGAACAAAATCGAAGCGAATCGCAGTAATGCAAGCTCAATCGCAGAGAAAAACAGAGAAAATTGAGCGAAGTTTCATTCAGCGAAGTTACATGAAGAAGAAGTAAAAATAAGAGGTAAATTGAGCTCAGATTCGTTACCAATGCAGAGCTAAGCAACAATGGAGAAAAATTAGATCGAAAAAACCGGTAGCTCTGATACCATATTAATAAGCTACTTGACATTGGACTCCATTGATGCAGTTAGAAAGGTCTAGAGTAGAGGAAAATATTTGGATATTCATTTGATGATAATTGTGTGTGTTACAATATAATGACGTATACATGTGTGGACATGACATAGGTCCACCCCGACGCGGCCACGCGCGGGTTTGGGGAGGCAAATGAATCTCATGTGAGATGGATCTCGAGTTGAAATTTATATCGAAGTAGGAGTCACCACCGAACTTTGTTGGAGTTCGGGCCCGTTCGAACCCACTCTATGTCGCAGTGGGCCGTGCACAAAGTACGGCCCATTCTGATTTCAGAGTTTATTAGGTTCGTCTCTTAGCATTGCGATACCGATACCGACATTATCGGTAATCGAGTATTGAATGACTCTCGTATGCCAATGGTTTCGGACATCCGGAAAACACGGTTTTGAGTAAGGGGTGAGGGTACGTGTTGGGAAGTTCACAAAGAACACCCAACCCTGCCCGCACTTAGCGGCCTTTACTAAGATATCATTCGTTTTTGGTGTACAGGCGTTAGTTCGACGGTTGAATGATATGCAAAAAGTGTTTTGACTAAACATGTGAATAACTGAATGGGTTGCTATGTCGATTTAATGCATCTAAAATTAACGTCGAAGTTGTATTTTAGCATGCGAGGTTTGTTTTAGTATGATAAGACAAACGATGAATAAGATACAAAGACAAAGAACAAACAGGTTAGTAACGGTTTGTAAATTGAATAAAAGATGTAAATGCAATGCATGGTTTTGAAAAGTTTATGACACGTGATGGATTAAACACGCGTTGACCGGGGTACAGAAAATATTTACCGAGATCCGAAATGTGCTGAAAAGCCCGTCGTTTTAAAAAAGAAAAAAAAAAGATGTTTGAAAAATCGTTTTGAATGTTGTTAAGACGAAATAATTCCTCCATGTTGTAATATAGTAATTACTCGGCTTCAACGGTATTATGCTTAACATGATTTGATGATTGATTCCTTTAGATCCGATATTCCACTATGGAGTCGAATTTGAATCTTTAGGAACGACTCTTTATTGAAAATAGTACGATAATATTGATATTAGGAACGAGAAAATAAAAAAGAAAAGACGTGACGATGACCCTTATAAAAAGACAGACGGACGAGAGAAAGAGAAGAAAAAGGAGAAGTCGGGATTTGTAACACCCTCAACCTACATGCTTGATTATCTCGAAAACGGATTCGTAGTAGCGGCCTAGGCGCGGGAGCGTTAAGATGTATATAGGTGACTTATGGTGTGTATGGTTAGGGATTTGGCGAGTTTTGCTCTCGGGTTTGTATACAGTTTGCCTAAAATTGCCTAGAATTTTGGGTTGTGTGATAGTCAGGATTTGTCGCCAATCCTACCATCAAACAAACCAACTAACCTAAACTAGAATAGCAAGGGCAAGTCGGGTCGAATCCTCAGAGAGATCGGGAATGAGTACTAGTTCGGTCTCGGATTACAAATTAGCTACGCGAATCAATTATCAAAGGTGAAATTAGACTAATTAAGCTAATTAAGAAATGCAAAAGTAAACTAAAAATCAAACAAATAACAAGAATGGTGATCCAATAATAATTAAAGGCCTAGGGTCCGACTTAACCACCGACATATCATAATCATGCGTAAGGAATACCAACAATGAGTTGCTAGGATATTAGGATGAGTGGGACGCCTCTAAGGGTCGACTACCTCCCGCCCGGGTTCGTAGTCCGACAAAGTAAAACCCGATCACCTCCCTCCCGGGCTCGTGAGTCGGATTCCTAGGTCAATCGAGTGGACCCACTCCCGTGGTACCCAATCCAAGGTCCTAGGTCATTAAGCACGCGTCTAAATCCCGTTCCTTTCTCTCCCCTCTCCCAAGGTGAAGAGTCTAGACCGATAGTTAGGGTACCCTACCTAATTCTCACTCCCGTGTTCAACTAGGCGGGGCAAGGCAAGTCAAGGGGCGAGTTTTACTACCTAAACCTAACCGACTCCCGTCGGTGGACAATGGTCAAGGGTTCAAACACAACCCAAAAACAAGTCGATTCCCGAATCCCAAACTATCCTCCTCCGTATATCCCAAACAAACCAAATACGGGACTCAAACACACAATATAGACATGTCGGGGTCAAATCGGCCCCTAGAAAGGACACTACTCACTAATCATAATTATACTAATGAAAATACTAATACTAATTACTCTAAGCCTAATACTAAGCATAAAGAAATAAAAAGGAGGAAACTTTAATTAATCCTAACATAAACTATATACAAACAAACAAGACAATTATAAAATAACATTACAACACACAATTAACGATAAAGATTATAACTTTAAACTAATTACTAACTAAATATATCATAAACATAAGATTAAACATAAATAAAAATAATAAAGGAGAAGAGATAAGAATTAT
This sequence comes from Agrostemma githago, assembly GCA_958450325.1. NCBI lineage: Eukaryota > Viridiplantae > Streptophyta > Magnoliopsida > Caryophyllales > Caryophyllaceae > Agrostemma > Agrostemma githago. The sequence goes on along the minus strand of OY288247.1, from coordinate 70,400,659 downwards.
ACCAAAAAGAAGGATGAAATTAAAGAACTCGGAAGTTGAAGAACGGAAAAGAGTATTGAATAAACAAATTAAAAATCAAAAGAAAATTAAGAAGAAAAACAAAAAGGGAAAGAGCCTGCTGCAGTGCTGCTGTTCGTTCTACCACTACTCTTAAACCCTCTTCTTCTTCCTATCTACTCTAACTATCACTCTGTCAGCCCTCTTGAAATGAGGGGTTGACTCATTTAAATATCCCAAAATATAAATGAAATGACAAAAATGCCCACAACTTAAAATGATACAGAAAGAGTAAAATGGAGGGCAGAATTGTCTTTTTTCTATTCCAATTAGAACCACCAGCCAAATCAAATGAAAGACGGAGAGCACGGCCATCTTCGATACGCACGGTCAACTTCGCACGGCGGCTCCGCTCCTGCTTCCGTTACGCACGGTTCGGCGTGCGTTCGTCGAGTTCGTTGGAGCTTGGCTGGCCGGAGGAGGCGCGGTGGAGACGGTGGGGCCTGGTTGTCGCGCGGTGGCTAAGGTGAAGACGGAGATTGACAGAGTGATAGCCGAAGTTCGATTGTGGATGCCGGAGGTGAATTAGAATGGTGATGATTGATGATGAATAGATGGACGATGATGATGATGGTGGTGGTGGAGGGAGTTTGTGGATTGGGTCAAGGTCAAACTTTGACCTTGATTTGATTTAGTATTTGGGTAATTGAAAATGGGTTAGCATGGGTATTGGGTTTGTGTTGTAAAATGGGCCAATGAAGTGGGTTTGTGAATTGTGATGCTTTGGTCTTGACTTGTTTTGACCCGTCTTTCACCATCTTGACCCGTCTTGACTTGTTTTGGTTTTAGCCGACTCGATCCTTTCGGTACCAACAATATTAAATGACTAGAGCAGTACCGAAGTTTCGACAAATAACATGATTTGATACTAATCTTACTAAACACAACTAATGAGCTAAATAAACATAAAACGGGTCAATAATAGCAAAACGACTAATAAAATTGACTAAATAAGAGTCAAAACGTGGGACAAAAATAGGTAAAATCACGACTTATCAAGATCCCCACACTTAACTCTTACTCGTCCTCGAGTAAGCTCAAAAGATTAAACTACGACCCATAAATAAAAACAAACAAAACTAAAACACGATATATACAAACATACGTACTACACAAAATATTTACAAACATCACAAGCTCCAATATCAAAAGTCCCAATTCTAAAATCTAACTTAAGCGTAAACAATGATAAGCAAACACTAAAAAGGTCACATAATCACATTATACATCAATCGGTTTCGGTCCAAGCTATTTCGAGGGCGTGAGATGGAGATGGAATGTGAACTCCCATGAAATTATTGACTACAAACATGTCTCGGCCACTCGTAAAAACAAAGGGCTAGGGTCGTCCAATAAACCAAGTGACGAAGTAAAAACGATCCAAAATGGTGAAAAGGATATAAATAAATACGACTCGGGGAGGAATTTGATATATTTTTTTTTTCTTTTTCTCATTTTCTCTTTTCTCAATTTTCTTTTCTTTTCTTTGTTTTTTTTTTTTCATTTTTTCATTTTTTTTCTTTCTTCTCCCCTTATTCTTTTTTTTTTGAGTTTTTGTGAGTTTTTCTTGGTTGCTCATTTTTTCGATGTTTGAGCATTTTTGTGATATTGGTACGAATAACCAACTCTTATTTTGTAGAGTATTTTTGTGGAAAATGGATTGTAAAAAAAACATAGTGTCACTCGGATTATAGTCACCTAGACAAGTTCAAAGTCAAATCACATCACGGGAGGTGTACGGTGGAATTGAATGAAGTACACACCCTCGAGCGACTTACAGTAGGAGACCAATTGATACATAACATTCATATGCAACGATTCAATGTCTAAATTTCATTATGTTCACAAAAGTTAGAAGCTGGAAGAGCAACTAAATCAAAGAAGACAAATGAAAGCAAAGAACTTAGACACTTTTAAGGAATTTTCTAATTTTTCACTTTTTAGGAATTTTTCAAAATTTTCAAATTTTTATGGATTTTCTAAATTTTTCAAAGGAAAACACGAAAAAAACATGGACGACAAAATCAATCAAAACAAGCTAACATAATGCTACATTCCCACAAAAACCAAATATTTACAACACAAAATACCACCAAGGTACTAACCACAAGAGTATCAACTCAACCCCAACAAAATCCAACCAAAAGCCTCCCCACACTTAAATCGAACATTGTCCTCAATGTTCCAAACAACAACAAGGGGAAGGGGAAGGGAGGGCAAGAAATTACCAATTAAGCTCTTGTTGGAAGTAGAATGATATTTCCATGTTTCTTGTCTTAATCCCTTCAAGTTGAACTCTCTTGTAAAAGTACCTACATCCAAAAACAAAAACACACAAAAAAGCAAAAATATATACAATGGGTGCTTTTTTTAAAGTCGTTAGCTCGACTCTTCAAGACTTCAAGAAAAGAGCAATTTAATGCCCTTAAAAGTTGGTCAAACAATATCGAAAAGAATTCTGAGAAGTGACAATAGAAGATGTTAGTGTAAGGACATAATAAAGCATAAACAAGAAAGGCAAATTCATTATGAAACAATTTTTCCATGCTTTCATGTTCAAAACTATCTTCTTTGTCATTTTTGGGCTCCTTAGGTAAGGCTTGAGATATAAATGGTAGAAGAGGTGAAAGGTGTGGAGAAGTTTCTTCACGGATGCAAGAGTTAAGAGAATCATTATTAAGAGATTTCTCAACAAGGGTCACATTAAAAGTGTCTTCACCCTTTCCTTCATCACTCAAAGCCTCAAACTTTTCATTACTAACCTCCTCCATCTCTTCAAATAGTGGATTCTCCATCAACATCACACAACTAAAATCCTCGAAAATGGGGTTTTCAATGGTCTTAGCTATGGAGAAATCAATCACACTTCCAATAGAGGATGAATCATTAAATTCACTCTCACTAACCTTCTCCTCTTTACATGAGTCATCAACAACATCAAACTCCTCAAGATGGCTCTCCTCATCAACAAAATCATCATAAAGACATGTATTCCCAAGACTTACCTCAAATGTTACACCCTCAAACTCATTCAAATCCTTCTCACCAAGAGAACAACTTCCATTATAGAAACCACAATTATCTCCAAACATCATAAATTCTAAGTCACTCACATTACATGGCACTTGAGAATTAACAAAGTGAGGTGTAGGTTGGTTTTCAAGAGATGGAATAGGATTTAAATAAGGGTTGAGTGAGTGTATAACATCATTACCATCCTCATTCAAAGACTTGGGCATAACAACATGTTTCAAAGAAGGAGCATCATGCAAAATCACATCATCAAGAGAAGATATATTAACCTCAAGAGGAATCTCATAAGACTCAACAAAATCATCATCAATAAGCATGTCATCTTTCTCCAACAAAGGCATAGAAAATTCATTCACATCAACATTTGGAGAAAGAGAGTCATCAATAATCATATCATGCTCATCATCATCACCACATATAAAATTTACCTCATTATCTCGAGAACTCTCCAAAATTCTCAAATTTTTGGCTATTGTGTCTAATTGAGCTTGAGTCTTACTATAGTAAGAGGTCACGAAAGAATGTAATTGGGCCAATGAGTTATCAACATCCTCATTTCTTTGCTTTTGAAGGGCAAGAAATTGGTTTTGGCTTTCTAACATTTGCTTCATCATGGTCTCCATGCTAGACTCACGGGTTGAGGTTTGGGTTTCTAAGGATTGAGATGCCATGTACCTCAAAAAACTCAAGTATTCATTTAAATACAAAGATCTACCCTCACTCATGTAACAAGCCCATTCACGAGTCTCCAAACTCATACCCTCATAAACAACATAGCCTAAATCCAAATCGGAGAAATAATAACCACAAGAACCAAGATATTCAACATATTGCTCAAACCTAGAAAGGTAATCATGGAATGGTTCATTGTCATATTGAGAGAATTCAAAAATAGCCTCCATCGGACCAAAAGGTGACAATCAAAGGACAAGCCACAAGATGAGAGACAAATCAACACAAAAGGATCAAGTAACAAGTAGCAATGCGGACAGCTTATAATATAAAAGTAAAAGTTGCAGAAAAATTGTCATAATTTTTTGAATGTTAAGAAAAACCCTACTAGGCGATCTGCGGCGGCAATGGCGAAGAAAAAATCGGCACGTAAGCCGATCGTCTCCGGCAAACCAGGAAAGAAGCAGGATATGATGGAAGAGGTGACTAGTACTGATGATGATACGATTGTTGAAAATACACCCATGCAAAAGATTTTGGACACTCCCATAATACGTATGGAAGCAACCATTGATCCGATTTTAGACGTGGATGCGGATGCACTAGGTCTAGAATTAGAAGAAGGTGAAATAAATGAGAAGAACAAGGCTGATAATTCTTGGATGACACAGTCTGGACGTAAGAAGATAAATCAAGAAGAAGACGATGGTGACTTGATACAGATATCGAAAGAAGAGGTCTCTGATGAAGTTGAATATTGGAAACAATCGGTGTACTGTTTCGTGATGGGTGCTAAACCGCCATGGACGGTGATTGAAGGATTCATAAGAAGAATTTGGAAGAATTTTGGAGTTGATAAGATCTCCTTCATGAATAACGGTATATTCATTGTGAGATTTAATTCAATGGCCATGAAAGAAGCAATTTTAGGTATGGGGCATATGATGTTTGATAATAAACCCCTTATCGTCAAAGATTGGAATCCTGAGGAGAGAATCACAAAGGAGGGCGTCAAATCAGTACCTATATGGATTCAACTTACTGACCTCCCTCTTAAATTCTAGGGCAAGGCTTTACCTCGGATTGCAGGGTTAGTAGGTCGGTTCATCAAACTTGATGAAGCTTCTGAAGCTAAAACGCGACTTGGATACGCTAGGATCATGGTAGAGGTACAACTAGGACAAGCTTTTAGAGATAAGATAAAATTCAAAGATGAGGAAGGGAGAGTGGTGGAAGTTCAGGTTATGTATCAGTGGAAACCAGTACTTTGTACTAAATGTGGGGGATATGGACACGAAGTGCAGCAATGTAAGAAGGAAGAAGTGAAAAGAAGTGGGGACAGGCCAAAGGTGGTGCCATGGAAAAGTAAGGATAAGGAGATAGTGAAAGTTGCTAGCCGGACTGTCGTAATCAAGGACAGTGGGCAGGCTGGACCGTCTAAGATTAATGAGAGGAAGGACTATGCTGAATGGAAGAAACCTATGAATATTAAACAGTCTGGTATTTCGTTTGTGCAAGTTTTAAAAGGTGTATCTCCAGTCAAACAGAAGATAACTGAGAACGTGACTGAAGGGGTTGAGAAAGATAAGGTACCACCTCTGGACAAAGATGTTTAAGTCGCATAAATTAGGCTTTTGGAATGTACGGGGCATGAACGATAAGAATAAGCAACGTACAATTGAAGAGTTCCTTAGGAAACAAGAAGTTGATGTTTTTGGTTTGTTAGAAACTAAAATAAAGACTAGTAGTCTAAATAATGTTACTCCTTCCATAGTGGATAAGTGGTCCTTTAGTACTAATATCCAGTGTGGTTTTGGAGGTAGAATTTGGGTTTTGTGGAACCATAATAAGGTTCAGGTTAACATTTTAGATGTATCTGCGCAAGCTATGCATATTGAGGTCCTAAATCAGGGTACAAGAGGTTATCATCTTACTTTGGTGTATGCCTTTAACTGTGTAGAATTGAGGGAGATTCTTTGGGATAAATTGAAGCTCTATGCTAACATGGTCTCTGGTGGATGGATTGTAGCTGGAGACTTTAATACGGTGCTTAGTGCGAGTGAGAGGTTAGGGGGTAACTCCACTGAGGCGGAAATGAAGCCTTTTAGAGATTGTGTGGCTGATTGTGGGCTTGTGGACAGCCCGTCTGCAGGGGCGTGGTTTACTTGGAGTAATAAACAGAGGAAGGAAGATAGGGTATTCAGTAGATTAGACAGGTGCTTAATCAATCAACAGTGGGTGGATGATTATCCTAACGGATATGCTCATTTTCTTCCGGAAGGATCATTCGATCATTGTCCTTGTGTTATAAGAACTGATAGGGAGATTGGTACTAGGAGGAGAGCATTCAAGTTTCAAAACATGTGGAGTGAAAGTCCACATTTTTTAGATGTGGTAAAAAATGGTTGGAGTGAACAGCAAGTGGGAAGTAAGATGTTTTGCTTGGCCAGAAAACTGAAAGCCTTAAAAAAGGGGCTTAAACAATTAAATAGTGAGGAATTTGGTGACATTGAGAGCAAATGGTGAGCTACCGCAGTTAACATTTCCGGTCCTAGAATTGGGCCGGGGTGTTACAGTCGACTTTATATTAAATTTTTATTTAATGCGAACTTATTATTTATAAATAAATCGAAAGACACAAGGCCATAAAAATATAAAGTCTTGAATACTGATAAGCTTGTTTTGTAATGTTTATTTCGCGTGCTTTATCCCTTTTTCTCTGTCGGAACCACTCTTAGGAGCGGGTTTTGAGGCCTCTTATGCTTCCTCTAGTGTGTTTTAGGGTTCTAAGATCAGCCATAGAGAAATGGAACGATTTCATCTCGTTGTCGACGCTTAAAGAGCAAATGAAGTGAAGCAAGGATGACTCGATGCCTTACGCTCGATCCCGAGTCTCATAGGGGTCCACTTGAGACGATCCCGAGCACCGAGCCTCACACAAGAACCACCGAGTATCACATGTGGACCAAGGAAGAAGTATAAGAGCGTCATTAGGCCTACATGGTCGTGTCCTACACTTACATGGTCGTGATTGAAGGTGCAAAAGAAAGCGACTCACTGGTGCTCAACATGCCATGTCACATGTATTGCCGACCGGGTATATGACTCGACACGGTCGTGTCGCATCTGACACGGCCGTGTAGGCGCTGCTTTACCCGGCTTTGATTTCTCGCCTCCTCCCCTTTCTCCCTACCCTATAAATAGTCCATCTTGTAATTATTTGTGAGGAAGGAAACCCTAGATCTACTTTAGGATAGATTAGCTTAGATTAGTGGAGATTAGCTTAATCCCTCCATAACTACTCTTCAATTAGTCCTTAATCTTAGTTTGAACCTTGTTGAATCTTTGTATTCTTGAAGACCTATTGGAGGATTTCTCTATTGACAACATTGAATTCCATTTCTTTGGGTTGAATTTAATCAAAGATCCTTTCTTTTCCTTCTACTTTCCATTTGTTGGTATATTTCTCTTCTCCCCTATCTTTCTCTAGCTTAATCTTGTTCATTTATTTCTAGTCATTGTTTACGCCAAGTGCTCTTCATCCCTTCACTATGAATGCACTCATCATGTTGTTTGTTGTGATTGTGAATGTGGATTGCATTGGGATGACTAGTGAGTAGTCTTCTTACTAGGGTTAATAGAGGAAGTGGGTGTCATTAATGGTGATTAAGAAGGAATTGATGGTGTTTGATGTCATTTACCTTGCCTCCTATCATTGTGCACACATGTTTGATGAATTGCCTAGTAGACTCAATCTTATCATTTATTTTGCATGTCATTTACCATGTTTGATGTCATTTACCATGTTATTTTGCATTGTTATAGACCTTAGATTCTAGTTTAGTCATTACTCAATCTTATCATTTCCGTTACCCTTGAACCTAGTTTTAGACCATAACACCCTTTAGCTCGGAACTCCCGTCCCTGAGGATCGACTCGACTTACCCTAGCTACCTAGCTTAGGTTCGTTGAGTATTATTTTGATCGGCATGATAAATGACAAACTCCTTCATCAAATACTAGGGGTACGGTGAACTTGGACTATAAATATAAATGTTTTCTCATTTGTAGAGGGAGCTTCGTTTTGGCTAAAATTGCTACACATACTCAAAATCATCTGTCTTGTATAACTCCGTCACAAAACATCACCTAAGAAGCATATATATTTATATTTTTTGTTATCATTTGAATTAGATTTACATTGTTCTACCTTATGCTGACAAATTACAATGGTGTTTTCCCCTGATTTTCAAGGGTTTTCCTCGTGCAAATTGTTTGTGTTCTTAATGTTCTTCGTTGTTTTAGTATGCTTTGATTATCATTTCCACACTCAAATATTCAACCTTATGCTAAGAATTTATAGCTGAAAATACAATAGGAAGATATTAGTTACCCACAATATATTGACCTATCCTAACCTCGTCAAAATTATCAAACATATACTGTAACGGAACTATGTTACAGGCAGTGAGTTTGTTATAACTTGGTCTGGCTAACAGCTTTAGGGTGTGTTTGGATGAAGTAATTTGGAGGGAAAGGGAGGGGAAGTGAGATATGTAGACTCCCTTGTTTGGTTAAAGAACAAGGATGAAGGGAGCGATTTGCATGCTATGGATCTATTTTCTCTTCCTTCAAGGCAAATCAAAATCTTTCCAATCTTTTCAACATTTGAAAGATTTGGAGGGAAATCATATCCAAACACTCTCACCCCGATCCCCCTCTCTTTCCCTCCTCCTTCCCCCTCCCCTCTCTTTCCCTCCATTTCCCTTAATCCAAATACACGCTTGTTTGGATTGCAAAAATAGGAGGGAGAGGGAGGGAGATGAAATCATTTGTTTGGATAACAAAATGTGGAAGAAGGGTTAAGGAATTTGGATGGAGAGGACTCCAAAGACAATTTATTTCTTCACCTAAATAGAAAATATTTGGATGGAAAACTTCATTTCTCCCATTTCCCCTCCCCTCCCCTTCCCGCCCTTTCTCTTCCTTCTTTTTCCCTCCGCTCTCTTTCCATTCTATTTTTGTATCTAAACACATCCAATCCTAAAGATAGGAGTGAAGGACAAAGTCATTTTAAGAAGATGACGGTAATTGGATGTATAAATATAATAGTTGTGACTTGGGCAATACCATGTTATATGAATCATCACAACCAAAACTTTAAGGTGATGTTTGAGACTCAACAATTATATTTATATATCCTACTTTGTATTAGACTGGATCCTTCTCTCTTTCTCTACTCTCTAATTCAATATTTTTCATAATATTTATTATTGATTCTTGCTTCTTTTAATCTCAAGGGGCGTGTATTAAGTCGTAAATGAAAATGAAACATTCCTAAATATTGACGGAAGAAAGTTTTTATCACTTGAACTATGTGAAGTATTTCGAGATTACAAAGTGACTTATTATTCCACCAGTGGCCAATAATTTAGTTTTCTGACAAAATAAAATAAAAAATATACGTAGTATATGGAGATTCCAAAGTGAGTTATGAGCACTAGTGCTCTTGGATCATATGATGCTTATTATTCCCTCCCTTTATAACTTGGCCCTCCTTGCTCCTCCGTCAGTCCAAGTATAAAAAAGAAAAGAGTATATAGAATCCTGTGAGTTGAGCTTTTGGGCTTCGTGCTCTTGTTTCTTTACACAAAGCAGCTTTAATCACCAAAGTTGTGGCCCTCTTCCCTAATAATTCACCCAATTTCCCACAACACATGTCCATTCCAATATACTCATATTTGCTCTACGATTCTCATTCTCTCAATTCATTTTAGATGATAGTAGAATTTATTCCTTGATCATCTTTAACGAGATGCATCAAACTTAATTCGTTGAGCTTATATTTATCCCATTTTTTCTAATTAGCTTTGAATAGATGGAGTAGGTTACTAGATTAAATTGATTTGAAAAAATATTTCGTCTAATGGATCGACCTATATGTGACTTTAAGATTCATGATTCTCCTGAAAAAGCTACACTGTATTTCACATTATTAATAACTTTAACCATGAACACTTGAATCAACTGACAAGAGTTTGTTTCTAGATTATCTAGATGCCTTGGGTTCGAACACAAACACAACCGTGTTAAAACTCATGAAGGCGAGCTTTACATCAGATTTGAATCCGGATGGTTTATCAGACAAAAAACATATAATAACCTTATATGGAGTGCTTTTCTAGGACTCCTATAAAACAAGCAAAAAGTAGCATTTCCATCCATACATGCAAGTCTTGTACAATAGTACACTTGAACTCTTTCAATGGCTTATTTAGCTCAAATAACATTACTCATTTTGCTCTTTTCCTACAACTGTTGCGCAGCTATAACTGAACTTGAACTACTCCTAAAGCTCAAGTCCTCCTTGGTTTCGCAACACAGCACCGGCCTTGACGATTGGAAGAATAATCCATCATCACCACCAACCTCACATTGCTCATTTTCGGGTGTCTCATGTGACGAAAACTCTAAGGTGATATCTCTAAATATCTCACTTGTACCACTCTCTGGTTCCATTCCACCAGAAATAGGACACTTCTGTCAGCTTCAGACATTAGTCCTAACATACACCAATTTGACAGGCAGTCTCCCATCTCAACTAGCAAACCTGACAGCCTTAACCTTTTTCAACATCTCCAACAACAACATAAGTGGACATTTCCCTACCAATATAGCTAATAATATGCCACCCCAACTCGTTGTTTTCGATGTTTATAACAATAACATCTCAGGCCCGCTACCTGAGCTACTGTCGAATCCTAGTAAGTTACGAGTTCTGAATTTAGGAGGAAACTATTTCACGGGTGAAATCCCGTCGATATACTCCAACCTCCAAAGCTTGGAGTACTTGGGTGTAAATGGGAATTCACTTGGTGGAAAACTTCCTTCAAGTCTATCAAATTTATCCAATCTCCAGTATCTGTATGTGGGCTATTTCAACGTTTTTGAAGGATGTATCCCGTCTGAGTGGGGAAACCTGACCTCTCTTCGCGTTCTTGATGCTACGAGTTGTGGGTTGACCGGTGAAATCCCTTCGACATTTGGTGAGTTGGTTGAGCTAGAGGCTTTGTATATGTTCCTCAACAATCTCACTGGCCCTGTTCCATCTCAATTGGGAAGTTTAACCGAATTGAGATTTCTAGACCTGTCTAATAATGCTATCACTGGTTATATACCTGCAACATTCTCACAGCTGAAGAAGCTTGAGCTTCTGCACTTGATGAAAAACCAAATCCACGGTCCGATACCAGAGTTTTTCAGTGATCTTCCTAATCTTAGAAGACTGCATTTATGGTCGAATAATTTTAGTGGTCACCTCCCTGAAAATCTCGGAAACAACGGAAATTTTCAGGGGATTGATGTTGCTGGTAATCAAATAAACGGCCCGATACCCAAAAATATGTGCAAAGGAGGCAAATTAGAGGAATTGATATTGTTTGGGAATTCATTCTCGGGTCCTATTCCGGAACAATATGGCAGATGTAACTCCTTGTTTAGGGTAAGATTGCAATCGAACTTGTTGAATGGTACACTTCCTCCCGGGATTTTATCGTTGCCTCGAGCAACTATCATAGAGATTAATGATAACAACTTGAATGGTGAAATCCTCTCGAAAATGTCAGGAAAAAGGCTTGAATATCTAGACCTGTCAAACAACTCGATCACAGGAAGCATTCCCCCAGGAATTCAGAGCATTGTCAAATTACAGAAACTCTGCCTAGGGAGCAATAGACTGTCAGGAAGCATCCCAGATGAGTTATTCAGTCTGAAAGATATTTCGTTCATTGATTTGAGTCAAAATAACATAAGTGGGGAGATTCCAAGATCAGTTGGAAACTGTAGTTCAGTCACTTCCCTGAATTTGAGCAGGAATAATTTCAACAGGCAAATTCCGAAAGAAATTTCTCAGCTGAAGTTTTTGAGCATCCTTGACATGTCTCATAACCATTTGAGTGGGGAGATTCCTAATGAAATGCAATCAATGAACAGTTTGATAAAACTCGATCTTTCGTACAACAATTTATCAGGTAGAGTTCCTTCTGAAGGGCAGTTTGCCATATTTCAGGCGAACTCGTTCGTGGGTAATCCAAACCTTTGCTTTCCATCTCAGTTAGCTTGTGTGCCATCATCGGGGTTCAGCTTACTGCAGGATTCTCGACTGCGCGTATCATATGATATTCAATTATGGTGTTTCAGAATCACACTGGTGCTTCTTGTCAGTCTAATGCACATACTCTAGGCTCTATAGCACATCGAGATTGCTTGGCCTTCCATGATTTTTATTTTTCATGAACTCTTGTATAGATTTAGCTTTTTGGTTTGTAAATTAGAAGGGTCTTGAGGATTATTGTCAACTGTATATTCCTTTTTTTTCTTGTTTCAAGCTATGTGACCAGATTTTCCAACCATAGATAGTTGTTTGTCTAAGCTTTGTATATATAAGAAATGTAGTGATTGTATTAATGAATTGATTACATTTATATACTCTATGTATCTAGACATACTTACAAGGAATCGGAATAATATATCTATGATTACATGTGATAAGGAATGATTATATTACTACTGATAACAGAATAAGATCAACACAATTTAAGTAACAATATCAGATTGATTAGGTGAGATATTGGTATCAATCTTATCTTCTGCTCCCTCAAATTGGACGAACCAAAGGAGAGACCAATCTTGTATAACATGGGCTCAATAGTAGGGCGGGTGTAGACACCCACATTTGACCGCCAGGTGTCTATAATAATTCCCGACAAACACCCGATGATGATCGGACGCAAACATGCTTTAACGTACTCGGAAATGGGCTCGAAATCATGGATATTTAGCTTGGGTTTTTTTATGGAATACAAATTTCACAAAACCAACCTCAAATTCAGGCCCAGCGAGTCGTTTCGATTCAAATAAGACTAATTTGGGTCGAATCCGACACCAGGGGTAAAACCGTCTTTTAGCGATCGAGTCAAAACCCGGTCAAAGATTTTACCGAGACACGTGAGTCAGCCGTGACTCCTCACATGGCTGGTTCGGACTCCAATACTACAAAAATCAGCTACACAGAATATTAAACAAATCCATTTAAGGATAGAATTCGATCTCGAGAAGGAATTCTATCCGAAAACCGAATCAAACACCCGACCAAGTGCAAACACTCGGCCGAGCAGCACATATCAGCCGGTTTCCCTTGCTTCCTCGACAAGCAAGCGGAATCCTCACACCTTTCGACTTCCTATATTTTCTATCCTAAGTGTTAGTTCTAATTCAAAAGCACCTCTCCTAGCCAAGGTCGGGAATTTCCTATAAATAGCCCCTTGCACAATACAAAGAAGACAACGAATATTCATTATCAAACATCAACATCTTTTTACAGAGCATCACATACAATAAATAGATACACATCAACTTTTACATCGAGAAACCGATAGTAAAAAAAACCGAAGGAGCCGGTCCCCTACCCGACGCTTTTCACGTCCAAAATCAAGCCACCACAACTCACCGACATCCACTCGACGCTCTTGTGCCCAAGCCACGTCCCGACGAGCCCCGATCCGAGTAAACCGAAGCATGTAGGTTGAGGGTGTACCAAACCCGATTTCTCCTTCTTCTTCTCTTCTCCTTCTCGTCGTCCGTCTTGTTTTTTGTTTTTTTTTGGGTCGTGTGTCGTCGTTTTTACGGGTCCTTCGTCGTTTTTTCTTATTATTTCTAATATCGATAATACTAAAAAACTATTTTCATATATCGAACATTCTTAAAAAATATGATATCAACTCTATAGTTGAATATCGTATTAAAAAAGAATTAAATCAAATCTCGTCGATGCTAAAAATTGTTACTTTTTTTACAAATACAACGATTCTGACGCGGAGAGAACTAACATCTTTTTTCGTTCAAATTTCTTTCAAACTATTTTACAAAACTTTTTTAAAATTCATTCCGAATATTCGATATCGATTTCATAATCGAATATCGGGCACGACGAATATCGAAAACATAAATCGAGTATAAATTAGTTCGTATTTGTACGCGATTTATCAAATTAGCAGTTTTCGAACAACAAACGAGACCGGGACAGACCCGCACGCAAGTCGCGCCCATCCCAGGCGACTCGCGCACGGGCCTGAAACTCGAGTCCCTTTTTTAGCTTTTCGTTCGTTTTTTATTATTTATTCTACAAAACGATTTCTCAAAATTTGTATCTTTTCTAAAACTATTCCGAGTATTTGATATCGATTTCATAATCGACTATCGAATATAACGAATATCAAAAATATTAAGTCGAGCACGAATTATGCAATATTCGTCCGCGATTTAAAAAAAGCATCGAATTTTCAAAAAATCGGTCTCGAAAACAGGCCGGGACGCGAGTCGCATGCGTCCCGGGCGAGCCGCGCGGCCGGCCGAAACGCGGCTCGTCTTTCGTTCTTTTTTTTATTCTTCGAACTCCGTTTTTTATACAAAACAGCGTCTTTTTAACAATATTTTTCAGATTTCGACTAATATTTTCTCGATCTTGCATATTCATCATAATTGCTATATTATTTCACAAATCAATACTAACTCGTTTGTTCATCTTGTAGCAAATTCATTCTTTTTTTATCGTTTGTTTTATTATACTAAAACGAACCTCACATGCTAAATTCAACTTCGACATTAAATTTTTCATGCATTAAACCGACTTAGCAACCCATTCAATTATTCACATGCTTAGGAAAACAATGTTTGCATATCATTCATCGTTCAACTAACGCGCGTATTCAAAAGTCAAACGATATCCTAGTAGAGGTCGCTAATGTGCGTGCTGGGTTGGGTGTTCTTTGTGAACTTCCCAACACGTATCCTCACCCCTTACTCAGAACCTCGGTTTCTGGATGTCCGAAACCATTGGCAACGAGAGTCATTCAATACACGATATCCGATCAGGTCGGTATCGGTATCAAATGTTAAGGGACGAACCCCAAACTCTGACATCGGAAATGGGCCGTATTTTGTACACGGCCCACTACGACATAGAGTGGGTTCGAACGGTTCTGAATAACCACAAAATTCGGTGGCGACTCCAACTTCGATTTAAATTTCAATTCGATCCATTCTCATATGGAGATTCATTCGCCTCCCCAAACCCGCGCGTGGCCGCGTTGGGGTGGACCTATGTCATGTCCACAATTTGGCGACTCCGCTGGGGATTAACTGATGCGTGACTTACCATCGGCATCCTCAGGGTGAGACTCGAATAGAAATTGTTTGACTAGTACAATACGCGTTTTAGTTTTACGGTTCATGCATAACCCCATCTTTCCCGGGCCGGTACTGGTGACCGACGTCCCACTATACCATTGATGTAGTCCAAATTGGATATGTCAAAAGGTGTGCATAGCAGATTTGTATGGGTTTTACGGCATGTTCTAAGTTCAATTCGACTTAGGAAGTTCGCCCCGATTCTCGAATAGGCTATGTACACTGGTATAGACCCTTATAGACTGACCGAGACTTAGCTTAAGAGCATACATGGCGTCATTATACTGTTTCCATGACTACGTGCTACTTGATCCACATCTTTTTCAAAAACCGTCATTTTCAAAATTTGCATCTTTTTCAATAAAAAATCCAATTTCCCCCGGACATATACCGAATTTAGGACTTACGATTTTACTCAAAATAGCCTTTTTCTAGCCGGTATTATGCCCAATTCAAAACTCGGAATTATTTTCAAAATTTTCAAACCTTCGCCCGGCCCACCTTTTCCATTTTCCTCGAAAAAAGGGCCGGTTCTCCCCGAATTTTTTGGGCTTTTCAAAACTTCCTCTT
Organism: Agrostemma githago; assembly: GCA_958450325.1. Classification (NCBI taxonomy): domain Eukaryota; kingdom Viridiplantae; phylum Streptophyta; class Magnoliopsida; order Caryophyllales; family Caryophyllaceae; genus Agrostemma; species Agrostemma githago. The sequence continues at coordinate 70,385,080 of OY288247.1, read as the reverse complement.
CTTAGACTTCCCGTATTTAGTAGTGTCGGGTCGTGTCATAAGTCATTTAAGTCTCTAGCGTCGAAACTCTGTCGATCTTACATCGCGGGTTTCCCCCCTATCCCAGTCCGCCTTATTTTACTAAGGCAAGGCCCACCTATGTAGGACATACTCCTACAAAGGTTGGCCCAGTTTACACAATCGAGTCTAAAGCCTGGGAATGTCTCACGTGAACCTTCCTTCGAACAGGGCCCAACCCACATAGTTGGATCCTGAGGAAGGCCCACCTTTTCACAAGTCACCCGTCTAGGTGTCTTTTCCGAGTCATTACCGTCTTAGTCTTCTCCCTTTTCCCTTGCTCGGGATGTACTTTTCTTAGGATTCGGGTTAAGTTGCTGATTACGCGGTGTTCTTACAGACAGGCCACCCTTCACTCGAACCATGACGAAAGAAGCCATCGATGAGTTGACAGCTTCGTTGACCAAAATCCAAGATCAATTGCGACAAATAAGGGAGGACCAGATTGCCATCGTCACTCGAGTTAGTGCCGTAGAACAAGGAACCCCCAATGCTTCGATCGAAGATGACGGACCGTTGGCCGCATTGGCCGGCGCGGTCCAAAAGCTGCAAGAACAGGTCCACTCGACCACCAGAAACACTATTCTCACGGAAAATGCTCGTATCTATTCGCCCTTGACCGATGAACTGCCCGGCCGCTAACCTCAACTTAACGGGCTTGCCAATGTTCGACGGAACTGAAGACCCGGTACTCCATATTTGGGCTTTCAAGGACTTTATGGCTGTTAAGGGGGTCAAATCGACCATGTTCAAGCATCTCTTTGCTTCCTCTCTGGAAAAGCACCCGAAAGCCTGGTACTACAGGCTTGATCCCAAGAAATACAAAACCTGGGACGATGTTGCAATGGAATTCGCGCGAAACTACGCGGATAATGCTGAAATCCAGACTACCATGCGTACGTTGGAAGTTATGGCCCAAGAGCCTAAGGAGGGTTTCACTAAATACCTTCAAAGGTGGAGGACCGAAAGTGTTAAGCTGGTGGACAAGCCCAGCGAAAAAGTACTAGTGGAGGCCTTTGTCAAAAACCTCCTCCCCGTTTACCGAGTCCATCTCCGGTACGCCATCATACCCGACTTCGCTACTTTGACCGAAATGGGTACTAGAATCGAAGACGATCTAAGGCTAGAGAACCTTACTAAGGCCTCTACCAAGGGGTATCAAGGAGCCAGTTCATCCTCCAGCAAGCCCGCAACCACAACGGCGGCCCGAAGTATCTTCGACGAGGTTAACTCATTGGACACCTCGGCCAAAAAGAATACTCCAAATCGGGTATTCACCGAGATAGGGACAACCTATGCTAATGCCTTACAAAGGCTGTCTTCAAAAGGCCTAATCCAACCGATAGGCCCAATTTCGGAAGTTCCCGTGGAAAAGCGATCTAAGAGCTACAACATTCAAGCCTATTGCCATTATCACCAAGGCAACGGGCACGACATGGAGAAGTGATGGAAGTTGAAGCATCTTATTCAAGATCTGATCGAAAGTGGGAAGATACCACTACCCAGCGATAAGTCGAGTAACAAAAATAATACTCTTGCTACTCACGCCATTTTTACTGGAGAGGTAGTCGACTGCTCTCATCTCATTTCCCCTTTCATTCCCCAAATCAATGGGATATGGAACGACGATGAAGATGATGTTTATTAGGCCAAGGAGGAAGTTGTCCCCGTAACCATCTAAGAAATCCGGAAAGCTAAAGCCAAAGCTCTGGCCGGCACACACACCATCACGACCGGTCTTGCCACTCCGGAAACCGTCACTGAACTTTCCAGGACGGAACTCACTCCCAAAGCGCCAAACGCTGACACGGCCCTAGTCAGACAACTAAAGAGGGTCCGAACTGGATATTACTATTTGACAGCTTTTGGTTAGTTCTCAGAAGCATCGGGCAGCACTTACCAGGGCTCTCGATGAAATCAAGGTTGACTCATCGGTTACCCCCACCGAAATGGTAGCCACTATCTTGCCACACCTCAAGGGCAAGTCCAAAGGAGAAGGCCCACTTATCACTTTCTCCGAGTCCGACCTTCCACCGTTCGGGGCCACCCATAACTTGGCCCTATATATCACGGTGATCTGCCGAAATAAATATCTCCCAATGACCCTGATTGATGACGGGTCCGCAGTAAACATCCTTTCTTTGAGGACAGCTAAAGCCCTCGGCATTACCGAGGCCGACTACCTTCCGACTGCACAAACTATCCAGGCTTTTGATGGGAGCCCAAAATCAGTTGTTGGGGCCGTTAAGCTAACAATCATAACGGGCTCGATCGAGAAGGAATTAGAATTTCAAGTGATCGATGTCACTTCATCTTTCAATCTGCTACTTGGAAGGCCATGGATTCACGCGCTCAAAGTCGTGTCTTCCACCCTTCACAGGAAAGTCAAGCTACCTTTACAAGATGGGATCGTCACTCTCGAAGCTACTCCCATAACCGTGTCAAGCTGCAACACGGCAAGCTCAACTGACCCGCGAGATTTCAACTTCGTGGGAATGATCGAGGAAGAATATCTTTTCCGACCATACTTCACTACTAGCATCGATACGATGCTACAAAATCTGGATTACCTACCAGGAGTTACATCAAGGCCCTATCTTCCAGCTGGGAAGATTATCGAGGCCCTGAACCACGAGCAATCTCGCCTCGGTCTAGGTTACACTATGACGCCAGGATGCACGGACCAAACCAAGGCAGTCACGTTCGTCACTCCAGTATTTGGAACTGTTCAAGTGGGCCTCTATCAACCCACCATTTCATATCCCGGGACCAAATCGGTTCGGGAATGCAATTTCATCCCGGATGATATCTTTGCCCTTATCCAGGCCGAATCAAAGGAGGGCCCAAATAATACCGAGTCTGTCCTAGGACTACTATTCGGGGAAGACAAGGTCGTCCCGACCCCTAAACAGGAGTTAGTCAGCCTGATTCTCCGCAGCAGCAGGTTCGATCCAACCAAGCTGATCTCCGACGTGGGTGCCGACACTGGGAAGAGAGCTTGGAGGAAGACAACTAAGTGGACTGACAGTCAGGCTCGAGTCTACAAGCTAACTACTGGTGAAGGAGATATGCATGGCGCCGAATCCGAGTCCGAGTCCGAGTCAGAGTCAGAGTCGGAGTCTGAGTCGAAGTCTAGAGGGTCCGGTACTAGGATCGAGTCTGTAACCCCTCTCCCTTCTTTAGTCACACCATCGAGAGCCCCGGAGTCTGTCCCGAGGGCTCTCCGTATCCCGCCTCTGACCAACGATCAGATGGCAGCTCTCTTCGAGCTATTTTCAAAATTCACTATCAATAATAACGATAACCGTTCTGCTTACGACTTGTCTTATTTTCAAAACATTTTTAAAAATCTTACTTGCAATGACATTGAGAAACCCGACGAACAGGTGCCATTGCCTCCGCATCTAATCGAGCAACTCGAGCAAATGGAGTCCCGAAATCCGGTAATCGAAGAAACCGATTCCATCAACGTAGGAACCCCTTTAGAACCTCAGATGCTTAAGTTGGGCCTATCTTTAGACCTCGAGGAGAAGCAACAATTCACAGATCTCCTCCAGGAATTCAAAGACGTCTTTGCATGGTCCTACAAGGACATGCCGGGAATAGACCGGGAGATAGCTGAACACCGAATACCCATTAAAGACGGGTATAAGCCGGTAAAACAGAAACTTCGAAGAATGAGGCTCGAATGGTCTCTCAAAGTCAAGGAAAAAGTCGATAAACAATTCAAAGCGGGCTTTATCCAAGTGTCTGAATATCCAGACTAGGTTGCAAACGTAGTACCAGTACCCAAAAAAGATGGCAAAGTCCGAGTATGTGTAGACTTTCAGGACCTTAATAAGGCTAGCCCAAAAGACGATTTTCCGTTGCCACATATCGATATACTGGTGGATAACACGGCCGACCATGCCCTTCTATCATTCATGGACGGGTATGCCGGATACAATCAGATCAAAATGGCGGAAGAAGACATGAGTAAGACCACCTTCATCACACCTTGGGGGACTTACTGCTATACCGTGATGCCATTTGGGCTTATCAACGCTGGTGCCACTTATCAACGGACCGCCACCACTTTATTGCACGACATGATGCATAAGAAAGTGGAAGTCTACGTGGACGACATGATCGTCAAATCGAAAGACCGAAACGGGAACATCGCGGCCCTAAGGAAGTTCTTCACCCGACTACGCAAGTACAACATGAGGTTAAACCCTCAAAAATGCAGTTTCGGGGTAACATCGGGCAAGCTTTTGGGCCACATTGTCAGCCAGCGTGGCATCGAAGTTGACCCAGCAAAGATCAAGGCCATTACTGAGATGCAACCGCCTAAAACCGAAAAGGAGATAAGGGGGTTTCTCGGGAAATTCCAATATATCAGCCGGTTTATTTCAAAGCTAACCATGGTATGTGAGCCCATTTTCAAGAAAGTGAAGATAGGAGAACGAACACTATGGGACGATACATGTCAAATGGCTTTCGATAAGATCAAGGAGATTCTATCCTCTCCACCGGTGTTAATGCCACCTCAGCATGATTTGCCTCTGTCGCTATACCTAACAACGACCGAGACGGCCATGGGCGCTATGCTAGCCCAGACGATCGATTCCGAAGAACGGGCTATTTACTACATCAGTAAAAAGTTCTTGGAATACGAATGCAAGTACACAATGCTCGAGAAGACGTGCCTAGCTCTGGTTTGGGCCACTAAAAAGCTCCGACACTACATGCTTAGTCACGAGGCACATGTGCTATCCAAAATGGATCCAATCAAGTATCTATTTGAGAAGCCCATCCTCAACAGCCGTATATCCAGATGGACTTTAATGCTAGCTGAGTTCGACCTCAAGTTCGTACCTTTAAAAGCCATCAAAGGCCGGGTAGTCGCGGAATTCCTCGCCGATAGTCCGGTATCCGAGGAAGAACACACCGATACTTGGGCCTTCCCAGATGAAGATATATTCCATACTGACACTGGAACATGGGATTTATATTTTGACGGGGCGTCCAACTTTCGAGGGTTTGGTGTCGGGATTTTGCTAATCTCACCACAAGGGGAGCACACTCCGTTATCTATCAAGCTAGATTTTGACGTGACTAATAACGCAGCCGAGTATGAAGCATGCATTCACGGACTGCAAGCCGCAACTGATTTAGGAGTAACAAGCCTCCGGGTCCACGGTGACTCCTCTTTAGTCATAAATCAAGCCCTACAAAAATGGAAGACACGGAACGCAAATCTCGTGGCTTATCAAGCACGAGTAAGGGTTCTCGAAAAACAATTCCAAAAAGTAGAGTACATCTATCTGCCTCGGGAAGAAAACCAGTTTGCAGATGCTCTCTCAAAATTAGCATCTTTACTGAATATCCCAGCACATCTAACCAGCATGCCCATTTGCGTCGAAAGACGATCCGAGCCAGCGTACATCCACGCTATCCAAGATATTGAGATGACTGATCCAGAACCTTGGTATCAGGCTATTCTAACCTACTTAACGTCAGGGGAATATCCTCCGGGAGCTGAAAACCGGGCCAAGAAAGCTTTATGAAGATGGACAACCCAGTTCATCCGCACAGACGATGGACAGTTGTATAAGAAGACAGCACATGGGGCTTTACTCCTATGTATTGACAAAACTCGAGCCGAAAGAGTCATGGCTGAAGTACATAATGGTGAAAATGGTCCGCATATGAACGCCCATATGTTGGCCCGAAAAATCACAAGACTCGGCTATTATTGGAATAGCATGGAAACTGACTGTCAGTTATATGTCAAACACTGCCATAATTGTCAGATTTTCGCCAATGTACAGCATATGCCTTCATACCTATTATATACGATGACATCACCATGGCCATTCTCAACATGGGGAATTGATATAATTGGGAAAGTGAACCCTTCCGGGACGGGAGGTCACTGCTTCATCCTAGTGGCTATCGACTATTTCACTAAATGGGTCAAAGCCGAGTCATACCGGATCTTGAATGCCAAACATGTGGCTAAGTTCATCCAAAACAAAATTATATGTCGATACGGGATTCCGCACGAGTTCATCAGTGATCACGGGACCCATTTTCAAGCTGAAACAGTCACTTTCCTGGAAAAGTACAAGATCCAAAGGCATACATCGTCGCCTTACCGTCCCCAAACAAATGGAGCGGTGGAGGCAGCCAATAAGACAATTGTCACCATACTTAAAAAGATGGCTGAGAATTACCGGGACTGGCCCGACAAGATACCCTTCGCCTTATAGGGATATCGGACCTCAATTCGAACTGCAACCGGAGCAACTCCATACTATCTGACATATGGAATGGAAGCAGTCCAACCAGTCGAGCTAGAAGAACCATCCCTCAGAATTCTACTCGAGAGTCAGGTACCTGAAGCAGATTGGGTCCAAGCCCGATATGACTCACTAGTCCTCTTAGACAAACGACGATCTCGTGCTCTGAATAATATTCAGATATATCGGAAAAGGATCCAACGGGCTTTTAACAAGAGAGTTAGGCCCAGGAATATCAAAGAGGGCGATCTAGTCCCAAAATCTGTTCGGGCTTTACTACCAGTTGATCCAAGAGGAAAATTCAAACCCAATTGGGCTGGGCCATACTTAGTGAAGAAAATCCTTTCGGGGGGAGCAGTAATGCTAACAGACTTGGACGGAAACGAGTTCGTTAACCCAACAAACTTGGACCAACTGAAGCGTTACTACCCATAAGCCCTATCTCAATGTCATTTGCAAAAATTTATAAAAAATTTCTTTTTATAAAATTTTCAAAAATTTTAAGCAAGTCAATAAGTTAGGATTACTTATCCTACCGTTGCACATCTCGAATTAATAATCTTGATGTATTTCGAAAAATTGCAAAAATGTTTCTGAACTGCGGAAGGTTTGATTCCATTAATTTTGGATACGTAGGCAACCCCTCAAAAGGGTACAACCACTGCAATAACGAAAAGACGGGAACGATATTCACTAATATGTCTTCTTATTATGTAAGAAAAACCGATAAACTCGGGAATTTCAAAAAAATACATCACAAAAAAAAAACAAAATCACACCACGAAAATAGTAGTAATACTTAAATAATAAATTTAGGAGACTACTCGTACATTTTTCCTTTCCCCTTATCTTTCGGGTCACGTGGCGCCCGAGGCCGACGGGGCGGAGCGAGGCGAACGTTCCCTAATCACAAGGGGAACTTCTTTTGCTCGAACCCGCTTCTTCGATTTTGGGTCTTCTACCGCTTGCACCGGTCCAAGACGAGCCCTGACGGGCTCAGGAAGTCTGTCTCGAGGACCAAGTCGGTCCTTGACTGCCAGCTTTGGCCCTAGTATCCTTTCTAAATCCGTCTGGGGGCTCACCTTCCCCCGTGCACCCTTAGTACTGGACCCTTCAGTCTGAGTCCTAGATTTTCCTTTCTGACCTGCCGGAGTAGTGTCCTCGTCAAAGAAGCTTCTATTATCTTTAGCATGTTCCCGACGTAATAGGTCGAAGGCCTCGTCAGTCTTCAAGGCAGCTCGGGTTTTAGCTGAGTCAGCTCTTGTCCATCTCACATAAGAGTCAGATACCCAGATCGAATGAGGATTTTTAGGAACGGGCCAAGTAGCTCGTGTATACCACCTTTGCATCCAGGTGTCACACATTACATCCGTCAACCGAGTAGATTTACTCACGACTGCCTCGATTTCGGGGATTCTTTGCGCCCGACCATATTGCCTAAGTATGCGATCGGGAAAGAGGTGAATTGTCTGTCTAAAAGATAGGATTACTTGATATCGAGCCCAATCTCGAGACTCTAAGCCGGTCCGGACATTAATGGGCCACCATGGGACGGTCCAGCGGATCAAGGGGCCTTCATGGAAGGATAGCACTTCATCCCAGTATTTTTGGGTGTTGAAGCGAGAAAAGGCAATGGTCCGTCTCCTCATCATCACTTGCTTGGATTGATACCGGCTCACGTCTAGGGGAGGATCCAAGATCGATAGCCTCACGAACAGCCACAGCTGAAAAACCCGCAAAAAATCAAAATCGCGAAAAAGTGTCAAAATCACGTCAAAAAAAAAACGTGAAAAACGCGAAAAGCGAGAAAACCGCAGAAACCGGGAAAATCGGGAAAAACCGCAGAAACCAAAAATTGAAAAAATCAGAAAAAGCCAAAAAAAAAATAATAATAAAAAACCGGCCTACCTGTAAAAGACGGGCACTCCCAGTCAATCGGGCTGAGGGATCCCTTTTGCGATTATCCAAACCCTGGATAATCTCTCCTGAAATCAACCAAGCCAGGCTGTGCACCGTTTCCATCAGGTCAGCCACAGTGAAAAGTCTAACATGGCCCATGCAAGTTAATAAATCCATATGGCCTTCGAAGGCATAGACATGGAGCATACAAAAAGTAAAGGCCCTACGGCCGTGGACCGGCCTGACTCGGACGTCATCTGGGTTCATAATTTTTTCAGCTAGATCGATCAAAGAAACGGTATCTCCTTCCAGCATACGGGATACCTCCATGTGAGAAAGTCCTAAAAATTCCCGTAACTTTCTTCTTGGGTCAGGAACCGAAAAAGGGATAGCAGGGCGAAGTATGAGATTCCATCCTCCTACAGCAGCAATTTCCTCAGGGATAGGACAGATTTCGCCTCGAGGAAAACCAAATACATGATAAGTATCGTCCCAGTAGGACAGGCAAGCATCCAAGAAGTGACGATCTACTTGCATCTGACGGATCACGAACAATTGGGTAACGCCATTCTGATTTAGGATGACCTTATCTGCATCTCTGAAGTATTTGGACCACTCTTGCAACATTCCAATTAAACGGTCGATTCTCATAATTGGATTTCTAAAAGAATTAATAAATTTCTCAGGGTTTGTTTTTCTTTAAGAAAGAGAGGGAATTGTGGGAATTGTGAGAATTTATGAAGCAGGGAGAGAGTATTTATAGCATAAAACCAAGTTCTCCTCCTCACCTTAGGATTCCCAATCCTAGAGTATTTAGCATACAATCCTTATCCTGAGGTTTAGCTAAGTCATCCCGAGCATTCCTATTCCTTTTCAGAGTAAAAAATTCTCTAATTTTCAAAGACTCCTACAAACTCAAAAAATTCAGAACCTTTCTCAAAAATTTTATTTCCCAGCGCGAGTCATTATTCCTACAAATGTTACATGCAAAACTTTGCAACTTTGCATAAATATGTACAGGACGACTCAAACGGGACCATGCAATTCGCATAACTCCCCAACAGCATTTAACAAGATGAGCCCATATATAGGCACACCTAAAGTCTTATACGACGAGTTCAATCCCCCACGGAGTTATCATCAGCTCAAGTACATTTCTAGTCCGTGGCCGGCGGGCCCTTTACGCAGGTCTAATTGACTTTAAACGACCCGATCGGAAGTCTGCCAGGTTTTAATCTTTGATTGGCCTGGTAGCTATTCTGAATTTCGCCCTGTCCAAGCCTCAGTCAGAGTGGGGGCTCTGTAGACACCCACATTTGACCGCCAGGTGTCTATAGTAATTCCCGACAAACACCCGATGATGATCGGACGCAAACGTGCTTTAACGTACTCGGAAATGGGCTCGAAATCATGGATATTTAGCTTGGGTTTTTTTATGGAGTACAAATTTTACAAAACCAACCTCAAATTCAGGCCCAGTGGGTCGTTTCGAGTCAAATAAGACTAATTTGGGTCGAATCCGACACCAGGGGTAAAACCGTCTTTTAGCGATCGAGTCAAAACCCGGTCAAAGATTTTCCCGAGACACGTGAGTCAGCCGTGACGCCTCACATGGCTGGTTCGGACTCCAATACTACAAAAATCAGCTACACAGAATATTAAACAAATCTATTTAAGGATAGAATTCGATCTCGAGAAGGAATTCTATCCGAAAACCGAATCAAACACCCGACCAAGTGCAAACACTCGGCCGAGCAGCACATATCAGCCGGTTTCCCTTGCTTCCTCGACAAGCAAGCGAAATCCTCACACCTTTTGACTTCCTATATTTCCTATCCTAAGCGGTAGTTCTAATTCAAAAGCACGTCTCCTAGCCAAGGTCGGGAATTTCCTATAAATAGCCCCTTGCACGATACATAAAAGACAACGAATATTCATTATCAAACATCAACACCTTTTTACAGAGCATCACATACAATAAATAGATACACATCAACTTTTACATCGAGAAACCGATAGTACAAAAAACCGAAGGAGCCGGTCCCCTACCCGACGCCTTTCACGTCCAAAATCAAGCCACCACAACTCACCGACATCAACTCGACGCTCTTGTGCCCAAGCTACGTCCCAACGAGCCCCGATCTGAGTAAACCGAAGCATGTAGGTTGAGGGTGTACCAAACCCGATTTCTCCTTCTTCTTCTCTTCTCCTTCTCGTCGTCCGTCTTGTTTTTTGTTTTTTTGGGTCGTGTGTCGTCCTTTTTACGGGTCCTTCGTCGTTTTTTCTTATTATTTCTAATACCGATAATACTAAAAAACTATTTTCATATATCGAACATTCTTAAAAAATATGATATCAACTCTATAGTTGAATATCGTATTAAAAAAGAATTAAATCAAATCTCGTCGATGCTAAAAATCGTTACTTTTTTTACAAATACAACGATTCTGACGCGGAGAGAACTAACATCTTTTTTCGTTCAAATTTCTTTCAAACTATTTTACAAAACTTTTTTAAAATTCATTCCGAATATTCGATATCAATTTCATAATCGAATATCGGGTACAACGAATATCGAAAACATAAATCGAGTATAAATTAGTTCGTATTTGTACGCGATTTATCAAATTAGCAATTTTCGAACAACAAACGAGACCGGGACAGACCCGCACGCGAGTCGCGCCCATCCCAGGCGACTCGCGCACGGGCCTGAAACTCGAGTCCTTTTTTTAGCTTTTCGTTCGTTTTTTATTATTTATTCTACAAAACGATTTCTCAAAATTTGTATCTTTTCTAAAACTATTCCGAGTATTTGATATCGATTTCATAATCGACTATCGAATATAACGAATATCGAAAATATTAAGTCGAGCACGAATTATGCAATATTCGTACGCGATTTAATAAAAGCATCGAATTTTCAAAAAATCGGTCTCAAAAATAGGCCGGGACACGAGTCGCATGCGTCCCGGGAGAGCCGCGCAGCCGGCCGAAACGCGGCTCGTCTTTCGTTCTTTTTTATTCTTCGAATTCCGTTTTTTATACAAAACAGCGTCTTTTTAACAATATTTTTCAGATTTCGACTAATATTTTCTCAATCTTGCATATTCATCATATTTGCTATATTATTTCACAAATCAATACTAACTCGTTTGTTCATCTTGTAGGAAATTCATTCTTTTTTTATCGTTTGTTTTATTATACTAAAACGAACCTCACATGCTAAATTCAACTTCAACGTTAAATTTTTCATGCATTAAACCGACTATGCAACCCATTCAATTATTCACATGCTTAGGATAACAATGTTTGCATATTATTCATCGTTCAACTAACGCGCGTATTCAAAAGTCAAACGATATCCTAGTAGAGGCCGCTAATGTGCGGGCGGGGTTGGGTGTTCTTTGTGAACTTCCCAACACGTACCCTCACCCCTTACTCAGAACCTCGGTTTCTGGATGTCCGAAACCATTGGCAACGAGAGTCATTCAATACACGATATCCGATCAGGTCGGTATCGGTATCAAATGCTAAGGGACAAACCCAATAAACTCTGGCATCGGAAATGGGCCGTATTTTGTACACGGCCCACTACGACATAGAGTGGGTTCGAACGGTTCCGAATAACCACAAAATTCGGTGGCGACTCCAACTTCGATTTAAATTTCAATTCGATCCATTCTCATATGGAGATTCATTCGCCTCCCCAAACCCGCGCGTGGCCGCGTCGGGGTGGACCTATGTCATGTCCACAGCGGGAAAGTGGTTTGGTTAAAGCATCAGCTAGCTGATCGTCGGAAGAGATGTGATGGACACGCAGTTGCCCGTTGTGCACCTGTTCACGAACAAAATAAAAGACAAGGGCCACATGTTACATTTTAGAGTGAAAAACAGGATTGGGTGAGTAGCCGCGAGATTGTCGCAATAAATAACAGGAGGTGAGGTGATGGAAAATTGAAGCTCTTGGAGAAGGGACCTAATCCACATAAGTTCAGTGGTAACAGTAGCTACGGCTCGGGTCATTCAGTGACGAATAGGATCCTACGAGAAGAAATGATCGTTGGAATTAATTTAGAAAAATCTAAAAATAAGTCTTAAATATACAAACAAAATCTAGAGCGAAGTATATATGTTCTTAGAAATATCTAGAATTTAGAAGAGAAATCTAGCAAGCTAGAATTATGAACTAGAAACATCTTTGTAATCTAGAAGACTCCCCCAAAACTAGTACGAAGTATAAATAGGCATGAATGATGCATTTTTGAGTGTGGATGGAGTCTCAAGTAGAGCCGGCAAACAAAGACACGACTCGAAAACACGACCTGAACCCAACACAAATTTAACGGGTTTGTTTTGAGGCTTGATGACCCATTTATGTAAGTGGGTCAAACAAATACGACACAAAATTTAAATGGATCGGGTTTGGGTTGAGGGATTCGTGACCTGTTTACCTATGACACAAACCGGTCTAATTTGTTTGCTTGGTCTACTCTCAAGCTCCAATATAGAGCCATGAAGGTCTCACTCTCTCCCCCAAGTTAATGTAATATCACACAATATCAAATTATAATAAGAGATCATCAATGCGAATCCGGCCTCAAAATACTATCGCTGCCAAAATTCCAACATGGTATCAAAGTCGATGGTTGTCAAACTGGGATATGAGCTCTACATCAAAGTACCAAATCAATATATCTCCCTCACCCTAAAAAAAGCAATAAGCAAGAACAATTTGTTTCCAATATTGAACTATAACATTTTATTCAAAACAATAAGGTAGCAAAATAGAAATGTTAACCCCTATTCATTTGTATCGTCCGCATTTCAGCCGCGTCGTCCGCGTTTTATACGTGATTTTACCTTTTTGTCCCTCCTTAATTATTGATTAATAATTTGAATTGATTTACTTAATTAATAGGAGTATGATTTTATCTTTCCGACTACTTTTAGGAATCGGTTTCGCTCGTTTTTTACGGTTTTAGAAGCACGTATCTCAATGTAGCCCGTAACAGTTGACGCCCAACCGCACCGCCCAAAGCCCCGCGCGGGACCTTCGGTTTTGCGGCAGCCACCCATGCAGCTTCGTCCGTTCCGTGGAGCCGGTCCGATCTCGCGTACGGGGCGATGTGTTGGACCTCGATTTGGTTGACGATTCAGATAGTACTAGACGGATGCGGACGTGGTTGTAAATGTTTAAAGGCCGATATATTTGGTAAGACGACCTTTTTAGTGAACTGAATTTGTTGCCAATTTGTGAAGTCGTCATCGAGTTAATTATGGAAACTCGAAAACCGTTCAAGTCAACTTTGATCCTTAGCGGCTCAAAGTTGAGTGACATGAGGACCTAAAGATAAAGACTTGTACCCTTAAGCACCCCATCCCATGCCTGAAATGACTCTCATTGCCAATGGTTTTAGACATCTGGACATACACCATCGATTCTGAGTACGAGGTGAGGGTACATATTGAGAAGTCAACGTCCGATAGACATCGACACTCATTCCCGCCCGCACATAGCGGCCTTTACTAATCAATCGGTAGGCTGATAATTTGTTCCTTAATTGTGGCGGAAGTGCGATAACATTCGTTGTTTTAACCCTAAGTCTTTGCTATGTCGGTTGTTTAAGGACAAATAAGTTTATTGTCGAAGTAGTTGTATTTACATTCTTTGCATGCGATTTCACGTGACAAGCAGGCCATGAAAAGATGCAGGTAGGAGAGTAGAGAATACTAAGATTATACGTATTAGCAAATCAGTTTTAACGCGATAATATGGATATTAGTCATTCTCGTGGTATACCTTACCTGGTATTCTGCTTAAGGTGCGTCGATTTGGTATTAATAGGGATGCATCGAACCACGTGTGAAGGGTGACTATCGGGATTAATATGGAACCCGACTACCACTTTGTTCTGTTTTAATTCGTTTACATTTTGAATTCTGTATTAGGTGATTAGCATGCAATTATAAAGTCATAAAAGCGGTAAATTATACGAATAAAATGCGAGATGTAAGTAAATCACGTAGTGAGGAGTTGCACCCTCGGAGTGTACACTAAACAAGATACGATGCGTAGATGATTGAGAGCAGATCTCGGAACTACTCGGGTTTAGTTAAGGTGTTTTAGTGCTTATGGTTGAAGTTAGGGACATTATGTATGTTTGTGACGTGCCATGGACCTAGTGTCCATACTAGTCGGACTCGACGTTATCGAAGTGCATAAATAAAGAGTAAGGAAAGTAAAATTTTGTTTAGATGACAATCTAGTGACGATACGACTTCGAGGCAGATCCTTCTAGCTTCCTACGGCAAATCCGGCAGAGCTGCTGCTACGTTATTTAGAGGTGGCTAGTCAAACACAGGTGCCTCTTTTCGTTCAAATCGAGTCAGGAACTCGAGGAACTACGAGGAGTAGTGTTGATTCACATGCATATCGGGACAAATGATCGAATGGATCGTACTTAGAATCGGAGTGCGATGCTAAGTTAGAAAGAGAGGGGGAGAAGCTGAATTGTGAAAGAGGTTCACGAATTCTTTTCTTGGTTCTTCCAAATGGGCAGAATAAGGGGGTATTTATAGTTGTTCGCGAAGTTCAAATCGACTTTTTGGACGCTTGGAGTCTTACGCACCAAGACTGAGGCACTTGATGTCCAGCGTAGGAAATTTGATCTCCTGGTGGAAGGCGATTTGATTTTTGAAGATCGATTTTGAAACTTTCCAAAATGGAGAAGATGCGTAGTATATTGGATTTACTTGGGGATTAAGACTCCTTGTTTGCCCTAGCGCGTCGAGCGCCGAGTGGGCTTCGGACGCGTGTCTCGAGGTTCGTTCAGCTCGACGTGTTGACTCAAGTTTGACTTTGCGTGTTTCGGGGCCGATTCAGAGCCCCGGTGTCGGAATTGACTCTAATTAGTGTCGACGCGACTGTAATGACACGACTAAGACCGTCTTGATGTTTGTAGACACCCACATTTTGACCGCCAGGTGTCTATAGTAGTTCCCGCCAAACACCCGATGATGATTGGACGTAAACGTGCTTTGATAGACTCGGATATGGGCTTGTAATCATGGACATTTGGTTTAGACTTTTTAAGGAGTACAAATTTCATAAAACCGACCTCAAATTTAGGCCCAATGGGTCGTTTCGAGTCAAATAACACTAATTTGGGTCGAAACCGTCACCAGGGGTAAAACCGTCTTTTAGCGACCGAGTCAAAACCCGGTCAAAGATTTTCCCGAGACATGTGAGTCAGCCGTGACACTCACACGGTTGATTCCTACCCAAATTCCTACAAAATTTCAGATTCATTAAAGCATTAAACAATTCCGTTAAAGGTAGAATTCGACCTCAAGTAGGAATTCTATCCGGAAACCGAGTCAGACATTGACCGAGTACCAAATACTCGGCCAAACACTCCTCAAATCAGCCGAGAATTCCTTTCTTCTTGGCCAAGAAAGCGGAATTCTTATGCTCCTTAAACTCCTACGTTTCCTATCCTAAGCGGTATTCAAACTCTCCTAAACCAAGGTCGGAAACTCCCTATAAATAGGACCTCCCGTCCAATATAAAACACATCGAAAAGACAACCCCAAACAACGTTTTTCCAGCCAATATACACGGTTTTTACACACCCATCACACCGAAAAAACAGCCTTATAACACGGTTTACATACATCCTCGATAGTTAGAAAATCCCGACACCTTTCCGAAGTCTCGAAATACCGACGAAGACGGCCAAACCCGACGTCCCAAATCACCCAAAACGATACACCTTAACTCATCCTCATCATCTCGACGCTCCCAAGTCTAAGCCACTTCCCGACGAGCCTTCTCCCGAGAAAACAAAGCATGTAGGTTGAGGGTGTAAATCAAACCCGACTCTTCTCTTTTCTCTTCCCTTCTTCTCGTTTTTTTATGGGTCTTTCGTCAGTCTTTTTCTTTTCTAATATCGATACTACTAAAAAACTATTTTCACATATCGAATATTCTTAAAATATGATATCGATTCTATATAATCGAATATCATATCAAAAAGAATTATATTAAGTTTTCGACGATATCTTTACATTTTTTTCCGTTCAAAATCCTTTTTTTTAAACTCTTCGTTCAAAACAAACTTTTTCTCAAAACCTTTTCTAAAATTATTCCGACTATTCGATATCGATTTCATAATCGAATATCGAATACGACGAATGTCGAAAATATAAATCGAGTATAAATTAATCCATATTTGTACGCGATTTATAAGATTTTCGACAGAAAAATAAAAAACGGACAGACCCGCACGCGAGTCGCGCCCGGTACAGGCGACTCGCGCACGAGTCTGTGAACCGGCCTTTTTTCGATCGTTTTATTTTTATTATTCTACGAAACGATTTCTAAATTTATATCTTTTCTAAAACTATTCCAAATATTTGATATTGATTTCATAGTCAACTATCGAATATAACGAATATCGAGAATATTAAGTCGAGTACGAATTATGCGATATTCGTACGCGATTTAATCAAAAATTTTCCAAAAACCGTCGTCGAAATCAGGCTGCCACGCGACCCGCTCACGTCCCGGGCGAGCCGCGCGGTCCACTGCCCAAACGCCCCCTTTTCGTTCTTTTTTATTCTTTTTCGAACTTCGTTTTTTATACAAAACCGCGTTTTAACAATATTTTTCAGATTTCGATTAATTCTTATTTTCTCGATTTCATATATTTATTTCCTATTCATCGTTACTAACCCGTTTTCTCGTGTTTGTATCAAATTATTCTCATATTTTCTTTTTATCGTTTTATTAGACTAAAACGAACCCACATGCTAAAATAACTTTGACGTTATTAGTTTAACATGCATTAAACGACTTAGCAACCCATCTATGTATTTTTTCCTCACATGTCTTAGGAAAATAATCTCTGCATATCATTCAATCGTCGAACTAACGCGTGTACACAAAATCAAACGATATCTTAGTAAAGGCCGCTAAGTGCGGGCGGGGTTGGGTGTTCTCACTGAACTTCCCAACACGTACCCTCACCCCTTACTCAGAACCGTGGTTTCCGGATGTCCGAAACCATTGGCAACGAGAGTCATTCAATATACGATTAACCGCTCAAGTCGGCATCGGTATCGTAATGCTAAGGGACGAACCCAATAAACTCTGATATCGGAAATGGGCCAGGCTTTAAGTATGGCCCACTACGACATAGAGTGGGTTCGAATGGTTCCGAATAACCATAAAATTCGGTGGCGACTCCTACTTCGATTTAAAATTCTATTCGATCCATCTCATATGGAAATTCTATCGCCTCCCCAAAACCCGCGCTTCGCTGCGTCGGGGTGGACCTATGTCATGTCCACAATTTGGCGACTCCTCTGGGGATTAACTGATGTGTCACTTACCATCGGCATCCTCAGGGTGAGACTCGAAAAGAAATCGTTCGATTAGTAATGTACACGTTTTAGTTCAATGGTTCATGCATAACCCCGTTCTATCCCGGGCCGGTTACTTGTGACCGACGTCCCACTATACCACGGTGCATTTCTACTTGGATGCACTAAAGACTTCGATGGCGGAACTCGCATGGGTTTTACGGCAGATTCTAAGACCAACTCGGCTTAGGAGGTCCGTCCTGATTTGCGAGAATGCGATCGTTGTTGGTATAGACCCTATTCGACCGACCGAGACTTAGACTAAGAGCGTACATGGCGTTGTTATACTGTTTCCGTGACTACATGCTACTTGATCTTCTTTTGGTCTTTTTCAAAAACCGTCATTTTCAAAAAAACTTACATCTTTTCAAATCCATTCTTTTTCAGAACCCGGAAAGCTGCCGAATTTAGGACTTATGATTTTAACTCAAAATAGCCTATTTTTAGCCGGTATGCTGTCCAAACCTTTTCAAAAAAAAAAGCCCAAAATCTCGGCCCGATAACCTCTTTCTCGGTTTTCAAAAAAAAATCGGGTCTTCCAATCCGACTTTGCTCGGTTTTCAAATTCAAATTCACTTTTCAAAACCCTTTTCTTCTTAGGACTTCCCGTATTTAGCAGTGTCGGGTCTTGTCATAAGTTAGAATCTATAGCGTCGAAACTCCGTCGATCTTATATCACGGGTTTCCACCCCATCCTAGTCCGCCTTATTTGTCAAGGCACGGCCCACCTACGTAGGACAAACTCCTACAAAGGGAAGCCCGTTTACACATTCGAGTCCAAAGTCTGGGGAATTCTCCCATGGATTTTTCTTCGAACGGGACTAGACCCACTTTGCCAAATCCTTAGGAAAGCCCACCGTCCACGAGTCACCCATCTAGGTGTCTTTTCCGAGTCAACCTTTTACAAGGCATAGCCTTATAACAAAAGGTTCGTGATCCTTACATCTAAGGGTCACTCGTCCGACACTCGAGTCTTAACAAAGTCTTCAGTCCCACTCGGGGGCTACCCTTTCAGTAGAGCGACCAATCACGGTTGCTCTAAGGGTCTGGTCTTACACGTGTTGGCTCACGTACCCCACTTTCGAGTCACTTAGATGTCGCACCATTTGAGTCCTATCAAAGTCTTTAGTCTCACTCGGGAGCTGTCCTCCACCCGAGCAGTCAACCACGGTCACCTTAAGGGGTACCCTACGTTTATCCTGCACCGGCGTCCTTATGATGCCTTCTTCGAGTCGAACCTATACTCAAGTCACTTAGGGTTAGGTCACCACGGTTGGTCCGAACACGCGACGCGGTCAAACACGGTTGCCCCATTTTCGGACTCGCCCTCTTACACCGTCCGAGTCTCATGGTCGAGTCCAAGCCAGGGTCGTTACCTCGTCTAGGTCAACGTTCGAGTATCCCAGTCTAAGAGTCTTTGTCGACCCGTCACCCCGGGCCATGTCTAGTTTGACTCTTTCTCTTGCGCAAAACCGAGTTTAGGCAGGTTCTAACACCTGTCGTCTCTTCCGATCAGGGACCCTGTGAGTGAGGCGTTACCAAGCCACAACAGATCCCACGCCGTCGAGAAAGGGGATATCCAGGGGAGTATGCTTATGCTGTCTTGCTTCGTTAACAATATCTTCTCAAAAATCAATACCGCCCTAGATAACCTAAATGCCAGGGTGACCACCATCGAAGAAGACCTTGTAAGAACCCGATCTCGTCTAACACAACTAGAGCGGGTAAGACAGCCTATCACCCAACTGAACCATTTGAAGGGTGAACACTCTTACGAAACTGTCCGGTACCCTCTAGACGGCAAGATCGGGGGAGGTAACCCTCAAGTCACCTCTCCAGAAATCAAGAACCAATCAAAGGGAAGGACATTTACTCACTTGGATATGTCCTACACCGTCGCTTTCCAGAGGTTGGTTCTGAAGGGCCTAATACTACCTATAGGCCCAACAGTCGACCCACCTTTGGAAAGACGCTCCAAAGCATGGAACGCCGAGCATTACTGCAAATTCCACAGAGGGAAGGGACACGATACAGAACAGTGCTGGAAGCTGAAACACCTCATTCAAGACTTCCTCGATACCGGGAAGACTCCCGTTTTGGAAACATTGTCACTTGCAAAGCCCCTCATGGACTATACAGGGCCCGATGACCAAAGCATCCAATCTACCTCTCATGCATCCAAGAGTCCGGATTTGATTTAAGTCCAAGTCTGAGTCCGAGTCTAGGGAGTACTATTTATTTCAACTTCAAAGTCAGAGTCAGAGTCAATTGTATTTTGTCCTTTTTTTTAAAAAAAATTCAATAAAATCAGCTTTCAATATTCTTTCTCATATATGCTTTCCTTATATGTTTCCGAGAACATGATGAACACCGTCATACACTGTGAGCACACGCACGTGACTATTATAGGCACATCTATAATGACTGCAAGAAACTGAGCCCGTGTTTTCCTTTTACCTATTCCATGTCTGGTATAGAAACCACATAACTACCCTTAGCAGAAGCGGTATCGAATCCTATGACAAATCTAGGTAATCTCCTAGTTTGGGTTAAAGACGGGAGGCAAGCCCATTTCCCACAATAAACACCCTTCCAATGAGACTAACCAAACCCTACCTTAGGTGTTAGTCTGACCGACAAAAAAAAAAGCTGGACAAAAAAAAATCAAAAGTCCAAGAGAAAAAAAACAAAAGGCCAAAACAAAAAAGTTGGCCATGATCAAAAAAGAATTATCAACATCTCTCGACCAGACAGTGTCAACTCAAATGAAGAATCCCATGACCGGGGCTAAGAGGTCAACCCAAAGAATTCAAAAACCCACGACCGTGAAACGATCAATTCAAAAATTATCAATACCCATACCATCCAATAGGGGAGAGACAGTCAAGCTGGTCAGCTAACACCACATCTAGCCTTCCCACATTACAACCCTCAAGACCTTCTCGAGACCTATTCTAGAGACAACCCAGAATTTTGAGGATTCAAGCTCCATAGGATACACTCTAACCTTTAGGGCCAGACATGGAAATCAGATCCCGCATTATCAAACCTGCCCAATCGAAGCTCGAGCCATTATACTCGACTTCCCCTTTACATAACAGAATTCACAATCACCATATGCAAATCCGAGAGCAAAACTCGTTAAAATCCCCGAGAGCAAAACTCATCAAATCCCCGGGAGCAAAACTCATCAAATCCCCGAGAGCAAAACTCATTAAAATCCCCGAGAGCAAAACTCATCAAATCCCCGAGAACAGAACTCGTTAAAATCCCCGAGAGCAGAACTCGATAAAATCCCATCCCAATTCTTCTCATTCAAACCAGTTACCGGCCCCAAACGCGAGAATTCAACTTGCAGTCGGCATAGAACATGCCCAAATAGCTCACACCACCTCTGGGGGCTACCCCGGAGAACGCTCACAGTCACAGGATCAACATCCTAACTATTCTAGCCCTTTGATCAAGACATCACTGGGAATGCACCTAGCCTACACCATCGATGTGGCTAGTTACACACAAAGCCCTAGTAAACTAGGTACCATTATATATCTTTCAATCCACTGAACTACGGCTTGGTTTGATTTCACTACACGTGAATACGTAGGCAGCCTTTCAACAGAGGCACAACCACCCACATTGACACACATTCAAAAAACTTCATCATTCCGGTCACGACAATGTCATGTTCTCAGCAGCTAGCTTTGTCATCCTGAGGCTTCTCCTAGGCAGAAGTTCTCCATCCACTCACAAAATCCAGATAAATTCAAAAAATCTAGCCTCCTTTCTATAGTCTAGTCCTAGTACTCGGCTCAGTCAAAGACGAGAATCTGTCAGGACTCGGAGCAATACCCACTTTGGAAATGTCCCAAAAATCAAAAATTCAAAAGGAGCACTAGACTACAGCATTGTTACTGCTAAAACAGTCTCATTACAGACTACTGCAATTCCCCTATAACAGATCGTTCCCATTTCGATGTTCGACTGTGTTGCCACTCGCCTAGGCTACGGAATAGCGCAACTTAAGTGTCTTGTCATCTTAGGTGGCCTACCCCCTACCGAGTCACGGTCTAACCCTTAGAGAGTCAAAGTCGTGTCTGTAAACTCGTCCTCTCGCGTCCAAAGTCGAGTCTGTCGGTATATCTCTCTCTTCAAATTCTCATTTTTTGCAAAACTTAGCCATTTGGGAAAGTCCTTTTCCTAGTCACCACGGGAATAGGAATTTTTATCACACTTCATCTAGGCATACAGGACTGACCAGGGAATTCCAGGAATCCGTGTCAGAATCCGATTAGGAATCAAAGTCATCCCAAGCATCCTTATTTCCAAACCATTTCAGCATTTTTCTTTTCAAAATTTTCAAGAAAACATCATTTCTTCCCCAGCATGAGTCAGTGTTTCGCCTAAATGTTACATACAAATTATGTCAGCATACAGGTACACCCAATACTCCCAGAAATTCTAAGTTCCCCAGTGGAAAAGCTCGAGCAACTTCTTTCAGGATATATCTGCAAACAAATATGCCCATAGCTTCCAAGGCAAGCTCCCGCGCAATTCTAAGACAGGATATATCTGCAAACAGGTATACCCATAGCTTCCTAGGCAAGCTCCCGCGACATTATCAGCATCAACCCAGGTATGATTTTTATTCTATGGTTGGCGAGCCCTTCACGCAGGTCTAATGGACTATAAACGACCCGATCGGAAGTCTGCCAGGTTTTAATCCTTGATTGACCTGGTAGCTACTCTGACTTTTGCCTTGTCCAAGCCTCAGTCAGAGTGGGGGCTCTGTAGACACCCACATTTTGACCGCCAGGTGTCTATAGTAGTTTCCGCCAAACACCCGATGATGATTGGACGTAAACGTGCTTTGATAGACTCGGATATGGGCTTGTAATCATGGACATTTGGTTTAGACTTTTTAAGGAGTACAAATTTCATAAAACCGACCTCAAATTTAGGCCCAGTGGGTCGTTTCGAGTCAAATAACACTAATTTGGGTCGAAACTGTCACCAGGGGTAAAACCGTCTTTTAGCGACCGAGTCAAAACCCGGTCAAAGATTTTCCCGAGACATGTGAGTCAGCCGTGACACTCACACGGTTGATTCCTACCCAAATTCCTACAAAATTTCAGATTCATTAAAGCATTAAACAATTCCGTTAAAGGTAGAATTCGACCTCAAGTAGGAATTCTATCCGGAAACCGAGTCAGACATTGACCGAGTACCAAATACTCGGCCAAACACTCCTCAAATCAGCCGAGAATTCCTTTCTTCTTGGCCAAGAAAGCGGAATTCTTATGCTCCTTAAACTCCTACGTTTCCTATCCTAAGCGGTATTCAAACTCTCCTAAACCAAGGTCGGAAACTCCCTATAAATAGGACCTCCCGTCCAATATAAAACACATCGAAAAGACAACCCCAAACAACGTTTTTCCAGCCAATATACACGGTTTTTACACACCCATCACACCGAAAAAACAGCCTTATAACACGGTTTACATACATCCTCGATAGTTAGAAAATCCCGACACCTTTCCGAAGTCTCGAAATACCGACGAAGCCGGCCAAACCCGACGTCCCAAATCACCCAAACCGATACACCTTAACTCATCCTCATCATCTCGACGCTCCCAAGTCTAAGCCACTTCCCGACGAGCCTTCTCCCGAGAAAACAAAGCATGTAGGTTGAGGGTGTAAATCAAACCCGACTCTTCTCTTTTCTCTTCCCTTCTTCTCGTTTTTTTAGGGGTCTTTCGTCAGTCTTTTTCTTTTCTAATATCGATACTACTAAAAAACTATTTTCACATATCGAATATTCTTAAAATATGATATCGATTCTATATAATCGAATATCATATCAAAAAGAATTATATTAAGTTTTCGACGATATCTTTACATTTTTTTTCGTTCAAAATCCTTTTTTTTAAACTCTTCGTTCAAAACAAACTTTTTCTCAAAACCTTTTCTAAAATTATTCCGACTATTCGATATCGATTTCATAATCGAATATCGAATACGACGAATGTCGAAAATATAAATCGAGTATAAATTAATCCATATTTGTACGCGATTTATAAGATTTTCGACAGAAAAATAAAAAACGGACAGACCCGCACGCGAGTCGCGCCCGGTACAGGCGACTCGCGCACGAGTCTGTGAACCGGCCTTTTTTCGATCGTTTTATTTTTATTATTCTACGAAACGATTTCTAAATTTATATCTTTTCTAAAACTATTCCAAATATTTGATATTGATTTCATAGTCAACTATCGAATATAACGAATATCGAGAATATTAAGTCGAGTACGAATTATGCGATATTCGTACGCGATTTAATCAAAATTTTTCCGAAAACCGTCGTCGAAATCAGGCTGCCACGCGACCCGCTCACGTCCCGGGTGAGCCGCGCGGTCCACTGCCCAAACGCCCCCTTTTCGTTCTTTTTTATTCTTTTTCGAACTTCGTTTTTTATACAAAACCGCGTTTTAACAATATTTTTCAGATTTCGATTAATTCTTATTTTCTCGATTTCATATATTTATTTCCTATTCATCGTTACTAACCCGTTTTCTCGTGTTTGTAGCAAATTATTCTCATATTTTCTTTTTATCGTTTTATTAGACTAAAACGAACCCACATGCTAAAATAACTTTGACGTTATTAGTTTAACATGCATTAAACGACTTAGCAACCCATCTATGTATTTTTTCCTCACATGTCTTAGGAAAATAATCTCTGCATATCATTCAATCGTCGAACTAACGCGTGTACACAAAACCGAACGATATCTTAGTAAAGGCCGCTAAGTGCGGGCGGGGTTGGGTGTTCTCACTGAACTTCCCAACACGTACCCTCACCCCTTACTCAGAACCGTGGTTTCCGGATGTCCGAAACCATTGGCAACGAGAGTCATTCAATATACGATTAACCGCTCAAGTCGGCATCGGTATCGTAATGCTAAGGGACGAACCCAATAAACTCTGATATCGGAAATGGGCCAGGCTTTAAGTATGGCCCACTACGACATAGAGTGGGTTCGAATGGTTCCGAATAACCATAAAATTCGGTGGCGACTCCTACTTCGATTTAAAATTCAATTCGATCCATCTCATATGGAAATTCTACCGCCTCCCCAAAACCCGCGCTTCGCTGCGTCGGAGTGGACCTATGTCATGTCCACAATGTTGAATTATTTTTCCGAGTAATTATTTGATCCGTTCTATAGGAAAACCATCTAAAACATCGTAATCTCGCGTCGCATTACAGTCTGATCGTCATCGGGTGTTTGTCGGGTACTTCTGCAGCCACCAGGTCAGAATCTGGGTGTCTACAGTAACTAGACTCACTTTCACTTCTCTCTCATCGTTAACTAAAAAATCTGTTTCTTAAATATAAAACCACTTCTCACGAAACCAATGTTACCGTTCCACTCAAGTATATTTTTACATCGATTCTTTAATCCTTTAATTTTATACATTAGTTTCTCCTTTAGGTCGATTAGTTTCATTTTAATTGTTTAGAATGATAGTTTAGGCTCTCATAGGTAGTACGACGTTAATTAATAGTTTACGTAGTCGGTTTGTTACAGATTGATTTTAACGTAATTAACATTCTTAATTTATGAAAACGTCAAATAAAAATTGAAAAAATGAAGGACCCGTAAAACGTGTGATTTGCACATTTTACATATCCGAAAAACTTGTAATCACAAGTTTTAAAACTTGTGATTTGCACGTTTTACAGATCCGTAAAACCTGCAAATCATAAGTTTTACTGATGGTAATATTTGCAAATCACAAGTTTTATTGATCTATAAAACTTGTGAATTGCAAATTTTACATGATTTTTTATGTTTAATAAATACCATAGTTATTACGTAAATCCAGTTATAATTTTTTTTTAATATCTCGTTTCCATAAATATGTGTTTTTAAGGTTTACGTTGGATGATTTGCATACAAAGGAGACACGATTGGAATGTACGTCGTAGTAAAAGAAAACGAAAACATGGGACAAAACGTAGGCTTCCCACGTTTTACAGATCTGTAAGGTGTTAAAAACTAAATACGAAAATTAGTAAATATGATACATTAAGTCTTGACTTAAATTAAGTCAACTTGTGCAAAAGGAAGATAGATTTACAAAACAAATCGAAACCGTTAAATTATCGAATTTTAATAACGCAAGGAATCTTTATAATGTAATTAGTAACGTTAAAAAAATTAAGGAAAGAACAAAGTTGTCTTTTTGCATTAAAAAGGACAGACGACGAAGAACACCACTCATGGAAACATATGCCAGTTTGGGACCAATTTGCCAAATGAGTAGAGGGAAAGATGGTACTTTATTAAATAAATTATCTCATGGGCTAGATATATATTACAGTATTGTTCTAAAAAAAATATATACATATACGTGGAGAAAATTATGGTGAAAATTAAATTGGATTACATTATTAATGGGAATATATTTTCCATTTAAGAAATTTTTGGCATGCTTTGCGCGTACTTAGTCACATTATAATATAGGGGGAAAATATTCAAACCTAGAACATATTGTTCACGGTACCCAATATTTTTTTAGTTGAGTCCCCACTCGGACTCAAACCATACTCATTAAATCATGACAGCACGTTGTCTCAATGGAAAAATAGGATTATACACCTAGTTGTACCATAACATTTGTTCCGGTCACGGAAACAATTTACCCGGCCTAGGATCCGGGTTGTACAACCGGGTTAACGGTGAACAATTGGTCG
The DNA here is from genome assembly GCA_958450325.1 of Agrostemma githago. Lineage (NCBI taxonomy): Eukaryota > Viridiplantae > Streptophyta > Magnoliopsida > Caryophyllales > Caryophyllaceae > Agrostemma > Agrostemma githago. The sequence goes on along the minus strand of OY288247.1, from coordinate 70,358,660 downwards.
CTTGACTTCCTTTGGTCTCCCCTTTCTCTCAACCCCCTGGATCGGACCTTCCCGGCGGAAATGGCCTGCTCCCTGCACAATGAACGCACAGGGCCTCGGAGGTTGTCCGAAGAAACCCTCTCCGATGCCTAAGTCAGTCCGTGGAATGCCTTTACGAACCTAGCTCGTGAGGAACTAGGCGGCGTTTTTTGGGAGTAAGAGTCTAGAGAGAGAAAATCCAACCCCTCTCATGTGGGAAATGGGGAGGTATTTATACCTTCCCACAAGAGAGAGAAGGGGAAGAGGAATGGTTGGATAGAGAAGTGACAAGTGGCGGCTTCTCATCCATCCATTCCCAATTACCTTAGGCAAAATGACGAGAGGGCCCCTGGGGGTCCTGGCCCTGTCGGCCAGGGATTTTCCCAGGGCAGACAGTCTTCCGGCAGGGAGCAGCCAAGTTCCGACAGGCTGGGTTGGCCTGTGCTCTCAGCAGCTGACGGCCAACCTTAGCGTTTTATGCTTCTTGTTCTAATTTCTTGCTAGGGGCTGGTCTTTCAACTCCTTGACAGGGACCGTCTCAGGGTTTGCCTAGCAGGCGGTTAATTAACAGGCGGCCCACCCCAATCAATTGGCCTTCGTCAGTAGGATGGAAGTGGGACTTCTCTTCTGCTGGCGACTTTTGCTTGGACGGGGGTTGACTTCCATGTCTGTTGCAGCATTTAATGTTTCGCACCTTCCCGAGGAACTTTGCACTGCCCATGTCAGGTATGCAAAGAGGTGAGAGCGCTTTTGTAATGATTGCACTTCTCTTCTGGGCGGATTTTGGGGAACTGTGAAGAGTTCCTGATAGGTGGCTCTCCTCCCAGGGTGGTTGGAGCGTTCATTAATGCCGCGCTTCCTTTTGTATAAAATCCTCAGTTTCCTTTATCATTTGTGCTTCAACTCATCCTCAATCTTTCCATTTTCTTTGTCTTAAACATGGCTTGGATCAAGAAGAGCGTAATTCGCCGTGGGGTCAGACATGTTACCTTCATCTTTAGAGGGTTTTGGAGACTCCGATATGCTCGGGCCGCTTATTTAGCTGTTCGCCGGAGTCGCTGTTCACGACTTCACTTCCGTCGGAGGAGTCAGAAGGCCTCCATTAGAATGGGCAAACGCCCTAGGAGGTCCTCGCCTCCGGCTGCGCCTAGGTTTAGGCGCTGCTCCCAGGGAGGGGGCTGTTATGATAGGGGATGCCATGAGTGCTTTCCATGGCTGCACCCTGAACAATTTGGCCCCAACTCTGACACCGATTCCTCCTTGGCGTCGGGTCCCTCTTCGCCTGTGAAGAAGACAGGCTGTCGCACCTGCAACGAGTCTCGAGCTGTTCCCTTTGGAAGGGACTGGGAAAACAGCAGCCATGACTCTGATGACAGCGAGGGTCTTGGCTGCCTGAGCGACAGGGATGGAGACGGGGCCTCTGATGACCCTTTTCAGGGTTCCCCAAGCTGGGACTGGGGTTCGGCTCTCGGGAGTCCAGGCAGCCCTGGGGATTATTCTCCAGACTTGGGCGACGATTAGGCCTGCATGGCAGGGTGTTTGGTTTCTGTCGGGCCGGAATTTTTTGTGCCTTATGTATTTTTCTTTCGTATCCGTCCCACGATGTAGCTTTCCTTTGCAGGGTTTCAATGAAATGAATGTTTTGTGTATTTGAATTTTCAATATGAGTTTTTTTTTTTTTTTTTTTTTGAATGAGGTCGTTGAGTGACCTTTCTCTCTGACGTTTCTGTTTATCGAGGCTCTTCTTGAAAAAGGTGAGCAGTTGGTGTTCAGTATGTGACACGTGGACGATCCTCGAGGGTTTTGTCAGGGGATTCGTCCTTCAAACTTCTTTGGGGTTTTATATAAACCCTTCTCTCCCTCCATTCTCTTCTTTTACTCTTCTTGATGCTTCACACCCCATAATACTTCTCGAATCCCCTTTATTGGCCGAGCGTTTTTCTTTTCGAGGAGCAAGGAACACTTCTTGTCGCCGTTTCCAGCAACTTCACCGGCGTCCTTAGGTTAGAACTTTCGAATCTCTCGCCTCTTTTCTTCCCTTCCATTGCCTATATGTCGCGAGTCCATCCCCTCTCCCTTGATTCTTTGCTCGGGAGAACTAGCGGCGTCGGTAGTCGTCATGACGTTGCTTCTTCCTCCGGGGTTGACCCCAGTGAGGAAGTCGATCACCACACGGGAGAGGGTGCTGAGTCACCCGAGCCGGCTCCCTTTGATGTGATTGATTCTGATGACGAGGCCCTGGAGGTGGACCCTGCCAGGGTCGCCGGCCCCCTTATCCGCAGGGAGAAAGGGAGGACCTACTTCTTGGATAAAGAAAAATATGTGGTTCCCCTACAGACCTATCCTGAGGCTAAGAATAGGGACCTGATCTTGGAGTGTAACGCGGCTAAGGCCATTGAACAGTTTTACAATTTTGGGGAGGGGTACACAGTGGTAGTCCCTGGGGAAAGAGACACAGTGTGCTGTCCCCCAGAAGGGTGTGTAGCCGTCTATCATAAGGCCCTAGAATTCGGCCTGCGATTCCCGTTACATCCCTTCCTGGAGGAAACTTTTAGGAGGATGAACGTTGCTATTGCCCAGCTGACTGCAACGGCCATTAGAGCATTAGTGGCCTACACCTGGACTTGTCTTTTCCATGGCGAGGGGCCTTATATTGACGCCCTTCGCTTTATGGTTGGCCTCCAAATGGTGTCTTCATCTGGGGGGGATGGCTCCCCTGGTTACTGGTCTCTGCTGAGACAGAAAAAGTACGCCTTGGTCTGGCCGGCCATGAGCAGCCTCAAAGACTGGAAAAATAATTTCATATATGTCCATAGTGCGTCAGGGTGAAAAATTCCTAGACATTTTAGGAACCATGTTCATACCCGCATGGAGACGCGTGAGGAGTATCACCCTCGCGTTGGGGGGAAGGCTCTGGAAGTCAAGCTGAGCGAAAAGGAGAAGATTTTGATAAAAAAGTTTGAGATTGTGGCGGATAAACACGGGAACTTTGGTCCTGTCTTCTGGCTCCCTCATGCGGAGCTCATCACGACAGACGAGTACCTGCTTCCCCTAGGCCTGATTCGTGGCCTTGAAGGTAGTTCTAGGGTTTTCTTGTTGTCACGATTTTCCAGGGATTTTATTTCTCCCTGCTTTTTAGATGACCGCCTTTCCTTCCCTGCAGATTCCTACACTTGGAGCTGGACCAAGAAGCAGGTCAGAAGGCTAGGCTTGAGCGAGGAGTTGCACGTTCTTTCAAAGCGTCCTTCCCTTCCGCCAAATTTTAGGAAAGGAAGTAAGGCCCTCATGAAGCTTGTGAAAGATTTTGCCGCTGGTCGAAGATTACCTCTCCCCCCCGGCTGCCTTCGTCGAAGCCGGCGACTCCTACCCCCAGCATTCATGAGGGGGAAGCAGAGGTTACTTCAGGAGCTACTCCTTCCCCTGGTCAAAAACGGGGCGCCTCTCCGGCTGGCCCTCGGATCTCGCAGGGAACGCAGCCTGGAGATTCCGAGGGGACTGGGGAAAGTGTTCCCTTGGAATCGAGGAGGAAAAGGGAGAGGGAGCCTCCTAGTGCTGACGTGGTGGACCTGGAGGCGGATGTCTCCACCCCTGAGGCGAAACGCCCTGCACGTGAGCCCTCTAGCACTCCCTTCCCAGAGGAGAATGTAGAATTCCACTACACGGCCGGTGATAGTGTGGATGTATCAGGCTTGCTTTCTGACTCCGGAGCTGTCTTGGCCGACCGTCTTACAAAGATGGTGACTTCCACCTCTCATCAAGTGCTTCAATATATCCAGCGTACCTCCAAGGTTATGCTGGCCTCTGCGGAGCTGGCGGCTCTTAGCCGCCTGAGTGATGAGGAGCTGACAGTTACTCCTGGGGCCCCTCCTCCCGACCGCCTGGCCATGATAGAAAGGGATGTCTCCTTGATAAGTTCTTTGAAAGATAAAATGGCAAGGCAAGAGGGGGAGCTGGAGGAGGCTAAGAAGCAGGCTGATCAATGGAGGCTGCAGGGGGAAATGGCTGTGAAGGAGGTTTCCAAGCTAGAGGCCGATCTGAAGGAGAGCCGGCAGTCGTTGGACCGAGCCAACCTATCTTTGGCCGAGATGGGGCACTTGAAGGGGAGAGTGACTGACCTGGAGGAGCAGTTGTCCAAGGCTAAGTCGGCTTTTGAACAGGCTAGAGGGGAATGGACGAAAGAGAAAGAGGCCCTGGCTGCGGAGACTGAGGAAGCGGTGGGTGCCAGCTTCGTGAGCGGAGCCAACTCCTCTCTGGAATTGGTGATGGAGGTGATAGGGGAAATGTTCCCTTCTTTTGACGAGGACGCCTTCCGGAGCCTCTATTCCGCCAAGGATGAAGCCCGGGTGAACAGGCAGCCTGAGGCAGACGCCAACGCTCACCAGGATGTTGCGTGACCCCCCTTCTCTTTTACAAAAGCTTTTATCCTCTTGTACTGAGCCAGTGTTTATGGCTGTTCTGTAATATTTTGCTACTCGGTTTTTCCTCTGACTTTGTAAAGACTTTTCCACCCTTCGTGGGTCTTGTTCTGTGGGATATTTCTTTCCTCTTTTTATGTCAAACTGCTTTTTAAAAATCAGGGGATTCCTTTCCTGTTTGTTTAATTGCCTGCCATAGCCTGCCCCCTGTCTGCCTAGAGGTAAGCAGGGTAGCTCTTACGTTTTTTTTTTTATACAAGGTTGGGGGGCCTGCCCCCAGTCCTTGTTAGACTGGCCCGTCCCTGTCTTTTCGTTCAAAGTCCAGGAGGCCTGCCCCCTGCCTGCCCAGAGGTAAGCAGGGTAGCTTTTTCGTTTTTTATACAAGGTTGGGGGGCCTGCCCCCAGTCCTTGTTAGTACGGCCTGCTCCTGTCTTTTTGTTCAAAGTCTAGGGGGCCTGCCCCCTGCCTGCCCAGAGGTAAGCAGGGTAGCTTTTTCGTTTTTTATACAAGGTTGGGAGGCCTGCCCCCAGTCCTTGTTTGCCTGGCCTGTCCCTGGCTTTTCGTTCAAAGTCCAGGGGGCTTGCCCCCTGCCTGCCCAGAGGTAAGCAGGGTAGCTTTTTCGTTTTTTATACAAGGTTGGGAGGCCTGCCCCCAGTCCTTGTTTGCCTGGCCTGTCCCTGGCTTTTCGTTCAAAGTCCAGGGGGTCTGCCCCCTGCCTGCCCAGAGGTAAGCAGGGTAGCTTTTTCGTTTTTTATACAAGGTTGGGGGGCCTGCCCCCAGTCCTTGTTTGCCTGGCCTGTCCCTGGCTTTTCGTTCAAAGTCCAGGGGGCCTGCCCCCTGCTTGCCCAGAGGTGAGCGGGGTGGCCTTTGATTTGCGTTGGGGGGTTCACTTTACCCAATTTCGGCAACAGGGGGGCCTCCCCCTATTGCCCCCTGCTCGTTTGTGTGTGAAAAATGCAAGTGTGAACAGGCAACGAGTATAAATCTGTATCTTCTCATTTTTCTTAAAATTCTTTTTGACATTGGGGTGGTCGGAGCCGTCGACATTTTTGACCGTCCTCCGCCTTTTTTAGTTAAGGTAAAAACTGCCTGTATTCTTGTTCAGACGTAATATTTCTTTAGCGTGTCTGCATTCCAGTGAGCATGTAGCTCTTGTCCTTCGAGGTTGGCTATTTTGTACGTGCCTGGTCCCAGAACCTGAGTTACTTGGTATGGGCCCTCCCAATTGGCACTCAGCTTTCCATGTTCTCTTGACTTCCCAACCGCCTGCGTCTTTCTTAGAACCAGTTCGCCCGCCTGGAAGTTCCTCTGTCGTACCTTGCTATTGAAAGCTTTCCTCATTCGCTGCTGGTAGGCAGCGATGTTGGTACTGGCTTCCTCCCTTAGTTCATTCACCAGGTCTAAGGCTTCAACCATTGCAGCTTCGTTTTCAGCTTGGTCGTACTGCAGGGAGCGCAGAGAGGGGATTCTCGTCTCAATTGGCAATAAAGCCTCTGCTCCATATACCAGGCCAAATGGGGTCTGGCCTGTGGACTCCTTTCTGGTAGTTCGGATGGACCAGAGTATACTGGGGAGTTCATCAGCCCATCTACCTTTGCAGTCATCCACCATTTTCTTCAGGCCGTTCAGGATTTGTTTGTTGGTTGATTCTGCCTGTCCATTGGTTTGAGGATGACAGACAGCTGAGTAGGCGACTGAGACGTTGTGGCTTTCCAGCCAGATTCTTAGCGGATCATTATCGAACTGTCTGCCGTGGTCAAACACCAACATCTTTGGTACACCGAACCTAGTGATGATATTTCGCCAGATCACCTTCCTGACCGCCGGCTCAGTGATGTTGGGCACTGCTTCGGCCTCCACCCACTTGGTGAAGTAGTCTATGGCGACAATCAAAAATTTTCTGCCCCCTGTGGCCACCGTGAAGGGTCCTAGAATGTCCATCCCCCATTGAGCAAAGGGGATGGGAGATAGGATTGGCCTGAGCTCCTGGGCCGGGGCATGGATCGATGGGGCAAAGAGTTGGCATTTTTTGCATTTCTGGGTCAGGCTCTTGGCATCTGCCAGCATGGTAGGCCAGTAGTAGCCTGCCCTGAGGGCCTTGTGGGCCAGCGATCTCCCACCAATGTGATGTCCACAAATCCCTGAGTGGATATCATCCAATACCTCAGCGGCCTGATCCGCCCGTAGACATTTAAGCAGGGGATAAGTAAAAGATTTTTTGTAAAGCTCTCCATTAATAAGTATGAACCAGGCTGCTTTAGCCTGTATCTTCCTCTTTTGTAACGAGTCTGGTGGTAAGACACCATGCCTCTTGTACTGGATAAAGGGAGTCATCCAGCTTTCCAGCTCTTCTTCCACGGTATTGACCGTTTGACAGGGGTTAGTAGACTTTTCGTGTAAAACGTCGACCCATACTGATCTCCGGATGTCCTGCAGACTGGAGCTTGCCAGTTTTGACAGGGCATCTGCTCTGTTGTTCTGGGATCGGGGGATTTGTTTGACCTCATATGATTTTAGGCCGGACAACTCTCCCTTCACCATCTCCAGGTATGTGGCCATTGCTTGGTCTCTTGCTTCGTATTCTCCATTGATTTGGTTGGCGATGAGCTGGGAGTCTGTCGCCAGGACAATTCGTTCTGCTCCTGCGGCTTTAGCTAGCCTGACGCCTGCAAGCACTGCTTCGTACTCTGCTTCATTGTTTGATGCTGGGAAAACAAATCTGAGAGCATGCTCAAAGTCAGTCCCTTTTGGGCTGGTTAGCACGACGCCTGCGCCTGCGCCATTGGCTGTTGAGGATCCGTCAGTATACACGATCCATTCCTGGGCAGGGGCTTCTTCCTCCCCTGAATGGGAGCACTCAGCCAAAAAGTCTGCCAAAGCTTGGGCCTTGATGGCTGTTCTCGGCTGGTAAGATATACCTAGCCCACTTAGCTCAATTGCCCACTTCAACAATCTCCCTGATTTTTCAAATTTTTCCAACACCTTTTCCAGGGGTTGGTCGGTGAGGACTACGACTGGATGCGCGTCAAAGTAGGGTCTGAGCTTCCTGGCAGCAACTATGACCGCGTAGGCGGCTTTTTCGACCATCGGATAATTCTTCTCAGCTGCCCCCAGCGCATGACTCACAAAGTATATCGGTTGGGCGCCTGCCTCTTCTCGTAGGATGACTGCGCTGACAGTTATATTGGTCACTGCAATGTAGAGAAAAAGTTTCTCTCCTGTTACTGGTCTTGCCAGGGTGGGGAGTCTCTTAAGATGGTCCTTCAATTGCTCAAAGGCCTCTTTCTGCTCGTCCTCCCACTTGAACTGTTTGTTCCCTTTCAGTATCTTGAAGAAAGGAGTGGCTTTGTCTGCTGATCGGGCGATGAATCGTGCTAAGGCGGCCATTCGACCCGTTAAGCGCTGGATGTCTCTAATGGTTTTAGGCTCAGGAAGATCTAGAACTGCCTGTATTTTTTCAGGGTTGGCGTCTATCCCCCGAGAACTGACCAAGAACCCCAGGAATTTGCCGGAGCGGACTCCAAATGTACACTTTTTCGGATTAAGTTTCATTTTGTAGGCGCGCAGGGAGCTGAAGGTTTCCTGCAAGTCTATCAGGTGTTCTCTGTCTTCCTTGCTTTTCACGATGGCGTCATCAACGTAAGCCTCGATGTTTCTGCCTTTTTGTTTCTCAAACACTTTATCAACCAACCGCTGGTACGTAGCCCCTGCGTTTTTGAGCCCGAAGGGCATCATCTTGTACATGTAAGTACCCGAACTAGTGATGAACGCACACTTCACCCTGTCCGGCTGCCACAAGTATACTTGATGGTACCCCGAAAAGGCGTCTAGGAAGCTCAGCATGGTGTAGCCACTGGTGGCGTCCACCAGTTGATCGATTCGAGGGAGCGGATAGCAGTCTTTCGGGCAGGCCTTGTTCAGGTTTGTAAAGTCGACGCACATCCTCCATGCGCCTGACGACTTCTTGACCATGACAACATTTGCCAGCCATTCTGGGTAGTCGCAGACTTCAATAAAGTCTGCTTTCAAGAGTTTGTCAATTTCTTCCTTGATTGCTGCGTCCTTTTCTGCAGACATGTTTCGTTTCTTCTGTTTTACAGGGCGAGCATCCATGCTTACATTCAGCTTGTGAACGATGCATGATGGATCAACGCCGGGCATCTCGTCTGCAGAATAGGCAAATACGTCTTTGTTCTCCCTCAGAAGTTTGACCAGTTCGGCCTGGTAGGATTCCTCTAGGCCTGCTCCTACCAGGACCTGTCTTCCTGGTTCCAAGTCCACCAGCATACTTTCGCCCCCTGGTTCCAGGCGGTCGGGCGCCGGGTGCTCGACTGGGACTTCGCCTTCTCTGCAGGGGGAACTGTCAGCTTTTCTTTTTCCTTTTCCGTCTCTCTCGTGTTCTTGTAGGGCCACGGAGTAGCATTGTCTGGCTGACTCCTGGTCCCCACGTACCTTTCCTTCCAGCCCGAAGTCAGTGACATACGCGATGGTGAGAGCCCTGATGGAGATGGCCGCCTCGATTTCGTCCAGAGTGGCCCTGCCAATCAGGGCGTTGTAGGCAGATCTTGCGTCCACGACAACAAAGGTTGCCCTGACATTCCTGGCTGTAGAGCCTTCCCCGAAGGTTACAGGCAAGTCAATGACTCCCATGGGCAACACGCCTGCCCCACTGAATCCATACAGCGATCCGGGGGCAGGTCGCAGGTGCCTTTTCTCCAGGCCCATTTTCTCGAAGGCGTCCTTGTACAATAGTTTTGTGTACGCGCCTGTGTCCACCATACACCTTCGCACAATATGGTTGCTGATCTCTAGGGACAGCACCAAAGGATCACTGTGCGGATATACCACGCGTCCTGCATCATCAGGGGTGATGCTTAATGTCACTCCCCTTGGACTCCCTGCTTTCTCAGCATAGCAGATCTGGTTCCTTAGCTCGCGCATTTGTCTTTTTTGGCCCCTTCGACTGAGCTGGCCTTCGGTGCCCCCTGAAATTACATGGATCACCATGCGGTTTTGCACTGACCCTTCGGGTTTTTCAGACGCTTCCTTCTGAGACTTATTCTTAGCTGCGTAGTTGGTCAACCATCCGTTCCTGATAAACTTCTCAATTTCGTCCTTCAGGTGACGGCATTCTTCGGTGGTATGGCCTATACAGTCGTGGAAAGTGCAGAATTTCTTGGGGTCTCCTTTCGGGCTGCGCGGTTTGTTCGGGCGGTTCCATTTAGCAGTTTCTTTTTCCAGTTCGAAGATTTCCGCCCTGGATTTGTTCAGAGCAGTGTAACTGTCGAATCTGGGTTGGTAGACTGGGCGCTCCTTCTTGGGAGTGTCTCCCTCTTCCCTTTGCTTGCCTGGCTCACTTCTGCCCCTTCCACCCTGCGGTCCCCCTTGAGGCTTTGTTTGGCCTGCAGGGGTGTCCGTCAGGCCGTGGAACTCCTCCTGCAGGATGAACCCTTCAGCAATCTTTCTGGCCATGGCCAAGGTTTCTGGCTGGGCCCTGATCATCTGGTTTTTCATTTCCCCTGGAAGTAGGGAGATTGTCAGGGCGTAGGCGGCAGTGGAATCGTCGATCTCCCTAACCTGTTGGTAGGATAGGTTGAACCTTCTCACGTATTCTCTCACACTCTCACCCTTTTTCTGTTTCAGGGTCATGAGATCGAAACGGGTAAGGCGTCTTCTCTTATTTCCGGCATACTGCTCGAGGAAAATTTCAGCCAACTCTATGAAGAACCTGACTGACCCCTGGCGGAGGTCTCTGAACCACCCCTGCGCAAGCCCCACCAGGGTGGTAGGGAAAACTTTGCACCAGATGGCATCATCTACGTCATACATGCCCATGTGGCTCTCAAAGGCTGTCAGGTGGTCTTCAGGGTCTGTCGTCCCGTCAAATTTGATGGTGGGCATTTTGATTTTTGGAATGGGGTACTCCTGTACCTCAGGGTGCAACGGGGTTTTCGTGGGCCTGCCTACCAGTCGTGACCTGCTTTCCCCAGACTGGTTACCGTGAGATTCCCATTGTTTATGGGTCGGTTTCCTCGTACTGGGGGAGCGGTGCCTTGGTGGCGGTCTGCTGGCTGCCTCATCTTCTGTTTCCGAGGGGGCCTGCCTGGGCCTCTTCCTCTGAGAGTGGCAGTGGTTCTCACCCTGATGGTACCTGGACTCGAGTGGTTGTCCCCGGTTGAGTCTGGATTGCAGGCTTTGGGATAAGCCGGGGGCTGACTGTTCCTTGGCCGCAGGTATTAGTCTGGAGAAAACTCCGCCTGGCCTCTCTCCTAAGCGTTTTGACACAGGCTCCCTGGGCCTCATGCGCTCCTGTAATCCTTGAGATAAGCCTCCCTGCCCTCCAGACGCCGATTCTGTTGTGTGAATGGAGAACGCCTGCTGGACAGGTGGCTCTGGATTGCCAGTGGTAATGCGCCTCTGCACATGCGTATACATTTGAGCTGTTCTTCTCGCTTTTCTCTGAGCATTTCTGGCGGCGGTCCGCCTCGTGCCCCCGGCCTCGTCCCTGCTGACTGGGGACGGTTGCCTGGGAGCCGATGCGACCCTGCCCACCAAGTCCTCAGGTGTGAATTCCTGATCCAGCATCGCAGAGAAGAACGCGGCCGCCTGCGCCATCTGAGCTGGGGTCAGATTGAGAGCACGTCCTGGGCGTGTCCCCAGCTCAGGTGTCACAGCAGTGTTAGATCCACCGAGGGGATTGGTTCCCCCTACCCCTAGGATCGTGGCAGGAGGAACCCTCTCCGACTGCGGCATACCGTACAGGGGGGTCACCGGAGGGACCGTCAGACCCGCTCCTGCACTGGCATCAACGATTTCTGGCATGATTGTGTTTTAATTTTGTGATTATGAGTGGTTGATTTTGGTGGGTAACTCGTGAGCACAACCGTAAGTTCCCCACAGACGACGCCAAATTGTTCCGGTCACGGAAACAATTTACCCGGCCTAGGATCCGGGTTGTACAATCGGGTTAACGGTGAACAATTGGTCGCTTGACTTCCTTTGGTCTCCCCTTTCTCTCAACCCCCTGGATCGGACCTTCCCGGCGGAAATGGCCTGCTCCCTGCACAATGAACGCACAGGGCCTCGGAGGTTGTCCGAAGAAACCCTCTCCGATGCCTAAGTCAGTCCGTGGAATGCCTTTACGAACCTAGCTCGTGAGGAACTAGGCGGCGTTTTTAGGGAGTAAGAGTCTAGAGAGAGAAAATCCAACCCCTCTCATGTGGGAAATGGGGAGGTATTTATACCTTCCCACAAGAGAGAGAAGGGGAAGAGGAATGGTTGGATAGAGAAGTGACAAGTGGCGGCTTCTCATCCATCCATTCCCAATTACCTTAGGCAAAATGACGAGAGGGCCCCTGGGGGTCCTGGCCCTGTCGGCCAGGGATTTTCCCAGGGCAGACAGTCTTCCGGCAGGGAGCAGCCTAGTTCCGACAGGCTGGGTTGGCCTGTGCTCTCAGCAGCTGACGGCCAACCTTAGCGTTTTATGCTTCTTGTTCTAATTTCTTGCTAGGGGCTGGTCTTTCAACTCCTTGACAGGGACCGTCTCAGGGTTTGCCTATCAGGCGGTTAATTGACAGGCGGCCCACCCCAATCAACATTGTACAACCAAGGCAAAGTTTTTGAGCTTTTGTGTATATTTATTGAGCTTATAAAAGTTTTTGAGCAGAGTTGTAAGTGTTTGAGATTAACATTTATGTGATTTAAATCAACAACTTTACACTAAAGCTCAGAAAGTTTACAGTGAAACTCGAAATTTTTATGATAAAGCTCAAAATTTTAAAACCAATTGTACATAGAGCTATATACAACTGATTGTATAATCCTCTAATGGGACTCGATGAGTCTCCACTCAGAATATAACGATACTTAAACTTAACTAATAGATAATACGTGATTTGATATTTTGCACAAGTGCATATATAATCAATTAATCATGCATGTGGTTCATGAAATACATGAAGTCATTTGGTCAGGACTTCAGAGGTCAAAGTATCTACATTACTTGCAATCTTGAATATGTCTTCCTAAGTGACTGACCAGTGCAAAGCTAGAAATTCTGCAATGTGGACTCACTTATAATTTCACCTTCATTTATTCCTTCTCTAATTAATATGTAGCGCCGTAATCTATAAAAAAAAACAAAAAAAATGAAATAGACAGAACTTGCCATATACTGAAATAGACAGAACTTGCCAGCACGTCCATCAGATAGACACTTACAATACTAGCGGATTTATCCGTAAAAGCAACTCTCCCATATTTTTTATGAATTTGTTCTCACTTAGGTTCAAAATTACCGACAAGGTCATGTAAGCAGTAAAATTTCTACGTATCGTAATATAATTGAAGTTAAATTTTGGCATACTATTTGTCAAAATAGAGAAAGTTCATATCATCAGATCCATATATTCTTTCGCGAAAAGTTATGTCATTAATCAACGATATATTGAAGAATATGCAGAAGCGTGTTATTCTAATAGCGATCTTTGTCTCCGGAAGGGTTTTATTTTTATTTTTTTTACAAATTTGTAATAAATTCAATTTAATATCGTTTGTAAATGTCGTATGACTTATTATTAATGAAATTGATTTTCACTAAATAAAAAATGTCATTATATCTCCCTTTTCCCGCATGGGAGCATTTTAATGTGTTCAAATTTCTTCCACCCTTTTGGTCCATATATAGGTTCTCAAATCTCAATGTCTCGGGTTAGGGCTGGATCCATATAGAGTTTTTATATATTAAAAAAACAATTTTAAGGGTGCTCAGTCGAACTAGGTTGTTATATTGTGGTCGTGGCCTGACCCGGAATCATACTCAGGCTAGGCCGACTTATCACCCTGTCTAGATGACTAGATGGACCAACAAAAAAAAGGACCACCGGCTAGTGTGGGCTGGGTCGTAACGTTTTGGCCGACACTTTTGCCCATCACTAGGTCCGTATAAAGGCCTGGCAGGTGGTAAACAGGTCATTTTGTTCGGTTTTAGATCGGGTTGCATTGGTTCAATTATATATAATCGCGTTATTCTTAATAGGGTTATTCTCAACTATGCGTGTATTTCCTATATTAATTCAAACTATACTTAATCTCATTTTAATATGAATTACGCCTTCATTGATCTCGCTTTGCTATGAGTGACCGACTACCTGTTGAACCTCATTTATTCAACTCTTCCTCTTACTCTTCTTCTTTTGATTTACATTATTTCGTGTTCATTTTCGGTCATTGCTTGATTAAAAAAAAATCCGAAAATTATCTTCTATTTCTTTTTCAATTAGTCTTGTAGAAGTTATGAAAAAAAATATTTCTATTTTTTTAGGGTTATTTCATGAGAATAATACCAATTATGTGTGTTCTTCTTAAATTAATACAAAGTATATGTAATCTCATTTTAATATGAACTACGCATTCATTAATCTCGCTTTGCTATGTATGAAATTATGACTTGCAATTAACGGTCATGACTTGTTGTAACTTTCTAAGGTTTTATTAAGTCCGTTGCAGTTATCGTGAAAGCCAAAATTACAATAAAAATATTTTTTTTCGTAGCTTGTATAAGGTAATTGAAAAACAAATGGAAGATGAATTTTCGGAAAATTTAATTTTTTTTTATCAATAGCTGAAAATGAACACGAAATGTAAATTAGAAGAAGAAAAGTTAGAGGAAGAGTTGAAAAAGGAAGGTTCAACAGGTAGCCGGTCACCCATAACAAGGCGAGATTAATGAAGGCCTAGTTCGTATTAAAATGAGATTGCGTAAGTTTGTATTAATTTAATAAGTATACGCATACTTGGTATTATTCCCGTGAAATAATCTTTTTTTTATATCTTCCCCTTTTAATATATGGGTGGAGTATTATAATAAGATGGGAAGATATAAAAAAAAATGGAGGAAGTATTTTTATTGTAATTTTGACTTTTACGATGACGGTAACGGAACTAATAAAATCCTAAAAAGTTACAACAAGTCACTATGACCAGTAATAGCAAGTCATAATTTCATATATAGCAATGCAAGATTAATGAATGTGTAGTTCATATTAAAATGAGATTACGTATAATTTGAATTATTTTAAGAAACACACGCATTGTTGAAATTATTCTCATGAAATAACCCTTCTTAATATCGATCATGAAATAACCCCAAGGGAATACAACCTTAATCGTTATTGACTTAGGGCTCGTTTGGTTCACCATGGGAAGATGAAGTTACCGGGAACTTTAAATTCACGTGAATTTGTATTTCATGGGAATTAAAAAATATTGTTTGGTTGCCATGTGGGAAATGGCTTCATGCGGGAAGTTCTACACACCAAGGGGGACTTGGTGAGTAACTTCCCCCATTGTGGAGGAAGTGACAATTCCCGGGAAGTGGACAACCAAACAACCCCTGAAAATGCACTTTCTGAAAATTTGCACTTCCCGGTAATTGGATGAGTAATCAAATGATCCCTTATTGCCTTTAATGGGCTGTGATGAGAATTTAGATTTCCTTTCATGTCAAGATGGGAACATCATGACCTCAAGGTTCCAAGTTGTCTCCTAGGAGCCAATATTGAATATAAGTACGACGTATAAGAATCGAATTAAATCTCACGGATATTTTTATTTAGATAGATTTTCATGTACGCACTGATATTTTACATGATGTTTACACTTTACAGTGTTGTTACAATATTTTATTAAAATAACTAAACATGTTCTTAATAAGTTTTAATTTGTCAAATTACTTTTTACCAAAATAATTAAATAACATGCTCTTAAAGTCTTAATATATACAGCATGTAAGTGTCTAACGAGGTTTGATTCTAAGATCTCAGGGCCAAATACAAACATCCTAACCGTTTAACTATTATTTGTATTTCCTCTAACCCTTTTATAACTTTTCATTTCATCATTCAATTCTCTCCTAAATGAATATCCAATGAAAAGTTATTAGGGGATCGGAATAAGTATTAAATTTAGTAGTTAAAAAGTTATTTTTGACACTTTCTTTTCAAAACATCTTTGTTTTTAGAAAATAAAATTTATTGTTAAAAAAAAAGTGCCGCCAGAGTAATAACTTTATTAAACATTTAAAAGATCAACTATTAATGAGTTACTATTTGTTTTATAATGTTTGAATATAAGGATATTAAAATAAATTTTACAGTTAAATAACTTTTTTTTTTCATTTCATATTTTATCAACCGATTTGTTAACACATACGGAGTATGTTTTAGACATCATATTTTAGATATCTTTATTTTACGTACAGTTAAAAATAATACTTCGTATTATTTTGTTGTCATTGTTATTTTATTACCCCTCCGTCCTAATATATACTCCGTAGTTTACCTTTGTTTTATAGACAAAATTTAAGGTAGTGAGAGAAGAAATAATGTTTGTTTATTAAAAAGTAAAAAGTAGAGGATAAAATTTTCCTATGAAGAAAAGTGTGAACTATGGACTGATACACCTCAAAAAAAAAAGTTTGAATTATTGACTGGGATGGAGGGAGTATCATATTATTAGACCTAGAATCACCAATTACCGATTTGTTAACACATACTCTTCCGTCCCAATGAATACTTTGTTTTTCTATTTTAAGAATGTTGTTTATACGTAATTTGACCTCCTCATGAATTTGGTTTCATATGTCACCTCATCATTGGACCCCTTTGTGCCAAAAGTAAAGGTAAAGAATTCATGGGACAGAGGGAATATGTTTATTTTTCTCACTACTCCGATCCCTTCGTTCATATCCAAATGATGCGTAATTCTTTTTTTGCCGTTCAAATTCAATTGAATCATTTTTCTTTTTTAGTCCTTTTTTGGACTAAGTTATCCTTATTATACTACGGAGTAACATATTTACATAATATGCTATTGTGATATCTTCATTAAGTAATTCTGGATAACTAAATTCTACTCGTAATATATTCGTCCATAATCATTTTTGTACTTTCAATATTATTTTAATACTCCGATCCGTATCTTCTTAAATCTTATACTCTCCCGTTCAAGTCGAACCTTCCCTTTTACTCTTTGCACAAGTTCTAAAAATCGATTGTTTATTATTAAAATACAAATGGATAAAAGTTAAGTATTTGTTTAATATTAAATATAGGGTAGATAGAGGTATTTATATAAATATGTAAGATTTAAAATATTTGTTTAATATTACAACAATGACTAAAATGGAAAAGGAAAGGTTGAACTTGTCCAAAAAAGGAGTAAAGGTTCGACTTGAACGGAGGGAGTACAAAATAAAAACGTAACCTCTGAATATAAACGGAAGGAATAATATTCTACTCGTACTAGGTAGAGTATTCTTTATGAGCTCTGTTGTGATTGAAATGAATAAAACGTGGGCATAACTGGTCATCTTCAAGACTTCAAGTCTTCAACATACGCGTTGCAAATTTAGTGCTGACCTAGCTAGTGAACAACATGACACTATGCCAACTTGTAACTTGTAACTTGTAACTTGTCTCTGACCAACCACCGTTTTTGTACTGATGTACATGTTCCAATAATAGTCGCCGATTTAACTAATTGCGGCGCTTGCTAAAAAAACATACTCTCTCCCTTCCAACCTTTTGTATACATTTGGTTTTTTAACACTATTTATAAGTGATGATAAGTGATGAGAATCTTCAATGTAACTTATAATATATAAGATAAAAGATAATAATGTGGGATCTTATTTAAATCGTCTAATAAAATATATTATGAATATCAAATTTTTATAAATTTTAGTAACACGTAACTAAAGATATAGACAAAAGAAAACGAGTATCGACGTACGTGCATAAAGCAAACGTATACAAATGGTTGGAACGGAGGGAGTATCCCTTATTCCCTTCCTTTAATTTTTTTTTTTGAAGTGCAGATCAATTTCATTAATAATAAACCATACGGCATCTACAAACGATATCAAATTGAACTGAATACATATTTGTAAAAAATAAATAAAGAACATCCTTGAGACAAAATCGCTATTCGAATAATACGCTTCTGCATAGCCTTCTATATATCGCTGTTGATTGACACAGCCTTTCGCGAAGAAATCTATGGATCTGATGATATAGTATTCAAAATGATGAACTTTCTCTATTTTGACAAATAATAGACCGAGATCTGACCTCAATTGTATCACCATACGTGGAAATTTCATTACTCCCATGATCTTGCACATAATTCTTGAACCTCTCCAAAAGAGAGAACAAACCCACAAAAAATATGGGAACAAACCCATTAATTGATGGGACAAATCTCCAAAAAGGAGAGGCAAGAGTTATTATAATCTAAAGGGAAATTTGATAACTTATACCTTCAATAACTTTAGTTTTCAAATTTTATACCTTAGATAATTTTTTTTCAAAACTTATACCTACTTATCTAATTTATTTCACAATACATACCTTAATTCAAATTTCGTCATAAAATTAACGGACTATTATTAATTGACCATTTTATCCTTATTTAAGTAACATTGGACGACTACTATAACATAAGTAGGGGTGAGCAAAATCGGATACCGAACCGAAACCAACTCGGTTTGAATCGGGTACCCAGTTTTTATTCCATATTGTAAACTGAACAGTTTTTATGACCCGATTTTTTCAAAATATGGTTATCTTTAATTTTTTGAACCGGTTTCTGAACCGATTTTTGACCCGGTTTAACTAATCTACATATCAATTTTTATTTTATTTTCGTTTAAAAAGTGTAAACCGGTTCAAAACCGGGCACCCGGTTTTAAAATTGGGAACCGAACTCGACCCGGTTTTTCACTAAAAAACCGGTACGGGTACAACTAGTTTTCAATTTCAAAAACCTAGATTTTCGGGTTTTTTAAACCGGATTTCGGTTCGGTTTTGATTTTTTTGCTCACCCAAAACATAAGTAAATACGGAGTAACTTTAAATTGCGGATATAATTGTAAAAGGATAAACAAACTTTGCAACTTAAAACTAAAGTATGACGGAATCCGTTAGTTTTTTGACGGAATTTGGATTTAGGTATGTATTATGAAATAAATTGGATAAGTAGGTATAAGTTTTGAAAAAAAATTATCTAAGGTATAAAGTTTGAAAAATGAAGTTATTGGAGGTATAAATTATCAAATTTCCCTAATCTAAATAAACTATTAAGAATAAACGATAATGATTAAAATTTGGGGCTTACCACTACCAGAATTGATAGATGGCAGTCCCGAGGGGGATTTTTTTTAGGGTTTGGAAGGGAGGGAGGGGAGGAGAGGCTTTTGGATCCCTTCCTTTAATTCTAGTTGTTACATACTTTTACTATTTCGATATTACTCAATATTCGTATTTAAATAAAACTAGTATAGACTCCGTGCATGTATGCACGGTATTTATAGAAATTTATTTATTATAATTAATTATTTATGCAAAGTAGATTTTGATTAGTAAATTGATAATTATTTTTCATTATTTTTATCTTTGTTTTTGGATATAATAAAATAATTTGAAATTGCATAATTAATCAAGATAACGACCTCGACTAATATACTCCTGATGTTTAGATGTGCTCCTTCCGTCATGTTCATTTGTTTGCCTTTTAATTAAAATGTTCATCACAATAAATATAATAGACAAACAATTGAATGGAACAGGGGAGGTGGTTATTCTTTTTTTTTTTGAGCGAAAAGATCATTTCATTAATGAAAAGTCATACGACATCTACAACTTATATCGAAATTGAACGGATACAATAATACTATAGAATTTGAGTAAAATAAATTCTCGTTAAAACAAAGATCTCTCACTAAGATTTTTATCTCCGCTTCTGCACATCCTCTTTCAACACATCGTTGTTTAATGATACAACTTTTCACAAGAGGGTCTTCGAATCTTCCAAGGTTTTGACGAGAATCAATTTCATCTAACCTAATACTCCCTCCGTTCCAATGAATTGTTTGCCTTTGCTTTTGGCACCAAGGGAAAGAGAACCAATGGGGAAGTGACATGTGGAGTCAAGGGTCAAATTACATATAAAAAGCTTTCATAAAATAGAAAGGCAAACAATTCATTGAGATGCCCCAATATGGAATAGGCAAACAATTCATTGGAACGGAGGGAGTACATTGTAGCCGCCAATCTGCCATAAATTGAGATACCACATGATGAACGATTATGGTACTGATGATCTTCCGCGTCCTCTCCACTATAATAGAATTAACATCTCTCCTTAAAGAGAGAGCGAAACTCATCAATTGATAGGGCGAAACTCTCCAAAAGGAGAGGACTTATTATAAGTAAAATACTAACAATACTAATATTAAAACGATATGATTAATTAAAATTAATTAAAATTGGGGGCTTACCACCATTAATGGTGGTAGCCCCAAGTGTTTTTTTTTAGGCTAGGTTTTTTTTGGAGAAGGGAGAAAGGCTAGGGTTTTTAAGTTTCCAATATACTTTAATTTAAGTTATTAACGTGTAAGTAGTTATTCTTTATAATCTCAGTATATATCATTTGTTCATAAAAATAGTTCATAATTGTTGTTCGAAATTTAAGCAACTATATTTCTACATTTTATTTTCATTGATACACTCATTATTATTTTTTAAATATTTAACCTGTAATTATTCTTTATATGATATGATTCATAATTGAGTGTGATTCTTTCCTTATTTGTTATATTGATTTTGTCCAGATTAAGTGCTTAAAATTTATGCTGGAAAAAAGTTTTGAGAATTTTTATTCTCTTAGCTAATAGAGGATTACAATATTTAATTACAATCTTATATCAGTTATGATTATTACAAAAATAAAATGTATTTTCGTTGGTATATAAACTCTCGGTATTTAGAATACACTAACGCAAATCACAGAGATTGTAAAATATATTTAACATATCAGTCATGAGGCCACATTTAGACGTTAATTTAGTCATTTTTGTGCATATATCATTCCTAAATTATGGTTGTCTTTCATTTATACTTAAATATTCCAATTTGCATGTTAATTTAGTCAATCATTCCCAAATTATGGTTGCCTTTCATTTACAATAAAACATTCTAATTTGCAAGAATGAATAATAGTTTGGTTATCTTGGTTAATTAGTAATGTGTCTGACCATGTCAAGTTAACTATACAGAGTATTACATAACCAAAGCAGCAAATGCCCAATATGAATAGGCAGAAAAATTATAAGGGTGTTAATCTCTTAGTATATTAGGGATATATATTACAATCTCGTATATATCCCTAATATAGACCCTAAGTACAATCCCCTAATTACAATCTTATATACTAATCTTATATCCTAATCTCAATCAAATATGACTTGATATCATCTTATTTTAAGATGAAATCTTGTAATTTATTATAGTCATGATTATCATATGAAAATCAATCTTAGCTCATATAGTCAATCTTTAAACAAAAATATTCTAATTTGAGGATTAATTAATAGTGGATAATTTGGTTACATTTTGATAAAAATTAATTATCTAATACCGTTATAAACAAATTATTTTCTTAATTTTCCATAATTAAATTATTGGAGTGTATAACTTTAGGGATAATTTAGTGATGATTGAATTAATGAGTTATTGGAGTGTAGTGGTAGAGAATGTATACTACATATCTAAGGTAAGGGTTTGATTCGCATATAATTCATTTCGCTTAATTTTCTAGTACTTTTCATTTTTGATGATGGATAACTTTAGGCGGGAAAAAATTGGAATAAAGTTAATCTTTTAATGGTAAGGGGATATTTATTTATTTTTGATTATTTATAGGGAAAAACATAGTCATGTCAGATCTTATTTAATTCATCATTATGATGACATCAAGAATATCAATTTTTTATCACTAATGTAAAATGAAAGATATCGATGGTGTAAACGTGACTCGACAAATGTACCAAAAGCATAAGTGGCAAGTGAGGTTGAATAGCGAGAGTGATAATGAATTAATGACGTAATAGACTTTTCTTCAGTCCCGTCAAATAAATTTAAGAGATACAGTTCTATATATATACATACCAAACTGGTAGCTTCATAATCCATACTAAATCTAGTGCTCGAGACATATATCAAATTTTAAACGATGACACGGAATATATCAATTTTTTTCGTAATTTTATAGTAACATTCAATTTTTAAAGATATACTCCAATATAAACAATTAGAAAAAAAAATTGGATTATTTAACAGCAATAATCTCAACTCTGGGTAGTCTTTCATAAATAAAACCAACTTTAGGTTTGGTTGGCCTCTTAAATTGATAAATTGGGATGCTGTTTGGTTGCCCACTTCCCGGAAATTGTCACTTTCCGAGAATTACCACTTCCTTCACAATGAGGGAAGTTACCCATCAAGTCCTCCTTGGTGTGTAGAACTAGTCATTTCCCAATTCCCACGTGGCAACCAAACAATATTTTTGTAATTTCCATGAAATACAAATTCACGTGAATTTAAGTTTCCGATAACTCCGTTTTCCCATGGTGAACCAAACGAGCCCTTAATATGGGAATAAACTCATCTAAGAAACACATCAAACACAAATGGAATTGGGTAATTAATGACCGAATGCAGTAGTTTTATGTGAGTCTTATCTTATTAATTAAGATAACTTCTTCTTTCTTTTACTTCTTCCGTTGCGCAAAAAATTCCAAAATTATATGGCTCATCCATCAAATTCATGCTCTTGAAATTCGGGGATCTAAAATCGCGATGTTTTATGCAAGCACAAGTTCAATCATAACGAACTGTCAGTCTCTACCTAAAAACCTAGCTACGATCCATAAAATCGAAGAACAAAAAATTAAATGCCTCAAAGTCACGACAAATTAATCAACAATCGTATAAATCAGGCATTAAAGGAAATAGATCTACATACTTTTCCTAAAAATTGGGATCGATAAATGCATAATCATTCAAAAATGAGTGAAAAATGCAAACCTTGTACTGAGAATTGAGCTCTTCTTTGAGCTCAAGAATTTCACCCTTCTTTATCGTCGAAAAGTACTTAGAATCATGGCCGCTCATCGGTACTGCTGCTGCTCGTCAGTGTTGTACGTGTGATTTGAAGAGAGAGAAGCGAGGTTTGGAAGCATTCAACAATGGCGATTGAAAGCTGAAGATGTGAGAGGAGATGAGCGTGGAGAGGATGACGAATTTACTGAATATTGTACAGGTTTAGTAGGTAGCAGGTCACCCAATTTCATTCGTGATTTATGTGTCTCATAGATAGTTTATCCTCAAATTAATTAAATTTGATTTTATTTATGGAACACCATCCAAAGTTGAGATTATTCCGGTTGAATAATCCTAAAATTTTAAGTACACAAGGTTATTGAGGTATGAGAATGATATAGAGTAATTGCTGGTACAATTTTAATTATTACCTCGTAATTATAATCGAGGGAATAACACTAAAAAGTAAACGGAATTTTTTTTTATAATAAGTGAGAAGTAAAATGTGCTCATTTAGGTGTATAATCCTATTTTGCATGAATATTAGAACGGCCACACTGAGATGTTATACAAATCCCTCACTTTGCGGATCTTTTGTTCCCGTAACTTGAAGTAACTGAAACTGTTTTTCAAGATATACTCATGGTTATAAATACGCAATTGCTTGAATAGTTACTCATAATTGATAATTGTCGTTCATAGTAAATTATAGCTCTGTATACTCGTCGCCGTCAGACTAGTACATACACTACCATTCATATTGTTATGTTATAGTAGGGCATTATATTTTATAGACTTGAGAAAGCAATGTTGAACCCAAATGACTCAACACGCGCATAAGCGCAAGACCGGCCGGATCCCAATTTTAACTTACAATCCCATTATTTGCCCTCACTTAATCGGATTAAATCTAAATATTCTTCACATGTAATTAGCGAATGTCACCATCTTTAAGAGACGATGATGGGTGTAGTATTTATTGCGGCTTATCTAAATAATTTGATAACAAGCCAATATGTTTATAAAAGGATCGAAACTCGAAATAGTCTTGCCCGTTCTAACTTATATTCTTGCGACCTTTAAATATAAACTGACTTGCGCGCGGCCGACCTAATTTCCCTGCTTGCCACGGCTAGGGCATTGTATTCTTCCTTCTTTACGTTTATTCTTTGCATATTTTTTTTAGTTTATTTAGGTGTTAATTATATACTCTTTCCGTCTCGGATATTTGTTGTCCTTTGATTAAAATAATCCTCACAAATAATATGAAAGGATAACAAATCGACACATAAGGGTCGTATATATTTTTCTTTTGTGTTTTTCCGTAAGAAAGTTCCTATTTTTCCACGTACAAGTTAATAAGTTTACTCCTATTGGGTGTGTTTTTTACTAGCAAAATAGATCTCCCCATTTCCTAAAAAGAAGTGGACAGTTCATAACTTCATTTGTTATAAACGGTGAAGATTTTTCTACCTCCCAATAATCTTAACGATTCTTCACTCCCTCAAAGAAAACGGAGGATTCATTTCTAATAATATAAAGGGTGAAGATTTCTTCTTGTGATAATCAAATGATTCACATTTAATTACTTCTGGAAAATGGAAGTAGACAAAGGAAGACAATATTAAACTGTTTCGTGAAAGATACAATTAATAAACTAGAGTATCCAAATTTTGTTATCGGTGTGAAATGATACCTGCATGCATTCTCCCATTTGCTCTTACACAACATCTCTTAACTCTCATAATCATTACACCTTCCGATTTTAAATGATTGTCCACTTTCATGAATATGTGCGAGGAGTATTATTATATTGTAACGGGACAATCATTTAAAATCGGAGGGAGTATATATATATTTTTTAAAACTCTCATATAGGATCCAATTGTCCAGGCTGTTACTCCGTAGTAGTTTTAACAATAAGAGATCTCAGAATAAAACTGTTGTGAAACCGTCTCACATTTTATCTACCGAGCGCGGACTATAAGAGTCAATTACTGTCAATCTTGTTCATCAAATTTTCCAAATACACATGTTTAGTTTGTGGTATAAAAATTACGGAGTATTTTCATATTACATGTTATAACTCGATGTCATTTATGATGAGAAAATGTAGTGTCACTCAAATACCAATATGGTGATGTTTTAAGGCTACTAAAGCTGACCGACAAATTATGATAAGAATTGTTCATGAACCATTTATCCTAAAGTTTCTTGAATGAATCCCTCCATTTTCATCTAACCCTTATTTAATACTCCTTGCTTGACTCATAAATCCATGACTCTTTGCTAACGTCTTAGTTATTACGTCTTTCCTTAATGATGTAATTTCTCTGATTCATTTGTTTCTTTATGTTTGCTTTTTGGCACTATTAATGAGTGGGTAAAATATCTAATATAATTTCCAATCTATAAAGTAAATTATAAAGTAAAACATAGTCACGTGAGATCTTTTTAAAATTGTCTTAATAAATACATTAAAAATATCAATTTTTTACGATTTTTAATAATGTGTAACTAAAGAAAACGTGCATTGGCAAGTGTGATAAATCAAAAACGCAAAGAATCAAATGAATTGGAGGGAGCAATACATTTCCTCAATGAACAGTATTTTAATAAAACATGACAATCTTAATAGAACGGAAAGAGTATAATAAGTCTCTCTTACCACTGAAAAAGTCATCTTATTGAAAAATAAAAATGGGTCAAATAGTACAGAGTAATTGATATGACAAATTTTTTGTTAGTTCATAACCAAATGATATTTAATTTGACCTATTTTTGAATTTAAGACGGATAAATCGGTGTAACTAAAACAAAAATCAAATGGTCTCTCTTGCTATATCCGTCGCAAGCTTAAGACGGGTCAAGTAAGGAACGAAAATAAGAACAATTATTTATCCAGGTCCCACCAACCTCACTTTTGTCTTATCCCACCTATTTGATATTTATTTGACCCGTCATATGTTTGTGACGGATATCTCCGTCACAAACAAGAATTTGTGAACATTGGTGCCGTTATATATAACAGTAGTATTGGTTCCACTCT
The DNA here is from genome assembly GCA_958450325.1 of Agrostemma githago. Taxonomy (NCBI): domain Eukaryota; kingdom Viridiplantae; phylum Streptophyta; class Magnoliopsida; order Caryophyllales; family Caryophyllaceae; genus Agrostemma; species Agrostemma githago. The sequence continues at coordinate 70,333,239 of OY288247.1, read as the reverse complement.
TGTGGGGTAGTCGTGTATTCTGTCTCCATTTGGGTTTCTTTTCGCTCAAGCATACGGAGTACTAAGTACCCCTCCGAGTCCTCGCTTTCTTTTTCGGTCTATCAAGGTGTGGTTCACATTTACTTTCTCATTTCTCTCTCATTCCTTTTTTTTTTGAGTCACTCATTTTCTCTTCCCTTGATTTTCATCTCAAAAGTAAATGGGACAATAATAAAACTCGGAGGAAGTACTCCCTCCGTTCAATGAATTGTTGGCCTATTCCATATTGGGGCGTCTCAATGAATTGTTTGCCTTTCCATTTTAGGAATATTTTTTGTATGTAATTTAATCCTTTTCATGAGTTTAGCTCCACATGTCACTTCCTCATTGAATCCCTTACCCTTGGTGCCAGAACAGAGGGAGTATATAATAAAGTTTGACAATTCTAGTCTAAAAAGGGAGGAAGTTCAGTTATTCTGGTGTCTATATAAACTACTTCATTTGTGGTTTAATGAGACACATAACCTTAATCATAACTACCAGTTTTAGGGCAAGAAAGTAAGTAGCTTAATTAGACGACGAGATGTTGCACTGTGGCATGGGAACAATAGCATACAGTGGTATTAGTATAACCACTAATAAAGCATTCGGTGGAAGTGCAACCACTACTAAGGCATTAGGAGCCACTCCTGAACCTCGTCGTTCTGCTAATTATAAGCCTAACATCTGGAGTTTTGATTTTGTTCAATCTCTCAAGTCTACTCATTCCATAGTAAGATACGATAGGAATGTTTTCGCTAGCCATAATTTGTCTATCACATATAGTATTATATAATGGAGTATAACTTAGTTTGTAAAGTCGTCAGAGGTGATACTTATAATTTGGGGTTTGAATCCCATTTTCGTCATAATCGTCATCGTACCTCTTCTTAATTATGCGAAAAAAGACATATATAGATTGTGACAGGCATAGCCATATGCCCATATAGGGTATAAATTTTCTCTTATATTAATAAAACGTGTAAATTACATTTTATAGTGTTATTTCATATCATCATTTTACATTACATATTTACAGTTTATGCCCTAGTTGATATATGTCAAACATATTTCATATACAGGATGTTGTTTACAAAACATGTACTAAGACACTCAAAGAGGAGTTCATGGATTCATTAAGTGAGGAACCAGAGTTATCCAGGGTGCACGTCGTTGACATCATAACGAAATTAGGACTGTCGAGTTTCTTCACTGATTTTATGAAGGATTCTCTCAATAGCATAGCTTCCAATATCAACAACGCAGGTGGTTTCAAGGAGGAGGATATCCTTAAAACCGCACTAAGTTTTAAACTTCTTCGACAACATGGATATGATGTTTCACAAGGTAGATAGTCTTCTAAATTTTTCAATACGTACTCATTTTGTTTAAGACGATACATTTATTTACTAACACATGTACATTGATGGATGTTTTGTTTAATTACCCAGATGTGTTAAGTGATTTCATTGATGAAATAGTTTCACTTGATGGAGAAGTTATTAGTGGAGTTTTTGAGGTTTTTGAAGCAAATCCCATGAACAGTCACGAGTGCTTAGATGACAATAATCTTGCTCAACAACTAACTCATGCTTTGAAGACTAGTGCATCATGTCACTTAGGAGTCATGTGGTTTGATGTCATACGTAACATTCGTGCTTATGAGCAAGTTCAAGATGATACCGGCCGCAATAATAAGCTTTTAATTGAGTTAGCTAAACTCAATTTCAACGTCACACAAGCTATGCTCGTAGAAGAACTAAAAGAGTTGTCGAGGTAGTGACATTTTCCCTTGCTTAATTGTGTTGACTCAGTTTAACTTACGAGTATCATTTTGATTAATTACTCAGCTTCTAATAATCTTACGTACGGTATTAATTAAGGTGGTGGAATAATCTTGGACTTATGGAAAGCATCGACTTCTCTAGAGATCGATTAGTCGAAAGTTTCATAGGGACAATTGGAATCAGTTGTGAACCACATCATGGTCTTCTCCGGAAATGCCTTACAAAACTCGGAACTATATTACTTGTCATTGACGATCTTTATGACATATATGGCTCTCTGGATGAACTAAAGAGCTTCACTAAAACTGTCGAGAGGTACCGTTGGTAAAATAATTTAGTAGTTGAATTAATATCGTTTATTTAGTACTACTAATAATAATTAAGCAATATATTTATATATGTGATGCTAGATGGGATCCCCAAGAGCTGGAGCAACTTCCAGAATGCATAAAGATTTGCTTCAAGACAATACAAACAATAACTGCTGAAATAGCCGACGACATTCAAAAAGAAAAGGGCTACGAAGACATATCATCATTCTCCTTCAAAACTCAAGTATATACTTTATTTTATATTATTAGGAATAAAAATAGGAAAATAATCCACTAGATCTCAATTATCACCTTTAATAATCTATATTACTCCTGGTTGATATGATGTTTTCACCTAAGGCTCGCTTGAGATAGGGTAATCTATTGATGAGTGAACTAAAATGAATTAGAAAATGATGGGGAATATACCTTATTTGGGAAAACATTATTCCCCTCCCTCACTAAGTAATGCATTTCTTTCCAATTGGAATAATTATTCCCTTCTGCATCCTTTCCACCTTTCCACCATCAAATGTGGCAACCAAATGTCAATCCCCTCTATTTCTAGTTCATTTTACCTTTATTATTCTATGATAGATTACTCTTATCACAAGCGAGTCCTAAATGGTATCAGAGCTCAATCACCCAAAATTAGTCATCACATGAGTCACAACTCACAATCATCACCTGCCATTAATTAAGGTTTTGGTTTAAATGTCTTAAAACGACTAGCTAGCAAATCCTCTGTCCGTGTCTCATCCCTTGTCCAACTATTTCTCTTTCATGTGTATAATAGAGTACCATTTTTATTAGTTAAAGAGTGATATGTCACGTAATCAAAACATTATGACACATGATGAGACGTAAAAATGGGATAAGGGATGTCAACTCGTCTGTTCACGAGAAATCAAAACAACAACATATATTTATATCAGTCTTTTGGCCTTTAATTACCTCAACTCTTATTACGGATGTTCCTTAATTTTCATTGTCTTTAATTTGTTTGTTTCCAGTGGGCCGATTTCTGCAAAGCTTTATTAACAGAAGCAAGGTGGTATAACACAAAGCATATACCATCTGTAGATGAATATCTAAGAACTGCGTCTATCACATCATCCGGTCCTTTGCTTTCTCTGCTCACTATTTTGTGTACCGTTGATGATGGTGGATCAGATGTGGTGAAAGACAAATTGCTCGAGTGTCAACATCTCATATACTACGTTTCTTTAATAATTCGCCTCTCTAATGATTTAGAAACTTCTGCGGTACGTACATACGTTGCTAAACAATCCCCATGTCGTCTCAGACTCATATATATATATAGTCTCAATGATTAGGTTTAAATTTCAATAATTTTTTGAGTATTATTTATTAATTAATATAAACATCACCCTCATTATTGCCTTCATTTGATAAACAGGTTGAACTTGAGAGAGGAGACTCGCCTTCATCGATATTGTGTTTCATGGTGGAGGCGAAGGTGACGGAAGATATGGCCAGGGAACATGTAAAGCAGATGATCAGTGATACATGGGAAAAAATCAACAAGGAGATATTGAGCAAGCAGCAACCATGTCCATGTGTGAATCTTATCATAAATATGGCAAGGGTTTGTCAGTTCGTATATAACCAAGGTGATGCTTTAAGTGATCCAAACAGAGAAGCTAGACGACAAATCAAAGAATTATTAATTCAACCAATGAAACTTTCAATGGATTATTGAAATAATTAGAGTAATATTTGTAATGATAAAAAAAAATCAATAAATCGAGTCAAAATCTGTCGTATACATGTAACAAATTTAAGTAATGATATATAATATATCAACGTTCGTTATACACTTTTACTTCTTGTCGTCCATAAATTTACTTAGCGTCGTCCGTATTTTAACCGTATTACCACTTTTACCCATCACTTTATTAACTTTTCACCTTTCTCTTTATTCACCTTCTTCCTTATCCCATCCACCTTCTTCCTTTTACCTTCTTCCACTACTCAAGTAAAAAAAATTAAATTTGAAAAACGGTTTCAAGCAATCTCACTCCAATTATTATGTCGTGTCATCTCAATTTCGAGTCCAAGTTAAATAATTTCTTAATTTCTGTACTTTAGGGCAAATCGATTTCGGTTTGTTGTACTTTTTTTAATTGCATACTTGCTTCGTAGCTAGAAATCAATTTTTCTTCTGAGAATCGAAATACAAATAAAATTAATTTTTCATTCATTGGAGAAATAAAAAATCTTTCTTCTACTAAATGGATAGGAAAAGTTAGGAAAAAGAACACGTGATAGCCTCTCCTCAAAAAAATTCTCACTCACCTATTAACATCCACAAAATGGCCTTCACTCTAATCTGACAGCACACTAACTACAAAGTGGATTATGATATTAACTAACTACAAAGTGGGCTAATCTGGCAGCATATGAACTACCAAGCACGATATTATACTAAAGGAAATATATCCAGACACTAATTTTATATATTCAAGCATCCGCGTAAATAATATGCGGTGTAATATTATGCCACATATATATGTAATTGTAAATACTCACACTTGGAGATTGAAGTTTCCTAAAATATTATATCTAATTTTATATTTTATATATAATATATATGCCATATATTATATCTAACTACTTATAGGCCATTTATAGCTTTATATCGTAATTGGAGTTTCATATATATGTCATATATATATCTAATTATACATAGTATTAACTAGTTGAAAAGTCCGTGCGATTTTTATTGACGATGATCTATCCACATACGTGAATGTATTTCTAGGTAGGTAATATCTGTGGTAAACGTCATATGGTCGTACAATGTAGTAAGAAAGACTAATTAAATTACCTCGCACACAAGTACATCTTCAACTACATATTGGAACCAATATTTATTTATATTTCACGTAGTTTTGCATTCAACAATATTATCTACGGAGTATTATTATAAATGTAATAACTAATAAATAAACAGAGTTACTCTTCATGTATCTAGGTAAAGTAGGAGGACCAATCTGACATAGATATTTTTAAAATATATTATACGTTGCCGTGTATATAGCGATATAGTAATTAAATTTCATGATAGTATAAAGAAATGTGTTTATTTCTTACATAATAAATGTATAAATAGTTGATCTAATAGGAGTTAGATTAGGATGATAAGTTATCACTCCTAAATTCGATTACTATTGGATTAGTTTCATTTAAAAAATACTAGATTAAAACCCGTGCGTTGCACGGGTTAGTTAGCTTCGGGTTAATTGGCTTAATTACATTGATGATGTATATTTGTTAAATAAGAAACTTGATCAATCTATATCATTATAATAAATAAGATGGTCGCATGATATTAGTAATCAAACTTAATTTCAACTAAGTTTATAGTCTTAAGAGCTTATTCTAAAACTCAAAAGAATACATGCGAATAATTTTTTTGATTGATGATATAAGATTCTATCGCCTCATCATAATTTTTCGATATAGGATTACTCAAGGTTTATAGTTTTAAGATATGCTTTAAAGACCCAGAAAAACGCACGATTACTAATTTATTCTTATTTATAATATAGAATATCACCTTATTTTAATTTTTCGATGTGGGATAATTTTAGGTTTCTGGTCCTTAAATTTGTTATTTGATATTTAAAACCATAAGATTACTCACTTATGATAAAAAATTTCATCACCTCGTCATACTTTTTCGATGTGGTATAATTTAATTACTTAATTAAGTTTATAATTTTAAGAGCTATTTTGAAGATTTAAAAGAGTTTGTTTTTATATCTATGTTAGATGATAGACGATTACTCTATATTTATATAATCGAATTTGATCATCTTTTGTTATAATTTTTTGATGTGAGATAATTTTAATTAAGTTTATTTAAGTTTAAATAATATAGTCTAATTAAGAACTTTTATTTGTTTACGGATGCATGATTACTCTTGTGTATTTATAATACATAGAATTTCATCACACCATCGTAATTTCGATGCGGGATAATTATACATTAACTATATACTTTAATTATACATTTTTTTTAGTTCAAAAGATTGTTGGTTAATACGGAGTATCTAAGAACGAAAAATTACGTAGAATTATATCACCTCATTATCATTTTTCGATATGGGATAATTTTAATTTAACTTTATTTGTAGTTTTATTAATAGCTTTTTTTAAGACTAAAAGTTTTTCGATATGTGATAATTTTAATTTAACTTTATTTGTAGTTTTATTAATAGATTTTTTTTTTCGATATGGGATAATTTTAATTTAACTTTATTTGTAGTTTTATTAATAGCTTTTTTTAAGACTAAAAGTTTTTCGATATGTGATAATTTTAATTTAACTTTATTTGTAGTTTTATTAATAGATTTTTTTTAGACTAAAAGTTTTTTTATTGACATCTAAGGATGAATGATTAATCTTGTTTATAATATAGAATTTCATCACCATAGAATTTTATCGTCTTATTATGGTCTTAATAGTTTTTTGAAGACTCAATAGATTTGGATTGATATGAACAAATAATTAGTTTTATTTATAATATAGAACCATAACCATATTATAATTTATCGATGTGGGATAATTTAAGTAAAATTTGTAGTCTTATTTATAATATAGAATCATCACCGTACCTTATTTTAATTGTTTCAATGTGGGATAATTTTAATTTTGTAGTCTTATTAAGTCTTTTCTAAACTCAAAATATTATTGGTTGATATTTAAAAACAATGATTATTCTTATTTATTTAGTAGAAATTCATAACCTTATCATTATTTTTCAATGTGGGAGAATTACTTAAGTTAGTTGATGCCTAAGGAAAAAATTTTTGTTTGATAAAACTTTTGTGTATAGTCTTAAGAACCTTTTTAAGACTCAAAAGATTTTTGTTTGATAAAACTTTATAATTTTTCGGATGTGGGATAGTTTTACTTAAGTTTCACCTTATTATAATTTTTCGATGTCAGATTATTTTAGTTAAGTTTGTAGTCTTATTAAGAGATTAAGACATAGAATTTTTTATTGATATTTAAGAACGAATGATTAATCGTATTTATACTTACTTCCTCTGTTTTTTTATATCTTCCCATGACCTCAATATATAGGTGAAGTATTATATTAAGATGGGAAGATATAAAAAAATGGAGGAAGTATAAAGTTTCATCACCTTATGTGAGATTATTTTTATTTATTTAACTTTGTAGTCTTATTAAAAGACTTAGATGTTTTTTTATTGATATTTAAGAACGAATGATTTGTCTTATTTATAATATAGAATTCATCAACTTATCATAACTTTTCGATGTGGGATGATTTATTTAAGTTTATGGTTTCCATCAGCTCGTCAAATTTTAAGCTCTTTTTAACTCTTGATTATAATACGAAGTATAGAATTTCATCACAGTTTTCAATGTTGGATGATTTTAAGTTTGTAGTCTTGTATATTCTTTTTCGATGTGGGATAATTTAAAAGTTTTTCTTGATCGATATTTAAAATAAATGATTACTCTTATTTATAATATAAAATTTCATCATCTCGATGTAGGATAATTACTTAAGTTTATAGTCTTAGAAATTATTTTTGAGATTCAAAAGACTTTTGGTAGATATCGAAGAACGAATTATTACTCTTTATTTAAAATATAGAATTTCATTATCATACTTTAATTTGTCGATGTGGGATAATTTAAAAGTTTTTCTTGGTCAATATTTAAAACGAATGATTATTCTTATTTATAATATAAAATTTCATCATCTCGATGTAGGATAATTACTTAAAGTTTATAGTCTTAGAAATTCTTTTTGAGATTCAAAAGACTTTTGGTAGATATCGAAGAACGAATTATTACTCTTTATTTATAATATTGAATTTCATTATCATACTGTAATTTGTCGATGTGGGATAATTTTAAAACTGTTATGTGTTATAAATTTATCACATAATGTGAAACAAATGATATGAAATTTATACTCTAATGAAAGCATTTTTTAACACGAATCTAATTATTTCATTTTTATAATTTATTTTACGATAATGTTTTAAAGAAATGAACTCTAAAGGTTTTCACGTCAGAATTGTAAAATATCACATTAATATAATAAATTAAATATATATTGTAATAATCAAAAGATTCTCTAATTGATTTTTTTTATTATTTATGATACTTTCCTAATTTGAGATTTGATTGAACGGACCAATGAGATCGCTCGAAAAAAAGCCTAAAATATATATATATATATATATATATATATATATATATTGATTGATTGATTGATCGAGTGATTAACTAAGTACACGTGAGATTGTGCAACATTTCAAGAAAATTTATACAAATTGTCGAACATAAATCTCTTGATTTCTCTCACTTTCTTAAAAATATAACTCTTGAATTAATCATACTATTAGTAATAAATTGTAGTCAAATATAGCGATGCACGACCGCTTGTTAGTGACGTTGATAAGGAAACTAAGTTGATCGATTACATGATTAATGGATGATTTCGGGTTTGGATCGGGAAAAAGGGTTCATGATTAATCGATTACATTGATGATGTACGCTCGTTATTCTCATAAATTGTTTTGGTTGATATCTAAGAATGAAGGATTATTCTTATTCATATAATAGAATTTCTTCACCTTATTATAATTTCTTAATGTGGAATAATTTTAATTAAATTTATAACCTTAAGAGTTGTTGTAAAACTCAAAAGAATTTTGGTTATTATCTAAACACGATTGATTTTTGTTATTTATGGTATAGAATTTCATCAACTTGTCATTATTTTTCGATGTGAGAAAATTCTAGGTAAGTTTATAGTTCTAAGAATTCTTTTTACGACTCAAAAGATTTTTGGTTAATATTTAAAGACGAATGATTACTTTTATTTGTATAATAAAATTTCATCACCTTATTATACTCTCAAAAGATTTTTTGTTAATATTTAAAAACGAATGATTTCTCTTATTTATGATAAAGAATTTCATCACTTTGACATAATTTTTCCATGTGGGATAATTTTTTTATTAAAATAGCCTTAAAAACTCTTTCAAGGACTCAAAAGATTTCAAACTGATATTTAAAGACGAATGATTACTCTTAATTACTCCATATAATAGAATTTCATCAACTTATTATACTCGTATAATTTTTCGATGCAAAATATTTTTTACTTAAATTTATGGTCTTAAGAGTTGTTATAAGATTCAAAATATTTTTGGTTATGTGGACATGACATAGGTCCACCCCGACGCGGCCACGCGCGGGTTTGGTTAGGCAAATGAATCTCCATATGAAACGGATCGAATGGAAATTTAAATCGAAGAGGAGTCGCCACCGAATTTTGTGGTTATTCGGAACCATTCGAGCCCACTCTATGTCGTAGTGGTCCGTATACAAAATACGGCCCATTTCCGATGTCAGAGTTTATTGGGCTCATCCCTTTGCATTTGATATCAATACCGACATTATCGGATATTGTGTATTGAATGACTCTCGTGCGCCAACGGTTTCGGACATCCGGAAACCGAGGTTCTGAGTAAGGGGTGAGGGTACGTGTTGGGAAGCCCACAAAGGACACCCAACCCCGCCCGCACATTAGCGGCCTCTACTAAGAATTCGAATGACTTTCCAATACGCGCATTAGTTAAACGGGAAAATGATATGCAAAGATTATTTTCCTTAAACATGTGAATGAAATTGAAAAGAGGGTTTCTATGTCAATTTAATGCAACTAATTCTAACGTCGAAGTTAAATTTAGCATGTGAGTTCATTTTAGTACAATAAAATAAACAAAAATAAATTGACAAGAAAATAACAAACTTGTTAGTAACGGTATAACGATAATAACAGTTTGCGAATAATGTAGTATGATGCATGGTTTTGAAAAGAATAGTAGGTCACGTGATGGATTAACACGTGTTGACCGAGGTCAAGGAAAAAAATATATCGAGATCTAAAAAAAATGTTTTGTCTAAAAAAATGATGTTCGAAGAATAATAATAAAAAAGAGCGAAATTGTTTTCTTCGGAAAATTGATGATTTTATTAAATCGCGTACAAATATTGCGTAATTTGCACTCGACTTAATATTTTCGATATTCGTCGTATTCGATATTCGATTATGAAATCGATATTAAATACTTGGAATAATTTATACTCGATTTTAATTGTGATGCTCGTCATATCCCATATTCGATTATGGAATCGATATGGAATACTAGAGTGAAAAAATAAAGAATATTGATTTGAATCGTTTAAAATAACCAAGACGATATAGATATTCCTCCGCGTTTGTAGTGTCATGATTCGAACGAATTAAATAACATCTACGTTAGCATCAACGAAAAATTGAATTGGCTAAATTGTTTGATTAGATTATTAGACTCGACATCCAGTTATGGAATTGGCATCGGATCTAACGTATCGACACTTTGCTTGAATGAAAACTTGATTCCCTCGGCTTTTCCGACATCGAAATAAATCCCTAAGGATTAGGATGTCAGATCCGCGTCAACGGGTTTCGACCCTTATTAAATATAATGCTTGTTTTTGAAAATTAATGTAAATATATGACTCGAGCAATGATGAAAACGAAATAAAAAAAATATTGTTTAAGTTAACTTATCTCAATAATCAAATAATCGGGGTATTGGAACAAGCGACCGTCAACGGTGTGTGCAGTACACTTGTATATTCGTGTTTCCTTATTCCGATACCCCTCTTATTCGACACAAATCGATAAGTATTTTAGTGTTTTATATTAGTTATTATCGATATTATAATGCAAGGAACGAAATAAAACAAAAAAAACGCGAAAAAGATGAAGATGACGGGAGGAAGAGAGGAAGGAGAGAAAGGGGTTTTGACACCCTCAACCTACATGTTCTTGTCTCGGAACGGACTCGTAACCGTGGCTTTACACAAGAGTCTTCGAGGTTTTATGGAGGTTAAGTTATGGTGGCTCAGGATTGATTCCTAAAACTAGGTTTAGGGTTTTTGCTAGTGTAGGATTGCTAGGGTTTGATTAGGGTTGCATGTGTAAGATTAGGGTTCTTGAGGTTGTGAAAAAGTTGTGATTAGGGTTGTAAAGTTGTCAAATTGAGTGTGCATGGGGTTGCTTATATAGGCATTGCCCATGTATTTTGGTGTCTAGGGTTTTGTGCCCTGACGGACTTGACCTGATGGCCCGTCTGAAGGTGAACTGTTGGTTTTGCTTCTTAAGTTGGACTTTTTGTATTTTAGTGGCTGCTTTGATGTGTCTCGGAAACGACTTTGACCAGGGTTGACCCAATCGCTAAAAGTCGGTTTTAATTTCGGTGTCGGTTTCGGTCCAAATTAGTCTTGTTTGACTCGGAACGGTCCGCTGGGCCTGATTTTGAGGTCAGTTTTGTGAGATTTGTACTCCGTAAGTGCTTAAGCCAACGACTAATGAATTTGAGCCCATATCCGAGCGCGTAGAAACACGTTAGCGTCCGATCATCATCGGGTGTTTTTTTGGAAACTGCCATAGACACCTGGCAGTCAAAATGCGGGTGTCTACAGAGCCCCCACTCTGACTAAGGCTTGGACAAGGCGAAAGTCAGAGTAGCTACCAAGTCAATTAAGACCTGGTAGACTTCCGATCGGGTCGTTTATAGTCCATTAGACTTGCGTAAAGGGCTCGCCAGCCACAAGACAGAAATCATACCTGCGCTTGATGACAGTACCTCCGTGGGGAATTTGGACTTGTCGCGTAAGTCCTGGGTGCGCCTGTGTGTAGGCCCATCCCGTTCTATTCCGGAAAAATGTTGATGGGGAGATTTAATGGCTTGCATGTCCTTGCTTGAATCGTACCTGTATGAGTTACATAAAATGCATGCAACACGTTGGTACTAAAATGACTCGTGCTGGGGAAAATGATTTTTGAATTTTTTGAAATTTTTGAAATTGAAATCCTGAAAGCACTCACGGGCTAGGTTTTCAAAATGGAAAAGGGGTAGAAAAGAAATTTGCAGTTTAAATAGACCAAAATCTGACCTTGTCAAAAAGGACCTTTTTTTTTTAAATGACTAAATTTTGCAAATTTCAAAGTGGAATTTGAAGAGAGAGGCCTACCGACAGACTCGACTCTGGACGTGACCGGACGAGTTGACAGACACGACTAGACTCTCAAGGGTTGGACCGTGACTCGGTAGGGATGTGGGCTGCCTAACAAGACTCTTAAGTTGCGCTATCTCGTAGCCTAGGCGAGTGGCAACACGGTCGTACATCGAAATGAGATAGATATGCTATAGGGGACTGGCAGTAGTCTGTAATGAGACTGTTTTAGTCTGGTGCCCCTCTGGATTTCTGATTTTTGGGTACATTTCCAAAGTGGGTATTGCCTCGAGTCCTGACAGATTCTTGTCTTCGACTGAGCCGAGTACTAGGACACACTACAGAAAGGAGGCTAGATTTTTTGTTGGATTTATCTGGATTTTGTGAGTGGATGGGGAACTTCTGCCTAGGAGAAGCCCCCAAGACAACAAAGCTAGCTGTTGAGAACATGACGGTGTCGTGACCGGAATGTGTGTCAATGTGAGTGGTTGTGCCTCTGTTGAAAGGCTGCCTACGTATTCACGTGTAGTGAAATCAAACCATGCCGTAGTTCAGTGTCGGAAGATGTATTATGGTGCCTATTCTAATAGGACTTTGTGTGTAACTAGCCATAATGACGGTGTAGGCTAGGTGCATTCCCAGTGATGTCTTGATCAAAGGACTTGAATGGTTAGGATATTAATCCTGTGACTGTGAGCGCTCTCCGGGGTAGCCCCCAGAGGTGGTGTGAACTATTTGGGCATGTTCTATGCCGACTGCAAGTTGAGTTCCCGTGTTCGGGGTTGGTAACTGGTTTGGATGAGAAGAGTTGGGATGAGATTTTAACGAGTTTTGTTCTCGGGATTTTTAACGAGTTCTGCTCTCGGGGAATTATAACGAGTTTTGTTCTCGGGATTTTTAACGAGTTCTGCTCTCGGGGAATTTTAACGAGTTTTGTTCTCGGGATTTTTAACGAGTTCTGCTCTCGGGGAATTTTAACGAGTTTTGTTCTTGGGATTTTTAACGAGTTCTGCTCTCGGGGAATTTTAACGAGTTTTGTTCTCGGGATTTTTAACGAGTTCTGCTCTCGGGGAATTTTAACGAGTTTTGTTCTCGGGATTTTTAACGAATTCTGCTCTCGGGGAATTTTAACGAGTTTTGTTCTCGGGATTTGATGTTTTTGGAAATGTGGTGCTAGGAAGTAAGTGGCTTTGATGATTCGAAATCTAGAGCTCGATTTTGTGGAGTTGAGGCTTCGAGGGTAAGGTATTGTAATGTGGTAGGAACGGGGGAAGTCGAGTAAAAATGGCTCGAACTTCGATTGAGCTGGTTTGATAATGCGGGATCTGGTTTCCATGTCTGGCCCTAATGGTTAGGGGTATCCTATGGAGCTTGAATCCTCAAAATTCCGGGCTGTCTCTGGCCTAGGTCTCGAGGAGGTCTTGAGGGTTGTAATGTTGGAAGGCTGAGTGTGGTGTTAGCTGACCAGCTTGATTGTTACTCCCCTATCGGATGGTATTGATAATTTTGAATTTGACCGTACCACGGTCAAAGGATTTTCACTTGAGTTGACCGTTGACCACGGTCATGGGTATTTGATTTTTTTGATTGACCTCTTAGCCGCGGTCATGGGTTTTGATAATTTTGACCGTACCTTGGTCGTGGGGCTTTCACTTGAATTGACCGTTGACCGTGGTCATGGGTATTATGAATTTTTTGATGATGGCCTGCTTTTTTTTTTGGCCTTTTGTTTTTTTTTCTCATGGACTTTCGATTTATTTTGTCCAGTTTTCTTTTTTTTGATGGTCTTCTTTTTGCTTTGGCCCTTTCTTTTTTGATGGCCTTCTTTTGTTTTTTCTTTTACTTTTGATTTTTTTGTCCAGTGTTTTTTTTTTGTTTTTTTTTTTGCCGGTCAAACTAACACCTAAGGTAGGGATTGGTCAGTCTTATTGGAGGGGTATTTTATTGTGGAAAATGGGCTTGCCTCCCGTCTTGAACCCAAACTAGGAGATTACCTAGATTTGTCATAGGATTCGATACCGCTCCTGCTACGGGTAGTTATGTGGTTTTTCTATACCAGACACGGAATAGGTAAAAAGAAAACACGGGCTCGGTTTCCTGCAGTCATTATAGATGTGCCTATAATAGTCACGTGCGTGTGCTCACAGTGTATGATGGTGTTCATCATGTTCTCGGAAACACATAAGGAAAATATATATGAGAAAGAATATTGAAAGCTGATTTTATTGAATTTTGAAAAAGAGGACAGAATACAACTGACTCTGACTCTGACTTTGACCTTGGCTTTGGAATAGAACATCCTAGACTCAGACTCAGACTCAGACTCGGACTTAAATCAAATCCGGACTCTTGGGTGCATGAGAGGTAGATTGGATGCTTCGGTCATCGGGCCCTGTGTAGTCCACGAGGGGCTTTGCAAGTGACAATGTTTCCAAAACGGGAGTCTTCCCAGCATCGAGGAAGTCTTGTATGAGGTGTTTCAGCTTCCAGCATTGTTCTGTATCGTGTCCCCTCCCTCTGTGGAATTCGCAGTAATGCTCGGCGTTCCATGCTTTGGAACGTTTCTCCACAGGTGGGTCGGCTGTTGGGCATATAGGTAGCACTAGGCCCTTCGGAACCAACCTCTGGAAAGCGACGGTGTAGAACATATCCAAGTGAGTAAATGTCCTTTCCTTTGATTGGCTCTTGATTCTTGGAGAGGTGACTTGAGGGTTACCTCTCTCGGCCTTGCCATCTTGAGGGTATCAGACAGTTTCGTAAGAGTGTTCACCCTTCAAATGGCTCAGTTTGATGACTGGCTGCCTTACCTGCTCTAGTTGTGTTAGACGGGATCGGGTTCTTACAAGGTCTTCTTCGATGATGGTTACCCTGGAACTTAGGTTATCTAGGGCAGTATCGATTTTTGAGAAGATGTTGTTAATGGAGCAAGATAGCATAAGCATACTCCCCTGGATATCCCCTTTCTTGACGGCATGGGATTTGTTGTGGTTTGGTAGTGTCTCGTTCATAGGGTCCCTGATCGGAAGAAATGATAGGTGTTAGAACTCGCCTAAGCTCGGTTTTGCGTACATGATGAGTCAAACTAGACATGGCCCGGGGTGACGGAAATGACTAGGACTCTCGGACCGGGATACTTGAATGTTGACCTAGACGAGGTAACGACCGCAAATTAGACTCGAGCTGCAGAAGGGTGAGTCTGAAAATGGGGCGACCATGTTTGACTTGGGTTAGACCCTCCTAAGACGAATGTGTAGGGCGCGATTCTCGGAGTGACTGTGATTAATCACTCCGTCGGAGAATAGCCCCCAAGTGGGATCTTTAATTTTGTTAAGACTCGAGTGTGGGACGAGTGACCCTTTAGATGTAAGGACCACAAACCTTTTGTTATAGGGCTATGCCTTGTAAAAGGTTGACTCGGAAAGGACACCTAGACGGGTGACTCGTGAAAGGTGGGCCTTCCTTAGGATTCGGCTATGTGGGCCGAGTCCTGTTCGAAGGAAGGTCCACGTGAGACCTCCACAGACTTTTAGACTCGAGTGTGTAGACGAACCTTCCTTTGTAGGAGTATGTCCTACGTAGGTGGGCCTTGCCTTAGTCTAATAAGGCAGACTGGGATAGAGAAGAAACTCGTGATGTAAGATCGACGGAGTTTTGACGCTAAAGACTTCGACGACTTATGACATGACCCGACACTGCTAAATACGGGAAGTCCTAAGAAGAGAAAGGTTTTGAAAATTGATTGATTTGAAAATTTTGAGATAACTCGGTGGAGAGGCCGGATTTTTCGAAAAAAATCGGAAAGTGCATCGGGCCTCGGTTTTGAAAGTTCGAAAGTATTTTTGAGTTTTGAATTGGGCAGCGTACCGTCTAGAAAATAGGCTATTTTGAGTAAAATCATAAGTCCTAAATTCGGTATGTGTCCCGGGTTTTGAAATTGAATAGTTTGAAAAAGATGCAATTTTTGAAAAAAAAAAAGACGGTTTTTTAAAACGACTCGGAAACCAAGTAGCACGTAGTCACACAAGCATTATAACGACGCCATGTATGCTCTACACTAAGTCTCGGTCGGTCTATAAGGGGTCTATACCAGTGTACATAGTCTAGACGTTGATCGGGATGGACTTCCTAAGTCGAGTTGAGCTTAGAACATGCCGCAAAATCCACTCGAATCGACTATGGACACCTTTTGACATATCCATATTGGAGTACATCAACGGTATAATGGGACGTCGGTCGCGAGAACCGGCCCGGGAAAATATGGGTTATGCATGAACCGTAAAACTAAAACGCGTATTGTACTAGTCAAACGATTTCTATTCGAGTCTCACCCTGAGGATGCCGATGGTAAGTCACCCACTACATCTCCCCAGCGGAGTCTCCAAATTGTGGACATGACATAGGTCCACCCCGACGCGGCCACGCGCGGGTTTGGGTAGGCGAATGAATCTTCATATGAAACGGATCGAATGGAAATTTAAATCGAAGTGGAGTCGCCACCGAATTTTGTGGTTATTCGGAACCATTCGAGCCCACTCTATGTCGTAGTGGTCCGTATACAAAATACGGCCCATTTTCGATGTCAGAGTTTATTGGGCTCGTCCCTTTGCATTTGATATCAATACCGACATTATCGGATATTGTGTATTGAATGACTCTCGTGCGCCAACGGTTTCGGGCATCCGGAAACCGAGGTTCTGAGTAAGGGGTGAGGGTACGTGTTGGGAAGCCCACAAAGGACACCCAACCCCGCCCGCACATTAGCGGCCTCTACTAAGAATTCGAATGACTTTCCAATACGCGCATTAGTTAAACGGGAAAATGATATGCAAAGATTATTTTCCTTAAACATGTGAATGAAATTGAAAAGAGGGTTTCTATGTCAATTTAATGCAACTAATTCTAACGTCGAAGTTAAATTTAGCATGTGAGTTCATTTTAGTACAATAAAATAAACAAAAATAAATTGACAAGAAAATAACAAACTTATTAGTAACGGTATAACGATAATAACAGTTTGCGAATAATGTAGTATGATGCATGGTTTTGAAAAGAATAGTAGGTCACGTGATGGATTAACACGTGTTGACCGAGGTCAAGGAAAAAAATATATCGAGATCTAAAAAAAATGTTTTGTCTAAAAAAAATGATGTTCGAAGAATAATAATAAAAAAGAGCGAAATTGTTTTCTTCGGAAAATTGATGATTTTATTAAATCGCGTACAAATATTGCGTAATTTGCACTCGACTTAATATTTTCGATATTCGTCGTATTCGATATTCGATTATGAAATCGATATTAAATACTTGGAATAATTTATACTCGATTTTAATTGTGATGCTCGTCATATCCCATATTCGATTATGGAATCGATATGGAATACTAGAGTGAAAAAATAAAGAATATTGATTTGAATCGTTTAAAATAACCAAGACGATATAGATATTCCTCCGCGTTTGTAGTGTCATGATTCGAACGAATTAAATAACATCTACGTTAGCATCAACGAAAAATTGAATTGGCTAAATTGTTTGGTTAGATTATTAGACTCGACATCCAGTTATGGAATTGACATCGGATCTAACGTATCGACACTTTGCTTGAATGAAAACTTGATTCCCTCGGCTTTTCCGACATCGAAATAAATCCCTAAGGATTAGGATGTCAGATCCGCGTCAACGGGTTTCGACCCTTATTAAATATAATGCTTGTTTTTGAAAATTAATGTAAATATATGACTCGAGCAATGATGAAAACGAAATAAAAAAAATATTGTTTAAGTTAACTTATCTCAATAATCAAATAATCGGGGTATTGGAACAAGCGACCGTCAACGCTGTGTGCAGTACACTTGTATATTCGTGTTTCCTTATTCCGATACCCCTCTTATTCGACACAAATCGATAAGTATTTTAGTGTTTTGTATTAGTTATTATCGATATTATAATGCAAGGAACGAAATAAAACAAAAAAAACGCGAAAAAGATGAAGATGACGGGAGGAAGAGAGGAAGGAGAGAAAGGGGTTTTGACACCCTCAACCTACATGTTCTTGTCTCGGAACGGACTCGTAACCGTGGCTTTACACAAGAGTCTTCGAGGTTTTATGGAGGTTAAGTTATGGTGGCTCGGGATTGATTCCTAAAACTAGGTTTAGGGTTTTTGCTAGTGTAGGATTGCTAGGGTTTGATTAGGGTTGCATGCGTAAGATTAGGGTTCTTGAGGTTGTGAAAAATTTGTGATTAGGGTTGTAAAGTTGTCAAATTGAGTGTGCATGGGGTTGCTTATATAGGCATTGCCCATGTATTTTGGTGTCTAGGATTTTGTGCCCTGACGGACTTGACCTGATGGCCCGTCTGAAGGTGGACTGTTGGTTTTGCTTCTTGAGTTGGACTTTTTGTATTTTAGTGGCTGCTTTGATGTGTCTCGGAAACGACTTTGACCAAGGTTGACCCAATCGCTAAAAGTCGGTTTTAATTTCGGTGTCGGTTTCGGTCCAAATTAGTCTTGTTTGACTCGGAACGGTCCGCTGGGCCTGATTTTGAGGTCAGTTTTGTGAGATTTGTACTCCGTAAGTGCTTAAGCCAACGACTAATGGATTTGAGCCCATATCCGAGCGCGTAGAAACACGTTAGCGTCCGATCATCATCGGGTGTTTTTTGGAAACTGCCATAGACACCTGGCAGTCAAAATGCGGGTGTCTACAGGTTAATATCTAAAGACGAATGATTTTTCTTATTTATGATATATAATTTCACAGACCAATCATATCGCTCGAAAAAAGCATCAAATATACATATGAAGTATCGTAATTTTTTATGTGGGATAATTTTTATTTAAGTTTATAATCTTGAGAGCTTTTTTAAGACTCTAAATATTATTTGTTGATAATTAAGAACGAATGATTGATCTAAATTTATAATATAAAATTTCATCAACATACTACGGTATAACTTTTCAATGTGAGATAATTTTGAGAGTGTCTCCCTTGTGATGGATATATCCGTCACAAATCGACGACGAGTCTAATAATATCATTTGGTTAGAAAAGACAAGGCTAGTGGGTAGCACATGGCTTTGTCTTTATCTACCTGGATAGTTCCGTCAAAAACAAGAATTTGCCTAATTTTGAGGTGTTGCTTGATAAGTAATAACAAATGATTGCTCTTATTAATATAGAATTTCATCACTTTATCATAATTTATTATTTATTTAAATTATAAAATATATTAAAACTATAATAATTATTTAAAAATAATAAATTTTAATTTTATACTTTTTGACGGTGAATAACAACAACAACAACAACAACAACAACAATAATAAATAAATAAATAAAATTTTAAAACAATTATCAAACAGAATTGACTAGGGTTATTTAATAGCAATAATACTGACTATTGAGCGTATTCCAATAATAATATCAATTACAGTTAATCCCAGAATAATACATCGAATTGGAGTATTCCAATGATAATGGTACAGTTGCATATGTTACCTGCAACAGCAGGTAACCTTCCTGAAAAATGACCTGCTACTTCAATCTATTCAATCCACACCCACCCTCCTTCTTTACCTTATTTTTTCATCTCCCTCTTACTTAAATCTTTGTCTTCAATGGCAACTCTGCAAAAAAAAATTAAAAAATGTCTTGATTTCCATTACCCTCATCTTCTCATTAAATCTAATAATGGATTTTTCATCAAGACATAAACATAAACTTCATTAATTAAAAAAAACATACAGAGCATTATCCAATGTGATAATCAATCAAACCATCAAAATTAATTATCACCCTATCTCTGATTCTTTGTCTCCTTCAACTCGTACTCTCTTTTCGATTTTAAGCATTGCTAATTTGTTTTTATTTTGTACAAATTTGGGGTTTTGGTTTCAATTAGTTTTTTTTTTCTGGGTTCGTATTTATTCGATTACCGTTTCGATTATGATTTCTGGGTCCAATTCGAGAATTGATTCGCTTCTAATTTCCAATTTTAGCACAATTCACTTGGTCAATCAAATACTATTTTATCTTTCTGCAAATTTCGACAATTTGGGGTTTTGTTTTGATTAGGTTTATTTTCTGGGTTTATATTTGTTCGATTAGTGTTTCGATTATGGTTTCTAGGTCCAATTCAGGATTTTATGTTTTAATAAACCATCCACTAAGTTTTGTGAAATCTGTTTTATCATTCACAATTGTTGTACCAGATTTCTTCCTCTTACCAGGTCTAGATTCATCCTCATGGGGGAGTGAGAAGTAAATGGAGAGTGAAGTAAACGGTAATGGTGATAGTTGGAATTAAATGGGGCGCTTAAGGGGAAGTGGACCGGTTATTCAGGTAACCGGTCCACTGTACCATTATCATTAGAATACTCCAATTCATTGTATTATTCTGGGATTAACTGTAATTGGTATTATTATTGGAATACGTCCAATAGTCAGTATTATTCCTATTAAATAACCCAATTGACTAAGCGTTTCACACTGTCACTTGCCAATTTTTGTTGCCTTATGAGGTGATAATCATCGGTTTATATAGTGATACTTTTTTGAGTCTTAAATAAAGTAGAATTGTTTTTTCCTAAACAAATTCCTATATCTTTATTTAAATTTTAAAAAATTGAGTAGTAGGATTTTTTTTTTCATATACAATATTTTATATTCTTTATTTAACTTAAAAACATATTAAAAAATTTGGACCAATCATATCGCTCGAAAAGTTCCTGCTTTATTAATATATATTGATTCCCAAAATTTCTCTTACTACTGAGAGGATAACACTACTAGAAAATAGGATGAGGTGTCAACTTTTCAAGAGATTTTTTCCCTCCAAACATCATAGTTTCAATTAGGAAACAAATTAATATTAAAATCCTATCTTATTATAACTATAATATGTACTTTCAATTCAAAGTAAATAAAATCTCATTGTAGACACCCACATTTTACTACCAGGTGTCTATAGCAGTTTCCGACAAACACCCGATGATGATCGGACGCAAGCATTCTTTAACATACTCGAAAATGGGCTCAGAATCATTGGCATTTGGCTTGGGCGTTTTATGGGGTACAAATCTCATAAAAAAGACCTCAAATTCAAGCCCAGTGGGTCATTTCGAGTCAAATAAGACTAATTTGGGTCGAATCCGACACCAGGGGCAAAACCGTCTTTTTATGACCGAGTCGAAACCCGGTCGGAGATATTTTTTTCCGAGACACACGGACCAGCCGTGATACCTCACGAGTCCGGCCTGGACTCGAATACTACAAAAATCAGCTACAAAAATATTAAACAATTCCGTTAAAGGTAGAATTCGATCTCAAGTAGGAATTCTATCCGAACACCGAATCAAACATCCGACCGAGTATCAAATACTCGGCCGAGCAGCCCTCTTCCAGCCGAATTCCTTGCTTCTTCGCCAAGCAAGTGGTATTCTCGTTCCTCTCAGCTTCTTACGTTTCCTATCCTAAGCGGTAGTTCTAACCCAAACACTTCTCCTAGCCAAGGTCGGGAACTTTCCTATAAATAGGCCCCTTGCACAACACAATTACAACAACACATTCAACTCCCGACGTTTGAGACATTCATACACACCTACAACACCAACTTTTCACACATAAACATAAACTCCTTACACTTAGTGCATCCGAGACTCGAAGGAACCGGCCCTTAGACCCGATACCCTTCTTACACATCCCAACCAACCACCATAACTCACCAACATTAACTCGACGCTCCCGTGCCTTAGCCACGTTCCGACAAGCTCCGATCCGAGTAAACAAAGCATGTAGGTTGAGGGTGTAAAATCAAACCCGACTTCTTCTTTTCTTCCTTCTTTTCTCTCGTTTTCTTCTTCTTTTGTGTCGTGTCTTTGTCGGTTGTTTTTTATGGGTCATTCGTCGCATTTCCTATTTATTTCTAATATCGATACTACAAAAACTATTTTCATATAACGAATATTCTTAAAAATACGATACCGATTCTCTAGTCGAATATCGTATTAAAAGAATTACATTAATCTCATCGATGCTAAAAAATCGTTACTTTTTACAAAATACGACGATTTTAACGCGGAGAGAATTAACATTCTTTTTCTTTTCGATAAAATTCTTTTCTTTCAAAACAATTTTATAAAACTTCTTTTTAAACGTCATTCCGAATATTCGATATCGATTTCATAATCGAATATCGAATACGACGAACATCGAAAGTATAAATCGAGTATAAATTAATTCATATTTGTACGCGATTTATCGAAATCAACGATTTTTGAAAATAAACGAGGCGGGACAGCAGCCCACGCGAGTCGCGCCCCTCCCAGGCGACTCGCGCGGGAGCCTGGAAACCGCGGTCCCTTTTCCTCGTTTTCTCTACTTTTTTTAAGCATCGTTTTTCTAATTCTACGAAACGATTTTTCAAAACCTTTTCTTTTCGTCTTTTCCAAAATTATTCCGAATATTTGATAACGATTTCATAATCGAATATCGAATATAACGAATATCGAAAATATTGAATCGAGTACGAATTATGCGATATTTGTACGCGATTTAATAAAATCATCGATTTTACAAAAATCGACTTCGAAAACAGACCGGGACGCGAGTCGCGCAGCAGCCTTGAAAACGCGACGCAATATTTTTTATTTTATTTTCGAACATCGTTTTTTAGACAAAACAACGTTTTTTCAAATTTCGACTTTATTTTTTGACCTCGGTCAACACGTGTTAATCCATCACGTGAATTAAACTTTTTTAAAATCATGCATATTATCGTATTCATATTTTTATTCGATTTACAAACCGTTACTAACTCGTTTGTTCGTGTTTGTAGCAATTTCTTTTCTTTTCGTTTGTTTTATTAGACTAAAACGAACCTCACATGCTAAAATACAACTTTGACGTTAATTTTAGTTGCATTAAATCGACTTAGCAACCCATTCCATTATTCACATGTTTAGGGAAAACAATGTCTGCATATCATTTCATCGTTCAACTAACGCGCGTATTAAAACATCCAACGATATCCTAGTAGAGGCCGCTATGTGCGGGCGGGGTTGGGTGTCCTTCGTGGGCTTCCCAACACGTACCCTCACCCCTTACTCAGAACCTCGGTTTCCGGATGTCCGAAACCATTGGCAACGAGAGTCATTCAATACACGATATCCGATTACGTCGGTATCGATATCAAATGCAAAGGGACGAACACGATAAACTCTGACATCGGAAATGGGCCGTATATTGTACACGGCCCACTACGACATAGAGTGGGTTCGAACGGGCTCGAACTCCCACATAGTTCGGTGGCGACTCCAACTTCGATTTAAATTTCAATTCGATCCATTCTCATATGGAGATTCATTCGCCTCCCCAAACCCGCGCGTGGCCGCGTCGGGTGGACCTATGTCATGTCCACACTCATCATACAATTATAATATCCAAATTCAATTCAAGGTAAATATTTATTTAATCAAAGAAAATAATTGTGATGGACTATTAAAAAAACGAAATTACTTTTTCCTAACGAGCCTTTACTCAATCTTAACGACATTTTACCACTTTACCCCTCTCATTTCATCCCATCAAAAAATTAGGGTTCGTTTTTCTCTCAAAATAAATCTCAAAATTCAACCATCTGAAACACCACAAACATCGAAACCGTCTGGGTTGGTAGCTGAGGTGGCTAGAGTCAGCGGCTAAGATGGCTGGAGTCGGCGGGGGCTGGCTGGGTGGGGTCGGGTTGGAGCCGGTGTGAAACGGGTGATGAATGGGTGGTGGAGGGTAGAGGGATGGGTGAGGTTCAGGTCGGAGTTGGAATTGGGTTGTGGGCGGGTGAGGGTGGGGTGGTTGGTGGTTGGGTGCTCGTAAGAGTTTGGGTTTTTTTCCTTTTTTTAAAAAAAAAATTATTTAAATTCCCTTTTTTTTCTTTGTTATTTGTTGTTTTTTTCATTTTTTTTTTGTTAATTTGGTAAATAAATAATCGATTTTGCATCATCAGTAATTGAATTAGAAGTCATAATCGAATTTGGGAGTGATTGATTATCTAAATTGATGGAGTAAAACGAAAGAAGAGAACTTGAATCTCAATGTAAAATGTAAATTTTATATGGGGGTATAATGGGAAAAATTTAAGAAAATTCGTTAGGATTGAGTAAAGGCTCGTTAGGAAAAAGCACGACCCTAAAAAAAAGTACGTAGATATTTATTATAATGTAACAAAATATAAATCTCACAAGTATCGTAACTAAGTGTTGACACCGTCCTACCTAAGCTTGGTCCGAGACACAACTATAATATGCCAAAAATCAAAAAAAAGTATACCGTCATTATACGAGAAGTCTCATTAGGAAATTTGTGAGAAAAATAATGTTCATAAAAAAAATACATAGAGTAAGATTACTCGATTATATTTATCATCTTTGAAATTTTAAAGAATTTTCTTAGATCAAACTATAAAGATTAAAAATGTGAAAAATTAATAACTTATCGATTAAATATTTATAAGTAATCTCTAACTATAAAATACTAAAATTTATCGCGACATAAAAGTGGGACGGAGGATCTCAACTGCTATAATATTTAATTTACTAAATACGAATAAGTCAAATAAAATGGGCTTGATTTCATAGCCAACTCCACACTAATGACTTTGATAAAGCGTGGAAAATATGAGTTACAACTCACGACGGGGCGTTAAATTGTTACTTCTTTTCCTGTGCAGAGGTGTGAGAGATCTACATTTCTACCCAGGAACTCCCACTTCTCTTCCTGGGTAGAGGCGTGGGAGATCTACACCTCTATCCAGCAAGGTGCATAGAACTCCCACTTCTCTTCCCGGGCAGAGGCGTGGGAGATCTACACCTCTACCCAGGAAGGGGTGTGGTTCTCCCACGCCTGTTCTTGGGGAGAGGCGTGAAGACAGCGTAGTTATCATCATTCAAATAAAACAATAAAACAACTCCATTGACAGCATAGTTATCAGCATAATTGAGTAGTTGAGTTAACATAATTTTTTCGCATATCCAATAAAACAAGTTGAATAATAACTATATTGACAACAACGAAAACTAACCTCGACAATGTCATCATCGTCCAAATTGTTCTCGATATAGAGCAAATTCAAATCAAAAGGAATATTATTTTCCGCGTTCGACATGTTCCGAACAATTGTAGATCAATTAAATTTCTAAAGATAACCGTTTTGTTAATTCGAGAATTAATGTTGTTGTGGTCAGGTTTTAATTTCAATTAGCTTAATAATTAAATAAGGTAAATTAGGTTACTGTAGTTAGGTCAAATTTGGTTACTAAATTTGAAAGCGGCAAATCAATAATTTACTCATAAATTATGGACGACGCTAAGTAAATTTATGGACGACAATAAGTAGTTGATCTAGCATGTTTTGTATCTGTTTACGACGGAGATTTGAGCTAGATTTGGTGATTAAAGATGCGGATTTAGAGTGGAAATCGTCTAACTGGTTTTATCTAAGAAATTGTGCTTTATTGAAGAAAAGACGATTTTTAGAGCTCTAATTCCTCTGTGTGTGATTTGGGCTCGAGACGGAGACTGTGAAGAACAAGCCCAACTAAACCGAGTGAAAAGTCAAAGCGCAGCTCGGGAGTTGAAGACGAAATTGCGTTGGATTCTGTCTGTGTCAGCTTATTACTATATTATTATTATATTATTATTATTATTATATTATTATTATATTACTTTCCTTTTATTAGATTAAGACTATTAGTATTAGGAGTATTACATATTGTTGATTTTTACGTTTATTATTCATCATTCATGAACATTACGTTCATCAAGAAAATAAAGAAGAGAAGAACCCTAATTATGTGTAACTAATTCTTCCATCTCGGATCAAAGATTTGAAGCTTTCTGGTTAATTGATTGTGAGACTTTCTTAATCTTGATTTAATTACTCGAGTATTGTTTATTCCTTGTGCTAATTTTATGATTGTTGTTTGTTTAATCTTTTTGGCCAATTGATTATTTCAATCTTCAATCTATTGCAATTCTTTGTGTTTGAATCCGTAATTGTTCAATTCACTAGATAAAGTTGCAACCTTTAGACCTAATTATTTGTATGCGTTTCATCGTAATTAGGTAAAGGGAGGAATAAACATATAATTCGAACCAATAACCGCGTGTGTTAAAGTTCGCTATATCTATTGAATTGTTCATATCGTTCATGCTGTTATTGAATTAAATCTAGACGCGTGGATTAGGTTGTTCAATATATAATTAGGTTGCTTAGTATCGCGTTTCGACCTAAGTAATATTATCTACGGAACAATTGGCGTTAGGTCGATCACATGTGTGGGTTGTGGAGAAATTATGGTATACATCTTTTACCATTGGTGACATTTGTAGCACATGTGATCATGTTTAGGACAAGGAGAAATAAGGGGCGTAGTGTCATTTTTCGATGATTTTAGGTGTTGTTTTGTGGTCATAATCTTGGGTTATTGTAGGAATTTTCATGTTATTGAGACCTTGTGTTTAATCTTAGGATGATATAAGGAAGGTGGTTGAAGGGATGAGTTTGTTGTGTGATGTCGAGCTTCCCATGTTTCGTTTGCAAGATCTTGTGTTTTATTGTTGATGTTTCCGAGTTTTGCTCGGGACGAGCAAAGGTCTAAGTGTGAGGAAGTTGATCTAGCATGTTTTGTATCTGTTTACGACGGAGATTTGAGCTAGATTTGGTGATTAAAGATGCGGATTTAGAGTGGAAATCGTCTAACTGGTTTTATCTAAGAAATTGTGCTTTATTGAAGAAAAGACGATTTTTAGAGCTCTAATTCCTCTGTGTGTGATTTGGGCTCGAGACGGAGACTGTGAAGAACAAGCCCAACTAAACCGAGTGAAAAGTCAAAGCGCAGCTCGGGAGTTGAAGACGAAATTGCGTTGGATTCTGTCTGTGTCAGCTTATTACTATATTATTATATTATTATTATTATTATTATTATATTATTATATTACTTTCCTTTTATTAGATTAAGACTATTAGTATTAGGAGTATTACATATTGTTGATTTTTACGTTTATTATTCATCATTCATGAACATTACGTTCATCAAGAAAATAAAGAAGAGAAGAACCCTAATTATGTGTAACTAATTCTTCCATCTCGGATCAAAGATTTGAAGCTTTCTGGTTAATTGATTGTGAGACTTTCTTAATCTTGATTTAATTACTTGAGTATTGTTTATTCCTTGTGCTAATTTTATGATTGTTGTTTGTTTAATCTTTTTGGCCAATTGATTATTTCAATCTTCAATCTATTGCAATTCTTTGTGTTTGAATCCGTAATTGTTCAATTCACTAGATAAAGTTGCAACCTTTAGACCTAATTATTTGTATGCGTTTCATCGTAATTAGGTAAAGGGAGGAATAAACATATAATTCGAACCAATAACCGCGTGTGTTAAAGTTCGCTATATCTATTGAATTGTTCATATCGTTCATGCTGTTATTGAATTAAATCTAGACGCGTGGATTAGATTGTTCAATAATTAGGTTGCTTAGTATCGCGTTTCGACCTAAGTAATATTATCTACGGAACAATTGGCGTTAGGTCGATCACATGTGTGGGTTGTGGAGAAATTATGGTATACATCTTTTACCATTGGTGACATTTGTAGCACATGTGATCATGTTTAGGACAAGGAGAAATAAGGGGCGTAGTGTCATTTTTCGATGATTTTAGGTGTTGTTTTGTGGTCATAATCTTGGGTTATTGTAGGAATTTTCATGTTATTGAGACCTTGTGTTTAATCTTAGGATGATATAAGGAAGGTGGTTGAAGGGATGAGTTTGTTGTGTGATGTCGAGCTTCCCATGTTTCGTTTGCAAGATCTTGTGTTTTATTGTTGATGTTTCCGAGTTTTGCTCGGGACGAGCAAAGGTCTAAGTGTGGGGAAGTTGATCTAGCATGTTTTGTATCTGTTTACGACGGAGATTTGAGCTAGATTTGGTGATTAAAGATGCGGATTTAGAGTGGAAATCGTCTAACTGGTTTTATCTAAGAAATTGTGCTTTATTGAAGAAAAGACGATTTTTAGAGCTCTAATTCCTCTGTGTGTGATTTGGGCTCGAGACGGAGACTGTGAAGAACAAGCCCAACTAAACCGAGTGAAAAGTCAAAGCGCAGCTCGGGAGTTGAAGACGAAATTGCGTTGGATTCTGTCTGTGTCAGCTTATTACTATATTATTATTATATTATTATTATTATTATTATTATTATTATTATTATTATTATATTATTATATTACTTTCCTTTTATTAGATTAAGACTATTAGTATTAGGAGTATTACATATTGTTGATTTTTACGTTTATTATTCATCATTCATGAACATTACGTTCATCAAGAAAATAAAGAAGAGAAGAACCCTAATTATGTGTAACTAATTCTTCCATCTCGGATCAAAGATTTGAAGCTTTCTGGTTAATTGATTGTGAGACTTTCTTAATCTTGATTTAATTACTCGAGTATTGTTTATTCCTTGTGCTAATTTTATGATTGTTGTTTGTTTAATCTTTTTGGCCAATTGATTATTTCAATCTTCAATCTATTGCAATTCTTTGTGTTTGAATCCGTAATTGTTCAATTCACTAGATAAAGTTGCAACCTTTAGACCTAATTATTTGTATGCGTTTCATCGTAATTAGGTAAAGGGAGGAATAAACATATAATTCGAACCAATAACCGCGTGTGTTAAAGTTCGTTATATCTATTGAATTGTTCATATCGTTCATGCTATTATTGAATTAAATCTAGACGCGTGGATTAGGTTGTTCAATAATTAGGTTGCTTAGTATCGCGTTTCGACCTAAGTAATATTATCTACGGAACAATTGGAACTTTCAGTTTCACAATAGAATACTCAAGGATTAAATTAGGATTAGTAGTCGATGATCAATTGTTTAACTAGTTAGTGGATTTTCTTTGAGTCGAGTCTCTTAATTATCTGAATTCTCATTATTAGTTATTTTACTTTCCTTATTTTAGTTATTAGACAATTCAATCACAAAACCCTCATTATTCTTGTTACTTTTATTTGTTTTATTCACACATTAATTTAATCGCCTTCCCTGTGGATTCGACACCCGACTTACCTCTACTATATTGTTAAAGGTAATAGGACTTAATTATTTATCTTTGGGAGCATACGACCTAGGCTCACCAGTAGTCCCCCCAACGTATATTACGAGTAAAAAATACTCCGTATATGCTCTCTCAATTTCACTAAGATTTTCTCGTATTCCATGTCGGGTAGGTTCTTAATTAAAGATTTCCTCATTTCCCAACTTTCCTTTTTAGTTTATTTATTTTTGCAATTTCGTTCCTACCAAGTTAAATATTTACCATTTTACACAAAGTTAATGAGACAAACTTTTTGGGACAAAGAAAATATATTAAATACTCCGTACTAAGTTAGATGATTAATAGCATGTTTATTCTTACAAATATGATCATATATACTCCGTACTAAATTAGATGATTAAGAAAATTAAGAATAAAATTGTATTTATGATAAAAAAAAAAGTAAAGATAATTAACATTTTTCAAAATGCCATTAACAACCCATATTTGACCCGAAACCCGATCGAGCTGAATTCCGTATAAAATCGACTCATATAAAACTCATATTTTCCAAACTCGAAATACACTTGACTAGAGAGTTGTTTAGATGCGGGGTCGGGTCGGACCCGGGCCAGGCTAGACGCTAAAAATTGTCCAGGAAGACAAAAGTGGGCGGGTGGCTGGGGTAACGGGCCTAAATTAGTGCCTTTACTCGCCCATTTATAAAAAATCGGACGGCACCGGTCCCACACATTATTAAGTGAATGAAAGTTCGACATTCTCTATTTCTTTGAGAATTAAAAAAATAAAAACTTAATTTTAAAGGTTTAAATAGATATCGTTAAACATTAAAAGACGATCCTACATTATTTCACGTGTTCCAACTTTAATCACGTTTACAATATCTACAATTTAAGAAATCAATTTTTATTCAAGTAATTATATTTATAAAGTATATTTATAGCGGGCCGGGCGGGCTAGCCAATGTAAAAATATTTGTGTCAGTGCCGGCCCATTTAGCAATTCAGGCCGGGCTTGTCCGAGCCGTTATCCGTTTAAAATATTTTCTCTATCCAAGCCTGCTAAAAAATCGGGCCAGACGGGACGGACCAATCGGAGGTACGACCATGATCAGCTCTACACCGACCCATATTTTACCCGAACTTGAAATTAGCGAACCCACAACCTAACCACCTTACACTACTACATTTCGTCGTCGACATTTCAGCCACGTCGTCGGCGCTTTATACGTGAATTTTACTCTTTTACCCTTCCCCTAATTATGATTAATGATATTAATTAAGTTTGTTAATTAATGTAATTAATATTTCCGAGTAAATTAAAATTACGGTTTTTGTACTCTTGAACGATTTTTGAGGCACGTGTCTCAACGTAACTCTTTTACCCTTATGTAATACTGTATATTCTAATGAATTTAATTAAGTTTCTTAACTAACGTAACAAATATATTCCCGACTAATATGAAATGTCGGTTTTTGGACTATTGAACGTCTCCGAGACACGTGTCTCAATGTATCCCGGGAATATGTTTAGGAAATTTATATTTCGCAGAAATCGATCCCACCATCAGCCAAATCGATACCAAAATCGAATATAGAAAACAATAACTACTCAATTAGGGTATATATCACACACAAATTAGCTATGGGGAACCTAAACTATCAATCTAATAGTATTAATTATAATCGAAATGGGGCTCGATTTTTCGCGAACTGGGCCTGGAAACAGACCTCGACGCCGGAAAACCGCGTCTGGGGGGTCCCCTAGACGCATGAATTTCGCGTCTAAGAGGCCCCTCAGACGCGAAATTCATGCGTCTGAGGGGCCTCCTAGACGCGAAATTCATGCGTCTGAGGGGCCCCCCAAACGCATGAATTTCGCGTCTAGGAGGCCCCTCAGACGCATGAATTTCGCGTCTAGGGGGTCCCCTGGACGCTGGAAATCCGCGTCTGGGGGGTCGATTTTTCGCGAACTGGGTCTGGAAACAGACCTCGACGCCGGAAAACCGCGTCTGGGGGGTCCCCTAGACGCATGAATTTCGCGTCTACGAGGCCCCTCAGACGCATGAATTTCGCGTCTGAGGGGTCCCTTGGACGCCAAAAAAATTACAAAAATTTATAATTAGTAAGGCTCGAACCCACAACCTTTTGAACACAAATGAGCCTCTTCACCATTAAACCAACTAAACATTGTTGATAATCCTTACTAAACTATTATCTATATTTGATTCTAAAACCTCCTAAAATCGCCTATTAATACAATTTTAATATTATTAATAATATTAGTGTTGTTGTGGATGGGGGAGGATATATAATATAACATAATCCGTAACATAATAAAATGACGGTTTTCAAAAAAAAAAAAAAAAAAACGTTTTATTATCGAGTTTCATTAACATGATTAAACTTTTTAATTTCATTAACAAAGTTAGTGAATGTAATTAGGGAAGGACGTTGTTGTCTTTTCACATTAAAAATCGCCGACAACCTAATTTCTAGAAAAGTCGGGTTTCTAGAAAAGTCGGGTTTCTCTAAAGAAAAGACGCTTTTTTTAAGTGAGAGAAAATTAAATTAAATATGGTGAGTGGAGTTTGAGTGGATATATAATAAGGACAAGATAATAACGGAACGGTTTGAAAAATTAAAAAACCGCTTCATTAACGAGTTTCAATAACTAATCTAACTTCTAAAATTACATAACATTAGTTAACTAATCTAATTAAGGCAAGGGCAAGGCAAGGGCAAGATCGTCTTTTACTTTAAAAAGCGCCGACGACGTGGCTGAAATGTCGACGACGAAAAACAGCACTCCCACCTTACCCACTTGACAGGTCTACTTGTACTCTCGAATATAGTACTTCGTAGAAACCTTTAATTGGGCCCCTTAAGACCTTAACTTATAAACTGTCAGTTTAGACATTAAATGGGTTGATTATGTACCTAATTTATTACTCCGTATTTATGTTGATTTTGTATGTATGGACTTTTGGTCTTTTCCCTTTATATTTGCTATACTTTCCTTTCAATTACTCCTTACCTATAATCCTATACTCGTACTCCGTATCATTTATTTCTAGCCTTTTATTTTCTTTCTTATTTCTTCCACTTCCCTCACAAACTAATCATAAATCAATTCAAAAAAAAATTGTACAGTAGTGATTGTAAAGAGAAAAATAGGAATTAGAGTATGTGATGGTGAAGAAATAAGCAGAGGAAGATCGAGTGTTGTTTAAATGAAGCGTAGAGTAGAACGAAGGGAGTAAATAGTACTCGTAAGTCCTATTGTACAATTAGGTTATTCTCCTATTTTTCCTAAACTATCCATGTAATAAAAGCCATCCACTTAACGTTTACATTGATGGTTTTTAAGTTAAGGGACACGGTTATAGGCATCTAATATAGTTCAGGGGTACAAAGGATTATATGAGAACGGTAAGAGTACGTACACCATAGAAAAGTCGATACTTCAAGGGTAACCGAGAGAAAAAAGCCAAAAAAATATACTCCGTAAATGTAATTGTTGAGTTTCAACCATGATTTAGTTGAGTTAATTCATCTAACATAAATAGCGTGACAAAAAATCACGAGTACAAATCGTATGACAATGAACATTGAGTTGGTTCATCTAATCGGTTAATCAAAACCCTAGTTTTCCTCATCTTCTCCTCTAAAAAAACCTAGCTTTCCTCCTTCATCTGGGGCCTCCATCGATTAATTGATGGTAAGCCCCAAAAATTATTTTATTCCCAATTTTTGCTAATCAAACTCTTCCTCAATAAAAGTTTCTCTTTTTATGAGAGTATTCATTTTTTTCCGTCCTTTATTTCGAGGTTTCTTTCCTTTATTTTGAAGTTTGTGTCTTTTACATTAATATAGTTCTTAGATTAATCAAGAACTATGTGATCATGAGAGGAATGTAATTTTTACGTACGGTAATACAATTGAGGTCAGATTTCGGTCTACTATTTGTCAAAATAGAGAACGTTCATCATTTTGGAGACTATTTCATCAGATTTATAGATTTCTTCGCAAAAGGCTGTGTCAATAAACAACGATATATAGAAGGCTATGCAGAAGCGCTTTATTCTAATAAGGATCTTTGTCTCAATGTGTTCTTTATTTTTTTTACAAATCTATATTCAGTTCAATTTGACATCATTTGTAGATGACGAATGACTTATTATTATTGATATTGATCTTTCACTCCAAAAAAATTAAATAAATAATCAATTAATCTAATCGCTTATTTGTACGGAGTATTTATTACTCGTACTATGGTACAGGTACTTAGTTTGGTGGTGGCCATTATACTCCGTACCATATTTCCAACAGATGCCAAACTTGTTACGGAGTACGCACGTATCTACCACACTGTCTTTAATAATAATTGCTCACATTTGAGACAAAAATAATAAAGTAGGGTGGGATCATCACTCATCGCACGTACTGCTGCTTCCACCCTTCTGGGTACGCGTATTATTATTGCATTTGGATGTCTGCCTCTCCAGCCTCCTTTTATTTTTAATTTTCTTCAACTACCTTTCAATGCTACGGCAACTGTGTAACTAGTTTATCAGATAAATACGGAATAATAATACTCCCTCCCTGCCCTGCCCTTACTTCAAAAATCACTTTCTCCCTTCACGTTTGTCAACGTGTATTCTGTGTTATTTATGGTCGATTTGGTTAACAAAAATAAGATGAAAAGGGAGGAAGATGATTTTTACCCCTGCTTTATTTTTAACTTCATGTCTCGTTCATTGATCTGTCATAATAAATATAAAAGACAAATAAATAAACGGAACGGATAGAAGTACATCATACGGAGTAATTCATAATGCATACTCCGTATGCATTAATTGTAAATTACGGGAGGTTGTTGTTAAGTGGCAAGTTCATTGTATGGGGTCGTTTGGTTGCCCTCTTAAATCATGGGAAGTAGAACTTCCCATGAATTGATAAATTGTGAAGCTGTTTGGTTGTCCACTTCCCATGAATTGCCACTTCCTCCATGATGGGGAAGTTACTCACCAAGCCCCCCTTGGTGTGTAGAACTTCCCGCATGAAGTTATTTCTCACATGACAACCAAACAATATTTTTGTAATTCCCATGAAATACAAATTCACGTGAATTTAAGTTCCCGGTAACTCTATCTTCCCATGGTGAACCAAACGAGCCCTATATATGCATCAAGTTTATGGCTTGTAATAGTTTATTACCATGTGTTGATTAATTGTTACAAGTAGTACATTAACAGTAGAGTTGATAATAATGGATCGTATCTTTTGATGGATCCGTCTATTCGTTCTGAATTTTTAGTGGGCTTGAACAACAAAAATATTTTAAAATGGATAACGAGCCAGACAAATCCGACTCGAATATTTTTAAGCGGGCTAGCCTGCCCGGTCCGCTATAAATATATTTTATAAATATAATTACTTGAATAAAAATTAATTATTTCCTAGATCATATAAAATTATTGACGTGATTAAAGTTGAAACACGTGGGATCGTCTTTTAATGCTTAACAATATCTATTTTCTTTAAAAATTACTTGTACTTTTATCCACTTAATAATGATTAGGCCCGTTAGCCCGCAGGCCGTCCGATTTTCTATAAACGGGCGGGTAAGAGAACGTAGTTTAGCCCGGTCTGCCCGCTTTGTCTTTCGAACAATTTTTTAGCGTCTAGCCTGAACCCGCATTTGAAGTATTGAACAACTCTAATTAATTAATTTAGAGTTCAATGTTGTGCAATCTGCACGAAAAAGCTACACTTACACAAAGTGTATGAGATTTTCATATACAACTAATCATATCGCGTCACTTGTCATTTTCTATTTAACCACGGATGATTAGTTTAGGATTAAATTAGTAATTTTGCACCCTTATTTAATTTGTTACCCCAAGTTAAGTTAATTACATTTTTTTTTAAAAAAATCTTAATTACCTTTCATCATGTAAATGGATTATATTTTAGATACCTTTCATTTAAATTTGATTTATAATGATAGTAAAGGAAAATAATTAATATAATTATCATTAATACAATTATTACTTTTACGAAAAAATTATACTATGAACTTTATTTTATTTTCATAATTATATTTTTATGAAGTATCATAATTATTTTCACATGATTTAATGAATATTATTGTATCTTCACTTTTTAAATAGAAGTATAACTTTTTGAAATAATCTTAGGATAATATTTTGTAAGTTTTCTCTTTTAAATTGTAAAATACGAATTAATTGATATATTATGTTTATTCCAATTTTTAAAAAATTGATACGAAAAAGCGAAAATTATAAATTAAAGAAACATAATTATCGTATAACATAATTATCGTATAATTTTTTTTCCATCAAATTCATAAATGTATATAAAAAAACAGAACACACACACAACAATTGATTAAGATTTAAAAAAAAAATCTAAATTGAATTGTAATTATATTAATTTATTTTTCCTTTTACAATTTAAATAAACGAAAATATGTTAGCAATATCATATGATTATTTCAAAAAGAAAATGGAAAAGAAAAAAAACAAAGATACAAGATATCTAAAATTAACTTAACTAGATTAAGGATAAAAGTTAAGTAAGCATGTAAAATTACTAATATAACCCTAAACTAATCATGGTAGGTTAAACTACAAATTACGTGTGTCAGGTTCTCATTGATTGTGTATGGAAATTGTCAAAGGCTATCGTTAATAATTTCACATCTTTAGTAAAAGGGTCGTGCTTTTTTCTAACGAGGTTACTCAATCCTAACGACGTATTACGAATTTGCCCCTTGTCATTTCCTTGTTCATCCTCAAAAGTGATCTGATTTCTCTCTAACAAAATTGAAAATCTACATTTTCTTTTTTCTTAATTTCCAAAGTTATGGGTGCTGTGAAATACAAATCTTAAAATACTTCTTTAATCGACTGATCAATCAATGTAATATCAAAAAATAAGATCCATAAACCCTATAAAAATCCCTAAAATTAAAATCATTCACCAAACCCTAAAAAAATCCCTAAAAGTCCCCTTTCCACTAACCAAATAACACAACTCATATATTTTCCCGCCTAAAGCTATCTACAACAAAAATAACAAAAAAATAGACTAAATGAGCTAGATGCGAATTGAACCCTTGACCTCATGTGTGTCACCCTTCACCTCTCCAACTACACTCTAACATCTTACTAATTTAAATATCACTACATCACATATAAAGCTATACACCACAAAAAGTAGGTAATTAAGGAAATTTGATTGATTACATTGATTTCGAAAATCACATGTTTTAAATGGAAGATATCACATACAATATTTAATATGGAATGTATGATCAAATTATGATTATAGACCCCGTATGATCAAATTATGATTATATGAAATTATGATCAAATTATGATTAATATTTAATATGGAATGGATGATCAAATGTATGATCAATTACAATATTATAATAAACATTAAGTATGATCAAAATAGTTATGATTATTATTGTATATCTTTCTGATCATATTCGAAAATCATATTTTTAACATCGATATAAAATTTAGTAACTATATAAAAATGGAATATATATTCCGATTGCTCTTACAAATCCTGATACATAGTAAGAACTCACCGAAAATTCTCTATATACTACTCTAAGAAAATAACAGTTACTAACATTTTCCTCAAAAATACACTAATTTAAATTGAGAAGTAAAAGAACATTTCACTAATAAATTCGCAAACTATTCATTTTCATTAATGTTAAAGAAATTGACAAAAAAAAACTTCTTTTTATGAAAATAATTAGATAAATTTTAAAATATGATGTCATTAACCTTGAGAAAAAAAATCAGTTATCTAAAAAATTTATTTTTGAAATGAGCTATTTACTTTAGCTTTTACAAAGATGTACTCTCCCCGTCCCAATGAATTCTTTGTCTATTCCATATTGGGGCGTCTCAATGAATTCTTTGCCTTTCTATTTTAGGAATGTTTATATATATATATATATATATATATATATAATTTGATCTCCTCATGAATTTGGCTTCACATGTCACTTCATCATTGGACCTTTTCCTCTTTGTGCCAAAAGCAAAGGCAAACAATTCAAGGGGACGGAAGGAATATATACTCACTCGATACCACTAAGATCTTCTCATTTATTCAAATTTGAAGAGTTATACCAAAAAAGAAAGTGAAGAAATTTACGAAAAAGGAAAAGTGGAAGCTTTCAATGAAACGAAGGTAGTATATTTTCATTAATTACACGTTATTTAATACTCCGTGCATTTCAAGACATTACTCAAATATTTTGATTAGTTTTGCGATTTAAAAAATATTTTCCTATTTCTAAATTATACAGTCGATAAATAGTAAAAATAAAATAATAAATTTTTTATTTTAAATCTTAAATGAAATATTCTATAAGATAAATATAATATAAATACTGTGCATTGCACGGGGTCTATACTAGTTAAAATCAATCACCGAACCCTAATGGATGAACTTTATAATAAACTAGATGGAAAACATGTGCGATGCACGGGCTGATTTTTAGTGACAATGATAATGACACCAAGTTAGAGGATTGCATAAATTTGTGAGACTACGCAACAGTAGAAAATAAGTCGAAGGTAAGAGTATGTTTAATAGTAAATGAATACTATCCACATACGTGAATGTATTTTTTGGGAGGTCATACATGCGGTAAACGTCAAATTAAATTGTACGCGTGCATTGTATATAATTAAAACTCGGAATATCTCTCTTTAAGAAAACACTCAGTAAATATTTGAGTTGATAGTTGATATCTAAGAACCAATAATGACTTCAATTTATAATCATAGGATCTGTGATACAATTATACTACGGACTTATGTCCTTCCTTCTGTCGTCTTCCATATTCTATTTTCGTTTGTCTTTCTATCTTCTTCCCATCGCAAATATTTTTTATTTGGTTCAATCTTTTTACTATATTAACCTCACTTTTTACTTATAACTACAAGTATAGAAGGGAGAAATATTTAATTTATACATATGACGTTAGTTTTTCAATGACATTATTATTTCAATGTGAGATAATTTTACCTAATTTTATAGTCTTAAGAGCTCTTTAATTTTTGTCAATATGGAGTTTTTCTAAGACTCAAAAAATGTTTGGTTAATATATATATGGACGAATGATTACTCTTATTTATTATATAGAATTTAATCAGTTCATCATAATTTTTCGATGTGAATAATTTTACTTAATTTTATAGTCTTAAAAGATTAAGGATCAAAGGATTTTTTTGTTGATATCTAAGAACGAATGATTATTGTTATTTATAATATAAAAATATCACATTAATATAATTTTTCGATGTGAGATAATTTTACTATTTCTATATGTAATAAATTCATTACTTTTTCAAGCAAATAATATGAAATTCATAATTTTATATATAATTTTTCGATGTGGAAAAATTTCACATACGTTTATAGTCTTAAAGAGCTTTTTTAGACTCAAAAGAAATTTTTTTACTTAAGTTTATTATAGTCCTAAGAGCTTTTCTAAAACTTAAAAGATGTTTGGTTTATCTCTATGAAATTCATGACTTTGTAATAATTTTTCAATGCGAGAAATTTTACTCAAGTTTTTATAGTCTTTAAGAGTTTTTTTAAGACTCAAAAGTGTGGGATAATTTTTACTTAATTAAGCTTATGGTCTTAAGAATTTTTTTTAAGACCCTAAAGAGTTTGTTTTTCCATCTAAATTATTAAGAATAAACGATTACTCTTATTTATATATTAGAATTCGATCACCTTATTACAAATAAGATTAAAGAGGATGGTTGGATAAGGAACCGTCCTTTAGGTCGACGTCCTATTAAATCAAATAGCGCGGTTCCAAGAAGGTCAAACCTTCCTATTTAATTGCAGAACCGTCCTATTAAATTGTTTACAAATAGGACGATTAAAGGCAGAACCGTCCTATTACTTTGTTTACAAATAGAACGGTTATTCTAGTGAACCGTCCTTTGTTATCAATTAAATAGGACGGTTTGACCTTCTTGGAACCGCGCTATTTGATTTAATAGGACGTTGACCTAAAGGACGGTTCCTTATCCAACCATCCTCTTTAATCTTATTTGTAGTACGGAGTATACTTTCGAACAAATGATTATCTAAAACGAATGATTTCTCTTATTTATGATATTTAATCATAATTTTTCGATGTGTGATAATTTTACTTAAATTTATAGTTTTAAGAACTGTTTTTAAAACTCAAAAGATTTCTCATTGATATTTAAAGACAATGATTATTTTTATTTATATAATAGATTTTCGTCACTTTTTTGTAATTTTTTGATGTGTGATATTTTTTTACTTCAATTTATAGCCTTAAGAGAAGTATTATAAGATTCAAAAGATGTTAGATTAATATCTAAAACGAATAGTTTCTTATTGATGATGTAGAATTTCATCACCTCATCATGATTCTTCAATGTGAGATAATTTAAATTAAGTTTATAGTCTTAAAAAATTCTTTTAGGACTCAAAAGATTTATTGTTGATATCTAAAAACAAATGATTGCTTTTACTCTGTTTTTATATAGTAGAATTTCTATCACCTTCCTATAATTTCTCGATGCGGGATAATTTTACTTAAATTTATAGCTTCAAGCTAAGAGCTTTTATAAGACAATTTTTTTTTGTTAATATCTAAAAACGAATAATGTCTCTTATTTGTGATATAGAATTTCATCACCATATCCTAATTTTTCAATATGCGATAATTCTACTTAGGTTTATAGTCTTAAAAAACTCTTTTTAGAACTCAGATTTTTGTTAATATCTAAACACAAATGATTTCTCTTTTTCATTAGCTTACGGTCCTAAGAACATTTTTAAGACTCAATTTTTTTTAATTAGCTGATATCAAATGACAAATGATTATTATTTATAATATAGAATTCATCACATCATCATAATTTTTCGATGTGAGACCATGTTAGGATAATTATAATAATAAAAGAGTTTGTTTCTATATTTAACTCATGAATGAGCGATTACTCTTATTCATATAATAAAATTCGATCACATTATTATAATTTTTCGATGTGGATAATCTTACCTTAAGTTTATAGTCTCAAGTACTTTTGTACGTAAGACTCAAAAAACTTTTTTTTTTATATCTAAGAACAAATAATTTATCATATTTATAATATCGATTTCATCACCTCATAATTTTTCGATATAGAATAATTTTGACTTAAGTTTAGATATAGTCTTAAGAACTCTTGTAATAATTTTAGTTGAGTTTATAGTCTTAAGAAGTTTTTAAGACTCAATTGAGTTTTAGAAGATATTTAATAACGAATGATTAGTCATAATTTAGAGGAATGATTACTTTTGTCTTATTGTAGAATTAATTATTCTTATTTCTTATTTATAATATATTTCATCACCTTGTTATAATTTTTCGATGTGAGATTATGTCACTTAAGTTTGTAATCTTATTAAGATATTTTCTAAGACTCAAAAGTTTTTTTTTGTTGATTTTAAGAACGAATGATTAATCTTATTTATAATATAAAATTTCATTATCATATATATATATATATATATATATATATAAATTTACTAATTATATACATATTATTTTACTAATTATCATATATATATATATATATAAAATTAGATATTATTAATTTACTAATTATCATAATTTACTTTTGAATTTTCAAAAATTATATTATTTTTGAAAAAAATAATATTTTTTTAATTGATTTTTTTTTTAATATATATATATATATATATATATATATATTTATATTTATATATGTAGTACTCCGTATATAACAATGATTTTTAAAAAAATCCGAATTATTAATTAATTTCCCATTTAAAATAAATTGAAAATATATTAATAATATCATATAATTAATTCGAAAAACAGAATATGTAAAACAAAAAACAAAAAATAAAAAATAAAACTTTTTCTAATTTGACTTAACTAGATTAAGGTTAAGAATGAACTAATCATGTAAAATTATTAACCTAACCCTACACTAACCACCTTAAGTTAAACAATAAACACGTGACGCAATACGTAATATGATTGGTCGTGTACGAAAAATCTCATACACACCGTGTAAGTGTATCATCTTCCTACACCTTGTATAAGTGTATCATTTTCCCAATCTGCATACACTTCAATGAGAAGATCCATACTTTTCCTAATTTTGCTAACATTGTTACATTGGCAAGATTCTATCTTGATCTAAGAAGAGGAAATAAAATCCTTCCATTTCCTTCTCCCTGTATTTTCCTCCTTCCCTATATCGATTTAAGCAAAAAAATATTTATTTAAGAGTAAAACATTATTTTTATACTCTTGAACTATAATGTTCATATTTTAAAAAAAATATTAAATTCATTTTTTTAAATTATTTTATTATTAAATGGTAAAAAATACGGAGTATGTATTAAATTGAAAATTTATTTATATTTTAATTTAAAATATTAACTGCTTATTATAAA
This sequence comes from Agrostemma githago, assembly GCA_958450325.1. NCBI lineage: Eukaryota > Viridiplantae > Streptophyta > Magnoliopsida > Caryophyllales > Caryophyllaceae > Agrostemma > Agrostemma githago. Next base: position 70,291,397 of record OY288247.1, on the reverse strand, counting down.
TCCAAAATAACTATACTATATAAATATAAATATTTTATCAATTTTAATTTTAGTTGACTCAACGGGTCGGATTGCGATCCTAAAATATTATCATTACTTAATTCAGTGTTTTTATTTCTACACCCATTATTTGTACCCTATGTTATTTTTTTTAAACAGAGTGTAAAAGGTAAAAGTATCCTGTCCCGATACATATTATCAGGCGATCTCTCATAACCTTTTTGTTGAGTATATTTTATAGAAGCAGTATTCAACTATTCATGTACAAAATGAATTAGAAATAGAGTAGTGTAATACCCGTGAATAATCACGGGGTTAAGCACAACTTTTTGTTGGACGATTTCGTTTAAGACATTTTAGATTTAGTAAGTGTCGTAATCAAGAATGTCAGCCAAAGATTTAGTTGAAATGACACGTAAATGAATGAACGATCTATGAAATTATTCGACAAATAACATGTGAATGTAGATTTTCAATTAATTGGATATATGAAAGCAGTATAGGTCTCAAGTGTGAATTATAGGGAAGCGTGAATTAATTACTTTGTAATTCTCTCAAGCCTAAAAAGTATATGTATTGTTTTTATACAATTTTAATAATGAATATTGGAGTGGTGCAGTGGTTAAGGTGTTGGAATTTGGTTTGAAGTGGTTAAATGATTTTTTAGTTGTGTTTGCTTGGTAAAATTACCTATAGGAAGTAAATTGAATGAGAGAGCTTGATTTCCAAATAGTGGATGAAGAAGGCGCCACCTCATTGTTAGTGATACTTTCTTTAATATATAAGAGATAAGAAGTAAATTGAATGAGAGAGCTTGATTTCCAAATAGTGGATGAAGAATGAAGGCGCCACCTCATTGTTAGTGATGCTTTCTTTAATATATAAGAGATTCGATATTAACAATGTACTTATGCAGACCAATCAAATAAGATCTCACGTGAATATATTTTCATATATAGATTATTGAAAATATTGAAAATTTTCTTTAACTGTAAATATTTTCAAACGAGAAATATACACTCAGTAAATATGAATCTTGGATTTGATTGCATGGAGTGAAATAAGCTTTATGAGAAGATGGTTAAGAAATGGAGAGAAATAAATAGAGATCATCTTTATTATTCTTGTTAGTTCTTTTACTCAATCCGTACCTTTTTCTCTCTCCACCAATTCTTAAACCCAAAAATTTGGAGAGATAATATCTCATTAAGTCATTGAGAAACCTCTTTTTTTATACTTTATAATGAGTTAGGTCTATTCTTTTGGACTGAAACAGACTGAACTTAACTTAACTGAACTTAATTTCACTGAAACTGACTGAAATATAGAGACAAATTATGTCTTCTTGAGCTGAACTGAACTGAAACTGACTGAATATAAGTCTAAAAGAACAGAGCCTTACTAGTAACTATTTTATTATTGGATGTTCCATAAAATGATCACTTCAGTTTTATAACAAGTATACCATTTATCGTACATTATCACCATTTTTTTGCAAGAAGGTAGTACTCTCATATAATAACAAATCATACAAGAGTTTATCTTACAAAGAATCTACCCACTAATGGGACTAATCAACATTGCAGACCATCAACTAATTCATCACGGAGTGTTTCATTCGTATTATGAAGCATCATGACACTAACACTATATTGTATTTCTCGAGCTAATTTAGTAGCATCCCTGCCCGAGCCCTCAAAAATACGTCCATTCCTTTCTTTCCAAAGGCAGTAGACAGTAGCAGCTACACAGCAGCGGATCCAGTAGTTCCTCCAGTGTTTGTTCCTTCTCCTGTGGGAAGACCAGTGCAACAGGGCAGTCAGACTCATCAAGGGTGCTGCTCCACACCAGTCAAGAATAAAGCCTAGGACCTCTTGTGCATAACTGCACTGAAAGAAGAGATGTCTACCAGACTCCTCATTCTGATAGCAAAGTGAGCATCTATTTGCCAAAGGTAAGCCCCATCTTTGGATGTTGTCCAATGTTGCTAGCTTCCCTTGATATGCCAGGGTGAGGAAGATCCTATGACGCGGATACATCCTCTTGTTCCAACAGGGTGCATACCAGCTAAGCTCGGGATAGTTTGTCCTGAGGGCCTGATATGCTAGAGCCACATTAAAGATATTGTTCCTGGTGCATTGATGCAGTAGGTGTTGTGCAGCGTGCAGGCTACCTGTATGTAGGATCAGGTGATTCCTAGTGTGTATGATGCCTCGAAGGCTCTCTGAATGCTTGTCCGCAGCTTGAATCGTCCAAATGGATTGATTTGCAAGGTGATATTTGTTAATCCAGTGCACCCAGATGGAGCCCTCTTGTCGATCCAAAGCCCGACCATAGCCATTTGAGCATAAGGGCTTTGTTCCAAACTGATAGATCTTTTAAGTTAAAGCCTCCTTCTTGCCAGGGTTTATAGATGCTTTTCCAACCTTTATAGACAAGTTTTATTTTACCATCAGCAATACCCCAGAATAAGTCCTTGCATAATCTATTAATGTGATGTATTACTCCTGCAAGCAAGTGCAAACTGGCACACCAAAAGTTTTGGAGGCCAAACACGATTGAGTTGAGTAGCTGAACTCTTCCAGCATATGAGAGGGCTCTATTTGACCAGTGCAAGATGGCATTCTGGAGCTTCGTAATCAAGCATCCATACATATCGACGGTAAGTCTAGCATGATGTATGGGCACACCTAAATACCTGAAGGGAAATTGCCCTTGAACCCTGTTTTGCTCAAGATTAAGTTTTTAACATCACCTCTTACCCCTCCAAAATATATCTCCGTCTTCTCAATGCTTGCATGTAACCCACTCCACTTAGAGAACGCATCTAAAGTATCTTTCACCTTCTCTACAGATGGAAGATCCTCTCTTATGAAAACCATCAAATCGTCTGCAAACACAAGGTGTGTTAGGTCAATCTTAGCACACTTAGGATGAAGTGAGACTGTATTTCCATCTCTAATCTTCCTGAGATATCGGGAAAGCACCTCCATACTCAATACAAAAAGGAAAGGAGACAAAGGACCTCCTTGCCTAATACCACCTTGCCCTTTGAAAAACCCATGAATCTCACCATTAACTTTGACTGAGAACCAAGAGCTAGTAATGCAACCTTTGATCCAAGTTATGAACTGTTTGGGAAAATTGAGAGCCTTCAACATATTAATAATGAATTCCCATTGGAGTGTGTCAAAAGCTTTGCATATGTCCACCTTCAACATACATCTAGGGGAGATGCCAGATCTGCCATACCCTTTTACTAAATTCTGAGTGAGCATTACATTCTTGAAGAGGCTCTTGTTTTGTACAAAGGCTGCCTATTCTAAGCCAACCAATTTTGGCATGACGATCTTTAGCCTGTTTGTCAAAATTTTACTAATAGTCTTGTAGATAGTAGAGCAACAAGATATAGGCCTGAAATCTTTAACAGATGCAGGTACAACTTTCTTAGGAATAAGCGTCAATATAGTTGCATTCACCAGCTTGGCCATATGGCCAGTTGGAAGAAGTCTAGGACAGCTTTGCAGAAGTCTTTCTCAATAATGTGTCATGCTGATTTAAAGAACCTTGATGAGAAACCATCAGGCCCCGGGCTCTTGTCAGGGTCAATATCAACGAGTGCTTGTTTTATCTCCGCCTTTGTGATGGGCATGGTTAAAATTTGAGCATCCCCAGCAGTGACACTAGGTCCCTGACTTATGAGGCCCACATCCAGGGGCATCACCTGTTGCACAGTCCCAAAAAGGCTTTTGTAATAGTCAACAAAAGCTGCTCCTACCTTATCGAACCCCGAATGAATTACTCCCTGAGCGTCTGCAATGCTTCCCGCCGTTTGATGTTGCTGCCTCTCTTTAATCTTGTCAAAAAAATATTTTGTGCATCTATCTCCCAAGCTAATGTTGTTCACCTTTGCTCGCTGTTGTAGAATACTGATTTCAGTGTTCTTAGCTTGGATAAAAGCAGCAGTGAGTCTCTTATCCTCTTTAATTAATTCATCAGAGTAGGGGGAGTTAATAAGTTGTTGATGTACTCGCTGAAGGTCTTCTTAAAGCCTTGAAACTGTTTTAGTTATACCCGAAAAGTGAGTTTTATGTAGGGATTGCATCATATGCTTTACCTTTTTTAGCTTGCTCATTAGGCGAAACATTAAGTTCCCTGAGATATTAGTCCTCCAAGCTTCCTCAATTTTGCTCGCATAGTCTGGGTGCTTGATCCAGCTATTTAGAAATGTGAATGGACGTCTTAGTGGTTTATCTTCCAGGAAATTGACCATCAGCGGACAATGATCAGATACCCCTGGTAGTAGAGCTTCCGCTGCAGTTTTGTGTTGCCAGAGTTGATTAATCAGGACTCTGTCCAGTTTTGAGAATGTTCTAGTAGCTTCTTCCTGTTTATTGGACCATGTGAACTCACTGCCAGCGGTGACCATATCATCCAGTCCACAAGCGTGAATGCAATTATTGAAAGCTAATATTTCAGCTAGTACAGGAGGCGTATCACTCTTTTTTTCCTGAACATCACGAATGACATTAAAGTCACCCATTAGGAGCCAACCAAAGGAGATTGACGTGTAACTCTCCAGTTTGGCCCAAAGACGTTCCCTATGATCTGCACTATTACTCCCATAAACGACAGTAAATAAGAAATCTCTATTGGAACCATGGTGCTTTACATGACAATGGACACATTGATCATGCTCATCCAAGATGGTTAGTGACACACTAGATGGAATCCATATCACCCATATTCTCCCATTGTAATGGGATTTGTAATTGCTAAAGAGCTGATAGGACTTGAGCTTATTCTTCCAAATTTTACTAGCTTTTGCCTCCTTTACCCTGGTTTCAACAAGGCCAAGGATGTCAATCTTATTGCTTCTAATGAAACCCAAAACCTCCTCCTGCTTAACAGGATTATTAAGACCCCTTATGTTCCAAGTTGAGATCTTCATACCTGCTTATCCGGTGGTAACCTGTCCTGTGGCACTTCCATTACAGAACCCATCATGTCCCCATGCAATGCTCCCTCATTTAGTAGACAGAAAGCATTGGATAAAGTGACTGGCCTGCTAGGCTCAGACTTTTTAGCCAACCCATTGCTCTTCTTTGCAAAAACAATCTTGAAACCCGTCTCATAATTTTCATCCTGACCTGGCCCACTACTTCCTACGTGCACTACAACCTCCAAAAGGGGTTGATCAGGCGGACATTGCTGAGAGCAGTGCAAGGGCTCCAACAACTCCACACAAGCCTCCGGAATGGCCTGAGCAGTCGGAGGGTGGGTCAGGTCAGTTTTTGGTACCCCCTGCTGCATCTCTACTATGTGGTTCTTTTTCTCATCAGTTATCTGTTTCTTATTCAGTTTGAAAGACTTTACTGTATGTCCCAGCCGTTTGCAAGTATGACAGTAATAGGGAACCCATTCATAGACCACCTTCTGGACAGAGTGCTCTATGTATGGAGCATTGATGATTACATGGTCTACCAACTCCTTGGATACATCTACCTCCACCATGACTCTGGCAAATGATAATCGAGCTTTGCAAGTAGTTGTAAGATCAGCAAAGAGTGGTTTACCCACTTTGCTCGCCATTTTGCTAAGAACCGAGTCAGTCCACATATGTGGATCAAGGTCAGGAAAAAGGATCCAGACCGGGACAGTAGCAACACTATCCATGATACTTGAGAAATAAGGTGTCCATTGCTTCAGGATCAGGGAGTTTGACCCTAATGTCCATGGACCTCTCTTTAGTACCTCAGTCATGGATTCCTCATCCTCAAATTTGAGACTGAACCAGCCTCGCTTGAAGTATTACACCATAGGAAGCTTCCCAAAGTTCCAGCACTTAGTGACAAAATCAGACATTTATTTAAGTGATGGTTTAGCCCCCAAAACATTCCCCATTAACGTGTGACGCCATTTGTGAACTTCCTCCTGAATTTCAGGATGTCGATGTCGATTTCAGTGGAATTTGCGCTCTCCTCATGATAAAGCAAGCTCATTCCTGGAACAGATTTACCTTTCGCCACATCCGCCCAGTTATTCGCCTGTTGAGATACCTTACGCACCTCATGTTCAGTCTCAATAACAGGCGTTGGTTCAGGCAAAACAACCGTTTCCACAACAATTGTTTCAATTTCAGGCATTATAATGCTCGAATTTTGTTTTACAGCATTAGAATTACTAGCAGTAAGCAAAACATCATTAATGAGGCTATTGATACAGAAATTACCCTGCGGAGGTGTTGCCTGGAGTTGCGATTCCTCATCCGTTGCGCGATGTCCAGTAAGTTTCTCTCGCAGAGCCTGATGTGCTGGTGTTTTTGGTGTTTGTCGTTGCTTTTTTGGCCTTCCTGGCCCTTTCCCCAAGGAAGTCAAGCTTTAAGCGGTGCGTCAATGGTGTTCGCGGTTTCTCTAACAGAATCGCCTTCTTTTAGAGAGAGAAAATCATTTCACTAACCGAAAACAGTTTGACTCCCCATTATCACCATTTTTATCAGACTACTCTTTATATTGAACATGCCTATTTTATTACAGAGTACTCCCTCCGTATCAATATGTTTGTCTCTTTTATTTAATATATGTGAGGAGTATTTTAATATAAGAGGACGAACACAAAGATACGGAGGAAGTATTATTTTTGACATCGTTGTTAGATCAGATCAATTTGTAACATAGCCATCGTATATGCTAACTTTGCATAGTAACGATGGAAAACATGCTTTGACTTGATGCATGCACATCGCACCACATGTCCACATATATTGTCATATATGCGAGTAGGTATTACTAGTTTTCAGTGTACTACTGTACTACTTCTATTTGATAGGAGTATTTGCAACCCATCAAATAAATTTTAATATTTCTTATCTTTATACTCTGATTTGAGTTTTTGTCGAAAAATATTACTCATCTCTCGTCCAATCAAAACATTACATTTACTATAAACGGATCATCCAATCCAAGTTTTACATTTATTTTATGGCAAAAGATGTTACCATACATTCCTCATATTTTTCCTCTATTTACATGAAATACCATTACTTCTTATCCACTTTAATTTATGTTATAACGGTAGAGAAAGACAAACAAATTCGATACTAACAATGTACTTATGCAGACGAATCAAATAAGATCTCACGTGAATATATTTTCATATATAGATTATTGAGAATATTGAAAATTTTCTTTAATTGTAAATATTTTCAAACGAGAAATATATACTCAGCAAATACGAATCTTGGATTTGATTGTATGGAGTGAAATAACCTTTATGAGAAGATGGTTAAGAAATGGAGAGAAATAAATAGAGATCGTCTTTATTATTCTTCTTAGTTCTTTTACTCAATCCGTACCTTTCTCTCTCTCCACCAGTTCTCAAACCCAAAAAATTTGGAGAGATAATATCTCATTAAGTCATTGAGAAACCTCTTTTTTTATACTTCATAATGAGTTTGGTCTGTTCTTTTGGACTGAAACTGACTGAAATTAACTTAACTGGACTTAATTTAACTGAAACTGACTGAAATATAGAGACAAAATATGTCTTCTAGAGCTGAACTGAATTGAACTGAAACTGACTGAATATAAGTCTAAAAGAACATGGCCTTACTAGTAACTATTTTGTTATTAGATGTTCCATAAAATGATCACTTCAGTTTTATAACAAGTATACCATTTATCATACATTATCACCATTTTTATCGGACTACTCTTTATATTGAACATGCCTATTTTATTACGGAGTACTCCCTCCGTAACTATATGTTCGTCTCTTTTATTTAATATATGTGAGGAGTATTTTATTATAAGAGGACGAACATATAGATAAGGAGGAAGTATTACTTTTGACATCGTTGTTAGATCAGATCAATTTGTAGTTGGTCTCTCAGTAAGTTTAATTTATACTTACTTTGTCCCAATAGCTAGTTCACGCTTACTTTATACCCAAAGATTAATGTGGAAAAGGTAGTGAGATGTGATTTATTGTTAATTTATTAAAAAACAAAAATTAGAGTGTGAAACTTACCAAAAAAAAGTGTAAACTATTGATTGACACACTCAATAAAGAAAAGTGTAACCTATTGATCAGGACGGAGGGAATGATTTTTTAATTAGGTATCGCCTACAATAATTCCGTGTGAGATGATCTTTCAAGAGACTTATTGATCTTTCTCTCTAAGCCGTAACTTGTTTAAATAATTAAACTTTTACAATTCTAGTTTGGAAAAACGGTTGAAATTTGAGTCATTCAGCTGCATGTCTATATAAAGCTATTGCATTTGTGGTTAAATAAGAAACATAATAATAACCTTTACATGTGAGTGGTAAGCAAGTGAGAACCAGGCCAGTAGTGTACCAGTTTTAGGGCAAGAAACTAGTTATTTAGCTTAGACATGTTGCACTGTGGTATGGGAACAATAGCATACAGTGGTATTAGTATAACCACTAAAGCATTCACTACTAAAGCATTCGGAGCGACTCCTGAACCTCGTCGTTCTGCTAATTATAAGCCTAACATTTGGAGTTTTGATTTTGTTCAATCTCTCAAATCTACTCATTCCACGGTAAGATATGCCTTCATTTGTTTTTATTATGCAATTCTAAACTACTATCGTAGATTTATACTCTTTCTGATTTATTCATTCATTTATTCTTTATATTCATTATGAATAATGAATAATATTTTAATTAAAAACAAATAAATGATATTAAAAAGGGAGTAACCTTTTCTTGTATTAGTAACGTAGCCATCGTATATGCTAACTTTGCATAGTAACGATGGAAAACATGCTTTGATTTGATGCATGCACATTGCACCACATGTCCACATGTATTGTCATATATGCGAGTAGGTATTACTAGTTTTCAGTGTACTACTGTGCTACTTCTATTTGATAGGAGTATTTGCAACCCATCAAATAAATTTTAATATTTCTTATCTTTATACTCTGATTTGAGTTTTTGTCGAAAAATATTATCTCTCATCCAATCAAAACTTTACATTTACTATAAACGGATTATCCAATTCAAGTTTTACATTCATTTTATGGCAAAAGATTTTACCATACAATCCTCTTATTTTTCCTCTATTTACATGAAATACCATTACTTTTTATCCACTTTAATTTATGTTATAACGGTAGAGAAAGACAAACAAATTAAAAACGTAAAATTGAGAGGCAAACATATTTACGTAGTTCACTAACAAACTGTTAGCTACATCCACACGGGTAGAAGAATGGAATAGTTTTATTAATTTGAGAAGAGTTACAGATTTCGAGACTAATATCATAATTATTTGGGTAGAGGTATGAGAGTTTATATAATACTCTCATCCTAAACAGAAACACTAAGGGCTCGCTTGGAATGAGGGTTATTATTCCGGGAGTAATAGAGCAAAAATGAACTAAAAATGAATGAACTTGTTGCTTGGTTGTGACATTTTATGGTGTAAAAGGCATAGATGGGAGAATAATTACCCCATTGGGGGTAATGCATTACTTAGGGGGAGAGGGGAGTAATAATTCTCCCCCAAATAAGCTAGATTTCCTTAATTTTCTCCATTTCCGCTTAGCATCATCACTACTTTCCGTCATTTTTTAGTTCATTTTTGGTCTATTACCCCCGGAATAATTAATTACCTCCATTCCAAGCGAGCCCTAAACAGATTAGTAAACCTTATACAATAGGAAAACCTAGGTCAGATACTCAGATATTGATTAGAAAACTCTAATCAATCAGATATTAATTAGAAAATTTTCCTAATCAAACAGATTCAGATCACAAGTCAATTCAAGATCCGAAAAGATAATTGTTAGGCACTTATTTCCTAGTCCATCCAACCCACGCACTATGATTTACCATTTAGGTGTACCCATAAAAAAACATTTGATTTACCAATAATACCACTACTTTTACTCATTTTCTAAAAAGTTTCTCCTACAAAAAATCCAATATAAACCTTGCATGGATTGGATGAGAGGGAGCATCTAAAATTTAGATCATTTTGAAATATTACCTAAAATTCAATTTTTCGTCAAACACTATATAATCTTCAATTTAACTTTGTCAATACCTACCAAAATTTATGTTACGACAAGAAAAGAGTTATACATGTTTAAAATTGACATATCTTTTCGTTTAGAGGTGTCATGGCTAGGGATGACAACGGATCCGGGATCCGATCCGGATCCGCAAGATCCGGTCCACACGGATCGGATATGGATCCTAAATTTTGAGATCCGTTGGACATGGATCCGGATCCGGATCCACTATCTTTAAACGGATCCGGATCTGGATCTTAATAAATAAATCCGGATCCGGATCCACAAATCTGTTTTATTAAAAAATTAACAATAATAAAAAACTTAGAACTTTAATTTGTGTTTTTCTGGTTATTTGTAAGACTCTTTTTTTTAGTTTATTAATATTTGATTATGAATCTTTATATTCAATTTTATTTGTAAAATTATGAAAATTAATATGGTCGTAAATACGTACTAATTAAAATTTTTGTAGAATTTAAGTAAGAAATTGGATCCGCGGATCCAATCCGGATCCGGTCCAGATCCGGCGGATCCGGATCTGGATCTACATTTTTGAGATCCGTCGGATCCGGACCGGATCCGGATCCGCTACTAGGAGTGCGGATCTGGATCTGGATCCATGCGGATCCGGTCCGGATCCGGTCCGTTGCCATCCCTAGTCATGGCCCAGCCTATAGGCCCAGCTCGACACAGGCCAATCCTCTCTTTTGAAGGACGGCTTAGATATTACTCGTATATTATGACCCAAAAAAGGATCATGAGTTAAAAGTCCAAAATATTTTTTCGGCCCGGTTTGGGCAAACAATAGTTTGGCTTGAATTTTAGTCCGGCCCGACACATACTTATTAAAAATACATAATTTTTATTATCATTTCTAAACCTAGTGATAAAATTGTACTAACTCTCTTTAGAAATTAATATATATTCATTCGTATGTATGACTAATATCCCTATAATATGTATGTAATTACTCAAAATAATCCCCAATCATATACCAGTTAGCTTTGCTTAAGACGGAGTATTCGTCATAAACTTTAAAACGGGTCAAATGCTAGCTACCACATGCTTGTATGCTCCTAATAAAGACAAAACATTTGTCACTTAGCACTTACCATGTGATTTGGTGTATACTTGACCCGTCTTAGGGATTACGACAGATAGTGCCGTCACAAACAAGAATTTGTCATCATATATGGAATATTAAATTTGTTAAGTAGTTATTCGTTATATATATCTATTACATTTGAGAAATATTTATGTCGACATTGTCGTTTATAATTAATTTTTAATAAAAATTATAAACAAAGCACGTAAGTAGTTCAAATCATTATACGCCATTAGATCATTTATCTCCAAAGGTAACCTTAAAGTTTAGGTTAGAAAAGCCCATTTGAGCATTCTAACCCGCTAGGGTTGGACGTAGGATAACGAAATAGACTCACTCTTTTAATTGGCTCAGCCCACACATGTGGGCCATATTTATTCCTCAGGCCCAACCTATGCCCGCACGGGTCCGACCATGATCACCTTTGCTTTCTTTCTAGAAATGACCTCATTTTTATTTTATTTTGTGGATTACACCTATATGGTAAGGTGCTGGATATTGGTGGTGTTTTATAGTGTAAAGAGAATGTGCGTGAGGGAGTAACAATTACCCCTATATGAGGTAATGCATTACTTAGGGGGAGAGGGGAGTATCCCTCACCTTCCATTTACTCTATAAAACACCACCTTTCTCCACCATCTTCCTCCATTTTCTTCACAATCTGACCTCCATCAACCCTTAATATTTTACCCCGGTCCATCCCAAGCAAGCCTTAAGTTTCATCCTGCTATTGTCCTCGAAACTACATTAATTACGAGGGACATTTGTATCACCCATCATTATATTCTATCATACTTTTATAAGCGCCTGTAGTTTCAGAGATGATGTTAAACATTAGTATAATTTGACAAAATAAACTTTAAGAAGGTGATGTATGCAACTTAAAGTCGCTTATTTTCGTAGTTAGACAAAAATAATTTACAAATATCTAAACTTTAGGTAGTTTCGTCAAAGAAATAAAACTTTTGGTTGTTGCTCGTAAAGTGATGAAATTATTGTAGGTAGTGTTTGATAAAAAAAAACTCTCTAAAATAAAATACCAGAAACCTTGTAATAAGTGTATATCTATGATAATGTACAAATGAGTGAGTTAGATCATTGAACCTTCACAAATTAATATCATCTGACTATCCCAGGATAAATTATATATACATAGTGTACATTATCTTACATTAAGTTCTATTCACTAGTTAATATATGTAAAAACATATTTTATATACAGGATGTTGTTACCAAAACAGTTATGGAGAAATTTAAAAAGGAGTTCATGCATTCATTAAATGAGGAACCAGAGTTATCCAAGGAACACATTGTTGACATCATATCAAAATTAGGATTGTCGAGTGTATTCCCTGAATTTATGAAGGATTCCCTCGATTCCATAGCTTCCAATATCAACAACGCATGTGATTTTAAGCAGGAAGACATCCTTAAAACGGCACAGTGTTCTAGACTTCTTCGACAACATGGATATGGATATGATGTTTCACAAGGTAATATACTAGAAATTTTTCGATTTGTCTAATGATTTAATTGATGAAATGGTTTCACTTGATCGAAAATTGAGTTCTGACGGTATCAGTAATGTTTTGTTGGAATTTTAGTAGCGAAAATATTTGAGCCCGAATTTTGTAAACATTGATGATCTTTTATTATTATAATTTGATATTATTATGCATGTGATATTATAATAAGTACAGTAATTATTTATGGAGAGGGTGAGAGCTCATTGATAATCTATATAATTCGATGATCATATTAATAAAATAACCTCGGTATAAATAGCTGAGTAGATTACAAGGTACGATGAATCAATGCTAGCTACTAATTACAAGGAGAATGAAGAGTAGTAGTTACGCTAACTAATGACGGTAATACAAAGAGACGATATACTAATTACATTATTAACTAAAACACCCCCGCAGTCGGAACGGTAGGAGGACGGACGTTCAGGCTGGACTGAAAACGGGTGAACAAGTACCTGGGCAGACCCTTTGTAAAAATGTCGGCATACTGATAATCGGCGGGAACGTGGAGAACACGGACCAAACTGAGACAAACCTTCTCGCGAACAAAGTGAATGTCAATTTCAATGTGTTTGGTTCGTTGATGCTGGACCGGGTTGCCGGAGAGGTAGACGGCCGAGATATTGTCACAGTAGACAACGGTGGCATGCCGTAAAGGAACATGGAGCTCGAGGAGTAAGTTGCGAATCCAACACGTCTCAACGACGACATTAGCTACGCCTCTGTATTCTGCTTCAGCACTGGAGCGGGAGACAGTAGGTTGCCGTTTGGAGGACCATGAGAGCAAGTTATCACCGAGAAACACACAATAACCGGAAGTGGAGCGGCGAAGGTCGGGACAGCCGGCTCAATCAGCGTCGGAGTAAACGGTGAGTTTATCGGAGACAGATTTCATAATGCGGAGCCCGTGAGTGAGAGTGCCCTTGACATAGCGAAGAATACGCTTGAGAAACTGAAAATGAGGCTCTCGACGGGCGTGCATAAATAGGCAAACTTGTTGGACGACACATGAGATATCTGGTATAGTGATAGTCAGGTACTGTAGGGCGCCAGCCAAACTAGGGTAGAGAGTGGAATCAGTGAGAAGACCATCGGAGGTGGCACTAAGTTTGGACCCGATTAAAAACGGGTGTAGAAACCGAGTTGCAATTGGACATATCGGCCGAGCGAGAATATTGCGGGCATAGGATTCCTGTGAGAGAAAAAGACCTGGCGAGGTACGGGTCACCTGAATGCCAAGGAAATGGTGCATGGAACCCAATTCGGTCATAGCAAATTCCTGTGAAAGAGTAGTGATAATGCGTCGTAGCAAGCTAGTACTGGACGCGGTTAGTACAATATCATCAACATATAATAATAAATAAGCAATGTCAGTCCCGTGAAGAAAAATGAACAAAGACGTATCACAGTTGCTACTCTTAAAGCCTCGGGAAAGAATGAAATTCGCAAAGCGTTGGTACCACGCCCGAAGGGCCTGTTTAAGGCCATACAGTGACTTACGGAGACGACATACATGACCAGGAACTGAGGGATCAACAAATCCCGGGGGCTGGTGCATAAAAACAGTTTCTAGAAAGTCTCCATGTAAGAACGCATTTTTAACGTCCAACTGGTGAATTGGCAAGGCCCGATTAACGGCGAGACTAAGAATGGTCTGAATGGTAGGGGGTTTGACCACAGGACTGAACGTCTCGTCACAGTCAATTCCGATTTGTTGACTCTTCCCATTGACTACAAGACGGGCCTTGTACCGGGCAAGGGAACCGTCTGCATTAAATTTGTGGCGATATAACCACATACACCAAATGACTGGTGAATCTGAGGGTCGAGGGACCAAGTCCCACGTTCCATTTTTAATTAAAGCACGACATTCGTTATTCATGGCAGTATTCCAGTTCGGGTCACGGAGGGCTAGGTGAGGTGATTTTGGAATGAGGGAGAGGGATGAGGTAGCGGAAGCATTGAGAACACGAGGTTTAAAAATGCCATGCATGGCCCGAGTGGTCATGCGGTGGGAGCGGGTGTGTGGTGGTGGTGGTGGTGGAGGTGGAGGTGGTGGGGTGGTCATGGTGGATGTGGGTATGGAGATGGGTAAGAAGTTTGGCTGGGTTGTGGGGGTATGGGCTGTGGCGGAGGTAGGGGAGGAATGGGCCGATGAATGGGCCGATGATGAGGGTGGGGAGGAATGGGTTGATGATGAGGAGGGGATAGTATGGGGGGTAGATGGGGAGGGAGGAGTATGGGTCTAGGGAGGGGATAAGGGGGGTTGAGCTGAGGTGTTGATTTGTTGGACATGGGAGAACAAAGAGGGTATAAGAGAAGGGGGGAGGAAATCGGATGGGTCAAGAAAAGAATATTTATTGACGAGTTGTGGGTTGGATAGGGCAAACGGGAAAACCGATTCATCAAACGTCACGTGACGGGAGTGGAAGATTTTGCCAGTGGTGGGGTCGAGACACTTGTATCCTCGAAACTCATTGGGGTACCCGAGGAAGATACATTTAGTGGATCGAGGGGTGAGTTTGTGGGGTCGGGTAGAAGAGAGATTTGGGTAGCAAGCACAACCGAAAACACGTAGGTGATTATAAGAGGGAGTTTTAAGAAACAGGACGGAAGTGGGTGATTGAGATTTTAAGAGACGAGGGGGAAGGATGTTGTGAAGGTGGGTGGCGGTAAAAAGTGTATCGACCCAATATGTCACTAGGACGGACGCGTGGAAGAGTAAAATGAGGATGATTTCATTTAAACGGCGGATCATGCGCTCGGCTTTACCATTTTGGGACGAGGTTTAGGGGCATGAGAAGCGGAAAATCATACCATTTTCATCTCCAAATTTCCGAAAGGAATTATTATCAAATTCACGGCCAAGGTCACATTGAAAAGCTCTAATTTCGCGATTAAATTGAGTTTTAACGTAAGCACGAGATTGGAGAAAATTGGCATACGTTTAAGAATTAAGTCGTAGAGGATAAACCCAAACAAATTGCGAAAAATTTTCAATGAGCACCAGATAATATTTATAGCCGGTTTTACTAGGTACGAGAGATGTCCAAAGATCACAATGGATTATATCAAATGGGGCCATCGTTAGAGAAAACGACTCGGAAAATGGTAAACGTTTATGTTTTCTTATTTGGCACGAGTGACAGAGTTGCGAGCGATGCTCGGGTTTATTACAATCGAGGGAAATTTATTACGTAAAATATCCAAAATATTGGGTCCGGAATGCCCAAGACGAGAACGCCAAATGTCAGAGAACAGGGTGACAAAATGTTGATTAGTAGGGACCGGGGTGGTTGAGGTGGAACACACGGGGTATAAGTCACCGTCACTATTACTTCGCAAATTTATTTTCCCAGTTACTAAATCCTTGACAGAAAATCCATACGGGTCAAATTCGACGGAAACATTATTTTCCTTCGTAAATTGACGGACGGAGATAAGGTTTTTAATAATTTGGGGAGTGTATAAGACATTATTTAGGTGAAGAGGTCGGGTTTTAGTGGGTAGATTAGATGTGCCGGATCCAAGAACCGGAATACTAGAGCCCTTCCCGACAAAAATAGAACGAATCGAGCTAGAATTAAAAGGGGAACGAAGGGTACCTGGGTCGTCACTCAAATGAGAGGATGCACCTGTGTTCATGAACCATTGGCCTTTTTGGAGAAGTGGTTGAACAGAGTGGGCTTGAAATACTTGGCCCATATCAATTGGTTTAACATATTCAACTGTCAAGTTCGTATTGCACACAAAAGTGTGACCGGAGTGCTGACTTGGGGCGGTGGTAGGAGGCGCAGATGGGGGGTGGTGAGGGGCGATCGACCTGGGTGCACCACGGCAGGCGGCCGGTGCGGTGGTGGTCGGCCAGTCGATGGAAAATGCGGCGGCAGGTGGCGTGAAGGCCACTGGTCAACCATGATCTGGGCAGTGACCGGCGTGGTCGCCGTCCCGTGTAGGTGGCCGGTGCCTTTGGTGGATGCTGCGATGGCATGGTGTATGGTGGCTGTGTGGGACCCGATTGAGATCGGGAACGGGGACGGAATAGGCTCGACGAGTGGGAATTGCCCATGGGCTTGGGTCGACGGTCCCGGAGCTACCACTGCCGTGGGCAGGTATGAGCGATCAAAAAGATTGGTTTGGAACGTGAGGATCGAGTTTTAGCCTGATACCATGATAATCTATATAATTCGATGATCATATTAATAAAATAACCTCGGTATAAATAGCCGAGTAGATTACAAGGTACGATGAATCAATGCTAGCTACTAATTACAAGGAGAACGAAGAGTTACGCTAACTAATGACGGTAATACAAAGAGACGATATACTAATTACAATATTTACTAAGACTCATGATAGCTCCATATTGGAGCCTGAGACTTCACACATTCACAAATGCATCATTCATGTCTATTTATAAAATACATTGACGGACTTATACATGTTCTGAACTTCTTATAATATGATCTAGATAATTTTTTCATCACACCTTCTAGAATTTTCTTTAGAGTTAGTAGAAGTATGTATGTATGTATAAGACTTTACTCCAAGATAATTCCAGAGTGTAGCTCTAGGTTTTTCTAGATTACATTTTTAACAAGTTTTTGAAGTCTCTCATGTAGCCACCGAAGACGGAGAGACTATTGCGAAGGGAAATAATTTTTTCCACCAAAATATCGTAAACAGACATGAATGCTTAGATGACAATAATCACTTAATAGTGTTGTGGTTTGATGTCGTACATAATATTCGTGCTTATGAGCAAGTTGAAGACAATATCGGCATTAATAAGAATTTAGTTGAGTTGGCTAAGCTCAATTTCAACATTACACAAGCTATGCTTGTAGAAGAACTCAAAGAGTTGTCAAGGTACGAAAGTTTTTCATTTATTTTCCAGAAGTTTTTATGATTCCTTGTGTTTACTTCCTCAGTTAATCCTTTAACTTGATTGTGAATCTTAAAATGATCGATCAGGTGGTGGAATAATCTTGGGCTTATTGAAAACATTGACTTCTCTAGAGATCGATTAGTTGAAAGTTTCTTAGGTTCAGTTGGAATCACTTCGGAACCACATCATGGTCTTCTTCGGAAATGCCTTACTAAAGTCGGAACCTTAATACTGGTCATTGATGATTTATATGACATATATGGCTCCTTACAAGAACTAAGGTGCTTCACAACAACTGTCGAGAGGTTGGTACTTGGTACCCACAATAATTTAGCTAAATTAAATATACTTGATATTGTATATTTAGAAGGATAGTGTTTAATCCTTATCACGTCGTGATCCTAGATGGGATTCCCAAGAATTGCAACAACTTCCAGAATACATAAAGCTTTGCTTCAAAACCCTTCAAACAACAACGGCTGAAATAGTCGACGAGATTGAGAAAGAAAAGGGCTACGATCATGAAGGCATATCATTCTCCTTGAACACTGCCGTACGTACTTTGTTTTCTTTTTATAGTGCGACTTTTACTTTATTGGTGAGCCACTCACAACCTTACTATTTGTCCAAAAAAATAAAATAAATGTAGTGAAGTGTAAGGATCGAAGGGATTATATATATCATATGCTGTCTTTGAATAGTACTATATTATCTCAAGTTCTCAACTCTTAATATAAAGTTGATTTCTTTTGTGTGTGTGTTACGTTGTAGTGGGGTGATTTTTGCAAAGCCTTATTAACAGAAGCTTCGTGGTATAACGCAAAACAAGTACCATCTTTAGAAGAATATCTACAAACTGCGTGCATGACATCATCTGGCCCTTTGCTTTCTCTGCTCACTCTTCTGTGTACCGTTGATGGTGGTGGATCATCCGATATGCTGAAACACAAATTGCGAGAGTGTCAAGATCTCGTACACTACATTTCTCTAATAATTCGCCTCTCCAATGATTTAGTAACTTCAGCAGTAAGTTGTTTCATCTTCGGGTGTTATTCAATTAACTATTTTTTTCATAAATATTCTTATTTGTGACGAACATATCTATCAAAAACTTGCATTGTATCTCTATATACAAACCTTTGAAATTGAACCTCAGTTACAAAACATGAAATTACACCCTTTGCACAAGAGGAGTTAACCAGTTCGGCCATGTCAGCTGCCATTGTGGACCTAACGCATGTCAACCATCATGGAGCCATAGAGAGTAGGATTAGGCACATCGATAGGTCCAGGGTGCGTCGTGTGGCCGACTTCTCTTCATGGAGATAGTCGGAGAAGAGAAGCTCGAATAATTATTGATAGGCTATCGCGAGCCTAAAAAAATAAACCCAATGATTTATTAACAACGAGAGAGATTAGGAAAGTAACGGTCGATTCTAAGGGAGGTGGGATGTGTTATAATATAGTACTTTATCATTTTACTAGATGAGTTTGATCATGCCTTCCCCATCACTGCCCTAGATGAGAACTACTCACAAGGTCACACAAGCTAAATTGTAAATAAAGAACAAAGGCTAATACAATGACATGGTGAGAAAATTGCAGTAATACTAAAAATTTATCAAATATTATTGTACTAATACTTGTTATAATGTGTGAATTTTTGAGATTGTTTAGCATAAATTTTGTTTTCTCTAATTATATATCCCCTTTATTGGATTACTGAACAGGTTGAACTTGAGAGAGGAGATTCGCCTTCATCTATCTTGTGTTTCATGATTGAGACGAATGTGAGCGAGGATGTGGCGAGGTTACATGTAAAACAAATGATAAGTGATACATGGATCAAGATCAACAAGGAGATATTGAGCACCTCCTCGAAACAACAAACGTGTGTGAATCTTATCATAAATATGGCAAGGGTTTGCCAATTATTCATATATCATGAAGGTGATGGTTTAAGTGCTCCAAACAAAAAAATACGGAGACAGATCAATGACTTATTGATCGAGCCAATGAAACTGTCAATGGATTTAAGTACGAAGTTGGATCGAGTAATACATTCTGATGCACAACCAAAACTTAGCCATGTACTGTTGGAATGTAATCCAAGCACTAAGTCAAGAAGAAGCCTACAAACTAGGAAATTAAGTTAGTTATGCATAAGAGTCGGTTTAATCTAGCTAACAGTTAGAGTCAATGCCTGTTGTTTAGGCATGTAAGCCCATGATCTAATGCATTAGCAAGACATGGAGGTTGGAGTCAGTTAGCTGCCATCATGGCCTAAGAAGTTGAGTCAAATTTCCTTTATAAGCATTGTAATTCCTTCATTTCTAATTAAGCAAGCAAGCCATCATTTTCCTTCATCTTGTTTTGCAAACATAAATTTACAACATTTGGTATCAAAGCTTGAATCCAGGTTCAATTACAAGCAATAAACAGTATGGGTAATGGCAATGGAAGTGGGTCGAATGTAGCACAATTGCCAGTTTTTGAGGGAGTTAAGTATCAATTTTAGGAACTAAAAATGAAGACATTGTTTAAGTCCCAAGAACCATGGGAGCTGATTGAAGAAGGATTCACTGACACGAATCTTACAACTCCTGATCAACAGCTTAAGGAGAAGAGGAAGGAGGATTCCAAAGCCCTGTTCATCATCCAACGGGCATTGGATGATGAAATCTTTCCTCGAATTGCCTCTGCTACCACCTCGAAACAAGCATGGGATGTACTCAAGTCAGAATACTTGGGTGATAAAAAGGTAGTCACAGTGAGATTACAGTCATTAAGAAAGGAGTTTGAGACCTCGCTCATGAATACTTGTCAAAAGTTACAGGAGTGGTACAACAGATGAAAGCTTATGGAGAGAAGATGTCAAAACAGCATGTGGTCGGCAAAATCTTAAGAAGCTTAACAAGCAAATTTGATCATGTAGTGGCAGCGATCGAGGAATCAAAAGACGTGGAGGTGTATACTGTTGATGAACTAATAGGGTCACTACAAGCGTATAAGGAAAGGTTGAACAGGTCCTCTGAGAAGAAAAAGGAGAAGGCCTTTCAAGCCAGAGATGATTAAAAGGACCATCAGAGTTAGGGTGTTGGTAGAGGAAGGGGTTGAAGAGGTAGAGGAAACTATAGAGGAAGAGGGCGTGGTAGAGGAGGAAGATCCTCAGGCCAGATGCACGAGAATCAGGAGCAGTAGTAAACACAAACTACAAAGTCTGTAATTAAGTGCTACTATTGCACTAAGCCTGGACATAAGGCTATAAATTGCTGGAAGAAAGAAAAGATCAATCAGAACAGAAGGGAGATCAAAGATTGAACCTTGCCTAGCATGATGAAAGGCTATTTCTGACAACAGGAGGATCATAGAAGTGTGGATCTGAGGTATGGTATGTTGACAGTGGATGTTCAAGTCACATGTCAAGTACTAAGGCAATGTTCAGAGATTTGGACGAGTCGAAGAAAAGCAAAGTAAGGCTTGGTGATGACAATCAATTGTCAGTGGAAGGAGTGGGTACAATTGCTGTCAAAACCGAGCAAGGTAATACCAAGCTCCTGCATAATGTACAATTCGTACCCTTACTTGCTTACAATCTACTGAGTGTTGGTCAACTTCTGTGTTGTGGTTTTTCTCTGATGTTTGATGATGATTCCTATTTTATTAGAGATAAGAAAACAAATGAGGTTGTGAGTGAAATAGCTATGGGCAGAAATAGAATGTTCTCAATAGACCTAGTAAAAAATGTGGGAAAGGCATTAACTGTGAGTAATGATAATACTAGGCTATGACATTTGAGGTATGGACATTTGAATGTTCAGAGTCTACAACTACTAGGTACTAAAGCAATGGTAGAAGGCTTACTTAAAATAGGTAACCTCAAAATCTGTGAGGGGTGTATATATGGGAAGCAAAGTAAAAGGTCTTTTCCTAGTGGAGATACATGGAGGGAAAATGAGTGTCTAGAACTACTCCATGCTAATTTATGTGGTCCTATGAGGACTGAATCCCTAGGAGGAAGCATATACTTTCTACTAATCACAGATGACTTTAGTAGAATAAGTTGGGTGTACTTTCAACAAAGCAAATCAGAAGCGTTTGAAAACTTTAAGAAATTCAAGGCTTTAGTTGAAAATGAAAGTGGAAAAATAATTAAGGCATTAAGAACAGATAGAGGAGGAGAGTTTATCACAAATGAGTTGAGTGAATTCTGCGATAGACAAGGAATTAGAAGAGAGCTTACAGCACCCTACACACCAGAACAAAATGGTGTGACTGAGAGGAAGAACAAGTCTGTTGTAGAGATGGCGAGGAGTATGTTAAGAGCAAAAGGGTTGCCAGATGAATTGTGGTGTGAAGCAGTGGCAACTGCAGTATACTTGCTAAATATTTCTTCTACTAGAGCATTAATAGATCAAACTCCGTATGAGGTATGGTGGGGAAGAAGACCTGAGGTAAGTCATTTAAGGATCTTTGGTTGCATAGCTTATTCTCTAGTCAATTTAAGAACAAAACTAGATGGTAAGTCAATCAAATGTATCTTTATTGGGTATGTTGTACAATCAAAAGCTTACAGGTTGTTTGATCCTGTTAGCAAGAGAATAATAATCAGCAGAAATGTAGTCTTTGATGAAGAGGCTAGCTGGGACTGGTCAAGGGTTGAAGATGGATCAAGAAGTTTCACCTTTGAAAGTGCAGCAATACAAGAAGAACAACAAATACATTCTGCTCCCTCTACTCCTGAAGGAAATACAAAAAGCTCCTCTGAATCATTTGAATCACCAGAAGAGTCATCTCCAAGAAGGAAGATGATATCACTTGAAGAGATCTACGAAACATGTGGGTTTGATCTATTAGCTACAGAACCAGAAAGCTTTGATAAAGCAGCTCAAATACCCGAGTGGCAGGTTGCAATGGAAGAGGAAATCAGATCAATCCAAAGAAACAAGACCTAGGAACTAACTGATCTACCTGAGGGGAAGAATGCAATAGGTCTGAAATAGGTGTTTAGAATTAAACACAACACAAACAGGGGCAGACCTAGGGGGCTCGGGTGGGCAAAGGCCCCCCCAGTCCATTTAGAAATAAGTAGGCTTGAACATTGAAATTGCATCAAGTAGTTGGTGTTGTTGTGGTGGTTAAGGTTTGTGTCTCTCACCCCATTGGTGAGAGTTTGAAACTTGATGGCAGCATGTCTAATTTTTTTTAACTTGTTGAATATTTAGCTTTTCAAAATGGTAGTTATGGGGATTTGAACTCGGGTGGTTTGTATGAAATATTGACAATTTACCAGTACCACTACCTCATGGTTAATGCTTTATAATAACGGAAGAAATTTATTATGCTTCAACTATTTCTCAATACTTTTAACCGTAGTGGTATTTCAAGTTTCAAAAATATAGGGTTTATAAGGATCGAGTTAGACGGATTTCGGGTCAAACACGGGTCATATTAACGCTTTTTGAAAATGAATATTTTCTTTACCTTTTGTTATAAATACACTATAGAGTACAAATTTATTCTTAATTGTTTTATACTATTGTATGATCTAATTTACGGTATTTACCTATTTCTGGCTTTGGCAGGTTCTGACCCTAAAATAATAAGGTTAATATCGGACCAGTCACTTTCGGGTTAGGATCATTTCCGGACGGTTAATGAGTGTTTTTCGGGCAATTATTTGGGTCGGATCATTTTTTACAGGTCTCATTCTTCATGGATTATAGAGAAAAATATATCGTAAAAAGTAGGAAAAAAAAATGTGCCCCCCTAAACCTAAAATTCTAGGTCTGCCACTGAACACAAATGGAAGCATACAAAAATACAAGGTAAGATTGGTTGCAAAAGGCTACTCTCAACTGGAAGGAGTAGACTTTGGTGAAACATTCTCACCAGTGGCAAGGTTTGATACACTTAAGGTCATCTTGACCCTTGCTGCCCAATTATGTCTGCCTGTGTATCAATTTGATGTCAAATCTGCGTTTCTTAATGGTGAATTACAGGAGGAAGTTTTGTTGATCAGCCACAGGGATTTCTCAAAGCAGGAGAAGAAGAGAAAGTCTACAAGCTCAACAAAGGACTATATGGCTTGAAACAGGTTCCAAGAGCCTTGTATAGCAGAATTGACAAATTCTTCAAGGAAGATGGGTTTGAAAGAAGTGACAATGAGCCAACTTTGTATGTCAAGAAGATTGAGAATGAAGGCGTCCTTTTAGTATGTCTGTATATAGATGATATAATCTACTTCAGTTCGTCACTGAAGCTATTGGAGAAGTTCAAAGAAGCAATGATGAATGAATTCGAAATGACTGATCTTGGGCTACTACATTACTTCCTAGGATTGGAGGTAAACCAAAGCAAAGAGGGGATATTTTCGTGTCAGAAAAATTATGCATTAGACCTACTGAAGAAATTCAAGCTGGAGGGGTGTAAGACAGCAGCAACACTCATGAATGCAAATAAAAAGCTGCAGAAAGACGACGATACAACAGCTGCTAATGAAAGGGTGTACAGAAGTCTAGTTGGTGGCCTCAATTATCTCTCACACACACACGAGGCCTGATCTAGTCTATAGTGTGAGTGTGGTATCAAGGTATTTGCATAATCCAACTAAGCAACAGATGGGAGCAGCAATAAGGATTCTGAAATACATTGCTGGAACTAAAGAGTATGGATTATGGTATACAAAGACTAAAGAACTTAAACTGAGAGGCCACTGTGATAGTGATTGGGCTGGGTGCATTGATGACAGGAAGAGCACAACTGGATCAATGTTTACACTGAGTTCAGGAGCAATCACATGGAGCTCAAAGAAACAGAAGACAGTAGCATTGTCCTCCATAGAAGCAGAGTACATTGCTGCAAACTCTGCAGGCAAACAAGCATTCTGGTTGAGAAAGATGTTGAAGGATTTGGGATATGCTCAAGACAAAGCTACTGAGTTATGGTGTGACAACAAATCAACAATAGCAATCACTACTAGAAAATACGATACGGCCGACCGATATCAGCGACTGTCTTCTGTTGCTAGAAAAGACGGGCGACAGATAATAGTCGCTAAGTAGTAGTCGCGCTAGATAGTCGCCTGAAAAGGAGGTGGACGACCGATATCGGTCGCTAAGAAAGGCGGCGATCGATGTCGGAAGCTAAAGGTAGCGACCGATATCGGTAGCTAATGGGGACATTTTAGCTACCGATATCGTTAGCTAATGGGGATATTTTAGCTACTAATATCGGTACCTAATGAGTTTTCCTGACGTCTTGGGGAACCTTGGGCGTCTTATTTAGCGACCGTTATCAGTCGCTAATATTTTCCACTAGCGACCGATATCGGTCGCTAATAAGCCTGTAATTGGCCGATTCAATCTGTTTCATTTCTAGCTAAAATCTGCACACAATAAAACAATCCAACAACGACAACACATTCCAAACATCACGCCATATCGGCCACATAACGCCAACTTCACACTTCCACATTTGCCGACCAAAGTAAGTAAATGTCGTGAATAAACTAAATTAAGAATAATGTTACAAACTGTTTTGAATCAGCATTCAAGAACTACAAGGTTTCTTAAGTTACAACTACTGACATTATTTACTCAACGAATAGGGAAACCAGCTGATGCACCACTACCACCCCCATTGAAGGGGTCTCTATGGTCTGGGGGTGGGGGGAAAGGGGCCGGAGTTGCAGTTCTGCTGTTGCATGCTCCTTAGGCGCGGGCGAGTTTTTCTAGTATTTGTCTATTGACTTCAGCCAATTGCCTCATTTGTTCAGACCGCTGCTTCACTTGTTCAACTGGAGCAACCTGTTCCGCCTTTCCTTCTTCTATTTCTCGTGAGGTGGTACTGGAGGTTGTTGTGGTTGGCGCAAAGGAACCTTCTGGTTCTCGTTCGGTTGCTCCTCGCACTACAAGAAAGAATCCAATTAGCTACCAAACAAGCGCGACGAAATCTGTCAGTCGCTCTTATAGCGACCGAAAAAACATAAGCGCGACAGATATCCGTCGTTAAATGAAGAGACGAAAGGGGGTTGTGGAGGGAAAAAAAATAATAAGCCATAGCGACAGATATCTGTCGCTAAAAAAAACCCGGGCGACAGATATCTGTCGTTAAAAAAGACTAGGGCGACAGATATCTGTCGCTAAAAAAAGACCCGGGCGACAGATATCTGTCGCTAAATAAACCTCAGCGACAGATAAAAAAAGGCCGGGTGACAGATATCTGTCGCTAAGGCGAGCAAAATTTTTTAAGTTCCGCAACACCCCCCCTTCCCCGAACACAATCCACATTTCACTCACTCTCTCTAAGTTTCCTCTCCCTTCTCTCTAACCCGCCCCCCTCCTCCTTTCCTCTTCATTTCTTCTTTCTTCTCTCATTTTCCTTTAGTAAGGTATGCTTATCTATCTATATTTAGTTTTAATTATTTGTTAATTTTTGCTTTTATTCATTTAAATAAATTAATTTTTGTGTTAGATAATTTTTTTTAGTGTAGTTAGTATGTTAATTGCCCATAGGTTCCCCAATTTGAAATAGGTAGATTGTTAGTATAAATTTAGGGTTTATGATTGAGTATTTGAATGAATTGGGTTGTTTTAATGTGTTAAGAAATTGAAAGTGAATATACAATTATACTGATTTAGTGATATAATTATGGACGGATTAAGTGCAAATAGTACTATGTTAGGTGAATTGAGAATTTTACAAAAATATGTGAGTAGTGTAAATAAGTAAATTACTTTAGAGAAAATAATTTGTATGTGGTTATTGTCTGAATATTTTTAGATAAAAAAATGAAGAGATCTGAAAGAAAATGGATGTATGAGGAAAGATTGGATAAGAGAAGATGTCCCAACTCAATTTTTAGAGGGTGTTAATTAATACTCCCTCCATTCAAATCCAAGTGTCTCATTTGTTTTTGCACATTTGCCGAGACGCGTTTTACACTAGCGATATCTTTCATTTTACATTAGCAAAAATTATAAAATTTTGATATTCTTAATGTGCTCATAAAGACGAATCAAACAAAATCCCACATGACTATATTCTTACCTATAGATTGTCGAGAATATCGAAGATTTCCCTCAAGTGTGAATAATGTCAAAAAGTGAAATGAGACACTTGGATTTGAATGGAGGGAGCAGTTTTCTTGAGTTTGCTAAAACCCACCCCGAATACGCGTCAGGGGGTAGATTTAGATATCCTTGTGTGAAATGTAAGAACCTCAAATTCTTGGATATTATTTTGATTAAGGAACATATTATCTCAAATGGGTTTTGTCCAAATTATTATTGTTGGATTTGTCATGGTGAGACGTCTACTATTGAGGAATCTGAGGTTGAACAGAATGAGGGCGGGTTGAGAGGAATGATTCTTGATGTGGTTGAGTGCAATGTGTTTAATGATGAGAGCATGTACACTAACGACGATGACCAACCAACCTCACAAGAGCCAAACCCACGAGCGAAAGCGTTTTTTGATATGTTAGAGGCTGCGGAGAAGCCGTTATATGGAGGGTGTGATGTGACATTGTTAGAAGTTGCATCTATGGTAGTGACCCTTAAATGTGAGTATAACCTACCGTTTGGGTGCGTAGACGGTGTCGCTGCGTTGATTGAGAAACTCATCCCAAAAGACAACATCATGACCAAAACATTCTACAATAATACCAAAAAAATAGTTAAAGGTCTTGAACTTCCGCATCAAAAGATCGATGCTTGTCTAGATGGGTGCATGCTCTTCTGGAAGGACGATGCCCTACTTGAGGAATGTAAGAAATGTGGTAAGAGTAGATACAAAAGTGTAGATGGGAATATTATTTTGAGGGGTAGGAAGGGAAAGATTGTTGCGAAGGATAAAAAACCTATACCACTTAGTCGACTTACCTACTTTCCCATCGCCCCTAGACTTCAAAAATTATATGCAACCAGAATCATTGTCGAACAAATGAGGTGGCATAAAGAAGAAACTCGTGTAGAGGGGAAGATGTGTCATCCTAGTGTTGGGGAGGAGTGGAAACACTTTGATAGGATTTATCCTGAGTTTGCGGAGGAACCCCGTAACGTGAGACTTGGGTTGTGTACCGATGGGTTTGCCCCTTTCGGTCAGTTCGGTAAGTCGTACTCATGCTGGTCTGTCATGATCACACCATACAACTTACCCCCATGGCTGTGTCTAAAACCACCATTCATCTTCCTTTCTCTCATTGTTCTCGGTCCAAAAAATCCAAAAAATCACTTGGATGTTTACTTACAACCAGTGATAGAGGAATTGAAACACTTGTGAGAAGTAGGGGTGGAGACATACGATGTGCGATTGCAACAAAATTTCCAACTTAGAGCATCGCTTTTGTGGACTATAAACGATTTCCCTGCGTATGGTATGTTGAGTGGTTGGTCTACGACGGGCCAAAAATTTTGTCCTTGTTGCATGAGTGAAAGTAAAGCGTTCTACCTAAGAAATTCAAGGAAAATCAGTTGGTTTGACTGTCATAGACAGTTCTTACCCGAGGGTCATCTGTATAGGAAAAACAAGAAAGCTTTCAAAAAGGGTGAGGTGGTGCTAGATGAGGCACCTATTCGTCTCCATGGAGATGAGATATGGAGGTGATTTCAGAGTTCCCATCTACTATTGACGGTACCGATCAAGAGTTCAAGGATCTTAAAAAATTAAAAAAATGGTTGGTTTAAATAAAGCATCTTCTTCGACCTTCCATATTGGAGTACTTTATTACTCCGACACAATTTGGATGTGATGCATATTCAGAAAAATTTCTTTGAGCAACTGATTTACACCGTCATGGATGTAGAGGGTAAGACATGTGACACCGTAGGATCCTGAAAAGATTTGAAGAAAATTTGTGACCGTCCAAAATTGCACATCAAGAGGGATGGGTCCAAGCCTAAGGCCTTGTTCAGCCTTGATAAGGCTCAGAGAAAGGCCGTGTTAGAGTGGGTAGGGAAATTGAAGTTCCATGATGGGTACGCCTCCGATTTTAGTCGGTGTGTCGACATTAATAACCTGAAGTTGCAAGGTTTGAAGAGTCACGACTGCCACGTTTTCATGGAGCGGTTACTATCCGTGGCTTTGAAGCAACTGCTACCGCAAGGTGTCTGGAATCCTATTATTGAGATATCTCAGTTCTTTCGAGATTTGTGTTCGTCGACAGTTACAATTGACGACATGACTCGTTTGGAGGATCAAATTCCTCAGATACTGTGCAAGCTTGGGATGATCTTCTCACCCTCCTTTAACTCAATGGAGCATCTACCGGTCCACTTGCCCTACGAAGCTAAAGTGGGAGGACCGGTCCAATATAGATGGATGTACCCATTTGAGAGGTGAGAATTTTATGCTTAATGAAACACTAACGTAAAATTTTATATCGTACTCTATTATTAATAAATGTGCTTGATTGTTATAGATATCTTAACCATTTGAAGAAAAAAATTGGTAACAAGGCGAGGGTCAAGGGCTCCATATGTAATGCTTATCTAACAGAGGAGATAGCTAACTTCTGTTCTCTGTATTTTGAGAAAGAAGTCAACACCAAAGGCAAGAATCTTAACTTAAAAACACCTGAGACGATTGACCCCACCATACCAGACTTTTTTCAAAGTAAGAGAGGTGAAGGATCTTCATGGGCTGGGGGGTGGAGGGTGTTAGATGAGAAAGAATACAATCGTGCTCACCTTTATTTGTTATCAAACTGCGAAGTTTTGGACCCGTATGAGAAGCAGTTTGTAACTGAAATTCTAGCTGCTAATCCACATTAAAGTGGTGACGATGTTTGGAATAATCATGAGGAACAGTTTCCCGGTTGGCTTAAGGATCATGTAATTTCAGAATATATCCGGGATGATTTGGTTAGGAGCTTAGCATTAGGTCCTTTGAGGAAGGTTAGAACTTGGAACTGGTATTCGGTTAATGGTTACAATTTCCATAATTTGCCCATGGTAGCAGTAGGGCTAGATGTAATTTCGGTGTGACTGTGTCGTCACTTGATGGTGACGACTATTACGGTCTACTGGAGGACATCTTTGAGTTGTGCTACGCTGGAAGTGATTGTGGGTATAGAGCTGTGCTATTTAAATGCGAATGGAAGGATAACTCAGTGCATGGTACTAGAGTACATGAACGGTACAAACTAGTTGAAGTTAATCATACCAAAAAATACTCTAAGTACGATCCGTTTATACTTGCACATCAAGCACACCAAGTGTACTTTGCTCCTTATCCAACCACAAAGAACGATAGAAGTGGGAATCAGTGGCGGGCATTTTTTAAAACCAAGCCACGGGGGCACATTGACACTGACCTCTTTCAAGAGGAGGTCACTGCTAGTGGTACAACATTGTCTCCAATCGATGAGAATATTTTCGCAAGTGATGGTGAGAATGAGGTGGGAATGGAGGAGGATTTGGAGGATGAAGAGGATGAAGGTGGTGAGGACATCGAAGGTGCTTTTGATGATATGGTCTGGGAGGAGGAAGACAGCGAAGTCGAAGGCATCGATGATTTGGAGGTGGATGATGAGGAGGACGACGACTACGAGGATGAGGATGTAGTTGGGTCGAGTAGGCAAGTGGGAAACGACAACGACAACGACGACGATGATTGCTAGTAGGGTATAGTTTTAATAATCTATGTTATTTGAATAGTAATAATCTATATTGCTAGTAGTTTGTAGTTGATTATGTTGTTAATTTCTAACTTTCTATCTTCATCGGCAGATATGGTGTTCGGCGGACGATTTAGAGCTGGGGGCGGTAGCAGGAGGAGCCAGTAGGGGAAAGAGCAGGGGCAGGAGGATGAGCAGCGGAACGAGAACGAGCTGAACAAGAACCAGCAGGGCCCGGAGGAGCAACCACCCCCCCTCCACCACCACCTCAGGGGCTTAGATATCGGGAGCGTGACGGGCGCCTTATTCTGAGCCCCGATAACACGTGGTAAAGTTCAATCATATTATGAACTTCATTATTGTGAACCGGTTGATTATACTTTTACACTTCAACGTTATTTCCTATTTTGGTGTAGGTTTCGGAACCGCAAGGTGGTGAGTGGTGTCACCGATAGTTTCCTGTCTGACTTGACGGCCTACTGCACAAGTTGGACCCAGGTGCTTACGTGGCAACAGGATACGTGGTTCGTTAATTTCAAGGTGCACAATTTTTTTGGGTTTACATTAGTGGATCTCTATTACTGTTATTTACCGATTATTAATTTAATAACGACAAACTATCTTGCAGATGAAACACTGGTGGGAGGACAACCTCGAGGTGGCTACAAGAGACCGGTACATGGAGGTCGCAGTCGATCGATACAGGGACAACATGTTCAAGATAGAGAATGAGGGGAAGGAGAAGAAATACCTTACCGGTTTGATTATTGATCAATTCAATTAGTGTTACAACTTGATTAAAAAGTTATGTATATCTTCGCTTGTTGATCTCTTCATATGAATTGTAGGTGCCGCACTTGAACAGTTCTACAAAGTCCGCTCCGACCCCAAGTTCGCTAAGAGATCCCTACAAGCAAAGAAAAAGAAGAGACGGGGAGAAGATCCTGAGGGGGAAGCGGCGGCCACCCACTACGGTGGGTCGTAGTCGATGCACCAGCGCGCAATGGAGGTAAGTATTTCCTTTCCTTTGATTTTTATTTTGGATTCTTATTTAATGTTTTCATTAAAAATATTAATGAGAAATACAATCTACATGTACTGTTAACAGTTAAAGAAGAAAACAGGAGAACTCCCCGTAGCTGCGCAGCTCTTTCTTGACACAAAGAGCAAGGTGGACTGCAAGGGTAAAAGGGGCTTCATTTCGGACAAGGACGCAGAAATTTGGGTGAGTTTCTAACATAAGTCTTCTGTACATTGTTCTTTAGATTGTGACACTTTGTCAATGAATTCTCATCTAACCAATTTCTTTTAGGATGCATATATTGAGGCCACTTCCACGGATGACCCTGAAGGTAGGGATAAGGATCCGAACGAGGTATGGTTCAATGTCGTGCAAGGGTACCACAAGGGAGCGGTGTACGGTACGGGGAACGCTCACACCCCGTACTGGACACCACCCAACGCTCGGAGGGGGCATTCAACCTCGACGGAGTACGTACCGTCTGTCGTTACTGAGATGAGGTCAAACTACAAGAAGAGAGGGCGGAACGGGCTGCTTTGGCTGAGAGGGTGAAGGCCCAGGATGAGCGTATCCAGCGACAGGATGAGGTTAGTATGCAAATATTGAAAGAGCTAACCCGCCTGAGGAGCATGCAGCAGCAGAACTGCAACTCCGGCCCCATTCCCCAACACCGAGATCCTAGAGACCCCTTCAATGGGGGTGGTAGTGGCGCTTCCGCTAGTTTTCCCGTTCGTTGAGCATGTAGATTAAGAAACGCAGCTTGTAGTGAATGAATGTTGATTGAAAACAGTTTGTAACATTACACTTAATTTAGTTTATTCAAGTTCAATTAGTTACCTTGCTTGGCAATTATGGAAATGTGAAGCCGACATTATGCGGCCGATACGACATGGTGTTTAGAACGTATCTGTCATTGTTGGGTTGTTTATCTGTTTGCAGATTTTGGCTAGAAATGAAATAAATTGAGTCAACCAAATACTGGTCCTGTAGCGACTGATATCTGTCGCTAAACTGACCAAATAGCGACAAATAGCGGTCGCTAAAATAGACGCCCAAGGACCCCAACCCCATCAAGTAAGCCCTCTTAGCGACAGATATCTGTCGCTACACTGACTCCATTAGCGACAGATATCTGTCGCTAACTGACCCTCTTAGCGACAGAGTTCAGTCGCTAACCTTAGCGACAAATATCTATTGCCCGAATTTTTTTAGCGACAGTTATCTATCGCCCGACCCTTTTTAAGCGACTACCAGGCTCGACTGATTTGCATAGACTGTCATCTGTCGCGTGTCCTTTCTTTGCGACAGTTGACGGTAGTTTTTTTTCAGTCGCCCGTCATGTATTTTTTTTGTAGTGTCGGGCTCCTGCTGCTCCCGCTCCCAGCCCGTACTCGTTGGCCCAACGTCATATCTGATGTCGAAGATAGAAAGTTGGAAATCAAAACGGTGTGGGACATCTTCTCTTATCAAATCTTTCCACATACATCAATTTTCGTTCAAATCTCTTCATTTTTTATCTAAAAAAATTCAGGCAATAACCAAATACACATTATTTCCTCTAAATCCACTATGATCTTCCCACTCATTATTTTAATAAAGTGGGAAGATCATTGTGGTGGGGGGGGGGGTATTATACACTACTCACATATTTAGTAAAATTCTCAATTCACCTAAATGTAGTACTATTTGTAAGTAGGTTTGGCAACTTAAGAACCCTAGCCTTTCCCCCTTCTCCCCAAAAAAAACTTGCCTCCAAAAAAAACTTTGGGGCTACCACCATTAATGGTGGTAAGCCCCCAATTTTAATTAATCGTATTGTTTTAATATTAGTATTATTAGTATTTTAGTTATAATAAGTCCTCTCCTTTTGAGAGTTTCGCCCCCATCAATTGATGGGTTTCGCTCTCTCTTTAAGGAGAGATGTTAAATCTATTATAGTGGAGAGGATGCGAAAGATCATTAGTACCATAATCGTTCATCTTGTGGTATCTCAATTTATGTCAGATTGGCGGCTACAATCTATTAGGTTAGATGAAATTGACTCTCGTCAAAACCTTGGAAGATCCGAATACCCTCTTGTGAAAAGCTGTATCATTAAACAGCGATGCGTTGAAAGAGGATGGGCAGAAGCAGAGATCAAAATCTTAGTGAGAGATCTTTCTTTTAACGAGAATTTATTTTACTCAAATTCTATAGTATTGTATCCGTTCAATTTCGATATAAGTTGTAGATGTCGTATGACTTTTTATTAATGAAATGATCTATTCGCTCAAAAATATAGTACTATTTGTACCTAATCCGCCTAATTATATCACTAAATAGACCTAATTATATTTTCAACTTCAATTTCATAACACATTAAAAAAAACTCAATTCATCCGACTATCCAACCGTAAACCATAAGTTTATACTAACAATCTACCTATTTCAAATTGGGGGAACCTATGGGCAATTAACATGCTAACTACATTAAATATTCTGACAACAACAAAACTATACTAAAAAACATCTAACTCAATAACTAATTTATTAAAATCAATAAATACAAAAATTAAGAAATAATTTAAACTAAGTATAGATAAAAAAACGTACCTTAATGAAGGAAAATGAGAGGAAAAAAAAAGGAATGAAGAGGAAAGAGGGCTCGGCGGATTTAGAGAGAGGGGAGAGAAGTTGTAGAGAGAGAGTGAAAATGAGAATGACGGAGGAGGAAGAGGGGTCTGCCAAATTTAAAAAAAAAATCCGAAGGCTTAGCGATCGACAGTAGTTGCCCATTTTTTTCTGTCGGTCGCCAAGCTTTTTTTTCCATTATTTATCTACCGATATCGGTAGCTAAATTTAGCTACCGATATCAGTAGCTAGGCCCTTATTTAGCTACTGATATCGGTAAGTAAATTTAGCGACCGATATCGGTCGTGCGTGTTTTTTCTTAGCCACTGATATGGGTCGCTAATCTGTTTTCACTTTATTCCAAAACTCTTCTCACTCGGTCTTGTTTTGCAAACATAAATTTACAACATGTACGAGTATAAATGATTGAATACCATTTCAATTATTTAAGTAAAAATCATAATGTATTATACTCCTTCCTGTTTTTAATTTTTGCCTCATTTTATAAATATATGTGAGGTATATTTTATTGGAACAGGGCAATATATAAAAACGGGAGGAAGTACTTATATATTTACAATCATCATTTATTAGACGGGTTTTTCTAAAATGTGTCCAAGGGACACATGTTAAGAGTTTTATCAAGGTAAGATTTGCAACAAAATATCATAAGAAAGTGATAACCAAACCCATAATTACCTTAAAAGATTAATTATTTTGCAAATCTTACTGGTAGAATTAGAGTCAGCATGAGACTAGTTTATAAAATAGTGAATTACTCCTCCAATCAACAATTTGTGACCTGCACTTGTTTTGTAAACCCACTGCACAGGACTCATCGTATACTCTGTAGCAAGTTAACACCAATGATTAAGACGAGAAGATGGTGGATACTCTTGTAATGCATGATACAAGGATGGTGGTTTCGGAGGTTCCTGCACCTACATCTACTCCTAACCAAGGTCATACTCCTTACTTCAATCCTACCGCTTGTTTTGATGTCGACTATCCTATGGTAATTATTTAGGGAAATGAGCAGTTTGAAAAGTGGTTAGTCTTGAAAAAGAAAGTGAATAACCTACCAAATCGATCGTATTTAACTATTTTTGATATCGTTGGAAGTTTTTTCTAAAGCGCGAATATTTTTAAAAGAAAACTAGTCGACAGGAATAGAAAGTCTAATAATGATTATTAGAACCCTTTGAAATAATATAAAATGGAGCGTTTCGACTGATTCCGACATGTCGCAAAAGGTAATATTATGGCTTTTAGAAACAAAAATAAAGAGTAGTAGTTTGCATAATGTTATAGTTAACGTCTGTCCGGAATGGAGCGTGGTTACTAATTGTCATCAACATAAGGGGAGAGCATTTGGCTTCTATGGAAGGTGTCTCACTTTAATGTTTGGATAATTAAGACGCATGCTCAGTTCATTCATGCGAAAATTGTTGATAAAAGTGACTTGTCTCAGTGTTGCATCACTTTCATTTATGCTTTTAATGAGGGAGATGCTAGAAAGAAGCCATGGGAGGAGCTTCAAAAAATTGCTGTAAATTGTTCTGATGCGTGGGCGGTAGCGGAGGATTTTAACACAGTTACGCAACATGAGTAAAGAATTAGAGGAAGATTGAAACAAGAAGATATTGATGACTTCGTTCATTGCCTGGAAGATTGTGACTTGAATATTATTGCCTCTGGTGCGTTCTATACGTGGAACAACAAGAGGGACCCTGGGCAGAGAATATATAGTCGATTAGATAGATTTTTGGTAAACATGGATTGGGGGCGGAGGTTTCCTTACTTGAAGGCCCACTTCCATCTCGAGGGGATTTTTGATCACTCACCATGTGTGGTGTCTGTGGATGATGCAACCAGTAGAAAGGGAACTAATTTTAAGTTCTTCGACATGCGGACTAGACATCCGGACTTTATGAATATTATTGAGGGGCAATGGGGTAAATAGGTAGAGGGCACGAGAATGTTTAAGGTGGTTAGAAGGTTAAAGGAGCTTAAATACCACTTAAAACAGTTGAATGGGGGATGTTTTGCTGATATTGAAGTGTAAGCTGCAAAGGCATCGAGGAAACTTGTGGAAATTCAGATTAAATTGCAGATTGATTTGACGAATAGTAACCTGATTAATGAAAAAAAAGGAAGCTAATAAGGAGGTGTGGGATCTACTCGGCAAAGCAAATGAGTTCTTGAGGCAGAAGGCGAAGGCAACATGGATTAGGGAGGGGGGTGATAACTCCACCCATTTTCATATAGCAATCAAACAAAGAGTCGCTAGGAATAAGGTAGTGCAGATAAATGATATGGGGGGTGTGGTTAAAACTGAGACGCAGGATATTCAGGATGCATTTCTGATGTATTATGAGCACCTACTCGGTTGTTCTGAGCATACTGCTCTTGTTAGCAATGAGATAATACAGATGGGTAATGGATGCATGGATCATCATAAGAATATTCTTCTGCAGCCTGTTACAGATTTGGAGATAAAAGAAGTTATTTTCTCTATTCCTAATGATAAAGCGCCCGGACCTGATGGTTACACAAGTGGCTTTTTTAAGAAGGCTTGGGGGATCATTGGGGAGGACGTGTGTGCAGCTATTAGGGATTATTTCGTGACTGGAAAACTCCTTACCCAAATAAATGCTACGACTTTGACTTTGATTCCGAAATGTGAGCGGCCTACTGACATGAAGCAATTTAGACCCATTGCTTGTTGCAATGTGATCTACAAAGCAATATCCAAGATTCTATCTAATCATCTAGCAAAGGTTCTGTCGGATATAATTGATGAAACCAAAGGTGCGTTTGTTAGGGATAGGTCTATCATTGAGAATATTTTAATCTGCCAAGACATTGCACAGGAATACAATAGAGCTTGTGTGTCTCCCAGATGCATGTTTAAGATCGATCTACAGAAAGCCTATGACTCGGTGGAGTGGAGCTTCATTTAGGAACTTCTCATCCAGTTACAGTCCCCACAACATTTCAGAAACTTGCTGATGAATTGTATTACGTCTCCCAGCTTCTCTCTCAATCATAATGGTCAGTTATTTGGTTATTTCAAGGGGAAACGAGGACTGAGACAAGGGGACCCTATTTCTCCTATTGTCTTTACCATATGCATGGAATATTTAAGTCGTTTGATCAAGTATGCAACGAGGACATGGACGTTTAGATACCATCCAAATTGCAAACATATGAGGCTTACGCACCTTTTTTTTGCTGATGACCTCATGATGTTCTGTAAGGGGGAGGCCCAATCGATTATGTTGCCTTTTAGAGCTCTTTCGTCCTTCTCCAAGGCCTCTGGTCTAAATATCAACAAATCCAAATCTGCTATGTACTTCAATGGAGTGAAAAGAGAGCTCATAATGATATTATACAGGTTACTGGGTTCAGTGAGGGTGCTCTTCCATTCACTTACCTTGGAATACCCATTCAAACAAAGAAGTTGAATAGCATTGAGTGCTCTATAATGGCTGATAAGATGATCTCTAGAATAAGAAATTTGGGAGCTAGAAAACTCTCATACGCGGGGAGAATCGTGCTCATTAATTCGGTCCTTAATACCATATATAACTACTGGGCCAATATATTTATCATTCCGAAAGAGGCTATAAAGAAGATCAAAGCGATTTGTAGAAATTATATATGGGAGGGTGACTCGAACTACAAGCGAGTCCCTCTTGTCTCTTGGGAGAAAGTGACCAGGCCGAAGGAGGAGGGAGGTATCAATATAAAGCAAGCAGGAAAGTGGAATGTGGCTGCCGTAGGAAAACTGGTGCATTGGATTTACAGCAACAATGATAGGATGTGGGTTCGATGGATCAACCAAAATTACCTTAAAGGAAAGAACTGGCATGATTACATTCCCACGAACGATGTTTCTTGGACTTGGAGAGCTATTTGCAAAGCGAAGGAGAAGCTTAAAAATGGGTATGTGAATGATGAATGGGTCCAGGATAGGGGTGCTTATACTATAGCTAGAGGATGTGCGTGGATTAGAGGCCATAGTCCTAAGATGCAATGGAGTAATCTTGTCTGGAATTTTTGGAACCTGCCTAAACATTCAGCAATGTCGTAGATCATGTTAAGTGGAGGCTTGAATACTAAAGATAAATTGCTTAAATTTGGTTGCTGTGCTGATGATGTATGTTGTATATGTGGCTCTGAAGCTGAAACATTCAAGCACATGATGTACGATAATTGTGAATTTAGCAAGAGAGTGAAAGATGGAGTTGAAGAATGGATAAAGATGAGACTGCCTATCCCCCTTGAGTTCAGGATAGTGGATGGCCCATCAGGACGCATTCAATCTGCTGCGATGGTGGCTGTTTTGTACTCTATATGGATGTCCAGGAATAAGGCGCGAATGGACAGTATGTTGCAGCATCCAGAGAAAGTAATCAGAGAGATTAAATTTGGATTGAGAGCTAGGCTTGAGAATCTTATTCTTAAAGAAAAACTTAAGTGTAATGAAATCATTGAGATTAATAATCTCATCACGACTATCTAGGTCGAGTTGAAGGTTATGTCGATGTAATTTTTATCTTTTGTGAATGATATGCTACTAACATTTTCACCAAAAAAATAAAATATTATGGCTTTTAAAGTCTCCATCAAAATTAAAATGACTTTCATATTACACCGAGACATTGTCTTTGGTGTGGAGTTTGGTCAACGCGAATAAAGATCCGTTTTATTTTCAGGACTAAAAATGCCGAAAAAACGTGGATAATAACCTTCAAAATCGATCATTTTTGGCTATATTTTCGATCGCGGTGAAAATTGTTCTAAGGCGCGAATGTTTTTCGACGAAATCTTCTCGACGGAATCAGGGGCGGATTTGGGCCAAGGCAGTCTGGGCTATAGCCCAAGAAGATTATTGGAGGAAATTTTTTTTTTTTAAAAAAAAAAAATTAAAAAAAATTAAAAAATTGGAAAGCGTTCAAGTACTGGCTACTTTCTTACTTTTCCCCTTTCAATTTTCAATTTCTGGGAAATTGGAAATACCAACTCCCAAGACTCCCGAGTCCCAAGTCCAAACTCCGTCCCTTTCACCCTTCACCAGTCACCACGCACTCTTGCACTCAGTTCACTGGACAGTCGCCGGCGATCGACGCCCTCATGCCCTCCTCGCAGCGCCCCGACCTTCGAGTTCTCCGCTGAGTTCCGAACTTCCGACTTCAAGGTTAATTTTATTCTTTCTTTTACAAACTATATAATTTAATAATTAGGATTTAGGGTTACAAACTTTCAAATTATATCCCATAATGAATTGTAAATTTTGAACATTGTAGTAAATTAGGGATTTAGGGTTTTCCTAATTTTAGGAGATTAAATGTGTTTTGTGAATTGGGATCTATATTGTTTGAAAATAGGAATTGTGTGTATGAATTGTGAATTTGTGATCCATATTTGGGTTAATTTGTATAATTGTGTAATTTGAATTTGAAGTTTGAGTATTTTGTTGAAATATACAAAATTGTGCATTTGTGAATTGTGAGTTGTGGCATTGCACAGCCTGACAAGTGACATTATTATTGAATTTGTGAATTGTGAATTGTGGCGTTGTGAATTGTGAGTTGTTGTGGCGTTGTGAATTTGTGAATTGTGCATTTGTGAATTATTATTTACTAACATAGTGGGTTGTGACTTGTGATTAATTAATCACTTTTTTTTGAATTTTTTATTATTGATGGCTCTAAAGAACAAATCTTAATTAAAGGAATAAATGGTCAATTACTTGTTTAATTAAGTATGTTTGACTTAATGACTTGTATGATTAGAAGTAAAAACAAAGTTAATAAAGCTATTATGCCCTAGCCCCAAGTCATGTTTTACGGAAGAATAGAAAACTAAGAAATTTCATTTCACTCAATAAACAACTACTTTTATGTTAGTCACTAGTTGTTACTACACATCTTATTTTTTATAAATAACCAACTTCTTTATTCTCTTCGTTAAATTAGAATGACAGACAAGCGGAATCCCAAACGATATAAAGACTTGCATACATGGTTAAAAAATGACATTGCCGTAGATGTTGTGAATCAAAATGTGCAACATGAAAATGTCAATGTTGTGATTCAAGATGAGCAAATTGAAAACGTTGAAGTTGAGAGTGAAGATAAGGAGCAAAATGAAAGAGTCGACGATTCGGAAGATCAACATGAAAGCATAGAGTACGAATATGTTCAAGATTTTGATATTACATCACTCGAAAGAGATCCCGGAAAACGTTGTCCTATAGGTTCATATCCTTTGAATGATTGTGATAACGTTCTAAGAGCCTACATAGTCCATGGACCATGCCAACCTTTAATGTCAAATATCCTTGGACTAGAGACGGAGCTCAAAAGCGAAGATTTGGTTACAAGTGGTTTAAAGAATGGCCTTGGCTTGAGTATTCTCTTGAGAAGGATAAATCGTATTGTTTTCCTTGTTTCTTATTTGATGATTATCCATCTCGACATTCATCTTTCACTGAAGATGGATTTAATGGCTTGAAAAATATGATGTCCAGACAATCCGGTGCTATATTTCATATAGGAGATCCAATGTCAATACATAATATATCAATGAGGAAGTGGGAAAACTTGAGAAACCCTTCTAGTCATATAGAGAGGGTGATTGACAAATTTTCTTCACAAGAATTCGAGAAAAATAGACTACGGCTTATTGCTTCCATTGAGGTCGTGAGGGTGTTAGCTTGACAAGGTTGTTCTTTTAAAGGTCATGATGAATCAGTTGATTCTTCTAATGGTGGCAACTTTGATGCTGTTTTGAAATCTTTTAAGAGAATGAACATTGAACTCAACAAAATAGTAAATGATGCTCCTAGAAATGCCAAATATACATGTTCAACAATTCAAAATCCAAATTGCAAATATTCTTGCCAACAAAGTTAGACTTATGATTCGTGAGGAAATAGGAAATTCTAAATTTGCAATTCATGTGGATGAAGCTCTTGATGTGTCAAATAAGGAGCAAATGGCGATAATTATCCATTTTGTCGATCGTGAAGGGCTAATTAGAGAGCGATTTTTGAAGGTGATTCGTGTTCTTGACACTTGTTCTCAAACTTTGAAAGATGAAATATCCGTAGTTCTTTCACATTATGATCTCCGAATAGAAAACATACGAGGCCAAGGGTACGATGGTGCAAGCAATATGCGTGGCCAATTTAATGGGTTGCATGCTTTGTTTCTAAGAGAATGTCCGTACGCGTATTATGTGCATTGTTTTGCACATCGCTTGCAATTAGCTTTAAATGCCGCAACTAAAGGAGTGCATGACTTGTGGCAATTTTTTTCTACTTTGACTATGATTGTCAACTTTGTTGATTCTTCAGCAAAAAGACACTCGTTGTTAAAAGCATGCAAAGAAGGAGAAGTTTCAGATTTAGTGGCTGCGGGCACACTTGAGACTAGGTCGGGTAAAAACCAAGCTTGCTCTTTACAAAGACCATCAGCTACACGTTTGGGTACACATTTACGTTCTATTACAAGTCTTATCAAGTTATTCAAAGCTACTCGAACAACTATTGATGATTTGTATATGAACAGAGTAGATAAAGTGTAAGGGGAGGCAAAAGAAATTGGTAAGGCTTTGAAAAAGTTTGATTTTGTGTTTTCTTTGCATATGATGCATGATATTATGAGAACTACCGACTTTTTGTGTCAACCTTTGCAAAGAAAGGACCTCGACATATTAAATGCTCTAAATTTTCTTTCTCTTACAAAAGAAAAACTTCAAGATATGAGAGAAAATGGTTGGAATGAATTGATTAAGAAAGTTGAAGAATTTTGTGTTGAGCATGATATTTCTATGCCGGATATGTCTGCTCCTTAAAAGAAAGGTTTGAGGAATTGTGAAAAAAATATCACCAATG
Organism: Agrostemma githago; assembly: GCA_958450325.1. Taxonomy (NCBI): domain Eukaryota; kingdom Viridiplantae; phylum Streptophyta; class Magnoliopsida; order Caryophyllales; family Caryophyllaceae; genus Agrostemma; species Agrostemma githago. The sequence goes on along the minus strand of OY288247.1, from coordinate 70,249,674 downwards.
AGCATTATTATCGGGTTAATGTACTTTATAGTGTGATAGATTTTCAATTGGGAGAACTGGACAACAGATTTGCAGAAAGTTCGCTTGAGATTCTTAAACTAAGTGCTTCATTTGATCCTCGTCATAGTTTCCGAGCATTCAAACGAGAGGATGTGTGTAGACTTGCTTTAACGTATTATTCTTTGGACTTTCCATCGTATGATATGTCTTCTCTGGAGTTAGAATGCGAGTTTTTGTGGGAGATCTAAAGAAGGATCCAAGATTTGCACAAACATCTTCAGTCTCAGATTTGTGTCGAAAGATGGTTGAGTTTGGCAAGACATCCTTCTATCCTATGATATATCGGTTGATTTGTCTCATCTTGGCTCTCCCAGTTTCTACTGCAACAACCGAGAGGGCATTTTCATCTATGAACATCGTCAAAAGCAAACTTTGAAATAAAATGTGTGTTGAATTCCTTGATGATTTGTTGGTTCTTTACATTGAGAGAATATATGTAGATATGGTTGAAAATGATGACGTTGTCGCTGAATTTGAATTGACCGGACATCGGCGTGTAAAGTTTAGTTAGGTATGTAATTCCAGGGTTTTGGTTTCATGGCCTTTGTAAAACCACTTTTGAATGGTAATGTCAAAGGCGCATATACATACATATATATATATATGTATGTATATATATATATATATATATATATATATATATATGTAGAATTAGGATCAAGGAAGTTTGGTGAAAAATGGGAAGTTGGAAAGTTGTGTTTATGGCCCTTGATTTCGGTTGGATGGATGGCCTAGATTAATCAAAAAAAGAAAAAGAAAAAGGGAGAGGAGCTACTTGGAATGACTAGTAGCAGGCAGCAGCAGACAGGAGCAGAGCAACAGCAGGTAAAGCAGAGCAACAACAGCAAACTCCCTCTCAATCTTTCATCATTTCCATCACCAAAATTCACTTTCATTCTCTCAATTGCTCACTATTTCGCAGCGCTATCTCTCCCAATCTTTCATAATTTCCATCACCAAAATTCACTCTCTTACTAAAATTTAAAAATTCATCCCATTGCTCACCATTTCATTTCACTAAAATTGAAAATTCATTCTAAATCAATATTCATCTCCACTATCATGCAAAATAACTAAACCCTCTACATCTCCATGCTCCAATGGTGACGTTCCTTGAAGATTCGTATGTGCTCAAAAATGTCCAGTCAAAAATTTCTGCTCAACATGCAGTAAGTAAGATGAGTACATACATATATATTTGGTATCTTGCATTTGGAGTTCCATTTTTTGTTTGGTTTGTTAATTTGAAAAGTTATACAGTTGTAATGTCACAACCACACTCTATATGATGGACAGTCACACAGTTATAACGTGGTAGTCACACTTAATATGATAGACAGTCACACGTTGTATTATGTTATAACGTGGGTGTGACAGTCACACTTAATATGATAAACAGTCACACTTAATATGAGAGACAGTCACACTTAATATGAGAGACAGTCACACTTAATATGATAGACAGTCACACTGAAGTCTACAGCTTTTCTGCTGTAGATGTAGTTGTATTATGTGAAGTTGCAGTTTTATTATTACAAATATTGGTGCTGGTAAGACTAATATATTTATTACGTTATATTCATTATCCACAAGTTCCATCATTTTGGTTGTCGAGTATTGTATATTGGTTTGTAGTTGTACTTATAGTTCTTATGTGTTGTGGGTATTAATCAAGCCAAGTTATTATTGCGTTGGTTCAATGTAGTTGTAGTTTTCTGCTGCAGGTGTAGTTTTATTACGTTGAAGTTCCTTTATTCAAAGTATTTATGTTGGTTTCTTTATATTTACTATTGTTGGTATTTTGTATGGTTGTTATACTTATGATTGTTATATTTATCATGCTGTTATGTGTAATATAGTGGTGTAAAATCATGCTGTTATATGAGCAAAGGTCACATTTCATTAAGGTTAGAGATGAATGCGTGCGTTGCAAGATTCATAGTGTGTAATATAGGTTTCTTTTTATCGACAGTAGTTTAACCTATGCAACTTATATCACGTGATTGTACACCTCAATATGAGTGACTATGCAACTCATAGCAAGTGATTGTACACATCAACATGTGTGACTGTGCCAAGTGAACTTTGTGATTATTTCTAACTATTTCTAACTAGTTTTTAGTGTGTAATATATTGTTCCAACCACTGATAGTGTTTTTTGTTTTTATTTTTCCAACCTATATGCCAGTTGAAGACACAGTGACTGTGCCTTACGTATGGCAGAAGTTCGCGGACATCGACGGAGCATTCTTGTTTTATCAATCTTACGCATCTTCCTTTGGATTCGAGGCGAAGAGGTACACGACAAGTAGATCTTTTGATGGTTCGATCAAGAAGAAATTGTTGGCTTGTAACAAGGAGGGCAAAACAGCCAGCCAGAGCATGGTGAAGTTGTCGAGCACGGGAGAGAAGGAGGGGCAGGAGTATGTGGGATCGTATGAACCCAAAAGGAATACGAAGGCAACGAGGACGCAATGTGGAGCAAGAATTAGGCTCTGTGCAATGATCGAGGGGTTTTATATTGAAGAGTTCATTGAGGAACACAACCACGATCTTGTGATGGTTACGGACAGAGAGTTTCAAAAGTCATCTCGAAATCTATCAAGATATCACAAGGAGATGATCGTTTGCAACTCGAGGGTGCGTAATGTCTCCTAACAATGTTGTTAGTGTATGGTTGACTGCTAACTGTGCGCGACTAATGCATTTGCAATTTTGTGTGTGCAGCTGAAGATCGGGGCGACTCGGACATACAAGATGTGCAAGGAGTTTTCGGGCGGATATCAGAACATTGGAGCATCGTTGGTTGATTTCAAGAACTGGGGGAGGGACGTCAAGTGCTTCGTCCACGAGCAAGATGGTCAATTGTTCATAGACCAGTTCAAGAGTTTGAGGGACAGTCAGGAGGATTTTTACTTTGACTACGATGTGGATGCAGGCGGAAGTTTACGAAGGGTCATTTGGGCGGATGGTGCAGCTCAAAGGAACTACGCGGCATTCGGGGATGCAGTTTCGTTCGACCCAACGTACAGAACCAACATGTATTCTATGGTGTTCACACCGTTCACTGGCATGGACAACCACAAACGGTCTATCACGTTCTGTGGGGCGTTGCTATTAAAGGAGGACTACGAGTCATTTATATGGGTCCTCTCCCGGTTTCTGGAAGCCATGGACGGGAAGGAACCGTGTTATATCTTTACAGACCAGGATCCCGGTATTTTAAAAGCCGTCCCAGAAATATTCAAATCAGCGCACCAACGGTGCTGCACGTGGCACATCATGAACAAGGTTCCAACAAAGTACGGCAGGTCAAGAGAGGAGGCCTCGGAATTCGTAAAAGCACTAAATGCAATTATATGGGATGATGACATCGAGGCGTCGGAGTTCGACGACAGGTGGGGGCGGATTATGATCGACCATGATGCTGTTGGGATCGAATGGTTCGCAAATATGTTCGAAGACAGGAGCAAATGGGTCGCCGCGCATTGCAGGGAGGTGAGGATGTCCGGAATTATGAGGACAACGCAGAGATCAGAGAGTGAGAACAGTTTCTTCAAAAAGTTTGAAGACAACAGAGGTACGTTGGTCCAGTTCTGGATGCGTTTCGAAAGTGCGATGGACCAACAAAGGCACATGCAGAAGAGGCTAGACAACGATAACCGGCAGACATTCCCCAAAACTGGAACGATGAATCTGATGGAGACCCACGCGGCAAGGGTGTACACGCACGTGGCTTTTGCATACTTTCAGGAAGAGGTCAAGTTTTCGCTGTACATGTGCAGCGTTCGTGGGTATCAGGAGAAGGACGGGATCAAAGCGACAACAGTTCTGGACTCCATCCGGGACCGCAGCTACATTGTTGAATACAATCCAGGTATTAGCATAGAAAGTCACTGTCCATGTTGTGAATGCACAACGTAACGAGTTTTATTCCATAATTCATTGAATGTGACTATACACAATAAAGGGTGCGACTCTGGAATGCGGTGCGTGTGATTGTACAACGCTCGTTTGATTTTGCGACGTAAGGACTGTGACTATGCAGCATAATGGGTGTGACTATACCCTGTAAAGGTTGTGATTATACCTTTAGAAAGTCACATTCTGTACTTTGCGTAGCCACTGCCCGTAATGTCAAGAGTCGCACTCTTTATGTGTTTTTTAATGCACTCGCAGGTACCTGTGAGGTCAGCTGTACTTGCAGGAAGTTCGGTTGGTATGGAATTCTTCGCAGGCACGCCATTTGGATATACTCTTCGAAAGGACGGGAGACGATCCCGGAACGGTACGTGGCATGTAGATGGACAAAGGATGCTCTATGTAATGTTAATGCGTGTCCCCTGTCAGAGAGTCGCCTACGCGATGAGAAGGGTGTTACAGTCACGAGGCTGTTTTCAGAGTTCTATGAGACCGTCAGTCATGTCAGCAAAATGGTTAAGGAAGACGTTAATAATCTAGCTGACGTCATTCGCGACTTCAGGTCCGATATTGCCTCTGCTGGCCCATGTAGCAAGACGCAAGAATTAGAGGAGATCCTCGGCGGTACGAGCGCAATTGAAATAACCATATTGCCCCCAAAGAAAGCCAAGAACAAGGGCAGTGGGAAGCGAATGCTTTCTTCTAAGGCGAAGGCTGCTGCAATTGGCGCCAAGCCTAAACGGCTGTGTAAGAACTGCAAGAGGATGGGGCACCATGACAAGAGGAACTGCCCTAACCCATTTGCTGAGTACCCACCTGTTAATGTTGAGGAGGAGGAGGACCCGGCAGGGATTGCCGAGGAGGATTGTTCATGAATATCATCTGTTACTTAGGAACATTCTTTTTGGAAACACAAAGGTTGTCGACGTTTGTAATGGTCAAGGTCCGTGACATTGTTTTCGTATATTGTGGACCTCAATCATTTCTAATATGGTGTAAGTCGTAGATCATGGGGGCGATTTCCTTTTTTGTGAAACATAAAGACTTGTTGACGTTTGAAATGGTCAAGGTCCGTGATATTGTATATTCTATTGCGGACCTTAATTATTTCCAATATGGCGTAGTCGTAAAGCGTGGGGGTCCGTAAAATTGTTTTTGTTTTTTTTTTACTGTTAGAATACATTGAAATAGCAGTCGTTTTTATTCTGGAATGCAGCATCTTTGGCTACAAATACAGCTGTACAGGAACATTATGCCCTTAATATTTGGGTGACACGAAACAAGTGAGTGTGATTGTGCAACACAATGAGTGCAACTTTATAGCAGGCAGTGTGTGATTGTAGAACAAGAGGTGGAGTGTGGTTACACTAATTGTGGGAGTGTGATTGTACAAGATAATGACTGTGATTCTTCAATACACTGACTGTGATTCTCCAAAATGAAGTGTAGAAACCTAAACTGGTTCTATAACATGATGACTGTGATTATACACCATGTTTAGTGTGACTATAAAACTTGTTGAGTGTGACTATACACCATGTGTCTATACATTAGAAAAATAGCGATGGAAATAGAGAAATAGCGCAATAGCGATGGAAATATTTGTACATTAGAAAAAGTCCATCTCTTACACAACATGTAATACTTGTATACCCTAAAACGCGGAAAACATTCTACGACATAATGCGGAAAATATCCATTGCATACCATTAAACGCTACACTTTAACATTCATTAAAACTTAAAACACATAAAAACGACCATTACTAAACGCTACATCTTAACCCATACATACTTAACCTCCGTACTTTTTAAGCATCTTATTCAAGTTGGCCAAGTCACGCTGGAACCTTTTCCTTGTGCGGAAACACTCCATAAACTTCTTCATCAAGAACTGAATGTAGTTGTCCAGTTCGGCCTCTTTATGTGTATCGATAGTGGACGCCACGAAGCTCCTCACGTCAATTGTAGTTGCGACTAGCTGCATGGCTCTTAATTCATTGGACACAGTGGAATCCAATAAACCATTGTACTCCGCGATCAAACTTCTGATCTCTTCTATTTTGCTGGCCATTTTTTATAAGGTTAAAGTGGTGGAGTTGTAAGGTTAAAGTGGTGGAGTTGTATGTAGGGGCTGGTAAAAGTGGTGAAGTTGAAGTGGTTAAGGTGGTAAAAATGGCGTTGGAATTTAAAGAGGGGGAGGCAGTAAATAGGGGGTTGAAAATGAATGGGTTAGGCAGTAAAGGGGGGTTGAAAATTTAATGGGTTAGGTGGGGGGCTTATTTTCATAAATTTATTAAGGTTAAGAGATTGAAGTGGATGTTGTGTTTCCCAACGTTTCATTGAGACTCACAAACATCCCTTCATAGGCACATCGGTTTTTTTTAAACATAAAGATTGTTGACGTTTGAAATGGTCAAGGTGCGTGATATTCGTTACGTCTTTTGTCGATCTTAATTATTTCTAATATGGCGTAGTCGTAAAACATGGGGGTCCGTAAAATTGTTTTTATTTTTTTGACTGTAAGAATACATTGAAATAACAACCGTTTTTATTCTGGAATGCATCATCTTTAAACGCTACAAACATTATTAACTTAATATTTGGTTGACACAAAATAAGTGAGTGTTATTGTGCAATGCAATGAATGTGACTTTACAGTAGGCAGGGTGTGACTCTACAACTAATTGTGGGAGTGGGATTGTACAAGATAATGTCTGTGATTCTACAATACACTGACTGTGATTCTCCAAAATGAAGCGTAGAAACCTAAACTGGTTTTATGATACGATGACTGTGATTATGCACCATGTTGAGTGTGACTATAAAACTTGTCGAGCGTGACTGTACACCATGTGTCCATAAAAATAGAGAAATAGGGAAACAACGATAGAGAAATAGCGAAAAAATAGAAAAAGTCACATTCTGAAACATAAAAATATTCTTGAAACGTAAAAACATCCATTACTTATATATTTTATATCTTAAAACACATTAAAACATCCATTACTTGAAACATGCGACATCCATTACATGCTTCATTTACGCTACATGCATAATTAACCCCCGTTTTTTTAAGCATCTTCTTCAAGTTGGTCAAATCACACTGCAACGCTTTCTTAGTGTGGAAACATCCAATACACTTTTCATCAAGAATTCGATGTAGTCGTCCAGTTCGGTCTCCTTTTCTGTATTGACAATGGATGCCATATAGGTCCTCGCGTCTATGGCAGGAGCGACTAGCTGCATGGCTCTTAATTCATTGGATCTAGTGGTATTCAACAAACCATCGTACTCCTCGATCATTTTTCTGATTTCTTCTATTTTGCTTGCCATTTTTTGTTAGGTTTAAAGAGATGAAGTTGGAAGTAGTTGGGGTAAAAATAGCGTTGGTATTTGAAGGGGGGAGGCAGTAAAGGGGGCAGTAAATATTAATTGAGTTAGGTGGGGGTCCTATCCTTCTAAAGTAATTAGGGTTAGCGGAGTGAGGTGATGGTTTGTGTTCTCAATGTGCATTGAGATTCACAAACATCACTTCGCAGTCGCACTCACAAACATCACTCAATGTACAATTTATATTTTGTCGACATCGTTTTCGAACCATCATTTTTCTTAATGGGGAAATAATCCGATTTTACGGTGCGTGTATTGTTTTTTTGGTGTCTTCGGTAAATAAGGGAACCATCGGTTTTTTTTAAGGTGAAATAAACTGAAAGTAAATGGATCGACATATATGCAGGGGTAGTTAGTATAATTAATTAGTGATTTTGTGGTCGTCTGTCATGACTCTGCAGGAGTTTTAACTGTGACTGTGAGTCAGAAGTTGCGTGACTGTATCACGTCGCACATGCGACCCTGATACTGAGTTGTCATTCATCTGATACTTAGAAGATACTCCAACATTAGATTTTTTTCTATATTTACAAAAAAATGTTTTTACTTCACTACACATTCATGCCTTACGGTTCGCTGAGGTCTTTTGTTCCACGAGTCTCCCCATCTTACGTTTGTCATCGAGTTCGCTCCATATGCTCGGCGCGTTTGCTATGAAAGCGCGAATTTTCGGCAACACGTCCTCGCGAGCTTCATTCATGTCTGCAAGTACGAGACTTGCTGCCACCTCGAACGACAAGTAACACCTCCCGACCTTTGACCCAATATCAGTGTGGGTGAACGACGCACCGTCGTACAGGCACATGTGCATCAAGCAGAAAATGCCGGACTCCGGATCGTTCTTCCGGGCGCTCTGCCATTCCAATTTTACTTGGCGATGCTCAAAATTCGCCAGGTGACTGCCCTTAATCAGCCCTTTTCTCGTCCATGTAGACCCTCAATGCTTGCATCTGTTGCAGTATTAGGTAATAGTAAACATCAGCACTCAAGCAGTAGAATATTTTTGACGTGGTGAAATAAAGCATATGCGTGCAACTTACTATCTCGCTGGACACCCGGAACATATGTGACCCTGGGGCGTGTGTCTGGTGATCGAGGATATCAACTGTTCTTTCTCTAACGTTGACGCACACGCACGCGTAGTGATGGTGGGGATTTGTCGTGGATCCCACCGCCAAATAAATTACCAACTAGCACCTAACGGTAGTTAGGGTAAGTCGGGTCGTGTCCACGGAGACGGTGTTGCAAGGGTTGGACTAGGTTGGCCTAAAACGAGACTATGCTACCAAACAAACACAAAGAGTTAATACTTGGTGAATTATGATGAGAGGAGAAGAAGAAAGTAGACTAATAATGAACTAGACTATAACAAGGCTAAATGAAATAACTAAACACAAACTAAACAATGAACTAAGGAAATGATGACTAACTAATAAGGTGAATCAAATATGAAGAAAGAGTGGGTTAGGTCGGGTTCATAAGTGTAGTAGGGTGACTTGGGTAATCAAGAGTATAGATGCCTCCTAATTGCTAGATTCGGTCCGGGCGGTCGCAACTTAAACCGATGTCGATGACTATTCTCGACATGTCCACACACAAAACAAACAATGAGTAGAAGAAGACTAGCATGAGAAGCATGGCCACTACAACTCAAACAAGCAATTCAACAAACACATGGTGTGCCAAGTATGTGACTAACAACAAAGATTCACCCTTTACCCCTAATCAAACCCTAATCACCCATATCCTACCCTTAATCCCCCTACTAACCCACAAGTAAACTACTCACTCATAATCAAACTAACTACAACAATAAAAAGAGAAAACAACACCATAACCCTAACATTCATCATCAAGAACAATATGAACAATAACAATCAACACTAAGTAAAGATTCAAACTTGAATTAATAACAAGAACAAGAGAAAGGAGGATTATACCAACAATAGGATGAAGAAAAGATGCAATCTTGTATAAATAAGAAACCCCAAAATAATCCCAAGGTTGTCAAGCTTGGAGAAATCTTCAAGTATCTTCTTAATACAAGAACTAATTAACTAAGATTAACTAGAATTAACTAAAGATTAAAGAGAGATTTTTGCTAATGTGAGGAACTAAATCTAGGGTTTATAACTTGTAGAGAGGCTTAAGAGAGTCTAAACTAAGGTAGGATACATAAACAATACAAGAGGGAAGTATTTATAGGGGTACAAGAATGAAGGAGGGAGGAAAAAGAAAGTTCGGCTACAGCTCGCCGGTCCCGACCGGGACGGGATCATCCCGACCGGGACGGCCGGTGGTCCCGACCGGGACGGGTTGGTCCCGACCGGGACGGCCTGGCAGTGGCTCCTCTAAAAGCGCACTTCATCCCCGACGGGATGAGGTGCATACCCGTCGGGGATGAGTCTTGTAGGCCTCCAATATGATCCTTTTGGTTTCTCCTTGCTTCACATGAACTTCTCATCGATTCTCGGGACTCGGGATCGGGTCTCGGAGGCTCGGGATTGGGTCCCAAGGTCTCGGGGTCGAATCCAAGGCATCTAGTGATCGTTCCTCCGCTTCGTTGGCTCCGAAAAGTGTATGTATGGAGTCAGAATCACTCCAACTCCTCATGAATGGTCTCGGGAACCTAAAACGAGCTAGAAGAAGCATAAGTAGCCCATGAATCGCTCCCAAGGAGCGATTCCACAAGGAAAATGGGACCAAAATACTACGAAATAGGCACTACAAACTACACTTATCAACTCCCCCACACTTAACCCTTACTCGCCCTCGAGTAAGCACATACTAACTACTATACTAGCCGAATGGGTATTAGCGCACCCTACGCCCTTTCAACTCACGCGAGTGCACTTAGAGGAAAAGTGCACTCCGCAAGGCAAGTCGGGTCTTGCGACAAAACTGCGGATGCAACCGGACACAAGACACAAAAACAAACAAACACACAAACGAACACATAATCGGTTGCACCCAAAGAAAAACAAATACCGCTTCCCTCTAAAAGCGGTGAAAGAAGCACCGGTTTAGGACTCGAGGTAAGTGACAACGTTCCCAAGCTAGCAATACAAACTGAGGTGGACTAAACCCTAATAGTATGACGATAAAGCAACAAAAACGTTGGTAACTTACCTAGGTCCTCCTAACTTTCTAAAAACGTACTACGGGACGATCGGCGGAGTGGGAAGTGATGATCCACGGTGTTAGTCAACACTGTAGGTAAGTGAGACCCCGCCCCCTTTAGCGTGAGCCAAGAGGGTCGTCCCGTGTCCAAAACCGCCTAACTAATCCAAGTAAAAAGTGGAAATATGCAAAATGAGGGAAGACCGACTAATGCCGCTATCTTCCTTCCTAGGGACTCGGTCCTTTGGTAGGCTCTTCACGGCAAAAGTCGGAAAAAGGCTTATTTTTGTGGGGTTAAGATCTTTTTGTGAATCGGGTTTTCTTTTGGCATTTTCTCTTTTCTTTTTCATTTTTGCCTTGTTTTGTCATGCCATTTTTTTTCTTCTTTTCTATTTTCTTTTTGGCTTTTGTGCCTTTTCTTTTTCTTCATTCTTTTCTTTCTTTCATTTTTCTTTCATTTTCTTTTCTTTGCCCTTTCTTGGCAAGATTTGGCTTTTGGCATTCCTTAGTGCAACAAGAAAGACGATTTCAACAATTTGCAATTTTATTGTGTGGAAATGTGTAGGAGGTAGAGGAATGGGTATGTCGGGGTTGCGCATCCCCTTTCAAACCCACAAAAAGTGGAGAACTTGGACTAATTAAACAATCCTAAACATGGTCACCTAAGGGAGGGGACTCGGCAACCAAGGCCTTTTTACACCGTGGGTGGTCATAATGGTCAAAAGTGCAAATCCCGCAGTAAATCCCTAGTAAGCTAGGTGGACTCAAGGTAAAGGACCAACGAAATCATTGATTTAGGGTCATTCTACTAGGCTAAAGTCCAAGACTCGATTTACACTACTAGGAAGGGAAAGTAAGCACTCACACACTAGCCTCTAAACCGGGTTTTTGAAAATCATTTACACACAAGACACACAACAAAACACAAAACAAAGACTCAACGAAAACGAAAGAAAAAGAAACAAAAGTAACAAAACAAGAACAACACTAAACGAACACAAATGAAAACACAAACACCACCCCTATCTTCCAAACAAGCCACCAAATCATCCACACTTTACAAAGCTCCACCCGAGCACACAACATCACAATCTCCTCCAAACTCCGCAAGAGGTAAAGAAGAAAAAGAGATAAGATGTTACCGGGAGTCTTGAAAGCTTTCCAAAGCCATCGGTAGTTTAAGCAACCTATAAGGAAAAAGGGAGGCAAAACACGCACAACACAACAAATACACGATACAACGACATAAAAGGAAAACACACAAAAGGAAAATCTTTTTGATTTTTGTGAAAAAATTTCAAATTTTTATGGATTTTAAAGATTTTTTTCAAAAACTAATAAAATAAAACTAACTACGCTAGAATATCGCTCCCCCACACTTAAACCGAGCAATGTCCTCATATGATCAATCGTAGTGTGCGGAGAGACAAAAGAAAAAGAAAAGAAACTACGAAAATAAAGCTATAAATCAAAAATAAGGGTGAAGAAAATGGTAGAAGATGTCCGGCCGGGGTGTAGTCAAGTCACCATGGGCCGAGACAAGAAAAAGATATGGATGGGGGAAGAAAAATAAAAAGAAGGAAATAAAAAGGAATGGGAGGGGAGGGCTAGGTGTAATCAAGTCACCTAGCCCGGATTCTGCCTAAATCCGACTAAATCCTCAAAAAGAAAGAGTGAAAAACTTGTAAATTTTGGATTTTGAAAATGACTCTCGATGTAGTCACGTCATCGAGAGTCGGGAGCAATAACTACCAAGGCCCCGAGGGCCGCCATGACACATAAGTATATAAGGGGAAGGGAATAAACAAATGAAGACAAGCTATAAAAATGGAAAAGAGAGGATACTTGCCGTACCGAACGGTTAGCAACTCATTCGCTCCATCGTCTCATAAGTGAGAATAGGCACGTAGCTTTGTCCTTGTCGTCATTATCCCTCTCTAATCGCGATCCGGTTCCATGGTTGGGGTAGAAAGGTATAGTGAGGGGGTTTTTGATGTGAAAGTCGGTTTAAAGTGAAGAGAAAGTGAGGTGAAAACGTGTATGTGAGGTGTAAGGGTCATACAATGAGAGTAAGGACATGTAGGGAGGTTGGGAGGGGGTATAAAGTGGTTGGGTGGTCTCAAACAACGAAGAAAAGAGCTAAAGGAGGACAAGGGGTCCATCCCGGTCGAGATGGGTGGTCCCGATCGGGATGACTGTCTCGTCCCGATCGGGAAGACCTCGTCCCGGTCGGGAAGACCTCGTCCCGGTCGGGATGAGCTGTCAGTGAACCCATCTTTTGTGCACCTCATCCCGGACGGGATGGCATCCTTCCCGGTCGGGATGGGCCTTCCATCCCGGACGGGATGACCTCTTCTAGGCCGGGAAGAGTCTCCAAACCCTCTATAGCGCCCAAAAGCTCGTTCCAAGCTTAAAAAACCGACTTCCCTTCACACAATCCAAGCTCAAACAATGACCACTCTTCCCTAGGAATCACTTCCACTTCACACCTATCACAATAAACTCAAATAACACATCAAATTCCCTCCCTCACAACGCTCATCAATCATCCATAAAATCAAGAAATTCACAAAACCAATCAAACTATAAGAGAAAGAGATATATACAAAGAGACGGTTCTTGTGGAACTCCGTCAAACCAAGGTGGTACATTCTTCATTCTTTTTCAACAACCAAAATTAGTTCCATCTCCATCAAGGGCACGAAGAAACAAGTCGAAGGCCCTAGCAAAGTCTTCAATCAAGCTCGAGATATAACCGACCACATACCAAGGCTCTTCATGGCCTTGCCTCGACGTTCCCGGGGCATTCCGATCTTCCAAGTTCAACGACTTGAACTTGTACTTTTGGTCTTTGGGGATATACCCAAACATCCACCGGTCTTCATGTGGCCCCAAGGGAGGCTCATCCTTCTCCTTGCTTTTCAACTTGTCATCAAGCCCATGATATGGGCACTCATCTTCCTCCAAATCGGAGTCATCATCCTCAAGTACATAAGAGTTCTTGTTCAAGCTTTGTCCCGACTCTCCCTCTAGATCGATGTCTTTAGTGGCTTGGATCATGTTGCAAGACTCATCATTAGTAGGCGAAGTGTTACCTTGAAGGTCAAACACTAACTTCTCTTTGCCTAACTCGAATGTGATCCTACCATTCTTCACATCAATCATAGCACCGGCGGTGTGTAGAAATGGGCGCCCAAGAATAATGGGAGTGATAGCATCTTCCCGCATATCGAGCACGATGAAGTCAACCGGAATGAAGAACTTACCGATTCTCACCGGCACATTCTCTAGCATCCCTAATGGTCGGTTGAATGAACTATCGGCCATTTGGAGCGTGATAGAGGTACTTTTAAGCTCCTTCATCCCAAGTCGGCAACAAATAGAATAAGGGATGATGCTCACACTCGCACCCAAATCGCATAATGCTCTTTCGATCTTGTAGTGCCCTATGGTGCAAGGGATCGAAAATCTACCAGGATCCTTCAACTTTGGAAGCGTAGAACCTTGAATGAGCTCGCTCACCACTCTTGTGAACGCAATGGTCTCTTCCTTGTCGACGGAACTCTTCCTAGCCAATATTTCTCTCATAAATTTTCCATATGCCGGGATTTGGGTAAGTAGCTCGGTAAATGGGACACTCACATCCAACTTCTTCACAATACTAAGGAACTTGTCATATTGAGAGTCTACCTTGGTCTTCATTTGCCTTGATGGGAAAGGCAACTTGATTTGGTATTTATTTTGCTCAACCGGGGTGGGCTCTTCAAATGACACTTTCCTTTTTCCCTTGTCTTTTGCTTGAAGTGGGGGAAGCTTGTCTTGTTGGGGTTTCTCAACCTCCCATAAGACTTGCTCCTCTATTGGATTATCAAGGCTTGAGCTTTCTTGCATTGGAGATGCCATTTTCTTTGTCGGTTCTTGCATTGGCTCTTGCTCACTAGGGAATGGAGGGGATTCATAAGATGTACCTCTCCTTGTGGTGATGGCATTGACATGCTCAAAAGTCGGAGTTACACCTTGAGGAGGTAATTGCCCTCTTTGTCTTGAGGAACTTCCCGATGCAAGTTGTGCTACTTGATTCTCAATCATCTTCATGTGAGTTTTCATTTCCTTGTTATCCATTAAAATTTGAGCAATGGCTCCTTGTTGTGACATTTGTGTATCCAATTGCCTCTTTTGCATTTCTGGAGTATTCCTTTGGATATCCACCATTTGCTTTTGTATGTCGAAATCCCGTGGTGGGGACGATGGATTATGCGGAGTATCGGTGAGGGCTAATGGAGTACCGTAGTCATGAATAGGAGACCGGCTCCTAGGCTTGCTTTGTTGTTGATTGCCTTGAGTTGCTTGATGTTGACGGTTCCCTTGGAACCCATGAGAATTGCCTTGATTAAGGCCTTGATTGTCGCCATGGTTGTGGTTTTGATAGCCTTGGTTGAAGTTCCCTTGTTGGAACCCTTGATTGTTGTTGAATGAACCTTGGTTACTTTGCTTGAAGTTGTTGAAAGGCCTTGAGTTGCCTTGGTAACCTTGGTTGTTGTCCCTTAAGGGAGGTGGAACATAGGGACGATGTTGTTGTTGATGTTGAAAGGCTTGTTGTTGAGGGACTTGATTGGAAGCTTGGTATTGATTGGAGTAAGAGGCACCTTGCTTGAACGCTTGAAAAGCATTCACTTGTTCAATACTTCCTCTACAATTCATAGGGTCATGACCAACGATTCCACAAGTATCACACATCCCATAATAAGGCAAAGGAGGTGCAAATCCCAAAGCATTAACTTCATGAATTGAGGCTTGGTTGGAGGAACCAATGCTTTGAACTTGAGTGAGGTGGCCTTGGAGCTTCTTGTCAATGGTCTCCATATGTGTCTTCAATTGGGCTCCAAGGTCAATGCTTAATTGAGTTATAGCATCAACCTCGTGCCTACCTCCTCGATTTGCCTTCCTAGGCCTAGAATATTGCGAATTATGCACCGCCATCTCTTCGATTATCGCCCATGTTTGGTCATCATCGACCTCGGTGAACTTACCATTGGAGCCCATGTTAAGTATAGTTCTTGAGTCCTCATAAAGACCGTTCCAAAATTGTTGGACCAAGAACCATTGTGAAAGTCCATGATGGGGGCACGATCTAACCAAAGACTTAAACCGCTCCCAAGCTTCATATAGGCTCTCTTCATCCCGTTGTTGGAAACCGGTGATGGAGGCTCTAAGCAAATTAGTCTTCTCCGGAGGGTAGAAAGTTTGGTAAAACGCCAATGCAAGCTTTTTCCAAGTGTCGATGCCCATGGTTGCCCTATCGAGACCTTTAATCCATTGCTTCGCTTTTCCAATAAGAGAAAACGGGAAGAGTACCCAACGAATTTGATCTTGAGTAACCCCGGGTTGAGATATAGCGTCACAATAATCGGAGAAGGTCTCCATATGTTGGTGCGGGTCTTCGGTGGGCAAACCACTAAATTGATTCATTTCCACAAGTTGTATGAAGTGAGTCTTGGCCGTAAAATTTCCGGCATAAGCGGCCGGTAGAGCATTGGGTCCCGGCAAGACGTCTTCTGTGAATGTAGAGTGAGAGGAAAATTTCGGCATTATTGGATGTAAGGGAGAAGATGGTGTAGACGGAGTTGAAGTAGATGTAGAAGGGGAACTAGGACTAGAATCTCCAAAGGGATTGGTGAAATTCCCTTCGGCCGTCTCTCGAGATGCTTCCTCAATATCGCTTCCTTGAGCTTGCTCTTGATGGGTATTGCTTGCACTTGGTTGAGAGATCCTAACCCGGTTAATCGTCCATTGGCGAAAAGCTCGAAAAAGCCTTTCCGGCTCTGGATTAAAGAGAAAGGATTCGCCTCCCCGCCTAGGCATACACTACACACTAGAACAAACGTGAGAACACCTAGTGCTTTATGGGCACTAGGTAACGACAATAAACAAGCACAACTAGAGACAAAAAGAAAAGAAGGCTAAGAAATCAAGAAAAACTAGAGAATATGCACAAGAGAAGGTGGAAGGGCACGAAGAAGGGTAACTAAGTCTAGAAATAAGCAAACAAAGTCTAAACAATGCACCGTCCCTGGCAACGGTGCCAAATTGATGGTGGGGATTTGTCGTGGATCCCACCGCCAAATAAATAACCAACTAGCACCTAACGGTAGTTAGGGTAAGTCGGGTCGTGTCCACAGAGACGGTGTTGCAAGGGTTGGACTAGGTTGGCCTAAAACGAGACTATGCTACCAAACAAACACAAAGAGTTACTACTTGGTGAATTATGATGAGAGGAGAAGAAGAAAGTAGACTAATAATGAACTAGACAATAACAAGGCTAAATGAAATAACTAAACACAAACTAAAGAATGAACTAAGGAAATGATGACTAACTAATAAGATGAATCAAATATGAAGAAAGAGTGGGTTAGGTCGGGTTCATAAGTGTAGTAGGGTGACTTGGGTAATCAAGAGTATAGATGCCTCCTAATTGCTAGATTCGGTCCGGACGGTCGCAACTTAAACCGATGTCGATGACTATTCTCGACATGTCCACACACAAAACAAACAATGAGTAGAAGAAGACCAGCATGAGAAGCATGGCCACTACAACTCAAACAAGCAATTCAACAAACACATGGTGTGCCAAGTATGTGACTAACAACAAAGATTCACCCTTTACCCCTAATCAAACCCAAATCACCCATATCCTACCCTTAATCCTCCTACTAACCCACAAGTAAACTACTCACTCATAATCAAACTAACTACAACAATAAAAAGAGAAAACAACACCATAACCCTAACATTCATCATCAAGAAACAATATGAACAATAACAATCAACACTAAGTAAAGATTCAAACTTGAATTAATAACAAGAACAAGAGAAAGGAGGATTATACCAACAATAGGATGAAGAAAAGATGCAATCTTGTATAAATAATAAACCCCAAAATAATCCCAAGGTTGTCAAGCTTGGAGAAATCTTCAAGTATCTTCTTAATACAAGAACTAATTAACTAAGATTAACTAGAATTAACTAAACATTAAAGAGAGATTTTTGCTAATGTGAGGAACTAAATCTAGGGTTTATAACTTGTAGAGAGGCTTAAGAGAGTCTAAACTAAGGTAGGATACATAAACAATACAAGAGGGAAGTATTTATAGGGGTACAAGAATGAAGGAGGGAGGAAAAAGAAAGTTCGGCTACAGCTCGCCGGTCCCGACCGGGACGGGATCATCCCAACCGGGACGGCCGGTGGTCCCGACCGGGATGGGTTGTTCCCGACAGGGACGGCCTGGCAGTGGCTCCTCTAAAAGCGCACTTCATCCCCGACGGGATGAGGTGCATACCCGTCGGGGATGAGTCTTGTAGGCCTCCAATATGATTCTTTTGGTTCCTCCTTGCTTCACATGAACTTCTCATCGATTCTCGGGACTTGGGATCGGGTCTCGGAGGCTCGGGATTGGGTCCCAAGGTCTCAGGGTCGAATCCAAGGCATCGAGTGATCGTTCCTCCGCTTCGTTGGCTCCGAAAAGTGTATGTATGGAGTCGGAATCACTCCAACTCCTCATGAATGGTCTCGGGAACCTGAAACGAGCTAGAGGAAGCATAAGTAGCCCATGAATCGCTCCCAAGGAGCGATTCCAGAAGGAAAATGGGACCAAAATACTACGAAATAGGCACTACAAACTACACTTATCACGTAGTGCCCCATAGTATGCATCGGGAAAAACAACAGTTCGGCGTTCAAGTCGTATGTCCCGGCGCAGTCTTGTATGAATCTGTCCCATGCTTCGTACAGACCGTCAGTGTCTTCGTCTGCAGGGGTACTTGAGTCGGGTCGTTCCAGTATACGGGTCAGTGAGTCCTAACGGATGGCGAATATTAGTTGTCATCAGTGACAGGATGCGAGAACGAAATATATCTGCACATCGCAAAGTGTGTGATTGTACAGACTAAAGTGTGTGATTGTACAGGCTAAGCCGCGTGACGTTGCAGCGTGCAGAGTGTGACTATACATGATAGTATGATTGTAAATTCTAGGATGTCTGACTATATAATGTGCGTGGCTGTACAACTTATATCACGTGATTATGCACCTCAACAAGAGTGACTCTGCAAAGTGATGTCTGACTATTAATGTGAATGAGGGTCATTTGTACTATTTAATGCCTGACTATGCAACTTATAGCACGTGATAGTACAGACTAAGCTGCGTGACTTTGCAGCGTGCAGAGTGTGAATATACATGACAGTGTGATTGTGCACCTCAACAAGAGTGATTGTACACATCAATATGTGTGACTGTGCAACGTATATCACGTGAGTGTACACCTCAATATGTGTGACTATGCAACTCATAGCATGTGATTGTACACATCAACATGTGTGACTGTGCTAGTGAACTTTGTGATTATTTCTAACTATTACACGGACTTTACATCTTTTCAGTTAATATGATTGGGGATCATTTGTACTATTTAATGTGATAGGTAGGAGGTTATGGGGGCATACCATGTGTTGAATTCCGAACCACGCCATCGTTGGGTCAGTGGGGGAGGATAACCCACGCCGGTTGTCGTCTTATTCGCACCAGTTCATTAGGTGCGACCAACACTCCAGCACAGCGGCGCTCATGCCACCGACGGAGAAGAGCATTTGGATGTCACGCCTCGCTCTCCAGCTGCGCACGAGGGCCATAGGACCCAAATCGTTCACTACGGATTTGTCGACACCGGTTAGTAGGTGTAATATGAAACACGCATCAGGAACAAAAGACGGTTACTTACTTTTCGTCGTACCCATTATCGTCGAGGAAGCAGTAGTCGGCGGTGTGTTTTTGCAGGATGAGCATCCCACTCGTCAGCGGTCGGTGCATGCGAAACAAGACCGACATGACAATGGCGTCCGGGTCAGGTTCACCTTGGTTCAAGGAGCAACCCAACCCATCTCCACGGCCCCGTATCCGAGACTTAATCGCCGACTGTTTTTCTTCTAGGACTGATCTGGGGGTGGGTCCAGGTGTTTTCGGTGATTTTCTCTGACACTTCTTGGTGGTTGCCTTCACAGGAGTGGTTTCAAACGTACGGGCAGATTCCAACGATTCCTTGTATGTTCCGAATTCAATCACTTTCTGCAAAACTACGTTCCTTATCTTGTTCGCGTCGCTCAGTATAAAGATCGTCGTGATCTCCGCCCTGCACATATTCATGGCCGCCATTGTCCCCAAGGAGCAGTTGAACGGGGACCCGGTGTACAGCATCATGTGCATCATCAGGTACACTCCACAGTCATTGGCGGAGTACCCCACTCCCTGCCATGATAAGGGAACGTTTACCAATTTAAAGGCACGGACCTTCTCACCTTTCTCCACCCCTCGTTGTACCATGAACTCCCCCATCTTATCAGCCTGCAAAACAAGTTCAAACAGGATTAGTTGTTGAACACATTCGCGGTCACATAATTGATTCAATATTAAATTACTAGGGCCTGACCGTTGTCCGAGCAATGCCATAGTAAGGCAACTTTGTAAAATCTTTATCGTACAACTGGTTGTCGAGGTACTCTATTTGCTCAGAATTGAAGTTGATGCAGGCGCAACAGTAGTGACCCTCGTCACCCGTCAAGATCGGGACGAACACCAACAAACAATGCGTCAGGATTATGGGCTGATAACAACTACGAATAGACAGTATGTCCAGGATAATACCATGTCCGAGTCGAAAGCGAAGTCGGAGAAACTTTTTTTGTATCCACTCGCCTCACACGTAAAATATTTCTTTGTCATATTTATTGCCCTTGCCCTCCTTCCTTCCACAATGCCAACACTGGGGCCTGCTCACATGCATTGATGGTAATATATGTAGTCAGTGTTTTTTGAAATGAGTGTGACTATACAGCATAAAATGTGTGACTATACAGCTTGTAGCGTGTGACTGTGCAGTTTATAGTGGTGACTGGACAACACAATGTGTGTGACTATACAGGTAACAGTGTGTGACTATACAGCCAATTGTCTGTGATTATAGACCTAATTTGGGGGTTGAACGTACCGTATGTCCAAGAGAGAAGTAACATCTACTGGTTACTCTTGAGCCTTTTTTGTCGTACACCAGCTGATTCAGCAGCCTACACCAGCAGTCAATGACGTTATTCATCACCTCCAGGCCAGGCTCGAGCGTCTGCATGTCGGCCCTCGCGATACAGTCGTAAGCTGTGAACTCGACCAATATTTCGCAGCAGAACAAACGAAGTCCCGATTAGCACATGCATTTTTAAAAACAACATGAGCAGGACAATAAGTACGTACCCTGACAGACGTGGCGTTGCCCGGTCGAACACGTAGTCGATTACATCTTTCCGTACGCTGAGGATATCCCAGAAGATGACGATATTGGAGCACATGAATCCAGAGATTACAAGCTGCCTCCTCTTTACTCTTCCACAGTCCAACGTGCAGCCCAAATTGTCCGGAATCGTGTACATGCACTCAAATGCCACGTCAGAGTGGAAAATGTACCGATGATGTTTAGCCTCCGGGTGCATCCTGGTCACTGAATCATCCCCTTTCTGCTGAGTATCGGTCGTGACGATTTCTACCGGCGTGGGCGTGGTGGCAACAGCGTCCGCTACAGCTCAGCCTGCTTTGTGCAGTTCCCTCTCAAGACTAGAACTGACTGTCGCATCGGGTGGAGCCGGTGTTACATCTAAAGTCGACCGTGCGTCAGTTGTCCCTCATCCTGCTTGTCGTAGAGCCACCACTACGGTCGGGCTCATGCCGACCGAACCCTGCACATCGGAGTCTTGGTTGATTTCTACAACGACATCATTCTCTTCAACTTCCCCCTCATAGAAACCTGGTGTCACGATGCCACCATCAAAAGTGCCCTCATCATCGCCACCCTCTGTTCCATCACCATCTCCCACGTAGAAACCTGAT
Source organism: Agrostemma githago (assembly GCA_958450325.1). Taxonomy (NCBI): domain Eukaryota; kingdom Viridiplantae; phylum Streptophyta; class Magnoliopsida; order Caryophyllales; family Caryophyllaceae; genus Agrostemma; species Agrostemma githago. Next base: position 70,228,254 of record OY288247.1, on the reverse strand, counting down.
TTCTCAATATCTTCTTCCGCGTATCCAGAATCATGCATGTCTTGCATAATTTGGCGTACCAAACCGCAGGCTTCAGCATCGCGCTGCTCCTCGCCTTCAACGACGGGGGCGTTCTGGGTAGTCTGCTTCAACTGGCCGGCCAACGAAACAACTTCTTCGATATACCGGAGGACAAATGGATCTTCCCAGAATTGTTGGGAGGACGGGTCCTGACTTGGAACTGCATTGTTCCTCGTCGATATTTCTCTTACTTTGGAGGCAGCCTGCTCACAGAAACCGCAAAAGGCTAGCGCACACCTTCAGAATTCCATGAAAAACCGTCAGTCGTCCTATAATTCAGTTGAAGTCAAATCATTAGTGCGAAGCTCAGTGGTGTTGAGGCTGGCAGCGTGAGTATGACTAAGCATCTAAGTGTGTGACTGTAAGGAATAACTGCGTGACTGTAAGGAATAAAGTGTGTGACTATACAGTTTATAGTGTGTGACTGTGCAGGTTATAGTACTGACTGGACAACATAATGCGTGTGTCTATACAAGTAATAGTGTGTGACTATACAGCTAATAGTATGTGACTATACATCAGGATGAGTGTGATCATAACGACCGTGACTACTGAATCTCAACTGTATTATAAACACAGTTTTATGAATCGTATATGCTTTTAAAACATAGGTAAGGCTTTCAGATTAAATCGTTTCACGAACAATTAATTGATGATCTATAGAGTGGCTGGGAGATCACTTACGTCAACCGCGTTGTCTTCCGATTGATCGCCTCTCTCCACCCCTGTCGTTATTCTTTTGGGACTAGAGTGCTGGTTGTCAGAGGGCATCGTTATAGCGGGGGTGCCCTCGCTGTTTGTTTTCCCACATGTACGTGGGTACGACACCTTCGAACGCAGCTGCTTTTCCAGGGATCCCGTCTCCTGTTCCCCAGCAAGACGATCGCTTATTCTCCGTGCATCCCAATGTGCGATAAATGGTATATCGCATCTGCAAGTCTCGCTACGGAAATCGTAGCGCTGAAAGTACGCAATCATTAGAATGGGGATGCACCCCCGGAGGTAGTTGACGACTTTGTTGGGGTCACGCGTCCCCTTACCCGCCCGCACCAGATCCTGCAAGACAAAGCTACTCCAGTCCTGCTCCCGAATCAAGTCCACGTCATCTACTGCGGCCAGCAGGCTCAGGTCCAGTAAGTTGTTCGTAGTAGGCGCGAGGAATGATGACAACGCGAACAACACGAACCTGCGGACAAAGTCGTCGTCAGCAGCCTTGGTTGCCATTATCTTTTTGTGCACCCTCCCTAATGATATTGGCCCGCTGCTGTCAACCACATCGAACCCCTTCCTCCAGGTACTCTTTAACCTGATCACGTCAGGTGAGTCTGCCTCTTTCTTATTTTGTGTTGGAATTATTTTCACCGGATGAGGGCCTAAAGGTAGCTGGAGGCAATCGTGGACGTCGTACTTTGACATCATGAATGCATCCTGGCGTGAGGCACGGAATATATGGGACCCGTCAGAAAATGCACGTAGGAACATAAGCGCATGGTCAGTGGGGACCGATTCGATCCTCAGCTCCAAGAGCCCGCCGAAGCCAACAGCACGCACCCTCTCTTTCTGATCATTCGATAATTGCGCAATTAGCTGGTGCAACCGCTTGGGCCTACAGTGAATATCTGGCTGACCTCCAGATCGTCGGTCCCCTTCCCTCTCCCCCTGAGACACGCGCCCGACAGTGGGGTCGTCCGGTATATCAGATGTGACCCTCCTCTTTTTTTTGGCCTGATTTCCTCAACATTTTATGTCTCACCCACATCCAAATCGGCGACCGGTGTATCAAAAGTCACCCTCTGTTTTTTCTTTCGTCTGCCTTTGTCATCAACATTTGTCCCCCCCACATCCGTCTCGGCAACGATGTGGTCCCCCTATGTATCTTCAACAATCTTCTTCTTCTTCTTCTTACCCAATTTTTGGTCCACAACCACTCTATCATCAATTACATGTTCGCGGACTGATGTCTCTGCCACGACCTTCTTCTTCGCACCAGACTTTCTGCTGCAATAACAACATACGGCTTCAACAGTGTGACTCTACAGTAAAATGACAGTGACTCTGCAACATAACGAATCTGACTATACAGCCTCAAACGGGTGACTATACAACCAACACTGCATGACTACACAATATAAAGCGTGTGACTTTGCATCATAACTAGTGCGACTGTGTAGCTTTAAAGGTGTGATTGTACATCATTCTGTGACTTCACAACAAAATATAATGAGTGCGAATATGTATCTTCAAACGGGTGACTGTATAACCAACTCTGTACGACTGTATAAACAACTCTGTATGACTACTCAAATGTTAAATTTTTATCTTCCCAATGACGATTATGGGAACTCGATTGCACATGCATACTTACAATGACGATTATGGGAACTTCAACAAAGAAAAAAAAACTTCATCTTTGACTCTATAACTACAACCACTGTACAACTACAACAACTTCAACTCAAAATTAGGGTTATCGGGTTGGAAAAACGCTCTTTTACCACTTTTTATGGTTCATGCATGACCGGAGTTCATGAAAAAGGGATACAAAAGCATCATTCAAAAGAAATTCAAAAGGGTTGAACAAAAAGAAAAGACGGAGGTCGAAAATGGATCATTCAACATACCTTTGTAGCACCACCGAAATTTTAGGCATTATCGGAGATGGAGACGCTGCGGAGATGGAGATGGAGATGGGTTTTTTTTAGAGAGAGGAAGAGAGTGGTGAATGATTGGCCGGTGAAATGAATTCAAAAGGGGTGAATGAGGAAGTGTAAAGGGTTTGGGCGGGAGTTTAGAGAGGAGGGGACTGATTAGTGATGGGGGTAGGTTGAGGAGGCTATTTATTAGTGATGGATTTGATGGCTGATGGCTGTCCGCATCTTGTCAGTCCTTTTTCTTCCTTTTTTTTTTTTTATAATAGAACCCCCATCCATCCACCGTCCATATTAAGGTTAATGGATGGAGGGGATCAACACTAAGCAACTCTTGGAAAGTTGCTAACTTCCTTGATCCTCTCTCTCTCTCTCTCTCTCTCTATATATATATATATATATAGAGAGAGAGAGAGAGAGAGGAGTTCTAATAAGGGCATGGGTCAGTTTAAGGGCATAAGTCCAAATCCTTACCATTGGATTAATTTAGATGGATAGCGGAGATTGAGTTTAGAAACTAATAGCAATTAATAGTAGTGACTCTAATGCTGCCAATAAATATTATGTCTCTTCCCAACTTCCAACATTTTTCATTCAATTATTCAATCTTATTATTTTTTTCTACATGTCACTATTCACTTGTTAATTTTAATTTATTCAAATATTTTTCAGTAAATTCTATTTCAGATATTGTATACGAAATTTAAATCATTCTTTAAATAAAAGCGTCTTCATCAATAGTTCCGCAAAACTTAATTATGAATGATAGCATCTTCTTAAAATATTGAATACGAAGTTTTTTCTGACAAAATATCCATCTGTACGCTTGAAACTTTAATTCAATTACTACACAACTTCAACTCTCACTTTTTGAAATTTTAGAACTCGTCTCCCACATACTTTTTGTTATAACGGAAGAGAAAGACAAACAATTAAGAACGTAAAATCGAGAGACAGACAGATTTACGTGGTTCACTAACAACCAGTTAGCTACGTCCACGGGCAAAAGGAGGGGATAGTTTTATTAACTTTGAGGAGAGGTTACAGATTTCACACTGATATCATAATTTCTAGGGTAGAGGTACGAGAGTTTATATACTACTCTCAACCTAAACAGAAACCCTAAACAAATTAGGATACCCTATACAATAGGAAATCCTAGGTCAGATACTCAGATATTGATTAGGAAACTCTAATCAATCAGATATTAATTAGGAAACTTTCCTAATTAAACAGATTCAGGTCAGAAACCAATTCGAGATCCGAAAAGACAATTGCTAGGCACTTATTTCCTAACACTTTTATCTTTAGCTCATAACGTCGAATACTATAGTATTTATAATTTCAACAAATTCACTTTATAACTTCAACTCATTCACTTTAGAACTTCAGATCACAACAATTACAACTTTATATATAACTGATGGAAAGTTGAACATTATTTCTCTGTAAAAACATACAACGACACGCTTGGAACTTTAATTCAAATTCTTTACAACTCCAACTCTCAATTTATGAAACTTCAACTCTAAGCTTTTGAGACTTTAAAACACGTATACTTGCATCTTCAGTGCATGACTTTCAATATTTAAATAACTGTTTGTTTGAAACTTTAATTCAGCTGCAATGCAACTTCAGTACATTACATGTACAACATCATAGTTAACTGGTGTACATTCAAAACAATCTACCACACGCTTAAATGGTAAAAGGTTCATTTCTCTTCTTCTCATATTTTCAATTGTATGTTTGAAACTTCAATTCCAAGACCGTAAAACTTCAACTCTCATCTTCTGAAACTTCAGTATACGTGTCCCATATATTTTTCATCTTCAGTACATTCAAGAATATGAACATCATGCTGACTGAGCTGCACATCGTTGAGCTGCGAATTTGTTCATGTAATGTCCATTGTATGTCACTTTTCATGTTACCTGTTCATCAATTCAATTCCAAATCATCGTAATTACGATCAAATTCATCAATTCAACCAGATTTTTGATATGAAATCATCAACCAAATCAAATTCAACCAGTTTTTAATTTTCATATGAAATCAGACAAATCGATCGCTTACGATCAAATTCAACCAGTTGTTTTGATATGAAATCGTCAAATCAAATCAATTGCTTACGGTTAAATTCAACCAGTTTATTGATATGAAATCAAACAAATCGATCACTTACGATCAAATTCAACCAATTTTTTTTATATGAAATCATCAGACAAATCAATTCAATTGATTACGATCAAATTCAAATATGAAACAAAACCCACAACAATACACACAAAAACCCCTAATTTTTTTAATATCAAACGAAATCAGCCTAACAGTATTTTAATCTGATTTTAAACGAACTTCGATTCTAAACCTAAAAAACCCCTGATTTTTATGATTTATAAGGAATTTCGATTCTAAACCTAAAACCTCTAATTTTTTGATTTTAAACTAACTTCAATTGCAAACATAAAAAACCCTAACTTTTTTTTTATTGTAAACATAAAAAACCATAATCTCAGTATGAAATTAACAGTAAGATTTCAAATTAGGGTTACTCGAATTTCAGATTAGGGATTACTGGTCTCAATATGCAAAATTAACAGTAAGATTTACCTGAAATGAAGAAGTGTAATGGAGATGAAGAACTGGAGGTGCTTCGACGGAGATTGAAGGGAAAACAGAGGGCGGAGATTGAAGAGCAGTAGTAATGGAGACTGAGATTGAAGAGGAGTTTGGTGGAGTAGTAATGAAATCGTGGAGATGGGTTGGAGAGAGAGCAGAGTAATCAATTGTGGTGGGAAAAAGAGGTATGCATGGAAAACGTAAACATTGCTTTTGTTTTTATTTTTAAATAATTATATATATCACTCAATCTCAGCCATCCATCTCTATTTAATCTGATGGCTGAGATTGGAACTTATGCCCTTACCTATGTAATATGCCCTTATTTGATCTCTTCTCTCTTTTTCTCTCTCTCTCTCTCTCTCTCTCTCTCTCTCTATATATATATATATATATATATATATAAGTTCACTATGTGTCAGTAAGTCTATATTAAAGTTACAGATGACATACGATAAAGTTGCATTCGTTCAAAATTGATATTTAACTATAACATTCAGCACTTTTATCACTTCGAGTGATAAAGTGCAAATTTATCACTCATATATATATATATATATATATATATATATATATATATATATATATATATATATATATATATATATATATATATATATATATATAGTAAGGCTCATATGAGTCCTTTACTCTATATGAGTCCGTAAGTCCTCATCCCATCCATTGAATGGGATGAGGATGGATGGACAAGATGCATCCATTAAAAAAAAAAGGAAGATTTACGTTCCTAAAATAGCTCCCAAGAATTTAGGAAACAATAACTCCCTTGATCACGTTCATTCATCATTCATCATTCATCACGTTCGTTCATTCATTCAAACGTGAGAAAAAAAACCCTTTCTTCATCACGTTCATTCATTCAATCAATTCTGTGCTCGAAATCCCGTTACAATGGATTCAATGACCGCGTCATCTTCTTCAACTGTTGATAAGCTATTGATCGAGTATAACAATGGTGAGTTTCAATATTTCTTTCACGTCAATTTTCATTGTTGTTATTGCTTTCATTGTTGCGTTACTTTTTAACGTCAATTTTAATGTTGATATTGCTTTCATTGTTATTTCATTCATCATAGTCAATGGTTAGTTACTCTCTCGATCTGTATAGATTCCAGGGTTTTATGTTTCTTATTTAGGTTTTCCATGAAATACACTGATACTATTGCATTGTTTTATATTAATGCAGAAACGTCATTGAAGTAGCATACCTTCTGAGTTACAGTAACACTTAATTGCAATTACAGTAACACACTGAACGTTTAGAAAAAGAGTTTTGATGATGATATTAAAAGTAACGTAGTGTACTAGTTAGAGTAACACAACTTATGAATTGATATTAACACATTTGTTGCATGGGTGTAACGTTGTTTACTTTTGTGCAGGTGGTATTAACAAAGAAGCGAACGCACAAGACAGTAGTGGAAAAGGTGGAATTTACTCATTTGATTAATCATGGATTAATAACAGTGGTTCATTGCTCTCGTTTTAGTATAGATCCCAGATTTAACGTATGCTTTACTGATATTATTGTTTTGTTTTATGTTGAAGTAGACACAGCGTTGAAGTAACATACGTTATGAATTACAGTAACACCAAATTTTAATTAGAGTAACACAAAACGAGTATATTTTGTAACGAGTTTTAAGTTTTTGCAGGTAGCATTTGCCAAGAACCGAATGCACAGGAATGGTGAGTTTTTTTCGTCATCACGTTCCGTCATTCATTCATTCAAATCTGAGTTCGAAATCCCGTTACCATGGATTCAATGAGCGCGACATCTTCATCAACTGTTGATAAGCAATTAATCGAGTATAACAATGGTGAGTTTTGATATTTTTTCACGTTTTGCTTCAATTTTTATTCATGGATACGTCGTGCATCAATTTGCGTTCTTCTTTTCGTCAATTTTCATGTTGATATTGCTTTCATTGTCATTTCATTCATCATAGATTCATATCAATGATTAATTGTTATAGATTCCAGAGTTTTATGTTTGTTATTTAGGTTTTCCATGATATACACTGATACTATAGATCCCAGATTTAACGTAAGCTTCACTGATATTATTGTTTTGTTTTCTGTTGAAGCAGACACGACATTGAAGCTTCACTGATACGGACTTCTAAGGGCAGAAGTCAAGGCAAATGTGGAAAGCTTGTGAGGATTAATTCGGGAGTTCAGGTTTCAGAGACAGCCGGTTTCTGGGGGGGATATTGGCAAAACACAGAAACTAGATTTTGTACACATTTTTTTACACATAGCACTGTGCTACGTTGCAATTAACTATATATTTATTTAATACATGTGTATTTGGTTAGAGTAACATCTCATGTCTATTGGAGTAACACCATTCGTTAGTTACAGTAACAGACATAATGCATGAAAGTAACTGAGGACAGCAACGTTGTTTAAACAATTCATGACCAAAGTAACTGAGGATAACTTGGATTAGAACCATTCATTACCAAAGTAACAACATTCGTTTTTTTAAGAACCATATATAATGCGTCAGAGTAATTGATGATAATACCATTGTTTAACCATGAGACAAAAAATAACACCATTAATCACTTAGAGTAACATCATTTGTTCATTAAAGTAACAGTTATAATTCATCAATGTAACACAATGATTATGAGACCACATTTGTATATTGCGTAAACTTCATTCATTCTCATAGTAACACCGGTCGTTAATTAGAGTGACAGGAACAATTAGTCAGGGTAACAGAGTTTAACAGCTTTGTTCCATTGGTGATAATCAAAATACTAATGTACATAACAAGTTTCGAAAACGATACAAAGCATTATTCGTAATTAGAAAAAGATGACATAATTCGTTAGACACGTTATTTTTTTCGACCCTTTGTTGGCTTGCTCTTTGGACCATCGATGATCTTTTGCCTCGCGTCCACATACTTATCTACATTATCCAACAACCGCGATCGCACCTTAATTTGTCTCCTCCTTTTACCATCTGAAAAGTACAATAATTATGTACAACTATTGTTACAGTTTAATCTGGTATATAAAATCAAAGTACAACTGATACGAGTGAAACAAACACCGTATGTACAGCTGATACGCGTTAAAGTAACACAAAGAAAGTGTTAGAGTAACATAGAGTGCAAATTAGAGTAACACGTCTACACAATTAAATATACCAGATTACTAGCATTCAAAGTAACGCAAAGATGGGATTAAAAATAACACGTCTTGTACATTACAGTAACACATGGTCGTCTTTAAAATAACATCATACATGTGTAACACTAACTGAACAACCCCTTACAGTAACACCTCAAGTTTATTACAGTAACTGAATATGCGCATTAGAGTAACATTTAATATATGTTAGACTAAGTATGAAGAGTAGAAGCATAGTAGAAGCATAGTATGAAGTAGGTGAATTCAATTAAACTCTACAGATGCATACCCAGATACCGCAACAATCTTTAGTGAAACCAATTAATTATAGAGCACAAACGCAGCAAAGTAAATCAATCAATAATTTGCGAGAAAATTAATGAAATCAGATACGAATATAAACTAAACCTAGTTCTTTAGTACAACAATCGAGTATTAGCGAGTTACCTTGTATTATGCCGCCTGAAGATTATCTTTGCTAAAGTTAGAGAGCTGCTTCAATGTAGCCTTGCTTGAGTTGAAGACGAGAGGATGTGCGGGTGTGTTTTGAAAAGAAATGGAAGTCGAGCGATTGTGTTTGGGATGATGAAGGTGAAGGGTTTCAGTTAGGATGTGAATGAAAAAATTGAATGTGAGGAAAAAATTGAATGTGAGAAAGTAACGTGTATCAGTGGTTGGATATAATTAAGGGAGGAGAGAGGATTTGATTTTATTTTTACCAAAATATGTTAGTTATTGCCTTAATTACTAGAATCAATCACCACCATCCATCTCACTCTAGATCAATGGTTGTAGATAGGACTCATGGACTAAAAAAAAGGACTCACTTGATCTTTACTCTCTCTCTCTCTCTCTATATATATATATATATATATATATATATATCTTATATATTAAAGCTGAAGAAAATAAAGCCTCCATATTCACCCACGTAAGCGTCCTATGTGGCTCCATGTTGGCGTCTTATGTGGCAATTTCAAATTTTAAAAAATTGTAACTGCTATGTGACGGTTTGCAATTTTTTTTAAAAAGGATACCATCTACGGTAACTTCCTCCCATTTTAACTTCCCACTACTGCTACATCAAATTAAACCACCTACTGTCATCCCCCCCCCCCATTTCACCAATTTACATCAGAAAAAAAAATGCCTCATGTCATCTCCTCCTTTCTCCCCATCTCACCAATTGGATCTAGAAAACTACCTCCTCATTTCTTAGACAATAAAACCGTCTTCTCTCATCTCCTCTTCCGTGGTATTAACGGGATTGGTTATGTTAACAGTTATGTAATTCAGTCCTTTTTTATTGATTATCGTTTTGCTAACTTTGTTTGATTATCGTTTTTTTTTGCTTCGGTTTTTGTGTGTTTGTGATTTGATTTGTGTGTAGGATTGTTTGATCGGCCAGAAGAGGAACGATATTGGGAATGGTTAAATCAGGATTTCTGTACGAATTTAATTGAATTTTGGGATTTAGGATATATATGTTTCTTAGTTAGGATTGTTTTGATAATCTGAAGATCGATTGAGGTCTGTTGATGTGACTTATTAGATTGTAATCAATTGGCGGGACAAGGGTTTATGATCACATAAATCAGTTTCTATGGTTATGACGGAAGAGATTGTCCTATTTCCTTCATCCTCACAGAAATCAAGCAATGGTTAGTCACTTCCTGTCCATCTTGACAATGTTAAATACTGATTATTTGTAGTTTCATAGAGTTGTCACGGTTTTTGTTTTGTTTTGTTTCCCATAAATGTCTTTGTTTTCCTTGAAGTACATAATTAACAAACTTGATTTGTATCATCTACAGCTATGGGATTTCAATTCCGGTGAAATGAGGGGAGAAGATGAATGCGGGATGGGGAGATTAGAGGGCCCAGATGACAAGGAAAGTACGACCTTAAATACTCGAACTAACATTCCTACAGATATGGGATTTCAATTACCTATGATCCAAATGCTTTGAGGGATCTGTACGACCTTAAATACTCCAACGTTCCTCATGATTTCAGATTTTGTAATGTACGTGCGTCTTACTCATCCAAATCCTTCACTACAACTCTTCTAGCCAATAAATTCATAAGTGACTACTTTCACATTTGTGGCTCACTTATGAATTTCTTGGTTAAAAATGACAACAAACACTCAATGCTTTAGCTTCATGTAGTTCACACATATTTGTTTTCCCTGTTTATAAAATAAATTGAATCCGGCAGCAACATCAGAAAGCAACAATTTGGCATCCAACTATCTAAGGGCTCAATTTATAGTAAGCCTCATGTTCCTCCTGTTGCAAACTTTTCGTTTTCCCATCGTTTATTTATTCTCTCTTTCTTAAAGTTTTCTAAAACTTTTGAATATGATTTTCGTCACTATATATGCTCTTAGTTCTATGTAATATTTTTTCATGATCATACATAATCTTTATATATGCTCTTATTTGGGTCTCCTTTTTACTCCTTAGGATGTTTTATTATGATAATCTTTCGGGTTTGATTTTTAAAGTAAGGGTTCGTCATTGTGGTTAGGTTATTACTATTAAGATTAGTAATTGGTTGCTTTTGTTATATGGTACGTATGTTATTTGGACACGTCATGTTGGCACCTTCTCGCGTGTAGACTGTCAACAAAAAAAGATACTGGGAAACCTCACTGTAGGCCAATTTGTGTTGTTTTTCACAAAAAAATTACTTCGAAATTCGGAAATCATTTGCCTCAATTCAGTTTTCGTGGACTTTTGATGAAAGTCTTATTTTTCTCTTATTTGGTTTTTTAGGACTAGCCCATAAACTTTTGCTAAATGGCTCTTTGGAGGAATGGACATCTGTTTCCAGATCTTTGTTCAGAATGATTATATAATATAGAATTTTTTTGATCAAGCTTTGAACATGTGACCACTAGCGGAATTAGCAATCATAACTATTAGCTGAATGAAAGGTCATCTGAGCCAAATATAGATCATTTCAAAGACATGCGAATGAGAGCATCAAAACGTTGAAGGGTACGGTATTCATATATATGTGGATAAGAATATGCAGGTAATGCGGTGAGAAGACCGGTAAAAACTTTGGTATGACTGTCTTATTGTAGAACGGGATATAAATTCAATGTTTTGGGATGAGCTTGAATCTCAGGGTTTGAAAACTCAATCCCGAACCTTAAAAGTAATTGTATTCTACTGTTTGAGAGTCATGTTATCCAAATCTTTGTTTAATTCCTCCATCTCATTTATATTGTGTCTGTTTGACAGTTGTTTTCTCAAGAGATATATCCAAACGATTATTTTCATATTTCTCCATGGTTTTAAAAACCAGGAAAATAAATGAAATGGAGGACTACGAAACTTTTGCTTGGTTCAAGAGCAGGAAAGTCGGAAAATTCCACCATTACCATTACCAGCAACAACATCAACAATAACAAAAATGGCGTGATTGGAAGAGGCAAAGTGACGTCATTTCACGTAGCTTTCATTTTGAGTCGCTACCTCGCCGACAACGACTTCTCCGAGACTCGCTTTATTTTTCCATCTCCAAATCCTCCCTCAATCAGGTTAACCGCCATCTCCAATCATCGTCATTACTATTATTTACAATAGTGCACCCACAAGCTCATCCAATAGTTCCCATATTAATAATCTAAAAGTCCAATTATTATAGGGGTAGCTTTTTGTTCTAATATAGCAGATTAGCAGTAAACTCATCAATAAAATGGCAACTTTGAGTATGTTTGGTCTTTTAGGAACTACTCCATTGATTGCGCAATTTCGGGATATATTAGGTGATTTTATAGTGGCCTAATTTGATTGAATTTAGGTGGAATCGATTAAATTAGGTACCAAAGAGTTGGATGAGTTTAAGGGAATTATTAGACGAGTATGTTTGGTTGAAGGAAAAAAATGTGCATTGGTACGCTTTCTCGGACAGCTGAGCCAAGAAAGACGGGACCCGAACCAAGTATGCGGGCGGGTGGTAAATAACTACATGAGAATGGTAGGATTCTTACTTGACCAAAGTTACCTTAAAAGACTATTATTAAAGAAGTAATATTGTTGGGACTTGGGAGGTTTAAGTTAGGATTAAGGATATAATTAGTATTAGTTAATAATATAGTCTTCTAATACCACACACTTTGGTTATAGTATTTTAATATATCTTTCTAATAGAAAATAATTTTAGCTATAATTTGATCTTTGACATTTAGGTGCTTTTTTGTTTTTGATTTTGTTTTAGGAAAGATGGAAATGAGGTTGAAGAATTGATTAATTTTGTTTAGGGAAGTGAGGTGAAAGAGGAAGAAGTGATAAAATTATACGGAGTAGTATTATAGTTTGCGTGCTAAACTCCAATAAATTTGATTTTTCGTCATTTGATTATGTAGGGAAGTGAGGTGAAAGAGGAAATGGTAAATGCTTTAACAAATGTTCAATTATGTGTTGTTTTCGTCTGATTGCTCGAAAATCGTCCAACATGTTGTTAATTTGATGAAATTGGTGCCTCAGTTGAGTTCTGGAGCTGTGGATAAGTTATTTATTGGGCGTGAAGAATTTGATGGTATAGAGGGTGGATTGATTGAGGTATATTTTCGACACGGAAGACTTTTGGATTTTCGTGACGTTGCCTGTCTCGCCTTTTGCTTCCTCTTCTCAAACGGAGCGTTTTATTTTTTGCCAACTTTCTTATCCTCTTATGAGTACCTTAGTATCGGACGTATAACTCAATGACTTCCTGCTACTTTGAATGGACTATGTGTTGATGGACTATGTGTCGAGGATGATAAGTAGGATTTTTATGAAAATTATAATGACGGGATATGTATCCAAATTACTTTATGAATTAGCTTTGTGAGAGTAAAAGTAAAAGGCAAATGAGGATCTATTCTTTTAATCACTTAAATAATTGTTGATATATTTCCTCGACGATGTCTTCCTTATGATAAATATATCCGTCTTAATTTTATAACGGACAACTTTTCATGAGGTTCGTTGGAACAATTCAGGTGGCATGTTGTCGGGTCACTTTTGGGTTTGAGTCACTTCGTGGTGTGTCATCAAGGTTGGGTCATTTTTGTGTATGAGTCCTGATGTTTGTTTATTGGTTAAATTTAATTTGCAATGCTCTATGTTTATAGTTAAACTCTATTTTTTTGCAAGATGCTAATAACTACTCCCTCTGATTCACAAAGATCTTCCCCTTTGATTAAAATATACCTCACATATATTAAACAAAGGGGAACATCTTTGTGAATCGGAGGGAGTATTAATGTCATAAAATACTCCGTATGAATTTGTAATTTTGCCACTAAATTGTTAATGTAATAAATTATATTTTTTTATATATGCAAGTGTGTTTCTGAAACAAAAGTCAAAATCTTGCAATGATCGAGAGTTAAAATGAAATTGGGAAATATATATTGTTGCAGTAACTTTATAAATCATTTGAAATATCAACAATTAATCAGTTACGGGGTACTATTTTTTATAATGTTTGGGGTATTAAAATGAACTTTAAGTTCAAATAAAAAAATCATTTCACATCTCCTCAAAATTCATTAGAAAAATCAATACTTTGTGGGCGTTTTTTTATAGTTCAATTTTATAGAATAGCACAATTTTAAGAGGAGACCTATGAGTCCTAAGATCGTTTCACATGAGAATTTGTACAAAATTTGAAGGAACCACCGCGCAATTTGCGCGGGTTTAACCTAGTATATATATATATAAGATCCTTTGAGGCAGCTTAACTCGCCGCACCCATTGAGGCACAATCTCAACCATTAGATTAAAATCAAATTAAAGGCTACGATAAAAAAAAAAAACAATATTTTTCTGCAAAAAAATAAAAAATAAATTTTCGGATTTTTTATCCAAAAAAAAAATCGAAAAAAAAACATATTTTCCCAAAAAAAACACACTTTTTTTTTCCGAAAAAAATAAACACAATTTTTTCCCCAAAAAAAATATTTTTTGCCGGACATTTTTTTTCCCAAAAGAAAAAAATCCAAAAAAACAAATCCTGAAAAAAAAAATCATTTTTTTAAATATTAAAATAAAATATTGGTGTATATAATAACAATTTCAGTGTACATAATAACTGTTTTAGGGTATATAACAATTCTACTATATCAAAAATTAAGTACATATGACAATTATTTCAGTGTATATATATATGTTGATTAATTGGTGTACATAGTAACCATTTGAGTGTATATAACAATAACTATTTTACTGTATATATTGAGTTCTTAAGGTGTATATATTTAGTGAGTTTAATAGCGTATATAATGACTTTTTTAGTGTATATAACAGTTATTTGATGTATGTTCCATTGTTGATTAACTGATGTACATATTTGATGTATGTTCCATTGTTATACACTTAAATAGTTATTTGGGTGTATATAACAGGGTTATTTAACAACAATAATACCAACTATAGGGCGTCTTCCCAAAATAATATCAATTTTAATAAATCTGAGAATAATACGTATTATTGGAGTAGTTAAACCAGAGTAGTATAGGTGACCGGTTACCTGTAGAACTCTTCCACCTTCCTTTTTCACCTTTAATTTTATTTAACGGCAATAATATCATCTATAGAGCGTCTTCCAAAAATAATTTCAATTTTCATAAATCAGAGAATAATACGTTTTTTTGGAGTAGTTAAACCATAGTAGTATAGATGACCAGTTAGCGGTAGAACTCGTTCACCTTCCTTTTTCGTCTTTAATTTATTTCATATTACTTCACTCTTTTTCACTTACTCAGTGTACGGGGCATTAAACGTTATTAATGTCCTCTGTCTTTCTGTTCTTTAAAGTCTTAAACCTCACCAAATCTAGCTAACAACACAATGTTACACCAAAATCAACACGTTAATCTAAACGAAACGTATAGAAAAAAACTGAAGAAGGATGAAGGGTAATGGAGAGAGGGGATGAAGGAGAGAAGTAAGGAGGAGTAGATTTGACAAAACTGACCCGACCTAAATAAGCCAAACTAAACCCGACATGGCACCCGAATTGAAGACTAGATTTTGACCCGTAATCCGAATTGACCTGAGCTAACTCGACTATTATTATAGAAAACGAGTCGATATCCCTAAAAAAAGTTGAAAATAGCAAACCCGAGAATGACCCCAACCCGAAATTATCCGACCCGACCTGAAGTCAACCCAATTATTATAACTAGAAAGTGGCCCGACCCGAAGTTGACCCTACACAGTTCACCTGTTATCCAGGTCTAAGGAGGAGGATGGAGGATAAGTAGTAGGTTAAATATTAATTGGGTGACCTGATGTAGCAGGTTATAAACTCACTTATACTACTCTTGTTTAACTAATCCAATAATAAATATTATTCTCAGATTTATTGAAATTGGTATTATTTTGAGAAGATGCCCTATAGTTGGTATTATTGTCGTCAAATAACCCTATATAACAATTATTTTACTTTATTAATTGAGTTCTTAAGTGTATATATGCAGTGAGTTTTATAGCGTATATAATGAGTTTTTTTGGTGTGTATAACAATTATTTTGATGTATGTTCCATTGTTGATTAATTGATGTACATAATAACTATTTAAGTGTATATAACAATTATTTTACAGTATATATTGAGTTCTTAAGTGTGTGTATATATATAGTGAGTTTAATAACGTGTATAATAAGTTTTTAGTGTATATAACACTTATTTGTATGTATGTTCCATCTTAATCTAATGGTCTAGATTGCGCCTCAATGGGTATAAGAGGTTACCATGTCTCACCGGAACCCGCTTATGTATATGAGTCCTTTACTCTAGATGTAAGGCTCTTATGAGTCTTTTACTCTAGATGAGTCCTTAAGTCCTCATCTCATCCATTGAATGGGATGAGGATGGATGGACAAGTTGCATCCTAGCATTTGCATTAAAAAAAAGAAAAAAAAAAATTTACGTTCCTAAAATAGCTCCCATGAATTTAGGAAACAATAACTCCCTTGATCACGTTCATTCATCATTCACGCTCATTCAAACCTGAAAAAAAAACTCTTTGTTCATTTACGTTCATTCATCAATTCTGTTCTCGAAATCCCGTTACAATGGATTCAATGACCGCGTCATCTTCTTCAACTGTTGATAAGCAATTGATCGAGTATAACAATGGTGAGTTTCAATATTTCTTTCACGTTTTGATTCAATTTTTATTCATGAATACATTGTGCGTCAATTTGCGTTATTTTTATACGTCGATTTTCATGTTTATATTGCTTTCATTGTCATTTCATTCATCATAGTTTCGTATCAATGGTTAATTACTCTCTCGATCTTTATAGATTCCAGGATTTTATGTTTTTTATTTAGATTTTCCATGATATCCATTGATACTATTATTTTGATTTCTATTAACGCAAAAACGTCGTTGAAGTAACATGCCTTCTGAGTAGACGTAACACTTAATTGCAATTACAGTAACACAAATGAACGTTGAGAAAGGGTTTTGATGGTGATGTTAAAGTAACGTATTGTACTCGTTAAAGTAACACAACTTAGGAATTGAAGTAACACATTGTTTGCATGGGTGTAACGCTATTCAATTTTGTGCAGGTGGTATTGGCAAAGATGCGAACGCACAGGATAACACTAGAAAAGGTGGAATTTTATTCATTTGATTAATCATGGATTAATAACAATGGTCCATTGATATTATTGTTCAAAATCTTCATCAACTGTTGATAAGCAATTGATCGAGTATAACAATGGTGAGTTTTGATATTTTTTTTCACGTTTTGCTTTAATTTTTATTCATGGATACGTCGTGCGTTGAAAATTTATGGGAAAGATATTAATCGGTTTATTCATCCTGAACATTCAGTACACATGACCTTATATACACGATACAAAATATTATGCTATAGGTGGGAACGTAAAGATCCTAAGGAACAAAATATTTACAATATTACGATATACACGAGGCTACCATAATTACGATATCACAATAATATCGTAATATTTTCACACTCCCCCTCAAGTTGGCAACGTTGGATCCCAAGTGCCCAACTTGTCGACTAGCTTCGTGAAATCTTGTTTCCCTAATGCCTTTGTGAATATGTCAACCGGTTGTTCCTCCGTAGGCACGTAAGATGGCGCTATGGTGCCCTTTACGAAGTGCTCTCTCACGAAATGGCAATCTATCTCAATATGTTTTGTCCTCTCGTGAAATACTGGGTTTCTCACAATATGTAATGCCACTTCGTTGTCACAATATAAACGAATGGGTTGATCATGCTTGATTCCCAAATCTTTCAGTAGTGACTTCAACCGTATAAGCTCACTTGTTAATGTTGTCATTGCCCTATATTCCGACTCTGCTGAGGATCGTGACACCGTAGCTTGCTTCTTAGTCTTCCAAGACACAGGTGACCCTCCAAGTCACTAAAAAACCGGATAACGAGCGTCTCGTTAGAGGGCAACCTGCATGGTCGGAATCGGTGTATCTTATTAATTGCAACCCCTTTTCCTTTTCGATGATAATTCCTCGATCCAATGACCCTTTAATGTATCTTACCACGCATAGGGCGGCTTCCCAATGTTCCTTTCTTGGTGTTTGCATAAATTGAGACAATATATGTACTGAATAAGCTAACTCCGGCCTAGTAATGGTTAGATAAATCAATCGTCCCACAAGTCTTCTATATTTGCTTACGTCTCGAAGCTCATATCCTTTCGCTAGGGCCAATTTATGTTGTTGTTCCATTGATAATTCAACGGGTTTTGCTCCTCTCAGAGCAACCTCGGACACAATATCTAAAGCATATTTTCGTTGTCCAAGAAATAACCCTCTCGGCCCATGTGCAATCTCTATTCCGAGGAAATACTTCAATTTTCCCAAATCCTTGATGCTAAAATAATTATTGTTCAAGAATGCCTTAAATTTTGCACAACTCTCGCTAGAATTTCCGACCAAGATCATATCATCAACATAAACTAGTACAGCCATATAAATTTCTCCCTTTTTATACGTGAATAAGGAGTAATCTACTAATGATTGCTCGAAACCGTACCTTTTCAATGCGACTGCAAATTTTGTGAACCACATACGGGACGCTTGTTTCAACCCGTAGATTGACTTCAATAGCTTACACACTTTATTGCCTCCACGTGATTCCACTCCCGGTGGTAGCCGCGTATATACTTCCTCGTGCAAATCACCGTGTAGGAATGCATTGTTGACGTCTAATTGTGACATACACCAACCCTTGTTCACGGCTATAGCCAATAAGCAACGAACACTCACCATTTTCGCTACCGGGGCAAAGGTTTCATGGTAGTTCAATCCTTCAATTTGTGTGAACCCTTGTGCCACGAACCTCGCTTTATATCGCTCGATGCTTCCGTCCGCGTTGAACTTTATCTTGAACACCCATTTGCATCCTATGGTTCGTTTTCCTTTAGGCAACTCCACCATTTTCCATGTATTATTTTGTTCGAGAGCTTCAATTTCCTTCCTCATTGCAACTCGCCATTGCTTGTCTCGAGACGCTTCTTCATAATTTCGAGGCTCCTTGTTTGCGACGATTGCGGCAACAAAATTCCTGTGAATAACAGAGAAAGAATTGCATGGCACACATAGTCTTTCTTCCAACTTGGTTCATATTTTTCTCTTGCACCTCTGCCTAGTAATACCTCATTGTTTTCTTGAATGGTCGTGACTTATTCAGTCACGTTTGGATCCTCGATTCTCTCGCCTGTGTCGACCTCAGAAGCCTCTAAGTCACGACCACTTGCCTCATGTTCACAACTATCAACACATTCATCCTCACTGAAATCCCAAAAATCCGGCTGGAATGCTATATTATTGTCCGTTTTACGATTTTTCAGGACAATCTCATTGCTCTCCCTATCTTCTTTAAAAGGAAATACGTGTTCTTGAAAATTCACATCTCGCGAGTTAAAAGCTTCCTTGGTCTCGAGATCATAAACACGTCATCCCTTCTTTCCATGAGGATAGCCTATAAAAACACATCGACGACCTCTTTCCCCGAACTTATCTTTTACTCGTGTTTTGTTATGTGCATAACATTGACATCCAAATACCTGTAAATGATCTAGCTTAGGTACTTCTCCATACAACACTTCATATGGTGTTTTTCCATCCAAGACCGGGGTCGGAGTTCTATTAATTAAATATACAGCCGTCATTACACACTCTCCCCAAAACGTGGTGGGTAGACCCGACTCGAAGTAAGGCACGTGCTTTTTCCAAAATCTGTCAATGTTTTCTTTCGACCCGACCATTTTGTTGGGGGTGTCTATATTGGTTGTATGGTGTATTATCCCGTTTTTATGGTAATAGGTCTTCATTGGTATTGAATCGAATTCACCTCCATTATCACTTTGGATTATCTTAACATTTTTATCGAATTGACGGTTTGTCATCTCACAAAAGCCAATTAACAACCCCCCTGCTTCACTCTTCTCTTTCATGAGGTATAACCACACTCCTCGACTACAATCATCAACAATGGTCAAGAAATAGTGTGCCCCGCTCAACTCATTCGCCCGGTATGGACCCAATATATCACAATGGATTAAGTCAAAAATACCTAAAGCCCGTTTATTATTACGAATAAATAATGATCGAGTTTGTTTTGCTCGACAACAAGAGTCACAAACATCAGAATTGTTCCAAAATAAATTACTACCAGCTAGGCTAGATATTTTATTTAAAACAGTATGGGACGGGTGTCCTAATCTTTTATGCATAATCGAACCTTGCTTTCCGTTTCGACTCGGCATACCAGTTCTTGTTCTCGGGCCTTGTAATAGTAAACACCGTCTCATTGCTCACCCACTCCAATCATCTTCTTCGTAGATTGGTCCTGTATTACACAAAAATCGGAATAAAAGGTTACAAAACAATTCTTCTCCATTATTAATTGTTGAACGGAAATTAAGTTACAAGTTAACGTAGGAACGTATAGAACATCCTCGAGTAACAAATTTCCCTTCAAATACGCTTTCCCGTGCACATTTGTGACGGCCTGCACTCCGTCGGGCATTCCTACACTCGCAGGTGTCTCATATGATAAATCTTCAAGTATCTCTCGTTTACCCGTCATGTGATGTGATGCACCTGTATCAATGATCCATCTACAAAGAGGGTCGTTTTTACCTAGGAGCTTTTCCGAGATATCTTTTGTTGGTTGAAGAAGTGACCTTAAAGATTGAAATTCTTCTTTAGTGAGCATAACATCATTCAATCCATCAATTCCGTGCCCAGTGTTGCTCTCGATCCGTGACTCCGATGAAGTGACAGCATTAACTTTCCACTTGTTGGTCCCACGCCCGGTTCCACGACCACGGTTAGTTCTTCCTCGTCCTCTTCCACGAGAAATATGCGCTGGGACACCGTTCTTTGTCCAACAGTTATCCTCGTCATGCCCCCACTTTCGGCAATGCGTACATCGTCCTTCATCATCCTCTTCGTCTTGCTCTGTTTTCTGCCAATCGCGACAGCTTCCTCGACCTACGGTCGAACCGCGTCTTACCGCGAAAGCAATTTCCTCTGTTTTTTCTTCTTTCATCCTCATGATTGCTTTGTGACGCTCTTCCCTTAATACAATCCCATAGACTCGACTTAATGAGGGAATTGTATCCTCGATGAGTATATTGGATCTAAGCGTCCCGTAGAGTTTGTCATTCAAACCCATAAGAAATTGATGCACCTTCTCTTCTTCTTTTTCCTTTTGAAACTCGACCGCTGCTCCACAAGTACACTTGGAGACCCGACTATAGCCTGCCAATTCATCCCAAATCGTTTTCAATTTGGTGTAGTACTCCACGACCGATAGCTTCCCCTGTTTCAATTCACTCAACTCTAATTTGAGTTGATGCACTCGCGGTGCATTTCCTGATGCATATCGTTCCTGTAATTCTTCTCATATTTCCTTCACACTGGATGAAAACGTAATACTCGGGTGCAATTTCGAGTTTATTACGTTCCTCAACCAAGTTTTAATCATTGCATTACATTGCCTTCAAGCAACGTGTTCAATGCTTTCTTCCTTCTCTCCTGTCACTGGTTCCTTGATCGTCCCATCAATGAACGCCAATTTGTTCTTTGAGTCGAGTCCCATTTTTACCGCGTCTGCCCAAGTATCATAATTTTCTCCATCGAACACGGTTTGCGTAATCATGATGTTCGGGTTGTCTGATGCGTGCAAATACAACGGTGAAGATGGGGATATGGTCATTGCCTTCTTTTCTGCTCCTCCCGTCTTGGTGATTTTTTTCTAATCCCGCTCTGATACCATGAAAAATTATGGGAAAGATATTAATCGGTTTATTCATCCTGAACATTCAGTACACATGACCTTATAAATACGATACAAAATATTATGCTATAGGTGGGAATGTAAAGATCCTAAGGAACAAAATATTTACAATATTACGATATACACAAGGTTACCATAATTACGATATCACAATAATATCGTAATATTTTCACATGCGTCAAATTGCGTTCTTTTTTTTACGTCAATTTTCATGTTGATATTGCTTTCATTGTCATTTCATTCATCATAGATTCATATCAATGGTTAATTGTTATAGAGTCCAGAGTTTTATGTTTGTTATTTAGATTTTCCATGATATCCACTGATACTATTGTTTTGTTTTCTATTAACGCAGACACGTCGTTGAAGTAACATACCTTCTGAGTTACAGTAATACTTAATTGCAATTACAGTAACACACTGAACGTTGAGAAAATGGTTTTGATGATGATGTTAAAGTAACGTACTGTACTAGTTAGAGTAGCACAACTTATGAGTTGAAGGAACACATTGGTTGCATGGGTGTAACGTTGTTTAATTTTATGCAGGTGGTATTGGCAAAGATGCGAATGAAAAGAACAACACTGGAAAAGGTTGAATTTTGTTCATTTGATTAATCATAGATTAATAACAATATGTTCATTGCTCTTGTGTTAGTATAGATTCCAGATTTAACGTAAGCTTCGCTGATATTATTGTTTTGTTTTCTGTTGAAGCAGACACGGCATTGAAGCTTCACTGATACGGACTTCTAAGGGCAGGAGACACGGCAAATGTGGAAAGCTTGTGCGGATTAATTCGGGAGTTCAGGTTGCAGAGACAGCCGGTTTCTGGGGGGGGGGAATATTGGCAAAACACAGGAACTGGATTTTATACACATTTTTTTATACATTGCGCTGTGCTACGTTGCAATTAACTCTATATTTATTTAATACATGTGTATTTGGTTAGAATAACATCTCATGTCTATTGGAGTAACATCATTCGTTAGTTACAGTAACAGACATAATGCATGAATGTAACTAAGAACAACAACTGTTAGGAAATAAGGGCCTAGCAATTGTCTTTTCGGATCTCGAATTGGTTTCCGACCTGAATCTGTTTAATTATGAAAGTTTCGTAATTAATATTTGATTGATTAGAGTTTCCTAATCAATATCTGAGTATCTGACCTAGGATTTCCTATTGTATAGGTTTCCTAATCTGTTTAGGGTTTCTGTTTAGGTTGAGAGTAGTATATAAACTCTCATACCTCTACCCTAGAAATTATGATATCAGTCTGAAATCTGTAACCTCTCCTCAAATTAATAAAACTATCCCCTTCTTCTGCCCGTGGATGTAGCTAACAGGTTGTTAGTGAACCACGTAAATCTGTCTGTCTCTCGATTTTACGTTCTTATTTGTTTGTCTTTCTCTTCCGTTATAACAAACTGGTATCAGAGCTTTGGTTCTTCCGATCTGTGAGAAAGATGTCTAGGATGAGCGTTAAAATTGAGAGTTTTGATGGGAGGAATAGTTTTAGTCTGTGGCAGATCAAGATGCGGGCGTTGTTAAAGCAACAGAGACGGTGGGCGCCATTCGTGAAGAAAGGCGACATAGTCACCGCTGAGATGGCCATTCTGGAGGAGAGTACAGTCCGTCTGATGATATCATCACTGAAATCGGAGGAAGATAGAAGTAGTAGTGGTAGTACTGATAAACAGGTGGAGCGACAAGTAACTCTTGGTGAGAGTGAAGCAAAGTCTGAAGATCAACCACTACAATCCGAATCTGAATCTGAATCTGAATCATCAGATTTTTCATTACCAGTTCAGAAGTAGCAGAGATTGGCTCGTGAGCGGTCAATCAAGTTTCCGAACAGGTATGGTAATGAAGATGAGGTGGGTCTGTCTGATCTGGTTCCGAATAGCAAGGTCCAACACGGTCTGGACTTGCTAAATTCTGGAAGTATCTGATTGCCCTTTGTTGGGCAATATCTGAGGCAGAAGGGGGAGAGGAGTTTTATTTCTGGTACATCTGGCATTCGTTGGAGTGCATCTGGTACATCTGTCTGATTGAGGAGATTTCTGATACATCTGATCTGGCATTCTTTGGAGTGCATCTTGTAATCTGATCTGGCATTCGCTGGAGTGCATCTGCCTGATCTGATTGTGAGACAATTCGAGGCAAGGTGGAGATTGTTAGGAAATAAGTGCCTAGCAATTGTCTTTTCGGATCTCGAATTGGTTTCCGACCTGAATCTATTTAATTAGGAAAGTTTCCTAATTAATATCTGATTGATTAGAGTTTCCTAATCAATATCTGAGTATCTGACCTAGGATTTCCTATTGTATAGGTTTCCTAATCTGTTTAGGGTTTCTGTTTAGGTTGAGAGTAGTATATAAACTCTCATACCTCTACCCTAGAAATTATGATATCTGACTGAAATCTGTAACCTCTCCTCAAATTAATAAAACTATCCCCTCCTTCTGCCCGTGGATGTAGCTAACAGGTTGTTAGTGAACCACGTAAATCTGTCTGTCTCTCGATTTTACGTTCTTATTTGTTTGTCATTCTCTTCCGTTATAACAGCAACGTTGTTTAAACAATTCATTACCAAAGTAATTGAGGATAACTTGGATTAGAACCATTCATTACCAAAGTAACAACATTCGGTTTTTAAAGAACCATATATAATGCGTCAGAGTAATTGATAATAATAACATTGTTTAACCATGAGACAAAGAATAACACCATTAATCACTTAGAGTAACATCATTTGTTCATTAAAGTAACAATTATAATGCGTCAATGTAACACACTGATTATGAGACCACATTTGTATATTGGGTAAACTTCATTCATTCCCATAGTAACACCAGTCGTTAATTAGAGAGACAGGAACAATTAGTCAGGGTAACAGAGTTTAACAGCGTTGTTCCATTGGTGATAATCAAAATACCAATATACATAACAAGTTTTGAAAATGATACAAAGCATTATTCGTAATTAGAAAAAGATGACATAATTCATTAAACACATTATTTTTTTCGACCCTTTGTTGGCTTGCTCTTGGGACCATCGATGATCTTTTGCCTCGCGTCCACATACTTATCTACGTTATCCAACAACCGCGATCGCACCTTGATTTGTCTCCTCCTTTTGCCATCTGAAAAGTACAATAATTATGTACAACTATTGTTACAACGAGTGAAAGTAACACCATATGTACAGCTGATACGCATTAAAGTAACATAAAGAAAGTGTTAGAATAACATTGAGTGCGAATTAGAGTAACATGTCTACACAATTAAATGTACCAGATTACCTGCATTCAAAGTAACGCAAAGATGGGATTAAAAGTAACACGTCTTGTACATTACAGTAACACATGGTCGTCTTTAAAATAACATCATGCATGTGTAACACTAACTGAACAACCCCTTACAGTAACACCTCAAGTTTATTACAGTAACTGAATATGCGCATTAGAGTAACATTTAATATATGTTAGACTGAGTATGAAGAGTAGAAACATAGTATAAAGTAGGTGAATTCAATTAAACTCTACAGATGCATACCCAGACACAATAAGTTCATAATTATCGAATCCAATTAATTATAGGGCACATACGCAGAAAACAAAATCAATCCATAATTAGCGAGAAAATAATTAAATCAGTTAAAATATACACTAAACCCTGGTTCTTCAGTACAACGATTGTGTTGGAGATGAAAGGATGCGCGAGTGAATAGTTGAGCAGTGATTGTGTTTGAAGATGATGAAGTTGAAAGGGTGTAGTTGGGCAGGTGAGTTTGAATGAAAAGCTTAATTGTGAGGTAACGTATTTGAAAGGAGAGAGGAAGATAAATTAATTGTGTTCGTAGTTGGAGAGAATTAAGGGAAGAGAGAGGGTTTAATTATATTTTTACCAAATATGTTAGTTATTTCCTATATTGCTCAAGTCAATCACCACCATTCATCCCCTCTGGATCAATGGTTGTAATTAGGACTTATGGACTCAAAAATGAAAAGATGACTCACTTGATCTTTACTATATATAGAGATAGGTTCTTATGAGTCCCTCATAAGTATTGAGTCCCTAAGTCCCCATCTCATCCGTTGGATGAGAGATGGATCAAGGGACGAGATAAATCACTATTTTAATAAAAAAAAAAAAAAAAAAATAAGAAGATATTGCATCCAACAAAATAGGAAGGTGAATATTTCATTAACCTAACATTCTCGTTCATTCAATCATTCATTCTCTCATTCATCAATTCTGTTTCCATCACTTTCTTCTTCATCGTTCTCTCGCTCATTCAATCATTCATTCTTCAAAATCACATTCAGTCAGTCATCGTCTTCATCGCGCCGCTGCCATTTATTTCAAAACCACGCAATCAAGAACACATTCAGTCAATAATCGTCTTCATCGTGTTGCTGCATAATACGTTCGATCAATCCGGTTTCTACTTTTCATTCAATGGCTGATATGCAAATCGTGGAAAAAACAAACGGTGAGTATATATATTGTAGTTTATACTTGAAAGGACATTGAGTCATTAAGATGATACTAAATTATTAGTTTCTACTTTTCTACGTTGAACTGCATATTAAATTATAAAGATATTGGGTTATTTTAGTTCACATACTGTGTTACTTTAGTGTAGAGTGTCTGTTATTTTAATGACAAACTTCTATTACTTTTATGGTCGGTTACTTTAATTCATCGAAGTTGTTACTTTAGTTCTTAACGTCTGTTATTGTAACGCAGTAGTGAGTCATGTGAATATATGAAACCGCCATATTTAAGTAATAATAAAAAAAGATATTGTTTTCTATAATGGTGGGACGTGATTGCCAACAAAATAGGAAACAAATAAAAAGAGTAACTGCCCTAAGATTTGCATTAAAAAAAAGAAAAAAAAAAAAGGAGAGATACTGTTTCCTAAAATAACTCTCATAATTTTAGGAAACAGTAAATCACTTTATTCATTCATTCACATTACTACGTTCATCATATGATGGCGGATATGCAAATCGTCGAATACACAAACGGTGAGTATTTGGTTTCTAATTTATACTGAAAACGCGTCATTAGGATGCTCCATATTATTAGATTTTAAAGTTTACAGTATGGAAACTGCATATTATTGAAGGTCTAATCATTATATGAATTTTATGCACGAACAAATATATGGAGTTATTGTAATGCACATACTGTGTTACTTTAATATACACAATCTGTTATTTTAATGGCTAACCCGTGTTATTTTAATGGACATAATGTTAATTGAATCTAATATTACTTTAACGCACTTCATCTGTTATTTTAGTTCTTTTCATCTGTTACTGTAATGCATTGAAGTGACAAAAAAGATTTAGAATACCGCCATATAAAAAAAATAAAATAAAAAAGAAAGATATTGTTTCCTATAATTATGGGACATGATTGACTTCAAAATAGGAAACAATATCAAAGAGTATCGCTCTCATTCAAAGATAGATACTGCGTACTCTCATTTTTTATCATTATATGAATTTTTTGCACTAACTTGTACCTGGTGTTATTTTAATGAACATTATCTGTTACTTTAATTCACACTATCTGTTACTTTAATGTCTGACCTCTGTTACTTTATACCTGGTGTATAAGCATCCTTTGTTAACTGAATCCAGTGTTACTTCAATGCACTTCATCTGTTACTTTAATTCTTGTCATCTATTACTTTAATCCATATTTCAAGTTTTGATTGTTTCTTTTTCGCCACGTTTATTGGCACTGTTATTGTGTTTCAGTAGACGCAAAAGCACATGAATGATGTAGGGATGCGAGTGAGAGTTTCCTTCATACATAGGGCAGATCTTCAAGGACGTTGATGAGTCAGTAAACTTCTATAAAATCTACGCATTGGCTTGTGGATTTGATGTGAGGAGGTCCACAACAAAAAGATGGCGCGGTGGTGAGATTAAATCAAAACTTCTGACGATGATGATAAAGAAGAGGACAAGGAGGATGAAGAAGCAGAATTCTAAGTAGGACATTATATTGTTAGAGTAACATACATTATTCGTTAGAGTAACATACTTAATGCGTTACAATAACACAAATTATGAGTAATAGATGTGAAACATTGGAATTGTAATGAAGTTGATTCAGTTGGAACTCTTGTATCAATTTTTGTTTTGGAATATCCTTAATAAAAATAAACATTATTCTTTTGGTTAATTGGAACGACTCATGTGTATGCAAGAGACTATTATGCAACGAAACAGATTTTACGAGTTAGAGTAACACAGTTCATGAATTACAGTAACACATTGTATGAGTCAAAGTAACACAATCTATAAGTTAAAATAAACAGCGTCAAAACGGAGAGTAAGTTATGCGGGAGGATTTGTGAATTGAAAAAAATTAATTTTGAATAAATGTGTTGGGTGAGAGAAAGAAGATCAGTGAAAAAAAGAATTAATAGGAGAGAAGATTTGAGTATATAATTAGAGAGGAGAGAGAAAAAATGAAATATTTACAAAGATTTTGTTAGTTATTTCCTTAATTGACAAAACGAATCTTGACCATTAATCTGTAATTAAATCAAAGGCTAAGATGAGGACTCACGGACTCAAAATATATAAGTGGACTCACCTGATCCCACCTCTATATATATATATATATATATATATATATATATATATATATATATATATATATATATATATATATGCATCTTTGATATTACCATTCAAAAGTGGTTTTACAAAGGACATGAAACCAAAACCCTGGAATTACATAGCTAACTAAACTTTACACGCCGATGTCCGACCAATTCAAATTCTGCGACAACGTCATCATTTTCAACTATATATATTTGTCGGAATTATCCCCTTTGTGAGATTTAAATTTTAGCCCTTGTGGTTTTTCAATCCTGGATCCAC
Organism: Agrostemma githago; assembly: GCA_958450325.1. Taxonomy (NCBI): domain Eukaryota; kingdom Viridiplantae; phylum Streptophyta; class Magnoliopsida; order Caryophyllales; family Caryophyllaceae; genus Agrostemma; species Agrostemma githago. The sequence continues at coordinate 70,199,523 of OY288247.1, read as the reverse complement.
CCCTGGACAGAATAATGATTATTAGAACCTCTGGCATGATAAAAGAAACGAAGTATACATAGAACTTGTTTCGACTTATTCCGACATGTCTCAAAAGACAATATTATTGATTTTAAAAGTCTACATTGAAATCCAAATTATCCTCATATTACACCGAGGTATTGTATTTGATGTGGGGTTTGTTCAGCGCGAATATGGATTTTTTTCGGGATCCAAAAGATCGTAAAAACATGGATGATAAATTGATTAAATTTCTTGACCATGATGATTTACGTCAATTAGGTTTGTATAACCATGTGTTTGAGTTGTGTAAAGGTCCAGGGAAGCGATCCGTCTTTAATTTGTGTGCTACGTAAAACTTTCTCTTTGATCACCCTAGAGTTTCTTTCACCCGTTGCCTATTTATTTACGACTATATAGTAGTTACTGTATTATAGAAGTAGAGTATTTTTTTAGGAAATAAGAGTTGTAATTAAAGGTGAGCAAAATTGGATATCCGATCCGGTTTTGTAAACCGTATCGGATATCCGATTTTAAAAATCTATTTTTTCTCGATCTGTGTCCGTTCCGATTTTTTCCGTATATCCGAAAATTGGATGTCCGATTTTATATTTTCTTCAGTTTTTAGAAACAAATTTTCATTTTTAATTAAAACCAATTAATTTATTTTTAAGCAACATTAAGTTTTAACAAATAGCAACATTAAGTTTTAACAAATATATATAGGGGGTAACATAAGAAAAATACATAAAAACAACCTCAAAAAATATGGTAAATATGTCTTACGTATAATTCTTCTCGCATAATATTAAATTTTATTACACAATATCATAAATCCGTTGATACTTTTATAATTCTAACAAAAAAACTTTTATTTTGATGTATATGTAATATCAATAATTGACATAATACTCTCCGTGTCGGGTAATATTAAAAGAGTTTTGTCCATTTCAGATCAGGTCAATTACGGGTTAGACTATATTTATCCACAAACTAATCTTTTTTCCTCAGGCTCTGACACCTCAGCTTTCCACTCACTTTTCGTTCTTCAGACTCAGCTCCCTACGAAATACACTTTATCCACAGATCCATCTTAGACTTTCTCACCTCACATACCTTATTTTATACTCCGCATTATTTTCTTATTCATCTCACATCAACTTTCTACCTTTCTTATTTTATTTTATTATTTTTTTATTTACCTCATCTCACCTCAACTTTCTACCTACTTTATTTTATTTTCTTTATTACCTCAATATATACGTTTATTTTATTACTCCAATAATTCCACTTGAATAATTAATTGTTAAATAAATCTTGTGACATACGAATAATTTAATTTCCAAGCTAAGTGGTCATTATTAAAGGTGGCAATCAGGCGGGTGGGTCGAGTTCGGGTTGGGTTGTTGGTAGACCTGGGAAACAAGTCAACCGGGTCGGGTTTGGGTCGAGTGAGTTTCGCGTTGGCTTTGGGTTGGGCCAGATCATTTCATGTTTGCTATTTTCATCTTTTTTTAGGGATATTGACTCATTTTTTATAATAATAGTTGGGTCAATTTCGGGTTAGCTCGGGTCAATTCAGGTTACGAGGCAACCTCGAATCTTTAGTTTGGGTATCAGATCGCGTTCGGGTTGGTTTATTCGAGTCGAGTCAGTTTTGCCATGTCTAGTTGTCAGGTCTGGGTCAAATGCGGATCATTTTTGGGTGGGATCGTTGATTCGGGTCGGGTTTGGTCATGTTCAGGTCAAACTAGGTTTTATTTGGTTTGGTCCGGTATAACCATCAATTCATTATTCGTTTTATTACTACGTATAGTATTATTTATTCAAGAATGCTCAATGAAGAATATGAGATTTGTTCAAGAAGAAGGAGAGAGTACTCAATAAACTGTTAATTAAATTTGTAGTCTTAATAATAATAATAATAATAATAATAATAATAATAATAGGACGATTACAGGGCGATGTGCGATTAGGCCGGGGTGCCGTCAGCCTTGCTGTCACCCAGGCCACTGGCGCGTCGCCGTGCACCGTCCCTCACGCCAGCCACCTCACGTGCCGGTCGTGCATAGAGTGTGAGAGAGAAGGCTTTTGGGTTACTACAGGTAGGGTGAAGTGCGGGTTTACGACAACTGTGCGTAGGAATTTCGCAGGCGACCGCTGTCTGCCGGCGTCACGCCGTTGGCCGACGCACTCTGTCCTGATTTTCCGTCAGCAGTGAGTAAGAGGGAACCAGTTTGGGGGAGACCGGAGCGGTTTCAGTTTCGGTTTCGGTTAGGGCGATTAGGTCGTCTTACGTCACCAACACATGGACATCGCCGTCGGCGGCCTTGCGCCGTCACTACATGGCCTGCGAGGTGACTACCGGACGCCGGGCTGCTTGGTGGCTGCTCACGTACTTCAACGGTTTTCTTTTTCGTTTTGAGAAAGTTTCCGTTTGGCTGCTTACCCGACATCACCTGACCACGCTTGGTCGACGCTCGGTGCTGGTGTTCTTTTCGGTGCTGCTCGGTGTTTGCGGTCTTTCTTCGTGTGTTGCTCAGCTGTTTCGGTTTGCTCTTCTACGTGTTCTTGCTTTTTGGGTTTCTCTTTTTGGGTTTGCTTTTGCTTCATTTATTTGCTCTTCTTCGTGATTTTCTTCGTTTGGTTTGCCTTTTTCGGTTTTCTTCGACGTGTTGTTTTTGCCTTCGTCCTGTCATGCCCGACCTTGTTCGGTTCCACTGCCCTTTTGTGGGCGTCGATAGGTGTAGGGATGGTTGGGATAAGGGTCTTGTTAAAAGTTCTTTGCTAATCTATCTCTGGGATCATCACTGTAAGGGGAAGGCCCGGGACAACACGTGTCAATCTCTTGCTTTTTTATCTGTTTTTTTGGCTGTTGAGACTACTTTTCGTCGGATGGGTATTTGGTTGCGTGTAGTTTGCTTCCACACTCATACTCATAACATAGGGTGTAAGCACGGTGGGGAGTCTATTTAGGCCCATAATTGTGGGGACGGGGTTATTCGCTTTGTCCTCTATGGCTTTCCCCGACCATCTGCCCCTACTATTTCGTCGTCTAGTGTCGTTGTTGATCCTCCGGTAGTTGGGTTTAACGTGGCTTCTCTGGATCGCTTATTGGCTAAGGGGTTACGTATTAAATCCATCTCTCCTAAGTGTCGTTTAGGGTTTTCTCGGGTTCTTAGGGGGGCCCTTGATGAGGTGGTTGTCTCTCCTCGTGATCTCTCTTGTTGGGTCACCTTGCTTGCGTTGCCTCTTTGCATACTTAAGACTTTCTCCCCTAGGAGTAACCTTGAGTGCCGATCAATTATTCGGCGGCAGCGCCAGGAGGAGAGTATTTCTGGTGTCATTCGTTGTTGGGGTGAGCCGGGTGGCCATTTGCTTCTTCTGCAGGATACTTTGGCTGAGGTTGTTCCTTCTTTTAGTGTGGATGAGGACCATGACTGAGTGACTTCAACATTAGGCTGTGTCGGAGAAAGATATGTGATGGCCATTACACTGCTGTTGTCCGTGTTCTTTCTTCTTCTGGCGTTGCTCCTTACACAGATGGTACTCTTATGGCTTTGAAGAATAAGCACCCCGTCGTCCCTACCCCTGCTTTGCCTCCTTTGCCTTGTAATCACCATTCCCTCACCGCGTCTGCATCTGTGGTTCTGGATATGATTAGAGGTTTTCCGCGTGACACTTCCTGTGGGAGGGACGGTTTTCGTGCCCAATACCTTTTGGATTGTTTGAGTGGTGCCGCAGTTGCTGTCTCGGATGATCTGGTCGCATTTGTCACTCGGGTGGTAAATCTCTTTCTCGAGGGCAGTTGTCCGCAGGTCCTCGGGTCCTCGGGGAGTATATTGCTAGTGCTCCGCTCACCCCGCTTGTTAAACCTAGCGGCGGTATTCGGCCTATTGTTGTTGGTACGATTTGGAGACAGCTTGTCTCAAAGGTTGGTGCTTTCATGATTGGCCCTTCGCTGAGTGGATATTTTTCTGGTCTCCAGTTTGGAGTTGGGGTATCTGGTGGAGGCGAGGCTATCTTGCATTCTTTGAACCGGCTTGTTGAGGTTCAGGGTGGTGAGGTAGGGCTTTCAATGCTCTTGGTGGACTTTCAGAATGCTGTTAACATGGTCGATCGGGAGATCATGTTACAGGAGGTTCGTAATCACTGCCCTGTTCTCTCCCGGTCGGTTGAATTTTGTTATTCTCATCCTGCCCGTTTATATTATGGTGAGCACAGTCTATGGTATTGTCTGGGGGTCCAGCAGCTGGGTGATCCTTTGGGTCCTCTGCTTTTTTCTTTGGTGTTACATCCCTTGGTTTTTAAGATCCGAGACACTTTTGAGTTGAAATTGCAGGCTTGGTATTTGGATGATGGCACTATTGTCGGGGATACCTTGATCGTAGGGAAGGTTTTGGAGCTGATTAAGGATGATGGTCCTCGATCGGGACTTCATCTTAATATCAGTAAAACCGAGGTTTTTTGGCCTACAGAAGATCCTAGGAGCATGCTCCATGGTGTCTTCCCCCCTGCTATCGCCAGACCGATGCGTGGTGTCAAAGTCCTTGGCGGGCCTGTTAGTGTGTGCCATGATTTCAGCAGTGAGCTCGTGATGAGTAGAGTGACCAGAATCATCGCACTTACGGGTTCTGTTGTTCTGCTTGATGATCCGCAGTGTGAGTTGATGTTGCTACGGGCTTGTACTGGTATTTCCAAACTTTATTTCGCTTTACGTACTTGCTCGCCAACTGTTTTTGAGTCGGCTAAGCTGGCTTTTGACGAGGCACTTCGTTCTCACCTAGAACGTATTGTTGTTGCGTATGGGCCTGGTTTTGGTGACTGGCAATGGCGGCTTGCCACTCTCCCCTTTTCTTTTGGAGGGCTTGGGGTGTATGCAGCTGGAGATGTCCTTAAATATGCTTTTGTGGCATCTCGGCTGCAATCAGCAGGTTTACAAGCCTCGTTGGTTCGTGCTGCGGGTGTCTCAGCCCCTGGTTCGGCTTTTGATGCGGCTTTGTGTGGGCTTAGGGAGGTTCTGGGTCCTGTTGTGTGTAATCCTAGTGAGATCCCTGCCCCTAAACTTATGAAGTCTTTGGCAAATATATATTTCACGAGGGTTGTTGCTACTGCAGAATCAGATTTCTCTTTAACACCCCGTCAGGTTGCTTTGTGGAAGTCTTAACTAGGTGCTCATGCTACTGATTGGCTGCGCGCTGTCCCTATTTCAGGGTTGGGTCAGACTATGAACAGTCGGACGTACCGCTGTGTGCTTAGCTATCGGTTAGACGTTCCTTTGTTTTCCGTGGCTGGGCCTTGTCCTGCCTGCTCTCGAGTTTTTGGCGACGATATCTATGGGGACCATGTTGTGTCCTGTGCGGGGGCTGTTGGGATAAAACACCGACATAACCTCGCCCGGGACACTCTTATGGATATTTGTTTCCGTTCTGGGGTCTCGACAGGTAAGGAGGTTGATATTGGCCTGATCGACGGTCATGACAGATCCTTGCGTCCCGCAGATTTGTTGTTTTATTCGTGGGAAAAGGGGCGTAACGTATGCGTGGATCTTACTGGGTCTTCTCCTTTGACTCAGTCCGGACTCTCAGAATTCATGTCAGGTCGTGTTGTGGTCGACGCTGCTCGGCGCAAGTGCGCTAAGTACCGGAACCTGTGCGCGGGGCTTGGATATGGGTTTTTCCCTTTTTCATTTTCTTCGCTGGGGGAATTGGAGGCGGATGTTATCGGCTTGCTCAAAAAGGTTCAAAAATTTTCGATAGCACAGGATGCCGGAGCACGCGCTGCTCCATTTATTTTGTACTTGGCTTAGCTTTGCTATAGCCAAGGGGGTGGGGGCCCAGATAGTATCTCGGCTGCCCACCAATTTTTGTAAACTTCGTTCTGATTCATCAATAAAATTCTCCATAAAAAAATAAATAATAATAATAATAATAACAAATTTACTTGTTACAAAAAATTTAATAAAAAAATTAAAAAATTAATACTCCTTCCACTTTTCTATAATCTTCTGCGTTTCTTATTTTGGTAACTTCTCTATTATCTATTACTTTTCTTTTTTGTGCATTTATTGCGGTTCTTATTATTTATGACCGCACTTTTTTTCTCCCTTTCATTTTCCTCCACATATTTCACCCTTCTTAATTTTCTTCCCAAAATTATTGTGGAAGATATAAAAGAAGTGCAGGAGTAATTGATACAATTAAAATAATAATAATAATAATAATAATAATAATAATAATAATAATAATAGTATTAATATTAATAACAATAACAATAATAATAATAATAATTAATAGTCATAATAATTGTAATAATAACTATTAATATTATGATGATATTAATATTAATATTAAAATTAATTATAATGACAATAATGTAATATTAATAAAAATAAAAATAAAAATTAATGTTAATGTTAATGTTAATTATTGTATCAAAAATATTAATTATTATTATTATTATTATATTAATTTTAATTATACTAATAATATTTTATAATAATAATAATAATAATATTTATAACAATAACAATAACAATCGTAATAATAATAATAATAATAATAATTAATAATAATATTAATTATTAATAATATTATAATAATACTGGTATTAATATTAATAATCAATATTAATATTTAATTGTAATAATATTAATAACAATAACAATAAAATAATATTAATTTTTATTATTATATTAATATTAATTATTATAAAAATGTCATCAATAATAATAATAATAATTATTATTATTAATATTATTACTAATAATAGTAATAATTAATAATAATAATAATAATATATTTAAACTGAACTGAATTAAAATGAACGGAACTTAACCGAATTGAATGAACGAGTCTGAACATTAGCCTTTGAAATCCAAGACTCAACTTCAGACTTATCTGAGCCTCGGACCGTCTCAACCACTTTAACCAGGTATGAGTCTCAGACTCAAAGAATCTGAGGCTTAGACTTTTGTTAAGACTCAACTTCAGACTTTCTTTAATCTTAGATTCATCTGAGCCTCAGACTCGTACCAACCACATTATCCAGGTGTGAGTCTCAGACTCAAAAAATTTGAGCCTTAGACTCTCATTCAGACTCATGCTCATATATACTCCTTTAAACTTAGCTTTTTACTGGTTTTAGATTGGTTCAACACTAGTCAATCATGGCTATGGTCGATTGTTCGGGTCCGGGTCTTAACCTCAGTCAAGTCAATTCTGATTTTAGGTCAAGTCAAATAATATTGGGCCACTTCTTATATCGGGTTTGCTTTATCGGGTTGAGTGATCATTTGATTCAATCAAACTTTGTCGGGTTTAGGTGCGTCTAAGCGTAATATTTACTCACTTCGTGTTCATTTGTTTGTCTTTGATTAAAATACCCACAAAGCTAGTGGAGGCCTTAGCGTTAGAAAGGCGAAGAAACCCTATCCCTCGCCTTCGATCCGAGACCAGTTCGTGATAAACAAGAAGCGACAGGCGCAACAGTCCAAAGCAAGTGGATAAAGGCTTTAGCATTAGAAAGGCGAAGAAACTCTATCCCTCACCTCGGATCCGAGACCATTTCGTGATAAACAAGAAGCGACAGGCGCAACAGTCCTTGGCGAAAGATTTCATAAGCATGTGGTCGAAGACCTAAGTCGAGCGGATGCAGCCGATGGTTGATAGACACATAAAGATATAAATATAAAAGGGAAACAAATGAATAAAATGGATGGATTATCATGTTATTCTTTTTACTCGAAGCTTAGACCATTGATGAGACCCTTATTGAGGTCGTATCGATGTAGTTGCCAAGTGAGTGACTCCTAGTATTTTCTACCATCAAATACTTTTGTGTTTTGAATTATTGGATCGAAGAGTTGGACAATCAAGTTTTTTTTGCTAGCTAAGAAAGAAAATTAGGTCTCTAGTTCTTGATACCCATGGCTGCAAAGCTATGGGCATCCTTGTTAAAATATCTAGGAATGTACGACACAGATACACAGTTGGACAATCAGTTAAATCATCGATTTCACAGTTTTTGTTATTTTTTTAAAATTGAGTGAAAATCGTATGCACTGTTTTAATTTTCCTTGTTCCGGACCGGCGAACTCGGTACGGTTTTAATAAAATCGTATCGCATATTTTTGTTAAAACCCTAATGATACATGAAGATAGTACTCCTTAACTGATGAATTCGTTAAAAGACTATTTCTGCAAAACATAATTTCCGTACCGTGGAAGTGCTAACTGTTGCACAATTAAAACACGAATCGATCAGATTGTGAATGACTGGCCTGGGGTCTGAGCAAAACATGCGTCAGTCAAGTTTGAAACAAAATTCATGTAAAACGCAGTTATCATATAGAGATTTCAGAGAATAGTGCATGATATGGGCCAAAGACATGGACTGACACTCAACAATCCAACTTCATATTGGAACAAATAAACGTGTTACAGTACCAGGAGATACTGACAGATTGTCGGCTGCCTAGCTAGCATTATTTTTTAGAAAATTCCTTTCTTGGAGTGAATTAGTACTAAATTCCACAATCAGGGTCTCATCAATGGTCTAACCTGATTTAACTGATTCTTCAACTCTTCCATCCAATAATTCAAAACACAAAAGTATTTAATGCTTGGAAAATATTACTGTAGGAAGTTACTGACTTGACAACTATATAGGCACAATCACAATGAAAATCGTGTACTTATCAGTATTAGTATTTCCTCAAAGTTAGGGTAACATTATCAGACAGACTTTTCAAAGTCTTAAGACTCTGCCACCTCAGTTTTCCACTCACTTTTATTATTTATTTATTGCTCAGACTCTCCTCAGACTCACCTCAGACTTTATACATTATCAGTCAGACTTTGCTCAGACTCACCCTACCCTTTTTTGTAAAAAAGTTAATTAATTTGTTTTAGTTTGTGATTAAACAATTACAATTTACTAGTTCCGTACAAATTACTACTTACTTTACTATTTAATTTAATTAAAAAATTTAACTTGTTTTATTTTAGTGTTGTGTTTTTGTGTGACATACAAAAACACGGGTAGACGATCTTAAGGACTTCGTTAATATTATAGGTCCAGATAATTTATGATATTTTAATTATGTCTTGCTTATATTAATTTACGATACTTTAATATTATTTTTTCGTACATAGCCTTAGGTATATCAATTTAGGTTATTGACTTATGATTCCCTTAGAACCAAAATGTACTCGTAATTGTTATTTTGCAAAAAAAAAAACGTCAGTGGCCGGACGGTCATCCGTTTTTTTCATTTTCAAAATAACGATTACATTAAAATTGTTAATTCCATGTTTAATTAGTTAATTACGTATAATTAGTTAATTGCATTTCTATTTGTTAAATATGTGTTTAATTGCGTTAACCCAGATAATTAAGTGAAATTGTATTTTTATTTGTTAAATAAGTGTGTAATTAGGTAATTAAGTGAAATTAGTTGATTAAGTGTTTAATTAAACAATTATTTCGTACGTTAAATTGGTTAATTATGTGTTTTGCGGAGTATTAGTTAAATATGTACTTCAATTCGTATTAAAAAGTTTATTAGGGGTTGAGGGTTAATTGATTTTATACTCCCTCTGTCTTCTTCATTTATTTACCTTTGATTACAAAAATTCTTACAAATAATATAAAAGGTAAACAAATGATCGAGACAGAAAAAAACGTTTGAAATAGATGGACAATTAAACAAAGAAGTGAGACTTTAAAACAATTGAAAATAAAAAATTGTATAAATACGAGTAAGTTATCGGATAATATGTCGAGAAATACCTAACATGAGTCATGACCCCACAAAAGTCTTAAGGTGAGTCTTTAAAATTCAAGACTCAACTTAAGACTTTGGTACTTTATTAGTAGACCCCACACGAGTCTTTATACAAGACTTAACTCAAGACTACCAATAATTTTCTCAAGACTACCAAAAATCTTAAGACTTCCTCAAGACTACCAAAAATCTTAAGACTTTCCTCAAGACTTTGCAACATTATTGGTAAGACTCACATGAGTCTTGAGACAAGACTCCCTCAAGACTCACCTCAAGACTACCAATAATCTTACCCTTAACACCGCACGCATAAAAGATTAAAAGCAACAGTACAGTATAGTGATCGTCTGTTGCTTTTGATAATAAACACATTCAACTTTGTCTTACCTAACATTTTCTCTTGGTCTATATCCCATACAGTCTTGCCTTGAAATCGTACCTAGTATGATAGATATACGATGCGGTTTTATACAAACCATGCATGTGGGATTATTTAACATCATATGTCCTGGATGATATATAGTATATACACTCCATCTTTTTTGATAATAAATCCTAGCTATATTCTATTTTTGTGAAGGGAAAGCAATTGTTGTTTTTATTCAAAGATTTTGTCATTCCTAGATTTTTCGCTTCTCTTTCGAGTTGAAGCCCTGAGCAGATTCGGTTAACTACCTTTCTAAAAATGGGCGGCAATGTCGTGATAGTCTACGAAAAGTTAATGAAGATTTATAAAAGAATTGTATTGTCAATAATTTTATGGGGAAATTAGTGATTGAGCCCCTTTACTTTGCTCAATTATGAAATCAAAACCTTAACTCTTGATTGTAGCAATTAGACACTTAACTTTGTCAATATGTAAAATTAAACCCTTTTTTATTTTTTCCGATCAATCGCTCAATTTCTTGTCAATTTCATGTCAATATCTCATTACTATCAATAAATATTTTATCCCAAATACACCAATATAATACGTATACGTATAGAAATACATATTCCCAAGTACGAAGTGGTATAAAAAAAATACTACTCGTATTTGTAATGTACGTATTCGTATATCCCAAGTAGTTTGATAAAATATTTTATCCCGTAATGTACGTATTCGTATTCTATTGTAATGTATGTATTTTTATTTTACCATAATGTACATATTCGTATTCTAGTATGAGAAATTGATCGGAAAATAAATAAAAAGGGTTTAATTTCACGTATTGGCAAAGTTAAGGGTCTAATTCCTACAATTTCACAATTGAGTAAAGTAAAAGGGCTAAATCACTACTTTCCCGATAATTTTATTATGGCTCAATTTCATTCTTTTGAATATGTGATTAGGGTATGTTCTCGAGAATTTCATCTAAAACATTTATGATGATAAATACGAAGGTTTGGTCAAATTATATATGCCTTATTATTGTTCGTATGTTTTAGCTACTACTCCCTCCTTTCAAGACCAGTCATAACATATTTCTTTTTCGGACGTTCAAGTTCAATCAACACATTTCCATTTTAGTTTATGTTTTAATATTAAACAAATACTTTAAATCTTGCATATTTACCTAAATAACTTTATTTACGCCACTTATTTATTTGTTCTTTTAATAATAAATAATTTGTTTCTTAAAATTTGCGCAAAAAATAAATTTATTGATTGGTCTTGAACGGAGGGAATACTTTTTTTTTCCTTTGGTAAAAAGTAAGTAGTATTAATTCCAGTAAATACGTACCATCAATGCATAGCAAACTACTATAGCACCAAGTGTTTAAGCTACACGTTTTATCTCTAATAGTCATTATTCAAAACATTGAAAACACAAGGGTATCATAGGCATTCCCCCAGTTTTCAATTATTTTGATTTGAAGTTCAATTCGTTAATTATACTAACTAGTAGTTTTCCCGACAAAATAAATTAACCACTAATCAAGCCTAATTTTTAACATCGTTATGACAGAAAATTGATCAGGGGTATCACAAACACTAAAGACAAGACACAAGGTTATCACATGAACAAACTTAAAATGAGGTGCATCATGTATAATCTGTCAAAGTTCGAGGGTACCGTGGGAAAATATCTCATAAAAAAATCAACATTTTCAATATGCGTCAATAACCCGTATTTGACCCGAAACCCATATAAAATCCGTATTTTCGAAAATCCAAAATACACTCAACCCGTATTTTACCCGAAACCGAAACCCGACCGTCCGAACCGTTTGACAGATCTAAGTATACGATAAACTGTATATGTGAATATGTTTCAAGGGATCTTAGTTTATTAAAAAAATATGATGTTAAAAAGTGATATCGATTATTGAAAGATGGTATCGTTATTGGAAAATGTTACAAAGGTGAGATTGTCACCCATCATTACCATTGATTTGCGTGGAGAACATACTAATCCTCCTGCTATACGTACCAATTATCCACGATATTGAGGCGTGTGTTGTTAACTAAAGTACAATAATGACTAATTGACGTTATTCTGGTACGGGTTGTTTGGTGATCATTAAAATGAACGAACTGTGGGTAACTGTTAGGGATGGCAACGGGTCCCGGACCCGATCCAGACCCGGCGGGTCGGACCCATATGGGTCGGGTCTGGGTCTCATTTTTTCAGACCCGACGGATCCGGGTCGGGTCTGGATCTTATTTTTGGAAACTGGGTCCGGGTCCGGGTCCGGGTCTGAAATACTGGACCCGACCCGTGGACCCGGCACTTTAATTAAAAAAACAAACGAACAAAAATCTACCAACATACATACGCAAAACTGCTAGCAAACAACTAAATTACAAAAATAACTCACTCTCTCACTTCTTTCCTCACCATTTCAATGTTCATTCAAGATTTCCTAAGACCGTTATGAATGAGTTTGTAAGAGTGTTTAATTTCTTAGTACAATATATGTCGTAGATAATTTTGTACGTGATAAAAAATACCGGCAAAATTTGAAATTTGGAAGAAATGAGGAATGTAGGACAAAATAAAATAAAATAGTGAGACCTGCGGGTCTGGATCCGGGTCTTAAAATTTTGGACCCGGCCGGGTCCGGGTCTAGGGTAATTTTGACGGGTCCGGATCCTAGTGGACCCGATCCAGATCTGGTCCATTGCCATCTCTAGTAACTGTCATCTTTAACACACATGTCCCAAATTTAATTATAACCCCATAAATAAATAAATAAATAAATAAGTGGACAATACTTCCCTTAGCTTTGATGTGTCCTTCCATACATCAGTATTTGGTTGTTCCTGTTTGCTTCTCATAATAGGAGCTTATTTGCTGAAGTTTTGTGAACCTTGTAGATTGAAAATGGAACAAACGGTATTGACAATCCAATCGAATCGCGTTGAACACACTTTCTTTAAGAGTATTTCGATCCTATAAGCCTTGATTATCACGAAATCTCTCTAGGATAAGACGATTTTACAGACTTTAGAATTTCTGAAACTTGCACTTTTGAGTTATTGTGAATGTTGTATGTTAACCACCAAAATCAATATCAATATTCATTATATATAATTAAAAGAGACTTTTTTCGAGCGAAGAATCTAACTTTTAAAAACACTAGAAATAGGAATTTAAATATTATACATATTAAAAGTGGATATGATAAATAATAATACTGCCATTTGTTTTTAATAGGGAGATGCTAAATCATACCCACATTTTTACTAAATCATACCCACTTTTCCAATATTACCCTTCTCATATTTTCCTTCCATCAATCCTTTTCTCTCTCAAGTCATTCCCCCCAATCAATTAACCCTCCATCACCCCCATCAATCACAGCACCCCATTCCTCAGATCTCCCCACCGTATTCCCCCCACCAATCATCGCTGCCCTACCGTCCGTCATTGGCCGCCAAACGTTGCCCTCCCCAGTCGACCACCAGTTCAACCGACGACCACCAGAAATTAACGCCCCTCCTCGCACACCCGAGTTTCCCAATTGAAAAGTGTCAGGGATTGGATTTCTTATTGACTTTCCTGTTGGCGCGACGTTCTCTGGAGCTCATTGATGACTGGAAGCCATAGCCATCTCGATCTTCATCGTCATCCAATTCTCGCAACGATTTCTGTCCGCCATTTTTCATTGTTTCGTGGTGTTTTTAATTTAGAACTGTGATGTACTTTAGACATCAAGTTAATTTGGCATTAAGCACAGTTTAACTGTATATCTTTGATAAGTTGTCAGCTTGCTAAATGATGTTCAAGTAATAAAAAGTTATTGAACAATTTGGTAGGGTTTTGAGGAGGAGAAAAGATGAAATTTGTTAGGTTTAGGAAGAAAGAAGAAGAGAGACTTTTTCAAGAGGAAGGGCAGGGAAGGGAAAAAAATGAAAATTAGGGTATGAACTAGTAAAACTCGAGTATGATTTAGCAATTACGCTTTAATATTAGATAATCATATCATATCATATATAAATATAAAAAAAATTGTCTTATACGGTTAGAAGTATGAATTCTATTTTCAATCAAAATTTATTTTATAAGGTGAGTATCGGATTTGAATTTTAAAGGAAAAACCCACACAAAATTAGTGTAATTGTCGACTAGGACGATATAATACTTATACCCGCTTTTACTCGAAATTGGTGATGTCCACAAATCGCTATGTATGATATCAAACGGGGCGATGTATACGGAAGTGGAAGCGGAAAACGATAGTCTTTTGTGTTTGCTAGTTTGACACGACGAACATAAATTAGACGACACGTTATTATTAGAAATATGAGATTGACGAGATAACAAATGCAAAATATTAGAACCCGGATGGCCGAGCCTATCGTGCCACGGGACTGACCTAGACGCAAAGAAAACTGAACTACGACACATTGACCTAGGCTTGGACTCGGTGGATGATGTTGATGACGACACAGGATACAGCTCGCTCCGACTACTGCTCCTCATAATCATAAGCCCAGTCTTGAGGTCCTTCACAGAAAAACCATCGGGGTCAAATTCGACAGATACATTATTGTCCTTAGTAAATTGTCGGACATAAATTAGATTCTTTATTATGTGAGGGGTATAAAGGACATTACGAAGGTGTAAGTTTCGGTTCGGGATTTAATGTGGGTCATGCCCGATGTGTGAATCGGAATGGAATTGTCATTGCCTACATAGATAGACCGAACCGTACTTAAATTAAAAGAAGGAGAGAGCATACCTGGGTCTGATGTCAAGTGTGACTGTATGAGGTAGCCCCTGTATCCATATACCATTGGGTATCCTCGGGATTCAGCATGGAAATAGTATGATAAGCAGAGCCGACTTGACTGAACTCCAAATCTGAGTTTTCAGCCAAGTGGGCTTGTCCCGTGAATCTGTTTTGATGCCGATTCGGGTTTGCAACATTTCCTCTGTTCACCTGCGAGCCCCAAGGAGCGACCCAGCCCGGTTGGGTCGGAAAAGGACATGGCGAAGGAGCCCAGAAGTACGGCTGGTACGGTGGCGGCTGGGGTCCCCAGTATGGCTGAGCGCCGGTCGTTGGCTGACCTCCAGCCCTGGCGTACTGATTCTGGCGTTGCTGCGGCTGCTGCTGATAGTTGTTTCACTGGTTGCTGCCACCTCGACCTCCGCGTCGGCTTCTGTTACTACCTCGACCACGCTGCTGCTGGCGGCCCTGCGCTGGTGCCGGCCCCGGTGCCGGATCTTCAAACTCCCCCGGACTTGTCTGTCGCTGCGCTTGAAGATGGAGCATACTCCGAGAAGTGTCAAACGTCGGCAAAGTCTGATTGATGTATGCCCCGACGGTATCATAGGCACTGGGCAGTCCTCTAACGAGTTGGAGAACGAGGCGCTGATCATCGACGGAGCCTCCGACGTCATTCAATTGGGCTGCCAGATCCTTTAATTTCTGGCAATATTCGTCAAGCGAAGCAGCAGACTCGAGTGTCAGGTTGACAAACTCGTGTTCTAGGGCGGCGACCCTAGATCCTTTGTTGTCTAAGAAGTGATTCTTTAAATGATTCCACGCTTCATGTGCTGTGGTGGGGTCCTCAAGAATTTTCTTAAGAAGGTCATCAGAAATTGATCCGTAGATCCATTGTACTACAATCGCGTCGATCTGCAGCCAATCACCGTAGGAAGGGTCGGTTTTTGCTGGTGCCGCGGTACCGTCAATATGTTTGAGGACTTGGTAACCTCGTGCGTGAAGGGTGAACAGTTTGACTCACTGATTGTAGGTTATTTTTGTGCCATCAAGGACACGGATCTTGTGTTGAATATTCGTTACACTATAGACGGGGTGAAGGTTATTTTTCGTGGTGTTTTTCGTTGCGTCATCGCCTGCCATGGGAATGGATGACAGGTGCCAAGGCACTATTTGCAGATGACGGAGGAACTTTTGCTAGGGTTCGAAAACCGATAGCTCTGATACCTTGAAAGTTGTGATAATCCCCTGAATGGGAGATTAGGTATCGCATTCCTTATAAATTGTGTACAGAGATTACAGAATCAGAATATAATCAGACTTATACAGAATATGCTATAAGTTAGGTAACTAATATATCTAATATATTTACAATATCTAATACTATTAGTAATAATAATCAATATACTCAATATAATGATAATCATCATTACGTGTTACATAATCAATCAATTTTAAGCCCATGCATTATTGTTATTGCTATATATAATATGACGTATGACCCGTCTTGCGTATAGTAATTATTGTAATGTAATTAGTAATTAGTAGACTTGTGTTGTTTATAAAAAGAATTTTACTTTCACTCAAAATCCGTCTTAGGTTAGAATTAAGAAATCTACTTCTAACCTCATGTTTACTCAAAACCGGAAAATAAAATAATAATATAGTTAATATTGATTGTAAAATAAAAAAAGTCTCCTTTAATTATATATACTAGATTAAAGCCCGTGCGCTGCACGGGTTAGTTGGCTTAATTACATTGATGATGTACATTCGTTAAATAAGAAACTTAATAAAACTATGTCATTACAATAAATAAGATGATCACATGATATTAGTAATAAGAACTTATTTTACAACTCAAAAGAACACATGATTGCTCTTATTTATAATATAAAATTTCATCATCTTATTATAAATTTTCTATGTGAAAATAATTTTATGTTTGTAGTCTTATTAAGAGATTTTTTAAGACTCAAATTTTTTTTATTGATATCTAAGAACGAATGAATTTTTTAATTGATATCTAAGAATGAAAGATTAGTCTTATTTATAATATAAGATTCTATCGCCTCATCATAATTTTTCAATGTGGGATAATTTGCACGATTACTCTTATTTATAATATAGAAGCATCGCCTTATTTTAATATTTTCGATGTGGGATAATTTTAGGTTTGTAGTCTTTTTAAAAGCTTTTTAAGACTCAAAAGATTGTTGGTTGATATTTAAAACCAAAAAATAACTCATTTATGATATAGAATTTCATCAACTCATCATAATTTTTAGATGTGGTATAATTTACTTGATTAAAGTTTATATTTTTAAGAGCCATTTTTAAAACTTAAAAGAGTTTGTTTTTATATCTAAGTTAAAAGGACAAACGATTACTCTTTATTTATATAATCGAATTTGATCATCTTATTATATATTTTGGATGAATGATTATTATTATTTATATAATAAGAAAAATTCACCTTATTATAATTTTTTGATGTGGGATAATTTTACTTCAATTTATTTAAGTTTAGATATAGTCTAATTAAGAACTTTTATTTATAGACGAATGATTACACTTATTTATAATATATAGAATTTCATCAACCCATCTTAATTTTTCGATGTGGGATAAATATACTTTAACTATATAGTCTTAGTCTTAGGAACTTCTTTTTAGTCTCAAAAGATTGTTGGTTAATAATATCTAAGAACGAAAGATTACATAGAATTCTATCACCTCATTATAATTTTTCGATATGTGATAATCTAATTTAACTTTATTTGTAGTCTTATTAAGAACTTTTTTTAAGACTATTTTTTTTATATCTAAGGATGAATGATTATTGTAGACACCCGCATTTTGACTGCCAGGTGTCTATGGCAGTTTCCCAAAAAACACCCGATGATGATCGGACGCTAACATGCTTCTATGCGCTCGGATACGGGCTCAAATCCATTAATCGTTGGCTAACGCACTTACGGAGTACAAATATCACAAAACCAACCTCAAATCCAGGCCCAGCGGACCATTTCGAGTCAAACAAGACTAATTTGGGCTAAAACCGACACCGGAATTAAAACCGACTTGTCACGATTGGGTCAATCCCGGTCAAAGTCGTTTCCGAGACATACCAAACAACCCTTCAAACATCAAAAGCCCAATTCAAACTCAAACTCATCAAATGTCCATGGTCAAGGTCCAAAAGACTGACCCGCGCGACCCAGCTGGGCCACTCGATCGAGTGCCTCACCCACTCGATCGAGTGGGCCCTTTTTCAGGCCCGACGGCTGACGCACAAGCCTACTCGACCGAGTTAGCCACCTACTCGGTCGAGCAACCCTAAACCGAAGCCCTAGCTTCTCCTATATAAGCAACCCCCATGCACCCCTCTTCAAGAATTTTGGACACAATTATCGAAACCCTAGAGCAACCTCGTACACACAAACTACGTCCTTTACAAACCCTAGCACACCCCAAGAAAACCCTAAACTAGCTTTAGGATTCATCAAACCCGAGCCACCATAACTCGACCTCCATAAACCTCGAAGACTCTTGTGTTATAGCCACGGTTACGAGTCCGCACCGAGACAAGAACATGTAGGTTGAGGGTGTCAAAACCCCGTTTCTTCCCTTCTCTTCCTTTTTCTCGCGTCGTGTCTATTTCATATGGGTCGTTTTATTTTATTTTTATTTTTATCGTTATTATCGCATCATTAATATCAATAATACTAGTATCAAAACATTAAAATACCTATCAATTTGTGTCGAGTATAAGTGATATCGGAATGAGGAAACACGAATATACAAGTGTACTGCACACAGCGTTGACGGTCGCTCGTCCCGATATCCCGGTTACTTGATTATTGAGATAGGTCAATTTCAACAATAATTTTCATACCGTTTGTATCATTGTTATTATTCGCATATCTCATCAATTTCTAAAAAAAAACCAGCATCGTATTTCAATAAGGGTCGAAACCCGTTGACGCGGACCCGACATCACAATCCTTAGGGATTTATTTCGATGTCGGAGAAGTCGAGGGAATCAAGTCCTGTTTATTCAAGTAAAGCGTCGGTTTAGTAGACTCGATACCAATTCTATAATTGGATGTCGAATCTAACAATCCAGTCCATTAATTCAGTCAATTCGATTTTCTTATTGATGCTAATGTAGACGTCACGTTATAATGATGACACTACAAACGCGGAGAGAAATTCTTGTCGTTTTGATTGACTTAAAACGACTCAAATCAATTTATCTTCTTTTTTATTTCACTCTAATATCTCATATCGATTCAAATAATCGAATGTGGGATACGACGAGTATTCAAGTCCCGAATTGAGTATAAATTCCGCTATATTTATGCCCAATTCGTCAAGTCATCAAAAATCAAAAAGCAAATTCAAAATCAATGTATAACTTGCAAGCGAATTACAATTCGTACATGGGGGCACTCGACCGAGTGCCTAGTCCACTCGGTCGAGTGGCGCCTCAAAACCGAATCAGAATGTCTGTCACGACACCCACTCGATCGAGTCTCACAGTGACTCGGTCGAGTGGTCTTGTACTCGACCGAGTTGGTCAATAACTCGGCCGAGTACGGTCTGTACCGCGAAACAGAAACATCTTTTCAGAGCCTACTCGATCGAGTCTGTCGACTACTCGATCGAGTGGCCCCGTAACGACTCAAACACGAGTCGCACATTATCCTATTTTTCAAACTCGATAGTATTTTACGACTTGGGTCAACACGTGCATAATTAATCACGTGTATACTATCTTTTCAAATCATGCATCCTCATATTTGCATCTTTTCAATTCAATTCAATATTTGCAAACCGTTATTATTCGTTATATCGCTATATCGTTACTAACGCGTTTTCTGTTTCTTTTGTCAATTTAATTATTATTCGTTTATTATACTAAATGAACCCGCATGCTAAAATACAACTTTGACGTTAATTTTAGTTGCATTAAATTGACTTAGAAACCCTTTCAATTACATTCGCATGTTTAGGGAAAATAAATCTTTGCATATCTTTTTCCCGTTTAACTAGCGCGCGTATTGTAAGTCACTCGAATTCTTAGTAGAGGCCGCTAATGTGCGGGCGGGGTTGGGTGTCCTTTGTGGGCTTCCCAACACGTACCCTCACCCCTTACTCAGAACCTCGGTTTCCGGATGCCCGAAACCGTTGGCACACGAGAGTCATTCAATACACAATATCCGATAACGTCGGTATTGGTATCAAATGCAAAGGGACGAGCCCAATAAACCCTGACATCGGAAATGGGCCGTATTTTGTATACGGACCACTACGACATAGAGTGGGCTCGAATGGTTCCGAATAACCACAAAATTCGGTGGCGACTCCACATAGACCTAAATTTCAATTCGATCCATTCTCATATGGAGATTCATTCGCCTACCCAAACCCGCGCGTGGCCGCGTCGGGGTGGACCTATGTCATGTCCACAATTATTCTTATTTATAATATAGATTTACATCACCTCATCATAATACCTCTCACAAATATTAAGGTAATGGAGAAAAAAATAGTGAACGAAGAGAGTATGATAATACGATGGAATTCTATTATATGAATAAAAGTTTATAGCCTTAAGAGTGTTTTAAGACTCAAGAGTGTTTTTAAGACTCAAAAGAGAAGGGTATAATTTTTCGATGTGAGATAATTACTTAAGTTTATATTCTTAAGAGTTTTTTAAGACTCAAAAGATTTTGAATGACATCTAAGAACAAATAATTAGCTTAGTCTTATTTATAATATAGAAATTCATCATTTTATTATAATTTGTCGATGTGGGATAATTTAACTAAAATTTGTAGTCTTATTTATAATATAGAATCATCACCGTAACTTATTTTAAGTGTTTCGATGTGGGATAATTTTAAATTTGTAGTCTTATTAGGACCTTTTTTAAACTCAAAAGTTTTTTTAAAACAAATAAAAAAGACTAAAAATTCATGACCTGACCTAATCATAATTTTTTTAAAAAAAAAATGTTATAAAATTCCATCCTAGTTTTTTTTAAAAAAACAAAAGTTTCTTTGTTTGTTGATATTTAAAAACAATGATTGCTTTTGTTTAGTAGAAATTCATAACTTAATCATAATTTTTCGATGTGGGAGAATTGCTTAAGTTGGTTGATATCTAAGAAATTTTTTTTATTAGTTTTATTTATAATATAAAATTTCATCACCTTATTATAATTTTTTATTTAAGTATATAGTCTAAACAACTTTTTTAAGACTCAAAAGGATTTATGTTTGATGAAACTTTATAATTTTTCGAAGGTGGATAGTTTTACTTTTTTATAGTCTTAATATAGTTTTACTTTTTTATAGTCTTAATATATATTTTAAGACTCAAAAGATTTTTGGTTAATATCTAAGAGCACATGATTACTACGGAGTACTCCATTATTTATAATATAGAAATCTATCGTCTTATTATAATTTGTTGATGTGGGATGATTTAACTAAAATGTGTATCCTTATTTATAATATAGAATCATCACCGTATCTTATTTTAATTGTTTCGATGTGGGATAATTTTAAGTTTATAGTCTTATTAAGACCTTTTTTGAAACTCAAAATATTGTTGGTTTCTTAAAAACTCAAAAGAGAGGGAGTATAATTTTTCAATATGAGATAATTTACTTAAGTTTATAAACTTGAAGAGTTTTTTAAGACTCAAAAGATTTTGAATGATATCTAAGAACAAATAATTAGCTTAGTCTTATTTATAATATAGAAATTCATCGTTTTATTATAATTTGTCGATGTAGGATAATTTAACTAAAATTTGTTTGGGTTTTTCTACGTTGTACCCTCATGTTTTTCCACGTTGTACCCTCATGTTTTTCCGTTTTCTACCATATACCCCTCCTGTTTTCGAAACCCTCACTTATACCTCTGTAGTTGATTAATTTCATTAAACGTGACCTAATTACAATAATTCTACTTAAAAACCTTAATTAATTTCCATCTCCGTCTCCTATGTTTTCTCTAATTCTAATTTTGCATGGATAATTTCTTCTTTTTTTTTCTTCATTTTATCATAATTCCTTCACTCTTTATTTTAAGTGCAACATTAACGCTTTGTTTATTAATGTGATTAAATTAATTTCATTAGAACTCAATAAAATATTATTATTTAAGCTAAAGAATAAGTTGGAGTGAAAGTGGAGGAAAATCAATTAGGTATAAAAGAATAAGAAATTGATGTAAAAAATGAGGAAAATGGAAAAAATTAATGAAATGGGGAAAAAGTCGGGGAAAATGGAGGGAATACAAGCCAATGTCGTCAAAACTGGTTATGTCATAACCTAGAATCACTGTCACGCCATGTAATTAACGGAGCATTAAACGGATAGTTGTGATTAGGTCACGTTTTATGAAGTTAATCAACTACAGGGGTATTAGTAGGGATTTTGAAAATAGGAGGGGTATATGGTAGAAAACGGAAAAACAGAAGGGTACAACGTAGAAAAACCCAATTTGTTTTCTTATTTATAATATAGAATTATCACCGTACCTTATTTTAATTGTTTCGATGCGGGATAATTTTAAGTTTGTAATCTTATTAAGACCTTTTTTTAACTCAAAATATTATTGATTGATATTTAAAAACAATGATTACCCTTATTTAGTAGAAATTCATGATCTCATCATAATTTTTCGATGTGAGCGAATTACTTAAGTTGATTGAAGGAAGAATTATTATGTCTTATTTATAATATAGAATTTCTTCACCTTATTATAATTTTTTACTTACGTGTATAGTCTTAAGAATGTTTTTAAGACTCAAAACATTTTAGTTTGATGAAACTTTATAATTTTTCAAATGTGGGATAGTTTTATAAGCTTATAGTCTTTATATATTTTTAAGACTCAAAAGATTTTTGGTTAATATCTAAGAGCACATAATTACTCTTATTTATAATATAAATTTTCATCACCTTATTATAATTTTTAGATGTGAGATTATTTCTACTTTAAGTTTGTAGTCTTATTAAAAGACTTTTAAAGACTTAAAAGTTTTTTTTGATTTATTTAAGAACGAATGATTAGTCTTATTAATATTATAGAATTCATCAACTTATCATAATTTTTCGATGTGGGATAATTTATTTAAGTTTATAGTCTCCCATCACCTCATCATAATTTTTCGATGTGAGATAATTTACTTAAGATTATAGTCTTAAAAACTCTTTTTAAAACAAAAAAAAAAATACATCCTTACTTTTGATTATAATATAATATAGAATTTCATCACTCCATAATTTTTCAATGTGAAATGATTTTAAGTTTGTAGTCTTATATATTAAAAGCTTTTTTAAGAGTTAAAAGTTTTTTGTCGATATTTAAAATTGAATGATTACTATTTTTTATGATATAGAATTTCATCATCTCGATATTTAAATTTTTTTTTTGAGACTCATTTTTGGTCGATATTTAAAACCGAATGATTAGTCTTATTTGTAATATAAAATTTCATCATCTCGATATAAGATAATTACTTAAGTTTATAGTCTTAGAAACTCTTTTTGAGATTCAAAAGACTTTTGGTAGATATCAAAGAACGAATTATTACTCTTTATTTATAATATAGAATTTCATCATCATATTATAATTTGTCGATGTGGGATAATTTAAAAACTAATACGGAGTATATGTTATACCGTAAATTCATCACATAATGTGAAACAAATGATATGAAATTTATACTCTAATGAAAGCATTTTTTACCACGAATCTAATTATTTCATTTTTATAATTTATTTTACGATAATGTTTTAAAAAAATGAACTCTTAAGGTTTTCACGTCAGAATTGTAAAATATCACATTAATATAATAGATTAAATATATATTATAATAATTAAAAGATTTTCTACTTGATTTTTTTTATTATTTAAGATACTTTCCTAATTTGAGGTTTGATGAAACGGACCAATGAGATCGCACGAAAAAAGCCTAATATATATATATATATATATATATATATATTAGGCTTTTTTCGTGCGATCTCATTGGTCCGTTTCATCAAACCTCAAATTAGGAAAGTATCTTAAATAATAAAAAAAATCAAGTAGAAAATCTTTTAATTATTATAATATATATTTAATCTATTATATATATATATTGATTGATATTGATTAAAGTAGTAAAGTTATTTCACATCGAAATAGCGTCATGACCTGGAATTCTATATTATATTAATAGTAATCATTCATTCTTAAATATCAACCAAAAATTTGTTTGAGTCTTAAAAAAAACTCAAAATTTATGATGAGGTGACGAAATTCTCTATTATAAATAAAAGTAGTCATTTGTCAAAAAGTATGATGTGATGGAATTCTATACTCCTATTATAAACAAGATTTCATATTATTTACCGAAAAAGTTAAGAATTTATTACACATAAAAGTAGTAAAATTATCCCACATTGAAAAATAATAATAACTTCATGAAATTATATATTATAAATAATAGTAATCATTCGTCAAAAAATCTTTGAGTCTTAGAAAGAGCTCTTAAGACTATAAATCTTAAGTATATGATGAGGTTATGAAATTCAATACTGTATTATAAATAAGAGTAATCATTGTTTTGAAATACCAATCAACAATCTTTTGAGTAAGTCTCTTAATAAGACTACAAACTTAAAATTATCCCACATCAAAAAATCAAAATAAGGTGATGATTCTTTATTATAAATCAGAGTAATCATGTGTTTTTTTTTGCTCTTAAAAAGAGCTCTTAAAACTATAAACTTAAGTAAATTATCTTACATCGCAAAAATTGTGTTGAGGTGATGGAAGACTATAAACTTAAGTAAATTAACCCACATCGAAAAATTGTGATGAGACGATGAAATTATATATCTATATTATAATTAAAATTAATGATTCGTTCGTAGATATCAATAAAAAACACTTTTGAGACTTAAAAAGTCTTCTAATAAGGCTACAAGCTTAATTCAAATAATCTCACATCGAACAATCATAATAGGGTGATGAAACTCTACATTATGAAAAAAGAGTAATCATCTGTTCTTTTGTGTCGTAAAAAGAGTTTTTAGGACTATGAACTTAGGTCATTTATCCTAGATCGATGAGGTGATGAAATTTTATATTATAAATATTGATTAATCATTCGTGGTTAAATATCAACCAATCATCTTTTAAGTCTTATAGAAAGCCCCAAGATTATAAACTTAAGTAAATTATCCCACATCAAAATTTTAGGATGAGAGGGAATAATAGTTCTCTGTTATAAATAAGAGCAGTCATTCGTCCTAACTAAAATTATTAATTACCCACATCGAAAAAATTATGATGGGTGATGAAATTTTGTATTATCAATAAGAATAATCATAAAATATTTTGAGTCTTTAAAAAGCTCTTATAAACTTAAATAAAAATATTGGAATATTTTTATCATAAATATTTATGATAAATTTAAGTAAAAAGCCCTAAATAAAAATCTTTATTATTATTGTATCAACAATAGAATGGACATAAAATAGTACATCTTAGATAAACAAAATCATATACTCCCTCTCATCCATTCAATTCTTCACAATTAATATAAATGGACAATCCAATCAATTCTTTACATTCCTCTTTTGACAAAACACTTTACCTTTTGATCTTTGTATCTTTACTCTATGTACACAAAATGTCACTACTACTTTTTCCTTACTTTAAATTTGGTGGACCCATAAAATCATTTGATTTACCAATAATATATACTATTACTTTTACAATTTTTCTTAAAAATTGTGAAATCTCCATGTAAATAATTGAATGGATGGGAGAAATTATATAAATATATATATCTTCTGAGTCTTATAATTATAACAATTCTTAAGGCTAAAAATTGAAGTAAAGTTATCTCAAATCGAGAAATTATAATAAAGTAATGAAATTTTATTAAAGTAATCATTCGTCTTTAGATATCAACTGAATATCTTTTGAGTCCTAAAAAGAGTTTTTAAGACTATAAATTGAAGTAGAAAAATTCCACATCGAAAAGTCCTATTACATCTCTGACTCAATTTTTTTTTTGGGAAAAGTCATTGATATTGATTCAATAATATTCCAAAAAGTACATGATGTTATGAGCTTTTCTAAGGATGATAACCAACAATTATACTCTAGTGGGCTAAATGAGAGACTATATATTGTTCCTCGGCCCTATTAGCAATATGAAAAGATCGAATACATAAATTCATTTGGATAGCTCGAATGATTGATTCCGGAGGACGCCTCTTACTTTGAAATATTCTCAAGTTACTTTGAAATATTCTCTTAAGTAGGCTACGTCCCTTGTTACATTGCGTGTACCAGCGCAGTAACCGAGAAAGGGAGTCTGGAGCAGACATCCGCAACTAGCTCTTGATTGCAGTCCAAACGGGCTTCACTGCAGGGCAATCAAAGAATAGGTGTAACCGCGTTTCGGCTTCATTTTCACACATACTGCAACGATTTGCGCAATAAATGCCCCTCCGTTGGAGTTTGTCAACAGTTGCCAAGGAGTTTTCGAGAGCCATAGTAAAGATAAAAGAGTGCTTAGGGGTATTGATACGATCCTAAACGAGCTTTTCCCACTTGACTTGTCTTCCTCTTTCCCTGATTATGTCATATAATACTATAATAGGCAACTTACTATTCTTACCAGCAGCATTTAGTTCCAGTTTCGCAGTCTGCAGCCCGCCTACAGTTTTCACAAAGTCGTCTCTGACTCAAAAAATTAACACTATATAAACAGTCAATTATCACCTTAAAACACCACAAAAATTGAACTAATACAACGTAAAATACGTAGTCTATTCTGTTTGATAACTATTTGATTTCTCTAGATCTATTATTATGTAAGGATATATATTTAATCTATTATATTAATGTGATGTTTTATAATTTACATCTAAAAATATTTAAACTTCGTTTAACAAAAAAATATCATAAAAAAAATTATAAAAATGAAATAATTAGAATTGTGCTAGGAAATATAAAAATGTTATGGTAATCTTGGAACGCAACTATAGAATAATAAAAAGTTTAATAAAGTTACAAACGGTTAAATAAATTACAATAATTAATGAAATTTCAAATAGTTAATTTAATTAACAAAAAAAATATTTTCATATACAATCAAATTAGTAACAATCATTAAAATTTACACATTTATCACTAATTATTTTTGTAACCGTGCAACGCACGGGTATCCATCTAGTAAATAATACGGAGTACTTCTTTGAATTTAATATTAGACAAAACAATCCTAACCCCCTGAAAACTCAAAGAATTATCATTATATAAACCGTCAATTATCACCTCAGAAAACAACAAAATTTGAATAGACATCGCGTGCAACAAGTAAAATGATTATGATTATTGCGAATAATTGTCATTTTTTGGAGAATTATTAATAAAATTAAATTATTATCCTAATTTCAAATTACAATTTTATGTAAAAACCATTACATTTCGTTTAACATAAAAATATCGTTCCTATGAGTTTAAGTACGGAATATTAGATAAAATTACAAAATAAATATTTTTTTTTGACTTTTTACATACCTTTTATAATACTTAAGAGTTTTATTTTATTTAAGATTAAAGTATTTTATCTATATTCATTACTTAACAGAGTTATATAGAAATAATTATAAATAATAAATGTTTTAAAAGATTACTTCATTTATAGGTGTAATGTCATAAAAATTAAATATATTGTATTTAATATTGCAATCATATAAATAATTTTTAAGGGACAAGTAGGGTCGGGCCGCAATCCTAAATTATCGGGTTTGATGACAGTTGAGTCATGGATCAAGATTTATTGTTATTGACCTACGAAAAAATGGGTTGGATAGGCCGGGTTTACGGGTCAAGTCAAGTCATTCAAATCGAGAGTACAAGTTTAGTCATACGATATATAAGCAAGCAATATATATATATAGTTATACAGTTATACTAAGAGTGCTATATAATTTAAGTTAAAATTAGAAACAAAATCATATTTAAATAAATTAACTAATATATAAAAATTAGTCACATTGAATCAATCAATCAGTTAATCATCAATATAATTAAACGAGATATTTTTTGAGCACGTTGGTAATATCCAACAATTTAAGAATTCTTAAATAAAAACTTAAATTATTTATCATATTTAAGTGTTTAAAAAGTTTGAACACTACAAACTTGATTAAACTATTTTAACTAATTCAAACATTTAATAAAGTTAAAACATTTAAATAGAATACTTAATTAAATAATTAAAAATAAAATGAATATAATTGAAGTTTTTTCGACTGACATGTAGTCTCAAATTTCTTTTAAGCTACATGATTTATTTAAATAACTTTATATATGTCGGGTTAGACTACAGGTTGGTTCAAATATTGTCGGGTTAGACTACAGGTTGGTTCAAATATTGTCGGGTTATACGGGTCACGAGACGAATTATGCTTAGAATAGTAAGGGTGAAAAATAGTTTCGAATGCAGATTTTTTTGCCCTTTTTTGAGTAAAAATAATATTTTTGATAATACGGAGTATTATTTTTAGACTCCTTAATTATAATGTCTATATTTCAATGAATTTTTAAAACTATTTTAATAATTATTTTATTATTAAAAGATAAAAAATGTTGAATTAAATTGAATGTTAGTTTATATTTGTAATTTAAAATATCGAGTCATGGATCAAGATTTAAACGTCTTGAATCTTGACCTGTGAATAATCGGGTTGGGCGGGTCGGGTTATAAGTCATGTCAAGTTTTGTCGAGTCTAATAGTAACGTTACTGTTTAACACGATAACACAAATTTAATCTGATCTCACAGTAAGTGTTCCTTGTGACGGACATATCTCCCCATGTACAACTTTACAAGAGGGTAATATACTAAAATTGCTAGATAATCAATCAATATTATATACTAGATTAAAGCCCGTGCGCTGTACGGGTTAGTTGGTTTAATTATATTGAAAAAACAAGTTATATAGAAATAAGAAAATCTCATATAAAGATTATAAAAATAAGGATAAATTGATATTTTATACCTGAAATGACATCATTTTTCAAACTTTATACCTTAAATAACAATTTTAAACTTTCTTCTAACAAATATCATTATTGTGGAGATAATAATTAATACTCATAATATCTCTCTTTTTTACTATTGTGCAAATATTTGGAATGATAGTTGATATCTAAGAACAACAATTATACTACAGAGTATTTCGTCTTTTCTTCTATCTTCTTCCATATTCTATTTTCGTCCGTTTTCTACCTTCTTCCCATCGTAAATATTTCCTATTTGGTCCAACTTTTTACTATACTACTCTCAATTTCTACTTATAACTAAAATTATGGAAGAAAAAAGTATTTAACACCCATAGTAAATTTCACACATTGACATTATTCTTTCAATGTGGGACAAACCACCTACTAAAAAATGCGGCGTCTTTCAATGACATTATTTCAATGACATTATTCTTTCAATCACTACAAGAAATACTTCATATAGCTACCAATTACGCGCGACTGATAAATTCAGTAGCTAATTTTGCGACTGAAAGTACAACACGCGACTGATATTAGTCGCTGGACGAGGAGACGGGAAAAAAAATTAATTACCCTTAGCGACCGAAATCAGTCGCTAAAATAAACGACGCGCGACCGATTTCGATCGCTAAATTGTTGAACTTGCTACGGAATTAGCGACTGAAATCGGTCGCTAATCGAAGTGGCGCGCGACCGATTTCGGTCGCTAAAGTGCGTCAATTTTTTTAAATCCGCGAACAGCCCCCCTCCCCCTCTCATATTCGCCATTTCACTCTCTCTCTCTCTATAAACTCTCTCCCTTCTCTCTAATCCGTCTCCACCTTCTTATCATTCCTTCCTTCTTTATTCCTCCATTTTTTTAATTACGGTATATTTTTTATCTATACTTAATTTAAATTATTTGTTAATTTTTTTATTTATTGATATAAATAGATTAGTTATTGAGTTAGATGTTTTTATAGTGTAGTGTTGTTGTTAGTGTTGGAGTATTTAGTGTAGTTAGAATGTTAATCGCCCAATAGGTTCCCTAATTTGAAATATGTAGATTGTTAGTATAAAATTAGGGTTTGTGGTTAAGTAGTTGAATGAATTGGGTTGTTTTGATGTATTAAGAAATTGGAAGTAAAATACAATTATGCCGATTTAGTGAGGTAAATATGGACGAATTGGGTGGAAATAGTACTATGTTTAGGTGCATTGATAATTTTACAGAATATTTGACTAGTGTATATATATTAGAAAATTACTTTGGAGGAAATAATTTGTACGTGGTTATTCTCTCAATTTTTTTAGATAAAAAAATGAAGAGAAAGGAACGAAAATGGATGTATGGGGAAAGATTCGATAAGAAACGACGTCCCACAAAGGAATTTTAGAGGGTGTTAATCGCTTTCTTGAGTTCACTGAAACCCATCCCGAATACGCGTCAGAGGGTAGATTTAGGTGTCCTTGTGTGAAATGTAAGAACATCAAATTCTTGGATAGTAGGGAAACTAAAGTTCCCTGATGTCGAGGAAGAGGATGTCGTTGGTTCGAGTAGGCAAGTGGAAGATGACAACGACAGTGACGATGATTTTTAGTAGGGTATAGTTTTAGTAAGTTATATTATTTGTACATAGTAATCTGCATTACATATTTTTTTCGAGATTATTTCAATATTATGATGTCAGTTTCTAACTTTCAACTATTACATGTCTGCAGATATGACGTTGGGCAGCAGGCTGAGGTTTGGTAGTTCGAGTAGCAGCAGGAACAGGGACCGACAACAGCAGGAAGACCAAGAAGAGAACCGGCGGGAGGACGAACAACAAGTGGAGAACGAGGAGGAGGTGCAGGGCAATGAGCAACCAGAACAACCGCAACCGCAACCACAACAGGATGAAGTGCTTCGATATACAGACGACGGGCGCCTAATAATTGGCCTCGAGTCCACATGGTGAGACATTGTATTTCCTTTTTTTTGTGAGACATCATCTTATTTCGAGTCCACATGGTAACACTTTTACAACGATGGTCTCGAGGTGGCTGTGAGAGACAGATACATGGATGTCGCGAAGGACAGATACAAAGACATGATGTATAAGATGGCGAGCGATGAAAAGTTACAGAAACACCTTAGAGGTTCGATTACTAAATTGGTGTTAGTACCTGAACAGAAAGTTGTATATATATTCAAAACATTTATTGATCTCAAAGTGTATAAATTGTAGGTGACGCCATCCAACAGTTCCAAACAGCGCGCTCCGACCCGAACTTCCTTAAAAGATCCGTCCAGGCGAAAAAGAACAAGAGGCGGGGAGGGGACCCCGAGGCGGAGGCGGAGTGCACCCACTACGGTGGGTCGCAGTCGATGCACCAGCGGGCCATGAACGTTAGTATTTCCGTACCTTTGATTTTTATATTGGATTCTAATTTAATGTTTTCATTATAAAAATAAATGAAAAATCTACATGTACTGTCAACAGGTGAAGAAGAAAACCGGAGAATTCCCTCCTCCTGTGCAACTATTTCTCGAAGCGAAGAGTAAGGGGGACGATGCCACCGGTCGATCATTCGCCACGAAGAAGGATTTGGACACTTGGGTAAGTTTCAAACACAAGACTTCGTTACTTTTTTTTCTTCAAACAATCAACCTAATCATGACTTCAATTTCTTTCAGAGATCGTATTTGGCGGCCGCTAGAGCGCCCGAGAATGAAGGTGTGGACCCGAGCACGATTTGGTTCAGAGTCGCGGAGGGATACCGCAAGGGAGCGGTGTACGGTACGGGGAACGCTCATTCCCTGTACTGGACACCACCCAATGTTTGGGGGGCCCATGCAACCACGACGGAGTGTGTACCATCCGAGATGGCTGAGATGAGGGCGGAACTTCGAGAGAAGAGGGCGCAACGGGCAGCTATGGCCGAGCAGATGAAGGAGCAGAATGAGAGGCTGAAGACGCAGGAGTCCATTAACCTGCAAATTCTGGAAGAGCTACGGCGTCTTAGGAACACGAAGCAGTATAACTGCAACTCCGGCCCCACTCCCCGATTCCCGGATCCTAGAGACCCCTTCGGTGACGGTGGTAGTGGTGCGTCAGCTAGTTTCCCTGTTGGCTGAGTTGATTGAATGAAAACAATTTGTAGTTTCTGAATGCTTGTTGAAAAAACAGTTTGTAACAATACTTTTAATTTAGTGTATTCACGACGTTTGCGTACTTGGTTGCCAATTTTGGAGTGTGAAGCTTGCGTAACGTTTGGAACAACGTTTGGAATGATGTTTGGGATGTATTGTGGTTGTTGGTTTGTTTTATTGTGCAGATTTTGGCTAGAAAATTAATAAATATAACGGGCCTATTTCTGGCACGGTAGCGACTGATAGCAGTAGCTAAATTTTCTATTTAGCAACTGAAATCAGTCGCTGTAGGACGCCACGTCGCACCATTTAGCGACTGATTTCAATCGCTAACTGACGCTCCTAGTGACTGAAATCAGTCGCTAAAATGAGGCCATAGCGACTGAAATCAGTCGCTAAAATGAGGCCATAGCGACTGAAATCAGTCGCTAAAATGAGGCCATAGCGACTGAAATCAGTCGCTAAATTTAGCGACTGATTTCAGTCGCGCGTTTTTTTAGCGACTGAAATCAGTCGCTAGAAGCGACTAACTGTAGCCACTGTCGCTTAGCGACTGTTGACAGTCGCGCGTCTGTTTTTTGCGACAGATGTCAGTAGCTAAGATCAGTCGCCACTGACTTTAACTCTTGTAGTGAATGTGAAATAATTTTACTTAATTTTATAGTTTTAAAAAATCTTTATTTTTATTTTTTTAGATCTAAAGATGAATGATTACTTTTAGTTATATAATGAAATTTCATCGCCCTACTATATAATTTTTCGATGTGAGATAATTTACTTAAGTTTATTATAGTCTTAAGAGTTTTTCTAAGATTCAAAAGAGGTTTGGTTAATATTTAAGGACGAATGATTACTCTTATTTATTTATAATATAAAACTTAATCAAGTCATCATAATTTTTCGATGTGGGATAATTTTTACTCAAGTTTATAGTCTTAAGAATTTTTTTAAGACTCAAAAGTGTGTGATAATTTTACTTAATTTTTATCCATCTAAGTTATTAAAGACGAACGATTACTCCTATTTATATAATAGAATTCGATCACCTTATTATAATTTTGGACAAATGGCGACTCTTATTTATGTAATAGAATTTCATCACCTTATTATAATTCTTCGATGTGAGATAATCTTATGTAGTTTTCAAGTTTTTTTAAGACTCAAAAGATTTTTTATTGAATCTAAGAATGAATGATTAATATTTTATTTATAATACGAAATATAAAATTTCATCACCTCATCATGTATGATAATTTTGACTTAAGTTTAGATGTAGTCTCAGAAACTCGTATGATAATTTTGACTTAAGTTTCGATGTAGTCTCAGAAACTCTTGGGATACCTATGATATGGAATTTCATCAACTCATCATAATTTTTCCATGTGGGATTTCATCAACTCATCATAATTTTTTGACGTGGGATAATTTTACCTAAGCTTATAGTCTTAAAACTTTTTTTGAGATTCAAAAGAGTCGATGTGGGATAATTTTACCTAAGCTTATAGTCTTAAAAATTTATTTTAAGATTCAAAAGAGTCGATGTGGGATAATTTTACCTAAGTTTAGAGTTTTGGTTGATATCTAATGATGAATGATTACTCTTATTTATAATATAAAATTTTTTATTTATAATTTTTTGATGTGGAATAATTTACTGTTAACTCTTTTTATGACCCAAAAAAAACATGATTACTCTTATTTATTATATAGAATCATCATCTTATTTTAATTTTTAATATGGAATCATTATCTTATTTTAATTTTTTTTGATGTGGAATAATTTTATGTTTGTAGTCTTATTAAGAGACCGTTTAAGACTTAAAAGTTTTTTTATTGATATTCAAAAACAATGATTACTATTATTTATAATGTAGGATTTCATCACCCATCATAATTCTTCAATGTGGGATAATTTAAAAGTTTTTCTTGGTCGATATTTAAAATCAAATGATTACTCTTATTTCATCCTATGTAGGATAATTTACTCAGGTTGATAGTTTAAGAACTCTTTTGAGATTCAAAAGATTTTTGATAGATATCTAAGAACGAATGATTTTATTTATAATATGGAATTTCATAACTATATTATAAATTGTCAATGTGAGATAATTTTACAACTGCTATATGTAATAAAGTAATCACATTTTTTCAAACAAATAATATGAAATCTATACTCTAATGAAAGCTTTTTTTACCACGAATCTACTTATTTTATTTTTATAATTTTTTGTACGATATTTTTTTAAAAAATGAACTCGAAAGGTTTTTACCTAAAAAATATAAAATATCACATTAATATAATAGATTAAATCTATGTTATAATAATTAAAAGATTCTTTAGATGATACTTTTCTAATTCGAGGTTTGATGCAACAGACCAATGAGATCGCTCGAAAAAAGCCTAATATATATATATATATATATATATATATATATATATATATTAATGTGATATTTTATATTTTTTAGGTAAAAACCTTTCGAGTTCATTTTTAAAAAAAATATCGTACAAAAAATTATAAAAATAAAATAAGTAGATTCGTGGTAAAAAAAGCTTTCATTAGAGTATAGAGAGAGAGAGTGTGTGTGTGTTAAGATCGGGTGAGAACCTATCCCTCAATGAGAACTGTGAGAACTTTTTTAAACCGTTAGATCTTATTCACATTATTCTTAAAAACATTCTCCTCTTCCTTTAACAAAAAATTCAAATCTGTTTCTTTCTCTCTCTCTTGCTTCCTTCTCCCTTCCCTCATCAACAATGGCTGAAATTGAAGAAAAAAATTCAACAAAATTCACCAAAAATCAAGAAAAAGCAGATGAAGTTTTGTTCATCAATGCAAATTCCAAAGGTTTTGTTATCTAATCTTAATAAATTAGGGTTCCGGTGTTCATAAAATTGGGGATTTATATACAATTGGGGATTTCTTTAAATTAGGGTTCATATTTTCGTTAAAACCATTAAATACGTCCACTTGATTTGAGATTTTTGTATCAATAAAATTGAATTTTATATCATCAATTCTTGAACTCCTAATGTAGCCAAATGCACAAATCAATTGAATTGTAAGTTGTAATAGTTGAATTGGATTAAGAATGGAAGAGGTGATTTTAATTGATTTGATTGTAGAGTTTGAGTATGGCCGCCATAGTTGTGGTATGGGTTCATATGATAGAGGTTCAGTAGTGTACGGGACTGTAAGTCTGCTATGCTCTGCTCTTATCTGAAAATCGGGAGTTGTTCAGGAATTGTCCAGTTTTCTACCAAATTCAAAAGATTACCGGGTTTTATTCTCACCTGCGACTAGACCCAACAAATCGGTCAATTAAATCGAATTTGGGTCGGATCAACTTCGGATTGGGTTACTTTTGGTTCAGAAAATTTGGGTTCAAGAACTATATCTCGTCTGCTCATTGGTCAACTTAGGAACTTAAGCTAAAATTGAGAAGAGGTACACTAAAATTAAAAAATGTACGCTAAAATTCAAAAGTGAGGGTACACTAAAATTGAATTGAAAAAGGGTACGCTAAAATAGAAAAAGACGCTAAAAGTGAAGAAGGGTACACTAAAATTGAAATTGAAAAAAAAGTACGCTAAAAGTGAAAAAGGGTACGCTAAAATTTGAAAAAGGTACGCTAAAATTGAAGAAGAGTACACTAAAATTGAAATTAAAAAAAGGTACGCTAAAATAGAATAAAAGGTACGCTAAAAGTGAAGAAGGGTACACTAAAACTGAAATTGAAAAAAAATACGCTAAAAGTGAAAAAGGGTACGCTAAAATTTGAAAAAGGTACGCTAAAATTGAAGAAGGGTACACTAAAATTGAAATTGAAAATGGCACGCCAAAATTGAAAAAAGAGTACGATAAATTTAAGAAAGGGTATGGTACGCTAAAATTGAAAAAGGAAATTAAATCGAGTAGGGCTTGAAGAAGAAGTGTTGTATTCCATATAAAATCCGTACAAAAGGAAATTAAAGGACAATATTTTGGATGAACTTCTAAGTTAATGAGGAAAAGTTTATTGAAAAATTGATGGATTGAAAATCGGATTCAATGATCGATTGAAGAATTATGGATTAAAGGATTACGGGTCGAATAATTTTGTAGAAGGAGAAAGAGTTACAACCTTACGGGTTGAAGGCTCAAGCAATTCTGATTAATTGATGGGATTGAAGAATTTTGAAGGATCCAACGAATGAGATTGAACACTATGATCTAATGGCTCATATTATAGTTCTCATGGTTCTCATTGGAGGAGTGGTTCTCACATGAACCTAAATCGAAGGAGGAACTTTTCGAGCGATCTGATTGTTCCGTTGCATCAATATCCAATTTAGGAAAGTATCATTAATAATAAAAAAATCAATTAGAGAATCTTTTATTTTTTTTTGCAAGAAAATTTATCATTTCATTCATTTGAGTGAAATTACATTTAGATGCAAAAAAGAGTTAATCATTCTTTACAATACATCCTCTAATCCTGTTATATTTAGGATTACTATCAGCAAACAATCTAGCCAGTACTTGGAATTTAATTCTAGCAATAACAGCCTCTACAGCAGAGCATTTATCAGCAAATATTCTCTTGTTCCGTTCTCTCCATATATTGTGCACCATAGCTGTAACACCTGCTTGTATCCATGGCATCTTCCAATGTTTGCGTTTCTGAGGAGCTGACATCCACTTCATCACATCCTTTAATGATTTAACAACTAGAACTACATTCATCCAGTTCATCTGTTCATAATAGCACCCCAAATCTGCTCTGCAAAGGGACATCTGAAGAATAAATGTCTATTCGTCTCCTGATTTGCATTACATAAACAACCCCTATTCGCCAGTTGATAACCCCTTTTACAGTACTGATCAAGCGTAGCTAGTTTCTCTTGAGTAGCCATAGAAGTTAAGATTCTATGAGAATCTTTTAATTATTATAATAGTATATTTAATCTATCATATTAATTCGATGTTTTATAATTTTCATCTTACAACCTTTAAATTTCGTTGAGTTATCATAAATAAAATTATAAAAATGAATTAATTAGATTCATGGTAGAAAATAATTTCATTAGAGTATAAATTTCTTATTATTTGATCGAAAAAGTGATGAATTTATTACATATAAAGATGTTAAAGTTATCACACATCGACAAATTATAATAAGGTGATGAAATTTTATATTATAAATAATAATAATCATCCGTGCTTAGATGTTCACCAAAATCTCTTGAGTCATAAAGAACTCTTAAGATTATAAAATTAAGTAATTATCTCACATCGAAAAATTAGGATGAGGTTATGGAATTCTATAATATAAATAAGATAAATTATTGTTTTTCAATATCGACCAAAAAAAATTTGAGTCTTAAAAAAACTCTTAATAAGATTACAAATTTAAAATTGTTTTACTTTGAAACAATTAAAATAAGATGATGATTCTATATTATAAATAAGAGTAATTGTATTCTTTTGGGTCCTAAAAGGAGCTCTTAAGACCGTAAATTATCCCACATCAAAAAAATTATGATGATGGAATTCTGTATTATAAATAAGACTAATCATTCTTTCTTAAATATCAATAAAAAAAGGGTTATTTAACGACAATAATACCAACTATAGGGCGTCTTCTCAAAATAATACCAATTTTAATAAATCTGAGAATAATACGTATTATTGGAGTAGTTAAACAAGAGTAGTATAAGTGAGTTTATAACCTGCTACATCAGGTCACCCAATTAATATTTAACCTGCTACTTATCCTCCATCCTTCTCCTTAGACCTGGATAACAAGTGAATCGTGTAGGGTCAGTTTCGGGTCGGGCCACTTTCTGGTTATAATAATTGGGTTGACTTCGGGTCGGGTCGGATAATTTCGGGTTCGGGTCATTCTCGGGTTTGCTATTTTCAACTTTTTTAGGGATATCGACTCGTTTTCTATAATAATAGTCGGGTTAGCTCAGGTCAATTCGGATTACGGGTCAAAATCTAGTCTTCAATTCGGGTGTCATGTCGGGTTTAGTTTGGCTTATTCGGGTCGGGTCAGTTTTGTCAAGTCTACTCCTCCTTACTTCTCTCCTTCATCCTCTCTCTCCATTACCCTTCATCCTTCTTCAGTTTTTTTTCTATACGTTTCGTTTAGATTAACGTGTTGATTTTGGTGTAGGATTGTGTTGTTAGCTAGATTTGGTGAGATTGAAGACTTGAAAGAACAGAAAGACAGAGGACATTAATAACGTTTAATGCCCGTACACTGAGTAAGTGAAAAAGAGTGAAGTAATATGAAATAAATTAAAGACGAAAAAGGAAGGTGAACGAGTTCTACCGCTAACTGGTCATCTATACTACTATGGTTTAACTACTCCAAAAATACGTATTATTCTCTGATTTATTAAAATTGGAATTATTGCCGTTAAATAAAATTAAAGCTGAAAGAGGAAGGTTGAAAGGTTCTACAGGTAACCGGTCACCTATACTACTCTGGTTTAACTACTCCAATAATACGTATTATTCTCAGATTTATTAAAATTGATATTATTTTGGGAAGACGCCCTATAGTTGGTATTATTGTTGTTAAATAACCCTAAAAAAAATTGTGTCTTAGAATTTTTTTTAATAAGACTACAAACTTTTTTTTGAGTGAAAAGATCATTTCATTAATAAAAAGTCATACGACATCTACAACTTACATCGGAATTGAACGGATACAATACTATCAAATTTGAGTAATATAAATTCTCATTAAAACAAAGATCTCTCACTATGATTTTGATCTCCGCTTCTGCGCATCCTCTTTCAATACATCGCTGTTTAATGATACAACTTTTCACAAGAGGGTCTTCGGATCTTCCAAAGTTTTGAAGATGCCATATATTTGAAGAGAATTGGTTTCATCTAACCTAATAGATTTTAGCCGACAGTCTGACATAAATTGAGATACCATATATATAATGAACAGTTGTGGTACTGTTCTTCCGCGTCTTCTCCGCTATCATAGATTTAACATCTCTCCTAGAAGAGATGGCAAAACCCATCAATTGATGGGGGCAAAACTCTCCAAAAAGAGAGGACTTTATAACAAGGTGATGAAACTCTCACATCAAAACTTAAGTAACATAAAATTATAGAATTATCTCACATCGAAAAATTATAACAAGGTGATGAAACTCTATATTATAAATAAGAAATAAGAGTAATCAATTCGATCTACAATAAGACAACGAAATTCGGTTATAAATAAAAGTAATCATTCCTCCAAATTATGATGAGGTGATGAATTCTATATTGTAAATAAGTGTAATCTTTCGTTCTTAAACATGATTAATAATTCATTATTATAAATCTTTCGAATCTCAATTGAATCTAAAAAATCTTTTAAGACTATAAACTCAAGTAAAATGATTACAAGAGTTCTTAAGACTATATCTAAACTTAAGTCAAAATCATTCTATATCGAAAAATTATGAGGTGATGGAATTTGATACTTCGTATTATAAATAATATTTAATTATTCATTCTTAGATATCAAAAAATAAGTTTTTTGAGTCTTACAAAAGTACTTGAGACCATAAAATTATGTAAGATTATCCCACATCGAAAAATTATAATAAGGTGATCGAATTTTATTATATAAATAAGAGTAATCGTCAGTTCTTAAGTTAAATATAAAAATAACCTATTTTATTATTATAATTATAATTATTCTAACGTTGTCTCACATCGAACAATTATGATCAGGTGATGAAATTCTATATTATAAATAATAATCATTTGTCTTTGGATATCAACTAAAAAAAATTCGAGTCTTAAAAATGATCTTAGGACCGTAAGCTAGTGGAAAAGAAAAATTATTCGTGTTTAGATATTAACGAAAAATCTGAGTTCAAAACAGAGTTTTTAAGACTATAAACTTAAAGAAATTTATCGCATATCGAAAAATTACGATGAGGTGATAAAATTTTATATCACAAATAAGAGACATCATTTGTTTTTAGATATTAACTAAAAAAAATTGTTTTATAAAAGCTCTTAAAGCTATAAATTTAAGTAAAATTATCTCACATCGAAAAAATTATAATAAAGTGATGAAATTCTACTATATTACGGAGTAATTTGGAGTAAACAATCATTCGTCTTTAGATATCAACGAGAAATCTTTTGAGTCTTAATAAAAGAACTTTTTAAGACTATAAATTTTAGTAAAATTATTCCACATCAAAAAATTATGACGAGGTGATGCAATTTTACCTCATCAATGAGAGAAATGATTCATTTTTAGATATTAATCAAAAATATTTTGAATTTTATAATACTCCTCTAAATAAGGCTATAAATTGAAGTAAAATTATTCCACATCGAAAAATTACAAAAAAAAAGTGATGAAATTCTATTATCTATAAATAAAAGTAATCATCGTCTTTAGATATCAATCAGAAATCTTTTGAGTCCTAAAAAAAGTTCTTAAAACTATAAATTTAAGTAAAATTATCACACATCGAAAAATTATGATGAGATATAATAAATAAGAGAAATCATTATTTGTCCAAAGGTATACTTCGTAATAAGATGATCGAATTCTATTATATAAATAAGAATAATCGTTCGTTCTAAATAACTTAGATGGAAAAATAAACTCTTTTGGGTCTCAAAAAAATTTCTTAAAACCATAAACTTAATTAAAGTAAAATTATCCCAAACTTTTGAGTCTTAAAAAACTCTTAAGACTATAAACTTGAGTAAAATTTCTCACTCCGAAAAATTATTACAAAGTCATGAATTTCATAGATATAAACCAAACATCTTTTGAGTTTTAGAAAACCTCTTGAGATTATAATAAACGTAAGTAAAAATTTCTCTTTTGAGTCTTAAAAAAGCTCTTAAGACTATAAATGTGTGTGAAATTTTCCCACATCTAAAAATTATTATAAAGTTATGAATTTCATATTATTTGCTCATGAATCTACTGCATATAGAAATAGTAAAATCATCTCACATCGAACATATTTATTTAGGTGATAGATTTTTGTATTATAAATAAGAATAATCATTGTTCTTAGATATCAACAAAAAATTTGTTTTGATCCTTAATCTCTCTTAAGACTATAAAATTAAATAAAATTATCCCACATCGAAAAATTATGATGACCTGATTAAATTCTAAATTATAAATAAGAGTAATCATTCGTCTATAGATATTATCCAAACATCTTTTGAGTCTTAGAAAAACTTTATCTCACATAAAAAATTATAGGGTCGTGCTTTTTCCTAACGAGCATTTGCTCAATCCTAACGAATTTTCCTAAACTTTTCCCATTATACCCCTATATAAACTTTTCTTTCACATTGAGATTCAATCTCACTTCTGTCTTTTTGTTCCATCAATTTAAATAATTAATCGCTCCCAATATTAATTATGACTTCTAATTTACTGAAGATGGAAAATCGATTATTTATTTACCAAAATCTATTATGACTTCTTTATATTATTTGTTACTTGAAATATATTTTTCAATAAATCGTCGTGACATATTGGTTTCATTTTTGTAATTTTATTGTTTTTTTAACCACAAATGATGATTGAATAATAATAAATAAGTAGAATTGTAAACTATTTTTTTTTATAAAATTCTCATCTATTGAAAATAAAATAAAAATAATACTATATAACAAAAGAGTTTATGTAACAAGAAAGAAAAAATGAAAAAACAAAAAATAACAAAAAAAAAAGGAAACTAGCAAATAACTAACAAAAAAAAAAGAAATTTAAATAAATAAAATCAATATCAATATATATGTATATATTTTAGGCTTTTTTCGAGCGATCTCATTGGTCCGTTTCATCAAACCTCAAATTAGGAAAGTATCATAAATAAATAAAAATAACTAAAGAATCTTTTAATTATTATAATATATATTTAATTTATCATATTAATGAGATGTTTTACAATTCTTAGTTAAAAACCTTTAGAGTTCATTTTTTAATAACATTATCGTAAAATAAATTATAAAAATGAAATAATTATATTCGTGGTAAAAAGTGCTTTCATTAGCGTATAAATTTCATATTGTTTGTTTCACATTATGTGATAAATTTATTGCATATAACAGTTTTAAAATTATCCCACATCGACAAATTATAATATGATGATGAAATTCTGTATTATAAATAAAGAATAATATGAGTAATTCGTTCTTGGATATCTACCAAAAGTTTTTTTTGAATCTCAAAAAGAGTTCCTAATACTATAAACCTTAAGTAATTATCTTTTGAATTTCAATAGAACTTTTGAATTTCAAAAGGAGTTCCTAAGACTATAAACCTTAAATAATTATCCTATATCGAAAAAATATGATGAGGTGATGAAATTTTATATTATAAAGAAAAATAATCATTATATTATTATCCTACATCGAAAAATTATGATTGGGTGATGTAATTCTATATTATAAATAATAGTAATCATTCAATTATAAATATCGACAAAAAAACTTTTAACACTTTTAACTCTTAAAAAATTATTTCACATTGAAAAATTATGATGGAGTGATGAAATTCTATATTATTATAATCAAAAGTAAGGATGTATTTTTTTTAGTTTTAAAAAGAGCTTTTAAGACTATAATCTTATATAAATTATCTCACATCGAAAAATTATGATGAGGTCATGATAGAAGACTATAAACTTAAATAAATTATCCCACATCGAAAAATTATGATAATTTGATGAATTCTATATTATTAATAAGACTAGCCATTCGTTCTTAAATATCAATCAAAAAAAACTTTTAACTCTTTAAAAGTCTTTTAATAAGACTACAAACTTAAGTAGAAATAATCTCACAACGAAAAATTATAATAAGGTGATGAAAATTTATAATTATAAATAAGAGTAATTATGTGCTCTTAGATATTAACCAAAAATCTTTTGAGTCTTAAAAATATATAAAGACTATAAGCTTATAAAACTATCCCACATTCAAAAAATTATAAAATTTCATCAAACAAAAATGTTTTGAGTCTTAAAAACGTTCTTAAGACTGTACACTTAAGTAAAAAATTATAATAAGGTGAAGAAATTCTATATTATAAATAGATTAAATTAAAAATTACTCCCTTTTAAGATACCAATTTTAAAATTTACTCCCTTTTGTAATTTTTGTTAAAAATAACTTCCAAAATCTATCAAAAGTTCAAAAATTGCTTCAAAATATAATTTTTGAACGAAAATGCCCCTACCTTTTTTTTTGCTATTACTTCACCTCACTCTCTAACCAAGGGCATTTTTGTCCTAAA
The DNA here is from genome assembly GCA_958450325.1 of Agrostemma githago. Lineage (NCBI taxonomy): Eukaryota > Viridiplantae > Streptophyta > Magnoliopsida > Caryophyllales > Caryophyllaceae > Agrostemma > Agrostemma githago. Next base: position 70,156,080 of record OY288247.1, on the reverse strand, counting down.
AATAAAATTGGGAGCAATTTTTGAACTTTTGATAGATTTTGGGAGTTATTTTTAACAAAAATTTCAAAAGGGAGTAATTTTAAAAATGAGTATTTTAAAAGGGAGTAATTTATAATTTACTCTTATAAATAAGACATAATAATTCTTCCTTAAACATCAACCAACTTAAGTAATTCGCTCACATCGAAAAATTATGATGAAATCATGAATTTCTACTAAATAAGATTAATCATTATTTTTAAATATCAATCAATAATATTTTGAGTTAAAAAAAAGTCTTAATAAGATTACAAACTTAAAATTATCCCGCATTGAAACAATTACGATAAGGTACAGTGATAATTCTATATTATAAATAAGAAAACAAATTTTAGTTAAATTATACCACATCGACAAATTATAATAAAACGATGAATTTCTATATTATAAATAAGACTAAGCTAATTATTTGTTCTTAGATATCAATCAAAATCTCTTGAGTCTTAAAAAACTCTTTAAGTTTATAAACTTAGATAAATTATCTCATATCGAAAAACTATACTCCCTCTCTTCATACGGTGATGATTCTATATTATAAATAAGGATACACATTTTAGTTAATTATCCCACATCGACAAATTATAATAAGACGATAGATTTCTATATTATAAATAATGGAGTACTCCGTAGTAATCATTTGCTCTTAGATATTAACCAAAAATCTCTTGAGTCTTAAAATATATATTAAGACTATAAACTTAATTAAAACTATCCACATTTGAAAAATTATAAAGTTTCATCAAACATAAACCTTTTGAGTCTTAAAAAAATTGTTGAGACTATATACTTAAATAAAAAAATTATAATAAGGTGATGGAATTCTATATTATAAATAAAACTAATAAAAAAAATTCTTAGATATCAACCAACTTAAGCAATTCTCTCACATCAAAAAATTATGATGAGATTATGAATTTCTACTAAATAAAAGCAATCATTGTTTTTAAATATCAATAAAAAAAAACTTTTGTTTTTTTAAAAACTATGATGGAATTCTATATCATTTTTTGTAAAAAAAAATGAGGTCATGAATTTGTAGTCTTTTTTATTTGTTTTAAAAAAAGTTTTGAGTTTAAAAAACGTCTTGATTGGGGTCGGCAGCCTGATACTGACAGCCTGCTAGGCCGGCTCCCAGAGGATTGTCTAGAAAGCCAAGAAACCGACCCGGCGAATAGTCAAAACAAAAGTACTGAAGTAGGAGACCTTCTGAGGACTCCAGATGACTGCCTGACCAGCAGGGTGACGAAGCCTGCTTAGGCCTAGCCCTCACAACCCCTACCCGCCTGCCCTCTGGGGGAATCTCCGTAGGCAGGGCAGGGATCACCAAGGACCTCCCCGTCATTTTGCCTAAAGGTAAACGAGAATGGGTGGATGAGAAGAAGCCACTTGTCACCTCCTTATCCACCCATTCTCCTTCTACATCCCTCTCTTGTGGGAAGGTATAAATACTCTCCCATTTCCCACAAGAAAGGGGTTGGATTCTCTCTCTCTAGAACTTTTACTCTTAAATGGCCACCTAGTTCCTCACGAGCTAGGTTCCTTAAGGCATTCACGGACTGACTTAGGCATCGGAGAGGGTTTTCTCGGACAACCTCCGAGACCCTGTGCGTTCTGTGTGCAGGGAGCCCGCCCATTCCGCGGGGAAGGTCCGACTAAAGGAGTGGGAGGAAGGAGAGACAGTCAAGATTGGTCAATTGACATCCCAAGCAACATCAAACGATACAAACCCGAACTCTACGTCGGGTATTTGATTCCAATACCGGAACAATTTGGCGCCGTCTGTGGGGAAGATCTGGTTGTATCCACGAATTACCCACAAAAATCAACAATTCCCAATTACAAAGACTAACCAATCAAAGTAATCATGCCTGAGATCGTTGACACCAGTGTAGGGGTAGGTCCGACGGTCCCACCGGTGACCCCCCTGTACGGCATGCCGCAGCCGGAGAGGGCGCCTCCCACCACGATCCTGGGGATGGGGGGAACCAGTCTCCTGGGCATGCCAAGCGCCGCTGTAGCACCAGAGCTGGGGGCACATCCAGGGCACACCCTGAACCTAACCCCAGCTCATATGGTTCAGACAGCCGCTTTCTTCTCCGCAATGCTTAACCAGGAGTTCACTCCAGAGGACCTGGTAGGCAGGGTCGCAATGACCCCCAGACAGCCCCCCTCAGTCAGCAGGGATGGGGCTGGGGGCACGAAGCGAACCGCCGTCAGGAACGCCCAGAGGAAAGCAAGAAGAACAGCTCAAGTATACGCACAGGTGCAGAGACGCATCACAGCAGGCAGCCAAGAGCCGCCTGCCCAACAACAGGCGTTCTCCATACACACCACGGAGTCCGCATCCGGAGAGAAGAGAGGTCTGTCTCAGGGATTGCAGGAGCGGATGAGGCACAAGGAGCCTGCGTCCAAACGCCTGGGAGAAAAACAGGGCGGAGTCTTTTCCAGGTTGGCACCAGCAGCAAAGGGACAACCAGCCCCAGGGTTGTCCCAAAGCCTGCAATCTAGGCTTAATCGGGGACAGCCGCTTGAATCAAGGTACCAGAAAGATGACAACCTCGGTCAGTCCCGGAGAAAACGATCCAGACAAATCTCCCCTGACACGGAGGACGAAGCAGCGAGCAGGCGGTCACCGAGGCACCGCTCCCCCAGTACGAGGAAACCGATCCCTAGACAATGGGATATCCACGGTAACCAGTCTGGGGAAAGCAGGTCACGAGTGGTAGGCAGGCCCACAAAAACTCCCCTTCATCCTGATATACAAGAATACCCCATCCCGAAAATCAAAATGCCCACCGTCAAGTTTGACGAGACCACAGATCCAGAGGATCATCTGGCGGCATTTGAGAGTCACATGGGCATGTATAACGTGGATGGCGCAATCTGGTGTAAAATCTTCCCAACCACCCTGGTAGGGCTTGCACAAGGATGATTCAGGGATCTTCGCCAGGGATCGATCAGCTTCTTTATAGAGTTAGTCGAGGCCTTCCTTGAACAATATGCAGGGAACAAAAGGAGGCGACTCACTCGGTTTGACCTAATGACCCTGAAGCAGAAAAAGGGCGAAAGCGTCAGGGAATACCTAAAGAGGTTTGACTTGTCCTGCCAGCAAGTCAGGGAGATTGATGATTCCACCGCTGCCTACGCCCTGACAATCTCCCTGCTCCCAGGGAAAATGAAGAATCAGATGATCAGGGCCCAGCCAGAAACTTTGGCCAAAGCCAGAAAAATCGCTGAAGGGTTTATTCTGAAGGAAGAGTTTCACAGCCTGCCGGACACCCCTGCAGGCCAGACAAGGCCGCAAGGGGGACCGCAGGGTGGACGCGGCAGAAACAAACCAAGCAAACAGAGAGAGGAGGGGGATACCCCCAAGAAAGAACGCACGGCTTACCAACCAAGGTTTGACAGCTACACTGCCCACAACAGGCCAAGGGCAGAAATCTTTGAGCTGGAGAAAGAAACAGCAAAATGGAATCGTCCAAACAAGCCGCGCAGCCCAAAGGGGGATCCGAAAAAATTCTGCACGTTCCACGATTGCATAGGCCATACCACGGAGGAATGCCGACACTTAAAAGACGAGATAGAGAAACTCATAAGAAACGGCTGGCTGAGTAACTATGCAGCGAGGAACAAAACCCAAAAGGAAGCGGCGGACAAGCCTGAAGGCTCAGCCCAAAATCGCACAATCATTCATGTAGTGTCAGGAGACGCAGAGGGGCGAACAAGCAGACGAAGCCAGAAAAGGCAGATCCGTGAATTACGGAACCAAATTTGCTACGCCGAGAGGGCAGGAAGTCCAAGAGGCACTACCATGAGCATCACCCCTGAAGATGCAGGGAGAGTCATATACCCGCATAGTGACCCTTTGGTCTTAACTCTTGAAATTAGCATTCACATTGTCAAGAGATGCATGGTGGACACTGGCGCCTACACAAACCTCTTGTACAAAGACGCCTTTGAAAGAATGAATCTAGAAAAAAGACATCTGAAGCCAGCCCCTGGATCTTTGTATGGGTTCAGTGGGGCATGTGTACTTCCCATGGGGGTTATCGACTTGCCGGTAACATTCGGGGAGGGGGCCTCTGCCAGGAATGTCAGGGCGTCATACGTTGTGGTGGATGCTAAGTCTGCATACAACGCCCTAATAGGCCGAGCCACCCTAGATGAAATCGAAGCTGCTGTGTCGATCAGGGCCCTCACCATAGCCTACGTGACAGACTTTGGCATGGAAGGAAAGGCCCACGGAGATCAAGAGTCAGCCAGACATTGCTATATCGTGGCCCTGCAAGCCCATGAGACAGAAAGGAAAGGAAAACGAAAAGCCGAAGGCTCCCCCAGCAGGGAGGGTGAAATCCCGGCTGCCCAGCAAAAAGCAACCCACTTAGAGCCTGAAGGAGAGAGCATGCTGGTGGACTTAGAACCAGGGAGACAGGTCCTCATAGGGGCCGACCTAGAGGAGTCCTACCAGAAGGAGTTAATTGCAGTCCTAAGAGAAAACAGGGACGTATTTGCTTACTCTGCAGATGAGATGCCAGGGGTCGACCCGGCTTTTATTGTTCACAAGCTGAACGTTAACCCGGAGGCTCGCCCTATAAAGCAGAAGAAAAGAAACATGTCCGTAGAGAAAGACGCGGCTATAAAGGAGGAGATAGAAAAACTCTTAAAAGCATATTTCATTGAAGTTTGTGACTACCCTGAGTGGTTGGCGAACGTTGTGATGGTAAAGAAGTCATCAGGCGCATGGAGAATGTGCGTAGACTTTACAAATCTTAACAAAGCCTGCCCGAAGAACTGCTACCCCCTGCCCAGGATAGACCAACTGGTAGATGCCACTAGTGGATACACCACGTTAAGTTTTTTGGATGCATTCTCAGGGTACCACCAGGTGTACCTCTGGCAGCCAGACAGGGTGAGGTGCGCCTTCATAATCAGCCATGGAACATACATGTATAAAATGATGCCATTTGGGCTAAAGAATGCAGGCGCCACCTATCAGCGATTGGTGGACAAGGTCTTTGAAAACCAAAAAGGGAGAAACTTGGAGGCCTATGTCGATGATGCAATTGTCAAGAGCAAGGGGGACAAGGAGCATCTAACAGACCTGCAAGAAACATTCTCCTCCCTGCGGTCATACAAGATGAAGCTGAATCCGAAAAAATGCACGTTCGGAGTCCGATCCGAAAAATTCTTGGGATTCTTAGTCAGCTCCAGGGGGATAGACGCTAATCCCGAAAAAATTCAGGCGGTCCTAGACCTCCCGGAGCCTGAGACCATAAGGGACATTCAGCGGCTCACAGGCAGGATGGCTGCCCTGGTCCGCTTTATCGCCAGATCGGCAGACAAGTCTACCCCTTTCTTCAAAGTGTTGAAGGGCAATAAGCAATTCAAATGGGAAGATGAACAGAAGAAAGCCTTCGAACAATTGAAGGAACATCTGAAGAAACTCCCTACCTTGGCAAGACCAGTGGCCGGAGAAAAACTATACCTATACATTGCTGTCACCAACACAACAGTGAGTGCAGTCATCCTAAGGGAGGAAGCAGGCTCACAGCAGCCCATCTACTTTGTGAGTCACGCCCTGGGGGCAGCCGAAAGAAACTATCCTTTGATAGAGAAAGCCGCCTATGCAGTCATCATTGCAGCCAGAAAACTCAGACCCTACTTTGACGCACACCCCGTTGTGGTCCTCACCGACCAGCCACTGGAAAAGATATTGGAAAAATTTGAGAAATCAGGAAGGCTGCTAAAATGGGCAATTGAGTTAAGCGGACTGGGGATATCATACCAACCAAGGACAGCCATCAAGGCACAAGCCCTGGCTGACTTCCTGGCTGAATGTTCCCATTCAGGGGAAGAAGAACCCCCCGCCGAATATGGATCGTACACACCGACGGATCCTCAACAGCCAATGGTGCAGGGGCAGGCGTTGTACTAACCAGCCCTGAGGGAGTGGTTTTTGAGCATGCGCTCAGATTCACCTTCATTGCATCAAACAACGAGGCGGAATATGAGGTCGTACTCGCAGGGATAAATCTGGCTAAAGCCGCAGGGGCAAAACGGATTATTCTAGCAACTGACTCCCAGTTCATTGCTAAACAAATTAATGGAGAATATGAGGCTAGAGATCAGACCATGGCCACCTACCTTGAAAAAGTGAAACAGGAATTATCAAGCCTGAAGTCCTATGAAATCAGGCAAATACCCCGATCACAGAATAATCGGGCTGACGCTCTGTCAAAGCTGGCCAGCTCCAGCCTACAAGACATAAGGAGGTCAGTCTGGGTTGATGTTGTGCATGAGAGGTCCACCACTGCCTGCCAGACAGTCAGCACCGCTGAGGAGGGACAGGAAAACTGGATGACACCCCTCATTCAGTTCAAAAAGTACGGCATCCTACCACCTGATCCAGTACAGCAAAAGAAAATACAGGCTAAGGCAGCATGGTTCATAATCATTAATGAAGAGCTCTACAAGAAATCTTTTACTTTCCCTCTGCTCAGATGCCTAAAGGCAGAGCAGGCCGCTGAAGTTTTAGACGACATCCACTCAGGAATCTGCGGGCACCACATCGGAGGGAGGTCATTGGCCCATAAAGCTCTAAGGACAGGCTACTACTGGCCCACCATGCTAGCAGATGCTAGGAGCTTAACCCAGAAATGCAGAAAATGCCAACTCTTCGCTCCATCAATCCATGTCCCAGCCCAAGAGCTCAGGCCGATTTTATCTCCCATTCCTTTCGCTCAATGGGGGATGGACATACTGGGCCTCTTTACTACAGCTACAGGGGGACGAAAGTTTCTGATCGTGGGGATAGACTACTTCACCAAGTGGGTTGAAGCCGAGGCAGTCCCAAACATCACCGAGCTGGCAGTCAGGAAGGTCATCTGGAGGAACATCATAACCAGATTCGGCCTTCCAAAAACATTGGTATTCGATCATGGGAGACAGTTTGACAATGACCCCCTAAGAGCATGGCTGGAAGGGCATGGGATAACCGTCGCCTACTCCGCCGTCTGCCACCCACAGACCAATGGGCAGGCTGAAGCCGCAAACAAACAAATCTTAAATGGACTCAGAAAAATGGTAGATAACCTCAAAGGAAGATGGGCAGACGAGCTGCCAAGTATCCTCTGGTCAATAAGGGCCACCAGAAAAGAGTGAGCAGAGGCTCTGCTGCCCATCGAGGTGCGAATTCCTACCCTGCGATCTCAGCAATACCACAAGGCCGACAACGACGAAGCAATGGCCGAGGCTCTTGACCTGGTCCATGAAGTCAGGGAAGAAGCTAGCGCCAACATTGCGGCCTATCAGCAAAGAATGAGAAAGGCGTACAACAAAAGGGTACATGAGAGAAGGTTCCAGGTAGGCGACCTAGTACTAAGGAAGACACAGGCTATTGGAAAATCTAGGGAGCACGACAAACTAAGCGCCAACTGGGAAGGCCCATATCAAGTGACCCAGATCTTGGGAATAGGCACATACAAAATCGCCAACCCAGCAGGCCAAGAGCTGAACGCACACTGGAATGCCGACACCCTAAAAAGATACTATGTGTAACTAAGTCTTAAGGAAATTACGTCTTTAGGAAAAAGTACTGGCGGAGAACGATCAAAAAAGAATGTCGACGGCTTCGACCAATCTTATGTTCTAACAAAATTTCTATAACACTCAAGAATTCATACTCGTTGTCTGTTTAAGCTTGCACTCTCACACACAAATGAGCAGGGGGCAATAGGGGGAGGCCCCCTGTTGCCAGAACCAAGGAAAATGGACCCCCCAACAAAAATTCTAAAAACCACTACCTACCTCTGGGCAGGAAAGGTGCAGGCTGCGAATAGCTAACAAGGACTGGGGGCAATTCCCCCAACCTTGTATAAAAAACGCAAAAGCACTCCCTGCCTACCTCCGGGCAAGTAGGGGGCAGGCCCCCTGGACTCCAAACAGAGGCCAGAGACAGGCCAGGCTACGCACAGCTGACAAGGACTGGGGGCAATTCCCTCAACCTTGTATAAAAAACGCAAAAAGTCCCCCCACCTACCTCTGGGCAGGCAGGGGGCAAGCCCCCTGGACTCCAAACAGAGACCGGGGACAGGCCAGGCTACGCACAGCTAACAAGGACTGGAGGCAATTCCCCCAACCTTGTATAAAAAACGCAAAAGCACTCCCTGCCTACCTTTGGGCAGGCAGGGGACATGCCCCCTGGACTCCAAGCAGAGGCCAGGGACAGGCCAGACTGCGCACAGCTGACAAGGACTGGGGGCAATTCCCCCAACCTTGTATAAAAAACGCAGAAACCCTCCCTGCCTACCTCCGGACAGGAAGGGGGAAGACTCCCTGACTCCAGGCGGGGGCCAGGGACAGGCCAAGAAACACAGCTAACAAGAGTTAGGAATAATCCCCCCCAAATCCTGGATCAAGCCATACCATAAAGAGAGGAGAAAAAGCAGACCAGAAAAAAGCATTTCATAACAAACCTATGAAAAGTAAAAAGTTTTTACAAAAAGACGAAGATAAGAGATCCGAAAAAGCTAAATATTACAAACAGCTGGCCATAGCAAAGAGGCTCAGCGCAGAGAATAGAGCTATTTCAAAGAAAGGATAAACACTATGGAGCATCCTGGCTTGGGCAGGCAGCTGCCTCAGGTGGTCTGGTCGCCCGAGCCTCATTCTTAGCAGAGTAGAGACTCCGGAAAGCCTCTTCATCAAACGCAGGAAACATTTCCCCAATCACCTCCATCACCAACTCCAGGGAAGAGTTGGCACCGCTCACGAAGCTTGCATCCACCGCAGCCTCGGTCTCCTCCGCAAGAGCTTCTTTTTTCTTTCTTCCACTCTCCCTTCGCCTGCTCAAAGGCTGAGTCAGCTCTGGACAGTTGCTCCTCCAAATCCGCTACTTTTCTTTTTAGGTGCCCTATCTCAGCCAGAGAAAGGGTAGCCTGCTCCATCGCTAAACGGCTCTCCTTCAGCTCAGCTTCAAGCTTCGCTGTTTCCCTCACAGCTCTCTCTCCCTGAAGCTTCCACTGGCCAGCCTGACTCTTTGCCTCCTCCAGCTCACTCTCTTGCCTCGCCAGCTTGTCCTTCAAATTATTTATCAAAGTTATGTCCCTTTCCACCATGGCCAGGCGGTCAAGAGGGGGAGCCCCTGGTGTGATGGTCAATTCTTCATCACTCAGACGGCTGAGAGCCGCCAGCTCGGCAGATGCCAGCAAAACCTTGGAGGTACGCTGGATATATTGGAGCACCTGGTGAGAGGTTGAAGTCACGGACTTGGTAAGGCGATCAGCCAAGATGACGCCAGAGTCGGAAAGCAGGCCCGATACGTCTACACTATCACCAGCAGTATAATGAAACTCCGTGTTTTCATCTGGAAAAGGAATGCTCGGAAGTTCACGAGCAGGGCGCTTTGCTTCAAAGGTAGCAACATCCGCCTCCAAATCCACCACATCAGCTCCTGAGGGCTCCCTACCCCTCTTCCTTCTCAGCTCCGAAGGGGCACTCTCCCCAGTCCCCTCTGAATTCACAGGGTGCGATCCCTGGGAAGTTCGAGGCCCGGCTGAAGAGACGCCCTGCTTCTGACCAGAGGAAGGGGTGGCCCCTGAGGTGACCTCAGGCTCCCCTTCATGGATACTGGGGGAAGAGGTCGCCGGCTTTGCTGACGGCAGTCGGGGAGGGAGAGGCAGCCTCCGACCAGCAGCGAAATCCTTTACAAGCTTCATCAATTTTTTCTCCCCTTTCTTGAAATTTGAAGGGAGGGAGGGACGCTTGTAAATGATGACAAACTCCTCACTCAAACCTAACCTCTTAACTTGCTTCCTTGTCCAACGACGAGAAGCGAAGTCTGCAAGAGAAGAAAGGGCAGTCAGTTAAAAAGCAAAAGAATAAAAAATCTCAGAAAAATCGCGCCAGCAAAAGCCCCCCCAGAACTACCTTCACGGCTAGGGATTAGGCCCAATGGGAGCAAGTACTCATCTGTGGCTATGAGCTCTGCGTGGGGGAGCCAGAAAGCAGGGCCAAAGACACCAGATTTATCCGCAACTATTTCAAACTTCTTGACTAAAATCTCCTCTCTGGCACTCAGCTTTACCTCCAGGGCCTTCCCCCCGACGCCTGGGTGGTACTCTTCGCGAGTTTCCATACGGGTATGAACATGATTCCTAAAATGCCTAGGAATCCTCCACCCTGACGCGCTATGTACGTACAAGAAATTATTCTTCCAGTCTTTCAGGCTGCTCAAAGCCGGCCAGACCAGAGCTTACTTCTTCTGTCTCTGCAGGGACCAATACCCAAGGGAACCGTCTCCCCCTGACGAAGATACCATTTGAAGACCCACCATGAAACGAAGGCATCAATGTAAGGCCCCTCACCATGGAAAAGACAGGTCCAAGTATAAGCTATCAGGGACCTAATAGCTGAGGCAGTCAGCTGAGCTATAGCAACATTCATCCTCCTGAAGGTCTTCTCCAGGAAGGGATGAAGAGGGAATCGCAGGCCGAATTCTAAAGCCTTGTGATAAACAGCCACACAACCCTCCGGGGGGCAGCATACCGTGTCCTTTTCCCCTGGGACTATGACTGTGTACCCTTCCCCAAAATGATATAACTTTTCAATTTCCTCGGCGGCGTTGCTTTCTAAAATCAAGTCCCTATTCTTGGCCTCGGGGTAGGTCTTTAAGGAAACCAAGTATTTCTTCTTATCCAAATAGTAGGTTTTTCCCCTCTCCCTACGGATGAGGGGGCCGGCAATCCTGGAAGGGTCTACTTCCAGGGCCTCATTGTCAGAGTCAACAACGTCAAAGGGAGCGGGTTCGGGTGATTCAGCACCCTCCCCCCTATCAAGATCATCCTCTTCCCTGGGCCCAACCCCAGAAGAGGAGGCTAAATCACGTCTACCCCCGTCTCCACCTTCAGTCCTATCGAGCAAAGAACCAAAAGAAAAAGCGCGGACTCGAGACATACTGGGTATGAAGAAAAGTACCTTTGAAAGGGAAAGAAGACGAAGATTCAAAGAAAGATTCTAACCTAGAAAGTCGGTCGTCGCCGGAAAATGTGACAGTAGACGCTTCTTGATCTCACAAAGTTCTCAGCAACAAAGACGGTTTGAGAATATGAGAGAAGTTACGAATTTCAAAAAGAGTAAAAGAAAGAAATGAAAGAGCGAGGAGGAGGGGCTTATATAAAGCTCAGGAAGCCAAAAAGGCCACCTCTCTGACAAAGCGTCCCCAACAATCTTCCCCACGTGTCACGCGTCGAACATAAGCCGCTCACCCCTTCCCAAGAAGGGCCTCGAAAAGGCAAAAGTGTCAGAGGAACAGTCAGCTGGCAACGTCATCCCCGCAAAAAAAAAACATATAAAAAGTAACAAAGTCACTCGGATTTCTTTCATTAGCCTTAATGGAAAATGGACGGGTTACATGTCATGCCTGACAAAGCAAGAAAGTACATAAGGAGCCTAAATTTCCGGCTCGGCACACCTATGCCCTGCTAAGCAGGCCTAATCATCACCTAAGTCTGGAGAATAGTCTCCAGGGCTACTTTTACCCCCGAAGTCTGATCCCCAATCCCAGTCTGGGGAGTCATTGAAAGGGTCGTCAGGAAGTCCATCCTCATCCCTGTCACTCAAACAGCCCAGACCCTCACTGTCTTCGGAGTCCCGGCTACTGTCATCCCAGTCCCTGCCATAGGGAACAGCCTGGGATTCGTCGCAAGTACGACAACCCGTTCTCTTCACCGGAGAGGAAGGGCCTGACCCCAGAGAGGAGTCTACGTCAGAACAGTCGGGGTCGAACTGCTCAGGATGTAACCATGGGAAGCATTCATGGCAGCCCCGGTCAAAACATCCTCCTCCTTGAAGACAGCGCTGGAACTTGGAGGCAACAGGAGGCAGGGATCTTCTAGGACGCTTGCCCGCCCTAACAGTAGCCTTCTGAACGCTCCGACGGGGACGTGGCCGTGGACGACGTCTGCGTCGAAGAGCCCGGAATGTCGCCCGAGTGTACCTTAATCTCCAGAACCCTTTGAAAGGAAAAGTGACAGTACGAACTCCATGGCGAGTCATGGATTTTTTGATCCAAACCATGATTTAACAAAGAAAGTGGAGAAATTGAGGATGAGTTAACAGAAATGACAAGGAAAGCTGAAATTTATACAAGCGAAGCGCAGCATTAAATGGCATCCCAACCACCCTGGAAGGGAAAGCCACCAATCACGAAGTCTTCACATTTCCCGAAAATCCATCAAGCAAAAAGGGTAATCATTGCAAGAAACCCCTCAACTCTTTGCATACCTGACACAAGTGAGCTTCATTCCTCGAGAAGGTACAAAGCATTAAATGCAGCAGTGAAGGTGGAAATAAGTCAACCTCCCTCCATCTAAGCAAAAGTCGCCAGCCGGAGGGAAGCCTTGTTCCCCCCGGCTTGCGAGGGCCAATTGATTGGGGTCGGCAGCCTGATACTGACAGCCTGCTAGGTCGGCTCCCAAAGGATTGTCTAGAAAGCCAAGAAACCGACCCGGCGAATAGTCAAAACAAAAGTACTGAAGTAGGAGACCTTCTGAGGACTCCAGATGACCGCCTGACCAGCAGGGTGACGAAGCCTGCTTAGGCCTAGCCCTCACAACCCCTACCCGCCTGCCCTTTGGGGGAATCTCCGCAGGCAGGGCAGAGATCACCAAGGACCTCCCTGTCATTTTGCCTAAAGGTAAACGAGAATGGGTGGATGAGAAGAAGCCACTTGTCACCTCCTTATCCACCCATTCTCCTTCTACATCCCTCTCTTGTGGGAAGGTATAAATACTCTCTCATTTCCCACAAGAAAGGGGTTGGATTCTCTCTTTCTAGAACTTTTACTCTTAAATGGCCACCTAGTTCCTCACGAGCTAGGTTTCTTAAGGCATTCACGGACTGACTTAGGCGTCGGAGAGGGTTTCCTCGGACAACCTCCGAGGCCCTGTGCGTTCTGTGTGCAGAGAGCCAGCCCATTCCGCCGGGAAGGTCCGACTAAAGGAGTGGGAGGAAGGAGAGACAATCAAGATTGGTCAATTGACATCCCAAGCAACATCAAACGATATGAACCCAAACTCTACGTCGGGTTAATTGATTCCAATACCGGAACAGGTCTTAATAAGACTAGAAACTTAAAATTATCCCACATCGAAACAATTAAAATAAGTTACGGTGATGATTCCATATTATTAGTAAGAGTACAAATTTTAGTTAAATTATCTCACATCGACAAATTATAATAAGGTGATGGAATTCTATATTATAAATAAGACTAATTATTTATTCTTAGATATCAATCAAAACTTCCGAGTCTTAAAAAACTCTTAAGAATATAAACTTAAATAATTATCCCACAACGAAAAATTATACCCCTTCTCTTTTGAGTCTTAAAAACACTTTTGAGTCTTAAAACACTCTTAAGGCCATAAACTTTTATTTATATAGAATTCCATCGTATTATCAGGTATTTTAATGAAATGAGGCAAAAAATAGTGACCGAAGAGAGTATGATAATACGATGGAATTCTATTATATAAATAAAAGTAACCATTTCTCCAAATTATGATTAGGTGATGTAAATCTATATTATAAATAAGACTAATCATTCGTCCTTAGATATCAACAAAAAAAACTTTTTAGTCTTAAAAAAAAGTTCTTAATAAGACTACAAATAAAGTTAAATTAGATTATCACATATCGAAAAATTATAATGAGGTGATAGAATTCTATGTAATCTTTCGTTCTTAGATATTAACCAACAATCTTTTGAGACTAAAAAGAAGTTCCTAAACCTAAGACTATATAGTTAAAGTATATTTATCCCACATCGAAAAATTAAGATGGGTTGATGAAATTCTATATATTATAAATAAGTGTAATCATTCGTCTATAAATAAAAGTTCTTAATTAGACTATATCTAAACTTAAATAAATTGAAGTAAAATTATCCCACATCGAAAAATTATAATAAGGTGATTTTTTATTATTATATAAATAACAGTAATCATTCATCCAAAATATATAATAAGATGATCAAATTCGATTATATAAATAAAGAGTAATCATTTGTTCTTTTAACTTAGATATAAAAACAAATTCTTTTAAGTCTTAAAAATAGCTCTTAAAACTATAAACTTTAATTAAATAAATTATACCACATCGAAAAATTATGATGAGGTGATGAAATTCTATATCTTAAATGAGTCATTTTTCGGTTTTAAATATCAACCAACAATCTTTTGAGTCTTAAAAAGATTTTAAAAAGACTACAAATCAAAAATTATTCCACATCGAAAATATTAAAATAAGGCAATGATTCTATATTATAAATAAGAGTAATCGTGCGTTTTTTTGGGTCTTAAAAGCAGATCTTAAGACTATAAACCTTGAGTAAGTTATCCCACATCGAAAAATTATGATGAGGCGATAGAATCTTATATTATAAATAAGACTAATCTTTCATTCTTAGATATCAATTTAAAAATTCATTTGTTCTTAGATAATGTCAATAAAAAACTTTTGAGTCTTAAAAAAAATCTCTTAATAAGACTACAAACGTAAAGTTATTTTCACCTCGAAAATTTATAATAAGGTGATAAAATTTTATATTGTAAATAAGAGCAATCATGTGTTTTTTTTAGTTTTAAAATAAGCATTAAGTTTCTTATTTAACGAATGTACATCATCAATGTAATTAAGTCAACTAACCCGTGCAGCGCACGGGCTTTAATCTAGTAATTAAAAAAAGAAACCCGTCCTTCCTCCCTTGACTCCACCCCACCACCTAATCACCCAGCCCACCGCGCAGCCCACCGCGCCCACCGATCAACACCGCCCAACCCGCCTGACAACGGCTCCGACCCACCCAGATTCCGACCTGACCCCACCCACCCCCAGTCGACCCCCAGCCGCCGCCCACCCAGCCCAGCCGCCCACCCCGACTCCGATCCGATCCCGGACGGTTCCATATTTGTGGTGGTTCATGGCTCGTTATGGGTGTTTGAGATTTATTTAGAGAGAAAAAACAAAACCTTCCGTTTTCGATGGGATGAAATGAGAGGGGTAAAGCGATAAAAAGTCGTTAGGATTGAGTAAAGACTCGTTAGGAAAAAGTAATTCCGAAATTATATAACATGGCGATGAATTTTTATTATATAATTCGTCCTTAAATATCGACAAAAATTAAAGAGCTTTTAAGACTATAAAATTAAGTAAAATTATCTCACATAGAAAGAATAATGTTATTGAAATAATGTCATATGTATAAATTAAATATTTCTCCCTTCTATAATTGTAGTTATGAGTAAAACTGAGGTTAATATAGTAAAAAGGTTGGACCAAACAAAAAATCTTTGCGATGGGAAGAAGATAGAAAGACAAACGAAAATAGAATATAGAAGAAGATAGAAGGAAGAAGGAAGTACTTTGTGGTATAACCACAATGAAAGATTATCATAAGAGAAGAGATGATCATATGATTATAAATTGAAGTCATTATTGGCTCTTAGATATCAACTATCAACCCAAATATTTACCGAGTATTGTCTTACAGAGAGATATTACGAGTTTTAAATACATTGTGCACGTATAATTTAATTTGACGTTTACCGCATATATGACCTCCCAAAAAACGCATTCATGTATGTGGATATTATTTCTTTACTATTAGACATACTTACCTTCGATTTACTTTTTACTGTTGCGTAGTCTCACAAATTTATGCAATCCTATAACTTGGTGTCATTATCATTGTCACTAGATGCACGAGCTTTCCAACTAGTTTAAGTTAAGATTAGAGAAAGTTATATATATTCAAATAAAAGAATAATATATAAAATTAAGGATTATTTCATGGGAATAATCCAAACTATGCACGTGCTTCTTAAAATAATTCAAACTATACGTTTTTTTCGTTTTAATATGAACTACGCGTTCATTAATCTCGCTTTGCTATGTATGAAATTATGACTTGCTATTACCGGTCATAGTGACTTTGTTATAACTTTCTAGGGTTTTATTAGGTCCGTTGCAGTCATCGTGAAAGCCAAAATTACAATAAAATATTTTTTTCATAACTTCTATAAGACTAATTGAAAAAGAAGTGGAAGATGAATTTTCGGAATATTTTCTTTTATCAATGGCCGAAAATGAACACGAAATGTGAATTAGATGAAGAAGAGTTAGAGAAAGAGTTCAACAAGGGAGGTTCAACAGAAAGCCGGTCACCCATAGCAAAACGAGGTTAATGAAGGCGTAGTTCGTATTAAAATGAGATTACGTATAGTTTAGATTAATTTAAGAAGCACACGCATAGTTGATATTATTCCCATGAAATAACCCTAAAATTAATTATATCGAATAACTAATAAGTTAAAATTAGAGTTTTTAACAAAATCTAGGCAGAGCAATAGATTGGCTCGAACTATGATTTTAGACTAAGGCTTTGTAGTATATTCTTTCCAACGGGTTGAACACGCGTCGGATCAGGTTATGACCCTAAATTAACGGGTCAGTTAGGATTTGGGTAAAAAAATCGAGCTCATGACCCTAAAAATAATGGGTCGAGTTGGACGGGTTTGGGGCTCAGGTCGAATTTAGACCGAGACTGTTGCATATATTCAAATATATTCGATGTGGAAAGTCAAATGATTACCGAGTAAAAGACATTATTGATAAACTCAATGTTCGCAGATGAGTTGCCACATACATATTAATATTGCTCAAGGACACAAGACTTTATATTTTGATTAGTTTGTTTCACCCAGAGAACAAATTAATGTAGGCACTAGGACTGTCGGGTGGGTCGAGTCATATACAGATCACGTATCGGTTTGTGGTAAGAATAGGAGACTTAAATAGTTTCGAACGCCTAATATTTTCCGGCTTTTAAATTTAAAAAATTATTTTCGACATTGATTTATTTTAATAGTATTAGTATTATACTCTTTAATTATAATTTTTATATTTTAAAAAATAATCGTAATCTCCTTAGTCTCACTACTACAAATGAACACTTGGGCCACGACTGAATTCGTGGCAAAAGTGCTAAATTTTCGTGGCTAAAGTACTTTGCCACGGAAAAACCATCCGTGGCGCAAGTGGCCGTGGCAAAGAAATAGCCACGGGAAAAAAAAATGTGGCAAGTATTGATTTTATTGCCACGGAGTCTCCCGTGGTTAGAATTAATTTTTTGCCACGGATTATCCCGTGGCTAATTATTTTTGTGGCGAAATATTTATTTTCGGTGACAAAATATATAATAAATTAAATAAATTAATAACCATAAGAATTCTCTACCCCTAGAGAATCTTAACATTACTCTCACTCAAGCACGCTTAACTGTGGAGTTCTTATGGGCAGCTACCAGAAATTTCTTTTAAAGTGATGTTTTTTTCAAACTACATTTACTTTTGAGTAATTATTTTTTTTTCCCTTATGATTTACATATTATGATTAAAAAATTATTATTCCGGAAAAAAAAATTCGAAGCTGATTTTCGGACTCATGATTCCATTAATTTATCGATATTTTTATTTTAGTTTCTATTTTCCACGTTCTTTTATTGCTAGTCTTTTCTATATGTTTTTTTCTTTTCGTTATCGGTCGTTATTTTATATCATCAGTTTTTTTATCCTCATTGAGTTTCCTCTAGCCTACTTCAAATTTTACCCGAATTTTATTTTTTTATTAAGTATATTTTATTTTAAATTCATTTTTTAAAATATCTTCCAAATAATATTACAGAACAGCTACCGAATTAAACAGTTGACGATAAATTAATTTTTGATTTTCACACTATTAGTCCTTAATTATTAGATTTTCTTACTTGTATTTGTTAATTATTTAATTTTGTCACTTATACATCTCTTTTTCTGAAAAATTATTTTAACTTGTTATTGAACTTAGGCACGACGTTCTAATACGTTAATCTTTCTTCCAAACCAAACAACTTGAAAGACAATTAATTACAAAAATAATTATTGTTTTTGCAGTCAAAGTTAATTCCATAAAAAAAATATAGACCGATTAGAATTCTTAAATACGAGTTTAATAAAGCGGTTTTTTTCACACTGCAAATATTGTAAGAAAATCAATAATTTGGACAAGAATCATGCTCAGTCACTTTTTTTTAAAGTTTTTTTTGTCTTAAAAAGAAGTGTATTACTTGTGAAAAAATTAATTAATTAAGCGGTAAAAATGAAAGAGTCTTAAATAATATTAGATGTCTTAATGATGGATGATCAATCACATACTAATTTTACTTGATATGCTATGTACGCCGCATTTTAGCTAGCATATATTACACTATGTAAATGTTAGTTGTCTTTCAAAATTCATACTTAAGATTATAAAATTTTAATAAAACATCTTGTCAAATTAAGAGAAATCAATTGCTTCACAAATGATGATTAATAAAAAATCAACAAATTAGACAACCAAAATTTTCTTGTATTTCATTTTACAAAAAATCTATTTTTTTTTCTTAAAACTAAATAAAATAATCCGAATTTTTTTTATTAATAAAATATTTTCAAATTTAATATTTTTTTTCTTCATATTATCTTTAGTTTTGAATTTTAATGAATTTTTAAGATCAATAATTGACACTCGGCTTAACTTGAAAATAATTTGATTAAAATTTGGAGAACCATAGCCACATGCGTTTATTACATCTGTGGCTAAAAATTAATTTTGCCACGGAAGTTAATTATGTTGTGCCTAAATAATATTTGCCACTGAACAAATTCGTGGCTAAATATATTTTTGCCACAGGTGTGGCATCTTTCGTGGCAAGAGTGATTATTGGCCACGACTTTAATAAAATTCGTGGCGCAAGTGAATTTTTGCCACGGGAAAAATTGTCCCCGTGGCATATTTTATTTCCCAAGTAGTGAATCAAAGTTTTCCCTTGGCTAGGTAAAATTTAGCCACAAATAACAAATTTTCGTGGCATAATTCGTGGCGCAAGTGTCAATTTGTTGTAGTGTCTGTCTCACTTATTGATTTCGCTCGAGGTCGTCCCCTTAAGATAAACATTGATAAGCAGTGTCAATTCTTCAAGATGACAATTATTTGAAATAATCATAATCACTTCGTCGTAGTCCAGATTTATACTCCTTCCGATTTTAAATGATTGCCCAATTTCAATATGAAGTAGGAGTAGTATAATACTTCTTACATGTGTTGCCCAAAAGGGACAATCATTTATAATCGAAGTGGTTAAAAAAGAAAGTACGAGTATTATACCGTTATTGTTGTACCCGTGCATCTCACAGGCATTCCAACTAGCCAATATGATATATACGGAGTACATGTTTATGCATGCATCCTTGGTTTATATAAATGTAACATGAACTAAAAACTTATGGGATGACACGTTGGTTCCCTCCAAAACCAACCAAACCAACCGCCAAAAGAGAAAACAGAACACAGCAAAAACAACTCATCACGACCGCGACCATCCAAATCCATACCGACCGGGAAGGCTCATCCCGATCGAGACCAAAAATCATCCCAACCGGGAAGGACTACAGTAGCCACTGTTTTTTGCTCTCTTTGGTCACGGTCGTGACCAATTCTTCACTATCAGGAATGACCAATTTTCTAAAGTTTGACGGATTTAATCAAAGTACCATTAATCTAAGTACATAATTACTTAGACTAACCACTTAATAACACGATATATTCGATATATCGTGACCATCTCATATAGCAACGAGTTCGGTATTAGGTTGTATACAATCAAGTGTACTGTGCTCTCCGCACCTCCATACTCATGTTATATCGTTCTCAAGTTCATTCCGATTTCGGTTTGAAAACCCGAATACACTTAAATGCCTTGTCACCGAGTCACTAACATTATTCACGTTAGCAATAGGATGATTTTGTTCTTCTGACAAAATAAATTAATAGTGACCTATTAAACTAGTTGTCTAACTTTATCTAAATAAAATTATTTATATATGATCATATCAACTTACTTTATCACGGAGTATATAAGTATGAAATTTCTTTATTTTTAACTCAATGATTGAAATTCCATAAAAAAATTTAGTAAGACCAATAGTTCTTTTATTCATTATTTTATTCACTTAGTCACAAATAATTAACTTATGAAATTGATTCTTTGTTTTAGAAATCATGTCCATATAATGAGTTCCTTATTTTATGGAACAATGTGTAAAGAGCTTCTTAAGAAATATGGAACTTCTTATTAACACCATTGTTATTTCTCTAATAACGGTTGAAGTTAGTGCTCCAAAATTAATGGATTAAGTTAGTAACCTAACTAAGTTAGGAAGTGGGTCAGGTTAATCTGGACAATGTGGAAGTCATATGTAAAATGTGTGCCCTATTTAAATGCCTTAACTTTGTCATTATTAATTGAGCAAGTTAATATGAACTTTTCCCTTTTTTCTAATTTATATTGCGCTTACA
Organism: Agrostemma githago; assembly: GCA_958450325.1. Taxonomy (NCBI): domain Eukaryota; kingdom Viridiplantae; phylum Streptophyta; class Magnoliopsida; order Caryophyllales; family Caryophyllaceae; genus Agrostemma; species Agrostemma githago. The sequence goes on along the minus strand of OY288247.1, from coordinate 70,135,605 downwards.
AATTCTACAATATACTAAAAATAGAAAGTGTGAATTATTGACTGATACAGCCATAAAAACAAAGTGTGAATTATTGAACGGGACGGAGGAGGGAGTAACATTTATTAATAATTAGACACATCAATTTTGTCTTTACCTTAACATATTTGGCATGCTTAAATTTAAGACGGCATTTATTCAGCTGGACATGGGTATTCCACTTGGATCTGCTGTCTATATAAACTACCACTTCATTTGTTGTTTAATGAGACACATACAACCTTGAAAACCCTTTAAAACATCCATTATCTAATTAAATTAAAAGTAGGTTAGAGATGCTGCACTGTGGTATGAGCAGGATAGCATTGGGTGGTATGTCTGTTAAAGCATTCCACGGTACGAGTACATCGTCCACTAAAGCCTACGGAGTTACTCAAGAACGACGTCGTTCTGCTAATTACAAGCCAAACATCTGGACCTTTCAGTTTCTTCAGTCTCTTACATCTAATTACACTGTAAGATCATATTATGGCCTACATACGTCTGCACTTCTTTTTGTTTTAGCCAATTCCTACACTTTTACGTCTTACTTATGGATCACTGTTGCTTTTTATGGATCACTGTACTGTACGTACTGTTGCTTTTATGCATACGTTAGTTATGGATCACTGCGGTTGCTTCTATGGGTATGTTAGTTAAAACGTCTAATCGAGTGCATTATGAATATCAAATTTTTATAATTTCTTGTAATACGTAACTAAAATTATGAACAAAAGAAAACGAGTATTGGTATACGTGTTTAAAGCAAACGTATGGAATCAAATGGAACATGAGGGAGTACTCTCTCTATATATATATATATGGACCACCATTACTTTTCGTCGCAAATTCTTGTATGAGGCGTTTCAAAATAAGTTTATTGTGAGACTCTCAAGTTAATTACTTTTATTATTATTTGTACTGTGACACCTCTCACGTGGAGAAATATTAGAATAATAAACTGCTCCTATGTAAGAGATCTCACAATAATCCTATTGTGAAACGGTCTCGTAGAAGACTAACTACAACAACACAAATATTATTGTGAGAGGTCTCACAATAATCGTATTGTGAGATCGTCTCACATGAGAATTTGTGTTGTTATTATTACGAGTATTATTAGTGTTATTGTTGTTATTGTTGTTATTGTTATTATTATTATTTTATTTTTAATTATTTTTTTAATAAGAACTTGTATTAAACACGAGAACAAATTACAAGAAGTTAGTGGGAAGCCGAGATACTATCTGGGCTCCCACTCCTAGTAGTATACTGTGAGACGATAAGATACTATCTGGGCTCCCACTCCTGTTATCGTTATTATTATTATTATTATTATTATTATTATTATTATTTCTACTAGTACGTCTCATGATAAGTTACCGTGAGACGATTTCACGAGAATTACTGGTTTTTTTGTTGGGCGAGGAATTGTTTCAAGTATATATTAGTCTTTCATATTTATCATATTCCTTTTTTTTTAAATAAAAATCCAAGAGATGTAATAATGTCATAAAATATATTCAGTATACTACGTGAAAATAAATAAGGGCTATTTCATGACAATAATACCAACTATAAGGGGGTTTCTTAGATTAATCTCAACTAATCTCGTTTTAATATGAACTATGCTTTCATTAATCTCTCATTGATATAGGTGACCGGTTACCTAGAAAACCGGTTGAATTCTTCAGTTTCGGCTATTGGTTATTTTTTTTTTTAATCTTCCCAAAATTCATCTTGCATTTTTTTCCCGATTAGTATTATAGAATTCATGAAAAAAATGCTTTAATTTTTTTTTTGTTTTGGCTTTCATGAACGACGACGGAACACTCAAGGACCCTAGAAAGTCACAACCGGTCACTATTACCGGTAATAGCAGGTCATAATTTTGTCCATACCGAAATAAGATTAATGAAGGCATAGTTCATATTAAAACGAGATTACGTATAGTTGGGATTATTCTAAGAAGCCCCCTTATAGTTGGTATTATTGTCATGAAATAACCCAATAAATAAATAAATCAATCATCAATATATATATATATATATATATATATATATATATATATATATATATTAGGCTTTTTTCGAGCGATCTCATTGGTCTGTTCCATCAAACCTCAAATTAGGAAAGTATCATAAGTAAATAAAAAATCAATTAGAGAATCTTTTAATTATTATAATATATATTTAATTTATTATATTAATATGATGTTTTACAATTCTAAGGTAAAAACCTTTAGAGTTCATTTTGTAAAAACGTTATCGTAAAATAAATTATAAAAATGAAATATTTAGATTCGTGGTAAAAAATGCTTTCATTAGAGTATAAATTTCATATTATTTGTTTCACATTATGTGATGAATCTATATATTATATAATATCACAGTTGTAAAACTATCCTACATCGACAAATTATAATATGATGATGAAATTATATATTATAAATATGAGTAATCATTTGTTCTTTGATATCTACCAAAAGTCTTTTGAATCTCAAAAAGAGTTTTTAAAAACTTTTAAATTATCCCACATCGAAAATTATGATGGGGTGATGAAATTTTATATTATAATAGTAATCATTCGGTTTTAAATATCGACAAAACAACTTTTGAGTCTTAAAAAAGCTTTTAATATATAAGACTCCAAACTTAAAATCATCCCACATTGAAAAATTATAGTGAGGTGATGAAATTATATACTTCGTATTATAATCAAGAGTAATGTATGATGTATTTTTTTAATTTAAAAAAGAGGTCTTAACACTATAAACTTAGATAAATTATCTCACATCGAAAAGTTATGATAAGTGGATGAATTCTATATTATAAATAAGACCAATCATTCGTTCTTAAATATCAATAAAAAAACAATTAAGTCTTAAGAAGTCTCTTAATAAGACTACAAACCTAAATATATATTATAAACAAGAGTAATTATTCGGTTTTAAATATCGACAAAAAAACTTTTGAGTATTAAAAAAGCTTTTAATATATAAGACTACAAACTTAAAATCATCCCACATTGAAAAATTATAGTGATGTGATGAACTTTTATATTATAATCAAGAGTAATGTCAGAGTATCATGTATTTTTTTTTCTTTTTAAAAAGAGCTCTTAAGACTATAAGCTTAAGTTATTATCTCACACCAAAAAATTATTACGAGGTGATGACTAATCATGTGTTCTTAAATATCAATCAAAAAAAACTTTTACGTCTTAAAAAATCTCTTAATAAGACTACAAACTTAAGTAAAATAATCTCACATCGAAAAATTATAATAAGGTGATAAAACTTTATATTATAAATAAGATAATTTTTTGCTCTTAGATATTAACCAAAGAATCTAATGAGTCTTAAAAATATATTAAGACCATAAACTTAAGTAAAACTGTCCCACATTCGAAAAATTATAAAGTTTCACCAAACAAAAATCTTTTGAGTTTTAAAAAATTTCTTAAAACTATACACTTAAGTAAAAAATTATAATAAGGTGATGAAATTTTATATTGTAAATCAGACTAATAATAATTCTTCCTTAGATATCAACCACAATCAATTTTAAGTATTATGAATTTCTACTAAATAAGAATAATGATTGTTTTTAAATATCAACCAACAATATTTTGAGTAAAAAAAAGGTCTTAATAAGACTAAAAATTTAAAATTATCCCACATCGAAACAATTAAAATAAGGTACGGTGATGATTATATATTATAAATAAGACTACAAATTTTAGTTAAATTATCCCACATCGACAAATTATAATAAGATGATGGATTTCTACATTATAAATAAGACTAATTATTTGTTAGACTATATACTTAGGTAAAGTATCGCCCATCGAAAAATTATACTCCCTCTCTTTTGAGTCTTAAAAAACTTTTGAAACTATAATAAGACGATGGAATTCTATTATAAATAAAAGTAACCACTTCTCCAAATTATGATGAGATGAGAAAATTCCGAAAAATTATAATAAGGTGAATTTTTTTATTATATAAATAAGACTAATCATTCATCAAAAACATATACTCCAATAAGATGATCAAATTCGATTCTATAAATAAAAAGTAATTATCTATCCTTTAACTTAGATATAAAAATAAACTCTTTTAAGTCTTAAAAATAGCTCTTAAAACTATAAACTTAATTAAGTAAATTATACCACATCGAAAAATTATGATGAGATGATGGAATTTTGTATCATAAATGAGTAATCTTTCGATTTTAAATATCAACCAACAATCTTTTGAGTCTTAAAAACTTTTAAAAAGACTACAAACCTAAAATTATCTCACATAGAAAAAAATTAAAATAAGGTGATGATTTTATATTATAAATAAGAGTAATCGTGCGTTTTTCTGGGTCTTAAAAGCGGATCTTAAAACTATAAACCCTGAGTAAATTATCCTATATCGAAAAATTATGATGAGGCGATAGAATCTCATATTATAAATAAGATTAATCTTTCATTTTTTTATATCAACCAAAAAATTCATTCGTTCTTCGATATCAATCAAAAAAACTTTTGAGTCTTAAAAAATTTCTTAATAAGACAACAAACGTAAAATTATTTCCACATCGAAAAATTATAATAAGTTGATGAAATTTTATATTATAAATAAGAGTTGTCATGTATTATTTTAAGTTTTAAAATAAGCTATTAAGACTGTAAACTTGGCTGAAATTAAGTTTGATTACTAATATCACGTGATCATTTTATTTATTACTATAATGATATAAATTGATCATTTTATTTATTACTATAAGGATATAGATTGATTAAGTTTCTTATTTAACGAATATACATCATCAATGTAATTAAGTCCATTAACCCGTGCAGCGCACGGGCTTTAATCTAGTAATAATAATAGCGCTTCCTCTTTTTTTTCCAATTGTAAATAGACACCTAATTTTTTTTGGGGTCCTAACACCAGTTCTTTTTGTAACAATATAAAATAGGAAAATTTAAGTAAATAGTAAGAAAAGACCGAAAGAATAGTAAGTGAGTGTAAATATGAAATAATTATTGTGTTAATGTGTTGGAAAGTATTGTAAATATGAGTAATTAAATCGTGAGGGTAATATTGTAAAACAAATTGACCAAAATGGAAATAAATAAAATCAAAAGAAAACAGAAAGACAAACAAAAATGGAAAATAAATACAAGCTAAGGCCCTACAAGAGTGATCTTGCGGAGTTGTATGAGTTGAGATATGCCTTCTAAACTTCGAGTTTGTCGTCCTAAGGATGACTTACATACTGTGTACGATTCAAGCTATTGCATACACCCGAAATATACCAAGAGCACACCAAAGGTGCGACTGCAAGTTACCTCATTGTGATTGCTTATCGTATGTCTGCCACTCAGTCATCGCTACGATGACATAGGACACTTTGACGCTTTCTTTTAGAACAATAATACTCCCTTCGTCCCGATGAATAATTCTTTCATTGTTTTTGGCACGAAAGTGAACCGGTCCAATGATGAGGTGACATGTGAAACCAAATTTATGAGGAGAGTCAAATTATATATGAAAAAATATTCCTAAAATAGAAAGACAAAAAATTCATTGAGACGTCCCAATATGAAATTGACAAATAATTAATTGGGACAAAGGGAGTAATAATTTTGAATTTTTGACAAATGAATCATATTTGAGCCTCAAACACCACTATCATATCCAACACTTATAAACCAGGCATGTGGGATTATTTAACATATTATGTCCTGGATGATATATACATTCCATCTTTTTTGATGATAAACCCTGGCCTAGCTATATTCCATTTTTGTGAAGGGAAAGTTAGGTCCACGGAACTAGTTCACGAAAATAAAGAGATTACATACATACAGTACCATGCATCTAGTGACATTGAAGAATAATCCAACGTACACCAATTAATATTATTATTTTGAAATTTTCTATGTGGTACTCCTATATTTTTCACTTTTCTACATGATAATCCTACCTTTTCTATATCTATACATGTTATCCTTGAATTTTATTATTAATTTAGCTAGCGCCCCAAATTTTTTTTCCATCAAGTTTTGTCATTAGATTATGTTTTTAGCTTAGGATGAAGACTTAAATATCATTTAACTTAGATAATTAACAAGTAATTGAGCATAATTTAAGTGTTATCATTTGATTTGACAATATAAAGTCAAAAATATAATACGTTTAGATTCGGAGTATAACTGCAAACACGTACAAACTTGTTACTTTAAGTTCAATTATCAGTTAATTAGGTATGTTAAATGACGTTTTAACTTTTAATCTTGAACATAAAAAGGTAATTTGTTGCCAAAACTTGACGGAAAAAAAAGTTTAGGGGTACCAATAAAGATAATAATAAAGTTTAGGGTACAAAAGAAACTTTTAGTAAAGTACAAGGGTACCATATATACAAGTAAAAAGTGTAGGGGTATAAGGTAGAAAAGTAAAAAGTTTAGGAATACCACGTAGAAAATCCCTATTATTATTATTATTATCATGGAGAATTTTATTGATGAATCAAAACATAGTTTACGAAAAATTGGTGGGCAGCCGAGATAATATATTAATATCTGGACTCCTACCCCCTTAGTTATAGCAAAACTAAGTCGAGTAAAAATAAAAGTAGCAGCGCATATACTCCGACATCTTGCGATATTTTTTTGAATCTTTTGAGCAAGTTGATAGCATCCGCCTCCAGTTCCCCTATTGACGAAAAGGAAAAAGGCAAGAAGCCATATCCAAGCCCCACCAACAGGCCCCGACACTTAGCGCGCTTACGCCGAGCAGCGTCGTCTAAAGCACGACCTGACATGAATTCGGAGAGCTCGGACTAAGTCAAAGAAGAGGTGATAATAGGATTTGTCGTCAATCGTATTACCAAATAAACCAACTAACCTAAACTAGAATGGCAAGGGCAAGTCGGGTCGAATCCTCAGAGAGATCGGGAATGATACTAGTTCGGTCTCGGATTACAAATTAGCTACGCGAATCAATTATCAAAAGTGAAATTAGACTAATTAAGCTAACTAAGAAATGCAAATAAAAGTAAACTAATAATCAAACAAATAACAAGAATGACGATTTAATAATAATTAAAGGTTTAGGGTCCGACTTAACCACGCACCGACATATCCTAATTATGAGCAAGGAACACCGATAATGGGTTGCTAGGGATATTAGGATGAGTGAAACGCCTCTTAGGGTCGACTACCTCCCTACCGGGCTCGTAGTCCGACCAAGTAAAACCCGATCACCTCCCTCCCGGGCTCGTGAGTCGGATTCCTAGGTCAATAGAGTGGACCCACTCTCGTGGTACCCAATCCAAGGTCCTAGGTCACTAAGTCCGTGTCTAATCCCGTTCCTTTCTCTCCCCTCTCCCAAGGTGAAGAGTCTAGACCGATAGTTAGGGTACCCTACCTAATTCCCACTCCCGTGCTCAACTAGACGGAGGAGCAAGGCAAGTCAACGGGCGAGTTTTACTACCTAGACCTAGCCGACTCCCGTCGGTGGACAAGGGTCAAGGGTTCAAACACAACCCAAAAAAGACGAGTCGATTCCCGAATCTCGAACTATCCTCCTCCGTATATCCCAAACAATCCAAACACGGAATTTCAAGCCCACAATATAGACATATCGGGGTTCAATCGACCCCAAGAAAAGACACTACTCACTAAACATAATTATACTAATGAAAATACTAAGAGCATGTACAATAGAGAGGACAACTTCATCCTCTTATTTTTTCTCTTTCATTCTATTTTTTTGACACATCATCATCTCTTTCATCCACCTCATTTTCCACTATCTTCATCCTCTTCATTTTTACTTATCTAATTTTATCCCACAATAGAGAGTATCCTCTTATACTACTTTTTTACTCCCTCCCTTCATATCCAAACACATCATTTGCTTTTTCACATTTGCCGAAACACGTTTTACACCTTCAATATCTTTCATTTTACATTACTAAAAATTCTAAAAATATGATATTCTTACTCTACTCATATAGATGAATCAAACAAGATCCCACGTGACTATATTTTACTTTGTGGATTGTCGAGAATATCGAAGATTCTCTTGACTTGTGAATAGTGGCAAAATGAGAAGGGGTGTGTTTGGTTTTGAAGGGAGGGAGTAATTATTTACTTTAATTATTTTATGGTTAATATTATTTGTTTATTTAGATGACCAATGATATATATTTGTATGAACAAGGGTCTAGGCTCAAATTCTTCTAAAATTAGAGGAAGTAATCAACTTTCTCTTAGTAAGAGGACCTTCCATACTCATTCCATGCTCATTCCACAATGGAGAGGATATTCTCTTAGAGCAACAACAACAATGAACGTTCATCCAAGTTCATTTTCCGCCACATCACTTTTCTACAAACTCAACCTTCATAAAACCAATGTCAATAATAGTACAATTTCATCCAAGTTCATAAATGGGTCCCACACACAATTCACTCACTACTTAAGTTAATTTCTACCCAAAATATTTCATTTTTAATTCAACATCATAATATTTTAAAAAAAAATACTAAATCTTAATTTAAATTATATTATACACTTTAAATAAGAAGTAACTAATAAATCTTAAATTATTATTTTTAATACATATAACTAATAAAATTAATTATTCAATACACTTTTAAAAAATACTAAACTTAATTTAAATTATACTGTATTATTTATTACAAATACAAATAATGTAAATGAAATAAAGTGAATAATAAAAATGCAAATAAACAAAAATTTTGGTAATAATAAAAACTGAATAAATAAAATTGAAATTGAGATGTGAAGATTGAAAGAAATGGGAAAGAATGGGAGTGTGCAAAGGTGCAATTGCTGGTCCCACATGCTCCCCTACAAACTTGGTTCGTTTCTTCAAACTTCTATGGACAAACTACAATGAACATGCACGAACATTAAGGGAAGTACGTCCATTAAAACAAACTTGGTGTATGGACACCTTATTGCTGATGTTCTTAGAGGAGAGAGAGTCCTAAGAGGAGGGTAAATGCTCTCCATTGTATATGCTCTAATAACTAAACTAAACAAAGAACACATGCTAAAGAAATAAAATTAAACAAATCTAATCTAACGAAACAATTAATAATTACTCAAGACAAATATAAAACACAAACCTAAAATCATATTTCTAAACACAATAGACAATAAAGATAAAAACTTTAAACTAATTTAAATAAACCCAAAACACAAATAAGAAGAGAGAAGAGAATTATACCAAAATGAAAGAGAAATTGGAGTATGATAATTTTGAGCATTAATTAATTACACCAATGTTGATTAAGGAACTCATGAATCTATTAATTAATCTAATCTAATAAACTTAAAACTAAAAAAATGAAAAATAAGGAAGAAAAATGGATGTTGCCATAAACCCTCTTCTCACTCTCCAAGATCAGCCCCACTTTCTCTCCAAAATCAGCCCCACTCTCTCTCCTGGTTTTTTCAACAGTGGGCTGGGTGTCCTTATTTGGTGTTTGGGCCCAACTTCACCTTCATTCAATAGTTGCTGTCTTGTATCTCAATTTCGACCTATGATATAACGGAATTGAGTCTCGCTTTCTTCTACAAACTTTTAGGTCTTAAACTTAGCTTTCCAACGCATCCTAAATCACTTGATTCCGATGTCCTATGAGTGAGGTATCGTCATTTCAAGACAGCCCAATCAAGTTGGCCTTTGACTTTTGCTTGACCCGCTTTGTTCCATCTTTCTTGTATCGGGTCTTCCCGAGTTGGTACCTACAAATGCAAACATCTACGCACAATACCAAATTCATGAGAAATAACATATTTTGACACTAATTATACTAGACTCGACCAATAAGCTAATTAAAGACAAAACGACTTAATAGTAACAAAACATGTTATAAAACCGACTAAATAAGAGTAAATACGTGGGACAAAAAAGGTTAAAATCACGACTTATCAAGAAGATCCGGTAAGATCCACGCATATGTCACGCCCCTTGTCCCACGAATAAAGCAGCAAATCTGCGGATGCAAGGATTTGTCATGATCGTTAATCAAGCCAATATCGACCACCTTACTTGTCAAGACCCCAGAACGGAAACAGATATCCAAAAGAGTGTCGCGAACAAGGTTGCCGATGTTTTATACCGACATTCCCAGCACATGACGCAGCATGGTCCCCCATAAATATAATTGCCAAAAACCCGAGAGCAGACAGAACACGGACCAGACACGGAAAACAAGGGAACGCCCAACCGATAGCTAAGCATACATTGGTACGTTCAACCGTTCATAATCTGACCTAAACTAAAAATAGGGACAACGCGCAACCAATCAGAAGCATGACTGCCTTGCTGAGACTTCCACAACGCTACCTGACGGGGGTCAACGAGAAATTCGATTCCGCAGTAGCAACAACCCTCGTGAAATATATATATCTGTCAAAGACTACATAAGTTTGGGGCAACAATCTCACTAGAATTACATATAACAGAACCCAGAAACTTCTTAAGCCTACACAAGGTTGCATCAAAAGTCGGGCCTGGGGCCGAGACACCAACGACACGAAGCAACATATGTAACTTGCAAACCCGCAGATTGCAGTTGAGATACCACAAAAACATAATGAAGGACATTTTCAGCGGCATATACCCCAAGCCCTCCAAAAGAAAAGGGAAGGGTGGCAAGTCGCCAGTGCCAGTCGCCAAACCCAGGCCCAGACGCAATAACAATACGTTCTAAATGAGAACAAAGTGCCGCGTCGAAAGGCAAGCTTAATCGACTCAGAAACAATTATTATTATTATTATTATTATTATTATTATTATTATTATTATTATGTCATGCACGTACATCTCGATGTTGCATGTAATAATGTCACATGATCACATCAATATATGCATGTCCATATATAATATATGCTTCAATAATTAATAAGGTTATTTAACAAGAATAATCTCAACTTTGGATGGTCCTTTATAAATAAAATCAACTTTAATTAATTTGGAAATAAACTCATCTAGGAGACAATACACATCAAACAAGAATGAAATTGGCTCGTTAATGATCAGATGCAGTAGATTTATGTGGGTCTCATAGTCATTAATTAATACAGCTTCATTCTCTTATTTTCCATATCAATGTTGATTCTTGTAAATTAAACTCAGAAATACTAAAGGAAACTCAGAAAAATCGATTTTGGTAAATGAAAAGAATACTCACCGGTGCCATTGTCGACCTAGATGGATTGAGGAATGAATGAACTTCACATTCTATTTACTAAGACTTCTCTTCAACAATAACCCCTAAAAATGAATTTTCGTCAATGTTAATACTCTGTACTAATTATAAGGACGAACAAAGTTTATACTTGATACACAAACAAAATCTTCGACAAAAGATTACCTTAGAGGATGAGCACGCAATGGAGGAAGAAATGAAGAAGTGAAGAAGAAGATGAAGCAAAGTAAATAGAAATTTGAAATTACTGAAGTTAAAAGTTGAAGAAGGTGAAATTTAATGCGTGGGTTAATTTCATGTCATCCAGTAGTTAGTGGAATAGTGTACCGGCTTAATAGGTAGCAGGTAACCTGAATTGGTTTTATTTAGTGATTTTAGTGGAAGAAGGTCTCATACATAGTTTATTTTCAGATTAATTAAAGTTGATTTTATTTATGAAAGACCATCTGAGAGATATTATTCCTGTTAAATAACCATAATTGATATATGTCAATAATGTTTCAATACACAGGATGTTGTTTACAAAACATGCACTAAGAAGCTCGTACAGGAGTTTATGCATTCGTTAAGTGATGAACAAGAATTGTCCACGGAGCACATCATTGATAACATATCAAAATTAGGATTGTCGAGTGTTTTCACTGAATTTATAAAAGATGATGTCGTTAACGCCATACCTACTTATACTATGAACAAGACTTCTTGTTTTAAGGAGGATATCCTAAAAGCTTCACTAAATCTTATGCTTCTTCTACAACAAGGATATGATATTTCACGAGGTAATGTAATATTCTACATTACCTAGTATAATTTTTTAAGTTTTATTTCTAAGTTATCTAATTTGTGAGTAAATCATTGCATATTTTTGTTAACGCCACACATGTGTTTGTCGATCAATTTCATTGATGAAACAGAATTGCTTGATCAAAACGTTGGTTATGACGTCATTAGAGGTGTTCGTAAGCTTTTCGAGGCCTCTCATCTATCTATAGAAGGCGAAGAAACTCTTACGAAAGAGAAGACTCTTTGCTATAAAAATCTCATAGAGTGTGACAAGTACTTACATAACAACCTTTCACAACAAATCACTCAAGTTTCGAAGGGTCCATGTCATTTTGGAGTGTCGTGGTTTGATGTCGTACATAACATTCGTGCTTACGAGCAAGTGCAAGGGAATAATAAGATTTTAATTGAGTTGGCTAAGCTCAATTTCAACATGACACAAGCTATGCACGTAGAAGAACTCAAAGAGTTGTCGAGGTACCTTCATTTGATATTATTTTCACAATGATTCGCGACTTTATTTTATCTGATCTGCAAATTAACGGTACAATTTTTCAGGTGGTGGAATAATATTGGGCTTACAGAAAGCATTGACTTCGCTAGAGATCGATTACTCGAAAGTTTTTTCCTGGCAGTTGGTATTGCATATGAACCACAATACGCTCTTATCAGGAAATGTCTTACTAAAGTCATAACTCTTGTGCTAGTTATAGATGATCTTTATGACATCTATGGCACTTTGGATGAACTAAATAGCTTCTCCACATCTGTAGAGAGGTTAGTACCTTTCACTATTTCTCGTTCATTTGTTTGTCTTTTATATTTTTGTGAGGAGAATTTTAATCAAAGACAAATAAATTAACAAGACGGAGGGAGTAATAACTAACGCATGTCATGCTAGGTGGGACGCGCAAGAAATGCAACAACTTCCGGAGTGCATAAAGATTTGCTTTTCCGCCTTGCAAAGAACCACAAGTGAAATAGCTGATGAGATTCAGAAAGAAAAACGTTGTGGTGATGACATATCATTCTTCTTGAACACAGCCGTAACTACTGCGTCTTCTCTTAAGACTTTTACGTATTATTTCTGTTGAGATGCATGGTTTCTCGTATATTAATTATACACCGAGTCTAATACATCCCCTTATTATTTTTTGGTTGAGATGACCTTTTTTAATGGTATCTGAACTCAATGACCCCTAAATTCAAAATTCGAAACCAAAAGGCTAAGGTTCCTAACTTACATACTTTAAATTTGAGCAAATGATATGGATGAGTCCCTATACTAAATTCATAACAACTCTTTTCAAGTACAAAATACTTTCGAGTAAAAAGTATACAAAGTATTATCGTTAATTGAGTGGCACTTACGTATTAGTTAATATTTTTCTAAAATGTGTCCAAGGAATACAGGTAAACAACCTAATTAGAGAAATATTTACAAGATTAATATTCTAAGTATGGAAAATAAGAGTTTGTATTTAAATATCTCACGATATATTCAAGTAAATGTTTCCTTAATTAAGTTTTTAATATGTGTCATTTAGGCACATTTTAGAAAAACTCATCATAATATTACCGAGCATATACTCCCTTCGTTCAATCCAAACTTCCAAATGATACGTTTGTTTTTTCACACTTGCCGAGACACGTTTTACACCGTCAATTCTTTTGTTTTATATTAACAAAAATTATAAAAATTCGATATTTGTAATCTACTCATAAAGACGAATCAAACAAGATTTCACATGACTATATTTTCTCTTATAGATTGTCGGAAATATTAATGATTTTCTTGAGTTGTGAATAGTGTCCAAAAGAAAAGCGTATCCGGGAAAGAGAATGAAATTAACAAAATGAAACATGGGAAAGAAATGAAATTAGCCCAAATTTAGATTGTTTGGTTTTAAATGAAATGGAATGTATTTCAACGAACTTTCACCCAAGCCTCAATATTAGGTGTCCCATCGTAATATTTGTACATTATATTCTAAATAAATTAAATTATAAAAATAATAAAAATTAAATTTTGTGTAACTTTTATAAAGTATGATTTAATAATAAAATACCTGTAAAGTAATATAATCTTTATTCCCTCTCTTCATAACCAACCACACCATTTGCTTTTTCACATTTGCTAAGACACGTTTTACACCTTCAATATCTTTAATTTTACATTACTAAAAATTCAAAAAATGTGACTTGTGAATAGTGGCAAAATGAGAAGTGGTGTGTTTGGTTATGAAGGAAGGGAGTACAATTTTTTAATTGTAAATACCCTAATTATAATAATTTTTACAATACGATAAAATTTATAAAAAATGAATTTTCTTTTAAATTGATAAATTAAGGCATCAAAAATTATTTTGGCCAAATCTGATCCATATTTGACCTGACCCGAATGTGTGGTGGTGGTCGTAGTGATGGTGGTGGTGGTCGTAGTGGTGGTGGTGATGGTTGATGGTGATGGTGGAGAAAAGGAATCCATTACTGGGGGTGAGGGGTAAGACGGTAGATGAGTTTGGGGAAGAGGAGAGGGTAAAGGGATGATTGAATTGACTAGGCCGATTTCTGCAAAGTACGATATGAATTTGATACATACCAACTCTTATTACGGACGTTCCTTAATTTTAATTGTCTTTGTTTGTTTCCAGTGGGCCGATTTCTGCAAAGCTCTACTAACAGAAGCAAGGTGGTATAACACAAAGCATATACCATCTGTAGATGAATATCTAAGAACTGCTTCTATGACATCATCCGGTCCTTTGCTGTCTCTAGTCACTATTTTGTGTACCGTTGATGGTGGATCAGGTGTGCTGAAAGATAAATTGCTCGAGTGTCAAGATCTTGTGTACTATATTTCAATAATAATTCGACTCTCCAATGATTTAGGAACATCAACGGTATGTTTCTAATCTTTTCTCTCAGTCATTAGTTTATCTTTTACTCTATATATTATTTTTGAACACTATGTATTCTAATCATTACTCTGTCTTGACGATTAGTTATCTATTCACGTTTTAGTTGTATTATTTAATAATCATTTTTTTTTTCCGATTAAACACACACTTAATGGTAGAGAGCATTTTGTTTGGGAGGGATTAGAAGGATTCTAAATAATGAGGTTTCTAAGAAATTAGGTCGTTTCACTTTCTTCCTTAATTTTAAGACTGTTAATTTTAAGTATGGGTATCTAACTTCAATCCTTCGTAGAATCACACTTCATTCCAATCAATTTCAATACTTCGAACCAAACGTCCAATAAGAGTTGTTGCGGAAGAATGCACAATAACTTAGTTACAATGTGCGAATTTTAATTTTGAGACTTTTATTAAAGCAAAATATTAGCACAAACTTTTCTTTAATTATCCTTGTTTTTAATCAACAGGCAGAACTTGAGAGAGGAGACTCGCCTTCGGCTATCTTATGTTTCATGGTTGAGGCGAATGTGACGGAGGAAATGGCTAGGATACATGTAAAGAAGATTATAAGTGATACTTGGAAAAAGATCTATAAGGAGTTATTATTGAGCGCCTCCCTGAAGCAACAAACATGTGTGAATCTTATCATAAATATAGCGCGAGCTTGCCAATTTATATATCGTCAAGGTGATGGTTTTAGTGCTTCCAACAAAGACATCAGAAATCAAATCACAAAGATATTGATCGAACCAATTAGACTTTCCATCGGGCCGGGGATAATGAAACCTGAAAAAAGATATTAATATGGGTTAATTTAGCTATTAACAATTATGGAGCACTATTTGTTCTTTCTATATCGGTATCAAAAATCAAAACAACAGGAATGCAAGAAAGTTGTTCATTGTATTTTTGTTTCTTGGCTAAGTACCGTTGTAGACACCCACATTTTAACCGCCAAGTGTCTATAGTAGTTCCCGCCAAACACCCGATGATGATCGGACGCAAACATGCTTTGATGGACTCGGATATGGGCTCGAAATCATGGACATTTGGCTTGGGCTTATTACGGAGTATAAATCTTACCAAACCAACCTCAAATCCAGGCCCAGTGGGTCGTTTCGAGTCAAATGAGACTAATTTGGGTCGATTCCGACACCAGGGGTAAAACCGTCTTTTAGCGACCGAGTCAAAACCCGGTCAAAAATATTCTCGAGACACACGAGTCAGCCGTGACACCTCTCGTGGCTGATTTGGTCTCAAACACCACAAAAAATCAGCTTCAAAAAATATTAAACAAATCCGTTTAAGGATAGAATTCGATCTCAAGTAGGAATTCTATCCGAAAACCGAATCAATTACCGACCGAGCATCAAAATACTCGGCCAACTCCCCCCAACCAGCCGAGATTCCTTGCTTCCTCCCCAAGCAACGGACTTCTTGTTTCTTTCGAACTCTCGCGTTTCCTATCCAAATCGGTATTTCTTGTTGTCTAAGCAAGATACCTCTCCTAAACCTCTTCGCCTATAAATAGGACCCTCTGTTAAACACAATTCATTCAGAAACTATCCATCAATAGGCGATCAATTATTCCCATACCTGAAATATACATCTATCATTCATACATCCTCGACATCTAGCAAAAAAAATAATCTCGACATACATCCAAAGAAGCACCGAAATACTGTCAAAATCCCGACGAAACCCGACCCCACCATTCGGCCGAATCCGTCACCTCACACATAAAAAAAACGCACCATCCTAAACTCATCCACATCATCTCGACGCTCCCGTGCCTAAGCCACCGTCCGACGAACTCTATACCGAGAAAGCAAAGCATGTAGGTTGAGGGTGTAAATCAAACCCGACTCTTTCCCTTTTCTCTTCCTTCTCCACGTTTTTTCTTCTTTCTTTTCGTTGCGTCGTCGGTCGTTTCGTATTTTTAATATGGGTCGTTCGTCACATATTTTTTATTATTTCTAATAATCGGTACTTCAAAAAACTATTTCTTTTTATATAACGTTCTTAAAATACGATATTGATTTTCTAATCAAATATCGTATCCAACAAGAACTAAATTAATTAAAACTTGTTGATGCAAAAAAACCGTTACATCTTTTTTAAACCAAATTCGACGATTTTACGCGGAGAGAATTAACATCTTTTTTTCTCTTTTCGTTCAAATTTCTTTTTTCTTCTTTTCGTTCAAAGCAAACTTTTCTTTTTTCAAAACCTTTTCTAAAAACCTTCCGACTATTTGATATCGATTTCATAATCGAATATCGAATACGACGAATATTGAAAACATAAATCGAGTATAAATTAATCCATATTTGTACGCGACTTATCAAAATTATCAATTTTCGAAAACCGAATCCGAGACAGTCACCCGCGCGAGTCGCGCCCCTCCCGGGCGAGTCGCGCGGACTGCTGTAAACCGCGACCTGTTTTCTCGTCTTTTCCGATTTTTTCCAGCATCGTTTTCTAACATAAAACAACGGTTTTCTCGGTATATTTTCAGATTTCGACAAGTATTTTTCGCGCGTCATAAAATCTTTTCCAAAATCATGCATATTATCGTATTTACATCTTTATTCGATTTATTCAACCGTTACTAGGGATGGCAACGGATCCGGGATCCGATCCGGATCCGCAAGATCCGGTCCGCACGGATCGGATATGGATCCTAAATTTTGATATCCGTTGGATATGGATCCGGATCCGGATCCGCTATCTTTAAACGGATCCGGATCTGGATCTTAATAAGTAAATCCGGATCCGGATCCGCATATCCGTTTTATTAAAAAATTAACAATAATAAAAAACTTAGTACTTTAATTTGTGTTTTTTTGGTTATTTCTAATTTTTTTTTCTTTTAGTTTATTAATATTTGATTAGAATCTTTATATTCGATTTTATTTGTAAAATTATGAAAATTAATATGATCGTAAATACGTATTAATTAAAAAATTTGTAGAATTTAAGTAAAAAATTGGATCCGCGGATCCGATCCGGATCCGGTCCAGATCCGGCGGATCTGGATCTGGATCTACATTTTTGGGATCCGTCGGATCCGGACCGGATCCGGATCCGCTACTAGGGGTGCGGATCCGGATCTGGATCTATGCGGATCCGGTCCGGATCCGGTCCGTTGCCATCCCTAACCGTTACTAACTCGTTTGCTCCTTGTTTGTAGCGATTTATTTTTATCGTTTGTTTTATTAGACTAAAACGAACTTCACATGCTAAAATAACTTTGAGGTTATTAGTTTAATATGCATTAAACGACTTAGCAACCCATTTATTTTTCTCTCACATGTCTAGGGAAAATAATCTTTGCATATCATTCAACCGTCGAACTAACGCGTGTACACCAAAAACGAACGATATCTTAGTAAAGGCCGCTAAGTGCGGGCGGGGTTGGGTGTTCTTAGTGAACTTCCCAACACGTACCCTCACCCCTTACTCAGAACCATGGTTTCCGGATGTCCGAATTAATTGGCAACGAGAGTCATTCAATACACGGTATCCGATAATGTCGGTATCGGTATCGTAATGCAAAGGGACGAGCCCAATAAACTCTCACATCGGAAATGGGCCGTATTTTGTATACGGCCCACTACGACATAGAGTGGGCTCGAATGGTTCCGAATAACCACAAAATTCGGTGGCGACTCCTACTTCGATTTAAATTTCAATTTGACCATCTCATATGGAGATTCATTCGCCTCCCCAAACCCGCGCGTGGCCGCGTCGGGGTGGTCCTATGTCATGTCCACAATCGTGCACATATATACGAGATCTATACTAGTTGAAATAAATCACACAAGAAAAGTTAATTCGATATGGACTTTGATATCACAAATAATAATGACGCGGCCATGCGCGGGTTTGGGGAGGCGAATGAATCTCATGTGAGATGGTTCTCGGGTTGAAATTTAAATCGAAGATGGAGTCGCCACCGTACTTTGTGGGAGTTCGGGCCCATTCGAACCCACTCTATATCTTGGTGGGCCGTGCACGGAGTACGACCCATTTCGATCTCAGATTTTATGGGATTCGTCCCTTTGCATTGCGATACCGATACCGACATTATCGATTACCGTGTATTGAATGCCTCTCGTGCGCCAATGGTTTCGGGCATCCAGAAACTACGGTTCTGAGTAGGGGGTGAGAGTACGTGTTGGGAAGCCCACAAAGGACACCCAACCCCGCCCGCACTTTAGCGGCCTCTACTAAGATACCGTTCGATGTTAAAATACGGGCGCTAGTAATTCGGTTGAATGATATGCAAACAACGTTTTTGACTAAGCATATGAGAATTTGAATAAGTTGTTACGTCTATTTAATGCATCTAAACTAACGTCAAAGTTATTTTAGCATGTGAGGTTCGTTTTAGTAAAATAAAACAAACAATGAAAAATAGAACTTGAAACAAAAGATTACAAATGCGTGAGCGGAATACAACCCGAAAATACAATACGACAAGCAAGATGTATAACAATTGCAACAATAACGGAATGTAAATATGATGGATGATATAAGAATACATGATGCGCGGTTTTGAAAAGGGTAAGACATGTGATGGACTTAACACGTGTTGACCAAAGTCGTTAAAAAGATTTATCAAAGCTTAAGATATGTGGAGGGCTCACAGTTTGATGTGACGGAGGTCACTCGATCGTGTCATGGGAGAGACTCGATCGAGTGCCTCTAAAAAAACTCCCTGCCTCGCTTTTGGGGTGCCACTCGACCGAGTGGGCTAGGCACTCGGTCGAGTGCCCCCTGTGCGAACAGCAGTTCACTTTGGGAACGTCGGTCTCGAATTTGCTTTAGTCTTAAATCGATAATTCATTAAGCCGCGTAAAAATATTGTATAATTTATACTCGACTTAATTTTCGATACTCGCGATATGTACGCTATTAATACGAGATCGATTATCGGAAATTTTAGAAAAGACGTTATAAGTCGTTTTAAATTGAACTAGGACGAAATAATTCCCTCCGCGTTATAATGTCGTAATTAATCCTTTTAGACTATGTGACAATTATTTCGGCGTCAACGGGTTCGTGCTAGCTCGATTTATTGACTAATTCTTTTAGACATAATATTCGACTACGGAGTCGATATAGCATCTTAAGAATAAACGTTTTATTTGTTTGATTAGAGCAAAAATCGATTTCCTCCGCGTCACGACATCGTACTAATCCTTTCGGATTACGTGATGTTCGATTTGCATCAACAGGTTTCGTTCTAATCTTGAAAAAGGAATCGAATATGTTTAAGGAGGAATATTCGCGATCCCATCATGCTCTTGAGTGTTTAGGGCGGGGCTCCTCGAGAGGGTTTCACTACTGTTACAACTTGTAAAGGGATTAGAAGGGTCTTATACGAAGTTCATCCTTAAACGTATTCGAATTGAGATAGTTTTTAAAAAAATCGATATATGCGCGATGTTGATGATGATAAAAACGCTAGTGATGAAATAAAATAAAAAACAAAAAAAGAAGAAAACGAGATGGAGAAAAGAGAAAGAAGAGAATCGAGATTTTAGTTAACACCCTCAACCTACATGCTTAATTATCTCGAAAACAGACTCGTATAGTAGTGGCTTAGACACGGGAGCGTCGAGATGTATATAGAAGAGTTACGGTGTGTATAATTGGGAAGGGATTTGACGGGTTTTGCTCTCGGGTTCCCTAAAGGATTTCTAGAGGAAAGATCGGGGTTGTAAAAGTATACGATTGCTGAAATTTTGGGTTGTGAATTGTGTGTAAATTTGTGTTGCAAAGGGGTGTATTTATAGGAAAAAGTACCCGGTTTTTGGATAGATTTTAGGAAAGAAATCCTATCCTAAATTGAAGAGGTTTTGCATGCAGTTGATATTTTGTGGTTTTTGACTTCGAGTCGGACTCTTGAGGCTTTGTGTGGTTGATTTGCGTCTCGGAAACAACTTTGACCGGGGTTTGACCCGGTCGCTAAAAGACGGTTTTATTTCTGGTGTCGGTTTTGACCCAAATTAGTCTTATTTTATTAGAAACGACCCACTGGGCCTGAATTTGAGGTCAATTTGATGAGATTTTTACTCCGCTAAAAGTTCGCGCCAAATACTATTGATTCCGAGTCCAAAATTGAGCGTATTAAGTCATGTTTACGTCCGATCATCATCGGGTGTTTGTCGGAAGCTGCTATAGACACTAGCAGGCAAAATGCGAGTGTCTACAGAGCCCCCACTCTGACTGAGGCTTGGACAAGGATAAAGTCAGAGTAGCTACCAGGCCATCGAGGATTAAGACCTGGCAGACTTCCGGTCGGGTCGTTTATAGTCTATTAGACTCGCGTAACGGGGCTCGCCAGGCATAAGATGGAAATCATACCTGAGTTCTGTTATCTGGGATAGCTGCATGGGGACTTGTCTTTGAAGCCCTGGGTGTATCCGTATGCGGATACGTCCCATCTTAGAGCTGCGCGGGGACTCGCCTCTGAAGCCCTGGGTGTATCTGTTTGCAGACACATCTCATCTCGGAAATACGAGGGAGCTTGTTTCTGAAGCCCTTGGTGTATCTGTTTGCAGATACATCCCTATTCGGAACTACGCGGGAGCTTGTTTCTGAAGCCCTGGGTGTATCTGCTTACAGATACATCCCAATTCGGAACTATGCGGGAGCTTGTTTCTGAAGCCCTGGGTGTATCTGCTTGCAGATACATCCCAATTCGGAACTATGCGGGAGCTTGTTTCTGAAGCCCTGGGTGTATCTGTTTGCAGATACATCCCAATTTGCGTGTGCCACTTTAAGTGAAACTCCGTCTCACGTTGGGGAGATAAAAACTTGATGTTCCGTTGGGAAGCACAAGCTGGTACCTGAAATGTTAGTTATATAAGCAGAAATAACAAATATAGTAGATAGGAAATGCAATTAGCATCTATAGACTGACTTGCGCTGGGGAAAATGATTTTTGCTTCATTTTGAAATCGAAGTCCTGAAAGCAACTCACGTGCTAGGAGATAGGTTTTCAAAATTGAAAGGGGTAAAAAAAGAAATTTGCAGTTTAAATAGACTGAAGTTTTGACCTCGTCGAAAAGGATTTTCTCAAATGGCCAAGTTTTGCAAACTTCAAAGCAAGAATTTGAAAAGAAAGGCCTACCGACAGTCTCGACTCTGGACGCGACAAGACGAGTTGACAGACACAAACTGGACTCTCGAGGGGTTGGATCGTGACTCGGTAGGGAGGTGGGCCGCCTAAGATGACAAGACTCTTAAGTTGCGCTATTTCGTAGCCTAAGCGAGTGGCAACATGGTTGAATCCTCGGAATGGGAAGGATGTGTTATAAGAGGGTTGCAATAGTCTGTTATGAGACTGTTTCTGCAGGACTCAGAAGTAGCAGTGCTGTAAACTAGCGCTCTTTTGAATTTTTTGTTTTGAGGTACATTCCCAAAGTGGGTATTGCTTCGAATCCCTGGCAGATTCTTGTCTTTGACCGAACTGTTTACTATGGCACACTGTAGAAAGGTGGCTAGATTTTGAAAGTCATTTGGATTATGTGAGTGGATGGAGAGCTTCTGCCTAAGAGAAGCCCCCAGGACGACAAAGCTAGCTGCTGAGAACATGACAGTGTCGTGACAGGAATGACGATGCTTTTGAATTTGTGTCAATATGGGTGATTGTGCCCTTGTTGAAAGGCTGCCTACGTATTCACGTGTGGTGAAATCAAACCTAGCCGTAGTTCAGTGGATTGGAAGATATGTTATGGTGTCTAGTTTATTAGGGCTTTGTGTGTAACTAGCCATAGCGATGGTGTAGGCTAGGTGCATTCCCAATGATGTCTTGATCAAAGGGCTAGAATAGTTAGGATGTTGATCCTGTGACTGTGAACATTCTCCGGGGTAGGCCCCAGAGGTGGTGTGAACTATTTGGGCATGTTCTATGTCGATCGTAAGTTGAGTTTCCGTGTTTGGAGCTGGTGACTGGTCTGGATGTTTTTGAAAATGTGGTGCTAGGTCGGAAGTGGCTTTGATTATTCGAAATCTGGAGCTCGATTTTGTGGAGCTAAGGCTTCGAGTAAGGTATTGCAATGTGGTAGGAAAGGGGGAAGTCGAGTAAAAGTGACTCGGACTTCGATCGGTTAGGTTTGACAATGCGGGATCTGATTTCCATGTCTGGCCCTAATGATTAGGGTGTATCCTATGGGGCTTGAATCCTCAAAATTCCGAGCTGTCTCTTAGCCTAGGTCTCGGGAAGGTCTTGAGGGTTGTAATGTGGGAAGGCTAGATGTGGTGTTAGCTGACTAGCCTGACTATCCCTCCCCTATTGGATGGTATGGGTATTGATAATTTTTGAATTGACCGTACTCCGGTCAAGGGACTTTCACTTGGGTTGACCGTTGACCACGGTCATGGGTTTTTTGAATTTTTTGTTGGTTGACCTCTTAGCCCCGGTCATGGGATTGACCGTATCTGGTCGGGGGATGTTGAGAATTCTTTTTGATCATGGCCAACTCTTTTATTTTGGCCTTTTGCTTTTTCCTTGGACTTTTGATTTTTTTTTGTCCAACTCTTTTTTCTGTTTTTTTTATCGTCAGACTAACATCTAAGGTGGGGATTGGTCAGTCTTATTTGACGGTGTTTATGGCGGGAAATGAGTTTGCTTCCCGTCTTGAACCCAAACTAGGAGACTACCCAGATTTGTCATAGGATTCGATATTGCTCATGTTAGGGGTAGTTATGTGGCTTTTCTATACTAGACATGGAATAGGTAAAAGAAAACACGGGTCTCGATTTCCTGCAGTCATTATAGATGTGCCTATAATAATCACGTGCATGTGCTCACAGTGTATGATGGTTATGATGGTGTTCATCATGTTCTCGGAAACACATAAAGAAAGCATATACTCCCTCCATCCAAATTTAAACTTCATGGGGGAGTAGGCACGAAAGTTAAGGGTGGAGTGTAGTGTGTGGTGGAAAAATTAAAGTTGAGAGAAAATGTGGGGTCAGAAATGATATGGACCACAAAAATCAATCAAAAGAGGAAATATTGTAAGTAGGAAGTTTAAAGATGGACAATCCAAAAAGGAAAGTAGGAAGATTAAAAATGGATAGAGGGAGTATGAGAGATCGAAAAAAAAGCTGATTTTATTGGATTGTGAAAAAAGAACAGAATACAGTTGACTCTGACTCTGACTTTGAAATTGAAAGAAATAGTACATCCTAGACTCGGACTCACACTCGGACTTAAATTAAATCTGGACTCTTGGATGTTGGGTTTGTGATCCTGCTGATGTCGTCAATAGTCTTCGACTTCTAAGGACTCAAATTAATGTCCAATATAGCCTTCAGTAGAAGCTTCACCCAGATCTTCATTGTGTCGAAGATCGTCTTCAATATAATCCTGGTGCCCATTTCGGTAAGCACAACAAAGTTTGAAATGCCGGCATACCTAAGATGGACGCGGTAGGAGGGTAGGAGGTTGTTGATGAACGCCTCCACTAGTGTTTTTCGTTGGGCTTGTCTACCAGCTTAACACTCTCAGCCCGCCAACGTTGAAAGTATTTGGTGAAACCCTCTGTTGGATCTTGGGCCATGGCTTCAAAAGTCCACACGGTAGTCTGAAGTTCGGTATTATCGGAATAGGTTTTAGCGTACTCGGTAGCCACATCTTCCCAAGTTGGGAATCTTTTTGTGTTTAGCCTATAGAACCAGGCTTTTGGATATTTCCCAAGGGATACGCCGAACAAATTGATGAACATGTCGGCTTTGACCCCCTTGATTGCCATGAACTGTTTGAAAGTTCGGAGGTGTAATAATGGATCCTCGTCCCTTCGAATATGAGTAATCCTTCTAGATTGAGATCTGTTGGTAGTTTCTCACTGATGGGTGTATAGTCTCGGGAGTTTTCAATACGAATGGTATTCCCTTGAAGGGCGTGGAACTGTTGTTCGAGCTCACGCACCGTGCTGATCATTTTGGCAAATGGCCCAGTATTTACCGACCCAGAATCGAAGTCTTGCCGTTCAATGACAGTTAAACGAGCATCCGTGGGCTCTAGGTCGGCTCTTATGAACCCTAGTTGGGTTTCAAACATGGCCTGCTTACTGACCATTGTCTCTAGCAAAGTCTTCAGTTCATCAATGGTGTTTTCCATGCCCTTATTCCCCGGATGCGGACGCCATACTCTGCGAGAATACCCACGTAATCAGGAAAGTTACTTCGGAACTCAAATACACCAAGGCATAGGAAATAACGCGGGAGGAGAGATGACTCCGGTTCGACTCGGGTTAGACTCTCCTAAGACAAATATGTAGGGTGCTGATAAATCGATATTTTTACATATTTTTAACCCTTTAATATTATTGTTTTCATGTCGTCTTTCATATTATTTGAGCTAAAAACGTATTTTTATGACTTAACGAGTTAATATATACGTTAATATTATTTATATGCTAAACTAAGTTTTATTACCTATTTTTAAATTATTTAGAATAATAATCAATTTAATTTGAAGGTCAAATAATACATACATTCTCGTATACATTATGTAGAACTATCTTAAGACGACGATATCTCACTCATATTGGAATCAAGCGATTCAGAATGCGTTGGAAAGCTAAGTTCGAGACCAACAAGTTTGTAGAAGGGAGAAACATCAAATTTCGTCATCTACTAGGTCGAAATCAAGCCATAAGGCAGCAGGCTAGTAGATTTCGATACCAAACAGATGGGTTGAAGCCCATGACTACAAAAGATGGATTAGGAAACAAGAAAACAAAGAAAGAAATTAACAAGAAAAGGGTTTAGGAAAGAAGCATATGCTTCTTATAAATAAATAAATAAATAAATAAATAAAAACCAAAAAAAAGAATAAAAGGGAGGAAGAATCAGGGGCTGCCGAAAAACAAAGACAAAAGAAGAGAGAGAATTGGGAAAACTAAAGAAAAAGGAAGACACACGACAGAGAACCACGGAGACAACTCGGCTCGACTTCGTCTAGTCCAAATTTCGTCCCGATTTTTATGAACTTTTCTAATCTTTATCTTATTTTTATTGTTATTATGTTTACTTTTGAGTAATTTTCAATTGGAGTATGTAATTGACTATTGATGTTAGGGTTTATGAGATTATGATATCGTTTTGACTGATTAATTACTTTGTTGGATATTTATATAAGATTCATTATTTGACTATCTAATTCGTATTTATTAATTTTGTTTGGCCAACTTAATTGTATTCATGAATCGATCGTTGAATTAATAATAATTTTGGTTAGGTTGCAGCGTTCTGGTCTAATCGTAATTACTAGAATTTGTGTAGTATTTGAGTCAAATATAATTGCAGCGTTCTGGTTATATTTTATTCAACTGATTAGTGCTCTTAAAGAGACTTAATTTATTAATTTGATTCATGCGTTCATGGTTAACTTGATAAATTGGTTAGGATTAAACTTGCGTGCGTTCACGGGGTTTAACGAGTTAGAAAGATAAAATTGGTAATTTACTTGCGTTCAAGGATTAACCGATTAACTAATCTATCCAATATAACTAATTAAGAGAATCGATTTTACCTGACATCTATAGAAAATTACATATCTCTTATTTATTCATTACAAGAACTTTCTACCTGTTTATTGCGTTCATTAGTATTGTTAATTTTATTTATTTAATTTTAGTTAGTAGTTTAGTATAAAAACCACTCAAACAACCCCCCCATTCTTATATTTATACTTATAGTGTAATACCCGTGACACGTCACGGGTTTGTGAACATTTTTTGAAAATAATAAAAAGTTAGAAATAAAGTGTAATACCGGTGTTCACGGGGTTGAAGCATTTTTTGGAATCAAAAAGTGAAATCACAATCCATATGAGGGTAAACGGAAAGACGATATTGACTTAAAATAATGTAAACGAAATAAATATTGACGCATATGATTATTATAGTGTGTTCAATATCGAAGTCAAAGAACCCACGTGAGTATGTACGTAGATAACAATTTTGGAGAGTGTATGATAAATGTAGATGTCTTAAGTATAACGGCATATGACGTCGAAATGACTACCTGTATAATATGTGTTTGACATAGACCTGTCAAAAACTGACCCGACCCGCACTAGTAGAATTAATGCCATTGGAACCTATCAAAAGGAACCGGTTGTAAGAACAAAAGGTTCCTTAGATGACCAAAAAAATGATTGGCACCTGTTGTAAATGGAACCGGTTCCAAAGACCTTATCAATGGAACCGGTTGTTCACTAAAAGAGGTTCCAAAGGTAGTGTCCAAAATTTTTAGCCCATATTAAAATACTTTGGCACCTTTTGTAGGTTCAACCGGTTCCAAAGATCTTACCAATGAAACCGGTTGTTAAATAAAAAGAGGTGCCAAAGGTACATGTTAAATTTTTTGGAACTTATTAAAAAAGTTCTCCATCAATGGAACCTATTTTCCTAACAAATGGTTCCAAAGACTTCTAAACTACAAATCATAAAATACAAAATAGTAAGTTCTATTCTTAGAAATTGAACCCTAATACAAAACAATTTGTTAGGAACACCAAACAATAGAACCCTAATAACTAGCAGCACAAAAAAAAAAAAAAAACGCAGAAGATCAGACAGAACCCAGAACTCAACTCAGGCACGAAGAACCCAGAGAACCAAATAACCCAGACACGAAGAACCCTAATCGGACGACGAAGTAGAAGACGAAGACGAGACGAACTGAAGAACGACGAACGCAGACGAACTCAATCGGAGTAGAACGCAGACGAACTGAAGAACGACGAACCCTAATCGGGCGAAACGAAGAAGACGACGAAGAGAACGACGCACAGATTAGGAGAAGAAGACGAAGAAGAAGACGCGAAGAAGAGTCACGAACGCACGACGAACCCTAAACACGAGGTACCATAAACTTATTTTTTCTAATTCGCAATCACTTTTGAATTCTGCTTGTTCTGTTTACTCTACTATGGAATTCTCAATGATTATCCGCCATCAATTTTCTCTGCGTTTTTTCGTTAATTTTCTCTATTTTTCTGCTTGTTTTGCTATTATTGTTCTTCGATTGATCGTTTTTGTACTGTTGAAATCGATTGAGTTAGTGGGTTTAGCTTGAAAATGATACGAAATCGTTGGTGGCCGGCACGAGTTTGGTTCTGTTGCCTTCGTCGGTTCCTCGTCTTTGTGTCTTTGCTATGTTCTTCTGGTGTGGTTGGGGTTGGTTGCTAATCACAGATGAAATAAACCCCAAGCTTCCGTATAAAAGAGATCAATCAGGGCAAATTTAGAGTAGAAATCAAACCAGAAATTTTCCTGGACAATATCATCACAGTCCACCTTCCATTCAGACCTACAACTTGATCCATAATTAAGCAATTCTAATCCTACTTTGTTTAGGTTTAACATACCTTGCACTGGCCTATGTATATATGAACCCTCTATGATCTACATATACCGTTTTCCTTCGAATATATCATCTACATACAAAAATCAAAGTTTCACTCAACTGTCCTTGTTGTACAGCAAACAAAACAAAAATACGTGAAACAAAAAAGATAGAATACATAGGAATTGAGTCTATGACTCCAAGCCTAGACCTTAAACTGATAAGTTGCCTATTATTACACCAATTATGAGAGGCGTAGATATGTATAGATGCCAACAGAACGGAAATGCTGGGTTGCACTTGAAAGGGAATAGATGTGCAATCTGCTCATCCCTTGATTCAAATATTTAATCCTCGAATGTGGTTTATGGTCCTTACTCATCGCTTCTAAATAATGTTATGAATGATGATTATATATACATGAAACGTAAACCAGATCAATGGTATAATCCAAACACAACAAATTGACAAAAGACGCACAATAAACGCAAAAGAGGGACGACAAATCCAATAGACATCAAATGATCAAAATCGAATTAGAGTTTCAGTAATTAGGGACAAACAAATTATTTGCAGAAAATTATGCATCAAAACAGAATTAAATGCTTACCTTAAATCGAATTAAGGTATCAGTAAATAGGGACAAACACGACGTTCGTTCTGTTCGATGGTTCTTCTGGGTCATTTCATGTCTTCGTCGTCCCCGTACTCCCCTGTTTTGTCGCCTTTGTTGTGTCTTCGTCTTCCTTGATTACAAAGATTAATAAATTACTTACTCTTTGTTTCCTCGAATTGCAGAACTTAGGTAAAGAAGTTTAGCCTTCATATGTGTCTTCAATCGAATTGCAGAACTTCTTTTCAGTCTGTTTGTGTCTTCCTCTTCGTGTCTTCGAATTAGGATTAGGGTTCTTCTGTGCGTCTTTAATTTGTCAGTTGAGGTTTCTAATTAGTGGTCAGTTGGGGTTTAAGAGTGGGTTTCATTTTTTATTTCTAATTTATTCCGTGGGTTTAATTTGGCTGGGAATCAAAAATTTAGAATTACCGCCACAAAAAGTAGCACTCTATTGTGTCATTTTTTGCGTCACTTGTAAATAGAACCGCCACTAGAAAAAATTGGTGAAGCTGTGGGAAGTTTTGCACGTCATTTGCCTTACTTCCAGTTCCGTGGTCCGGATTTGAAAAAATTGGTGAAGCTGTGGGAAGTTTTGCACAATGGCCCAAAAAATGGGTTCTACTAAGCCAAAACAAGGTAAATATTACTTATCTAATTAGGTCTTTTGTGGATTTGTGCCATGATTGAATTTGTTATCATCACAAAGAGTGAAATTTTGTTCCATTAACCATTCATTCTATTGAATTATGATTTTAAACCAAGCACAATTCTCGTATATTTTAATCATGTTAGTTTTTTAATTAATTCGTGTAATTTTAGGAATTGTCCTCTAATAAAAAGTTGAAAAGAAAAGCAAGATCCAAAGATACAAAGGAGTCTCGTAACAAGGCTCAACAAAAGGATGAAGTTCGTGTCGGATCTATGAATGAGGTAAATTTGGTTTGATTTCTACTACTGGAATATTTTAGGTCTTAATAATAACAAGCAAATTGATATTTGTAGGTCAATAATGTTTGTGGAAAAAAATAATGATCCAGAAGGTATTGGTTCATATTGTCAACAATTGGAAAGAATAATGGTTTCATTATCTTCGGATTCCATATTTATGATATCTATAGATATCAGTAAGTCGGTGTACAATTCCAAAGACGTCACAGTGTACTTAAGTTTCGAGGATATTAGAGAAATGTGCAATTACGATGCTCTAAATGTAACAATAATTCAAGCTTGGGGAAGGTATAAACTTGATGTTTTGTATTATTTTCAATTATGTTAAAATCTAGGATTAGTTTTATTATATGTTTGTTCTATATTATTCATTTTGAATGTTTACACTATGTTCTTAAAATAGGTTCCTACATGATTATGGACAAAAATTAGGAGTGACAGAAGAAGGTGTCGGCTTCATTTGTCCCGTGTGTCTTAGTTCATACTCGTATGATCCACGGTCGATGGAAAACTACATCAAAGATGTCATGCTAATTCAAGAAGACAAGAAATATGTGATGGGTGCATTCTATGCAAGGCAAGTCTCCAAGGTTCTTTAAATTAATTACTTGGTTATTTTATATTATTTCATACTTACTAATCGTAAGTTCTATTATATACAGCAAGAATTGGTTGTTGCTTGTCATTTGCCCTTGGGACAACACAGCATATATCTTTGACTCGAATAAAGATAAACATGACTTGGACATCTTAATACTACATTTGAAATTGTAAGTTATGTTTATTAATTAGTCATCAAAATACTATCTTAAGTTAAGCCTTTACAAGAAAAATAATAGTCTAATAATTTTTAATGTTTATAATGTAAGGGCTTGGAAAATCTATACGGTGAGTGTCGGGAGACGTCATACGGCTAAAAAATATAGTCTCAAAGTGAACATGATGGAGGTAAACAACATTATTAAGCTTTAACTTGTTTAATTATATCATTTTTTTACATGGGTTAGTAGTTGCCATTTAATTTAAAACTTAACGCGTTGATTGAGATACTTCATGAAATCTTGTTAATGATTTTGAGTTCTTAAAAATGTTTACTCCATTATAGCTATCTCATTGTTGTCTTTTGTTTTCTGTACAAATTTTGTGTCGGAGATGACTAAATTAAAGCGATGATTATAGTGCAATTGATGAATTAAACTATGTTGGTGAATAATGATTTATAACACCTTTTTGTTCATACAATTTCAGTGTCCTCAACAATCTGGAGCCTTTGAATGTGGATACTATGTCATGAAGTGGATGTACGACATCATCGTATTTTACTCTAAGAGTCAAGAAAGCTTAATTCAGGTTTTTTTTTTTAACTTAATCTTAGTTTTTCTGTTATAAAGTAATTATGGGTGTAACCGCTAATCCATCGTCACTATTCTTTTTTTATTTGTTAGTGTGTTTCAAAATCAAGAATGACGACGGAAGATATGAACCAAGTTCGTGAATATTGGTCTCAGAAGTGCATAGAGTTGATGATGTAGTACGTATGTGACTTTGTTAACTTTTGTGGTTAGATATATATTGTAGTCATGTTGATTGCTAGATGTGGGGCATTCTACTGGAGATGTTACTTAAGTAGTTGGAGGTGTGGATTTGGTTATGGATTTGGTTGTGCTATTTAAACATTGCAGTGATATGATTTTGATATTGGGTTCATCAAATTGTAGGGAGGTGCTGCCCAATTTTCGACAAATTATTAATATTATAATTGGCGTGCTTTGATTTGTTTTTTATATATCATCTTCAGGGATATGAAAATTCAATTTTGTAATTAAAATCAGTAACATTTGTCATCGGTTTCAAAATATAAATAAATGATAAAATGACATGCCTTTGGAACTGCGTCTAAATTATCATAGGTTTCAATGAGGTACCCTTTGGAACCGGTTGTGAATAGTAACAGGTTCCAATGAAACAGCCTTTGGAACCGGTTGTGAATTGCAAAAGGTTCCAATGGAACACCCTTTGGAACCGGTTGTGAATTACAACAGGTTCCAATAGTACACCCTTTGGAACCGGTTGTGAATTACAACAGGTTCCAATGGTATACTTTTGGAACCGGTTGTGATTAATAACAGGTTTCTATGGTACACCCTTTAGAACCGGTTGTAAGTACAATAGGTTCCAATGGTATACCCTTTGGAACCGGTTCCAGCAACAACCGGTTCCAAAGGGCATCTATGGAACCCTCTTACAACCGGTTCCAAAGCTCCGGACCTAAGAAATCTGTGGCAGTAGAACCTTTGAAAAAAGGTTCCAAAGGGTAGTTTACAACCGGTTCCAAAGGGCAATTTTCTACTAGTGCCGAAACCGCCAGAGGAAAAAAAACGCGAAAAAACGCGACCAAAAATGACCGAAACCCGAAAGTGACCCGACCCGATAATAACCCAAAGATTTTTGGTCAAAACCCGCCTGAACCCGTTACCCGCCCGAAAGTAGATAAATTAAAAAAAAAATATTGAGATTCTACAGTAAAGTTTCTTTAAAAAACTAAGAAATATTTTTTTATTTTCAAAATTTTAAAAAATACTCCTTCCGATTACCCATTTTCTTTCCTCTTTCTTTATTGGGCTGAGTTTAATTTTCATCCTAAAGTTTTCCACTACTTATTCATTAATATAATATTCATATCTCTTACTTTTTCACCCCACTTTTTATCATTTAATTAATATAATATTCATCTCTCCTACTTTTCCACCCCACTTTTTCTCATTTAATTAATACTCCCTTCCCTTTAGTATACATCTTGTGGTTCTTATTGTTTGTGACCCCACTTTCTTTTCTTCCTATTCATTTTCCTCCACATAATTTCTCCTCATTGGTTTCTTCCCAAAATCAAAGTGGAAGATCATATAGAAGGGGAGGGAGTATAATATCTCTCTTACTTTTTCATTTCACCTCCCATATTATACTAATAATATTAATATAATATTCCCTCCTTATTTTCCTCCCAAAAAAGAAAGGGGAAGAAAATAGACATCTTTAAAATCATACTAGTGTGTTACCCGTGAAAAATTTCACGGGTTGTCCAGTTTTAGTTTCATATAAAATATTATGAAGCCAATATCGTTTGAAGATAATACGTTAAGGGACTGAAAGTTAGTTAGTATACTAATAGGTGTAAGAAACTAAAAACAACACGTTACACATTGAAATGTGTGTCTAAGAAAAGCATGATACCCGTGATTATTTTGGATTATTCGTTCAGAGTCTGAAAGCTAATCTATTTATTAATAGGTGGACAAAAGTATGAACAACATAGAGTACGTAAAGTAGTCAATTGTCCACCGATGAATATAGTTATACTAAACGTAGAAACCCGTATAAACCCGACCCTTATGATAAATGTAGAAATCCGTATAAACCCGACCCTTATACACCCAAACGTAATCCTCAAATTACTCTTTAAACCCAAAAAAGAAAAATCTATTAGTTGAGGAATGAAGACCTTCCTCACCAACTATTTGATCTTACCAACTATTTGATCTTGATCGATTATCATCAGTTGTAGTTAGTTGACATCTTCGTCAGGTAAGAATAGTGAAAAATAATGTCCGTCAAACAGTCAAACTCTCTGTCATATTAGTGAACGTACACAACCCTGTAGACTTCATCGGAATGTGTAATGTATAGAAGTCATTTTTATTGCTTCAATAAACGCATTCAATATTGATAATAAACCTTACGATACTTCAGAATTTAAAAAGTAAGATCAATAGACTCCCGTAATTTATCACGTGTATTACACTGTAGTCTTATACTTCGTATAATTATACTAAAGCCACAATTCCCACTGAGCTATAAATGAGATAATTTAATTTTTTTTTTCGGTTCAAAGAAGTATAGATAATTGGAGGAGTAAAGTTTTTTTAATTGCATTTGGGACTACAAATTATCCATACATAATCAATGCAAATTATGCGCGTTTAAGAGCGTTTTTTTTAAAAAATCAATTCATTTTTTTATCCACCTAATTTACCACCATTTATTTTAAAAATGATTCCTAATGTATATCCAATTTGACCCGAACATATGACTTTATATATTATTATTATTATTGCATGCAATTCTCAAATATTATTGTACCAATACATTGCACTTAGACTCCATTTTAAAAATAGAATATAATATACATCATACATTATTGAGATAAGAATTAATAAAAATATGAATAATAACAATTTTCTTGCGATAATATTTACTCAGTATATATTTTAGATAATATTTACATTATTTACTCAGTATATATTTACATATTTGGAAACTAATTAAAAAAATTGTTTTGTATACTTTTATTATTTTGATATTTTAAACATAACAATTTTTTATGAAATTTTTCTTTTAATTTTAAATTAAAATATGGAGTAATTAATTTAGATTCGACGCAACGCATCAATTAATTTCAATATTTAAGTCTGTTAATAATGATTTTGATACATTTGTTCATTATATTAATGAAGGAAAAAATTATGGGAAAATCGATTTATGGGGGGGAGAAAAGTCTATGGAAAGGGGAAACATATTTATGGGAAGAATACTAATTTATGGAGAGCAATTAAGGTTACTAAATTTTTTCAGAAGGAGTGGAAAAATGGAAGATTGAAGCAAGCATTAATTAGAGAAATAGTATCAATTATTTTCATTGGATGACATAATTTTAGAAAATAAATTATAGAGTACATGGAGAAAAAAAAGTTGTGCCCTTTCTCAACTAAAATCATGCATCCGCTACTGGTTATACACAAAAAAATCTTGTACCAAATAAAATTAAAACGGTACCAACTTAAAAAATATTCTAATGCGATTAATTAATATGTCTCGAAAATCAAACACTAAATTTTTTCTTAACATACAAAAAAACTACACGATTAAATAATTGTAATGCGATTAATTACAACAAAAAAATCTTGTACCAAATAAAATTAAAACGGTACCAACTTAAAAAATATTCTAATGCGATTAATTACTATGTCTCGAAAATTTAGCACACTAAATTTTTTCTTAACATACAAAAAAAACTACACGATTAAATAATTGTGAATTGCGTTTACCAACTAAATCCGGTGTCAATTTTCTTTCTTTAAAAAACTAAATATGCAATTAATTATTTCGTCTCGAAAATAAACAACCAATTACTTGCAACACAAATTCTCATAACGACTATGAAAATTCTGCAATGCAATTAATTACTTGATATACAAAATCAAGCACAAAAATGCTATTTTGGTTTTCCTCATTAACGGTAAGAGTCAGTAGTACCTAATCCTGCAAAAACTTCCAAAAAAACATATACAATTTATTAGAAAAATATTTATATACTTTTCAAAATATAAAATTCAATCCAAAAATATTAGAACTGTTATATAACAAATTATAAGTAATTTATCCAAAAATAAAACTCAATCTGAAAATACAAAATACGGAATATAAATTACAATTTATAAATCTAAAAAATTAGAAAATATAATTGGAACTATTATATATTAGTATAAATGTTTAAAATTCAATCCGAAATATTATTTATATTAAACAAAAATATTTATATTATTTACGAATATATAAAATAGAAGATGTATATGTATATAAAATATAATATAATTCGAAATATATATAAATATAAATATAGTTATTTATTTATATATGATAATAAAAAATATTTAGAATAAATCCTCTTTCAGTTAAAAATCTTCTAATAAAATTTATAACAAAAATATTTATATATTTTTCAAAATATAAAATTCAATCCAAAAATATTAAAACTATTAAATAATAATTTATAAATAAAACTCAATCCAGAAATAAATAAAATTATTTATAAATAATTCATCCAAAAATAAAATTCAATTTGAAAATATAAAATACTGTATAAATTACAATTTATAAATATAAAAAATTAGAAAATATAATTAACCGTATTGTATATTAATATATATGTTCAAAATTCAATCCGAAATATTTTTTATAATAAACAAAAATATTCATATTATTCACGATTATATAAAATAAAAGATGTATATGTATATAAAATATAATATAATTCGAAATATATATAAATATAAATGTAGTTATTTATTTATATATGATAAACAAAATCATTTAGAATAAATCTCTTTCGGGTAAAAATCTTCTAATAAATATTTATTTGAAAAATATTTATATATTTTTCAAAATATGAAATTCAATTCGAAAATATTAGAACTATTTAATAACAATTTATAAATGAAATTCAATCTAATTAAATAAAATTATTTATAAATAATTTATCCGAAAATAAAATTCAAACCAAAAATATAAAATATTATAAATTAAAATTTATAAATCTAAAAAATTAAAAAATATAATTAGAACTATTATATATTAATATAATTGTTCAAAATTCAATCCGAAATATTATTTATGTTAAACAAAAATATTTATATTATTTACGAATATATAAAATAAGAGATGTATATGTATATAAAATATAATATAACTCGAAATATATATATATATATATATATATATATATATATATATATATATATATATATATATATATATATATATATATATATATATATATCGCCTAAAAATAATTAAACAAATAGCTATAAAAAAAATGAATTGACTTTAATTCTTAAAATACCTCTACGAAATTCATTGTATAATCCTCATTCATCATCACCTGAAAAAAAAATATCATAACTCAAAAATTAACATCAGGGTCGATTATTATACACATTAAAAATCGAAAATACAAATTCACTGAATTAGTTTTTTTGTCATTGAATCTCAAAAATTGATCTCGATTGAATTTAAAAATAAAACAAATCGATATATGAAATCAACTAAATCAAAAATCGAAAAATTACCAGGATGATTGGATCTTTCAATTTCCCTAATATTTTGGCTTTCTTCTGCCTGAAAATTCACCAATCAATTTAAAAAACAAAATCAGATTTCTGAAACATCAATTGGCAATTATATCAATAAATCAGAAAAACGAAACTCATATATATCTAAATATGCAAATTAAAATAGATGTGGAAGATGGGGATTCTAATCACATACCTCGCAAACAACCCGTGATATAATCATCATATCAATAAAGATTTAATGGCTGATAGGGAACTGCAATTACCGGTTTGAATAGATATATATTACCTCTGGCGGAAGTAATTTAAAGGGCTTGTGGAGACCATGGGACGGGTTTAAATGACATCACAACTTCCAGCGAGGAATCATTGAAGAAGATGAAGATTTCCGAGGGGGGTGAATTGATGATTCATTTTCGAGGAGATGAATGATGGATGAGTTTTCGAGGAGGATGAGTAGAATGGATGATTGACGGAAATGAAGTGTAATTGATCAATTGATTGATCAATAAATGAGGAATTGGGAAGACGAAGAGGCGGGTTGTTGAGGATCAATTAAGGGGGAACTGTGAAAGATAGTATATTTTGTTTGTACCATTTTCTCACAATCAGCAAGTGGCCCAGTGGCGTGATGTGTTGGGAGTTGCCTCAAAGGTCGCGGGTTCGAAACCTGTTGTCGGCTTTTTTGGGAATATTCACGGGATCTGTTACTCTATGCAAACAAAGTTGTGTTCACACTGGATGAGAAGTAGAAAGTGTAAAAAATGAGGCTTATTTCAAAATGGGAGCCTCACATTGTCTCAAAAAGTGGAAAGTGGTTTCTGTTTTAATATATAGAGGATTTTTATCAAATGATTATTATAATGAGAAAAAAAATAATTAGTAAATCAAGTCAAAGTTCGTCGTATATATCCGTACTTCCTATAGAAATAAAATATCAATGTATATTAAAAATTATATGAAGTAAAACCGGTTTATTCTCACTAATATCATATATATTAAATTAGATCATTAAGAACATTAAGAATAAAATTGTATTTATGATAAATAAAAAGTAAAGAAAATTAATGTTTTCAAAGTGCGTTAATAAACTATATTTGACCGAAACCCGACCCAAAACCCGTATAAACCCGACCCATATAAACCCGTATTTTTCAAACTCAAAATACACCCGACCCATATTTTACTCGAACCCGAAATGACCAAACTCGAGTATGTCTTTTGAGGTTCTTATTATTTGTGACTCCATTTTCTTTTTCCACTTTCATTTTCATCCACATTCCGGTCCACATTAATTAATTTTCTCCCCAAAACTAATGTGGATCATATAAAAGAACAGGAGGGAGTATTTATTATTTATTTTCAAAATTTTTGTGGTAACAATATTATTATAAAAAAAATACGGAGTAGTATGTTTTAAATTATATTTTTATCACATGATTATTATAATGATAAAAAATTCAATGAACCGAGTCAAAGTTTGTTATGTGTAAAAAAAAATTATATATCGATATTCTAATATAAATGCTATATTAAATAAAAGGAAAATTAATGATTAAGAATTGAAACTAAGAATGAAAATGTATTTACATTTTTAAAAAAGTAAAGACAATTAACATTTTTCAAACGTGTTATTAACGATTTTTAACCCAAAGCTCGACATTTTTTTAACGGTTTTTAATCCGAAGTCTGTCATTTTTTAACGGTTTTTAACCCGAAGTCCGTTACTTTTTAACGGTTTTTAACCCGAAGCGGCGAAGCCCGACATTTTTTAACAAAAAAGCATTGAAATTTATTGATTAAGAAACATTTTGTATATGAAAAAGTACCAGTGTTATTTACATTTTTTTAAGTTTTATTAACTTTTGTCAAACGCGTTAGATGCTTAGGTTTGTTGATATGTTTGACGATATACTTGGTCATACGGAGTATATTTTAAACAATTGATGTTATGTTTGTGGATATGGTTAATTGGACCAATAAGTCTCTTGTGAGACAGTCTCACGGTAAAATGACTGGGTCTCCGGCATTAGGGGCGCCCCTATTTATTGGAGTTTGAGTTAAATCGATCTGAAGTGAAATGTAGAATTTGATATTCGTTTCCATGATAAAATGTGATATTATAAAATCAGTAATCCCGAATGTAAAATTTAAATTGTGCGATTTACCTGTGACACGTTACGGGGTTGTACGAAAATATGTATGATAGCATAAATTTAACAATAACAGGGCAGTATTGTCGTTAATCGCATTGAAATAAAACTCATATCATGTTATAGTGTAGTTCACCTTTTTAATATTATAGAAGGAACTTTCCACATATGGTGGATTAATAATATACGAAATATAACATTTATAGTATTTTGTGTCCTGCTGAGATGTCGACCGACTAATTTCGATTATTGATACAGTATAATATAGTTTTAAAAAAAATCGAGTTGTTGCAAAATTGACTTAAGTGACCAAACAATGTAGCAAGGGTCTATTAATATTTTGTAAGAAAAGGTGGATACTTTATCATTTCTATTATCATGTCTTAAATTGGTAATAAGGGACGGATAACCATTTTGCGTTAACAACAATAGAATTTTATCTTACTCGATTTGTAAATTTGTTATTACTAAAACAAAATCAAAAAATAATAAAATTATTATTATTATTAGTAGTAGTAGTAGTAGTAAGATTATTACTAAACCAAAAGTTTGAACACATTAACAACAATTAAAAGATTAAGTATTAGAAAAAAAATTAATAATTACAAAAAAAAATGAAAACGCACACTTCACACTTTTTTTTTTACTAAATCTACTCCACACATTAACACTTCATCAAATTCTTTAAAGTTCTTACAAAAAAAAGGATCAAATAAAGGAATTATTGGGTACATACTCAACTTCTTCCCTCACCATTTATTGTCATCACCTACACCCTTCCAAACCACCATCATTTTAATTCAACATTCCCAAAAACTGTCTTAATCAATTGAAATTGATAAAATTTTGGTGTTAATCAGTAAAATGTGTGAAATATTGATCTGCATGTTGATTTGCTGATCTAGTGGATTTAAAACAAACCACCTTTGTTTTCTTTCTGCAATTCTCATGCCCAATTTCCTTCTTCCCCAGTAATCAGCAACACCATCTTCATCTCCATGGACCCTCAATTATTTTCTACCTTGCACGTTGTCACTACTCCCTCCTCTAATTTGCTTTGCTGCCATTGCTCTATTATCTCTCTTTAGGTGATGTATACATCAAAGAAACTAATGGTTAATAAGAATGTCAAAATATTATTTAATTAGACTCCGTATATTGTGTATGAAGATAATTACCGGACTCCGTATATTGCGTTGCACAGTTATTTAGGACCAAAATTAATTACTCTTTACTTTCACTTACTCATATTTATAGTTTTTACTAAAATCAGAAATTTATAACTGTGAACAAAATTAGATTTCACAATTGGAAATTCATAAATGGATAACTATTTTTTTTAATGAAATGTAAATAGTAATACAGCTAGTACAAATATTAATCAAAATAATTTGTTACCAAATATGTCCCATAAGGTCATTACTTTAAAGCCCTCAAACTTACAATCAACTAATGCATACTATGTTTGATTGACTTGCAATTGGATTAAATAGAAATCAAACCCAAAAAATATACTCCGTAAATTGAAAGACCAAAAAGTTGAAATCTTACCTTTGGGAATAATCAAAGACTTGGACCGTTTAATTCCTGGTCAAAATAATAATTAAACAAAAAAAGCATTGAAATTTATTGATTAAGAAACATTTTATATATGAAAAAGTAACAGTGTTATTTATATTTGCAAAAGAGCCAATGAATTAACACAAAAGCAATAAAACAATCACATTAGCATAAAAGAACAAATTAAAAGTAGAAAAATATGAAAATTTATAAACGGCAAGATATGAACCAAAAATTGATTACCCTTCGTCTACTCCCACAATGCTTCACCGGTCATCCACTCTCCGGTGATCACCCAGTCATCGAACAATTCCCTTCCTTCCCGTTATCGACTCGGTGAACGCCATATCGATCAATCCCCACTGCGATCATATAAGAAAATAAAACAATTAATTAAAGTTGCAGCACTTCATACTTGCAAAAGAACCATTTAAGGTGATTAATAGGACAATGAAAGAGGGGTAATCAATTAATAAAATCCAGTAGACCAAAAAAGAAAAACAAAAGTTGGAAAAGCATAAAAATTCTTAGTGGAATTGATTTTGAGAAATATTAAGAATAGAGAGATAATTGAGATTTAAAGAAATGTTGAAAATTAGTTATTTAGTCTCCCAATTAAATGCGAGCCATGGGGGAAGGAAAAATTATGGGGAGGTGTTGAGCATCACGTCTATTCAAGTGCAGTGAGTAATTAGATTTACTTCTCCAATGCATGATACATTCACCCATGAAGCATTGCAATTCACGACACAGAAAGCATTAATGGGTGTGGAGATTACTTCTCCCCTAAACAATCTCATTTCAATTTCTAAACCTAATATACATAACTATTCCAAAAGATTAAAAATAAGGACTAATTTCCAAATGAGGCTCCTACATTGTGCCACCTCGCTAGGAGTGGTGTCTTCTTTTATAGAAAGAAGATAACTATATAAATAATAGCTACTAAATTAATCTGAGATAGTATCATTAGTCATGTGAATTCGACTCTTACTTGACCTACTAGTAGTTAGTTAGAGTCTTGTATGTGATTTATAAATTTAATTTTGAGTGCGGTTACGACACGCATCAAATTTTGGCGCCGTTGCCGGGGACTGATTTGTTTGTTATCTTTGATTATATATTAGTTAGCCAGTAAATTAGTTACTTTTTTTATCTGTTATTTATTTATTTTATTTTATATACTCTCTAGTTTTTGTTTCAGGTACTTATTTACAATATTTAAGATGTCTGCTGGAGCGGAAAAGAGTTTAAGGGAGCAATTATTTTCTGTGGAGACACCTACTAGTATTATTTTTCCTACTTTGGAAAAATCATTTAAGCCGAGTCCAGGTTTTATCCAAATTCTCCCTAACTTTTATGGTCGATCTAATGAGGATGCTCTAAAACATATATAAGAATTGTATCTTGCTTGTTCCACGTTATCTTTGGATGGTATTGAAGATTGTATTAAATTCCGAGCTTTCCCATTTACTTTGCATGAATTAGCTAAAGATTGGCTGTTTAATTTACCTGATGGATCTATTACATCTTGGGATTGTCTAAGAAAAGTTTTTCTTGATAAATATCAACCTGTGAGTATTACACTGGCAATAAGAAAACAAATTATGAATAATCAACAAGATGACGATGAATTGTTACATGATTATTGGGATAAATTTAATCGACTATGTAATTCTTGCCCACAACATGAATTGAGTGAAAAAAATCTTGATTGAATGTTTGTATGATGGTTTGCTAGATGATCAAAAGAGGTTGATAGACACTGCTAGTAGTGGTTCTTCAATGGATAAAACTCCGACTGAAGCTAGAAAATTGATTAATAATACGGCCACTAGTAGTCAACACTATAGAACCAAGAATGAACGTGATTTGAAATTGCAAAAGCAATTAAAAGAACAAGCTGAGCAAATAAAAGAATTGAGAGATGTTGTAACTAATCAACTTAAAGTTATGGATAACCAACATCAATCTTTAGAAAATATGGTAAAACAATTGGTAGTTCAAGTAAGACAAGTTCACTCTCAGAGTCTTAGCAGTCAAGAACAAACTGATAATAACTTGTGTCACTTGGATAATCAAATGAAATTGATTTGTACCACCCTTGCAAACATTGAGAGCAATTTTGTTAGACAACCAAAATCTAAATTGTTGGATGAGTCTAAAGCAATAACCTTAAGGAGTGGTAAGGAGCTTAAAAATAGATTTGATGTTGAGGAAGAAAGTGAGGTTATACGGATACCAAGAGCTACAAAATAAAATGACGTTGAAGATAGTCGAGATGAACCTTGTATTAGTGAGAGTGAAACAGAAACTAAGGAAAGTGGTCCAGAATTAGAAAAGGAGAAGGTTATAGCTAAATCTACTCCAGATGCATCTACTTTTAATACCAATGTTCCATTTCCTTCCAGATTTGCTCAGTCTAAGAAGGAAGAGAAAGATAATGAAATTCTAGAAATATTTAGAAAAGTTGAAATAAATATACCCCTCTTTGATGCTATTAAACAGATGCCAAAATATGCTAAATTTTTAAAAGAGTTATGCACTAATAAAAGAAAGATTAAGAGCGGAGAAAAAGTGTTGATAGGAGAGAGCGTATCTGCGATAATTCAAAAGAAAATACCTCCTAAATGTAAAGACCCAGGAATGTTTAGTATTCCTTGTAAAATAGGAAATAGTAAATTAGATAGATGCATGCTTGACTTAAGAGCATCTATTAGTGTTATGCCTAAATCCATATACGAATCACTTAAGTTAAGACCTCGTTCTCAAACTGATGTAGTGATTCAGTTAGCAGATAGATCACATGCTTACCCTATAGGAGTTTTAGAAGATGTTTTAGTTCAAGTTGATGAATTAGTATTTCCGGTTGATTTTTATGTGCTTGAGATGGGTAATTCTTTTGATGCAAAGGATGTGCCATTATTACTAGGAAGACCCTTTCTTAAAATAGCTAGAGCTAAAATTGATGTCTATGAGGGAACTCTTTCTTTTGAATTTGATGGTGAAACAATTAAGCTTAATATTTATGATGCTATGAAATACCCCATGGATACTACTGCTGATATGACTATGTGAGTTCTATAGAGACTATTGATGTGATAGACACAATTACACAAAAGAAATTCGACAGGATAAATGAATTTGATACACTTGATGATGATAATGATTTGGATCCTATATTATCTTTTGAGGAAAAGTTTGATTCTATTCATGATAGTCGTCTAACCACTAATTTTGAGCGCGTTTCTAGTCTTGAATTGCCTAAAGATTCCCCTAAAGCGATTCCGTCAATTCAAAGTCCGCCTGAATTAGAATTAAAACCCTTGCCTAATAACTTAAAGTATGCTTTCTTAGGTGAACATGAGACCTTACATGTAATTATTTCTAGTTCACTTTCTGAATCGCAAGAGTTTAAATTGTTAAATGTGCTTAAGGAATATAAAGAGGTAATAGGGTGGACCATTGCTGATATTAAGGGTATTAGTCGTACATTGTGTATGCATAACATTTTTCTTGAGGATGGTGCCAAACCAGTTAGAGAAACTCAGCGTAGACTTAACCCGTCAATGATGGAAGTTGTAAAAATAGAAATTCTTAAGTGGCGGGATGCGGGTGTGATATTTCTCATCTCAGATTCAAAATGGGTAAGTCCAATCCATATAGTGCCTAAAAAGACCGGGATCACCGTTGGTGAAAATAGTAATGGAGAACTAGTTCCCACTAGAGTGTCAAATGGATGGAGGGTTTGCATAGATTATAGAAAGTTAAATAAAGTCACTAGAAAAGACCACTTTCCTTTACCATTCATAGATCAAATGTCAGAAAAGCTTGCGGGACGTTCCTATTTTTGTTTTCTAGACGTTTATTCTGGGTATATTCAAGTTCCTATAGCACCCGAGGATCAAGAAAAAACAACTTTTACGTGCCCTTTTGGTACTTTTGCTTTTAGAAGAATGCCTTTAGGACTTTGTAATGCTTCCGGCACAATTCAGCGTTGTATGATGAGTATATTTTCATATTTTCTTGACAATTCCATGGAGGTTTTTATGGATGATTTTACTGTTTTTGGTGATGATTTTGATTTATGTCTCCATAATTTATCTCTTGCTTTAAAAAGATGTGTCGAGACTAATCTTGTGCTTAACTTTGAAATATGTCATTTTATGGTGGAAAAAGGAGTCGTCCTAGGCCATGTTGTCAGTGCTAAAGGGTTGGAAGTTGATCAAGCTAAAATAGATATTATTAGTTCGTTACCCTATCCTAGCTGTGTGCGTGAAATAA
The DNA here is from genome assembly GCA_958450325.1 of Agrostemma githago. NCBI lineage: Eukaryota > Viridiplantae > Streptophyta > Magnoliopsida > Caryophyllales > Caryophyllaceae > Agrostemma > Agrostemma githago. The sequence continues at coordinate 70,090,795 of OY288247.1, read as the reverse complement.
GATCATTTTTAGGGCATGCTGGTTTCTATAGACGATTTATACAAAAATTTTCCACTATTGCATCACCTTTATCTAACTTACTTGCTAAAGATGTACCATTTGTGTTTGATGATAAGTGTAAGGAAGCTTTTGATACATTAAAAGATAAATTAGCTTCCGCACCAGTGATTAAACCACCTAATTGGTCATTACCTTTTGAAATAATGTGTGATGCTAGTGATAAAGCAGTAGGAGCTGTATTAGGGCAAAAAGTAGACAAGGAATCTCATGTTATATATTATGCGTCGAAAACTCTTGACCCAGGCAAATGCAACTATACTGTCACTGAAAAGGAATTGTATGCTGTTATTTTTGCTCTTGAAAAGTTTAGATCGTATTTGCTTGGTACTCACGTGGTAGTATATTCCGATCACTCAGCTTTGAAATATTTGCTGAAAAAGAAAGAGTCTAAACCAAGATTGTTACGATGGATGTTATTGTTACAAGAATTTGATTTGGAAATAAAAGATAAGAAAGGAGCAGAAAACTTAGTTGCTGACCATCTTAGTAGGATTATTAAGGAACAATACATAACTGCCCTCACTTCTGATTTATTTCTTGATGAACAATTGTATGCATTAAATATGAAATATCCTTGGTATGCAGATATGGTTAATTATTTAGTATCAAAGGAGTTCCCTAAGGAACTTACTAAAACCAAAAAAAATAAAATTAAGCATGATGCTAAGTATTATATTTGGACGAACCTTTTTTGTTTAAAATTTGTTCAGATAATGTTATAAGAAGATGTGTGCCTGAAGAGGAAAGTAAATCTATTCTTGAATTTTGTCACTCATTTGAGTGTGGGGATCATTTTGGTCCGAAACGAACAGCTGATAAAGTTCTAGAATGTGGATTCTTTTGGCCTTCTCTGCATAAAGATGCTTATACTTTTGTGAAAACTTGTGATCAATGTCAGAGAAGTGGTAATATTTCTAGGATAGATCAAATGCCTCTTACTTCCATATTTGTAGCTAATGTTTTTGATGTTTGGGGTATTGATTTTATGGGACCTTTTCCATCGTCTTTAGGAAATACTTACATTCTTTTAGCAGTTGACTATGTTTCTAAATGGGTGGAGGCTAAAGCTACTAGAAGAAGTCTAGAACAAATGATTCTAAGGTGGTTGCTGAGTTTGTTAGAGATCAGATTTTTAATAGGTTTGGTATTCCTAGAGCTATCATTAGTGACAGAGGGACTCACTTTTGTAATCGTATCATTGAGATTTTGGACATATCATGTTACTCATAAGGTTTCTACTGCTTATCACCCCCAGACTATTGGACAAGCTGAGGTTTCTAATAGAGAAATAAAATCAATTTTGGAGAAAGTTGTGAGTCCTAATAGGAAAAATTGGAGTAAGCGTTTAGGTGATGCATTATGGGCATATAGAACTACATACAAAACTCCAATAGGGATGTCTCCTTATCGCTTGGTATTTGGGAAAGCTTGTCACCTTCCAGTTGAATTAGAGCATCGACCATTTTGGGCGATTAAGAAGTGTAATTTTAATTATGAAAAGTCTGTTGCTCATAGAAAACTAGAAATTCTAGAATTGGAGGAAATAAGAAATAATGCATATGAAAATTCTCGGATCTACAAAGAGAAAACTAAGGCTTATCATGATAAAATGTTATCTAGAAAAAGCTTTAATGTGGGTGATAAAGTCCTCCTTTATAATTCTAGGTTAAGATTATTTCCTGGGAAATTGAGATCAAGATGGATCGGTTCCTTTGAGGTTCTTGAAGTGTTTGATCATGGAGCGGTAGAAATTAAAGGATGCGAATCAGGAAGGATACTTAAAGTGAATGGTCATAGACTTAAGCCATATTATGATGGATTCGAGGCCAATTGGGTGGATATTATTGATTTGGAGGATCCAACGTATGAAAATTGAGAAATAACATGTCGTGCCACGACGTAAAATAAGGCGCTTCTCGGGAGGCAACCCGACCTTGTATATTTATTTTGTATGCTTGACTTATTATTTTACTTAGTTTTATTTTTCCTTTATATTTCATTTCCCCTATTTCACTTGTCTTGGTCCAGTGTTGGAATTTTGCAGAATAGAAACCAGGGATCCTTAGCTAAACATGTGATAGTTGTCAATGGGATGACGTTTTCAAAATCAACGGACAAGATGCATATATTTTCTACTTCGCTAGACCCGCTAAGTATCTTTATCCCTCTTATATATTTATGTGTGCAAATTTTCAGCTCTTTGTTGTCTATTTTGACATTGAGAACAATGTCGGATTTAAGTGTGGGGATGAGGTAAATTGAAAATTGGATTTGACATTGCTGAATGTGGAGTTGGCAGGTGACCATTGACATTGAATGTGTGTTTTGCAGACTATTTTTAAATTTTGGGATATGTGAATATTTAGGGGAAGTGCTGTCAAAATTTTGATAGAAATTTAAGCTTAAAAGTTTTAGCTTTGTTTTTATTGAACTACCTAAACTTGGGAAGTTGACGACAAATTCTAATCTAACATTTTATCACAAAATACTAGTAATACTTTTTTTAATGATATTAGTAAAAAAAATGTTTTGAAGTTATATATGCAATTATTTTTCCTCCTGATCGAACTTGGATTAATTAATTTGATAGCAGATAATATTTTAAGTCTCTTTTAAATTTGATTTATAAGTGAATTATAAAGAATAGCACTTACTTTAGCTACCTTAACTACACTTTTCGTTGACTCTGGAGGTACGAGCGGTAAGCCGGTCTTGTTTCAATTAATTTACTTTCATGGGTGACTCCTAATTAGGGCGATAAGAAAGATTAGATACCTCAAGAGTGAGTGAGTCGTTCTTGTGACTCGAGTTAATAAATCCGAGGGGAACCTAGTCCTAATGGGATTGGGGGAATGCCTAATGCCTTGTCCGGAAGGGCGAGAGTCATTGATTGAAAGTTCGCTACATGGGTCACTTGATCGAAAAAAAAACCGAAAAAAAATGAATGAAAAAAAAAAGAAAAAAAAAGAACCGAAAAAATAACAAGCAAGAAAGAAGAAAAAAAGAATAAGTGTGGAAAAAGTGAGACGAGGTGTCTAGTTTTACTTATATGCTCGGGAGAACGATCCTCGTACTGAACTGGTAATAGGAATGTACATGAAAGTAAATCCTCTTTCCCTAAGACCTTAAACTGCTGAAACCCGTCTTCTTGAGTCAATACAATTATATTTTTCGAAGGTAGTTAAACCGAGTGTGAAAGATAATGAGTTTATTTATAATTTGAATTTAGAAGCGATTTAACTTATTATATGTTGTTAAATTAGTTAATTGAATAGTTTAAGGGAGGAGAAATTTTATGTATACATCATTTGTTAATCTAACTCGCAATTATTTTGTTAAGTTTACTAACTTATAAAAAATGTTTTCTCAAATATTTTTAGTTTGTCGTCGATTGTACCTAGTTGGTTTGGTTTAAAACATTTGAAGGTTAATTTTTCATTTTATATTAACTCTTGAGTAATCATTGTCGAGGACGTCAATGGACTAAGTGTGGGTAATTTGATAAATCGATATTTTTACATATTTTTAACTCTTTAATATTATTATTTCGCTTTTTCTAACGTGTGCCCATTGGGCACACGTTAATAACCTAACTAAAGCAACTTTAAGTAGGATAATATCATGAGAAATTGTAATACCAAGTTATATTTTCCATACTTGCACAATATTCTGATTAAACTTGCTTTAATTAAGCTATTAACGTGTGCCCACTGGGCACACGTTAGAAAAACCGTTATTATTTTTATGTCGTCTTTCATATTATTTGAGCTAAAAACGTATTTGTAGACACCCACATTTTGACCGCCAGGTGTCTATAGCAGTTTCCAAAAAACACCCGATGATGATCGGACGCAAACATGTTTCTACGCGCTCGGATATGGGCCCGAAACCATTAGTTTTTGGCTTGGGCTTTTTACGGAGTACAAATCTCACAAAACTGACCTCAAATTCAGGCCCAGCGGGTCATTTCCAATCAAATAAGACTAATTTAGGTCAAAACCGACACCGGAAATAAAACCGACTTTTAGCGACCGGGTCAAAACCCGATCAAGCCGTTTCCGAGAGCAAACCCGCGGTCCTCTTTCAGGTGGGCCACTCGATCGAGTCCATCAGGACACTTCATCGAGTAACCCTAAACAAGGAGGGGGAGCAATTGCCTATATAAACACCCCCTTGCATGCAATTAAAAACCCTAACTTTCATGACTACACGTCAACTTTACACACATCTTTTTAGACACCTCAAGAAACCCTAATCTTCACCCATCACAACGCATCACTTACAAACCCTAAACCACCATAACTCGACTTACATAAACCTCGATACTTCCGTGCCTAGGCTACAACTAACGAGTTCTATCCGAGGCTAAGAAACATGTAGGTTGAGGGTGCAAAATCTCGTTCTTCTCTCTTCTCCCTTTTCTTCTCGCGTCATTCGTCCTTCACGTCGGTTGTCGTCGTTTTTTTATTTTTTGTTATTCATTCATCGCATCTATAATATCGATAATAATCTCCAATATAAAACATTAAAAATAATTGCCTATTCGTGTCGAATATGAGGGATGACGAGATAAGAAAACACGAGTATTACGAGGGTATCGCACCCGATGTTGACGGTCGCTTATCCCGACACCCCAAATATTTGATTGTTGAAGCAAGTCAGAATCAATAATCGTTTTTTTGTTAGCGTCGTCATCGTAATCGTGATCATCACATCTTCACCAATTTCAAAAATTATTTCTTTAAAACATCTTTTTTTTCAGTTAAGGTCGAAACCCGTTGACGCGGATCCGACATCACACAATCCGTAAGGATTTATTACAATGTCGGGAAGCCGAGGGAATCAAATCGAGTCCTTTTTAATTAAAGTAATCGTGAAGCGTCAATTTATTTAGGTTCGATACCAACTCAATATATAATTGGACGTTGAATCTAAACGATTTGGTCAATTAATTTAACTAATACGAAGTCGTTGATGCCAAAAATAGTGATCATAATTCGCAAGAATTAATTCCAACACTATAAAACGCGGAGAAAATTTATTTCGTTTTAGTTGGTTTAATATAAATATATTTTCTAGATTGCGCTTTAAACATCCGATATCGATTCAATAATCGAATATCGGATACGACGAGTATCCAAATCCGAATCGAGCACAAATCGTACAATATTTCTGCCCGATTCAATAAAAATCATCATTCCAAGGATGCGATACCGACTCCGTAGTCGAATATCAAATCTAATGGAATTAATCAAAAAAGGCAAAACAGCCCTCCATGCGAGTCGCGCGGATATAATGCGAGTCGCGCGGGTCTCATGCGAGTCGCGCGGATCTCATGCGAGTTGTGCGGATCTCATGCGAGTCGCGCGCCTGTGCAAGTCACGCGAAGTTCATACAAGTCGCGCGATTGCCTGGAATTTGCGACACAAAAGGATCTTTTTTAGTTCAATTTTAAAACGACATATAACATCTTTTCTAAACTCGCTCCTAATATTCAATATTGATTCCATAATCAAATATCGAATATGACGAGCCTCAAAATTTTAAAGTCGAGTATAAATCATACCATATTTTAACACGACTTAGCAAAATTATTGATTTTCCAAAATCATGCATCATGTTTACATTATCCTATAGCATTCTATATTTTCGCAAACCGTTAATATCGTTATACCGTTACTAACATGTCTGTTTCCATCTTTGTCGATTTTATTTTCTGTTATTTATTTTATTGTACTAAAATAAATCTCGCATGCTAAAATAAAACTTTGACGCTAAATTTTAGATGCATTAAATCGACCTAGCAACCCATTCAATTATTCGCATGTTTAGGCAAAACATTGTTTGCATAACATTTTCATCGTTCTACTAACACGCGTATTAAAACGTCATTTGGTATCTTAGTAGAGGCCGCTAATGTGCGGGCGGGGTTGGGTGTTCTTTGTGAACTTCCCAACACGTACCCTCACCTGTTACTCAGAACCATGGTTTCCGGATATCCGAATTCATTGGCACACGAGAGTCATTCAATACAAGGTATCCGATAATGTCGGTATTGGTATCAAATGCAAAGGGACGAACCCAATAAACTCTGACATCCGAATGGGCCGTATTTTGTACACGGTTCACTAAGATATAGAGTGGGTTCGAACGGGCCCGAACTCCCACAAAGTTCGGTGGCGACTCCACTTCGATTTAAATTTCAATTCGACCCATCTCATATGGAGATTCATTCGCCTCCCCAAACCCGCGCGTGGCCGCGTCGAGGTGGACCTATGTCATGTCCACAATTTGGCGACTCCGCTGGGGATTAACTGATGCGTGACTTACCATCGGCATCCTCAGGTTAGACTCGAATAGAAATCGTTTGACTAGTACAATACGCGTTTTAGTTTTACGGTTCATGCATAACCCTATCTTTTCCCAGGCCGGTACTGGTGACGGACGTCCCACTATACCGTGAAATATATACTCCAATATGGATATGTCAAAGGTGTCCATAGTCGATTCGTATGGGTTTCGCGGCATGTTCTAAGCTCAACTCGACTTAGAGAATCCGTCCCGATTCACGTCTAGGCTATGTGCACTGGTATAGACCCTTTATAGACCGACCGAGACTTAGTACAGAGCATACATGATGTCGTTACTATGCTTGCGTGACTATGTGCTATTTGGTTTCTAAAGTCGCTTTCAAAAACCGTCCTTTTTCAAAGATTGCATCTTTCTCAAAATATCCAATTTCAAAACCTGGGACATATACCGAATTTAGGACTTATGATTTTACTCAAAATAGCCTATTTCTAGCCGGTATTCTACCCATTTCAAAACCCGGGACGTATGCCGAATTTATGACTTATGATTTTACTCAAAATAGCCTATTTCTAGCCGGTATTCTACCCATTTCAAAACCCGGGACGTATGCCGAATTTAGGACTTATGATTTTACTCAAAATAGCCTATTTCTAGCCGGTATTCTACACATTTCAAAACCCAGGACGTATGCCGAATTTAGGACTTATGATTTTACTCAAAATAGCCTATTTCTTGCCGGTATTCTACCCATTTCAAAACCCGAGACGTATGCCGAATTTAGGACTTATAATTTTACTCAATATAGCCTATTTCTAGCCGGTGTTCTGCCCATTTCAAAACTCGAAAATATTTTTGAACTCTCAAATTTGAGGCCCAATACATTTTTTCTAATTTTTGAAAAATTAGGCCCCCCTCCACCGAATTTTTTTTTGGATAAAAAAAAAATCCTTTTCAAAACCTTCCTCTTCTTAGGACTTCCCGAATTTAGCATGTGTCGGATCGTGTCATAAGTCGTCGAGTTCTTTAGCGTCGAGACTCCGTCGATCTTACATCACGAGTTTCTTCCCTATCCCAGTCCGCCTTATTAGACTAAGGCAAGGCCCACCTACGTAGGACATACTCCTACAAAGGAGGGCCCATCTACACATTTGAGTCCAAAGTCTGGGGATGTCTCACGTGGACTTTTCTTCGAACAGGACTCGGCCCACCCGCCGAATCCTAAGGAAGGCCCACCTCTCACGAGTCACCCGTCTAGGTGTCTTTTCCGAGTCATTTTCTTTTCATGCTTTTCCTCACTCGGGGGCTACCCTCCAGCAGGGCGATCAATCACGGTTGCTCTAAGGGTCGTTTCCTACACGTGTCGTCTCACATACCTCACTTTCGAGTCACTTAGATGTCATACCATCTGAGTCCTATCTGAGTCCTTGGCCTCACTTGGGGGCTATTCTCCGACGGAGCGATTAATCACAGTCACTCAGAGAATCGCACCCTACACATTTGTCTTAGGAGAGTGTAACTCGAGTCAAACACGGTCGCCCCATTTTCGGACTCACCCTTCTGCAGCTCGAGTCTAATTCGCGGTCGTTACCTCGTCTAGGTCAACATTCGAGTATCCCGGTCCGAGAGTCTTTGTCGAACTGTCATCCCGGGCCGTGTCTAGTTTGACTCTCTCTCTTGCACTTGCGCAAAGCCGAGTTTAGGCGAGTCGTGGCACCCGTCGTTCTCTCCAATCAAAGACCTTACCAAAAAAACAACCAACCGAGCATCCGAGTCCGGATTTGATTCGAGTCTAAGTCTGAGTCCGAGTCTAGGATACCCAACATCCTCATTTCCAAATCAGAGTCATAGTCTTTTGCATTCTGTCCTCTTTTTCAAAATTCAATAAAATCAGCTTTCAATTTTCTTTCTCATATATACTTTTCTTATGTGTTTCCGGGAACATGATAAACACCATCATACACTGTGAGTGCGCACGCACGTGACTATTATAGGCACATCTATAATGACTGCAGGAAACCGAGCCCGTGTTTTCCTTTACCTGTTCCATGTCTGGTATAGAAAGCCACATAACTACCCATAGCAGGAGCGGTATCGAATCCTATGACAAACCTAGGTAGTCTCCTAGTTTGGGTTCAAGATGGGAGGCAAGACCATTTCCCACAATAAACACCCCTCCAATAAGACTGACCAATCCCTACTCTATGTGTTAGTCTGACAAAAAAAAAAGCAAACGGCCAAAACAAAAGAGCTGGCCATGGTAAAAAAAGCTGGACAAAAAAAATCAAAAGTCCAGGAAAAAGGCAAGAGGCCAAAACAAAAAGCAGGCCATTATCAAAAAAAAGAAAAGAAAAAGGCACCCATGACCGAGGTTAAGCGGTCAATCCAAATAAAGAATCCCATGACCGGAGCTAAGAAATCAACCAACTAAAAAATATTCAAAAACCCATGACCGTGGTTAACGGTCAACTCAAGTGAAACGGTCAATTCAAGATTATCAAAACCCATATCATCCAATAGGGGAGTGACAATCAAGCAGGTCAGCTAACACCACACTCAGCCTTCCCACATTACAACCCTCAAGACCTTCCCGAGACCTAGGCTAAGAGACAGCCCGGAATTTTGAGGATTCAAGCTCCATAGGACACACCCTAACCATTAGGGCCAGACATGGAAATCAGATCCCGCATTATCAAACCTAACCCGATCGAACTTCGAGTCATTTTTTACTCGACTTCCCCATTTCCTACCACATTACAATACCTTACCCTCGAAGCCTTAACTCCACAAAATCAAGCTCCAGATGTCAAAACATCAAAGCCACTTACGACCTAGCTCCACATTTCAAAAAACATCCAAGCCAGTTACCAGCCCCAAACACGGGAATTCAACCTGCGGTCGGCATACAATTTTCAAAATGCGAATTTATTCACAACCATTCCAATATTTCAAATGCCCTGTCCTGTCGGCATGCTGCCAATTTCACAAGACAGGACCGTCCTCTCAATTTTCACGAGAATGACTAATATCTGTATTATCACGTTAAAACTGATCTGTTAATACGAATAATATATAGTACTCTCTACTCTTCTACATACGTGCATCTTTTCATGGCTTGCTTGTCATCGAAAATCGCTTGCAAAGAATTTAAAAACACTTACTTCGATAAAAAAACTTACTTGTCCCTCAACAACCGACATAGCAAAGTCATAGGACTAAAACAACGGATGCTATCGCATTTACGCCACGATTGGAACGAAGTTATCAGCCCCTCGATTGATTATTAGAGGTCGCTACGTGCGGGTGGGATTGGGTGTTGATGTCTATCGGATGTTGGTTTCCCAATACAAACCCTCACACCTTACTCAGAATCTACAGTTTCCGGATGTCCGAAACCATTGACAATAAAAGTTATTCTAGACATGGAATGCTTAAGGGTACAAGTCTCTGTCTTTAGGTCCCCATGCCACTCAGCTTTAAGCCGGCTAAAGATTAAAGTTAACTTCAACGGTTTCCGAGTATCCCAAAATTATTAGGTGGTGACTCCACAAATCGGCAACAAATTCGGTTCACTAAAATGGTCGTCAGACCAAACAAATCGGCCTTTAAACATTTACAACCACGTCTCGATCGATTCAACGGAAACATAGATGTGTCCATACATCTATCTCGTACAATTCAATTCATGAACCAAATCGACGTCCGACACTTCGCCCCGAACGCGAGATCGGACCGACTCCGGACCACAAGTGTCCGACGGGCCGTTTGGGATGACCGCCGCAACGGTCAACTCGGGTGCACGCAGCGAGCGGGTGATAGCGTCCACACTATGAAATTGGTACTTCAATCTCGTAATTAAGCTCCGGAATAGTCGTCGACAACATTCAAAAAAATTACTATATTGAAATTAGTAGTATATTTTTTATATATAATAGTTTTTATAAGATTAGTAACAATAATTTGTATAAGTTATATTATAAGATTAGTATAAGATTCAGAGTAAGATTATGGAATAATTGATAATTAGTATAGTAGAATTGTAAAATATTGATAAGATTATAAGAATATTAGAATGAATAGAGGATTAGAAGTTGATTGAAATGATTTGTGTGAAAATTGAGTTGAATGAATTGGGTATTTTTAGATTTAGAAAATTAGAGGGAAAAAAAAATATGTCGTTACAATGTTAGCCCCCCTCCCCCCAAGTCCCAACGGTCACCCAGCCCCAACAGTTTTTTCATGCCTCGGGCCGGGCCGGATCGGGTCGTGTCGTGCCTGGGCCCCTGTGCTCAGACCGTGCCGGGCTTCAGCCGTGCCCCTGATCGGGTCGGAACCGTGTCTGACAGCGGGTCGGGCTACCCGTGCCAGGCACGATCTCACTGCGAAATGTTGTCGAGGCACGAAACCAAACACGGTTTTGGCCTCGGGCCATGCCGAGCGAGCCGAAAAAACGTATCGGACCGGGCCAAAGGCGGCGACTCGGCCCGGATTGCCTTCTTTACTCATACTTGTGTACACACATCCTATTCCCATGACAAGTAAACTAGTTTGGAAGGTTTAGCATATAGCTCTTAGTGATCTTACACCCCAAAGTTGGGTGGTCCTTGTGAGACGGACTTGATGAGATCACCGTAATGATAAAGGTTGAGATATTTCTTTTAATAAATCCATATCGATCCCTATGGTTGGGTGGTCCTATTGAGGACTTGATGGGTTCACCGCTATGGTGAGAGGTTGAGCCATGAGCTCTTAATGATTCTATAGCTCATATTTGAGTGGTCTATGCGAAGATAGACTTGATGGAATCACCTAAGTGAGTGTGACGAGTTTGCCTACTTCTATGAGAGATTGAGTGTAATACCCGTAGTATGTCAAACCAAGTCGAGACGATAAAGCCAATTTGAACCGTTAGTCAAACCCGAATAATTATGCCTTAAACCGTCTAGAACCGAACAAGAAAATTAACCCGACCTGATTTAATGGGCCACGATAAAAAAAACCGTATTATATACTCACACCTTATACGCATTACACTAATAATAACCCTAACACTACACACCCCTATATATATATACTACTCACCCCGTCATTATTAACCTAGAGTAAGAACCACACCCACCTATATTTATAATTTAAGAACAGCGTAAACCATCCCCTGTATACACCCCGCCACCGTTCGATTGATGCACAACACGAGCCCACGATCAGCACACGTGCAGGAGGAAGAAGAGTGAACACATGGCTATTGGTAACCTCAATTTTTCTAGCATATTAGATTGAAAGTTAGTGTCAATATAGGGGTCGGGAACGGTTTTGGTCGGAATACTTATTGTTATCGCTGTCGGTCGTATTACTACTGTTTACGGTTTTCTTCGTTATTATTACACGTAAATTGTATTGTTAGTATTATCGCTTGTGTGCCGCCTATAGTCGTAATTGTTGCCGGTTCTATTGAAAGTAGCGTGTAGTATTGTTGTTGCCACGTGTCGGGTAGTGGGGTTAGCGATGTGGTACGGTTGTCGTCGGATCATTGTTGTCACAGGCTGCAGTGGAGGGAGAGAAGTAAGATGGAGAGTATGAGGTTAAATGGCTTTGGAGTTAGTTGTATCACATGCACGAAGATGATGGAGGATGAAGTATATCCTGATGTGATAACATATTCTATGTTAATTAATGGATTCGGCAAAATGGGAAAATGGGGTGATGGCGTGATGCTAAAGAAGTATTAAGTAACATGTACAGAGTCGGAGTGTGTCATGATTGTTGCTACTGTGTTGGTTTTATTATTGGTGCAATTCGTGTCGGGTTTTGCGTATGTGAATTCGTATGCCCTGGTTGGGAGGAAGATGACGAGCGTAAATTCTTATAAATGCATTGTATAAAAGAAAGAGTTGATCATGTTACTAATACTAATCATGATAGTAATGCGATGGTTTGGTAATCATACTAACTCCAGTAGTTGGATTATAAGAAATTATTAGTGTACTATTGGTTGTAGGTCATGCGTTATTAGTAGGTATATTGTTGGGCAGAGTAGTAATAACAATAATAATACTAGTTACTCTAGTTTAATTTAATTAGAATGTATCGGGTTCTGTTATAGATTAAATACATACGTTATGATGGGTATTAATTTAGATGTATAATATTTTATTAGGATCGGATTTCGTAGAGTTTCCGTGGTGATCTGTATTACCGACCCGGTGGTGACCTGCTAATAATTAGGTAAGGTCTTCCTTACTTAGAATACGTTAATATTATTATGCATGAATGAGTTACGAGTACAATGTGATATTGTGATAATAAGAATAATGTTGAATATTGATGGGAGAATGATCGTTGAATATTGATATATTGAAGTTGGTGAGGCTAGCTTTAGACCTAGCCGGGGTCTTTGATCACGGTCTCCTCCCTGATTTCTTCTCGCGGGTTGTTGAACCTGCGGGGGTGTGCACACTCGGAATGAAAGGGTCTGCCAGAAGAGTTGGGATAAGATTATTGTTTGGTACCGTGATGGTACTAAGAATGTGAAGATGAAATTGTTAATTTGTAACGATAATGCTACTAAGACTGTTGAGACTGAATGTTTCATATTCTGTACTTGTATATTAATGTTAGCATGTTTTGACCGCGTTGTCATTGTCTAAATTGTCACCCTATTTTATTGGGGGCCTGCGACGATTCCATTGACATTCCCGATCTTTTGGGGAGAAGAGTATTGATGATGCAGATATGGACTATTGTTGTGTGATTAATTGAAGGGAATTGTTGTTCGGGAAGGAAGTGTGTGACAATCGTTGTTATACTTTTAGCATGTTCCGTCGTTAGTACTTAACAGACCTTTTATTCATGTAATCGTTTCGGGTTTTTGTAACCATACTTATTCTCGAACTTGGTTTGCATTCTTTGAATAATCTATTAAACTCGGTTGTGTTTCATTATTGTTTTGTATGTGATGGGACTGCGATCTCGGTTAACCCCAGATGGTAACACTCTCATTTATCCGGGAAGGCCTAGTTAAGGCTCTTAGATAAACGGGGGTGTTACATTGAGTTATCTCTCTAGAGCACTCATTATAATCCCAAGGTTCATTTGACCATAAATTTGTTGAATCATATCGCGGAACTCGTGTGGCACTTAAGGTATGATATGTGTTGTGAGAATTAATCAACCGAAGTTCAATAAGGAATTCAAATCGAAAGATATTCTCTTGTTGTAAGTAAGTTGTTGTCTAATTAATTTCACTAATACGTTAATTCAAATTGAAAGATATTAACGTCTAAGTGTCAACCTTTCCTTATGCTCAGAATTAGTAGGGGATTGTGTTGGAAGTAATGCAAAGTCTAGTAACGATGTCTAGATACATTTTGCTATAGAGAAGTCTTCAATTTCCTCATAAGAGAATCTCTACACTCTCTCCGCTAAGTGCATGATTATAGCCACTAATTCTATGTTTATGGTGGTGGTTATTTCACTAATTATGTGATTAAGGTGTTAATTAATCACCATAATTCCATAAATATGAGGAGTGCAGTCATTAGAAAGGTATATCTTCATATATCATCTACTACTTCTCTTGTTATTTTTCCATAAATATGAGGAGTGTAGTCATTAGAAAGGTATATCTTCATACTCCCTCCGTTCCAATGAATTGTTTGCCTATTCCATATTGGGGCGTCTCAATGAATTGTTTGCCTTTCTATTTTAGGAATGTTTTTTATATGTAATATGACCCTTGGCTCCACATGTCACCTCCTAATTGGACCTCTTACCCTTGGTGTCAAAATCAAAGGCAAACAATTCATTGGAACGGAGGGAGTATATCATCTACTACTTCTCTTGTTAATTTTGAGGGTATCATATGAGTTCCAACTCTTAATTGTTGATTACACAACTTTTAGGAATGTTGTGTGATTTTGGGGGACGACACGTCGACACCCATTCCGATTTGTACCGTAGTCGGACCAATTTTGTTTTTCATTCAGTGGCTCCATACCACGACACAACAACATATTTTTGAATTATATATCGCCTCTATAGTGACCCTATATTTCGAACAATGTGCACGTGATGCTTAAGATCTTTGGGTAAATTTTACTATAAATTCCTTGTTTTACCGTCTGTTGTACAGCACAATAGTTCTACACCACTCCGTATAATTTATGTTCCGTAATGGCTTGTTTGGGAACTAGGAATTGAAATTCAATTCCGGAATTGAGATGATTCAAGTGTTTGGGAAAACCGAGAATTTGGAATTAGATTTGAGATAAATTTCATACCAATTCCAACCTTGTTTAAATTTGACTTTCTCAAATGACTACTCCATGGTAGTCATTTCAATTCCGTCACTATTTATTGTTTTTTTTTTTCGCGTAAATCTAGTCGGAATATATATTTTTTTATTAATTTTTGTCCCTAATTGAAAATATACATTTTCGTCATGGAAAAAAATTCAAAAATTAATTTTTTGTGACCTCGACCTGGCTCCGCCCCGCCCAATTCCAATTCCAATTCCATGGATACCCAAACAACATTTTGGAATTGGAAATGGAATTGAATGTCAATAATTGAATATCTAGAATTAGATTCATGGAAATGAAAATAATTCCATGTTTCCAAACGCTCTCTAACCAGTTTTGTGCGAATTGAAATAAATAAAATATGGGTACAGTAGTATAGCCATCTTCAACACACATAAATACATGTCTCACATTTGATTCTGACTCCATAAATAAGTGCGAATTGAAATAAATAAAATATGGTACATAGTATAGTCATCTTCAACACACATAAATACATGTCCCACATTTTATACTGACCCCATAAATAAGTACGTGAACTATTCTTTCCTTCCATCTGTCCTTCAGTCATTCGTTGGATACAGGAGTACTGGTCGGATACTGTAGTACTGGGTTTTCGTGGTAGTGGTAGTATTTAAGCAAATTATTGTTTATGAAGAATATATATATATATAGTTTTACTTCATTTTTTTATGGGGTCATGTTAATATGAAGTATTATACTTCCTTCGTTTTTTTTGTTTTTTCCTGCTTTTCTATTATATGTGAGAAGTATTATATTGAATTGACAAAAAAATAGAAAAATTAAGGGAGTATTAGATGTACCATATGATATAAAAATGTTTCATTTCTTGAGAAAGTTACATTACGATATATACGTACACGATTTAGTTAAATCAATTAAAAATATTTAGATTCATTTATTAGGTTATTTCATAACAATAATCTCAACTATAAGGGTTTTTTTTATATTAATCTCAACTATAAGGGTTTTTTTTTTATATTAATCTCAACTATAAATAATCTCATTTTAATATGAACCATGCTTTCATTAATTCCTCATTGATATAGGTAACCGGTTCCTTCCTCTTCAGTTTCGGTTATTGGTTATTTTATTTTTTTAATCTTCCCAAAATTATCTTCCATTTTTTTCGATTAGTATTATAGAAGCCATAAAAAAATGATTTAAATTTTTTGTTTGGGCTTTCATGAACAATGATGGAACACTCAAAAACCCTAGAAAGTTATAACCGGTCACTATTATCGGTAATAACAGGTCATAATTTTGTCCATAGCGAAGCGAGATTAACGAAGGCATAATTCATATCAAAACGAGATTACGTATAGTTGAGATTAATCTAAGAAGCTCTTTATAGTTGGATTATTGTCAGGAAATAACCCTTCAGTTTATTGTTTTTTAATTTTGGTATCAAAAATTAATACTGCAATTATAATTTTGTATTATAAATAAATGAGTAACGGATTATAATAATAGAGTTATTCTAAATATATACTCCGTATATACTATTCATATTCTTTTATAATAGTATTAAAAAAATACGTATTAAAATAGTACTAGTAATATGTACTTATGTAGTACTCCCACCGGTTTTTTTATTGTCTCATTTTATTAAAATATATACTCTTCACATGTATTGATGAAATGAGAAGATAATTAAAAAAATCGGAGGGAGTATAATTTTGGTGCATTGAAATGAGTATGAGTATTGAATGATACATACTCGGTATTAGAATTAGACGATGATTAGAAGATTAGAATAAGAGTTGATTGAATTGTAAAAAATGAATTGAATGAATGAGTATTTACCGATTTAATTTAGAAATTGATTAAAAAAATAACCGTCATGTCTGGCCTAGGCTGCGGCCTCCATTATTCATCTAGGCCGTGCTTGGTGTTGGGCTAGGTCGTGCCATCGAACTAGACCAGCCAAAATTGCCACCCCTACATATGAATTGAACCGGCCCGAATTTACTTTTTTTTTTTAATCTAATTAAGACAGATTTGCACGTTTTAAGAACAGAAAATAAAGGAATTGAAATATGTGACAATAGGGAAGGGAGTGCTAAGTTAATATGAAAAGTGAATCTATGTACTAAGCTAGGATATTTTTGAGCACATGTCAAAATGTCATATCGATAGCGTTTGTTTACGAATTTATGTGATCCTCATATATATCTGTGGTTCATATCTTCATTTGAAGATATTTGTTTTTGGATTTTAGTCCATGCCCATTTCTTTAGGCCATAGTTTTTTGAAGGATAGGTAGTACAGTCCTCGGACGATAGAGGACAAATTATCATTTTTTGGTGTACGCGGACGTTTGTGATTATCAGCGTCCTTGCCTTCAAGGTAAGCCAACATTACGTATTTACGTGGCACTGTAAAAATATGCAACTGTAAATCTACCTGAAACGCTGCTAAGGGGGATAACAATGGCGTATCATAAAAAGTTTCATACCGGAGCTCCTACTCATTGTTTCACTCAATAAGAAGCTTCTTATATGAAACCGATTTCTAAAGTAAGAAACCGGTTTCAGGTAGGAAAGGAGAGGAAAGAAGGGGGGCCACATTGAAAATAAGAAACTTTTTCATTGAGAAAAATTAAGAAGTTTCATAATTAATAATTTGGGTTGATGTGTCGATGAAAAAGTTTAATATGAAACTTTAACCATTGTCGTTATTGCCCTAACTGATGTGGAGATATATTTTCTTCAATGACTCCATATCATCTCCCTCATATATTTTATTTTTTTCTATCTTTACTCATTTTTAATTTGCTACTCCGTCGATTTTGGTGGGAAACTATGCCAGCGTCGTTAGTTGTTGCTTAATTACATCGTTATCAATGAATACATAAATCTTGATTCGTTAGAAATCATTAGAGTGAATTCTAATAGAATATAAATGTGCGTCTTAACGTTTTGATTGTATTAGTTTCATAACATGGTATCAGAGATTGATGTCATGAGTTCGAATCTTAGCAGCCTCGAGCTGACAAATTATCCCCCGATACATACAAGCCCTTAGCGTGAAAGTATATGGGGACATTCACGATTCGCTACGCTTGAATCATTGAGTGGATATGAGTGATAAGGGAATGTTTAATCTACAGTGTAAACCATGCATTACTTATGGCTATATATAATGGAGGTGGAGCTACGAGTATATTTTTGGGGCCGGGGGGCTCGGGTGAATTGACAATCCAAAATGAGAGGTATCAAAAGGCTCAAAGTGTAGTTTTCATGCTGCCGGCTGATCAGGGATTTCAACTTCAAAACGGAATCCGAGACTAAATAATATCTCCGACTACTTAGGACTTGTGGCCCTCTCCTATGGCAAATGAGAGGATTGGATTGGATTGGAGTATTTGTTGCGGGGGCAAATGGGCCATGCAATCTCGTCGTCTGTCTGCATCACAGCACAAAACTATCACGTATGTATGTATGTAGGTAGCTCTGATAATTTTGAGATACATACATACGAATATACGATCGAGGTTAGTTGTTAATTAAGTGCTGATGCCTGCCTATATAAGTAGAGGAATGATACGAAGCTAAGAACCATCGACATAGCTAGCTAGCTTCACCCGCAAAATAGCAACCATTTTACCCCCATCGTTCTTTCACCACTTCGATCAGCTACTGTCATGAGTACCACATTTAGTGTAACTCAGCCCCAACACATTCACCAATATGATACCAGAAGCACTGGATCAGCATACGACGACCACGTTGCTCATCAACATCAACGTCGTTCTGCAAATTATAAGCCCACTCTCTGGAGTTACGATTTCATTCAGTCTCTTCCAACTCAATTCGCCGTAAGATATTATGATCATCAACTTCATTACTCCCTCCGTCTAATTCATTTGTTTGTATTTGATTGATTAAAATATTATTCACAACGAATATAAAAGACAAAGCAATAAATAAAACAAGAGTGATTGTGTTAGCCTCCTTTGATTTTAAAAACCACATAGTACATTAGTATTACATACATACGAACATATGATCAACTCTAAGGTGTAATAATATGATGGGAAAATTGATACTTTATACCTCTAATAACTTGAACCTTTTATTAAAATAATGTTCAAAAATAAAGTAATTATCGTTTCGGGTCGGACTAAAAACTAATTGTCAAAATGGTGTCCACCTAGGCTTGGACAAATACATACCTACCCATTCCCATTTAACAATACCCAAACCCAACTCATCTTCTTCAACCTATACCAAACAACCACCATAACCCCATTAACACCACCTACCACCATGGCCACACAACCACCACGCAGCCACCTTTCCTCTTCGTTCACTCCGACGAGCTCCGCCCCGGCGACCACCGTCGCCCTCGTCTTCACGGTCAAATTTCACGGTGATAAACAATCCAAGCAGTATCCCGACCTTTTCGACGCCGGCACCGACAATGGCGAACCGGGTTTGGCATCTGATGAAGACTCCGGTTCGCCGCCGGTTTTTTGAGGGTTCTTTGGATAGCTTGTTTGTATGTCGCATTGTTCGATTGTAGGGGTACAATTAACTGGATTTAATAGGACAATTAATTTGATGAATAGTGAATTAATAGTTGAAGTGGTGAAGATTGATAAAACAACTGACAAGCCAATTGAATTAGGATTGAATTGAAGTGGTGGCGAGCTAAGAATGAGAATTTCACAATGGCTTGAATAAGGATATCGAATTAGGGTCGATAAAGAAAAATGGTGGCAGAAATTTGACCGTGAAGACGAGGGCGACGGTAGTCGCCGGGGCGGAGCTCGCCGGAGTGAACGAAGAGGAAAGGTGGCTGCGTGGTGGTTGTGTGGCGATGGTGGTAGGTGGTGTTAATGGGGTTATGGTGGTTGTTTGGTATAGGTTGAAGAGATGAGTTGAGTTTGGGTATTGTTAAGTGGGAATGGGTAGGTATGTATTTGTCCAAGCCTAGGTGGACACCATTTTGACAATTAGTTTTTAGTCCGACCTAAAACAATAATTACTTTATTTTTGAACATTATTTTAATAAAAAGTTCTAATAACTTTGATTTTCAAACTTTATACCTTATATAATTTTCTTTCAAAATTTATACCTACTTATTCTATTAATTTCATAATCAATACCTAAACTTATTTCCGTCAAAAAATTAACGGAATGAGTTAGAAATGTCTCATTTACCCTTGTTAAAAATTCAATTCACCCATCCCATACACTTTCATTCCCCAAATTTCTTTTGACACACCCTAACTCATTTTTTTTTCCTGAAAATTATAAACATAATTAAACCTAAATTATCATAATCTAATTCATCAACCCAAATCTTCTACACCCTTCACCAATCCCTGAATTACAGTATCAATTTTGATTGAACTTCTTCCTCCAATACACTACATGTTCGATTTTGTATTGATTTTTTCTTTGCAATTTCGTAATTAATTTATTACAATTTCGATTAAATTGTTGTTGCAATCTCTTATGCTGAAATCTGGAAAACTAAAATCTGGAAAACCCAAATCTGAAAAACTCTAATTTTTTTAATTAAAATTTGTAATAAAACAAATTTACAATTAAAAATAGAAAATAAATAATGATTAGAACACTAAGTAGGTAAAAATTGATGCGTTAATTTGTGATTTACATAATAAAACGAGAACATGAAAAAAATGAAGAGAAAAGTTAGATGAAGATGACGAAGATGAAGTTTAATAAGAAACAAATTTGACTTTGATGAATGAGTCAATGAGGTGAATGGGGTGAGGGTATAATTAATGGGGTGAGAAAATATGAAAATTGTACTTCCTCCGTTCCAATGAATTGTTTGCCTTTACTTTTGGCATCAAGGGCAAGAGATCCAATTAGAAGATGACACGTGGAGCCAAGAGTCAAATTACACGTAAAAAGCATTTCTAAAATAGAAAGGCAAACAATTCATTGAGACGCCCCAATATGAAATAGGCAAACAATTCATTGAAACGGATGGAGTAACTAAAACATTCTGGGAGACGGTTTTTGTTAATTTTTTCACGGAAATAAGATTGAGGTATTAATTACGTAATTATTAGAATAAATAGGTATAGGTTTTGAAAGAAAATTATGTAAGGTATAAAATTTGAAAATCAAAGTTATTGAAGGTATAGAGTATCAATTTTCCCTAATATCATTAACACTTTCGCTTCTCGTCGTCGGCGATTTACTTAAAATCGTCGACAATTTTACATGAATTACCTATTTTACCCTTCATTTACCAAACAACAAATTTTTGGTTATACAAAATTCTTACTCTTAAAAAACAAAAACTTATTAGTTTTTAACAACCAAGAACTTGTTATATAAAAATCAACTCAATTAAAAAAAGAAACTCGTAAAGAACTTTTATGATAGTTGCTTTCAATTTAAGCCCCTTCTTAGAATCTTAGCTACAACTACAAAGAAAATCAACTTAATCAACCAATATCAACACCATAAAACGGAGATAGAGACCGTCAATTTAGGTTTGTACTTCGATTTGCTACTCTATTTTAGTTTAGAGTTTAGGCTATGTCAATTCATACCCATAAAGGCAGAAACATGATATTTGTGTATTGATTGCAAAAAAAAATTAAAAATAAAATAAAATCGATCAACGGAGCATTGAAGGATCACACCTGGGTGTAGAACTAGGCATCGCTTTTCTGCATTTAAATTTAGGGACAGGCGAACTATGATCACATCTATATCCAAATCCGGGCTTAAAATTGCCACGTTTCTCCGTCAACTCAGTCACGCCTCCGCGAAGCTTAGATTGTCGATATCTAATCAACTTACACGTAAAAAAAAGGAAAACAACTAAGATTGATCTGGTCGTAGGATAATACTGTCCAGTCCCACGATTAGGCGCATAATATATGTGTGTGCCCCAAAAAATAATCGTCGGATTTCTGCACCTGTACCGGGACCAGCCATTTAAATTCAACGGTTGTGCCTGGGCTAGGGGTGTTCAAAAAGTGACCCGGACCGGTAAACCCGACCGACCCGGTCCGTACGGTCCGGACCGGCTACAACCGGTCCGGTCCGCGGGTCTCCAAAAACTTGGTTGCCGGTCCGCGGTCCGGTCCGGTCCGGTCCACAATTAAAAAAAATAATCCAATTTAGTGTATTTTGCCGGTCCGGTCCGGTCTTAAGAGGGTCCGGTCCGGTTCGGTCAGGGTTCTTTGTCAACCGGTCCGGTCTGCGGGTTTGGATTTTTTGGGTTGCCGGTCCGCGGGTTAAGCCGGTCCGGTCCGGGTTTGGACCAGTGAACACCCCTAGCCTTGGCGTAGCCGTCGAAGATCAACGACTGTGCCTGGGCGTAGCCGTCGAAGATCAACGGCTGTGCCTGGGTGTAGCCATGAACCTTCAATGACTGTGCCTGGACGTAGTCGTGAATTTTCAACGACTGTGCCTGAGTTTAGATGTGAATATTTAACGGCAGTCCCTGGGCCTAGCCGTGTATCTCCAACGATTGTCTATCTTTTTCCGTGATAACCAATGAAATTACAACCGCGCACATAACAAGGGAAATTAAAACTAACCTCATCAACGACGTCGTCTTCCAAATTGTTTTCGGTACACAGTAAATTCAAATCAAAAGGGAAATTGTGCGTTCGACATTCTGAACAATTGTCAACGAATAATGAAAAAATCAAAATATAAGCGTTTCGATGTTATTCCGAGGATGATTAGGTTAAATTCAAATATAATAGTGTTGTTTTCGGACTTTGTAATTTACTTAGGTTAAATAGTGGTAAGTTAAATAGTGGAGTAGTAATTAGGTTAATTTAATTAAGGGCGATTCGGTCATTTACTATCAAATTTGTCGACGACGTTAAGTAAATCGCCGACGACGATGAGTAGTCCCCATTAATTAAATGATAACTACAAATAACCCGCAAAAAAATTGTTTCTATTTTAACGTTTATTTTAAAAAAGAATAAAATCTTATAAAAATTTTGCTATTTCATAACATAAATCTTGGATACGTCCATGCGCCTGGCCCCTACACAGAGGCGAATCCAGGATTTAAATGATGGGGTAGCGAAACTTTTAAAAGATTTTTTTTGCTTGTAAAAGTTAATATAAAAACAATTTTTTTTAAAAAATGAATTATTTATACTTATCAACGTGGTTATTGATAGAATGTTATTATTCAAAGAACCGCATTTACTTTCATGTAAAGGATCTGTGTAACCATTAGGTCTAAATAACAAAGTACAAAAATTATATATATAGTATCCACCAAAAAAAATATATATTGTATTACAAAATGATACTCGTAGTATATATACAAAGTAACATATAAATTAAAATTATACTTATGTGTTTGACGGGAGGGATTTGTCGTGAATCCCACCGATCAAATAAATAACCGGCAAAACCTAACTAGGGTAGCTAGGGTAAGTCGGGTCGAATCCACGGGGACGGTAAGAGGCGTCTAGACTAAGTTTGCCCAAATACGAGACTAAGTCAACGAGCTAAGCTAGAGAATGATAAGAGGGAGAGAAGGCTAGACTAAGACTAAAGAGAACAAACAAGGAAAACGGGCTAGGATTAGGTCGGGGTCAAAGGGGTAACGGAATGGTCAAGGAAGGGCTAGAGTGAAGGAGGTAGTAGGGTGATCTTAGGTTGGTCCGGGCTCTCGCAACTTAGACCAACCTAGAGGTTCCTCATGGAACCCATCCGGCGACACACATGACAAAGAAAGACAAGAAAAACAAACATTCCAACCTACTTAGTCATTCAAGCATTTCAACAAACATGTGATGTGCATCAAACCAAGAGGAAACCCAAATCTTCCACCAACATCTCCAACAAACCCTTAATCACCCAATTAACACCCTAATCACCCTACTAACCCTAGCAAGAACACTACTCTAACATTATCCAACTAATTCTAACAAGAACAAGAGGAATCAAAACAAGAAACAAAACATCCATAATGAAACTAGTGAAAACTATGAACTAAGAACAATACAACAATCAAAGATGCAAACTTGGATGAATTAAACAAGATAAAGAGTAAAAGGAGAAGAAGATTGTACCAAACTAGTGAAGAGGAAAGATTGAAACTTGCATTAATGAAGAAAACCCAAAACAAACCACGCACCAAGGTTGTCAATCTTGGAAGGATCTTGAAGAATTCCCTTAATACAAGTACTAAACTAAGATTAACTACTAATTACCGACTAATCTACACTAATCTACTCTAATCTAACCTAAAGTAGTCTAGGGTTTAATGTCTAATGAAGTGCATAAGCTTTACAAAACAAGGGAAGAGTATATATAGGGTTACAAATGGAAGGGAGAAGAAAGAAAGGAAATGCGGGCAGCAGCAGCACTTTTCCGATCGGGAAGGGAAATCCCGATCGGGAAACTTCAACTTTCCCGATCGGGAATATGCCATCCCGATCGGGATTGCTCCACAGTAGCTACGCCTTTTGTGCTCCTCATCCCGATCGGGTTTGAGGCCTTCCCGATCGGGATGGGTCTTGTAGGCCTTCAATCTGAACTTTTTGGTCCCTCCTTGCTTCTCATGGGCTTCCCATCGATTCTCGGGACTCGGGATCGGGTCTCGGAGGCTCGGGATTGGGTCCCAAGGTCTCGGGGTCGATTCCAAGGCATCGAATCATCGTTCCTTTACTCCGTTGGCTCCAAAATGTGTATGTATAGAGTCGGAATCGCTCCAACTCTTCCAAATCGATCTCGGGAACCTGAAACGAACTAAAGGAAGCATAAGAAGCCCTTAAACCGCTCCCAAGGAGCGATTCTACAAGGAAAATGAGACCAAAACACTACAAAATAGGCACTACAAACCACACTTATCAGTGTTAAAAAAGGAAATTTACTATAAAAAAAACTACTAATTTTTGTGTACGCATTTAAGTTTTTGAAGTCATGATAATGTAAGTAAGTATTAAGAAATGCCAATTTGAAAGTGAAAAAACCACTGTAAAAAAGTGAATCTCGTGAGGATCAAACCCTAGATCATACCATGCTTAGGCCTACAACCAACCACCACACCACTTTCCACCATTGGGACATTTTTAGTCTTTTTTTTATTTACTCGGTTGCTTATTCAGTTAAATTAAGGGTAGTATACATTCATCTTCTTCATTAATTTTTCTGGGTTTGGGGTAGCGGCTGCCACCCCATGCTACCCTCTAGATTTGCCCCTACCCCTACATAAGATTATAGTCGTTGATAATGTACCACCAAACTTTGTCAAGTGTTTGAAAACTGAACATCAGTTGATATTATGCCATGCGCATCCCAATGTGGTTTATAGTATTACATCATTGTACATACATTATATGCAAATATGCAATAGTTGAATTATGTCCAACAAATTAATTTCATTCAGGATGTGGTTTACAAAACTTATACTGAGAAGCTAAAAGAGGAGTTCAAACATTTCTTAAGTGAAGAACCGGAGATGTCGAAGGTGCATATTGTTGACAACATATCAAAATTAGGATTGTCGAGTATCTTTACTAAATTTATGAAGGATACCCTTGACACCATTGCTTCTAATGTGAACAACACACCTGATTTCAAGACGGATATCCAAAAAACTGCATTGACTTTTAGACATCTTCGACAACATGGATATGACATTTCACAAGGTATTGTTCTGTTCTTTTTATACGAAGTATATTGATTGCCATATTGCTTGGGTTATAGTTAACCTTAAATGATTTTGAGACGACTAATTAAAATGTTCATTTTCATAGTTATTAGCTTTTTACTTTCTTTTTTGTATTCAGATGTGTTTGTTGAGTTCAGTGATGAAATGGTTTCGCATGAGGAAAAAATCGATTTTGACGTTATTAGAGGAGCTATGGAGCTTTTCGAAGCCTCTCATCTAGCTACGGAAGGCGAAGAAATTCTTTCTAAAGTGAAAGATTTTTCAAACCGAATTCTCATGGACAGTCGCCAATACTTAGATGACAACCTTTCTCACCCAATAAATCATACTTTGAAGGCTCCACATCATTTTGGAGTGGTTTGGTTTGATGTCATACATCAAATTCATGCATATGAACAAATGCAAGACAATATCAAGAAAAACAACATTTTAATTAAGTTGGCTAAACTCAATTTCAACATTACCCAAGCAATGCTCATAGAAGAACTCAAAGAGTTGTCGAGGTACGACTTTTTTCCATTGCTTTTTCGTAATATTTCGTGATTGAGTACGTTTACTCAGCATTTGATCTCTTAACTCAGCTCACGTAGAATTGTACAAATTTTAGGTGGTGGAATGATCTTGGGCTTATGAAAACCATTGATTTCGCAAGAGATCGATTAGTCGAAAGTTTTTTATGGACAGTTGGAGTCGCATTTGAACCCCAATACGCCCTTCTAAGGAAATGTCTTACCAAAGTTGTAACATTTATACTGGTTATAGATGATCTTTATGACATATATGGCTCTTTTGAAGAATTAATCAGCTTCACAAGGACTGTGGAGAGGTTGGTAAAAAAAATACTTTCTCTATTGGACTACTCCCTTTGTCCCGATTATTTATTTATTTATTTGTCTTTGCTTTCAAATTGTTCATAAAAATATTTTTAAAATAGAAAGGTAAACAAATGACTAACACGTCTTTAAATGGAATAAACAAACAAATGACGGGGATAGAGGGAGTATTTCTTAAAAATTACTTTTTGTTTAAATTTGTCATTCATTGATTACTAATACTTGTGCATACATGTGATGCAAGATGGGAGGATTCTGAAGAATTACAACAACTTCCAGAGTGCATAAAGATTTGTTTCTTGACCCTGCAAACAACTATGGCTGAGATAGCTTATGAAATTCAGAAAGAAAGAGGCTATCATGATGACATATCACTCTCCTTGAACACTGCAGTAAATATCGTGTTCTATATTTGAATCTACTATAACTGCGATATATATCAACCTTAATCATCGGTTGTGTCTTAATCATCACCCATAATATATACTCGCTCCTAGTTCCTATGATCTTCCCTCTTTTTGGTTGATGAGTTTCATTTCTTTTTCTCTTTCCTTTTTAGTCTATCAATATATGGTTCACATTTACCCTTTCACTTCCCTCTCTATTTCTTTTTTTTTTAAAAACATTGGAACTTGGAAGTAGTATATTGGTTGTGATGGTTTTTTCGAACGTGGATATTATATTAAAAGTTACACAAAAATATTGTTAACGAGAAAACTTTCACATAATGAGTGATTAATAGTTTGTTTCTTGGGAGTTAATGTCGTGTCTCACTATGATTTAGTGTTAACAATGAGACGATCTTTGAGGATACGTACTACCCCTAGCGTTCTATATTCATGAGAGACTTCATTCTGAATCTCAAAAGTGATTATCGATACTTTAGGACAAGATATGGCCTCAATGAGCTTGTATATTTTCCATTCTTTAAATAGAATAGACTTTCTAGAAATTGCAACGAGGTGTCTTATAACTTATAGGCATACTAGATAGTTTAGATTTCGTTCAAATACGAATCTTTTTATAGAAAGTGAAGTTTTAATAATAAGAATGACATAACATACGCATATTAAAATTAAATTGTAGTTAAAATTTAGTAGATAGTTTAATATTAATTCAAAGATTAAGTGAGAGTGAGTTATTTGTTGTTGAGCTATTCTTGGAATTTTAGTTCCCCCAAGTATTTAAGCAAGAAAGTTTATAATGAGAGTTTGACACATACTTCTTAGCTGCATATGACACGGTCTCACACCCAATTTATTAGCTGCATATAATATGTGCCTTTCAACAATATATATATAATCTAAGACTCATATTACGGATGTTGTTTGTTGGCAGTGGGGTGATTTTTGCAAAGCGTTATTATCAGAAGCTTGGTGGTATAACACAAACCATATGCCATCACTTGAAGAATATCTAAGAACTGCATATATGACATCATCCGGCCCTTTAATTTCTCTAGTCACTCTTCTGTGTACGGTCGATGATGATAGTGAATCGGAATCGGATTTGCTGAAACAAAGATTGCGAGAGAGTCAAGATATCGTATATTACATTTCACTAATAGTTCGACTATCCAATGATCTGGGAACAACCGCGGTAAGTTGCTAATTATAAGCTAGCTATTAGTCGAGTATAATTGCGATATGTTGCTAATTAATATTCCCTTTACTCTACAAACAGGCTGAACTTGAGAGAGGAGACTCGCCTTCGTCAATCTTGTGTTTCATGGCCGAGGCGAATGTAACAGAGGGAATGGCGAGGATACATATAAAGAAAATGATAAGTGAAACATGGAAAAAAATCAACAAGGAGTTATTGTCGGTGTCTCTTAAACAACAAACATATGTGAAGGTTATCATAAATATAGCACGGGTTTGCCAATTTATATATCGTGATGGTGATGATTTTAGTGTTCCAGGGAAAGACACCCTGAAAAAAATCAATGCTCTACTTTTTAAACCAATCCAACTTTCAATGGATTGAAATTATTGGAGTACGCTTTCACTTGTACAACGAAAATTTAGCCATGTATTGTAATTGCCATTTTAATTATTTAAGCTAGTAAAACCTGTATATATAGTAGCATTGTTGTGAAAATAAGGAAGGTAGATAAATCGTAGAAAATAATTTAATCAAATGTGTGTAATATTTGAATTGCAAGATCAATATTGATAGAAGAGATAAAGGTATATATATATATACATTCATGAGATATAGTTCTTAAGGAACTTATCTTCTAGTCTAGATATACTTCTATCGAGATGGTAATCCATAGCCATGATGCAGCATTCAAGATCAAGAAAGGGGAGATGATATTCACAACAAAGGATCCCAAGATATTTGATAAGCCTGACGAGTTTGTTGCCCATAGATTTGTAGGGGAGGAAGGGGAGAGACTACTAAGATATGTACTATGGTCAAATGGGAGAGAAAGCGATGCTCCGACCATGGAGAATAAACAGTGTCCAGGTAAGGATTTGGTTGTTCTCATGTCTAGGTTACTATTGGTGGAATTGTTCTTGAGATATGATACACTCTCCGTTCAAGCAAAATCATCAGGGCTCACCAACACTCTCATAATCTCATCCTTCACCAAAGCTACTTGTACATGAGAGACCTATACATATGTTGTCGAACCTGAATCTTTTTTTTCGATGGCGAAAGAACCTGCGCTTTGGGTAAACGCACAACACGTAAACCACCCACAGGGTGACAGGCACGGAACTCTATAAGGCATAGACTCAAGTCATACATCTCCCACAAGATTACTCTTGCGGGGGCTTGAACCATGAATCTTGATTAACAAGAATTTGCTTTCAGAATGAAGGCTCTTATGTTTACTGATTTTTTCTGGGTTCATTTGTACCAATTTGACCTAAACTGATTTTTTATGGGTTTATGTTTACTGATTTTTTCGGGGTTTTTTCATTTGTTTTCACTATTATATGCTAATTGATATTTTTTTCATTATGTTTTTGATTTTCAATTAATATAGTATGTGTTTTCAATGATTTTTGATGAAGATGAAGAATTAAAAATGGAGATGAAGACGAAGAGTAAGAATTAAAAATGGAGATAAGACGAAGAGGAAGAATTAAAAATGGAGATAAGACCGGACGAGCTTTGTAAATGAGTTGCTTTTTATAGATATTTGTAACTTCAGTTCAAATATTTTGTAACTTTGGTTCACATATTTTATAACTTCAGATCGTATATTGTAACTTCAGTCCATATATTTGTAACTTCAGTTCACATATTTTGTAACTTCAGTTTTCGTATTTTGTAACTTCATATCGTATATTGTAACTTCAATTCTAATCAGTTCATATATTTTGTAACTTCAGTTCACATATTTTGTAACTTCAGATCGTATGTTGTAACTCAAATCCATTTTTGTAACTCCAATTCTAAATATATATATATAAGAGATCAAATAAGGTTCATTGATCTTTATAAGTCCATAAGTCCTATTTCTATCCCTTAGATCATACATTAATGAATGACTGAGATTAAATTATGTTTATTAATTTTTCAAACAAAAAACAATGAATGCACATCTTCCAACTATCTCGTTTTTCTCCCCCCTCAATATTTCCATCATATTCAATTATGCAAACTTCCCATATTCATTTATGCACACTCCCCTCATTCTGTCATAATACTTCTCTCTCATCTTAACAAACATTCCATTTCTATTCTTTATTCTCACCATTCACTCGTTACACTCTCAATTTTATCTCTCTCTCATTTTTTTTTCTCTTTTTAATTTATCTTCCACCATTAACATTCATCTTCATCAAATAAAATATTGAATAATCGAGCCATTTTCCCGTCATTGATGCGCATCAATGGTTGTTATTGAGGTTTGTTTGTTTATTTATTTTGTTATTAATTAATTTATTCATAAAACTTTAATTGATTGTTTTATGTTTGATATTTTTTTTTCAATCCTTTTATTGTTTGTTCGATATTTGAATTGATTTTATATTGTAATCTTGCGTTTTTTAGTAGATGGGTAGATTTTGAAGTTTGAAATATAGTGATTTTTATGATTATTTTTTATTGAATCATATATATCTTTTCAAATTAATAATTGTAGATTTTTGATGAAGAAGAAGAATCAATTTCTGGTGGTAATATTGTTCCTAATCAATTTTTATAGTGTTTAATCAATTTTTTTATGATGTTTACTGATTTTTTCTGGGTTTTTGTTTCATTGGATTTACTGATTTTTTCTGGTTTTTGTTTTATTGCATCTTTATTTTCACCTTTTTCATTTGTTTTCACTATTATATGGTAATTGATATTTTTTTTCATTATGTTTTTGATTTTCAATTAATACAGTATGTGTTTTCAATTAATAATTGCAGATTTTTGATGAAGATGAACAATTAAAAATGGAGATGAAGACGAAGAGGAAGAATTAAAAATGGAGATAAGACCGGACGAGCTTCGTAAATGAGTTGCTTTTTATAGATATTTGTAACTTCAGTTCACATATTTTGTAACTTCAGTTCATATATTTTGAAACTTTAGTTCACATATTTTATAACTTCAGATCGTATATTGTAACTTCAGTCCATATATTTGTAACTTCACTTCACATGTTTTGTAACTTTGGATCGTATATTGTAACTTCAATTCTAATCATTTCATATATTTTTGTAATTTCACCTCACATATTTTGTAACTTCAGTTCACATATTTTGTAACTTCAGATCGTATGTTGTGACTCAAATCCATTTTTGTAACTCCAATTCTAAATATATTTTTGTAACTTCAGTTTATATATCACGTAACTTCAGTTATTATATTTTGTAACTTCAGATAATATATATTGTAACTCCAGTAATGTCTTATAACTTTATTTCGAATCAGTTCATTTATTTTTGTAACTTTAATTCTTATATTTTGCAACTTTAATTCATCTCAATTAATATTTAACTCAAAACTGTCAAATATGATGAATACAAATTCCGATTGAAACTCCAAACATCAAATACTAAAATCCAAATGAAAACATTCAAATATTCTGATTTATGTTAAATATTTATTGGGTTTGAGAGAGTGTATTAAATTAGAATGGAGAGAGTGTATTAAATTTAGTTGGAAAGAGAGTATATTAAATTTGGTTGGAGAGAGAGTGTATTAAATGCTAGTGTATTAATTATGATCAAATTAATCTCAGCCCTCCATTCTCACCCCATCCAAAGGCTCAAAAGAGAACTTATGCACTTATACGGAGGGATGTCCTTATGTGAACCTCTCTCTCTCTCTCTCTCTCTCTCTCTATACTGCTATACATACATATATATATATATATATATAGTAAGGCTCTTATGAGTCCATATATATATATGAGTCCCTAAGTCCTCATCTCATCCATTGAATGAGATGAAAATGGATGGACAAGATGCATCCTAGTATTTGCATTAAAAAAAAATGGAGATACTGCTTCCTAAAATAACTCTCATAATTTTAGGAAACAATAACATCACATTCATTCATTCACATTCACGTTCATCAAAACCTAAAAAAAAATACTTCCAATATCACGTTCATTCATTTAAATTTGTGCTCGAAATCCCGTTACTATGAATTCAATGATCGCGATATCTTCATCAACTGTTGATAATCAATTCATCGTCTATAACAATGGTGAGTTTCGTTATTGCTTTCGTGTTTTGCGTCAATTTTTATTCATCATCTTGATTAATTTGCGTCAATTTGCTTTCATGTTTTTCGTCGATTTTCATGTCGATATTGCTTTCATGGTCATTTCATTCATCATAGATTCATATCTAGTTCATTGCTCTCTTGTTAATATAAATTCCAAATTTTTATTATATTTGTTAAAATGTAGAATTTTATTCATTTGATTATTAATAGATTCATATCAATGGTCCATTACTCTCGTGTAGAGCAGGCGGTTAGGGCCGGGCCGTCGCCGCCGGCCCGAGCCGGCACGAAATTTGGCACGACCGGCCCGGCACGAGGGCAAAATCGGGCCTGGCACGGGCACGGCCCGTCGGGCCTCGGGTCGGGCCTCGGCGAAGAAGTGGCTGAAAATCCCGTGCCAGGCACGGGCACGACGGCCCCGATCCGACACGGCCCGCTGACAGCCCACAGACAGGCACGCGGGCTGGCCCGACCAGGCACGACCGACCCGGGCACGGTGGGCCCGAGGCACGGCCCGGCCCGGCCTCAAACGGCTCTCTGCGCATGCTTCAGTCTTCTGCTCTGCTGCTGCTGTCTTCAGTCTTCACTGCTCCCCTTTTCCCTTCCCAATAAGTCCAACGGCTCTCTGCCTACTTCCTTACTTCCTCTATATTTTTTTTTTCATTTCTTTTCCTATAAATTACCCACTTTCATCCATCTTCATTTCACAAATCATTCTATTCTTCTTCTAATCTTATAATCATTCTTATTAATTTTTTGAAAATTTCAATACTCTATAAGTCTACATTTCTAAATTCTAATCGTCTAATCTTATAAAATTATTACTAATATATATAAAAACTATTAATTATAAAAATTATTACTAATCTTATAAATAATATTATAATCTTAATATAACAAGTATTATATATTAATATTGAAATTTGAAGAATTGAAGGTTTTGGTTGCGTTTTTTGGTGCTAATCTACTATATTGAAGAATTGATCGTATCGGGTTTACGGGTTTTTTTTATTATAGTCTGTCGATTCTCGATATTCGACCGCATATCCGGATCTCTACAAGCTTTGTTTGCATTTTTTAACTTAATCTCTTTTACTTTAATTTTGTTAATTATTTTTGTTTATTACTTAATTAGTTAATTATAATCTTCACTTATTAATTTATTATAATTAAGTTACCTTCTAAATAATTTTTTACATATTAACTTGTCAATTGAACTAAAATACTAAATTGGTAATTGTTATTAAATTTGTTAGTTGAATTGTTAATTAATTTGGTAATTAATTAGATAATTAAATTGTTAATCCGTTAAAATATTTAAATCATGTCTGAATCACACAACACCGAGTCAGCGTCAAAAAGGAGTCGATCACAACAACGTCAAGGTAGCGTAGAACGACCCTCCAGTTCACAAACACCACAATCGGAGGCACATGGTCAATTTACGACCCCACAATTTAATCAATGGTCCGGTGTCACGCCTTCGTTCATGAACTTTGGCAATCCGAGCGGGTCGACCCCTTACGGTTACGATTTAACCGGGGCACAAACGGGACAAGGGTCCCAACAACCTTTTCACATGACACCCAACTTATTTAATTTTGATATGTCGACATATCAGGCAATGTCGGGGAGACCACCTTTACCACCGTATTCATTTACACAAACGGGTCAACAACTCACTCAAACGGGTCAACAATTTACACAACAAGGTCCAGAAGGACCACAATCGTATACAGAGTCTGCACAACACGACACATCGGCACAAACCGTGTCACAATTCACAAATGTAAATGTACAAACAAGAACGAGCGAATCGTCCGATGACGGTATAGTTTGGGAGACTAAAGAAGAAATGGCTAAATTGTGTGCGATTGGTAGAACAAGTAGAGTATGGCACTCTTTCACTAAGAGTGTAGATAAAAAAACATGCTAAGTGTAATAATTGTGGAGGTACTTTTAGTGGTAAAAGTGTAAATGGTACCGGTCACCTAGCACGACATGCTAAAAAATGTGTTCCCAAAGAGGTCGGTCAAACATCCCTTGACCAATTTGTGACCCGACCCGAATCAAAAGAAGAGTATAAGTACGATTATAACACATGCACTGAGGAATTATCTAGAATGATAATTCAAACAGAAAAACCTTTCGCTTTATCTGAACACCCAGCGTTTAACAGATACGTAAAGGCAAACCAACCGGCTCATCTACAAACGAGCCGTAAAACTGTAAAAAGTAAAGCAATGAAACAATATATGGAGGCTAAAATGGAGCTTATAGAATGCTTCAAAAATATGAGGTCTAAAATATCGTTAACATCCGATGGCTGGGACTCTCGCATCGATTACTCTTACCTATGTTTAACAGCTCACTGGATAGATGAGAATTGGGTTTTACAAAAAAGAATAATTGAATTTGCAAGATTAGAAAGTCCGCATACCGCTACTAATATCCACGACGTTATTGTGAGAGCGATATGCGAGTATGAAATTAGAGATAAAATTTTGACAGTTACTTTTGATAATGCAACGTCTATGACTTCTTGTGCTAACATGTTGAAGACCAGTTTACAAAATATTTTTTTAGATGGTGAATTGTTACATGTTCGATGTGGTTGTCACATTTTAAACCTGTGTGTTAAGGACGGTTTAGTGGGTCTACGACACTATCACACCAAGTTTAAAAAAATAGTTATGTACTTGAACACGTGTCAATTGAGGCGCCAAGATTGGCGTCACTTTTGTAAATTAAATAAAATTAAATACAGAAAATTTCCCGCAGAAAACAACACGAGGTGGAATTCAATGTACACAATGTTGCAGTCATGTTTAGAATACAAGGATCCGCTAACTACTTTTTGGAACACTCGTTTTCCCGATCAACAATTACTTGAAGATGATTGGGAGAAAATAGAAATGTATATCGACTTGTTGTCAGCCTTTGAGGAGGCGACCACTGCATTTTCTCATGCATATAAGCCCACGGTCCCTTTCTTCATTGCTCACCTTGACAATATTGCCACTATTTTCCAAAAATATCGAGGCCTACCTGATTACTCTACGTTTCTACCCGACATGGAGGCAAAATGGTTAAAATATTGGGACGATATTCCTCTTGTCTATGTATTTGCAGTGATTTTAGACCCTAGGTGAAAATTTGAGGGTGTCATTAACGTTGTTGAAAGTTATAAAAAAACAATGAACCTAGAATTCGACAGGGAAGCCTATGCGGCCTCGGTTAGACACGACTTTGGTGTAGTATTTGGTGAATACGAGCGGATTTATGGTCAAACTAACCCCACCACTACTTCTCGATCAGGTGCAGGTGCTAGCAGTAGCCGATCGATGATCGCTACAGGATTGGGCAAGGCCATGTCACGAATGTCTCGACTGATGCCATCTCCTCAACAAACACGGGCGTCCGATCTTGCTGAATTTCATATGTACCTGCGATATGATTATTTCAACAATATTTCCGAATTCAATAAACTAAGCACTGATCTTCTATCATGGTGGCAAGAACATGAACTAGGTCTTCCGGTGATGTCAGCAATGGCACGAGACTTCTACGCCATTCAAGTTTCATCTGTAGCGTCCGAACGTTGCTTCAGTGCCTCTAAAAGGGTATTGGACGAAAAATGTACGTGTTTGTCTTGCGACACCCTCCGCATGTGTATTTGCTACAAAGATTGGATGGATGCAAGAGACCGAAAACAAGGTCAGGAACCAAGAGATAGTGATGTCGACACCGACGATACCCCTTCGAGTGGCAGTGTCGAATCGTAGAGTCGTAGACATAATTATTTTTTCAATTACAATTTCACAAGTCGACTTTAATTATTTTTTAGTTTCTTTTACATCCTACGAAGATTTTATTTATAATTTTTAGTTTGTATAATTACTATTATTTTTAGTAATTGTTTTAGTAATTGTAATTTTTAGTAATTGTGTTTTTTTATAATTAC
Source organism: Agrostemma githago (assembly GCA_958450325.1). Classification (NCBI taxonomy): domain Eukaryota; kingdom Viridiplantae; phylum Streptophyta; class Magnoliopsida; order Caryophyllales; family Caryophyllaceae; genus Agrostemma; species Agrostemma githago. The sequence goes on along the minus strand of OY288247.1, from coordinate 70,054,975 downwards.
AATTTTTTTAATAAAGAGTATTAACTATTTCCAAAGTGGGACTTGTGGAGTGCTAGCTGGCCTGCCTGGCTGCCTCCAACGTCTCTTTCCCTTTTTTTTTAATTTTTTTTCTTTTCTTTCTTATAAATACCCACAATCCCACATTCCCACATTCATCCATCTTCAATTCACACCATCCATTCTTACTAATCTTCTACTAATCTCAATAAATATTATAATATATAATTACCTACAAGGCTACAAATATTCGGGTCGCACACAAACGCGTCTTGTTTTTGCTGGAAAAAATATGAAATAGATTGAGGCACGACCCGAAACCCGAAAACCGGCACGAAAACCAAAACACGGGCACGAGCACGAAACTAGCACAACGGGTCGGGCACGACCGAGCACGAGACCCGGCCCGAGCACGGCGCGACCGGGCCCGGGCCTCGGGCCGTGCCTCGGCGGCAAGGTCGGCTAGAGCTCCGTGCCGGGCACGGCACGAGCCCGGGTCTAGGCACGACCGGGCCGGCCCACCCAGGCACGAAGCCCGTCGGGCACGGCACGAAGCCCAGCCCGGCACGACTAACTGCCTGCTCTACTCTCGTGTTATTGTTTTGTTTATTCTTTAGGTTTTTCTTAAGCTTCACTGATACTTACTATTGTTTTGTTTTCTATTGAAGCAGACACGGCGTTGAAGCAACACACGTTCTGAGTTACAGTAACACCTAATTTTAATTAGAATAACACAAAAAGATCTAAGCATTATATAAATTTACGCACGAACAAATATATGGAGTTATTGTAATGCACATACTGTGTTACTTTAATATACACAATATGTTATTTTAATGGCCAACCCTGTTATTTTAATGCACATAATGTTAACTGAATCTCATGTTACTTTAATTTAACGCACTTCATCTGTTACTTTAGTTCTTTTCATCTGTTACTGTAATGCATTGGAGTCACAAAAAGGATTTAGAATACCGCCATATAAAAAAATAAAAAATAAAAAAGAAAGATACTGCTTCCTAAAAAGAAAGATATTTGTGTTACTGTAATAGTGTTCTGTTACTGTACCAATAAGATTATATACAATGAAAATGACGCTGAGATTGAATCTCAGCCATTCATGTGATTTGATCATGTGGCTGTGATTTGCGGGACGGACTCATTTAAAGAAGACCAACTCACCGGATGCAATTTCTATATATATATATATATTTAAATGAGTCCGTCCCGCAAATCACAGCCACACGATCAAATCACATGAATGGCTGAGATTCAATCTCAGCGTCATCTTCATTGTATATAATCTTATTGGTACAGTAACAGAACACTATTACAGTAACACAAATATCTTACTGTGACACTGTCACAGTAATAAGAAATTACAATAATAATGTCAGAGTAATACTGTTACAGTAACAAAACACTATTACAGTAACACAAATATCTTACTGTGACACTGTCACAGTAATAAGGAATTACAATAATAATGTCACAGTAATAATGTCACAGTAATATGAAATTAAAGAGTTATAAATATCTTACTGTGACACTGTCACAGTAATAATGTCAAATTCATTTATAATTGACACTACAAAGTAGTAACATCAACATGAGATTAACAGTAGCACTGTTCATTTATCATTGTTACCCTAACACTGTTACAGTAATATTTTTACCGTAACACTATTACATTAAAATTGTTACCGTAACACAGTTACAGGTTATAGTAATATTGTTACTGTAACACTTCAACACTGTTACAATTTACAGTAAGTTATAATAATATTGTTACTGTAACACTTCAACACTGTTACAGTTTTATCCTTAAAATATTGTTTTTTTTTGTGATTATTTTTGGGTTCATACTTTTGTGAGTAAATTAGTTGGGGACGTGGTTGAATGACAGCCCTTGGATCTCTTAGATCCAATGGTCTAAGATCGCGGGACGGACTCATTTAAGATGAGAGACTCACCGGATCCTCACTCACACACTCTCTCTCTCTCTCTCTATATATATATATATATATATATATTTTAGGCTTTTTTCGAGCGATCTCATTGGTCCGTTCCAGCAAACCTCAAATTAGGAAAATATCATAAGTAAATAAAAAATCAATTAGAGAATCTTTTAATTATTATAATTTATATTTAATTTATTATATTAATATGATGTTTTACAATTCTAAAGTAAAATCCTTTAGAGTTCATTTTTTAAAAACATTATCGTAAAATAAATTATAAAAATGAAATATTTAGATTCGTGGTAAAAAAATGCTTTCATTAGAGTATAAATTTCATATTATTTGTTTCACGTTATGTGATGAATCTATTATATAATATCACAGTTGTAAAACTATCCCACATCGATAAATTATAATATGATGATGAAATTCTATATTATAAATATGAGTAATCATTTGTTCTTTGATATCTACCAAAAGTCTTTTAAATCTCAAAAAGAGTTTTTAGACTATAAATAAGAGTAATCATTCGGTGTTAAATATCGACCAAGAAAAACTTTTAAATTATCCCACATCGAAAAATTATGATGGGGTGATGAAATTTTATATTATAAATAATAGTAATCATTCAGTTTTAAATATCGACAAAACAACTTTTGAGTCTTAAAAAAACAACTTTTAAGTCTTAAAAAAACTTTTAAATTATAGTTAGGTGATGAAATTCTATATTTCGTATTATAATCAAGAATAATGTATGATGTATTTTTTTTAATATTAAAAAGAGCTCTTAACACTATAAACTTAAATAAATTATCCCACATCGAAAAGTTATGATAAGTTGATGAATTCAATAAATAAGATTAATCATTCGTTCTTAAATATCAATAAAAAAACATTTAAGTCTTAAAAAGCCTCTTAATAAGACTACAAACCTAAGTAAAAATAATCTCACATCAAAAAATTACAATAAGGTGATGAAACTTTATATTATAAACAAGAGTAATCATTCGGTTTTAAATATCGCCAAAAAAACTTTTGAGTATTAAAAAAACTTTTAATATATAAGACTACAAACTTAAAATCATCCCACATTGAAAAATTACAGTGATGTGATGAACTTTTATATTATAATCAAGAGTAATGTCAGAGTATCATGTATTTTTTTTCTTTTTAAAAATAGCTCTTAAGACTATAAGGTTAAGTAATTATCTCACATCGAAAAATTATTACGAGGTGATGACTATCATGTGTTCTTAAATATCAATCAAAAAAACTTTTACGTCTTAAAAAATCTCTTAATAAGACTGCAAACTTAAGTAAAATAATCTCACATCGAAAAAGTATAATAAGGTGATGAAACTTTATATTATAAATAAGATAATTCTGTGCCCTTAGATATTAATCAAAAATCTAATGAGTCTTAAAAATATATTAGTTCATAAACTTAAGTAAAATTATCCCACATTCGAAAAAGTTTCATCAAACAAAAATCTTTTGAGTTTTAAAAAATTTCTTAAGACTATACACTTAAGTCAAAAATGATAACAAGGTGATGAAATTTTATATTGTAAATCAGACTAATAATAATTCTTCCTTATACATCAAATCAACTTTAAGTATTATGAATTTCTACCAAATAAGAATAATTATTGTTTTTAAATACCAACCAACAATATTTTGAGTTTAAAAAAGGTCTTAATAAGACTACAAACTTAAAATTATCTGACATCGAAACAAGTAAAATAAGGTAGGGTGATGATTCTATATTATAAATAAGACTACAAATTTTAGTTAAATTGTCCCACATCGACGAATTATAATAAGGTGATGAATTTCTACATTATAAATAAGACTAATTATTTGTTAGACTATATACTTAAGTAAAAGTATCGCACATCGAAAAATTATACTCTCTCTCTTTGGAGTTTTAAAATTTTTTTGAGATTATAATAAGACGATGGAATTCTACTATAAATAAAAGTAACAATTTCTTCAAATTATGATGAGATGAGGAAATTCTATATTACAAACATTTATCACATATCGAAAAATTATAATGAGGTGATAGAATTCTACGTAACCAACAATCTTTTGAGACTTAAAAAATAGTTCCTAAGACTAAGATTATATAGTTAAACTTGGAATTTTATATATTATAAATAAGAGTAATTATTCCTCTATAAACGAAAGTTTTGAATTAGACTATATCTAAACTTAAAAAAACTTAAGTAAAATTATCCCACTTCGAAAAATTATAATAAGGTGAATTTTTTTATTATATAAATAAAACTAATCATTCATCAAAAACATATACTCCAATATGATGATCAAATTCGATTAAATAATTAAAAACTAATCGTCTATCCTTTAATTTAGATATAAAAACAAACTATTTTAAGTCTTAAAACTAGCTCTTAAAACTATAAACTTAATTATATGAATTATACCACATCGAAAAAATATGATGAGGTGATGGAATATCATAAATGAGTATCTTTTGGTTTTCAATATCAACCAACAATCTTTTGAGTTACAAACCTTAAAAAGACTACAAACCTAAAATTATCTCACATCGAAAAAATTAAAATAAGGTGATGATTTTATATTATAAATAAGAGTAATCGTGCGTTTTTCTGGGTCTTAAAAGCGGATCTTAAAACTATAAACCTTGAGTAAATTATCCTATATCGAAAAATTATGATGGAGCGATAGAATCTTATATTATAAATAAGATTAATCTTTCGTTTTTAGATATCAATAAAAAAATTCATTTGTTCTTAGATATCAATCAAAAAAAACTTTTGAGTCTTAAAAAATCTTTTAATAAGACAACGAACGTAAAATTATTTTCACATCGAAAAATTATAATAAGTTGATGAAATTTTATATTATAAATAAGAGTTGTCATGTATTATTTTGAGTTCTAAAATGATCTCTTAAGACTATAAACTCAACTGAAATTAAGTTTAATTACTAATATCACGTGATCATCTTATTTATTGTAATGACATAGTTTTATTAAGTTTCTTATTTAACGAATGTACATCATCAATGTAATTAAGCCAACTAACCCGTGCAGCGCACGGGCTTTAATCTAGTCTTCTTTCTATAAAAGAAGACATCGCTTGCAGTTACGTGGCGCAACGTAGGAGCACCATTCCGAAATAAGTCCTATTTTTTCATCTTTTGGAATAGTGTCACGTATTAGGGTAAGAAACTGAAATGAGATTGTTTAGGGGAGAAGTAATCCCAGCCTTATTAATGATGTGTGTATCGTGAATTGCATCTTTTATGGGTGAATGCAATATGCTTCCATGGAAACTGCACACATTCAATGTTTGCTCCTCTTAACTATTTCGTATCTTCCCCATGCCTACATTGCATTTACAACATCTTCAATCTTCAATGTTAGTAGTTGCTGCACCGGAAATCGCATAGTTTAAATGATGTCTTTTTCTTATCTTCGTCTCCCTTTCCCATGCTTTCCCATGGTGCATATATGTGTACTGAGTATTTGCATCCAATTTGTCCACACCTCAACTATCTTCAAGGCTATACCTTGAAAACGTAAAAACATGGCAGACTAAATGCCTTTCAACCAAAGTGCTTTGAAAGTTACATGAAGCTCTTCGACTCCTTCACTCGCATATTCCAACCAATTTTTAGCACAAGTTTCTAAGCTCTACGGTTAATTGCTTATATTCCATAAATTAGCATAATGAAGCATCATATCCATTTCAATTTTCACATTTGCGTCATTCACCACCATCAACTTCATCGCATAGCAGTTGTTCGTATCTTCCATCAATTCAAGCTTTGGCAATGCTCAGAATCTCCTTTCATCTGGAATTTTTTAAAAGCGTCCCACATCTCTTGGCAATGCTCAGACATATTCCACTTATTAGTCTAGAACAAATGGTAATGCATTTTGTACATCTTTTTTTTAAAAAAAAAAAGATTATTAACATATGTTGTATCGCTTTTTTTCTTACCTCCTTTTGGCAGAGAATATGTGCACCAAAGTTTCACCCATTGAAACAATTCACAGTGGTTCAATGTCTGCCCCATCAAATAAGAAGAGTAAACGTGTGCAAAAGCTTAATACTACAGGTTAGAAGAGTAAATCATAACATACATTAAGTATAATAAAATTGTAATTGTTTTCCATTAAAAATTAGTACATGTAAGAAGAAGCACTGTCCTTCGTTAGTTACAGAATGCTTGAATTACTATAGGGCAACATATGACACCTCTTAGGGATCTTAGCAATATAAACATCAGCTAGACAGTCCCAGAAAGAGATCGTCAAGTAGGGCACAGATTTGGCGCCAGCAACATTCCTCTCCACAGGCACATGATTGTGTTGAAGCAATAGATATACAAGATGAATCAGGTATTCAGTCTACTAATAGTGTTACCATGACATTTAGCTTAACTACATGCAGTATATACCTTCTGTATCATTCACCATGTAACATTGGTATAGAATAGGTTCACCATCATTCATCTGATGTCGTATTTCGTTACTTGCAGTTTAGTTCTTGAATTACTGTAGGTCAGAAGGTTACTCCTCTAAGGGATCTTACCAATATCAACATTAGCCAAGGAGCCATGGAAAGAAGATAAGCATGCATGTGAACATCAAATTCTAAACATAGTTCACTACAACAACTTTTTGTCCCAACAATCCCATGTCGAAGCAACAGAAACACAAGAACAATCAGGTATTCATTCCACTAATAGTGTTACCATAACATTTCATAGCTTTACTACTTGCAATTCATATGAAAAGAGCTATATTTAAATTGTTATCATCCATTTTGTCACCGAATCTTAATTACCTACAATCCATTGCTATTAAATGAATGCCGTATAAATTGGTGGGCAGAACAGTCACTTAATTGAAAGAGGGTCGTATACCTTCAGAATTGGTGGGCAGAACAGTCACTTAATTGGGAACCTTTTACCAACAGAGGATGAAGCTCCGAAGTTCTGCCAGCTTTATATCTACGACACGGACGAGGAGGTCGCCATCAGAAAGAATGCATTCAGGTTAATATATTTGTCCTTTGTTTAAAATTATTTTTATAGTACGAACGAAAACCCTACAAAAACAAAAACCCACAAAACAATTCAAACAAACAACCCTAATCAAGCAATAAATCGAGAGAAAAGGGGAAAAGAAATGACTGAATCCATCACAATTGGAGGTGAATGACCCGCAAAAGGAAGTTGAATGTATGTCCATCACAATTGTAGGTGAATTTGTTGTTGGTAGAAGTTTCTGCAAACATTGGGATGCGAGAAGGTTTCAGCTGATGACCCGCAAATGTTGGTAGAATGACCCGCAAAACAATTATGCTGTCCTCCCATTTGATTTTGATTTTTCTACGGTTTTGATTGACTGAATATGAATTCGAATTGAGCAGGTGATTAGTTGAATGCCATGGAGTTACACTGATAGAGTGATAGGTGTTGATGTTTGGTGAGGGCAGGAGACGATGTTTTAAGAACCCCATTTATCAAGTATCCCGTGATTTAATTTGAAGATCGTTTACAATTGAATGACACCGAGTAATATACCGTCAAATGTATTACTCCGTATTCCGTATTTTGTTAATTCGTGCAACTGTTATTATAAATTTATAATACATCGATATTATTAAAATACATCGAGTATATAATTTGTTCAGTCTCAATACATAGTTAATTAATTAGGTATGTTGGTTTCCAGGTGTTACCTACGAGTATATGGTACGAAATATTGTTTTTTTTTGTGCGCAAGGGTTGAGCCCGAGATTAAATATAACTAAATTGAAACTAGACAAAGGAAGGTAATTCCAAGCAAATCTTTACGAAGTATGGATCCAAGGTCTTTGGGAGGAGCGTTGAAGAGCGTGATCAAGGTGGATGAGTTAACTCCCAAATCAGCGAGCCGATGAGCTGCTTTGTTCGTCTCTCTTAGACATGTTCAAGTTTGACTACCCAACTTCCCGTGTTGATTAACTCTTTGCTCCGTATCACAAGGGGGCGAAGACTATTACTCAGCAATTTGTTCCTCGCGGATAAAATAAAGTAAATATACGGAGTAAATCGGTTTTGAATGGTGGTTTAATCAGTAAACTACGTACTCCGTATTCTCCCGTATTTCAGTAAAATTGAGAGTGGTAAGTAGAGTTGTAGATCAAAGACCCGTCGAATGGGTCGGGCGGTCGGGTTTCGGGTTCGGAAAAAATATGTGTCGGGTGTATTTCGGATTTGAAAAATATGGGTTTTATATGGATCGGGTTTATACGGGTTTCGGGTCGGGTTTATACCCATTCTTGCCATCATATCATAATGTATATACAGTTAATAAAATTGATTGATGGTCTTTGACGAATAGGCTATGTATTAGTTTGGGGTTCCTTTCTTCATAAAATGTTGACGGTCTTTGATAACGCTATTTATTATGTTTGACACTATTTTTTGATTTTTTGTGAGTACATATCTCAAATTCTCAGAAGATATATTTTACGTCATAACTCATGACTTCACCTTATTTTATACCTCAAGCAAGTCGTTTTTCAGCCATTTAATCAGTAGTTTATATTTTACTAATACATGTCTTACTTCAAACAACGTTTTACCATTTACTTCATAAATTTATTAGATCTGCTTCATCTAAATATTATGAAACGATCATGTGAGGATACCAACTTATGGTGAAAGAATTAAAAATAAAATGACAATTTAATAAATATTTTAATAAAGTTTGATATTCCTCCCGTTATTTTGTTCCCCTTCTATCATATTCGAATAAAATGTCTTGCGTACATGGTTATTGGTAAGGTCGACCCCAAAATCCGCGATATTTTGGGGTCATGTATTTATTTCCCTTTCATTTAATGTTGCGTATATAGTTATTTAATATTTCATGAAATCATTTATTTCCCTTTTATTTAATACGAGTATTGCATTTATATTAAAATAATGATATATTAAATTTTTACACATAACAAACTTTGACTCGATTCATTGAATTTTTTATCATTATAACAATCATGTGATAAAAATATGATTTAAAACATACTACTCCGTATTTTTTTTATAATAATATTATTACCACAGAAATTTTGAAAATAGATACGAGTAATAAATACTCTCTCCCCTTCTCTTACATGATCTACATTAGTTTTGGAGAGAAAATTAACAAGGTTGAAAATGAAAGTGAAAAAAAGAAAGTGGGGTCACAAATAATAAGAACCACAAAAAACCTACTCCTTCCGGTTTTTAATTTTTGCCTCATTGCCTTTTTCACACAAATCAATGAAAGTATAAAAATAATGATAAAGAGAGCAATGATGATGCAAATGAGGTGACTAGACATGTGTGTGTCATAAAGTTAGAATAATATAAATGATATATTTAATTATTTTTTTATGGCAAATTGTGTAAGAAGGTGAATACATAAGGACATTTTTGTAAAATATACAACACAAATATGAAAAGTGAAGAAGTGGGGCAAAAAATAAAAACCTGCCATATAAGGAATACGGGGCAATAATTAAAAACCGGAGGGAGTACTAAAAAAGAAAGTGAAAAAATAATAGAGAATTACCAAAATAGGAAATGGGTAAGATTATAGAGAAGGGGATGGAGTATTTTTTATTCCGTACTATTTTATTAAATTTTAGTCTAAAATATTAATATTTTTTAATTACTAATTTTGGTTCAGGCGAGTTCCGCTAAACTATTTGCGTTTTAGAGACCATAACGTATATTATAGGCCTTCTTCTTTTTTATATGAATTGTGTCGAACACATACTATACACGTACTTATTTCAACGTCATATGTCTTTATACTTAAGATATCTACATTTATCGTACACTCTCCGAAATTGTTATTTACCTACCTATTCACGTGAGTTATTTGACTTCGATATTGAACACACTGTAATAATCATATGAATCAATATTAATTTCATTTACGTTATTTTAAGCCAATATTTTCTTTCTGTTCACCCTCATATGAGTTGTGATTTACCTTTTTTTATACAAAAAAAAAAACGCTTCAACTTCGTAAATTTTCACGGGTATTACACTTTATTTCGAACTTTCTATTATTTTCAAAACATGTTCACAAACCCGTGACGTGCCACGGGTATTACACTAGTATATCATAATTATGAATCCTAGTATGTTTTATTACATTGAGAGAAACTCAAAATACTTAATATTGTTTTGCATTTTCAAGTCATTTTCATTAGGGTCATTAAATGCAAAAGACAAAGATCAAAAACAAATGGAGTATATTTTTATTGTTACAAGGGCTTCTTAGTTTTTATTATTAAAGTAATTCAAATATCAAATTACGTGCTAAATTCTAAATTTTGGATTAAGTTAAACCAAAAATATATTACATCCGTTTTTTGTACTTTCATTCCAGAAAAAAAAAAACTCCATATAATGTAGTCAAGAATAATAATCGAACTGGAGGAGCTTTTCAGGATGGCCACTTTCAAGGTGCCTTGGTGGTGAAATGATAGACACGTTGGTTGGTTCTATAAAAGACAAAAACAAAAGAAACAAAAGCTAGTCCCATTTTACATAAATATTAACGTTACTCTTTTTTCGAAAAAAAAAACTTTAATTAGTTTGTACGAATCATATATTTTCTTATAAATGTGATAGATTTTAAAAAAATGTATAAAATATCCACCCTTAACGATGTAAAATATAAGCTCTGGCAGTAGATTCCTGCATTATTGCGTCACTTTATATTTGAACTATTATTATCACTTTGAATAATACCCAAAATTATCTCCTTGTAGAAAATTTATAATTCACTCATATTTTTCTTATCTATGAAATGATATAATGTCTGCAAAGAGAAATAAAAATAACCAATACAAATGAAATTAAATAAAAACTTAAATAATAAATGATCAATAGTTTTAAATAAACGAACTAATAACTTGTTATTATTGTAAATATTCACAATATGTCTCAATTTTTAAAATAATATGGTATTAAAGTTGTGCAATCTGACAACTGGAGCACGACGCCATTGATGAAGAGAAAGGTTGTTACGTGGTGTGAGAGATGAGTAAATAGAATGGATAGTTTGTTATTGATATGTTGTATGTATCATTACAGTACTCTGTATTGGGTTAAGCATTTTGGTAAAGATGTGTAGTGACACTTGTCAAACATTTATTAATAAAAGATGGAGTATATATATATAGAGATAGATGGCACATTGTACTCTGTTTTACCAACCAATGTTACTATAATATCATTAATGTGTTCCTAAAAACTGATTGATACTCATAATTTAGGATTCACATTAAAAGAAAGATAAAGCAATCCAACATTCCAAGCTAAACAAAACAGAATCATATATGGCACATATTATTCATGCTAATTGTGATTTAAGCAACTGAATATCTGATAACCGGAGCAAAAAACTTCGTCCGAGTAAAAAGAAAATCAAACAGTGGTAGGCAAGACAAGATGATAAGGTGCGTAACCCATAGACACTCCGAGTTCAACAAGTACCTTAGCTTCATCACTCATGGAATTTGCTGCAAGTCCATCAACTACATTCTGCAATGTAGCTTCATCGATCAGACAATGTCGTCTATTCAACATCTTTTTACTCACCTCGAATGCCAACCCATAGTCACCTTTCTGGCAGAGGAACGGGACCAATGTAGCGAAAGTAGTCTTATTTGGTATAAGCCCACTCTTTAGCAGCTTCCCATACCATTCTTTGACGCTAGTCACATCATCGTCTTTAATGAACCCTTGAATCACCACATTATAAGTACTCACATCAGGCTTCATTTCCTTATCTTTCAATTGCATCGCCAACTCGATTGCCTCGAGAAGTTTCCCATCATTAACAAGCCCTTGCATCTTGAAATTATAGCTCTGAATATTCGGAGCTACACCGTTGTTCACCATTCTTTCCCATACCTCATCACCTTTCTCACGCTCTCCAGCTCCGTAGTACACACACAAAAGCGTATTGTACGACACAACATTTAGTTCCATTTTCTTCTCCTCCATCACATCAAGCAACAAGACAGCCTCCTTCACCGAACCCATCTTACACAGCGCGTGCATAGCCGTGTTATAACAGTCCACAGACGGTTGAATGGAGAGTTTCTGGGGCAACTCCCGAAACAACTCACAAACCTTATCGTACTTGTGGGAATTAGCGGCAGCGCCCAAGAGGGCATTGAAGCATTTCACCCCTTGCTTACCTTTTCGTTGAGGCAATTCGTCGAACAGGTTGTAGGCATGATCAAACATGCCGGATTTGCCATAGATGAATATGATCCGAGAAGCAAAGGGTTCCCTGGAGACATAGATATTCTGGGATTCTAAGGCTTCCTGGATTAAACCATACTGTTTGGCAATGGCGAGGCGATATATAGTGGACTTGTAGAGCTTGCCACAGCGTTCCCTGAAGTAACTGTAGCGGGATAAATCCTTGAACCTGTCAACCAAAATGCGAGAATCCTTCTCATCTAAGAGCTCATTGATTTTCTGGGTAAGGGTTTTGGAGGATTCGGAGTCGGGTAAATGGGTGGGTGGTTTGGGGAGGTTGGAGGGTTTAATGGAGGTTTTAGTTTTAGGCTTATTACCGAATACATCAGCAAGACGAGTATAAAGGTTGTTATGCTTTGACATTTTTGCAACTAGCAACTAGCAACTAGCAACCAGGTTTTGGTTTCATATCTCACAAATTCTTCTTCAAACGAGTGTATCCGTCACATAATTGATCAAATATTATCGACATGGGTAGATAAAGATAAAGTTTGTGTTATCCCGGACAGATTCTAATTTTGTTAACCATGTGGGTCATATTTGATGTGGGTCTCATCGTATAAACTTTCAATTTTTTTTTGTACATTGTAAAGTACTATTTTTACGTAAACGTAAGTAAGATAAAGTTGAGCGCTCAAAAAAAAATCATAAACCTTGCAATCGCTTACTAAGCTTCGTGATCACCTTCTTACATCTACCCACCACCGCCACTACACATAGAATAGCTTGCTTCTGTCAAAAAGAACAACCTACTAGAACAGAGAAAGTCATACTACTACTTCACCTAGGACCCAAAACTGAGACAGAAGACGTTCCTGTAAATCCTGAGCTTGATTTATATTCTCCGGACTCCAATAGCTCATGGCATTTACCAGCAACAAAGAAATGAGGAGCTGTAGGCAACGGTAAGATGATAGAATCGCCATTAAGTGCTGCAACTACTATCGCCATGCTTGGTCTCCTAGACGCGTCTTCTTGGATGCATAACAAAGCTATATGGATACACCTCGACGCTTCTTTAACCGTGAACTTACCTCCTAGCTTTGAGTCCACTAGTTTTATCCCCATCCCCTCATCCCAAAGGCTCCAAGCCTGCAATGTTTATCGGCAACATATAGTTTAACTACTGCACATGTCAACATCATTATCTGTTTTAAGGTTAATGTAGAAAGACTTACTTTGTCGAGCAGCAATTCTTCGTCTTCTTGTCTGAAGAAATTGTTCATTTGACCACTTACTATCTCCAGGACTATGATTCCAAAACTGTACACATCTGACTTTACTGAATAGTGACCTGCAAGTACGTACTCAGGAGCCATATAGCCACTACACCGAATAGTACAGTAAATATGTCAGGCTCACTATGTTATGTGATACTTACTATCTGGGATTTCACAATCGGAAAGTCTCAGATGAAGGAAAGAAAGAAAAGTGTTAAGTACTCACAATGTTCCGGCAATTTTACTCGTGTTTCCCTGCATTTCATCTTGTCCGAAGAGTCTGGCCATACCGAAATCCGAGATTTTTGGATTCATATCTTTATCCAGTAAAATGTTACTGGACTTGAGATCCCGGTGAATGATCTTGAGACGAGAATCTTCATGAAGATATAGAAGTCCTTTTGCAATCCCATTTATTATCTTGAACCTTGTCTCCCAGTCCAATGATGCACATTTTTTGGAATCTGGGAATGATTAGAATTTAGTTAATGCTAGAGCAGTGCACTATTATTGTTGCATTTAAAATGAAGTCAATATTTGTTTTCATACCAAACAAAATCTGGTCAAGACTTGAATTTGACAGATATTCATAAACAAGCAATTTCTCATCAGTGGCAAGACAAAATCCAAGGAGTCTGACTAGATTTCTGTGCTGAAGACCAGCAACTAAGTGAACTTCAGTCTTGAACTCAGCAGTTCCTTGTTTGGAATTCCTTGAAAGTCTCTTCACAGCGATTTCTTGTCCGTTTACTAGCCGCCCCTGAGAAATCATTGGGGTGAACAAAAACAGAAAGAAAGTTAGAAAACCCGTTAGACGTTTTAAGCGTCAACAACGGTGAACAAATAGAAAAAGAGTCAAAAGACATGTGATTAAAATATCTAGCATAATGGCATTTGACCATAGATCATACATCTGAATGTCAAAGAGCATAAGCGTCAAATGTTAGTTACCTTGAATACTTCGCCAAAACCGCCTTCTCCTAGCTTATTACAGTCTGAGAAGCTATTGGTTGCCGATCTTATAGTGCTGAAGTCGAATTTCAGGGACTCTGCAGCTTCCATATCATTCATATCTGAAAGGAGTAATAGATATCAGAAAGCTAGTTTGGGTTCTGCCCCCATTTATCCACTCTTTTTTTTATCCCTCACAAATCTACTGATAAATTGACACCAAAAAAAGATAAACATGAAACATGTATCGTGGTCTCACCAGCAGATCCATCCTTACACTTCCGCTTGACCACAAAAATCAGAACTCCGAAAAGAAGCAGCACCATGAAAGCTGCAGCACTGATAGTGCCTTCAAGCATAGCTCTTCTTCGTCTTACAGCTTTGTTATTGGTTCCTGCTTCACACAATAGGAAGGAAGATACTATACAGCTACTGTCAAAGTGTCAATAACCTGATGGCAAAATACTGACAAAAGACTTTAACTCACTGGACGAAGAGATTGATTGATTGACACAATCAGTTTTAATGGCTTATCTCAGGAAGTTCATTCACTTACCTTCTCTTGAGGAAGGTGAGGATGGTCCAGGATAAATTCCTGCTGCATCTCCATAGAAAGGATATATGTCGTATCTTAAGTTACAATTAGGACACATGACAGTACATCCCGCCCGCAAATTACACAGCTCTGTTGTATTCCCAATGGTCATTTGTAAACAACGTTTACAATCGTGCAACGAGATATCAGGGGTGCATTCTACAAGTGTGTAAATAGTGTTCATCTTTGACAAGTTTCCCACAAACTTCGATTCCTTCGTTGCAAACTTCTTCTCCAAAGGACCACTTGAAGCTTTCACAGTGGCATCTTCCATAGTCTTGAGCAGAACTTGCATAAAACCATTCATATTATTGGTAACATTCCATATATCAAGAGAATTCTGTCTATTCCACATCGGTATCATAGGCGAATCATGCATAGTACCAAGAGACGATCCGTTAGAGTATCGAACACAGCACTGATCAAAATACCAGACTACTGATTCTTTCTTTCCAGGACAACGAGTACTAAGAGCGTTGGTAGCTAGAGAGACACACTGTCTACAGGCAGCATCAGTAACATCAAGACGACAGAAAAAGAGGCCGTACACTTTGTTGGGCCCACTGCCAGCAGTTGTGTTGAAGAACCGAGTTTTGTGGCTTGGCTTTGTAGAGAAGAAAGATAGAACAGTGTTGATGTTGGTCTGATATTCGCTGCTAGGAGCGACTGTCGACATGTCAGGGCAAAGAGCATAGACATAAGCTTCAGGTGCATCAGATGAAGCTATAGAATTTGGAATAAAAAAGAAGGAAATCAGATGGAGGAAGAGCAAGGAGGAGTATGACATAGTGTAGAAAGCCATGTCTAGGAAAAAAAAATCATTTTGTGTGAAGTGGAAATCTATCCATTTGAGGCACCTATATAAGGTCAAAGGGGATGTGGAGCCTGATTGCCTCCTGTGGGGTTAAACCACATGGGACAACCTAATGACTACCACAAACAACGTTCGTACTAATGTCAAACGACAAACCGTCCGTCCTTCCTACAAAAAGCCTATTCCGAAACCATGTTTCCCCATCAAATTTATGATTAGAGTTTGTTTTGGCCTATGACAAAAATTACCAATTTCAGTTACTGGGTTACTAGATTCACTCAACACCTAATCTGTTCTACGTGGGTAAATCGTAAAGACGTATTCATGTCGCGTTGGGCTAACATAATTCTATTAGAGCATACATTTATTATGCAGGCCCCATGATCTCCAAAATGATCCTTGTCACTAGAAACTAAATGATAAACACTGGTGGTTGTAGTATTTCCATTTGTTTTCCTAAAATTGAAGGCCATGTTTCAACCAAAAAAAGAAAGAATGTGAAGGCATATGCTTGCACATGAAAATGGAGTTATGTGGCATGCTTATCAGCCTAGTGTCATAACTTCAGCTATGAAAAAAAAACTCATTAATTCAGCTCACAGGCTGTAAGGTGGGTGAGGGGGGCCGGGCCAGGGAAAGAGAAAGGGAAAACGCTGCGTGAAAAGAGCAAATTCGTCTTTATTCAAAATCCTGGCCACCTAGCTGTTTACTGTTCTTGGAAGTTTATAAACGTCAAGTTAATTACTCAAAGTAACAGGATTGGAAGCAATACCAGGCCAGTACGTGTGTCCTGCTCCTGCCTTGTGTGCCTCGAGGACTCCTGCAAATTGCTGGCTAATGAGACGTAAGAAACACACAGAGGTTGCTTCTAGTCGACCCAAAATGAAAAACGCATTCAGAATCACACTGAATGACTGCCTACTAAAGCGAAAAGAAATACAAGCGACCAATTAGTCGATGAAACTTTGAGATAATCCACTTAATTGTGGAACTTTCGTGATCTTAGACTCTTAGTTATCACTATGATTCTTGTTTAACATATAGTAGGTCTTGCGTGACACAAGCGACACCATCCCAAACACGTACAACTCTGTCATTTAGTTATTGATGATAGGTTAGTCTTAGCGCTAAGACTGTTTCATGTAATTTTTTACAGTTTCTGTTCGCATTGTATGTGCAGCAAAACATTTACTCCGTACATCTCCAGAAACTCTCACGAAAAGTTTCTCCATGGCTTCAATTCCTCTAAGTCGTTTGTAACAGACGGTAGATCCTTAAATCATTAGTTGCTCATCCTATCCCGAGTATCCCATAGAATGGTAATGTCAAGACTCAATAATACGATGAGCATTTTCATCAGAAAAAATAAAGCGGAAACTGAAATACTCTGTAAGATGTAGCTGTAAAAATCAATGATGGGACATGAAATAATAGAGCATACAGCAGTCCTCATCAAGTAGATTTGTCATAACATCAAAAGTCAAGCTACCTATTTCAGCTGGGCCACTTCATGCATTCTGCTACTGCTGCTAATCGCAGTTTTTAAGTCAGCACTGAAACAGACCCGACCCTAATTTCGTAGACAATTAGTCTCGCAAAAGGCCGTTCATTAGTTGCGTACAACTAATTTAGCATATGTTACCATTCAATGAGATATATACCATCAATGAAAAAAGAAAAGGTTGTTGGTCATTTAAGTGTAAATACTGTTTCATTTTAGCGTACTTGGGTTTGGTTTACGGGTGTGTGAATTCAATATAATATAATATAGGTTCGGAGAAGTACGGAGTGTACGCTTATATATAATTAATTGCGAATTCACGGTACCAGGTTCATACGGTACACTATGGCGGGGTTCCAGGGACGACGCCCCTGGTTACGGGGTTCGGGGCTGTGCCCGAGGCGATTTTTTGGCGCCAAAATTTGTTGAACAGATTTTGGTGGGAATTCATGAAGAGTTGTAACTCTTCAAACTCGTATCCCTTACTCCTTCAAACTCCATATCATAGAGTTTGATCAAATAAAAAAAAAAAACAAAAATCTGCACAAAAATACTTCACAGTTATATCTCTGTTTTCTGTGCAAATTCAGAGGAACACCGTCTTATCTCACTAGAAAATTCGGTATTACCCTACACTGAAATAAGGGTCGAATTGTTCTATTAGGAAAATGTAAAGCCGATTCGGTGTTGATTTTCATTACTTTCCTTATTCGCACATAACAAAGGCTTGTCATGGTATACATACACCTAGACCTGTCAAAAACTGACCCGACCCGAAAACCCGACCCGAAACCGCCCGGAAAAAACCCGAAAAAACCCGCCCGAAAATGACCGAAACCCGAAAGTGACCCGCCCGATAAAACCCGAATATATTGGGTCAAAACCCGCCCGAACCCGTTACCCGCCCAAAAATAGATAAATTAAAAAAATATTGCTATTATACACTAAAGTTTCTCAAAAAAAACTAAGAAATATTTTTTTATTTTCAAAATTTTAAGAAATAATATTTATATATATCTTTAAAATCATATTTTTATCACATGATTATTATAATGAAAAAAAAAATATCAATAAATCAAGTCAAAGTTCGTCATATATATTCGTACTTCCTATAGAAATAAAATATCAATGTATACTAAAAAATATATTAAATAAAACATGTTTATTCTCACTAATATATTATATTAAATGAGTTCATTAAGAAAATTAAGAATAAAATTGTATTTATGATAAAAAAATGTAAAGAAAATTAATGTTTTTAAAGTTCGTTAATAACCCGTATTTGACCCGAACCCGACCCGAAACCCGTATAAACCCGACCCGTATAAAACCCGTATTTTTCAAACCCGAAATACACCCGACCCGTATTTTACCCGAACCCGAAATGACCGAACCCGAAACCCGACCGCCCGACCCGTTTGACAGGTCTACATACACCATACAACGGTCTTACTATTAAATGTCCGTTTTAGGCGCATTTTTTATCTAGGAATTTCGTCGAACATATGGTATGCATGGGTTCAAATGCAAATGCAAATGCAAATGCAAGAGGCAAGCTTTAGAAGCGTAGTTATCCCGAGAAATGATGTCATCACGCCATTTCGACTATATGCAAAGTTATCCAGAGTAATGTGGTGAAAGGTTATGGTTATCTATCCATCCTCATAGCGCCATTAATTCATGACCGCCATTTGAAGTGGGTGCACGTTCTTCTTTAAAGTCTTGGTGCTACGATCAGTGTCGGCACCGTATACTCTTTTTAAGACCTAATTTTGGATGCTATTTTGTTTTGCATCCTTGCGCATTTTGGAATTTGGGCAATTTTGATTGTCCATTTTGTTGTCATACACTCGTGTTTCACACCTTCAAGTCTCAACTCTCACTTTTCAAATTTTCATATTCCATTGTTTTAAAGTTTTACATAATTATTAAAAAAAAATATAGGAAAATATATCGTTAATAACAATGTACAGAGTATATTTAAGTTTTAATTACCTTAAAAATTGAAAATGATCCTCTTTCTGATTCTTTGAAATTGCATCTATATTAATCTATAATACAGAAACCACACGTTTTTGGCGCCAAAAACACTTTCTTAATGTATCACATTTTCCATATTAATCTAATACTCCATATAAATGAGATATTTTGGTATATACTTTCTTAAAACGACATAGGCACAAGGTTAAAATATTATGATATTAATGTAATTTATTTAAACGAGTTAAAATATCTGAAAACAGAGTAGGTATACACCTGCGGATAAAACAACTTATCACGTTTAATGCGATTGAAATTATTTCCATATGATAATCGAACGTATATAGATTGAACATTGTGGAAAATATCTCTATTACACAATTTCCTAACATATAAACAAATATTGTAAATTTAAACATTTTTTTATACTCCGTATAACATAACTAATTGATATAATAACTGATAAAATAACATTAAATAGATAAAAAAAATCTATATCTATAAAATGTATTAGTATCAATAACGAATAATAATTTCCAAAAAAAATGGATATTAGTTATGAAATATTAATGTAGGTAAGTTTCATCTAATGTAGTACTCCGTATATAATACAGAGTAGTAACCAGACTTCTTTGAAATATATAACACATTTTACATATTACACGTCTCTATAATAGGACTACGTAATCTCTACCTGAGTAATTGTTATTACATTAAATAATTTTATTTTATTATTAATTTACGAGATAACAATCACTTATTTTTTAATGGTACACTTGATTTTCATGATTCCGTTCCAATTAGATGTCTATTTTTTATTCACAATTTTCTTGAAATGTTTTGTGTTATGATTTTTTCATTTTAAAAATTGTTCGTGTTAAATGTTTAATATTCAAATAAGATTTTCTACATAATTTTTTATTTATACCCGTGCAACTTTGCACGAGTACTAACCTAGTTTGATTATTATATTACATGCAAATTTGTAAAAAACATTTGACCGGCGAATCTGATTAATTCCTTGAGTATTATTCAATCACAAGGGTGGTATACTCCTATTTATATCACATTGGACTTGGACTCTACAATCATAGAAACTACACCATCCGTCTCGTTCATTTGTTTGTCTTTTATATTCATTGTGAGGATATTTTACTAAAAAACAAACAAATGAATGTGTCGACACCCACATTTGGCCGTTAGGTGTCTATAGCAGTTTCCAAAGAACACCCGATGATGATCAGACGCAAACATGCTTTAACATACTCGAATATGGGCTTGAAATCATTAGTATTTGGCTTGGGCTTTTTACGAAGTACAAATTTCACAAAACCAACCTCAAATCATGGCCCAGTGGGTCATTTTCAATCAGATAAGACTAATTTGGGTCAAAACCGACACCAAGGGCAAAACCGTCTTTTAGCGACCGAGTCAAACCCGATCAAAGACGTTTCCGAGGCATAAATATCCGCTGCATCACATCGGAAATCTGACTTGAAGTCCAATACTACAAAAAATCAGCTACAAAAATAATAAACAATTCCGTTAGAGATAGAATTTGATCTCTAAAGAGACTTCTACCCGAGCTAGACCCACTCGATCGAGTGGATCATCCCACTCGGTCGAGTAGGCTCGCAAATCCGCACAAAACCTGGATTAAACCGGGCACTCGATCGAGTATTAGGCGCACTCGATCGAGTGACTCCTTTTCCAGCCGGAAAAGGATTCCTTTTCCACCCAACAACGGAATCTTGTTTCCACTCAATTGCGTGCTTTTCCTATCTAAAGCGGTGTTTCTTCTCACCCAAGCAAAGCTACCTTTTCCTAGCCAAGGTCGGGAAGCTCTCCTATGAATAGACCCCCTTGCACAACAACAAACATCTACGATTTCCATAACATCGAGAATCAGTCACAACAATTCCACAACAATACAACCCCAAAATTTCAGCAACCTTTAACAAACCCGAGAGCAAAACTCGTCAAATCCCTTCCCAGTTATAAACCACCATAACTCTTCCTGTATCATCTCGATGCTCCCGTGCCTAATCCACAGCTAGGCGAGCCCCGTTCCGAGAGTAGAAAGCATGTAGGTTGAGGGTGCAAATTCAAATCTCGTCTTCTCCTCTCTCTCTCTCTCTCTCGTTTTTCTGTTTCGTCCGTCCGACCCCTATCGAGTCATTGTCACGTTTTTTTTGTTTCTAATACCAATACTATCGTAACTATCTAATTTTTATACAAAAAAAACGGTCATTCTTAAAATATGATACCGACTCCATAGTCGAGTATCGTATCTACAAGACTTAAATCAAAATCGTTGATGCTAAGATAATCGTCACATAGTCATAAAAGACAAAATACGACGATTTCGACGCGGAAAGAATTTATTTCATTCTAGTTCGATTTTCAAACGATTCATAATCATCTTTTCTAAAAGTCACTCCGAATATTCGATATTGATTCCATAATCAAGTGTCGAATATGACGAGTATCGAAAATTTAAGTCAAGTATAAATCATATTATATTTTTACGCGAGTTAACGAAATTACTGATTTTTCAAAAAACGATTTCGAGAGCAAAAACAAACCGGGCAGCAGTCCGTACAGGGGTCACTCGATCGAGTGCCTAGCCCACTCGATCGAGTGGCGCCCCAAAAACCGAGGCAGAAGGTTCTTCGAGAACCACTCGGTCGAGTATCGCAATGACTCGATCGAGTGGCTGCTCACTCGGTCGAGTCCCTCAATGACTCGATCGAGTGCCCCTTCATTACGTCAAACCGTGAGTTCTATAACGCCCTTCGAGCCCCGATAATATCTTTTACGACTTTGGTCAACACGTGTCAAGTCAATCACGTGATTCATCTTTTCAAAACCGTGCATAATATCATATTTACATCATTCATTCAATTTGCAAACCGTTACTAACCCGTTTGTTCTTTGTCTTTGTATCTTATTATTCATTGTTTGTTTTATTATACAAAAACGAACCTCGCATTCTAAAACAACTTTGACGTTAATTTTAGATGCATTAAATCGACGTATCAACCTATTCAAATATTCACATGTTTAGTCAAAATAATGTTTGCATATCATTTCATCGTATTACTAACGCGCGTATTTCAAAATCAAACGATATCTTAGTAGAGGCCGGTAAGTGCGGGCGGGGTTGGGTGTTCTTTGTGAACTTCCCAACACGCACCCTCACCCCTTACCCAGAACCGTGGTTTCCGGACGTCCGAAATCATTGGCACACGAGAGTCATTCAATACACAGTATCCGATAATGTCGGTATCGGTATCAAAATGCAAAGGAACGAACTCAATAAACTCTGAGATCGGAATGGGCCATACTTTGTGCATGGCCCACTAAGATATAGAGTGGGTTCGAACAGGCCCGAACTCCCACAAAGTTCGGTGGCGACTACACTTCGATTTAAATTTCAATTCGATCCATCTCATATGGAGATTCATTCGCCTCCCCAAACCCGCGCGTGGCCGCGTCGGGGTAGACCTATGTCATGTCCACAATTTGGTGACTCCGCTGGGGATTAACTGATGCGTGACTTACCATCGGCATCCTCAGGGTGAGACTCGAATAGAAATCGTTTGACTAGTACAATACGCGTTTTAGTTTTACGGTTCATGCATAACCCCATTTTTACCCGGGCCGGTACTGGTGACCGACGTCTCACTATACTGTTGATGTAATCCAAATTGGATATGTCAAAGGCGTTCATAGCTAATCGTATGGGTTTCGCGGCATGTTCTAAGCTCAACTCGACTTAGGAAGTACGTCCCGTTTCTCGGAAAGACTATGTGCACTGGTATAGACCCTATCTATACCGATCGAGACTTAGTATAGAGCATACATGGCGTCGTTATAATGCTTGCCTGACCACTTGCTGCTTGGTTTCCGTGTCGTTTTCAAAAACCGTTGTAGACACCCGCATTTTGCCTGCTAGTGTCTATAACAGTTCCCGACAAAACACCTGATGATGATCGGACGTAAACGTGACTTAATACGCTCGAAAACGGACTCAGAATCAATAGTATCCGACGTGGACATTTAGCGGAGTGCAAATCTCTCAAAACCGACCTCAAATCCAGGCCCAGTGGGCCGTTTCCAATAAAATGAGACTAATTTGGGTCAAAACCGTCACCGGAAATAAAACCGTCTTTTAGCGACCGAGTCAAAACCCGGTCAAAGTCGAATCCCGAGACGAACCAGCCTCACATTATGTCCAAATACACAAAATGAATCAAGTCACAACAACCAAATCATTCAAAAAAAGTCAACAAATCATTCCTAAAATATCTCATCCTAATTGATCCACTCGATCGAGTGGATTGACCCACTCGGTCGAGTGGAGCCTCAAAAAATGGACCAGATTCATTTTCAAAGGCACTCGACCGAGTGCACTAGGGCCACTCGATCGAGTGACCCTAGGTCGTGGGGTTCTCCTATAAATACCCCATCAACCCATCACATTAAAAAAACTTTTTCCATCCTATTCTTCAGCCAACTTTACCTTCAAAAACTCTACATTTTTCAGCCATATCAAGTTACAAATCATCACCATTTTCGACATCACCATATACACACCCTCTCTACACACACACATACAATCAAAACCTCGAGATCAAAACTCGCCAAAGACCCGAGAGCAACCTCTCCCAAACCAATCACACCATAACTCCTCCTACATTCTCGACACTCCCGCGCACACGCCGCTACGTTACGAGTTCGTTTCCGAGATTAGGCATGTAGGTTGAGGGTGTAATTCAAATCCCGACATCTTTTTCTCCTTTCTCTTTTCTTTTTGATTATATATATGTGTATTATTATTATTATTATTATTATTATTATTATTATTATTATTATTATTATTATTATTATTATTACTAAGCGCTAACATTAACATATTAATACGGTGTATATATATATTTATATAATATTAAAATTTGGATCTTAACACGTTTGACTACGACCATCCAAAGTCCGTTTAATCCCTTTACGAAGCACGACGGAGGTGACACCCTTTCGAGAAGCGCCGCCCCAATGTACTCAAGGGCATAACGCGATCGTGATTGCTTATAGTTGAACGCGTAAGACTCCATTTCTAAGATTAGTACGAGATCCGTTGAGGCGAAAACCGACATCACATAATCCTTTAGGATTAGTATCGATGTCGTGACGCGGAGGACTATAATTTCGTCATTAATCAAACTTTTCAATCACATAATAGCATATTTCATAAAATCCCGATAACGGTCTCATAATCGTATAATACACGTTTATGGCATCGAGAACCGAGTTGAATTTAAATAATGCAATATTTTTATTTAACTCGGTCAATTATCGAATTCAAACAAATAAAAATGAAATGAGCCATGCCTCGTACATGGGGCACTCGATCGAGTGCCATGGGCCACTCGATCGAGTAGCACCCCAAAAACCGGGCAGTAGCTACCTTAAAGGCGCACTCGACCGAGTCCATGCCATGACTCGATCGAGTGGGTCCTATAGCCCAAGAAAACCGAGAGCTTTAATGCATATCTCGAGCTTCGTCTTTTTACGACTTTTAGTCGACACGTGTAAAGTCAATCACGTGATCTCCCTTTTCAAAACTCATGCACATCACTTCACATAAACGACTTTGATCGACGGTCTCGCACTATTAATCTTGTGTCGACGACTCTTTAGTCGTATCCGACACATGATTAATTTAGACTCTATTCCTCGATGTGATAAGTCGGGACAAGGCATCGGGATTCGGGATCGGGCTAGCACCACGCCTAGGTTTCATATCTCCGTCCTTTGCTTAATACGCAGTATAATGCGTAATTAATTGAAGTTCGTCCATTTGCACAACTTACGGTCTAGTTTATATATATGGGTCCGTTTCTAGTTAACGTTTACCATTTCCTATTCGATTATTTTATTTATTGCTTTGGTTTCAAACCCCGGTTCGAACAGGAGGAGTACGCCATGCTAATGTGCCTTGGATGATCCACATCTCAAGGTCAGGCGCGGTAGATGGCGAGCCCGATGGGAGAGGTACGAAGTGAGGCTCTATCTTGATATGAGGTTCAAAGACGAAAGGAAATGGTATTTTGTACAAAAAGACGGGTTTTCATTCAAGTGGGACCGTTGAGATGTCCCATAATCTAAGCCCGAAGGCAAGAGTAGTAACTGCAGGACCAAGGGCGGGCTTTGAGAAGGTTGCCTTTGCCTTTGCAAGAATGGCTTGGTCTCAGAGATCCTACATAACCGCTGCCAGGAGTTAGCACGAATCAACTGTGGGGACTTGCCTAAACTGGATTGAATCAATAGAATATTCAACATATGGCACTGCCTCAAAGGCCTTACCATACCACTTAGCTCAAGCCGTTGTATTGTGAATTCCGGGTTGTATTCCGCCCGTGTAATTTGAAATTTATTTATGAGTTTTCTATTTTCGATGTTTGCCATTTATTTATTTAAATGAACATCGCATGCTAAATCACTTCGACCATAGTTAGATGCATTAAATGACGTAGTTCACATACAATTCACATGCTTAGCCCGAAAACGCTGTTTGCATATCATTTAGTCATTTTACTAGCGCGCGCACACGAACACGAACGATGTCTTAGTAGAGGCCGCCATGTGCGGGCGGGGTTGGGTGTCCTTAGTGGGCTTCCCAACACGTACCCTCACCCCTTACTCAGAACCTTGGTTTTCGGATGCCCGAAACCATTGGCGCTCGAGAGTCATTCTATATACGAAAGCCGGTTTAAACGGTATCGATATTGCAATGCAAAGGGACGAGTCCCATAAACTCTGAAATCAAAGTGGGCCGTACTTTGTGTACACCCCATGACGACATAGAGTGGGCTCGAACGGTTCCGAGTAACCACAAAATTCGGTGGCGACTCCAACTTTGACTTAAATTTCAACCCGAGAATAATCTCCCCACGAGATTCATTCGCCTACCCAAACCCGCGCGTGGCCGCGTCGGAGTGGACCTGCGTCATGTCCACAACCGTCATTCCAAAAATGCATCTTTTCAAAAAAATATCCAATTTTCAAAAACTCGGAAAGCTGCCGAAATTTAGGACTTATGATTTTACTCAAAATAGCTTATTTTCTAGCCGGCATGCTGTCCATTTCAAAATTCAAATTCTCGATCACTATTCGATTTTTTCGAATTTTCAAAATTCTATTTCAATTTTCAAATCTTCGAGATGCCATTCTCGATTTTCAAATCTCCGAGATGTCGTTTTCGATTTTCAAATTTTTGGAATCTCATCTTCAATTTTCAAATCGTCGGAAATTCTTTTTTTCGATATTCAAATTTTCAAAATTCAAAATATCCAATTTCAAAACCCGGGAAGCATACCGAATTTAGGACTTATGATTTTACTCAAAATAGCCTATTTCTAGCCGGTATTCTGCCCATTTCAAAATTCAAAAATATTTTCAAACCTTCAAAATTGTGGCCCGATGGCACTTTTCTGATTTTCGAAAAATCGGGCCATCCACCGGTTTTCTCGGAATTCTAACTTCCTTTTCAAAACTTTTCTCTCCTTAGGACTTCCCGTATTTAGCAGTGTCGGGTCTTGTCATAAGTCGTCGAAGGTCTTTAGCGTCGAAACTCCGTCGATCTTACATCATTGGTTTCCTCCCTATCCCAGTCCGCCTTATTTGACTAAGGCATGGCCCACCTACTTAGGACATACTCCTACAAAGGAAGGCCCATTTACACACTCTAGTCTAAAGTCTGATGAATGTCTCACATGGACCTTCCTTCGAACAGGACTCGGCGCACATGCCGAATTCTAAGGGAGGCCCACATGCCGAATTATTGCATTTCCAGATACGAAATTAGCAAAAACATCATGAGAAGAACTTCTAAATTCTGAACCTATCATATCATTAGTTTTTGATTGCGAAATAGCATAACTAAACATTACAATTACTTCATCTAAGTAGATAACTAACTAATACAACTTACATGCATATCAAATTTACGTTACGATCCTTCAATCCACATATGCTAAATGTCTACAATACAGGCCTGAAAATTGTTCATATTATAACAGTTTGTATTTTCTAGACAGTACTACTACGACACATAAAACATATTAGTTTAATTATTCAATTACATAGCCTTAAGCAAGAACTTGATGCTAAAATTCCCATTGACCTGAAGTTCCAACATTTTTTTAAGACAGTTGATCACCAGATGCATTTAACATCTTTGTATATCCCTTTGATTGTTTCTTTAATGTCATCATAAATATCAGTGTTATCTGGCCTCACCTCCGATATCCCCTCATACTTCAATTCCATAAGAAAACATCTGTATACCTGCAACCCTGACCAATGTAGTGCTATCAGTTCTGGATGCAATCTAGACATGGGGACCCTTCTCACGATCACTTTCATTCATGAAGTGAACATTCCCTTCCCATAGACCTCAAATATGCGCTCAAGTTTAAAAGCAAATTTGTAGTTCTTTTCCCCCCTTTCAAACTCTATAACCACTGTCCTCCTGAATGTGTTCCCCTACCCCAAACACCTTTCGCCTTAGCCACTGGATACCCAAGAGACCTCAGTTTGTCCCTGAGGCAACTGTAGGTATTTCCAGAAACCGTCCCCTTATCATCATGATGATATGGCATGTTTGCCATTATACACATTGGGGATAAATGTATTCATTTTTCTCCTCTGTTTTCTGTCTTTTATCCCTATGCATCATTTTCTTATTTTATTTTCTCTCGTATAATATTTTTCTGAGTAGATGAACAATTAACATAATACCACCTCTATATATAGTGCATATTTCTTCAAAATATGAAAAGACAGAAATGAATGATGAATTTACAACAAGTGTCTAATACTCCGTAACTTGCTATGAATATTGAATATCATATCCTTTCAAATTTTTTTGTATTTCCAATACAATTACTATTCTCATTTTATAATTATACCCAGATTCTATGAATGATCTTTAATGCAAATTGGAAGAAACAATCAATTGATGTAAACAGTAAAAGTTGTTTCTCACGAGTAGTAATCCATATGAAAAAAATTACCTCCGCCTCACCTTTTTCCTTCACGAAATTATAATTTTTTGTTGTAGGATTGTATTTTCATTTCAATCCTTTCGTCTACAGTGCAAAGCTTCACATGTCAAAGATGCTTCACGCAATATCCATGGTCTTTCTCGAGATATTTGATCATCATCTTATCGCATGCAAATATGAGGATCCAATTGTTGGCACACAAATCTTTCAAAAATCATAACAAAAAAAAGTATATGCATCTCGATTATAGTACCTGAAATTGTAGATTTGTCCGTTTCATTGCTGATCCGTTCCCAGAAAAAATCAATATTGTTGGCTTCTATACAGATTATGCCATGGAAGCAAGATTTTAGTGGGTTTTTTTTCAAACAATCAATGGATATACAGAGGTTTGATTAAATCTGTGGGTAGGTTGTTTAGATGGTGGTGAAATGAAATCCATCGTTTTTAAACCTAAGTGGAGAGTGGCAATGGTTTGTGATACGACTCGTTTAGTCGTAGTTAGTGGGTTGGAATTAGTTGAATTGAATGAGAAAAAATGACGAAATAATGGGTTTTTGGGTGTTACTTGGTTTTAGTGTCATTTGGTCGTTTTATGTCGATTATTTGGATTTAACCCAATTGTTATGCTCGATAATTAATCGAGAGTGGTTGATATATTTGGACCGAGCAAAGAGGAGCCCAAAAGGGGGTCAACATACCTCGAGAAGTATGAAGAAATAAAAGAACTCAAAGAGGATTCGGAAAAAATGAAAAAAAAAAGAGGGAGTCGTGTACAACCACGAGTGCCCCACGACCATACCACGAGCACCCCACGACCAGGCCACGAGTGCCCCTCGACTTTAATTCACTTCAGCAGTTCACTCTCCTATACGTGGTACTTATGCCGCGAGACTGTTTTAACTCAGTTTGTTTCGAGACTCTTGGGCCTTTGTATTTCACTTTTGCCCATAACTTTTAGACTACTATTATTAAGCTATCATAAGATGGATGATAAGGGATTCATCATACTAATTCACGTTAGATTGACAATAAGAGATGAGGAGAAAAACTCTAATCATGTGTAACTAATCTTCCTTCTCGGATCAAAGATTTGAAGCTTTCTAGTTAATTGATTGTGAGACTTTTCTTAATCTTTATTTAATTACTTGAATTGTTTATTCCTTGTGCTAATTTTATGATTGTTCTTTGTTTAATGTTTTTGGCCAATTGATTATTTCAATCTTCAATTTATTGCAATCCTTTGTGTTTGAATCCGTAATTGTTCAATTCACTAGATAAAGTTGCAACCTTTAGACCTAATTATTTGTATGCGTTTCATCGTAATTGGGTAAAAGGGAGGGATAAAACATATAATTCGAACCAATAACCGCATGTGTTAAAGGTCGTTATTTCTATTGAATTGTTCATATCGTTCATGCTGTTATTGAATTAAATCTAGACGCGTGGATTAGGTTGTTCAATAATTAGGTTGCTTAGTATCGCGTTTCGACCTAAGTAATATTATCTACGGAACAATTGGAACTTTCAGTTTCACAATAGAATACTCAAGGATTAAATAAAGGTTAATAGTCGATGATCAATTGTTTAACTAGTTAGTGGATTTTCTTTGAGTCGAGTTTCTTAATCATCTGAATTCATCATTATTAGTTATTTTATTTTATTTATTTTAGTTGTTAGACAAATCACTCATAAAATCCCCCATTATTTTTGTTACATTTATTTATATTAATTACACATTAATTTACCTCGCCTTCCCTGTGGATTCGACACCCGACTTACCTCTACTATATTGTTAAAGGTAATAGGACTTAATTATTTATCTTTGGGAGCATACGACCTAGGCTCACCAAATTTTGGCGCCGTTGCCGGGGAAGGCAATTAGTTGTTTTTGTGTTATTATTTGTTTTTGTGTCTCTTGTAAATATATATTTTAATTAAGGGACTTTTTGTTTGTCATCTAGAAATGAGTTTTTGGTGTCCCCAATTTGATAATGAGTTACTACATTACTATATTGAAAGACTCACGGACTATGTGCTACAACGCACATATTTACCTATGAGTAACGAACAACTCTTGGTAGCAATTTACCATAACTTTAATCGAGCAACTCAAATTGATTGGCAAGTTGAATGTGAAGGTAGATTTCTTGAGTTTGATCGTTATGAAAAATGGGATGTGATTGATATTTTGGTTAACAATGCTCGAGAATTAGAGATAACCACTTTATTTCTTGAACTTTCCCAATACTTTGAGTCTCCTAAACATGAATCGATTTTTCGTGATGATGTGACCAAAATTGAGTATCCTACTTTCCTTACTCATGTCGAGGGTGCCCCACTAGATGATGAGGAAGAGGATGGTGACTCATATTTATTGACTGTGTCCTATATAGAACCCGTATCAGACTTACCGTTACCCATATATTTTATTGATCCCTCTTTGGGTGGTGAATCGGGTGGTATATTATGGGATTTGAAAGACACGGCCAGAAGGAGTAGGGACACAGAAAAATTGTTTTAGATGACGCCGTTATCTAGAGAACCATACCAAGAATCCGACTATCTATGTACCTCTATATCTATGCGGTGTGTATGGTATATTCTCGTTATAATCTTTTATACGGTTTTCACAAACTCTTTTGCTAGCTTGTTTGACCGTCTCCTACGGGCATTAAGTTCTTCCGATCTTGATATAAAATGGGTTACTCTATAAAGGGGTAGTGCTGTGTGACCCCTCACCGTCGTGCGGGACGTTAAATCAGCGTTTACGGGAGGCAACCCGCTTTTTGTTATTTGATGATTTTTTTTGTTTTTGAATAAGTTAGTTTGTGGACTTCACTTGAAGTTGGACGGAGGGAGCAATCGAGAGAATTGGTCTTTTCAACCCAATCAATGAAGATTCCGCTTTCGATGTCGAGCCAACGACGTAAAATAAGAGCGCTTCTGGGAGGCAACCCGAATTTTTATTCCATTTTCGTTTTTCTTCATTTTTATTTTGTTGTGTGTGTTTTTAATTTTATTTTTACCAGTTATCTAACTTTAGCTATTTTTCAGGTCAAATTTACATCAGGTCTTGTCGGAATTTGAGAGCCGAGAGGAAAAAGAAGAGTGACTAGTGAGCAAGCGAGAAAGGGGTGAAGTAGTTTTGTGAAAAAAAAAAGAGTGAAAAAAAAGAGTGAAAAAAATACTAAGTATTGAAAATAGCTACATTCGAGGAGGACTTGAGGGGTACTTGAAGTGAGGTTGTGGAAAAAAAGGTCCAGAATATGCCCCACGACCAGCCATGACCACTCCACGATCACCCCTCGACCTTAGCTCAGTTCAAGATTGAATTAAAAAAACAAAAAATAAGAAATAAAAAAAATGCTCTACCCAGATCCCCACCTTCATCCTCTTCCCCTCCCTCTTGAAATCAAACCCCATTTTCCATCTTATTCTTCATTCCCCTTCTTCCATCTCCTTATCCTACGTCTCTTCCACTTCTTTCATTAAACTCATACTCTCTTCACTGTACCTTCACCCTCTGCACACCATTACCCTTCATACCCTCTGCCCTATATTTCCTAATTCACGACACCACCATCCCTCCACCACGAATCCCAACACCATCCCGAGCGACATCCTCACCCAGCCACCCCTCACCATACTCACCGCTATACTCGCCATATTTGTCCTTTGTCCTTCCTGCAACTTGGCCTTGATGGTTTTTGTCTCTAATAAGCAGTGCAGTGTGGGGATTTCTCAAAAATAACTAATGTTCTTAACATTATTGTTGTTGCGGGTCAGTGGCATTTTGATCATTAGTGTTCCATTAGATTGTGCTGGTGGTGGAGTAGAAGTAGGGTATCTAGGATGAGCGAAGGTTTCAGCAATGCATATAAGGTGTTTGAGGTAATGTTTAAATGCAGTTTTTGTCGGTTTTTGAGCTATTGAATTGTTTGAATCCATTTGAAGGCCGACGTTTGGAGTGAGTTACAGTTCTTGGTGTGCTTGTGTGCCTTACCTTAGTTATTGTGCACATTTGGGGACTACTCTTCTAATGGTGGTAGTAAAGGTGTTCATAGTCCAGTTTAAGTGTCGTGGACTGTTTTGGAACTTCGGGTATGTACATGTGTTATTCTAACTGCTATTATTGGTGACGGTTGTTGCTGTTAGTATAGCTAGAGTTGAGGGAATATACTCGAGCTATTTTCAAGTGTGGGGAGGGAGAGGGGTGCGACATTGCTCCATATTCTTCGATGACTCGATTAGGTTCGTTCTCGTTCTTATTTTATTGTGTCCTTCGTAACATTGAGGACAATATTTCATTCAAGTGTGGGGAGGAGAATTGTTCCGATTTGTGATGTAATTGTACTTGTGTGGTGTATTTTAGTTTAATTATTTCATCATTCAAAAAAAATTGAAAAAAAAGAGGAAAAAAATTGAAAAAGAAAGAAAAAATACCCGGCTAGGTGAAAACCCGGAAGGGCGCCTAGGCAAGAATGTGAATGTGGCCGAGGACGGAGTGAAAACCCGAAAGGGCGCTCTGGGTAAAAAGAAAAATTGAGTTGCGTGCCACGAGAGTAGTGTGAGTTGAAAAAAAAAAAACTAGAGTGAAAATCTGCAAGGGCGGACGCTCTAGGCAAAATGAGGGATTTAGGAAAATACTCACTTATATTCTCCCCATTTTTGGTGTGGCGTCATAAGAAGGGCGACATAGAAGGAAGGTCAGGTAGGATAGTGGCTAAGGTGAGAAGTATCGTTGTGCGGTGTCGTCGTACCACTATATTATTTGCGGTTGTGGATGTCTGATTGTTCAAGGAACTATTAGAGGCGTTAGTATTGATCACATGTGTGGGTTGTGGAGAATTGTGGTATACAAATTATGTACCATCGGTGCCATTTGTAGCATATGTGATCCATCTTAGAATTGGAGCGATAAGGGGCGTTAGATGTTAGTATTAAAAAGCTCTTTATTTGCTGATGCCTTTTGTTGTGATGAAGTGAGCCAAGGAGAATAGTTTGATGTGTTGTTGTGATAGTGTACATGAGCATCTGTTTTGATTTTTCTTGAGAAGGTAGATTGAGCTTGCTTTATTTGCCTTACTATGAGGGAGTTGGAAGGATGACGAGTGAGGGTCGTTGTGCGTTACTGTCTATACCCCGTGCATATTGAGCTTGTGTTGGTGTGCTGTTATTTTATCCTTTGATTTTACATCGAGGACGAGTAAAAGTTCAAGTGTGGGAAATTTGATACGACTCGTTTAGTCGTAGTTAGTGGGTTGGAATTAGTTTAATTGAATGAGAAAAAATGACGAAATAATGGGTTTTGGGGTGTTACTTGGTTTTAGTGTCATTTGGTCGTTTTATGTCGATTATTTGGATTTAACCCAATTGTTATGCTCGATAATTAATCGAGAGTGGTCGATATATTTGGACCGAGCAAACAGGAGCCCAAAAGGGGGTCAACATACCTCGAGAAGTATGAAGAAATAAAAGAACTCGAAGAGGATTCGGAAAAAAAGAAACAAAAGAGGGAGTCGTGTACAACCACGAGTGCCCCACGACCATACCACGAGCACCCCACGACCAGGCCACGAGTGCCCCTCGACTTTAATTCACTTCAGCAGTTCACTCTCCTATACGTGGTACTTATGCCGCGAGACTGTTTTAACTCAGTTTGTTACGAGACTCTTGGGCCTTTGTATTTCACCTTTGCCCATAACTTTTAGACTACTATTATTAAGCTATCATTAAATGGATGATAAGGGATTCATCATACTAATTCACGTTACATTGACAATAAGAGATGAGGAGAAAAACCCTAATCATGTGTAACTAAACTTCCTTCTCGGATCAAAGATTTGAAGCTTTCTAATTAATTGATTGTGAGACTTTTCTCAATCTTTATTTAATTACTTGAATTGTTTATTCCTTGTGTTAATTTTATGATTGTTCTTTGTTTAATCTTTTTGGCCAATTGATTATTTCAATCTTCAATTTATTGCAATTCTTTGTGTTTGAATCCGTAATTGTTCAATTCACTAGATAAAGTTGCAACCTTTAGACCTAATTATTTATATGCGTTTCATCGTAATTGGGTAAAAGGGAGGGATAAACATATAATTCGAACCAATACCGCATGTGTTAAAGGTCGTTATTTCTATTGAATTGTTCATATCGTTCATGCTGTTATTGAATTAAATCTAGACGCGTGGATTAGGTTGTTCAATAATTAGGTTGCTTAGTATCGTGTTTTGACCTAAGTATTATTATCTACGGAACAATTGGAACTTTCAGTTTCACAATAGAATACTCAAGGATTAAATAAAGGTTAATAGTCGATGATCAATTGTTTAACTAGTTAGTGTATTTTCTTTGAGTCGAGTTTCTTAATCATCTGAATTCATCATTATTAGTTATTTTATTTTATTTATTTTAGTTGTTAGACAAATCACTCATAAAATCCCCCATTATTTTTGTTACATTTATTTATATTAATTACACATTAATTTACCTCGCCTTCCCTGTGGATTCGACATCCGACTTACCTCTACTATATTGTTAAAGGTAATAGGACTTAATTATTTATCTTTGGGAGCATACGAACTAAGCTCACCAGTTTGTTAGTGGAGAAGATTGTAACGTACGAACAAGATCCGTTTTAATTAATTTCATTTATGAACAATCCCGTCTATTCCATAATCTCACATTTACGATTCCATTATTTCTGCTTTGGTTCACATATTTTATTAATAAGTACATTTTTGTACGTCTACATTACTAAGATACTATTCGTTTTGTTTTAATTTTCGTTTAATTCAGTCTTATATGTTAGTAATATACTAGTATAGATCCCGTGCAATAATGCACAGTAATTGTAAGTTTTACTTTTAGTGCACTGTTTATAAATACTACTCCGTATTATGTATCTAATTGATAATCTATTAATTTTTCATATTTTAATCGAGATAATTGAGTAATTTTTGTTACAAAACTAATTATATTTTTCCTAAATTTTTCCATGATAGTTAAATAAAAAGGTTTTTTATATCACGAAACCAATACTCGCAAAATACGGAGTATATAACTTTACTCCATAATATTTTAATCTGTAGTTTAAAAAATATTTTATTATATTAAAATAAATGTATTTTCTATATAATTTTAAATAAAAATTTCAAAGTATTTTATATACTTTTTGGGTCCCACACTTTTTTCTAGACCTGACAAACAGATCGGGTCGTGTCGTGTTCGTGTTCGTGTCATTGATAAACGGGTCACGAACCCCTCAACCCAGACCCGACCCATTTAAGTTTCGTGTCGTGTTCGTGTTGACCCACTGTAGACACCCACATTTGACCGCCAGGTGTCTATAGCAGTTTCCGACAAACACCCGATGATGATAGGACGCAAACATGCTTTAACATACTCGGAAATGGGCTCGAAATCATGGGCATTTGGCTTGGGCTTTTTACGGGGTACAAATCCCATAAAACAGACCTCAAATTTAGGCCCAGTGGGTCGTTTCGAGTCAAATAAGACTAATTTGGGTCGACCGACACCAGGGACAAACCCGTCTTTTTACGACCGAGTCGAAACCCGGTCGGAGATATTTTTTCGAGACACACGAACCAGCCGTGATACCTCACGAGTCCGGCCTGGACTCGAATACTACAAAAATCAGCTACGACAAATATTAAACAATTTCGTTAAAGGTAGAATTCGATCTCAAATAGGAATTCTATCCGAACACCAAATCAAACACTCGACCGAGCGTAGGACACTCGGCCGAGCAGCCTGTTTTCAGCCGGGTTCGTTGCTTCTCCGCCAAGCAAGTGGAATTCTCGTTCCTCTCAGCTTCTTACATTTCTTATCCTAAGCGGTAGTTCTAACTCAAACACTTCTCCTAGCCAAGGTCGGGAATTTTCCTATAAATAGGCCCCTTGCACAACACATTTAACACACATCAATCATATATCATACAACAACTTCACATCAACTTTCTTGTTCATACACAACGACATTCATACACACCTACAATATCAACTTTTCACACATAGACATATATCTCTTACACTTAGCATCGAGAAACCGATAGTACATCCGAGACCCGAAGGAACCGGCCCTTAGACCCGATACCCTTTACACGTCCAAACCACCATAACTCACCGACATTAACTCGACGCTCCCGTGCCTTAGCCACATTCCGACGAGCCCCGATCCGAGTAAACAAAGCATGTAGGTTGAGGGTGTAAAATCAAACCCGACTTCTCCTTTCTCTCTTCTTCTCCTTCTCGTCTTTTTCTCGTCTTTTCTTTTTTTTTTCATCGTCGGTCAATTTTTGTTTTACGGGTCTTTCGTCGCATTTTTCTTATTTATCGATACTACAAAATTATTTTCATATATAACGTTCTTAAATTACGATACCGGTTCATTAATCGAATATCGTATCCAACAAGAACTAAATTAAATCTCGTTGATGCAAAAAATCGTTACATACTTTTTTAAAACCAAATATGACGATTTTAACGCGGAGAGAATTAACATTCTTTTCTTTTCGTTCAATTTCTTTTCAAAACGATTTTATAAAAACTTTTTTTCTAAAAATCATTCCGAATATTTGATATCGATTTCATAATCGAATATCGGATACGACGAGTATCGAAAGTATAAATCGAGTATAAGTTAATTCATATTTGTACGCGATTTATCGAAATTAACGATTTTCGAAAATAAACGAGCCGAGACAGCAGCCCACGCGAGTCGCGCCCCTCCCAGGCGACTCGCGCGGGAGCCTGGAAACCGCGGCCCCTTTTCTTCGTTTTCTCTACTTTTTTTAAGCATCGTTTTTCTAATTCTACAAAACGATTTTTCAAAACCTTTTCCTTTCATCTTTTCCAAAATTATTCCGAATATTTGATATCGATTTTATAATCGAATATCGAATATAACGAATATCGAAAATATTGAATCGAGTACAAATTATGCGATATTTGTACGCAATTTAATAAAATCATCGATTTTCAAAAAATCGACTTCGAAACAGGCCGGGGCGCGAGTCGCGCGCACCCCGGGCGAGTCACGCGGCCGGCTGAAACGCGACGCGGTTTTTCTGTTTTTTTATTATTTTTTCGAACATCGTTTTTTAGACAGAACAACGTTTTTTAGTAATATTTCAGATCTCGACTTTATTTCTTGACCTCGGTCAACACGTGTTAATCCATCACGTGAATTAAACTTTTCAAAATTATGCATATTATCGTATTTATTTTTATTATTTAATCGTTACTAACACGTTTGTTCATCGTTTTAGCGATTTCTTTTTTTATCTTTTGTTTTATTAGACTAAAACGAACCTCACATGCTAAAATACAACTTTGACGTTAGATTTTAGATGCATTAAATCGACTTAGCAACCCATTTAATTACGAAATTACTTTTTCCTAACGAGTCTTTACTCAATCCTAACGAATTTTTCTAAAGTTTTCCTATTATACCCCTGTATTGACTTTCTTTTAGATTGAGATTTAATTACGCTTCTTTCGTTTTATTCCATCGATTTAAATAATTGATCGCTTCCAAATTCGATTATGTGTTTTAATTCAATTACTAATGAGCTTAATCCATTATTTATTTACCAAAAGGAAAAACATTAAAATAATAATAATAATAATAACAACAAAATAAATAAATAAACAAAAAAAAATAAAGGAAAACATTAAATAACAAAAAAAAGGAAATAAAAAAAAATTTAAAAAAAAAAATGAAACACCCGATGACCTGATGCTCCCTCCCTCCCCTGAGGTCCTGACCCCACCCATGGCCCACCCCCAACCACCCCCACCCGCCCAGATCCGACCTGACCCCAGCCATCCGCCGCCCCACCGCCTAACCTAGACCGACCCCGACGGCCGACTCAGCCCCTGCCGCCCTGACGCCCTAACCGGCGACCCCAGACATTGCCGCCCCTACCGCTGGCCCCAACCCCGGCCGAACCGACTCCCGCTGGCCCCAGCTCCGGTCGAACCGACCCCGACCACCGACTTCAGCCATTGACTGTGAATGATTCCGATGTTTGTGGTGGTTTATGGGTGGTTGAACTTTGAGGTTTATTTAGAGAGAGAAATTTTTTTTGATGGGACTTATGGGAGGGATGAAATGACAGGGGTAAAGCGGTAAAATGTTGTTAGGATTGAGTAAAGACTCGTTAGGGAAAAGCACGACCCTTTAATTATTCACATGCTTAGGAAAAATAATGTTTGCATATCATTTCATCGTTCAACTAACGCGCGTATTAAAACATCAAACGATATCTTAGTAGAGGCCGCTATGTGCGGGCGGGGTTGGGTGTCCTTTGTGGGCTTCCCAACACGTACTCTCACCCCTTACTCAAAACCTCGGTTTCCGGATGTCCGAAACCATTGGCAACGAGAGTCATTCAATACACGATATCCGATAATGTCGGTATCGGTATCAAATGCAAAGGGACGAACCCGATAAACTCTGACATCGAAAATGAGCCGTATTTTGTAAACGGCCCACTACGACATAGAGTGGGTTCGAATGGGCCCGAACTCCCACAAAGTTCGGTGGCGACTCCAACTTCAATTTAAATTTCAATTCGATCCATTCTCATTTGAAGATTTATTCGCCTCCTCAAACCCGCGCGTGGCCGCGTCGGGGTGGACCTATGTCATGTCCACACCCACTTACGTAAATGAGTCATCAACCCTCAACCCAAACCCATTTATTTCGTGTCGGGTTCGTGTCGTGTTTTCGTGTCATGTCCATATTTTGAAAGTATTAACATATTTATGTTAAAAATGATTAAAAATATTTAGACTAATTTAATAAACATTCGTGTCAGTTTCGTGTTTTGGGACCTCAACCAAACCCGACCCAATCAAATCTCGTGTCGTGTTCGTGTCGACTCACTTACATAATTGGGTCATCAACCCTCTACCCAAACCCGTTTATTTCGTGTCGTGTTTTCGTGTCATGTCAATTTCTGCCGGCTCTACTTTTTTCCATTGTAAATAAGTGTACAAGCACGCACTTGACTTTATAATTTGTGAGACTTACATTTTGTTACAGAAGAAAATTATGTATCATAAATATCTTTTTTTAATAGTCTCTTACCTAGTTTTTTTTATTAAAGTATTTTTGGTCTAATTCTCCAAAATTATTTAAGTTGCTTTCAATTTAGATTTTATGATTATATGAAGTTAATTAATGATTCACTTGTTTCCACATTGAGATAAAGAGTGTTTTGGAGGGAAACAAATTCGCAAGAGCTTGACACCTCACCATATTCCTAGCCATCTCTATTCTCTCAGTAGAGGAGGGATGAGAGGTGGAAAGAAAAAATAAGAGAGAGATTATATTAATTAAATGAGAAAAAATGGAGTGAAAAAGTAGGAGAGAGAAATATTATATTAATTATTTAGGAGTGAAAAACTTTCCATAAACGAAAAGAGTGAAGAAAATCAAACTCAACCCAATAAAGAAATAGAGAAGAAAATAGACAATTAGAGGGAATAATATACTAAGGAGCTTAATATTAATGCACCTCATGTATTAACATAGTCCAATTAACGACTAAATTGCACTTCAAATGATATCACAATTTCCTTCTAACGGATAAAAGTGTACAATCCCGTGACGTGACATGGGTATCACACATTCACACTAGTACAACCACTAAATTATACTCCGGTATATTGGATATCGAGATATTCTATCAACCACCGAGCTTCCAAAAGTGTGATGTTTTTGGATCCTGAAAATATTTGGTTAGAATGACAAGTCCTCTGTTCTTCAAATCCGAGTGAGGATGCCATGAAGAAATGAGGAGAAGTTGGAGGAGGTAGGACAATGGCATCACCATTTAGCGCAGAAACCACAGTTGTCATACTGGGTCTTCTAGCTGCGTCTTCTTGGATGCACAAAAGCCCTATGTGGATGCATTTTGCTGCCTCTTCCTGTGACACATTATTATTGCTCCCCATTCTTTCGTCTATAAGTTCGGTTGCAAGCTCCTCATTCCAAAGCCTCCATGCCTGCGACAAATTATCCCAACTTATTATTACCATACTGTAAATAATGTGTTAGTAAGCCTCGTTGAAAATGGAAACCCCTTGATTGTACATTAATGAGAAACCCCACAAAAAAGTTCGTAAGTTACCCTGTCTAGCAATGATTCCTTGTCATTTTCTGTCCTGGCAAACTTGTTCCTCTCACCAGTTACTATTTCCAAAATTATAATCCCAAAACTGTACACATCGGATTTGACCGAGTAATGGCCTGCAATCACATATTCTGGAGCCATATATCCGCTGCAATGATTCTCAACTCTGTTAGTTCGTTCATTAAAGATCTGATAATAGGGCAAGGAAAGTCACAGCTCACAAGTTGAACTACTCACAATGTTCCAGCAATTTTATTGGTGTTTCCCTGAGTTTCATCAGCACCAAAAAGCCGTGCCATTCCAAAATCTGAAATTTTCGGGTCCATATTGTTATCTAACAGGACATTACTAGCTTTAAGGTCCCGGTGAATGATATTGAGTCGAGAATCTTCATGGAGATAAATAAGTCCTCTCACAATCCCACATATGATCTTGAATCGTGTATTCCAATTCAAACATGGACTTTTAACAGGATCTGCTGACAAACATTAGTTAGAGGCAAAGGGGGGAGAGGCCCGGAAGTATTTTAGCTAAAATTTTAAGATGAATACAAATAAGTTCATAAATAAACGTACCGAATAGAAGCTTATCAAGGCTTAAATTGGAACAGTACTCATAAATAAGTAGCTTCTCCTTCTTTTCAAGGCAGAACCCAAGAAGTTTCACTAAATTTCTGTGTTGAAGCTTTGCAACAATCTGAACCTCGGTCTTGAACTCCTCAGCTCCTTGTCTTGAGCTTCTGGACAGCCTTTTCACCGCTATTTCTTGTCCAGTTTGGAGTTCCCCCTGTCAATTTTATGAGCAACATTCGATGAATTGCAGATAACTGGGTATCCAAACAGGAAGAGAAGTCAAATTACATATGAAAACTGCGTCCTAAATGGCATCAATTATGTGCCACTTCGCGTCTTCAGTATACGTTAAGCGTAGAGAGTATAGTGAGATACTTTGCTTTATTCCATCAGTTTTAGGAACATTATGCACTTGACAGTCTCCATGACAACTATTACCTTGAAAACTTGACCAAAGCCACCTTCTCCAAGCTTTTGATCATTTGAGAAATTGTTGGTAGCGGTTCTTATCATGCCAAAGTCAAACTTCAGGTTCTCAATGGATTCAATATCGTTACAATCTGCAAAATGGAAATCACACAAGTTTGGACATCTTGTTTGCATCGATTAAATGTTTTTTACAGCATGCTTGAGTTCTGTCCGTATTCTGTATGAATGCATCTCAGTCAAGCTAAAGATTAAGATCATTAAACTCACCATTATCCAATTTTTTAATCGCACTGCTGCATAAAAATTTCATAATCCCGACAGTAATCACTGTTATCACCACCGCTGCAGCTAAGAAGCCAATAAGCACCCGTCCACCAGTTCCTATATCATATAGTTTTAAGATGTGTTATCAGTAGTGCCTCAACATAAATATTTCAAGTCCTAAGAGACAAAAAATTTGTGTACCTCTGAAAAATGGACTTGGGGAAGGTTTGGAAAAATCAAGCAAGGCATCGCCATAGAAAGGAAATGTGTCATATCTTATATTACAGTTGAGGCACATCAGAGTACAACCGGCCCTCTGATTGCAATGGTCTGATATATTACCAATGGTTGCCTGAAGACAATTTTTGCAATCATTCAATGTTATATCAGGTGAGCATTCAAGAAGTGTGTAAATAGTATTCAAACTCGTCAAGTTATCATCAAATGTTCCTTCTAGAGTCGCAATCATTTTATCAGTGGAGCCATTTGTTGCTTGGCTTGCTCCTTTGTGGAGAGTATTAAGCAAAACTTGATTAAAACCCATCATATTACGAGTGACATCCCAAATGCTCAAAGAATTCTGTCTATTCCACATGGATATCATAGGAGATTCATGCATGGTGCCAAGAAATGGATTGTCTGAGTACCTAACCATACACTTATCAGAATACCATAATACTGCGGCTTTATGACTCAGGCACTGAATTTTCATGGCATCTGTGGCCGGGGAGACGCACTGCTGGCATACAGCATTAGTAACATCAAGCCGACAAAAGTATATGCCATAGATCTTGTCGCTTCCGGAGCCAACAGTTGTGTTATAGAAGCGACTCTTGGTGCTTGAGTTTGAAGCCAGGTAAGAGAGGGTAGCATTGATATTTTCCTGGTAGACACTATTTATAGCAACTACTGGGTCTGTGTCATTGCAAAGAGCATAGACATATGGTTGGGGCATTTCCGAGTTATCGGCAATTATGGGATAAAGATAAATCAATATGATAAGAAGCAAAACCAAAGAAAGCCTTGGTGTAGTAGAACAATGGGTTACCATGTCTATACAATGTGTGATTTCAAATGATGGGAAGTGTCAAAGGGGTCGGTAGGTGAGGGGGTTTTATTTAGAGATTGTTTGAACTCTAAACTGCAAAAGGTTATTCATAAAGTCAATCTAAACTTGCTTTGCTGTAGGTTATTCAGAGCACATTTTGTGTCCAACAAAAGGAAGGTTCGCCATGATTATTTTTTACTAATGACTAAAAAACAAAACAAAACAAGAGAAGATAACTAAGGTGAATTGTTCATACAACCTTAACAATCGAGTTTTTTCACAACTCCCGTTTTGCTACGTCTTATTTTTCAAATTCCCGCCTTTTATAATTTCTTATTTCAAAAATTCGCAACTTCTACCAAAACTCGGGATTTGCAAAATGGAATACCTTCGCTTTCCGAAAACAAAGTTTTAATAGAAGGCGCTAATAAAGAAAGTATTCATGACCGACGGTACCCGAAAAAGTGACTTATATCTTTACAATAAAAAAAGTACTCCGTAGTAGTTACAAATAATGGAGATGATGAGAAAATAAAAAACTATAAAAGACGGGACTTTTGAAAAGAGGGTGTCTAACAGATTTAGTTTATGGAATACTAATCGTGCAAGAGATGAAGAATTTGCTTGAAATGCTT
Source organism: Agrostemma githago (assembly GCA_958450325.1). Taxonomy (NCBI): domain Eukaryota; kingdom Viridiplantae; phylum Streptophyta; class Magnoliopsida; order Caryophyllales; family Caryophyllaceae; genus Agrostemma; species Agrostemma githago. The sequence goes on along the minus strand of OY288247.1, from coordinate 70,011,451 downwards.
CTACTACAGTAGTCGTTATGTAAACCGCAATACTAAGTGGGAAAGACAAGATGTGACAATGACATTACTCTTGGAAAATTCAGCAAGAAGTGATGCACTCATGTTAGTCATGTATAGTAAAAGTCCAAGTCAAACTTCACAATCTATTTGAAGTTGAATTTGTCAATGTGTATATCATGAAAAAAAAAGTTATGTATATCATGAATTGTCTAATTAGAAGGCTGAATGAGCTAGTATACATCAAAGCACGCACATTGTTTTTCAGAAGCATCCAGTTTCGGCAGCAAATTGAGCATGGGAGTGTATTATGAGCAACTGGTGCAGGATTAGTTTTTCGACCTAATGATCATGAGATTGAACTACACGGTGTCCTAATGCTAATGACTTACTGGTTGGTTTTATTCGGAGGAGGATTAGTTTCAAATCAACGACATTATTGTGGAGCGAACTCGATGGTACCGTACAAGATCATGAACCAAGCTCAAACTCAAACTCAAACTCAAACTCTCGGATATTCGTTTCATTTTACCACCAATCTTTAATATGGAGTACTACATTAAATCCGCAGAAAAGCTCCCCAAATATCATTGATGTCATTGAGATAATTTGTTTCTAAATCTACTCTATTTTCGACATTCTAGTAACTTCCTTACGTACCTTTCTATTCTTAAAAAGATTTCAATGAGTGATGATCATCTGCAATTTACCTGAAAATAGTTAGAATCGACGTTCTCCTGCCTCAATCACATAAAAACCGTCAAACGTGAATGGGTTGTGAGATTAGATTATCCTGCACATTACACAGTTAACAATTTCAGCATAACTGATGTTTAGAAGGAAGTTAGAACTTGAGTGAAGATGAAGGTTGATTCCTACTTTGATCCACCTATAACTAAAAGCAGAGACATTACCTCAGTAAACCCTGGTCTCCCAACCAACACAATTTGATTCAGGCATTTCATCGAACACCAGGTGCGCAGACCAAACATGTCGGTCTCATGCAACACAGAAAGAGATAAAGGAGCTTTTATCTGTGATACTGGAATATACTCCATCTTATATGATTCAACATCAACGGCCTTCATAGAGTGTCGACGGCTAATAAGCGCTGAATCGTAAAGTCTGCAACATCACATTGTTTTTTAGTGAAATTAACAGATATGATGTATGATGGTATGAAGGAGGTCATTACTATTACTCATAACTAACCTTAACTGACTTATACGGAGTAACAAACTCTAACAAACTAGAGTTGTTTACTTTAACTACCATGATTCCTCAAGTTGGCGGGTATGAAATAGCCACAACTTTGACTACAATATTTGAGATTGAGGTCGTGTGAATGTAAAAAAGTTTGTTGGTTGCTCTTTAGTCGGGAGGTGACACAGGGACGTTGATTGTCACGTTCATGTATTTTTCCGATCCAACCAAAGACTGGACCAAATTAAACTCGATTTTAACTTCATATTTTATTTAAAATATGGTTATCAATCACCCAAACATTTGTTCTCGGAACAATGAGCAGTCCAAGATAAATATTAGAATATACTCGGGCTTGGTATCAACGTTTCGCCTCATTTGTCCAGTCCATCGATTTCAGTCAAAGTCGTGTCGATCACTCACTCTTTATCCTCCGCGCCTCCGGCCACACCGCTTATATTCTTCTCTATGTTGATGATATTATTCTCGCCTCCTCCTCCGACCACCTCCGTGACAGTATTATCCAGCATTTTAAATCTGAATTCTCTATGACTGACCTCGGTCCCCTCAGCTATTTTTTAGGTATCTCCGTTGACCGTCGCAAAGAGGGTCTTTTCTTATCCCAATCTAAGTATGCTGAAGAAATTTTGGCCCGTGCCAATATGACATCGTGTAAGCCATCCCAAACACCAGTTGTCTCAGAGGCCAAACTCAGTTCTGCCACCGGCCCTCCCATCTCCGATCCAACTCTCTATCGCAGTCTTGCCGGTGCCCTACAATATCTCACCTTCACGCGTCCAGACATCTCTTATGCGGTTCAACAAATATGCCTCTTCATGCACGACCCACGCGAGCCCCATTTGGCAGCTCTCAAGCGCATATTACGATATATCCGCGACACTACTTCTTACGGCCTCACCATCCGTCCCTCATCCACACACTCTCTCATTGCCTATTCCGACGCTGATTGGGGAGGATGTCCCGACACTCGCCGCTCCACCTCCGGATACTGTGTTTACCTAGGCGACAATATTGTCTCATGGTCATCAAAACGTCAACCCACCTTGTCTCGCTCTAGTACAGAAGCTGAATATCGTGGTGTTGCTAACACTGTAGCCGAGACTTGTTGGCTTCGTAACTTGCGCCTCGAACTTCATTGCCCTCAATCCAAAGCCACCATCGTCTACTGCGACAATGTCAGTGCCATTTACCTCGCCGGTAATCCGGTCAACCACCAACGAACCAAACACATTGAAATGGACATCCACTTTGTTCGTGAAAAGGTTGCCCTAGGTCAGCTACGTGTCTTGCATGTCTCATCTCGTTATCAATATGCTGACATCTTCACCAAAGGCCTCCCTAAGGCCCTGTTCGATGATTTTCGCTCCAGTCTCAACATCCAGTCACCTCCCGTTTCGCCTGAGGGGGCGTATTAGAATATATTCATTGTATTACCATTTTCCCATGTATTCTTCCCTTATTCTTTATACTATATTTACTGTCTTACTAGTTCCTAAGTATCTAGGAGTAGGAGTAGTCTCATTAGCCTTGTATATAAATAGTTGTACCTATTGATTAGTGTAGACACCCGCATTTTGCCTGCTAGTGTCTATAGCAGTTCCCGACAAACACCCGATGATGATCGGACGCAAACGTGACTTAGTATACTCGGATTTGGACCCGAAATCAATAATATCTGACATGGACTTTTAGCGGAGTCATAATCTCACAAAACAGACATCAAATTCAGGCCCAGTCGGTCGTTCCGAGCAAAATAAGACTAATTCGGCCAAAACCGACACCAAAAAATAAATCCCGTCTTTTGGCGACCGGGTCAAAACCCGGTCAAAGACGAACCCGTCACAAAATCAGCCCAAGTACATCTTCTAGAAGATGGCGCCCAACCACATTTTCAAAAAAGATCACACAATCAAACCAAGTCAACCTTTCCTCTTTTATCTCGGATCACCTGATCCACTCGGTCGAGTGGATTGACCCACTCGGTCGAGTGGAGCGTCAAAAACCGGATCAGGCCCATTTTCTAGGGCACTCGACCGAGTGCACTAGGGCCACTCGATCGAGTGACCCTAGGTCGTGGGGTAAAGCTCTATAAATACCCCATGACCTTCACTCAAAAAAAAAAAAAAAAAAAAACTTTGGACACATCCATCTTACCCTACATTTATCTCACATTTTCAGTCACACTCTTCACCCTACAACCCTAAGCAATCACATACAAAAACCGAGTCCCTTGTCCCTCGATAAACCGACAACACACACACACACACACCATAACTTACATACATCCTCGATACTCTATAGTCCCGTCACTATTCGCGAGTCCATTTCCGAGGTTCCTACTAAGCATGTATGTTGAGGGTGTCCTAAACCCCATTTCTATCTTTTCTACTTTTGTTTATGTTTATGTATCACTAATATTATACTTATATTAATATCGTAATCCTAACACTCTAACTCTAACATCCTAACTTTTACATTTTCGTTACTAACATTACTATACCGCGTATGTATATAATTAGTATCAAATTTCGGTTTCGGATACGTTTGACTATAATTGTCGCCTAAAATCCGTCTAATCCTTTTACGAGCAACGACGGAGGTGGAGCCCTTTCGAGGAGCCCCGCCCCAATGTACTCAAGGGCGTGACGTGATCGCGACTAATCATAGTTGAACGTATTCGATCCCATTTTAATTAGTGCGGAACCCGTTGACACGAAAACCGGCATTACATAACCCGAAAGGGTTAGTTTCGATGTCGTGACGTAGAGGGAAGCATTCCGTTACTAATTCAAGTTTTCTAACGTAAACGTTTTCATAAAATCCCGACAACGGTATTATAATCGTACATGTACACGATTATAGTACCGGAGGTCGAGTTAAATTCAAGTCGTACGATATTTGTATTTAACTCGACCGACCGTCGTTTTCAACCCCAAAAAACGAGACGAGTTGACATTCGTACAGGAACTACTCGACCGAGTGCATAGGCCACTCGATCGAGTAGCATCCACCAGGCTGGACAGACCCTTTTTCGAGGGGCTACTCGACCGAGTGCTTAGGCCACTCGATCGAGTAGCGTCCATAACACTGGGCAGAAACTTTTTTGAGGACGCACTCGACCGAGTCAGGCCATGACTCGACCGAGTGGGTCCTGTAACCCAGAAAACCGAGGGCCTTGACACACACTTTCAAGCCTCGCCTTTTTATCGACATTAGTCATCACGTGTAAAGACTATCACGTGACTATTCCATTTTCAAAACCATGCACATCACGACACCCTAACGACTTTGATCGATTTTTTTCGACGTGATAAGTCGGGACAAGGCATCGAGGCATAGGATCGGGCTAGCATCACGCCTAGGCCCTATGTCTCCGTCCTTCGTTTGATGTACAACATAATGTATATTTAAGCGAGGTTAGTCCACTTACACATTTCGCGGTCAAGCTTACATACGGGTCCGTCCCTAACTTTTATTTATTTATTATACCATTTCCATATCGTTTATATAATTTTCGTATTGGCCGGGTTGTATTTCCGCCCGTGTAGCTTGTACGTTATTTACGTTTGAGTTTCATTTATTTACTTGCTTATCGCTTTATAAATGAACCTCGCATGCTAAATCATTTCGACTATAATCAAGATGCATTAAATGACGTAGTTAACCAATAACTCATACGCTTAGCCCGAAAACGCTGTTTGCATATCATTTAATCGTTTTACTAGCGCGCTCACACGAACACGAACGATGTCTTAGTAGAGGCCGCCATGTGCGGGCGGGATTGGGTGTCCTTAGTGGGCTTCCCAACACGTACCCTCACCCCTTACTCAAAACCTTTGGTTTCCGGATGTCCGAAACCCTTGGCGCACGAGAGTCATTCTATATACGAAAGCCGGTTTATACGGTATCGGTATTGCAATGCAAAGGGACGAGCCCAATGAACTCTGAAATCGAAGTGGGCCTACTTTGTGTATAGCCCATGACGACATAGAGTGGGCTCGTATGGTTCCGAATAACCACAAAATTCGGTGGTGACTCCATTTTGACTTAAATTTCGAACCCGAGAACAATCTCACCACGAGATTCATTCGCCTACCCAAACCAGCGCGTGGCCGCGTCGGGGTGGACCTACGTCATGTCCACAATTTGGCGACTCTGCTGGGGACACCTGATGTACTACATGGCATCGGGGTTCCTAGGGTGAGACTCGAAGAGAAATCGTTCGAATATTAGTGTGCGCGCATTAGTTTAATGATTCATGCATAACCCAATTTTGCCCGGGCCGGTTACTTGTGACCGACGTCCCACTATATCACGGTGCATTCCTACATGGGTGCGCTAAAGACTTCGATGGCGGAACTCACCGGGGTTTCACGGCAGGTCCTAGTTCCAAATCGGCTAGGAAGTCCGTCCCGTTTCGTGAGAATGCGATCGTTGTTGGTATAGACCCTATTGTGACCGACCGAGACTTAGCGTAAAGCATACATAAGCGTCGTTATAATGCTTGTTTGACTACGTGCTACTTGGTTTCCGTGTCATTTTCAAAAAAAACGTCATTTCAAAAATGCATCTTCCCAAAAAATACCAAATTTTGAAAAACCCGAAATGCTGCCCGTTTCGGGACCCGTCTTTTCAAAATATCCAATTTTCAAAACTCGGAATGCCGCCGAAATTTAGGATCAAATGATTTGACTCAAAACGTCCTTTTTCTCTAGTCGGCATGCTGCCCGTTTTAATTCGTGAATTTCCAACACCATCTCGATTTTCTGAATTTTCAAAATTCTAATCTTGGTTTTCGAAATTCCGTCTTTAGTTTCCAAACTCTCGGAAATCCACTCATTTTATATTCAAATTCAAACATCCAACTTTCCTAGTAAACCTTCCTTATTATAGGACCTACCGTCTAGCCGTGTGTCGGGTCTTTGCATAGTATGTCGAAGGTCTATAGCGTCGAAACTCCGCTGATCCTATATCGCGAGTTTCCCTCCTTTCCCGAGTCCGCCTTATCAGTCAAGGCACGACCGACCCGCGTAGGGCATACCCCTACAAAGGAAAGTCCGTCCATACACTCGAGTCAAAAGTCTGGGGAAAAGTCTCACGTGGACCTTCCTTCGAACGGGATTAGGCCCACAAAGCCAAAATCCTAAGGAAGTTATACCACCCATCGAGTCATCCGTCTAGATGTCCTTCTCGAGTCTTTAGTCTTCTTTCCTAGTGTCGCTCGGGATATACTTTTCCCTTCCTTTTCCACAGACCTGGGTTCAGTTTCTGATTACGCGGTGTTCTTACAGACAGGCCACCGGCAACCAGACACGCTCGAAGGATGGCTACTTTGAACAGCCTACAAACCGCTTTGGACGCCATGGTCGCGAAGCAGACCGATATCGAAGCCCAACTGACCGAAATGAGGGCTGGCCAAGTGGCCATTGTTGCTCGCCTAGCTACGGTGGAGCAAGGGACTCCTAATGTCGAGACTACTGGGCCCATAACTGAACTGGTCAGCGCAGTGCGCCGGTTAGAAGAACAAGTCCATTTGACTGGGAGTAACAATATCCACCGGGAGAATAGCCGAGAATACTTCACGGTGAGTGACAAACTGCCCGCAAACCTGAACCTCACAGGTTTGCCCATGTTCGAGGGAACTGAAGACCCGTTACTACATGTACGGGCCTTCAAGGAATTCATGGCCATCAAGAGAGTGGATTCATCCATGTTCAAGAATCTCTTCGCTGCATCCCTTGAGAAGCCCCCACGGGCCTGGTACTATAGGCTAGACCCGAAAAAATACCCTACATGGGATGATGTGGCTACCGAGTTCGCTCGGAACTATGCTGACAATACCGAGATCCAAACCACGATGCGATCTCTGGAGGTCATGGCCCAAGAGCCAAAGGAAGGTTTCACTAAGTACCTTCAACGCTGGAGGGCCGAGAGCGTGAAATTGGTCGATAAGCCCAATGAGAAGACTCTGGTGGAGGCTTTTGTCAAGAACCTCCTCCCCTCCTACCGGGTTCACCTCCGGTACGCAGTCATACCCAATTTCACCACCCTTACTGAAATGCGTATGAGGATCGAAGACGACCTGAGACTAGAAAGCCTCACTAAGGCTGCTAGCAAAGGGTACCAAGGGGCCTCTTCCTCCACCACTAAGCCCCAGGCTGCAACCCGCAGCATTTTTGACGCGGTTAATCTACTAGATGTCCCGTCCAAGAAGAACACCCCACCTCGGGTCTTCACTGATATAGGTACTACCTATACTTATGCCTTACAAAGGCTATCCTCCAAAGGCCTAATCCAACCGATAGGCCCAACTCCTGAAGTTTCGGTCGAGCGTCGCTCCAAGAACTACAACGCTCAGGCCTATTGCCAATACCACCGGGGCAATGGGCACGATACCGAAAAGTGTTGGAAGCTGAAGCACCTGATCCAGGACCTGATCGAAAGCGGTAAAATCCCGCTACCCGGAGATAAGTCCAGCAACAAGGAGAACCCTTTCAGCTCCCATGCCATTTTTGCCGGGGAGGTGATCGACTGCTCTCACCTTATCTCCCCCTACATCCCGCAAGTGAACGGGATCTGGTTCGACGACGAGGATGATATCTACCTCGCTAAAGGGGAAACCGTTCCCATCACCCCTGAACAGATTCGAGAGGTCAAAACTCGAGTCCTAGCCAACAACAACCTTGGTCGTCCCTATTTAGCCACAAGCACTAGGGACACCCTTATCCCGACAAACGTCACCGATCCACTCGAGATGGAAGTCGCCCCTGAAGAGCCGACCGCCGAAACGGCCGTCGTGAAGCAATTGAAGAGAACCCAAGTTGACCTCACTATATGGCAACTCCTTGTTAGCTCTCAAGAACATCGAGAAGCACTTACAAAGGCTCTCGATCAAGTCAAGATCGACTCTTTGGCTACCCCCGCTGAAATGGTAGCCACGGTCCTACCCCACCTAAAGGGTAAGGCCAAAATAGGAGGCCCAATGATCACATTTTCCGAAGCCGATCTGCCACCATTCGGGACCTCCCACAACCTGGCCCTTTACATCACGGTGATTTGCCGAGGAAAATACCTCCCGATGACCCTAGTCGATGACGGGTCAGCCGTGAACGTCCTTCCTCTAAGGACCGCCAAAGCCCTCGGCATTACCGAGGCTGACTATATCCCGACTGCTCAAACCATCCAAGCCTTCGATGGGAGCCCAAAGTTGGTAGCTGGGGCCATAAAACTGACCATCATCACGGGCCCGGTAGAAAAGGAGCTTGAATTCCAGGTGATTGATGTCACCTCATCATTCAACTTACTCCTAGGAAGGCCGTGGATTCACGCGGTGAAAGCCGTGTCCTCCACCCTCCACCGTAAGATCAAGATGCCTCTACTCGACGGTATTATTACTTTAGAGGCGACCCCAATGACCGTGGCTAGCTGTAACGCCACGGGCCGCACGGACCTCTGGGGGTTCGACTTTGTGGGGATGATCGAGGAAGAGTACCTTTTTAGGCCTTACTTCACCACGAGCATTGACACGATGCTCCAAAACCTAGGGTACCTTCCGGGGGCTACCTCTCGACCCGACCTTCCAGCTGGGAAGATCATCGAGGTTCTCAAGGACGAGGACTCTCACTTCGGCCTTGGCTACGCCCTTACTCCGGACAACGTTGTCCGAGCAGGAATTGAAAAGGCCTGCAACATCATGAAGGGTATCTACTTGAGCCCTTACAGCCCACAGTTGTCTGACTACTTTGTCACACCCGTATTCGGGGCTGTCCAAGTTGGGCTATACCAACCCAACACTACGCACCTCGGGACCCACTTGGCCCGGGATTGCAACTACATCCCGGATGAGGTGTTCGCCCTCATCCAGTCCGACGGAGCGGACGATGCCGAGCCCGCGCTAGGGCTACTCTTCGGAGAAGACACCGTAGCCCCGACTCCAAAGGAAAACCTGGTCAACCTGATTCTCCGCAGCAACAGGTTTGACCCGACCAAGCTGATCTCGGATGTTGGCTCCGAGACGGGAAAAAGGGCCTGGAGGAAAACTGTCAAGTGGACTGACAGTCAAGGAAGGATCTACAAGCTGGTCGCCGGAGAGGGAGACATGCCTGAGTCTGAGTCCGAGTCTGAGTCGGAGTCTGAGTCAGAGTCTGAGGTCGAGTCTAGAGAAGTCGGTGCTAGAGTCACTCCTGTAACCCCCCTCCCTTCTATCATTCCTGCTGCTAGCACTTCGGGGTCTGTCCCGAGTGCTTTACCAATCCCGCCACTGACCAACGATCAGATGGCTGCTCTCTTTGAGCTGTTTTCTAAATTTTCAATCAATAATAACAACCGTTCTGCTTACGACTTGTCTCTTTTAAATCCTGCTTTCAAAAATGATTTATGCTATGACATTGAGAAATCCGACGAACAGGTACCCTTACCTCCACATCTGATCGAGCAACTAGAGCAAAGGGAATCCCGGAATCCGGTAATCGAAGAGACCGAGTCCATAAACGTGGGAACAGCCTTAGAGCCTCAGATACTTAAGATAGGGTTATCCTTAGATCCCGAGGAGAAACAACAGTTTATAAACCTCCTCCAAGAGTTCAAAGATGTCTTCGCATGGTCCTACAAGGACATGCCGGGGATAGACCGGGAAATAGTCGAGCACCACATACCTATCAAAGATGGGTGCAAACCGGTCAAACAAAAGCTTCGTCGAATGAGGCCCGAGTGGTCTCTCAAAGTAAAAGAAGAAGTCGACAAACAATTCAAAGCCGGCTTCATACAAGTCTCCGAGTATCCGGACTGGGTCGCAAACATCGTGCCGGTTCCTAAAAAGGACGGTAAGGTGCGGGTATGCGTAGATTTTCGGGATCTTAACAAAGCAAGCCCGAAGGATGATTTTCCGTTACCACACATCGATATACTGGTGGATAACACGGCCGATCATGCCCTTCTATCATTCATGGACGGGTATGCCGGATATAATCAAATCAAGATGGCGGAAGAAGACATGAGTAAGACTACCTTCACTACACCTTGGGGTACTTACTGCTACACCGTCATGCCGTTTGGTCTTATTAATGCCGGGGCCACATACCAAAGGACCGCTACCACCTTACTACATGACATGATGCATAAAGAGGTAGAGGTCTATGTAGACGACATGATCGTCAAATCCAAAGAACGGGACGGTCACATCACCGCCCTAAGAAAATTTTCACCCGATTGCGCAAATACAACATGAGGCTAAACCCTCAAAAGTGCAGTTTTGGGGTAACGTCAGGCAAATTACTGGGTCATATCGTTAGCCAACGAGGTATCGAAGTCGACCCAGCTAAAATCAAAGCCATTACCGAGATGCAAGCTCCTCAAACCGAAAAAGAAATAAGGGGATTTCTCGGGAAAGTCCAGTATATTAGTCGATTCATTTCCAAGCTAACCATGGTGTGTGAACCAATTTTCAAGAAACTGAAAATAGGGGAACGGGTACTATGGGATGACAAATGCCAAGCTGCTTTCGACAAAATCAAAGAAATTCTGTCTGCACCGCCGGTTTTGATGCCACCTCAACCCGACTTGCCTCTGTCGTTATACCTAACAACGACCGAGACAGCCATGGGGGCTATGCTGGCTCAGACAGTTGACTCCGAAGAGCGAGCCATCTATTACATCAGTAAAAAGTTTTTAGAGTATGAGTGCAAATACACCATGCTCGAAAAGACGTGCTTGGCTCTAGTCTGGGCCACTAAGAAGCTCCGACATTATATGCTCAGCTATGAGGTCCATGTTCTATCCAGGATGGACCCGATCAAGTACCTCTTCGAAAAACCCATCCTCAACGGCCGGATTTCAAGATGGACTCTAATGTTGGCAGAGTTCGACCTAAAATTTGTACCTTTAAAAGCTATTAAAGGGCGAATAGTGGCTGAATTCCTCGCTGATAGCCCAGTAACCGAGGAAGGACACACCGACACCTGGTCCTTCCCAGACGAAGATATTTTCCATACCGATGCCGAAACATGGGATTTATACTTCGACGGAGCATCTAATTTTCGAGGGTTCGGAGTCGGGATCCTCCTAATTTCACCAAGAGGGGAGCATACTCCCGTCTCCATCAAGCTGGACTTTGACGTCACCAACAATGCAGCAGAATACGAAGCATGCATCTATGGGCTACAAGCCGCCGCCAACCTAGGGATCACAAATCTCCGGGTACATGGCGACTCATCCTTGGTCATTAACCAAGCACTTCAAAAATGGAAGACTCGGAATGCTAATCTCGCGGCCTACCAGGCACGAGTAAGGGATCTCGAGAAACAATTCCAAAAGGTAGAATACATATACCTGCCTCGGGAAGAGAATCAGTTTGCAGATGCACTCTCAAAATTAGCATCTTTACTGAACATTCCCGACCATGTGACCAGTATGCCAATTTGCGTCGAAAGACGGTCCGAGCCGGCGTACGTCTATGACATTGAAGACATCGAGATAACCGATCCCGAACCATGGTACCAAGCCGTGTTAACATACCTGACCAACGGAGAGTATCCTCCCGGGACGGAAAGCCGAGCCAAAAAAGCCTTACGGAGGCTAGCCACCCAGTTCATCCGTACTGATGACGGACAACTGTACAAAAAGACGGCACAGGGGGCTCTTCTCCTTGTGTTGACAAATATAAAGCCGAGAAAGTAATGGCCGAAGTACATGATGGTGAAAACGGCCCACACATGAATGCTCACATGTTGGTCCGAAAAATCATGAGGCTCGGGTATTACTGGAACACCATGGAGGCCGACTGCCAGTTATATGTCAAACATTGTCATAACTGTCAAATCTTTGGCAATGTGCAACATATGCCGCCATCCCTGCTCTATACCATGACGTCACCTTGGCCATTCTCGACATGGGGTATCGACATAATCGGGAAAGTAAATCCCTCCGGTACTGGTGGACATGGTTTCATTTTGGTGGCTATCGACTATTTCACCAAATGGGTCGAAGCTGAATCATATCGCATCCTCAATGCTAAGCATGTCGCCAAATTTATCCAAAACAAGATAATATGCCGGTATGGAATCCCGCATGAATTTATCAGTGATCATGGAACTCATTTCCAAGCTGAGACCGCGGCCCTACTGGCTAAATACAAAATTCAAAGGCACACGTCCTCGCCATACCGTCCCCAAACAAACGGAGCGGTAGAGGCGGCCAATAAAACGATTATCACCGTACTCAAAAAGATGGCTGATAATTATCGGGACTGGCCCGACAAGATACCTTTTGCCCTATGGGGGTACCGGACGTCAATTCGCACCGCAACCGGAGCGACACCATACTACCTAACCTATGGGATGGAAGCAGTCCAACCAGTCGAGCTAGAGGTACCGTCCCTCAGAATTCTGCTAGAAAGTCAAGTACCCGAAGCTGACTGGGTTCGAGCGCGGTACGATTCGTTGGTTCTACTAGACGAACGACGGTCCCGCGCTCTCAACAATATCCAGATATACCAGAAACGAATCCAACGGGCCTTCAACAAGCGAGTAAGGCCCAGGAACATTAAAGAAGGGGACTTAGTCCTTAAGTCTGTTCGAGCCTTGCTACCAGTTGATCCAAGGGGAAAATTCAAACCCAACTGGGCTGGGCCATATCTGGTGAAGAAAATCCTATCGGGCGGAGCAGTAATGCTGACGGACCTGGACGGGAATGAATTTGTCAACCCAACCAACCTGGACCAGCTGAAGCGTTACTACCCTTAGCCATTTCTCAATGTCATTAGCAACTTTTATCAAAATCATTTATTTTACAAAAAGCAAGTCAATGAGCTAGAATTATTTATTCTACTGTCGCAAAACATCTTGAACCAATAGTCTTGGTGTAATTCGAGATTGCAATTTCCTAAGCCTGAACTACGTTTGGTTTGATTCTGCTAACTGCGGATACGTAGGCAGTCCCTCAAAAGGGCACAACCAATGCAATCGAGAAAAGACAGGAACGGTTTTAATAAAAAAAAAACTTCCTTTTATTAATTATCACAAAAAAAAAAATCCCAAAAAGCTTGGGAAAATTACAAGTGCAGGAATTCAAAAAAAAAAAACTACAAAAAAAAAACACACGACAAAATAATAATAATATTTAAATAATAAAACTAAGGACTCGGTATTTAGGGCATCTTGCCCTTCCCTTTGTCCTTGGCCTCCTTGGCCGTCCATTGACGACGACGCGGAGGAGAGCGTTCCCGAATCACCACAGGAACCTCTTTGGCCCGGACTCGCTTCTTGGAACTCGAGTCCTCATCCACCTCGACTGGCCCAAGTCGGGCCCTTACAGGCTCAGGAAGCCGGTCGCGCGGACCTAGTCGGTCCCGGGCCGCCAGCCTTGGCCCAAGTCGCCGCTCCAAGTCAGTCTGGGGGCTTTGCCGCCCCCGCGTGCCACTAGCACCGGCATCTTTAGCTCGAGTCTTAGTATGTGACTTAAGACCCGACTCTAATCGGACTAAGGTAGCAGGGGTCTCTCCCTCATCGTAGAATCCCCTATTGTCCTTTACCGTCTCCCGACGGACCAGTTCGAAGGCCTCATCGACCTTCAGAGCTTTGCGAGCCTCCTCGGACTCCTCAGAAGTCCACTTCTCATAGGCTCGAGAAACCCAAGCGGATTGGCAAGGGTTGGGAATAGTCCATGTAGGACGAGTAAACCATCTCTGCAACCAGGTGTCGCACATAGCGTCCGTCAGTTGGAGCGAGACGCTAATAATGGCTTTGGTCTCAGGAATGCGCTGAGACGAACCGAACTGCCTCAGAATGCGGTCCGGGTAGATGTGAACTGTCCAGTCAAGGGACAAGATCACGAGGTAACGAGCTTGGTCCCTCTTGGCCAACCCTGTCAGCTTGGAAAGGAACCACCAAGCAACCGTCCACCTAATCAACGGGCCACCGTGGAACACCAATTCCTCGTCCCAATAAGCTCGATTTATATGGTGATTCGAGCTTATCCGGCGCCCCCTAGAACTGAGTTGGCTGCTACGGTAGTTGGGAACGCTCGGAGGAGGCTCTATGATCGATAAGCGCTCCGACAGCCAGACCTGCAAACGTATACACGGAATTTATGAGTAACGGAATAGTTCGCTACAGCCCACTCGATCGAGTACACCCTCTGACTCGATCGAGTAAGACTCCCTAAAGACAACCAGAAGCTCGTCAGGTATGACACTCGATCGAGTACACCATCTGACTCGATCGAGTAGGGCACTCTAAGACAATCAGAAGCTCGTCAGGTATGACACTCGATCGAGTACACCATCTGACTCGATCGAGTAAGCTCTTCACAGACCAACAGAAGCACTTTGCAGACATCACTCGATCGAGTGATAGGTCCACTCGATCGAGTGACTTACGGACCTCAAGAAACCGCGAAACAAAAAAAGAAAGAAAAGGAAGATTTAAAAAATCGCAAGATGAATACCTGCAGAATGAGGGTGCTACCCGTCAATTGCCGGGTTGGGTCGAGTCGCCTAGCATCCAGACCCATGATGAGCTCCCCAGTGGCTAGCCAAGCAGGGCTATGACCAGTCTCCATCTGGTCAACCACTCCAATTAGCCTAATTTGACCCACGCATGAGTCAGCATCCATCAGACCCTCGAAGATGTAGCGGTGCAGCATGCAGAACGCGAAAGCCCTACGCCGGTGAGAAGGCGTAGCCCTTACATCCTGGCTGTTCATAAACTTGTCAGCCAAGTCGAAAAGGGAGACAGTATCTCCCCGCACCATTCGATCTGTCTCAGCATGAGACAGACCTAGGAAGTCCCTCAGTCTTCTCCTCGGGTCCGGGTAGAACGGAGGGATGGCAGGACGAGCAACAGGACTCCAACCTCCAATAGCTGCGATCTCCTCGGGAAGAGGGCATATTTCTCCCCGCGGGAACGCAAAGACGTGGTGGGTAGTATCCCAAAGCGCCAAACAAGCATCCAAAAAGTGTGAATCAGGCACCAGACGCCTAAGAGGAAACAGGCTGGTAATCCCCATTTGGGTCAGCTGAATCCTATCCTCGTCCCGAAAGTGCTGGGACCAGGCAAAAAGCATTGAAGTGAGATGCTCAATACCCATGGCAGGAACTTGATTTCTCGTGAAAGACTGAGAGATTTTAAGAGAAGAAGAGTCTTGATTTGAGGTGCAGTAAACTGAAGCAGGGAGACCTGTATTTATAATAGGGAAGCCTAGCAGTAACCCTGACTAACCCTGCCTCCTCAGTAAATTGGGCCCCAACATGTGCAGGCCTGACTTCAACCCAGAATAGGAATCTAGTTATCCTGAGCTTTCCTAAATCCTTTCTAAAAATTCCTTAAGTTCAAAAAAAATCTTTCTCGAAAATTTCAGCTTTTTAATCCAGTACCTTTTCCCCAGCACAAGTCGGTGTTTTGCCTATGTGTTACATGCAATTTATCATATGTCAGCATACAGGTACACCCCAAGACTTCAGAAGCAAGTCCCCGCGCAACTACTTCACTCCCCAACGTGAGCCAATATTTATCCCAGAATGCTACAATCAAAGCCATGATGTATCAGCATACGGGTACTCCTACACCTCCAAAAACAAGTTGTACTCCCCACGGAGCTATCACCGGCAGGACAGGTATGACCCTCTGCTTATGGCTGGCGAGCCCTTCACGCTAGTCTACTGGACTATAAACGACCCGACCGGAAGGCTGCCAGGTCGTAATCTGCGATTGGCCTGGTAGCTACTCTGACTTTCGCCTTGTACAAGCCTCAGTCAGAGTGGGGGCTCTGTAGACACCCGCATTTTGCCTGCTAGTGTCTATAGCAGTTCCCGACAAACACCCGATGATGATCGGACGCAAACGTGACTTAGTATACTCGGATTTGGACCCGAAATCAGTAATATCTGACATGGACTTTTAGCGGAGTCATAATCTCACAAAACAGACATCAAATTCAGGCCCAGTCGGTCGTTCCGAGCAAAATAAGACTAATTCGGGCCAAAACCGACACCAAAAAATAAATCCCGTCTTTTGGCGACCGGGTCAAAACCCGGTCAAAGACGAACCCGTCACAAAATCAGCCCAAGTACATCTTCTAGAAGATGGCGCCCAACCACATTTTCAAAAAAGATCACACAATCAAACCAAGTCAACCTTTCCTCTTTTATCTCGGATCACCTGATCCACTCGGTCGAGTGGATTGACCCACTCGGTCGAGTGGAGCGTCAAAAACCGGATCAGGCCCATTTTCTAGGGCACTCGACCGAGTGCATTAGGGCCACTCGATCGAGTGACCCTAGGTCGTGGGGTAAAGCTCTATAAATACCCCATGACCTTCACTCAAAAAAAAAAAAAAAAAAAAACTTTGGACACATCCATCTTACCCTACATTTATCTCACATTTTCAGTCACACTCTTCACCCTACAACCCTAAGCAATCACATACAAAAACCGAGTCCCTTGTCCCTCGATAAACCGACAACACACACACACACACACCATAACTTACATACATCCTCGATACTCTATAGTCCCGTCACTATTCGCGAGTCCATTTCCGAGGTTCCTACTAAGCATGTATGTTGAGGGTGTCCTAAACCCCATTTCTATCTTTTCTACTTTTGTTTATGTTTATGTATCGCTAATATTATACTTATATTAATATCGTAATCCTAACACTCTAACTCTAACATCCTAACTTTTACATTTTCGTTACTAACATTACTATACCGCGTATGTATATAATTAGTATCAAATTTCGGTTTCGGATACGTTTGACTATAATTGTCGCCTAAAATCCGTCTAATCCTTTTACGAGCAACGACGGAGGTGGAGCCCTTTCGAGGAGCCCCGCCCCAATGTACTCAAGGGCGTGACGTGATCGCGACTAATCATAGTTGAACGTATTCGATCCCATTTTAATTAGTGCGGAACCCGTTGACACGAAAACCGGCATTACATAACCCGAAAGGGTTAGTTTCGATGTCGTGACGTAGAGGGAAGCATTCCGTTACTAATTCAAGTTTTCTAACGTAAACGTTTTCATAAAATCCCGACAACGGTATTATAATCGTACATGTACACGATTATAGTACCGGAGGTCGAGTTAAATTCAAGTCGTACGATATTTGTATTTAACTCGACCGACCGTCGTTTTCAACCCCAAAAAACGAGACGAGTTGACATTCGTACAGGAACTACTCGACCGAGTGCATAGGCCACTCGATCGAGTAGCATCCACCAGGCTGGACAGACCCTTTTTCGAGGGGCTACTCGACCGAGTGCTTAGGCCACTCGATCGAGTAGCGTCCATAACACTGGGCAGAAACTTTTTTGAGGACGCACTCGACCGAGTCAGGCCATGACTCGACCGAGTGGGTCCTGTAACCTAGAAAACCGAGGGCCTTGACACACACTTTCAAGCCTCGCCTTTTTATCGACATTAGTCATCACGTGTAAAGACTATCACGTGACTATTCCATTTTCAAAACCATGCACATCACGACACCCTAACGACTTTGATCGATTTTTTTCGACGTGATAAGTCGGGACAAGGCATCGAGGCATAGGATCGGGCTAGCATCACGCCTAGGCCCTATGTCTCCGTCCTTCGTTTGATGTACAACATAATGTATATTTAAGCGAGGTTAGTCCACTTACACATTTCGCGGTCAAGCTTACATACGGGTCCGTCCCTAACTTTTATTTATTTATTATACCATTTCCATATCGTTTATATAATTTTCGTATTGGCCGGGTTGTATTTCCGCCCGTGTAGCTTGTACGTTATTTACGTTTGAGTTTCATTTATTTACTTGCTTATCGCTTTATAAATGAACCTCGCATGCTAAATCATTTCGACTATAATCAAGATGCATTAAATGACGTAGTTAACCAATAACTCATACGCTTAGCCCGAAAACGCTGTTTGCATATCATTTAATCGTTTTACTAGCGCGCTCACACGAACACGAACGATGTCTTAGTAGAGGCCGCCATGTGCGGGCGGGGTTGGGTGTCCTTAGTGGGCTTCCCAACACGTACCCTCACCCCTTACTCAGAACCTTTGGTTTCCGGATGTCCGAAACCCTTGGCGCACGAGAGTCATTCTATATACGAAAGCCGGTTTATACGGTATCGGTATTGCAATGCAAAGGGACGAGCCCAATGAACTCTGAAATCGAAGTGGGCTTACTTTGTGTATAGCCCATGACGACATAGAGTGGGCTCGTATGGTTCCGAATAACCACAAAATTCGGTGGCGACTCCATTTTGACTTAAATTTCGAACCCGAGAACAATCTCACCACGAGATTCATTCGCCTACCCAAACCCGCGCGTGGCCGCGTCGGGGTGGACCTACGTCATGTCCACAATTAGAGCAGGACAAGGAAAGATAACAATACTATCAATAAATTTCACTATTGCGTACACAACCTATAAAAAAAGCCGCCAAAAAATAAATTATAACCTTAAATAAACAAATCAGTCTACATATTTTACTTTACAATATTTTTCTTTTCTTTTTTAACGTGTGTTCTAGTAACACGTTAAGAAATTAATTAAGGAAAGATTCGTAAGAATATCATGAAAAATTGAAATATATATATGCCCACTTTCACTATAAATCTCGTAAGTCTTTCTCTAATTAACTCCTCATGTATACTATGTGCACTATTTCAAGATGGAAGATAGCAAAGTCAGGGACACACAATGTCAATTACTCCGTATCTAGCTGAGGATGCTAAGCTAAACTAAAATAATTCAAACAATGAACCCATCAAACTACCGAGCATCCATGACAGTAATGTTCATTGATCCTGTAAATGTGGTGCCGGATCCACTTGTACCCGATTCATCAGCTCCAAATGGGCCGGGCATGAAGAAGTGAGGAGCAGTAGGAGAAGGCAACACTATGGCATCACCATTTAGCGCAGAAACCACGGATGTCATCCTTGGTCTTTTCGCGCCATCTTTTTGGATGCACAAGAGAGCGATGTGGATGCACTTCACAGCCTCTTCCCATATTACAATGTTTTCCAATGTTTTATCAACTAATTCTGTCAAACATTCCTCGTTCCAAGCCCTCCATGTCTGTACAACAACGACAACAATATTACTTGTTTAAGCTAAGGAGTTTACCCCCAACCTGTTTCGGGTGAACTGTATTAGTAGCTAGTGTTGGGTTTGTTGACGATGACTAGCCTATTTAATTTGTGTTTTCTTAGTTCAACTTTTCAGGTTATGCTTAATTGAAAATTAGTTGATGAATGTTGAGATTGATCGTTTGAGGATCAAAGACAAGAAGCCCAAAGAATCAAGAACGTCAATGAGTGTCACGATGTAAAGATAAGAGTTCTTTGATACATTCTAGTTAGTTCTAGTAAGTAGCCAACCCAACTGTTTGCAACAGTTCGGTTGACTGTTACTTTTGTTCGACCCTTTCTCAAAAGAAAAAGATTTTATACCTCAAAGTTTTTATCATTTAAATCTTTTCAAAACTAACATTTTAAGTGTAGTGGTGAGCAAGCAAGTGCCTTTTGTTTGATCAAAAACGTTTTCCCAAATAATCCCCAAAATGGTTGTGAAGCTTTTTACTAAACACCAAAAGAGAGCTCTCTCTCTCTCCTAAAGTGATTGCCTCAAAATGGTGTTTGTCCTATTTTGCTTGGCTTCAACCTTGAGCTTCATCCTTCTCTTTTATTTGGAAAACCCTTTACTTGTTTTTCTTGTTCCACTTCTTCAAGATTGCCCTTCTTATATCTATTTGATAAGACCAACTCTTTTGCTTCTTCCTAAAAGTGTTGACTTCTCTAAACAAGCTTCAATCTTGATTTTTGCTCCTCTATAAAAGGAGATGCTCCACCACACTTATGCTTCAAGAATTTTCAGCCAAAAAATCTCTCTTTGCAAATTGTCACTTAAAGTTTCAAAACCAAGAAAACTCTTTGCAAAATATTTTCAAAGTCTTCAAAAAGTCACAGTCAAACGAACTGCTGCATTGTGTCATGAGTGCTCTTGTCTAACTTAGTTAGATTGTAATATTGTAACTTCTTTGTAAGTTAAGTTAATTAGAGTCGTGACCAGAGTAGGTCATTGGAGAGTTAGGAGACGGAGTAGTCTTCCAAACTCGAGAGTCGTAACCGGAGTAGGTTATTGGTTCTTATTGTAAGGGTTTTAAGTTTTCGGAGTAGATTACTTAACAATTATTAATAAGAAAAGTATTGGACGTATGCCTTTAGAGTGTTGGCCGAAACAATTCAAAAACGCAATGTGTTCATGTCTTTTCTCGTTACTTCCGCCGCATACAAAGTAGAACACATGTCGTTTCGCTTCGCTCTTATTTGTTTGTGGATTAATATTAGTTTTAGTTGTGTTTTTCAAAGTACTTGCAACAGTCGATATATTGTAACATTTCTCTGTAACATTACCTTTGGTTAAGAGAAATAGAGGCAGTCAGACAACAGTCTACCATACTGTGACATTTGCTCTGTGGCCTTATCCTTTGCCAAGGCATATCTGTCACGGTCAGACTGATTGTAGCATTTACTAATCTTCACTTCTTTATTTATTTAGTAGTCCACTTAGTTTAACTCTCTTTAACTAATAAAGGTTGAGTTAAAATTTTAAAAGGTACCTAATTCACCCCCTCCCCTCTTAGGTACTTAGGATCCATAAACTCTTCAATTGGTATCAGAGCCTAGTACTCTTCGAAAGGCTAACCACCCTAGAGTTTGATTCTTCGAAACACTCCAAGATCCCGGTCTTTACCGGTGAGAATTTTGGATGGTGGAAACTTAAAATGGAACATTATATCAAAAGTATTGACTATCAATGTTGGAAAATTATAAAAGATGGACCTATAGAGATTAATGTTGTCGACACCACGACCGGAAAAGTCACAATCAAAGATGAGTCTAAATATGATGAAAATGACTTTAAAATTGTCGAGAAAAATTCCAAAGCCATGTCTATCCTCCAAAGATGTGTCGGAGAAGAGGAAGTGAGTCGTATTAGTGGATGTCCTACGTCTAAGGAGATTTGGGACTCCCTCGAGCTTGCTTATGATAGTACGTCTCAAGTCAAAAAGCCCCGTATTGATCTTCTCATGCAACAATAAGAGATGTTTCACATGTCAAAGGATGAATCCATAAATAGCTTGTCGAGTCGATTTTCTTGCATCATTAATGAGCTTAAGAGTCTAGGAAGAGATTTCGAGTCGGAAGACATCATTCGAAAAATTCTTCGTAGTCTTAGCGGCAAATGGCAACCCAAGGTCACCGTCATAGAGGAAGCCAAAGATTTATCCAAATTGACCCTTCATGAATTAATGAGGTCACTAATGGCTCACGAACTAAACCTCGTGAAGCGTTCTAGTGACAACGCAAAGGGAAAAGGTCTTGCTCTAAAGTCCACCTCAAGTGATGAGGAAGAGGACGAAGAGGATGGGTTTGCCATGTTTACAAAGAACCTAGTCGGGTTGGTAAATGGTCAAGGAAACCGTAAGTTCAATAACAACTTTTTCAAAAAAACGTTTTCCTAAAAAACGACCTAACTCAACTATAGGATGCTTTAAGTGTGGTGATAAAAATCACCAAATTAAGGAATGTCCTAAATGGGATGACATTAGGTCTAGGGAAAAACGTGACAAGGCTAAAAAGGAATATAAACACAAAGTCATGTCGGCCATTTGGGGTATGTCGGATTCCGAGGAAGAGGAAACCATAGAAGAGGGGTTAGAAGCTAAAATGTGTCTCACCAAAAATAATAACTCCAAAATTGAACACCTTAGGAGTCTCATGGCTAATCCCGAAGATTCTGACTCCGACTCCGATAATGAGGTAATCAAACTTAAAGCCAAGGTCCGAACTTACTCTAAAGATAAAGTGTGTAAACTTCTTGATAGTCTCTTTGATAGGTGTCGTAGCCAAACTAAAAGGTCGTTGGCTATGTGTAGACACCCGCATTTTGCCTGCTAGTGTCTATAGCAGTTCCCGACAAAACACCCGATGATGATCAGACGTAAACGTGACTTAATACGCTCGAATACGGACTCAGAATCAATAGTATCCGACGTGGACATTTAGCGGAGTGCAAATATCTCAAAACCGACCTCAAATCCAGGCCCAGTGGGTCGTTTCCAATAAAATGAGACTAATTTGGGTCAAAACTGTCACCGGAAATAAAACCGTCTTTTAGCGATCGAGTCAAAACCCGGTCAAGGTCGAATCCCGAGACGAACGAGCCTCGCATTATGTCCAAATACACAAAATGAATCAAGTCACAACAACCAAATCCTTTCAAAAATAGGCAACAAATCATGCCCTATTTACACTCCCTCCATTCACACCCACTCGATCGAGTGGCTCACATCCACTCGGTCGAGTAAGGCCATAAACCGGCCGATCCAGACCCAGACCGGGCACTCGGTCGAGTGCACCCGCGCCACTCGATCGAGTGACTCTGAACCGGGGTATTTGTCCTATAAATACCCCATCATCACCCATCACATTAAAAAAAACAACTTTTTACCCATCAACTTTTTTACCTAACCTTTTCCAACCCTAATCACCTTATACTTACAACATTTTGGCAACCCAAAATCAGTCACATTTTACACTACATCTTCAACCTTCAAACATTCATCACCCTTGAGTTCTAGGCACTCATACACACACACACACACACACACACACACACACAAATACATTCAAAATCCCGAGATCAAAACTCGTCAAAGACACACACCATAACTCACCCTACATATCTCGACACTCCCGCGCTCCCGTCGCTATTACGAGTTCGTTTCCGAGGCCATTAAGCATGTAGGTTGAGGGTGTAATTCAAATCCCGACATCCTTTCTCCCCTCTTCTTATTATTTTTATGTTTATATATTTATGTATTATTGTTATTATTATTATTATTATTATTACTAACACACTAACTTTTAATTTTATGTATACTAACACTAACACTAACACTAACATTTTAATTATTGTTTACTAACTTTTCAATTTCATTACTAACTTTTTATTTCTTCGCATTCTAACATTCAACATTTATTTACCGCGTATACGTACATAATAATAAAATCGGGTTCAAACCCATTTGACTATGACGACCATCTAAAGTCCGTTTAATCCCTTTACGAGTCACGACGGAGGTGGCACCCTTTCGAGGAGCGCCGCCCCAATGTACTCAAGGGCGTAACGTGATCGTGGTCGATCATAGTTGAACGTGTTTGACTCCATTTCTAAGATTAGCACGGAATCCGTTGATGCGAAAACCGACATCACATAATCCGATAGGATTAGTTTCGATGTTGTGACGCGGAGGAACATCATTTCGTCGCTAATCAAATTTTTCAATCCCATAATAACATTTTTCACAAATTTCCGATGACGGTATTATAATCGTATATTACACGATTATAACACCGGAAGTCGAGTTGGATTTAAATCATGCAATATTTTTATCCAACTCGGCCAACCATCGATTTAAAACATAAAAATAAAACGAGTCATGCCTCGTACAGGGGCACTCGATCGAGTGCCACGGGCCACTTGATCGAGTAGCACCCCAAAAACCAGGCAGTAGCCGCCATAAAGGTACACTCGATCAACTCCAGACCATGACTCGATCGAGTGGACCCTGTAGCCTGGAAATCCGAGAGCTTTAATGCATCATTCGAGCCTCGTCTTTTTTTTTTTTTTACGATTTTAGTCGTCGCGTGTAAAGTCAATCACGTGATCCTCTTTTTTAAAACTCATGCATATCATTTCACTTAAACGACTTTGATTGACGGTCTCTCACTATTAATCTTGTGTCGACGACTCTTTAGTCGTATCCGACACATGATTAATCTAGACTTCAATTTCTCAATGTGATAAGTCGGGACAAGACATCGAGATACGGGATCGGGCTAGCATCACGTCTAGATCCCCTATCTCCATCCTTCGCTTAATACACAATATAATGTGTATTTAATCGGAGTTCGTCCATTTACACAACTTGCGGTCTAGTTTGTATTTATATATACGGGTCCGTTTCAAGTCTTTATTTACTGCTCTGTATATTATTTCGATTATTCTATTTTATTGCTCGTTGAATTGTGAATTCCGGGTTGTATTCCGCCCGTGTAATTTGTAATTTATTTACGAGTTTTCTATTTTCGATGTTTGCCATTTATTTATTTAAATGAACATCACATGCTAAACCACTTTGACGTGAATCTAGATGCATTAAATGACGTAGTTAACCAATAATTCGCATGTTTAGCCGAACACGCTGTTTGCATATCATTTAGTCGTTTTACTAGCGCGCGTACACGAACATGAACGATGTCTTAGTAGAGGCCGCTAAGTGCGGGCGGGGTTGGGTGTCCTTAGTGGGCTTCCCAACACGTACCCTCACCCCTTACTCAGAACCTCGGTTTCCGGATGCCCGAAACCGTTGGCGCACGAGAGTCATTCTATACACGAAAGCCGGTGTAAACGGTATCGGTATTGTAATGCAAAGGGACGAGCCCCATAAACTCTGAAATCAAAATGGGCCGTACTTTGTGTATAGCCCATGACGACATAGAGTGGGCTCGAACGGTTTCGAATAACCACAAAATTCGGTGGCGACTCCAACTTTGACTTAAATTTCGAACCCGAGAACAATCTCACCACGAGATTCATTCGCCTACCCAAACCCGCGCGTGGCCGCGTCGGGGTGGACCTACGTCATGTCCACACTATGCAAGAGGAAATAGAAGAAATAGCCATTGAAAACATCCGTCTTAAAGAAACTCTCCAAGCAACAGACAATGTGACTGTGACTTCTGAAGTTAAAGAAGAGATAAAAAATTTGAAAAAGACCAATAAGAGTCTAATGAATGAACTTCAAAGTCTAAAAAGGGAAACATCTAGTCAACCCAAGTGTAATGAGTCTCTTAACACTAAAATAATAGAGTTGTCCACCAAAAACGAGTGTCTCAAAACTAATCTCAACGTCACTAAAGGCGAGTTGAGAAAACTCCATGAAAAACTCGTAACCATTGAAGCCTTAGAGTCTAGTGCTAAAACTCCGAGAATACTTCACCTAGAAGCATGCACTCACAATCTTGAATGTCAAGTTGAACAAAAGGATAAAATCATTGATGAATTCAAGGTCAAAAATAACTCTCTTGAAGATAAGTTCAAGAAAGTGTCTAAAGAAAATGAGTCGCTCACTTCGACCATTCAAACCACCATCAATGAGTTAATCAAGGCTAGGCGTGTGTGTAGAACTTGGGAGGGAAGTCAAACCGTTCTAAACTTTCTTGCTAAACAAGATGATTTGTGTCGAAAAAAGGGTGGAAAAGGGTTCAAATGGAACAGACGAGAAGACTGTAACATTTACGACCTCGATCCCTCTAAAAGAGATTTTAGAAAGCGGAAATATGTCGCCCTTCCCGAGTACATCATATGCTATCATTGTGATAAAACTGGACACTATCACCACGATTGTAAGCTTAAGTATCATGGTCCGGAAAAGAACAATGGTCCGAAAAGGAACAATGGTCCGAAAAAGAACAAAAAAGTGTGGGTTAGAAAATACACAGTCACACAGACTGTGACAAAGGGACTCAAACAAGTTTGGGTTCCTAAAACTAACCCTTGATTTGCTTGTAGGGCTTGGTGAGAGGCCGCCGCTATTGGTACCTAGACAGTGGATGCTCTCGTCACATGACGGGAGACAAGAGCCAATTCCTCTCACTTGAAGCATATAATGGTGGCACGGTACCCTTTGGAGACAACAAGAAAGGTGAAGTAATAGGCCTTGGAAAGGTTGGTAAGTCTTCATCGGTTTGTGTCGACAATGTGCGGCTTGTCAAAGGTTTGAAGCATAATCTCTTAAGCATCTCTCAATTATGTGATCGTGGTAATGTGGTAGAATTTAGTGCTAAATTTTGTCGTATAATTGATGCCGCTTTTCATGAAGTTGTTCTTGAAGGTAGAAGAGTCAAAGATGTGTACTTAACCGACTTGAACTTAACCGACTTGAACACTTTAAATGGTCAAACTATGTCTTGCATGAGTGTTACGAAAAATGACCATTGGTTGTGGCATAAAAGATTTGGGCATGTTAGCACTAAAACTCTAAATACTCTTAAAAGACTAGATCTAGTAGATGGTTTCCCTAACATGAAGTTTGAGTTTGATAAAGTATGTGAACAATGTGCTAAATGCAAACATGTTAGAAGCTCCTTTAAATCCAAAAAGATTGTTAGTACGACTCGACCTCTACAATTGTTGCATATTGACTTGTGTGGTCCTATGAGAGTTAGGAGTAGAGGTGGTAGTCGATATGTTTGTGTGATTGTTGATGATTACTCTAGATTTGTGTGGACTTTATTTTTAAGTTCCAAAGATGAAGCATTTGATGAATTTCTTATTTGGTTAAAAAGGATTCAAAACAAACTTGACCTAAAATTAGTGTCTATTAGAACCGATCATGGAATCGAATTTGAAAATTCATCTTTTGGTGCTTATTGTGATGAAAATGGAGTAGATCACAACTTTTTGGCCCCTAGAACACCTCAACAAAATGGTGTTGTTGAAAGAATGAATAGAACCCTTGAGAGCATGGCTAGAACAATGCTTTTGTGTAGTAAGTTGCCTAGAAGTTTTTGGGCCGAAGCCGTTAACACCGCTTGCTACATTCATAATCGAGTCATGATAAGAAGCATACTCAACAAAACACCATATGAATTGCTACGTAGAAGAAAACCTAATATTTCCTACTTTAGATGCTTTGGGAGCAAATGCTTTGTGCAATAATGGTAAAAATAATCTAGGAAAATTTGACCCACGTAGTGATGAGGCCGTGTTCTTGGGTTATTCTAGTCATAGTAAGGCTTATAAAGTTTATAATAAAAGAACTATGACTATGGAAGAAAGTGTGCATGTCATTTTTGACGAGTCTAGTCTTCTTGAGCTGGTACAAAATGATGAGGAAGATAATGATTATGAAATAGGACTCGTACAAAATGAAGGCACACTTCAAGAAGGTGAAAACGGTTATTATTGTCCCAAAAGTTTTTTGAATGAAAAATAAGAAAGGGAAAATGAGAAATAAGGAATGGAAAATGAGTGACACACGAAAAAAAAGAGAGAAATTGAAGAGTAAAATGAACCACACGTTGATAGCCTTAAAAGAAAAATGATACAAGTATCAAACTCAACTCAAAAAAGAAAAGTGAGATAAAAATAGAAATTCGGAGGGAGTATTTGATTAAAATAGGAGTATTAAATACAAATTTGTAAAAAACATTTGACCTTAATTCCTTGAGCAGTATACTCCTATTTATATCACATTGGACTTGGACAGTTGGACTCTACATTCATAGAAACTATATTTATATAATTATATCCAAGGTGGAGCAGTGGCGGACCCAGAAATTTAAAATAGGGGGTTCACTTTTAAAAAAATCAATGAATTACGAAGAATATAAAATATTAATTAAAAATAGAAATTGATCGTGTCGTCACATAGTTACATATTGTCCGTTAACTATAAGTATTAAATATAACTTAAAGACCCCGACGAGATTTCATGTTCTGAAAACGTTTCAATACATCATCGTCACTAGGTGTCTTAGTCTAGTGGTTAAGGTTAGGTGCTCTGGACAATAGGTCTCAGGTTCGAATTCCTCTTCCCTTGTATTGTAATGCGACTAAGTGCGCTCTTTGTTGAACCAAAAAAAAAAACTAACTTGATAAAAAGATTTTTCTCTATATATGGGACTAAACAATGATTCAAAAGAGAATCACTCATACTATTTATGAATTTATAGTCCAACTAAAGAAATAATGATCAACCAACAAATAAATAACACAAACCCCCAAAATTAGGGTTTTACAAATGTGAAATATCAATTGGAAATTATATTTAAATTAACAATTAATTGACAATATCAAAGCAAAATCCATAATTGACATAAACAAATACCCAAAAACATGTACCTATAAGATTATAAGAATATGATTCGAAATTGATAATTGAGAAAGAAATTTTGAAACCTTACAAATGAAATAGACTAATTAATAGATCCTTCAATTTTGTGTGGGTGGTGGACTGTGGACTAATGGGTGGTCGGCGGCAGTCGGGGTGGGCTGTGGGCGTCGCGAAGAAGGTGGGAATTGTGACAAGGACTTAAAAAATAGTAACTGAGGCAGAGGGTTGGGAACAAAGTAAGTAGGAAATACAAAGTAATGCTGGTATGGGGACTCGAACCACTGCCAACAACTCCAAGCAAAGGGACTTGAGGGAGCACACTCTACCAGTGCACCACTGATGTTTCTCTTGCTCCCCTTTCACACGTATCACACAAGTAGTAAAGCTTCAGTATTTTTTTTTTTTAAAAAAAATTGAAAACCTAAGGGTGCGCACGTGGGGTGCTGTGCGCACCCCTAGGTCCGCCCCTGAGGTGGAGTACTCTACTTAGGTCATGTTCTTTTAAACTGAAACTGACTTAACTGAACTTAACTGAACTTAATATAACTGAAACTGACTGAAATATAGAGACAAAATATGCTATCTGAAGCTGAACTGAACTGAAACTGACTGAATATAAGTCCAAAAGAACAGAGTCGTACTCTACATATATGAATAAGTCCAAAAGAACAGAGTCGTACTCTACATATATGATATATAGGAACTCTCTCTAATCACACGGGACTCCACATTCATAAGAACTACTCCCTCCATCCCAAAGAGATGTTCCCATTTGAATATTATATTCCTCACATCGGAATAAAAGTGGGAACATCATAGTGGGATGGAGGGAGTACTCCGTATCATGTACATGTACATGGGAACTAGGATACTATGACTAAAGACTCATGTGGCAAACACATATTCTATGATCCCCGTCTATGAATCCGAATTTGTTTTTCCACATCGAATCTGTTTCAGATGCGAGAGTTCATAATTCTCATCATTGAAAGAAGTTTGGGGGATCTTCAAGCCAAAAGGGTCGGATGGAACTGGAAGAAGATATAATGGTGAAGACATGAAAATAGTCTTCTTAGTAGGCGTTTGTTTTTCTTGTCGTTACTGCCTTCGCCTAAGGTCATTGACTCATTGTATAGTTCTATGATGTTCTTAAGAAAAACAACAATCTTACTAATCTAATACGAAGTACATGTGAAAATTGGACAGAAATGAAATGGATATTTAGGAATGGTTGGTCACCTGACTCACCTGATATGGAAACTAGGAGAGAGTATATATACAGCTGCAATAGCCATATAACTTAGGATCTTACTTTTAACAATACGATATATATACAACTACTAAATTATACTCCGGTATATTCTATCAACTACCGAGCTTCCAAAAGTGTAATGTTTTTGGATCCTGAAAATATTTGGTTAGATTGACAAGTCCTCTGTTCTTCAAATCCGAATGAGGATGCCATGAAGAAATGAGGAGAAGTTGGAGGAGGTAGGACAATGGCATCACCATTTAGCGCAGAAACCACAGTTGTCATACGGGGTCTTCTAGCTGCGTCTTCTTGGATGCACAAAAGCCCTATGTGGATGCATTTAGCTGCCTCTTCCTGTGACACATTATTATTGCTCCCCATTCTTTCGTCTATAAGTTCGGTTGCAAGCTCCTCATTCCAAAGCCTCCATGCCTGCGACAAATTATCCCAACTTATTATTACCATACTGTAAATAATGTGTAAGTAGTAAGCCTCGTTGAAAATGGAAACCCTTGATCGTACATTAATGAGAAACCCTACAAAAAAGTTCGCAACTTACCCTGTCTAGCAATGATTCCTTGTCATTGTCTGTCCTGGCAAACTTGTTCCTCTCACCAGTTACTATTTCCAAAATTATAATCCCAAAACTGTACACATCGGATTTGACCGAGTAATGGCCTGCAATCACATATTCTGGAGCCATATATCCGCTGCAATGATTCTCAACTCTGTTAGTTCGTTCATTAAAGATCTGATAATAGGGCAAGGAAAGTCATAATAGAGCCACATCTCACAAAGTGAACTACTCACAATGTTCCAGCAATTTTATTGGTGTTTCCCTGAGTTTCATCAGCACCAAAAAGCCTTGCCATTCCAAAATCTGAAATTTTTGGGTTCATATTGTTATCTAACAACACATTACTAGCTTTAAGGTCCCGGTGAATGATCTTGAGTCGAGAATCTTCATGGAGATAAAGAAGTCCTCTCGCAATCCCACATATGATCTTGAATCGTGTATTCCAATTCAAAGATGGACTTTTCACAGGATCTGCTGACAAACTTTAGTTAGAGGCAAAGGGGGTAGAGACCTGGAAGTATTTTAGCTCAAATTTTCAGATGAATACAAATAAGTTCATAAATAAACGTACCGAATAGAAGTTTATCAAGGCTTAAGTTGGAACAGTACTCATAAATAAGTAGCTTCTCTTTCTTTTCAAGGCAGAACCCAAGAAGTTTCACTAAATTTCTGTGTTGAAGCTTTGCAACAATCTGAACCTCAGTCTTGAACTCCACAGCTCCTTGTCTTGAGCTTCTGGACAGCCTCTTCACCGCTATTTCTTGTCCAGTTTGGAGTTCCCCCTGCCAATTTTATGAGCAAAATTCGTTGAATTGCAGATAACTAGGCATCCAAATAAACAGGAAGAGAAGTCAAAATTACATGTCTAACAACACTTAACAAATACATATGAAAACTGCATCCTAAATGGCATCAACTATGTGCCCCTTCGCATCTTCAGTATACGTTAAGCGTAGAGAGTATAGTGAGTTATTTTGCTCTATTCCATCAGTTTTAGGAACATTATGCACTTGACAGTGTGCATGACAATTATTACCTTGAAAACTTGACCAAAGCCACCTTCTCCAAGCTTTTGATCATTTGAGAAATTGTTGGTAGCGGTTCTTATCATGCCAAAGTCAAACTTCAGGTTCTCAATGGATTCAATATCGTTACAATCTGCAAAAAGGAAATCACACAAGTTGGACATCTTGCCTGCATCAGTTAAATGTTTTTTACAGCATGCTTGAGTTCTGTCCATATTCAGTATGAATGCATCTCAATCAAGCTAAAGATTAAGATCATTAATTAATCTCACCATTATCCAATTTTTTGATCGTACTGCTGCATAAAAATTTCAAAATCACAACAGTAATCATTGCTATCACCACCGCTGCAGCTAAGAAGCCAATAAGCACCCGTCCACCAGTTCCTATATCATATAGTTTTAAGATGTGTTATCAATAGTGCCTCAAGATAAATAATTCAGTCCTAAAAGACAAAAAAAATTGAGTACCTCTGAAGAACGGACTTGGGGAAGGTTTGGAAGAATCTAGCAAGTCATCGCCATAGAAAGGATATGTGTCATATCTTATATTACAGCTGAGGCACATCAAAGTACAACCAGCTCTCTCACTGCAATGGTATAATATATTACCAATGGTTGCGTGAAGACAATTTTTGCAATCATTCAATGTTATATCAGGTGAGCATTCAAGAAGTGTGTAAATAGTATTCAAATTCATCACGTTATCAGCAAATGTTCCTTCTCGAGTTGCAATCATTTTATCAGTGGAGCCACTTGTTGCTTGGCTTGCTCCTTCGTCCAGAGTATTAAGCAAAACTTGATTAAAACCCATAATATTACTAGTAACATCCCAAATGCTCAAAGAGTTCTGTGGATTATACATGGATATCATAGGAGTTTCATGCATGGTGCCAAGAAAAGGAACGTCTGAGTACCTAATCATACACTTATCAGAATACCATAGTACCGCGAATTTGTGTCTTGGGCACTGAATTTTCATGGCATCTGTGGCCGGGGAGACGCACTGGTGGCATACAGCATTAGTAACATCAAGCCGACAAAAGTATAGGCCATAGATCTTGTCGCTTCCAGAGCCAACAGTTGTGTTATAGAAGCGACTCTTGGTGCTTGAGTTTGAAGCCAGGTAGGAGAGGGTAGCATTGATATTTTCCTGGTAGACACTATTTATATCAACTGTTGGGTCTGTATTATTGCAAAGAGCATATGGTGGTTGGGACGTTTCCGAGTTATTGGCAATTATGGGATAAAGATGAATCAATATGATAAGCAGGTTTAGAAGCAAACTAAAGAGAACCTTGGTGTACTAGTAGAACAATGGGTCACCATGTCTATACAATTTGTGATTTGAGATGATGGGAAGTGTCAAAGGGGTCGGTAGGTGAGGGTGTTTTATTTAAAGATTGTTTGAACTCGGAACTGCAGAAGGTTATTCATAAAGTCAATCTAAACTTGCTACTCCTATTTTGCTGTAGGTTATTCAGAGCACATTTTGTGTCCAACAAAAGGAAGGTTCAACATGATTAATTTTTACTAATGACGACAAAAACAAAACAAAACAAAATAAGAAAAAATAAAGGTGAATTATTGTTCACACAAACTTAACAATAGAGTTTATAAAAGACGGAATTTTTGAAAATAATGTGTCTAACAGATGAACCATTTGCTTGAAATGCTTCTACTAGTTGTTACGTAAACCGCAATACTAAGTGGAAAAGACAAGATGTGACAGTGACACTGCTCCTGGAAAATTCAGCAAGAGAATATGTCATGCACTCCTGCATAGTAAATTAGTAGTAATGCATTAATGCCTAAAAGTCGATGTCAAACTTGAAAATCTATTTGAAGTTGAATTTGTCAATGTATGTATATCATGAATTGTCTAATTAGTAGGCTGAATGAGCTAGTATATGTCAAAGCAGGCACATCATTTTTCAGAAGCAGTTTCTGCAGCAAATTCAGCATGGGAGTGTATTATGAACAAGTGGTGCAGGGTTAGTTTTTCGACCTAATGATCATGAGATTGAACTACGCGTTGTGAAATCCTAATGCGAATGACTTACTGGTTGGTTTTATTCGGAAAAGGGTTAGATTCAAATCAACGACATTATTGTGGAGCGAACTCCACAGTACCGTACAAGATCATGAACCAAGCTCAAGCTCAAACTCAAACTCAAACTCAAACTCAAACTCTCAAATATTCGTTTCATTAACCACCAATCTTTAATATGGAGTACTACATTAAATCCGCAGAAAAGCTCCCCAAACATAATTGATGTCATAGAGTAATAGAGATAATTTGTTTATATATCTACTCTATTTTCGACATTATAGTAATTTCCTTACGTACCTTTCTATTCTTAAAAAGTTTTCAATGAGTGATGATCATTTGCAATTTACCTGAAAATTGTTAGAATTGACATTCTCCTGCCTCAATCACATAAAAACCGTCAAACGTCATTAGATTATCCTGCACATTACACAAGTTAACAATTTCAGCATAACTGACGTTTAGAATGAAGTTAGAACTTGAGTAAAGATGAAGGATTCATACTTTGATCCACCTGTAACTAAAAGTCTAAAAGCAGAGACATTACCTCAGTAAACCCTGGTCTCCCAACCAACACATTTGATTCAGGCATTTCATCGAACAGCTGGTGCGCAGACCAAACATGTCAGTCTCATGCAATACAGAAAGAGATAAAAGGAGCTTTTACCTCTGATACTGGAATATACTCCATCTTATATGGTTCAACATCAACGGCCTTCATAGAGTGTCTGTGACGGGTGACGGGTGACGGCTAATAAGCGCTGAATCGTAAAGTCTGCAACATCACATTGTTTTTAGTGAAATTAAGAGGTCGTTAATGTCTAAGTAATTGAAACTCGTAATTAGATTATGAGTTGATATGATGTATGAAGGAGCTTATTACTAAGGCATAACTAACCTTAACTAACTTATACGGAGTAACAAACTCTAACAAACTAGAGTTGTTTACTTTAACTACCATGATTCCTCAAGTTGGCGGGTATGAAATAGCCACAACTTTGACTACAATATTTGAGATTGAGGTCGTATGAATGTAAAAGAGTTTGTTGGTTGCTCTTTAGTCGGGAGGTGACACAGGGATATTGATTGTCAGGTTCATGTATTTTTCCGATCTTATCCAAGACTGGACCAAATTAAATTCAATTTCAAGTTCATATTTTATTTAAAATATGATTATCAATTTGCCCAAATAGTTTGTTCTCGCAACAATGAACAGCCCAAGATAAATTTCACTATTGCGGACACAACTTATAAAAAAATCGCGAAAAATAAATTATAACCTTAAATAAACAAATGAGTCTACATATTTTCCTTTACAATATTTTTCTAATTTTTTAACATGAGTTCTAGTTACACGT
The DNA here is from genome assembly GCA_958450325.1 of Agrostemma githago. Taxonomy (NCBI): domain Eukaryota; kingdom Viridiplantae; phylum Streptophyta; class Magnoliopsida; order Caryophyllales; family Caryophyllaceae; genus Agrostemma; species Agrostemma githago. The sequence goes on along the minus strand of OY288247.1, from coordinate 69,977,012 downwards.
TAAGAAATTAATTAAGAAAAGATTCATAAGAATATCACGAAAAATTTATATATATCAAACTTAAAAGTCATGTTGAGCGTTCTCAGAGTGACACGTGACGTTCCGAAACAGTTGGCGTGCTTCTTTTCCAGTTTTCTAATCCCCTCTTACTGCCTTCTAATCTAATTTTTACCCAAAAAAAAGAGAAAACACTCTAACAATCTAATTTAATCCCCTCTTTCATAACGGTCCCCCTCTTTCACCTTCATCTTCCTCTCACCATTAGTATCCTCCATTACTACACCTTCTTCGTAGCTCTAAGCAAAACCGTTTTCAACCTCCTCGGTTCCCCACTTATAAACATTTTAGAATGGTAAATTATTGGTTCATAACTTCCTGCTTCATCGATCTCCGGATTGTTGCTCCGCTGCACCGTCGTTCAGACCCACCGGATCGATTCACTCACCATACTCCAGTTACATGGTAGTGCCTCAAAATCTGGTGACTTCGGCTACCTTCCAAGTACGCTTTGCTGTTTGCTCTTTCCGTTTATTTCGAGTTACTACGTTCTTGCTCGATCATCCTGTAACATGTTCGGTTCTCTGTTTCACTAATCGCTTTTGCCTCGAATATACTGATTTATGCTTGGTTTGCTGTCTAATTGATCACTATTGGCTCCAAGCCTGCTAATTTAGGGTGCCTTTCGTGTAACATGTAACCTGTTTGATTTTGTGCTTCACTGATAACTCCTGCATTCAGCTGCTCTAACTCAGTTTCTTTCAATTGCCAGCCTGAGTATTAGCTTCAGATTAGTGCTACAAATATGAGAAGAAGATTGGCGGCCAGGCCAGTTCGCCCCGTGCCTGCACCCAGTCGAGATCAGGCGAGAGCAAACAGATCCACAAGGAGGCAAGCCATCGCAGAAAATCGGAGCAGAGTAGTTGCTGGATGTGAGCCCAACGTGCTTCTCACCAACGATATTTCAGCAGTGGAGCAAAGTCGTCCTTCATGCCATGGGATATCTTCACAGATTAGCAGCCCTCCCCGCAATCAAGCCTGGTATAATCGATACGCACGGAGGTGCATTATTCAGCAAAGAAGGGATATGTCTTGGCAGAACAGCCTCCGACATCACCCAAGTATTCTAAGCACCTGTAGTATTGAGCTGACGCCACATGGTTCCACGTCCAACCAAATTTGGAATGTCGACGACGTCTCAGTACAGACACCATACCCTAACATCGACGGCAATCGAAACCGTTTTAATAGATTCTTGAGAAAATGCATTGTCGCTCAAAGGAGAAACAAGGCCAGCCTGACACGGAATGATTTCGCCAGCGATACCCCAGAAACTCCTTCGCCCACAGCGCCCTTATGTTCACTAGACACGGCTTCTGAGCCACCGCACCAAAGGAGGAGAATCGACCTTCACGGTGGTAAGAACTACTCAAATCGTTACTCCAAAATAGTCCCACATACTTTTGCGAAAACTGACATAATACTTGCTCCGTTTAGACCACCCTGGGCAGCTAAGTGATCAATCTGACGTCGACATGAGCGACGGTATCTTCTACACTCATTATTTCACTTGCGTCTTTCTACTACTATTGTGAAGGCCTAAGCCATGTTCTGTTACAGGCGACTCCTATCACATTAAAGACGCCACAGAAATGAAGTGCACCATTCCTTTACGAGGTTCTAAAAGTAAGCATATACTTCTCACTGCAGGTCTGCAGCCTCGAAATTATACGACCATCAGATACTCATACTATACTTACAGTTTAGCACCAAAAAATGATATAGATTTAGACGAAGGAATTTACCAGCCATGTTTACAAAGTAAGAAAAAATGATATATTATGTTCTGTTATAGATTTAGACGAAGGAATATACCACCCATGTTTACAAAGTAAGAAAAAATGATATATTATGCCTAGGAGTATAAATTTACCAGCCATGTTTACAAAGTTTAACAGCAAAAAGACGAAGGAATGCATTTCTAGATTTAGGATGCATTTCATACTATGTGTCACGAGCAAATCCATGATGACCATATTGCACCTACCATTTAATTATCACATTTTTTAATAGCCATAGATTTTGATTCAACCTTATACTTGAGACACTATTACCATTCTGTCAAACGTTTATAGAACACTGTCTATGACATTTTGAGCAGGAGTGTTTGTTGAGTCATGGAGCTTTGGAGCCCCAACTAGGATTTGTGAGTACTGTAATGCAGTGGTGTGGATTGCAGAATCGGTGGGAAAGTGTGGAAGAGATGGCCAACCAAAGTATAGCATTTGTTGCCAAAAAGGAAAAGTTACTCTACCATTGCTCCAACAACCACCGGAATTTCTGATGTCCTTGGTCGACCCGGCTGGAGGGCCACGGTCAAGGGAATTCAGGAGGCTCATTAGATCATACAACGGCGCTTTTACCTTGACGTCATCGGGGGTGATCGCCTCCCAATCGGATCGGTCGTTAATGAAGGACGGGGGATCAAATAAACGATATTTTTAGACTCAGAATAACACAAAAACTACTAGAGTAATCGTGGTAAGTCGAGGTCGGTCCACAGGGAGAGGGGTTAAGCCGTATTGGTCAAATCTAGAGCTTTAGTCGTGATTGGGGGATTTGGGTTGAGAGAGAGAGATCGAACTACTGCTAGCGAACTACACTACTAAGGCTAGGAACAATAATAGGGAAAGGTGTTGGGGAGAGTCGGGATTCGGAAATGGGATCTTTAAAGTCTCGGGATCGAGTTTTAGTTACAACGTCGAAAAGGGAGAGTGCTATCTTTCGGTTTCTTCACCCAACCTACCTAAACCCGCTTTCGCGACGAAAGGGTAAGTCTCAAATTAAGGTAATTTCTACCCCGAGTTTTCCCATATTGGTAGAAGCGAGTCAAGGTCAATCTAGCCGCGGTTCTAGGTCAACAAAGACACAAAAACCTTAAAATTGAGGATCAACAAGTAAACAACCCACCAACATCCCTTGAATCAAATAATCCAAATCCTCCTCCCTAATTCTCCAACAAGGAATCTACTCACTAATCATGATTAATAACAATAAAACACTAATAAGAGAGAAATTGTCTAGAACATGCATAATAACTACACTAACAATTAACACTAAGGAGAGAGATTAACTAACACACAAACTAAAGAGAAACAAGCTAACTAATGGAGTAAAGGGAGAGGAAAGAATTAACCAACTATGGAGAAATCTAAGATGGAAGTTGAAGATAAATAATAAAGATTGAATCTTGGGAGAAATATACAAGAATTTGTCACCAATCCATGCATAAATCTCCAATCTTCAATATAAGCAATATAAATCTTCAAGAAATAATACAAGGGTTTTGTCACATAAACCCTTGCAAAACCCTTGAATCTTCAATAATCTTCAACAAAGATGGAAACTTGCCTACTAATTATAGAGTAATTATACTAATACTAAGTAGATCTACTAATTGTTTGTGGAGATTTTCTGGGAAACTTACTACAATCTACTACTACTACTTACTAGTGAGTTCTCTACACTACTCCTACTCCTAAGGGTTAATCCCAAGGCTCACTCAAGGCACACTCAAGGCTCACTCAAGGCTCAAGGAGGCACAAAACCCTAGGAAGAGTATTTATAATGTTCTTAATGGTCACACAAGTTTAAGGCCCATAATCCAATCCTTCTTCATTAAGCCTGGACCTTCACCCTTTGCATCTTCATGGGGCAAAACTTCACCCTACGGAACGACATAGGCACCACCGGGTGAAATTTCACCCGGTGAGATTTTCTTCTCGAATCGTCATTTTTGGCGTCTTTCTCCATCGGGCGAAATTTCGCCCGGTGGTAGCTGCCCACGAAAATCTTCGGGAGTGGAAAATGTCATCGGGCGAAACTTCGCCCGGTGATGACTCACCGGATGAAGTTTCACCCGGCGGTATTTCTCCTCTTTTCCGGTCTCTTTCTTCGTCGATCAATTGGATTACTTGAACTTTCGGTTGTGTGCTTTGCTCTTGGACCGTATCTCTCTCATGCTCGTGGAAGCTCAAACACGTTTTCGGTCGAAAATCCTATCAAAATAGACAAAAAACTACCAAAAACACGTAAAATGCAAAAGAGAGACACTAATGCGAGAATTACGCAAAAATACGGCGATAATCGCACTCTATTCTCGCAAAACGGAGGAAAAACATGTCTAAATGGGAGGAAAAACGGTCCAAATTTGACACACAACAATTCCCCCACACTAAACCGTTGCTCGTCCTCGAGCAAAGACCCAAAAAGAAATTAACTACTACAAACTAAGCTAGACTATGCTAAGCCGATACGGAGCAATTAATGGGCCCGCTCCATCCCTTCAACTCACATCGAGATACCCATGAGGTAGAGTACCTCCATGCAAGGCAAGTTGGGGCTTGCTCAAAATTGGGGTTGCGACTAACACACACACAAACACACAAAAACAAAGAAGACACACGAAAAGTTAGTCGCAACCAAAGAGAAAATAATTCACCGAATCCCTCATCAAAACGGCTGATAAAGCACCGATTTGAGCTTAAGACAAGCGAGAACACTACCAAATTAGTAACACAAGATGACATGGGCAAGATTCTAATAGGATGACAATCAATTAATAAAAACATTGAAAATTTACCAAGGTCCGTCTAATTCCACTAGAGATGCCTACAACGGGACGATAAATGAAGTGGATAAGTGAGAACCATGGAATTAGTAAGCACTGTAGGTAAGTGTTATGTCGTCTCCTAAGCTAAGCCTAGAGGATCGTCCCAAACTCGAGAAAGCCAATTAGACCAAAAAGATGGATGTGTTTGCGAATTGGTAAAGATTGCCAAATTATCGCTATTTTCCTTCCTCGGGACTCGGTCCTCTAGTAGGCATTTCACGACAATAAGTCAACCAAGGGATTATTTGGATTTGGGAACGATTTTTTTGAGATTTTGATTTTCTTTTCGGTTTTCTTTCTTTCCCATCAAATGTTTTTGGATTTTTAATAATTTTTGAAATGCTTTTGGGATTTTTGATTTTTCAAAATGAAGAGAATAAAAAGAAAAAAAGTGAAAAATGAAAAATGAAGAAAAAGAAGAAGAGAATAAAAGGAAAATGAAAAGAAAAAAAGGAAAAATCGATAAGATGGGAAAGGGCGTAGGTGTAATCACGTCACCTCGCCCGGATTCCGCACGAATTGGGAAAAAATCAAAAGAAAAAGAAAATTTTGGATTTTTCAAATTGGTCTTGGTGCGATCAAATCAGCTAAGACCGGGAGCAACAATCAGGTCATTCTTTCCTAAGACACCTGCAAATAAAACCTCACGTTTGTAATGACCCAAGTAGGGCCACGTGAGTGGCTGACAACTCACCCAACCAACCAAAATATTATCACAAATTAACCAACAACCATAATTATCAAATGCCAAAAATTGGCGCTGCAAGACTGACAAAGATTACTGAGACTAGAGAACAGATTATCGACAACTGACGACTGACATCCAACACCCCCACACCAGCACTGACGACACTCGACCACTCACATCGGACCTGGGGGACGAGGTGGTGGGTAGTAAGACCCTGGCGGAGGCACACCGAAAATTTGATTAAAGAGGTTCTGTTGCTGCTGCAACATCCTTTGGTTCTCCTCCGCCGCTATCCTCGCTGCTTGGGCGTCCCTAGCAGCGTCCCTAGCCATCTCAAAACTACTCCGGGCAAACTCATAGCCTTCCCTAGGGTACGTGTAAGAACCATGCGCAGTATCACGCGCATCCCGGGCTACATTATAGGCGTCCTGGGCCAAGTTCAAAGAGGTGGTCGAGTTCTCCCAAGTCTGACGTGTACGGTCATAAACTTCCCCCCACTGGTTATAAAAGTCCTCCGATCCGAAGAACGAGGAGTGTCGTGGAGGACTCATGTTGACGTCCTCCTGAAAACCTGGGGTAGACTGGGTGAACGTGGAGTGTCTGTGCGATGTAAAGTCAGGTGTGAAAAACTGGGAGGTCGGGTGTTCGGTCTGATGGGAGGAAGAGGGTCCATGTGATGATGACGGTAAAGTCCTATGACCCTCATCCCGAGAGGTTTCAACCTCCGGTTCCTCCTCCGACACGTCTACGACCGCAATATCATCGTCGCCATAATCTAAAGGTCCATCGGGGTATTAAACCATATAAAAATTACCTCAGGTGTTATCCCGAATGTACTCCCCAGACCTCTTCGGCATGCCGAAGTTCTCTTCAATATCTAGCCTAACCCATTCGTGGTTAGGCATTGCAATGACTCTCATTTCAGTAATCTTATACAAGAACAAACTGTAACTCCCCGGATTTAAACAAAAGGAATAAGATAGATAATTATAGCGTCTTATATTAATAATATACCATGGTGGCGGAAACACCATGGTTAACTAAATCCGAGTGTTACCAGCATAGATAATTAATATGTCTTAACGCATACAACTACTCTCGGAATTGAAACCCGATAAAAATAAAACTACAAGGTTCAATTATTAAACATATAATTCATTATTTATTCTCTCTCAAGTCAACCCCCTTCATGACCAAGTAGCACATCAACCTGAAAAAAAATAAAAGTCCACCGTCAGTGGGGAGTAACTAGGAGTCCTCCCAGTCATGATTGATGAAAATCTAATCATAATTACGAGAATATAATAAGAGATAATATATACTCCAATTAAAAAAACATGATAACATATAAAGTTCATCAAAACATGTGATAAAATATTAATAGCAACGAATACGTGACAACGTAACTAATACCAAGCCATAAACAAATAAAATGTAGAACTGATATATATATATATCCTTCCAGAACTCGAACCAAAATATACAGAATAACACGAGCTAAGAACGAGCACCGTCTAGGGCCAATAACCTGAAACCCTAAACTTCGATGCCAATAACCTGACACCAAAATAACCCTACGGTGGGACACATAACCGTGAACCCATGTCTAAGACTGGCCAGACTTTCGAGGGACAAAACGTCTAGTTAAGGCGTAAAAGTGCGGACCCTTAACCAGTCAAGGCGTAAAAGTGCGGACCCTTGACCCTCAAACGACATATCCATAGACTCATAAGAGTATTCCATAAGGAACGGTCAACCCTTAGCAGGCCAATAACCTGAAACCATGCCAGGGTACTAGGTAGGCCAATAACCTGAAACCTACCCAGTTTGGTATTGCTCTTCTCGAGTAGACCAATAACCTGAAATCTACTCGATATCTTATACTCTAGCCATACCATATATAAAGTGGAACAAGGTCCAAAAGATAATGTGGACATGACATAGGTCCACCCCGACGCGGCCACGCGCGGGTTTGGGTAGGCGAATGAATCTCCATATGAGAATGGATCGAATTGAAATTTAGGTCTATGTGGAGTCGCCACCGAATTTTGTGGTTATTCGGAACCATTCGAGCCCACTCTATGTCGTAGTAGTCCGTATACAAAATACGGCCCATTTCCGATGTCAGAGTTTATTGGGCTCGTCCCTTTGCATTTGATACCAATACCGACATTATCGGATATTGTGTATTGAATGACTCTCGTGCGCCAACGGTTTCGGGCATCCGGAAACCGAGGTTCTGAGTAAGGGGTGAGGGTACGTGTTGGGAAGCCCACAAAGGACACCCAACCCCGCCCGCACATTAGCGGCCTCTACTAAGAATTCGAGTGACTTACAATACGCGTGCTAGTTAAACGGGGAAATGATATGCAAAGAGTATTTTCCCTAAACATGTGAATTGAATTTGAAAAGGGTTTCTAAGTCAATTTAATGCAATTAATTCTACGTCAAAGTGGAATTTAGCATGTGGGTTCATTTAGTACAATAAACGAACAAGAATTAAATTGACAAGAGAAACAAGCAAACGCGTTAGTAACGATGCAATGATATAACGAATAATAACGGTTTGTGCCAATAATGAATTGAATTGAATTGAATGATGTACAAGATGATGCATGGTTTGAAAAGATAGTATACACGTGATTAATTATGCACGCGTTGACCTAAGTCGTAAAATACTATCGGGTTTGAAAAGAAGGATGTACGACTCGTGTTTTGGTCGTTATGAGGCCACTCGATCGAGTGGTCGAAAGACTCGATCGAGTAGGCTTGGAAAAGATGTTTCTGTTTTGTGTTACTGACCGCACTCGGCCGAGTTATAGGCCAACTCGGTCGAGTACATGGCCACTCGACCGAGTCACTGTGAGACTCGATCGAGTGGGTGTCGTGACAGACATTCTGATTCGGTTTTGAGGTGCCACTCGACCGAGTGGGCCAGGCACTCGGTCGAGTGCCCCCTGTACGAATTGTAATTCGTTTACAAGTTGAATATTGACTTTGAAATTGCTTTTTGATTTTTGATGACTTGACGAATCGGGCATAAATATAGCGGAATTTACACTCAATTCGGGACTTGAATACTCGCCGTATCCCACACTCGATTACCGAATCGACATGGAATACTTAGAGTGAAAATAATGGAAGATTAATTTAAGTCGACCTAAATTAACTACCGCGATATGGTGAATTTCCTCCGCGTTAAATAATGTCGTAATTATATTGAATTGTATTGACAATTATTTTTGTATCAACGGAAAATCGCATTAGTTAACTTATGTGACTAGATCATTAGATTCGACATCCAATTAAGGAATTGGTATCAAATTTAATAGATCGACACTTCGCTTAAATTAAAGGACTTGATTCCCTCGACTTCTCCGACATCGAAATAAATCCCTAAGGATTGTGATGTCGGATCCGTGTCAACGGGTTTCGACCCTTGTTAAAGATTGATTTGAAGATTGATGGATGTAAGATGGATGATGATAACGAGAAATAATAATAATAGTAATAATAATAATACTAAACGTAGTAATAATAATAATAATAATAATAATAATAATAATAATAATAATAATAATAATAATAATAATAATAATAATAATAATAATAAAAATAAACGAAAAAAAACGGAAAAGAGAGAAAGATGAACGACGTGAGAAAAAAGAAGAAGAAGAAGGAGGTTTGTCACCCTCAACCTACATGTTCTTGTCTCGGAATAAGGCTCGTAAACGCGGCTATAACACGGGAGTCTTCGAGGTGTATGGAGGCTAAGTTGTGGTGGCTCGGGTTGAATTCCTAAAACTAGGTTTAGGGTTTGCTAATATCGATTTTCCTAGGGTTTGTCTAGGGTTTGTAGAGGGTGTAGTGTAGAATTGCTCTATGATGTGTTAGGGTTGTAAAAGATTGATCAGATGTGTGTATGATGGTTGCATGAGGGTTCCTTATATAGGAAAAGCTAGGGCACCCGAATTAGGGTTACTCGACCGAGTAAGGGCTAACTCGGTCGAGTGGCCCGTGAAGCCTGCAGCCGGGCTCAAAATAAGGGCCCACTCGATCGAGTGAGTGAGGCACTCGATCGAGTGGCCCAGCTGGGTCGCGCGGATTGTTTTTGGACCTTGACTTTAATGGGTTTTGTGTTTGACTTGGACTCTTGATGATTGATGGGTTGTTTTGTGTGTCTCGGGATCGACTTTGACCGGGGTTGACCCAATCGTGAAAAGTCGGTTTTAACTTCGGTGTCAGTTTTGTCCCAAATTAGTCTTGTTTGACTCGAAATGGTCCGCTGGGCCTGGATTTGAGGTTGATTTTGTGATATTTGTACTCCGTAAGTGTGTTGGCCAACGATGAATGGATTTGAGCCCGTATCCGAGCGCGTAGAAGCATGTTAGCGTCCGATCATCATCAGGTGTTTTTTGGGAAACTGCCATAGACACCTGGCAGTCAAAATGCGGGTGTCTACAGATAATATCTGGACACCATGGATAACCCCATGTTAACATGTCAAACGCTCATAACCGAGCAATAATTTTATTGGCATCAATACAAATAACGTATAGTAGAATTGCTAGAGTATAAGATAAATTTTCACCATAAAAATCAATATCGCTTAAAACAACCATTTATCAAAAGTATATTATTCGATCATGAAGACTAAATAAATTTGATGTTAACCATATGGTTAAGTAAATAGTATTAGATCATATAACATGCACAACAATTAATTACAATATTTTATATTTCTCTTACACATGAATATAAATTCATTTATTAAATAAATGATCAAATTATTATTTATGATACATAATAAAAGTTGAAAAACATTAAAAAAATTGATATTTGTAAAAATAATAGATCTAGTTCTTAAAATAAGTATGTCTATGTTTTACATCATAACATGTAATTTATTCATATAGTATAATAAATCATTAAATAGTGACTATAAAATTAAATTTTAAAACAAGATATTAAATTTTAAAAGAAGATGTAAGAGAAAATATAAAGAAGTACAAAAAGATGCTAGAAGTGGGGTTTAAACCCTGGTCATCAAGTAAAGGGGCATTGCATCTAACCACTACAACACAACTACTATTTTGTTCTCTTTCAGAATTAAATTTTACTTAATTGTAAACAAACAGTGTTATTTAGGGTGACGAAACTTATCTATTTAGTTATTATACAATCATGAATATGCTTAATTACACATTATAAATTATTAAATTAAAATTACATACTGTCCATGAAAATTTATTTAATATAAAATTAATTTTTAAGTTCAATTAAAACAATGTCATATTAATTATTTAACAAGTTTTTATACTTACAATTTATAATAACATTTGTTTTATAGAAAAATTTATGAATAATTAATTAAATAAATAAATAAAAATATTTTATGACACTTATAAATTAATTTATAAAAAAAATCAGAATATATTTATATAAAATACCATATGAATTTATCTCATATTATCATAACTTGAGGGCTTTATTGCCTAATCATCCATTTAAATCCAAACAAATAATTATATAAATTATAAAATCATCATGCAAAATTTTATTACATACTAAAAAGTCATGTTATAACAAAAAAAATATTTTTTTCATAATTATTTACATATTGTGGATATTTATGCATGCATGCATGAGTATTCATAAAAAAAATGTGATAACATGGAAAAATAAAATAATGATCCGAAAATCAAATCTAAAAACTTAAAAATCTACATGCAACATCATCAACTTAAAAAAAATAGGAATATAATTAAGAACATAATTATTTTAATCATTCATATAATTTATATATTTAATGCATGATAAATAAATTAGAAGCATGATTAAATAATGAGCAACAAAACCAATCATATATTCATATATTCATCACAAAAATATATACATAATTTATACCATGAAGTTTATATATTATCAAAAAATTTAAATTTCACATATATCCTCAATCTTATTATAAATTCATAAAAATATTAGAATTTCATAAATCAAGAAAAGAAGTAAACCTAGTTACCTTGAGAGAAATTTAGTAGTATTAATATAAGTAGAATATGGATGATATCAACCCAAGTGGTTTTCTTCCACCAAGGTCTCTTATTCACCTAATTTTAGATTAATAAAATTTATCAAGATCAAGATGACAATAAACAATTAGAATAGTAGTAATGAATAAAATCTACCCTTACTAGTAATTAGAAATGATGGAGAAGAGGATATGGAAAAGAAAATTATGAGAAATGGGGATGATGGTTCACGGTGGAATGGTGGAGAAGTGAAGAGTAGTTCATCCTTAGTTTAAGGACAAAATGCATGTGATGATGAAGATGCTTAGCCTTAGCCATATAGCCATGCATGGCTATAAACTTATGCTCATAGACCTTGGGCTATAAGGAAATACAAGTGGGCAAGTTGGCAAGTTGGCAAGTTGCAAGCAAGTAGCACAAAACTAAGTGAAGTGTGAGTGAAATAGATGAGGACGACGGAATTGCGGTCCGCGGATTACGGTGACAGCCTGTCGTATTTTGAGCATAACTTTCTCTACAGAACTCCGATTAAGATTATTAAGGTGGCGTTGGAAAGCTAAGAGAAAGATCTAAAACATTTATGTTTTGATCAAGAGCCAAATACGTCTCTAACCTGACGTAAAATGAGCAATTATATTGCCTAAGTTTATTAGTTCATCCGAACGTAAGGGTTTGAGAGGATAAATAAAAGTGTGAAGGATGGGAGCCTAGAACATTAATTCCAATCATACAAGTGATGAGTGGATAAATGGATAATGAGGATGGAATTAAAAGAGTTTATATGTGTTTATCAAATTATGAAAACACGGGGTGTTACACAAACTGTCATAATCCCCTTTCTGGGGCCACACAAGGAAAGGACAATAAACTTCATCTATAAAAATTCTCGCATCGCCAACTGGTGTCAAATCGCTAAAATCAATGTCCAAGGCTCTAGCTATCATCGTTACAATACCGCCACAAGAAATTTTCTCGCGGCTGCCCTTGACAAACTGGGCAAAATGAGTAGCTAAGGCCTCGGACATATCGATAGACGGGCCTCTGTTCAAAACTGCATCCTCCAATAACTGTACAGCCGTGGCACTACAGTTATGGTGCGTATCATAGCTTGTCAGGAATGAGTTGGCTATGATACGTGCCAAATATCGAAGAATGGGGTTCCGAATAGAGAAAGAACGCATCTTCCCTCCCTTGAAAGTCCTCTAGCGGGCTATTTTAAACTAGAATCGATCTCGGCCGAATTTATCGTCCCGAGTCTGTCCCGCCCTAGGCCTTCCAAGGACCGAAGAAGGTAAACCAAGCAATGCACCAAAGTCCCTCAAGTTGAGGACGTACGAAGCTTCTCGCAACTGAAATGAGACAGTGGCATTATCGTCACCACTTAACTCGAAAGTTGTGAAAAACTCACACGTCAACTTCTGAAAAGTTTTCTCCTCGGAGGCATAAAACCTGCTAAGACCAAGGCTTTGGCACATTGCTTGCACCTGCGTGTCTATACCCATACGCTCAAGTATATCTCGAGCCGCCCAACGAGTCGGCTCGAGACGACAGACCCAAAATTTTTTACATTTATCAACATGAGCTTTGTTAGCGAAATATAAACCAGATTCAGCATGACGGAAACTACGGCGAATTTTCGGGTAACGTACCTCAAGCGGAACAAGTTGTTCGCGCGGTGTTGGTCTTTGTGTCTGAACCGGCATCGGGACAGATTCATCCCGAGCCTCGGCCGTCTCCTCCGGCCTAGAGGACGATGTTGACCCCGAACTCCAACCTAGAATTGAAGAAATCCGTTTCCTTGCCATTTGCTTTACCCTTCTCATTCTTGATGCTTGAATTTGATAAATAAGTTGTTGACGGTCTCGGTTTGGGGTTTGTCGGAATCGGAACAATTTTTCGAAAAAAAACTCCAAGAAGATGTTAGGAATGTGATAAGAATGAGAAATATATAAATTAATTTGATTTTGGTGAAGGAATGGAGGGATTAGAGGTGGTTTAAGGTGGGGGATTTGGGGTTTGTTTGGAGTTTTTTTGGGGGTTTGGTTGAGGAGAGAGAGAGAGAGGAAAAGGGTGATAATGAAGATGGGAAGGGAGGTGTTTGCTGGGTAAGGGCCGCGGGGTGATTTTTTGCCCGGTGGTCACCCACCAGGTGAAATTTCACCCGACGGTGTTCGGGTCGTTTTTTTGTAATTCCGCGCAGATTCACTACCGGGCGAAATTTCGCCCGGTCAGACTCCATCGGGCGAAATTTCGCCCGGTCGGATTTCCGTCAAATTCCAAGTCGCAAAATATTTTTACCGCAGGGTGAAATTTCGCCCGGTGAGATTCCACCGGGTGAAATTTTGCGCGACGGATTTCCCGTCAATTCCTTTAGTTCGAGCAAAGTCGCCACCGGGTGAAATTTCACCCGGTAAAATAATCCAATTCAAAATAGGACTTTGCTACAAAAAATCTCTTCGACTTGGCCCAAAAACATCCTTCACTCTTCAATAAAATTAATCCTCTCGACCATGCATTAGCTACATGGAGAAAAACTCTCGAAATTCATAGCGCATCCCCAAAACTCCAAAAGAAATCTTCACGGTTCCTGCAGGTACCAAACACGCTCCAAAAGAAAAATCCAAAAGCTATTGTCCAAGGAGAAATAAAAAGAGAAAAGAATATACAAATATTTACAAGGTGGTTATTATGGGTACCACCAAACCGAATTGAATAGCTTGAGTTTAATCGGGGTTGCTTAAAAAGCAACCCGGAGGGTCTTGATCATTCACTTCGAATTCCACATTACCGATCTTGAGGTTTTCCCTAAACTCCGGCATATTCATAAGTTGTGCTACCTCGGGAAGCATTGCAAATTCTTCGGGAATATCTTCGTCGGAGGTAGAACCAAGTATGAATAGGGCACTGTCTTCTTCATCATCGTAGTCAAGATCTTCGGTAGAAGGCTCTTCATTTGATGGGAACTCCACCATTTGGTTCCAAAACTACGTATTAAGAGGATCTTCGGGAAGGAATGCAGGAAGCACAAATTGGACCATTTCATTAGCGACATTGAAAGATAAACGTCCTTGCTTTACATCGATAATTACCCCACCGGTAGCTAGAAAAGGCCATCCCAAGAGGATAGGATTTTGCTCCTCAATTGACATGTCTAAAATGACGAAGTCGGTGGGGATATATAAATTCCCCACATTAGCCATGAGGTTACGGGCCAATCCATAGGGTTCCTTAGTGGTTCCATCGGTCATTTGTACGTTCACGGGAAAATAATCCAAGTCTTTAATATAAATAGTGCGAGCAATGGCTAAGGGCATCAAACTAATGTCGACGCCAAGGTCGCACAAAGCACGGTCTATTAAGACATGGTTGATGGAGCATGAAATGGCAAAGCTACCCGGATCTCCTAGTTTGATGGGAATTGTGACTCTAGGGTTGGTCTTTGGAGATATAGGAACTTTTCCATCTCGGTGGGTTTCAAAATGACGTCTCGGATGTAATCGGACGGAGTAGGCATGGATGTGCTTGTGTCAATGTTCTCGATAAGGTCGGTGAATGTTATCATGCCGAAGGCTTGGTTGTTAAATGAGGTTTGTGGCATGTCATTCAAGGGTGGTACTTCGATCCTAGACACTAGATTTGTGTCCTCTATGGGAATTTGTTCAATAACATACGCAATGTCTCCTACAAGGTACTTTGATGGATCTCTTCTTGGTCTTTCGGTTACGTCCTTAATCACTTTATCACCGTTTTCATTGATTGAGGGATGAGATGTAGTTTGTGGGTCAAAGGGTTTCACCAGTTCCTTTTTGCTCATTACCTTAATGGCATTCACGGATGCATTATTGAAAGAATCGGTTGGCTCTTGAGAAGATTGGGCTTTCGAGGCGGAACGTGCCTCTAAAGCTTCAAGTCTAGCTCGATTTGACGCATTTTCTTTCAATAGAAAATTGATGGTTTGTTGAATGTCATAAAAGGGTTGAGAATTACCTTGAAAGTTCCTTGGAGGACTTTGATTGAATGGAGAATTGTTTCCAAAGGGAGGACCTTGATTGAATGGAGGATGGGTTCCAAAGGGAGGAACATAGTTTGGTCTAGGCGGTCCTTGAGGATAGTAATAGCCTTGATTGAATTGATTTGTGTGAGGAGGTCTCGGTTGATAATAGAAGCCATGTGAATTAGGATAAACCCTTTGATTGGGGGCTCTTGGAAAAGGATATGTTCCTTGAGTAGGCATGGAATAAAATCCGGTCCCCAAGTTAGGATTGTTCGTTTGAGATTTTTCATGAGTTCTTTGAGTGTTGGCTTGAAAAGCACTCTCCTTTTTCATACACAATTCGGAATCGTCGTCATATCTCCCGCAATGATCGCATGGAATTTCAATACGATACAATTTAGGTGGTGAAATGGACGATCGTCTAGGTGGACTTACCCTTCTTGGTGGAGATGATCTTTGTGGAGATGTTCTAGTCTTGGGTGGAGAATTGGCCCTAGCAGCATACACTTCAAATTGCCTAACCAACTCCTCAACTCTAGCTTCAAGTTCGGTTCTCCTCTCGGTTGACGATGTCGAATCACCACTTAGCTCCTCATGTTGATCATTTTCGGAGTATTCATCATTCTTAGCTATCCTTTCAATGAGTTTTGTAGATTCGATTTCATTTAACAAAAAGAAATCGCCTTTTGCCGCCGCATTAACATTATCTTTGGCATTGTCCAATAACGAGTGGAAGAATATATGAAGTAAAAGCCAACTAGGGATGCCGTTGTGCGGACATTTCCGTTGCAACGTTTGAAATCGGTCCCAGACTTTACTTATGCTCTCATTTTCTTGTTGTTGGAATGTTTGAATTTCTCTTCGGAATTTGTTGGTCTTGGATGGTGGGTAGTATTTTTCGAGGAAAGCGTTGCTCAAATGTTCCCATGTGCGAAAAGTATTATTGAGGAAACTCTTAATCCATCTCCTTGCTCCATCACGCAAGGTGCGAGGAAAGAGAATCCGACGTAGTTGGCACTCGGTGACACCTTCAAGCTTGACACCAATAAGACTTTCCTTGAAAAGAGAAACATGCTCTATCACATCTTCATCCGGCAAGCCTCGGAAAATTTGTTGTTAAATCAAATGGATGATAGAAGGTTTAAGTTCGAAACTCTCCGGGATAACTCCAATGAAGACGGGTGAAGAAATCTCTTCAATAGATGGTTGAGAATGGGACCCAAGTGTAGCCATACTTGAATCCTTGGAAGTTGTTTGAGGATGGAGTGTTAAGAAATGGTGAAATTGATGGAAGATCACAATATCAAGTAATTGCCTTGGTCACAATATTTCCAAGCGACTTGCTCTCTGTATGGGGATCAAGCAACCTAAATCAAGAGTACACCTAGAAAAAACTCAACAAACAATGAGTCCTCGTAGCACCTAATGACACTAGGGTAGGAGGAAAGAAAAAACAATTATCCAATTACAATAAAACTAAGACTTAATCAATTAACTAATCACCGTCTCCCCGGCAACGGCGCCATTTTGATCGCCTCCCAATCGGATCGGTCGTTAACGAAGGACTGGGGATCAAACGATATTTTTAGACTCGGAATAACACAAAAACTACTAGAGTAATCGTGGTAAGTCGAGGTCGGTCCACAGGGAGAGGGGTTAAGCCGTATTGGTCAAATCTAGAGCTTTAGTCGTGATTGGGGGATTTGGGTTGAGAGAGAGAGATCGAACTATTGCTAGCGAACTACACTACTAAGGCTCGGAACAATAATAGGGAAAGGTGTTGGGGAGAGTCGGGATTCGGAAATGGGATCTTTAAAGTCTCGGGATCGAGTTTTAGTTACAACGTCGAAAAGGGAGAGTGCTATCTTTCGGTTTCTTCACCCAACCTACCTAAACCCGCTTTCGCGACGAAAGGGTAAGTCTCAAATCAAGGTAATTTCTACTCCGAGTTTCCCCATATTGGTAGAAGCGAGTCAAGGTCAATCTAGTCGCGGTTCTAGGTCAACAAAGACACAAAAACCTTAAAATTGAGGATCAACAAGTAAACAACCCACCAACATCCCTTGAATCAAATAATCCAAATCCTTCTCCCTAATTCTCCAACAAGGAATCTACTCACTAATCATGATTAATAACAATAAAACACTAATAAGAGAGAAATTGTCTAGAACATGCATAATAACTACACTAACAATTAACACTAAGGAGAGAGATTAACTAACACACAAACTAAAGAGAAACAAGCTAACTAATGGAGTAAAGGGAGAGGAAAGAATTAACCAACTATGGAGAAATCTAAGATGGAAGTTGAAGATAAATAATAAAGATTGAATCTTGGGAGAAATATACAAGAATTTGTCACCAATCCATGCATAAATCTTCAATCTTCAATATAAGCAATATAAATCTTCAAGAAATAATACAAGGATTTTGTCACATAAACCCTTGCAAAACCCTTGAATCTTCAATAATCTTCAACAAAGATGGAAACTTGCCTACTAATTATAGAGTAATTATACTAATACTAAGTAGATCTACTAATTGTTTGTGGAGATTTTCTAGGAAACTTACTACAATCTACTACTACTTACTAGTGAGTTCTCTACACTACTCCTACTCCTAAGGGCTAATCCCAAGGCTCACTCAAGGCACACTCAAGGCTCACTCAAGGCTCAAGGAGGCACAAAACCCTAGGAAGAGTATTTATAATGTTCTTAATGGTCACACAAGTTTAAGGCCCATAATCCAATCCTTCTTCATTAAGCCTAGACCTTCACCCTTTGCATCTTCATGGGGCAAAACTTCACCCTGCGGGACGACATAGGCACCACCGGGTGAAATTTCACCCGGTGAGATTTTCTTCTCGAATCGTCATTTTTGGCGTCTTTCTCCATCGGGCGAAATTTCACCCGGTGGGCGAAATTTCGCCCGGTGGTAGCTGCCCACGAAAATCTTCGGGAGTGGAAAATGTCGTCGGGCGAAACTTTGCCCGGTGATGACTCACCGGGTGAAGTTTCACCCGGCGGTATTTCTCCTCTTTTCTGGTCTCTTTTTTCGTCGATCAATTGGATTACTTGAACTTTCGGTTGTGTGCTTTGCTCTTGGACCGTATCTCTCATATGCTCGTGGAAGCTCAAACACGTTTTCGGTCGAAAATCCTATCCAAATAGACAGAAAACTACCAAAAACACGTAAAATGCAAAAGAGAGACACTAATGCGAGAATTACGCAAAATACGACGATAATCGCACTCTATTCTCGCAAAACGGAGGAAAAACAGGTCTAAATGGGAGGAAAAACGGTCCAAATTTGGCACACAACAGGGGGTAAAGTGGACAACGTCATTAACAACGGACCCGCGCCGTACTGTTTCCGATTGGGTGGTCAGAATCACCATAATATTGGGTCATTGCTGCCTCCGGAAGGAAAACAACCCTGTTTCTTGCAGTTATACTTTTACGACAGTCATGAAGAGGTCCCATTAAGGATAAGCTCATTAAATAACCAAGGGAGGAATCAATTAGATCCAGAAATTATGGAGGGCCTATCCGAGATGCTCTATGAACATAATGTCATTGCAAAGGTGTGTTAAATGGCAAAGGAAAGAATCTCCCAGTCTGACCTCCAACCCGTACAACTTCGACTTTTTGGCAGTCGTACAAAAGACGGGAGACAATATAATCTCCCAAGCACCGACGAACTAGCCGCTCTAATCGTGTCACCGGGGGAGTCTGAGAACCATGGGCGAGACATTATTATCTATGATCGTGCAAGAGGGCTAAGAAGAATTTCGGAGTTACACCCAAGTTTTATGGCTATGCAATATCCTTTGATGTTCCCTTACGGGGAGGACGGGTATACACCAGATATTAAGCATCGTGATGCCGAAACATCGACAAGGAAGAAAAAATTTTCTGTGACAATGCGTGAGTATTACGCATATCGCTTCCAAGAACGCAGAAAGGATGGGAAAATCATTGACGGTATAGTTGTTTACTGTGGTAGACTGCGACAACTATTCATGGTCGACTCTTTCACATCCGTAGAGGAAACACGACTGGATTATATTCATTCTAATCAAAAGGACATACGTAAATATTCTCTGCGTGGATTGCTCGATGCGGTTTCATCAGGTGAGACGATACCAGCTTCGATTGGTCATCGTATAATTTTGCCTCCGTCGTCCCAGGGTGCTATCGAAACCTTTTCCAAAATTACCAGGATGCATTGGTTATTTGCCGATGGGCTGGTCCCCCCGATTTGTTCATCACCTTTACGTGTAACCCAAATTGGGTCGAGATAAAAGAATTCTTATTGGCTATTCTTGGCCAACGGCCTAAAGACCGTCCAGATATTGTTGCTCGAGTTTTCAAAATCAAGCTTGACGAACTGATTAAGGACCTAACCAAAAAAGCTTTCTTCGGGCGAGTCCTAGCAGGTAATAATTAGTTATTTGCACATTCCTAGTGTTTAGAGACACCATTACGTTACACTTTCTTATTTAACACTACCAATTTCTACACCTGATGCAGTTATATACACGATCGAGTTTCAAAAATGGGGTCTGCCACACGCACACATTTTCCTCTTCTTACACCCTTGTGACAAACATCCTGACCCGAGCGATATAGAAAGAATTATTAGTGCGGAGCTACCTGATAAAGACACAGATCCTATTGAATTTGAAGCGGTTGTACAGTTCATGGTCCATGGTCCATGTGGGAACATGAACTCACAATCACCATGTATGGTCGATGGGAGGTGCTCAAAATATTATCCAAGAGAGTTTTGTAATGTCACCTCAGTCAGCGAGGATGGTTACCTCGAGTACCGTAGAAGAAATGATGGCCGAGTAGCTGAGAAGAACAGACACACTATTGATAATCGATTCATTGTTCCACATAATATTGACCTGTTGGTGAAATATCAGGCGCACATAAATGTCGAATGGTGTAACAAGCACAGATCTATAGAATATTTGTTCAAGTACATGTCAAAGGGTCCTGACATGGCTCTCGCAAGTGTACATGATTCCAGGGCAGACAACAACAACGAAGATAACGTTCAGAGACCAGTTGATGAAATTAAGATGTACCTGAAATGTAGATATGTATCAGCCTCAGAGGCATGCTGGAGTATGTTCGCTTTTAAAATCCAATTCAAAAAGCCACCTGTTCAGAGGCTATGCTTCCACTTGGAAGAAGAACAAGACTTTGTTTTTGAAGACACAGAGGAACCAGAAGAAGTCCTTGAAAGGGTCGGCCAAGCAAAAACAACTCTCACTGAATGGATGGCGACAAACAAACGCCACCCGGAAGCTCGACATCTAACTTATGCTGAATTCCCCACGGAATGGGTTTGGGTAGCGCAGAAGAAGTTGTGGAAAAAAAGACAAAGGGGCATGAAAATCGGGCGCATCTACTTTGCAGCACCGAACTCCGGGAGAGTTGTACTATTTGAGATTGCTGTTAAACATTGTCAAAGGAGCGACCAGTTATGAAGACATTAAAACGTTTGGTAACATAGTCCACCCAACCTTTAAATCTGCCTGCAATGCTAGGGGAATCCTAGATGGTGATGATGAATGACATATAGCATTAAATGAAGCAGGTACATGGTCAACGGCTCGACAACTTCGTGAATTATTTGCAACCATAATTTTATTTTGTGAAGTGACAGATCCTAAAAGCTTGTGGATGGAACATTGGGAAAAACTTTCTGATGATGTTTTACCCCGACAAAGAAGAAGAACAGGAATCGGTCACTTAACTTTAAGTGATGAACAAGTTTAGAACTATGCACTTCATGAGATAGAGCAAATCTTAAATCGTAGCAGCTGAAGCCTCAGACAATTTGACGATTTTCCAATGCCTGATAATGCTTTGCTACAAAACTCTACCAATAGGCTAATTTTAGAAGAGCAAAATTTCGACGAAAATTCCCTAAGAATTCAGGCAGACCAGTTGCAGGCTGGTTTGAATGCTGCACAACATGCAATGTATACCACTGTGCTAGATGATGTACAGTTAGATAAAGGAGGTCTTTTCTTTGTATATGGAAGTGGAGGAACGGGTAAGACTTACCTTTGGAAAACCTTGATATCTTGCCTTAGATCAGATGGGCGGATAGTCCTTGTTGTTGCATTGTCTGGTATAGCGGCATTGCTATTAATCTCGGGTTGCACAGCTCATTCAAGATTCTCAATACCTTTAAACTTGAGTGACATTATAAGCTGCAAAATTGACCAGGGTTCTAATCTTGCACACTTGATTAGGAATGCATCTCTTATAATATGGGATGAAGCACCTATGGTGCACAGACATGCGTTCGAGGCCGTCGACAGAGCATTCCGAGATATTATGCAACTTGATGACCCAATGGCAATGGACAAAGTATTTGGAGGCAAGACAGTGAGTGGAGATTTTCGACAAATTTTGCCCTTAGTACCTCGAAAAAGGAGATTAGACATAGTGGATGCCTCTATTAGTAAATCTTCCCGGATATGGCCGCATTTTACTGTACTAAAACTACAACAAAATATGTGTTTGCTACAGCAATATAGTGATGAACAAGCCATTGAGATAAGGAATTTCAACAAATGGATCCATGAAATAGGCGATTGCAAAGTTCCAGCTATATCAAGGGAAGGTGAACAGGAAAACACGTGGATTAGTGTAATCCCCTATAAATTCTAACGCAATACAGTGGCGGAAACACTGTAGATTTGGGATTAATACACACTGATGTTCTATATATTACAAAAAGAACGGTCAGTCAATACAAAGGCCACTTTTTACAAAAGGGCTAAAAATAAAGATCCTTCAAATGGGTTTAACAATCCATAAACAAACATAATTAAAGCAGAGTAGGATCCATGCCACTCGCTAGCGCACACCAAACCCGGAACACAGAATACCTGTCATGTTATAAACATAACAGCCACAATTCAGTGGGGAGCAACTCAGGCAGTTCTCCCAGCCATATTAAATAATATATAGGCAATAGAAGCATAATATATGAAAATAAATTAAAACTCAAAACAGTATATGTATCAAAATAGATTCAAAACTAGAAAATAATTCAGCAGCCTGACGGCGTCAAAACGAATAATGGAATATAAAACCGATGATCAGTACAGCTTTTACTACTAGAGATATGTCAAAACAACACCGAAGTGTAACTTAGTGCCCACGAAGCGACCCCTAAGCCTCACTGGTTAAGGAACTCAGTGCCCACGAAGCGACTCCTAAGCCCTCTCACCAGACAACTCAAACTATAATAGGACTGCGTTCAGCGAGGTCCTAGCCTAAGTACATGCGCATGACTCCTGAGCATAAACGATACCCAGTTCGACAATCAATGTATCCCTGACGCAAATACACTGACCATATAGCTGATGGTAACAACCAACATATCCTAGATTTATATACTCTACATTCTCATTTCCAACATTATTCCATATTCAAACCAATAAATATTTTATCCGAAGATATCTTAAATATTCCCAAAATAGTAACCTTCCAAATATAGAAACTTTCTTCAAATAGTAACTTTCCAAAATAGGTGTTATTATAATTAGAAATCGTTTAACATATGAGTTATATAAAATATTTAATATTAGGCCTTGAGACATAAACATCATATTTATTAGATAAATGTATAATTAATGATTAAAAGTCAAAGAAAGTAAAAATCATAATTATTTCTCAAAAGGTTGGAGTTTAAGTAATTAAAAGAAATAAATTACAAATTTACAGATTTTTCAGATTTGCACTGTCTTACTATAAAATTCATAATTAAATCATTAAAAATCAAAACGACGTAAGATCAGTGAGGTTGAAAACTTTAAAGGCTTAACTACAACTTTTGTTTCTGGATAAAATTGAAATTATTAACTTAAAGGCGGTTTTTATTCGTAGTTTTGTAAACTGACAGAATCTGTCACTCGATTGTATTCCTTTAATAAAACATGTTTAAAAATTTATTTTGAAACAAATCCAAATGGAAACATTAACTAGACTCTTTAAAGTTAATGTACGTAATTTACCGAAATTAAATTAAAATTTTATCATAGATTTTAAATTAGGTTTTTCAATAACTGACAGATTCTCGAACTAATCCGTCATAGTTTCATAAACGATTTATTGTGACGAAACTACTTGGAATTAATTTACGAAATTTAACAGAGACATAATAGACTTAAAATAAACATTAGTCTCTTCTCAAACTTTTCGAAAATAAGATCTGTAAACATGAGTAATAATTCGTACAAAAACACTAATCGATTCTGAAACATGCTGTAATTATGTTAAAGACAATAAAACTTCCAATTTGATAATTCATATTAAAAATCACGAAAAATTAAGAAATTAATTTTCTTATTCATATGTTTTAGTCTCGGCCCTATAATAATTTTTAGAAGATTGAAACATATCATCTTAATAATATAGTAAACATATTTATAAAATTCGATTTAAAACGATACTACAAGCAACTACAACATATATATCATGCAATACCGAGTCATGCCATCATCTGTTACCTTCATCGAGATTCGAATCGACAATATACTCGTCTGCCTCGGGATCCTCAAAATAGCCTACAAAACGGTATACATATATGGTGTTACGACCATATACAAGTTACTCTAAAAAAAACTAAGAATGACGCGGATTAAGAGTAATTAAATTACCCTGAGTTTAGAACGGAAGATGATGAATTAAGAGCAAGAACGAGCAGGAATAGAGGATGATTTTGGGAGGTAGATTAGAGTTGGTACACGGATAATAAAAAAAAAAGAGGAAGAAGAACGTTCATATGCTTCCTTTATGAAGCACAAGCAAACAAATAAGATGGGAAGTTGAGAGTTTGCATACAAACTCACTTCTAAGCTAATCTCACTTCTAAGCTAATCTTACGAAGCAAAAATTGGAGTAGGAGTAGGAGAGTAGGAATAGGATAGGAATAGGAGGTTAGCTAAGTAGTGTAAATCATAAAATAATATAAGTGATATGTAACAATAACAACCGCTAGAGATAGATGCAGTTTTGACAAGAATTAGGATAAATAAAAACAGGTGCTTAAACTTATAAAATATATTTTAGTGACTCATCTAGTAAGACGAGGTAACATACTCGATTTGGGTTGGAAAATAATTTACGATTTGATCGAAATCATTAGTAAAAATAAATAACTGGCTTACAAATAAATTGGGTTAAAATCGCATAAGAAAAGAATTAGACCCAAACTTCGAGATGGGCTAAAATATTATTTTGTCGTAACATTAAATATTTGGGTCAGGTTCGAAGTTGATAAAAATAATTAGTTGACTCGAAAATCAAATGGGTCAATCTCGAGTTAAATTGAGTTTCTCGACGAATAAATAGTTTTCAACGAAAATGAATTAAATTGATTTATCGAAAGCAAAATGATATTTTTCAATGAAAGTTTAATAAAATAATTTCTCGAAGAAATAATAAAACGTTTTAACGAGTTTCGAGTTGAAAATAGAAATTCGAGCTAAAATAAAGATTTCAGGAGTTTAAGACGAAGTCAAAGTAAATCCGATAAGATTTAAAATGAAGGATTACAAGTTAAATCGCAAACCAAATAAAAATATGGATACAAATTTAATTTATAAAAATTAGGGGTGTTACAACCTTCCCCACTAAAAAAAAAGTTTCGTCCCCGAAACTTGCAGGAACACAAAAATAATGTTATTCACTTGGGAAAATTAGAATGCTTAGCTCGCATCAAAATCTTGGTTTAATAGGAATTTTTAAATCATCAAACTTGATATGAAATCGAGTGCAAAATTTATTACGAGAAGAGTTGGGCTAATCTACCCGAAGTTTAAAACTTTCCAAATTATTAAAAAAGCAAGGTACTGTTATTTAATAAAATAACGACATTAAATTATATTTAAAAACAAATTCGAGGGAAATAGGGTACCCAAAATATTTTCAAAACGACGCTAAATCAATTTGATTAAGAAACTCTTCAACATTTTGATTTAAGACAAAACAAAATCAAATTTTGATAAATCAGTTTAGCGTTGGGAAATCTCGAACTAGTCATCAAATGATTCTAATAACAAATCCAAAAGTTCACCAACAAAAATAAAACGAAAGCCTGAATTTTTGAAATTATTTTGAAAAGTTAAATTTCCTCAGACAATCCAATTGTTGCAGAAACATAAGTATTTGTATGTTATGAAAATATTCATAAAATTCCGATGATTTAAAAAAAAAAGATTTGAAATACTTATGAATTAATTTCAAACAGGTTTTTAAGATATTTTTAAAATAACTAAATATAACTTCAACCAAAAATGACAAAGCAAAACAAGGTTTTTAAAGCTTAAAATTGTAACTTAAAAATGATAACTCAAAGGTTTAAATTAGTCAAATATTTTTCAAAACGGGAAGTTTGATTAAAAGTTTAAGGATTAAATCGAAACAACAAAATCTCAAATTCGATAAAGAGGTAGATCAGAAGGGATACCAATAGCGATTGGAGGAGTAGAATTCGAGAGAAACGGAGGAAGAACGAAAACGAGAGTCAATCAGAGCTCTCCAGGATTACAGAGGAGTTTAAGGTTCTCAAGATTCCCTAGTACGACTCCCACAAACTCAGGTTCCTAATTCCACAAAATAATACTAAGGCCATTAATATCAGGAAAATGGGTTGTCCTACACAGTCTACAACCTCCAAAATTATCACTTGCTATAACTTCCAAGCTAAGACTATCAACAGCTACAACCTCCAATACAAGGCTTCACTTACTCATACAATCACTCAAACATTAGGGTAAGAATCCACCAACTAACTCAGAATCAAATCATGCTACCGAAATTCTACAAACTGCCACAACACTATTTAACCAATTAACCAACAAGCTCTAAAACTGTTTGAAGTTCACCAGGTTGTACTCGAGGTGTATTCCAAATTTCTCGAGTAAGGAACAATAAACAAGATCCACCGATTCAAACAAAGCTCGGGCACTAAGTCTTCAAAATGATTCCACGATTATGCTCGTAACATTACAAGGGAACAAAGGTTAGTATAATATATCAAACCTTAAGCACACTCAACTTTACATGTAATGTCAGTCACTCACATTTCCAACACATCACTCGAGTAAGGTTCTTTAGAAGTCCATCAAATTTATACTCATAACGATGGAACAACTATGTGGTTAATGACTCAACGAAGCCACATTCTCGTTGGTCAGAAGGCTTGAAATAAATTCCATCAAAAAGATTCGTATTAAAGTATTCCTCAAAATGACACAATAAGTCCAACCTGTGTTTATGCAATATATTTCTCTTTTTCAAGGTTAACAACAATCCATCCAAGTTTATTTCACTCAACTCCAAAGTTCATATACTACAACCTTATCAGACTCAATGATCTCATCCATATGAACAAGGTTTAATCTATGTCAATCAAAATTTCTAAAGACGTTAACGAGAACCTGAAATGGTACCACAACACTCAGGCTAACCCTTTAAACAATGATATATGATCCCAAAAGTCCACAACTAGTCCATTAAGTCAACATTAAGTGGGAATCCCAAAGTAATATTACCAGATACACTTAGTCTGGTTCTAAGTTATGTACTAGATATCCATCAAAATAAAATATAATCTTACTATCCAAAAGCTTATTCTCTCTAAGTACTTTATATAATCAAGTGAATTATAATCCAAGATCAACACGTAAGGTAAAATCTTAATCCCATCAATCAATTAATACTATTGAAATCAATCCTCAAAAAGTTCTTACTTGCTTAGAAAATAGGGTACAACTCAAAATCCTCAAACCAAAGGTAATGGGGTTCACTAAACCTCAAACATCTTTAACTTTTTGTGGGGTTCACTAAGACAGGAGTCTAACCAAAGAATCTCAAGAGGATGGAGGGCAAAATGGGAGAATAAAACAAGGATTCACCACGAGACTGAAAATGACCATTTATAAGACAAGGATTGGAAGAAGGAGAAGAAGAAGAGAAAAACTGATAGGGAGAGCAGTGGCAGCACACGGACATCAGGAATAATAACACGTGACAGCAGAGAGCCGAACAACATCAAGTCGTAGTAGTACAGCAACACAATAAGACAACATCAGAAAGGAGAAGAAGAATAAGAAGAGGAGAAGAGGATGAGGAAGAAAAAGAAAAAATAAGAATGAAAGAAAGAAGAGGAAGAAGAGGAGACTTGGAGAAAAGAAGAAGGATCCTAGACTATTAAGGTCTTGAACGAAAGAAGAGTCTTCAGGCCTCCTGAGTTCACAAGGGAACTCGCTGGATCACTTCATCTTCGAGCATATTAGTCTTGGGTAGCTCCATCTGGATCCAAACTGAAATGAAGTTGCATCTGGGTCCAAAGTGAAATCAATCGTAGTCTACTGCACCATCATGGAACTGAAATCTACTCTTGATCATCTGGCCTGTAGCTTGAGCAAACTAAATCTGGGCTGAGAAGTCACCATTGCATCTTCCTTGTAGCACCAAGTCGTCCACTCGAGTCATCAGGTCTTAGAAGTGCTAAGTGGGTCTTGTCCCAATCTGGAGCAGCATTACATCAACATCTTGTCCACTCATCTTCTTCTTGGGCATATAAAACAAACATTCAATGCTAATCATTGAGTTACAAGAACATGTAACCTAACAATCAAGTCCTTAATTTGGTTTGTACCCTTCTCTCATTAATATTTTATTAATGTTCAAATCATTTACGAGTATTTTTCCTAAAATCAGGTGTGAGCGTCGGGAGCAACAATGCTCTGATACCAACTGTAATCCCCTATAAATTCTAACGCAATACAGTGGCGGAAACACTGTAGATTTGGGATTAATACACACTGATGTTCTATATATTACAAAAAGAACGGTCAGTCAATACAAAGGCCACTTTTTACAAAAGGGCTAAAAATAAAGATCCTTCAAATGGGTTTAACAATCCATAAACAAACATAATTAAAGCAGAGTAGGATCCATGCCACTCGCTAGCGCACACCAAACCCGGAACACAGAATACCTGTCATGTTATAAACATAACAGCCACAATTCAGTGGGGAGCAACTCAGGCAGTTCTCCCAGCCATATTAAATAATATATAGGCAATAGAAGCATAATATATGAAAATAAATTAAAACTCAAAACAGTATATGTATCAAAATAGATTCAAAACTAGAAAATAATTCAGCAGCCTGACGGCGTCAAAACGAATAATGGAATATAAAACCGATGATCAGTACAGCTTTTACTACTAGAGATATGTCAAAACAACACCGAAGTGTAACTTAGTGCCCACGAAGCGACCCCTAAGCCTCACTGGTTAAGGAACTCAGTGCCCACGAAGCGACTCCTAAGCCCTCTCACCAGACAACTCAAACTATAATAGGACTGCGTTCAGCGAGGTCCTAGCCTAAGTACATGCGCATGACTCCTGAGCATAAACGATACCCAGTTCGACAATCAATGTATCCCTGACGCAAATACACTGACCATATAGCTGATGGTAACAACCAACATATCCTAGATTTATATACTCTACATTCTCATTTCCAACATTATTCCATATTCAAACCAATAAATATTTTATCCGAAGATATCTTAAATATTCCCAAAATAGTAACCTTCCAAATATAGAAACTTTCTTCAAATAGTAACTTTCCAAAATAGGTGTTATTATAATTAGAAATCGTTTAACATATGAGTTATATAAAATATTTAATATTAGGCCTTGAGACATAAACATCATATTTATTAGATAAATGTATAATTAATGATTAAAAGTCAAAGAAAGTAAAAATCATAATTATTTCTCAAAAGGTTGGAGTTTAAGTAATTAAAAGAAATAAATTACAAATTTACAGATTTTTCAGATTTGCACTGTCTTACTATAAAATTCATAATTAAATCATTAAAAATCAAAACGACGTAAGATCAGTGAGGTTGAAAACTTTAAAGGCTTAACTACAACTTTTGTTTCTGGATAAAATTGAAATTATTAACTTAAAGGCGGTTTTTATTCGTAGTTTTGTAAACTGACAGAATCTGTCACTCGATTGTATTCCTTTAATAAAACATGTTTAAAAATTTATTTTGAAACAAATCCAAATGGAAACATTAACTAGACTCTTTAAAGTTAATGTACGTAATTTACCGAAATTAAATTAAAATTTTATCATAGATTTTAAATTAGGTTTTTCAATAACTGACAGATTCTCGAACTAATCCGTCATAGTTTCATAAACGATTTATTGTGACGAAACTACTTGGAATTAATTTACGAAATTTAACAGAGACATAATAGACTTAAAATAAACATTAGTCTCTTCTCAAACTTTTCGAAAATAAGATCTGTAAACATGAGTAATAATTCGTACAAAAACACTAATCGATTCTGAAACATGCTGTAATTATGTTAAAGACAATAAAACTTCCAATTTGATAATTCATATTAAAAATCACGAAAAATTAAGAAATTAATTTTCTTATTCATATGTTTTAGTCTCGGCCCTATAATAATTTTTAGAAGATTGAAACATATCATCTTAATAATATAGTAAACATATTTATAAAATTCGATTTAAAACGATACTACAAGCAACTACAACATATATATCATGCAATACCGAGTCATGCCATCATCTGTTACCTTCATCGAGATTCGAATCGACAATATACTCGTCTGCCTCGGGATCCTCAAAATAGCCTACAAAACGGTATACATATATGGTGTTACGACCATATACAAGTTACTCTAAAAAAAACTAAGAATGACGCGGATTAAGAGTAATTAAATTACCCTGAGTTTAGAACGGAAGATGATGAATTAAGAGCAAGAACGAGCAGGAATAGAGGATGATTTTGGGAGGTAGATTAGAGTTGGTACACGGATAATAAAAAAAAAAGAGGAAGAAGAACGTTCATATGCTTCCTTTATGAAGCACAAGCAAACAAATAAGATGGGAAGTTGAGAGTTTGCATACAAACTCACTTCTAAGCTAATCTCACTTCTAAGCTAATCTTACGAAGCAAAAATTGGAGTAGGAGTAGGAGAGTAGGAATAGGATAGGAATAGGAGGTTAGCTAAGTAGTGTAAATCATAAAATAATATAAGTGATATGTAACAATAACAACCGCTAGAGATAGATGCAGTTTTGACAAGAATTAGGATAAATAAAAACAGGTGCTTAAACTTATAAAATATATTTTAGTGACTCATCTAGTAAGACGAGGTAACAGACTCGATTTGGGTTGGAAAATAATTTACGATTTGATCGAAATCATTAGTAAAAATAAATAACTGGCTTACAAATAAATTGGGTTAAAATCGCATAAGAAAAGAATAAGACCCAAACTTCGAGATGGGCTAAAATATTATTTTGTCGTAACATTAAATATTTGGGTCAGGTTCGAAGTTGATAAAAATAATTAGTTGACTCGAAAATCAAATGGGTCAATCTCGAGTTAAATTGAGTTTCTCGACGAATAAATAGTTTTCAACGAAAATGAATTAAATTGATTTATCGAAAGCAAAATGATATTTTTCAATGAAAGTTTAATAAAATAATTTCTCGAAGAAATAATAAAACGTTTTAACGAGTTTCGAGTTGAAAATAGAAATTCGAGCTAAAATAAAGATTTCAGGAGTTTAAGACGAAGTCAAAGTAAATCCGATAAGATTTAAAATGAAGGATTACAAGTTAAATCGCAAACCAAATAAAAATATGGATACAAATTTAATTTATAAAAATTAGGGGTGTTACAATTAGTATACCAAAAGATATATTAATCCAAGACCATGGAGATCCCATCGCATCCATAGTTGAAGAGGTATACCCTCGACTTCTTGAGAAATACAATGACCCCACATACCTTCAAGGAAGAGCAATATTGGCCCCCACAAATGAGACTGCAGAAGAGGTTAACAAATATATGATAGGTCTCATCCCAGAAGAAGAGGTCCTATCAAAAAGCGTGGACAAAATTTGTCCGCTGAGCAGTGGTGGCTCCAACATGGAGGAGTTGTACCCGACTGAATTCCTGAATTCACTAAAGCTCCAAGGTCTACCAAATCATGAAATGCATCTAAAGGTAGGTTGCCCGATTATTTTGTTGAGAAACAGTAATCAAAGAGCTGGAATGTGCAACGGTACAAGGCTGACAGTTACGAAGATACGGAGTAGAATCATTGAAGCGAAGGTCATTACAGGAACCAATGTGGGTGTCACAGTTTCAATACCTAGAATTGAAATGACACCAATAGACACAAAATGGCCCTTCACAGTTAAACGTCGACAATTCCTAATCAAGGTTTGTTTTGCCATGACAATAAACAAAAGTCAAGGACAAACATTTGAGAAAGTCGGAGTATAACTACCACAACCAGTTTACCCATGGTCAGCTATATGTCACTGTCTCAAGAGTAACTTGCCGTAGTGGATTGAAAATAAGCATACCTTCAAAAGATATACAAGACGTGGACGATGTAAGGACAAAAAATGTTGTCTACAGGGAAATTTTCTCCGATCTCTGATCGAAGTGCCTCATTGTTGAAAATAGAAAATAACAAAGCTTAGGTAAGTAAGAGTATTTATTAGCTTACATTTCCAATTTCTAATACAGTCAATTTTAAAATACCAAACTTTGTTTCATCAATTTACAACTTTTTCGACTACCAACTTAAGTCATCACCATGTTGCATTTTTACTTACGTATTTTTGTATTCTTTTCTACTTAAGTCATCACCAAGTTATATACCAAATCGACTTGATATGTTCTATTTTTAGTCTATATACGATATGATTCTGTTTTAATGGAAAGTCCGAAAATTGTGTTGTTGGACCATCTAAAACCACTTTTAGGTATTGCCTTAATGAATTGTAGGTAATTACTACTTGCTAATAATTAAATGTAATATAACACTAACGCAACATATTTAAGTAAATCAAACTTAGATTAAAACGATGGCCTAAGTGTTACAAAAGCGGAGCAGAGATAATTCTTTATTTGATGAACTACAGCACGACCATACGCGCTTAACAATGCTAATCAATTACAGTCACCCACCCATCATTCTCCCACGCTTGATACAATCTCATGTCAGAAATTTCACTTAAAACCACTTCACCAGAGAACACAATCATCACATTATAGTAACTCCCCAAAGCATCTGCTTCCACAACACGACCAACCCACCATCCACCATCCACCATCCAGATAAATCTCAACTAGGTCATCTATCACGAAACTGTTACTATGAATATATCGAGGCGACGGCCTCATATATTCAACGAAAATGACGCATTGTAAACGGCTTACACCATCAACCTCGAGCAAATGATCAAGCTCCACTTTGACAAAACCATTAACAATTTCAAAAAGTATGGTCGCAGGAAAGTGAACAGCGAAGGGGGCAATTTCAGCAAAGGTAACCTCAATTTCATCACCTGCAGAGTAAAAGTGAACCATATTTCTGACACAATCCTTTAAAAAACGAAGATAAAAAATAATATTAACATAGAGGATTTTATTTGTGTAACTACATGATAGTCCTCCTTCGCACTTTATAGATGTCAGTTTAGTAGGATGAAATAATAATCATCAACAATTAAATATTTACAATAATGACCTAGAATTGCAAAAGTCACCACCGTAAACATGGAATTAAAGAAATATATATATACATGAACTTTAAATTTTAACTGTTACAAAATAGATTCTTAGGAAAATTTAATGCATTATTAGTATTAGTAATACTGACAGGCTAAAGTCGTATGCCTTAAATTACAATTTATAATCACTTAAATCTAAATACTAAAAACGTAGTAAAGTAGAAATAAGGGTCGAACCCAAAGGAATCAGATTAATCTAATTATGCTAACTAAAGTGTAGAAATTGACCTCTAACGTAATTAAAGACCGTAGTAAATAGGGGGGGGGGGGTTTGTATGATTAATTATCTAACAAACTAAAATAAATAATACAATAACTTGAGGTATCAAATGATGAGAAAGAACTTAGACACAAGCACAAATTCACACTCAATAGCGATTGATCATCGTAAGACGGTTTCAAATAATAACCTTGACCACTCTATCGTGAATATGAAATTCCAATTCTCTTAAGAATAGTTAACTAAAACGAATCCCGTTCTTAATTAACCATAACCGTAAAACAACCTAAACAATCATGTTCTAGGTTCAATTAGACGGAAACAATATAGATCTGAGAATTCGATAGAGAATAAATAGCTCGTACAATCCAGTCGCGCCTTAGATATTTATATAAGTTGCTTCTAAGTACTAATATCAACGTATCCAGTTCAATATTAATTCCTAGTTGTTACTAATGTAAAGTTAATCAGTAAATCCTACTCAATTAACGATACTAACGATAGAACGATGCAATTAAATACTAGTTGTACACCTAGCAATCAACAACAACATTCATGAGATTAATAACAAAGCAATTCATAATAATCAAGGTTAATAATTAAAACATTCAAACTCACAAACGATTATCAAGTGCTTCAAAGGCTTGAATCTAAGTAGATAAGATTAGTTACACATACTTGCAATGGAAAATTAGGGTTCTTCAAAGGTCTCTTTTTTTCTCTCTAATCTTACGTTAAACCCTTGTTGTGATGATATGACTGATAATCTCAACTAAGCTTAACCTAATAATAGTTTAATACTAATAATAAAATAATAAAATATCCTAGTGATACTAAATACTAATAAAACTAAAGACTAGTAATAAAGTTTCCTAAATAAATCCAAAGTCTTAAAACATAACAAATATCACGAGATAGGACGAAATGCGTAGGACTTTCCAGACCACCGCGCGACTCGCCTGGGCGTAGCGCGACTCGCGAGAGCGCGCGACTCACGGGACTTCTGTGTGACTCGCCTGACGAGCTGTTGCTGCTTCGTGCGATCCTTCGGTTCTGTCGTTCCAGGTCTTCAAGTGGGCTTTCTTCTTCTTCATGTTTTAATCGTTCTTAGCCCAAATCGACGGTCCAATGATTAACATCCTCAAAATAGCCTATATTACATTCATACCAAATTGACACAAATGCAATACAAGACAACCGATTTAGCTCACAAAATACACAAAAACCGTCGTAATAAATATGACTAAATACGGCCCATCAAATACACACTAATTACTCATTAAATAAGAAACGGAGTTACTCCTCGCAGTACACATTTTACTCGACGCAGTACTCTTTACCCATATTTTTTTTATTGTATGCCCTTATCAAAAAAACAATCCTAATTTCATTATTCTTCCACCCTTTCTACCCTAACCCTAAAAACCTTTTTTTTCCAATTATTATTGACTACCTCCAAATCTAACTATACATTCATTAAATTTATCAAATTTAATAGATCATGGATACAATTTTGATTGAAAACAGGTATCAATCCATTAATTATTGAAATTGGGGTTTTTTGTTTCAAAGTTCAAAATAATTAATTTTTTTTGTTTATTGTTATATATCACTAATTATGATTATTGTTTTTTGTTTATCATTAATTATTGAAAGATTTTGATTGAAGAACATGTATCAATCATTAGTTATCTTTAATTATTGAAATTAGGGTTTTTTGTTTCAAAGTTCAGAATAATCGATTTTTTTGTTTATTGTTATATATAATTAATTACGATTTTTATTTTTTGTTTATCCCTAATTATTGAAATTAGGATTTTTGGTTTCAATTATCGATTTTCAACCATTAATTACCTTACGTACGACGTGTTTCTCTTTTTACGGAGTCTTTTTTATTTTGGTTTGGATGTCTCGCATGACTTTAAACATAAATTTAAAGTTGTGGCTGAATACAAATAAATTTTTCTAGCAAACACTATACTTTCAATTTTTTTTGGTTTAGAAACTCAATTTTTGGATTTAATACTTTAATATTGGGTATTAAGTTGGATGTATTCAATCGAATAGTGTAGTACAGTTATGAACTGGGTATATACTGCGTTAAGGTTGAAAAAAATTTACTTTATCAAAATTGAAAATAAATATGTGTATTCCGTGATAAAAGAAACGTACTGCGTTGATAAATTTTAAAAAAAAATACTTTATTCAAAGATTAAAGTAAATGTACTTCATGAAATTTTAAAATAATATAAATGTACTGCAAAAAAATGTATTGCGTAAAAGTAAAAAAAAAAAATGTACTGCGTAAAAGTAAAAAAAGTAGATATGGGGAAGAGAGAAAGAAAAGAGAGGAAAAACAAAAGGATGAATTTGAGGAAGGGGAAATGACATAAGAAATATGAAGAGTTGTGAAACTGAGTTTTCTTTATTTCGTCATCATATAATAAAAAGATTATCTAATCTAATCTAATTAAACAACACAATAACCACACACATAACCACCAAATACAAATTCTGGCAAAACCAAAAGACCATCATTAAATCATTTAACATCAACGATGATATACGAAAAGACACTGATCATTAAATTAAATATTTTAATACTATCACACAGAATATAAGGAAAAGATTTATAACTGATATATTGTATATAAAGAAAGGATAATTATTATAGAGGAGTAATATATATAAATAGAGAGTCATTGTCATCTCCTTACAATTCACTGAAACTAAACCCAACCACAACACTCATCAATAATGGCGCCACTCACAGCAACAGTCGCAACTTTGACACCGTCAAAATCCAAATACCAGATAACGACACGTGTCACAAGAGTTTGGGAAGTGAACCCCAACAACAACAATCAACCTCTATCAATGGATATGGTTCTATTAGACAGAGAGGTAAATATAAATGACAAACCAATAAACTAACGTGAAATCCAAACACTAACAAATTGTTTACGTTATTCTTAACAGGGGAATCATATACACGCTACTATACCTAAGCGTTTAGTGAGCTCTTACAAGGAGAGGTTGGTAAAAGGGACGATATACAACCTACAACACTTTGAAGTTACTCCAAACACAAGATCATATCGACCCGTTCAAACTACGACTAACATTATAAAATACACTCCATTCACAACAATTTCCGAGGAAAAGGACCAGCAACAACCAATACCACTACATAAGTTTGAATTTTGGAGCCTGGAAAACCTACAAGAACGAACAGGCAAAATTGACTATTTGATAGGTACCAACCAAACCCCTAAGCTAACCAAAAAAATTTAACCTTTTGCTGATACATTCACTCTACGCAGATGTCGTAGGCCTCTTAACAACTGTCGAGAATAGACAAGAAGTAGTCACAAAAACTGGCAAGGCACAACTATGACATATATACATACAGGATCAAAGGTAACCACTATTATTGACATTAAAAGCAAACGAAACCCGACCCACTCAAATACTGATGCAAATGATGACCAGGGAGCAACCAGTCTGTGTCACTCTCTGGGGTGATGTAGCCAACCTCATTGGCGAAACAATCGCAGAAAAAGATGCCAAAGAAAGAACAATTGTGATAGAATCAACAAAAGTTGTCTA
The DNA here is from genome assembly GCA_958450325.1 of Agrostemma githago. Taxonomy (NCBI): domain Eukaryota; kingdom Viridiplantae; phylum Streptophyta; class Magnoliopsida; order Caryophyllales; family Caryophyllaceae; genus Agrostemma; species Agrostemma githago. Next base: position 69,940,111 of record OY288247.1, on the reverse strand, counting down.
CTACGATGGTAATTTTTTTAACATAAATATAATAATTTCAAAGACATATTTCTTCTGAACAGTACAGTTGTGTTATGCATTTAACTTTTTCAGGGGGGTTGACTAAAACGTCTCAAGTCTACTTAAAAAAAACCATCAGTGACGAGCGAAACCCCCCTTTCCCCCTTTTTTTCTCCTCAAACCCTAAATCACTGTTACTGCTACTATCTCCCACCCGACCCACCTCCCCGGTCCCAACCCAGCCCGTTGCCGGAGGTTGGCCTCAATCGGCTGATCTCCGGCGACCCACTCTTGCAATCAACGTCTTAGCTCCATCGAATTTGGCTAATTCTTCCGATTAGAACGGAATATTCGACCCTGCAGCCTTTCTGTGTTGTCCGTCTTTGGTGTCGTTGGAGCTTCGTTCCCGGATTATCGGCCTATTGGGATTTTGGTTTGTTAGTGTCGTTGGGTCCCTTTTCTCTTTTATGCTTCTGTTATTTCTTTGGTTTGCGTTGAAGTTGGCCATGCTTGGTATTTCTTTGGTTTTTTCTCTTTTATGCTGATTAGATGCTTGGTTTCACTTCTTGGTTTTGATGCTTGGTCTTATGATCAAAGGAAGGAGGTTTCTGTCTTTTGGGAAATTGTATCTGTTTTGGATTAATCTAGCACTGATAAGTCCAATTGTCTTATGTGATTGGTATCCTTGCATGCATCCACTCATAACTAGTGTGTTCAAATTCAAAAATCAAAATCAAAATCAAAAATCAACAATTGCATCTTCCTTTTTTTAGTAGTATCAGGAGTCTCCGGGAGTTATCCCTTCGTTTTGGTTCGATCTCGGGAGGTGTTTCCCCCTTCCCTCGCCCCCTTCCCCCACCTCCCATGATTTGTCCTTTTCGTTGTCGGATCTTAAGATTCAAGCTTCTGTTTTGCCGCATTGGTGTTCCCCGTCCCCTCGCCCCCCCTCCCCCACCAATTGGTTTCGTTCATTGCTTGGTTCTGTCTTCCGGTATTCTTTCTCTGGTCTTCCTATCTCCTCTACTCTCTTTCTTCAAGAGTTATGGTGATGCATTCATGTTTTCAAGCTCATTTTATCTTTTAAAATGGATAAATTTTCCAATAATAAACAGATATTGTCACCTTTAAGGTCTTTGATCGTGCGATCACTTTCTCTTCTCTCTTTTAACTTTGAGGTGTACTATTTCTTATCTAATCAGTCCCTCTTTCCCTTCTTTCTTTGAATAAAATTTCTCCTTTCAATGCTTTTTACTTGCCTACTTTCTTTTGTTTTAGAGTAGGTGAACCTTGAGTTTGGTTTTTTGGTGGCCTAACGACAGGTCTCAGTGTCTTTGATCCGGGAACTTGCTCCACTTTATGTTTGGCTTTGGTGGTGTTGCAGGGTTGTCTCTTCTTTCCATTCTCTATAATGTTAGCTAATGAGATGGGTTCATTGGTGGATGGGTTTGGGTTGGAACGGGTCGCGTTCGAACGTTTGGAGGTGGTGATGGTTGGGTTGGTGGTAGTGGTTCTTTCCTCACCTGTTACAATGAAAGGTCTTTGTTGGAATTGTAGGGGTTTAAATGATCCGCTTGCACCTACAATTGGAAAATTAAGAGTTATGGTAGGGAATAAATCTAAGTACGACTTTATCTTTCTTATGGAAACTAAGTGTAATACTAGTGTAGCTTATGCTCTCAGTAGATCTCTAGGCTATAATAATGGTGTAGGAGTCGACTCGGTTGGTAGTAGTGGAGGTCTCTGGCTTGGCTGGAACACAACAGCTATTTTTGATACCTTGTACTCCTGCAATAATTTTATATTAGTAAAAGTCACTTCGAGTGACTTGGATTGGTACCTGTGTTGTGTTTATGGCCACCCTAGCGTCGAAAAAAGACTTGACGTGCTCGATATGCTAGGTTCTTGGATTGAATCTTTTGATTGCCCTTTCATTCTCATTGGAGATTTCAATCAGGTTGACTGTGTTGAGGATAAACATAGTATTAATAAAGGTCGTATTGAGGGCCTTGATGAGTTTGTTGGGTGGAAAATACAACATCAATTACTTGATATCCCTTATAAAGGACCTAGGTTCACATGGTGTAATAATCGTAAAGGAAAGAAACGAGTCTATGAAAGACTTGACAAGGCTTATGCCTCAGCAAATTGGCTCGGGCTCTTCCCTAATACGGGTGTTCTTCACTACCCAATTCAATTCTCAGACCATGCCATGATTGAGCTTAATCTCAACCTTGCTCATGATAAAGGTGGTAAACCATACAAGATTGATGCATGGACTCTTAATTTCAAAGAATGCAATGACCTGATCACAAATGAATGGGTTAAGGAAGGGTCAAGTTCGGGCACCCCTTCCTTTCGATTCATGCGGAAGCTTAGTCGGATTAGAGCTCTTGTCAAGACATGGGCCCTTGATAAGAAAGCTGATTGGAATAAGAAATGGACTGATTTCGATGATAGATTGGAGGAGGGTATTGATGACATCCTCAAGGGTGGAACGGAAGAGAATTATGATGCCGCCCATGACGATGCTAGGAATTTCATACTGGCTATGGGCGCCTACTGGAGGCAACGTGCTAAGATAAAGTGGAACATGGATGGGGACACTTGCTCCCGTTTCTTCTTCAACTCGCTTAAAGGTCGCACTGCAAGAAACTTTCTTTCAGGCCTCTATAACATGGATGGTATGTGGTGTTCTAACCCAAGTGACATGAATAGAATCATTAAAGATCATTTTTCTGCAGTCTATCTACATAGTCCTGATGATCTGAATGCCTTGATTCCTTATAAAGACTACTGTGAGACTTTTGGTTCTTTCTTTGGTAGTGTCTCTAAATTATCTGATGATGATCGCGGGCACCTGAGTAAACCCTTTACGGGGCAGGAGGTCCGGGCTGCTGTCTTCCAACTTGGTGGTTTGAAATCACCAGGCCCCGATGGATTCCCCGCAGTTTTCTTTCAAAAACACTGGTCGGTTGTCAAGAGTGATCTTACAAATGCTGTTTGCACTACCCTGAACTCTGGGAGTGTTCTTAAGGAAATGAATCGTACCTTCACTGCTCTCATCCCTAAAGTCACTAACCCGACTAGTGCCTACCAACTTCGTCCTATCAGCCTATGCAATGTGATTATGAGGATAACCACTAAATGCATTGCGAACCGAATCAAGCGAGTTATTGGCAATTTGGTTGGAGATTTTCAGAATGCTTTTGTCCCGGGCAGAAATATCAATGATAACATTATTATGGCTCATGAGCTGATGCATCACATCAATAATTGTTCCTTCCCGGGGCGAAAAAGCAAATTTGCTCTTAAAATTGACTTCAGTAAAGCCTTTGATAGAATAAATTGGAACTTCGTAAGGCTTATGATGGAATCCATGAATTTCCCAGACAAGATCATCAATCTTATTATGAATTGCATCACAACGGTCACCTACGATCTTCTTGTGAATGGATCTCCAAAGATTAGGTTAACTCCTGAACGCGAGTTAAGGCAAGGTGACCCTTTGTCCCCATTCCTTTTTGTTCTTTGCACTGAGGTTCTTTCGGCCAATCTTCGCAAGATGCAAGATATGAAGGTCTTTCAAGGAGTTCAAATAGCCAGACATGCTCCTCCGATATCACATCTTTTCTTTGCGGATGATGCTATGTTCTTCTTGGAGGGTAACAAGACGGGTGTCGAGAATCTTAGATATGCTATCGAAGAATACTGTGATGCTTCAGGCCAGGTCATTAACAAAGGCAAATCCTCCCTCTGCTTCAGCCCGAACACAACTCTTGACATGGCCAGATATTGCTATAAATCCTTTGGCATCCCCTCTTCAAATCCGGTGGGAAAGTACCTTGGAGTCCCGCTGGATGTTAATCGAAATAGTAAGCATTTCTATAATGATATTTATGATTGTGTTGTGCGCAGAATTTCCTCATGGAATGGGTCTTTTCTCTCTCCCGATGGACGTCTTACTCTCATTACCTCTGTACTAGCTTCACTATCTGTTCATCTCCTATCGGTCTTCAAGATACCGGTAAGTGTGGCAAATAGGATTAACAAACGGTTTGCTCATTTCTGGTGGGCTGGTACTAGGCGAAGTAGGACCATTCATTGGCGGAGTAGTTTTTACCTTTCCCTTCCTAAGAGAGACGGCGGGCTGGGAATCCGCAACATCCAATGCCTGAATCAAGCTCTCCTAGCAAAACTTGGTTGGAGGATTATGTCTTGCCCAAACACGGTTGTAAGCAAACTTTTAACCAGTAAATATCATTGCAGTGCGCTCTCCCTTCCCCACTTGATATCTTCCCCATCACAAAATGGCTCTTGGGGTTGGAAAAGTATTAAATGGGGTCTTCACCTGGTCAACTCTGGTATTGCATGGTTGCTAGGACGGCCAAGTTCCATTGATTTAAGGCACTCAAACTGGGTGTTTGCTGAATGCCCAAGTGTGAAACAAGACTGCAATGTCCCTCCTCCTACCAACATTAGTGAAATTCTAGATATCTCGGGGACTTGGTGTCGTGAGAAGCTTGGTTGTTTCTTTGATGACCAATGGGTAAACAAGATTCTCTCTTGCCAACTCCCCTTGTTGAATTGTGGGGACGTTTTCTACTGGGGCAAATCCTCGAACGGAATCTTCACGGTCAAAAGTGCGTATCGGCTTGCACTTGACTTGCATCTAAAGGATCAATCAATTGGTTTCTCGCTGGAGGAAAGGTTGAAGATCTTTTCACGCAAATACCTTTGGAAAATTAAGGGGCCAACAAAATTGAGAACTTTCTTATGGAAAATTCTTAATCACGCCCTTCCCATTGGTGCGGAATTCCAAAAGCGAGGCTTGTTGGTACCCTCTGGCTGCCCCCTCTGTAACTCTGAAGATGTCACTGAAACTCTTAATCATCTCTTTCGAGATTGTCCTATCTCTTCCCGGCTGTGGATGGGTTCCGATCTTGGTATCAACACCATCATGTCGTCCAATATTGAGATACGACACTGGATTGTCGACTGGGTTATCTACCTTTGGAATCTGGACAGTGATCGATCTCGGGTCACCTATTTTGTCTTCGTCCTATGGACAATTTGGATTATCCGCAACCGTGCCAGATTCAAAGGGGCGAATTTCTCAAGCTATGGTTTCTTTGCCCTTCTCAGGGCCCAGCTCGTCAAGGTGGATGATTTAGGCACATGCTTGGATTATGATCTATCACATAACGACGAGTTATCAGCTTTAAATAATGTGAAAAGAGGTCATGCGTTCAGCATTATCAGCTCAAGTATGGACTGTTCAAGGATCCTCATTAAATCGGATGCAGCATGGAAGAATAATAGTAAGGCTGCGGGAGGTTGGGATGTCTTCTCTTACAATGGGGATTGTGTGGCTCGGGAGTTCTCAAAATTTAGAGCATCATCACCGCTTCATGCTGAAGCTCTCGCCCTCCATCGGGCAACTCTTTGGGCGCGCTCCCGATGGTTTCTCCACATCCATCTCTCAACTGACTGTCTGAGCCTCGTTCAACAACTGTGCGGTTTAACAGACGTTTCACCAGAGATCTGCAGGATTATTGATCATCTCCACTATGATGTTTTTTTGTCTTTTCATTGTATTTATATTTCCTACATTCCTAGAAGGCTTAACAAAGAGGCACATGGCCTAGCGGCCATGGGCGTCAAGAGTTAAGCCCTCACTCAATTTGTCTTAGTTGGCAAAAAAAAAAAAAAAACTTTTTCAGGGGAGCATCAACTGCAGTCTACATACGGGACAAAATTATATCTTGACTTGGACATACCGCAAGATAAAAACCTGTTGCACAGGTAAATTTTCCACAGCATATGTATTTACATTAAAAAAACAAATTTTTCACATAGACAATAACCTTCGGCCAGTACACGCGATCAATGGATACAAGTCAAATTCACTCCTTACAACAAGAATAAGGACAAGCACACTGCATCATTGCCCACAAAATCTACAATAACGACTCTTCTCACAATGGAATTGACAGATGAGGTAATAAAAAAATATCTACATTACGCATTTCGGAACACAACGAAACAAATTACCCCGTCTGAAATTTGCCCATTAAAAACCATGAAACACAGAAACAAATATTCCTTTGTGATGGGAAAATAACGGAGATACGAACTGAGCTAGACTGGAAATATATCTCATGCTCATCATGTAAGAGCGGCCTCCCAGACGATAACAAATGCTCACAATGCAACCAAATTGTACTCTACCCTTTACAAAGGTATGCGCAAAACAAACAGACCCTCCCTCCAATCATGATACGAGATACTCCCAATAACCGCGACTAACACATGTAACTATTTTTCGTGTCGAAAACTTCTTGTGTGCTTTTTATATACACAACAGGTACCGACTCATGGCGACCATATCTGACGGCGCAACTGACGCCAACATTGTCATCTTCAACAAAGAGACGGAAAAGATAATCGGGCGACCAATTACTAAGATGCTTGACCTTTGCGAAAATGTAAGACACTATTCCCGTGTACACCCCACAACATCAGACATCGACCAATTCAGTTTGATGTATTTTTCAAGAGGGCGGGAAGACACAAGTGTTGGACATATTACAACAATGCATTGGGAAAGAATATACATTCAAGGTGAAAGTTGGACACAATAGGTTTGGGCCTGGCCGAGAGTTGAAGTGTCAAAAAACATTCAACTATAATGAGCTTCAGGACTTGAAGATAGAGGAACATAGCAAGGTATGCCACACAGAGATAAACAACCGCTGATAATAAAAAAATGATAAGTGGATAAATATGTAATTATCAGCAACTGTGCAGGAAATATCACACAACCATACGCAAAATCAGACTACAGGAATGGACAACCTAACAGTTGAGACGCCAGAGAAGAAAGAAAAACGAAAAGAACCTCAACAGTAAGTTACACGCAATTTAAACTGCGCTGACTCACAGAATAAATTTGTCACCTTTGCAAAAGTATATTCTCAAACGCGGAACAAAATATTTGCAGACTACCGACACAGAACAATGGTGATGATATTGGGAGATCCCCGGTGAACAAGAAGCGGTCAAAAGCGTCGATATAACAACCCGAACAACAAAATATTTGCAAAAGCCTGCTCCATGTTTTATTTAAATTCAAAGACTACATATTTACGTATTTTGTATTCCTCGCTTTTTCTAATAAAAACAATGCACTACTGCTATGCTCCACACGTACTAACAACGATCGTGCACGCCCATACAACGAAAAATGTAAAACGCCCCGTGAATTCCACGGGCAAAAGAACTAGTTGAAATATTTATATGTCCACTTTTACTATAAATCTCGTAAATCTCTCTCTAATTAACTCCTCATGTATACTATGTGCACTATTTCAAGATGGAAGATAGCAAAGTCAGGGACACACAATGTCAGTATCTAGCTGAGGATGCTAAGCTAAACTAAAATAATACAAACAATGAACCCATCAAACTACCGAGCATCCATGACAGTAATGTTCATTGATCCTGTAAATGTGGTGCCGGATCCACTTGTACCCGATTCATCAGCTCCAAATGGGCCGGGCATGAAGAAGTGAGGAGCAGTAGGAGAAGGCAACACTATGGCATCGCCATTTAGCGCAGAAACCACGGATGTCATCCTTGGTCTTTTCGCGCCATCTTCTTGGATGCACAAGAGAGCGATGTGGATGCACTTCACAGCCTCTTCCCATATTACAATGTTTTCCAATGTTTTATCAACTAATTCCGTCAAACATTCCTCGTTCCAAGCTCTCCATGTCTGTACAACAACGACAGCAATATTACTTGTTTAAGCTAAGGAGTTTACCCCCAACCTGTTTCGGTTGAACTGTATTAGTAGCTAGAAAGATTGCAACTTACACGGTGTAGCAATGATTCTTCGTCGTACTCTGTCGTGCCAAACTTGTTCTTCAGACCGCTTACTATCTCCAAAACAATGATCCCAAAACTATACACATCTGATTTCACCGAGTAATGGCCAGCAATCAAATATTCTGGGGCCATATATCCACTGCAACAACAGTATCTCAACTTTGTAAGCATCTCAACCTTCAACAGCAAATATCAGATGTGAGTAGAGTTTGTGCCTTAAAACGAGCATCTAAAGTGTTGTGTCGATACCCAACACTCAAACTGGAACAGTCGACACAAATTTTATCTCACTGCTAGAGTTCTAGGGAACAAGAAGAAGATAGAATTCTGCAGAAATTAAGGCAGTTAAAAATTAGAAGCACTCACAATGTGCCGGAAATTTTATTAGTGTTTCCTTGAGTTTCACCCGCACCAAAAAGCCTGGCCATTCCAAAATCAGAGATTTTTGGGTTCATGTCTGTATCTAGCAAGACATTACTAGCTTTAAGATCCCGGTGAACGATCTTGAGTCGGGAATCTTCGTGGAGATAAAGAAGTCCTCTTGCAATCCCACATATAATCCCGAACCTTGTCTCCCAATTCAACGATGGACACTTCTTTGGATCTGCATGCGACAATTTCTTCAAGGTTAGAAGAAGCAACGGGAGAAAAGAAATACTAAGAAGCTGCCGAATAACAGTAAGGCTCTCATGTGGAACAAACCCCCAATTGCTATTTATCCCTCAGTTGATTACATAGTTAATGGGTTGGTCGTCTCACGTGAAAGCACGTCTTATAAAAGCAAATAAATGAAAGATGGATACAAATACTAGACCGAGTAAGTGTTCATACCAAATAGAAGTCGATCAAGACTTAAATTAGGACAGAACTCATAAATAAGTAGCTTCTCTTCTTTGGCCAGGCAAAACCCAAGGAGTTTGACTAAATTTCTGTGTTGAAGCTTCGCAACTAGTTGCACTTCTGTCTTAAACTCCTTCACTCCTTGTGTTGAGTTTCTCGATAGCCTCTTTACCGCTATTTCCTGCCCATTATGCAGCTTTCCCTGCGAATTTAACCAGCCAAATTAATTCCATCATCTTTTGAGCTTAATTAAACAACAGAAAACAAGCAAAATAATACAGTGTACTGTACTACCTTAAAAACTTCTCCAAAACCACCTTCTCCAAGCTTTTTATCGTTTGAGAAATTACTGGTTGCAGATCTTATCAAGCTGAAGTCAAACTTCAAGTTCTCCACGGTTTCAATATCATCATAATCTACAAAGGGAAGTAATAACTTCAGTATGTACTCCATAAATTTAATTAGTATCCAAGTACTCCGTGTGTGGGGTTTCAATATCATCCAAAGTTAGTCCGGGGGAGAATTTATTAAATCGATTTCTCACCAGAATCTGATTTCTCCGGCTTTCTTTTGCGTAAGAAAATCACAACTCCAAGAGCAACCACTGTCACCAGAGCTGCTAAACTGACTATGCTTGTAAGTATCGCCTGTCGCTTTCTTCTAGCTCGTAAATCAGTTCCTATTTCACACATGTAGCAGTTGTATTACTAAATATAGTCCAACAAACACACATCTTGAAGCAATCTGATGCTTTTGCTCCTTGTGAGAAATATATAAGAGTAAGATTTACAAGTCCAAGAGTTAAAATTAGGAACAGATGATTTCAATCAGAGACAAGATGTCAAAATTAATTGTAGATTTGTGAATGTTTAAGGCAGATGACCCAAGTAAAGACAGTTGACTTTGTGAACCCAAGCATAAAAATGGAGATGTTAAACAGATAAATGGAAAGACAGACTTTTTAATGCATCTATTCTTGAAATCTGGTAGATCACATTGCAAAAGGAAAAAGAAAAAGAAATTGTTGAGTACGCTGATCTCGAAAATTAGTACCCGGGGAGGAAGGTGCTGAAGAATCTTCCAGTGCATCACCATAAAAGGGATATGTGTCATATCTTATGTTACAGTTAGGGCACATCAAAGTACAACCAGCCTTTACATTGCAAAGCTCTGATATATTCCCAATCGTCACATGAAGACAATGCTTGCATTCGTTTAAGGTTATGTCTGGTGTACATTCGGCAAGTGTGTATACAGTATCCAATTCCGTCAAATTTGCAGTAAATTTTCCTTCGTTAGTCGCAAACTTCTTGTTGACTGCACCACCCGTTGCATTATCTGCTGCTTCATCCAAAGTATCAATCAAAACTTGCATAAACCCTGTCATGTTCCTAGTAACATTCCATATATCCAGAGAATTCTCTCGATTCCACATGGGTATCATAGGAGTTTCATGCATGGTGCCAAGAAAAGACTCGTTCGAGTACCTTACCACACATTGATCAAAATACCATACTATGGCAACCTTTTGTCCTGGGCAGCGCGTGTTAAGGGCACTTGTAGCCAAAGAGACACACTTCTGACAGGTTGCATCAGTAATATCAAGGCGACAGAAAAACAGGCCGTAGATCTTGTCTTCTCCAGACCCAACAGTTGTGTTGTAGAACCGAGTCTTGCTGCTTGAATTTGAAGCAAGGTAAGAGAGAGTCGTTTTAAGGTTTGTCGCATAGACACTACTGGAACCCACCGTCTCCATGGCGGGGCAGAGGGCATAGACATATCCCGGGGTAGCTTCAGAACCACTGGCTGCTGTTGTATTTCGAGAAATGAATAAAATTGAAAAATTGAACAGAAAAAAAGAGAACCAAGATATAGAAAAATGGTGAACCATGTTTACAGTAAACAAAATGTTACTCACAGCACAAGGTTTAGAACAGGATATATAGACGACCACTGTATGTATAGTAGAGAAGAGTTTTTGACAAAGTCAGAGTTGATTGATTTAAAAAAAGTAGTACACTAATCCAGCATGATTAAGAAATAATCAATAAGAAGATAGTAGCTTTTTAAATAAAAGTGAAGAAAGTCATCATCAGAGAAGAGTACAGCCAAATTTCTCTCTTGGACAGCCTCAGCGGCCCAAATGAAAACAAATACAAGCAATCGTGAGATCATGTTTAACTTTTGAGGTCAATGCTTAAAAAAGGTTGTCAAAAATAATCTACTACCTTAAACTATTAATACTAAGTACCGTATATAAGATAAGCAGTTGATCTGGAGTGTCGTACAATGAACGTCATGCAAAAAAAAAACATTTGTAATTAAATTAGGATTTACTCCCTCCGTCTCATTCATTTGTTTGTTTTTTATATTCACTGTGAGTTTTAATCAAAGACAAACAAATGAACGAGACCGAGGGATTAAATTTTATCCCACCTAGACATGTGATCTTTGAATTGTAAGTATCATCTATGTTTGCTGTAAAAACGTGCTCTAACTATATATACTCTCAATTAGTCAATGCTGGGAGTTTACGGTTTTGTGCTGTGAAACATGCACTGAAAGTAACATGCATGTTTGTTAGATTTCAATAATGGAGTGTAGAGTCTTTTTTTGTTTTTGCTCCACTAGATAATGGCAGTCCCTATAAGTCTTACAACTAGTTAGCCACCCAAAAAAGAGCAGAGAATTTCCTCATATTTCTTTCCACAATGCACGCTGACATGACATGTTTTTTGACTCATTATAATCTTAGTACGGATATATTCATCTTAGAATAGACCAACTGATTTGTCTTACCAAGTCATTTAAGTGACGGTTTTATGATCATTTTCCAGTTTGGAGACGGAAGTGATAAAATAGATACACATAATATAAAAATGGTTTGTTTATAATAATATTGGTGAGAGACTAGCATGAGGAAGGGGTAAGGGAGGTAAGTCTAGATCGAAGAAAATAGTGTAAGTTGACGATGACAAGAACCCCTCGTGTTATAAAACTGTATGTTCTAATTATTTCCCATTTTGTTTTTCAATCAATTCAGCATTTGAATAGGGAGTAGAGACCGACCAAATAAGAAGTGACAGTGACAAATATGTGTTGTATGTATCCACATCTGAAGTTTCAAGGATAAAAATTTATAATATCAAGATCAACCCCAGACAGTTTACAAGAATTAAGCTGACCATCCTCGATTCAAACATTTTAATTTAGAAGACCATTGAACAGATCCGAGATCATCTAAAATTACAGAGTACAGTAAAAATTAGTAATAGAATTGCATCATGGAAACACTTACGGAGTACTCCGTATTTATTTACTTAACAGCTAACAACCATTCAAAATGGGAACGTCGTCATACTCCCTCTCATCCCGTTCATTCTACCCATTTAGCTTCTTAAGATAGATCAGTTTGGATTGGTTGAAGGAGTCACGGTACACCATATATACAATGGTCACTATAAGAGACCAATTGATTCATAAAACGTTGGTGTAGGTGACTGTAATGACGAAAGTTCGAGCACCAACGACAACAACATTACCTCGGTGCCTCAAGGTGATCTCGCATTTGCGAGGTAAGTGAGGTTGAATATACCCAGTCGTACACTTGTGTTAGCAACACCAACAAGAGGTTGTTTTTAGATTACCCAACTTTAGAATAATTTACTCGTAGTAAAAAAAAAATGTTTTATTCCATTAGAAATTTAGAATCCAGAACCAAAGAATAATAGTAGCAACCTTTTGGCTCCATTGTTAATGGAAATCAAGAAACTTCAAACGACAAGTAGGTAAAAAAAAGAATTTAATGAAATCAAGAAACTTCAAACGACAAATAGGTAAAAAAAAGTCGGTTTTGTGAAATCAAGAATCTTCACGCAACAAGTAGGTAAAAAAAGTCGATTTGGTGACGATTAAGTACCCCAAAGAAAATGAAAAAAAAAAGGCACTTGATGACTTGATCACTTATTCCCTACTTTTATCACTTATCTCTACTTTATACAAGGAATTGGTCCATTCCATTGAAGCCAAAAATCAAAACATGAGCACACGAATTGGTCCTTGACTCTTTCCTTCTAAAGTTCTAATCCACCCCAATTCACTATCCCACATTAACTCGTTTGTTTCACCATGGGAAGTTGAGTTACCGGAAACTTAAATTCACGTGAATTACAAAAATATTGTTTGGTTGTCATGTGAGAAATGACTTCATGCGGGAAGTTCTACACACTAGGGGCTTGGTGAGTGACTTCCTCATTACGGAGAAAGTAGCAATTCCTGAGAGGTGACAATTCCCATGAAATGGGCAACCAAACATCACAATTTATCAATTCATGGGGAGTAGAACTTCTCATGATTCAAGAGGGCAACCAAACGACCCCAAATAGGCAATATGAGCAGAATAAACTTTTTACACAAACATGGATAATAAATCATTTGTTGATGACAAATCTCATGTCCATTAGAACTCAGATTCACTTGGGCAGTTGGGCTATTACTCCCTCCGTTCCAATGAATGATTTGCCTTTTCTTTTGGCACCAAGGGTAAGGGATCCAATGAGGATGTGACATGTGGAGCAACACTCAGGAGAATGGTCAAATTGCACCTAAAAAACATTCCTAAAATAGAAAGGCAAACAATTCATTGAGACGCCCAATATGAAATAGGCAAACAATTCATTGGAACGGAGGGAGTAATATATTGGCACATATCTAGAGTTTTAGACCAGAATAGTTTTTAGTAATCAAAATATTACTACAGCTATTCCACCTAATTACTGCAGAGTACTACATAGGAGTACGAGTATTTATTTTCCAATTTTGAATTAAATGATGATGAAATAAAAAAAAACTATAGTAAAATGATGATGATGATGAGATAAAATAAGCCTAACCTCGTCCATCACTCTGTAATGTTATGTCATAGGCGGAACTCCACGAAACCTACCTTTGGCACAAGGCAATGTTATTGTTTGGAGCTAGAGTGCCTACTCCGTTGCCAAGCAATAATAACTCAGTTTTGCTCACGTTTCATCCAAGCATCTATCACTCAGCCACTTTAGCTTCTGCACCAAACTCACATGCACTACTTTAACAAAAACTTGTAGAGTTGTAGTCGAACACAACCGTGTACGTTGTCACAACCAAGTACTGATAATAATGCAGAAAAAGACGCAGTCGAAATGTGTCTTGGTTTTCTGAATTTCAGTACACCAGCCTTCGTCTACGGCTTCCTCATGATTACAGTGCGTCAAGCTTTAACAATGTATTGATGACTCTTTCAAACAACTTAACAAATGATTAATCTCTCGCATTTTTTCATCATCCAACAACTTCACTTCCGAAGACGCGTCAAACAATATAAAGGACTTTCTTCCTCCATCAAGCATCGAACCAGCTAAATCCAATAACTCAATCCAAAGTCTATACGAATACAACATCGACGTAATCCCTGACTTCTCAGCCAATTATCTGTATAACCAACAGATGCCTTCGAATTAACAAATAGCGCCATGAGGAAACTTGGGGGTTTTGGCTCAGACATTTCATCATACAGTTGGTGAGCGCAATCAAACGAACCAAATTCCCCATTATTACAATAAAATGGGATAAACTCTGAAACCTTGATCAGTGAACTTCACATACGGATGGAAGTACTTTCTTTGGCTCCTCCACAATTTTTTCCGGGTTAGGGCAGGCCGGTTCCAGGTTGCCGGGGCCTACCCGAGTGTTTAACCAGGGCTTGTCGAAACTCTCACCTCACTTACGCGGTAAGCCCACTGATTCGAATACTAATTAGACTCGGAGAGTGATTAATGCACAAGTCCATCGTGTAATGAAATTTCATTGACATTTTTGGATGTCGTCGGATTCGAACACGCAAGTTAATTATAGTGGTCTAATCTATCTGAAGGAATATGTCCTAAAATATTGCCGATAATTATTAAATATAATATAGGATATCATTATGTATTCTAGTAATTTATAATTGCTTGCTAGAAAATAATTATGATAATTGGTCCAATTCGATTGAGCTGATGACTATGGATATATCACACAATCAGACTTAGTCAGGAAATAAAACAGGGCCAATATGGACTTGTAAGGTATTAGGTTGTGACTACTTATGAGACCCAGTTATTCTCTAGGTTTAACCTAATGTTACGTTTTATTTTGTAGTACCGCAAGCGTACGGGTATTGTAGCATACGGGTCGATCTCAGGGAGGTGAATGATTAAGTACTAACTAATTTTGACTATATGTTATCTACGTCGAATAAAGAAGGTGTTGATTGTATAACTAATTTTAACAAACTAGAAATAATAAATCGAGATGAAATCAATAATAAAAAGACCTAGGGCAATGGTTCACCATTAACATGGATTATCGATGCAATCAAAATGTGACACAACTTTGTCAAATTACCGTCTTGGGTGAGACTAGCATTCCAATTTTAATCAATACTCTAAATTCTCCGTCGAGACATAAAAAGCCTATCTAGCATGCTATAAATCCTATTCTCATGGCACGAATAACAAAACCAGACGCATTAAGAATCGATACTAACATGTCCCAATTATTCCAATTCACTATTCTCATGTGAAAGTTCAAATCTTATTTCGGTTCTCTAAATTAAAACCCGACTCTCGTCGTAATTAAAATTGAGTAGAAATTAATCGACAAAGATACAAACTTTTAGGTATGATTCATATGAAAACATCCAACTTTCATTGTAATGATAATCTAGACTCAAACCTAGCAATTCAAACTAATCAATCAATTATTAAGCACAACCGAAACAAACCCAATTCAACAATTCAACAAAGCGCGATTAAAATCAAAGCATCAATAACCCATATTATCGGCTCACCGAGC
Source organism: Agrostemma githago (assembly GCA_958450325.1). NCBI lineage: Eukaryota > Viridiplantae > Streptophyta > Magnoliopsida > Caryophyllales > Caryophyllaceae > Agrostemma > Agrostemma githago. The sequence continues at coordinate 69,924,511 of OY288247.1, read as the reverse complement.
CCTAGATAAAAGAACTACTCACTATTCATAATCAAAATAATAATCAACAAATAAAATAAAGAGTAGGGAATTAGAAAAATTTAGTCTTGAATAATGAACAAAATGATGAACGATCGTTTCTTCAAAGTCTTGGAAATTTGGAATAATAAAACTAAAAAGCATAAATCTAATAAAATTGCCCAAGTATTGTGTATCTAGTCTAGGAATGATATGCTTATTCTAATAATAATAGTAATCCCCTATAAGTAGGATAGAATAGAGGGAGATCAAAAGTCATTGTGCGGGTAGCTGTTCGCTAGTAGCGGCACATTTCGCTACTAGCGGCACTCTGGAAGCTTCACAAATTGCATGAATTCTGATGAAGCCTCTACTAGCGGCAGTTTTGCTCTTCGTCATCCGCTAGTAGCGGCACTTAAAAACTCCCAATTCTTTCTTCTTTGCTTTTCCTTTGATTTTCTTCTCTTTTTTCTTCATTCAATCCTCGATATAACCCGGCATTTGACATGTATACCACCACTATAATCCGGGCATAATACATGAATTTCTCGGCTCTTCAAAATAGCTAGAAGCGTCATCAAAAATCACATATATAATCAAATCATGTGAGATCATCGGAAATCACTCAAATATCACTATATCGTCCAAAAATCCACTCTCAAACACTATAAATATGACGATATATACTCACAAATAGTGCTAAAAATAGCACTTAACAAATTCCCCCATGCTAAACCTTTACTCGTCCTCGAGTAAACTCAAAAGGCATAAGACGATATCAATGCAAGGTCTAGCGAACTCCCTCACTCACAAATGGTTAGCTCACAACTTCCTTCTTATATCGCCCTCACTACCTACTCCGAAATCGTCTAGCTTAGCATGGTCAACACCAAAAGATAAACCAAGGAGTCAAGTCAGTGTAGGACTCCCCCATGCTAGCTCAAAAACACTCTCTAACCACAAGCCAATAATATCAACATCAATAAACATCATCATAACCAAAATAGGATCACAGCAACCAACGATCCCCAACACACAATCCAATTCCAACACAAAACTACGACGCCAAAAAATGATCCTAATCCTAACCCTTACCTCAAACGCCGTCTTCTTATGTCGTCGACCGCCATGATGTTTACTATTTGCCCATAGTACGGGATATTATGGCCCCTTTTCTTTCTTGCGGCTCTTTTTTTTCTTTTTTCTTTTTTTCTTTATTCTTTTCATTTTTCCAATTTTTTTTTTCATCATTTTTTTTTTCAATCCCTCATTTTGCCTAGGCCGCCCTTTCGGGTTTTCAACCTAGCTTTTTTTTTTAGCTCACTTTTCCACTCACAACCTCAATGTTGCCTAGAACGTCTGCCCTTGCAGATTTTCATTCTAGCGAGGCCTCCCATTTTTTTGCCTAAGCCGCCCTTTCGGGTTTTCGACTTAGCGGGATTTTTTCTTTTTATTTCTTTTTTTTCCTTTTGTTTTTTTTTTTGAAAATAAATATATACAAAAGTGAAATGTCCCTCCCCCATGCTTGAATCGAGCAATGTCCTCAATGCGACAAAGACAAAAATAAAATAGGAAAGAGGGGACAAATCACCTATCATGAAGAATCGGAGGAGTCTCCAGAGGGTTGACGAGAGCCACTACGTGCCTCCCGACGACTGTTAATAGCGCTCCTCTCAGCTAGGGATGGCAACGGGTCCAGGACCCGGTCCAGACCCGGCGGGTCGGACCCATACGGGTCGGGTCTGGGTCTCATTTTTTCAGATCCGGCGGATCCGGGTCGGATCTGGATCTTATTTTTGAAAACCGGGTCCGGGTCCGGGTCTGAAATTTTGGACCCGGACCCGACCCGTGGACCCGGCACTTTAATTTTAAAAAAATAAAAAAATAAAAAAAAAAATCTACCAACATAATGTACATACGCAGAAGGCAGAACTGGTAGTAGCAAACAACTAAATTAATTACTCTCACTTCTTTCCTCATTCCTCAATCCTCACCATTTGTTTGTTCATTCAAGGACTCAAAGTTGTAGTTATAACTTGTGGATTGTGGACTTGTGGTGGTGAATTTAGTTTGTTGTCGGACATTTATGTAAGTCTTCTAAGACCGTTATGAATGAGTTTGTAAGAGTGTTTAGTTTCTTAGTACAATATATGTCGTAAATAATTTTGTACGTGATAAAAAATACCGGCGAAATTTGAAATTTGGAAGAAATGAAGAATGTAGGACAAAATAAAATAAAATAGTGAGACCCGCGGGTAGACCCGGACCCGGACCGGACCCGGCGGGTCTGGATCCGGGTCTTAAAATTTTGGACCCGGCCGGGTCCGGGTCGGGTCCGGGTCTAGGGTAATTTTGACGGATCCGGGTCCGGATCCTAGTGGACCCGGTCCAGATCCGGTCCATTGCCATCTCTACTCTCAGCTGCCAACTCCGCATAAAACTGCTCCGAAGGGGAAGTGTATGTCTCAGGATGCTTAGCGGATAAGAACTTGTCGAAACCTCGACACAACTCTAGCACTTCACGCATAGCTAACCCCTGTTCTGCCCTCCAATCATCGACCTCTAACCTCCACATATCGGACTCCTTAGAAGAAGAAGAAGCATGTGTGAATGAGGGAGAAGGTCTCTCGGTCGCATTTTCATCATCACTACCATCCATAGCATCATCATCATTTTCTAAAACTCGCTTCGCTACCCTTTTGTCACCCGGCTCCAAGAGAGTAAGTGGGTCACGTGGTATATATAAATCGATGGTCCTTGGCCCGGTAGGAATAGATTGCTCCGTAGAACGAGGCAATCGTAAGTAAGGTGAAGCTTTCGGACCACGTCTCCATAAAAATTAACCACGGGCCACCGAATCTTGAAGCATAAATGTACGCTCCAATGTATCAAAATCGAGCAAATGACCTCCCGTCACCGGTGTAACTGTGCTAGGAATAGTGACTCCCAAATGGGTAAGTATTAATGTAACCATGCCGCCCATGCTAATTTTTCCTTTAACGTTCTTCCTACACTTAAGGCAGCTAGATACAAACAGGTCAACCCAATCAGGCACCATCGAAGATTCGGGCATCAATGCCCACAAGTAACCCATTTCATTTTGACTAATCTTCGATGGTTCCCCTTGACAGAAAATCGCCATAGACCAAAATCGGTGAATCATACGGAGACATGGGTGAGGAATACTAGAGCTTACATCCCCCTTTCTCTTAATAGCTTGCCCCGTAATAGATGCCCAAAATATGCCCGAATCTCCACCTTTGAACGGATTCCACTCTTTTGTGCACTCCCCAACAAATCCAAAAATCTCTCAAAGCTTAGAATAGGAGATTTGATGGGAAGTTCCACCAAGTTTAAAATCAATAACTGGGCCCTCGGTTCTTTTTGAAGTTTTCAAGGTCGCCAAAAATTCCAAAGTATACCTAGTATACGTTGGTGCTTGTCGATCCAACAACCCTTCCATCCCCACTCTTTTCAACAACACCGACATAGGCTCTAGTAATCCTAACTGTGACAAAGTGTCTCGATCAAAGAATTTAGTTGGTAGGACATGACGGTTTGCTTGTCTCAAATTGGTGAGATAGACGAGCTCATCACCATTTATATGTGAAAGACCCGGTGGAACCGAAAGATGCATCGTGAGAGTAGAGACGGTCTTAGACTTTGACTTGGACACGAGACCCTTGCCTTTTTTTACACTCCGTCCCATTTTTTTCACTCTTTTTTTTTCACTTTTTTTTCACTTTTTTTTTAGGGAAACTTACTAACTCACAATCAACCAAACTCTCTCAAATACTCTCACAGGACACTCACAGACACGGACTCAACAAAGCTCACACGACACTCACACAATGACCAATTCAAATCCCGTCGTAAGATGACAATCACCTCACAAGAAAATTCCAAAAATTCCAAAGTATGTGTCGAAATGAGGAAAATTCACAGCCCACCACCAACACAATTCATATTCAACGGACACTATGTTTTTTTTCTATGTCAACAATCAGTAACTTCAAATAATTGAAATTAGTAACTTCAAAGAAAAATCAAATTCTTTATATACAAAAAGTTACTAATTGAAATTAAAAGATGAGACACAAATAGGCAAAGAATAATCAAACCTTCAATTGAGAGAAGAGAGCAAAGGAAACCGACGCCTATATCCACGTACGGACAGCAATTGCTTGATTCCGACTCCAATTTTGCCCCAAATTGCTCTTGGTAGTAAAACCCCAAAAGTTAGGGTTTTTGTTTTTTTTCTTCTTTTGGGTTCAATAGAGAGAGGGAGGTGGTGGTAGAGGGCGGTGGTGGTGGTGAGTGGAAGGCAGTGGTGGCGACGGCGGCGGTGGGGGAGGGGGCGGCTGACTATGGTGGATGGTGGTGGTTGTCTTTCCTTTGCACACTATACGTTCTCCCTCTATTTTCTTATTTTGGTTTTTTTTTTTATAGTGAATGAAGGAGAAGTATTGAATATACCTGCTCATGGACAAAAAAGAAGCAGCTAGTAGCGACACTATCTGCTAGTAGCGGACATAAATCAACTTTTAGCATGAAAATTTGGTTGAGATGCTGAAAAAGCAGCTAGTAGCGGCTCAAATAGCCTTCCGTGGCCGCTACTAGCGGCCTTGTACTTGGAAATTGGAATTCCCGCTTCTTCGATCTGCAAAAATGAGTCAAATTAGCTATCTCGGACTCATTATAACACCGTATCACTCGTATTTTTGGATTTTTTTGATTTTTTTTTTTTTTTAGTGATACAAATTAAAATAAAATTACAATAAAATAAAAATATGTACAACACGGGTTGCCTCCCGAGAAGCGCTTGTTTAGAGTCACGAGCTTGACTTCCTGTTTTTTTCAATTGAGGGTGGGAATGACGGAGAGTGTATAAATCACTTTCTCCGGAATCGGATCACCTGCAATATAGTGCTTGAGACGCGCACCATTGACCTTGAAACTCCCATTTTCATCACTAGAAACCTCGACCGATCCATATGGGAATACTTTGGTGACTCGGAATGGTCCGGACCACCTCGAGCGCAACTTGCCCGGAAATAGTTTAAGTCGTGAGTTAAATAGAAGAACTAAATCCCCTTCATGAAATTCACGCCTCAAAATTCTATTGTCGTGCCATCTTTTTGTCCTCTCTTTATAAATTCGAGCGTTCTCGTAAGATTCAAGGCGAATCTCATCGAGTTCATTCAATTGCAAAAGACGGCGTTCTCCCGCACTCTTGTAGTCGTAATTAAGAGCTTTGATGGCCCAAAATGCACGATGTTCTAATTCGACCGGGAGATGACAAGATTTCCCATACACCAATCGAAATGGTGAAGTACCAATTGGTGTCTTGAATGCGGTGCGATAAGCCCATAATGCATCGTCAAGTTTCATTGACCAATCTTTTCTCGAGCTTGCGACCGTCTTTTCTAAGATAGTTTTAATCTCGCGATTGGAGATTTCAACTTGTCCACTTGTTTGTGGATGATACGGGAGCCCAAATCGGTGTTGAACACCATATTTCCTCAACAATGCTTCTAGCTTCTTCTCAATAAAATGAGTCCCATTATCACTTATCAACACTCTAGGGACACCAAATCGGGGAAATATAACATTTTTGAAAAATTTGGCCACGACTTTGCCATCATTAGTGGGTGTAGCGATGGCTTCCACCCATTTAGAAACGTAGTCGACCGCGACAAGGATATATTTATTCCCATAAGAGGAGGGGTAAGGGCCTTGGAAATCGATTCCCCACACATCAAATAATTCAACCTCCAATATAAAATTAAGAGGCATCTCGTTCCGCCTTGAGATATTCCCGACCCGTTGACAACGATCACATGACTTTACAAATTGTGCAACGTCCTTGAATAAAGAGGGCCAATAAAAACCACATTGAAGAATCTTCGCGGAGGTTTTCGTTGTACTAGCATGCCCTCCAGTTGGCATATCATGACAATGAGAAATAATCGATGTCATTTCCTCCTTGGGTACACACCTACGAATAATTCCATCGGCACACGACTTGTAGAGATGTGGGTCATCCCAATAATAGTGCTTAGCATCGTGATAGAATTTCTTGCGTTGGTATGAACTTAAACCTTTAGGAAGAATCCCACAAGATAAGTGGTTCACAATATCGGCATACCATGGCAATTCGGACTCGAGAGCAGCAATAGAATAAAGGTGATCGTCTGGGAAGGAATCATCAATGGGTAACTTATCATCATCTTCTAACAATAGGCGAGATAGGTGGTCAGCTACCACATTCTCGGCGCCTTTCTTATCTTTGATCTCTATATCAAACTCTTGAAGCAATAGAATCCAACGTATCAAGCGGGGTTTAGCATCTTTCTTTTGCAACAAATACTTAAGTGCCGCATGATCCGTATGAACAATAACTTTCGAACCTACAAGGTAGGACCGAAACTTCTCAATGGAGAACACAATAGCTAACAACTCCTTCTCAGTTGTGGTGTAATTAGCTTGAGCAGGATCAAGAGTTCTACTAGCATAGTAAATGGCATGGAGTTTGCCATCTTTCCTTTGGCCAAGCACGGACCCAACAGCGTGATCACTAGCATCACACATCAACTCAAAGGGAATAGTCCAATCCAGTGGTTGGATAATAGGTGCTGATGTGAGAGCCTTCTTCAACCTGTCAAAAGCCTCAAGACACGCATTAGAAAACACAAAAGGGGTGTCCTTGGCTAATAGTTCCGTTAGTGGGCGGGCAATTTTTGAAAAATCTTTTATGAATCGACGGTAAAACCCCGCATGACCGAGAAAACTTCGCACCCCTTTCACATTAGTAGGGGGTGGGAGTCCCTCGATGACTTCCACTTTGGCTCTATCGACCTCGATACCCCGATTAGATATAATGTGTCCTAAGACTACACCCTCTTGCACCATAAAATGGCACTTTTCCCAATTCAAAATAAGATGAGTTTCTTTGCATCTATGAAGCACTCTAGTCAAATTTTGTAAACGAGTGTCAAAGTTAGTGCCATAGACCGAGAAATCATCCATGAAAACTTCCATGATGCGCTCTACGAGATCAGAAAAGATAGCCATCATGCACCGTTGAAAGGTAGCGGGAGCATTGCACAATCCAAACGGCATTCTACGATAAGCAAACGTGCCATATGGACATGTGAATGTCGTTTTCTCTTGGTCACTTGGATGGATGGGGATTTGAAAAAAACCAGAATAACCATCCAAGTAACAAAAGAATGAGTGTTTTGCCAACCTTTCAAGCATTTGATCTATGAATGGGAGGGGGAAGTGATCTTTTCGGGTGGCTTTATTCAATTTCCTATAATCGATACACATGCGCCAACCCGTCACCGTTCTAGTAGAAATCAATTCATCTTTATCATTCTTAACAACGGTCATGCCACTCTTTTTTGGAACCACTTGAACCGGGCTCACCCATGCACTATCGGAAATAGGATAGATGATGCCCGCGTCAAGCAATTTCAAAACCTCTTTCTTGACAACCTCTTTCATGTTAGGATTAAGGCGTCGTTGCGATTCAATAGAGGTGACATGATCGTCTTCAAGCAAAATACGATGCATACAAAAAGATGGATTGATTCCTTTGATATCATCAATGGTATACCCAATAACACTCTTGTATTTACGAAGAACATCAAGCAATTTCTCAAGTTGAGTGTCATTAAGGTTAGCATTGACAATAACCGGATAAGTAGAATTAGCACCCAAAAAAGCATGTTTCAAATTTGGGGGAAGGGGTTTTAATTCTACTATAGGAGGATTAGGACGTACCTCGGGTGTAGACTCCAACGATAATACCTTAAAAGAAGGACCATGATCATAATAAGAGGGAGAGGAATCAAGGAGTTGAGTATATGAAAGCACCTCTATGTCATCGGTATTATTGTCCTCAACTAAGCAACTTTGGAGTGGGTCAGTAGATGCATCACCCAAAGCTCTTTCTTCAACTAGTTTGTCGATAACATCAACACGGTAACATACCTCTTTCAATGTTGTTTGCCCCATAGATTTGTGGAGTTCGAATTCCACCTTTTCATTGCCAACACACATTGAAAGTTTACCACCCTTCACATCGATAAGTGTACCGGCGGTGGCTAAGAATGGTCTTCCAAGTATAATTGGAATTTGGATATCCTCCTCCATATCCATGACAACAAAATCACAAGGGAGCACCAATTTCCCAACTTGAATGGGCACATCCTCAATAATACCAAGAGGGTATCTTACCGATCTATCGGCCAATTGAAGAGATATTAAAGTGGGTTTCAATTCACCCATATGAAGTTTCTCACAAATGGACAATGGCATTAGACTCACACTAGCTCCAAGATCACACAATGCCTTTTGGATAGTCACATTACCAACCGAGCATGGAATAGAAAAACTACCCGGGTCTTGCATCTTCTTTGGTAACTTGTTTTGCAATATAGCACTACATTCCTCCGATAGAGCAACAACATTATGCTCTACTAGTCTCCTCTTGTTTGATAGAAGGTCTTTGAGAAACTTGGCATAAGAAGGTATCTCGGATATAGCTTCCAAAAATGGGATATTAATATGAAGCTTTTTCAAAATTTCAATGAACTTACCATACCTTTGCTCTAGCTTCTCTCGTGCCAACCTTTGTGGAAAGGGAATATGAGGATAATGTACCCTCGCGGGTGTAGATGTGTCGTCGGCTTGCTTATCCTTTTCCACTTTCTCAATTGGAGCATCTTCAATAATTGGCTCTACCTCGGTCTCATCCACTACCACAATCTCCGGCTTGCTTACTTTGGTTGGTCGCACCGGATCTTCAAGTTGCTTCCCACTTCTCAAAGTAACCGCATTTATCTGTCCCTTGGGATTTACTTCGGTGTTCCCCGGGAATTGTCCACCCGACTTAGACAAAAGATTGATTTGTTGAGCCATTTGGGCCATTTGAGTTTCGGTCATTTTTTGAGAAGCCTTAATTTGAGAAATTGAAGTCGAGAACTCATCATTCTTCTTGTCTTGATTTTGCATATATTGAGTTTGTTGAGCAAGGACTTGCTCTAACATCAACTCCATATTAGACTTTGGTGGAGCTTGTTGTGGAATCGGTTGAACTTGTTGAATCGGTGGAGTTTGTTGTGGTCGGAACATAGGCTTTTGCCCATAGCCCGGAGGTTGGTTGAAAGGCCTAGAAGATTGTTGTTGGTGTGACAAAGGTCCTTGAGCATTGTTGTTTTTCCAAGAGAAATTCGGATGATGGGCCCAACCGGGATTGTATGTATTTGAATATGGATCAAATTGTTGCTTTTGATAAAGAGCATTAGCTTGTTCCACCATCGACACATTTCCACAATCAGTTGAATCATGACCCCGAATACCACACAATTGACACGAGGAAACCGATGAGCTTGAACCACCTAGGCTAATCTTGGAAATTTGTTGAGATAAATCATCAAGCCTTGTGTGGACCATGTTCAAGTCATTATTTTCTACCTTCCTTCCTCGCACTTGACGGTCACTACCCCAATGATATGTATTTGCGGACATTTCTTCAATTAATTCTCTAGCCTTATTCCATGGTAGACTATCTAAGCTACCTCCAGCAGCAGCGTTAAGACTCATCTGAGATTCCGGCTTCACACCATTATAGAATGTAAGAACAAGAAGGTAATTAGGAATACCATGATGTGGGCATTGACGTTGGGAGTTCCTTGAACCGTTCCCAAGCTTCATATAATGATTCACTCTCATGTTGAATGAATGAGCTAATATCATTGCGTAACTTTGCAGTCTTACCCGGTGGAAAGAACTTGTGAAGGAACGCGGTGGAGAGCTTGTCCCATGTATCAAAAGAGCCGGCATCACAATTTCGCAACCATTCTCTAGCCTTATCCCGTAATGAATATGGAAACAAACGCAATCGAATAGCATCATCGGAAACCCCATTGATCTTCACATTGTCGCAATTTTCAAGGAAAATATTAATGTGTTCATTAGGATTTTCCGTTAGTGACCCACTAAATTGATTTTGTTGAACAAACGAAATCAATGAAGTCTTCAGCTCAAAATTATTTGCTTGCACAGCGGGTCTCGTAATGCTCGAATTGAGCACAACTTTAGGAGCACTTTCATCCTTAATAGACGTCATAGTAATTTCTACCTCGGTATCAGTGACTACTTCCTCAGTATTAAGAACTACTTCCTCGGGTTCTGGCTCACGTTGAGCCTGCTTCTTCTTTCTCTCTGCGTTTCGTCTTCTAGCGGTGGCTTCGATCTCGGGGTCAAATTCGTATAAACCCTTCGATTTACTCCTGCGCATAAAGATCACAATACGTAACTAGAGAAATATTAGTAACAAAGAAAGCGTACCAATGTACGCGGAAAAAGACGTAATCTAACAAATCAAAAATCTAAGCTAATATTAATCCGTTACCTCCCCGGCAACGGCGTCAAAAACTTGTTACGTTTTATTTTGTAGTACCGCAAGCGTACGGGTATTGTAGCATACGGGTCGATCTCAGGGAGGTGAATGATTAAGTACTAGCTAATTTTGACTATATGTTATCTACGTCGAATAAAGAAGGTGTTGATTGTATAACTAATTTTAACAAACTAGAAATAATAAATCGAGATGAAATCAATAATAAAAAGACCTAGGGCAATGGTTCACCATTAACATGGATTATCGATGCAATCAAAATGTGACACAACTTTGTCAAATTACCGTCTTGGGTGAGACTAGCATTCCAATTTTAATCAATACTCTAAATTCTCCGTCGAGACATAAAAAGCCTATCTAGCATGCTATAAATCCTATTCTCATGGCACGAATAACAAAACCAGACGCATTAAGAATCGATACTAACATGTCCCAATTATTCCAATTCACTATTCTCATGTGAAAGTTCAAATCTTATTTCGGTTCTCTAAATTAAAACCCGACTCTCGTCGTAATTAAAATTGAGTAGAAATTAATCGACAAAGATACAAACTTTTAGGTATGATTCATATGAAAACATCCAACTTTCATTGTAATGATAATCTAGACTCAAACCTAGCAATTCAAACTAATCAATCAATTATTAAGCACAACCGAAACAAACCCAATTCAACAATTCAACAAAGCGCGATTAAAATCAAAGCATCAATAACCCATATTATCGGCTCACCGAGCCCTAGATAAAAGAACTACTCACTATTCATAATCAAAATAATAATCAACAAATAAAATAAAGAGTAGGGAATTAGAAAAACTTAGTCTTGAATAATGAACAAAATGATGAACGATCGTTTCTTCAAAGTCTTGGAAATTTGGAATAATAAAACTAAAAAGCATAAATCTAATAAAATTGCCCAAGTATTGTGTATCTAGTCTAGGAATGATATGCTTATTCTAATAATAATAGTAATCCCCTATAAGTAGGATAGAATAGAGGGAGATCAAAAGTCATTGTGCGGGTAGCTGTTCGCTAGTAGCGGCACATTTCGCTACTAGCGGCACTCTGGAAGCTTCACAAATTGCATGAATTCTGATGAAGCCTCTACTAGCGGCAGTTTTGCTCTTCGTCATCCTCTAATAGCGGCACTTAAAAACTCCCAATTCTTTCTTCTTTGCTTTTCCTTTGATTTTCTTCTCTTTTTTCTTCATTCAATCCTCGATATAACCCGGCATTTGACATGTATACCACCACTATAATCCGGGCATAATACATGAATTTCTCGGCTCTTCAAAATAGCTAGAAGCGTCATCAAAAATCACATATATAATCAAATCATGTGAGATCATCGGAAATCACTCAAATATCACTATATCGTCCAAAATCCACTCTCAAACACTATAAATATGACGATATATACTCACAAATAGTGCTAAAAATAGCACTTAACACCTAAACTCTACTACTATATAAGGATATACTTCATCCATTTATATATGTTCTTCCCATATGCTTTTTGCACAATTCTTAAGGAAAAACAATAAATAATGAAAATGGGAGAGAAGTTGATGCAACTGGGTCATAGTAGAAAATATTAAAAAATGAAGATGTGAGAGACTAATATGGAAAGAATAGAAATGGGTAGAACATTAAAAAAATACCCAAAGTAGTAAATGGAAAGAACATATTCAATGAAAGAGTTCGTGATGACGGGCAACAACTGAGTGAGATGGCACAACATAAGGATATTGTAAAAGGTGGTGATGTAGGTTCGACCCACAACCCATCCGCTAATTATCTAAAGGTTGTCGTTCCATTTTGTAGAACTAGTAGATCTTATATTTCAACGAAAATGTTTGCAAAAACTTATTTGACGGAATGTTCCAAAATAATGATTTTGGAAAATAAGAAACTTACTACCTACAAGGATGCTTTGGTAAGTTAGGACTCCATAAGGTGACTAAGAGTAGTCGTACTAAAATGGATGTCAAACCGCTTTCTTGAAAGAGTTCTTGAAAGAGGATGTGAAGTTAAGTGGGAGTATTATTACTTTCCTAATATTGTATGTGGATGACATACTAATCATAGAAAACGATGTATCCATACTTGAGGCATTCAAGGGATGGTCATATTATTGTTTCGATATGAAGGATCTAGAAGAGACAGATTACATATTGGACATCAAGATCTATGGAGATAGATCGAGGATGATGATTGAACTTAGTCAAGAAACTTATGATGATAAGATCTTGTTATGTTCATAATGACACAAATACCAGACAAACTTAAGTGTTTGGCACTGAGTTGTCGTGAAAAACATCCTTAAGTAATTAAGAAGAATTAAGGACGATTTCTTGGTATGCGGTGGAGAATTTAAGTTGGTTGTTACAAGTTACACTGTTGCGAGTTCCTGTAGTGACTAAAGATGACTTCCGCAGTAGTTTGGTTTCATTCTTTGTCTCAATGGACTCTCGGAGATTTTACATAAGAAATCGAGTATATAGCAACGACAAATGCAGCAAAGGTAGTTTGCAAGGTTCGGAACAACGCAAATGTCGAAAATCTATTTGACTAAATCATTCCCACAATCTAGGTATGAGAGTCATACTAGGTATATGGGATTTAAGCTAATGGAGATTAGCGTTGAAATTGTATTTGGAAAAATACAATTATTAAAACATGGTTGATGTTTGGGATGTTCATCTTTATCGTTGATACTTATTTAATCATTGGTTTAGTATTAAATAAAATGTCCAGAAAGCATGTGAGTTCTCTATAGGATTATCAAAAGTGTTTTGATAAGTGGAAAACTATCGGTGAACAGAGATCACAGCTTATTTGTGTCCCTAGTCAGTATCACTAAATGGGACATAAGTGATGCATTGAATAACTAGCATGAGATTGTTGGATAGCGCAATTCCATGGGCTATGGAAACATGGAGATGTTCGTTCAATCGAGTGGATATATTGGATATATTGTGACATGACCAAAGTGGATTCTAAAGTAGAGTCAAATCGATGTTTAGTGGATTCCTTTGACATGAGTATATCATTACAACCATGATACGATTAGTTGTGCATTGACACTGTCAAACACCGCGCCGTAAAAGGAGGTTATAATAAAGACATTCGTCATGCATACTAAGAATTGAGTGAGAGTTTTGGATGATACAAGACTGGATAAGTCCTCCTATATGATAGGATTGGTGTCTGGGCCCCTTGATGAGGGAGAACTGAAAAATGCATGGCCATGCGAGGAATGGATTAAGGAGTTAATTCATTCAAGGACAGTTCGAACTCAGAGATCGAGGAAATGAATTTGATATGTGACACATTAATCATGAGATGTTTAGATGTGATCGAATTCGGCATTAAGCGACTTAAGGAATTTGAAGATTGCCTTATTGTCTTCGGACAAGTGGGAAATTGAAGGAATATGTCCTAAGACATTTCCGGTAATTACTAAATATAATATAGGATATCATTATGGAGATAATCATTATGTATTCTAGTAATTCATAATTATTTGCTAGAGAATAATTATGATAATTGGTCCAATTCGATTGGGCTGATGACTATGGATATATAATCCTATAAGGTCACACAATCAGACTTAGTGAGGAAACAAAACAGGCTCAATGTGGACTTGTAAGGTATTAGGTTGTGACTACTTCTGAGGCCCGGTTATTCTCTAGGTTTAACCTAAATTCTACTGCTATATAAGGATACAGTATATTAGTAATAAGAAGATTGAGAATCAACCAAGGAGAAAACCTAATCTAAGTCAGTTCAGTCTATTGCCTCAAGCACCCTTAAAAGTAAGAGAGAGAATCGTTCTATCTCTTCCGTCCTAGCAGACGTGGGATTCCGACTGGGTTGGTGGACCGAGTAGAGGAGCAACACGTGGGGCTCTAGTATCTCTCCGTCTCATATATCGAGGATTTTACGCTACGAGGGTATGTATTTCTTGACCTACTTTTGTCTTGATTCATATCTATATTGTGCTTTGTATTCTTGGATTGGTGTTAGGAAATTGTTTCCTGAAATTCCGCTTTCGCACCGGTAAAATCCTTCACTATCTCCTTAACCTATCCCGTACTTTACAATTTTTTTATTTTGATTTGTCTTCATTAGTTTATCATAAGATAACTTTGCACTTAAGTAGAATACAGAGTACAAGCAAGAGCCTAGAAGGCTTTACAACTTAAATTTGTTGATAATAATCCCTTTATAATAAGGATAAATTTTTGTTCATGACGGGAATATTCGTCATAAATGTGTGATGAGTCAAATAATATCCACTTTGATAGATAAAGATAAACTCATGTGCTCTTTCTAGGCTTGTTTTTTTCTAACCAAACGTTAGTATTTGACCCGTCACTGATTTATGACGGATATATTCGTCGAAAGGAAAACTTACTTTATAATAAGTGACTTTATTATTACGACACCGCTTTTTTAATGAATATTTTTACATTCATTTCTGCCGATAACTTTTCAACTTTGAGCAGTGGCGGACCTAGGATTTTTCAGCTAGGGGGGCACTATTTTTTTCCGACATTTTTGCATTTTAAAACTATTTTTACGATATTTTTTTCTATATAATAATGAACAACGAGACTTATAAAAAAATGCTTATATATGTTTTAAATCATATTTTTATCACGGTTATTAAAATCATTACCAAATTAAATAAATAAATTATATTATATAAGAAAAAATTGAGACAAATATTTGCAATGTATCGTGAATAATATATAAGTAAAAGAGTGAAGGTTTTGAGAAATAGTTTAAGTATAATATATAGAAATTTTCATTAAGATATGACATTAAGTATGAGGTAGTAAAATTGGTTATATGATCAACCTCATGTTCAATCGACTTGGGTTCGAATTTCTTATCCAACATCTACACCATCACTAATATAATGATAATTAGTCTTACTTAAACCTACTTATTTCTAAATGGACTGGGGGACCCTTGACCCCCGGGCCCCTCCCTAGGTCCGCCCCTGACTTTGAGGAAAGTTTACTCCCATTTGTAATGAAATGTTAACCTAACTTACCAAGATACAAGATTGTTTTCTAAAGATATGTTGATACTTACTCGGTTTTTTTAGTACTTGTTGCATTCAATTAAAAAAATAATGATACATGAAAATATCACTATCGAAAAAAATACGTAATCCGTAATTGAATAACTAAATGATACTCTATGATGAGTAATTTTTACACCTCATATAGATGTCATATACGAGTAGATGTCTATGATCTACTCCGTATATGATAGTAAAGACATTCTAATAAATATTGATGATATTAAAGAAAAAGGACCCAAGTTATTTGGAAATACTGCATACTCAGGAAAAATACTACAGAAATTATACTCCAGTTTACAACCGTCGTAATGCATAACATATCTTAAAACTAGAAATTTATGATAAAAAGTTAATACTTTAATTAGATTATTTAGTGACCATTTTAAGTTAAATAGTGACCAAAAAGTGATAACTATTTATCTGAAAGTGATAAATAATTAACATAAAATGATCACTTTTTATAATTGACAAATTTTTACTATTATTGCACGATAATTGGTAAAAACACTGACTCTGTACAACAAAGCAGCAGCATTTTTCTCATGTCACACATCTCCACACTCCTCCCGCCAAAATGAGTCAGTTACCTCCCATAAATTTTGACCTCACAACCTCCAAGTCTCCAACAATAAGATTCCCTCTAAAAATGAGCTAACTAACTGCAAGTAAGGCATCACTATGACACTATGCAACTATTCCCACAATCTGGTTTATTTGTTTACCTCTAATTAAAATATTACTAACAATGAATATGAATGATAGAAAATCTCTTTTATCAATAAAAAAATAAATAAATAGAGAGAATAGACTCCGTATATTTTTAGGATATAATACAATAAATTAATTTTGAAGTTACTCCTTATTAGTGATCTGTCTTCTTTTGCTAAAGAACATTCGTCAGTATTATCGTCACCGATCTACATTCAATTCCTTATTACTTCGTACTATCTAATACGGAGTATTTACTGCTTGATCAATTCATTTGTCCCTTCATTGCACATTGTCGAGGGGAGGCGACGTTCCAAACTCGAGAGCCTATCTTACATTATTAGTAACAATAATCAACACACGATACGTAAAATACGTCTCATTTACGATAATTAAATATACTTTCAAGTTTCAATTATAAACGAGAAGTCTTATTTTCATAAAATAATACTCTCTTCGAGTCAGATTTATGTTCACCTTTGCTTTTTGGATGAAAATTGAGGTAAGAATGTGCGACTAAAAAAGAAGGGGGAAGAGAAGGAAATATAAAGGTGAATATGAGCCACATATTAATGACTTAAAAATGAATGAAGAATAAAGAATGACTCAGGCCAAAAGGAAAATAGAGAAAATAAGTCAAACTTGGAGAGAGAGTATCTGAGTATGTTAAATGGACTGAAACAATTACTCCCTTTGTTCTATTTGATTGTTTGCATTTACTTTTTTCGCACTTACCAATACACGTTTTCTTTTGTCTATATCTTTAGTTACGTGTTTCTAAAAATTATAAAAGTTTGATATCTATCCAGTTAGAGGATTATACAACCAGTTGTACATAGCTCTATGTACAACTGGTTTTAAGATTTTGAGCTTTATCACAAAGATTTCGAGTTTTGCTGTAAATTTTCTGAGCTTTAGTGTAAAGTTGTCAATTTAAATCACATAAATGTTTAAGCTCAAAAACTTAAAACTCAGCTCAGAAACTTTTATAAGCTCAATAAATATACACAAAAGCTCAAAAACTTTGTCCTGGTTGTACAATAATGTACAACCAGGTGTATAATCATATTTTCCATATCTATAATGTATTCGATTAAACAATTTAAACAAAATTTCACATGACTATATTTTATCTAATTATATACTTCCTCTAACCCTTTTATAACTTCCCTTTTTATTATTCTATTCCCACCTAAATGAATATAGAGTTGGAAGTTATTAGGGGGCCGGAGGAAGTGTATTAGAAGTTACATTGACGATTTCACTCGCTTATGAATAGTGCCCAAAATGCAAATGCAAACAATCAAATGAAACGGAGGGAGTACTCTGTATAGAAATTCTTATTTTTCACGAAATTTAAGGCAAACAATTGCAATACTTTGTATAACGAAACACATACAAATTCTTATATGGAACGGTCTCAGAATAATTTCATTGTGAGATATCTCGTATATATGGAGTGACATTTCATTTCGTAATGGTTAATATAATCCATACATTTTTCATCAAAATGGTGTCACAACTACTCCGGGTAACTAGTACTACTCCCTCCCATCTATTTCATCATTTACGTAGGATATTTCCTCACTTTTAAGAAAAATGGTAAAAAGTAAGGGTATTATTGGTGAATCAAATGGTTTAATTTATAGGTCCACAAAATTTAAAGTAAGGAAAAAGTAGTGACATTTTGTGTAAATAGACGAAGGATATGAAAATTATAAGGTAAAATATTTTGCCAAAAAAGGATTGTAAAATAATTGATTGGATTGTCCATTTATAATACGTGTAAAAAATTATTTGGATAAGAGGGAGTCGTAAACTAATAGTAAACTTTTTTCGCACTTACCAATGCACGTTTTCTTTTGTCTATATCTTTAGTTACGTGTTACTACAAATTATAAAAATTTGATATTCATAATTTATTTTATTAGACGATTTAAACAAAATCACACATAATTATCTTTTATCTTATATATTAGAAGTTATGTTAAAGATTTTCATCACTTACGAAGTTATGAATAGTGTAAAAAAAATAAATGTATACAAATTGTTGGAATAAAGGAAAAATTATTTCAATTGTTTCCGGAGTTAGGTAGAGAAACGTATGTACTCCCTCCGATTCATTGGATTCGCAACGTATTCCGTTTTTGGCAAATTCATCAACTTTGCAACATTTCCATTTTGGGCCATATATTTTCTTATGAAATGACTAACCTACCCTTCACTTTTCATTATTATATTCCAAAATATTCAATCTAATATTATTATATTACTTAATCTTACATGACATCACTATTGTGGTCCACCAATTCACTTTCCTTATTTTTTGTGTGAACAGTAAATGTTGCGATTCCAATGAATCGGAGGGAATACTATATATACACTCCACTATTTTCTGGATTTGCCCCTATTTCTAACTTGGATCGGGTCAGCTTTTATCCACTCTAAGTGCTACGTACCGAGGAATAACAAATGCTAATATGCTTATACTCTTTATGTTTTACAGTACATGTCATATGATATGATATCTCTTTCTCACTCCTCACGCCAAAATGAGTCAGTCCGTCTTTTACCTCACAATTTTTTTGACCCAACGCCCTCTAACAATAAGATTCCCTCCAAAAAGTTAACTAACTAAAAAAAGGAAGAGTAGCCACTATGCATACCACTATATGTCTAGGACATAGTACAAGTTGCCTTAAAACTCCCTCCCTCAATATTCCACTAATTAAAATCAAATCTCGTGAAAGGACAAAAAAGTAGTACGTATGGAGGATTATTGGTACGCTTCTGACATTGATGAGTCAAGTATGGAAGAGGAGGGACTCATTAGGAAAAATCAGCCGCAACCCGGGAAACGGAAACATAATCTCAACAACAACGACAATGATGATGACAACAACGATGATTCCCGGTTCAAATCCAAGAACTTAGGCGCCGAGAGGAGGCGTCGTGCTAAGCTCAGTGATCGTCTTCTTTTGCTCAGAACATCCGTCCCTATCATCACCAATGTACCTACATTCAATTCCTTACAACTAAGCCTCTTCAATTATAAACTTGGTGTATGTTTGATGGATTATTATTTAATGTTGGCCGGTAATTTTAATTTACTACTGATTTAATGAAAACTAGATGACGAAAGCGGCAATTATAAAGGATGCGATAACTTTCATTGAGGAGCTGCGGAGGGAGGTGGATGAGCTTAGTAATGAGCTACTCGAGCTTGGAACGACAACGACTACTACCACTACTCAACCCCAGGACGTCAAACCGACCATTGATCAAAAAGATAATGCTGCCGAAGAAATGAAGACGTGGGGAATTCAGGTAGATCATTTTATAATATACCATCATCCTTGTCCTCTATTGAAAAACTGTCTTTATTATATTTGATTTAATGGAAGTTTGTGTGTGTGTAATTGTAGGGTGATGTGAAAGTGATTGGCCTGGATGAGAAGAAGATATGGGTGAAAGTTGTTTGTCAGAAAAGAAGGGGAGGATTAACCAGATTGGTGGAGGCCTTAACCAACCTCGGCTTCCACTTCAATGACATTAATCTTACAACATCCAAAGGAGCTGCACTTATTAATTGTTGTTTAGAGGTCAGACAGATAGATAGTCATTACATTTTTATTATTCTTATTTCGATTTTTCTCACACATTAATAAGATAATTAAAAGAATAATATTGACTAGGTCTAGGATATTGTACGTTTAAGTATGGTTAGAAAAACCGTTATATTTTTTTATCATGGTTAATTAATCCAACTAATTAAGTTTGTGTGAAATTTGTAGGGTGTATGTGGTGGTGGGAGGCCTGACATTGAAGAGACGAAAGAGCTGATAAAGAGTGTTGTCGCCGATATGGAGATGATTAATCCCACCACTAATGGAGGCCTAATTAATTAATTGATTAATTTGGCGGCTTCTTAGTTCTTACAGTGCCGAAATTAATTGATCAACATAAAGAATACGAGTACTAGATTTGTTTGTATGCGTATGGATCAACTAGTACGATTAGTAACTTTATATACTTAGATTTCTAACTCTGTTTATGAACGACGTTTGAATCCCTGGTCGTCCACACTTTTTTAAGTGTAGTGCTTGTGTATGTGTACTCTTTGCCATTCAAAGCAGATCATTACAAAATCTAGACTAGTAAACATCGAGCAAAGTTCCTCTATAGGGCTTGTAATTAATAATGAGACGAAAAAGATTGTGAGTTGTTTGAAATTGGTTCTGTCAAGGCTCGACTTGTATCATTTTTCAAGTCAAACCTTTCAATGTCTAACTTAACTCGAAAAGATCATGAACAACTCAACATTTTGTTGGAAGGAAGAGAGGTGACAGAATTGAAAGAATGAATTGATTAGAATAGAATTTGTTGAATGATACAATGCATACAAAGCTGTATATATAGTTAGGTAGCAAGTTGTTAGCCTTTTGTTTATTTTTTGGTTCAACGCGAAGAGTATACTTAGTCGCATTACAATATAGGGGAGAGAGATTCGAACCTAAGAACTATTGTCGCAGAAAACCTAGACTTACCCACTAGGCTAACTAATTGCCTAGTTAGTTACTTAGTCTATCACATTTTTAGTTATACTACATTTTGCATTTTATACAGAGTAATTTTTTTCAATGAGTTCTATATTTCACATACATTAAATATAATAATAGGAGGACGTTATTCTTTAAATTTAATAATTTTATTTATAGAAAAAAAAATCTTCTAATTTTACATAATTATTTGCGCTGACTTGAATTTGGATGAGTATATTATAGTACTCCGTAATTATTTTAGTTTACCTTATTGAAATATTAGTGTTTTGCTATTTTGGAGGGAAAAAGTACATGAGATAATGATACACAAGCACTTATTATCCCGTTCGTACATAGAGGTGCACCCGTGATTTTCACGGATAACAAAACTAGTAATAGTACGGAGTATTAAAATACAAGCAAAACCGATGAGCAGAAACTGAGAACAGAGCAAAGAACTTAACACTCTAGAAAGTTTTTCCGAAGAAAAAAATGCCAT
Organism: Agrostemma githago; assembly: GCA_958450325.1. NCBI lineage: Eukaryota > Viridiplantae > Streptophyta > Magnoliopsida > Caryophyllales > Caryophyllaceae > Agrostemma > Agrostemma githago. The sequence goes on along the minus strand of OY288247.1, from coordinate 69,903,241 downwards.
CACAGGGAAATATTATAGGAGTAGCTTGCTTCCCAAGAAAAAATCACAAATAACTGGAATAAACACCCACAAGCAGGCATGTTTTGCTATATAACATCCCAAAAGGCAAATAAATTTGATGAACACCCAAAGAGTTACTTTTAAATCCGAAATACTCCTTCCGATTTTAAATGTGAAAAGAACTACCGAGCATTCATCAGAGGCGGCCCAAGGCAGGTGCAGGCTGTTCCGGCAAACTGGTCTCCAAATTTAAGGGGCCCAATTCACCTGCTTCATTATGTATTTAATTCAAATAGGCAAGAATTGGACCTGACATACAATTTGGTTCAGTGGTACTAGTCTTCTCTTCCTCCTTGGAAGACGTGGGTTTGAATCCTATTGTGGCCTTCATGCCTTTTTTGATTGTCATGGGGCCTCCTTCGAATTTTTCGTTTTTTGATTGTCATGGGGCCTCCTTCGAATTTTTCGTACAGGACCTCCGAAATGTCGGGGACGCCTCTGGCATTCATAGATGTAATGATTTTTGATCCGGTAAATGTTGAGCCTGATAAATCAGTCCCTGATTCATCAACTGCGAATGGAAATGCTGCAAAGAAATGAGGTGCGGTAGGCGAAGGCAGGAGTATGTGTTAGAAAATGAAACTTCTCCATAATAAAGTCTTGAAGAGTGAAACATATATTCAATTAAATCAATTCATGCGTTAAGCGTAGGATTGAAAGCTAGAAACTTATACTTCGTATCATTTATTATATTATAAATATGTGCATGCGTTTAAGGTGTATCATCACCTATATAAACTACACATATGTACTTTCAATATTATCAATCAAATAATAATAATCACAATCAATTAATATTAATCATCTTCGTTCTCATTCTAAATTACTCTTGCATTTCTAACAAGTGGTATCAGAGCTTTAAAGATCTTAAGGGTCGTAGAAAAAATATGACTTCCGCAACAAATACTTTTTCAACGCCCGCGCCTCCTATTTTCGGAGGAGAAAATTATGATTATTGGTGCATAAAAATGAAGCTTTTTTTTAAGAGCAAATGCACTATGGGAAATTGTGGACAACGGTCCTCAACAACGAAAAGAAGGTGTTGAGTACACCGAAACTCAATTAAAAAAATATAATGACGATGAGCTAAAAGATGCCAAAGCTCTCTCATATATTTTAAATGCGGTCAATGAGGTAATATTTCCAAGGATCATGCGTGAAAAAACCGCAAAAGAAGCTTGGGATTTACTTCAACAAGAATTCCAAGGAGACGTTAAAATAAGAACCATTCGACTAAATTCTTTACGAAAGGATTTTGAGAATATGAAGATGCAAGACAATGAAAATATTAAAGATTACACTTCGAGACTCATGAAAGTGGTTAATCAAATGAAAATGTATGATGAAAAAATATCCGATGAAAGAATTGTGCAAAAAATCATTGGAACCTTAACTAAAAAGTTTGACATAATTATCACGGTAATCGAAGAGTCCAAAGATATATCAAAACTCAGTGTGACTGAATTAACAGGCTCTTTGCTTGCCCATGACCAGAAATTTAAGAAGTTGGAGAATCATCCGTCGGAAGCTGCTTTCTCATCAAACCATAAATCAAAGACCTTCAATTCAAAAAGCAGTAACTCAAAGTCAAATACTGCAAATTCAAGTGCTTCTTCTGGGAAACAAAGTTCACAATCAAGAGAAAAATATCATCCTTGTCAAACTTGTGGGAAGACTAACCATGCTGAAAAAGATTGTTATTTCAAAGGCAAACCTCAATGTCGTCACTGCAAAAGATTTGGCCACATGGAGAAAGATTGTAGAACGAAAACAAAAGCAAATTTCTCAAGCACCAATAAAAAAGATCGGTTGTTTTATGCTCGTCAAGCATCAATTATTAGCCCAAATCAGAAATGGCTAATTGATAGTGGTTGCACAAACCACATGACTAATAATTCTAGCATTTTTTGCAGATTGGATACGTCAATTAATATTCCAGTTCGGATGGGAAATTACGGTGTTGTAAAATCCAAAGGTAAAGGCACTATCGCTGTTGCAACAAAAAGAGGAACAAAATACATTGATGACGTTCTTCTTGTTCCTGATCTTACTGAGAACTTATTAAGTGTTGCTCAAATGGTTAAAAATGGGTATTCACTTATTTTTGAAAATGACTATTGCAATATTTATGGACCTGACAAGAGATAAATTGCTTGTGTTATTTTGGAGAAAAAAAGTTTCTCATTAAAATGGGACTACCCACAAGAAAATATGAATAGGGCAATGGAAGACACTTGGTTATGGCACCGAAGATATGGACATTTTAATTTACATGCACTAAGTGATCTCCACAAACAAAATATTGTGCGTGACTTCACCTCAATATTTGTTACTAATGATTTATGCGAGCCTTGTCAGCTAGGGAAGCAACACAGACTACCTTTTCCAAAGAGACAAGCGTGGAGAGCTAAAGAGAAATTGGAGCTTGTGCATACTGATGTGTGCGGTCCTCAAAGAACGTTGTTACTTAATGGAAATAGGTATTTCATCTTATTTATTGATGACTTCACACGAATGACATGGGTTTATTTCATGAAGGAAAAATCAGAAGTATTTCATGTCTTCAAGAAGTTTAAAGCACTTGCAGAAAATCAAAGTGGGTGTACAATAAAAATGTTAAGATCGGATAGAGGAAAAGAATACACTTCATTGGAGTTTGATAGGTTCTGTGAAGATGAAGGCATGGAACGTCAACTCACAGTTGGGTATACACCTCAACAGAACGGAGTTTCGGAAATAAAAAACAGAATTGTTATGGAAATGGCGAGATCTATGCTCGCTGAAAAGAAACTGCCGAAGAAATTCTGGGCTGAAGCAGTGTATACAACTGTCTATTTATTAAATAGACTCATTACAAAGGCACTTCGAGGAACAACCCCAGTTGAAGCTTGTAGTGGAAAGAAACCAACGGCGAAACATTTGAAGGTGTTTGGTTCAGTTTGCTATGCCCACATTCCACCTAAAAAACGAGGTAAGCTTGATGAAAAGGCTGAAAAAGGAATTTTCATTGGGTATGATTCAAAATCAAAAGGTTACAGAATTTTTAATCTGGAAACCGAGAAGATCATGATTAGTAGAGATATTGCATTTGATGAAGATGCGATATGGAATTGGGAGGAGAAAAAGGTCAAAAAAAGTGTTATGTTGCTTCATGAATCTCATCACGAGCAACATGAACATAATGAACCTGAAGATGATGTGAACACACCTCCTAATTCTCCAATACAAGCAAAATCACCTCACCCAGGTACAGATGATTCAGACATCGTCACAGGCCCTCGAGGTAAAAAAGCATTATCAGAAATATATGATCATTGTCCAATTATTCACTTAGATCAAGAAGAGTGTGAGAGATGTCATTTTGCCGTCGAAGAACCAAAAGATTACGATGAAGCATCTAGGCATGAAGAGTGGCAAGATGCTATGCAAAATGAAATAAAGATGATCAAGAAGAATGAGACTTGGGAGTTGGTTTATAGGCCAAAAGATCGAAAAGTAATATGAGTAAAATGGGTTTTCAAGCTGAAGTTTAATCCCGATGGCTCAATTAACAAACATAAAGCCAGATTGGTTGTTAAAGGATATTCACAGCAAGCTGGAATAGACTACGGAGATACTTTTGCTCCGGTGGCTAGACATGATACTGTGCGCACCCTTATTGCTTTGGCTGCACAAGAGAAATGGAAAATTTATCAGTTGGATGTCAAGTCCGCATTCCTCAATGGCGAACTTGAGGAGGAGATATACATAGAGCAACCTCCAGGTTTCGTTATCAAAGAAGATGAAGACAAGGTATGCAAATTAAAGAAGGCCTTATACGGGCTAAAACAAGCACCCCGAGCTTGGTATAGTAAGATTGACTCTCACTTTATTGATCAAGGATTTGAAAGGAGTAAAAATGAGCACACCCTCTATATAAAAAGAGAAGGTGAAAATGATTTGCTCATTGTTTCACTCTATGTTGATGATCTTTTAGTCACAGGTAATAATTCAAAAATGGTGACTGAGTTTAAGGAGGAGATGAAGAAACAATTCGAGATGACCGACTTAGGTCTAATGCATTATTTTCTTGGCATGGAAGTTGATCAATCGGAGAAAGGGATTTTCATCTCTCAAAAAAAGTTTACCGAAGACATCCTAAAAAAATTTAAAATGCAGCAGCGTAAAGCAGTGGGAACTCCCCTTGTTCTAAATGAGAAGTTCTCGAAAAATGATGGTGAAAATAAGGTTGATCCAAAGCAGTTTAGAAGTTTGATTGGAGTTTATTGTACTTGACGGCTACTCGACCAGACTTGATGTATGCTGCAAGCCTCTTATCAAGATTTATGAATGAACCCAGTGAAACTCACATGGGTGCTGCAAAAAGGATTCTACAATACCTAAGAGGCACTAGTGACTTTGGTATTTTGTACCAACCATGTTCAAGTACAAAGATGATTGCCTACTTGGATAGTGATTGGGGCGGTTCAGTTGATGATATGAAAAGTACTACGGGATATGCTTTCACCCTTGGATCGGGAGTATTTTCCTGGATTTCAAAAAAGCAGGATGTTGTAGCACAATCTACTGCAGAGGCTGAATATGTTGCTGCCTCAGCCACTGTTAATCAGGCCAAATGGATGCGAAAGATATTCGCGGACCTAGGTTATAACCAAAATGAAGCCACTGATATTTTGGTCGATAACAAGTCTGCAATAGCCATTTCAAAGAATCCAGTTTGTTTCACTAAGACAAAACACATGAAGATCAAATTTTATGTTGTTCGTGATGCACAACAAGAAAAAGAAGTGAAACTCATTTATTGTCCGACAGAAGAACAACTGGCTGATATTTTCACAAAGGCGTTGCCAAGACCACGATTTGAATATCTAAGACTCCAACTCGGAGTAATTGGAAGACGTTTCAAGGAGGAGTGTTAGAAAATGAAACTTCTCCATAATAAAGTCTTGAAGAGTGAAACATATATTCAATTAAATCAATTCATGCGTTAAGCGTAGGATTGAAAGCTAGAAACTTATACTTCGTATAATTTATTATATTATAAATATGTGCATGCGTTTAAGGTGTATCATCACCTATATAAACCACACATATGTACTTCCAATATTATCAATCAAATAATAATAATCACAATCAATTAATATTAATCATCTTCGTTCTCATTCTAAATTACTCTTGCATTTCTAACAGTATGGGATCACCATTTAGTGCCGAAACTACAGAAGTCATCCTGGGCCTTTTAGTTGCGTCTTCTTGAATGCACAATAGAGCAATGTGGATGCACTTCATAGCCTCTTCCCAACATATGCTTTTCTCCATGGTTTTGTCAACCAGTTCCACCACAAGCTTCTCGTTCCAAAGCCTCCACGCTTGTCACAGTTAGTTTATCTTAATAAGTCATTCACGTATCAATGGTTCTTCATTATCTCGTTTCCCGACAAACTTATTCTTCAGACTGCTTACTATCTCCAAAACAAGAATCCCAAAACTATACACATCTGACTTGACTGAGTATTGGCCAGCAAGCACATACTCTGGAGCCATATATCCACTGCAATAAATGTTCGACGACTCTGTAAGCTTTCATACAATACACTTTTACATGCACATCATTCTCGCAGACCCTAACAAGCTAACGATACTCCTATTATATATGAAGCTAGTAGCTAAAATTCTTGAGAAATTACACCAAAATTTAACCACTCACAATGTTCCGGCAATTTTATTGGTTTCTCCCAGAGTTTCATCAGCACCAAAAAGTCTGGCTATTCCAAAATCTGAAATTTTCGAGTTCATATCTTTATCTAATAAGACATTGCTTGCTTTAAGGTCCCGGTGAATAATCTTGAGTCGTGAATCTTCATGAAGATAAAGTAGTGCTCTTTCTATCCCACATATAATTTTAAATCGTGTTTCCCAATTCAAAGACCGGCACTTCACTGTATCTGCGCAAAAGTTTTCAAGTTATAGGCATGCATAAATCATAAGATTGAGCAAAGTAGCAAACAAAACAAAATAAAATAAAAACATTGATGAGCACTACAGAGACAATAGTATATCTTCATACCAAATAGAAGCTGGTCAAGACTTAAATTTGAACAGAACTCATATATAAGTAGCTTCTCTTTTTGCGTCAGGCAGAACCAGAAGAGCTTCACAAGATTTCTGTGTTGAAGCTTTGCAACTAGTTCAACTTCTGTCATAAATTCCCCTTGCGCAGAGTTAATCGATAGCCTTTTTACAGCTATTTCTTGTCCAGTTTGGAGCTTCCCCTGTCAATTTAAAATGCATCATCTGATTAATTGTGTAACGCATGAATGCATGTATGTAACTATTCAACATCAAACACAAGGTCAGGATTCAAGAATACAATTCGCCAAAATGCAATTTCATTGTATAAAAATAAGTACGTATTACCTTAAAAACTTCTCCGAAACCACCCTCCCCAAGCTTATTTTCTTTCGAGAAATTATTGGTTGCGGATCTTATAGCTCTGAAATCAAACCTTAAGTTCTCCAAGTTTTCAATATTATTACAGTCTGCAGCGGAAGTTACCTCAGTGCTGTCAATTTTAGTCTTAATTTCATCACTTAAATACCAATAACTACTTGTAACATTGAGTTTTATTCACAGCTACTGCATATAAAAGACTCATTTAGGCCAGACTAACGAGTAGGCTCACCACCATGTGATTTCTCGGTCTTTCGCTTCCATATGAATATCAATCCGAGAGTAATTACTGTTACTAGAGCTGCTGCAGTGACTATGCCTATTAGTCGAAACCGTTTCTTCCTAAGAGCATCTTCATCCTTTGCTGTTTCACATGAATAAACGATGTCTATATCAATAAATATATGAATTAGAAGCCCATGATCTATAACAAATACTCCCTACGTATCATTTTAGGATATAGAACGTTGTTGCTTCCCTCACAAAATAAGTGAAAAAAAATGTATATTATTAAGTTGTATGACGATCTGAGGATGAGAGAGGCGATGATACAATACTCCACCCATCATTAAGGTTGACTTCTAATATGAGATCTTAACCTAGTATTGACTTTGTTTTCTTTCGGATCCAACGAAACATGCATTTAATCACATTATAATAAAGTGGAAAGAGAATCGAAACTATGACCTATTGTCCACGAGATGGCGAGACCTCTGTCTTAATCACTAAACTTTGTCGGGCAAAGTGGGGTGGTGGGAGGGGTGTTTACCTTTAATGATGGGGCCTGCCGGGGAGGGTGTTGGAGAAACTCCTAGTGCATCACCATAAAAGGGATACGTGTCATATCTCAAATTACAGTTGGGACACATCAAAGTACAACCAGCCTTTACATTGCAAAGCTCTGATATATTCCCAATGGTGACCCGAAGACAATGTTTACAGTCACTCAAGGTTATATCTGGTGTGCATTCAACAAGGGTATAAACAGTGTTTAGTTTTGTCACATTTGCTGTAAATTTTCCTTCCTTTGTCGCAAACATTTTGTCCACTGGACCTTTGGTAGCATTGTTTGCGGTTTTATTCATCGTACTAAGTAGAAATTGCATAAAAGCCGTTGTGTTACTCGTAACATGGAATGAATATGTCGAGAGAATTCTCCCTATTCCACATTGGTATCCTAGGAGTGTCATGCATGGTGCCAAGAAAAGAGTTGTTAGAGTACCTTACCAGACATTGATCGAAATACAAAACTATCGCAACTTTTTTACCAGGACAACGACTTTTAAGTGCAGTCTTGGCCAAGGAGACACACTTTTTGACATGCGGCATCTGTAACGTCAAGGCGACAGCAAAAGAGACCATAGACCTTGTGGCGTTCAGAGCCAACGGTTGTGTTGTAGAACCGATGCTTCCTGTTAGAGTTTGAGCCAAGGAAAGAGAAAGTAATAGATATATCCATGGGACGCATCCAGAATTATTGGCAGCTGCGGTCTTATAATCACTCAAACATATTAGTACTCCGTAGTATATAATTTAGAAACAAAAACAAAGAGGGCCATGAAATAAAAAACAAAGGTAACCCATGTTTACACTGATCAAAAAATAAAATGCAGCGCATTTGATAAAATATACAGCAAAATCTAGGTTTGTATATGAGGTACAGAAGGCTATTGATGATAAAGTCAGGAATCAGAATTGATGGTTTCACCTTGAGAACGTAATATAATACGGAGTAGAGTATGTACTTGACAACTTGATTACTGTACACCAACAGACCAACTAACTTCAAGTTTAGCTTTCTCAATTAGACTAGTCTATTAGAAAATTCCCATTAGCATAAGGATTAAGGAGGATGGTTGAGATGGTTCGTTAATATACATGGTATCAGAGGCAGAGGCAGCACATCGCCTGATCCTCAACCCAAATTGTTAGGAGTTTGCACCCAGACTAGGATTACGAGTATATGTTATGGAACCAACTCAATCAAAACCTACTTAGGCCTCATCATACCATTGGAGATTCGAACCCGTGACCTTTTGTTAAGCTGGCTCTGATACCATGTTATGGAACCAAATCAACCAAAACCTTAAGGCGATGGTTGGAGGCCCTGAAATATTTATATACTCTTACAGTATACTACTGGAGTAGTATTCTACAAACTCCACGATAACGGTATTTGACTATGTCGTTAAGTAGACAAATAAGCTATCAAACAATATTTATAACACCTCAACTAAATCACAAAACAAGGTAGTAAAGTGATAACCAGAGGGATCAATCCACATGGAAGGAAACAAACTCACACTAGAGAAATGATAAACTAGGCACGAAAAATACAGAACTAATCTAAAGAAAGACATGAAATCTGAACACAATAGTCCATGGGTTTCCTTATTGTTATTTTATGGATTTAGACTCCACCGTAAATCAGTCGGCCACCGAACTTCGCATTATGGCATGGAATGTGCAAGGAGCGGCGAGTGACCCGTTTTTGTCAATGCTCAAAGAATTGATACGTATCAATAAACCCCATATTTTGGCCCTCTTCGAAACGTGTTTAAGTGGGGTGGGAGCACAAAGAGTCTGTGATAAAATCCATTTTTCGGGGAAGACTCGTGTCGATGCTTCAGGACTTAGTGGGGGTATATGGCTCTTCTGGAATGCTGGCGATATTCTTGTGACTCCACAAATTGAGCATGAACAACATATCACAGTAGAAATTGCTAGAAGAGGTGAGAGACCTTGGAATTTATCTATGTGGACATTACATAGGTCCACCCCGACGCGGCCACGCGCGGGTTTGGGTAGGCGAATGAATCTCCATATGAAACGGATCGAATGGAAATTTAAATCGAAGTGGAGTCGCCACCGAACTTTGTGGGAGTTCGGGCCCGTTCGAACCCACTCTATGTCGTAGGGGGCCGTGTACAAAATATGGCCCATTTCCGATGTCAGAGTTTATTGGGTTCGTCCCTTAGCATTTGATAGCGACACCGACATTGTCGGATATCGTGTATTGAATGACTCTCGTGCGCCAACGGTTTTGGGCATCCGGAAACCGAGGTTCTGAGTAAGGGGTGAGGGTACGTGTTGGGATGCCCACGAAGGACATCCAACCCCGCCCGCACTAGCGGCCTCTACTAAGATCTCGAATGACTTTTGAATACGCGCGTTAGTTAAACGGGAAAATGATATGCAAAGATTATTTTCCCTAAGCATGTGAATGGAATTGAAAGGGTTTCTACGTCAATTTAATGCAATTTGATTCTAACGTCAAAGTTGAATTTTAGCATGTGGGTTCATTTTAGTACGACAAAATAAACAACCAAAATTGACAAAAGAAACGACAAACGGTGAGTAACGGTATAACGATAATAACGGTTTGCGCGAATATTGAATTGTGTAGAATGATGCAAGTGAGTTAATGCATGGTTTTGAAAAGATGTTTCACGTGATTAATTAGGCACGTGTTGACATAAGTCACAAAAAATGGTTAACGAGACTCGCATGCTGTTGTAGGATTCACGGTTTAACGTGATAAAGGGCCACTCGATCGAGTCATTGTGGGACTCGACCGAGTGGACCTCTGAAAAAGGTTCTGTCCAGGTTTTGGGACCCTACTCGATCGAGTTATTGACCAACTCGACCGAGTACATTGCCACTCGACCGAGTCACTGTGAGACTCGACCGAGTGGAGGTCGAAAAGACATTCTGTCTCGGTTTTGGTGATGTCACTCGATCGAGTGGCATAGGCACTCGGTCGAGTGGCACTTGTACGAACTAGGTTCGCTTGCAATTTTATTATCGATTTCGAAATTGCTTTTGATTTTTGACGATTTGATGAATTGGGAATAAATATTGTGGAATTTATACTCGATTCTGAATTTGAATGCTCGTTGTATCCCATATTCGATTATTGAATCGATATGGAATACTAGAGTAAAAATAAAAGAAAATTGCTTTGAGTCGTTTTAATTAGCTATCGCGATATGAATAGATTTTCTCCGCGTTTAATAATGTCGTGATTCTAGCGAATCGTATGACTATTATTTTAGCATCAGCGAAAAAATCGCATTAGTTGATTAAATTGACTAGATCAGAATTGGTATCGACTCTAACGGATCGACACTTTGCCTGAATTGAAAGACTTGATTCCCTCGGCTTTTCCGACATCGAAATAAATCCCTAGGGATCGTGATGTCGGATCCGCGTCAACGGGTTTCGACCCTTATTCAATAAAATACTTGTTTTGGAAAATCAATGTGAATATGCGATGCGAACAAAAATAAATGAATTATTGTTTAGGTTGACTTGTTTCAATAATCAAGCAATCAGGGTGATGGGATAAGCGACCGGCAACGCTGTGTGCAGTACACTTGTCTATTCGGGTTTTCTTATCCCACCATCACTCACACTCGACACAAATCCGCGAGTATTTTAATGTTTTATAGTACTAGCGATATTACTGATGCGATAATTAAATAAAAAAAAACAAAAAAAAGAAGAGACAAAAGACGAGAGGAAGAGAAGAAGGGAAGAATAGGGTTTTGCACCCTCAACCTACATGTTCTTGTCTCGGATAGGATTCGTAGTCGCGGCTTTAACACGGGAGTTTCAAGGTCTATGGAGGTTGAGTTGTGGTGGTTTAGGTTTGCCTATTAGGTACTAGGGTTAGGGCTTGAGTGTAGTATTAGGGTGTGTTGATTAGGGTAGAATTAGGGTTTTTTGAAGGATGATCAAAGTTGTGAAATTGTGTGTGCATGGGGTTGCTTATATAGGCAAAGCCAAGGACCCCGGTTAGGGTTACTCGACCAAGTAAGTGGCTGACTCGGTCGAGTGGCCTAGTGCGTCAGCCGTCGGGCTTGAAAAAGGGCCCACTCGATCGAGTGGGTGGGGCACTCGATCGAGTGGCCCAGCTGGGTCGCGCGGGTCCATTGTTTTGGACCGTGACCTGGGTTTTTGATGGGTTTGTTTTTGACTTGGACTTCTGATGTTGTGAGGGGCTGTTTTGTGTGTCTCGGAAATGACTTTGACCGGGGTTGACCCAATTGCCAAAAAGTCGGTTTTATTTCCGGTGTCGGTTTTGGCCCAAATTAGTCTCGTTTGACTCGGAACGATCCGCTGGGCCTGGATTCGAGGTCATTTTTGTGAGGTTTGTACTCCATAAGTGCTTTAGCCAACAGCTAATGGATTTGAGCCCATATCCGAGCGCGTAGAAACACGTTAGCGTCCGATCATCATCGGGTATTTTTTGGGAAACTACCATAGACACCTGGCAGTCAAAGTGTGGGTGTCTACAGAGCCCCCACTCTGACTGAGGCTTGGACAAGGCAAAAGTCAGAGTAGCCACCAGGCCAATCGAGGATTGAAACCTGGCGGACTTCCGGTCGGGTCGTTTATAGTCCATTAGACTCGCGTGAAGGGCTCGCCAGCCACGAGCTAGAAGTCATATCTGAGCTGATGACGATAACTCCGTGGGGAATTGGACTTGTCGCATAAGTCTTGGGTGCGCCTGTATGTAGGCCCATCCCGTGAAATTTTGAAATTTGTTTGAAATTTTGACTCCTAAAGAAATTAGGAAAGTTCGGGATGAATATTTTGTGCTAGTATCGGGACTAGGCTTGTGGGTTGATTCCGATTAGGATTAGGAAACTAGGGTGTAGGGAGAGATATGGAAAGAGGGTGTAAGGTTGATTGCTATATATAGCCCCTCTTATCATTGATTTTCCTCACAATCCCATTACAATTCACTCCTTTCTTAAAAAGAAAACCTTTTTAATCCTTTCAAGAGACTAGCCATGGGAATTGATAGATTAACTGTGATGCTGCAAGAATGGTCCCGACGCTTTAGGGACACAGATAGGGTAGCTCTCAACCAGACGGGTATAACTCAGCTGTACCCGTTCCGTCAGATGGTGGTTGATTGTTATTTCTTGGATGCATGCTTGGCTTACTGGGACGACATATATCATGTCTTTGTCTTTCCTCGGGGCGAAGTTTGCCCTTTACCTGAGGAGATTGTAGCTATAGGAGGATGGAACCCGATACTCCGTCCTGTTGTCCCGTACTCGATCTATGACCCGAGGAGGAAGCTTCGAGAATTTCTAGGGCTTTCTCACAACGAGGTATCCCGTATGATGAAGGGTGATAATATTTCTCTGATCGACTTGGCTGAGAAATTTATGAATCCTCTTGATGTTCGGGTCAGACCGGCTTACAGCCGTAGGGCTTTTTCTTTCTGCATGCTCCGTGTTTATGCTTTCGAGGGTCACATGGATTTGCTATCCTGCATGGGAAACACTCGTCTTTTGACCGTAGTGGACTTGATGGAGACCGAACAAAGCCCAGCTTGGCTGATCACGGGCAAAATCATCCAAGAATTGGATAATCGCAAGAGGGATTCGTCGGTCCGTCTCACTGGAAGCACCCGATTGCTGCAAGTATGTCGGATTTTTATTATTTTTCCAATTTCTCGACTTTTCGATTTTTTTTTATTTTTTCGCGGATTGCCTGCTGCAGTGGGCACTCGATCGAGTCACCCTGGCACTCGACCGAGTGCCCTCGTAGAAACCTCCTGATCTGCTCTCAGAGGTACCACTCGATCGAGTCACCCTGGCACTCGATCGAGTGCCCTCGTAAAAGCCTCCTGTTTGTGTTCAGGGGCACCACTCGATCGAGTGTCCTAGGCACTCGACCGAGTGGCCTTAGGCGGACGCCTATTTCGCCTCGGGAACTCATGTTTTTGTTTCTTTTTTTTTTTTTTTTTTTTTTTCAGATTTGGCTATATGAGAGGCTATCAGTGATAGATCCTCTCCTTGATGCGAGCAACTATCGTCATAACCAGGTGATGACGAGGAGGCGAGCCATTGACTTTTCTCGTCAGATTACCCAGAAATATTGGGACGAGGTATTGTCATTCCATGGTGGTCCGTTAATTCGATGAGTAGTTCCGTGGTGGCCCATCTATCTTTGGACCGACTTGGACCCGAGGGACAGAGCCCGTTATCAGGTGATATTATCTTTCAGGCAAACAGTTCATCTTTATCCGGATCGCATACTAAGGCAGTATGGATGGACCCAGCGAATCCCTAAAGTCGAAGCAGTTGTGAGTGACCCTACCCAACTGACTGATGTAATGTGTAATACCTGGATGCAAAGATGGTACACACGGTATACTTGGCCCGTTGTCAAATCTCGCCACTCGATCTGGGTTTCAGACTCTTAGACGAAGTGGACCAAAGCAGGCGATGCTAAAGCCCGAGCTGCTCTGAAGGTTGATGAAGCTTTCGACCTACTGCGAAGGGAGCAAGCTAAGGACAACAGGGGCTTTTTCGACGAAGGAGACACTCCTGCTACCCTAGTCCGTCTTATGTCAGGACAAAAGAAGAAGACCAAGACTCAAACTGGAGGGTCCAGTGCTAAAGGTGCTTGGGGGAAGGTGAGCCCCCAGACTGACTTGGAAAGGAGACTGGGCCCAAGACCACCCGTGCAGGACCGACTTGGCCCACGGGATAGATTACCCGAGCACGTGTGGGCTCGCATTTGACCGAAGACTGTGGTAGAAGACCCGTCGTCGAAGAAACGTGCTCGTGCTAAGGAGGTTCCACTTGTGATTCGGGAAGGCTCGCCACCACCTCGAAGAACTCAGGCTCCACGCGACCCGAAGGACAAGGGGAAGGGGAAAATGCCCGGACATTAGTCTCCATTATTTTTATTTGAATATTATTATTATTTTTTGGGTGTGATTTTTTTGTGATTTGCCTTTTTTTTTTAAAATTCCCGAGTCTATCGGTTTAATAAAGACGTATTAATGAATACCGTTCCCGTCTTTTTGTTTATTGCAATGGTTGTACCCTTTTGAGAGGTTGTCTACGTATCCACGACTAGCGGAATCAAACCAAACGTAGTTCAAAATTGATTTGATTGATTTTTTGCAATTTTCGAAATACATCAAGATTATTAATTCGAGATGTGCGACAGTAGAATAATTAATTCTAACTTATTGACTTGTCTATAATTTTTGAAAATTATAAAAAGACAAATTTTTATAATTTTTTTTTGCAAATGACATTGAGATGGGGTTTATGGGTAGTAGCGCTTCAGCTGGTCCAAGTTGGTTGGGTTGACAAATTCGTTCCCGTCCAAGTCTGTCAGCATCACCGCTCCTCCCGATAGGACCTTCTTGACTAAGTATGGCCCAGCCCAGTTGGGTTTGAATTTACCCCTTGGGTCAACCGGTAGTAAGGCACGAACCGATTTTAGGACGAGATCCCCTTCTTTGATGTTTCTGGATCTAACCCTTTTGTTGAAAGCCCGTTGGATCCTCTTTTGATATATTTGGATATTGTTGAGGGCCCGTGATCGCCGTTCGTCTAGAAGGACTAGCGAATCGTATCGGGCTTGGACCCAATCTGCTTCAGGTACTTGGCTTTCAAGTAAAATCTGAGGGATGGTACTTCTAGCTCGACCGGTTGGACTGCTTCCATTCCATATGTCAAATTATATGGAGTTGCTCCGGTTGCGGTGCGGATTGAGGTTCGGTACCCCCATAAGGCGAAGGGTATTTTGTCGGGCCAGTCCCGGTAATTCTCAGCCATCTTTTTAAGTATGGTGACAATTGTTTTATTGGCCGCCTCTACCGCTCCATTTGTTTGAGGTCGGTAAGGCGAAGATGTCTGCCTTTGAATCTTATATTTTGCCAGCAATGCGGCAGTTTCAGCTTGAAAGTGGGTCCCGTGATCGCTAATAAATTCGTGAGGGATCCCATACCGGCATATGATCTTATTCTGGATAAATTTAGCCACGTGCTTGGCGTTCAAGACACGGTATGACTCGGCTTCGACCCATTTGGTGAAGTAGTCGATGGCCACCAAAATGAAGCAATGACCTCCCGTCCCGGAAGGATGCACCTTTCCAATTATGTCTATACCCCATGTCGAAAATGGCCACGGTGATGTCATGGTATATAAGAGGGAAGATGGCATATGCTGAACGTTGGCAAAGATCTGACAGTTATGGCAGTGTTTGACATACAACTGACAGTCTGTTTCCATGGTGTTCCAATAATACCCGAGCCTCATGATTTTTCGGGCTAGCATATGGGCGTTCATATGCGGGCCATTTTCACCATCGTGTACTTCGGCCATAACCTTTTCGGCCTGCGCTTTATGGAAACACAGGAGGAGAGCTCCCTATGCCGTCTTTTTGTATAACTGTCCGCCATCCGTGCGAACAAATTGGGTTGCCAATCTTCGCAGGGCTTTCTTGGCCCGGTTTTCAGTTCTCGGGGGATACTCTCCCGTTGCCAAGTAGGTTAGGACTGAATGATACCAAGGTTCCGGGTCGGCTAGCTCGATGTCCTGAATGGCATGGATGTAGGCCGGCTTGGACCGTCTTTCGACACAGATCGGCATGCTGGTCAGGTGATCCGGGATGTTCAGTAGAGATGCTAATTTGGAAAGTGCATCTGTGAATTGATTTTCTTCCCGGGGCAGATAAATGTATTCTACCTTTTGGAATTGTTTCTCTAGAACCCTTACTCGTGCTTGGTAAGCTACGAGATTGGCATTCCGAGTCATCCATTTTTGGAGAGCCTGATTGATGACCAATGATGAATCACCGTGGACCCGGAGGCTTGTTATCCCTAAATCATTGGCGGCTTGCAACCCGTGAATGCATGCTTCGTATTCGACTGCGTTATTGGTCACGGCAAAGTCCAATTTGATGGATAAGGGGGTGTGTTCCCCTCGTGGTCAAATTAGCAGGATTCCGACCCCAAATCCTCGGAAATTGGATGCCCCATCAAAATAAAAATCCCATGACTCGGTATCGGTATGGAATATGTCTTCATCAGGAAAGGTCCAAGTGTCGGTGTGGTCCTCTTCAGATATCGGGCTATCGGCGAGGAACTCGGCTACTACCCGGCCTTTGATGGCTTTTAATGGTACAAACTTAAGGTCAAACTCAACTAACATTAAAGTCCATCTGGACATCCTATCGTTGAGGATGGGCTTCTCGAACAGGTACTTGATAGGATCCATTTTGGATAATACATGTACCTCGTGACTCAGCATGTAATGTCGGAGCTTTTTAGTGGCCCAAACCAGAGCTAGGCACGTCTTTTCGAGCATTGTGTACTTGCATTCGTATTCGAGAAACTTTTTACTGATGTAGTAAATAGCCTGTTCTTCTGAATCGACTGTCTGGGCCAGCATAGCCCCCATGGCTGTCTCGGTCGTTGTTAGGTATAACGACAAAGGCAAACCGGGTTGAGGTGACATTAATACCGGCGGAGCAGACAATATCTTCTTGATTTTGTTAAAAGCCATTTGACATTTGTCGTCCCACAGTACCCGTTCCCCTATCTTCAGTTTTTTGAAAATGGGCTCGCATACCATGGTTAATTTTGAAATGAACCGGCTGATGTATTGGACTTTCCCGAGAAACCCCCTTATTTCTTTTTCGGTCTTGGGTGGTTGCATCTCGGTGATGGCTTTGATTTTAGCTGGGTCGACCTCGATGTCGCGTTGGCTAACGATATGGCCCAGTAATTTGCCCGATGTTACCCCGAAACTGCATTTTTGAGGGTTTAGCCTCTTGTTGTATTTGCGTAGTCGAGTGAAAAATTTTCTTAGGGCCGCAATGTGCCCACTTCGATCTTTGGACTTAACGATCATATCGTCCACATAGACCTCCACTTCTTTGTGCATCATGTCATGTAATAAAGTAGTGGCGGTCCGCTGATAAGTGGCCCCGGCATTGATAAGCCCAAATGGCATAACAGTGTACCAGTAAGTACCCCAAGGTGTAATGAAGGTGGTCTTACTCATGTCCTCCTCTCCCATTTTAATTTGATTGTATCCGGCATACCCGTCCATGAATGATAGAAGGGCATGATCGGCCATGTTATCCACCAATATGTCGATGTGTGGTAACGGAAAATGGTCATTTGGGCTGGCCTTATTAAGGTCTCGGAAGTCCACGCATACCCGCACCTTGCCGTACTTATTGGGCACCGGCACGATGTTTGCAACCCAGTCTGGATATTCAGACACTTGTATGAAGCCCACTTTGAATTGCTTGTCGACCTCTTCTTTGACTTTGAGAGACCATTCGGGCTTCATCCTTCGAAGTTTCTGCTTTACCGGTTTGCACCCATCTTTGATGGGTATTCGGTGTTCGGCTATTTCCCAATCTATACCTGGCATGTCCTTGTAGGACCATGCAAAGACATCCTTGAACTCTTGGAGGAGGTCTGCGAATTGTTTTCTCTCCTCTGGATCTAAGGATAAGCCCAACTTAAGCATCTGGGGCTCTAAAGTGGTTCCCACATTGATGGACTCGGTTTCTTCGATTACCGGATCTCGGGACTCCCTTTGTTCGAGCTGCTCGATCAGATGTGGAGGTAGAGGTACCTCTTCGTCGGGCTTCTCAATGTCATTGCATATAAAATCTTTGAAATTGAGAAAATTTTGGAAATAAGACAAGTCGTAAGCAGAACGGTTTTCGTTATTATTATTATTAATTGTGAATTTTGTGAAAAGCTCGAAAAGAGCGGCCATCTGATCGTTTGTCAGTGGTGGGATAGGGAGAGATCTTGGGACAGGCCCCGAGACCTTAGTGGATAAGGGAAGAGGGGTTACATACTCGACTCTAGCACCAGACCCTCTAGACTCGGACTCAGACTCCGACTCTAACTCTGACTCAGACTCGGTATCCGGCATGTCTCCCTCGCCAGTGGTCAGCTTGTAGATCCGTCCTTGACTGTCGGTCCACTTGACGGTCTTCCTCCAGGCCCTTTTTCCCGTATCTTCACCAACTTCGGTGATCAGCTTTGTTGGATCAAACCGATTGCTGCGGAGGATCAGATTGACCAGATCATCTTTTGGAGCGGGGACAGCCTTGTCTTCTCCAAATAGAAGCCCCAGCACGGGCTCGGCGTTGTTTTCCCCTTCCTTGGACTCGGTTCGAACGAGGGCAAATATGTCATCAGGGATGAAATTGCATTCCCGAGCCGTTTTGGCCTCGGGATATGTGATGGTGGGTTGCTAGAGGCCCACTTGAATGAGAGTGACGAAGTAATCAGCTAACTTCGGGCTATAAGGGCCTATGTAAGTACCCTTGAGAATGTTGGTGGCTTTGTAAATACCGGCCCGAACCACGTTTTTCGGGGTTATAGCATACCCCAATCCGAACTGGGACTCGCCGTCGTTTAGGACCTCGATAATCTTCCCAGCTGGAAGATATGGCCTTGAGGTAGCCCCCGGTAAGTAGCCTAGATTCTGTAGCATCGTGTCGATGCTAGTTGTGAAGTAAGGCCTAAAGAGATACTCTTCTTCGATCATGCCCACGAAATCAAATCCTCGTGGGTCGGCCCGGCCCGTAGCATTGCATCTTGCTACGGTAATTGGAGTAGCCTCTAGTGTGATGACACCATCTTGAAGTGGCATCTTGACTTTCCGATGGAGAGTAGAGGAGACGGCCTTGACTGCATGGATCCAAGGCCTTCCTAGTAGTAAATTAAAGGATGAGGTGACATCAATCACCTGAAACTCTAACTCCTTTTCGATTGGGCCCGTTATGATTTTCAGTTTAACGGCCCCGGCAACTGGCTTTGGGCTTCCGTCAAAAGCCTGGTTAGTTTGTGCCGTTGGGAGATAGTCGGCATCGGTGATGCCGATGGCTTTAGCAGTCCTTAGGGGAAGGACATTTACCGCGGACCCATCATCGATCAGGGTCATCGGGAGGTACTTCCCTCGACAAATGACCGTGATGTAAAGGGCCAGATTATGATTGGGCCCGAATGCCGGTAGGTCAGACTCGGAGAAGGTGATGAGTGGGCCTTCTTCCTTGGACTTGCCTTTGAGATAAGGCATAATAGTGGCTACCATTTCGGTGGGGGTAACCTGTGAGTCGACCTTGATTTCATCGAGAGCCTTAGTCAGTGCTTCTCGATGTGCTTGTGAGCTAACCAGTAGTTGCCATACGGTTAGGTCAGCTCGAACCCTCTTCATTTGTTGGACCAAGGCGGTGTCATTGCTTGGTTCTTCGAGGGTAGGATCCGTCCTGGCAGGTTCAGTGACGGATGTAGGAATAGAACGCCCAGCTGCGGCGAGGTGGTTGGTGGCTAAGGCTTTGGACTTAGCCTTTCGGACCTCTTCAAGGGTGATGGGGACAACTTCCCCTTTGGCTAAGTACACATCATCCTCGTCATCGAACCATATCCCGTTAATTTGCGGGATATAGGGGGAGATAAGGTGAGAACAGTCAATTACCTCACCGGTGAATATTGCGTGGGCACTGAACGGGTTTTCTTTGTTGCTCGGCTTGTCTCCGGGCAACGGGATCTTCCCGCTCTCGAGCAGGTCCTGGATTAGATGCTTCAGTTTCCATCACTTTTCAGTATCATGCCCATTACCACGATGATATTGGCAGTAGGCTTGGGTGTTATAACTTTTGGGCCTCTTCTCCACTGGAAGCTCGGGCATCGGGCCTATTGGTTGGATCAGACCCTTTGAAGACAGCCTTTGTAAGGCATAAGTATAGGTAGTCCCTATATCTGTGAATACCCGATTTGTTCTATTCTTTTTGGATGAGGTGTCAAGCAGGTTTACCTCATCAAAGATGCTGCGAGTTGCAGCTGCAGGTGTGGGCTTGCTCGTGGATGAGCTTGCCCCTTGATAGCCCTTGCTAGAGGCCTTAGTCAGGCTCTCTAATCTTAAGTCGTCTTCGATCCTTGTACCCATTTCAGTTAGGGTAGCAAAATTAGGGATAACAGCATACCGGAGATGGACCCGGTAGGATGGGAGACGGTTCTTGACAAAAGCTTCCACTGGGACCTTCTCACTGGGCTTGTCGACCAGTTTTACGCTCTCGGACCGCCATCTTTTTAGAAATTTAGTGAACCCTTCTTTGGGCTCCTGGGTCATTACTTCCAGAGTACGCATTGTAGTCTGGATCTCGGTATTATCGGCGTAATTCCGAGCGAATTCGGTTGCCACATCATCCCAAGTTTTATATTTCTTGGAATCGAGCCTGTAGTACCAGGCCTTGGGATGCTTCTCCAGAGCGGAAGGGAATAGGTGGGTAAACATGGTGGACTTCACTCCTTTTACCGCCATAAAGTCTTTGAAAGCCCGGATGTGGTGGATCGGGTCTTCGGTACCCTCAAACATTGGAATTCCCGTAAGGTTGAGGTTAGCAGGTAGCTCGTCATTCAACGGCGAATAGGAACGAGCAATTTCAGTGTGGATCGAGTTGTTCGTTGACAGGTGAACTTGTTCCTCGAGCCTACGGACAACGCTGACTAATTCAGCTATGGGCCTAGTGGGCTCCGATCCAGGAGGAGGAGTTCCCTTCTCCATTGCGCCCACACGAGTGGCGAGTGCCGTCTGATCAGCCTGGATGGCAGTCAATTGGGCTTCGATCTTCTCTAGGGCATCTTTCAATGCGTCCATTTTGCGTTGATATCTGGTTTCGGGTGGCCTGTCTGTAAGAACACCGCGTAATCAGGAACTAGCCCGAATCCCGGAATAGAAAGTACATCCCGAACAAGACTAAAAGGGAAATGACTCGAGAAAAGACACCTAGACGGGTGACTTGTGAAAAGTGGACCTTCCTTAGGATTCGGCGGGTGGGCCTAGTCCTGTTCGAAGGAAGGTTCACGTGAGACATCCTCAGACTTTTGACTCGATTGTGTAAACGGGCCCTCCTTTGTAGGGGTTTGTCCTACGTAGGTGGGCCTTGCCTTAGTCTAATAAGGCGGACTGGGATGGGGAAGAAACCCGTGATGTAAGATCGACAGAGTTTCGAGGCTAAAGACCTTGACAACTTACGACATGACCCGACACTGCTAAATACGGGAAGTCCTAAGAAGGGGAAGGTTTCGAAAATGGATTGTTTTTGAAGATCCAAGAAAACTCGGTGGAGGGCCCAATTTTCGGAGAAACGAAAAGAGTATTGGGCCACGGGTTTTGAAAGTTCGAAAATGTTTTTGAGTTTTGAATTGGGCAGCATACCGTCTAGAAAATAGGCTATTTTGAGTAAAATCATAAGTCCTAAATTCGGCATGCGACCCGGGTTTTGAAAATTGAATACCTTGAAAAAGAAGTATTTTTGAAAAGTTGACTGTTTTTGAAAACGACACGGAAACCAAATAGCACGTAGTCACACAAGCATTATAACGATGCCATGTATGCTCTACACTAAGTCTCGGTCGGTCTAAAGGGTCTATACAGTGTACATAGTCTAGACGTTGATCGGGACGGACTCTCTAAGTCGAGTTGAGCTTAGAACATGCCGCGAAACCCACTCGAATCGACTATGGACATCTTTTGACATATCCATATTGGAGTACATCAATGGTATAGTGGGACGTCGGTCACCAGTACCGGCCCGGGAAAATATGGGTTATGCATGAACCGTAAAACTAAAACGCGTATCGTACTAGTCAAACGATCTCTATTCGAGTCTCACCCTGAGGATGCCGATGGTAAGTCACGCATCAGTTAATCCCCAGCGGAGTCGCCAAATTGTGGACATTACATAGGTCCACCCCGACGCGGTCACGCGCGGGTTTGGGTAGGCGAATGAATCTTCATATGAAACGGATCGAATGGAAATTTAAATCGAAGTGGAGTCGCCACCGAACTTTGTGGGAGTTCGGGCCCGTTCGAACCCACTCTATGTCGTAGTGGGCCGTGTACAAAATACGCCCCATTTCCGATGTCAGAGTTTATTGGGTTCGTCCCTTAGCATTTGATACCGACACCGACATTGTCGGATATCGTGTATTGAATGACTCTCGTGCGCCAACGGTTCCGGGCATCCGGAAACCGAGGTTCTGAGTAAGGGGTGAGGGTACGTGTTGGGAAGCCCACGAAGGACACCCAACCCCGCCCGCACTAGCGGCCTCTACTAAGATCTCGAATGACTTTTGAATACGCGCGTTTGTTAAACGGGAAAATGATATGCAAGGTTTTGAAAAGATGTTTCACGTGATTAATTAGGCACGTGTTGACATAAGTCACAAAAAATGGTTAACGAGACTCGCATGCTGTTGTAGGATTCACGGTTTAACGTGATAAAGGGCCACTCGACCGAGTCATTGTGGGACTCGACCGAGTGGACCTTTGAAAAAGGTTCTGTCCAGGTTTTGGGACCCTACTCGATCGAGTTATTGACCAACTCGACCGAGTACGTTGCCACTCGACCGAGTCACTGTGAGACTCGACCGAGTGGAGGTCGAAAAGACATTCTGTCTCGGTTTTGGTGATGTCACTCGATCGAGTGGCACCTGTACGAACCAGGTTTGCTTGCAATTTTATTATCGATTTCGAAATTGCTTTTGATTTTGACGATTTGATGAATTGGGCATAAATATTGTGGAATTTATACTCGATTCTGAATTTGAATGCTCGTTGTATCCCATATTCGATTATTGAATCGATATGGAATACTAGAGTAAAAATAAAAGAAAATTGCTTTGAGTCGTTTTAATTAGCTATCGCGATATGAATAGATTTTCTCTGCGTTTAATAATGTCGTGATTCTAGCGAATCGTATGACTATTATTTTAGCATTAGCGAAAAAATCGCATTAGTTGATTAAATTGACTAGATCAGAATTGGTATCGACTCTAACGGATCGACACTTTGCCTGAATTGAAAGACTTGATTCCCTCGGCTTTTCCGACATCGAAATAAATCCCTAGGGATCGTGATGTCGGATCCGCGTCAACGGGTTTCGACCCTTATTCAATAAAATACTTGTTTTGGAAAATCGATGTGAATATGCGATGCGAATGAAAATAAACGAATTATTGTTTAGGTTGACTCGTTTCAATAATCAACCAATCAGGGTGATGGGATAAGCGACCGGCAACGCTGTGTGCAGTACACTTGTCTATTCGGGTTTTCTTATCCCACCATCACTCACACTCGACACAAATCCGCGAGTATTTTAATGTTTTATAGTACTAGTGATACTAGCGATATTACTGATGCGATAATTAAATAAAAAAAACAAAAAAAAAAAGAAGAGACAAAAGACGAGAGGAAGAGAAGAAGGGAAGAATAGGGTTTTGCACCCTCAACCTACATGTTCTTGTCTCGGATAGGATTCGTAGTCGCGGCTTTAACACGGGAGTTTCGAGGTCTATGGAGGTTGAGTTGTGGTGGTTTAGGTTTGCCTCCTAGGTACTAGGGTTAGGGCTTGAGTGTAGTATTAGGGTGTGTTGATTAGGGTAGAATTAGGGTTTTTTTAAGGATGATCAAAGTTGTGAAATTGTGTGTGCATGGGGTTTCTTATATAGGCAAAGCCAAGGACCCCGGTTAGGGTTACTCGACCGAGTAAGTGGCTGACTCGGTCGAGTGGCCTAGTGCGTCAGCTGTCGGGCTTGAAAAAGGGCCCACTCGATCGAGTGGGTGGGGCACTCGATCGAGTGGCCCAGCTGGGTCGCGCGGGTCCATTGTTTTGGACCGTGACTTGGGTTTTTGATGGGTTTGTTTTTGACTTGGACTTCTGATGTTGTGAGGGGCTGTTTTGTGTGTCTCGGAAATGACTTTGACCGGGGTTGACCCAATTGCTAAAAAGTCGGTTTTATTTCCGGTGTCGGTTTTGGCCCAAATTAGTCTCGTTTGACTCGGAATGATCCGCTGGGCCTGGATTTGAGGTCAGTTTTGTGAGGTTTGTAATCCATAAGTGCTTTAGCCAACAACTAATGGATTTGAGCCCATATTCGAGCGCGTAGAAACACGTTAGCGTCCGATCATCATCGGGTGTTTTTTGGGAAACTACCATAGACACCTGGCAGTCAAAATGTGGGTGTCTACAATCTACTTTGTATGCAAGCCCTGACATTAGTAAGCGTAAGGAATTGTGGGATGAGTTGGAAGATATCCAAAGAAACTCCAATAGACCATGGCTCGCGATGGGTGACTTTAATGATACTCGTTACTTACATGAACGTAATGGGCAAAGTGACAATATGAGACTACGCTGCAACAGATTCAATGATTGGATCGAGAGAAATCAATGGATGGATGTGGAATTCTCAGGTCCAAGTCATACATGGTCCCGAGGTAATTCGTCGTCGACTAGACAATGGGCTAGATTAGACCGTGCAATCTGTAATTCGAGTTGGAGAGTGATGTTTGTTGAAGGCTCGCTCCGCCATCTTATTGCTAATCAATCCGACAACTGCCCACTGCTCCTCAGTACTAACGGGTTTGCTCCAATCCCGAGTACGCTCAGGTCGTTTAGATTCCAAGCAGCTTGGTTGTGTAACGATAAATTCTCGAAATTTGTTGAAGAACAATGGGACAAATCGGCTCCGTTATACCCTTTTGTATCCAGTTTGCCGACAAACTCCAATGGTGGAACCAGTGGATTTTCCGCAATATCTTCTACCGTAAGAAAAGTTTGCAAAGGAGATTACTGGGTTTGCAAAAATCCCTCTCACGAGGGTGCCCGTACTATTATTATAACTTCGAGGAAAAACTCAAACAACTGGATGATGTACTTAAGGAGGAGGAGATTCTTTGGTTCCAAAAGTCTAGGATGGAAGCAATATGTGACGGTGACCGTAACACGAAATATTTCCATCTTAGTACGCTCATTCGAAGGAAATTCAACAGAATTGAAAGTCTTTTAGACGACAACAACCAATGGCAGTGGGGAGCTAGTGAAGTAAAAGAGCTGGTGTTAACATACTTCAAAGGATTATTTGCGGGACCTAACGAGATGATTTCTCTTTCTCGGATTACAATTGGAAAGTTCCCAAGCCTGACGTTGGAATAATCTGAACGGCTAGCCAAACCGTACTCGGCATCCGAGGTGGAACTTGCTCTAAAGCAGATGGCCCCTTTGAGGGCACCCGGTCCTGACGGTTTCCAAGCTCTGTTTTATCTATCTCAATGGGAGACCGTTGGTGGTAATTTGTGTAATCTGGCCCTTGATGTTCTGAATGATAATGCCTTCCCAGATGCTCTGGGTGAGGCATTTATTGCTTTTATCCCTAAGATTGAACACCCGCAAAGAGCAGCACAATTCAGACCGATTGGACTATGCAATGTAGCTTACAAGGTAATTACTAAATGCCTGTTAAATCGACTTAAATCGGTTCTCCCAGTCCTTATAGGTCCGACGCAGACGAGCTTTGTACCGAAGAGGCAAATAACAGATAATATTATTATAGTCCAAGAGGTTCTTCATACTATGCGGAGCATAAAAGGAGCCACGGGACTAATGGTTATCAAGCTCGATCTGAAGAAAGCTTACGACAAACTTGATTGGAGATTTATAGAACACACGTTGAATGACATGAATCTCCCTGGTCATATGGTTACGACGATCATGAATTGTATCGAATCCACCAAGTTAAATATCTTGTGGAATGGTGATCAAACTGAGTTTTTCAAACCAACTCGAGGCATAAGACAAGGCGACCCGCTCTCACCGTACTTATTCACTATGTGTATGGAGAAATTAAGCCAGCTCATTGAAGACGAAGTTGAGGGTAATAATTGGAAAGGTATTCGGATGAGTCGTCAAGGCCCGACCCTTGCTCATCTGTTCTTCGCGGATGATATCATATTATTCGGTGAAGCAAGCCTGGCACAAGCCCAAGCAATCCAGCGCTGCCTTGATACGTTTTGTGCGGCGTCTGGCCAACGCATCAGCCGTGATAAATCGCGGGTTCTGTTTTCATCTAATACGACGGACTATCATGCTGATCAGGTCTTACAGGTCCTGGGTATAGAAAAAACAGAAGATCTGGGTCGCTATTTGGGCATGCCGACTATAAATGGCCGCGTCACTCGGGAAAGCTTCGAATATATCATGAATAAAGTCGACAAACGATTATCGGGCTGGAAAGCTAAGGTTCTATCACTTGCGGGTCGGACGACCCTTATTTAGTCAACTTTATCGGCCTTGCCGATGTACTCCATGCAGACGGCCAAGTTACCACGATCAATTTGCGACGACCTCGACAAAAAATCTCGAAAATTTCTGTGGGGCGGAACAAATGACAAAAGAGGCATACATCTTGTTTCATGGGAGAACGTAACGAAAGAAAAAAATGAAGGAGAACTGGGTATTCGAGCTATGAGACAGGTCAACGCGGCTTTTATGGCAAAGCTAGGATGGAGGCTGTTGAATGAACCTAATTCGTTATGGGCACGAGTTCTCAGATATAAATATTGTCATGGAAGATGATATGGACATGTTCGGGGCAAGAGCTAACAGCTCCAATGCTTGGAGGGGTATTTGTGATAGTTTCCCAACCATTAAAAAAGGAGTTAGTTCATCTATTGGTAACGGGCATAGAACTTTATTTTGGAGCCACGCATGGGCCACGTCTGTGCCACTCGAGGAACTTACCAGTTTGGAAATTCCAAACTCACCTCCAAGATATCACGGTAAGTGAAATGTGGGAAGAAGACGTAGGTTGGAAATGGGACGTATTTGGGGATTTTTTCAATGAAGATATCCTCAAGACGATTGCGTCATATGAGGTTATAATGGTTGTGGATAATACGGACACACTGTTCTGGAACCCCACCTCGACGGGACGGTTCTCACTTAAGTCGACAATTGCACTTATCAGGGACGATAACTCGGAATTAGACCAAAACTTCTGGAAACTCTCATGGAAAACTCCCGCCCCTCAGCGAATGAGAGTTTTTCTGTGGCTAGTCCTTCATGATAGAATTATGACGAATGTCAATCGGACTAAAAAAGGATTGTCAGATGACCCATGTTGCGGAGGATGCGGAGAGGAAAAGGAATCTCTCTTACACTTGCTTAGGGACTGTCGTGTGGCTCGAAAAGTGTAGGCAACGTTATCAGGCGTGGATGTAGGCATAGGACTGCACAACTTATCGGGCGTGGAATGGGTCATTCATAACTTGCAGCAAGAATCCAAGGACAATATTCCGGAATGGCCTACTATCTTTACAGTAGTCCTTTGGTGGATTTGGAAATGGAGAAACTACAGGATACTTGACCGAGTTGAGGAAATTCCGACCCATCCCGGTCGGTTCTTGTGGGTGCAGGTTGAACGTATCAAGAAAGCACTAACCGGGACTGAGGTCATAAATGGTAGAGTCAAGATGCTCAAGAGAGAGATATTCATTAGATGGAAGGCTCCACCGGAGGATTGGATAGCTCTCAATATTGACGGGGCTTCAAAAGGCAACCCGGGACTCTCGGGTGCTGGTGGGATTTTCCGTGACAGTACAGGTAACCCACTTTTGGCTTTCTCGGAAACGTTGGGTCTAGCCACGGTCACTAGGGCGGAAATTATGGCTCTTAAGCAAGGTCTTATCCTAGCAAAGGAACACAATTTTCATCGCATCATTATTCAAACCGACTCACAGGTAATTATGAAGCTGTTAGGTAAAAAAGATGGACTTCTGTCAGCTCATTCTCATATGGTTCAAATCTGCCGTAGCTTGATGGAGGAACACGAAGGCTCCTTTGAATTACACCATATCTATCGGGAGGCCAATAAATGTGCGGATTGGTTAGCTAACCTGGGGGTAGTCCAACCTATGAGACTATCGACTTTGGAAGGGCGGGAGATCCCTGTGGAGTTATTTCGTCTGTGCCAAAACGATGTTGGGGGGGTGTCTTGGCCCCGGCTTGTTCCCGTTCCGCTTTAGTTGCTGTTAGCCTAGCTAGTAGTGTAGTTGCTTTAGTTTGTGTTCGTTTTATTTGTTGTTTATTTGCTTGACTCTTGTCGCTTCGTTCTACCAAAAAAAAAACAACCACATACAAGGTTAAGGTCTAGACAGAGTCAACTGAATCAAGAGAAAATCACACAAAACTATGATGGATAAAGACCACTTATATCAACTACTATATCTAAACATGGTAACTATACATAACAAATACTCCGTATATTAAATACATAAAAGGGGATTAAGATTGAATTAGCTATGAATTATAATACGAAGATTTTTGGTGTAACTTGTTTAAGTGAATAACGTCAAGGGTAACTAATTACAAGAATAACCTCTCGAATGTTAATGTTGTGGCGTCCTAAAGTTGAATGTGCATGACACCAACCACATTCAAGAATACGCACAGCAGGTGCTCTACCAAAGCCCGACCTGAGGCGAGCACACACGTGGTTCGAAGTCAAACCCACACATTCCCATAAAAGGTCCAATTAACTACTCCCTCCGTCCACTATTTATCGCCCTACTCCATTAAAATACTCCTCACATATATTCATGAAGTGGGGAAATAAATAATGGACGGAGGGAGTATAAGTAATCAACCAAGGAAGGATGAAGCTTATAAAGCTAATACCTTCCTCCTAGGTAGCATATCTATTTTGTCAATGTGAGATCAATCCCAAAACTCAATGTTTTCTCGATGTGGACAAGAGGCAAAAGAGCTTCTTTTGAAGCAAATAAATAAATCAATAATTAGACGATGTGAGACAATAATTCCAACAAGAGTTAGAACCTAAGACCCCAAACATCACCTTTCATTACTTTAGCAATCAAGTTAGTTAACATCTATTATGAATACTATTTTTACGGGACGAGTTTGAATATGGGGTACCTATTCTCGCAACCACTCGATCGCCTATATATCCCCAATAACATTAATTTGTGTTTGAGAGTAGAAGTGGTCCGGTTGTGACACACTGTAATTTGTGGATATATGGTTGACACATTGAAGACATGGGTCAAAGTCAGAGGTTACAACGTATGAATGGCATTAAATTAGAGATAGAGACAAGTACCATCTAAATATCACCATCTCATCTTTCACGAAACAGGCAAACAAGATCCGACCTTTACAAGTTTACATCATTTCTCTTCGTTCTTTTCTTAACCGCATACCTGAACTAATGTGCCCCACTCCCCCACCTTGCTTTCACTCCGATCCCGGCCTATTCCCTACCATAATATAATGCCAATCACTAATTATAATCCTTTAATGACAAACACAAATCCCACACTTCTTCCGCCAACCTACATACATTTCCGTCTATCTATATGTACTAATTGTACAATTTGTTAACGGAATATGTAATTGGGAGAAAAAAGCTAGAGAAGTTCATACTACTTGCTCAAATAACAATAACAAAGTGAAGGTCTTTAAATAGGCATTACATGATTAAGATTACCCACTACTTAGGCATCATATCAATAGTTTTCTCAAGACATTTTGTCGTGTTTTAATCAATTGTACTTTACAATCTACATACAACGTTCTCTAAACGAGTTAAGCTATGAGCTGTGACCAAATAACTCAATTCCTTGTTGTATATATAACCCTCCAAATCCAGCTAATTAATTAACGACGTACTCCATTTCCAAATTAAAGTCCCAACACTCAAATAACATTCTCTGATCTCTCTCTCTCTCTCTCAGATGAGAAAGATGATAAAATTGGCATGGGTGGTTTATGTGATGATTCTACTTCAAATTTCAACAAGCAGTTTAGGAATGTCAAAAATATCGTATGAAACGGCAAAGGCAAGAGCACCCGCTTCAGCTTCAGCTCCAGTAGCGGGAAGGGTGCACATAAGAGTGGTGAATGGAGGAGGGAGAGGTGGTGAGTCGTCGTCGTCGGCAGCGGGTGGGGACGTCATCCTGGCTGGTTTTGCGATGGCGCTGGTGGGTTCAGTCATTTCTTACATTCGTGCTACCAGGAAGGCTCGCATTCATCAACCTCCAACTACTACTGCTGCTGCTGCTTAAATTACATACGACTATACGAGTATTGTCTAGCTTATTATTAGCTAGGTTAGTTGATACTCCCTCCATCCCAAAGAGATGTTCCCATTTGATATGGGCACATCTCTTAAGGAATAATATAATATATTACATGTGGGTCCAATAATTAGAGAAAATATTATAAATAAAAGCAAGTAGGGTCAATTCTACTAATATGAGTGACATTTTTGGTAAATAGATAGTGTTGATAAGGATAGTAGTGTAAAATAAACAAACCAAATAAGGAAATAAAGTAAATGGGAAGATGTTAGTGGGATTTCCTTTTTAGGAAAGTGAGAAGAAGATAGTGGGATGGAGGGAGTACATTATTATGGATGATTAAGTTACCCTATTAGCTCCATTCATTCCAACTAATTAATTATTTAATTAATCAAAGTATGTTTCTATTGTATCTGTATAATACGGTACACTAGATACGGAGTAGGATTTATAGGAGGAGTATGTCTCTCAAAAATTGGATTAATGTTTTTAATTAGTCTAAATCTCCCGTCATTTCAGTGCGCCTCCAGTCCACTAAAGCAAAAGTAAGACTAATTAGAC
Organism: Agrostemma githago; assembly: GCA_958450325.1. NCBI lineage: Eukaryota > Viridiplantae > Streptophyta > Magnoliopsida > Caryophyllales > Caryophyllaceae > Agrostemma > Agrostemma githago. The sequence goes on along the minus strand of OY288247.1, from coordinate 69,872,432 downwards.
AACATTTATGGTAAACCAGCGTGCTCCTTCAAAATTGATAGCTAGGCCGATATTAGTAAAGTATTAGAAGCGTTTGATTTAGGAATATACATAAGGGTGGAATCCCGTGCGAACAAACAATTTAGTGCGAGCCGTACTAACCAAAACAAAAACAAGCCAAAAAAGTTATCCGGCCGGTCGACCGACCCATGTCCCAGATTGATCGGATGAGGGATGACCATCCATTTTTTGTCTTTTATAAAGTGTATGTGGAGCCCTTATTAGAAATGTAATTGAAGCCTTAGAAAAATGTAAGCTTTGACCGTTCTTATTGAACTTTAGGTTTTTACGTGATCTGATTTTATACATATGTACACCATATATAATCGATGAAATAAGTGGTAATTATTGTGTTGAATAAGTGATTCAAGTTGCATTAGTTAATTAATTCATTCATATTTGATCATTGTTAGACAAAACCATCATAGTGATGAGTAGTGGACTAGTTACACGTCCATATATTAAGTCTAACATTGAAGAATAATGAGATGGCGTCACCCGGTGGCGCCGAATTTGTGCGCCACCGAGGGTATTTTAGTAATTTATTAGGATTATATTATTTTTTTTCTTTAAAATATTATTTAAAAAGTAGTTAGTTAGCAAGGGTAAGATTGGTATTTCACAAAATAAGTTAAATTATATATATAATAATTATATAATTTAATAAAAGAAAAAATCAAAAAGATACGTTAGTTAGTTGCTAATGAATTTTATTAAAAAAAATTGTATATTAATTGTAGGGATTAGTTAGGTTAGGTATATATATTGAAAACCAAAAATTAAATCTATTTGTATTATATGTATAATTTTATCACATTTATAAGTAAAGAAGTGCACTTGGTTAAGTGGTATTTATGAGTTAAGTAATTAGTATGTGTTTTAATTGTGCTTGGGTTCGAGTCACGCTTAAACCATTTTTTCATTTTCAATTTTATTTTAACGTTTCAATATCTCTCACTTTCTTTTCCTAAAAAACTTTTTTTTTCATATTCAATTTTATTTTAACGTTGTTTCAATATTTCTCGGTTTTTTTCCTAAACAATTAAACATTGTCCATTTTAATGGTCTAAGCCAACATTTTTATCTTGTTTTATTGTTATTGATAACTCTGACTATTTTTTAGATGACACGTTACTTATTGTCGCTACCTTCGGTGCACTCTCGGGTGGTGTACGCAATAGCAAATAAATCTGATCTGACTAATTTTAATCGTGAATGTTAATTCTTTTATTTATTCATATTAAATTTTATTACAACAATCTATCCTTCATAATATCAACTATTTATATATGTCTTGATCATCATCATAAAACGAAAGGGGCGGGGGACAACCGCCTGATAGCGCGTTTAATAAAGGCGTCTGGTATATATCATGAGTTTTAGTACGGGGGCGTACATAGCAAAATGTTCATTCTAGCTTGGTAAGAGTACGTGCTTTCGGGAATTGTCTCGTCTTGACTTATCCTTGTAAACGTTAGATCATTTTTGTGTATCGTCATCGTTGTTGACTATTGAAGTCCAACATACTCGAATGTGCGTTATCGGATATTCACTCAAAGTCGAATGTTTAGAATAATTTTATACTCCGTAATATAGTACGGGATAATAAAAGTAAGAACGAGTTAGGTTAAAAAAATGCTCGTATTGATATAGAATCAGCTTCCCAGGAGAACACACTTTTATATAAGTCGAAAATACACAAGGTTGACTGGGCGGCTAGTATGTCTCATTATTCGTATTAAATTAAAATTACATATATACAAAAACTAAAAATGAGTCCAAACGATCTTTCGGAGTCTAGCATAGTTGAGCTCAATATTGGCTCACTACAAAAAAAAATAGCCATAGCAAGGGACAGATCCGTTGCAAAAGGCTCAAATTCCGTTGCAAAAGGCCATTTTGCAACGGATTTGCAACGGATTCGTGTCCTCGCAAATAGTGGTTGCAAAAATGACTAATTCCGTTGCAAATCCCTTGCAAACTGCCATTTGCAACGGACTTGCAACGGAAACAAAGTCGATTGCGTGATAATAAAGTCCGTTACAAATCTGTTGCAAAAGATAAACTTGCAACGGATTTGCAACGGATTTCCCTTGCAATCGTGAATACAATCCCTTGCAATTCCCTTGCAAACTTTTGATTTGCAACGGATTTGCAACGGGTTTAACTTTCATATGGAATTTCTGTGTTGGTGTGTCCCTTGCAAATCCGTTGCAAAATTCAATATTTGCAAGGGAATTGCAAGGGAATGTCCCTTGCAAATGTGCTGTATTGATACAGCTGCTGCCTGTTTTCGGCTCCCCAAAATGCCAAAATTTCATAACAACATCCAACAAACAACATATATTTTTACAAGTCCACAAATACCCAAATTTGTCTTCAAAATCTTCAATACCAATAAGATAACTCAAGAAAATATATCTTGATTGCTCTAAATGAATTCAACAACCATAAAGTACTTGGAGTAGATCAAAGTATACGACACAATTTCTTTTTAAAACATTGAAAACTTATCAATGGTAACTTACACCAAAGACTACTAAACATCCTAATAGATAGGGATATACGGGGTAAAGTTAGGGAAAGAAGCTAATCTAGCATTATCACCACCACCACCACTATCATCATCATCATCATCATCACCCCCTGATCCAGGGGGACGATTTCCGGAATTGCAGTTTGGGTTAAAGTTTCTCTCCGATAGCCGAGACAAGTATTGTTCTATTGCCTCCACTCTTTTATCCCCTTCTTTTTTCTGAGCTACTAATCTCCCAATTAAGCCCTTTGAGTAGTCAGAGCTGCCCGTGGAGGCTCGAGCTGGCTCGTATATGTGACATGTAGCATCTCCAAGCCCGTATACCCTCCCTTTCTTATCAAACCCATCTTGAACTTCAAAGAACAAGTCATCTGGGATGACCGTAGCTCCCTTACCCTCTACTTCAGCCTTTTTTTTGTAGAATAAGTCCTATACGAGAAAATATTAAAAGATCTATTATTGTTTCATTAGATCATGAAATAAGAATTTTTATACTTCTTATTTATACTTACAGCAAATTTGCTCGCTTTTTTGCTCACCCAACCCTTTTTGGGATGTTTCTTCGCTTTCTCCAGCACTTCAATGGCCGTTGGAACTTCTTGAGTCTCTTTTTCCTACAAGTAAAACATTACGACATCAAACTCTTAATTATTTTTCCATATCCAATACATTATCATATATACTAACTTGCAATTTAATTTTAAAAATTATTTATACTTCATATAGCTACGTATCATTTTGAAAAGAATATGCATGACTCAACAAACTTTATACATGTAACTGAACGCTACATCAATCTTTATACATGTAGTAATGGTATTAAATTTAGAATCTATCAATCGAGTAGAGGACTAAGTATTTGGGAAAAACATTACCATACGATCCATAAATTGTAGAGTGCTTCTTTGACCCATCAGGTGAGTGGCCGGTGCCTTTCCCTTTTCATCAGCTCCTGACTTACGGTTGGTAGAGGAATTGCTTGATCTTGCTTGGAACGTTGGATCGTTTGCCCGGCCCTTGATTTTGGTGTACACCTCAGCAGTCATCCAATCTGGCTTTTTTGAACTAGTGTATGCACGATTGACCAGCTGAAGTAACCTTTTCATAATAGCCGCTCGCCACGCATCCCATACTACATCGGTGTCTTCTTCATCGAACAAAGCATTTTTCTGCAACAATAAAAGATATAATTATTTTAAATAATTAGTATTTTTATAGAATATATGAGCATTTACTTTAATAAAAAAAATTGATTAACCTGAAACCAATTCCACCATTGTTTCTTAATGTCATCTGAAGCTTCACTCCAATTAGGAGCATATTCGTCGTAGTTGCACATGATGTTGTTAGTAATCAACTTAACAACGTCTCCATCACTGAACCTGAAATGTTAAAAAAATCAATCGGTTTTTCTCAGTTCGATCCATTACATGAAATGAACCTTAACATGTACTTTGAAAAGAAATATAAATGTAAGCCTATTAGTATATTTGGACTTACCATACTCCGTGTTCCTCATTTCGATCCAAGCGCACTGCGTTGGGAAGTCTAACAATCGGTTCAGATGATTGTGCATATCTTATGTGGCTGCTACTACCCCTCCTTGTTGGTGCCATACTTGTAGACAATAAAAATATATCAAATTCACATAAATAAAAGTATTAAACAATTGAAATGAGTTCTAAATTGTGATTTCAATAATAATTAAGTAATAAGACATCTACAAGTTGTCATGAAAGATAAGCGGGAAGATACATGATTAAAAAAACTAATTAACAACCCCCCTACCCAATTACCACTATTAAAAAAACTAGTCCCTATCATCACTTGAGGAAGAGTTGCTATCGCGGTTTTGAAAAAGTAAATCGATAAAGTCTTCGTCCTCTCCTTCATCATCACTTTCCTCTACTCGTATCTCCTCCTCCTCCTCCTCCTCCTCCTCCTTTTGTTCTTCTTCATTTCGTACATGCAATTCTCCTTCGTCCTCTAAAAATTCAACATCGTTTTCAAGTTGAGTCGTCGATAGGATTGTGTTCCCGATGATTGAATCTTCCTGAAAGACGATTTCATCAACGGGAGCATCAATTTGCGATCTTGCCTTGGTTTTGAATACAGCAGACCATTGATCTTTATCTCTTTTTATACTAGGATAAGAAGCATAGTAAACTTGTTCCACTTGATATGCTAACACGAATGGGTCATACTGTTGAAATTTTCTACTCCGGTTGACATCCACCAATTTATACTCCTTATGTACACTAACGCCTCTTTCTCCGTTATCTATCCAATCACATTTGAACAAAATAGTGTTATAAGTACGTATGTTGCCCGTATACGAAAGTTCGATAACTTCATCAAGTGTTCCAAAGTAATCAGCTCCTTCAATGGAACTCACACAAACACCATTATTAATTGACGTCTTTTCAATATCACTCTTGGCGTCGTGGGCACGAAATTTATAACCGTTGATAGCGTATCGCCTCCATGTTCTCACTTTGCGAGAAGGTCCACGGGCTAAAGCTATTAAAATATCACTATTCAAGTTGTTCACCTACGAAATACGAATCAATAATAATTATTAAACATTAAGTGTGTCGATTATTAAAGTGAAATGTATACGACAAGGGGAAACAACTTACTTCACTTCTCAACCACCGTGGGAGTAAATATGATGGTTGAGACCCAACTATTACATTAATATTTTATTAAATTTACCGTATCTGTATATTACTAGCTCGTACTAGTTAATTTTATCTATTTCTATTTTATATAAAAACGATACTACGAAATTGTCATCTAAATTTAGTGCACAAATAATTCTCTTACAGAATAATGAAGCTAAACTAGAGTGAGAGCAGAAAACACGTCGCATCCAAATTCAAATAAATTAAAATAAGGAAAAAAAAACATTTCATAAAAAAGAACTTTATTTAATTTAATTTAAATTTTTTAGTGGCTATGCATAAAAAGAAGAAAGCGCATAATATAAAAATAACAATGGAAGAACACTTTTGCAATAGTTATTTAGCAAATTAAATAAAGCTTCCAATTAGAAATTAAATAATTAAATTATAATGCCCTTGAACTTTATTACTCATTACTTGCCTAGTTGAGTAGTTGCCCCCTTTTTCTACTTCCTTCCAATGACAACTACGAGTATTAGCAACAACACAGAGACAGCAGGCATCAATAATAATAATAATGAAGGATTATTAGCAGCACTGAATAATTAAGAAATTTATCCATTAAGAAATAAAAAAGAGGGAGTGTGAAGAGGAGGATAACCGGAGTGGAGGATAACCGGAGAGGAGATTCGTGGCAGAGATGACCGGCGCCGGCAGAGGAGGGAAGCACCGGTGAACCGCCGGAAAGGAGGGAGCTTGCCGGAGATGGGAGGGGTCAGGCGAGGGTTTAGGGTTGGGGGTCGAATAGGGTAGGGAAATTGGGGGTTTCGGGTTTTAATTTTGTTTTGAGTTAAATGAAAGAGGGGGAGGGAGCAGCGAGCAGTTGGGTATAATTTGTGAGAGGTTGCAACGGACTTGCAACGGACTGTCCCTTGCAACTTCTGAACTTGCAACGGATTTTCCCTTGCAAATAACGATAGTCCGTTGCAAGTTTACGCGGTATAGGGAAAATATTTTGGCGCCGACAAAAATCGTTGCAAAGTGTACGATCCGTTGCAAGTCCGTTGCAAGTTTTCATATTCCGTTGCAAGTCCCTTGCAAAAATTTATTTTACAAGGGATTGATTTTCCGTTGCAAAAATCCCTTGTTGTGGCAATTTTTTTTTGTAGTGGCTTAAATTTGACCATCTCCTGAGATCGTTGACCGAGCTTAGTCGGGCTATGACTGAATCGATTTTGTAGTTGTACGAGCTAGATAACTCTTATGATTACACCTCTTCGTATGTTAAGAATGAATTCAATTGATTATTTTGTCCAAACAATTTACTTACGTTAGTTGTTACCTACCATTAGTATTTTCAATTTTCACCTAGACAATAGGATTAATGTGAGAACGACCTTCATTTATGTCAACGAATTTGAACTAGACGTTCTCAAATAATTAAAAAAATTAAATTAATTTGTCACAATGAAATTGAGGTTCCGCAAGACTGTCTCACCAGGCCGGTCGAAAAGCAGGGTCACCCGATTCTTTGGAACCGGGGCCCAACTCGAAAGGAGTCTCCTTAGGACTAAAACAATTATATATAATTATTGGCCATCATAAATAGTCAAACATTTACGGTAGCCTGGTGGCAAGCTCTTGTGATGAAATATTTGGTTTGTGTTGAGGGCGGGGGTTTGAATCTTGTGAAGGCCATTTTTCCTTGTGTTCCTACCTCTTAATTTTTTCAACTCATTTCCTAAGTCTATATTACATAGGAATGTCCATTACAGAGTACTATTTTTAGTTTTCTCGGTCGCTACTGTGTTTTCCGCTTTCTTAAAGTATTTCAAATATGTATTACCTTTGATACAAATATCTATTTTTGTTATATATAATTTTTGAAAGATTTATTACTTTAATTATAATAGTCGTTTTATAAAAACGAAAAAATATTTGTAACAAATATCATACCTATATAAGTATGAGATTTACGGTCAATAGAAACTAAAATATTACTTGATAATTAATACTCTATGTATGGATTGTTACTCGTAAATCTTAAAGGATCTCCAAAAAATATTTTGCACAGGGTCACCAAATATCATTTAACGGCCCTGAGTCTCACGATAACTTATCGTGAGAACTACTAATAAGAATAAAATAATAATAAAACTAACTACTTTCTATGTGATAGGTGTCACGATAAACTTATTCTGAGACCGTGGAAACCGTCTCATACAAGAACTCGTGCCCGAAAATTGACCATAAATATATTAGAATAATAATTGTATTATAATAATAAAAAATATCAAAGTAACCAATAATTTATAATCTATAATTACGTAGTACTAAAACTACATATATACGAAGTCGGACTGATCGTCTAATAATTAAAAAATTTAAATTAAATTGTCACACAATCAAATCGAGGTCACATAAATTGACCATAAAAAATTGACGACAAATAATCAATTCAAAAGGTCGACCCGTTTGAGTCGGGTTTCAATTCTAAATTAACGGCTCAGTTCGTGTTCGGGGCAAACGAGTCACAGGTCAAATATTCGTGTCCTAAAATAACCTGGTCGGATTTACAAGTCGGGTAGAAATTTGACAGTTTTAACACATATACTCGTAATATTTGCCGGAATATTTCGGATGATTATGGCGCCAAGTTACTTTCATTTTGGTGCCAAAAAAAAGAGATAAGATCTTGATCATGTAAGTTGTTAGGTAAATGCATGAATATAGCCACAATGATAACCTAGTTTGCAAATAAATAGGAATAATTCACCATCATACCACTATCACTGATTACAACGTATGTTAGTAAAGTATTTATGAGATGAAATTTATGGAACGAAAATTCAAAACTAAGTTAATTTTTTTCAATCTATAACATCGTATAAATTAAAGGTTACACTAATATTAAGAAAAATTAGGTCAAAATTTAAATAATCGAGGCGAAAAAATTTGTGTCCTCCCTACAACGAAATCCTACATCCGCGCCTGAAAAATAATGATGAATCAGTAATACGTAAAGTAATGATAAAGAATCAATTAAAAGATACAGTAAACATTATTTTATTTAAAATATTCTTAATTAAATAATTAATAATATAATAAATGGTAAAATTACATCTACGCCCTTTTTGAATCGAAATTACTTTTTCCTAACGCAGCTTTACTCAATCCTAACGTATTTTTCTTAATAATTCCAAATTTACCCTTCCCATAATTCACCATTCTCCCAACCAAGAACAACTTTTCTCTCATTTGCATACAACTATTCAAACCACGATTTCAAATCGATTACGAGTACTAATTCAGTTAGTGACGAAGTAATCACAGTTTTTCCTAAATTACTTGTTTGATTACGGTAATTACTTTTTCTAATCTCTTTAATTGAAATTGAAAGATTAAATTAGGGTTTTATTACTTTTTTTTCTTATAATTATGTTTAGTTGAAATTGGTGGAGTAATTACGGGATCGATCATTAGCCCTAATTCAATTAATGATAAACTAATTGCCGTTTTCCCTGAATCAATTGTTTGGTTACATTAATTATTTTGTCTAATCAAAATTTAATTGATATTGAAAAATTAAATTAGGGTTTAGTTACATTTTTTTCTAATTATTGTTTAATTGTAATTGGTGGAGTAGATTAGGGTTTAGGGAACGAATTAGAGGATGGTGGTGGTGGTCACGGTGGTGGTGGTGGCCGACGAGTTGGGTAGTCGGATTTGATTAGGTTAATTTTGGGATTTTTTTAGAGAGAAAATGAGTATCACTCTTGAGAGTGTTGGAAAATGAAGGGGGCAAATAGGTAAAATGTCGTTAGGATTGAGTAAACGTTCGTTAGGAAAAAGCACGACCCTTTTGAATTTTACCCAAAATCAAAATAAAGATTCTCAAGATCTTATTTTGTTCATTATTTTATTCCGGTGGCGCCGAGATTTGGTGTAAACACCCCAATTTGGTGTAAACACCCTAACAATCTGGACCGTTGATCTAATACTTGATCAACGGCTCAGATTAGATCTCGGAAACAAACAAAACCATCCCTCATCCTCACTGAGGCGCACATTTCCTTCTTTCTCTCTCTTAATTTTTTATTTTCCATCTCTCTCTACTGCCCCTTTTTCCTTCTTCAGCCAGCAAATAACCTTTCATCTCCAACCTTCAATTTCTTCTACCTCGTCATCATCTCTCTACAATGTCTAATCCTCTCATCATTCCGCCCCAAATTTGTTGATGTTACGTTTTTGTGCGGTTGATTTTTCAGTTGATTTTGTTCAAAAATCGACCGCTTTTTTGTTGATTCTTAATCCGCGCTAATTTTTCTAATTTTTGGTTGAATTTGCAACAGATTAAAGTAATCTTGTTATTTCTAAATTTCGTTTACCTGTTAGGGTTTCAACCAATTTCGTCTATTTGTTAGGGTTTCAACAATTTTCCTCATCTGTTTGGGGATTTCAAAGAACTAATTACTTTGTGGTTTCTGTTTCAATATTACTTGTTCTTCGTCGATTACAGTTTTCCTCATCTGTTACTTGTTCTTCATCGTTTTCATGATTTTCCTTGCAAAGTGTATAGTTGACCTCGTCTATCTGTTAGCACATGTATTTTTCGACTTGTAAATTCGATGATGTGAACAAGGAGGGATAAATCCTTAGCCTAACTTATGGACAAACAGTTTTCATTACTAAGTTAGACTAAAAGTTAGGGTGTGAATATTGAGTATGTTTAGGTTACAATTTCGACACGTTGGGGGGTAAATGAGAGCAGGGGAGTGAGTGGTGCAGGCTGCAAGTTAGAGAGGGGGATAAGGAAGTGGGTGTTAAGTTGGAATATATTAAGAAAGGAATTAAGTGGTAAATGTAGTTAATGGTGTGAATTAATTGAAGGAGCAGAAACTTAATCAAAGTGTACCATGTAGAATTGTTTAAGCTCAAGGAATGATTGGGTCTAGATTCTCTATAATTCATCCTTAAAGGATTACTGCCTGCATAAATGAATACATGGTCATGGGTGTGAGGAGGCTTTCCATCACTTCCATAACAGTAAACAAACAACATAAGAGTATACACATGTGTATACAAATGTTATGTTGAATATATAGAGTACTTGAATATATAAATTGGAGTAGTTGAATATATATATTAGAGTACTTAAATGTCAATATTGGAGTACTTGAATATTCATATGTATGTCTAAGAGTATTTGTGATTCAATATTGGAGTACTAGCTTGAAATATTAGAGTAATTAAAATATGTGTTATTGAGTTTGTCGTTTCCTGCTCAAGAATTTTCAGTTTGCGTTCTACCACTGACAATTGCATTGCATTCTTATTTCGGTACCTGAATGCTGTGACTCTGAGCATACTGGTATGAGTAGAATGTTGCAGTATGTGCATACAAGCATTATTTTGAGTGATGCTATCACATTACTACCTTGATGTTTCCTCATTCCTAACTTGTTTTCTGTCAATAATTTTCAAAATGAATTTAGCATAAAAAAGATGTCTTGTGGCTGAAGATTCATCTTCGAAACTTGAACTAACCTTTTAGCTTTGCTGTCTATTTCCCTACCTTTTTTTAATAAGCCCCTTATATTATTTATAATAAACCCGAATCAATATTCAAAAATCTTGATTCGGGTTAGCTTGTAGCTTGTTTACGACAAGGATACCTTCACCACGGATGATTTTATGGGGAAGCCGAGATAGATGTCCAACCGTTGGTCTGTGCTGCGAAAGTGTATGAATGATCGATACTCCAGGAGGAAACACAACTTCGAAAGTAGGTAGCGAGCAAAGAAAGTACAACAAAAAAAATTCAGTAGCTTTATTTATTGTATCGCAATCAATTATTATACATCATACCAGCAGTTATTCCTATATTGAATAACTATATTGGACAACAGTTACTCCAACATGTATTAATTATTGATTGAATTAATCAATTCTTTTTCTTCTTCAATTACTCTAATGTTGTTATTCCAATATTATAATAAGTTATTCTTATATTGGACAAACTCTGATGTTGTTGTTATTCCGATATTATAATCAGTTATTCTTATATTGGACAACAGTTACTCCAACATTTAATCTCAGTTACTCTAATACCAAGTATTCCAAGCTACAATAACAAGGATTCCAAGATATAAGGTACCAAATATTCCAAGATATAACACCAATGAGGTTACTACTCAATCACATAAACTCGTAACTAGCGGTGACATACTCTTTGATCAAATAATACACAACACTTTCTGTTGACTAACAAGTATTCCAAGCTATAATAACAAGTATTCCAAGATATAAGTACTCCAACTATTATAACTATTGTATTATAAACATCGTATATGCTTTCATCGTCTAAGTTGTATATTTGTACGAAGGTCTTCAACGTCATATAGTCTCATCCTTTTGACTAAGTCGTAAAGAATTTCCGAGTTGACCCTGCACACATATATATCATTAAGTACTGTAATATTTAATGTAAGTACTTCAATATTTAATGTTAATTATTCCAAACAGATTAACTCCAAGTTACTCCAACGTTACTCCAACACATATACTCAGTTACTCCAACACATATATTCAGTTACTCCAACACATATACCCAGTTACTCCAACACATATACTCAGTTACTCCAACACATATATTCAACTATTCCAACACATACTCAAGTCCTCCAATTACTCCAACACATATACTCAGTTACTCCAACACATATATTCAACTATTCCAACACATACTCAAGTCCTCCAATTACTCCAACATATATACTCAGTTACTCCAGCACATATACTCAGTTACTCCAACACATATACTCAGTTACTCCAACACACATACTCAGTTACTCCAACACACATAGTCAGTTACTCCAACACATATACACAGTTACTCCAACACATATACTCAGTTACTCCAACACGTATACTAAATTACTCCAACACATATACACAGTTACTCCAACACATATACTAAATTACTCCAACACATATACACAGTTACTCCAACACATATACACAGTTACTCCAACACATATACTCAGTTACTCCAACACATATATTCAACTATTCCAACACATATATTCAATTATTCCAACACATATACTCAAGTACTCCAATTACTCCAACACATATATTCAACTATTCTAACATATATAATCATGTACTCTATAAAATTCTGAGATTACCTTCAAGTTGATTGATGTTTTCAGTGTTGAAATCAATATTTGTCATAAAGAATTCTGGAGGAAATCAAAAACCAATAGTTAAAACCGAATCCATGCTCAAAAACCGAATCCATGCTCAGAATTCTGGATAAATTTACTTAAAAAACGAACACCTATTCAAAAACGAATAGGGATTGAATTATAAGGACATTACCTTCATGTTCATCAACAAAAGGTTCATGCTCGGTGGAATCCATGCTTATCAAAAACGAATTTCTGATGAATATTGATTGAGCGAAATTATATTGATTGAACGAAATTATTGAACGAATTGAATTGAATTTCTGAAAATTGAATTGAATTTCTGAAAATTGAATTGAATTTCTGAAAATTGAATTGAATTGAACGAATTGTATATGAATTGAAAATTGAATTGAATTGAACGAATTGTATATGAATTGAACGAATTGTATACGAATTGAACGAATTTCGTATACAATTGATCAAATTTTCGAGATTAGGATGATAGGAAATTTGGGGGTTTTTGGGAGGAAATTTGGGGGGTTTTGGGAGAAAACTTGATAGTAACCCTAGATAGAAGAGAGAGAAAGAGATGAGAGAGAAAGAGGGGAGAGAGAAAGAGAGGTGGGTTGTGAGGTTTTTTTTTGGGTTTTGTTATCTTTTGATGATTAATCTCAACCGTTGATCAAGATTAAGATCAACGGTCCAGATTGTTAGGGTGTTTACACCAAAATTGGTGTTTACACCAAATCCCACCTGTATATATATATATATATATATATATATATATATATATATATATATATATATATATATATATATATATATATATATATATATATATATATATATATATATATATATATAGATTTTGCATCCGGTGAGTTGGTCTTCTTTAAATGAGTCCGTCCCGCAAATCACAGCCACATGATCAAATCACATGAATGGCTGAGATTCAATCTCAGCGTCATTTTCATCGTATATAATCTTACTGTTACAGTAACAGAACACTATTACAGTAACAAAAATATCTTACTGTGACACTGTCACAGTAATAAGGAATTACAATAATAATGTCAGAGTAATACTGTTACAGTAACAGAACACTATTACAGTAATACAAATATCTTACTGTGACAGTGTCACAGTTATAAGGAATTACAATAATAATGTCACAATAATATGAAATTAAAGAGTTATAAATATCTTACTGTGACATTGTCACAGTAATAAGGAATCACAGTATAATGTCACAGTAATAATGTCAAATTCATTTATCAATTGACACTACAAAGTAACATCAACATGAGATTAACAGTAGCACTGTTACAGTAACAGAGTACTATTACAGTAACACAAATATCTTACTGTGACACTGTCACAGTAATAAGGAATTATAGTAATAATGTCACAGTAATAATATCACAGTAATATGGAATTAAAGACTTATAAATATCTTACTGTGACACTGTCACAGTAATAAGGAATTACAATAATATCGAACCCAATTTGTTTGCCTGAAAATAAAGAATTAAACCTAATTTTTTGGGAGCGAACACAGAAATACGAACGACGCAGAAAATAACAAAATCAATCGCTCAATATCTTCATATCATCCAAAATCAACAATAACAAGAACAACATGACTCAATATAATAGCAAGAACAAAACTTGTTAGTTAGGGTTACCTCTGTTTACAGTGTGAAGCAGATGAAATGGAAGGTGGTTGATCGAATTCAACCCGATGATTCCATGGAGGAGCAGCACGGAGGGGTTTTGATTGCAAATCGTTTGCTCCATTGGATGATTTGGAAGAAGAAACGTCGAATCGGTTGTTTCGACATCCAACTCGAGAAATGGGTGGACGACGTCGTATTGCCCGAGTATTACTACGATTCAAACCATAGAAACTATATGTTGGAAATCGGGGTTCTTGACGGGCGGTTGTCTGCTTCGTTTGAGAATCGGGTTGATTCGTGTTATGATGTTTGTGTATGCAAAGGCAGCCTTGTCACTCTTCCTTAATGACGTGGTCCAATCTCAGTCATTCAATCTTGTTTGATTGTGTGGTCCAGATTGAAAGGACGGACTCATCTAAAGAGGGAGACTCTTCGGATCCTCACTCTCTCTCTCTCTCTCTCTCTCTCTCTCTCTCTCTCTCTCTCTCTCTCTCTCTCTCTCTCTCTCTCTCTCTCTCTCTCTCTATCTATCTATCTATATATATATATATATATATATATATATATATATATAAACAAATTAAATATTTTATAAAAAATTTCCTTTCAATATAATTTTAAAAGCATCCGTATGATACACAGGTAAAAATGCTACTCCGTACTAGTTAATACTTCCTCCGATCCGAGTTCCTTTCATTGACATGTATTCCTTTTTGGGCTGAGTTTAATCTTTTATCCACTTTCCATTTTAGGTCATACATATGTGGTTCACCTTTAACCACTCATTTTTCTCTCTTAATACTTTCATTTTGAGTCACTCATTTTCTTTTTCTTATTTCTTATTTTCCACCCAATCAATGTTAGGAACTCGGAAGAAGTGATACTCGTAATTACATCCATCGATTACTTTGAGCCAACTCAGCCCTATTTGGGTCTTGGTCTTGTTGGTCTTGGATAGCTTAGTATTTGCTCAAACAACCAACCCACCATACATGGACTTATAATTACGGAGTATGAAACAAAGAGGCCCATAATGCAACTCCAATAGGTTTCATCATTGTACTGTAGTAGTCTATTTTGATTTCTGGGTTTGGGACTTTGGGGTTTATGATTCCCTTCTTCTTCCATTAAATCTGTAAACCTAAATATCGAAGGTATTGATTCTTTCTTCTTCTCTCTGTTTTATTATTGTGTTCTTCCGTTTCTTTTTTACTCTTTGCATTATCTTTGTCTTTCAAAAGTCAAATTTCACAAAGTTACTAACTTACTGTTTAATTTGGGGCTGATAATTATTAATCGAGCTATTAAAATTAGACAAGACATGTGTTCGATCCTTTGCTTTTGGTTGTCTGGCTTAATGATCGATGGTGGCTTTGCATTTCAAAGACTTTACTTTTCTGGAATCACTTCAAATTCAAATAATGAATCTATGATACTACTTAATAATCGGATTCGGATTCAGTTCAGTTTGCGTGTTCATTGGCCTTGTTTTTATGATTCGTTTTTTTCCAATCAGTCAATCACCTTCACCTTCACTAGATAATTTATCAGGTCGACCCCAAATCATTTCGGAATTAGGGCTCCCATGTTATTGTCGTTGTTTTTGTTTCCAATAGCCAATCGCCAACTGTAGATATTATTTCCAATGTGTCGCTCGTTATGTTATTCGGCTCATTGGAAACGTATACTATTTGACTGACTAACGATTTATCTTAGATGGTAGTTAACCTTCTAACCAAGTAGGATACATTGTTCGAAGTTCGATGCGGTTCGAGTTCGAAGTTTGGGTTCGAAATTCGCCACCCCAAGCGAACTCGGTTCGGTCCTATATTTAAACGAATTAATTTAGACAATACTATAATTTAAACGAATTATAAAAGCTACGTAATATTAATAAACAATTTTATTTAAAAAATATCAAAAATACTTTCACAATTTAGTTGTGACAAATAATTGTGACAATATTGCTTATATTGTCACCCCTATTTGTCACAATTAATTTTAAAAATAAAATTGTGACAATTATTTTGAAATATATCCGTGATTTTCACGTTTAAAATTAAAAACTTAGAACACACAAAATGAAACTTATAACCAGAAAACACAAAACATACATGTCGACCCGAAGAAATACACTAAACACGGAGAACCCTAAATTTGACGACGTGAAGAAGACGACTCACGAAGAAGAAGACGCGCCGGTAACACACATGTCATTAGTCTGTCGTTCCACCTCCTCTCACAGACGCAACCAGGCAATCGCTTACAAGTGATTTTTTTTTCAATTTGTTGAATTTCATTATTTATTTTTGATTCAAATACAATTACCAGTCCTATGTAGGCTTCAATTGAAGCTTTTTGTTACTAATTCTGATCTATTTCGAGTGTAGCATTTTTTTTTACTAATTTATACTCCGTATTTTTTTTGGTTAGAGTTTTTCTGCAGAGTACGAGTTTTTGCTTTTTGTTGATGTCTTTAGCTACTGCGTTGTTTCCAATTTTTAGGTAAGTTTCATCCTCATTCTGACTCCGTCACTGATGTTTCGTAGTTCAGATCGGTTGAGTTGAGATTGTTTGAATTTTGTGCAGTTAAGTCTCTAATTACGTTGTATTATTGGAATTTGTGCTATGATTAAAGGAATTGCTTGGTATTCAAAGTGCGTGTATCGTATTTTCATGTGTAAATTAATGAAGAGTCTGTCTGTTCAAGGGAGTATCAATTTTTGTGTCGAAATCGAGTTTTAGGTGTTTTGATTAAGTTTGAAAGTGTAATCATTTTGTTGAATTGTTAAGGTGTGTAGTTTGTTGATTGTAATTTAGATGTCTAAATGTATATAAAAAAATGGGAATTTCATTTCAGTTTTTCGGTAATATCGTGGTTTTGATTGTTATTCTAATTGTATCCCTACATTGTGAAATGGCTAGTTGACACCAAAAGTTTTCACCCCTGATTTTACTGTCATTGCAGAGGTTAGTGTTGCCTTTGTCCACTTATCTTTCTTTTAACGACCAATTATGCTAGCGAGTTACAAGTACACATGTAATACTGAGCCAACGTAGATCAGAACTGTCCTATTGATTGCATTTGCACCAAATACAAATTTCATATGCATAGTTACGATAAAGTCATTGACTAGTGTTATTGATAGCTTAGGTTAAACTTTCATGTGAGTCTCTTTACATCAGGAAAAAAAACATATGCACAGAGTCCAAGTCTTGCTCAACTTTTTCATTTATCATAAGACACATAGGTCATAGGTTATTCTACTGATGGATCTGCCAGAACAGTACTCCATATGAGATATCCGCTTCAGTTTCATATCCACATATGGTATTTTATTTGGAATGTAGTTTCACTTTATACTCATACGTTATACGGAGTAACACACTTGGCATTGTTTTAAAATAAACATTCTTCATTAGGTTTATACAATCTACACACTTGGCACATCTCTCATCCTACTCAGAAGACTTTATGTTTTAAAATATTTTTAAGTCATTCAATTATGTTCTACCAAATTCATTGTTTGAAGTTTTCTCTAGTCATGTGTTGTTAAAGGCCCTCTTTTTCCGTTTTCTTTTTTATTCATGTATCACTCTCAATCTTATTGATTTTATCTTACTTTAGATCTTCTTATTTTAGTTTCTAGGAGTATTTTTTAGCCAATGTTTACCTAATCATCATTGTTCTGGTATTTTCTTGCCTTTTCTACTTTTAGTATATCTCTTGAATTCAATTTGATAGTGTAGGTG
Organism: Agrostemma githago; assembly: GCA_958450325.1. Classification (NCBI taxonomy): domain Eukaryota; kingdom Viridiplantae; phylum Streptophyta; class Magnoliopsida; order Caryophyllales; family Caryophyllaceae; genus Agrostemma; species Agrostemma githago. The sequence goes on along the minus strand of OY288247.1, from coordinate 69,854,611 downwards.
ACAATGTGATTTTTTTATTTTTTTTGCTAAATAGTACCGTACACCCCTCTCATTTTGTACTATAATTCTTATCACTCTCTTATTTTTCATATTTTTGGTCTCACAGTACATCTTCTTTTCGACTATTAGTTGATTGGGTAGTTCTAGCTAGTGCCTTACTTGCTTTTTGATAATGGTAAGCCTCAAAGAAAGTTGGGTGGATGGATGGATTCGTGTAAATTATATAATATAGAGGAAAAAAGAGGTTTGAGACGAAAGTCAACTTATAAGTAGAAAGCTAGGTGTATTCGAAGTTCAATGTGGTTCGAATTCAAAGTTCTAGTACGAAATTCACTCCGAAATTCGATACCCCAAGTGAACTCGGTTGAGTCCTATACTTTAACGAATTAATTTAGACAATAATATAACTTAATACGAATTAATAAAAGTTACGAAATATTAATTGTGTCTATTTAATACTCGTACTAGTGAACTAATACAAAAAGTTAATTAATACGGAGTATTATAATTAATAATCTCTGGTAAAACCGTCTCACACTAATATGAGACGTAATTTCTAATACACTAAAAAGTGGAGTGAAATAAATTACTCCCTCCGTTCAAATCCAAAGGGTACGCTTCCCTTTTGGACACTATTCATAACTCAAGAAAATCGTTAATATTAACGACAATCTATAAGAGAAAATATAGTCAGGTTGGATCTTGTTTGATTCGTCTTTATGAGCAGATTAAGAATATCGAATTTTTATAAATTCTTTTTAATGTAAAACGAAAGATATTGACGGTGTAAAACGTGTATCGGTAAATGTGAAAAAGCAAACGTACCCTTTGGATTCGAACTAAGTAATACGGAGTACTGTACTTGGAGGTGACATTTCGGGCGTGCCGAGCCGAATTTCGTGCCTGGCCCGGGCAGGGTCTCGTGCCTGATCCTACCCGTTTCCGTTCGTGCCCCTGCTTCGGTTTTCATGTCGATTCTCGGGTTGTGCTTTCATTTATTTTTAAAAAAAATTCCGAAAAAAATGACATGCGTTTTATATGCGATCTTTATATTTTGGCCCTGTTCTCTAGGACTTAAATTGACTGAACTGAACTGAATGTGTCTGAACTGAACTGAACTGAACTGAACGTGTCTGAACTGAACTGAACTGAACTGAATGTGTCTGAACTGAACTGAACTGAACTGAACTGAAAAAAAAAAATAATAATAATAATTAATTTTAATAATAATAATAATAATAGTAATAATAATAGTAATAATAATAGTAATAATAATAATGTGGACATGACGTAGGTCCACCCCGACGCGGCCACGCGCGGGTTCGGGTAGGCGAATGAATCTCGTGGTGAGATTGTTCTCGGGTTCGAAATTTAAGTCAAAATGGAGTCGCCACCGAATTTTGTGGTTATTCGGAACCATACGAACCCACTCTATGTCGTCATGGGCTATACACAAAGTAAGCCCACTTCGATTTCAGAGTTCATTGGGCTCGTCCCTTTGCATTGCAATACCGATTCCGTATAAACCGGCTTTCGTGTATAGAATGACTCTCGTACGCCAAGGGTTTCGGGCATCCGGAAACCAAAGGTTCTGAGTAAGGGGTGAGGGTACGTGTTGGGAAGCCCACTAAGGACACCCAACCCCGCCCGCACATGGCGGCCTCTACTAAGACATCGTTCGTGTTCGTGTGTGCGCGCTAGTAAAACGATTAAATGATATGCAAACAGCGTTTTCGGGCTAAGCATATTAATAGTATGTGAACTACGTCATTTAATGCATCTTATTTTGGTCAAAGTGATTTAGCATGCGAGGTTCGTTTATAAAGCGTAAAAGCAAGTAAATAAACAAAGCTCGAAAGTAAATGAAAAAGGTAACGTACAAATTACACGGGCGGAAATACAACCCGGAATTCACAATACAACATTACGTAAAAGTAATTAAAATAACGCGATACAAAGATATGGACGGACCCGTATGTAAGCTAGACCGCGAAATGCGTAGATGGACTAACCCCGATTAAATACACATTGTATTGTGTACTAAACGAAGGACGGAAACATGAGACTGTGGCGTATTGCTAGCCCGATCCCATATCCCGTAGTCTTGTCCCGACTCATCACGTCAAAGGTGGTCAAAGTCGTTCTACGTGTCGTGTTGTGCATGGTTTTGAAAATAGGTTAGTCACGTGATAGTCTTTACACGTGATGACTAATGTCGATAAAAAGGGTGAGGCTTGAAAGGTGTGTCAAGGCCCTCGGTTATGGGGCTATAGGACTCACTCGGTCGAGTCATGGCCTGACTCGGTCGAGTGCGTCTTAAAAGAAGCTTCTGCCCACGGTTTGGGGTGCTACTCGATCGAGTAGCAGGTGTACTCGGTCGAGTGGCACCTGTACGAGTTGTGACTCGCGATTTATGTGTCTTAAGTTTGAAGGTTGGCCAAATTAAATCAAAATATTGACGAATTTAGATTTAATTCGGTTTACCACGATAAACGTGAGTTTTAGAAAATGAGTTCACGTGATTGGCTTTACACGTGTCGACTAAGAGTCGTAAAAAAATGACGAGACTTAAATGTTGCATCCAAGCTCTCGGTTTTCTGGGCTATAGGATCCACTCGGTCGAGTCATGGCCTGACTCGGTCGAGTGTACCCTTGGGAAGTAGTCTGCCCGGTTTTGTGGGTACTACTCGATCGAGTGTCCTATGCACTCGGTCGAGTAGTCCCTGTACGAGCGTTAGCTCGCTTCGTTTTTGGGGTTGAAAACGACGGTCGGTCGAGTTAGATACAAATATCGCTTGATTTGAATTTAACTCGACCTCCGGTGCTATAATCGTGTATATGTACGATTATAATACCGTTGTCGGGATTTTATGAAACGTTTGTGTTAGAACAAATGAATTAGTAACGAAATGCTTCCCTCTACGTCACGACATCGGAACTAACCCTTTCGGGTCATGTGATGTCGGTTTTCGTGTCAATGGGTTCCGCACTAATTAAAATGGGATCGAATACGTTCAACTACGATTAGTCGCGATCACGTCACGCCCTTGAGTACATTGGGGCGGGGCTCCTCGAAAGGGCTCCACCTCCGTCGTTGCTCGCAAAGGGATTAAACGGACTTTAGGCGACAATTATAGTCAAACGCATCCGAAACCGAGATTTGGTAATACTATATATATATATATACGCGGTATGGTTATAATGTTAGCGACGAAATGTAAAAGTTAGTATGCAAAAAGTAAAATGTTAGGAGTGTTAGATGTTAGGATTACGATACTAGTAAAAGTACAAAATAAACGATACAAAAACATAAGCGTAAATAACAAAGATAGAAACGGGGTTTGGGACACCCTCAACATACATGTTTAGTAGGGACCTCGGAAATGGGCTCGCAAATAGTGACGGGACTATGGAGTATCGAGGATGTACGTAAGTTATGGTGTGTGTGTGTGTTGTCGGTTTATCGAGGGACAAGGGACTCGGTTTTTTGTGTATAGGGCTTAGGGTTGCTAAGGCTTGTAGTGTAGAGAGTATAGATAGGTTAGAGTAGAAGCTTAGGGTAATTTTGCATTAGTTTTTCATCCTTCGAATGCAATGGGTTTGAAGGGGTATTTATAGGCTTCACCCCGTCCTAGGGTCACTCGACCGAGTGGCGCGGGTGCACTCGGTCGAGTGCCCTCGTGAATGTATCTGGACGGGTTCGAAGAGGCTCCACTCGATCGAGTGTCCAATCCACTCGACCGAGTGGATCAATTAGGCCGGGTTATTTTGGGCGTGATTGCCCTTGATTTATGTTTAATTGATTATGTTTGATTTGGATTGATTTTGGCTGATTTTGTGAGCGATTTGGATAGATTTGTGAACCTGGTGCATGTTTCGGGAACGCACCCGGTCGCTCTTTGTGTCGGGTTTGTCTTGACCGGGTTTTGACCTGGTCGCTAAAAGACGGGAATTATTTTTGGTGCCGGTTTTGGCCCAAATTAGTCTCATTTTGCTCGGAACGACCCACTGGGCCTGAATTTGAGGTCTGTTTTGTGAGATTATTACTCCGCTAAAAGTCCATGTCAGATATTATTGATTTCGGGCCCAAATCCGAGTATACTAAATCACGTTTGCGTCCGATCATCATCGGGTGTTTGTCGGGAACTGCTATAGACACTAGCAGGCAAAATGCGGGTGTCTACAGAGCCCCCACTCTGACTGAGGCTTGGACAAGGCGAAAGTCAGAGTAGCCGCCAGGCCAATCGCAGATTACGACCTGGCAGCCTTCCGGTCGGGTCGTTTATAGTCCAGTAGACTTGCGTGAAGGGCTCGCCAGCCATAAGCAGAGGGTCATACCTGTCCTGCCGATGATAGCTCCGCGGGGAGTCAGACTTGTTGCATAAGTCCTAGGCGCGCCTATATGTGGGCCCGTCCTGTACCATTTTGGAGAAAATGCCGCCTCGGGCGTTCCGCCGGGGAGATATGCGAGCTGCACGGGCTTGCTTTTGAGGCCCCGAGTCGTACCTGACCTGATGATGATGCTCCGTGGGGAGTAAAACTTGCCTTTCGGGGCGTAGGTGTACCCGTATGCCGATACATCACGTCTTGGATGTAGCATACCGGGGAAGGTTGTCTCCGTTGGGGAATAAAACTTGTGCTTGGAGGTGTAGGAGTACCCGTATGCTGATACATCACATTTTGGATGTAGCGTTCCAGGAGAACACCGACTCACGCTGGGGAGCAAAGTAGCTGCGCGGGAACTTGCTTCTGAAGTCTTGGGGTGTACCTGCATGCTGACACATCATATATTGCATGTAACACGTAGGCAAAACACCGACTTGTGCTGGGGAAAGTGTACTGGATTTTGAAAAAAAGTTGGAATTTTCGAAAAAGCGATTTTTAGAAAGAATTTAGGAAAGCTCAGGATAACTAGATTCCTATTCTGGGTTGAAGTCAGGCCTGCGCATGTTGGGGCCCAATTTGCTGAGGAGGCAGGGTTAGTCAGGTTACTGCCAGGCTTCCATATTATAAATACAGGTTTCCTGCTTCAGCTTTCTGCACCTCAAATCAAAACCCTTCTCTTCTCTGAAAAAAATCTCTCAGTCTTTTAAGAAATCAAGTTCCTGCCATGGGTATCGAGCATCTCACTTCAATGCTTTTTGCCTGGTCCCAATACTTTCGGGATGATGACAGGATTCAGCTGACCCAAATGGGGATTACCAGCCTATTTCCTCTTAGGCGTCTGGTGCCTGATGTGCACTTTCTGGACGCTTGTTTGGCGCTTTGGGACACTACCCATCACGTCTTCGTGTTCCCGCGGGGAGAGATATGCCCTCTTCCCGAGGAGATCGCAGCCATTGGCGGTTGGAGCCCTGTTGCTCGCCCTGCCATTCCTCCGTTCTACCCGGACCCGAGGAGGAGGCTGAGGGAATTCTTGGGTCTGTCTCATGCTGAGACAGATCGAATGGTGCGGGGAGATACTGTCTCCCTTTTTGACTTGGCTGACAAGTTCATGAATAGCCAGGATGTAAGGGCTACGCCTTCTCACCGGCGTAGGGCCTTCGCGTTTTGCATGCTGCACCGCTACGTCTTCGAGGGGTTGATGGATGCTGACTCGTGCGTGGGCCAGATTAGACTGATCGGAGTGGTTGACCAGATGGAGACTGGTCACAGCCCTGCTTGGCTAGTCACGGGAGAACTCATCATGGGTCTGGATGCTAGGCGACTTGACCCGACCCGGCAACTGACGGGGAGTATCCTTATTCTGCAGGTAAACGTCTTTCGATTTTTCAATTTTGGTTTGCGCGATTTTTTTTGTTTCGCGGCTTCTTGAAGTCCGTAAGTCACTCGATCGAGTGGACCTACCACTCGATCGAGTGGCGTCTGTTAAGTGCTTCTGCCGGCCTGTGAAGGGCTTACTCGATCGAGTCAGAGGGTGTACTCGATCGAGTGTCATACCTGATAGGCTTCTGTTTGTTTTAGCGAGTCTTACTCGATCGAGTCAGAGGGTGTACTCGATCGAGTGTCATACCTGACGAACTTCTGGTTGTCTTAGAGAGCCTCACTCGATCGAGTCAGAGGGTGTACTCGATCGAGTGGGCTGTAGCGAACCATTCCGTTACTCATGAGTTGCGTGTACACGTTTGCAGGTTTGGTTGTCGGAGCGCTTGTCGATCATAGAGCCTCCTCCGAGCGTTCCAAACTACCGTAACAACCAACTCAGTTCCAGGGGGCGCAAGATAAGCTCGAACCACCACATAAATCGAGCTTACTGGGATGAGGAATTGGTGTTCCATGGTGGCCCGTTGATTAGGTGGACGGTTGCTTGGTGGTTCCTTTCCAAGCTGACGGGATTGGCCAAGAGGGACCAAGCCCGTTATCTCGTGATCCTGTCCCTTGACTGGACAGTTCACATCTACCCGGACCGCATTCTGAGGCAGTTCGGTTCGTCTCAGCGCATTCCTGAGACTGAAGCCATCATTAGTGTCCCGCTCCAACTGACGGATGCTATGTGCGACACTTGGTTGCAGAGGTGGTTCACCCGTCCTACATGGACTATTCCCAACCCTTGCCAATCTGCTTGGGTTTCTCGAGCCTACGAGAAATGGACTTCTGAGGAGTCCGAGGAGGCTCGTAAAGCTCTGAAGGTCGATGAGGCCTTCGAACTGGTCCGTCGGGAGACGGTAAAGGACAATAGGGGATTCTACGATGAGGGAGAGACCCCTGCTACCTTAGTCCGATTAGAGTCGGGTCTTAAGTCACATACTAAGACTCGAGCTAAAGATGCCGGTGCTAGTGGCACGCGGGGGCGGCAAAGCCCCCAGACTGACTTGGAGCGGCGACTTGGGCCAAGGCTGGCGGCCCGAGACCGACTAGGTCCGCGTGACCGGCTCCCCGAGCCCGTAAGGGCCCGACTTGGGCCAATCGAGGTGGATGAGGACTCAAGTTCCAAGAAGCGAGTCCGAGCTAAAGAGGTTCCTGTGGTGATTCGGGAACGCTCTCCTCCGCGTCGTCGTCAGTGGACGGCCAAAGAGGCCAAGGACAAAGGGAAGGGCAAGATGCCCTGAATACCGAGTCCTTAGTTTTTATTATTTAAATATTATTATTATTATTGTTGTGTGCTTTTTTTTTGTAGTTTTTTTGAATTCCTGCACTTGTAATTTTCCCGAGCTTTTCGGGATTTTCTTTTTTTGTGATAAATAAAGGGAAGTTTATTATTAAAACCGTTCCTGTCTTTTCTCGATTGCATTGGTTGTGCCCTTTTGAGGGGCTGCCTACGTATCCGCAATTAGCAGAATCAAACCAAACGTAGTTCAGGCTTAGGAAATTGCAATCTCGAATTACACCAAGACTATTGGTTCAAGATGTTTTGCGACAGTAGAATAAATAATTCTAGCTCATTGACTTGCTTTTTGTAAAATAAATGATTTTGATAAAAAATTGCTAATGACATTGAGAAATGGCTAAGGGTAGTAACGCTTCAGCTGGTCCAGGTTGGTTGGGTTGACAAATTCATTCCCGTCCAGGTCCGTCAACATTACTGCTCCCCCTGATAGGATTTTCTTCACCAGATACGGCCCAGCCCAATTGGGTTTGAATTTTCCCCTTGGGTCAACCGGTAACAGAGCCCGAATAGACTTAAGGACTAGATCGCCCTCCTTGATGTGTCTGGGCCTCACTCGCTTGTTGAAGGCTCGTTGGATCCGTTTTTGGTAAATTTGAATGTTGTTGAGAGCGCGGGACCGTCGTTCGTCTAGTAGAACCAACGAATCGTACCGTGCTCGAACCCAGTCAGCTTCGGGTACTTGACTTTCTAGCAGAATTCTGAGGGACGGTACCTCTAGCTCTACTGGTTGGACGGCCTCCATCCCATAGGTTAGGTAGTATGGTGTCGCTCCGGTTGCGGTGCGAATTGACGTCCGGTACCCCCATAGGGCAAAAGGTATTTTGTCGGGCCAGTCCCGATAATTATCAGCCATCTTTTTGAGTATGGTGACAATCGTTTTATTGGCTGCCTCTACCGCTCCATTGGTTTGGGGACGGTAGGGCGAGGATGTGTGCCTTTGAATTTTATATTTGGCCAGCAGGGCCGCGGTCTCAGCTTGGAAATGGGTTCCATGATCACTGATAAACTCATGCGGGATTCCATACCGGCATATTATCTTGTTCTGGATAAATTTGGCAACATGTTTAGCATTGAGGATGCGATATGATTCAGCTTCGACCCATTTGGTGAAATAGTCGATAGCCACCAAAATGAAGCAATGTCCACCAGTACCGGAGGGATTTACTTTCCCGATTATGTCGATACCCCAGGTTGAGAATGGCCAAGGTGACGTCATGGTATAGAGCAGAGATGGCGGCATATGTTGCACATTGCCAAAGATTTGACAGTTATGGCAATGTTTGACATATAACTGGCAGTCGGCCTCCATGGTGTTCCAGTAATACCCGAGCCTCATGATTTTTCGGACCATCATGTGAGCATTCATGTGTGGACCGTTTTCGCCATCGTGTACTTCGGCCATTACTTTCTCGGCCTTATATTTGTCAACACAAAGGAGAAGAGCCCCCTGTGCCGTCTTTTTGTACAGTTGCCCGTCATCAGTACGGATGAACTGGGTGGCTAGCCTCCGTAAGGCTTTCTTGGCTCGGCTTTCCGTCCCGGGGGGATACTCTCCGTTGGTCAGGTATGTTAACACGGCTTGGTACCATGGTTCGGGATCGGTTATCTCGATGTCTTCAATGTCATAGACGTATGCCGGCTCGGATCGTCTTTCGACGCAAATTGGCATACTGGTCACATGGTCGGGAATGTTCAGTAAAGATGCTAATTTTGAGAGTGCATCTGCAAACTGATTTTCTTCCCGAGGCAGGTATATGTATTCTACCTTTTGGAATTGTTTCTCGAGATCCCTTACTCGTGCCTGGTAGGCCACGAGATTAGCATTCCGAGTCTTCCATTTTTGAAGTGCTTGGTTAATGACCAAGGATGAGTCACCATGTACCCGGAGATTTGTGATCCCTAGGTTGGCGGCGGCTTGTAGCCCATAAATGCATGCTTCGTATTCTGCTGCATTGTTAGTGACGTCAAAGTCCAGTTTGATGGAGACGGGAGTATGCTCCCCTCTTGGTGATATTAGGAGGATCCCGACTCCGAACCCTCGAAAATTAGATGCTCCGTCGAAGTATAAATCCCATGTTTCGGCATCGGTATGGAAGATATCTTCGTCTGGGAAGGACCAGGTATCGGTGTGTCCTTCCTCGGCTACCGGGCTGTCGGCGAGGAATTCAGCTACTATTCGCCCCTTAATAGCTTTTAAAGGTACAAATTTTAGGTCGAACTCTGCCAACATTAGAGTCCATCTTGAAATCCGGCCGTTAAGGATAGGTTTTTCAAAGAGGTACTTGATCGGGTCCATCTTGGATAGCACATGGACCTCATAGCTAAGCATATAATGTCGGAGCTTCTTAGTGGCCCAGACTAGAGCCAAGCACGTCTTTTCGAGCATGGTATATTTGCACTCATACTCTAAAAACTTCTTACTGATGTAATAGATGGCTCGCTCTTCGGAGTTAACTGTCTGAGCCAGCATAGCCCCCATGGCTGCCTCGGTCGTTGTTAGGTATAACGATAGAGGCAAACCGGGTTGAGGTGGCATCAAAACTGGCGGTGCAGACAGAATTTCCTTGATTTTGTCGAAAGCAGCTTGGCATTTGTCATCCCATAGTACTCGTTCCCCTATTTTTAGTTTCTTGAAAATTGGTTCACACACCATGGTTAGCTTGGAAATGAATCGACTAATATACTGGACTTTCCCGAGAAATCCCCTTATTTCTTTTTCGGTTTGAGGAGCTTGCATCTCGGTAATGGCTTTGATTTTAGCTGGGTCGACTTCGATACCTCGTTGGCTAACGATATGACCCAGTAATTTGCCTGACGTTACCCCAAAACTGCATTTCTGAGGGTTTAGCCTCATGTTGTATTTGCGCAGTCGGGTGAAGAATTTTCTTAGGGCGGTGATGTGACCGTCCCGCTCTTTGGATTTGACGATCATGTCGTCTACATAGACCTCTACCTCTTTATGCATCATGTCGTGTAGTAAAGTGGTAGCGGTCCTTTGGTATGTGGCCCCGGCATTAATGAGACCAAATGGCATGACGGTGTAGCAGTAAGTACCCCAAGGTGTAGTGAAGGTAGTCTTACCCATATCTTCTTCCGCCATCTTGATTTGATTATACCCGGCATACCCGTCCATGAATGACAGAAGGGCATGATCGGCCGTGTTATCCACCAGTATGTCGATGTGTGGTAACGGAAAATCATCCTTCGGGCTTGCTTTGTTAAGATCCCGAAAGTCTACGCATACCCGCACCTTACCGTCCTTTTTAGGAACCGGCACGATGTTTGCAACCCAGTCCGGATATTCGGACACTTGTACGAAGCCGGCTTTGAATTGTTTGTCGACTTCTTCCTTTACTCTGAGAGACCACTCGGGCCTCATTCGACGAAGCTTTTGTTTGACCGGTTTGCACCCATCTTTGATAGGTATGTGGTGCTCGGCTATTTCCCGGTCTATCCCCGGCATGTCCTTGTAGGACCACGCGAAGACATCTTTGAACTCTTGGAGGAGGTTTATGAACTGTTGTTTCTCCTCGGGATCTAAGGATAACCCTATCTTAAGTATCTGAGGCTCTAAGGTTGTTCCCACGTTTATGGATTCGGTCTCTTCAATTACCGGATTCCGGGATTCCCTTTGCTCTAGTTGCTCGATCAGATGTGGAGGTAAGGGTACCTGTTCGTCGGATTTCTCAATGTCATAGCATAAATCATTTTTGAAAGCAGGATTTAAAAGAGACAAGTCGTAAGCAGAACGGTTGTTATTTTTGATTGAAAATTTAGAAAATAGCTCAAAGAGAGCAGCCATCTGATCGTTGGTCAGAGGCGGAATTGGTAAAGCACTCGGGACAGACCCCGAAGTGCTAGCAGCAGGAATGATAGAAGGGAGGGGGGTTACAGGAGTGACTCTAGCACCGACTTCTCTAGACTCGACCTCAGACTCTGACTCAGACTCGGACTCAGACTCGGACTCAGACTCAGGCATGTCTCCCTCTCCGGCGACCAGCTTGTAGATCCTTCCTTGACTGTCAGTCCACTTGACAGTCTTCCTCCAGGCCCTTTTTCCCGTCTCGGAGCCAACATCCGAGATCAGCTTGGTCGGGTCAAACCTGTTGCTGCGGAGAATCAGGTTGACCAGGTCTTCCTTTGGAGTCGGGGCTACGGTGTCTTCCCCGAAGAGTAGCCCCAGCGCGGGCTCGATATCGTCCGCTCCGTTGGACTGGGTGAGGGTGAACACCTCATCTGGGATGTAGTTGCAATCCCGGGCCAAGTGGGTCCCGAGGTGCGTTGCATTGGGTTGGTATAGTCCAACCTGGACAGCCCCGAATACGGGTGTGACAAAGTAGTCAGACAACCGTGGGCTATAAGGGCTCAAGTAGGTACCCTTCATAATGTTGCAGGCTTTTTCAATTCCTGCTCGGACAACGTTGTCCGGAGTGAGGGCATAGCCAAGGCCGAAGTGGGAGTCTTCGTCCTTAAGGACCTCGATGATCTTCCCAGCTGGAAGGTCGGGTCGAGAGGTAGCCCCCGGAAGGTACCCTAGGTTCTGGAGCATCGTGTCAATGCTCGTGGTGAAGTAAGGCCTGAAAAGGTACTCTTCCTCGATCATCCCCACAAAGTCAAACCCCCAGAGGTCCGTGCGGCCCGTGGCGTTACAGCTAGCCACGGTCATTGGGGTCGCCTCTAGAGTAATAATACCGTCGAGTAGAGGCATCTTGATCTTGCGGTGGAGGGTGGAGGATACAGCTTTCACCGCGTGAATCCACGGCCTTCCTAGGAGCAGGTTGAATGAGGAGGTGACATCAATCACCTGGAATTCAAGCTCCTTTTCTACTGGGCCCGTGATGATGGTCAGTTTTATGGCCCCAGCTACCGACTTTGGGCTTCCATCAAAGGCTTGGATGGTTTGAGCAGTCGGAATATAGTCAGCCTCGGTAATGCCGAGGGCTTTGGCGGTCCTTAGAGGAAGGACATTTACGGCCGACCCGTCATCAACTAGGGTCATCGGGAGGTACTTCCCCCGGCAAATCACCGTGATGTAAAGGGCCAGGTTGTGGGAGGTCCCGAATGACGGTAGATCGGCTTCGGAAAATGTGATCATTGGGCCTCCTATTTTGGCTTACCCTTTAGGTGGGGTAGGACCGTGGCTACCATTTCAGCGGGTGTAGCCAGAGAGTCGATCTTGACTTGATCGAGAGCCTTTGTAAGCGCCTCTCGATGTTCTTGAGAGCTAACAAGGAGTTGCCATATAGTGAGGTCAACTCGGGTTCTCTTCAATTGTCTCACGACGGCTGTTTCAGCGGTCGGCTCTTCAGGGGCGATTTCCATCCCGAGTGGATCGGTGATGGTTGTCGGGGTAGGGGTGTCCCCAGTGCTTGTAGCTAAGTAGGGACGACCAAGGTTGTTGCTGGCTAGGACTCGAGTTTTGACCTCTCGAATCTGTTCAAGGGTGATGGGAACGGCTTCCCCTTTAGCGAGGTAGATATCATCTTCGTCGTCAAACCAGATCCCGTTCACTTGCGGGACGTAGGGGGAGATAAGGTGAGAGCAGTCGATTACCTCCCCGGCAAAAATGGCATGGGAGCTGAAAGGGTTCTCCTTGTTGTTGGGCTTATCTCCGGGTAGCGGGATTTTTCCGCTTTCAATCAGGTCCTGGATCAAGTGTTTTAGCTTCCAACACTTCTCGGTATCGTGCCCATTGCCTCGGTGGTATTGGCAATAGGCCTGAGCATTGTAGTTCTTGGAGCGTCGCTCGACCGGAACTTCAGGAGTTGGGCCTATCGGTTGGATTAGGCCTTTGGAGGACAGCCTTTGTAAGGCATAAGTATAGGTAGTACCTATATCAGTGAAGACCCGAGGTGGGGTGCTCTTCTTGGACGGGGCATCTAGTAGATTGACCGCGTCAAAGATGCTGCGGGTTGCAGCCTGGGGCTTAGTGGTGGATGAAGAGGCCCCTTGGTATCCTTTGCTAGTAGCCTTGGTGAGGCTTTCTAGTCTTAGGTCATCTTCGATCCTCATACCCATTTCAGTAAGGGTGGTGAAATTGGGTATGACTGCGTACCGGAGGTGAACCCGGTAGGAAGGGAGGAGGTTCTTGACAAAAGCCTCCACTAAGGTCTTCTCGTTGGGCTTATCGACCAACTTCACGCTCTCGGCCCTCCAGCATTGAAGGTATTTAGTGAAACCTTCTTTTGGCTCTTGGGCCATGACCTCCAGAGATCGCATTGTGGTTTGGATCTCGGTGTTGTCAGCATAGTTCCGAGCGAACTCGGTAGCCACATCATCCCATGTAGGGTATTTTTTCGGGTCTAGCCTATAGTACCAGGCCCGTGGGTGCTTCTCAAGGGATGCAGCAAAAAGGTTTTTGAACATGGATGAGTCCACTCCCTTGATGGCCATGAATTCCTTGAAGGCCCGTACATGTAGTAACGGGTCCTCAGTTCCCTCGAACATGGGCAAACCTGTGAGGTTCAGGTTTGCAGGCAGCTTGTCACTCACTGTGGAGTACTCTCGGCTGTTCTCCCGGTGGATATTGTTACTCCCAGTCAAATGGACTTGTTCTTCTAGCCGGCGCACTGCGCTGACCAGTTCAGTTATGGGCCCAGTAGTCCCGACATTGGGGGTCCCTTGTTCCACCGTAGCTAGGCGAGCAACAATGGCCACCTGGCCAGCCCTCATTTCGGTCAGTTGGGCCTCGATGTCGGTCTGCTTCGCGACCATGGCGTCTAAAGCGGTTTGCAGACTGTTCAAAGTAGCCATCCTTCGAGCGTGTCTGGTTGCCGGTGGCCTGTCTGTAAGAACACCGCGTAATCAGAAACTGAACCCAGATCTCGGAAAAGGAAAGGAAAAGTACATCCCGAGCAACCCTAGGAAAGGAGACTAAAGACTCGAGAAAGACATCTAGACGGATGACTCGATGGGTGGTATAACTTCCTTAGGATTTCGGCTTTGTGGGCCTAGTCCCGTTCGAAGGAAGGTCCACGTGAGACTTTTCCCCAGACTTTTGACTCGAGTGTATGGACGGACTTTCCTTTGTAGGGGTATGCCCTACGCGGGTCGGTCGTGCCTTGACTGATAAGGCGGACTCGGGAAAGGGGGGAAACTCGCGATATAGGATCAGCGGAGTTTCGACGCTATAGACCTTCGACATACTATGCAAAGACCCGACACACGGCTAGACGGTAGGTCCTATAATAAGGAAGGTTTACTAGGATAGTTGGATGTTTGAAATTTGAATATTGAATGAGTGGAAAAATTTCCGGGAGTTTTGAAAAAAAAACGGAATTCCGAAAACCAAGATTAGAATTTTGAAAAAATCAGAAAATCGAGATGGTGTTGGAAATTCACGAATTAAAATGGGCAGCATGCCGACTAGAGAAAAAGGATATTTTGAGTCAAATCAGTTGATCCTAAATTTCGGCAGCATTCCGAGTTTTGAAAATTGGATATTTTGAAAAGACGGGTCCCGAAACGGACAGCATTTCGGGTTTTTCAAAATTTGGTATTTTTGGAAAGATGCATTTTTTGAAATGACGGTTTTTTGAAAAAAATGACACGGAAACCAAGTAGCACGTAGTCAAACAAGCATTATAACGACGCGTATGTATGCTTTACACTAAGTCTCGGTCAGTCACAATAGGGTCTATACCAACAACGATCGCATTCTCACGAAACGGGACGGACTTCCTAGCCAATTTTGAACTAGAACCTGCCGTAAAACCCCGGTGAGTTCCGCCATCGAAGTCTTTAGTGCACCCATGTAGGAATGCACCGTGGTATAGTGGGACGTCGGTCACAAGTAACCGGCCCGGGCAAAATTTGGGTTATGCATGAACCATTAAACTAATGTGCACACACTAATATTCGAACGATTTCTCTTCGAGTCTCACCCTAGGAACCCCGATGCCATGTAGTACATCAGGTATCCCCAGCGGAGTCGCCAAATTGTGGACATGACGTAGGTCCACCCCGACGCGGCCACGCGCGGGTTCGGGTAGGCGAATGAATCTCGTGGTGAGATTGTTCTCGGGTTCGAAATTTAAGTCAAAATGGAGTCGCCACCGAATTTTGTGGTTATTCGGAACCATACGAACCCACTCTATGTCGTCATGGGCTATACACAAAGTAAGCCCACTTCGATTTCAGAGTTCATTGGGCTCGTCCCTTTGCATTGCAATACCGATTCCGTATAAACCGGCTTTCGTGTATAGAATGACTCTCGTACGCCAAGGGTTTCGGGCATCCGGAAACCAAAGGTTCTGAGTAAGGGGTGAGGGTACGTGTTGGGAAGCCCACTAAGGACACCCAACCCCGCCCGCACATGGCGGCCTCTACTAAGACATCGTTCGTGTTCGTGTGTGCGCGCTAGTAAAACGATTAAATGATATGCAAACAGCGTTTTCGGGCTAAGCATATTAATAGTATGTGAACTACGTCATTTAATGCATCTTATTTTGGTCAAAGTGATTTAGCATGCGAGGTTCGTTTATAAAGCGTAAAAGCAAGTAAATAAACAAAGCTCGAAAGTAAATGAAAAAGGTAACGTACAAATTACACGGGCGGAAATACAACCCGGAATTCACAATACAACATTACGTAAAAGTAATAAAAATAACGCGATACAAAGATATGGACGGACCCGTATGTAAGCTAGACCGCGAAATGCGTAGATGGACTAACCCCGATTAAATACACATTGTATTGTGTACTAAACGAAGGACGGAAACATGAGACTGTGGCGTATTGCTAGCCCGATCCCATATCCCGTAGTCTTGTCCCGACTCATCACGTCAAAGGTGGTCAAAGTCGTTCTACGTGTCGTGTTGTGCATGGTTTTGAAAATAGGTTAGTCACGTGATAGTCTTTACACGTGATGACTAATGTCGATAAAAAGGGTGAGGCTTGAAAGGTGTGTCAAGGCCCTCGGTTATGGGGCTATAGGACTCACTCGGTCGAGTCATGGCCTGACTCGGTCGAGTGCGTCTTAAAAGAAGCTTCTGCCCACGGTTTGGGGTGCTACTCGATCGAGTAGCAGGTGTACTCGGTCGAGTGGCACCTGTACGAGTTGTGACTCGCGATTTATGTGTCTTAAGTTTGAAGGTTGGCCAAATTAAATCAAAATATTGACGAATTTAGATTTAATTCGGTTTACCACGATAAACGTGAGTTTTAGAAAATGAGTTCACGTGATTGGCTTTACACGTGTCGACTAAGAGTCGTAAAAAAATGACGAGACTTAAATGTTGCATCCAAGCTCTCGGTTTTCTGGGCTATAGGATCCACTCGGTCGAGTCATGGCCTGACTCGGTCGAGTGTACCCTTGGGAAGTAGTCTGCCCGGTTTTGTGGGTACTACTCGATCGAGTGTCCTATGCACTCGGTCGAGTAGTCCCTGTACGAGCGTTAGCTCGCTTCGTTTTTGGGGTTGAAAACGACGGTCGGTCGAGTTAGATACAAATATCGCTTGATTTGAATTTAACTCGACCTCCGGTGCTATAATCGTGTATATGTACGATTATAATACCGTTGTCGGGATTTTATGAAACGTTTGTGTTAGAACAAATGAATTAGTAACGAAATGCTTCCCTCTACGTCACGACATCGGAACTAACCCTTTCGGGTCATGTGATGTCGGTTTTCGTGTCAATGGGTTCCGCACTAATTAAAATGGGATCGAATACGTTCAACTACGATTAGTCGCGATCACGTCACGCCCTTGAGTACATTGGGGCGGGGCTCCTCGAAAGGGCTCCACCTCCGTCGTTGCTCGCAAAGGGATTAAACGGACTTTAGGCGACAATTATAGTCAAACGCATCCGAAACCGAGATTTGGTAATACTATATATATATATACGCGGTATGGTTATAATGTTAGCGACGAAATGTAAAAGTTAGTATGCAAAAAGTAAAATGTTAGGAGTGTTAGATGTTAGGATTACGATACTAGTAAAAGTACAAAATAAACGATACAAAAACATAAGCGTAAATAACAAAGATAGAAACGGGGTTTGGGACACCCTCAACATACATGTTTAGTAGGGACCTCGGAAATGGGCTCGCAAATAGTGACGGGACTATGGAGTATCGAGGATGTACGTAAGTTATGGTGTGTGTGTGTGTTGTCGGTTTATCGAGGGACAAGGGACTCGGTTTTTTGTGTATAGGGCTTAGGGTTGCTAAGGCTTGTAGTGTAGAGAGTATAGATAGGTTAGAGTAGAAGCTTAGGGTAATTTTGCATTAGTTTTTCATCCTTCGAATGCAATGGGTTTGAAGGGGTATTTATAGGCTTCACCCCGTCCTAGGGTCACTCGACCGAGTGGCGCGGGTGCACTCGGTCGAGTGCCCTCGTGAATGTATCTGGACGGGTTCGAAGAGGCTCCACTCGATCGAGTGTCCAATCCACTCGACCGAGTGGATCAATTAGGCCGGGTTATTTTGGGCGTGATTGCCCTTGATTTATGTTTAATTGATTATGTTTGATTTGGATTGATTTTGGCTGATTTTGTGAGCGATTTGGATAGATTTGTGAACCTGGTGCATGTTTCGGGAACGCACCCGGTCGCTCTTTGTGTCGGGTTTGTCTTGACCGGGTTTTGACCTGGTCGCTAAAAGACGGGAATTATTTTTGGTGCCGGTTTTGGCCCAAATTAGTCTCATTTTGCTCGGAACGACCCACTGGGCCTGAATTTGAGGTCTGTTTTGTGAGATTATTACTCCGCTAAAAGTCCATGTCAGATATTATTGATTTCGGGCCCAAATCCGAGTATACTAAATCACGTTTGCGTCCGATCATCATCGGGTGTTTGTCGGGAACTGCTATAGACACTAGCAGGCAAAATGCGGGTGTCTACAAATAATAATAATAATAATAATAATAAGTCTGAACTGAACTGAACTGAACTGAACTGAATGTGTCTGAACTGAACTGAACTGAACTGAATGTGTCTGAACTGAACTGAACTGAAATTGTCTGAACTGAACTGAATTGAACTGAAACTGTCTGAATATAAGTCCAGAAGAACAGGGCCTTTGTGTTGGTGTCCAATATTAATTATGACCCTAACTCTATGACTCTATGGGCCGAGCTGGGGACAGCCTGCAGTGCTACATCTTTCATCTTCCTCCTCCTAATCAACCCAAAAAAAAATTGGAAAAATTGAAATCGACCTATTCCTCCTCCTAATATATCATCTTTATTTCCTCCTCGCTTATCATCCTCCTCCTCATCTCTCATCAAAAGTCGAAACTCTGAAGATTTTTCTCCTACTTCTGGTTCATTTCACGGGCTCATCAGGTAATAGTATTTGTTCCGGATTGATTTTTGTTGTTTTCATGCTTGATTGATTGAGCAATTTCTATTTCAAAATTCAGTTCGTTGGTGATGGTGAATTAGTTCGCGAACGAACTAATTCGTAAATCGGGCGAACTAGTTCGGAAATCGTGCCGGCGAACTGCGAATCTGGTAACACTGCTTCTAACTATTGAGATGATGGTTTGCGTGTCTGATGTTTGAAATTGAGAAATTTCAGTTAGAGTTGTCCATTATTGAATTGATAAGTCTTAGTTCTCGAAGGAGAATTTGTCAGTGCATGTTAAAGTTCTGCTGCATATTGTTGCACCATGCCCAAGCAAGGTCACCAACTAGATCATGACCTTGTTGGGTCACCTTAATCATAATTAAGAGGTAGATTAAAATGACCTAAGGAGGTCACCAAGCCAAGAAGAGGTCACTTGGTGACCTTGTTTGCTCACCTTGACCTCTTTGGTGACCCAGAGTTGGCAACCTCTTATTGGTTGAAAATGATTGGAAGAATGGAAAAGTGAAATAAAATAGTTGAGTTGGCGACCTTCTGCTTGGGAGGAATAAGTGGATCGATAATAAAAATGGGATTAAGAACTAAAATATTGGTGACCCAGTTACCTTGACCTTCTGCTTGAGGATGGTCTTATGGAACTTGGAGAAAACCTATAGTGGGAGGTTTGTGTTGAGGCATGGCCGCACGGGAACTGGCGTTATTGCGAAACACTTCAATCAACAATGGTATCATCATTGTTGACTATTGACAAATTGTTGGTGATGTGATGATTAGAATTGCGGTAATTGAACTCTAGTATGGGGAATGAGGCAATCAATTACTGATATACTCGGTCCATGAAAAATGTCCTGATTTCCTTTTTAGATTGTCCTTCAATGAATACCCGTGTTCTTTACGTTTTACACTGCATGTGTTATGTCGACCTCCCTACCCACATTAGTAAACCAACCAAAAATTTTTGATGCGTGACATTTGTGCTGCAGGAAGGAAGCAGAATATGGCTCTAAACAATATCAGGTCACTGAAAAACGCAATATGTTCCACAGAATTACTCGCAGTGGGAGGTTTGAGGACTTTTTCAGCAGGCGGGAAGGGAAAGAAGGGGGCTAAAGGAGCCGTAGCTTCCGATGCTCCCAAAACATCAACACTTGCTAACGAAGTTAAATCAACCACTGTGGTGGGTGCAAATATTGTAAAGGATGGGGCTGATCCAAAGCTCCTAGCAGACGCGGAATACCCAGATTGGCTGTTTCACGTCCTTGACAAGCGCCCAGCCTTGAGTGAGCTCCAAAGGAAAGAGGCCGAGGCTCTCCCTTTTGAAGATCTTAAACGCTTTGTCAAGCTTGATAACCGAGCGAGGATCAAGGACAGTAACTCTGTTAGGGCTAAGAAGTAAGTAGTCAACCAGAACTGAAAACAAAAAATATGTATAACTAGTGAACCAATTGGGTATACCTTTTCAGCACGATCTGGTTTACTGGGTGCATCTGTTTTACAGTGACGGATTTGCTTTGTTCTTGTGGTTTTCACACTTTCACAAATATGAATTCTAATCCATGCAGGTTTGTTTTTCCAGCCATGATGAAATATTTCCATTTCCATTCTGAAATAATGCTCAGAACATTGCCATATTCAATACGCAGTACAATGCCACCCCTACACGAAAATGATACTCTCTCTGAATTTTAGTGTTCTTCCCTCCTTTCTTATTGGGCTGAGTTTGATCTTCTTCCCTATTTCCATTTAAGGAAAGTTTTTTCACCTAACATTACAATTCTACCCTCACTACTTTCTTTATATTATACCAATTAATCAATATAATATTCTCCTCTCTTACTTTTACCATTCACTTTTTCTTATTCAGTTAATATAATACTAGTGTATACCCCGTGCATGTATGCACGGTATTTATAGAATTTTAATATTTTAAGTTAATTATTTATACAAAGTAAATTTTAATTTACAACCTGATAATTTTTCACGATTCTATCATTGTATTTGGATAATAATAAAATAACTTGAAATTGCAACCTCGACTAATATCACGAAATATGTAGTACAAAATAATTATTATCTTAATTGTTGTTAGAAATTTAAGCGACTATATTTCTACAATTTATTTGTATCGATACACCCGTTGTTAGTTTTTAAATATTTAACCCGTAAGAATTTTTATATGATAATTGAGTGTGATTCTTCCTCATTTGTTCTATTGATTTTGTTCAAATTGAGAGTTTAAAATTTAGGCGATAAAAGTTTTGAGATTTTTTTTCTCTTAGTTGTTAGAGATTGATAGCTTAAAATTTTGGTGCGAAAAGTTTTGAGAATTTTTATTTTCTTACTTAATAGACGATTACAATATTTAATTACAATCAAATATCAGTCATGATTATTACAAAAATAAAACGTATTTTCGTTGGTATATATACAATCTGTATTTAGTATACACTAGTGCAAATAACAGAGATTGTAAAATATACTGTTAACAAAATTTCAGTATTACATAACCAAAGCAGTTAAGGCCCAAATATGAGTCCAATATGAATAGGCGGAAAAATTATAGAGGTGGTTAATCTCTTAGTAGCAAGGGAATTTTATGGTATATAAAATATAAAATTAGATGGTACTGTCAATTAATCAATCAATTAATTAGTATGATGATATATAGAAAAAAAAATTATACTATTTTATGGTATAACAAAAATGGTAACATCTACTCAATTAATTATATTATTATACTATTTTATGGTATATAAAATATAAAATTAGATGGTACTGTCAATTAATCAATCAATTAATTAGTACTCCCTCCATCCAAATTTAAACTTCATGGGGGAGTAGGCACGAAAATTAAGAGTGGAGTGTAGTGTGTGGTGAAAAATGAAAGTTGAGAGAAAATGTGGGGTCAGAAATGATATGGACCACAAAAAACAACCAAAAGAGGAAATATTGTAAGTAGGAAGTTTAAAGATGGACAATCCAAAAAGGAAAGTAGGAAGATTAAAAATGGATAGAGGGAGTATGATATATAGAAAAAAAATTATACTATTTTATGGTATAACAAAAATGATAGCATCTACTCTATTAATTATATTATTATACTATTTTATGATAGTATCTTTTAAACATATAGCTATTGATCGCAGTTAACATGCATGGGTAATTTAGATATAAGTCCAACCAATATATATTAAATAATCCAAAAGTAAGCCCATATGGTAGGCCCGTATTTGATTAGGCGGGAAAATTTGGAGATTTGTTACTTGGTTAATGGAAAATGGTAGAGAATAAGTACTACATATCTAAGGTCAAGGGTTCGATTCGCATATAAATCATTTCACTTGCTTTACTAATTCTTTTTTTTTGTAGTGGATAACTTTAGGCGGGAAAAATTGGAGGATTGTTATTTGGTTAGTGGAAAGGGGGATTCTTCTCTTTTACTTTTTCAATCCACCCATCTTTTTTATTAATATAATACTCTCTCCTTTTTATATAATACTCCCTCATTATTTTCTTCCCCAAAAAGAAAGGGGAAGAACACTAAAACTTGGAGGGAGTGTTATCCTGTAAAAGTAACTTATATTCGTTGTTTGAGCGTGAAATCGGACAGGGCATATCCGGAACGCATTGTAGTCATGTGGTATGAAAATCAGGTTAGTTTGAAAGGCGACCCGATATGACTTCCCGAGCAGCTAGTTTTATAGTGTATATCAGAGATTTGGAATCCAAAATAAAAAATCGCTCAAAATTGTACAAAGTTTACTTCCGGTCGGTAGGAGCGTCCCTGCAAAATATGAGCAACGAAAAATGTTTGGTAGTTTGGGGGTAGTTAAACTACCCCTACCTGAAAATGAAATTATCGTATAAAAACTTATACTTGTCGTTTGAGCGTGAAATTGGGCATGGTATATCTCCAATGCACCACAGTTACGTGGTATGAAAATCAAGTTGATTTTTAATGTGACCCGATATGGGTTCCCGAGCAGCTTGTTTTGTAGTGAATAATACACGTTTTTCAAAGATTCGGGATCCAAAATAAAAATGACTCAAAATTGAACGAAGTTTTCATCCGATTGGTAGTAGCATCCACGCAAGAAATGAGGAGTAACGGAGAATGTTTGGTGTTTACGGTAGTTGTTTAACTAACCCTACTGGAAAATGGAATTATCGTGTAAAATTGAAGTAACTTTTTTTTTTGTGCGTGAAATCGTACAGGATATATCGGAAGACACCCTAGTCACATGCCATAAAAATAAGGTTGATTTAAAACGTGACCCGTTACGACTTCCCGAGCAACTCGTTTTGTGGTGTATAATACACGTTTTTCAGAGATTCGGGGTCCGAAATAAAAATGGGTCAACATTGTATGAAACTTTCATCCGATCCGCAGTAGCGTCCACGCAAAATAAGAGGAGCAACGGAGAATGATTGGTGTTTCTGTAGTTGTTAAATTTCCCCTACCTGAAAATGAAATTATCATGTAAAAGCAACTTATACGTCGTTTGAGCATGAAATCGGGCATGGTATATCCCTAATGCACTACAGTCACGTGGTTTGAAAATCAAGTTGATTTTTAACGTGACCCGATATAGGCTCCCGAATGTGGGCATGACATATGTCCATCCCGACACGAGCACGCGCGGGTTTGGGTAGGCGAATGTATCTCGTGGTTAGATTGTTCTCGGATTGAAATTTAAATCGAAGCTGGAGTCACCAGCGAAATTAGTGGGAGTTCAGACACGTTCAAACCCACTATATACTTAGGCGTATCGCACACAAATCACGACTTATCTTATAATATTATAGCTTGTGGGGTTCGTCCATTTACATAACGATACCGATGTCAAATCATCGAATATCGTATATCGAACACTACAAGAAATGAAGCTTCGGGCGTTCATAGATGGTCTGTGTCTATGAACGCCTTTTCAAGACGAGCGTCACTCCTCAGACGCCTGGCTATGGAAGCCTGAAGCACTCGCCATTTTTTTAAAGCGGGCGTCCAAAGTTGGAAGGCAGATGCGGGCGTCCAAAATGCCGTCCAAGTATAGACGCCCATTCGAGAAGGCGGGCATCCAAGTTTGAACGTCATACTGAAGCTTATGGCGTCTACAGGCAGACGCCATCTGAGTCAACGGGCGTCCACCTATGGACGCCATATGAGTCAATATGGCGTCCACTTGCAGACGCCGGCCAGTTGCATGGGTGCTGTGCTGGAGCCTGAGAGGCGTTCAGTATGGCTTCTGGAAGGGGACGCCACCACTGGTCCTAGAAGGCCGTAAATATTCGTTTACTGTCTATCCAAAATCTGCCAAAAAACACAAAATGCAACATTCACAAGACAATATGCAACATCCAAACACAATACCACAACACATTCAATCGGACATCGCCGTCCACACCACCACGCCCACTTCACAGCACGCCATTGAAGACGAAATGACGATAACATAAATAAATAATTACAAATCCGTCGTCATAAAACGCAAGTACATAAAAACTAGAGTTAAAGTACATAGAAGAAGTTAGTTCGAACTAAATCCAAGTAATCGTAAGTAGTTAAGCTTACAAGCAACATCGATAGTACATCAGGAAACTGGGAAGCTAGCGGAGGCACCTGAATTCCCACCATCCCGACATTGGATTAATATTGCGGGGCACTCACTCAAAGTCGTAAAGGGAAAACGGTAATAGAATGAAAATGGATACAAGGTGTGGATTTTGAAAGGAAACACGTGATGGATTGGCACGTGTTGACTTGCGTCACAAGCATAGTTTCCTAGGTGAAACTTGTATCATTGTTTGACTACTTTGAAAGTCTACGATAACTCGTTTTGGCCTCAATTGAGTAATTGTCCTTAATCGTTCCGATTTATGGTCTGAATCGATATATCGACTTAATACGAATATCGGAGTACTTGTCCTCAATATCCTATGAAGTTTTCATAGGATTTGTAGGAGCTTCTAGTAATAAACATGTTTGACCTAATTGAACTCATGCTTTAAGGTCTAAAAAATCTACAGTAAGATTCAACCGACTTAAGGGTACACAATAAGTGTCAAGTTGCTCACTAAAATGGAAATGGAAATGAAAATTTTGAAATTGAACGTCCTACAAATAAATAGGTAGGGTTGAATTTGATCGGAGGGACTACTTTATAATTTACACAGGACAAAGTCTAAAAAACAAAAAGTAGTGTTTGTTAAAAGTTTGAGTTTGTCCGATCCGATAAAATTAAATAACTAAAAAATGTAACTGAGTTGGAGAAAAGGAGTTGGATCCCGCTCAGACCTAATTGAGGATGTGTCTGGGTACGAGCTAGGTTCGGGCATGCAGTCGAGGGGCGGTGGCCCAGCTTGAGCCGCACCTCCCGACTCAATGAGCCACATACATACGAGTGATCTGGTGGTATTAGACTAGCTTAGTAGCAGCTGGTCCTTGTAGGAATGATGATGATGATGAATCTGAAGGGAGAAGGAAGTGGTGTTGGTGAAGGTGCATCGAGCAGTGTAAACTGAAGTTGAGATAGACCTTACCATAAGGGACATAGCTTCCTCATAGAAAAAGCCCTTTTGGTCAAGTCAATCAACATAGAAAAGGGTATGGCCTTTAATGGTCAAGTCAATCATTTTAGATAGATTTGACCCATAAATACCGCACCTGTAAACAACGCCCATATATGATATACCCTCTTTCACAATTCACATAGGAATATACAGATGCTTGCTTTTCAGACAATATTCCCAAGCTTTTTCTAACCTAAAAGTAAAATGTGGAGTAGGAGTATTAGGGATTCAGAGTAATAAAATAGGGCTATATCAAAACACAAAAAATCTTATTCCATCAAATATGCGCAACTACTTTTTACCGTCGGCGCTTTACTTCTTACCGTCGGCGTTAATTACGTGAAATGACGACTTTGCCCTTACTATTTATTCTCAAAATAATATTACTTTTACATTTTATAGATTATAATTTTTTTTTAAAACTCGATAACAAAACCGTCTTTTTCGATTATCGTAATAAACCAAAACCGACTTCCTATATAGTTAATTACGCAAAATGACGAATTCTCCTTTGCAATTAATTCTCGAAATATTATCACATTTACATTTTATAGAATATCGGTTTATTAGAACTCGATAATAAAACCGTTTTTTCAATTTATTGTTACGCCTCCGATTTTAAACAGTTAATTAGATTAATTAACG
Organism: Agrostemma githago; assembly: GCA_958450325.1. Taxonomy (NCBI): domain Eukaryota; kingdom Viridiplantae; phylum Streptophyta; class Magnoliopsida; order Caryophyllales; family Caryophyllaceae; genus Agrostemma; species Agrostemma githago. The sequence goes on along the minus strand of OY288247.1, from coordinate 69,828,983 downwards.
ACTTAATACAATTTAATAAACATAATTAACAAATACGAGTAATATGAAAATTAAATCCTAATTAATCTACGACAAGTCGACAATCAAGATTTATTATACAGATCAATGCAAATTAAAATAAAAAAAAAATCCGGAAATGGGTCAGGTCAATTGGGTTTTTCGACCCACCTAAGGGTCGTATTATTTTCTCTATAATACTTGAAAGTTTTGAGAAATAATTTAAGTATAATATAAATCTTCCAATGATATGAGACATGAAGTATGAGGTGGTGAAATTGGTTACATAGATAATATTTCATACAAATGGCCTGGGTTACCTTTTGAAAAAATAATTAAAATTTACAAAATTATGTAATTAGCAAGGATCGAACCCCAGGCCTATTGATTAGGAGGCAAATGACCAAACCACTACACCACCATCAACAAACTGATATTTCAACTGGCTGAAAACTATATTAAAAGAGAAAAAAAAACCGGAAAATGGGGGAGTCGAAGAATTTCTTCGACTCGCGGATGGGGGAGTCGAAGACTCGCGGATGGGGGAGTCGAAGATTTTTTTCGACTCCCCCATCCACGAGTCAAAGAAATTCTTCGACTCCCCCCCATTTTCCGGGTTTTTTTTTCTCTTTTAATATAGTTTTCAGCCAGTTGAAATATCAGTTTGTTTTTTTTTCTCTTTTAATATAGTTTTCAGCCAGTTGAAATATCAGTTTGTTGATGGTGGTGTAGTGGTTTGGTCGTTTGCCTCTTATTCAATAGGTCTGGGGTTCGATCCTTGTTAATTGCATAATTTTGTAAATTTTAATTATTTTTTCAAAAGGCAAATGTGCGAACAAGAGGATTCGAACCCGGGCCATTTGTATGAAATGTTATCAATGTAACCAATTTCACCACCTTATACTTCATGTCTCATACCATTGAATGATTTACATTATACTTAAATTACGTTTATTAAATTGTATTAAGTCGTTAATTAATCTAATTAACTGTTTAAAATCGGAGGCGTAACAATAATCGAAAAAACGGTTTTATTATCGAGTTTTAATAAACCGATACTCTATAAAATGTAAATGTAATAATATTTCGAGAGTTAATTGCAAAGGAGAACTTGTCATTTTGCGTAATTAACTATATAGGGAGTCGGTTTTGATTTATTACGATAATCGAAAAAGACGGTTTTGTTATCGAGTTTTAATAAATCGATAATCTATAATTAAAATGTAAAAGTAATATTATTTTGAAAATAAATAGCAAGGACAAAGTCGTCATTTCACGTAATTAACGCCGACGGTAAGAAGTAAAGCGCCGACGGTAAAAAATAGTCCCCCAAATATGGTATGTTAAGGATATGAAATTTGAAAATGAGACTTTGGTATATCGCATACTCCCTCCCCACCACTAAGATCTTCCTACTTTCCTTAAAAGAAAACTCCACTAAGATTTTCACACTTCAAAACTTTCCTTATTAATCCATTATACTCTCTTACTATTGGTTACTTTTGTGATTTGACATCTTGAACCCCACCAAACAATTTACCACCTTTCATTATCCATTTTTTAATCCATGTGTCATATTAAAATGGGAAGATCATTGTGGAGGGGAGGGAGTACTACGTACCACTAAATGCTACGGAGTATTCAACTATTCACCCAACACATAACGGTAAATGGGCATTTTCAGTTCGCTTGTTTGGTTTTTAAATTTCAGACATAACAAAAGTGAAATGTATGATAATGTAGGCATTTCGTAAAGAGTAAGTCTCCCTTTTGGTGGGGTCACAAACTTACGTCACAAGCTTACGACGGGCCAAATAACACTCATATTGGTGGGGTAAAGGTATCTCATTTGCTTTTCTCAAGTAGTTCACTTTTAGCCATGTCTCTTATGTATGATCCGTCACAAACTTGTGACGGATATCACCGTCGCAAACAAGAATTGGTGTTTCGTAAATTATACTCCTAGTAAGTATTCCCTCTTCAGTTTTCGCTATCTTCTTCCTTTCCATTTTTTTTCGTTTTTGATATAAAATACTCCCTCCGAGTTTTATCAGTAATTTACTCATAAATTATGGACGACACTAAGACAAGTCCAGTTGTTGTTTTAAAGGACCTGCTTGCAATTAATGAAAAGTTTCTAGCTACATGCAAACTATTGGAGAGGGAAATGATGTTGTAGCTTGAAAGCATACCCTGCTTGTTCAAGCTACACACGCTTGAAAAATAAAAAAAAAAGGAAAATAATTATTTATTAATTAAATAATACATCCTCATCTTCCACCTCTTTTGTAGCTTACTATTGGAGTAGGTTGTAGTTGAATAATCATGTAGCCCAAAAAGATGTGTTGGCAAAGCTAACTACAATAACTATTGGACTTGCTCTAAGTAAATAGACGGACGACGTTAAGTAGCCCCCCTCAACAAACTATAAGAGGAAATTTATTCATGTGAAATCTATTTGATTCGTTTCTAGCAATACATTTTAAAATCGAATTTCTATACGAGTAATTGTTACTAATCCCTATTTTATTAATATTTAAATCATTTATTATTTATGATTTATTTTAACTGGTCTAAATAAAAACTTTTAACCCGACTTGATGTAATACTACTTATTGTTGATATTTATAAATCCAAGATATTTGAATTGTCGAACACTGAATTTGAGTGTGATTTCAATTTTGGATTATTGTTTTTTAGATGTGATTAGTACATATTGAGTTAAATATGTCGTCTAGTTCATTTAATTATTTATTTTTTAAAAGTAAACATGTGCAATTTGTACGGGATTAACACTAATATACATTGAAAGGTATTAATGTTACAAAAGGCACGATGTTAAACGTGAAAAAAAAACAAATTGGAAGGTTGGAATTGAAATATTGAATAGAATGAGTATCATTATGAAATAAATTGTGCTCGCGTTGGCCAATAATAAAGTTCTACATCATCTTACGAATTACTCCATCCATCCCATTAGGATGTTTCCTTTTTTATTTCATTGCGAAGAATATATAATAGGATAGTTAGTATAGATAATGAGATGACGTCACCGGGTGGCGCCAAATTTGTGCGCCACCGAGGGTATTTTAGTCATTTACTATACTTATTTTATTTATTTCCATTAAAATATGATTTTAAATTAAGTTTGTTGTAAAGAACAAATTCGGTAGTTCACATATTTAAAATAACTTATAATATATAATTTAAAAAAAAGAAAAAAATCAAATAAAATAACAAAAGAATCTAAAGATTTGAGTTATGAAAATTTGTGAAAAAAAAAAGCTTAATTGTAGGATTGGTTATGTATATGTGGGAAAAAAATATTGCATATACATTTTATATAATTTTATCATCTTTCAAAGTAAAGAAGTGTATTTAGTAGGGTGGTATTTAGGAGGTGAGTAATTGGTACTCCCTCTATCCATTTTTAATCTTCCTACTTTCCTTTTTGGATTGTCCATCTTTAAACTTCCTACTTACAATATTTCCTCTTTTGGTTGTTTTTTGTGGTCCATATCATTTCTGACCCCACTTTTTCTCTCAACTTTCATTTTTCACCACACACTACACTCCACTCTTAATTTTCGTGCCTACTCCCCCATGAAGTTTAAATTTGGATGGAGGGAGTATGTGTCTTAGTTGTACCTGGGTTCGAGTCACACTATATCCATTTTAATGTTTTATATCTCTTTAATTTTTTTCCTTTCAAAACTTTAATAGTTTTGTTTCCATCACTCTTACGTTTATATGTAAAAAAATATGCAGAAAATATATAAATTAATTACCCAAACAATTAAACATTATACCTTTTAATAGTCTAAACCACACTTTTATCTTATTGTTTTATTGTTAAGACAAACCTGACTAATTTTTATTGTGAAAGTTAATTCTTTTATTTATTAATATTAATTTTTATTACAACAATCTATCATTTATTATATCAAAATTTTACTTTATAATATCAATTATTACATTTGTCTTAATGATTATCATAAAACGAAATGGACGACGGAAGTCCGTTTGATAGCGAGTTTAATAGAGACGCCTGGTATCAGGCGTTTCAGTACGGGCGCACATATCAAAACGTTCATTCTAGGTTGATATGAGCTTTCAAGAATTGTCTCGTCTCGGCATATCCTTGTGATTGTTAGATCCTTTTTGTGTATCGTCATTATTGTACTATTGAAGTCCATGATACTCGAATGTGCGTCATCGGATATTCACTCAAAGTCGAATGTGAAAATAGTTTTATACGAAGTAATATAGTACTGGGCAGTAAAAGTAATAATTAGTTAGGTTATTGAAATGCCTTATCGATATAGAATCAGGTTCCCGTGAGAACCTAAACTTTAATGAGAACGGCTGTGAAAACGAACTAGTTACACTTCTATATATACTCAAGTTACACTTTTAGATAAGGACCAAATAACCAAATGAGTAAAAAAAGTGGCTCAAAGGTGACGGATTGGTAAAAAAGTATCGTCGGCGCGAAATAGGTAAAAAAAAGTGGCACCAAGTGACGAATTGGTAAAAAAAGTCGCCGGTGCCAAATAGGTAAAAAATGTGGTAACGAAGTGACGAATTGGTAAAAAAAGTATAATCGTGTTATGGATTAAAAAAATTAACTGATGCAAGAAATTGGTAAAAAACGCAATTGGTGCCACATTTTTACGGATTAAAAAAAATTAATCGATGCGATACTATTTAGAAACTAATTTTCGTAAAATAAATTACCTAGCGTTTTGGGTCGGTTTTTATATGACAAATCTCATGTAATAGAATTCTGATCTATACATTGAAATATGGAGTAGACGAAAATTTGTTTTTTTTTACTGTACGGATTTTTTTTGCTTAGAAGATTTTAGATCCGTTAAATTGGTCGGGTTACAATAAGGGTCGAGTAAGCCCACGCATGAATCTAGGAAGATCATATAGCTGTTATTTAGCAAAAAAGTAGGATGAGTAGGTTGTAAATACCTTATTATGTGGGTCACATAGGTGAAAAATTCTTCGTAAGGGGTTTTGAACCCACACGCCAATATTACAAACTGTCAACCATCACACCACTATCACTTAATGATTACAATAAATGCTAGTAAAGTATTTATGAAATGAAATTTATGGAACAAAAATTCAAAAAAAAAAGGTTGTTTTTTTTCGATCTATAACATCGTATAAATTAAAGGTTATACAAATATTAAGAAAAAAATAGGTCAAAATTTAAATAATCGAAGCGAAAAAATTTGTGCCCTCCTTACAACGAAATTATGTATCCGCCCCTGAAAAATAATGATAATCAGTGATACGTAAAGTAATGATGAAGAATCAATTAAAAGATATCGTAAACATTATTTTATTTAAAATATTCTTAATTAAATAATTTATAATAAATAATAAATGGTAAAATTACATGTATGCCCTTTTGAATTTTACCCAAAATCAAAATGAAGATTCTCAAGATTTTATTTTTTTTATTATTTTATTCCGGTGGTGCCGAGATTCGGCGCCACCCGGTGGCGCCCTATCTGTTTAGTGGCTTAAATTTAGGGAGTTGTTATTAGAGTAGTTTCGTGTTATCTTAAACGTGGAGTGAAAAATAAGCTAGCGTCAGTGTGCCGTTGAGGTGTCCAATCTCAGCTCGGCGCCATTCTTTCACATAAATCCCTAATTATTGGGGTCTCCCTTAATAATAATGGGTACATGCAGGAGAACTCATTAGTAAGGGATGCATGTGAGGGTGTGACGTCGAAATTGAGCGTCATCTGGTGACACCGTATCATCGTCCGGATGTTATTTTAGAGTAATTGATTGGATGAAGTCTTAGATCAATAAAAGCATGGGAAGAGTTATTAAGTGTCGTATTTCGGTTTGACCGTTTGGGCTACTAGAATTAGGATGTGTAATTTGCATATCGCCCCATCTAAAACGTAAATCACTGAATTAATAATATAACGTTTCTGTACATCAAAATTGTATGCAACATTCATCCATCTATTTATCTTAGTCATCAAACATAAAAATGCATAGTATCATGAAGATGGAACTAAAAGGACCTCTTTAGATCCTTAAAGTCGGTAGACTCTATGCACTCCACCTCGCTCTTACGTAGATTCAACAATTTCAGCAATTTAGTGACTCTCTCCCTGCTTCTCTCATTGATATTCCATCCAACTTGTAACACCAGGAGTAGTTTCTGAAATGCACCAACTTGAAGAGCCGCTTCAACAACCCCACCTCCATATGATGATTCTCTACTATCACACAACCTCCAAAGTATTGACACCGCAAACTCGGTTGCCAAGTCGGAGATCCTAAGAATCTTCTTCACCACAACGGGAACCGTCAATGCATTGTTGTAGGCCGCTTCTCGGCCCACATCGCATCGACAAATAGCATCAAGTACACCAAGTGATTTCTCGCATACGCTCTTTTCGGCATCAACAATAATGTCCACCACTAGTGAAGCTAAACCCATGTCTATAAATCTTGCTGCTATCATGCTTTGATCATGACTTGAGGTTGAGGAAGCATATGATGTTGATGTGATCATATGGTAAATGACCACTAGTGCGGCTTTGGTCGAAGAAGGCCGAATCGGGTCTTTGATTAGCTTAACTAATCCTTCCATTGCTCCCTCACTTTCTACCATTGTTTCAACAACTTTGGCTTGACCCCTAGGGATCGAAATTAATTCTTTTAGTAGCAATACTGCATTTGTTCTTGCAGAGAGACTTCCACGTTTGATGAACCATACTAAACGCTCCAGAGACCTGACCGACTTCAGATGATCCTCGGCTTCATAGTCTAGGGGCATCATTAAAGTCAAACCAGCCATCACTTCTTCTAACAACGGGACGACAATTTCATCCGCACCCTCAGCAAATAAAAAGAACGTAAATGTCAAGGTTGTGACTGCGCCATTCCCCAAAATACACCTCTTATTCTTTTCACTCTCCTTCAAAAGCCTTATGATCCTCCCCACAAGCTCCTTGCACTCTTGTGAGGACCGTGTCTTGGAGAGGCTCTCCAGGATTCGGGCCACCTCGTGCGAGCTGATGGGTATCCTCGGCGTGGGGATGCGCTCCACGCCGTAAGCTTGATTCTGGACGCACCAATCTTGGATCATCTTACGGATGATGTGGTTAGGGACGAGGTCAAGAGTTGTTAGGACTTGGTTAGTCAGGGGACATGTAACGTTACCTGCCTCTATCCATTTTTCTATGCTTTCCCGGTCGTATGTGATTCCGGTTGACAATGTCACCGGATCTTTCATCCTGTCAAGCGATATGGGGCACCGGAAATTGCGCGGAATTATTAGCTCTGGCGGTGTTATGTTGGCCGCAGTCCTACTAGTACTAGTCCTCTTCCTTCGCCAAGAAGAAATCATTTTTAGTAGTAATTACTTATGCTATGATATGATCAAGCTTATATATAGGAATATATATACGCGGATCGGAGAGGATGTAGTAAGAATTAAAGGTAGTAATATTATGTCAATAAATCGATTTAGCTCGTTCTTCGGTGAATGGTGATCGATGGTTTTTGTGAAGGAATTATTTGGAATGAAAGATTTGTGTTTGTTGAAAGCATTTTATAGGGGTAGGTAACGCATACTCGTACAGAATATAGTCTACGTGTGTTTAGTGTGACGCGGATTAAAGGAGGAAAACAATGCTTTTGCATATTCTCCCTTTAGTCTCCTTTTCAATTTTTTATTTAAGATTTTTCTAAAATATATATATACTAGTTGGAAAGTCCGTTCATTTTGTGACAATAATAATGATATCAAATTAGAGATTGTATAAATTTGTGAGACTACGCAACAGTAGAAAGTAAGTCGAAAATAAAAGTACGTTTAATAGTAAAGAAATACTATCCACATACGTGAATGTGTTTTTTGGGAGGTCATATATGTGGTAAACGTCAAATTAAATTATACGCATGAATTGCATTTAAAACTCGTAATATTTCTCTTTAAGACAATACTCGGTAAATATTTGTGCTGATAGTTGATATCTAAGAACCAATAATGACTTCAATTTATAATCATAGGATCATCTCTTATGATAATCTTTCAATGTGGTCCAATTATACTACGGAGTACTTCCTCCTTTCTTTTATCTTCTTCCATATTCTATTTTCGTCCGTCTTTCTATCTTCACCCTATCGCAAATACGGAGTATTTTTTATTTGGTCCGTCTTTCTAACCTCACTTTTTACTTATAACTACAATTATAGAAATGAAAAATATTTAATTTATACATATGGCGGCGTTATTCTTTCTATGACATTATTCTTTCAATGTGAGATAGTTTTTACTTAATTTTATAGTCTTAAAAGCTCTTTAATTTTTGTCGATATTTAAGGACAAATTATATAATGAAAATTCATCGCCCTATTATATAATTTTTCGATGTATGTGAGATAGAGTTTTTCTAAGACTCAAAAGATGTATGATTAATATCTATTGACGAATGATTACTCTTCTTTATAATATAGAATTTAATCAGCTCATCATAATTTTTCGATGTGGGATAATTTTACTTATTTTTATGTGTTAGGATTAAAGATCAAAAGATTTTTTTTGATTAAAGATCAAAAGATTTTTTTTGATATCTAAGAACGGATGATTATTCTTATTTATAATATAGAAATTTATTACCTTAATATAATTTTTCGATGTGAGATGATTTTACTATTTCTATATGTAATAGATTCATTACTTTTTCGAGCAAATAATATGAACTTCATAACTTTATAACAAATTTTCGATGTGGGACAATTTCACACACGTTTATAGTCTTAAGAGCTTTATTAAGACTCAAAAGAGAAATTTTACTTAAGTTTATTATAGTCCTAAGAACTTTTCTAAAACTCAAAAGATGTTTGGTTTATATCAATGAAATTCATGACTTTGTAATAATTTTTCGATGTGAGAAATTTTACTCAAGTTTATAGTCTTAAGAGTTTTTTAAGATTCAAAAGTGTGGGATAATTTTACCTAATTAAGTTTATGGTTTTAAGAATTTTTTTTAAGACCCAGAAGAGTTTGTTTTTCATCTAAGTTATTAAGGACGAACGATTACTCTTATTTGTATAGTAGAATTCGATCATCTTATTACGGAATATATTTTGGACAAATGGTTATCTAAAACGAATGATTTCTCTTATTTATGATATTTTATCATAATTTTTCGATGTGTGATAATTCTACTTAAATTTATAGTTTTAAGAACAGGACTCAAAAGATTTTTGATTGATATGTAAGAACGATGATTACTTTTATTTATACGGAAATTTCCCATGGTACCCTCGAACTATGTCACATTACACATGGTACCCCTGCTTTTAAGTTTGTTCACATGGTAACCTTGAGTTTTATAGTTTAGTTCCCAATTTGCCCTTACCCAAATTTATGTCATGACGCCGTTAAATTATGACCAAAATTAACAACCACTTTTCTTCAAAAAGAGAGGCGTTCTCATGGTACCCTTACTTTTCATAGTTGTTCCCATGGTACCCTTAAGTTTTCGTTCTCATGGTAGCCCTGAAAGAAAAACAACAACTCATTGAAGCAAATCAACGATTAGTTTATTGAACTTGCTGTTACACAAATGCTTATAAATTCAGTCCTCTTTCTATTTTGGCAGCAGAAGATCAAACAATCCACACTTACTCACTTAACCTTTTCACCTCCTTCTTCACTTGTACAAAAAAATGGAAAAACTTCATCAGCATAACCTTGAAGCTCGATCATCCAGAAACATCAATTTTTTTCCACTTTTTTGTACAAGTGAAAAAAGAGGTGAAAAGGCTGAGTAAGTGTGGATTATTTGTTCTTTTTCTGCCAAAATAGAAAGGGAAGTGAATTTATAAGCACTTGTGTAACGGCTAGTTCAATAAACTAGTCGTTGTTTTGCTTCAATGAGTCGTTGTTTTCCTTTCTGGGTACCATGGGAACAATTATGAAAAACTTAAGGATACCATGAGAACAACTATGAAAATTTAAGGGTACCATGGGAACAACTATAATTAATTTTGGTCATAATTTAACGGCGTCGTGACAGAAATTTGGGTAAGGTTAAATCGGAAACTAAACTATAAAACTCAAGGTTACCATGGGAACAAACTTAAAAGTAGGGGTACCATGTGTAATGTGACATAGTTCGAGGGTACCATAGGACTTTAATAGAATTTCATCACTTTTTTTTTGTAATTTTTCGATGTGAAATAATTTTTACTTCAATTTGTAGTTTTAAGAGAAGTATTATAAGATTCAAAAGATTTTTTTATTAATATCTAAAAATGAATAATTTCTCTTATTGATGATGTAGAATTTCATCACCTCATCATAATTTTTCGATATGGGATAATTTTTACTTAAGTTTATAGTCTTACGAAATTCTTTTAGAACTCAAAAGATTTCTCGTTGATATCTAAAGACGAATGATTGTTTTTACTCCGTATTTATATAGTAGAATTTCATCACCTTTATTATAATTTCTCAATGTGAGATAATTTTACTTAAATTTATAACTTTAAGAGCTTTTATAAGACTATTTTTTTTGTTAATATCTAAAAACGAATTATGTATCCTATTTATGATATAGAATTTCATCACCTCATCATAATTTTTCTATATGCGATGATTCTACTTAGGTTTATAGTCGTAAAAACTCTTTTTAGAACTCAGATTTTTGGTTAATATCTAGACACAAATAATTTCTCTTTTCCATCAGATTACGGTCCTATGAGCACTTTTAAGACTCAATTTTTTTATATATTTAAGAATGAATGATTAATCTTATTTATAATATCAAATTTCATCACCTCATAATTTTTCGATATAGAATAATTTTGACTTACGTTTAGATATAGTCCTAAGAACTCTTATAATAACTTTATTTGAGTTTATAGTCTTAAGAGGTTTTAAGACTCGATTGAAGTTTGGAAGATATCTAATAACGAATGATTAGTCATATTTAAGGACGAAAGATTACACTTATTTACAACATAGAATTTCATCACCTCATTATAATTTGGAGGAATGATTACACTTAATTACATTGACGTTTTCACTCACCTATGAATAGTGTCCAAAAAGCAAAACAAAGAATCAAATGGAACAGAGGGAGTATAATTTTTTGATGTGAGAGTATGTTATTCAAGTTTGTAGTCTTATTAAAATATTTTCTAAGACTCAAAAGTATTTTTTTTATTGATATTTAATAAGGAATGATTAGTTTTATTTGTAGTTTTCATTATCATAATTTTTTGATGTGAGATAATTTACTGTTTTAATTAAGAGCTCATTTTAAGACCCAAAAGAACACATGATTACTCTTATTTATAATATATAATCATCTTCTAAGACTCAAAAGTTTTTTGGTCGATATTCAAAAACAATGATTACTCTTATTTATATTATAGAATTCCAAAATCTCATCATAATTTTACTTAAGATTATAAGCTTAAGAGTTCTTTATGAATCAAAAGATTTTTGGTGGATATCTAAGGATGGATGATTACTCTTATTTATAATATAGAATTTCATCACCTTATTATAATTTGTCGATGTGGGATAACATTAATATCTTTATAAGTAATAAATTCATCACTTTTTCGAGCAAATAATATGAAACAAATATATGAAATTTATACTCTAATGAAAGCATTTTCTACCACGAATCTAATTAATTCATTTTTATAATTTTATTTACAATAACTTTTTGTTAAACGAAATTTAAAGATTTTTGGATGAAAGTTATAAAATATCACATTAATATAATAGATTAAATATACCCTTAAATATATTATTGTAATAATTAAAAGATTCTCTGTTTGATTTTTATTATTATTAATGATATTTTCCTAAATTGAGTTTTGATGTAACGGATCAATCATATCGCTCGAAAACTTCCTCCTTTATATATATATATATATATATATATATATATATATATATATATATATATATTGATTTCTCATCTATTCAATTCTTTACCTAAAGTTCACAATTTCTCCAAACAAAAACGATCCTCACATAAAGAATTGAATAGTTGAGAGGGAGTACATGTTAAAGATAATATTCAAAAGTAAAATTATACAAGTATGTTAATTATGAATTTAGTTTTCAATTTTTTATATTATTAGATAAACTTGTTAATCTTTCCCTACGATAGATGATTATATGCATCTTAACATATTTGCATATACCCCTTAGACACTTTAATACCAACTCCGGAGTAGTATATAAATCATGTACATTATCGTACATACGCATAGAGGTGACAATTAGGTTGTTGCGTCAGGTGTGACGTGTGAGTCAAGTCAGGATGGGTAGAGTCATATATACTAGACTCGCGTCATCATTTTGGATCTATCTTAAGCTTAATAATTGGTCTGATCATCATTTTGGATATATCACGTTAAACACTAAATCACTTTTATTTGTATAACTATTATAAAACCTTTAATAATGACACTTAATTTAAATGGTACGAGCACTCTTATTTCAAATATAAAGTTGAGAGTTCAATTTTTACCCGTATTGTACACTCGTAAAGCCAAAAAAATTAAAATATCATAAAATCATTGAATAGTACAAGTGTCCTATAAAAATCGAGAAGGGAAATAATACGGGGTTGAAACGAAAATTGGAAATAATCAAATGGAGGAAAAAAAAAGAGATTATTCCAAATTCAAACAAAGGATGAGAAGATATTGAGGCTTGACCGTTGAAGGTTTGAAATGGTAAGCGGCGTAAGGGATGGATAAGTAGTCAAGGGAGGCGTTGATTTTGGTTTAGAAGGTCACACATCCTCGTATGTTTGATTAGTTTAAACCGAGTAGAGGGAGAAATACTACTCGTACTTGTTAAAATAAAGACGAATTAATCAAAGTAACGTCAAAGTTAAACAGTAATGGACGGTGCATGCCATTATTCCATCATTTCAAAAGCTTCGTCTCTATGACTCTATCACACATTATAATACGGAGTACTACTCCATCAGCTCGTATAGCTTTACCAAAAATGAACGCGGTTTTAGCAAAGGTTAAACAGTAATAATGGACTACTCCGTACTTTTTAGCCTAAACATCCTTTATTGACGTGCGTATTTGCGTGATACTATTGTCCATCAAGTAAAGTTTGGTAAGTTTTGTAGGGGTATTTTTTTTTGAAGTGCGGATCAATTTCATTAATAATAAATTATACGGCATATACAAACGATATCAAATTGAACTGAATACATATTTGTTAAAAATAAATAAAGAACATCCTTAAGACAAAGATCGTTATTCGAATAATACACTTCTGCATAGCCTTCTATGTATCGCTGTTGATTGACACAGCCTTTCGCGAAGGAATCTATGGATCTGATGATATAGTCTTCAAAGGGATGAACTTTCTCTATTATGACAAAGAGTAGACCGAGATCTGACCTCAATTGTATCACCATACGTGGAAATTTCAATGCTCCCATGATCTTGCACATAATTCTTCTTGAACCTCTCAAAAAGAGAGAACAAACCCACAAAAAATATGGGAACAAACCCATCAATTGATGGGACAAATCTCCAAAAAGGAGAAGCAAGATTTATTATAATCTAAATAAACTATTAAGAATTAACGATGAAGATTAAAATTTGGGGCTTACCACTACCAGAATTGGTAGATGGCAGCCCCGAGGGGATTTTTTTTTTTAGGGTTTGGAGGAGAGGGAAAGAGGGGAGGAGAGATAAATGTAGGTATGAATATATATTGTAGGGGTATTTATTATAGAGCAAGTCTCTCTTGTGACGGATATATCCGTTATAAGGGAATAACAGGTCAAATAATACCATTGGATTTAAAAAATAAGGTTAGTGGGTAGCACATGACTTTGTCTTATTCACCTAAGTGGATATTATTTGACCCATCACATGTTTATGACGGATAGTTCCGTCACTGATAAGCTAGTCGTATACCTATCAAAGATAACCAACTTAGGTCTAACTAAAAATATAGCTATGGAAGTCAGGTCGAATCCAAAGGGAGACAAATAAATTCTAATTGCAATTAAAGTCTATCTAAGTAACTAAATTGAGGGTTTTGTTTGTTTGTTTTAACTAATCTAAAAGTAGTGAAGGTAAGAGAATTAAAGGAGAAGAATAACTAAACTAAATGGAATGAATTAGTTAGAATTAATATATGGAGAGAAAACTAGGATTGTCGGTTCACTACGAATCTTATATGGTCCCGGTCTAAGTCACAGGTCTGTCGCAGATATTGGTCTAAGGGGTATTGAAAAGGTTCTTCCGGTCCGCTATTCACCCTAGCATGCGTCTAAAGGCTTCAGATCTTATTAGGGCAAACTAATGTGTTGTAACAGGTCTAACTTAGGCTTCCGATCTTAGATTCAAGTTTACCAGATTCAATTAATCAATCATGCGCATTAACTGATTAATCGCGATTATATGCTACAAGTGACAACTCAGACACAATATCATTGACAGATCTATAAATTATTTAGCGACCACATTCAATTCGCAGATCCCCTAAATCCTAGCGAAGGAAATTAGCTACTCATGATTAATTTAAGAACAACAAGATTAATAAGAGATTTTACTAGGTTAAACATGATGAATAATAATAAATTTGCGACAAGCATAAAACAACAGTTAAGAATAATTAAATACGAAGAATAAGAACAATCAAGAATGAAGAAGAAGGATTAAATAAAATTACCGAAAGGAACGAAGGCAATTCAAATCCGAAATTCTTACAATAACCGAGTTCTTAGAGGAAGAAACTAAACTAGAAGTAGTTCTAAGAGAATGAGAAAAGAGATAAAAGTAGAGAAGAATAAAGTTGAGAAGTTGTGAAGAAGTTGAGAGAGATGATTTCTAATGTGGCTCAAAAGCCCTATTTATACAAACTGAATGAGTTAAAAACTGTTTAGGAAACTTCTTTGTGTTTAGGAAATTTCTTGCTGATCACGAAACCTGCCCGCAGTCCAGGAAATAGTCGGCCGACTATTGTAATAGTCGGTCGACTAATCACTCATCAACTTATCTCTGCAGCTCCAGAATAGTCGGCCGACTATTGTAATAGTCGGTCGACTATCGTCATGGTCGGCCGACTATTCTAATAGTCGGTCGACTATCGCTCGTTTCAGCGAACAATAATTTTCCAGCTTCGTTTTGGCGCGGTTTTGGTTCGTTTTAGCTCCTTTGTCTTCCGTTCCTGCAAAAGAACAATACACACCACAAAATAGCCAATTCGGGGCAAAATAATAGCTTTCACTATTCAATAAACACGGGAATGCGCGCATAAAAGGCATAAAAAGTGTATATAAAATACGCGCATCAAATCTCCCCAAACCAAACCCTTGCTTGTCCCCAAGCAAGCACAAAACTTTAACTCAATCTTAATGGAATGTATATAACTCATAGCGGAATATGCTTCAAAGTTACCCAAACCAATGTGCAACGATTAAAATCAATGTACACAACCACACACAACAAGCTTGACCAAATGACAACAATACTGAACCTTCAACCTTGCAAGACTCGTCTATGCCGGACTCTCACGGATCGCTCATCACACATAAGGGGTGATATTGTGAGTTTATGTAAAAACGGAAAGACAAAGCACTCACCTATACTGCGACCTACAAGAACATGCATGCAATCTAACATGAAATCAATCTCTAATAACCGTACATACGCATTCTATCGGGAAAAGACACGTGCCAAGAACTTACATATGGTATAAAGTGAGGCTAATCGGGTAAGAAGAGGCAAAACGATATGGATATGAGGAGGTAAAAGCCAAGCTAGTATTCCTTACACCCATTAATAGTAAACATTTCGTTCTCACCAAACTCCAGTCGAAGAAATTAGGCATAGCAACAAGCGCCTTATCAAAACCGCTTCCCACTAATAACTATGAAATTAGAGAGATCAATTCTTTTCTCATAGCAAAAACACATTCTTCTTCTAGTTTCACTTTATTCAATTTTTTTCTTTCCTTTTTTTTTTCTTTTCATTCAATTTTTTTCTTTCATTGAGTTTTTCTCTTTTTTTTTCCTTTCATTTTTTTCAATTCCCCTTTTTTTTTTCTTTTCCAATATCTTGGTTCCAAAATTTACCCGAAAAAAATAATTTCGTCCAACTAATCTACTAGCTTGACTAGGGTAGGTAATATATGACATGTAGTTGATAAACGGGTCAAACAAATTAATTTGGCTATGTGAGGCTCATGGGAATTAATTTAAAAGAAAGGATTTGCCTTTTTCGCACATGTCAAAACCACGAGTCAAAAACGTACAGGTACCTAAGAGACGAATGTCATGCTTATGCAGTTTGATGTTACATGTCTCATAAGGAGTACTACTCTCAACCTAAAAGAAACTGATCATGGATGTCATCAGTATAAGGCTTTAATTCCTTACAAATCCGAGTAGTTTGCCAACAATGAGTCAAGTTTATTCGTTCAGTACGGTTAACCAAAGATGCAAGAATACCGCATGTGATTATATACAAAAATTCTAACGGCGCACTAGGATAAGCAACTAATGAAGACATAAAAGCATTATCATCATCGCTACATAGCATTCCGACTCAACTAAGACTCGACTAAATGCAAAAACATATTTTTGATTTTTTTTTTTAACTAAATGCAAAAACATATTTTTGTGATTTTTTATGCATGCGGAAATGCAAGAATATGCAGATGGATGAAAACAGACAGAAGCATACCTTCCCCAAACCAAATCGCACAATGCCCTCATTGTGTACAGCAAACAATAAGCGGCATGAAGTATACGGGGAAGAAATGCAAAACGATGGAAGTGCAAAAAGAAGAAAAAGAAGAACTACTTACAAGATATATACAAATGGAGACCTCCCCAAATCGTCCTAATCGGAGCTCTCGTCACCGCTCTCCTCCTGACTGCCACCATCGTCAGCTCCATCGTCGTCATCTCCCTCCTCGTCATCTCCCTCTCCATCATTTCTCTCCGCATTCCCGGCATTGTTACCATAGCTTCCCTCGGGATAGGTGTAGTAAGTCGGGTGCCAAGATGTAGGAGAGATTAGGCCGACCTGCACTCCATTGTTGTAACATGGAAAATCGGAAAGTGCTTGATTTAGTTGCACCGTGGCTATCCGGTGGCACAACTCATTAAGCATTCCCGGGACTGCCGCTTGGTCGAGGACCGCCGGTGTAACATACGGTGGAGGAGGCACAAAGTGAGCAGGAAATGCAGGCACATTAGAATAATCAATATATGAAAATGCATAAGGAGGCTGTGGTGGGCCCGAAGGTCCAGCCGCAAAAGATGGTGTATGTGAAGCACGGCTGGTCGATCGGCTACCACCTCCTCGAGATTGTCGAGAAGGTCGAGACGTTTCACCCGTCTCGGGTGCGAAGTGTCTGGGGGTCTGAAGATCCCTCTTAAGTGGTAGCAAATAGGAGGGATACGGTGGAGGGTCCCATTCAGGACCAAAGGGGAGATAGGGGAAGGGGGTAAGAGGTGGTAGATTGTAAGGAAGTATAACCGATTCATCCTTTGCTATGCGCCAACGCAAATCGGGACCTAGCCAATGAAGACTCCGAAGGACAGAAAAGTTCAAAAGGCGACTATTGAGCCGCTCGGCAGATGAAAGCTCGTGTCCTATAGGTTCCTCCCCGTACGGGAAGTCCGGAAATAGCCTACGACCGATGTGGGAAACGAGACCCCCACAATGAATGACAGAAATAAGCCCATTCCCGATATGTTGGAAATGGTGGGCAATAAGGGCGGCCACATTCATGACATATGGCCGCTCGCTATCGATGTTTAGATAGCCCGCTAGACTCTCTAACTCATCAGCATTAACATTGTTCGGCTCAGTACGTCCGTAAATAGTTCACCCTATCAGACGAAGCCAGTATCGGATGACCGGGTGATGGACTTCGTTGCCCCGCTTACGACCCGTGTTACGATCAGTAATGCAAGACCAGATTTCATTGGCTAGACGACGAGGGGGATGAATTGAATCCCCTTCGCTAGTAACACCTAAAAGCTGACCGAACTCGCGAACGGTCCTAGAAAAACTCGTGTTAATGAATCTAAAAAAAATGCAAGGTGTGTCCCAGTTCATGTCACTAAAAAAATTGAAACTACTAAAAAACTCAAGAGTAGGACCCTTATATGTGAATTCTAGCATATAAATTAGCCCACTCATACCGGTACCATTAAGTAAGTCAACAACAGGCTGATAAATGCCTAACCTGCCCAAGAGCTCACGGTCTAGAAACCGTGTCGGGGTTACCTTAAGAGCTGTCAACTGGACAAAACGCTCCCTCTGATCAGCCGAGGCAAACTGAACGTTTGGATATTCCGGTATGCACTCCTCGGGAAATGGAACGAGGTCTTGACTCGGCATTGACTCCCGGCTAATGTCGACCCGACGCCTTGTTCTTCCCTGACGTTGTCTTTTTCTCGCATCCATATTGACCTGAAATAGCTGAAATCAGACTAGTGTACTATACACACTAAAACCCCCAAATCAATTGAAATCAAAACCCTAATTTCAAAACTGAAATTTGGGTAAAAACATTATTATGTGAATGAAATCAACAAATTTGGGTAAACAAATGAAGTAGTAGCAGAAATCCACAAAAAAAACCCCAAATCAATTGAAATCAAAACCCTAATTTCAAAACTGAAATTTGGGTAAAAACATTATAATGTGGAAGAAATCAATTGATTTAGGTAAACAAATGAGTAATAGCACAAATCTGAAACAAACTAATTAGATGCTGAAAACGACCCTAGAGAAATTGCGACAAAACCCAGGAAGCAGCAAAAAATCGTCCGACAGAGACGATAGTCGTCCGACTATTCTGATAGTCGGCGACTCCGGCGGACAGCAGAGAACGAAGCAGCGATAGGTAAACGACAATGTCTAGACGGAAAACAGAAAATGAAGCACAAGAAAACTTACTTGAATGGTTGGAAGGTAGTTGCAACTTCAATAAAGACAAGAACTAGCAAAGGATGAAAAGATTTAGAGAAGAAAAAGGGAAGGAGAGAAGAAGATGGGTAGGGGTTTGAGGATGAAGATGGAGATGGAGATTTGAAGAAGATGAAGGTACGGATGGAAGTAGGTGGGAAGAGTAAAAGAGAAAATAGGGTTTAGGAGTTGATTTCAAAATAAAAGTAACTGAAGTAGAGTGAAGAGAGAAAAAACTTATTTGACGGAAATTGTCAGCCAAGGTGCGCGATGTCGGAATTGTCGACCGACAAAAATAATAGTCGGCCGACTATAAAAATAGTCGGTCGACTATTGTTGACTCATTCCAGTTTTCCATCAGCAGCCTGTTCTCTGCAAAACGCAATTCAAACCTTTAGACCCTCATTCTCATCCTCACAAAATCTATAATGCAGAAAATTAAATATGCTCTAACTAACTAAATGCAGGTACAAATGTTTTACAACCCGGGTTACCTCCCGGTTAGCGCTGGTTTAAGGTCCCGCACGACCGTAGTCACCTTGCTCAGTTAGTGACTGTTTCGAGGTATAAAACCTCGACTTCTCTTCCTGTCTCACCTTTCTCGTGGTAATGCTTTATTTGGTGACCATTGACCCTAAAGCGATTTCCCGTGGAAGAGTTTTCGAGCTCGACCGACCCAAATTTAGAAACTGAAATTACTGTATAGGGGCCGGACCATCTGGATTTTAATTTTCCAGGAAAAAGAAGAAGACGAGAATTAAACAATAATACTTTTTCGCCCGCTTCAAACTCTCTCGGAATGATACGCTTATCGTGCCACCTTTTTGTCTTTTCTTTGTAGATACGGGCACTATTGTAGACATTCATCCTGAACTCCTCGAGCTCATCTAGTTGTAAAAGTCAATTTTTGCCACACAATTTTGGGTCAAAATTCAGCTCTTTAACGGCCCACCAAGCTTTATGCTTCAACTCTACGGGTAAGTGACAGGACTTCCCATAAACCAACCGATAAGGTGATGTACCAATCGGTGTCTTATAGGCGGTCCTATACGCCCATAGAGTGTCATCTAGTTTCAGGCTCCAATCTTTTCTTGACTTCGAGACAACTTTTGCCAAAATATCCTTAAGCTCCCGGTTGGAAACTTCAACCTGTCCACTAGTTTGGGGGTGATACCCCAAACCTCTACGATGCATAACACCATATTTAGATAATAAGGCAATAAGTTATTTTTCTTTAAAGTCGTATACCTATCAAAGATAACCAACTTAGGTCTAACTAAAAATATAGCTAGGGAAGTCAGGTCGAATCCACAGGGAGACAAATAAATTCTACTTGCAATTAAAGTCTATCTAAGTAACTAAATTGGGGGTTTTGTTTGTTTGTTTTAACTAATCTAAAAGTAGTGAAGGGAAGAGAATTAAAGGAGAAGAATAACTAAACTAAATGGAATGAATTAGGACGAATTAATATATGGAGAGAAAACTAGTTTTGTCGGTTCACTACGAATCTTATATGGTCCCGGTCTAAGTCACAGGTCTGTCGCAGATATTGGTCTAAGGGGTATTGAAAAGATCCTTCCGGTCCGCTATTCACCTTAGCATGCGTCTAAAGGCTTCCGATCTTATGAGGGCAAACTAATGTGTTGTAGCAGGTCTAACTTTTACCAGGCTTCCGATCTTAGGTTCAAGTTTACCAGATTCAATTAATCAATCATGCGCATTAACTGACTAATCGCGATTATATACTACAAGTGACAACTCAGACACAATATCATTAACATATCTATAAATTATTTAGCGACCACATTCAATTCGCAGATCCCCTAAATCCTAGCGAAGGAAATTAGCTACTCATGATTACTTTAAGAACAACAAGATTAATAAGAGATTTTACTAGGTTAAACATGATGAATAATAATAAATTTGCGACAAGCATAAAACAACAGTTAAGAATAATTAAATACGAAGAATAAGAACAATCAAGAATGAAGAAGAAGGATTAAATAAAATTACCGAAAGGAACGAAGGCGATTCAAATCCAAAATTCTTACAATAACCGAGTTCTTAGAGGAAGAAACTAAACTAGGAGTAGTTCTAAGAGAATGAGAAAAGAGATAAAAGTAGAGAAGAATAAAGTTGAGAAGTTGTGAAGAAGTTTAGAGAGATGATTTCTAATGTGGCTCAAAAGCCCTATTTATACAAACTGAATGAGTTAAAAACTGTTTAGGAAACTCCTTTGTGTTTAGGAAATTTCTTGCTGATCACGAAACCTGCCCGCAGGCCAGGAAATAGTCGGCCGACTATTGTAATAGTCGGTCGACTAATCACTCATCAACTTATCTCTGCAGCTCCAGAATAGTCGACCGACTATTGTAATAGTCAGTCGACTATCGTCATGGTCGGCCGACTATTCTAATAGTCGGTCGACTATCGCTCGTTTCAGCGAACAACAATTTTCCAGCTTCGTTTTGGCGCGGTTTTGGTTCATTTTAGCTCCTTTGTCTTCCATTCCTACAAAAGGACAATACACACCACAAAGTAGCCAATTCGGGGCAAAATAATAGCTTTCACTATTCAATAAACACGGGAATGCGCGCATAAAAGGCATAAAAAGTGTATATAAAATACGCGCATCAGTCACAAACAAGAATTTGCCTATCATATAAGGCGCATTAAGAGTATCATATTTCCTCCTATCAATGTTCTTTTATATTTTACTAGATTAAAGCCCGTGCGTTGCACGGGTTAGTTGACTTAATTATATTGATGATGTACATTCATTAAATAAGAAACTTAATCAAACTATGTCATTACAATAAATATGATGATCACATGATATTAGTAATAAGAGCTTATTTTAAATTTCATCAAACTATGATCGATTGCTCTTATTTATAATATAAAATTTCATCACCTTATTATAAATTTTCGATGTGAAAATAATTTTACGTTTGTAGTCTTATTAAGAGATTTTTTAAGACTCAAAAGTGTTTTATTGATATCTAAGAACGAATGAATTTTTTAATTGATATCTAAGAATGAAAGATTAGTTTTATTTATAATATAAGATTCTATTGCCTCATCATAATTTTTCGATGTAGGATAATTTACTCAATGTTTATTGTCTTAAGATCTGCTTTTAAGATCCAAAAAACGCACAATTACTCTTATTTATAATATAGAAGCATCGCCTTATTTTAATATTTTTGATGTGGGATAATTTTAGGTTTGTAGTCTTTTTAAAAGTTTTTTAAGACTCAAAATATTGTTGGTTGATATTTAAAACCGAAAAGTGACTCATTTATGATATAGAATTTCATCACTTCATCATAATTTTTCGATGTGGTATAATTTACTTAATTAAAGTTTATAGTTTTAAGACCTATTTTTAAGACTTAAAAGAGTTTGTTTTTATATCTAAGTTAAAAGGACAAACGATTACTCTTTATTTATATAATAGAATTTGCTCATCTTATTATATATTTTGGATGAATGATTACTGTTATTTATATAATAAAAAAATTCACCTTATTATAATTTTTCGATGTGGGATAATTTTACTTAAATTTATTTAAGTTTAGATATAGTCTAATTAAGAACTTTTATTTATAGATGAATGATTACACTTATTTATAATATATAGAATTTCATCAACCCATCTTAATTTTTCGATGTGGGGATAAATATACTTTAACTATATAGTCTTAGTCTTAGGAACTTCTTTTTAGTCTCAAAAGATTGTTGGTTAATATCTAAGAACGAAAGATTACATAGAATTCTATCACCTCATTATAATTTTTCGATATGTAATAATCTAATTTACCTTTATTTGTAGTCTTATTAAGAAATTTTTTTAAGACTAAATAGTTTTTGGAGAAATGGTTACTTTTATTTATATAATAGAATTCCATTTTTTGGAGAATAATATAATAGACTAAATAGTCTAAGGACGAATGATTGGTCTTATTTATAATATAGATTTACATCACCTCATCATAATTTGGAGAAATGGTTACTTTTATTTATATAATAGAATTCCATCGTATTATCATACTCTCTTCGGTCACTATTTTTTGACTCATTTCATTAAAATATCCCTCCCAAATTATTAAGGTAATGGAGAAAAAAATAGTGAACGAAGAGAGTATGATAATACGATGTAATTCTATTATATAAATAAAAGTTTATAGCTTTAAGACTGTTTTAAGACTCAAGAGTGTTTTTAAGACTCAAAAGAGAAGGGGTATAATTTTTCGATGTGGGATAATTACTTAAGTTTATAGTTTTAAGAGTTTTTTAAGACTTAAAAGATTTTGATTGATATCTATGAATAAATAATATTTACTCCGTATAATATAGAATTCCATCACCTTATTATAATTTGTCGATGTGGGATAATTTAACTAAATTTGTAGTCTTATTTATAATATAGAATCATCACCATAACTTATTTTAATTGTTTTGAAGTGGGATAATTTTAAGTTTGTAGTCTTATGAAGACCTTTTTTAAACTCAAAAGTTTTTTAAAAACAAATAAAAAAGACTACAAATTCATGACCTCATCATAATTTTAAAAAAATGATATAGAATTCCATCATAGTTTTTTAAAAAAACAAAAAAATATTGTTGGTTGATATTTAAAAACAATGATTACTTTTATTTAATAGAAATTCATAACCTCATCATAATTTTTCGATGTGGGAGAATTGCTTAAGTTGGTTGATGTCTAAGGAATTTTTTTTATTACTTTTATTTATAATAAAGAATTCATTACCTTATTATAATTTTTTATTTAAGTATATAGTCTTAACAACTTTTTTAAGACTCAAAAGATTAATGTTTGATGAAACTTTATAATTTTTCGAATGTGGATAGTTATTTTACTTAAGTTTATAGTCTTAATATATATTTTAAGACTCAAAAGATTTTTGGTTAATATCTAAGAGGACGTGATTACTATGGAGTACTCCATTATTTATAATATAGAAATCTATCGTCTTATTATAATTTGTTGATGTGAAATAATTTAACTAAAATGTATATCCTTATTTATAATATAGAATCATCACCGTATCTTAGTCTTATTAAAACCTTTTTTGAAACTCAAAATATTGTTGGTTTTTAAAAACTCAAAAGAGAGGAGTATAATTTTTCGATATGAGATCATTTACTTAAGTTTATAAACTTAAAAAGTTTAAGACTAAAAAGATTTGATTGATATCTAAGAACAAATAATTAGCATAGTTTTATTTATAATATTGAAATTCATCGTTTTATTATAACTTGTCGATGTGGGATAATTTAACTAAAATTTGTTTTCTTATTTATTATAATATAGAATCATCACCGTACCTTATTTTAATTGTTTCGATGCGGGATAATTTTAAGTTTGTAATCTTATTAAGAACTTTTTTAAACTCAAAATATTATTGATTGATATTTAAAAACATTGATTACTCTTATTTAGTAGAAATTCATGATATCATCATAATTTTTCGATGTGAGCGAATTACTTAAGGTTGTTGATGTTTAAGGAAGAATTATTATGTCTTATTTATAATATAGAATTTTTTCACCTTATTATAATTTTTTATACTTAAGTGTATAGTCTTAAAGAACGTTTTTAAGACTCAAAAGTTTTTTATTTGATGAAACTTTATAATTTTTCGAATGTGGGATAGTTTCATAAGCTTATAGTCTTTATATATTTTTAAGACTCAAAAGATTTTTGATTAATATTTAAGAGCACATGATTACTACGAACCAATGAGATCGCTCGAAAAAAGCCTAAAATATATATATATATATATATATATATATATATATATATATATATATATATATATATATATATATATATATATATATATTGATTTTCGTCATCTTTTTATCTTCTTCTATTATACTCGTGTAAGGCGACTCTAGAGATTGGATACAAGGGGTGCGAAAAAGAAACAATTCATTCTATATGAGACTGCTTTAAACATTGAGATTTGAGTTTAAGAGCAAAAAAAAAGACTAATAAAATTGGCATATTAGGATTAAAATATCACGAGTACTCCGTAAAAGTTTGACTTCTAATAGGAAAATAGGATTATACATCTGGTTGTACAATAACATTCTAATATGTTATGTGAAGATTCTTGACCGCACCAAAAAAAAGGTGAGCACTTATGTTAATTTTAAATTAAATTTTATATGGAGTAATAAACATATAATCATAACCTATAATATATGGCGAACCCAAAAAATAAGAGTCTAACTTAAATATGGTATTTATGAAAACAAGCTAGTTTTTTTTTCATTTTAGTAGGTTAATGTTTAGAAACTAAAATCGTGAGTTATAGTTTATATTTATAATGGTAAGAACTTTAATTAAATAACATAAGATCCTCCTATAATTTAGTTTTCTTTTAAAAAGAAAATCGTACTAAAAACTACTCCATAATGTATAAATATAAATAGAGGAAAAATGAGATCAGATCAACTTTGCTAATCATTTTAGACCCATTGATATTTCAGATTTGAGGGGTGCAACTGCCCCATGCACACCTGAAATTGCCCCTGCCAGAGACTAATCGAGTAATCGATAGTCGGAAGAGCTTGAAATTTTATGAATCAAAACATCTTGACCTTATCCAAAGACAACCCATAACCCATAGAACTCGGTCTAACTACCACATAGTTTAAAATTGGAAATTAATCAAAACAAGCCATAAACCTATAATTTAAACTCAGCTTATTTACTTGATTCCTTATTTGATCCAATTGACTCTCTTTAATCTGATCTGACATTACAAATTATGTAACAAATAAAATAACTTAAAATTGAACCAAAGTTGACTTGAGCAAGAATCTTGGCTAGAGATAAGGTGACCTAGGCCACTAAATACCCTAACCCGAACTTCAACCGATTCGTTATAATTATTGAGTCAGGTGAGCTGACTCGCAAGTGACCTGAGTCAAGCCCAATAAAGTATGTCAACCCGATCAAACCAAAATACAAGATGGCTTAACTCGTTATAATTAGAACCATTGGCGGACCCAGGGGTGCGCACAGACCCCCAAGTGCGCACCCTTGGGTGTTTATTTTGAAAAAAAAATTATAAAGATATAAGACAAATATACAACACCGATGAGGATTGACAAGCGAAGTGTAGTGGTGCAGTGGTAAGGCCCCCACTTTTTGTTTAGAAGGGGAGGGGTTCAAGCCCCCCTGTGGACATTATTCTTGCTTCTCGTTCCCTTCCTCTTACTTATTCGCAATTTTCAAAATGTGTCTTTATATACATTTATTAAACTTTCTTTCCAATATTTTATTTTAACATTTCTTACTCTTTTTTCTTTTTTAATATACTCCCTTCGTTCCGTTGATTTGTTTGTCTTTTATATATTCACTGGTATAGACCCCGTGCCCAGCACGGTACATATAGAGGAATCTTTTATATATTTATTTATTTTTATATATTAAAGCTGAAGAAAAAGAAGGCACCACATTCACCCACGTAGGCGGCCAACTAAGCGCTTACTTGGACATTACATGGCAGTGAGTTGACAACACTAATTTAAAAAAAAATAGTTTTCAAACTTCCAACTTAACTTCGACAACTACATAGAAGCTACATGTTAGTGGGGAGTTACAATCAGTTTCATGCCCTTTAAATAAAGCATTTATTACAACTTCCCTACAATTTCACTCCACCATGGCTTTCCAATTTGAACAAAAGTCCATTTCTGAAATCAAAGAAAACATAAATAAAGTAACAATTACAGCTAGAGTGATGCGCAAGTGGGAACTAAAACCGAAGAAGCCGGACAGAATCTTTTATATATTAAAGCTGAAGAAAAAGGAGGCACCACATTCACCCACGTAGGCGGCCAACTAAGCGCTTACTTGGACATTACATGGCGGTGAGTTGGCAACACTAATTTTTTTTTAAAAAAAAAAAAATAGTTTTCAAACTTCCAACTTAACTTCTAGAACTACATAGAAGTTACATGTTAGTGGAGAGTTACAATACAGTTTCATGCCCTTTAAATAAAGCATGTATTACATCTTCCCTACAATTTCACTCCACCATGGCTTTCCAATTTGAACAAAAGTCTATTTCTGAAATCAAAGAAAACATAAATAAAGTAACAATTACAGCTAGAGTGATGCGCAAGTGGGAACTAAAACCGAAGAAGCTGGACAGAATTGTTGGCCAACAATCATCGAAAAAAGAGATCATATATGGCGTTGAAATGATCTTACTTGATGCTTCGATACTATCTTTTTGTTTTCTCCTCAAGTATTTATAATAATTATGGTTTTGTCCCCTCCATTTAATATTGATGATGTTGATAGTAATTGTAAATATAGATAGGGATCCATAATTCAAGCATCAATTAAGCAAAAACTACTCAAGTCTTTTAATTCCAGTTTCAAAGAAGGCAATATTTATACAATATCAAAGTTTTCCACATTCTCAAACGTGGAAAAAGAGAAGGCAACCTCTCACAAGTGTAGGATATGGATAGAATTTAGCACGAAAGTTATGGTCATGCATCCAGATCCAAATATACCAATGTGTGTCTACAATTTCAACAGTTTTGGTAATATCAAACACGACAATGTTAAGGGTCATTTAGTTGACTATTTTGTAGTTTTGGATGTGTTTTGAAGGATTTTGGTGCATATGTCCATATTTATGGGTTAATGTAATAGAATGTGTAATTAGGTGGATTAAAGGGTGAAAAGTTATATGGGTTGTAATTGAAATGTTAATAGGGTTAAAGTGTCAACAATCTTTTGGAAGTGAAGACAAATCAAGCCCGAAGTTAAGTGGAAGCCCAGACCAAGTATAACAAAGAAGTGGAGGATTTCTAAAATTCGCTGCCAGCGGATTTTCCAAATTCCGCTGCCAGCGGATTTCCAAAAATCCGCTGCCAGCGGCAGAAATTTATGCATAGGATTCCTTCTTGGATTCTTTTTCGCATAGGATTCTTTCTCTAGTCTTTTGCTCTTCTTCTTTGCTCACCTCTTTTATTTCTTCTTCATTATGATCATTTTTTATGAGGCATTTTATGAGGCTTTATGAGCCATTGTTGAAGATGCTCCATGGATGACTATATAAGGAGGAGAAGTTCACCATCACATTCATCATCCAACACATCAATCATCACTTGCAATTCTCAAAAACGCATACATTTTCTAGTTTATTTTGCAAGTATTTCTTTTGTATGAAGGGCTAAGTTCTTATTCTTGGAACAAGTAGTTGAAGCCTTTCAAGTTAGTGAATTGTAAGACTCATTTCTATTTTATTTTTATATTAGAATATCAAGTTTAATTTGCATTATTTCTTGGTTTGTTAATTCATCTTCTAGCTTGATCACCTAGTTTTTGTTATTGATAAACCATTGCTAGAATAGTTAAGTGAATCTTTTGTTTGTTTAACTATATCCGAGTAGCAAATATAATTCACCAATTCGCATGCTTTTCATCGTTGTTGAGTTATAAGGATTAAACTTGTATGAAACAAAGTGATACCGCTTGAGTAATCATTCTTCATCTTTGCTAAATTCCATCGTTTTAATCTACATATTGATACGATTTAGACGCTTGATTTAAGTTGACAATATCGTAAGAGTTATCTGAGTATGCTTCTCATATCTTATAACTATTAATAAGTGGAATTGGAAGTCGATTAAACTTCATAGCTAAGTATTCTAATATAAGTTGTAAAGTAGACGAGTCAATGATCAATTCGTTAAACTTGATGGTGGATATTACTTGGTCCAAGTATTTTTCTCATATTTGTTACATCGGTTATTCATATTAGTTTATTTAGCTAATTTATTTTATTAGTTTTTTTAGACTTAGAAACAACACTTTAAAATCCCCCCATTTGGTTAATTTTATATAGATTTACACACACTTAAACGGCATAATCACCTTCCTTGTGGGTTCGACCCTTACTTTCACTAACTACTAGTTTGTGTTAGAAGTGGATAAATATTGTAATTTGGAGGCTCACGACAAGTCTAGCCATATACTTTGGTACGTAAATGCATTCATTTTATATAAGAACTTTCTACTTTCATTTCCTCAATTATTATTCTATTGCATATGTCACTGGAAAATTTATTGAATATCATCCAATTCAGACATCAACCAAAGGATTCAATTGGACGACAATAACTCTTGAAAATTCAGAGTTAGTACAAATCGTTTACATACAATGTATAGTAAATTTCACCTTGAATTTAACTTTCTAACACATCTATTAATAACATAGCAGAAAGGAGCAATTGTCATGTTCTATCTTTGGAGAATTCATATCGGATATGATAAGCATTGTTAACGACTTCATAGACAAGCCTAGACCCGTGTTAGTGATGAGACACGTGAAAATAAATATGTGGAGAGGTATTGTTTCCCCTTATGTTTTTAGGGGTATTGTGGACATGACATAGGTCCACCCCGACGCGGCCACGCGCGGGTTTGGGGAGGCGAATGAATCTCCATATGAGAATGGATCGAATTGAAATTTAAATCGAAGTTGGAGTCGCCACCGAACTTCGTGGGAGTTCGGGCCCGTTCGAACCTACTCTACGTCGTAGTGGGCCGTGTACAAAATACGGCCCATTTCCGATGTCAGAGTTTATTGGGTTCGTCCCTTAGCATTTGATACCGATACGGATATCGTGTATTGAATGACTCTCGTTGCCAATGGTTTCGGACATCCGGAAACCGAGGTTCTGAGTAAGAGGTGAGGGTACGTGTTGGGAAGTTCACAAAGAACACCCAACCCCGCCCGCACATTAGCGGCCTCTACTAGGATATCGTTTGATTTTTGAATACGCGCGTTAGTTGAACGATGAAAATGATATGCAAAGATTATTTTCCTAAGCATGTGAATAATTGAATGGGTTGCTAAGTCGTTTAATGCATGAAAATTAACGTCAAAGTTGTATTTTAGCATGCGAGGTTCGTTTTAGTATAATAAAACAATAGATGAAAAGAGTTACTAAGAAGATGAACAAACTTGTTAGTAACGATTGAATAAATCGAATGAAAATATGAATGCGATGAATAATGTAAAAATATGTCGAGATCTGAAATATCGCTAAAAAGATGCTATTTTGTCCAAAAAATGATGTTCGAAGAATAGAAAAAGACGTGTTCCAGCCTGCCGGGCGACTCGCCCGAGTCAGGCGCGACTCGCCCGAGTCAGGCGCGACTCGCCCGAGTCAGGCGCGACTCGCCCGAGTCAGGCGCGACTCGCCCGAGTAGGCGAACCGCTCGGGACGCGCGCGACTCGCGTCCCGGTCTGTTTTTCGAAATTGATTTTTTTGAAAAAGCGATGATTTTATCAAATCGCGTACAAATATTGCACAATTTGTACCCAATTTAATATTCTCGACGTTCGTCGTATTCGGTATTCGATTATGAAATCGATATCGAATATTCGGAAAAGGTGAAAAGGTTTTAATAAATTGTTTTGTAGAAAAAACGATGTTTAAGAAAAATCGAGAAGGCGAAGAAAAGAGGGCCGCGGATCAGGCCTCCGTGCGAGTCGCCTGGGAGTGGCGCGGCTCGCGCGGATTGCTGTCCCGATTCGGTTTTTCGAGAAATTGTTAATTTTGCTAGATCGCGTATAAATATGAATTTATTTATACTCGATCTATGCTCTCGATATTCGTCGTATTCGATGTTCAATTATGAAATTGATATCGAATATTCGGAATGATTTTAGAAAAAGTTTTATAAGGTTGTTTCGAAAAGAATTTGAATGAAAAGAAAAGAATGTTAGTTTTCTCCGCGTTAGAATCGTTGTATTTGTAAAAAAAAAAGTAACGATTTTTAGCATCAACGAGATTAATGTAATTCTTTAAATAGGATATTCGATTAGAGAATCGGTATCATATTTTTAAGAATATTCGTTATATGAAAATAGTTTTAATAATATCGATATTAGAAATAATAAAGATGCGACGAACGACCCATAATAAAAAATCAACCGACGACGACACGACACGAAAAGAAGAAGAAAACGAGAGAAAGGAGAAGGAGAGAAGAGAAGAGAAATCGGGTTTGATTACACCCTCAACCTACATGCTTTTGTTAACTCGGATCGGGGCTCGTCGGAATGTGGCTAAGGCACGGGAGAGTCGGGTTAATGTCGGTGAGTTGGTGGTGGTTTTTGGTTGGACGTGAAGGGTGTCGGGTATAGGGGTCGGTTCCTTCGGTTTTGGATGTAGAATGTCGGGAATTGTATGTGTCGATGTATGAAACGGGTGTGTATAATATTGGGTGGTGTAATTGTGTATGGTTGATCGTGTGTGTTGTGAATAATTGGTGTCTCTATGATCGATGCTAGAGGGTCCTATTTATAGGAGTAGAGGTAGCCTTGCTTGTACGACAAGAAATACCAATCGGGATAGGAAATGTAAGAGATTGAGACGAGGGAGGATTCCGTTACTTGGCAAAGAAGAAAGGGAGTCCCGGTTTGAGCAGAGGAGCTCGGCCGAAACAGGCTACTCGGCCGAGTGTCCTACGCTCGGTCAAATGCTCGATTCGGTTTTCGGATAGAATTCCTACTTGAGATCGAATTCTACCTTTAACAGAATTGTTTAATATTGATGTAGCTGATTTTTTTGTGGAGTTTGAGCTCGAGTCGGTCACGTGAGGTGACACGGCTGACTCATAAGTTTCGGGAAAATATCTTTGACCGGGTTTGACTCGGTCGCTAAAAGACGGTTTTATCCTCGGTGTCGGATTCGACCCAAATTAGTCTTATTTGACTCGAAACGACCCACTGAGCCTGAATTTGAGGTTGGTTTTGTGAAATTTGTACTCCGTAAAAAACCCAAGCCAAATATCCATGATTTCGAGCCCATTTCCGAGTACGTTAAAGCACGTTTGCGTCCGATCATCATCGGGTGTTTGTCGGAAACTGCTATAGACATCTGGCGGTCAAATGTAGGTGTCTACAGAGCCCCCACTCTGACTGAGGCTTGGACAGGGCGAAAGTCAGAGTAGCTACCAGGCCAATCAAAGATTAAGACCTGGCAGACTTCCGATCGGGTCGTTTAAAGTCCATTAGACCTGCGTAAAGGGCCCGCCGGCCATAGACTATTAATGTACCTGAGCTGATGATAACTCCGTGGGGGATTGAACTCGTCGTATAAGACTTAAATGCGTCTATATATGGGCCTATCTTGTTAAATGCCGCTGGGGAGTCACGTGAATTGCACGATCCTGTTTGAGTCATCCTGTACATATTTATGCAAAGTCGCAAAGTTTTGCATGTAACATTTTGTAGGAAAAATGACTCGCGCTGGGAAATAAAAATTTTGAGAAAGGTTTTAAATTTTTGAGTTTGTAGGAGTCTTTGAAAATTAGAGAATTTTTGACTCTGAAAAGGAATAGGAATGCTCGGGATGACTTAGTTAAACCTCAGGATAAAGATTGTATGCTAAATACTCTAGGATTGGGAATCCTAAGGTGAGGAGAAGAACTTGGTTTTATGCTATAAATACTCTCTCCCTGCTTCATAAATTCTCACAATTCCCACAATTCCCTCTCTTCCCTAAAGAAAAAACAAGCCCTGAGAAATTTATTCTTTCTTTTAGAAATCCAATTATGGGAATCGACCGTTTAATTGGAATGCTGCAAGAGTGGTCCAAATACTTCAGAGATGCAGATAAGGTCATCCTAAATCAGAATGGCGTTACCCAATTATTCGTGATCCGTCAGATGCAAGTAGATCGTCACTTCTTGGATGCTTGCCTGTCCTACTGGGACGATACTTATCATGTATTTGGTTTTCCTCGAGGCGAAATCTGTCTTATCCCTGAGGAAATTGCTGCTGTAGGAGGATGAAATTCCATACTTCGCCCTGCTATCCCTTTTTCGGTTCCTGACCCAAGGAGGAAGTTACGGGAATTTTTAGGACTTTCTCACATGGAGGTATCTCGTATGCTGGAAGGAGATACCGTTTCTTTGATCGATCTAGCTGAAAAATTTATGAACCCAGATGACGTCCGAGTCAGGCCGGTCCACAGCCGTAGAGCCTTTACCTTTTGTATGCTCCATGTCTATGCCTTCGAAGGCCATATGGATTTATTAACTTGCATGGGCCATGTTAGACTTTTTACTGTGGCTGACCTGATGGAAACGGAGCACAGCCCGGCTTGGTTGATTACAGGAGAGATTATCCAGGGTTTGGATAATCGCAAAAGGGATCCGTCAGTCCGGTTGACTGGAAGCACCCGTCTTTTACAGGTAGGCCGGTTTTTTTATTTATTTTTTTTCGGTTTTTTCTGATTTTTCCGGCTTTTCCAATTTTTCGGTTTCTGCGGTTTTTTCCCGATTTTCCCGGTTTTTGCGGTTTTCTCGATTTTCGCGTTTTTCACGTTTTTTTTTTGACGTGATTTTGACACTTTTTTCGCGAATTTGATTTTTGCGGGTTTTTCAGCTGTGGCTGTTCGAGAGGCGATCGATCTTGGATCCTCCCCTAGGCGTGAGTCGGTATCAACCCAAACAAGTGATGATGAGGAGACGGACCATTGCCTTTTCTCGCTTCAACACCCAAAAATACTGGGATGAAGTGTTATCCTTCCATGAAGGCCCATTGATCCGCTGGACCGTCCCATGGTGGCCCATTTATGTCCGGACCGGCTTAGAGTCTCGAGATAGGGCTCGATATCAAGTAATCCTATCTTTTAGACAGACAATTCACCTCTTTCCTGATCGCATACTTAGGCAATATGGTCGGGTGCAAAGAATCCCAGAAATCGAGGCATTCGTGAGTGAATCTACTCAGTTGGCGGATGTAATGTGTGACCCATGGATGCAAAGGTGGTATACACGAGCTACTTGGCCCGTTCCTAAAAATCCTCATTCGATCTGGGTATTTGACTCTTATGTGAGATGGACAAGAGCTGACTCAGCTAAAACCCGAGCTGCCTTGAAGACTGACAAGGCCTTCGACCTGTTACGTCGGGAACATGCTAAAGATAATAGAAGCTTCTTTGACAAGGACACTACTCCAGCAGGTCAGAAAGAAAAATCTAGGACTCAGACTGAAGGGTCCAGTACTAAGGGTGCACGGGGGAAAGTGAGCCCCCAGACGGATTTAGAAAGGAGACTAGGGCCAAAGCTGGCAGTCAAGGACCGACTTGGTCCTCGAGACAGACTTCCCGAGCCCGTCAGGGCTCGGCTTGGACCGGTGCAAGCGGCAGAAGACCCAAAATCGAAGAAACGGGTTCGAGCAAAAGAAGTTCCACTTGTGATTAGGGAACGTTCGCCCCCGCCCCGTCGGCCTCGAGCTCCGCGTGACCCGAAAGATAAGGGGAAAGGAAAAATGTACGAGTAGTCTCCTAAATTTATTATTTAAGTACTACTACTATTTTTGTGGTGTGATTTTGTTGTTTGTTGTTTTTTTTTGTGATGTATTTTTTGAAATTCCCGAGTTTATCAGTTTTTCTTACATAATAAAAAGACATATTAGTGAATACTGTTTCCGTCTTTTCGTTATTGCAGTGGTTGTACCCTTTTGAGGGGTTGCCTACGTATCCAAAATTAATGGAATCAAACCGTCCGTAGTTCAGAAGTTTTTTTGCAATTTTTCGAAATACATCAAGATTATTAATTCGAGATGTGCAACGGTAGGATAAGTAATCCGAACTTATTGACTTGCTTAAAATTTTTGAAAAATTTTATAAAAAGAAAAATTTTATAAATTTTTGCAAATGACATTGAGATAGGGCTTATGGGTAGTAACGCTTCAGTTGGTCCAAGTTTGTTGGGTTGACAAACTCGTTTCCGTCCAAGTCCGTAGCATTACTGCTCCTCCCGAAAGAATTTTCTTCACTAAATATGGCCCAGCCCAATTGAGTTTGAATTTTCCTCTTGGGTCAGCTGGTAGTAAAGCTCGAACAGATTTTAGGACTAGATCGCCCTCTTTGATATTCCTGGGCCTAACCCTCTTGTTAAAAGCCCGTTGGATCCTTTTCTGATATATCTGAATATTATTCAGAGCCCGAGATCGCCGTTCGTCTAAGAGGACTAGTGAGTCATATCGGGCTTGGACCCAATCTGCTTCAGGTACCTGACTCTCGAGTAGAATTCTGAGGGATGGTACTTCTAGCTCGACTGGCTGGACTGCTTCCATTCCATATGTCAGATAGTATGGAGTTGCTCCGGTTGCAGTTCGAATTGATGTCCGATATCGCCATAAGGCGAAGGGTATCTTGTCGGGCCAGTCCCGATAATTCTCAGCCATCTTTTTAAGTATGGTGACAATTGTTTTATTGGCTGCCTCTACCGCTCCATTCTTTTGGGGTCGGTAGGGTGAAGATGTATGCCTTTGAATCTTGTATTTTTCCAGCAAAGTGGTCGTTTCAGCTTGAAAATGGGTCCCGTGATCGCTGATGAACTCGTGCGGAATCCCGTATCGACATATAATTTTGTTTTGGATGAACTTAGCCACATGTTTGGCATTCAAGATCCGGTATGACTTGGCTTCGACCCATTTAGTGAAATAGTCGATAGCCACTAGGATGAAGCAGTGACCTCCCGTCCCGGAAGGGTTCACTTTCCCGATTATATCAATTCCCCATGTTAAGAACGACCATGGTGATGTCATTGTATATAATAGGGATGAAGGCATATGTTGTACATTGGCGAAAATCTATCAGTTATGGCAGTGTTTGACATATAACTGACAGTCAGTTTCCGTGTTATTCCAATAGTAGCCGAGTCTTGTGATTTTTCGGGCCAACATGTGGGCATTCATATGCGGACCATTTTCACCATCATGTACCTCAGCCATGACTCTTTCGGCTCGAGTTTTGTCAATGCATAGGAGTAAAGCCCCTTGTGCTGTCTTCTTATATAATTGTCCATCGTCTGTGCGGATGAACTGGGTTGCCCATCTTCGCAGAGCTTTCTTGGCCCGGTTTTCAGTTCCCGGAGGATATTCCCCTGACGTTAAGTAGGTTAGAATAGCCTGATACCAAGGTTCTGGATCATTTATCTCAATATCTTGGATAGCGTGGATGTATGCCGGCTCGGACCGTCTTTCGACGCAAATGGGCATGCTGGTTAGATGTGCTGGGATATTCAGTAAAGATGCTAATTTTGAGAGAGCATCTGCAAACTGGTTTTCTTCCCGAGGCAGATAGATGTACTCTACTTTTTGGAAATGTTTTTCGAGAACCCTTACCCGTGCTTAGTAAGCCATGAGATTTGCGTTCAGAGTCTTCCATTTTTTTAGGGCTTGATTTATAACTAAAGATGAGTCACCGTGGACCCGGAGGTTTGTTACTCCTAAATCAGCGGCGGCCTGTAGCCCATGAATGCATGCTTCATATTCGGCCGCGTTATTAGTCACGTCGAAATCTAGCTTGATGGATAGCGAGGTGTGCTCCCCTTCTGGCGAGATTAGCAAAATCCCGACACCAAACCCTCGAAAGTTGGACGCCCCATCAAAATATAAATCCCATGTTTCGGTGTCAGTATGGAATATATCTTCATCTGGGAAGGCCCAAGTATCGGTGTGTTCTTCCTCGGATACCGGACTATCGGCGAGGAATTCCGCGACTACCCGGCCTTTGATGGCTTTTAAAGGTACGAACTTGAGGTCGAACTCAGCTAGCATTAAAGTCCATCTGGATATACGGCCGTTGAGGATGGGCTTCTCGAATAGATACTCGATTGGATCCATTTTGGATAGCACATGTACCTCGTGACTAAGCATGTAGTGTCGGAGCTTTTTAGTGGCCCATACTAAAGCTAGACACGTTTTCTCGAGCATTGTGTACTTGCATTCATACTCCAAGAACTTCTTACTGATGTAGTAAATAGCCCGTTCTTCGGAATCGACCGTCTGGGCTAGCATAACGCCCATGGCCGTCTCGGTCGTTGTTAGGTATAGCGACAGAGGCAAACCATGCTGAGGTGGCATTAACACCGGTGGAGAGGATAGAATCTCCTTGATCTTATCGAAAGCCATTTGACATTTGTCGTCCCATAGTGTTCGTTCTCCTATCTTCAGTTTCTTGAAAATGGGCTCACATAGCATGGTTAGCTTTGAAATAAACCGGCTGATATATTGGACTTTCCCGAGAAACCCTCTTATCTCCTTTTCGGTTTTAGGCGGTTGCATCTCGGTAATGGCCTTGATCTTTGCTGGGTCAACTTCGATGCCACGTTGGCTGACAATGTGGCCCAGTAGCTTGCCCGATGTTACCCCGAAACTGCATTTTTGAGGGTTTAACCTCATGCTGTACTTGCGTAGTCGGGTGAAGAACTTCCTTAGGGCCGCAATGTGCCCGTTTCGGTCTTTTGATTTGACGATCATGTCGTCCACGTAGACTTCTACTTCCTTATGCATCATGTCATGCAATAAAGTGGTGGCGGTCCGTTGATAAGTGGCACCAGCGTTGATAAGCCCAAATGGCATCACGGTATAGCAGTAAGTCCCCCAAGGTGTGATGAAGGTGGTCTTACTCATGTCTTCTTCCGCCATTTTGATCTGATTGTATCCGGCATACCCGTCCATAAATGATAGAGGGGCATGGTCGGCCGTGTTATCCACCAGTATGTCGATGTGTGGCAACGGAAAATCGTCTTTTGGGCTGGCCTTATTAAGGTCTCGGAAGTCTACACATACTCGGACTTTGCCATCTTTTTTGGGTACTGGTACTATGTTTGCAACCCAGTCTGGATATTCAGACACTTGGATAAAGCCCGCTTTGAATTGTTTATCGACTTCTTCCTTGACTTTGAGAGACCATTCGGGCCTCATTCTTTGAAGTTTCTGTTTTACCGGCTTATACCCGTCCTTGATGGGTATTCGGTGTTTAGCTATCTCCCGGTCTATTCCCGGCATGTCCTTGTAGGACCATGCAAAGACGTCTTTGAATTCCTGGAGGAGATCCGTGAATTGTTGTTAAGCATCTGAGGTTCTAAAGGGGTTCCTACGTTGATGGAATCGGTTTCTTCGATTACCGGATTTCGGGACTCCCTTTGCTCGAGTTGCTCGATTAGATGCGGAGGCAATGGCACCTGTTCGTCGGGTTTCTCAATGTCATTGCAAGTAAGATTTTTAAATAATGTTTTGAAAATAAGACAAGTCGTAAGCAGAACGGTTATCGTTATTATTGATAGTGAATTTTGAAAAT
Source organism: Agrostemma githago (assembly GCA_958450325.1). NCBI lineage: Eukaryota > Viridiplantae > Streptophyta > Magnoliopsida > Caryophyllales > Caryophyllaceae > Agrostemma > Agrostemma githago. The sequence goes on along the minus strand of OY288247.1, from coordinate 69,790,826 downwards.
AGCTCGAAGAGAGCTGCCATCTGATCGTTGGTCAGAGGTGGGATAGGAAGAGCCCTCGGGACAGACTCCGGGGCTCCCGATGGTGTGACTAAATAAGGGAGAGGGGTTACAGACTCGATCCTAGTACTGGACCCTCTAGACTTCGACTCAGACTCTGACTCTGACTTTGACTCGGACTCGGACTCGGATTCGGCGCCATGCATATCTCCTTCACCAGTAGTTAGCTTGTAGACTCGTCCCTGATTGTCGGTCCACTTAGTTGTCTTCCTCCAAGCTCTATTCCTAGTGTTGCCACCAACTTCCGAGATCAGCTTAGTTGGATCGAACCTGCTGCTGCGGAGAATCAAGCTGACTAACTCCTGTTTAGGAGTCGGGACGACCCTGTCTTCCCCGAATAGGAGTCCTAGGATGGGCTCAGTATTGCTTGTGCCCTCCTTTGATTCGGCCTGGATAAGGGCAAAGATATCATCCGGGATGAAATTGCATTCCCGAGCCAGTTTGGTCTCGGGATATGAGATGGTGGGCTGATAGAGGCCCACTTGGACAGCTCCGAACACTGGAGTGACGAACATGACTGCCTCTGTTTCATCCATATGTCCTGGCGTCATAGTGTAATCTAGACCGAGGCGAGATGGCTCGTCGTTCAGGACCTCGATAATCTTCCCAACTGGAAGATAGGGCCTTGATGTAACTCCTGGTAGATAACCCAGATTCTGTAGCATCGTATCGATGCTAGTAGTGAAGTATGGCCGGAAAAGATATTCTTCCTCGATCATTCCCACGAAGTTGAAGCCTCGCGGGTCAGTTGAGCCTGCCGTGTTACAGCTTGACACGGTTATGGGAGTAGCTTCGAGAGTGACGATCCCATCTTGTAAAGGTAGCTTGAATTTCCTGTGAAGGGTGGAAGACACGGCTTTGACCGCGTGAATCCATGGCCTTCCAAGTAGTAGATTGAAAGATGAAGTGACATCGATCACTTGAAATTCTAATTTCTTCTCGATCGGGCCTGTTATGATTGTTAGCTTAACGGCCCCAGCAACTGATTTTGGGCTCCCATCAAAAGCCTGGATAGTTTGTGCAGTCGGAAGGTAGTCGGCCTCGGTAATGCCGAGGGCTTTAGCTGTCCTCAAAGGAAGGACGTTTACTGAGGACCCGTCATCAATCAGGGTCATTGGGAGATATTTATTTCGGCAGATCACCGTGATATATAGGGCCAAGTTATGGGTGGCCCCGAACGGTGGAAGGTCGGACTCGGAGAAAGTGATAAGTGGGCCTTCTCCTTTAGACTTGCCCTTGAGGTGTGGTAAGATAGTGGCTACCATTTCAATGGGGGTAACCGATGAGTCAACCTTGATTTCATCGAGAGCCCTAGTAAGTGCTGCCGGATGCTCTTGAGAACTAACCAAAAGTTGCCATATAGTAATATCAGTTCGGACCCTCTTTAGTTGTCTGACTAAGGTCGTGTCAGCGTTTGGCTCTTCGGGAGTGAGTTCCGTCCTGGAAGGTTCAGTGACGGTTTCCGGAGTGGCGAGACCGACCGTGATGGTATGTGCGCCGGCCAGGGCTCTGGCTTTAGCGTTCCGGATTTCTTCGATGGTGACGGGGACAGCTTCCCCCTTGGCCAGATAAACATCATCTTCATCGTCATTCCATATCCCATTGATTTGGGGAATGAAAGGGGAAATGAGATGAGAGCAGTCGACTACTTCTCCAGTAAAAATGACGTGAGTAGCAAGAGTATTATTTTTGTTACTCGGCTTATCGCTGGGTAGTGGTATCTTCCGACTTTCGATTAGATCTTGAATGAGATGCTTCAACTTCCAGCATTTCTCCGTGTCGTGCCCGTTGCCTTGGTGATAATGGCAATAGGCTTGAATGTTGTAGCTCTTAGATCGCTTTTCCACGGGAACTTCCGGAATTGGGCCTATCGGTTGAATTAGGCCTTTCGAAGACAGCCTTTGTAAGGCATTAGCGTAGGTTGTCCCTATGTCGGTGAATACCCGATTTGGAGTATTCTTTTTGGTCGAGGTGTCCAATGAGTTAACCTCGTCGAAAATGCTTCGGGCCGCCGTTGTGGTTGCGGGCTTGCCAGAGGATGAACTGGCTCCTTGATACCCCTTGGTAGAGGCCTTAGTAAGGTTCTCTAGCCTTAGATCATCTTCGATTCTCGTACCCATTTCGGTCAAAGTGGCGAAGTCGGGTATGATGGCGTATCGGAGATGGACTCGGTAAGCGGGGAGGAGGTTTTTGACAAAGGCCTCCACTAGCACTTTTTCGCTGGGCTTGTCGACCAGCTTAACACTTTCAGTCCTCCACCTTTGAAGGTATTTGGTGAAACCCTCCATAGGCTCTTGGGCCATAACTTCCAGAGTACGCATGGTAGTCTGGATTTCAGCGTTATCCGCGTAGTTTCGCGCGAATTCCATTGCAACATCGTCCTAGGTTTTGTATTTCTTGGGATCTAGCCTGTAGTACCAGGCTCTCGGGTGCTTTTCCAGAGAGGAAGCAAAGAGATGCTTGAACATGGTCGATTTGACCCCCTTCACAGCCATAAAGTCCTTGAAAGCCCGAATATGGAGTATCGGGTCTTCAGTTCCGTCGAACATTGGCAAGCCCGTTAAGTTGAGGTTAGCGGGCAGTTCATCGGTTAAGGGCGAATAGATACGAGCATTTTCTGTGAGGATGGTGTTTCTGGTGGTCGAGTGGACCTATTCTTGCAACTTTTGGACCGCGCCGGCCAATGCGGCCAAAGGTCCGTCATCTTCGATCGAAGCATTGGGGGTTCCTTGTTCCACGACACTTACCCGAGTGACGATGGCAATCTGGTCCTCCCTCATTTGTCGCAATTGATCTTGGATTCTGGTCAACGAAGCTGTCAACTCATCGATGGCTTCTTTCGTCATGGTTCGAGTGAAGGGTGGTCTGTCTGTAAGAACACCGCGTAATCAGCAACTAAACCCGAATCCTAAAAAAAGTACATCCCGAGCAAGGGAAAAGGAAGAAGACTAAGACGATAATGACTCGGAAAAGACACCTAGACGGGTGACTTGTGAAAAGGTGGGCCTTCCTCAGGATCCAACTATGTGGGTTGGGCCCTGTTCGAAGGAAGGTTCACGTGAGACATTCCCAGACTTTAGACTCGATTGTGTAAATGGGCCAACCCTTGTAGGAGTATGTCCTACGTAGGTGAGCCTTGCCTTAGTAAAATAAGGCAGACTGGGATAGGGGGGAAACTCGTGATGTAAGATCGACAGAGTTTCGACGCTAGAGACTTCAACGACTCATGACACGACCCGACACTGCTAAATACGGGAAGTCCTAAGAAGAGGAAGTTTTGAAATATGATTTTTTTGAAAAGCCCGAAAAATTCGGGGAGAACAGGCCCTTTTTCGAGAAAGAAAACGGAAAGGCGGACCGGGCGAAGGTTTTGAAAGTTTCGAAAATAATTTCGGGTTTTAAATTGGGCATAATACCGACTAAAAAAAGGCTATTTTGAGTAAAATCATAAGTCCTAAATTCGGTATATGTCCGGGGTTTTGAAATTGGATATTTTGAAAAGGATGCAAATTTTTGAAAATGACGGTTTTTGAAAAAGATGTGGATCAAGTAGCACGTAGTCATGGAAACAGTATAATGACACCATGTATGCTCTTAAGCTAAGTCTTGGTCAGTCTATAAGGGTCTATACCAGTGTACATAGCCTATTCGAGAATCGGGGCGAACTTCCTAAGTCGAATTGAACTTAGAACATGCCGTAAAACCCATACGAATCTGCTATGCACACCTTTTGACATATCCAATTTGGACTACATCAATGGTATAGTGGGACGTCGGTCACCAGTACCGGCCCAGGAAAAATGGGGTTATGCATGAACCGTAAAACTAAAACGCGTATTGTACTAGTCAAACGATTTCTATTCGAGTCTCACCCTGAGGATGCCGATGGTAAGTCACACATCAGTTAATCCCCAGCGGAGTCGCCAAATTGTGGACATGACATAGGTCCACCCCGACGCGGCCACGCGCGGGTTTGGGGAGGCGAATGAATCTCCATATGAGAATGGATCGAATTGAAATTTAAATCGAAGTTGGAGTCGCCACCGAACTTTGTGGGAGTTCAGGCCCGTTCGAACCCACTCTACGTCGTAGTGGGCCGTGTACAAAATACGGCCCATTTCCGATGTCAGAGTTTATTGGGTTCGTCCCTTAGCATTTGATACTGATACGGATATCGTGTATTGAATGACTCTCGTTGCCAATGGTTTCGGACATCCGGAAACCGAGGTTCTGAGTAAGGGGTGAGGGTACGTGTTGGGAAGTTCACAAAGAACACCCAACCCCGCCCGCACATTAGCGGCCTCTACTAGGATATCGTTTGATTTTTGAATACGCGCGTTAGTTGAACGATGAAAATGATATGCAAAGATTATTTTCCTAAGCATGTGAATAATTGAATGGGTTGCTAAGTCGTTTAATGCATGAAAATTAACGTCAAAGTTGTATTTTAGCATGCGAGTTCGTTTTAGTATAATAAAAAAATAGATGAAAAGAGTTACTAAGAAGATGAACAAACTTGTTAGTAACGATTGAATAAATCGAATGAAAATATGAATGCGATGAATAATGTAAAAATATGTCGAGATCTGAAATATCGCTAAAAAGATGCTATTTTGTCCAAAAAACGATGTTCGAAGAATAGAAAAAGACGCGTTCCAGCCTGCCGGGCGACTTGCCCGAGTCAGGCGCGACTCGCCCGAGTAGGCGACCCGCCCGGGACGCGCGCGACTCGCGTCCCGGTCTGTTTTTCGAAATTGATTTTTTTGAAAAAGCGATGATTTTATTAAATCGCGTACAAATATTGCACAATTTGTACCCAATTTAATATTCTCGACGTTCATCGTATTCGGTATTCGATTATGAAATCGATATCGAATATTCGGAAAAGGTGAAAAGCTTTTAATAAATTGTTTTGTAGAAAAAACGATGTTTAAGAAAAATCGAGAAGGCGAAGAAAAGAGGGCCGTGGATCAGGCCTCCGTGCGAGTCGCCTGGGAGTGGCGCGGCTCGCGCGGATTGCTGTCCCGGTTCGGTTTTTCGAGAAATTGTTAATTTTGCTAGATCGCGTATAAATATGAATTTATTTATACTCGATCTATGCTCTCGATAGTCGTCGTATTCGATGTTCAATTATGAAATTGATATCGAATATTCTGAATGATTTTAGAAAAAGTTTTATAAGGTTGTTTTGAAAAGAATTTGAATGAAAAGAAAAGAATGTTAGTTCTCTCCGCGCTAGAATCGTTGTATTTGTAAAAAAAAGTAACGATTTTTAGCATCAACGAGATTAATGTAATTCTTTTAATACGATATTCGATTAGAGAATCGGTATCATATTTTTAAGAATATTCGTTATATGAAAATATTTTTAGTAATATCGATATTAGAAATAATAAAGATGCGACAAACGACCCGTAATAAAAAATCGACCGACGACGACACGACACGAAAAGAAGAAGAAAACGAGAGAAAGGAGAAGGAGAGAAGAGAAGAGAAATCGGGTTTGATTACACCCTCAACCTACATGCTTTTGTTAACTCGCGGGGCTCGTCGGAATGTGGCTAAGGCACGGGAGCGTCGGTTTAATGTCGGTGAGTTGGTGGTGGTTTTTGGTTGGACGTGAAGGGTGTCGGGTATAGGGGCCGGTTCCTTCGGTTTTGGATGTAGAATGTCGGGAATTGTATGTGTCGATGTATGAAACGGGTGTGTATAATATTGGGTGGTGTAATTCTGTATGGTTGATCGTGTGTGTTGTGAATAATTGGTGTCTCTATGATCGATGCTTGAGGGTCCTATTTATAGGAGTAGAGGTAGCCTTGCTTGTACGACAAGAAATACCAATCGGGATAGGAAATGTAAGAGATTGAGACGAGGGAGGATTCCGTTACTTGGCAAAGAAGAAAGGGAGTCCCGGTTTGAGCAGAGGAGCTCGGCCGAAACAGGCTACTCGGCCGAGTGTCCTACGCTCGGTCAAATGCTCGATTCGGTTTTCGGATAGAATTCCTATTTGAGATCGAATTCTACCTTTAACGGAATTGTTTAATATTGATGTAGCTGATTTTTTGTGGAGTTTGAGCTCGAGTCGGTCACGTGAGGTGACACGGCTGACTCGTAAGTCTCGGGAAAATATCTTTGACCGGGTTTGACTCGGTCGCTAAAAGACGGTTTTACCCTCGGTGTCGGATTTGACCCAAATTAGTCTTATTTGACTCGAAACGACCCACTGGGCCTGAATTTGAGGTTGGTTTTGTGAAATTTGTACTCCGTAAAAAGCCCAACCCAAATATCCATGATTTCGAGCCCATTTTCGAGTACGTTAAAGCACGTTTGCGTCCGATCATCATCGGGTGTTTGTCGGAAACTGCTATAGACACCTGGCGGTCAAATGTAGGTGTCTACAGTTATACACATGAACCATGTTCTAACTTATATTCTTTTTCTAGACGATATAAGTATCGTCACCCGAGATGCATCAAAGATTGAAGTCGACCCAAATATTGAAGAATGAAGTAGAATCATTCAAGATCATGTTAGTATCTCTAAGTGTACTTATATCTACCTCTTTATTTTGCATATTTCTAAAATAACGCTATCAAATACATATTGTCAATAGGTATCAACCCACTACGGAACCCGATAGATGGAAGTCACGTGCCCCTCCAACATATTGCAACAGCCCCTCTTTGTTGACCGGATCAAACAAAATGAAGCTATCCCAAATTAAGAATAGTACAAAGGTAATACAACTTAACTATTTCAAGTGATACTAATTAAATAATTTATGCAATGACAAATACTTTTCTTACTAGGCTGGATGCTTTGTCACGTTGGCAACCTTCTATGAGATGGATACTTCAAATGCATGGTGCTATAATTCATGTAGGGAATGCAGGTCTAAAATATTAAAAAGAGAAGGCATGTGGAAATGCGAGAAGGAACATTGCATGCTTAAGGGCATTGCTATAAATGAGTCTGTTGTGAGGTATATAGATATACTATTTCAAATGACGAATGACAGCAAACTATATATTATAACAAAAAATCATTTTCAGATTCCAAGTAAGGTTTTTTGTCATGGATGATGACTGCGAATTTGCGGAGTTCATGATATGGAACAAGGATATTGAGAAGCTACTCGAAAAATCAGCATCAGATTTACTAAAAGAACGAGAAGTAAGAACTTATACGGATATACATTTACTACAAATAATGGATGCACGTTTGATAACAACTATTTGTTTTCCCTCGGGTTCAAGTCCAAGTGGTCAACCCCCGCCCGAATTCCGAGCACTCATAGATAAGGAATTCCTTTTCAAGGTTCGGATAACACAAAACTACAATATCCAACAGAAGTCAAGGTGCTATACATTTGCAGGAATGTCTAACAAGAAGTCAGAAATAGCAAAATGGAAGGCAACTACAGGAATCATTGAGGTATAAACATATGTTTCAAACCCAAATAAAGCAATCAAAGCTCGCATAACAATTATTAACATTATTAACATCTATTAAATTTTGCAGCCTACTGACAGCAGCACTACAGTGACGGTGGAAAACACTGATCATGAACAAAGGGTATAATTTTTTTATATTGAGGATATACAAGTTAAATTATAATTAAATATCCCATGACTATTGTTTCTCCTGCATTATCAAGGTTGATGATAAATTGGGCAACAATGAAGGGGTTGTAACACTCCAACAAGAGGTGCATGTAATTTGGATTCTACTACACACTCCTATTACTGTATTTACCACTTTCTTTTGGTGGTACTCATTGACTAATTTCTACTTATTACTATAATTTTTCAGACCACTACGGCTCATAGCAATGCACCAAACATGGAGACAAATTCTGAAATGGATGCTACAGCTACACAGGTAGCAACCACCCAAAAGTTAATTAATAGTTCTACCTACTTAAAATATATTCCTAATTATATTTCACTACTAATTTACTATATTATAAATATAATATGGTCCAGGATGGCTTAGATGACTGTTCAGCATCAAGAGCATGTGGAAGACCGACCAAGTCAACGACCAATAAACGTAAACAAAACGCAAACCCAAATACTGATTAAAGATAACTACTTTTTCAGCATGACTAATTATTGATCGTTTAAACAGACGTTTGTTTTTTCTTCTCTCAAGGATTTGTTTAAAGTACTTTCTGTTTTATTTAGTGGGATTTACTTGGTTTCTAGGTTTTAATATGGTTTATCCATTCATGATTACGCACTCGACTAGCCTCTCAGGCAATATTTTCTTCCAACATAAAGTATGAATACTACTCTACAATCTCCACTAACAATTAATGACCGAGGATACACTTCTATTAGATGGAGGAGATACTATAGACTATCCACTTACGCTAAGAGCGTTTTAGTTACTCCACTATGATTTAGTGATAGAGTAAACACTACAATTAGACGAATAGTCTACTTTACTCTACCGACTCATGCTAAGAGCGTCTTCCTCAGAATCAATAATGCTAGCGGAAAGAGAGTCCGCATTCATATCCTCTTAGCTATTTCACGGTTACTGTTCATCATCGAGGTCTTTACCTACGACACTATTACATTACAATAATAATGGGTGTACAGCTTCTTATTTATCAAATCAAACTCACAGACTCACAACCGATACATTTGGTCGTTCCAAAATTTGGCAGCCATGTTTGTATAATTAATCGTTCCAAACAGGACATCCAAACCTGCACATCAGTGGACATAGGTGAGAAATCTGTACAAATAGATGAGAATTATGTGTAACAAATAGATTCACAATATACCATGCATTCAAAAATATATGGTGCATTCTGTTTTAACCTTTCGTACCAACGAATTAGAGTTATAACAATTAAACTTTGCTGTAATCAATTAGAGTGTATCGGTTGCGAGTCTGTAATTTGCAGTAATTTAAATTGTACAAACATGGCTGCAAAATTTAATAACCTGATCAACACTATAATTGTTTAAATTGTACAATATATCCTGATCACGTCCACCATATCTGAGCAAAAATTGTACAATTTGTATAATTGTACAATTTAAACAAGGAGTGACCAGGTTGTTAAATTTATGTACAATTTAATTGTACATACCTGATCACGTCCACCAAATCAGACTCACAGACTCACAACCGATACATTCGGTCGTTCCAAAATTTGGCAACCATGTTTGTATAATTAATCGTTCCAAACAGGACATCCAAGCCTGCACATCAGTGGACATAGGTGAGAAATATGTACAAATAGATGAGAATTATGTGCAACAAGTAGATTCACAATATACCATGCATTCAAAAATATATGGTGCATTCTGTTTTAACCTTTCGTACCAACGAATTAGAGTTATAACAATTAAACTTTGCTGTAATCAGTTAGAGTGTATCGGTTGTGAGTCTGTAATTTGCTGTAATTTAAATTGTACAAACATGGCTGCAAATTTTAATAACCTGATCAATAGCCTGATCAACGCTATAATTGTTTAAATTGTACAATATAACCTGATCACGTTCACCATATCTGAGCAAAAGTTATACAATTTGTATAATTGTACAATTTAAAGACGGAGTGATCATGTTATTAAATTTATGTACAATTTAATTGTACATACCTGATCACGTCCACCAAATCAGACTCACAGACTCACAACCGTTACATTCGGTCGTTCCAAAATTGGGCAGCCATGTTTGTATAATTTATCGTTCCAAACAGGACATCCAAACCTGCACATCGGGGGACTTAGGTGAAAAATATGTACAAATAGATGGAAATTATGTGCAACAAATAGACTCACAATATACCATGCATTCAAAAATATATAGTGCATTCTGTTTTAACCTTTCGTACCAACGAATTAGAGTTATAACAATTAAACTTTGCTGTAATCAATTAGAGTGTATCGGTTGCGAGTCTGTAATTTGATGTAATTTAAATTGTACAAACATGACTGCAAAATTTAGTAACCTGATCAACGCTATAATTGTTCAAAATGTACAATATAACCTGATCATGTCCACCATATCTGAGCAAAAATTGTACAATTTGTATAATTGTACAATTTAAACAAGAATTGATCAGGTTATTAAATTTATGTACAAATTAATTGTACATACCTTATCACGTCCTCCAAATCAGACTCACAACCGATACATTCGGTCCTTCCAAAATTTGGCAACCATGTTTGTATAATTAATTGTTCCAAATAGGACATCCAAACCTGCACATCGGGGGACATAGGTGAAAAATCCCTGTACAAATAGATGAGAATTATGTGCAACAAATAGACTCACAATATACCATGCATTCAAAAATATATCATGCATTCTGTTTTAATCTTTAGTACTAACGAATTAGAGTTATAAGAATGAAACTTTGTTGTAATCAATTAGAGTGTATCGGTTGTGACTCTGTAATTTGTTGTAATTTAAACTGTACAAACATGGCTGCAAAATTTAATAACCTGATCAATAACCTGATCGACGCTATAATTGTTTAAATTGTACACCACGTCCACCATATCTGAGCAAAAATTGTACAATTTGTATAATTGTACAATTTAAATAAGGAGTAATCACCAATGAATTAGAGTTAAAACAATTTAAAAATATCATATGATATACGCTATTTTAATCATTCCACATAACTGAAGCACACATGAACCAAGTAAACAAACTCAATTTAACTGCCATCAAAATAACTGAAGCTCAAAGTAACTACCACCCATTAAGTAGAGTTGCAACTACCAACTCCCTCCATTACTCCTAACTTCATTGTATTTCTCCCTATATAAAGACTCTAATCTTTGTTATGATCAGGAATACCACATTTTGAAATAAGTAATTAGAAGTTGAAGAACCAAATGAGTACCATTTCAATATATTCCTCCCCAAGTCCATTCCGTAGCCTCAATCAATCACTAGATGACACATTCATAGAAGGCAGAATTATTAGGATTTGGCGTGGCGAATCAACTTTTTTTAATACGTGTCGATTAGAATCACTTTCAACGGAGATCTTAATGGTTGATGATAAGGTATATTTCTAAGCACTTATACTCAATTATTTCTAATTTTCAAATAAACTTTCTATTCTATATATTTTATAATTTTAATAATGAGACTTATCTATTTATTCATGATTAAGGGAATTGTTATTCAATGTACTATATTGAAGCCTATTGAGGAATGGTTTGAAGGCCGTTTTATTGAAGGTCACACATGGTCAATTATATGTTGCTTTATCGAGGGTGACCAACAAAAATGGATTGAAAATTCTTATTTTCGATAGCAATAATCGGACTTCTGAGACTACCACTAATGTGGTGTATCATGAGGTTTTCCAGTATTTGTAATTACATTTGTACACTCGCGTATATAGTGACTTTTTGTTTTTTCTTGCTACTTTTACTTTTACATTTTTAATGTATATGTCATTTCCGTCATGACGTATTTAATGCAACCGTGCAATTTTGCACGGGTTACAAACTAGTATGTTTATCAAAGACAAACAATGGACGAGACAGAAGGAGTACAAGTAGTATAGACCCCGTGCCCAGCACGGTACATATAGAGGAGTATTTTTATCAAAGAAAAACAATGGACGAGACGGAAGGAGTACAAGTTTAAATCTTAAATCATTTGCCAAAGATCAATATCCCAATTTACATATAGATACGAGATACATAGTATAAATTTAAATTCTCTTTGATATATTCAATCTATGGGCATTTTGTTTATTGTCTATGACCATATTCAAACTATAGATACAAATTTAATTTTCTTAAATTTATATCCCAACCTTCTAACTTCAAAATTTGCAAATATTAGTACAAATCTAGAATCCCTAGAATCCTAATTTCAAAATTGTTATTAGTAAATGTCTCAATTTTTTAGCTTTCAGCGGCCTATATAATAGATGCGAGAAATATTTGAAGTGAAAGGAAAATGGAAAGATTAAGGGAGTGTATTATAAAAATTTTGCACCCCCAGATTGAAGATTATGGGTCCGCCACTGATTAGAACCATATCTGATCCGAATGACCGCGTTCACACATTACTTCCCTTTGTTTAGTCTGACCAAGTGACCGGTCTATGCGGACCAATTAAGATTTGAAGCTGCTGTCAGTGTCAGTCTTTAACAAATGTAAATTAACCGAAGTAGATTAAACAAGCTTCACAAATCACACAACAAAGATTGTGTTAGATTTCAGAGTGAAGTGTAATTTGTACAGTACTCAATTATCTTCATTCATCTAAGTTCCAAACTCCAGCAAAATGGTCAACTCTAGCTCTCACTGTTCTTATAACTTACTCTCATATACTCCTTGGCCTTTTAGTTCTGCTTTGGTGTACGATTAGTTATCATTATAAGTGAAGAATAGATTATTATTATTATTATTGCTGTTTTTGATCTATCTTTTAACATTGCAGAATTCTTCAGCGGAGTTGTTGCAAGAATTGAGGAGTAGACTAAGTGAGACGTCGAATACGACCTCGAAATGGAGCCTTTACAGTCTATCAGTAAAACTCAGCGATTTGGATTCGGATCATCCTTTCCATCCTTGCATCGTCTCCATTGGAATGGCCCACTACGAAGACCCAACGGTCATCCATATGCAACCTCACAAATGGGTGTACATGAATGCCCTGCTCAGTAGGGCCCACCTCACGCTCGAATCTTGTGCTGCTGCCATTTCCGAACTTGAGGACGAAGCGAGGCGTTACTTTGGAGCAGCTGCCGCAAGATTCGACAGCCCCTCGTTCTTGACCGCTCTTATTCTGGATGCTTGCTTCATCCTAGAGCTACTGATTCGCTACATCTCTCTGTGCGAACTTAATCTAGCCCAAGAAAACCCTCTCTTCAAACCCCTGGACGATCTGGATCTAGAGGAGGATCCTGTATTGAGGTTCAGCTGGATAATGTCTGCTGTTCGCAGGGACCTGGCCCTCCTGGAAAACCAGATCCCATTCACAGTCCTTCAGAAATTATTCGATGCGCTCACAGGCCGCGACACCAGGCTCCCCCACGACTTCCTGGTCCAAATGATTACATCCTTCTTTCAGCCGTCTCACCTCGACAAGCCGCTTGTACCGGTCATTGAACGCGGCCTCCACCGTGCCCACCTCCTCAACCTCCTCCTTAATCTATATCGCCCTGTGGCAGACGTTGACATGGCGGCCCCGCTCAGAAGGCCCGCCGCGTATGGCAGAAGAACCCTCCTCTTGAGTGCCACCTCGCTCGCCCAAGTGGGTGTCAGATTCAAAAATGTTAACTCATCAAGCTTACTTGACATCAGATTCAAGGACGGTGACTTTGAAATCCCAACATTACACATCTCGAAATGGAGCGACTCATTTTTCCGTAATATCATCGCATTTGAGCGATGCTGCCCAGATCGGAAGCCATACATGGCATCCTACTTGGAGCTGATGAGCCGGCTAATTGCAGGCCCAGAAGATGTGCAGCTGTTAGAGAGGAGACGGATTCTAATCAATGACCTGGGAAGCGATGACGACGTTATAGTCATGCTTAACCGAATTGGCAGGCAATTTGATCAGCCAGACTACTTCTACTACCAGGAATTGTGTGATTTGGTGGATTCTTCCTACAACACGATGTGGAATTTGTACAGAAGTCAGTTGCAGTACCAGTATTTTAGAAGTCCTTGGGCTATTATATCAATGCTAGCAGCCATGATTCTAATCATGTGCACCTTGATACAGACGTTCTTCACGGTACGGTATTATTATCGGACCAGTCCCAGAAGGTGATCTCTTTCTTAGAGGAGGAAGATATCAAGATTAAAGTTCTACGGAGTATGTTTTTTTTCAAACCCATGGTTTATGTACTACTGTTTGGAAATGCCTTTAATCTCATTATCATGATTTCAAATTGCAGAAATCAAAATGTTAAAATTCAACTTAAATCTAATTTCATAGAGTAGACCCATTTGGAGATCGCCGAGAATTCAAATTCAAATTTAAATGTCCTGACATGGTGTTTTGCAAGTTCGCAACCCCATAAAATTATACTCAATACTTTCATTCTTTTCATTTTATTTTTTATGTTTCCTTTTTAGCCACTTTTCATAAAAGAGAACAAATTGAGTGCGTTATAAATACTTGTATTCTGTATTTATATGCTAGTACTACCTTAATATCCGTGCAAAGTTGCACAGATTGTAAATAAAAAAATTGCATAAATAATCTTATACTCCCTCCGAGTTTTTATTATTGTCACACTTTCCTTTTTCGACTGAGTTTGATTTTTGTCTCACTTCCCATTTTAGGCCATCAATATGTGGTTCACAATTACTCTCCCATTTTTCTCTCTTCCTCCTTTTTTTTTCAACCACTCATTTCCCCTTCCTTATTTTTCACCCAAAAACCTTATGAGACAATAATAGAAACTCGGAGGGAGTATGATTGTTCAATCTCTAATAACCTAAACAATTTACAATGTTAAAAAATTATAAACTTAAAATCAACTTAAAGTATATACACATGAACATGAAATGTACTCTCTCCATTCAAATCCAAAGTGAGCATTTATTTTTGAATATTATACACAACTAAAGAGAATCTCGACAATCTATAAGAGAGAAAATATAGTAATGTGAGATCTTGCTTTTTTTATTATCTTTATGAGTAGATTAAGAATATCAAAGTTTTATAAATTTTTATAATGTAAAATGAAAAATATTGATGGTGCAAAACGCGTGTCGATACACTTTGGATTTGAATAGAGGAAGTAAGATACTGTACATGTTTAGACATGTATTCAATATCATGTTCATACATGTATCTCGTAAAACACAATCATTTACTAAGTAAATCCATTTTAAATTATACGGAGTATTTTTTATAAGTTAAACTTTACTCCTAGAACAATATAATTTGATAATAGTATCACATATCTATATCTATACATATTGAAAAGAAAATTTTGCCAAAAAATACCCTTTATGAATAGTAACTTCCTTATGAATAGTGTTTTCCTGTTTTTTTCCTTTTCCCTTTTCTCATTTTGCTTATTTCCTCCACCTCTATTCAATTTCCCGCACAAACAATTTTCAAATCTCAAATTCTCATATTCAATCAATCATAGTTACGTAATTATCTGAATTTAACAACTACGGAGTAGTAATTAAAATCATATCCAATAAATTATCTATGTGATGTGATATCATATGCTCCATATTTTTAATTTTATTTGTCAAATATATAGTCGAAACTTTAAAAAGTTGGCATTGCATTTCTCAAAGGTGTCTCTTGACTGGGTTAAGTCGTATCCCTAATCAAAGATACTCTAAGGTCCATTAACTAAGGTAGATAGTGAAGTGGAGGTCGAACCACAAGGAGACGGGACTCAAATGTTTGTTCTAAGGTCTAGACTTAAGACTACGGAACATTGTTTTTCTGGTTGTTTTAGTAGGCTGACAACTAATTACTAAAAGGTAATAACAATAAGAAAGAAGTCTAGAAGTCTAGGGTCTCAGGTTCACAATGAATATTACTCGTGTCAGGGAGTCAACTAACACGTCAATAATCAAACTACCTAAGGTGCAGGTCCGATCGATACTTCTACAAATCTTAGAACTAAACTTAACCTGCAGTCGCTAGAATTAAGCTAGTCTACCCAAAATATCGTGACCTAATTAGTCCTTAACCCAGTCGACGAAAAGTTCTAATTGTGATACTAATTAATTAATCCTGACCAATAATCAATAAATCAATCAGAATTACAGTTCATACAATTAGAAACATGTCAACTGACTATAACCCAAATAATACGCATCGATCCCTTCAACCCTAGATAAAATTTAGCTACTCATATTGATTATAATCGAACTAACAAAAGACGAATTGTAATTAAACATGACGAAGATGAATCGAATTTGACTACGGAATTTAATAATAATCCTATGCTAGAAAACGATGAACGATATAAATTACATAATAACAATTACTACGAAAACGAAGAATAAATTAAGACAAGAATTAAAGTAGAAAACTGAAATTGAGATTAAAATTAAGAGTATCGATACCTAGAATTCAAGATCTGAAAAGGAAGAATGGGGTTCAATGTATCTTGCGAAGAAAAACTAAAGTAACGTAATACTTCCAAACCAAGTAAATGCCAAAATAAAAAGTGAAGTGAGATGTGTAAAAAAGTCCTGACAATGAAGTCAGGAAACTGATTTAAAGAAAATCAGTTTGAGTTCGAAACAGGTCCATATTCTAAGTGAATTAAGAATTGACGCGCGGCCCGGGTTTGATGCACTCGATCGAGTGCATGTAGTGGTACTCGATCAAGTGAGTCCGTAATTTCTTTAACTCTTGTTCGTTTTGGGCTAAAATGAGGAATTGAGCAAGAAGGAAGAATTCGCCTAATATTCCAATGCAGTCCAGTTGGGTGCGATCATGAGGCACTCGACCGAGTGCTATAGCACTTTCGATCGAGTGAGCCTGCTGGAACTCGCAGCTGAGTTTTTCTTTACTTCTCGGCTTTTCATTTTCTTCCTCGACTTCTGTTCTCGTCTCGGCTATCTGGGTTATTACCCCTAAATATGCTCGAAATTGTACCTAACCTGCAAAATAGGACGAGAATCGTCAGTATCGACTTTCTAATAAAAATCGACACTAAACATATAATTTAGGAAGAAGAAAAGCTAAAAAAAAGGTATCGGGGGACAATAAAATACGATATAAAATGTATTGATCATCTCTAAGTAGGAACGTCTACACAACCCAATTAATAGACGAGTTGGTCTTGGCTAGATGTTAATCAGTCCATTCGATTCCGAGATTGAACAATTCATTTGCACAAAAATTGGACATGGATTTAGCAAAAGGTGCGTGAAAATTTATTTCTATAAAAATTAAAAACTTGTCAACAACATTTAGTCAATTGAAACAAATTTTTACCTGATATGGATCGAAACAATATCTACACATAAATTACCACACGCGCGCGGACAAATGACTAGTTATTTCAAAGAACCGTGACTAAAAAAATTGACCTCTAATTCGAACCTTATGAAAAACTGAAGTATAACATTTAAAATCAGCAAATAATAACAATTTGTAATACCTTATTTATGATACCCTATAATGTTAATGTAAGATAGAATTAAGTGTGACACATGAAGATCGAAATGGAAAAAATATAGTGTTTATATATTATACCTTTTCGTATTTAATACAGATATATGAATTATTGTGTCATTTTTTGTTCTTTATGTATTAATTAGTTGTTATAGCATTTTCTAAGGATTTAATTATATGTCTTTATTCTATTTGTTATAGTGCATTTATTATGAAGAAAATGTTGACCAAAAGAGATACAGTATCAAGATTATCACGACAATTTTTGTGGTAAAAATTAGGAAGATAATAATTTTATCGGTTTTTCTAACATGTGCCCACTGGGCACATGTTAATCACCTAATCAAGGCAACATTAACCATGATATTTCATGAGAAGTTGAAATATTAAACTTTAGTTACCATACTTATATGATATCCATTTTAATCTTACCTTAATTAACTAATTAACGTGTACCCAATGGGCACACGTTAGAAAAACCGTAATTTTATAAACAATTTTCCATCAATATAAGTTAATTATAGTCGTTAAATCCTAGTATTATTGTAGTCTTGTAGGAAACTTTTCAATTGTTTTTTAACCCATTTAAATTAATTATATTACCAAAAAATTATTTTAAACCCATGATTTTGGCATTTTAAGGTGTATATATATATAGAGAGAGAGAGAAGGGATCATATAAGTCCCTTAACTTCTTATAAGTTCATAAATTTCATTTTCATCTTTTAGATCAAAATGGAGTGGATGGCTGAGATTGTTTTTATAACCCAATTTTCTATACTGATTTCACGTATACCCACATATCTTTGTCCCCCTAATCAATTTCATTCATTCATTCAACCGACTTCCCCTGTCATCCAACCATACTCTCTCTCCATATCTTCCAAATTCTCATTCTATTCCCACCATACTTCATTTTACTCCCACCAAATTCTCAATAGTCATTCATTATTTTTTCCAAAACTGATGATCGAAAAAAAAAAAAATCCAACTGCTCCAAATTCTCAGCTACTGTCATCCTCTTTTTGCTCCATCGCCATCGTCATCCAACTGCACCAAAGTTTCGCTCTTTTCTCAGGTAAATCTTTTGCTCTTTACCGTTAATTTCTTATGATTTTTTCTTCTTATATTTAGTATAATCTGGGGATTCGTTGTTTAATTTCACGTTTTTTGGGGGTTTTCATCGAAATTAGAGTTTTTTTTTTCAATATGGGGGTTTCAACGTTTATTGTTCTTAATCAATTTCTGGTGGTAATATTGTTCCTAATCAATTTTTATGGTGTTTAATCAAATTTCTATGGTGTTTACTGATTTTTTTCTAGGTTTTTGTTTCATTGGGTTTATGTTTACTGATTTTTTCGGGGTTTTTGTTTCATTGCATCTTTATTTTCATCTTTTTCATTTGTTTTCACTATTATATGCTAATTGATATTTTTTTCATTATGTTTTTGATTTTCAACTAGTTCTTTGACCCGTGAATTATCACGGGGCTTTGTAAGTAAAGGTTTTTTTTTCTTTACTAAGATGAATTTCGGCTAAATTTCAATAATGTAAGAGAACATGACAATCTTGTTGATATATAAGTAACTTCCGTATAACTTAAGTAAAAGGTAAGATAAACTGACACTAATTTTGGAAACGAATATTGAAATTGTCAAGCTTTAGAAGAACGTTGTAGATCTAACAAAAGTATTTAAAAAACAGAAAACCTTGTGTGGGAAGAACATAATCCAAATCAACACATTATTAAGGAAGATGTAATCGTTGTTGTAGAGGCAATCTTTGTTGCCATCGTATGTAGCAGTTGCTATTTGTCTCTTATGCTCTCTTGTGCTTCTTGTCTGACTTGCGTCCCGAAAAACTGCTTTCCATGTTTGCACCATGTATTCTGCAAAGTTGTTACGACGTTATGTTCCATCAAATTTTGGATTCTTTAGTGAATGTAATAAAATGTACGCACTTTTCTTCTTGTTTTCTCTTCTCTTTCTTGTCCGGTGTTTTAAGTGAAATTCTTCCTTCGCAAGTGCTATCCGGCTGCCCCTCTTCTATCTGAGTTAATGTTAGTTTTTTTTTTTGTTTTGTGTGTGTGTGTGTTTTATTAGATAAGTGAAGTGTCATCCGTTTACCTTCCTTTTCTCGTGGTTGTCCACGTTTAAATCCCCATTGTCATCAGTTTTAGTCATTATCTTTTGTCCTTTGAGCTCTCGTTCGTCCCCATACTTGTTCATCCCGACCTTTACTTTGAATGTGTATTCGTTGCCGATACATTGTTGCAGAATGTCAAACACCTTACCTCTTCCGTCTTCCTGCGTCAGTAGGTACCGACTTAGTAGACAACTTTGAAAGTGTTTTCTGGGTGGCTATAAAGGTAATGATTTGTGTTAACCTTTTCATATATATCAAGCAACTTATTAATTGGTTTGCCAATGACCTTTTCTGCCTCTTTATCGAAAAGTACTAATTTGGCGGTCGTGTCTCCCTCGGTTATGGTCGTCATTAGCCTATACCTGCGTCAGTGGAAATAGTATTTAGTCTTGGTATGTGGTACATGTAAACATTGTACGCGGGTTGTGTAACGTAACTGTAATTAGCGGGACGGAGGAGAACAAAACCAAAGGTACTGATTTATAGTTCGTAAGCCGTCAGTGAATCAATGCCAGTAATCTGGTATAATCTTAACACAGTAAAGTAATGTTACCTTTGTGTAGGGTATTCAATCAACTTGTTGCAGTAGAAGCATGTTTTGTCCTATTGGAGACCAGTTTTGCATGTTGTGCAAGACATGTACCTCCAATCGACATCAGTTCTTATTTCCATTATCCTCCCTCGACAAAGGAACATGGCCTTCTGATGTTCGTGGTTTTGTCAAACATGTATCTTGAAAATGTTTAATTCATACACTTACTATAGTAGGGCGAATGGATTTTTTTGTTTACCTCATTTGGGAGGTCCATTTCTTGTAACTCCTTAATGGTTTTGAACGGTGGTTCTTCTGTGGTTGCTTCGATGTGGGTGATAAAATTAAGTGCAGCTTGTTCGCCTGCCCTGTTTTGTAAATGCAAATCTCAGTTGCAATTTCCTTGAGGTTTACCGAAAAGAGAATAAAACCTATGTGTGCATGCAAAATGATATAGGATGTGTGAGGATGTATGTGTAACCTAAGTGGAGGTGGTGCCAAGGTTATAGGTTGTCGGGCAGGGGCGTGTAAATTCTATTTTGACGACCGTATTGCATCTTTACTAACCTTTCTGCGAGTTGTTTTGCTTCTGGTATATCTATGTTGGTGTATATTTTCGTTCCGTACGTTGATTGTAAATTATCGTCCCCTGTATGTTTGCATTATGTCAGTGGTAAGTATGTTCTCACAGATTCTTTCCTGCAAGTTTCGACAATTAGTTAATTTTTCAATTAAGAACCTAACTTGCATTCTAGTGTAGCGTTCTTGCCTCTCATCTTCGATGTATATGTGGCGCACTTGGACATAGCCAGCCCTTGTCATGACTTGTCTCTTGTTCTCAATGATTGTTAGGAAACCAATAACATCTGCAAGATTTGATGAAGGCAGCTACGTGTTATATGTTTTCATGTACTATATGCTCTAGGTTTTTTACTGCCATATACCTATTAAGTAGTCCGTTTGGTTGGATCGTTCATGAAGGCTGCTGAGAGGATAAAACTCAAACTTGTATTGGGGGATTGGCAGGCTTTGGTCGTCTTCCACTATTGAGGTAAATGCAGTGCACCTAATTATGTTTGTTGTTGTTCTAACAGGTCTATATGACCTGTTGTTCTTGTCTACGTCAAAATGTTGTAGTTTATAAATCTTCCCCACTTCGAGTATTCCTTTGTAAGAGTTGACCAGTCTTTTAGGTATTGTTGTGTGGATTTGGTTTCTCTATGAATCACAAATGTAAGCATTGTTAATGTGAACGGTTAAACTTACATGTTTTGTACCCTAATAGTTTGTGCATATATTATACCTCTCGATCTAAAAGAACCAGGTCAAGTGAAACCGGTTGATCGCTTTCATTTGTCGTTATCTCCCAAATTCTTGTTGCTCGCGCAGTTAACTGGTACCGTGACTTTGAAGGTGTCAATATTGCAATGGTTGCTATTTGAGGGGCCATTTTGGTTAGCTGTATATATTGCTCGTGTTGTGTGGTTTATAGATGCAGGTCGATACTTATAGGTTGATGTTCAGAGAAGTTTATTTTGCGGTCATTCCAAAAGATTTTCAGTTTAGATTAGCATTTGCATTGCATTTAATGTGGCTAAAATATTTATTTTCTCCTCCAATTCTGTTAATTATTATTATGAATTATGATGAATTAGATTAGGTTTGTGTTCAATTTTTTCATTTATTTGGACTCTTTTATTGTTTTTTCAGTTACATTTTTGTTGTAACAGTCAACACTAATAACTCTTGAAGCTATCAATTATAACTTGCAGTCTTTTGGTGTATTACTGCGTGTAGCTTGCTGAATTTTTTTGGGTAAATATATAACCCACATGTAAAGTATTTTCAGTTTAGATTAGCATTGCATTTAATGTGGGTGAAATCTTTATTTTCTCCTCCAATTCTGTTAATTATTATTATGATGATGATGAAGTGGATTAGGTTTGTGGTCAATTTTTTCATTTATTTGGACTCTTTTATTGTGTTTTCAGTTACATTTTTTTTGTTGTAACAGTCAACACTAATAACTCTTGAAGCTATCAATTATAATTTGCATTCTTTTGGTGTACTACTGCGTGTAAGTTGATGAATTTTTTTTCGGTAAATAAATCACATGTATTAGCCTATCATGCATTGTGAAATTGTACGACCAAGTTAACCATAGGGTGAAAATATTAAAATTAATTAAATAAATAAATAAATTAAGTAGATTAAACCCAAACTAATTAGATTGAACTAAATTTCATAAGTTCATTTTGCGTTCGTTCGAAAAGGTTTTCAGTTTAGATTACCATTTGTATTGCATTTAATGTGGCTAAAATATTTATTTTGTCCCTCAATTCCTTAATTATTATTATTATGAAGTTGATTAGGTTTGTGTTCATTTTTTTCATTTATTTGGACTTTTATTGTGTTTTCAGTTACATTTTTGTTGTAACAGTGAACACCAATAATTCTTCAAGCTATCAATAATATTTTGCAGTCTTTTGGTGTACTACTGCGTGTAACTTGACGACCTTTGCTCTGTGGATAAACCACATGTAGTAGCAAAGCCTATCAGGTATTGTGAAATTATAGGACCAAGTTCACCTTAGTGTGAAAATATTAAATTAATTAAATAAATAAATTAATTAAGTAGATTAAAGCAAAACTAAATTAGATTAAACTAAATTTCATCTTGTAAAGAAGTGCGTATATTTTTTTTTAACCTGGCCCATCTTGTTTGGCCGAACGTTGTTATGTTTATTGGCAAATATAGATAGTCTACCACTTAAGTACATGATTGTTCACCTTCTGTTACATAGGGTGCCTTTTGTTTGTAATAAAATTCAAAGGAATTTTTTCTTTGCAATTATTGCATTAGTGTTTAAGTACCACTTCTCATATTCCCTACATATTTAAAGGGTGTGGCTCTTCATGAGATAATTAATTTGTTTCTCTTGTAAATCCAAATTCTTTTGTAGTCTCCTAACTCACTGAAAATGGTTCACTCCTATGGTATTGGCGACCTTGTTGAGGTTTCTGTAGACACCCACATTTTGACCGCCAGGTGTCTATAGTAGTTTCCGACAAACACCCGATGATGATCGGACGCTAACATGCTCTAACGTACTCGGAAATGGGCTCGAAGTGATGGACATTTGGCCTAGACATTTTAAGGAGTACAAATTTCACAAAACCAACCTCAAATTCAGGCCCAGTGGGTCGTTTCGAGTCAAATAACACTAATTTGGGTCGAATCCGTCACCAGGGGTAAAACCGTCTTTTAGCGACCGAGTCAAAACCCGGTCAAAGATATTTCCCGAAACTCGTAGGCTGACCGTGACATACCACACGTCCTATTCGGACTCCAACTCTACAAAATCAGCCATACAAAAAATAATAAACAATTCCGTTTAAGGTAGAATTCGATCCCGAGTAGGAATCCTATCCGAGAACCGACTCAAACACTAAACCAAGTTGAAACACTCGGCCAAGTAGTAGGAGTCAGCCGGTTTTTTTCCTCTTTTCTTCCCTCACAAGAAAACGGAATCCTCGTTCCTCTCAGCTTCTTACTCAAGCGGTAATTCTAGCTCAAACGGGAATCCTATTAAAAAATCAACTCGAGCATCCGACCGAGTGTAAAACACTCGGCCGAAACATCCCAAAAACAGTGGCAAACCAGCCGAGATCCTCTTTCTTCCTCCACAAGAAAGCGGAATTCTTATTTCCCTCAAATTCCCTCGTTTCCTATCCTAAGCGGTAGTCAAACTCTCCTAAGTCAAGGTCGGGAATTTCCTATAAATAGCCCCTTGCATCCATCAATTATCAACATCAATTTTTACCGAAAAATAATACAATTCACACACACACACGATATTTTCAGCAATAATTTTCTGTCATCCCGACACACATCGAGAAACCGATAATACATCCAAAACCCGAAGGAAACCGGTCCCGATATCCAACACCCTTCACCCGTCAAAACCGTACCACCCTAACCCAACCGACGTTGCCTCGACACTCCCGTGCCTAGCCACATTCCGACGAGTCCCGATCCGAGTCAACAAGAGCATGTAGGTTGAGGGTGTAATCAAACCCGATTTCTTCCCTTCTCTCCCTTTCTTCTCTTCGTCCGTTTTATGTTATGGGTCTAGAGTCGACTTTTTTTATCTAATATCGTTATTAACGAAAAACTATTTTTCATAACGTATATTCTGAAAAATATGATATCGATTCTTCCATAATCGAATATTATATTGAAAGGAATTATATTAAGGTTTCGACGATACTAAGAATCGTTACATCTTTTCTTCGTTAAAAATTCTTTTCTTTTCTCGTTCAAAACAAACTTTTTTACAAAACCTTTTTTTTACTCATTCTAAATATCCAATATCGATTTCATAATCGAATATTGGATATGACGAATATCGAAAATATAAGTTGAATACAAATTAATTCATGTTTTGTACGCGACTTATTAAAAATAACAATTTTCGAACAAAATCCCAAAAAACCGGACGGCACACCGTCCGGATCTTCTTCCTCTTTTTTTTACGTTTTCGTTCGTTTATTATTTATTTTTCGATCGATTTCTAAAAATTTACACCTTTTCTAAAAATTATTCTAAATATTCGATATTGACTTCGTAGTCAACTATCGAATATAACGAATATCGAAATATTAAGTCGAGTGCGAATCATACAATATTCATGCGCGATTTAATACAAACTTCGAGTTTTTCAAAAACCGGACCCGAAACAGGCCACCACGCGACCCGCCGGCGTCCCGGGCGAGTCGCGCGGTCGGCAGTTTGCCGCGGCCCCTTTTCCGTATTTTTTACTATTTTTGGAACTTCGTTTTTTATACAAAACAACGTTCTTTTCAACAATATTTTTCAGATTTCGATTAATTTATTTTCTCGATTTCACATATTTATCTTTGCTATTATTATTTACAAATCGATACTAACTCGTTTGTTTGTTTTGTAGCAAATTCATCATTTTATTTCATTTGTTTTATTATACTAAAACGAATCTCACATGCTAAATACAACTTTGACGTTAATCAATTTTCATGCATTAAATTGACTTAGCAACCCATTCAATTCCTCACATGTTTAGAAAACAATGTTTGCATAATCATTCATCGTATTACTAACGCGCGCATTAAAACGTCATTCGATATCCTAGTAGAGGCCGCTAATGTGCGGGCGGGGTTGGGTGTTCTTAGTGAACTTCCCAACACGTACCCTCACCCCTTACTCAGAACCGTGGTTTCCGGATGTCCGAAACCATTGGCAACGAGAGTCATTCAATATACGATTAACCGCTTCAGTCGGCATCTATATCGATATGCAAAAGGGACGAGCCCAATAAACTCTGACATCGGAAATGGGCCGTATTTTGTACACGGCCCGCTACGACATAGAGTGGGCTCGAACGGTTCCGAATAACCATAAAATTCGGTGGCGACTCCGACTTCGATTTAAATTTCCATTTGACCATCTCATGGAGATTCATTCGCCTCCCCAAACCCGCGCGTGGCCGCGTCGGGGTGGACCTATGTCATGTCCACAGTTTCATTTCCCGATTTGGATTTTTTTTCGTTTATTTTGTCGCGTGTTTAGTATTTGAGGTTCAAGATGGGGTTTTTTATGTTGAGTTTGAACATTGGCTGACTCCTTCTAGGCTACGTCACCATAGAGAAGTTGTTACCGTTGAGCAGCTGCGTCCATGCCCCCCACATATTCAAAGTTCTGGCTTTGATGTTGGTGATTTAGGTGAGGTTTTCTTTGATGGCGGATGGTGGCTAGGAAGAGTCTTGCAAGTTCATCCTTCAAATAGTTACCATGTAGTGCTTCTTGAGACCTTTGGTGAAATTGTTTCAACTAAACTTAGCAACATGAGGTTACATCAAGTGCGGGAGGCCGGAAGATGGGTTATCGTTATTGATTAAGCTTACTTCTAGATTAAGCTTTGTTAAATCTTGTTTTCTTAAACCGTCATGTGTATGCTTTAGCATGAATAATAAAACTTAAGAGTTTATGACATTGGATTTTTGTCTCCGAAGATCGGTGACTATATTTTCAGTTGACCAAGTTTAAAATTTTCAGTTACTCGATTTGGTGTTTTTATTTGAATTTTCGAAGACTAACCAATTATTTGTTGGTAGAAATCTAAAGGGTTCCATCTAATTGAGGGGTATGGGTACGGTTACATTGACTTTAAGCGGAACGTGGACAGATTATGTCTTTGATTTGTCTTGGTCTACATTTTAAGGGGAAACGAATAGGTTCACATTCATGTAAAGATGTCGATACTTAAAGGCAATATATATAACTTACAATTCTAGGTGTCACTCGATCATCTCCTTCGCCTCCAATATGTTGATGTCGCTTTGTAGAGAACAAAATATGATTTAAAAGGTGGGAACCTGTTCATTGGCCGTCGGAGTGAGTCCTCCAACATAAATCCGCCGAGCATATCTAGGAGCCTGCAAAGTTATTTTCATATCAAGAGCATCAGTGATCTATTGGATGAAGCAAGTAACCAAAAATGTTTCAAACTTCGAAGTTTATATCTTTGTAGGTCACCTGCTGAATCATTGCTTATACAGGCATGATCGGAAGACCTGGGAGCTGGAATCACAAAATAGATTTGAAAAAACAGTGAATAAAAAAATTAACATGGGAAAAAAATACAGAGTTACATAGCTGCCCGGTAGCTAAGGGAAACATATTCGGAAACATAGCAGGAACTGCAGGAGCGATCCCTGGCATCTGGCATTTTATTGTAAAAGTTCTTTGTTGCTGTAGCATTGTGGTCCTTTTTCTGTTGTCGTCGTTGTCGTCTTTGTGGGCGTTGAGAGTTACACTGCTGCTTTTATATGTTTTCTAATGAACCAAATGTCTCAAGTAGCTTATCCTTTTAGGAATTTCGTGGAACCGCTTCTCTGTATTTCGTTCACAGAGAACACATAGTCCTGTTTAGCAGAATTACTGTGGTGCCATGACCTCGTGTGCTAATACATCGCAAATTAATTGGCATAAAGACAGACAAAAGTGATAAATACCTGATTAGTGAAGTATGAGACGGTATATATGAAAAGTATGCAACGATTGACACCACTTGAGCTTGGAAGCCAACTTGAATATCTGTACTGTACATATGAAAATGAAGTGTTTCTGAGCATAATCAGAAGACCATGTATTTGAAGCTAAATATGCAGCATTTATGCACACTGTTTACACAGATGAAAACGATAACTTGTGTCACAATAACTTTATTATGATTCATGGAATTGATGTTGTAGTAGGATTACGAAGGCAAAACAACGAAAATTAAGATGCTTTCTAAAAAAGTCCAAACTTGTCATAAGTCTTCAAAAATTTCTTTGTAAACGACATTTTTAGTTAGTCTATTTTGGTTATCATCTTTGTCATCGGTAGGTATGCTTATCTTCAATCCTTTGCGACTGGTTACCCTTGCAATAGCAACATATAATTGTCCGTGGCTAAAAACCGGCTCCGGTAGGTAGACTCCCACCTTGTCAAAAGTTTGTCCTTGACTCTTATTTATAGTCATTGCAAAACATACCTTTATGGGGAATTGACGTCTCTTCATCGTAAAGGGCCATTCTGTCTCTGTTGGAGTCATTTCAATCCTTGGTATAGAAACAATGGCACCAACATTGGTTCTTGTGATGATCTTTGCCTCTATTATACGTGTTTGTATTTTAGTCACTGTTAGCCTGGTACCGTTGCACAGTCCGGCTGACTGATTAATGTTCCTCAACAACAATATTGGACAACCAATCTTCAGGTGTAGTTCATGGTTTGGTAACCCTTGAAACTTGAGTGAGTTCAGAAATTCGGTTGGATATAAGCTTTCCATGTTGGCTGCAGTCCTTGTTAATGGGCATATTTTGTCCACACTCTTTGAAACAATTGTGTCTTGTGGTATGAGACTTAGCATGTAATCGTTCACTGCTTCAGTGGTTTCATTTTTGGGTGCAAGACTGGCTCTCCCTTGTAAGTACATGGGATCTGTGTAGTTCTCCATTAGTTGAGGGTAGACCTCGCTTACTATTGAGCTAATTGGATCTCCTTCGGTTTGAATTAATATGTCTTTCGGTATACTAATTCAGGTCTTCTCATCTTCACCCTCCTTTGATGTTGTAGCTACATTGCCATCACCAATGTCAAGAACCCATTTGCTAAACTCCGCTAATTCTCTAGCTTCCTCTTCGTTCATTCCTTGCATTATCCGCATATTTTTTTGTAGTTTAAGTACAGTACAATGGGGCCATATGTGCGGTGATTTGCTAATAGAGGCATCAACTATATCAGCTCTTCCTTTTCGAGGGACAACTGGCAAAATTTGTCTAAAGTCACCGCCTAGCACTATCGTTTTTCCACCGAAGACTTTCTCCGTCGCCACGAGGTCGTCAAGCTGCATTATATCTCTGAATGCCCTATCAACGGCTTCAAAAGCATGTCTGTGCACCATTGGTGCTTCGTCCCATATTATTAGGCTTTCTTTCCTAATCAAATAGGCAAGGTCCGAGCCTTGATCAATTTTGCAACTTGTACAATCAGTTAGGTTCAAAGGTATCGCAAACCTGGAATGTGTTGTTCTTCCTGATATCAGCAATAATGCGGCTATACCAGATGAGGCAACGGCGAGGACTATATGACCTTCTGATCTAAGTCGTGAAATCATTGTTTTCCAAAGATAGGTCTTTCGGGTTCCTCCGCTACCATAAACAAAATACACACCACCTTTTTTCTGGTGTATTGCTTCAATC
The DNA here is from genome assembly GCA_958450325.1 of Agrostemma githago. Lineage (NCBI taxonomy): Eukaryota > Viridiplantae > Streptophyta > Magnoliopsida > Caryophyllales > Caryophyllaceae > Agrostemma > Agrostemma githago. Next base: position 69,762,190 of record OY288247.1, on the reverse strand, counting down.
ACAGATGTGTACACTACCATTTGCTCTGTATTCAACTTAGATTGCAATATTTGAGTCTGAATCTGCAGTTTTTCTTCGTCATAGTCTTGCTCTTCCATCAATAGACGATTTGCGGAGTCTTGCAGCAGGACATGATTTGGCAAAGGAATTTCTTCGAATTGCCTAAGGCTCTTACCGCTGCGATTTAGAATCTTCTCTAGCTCAAGAAGTGCATAATTTTTAATTTGATCATCCGTCAAAGTTAAGTCACCGATTCCTAGACGTCTTTGTTGACGGGGCAAAATATCGTCTGACATTTTTTCCCAATGCGCCGCCCATAGTTCTTTGGGGTCTGAAACTTCACAGAATAAAAGAATTGTTGCAAATAGTTCACGCAGTTGTCGAGCAGTGGACCAAGGTTCGGCTTCATTCAAAGCCGTATGTCATTCGTCGTCACCATCCAAGAGACCCATAGCATTGCACGCGGACTTAAAAGTTGGATGCACCACACCATTTACGGTTCTAATGTCGGCATAACTTGTTGCTCCTCTAACAATATTTAACATCAACCGTAGATAGTATAGCTCCCCTTAGTTAGGTGCTGCAAAGTAAATTCTCCCGATTTTCATACCTTTTTTCCTTTCTGTCCACATTCTTTTTTGTTCATTCAAAACCCATCTTGTTGGAAAATCAGCATATGTCAAGTGGCGTGCGGAAGGGAATTTTTTATTAGTAACCATCCACTCCGTTAGAGTTGTTTTTGCGTGGCCCACTCTTTCAAGTACGTCTTCCGGTGGTTCCTCGTCATCAAAAATAACTTGCTGTTCATTTTCTAAGTGGAAACATAATCGTTGCACTGGTGGGTGCTTATACTGTATTTCAAAAGCAAACATACGCCAACACGCTTCTGAGGCTGATACATATCTACATCGTAAATACGTCTCAATTTCATCAATCGGTTTACTGGTTTCATCTCCTACGTCACTGGGCGGTCTAATTTCCTCCACACTTGCGAGTGCCATGTCGGGGCCCTTGGACATATATTTGAACAGGTACTTTATAGATCGATGCTTGTTACACCATTCTACATTTAAGTGTGCCTGGTACTTCACCAATAAATCAATGTTGTGGGGAACCACAAATGTGTTATCCACACTGTGCCCGCTCCTTTCCCCTATTCGGCCATTGTTTCTTCTACGATACTGAGGGTACCCATCCTCACTAATTGATGTGTGGTCACAAAACTTCCTTGGATAGTATTTTGAGCACTTACCCTCAACCATGCATGGTGAATGTAAATTCATGTTACCACACGGACCATGGACCATGAATTGCATAACTGCTTGGTATCCAACTTGATCTTCATCTTTATCAGGTATCTCAGCACTGATAATGTTGTCTATATCTGCCGCATCGACAGGCTTGGAAGCTGGATGCAAGAAGAGGCAAATATGGGCATGTGGCAGCCCTCTCTTCTGAAATTCGATTGTATATACAACTACAATTTCAAAAGCATAAGGTGTTAATATAGTATATATGAAATATGGGCATGTGGCAGCCCTATTTTCTCAAATTCGATTGTATATGCATTCACAATTCGAAAAATATAAGTGTTAATATTGTACACATGCTTCTAAAATTGTTAGCAATTAAATTGTTCAGATATAGAGGTAATACCTGCAAGAACTTTTCCAAAGAATTCTCCCGTGGTAATATCTTGGAGTAATGCATCTAGTTTTATCTTGAAAACGCGAGCTAGGATTTCAAGGCGATCCTCCGGTTGTTGTCCAGGTATGGCAGCAAGAAATTCCGTAATCTCCGACCATTTGGGGTTGCATGTGAAAGTGATAAACAAATCTGGCGGGCCAGCCCATCGACGAATAGCCAATGCATCTTGGTAGTTTTGAAACAGAAAACGGAAGCATCCTGGGTATGATGGGGGAAAACTTATACGATGGCCTAGCAATGTTGGTGTTGTTTCCCCGGCTGTAGCAGCGTCAATTAGGCCACGGAGAGAATATTTCCGTATGATGTTTTGGTTTGAACGAATGAAGTCCAGGCGAGTCTCTTCCACACTCGTAAAAGAGTCGACCATAAATTGTTGTCGTAAGCGGCCAGCAAGAACACTAACCCCATCAGTGATCTTCCCATCCTTTCTTCTTTCTTGGAAGCGGTAAGCGTAATATTCTCGCATTGTAACACACGTCCTTTTTTTCCGGCTGCTTGTTTCGACGTCACTATGTTTAATTCCTGGTCTATAGCCATCTTCCCCATATGGGAACATCAAGGGATATTGCATTGACATGAAACTGGGATGTAACTCGGAAATTCGCTTCAACCCTTTTCCCCGATCGTCGATAACTATGTCTCGAGAACCCTTCTCGACTCCCCCACTGCCAACAATTAACGCAGCAAGTTCATCTGTGCTGGGTAGGTTGTATTGTCTACCATCTTGTGTGCGGCCGCCAATTAGTCTTAGCTGAACATGTGTGACGTTCATTGGATCAAGTCTTTCTCTTGTCATCTTACACACCTTAGCTATGACGTTGTGCTCGTACAACATTTTTGTAAGGCCCTCCACAATCTCAGGGTCTAGTGCATTTTTCCCTGAGGCATTTAATGAGTTTATTCTTCCCGCTACCTCGTCCTCGTTATTGTAAAAATATAGCTGCATGAACCTTGGTTGTTTACCTTCAGGAGGTAAAAGAGAGCCAATTTTATGGTGGTTTTGTCCGCCCAACCTGAAGCTGTACGGTCCAGATCCTTTGTTGACAGAATTATCAACCTTCCCTCCCGTTGATGTGAATGCTTGAGCGATGTTGTAGGACCTTATCAGTCGCTTAAATTTTTTTGAACGTCTCCCACCAGCTGGGTCCAGCAACCGTTTCAAGTATTCTGGTGGCTCCTTAAGTCGTGGCAGCGTAACTTTTCCTTTCTGACAACAAATGTTATATTTAGGTCGGCCATTTCGTGTGGTCTTGCCTACTGATTCCTCAACCCACACAACTGCGTCACAAAACTCGCACACTCCAGTAGGCCCACCAAAACTCCAAGGCTCAACATATACCCCTGTCGAAAATATGGTAATTAGAAGTAGCAAGGCCGACAATCAATCTGTTTTTTTCCTTATAATAATATTATTCCGCCTTACTTTTAGTTGTCGTCAATGTAGTGCTGTGATTTTTTTTGGTGGCTGACCCGTCATTGTCGAGATCTCCAGCTACATTTGAAGCGTGATTAGATAGGTTCGGCCAAATAAATTGCAATGTCTATGATAATTATACTAAGAGATCAGTACGTACCAATAATACTGTCAATACCAGAGCCCGTCGTTTGCATTGAATCTTTGAGATCTCCACCTACATTTAAAGCGTGATTAGATAGATTCAACCAAATAAACTGCAATGTCTACCATAATTACACTAACAAATCAGTACATACCAATATTGTTGTCAATATCAAAGGTTGTTGTTTGCATTGAATCTTCCTGTGGTGCTGTTCGTGCTCGCAAGTTTCTCTTGGAACTGTATTCGCTTACACCAACCTGGGTCTTCCTCTTTTTCCCTCTATTTTGTTGTCGGTGATGTGCAAATGTCGACCTGTCATGGCTCCAGCCTCGCACTCTGTCATACATGTAGGCTCCAGTTTTCCTTTGAGCGTTAATGCATTTCCTTATGTAGCGGTTATGCCTGCTCTCGGCCGAGTACGATTTTGGCTGGTCGGGTATAGGACGTCTGCTGTACATGTAAGCGTCTTTCCTCCTTTTCTCGATAATACATCTTATATATCTATTTTGTCTGTGTTGGCTGAGAGAAAGTGTATGAGTATGTGAAGAGGGTCCTCTTGTTCTTTGAGCAATTATACATTTCCTTATGTAGCGGTTATGCCTGCTCTCGGTCGAGTACGGGCTAAGCAATTTGGGTATAGGGCGTCTACTGTACATGTAAGCTTCGGTCCTCCTCTTTTGAATAATACATCTTCTTATGTACCTGTTCTGCTTGGCTTGGTAGGAAGGTGGGTGTCGAACTTGGGAAGAGGTTCCAGAGGATGAATACCTGAAACGCTGACTCGATATTGTGGGGTCTAGTCTTCTCTGGGCGAGGCTTCCTTTGTTTCGGTGGCAGGTTTTTTTTTTCTTCGTCTTGGCTGCAACTGCGCCCGCCATTTCCAGAGGGAAGCGCTGTCAAAATGGCAGGGTAGAAGGGATGTCAGCAAAGCGTAGCTACTAAACTCAACTACCCGCAATGCACCGGGGTAATAATATACAGAAATGTGAAAATAAATGAAGCAACGGGGTCTGAAGCCATCATGACCATAGTCTCAAGCCAAGATATAAGTTTATGCCATCAATTTCTTATTTTCAGCGCAGTTGACATTAGGGAATGCAATTTCATACAGGAATGCCCTCGATGTCAATCAAGATTAAGGAAGTTATCATTACTAACACCTAACTACTCAATAAATCGATGATGCTATGAATCTAATCAAATTGAATAACCGTGGCATAGAAAATTTTCTGATATGAGATGGACAGAGCTGACAAAGCTAATCCAGAATTGAGTTTCAATAATATCAGCAGATCTATAGAGATGAAAATGAAAGTGAACAACACCTCTACATACTAACACTATATTTTTATAAATTTCCTCCAAGTAAACTATAAATATGGACATTTCCAACCTTTAAGAAGCATATATCTGTTGTAGCTGTTACCAATTTTGGATTATGATAAAGTCACAACTTGAGCATGTGATTTCAAGAATATGTATCAACTGCCTAATTGGTTGTCTTTCTTTTTTCTTCTTGATTCCAAGCACGTGGTTGCTAAAAAGTTACCCAATTTGTACTTGTGAACTAATGTTTGGGGTTTGTGTGTCTATGTCTGTGTGTTGTAAATATTTAAACAACTAATCAATCCCGTTTTTTGTGTGGACGGAGGTCATAAATATATTCAATCATCTTGCTCTACAGGAACCTCCTCTATGTATGTGTGGACATGACGTAGGTCCACCCCGACGCGGCCACGCGCGGGTTTGGGTAGGCGAATGCACCTCCATATGAGAATGGATCGAATTGAAATTTAAGTCGAAATGGAGTCGCCACCGAATTTTATGGTTATTCGGAACCGTTCGAGCCCACTCTATATCGCTATGGACCATACACAAAGTATGGCCCATCTCGGTTTTAGAGTTTATTGGGCTCGTCCCTTTGCATTGCGATACCGATACCATCTATACCGGTAATCGTGTAAAGAATGACTCTCGTGCGCCAACGGTTTCGGGCATTCGGAAACCGAGGTTCTGAGTAAGGGGTGAGGGTACGTGTTGGGAAGCCCACTAAGGACACCCAACCCCGCCCGCACATAGCGGCCTCTACTAAGACATCGTTTGACTTTCTAATATGCGCGTTAGTGATTCGGTGAAATGATATGCAAACAGCGTTTTAGCTAAGCATGCGAATTAAATGTGAGCTACGTCATTTTAATGCATCTAATTTATTGTCGAAGTGATTTAGCATGCGAGCGTTCATTTATAAACGGTAAAACGTAAATAAATAAAGCAAAGTAATAATAAATCGGTTACAAATTACACGGGCGGAATACAACCCGGAATTCACAATACAACGAGCAATAAAAGTAGAATAATCGCAATATATATAGCCAAAATGATAAGCAATAGTTAGAAACGGACCCGTGTATAAACTAGACCGTGAATTGTGTAAATGGACTAACTTCAATTAAATACATATTATTTTATGTACTAACCGAAGGACGGGGATATAGGACCTAGGCGTGGTGCTAGCCCGATCCCAAATCCCGATGCCTTGTCCCAACTTATCATGTCGGTAAATTGGAGCCTAAATTAATTATGCGTTGGATGCGACTACGGAGTCGTCAACGCAAGATTAATAGTGAGACCGTCGATCAAAGTTGTTTATGTGCGATGATATGCATGTATTTTGAAAAGGAGATCACGTGATTGATTTTACACGTGTCGACTAGGTCGCTTTTAAAAAGACGAGGCTCGAATGCTATAAAAAGAGCTCTCGGTTTTCTGGGCTACAGGACCCACTCGATCGAGTCAGGGCTGACTCGGTCGAGTGTGTCCTTAAAAAAGGTTTCTGCCCACGATTTGGGGTGCTACTCGGTCGAGTAGCAGGTATACTCGGCCGAGTGGCACCTGTACGAGTTATGACTCGTGTGATTTTATGCGTTTTAAATCGAGGGTTGGCCGAATTAAATAAAAATATCGACGAATTTAGATTTAGTTCGGTTTGCCGGTATTATAATCATGTCTTATATGATTATAATACCGTTATCGGATTTTTGTAAAAGGAGTTGTCGTTAGTTTTAGAAATTTGATTAGTGACGAAATTGCGTCCCTCTACGTCACGACATCGATATTAATCCTTATGGATTAGGTGATGTCGATTTTCGTGTCAACGGGTTCCGTACTAATCTTTGAAATGGATTCATACGCGTTCAACTACGAATGATCGGGATCGTGTTAATAAACGAACCTTAAAAAAATGATCGTCGTAGTCAAACGAGTTCGGATCCGAGTTTTGATATTATTATATATATATATATATATATACACGGTACATACGATATTATAGTAAAATATAATAACGATGATTAAAATGCAATAAGTAAAATGTTAGCGTTAGATGTTAGATGCAAGAAATAAATGTTAGATGTTAGTAATGTCGTTACTATCGACTAAATATAATATTATAAGCATAAATATAAATATACATAAAAGATCGAGAAAAAGGATGAAGAAGGAAAAGTCGGTGTTGAATTGTCACACCCTCAACCTACATGTTCTTATTTCTCGGGATACGATTCGTCAAACGGCGGCAATGGCACGGGAACGTCGAGATGTGTAGGAGGAGTTGATGGTGTGTATGTATGGCTCGGTTTCGTGTGTATTGTGATGTCGAGAATGGTGTTGCAAAGTGTAGGGTGTAAGATGAGTGCAAGGTTGGCTGAATTTTTGAAGGGTGAAAAGTGTTCCCAGAGTTCTGTTTGTGTCAAGGTTGACGGATATTTATAGGGAGCCCCGACACATGGTTCACTCGACCGAGTGGCGCGGGTGCACTCGGTCGAGTGCCCTCGCGGATGCACCTGGACCATTTTTGTGAGGCTCCACTCGGGCTATTTTGGGCGTGATTGCCTTGATTTGCTCTTGATTGATTGTGATTGATTTGGCATTAATTTGGGTTGATTTGGCTGATCTTGGCTGATTTCGAACGTATCAGGTCGCTTTTTGTGCCGGGTTTGTCTTGACCGAGTTTTGACCCGGTCGCTAAAAGACGGGAATTATTTTTGGTGTCGGTTTTGACCCACATTAGTCTCATTTTGCTCGGAACGACCCACTGGGCCTGAATTTGAGGTTGGTTTTGTGAGATTTGTATCCCGTTAAAAGCCCATGCTGGACATTATTGATTTCGAGCCCGTATCCGAGCGCGTTAGAACATGTTAGCGTCCGATCATCATCGGGTGTTTTTTGGAAACTACCATAGACACCTGGCAGTCAAAATGCGGGTGTCTACAGAGCCCCCACTCTGACTGAGGCTTGGACAGGGCGAAAGTCAGAGTAGCTACCAAGTCGATTAAGACCCGGTAGACTTCCGATCGGGTCGTTTATAGTCCATTAGACTCGCGTGAAGGGCTCGCCAGCCATAAGTTAGAAATCATACCTGAGTTGATGATAACTCCGTGGGGAATCGGACTTGTAGCATAAGTCCTGGGTGCGCCTATATGTGGGCTCATCCCGTACCATTCCGGGGAAAATGCCGCCTTGGGCTTCCGCTGGGGAGATTTAGAGGGTTGCATGTCCCTGTTTGAGTCGTACCTGTATAAGTCACATAAAATGTATGCAACACGTAGGTAGTAAAAATGACTCGCGCTGGGGAATAAAAATTTGGATGATTGAAATTTTTTGAAAAATTTGAGAATGTATTATTTTTTGAATTTTTGAATTTTGACAGACTGCTCGGGATGACTGAATTCCTGTGTCTGTGGGGAAGAGTCATGGGTCGGGCCTGTATGTCTAGGCCCGCTTGGGCCATGGAGGCACAGCTGCAGGGGATGCTCCAGGGTTTTGATGTTATAAATACATCACCCTGGCTCCTTCCTTTGTCACAACTCAAAAAAAGCTTCATCTCCTCCTCAAAAGAAAACCTTATTCCTTTCAAGAAAAAGCTTTATCATGGCTATCGATCGTCTGATCAACATGCTGCAAGATTGGGCACAACGTTTTAGGGATGCGAGCAAAGTAGCTATGAGGCAGTCAGGCATATTCCAATTGTTCACGTTCCGTCAGATGCACGTGGACCGTCAGTTCCTTGACGCCTGTCTGACCTTCTGGGATGACACTTACCATGTTTTCGCCTTCCCTCGGGGCGAGATCTGTCCTCTCCCTGAGGAAATTGCTGTCATAGGAGGGTGGAGTCCATTGCTCCGTCCTGCCGTCCCTTTCTCAGTTCGGGACCCCAGGAGGAAACTACGGGAATTTTTGGGGCTTTCCCACGCTGAAGTATCCCGCATGCTTGAAGGGGATACCGTTTCTCTGCTTGCCTTAGCTGAGAAGTTTATGAACCCGTATGACATCCGGGTTACGCCCATTCATAGCCGTAGGGCGTTCGCCTTCTGTGCTGCATGTGTATGCCTTCGAAGGCCATATGGACCTGCTGTTTTGCATGGGTAGCGTTCGTCTTCTCATCATTATTGACCTTATGGAGACGGAGTGTAGTCCCGCATCGTTGATCACGGGGGAAATTATTCAGGGCTTGGACAACCGAAAGAGGGATGAGTCAGCCCGTTTCACTGGGAGCACCCGTCTGCTGCAGGTATATCGCTTTTCTCCTTTTCGATTTTTTTTTTTTTTCGATTTTTTTTTTTCGCGACATGCTGCTACGGGGGGCATTCGACCGAGTCACCCTGGCACTCGATCGAGTGCTCTCGTAAAGGAGCATTCTGCCTCGTTTTAGGGGTGCCACTCGATCGAGTGACCCCGGCACTCGATCGAGTGCCCTTATGCGGACGCTGAATTGTCCGGAATCTCATAAACGTTGCTTTTCTTTTCAGCTTTGGGTATTTGAAAGGTTGTCAAAGATCGAGCTTCCTCCCAACCCGAGTCAATATTGGTTCAACCAGGTGATGACAAGGAGACGGCCTACCGACTCGTCCTGCCTGACTACCCAGAAATATTGGGAGGAAGAATTAACATTCCATCGTGGTCCATTGATACGATGGGTAGTTCCATGGTGGCCAATTTATGCTTGGACGGGTCTGGCGTCTGGAGACAAGGCCCGCTACCTGGTGATTCTGTCCTTTAGCCACACAGTTCACCTCTATCCTGACCGCATACTCAGGCAGTATGGGTGGACTCAGCGCATCCCGGAGAACGAGGCAGTTGTGAGTGCACCTACCCAGCTGACCGACATTATGTGTGACACCTGGATTCAGAGATGGTATACCCGAACTACTTGGTCCGTTCCCAAGTCGCTTCATTCTACCTGGGTGTCTTATTCTTATGAAAGGTGGACCAAAGCCGAGACTGCCGAAGCTCGTGCTGCTCTGAAGGTTGATGAGGCCTTCGACCTGCTTCGACGGGAGAAAGTTAAAGATAACAAAGACTTTTTTGCTGAAGAGGAGGTTCAAGCTCCGATAGTCCGTCTGAGGCCAAGTCAGAGGAGAGGAGCTAGGACTCGAGCTAGGGGGTCCGATGCTAGAGGTGCACGGGGGGAAGTGAGCCCCCAGACAAATTTGGAGAGGAGACAAGGAGCCAGGCCTTTAGTCCAGGACCGACTGGGTCCTAAGGACAGGTTGCCAGAGCATATACGGGCTCGACTTGGGCCCGTGACAATAGCTGAAGATCCTTTGTCGAAGAAGAGGACTCGGGCCAAGGAGGTTCCCGTGGTTATTCGGGAACGATCTTCTCCACCCCGGCGACCTCGGGCTCCACAAGACCCGAAGGATAAGGGCAAGGGCAAGATGCCCGGATACTAGTCGTCTGCTATTACTATTTAGATATTATTACTATTTTTGTTGTGTGTTGTTTTTTTTTGGCTTTTTGTAATTTTGAATTACCGAGTTTATCGGTGTTTATTTTCTGGAATAATAAAAGTACTATATTAGTGAAACCGTTTCTGTCTTTTTCGTTATTGCGGTGGTTGTGCCCTTTTGAGGGGTTGCCTACGTATCCACAGTTAGTGGAATCAAACCAAACGTAGTTCAAGCGTAGATTTATTTTTGCAATTTCGAAATACACCAAGACTATGAGTTCAAGATGTGCGACAGTAGGATAAATAATCCTAACTTATTGACTTGCTTATAAATTTTGAAAAAAGGTGTTTTTAAATAATTTTTGCAAATGACATTTGAGATAAGGTTTAGGGGTAGTAGCGCTTCAGCTGGTCTAGGTTGGTTGGGTTGACAAATTCATTCCCGTCCAGGTCCGTCAGCATTACTGCTCCTCCTGATAGAACCTTCTTGACTAGGTATGGCCCAGCCCAATTGGGTTTGAATTTTCCCCTTGGGTCAACCGGTAGTAAGGCACGAACCGATTTTAGGACCAAATCGCCTTCCTTGATATTCCTGGGCCTAACTCTTTTGTTAAAGGCCCGTTTGATTCTTTTTTGATATATTTGGATGTTATTGAGAGCCCGCGACCGTCGTTCGTCCAAGAGAACTAACGAGTCATATCGAGCTTGAACCCAATCTGCTTCGGGCACTTGGCTTTCTAGTAAAATTCTGAGAGACGGTATCTCCAACTCGACTGGCTGGACCGCTTCCATGCCATATGTTAAATAATATGGAGTTGCCCCGGTTGCAGTTCGGATCGACGTCCGGTATCCCCACAGGGCAAAGGGTATTTTGTCGGGCCAGTCCCGATAATTATCAGCCATCTTTTTAAGTATGGTGACAATTGTCTTATTAGCAGCTTCTACCGCTCCATTTGTTTGGGGACGGTACGGCGAAAATGTATGCCTCTGGATTTTGTATTTCGCTAGCAAAGTAGCGGTTTCGGCTTGAAAGTGGGTCTCATGGTCACTGATAAACTCGTGTGGGATCCCGTATCGGCATACTATTTTATTCTGGATAAACTTGGCTACGTGCTTGGCGTTCAAGACACGGTATGATTCCGCTTCGACCCACTTGGTGAAATAGTCGATAGCTACCAAAATAAAACAGTGACCTCCCGTCCCGGAAGGGTTCACTTTCCCAATTATATCGATTTCCCATGTCGAAAATGGTCATGGCGAGGTCATGGTGTACAATAGGGACGATGGCATGTGTTGAACATTGCCGAAAATTTGACACTTATGGCAGTGTTTGACATATGATTGACAGTCGGCCTCCATACTGTTCCAGTAGTATCCGAGCCTCGTGATTTTTCGGGCTAGCATATGGGCGTTCATATGCGGGCCGTTTTCACCGTCGTGTACTTCGGCCATCACTTTTTCGGCCTGTGTTTTGTCGATACATAGGAGTAAAGCCCCCTGTGCCGTCTTTTTGTATAACTGACCATCGTCCGTATGAATGAATTGGGTGGCCAGTCTTCGCAAGGCTTTCTTGGCCCGATTTTCAGTTCCTGGTGGATATTCTCCCGTAGTCAAATAGGTTAGAACAGCCTGATACCAAGGCTCTGGATCAGTGATTTCGATATCTTGAATGGCGTTAACATATGCCGGCTCGGACCGTCTTTCGACACAGATTGGCATACTGGGCATATGTTCCGGGATGTTTAGTAAGGATGCCAATTTGGAAAGTGCGTCCGCGAACTGATTTTCTTCACGTGGGAGATAGATATATTCTACCTTCTGGAATTACTTCTCTAGAACCCTTACTCGTGCTTGGTAAGCCATGAGATTGGCATTCCGAGTTTTCCATTTTTGAAGGGCTTGATTGATGACTAGGGACGAGTCCCCGTGAACCCGAAGATTTGTAATTCCCAAATCGGCAGCCGCTTGCAACCCGTGGATGCATGCTTCATACTCGGCCGCATTGTTTGTTACATCAAAGTCTAATTTGATGGATAATGGTGTGTGTTCCCCTCGTGGTGATATAAGGAGAATAGCGACTCCGAACCCTCGAAAGTTGGATGCTCCATCGAAATACAGATCCCAAGTTTCGGTGTCAGTATGGAATATGTCTTCGTCCGGAAAGGCCCATGTATCGGTGTGGCCTTCTTCGGATATTGGGCTGTCAGCGAGGAACTCGGCAAATACCCGGCCTTTGATGGCTTTTAATGGTACAAATTTGAGGTCGAACTCGGATAACATTAAAGTCCATCTTGACATCCTGCTGTTGAGGATGGGCTTCTCGAATAAGTACTTGATAGGATCCATCTTGGATAACACATGTACCTCGTGACTGAGCATGTAATGTCGAAGCTTTTTAGTGGCCCAAACCAGAGCTAGGCACGTTTTCTCGAGCATTGTATACTTGCATTCGTATTCCAGGAACTTTTTACTGATGTAGTAAATAGCCCGTTCTTCTGAATCGACTGTCTGGGCCAGCATAGCCCCCATGGCTGTCTCAGTCGTTGTTAGGTATAACGACAAAGGCAAACCGGGTTGAGGTGGCATTAGCACTGGCGGAGCAGACAGGATTTCCTTGATTCTGTCAAAAGCCGTTTGACATTTATCATCCCATAGCACCCGTTCCCCTATCTTTAGTTTCTTGAAAATGGGCTCACATACCATGGTTAGCTTTGAGATAAACCGGCTGATATATTGGACTTTTCCGAGAAACCCCCTTATTTCCTTTTCGGTCTTAGGTGGTTGCATCTCGGTAATGGCTCTGATTTTAGCTGGGTCGACCTCGATGCCGCGTTGGCTAACGATATGGCCCAGTAATTTGCCTAACGTTACTCCGAAACTGCACTTTTGGGGGTTCAACCTCATGTTGTACTTACGTAATCGGGTGAAAAATTTTCTTAGGGCAGTAACATGCCCATCTCGGTTTTTAGACTTAACAATCATGTCATCCACATAGACCTCCACTTCCTTATGTATCATGTCATGTAATAAGGTCGTGGCTGTTCGTTGATAAGTGGCCCCGGCATTAATGAGCCTAAACGGCATAACTGTATAACAATAAGTACCCCATAGTAGTACCCATATCTTCTTCCGCCATCTTGATTTGGTTGTACCCGGCAATACCCGTCCATAAATGATAGAAGAGCATGATCAGCCGTGTTGTCCACCAATATGTCGATGTGTGGCAACGGAAAATCGTCTTTTGGGCTAGCCTTGTTAAGGTCTCGGAAATCTACACATACCCGCACCTTGCCGTCTTTCTTGGGTACCGGCACGATGTTTGCAACCCAGTCCGGATATTCAGACACTTGTATAAAGCCTGCTTTGAATTGTTTGTCTACTTCTTCTTTGACTTTGAGAGACCACTCGGGCTTCATTCTTCGAAGCTTCTGTTTTACCGGTTTGCATCCATCTTTGATGGGTATGCGGTGTTCAGCTATTTCCCGATCTATCCCCGGCATGTCCTTGTAGGACCATGCGAAGACATCCTTGAATTCTTGGAGGAGGTTTGTGAATTGTTGTCTCTCCTCGGGATCTAAAGATAACCCTATCTTAAGCATCTGGGGCTCTAAGGTTGTTCCTACATTGATAGACTCGGTTTCTTCGATTACCGGGTCTCGGGATTCCCTCTGTTCTAGCTGCTCGATCAAATGCGGAGGCAAGGACACCTGTTCATCGGGTTTCTCAATGTCATTGCAAAAAATATTTTTGAAATTGGAAATATTTTGAAAATAAGACAAGTCATAAGCGGAACGGTTTTCGTTGTTATTGATAGAAAATTTGGAAAACAGCTCGAAGAGAGTAGCCATCTGATCATTGGTCAGAGGCGGGATTGGGAGTGCCTTCGGAACAGACCCCGAGGCTCCAGTGGTAGTGACTATAGGGAGGGGGGTTACAGTTTGGACTCTAGCCCAGACCCCTTAGACTCGAATACAGACTCAGACTCTGACTCTGACTCAAACTCAGACTCGGAATCAGTGTCCGGTATGTTTCCTTCCCCGGTAGTCAGCTTGTAGACTCGACCCTGGCTGTCGGTCCACTTGATGGTCTTCCTCCAGGCTCTTTTCCCAGTATCAGCACCGACTTCCGAGATCAGCTTTGAAGGATCGAACCTGTTGCTTCGAAGGATCAGGTTCACTAGATCTTCCTTGGGGTTCGGAATAGCTTTGTCTTCCCCAAACAAGAGCCCCAGCACGGGCTCGGCATTGTCATTACCCTCCTTGGATTCAGATTGGATGAGGGCAAATATGTCATCTGGAATGTAGTTGCATTCCCGAGCTAGTTCAGTCTTGGGATATGTGATAGTTGGTTGATATAGGCCAACTTGAATAGCCCCGAATACTGGTGTGACGAAATAGTCAGCCAACCTTGGGCTATAAGGGCCCAAGTAGGTACCCTTGATGATGTTGCAAGCTTTCTCAATGCCTGCCCGGACCACATTTCCCGGGGTTATAGCATACCCTAGACCGAAGCGAGCTTCTCCGTCATTTAGGACTTCAATAATCTTCCCAGCTGGAAGATATGGCCTCGAGGTAGCCCCCGGTAAATATCCCAAATTTTGTAGCATTGCGTCAATGCTTGTGGTGAAATAGGGCCTGAAAAGGTACTCTTCTTCAATCATCCCCACAAAATCGAATCCCCATAAGTCGGTGCGGTCCGTGGCGTTACAGCTAGCCACAGTCATAGGGGTTGCTTCTAGGGTGATGATGCCGTCTTGCAAAGGCATTTTGATCTTTCGGTGAAGAGTAGAAGACACCGCTTTTACAGCATGAATCCAAGGCCTTCCCAGGAGTAGATTGAAAGAGGAGGTGACATCGATCACCTGAAACTCTAGCTCCTTTTCAATTGGACCCGTTGTAATTGCTAATTTAACGACCCCGGAAACCGCCTTTGGGCTTCCATCGAAAGCTTGGATAGTGTGGGCGGTTGGTATGTAGTCGGCCTCGGTGATACCGAGGGCTTTGGCAGTCCTTAGAGGGAGGACATTCACAGCAGACCCGTCGTCGACTAGGGTCATTGGTAGGTACTTACTCCGGCAAATTACCGTGATATACAGAGCCAGATTGTGAGAGGCCCCGAACGGTGGTAGGTCGGCATCCGAGAAGGTGACTACCAGGCCTTCTTCTTTGGACTTGCCTTTGAGGTAGGGCAGGATAGTGGCTACCATTTCAGTAGGGGTAACCTGGGAGTCGACCTTAATCTGATCGAGAGCTTTTGTAAGTGCCTCTCGGTGTTCTTGTGAGCTAACCAAGAGTTGCCATATGGTGAGGTCAACTCGGGTTCTCTTCAATTGTTTGACAAGAGCCGTATCGGTACTTGGCTCTTCGATGGCTTCTTCCGTCCTGGCAAGTTCAGTGACGGTTACCGGGACTGAGATGTCCTTAGAGCTAGTGGCTGAATAAGGACGACCGGTGGTGGTGAGGTGGTTACTGGCTAAGGCCTTGGACTTAGCCTTCCGGATTTCTTCGGGAGTGATAGGGACAGTTTCCCCTTTGGTGAGGTACACATCTTCCTCATCATCGAACCAGATTCCATTGATTTGTGGGATGAAAGGAGAGATAAGGTGAGAACAGTCGATCACTTCACCGGTGAAGATAGCATGAGAGCTAAAGGGGTTGTTCTTGTTGCTTGGCGTGTCCCCGGGCAACGGTATTTTCCCGCTCTCAATTAAATCCTGAATCAGATGCTTCAGCTTCCAACATTTCTCGGTATCATGCCCATTGCCCCGATGATATTGGCAATAGGCTTGGGCATTGTAGCCTTTGGTGCGTTTTTCAACTGGGACTTCAGGAATTGGGCCTATCGGTTGGATCAGGCCTTTGGAAGATAGCCTTTGTAAGGCATATGTATAGGTAGTCCCTATATCAGTAAATACCCTAGGAGGGGTAGTCCTTTTGGATGAGGCATCCAAGAGATTAACCGTGTCGAAGATGCTTCGGGTTGCGGTCGGAGGCTTGGTAGTGGATGAGGAGGCTCCTTGATATCCCTTGCTAGGGGCCTTAGTCAGGCTCTCTAGTCTTAGATCGTCTTCAATCCTCATGCCCATTTCAGTAAGAGTGGTGAAATTGGGTATGACTGCATACCGGAGGTGGACCCGGTAGGAAGGGAGGAGGTTCTTGACAAAAGCCTCCACTAAAGTCTTCTCACTGGGCTTATCGACCAGTTTCACACTTTCAGCCCTCCAACGTTGGAGGTATTTGGTAAAGCCCTCCTTAGGTTCTTGGGCCATAACCTCTAGAGACCGCATTGTGGTCTGGATCTCGGTGTTGTCAGCATAGTTCCGAGCAAATTCCGTAGCCACATCATCCCATGTCGAGAACTTCTTGGGATCTAGCCTGTAGTACCAGGCCTTTGGGTGTTTCTCTAGAGATGCAGCGAAGAGGTTTTTGAACATGGAAGAGTCCACTCCCTTAATAGCCATGAACTCCTTGAAGGCCCGTACATGTAGTAACGGGTCTTTAGTCCCTTCGAACATGGGTAAGCCCGTGAGATTCAGGTTTGCGGGCAGTTTGTCACTTACCGGCGAGTACTCCCGACTGTTTTCCCGGTGAATATTGTTACTTCCAGTCAGGTGGACTTGCTCTTCCAATCGGCGAACCGAGCTAACTAGTTCAGCTAGGGGTTCCTTGACCCCAGTATTTGGAGTCCTTTGCTCCACTGTAGCCAGACGAGTGATGATAGCAATTTGCCCAGCCCTCATTTCATTCAGTTGGGCTTCGATCTCGGCTTGTTTGTCGACCAAGGCGTCCACAGAGGTTTTCAGACTGCCTAAAGTAGCTTCCATCCTCCGAGTGTGCCTGGTTGCCGATGGCCTGTCTGTAAGAACACCGCGTAATCAGAAACTGAACCCGGACCTTGGAACCGAAATAGTACATCCCGAGCAGGGAAAAGACTAAAACGACTTGAAAGAGACTCTTAGACGGGTGACTCGTGGATGACGGGCTTTTCTTAGGATTCGACGGGTGGGCCGAATCCTGTTTGAAGGAAGGTCGATGTGAGACGTCCCCAGACTTTGGACTCAAATGTGTAGACGAGCCCTCCTTTGTAGGAGTATGTCCTACGTAGGTGGGCCTTGCCTTAGTCTAATAAGGCGGACTGGGATAGGGAGGAAACTTGTGATGTAAGATCGATAGAGTTTCGACGCTAGAGACCTTGACTACTTATGACATGACCCGACACTGCTAAATACGGGAAGGTCCTAAGGGAGAGGAAAGTTTTGAAAATGATTATTTTTGGAAAGTCCGAGAAAGCTCGGGGAAAGGCCCGATTTTTTTCAAGAAAATCGGAAAATACATCAGGCCTCGATTTTGAAAGTTCGAAAATATTTTCGAGTTTTGAATTGGGCAGCATACCGGCTAAAGTGGGCTGTTTTGAGTAAAATCATAAGTCCTAAATTCGGTATGTGTCCCAGGTTTTGAAATTTGAATATATTTTGAAAAGATGCGTTTTTGAAAATGACGGTTTTTGAAAAACGACACGGAAACCAAGCAGCACATAGTCACGCAAGCATTATAACGACGCCATGTATGCTTTACACTAAGTCTCGGTCGGTCTATAGAGGGTCTATACCAGTGTTCATAGTCTAGACGAGAAACGGGACAGACTTCCTAAGTCGAGTTGAGCTTAGAACATGCCGCAAAGTCCATACGAATCGACTATGAACACCTTTAACGTATCCAAGGCGGAATACATCGTGGTATAGTGGGACGTCGGTCACCAGTACCGGCCCGGGAAAATATGGGGTTATGCATGAACCGTAAAACTAAAACGCATATTGTATTTGTCAAACGATTTCTATTCGAGTCTCACCCTGAGGATGCCGATGGTTAGGCACTCATCGGTTAATCCCCAGCGGAGTCGCCAAATTGTGGACATGACGTAGGTCCACCCCGACGCGGCCACGCGCGGGTTTGGGTAGGCGAATGCACCTCCATATGAGAATGGATCGAATTGAAATTTAAGTCGAAATGGAGTCGCCACCGAATTTTATGGTTATTCGGAACCGTTCGAGCCCACTCTATATCGCTATGGACCATACACAAAGTATGGCCCATCTCAATTTTAGAGTTTATTGGGCTCGTCCCTTTGCATTGCGATACCGATACCATCTATACCGGTAATCGTGTAAAAAATGACTCTCGTGCGCCAACGGTTTCGGGCATCCGGAAACCGAGGTTCTGAGTAAGGGGTGAGGGTACGTGTTGGGAAGCCCACTAAGGACACCCAACCCTGCCCGCACATAGCAGCCTCTACTAAGACATCGTTTGACTTTCTAATATGCGCGTTAGTGATTCGGTGAAATGATATGCAAACAGCGTTTTAGCTAAGCATGCGAATTAAATGTGAGCTACGTCAT
This sequence comes from Agrostemma githago, assembly GCA_958450325.1. Lineage (NCBI taxonomy): Eukaryota > Viridiplantae > Streptophyta > Magnoliopsida > Caryophyllales > Caryophyllaceae > Agrostemma > Agrostemma githago. The sequence goes on along the minus strand of OY288247.1, from coordinate 69,743,802 downwards.
TTTAATGCATCTAATTTATTGTCGAAGTGATTTAGCATGCGAGGGTTCATTTATAAACGGTAAAACGTAAATAAATAAAGCAAAGTAATAATAAATCGGTTACAAATTACACGGGCGGAATACAACCCGGAATTCACAATACAACGAGCAATAAAAGTAGAATAATCGCAATATATATAGCCAAAATGATAAGCAATAGTTAGAAATGGACTCGTGTATAAACTAGACCGTGAATTGTGTAAATGGACTAACTTCAATTAAATACATATTATTTTATGTACTAACCGAAGGACGGGGATATAGGACCTAGGCGTGGTGCTAGCCCGATCCCAAATCCCGATGCCTTGTCCCAACTTATCATGTCGGTAAATTGGAGCCTAAATTAATTATGCGTTGGATGCGACTACGGAGTCATCAACGCAAGATTAATAGTGAGACCGTCGATCAAAGTTGTTTATGTGTGATGATATGCATGTATTTTGAAAAGGAGATCACGTGATTGACTTTACACGTGTCGACTAGGTCGCTTTTAAAAAGACGAGGCTCGAATGCTATAAAAAGAGCTCTCGGTTTTCTGGGCTACAGGACCCACTCGATCGAGTCGGGGCTGACTCGGTCGAGTGTGTCCTTAAAAAAGGTTTCTGCCCACGATTTGGGGTGCTACTCGACCATGCTACTCGGTCGAGTAGCAGGTATACTCGGCCGAGTGGCACCTGTACGAGTTATGACTCGTGTGATTTTATGCGTTTTAAATCGAGGGTTGGCCGAATTAAATAAAAATATCGACGAATTTAGATTTAGTTCGGTTTGCCGGTATTATAATCATGTCTTATATGATTATAATACCGTTATCGGATTTTTGTAAAAGGAGTTGTCGTTAGTTTTAGAAATTTGATTAGTGACGAAATTGCGTCCCTCTACGTCACGACATCGATATTAATCCTTATGGATTAGGTGATGTCGATTTTCGTGTCAACGGGTTCCGTACTAATCTTTGAAATGGATTCATACGCGTTCAACTACGAATGATCGGGATCGTGTTAATAAACGAACCTTAAAAAAATGATCGTCGTAGTCAAACGAGTTCGGATCCGAGTTTTGATATTATTATATATATATATATATATATATACACGGTACATACGATATTATAGTAAAATATAATAACGATGATTAAAATGCGATAAGTAAAATGTTAGCGTTAGATGTTAGATGCAAGAAATAAATGTTAGATGTTAGTAATGTCGTTACTATCGACTAAATATAATACTATAAGCATAAATATAAATATACATAAAAGATCGAGAAAAAGGATGAAGAAGGAAAAGTCGGTGTTGAATTGTCACACCCTCAACCTACATGTTCTTATTTCTCGGGATACGGTTCGTCAAACGGCGGCAATGGCACGGGAACGTAGAGATGTGTAGGAGGAGTTGATGTTGTGTATGTATGGCTCGGTTTCGTGTGTATTGTGATGTCGAGAATGGTGTTGCAAAGTGTAGGGTGTAAGATGAGTGCAAGGTTGGCTGAATTTTTGAAGGGTGAAAAGTGTTCCCAGAGTTCTTTTTGTGTCAAAGGTTGACGGGTATTTATAGGGAGCCCCGACACATGGTTCACTCGACCGAGTGGCGCGGGTGCACTCGGTCGAGTGCCCTCGCGGATGCACCTGGACCATTTTTGTGAGGCTCCACTCGGGCTATTTTGGGCGTGATTGCCTTGATTTGCTCTTGATTGATTGTGATTGATTTGGCATTAATTTGGGTTGATTTGGCTGATCTTGGCTGATTTCGAACGTATCAGGTCGCTTTTTGTGCCGGGTTTGTCTTGACCAAATTTTGACCCGGTCGCTAAAAGACGGGAATTATTTTTGGTGTCGGTTTTGACCCACATTAGTCTCATTTTGCTCGGAACGACCCACTGGGCCTGAATTTGAGGTTGGTTTTGTGAGATTTGTATCCCGTTAAAAGCCCATGCTGGACATTATTGATTTCGAGCCCGTATCCGAGCGCGTTAGAACATGTTAGCGTCTGAATCATCATCGGGTGTTTTTTGGAAACTACCATAGACACCTGGCAGTCAAAATGCGGGTGTCTACAGTATGGAAATTGGGTTGCCTATTACTGATTGGAGCTTGAATTTCTGTTAATTCAGCTGTGTATGACTAATTTTGGGATATTTGGCTTCTTAACGCATCAAGAAGACGCTGAAAATTGTTTCAAAATAGAGGAAGTTCACTTTCTACGAAACACGACCACCACCATCATTTCATCCAACTATGCCTTAGACGGTGTATAATTTACTGTTTCATGCCGCTTGAGTATAATCTACCATTTTATGCTTCTTACATGAGAAAGAGAACACGATAAATTCTGACATTTGCAAAAACCTGTGATAGCACTAAATGAGCTAATGATGAGCTAAATTAAGTTCAAATCAAGCCACTGTCAAATCTCATTTAAGCGACCAAACAGTATAATCTACGGCAAATCAAACCGTTACCAATAATAGCTGTTCTAAATCAAAAAAGAAATCGACGAATACAAATCTGAACAGCACAATCACAAACATCACAAACAAGAAAACCAAAAATAAAGTGAAGAAAAAGTGCCGATAAATTTCTCAGTTACCAGTAATAGTTGTACCAAATCACGAAAGTACCGGTAAACAGTAAACTTCTCGCGGCGTCGGGTAAGAATCACGAACATCACAAACATGAAAATCAAAAATAAAGTGAAGAAAAAGTACCGGTAAATTTCTCGCGGCGTCGGGTAAGTTGTCGGCAATCCAATAATCTTGAGCTTTGGAGGTAAAAATGGAAAGGAATGACAGTGGGAAAACGATGTGGCGCCATTTTCATGTGAGGCCTTAACTTCGAAGGAAGATGAAGAGGTGGTGTCAGTTAAATGCAGCAATTGATTTCTTTTATTTGATCTTTCATTTTTTGTGTTATTTGAATTGTATAGAGCTGATGATATATGTCCAAAATCTGATTTAGAAAGCAATCTATGCAGCCACGTGGCACACCTCAACAACCTTTTATATGTTATTATATAGATTAATATAGTATGAGTTTTCAATTAATAATTGCAGATGTTTGATGAAAATGAAGAATTAAAAATGGAGATGAAGAATTAAAAATGGAGATGAAGACGAAGAGGAAGAATTAAAAATGGAGATAAGACCGGACGAACTTTGTAAATGAGTTGCTTTTTATAGATATTTGTAACTTCAGTTCACATATTTTGTAACTTTAGTTCACATATTTTATAACTTCAGATCGTATATTGTAACTTCAGTCCATATATTTGTAACTTCAGTTCACATATTTTGTAATTTTAGTTCACATATTTCGTAACTTCAGATCGTATATTGTAACTTCAGTCCATATATTTGTAACTTCAGTTCACATATTTTGTAACTTCAATTCACATATTTTGTAACTTCAGATCGTATATTGTAACTTCAATTCTAATCAGTTCATATATTTTTGTAATTTCAGTTCACATATTTTGTAATTTCAGTTTACATATTTTATAATTTCAGATCGTATGTTGTAACTCAAATCCATTTTTGTAACTTCAATTCTAATCATTTCATATATTTTTGTAATTTCAGTTTATATATCAGTAACTTCAGTTCATATATTTTGTAACTTCAGATCATATATATATTGTAACTCCAATCATGTTCGTATATCATGCAAAAAAAACTCCTACTAATCAACAAAATGGACGGTGGTGAAGATAATACGAAAATAAAACAAAAAAGAGGAAATTAGACTAATTAAAGAAATCTGATTTTTTTTTAAAATTAAGTTTGTATGGAAGTTGATTAGTGTGGTGGAAGGAGAGAGAAAAGATTTGGGAGGGTATTAATTGCTACATAGGGAGTGTGAATTAGGGTGGAAATTTGTGTATTTAGATCAAATCTCAACCATACATCATCTCTCATCCAATGGCTTAAAAGAGGTGCGTAATACACTCTTCATCTCACTAAAACAGAGGACTTTTTTTTGTGAGAATTAAGGTGGATAGAAATGTGTGGTGAAAAATAAAAGATGAAAAAATATGTGGGGTCACAACTAATGAGAACCACACAAATCAGACAAAAGAGGAATAAAGCAAAAGGTGACTCTATTAGAGAGACGACCCAAAAGAGAAAGAGTGACTCTTCTACAGAAACAGACAGAGTATTATATTAGATTAATGGTTAATACAGAGACAGAGGGAGTATTATATTTATTTTTTAGATCATTAGATTAGATTAATATAGAAATTATGATGTTTTAGAAAAATGCGTTTCGGTGCCAAACAGTTAATGTGATGGTTTCTGTTTTATTATATAAGAAGAGTATAACTAGATTAGTTATAAGACCTTCTATAATACGAGTAGAGTTTTTCTTTTTTACTTAGAGTTTCATGAGCAACCCATATCTAGCTCGGATCCGTTGGATATGCATTTGGATTCAAGATATTTGGACGGCTTGAATATGGATCTAGTATCAAAGATGGGGATATGAATCTACCTGGATCCAGGCCAATTCGGCCCGTTGCTATCACTATCTAGAAGTAGGAATGACAATGGACTGGGTGGAGCCTCACTCGCATCCGATTCATCCGTTCACCCGATCCATCCATCATTCGTTAAAGGTCTCATCCTAATTTGATCCACTTGTCATCCACTAGTGAAACGAATGGTTTGATCGGGTGATCAAACAGGTGATTCACTTGTACCATTATTTTAAGAAATAAATAGCAAATAAGAAATATTTGCTTGCGAGACCTAGGTTGCGACTTCGAGAATATATACGAGACAAACTCAAACATTACCAGCACGACATAGAAATTAAATTAAAAAAATTCATACATCAAACATAAAAACTATCACGGGTAGTTAATTTTTGTTAAAAAAAATTGATGGATCTCGAATCGGGTGGCTTACGGGTGACGGGTAGGATGAAGCTCCACCCGAATCCAACCAAACCCTATCTTGTGACTCATCCGTCATCCACATTTCATCCATTTAGTCGGATTTTCACCTATCCCGAAGTCTACAACTCTCCTTATCCAAACGGTTGGCTTATGGGCGAGAACAAGTCAATGGTTTAACTAAAAACCAGAGTAGGTGTATTTTGAGACATTGATTCGACACACACATAAAGAAATGATCCAACGAAGCAAATCAAGAAGAGCAAGTGATAAATCCACTAAAAATGGTTACATTGAGCGTATGGTACAATCTTTGAACATCGATCTAGATCCAACATCATCATCATCGTCAGCTCAAGTGGCACCAAATTGGAGTATCTACAAAGTACCGTCCCGGTTGCGGCGGGCGAACACAGACGCGTACACCCCCCACATTGTTCCAATCGGCCCATTCCACCATGGCAAGACCGGTCTATCGGCCATGGAGGAGCAGAAAAGGCTGTACATGACCGCCTTGTTCGCTCGAACCGGAGCCGGCAACCACAAGTCGTCAGGTGTACTTCGTTCGTGCACCACCGCGGTTTTCAATCTCGAAAGGGAAGCTCGCAATTGCTACGCCGGTGGGGTGAATTACGACGAGTACAACCTTGCAGAGATTCTTCTTGTTGATGCTTGCTTCATTCTAGAGCTCTTCATTAGATTCTATGTCCGCCGTTTCATCCGTACCAACTTACAGGTTTCACTCCGTTTGATCAGCCTTTTTACTTTTTAAGTAGACTTGGCAACCCAGATCACCCGACCAGAATAACGTGTACCTGACTTGATACCCAAGTTTGAGCCCTAATTTGTTACTTACTCCCATTGATGTTATGAGTAGTTACCCCTAAAAATTGATAATAGTAGGCTCGAAAATGATCCAAACCAAAGTTAACGCAGCCCAAACTCTACCCGACTCTTACAAAGAAAATGATGACTACCTCATCCAACCTAGACTTTGGCAAAAGAGATCGAAATATTGAATTTTCTTAGTCGCCTAAATCAACTGGGTTTGATTTGACACAATCCAATGACTGATTTTGTTATCATAACTGGTATACTCCGGATTCGGTAACACCCGATAAGAAAAAATATCCGACTCAAATCTAGACTTCAATATCCTAAAATGAAATACTCCTACTCCGTATTTGTTACGTGAACACTTTGCACAAACTAGCTGGCAATTAGGCCATCACCCAGTTGCAAAGTGATTTTCCTAGAAATAAAGTATTTCCTCGTTCTTCATGTTTTCTTCCATGGGCGGTTAGAATGGTAATTGGAACATGTTATCTGAACTAACTCGTTCCTATGACAATCGCAACCTGAGCAAGACTAATATAGTCTGTAAGTTGGTGAAATAGCTAGTGACTAGTACAGTAATAATTGTTGGGACGTATCGAAGATGTTTTGGCCAAGTGGTTAAGACTAGGTGTTTTGGGATAGTAGGTCTCAGGTTCAAATCTCCCCTCCTCTATATTGTAATGCGACTAAGTGCGAAATTGTTGGGACGTGGTAGTTCTAATTCTTAAATCCATCATATACACATAGAATAATTATATCCTCGTAGAAACTACTCACTCTATCAATTTTTAATCTTTCTAATTTCTTTAGAAGATCTTCATCTTTAAACATCCTACTTATAATATTTCTTTTATTAGTTGATTTTTGTGGTCCATATTGACCCCACATTTTTTTTTCAACTTTCATTTTTCATTACATATTCTACTACGCGTATTTCCTTAATTTTTGTTCCACCTCCCCATGAAAATTTAAAGTTGGATGGAGGGGTAGCTATATATGGACTTATGGAGTACTCCTATGCTAATCTCAACATTGTTTGTTCCCATCGACAGGATCGTATCCTTCCATTTTTCCGGTGCTCAACCAAAGGTATTTTGTTCACAAATGACCCTATATTCCATTCAGAATGGCTACTGTCCACAGTACAACGAGATTTGGCGCTGCTGGAAAACCAGATTCCCTTCTTTGTACTTCAGACCTTATTCGACACCATCCTGGGGCAATGGCGTTCAACTCTCCCTTACGACTTCCTAGCCTGCCTTGCCTTTGATTTCTTTGAACCAGCTATGCACTCGAGACGAATGGTCTGTCGTTTAGAGCAGCCCTTGCATCGTAAACATCTTCTCAACCTCCTGCTCAATTTCTACCTTCCATCCTCGCCAAGACCAGGAAAGCAGTGGAGAAGACCGGAAGGCAGTAAAGCAAGTGGGGTTGCGTTTCTCCACAATGCAACCAAGCTCAGGGAGGTGGGTATACGCTTCCAGAGGGCAGCCTCTGACAACCTGTTCGACATCTGTTTTGAAGACGGGGTCCTGGAAATCCCACAACTTTGCGTTCGTGAGTGGACGGAATCTCTGTTCAGGAACCTGATGGCATTCGAGCACTGTCGCCCTGGAAACCACCAGTACATTGCCTCGTACATGTTCCTGATGGATCGCCTCATTCACAGCAAGCAAGATGTGGAATTGCTGGAGAACGAGAGGATCATCATCAATGAGCTCGGGGGTGGAGAATACATCATCAACTTCTTCAAGAACATGTGCAAACAAGTGGTGGTGAAGGATTTCTACTTCACTGACTTGTGCCAGGGAGTAGAGGAAGTTTATCAGTCAATGTGGAGGAGGAACTGGCAGGATATTAAACGACACCACTTTGATACTCCCTTGAAGATTATAACATGGGTTGTTGCTTCCATAGCTATTGCTCTAACAGCTATACAAACTGTTTATGGTGCACTTCAGTATTATCAAGCTAAATGATTTAAGGTTAGTTAGTGTCTTTCATAAACAAGCAGAAGCAGCAGTACATTGACCAAAAATTCTTACGCATGTACGAGTAATAAGTTGTCATGTGTCATTTATTAGCTTAGTAATTTCATACATTTTGTTAATTTTTATCTTAGTTTAGTTAGATTATTTTAGAAATTTTGTATTTTTGGTAATTCTTTTAATTACATTTTTATGGAATTTTATTTTAGTTAGGTTTTATTTTTATTTTGATTTATTTTGGTAATTACTCCGTACCAAGTATTTTTTTTGGTTTTATTCATTTTTATATAAACTTAAAGTCAAATATCTTTAGGTGGTTTTGAAAGTTAATCATTACTTTATTTTATTTTTATTCAAGAAAGTCATCAAAAATCATTTGTCCATTATGTTCTCATTCGTGATTTTTTTCAGTCTTATTTTTTTAAAACACAAAAAAACCATTGATTTTTGCCCTATTTCTCATAGTTTTATTTCTTGGCGGTTTAGACTTTTGGTTTTTCCTATGTCTTAGATGGTGTTCCACTCTCTCATGGCCTCGTAGGCTCGGATGCGTTCTTGGACGACGAATTCCTATCATAATAATAGGAAAAATACCAAAAACACGTAAAACGCACAAAATATATCGCTAATGCGAGAGAGACTCAGTAATGGTGATAATCGTACAAAAGTCTCACAAAAACGAGAGAAAAACAAGTCTAAATGGGTACAAATGTGGGTACACATCAACTCCTTGCGTTTAACCTACGGTTATTACAAAGAGTCTCGTAGAATAAGACATCCTCGGCCGAGAATTGTGAATCAGATCGAATAATTCGGCTCACCCACGGTGCTAAACGCACCCACTTTTATTCAATTTTGTTAAAACCACTCGCTTTTATTCAATTTTGCTATACCCGTTTAAATCTAGTTAAGTTATAGAGTATTAAACCCTTTCATTTATGTTTTGGAGTATTAAGCTTCATGACAATCTTCATCTCATTAATCGAGTAGGTGACGGTGACCGATCCTTTTGTGACGAACCCGACTAATACATTTTGGGTGTGAATAGTTGGAGAATATAGAACCCTAATTTCCCGCAATCACTTGGAGTCAGTCGGACCTCATAGTGAAAACGCATCGCGTGTCTTCGGGAATCAGGAGATAACACTGAAACACCATTACCACTGGGCTGAAATTAATCATTAATCATTAATCTTTGGGGAAGGATGAGTGTAGAGGTGGCGAGCAGAGTGGTACACGAGGTGTTTGGTCCCAAACTTGAAGACGTCGACCAGCCTATCGTCGATTACATCGTCAATGTCCTCGCCGATGAAGACTTTGATTTCGGCCTCGACGGCGATGGCGTCTTTGACGCTCTCGGCGAACTCCTCGTCGACGTTGGCTGCGTTTCCGATTTCTCCGACTGTCGCTCGGTTCCATTCTCTCCTCCTCCTCCTTCTCTTCTTATGCTTTGTATTATTCAATCACGACATGCCAGGGCATTCTTACTTAGCTTGAAATTTGTGCATTTTGACATTTCAGTTTTCAATTGAAATGCTATTTCGTTCGTTGGGTTATTATAGCTTAGATTAGATGTGCCGTGAACGATGATTGTTGAGCTGATTTGAGCTTCTTATAGTCTGGAAAATGTCTAATAATGAGCCTGTTGTTAAGAATAACGGATTTCGAGGGATTTACGTGATAATGCCTATCCTATTTTTGGTTTTTTGGTTTCATTCGCTCCAATCGCTTGTTAGGATACACTATATGAAGGCCAGTCCTCGGAATTCCTTGCAATTTGAATTCGACTCATTTTCAATAGACTGGAACATTTTTAAAAATCATTTTGATTTGGCAGGTGTGTGGCAAACTGTGTGATAAATTTGGGAAGCATGGGTTAGTAAAGCCTAAACCGACTGTGAGAAGTCTAGCAGCACCTGTGAGAATGTTTGATGGGATGGATGAAGAGACGGCTCCCAAGAAGAAGGTTGAGGAGACAGATGGTGTGCTGTTGACGGAGCGTGACAAAATGAAGATTGAAAGGAAGAAGAGGAAAGACGAGCGCCAAAGGGAGGTAGAATCATTATCTTTGTTGGTTTTTATTTCATCTATAGGGACCTACGCACCATTTGGATGTTTGCAAAAGTTGTTTCTTTGCTGTATACTCCTTGCGATGCAGTGTATGTAAGCATGCAAAATCCCCGGTGATACAATCGTATTTTTATGGGACACAATTGCGTAAAAATGAAGTAAATAAATGATAGGATCGATTTAACTGTTCGACTAATTAGTCGATAGGTTAGATGATCTATAGAGTAATCTGTGGTGAGGGAAGGAATCACCTAGGATTAATCAATGAGTTTGGGTGGAATTAGAGAGAAAATGGAGATTGGATAGCTAAGAAAGATTAACTTTCAATGATAAATTCTTCAATAGATCATTACAACTTACTAATGTCTATATATGTAGGACATATGACTTGGAGAATAAGAAATAAATGATAAATTTACTAGTATACCCCCTACTAACATTTTGGTTTGTATCACCCAGAGGTTTGGTTTCATCATACTGCTGAGCCTTGTAGTTAGAACGTGTGACAAATTTGATCACTATTGTCGTAACCTGTGTTCAACCGTTTCTGTATCTTAATGTACGCATTTTTCGTTTCTTATGAATTGACAATTTCAGTTCACTACCTCTTTCACTGCAAATTATGGTGGAATAGAAGCGAAGCTGTACTTTAAATTTTTGTTAAAGTATTGCATGAGAGGAATTCTTTCTATGAAAAGGGTGCAGTGAGGATAGTTCTTTTATTTCACCCCAACATTGTGTGCTGTAGGATGAGTCTTGCAAGAACCATTGCATTGGTGCTTTCAGTTGAGCTTATTTTTCGATAAAATATCGCACATACTAATCTGAGGGTCTGATGGCTCATCTGAGTATCTGACGTCTTTCAAACTCAATTCTATTAGGGATGGCAGCCTGACAGTTGTCAGTACATGTGAAGTTTAGCAGCTTCTGTTTTATTGTTGGTTTCCCTTAAATGAGGTCTACTAGTGATCCATTTGATTATTGGATACCCTTGACATCCAGCATCTTGTTGTTGTCCAAATGCAGGCTCAGTACCTACAGCATGTGGCCGAAATGGAAGCTGTCAGAGCAGGAATGCCTAAAGTGTGTGTAAACCATGGACAAGATGTTGGGGGACCAAATATCAAAGATATCCACTTGGATAACTTCAATATTTCAGTTGGGGGCAGGGATCTTATTGTTGACGGTGCAGTGACTCTTTCTTTTGGAAGGCACTACGGTATATTGTTTTGGTCTTTCCTTGTCTAACATCATGGCTTCTCTTACATATAACATGTTAATATTCACTCAACAGCGCGGATTCACCACTTGCAGGGCTCATTGGAAGGAATGGTACAGGAAAAACAACCTTCCTCAGGCACCTGGCATTACATGCCATTGATGGTATCCCGAAAAATTGCCAGATACTGCATGTGGAGCAGGAGGTAGTGGGTGACAATACAACAGCCTTGCAGTGTGTACTCAACTCTGATATAGAACGAACCCAGCTTTTGCAGGAAGAAGCTCGTCTGTTAGAACTTCAGGTTTGGTTATCCCTTTTTCATATTCTATTACAATTGCATGGAATAGCAGCTACTTCATTTTTTCCCCTTAATAGTCCTTTTGTTTTCAAATTTTATACTGACTATGTTTTTAATAGAGAAAATACGAGCTTGAGGAAACAAATGGGAAAAGTAGTGGTGAGTTGAATGGGGATCTTGACAAAGATGCCATCGTAGAAAGACTACAAGAGATATACAAAAGGCTTGAATTAATCGATGCAGATTCTGCAGAGGCACGAGCAGCTTCTATTCTTGCGGTGAGTGTGGAGTTGTTGTGAAGATATCATCTGATCATACTCCTTTCCTAGGCTGTCTGTTCATTTTTTTCCTTCGCAGTGTTTTGTAACCCCCCCCCCCCCCCCCCAAAAAAAAAAAAAAAAGAAGAGAAGAAATAAATAAGTAAATAAATCTCTCTATTTCAGTGATGAAAACTCGGTGACTCTTTCCTGCATTTTTTGATAGGCAAATTTATTTGATTGGAAACCCATTACATTTATGTGTTTCTTAAAGTGGTTTAATCACGTGAGTTGGACCCACTGAGGTACCTATTAGGATTATTGAAGGATAGAAAGGTGAAGACGTTAGGGTTAGGCAGAGGAACACCTCAAACATATGGGATAACGGTGTTTGAGAGTGAAATGGTTATTTTATGTTATGTTTTCCTGACTCTCCGCCAAGGCTCTGATACAGTGTCAAGTGTCAGGCAGCTATTTTTGTGAGTAGATTCATGTTTTTGGTCCCAAATGAAGCATCATATCATTTCTCAGGGAGTCAGACATGTGGTCCATCACAACGTTGAATGATGAAATTTCATTGTATTTATAGGAATAAAGTTTCATTGTCACTGTACTGCGATGTCACTGATTGAGATTCGACTGTTTACTGATACTAAAAGTAAAACCTGTTAAATTAACTCACTTAATGTCATGCTGATGTGTTTTTCTGCGATTTACACCCCCAAGGTTTTGAGTCTTACCTTGTTATTGACAATTAATACTTCCAGGGTCTTAGTTTCTCACCAGAGATGCAGCAAAAGGCAACAAAAACATTTTCTGGAGGATGGCGAATGCGTATAGCTCTTGCACGTGCTCTTTTTATAGAGCCTGATTTATTACTTCTTGATGAACCAACTGTAAGCATAAAAACCCTATGTTCAGCTCAGATGGAGCATATTGCTTTTTATGATGTGGGTGTGATGTCTTCTTTTGTTTTAATCATCAGAACCACCTTGATCTGCATGCTGTGCTGTGGTTGGAATCGTACCTAGTGAAATGGCCGAAGACGTTTATAGTTGTATCTCATGCTCGAGAGTTCTTGAACTTGGTATGCTTTTTCATGTGTAGCCACCTCTTTTCGTCGAAAATTTTAGGTCTCCGCACAGCGTTAATTCTCTCGTGGAGCACTGATAGAATCTGTCAAAATATGCTTCTAGGTTGTCACTGATATCATACATTTACAAGGGCAAAAGCTGACATCATATAAAGGGGACTATGACACATTTGAGAGGACGCGAGACGAACAACTGAAGAATCAACAAAAAGCATTTGAGTCTAATGAAAGATCCAGGGCTCATATGCAGGTCTTTGTCATCAACTGGCTCTATATGAACTCCGTTTGCTTGCCTTTCCTGAATTATGTTTGGCTATGCAGCTATTTATCTGTTGTTATACATGCACTCTTCCACTCTTTGCCGTTCTCTTTTGTTGTCTGCAACTCTGTCTTATTATCTGTTTGTTTGCCATTTTTTGAATGCATGTGAATATCTTCTCTTTCCATTTAAGTATAATTGATTTTTACTTGTGCCTTGCCCGGGATGTGCTATGTTGATCCAAGTGTGGATCTCGACAAAGCAATCACTGGACCCGATAAAGCAACTGACCACGCACGTGGAACATCATTCTAATCCGCTTCCCGCTTCCGCATTCACATCATATGTTTAATCTAGTTCATTTTTTTATATATTGCAGAATTTCATTGACAAGTTCCGCTACAATGCCAAGCGTGCATCCCTTGTTCAATCCAGAATCAAGGTGCTTGTTACTTCCTTATCACCTCTCTGAGTGCTCTTGGCAGTGTCTGTAAAATTGTCATTGCCTTAACTATCTAAATATTAGCTGTGTTTTTGGATCTTGATTTCAAATACCTTAATTATTGTTCATGCAAATTATATGTGACTGATATCAGTTGCCTCACTTTCTACTCTTCGTGTTGCTTTGTTTTTTCAGGCATTGGACCGCATGGGCTTTGTGGACGCTGTTGTCAATGATCCAGAGTATGATTGACTTCTGAATATAACATATTTCTGCCCCTCCCTATTCTTGAAATTTGAGCCTGTTCAACACGAAATTTCAGGTGTACTTACCTTTTCATATGACCTCTTCGTTTTTTGAGTTGATTTTATTTCTAACTTGTGGCAGTTATAAATTCGAATTTCCGACCCCTGACGATCGACCAGGCCCGCCAATCATAAGTTTCAGGTTTGTTGTGCTGTCATTATATTTTGTTTCTTCGCTTCTGTGGGTTGCTTAGTTTTATCCCGAGTTTTTTTTATTATAATTTTTTTTAATATCACATGTCTGTTTATGAAATGTTTGTGTCCTTTTGAATTCGTTACAATTTTTCTCGACAAAACATTTTTCCTGTTCTCCGTGTTTGTTTGGTGTTTGAAATTGCATACATTTTATATCATCATGGTCTATTTTGTGACACTAACTGATTACATCAGTAGTTTTACAGACTAAGTTGTTCTTATCTAAGTGGTTCTTATCTGAGATAATTTGAAATTTGATAATGGATGACAAATTAGAATTTAATTTGCAGTGATGCATCTTTTGGCTATCCTGGTGGACCATTGTTGTTCAAGAACTTAAACTTTGGAATTGACCTTGACAGCCGCATTGCGAGTAAGTATCCTCGTGATAGAAGCCTTACCAATGCCTTGTCAATGTGTTATAGCTTCCATTAAATCCTGCCTTACTGCATCTTTGGTTCCATTATATTTAAGATTAATGTTCTTGCTCTACACTTGTTCTGTATTTTTACAATCGCTCCTCTATTGTATGAAAGATATGTTTTGTTGTAAAAAGCTTCTAGAAATTGTCTTCAGTGTTTGAAGACTTATAAACGGCAAACATCTTCCCCTTTGCTTTGCCATATGTGGCTTTAAGTTAGCCAGGTTATTGTGAGCACCTGTTATGTACATTGAAACTTTTGAATAACATTATTCTAACATCAAGATTGTGTGTAAACCCTCTAGTGTTCTTTTTCATAGAGGAGTAGATGATGGTTCCATGTCTGATCAAGGAGTGTCTCAAAATGGTGTATTAAGTGAGGGCATATGATTTCAGGGGAAGGGTAGAGAGTATATCCATCCCTGCACTCCGCTTGGTGCAGGATCCTCTGTATAAGCAATGACATAACTTGTTACTGGACTTAAATATTCCCGCCCTTTATATTGGTAACTGCCATTATGGATTGGGTTTAAAGTGGTAAATTGCTAATTTTAGTACTCCGTATCTTTTTGCTGTGGAACAACCTCTTTAAAAGGTGTTCAATATGAGTATTACTTCATTTTTGCCCTTCTATGGTTTGTTGAACATTCTAAGTTATTCATCTTTTGATTATCTGCCTCTAATAATTTTTTGCAGTGGTTGGTCCAAATGGTATTGGAAAATCTACAATACTAAATTTGATTGCTGGGGAGTTGCAGCCAAGTTCAGGAACTGTTTTCCGCTCAGCAAAGGTATTTTTTTGGTATTATTTGTGCTGCATCCCTTACCATTCTACCAAAGATAAGAAGCCTGATTTTATATCTATTTTCCTAGAAGGTCAATTGTATATGAGTTTGACCAACATGGCTACACATGATGACTGTAATTTCATTATTTTCATCTTTTTCCCTTTTTATATAAATTTCATCTGTTCAGTTTTTTATTTAGCTCTTCATTGCCTTTCAATACGTAAACATGAGTTGTTTTTCTCTATCTATTTGCGCTTCTTCCACTGTAAAGGTTCATGTTAAGCTTGCTTCAAATGGTAAATTCTACTCCGTATGTACTAAAACTATGCTCCGTACTTCCGTAGTTAACTAGAGTCTACCACTGCTTCCCTGATATGATTGTAGCTTCTGCCGCTTTTTTGCTTTGCTCTCGTTGTGTATTAATAAGATGTTGTGTACTTGGAAACAGCTTAATGCTCCTGATTTTAGTGTGTTTGGTATTACTAGTACCTAATAAGCTTTGGTGTGTGTTAGCGAACTTAATTCAATCACAGATCATTGTTCATGCATATCCAAGTGCATACAAATGCTTAGAGTGTTGTTTATCTCATTGCTGGTTAAGCTTGATTAAATTGCTTTCGCATATTTGCAGGTCCGTATTGCTGTATTCAGTCAGCACCATGTCGATGGACTTGACTTAACCTCAAATCCCCTTCTTTATCTGATGCGCTGCTTCCCGGTGAGTTCTTAGAACACTGTTCGTGAAGGTTTAACTTTTTTGTATTAGTCGGGGATTTGGTTTCTTATCTGAGGTGATTTGACTTCTGTCTCATAGGTTCAATTTTTCGGCATCTTTTGGGAGGTTCTTAAGATAATGCTATGAGAAACATTGCTTAAAGTTTCTTTCTGTCAATTTTTTCATTTTTAGGGTGTGCCAGAACAGAAGTTGCGAGGGCATTTAGGTTCGTTTGGTATTACTGGAAATCTGGCACTTCAGCCAATGTACACTCTGTCTGGTATGTTCCAGCTTCCCACTAACCACATGACATCTAGCTTAACTTTCTTGTAGACTTGTACATAGTTGAAGTTCATTCTTTAGTGCCATCTGACACCAATCCTTCTATCTCTCAGCCAAAACTCCTAGTTGCTTCAGGATATTATATTGTTGTTGAATATTCCAAGGTTCTGCTGTATGCTGAATAGTCTTTTGTAACAGGTGGTCAGAAAAGCAGAGTAGCATTTGCAAAGATTACTTTCAAGAAGCCACACTTGCTGTTGCTTGATGAGCCGTCAAATCATCTTGTAAGTATATGATGGTTGCATTTATGGCTCTAGTTTTAAGATATGAAGCCTAGCTTGACTAGAGACGAATCATATATTTTCTATTTGAAAAAAAACTGATGTCTAGACCACGGCGTATATTTCCACTGTCTGACCTTTCTCTTGAATGGAATTGCTTTTTGACAAACTTACCTTTGTGAATTCGTTTGCAAGAACACAACCTTGAAGGGCTCTTTTGAAATGTATTCAATCTAGAATCTGAATTATGTCTTAACTTTACTAGTAACATTTGTAAATATGCTTTGACAGACTTTTGGATATGTTGAATGTGGTGTTATCAAAGGCTTTCCGTAGAACAAATATCAATTTTTGAGTCCCTTTGAGACTTGGGAAAAATAATACGTAATAATTTCATGCCACTTATCGGGCACCAAATCTTTGTGGTTGGACTCATGGTATTTGTTGGAACTGCAGGATCTGGATGCTGTGGAAGCACTAATCCAGGGTCTCGTTATGTTCCAAGGAGGCATATTAATGGTATTAATATTCTGCCATTTATTTCTAACTATCTGAAATGAATATTCTTACGTGTATCACTTTTGTCCAGGGCAGTGTTTAATGTTGTCGATGATATTTTTGGTATGTTCAGGTTAGTCACGATGAGCACCTTATATCAAACAGTGTGGATGAGCTGTGGGTAGTTTCCCAAGGGACAGCGACACCATTCCATGGGACATTCCATGATTACAAGAAAATACTGCGGTCGTCTTAAGGAGCATTTACTGAGATACTAGTCCTTGACTGGATTACATACATGCGCTCTACTCTTTTATTTGTAGAATAAGTTGGCAGAGTGAAATGTTGGCGTGTATCGAATGATAGTGTTGTTGTGCTTGTGTACTAAACATATACATACGGTAATGGCATGTTAGCAATTTTACTGGAACTGAAACCAAACCAACATCAACTCCAACCTTCTGCTATGGAGTAAGGAGTACTGTTTTTTTGGGTAATGCTTGTACGGAGTACCTTGGTTTTCGGATTGATCTGCCACTGCTCGTATCATATTAACTGAAGAGGTAATGAAAGTAGAGATATGATAAGTTATAGAAAAAGGGATGATAGTATTATTGTGAAGTAGAGGTGGCGTGGGTGTAGTAGGCTAGTAACACTGGAAGAGGTTGGCACTAAAAAGACAGCTAGTGCCATTTGTTTTTCTTTTTTCTATTTGATTTGTTTTGCTTGATTTATCGATCTAATCAATTACTTCCTCCCATCAATTCAATTCTTTATATTTAACTTTATTCAATCAATTCGTTACATTCTTCTTTTGACAAAACAATTTACCTTATAATTCTCATATCTTTATTCTATTTATATAAAATGTCATTATTTTTTTCTTTACTTTTAGCTTGGCGGATCCATGAATAATTTGATTTACCAATAATATCCTTACTTTTATCATTTTTTTTAAAAGTGGTGAAATCTTTCATATAAAAGATTCAATGAATGAGAGAGAGTAATTTGTGAAACTGGACAACTCCCTTAAGACTTATTTGTTACTCTTTAGTCTTGACCATACTCTTTTCATCGTATTTGTCACTCTTCGTTGGTTTGATTCATGCTTGCTAGTTTAGTTTTAGTTAGAATATCAACTTTTCATAACAAAACCTCTTTTCTTTCGATTAAAACTTTAGCTCGACCAACGCGAGACTATTATTTTAGCTACAACGTCCCGTGGATTTCCATTAGCTACATACCTTAGTGGACCTTAGAGTTTTTACTTTTGATTGATTGAGGTTCATGACAAATCTTTAGTCTACGATGTCCACGTCCGGACCTAGTATGAGAATGGGAGATTCATGCATGGACCTGGCCTACTTGGGTTTGGGCCGTCTGGCTGTCGATCTCCTCAATCCAACCCATATATTTTTATTTTAGTGAAATCAATGTTTTTAGAGTTAGATCGATATGTTTTAGTGAAATCAATAATGTATTTTTAACGTAAAAAATGTGTTTTTAGTGAAATCAATATTTTTCAGCGTGAAATAAACGTTTTTAGAGTGAAACCAATATATTCTTATTAGTTACTTCCTCCGTTTTTTTATTTTTGCCCCGTATTCCTTATTTGACAAGTTTTTATTTTTTGTCCCACTTCTTAACTTTCCTTATTTGTCATGTATATATTACCATATTATCCTTATACTTTTCTATTATTTACCCATTATGCCATTAAATTGATTAAACTAACATTATATTCCCTTCACTTTAATGACTCATTGTGTTTAGTCACCAATTTTCATCATCATTTATCTCTTTATCAATAATTTATCAAATTTTCTTAATTTATGTGCTAAACACAATGGGGCGAAAATTAAAAATCGGAGGGAGTATAACTAGTTTTTAATGATTAATTAACGATTTTTTTTAGTGAAATCAATGTTTTTTTAGAATGAAATCGATATTATTTTTCGTTTCTAATTTGTTAACGGGGCGACTAGTTATTGATACTGTTTTCTATTTCGATTTAAATCAGAAAAATATGTTATTGGGTATTTTGAGTAGGTCAAATAAAATGACGGCAACGGAAAGTAAAGAAGCACAATGACGAGAAATGAAAGTGAAGCAGTATTTTGTCCTTAATCCATGTACCAAAAGTGAAATGGAGGGAGTACTTTTTAAGGAATTGATGATAGTAATTCCTAAATGAGAAGATCATAATACAGTAAAGGGAGAAGAACAAAAGCGATATACGTTAATGGAAGTGTCCTCAAAGATTCTGATAGAAAGTAAAAGCCATCAATCCGTTCAAATTTCCCAAATCAAAAGTTTCCAAATAATGAAGCTTGTCCTCTCCATCTCCAGTGTCAACTCCCAAAACAATCTCCAGATTTCGTTTCTTAAACCCACCCATAAAAACAAAACTCAAAACACGCAGCAAATAGAGTAGTAAAAATGTCGCCAATTCCAAGAAAAACATTCACATTCACATTCACATTACTCACCCTGCATATTTTGCTCTGCTTCACCCCTGTTTATCCCCAGTCAACAAGTGACATACTCACAAAATCAGACGTTGTCTCACTTGAAAAAACGTTAATCTCTGCTGCTGGGAAATTTCAGTTGGGTTTTTTCGACTATGGATTGTCCTCGCGATATTATTTAGGAATTATGTATAAAGATATACCCTCTGATGTAATCGTCTGGGTTGCAAACAGAGATTCACCTGCATATAATGATTCCGTTTTTCTTCAGTTAGGAAATCAAGCCAATATCATCATAAATGATGGTGACTCCAAAGCTATATGGCAGACTAACAATTCATACGGAGTGAATCCTGTTTTACAGCTCCTGGATTCGGGCAATTTGGTTATCAGAGAAGCCGCGGATTCAAACCCCAATAATTTCATCTGGCAGAGTTTTGATCATCCCACCGATACCCAACTTCCGGGTCAAAAGTTAGGGATAGATTTCAAAACGGGTTTGGACCGGCGGTTGGTTTCGTGGGCTGCCAAAGATGATCCAGGTTCGGGAAATTATAGCCTTTCTGTGGATCGCAGAGGTGGCCACGAGCTATACTTAAGAAACTTGAATGAAATAATATTTCGAAGCGGGCCGTATGATGGGGAGCGGTTTAGTGGAGTACCCGAAATGCACACGGGTCGAGCGAGTTACAATTTCTCCTTCTATTCAGGTCCGGACGAGGCTTACTACATGGTGGTGCCATCGGATGGGGCGCCAACGAGGACGGTCGTGACTGCTGAGGGGGTTATCGAAAATTGGATATGGGTTGCGGATACGAAGCAATGGAACAAGTTCTGGTACGCGAGGCAGGACCAATGTGACTCCTACGGGGTGTGTGGGGCCTACGGCATTTGCACCCCGAACGACTTGTTCGATTGCGAGTGTCCGCGTGGGTTCAAGCCTAAGAATCTCAACTCGTGGAATTTGAAGGATTGGTCGGAGGGGTGTGTTCGGAACAAGGAATTGGGCTGCGAGAGTGACGGGTTTGTAGCGGTGGAGGACATAAAGTTGCCTGTGACATTAAATGCATTTGTGGATAAAACGATGAGTCTTGCTGAGTGTAGAGATGCTTGCAACAGAAATTGTAGTTGCGTCGGTTACGGTAATTCCGAATTCAGGCGGGTTGGCGGACTCGGATGTTTGATTTGGACTGATACTCTTATTGATATGAGATATTCTCCGGGCCGAGGACAGACTTTGTACCTCCGACTACCTGCTTCCGATATACCAGTAGTAGGTACGTAAATAAAATTGTCTTTTATTTGGACTAATACCGCTTCTCCCCCGATAAACCCACCCTCCATTGGAAGTAGTAAAACTTTCAGTTTTTTTTTTCCAGTGACCCAAATTATAATTACTTCCTTTGTCCATTAATTTTCCACACTTTTACCTACGAGTATTTCTTTTGGCACATTATTTTTTTGTAGTGAGGGTAGTATAGTAAAAAGAAAAGGTAAAAAAATAACTGTTGTATAAATAGATTGGCAAATGTTGTAGGTATAGTAAACAGTCAGGGTAATAGTACAGTAGAACAACGTAAAAAAATAGACAAAAAAAGGAAACAATTGGAATGTGAAGAATATAGAAAGACGGACGGAAATGGCAAACAGAAATAACATAGAAGGAAGGAGTAAGTATTTATTTTTTTCCCTAAATTAATAATTACAATATCCGGATCAGTTTGACCAAAAAGACGTGATTAATTGTTTTATTTTTTCCCTTAAAATATTACTATCTCCGTTTAAAAGGATTTCTTGTACTTCCTTTTTTACAAATTTTAAATGTTTCCCCTATTTTTTCACTTTCCTTTTTGGTCTTAGCTTTATTACTACTTATAAATGTACAATGAGCGAGCAAATCTTTTTTGTGACGGGTATATCCGTCGTAAGTTTACGACGAGTCAAATATCACTCCATGATTGACTAAAGACAAGCAACCCATGTCCTAGTCCCCAACATGTCTTTTGTCTTATCTCTTGTATATACCGTCACTAATAAGAATTTGTGACGTACTCCTTCTATTTCAATGAAAGTTTTCACTTTTCAGTTTTTGTAAATTTCTTTGATTTTGGTATCATTGTTTTTTCTTACCTAAGTGGTCCCTTGCTTTATTCTTTCTCTATTTTTGAATATTTTATTATTCTCCTTAAAAAATCTACCCCTCCGTCCAAATGAATTGTTTGCTTATTCCATATAGGGGCATCTCAATGAATTGTTTACATTTCTATTTTAGAAATGTAATTTGACTCTTGGCTCCACATGTCACTTCCTCATTGGATCCCTTACCATTGGTGCCAAAAGTAAAGACAAACCATTCATTGGAACAGAGGGAATATCCTTTTTCTAGGTGGAAGCTTTTATTTTTTTTTGGAGCGAAAAATCGTTTCATTAATAAAAAGTCGTACGACATCTACAAATTATATCGAAATTGAACGGATACAATACAATAAAATTTGAGTAAAATAAATTCTCGTTAAAATAAAGATCTCTCACTATGATTTCGATCTCCGCTTCTGCACATTCTCTTTCAACATATCGCTGTTTAATAATAAAGCTTTTCACAAGAGGGTCTTCGAATCTTCTAAAGTTATCTAACTTGATAGATTGTAGCCGCCAATCTGACATAATTTGAGATACCATATAAAGAACGATTGTGGTACTGATCTTCCACGTGTTCTCTGCTATCATAGATAGAACATCTCTTCTAAAAGAGAGAGCGAAACTCATCAATTGATGAGGGCGAAACTCTCCAAAAAGAGAGGACAATTATTATAACTACTCCCTCCGATTCATTTGTTTCTTTACGTTTGCCTTTTGGCACTATTCATGAGTGGGTAGAATATCTAATATAATTTTCAATCTATAAAGTAAAACATAATCATGTGAGATCTTTTTAAAATTGTCTTAATGAATACATTAAGAATATCAAATTTTTACGATTTTTAATAATGTGTAACTAAAGATAAAAACGAAACAAAACGTGCATTGACAAGTGTGATAAAGCAAACATAAAGAATCAAATGAATCGGAGGGAGTATATTATTAATACTGTTACGAATATTAAAAACTATATAATTAATTAAAATTGGGGGGCTTACCACCATTAAGCCCCGAGTTTTTTTTTTGTTTTGGAGGCTAGGGTTTTAGGGAGGAGGAAGAAGGTTGAGAGGAGGATGATATAATTATTACTGTCGAATTGGTGAAAACTTTTATTGAAATAGAGGGAGTACAGTATTCTTCCTATCAAATTCTACGAGTATTATTTACTCATTGGGTTATGTTTCTACTTTACCAATTAGGGGGCGTTTGGTTCATCAAAGGGAAAGGGAATGAAATCAACAAAGGGAAACAGAGGGAAAGGAATGGATTACCCCAAATTTAGGTTGTTGTTTGTTTCAATGAAAGAGAATGAATTTCACTCAACCTTCACTCAAACCTCAACATTAGCGGTGTGCCATCATATTATTTATACTTATGTAAAATAAAAAATTATAAAATAAATAAATTAATATCTAAATAATAAAAATAAAAATAAAAAATTTGTAGTATCTTTTAATAATAAAATACCTGTAATATAAGGAGTATTATTTTTACACTTTTTTAATTGTAAATACGGTAAATATACGGAGTAATAATTACTACAATACGATAAATTTTAAAAAATGCGTTTTCTTTTTGATTGATGAATTAAGGCATAAAAAATTATTTTGACCCAACTTCGACTCATATCTGACCTGACCCGAAAGTGTGGTGGTGTTCGTAATGGTGGTAGGTGGGCCTTGGTGGTGGTGGTCGTGGTGGTGGTGGGTGGACTTTGGTGGTTGTGATGGTGGTGGCGGTTGTTGGTGATGGTGATGACTAGGTTGGTGAGTGGGGAAAAGAATCCCATTACCTTGGGGGGTGAGGGAGTTTGGGGAAAGAGAATGATTGAATTGGCTAAACAAACATAAACAAAGGGAATTATGAACTTTGATTTCCTTTCCCTTCCCTGACAGGGCCGGCCCATATGGGATTCGGTCCGGTTCAAGGAATCGGGGCCCAAATAAGTGAGGGCCTCAATATGTACATTCTTCATACAATTTTAACATGAAGTGTTAATGTGGTGTAGTGGATATGATACTTGTCTATTGATATAGAGGTTGTGGGTTCAAATCTTATTAGCAACAATTTTAGGGCCCCATATTGAAGTTGGAACATGGTCTCCAAATCTAATGGGCCGGCCCTGTTCCCTGAATACGTGAAACGATTTTTCTAACATGTGACAACTTAAAATTTAATCACGGAAATATTGTCATGAGAAATTGATATACTAATTCACATTTACCTTACTTAGACAATATACACGTGAATCTTTCCGTAATTAACTTATTAACATGTGTCCACTGGACATATGTTAGAAAAAAATTGTTAGTAAAGTTATCCTGTCTTAATCATGATAACTCATGTTTACCTATTGTTTCATCATTGCACTTTTTCCACTATCTTAATTTATACGCAAAACTTAATGAGACAATTTTTAAATTAGGGAACAATGTTGTTAGAATCGAGATTTTACATTAGATCGATAAGGATGGTAGAACTGAATCGGTAGAATCGTAAAATTTTACAAACTCACTAAATATAGTTTTTTGGTTTAGCAAAAACATATGATTAAAGATTAAATTACTCATTTATTATCGAAAAGGCTACACTTACAGGCGGTGTATGAAAATTTTATACATAGCGAACTATATCGCGCCACGTGTCAAACCTAAGGTGATTAGTCTAGGGTTAGGTTAGTAATTTTATATCTTTAGTTAATTGTTAACCTTAGTTAGTTAACTTGATTTTAGAAACTTTTGTTTGAAATATTTATATTTTTTGTTTGAAACATTAAGTCTAGTTAAATGATTTTTTTTTGCATTTTTCATTTTCTTGAAATATTTATATAATATTGTTAATATATTTCTGATTTATTGTAAAATAGGATTACCTAATTTTATGGGATATGATTACCTAATTTAGGTTAGTTAATATTTGTCACCCTAGTATCATGGGATGATTGAGCTATGGGAGCGTTTGGGTCGAAGTATTGGAATGGATTGGAATGGAGTGTGATTCCATGAAGGATTGGAGTTAGATACTCATACTTATTTACGGTTGTCGTTTGGTTCGAGGGTGAAATGAATTGTATTTGTATTAATCCTGGGTTGAGGGTAGGGGTTGTGATTTCAAGGTTTGGGGGTGGATTTAGAGCCCCTTGGGATTCCAATTCCATACCTAAATGCATCAACCAAACATTGGAATGGATTGAATCCATTGCAATCCATTCCAAGACCCCCAATCAAACACGCCTAACTTAGTAATGTAACTATATAATACGTACATTATATCATTGCTAATGAAGGGAATATACTACATTCATAAATATTTTCAATTAATATATAAAAGGTTAACAAATTAAAGTAAATACAATGTGAACACAATTAATATTTTATTTCAGCCTATTCTATATTTCTATATATATATCTTTTAAACATTTCCGCATAATCTTTTTACAATGGAACATATATTTATAATTAATACTCGTATTTTTTATATTTGTAAAAAATGTGAATATATTAAAAAAAGGTAATTAAATTTTTCATAAATTTTAAAGTAATTCATGGATATTTTAAAGTAATATTCCCTCCATTCAACTCCAATTTACCCATAAGAGTTTTTGAAACTATTCACAAATCAAAAGCATCTTCAAAATTCTACACAATCTATAAGACAAAATACTATTATGTGTGATATTGTTTGATTTGTCTTGACGAGTAGAATAAGAAAATCAAAAAATTATAATTTTTACCTATACCTACTGAAAGATATTAATGATTTAAAATATGTCTCGGCAAACGTAAATAAAAAAATGGATAAATAGGAGTTCAATGAAGGGAGTATATCCTTTTGAAAATTTTAATTACTAATGAATTATTTTAATATATTTACCTTACATAATAATAATAATAATAATAATAATAATAATAATAATAATAATTGTAGTAGCAGATTAATTTTCAATGAGAATAAATATGTAATCATATTAAATAAATTGTATATTTTAAATTAATCGTAAATATATTAACAATATAACGATATCCAAGTTTCTATCTTCTTCCCACTTACCATTTTCAACCAAGTTTCTATCTTCTTCCCATTTCATTTCTTTTCTTATTTGGCCATACTTTTTCAATATTTTAATACATTTATACATTAACTTTATTATTTTTCATTATTATTTATTACTTTTTCATTTCCAACATATACTTCCTTATTAGTTTTTCATTATTTTAAACCAACCAAAACTCTTTGTGTCATTTTGGAATGGGAAGAACATTAAAACTTAGAGAAAGTATATAAATATTTCAAGAAAATGTAAAATGCAAATTAAAAACAAAAATACAAAAATTCTAAAATCAAGTTAACTAGACTAAGTTTAACAATTAACTAAAGATGTAAAATTACTAACCTAACCTAGAGTAATCACCGTAGGTTTGACACGTGGCGCGATATGGTTCGCTGTGTATGAATTTCATACACCGCAGTGTATCATCTTCCCATTTATTACTATACTGTAGTCAGTGACGGACCCAGAAAATTTAGAAAGGGTGCACTAAACCTGTCAAAAATGATCCGACCCAAAAAAAAATCCCGAAAAAAATATGCAAATAACAGCCAAAAATAACCTGGAACCGAAAAGTGATCCCACTCGATAACTACCCGCATATTTAGGGTCGGAAACATCCGTCCTTAAAAGAGATACATTTATTATAATTTTGAAAGTATATTCAATAATATAAAAATGATAAAATAATCTATACTTATCGATTATCTTAACCAAAAAATACTCCGTATCACAAATTTTTTTGATTAAAATATCAATATCAAAAGCTAAAATTTATCGTAACAATATGAAATATTTAGTTTATTTTTAAAATTTAGAGTAAAAATATGCCTATATATGTTCTAAGGGATATTTTTATCATATACTTATGGAATGATCACTAAATTAAATAAATAGAGTCAATATTTTTCATGTACGTGTCACAAATTTATAGACTATAGTAACAACTAAATTATTACTCTTCTCGATTTAAAAAGAGATTGAAACACAATTGGCCAATTGACAACAATCTAAAATGAATAGATATGAAACTAAGATATGGACTCGAATCCAGAACTTCTCGGTCAAAAACACAGCTACTTCCCACTACGTCACTCCCTATTTGTGTAATATTTTTTTTTGGTGCTAAGAAGTGGGATTTGTGTAATATTTGTGCGAGCAAACCAATAAGTACTGAATTTTCACTTCACTAAAAACAGAATTTGGAAATCCAAGGGTGCGCACCCCTGATCCGCCCCTTACTGTAGTAATATTTATTCATAATATACTCATAATTAATGATTTTAATATCATGAACTTATTTCTACGTAAAGAAATTTGAGTATTACCATGTCGTCGTTATATGAAAATATACTCACGGAGTAGTTTTTTTACTACGAAATAGAATCTAGGATCGTATTATGATCCTATCTTTAAAATTTTTTTAAAATAATATATAGTAAGATTTTATAATCATGATAGAATCGTAAGATCTACGATCGGTCAAACAAATTTAGATTGTAAAATCGTAGAATCGAATCGTGACTCTGACATGCTAGGGAGTATTTAAAATATCCCGTCTAACTGACTCAAACTGGTCCAACGGACATTAATTCTGGACCAGACTTTGGAAAAAAAGTGTAAATTTTGGACAAATTCCGATTTATGGTCCAACGGGTCTCGGTTCAGGACTTTTTAATGAAAATTTTGTGGATTCCGGTTCGGATCCGATCCCACTGAGCGTTGGACATGTATACTTGTGATGTTTGGGTGTGTCAAAGTGCGCAATGTAATTATATGTTGGATAGTATAAGGAGTGTTTATAATTGAGCTCAAATTGTTCTAAAAACATCTCAGGACCTGACACCTCAAAGGGTTCCACCAGGAATAATAAAGCTAAAGCTGTCATAGGCATCGGAATACCAGTTGGAGTTACGATCATTTTATGTGGGTTTATTACATTGATGATATGGAACCGAATAAGTTCAAGAAAAATACAACTAGGAAGAGGTACTGCTACTGCTACTGCTACTGCTTGTTAATTAACGATACATTCTGGCAATTAAGTTGCGAATATCAAGTTATTTGTAATTTTTTGTTGTGATTCCGTAGGGGGTTTGCGTGATACAAGTATATGCCGGAGAAGCAGCGGAATTGTTGGGAGTTGCAGAGAGTACTCAGAGGATGTAGTAAATGCAGATGATGATGTCGAGTTGCCTATATTTGATTTACATTCCATAGTTGTCGCCACCGACTCTTTCTCCGAGGCTAACACACTCGGACAAGGTGGTTTTGGCCGTGTTTACAAGGTATATACCTCCAATTAAATAATCACCCAACTGTACTGTCCAAAACTCGACTACATACATCATACATGGAACCGAAGAAATCAGCGTTATTGTATTATGGATTGCAGGGTGTGATGGCAGATGGGCAAGAAGTAGCAGTAAAGAGACTATCTAACGAATCGGGACAAGGTTCAGAAGAATTCAAGAATGAGGTGAGATTGATTGCAAAACTTCAGCATAGGAACCTTGTTCGTTTACTTGGTTGTTGCGTTGACGTTGATGAGAAGATCATCATCTATGAATACCTCAAAAATACAAGCCTTGATTCTTTTTTGTTCGGTGAGTCTACATCTTTCCCTCATCCTTTCAATATTCGAATTCGAATTATGGTTGTTTATGATTTTCACACTCGATTTCCCATTACGATATGCAGATGAAACAAGAAACTTATTGCTCAACTGGCAAACCCGGTTCAACATTATCTGTGGTGTTGCCAGAGGGCTAGTATATCTCCACCAAGATTCAAGATACAGAGTCATTCATAGAGATTTGAAAGCCAGCAACATTTTGCTTGATTCCGATATGAACCCAAAGATATCAGATTTTGGAATGGCTCGCATTTTTGGAGGGGATGAAAGTCAAGGAAACACTGCAAGAGTTGTTGGAACGTAGTAAGTAATTAAACTGGCCAAATACTTATTGTACTAATAGCTTACATATTCTTAAAACTATGTTGTACTGTGATGCAGTGGGTACATGGCTCCTGAATTCGCCATGGATGGACTTTTCTCCATAAAATCGGATGTGTTTAGCTTTGGTGTGTTAGTCCTGGAGATACTAAGTGGGACGAAGAACAGAGGAATCTTCAGCTCGGACAGTGATCTAAACCTTCTTGGATATGTTAGTATACTAACTGGCTAAACTATACATCATATCGCTGAAATATAATAGTCTCTCTTCTTAGTTAAACGCTTTTATGGATATCATATGTCGCGATTTTGTTGGCATGCAGGCATGGGAGAAATGGAGCCAAGGGAAAGGAAAAGAAATGGTGGACATATCGATGGGTGAGACATACTCGATGGATGAGGTGCTAAGATGTCTTCACGTAGGGCTTTTATGCGTTCAAGAGAAGCCAGAAGATCGGCCGACAATGGTTTCAGTAGTCGCTATGTTGAGTAGTGATACGAATTCTATTCTTCCTCTACCAAAGTTTCCTGGATTTCGAATGAGATGGAACCATAATGAAACTGATTCTTCTTCTACTAATAGGCGTGATCAATCCGTAACTGTTAATCAACTTACGATTACTGTCATAAATCCTCGATAGAATAAAAATGAGTTAGTCTCTTATTTGTTTTTAGTTAGTAGGCTGATGCAAATACACAATACGAATGATACCAATTTTTTTGTGATAATCTTTGGTTTTTTTTTCTGGGCAACTCAAAGCAGTTCAATTCAGACACTTTTGAAAAATATATGAAGACCCATCATTAGTTCATTACCCAGAATACTTTGGTCAAAACAGAAGTCCAATTAAATACTTCACAAAATCTTGGAAGAGACGGTCTCTTAATATCTTCGGTACCACTCTATATACTATTGGTACCTAATGACAATTTTGTTTTGTACCTGTTTTTATAGGTTTGGTACCTACTTCTAGGTTTGGTACCATTGTTACTTTCATTTGTACTTGGTCTCTCAGTAAAATTAACGAGACCGTCTCTCAGGAGACCTTCTCGTAAAAAAAAGGTGGAAGGTAGGGATCACTGAAGGTTGGTTAAAAAAATAGAGTTAACGAGGAAGGTGAAGGGAGGATCGATCATAAGTGAAAGGTTAAATGAAGACTAGAATAAAATGGTTATATCACACAAAATAGGGACGACATGAAGTAAAAATATGGACGACAAGAAATAAAAGTGTTGTTAAATCATGTGGTATTTGCTATGCTGATGACTTGATGATATTCCTCTGTCGTGACGGTTAAATCTTGACAAGACTTGTACGAGTACATATGTACTTTGGAGGAGTGGATCGAGAGAATCTGGGTCTTATTTCCTTTTAGATACGAGTATTTGGGAATGCCCCTTAATTAGGACTTCCAGGATTAATAACAGCATGCATGTTTGATCCTCTTGTTCTCAAGATATACAAGTCCATTTCCCATAATTGGTCTAGTATTTTTTGGAGTAGAGAATTTCTGGTGCTCTAGAGTCCTTATTATCGCTGAGGGGTCGGGTCGTTTGGTTCGCTCAAATTAGGTATGAGGTATGAGTTTAGAATGAAGCAAACTCATACCTTGCGTTTGTTTGACAATTTTTTAATTTCGATACCCATACCTCAAACTCTCGTGGTATGGTTTTTCATACCCAAGGGAGGAGGTGGGTATGAGATTCATACCCTTGGAATCAAACTTTGTTTGATTTTTCGAAAAAATTTGTTCCAATTTTTTTTTAAAAAATATTATTACTGAAATACTTTAGTGAAAAACACTAATTTAAAATACTAAAAAAATTATTTTAAAATTTTATTAATGTAACTCAGCATTTTATATCGTCAAAAGGGTTGTTTTTAATGAAATTTATTTAATTTTTCTTTCCTGTTAAATTTTGTAGATTTTATATAATCAGTGTTATATAAATTTTTATATATTTAAAATGTAATTATTAAATATAATTTTATAAAAATTAGAATTTTGAATTTGATTCTCAATCATCTGAAAAAATGAATCAAACACCGAGTATCAGGAATCAAGTTCCAACCTCATACCACCCTGATTTGATTCCTGATTTCAATCCTATACCTTTGTGCGAACCAAACGGCCCCTAAACAAGTTATGGGCCTATGGCTCTTATAAACGAAATGTGCAAGGACTTGTTTTGATGGTGTTCAAGAGCAAGAAATGGAGGGATGCCTTTGGGATTCCTTGTCCAAATGGGTTAGGTTGGGTTGGTTTGGTGTCTCTCTGAAGTCACTTGCTTATACGGAGTATTTTGCAAGTAGTCTAAGGATTGGAATTCTTTTCTTTGGGTCTAAAATAAGGATCGAAATTCTTTTCTTCAGGTCTAAAAAATGTTCAAAAACCTATTCTGCTCAGGCAACTAGACAGTTTCTGGACTCAACTCATGTAGTGCCGTACCGGGAAAGTTTTCTGTATCTAAAAATTACCACATTTTTAAGGGGCCTCCAGGTTTCTAAGCCTCTCATTTCTACAGCTATTTATAAGAAAATACTGACTATTAATATTCCGTATGTTTAAATAATTAAGAAAATATATGACTATTAATATTTGCAATGTTAGGTTCTCAGGAACTATATATTCAATACTTCCCTATATTTATTACAGTATATGAGATTAGTTATATGATAGTCGAATGGAAATTTAAATCGAAGTGGAGTCGCCACCGAACTTTGTGGGAGTTCGGGCCCGTTCGAACCCACTCTATGTCGTAGTGGGCCGTGTACAAAATACGATCCATTTCCGATGTCAGAGTTTATTGGGCTCGTCCCTTTGCATTGCGATACCGATACCGTCACTACCGGTTATCGTGTATTGAATGACTCTCGTGCGCCAACGGTTTCGGGCATCCGGAAACCGAGGTTCTGAGTAAGGGGTGAGGGTACGTGTTGGGAAGCCCACGAAGGACACCCAACCCCGCCCGCACTAGCGGCCTCTACTAAGATCTCGAATGACTTTTGAATACGCGCGTTAGTTAAACGGGAAAATGATATGCAAAAATTATTTTCCCTAAGCATGTGAATGTAATCGAAAGGGTTTCTATGTCAATTTAATGCAACTAAAATTAACGTCAAAGTTGTATTTTAGCATGAGGGTTCATTTTAGTACGATAAAATAAACAACCAAAATTGACAAAGAAACAACAAACAGTTAGTAACGGTATAACGGTTTGCGAAAATATTGAATTGTGTAGAATGATGCAAATGAGTTAATGCATGGTTTTGAAAAGATGTTTCACGTGATTAATTAGGCACGTGTTGACCTAAGTCACAAAAAAATGGTGAACAAGACTCGAATGCTATTGTAGGACTCACGGTTTAACGTGATAAAGGGCCACTCGACCGAGTCAATGAGGGACTCGACCGAGTGGACCTCTGAAAAAGGTTCTGTCCGGATTTTGGGACCCTACTCGATCGAGTTATTAGCCAACTCGACCGAGTACGTTGCCACTCGACCGAGTCACTGTGAGACTCAACCGAGTGGAGGTCGAAAATGACATTCTGTTTCGGTTTTTGTGATGTCACTCGATCGAGTGGCGTAGGCACTTGGTCGAGTGACACCTGTACGAACCAGGTTCGCCTGCAATTTTGTTATCGATTTTGAAATTGCTTTTGATTTTGAAGACTTGATGAATTGAGCATAAATATTATGGAATTTATACTCGATTCTAAATTTGAGTGCTCGTCGCACCCCATATTCGATTATTGAATCGATATGGAATACTAGAGTGAAAATAAAAGAAAATTGTTTTGAGTCGTTTTAAATTAACTACCGCGATATGAATAGATTTTCTCTGCGTTTAATAATGTCGTGATTCTAGCGAATCGTATGACTATTATTTTAGCATCAACGAAAAGATCGCATTAGTTGATTAAATTGACTAGATCGTTAGATTCGACATCCAATTATGGAATTGGTGTCAACTCTAACGAATCGACACTTTGCTTGAATTGAAAGACTTGATTCCCTCGACTTTTCCGACATCGAAATAAATCCCTAGAGATCGTGATGTCGGATCCGCGTCAACGGGTTTCGAGCCTTATTAAAATAGAATGCTTGTTTTGAAAGTTGATGCGAACATGCGATGTGGATAATGATGCAAACGAAAATAAATGAATTATTGTTTAGGTTGACTCGTTTCAATAATCAAGCGATCGGGGTGATAGGATAAGCGACCGGCAACGCTGTGTGCAGTACACTTGTATATTCGGGTTTTCTTATCTCACCATCACTCACACTCGACACAAATCCGCGAGTATTTTAGTGTATTAATACTAACGGTATTATCGATAATATGATGCAATAAAGAAATAAAAAAACGAAAAAACGAGGAAAAGGAGGAAGATGACGAGAGGAAGAGAAGAAGGGAAGAAAGGGTTTTGCACCCTCAACCTACATGTTCTTGTCTCGGATCGGACTCGTAGTTGTGGCTTTAACACGGGAGTTTCGAGATATGTAAGGTGAGTTGTGGTGGTTCGGGGTTTGCCTCCTAAGTACTAGGGTTAGGGCTTGAGTGTAGTATTAGGGTGTGTTGATTAGGGTAGAATTAGGGTAGAGTTAGGTCAAAAAAGTTGTTGTGATTGATGTTGCATGGGGTGCTTATATAGGCATGGTCTAGGCACCTTACTCGACCGAGTAACCAGTTGACTCGGTCGAGTGGCCCAGTGCGTCAGCCGTCGGGCTTGAAATAGGCCCACTCGATCGAGTGGATGGGGCACTCGATCGAGTGGCTCAACTGGGTCGCGCGGGTCCATTGTTTTGGACCGTGACCTGGGTTTTTTGATGGGTTGTGTTTGACTTGGACTTTGGATGTTGGAATGGTTGTTTTGTATGTCTCGGAACGACCTTGATCGAGGTTTGACCCAATCGTTAAAAAGTCGGTTTTATTTCCGGTGTCGGTTTTGGCCCAAATTAGTCTTGTTTGACTCGGAACGGTCCGCTGGGCCTGATTTTGAGGTCAGTTTTGTGAGACTTGTACTCCGTAAGTGCTTTAGCCAACAACTAATGGATTTGAGCCTATATCCGAGCGCGTAGAAACACGTTAGCGTCCGATCATCATCGGGTGTTTTTTGGGAAACTACCATAGACACCCGGCAGTCAAAATGCGGGTGTCTACAGGGCCCCCACTCTGACTGAGGCTTGGACAAGGCGAAAGTCAGAGTAGCCACCAGGCCAATCGAGGATTGAAACCTGGCGGACTTCCGGTCGGGTCCTTTATAGTCCATTAGACTCGCGTGAAGGGCTCGCCAGCCATAAGCTAGAAGTCATACCTGAGCTGATGATGATAACTCCGTGGGGAATTGGACTTGTCGCATAAGTCCTGGGTGTGCCTGTATGTAGGCCTCTCCCGTGAAATGCCGCCGTTGGCTTTCGTTGAGGAGATATAGTGGGTTGCACGTCTCTGTTTGAGTCGTACCTGTATAAGTCACATAAAATGCATGCTACACGTAGGTAGTAAAATGACTCGCGCTGGGGAAAATGATTTTTGAAATTTTTGAAAGTTTGAATTTTTGAAAATTTGGAATTTTTGGAATTTTGAAATTTTGAGATTTTTTAGACTCCTATCAAGAATTAGGAAAGTTCGGGATGAATATCTCCGTGCTAGTGATAAGTGTAGTTTGTAGTGCCTAATTCGTAGTGTTTTGGTCCCATTTTCCTTGTGGAATCGCTTCTTGGGAGCGATTTATGGGCTACTTATGCTTCCTCTAGCTCGTTTCAGGTTCCCGAGACCCCTCGTGAAGAGTTGGAGTGATTCCGACTCAATACATACACTTTTTGGAGCCAACGAAGCGGAGGAACGATCACTCGATGCCTTGGATTCGACCCCGAGACCTTGGGACCCAATCCCGAGCCTTCGAGACCCGATCCCGAGTCCCGAGAATCGATGAGAAGTTCATGTGAAGCAAGGAGGAACCAAAAGGATCATATTGGAGGCCTACAAGACTCATCCCCGACGGGTATGGCCTCATCCCGTCCGGGATGAAGTGCACATTTGAAGAGGCCACTGACAGGCCGTCCCGGTCGGGACCAACCCGTCCCGGTCGGGATGACAGGCCGTCCCGGTCGGGACCAACCTGCTGTAGCCGCACCTCTTCTTTTCCTTCCTCCTTCATTCTTGTACCCCTATAAATACTTCCCTCTTGTATTGTTTATGTATCTTATCATACCCTAGAATCTTTTAAGCCTCCATTAAGCATTCAAACCCTAGATTAGTGTTCCTCACATTAGTTTTAATCTCTAGTTAATCATTGTAATTAGTTCTTGGATTAAGGGATTACTTGAAGATTCATCCAAGCTTGACAAACTTGGAGTTGATTTGGGTTTCTCTTTTATGCAAGTTATCATCTTTTCATCATTTGGTTGTTGGTATAATCTTCCTTTCTCTTGTTCTTTGTTATTATTTCAAGTTTGAATCTTTACTTAGTGTTCCTTGTTATTGTTCATATTGTTCTTGATAATGGATGTTAGGGTTGTGATGTTGTTTCCTCTTATTGTTGTTAGTTTATCATTGATTATGAGTGAGTAGTTTTCTTGTGGGTTAGTAGGGGGATTAAGGATAGAATATGGGTGATTAGGGTTTGATTAGGGGTAAAGGGTGAATCTTTGTTGTTAGTCACATACTTGGCACACTATGTGTTTGTTGAAATGCTTGTTTGAGTTGTAGTGGCCATGCTTCTCATGCTAGTCTTCCTCTACTCATTGCTTGTCTAGTATGTGGTCATGTTGAGAATAGTCGTTATACATACAATGTGGACTAGGGTTTAGACGCCATCAAACGCGAACCCACCTTGACATCGGTCTAAGTAGCGAGAGCCCGGACCGACTCTAGCAACTAGGAGACGCCTACACCCTTGATTACCCAAGTCATCCTACTACACTTATGAACCCGACCTAACCCACTTCTTCTTCATATTTGATTCCACTTATTAGTTAGTCATCGGTTAGTCTAGTTTGCTTGCTAGTTTGATCTTAGTTATTCCGTTTTAGCATCATTTTAGTCTAGTCATTGTTAGTCCACCTTCTTCTTCTCCTCTCATCATAATTCATCAATTAGTAGCTCTTTGTGTTTGTTTGGTAGCGTAGTCTCGTTCTAGGCCGACTTAGTCTAACCCTTGCGACACCGTCTCCGTGGACACGACCCGACTTACCCTAACTACCGTTAGGCGTTGGCCGGTTATTTATTTGACGGTGGGATCCACGACAAATCCCACCATCAATTTGGCGCCGTTGCCGGGGACGGTGCATTGTTTAGACTTAGTTTGCTTATAGCTAGACTTAGTTACCCTTCTTTGTGCTCTTCTATCATCTCTTGTGCATATTCTCTAGATTTTTCTTGTTTCCTTAGTTTTATTTCCTTCTTTTCTCTTTGTCTCTCGATTGTGCTTGTTTATTGTCGTTACCTAGTGCCCATAAAGCACTAGGTGTTCTCACGTTTGTTCTAGTGCGTAGTGTATGCCTAGGCGGGGAGGCGAATTCTTTCTCTTTAATCCAGAGCCGGAAAGGCTTTTTCGAGCCTTTCGCCAACGGACGATTAACCGGGTTAGGATCTCTCAACCAAGCGCAAGCAATACTCATCAAGAGCAAGCTCAAGGAAACAATTTTGAGGAAGCATTTCGAGAGACGGCCGAAGGGAGTTTCACCAACCCCTTTGGAGATTCTAGTCCTAGTTCCCCCTCTACATCTACTTCAACTCCGTCTACACCATCTTCTCCCGCACATCCAATAATGCCGAAGTTTTCATCCCACTCTACATTTACGGAAGATGTCTTGCCGGGACCCAATGCTTTACCGGCCGCTTATGCCGGAAATTTTGTGGCCAAGACCCAATTCATCCAACTTGTGGAGAGGAACCAATTTAGTGGTTTGCCCACCGAAGACCCGCACCAACACATGGAGACTTTCTCCGATTATTGCGACGCTATCTCTCAACCCGGGGTTACACAAGATCAAATCCGATGGGTATTATTTCCATTCTCATTAATTGGAAAGGCGAAGCAATGGATCAAGAGTCTCGATAGGGATACCATGGGCATCGACACTTGGAAGAAACTTGCATTGGCATTCTACCAAAATTTCTACCCTCCGGAGAAGACTAATTTTCTTAGGGCCTCCATCACCGGTTTCCAACAACGGGATGAAGAGAGCCTTTATGAAGCTTGGGAGAGGTTTAAGTCTTTGGTTAGATCGTGCCCCCACCATGGACTTTCACAATGGTTCTTGGTCCAACAATTTTGGAATGGTCTTTATGAGGACTCAAGAACTATACTCAACATGGGCTCCAATGGTAGGTTCACCGAGGTCGATGACGACCAAACTTGGGCGAGAATCGAAGAGATGGCGGTGCATAATTCGCAATACTCTAGACCTAGGAAGGCAAATCGAGGAGGTAGGCACGAGGTTGATGCTATTACTCAACTAAGCATTGATCTTGGAGCTCAATTGAAGACCCATATGGAGACCATTGACAAGAAGCTCCAAGGTCACCTCACTCAAGTTCAAAGCATTGGTTCCTCCAATCAACACTCAATTCAAGAAGTAAATGCTTTGGGATTTGCACCTCCTTTGCCTTATTATGGGATGTGCGATACTTGTGGAATCGTTGGTCATAATCCTATGTAATGCCAAGGAAGTATTGAGCAAGTGAATGCTTTTCAAGCGTTCAAGCAAGGTGCCTCCTACTCTAATCAATACCAAGCTTCCAATCAAGTCCCTCAACAACAAGCCTTTCAACACCAACAACAACATCGTCCCTATGTTCCACCTCCCTTAAGGGACAACAACCATGGTTACCAAGGTTATGTGGGTAATCCAAGACCCTTCAACAACTTCAAGCAAGATAACCAAGGTACCTTCCACAACAATAATCAAGGGTTCAACCAAGGGAACTTCAATCAAGGCGGTTTTCAAGGAAACCAAAACTTTCAAAAGCAACAAAACCACAACCATGGCAATAACCAAGGCCTTAATCAAGGCAATTCTCATGGGTTCCAAGGGAACCATCAACAACAACAAGCAACTCAAGGCAATCAACATCAAAGCAAGCCTAGGAGCCGGTCTCCTATTCATGACTATGGTACTCCATTAGCCCTCACCGATACTCCGCATAATCCATCATCCCCACCACGGGATTTCGACATACAAAAGCAAATGATGGACATGCAAAGGAATACTCAAGAAATGCAAAAGAGTCAATTGGAGGCACAAATGTCACAACAAGGAATCATTGCTCAAATTCTAATGGATAACAAGGAAATGAAAACTCACATGAAAATGATTGAGAATCATGTATCACAACTTGCATCGGGAAGTTCTTCAAGACAAAGAGGGCAATTACCTCCTCAAGGTGTAACTCCGAATTTTGAGCATGTCAATGCCATCACCTTAAGGAGTGGTGCCACCTATAATCCTCCCGTGTTTCCTAGTGAGCAAGAAGCAATGAAGGAAGTTGTGTCTCCAAATCAAGAAGAATCAAGCTTTGATAATCCAATAGAGGAGCAAGTCTTATGGGAGATCGAGAGACCCCAAGAAGACAAGCTTCCCCCACTTCAAGGAAAAGACAAGGGCAAAAGGAAAGTGTCATTTGAGGAGTCTACCCCGATTGAGCCAAATAAGTTCCATATCAAGTTGCCTTTCCCAACAAGGCAAATGAAGACCAAGGTAGATTCTCAATATGAAAAGTTCCTTAACATTGTGAAAAAATTGGATGTTAGTGTCCCATTCACCGAGCTACTTACCCAAATCCCGGCATATGGAAGATTCATGAAAGATATCTTGGCTAGGAAGAGATCCATCGACAAGGAAGAGACCATTGCGTTCACAAGGGTGGTGAGCGAGCTCATTCAAGGTTCTACGCTTCCAAAGTTGAAGGATCCGGGTAGTTTCTCGATCCCTTGCACCATAGGCCACTACAAGATCGAAAGAGCATTATGTGATTTGGGTGCGAGTGTGAGCATCATCCCTTATTCTATTTGTTGCCGACTTGGGATAAAGGAGCTTAAAAGTACTTCCGTTACACTCCAAATGGCCGATAGTTCATTCAATCGACCATTGGGGATGCTTGAGGATGTGCCGGTGAGAATCGGGAAGTTCTTCATTCCGGTTGACTTCATTGTGCTCAACATGCCGGAAAATGCTATCACTCCCATTATTCTTGGGCGCCCATTTCTACACACCACCGGTGCTATGATCGATGTGAAGAATGGTAGGATCACCTTCGAGTTAGGCGAAGAGAGGCTAGTGTTTGACCTCCAAGGAAACACTTCGCCCACTAACGATGAGTCTTGCAAAATGATCCAAGCCACGAAGGACATTGATCTAGGGGTTGAATCGGGCCAAAGCTTGAGGAAGAATTCTTGTGAACTTGAGGATGATGACTCCGAGATTGGAGAGGATGAGTGCCCATGTCATGGGCTTGATGACAAGTTGAAAAGTAAGAAGGACGATGAGCCTCCCTTGGGGCCACATGAGGATCGGTGGACGTTTGGGTACATCCCGAAGGACCAAAAGTATAAGTTCAAGCCTTTGAACTTACAAGATAGGGATGCCCCGGGAACGTCAAGACAAGGTCATGAAGAGCCTTGGTATGTGGACGGTTATATCTCGAGCTTGATTGAAGACTTTGCTAGGGCCTTCGACTTGTTTCTTTGTGCCCTTGATGGAGATGGAATGGGTTGTAATATTGTTGAAAAAGATTGAAGATTGCACCACCTTGGTGTGACGGAGTTCCACAAGAACCGTCTCTTTGTATATATCTCTATCTCTTGTAACTTCTTTTAGTCTTGTGAAATTCTTGTTTATTTGGATTGTTGATGAGCGATGTGAGGGAGGGAATTTGATGTGTATTTGAGCTTTGTTTGATAGGTAAGGTGAAGGTGATTCCTAGGGAGGAGTGGTCATTGTTTGAGCTTGGATCGTGTAAAGGGGAGTCAGTTTTTGAGCTTGGAACGAGCTTTTGGGAGCTATAGAGGGTTAGGAGACTCTTCCCGGCCTAGAAGAGGTCATCTCGTCCGGGATGGAAGGCCCATCCTGACTGGGAAGGATGTCATCCTGTCCGGGATGAGGTGCACAAAAGATGGGTCTACTGACAGGTCATCCCGACCGGGACGAAGTCTTCCCGACCGGGACGAGCCGGTCATCCCGACCGGGACCACCCATCCCGACCGGGACCACCCATCCCGACCGGGATGGACCTCCTGTCCTCCTTTGGCCTTTTTCTTCGTCGTTTGAGCCCACCCTACCACTTTATGCCCCCTCCCAACCTCCCCACTTGTCCTTACTCTCCTTATATGACCCCTACTCCTCACATACACATTCTCACCTCACTTTCTCTTCACTTCAAACCGATTTTCACATCAAAACCCACCTCACTATACCTTTGTGCTCCAACCATGGATCCATATAGCGATTGGGGAGGAATAGCAATGACGACGACTAGCTACGCGCAAATTTGACTTATGAGACGATGGAGCGAGTGAGTTGCTAACCGTATGGTATGGTAACTATCCTCTCTTTTCCGTTTTTTATAGCTTGTCTTCATTTGTTTATTCCTTTCCCCTTATACACTTTTGTGTCATGGTGGCCCTCGGGGCCTTGGTATCTATTGCTCCCGACTCTCGATGACGTGACTACATCGAGAGTCATTTCAAAATCCATAATTTTTCAAGATTTTCACCCTTTTATAGGATTTAGTCGGATTTGGGCGGAATCCGGGCTAGGTGACTTGATTACACCTAGTCCTCCCCTCCTATTTATTTTTATTTCTTTCTTTTTATTTCTTCCCCCATCCATATCTTTTCTTGTCTCGGCCCACGGTGACTTGACTACACCCTGGCCGGACACATTCTACCTTTTCTCCACTTTTTGATTTTTAGCTTTATTTTCGTAGTTTCTTTTCTTTTGTGTTCCCATGCACTACGGTCGAGCATGAGGACATTGCTCGGCTTAAGTGTGGGGGAGCGATATTCTATCGTAGTTAGTTTTATTTTCATAGTTTTTCGAAAAATCTTTAAAAACCCTAAAAATTTGAAATTTTTTCATAAAAATCAAAAAGATTTTCTTTTGTGTGTTTTCCTTTTGGGTCGTTGTATCGTGTATTTGTTGTGTTGTGCGTGTTTTGCCTCCCTTTTTCCTTATAGGTTGCTTGAATCACCATTAATTTTGGAAAGCTTTCAAGACATCCGGTAACATCTTCTATCCCTTTCCCTCTTTATTTCTTGTGAAGTTTGGAGAAGGTTGGTGATGTGGTGTGCTCGGATGGAGCTTTGTAAATTTTGGTTGATTTGGTGGCTTGTTTGGAAGCTTGGGGTGGTGTTTGTGTTGTTTGTTTGTTTGTTTTGTTTGTTTTTGTTCTGTGACCTTTTATCTCTTTTTCTTTCGTTTTTGTCGTGTCTTCGTTTTGTGTTGTGTTAGTGTGTCTTATGTGTAAATACATTTTCGAAAACCCGGTTTAGAGGCTAGTGTGCAAGTGTTTACTTTCCCTTCTTAGTAGTATAAATCGAGTCTTGGACTTTAGTCTAGTAGAATGACCCTAAATCAATGAATTCGTTGGTCCTTTACCTTGAGTCCACCTAGCTTACTAGGGATTTACTACGGGATTTGCATTTTGACCATTATGACCACCCACGGTGTGAAAAGGCCTTGGTTGCCGAGTCCCGTCCCTTAGGTGACCATGTTTAGGATTGTT
The DNA here is from genome assembly GCA_958450325.1 of Agrostemma githago. Taxonomy (NCBI): domain Eukaryota; kingdom Viridiplantae; phylum Streptophyta; class Magnoliopsida; order Caryophyllales; family Caryophyllaceae; genus Agrostemma; species Agrostemma githago. The sequence goes on along the minus strand of OY288247.1, from coordinate 69,702,580 downwards.
TGATTAGTCCAAGTTTTCCCCTTTTTGTGGGTTTGAAGGGAAGGCGCCGTCCCGACTCACCCATTAGCCTACCTCCCACACATATCCACACAATAAATTGCAATTTGTTGAGTTCTCTCTTTCTTGTTACACAAAGAAATGCCAAAAAGCCAAATCAAGCCAAAAGGGCATAGAAAAGAAAAAGAAAGAAAAAAATGAAAGAAAGAAAAGAAAGAAGAAAAAGAAAAGGCACAAAAGCCAAAAAGAAAATAGAAAAGAAGAAAAAGGAATGACATGGTAACATACAAAGCAAAAATGCAAAAGAAAAGAGAAAACGCCAAAAGAAAATCGTCTCACAAAAAGATACTAACCCCACAAAAATAAGCCTTTTTCCGACTTTTGCCGTGAAGAGCCTACCAAAGGACCGAGTCCCTAGGAAGGATGATAGCGGCAAAGGTCGGTCTTCCCTCACTTTGCAAATATTTCCACCTTTTTACTTGGACTAGTTAGGCGGTTTTGGGCATGGGACGACCCTCTTGGCTCTTTGCTAAAGGGGGCGGGGTCTCACTTACCTACAGTGTCGACTAACACCGTGGTTCATCACTTTCCATCCCGCCGATCGTCCCGTAGTACGTTCTTAGAAGGTTAGGAGGAACCGAGGTAAGTTACCAACGTTTTTATTGCTTTGTCGTCATACTATTAGGGTTTTGTCCATCTTGGTTTGTATTGCTAGCTTGGGAACGTTGTCACTTGCCTTGAGTCCTAAACCGGTGGTTCTTTCACCGCTTTTTAGAGGGAAGCGGTATTTGTTTCTCTTTGGGTGCAACCTTTTATGTGTTTGATTATGTGTTTGTTTGTTTGTTTGTGTGTTTTGTGTCCGGTTGCATCCACAGTTTTGTCGCAAGACCCCACTTGCCTTGCGGAGTGCACTTTTCCCTCTAAGTGTACTGGCGTGAGTTGAAAAGGCGTAGGGTGCGCTAATACTCGCTCGGCTAGTTTAGTAGTTAGTTTGTGCTTACTCGAGGGCGAGTAAGGGTTAAGTGTGGGGGAGTTGATAAGTGTAGTTTGTAGTGCCTAATTCGTAGTGTTTTGGTCCCATTTTCCTTGTGGAATCGCTCCTTGGGAGCGATTTATGGGCTACTTATGCTTCCTCTAGCTCGTTTCAGGTTCCCGAGACCCCTCGTGAAGAGTTGGAGTGATTCCGACTCAATACATACACTTTTTGGAGCCAACGAAGCGGAGGAGCGATCACTCGATGCCTTGGATTCGACCCCGAGACCTTGGGACCCAATCCCGAGCCTCCGAGACCCGATCCCGAGTCCCAAGAATCGATGAGAAGTTCATGTGAAGCAAGGAGGAACCAAAAGGATCATATTGGAGGCCTACAAGACTCATCCCCAACGGGTATGGCCTCATCCCGTCCGGGATGAAGTGCACATTTGAAGAGGCCACTGACAGGCCGTCCCGGTCGGGATGACAGGCCGTCCCGGTCAGGACCAACCTGCTGTAGCCGCACCTCTTCTTTTCCTTCCTCCTTCATTCTTGTACCCCTATAAATACTTCCCTCTTGTATTGTTTATGTATCTTATCATACCCTAGACTCTTTTAAGCCTCCATTAAGCATTCAAACCCTAGATTAGTGTTCCTCACATTAGTTTTAATCTCTCTTTAATCTCTAGTTAATCATTGTAATTCATCCAAGCTTGACAAACTTGGAGTTGATTTGGGTTTCTCTTTTATGCAAGTTATCATCTTTTCATCATTTGGTTGTTGGTATAATCTTCCTTTCTCTTGTTCTTTGTTATTATTTCAAGTTTGAATCTTTACTTAGTGTTCCTTGTTATTGTTCATATTGTTCTTGATAATGGATGTTAGGGTTGTGATGTTGTTTCCTCTTATTGTTGTTAGTTTATCATTGATTATGAGTGAGTAGTTTTCTTGTGGGTTAGTAGGGGGATTAAGGATAGAATATGGGTGATTAGGGTTTGATTAGGGGTAAAGGGTGAATCTTTGTTGTTAGTAACATACTTGGCACACTATGTGTTTGTTGAAATGCTTGTTTGAGTTGTAGTGGCCATGCTTCTCATGCTACTCTTCCTCTACTCATTGCTTGTCTAGTATGTGGTCATGTTGAGAATAGTCGTTATACATACAATGTGGACTAGGGTTTAGACGCCATCAAACGCGAACCCACCTTGACATCGGTCTAAGTAGCGAGAGCCCGGACCGACTCTAGCAACTAGGAGACACCTACACCCTTGATTACCCAAGTCATCCTACTACACTTATGAACCCGACCTAACCCACTTCTTCTTCATATTTGATTCCACTTATTATTTAGTCATCGGTTAGTCTAGTTTGCTTGCTAGTTTGATCTTAGTTATTCCGTTTTAGCATCATTTTAGTCTAGTCATTGTTAGTCCACCTTCTTCTTCTCCTCTCATCATAATTCATCAATTAGTAGCTCTTTGTGTTTGTTTGGTAACGTAGTCTCGTTCTAGGCCGACTTAGTCTAACCCTTGCGACACCGTCTCCGTGGACACAACCCGACTTACCCTATCTACCGTTAGGCGTTAGCCGGTTATTTATTTGACGGTGGGATCCACGACAAATCCCACCATCAGCTAGTATCGAGACTAGGCTTGTGGCTTGATTCCAATTGGGATTAGGAAACCCTTGTGCATGAGAAGATATGGAAAGAGGGCTTATAGGGTTAATACTATAAATACCCCTTTAATGCCCTTGATTTCCTCACAATTCCCTTACAATTCACTCCCTTCTTAAAAAGAGAAAACCTTTTCAATCCTTTCAAGAGGCTAGTCATGGGAATTGATAGATTGACTGTGATGCTGCAAGAATGGTCCCGACGCTTTAGGGACACGGATATGGTAGCTCTCAACCAGACGGGTAAAACTCAGCTGTACCCGTTCCGTCAGATGGTGGTTGATCGTTATTTCTTGGATGCATGCTTGGCTTACTGGGACGACATATATCATGTCTTTGCCTTTCCTCGGGGCGAAGTTTGCCCTTTACCTGAGGAGATTGCAGCTATAGGAGGATGGAACCCGATACTCCGTCCCGCTGTCCCGTACTCGATCTATGACCCAAGGAGGAAGCTTCGAGAATTTCTAGGGCTCTCTCACAACGAGGTATCCCGTATGATAGAGGGTGATAATATTTCTCTGATCGACTTGGCTGAGAAATTTATGAATCCTCTTGATGTTCGGGTCAGACCGGCTTACAGCCGTAGGGCCTTTTCTTTCTGCATGCTCCACGTTTATGCTTTCGAGGGTCACGTGGATTTGCTATCATGCATGGGAAACACCATCTTTTGACCGTAGTAGACTTGATGAAGACTGAACACAGCCCGGCTTGGCTGATCACGGGGGAGATTATCCAAGGATTGGACAACCGCAAGAGGGACTCATCAATTCGTCTTACCGGGAGCACCCGATTGCAGCAAGTATGTCGAATTTTTATTATTTTTCAATTTCTCGACTTTTCGATTTTTGATTTTTTTGCGAACTTTTTACTGCAGGGGGGTACTCGTTCGAGTCACCCTGGCACTCGACCAAGTGCCCTCGTAGAAACCTCCTGATCTGCTCTCAAAGGTACCACTCGATCGAGTCACCCTGGCACTCGATCGAGTGCCCTTGTAAAAGCCCCCTGTTTGTGTTCAGGGGTACCACTCAATCGAGTGTCCCAGGCACTCGACCGAGTGGCCTTAGGCAGACGCCTATTTTGCCTTAAAAACTCATGTTTTTGTTTCTTTTTTCAGATTTGGCTATATGAGAGGCTATCAGTGATAGATCCTCCCCTTGATGCGAGCAACTATCGTCATAACCAGGTGATGACGAGGAGGCGGGCCATTGACTTTTCTCGTCAGATTACCCAGAAATATTGGGACGAGGTATTGTCATTCCATGGTGGTCCGTTAATCCGATGGGTAGTTCCGTGGTGGCCCATCTATCTTTGGACCGGCTTGGACCCGAGGGACAGAGCCCGTTATCAGGTGATATTATCCTTCAGGCAAACAGTTCATCTTTATTCGGATCGCATACTAAGGCAGTACGGATGGACCCAGCGAATCCCTGAAGTCGAAGCAGTTGTGAGTGACCCTACCCAACTGACTGATGTGATGTGCGATACATGGATGCAAAGATGGTACACCCGGCACACCTGGCCCATCACCAAATCTCGCCACTCGATCTGGGTTTCAGACTCTTACACGAAGTGGATCAAACCAGGCGATGCTAAAGCCCGAGCTGCTCTGAAGGTTGATGAAGCTTTCGACCTGCTGCGAAGGGAGCAAGCTAAAGACAACAGGGGCTTTTTTGATGAAGGAGACACTCCTGCTACCCTAGTCCGTCTTATGTCAGGACAAAAGAAGAAGACCAAGACTCAAGCTGGAGGGTCTGGTGCTAAAGGTGCTTGGGGGAAGGTGAGCCCCTAGACTGACTTGGAGAGGAGACTAGGGCCAAAACTATCAGTGCAGGACCGACTTGGCCCACGAGATAGGCTACCCGAGCACGTGCGGGCTCGCATTGGATCAAAGACTGTGGTAGAAGACCCGTCGTCGAAGAAACGCTCGTGCTAAGGAGGTTCCACTTGTGATTCGGGAACGCTCGCCACCACCTCGAAGACCTCAGGCTCCACGCGACTCGAAGGACAAGGGGAAGGGCAAAATGCCCGGATATTAGTCTCCATTATTATTATTTGAATATTATTATTTTTTTTTGGGTGTGTGTGTGTGCCGTTTTGGCGTTTTTTTTATTTTTTTTTGTAATTCCCGAGTTTATCGGTTTAACAAAGACGTATTAAAGAATATCGTTCCCGTCTTTTCGTTTATTGCAATGGTTGTACCCTTTTGAGGGGTTGCTTACGTATCCACAATCAGCAGAATCAAACCGAACGTAGTTCACATTTGATTTGATTGATTTTTGCAATTTTTGAAATACATCAAGACAATTAGTTCAAGATGTGCGACAGTAGAATAATTAATTCTAACTTATTGACTTGTCTATAATTTTTGAAAATTTATAAAAAGACAAATTTTATAATTTTTTTCGCAAATGACATTGAGATTAGGTTTAAGGGTAGTAGCGCTTCAGCTGGTCCAAGTTGGTCGGGTTGACAAATTCGTTCCCGTCCAAGTCTGTCAGCATCACCGCTCCTCCTGATAGAACCTTCTTGACTAAGTATGGCCAAGCCCAATTGGGTTTGAATTTACCCCTTGGGTCAACCGGTAGTAAAGCACGAACCGATTTTAGGACCAGATCCCCTTCTTTGATGTTTCTGGGCCTAACCCTTTTGTTAAAAGCCCGTTGGATCCTCTTTTGATATATTTGAATATTGTTGAGAGCCCGTGATCGCCGTTCGTCTAAAAGGACTAGCGAATCGTATCGGGCTTGGACCCAATCTGCCTCAGGTACTTGGTTTTCAAGTAAAATCCTGAGGGATGGCACTTCTAGCTCAACCGGCTGGACTGCTTCCATTCCGTATGTCAAGTAATACGGGGTTGCTCCGGTTGCGGTGCGGATTGAGGTTCGATATCCCCATAGGGCAAAGGGTATTTTGTCGGGTCAGTCCCGGTAATTCTCAGCCATATTTTTAAGTATGATGACGATTGTTTTATTGGCCGTTTCTACCGCTCCGTTTGTTTGAGGTCGGTAAGGCGAAGATGTATGCCTTTGAATTTTATATTTTGCCAGCAATGTGGCAGTTTCAGCTTGAAAGTGGGTCCCGTGATCACTGATGAATTCGTGAGGGATCCTGTACCGGCATATGATCTTATTCTGGATAAACTTGGCTACGTGCTTGGTGTTCAAGACATGGTATGACTCGGCTTCCACCCATTTGGTGAAGTAGTCGATGGCCACCAAAATGAAGCAATGACCTCCCGTCCCGGAAGGATGTACCTTTCCAATTATGTCTATACCCCATGTTAAAAATGGCCACGGTGATGTCATGGTATATAAGAGGGAAGATGGCATATGCTGTGCATTGGCAAAGATCTGACAGTTATGACAGTGTTTGACATACAACTGACAGTCTGTTTCCATGGTATTCCAGTAATACCCGAGCCTCATGATTTTTCGGGCCAGCATATGGGCGTTCACATGCGTACCATTTTCGCCGTCGTGTACTTCGGCCATAACCTTTTCGGCCTGTATTTTGTCGATGCGTAGGAGGAGAGCCCCCTGTGCCGTCTTTCTGTATAATTGCCCGTCGTCCGTGCGAGCAAATTGGGTTGCCAATCTCCGCAGGGCTTTCTTGGCCCGGTTTTCAGTTCCCGGGGGATATTCTCCCGTTGCCAAGTAAGTTAGGACTGACTGATACCAAGGTTCTGGGTCAGCTAGCTCGATGTCCTGGATGGCGTGTACATACGCCGGCTCGGACCGTCTTTCGACACAGATCGACATGTTGGTCAGGTGATCCGGGATGTTCAGTAGAGATGCTAAATTGGAAAGTGCATCTGCGAATTGATTTTCTTCCCGGGGCAGATAAATGTATTCTACCTTTTGGAATTGTTTCTCTAGAACCCTTACCCGTGCTTGGTAAGCCACGAGATTGGCCTTCCGAGTTTTCCATTTTTGGAGCGCTTGATTGATGACCAACGATGAGTCACCGTGGACCCGGAGGTTTGTCACCCCTAAATCGGCGGCGACTAGCAACCCGTGAATGCATGCTTCGTATTCGGCTGCGTTGTTGGTCACGTCAAAGTCCAATTTGATGGATAAGGGAGTGTGTTCCCCTCGTGGTGAGATTAACAGAATCTCGACCCCGAATCCTCGAAAGTTGGATGCCCCGTCAAAGTACAAATCCCATGTTTCGGTGTCAGTATGAAATATGTCTTCATCAGGAAAGGCCCAAGCGCCGGTGTGGTCCTCTTTAGATATCGGGCTATTGGCGAGGAACTCGGCTACTACCCGACCCTTGATGGCTTTTAATGGTACAAACTTGAGGTCAAACTCTGCTAACATTAAAGTCCATCTGGACATTCTGCCATTAAGGATGGGCTTCTCGAACAGGTACTTGATAGGATCCATTTTGGATAATACATGTACCTCGTGGCTAAGCATGTAATGTCGGAGCTTTTTAGTGGCCCAGACCAACGCTAGGCACGTCTTTTCGAGCATTGTGTATTTGTATTCATATTTGAGGAACTTTTTACTGATGTAGTAAATAGCTCGTTCTTCTGAATCGACTGTCTGGGCCAGCATAGCCCCCATGGCTGTCTCGGTCGTTGTTAAGTATAACGACAAAGGCAGGCCGGGTTGAGGTGGCATTAATACCGGCGGAGCAGACAGCAGAATCTCCTTGATTTTATCGAAAGCCGCTTGACACTTGTCGTCCCACAGTACTCGTTCCCCTATCTTCAGTTTCTTGAAAATGGGCTCACATACCATGGTTAATTTTGAAATGAACCGGCTGATGTATTGGACTTTTCCGAGAAACCCCCTTATTTCTTTTTTGGTCTTGGGTGGTTGCATCTCGGTGATGGCTTTGATTTTAGCTGGGTCGACCTCAATGCCGCGTTGGCTATCGATATGGCCCAGTAATTTGCCCGATGTTACCCCGAAACTGCATTTTTGAGGGTTTAGCCTCATGTTGTATTTGCGTAGTCGGGTGAAAAATTTTCTTAGGGCCGCAATGTGCCCACTTCGATCTTTGGACTTAACGATCATATCGTCCACATAGACCTCCACTTCTTTGTGCATCATGTCATGTAGTAAAGTAGTGGCGGTCCGTTGATAAGTGGCCCCAGCGTTGATAAGCCCAAATGGCATAACAGTGTAACAGTAAGTACCCCAAGGTGTAATGAAGGTGGTCTTACTCATATCCTCTTCTGCCATTTTAATTTGATTGTATCCGGCATACCCGTCCATGAATGATAAAAGGGCATGATCGGCTGTGTTATCCACCAGTATGTCGATGTGTGGTAACGGGAAATCGTCTTTTGGGCTTGCCTTGTCGAGGTCTCGGAAATCCACACTTACCCGCACCTTGCCGTCCTTCTTGGGTACCGGCACGATGTTTGCAACCCAGTCTGGATATTCAGACACTTGTATAAAGCCCGCTTTGAATTGTTTGTCTACCTCTTCTTTGACTTTGAGAGACCATTCGGGCTTCATCCTTTGGAGTTTTTGCTTTACCGGTTTCCACCCATCTTTGATGGGTATTTGGTGTTCGGCTATTTCTCGATCTATACCCGGCATGTCCTTGTAGGACCATGCAAAAACATCTTTGAACTCTTGGAGGAGGTCTGTGAATTGTTTTCTCTCCTCTGGATCTAAGGATAGGCCCAACTTAAGTATCCGGGGCTCTAAAGTGGTTCCCACATTGATGGACTCGGTTTCTTCGATTACCGGATCTCGGGACTCCCTTTGTTCGAGCTGCTCGATCAGATGCGGAGGTAGAGGTACCTGTTCGTCGGGTTTCTCAATGTCATTGCATATAAAATTTTTGAAATTGGGAAAATTTTGGAAATAAGACAAGTCGTAAGCAGAACGGTTTTCGTTATTATTATTAATGGTAAATTTTGTGAAAAGCTCGAAAAGAGCGGCCATCTGATTGTTGGTCAGTGGCGGGATAGGGAGAGGTCTTGGGACAGGCTCTGAGACCTCAGTGGATAAGGGAAGAGGGGTTACAGACTCGACTCTAGCACCAGACCCTCTAGACTCGGACTCAGACTCTGACTCTGACTCTGACTCAGACTCGGTATCCGGCATGCCTCCCTCGCCGGTGGTCAGCTTGTAGGTCCGTCCTTGGCCATCAGTCCACTTGATGGTCTTCCTCCAGGCCCTTTTTCCTGTATATGCACCAACTTCGGTGATCAGCTTAGTTGGGTCAAACCGATCGCTGCGGAGGATCAGGTTGACTAAGTCGTCTTTTGGAGCAGGGACGACTTTGTCTTCTCCAAATAAGAGCCCTAGCATGGGCTCGGCGTTGTTTTCCCCTTCCTTGGACTCGGTCTGAACGAGGGCAAATATATCATCGGGGATGAAATCTCGCATTCCCGAGTCGTTTTGGTCTCGGGATATGTGATTGTGGGTTGGTAGAGGCCCACTTGAATGGCTCCGAAGACTGGGGTGACAAAGTAATCAGTTAACTTCGGGCTATAAGGGCCTATGTAAGTACCTTTGAGAATGTTGGTGGCCTTGTGGATCCCGGCCCGGACTACATTTTCCGGGGTTATAGCATACCCCAATCCGAATTGGGACTTGCCATCGTTCAGGACCTCGATGATCTTCCCAGCTGGAAGATATGGCCTTGAGGTAGCCCCCGGTAAGTATCCCAAGTTTTGTAGCATCGTGTCGATGCTAGTTGTGAAGTAAGGCCTAAAGAGATACTCTTCTTCGATCATGCCCACGAAATCAAACCCTCGTGGGTCGGCCCGGCCCGTAGCATTGCAGCTTGCCACGGTAATCGGAGTAGCCTCTAGTGTGATGATGCCGTCCCAAAGTGGCATCTTGACTTTTCGGTGGAGAGTGGAGGATACGGCCTTGACTGCGTGGATCCAAGGCCTTACTAATAATAAGTTAAAGGACGAGGTGACATCAATCACCTGGAACTCCAACTCTTTCTCGATTGGGCCCGTTATTATTGTTAACTTAACGTGGTTTTGGGCTTCCGTCGAAAGCTTGGATAGTCTGTGCTGTCGGGAGGTAGTCGGCATCGGTGATGCCGAGAGCTTTAGCGGTCCTTAGAGGTAGGACATTCATAGCGGACCCATCGTCAATAAGGGTCATTGGGAGGTACTTCCCTCGGCAAATGACCGTAATCTATAGGGCCAGATTATGATTGGGCCCGAACGCTGGCAGATCAGACCCGGAGAAGGTGATGAGTGGGCCTTTTTCCTTGGACTTGCCTTTGAGATAAGGCATAATAGTGGCTACCATTTCAGAAGGGGTAACCTATGAGTCGACCTTGATTTCATCGAGGGCCTTAGTCAGTGCTTCTCAATGTGCTTGTGAGCTAACCGGTAGTTGCCATATGGTTAGAACAGCTCGAACCCTCTTCATTTGTTGGACCAGAGCCGTGTCACTGCTCGGTTCCTTGAGGGTAGGATCCGTCCTGGTAGGTTCAGTGACGGATGTAGGGATAGAACGCCCAGCTGTGGCGAGGTGGTTGGTGGCTAAGGCTTTGGATTTAGCCTTTCGGACCTCTTCAAGGGTAATGGGGACAGCTTCCCCTTTGGCTAAGTACACATCATCTTCATCGTCGAACCATATCCCGTTAATTTGTGGGATATAGGGGGAGATGAGGTGAGAACAGTCAATTACCTCATCGGTGAATATTGCGTGGGCACTGAACGAGTTTTCTTTGTTGCTCGGCTTGTCTCTGGGCAACGGGATCTTCCCGCTCTCGATCAGGTCCTGGATTAGATGCTTTAGTTTCTAGCACTTTTCAGTATCATGCCCATTACCACGATGATATTGGCAGTAGGCCTGGGCGTTATAACTTTTGGGCCTCTTCTCCTCTGGAGGCTCGGGCATCGGGCCTATTGGTTGGATCAGACCCTTAGAAGATAGCCTTTGTAAGGCATAAGTATAGGTAGTCCCTATATCTGTGAATACCCGATTCGGTGTATTCTTTTTGGATGAGGTGTCAAGCAGGTTTATCTCATCAAAGATGCTGCGAGTTGCAGCTGTGGGTGTGGGCTTGCTCGTAGATGAACTTGCCCCTTGATAGCCTTTGGTAGAGGCCTTAGTCAGGCTCTCTAACCTTAGGTCGTCCTCTATTCTTGTGCCCATTTCAGTGAGGGCGGCGAAGTTAGGGATGATAGCATACCGGAGATGGACCCGATAGGATGGGAGGAGGTTCTTGACAAAAGCCTCCACTAGGACCTTCTCACTCGGCTTGTCGACCAGCTTCACACTCTCGGCCCGCCATCTTTGCAAATATTTTGTGAACCCTTCTTTGGGCTCTTGGGCCATCACCTCCAGAGTACGCATTGTAGTCTGGATTTCAGTATTATCGGCGTAGTTCCGAGCAAATTCGGTCGCCACATCATCCCAAGTTTTATATTTCTTGGGGTCAAGCCTATAGAACCAGGCCTTAGGGCGCTTCTCGAGAGAGGAAGGGAATAAGTGCTTGAACATGGCGGACTTTACCCCCTTGACCGCCATAAAGTCTTTGAAAGTCCGGATGTGATGGACCGGGTCTTCAGTACCCTCAAACATCAGAATTCCCGTAAGGTTGAGGTTAGCAGGCAGCTCGTCATTCAAAGGTGAATAGGAACGAGCATTTTTGGTGTGGATCGAGTTGTTCGTCGACAGGTGAACTTGTTCTTCGAGCCTGCGAACAACGCTGATAAGTTCAGCTATGGGCCTAGTGGTCTCTGACCCGTCAACAGGGGCCATCTTTTCTACGGCGCTCAAACGGGTGTCTAACGTTGCTTGGCTAGCCTGGATGGAGGTCAGTTGAGTCTTGATCTTGGCCAACGCGTCCTTGAGTTGATCCATTTGACGTTGATGTCTGGTTTCGGGTGGCCTGTCTGTAAGAACACCGCATAATCAGAAACTAGCCCGAATCCCGGAACAGAAAGTACATCTCGAACAAGACTAAAAAAGGAAATGACTCGGAAAAGACACCTAGACGGGTGACTTGTGAAAGGTGGGCCTTCTTTAGGATTCGGCGGGTGGGCCTAGTCCTGTTCGAAGGAAGGTTCACGTGAGACATCCCCAGACTTTGACTCGATCGTGTAAACGGGCCCTCCTTTGTAGGGGTTTGTCCTACGTAGGTGGGCCTTTCCTTAGTCTAATAAGGTGGACTGGGATGGGGAAGAAACCCGTGATGTAAGATCGACAGAGTTTTGACGCTAAAGACCTTGACAACTTACGACATGACCCGACACTGCTAAATACGGGAAGTCCTAAGAAGAGGAAGGTTTTGAAAATGGATTGTTTTTGAAGATCCGAGAAAACTCGGTGGAGGGCCCAATTTTCGAAAAAAAAAAACGAAAAGAGTATTGGGCCACGGGTTTTGAAAGTTCGAAAATGTTTTCGAGTTTTGAATTGGGCAGCATACCGTCTAGAAAATAGGCTATTTTGAGTAAAATCATAAGTCCTAAATTCGGCATGCGACCCGGGTTTTGAAAATTGAATACCTTGAAAAAGGTGAATTTTTGAAAAGTTAACGGTTTTTGAAAACGATACGGAAACCAAATAGCACGTAGTCACACAAGCATTATAACGACGCCATGTATGCTTTACACTAAGTCTCGGTCGGTCTAAGAGGGTCTATACCAGTGTACATAGTCTAGACGTTGATCGGGACGGACTCTCTAAGTCGAATTGAGCTTAGAACATGCCGCGAAACCCACTCGAATCGACTATGGACACCTTTTGACATATCCATGTTGGAGTACATCAACGGTATCGTGGGACGTCGGTCACCAATACCGGCCCGGGAAAATATGGGTTATGCATGAACCGTAAAAGTAAAACGCGTATTCTACTAGTCAAACGATTTCTATTCGAGTCTCACCCTGAGGATGCCGATGGTAAGTCACGCATCAGTTAATCTCCAGCGGAGTCGCCAAATTGTGGACATGACATAGGTCCACCCCGATGCGGCCACGCGCGGATTTGGGTAGGCGAATGAATCTCCATATGAAAACGGATCGAATGGAAATTTAAATCGAAGCGGAGTCACCACCGAACTTTGTGGGAGTTCGGGCCCGTTTGAACCCACTCTATGACGTAGTGGGCCGTGTACAAAATACGGCCCATTTCCGATGTCAGAGTTTATTGGGCTCGTCCCTTTGCATTGCGATACCGATACTGTCACTACCGGTTATCGTGTATTGAATGACTCTCGTGCGCCAACGGTTTCGGGCATCCGGAAACCGAGGTTCTGAGTAAGGGGTGAGGGTACGTGTTGCAAAGCCCACGAAGGACACCCAACCCCGCCCGCACTAGCGGCCTCTACTAAGATCTCGAATGACTTTTGAATACGCGCGTTAGTTAAACGGGAAAATGATATGCAAAGATTATTTTCCCTAAGCATGTGAATGTAATCGAAAGGGTTTCTACGTCAATTTAATGCAACTAAAATTAACGTCAAAGTTGTATTTTAGCATGAGGGTTCATTTTAGTACGATAAAATAAACAACCAAAATTGACAAAGAAACAACAAACGGTTAGTAACGGTATAACGGTTTGCAAAAATATTGAATTGTGTAGAATGATGCAAATGAGTTAATGCATGGTTTTGAAAAGATGTTTCACGTGATTAATTAGGCACGTGTTGACCTAAGTCACAAAAAAACGGTTAACAAGACTCGAATGCTATTGTAGGACTCACGATTTAACGTGATAAGGGCCACTCGACCGAGTCAATGAGGGACTCGACCGAGTGGACCTCTGAAAAAGGTTCTGTCCGGATTTTGGGACCCTACTCGATCGAGTTATTGGCCAACTCGACCGAGTACGTTGCCACTCGACCGAGTCACTGTGAGACTCGACCGAGTGGAGGTCGAAAAAGACATTCTGTTTCGGTTTTTGTGATGTCACTCGATCGAGTGGCGTAGGCACTCGGTCGAGTGGCACCTGTACGAACCAGGTTCGCCTGCAATTTTGTTATCGATTTTGAAATTGCTTTTGATTTTGAAGACTTGATGAATTGAGCATAAATATTATGGAATTTATACTCGATTCTAAATTTGAGTGCTCGTCGCACCCCATATTCGATTATTGAATCGATATGGAATACTAGAGTGAAAATAAAAGAAAATTGTTTTGAGTCGTTTTAAATTAACTACCGCGATATGAATAGATTTTCTCCGGGTTTAATAATGTCGTGATTCTAGCGAATTGTATGACTATTATTTTAGCATCAACAAAAAGATCGCATTAGTTGATTAAATTGACTAGATCGTTAGATTCGACATCCAATTATGGAATTGGTGTCAACTCTAACGAATCGACACTTTGCTTGAATTGAAAGACTTGATTCCCTCGGCTTTTCCGACATCGAAATAAATCCCTAGAGATCATGATGTCAGATCCGCGTCAACGGGTTTCAACCCTTATTAAAATAGAACGCTTGTTTTGAAAGTTGATGCGAATATGCGATGTGGATAATGATGCAAACGAAAATAAACGAATTATTGTTTAGGTTGACTCGTTTTAATAATCAAGCGATCGGGGTGATGGGATAAGCGACCGGCAACACTGTGTGCAGTACACTTGTATATTCGGGTTTTCTTATCCCACCATCACTCACACTCGACACAAATCCGCGAGTATTTTAGTGTATTAATACTAACGGTATTATCGATATTATGATGCAATAAAGAAATAAAAAAACGAAAAAACGAGGAAAAGGAGGAAGATGACGAGAGGAAGAGAAGAAAGGAAGAAAGGGTTTTGCACCCTCAACCTACATGTTCTTGTCTCGGATCGGACTCGTAGTCGTGGCTTTAACACGGGAGTTTCGAGATATGTAAGGTGAGTTGTGGTGGTTCGGGGTTTGCCTCCTAAGTACTAGGGTTAGGGCTTGAGTGTAGTATTAGGGTGTGTTGATTAGGGTAGAATTAGGGTAGAGTTAGGTCAAAAAAGTTGTTGTGATTGATGTTGCATGGGGTGCTTATATAGGCATGGCCAAGGCACCCGGCTAGGGTTACTCGACCGAGTAACTAGCCGGTCGAGTGGCCCAGTGCGTCAGCCGTCGGGCTTGAAATAGGCCCACTCGATCGAGTGGATGGGGCACTCGATCGAGTGGCCCAGCTGGGTCGCGCGAGTCCATTGTTTTGAACCGTGACCTGGATTTTTTGATGGGTTGTGTTTGACTTGGACTTTGGATGTTGGAATGGTTGTTTTGTATGTCTCGGAACGACCTTGATCGAGGTTTGACCCAATCGTTAAAAAGTCGGTTTTATTTCCGGTGTCGGTTTTGGCCCAAATTAGTCTTGTTTGACTCGGAACGGTCCGCTGGGCCTGATTTTGAGGTCAGTTTTGTGAGACTTGTACTCCGTAATTGATTTAGCCAACAACTAATGGATTTGAGCCCATATTCGAGCGCGTAGAAACACGTTAGCGTCCGATCATCATCGAGTGTTTTTTGGGAAACTACCATAGACACCTGGCAGTCAAAATGCGGGTGTCTACATATATATATATATATATATCTAACTGATGACATAATAGAATAACTCATTTCTATTTACTCCTTTCTCTCTCCTCTTATATTCTCTCTCTATAACAAACTATTACCTTACTGTAACTTGATCTCTCCATCAATGGCGGCTACCTCAATTCCATATGGTATCAGAGCAGTAGCAAGATTCTGCATATATGGATGGCTGCTTTGTTGTCGCAATGAAGGGGTATTGGTAATGGAGTAACCACCTGCATTCCTTTCAACAAAGCATTAAGCCATACTAATTCACTACTCACATACGACATGCTCCTGTATTCTCCTTCAGTAGAGCTTTTACTCACCGTTTTTTGTCTTCCAAGAAATTAATGACTTGCCCAAGAACACTGCATAACCACTTAATGCTCGACGACTGAAAACACAAGTTCCCCAATCTGAGTCACTGTAAGCCACAAGCGATAATTCAGAATTAGCAGGATAGAATAACCCAGTATTGATAGAACTCTTGAGGTATCTAACAACATGGAGAGCTGCTTGATAATTGGGAACTCGTGGTTGAGTCAGAAACTGACTAAGATGTTGAACCGAATAGGATAAATCAGGTCTGGTTAGATTAAGATAAAGAAGACGTCCAACCAATCTTCTATACGGTTCTGGATCTGGTAAAATGTCTCCATCATCTACAGATAAACGCAACCCTTGTGGAAGAGGAAAGTCAGTTTCATTACATTCTTCCATCTTCATGTCTTGAATAATATCCAAAGCATACTTCCATTGGTTCAACATAATCCCGGTTTGATTCCTTGCCACCTCAAGACCCAGGAAATATCGCATAAGTCCAAGGTCCTTGATAGTAAATTTGTCGTCCAATCTAGCTTTAGTATGTGTAATTCCAGTAGCATCATTCCCTGTAAGGAGAATGTCATCCACATACACTAAAGCTAAGAGCCAAGAATCACCAGATTGTCGGATGAACAGGGAGTAATCTTCCCTGCACTGAGAAAATCCAAGACCACGCAAGTGTTTAGTTAATTCGATGTTCCACTGTCGTGATGCTTGCTTAAGTCCATAGATAGACTTTTTCAGCTTGCAGACCAAACCAGGTGCAACATTATATCCATGGGGTGGTTTCATATAAACTTCTTCCTCCAAATAGCCATGTAAAAATGCATTACTAATGTCAAGTTGATGAAGGGGCCACCCTTTTGCTGAAGCTAAAGCAATTAGAGTGCGAACTGTAGTAAATTTTGCAACAGGAGAGAAAGTAGCCTTATAGTCTTTGTCTTTTACTTGATTAAACCCTTTAGCCACTAACCTGGCTTTGTATCTTTCAATGGAACCATCTGCTTTATGCTTGATTTTGAATACCCACTTGGACCCAATAGCTTTATGAGAATCAGGTAAAGGGACCAAATCCCATGTTTTATTGGTTTCTAGAGCTGAAATCTCTTGTTGCATAGCTTGTATCCACTTATCACTTGTTTGTGCTTGCTCAAAGGAAGAAGGTTCAGTGGCCTGAAAAACCTGAGCCAAAGTAGCAATGTAGGTCTGATCAAAATCCTTGATCTCTTGTAATACTTTTGCATGAAATGCAGAAGAAGAAGAACTTGCAACAGAAGGTTGTAAGGGTAGTTTATGTGGAATATGATAGTCCTTGAGACGGGTAGAAATTTGTGTAGATCGAGTAGAACGTCGAAGAGGAGGAGGGGGTGAAGTTTGAACCAATAAATCAGTATTTCCATGAGTGTAATGTGAAGTTTCAGTAGTAGATAGTTGAGTAGAACCCACACCATTTTGGACAGATGATGTTGTATCAGTATATGATGGAACTGTATGAGAAGATATGACAGGAGATGTGATGGGTGATGTTGCATTATTGTGAGAAGCTGATAACGGAGAAGAAATATAGGAATCCGGGACAGTTGATTCCAAGGATTGAGAAGTAGGACCAGGGTCAACAAAGTCCACAAGAGGTAAGGAAGGACAAGAAGAACCAGTGGTCACAATAGTAGTACCCTGGTCAGAAGCTTTAAAGGGAAAAACGTGCTCCTTGAACACTACATATCCCTATTGACAAATACCTTGTGAGTTTCCAAGTCATAAAGTTTATAGCCTTTTTCACCAAAAGGGTATCCAATGAATATACATTTTCGAGCCTTGGGCCCAAACTTGTCCTTATAAGTAATGGGCATAGTAGCATAACAAAGAGAACCAAAGGTTTTTAGATCATTGTAGTGAGGAGGTTTCTTATACAGAATTTCATAGGGAGTTTTCCAATGAAGAACTGATGATGGCATTATGTTGATTAGATAAGTTGCTGTAAGAACACACTCACCCCAGAATTTAATAGGAAGGTTAGCATGAAGCCTCAATGCTCTAGCTGTCTCACACTACAAAAATGTAGGGTCTGTCGCGGCGGAAAAATCCGCCGCGAATCACGAAAATCCGACGCGAAATCAAGTTTGCGGCGGATTCCGCGACGCGAAAGACCGCCATTAATTTTGGACGCAAAGAGGAACACGTACGGCGGATTGGCCGACGCATACTGTTTCGCGTGGGACATGCGGCGGAAATGGCGACACTAGGCAGGTCAAAGGGGACTTGAAGTCAACTGTTTAAACGTCGGAAATTGGATGGTTTGCGGCAGATTTTCCCACGCAAAAAAAGGTGTGCGACCAGTTTTGCGTGAGATTTTCCCCTGCAAAAAAATGGGTGTGCGTCCAGTTTTGCGTGGGATTGTCCCTTGCAACAAATGGGTGTGCGTCCAGTTTTGCGTGGGATTTTCCCTTGCAAACTGGGTCTGTACGACAATATTTGCGTGGGATTTTCCGACGCAACGTGCTGTGTATAGGCACCCATCTGCTGGATATAGAACGTCCCCAAAACAGAAAATCGACCTGAAAAAAATAAAAGCACACAACGTGCAACCAAATGTGCTCCTCCCGAGCAAATTCCACATCGAATCTTTCACGCAGAAGCAGAACATGCTCAATGATCGAAAAGAAACTAATATATTACCGAGTCTACCTAATCCCAAGTTCACAAGTTCAAAAGTTACCAAGTTACCAAGTTCACAAGTCTACCTAATTCCCAAGTTCACAAGTCTACCTAATCCCCAAGTTCACAAGTCTACCTAATTCCCAAGAAACTAATATATATTCCGTTAACAAGTTCGAGGACTAGTAATTAGAAAATCCATATTACCTAGTCTACTTAATGGGGCGGGTCTACCTTCATGTTACTACCAAATGCGTGACCATCGTCAGCGTTGTCGTCACGCCTCTGACCCCGTGGCATGGAACTGCAGCCTTCATCGGACATAGCGATCCTCTCCTTCAGCATCTCTATCGTCCTCCTTTGGTCCTGCATCTCGCGCTCATGCTGCAGCTGCCGTTCCTCCATTCTCTTCAAGTCCTCTTTCATTCTCATATTCTCGGTCCGTTGTTGGGTGGCGGCGGTGGGTACGTACGAGTCATCAACCGCGGTACTGGTATGGTTCATGCACAGTTTGAACAGTTCTTTGGCTGCACTTCCAACCCCGAACACACGTTTCTTCTTGTTAAACCCCCCCGAGGCGTCATGGTATAAGCGAAACTCGTCCACACGTGATATCGCCTCCCCTCCTTGGGACATTGCCTCTTCCCTCGCTTGTACAAATTTTTGCTGAAATGACATTCAAATGTTAAATTATATAGCTTAACACCAAATGATGAAGTTGAGATAATTTAATATGATTTGAATTCTATTGTCGGAGAACTTACGTCCACCTCCTTTGCAATGGGATCAACCCAAAGACCTTTCTTGTTCTTCTTTATCTTGTGAAGCAGCTGAATCGGGGTCGCATCCGGTCCCTTCGAAATAAAATGTCAGAACACAGTACAAACCATGTTATATTGAACATAAAAAACTAATAATTTATTTTCATAACACATACCATTTTATTGAAAGCTTTTGTCGCGCTATTACGCCCTAGGCAGTTGGTCCCTTTCGCTACCCCGTCTTTGTTTCCGTCACGACGGTTCGCTTTGTTCACTTCTAATTTCTTCAGGAATTTAGGATCCATTGCCCTACGTTGCAGCTCCTGGTACTTGTTCTCCGGGATCCAAGTAGGCCTTTCCTTCGCCTTCATTGCTCCCTGGAAGATGTCGAAGAGACGCTTCTTGATCCTTACCTCGTACGCGTTTCTCAGCTCATATCCCGGATCGATCTTCACCCGTTTCTGTTTGCAAAAAACAAACAAATTATTAGAAAATTTAGAAATTACTTAAATAGTTCAAGTATTAGCCCAAAATAAAAAAAAACTCACTTCGAAGTGGGAGTACATGGCGTCCCTCGCCAGTTGAGGCGCCTCAGTCCAGTTCCTATAAACGCCAGGGGCGTTCATGTAAGTGCCGATGATGGACTCGCGTAGGTATTTGACAATGTCGTCATCTTCCCACCTACACAATAAATTAACGAGTTATATTCCATCGTAAATGAAAACATTAATACAGTACAGGAATTCTTACCAAACGCCGTTTTCGTTCCGCGAAAGGTATTTCTTATCGGCATCCGGTATATCATCGTTGTTCCCAGCACCTTCCATTATTACGTTTCCGATACGAGAACCATAGTTGCGAAACATGAAATCACATTAACAATGTACAATACTGAAGGTACATACACACAGAAAATGTAATACATTAACCAATCTATAATACGTACATCTGTTTGCTTAAAATGTTTTTAATTAGTTACAATGAAAATAAACAAATTAAAGTTACGGTATTAAAATGATAATGGACACTACTCATCGTCGCTACTATCATTCTCCTCATCCGTGTTCACTTCATTGAAACCGTCTTCCTCGATCATTGAACATTGAATACATGCCAGTAATCCAAAACAGATTAGTATTGAACACATGCCATCTAATAATAAAGTATTAAAGTGGATTGAATTAATTAATTATTCATTCATAATAGGAAAATTAGACGGGAATGTTAATGGATACGGAAAATGTTCGCCCTTCATTTTGTCCTAATATTTTACTGTAGTAGGGTGTAGGAGGAGCGTAACATTATTACTCACCGACCAACTACCACACCACTTCTCATGCACCAAATATAATTCATGTCCACACACCTATTTACTACTACTACTACTACCGTGCTTCTATCTCCAATCTCCCATCCCCATCATTAATTTCCCACCATCATTAATTTAATTATTCATTCAAATGGTCATAGTAACTTTCAATTCAACTTATCTTTTCACTTTCCACTTGTCTCCACTAACTTCGCCCATCTTACCTTATTATTCAGTATCACAAATTCAACTAGTTATCACAAACAAAACATGTCATTTTCACTCAAAATCATTTGATGGACCTTAGCTACTACTTCACTTCGATACATTTATCAAAATAAAATAAAATCCAGTAATAAATCCTACTACTTGTCACAAATCCAGTAACAAATTCAGTAACAATCTTTGATTATAGTTATGTACTTATACCACCATTACAACAACCTTTACTTCTACTACTACCATCATTACAACAACAATAACAACACTAACACAACCAATATTATTTCATACAAACCAACACTACCACCATTAAATTAACACAAACCACCACTCACACAAACTAACCCCAACACTAACACAACCAACAACAACAAACCACAACAATAACCTAATCAACAATAACATTAACAATAACAATAACAAATATTTAAAAAATTTAACAGTTTGAACATACTTTGATGGAGAAAAGACGGAAAAATGAACCGAAGATGAGGAGGGCGCGTGGCAAGGGGGAGGGCAACCCGGAGAACGCGACACAGGGGGCGGCGCGGCAGTGGAAGGGCGCGCCGACAGTGGCGCCGGCGGAGTATGCCGTCGCCTGTGGGGAAGACGGGAAGGGGGAGGGGAATTGGGTAGATTAGGGTTTGGGGGAATCGATTTGGGGAAATCAATTTAGGATGTTTGTGTGTGTGTGTCCGCGTCTTTTTTTTTTTATATATGACCTTCTATGCGGCGGACAATCCCACGCAATATCCGCCGCATATCCTCATCGATGCGTCGGATTGTCCGCCACATCGTAGGATTAATTTTTTTAATTAAACGTCACCCCTGCGTCGGTATAAGGTATACTATGCGGCGGATTATCCGCCGCATAATTGAGCGCGAAACTCATTCACTTGGGCGCCCTTACCCTGCGTCCATTTTGCGTAGGGTTTTCTGACACAAGATTTTTGCGTCGCTTAATCCGACGCGAATGAAAAACATGTGTCGGATATTTAGTCCGCCGCAAAACGTCCGCCGCAATTTCCTATGCTTTTTGTAGTGTCAATAAGGTGTCAATGTTTCCTCTCAACTCTCCCATTCTGTTGAGGGCGTCCAACGATCGATTTTTGATGCCAAATTCCCAATGATTTAAACAACTCATTGCAGGAACTTTGAACAAATTTTGTTCCATGGTCAGTTCGGACTACCTTAACTTGGACATTATATTGAGTAAGAATCATTTTAAGAAAATCCTTGATTAATGAAGGAACTTGAGTTTTGGTGTTTAAGAGATATGTCCAAGTACATCTTGAACAATCATCAAGGATAGTAAGAAAAAATCTTGCCCCATTGATGCTAGGAACCTTATAGGGCCCCCATAGGTCCATGTGAACAAGATTAAAGCATGAAGTAGCATGTGATTCACTTCTTAGAAAAGAAAGTACATGGTGTTTTGACCGGATACAAGTATCACAAAAGAAATTTTTAGGAGTAGGTACACCCTGAATGTGAGCTAGTTTGGCTAAAGATGAATGACCAATTCTAGCATGTAGGACCTCAAAGCTATCTATATTAAATGCCACACTTTCAAGACTATTACAGGATTGATTATTATAACTAGCTACTGGAATAGGATGGAAACTAGTCTTGTATCAAGCCTGTAAAGTCCTTCAACCTTCTTAGCTTGAGCCCAGACAACCTTACTGGAAAGGTCCTGGAAGAAAACCATTGTCTTAGTAAAGGTAACAAGTAAGGAAGAATGTTCAAGCAACTTCCCAACTGAGAGAAGGTTTTGTTTAAATTCAGGCATAATGAGAACCTGATGAAGAGTTATGTGAGTGTTTATACTCATGTTTCCTGCCCTATGAACCACCTTTACAGTACCATCAGGCAAAGCTATGCTAATGGGTTTAGGAAGATGATAAACATCAAATAAGAGATGCTCATAGGGTGTAATATGGTCTGAAGCCTCAGTATCTATTATCCACGTATGAACATTAAAAGAAGATACTACAGCACAGACAAGGGAATCAGTCTGTATACCTGCAAAATTGACTGTAGAGGCATGAGGAGCTTCAGAAAAATTCTTCATAACCCTCTGGTAAATGGAATCAGCAATATTATCTAGCAGTCGTATGTGAGTAAAAGCTCTACTGAAGGAGAATACAGGAGCATGTCGTATGTGAGTAGTGAATTAGTATGGCTTCATGCTTTGTTGAAATCGATTGCCATTACGTACGTGACAAGTTTCAAGAACAATTCTTAGTACCTCAGTTCGTTAGAACTACTGTACAGATTGCTGACATAATGACAAAGCCCTTGGGTAGCCAGCTGCATCAGTACTTTTCTGCCAAGTTAGGACTTTGCAATATTGCCTCAGTTCCAGCTTGAGAGGGGGCTATGAGATTAGTTATATGATAGTTGCTTGTGTACATATTGTGGACATGACATAGGTCCACCCCGACGCGGCCACGCGCGGGTTTGGGGAGGCGAATGAATCTCCATATGAGAATGGATCGAATCGAAATTTAAATCGAAGTGGAGTCGCCACCGAACTTTGTGGGAGTTCGGGCCCGTTCGAACCCACTCTATGTCGTAGTGGGCCGTATACAAAATACGGCCCATTTCCGATGTCAGAGTTTATTGGGCTCGTCCCTTTGCATTGCGATACCGATACCGTCACTACCGGTTATCGTGTATTGAATGACTCTCGTGCGCCAACGGTTTCGGGCATCCGGAAACTGAGGTTCTGAGTAAGGGGTGAGGGTACGTGTTGGGAAGCCCACGAAGCACACCCAACCCCGCCCGCACAATAGCGGCCTCTACTAAGATATCGAATGTTTTTCCAATACGCGGGTTAGTTGAACAGGAAAATGTTATGCAAACGTTGTTTTCCCTAAGCATGTGAGAAATTGAATGAGTTTCTATGTTGATTTAATGCAACTAAAATCTTAACGTCAAAGTTGTATTTTAGCATGTGGGTTCATTTTAGTACAATAAAATAAACAACCAAGATTGACAAGAGAAACAACAAACGCGTTAGTAATGATATAACGGTTTGCGAATTATTGAATGATGTAGATAAGATGATGTAAAGTTTTGAAAAGGTGATATTCCACGTGATTAATTAGACACGTGTTGACCTAAGTCACAAAAAAACGGTTAACGAGACTAGAAAACGGTGTAGGGCTCACGGTTGACGTGATAAAGGTGCCACTCGACCGAGTCATTGAGGGACTCGGCCGAGTGGACCTCTAAATAAGGGTCTACCCAGATTTCGTGACGATACTCGGCCGAGTTACAAGGGAACTCGGTCGAGTACACGGCCACTCGATCGAGTTATGGAAAAACTCGACCGAGTGGTTGTCGTGGAAGGGTTCTCTCTCGTTTTTGTGATGTCACTCGATCGAGTGGCCTAGGCACTCGGTCGAGTGGCACCTGTACGAACCAGGTTCGTTTGCAATTTTGTTATCGATTTCGAAATTGCTTTTAATTTTGATGATTTGATTAATTGGGCATAAATATTATGGAATTTATACTCGATTCTAAATTTGAATACTCGTTGTATCTCATATTCGATTATTGAATCGATATGGGGTACTAGAATAAAAATAAAAGAAAATTGTTTTAAGTCGTCTTAAATTAACTACTGCGATATGAGTGGATTTCCTCCGCGTTTAATAATGTCGTAATTCTAACGAATTGTATGACAATTACTTTAGCATCAATAGAAATCGCGTTAATTAATTTATGTGACTAGATCGTTAGATTCGACATCCAATTAAGGAATTGGTATCGAATCTAAGAGTTTGACGCTATGCTAGAATTGAAAGACTTGATTTCCTCCGCATCCCGACATCACAATTAATTCTTGCGAATTGTTTGATGTCGGATCCGCATCAACGGGTTTCGACCCTTATAAAAAAGTATGTTTTGGAAAATAGGTTTTAGAATTGATGAAATTTGCAATAACGATGATAAAAAAAAAAGAAAATAAAAGTTGATGTTAATCCGTCTCAACAATCAAGCAATCGGGGTGATGGGATAAGCGACCGGCAACGCTGTGTGCAGTACACTTGTATATTCGGGTTTCCTTATCCCACCATCACTCATGCTTGACACGAATCGACGAATACTTTAATGTTTTATACTAGTTATATTATCGATATTAGGACGCGAATGTAAAAAACGAGACAAATACGACGATGATAGGCGACACGACGCGAGAAAAAGAAAAGGAGAAAAGAGAAAAATGGGAATTGGCACCCTCAACCTACATGTTCCTTATGCTCGGACAGGGACTCGTAGCGGCGACTTGCACGGGAGTTTCGAGTATGTAGGATGAGTTGTGGTGGTATGGTTTCGATTCCTAAAGCTAGGTTTAGGGTTTGAGTATTTTAGAATTAGGGCTTGATTTGGGTAGAATTAGGGTTCTAATCAATGTGTGTGTAAAAGTTGTGTTGCACGGGGTGTTTATATAGGCACTGCCTATGTACCCCGTCTAGGGTTACTCGACCAAGTAGCCCCTGGACTCGGTCGAGTGGCCCAGGCGTCAGCAGCTGGGCTCAATTGAGGGCCCACTCGATTTAGTGGGCTGAGCACTCGATCGAGTGGCTCAGCTGGGTCGCGCGGGTCCATTGCTTCAGACCGTGGACTGGACCTTTGATGGGTTTTATTTTTGAGTTGGACTTTTGAATGTTTGAATGACTGTTTTGTATATCTCGGAAACAACTTTGACCGGGGTTGACCCAATCGCAAAAAAGTCAGTTTTATTTCCGGTGTCGGTTTTGGCCCAAATTAGTCTTGTTTGACTCGGAACGGTCCACTGGGCCTGGATTTAAGGTCAGTTTTGTGAGATTTGTACTCCATAAGTGCTTAAGCCAACAACTAATGGTTTTGAGCCCATATCCGAGCGCATAGAAACACGTTAGCGTCCGATCATCATCGGGTGTTTTTTGGGAAACTACCATAGACACCTGGCAGTCAAAATGCGGGTGTCTACAGGGCCCCCACTCTGACTGAGGCTTGGACAAGGCGAAAGTCAGTGTAGCCACCAGGCCAATCGAGGATTGAAACCTGGCGGACTTCCGGTCGGGTGGTTTATAGTCCATTAGACTCGCGTGAAGGGCTCGCCAGCCATAAGCTAGAAGTCATACTTGAGCTGATGACGATAACTCCGTGGGGAATTGGACTTGTCGCATAAGTCCTGGGTGCGCCTGTATGTAGGCTCATCCCGTGTTATTTCGGGGAAAATGCCACCTAGGGCCTTCCGCTGGGGAGATGCAGTGGGTTGCCTGTCCCTGTTTGAGTCGTACCTGTATAAGTCACATAAAATTTGCATGCAACACGTAGGTAGTAAAATGACTCGCGCTGGGGAAAATGATTTCTGAATTTTTGAACATTTTGAAATTTTTAAATTTTTTAAATTTTTGAATTCTTTGAAAGTTTTGAACTTTGAAATCAAAATCCTAAAAGCAACTCATGTGCTAGGTTTTCAAAATGAAAGGGGTATCAAAGAAGTTTGCAGTTTAAATAAACCGAAATTTGACCTTGTCGAAAAGGATTTTCTCAAATGGCTAAGTTTTGCAAATTTCAAAGCAGGAATTTGAAGAGAGAGGTCTACCGACAGACTCGACTCTGGACGTGACCGGACGAGTTGACAGACACGATTGGACTCTCGAGGGGTTGGAACGTGACTCGGTAGAAGGTGGGCCACCTAACAAGACTCTTAAGTTGCGCTATTCCGCAGCCTAGGCGAGTGGCAACATGGTCGAATCCTAGGAAAGGATAGGATGCAGTAGTCTCTAATGAGACCGCAACAGCACAACAAGGCTTAGCAATGTTGTTGTCTAGTGCTCCTGAATTCTTGGTTTCGAGGCATAGTCCCGAAGTGGGTGCTGTCTCGAGTCCTGACAGATTCTTGTCTTCGACTGAGCCGAGTACTAGGACACACTATAGAAGGGAGGCTAGATTTTGAAAATATTTGGATTTTGGGAGTGGATGGAGAACTTCTGCCTAGGAGAAGCCCCCAGAACGACAAAGCTAGCTGTTGAGAACATGACAGTGTCGTGCCCGGAATGATGGTGCTTTTTGAATGTGTGTCAATGTGGGTGGTTGTGCCTTTGTTGAAAGGCTGCCTACGTATTCACGTGTGGTGAAATCAAACCAAGCCGTAGTTCAGTGAAGAAAGATATATTATGGTGCCTAGTCTAATAGGACTTTGTGTGTAACTAGCCATAGCAATGGTGTAGGCTAGGTGCATTCCCAATGATGTCTTGATCAAAGGGCTAGAATGGTTAGGATATTGATCCTGTGACCGTGAGCGTTCTCCGGGATAGCCCCCAGAGGTGGTGTGAACTATTTGGGCATGTTTTATGCCGACCGTAGGTTGAGTTCCCGTGTTTGGGGTTGGTAACTGGATTGGATATTTTTGGAAATGTGGTGCTAGGTCGTAAGTGGCCTTGATGATTCGAAATCTGGAGCTCGATTTTGTGGAGCTATGGCTTCGAGGGTAAGGTATTGTAATGTGGTAGGAAAGGGGGAAGTCGAGTAATGATGACTCGGACTTCGATTGGGATAGGTTTTGATAATGCGAGATCTGGTTTCCATGTCTGTCCCTAATGGTTAGGGGTATCCTATAGAGCTTGAATCCTCAAAATTCCGGGCTGTCTCTAGCCTAGGTCTGAAGGAGGTCTTGAGGGTTGTAATGTGGGAAGGCTGAGTGTGGTGTTAGCTGACCAGCTTGATTGTCACTCCCCTATTGGATGGTATGAGTATTGAGAACTTTGAATTTGACTGTTTTCACTACGGTCATGGGTTCTTGAATATTTTTTTTGGTTGACCTCTTAGCCCCGGTCATGGGTTTTTTGAATTTTTGTTGGTTGACCTCTCAGCCCCGGTCATGGGTTTTTTGAATGTTGGTTGACCTCTCAGCCCCGGTCATGGGTTTCTTGAATGTTTTTTTTTTGGTTGACCTCTTAGCCCCGGACATAGGATCTTGAATTTTTGTTGACCTCTCAGCCCCGGTCATGGGTTTGTTTGAATGTCGGTTGACCTCTCAGCCCCGGTCATGGGTTTTTTGAATTTTGGTTGACCTCTCAGCCCCGGTCATGGGTTTTTTGAATTTTGGTTGACCTCTCAGCCCCGTGGGTTTTTGAATTTTTGTTGGTCAGACTAACACCTAAGGTAGGGATTGGTTGATCTTATTAGATGGGTGTTTATTGTGGGAAATGGGCTTGCCTCCCGTCTTGAACCCAAACTAAGAGACTACCCAGATTTGTCATAGGAATTCGATACCGCTCCTGCTAAGTGTAGTTTTGTGGCTTTCTATACCAGACATGGGATAGGTAAAAGGAAAACACGGGCTCAGTTTCCTGCAGTCATTATAGATGTGCCTATAATAGTCACGTGCGTGTGCTCACAGTGTATGACGGTGTTCATCATGTTCTCGGAAACACATAAGGAAAGTAGATATGAGAAATAGAATATTGAAAGCTTGATTTTATTGAATTTTGAAAAGGGGACAAAATACAATTGACCCTGACTCTAACTCTGACTCTGACTTTGACTTTGACTTTGACTTTGGAGGGAATAGCACATCCTAGACTCGGACTCAGACTCGGACTTAAATCAGATCCGGACTCTCGGATGATGTTGTCATTAGTCGTCGGCTTCTACGGACTCAAGTTGATGTCCAGTATAGCCTTCAGTAGAAGCTTCACCCAGATCTTCATTATGTCGAAGATCGTCTTCAATCCTAATGCCCATTTCGGTACGCACGGCAAAGTTTGAAATGCCGGCATACCTAAGATGGACGCGGTAAGAAGGTAGGAGGTTGTTGAAGAACGCCTTCACTAGTGTCTTCTCGTTGGGCTTGTCTACCAACTTTACACTCTCGGCCCTCCATCTTTGAAGATATTTAGTGAACCCTTCTTTGGGCTCTTGGGCCATCACTTCCAGAGTACGCATTGTAGTCTGGATCTCGGTATTATCAGCATAATTCCGAGCGAACTCTGTTGCCATGTCATCCCAAGTCGGGTATTTCTTGGAATCGAGCCTGTAGTACCAGGCTTTAGGGGTGCTTTTCGAGGGAGGAAGCGAACAAGTGTCTGAACATGGTGGACTTCACCCCCTTGACAGCCATAAATTCTTTGAAAGCCCGGATGTGGTGGACCGGGTCTTCGGTACCCTCAAACATTGGTATGCCCGTAAGGTCGAAGTTGTCGGGTGGTTCATCATTCAGGGGTGAATATCTACGGGCATTTTCCGTGTGGATCGAGTTATTTGTTGACAAATGGACCAACTCTTCAAGTTTGCGAACAACGCTGATTAGTACAGCCATGGGCTTAGTGGGTTCGGATCCAGTATTGGGAGTCCCTTTCTCTATGGCACTCAGGCGGGTGGCAAGAATGGTTTGGTCGGTCCTGATGGCCGTCAATTGGGCCTCCATCTTAGCCAGTGAGGCTTTCAGTTCGTCCAAGGTTTCTTGCATTTTCTGACGTCTGGTTACGGGTGGCCTGTCTGTAAGAATACCGCGTAATCAGTAAGGTTGCCTCGGAACTTAAGCACGCCAAGGCATATGAAATAGCGCGAGAGGAAAGACAACTCGGTTTGACTCGGGTTAGACTCTCCTAAGATAAACGTGTAGGGTACGATTCTCGGAGTGACTGTGATTAATCACTCCGTCGGAGAATAGCCCCAATGTGAGACTAAGGACTCAGATAGGACTTAGATGGTGTGACATCTAAGTGACTCGAAAGTGAGGTACGTGAGACAACACGTGTAAGGCATGACCCTTAGAGAAACCGTGATTGATCGCTCTGCTAGAGGGTAGCCCCCGAGTGGTGTTGAAGATTTTGTTAATACTCGAGTGTTGGACGAGTGACCCTTAGACGTAAGGACCACGAACCTTTTGTTATAGGGCTATGCCTTGTAAAAGGTTGACTCGGAAAAGACACCTAGACGGGTGACTTGTGAAAGGTGGGCCTTCCTTAGGATTCGGCTATGTGGGCCGAGTCCTTTTCGAAGGAAGGTCCATGTGAGATATTTCTCAGACTTTGGACTTGAATGTGTAAATGGGCCTTTCTTTGTAGGAGTATGTCCTACGTAGGTGAGCCTTGCTTTAGTCTAATAAGGCGGACTGGGAAAGAGAAGAAACTCGCGATGTAGGATCGACAGAGTTTTGACGCTAAAGACTTCGACGACTTATGACATGACCCGACACTGCTAAATACGGGAAGTCCTAAGAAGAGGAAGGTTTTGAAAATGGATTGTTTTTGGCAAGTCCGAGAGAACTCGGGGGAAGGGCCCGATTTTTCGAGAAAAGCGGAAAGTGCATCGGGCCACAAGTTTTGAAAGTTCGAAAACATTTTCGGGTTTTGAAATGGGCAGCATACCGACTAAAAACAGGCTATTTTGAGTAAAATCATAAGTCCTAAATTCGGTATATGTCCCGGGTTTTGAAATTGAATATTTTGAAAAAGATGTATTTTTTGAAAAGTTGACGGTTTTTGAAAAACGACACGGAAACCAAGTAGCATAGTATGCTTTACACTAAGTCTCGGTCGGTCTAGATAGGGTCTATACCAGTGTACATAGTCTAGACGTTGATCGGGACAGACTTTCTAAGTCGAGTTGAGCTTAGAACATGCCGCGAAACCCACTCGAATCGACTATGGACACCTTTTGACATATCCATATTGGAGTACGTCAATGGTATAGTGGGACGTCGGTCACCAGTACCGGCCCGGGAAAGTATGGGTTATGCATGAACCGTAAAACTAAAAAGCGTATTGTACTAGTCAAACGATTTCTATTCGTGTCTCACCCTGAGGATGCCGATGGTAAGTCACGCATCAGTAAATCCCCAGCAGAGTCGCCAAATTGTGGACATGACATAGGTCCACCCCGACGCGGCCACGCGCGGGTTTGGGGAGGCGAATGAATCTCCATATGAGAATGGATCGAATCAAAATTTAAATCGAAGTGGAGTCGCCACCGAACTTTGTGGGAGTTCGGGCCCGTTCGAACCCACTCTATGTCGTAGTGGGCCATATACAAAATACGGCCCATTTCCGATGTCAGAGTTTATTGGGCTCGTCCCTTTGCATTGCGATACCGATACCGTCACTACCGGTTATCGTGTATTGAATGACTCTCGTGCGTTAACGGTTTCGGGCATCCGGAAACCGAGGTTCTGAGTAAGGGGTGAGGGTACGTGTTGGAAAGCCCACGAAGGACACCAAACCCCGCCCGCACAATAGCGGCCTCTACTAAGATATCGAATGTTTTTCCAATTCGCGCGTTAGTTGAACGGGAAAATGTTATGCAAACGTTGTTTTCCCTAAGGATGTGAGAAATTGAATGGGTTTCTATGTCGATTTAATGCAACTAAAATCTTAACGTCAAAGTTGTATTTTAGCATGTGGGTTCATTTTAGTACAATAAAATAAACAACCAAGATTGACAAGAGAAACAACAAACGCGTTAGTAATGATATAACGGTTTGCGAATTATTGAATGATGTAGATAAGATGATGTAAAGTTTTGAAAAGGTGATATTCCACGTGATTAATTAGACACGTGTTGACCTAAGTCACAAAAAAACGGTTAACGAGACTAGAAAACGGTGTAGGGCTCACGGTTGACGTGATAAAGGTGCCACTCGACCGAGTCATTGAGGGACTCGGCCGAGTGGACCTCTGAATAAGGGTCTGCCCAGATTTCGTGACGATACTCGGCCGAGTTACGGGGGAACTCGGTCGAGTACACGGCCACTCGATCGTGTTATGGCAAAACTCGACCGAGTGGTTGTCGTGGAAGGGTTCTGTCTCGTTTTTGTGATGTCACTCGATCGAGTGGACTAGGCACTCGGTCGAGTGGCACCTGTACGAACCAGGTTCGTTTGCAATTTTGTTATCGATTTCGAAATTGCTTTTAGTTTTGATGATTTGATTAATTGGGCATAAATATTATGGAATTTATACTCGATTCTAAATTTGAATACTCGTTGTATCCCATATTCGATTATTGAATCGATATGGGGTACTAGAATAAAAATAAAAGAAAATTGTTTTAAGTCGTCTTAAATTAACTACTGCGATATGAGTGGATTTCCTCCGCGTTTAATAATGTCGTAATTCCAACGAATTGTATGACAATTACTTTAGCATCAATAGAAATCGCGTTAATTAATTTATGTGACTAGATCGTTAGATTCGACATCCAATTAAGGAATTGGTATCGAATCTAAGAGTTTGACGCTATGCTAGAATTGAAAGACTTGATTCCCTCCGCATCCCGACATCACAATTAATTCTTGCGAATTGTTTGATGTCGGATCCGCATCAACGGGTTTCGACCCTTATAAAAAAGTATGTTTCGGAAAATAGGTTTTAGAATTGATGAAATTTGTGATAACTATGATATAAAAAGAAAATAAAAGTTGATGTTAATCCGTCTCAACAATCAAGCAATCGGGGTGATGGGATAAGCGACCGGCAACGCTGTGTGCAGTACACTTGTATATTCGGGTTTCCTTATCCCACCATCACTCATGCTCGACACAAATCGACGAATACTTTAATGTTTTATACTAGTTATATTATCGATATTAGGACGCGAATATAAAAAACGAGACAACTACGACGATGATAGGCGACACGACGCGAGAAAAAGGAAAGGAGAAAAGAGAAAAGCGGGAATTGACACCCTCAACCTACATATTCCTTGTGCTCGGACAGGGACTCGTAGCGGCGACTTGCACGGGAGTTTCGAGTATGTAGGATGAGTTGTGGTGGTATGGTTTCGATTCCTAAAGCTAGGTTTAGGGTTTGAGTATTGTAGAATTATGGCTTGATTAGGGTAGAATTAGGGTTCTAATCAATGTGTGTGTAAAAGTTGTGTTGCATGGGGTGTTTATATAGGCATTGCCTATGTACCCCGTCTAGGGTTACTCGACCAAGTAGCCCCTGGACTCGGTCGAGTGGCCCAGGCGTCAGCAGCCGGGCTCAATTGAGGGCCCACTCGATCGAGTGGGCTGAGCACTCGATCGAGTGGCTCAGCTGGATCGCGCGGGTCCATTGCTTCGGACCGTGGACTGGACCTTTGATGGGTTTTATTTTTGAGTTGGACTTTTGAATGTTTGAATGGCTGTTTTTTATATCTCGGAAAAAACTTTGACCGGGGTTGACCCAATCGCAAAAAAGTCGGTTTTATTTCCGGTGTCGGTTTTGGCCCAAATTAGTCTTGTTTGACTCGGAACGGTCCACTTGGCCTGGATTTGAGGTTAGTTTTGTGAGATTTGTACTCCATAAGTACTTAAGCCAACAACTAATGGTTTTGAGCCCATATCCGAGCGCATAGAAACACGTTAGCATCCGATCATCATCGGGTGTTTTTGGAAACTGCTATAGACACCTGGCAATCAAAATGCGGGTGTCTACACACACACACACACACACACACATATATATATATATATATATATATATATATATATATCTAACTGATGTAATTAACTGATCAGATAATACAATAACTCATTTCTATTAACCCCTTTCTCTCTCCTCTTATATTCTCTCTCTCTATAACAAACTATTACCTTACTGTAACTCGATCTCTCCATCAATGGCGGCTACCTCAATTCCATACAGTATTTAGGAGTGGTGTATACAGCACAACATACTAAGATTTAAAAAAAAAATCAAATTGTAATTATGCTCTTAATTAAACTTTCTTTTACACTTTGAACAAACCAAAATAAAAAAAAAATGTACGGAGTAAAAGAAAACAAAATATAAAATTTTCTAATATTGATCTACCTAGCTTAAGGTTAAAAATTAACTATTAATCTACGGTAAACAAAAAAAAATACGTGGGGGATCTTATTGGTTGTGTATGGAAAGTCTCATACGCATTGTGTAAATGTATCATCTTCCTTCGAATCTTCACCATTTCTTATAATGCAACTACCTGCACTCTTTGCGACCAAAAAAAAGAACAATCCATATGAGGATCATAGTAAAACAGAATCTTAGTTTAGTTTTTTCCCATATTTATCATAATTATCCAATCAAACATTTATTCTGTTTTGTTTTTTGGTGGACACTGAACCATTAATTCCCATTTGAAATCCAAACACCCTATCAATTCAAAATTCGATTGAACAAAAAAAGGGAAATCATTGGCTTTGAATTTACAAAAGTATTTAGAGAAAATTGTCAATAACAGGTACAAAACAAAATTGTCATTAGGGTACGAATAGTACATAGAGTGACACTGAAGAATAGTCTCCCAGTAAGTTATTGAGAGACCGTCTTTTCCAAGATTTTGTGTTCTTTTACTCATCATTCATCTGCTTAAAATTAAGAGAATACATATTTCAAGCATTCCGATTTCAACAAAATCGATCAATCGTAATTCTAATTCCAAATTCAAGGTTAGTTTATCTCACAATTGTTTTTTCTTAGTTCAATTGTAGTTCGTAGTCTTTAAATTCAAAAAATTATAAAAATAACAAATCGAGGACGAGGTTAGGCGCAGAGGCTTCCAGACATTACTATAACTAACACAATTGACATGCCAAACCGCAATATAATATTTTCTTAAATCTGTGCACTTTCGAAAAATTAATCTATACTTATGTAATTTAATAAACATACCGAAATATGCAAAAAAAAAAGAACCAGAAATTGTTTCGGACGTGGAAGATACGCCATGGTCTGGGCAGGGTCGTGGGTGTTTTACGCCCCAACCCACGACCAAGCGTGATTCTCCTACTTCTCTACCAATCTCTCACTTCTCTACCTAGGGCGGGACGTGGATCTCCCACTTCTGACTGTTAAGTTAAACATTATTATCCAACGTCTAAACGATTAAAACAAAACCGGGAACTAACCTCGATAACGTCATCGTCACCCAAATTGTTTTCAGTATAAGGTATAAATCAAAAGGAAAATTATTTTCCGCGTTCGACATGTTCCGACAATAGTCGAATAATTGAAAATTCAAAAATAAGCGTTTTGTTAATTCGAGAATGAATGTTTTGTTGTTATCCGAGTTGTAATTTGACTTACGCTAGTAAATAAGTAGGGTAAATTAGGTTGATTAATAGTTAATAATGCTAGTAAATTAATTAAGGGCAAATCGGTTATTATAATCTTTTATATATTAAGGTAGAAACATTTAGAAGCATCATTCACCCACCTCAGCATCCACCTACGCGCTTACATGGCAGTGACATGACGATGAGTTGTCTTAATTGAAAAAACAATTAAAAAAGGGAAGTAGTTTACTGTTTACATGGTAAATAACTTCCTTGCTAATTTGCCCAAGTGCTTACCCACTACTCAAACTTATCCAGTGAAAAACCACCCACAAGTCCATAACTACTTCATCATCCCTCAAAACTGCAGTATATCTCTTTCTTTATTTATTCTCCCATATTTTTGAATCTTCCGACCTCCATATTAAAAACAAGTAAACAATCTTATCAACATCACCGTAATCGAGAGAGTAGTTCTTCATTTCATTTGATTCTTGAAGTTTTTCTAAATTTGTCAATTGACGTTGTTTTGTTGTGCTTTGTTTTGTTTTGATGTAATTGTGTTATCAATTGTCGTTCTTTGTGATCACTACTCTTCTCAAATAGGAAAATGCCACCGACTTGGCTGGTATTATTTAATTTTTGCTCCTTCTCTTCGTTTTTTTTAATGTTTTTGATGGAATCATTTGTTCGGTAGGAATAGTTCATCCTTATCGCCTCTCCTGACCATCGTATATCCCTCCCTATTTCTAAAAGTCAGATTTTTTTATAGACCCTAATTTTTTATAAACTGATTTTGATAGAAATGGATGAATAAGATTCATAAACCCTAATTTTTACGATATACGTTGATTGGTTATATTTATTTATTTTGTCATTGATTGAGGTCTGTGAATGAAAACTTAGTGTGATTAGTGGTGGAATCAGAATTTTTGTACGAATTCTAATTGAAATTTGGGACGTCTGTTATAAGTTTCTTAGTTCATTTTTTTATATAATTTGATGATCGATTGAGGTATGGGTATGAGAATTATTGAGTATAATCAGTGGCGGAATCAGGATTTCTGTATGAATTTAATTGAATTTTGAGATTTAGGATATATGTTTCTTAGTTAAGATTGTTTTGACATTTAATTTGATGATCGATTGAGGTGAGTAATAAATAGGGGATATGAGTCAAAATTGATTACCAAAATCAAGGAAGATAATATAGATGAGATGGTTTGCATTTGATCGGGTAATTTTTATATCTTACTTGAGAGGTCGAGCTTGCACCGCACATTTCATGTGAATCTCAAGTTCAACGAGAAATTTGCACCTAAATGGAAGCAGGACAAGCTGAAAATGGGTATGCTGAAACTCAACCATTCCAATGCCTATGAAACTCAACCAGTAATCTCATTGTTACAATCAGTAAGCATCATTAAATTCCCTCTGATGTAAATACACACCTTTAGTAGACGTGGGCAATAATACGGTTTTTGTTAGTATCCAAGAATGCTGACGATAAGTTTTTGTTTATCCTTGAGTTGAAATGCTTAAATAAGTTTTATGTGTAACTTACTTTTTTTTGTTGGTTGCTTGATACAGTTAAACAGTTTGGAACTTCTTTTAATCTAGCTAAAAGAGGAAATCTTCCTGGTGCAGAGAATTTGGTATGTTGGTTGGTTTGATGTGTAACTCATTTATTCAATCCTTTTTGGAATGGGCTCACACAGTCAGTTACTCATTGGACCGTTATCTTGGTAGTTTTAGAAGTATGAGGTGCACGGACACGATAAGAGCTCATGACTTCATGGTGAGGATGCACATGGTGAGTGCATCATGACACACACCATGTAAGAGACACATGTAAGACGATGAACAAGGCATATAGTTTCGCACAAAGTCGTCTCTTAAAAATAAAAAATTAGTGCAGTATTACCCTCATCTTCTTTCTTATAAAGAAGAGTCCAAACAAAGTGGCATGACACCATAATCTCTCACAATTTAAGAATACTCAATAAAGAATTGGGGTAGGTAAATTGTAGGTTAGTCATTGGCTGAAATACAAAAACTCACAACATTAAAAAAAAAATTAAAAAGGAAATTTGGAATACCGTATCACATACATTGGAAATTACACTTTACACTGCCATTGAGAATAGGCACATTCATATGTATGCACATTAACTTTCCTATGCAATTTACAAGGACATTGAAAATAGTCAAATATCTATGTATTTAATGCTCTCATCTTATTTGAATTTTTATGTACTTCAATTCATCATGCAATTGACATCATCTTCAATTATACTACACAATCCCGACTTTAGTATTTGGTTGTTCGACATTTCCTAAAAAAAAAAACATGCCATCATCCAAAATTGTGTCAATTGTCGGGTGGGAGCAAGGTGTTAGGGTAGCACAGATCAATATTAGAGTTATACATCAATGGAGTAGACCCAAATTGAAAGATAAAACGAAATTGGATGCCATAGAGTACCTTTTTATTGATGCCAAGGTAAATTATCATTTTCTTTGATTTTAATTATATCACTGTATTGTCATATTTAACTGCTTTGTCAATTGTAATATTTATTGTACTCACAAATTTTCATAAATTCATACTCCTATATTTTTTCCTCAGTTTTTTTTTTCACATATTGATACTCCTTTTTTTTCACAAAAGATGTTATCCATGTAACTAATTGTTGGAAAAACTTATAATACTACCAATCTTACGACGGTTCGAGGAAAGCTTATAATATTATCAATCAAGTTCGTTGTAAAATACTTTAAGATACAGTAAATCCATTCTGTTATGAGGAAAATGATCTTGAACATTACACTCATTTGGACTGTGGGATCTGCATCATTAAAAGAAATTATTTGGTATGCAACACAATAAATAAAATATTAACTATGATAATTCATCCGTGTTGAGGCTGCAATTATAAAATCATGTGATCATACCTCAACGAATTCTCATATCTGAAGTCAGTCCTATGGAGCTGATAAGTTAGGTCCTTCATTCTTTATTTAAATGATTCTAATTTCTCTCAATTCACAATAAATATACAATAAATCTCATACTCAAATGTTTTAATGACATAGGAATTATAATATAGCATGATAATTATTTGTGTCTATTCGTACTACTATTTTGAATGCATGTTGTTGAAGCAATTACGAAAATGTAAGTGAATAAATTCTCAAATAGCTAATCACATACTGGAATTATTTTAGATATCAAAAGTGTTTTTGCAGCATTATGGAAGGCGGTTGTTCGAAAGTAGGGAGTACCTCAAGGTAGTAGAAGAAGCGTTCATATCTGGGTATCGGAATCAATGTAGTAGAATCAGGTACAAAATTAGATCAATGTAACACACTGAAATACACGGAATCCTTCTTTTTTATTTTAATTTGCAATGTGCACAGAAAATACAGTACCCGTTCAACGAACTCGAAAATTCTTTTCTTCGCTTCCTTTCTGCAAAACAGAAACGTAAGGACACAAAAAATATTTTGTCATGGAAACGGGCTGTGAAATTAGGGATACAAATTTCAGATAGTTCGTTGAGTGATTTTCAGGACAGCTGGTGGTGAAGAAACTGGCAAGGAGAAGGTCGATGTTAAGGCTGAAAAAGATTCGTGCGTTGAATAAGCTAAACAGCACGCCACCGCAAGATCTTGAAACATAGATTAGCAATATAACTACAGGTACGGAATTCTTAAGTAGATGTTTCTTTGCAAAAATTATGTAGTTGAACACGAATTGTAGAAGTGCAAATGTAATCTACACATACCATTCAACTAAGTAACAGCTGTTGATCAGCAGTATCACCTAATTTGTAACTTACCTCACTTCTGATCCTTTCAATGTAAATATTGTGAAGCTTCAATCGGTTGTGCAGTCGATGACTTGAAGTTTTGCTTCAGCACTGGACAATACTATCATTAAAAACCTATCAAACGATTCACGATTTGTATCGTATCTCAGAGAGTCAGTGATAAATAGCCTTGCAAGGGACATATTCGGTGCAGCTTCCGACACCGTAGATATTGCTGCAATCAATTGTCGTGAAACAGATGATACCTAACAAATGATGATCGTTACTATGAGTCTGAAGTTATTATTTAAACTAACATGTTTTTTTAGATTGTGCATCTTTATACTAATTATATGAGAAACTGAAATTTCTACTAATAATGAAGAATCAACAATTGAATATGGTCTAGATTAACTTTCACATGCAATTCACAAGCAGTGCCGACCAATGACATTGTGAGACCCTGTTCAAAATTTTGATTTGGGCCCCCCATATTTACGAAAATCACATAAAATAGAATATGTTTTTTTAAGGAAAAAAATAAATATCGTTGACATACGAAATAGTATTTTTTGATTAATTTAAAAAATAAACAAGCTAATACACAACCTTCAATAAATATTCGCAATGCCGGCCAATGACATCGTAAGGCCCTGTTCGAAATTTTGATTTGATGCCCCTTTATTTTTAATAAACCACATAAAACAGAGCATGCTTTTTTTAAAGAAAAAAAAAACATATTAATTGTTAATAAAGTTGATACAATGATACTAGAGAAAAAAAATATAGGTTTTCTTTTTATAAACAAATAAAACCGAATCAAACATAATATTCCGTAGACAAGTAATAATGTATATTTTTTTGAGAAATGAATAATTTATGAATTAATTAAATATAAACTTTTAAATTTATATTCCATAATATTAAATTGATGATAATTAAGTAAATATTGAGAAAGAAATAAGGAATATGGAAAGTTTTGATATTTTTCATAATT
This sequence comes from Agrostemma githago, assembly GCA_958450325.1. NCBI lineage: Eukaryota > Viridiplantae > Streptophyta > Magnoliopsida > Caryophyllales > Caryophyllaceae > Agrostemma > Agrostemma githago. Next base: position 69,663,372 of record OY288247.1, on the reverse strand, counting down.
GCTTGATACCCTCCCTCCCTGCTTGTAGCGTATTGTAGGCTGTTTTTTTTTCAAAACATGTAATATTGGGCCCTTCTCCACTTTGGCCCCGGTGCCAAGAACTGAACCGCTCAGCCCATGGGTCGGCCCTATTCACAAGCATAATATCCCAGTACACAGGAAACTACACTGAGGAATTTGGTGAATGACAGTTGTATTAGGAAGAGTAAATTAGAAATTACTCCCTTCAAAGTTGCGTTTTTTAAAATTTACTCCCTTATGAATTTTTTTTAATATTTTACACCCAAAAAGATGCAAAAGTTCAAAATTTACTTGCAATTCTATATTCCGACGAGTATTTCCGACGAGTTTGAATTTTTTTGCCTTTTTCCTATTTTTAATACCGAAATTGCCCCTGTCTTCATCTTACTCTTCTTCTCCTTCCCTTACGGTCTCATTTGTAAAAAAATCTTCCTTATGCTGTCATTTGTAAAAAAAAAACAAGAAGAAAAAAAATCCCCACCGTTGGAATCGTCCCTAAAATAGTCACTTCGAAGGTTTGCAAGTCGGTTATTGTATTCAAGGGCTTCTCGATCTTCAGGTAATATGTTGTCCTTGTTGTTTTTGCAAGAGTAGATACGATTAATTTTGTTAGTTATTAGGGTTCATTAAGTAATTATTGATTTAGTTTTCACTGCAAGAGCACATTCTTGATTAATTTCACTACCCGAAAAACTAAAGGCTTAGGTTGTTGTTGATATACTGTTGATCCTCTTTTTACTCTATAATTTTTAATTTTTTTCAAAATTTCTGGAAAATTCGTGATTATTGTGGTCAGAATTTTCTCCAAATTCGTTACTGTAGGTAACATGTCCACGGAATCAAGCTGTAACGTCGTTGATGAAGTCCGGAACAAATGTTTTTGTGGTCATTTTGTTGTCATACTAACTTCGTGGACGACGGAAAATCCCAGAAGACGGTTTGAGAAATGTAAATCCTCCGACATAAGGACAGGTGCGGTTGGTTGTCGCTGGTTTCGTTGGCACGATCGCAATCAAACAGAATGGCAAAGAGACGTCATCAACAATCTTAAGATGCGTAAGCGGATGGCCGATATTGAAATTGATAATTTGAATAATGAAGTCCGATACCTGAAGGATGCTATAGTGAAGATGCAATTGGAGTTGGAGAACTCAGTGGCGAGAAGGATCGATTGTCATGATAATCTTAGATCTCGTACGTCTTCCTTCAAAATCATTCAAATGGCGATTTGTGCCATTGTTTGCTGCTACCTAGTGTCTTTTTTCATTTCGATGTAGATTTCATGTAATGCTACTAAGACAATTTAGTATTTCTCCGATGAATTGAGAAACTTCTTAATGTTCAAGTATCGTTGTCTTGCTTTGTATTAGTATGTGAACAAGTTATTAATGGAGCGTGTTCATTTGTTTACTCTTCTATGTACTACGTTTTTCACTACTACAAATTAACATAGACATGGACCGTCGATAACACAAACATACTGCCAATAGCAAAAACATTCAACAATATAGATCGTCAATAGCATAATAACACCAGTACGATTGCAGTAGCAGTAGCATGACAGTCTTTTTCAAAAAAAAAGGGCACGGCTATAGCAGCAGCCTCACAGTAGGCTTAGCATCACAGCAGAAGTTGCATTACAGCAGCAGTAGCATCACTCTGTTGTGTGCTAAATTTAAACCATTTTTCCCCTCATTTAGACCCGTTTTTCCCTCGTTTTGCGAGTTTAGAGTGCGATTATCGCCATATTTTGTGTACTTCTCGCATTAGTATCCCTCTTGTGCGTTTTACGTGTTTTTGGTAGTTTTTCTATCGATTTTGATAGGATTTGGCACCGAAATCACAATCGAGCTTCCACGAGCACAAGAGAAGGGAATATCGTCCTAAGAGTAAAGCACACAACTTAAAGTTTAAAGCCATCCAATCAATCAATGAAGAACGAGTCAAGGAAAGAGGCCAGCAGAATGATCGGGCGAAATTTCACCCAGTGAGATACCACCGGGCGAAATTTCACCCGACGGTAAAATGCCTCCCCGAAGATTATCCAAGACTTCCCACCGGGTGAAATTTCGCCCAATGGAAAGATGTGCCAGAAATCGCAAAAAATGAAGAAAATCTCACCGGGAAAAATTTCACCCGGTGGGATTAATCGTCATGACCGCAGGGCAAAGTTTCACCCCATGAAGATGCTAAGAGTGATTGTCTCACTAATGGAGCATAAAGTGGATTTGGGTTTTAGGTTAAATACCCATTAAGAGATTACTATATATATGTTACCCTAGTTTGTTGCCCAAGGCATCACCTCATTAGTGTAGTCCACCATCCATTAGAGTAGTATTAGCATCCATCATCCATCATTAGTGTAGTCCACCAACCATTAGAGTAGTATTAGCATCCATCATCCACCATTAGTGTAGTTACACATCCATTAGTAGTAATTTAGTAATATTCTTAGTAATTCTCTAAAAAATCTAGTAGTTTACATAGTAATTAGTAGTAGATCTACTTAGTTTCTATCATCAATTCTCTAGATTACAAGTTTGTAGAAGATTATTAAAGTTTTATTGAAGATTTGTTGGGTTTATTGAAGGATTAGTGACAAGTTCTTCATCTTTTCCATCAAAGATTCAATCTTTATTCATGCAATCTTTTTATTTCTTCCAGATCTTCATAGTTGATACATTTCTTTCTGTGGACATTACATAGGTCCACCCCGACGCGGCCACGCGCGGGTTTGGGGAGGCGAATGAATCTCCATATGAGATGGGTCGAATTGAATTTTAAATCGAAGTAGGAGTCGCCACCAAATTTTGTGGTTATTCGGAACCATTCGAACCCACTCTATGTCGTAGTGGGCCATATTTAAAACATGGCCCATTTCCGATGTCAGAGCTTATCGGGTTCGTCCCTTAGCATTTGATACCGATACCGATATTATCGGATATCGTGTATTGAATGACTCTCGTTGCCAATGGATTCGGACATCCGGAAACCATGGTTCTGAGTAAGGGGTGAGGGCACGTGTTGGGAAGTTCATTGAGAACACCCAACCCCGCCCGCACTTAGCGGCCTTTACTAAGATATCGTTCGTTTTTTACGTACACGCGTTAGTTCGACGGTTGAATGATATGCAAACATTATTTTCCTAAGACATGTGAGAAAAATAAATAAATGGGTTGCTAAGTCGTTTAATGCATATTAAACTAATAACGTCAAAGTTATTTTAGCATGTGAAGTTCGTTTTAGTCTAATAAAACAAACGATAAAAATAAATCGCTACAAACAAGGAGCAAACGAGTTAGTAACGGTTGAATAAATCGAATAAAGATGTAAATAAATAATATGCATGATTTTGGAAAAGACTTGTGACACGTGATGGATTAGCACGTGTTGACCGAGGTCGAAAAAAGGTATTTATCGAAATATGTCGCGAAAGTCGCTTTTTATGTAAGACTCGAGAAGAATAAAAAATAGAAAAGCGAGGAAACGAAAAGAAAAGAAGGCCGGCGGACCAGGCCACCGCGCGAGTCGCCTGACCGGCGCGCGACTCGCGTGGCAATCTGTCCGGTTTTTTTATTTTGTCGAAAAATCGTTAACTTTTTATAAATCGCGTACAAATATGGATTAATTTATACCCGATTCATATTTTCGATATTCGTCGTATTCGATATTCGATTATGAAATTGATATCGAATAGTCGGAATGATTTTTAGAAAAGGTTTTGAAAAAAAAGTTTGTTTTGAACGAAAAGTAAAAAAAGAATTTTGAACGAAAAAGATGTTAATTCTCTCCGCGTATAAAATCGTCGAATTTTGTTTAAAAAAGATGTAACGATTTTATTTAGCATCAACGAGAATGAATTAATTTTGTTCTTGTTAGATACGATATTCGATTAGAGAATCGATATCGTATTTTAAGAACGTTATAAAAAATAGTTTTTTTTTAGTATCGATATTAGAAATAATAAATATGCGACGAACGACCCATATTAAAAATACGACCGACGACGACACGACCCGTAAAAAAAACTTGAGAAAGGAAGAGAAGAAAGAGAAGAATCGGGTTTGATTTACACCCTCAACCTACATGCTTTGTTTTCTCGGGATAAGGCTCGTCGGAAAGTGGCTTAGACTTGGGAGCGTCGAGATGATGAGGATGAGTTAAGGTGTTGATTTGGTCGTGTAATGGGACGTGTGGTTGGATGGTTTTCTCGGGGCTTCGAGGCTACTTCGGGAAGGTGTCGGGATTTACTAGATATCGAGGATGTAGGACGTGTTGATTATGGCTGTAAAAACCTTGTTATTTGGCTGTTTTTCTGTGTTAATCGTGTGTCTCTTGTGTTGGAAAAGAGGTCCTATTTATAGGAATCGAGGTAGTCTTGCTTGTGTGACAAGAAATACCGGTTTGGATAGGAAATACGAGAGTTCGAGAGGAAACCAAAGTCTCGTTTATTGGTGAAGAAGCCAAGTATCTCGGCTGGTGGGAGGGTATTTCGGCTGAGCTGGGACGCCTAAACCGAGTGTTTGAGCTCGGTTTGTGTCTGTTCCGGTTTCTGGATAGAATTCCTACTTGAGATCGAATTCTACCTTTAACGGAATTGTTTAATGTTTAATGAAGCTGAAATTTTGTAGTGTTTGAGTATGAATCAGCCGTGTGAAGTGTCACGGCTGACTCACGTGTCTCGGGAAAATCTTTGACCGAGTTTTGACTCGGTTGCTAAAAGACGGTTTTACCCCTGGTGACGGTTTCGACCCAAATTAGTCTTATTTGACTCGAAACGACCCACTGGGCCTGGATTTGAGGTTGGTTTTGTAAGATTTGTACTCCGTAATAAGTCTAAACCAAATGTCCATGATTACAAGCTCATATCCGAGTCTATCAAAGCACGTTTACGTCCAATCATCATCGGGTGTTTGGCGGGAACTACTATAGACACCTGGCGGTCAAAATGTGGGTGTCTACACTTTCCACTCTCTAATATCTAGTTTAGATTTAATTTAGTTCTCTCATTAGTCATTATTGTCTTGTTTAGATCATCTTAGTGTTGTTAGTTTCTCTAGATGTTGTTCATGTTGTTTTAGATTGTTCTCTAGTTTATTTTGTTAGATCTTGTCCTTTTCATAGTTTAGTGGGTAATTGTTAGATCGTAGTTTTCTCATCATCTTGTAGTTAGTTTCCTTAGATCTAATTAATATGCATGCTTTAGATAGTTTCTTCTTAGTTAATATTTTATTGTCTTTCATTATGATTAGTGAGTAGATTTCTTGTTGGGAAGTTTAGGGATAAGGGCTTGGATTATTTGAATTTAGGGGTATTGGTGGGTTGCTTGCTTGTTGGTTTTTGTTGTGTCATTGTTGTTTTAGTCTGGCCAACTAGACCAACCTCGACTCGTTTCTATCAATATGGGGAAACTCGGGGTAGAAATTACCACAACAAGAGACTTACCCTTCTTCGCCGCGAAAGCGTATTTTTAAGTGGGTTGGGTGAATAAACCGAAAGGTGGCATTTTCCCTTGATCAATGTTGCAACAAAAACTCGATCCCGACCTTCTTAGACTCCATGTTCCGAATCTCGACTTCTCCCTAACGCCTTTCCCTAGATTAATCACCCCTAGCTATTCTCGTAGTTATTTCTCTAGCATAGACTCGACCCTTAGAAACCCCCCCTCTAGACATCATACACACCGCTTTTAACTCGTCAACACATCCGTTCCCTATGGACCGACCTCGACTTACCACGAATACTTGTTAGATTTTGTGTAATCTCGAGTCTTACAAATATCGTTTGATCCCTCGTCCTTCGTTAACGACCGATCCGATTGAGAGACGATCACACTCCAACATAGCTGTTTAACCAAAAAAAAAAAGCAATCTAATGTCCAAAATCAAACATTCTAAAACAACCACGACTTAGAGTACATGTTGTATTGTAGACATTCATACAATATTCATTAAAACGTGAGTTAAATGCAGGTTCATTGAGGATTGTCTGATGCTTGGGTGTTGGTCTCAGTCGCAGTTGACGTGCCTGCCTCAGTATTTCCGACTTGGTGTGCTTTCTTCCACATTCTCTTCAGAGCATCCCTTTTCTTTGCCTTCTCTCTGACTTCCTTTGTCCACACACTTGTTCCCAAGGGCCTTCCACCCGGTGCCCTAACCTGATTTGGAGTGGCAGTAGGGTTCTTTCAAGTCCTCTTCGAGTGTCCGAATATTCCACAATTGCTACATTTATTAACCCTCTTCCCCCTTCTAGCATTCTGCTCCTCTAGTTCACCAACCTCCTTCCTTATTTTCCAAGATTTCGGCCTACCTGGCATGGTCCTCATCTTTGGAGGAATTGGTTCTGGTAAACCAGTTCTCTCCCACTCGTTGATCCCTGGCATCGGACTAATTGCAGGCTCATATGCCATCATATACCTAGCTTTTGAGTAAGCCTCATCCACAAAATTCAAGGGGTCCATTCTGTTATACAAAATACAGCACATTGCATGAAGACATGGTAAACCAGTCAAGTTCCAAGAGTTGCATGAACACGATTTGTCATTCAAACTCACAACAGCCGCTTGCCCCTTATATTCCACTTCATACTCTCCTAACTGTGATTGAGCAAGAATACAGTACCTGGACTCATCAGATGCGTACGACAAGTATTTGTTAACATAACTCATCACCCTTCCTTCATACGCTCTTCCACTTTCTCTTTTTTCGAACATTCTTTTCATTACATACCTTCTTATCCATTCAAGAAAAGTTAGTATTGGTTTGTCCCTAACTTCTCTCAAGACATTGTTAAACGACTCACAGACGTTGTTAAGGAGTAGGTCTGACTTGTAGGTCGTGGCGTGCCTAGACCAATTCTCTGCTGGAATGTCATTCATGAAGGACCACGCATCTTCTGACATGAACTTGAGTCCTTCCATCTCAGATAGGAATTCAGCCTGGCATCAGTCCAATATTTGAAATTAGGTACCAACATATACAATCAAATCAAGAATAAATAGTTAAAAGAAGTATTACGTACCTCGGTTAGTGCTCTTGTAGCCCTCCAGAAGGTAACTTTGACACCTGACCACTGAATCTTTGCTTGAAGTTCGCCCAAATATACCTTGCACAAAACCTAATTTTGGCCTCCGGTACGACAACACTTAAAGCGTCGACCAAACCCTTTTGTCTATCGGACATGAAGGTCAATCCTTTCCCTTCAACCTTCCCTAGATCATTGCTTAGAAGCTCAAGAAACCACAGCCAACTATCCTTATTCTCCACTTCCACTACTGCCCACGCAATGGGATAAATGTTGTTGCCGTCCAAACCAACTGCAACTAGACAGACACCAGGGTATACGCCCCTCAAATGGCAGCCATTGACACCTACAATTGGCCTACAACCTCTACTAAATCCGGCCTACAACCTCTACTAAATCCCTCCTTACATGCTTGAAGGCACGTGTAAATTCCCACACACGTGCATATTGGTCTTTCCCATTCCCATAGATTATGATCTTAGCCCTTTGCCTTGCTATCCAACATGTCATGTAGCTTACATGTACTCCAACATCTCTCAAAACTTGTTTTTGGAACGTGTTGTGTGTCAAATTTAGACCGTTTTTCCTCCCATTTAGACCCGTTTTTCCCTCGTTTTGCGAGACTTGAGCGCGATTATCGCCGTATTTTGAGTATTTCTCTCATTAGCGTCTCTCTTTTGCATTTTACGTGCTTTTGGTAGTTTTCTGTCTATTTTGATAGGATTTTCGACCAAAAACGTGTTTGAGCTTCTATGAGCATGAGAGAGAGGGAAACCGTTCGAAAAGCAAAGCACACAACTCAAAATCCAAAGCCCAAACCCAAGAGGTGAAACCTTGAGCGAAAAGGAAAAACTATAAGTCCATTGGGCATCTTCACCGGAGAGGTCGAACTTCAAATTAATATATCTAGAGTTCTAGACCTCGGATCGAAGCAATTCTAGTTGGAGGTGAAAGCTTATCTTCTTATATTTCCAACGACATATCACACGCCCCAATCGAAGTTCAAACGAGAGAGTTATGGCCCTCTGAAGTCACAGAGCGAAATTTCACCCGATGAGAATTTGACCGGGCGAAATTTCGCCAGACGGTGTTCCTCCCCAGATTGCCATTTCGGACAAAAATGTTTACCGGGCGAAATTTCACCCGATGAAGTCCACCGGGCAAAATTTCACCCGATGAAGTCCACCGGGCGAAATTTCACCCGATGAAGTCCACCGGGCGAAAATGATGCCCGATGGAGAAAAGCGCCTAAAACCGCAAAATGAGAAGAAAATCTCACCGGGTAAAATTTCACCCGGTGGGATTAATTCGTCAAGCCGCAGGGCGAAGTTTCACCCCATGAAGACTCATTGGGCAAAGTTTCATCTCAAAGGACAAAGTCTCACTAATGGGCAAGGATTAGATTATGGGCTAAGATTGTGTGACCCATTAAGGGCTTACTATATATAGTAACCCTAGGTTTTTATTTCAATTTGTGCCTTAAGTGTGCCTCCTTAGAGTAGGGTAGTTAGTAGATCTCCTTAGCAGTAGTAGTAGTAGTTCACATTGTAGAAAAACTCCATAAATCTAGTAGTTTCCATTAGTTTTTAGATTAATCTACTCTATAATTTCTACAATCAAGTTCCCACTTTAGTTGAAGATTTGGGTTTTATTTGAAGATTTTTGGGGTTTATCAAGGGATTAGTGACAAATCTCTTTATTCTCCTCATCAAGATTCAACCTTTATTTATGCAATCTTCTTATTTATTGTAGATCTTCATAGTTGGTATATTTCTCTTTCACTCTCTAATCTCTAGATTTTATTTATGTTGTTCTAGATTATTCTCTAGTTTATATTGTTAGATCGTAATTTCCTTGTCGTTTTGTTGTTATTTTCTTTAGATTTAGTTAACATGCACGTTTTAGTTGTTTTCTCCTTTGTTATTGTTTTGTTGTTTTCCATTATGAGTAGTGAGTAGATTTCTTGTTTGGGGTTTAGGGATGAGGACTTGGATTATTTGAATTGAAGGATGATGGTGGGTTGTTTGCTTGTTGATTTATAAATTTTGAGATTTTTGTGTCTTTGTTGACTTAGAACCGCGGCTAGGTTGACCTTAACTCACTCTTATCAATATAGGGAAACTCGGGGTAGGAGTTACCTTGAATTGAGACTTACCCTTTTTCGCCGCGAAAGCGGGTTTTTAGGTGGGTTGGGTTAAGAAACCGAAAGGTGTCATTCTCCCTTTATCGACGTTGTGACTAAAACCCGATTCCGAGATTCTTAGACCCTAATTTTTGAATCCCGACTTCCCTCTAACACCTTTTCCTTAATTGATCATCTCTAGTTATTTATTGCGTTTTAGTGTAAACTCGACCCTTAAAACCCTCTTTTTTAGACCCCAAACACGCTTCTCTTACTCAATTGCACTCCGTTCCCTGTGGACCGACCTCGACTTACCACGAATACTTGTTTGTTTTTGTGTAATCTCGAGTCTTACAAATATCGTTTGATCCCCCGTCCTTCGCTAACGACCGATCCGATTGGGAGGCGATCAGAACGCCTTAAGCTTCCAATCAATATTGTCTCTCCAAAACTCTATGTACTTATCAGCTAAGTACTCTGAAGTCACTTTCCTATTGTAATTAGACATGACATAAATATGTGTCAACCTCTGACTCTTGATCTGAAATGTTTCACAACCGAACTGCTTCCTAGCATGAACTCTAAACCTACATGGGTTCAATGACCCACAACTAAACTTCCCTAGCTTCGACCTCTTCTTATCCCAAGTACAATCACACATATTCTTACAAAGGGCAGTCACTCTGTCTCACCCATTGTGTGTATAATAGTAGTCGTACTTGTTAGCCACACTATGATATTGCAAAGCCTTTCTAAACACCTTTACTGTAGGAAATTTCAAACCTAAAGTAAGAACTACTGGCTTTTTGAAGTCGACATCTGGGTTAAATGTAGGGTAGGTGTATCCCTCTTCATCAGATCCTTCTAGACTCCTAAGCTCATCATAATTATCAGACAACTCCTCATTCAAAGTCACCTCTATGTTATCTACTCCCAAAATGACCTTCTCCTTAGGATGTACTAAAGTTGGTTTAGTGGACTTACCTTTTGGACGTAAGAAGTCTTCTAAACCATTGAGAAGTGCGACATCGTCTTCAGTAACAAACAAGTCTTCCCCTTGATTAATACCAACATCGTACTCTCCAAATCCATAATCACCATCAGAATCAAAGTCACTGATCTCAGAGTCAGTGAAGTCAGCCTCCGTACTCTTGGTCTTACCCTTCCTTGCTTGCCTTTTTTTCTTACCTTTAGATGGAAGCTTCTCAACCAAATCAGTCCCCTCTTCCTCAACAACTGCCTTGCCCTTCTCTTTAGAAATTCCCTCCCCTTTTTCCTTAAGTTTTCCCTTCAGTTGGGTACACTGCTTCCCACTAATCTGCCCCTCAGATATAACCTCTTTCTTTTTGTCAACACCCTTTAATTTGGACTTAGATCTTGTTTTACCCTCAGAAATATCACCAATTACTGCCTCCACTTCTACCCCCTTTAATTTTGCCTTCGACCTTGTTTGCTTAGCCTCAATCACCCCACTGACCACCCCATCTTGTTTCCCCTTCAATTTTCCCGTAGACCTTGTTTTCCCCTCAACTCCCTCCCTACTTATCTGCTCATCCAACACCTCCCCTTGCCCTTTTGTACTAGTTTCCTCTTGCCCTTTATTGTCACTGTAACGCAACAGCCTTTTTGTAGGCAGTTTTTCTATTTTTTTGCTAACAATAGATCCAGAAAGAGAGACATTAGAGCTGGGTTTTGTTTTGCAAAATAAGATGTCAGGGTCTAATGGGACTTCTTTTTGGTTGAGTCTAGGACTCCTTCTTAAAGATAAGGGATCCTCTTCAATGTGGGTTGTTTGACTAGGGTTAGGGTCTTTGGAAGTAAATGATGCATTCATGACAGGAGAGTTTTGGTTTTTTCCTACCAGGCCCATAGTACTCCCTCCTTTACTCTTTCGTGACATTTCTTTGGGGTCAAAAGATTCCCTCTCAGCAACTTGTACATAAACAGTTAAGGTCCCCATTTTAGTAATTGTTTTTAACAATTTGGGAATAGCACTATCAGTTAACACCATATCTCTTCCATTTCTAATACTTTTACCATCTCTACTATACCAGATTAGAATACGTGACGACCCACTTAGTTTTTCAGCTAAATTCATTAAAAATCGAGCAGTTAAGTTATAATTCCATACCCCATACTTAATATGAAGCTTTCCTCCTAAATAATTCATCGTCGTCAAATCAATGTACTCAAAACGTCCACCATGGAAAGGTTGACTGTGAATGCCTTCTTCGACGTGCTTGCCATTTCTGCAATGAAAAATGACGGAAATCGCATATTAAACCCTAATTTGGGGGAAAACGCATCACACAACAGTTGTGTAAACCCTAATTTCTAAATCTCCCATGATTGTTGTACTGTAGTTACTAAACCCTATTTATTAAACCCTAATCACACAGCAAAATATGTGCTTCCGATTTCGTAATTTCGACACTCATCAATTATTAAACCACAATCTCGACATTAAACCAGATTATTAGAACAAAATGAAAAAAAATAAAATTAAAACTTACATAGTTGTTGGAGTATTGACTGGAAGCGAAGTTATGATGGAAGATGAAATGTATGGCAGCTCGATTGATGAATGGAAGGGGGTTTTCTGATTCTCGATTTGGGAATTTAGGCTTCCCTGGAATTGATATTGAAAGATTTGGGAAAGTAAAAATGAATAAGAGGTGGAGGTGGGGGTGGGGGTGGGGGTGGGGGTGGGGGAGGGGACGTATGATAAAAGAAGGGCAAATCGGTCAATAAAAACATAAACTCGTCGGAATATTAGATTGTAAGTAAATTTTGAACTTTTGCATCTTTTTGGGTGTAAAATATTAAAAAAAATCATAAGGGAGTAATTTTAAAAAAACGCAACTTTGAAGGAAGTAATTTCTAATTTACTCTATTAGGAATTTTTAACTTAGTGGAATATATCAAAGATCAACAATATCTTTAACAAGATCAACACCTATCATTTTTCACCTATCAACAATAACTTAGTCTGAGACCTTTTATTATAGTGTTCATGACTTAACCAGTTAATGAAGACACATGCAGTTAAATATGTCAGTATGTAATCACTGATGCCCAATCGAAATTCCTTTATCAATTGTCATTGATTACTATAATTCATCATTTAATAAAAAAATTATACGAAATCAATATGCATGCATTGTTAGAGATTAGATCTCGAACCTTGATTGCAGTTTCCACAAGATCGTCGGTGTTGATCGTCCTCGTCATGTCGATCAATTTTTCCGGAAATCTCTGATCGCCCTTCAGTAGTTTCGCTCCTTACAGAAATTGCGATAAATTTTTAGCTAATTGCAGATCATTCTAGCCAATACATCGAGGATTGTTAATGGTAGTTCAATGAGTTTGAGAATTTGGGTGTGAACATTGAAGATGGGTGAGAACGTGAGAGTAATTACTATTATGATAGTCATCGTTCAATGCGAAAATTACACATTACAATCTTACAAAAATCAGTTTTTTTGTAATTACAACCTTATAAAAATTTTCTTTTCAATTACTACCTAATAAAGCACTTTTCATTTGCAATTGCTACCTTTAATGAACTCCGGTGGGTTAGTAAGCTATTTTCCGTTAGCGAAGTTGTTAAATGACGAAAATACCCTTGATGTTAAAATCTTCTTTTTACTCCTTTAACCCCTTTTACTCACCTCCTACACTACTCACTCCGTACCTTCCTCTTCAATCATCATCCACTAAACCCTAATTAATTTTCCAATTGAATCCAAAATCCATACCAAATTCTGGCGCAATTGAAGGGAACGACATATCTGCAAGCAAGTAGCCCCAAATCCTGTGTTAATTTAGGGTTTTTTCGTTAGTTTAGGGGTTTTTCGTTAATTTAGGGTTTTGAATCGATTCTTCACACGAAACCTAGATTTGCATTTAATTTTAGTCTTTCTAATATGAATTAAGTGTACTTATAGTGTTATTGTAGTTCATTAGCATGTTGAGAGCCAAATGTTGTTGTCGATTAGATAATTTCAATTTTTAGGGTTTCTCCAATTTGTTGTTAATTTTGTTTCGCCTAATGTCTGCTATGTTGCTTTTGCTGTTCAATTTTTTGTAGATATGGATATTCAACCATTCACCGTTAACTTGCAACATTTAGACGAATAATAAAGGGAATTAGGGATAAACCCTAAATTTCCACAAGCCCTAATTTCTAGGTTAACAGAAATTTTGCAAAGTACAGAATCGTGAATTAGGGTTACATATCTTGTTCGTACACAACAATAAACTACAGGCACTAATGGCGGCGAAAATAAAGAAGAGGTATAAACGATAGAGAGAGGATGAAGAAATTGAAGACTGCAAAAATTGAATTGAAGAGTGAAGCAATTGAAGAGCAATACAATTTTTAAGAGGTGTTGTAAGAGAGATAAAGGTTGGGGAAAGAGTATACAGAGTCAAGGGCAAAATGGTCATAAAATTAGACGTAATCTAATTTGGGACGGAAATTAGCTTACTAACCCACCGGAGTTCATTGAAGGTAGCAATTCCAAATGAAAAGTGCTTTATTAGGTAGTAATTGAAAAGAAAAAATTTATAAGGTTGTAATTACAAAAAACTGATTTTTATAAGGTTGTAATGTGTTTGTTAGGTACTCCGTTAGTATAATTTTCTTTTAATATTTTAAATCAACTTAAAATCACAACTCATACGGTTAGATGTTCATCGACTTTTCTAATTTAACGATAGTAACGCTTTAATTACATCATAAATAATACTCCCTCCGTTCCAATGAATTGTTTGCCTTTCCTTTTGGCACCAAGGTTAAGGGAACCAATGAGGGAGTGACATGTAGAGCAACTCATGAGAATGATCAAATTGCATAAAAAAACATTCCTAAAATAGAAAGACAAACAATTTATTGAGACGCTCAAATATGGAATAGGCAAACAATTCATTGGGACGGAGGGAGTATAATTCACTAAATTATACGGAGTAATTTTCATACAATATGATGTTTAATAGATCGAGTATAACAAATTTGATATAAATTGAAAAAAAAATTACCCGACTCTTACCTGGGTTAATAATTCTATTCTACAAGTGTGGATTTTTTTAATATCAATGCCGTATCCAATCGAGTTTTGGATAGTATATTTATTAATTGCCTACTAACACGATTCAAACTCATAATACTTGTTCCGGTCACGGAAAAAATTCACCCGGCCTTGGATCCGGGCTGTATAATCGGATTACTTAGTGAACAATTGATCGTCTGATTTCCTTAAACCCCTCCTTTGTCTCACTCCCTTGATCGGACCTTCCCGGCGGAGTTGGCCTGCTCCCTGCACAATGAACGCACAGGGCCTCGGAGGTTGTCCGAAGGAACCCTCTCCGATGCCTAAGTTAGCCCGTGAAATGCCTTGATGAACCTAGTTCGTGAGGAGCTAGGTGGCGTTTGTAGGAGTAAGAGTCTAGAGAGAGAAAATCCAACCCCTCTCATGTGGAAAATGGGAAAGTATTTATACCTTCCCACAAGAGAGAGGAAAGGAGAAAAGAGAAGAGGGAAACGGGTGGACACTTGTGCGACACGTGGACTCACCTCGTCCACTCACTTCCCCTTACCTCAGACAAAATGACGGATGGGTCCTCGGTCCTCCTTTGGTCCTGCTTGGGCGGGAGCGCCCTAGAAGCAGGCAGGAAGCTTGGTCTGCCCTGCTCTGCAGGCGGCAAAGCCGGGCCAGGCGGTTAAGTGATTAAGGCCATTCACTTGGAGTTTTTAACGACATTGCTGGGAGGTCTGCTGGGCAGGCCACCCCTTATTCAGGGATTGGGCGTCCTGGGGCCTGACTGGCAGGCGACCCGAGGCTTGGCTACCGACCCCCATCAATTGGCCTTCGCCGGCTGAGGGGGAGCGAAGCTCCTGCTCGGTAGGTGACGTCTTGTTTTGGGACGACGGGAGGTTGACTCCCTGAACACTCTTGCATTAAATGCGCTGCATGTTCCCGAGGGAACGAGCTTTAACTTCTCTGGGTATACAGAGAGTTTAAACGTCTTCTTTCATGATTATTCTTCTTTGCAAAGTGGGTTTTCGAACAGTGTGCCAGTTTGGTGATTGGCTTTCCTCTTTGCAGAGGTGGTTGAAGCTCCATTAATGCTCTGCTTCTCTTCTTTGTATAAATTGCATCTTCCTTCACCATTTTCACGCCCCATTTCCAACCTTCCTTCCTTTCTTTGTCTTTAATCATGGTTTGGATCAAAAAATTTGTGACTCACCGCGGATCTCGCTATGCTACTTTCACTTTCAGAGGATTCTGGAGGCTTCGGTATGCTCGCGCTGCTTACCGAGCTGTTCGTCATAGCCGTCGTCCACGGTTTCATTCTCGTCGGAGGGGTAGGAAAACTCCTGCTAGGCTGAACAAGCGCTTCAAGAGGTCCTCACTCCCTGCTGCGCCTAGATTCAGGCGCTGCCCCCAGGGAGGGGGTTGTTTTGACAGGGGATGCCACGAGTGCTTTCTGTGGCTGCACCCTGAACAA
Source organism: Agrostemma githago (assembly GCA_958450325.1). Classification (NCBI taxonomy): domain Eukaryota; kingdom Viridiplantae; phylum Streptophyta; class Magnoliopsida; order Caryophyllales; family Caryophyllaceae; genus Agrostemma; species Agrostemma githago. The sequence continues at coordinate 69,647,696 of OY288247.1, read as the reverse complement.
TTTGATCCCAACCTCTCTGATACTGACTCCTCCTTGGCGTCAGGCCCCTCCTCGCCTGTGAAAAAGACAGGTTGTCGCACCTGCGACGAATCCCAGGCCGTTCCCTTTGGCAGGGACTGGGAGGATAGCAGCCGAGATTCTGACGACAGTGGAGGTCTTGGTTGTTTAAGTGACAGGGATGAGGATGGGATCCCTGATGACCCTTTTCAAGACTCCCCAGATTGGGACTGGGGTTCGGACTTTGGGGGTCCAGGCAGCCCTGGGGACCCTTCCCCTGACCTGGATGATGATTAGGTCTGCCTAGCAGGGCGTTTACTCGTTGGGCCGGAATTTCTGGGCCCTTGTATATTTTCTTTCCTTGCTGGGTACTGAATGTAATTTTCCCTTTCAAGATTTAATGAAATGAAATTCAGGCGATGTGTTTGTGTATTGTATTTTTAATATGTGTCTATTACTTTTTGTTTGAAATGAAGAGGGGACGTCATAGGGTGATCAATCCCTTGACACTTTTTTGGTCTTTTCGAGGTTATCCTTGGGAAACCACACAGGACTGACTCCTGTGGAAGTGACGCGTGTGCAGTGGTCTTTGGGTGGACTCCTGAGATTTTGGTGACCCTTTGTATGCCCTTCTCCCTATAAAAGCAATCAGTTGCACACTCTTCTTCCTTTTTCTTCTTCAATCTCTTTTTTCTTGAAATCTTCCTATCTTCTCTTTCTGCAAAACCCTTGGGTGTCTGACGGATCGTCTCCCACTTTGTACCCCCATTTCTCTGGGAGATTCCTTCTTCGGGCTTTCACCGCACTTGGCAGGCGATCTTAGGTCAGACTTTTGCCTTCCACTTCCTGCTTTTTCTTTTTGATTTTCTGTTTTTCCGCTTCCATTAGAGTAAAATGTCTAGAACCCGTGAGCGGATTTTACCCTTCACTGACCCATCAAAGAGAGGGGAAGGGGTGAATTTTGCCTCCTCCTCCAGGGAGGTTGGCTTTGAGGAAGAACATTCGGCGGACAGCGGAGGCGGTAATTCTCCTGACCCCCCTTCGTTTGACGCCATTGACTCGGATGATGATGCGCTGGAGGTTGACCCCTCTAGAACCTCAGGCCCCCTTGTTCGTCGGGAGAAGGGTAGAGTTTACTATTTAGACAAAGTAAAATATCGCATCCCTCTGAGTACTTTCCCTGACCCGAAAAATCGGGATTTGATCCTTGCAAAGGACGCCGCCGGTGTGATTGAGCGGCTTTACAATTTCGGGGAAGGGTATTCAGTCGTTGTCCCCGGCGAGAAGGATACCGTATGCAACCCTCCCGATGGGTGCATAGCGGTCTACCATAAATGTCTGGAGTTCGGCCTTCGCTTTCCCCTCCATCCTTCCCTGGAGGAGATCTTCAGGCGTATGAACGTCGCCGTCGCCCAGCTGACAGCCACGGCTGTCAGGGCGTTAATTTCATATGTCTGGACTTGTCTGTTCCACCGCACCGAGCCTTCCATCGACGCCCTGCGATTTATGGTGGGCTTACAAATGGTTTCTTCTGGGAGTGCGGGCTCCCCTGGTTATTGGTCCCTTTTGAGGCAGAAGGGACATTCTTTGGTGTGGCCTGCCATGGATAGTTTGAGGGACTGGAAGAACAACTTCCTTTTTGTACACAGCATTCATGGGTGGAAGATTCCCCGTCATTTCCGGAATCATGTCCACACCAGGCTAGAGACCCCTGAGGAGTATCACCCTGGCGTGGGTGGAAGGGCCTTGGAGGTGAAGCTGGGCGAGAAAGACAAGGAATTGACGGGCTATTTTGCCGCCCACACTGATAAGTATGGGGTGTATGGCCCTACATTATGGCTCCCCCATGCGGAGCTTATTGCGTCTGATAAGTACTTGACCCGGTTGGGCATGAATCCGGGTCTGGATGAAGGTAGTTCAGGAGCGTCGATGATTATTTCTTACTCTTCTTCTTTTCTTTTTAGAGTGTCCTGACCGTTTGCCTGTTTGCCTTGCAGCTCTTGCTACCTTTATTTGGAGAAAAGGGGAGGTGAGGCGCCTGGGTCTGTCTGAAGACCTTGTTGTCGTCCAAAGTCGTCATTCTCTTCCCCCTGATTTTAAGAGAGGTGAGAAGAATCTGATGAAGCACTTGAAGGGTCTGTCGTTCAGTAGACCAAGGCTTCCTCCTCCTCCCAAAGCTACGCCTGCGAAAACGGCGGTTTCTGAGGCCACCTCCTCCCCAGTTGCGAAGATTACTGCCTGTGAGGCTACCCCCTCGCCCGCTGGCAAGCGGGGGGGCCTTTCCTCAGGGATTCAGATTCTCTCGGGGCCGCGGGCTGCGGGCTCCGAAGAGACTGGGGAGAGTACTCCCAGGGCGCTGACTAGAAAAAGGGGCAGGGAGGTCCCAAGTGCTGACCAAGTGGTGGACCTGGTGACTTCCACGCCTGAGCCCAAGCGTTTTGCCCAGGGGGTTCCTGCTACCCTCTTTTCAGAGGAAAACACTGAATTCCACTACACCGCCGGCGATAGTCAAGATGTTTCCGCCTTGCTTTCTGATTCTGGGGCAGTTCTAGCGGACCATCTTCTCAAGACTGTCCATTCTGCCACCAACCAAGTGACTCAGTACGTCCAGCGTACTGCCCGCATCATCCAAGCTTTCGCAGAGCTGGCGGCCCTCAACCGCCTGAGTGATGAGGAACTGTCCAACTCTGACCGCCTTTCTGCAGTCGAGAGGGACGTTGCTCTCATTGCCAGCCTGAAGGACCAGTTGACGAAAAGGGAGGCTGAGTTGGAAGAGGCCAAGGGTCAGGCGATCCACTGGAAGTCTGAGAATGAGAAGGCCATCAGGGAGGTGTCCCGCCTGGGGGAGGAGTCAAAGAGAGCTCGGCAGGCCTTCGCGGAGTTGGATCAGGCCAGGAAAGCCTTGGCTGAGCTGGATCACGCCAAAAAGAGCGTCGTCGACTTAGGGGAGCGCCTTTCCAAGGCGCGTTCAGATCTGCAGGCGGCTCTTGACGATTTGGCAGCGAAGACCAAGGAATGGGAGAATGAGAGGGACGAAATTCTCCAGGAGGTGGATACGGCTGTGTCGGCAGGCTTTGTGAATGGCGCCCACTCTTGTTTGGGGGTAGTTATGGAGACTGTCAGGAAGATGTTCCCTGGTTTTGATGAAGGTGCTTTTCGGGCCCTCTATACTGCCAAGGACGAAGCTCAAATGCGCAGACTGTCTGAAGGAGCTGCTACTTTCGGTCCAGACGCCCCCCTGCCTAACATGGAGGGCAGTCTTCCTCAGAGGGCTCTTGCTCGTCTCCTGCTGCGCCTGTGCCAACGTTTTAACTTCCTTACTTCTTTGCGCGCCGAGCCCTTTTGGTGGCCGGCTGCCGTGTTTAATTTGTAATCACTTGTTCTAAAAACTCTTATCATGTGTTCCTTTGACACTATTCCTTTTATGTAGATTTCTCTGTTTGCTTTGTCTGTTTTTGTTTGGTTCTTCATGAGTTTGATGCGCGGCCTGTCCCTGCCTGCCCAGAGGTAAGCAGGGAGGTTCCTTAACGTTTTTAAGGCTGGAGGGCCTGCCCCCAATTTTTGTTAGTTCAGCCTGTCCCTGGCTTTTGTTCAAAGTCCATGGGGCCTGCCCTTTGCTTGCCCAGAGGTAAGCAGGGTGGCCTTTGTGTTTTTTATACAAGGTTGGGGGGCCTGCCCCCAGTCCTTGTTAGTTCGGCCCATCCCTGGCTTTTGTTCAAAATCCAGGGGGCCTGCCTCCTGCCTGCCCAGAGGTAAGCAGGGTGACCTTTGCGTTTTTTATACAAGGCTGGGGGGCCTGCCCTCAGTCCTTGTTAATCCGGCCTGTCCCTGACTTTGTTCAAAGTCCGGGGGGCTTTTGCGTTTTTTATACAAGGTTGGGGGGGCTGCCCCCAGTCCTTGTTAGTTTGGTCTGTCCCTGGCTTTTGTTCAAAGTCCAGGGGGCCTGCCCCCTGCCTGCCCAGAGGTAAGCAGGGCGGCTTTTGCGTTTTTATACAAGGTTGAGGGGCTTGCCCTCAGTCCTTGTTGATCTGGCCTGTCCCTGGCTTTTGTTCAAAGCTCAGGGGGCCTCCCCCTGCCTGCCCAGAGGTAAGCAGGGAGGTTTGGATTTTTTGTTGGGGGGTTCATTTTTCCTGATTTCGGCAACAGGGGGGCCTCCCCCTATTGCCCCCTGCTCGTTTGTGTGTGAATGCGCAAGTTTGAACAGGCAACAAGTATAAATCTGGATCTTTCTCATTTCTTTATAAAACTTGTGACATTTTGGGTGGTCGGAGCCGTCGACATTCTTTGACCGTCCTCCGCCATTTGTTTTTAGCAAAAATAAAAACTATCTTCGACTTTTGTTCAGACGTAATATTTCTTCAAGGTGTCCGCATTCCAGTGAGCATGCAACTCTTGCCCTTCAAGGTTGGCGATTTTGTATGTGCCTGGTCCCAGGACTTGAGTCACTTGGTATGGGCCTTCCCAGTTGGCACTCAGCTTTCCATGTTCCCTTGATTTTCCAACCGCTTGCGTTTTTCTCAGAACTAGGTCACCTATCTGGAAGTTTCTCTGGCGCACTCTGTTGTTGAAGGCTTTCCTCATTCGTTGCTGGTAGGCAACGATGTTGGTACTGGCCTCCTCCCTTAACTCACTGACCAGGTCCAAGGCCTCGACCATTGCAGCTTCGTTTTCAGCCCGGTCGTACTGCAGGGAGCGCAGAGAAGGGATCCTTGCCTCAATTGGTAATAATGCCTCTGCTCCATATACCAGACCAAACGGGGTCTGGCCTGTAGATTCTTTTCTGGTAGTTCGGATTGACCAGAGTATACTGGGAAGCTCGTCAGCCCACCTACCCTTGCAGTCATCCACCATTTTCTTCAGGCCATTTAAGATTTGTTTGTTGGCTGCTTCTGCCTGTCCGTTGGTTTGCGGGTGACAGACGGCTGAGTAAGCGACTGCGACGTTGTGGCTTTCCAGCCAGATTCTTAGGGGATCATTATCAAATTGTCTGCCATGGTCAAATACCAACATTTTTGGCAGGCCGAACTTGGTGATAATATTTCGCCATACCACTTTTCTGACCGCCGGCTCAGTAATGTTGGGCACCGCTTCGGCTTCTACCCATTTGGTGAAGTAGTCTATGGCGACGATCAAGAATTTCCTGCCCCCTGTGGCCACCGTGAAGGGTCCTAGTATGTCCATCCCCCATTGAGCAAAGGGGATGGGGGATAGGATTGGCCTGAGCTCCTGGGCCGGGGCATGGATTGACGGGGCGAAGAGTTGGCATTTTCTGCATTTCTGGGTCAGGCTCTTGGCATCCGCCAGCATAGTAGGCCAGTAGTAGCCTGCCCTTAGGGCTTTGTGGGCCAGTGATCTCCCTCCGATGTGATGTCCACAAATCCCTGAGTGGATATCCTCCAACACTTCAGCAGCTTGATCTGCCCGTAGGCATTTGAGCAGGGGGTAAGTAAAGGATTTCTTATAGAGTTCCCCCTCAATGAGTATGAACCAGGCTGCTTTAGCCTGTACCTTTCTCTTTTGTGCTGCATCTGATGGTAGGACACCATGTTTCTTGAATTGGATGAAGGGAGTCATCCAACTTTCCAGCCCTTCTTCCACGGTGTTAATCGCCTGACAGGGGCTGGTAGACTTCTCATGCAAAACGTCAACCCACACTGACCTCCGTATGTCCTGTAGACTGGAACTTGCCAGTTTTGACAGGGCATCTGCTCGACTGTTCTGGGAGCGGGGGATCTGTTTGATCTCATATGATTTCAGGCCTGATAACTCTCCTTTCGCCATCTCCAGGTATGTGGCCATTGCTTGGTCCCTTGCTTCGTATTCACCATTGATTTGGTTGGCGATGAGCTGGGAGTCTGTCGCCAGGATAATCCGTTCTGCCCCTGCGGCTTTAGCTAGTCTGACGCCTGCGAGTACTGCTTCGTACTCTGCTTCGTTGTTCGATGCTGGGAAGACAAACCTGAGTGCATGCTCAAAGTCAGCCCCCTCCCCCCCCCCCCCCCCCCGGGCTGGTCAGTACGACGCCTGCGCCTGCGCCGTTGGCTGTCGAGGATCCATCAGTATGCACGACCCACTCCTCGGCAGGGGTCTCTTCCTCCCCTGAATGGGAGCACTCAGCTAGAAAATCTGCTAAGGCTTGGGCTTTGATGGCTGTTCTTGGCTGGTAAGATATCCCTAGCTCACTCAGTTCGATCGCCCATTTCAGTAATCTCCCTGATTTTTCAAACTTTTCCAACACTTTCTCCAGCGGTTCGTCTGTGAGGACCACGACCGGATGCGCGTCAAAGTAAGGTCTGAGTTTTCTGGCAGCAATTATGACTGCGTAGGCGGCTTTTTCGACCATCGGGTAATTTTTCTCGGCTGCCCCCAGCGCATGACTTACAAAGTATATGGGTTGCTGGGTGCCCGCCTCTTCCCGTAAGATGACCACGCTGACAGTTATATTAGTCACAGCGATGTAGAGGAAAAGTTTTTCCCCTGCTACTGGTCTTGCCAGGGTGGGGAGCTTCTTAAGATGGTCCTTCAATTGCTCGAAGGCCTCTTTCTGCTCGTTTTCCCACTTGAACTGTTTGTTTCCTTTCAGTATTTTGAAGAAAGAAGTAGACTTGTCTGCTGATCGGGCGACGAATCGCGCCAAGGCGGCCATGCGGCCCGTCAGGCGCTGGATGTCTCTAATGGTCTTGGGCTCAGGAAGGCCTAGAACTGCCTGAATTTTCTCAGGGTTGGCGTCTATCCCCCGAGAGCTGACCAAGAACCCCAGGAATTTACCGGAACGGACCCCAAATGTACACTTTTTTGGATTGAGTTTCATTTTGTAGGCGCGCAGGGAACAGAAGGTCTCCTGCAGGTCTATCAGGTGCTCCCTGTCTTCTTTGCTTTTTACGATGGCGTCATCGACGTAAGCCTCAATGTTTCTGCCCTTTTGACCCTCAAACACTTTATCAACTAAACGCTGGTATGTGGCTCCTGCATTTTTAAGCCCGAATGGCATCATCTTGTACATGTAGGTGCCTGAACTGGTGATGAACGCACACTTCACCCTGTCCGGCTGCCATAAGTATACTTGATGATACCCTGAAAAGGCGTCTAGGAAGCTCAGCATGGTATATCCACTGGTGGCGTCTACCAGTTGGTCGATTCTGGGGAGCGGATAACAGTCTTTCGGGCAGGCCTTGTTGAGGTTTGTAAAGTCTACGCACATTCTCCATGCGCCTGACGATTTTTTGACCATGACTACATTCGCCAGCCATTCTGGGTAGTCACAGACCTCAATAAAATCTGCTTTCAGAAGCTTGTCAATTTCTTCCTTGATTGCCGCGTCCTTCTCTGCGGACATATTTCGCTTTTTCTGTTTTACAGGGCGAGCGTCCGTGCTTACGTTCAGCTTGTGAACGATGCACGATGGATCAACCCCGGGCATCTCATCTGCCGAGTAGGCGAATACGTCCTTGTTTTCTTTCAGCAGCTTGATCAGTTTAGCCTGGTAGGACTCCTCCAGGTCAGCTCCTATTAGGACCTGCCTCCCTGGCTCTAAGTCTACCAGCATGCTTTCGCCCCCTGGCTCCAGGTGGTTGGGCGCCTGATTCTCGGCTGGAATTTCGCCTTCCCTGCTGGGGGAACTATCAGCCTTTCTTTTTCCTTTTCTCTCTTTTTCGTGTGTTTGCAGGGCCACGGAGTAGCATTGTCTGGCTGACTCTTGGTCCCCGCGTACTTTTCCTTCTAGCCCGAAATCGGTGACATATGCTATGGTGAGGGCCCTGATGGAGATGACCGCCTCGATTTCGTCCAGGGTGGCTCTGCAAATTAGTGCGTTGTAGGCGGATCTTGCATCCACAACAACAAAGGTTGCCCTGACGTTTCTGGCAGTAGAGCCTTCCCCAAAGGTTACGGGTAGGTCTATGACTCCCATGGGCAGAACGCCTGCTCCACTGAACCCATACAGCGATCCGGGGGCAGGTCGTAGGTGCCTTTTTTCCAGGCCCATTTTCTCGAAGGCGTCCTTGTACAGCAGGTTCGTGTACGCGCCAGTGTCTACCATGCACCTTCGCACAATGTGGTTGCTGATCTCCAGGGATAGCACCAAAGGATCACTGTGCGGGTACACCACACGCCCTGAATCCTCAGGGGTGATACTCAATGTCACTCCTTTCGGACTTCCAGTTTTCTCAGCATAGCAGACCTGGTTCTTTAGTTCACGCATTTGTCTTTTTTGGCCTCTTCGACTGAGCTGGCCCTCAGTACCCCCTGATATTACGTGGATCACCATGCGATTCTGCCCTGACCCTTCGGGTTTTTCAGATACCTCTTTCTGAGACTTATTCTTGGCTGCGTAGTTGGCCAACCATCCGTTCCTGATTAACTTCTCGATTTCGTCTTTCAGGTGGCGACATTCCTCGGTGGTGTGGCCTATGCAGTCGTGGAAGGTGCAGAATTTCTTGGGGTCTCCCTTTGGGCTGCGAGGTTTGTTCGGGCGATTCCACTTAGCGGTTTCCTTTTCTAGTTCGAAGATCTCCGCCCTGGATTTGTTGAGGGCAGTGTAACTGTCAAACCTGGGCTGGTAGACAGTGCGCTCCTTCTTGGGAGTGTCTCCCTCTTCTCTCTGCTTGCCTGGCTCATTTCTTCCACGCCCACCCTGCGGTCCCCCTTGCGGCCTTGTTTGGCCTGCAGGGGTATCCGTCAGGCCATGGAACTCCTCCTGTAGAATAAAACCCTCCGCAATTTTCCTGGCCATGGCCAAGGTTTCTGGCTGGGCCCTGATCATCTGATTTTTCATTTCCCCTGGAAGCAGGGAGATTGTCAGGGCGTAGGCGGCGGTGGAGTCATCGATCTCCCTGACCTGCTGGTAGGATAGATCTCCCTTACACTTTCACCCTTTTTCTGCTTTAGGGTCATAAGATCGAAACGAGTGAGGCGTCTTCTTTTATTCCCAGCATATTGTTCGAGGAAGATCTCGGCCAACTCTATGAAGAACTTGACTGACCCCTGGCGGAGGTCCCTGAACCATCCTTGTGCAAGCCCTACCAGGGTGGTTGGGAAAACTTTGCACCAGATGGCATCATCTACGTCGTACATGCCCATGTGGCTCTCAAATGCCGCCAGGTGGTCTTCTGGGTCTGTTGTTCCATCAAACTTAATGGTGGGCATTTTAATTTTTGGAATGGGGTATTCTTGTACCTCAGGGTGAAGTGGGGTTTTTGTGGGCCTGCCTACCAATCGTGACCTTCTTTCCCCAGATTGGTTACCATGAGTATCCCATTGTCTATGGGCCGGTTTCCTCATACTGGGGGAGCGGTGCCTTGGAGGCGGCCTGCTCGCTGCTTCATCTTCTGTCTCAGGGGAGACTTGCCTGGGTCTCTTCCTTTGAGAGTGACAGAAGCTCTCACCCTGGTGATACTTAGATTCGAGCGGTTGCCCCCGGTTGAGCCTTGACTGCAGGCTTTGGGATAAACCAGGGGCTGACTGCTCCTTGGCCGCCGGTGATAGCCTGGAGAAAACCCCGCCTGGCTTTTCTCCCAGGCGTTTTGACATGGGCTCCCTGGGCCTCATTCGCTCCTGTAATTCCTGGGATAAGCCTCTCTGTTCTCCAGACGCGGATTCTGTCGTGTGAATGGAGAACGCCTGCTGGACGGGTGGCTCTGGGTTGCCGGTTGTAATGCGCCTTTGCACGTGCGCGTACGCTTGTGCCGTCCTTCTTGCCTTCCTCTGAGCATTTCTGGCGGCGGTCCGCCTCGTGCCCCCAGCCCCATCCCTGCTTACTGAGGGTGGCTGCCTGGGGGCCAATGCGACCCTGCCTACCAGGTCCTCAGGAGTGAACTCCTGGTTTAGCATTGCGGAGAAGAAGGCGGCCGTCTGCACCATCTGAGCTGGGGTCAGATTCAGAGCGTGCCCAGGGTGTGTCCCCAACTCAGGTGTTACAGCAGCGCTTGGCCCGCCCCCCCATTCCCAGGATTGTGGCTGGAGGAACCCTCTCCAACTGCGGCATACCATACAGGGGGGCCACCGGTGGGACCGTCGGGCCCGTCCCTGCACTGGTATCGACAATTTCTGGCATGATTGTTTTAGTTTTTTGTGATTATGAGTGGTTGATTTTAGTGGGTAAATCGTTAGCACAACCGTAAGTTCCCCACAGACGGCGCCAAATTGTTCCGGTCACGGAAACAATTCACCCGGCCTTGGATCCGGGCTGTATAATCGGATTACTTAGTGAACAATTGATCGTCTGATTTCCTTAAACCCCTCCTTTGTCTCACTCCCTTGATCGGACCTTCCCGGCGGAGTTGGCCTGCTCCCTGCACAATGAATGCACAGGGCCTCGGAGGTTGTCCGAGGGAACCCTCTCCGATGCCTAAGTTAGCCCGTGAAATGCCTTGATGAACCTAGTTCGTGAGGAGCTAGGTGGCGTTTGTAGGAGTAAGAGTCTAGAGAGAGAAAATCCAACCCCTCTCATGTGGGAAATGGGAAAGTATTTATACCTTCCCACAAGAGAGAGGAAAGGAGAAAAGAGAAGAGGGAAACGGGTGGACACTTGTGCGACACGTGGACTCACCTCGTCCACTCACTTCCCCTTACCTTAGACAAAATGACGGATGGGTCATCGGTCCTCCTTTGGTCCTGCTTGGGCGGGAGCGTCCTAGAAGCAGGCAGGAAGCTTGGTCTGCCCTGCTCTGCAGGCGGCAAAGCCGGGCCAGGCGGTTAAGTGATTAAGACTATTCACTTGGAGTTTTTAACGACATTGCTGGGAGGTCTGCTGGGCAGGCCACCCCTTATTCAGGGATTGGGCGTCCTGGGGCCTGACTGGCAGGCGACCCGAGGCTTGGCTACCGACCCCCATCAATACTGTATCAACATTTGTCCCTAAATGTTTAACGTTACAACATGACTAAGAATCATATTTTTTTTTTATCAAATTGTTTCCAATTAACATCTCATGTTAAATTCACATTTATATATATAAAAAATAATTATCTACAATAATGTATTAATTGTGATTACAAATAACTCATTTTCAAACAAATATTCCGTAAATGATTACAACCCGTGATGAGTCACGGGTATAACACTAGTTTAGATCTAACATAAAATAAAAGTAACCACCCTACACAAATTCTCACATTAACTTTAATATGAGACCTTCTCATATGAGAATTTGTGACAGGTAAGGAAGGAATAATGGGGTGCAAAGAGGGGCAGTATCTGATTGTATTTGTTTTGACAACATTTGATGAGTCGAGTCAAAAAAAGCAAACACTTACGGGCACGACTTTATATTGTAATTTCTATTGTAGATTGTAGATTTTGAAGTTTATCATACAAAGAAGTAGTTAGTGTTTTTCTTGGAGTACTATTTTCAGAAAACTTGGAAGATTAATCTGGAAAAATTTAAGTTCTGTATCGCAGTGTTCGCCTCTCTTCGGATCAAACTGTCGACTATGGTATTGCAAAGAAAACTGAAATATTAATAATTATGAAAGATGAGTATTTTTCATTCTATTGTGCTTAGTTTGTGCTTAGTTTTTGCTTGCTTACCAAACATTGATGGACTGTGTGTGTTGCGAATGAAGAGTAAATTGAGAGGGTGCAAATTAATGGTAGAACCGTGGGATATGTATCCAAATTGTGTACCCTCTACAAATTACCTTCGTTAGAGTAAATGTAGTTTTCAAAGGCGTTATTAGTGATGTTTTTTTTTCATAATATGCTTCCTTACGACAGTTATACCCGTGTTAACTGTTAAGATTATAATTATAATTGTAACGACTCAAATAACTTCACACGGGGTTAGTTAGAACTTAGAGGTGGAAAATGGGTATCGGGTCGGGTCACTTTGGGACCAATTTTGGATGACATGTTGGGTCACTTTTGGTTGGGGTATTTTTTTCGGGTACGAGTCATTTGGGTTGGGTCATTTTCCGATATAAGTAATTGGATCGGGTCATTAACACTTGAATATACTAATTTCAGTAACATAAAGTTTTTTTGCAAAATTATTTATTTAACATTCAAACTTATTAATCCTTTATTTTTTTATGTATATAATTATAATAATATTAATATTATTTAATGTCATTCGTTTCAGGTGGGTTGGATTCGGGTCAATTTCGATTTTGGATCGTACTCCGGTCAAGCAATTTCTGGTCACTTCATGCCTCGGGTCAGCGTTGTGAGATCCAAATAGGAGTATGGAATACGTCGTCAATAGTTATTCAAACAATTTTTTATCCTATTCATCTCCTTCTAAACATGAATTTGTGTACTTCGAGAAGAAACATTGAAGATGTTGCTTTGTATTTTCAATGTCTTTGCTAGATTTTTTTTTTTTTTTTTGTAAAATGTAAGTATTATAAATTAATAATCAATGAATGTACAAATGTAATCAGCATATTTATGTCACAAATTCCATCAACTACTTATGCAATTTATTCAACCATTCCTATCTTTCGGATGTTAAGTCACGGGCATCAAGGGATAGCCTCATCTTCTTTGTTTCTTAGCTGGCAAAAAAAATCCTATCTTTCCGATGGAGATTGCCTTGAAAACTTTGCTAATTCAACTTTTTAATGAAATAAAATATACTCTCTTTGTCTCACTCATTTAATTTGTTACCTTTAACTCGCAAATAATATAGACGGTAAACACGTGAATAAAGACGAAAAGTGTATTGTCACTTGTTCATTGTATGAAAAGTCCATGTGCTTAATCTAGAGCTGGCAAACCGAGCCAGGCCCATCTCGATGGCCCGGTCCGGCACGAAAATAAGCACGACCCGGCCCGAAATGGTGATGACGTGGCGAAAAGCACGGGTACGGCACGACCGGTTCCGAGTCGGGCCGCGACGCCAATTTGAAGAAAAGCATGTGCCTAGGCATGACCCGACACGAGGTACGGTTGGGCCGGCACGACTCTAAATTCCAAAAAAATGAAAACCCTGAAAATTTGGTCGGGCACGACGGCCCGGCACGACTTAGGCACGACCGGGCCCGGGCTAAGAACCGTGCCTCGGCGCATGTTCTCAGAGTCAGGCACGACACGACACGGTGGGTCTACCAGGCACGATTGGGCCGGCACGAAGCACGGCCCAGCACGTCCGATTTGCCAGCTCTAGCTTAACCCATGAAGATGATGGTCTTTAATTTCACTGAAAAATGATGAGTCTGAATAAATTTAAAGCGACGATGGATGATGAAAAATGAATCATCTTACCCGAAAGGCTGAAACCAATCTATTCCCACTCTTATATCATAATTATGACATGATTCATATCTAAATACATCAAACGCTGTCACACGTTGATAAAAAATATATGTCTGTCAAGGTCAATCGTTGTCTCACATTGGTTTTTATATCCAAAGCTCGTGTTCACCCATGGTCAGCTATACGTTGCAATATAAAGGGTTAACAACAACCATGGATTGAAGATTTTTATTTTTGATAGCAATAAACGCACTTTCGACGCTACTAATAATGTGGTGTATCAAGAAGTGTTCCAATATTTGTAATTTCATGTTTGTATATTCGTGAAAATATTTACTTTTGTCATTTCTTACTATAGTTTTTCATTTTCAAGTTCATGTCATTTTCATTTTTCAAAATTTTCCAAATTTTTGTACTCCGTACTTACTTTTATCTAAGTGATTGCGGTTTGGATCCCTGTAAACTATTCGTTACTTTGTGAATCACTTTGTCACAGAAATCTTCATGCACCGTGCAATTTGCACGGGATCAAAACTAGTAATGCTTAAAACAAAAAAACATACTCGTTTTTGTGAGGAGAAATAATGAAAATAGGTAAAGAATTGAATGGATTGTGAGGAGAAATGGTAGGATTACGTAAAGAATTGAATGAATGTGAGGGATAATATAATTTTAAAAAACAATTATACTTTTCCATAATTATTAAGTCATTTAATACAGAGCTGATATTATTGGATTACAAAAACAATATCTTTGAAAATATTTAGGATTTTTTTTTATTGTTTTAGGAAATTTATAAGTGTTTTGTGATATTAAAAAAACTATAATAAAATAGGATGGAAAAAGATATCAAATATGACATTAACATAAAATAAAATCTTACTAAAAAAATTATATTTTCTAGATATGAAATTAATGTTTCACAATTATGAATTATGATGATTCCTATACATTTCCAAATAAAACTTATAATTAATATGTTACCGGTTGTGTGTTTTACTAAAATAAAATTAAAATTGATTTCTTAATGTATAATGCTTAAAAGAAAAAAATTACAAAGTAAGTAATTTCGTTTTTTGTAAAAAAAGAATTATAAAGTAAATAATAAAGGAACGTGACACATTGTGATTAGTGTGTATGAAAATACCATATGCATTGCGTAAGTGTAACCTTTTCGGGATTGGAAGCTGTAACTTAGGTGTATTGTCGACAAAAGCTCGGTGTTAAGCATTAGATTACGATGGGTTTGGTATCTTCATATATATAGATGGAAAGAAGTAGGAATTTTGTTCCATGTTTGGTAAGAGATACGGAGTACTTGGTTGCTTTTGTTTGTACTTTGTATGTTGTTTAATTAAGTGGGTCTTCTTCCCCAAGTAGTAGTAGTAGAAGATAATTTGGGTTGAAAATGAAGATTTTTTATATGGAACCCCCTGAAACACATTATTAAAAAGGCGATTAAAGTTGGGTTAAGGAGTTGTAAATTAAAAGATGAGAATTAGTGGTAGCATATTATTTTCAGTCTTTCTTTTGTATTTCGCCCCTCCTCTTTTTGATGCATCAAGTGACACTCTCACAACATCTGATTCACTCTCGGTAAACCAAACATTAATCTCCGCTGGTGGAAAATTCGAGTTAGGTTTTTTCGTCAAAGGAGTTCCTAGACGATATTATGTTGGAATTTGGTATAAGGATATACCCTCACCCTCTGATGTCATTGTCTGGGTTGCAAACAGAAACACTCCCGCTTTTGGTGAAACCTGTACTTTTGGGCTAGGAAACGAGTCGAACATTGTGCTGTTTGATGAGAATGCCCAGGGCCAGCTGAGTCTATGGGGAACCAACAAAACGAGTGGAGTGAATAACACAATTCTGCAACTCTTGGATTCGGGGAATTTGGTGATGAGAGAAGGCGAGGATCGTAAGATCATTTGGCAGAGTTTTGATCACCCAACGGATACCCTCCTGCCGGGTCAGAAGTTAGGGTGGGATCGAAAACGCGGCTTAGAAAGGGTTTTGACGTCGTGGTGGGACCCAGGGAATCCTTTTACAGGAGACTTTAGTTTTGTTATGGGTTATGATGAGGATCCAGAGTTGTACTTGAAGAGTGGTGATCGTATTATTCATCGTTCTGGGCCGTGGGTTGGAGACCGCTTCAGTGGAGTGCCTGCGCTGGGGTTGGCTAATCCGGTTTTTGAAAGCACATTTATTAGAACCCCGGATGAGATTAGCTATTCGGTTACCTTACGTGGGTCTACTAGGGTGATCAAGACGAGGTTAGTGGTAACATTTGACGGGCTCATAGAAAGATGGAATTGGCCCCTCGGTTCAAAGAAATGGGTCCTCTTTCTGCGTGCGAATATGGACCCGTGTGACAATTTTGCTTTTTGTGGGTCCTATGGGGTTTGCAATGTCAGTGACTTCTTTCATTGCAGTTGTCCACATGGGTTCAAGCCTAACAATTCGTACTCTTGGGGTATCAGTGATTGGTCAAGTGGGTGTGTTAGGAAGACCAGATTAGAATGTGAGTCTGATGTGTTTTTACCTTTGGACAACATCAAGTTGCCCCAAACTTCAAATCTCTCAGTGGATGCATCATTGAGTCTTGATCAATGTAGAGATATGTGCAAGAAAAATTGCAGTTGCACAGCTTATGCCAATTCGAAATTCGTTAATGGGGCTGGATCAGGCTGCATCCTTTGGACGAATAATTTGATTGATATGAGAACTTTTGTCCAAGGAGGACAGACTCTTTACATACGGTTAGCTTCTTCCGATTTAGGGTCGTCATCCTCAACTGCTCCTGCTAAGATAGAGAGAGATTTTATAAGAAAAGTAGTTATAGACATTGGACTGGCTGTGGCGATAGCCACATTTATGATTGGCGGATTGATTAAATTGATCATCGTACAGAAGCGAGAAAGTTCAAGAACTACACTATCAGGAAGGGGGTTATTGGACCGAGAGGTACATCTCCATCTTCCTACTTGCTTTACAGTGATTTCTCGTCCTGAAGTCTGAACTAAAACTTATATATAAACTTATTTGTAGCTTTCTCCAGCAGAAAGAAGCCAGGAAAATCATCTTTTTAGGCGAAGAATTACTTCCAAAACTAAATGTTCAGGGATACCTACGGATGCAGATGATGCGGAGTTGCCTGTATTTGATTTACGTTCCATGGTTGCTGCCACGGACAATTTCTCTGAGGCGAACAAACTTGGGGAGGGTGGTTTCGGATGCGTCTATAAGGTATACTGTATTTGACATAAAATCTCATTCATGTACTGCCATGAAAACGGTTGATATATATGTGATGAGATCTTAGTTTATGCATTGCATTGCAGGGTGTGATGGCAGACGGACTAGAAGTTGCAGTTAAAAGACTGTCCAAGGAATCTAGACAAGGTTCTGAAGAATTCAAGAATGAGGTCAGACTGATTTCAAAGCTTCACCACAGGAACCTGGTTCGTTTACTTGGTTGTTGTGTTGACATGGATGAAAAGATGATCATCTACGAGTACCTAAAAAACAAAAGCCTCGATTCATTTCTATTCCGTGAGTTCCAAATATAATTTCAGAGTTTCAAGAATTTTGTACCGGCCATATGGTTGCCTTAATTTCAGATTCTCGATACCATTTGCTCTATATATGCAGATAAAGGAAGAAACTCACTGCTTAATTGGGAGACACGGTTCAAAATTATCTGCGGTGTTGCTAGAGGACTGTTATATCTCCATCAAGATTCACGATATAGAGTCATCCATAGGGATTTGAAAGCAAGCAACATTTTACTTGATGAAGATATGAACCCAAAGATATCTGATTTTGGGATGGCTAGGATTTTTGGAGGGGACGAAACTCAAGGAAACACTGCCAGAGTTGTGGGAACTTTGTACGTAAACGTGATGAATTTAGTATATTTGAGTTATGATCATGTGCTTAGTATGGTATTAACACTCTATTTATTAATTAATCGTAGGGATTTGTTGTTATGATGCAGCGGGTACATGGCTCCTGAATTCGCCATGGATGGACATTTTTCCATAAAGTCAGATGTGTTTAGTTTCGGTGTATTAGTCCTAGAAATACTTAGTGGGATGAAGAACAGACGATCCTTCAATTCAGACAACGAGCGGAACCTTCTCGGATATGTAAGTATACAACACTGAACAGTCAGTCTTTTCTAATCACTGCAGATAATGTCTATAATAAGTCAATAATACTCCATACAAGCTCGTGGCCTGGTAAAGAATGTTAATGGTGTTATGACCTTGACTTGATTTGACAGTCATGGAAGCAATGGAAAAAAGGGAAAGGAATAGAATTGGTAGACAAGTCGATGGGTGAGATATACTCGAGAGACGAAGCCCTAAGATGTCTTCAAACCGCACTATTATGCGTGCAAGAGAAGCCGGAAGATAGGCCAGCAATGGGATCCGTAGTCCTTATGCTGTCTACTGAATCAATGTCTTTGCCTCCGCCAATGTTTCCCTAACCGACCCCTGGCCTGTGCCTGTCTACTGAATCAAGATGATCTGTGGTTAAATAGCACCCCACTTAGACTATTTTTTTTTTCTTCTTCAAATCTCTAGGCATTATTCTTGTCTCATCCATCTTATTTTTGATATATACATATATATATATATGAAGTTATCATGGACAGTGTATAGAGGAATACCATATTCTTTCGATTTCTCTGCTACAGACATGGCTATTTGTGCGTCTTTTTGATGAATGAAGTTGACGAATGTGGAAGTCCTACTTTTCCTCTTAGGATTGAGTCTAGCAGTGATGTTAGTTAAGTCCACACCCGGGGCTTGTCTTGCTTGAGAACCCGTTTGGAACAATCTGGATTTTCCTCTGTGAGTCGAAATTAATAGAGTACAAAACTTATCTTCAAGCTTTACCTTATATATATATATATATATATATATATATATATATATATATATATATATATATATATATATATATATATATATATATATATATATATATATATATATATAAGTATATAACTATCTTAAACAAGAATTTACTCTTATAATAATTTTAGTTGCAAAGCTCTTGTTTAGTCGTAATGATCTAATTATTTTGCCACGTGAGAGATCCAACTTTTTTTCAACTTTTTTTTCATTAAGTTCACCTAACTCCAGGGGCCACTTTACGTTCAATTGTCTAAGTCACTTTAACCTCATTCCCTTCCCTTCATTTCAATTCAGTCAAGTTATTAAGTGTACACAATAAATGAATATAAGTATAAGATTGGTCGAGCTCAAAACATGGACGGGTCTAGGGGTGGGCCTGGACAAGTGCCCACCCCCAAGTTCCAGAAATATGTATTTAGTACTCATACTTCGTAGTACTCATTTGATCATTGTTTCTAATTGTGTTATAATGGTAGATTGTCTATTCTAATATGGAAGAGATCAGGGTTCAATTCCCCTTGACCTCCTTTTATTTTGGGAATTAATTCGGTTGTGGCCCTTGTGAGTTGTGACCTAAGCCATGCACCTATTAAACTAGCTAAAAATACGTTTCTACAAAGAATTGAACCGTAGACCTCATGACTAAAATGCACATTTCTAAACACGCAACCATTCTGCCAATTGTTTGATGCACATAGTGGTATTAAAATGAACAGAGTATATAATTTGAACAACACCAAATTGTACCAAAATAACATTGTTGTAATATAAAAAAACTCAACGGAGAACCGACAATTTTCATTGTATAACATAATTTCCAAAAAAATAAAATCAAAATACGAAATATACAAAAAAAATTCGTGCCACCAAAAGTAATTTCATGCGGCCTCCCTTGGCTCAAAACTAGCATTATGACACCATTTTCACTCAAACACAAACACGATTATCCCGCTTTGTACTTTGGAGCATGTTAAAAACTAAAATAGGCCGAACTTTTGGACTGAAAAGAACCTTAGAGGGCCTTGGTTAGAGTGGCCTCATCCTTCTTGGAGCATCCAAGGGTTAAAAAAATGACGCGTCAGGTAGGGGTCGAACCTACGACCTTCTGCTTAGGAAACAGACGCTCTATCCACTGAGCTACAGACGCTCTTATAGGCAATTATTAACATAAACACACCCTTATTTCTGTTCTCTAGAGAGAGAGAGACCGCATACACCTTTCTTGTGTTTTCATTTTTATTTACGAGAGGTATTAGACAAATTCTCCCGTGATTCCATCTCACGCATACTAATAGTCTAATAGAAATAAAGTAATACTCGTAATGAAAATTAACCACCATGTATTTGAGAAGTATTAACAATAAATAAATCGTGAAATCGTCTCATATAAAAATTGGTGTTAACTTGATCTAAAACAAAAATTCTTTAAAAACCTCCCTTTGTGTTCTATATCCAAATTAAAAAATTTCCACCTTGATATTAAAGGCAAATTGTCGTTGAATATTTTGTTAAGGACTCGGTCACAAGTCATTTAAGTATATTCGGATTTTCGGATTTTCAAACCAAAATCGGAATGAATTCGAGAACGATATATTATTATTTTCTATTAATTAATTTTTTTATTAATTACTTTTATTAATTATTTCTATTTTTAATTATTTTTATTTTTAATTATTATAATTTAATATTAATTATTATTATTATTATTTTATATAAAAAACGGAACTTGAATTAACACCAGAATAAATTACAAGAAGTTAGAGGGAAGCCGAGATACTATCTGGTCCCCCACTCTCTTAGCGATCACAAAACTAATTCTAGTGAAAATATGAACTGCGGTACGCGCTCCAACATCCTGTAATTTAGTGAATTTATGAATTCGCTGGAGCAGAGAAACAACATCCGTGTTGAGCTCACCGAGAGAAGAGAAGGAGAAAGACAGAAACCATACCCAATGACCGTGCAGCGTGCCTAATACTTGGCACATTTACGACGAGCAGCATCAGCAACGACACGTCAGACTCATTCAGTTCCTCAGTCCAAAAGAACAAATCTATCTACATCATCTTACTCTTAAATGACAATTTTATTTTGTACCTGTTTTTATAACAAGCGTACCCTCTTTATATTTGTATACTCTTTTATGTTAATCGTACCTACTTTTATTAGGTTTGATACCACTGTTACTTCTATTTGTACTTAGTTTGTCAATAAAGTTAATCAATTTTATATTTGTATTTAATTGATTGACCATCTCTCATATTTTATATTTAATCGATTCTTTATTTAGTTTCCTTTAATTTCTGCAGTCAAAAGCGAAAGAAAGTGAGAATTAGAAAGGGAGTAATTGATTAGTACTCCCTTCGTTCAAGTCCAAGCTTCCCTTTTATCTTTTCGATACTATTCATAATCAAGGGGAACTTTCGATATCCACGATAATCTATTAGAGAAAATATATTCATGTGGGATCTTGTTTGATTCGTCTTTAAAAGTACTTTCTCCGTCCCAATGAATTGTTTGCCTATTCCATATTGGGACGTATCAATGAATTGTTTGTCTTTCTATTTTAGGAATGCTTTTTATATGTAATTTGACCAATCTCATGAGTTTTGCTCCACACGGCACTCCCTCATTGGCTCCCTTACCCTTGGTGCCAAAATCAAAGGCAAACAATTCATTGGAACGGAGGGAGTACATTATTAATATCCAATTTTCATAATTTTTACTAATATGTTACGAAAGATATTAACGATGCAAAATGCGCGTTGACAAACGTGAAAAAGCAAAAGGGAAGCTTGGACTTGAACGGAGGGTGTAGTTGAAAAAATTGAAAATTTTCCCACCACAACCCAACAACTCTAAATTCCCAAATCACCCTCGTCTCCAAATTTGATGACCTTAAATAAAGGATTTGAAGTCAAATAGAGGGGCAAAATCGTCCAGAAAATAAAGAACATGAAACGTCACGCGTCATTTTAATTACTTTATCTTTCTTCCCCCTACCTGGAATTTATGATTTCATATTAATTTCATTTTGGTCCGTTCCTTTTTTGCTAAGAACAAGACCAAAGCTCTCAAAATCAAAAACCCCCCAAAACCCACTTTTCATTTCATAAATCCATCCTCACACACACTCTTTTTTGCTTCAATTTCTCCTTTTTCTCCTGTTTGTTTGTTTTTTGGGTGCTAAAAAAATGGCGAATGAATTGCCAGAGTATTTCAAATGTCCGATTTCTCTGGAAATAATGTTTGACCCAGTCATACTGTCATCCGGCCACACCTTTGATCGGAGCTCAATCCAACGGTGGATAGACGCCGGGCACCGCACTTGCCCAATTACCAAACTACCCCTCCCCGATACTCCCATACTCATCCCCAACCACGCCCTTCGCAGCCTCATTTCCAATTATACCCCTCACCACCAGCTCTCCCCAGCTAGGTTCGACTCCGACCCCGACTCACCCAGTCAGCTCGTCTCCCTCATATCCACGCTCAACTCCCCGAGATCGACGCTCGGGGAGAGGATTGACTCGGTGACCCGACTGGCCGGGCTGGCGAGGTCCAACCCCGGCCTCCGCGTCCGACTCACCGAGTCGGGCGCAGCCTCCGCGGTCCTCCGTTGCGTGGACTCAGAGGACCAGGGGCTACAGGAGATGGCCCTGTCGCTTCTCCTGGAGCTCAGCCTGGACGACGACAACAAGGTGGGGTTGGTGGCGGAGGGCGCGGTGGGTAAACTCGTGGCCGCCCTCCGAGGACGGTTTGCCGCGGTGGCGGCGACGGTGCTGACCAGCTTGGCCGTGATGGAGGTAAACAAGGCGACCATCGGGGCTTACCCGGGGGCAGTGAGGTCCCTTGTTTCCCTCCTGAGCACGGGGAAAGGGAGAGATAAGAAAGAGGCGGCGACGGCTCTGTTCACAATCTGTTCCTTTCCGGAGAACCGGCGGAGGGCGGTGGACTGCGGGGCGGTGGGGATTCTGGTGGAGATGGCGGGGTTGGGGATGGAGCGGGCAGTGGAGGTGCTGGGGCTGTTGGCAAAGTGCAAGGAAGGGAGGGAGGAGATGGTGGAGTGTGATGGGATTGTGGAGATTTTGGGGAGGTATGTGAAGAATGGGAGTTCAAGGGGGATTCAGTATGGGCTGTTGACATTGAATTTGATGTGTTGTTGTAGTCAAAGTGTTAAAGAAGAGGTGAGGAAGAATGAAGGGGTTTTGGAGATTTGTTTGGGGTTGACTCAAGACGATAATGAGAAGATTAGTAAAGTTGCTTCCAATTTGGCCAAGGTTTTGCAAGAAGATTGATTCATTGATTGATTACCAAAGCCAACCCAACCCAAATTGGGTGTTTCGGATACAAACAAACAACTACGGAGTACAAGACACAGGAGGGAAAAAGAAATACTCGCTCCCTCCATCTTATTCATTTGTTTAGTTATTCTCCATAATGAATACAAAAGATAAACAAATGAATAAATGGAGTGAGTTTAAAGTACTGTTTTTTTTCTAGTATGTTTTACACCTGTACCGTGCGTTACATTTCTCCTTCCTTTCCCTAATTCTGTTGTACATTTTTGAATAAAAGGGATAGATAAATGAAACGGGAGGTTTCTTTCTGCTGCTATTTCTAGCTTGCTGTTCATCGGTACAAGTAGAAAATTAGAGGGGTTCAAATGTGGATTGGTTTGTTAGGATGAGAAAGGTTAGGGACTAAAAGAGTAAAATAGAGGGCACACTGGATTTGAAGAAACTTCGATAGTTTCTCTCTTTCAACTTTATCCACACTGAAATGAATTGAACATGTATTTATTTGTTTGTTTGATTTGATAAGTACACAGAGTAATGAAATGTAATGTTTGAGGAGCGAGTGGGGGATGACTGATGAGTGTGCTCCCCAAATTTCAAACGCCACGACTTTGTTATGCTCTAAATAGGGTCCCACCCCTTGTCATCTTTTACTTTTAAATTCATATTGTGATTGAGATGAAAGACGAAAGAGAAGGGTTAGTGTCTTTGAAAGTCATGAAAAATGTTTTTTAGGCCATCATTTTCACTTTTTTTGCAACTTGCTCTATTATACTTAGTGATAAGCATAGATCGGATATTCGATCCAAATCAGATTTTCAGAAAATTTTAATATCCGATCTGAATCACTCCAGATATCCGATTTTTGATATCTGAAAATTTCGGACCGGATACCCGAAATATCCGATATGGTTGGAATTTTTGGTCAAATAAAATTCTAAACGAAGTTCAATTCAACATTTCAACTAGAAAAATCATAATCTTAATTAATCTAGTACTCCTATTATACGGAGTATACTATTCTATATTTTAAGGCAATACAAAAATGTCGTCAAGGCTTAATGTAAAATGAATTACTCCCTTCATCCCACTATAATGTTCCCACTTTCCTAAAACGGATTTCCCACTATCTTGTTCCCATTTTGATTATTTCCTTATTTGGCTATCAACTTTTACAATATTATCCCTTTTCCTTTTCATTATTTACAATTGTGCCATCATATTTGGTCTAACTATATTTTTTAATTATTTATTTTGTTTACACTTGGACCCACTTGGAATAAACAACTATATTCCTTAAGAGATGTGCTCATATGAAATGGGAACATCTCTTTAGGATGGAGGGAGTAGATTATAATCTACTTACATTAGAATACAACAACTCAATCCCCCTTTCCACTAACCAAATAACTCAACTCATATATTTTCCCGCCTAAAGCTATCCACAACAAAAATTAAAAAGAACTAGACCAAATGAGCTAGGTGTGAGTCAAGCCCCTGACCTCATGTGTGTCACCCTTCTCCTCTCCAACTACACTCTAACATCTTACTGATTTAAATATCACTACATCACATATAAAGCTATACACCACAGAAAGTATGTAATTAAGGAAATTTGATTGATTACATTGATTACGAAGATCACATGTTTTAAATGGAAGATATCACATACAATATTTAATATGGAATGTATGATCAAATTTTTAAAAAAAATATAAACATATTGTATTCCGTTTTAACCAAATAGTTGCATTATTTTTGTTAATAGGAGATTGCACTATCCCGTACAATATTTTACATAAAATATAAAATAGTTATGATTATTATTGTATATCTTTCTGATCGTATTCGAAAATCATATTCTTAACATCGATATAAAATTTAGTAACTATATAAAAATGGAATATATATTCCGATTGCTCTTACAAATCCTGATACATAGTAAAAACTCACCGAAAATTCTCTATATACTACTCTAAAACAATGACAGTTACTAATATTTTCCTCAAAAATACACTAATTTAAATTGAGAAGTAAAAGAACATTTCACTAATAAATTCGCAAACTATTCATTTTCATTAACGTTAAAGAAATTGACAAAAAAACACTTCTTTTTATGAAAATAATTAGATAAATTTTAAGATATGATGCCATTAACCTTGAGAAAAAATCAGTTATCTAAAAACATTATTTTTGAAATGAGCTATTTACTTTAATTTTACAAAGATATACTCTCCCCGTCCCAATGAATTCTTTGTCTATTCCATATTGGGGCGTCTCAATGAATTCTTTGCCTTTCTATTTTAGGAATGTTATATATATATGTGTGTGTAATTTGACCTCCTCATGAATTTGACTTCACATGTCATTTCATCATTGGACCTTTTCCCCTTTATGCCAAAAGCAAAGACAAACAATTCATCGGGACGGAAGGAGTATATACTCACTCGATACCACTAAGATCTTCTCATTTATTCAAATGTGAGGATTATAATTATCGTATAGAATGATTATTTTGGTAGGGGAGAGTATAAAATACGGAATATACTATTAAAATCCATATAAAAAAAGTTTCACAAATTACATAATATAAGTCTTACACCTGAGACAGTCCATTTTTTATTTATTTTTTATTTTTCTAATGAAACACTGAATAGCTTTTTTACACAAAGAGAACGTATCACGGCGTGCTAACCATTTAAAAAAGTACATTATTATACAATTTTTGATAAATATTTATGTATTTTATGGTATGTTAAAGAGAGAAGTGGGTATATCGAGATGTGAGATGATATAAACCGAGTATATAAAAAATACTCCCTCTGTTTCAATGAAAGTTTTCACCTAAAAAATGGCACATTTTTTAAGGATTATAATAAAATATTCAAAAGTAGGGAGGGTGTAAAGTAGGTGGGTCACCTAGGTAAGAGTGAAGAGTTATACCAAAAAAGAAAGTGGAAGCTATCAAAGAAATTTACGAAAAAGGAAAAGTGGAAACTTTCAATGAAACAAAGGGAGTATAAACAATATTTTCATTAATTACACGTTATTTAATATTCCGTAGATTTCAAGACATTACTCAAATATTTTGATTAGTTTTGCGATTTAAAAAATATTTTCCTATTTCTAAATTATACAGTCGATAAATAGTAAAAATAAAATAATAAATTTTTTATTTTAAATCTTAAATGAAATATTCTATAAGATAAATATATTATAAATACCGTGCATTGCACGGGGTCTATACTAGTATAAAAATTACAAAAATAACTCATTGTCGGATCGGATATCCGACAAAATTATTTTGGATATCCGAAATCCAAAATTTTCGGATCGGATATCCAGGTTTTCGGATCAAATACGAATCGGATTCGGATAGTCGGATAATTTGTTCAGCCCTAATATACTACTCCCTCCGGTTCTTCGAAATTGCAACATTTGATTAAAATAACCCTCACAAATCTTAAAAAGTGTTGCAATTCCAAAGAATCGGAGGGAGTACTTTCTTTCATTTAAACAATTCTTTTACACTTATTATAAATGGACAACCAAATCAATTTTTTTTTACATTTCTCTTCTGACAAAACATTTTACCTTATAATCCTCGTATTTTTCCTCTATTTACACCAAATCTCACTTCTTTTTCATTACTTTAAAGTTTGGTGGACCTATAACACCACTTGATTTACAATAATACCCTTACTTTTACCACTTTTCTTAAAAATTATGAAAATCCTTATGTAAAGGATTGAATGGATGAGAGAGTAGTTCTCATTCATTCAATGAATGTGGATCCATGTTACCATTGGATAGGATGAGAGGTAGTATTGCACTATTAATTAATTTTCTTCCTAACTTTAAAATTATTAAATACTCCCTTAGTCCCAATTTGTATGGTGATTGAGTCATCATGTTAGGTAAGGTTGCGTAAGTTAATTAATGACAAAATGATAAATACTTTGACTTGATAGAGACAAAATATTTAAGGGGTCGTTTGGTTCGCAAAAAGATATGAGGTTGAAATCATAAATCAAACCAGGGTGGTATGAGTTTGAAACTTAATTTCTGATAGCTGGGTGTTTGGTTCTTTTTTTTAATGAGTGGGTTAATCTAGGTTTAAGACCCGACGATACCTGATGCTACCCGGTTTTAATCATCTTATTTAAATTTAAATATATAAAAATTTATATAATATCAACATAATTAATTTTAGCATGGAACAATAGTAAAATAAATTTCAATAACAATACTTTTATTGGTGATGTAAAACCCGGAGTCACATTAATAAAATTTTAAGATATATTTTTTACTCTGTAGTATTTTAAATTATTGTTCTCGAAAATATATTTCATTAAAAAATTGAAATATGAAATAATTTTTTTCGGAAATTCGCAAAGCTGATTCCATGAGTATGAACCTCATACCCACCTCATCCCTTGGATATGGGAACCTTATTATACCTTGGAGGTTTGAGATATGCGTATTAACCTCACAAATTTGTCAACCAAACACGAGGTTTGGTTCATTTTAAACTCATACCTCATATCTATCCGAAAAGAAATACGGAACAATTTTAGTGGGACGGAAGGAGTATATTATTATTTCTTCATTTCCTAAGAGAATAAGAGGGATTTTTGGTTCATTTTCCCTTAATAACTACTCAGGTATGTTTTGTTCGCAAATAAGTACTCCGTATGAGGTTGAAATTAGGAATCAAATCAGACTAATATGAAATTAGAACTCAATTGCTGATAATTGGTATTTGGTTCATCTTCTAGATGATTGAGAATCAAATTCAGAATTATAGGAGTAGTTTCTTTTAAATGATGTATATATAGTAATCTTATTTCAAAAATTTATCTATGTATATACTATATAATAAAACAGCAACCAAAGCATGATTTTTTGGCGCCAAAATGCACATTCCTAAATCATCTCACTTTCCATATTAATCTATATAATATAAATATTATAAAATTTATAATAACCATTAATCTGATATAATACTTCGTATTAATCAAAAGTTTCATATTAATAAGATATTTTTGGTACGTACGTACATTTGTTAAAACGTCAAAGACACAAGTTTATAATATTTTAATGGTAATATAATTTATCACGGGTTAAAACATTTGAAAACACCATAGATATAAATATGTTGACAAAAAACTTATTATATTAACTGTGATTTAAATTATTTTTATACTAATAATCTAACATAGATTAAACATTGTCAAAAATGTTTTTTTTGTTTTAATTTAGTAGCTAGGTTAATAGCCATGCAAAATTGGACGGGTATAAATAAAATAACTATGTAGATTAAAATAATATTAGACGGGTATACCAATAAGAATTTAAAAAAAAAAAAGATATAAGTTATGAAGATTTTAATGTATATTTCTTCTATTGATAGTCTTTTTTAGGGACATCTATTGATAATATACTTACTAATGAAGAAGTCTTATTTGGAATATTGAAATTGAAGCGTATTACACGACTGCTACGATATTAATCTGTACATACGTATTTATGATAATAATCACACTTATCTTTTTAATGTTACATTTGATTCCTTGAGATTGTTTCAATTAGAGGTCTATTTTTTATTCGCAAATCTTAAAATGTTTTGGGTTATGATTTTCTTATCAAGTTTAATTCTACTAAAAGTAAATTTTTCATTATTTTATAAAACATAATCCTCTATTCACTAAAACAAAACCAAGGGGCAAAGTAGTCATTTCAACTTTCTCGCCTAATTTCAACCCCTTCATTAACCTTATCTAAATTGGGCTTGAAAAAATTATTTTTTTGTCCAGATTCATTACAAGCCCGATTGTGCATATGTGTAATATCAACCCATACAATAACAACTCTTATTTAACTATCAATAGATCAATTCAAATAATTGAAAAATATTAATCATATTTAATATCATAACCTAATTAAATTCAATAATAGTACTATTGTTTTTATTTAAAAAATTGTATTTTTAATATTAATCATGTAACAAGTATAAGAATTATACTCCGTATAAAATTATTATTATTTTGTTTACAATATTAATGTTAATACGAAGTCATTTTTTTAGTTATTATTTTAAATATGATATATACTCACATATATACTAATATCCTAATAAAAATAATAACACGTTATCAATCCAGCGGGTTGACCTGTTCGACGGGTTCTGATCCTAAATTAATGGATACTTCCGGGTTTGAGCCAAACTGGTCTTGGGTCAAAATTTCAGAGTCTTACTCTTGAACTTACAAATTAAAATGGGTCGACTTTACGAGTCAAGTCGAAATTTGACGGGTCTATTTCCAAATTTAAATGTCTGCTATCTAATCATAATCACTTAAATTTAGAACAAATTAATTCCAAAAAATACCCTACTAAAAATTAAATATACAAAGTTTTGTGTAATCTTTTTTAATATAGGTAGGATAATTTAATTAAGGCATCCAATATTATTTTTACTTATATTCTGACTTTATTATGTGATATATACGAAATACTTCGTATAAATTAGGCACAATCCGATCTATTTATCATGTTTACTTTTTATAAAATACTAATTTTATGAACGACATATAAATAGAAGATAAAAGCATGGACAACATATCTATTTATTAATAAGACTAATTTTATATTCCGTAGTCATTCCAACCTAATAGAATGCTACTACGTACTTTATACCGAAAGATAGGGTAGTGACTAATTTTGCAAAGTGACTATTTTTTTTACTCATTTCATTCTAATAGAATGTTAGCCCATACAGAAAAATAAAGCAGTGACACCATATTTTTAATTATGGTTAAAAAAAAGAAAAGGTTAAAAAATTTGCCAAGAACGAAAACATAAACGGTAGACTGAAACAGTAAAGAAAGAAAAATGTAAATTATTAACATAATCAAATGGAATAATTTTGTAAGTAACTAAATTATTTATATAAACAAAAACTATTGAAAAAACCGTGCGTAGGCACGGGTTTTGTACTAGTTTAAGACTAATTATTCAACGAATAACCGTATCAAACATATGAGATACGTGTATATTATGATAACAGTTACAACTCAAGCATGTATCTTGACATAAATTTTTCATGTGTGTATAATTCAAGTTGATTTTAAGCGTATATTTTTTTTCCATATGATAAATTATTTTGTTAAAGGTTGATATCCAAACATGATTACCTACATAAGTCTTTTATATATACCTGTGTAACTTTGCACGGGTATTAACCTAGTTTAATAATATATAAAATCATTAAAAAAAAATAAGTAACATTGGCTATATAAAATCTAAAAAAATTGAAACGGAAGAAAAGTAAAATAAATTTTATTTTAAAAAAAATTGTTTGCGATACAAAGCCCTATATTACATTAATAAAATATACTCCCTCCGGTTATTGCCTCGTTTGTGAAATACATGTAAAGAGTATTAAATTGAAACGAGACAATCATATAAAACCGGAGAGAATAAATATCTTTTTTTAGTATTTTAAATGAGTGTTCTTGAAATAATATTTCAGTCATAATATTTCAACAAAAACACTAGTAGAAAAAGGTGAAATTGTGTCTCCTCATTTGAGGCGTTTTAGGTATAATGTTGCAAATAATTCATCTTTTTTTAAAAGAAAATAATGTTTGAGTGAGTCATTTTTAGGGATAAATTACAATAAATAGGAAAAAAAATATAATGCGGCGTCGTCCACTATTGACGCCTCACCATATTGAAAAATTGGATTAGTGTTGCGTCAAGTTTGACGCCTCTCCACATATTTTATTATTTTAATTCTTTAATTTATTAGAAAAAGAAAATGAAACCAACCCCACTCCCTCTTATTCGTTTATCCCTGTCTTGCAAACCCTAACCTATACTGTCATCCCACTATCTCCCTCATCCCCGACAAAACTAAACCCAGAATTCCCTCGACGAAATCCCGCCCCAAAACTACTCGCTACTCGCTTCCCCATAACCAATCTCGTCCCACCGTAGGCTCATTGCTCATCCACTCTCCATTTTGACTGCTCGCCGGAGGTATGTTACTTGCTCTGTATCTGTCTTCTTTTGTCTTTAATTGAAGCATTTGTGTTACTAATTGTTTGTTAGGGTTGAGGCGAGATTTTTGTTTCCGTATCAACCATCCATTTCTTTTTGATCTAATGGTTAGAAGTGAGCCTTATACGATCTCTTCTACACAAATTCTTGTTTGTGACGGATATATCCATCACAAACATGTGACGGGTCAAGTAGTACATATAATACAAAAAGGTATAGTGCATAGAAAAGAGAAAATGCATGTGATTACTTTATCAAGTGGATAATACTTGACCCGTCATACTCTTGTGACGGATATATCCGTCACAAAGGAGACTTGCTGTCTCTTCTATATATATATATAGAGAGAGAGTCAAGATCGGGTGAGAACCTATGTTATAATTAGAACTGTGAGAACCCTTCACAACCCTTAGATCTTATGTAAATCATGCGGCTGATATTACTCTAAACAAAAAAAATAAAATTTTTGCAGGGGTCGGCTCCCTTTCATTCACTCTCTAAATAAAATTCTCCTTTTTCTTCACTCCCTTCCTTATCAACTTTCATTAATTGAAGAACAAATTCAACAAAAATCACCAAAATCACAAAAATCAACAAATTCAACTTAGATCTTATGTAGATCGAATATGGATTCATCCATGACGAATTCTTCATAACTTCAACAATTCAATTTTATTTCATTGAAGTTTTTCAATCAAACCTCCAACCCTAGAACTAGAGTAGAGCTAGATTCGATTCTGGGTAAATTAGGTATTGATTATTGGTTACGATTCAAGAAAATGGTTAATCTCGTTGATTGTAGTACCCAGATTACTAGAGAAGACGAATTCAGAAACCGTAAATTCAAAGATTTACGTAGTTTTGTAATCACAGTTTGTAGGTGATGCAGTTAATTATCAGATTCCTTGCATTCATTAGAAATAATGTTTTCATATAGTAAATTAGGGTTTGTTGCATTGTAAATTATAATATGATTTTCACTAAAACTGATAAAGGCAAAAACTTGAAATTTGAAAACTTGCGTCGGTATTCATCTCATCTTCCCAATCTATTCTTTCTCTGTTTGTTTATTTATTGAAATTTGAGTTTTTGGAGTTTAAGTGTTGGTGGAATTAATCTCAAGGTTTGTTAATTTGCTGATGTTGTTCAGTGATTCAACTAGTGAGATTCGTCTGTTGTGATCTCTTGGCTCAATATCAAATCTCTTCTCATTTTTGATCCTTTTCGATGTAAATTGAGTCTGTTAGAAATAATGCAAAGTGGAATTGTTGACCATTCTTGCATATTAAGAGCATCTCCCATTAGTAGCATATTAAACCTAATTTATTAGTATGGTTATGAATGTCATTATATTTAGAATAATGATATTTCATTTTCCATCATAAAGTGACTTTAGATACCTTTTGAGGTTAGTCTCATATGACATATTATATAAGTATGAGAATGATAAGACAAATGAGGATATACATCAAATGTCATCACCCAAATCTCTTTGATAAATTATGAGTATACCATCGAGTTTCAACTCCTAATGGTTGAGTACACAACCTTTTAGGAGTGTTGTGTGACCTTGGAGGACGACGTCCTTTCCGATTTGTACCGTAGTCGGGGCGATTTCGTTTCTCATTCAGTGACCTTCATACCACGACACAACAACGTATATTTTCTAGTTATATATTGTCCCTATAGTGACCCTATATTTCCAACAATTGAGAAACGAAATTTTGTCACTATTATTGTTGTTGTTTTCATCATTCTTGTCATTGGAATGATTTCTTTTGGCAAAGATATGTG
Organism: Agrostemma githago; assembly: GCA_958450325.1. Lineage (NCBI taxonomy): Eukaryota > Viridiplantae > Streptophyta > Magnoliopsida > Caryophyllales > Caryophyllaceae > Agrostemma > Agrostemma githago. Next base: position 69,615,424 of record OY288247.1, on the reverse strand, counting down.
TTTTTTGCGTGTAAGATTTAGCCCGTTGAGTGAGGGTGAGACAACAGTTCGGTATTATGACAATAACTCGGTCTCTAGACCTTCGATTAGGACGTGTAATATGGCGTTGGAAAGCTAAAAGGGCTACAATTGTTTAGTTGAAGTCGTGAGCTGATTCTGTCATTTACCTTTCGGAAAACGGGCCACAATATCGTGGTAGTATGCTGAAAGTTTATAAGTGAATGGTATTATTTTATTTTATTATCAATCTTCATCTTTGAGAATAAGGTATGGTATCTATGAGTTTAGTTCTTGTCTTTTTGTGATTTATGATGATAAAATAATTACGTTTGATAGATGAGTATCATTTATCGTCATTGATTGGAAGATAAATTATATGATAAGAGTAGGATGTTATGTTGTTTCCGAACATACGTTGAATGTGTTAGTCTCAATATTTCATGATGAATGATGAATTTGCACACATGTTTGTATTAGTATACAACTAAAAGGTGAATGTTTTTCCTAAACTTGGAGTGAGATCCCATATTACATTTTGAAAAAAATATTTCGACTCGTGTTAATGGAGAATAGTATATGCCTACGATCAAAATAATTAATGTGATTATTAGTGGAGTAATAATTATGTATTAATGATTTTTTTGCAAATTATGTTGTCTGGAAAGATGACCATGTGGAGATTATATGCTCTTATGAGTAATGGGAGCAATATTTGGATTTATTATATAGCTGTTATAAATTTATTCTATGCACTTAATATATATATATATATATATATATATATATATATATATATAATATATATATATATATATAAGGGATCATATAAGTCTCATGCATGTTTATAAGTCCATAAGGCTTGTTCTCATTCCTTGGATCAAATAGAATGGATGACTGAGATTTGATGCTTTTTAATTATTTTTAAAACAAAATTAATTGTGTTTCACGTATTCCAATCACCTCGTTTTTCTCACCCTCAATATTCTCACCATATTCATATCTCTCCACCCTTCATTACTCTTTTCCCACTTCTCACTCTTATTATTTCTCACCCTCATCCACCCCTCTTATTATTTCTCACCCTCATCCACCCCTCTTATTATTTCTCACCTTCATCCACCATTAAACTTCTCATCTGCTCCAAAAGAAAGAGGTTTTAAGCCTCTGATTGGAAAAAAAAATCTCAGCCGTCATCATTGTCCGCCATCGTCATTCTCTGCTCTAAATTCTCCGTTAAAGTTTCGCTTTTTTTGCAGGTAAAATTTAGCCCTTTACCATTAGTTTGTTATGATTTTCAAATCTGTTTGACAATAGATTGTATGATAATATTTGTAAGAAACTATCAAATTAGGTTTTAGGGGGTTTATAAAATAGTTCAAAAATTAATATAAACAGATTGTGCGTTAAGTTAATAATATCAACATAAATTAGTTCACAAATTTATAAATTAGTTAACATGATAATCTTTGTTAATTAGAAACTATCAGATTGTTCTTTTTTTTGTTAAACTAATATCAACAGATTTGATTGTGATTTTCGAATTACTTCTATTGTATCTTTTTTAAGGAGATTGACTAATTGGTTTAATTAGTTGTTTAATTGGTGTAATTAATTAATAATTGGTTATTAGGTTTCCGTGTTTTAATTGTTGAGTCTTAATAATCCGTTTGTGATTGGTTATTAGATACTTCGTAGGAACTAACTTCATATGAGTCTAAGAATTGCGTTTTGTGTTGTTGATAGTGTTATAATTGAAATTGAGGAGAATATATGGGACACGTATTATGAAGTTTCAGAATATGAGAGTTGAAGTTCTACGTTCTACGTTCAGAAAATGAAGACGAAGATGAAGATGTGGGAAGATGATGAGACAAGTGACACTTTGTGTATCTTCAACTCAATATCCGTGTAACTTTAATCGAATATAGTGTAATTTTAATCAGATTTAGTGTAGTTTTAATCATTATCCGTGTAACTCAATATCCGTTTTGGTACTGTTGTAAACATTCAAGTGTATGTATTGAAACTTCAATACATTTGTTTTGTAACTTCAACTCAATTGTTTTGAAACTTCAGCATCCGTCACTCTGACTTTAATTTGTAACTTCACATATTTTGTAACTTCAGTTCATATGTTTTGTAACTTCAGATCAATAAAATTATACTGTAACAATAACGAAAAATACAATAAATTATATATCAAAAATAACAAATAAGACTCTCATATTATTGACTATCTTTGAACATTAATATATGTATTTTGGTTTACCCAAAAAAACTACATAATCAATATTTAGGCAGTCAATATTGGAAAAAGAAAGCTCCTTAAATGTTATATGTTCTTTTTCATAAGTCATATTCTTATCCTTTGGATTAAGGAAATAGGATGGTTGAGATTAACTTGGAAAAAAAGAAAAATCTATCTATCTAATTAATGATGGTTTTTACTTCGCTTTAATTGGTCAATATGCAACTTCAATTTGTGGACATAACATAGGTCCACCCCGACGCGGCCACGCGCGGGTTTGGGGAGGCGAATGAATCTCCCATATGAGATGGTGAAATTGAAATTTAAATCGAAGTAGGAGTCGCCACCGAACTTTGTGGGAGTTCGGGCCCGTTCGAACCCACTCTATGTCGTAGTGGGCCATATACAAAATATGGCCCATTTCCGATGTTAGAGTTTATCGGGTTCGTCCCTTATCATTTGATACCGATACCGACATTATCGGATATCGTGTATTGAATGACTCTCGTTGCCAATGGATTCGGACATCCGGAAACCATGGTTCTGAGTAAGGGGTGAGGGTACGTGTTGGGAAGTTCACTAAGAACACCCAACCCCGCCCGCACTTAGCGGCCTTTACTAAGATATCGTTCGTTTTTGGTGTACACGTGTTAGTTTGATAGTGGAATGAAATGCAAACATTATTTTCCTAAGCATGTGAGAGAAAAATAAATGGGTTGTTAAGTCGTTTAATGCATCTTAAACTAATAACTTCAAAGTTATTTTAGCATGTGAATTCGTTTTAATCTAATAAAACAAAAGAGATAAAATAAATTGCTACAAACACGAGAAAACGAGTTAGTAACGATTGCATAAATTGAATAAAGATGCAAATACGATTATATGCATGACTTTAGAAAATGGTTTTATGACTCGTAAAAAATACTTTGTCGAAATCTGAAAATATACCGAGAAAACCGCTGTTTTATATGAGAAAACGATGCTGAAAAAAAATCGGAAAAACGAGAAAAAGAGCCACGGCTTACAGCAACCCGCGCGACTCGCCCGAGAAGGGGCGCGACTCGCGCGGGTGGCTGTCTCGGGTCCGGTTTTCAAAAATTTGCTAATTTTGATAAATCGCGTACGAATATGGATTAATTTATACTCGATTCATATTTTCGATATTCGTCGTATTCGATATTCGATTATGAAATCGATATCGAATAGTTAGAATGATTTTAAAAAAAAGTAAAAAAAAACGTTTTGAAAATTGTTTTAAGAAAAGAAAAGAAATTGAACGAAAAGAAGAAAAATGTTAATTCTCTCCGCGTTAAAATCGTCGTATTCTGTGTAACGATTTTATTAGCATCAACGAGATTTAATTTAGTCCTTATTTAATACGATATTCGATTAGAGAATCGATATTGTATTTTAAGAACGTTTATGTATGAAAATAGTTTTTATAGTATTGATATTAGAAATCTGTAAAATATGCAACGACGACCCATATTAAACGAGGACTGACGACACGACGTAAAAGAAAAAGACGACGAGAAAGGGAGAGAAGAAGGAGAAAGAATTGGGTTTGATTTACACCCTCAACCTACATGCTTTGTTTTCTCGGGATAGAGCTCGTCGGAAAGTGGCTTAGGCACCGGAGCGTCGAGATGATGGGGATGAGTTTGGGTGTCGGTTTGGTCGTGTAGGATGATGTGGTTTTTTGGTCGGGCGTGGTCTCGATATGCGTGTTTTTTCTGACGATACTATCGGTCTTTCGATGCTATAAGTAGATGTGTATAATTGGTCGATGAATTCAATGTTGAGGATGAATGATGAATCGATGTTATGTTATGAATTGTTGGTGTCTCATGAATTGTTGGTAATTGATGTCTTGAATGTGTGACGGGAGGGTCCTATTTATAGGATGACTAACTTGCAAAGGAAGAAAGAGTCACCAGTCGGGTTGAGGTAGGATTCCGTCTAAGGATAGGAATAAGTAATTCGAGTGGAACAAATATTCCGTTGCTTGGTGAGGAAGCAATGTACCTTGGCTGAAATGGGGCTGCTTGGCCGAGTTATTTGATGCTCGGTCGAATACTTGATTTGGTATTCGGACAGGATTCCTACTTGGGATCGAATTCTATCCTTAAACGAATTTGTTTAATATTTTGCGAGGCTGATTTTTTGTAGTATTTGAGTCCAAACCGGACGTGTGAGGTGTCACGGCTGGTCCATGTGTCTCGGGAAATATCTTTGATCGGGTTTTGACTCGGTCGCTAAAAGACGGTTTTGTCCCTGGTGTCGGATTCGACCCAAATTAGTCTTATTTGACTCGAAACGACCCACTGGGCTTGGATTTGAGGTTGGTTTTGTAAGATTTGTACTCCGTAATAAGCCTAAACCAAATGTCCATGATTTCGAGCCCATATCCGAGTCCATTAAAGCATGTTTGCGTCCGATCATCATCGGATGTTTGACGGGAACTATTATAGACACATGGCGGTCAAAATGTGGGTGTCTACACAATTACTTTATAATGTCACTTTAACTGATAAATTTGTAACTTCATCACCATAACAACATAAGTTTAATAAACATTTGTAACTTCACATATTTTGTAACTTCAGTTAATATGTTTTGTAACTTCAGATCAATAAAATCAATATATATATATATATTTTAGGCTTTTTTCGAGCGACCTCATTGGTCCGTTCAATCAAACCTCAAATTAGGAAAGTATCATAAATAATAAAAAAATCAATTAGAGAATCTTTTTATTATTACAATATATATTTAATCTATTATATTAATATGATATTTTACAATTCTGACGTGAAAACCTTTAGAGTTCATTTTTTTAAAAACATTATCGTAAAATAAATTATAAAAATAAAATAATTAGATTCGTGTTAAAAAATGCTTTCATTAGAGTATAAATTTCATATCATTTGTTTCACATTATGGGATGAATTTATAACATATAACAGTTTAAAAATTATCCCACATCGACAAATTACAATATGATAATGAAATTCTATATTATAAATAAAGAGTAATAATTCGTTCTTCGATATCTACCAAAAGTCTTTTGAATCTCAAAAAGAGTTTCTAACCAAAAGTCTTTTCAATCTCAAAAAGAGTTTCTAAGACTATAATCTCAAGTAATTATCCTACATCGAGATGATGAAATTTTATATTATAAATAAGAGTAATCATTTATTTTAAATATTGATCGACCAAGAAATTTTTTTAAATTATCCCACATTGAAAAATTATAATGGGGTGATGGAATTATATATTATAAATATTAGTAATCATTCGGTTTTAAATACCGACTAAAAAACTTTTCATATATAAGACTTTTCATATATAAGACTACAAATTTAAAATCATCCCATATTGACAAAAGATGAAATTCTATATTATCAACAAGAGTAATGATGTATTTTTTTAAATTTTAAAAAGAGATGATGGAATACTATAAACTTAAATAAATTATTTCACATCGAAAAATATGATAAGTTGATGAATTCTATATTATAAATAAGACTAATCATTCGTTATTAAATATCAATCAAAAAAAACTTTTAAGTCTTAAAAAATCTCTTAATAAGACTACAAACTTAAGTAAAAATAATTCCACATCGAAAAATTATAATAAGGTGATGAAACTTTATATTATAAATAATACTTCGTAGTAACCATGTGCTCTTAGATATTAACCATAAATCTTTTGAGTCTTAAAAAAGTTGTCAAGACTATACACTTAAATAAAAAAATTATAATAAGGTGATGAAATTTTATATTATAAATAAAACTAAAAAAAATTCTTTAGACATCAACGAAGTTAAGTAATTCTCACACATCGAAAAATTATGATGAGCTTATGAATTTGTACTAAAGAAGAGTAATCATCGTTTTTAAATATCAACCAACAAAAAAACTTTTGTTTTTTTAAAAAAAACTATGTTGGAATTCTATGTCATTGTTTTTTAAATTATGATGAAGTCATAAATTTGTAGTCTTGATTTTATAAAGGATCTTAATAAGACTACAAACTTAAAATTATCCCACATCGAAACAATTAAAATAAGTTACGGTAATGACTATATTATAAATAAGACTAATTATTTGTTCTTAGATTCTTAGATATCAATCAAAATCTTTTGAGTCTTAAAGAAACTATTAAGACTATAAACTTAATTAAAATTATGCCACATCAAAAAATTATAATAAGGTGAATTTTTATTATTATATAAATAAGACTAATCATTCATCCAAAATATATAATATGGAGTAAGACAACCCATATGTTTATACTAAAAGTGAAATATTTTAAATGCTTAAATACAACCCTATGAGTTAAATACCGACAAAAAAACTTTTGAATCTTAAAAAAACTACAAACTTAAAATCAAGACTACAAACTTAAAATCATCCCACATTGAAAATTGTGATGAAATTCTATACTTCGTATTATAATCAAGACTTAAAAAGAGCTTTAAAGACTATAAGCTTAAGTAATTATCTCACATCGAAAAAAAATTGACGAGCTGATGGAAGACTATAAACTTAAATAAATCATCCCACATCGAAAAGTTATGATAAGTTGATGAATTCTATATTATAAATAAGACAAATAATTCGTTCTTAAATATCAATAAAAAACATTTATGTCTCTTAATAAGACTACAAAGTTAAATAAAATAATCTCACATAAAGTGATGAAACTTTATAGTATAAATAAGTTAATAAGACTAATCATTCGTTCTTAATTAAATATCAATAAAAAATTCTAAGTCTAAAAAAGTCTCTTAATAAGACGACAAACTTAACTAAAATAATCTCACATCGAAAAATTATAATAAGGTGAAACTTAAGTAAAACTATCCTACATCCGAAAAATTATAAAGTTTTATCAAACAAAAATCTTTTGAGTCTTAAAAAGATTCTTAAGACTATACACAAAAGACCAATTATAATTTTTTCCTTCGACATCAACCAACAATATTTTGAGTTTAAAAAAATCTTAATAAGATTACAAAAGTAAAATTATCCCACATTGAAACAATTAAAATAAGGTACGGTGATAATTCTATATTATAAATAAAACTACAAATTTTACTTAAATTATTCCACATCGACAAAATATAATATGGTTATGGTTCTATATTACAAATAAGACTAATTATTTGTTCTTAGATATGATATCAATCAAAATCTTTTGAGTCTTCAAAAAATTCTTAAGACCACAATCAGACGATGAAATTCTGTAGTGATGAAATTCTATATTATAAACAAGACTAATCATTCATCCTTAGATGTCAACAAAAGAACTTTTAGTCTTAAAAAAAGCTATTAATAAGACTACAAATAAAGTTAAATTAAAATTATCACATATCGAAAAATTATAATGAGGTGATATAGTTCTACGTAATCTTTCGTTCTTAGATATTAACCAACAATCTTTTGAACTAGAAAAAAAGTATAATTAAAGTATATAGTTAATGTATCCTGCATCAAAATTAAGATGATGTGATGAAATTCTATGTATTATAAATAAGAGTAATCATGCATCCGTCTATAAATAAAAGTTCTTAATTAGACCACATCGAAAAATTATAATAAGGTGGATTTTTTTATTATATAAATAAGAGTAATCATTCATCAAAAGTATATACTCTAACAAGATGATCAAATTCGATTATATAAATAAAGAGTAATCGTCTATCATCTAACATAGATAGATAAGGTGATGAAATTCTATACCATAAGTGTAATCTTATGGTTTTAAATATCAACCAACAAATTTTGAGTCTTAAAAAGCTTTTAAAAGGACTAGAAACCTAAAATTATCCCACATCGAAAAAATTAAAAATATGTATTCTTTTGAGTTTTAAAATAAGCTCTTGAGACTATAAACTTAGTTGAAATTAAGTTTGATTACTAATATCATGTGATCATCTTATTTATTGTAATGATATAGATTGATCAAGTTTCTTATTTAACGAATATACATCATCAATGTAATTAAACCAATTAACCCGAAGCCAACTAACCCGTGCAACGCACGGGCTTTAATCTAGTTATATTATAGCAATAACGAAAAATACAATAAATTATATATCAAAAACACCTAGAATTGTGGACGTTGAAGTTACAAACACAAACAATTGAAGTGACAGATAGATAAAGTTAAGGTCCCTCTACAAACACTTAGAATTACAGACGTTGAAGTTTCAAAACAATTGAGTTGGAGTTATAAAAATAATGAATTAAAGTTTCAATACATAAATGAGAAGGTTTACATCATAGTACCAACAAAAATCAAATTCTCAACTACAATGGAGAAGATGAGACACCATGGATGCTGATTTAAAGGAAGAAAATAAACATTGGGTTAAGTGTCTTTTGAGAGAGGAGAATAAATGTTGTATGAGAGAGAAATATTTATTGTTTCTAGCAATTAATGCTAGTTTAGTTAGGTAATGCACTTTACCCTATACTAATCAATCTCAACCCTTCATCATATTCCAATCCAATGCTTAATAATGGAACTTATGGACTTATAGGGTGGGGTGTCCTTATGTGAACCCCTCTATATATATAATATATATATATATATATATATATATATATATATATATATATAGAGAGAGAGAGAGAGAGAGAGAGAGAGAGAGGATCATATAAGTCCCTTACCTTCTTATAAGTCCGTAAGGACTATTGTCAGCCATTGGATCAAAACAATATAGATGACTGAGACGTTGCTTGACATTTAATTTGAAAATAAAAAGAAAATGGGTTACGTTTCCCAAGCTCCTCTTTTTTTTCTCACCCTCAATAATCTCACCATATTCATTACTATGTTCCCACACTCATTACTCACCATATTTACCCTTCACTCACCATATTCAGCCATATTCCACCATATCACCAAATCGATTACTTACACCATCAGTCTTCATCACTTCATTACTCACGATCTTGCTTATTCATCACACCTATTCATCCACCATTCCATCACTCGATCGATTTTATCTCTTTTCGCAGGTAAGGTTTCGTTCTCTAATCAGATTGTGCGTATTTTCTTCTTATATTTAGTATCATTTGGCGATTTGCTGTTTAATTTCACGAGTTTGGGGGGTTTGTACGAAATTAGGTTTTTTTTTTCAAATTTGGGGTTTTGCGTTTAGTCGTGGTTTTCAGGTTTAATTATGAATTTCTTGTTAAATTGAGGTTTTTCTATTTGGGGATTTGATGTTTAAAGTTTAATTGATTTTTTTGTTTAATTTCGGATAGGGTTTTACAAATTGGGGTTTTTTCTTGTTTAATGAGTTTGTGATTAGTTTACTGATTGCGACACAAATTTTACTGATTAAACTCAAATTTTACTGATTGTGACTAATGGTTTTTGCTGATTAAATTTCCGGGTTTGTTTGTTTGTTTGAATTAGGGATATGATTTGGGATGAATTTAATTTTTGGGTTCATTGTTTTAATGATCTTGGTTTGTTTGTTTGTTTGAATTTTTGTTTGTTTCTGGGTTTATTCTTCATTATGTTTTTGATTTTTATTGTCCGTTTACTCATTTTTCTTTTTTTTTGTCATTGAAATTGTTTCCGTCTTCATTTTTTAATTAAATGTTTTTCCATTAATATAGTATATATAGTTCAATTAATATAGTATATGTTTTTTCAATTAATAATTGCAGATTTTTGATGACGAGGAAGAATTAAAAATGGAGATGAAGACCGGACGAGCTTTGTAAATGAGTTGTTTTATATATATATATATATATGCATATATATATATATATATATATATATATGTAAACTAAAGTTACATGTAACCTGAAGTTACAAAATATGTAAACTAAAGTTACAAAATATGTGAACTAAAGTTAAAAATATTTATATACATACATATATATATATATATATATAGAGTAAGGCTCTTATGAGTCCTTCTCTATATATGAGTCCATGAGTCCTCATCTCATCCATTGGATGAGATGAGGATGGATGGACAAGATGCGTTGCATTAAAAAAAAAAGAAAAAAAAGGAAGATTTACGTTCCTAAAATAACTCACAAGAATTTAGGAAACAATAACTTCCTATCATTCACGTTCATTATCACAATTTTCATTCCACGTTCATTCACACCTAAAAAAAAAACTCTGATTCATTCACGCTCATTCATCGATTTTGAACTCGAAATTCTGCTACAATGGATTCAATGACCGCATCATCGTCTTCAACGGTTGATATGCAACTAATCGAGTATAACAATGGTGAGTTTCAGTGTTTCATTCACGTTTTTATTCGTTTTTTCTTCATGGATTTCAATAGTCATATGGCTTTCAATTTGCGTTTTCATATCAATGTTTTATCGCGTCGAATTGCGTTTTTTTTACGTCGATCTTCATGTTTATAGTGCTTTCATTGTCATTCCGTATCACAGTCCGTATCAATTTGCGTTGTTTTGATATCATTGCGTTTTGATATCACAGTTTCGTATCAATGGTATTTTGATATCTCGATCTCTATAGATTACAGGTCTTTATGCTTTTTATTAAGATTTCCCCTGATATCCATTGATTCTATTTTTTTGATTTCAGTTAACGCAGATTCGTCGTTGAAGTAACATGCCTTCTGAGTTAAAGTAACACTTCATTGCAATTACAGTAACACAAATGAACGTTCAGGAAAAGGGTTTTTTCATATGCTAGAGTAACGTATTGTACACGTTAGGGTAACACCACTTATGAATTACAGTAACACATTATTTGCATTGATGTAACGTTGTTTGATGATATGCAGAAACGTCATTGAAGTAACATACCTTCTGAGTTACAGTAACACTTAATTGCAATTACAGTAACACACTGAACGTTTAGAAAAAAGGGTTTGATGATGATGATGTTAAAGTAACATAGTGTAATAGTTAGAGTAACACAACTTATGAATTGATATAACCGTCAATTTTAATGTTAATATTGCTTTCATTGTTATTTCATTCATCATAGTTTCCTATCAATGGTTAGTTGCTCTATCGATCTTTATAGATTCCAGGGTTTTATGTTTCTTATTTAGGTTTTTCATAATATACACTGATACTATTGTTTTGTTTTATATTAACGCAGAAACGTCATTGAAGTAACATACCTCCTGAGTTACAGTAACGTATGCTTTACTGATATTATTGTTTTGTTTTTTGTTGAAGCAGACACGGCACTAAAGCTTCATTGATACAGACTTCTATGGGCAAAAGACAAGGCAAGCTTGTGCGGATTAATTTTCATGTTGAAAAGCTTGTGCGAATTAATTCGGGAGTTCAGGTTGCAGAGACAGTCCGTTTCGGGGGGGGGGGGGGGGGGGAGGGGGTTTGGCAAAACACAGGAACTGGATTTTGTACACATTTTTTTACACATAGCGCTGTGCTACGTTGCAATTAACTATATATATTTATTTAATACATGTGTATTTGGTTAGAGTAACATCTCATGTCTATTGGAGTAACACCATTCGTTAGTTACAGTAACAGACATAATGCATGAAGGTAACTGAGGACAGCAACGTTGTTTAAACAATTCATTACCAAAGTAACTGAGGATAACTTGGATTAGAACCATTCATTACCAAAGTAACAACATTCACTTTTTAAAGAACCATATATAATGCGTCATTGATAATAACATTGTTTAACTATGAGACAAAGAATAACATCATTAATGACTTAAAGTAACATCATTTGTTCATTAAAGTAACAGTTATAATGCGTCAATGTAACACAATGATTATGAGACCACATTTGTATATTGGGTAAACTTCATTCATTCCCATAGTAACACCGGTCGTTAATTAGAGTGACAGGAACAATTAGTCAGGGTAACAGAGTTTAACAGCGTTGTTCCATTGGTGATAATCAAAATACTAATGTACATAACAAGTTTCGTAAACGATACAAAGCATTATTCGTAATTAGAAAAAGATGACATAATTCGTTAGACACGTTATTTTTTTCGACCCTTTGTTGGCTTGCTCTTGGGACCATCGATGATCTTTTGCCTAGTGTCCACATACTTATCTACGTTATCCAACAACCGCGATCGCACCTTGATTTGTCTCCTCCTTTTGCCATCTGAAAAGTACAATAATTATGTACAACTATTGTTACAGTTTAATCTGGTATATAAAATTAAAGTACAACTGATACGAGTGAAAGAAATACCATATGTAAAGCTGATACGCGTTAAAGTAACACAAAGAAAGTGTTAGAGTAACATAGAGTGCAAATTAGAGTAACACGTCTACACAATTAAATGTACCAGATTACTAGCATTCAAAGTAACGCAAAGATGGGAGTAAAAGTAACATGTCTTGTACATTACAGTAACACATGGTCGTCTTTAAAATAACATCATACATGTGTAACACTAACTGAACAACCCCTTACAGTAACACCTCAAGTTTATTACAGTAACTCATAAGAGCATTAGAGTAACATTCAATATATGTTAGACTAAGTATGAAGAGTAGAAACATAGTAGAAGCATAATATGAAGTAGGTGAATTCAATTAAACTCTACAGATTCATACCCAGATACCGCAACAATCTTTAGTGAAACCAATTAATTATAGGGCACAAACGCAGCAAAGTAAATCAATCAATAATTAGCGAGAAAATTAATGAAATCAGATACGAATATAAACTAAACCTAGTTCTTTAGTACAACAATCGAGTATTAATTAGCGAGTTACCTTGTATTATGCCGCCTGAAGATTATCTTTGCTGAAGTTAGAGAGTTGCTTCAATGTAGCCTTGCTTGAGTTGAAGACGGGAGGATGCGCGGGTGTGTTTTGAAAAGAAACAAAAGTCGAGCGATTGTGTTTGGGATGATGAAGGTGAAGGGTTTCAGTTAGGATGTGAATGAAAAAATTGAATGTGAGGAAAAAATTGAATGTGAGGAAGTAACGTGTATTGGTTGGAGATAATTAAGGGAGGAGAGAGGATTTGATTTTATTTTTACCAAAATATGTTATTTATTGCCTTAATTACTGGAATCAATCACCACCATTCATCCCACTCTAGATCAATGGTTGTAGATAGGACTCATGGACTCAAAAAAAATAAAAGGACTCACTTGATCCTTCCTCTATATATATATACATATATATGTATACATATATGCATATATATGTATACATATGTATATATATATGCATATATATGTATACATATATGCATATATATATGTATATATATATATATATATATGTATACATATATGCATATATATATATATATATGCATATATACATATATATATATGCATATATATATATATGCATATATATATATATATGCATATATATTGATGCGTGCTATTTATATATGATTATTACGTCTTTTACGCACGCATTTCCATGCATATCGAGTAGCATTGTCTACTATTTTCTCCCGAATTTGATACTTTGTGGTCATGTTGCATCTTATGCAGGTTTGAACCCGTTGATGCATAAGCAAGGCAAAACTCGTGCTTAAAGATGAAATCTGATGCGAAATAAGAAAAGAGAATGATCGTTTCCAAACAGGTCTACTTAAAACGTGAATATCTTGAGTTCTACAACTCCAATTGAGCTGGTTCCAGTTTCATTGGAAAGCTCTTTCTCTTAGCTTTTCAACGGTATATTATACGCCCGATTTGAAGAAGTAACGAAGAAATGGCAAGCGTTTGAAGTTGAGCGCGCAGTGCTGAGAACGGAAACAGGGCACAGATAGTCGACCGACTATCCTAATAGTCGACCGACTATTCAAAAACCTCGACCGACTATTCTCGAGACTGGACGAAGACCGAGACTTTCCTAATTTGATGTTTAGGGTTAATAAGACTTTTGAACTTTTGTTTTAGCTTAGTATTTAAGAAACTATTAGACTAGAATTCTAAAACCTCTTCTTGTATGCTTCTAATTCTCTTTAGACTTTTCTTTAGACTATTCTCTTTAAATTTCTCTCTACCCTAAACTTTTAGATCTAGATTTATGAATTCTTTTCTACTCTTCCATTAAACTCGGTAATCTAATTCTTTCTTTGTTCCTTCTTATTCTCTTTGTTCTTAATTCTTTCTCTCTTAATCTTATTATTTCTTTTATTCTTAATTTCTCTTTAGATCTATTCACTATGCTTAATTTATTTATCATCTTTATTATTGTTGTCGTAAATTTCTCCATGAGTAGCTAATTTTCCTTGCTAGGATTTAGGGGATCCATGAATTGAATATGATTGCTAATTAGTTTATAGATCTGTCTACGATATTGCGTCTGAGTTGTTAATTGTAGCATTTAATTGAGATTAATTGATTAAGTCGACGTAATTGATTAATTGAATTGGTGAACTCGAACCTAAGATCGGAAGCCTGGTAAGAGTTAGACCTGCTACAACACATTGGTTTGCCCTAATAAGATTGGAAGCCGTTAGAAGCATTCTAGGGTGAATAGCGGACCGGAAGGACCTTTTCACTACCCCTTAGACCAATATTTGCGACAGACCTGTGACCTAGACCGTGACCGTAGGAAATTCATGGTGAACCGACGATCCTAGTTTTCTCTCTATATTTATTCATCTTTATTCATCCTATTTATTTTAGTTATTTCTTCTCCTTTAATTTTCATTCCTTCATTACTTTTAGATTAGTTAAAACAAACAAACAAAACCCCCGATTTGGTTACTTAGATAGACTTTAATTGCGAGTAGGATTTATTTGTCTCCCTGTGAAATCGATCCCGGCTTCCCTAGCTATATTTTTAGTTGGACCGTAGTTGGTTATTTTTGATAGGTACACGACTAGCTTATCATATATATATATATATATATATATATGTATGTATGTATATATATGTATGTATATATATATATGTATATAAATATTTGTAACTTTAGTTGACATATTTTGTAACTTCAGGTTACATGTAACTTCAGATCGTATATTGTAACTTCAATTCTAACCAGTTCATATATTTTTGTAATTTCACTTCACATATTTTGTAACTTTAGTCCATATTTTTGTAACTTCAGTTCACATGTTTTGTAACTTGTAGACACCCGCATTTTGACTGCCACGTGTCTATGGTAGTCTCCGAAAAAACACCCGATGATGATTGGACGTCAACATGACTAGTATACTCGGACTCGGACACGAAATTCATAATAGCCGACATGGACTTTTAGCGGAGTAAAAATCCCACAAAACAGACCTCAAATTCAGGCCCAGCGGATCGTTCCGAGTCAAATAAGACTAATTTGGGCCAAAACCGACACCAAAAATATTTCCCGTCTTTTGGCGACCGGGTCAAAACCCGGTCAAAGACGAAACCGTCACAATATCTCAGCCAAGTTCATTTAGGCGCACAAATCAAATTCAAAAAATAAGTCAAAACAAGCAAGATATTCTTGCCTTATTTATCTCAACCTTCGTTGATCCACTCGATCGAGTGGATTGCCCACTCGGTCGAGTGGAGCGTCTTCCGCTGGACCAGACCCATCCAAATAGGCACTCGATCGAGTGCACTAGGGCCACTCGATCGAGTGCACCTTAGGTCGTGGCAAATGCCTATAAATACCGACTCATTCCCATGCATTTGGGGAGACTTTGACACCACCTCTTTGCCCTACATTTTCAGTCACATACCAACCCTACATCCCACCTTACAAACCTTAGAGACCCTAAGTCAAACACATCAAAAAACCGAGTTCTAGTCCCTCGATAAACCGACATATACACATACACACACCTACACACCGTAACTCGCGCGCATTCCTCGATACTCCCAAGCTTTGTCGCTGTTCACGAGTCCGTTTCCGAGGTCCATACTAGCATGTACGTTGAGGGTGTTCCAAACTCTTTTTTTTAATCTCTTTTAAATATCGTTTCTATGCGCATTTTCATATCGTTGTATCGTAGTAACACGTACACATACACTAACTTTTTCATCTTTTCGCATTTCTAATTTTGCATCTTTTTTATTTCGTTACTAACTCTAATAATACCGCGTATATAATATTAATATCAAAAGTCGGTTCTGAAATGTTGAACTACGATAATCACATTCGATCCGTCTAATCCCTTTACGAGCAACGACGGAGGTGGAGCCCTTTCGAGGAGCCCCGCCCCAATGTACTCAAGGGCGTGACGTGATCGTGATTCGTCGTAGTTGAACATATTTAACTCCATTTCCATAATTGGTTCGAAACCCGTTGACACGAATATCGACATCACATAACCCGAAAGGGTTAGTTTCGATGTCGTGACGTAGAGGGATGCATCTCGTTACCAATTCAAAGTTTCATAATTTAACACAAACGTTTTCATAAAAACTCCGGTGACGGTGTTATAATCGTTCATACACGATTATAGTACCGGAGGCCGAGTCAAATACAAATCGTGCGATATTTGTATTTGACTCGGCCGATCATCGATTTCAAGTCATAAAACCGAGCGAGTCACCTCTCGTACAGGGGGCACTCGATCGAGTGCCATAGGCCACTCGATCGAGTAGCACCCCAAAAAGTGGTCAGTAGCCACGCTAATGACACACTCGACCGAGTCAGTCAATGACTCGATCGAGTGGGTCTCATAACCCGCAATACCGAGGGCCTAGACACATATTCCGAGCCCCGTTCTTTATCGACTTTAGACCATCATCCGACCTTCCTATTTTTCAAAACTATACACATCACGACACGTAGAACGACTTTGACCACTTTGACGTGATAAGTCGGGACAAGACTATGGGACGCGAGATTAGGCTAGCAATATGCCGCAGTCTCATGTTCCCGTCCTTCGTTTAATATGCGACATAATGCGTATTTAATCGAGGTTAGTCCGCCTACATATTTCCGCGGTCTAGTTTACATACGGGTTCGTCCCTTTAATTATATCGCATTATTTTTATTTCATTTCTTTACGTAATGTTGTATTGTGAATTCCGGGTTGTATTTCCGCCCGTGTAACTTGTACGTTATTTATTTACTTTCGAGCTTTATTTATTATTGGCTTTTACGCTTTTATAAATGAACTTCGCATGCTAAATTATTTCGACCACATTCAAGATGCATTAAATGACGTAGTTAACGCAAAACTCGCATGTTTAGTTAAAAACGTTGTTTGCATATCATTTCATTATTTTACTAGCGCGCGTACACGAACACGAACGATGTCTTAGTAGAGGCCGCCATGTGCGGGCGGGGTTGGGTGTCCTTAGTGGGCTTCCCAACACGTACCCTCACCCCTTACTCAGAACCTTTGGTTTCCGGATGTCCGAAACCCTTGGCGAACGAGAGTCATTCTTTACACGATTACCGGTGCAGATGGTATCGGTATCGCAATGCAAAGGGACGAGCCCCATGAACTCTGAAATCGGAGTGGGCTTACTTTGTGTATAGCCCATAACGACATAGAGTGGGCTCGTATGGTTCCGAATAACCACAAAATTCGGTGGCGACTCCATTTTGACTTAAATTTCGAACCCGAGAACAATCTTACCACGAGATTCATTCGCCTACCCAAACCCGCGCTTCGCCGCGTCGGGGTGGACCTACGTCATGTCCACAATTTGGCGACTCCGCTGGGGATACCTGATGTACCACATGTCATCGGGGTTCCTAGGGTGAGACTCGAAGAGAAATCGTTCGTCGATTAATGTACGCGCATTAGTTTAATGATTCATGCATAACCCAAATTTTGCCCGGGCCGGTTACTTGTGACCGACGTCCCACTATACCACGGTGCATTCCTACATGGGTGCGCTAAAGACATCGATGGTGGAACTCGTCTCGGTTTTGCGGCATGTCCTAAGACCAACTCGGCTTAGGGAGTCCGTCCATCACATGAGAAAGCCATCGTTGTTGGTATAGACCCTATTTTGACCGACCGAGACTTAGCGTAAAGCATACATGAGCGTCGTTATAATGCTTGTTTGACTACGTGCTACTTGGTTTCCGTGTCATTTTTTAAAAACCGTCATTTCAAATTTGCATCTTTCCAAAAATACCCACCTTTCGAAAAACCCGAAATGCTGTCCATTCCGGGACCCGTCATTCTAAAACGCCCAAATTTGAAAAACCCGAAATGCTGCCCATTTCGGGACTCACCTTTTCAAAATACCCAATTTTCAAAACTCGGAATGCCGCCGAAATTTAGGATCAACGATTTGACTCAAAATATCCTTTTTGGTAGTCGGCATGCTGTCCGTTTTAATTCTCGAATTTCCACCCCCATCACCTTGATTTTCGGAATTTTTCCTTTTCAAAATTCTAATCTCGGTTTTCGAAATTCCGTTTTCAGTTTTCAAAACTTTCGGAAATTCGTTCATTTTGCATTCAAACTTCAACTTTCAACTTTCCTAAAATAAACCTTCCTTATTATAGGACCTACCGTCTATCCGTGTGTCGGGTCTTCGCATAGTACATAGAGGGTTTATAGCGTCGAAACTCCGTCGATCTTATATCACGAGTTTCCCCCCGTTTTCCCAAGTCCGCCTTATCTGTCAAGGCACGACCAACCCGCGTAGGGCATACCCCTACAAAGGAAGGTCCGTCCATACACTCGAGTCAAAAGTCTGGGGAGTAATCTCACGTGGACCTTCCTTCGAACGGGACTAGGCCCACAAAGCCGAAATCCTAAGGAAGTCATACCACCCACGAGTCATCCGTCTAGATGTCTTTCTCAAGTCTTTCCCGCTCAGTCCTTTCTTTTTGGGTCGCTCGGGATGTGCTGTTGCCCTTAATTCCAAGACTGGGTTCGGTTTCTGATTACGCGGTGTTCTTACAGACAGGCCACCGGCAACCAGACACGCCCGCAAGATGGCTACTTTGAACAGTCTGCAAACCTCCTTGGACGCCATGGTCGCGAAGCAAACCGACATCGAAGCCCAACTGACTGAAATGAGGGCTGGCCAAGTGGCCATCGTTGCTCGCCTAGCTACAGTGGAGCAAAGGACTCCTAATGTCGAGACCACTGGGCCTCTAGCCGAACTGGTCAGCGCAGTGCGCCGACTAGAAGAACAAGTCCATTTGACTGGGAGTAACAATATCCACCGGGAGAATAGCCGAGAGTACTCCACGGTGAGTGACAAGCTGCCCGCAAACCTGAACCTCACCGGTTTGCCCATGTTCGAAGGAACTGAGGACCCGTTACTACATGTGCGGGCCTTCAAGGAATTCATGGCCATCAAGGGAGTGGATTCATCCATGTTCAAGAACCTCTTTGCTGCATCTCTCGAGAAACACCCACGGGCCTGGTACTACAGGCTAGACCCGAAGAAGTTCCCTACCTGGGATGATGTGGCCACCGAGTTCGCTCGGAACTATGCTGACAACACCGAGATCCAAACCACAATGCGATCTCTGGAGGTTATGGCCCAAGAACCGAAAGAAGGTTTTACTAAATACCTTCAACGCTGGAGGGCCGAGAGCGTGAAACTGGTCGACAAGCCCAGTGAGAAGACTTTAGTGGAGGCCTTTGTTAGGAACCTCCTCCCATCCTACCGGGTTCACCTCCGATATGCTGTCATACCCAACTTCACCACCCTCACTGAAATGGGTATGAGGATCGAAGATGACTTGAGACTGGAAGGCCTCACCAAGGCCGCTGCTAAGGGTTACCAAGGGGCTTCTTCCTCCACAACCAAGCCTCAAGCTGCAACCCGCAGCATTTTCGACGCGATTAATCTATTAGATGCCCCGTCCAAGAGAAACACCCCACCTCGGGTTTTCACTGATATAGGTACGACCTATACTTATGCCTTACAAAGGCTGTCCTCGAAAGGCCTAATCCAACCGATAGGCCCAACTCCCGAAGTTCCGGTTGAGCGACGCTCCAAGAACTACAATGCTCAAGCCTATTGTCAATACCACCGAGGCAATGGGCATGACACCGAGAAGTGCTGGAAGCTGAAGCACTTGATTCAAGACCTGATTGAAAGCGGTAAAATCCCGCTGCCCGGAGATAAGCCCAGTAACAAGGAGAATCCTTTCAGCTCCCACGCTATCTTTACCGGGGAGGTGATCGATTGCTCTCACCTTATCTCCTCATTTGTCCCGCAGGTGAACGGGATCTGGTTTGACGACGAGGATGATGTCTACCTCGCCAAGGGGGAAACCGTTCCCATCACCCCTGAACAGATTCGAGAGACCAAAACTCGAGTCTTAGCCAGCAACAACCTTGGTCGTCCCTACTTAGCCACAAGCACTAGGGACACCCCTATCCCGGCAACCATCACCGATCCACTCGGGATGGAAGTCGCCCCTGAAGAGCCAACCGCTGAAACGGCCATTACGAAGCAACTGAAGAGAACCCGAGTTGACCTCACTATATGGCAACTCCTAGTCAGCTCACAAGAACATCGAGAAGCACTTACAAAGGCTCTCGATCAAGTCAAGATTGACTCTTTGGCTACTCCTGCTGAAATGGTAGCCACGGTCCTACCCCACCTAAAGGGTAAGGCCAAAGAAGGAGGCCCAATGATCACATTTTCAGAGGCCGATTTGCCACCGTTCGGGGCCTCCCACAACCTGGCCCTTTACATCACGGTGATTTGCCGGGGAAAGTACCTCCCCCGATGACCCTAGTCGATGACGGGTCAGCCGTGAATGTCCTTCCTCTGAGGACCGCCAAAGCCCTCGGCATTACCGAGGCTGATTATATCCCGACTGCTCAGACCATCCAAGCTTTTGATGGGAGCCCAAAGTCGGTAGCTGGGGCCATAAAACTGACCATCATCACAGGCCCAATAGAAAAGGAGCTTGAATTCCAGGTGATTGATGTCACCTCATCATTCAACTTGCTCCTAGGAAGGCCGTGGATCCACGCGGTAAAGGCGGTGTCCTCCACCCTCCACCGTAAAATCAAGATGCCTCTACTCGACGACATTATTACTTTAGAAGCAACCCCAATGACCGTGGCTAGCTGTAACGCCACGGGCCGCACGGACCTCTGGGGGTTCGATTTTGTGGGGATGATCGAGGAAGAGTACCTCTTTAGGCCTTACTTCACCACGAGCATTGACACAATGCTCCAAAATCTAGGGTACCTTCCGGGGGCTACCTCTCGACCCGACCTTCCAGCTGGGAAGATCATCGAGGTTCTCAAGGACAAAGACTCTCACCTCGGCCTTGGCTATGCCATCACTCCGGACAACGTTGTCCGAGCAGGAATCGAAAAGGCCTGCAACATCATGAAGGGTATCTACTTGAGCCCTTACAGCCCACGGTTGTCTGACTACTTTGTCACGCCCGTATTCGGGGCTGTCCAGGTTGGGCTATACCAACCCAATGCTACGCACCTCGGGACCCACTTGGCCCGGGATTGCAACTACATCCCGGATGATGTGTTCGCCCTCATCCAGTCTGATGAAGCAGACGATGCCGAGCCCACGCTAGGGCTACTCTTCGGGGAAGACACCATAGCCCCGACCCCAAAAGAAGACCTGGTCAACCTGATTCTTCGCAGCAACAGGTTCGACCCGACCAAGCTGATCTCGGATGTTGGTTCCGAGACGGGTAAAAGGGCCTGGAGGAAGACTGTCAAGTGGACTGACAGTCAGGGGAAGATCTACAAGCTGGTCACCGGAGAGGGAGACATGCCTGAGTTTGAGTCCGAGTCTGAGTCGGAGTCTGAGTCAGAGTCTGAGGTCGAGTCTAGGGAAGTCGGTGCTAGAGTCACTCCTGTAACCCCTCTCCCTTCTATCATTCCTGCTGCTGGCACTTCGGGGTCTGTCCCGAGTGCCTTACCAATTCCGCCACTGACCAATGATCAGATGGCTGCTCTCTTTGAGCTGTTCTCCAAATTTTCAATCAATAATAACAACCGTTCTGCTTACGACTTGTCTCTTTTAAATTCTGCTTTCAAAAATGTTTTATGCTATGACATTGAGAAACCCAACGAACAGGTACCCTTACCTCCACATCTGATCGAGCAACTAGAGCAAAAGGAATCCCGGAATCCGGTAATCGAAGAGACCGAGTCCATAAACGTGGGAACAACCTTAGAGCCTCAGATACTTAAGATAGGGTTATCCTTAGATCCCGAGGAGAAACAACAATTCATAAACCTCCTCCAAGAATTCAAAGATGTCTTCGCATGGTCCTACAAGGACATGCCGGGGATAGATCGGGAAATAGCTGAGCACCACATACCAATCAAAGACGGGTGCAAACCGGTCAAACAAAAGCTTCGTCGGATGAGGCCCGAGTGGTCTCTCAAGGTAAAAGAAGAAGTCGACAAACAATTCAAAGCCGGCTTCATACAAGTGTCTGAGTATCCAGACTGGGTGGCAAACATCGTGCCGGTTCCTAAAAAGGACGGTAGGTGCGGGTATGTGTAGATTTTCGGGATCTTAACAAGGCGAGCCCGAAAGATGATTTTCCGTTACCACACATCGATATACTGGTGGATAACACGGCCGATCATGCCCTTCTATCATTCATGGATGGGTATGCCGGATATAATCAGATCAAGATGGCGGAAGAAGATATGAGTAAGACCACCTTCACCACACCTTGGGGTACTTACTGCTACACCGTCATGCCATTCGGTCTCATTAATGCCGGGGCCACATACCAAAGGACCGCTACCACTTTATTACACGACATGATGCATAAAGAGGTAGAAGTTTATGTGGACGACATGATCGTCAAATCCAAAGAACGGGACGGTCACATCACCGCCCTAAGAAAGTTCTTCACCCGATTGCGCAAATACAACATGAGGCTAAACCCTCAAAAGTGTAGTTTCGGGGTAACGTCAGGCAAATTACTGGGTCATATCGTTAGCCAACGAGGTATCGAGGTCGACCCAGCCAAAATCAAAGCCATTACCGAGATGCAAGCTCCTAAAACCGAAAAAGAAATAAGGGGATTTCTCGGGAAAGTCCAGTACATTAGTCGATTCATTTCCAAACTAACCATGGTATGTGAACCAATTTTCAAGAAACTGAAAATAGGGGAATGAATACTATGGGACGATAAGTGCCAAGCTGCTTTCAACAAAATCAAGGAAATTCTGTCTGCTCCGCCGGTCTTAATGCCACCTCAGCCCGGTTTGCCTTTGTCGTTATACCTAACAACGACCGAGACAGCCATGGGGGCTATGCTGGCTCAGACAGTTAACTCTGAAGAAAGAGCCATCTATTACATCAGCAAGAAGTTTTTAGAGTATGAATGCAAATATACCATGCTCGAAAAGACGTGTTTGGCTTTAGTCTGGGCCACCAAGAAGCTTCGGCACTATATGCTTAGCTACGAGGTCCATGTCCTATCCAAGATGGACCCCATCAAATATCTCTTCGAAAAACCAATCCTCAATGGCCGAATTTCTAGATGAACTCTAATGTTGGCAGAGTTCGACCTAAAATTTGTGCCATTAAAGGCCATTAAGGGGCGAGTGGTAGCTGAATTCCTCGCTGACAGCCCGGTAACCAAAGAAGGACACACCGACACCTGGTCCTTCCCAGACGAAGATATTTTCCATACTGATACTGAAACTTGGGATTTATACTTCGATGGTGCATCTAATTTTCGAGGGTTCGGAGTCGGGATCCTCCTAATTTCACCAAAAGGGGAACATACTCCCGTCTCCATCAAACTGGACTTTGATGTTACTAATAATGCAGCAGAGTACGAAGCATGCATTTACGGGCTACAAGCCGCCGCCAATCTGAGGATCACAAATCTCCGGGTACATGGTGATTCATCCTTGGTCATTAACCAAGCACTTCAAAAATGGAAAACTCGAAATGCTAATCTCGTGGCCTACCAGGCACGAGTACGGGATCTCGAGAAACAATTCCAAAAGGTAGAATACATATATCTGCCCCGGGAAGAAAATCAGTTCGCAGATGCACTCTCAAAATTGGCATCTTTACTGAATATTCCCGACCACGTGACTAGTATGCCGATTTGCGTCGAAAGACGGTCCGAGCCAGCATACATCTGCGACATCGAAGACATTGAGTTAACCGATCCCGACCCGTGGTACCAAGCCGTTTTAACGTACCTAACGACCGGAGAATATCCTCCCGGGACGGAAGGTCGAGCCAAGAAAGCCTTACGGAGGCTAGCCACCCAGTTCATCCGCACCGACGACGGACAACTGTATAAAAAGACGGCACAGGGGGCTCTTCTCCTTTGTGTTGACAAATACAAGGCTGAAAAGGTTATGGCCGAAGTACATGACGGTGAAAACGGCCCACATATGAATGCCCACATGCTGGTCCGGAAAATCATGAGGCTCGGTTATTACTGGAATACCATGGAAGCCGATTGCCGGTCGTATGTCAAACATTGTCATAACTGTCAAATCTTTGGCAATGTGCAACATATGCCGTCATCGCTACTCTATACCATGACGTCACCCTGGCCATTCTCAACGTGGGGTATCGACATAATCGGGAAAATAAATCCCTCGGGTACCGGTGGGCATTGCTTCATTTTGGTAGCTATCGACTACTTCACCAAATGGGTCGAAGCTGAATCATATCGCATTCTCACTGCCAAGCATGTCGCTAAGTTTATCCAAAACAAGATAATATGTCGATATGGGATTCCCGCTGAATTTATCAGCGATCACGGGACTCATTTTCAAGCCGAGACTGCGGCCCTGCTGACCAAATATAAAATCCAAAGGCATACTTCTTCGCCTTACCGTCCCCAAACAAATGGAGCAGTGGAGGCAGCCAACAAAACAATTGTCACCATACTCAAAAAGATGGTTGATAATTACCGGGATTGGCCCGACAAAATACCTTTTGCCCTATGGGGGTACCGGACGTCAATTCGCACCGCAACCGGGGCAACGCCATATTACCTAACCTATGGGATGGAAGCTGTCCAGCCCGTCGAGTTGGAGGTACCGTCCCTCAGAATTCTGCTAGAAAGCCAAGTACCCGAAGCTGACTGGGTACGAGCACGATATGACTCACTGGTCTTACTAGACGAGCGACGGTCTCGTGCCCTCAATAATATCCAAATCTACCAGAAGAGGATCCAACGGGCTTTCAACAAGAGAGTAAGACCCAGACACATCAGGGAGGGCGATCTAGTACTTAAGTCTATTCGGGCTCTACTACCGGTTGACCCAAGGGGAAAATTCAAACCCAATTGGGCTGGGCCATACCTGGTGAAGAAAATCCTATCAGAGGGAGCAGTGATGCTGACGGACCTGGACGGGAACGAGTTTGTCAACCCAACCAACCTGGACCAGCTGAAGCGTTACTACCCTTAGCCATTTCTCAATGTCATTAGCAAATTTTATCAAAATCATTTTTTTACAAAAGCAAGTCAATGAGCTAGAATTACTTATTCTACTGTCATAAACATCTTGAACCAATAGTCTTGGTGTAATTCGAGATTGCAAATTTCCTATGCCTGAACTACGTTTGGTTTGATTCTGCTAATTGCAGATACGTAGGCAACCCCTCAAAAGGGTACAACCAATGCAATCAAGAAAAGACAGGAGCGGTTTGATAATAAATTTCTTTTATTAATTCAAAAAATATATATCCCGATAAACTCGGGAAATTACAAAGTGCAGGAATTCAAAAAATACAAAAAAAGGGCACACAATGAAAATAATAATAATACTTAAATAATAATAAATCTAAGGACTCGGCATTTAGGGCATCTTGCCCTTCCCCTTGTCCTTAGCATCCTTAGTCGTCCACTGGCGACGACGTGGAGGGGAGCGTTCCCGAATTACTACGGGAACCTCTCTAGCTCGGGCCCGAGTGTTTGAGCCCGACTCCCCTGTCATATCAATGGGCCCAAGTCGAGCCCTGACCGGCTCAGGGAGCCGGTCACGTGGACCAAGTCGGTCCCGGACTGCCAACCTCGGCCCAAGTCGTCGTTCCAAGTCGGTCTGCCCCCGAGTACTGCTAGAACCGACTTCTTTAGATCGAGTCTTAGTATGTGACTTATGACCCGATTCTTCCCGGACTTTAGCTCCAGGAGTGTCTTCCCCAGCGAAGATCTCTCTGTTATCCTTCGCCGACTCGCGCTGCACCAATTCGATGGCTTCATCAAGTCTTAAGGCCTTGCGAGCCTCCTCGGACTCTTCAGAAGTCCACTTCTGGTAAGCCCGTGATACCCAAGCGGATTGGCAGGGGCTAGGTATCGTCCATGTGGGACGAGTGAACCATCGTTGCAACCAAGTGTCGCACATAGCGTCCGTCAATTGGAGCGGGACGCTAATAATGGCTTCCTTCTCAGGGATGCGCTGAGATGAACCGAACTGCCTTAGGAGGCGGTCCGGGTAAATATGAACTGTCCAGTCTAGGGACAAGATCGTCAGATATCGGGCTTCCCGTCAGCCGCCGAGTTGGGTCAAGCCGTCGAGCATCCAGCCCCATAATGATTTCCCCCGTGGCTAGCCAAGCAGGGCTATGACCAGTCTCCATCTGGTCAACCACTCCGATCAGCCTGATTTGACCCATGCATGAGTCAAGATCCATCAACCCTTCGAATACGTAACAATGCAGCATGCAAAAGGCAAATGCCCTACGCCTATGAGCAGGGGTAGCCCTTACATCTCGAGGGTTCATGAACTTATCGGCTAGGTCGAATAGGGAGACGTTATCCCCCTGCACCATTCGGTTTGTCTCAGCATGAGACAGACCCAAAAATTCCCTCAACCGCCTCCTTGGATCCGGGTAGAACGGAGGGATAGCTGGATGGGCAGTAAAGCTCCAACCACCAATAGCAGTAATCTCCTCGGGCAAGGGGCACATCTCGCCCCTCGGGAATGCAAACACGTGATGGGTGGTGTCCCAAAACGACAGACAGGCATCCAGAAAGTGCGAATCCACTATTAGACGTTGGAAGGGGAACAGATTGACTATCCCCATTTGAGTTAGCCTAACCTTCTCCTCGTCCCGAAAGTATTGGGACCAGGCGAGAAGCATGGCAGTCAAGTGATCGATGCCCATAATAGGAATTTTTAGCTTTCTTAAAAGTCTACAAGATTTTGAGAAAGGAGAAGGAGAATTTGAGTTGTGATGCAGAAACTGAAGTAGGAATCTCCTATATTCATAATGGAGAAACCTAACAGGAACCTAACTGCTACTGCCTCCTCATCCAGCTGGGCCCCAGGCGCGCGCAGGCCTGATTTCAAACTTGAACCCAGAATAGGAATCAAGCTGTCCCGAGCTTTCCTAATATTTTCTAAAAATTTCTTCGCGTCAAAATTTTTGTCTTTCCAAAATTTTCAATCTTTTTTCTCCCCAGCGAGAGTCAACATTTTACCTACATGTTACATGCAAGTTGTTATGTGTCAGCATACAGGTACACCCCAGACTTCAAGAAGCAAGTCCCCGCAAAACTATTTGATTTCCCCAACGGAGTTAGCTTTTCCCCGGTGTGCTACATCCGAAGTACGATGTGTCGGCATACGGGTACACCTACTTCCCAAAAGAGGCAAGCTTTACTCCCCACGGAGCATCATCATCAGCCCGAGTACGATTCAAGGCTTCAAAAGCAAGCTCGTACAGCTCACACGTTTCCCCAGCGGAACGCCCGAGGCGGCATTTTTCCCGAAATCGTATGAGATGAGCCCACATACAGTCACGCCCAGGACTTATGCTACGAGTCCGACTCCCCGCACAGCTATCATCATCAGGACAGGTATGACCCTTTACTTATGGCTGGCGAGCCCTTCACGCGAGTCTACCGGACTGTAAACGACCCGACCGGAAGTCTACCAGGTCTTAACGGGCTTGGTAGCTACTCTGACTTTCGCCTTGTCCAAGCCTCAGTCAGAGTGGGGGCTCTGTAGACACCCGCATTTTGACTGCCACGTGTCTATGGTAGTCTCCGAAAAAACACCCGATGATGATTGGACGTCAACGTGACTAGTATACTCGGACTCGGACACGAAATTCATAATAGCCGACATGGACTTTTAGCGGAGTAAAAATCCCACAAAACAGACCTCAAATTCAGGCCCAGCGGATCGTTCCGAGTCAAATAAGACTAATTTGGGCCAAAACCGACACCAAAAATATTTCCCGTCTTTTGGCGACCGGGTCAAAACCCGGTCAAAGACGAAACCGTCACAATATCTCAGCCAAGTTCATTTAGGCGCACAAATCAAATTCAAAAAATAAGTCAAAACAAGCAAGATATTCTTGCCTTATTTATCTCAACCTTCGTTGATCCACTCGATCGAGTGGATTGCCCACTCGGTCGAGTGGAGCGTCTTCCGCTGGACCAGACCCATCCAAATAGGCACTCGATCGAGTGCACTAGGGCCACTCGATCGAGTGCACCTTAGGTCGTGGCAAATGCCTATAAATACCGACTCATTCCCATGCATTTGGGGAGACTTTGACACCACCTCTTTGCCCTACATTTTCAGTCACATACCAACCCTACATCCCACCTTACAAACCTTAGAGACCCTAAGTCAAACACATCAAAAAACCGAGTTCTAGTCCCTCGATAAACCGACATATACACATACACACACCTACACACCGTAACTCGCGCGCATTCCTCGATACTCCCAAGCTTTGTCGCTGTTCACGAGTCCGTTTCCGAGGTCCATACTAGCATGTACGTTGAGGGTGTTCCAAACTCTTTTTTTTAATCTCTTTTAAATATCGTTTCTATGCGCATTTTCATATCGTTGTATCGTAGTAACACGTACACATACACTAACTTTTTCATCTTTTCGCATTTCTAATTTTGCATCTTTTTTATTTCGTTACTAACTCTAATAATACCGCGTATATAATATTAATATCAAAAGTCGGTTCTGAAATGTTGAACTACGATAATCACATTCGATCCGTCTAATCCCTTTACGAGCAACGACGGAGGTGGAGCCCTTTCGAGGAGCCCCGCCCCAATGTACTCAAGGGCGTGACGTGATCGTGATTCGTCGTAGTTGAACATATTTAACTCCATTTCCATAATTGGTTCGAAACCCGTTGACACGAATATCGACATCACATAACCCGAAAGGGTTAGTTTCGATGTCGTGACGTAGAGGGATGCATCTCGTTACCAATTCAAAGTTTCATAATTTAACACAAACGTTTTCATAAAAACTCCGGTGACGGTGTTATAATCGTTCATACACGATTATAGTACCGGAGGCCGAGTCAAATACAAATCGTGCGATATTTGTATTTGACTCGGCCGATCATCGATTTCAAGTCATAAAACCGAGCGAGTCACCTCTCGTACAGGGGGCACTCGATCGAGTGCCATAGGCCACTCGATCGAGTAGCACCCCAAAAAGTGGTCAGTAGCCACGCTAATGACACACTCGACCGAGTCAGTCAATGACTCGATCGAGTGGGTCTCATAACCCGCAATACCGAGGGCCTAGACACATATTCCGAGCCCCGTTCTTTATCGACTTTAGACCATCATCCGACCTTCCTATTTTTCAAAACTATACACATCACGACACGTAGAACGACTTTGACCACTTTGACGTGATAAGTCGGGACAAGACTATGGGACGCGAGATTAGGCTAGCAATATGCCGCAGTCTCATGTTCCCGTCCTTCGTTTAATATGCGACATAATGCGTATTTAATCGAGGTTAGTCCGCCTACATATTTCCGCGGTCTAGTTTACATACGGGTTCGTCCCTTTAATTATATCGCATTATTTTTATTTCATTTCTTTACGTAATGTTGTATTGTGAATTCCGGGTTGTATTTCCGCCCGTGTAACTTGTACGTTATTTATTTACTTTCGAGCTTTATTTATTATTGGCTTTTACGCTTTTATAAATGAAATTCGCATGCTAAATTATTTCGACCACATTCAAGATGCATTAAATGACGTAGTTAACGCAAAACTCGCATGTTTAGTTAAAAACGCTGTTTGCATATCATTTCATTATTTTACTAGCGCGCGTACACGAACACGAACGATGTCTTAGTAGAGGCCGCCATGTGCGGGCGGGGTTGGGTGTCCTTAGTGGGCTTCCCAACACGTACCCTCACCCCTTACTCAGAACCTTTGGTTTCCGGATGTCCGAAACCCTTGGCGAACGAGAGTCATTCTTTACACGATTACCGGTGCAGATGGTATCGGTATCGCAATGCAAAGGGACGAGCCCCATGAACTCTGAAATCGGAGTGGGCTTACTTTGTGTATAGCCCATAACGACATAGAGTGGGCTCGTATGGTTCCGAATAACCACAAAATTCGGTGGCGACTCCATTTTGACTTAAATTTCGAACCCGAGAACAATCTTACCACGAGATTCATTCGCCTACCCAAACCCGCGCTTCGCCGCGTCGGGGTGGACCTACGTCATGTCCACAATTTGGCGACTCCGCTGGGGATACCTGATGTACCACATCTCATCGGGGTTCCTAGGGTGAGACTCGAAGAGAAATCGTTCGTCGATTAATGTACGCGCATTAGTTTAATGATTCATGCATAACCCAAATTTTGCCCGGGCCGGTTACTTGTGACCGACGTCCCACTATACCACGGTGCATTCCTACATGGGTGCGCTAAAGACATCGATGGTGGAACTCGTCTCGGTTTTGCGGCATGTCCTAAGACCAACTCGGCTTAGGGAGTCCGTCCATCACACGAGAAAGCCATCGTTGTTGGTATAGACCCTATTTTGACCGACCGAGACTTAGCGTAAAGCATACATGAGCGTCGTTATAATGCTTGTTTGACTACGTGCTACTTGGTTTCCGTGTCATTTTTTTAAAAACCGTCATTTCAAATTTGCATCTTTCCAAAAATACCCACCTTTCGAAAAACCCGAAATGCTGTCCATTCCGGGACCCGTCATTCTAAAACGCCCAAATTTGAAAAACCCGAAATGCTGCCCATTTCGGGACTCACCTTTTCAAAATACCCAATTTTCAAAACTCGGAATGCCGCCGAAATTTAGGATCAACGATTTGACTCAAAATATCCTTTTTGGTAGTCGGCATGCTGTCCGTTTTAATTCTCGAATTTCCACCCCCATCACCTTGATTTTCGGAATTTTTCCTTTTCAAAATTCTAATCTCGGTTTTCGAAATTCCGTTTTCAGTTTTCAAAACTTTCGGAAATTCGTTCATTTTGCATTCAAACTTCAACTTTCAACTTTCCTAAAATAAACCTTCCTTATTATAGGACCTACCGTCTATCCGTGTGTCGGGTCTTCGCATAGTACATAGAGGGTTTATAGCGTCGAAACTCCGTCGATCTTATATCACGAGTTTCCCCCCTTTTCCCAAGTCCGCCTTATCTGTCAAGGCACGACCAACCCGCGTAGGGCATACCCCTACAAAGGAAGGTCCGTCCATACACTCGAGTCAAAAGTCTGGGGAGTAATCTCACGTGGACCTTCCTTCGAACGGGACTAGGCCCACAAAGCCGAAATCCTAAGGAAGTCATACCACCCACGAGTCATCCGTCTAGATGTCTTTCTCAAGTCTTTCCCGCTCAGTCCTTTCTTTTTGGGTCGCTCGGGATGTGCTGTTGCCCTTAATTCCAAGACTGGGTTCGGTTTCTGATTACGCGGTGTTCTTACAGACAGGCCACCGGCAACCAGACACGCCCGCAAGATGGCTACTTTGAACAGTCTGCAAACCTCCTTGGACGCCATGGTCGCGAAGCAAACCGACATCGAAGCCCAACTGACTGAAATGAGGGCTGGCCAAGTGGCCATCGTTGCTCGCCTAGCTACAGTGGAGCAAAGGACTCCTAATGTCGAGACCACTGGGCCTCTAGCCGAACTGGTCAGCGCAGTGCGCCGACTAGAAGAACAAGTCCATTTGACTGGGAGTAACAATATCCACCGGGAGAATAGCCGAGAGTACTCCACGGTGAGTGACAAGCTGCCCGCAAACCTGAACCTCACCGGTTTGCCCATGTTCGAAGGAACTGAGGACCCGTTACTACATGTGCGGGCCTTCAAGGAATTCATGGCCATCAAGGGAGTGGATTCATCCATGTTCAAGAACCTCTTTGCTGCATCTCTCGAGAAACACCCACGGGCCTGGTACTACAGGCTAGACCCGAAGAAGTTCCCTACCTGGGATGATGTGGCCACCGAGTTCGCTCGGAACTATGCTGACAACACCGAGATCCAAACCACAATGCGATCTCTGGAGGTTATGGCCCAAGAACCGAAAGAAGGTTTTACTAAATACCTTCAACGCTGGAGGGCCGAGAGCGTGAAACTGGTCGACAAGCCCAGTGAGAAGACTTTAGTGGAGGCCTTTGTTAGGAACATCCTCCCATCCTACCGGGTTCACCTCCGATATGCTGTCATACCCAACTTCACCACCCTCACTGAAATGGGTATGAGGATCGAAGATGACTTGAGACTGGAAGGCCTCACCAAGGCCGCTGCTAAGGGTTACCAAGGGGCTTCTTCCTCCACAACCAAGCCTCAAGCTGCAACCCGCAGCATTTTCGACGCGGTTAATCTATTAGATGCCCCGTCCAAAAGAAACACCCCACCTCGGGTTTTCACTGATATAGGTACGACCTATACTTATGCCTTACAAAGGCTGTCCTCGAAAGGCCTAATCCAACCGATAGGCCCAACTCCCGAAGTTCCGGTTGAGCGACGCTCCAAGAACTACAATGCTCAAGCCTATTGTCAATACCACCGAGGCAATGGGCATGACACCGAGAAGTGCTGGAAGCTGAAGCACTTGATTCAAGACCTGATTGAAAGCGGTAAAATCCCGCTGCCCGGAGATAAGCCCAGTAACAAGGAGAATCCTTTCAGCTCCCACGCTATCTTTACCGGGGAGGTGATCGATTGCTCTCACCTTATCTCCTCATTTGTCCCGCAGGTGAACGGGATCTGGTTTGACGACGAGGATGATGTCTACCTCGCCAAGGGGGAAACCGTTCCCATCACCCCTGAACAGATTCGAGAGACCAAAACTCGAGTCTTAGCCAGCAACAACCTTGGTCGTCCCTACTTAGCCACAAGCACTAGGGACACCCCTATCCCGGCAACCATCACCGATCCACTCGGGATGGAAGTCGCCCCTGAAGAGCCAACCGCTGAAACGGCCATTACGAAGCAACTGAAGAGAACCCGAGTTGACCTCACTATATGGCAACTCCTAGTCAGCTCACAAGAACATCGAGAAGCACTTACAAAGGCTCTCGATCAAGTCAAGATTGACTCTTTGGCTACTCCTGCTGAAATGGTAGCCACGGTCCTACCCCACCTAAAGGGTAAGGCCAAAGAAGGAGGCCCAATGATCACTTTTTCAGAGGCCGATTTGCCACCGTTCGGGGCCTCCCACAACCTGGCCCTTTACATCACGGTGATTTGCCGGGGAAAGTACCTCCCGATGACCCTAGTCGATGACGGGTCAGCCGTGAATGTCCTTCCTCTGAGGACCGCCAAAGCCCTCGGCATTACCGAGGCTGATTATATCCCGACTGCTCAGACCATCCAAGCTTTTGATGGGAGCCCAAAGTCGGTAGCTGGGGCCATAAAATTGACCATCATCACAGGCCCAATAGAAAAGGAGCTTGAATTCCAGGTGATTGATGTCACCTCATCATTCAACTTGCTCCTAGGAAGGCCGTGGATCCACGCGGTAAAGGCGGTGTCCTCCACCCTCCACCGTAAAATCAAGCTGCCTCTACTCGACGGCATTATTACTTTAGAAGCAACCCCAATGACCGTGGCTAGCTGTAACGCCACGGGCCGCACGGACCTCTGGGGGTTCGATTTTGTGGGGATGATCGAGGAAGAGTACCTCTTTAGGCCTTACTTCACCACGAGCATTGACACAATGCTCCAAAATCTAGGGTACCTTCCGGGGGCTACCTCTCGACCCGACCTTCCAGCTGGGAAGATCATCGAGGTTCTCAAGGACGAAGACTCTCACCTCGGCCTTGGCTATGCCATCACTCCGGACAACGTTGTCCGAGCAGGAATCGAAAAGGCCTGCAACATCATGAAGGGTATCTACTTGAGCCCTTACAGCCCACGGTTGTCTGACTACTTTGTCACGCCCGTATTCGGGGCTGTCCAGGTTGGGCTATACCAACCCAATGCTACGCACCTCGGGACCCACTTGGCCCGGGATTGCAACTACATCCCGGATGATGTGTTCGCCCTCATCCAGTCTGATGAAGCAGACAATGCCGAGCCCACGCTAGGGCTACTCTTCGGGGAAGACACCATAGCCCCGACCCCAAAAGAAGACCTGGTCAACCTGATTCTTCGCAGCAACAGGTTCGACCCGACCAAGCTGATCTCGGATGTTGGTTCCGAGACGGGTAAAAGGGCCTGGAGGAAGACTGTCAAGTGGACTGACAGTCAGGGGAAGATCTACAAGCTGGTCACCGGAGAGGGAGACATGCCTGAGTCTGAGTCCGAGTCTGAGTCGGAGTCTGAGTCAGAGTCTGAGGTCGAGTCTAGGGAAGTCGGTGCTAGAGTCACTCCTATAACCCCTCTCCCTTCTATCATTCCTGCTGCTGGCACTTCGGGGTCTGTCCCAAGTGCCCTACCAATTCCGCCACTGACCAATGATCAGATGGCTGCTCTCTTTGAGCTGTTCTCCAAATTTTCAATCAATAATAACAACCGTTCTGCTTACGACTTGTCTCTTTTAAATTTTGCTTTCAAAAATGTTTTATGCTATGACATTGAGAAATCCGACGAACAGGTACCCTTACCTCCACATCTGATCGAGCAACTAGAGCAAAGGGAATCCCGGAATCCGGTAATCGAAGAGACCGAATCCATAAACGTGGGAACAACCTTAGAGCCTCAGATACTTAAGATAGGGTTATCCTTAGATCCCAAGGAGAAACAACAATTCATAAACCTCCTCCAAGAATTCAAGGATGTCTTCGCATGGTCCTACAAGGACATGCCGGGGATAGACCGGGAAATAGCTGAGCACCACATACCTATCAAAGACGGGTGCAAACCGGTCAAGCAGAAGCTTCGTCGAATGAGGCCCGAATGGTCTCTTAAGGTGAAAGAAGAAGTCGACAAACAATTCAAAGCCGGCTTCATACAAGTGTCTGAGTATCCAGACTGGGTGGCAAACATCGTGCCGGTTCCTAAAAAGGACGGTAGGTGCGGGTATGTGTAGATTTTCGGGATCTTAACAAGGCGAGCCCGAAAGATGATTTTCCGTTACCACACATCGATATACTGGTGGATAACACGGCCGATCATGCCCTTCTATCATTCATGGATGGGTATGCCGGATATAATCAGATCAAGATGGCGGAAGAAGATATGAGTAAGACCACCTTCACCACACCTTGGGGTACTTACTGCTACACCGTCATGTCATTCGGTCTCATTAATGCCGGGGCCACATACCAAAGGACCGCTACCACTTTATTACACGACATGATGCATAAAGAGGTAGAAGTTTATGTGGACGACATGATCGTCAAATCCAAAGAACGGGACGGTCACATCACCGCCCTAAGAAAGTTCTTCACCCGATTGCGCAAATACAACATGAGGCTAAACCCTCAAAAGTGTAGTTTCGGGGTAACGTCAGGCAAATTACTGGGTCATATCGTTAGCCAACGAGGTATCGAGGTCGACCCAGCCAAAATCAAAGCCATTACCGAGATGCAAGCTCCTAAAACCGAAAAAGAAATAAGGGGATTTCTCGGGAAAGTCCAGTACATTAGTCGATTCATTTCCAAACTAACCATGGTATGTGAACCAATTTTCAAGAAACTGAAAATAGGGGAATGAATACTATGGGACGATAAGTGCCAAGCTGCTTTCAACAAAATCAAGGAAATTCTGTCTGCTCCGCCGGTCTTAATGCCACCTCAGCCCGGTTTGCCTTTGTCGTTATACCTAACAACGACCGAGACAGCCATGGGGGCTATGCTGGCTCAGACAGTTAACTCTGAAGAAAGAGCCATCTATTACATCAGCAAGAAGTTTTTAGAGTATGAATGCAAATATACCATGCTCGAAAAGACGTGTTTGGCTTTAGTCTGGGCCACCAAGAAGCTTCGGCACTATATGCTTAGCTACGAGGTCCATGTCCTATCCAAGATGGACCCCATCAAATATCTCTTCGAAAAACCAATCCTCAATGGCCGAATTTCTAGATGGACTCTAATGTTGGCAGAGTTCGACCTAAAATTTGTGCCATTAAAGGCCATTAAGGGGCGAGTGGTAGCTGAATTCCTCGCTGACAGCCCGGTAACCGAAGAAGGACACACCGACACCTGGTCCTTCCCAGACGAAGATATTTTCCATACTGATACTGAAACTTGGGATTTATACTTCGATGGTGCATCTAATTTTCGAGGGTTCGGAGTCGGGATCCTCCTAATTTCACCAAAAGGGGAACATACTCCCGTCTCCATCAAACTGGACTTTGATGTTACTAATAATGCAGCAGAGTACGAAGCATGCATTTACGGGCTACAAGCCGCCGCCAATCTGAGGATCACAAATCTCCGGGTACATGGTGATTCATCCTTGGTCATTAACCAAGCACTTCAAAAATGGAAAACTCGAAATGCTAATCTCGTGGCCTACCAGGCACGAGTACGGGATCTCGAGAAACAATTCCAAAAGGTAGAATACATATATCTGCCCCGGGAAGAAAATCAGTTCGCAGATGCACTCTCAAAATTGGCATCTTTACTGAATATTCCCGACCACGTGACTAGTATGCCGATTTGCGTCGAAAGACGGTCCGAGCCAGCATACATCTGCGACATCGAAGACATTGAGTTAACCGATCCCGACCCGTGGTACCAAGCCGTTTTAACGTACCTAACGACCGGAGAATATCCTCCCGGGACGGAAGGTCGAGCCAAGAAAGCCTTACGGAGGCTAGCCACCCAGTTCATCCGCACCGACGACGGACAACTGTATAAAAAGACGGCACAGGGGGCTCTTCTCCTTTGTGTTGACAAATACAAGGCTGAAAAGGTTATGGCCGAAGTACATGACGGTGAAAACGGCCCACATATGAATGCCCACATGCTGGTCCGGAAAATCATGAGGCTCGGTTATTACTGGAATACCATGGAAGCCGATTGCCGGTCGTATGTCAAACATTGTCATAACTGTCAAATCTTTGGCAATGTGCAACATATGCCGTCATCGCTACTCTATACCATGACGTCACCCTGGCCATTCTCAACGTGGGGTATCGACATAATCGGGAAAATAAATCCCTCGGGTACCGGTGGGCATTGCTTCATTTTGGTAGCTATCGACTACTTCACCAAATGGGTCGAAGCTGAATCATATCGCATTCTCACTGCCAAGCATGTCGCTAAGTTTATCCAAAACAAGATAATATGTCGATATGGGATTCCCGCTGAATTTATCAGCGATCACGGGACTCATTTTCAAGCCGAGACTGCGGCCCTGCTGACCAAATATAAAATCCAAAGGCATACTTCTTCGCCTTACCGTCCCCAAACAAATGGAGCAGTGGAGGCAGCCAACAAAACAATTGTCACCATACTCAAAAAGATGGTTGATAATTACCGGGATTGGCCCGACAAAATACCTTTTGCCCTATGGGGGTACCGGACGTCAATTCGCACCGCAACCGGGGCAACGCCATATTACCTAACCTATGGGATGGAAGCTGTCCAGCCCGTCGAGTTGGAGGTACCGTCCCTCAGAATTCTGCTAGAAAGCCAAGTACCCGAAGCTGACTGGGTACGAGCACGATATGACTCACTGGTCTTACTAGACGAGCGACGGTCTCGTGCCCTCAATAATATCCAAATCTACCAGAAGAGGATCCAACGGGCTTTCAACAAGAGAGTAAGACCCAGACACATCAGGGAGGGCGATCTAGTACTTAAGTCTATTCGGGCTCTACTACCGGTTGACCCAAGGGGAAAATTCAAACCCAATTGGGCTGGGCCATACCTGGTGAAGAAAATCCTATCAGAGGGAGCAGTGATGCTGACGGACCTAGACGGGAACGAGTTTGTCAACCCAACCAACCTGGACCAGCTGA
The DNA here is from genome assembly GCA_958450325.1 of Agrostemma githago. Classification (NCBI taxonomy): domain Eukaryota; kingdom Viridiplantae; phylum Streptophyta; class Magnoliopsida; order Caryophyllales; family Caryophyllaceae; genus Agrostemma; species Agrostemma githago. The sequence goes on along the minus strand of OY288247.1, from coordinate 69,577,210 downwards.
AGCGTTACTACCCTTAGCCATTTCTCAATGTCATTAGCAAATTTTATCAAAATCATTTTTTTACAAAAGCAAGTCAATGAGCTAGAATTACTTATTCTACTGTCATAAACATCTTGAACCAATAGTCTTGGTGTAATTCGAGATTGCAAATTTCCTATGCCTGAACTACGTTTGGTTTGATTCTGCTAATTGCAGATACGTAGGCAACCCCTCAAAAGGGTACAACCAATGCAATCAAGAAAAGACAGGAGCGGTTTGATAATAAATTTCTTTTATTAATTCAAAAAATATATATCCCGATAAACTCGGGAAATTACAAAGTGCAGGAATTCAAAAAATACAAAAAAAGGGCACACAATGAAAATAATAATAATACTTAAATAATAATAAATCTAAGGACTCGGCATTTAGGGCATCTTGCCCTTCCCCTTGTCCTTAGCATCCTTAGTCGTCCACTGGCGACGACGTGGAGGGGAGCGTTCCCGAATTACTACGGGAACCTCTCTAGCTCGGGCCCGAGTGTTTGAGCCCGACTCCCCTGTCATATCAATGGGCCCAAGTCGAGCCCTGACCGGCTCAGGGAGCCGGTCACGTGGACCAAGTCGGTCCCGGACTGCCAACCTCGGCCCAAGTCGTCGTTCCAAGTCGGTCTGCCCCCGAGTACTGCTAGAACCGACTTCTTTAGATCGAGTCTTAGTATGTGACTTATGACCCGATTCTTCCCGGACTTTAGCTCCAGGAGTGTCTTCCCCAGCGAAGATCTCTCTGTTATCCTTCGCCGACTCGCGCTGCACCAATTCGATGGCTTCATCAAGTCTTAAGGCCTTGCGAGCCTCCTCGGACTCTTCAGAAGTCCACTTCTGGTAAGCCCGTGATACCCAAGCGGATTGGCAGGGGCTAGGTATCGTCCATGTGGGACGAGTGAACCATCGTTGCAACCAAGTGTCGCACATAGCGTCCGTCAATTGGAGCGGGACGCTAATAATGGCTTCCTTCTCAGGGATGCGCTGAGATGAACCGAACTGCCTTAGGAGGCGGTCCGGGTAAATATGAACTGTCCAGTCTAGGGACAAGATCGTCAGATATCGGGCTTGGTCCCTCTTGGCCAATCCAGTTAGCTTCGAAAGAAACCACCAAGCAACGGTCCACCTGATCAAAGGACCCCGTGGAATACCAGTTCTTCATCCCAGTAAGCTCGGTTTATCTGGTGACTCGAGCTTATCTTCCGCCTCCTAGAGCTGATCTGACTACTCCGATAACTGGAAATGCTCGGAGGAGTCTCTATGATTGACAGTCGTTCCGACAACCATATCTGAAAGGCATATACAAACTTCATAAGCAACGGAGCAATTCGCTACAACCCACTCGATCGAGTACAAAATCTGACTCGATCGAGTAAGCTTGTCAAAAACAAGCAGTAGTCGGGATCGAGTGCCACTCGATCGAGTGCAACATCTGACTCGATCGAGTAAGCCTGTAAAAAACAGGCAGTAGCACGACATAAATGTCACTCGATCGAGTGACTTACGAAGATCAGAAAATTCGCGTGAAACGTAAAAAAAAAAAAAAAAATTTCAAGGTACATACTTGAAGAATACGGGTGCTTCCCGTCAGCCGCCGAGTTGGGTCAAGCCGTCGAGCATCCAGCCCCATAATGATTTCCCCCGTGGCTAGCCAAGCAGGGCTATGACCAGTCTCCATCTGGCCAACCACTCCGATCAGCCTGATTTGACCCATGCATGAGTCAAGATCCATCAACCCTTCGAATACGTAACAATGCAGCATGCAAAAGGCAAATGCCCTACGCCTATGAGCAGGGGTAGCCCTTACATCTCGAGGGTTCATGAACTTATCGGCTAGGTCGAATAGGGAGACGTTATCCCCCTGCACCATTCGGTTTGTCTCAGCATGAGACAGACCCAAAAATTCCCTCAACCGCCTCCTTGGATCCGGGTAGAACGGAGGGATAGCTGGCTGGGCAGTAAAGCTCCAACCACCAATAGCAGTAATCTTCTCGGGCAAGGGGCACATCTCGCCCCTCGGGAATGCAAACACGTGATGGGTGGTGTCCCAAAACGACAGACAGGCATCCAGAAAGTGCGAATCCACTATTAGACGTTGGAAGGGGAACAGATTGACTATCCCCATTTGAGTTAGCCTAACCTTCTCCTCGTCCCGAAAGTATTGGGACCAGGCGAGAAGCATGGCAGTCAAGTGATCGATGCCCATAATAGGAATTTTTAGCTTTCTTAAAAGTCTACAAGATTTTGAGAAAGGAGAAGGAGAATTTGAGTTGTGATGCAGAAACTGAAGTAGGAATCTCCTATATTTATAATGGAGAAACCTAACAGGAACCTAACTGCTACTGCCTCCTCATCCAGCTGGGCCCCAGGCGCGCGCAGGCCTGATTTCAAACTTGAACCCAGAATAGGAATCAAGCTGTCCCGAGCTTTCCTAATATTTTCTAAAAATTTCTTCGCGTCAAAATTTTTGTCTTTCCAAAATTTTCAATCTTTTTTCTCCCCAGCGAGAGTCAACATTTTACCTACATGTTACATGCAAGTTGTTATGTGTCAGCATACAGGTACACCCCAGACTTCAAGAGGCAAGTCCCCGCAAAACTATTTGATTTCCCCAACGGAGTTAGCTTTTCCCCGGTGTGCTACATCCGAAGTACGATGTGTCGGCATACGGGTACACCTACTTCCCAAAAGAGGCAAGCTTTACTCCCCACGGAGCATCATCATCAGCCCGAGTACGATTCAAGGCTTCAAAAGCAAGCTCGTACAGCTCACACGTTTCCCCAGCGGAACGCCCGAGGCGGCATTTTTCCCGAAATCGTATGAGATGAGCCCACATACAGTCACGCCCAGGACTTATGCTACGAGTCCGACTCCCCGCACAGCTATCATCATCAGGACAGGTATGACCCTTTACTTATGGCTGGCGAGCCCTTCACGCGAGTCTACCGGACTGTAAACGACCCGACCGGAAGTCTACCAGGTCTTAACGGGCTTGGTAGCTACTCTGACTTTCGCCTTGTCCAAGCCTCAGTCAGAGTGGGGGCTCTGTAGACACCCGCATTTTGACTGCCACGTGTCTATGGTAGTCTCCGAAAAAACACCCGATGATGATTGGACGTCAACGTGACTAGTATACTCGGACTCGGACACGAAATTCATAATAGCCGACATGGACTTTTAGCGGAGTAAAAATCCCACAAAACAGACCTCAAATTCAGGCCCAGCGGATCGTTCCGAGTCAAATAAGACTAATTTGGGCCAAAACCGACACCAAAAATATTTCCCGTCTTTTGGCGACCGGGTCAAAACTCGGTCAAAGACGAAACCGTCACAATATCTCAGCCAAGTTCATTTAGGCGCAAAAATCAAATTCAAAAAATAAGTCAAAACAAGCAAGATATTCTTGCCTTATTTATCTCAACCTTCGTTGATCCACTCGATCGAGTGGATTGCCCACTCGGTCGAGTGGAGCGTCTTCCGCTGGACCACCCATCCAAATAGGCACTCGATCGAGTGCACTAGGGCCACTCGATCGAGTGCACCTTAGGTCGTGGCAAATGCCTATAAATACCGACTCATTCCCATGCATTTGGAGAGACTTTGACACCACCTCTTTGCCTTACATTTTCAGTCACATACCAACCCTACATCCCACCTTACAAACCTTAGAGACCCTAAGTCAAACACATCAAAAAACCGAGTTCTAGTCCCTCGATAAACCGACATATACACATACACACACCTACACACCGTAACTCGCGCGCATTCCTCGATACTCCCAAGCTTTGTCGCTGTTCACGAGTCCGTTTCCGAGGTCCATACTAGCATGTACGTTGAGGGTGTTCCAAACTCTTTTTTTAATCTCTTTTAAATATCGTTTCTATGCGCATTTTCATATCGTTGTATCGTAGTAACACGTACACATACACTAACTTTTTCATCTTTTCGCATTTCTAATTTTGCATCTTTTTTATTTCGTTACTAACTCTAATAATACCGCGTATATAATATTAATATCAAAAGTCGGTTTTGAAATGTTGAACTACGATAATCACATTCGATCCGTCTAATCCCTTTACGAGCAACGACGGAGGTGGAGCCCTTTCGAGGAGCCCCGCCCCAATGTACTCAAGGGCATGACGTGATCGTGATTCGTCGTAGTTGAACATATTTAACTCCATTTCCATAATTGGTTCGAAACCCGTTGACACGAATATCGACATCACATAACCCGAAAGGGTTAGTTTCGATGTCGTGACGTAGAGGGATGCATCTCGTTACCAATTCAAAGTTTCATAATCTAACACAAACGTTTTCATAAAAACTCCGGTGACGGTATTATAATCGTTCATACACGATGATAGTACCGGAGACCGAGTCAAATACAAATCGTGCGATATTTGTATTTGATTCGGCCGATCATCGATTACAAGTCATAAAACTGAGCGAGTCACCTTTCGTACAGGGGGCACTCGATCGAGTGCCATAGGCCACTCGATCGAGTAGCACCCCAAAAAGTGGTCAGTAGCCACGCTAATGACACACTCGACCGAGTCAGTCAATGACTCGATCGAGTGGGTCTCATAACCTGCAATACCGAGGGCTTAGACACATATTCCGAGCCCCGTTCTTTATCGACTTTAGACCATCATCCGACCACCCTATTTTCAAAACTATACACATCACGACACGTAGAACGACTTTGACCACTTTGACGTGATAAGTCGGGACAAGACTATGGGATGTGAGATTAGGCTAGCAATATGCCGCAGTCTCATGTTTCCGTCCTTCGTTTAATATGCAACATAATGCGTATTCAATCGGGGTTAGTCCATCTACATATTTCGCGGTCTAGTTTACATACGGGTCCGTCCCTTTCATTATATCGCGTTATTGTCATTTCGTTTATTATCTACACGTATTGCCGTATTGTGAATTCCGGGTTGTATTTCCGCCCGTGTAACTTGTACGTTATTTATTTATTTTCGAGCTTTGTTTATTTATTGGCTTTTACGCTTTTATAAATGAACTTCGCATGCTAAATTATTTCGACCACATTCAAGATGCATTAAATGACGTAGTTAACGCAAAACTCGCATGTTTAGTTAAAAACGCTGTTTGCATATCATTTCATTATTTTACTAGCGCGCGTATCATGAACACGAACGATGTCTTAGTAGAGGCCGCCATGTGCGGGCGGGGTTGGGTGTCCTTAGTGGGCTTCCCAACACGTACCCTCACCCCTTACTCAGAACCTTTGGTTTCCGGATGTCCGAAACCCTTGGCGCACGAGAGTCATTCTTTACACGATTACCGGTATAGATGGTATCGGTATCGCAATGCAAAGGGACGAGCCCCATAAACTCTGAAATCGGAGTGGGCTTACTTTGTGTATAGCCCATGACGACATAGAGTGGGCTCGTATGGTTCCGAATAACCACAAAATTCGGTGGCGACTCCATTTTGACTTAAATTTCGAACCCGAGAACAATCTCACCACGAGATTCATTCGCCTACCCAAACCCGCGCTTCGCCGCGTCGAGGTGGACCTACGTAATTATCTCACATCGGAAAAAAATTGACGAGCTGATGGAAGACTATAAACTTAAATAAATCATCCCACATCGAAAAGTTATGATAAGTTGATGAATTCTATATTATAAATAAGACAAATAATTCGTTCTTAAATATCAATAAAAAACATTTATGTCTCTTAATAAGACTACAAAGTTAAATAAAATAATCTCACATAAAGTGATGAAACTTTATAGTATAAATAAGTTAATAAGACTAATCATTCGTTCTTAATTAAATATCAATAAAAAATTCTAAGTCTAAAAAAGTCTCTTAATAAGACGACAAACTTAACTAAAATAATCTCACATCGAAAAATTATAATAAGGTGAAACTTAAGTAAAACTATCCTACATCCGAAAAATTATAAAGTTTTATCAAACAAAAATCTTTTGAGTCTTAAAAAGATTCTTAAGACTATACACAAAAGACCAATTATAATTTTTTCCTTAGACATCAACCAACAATATTTTGAGTTTAAAAAAATCTTAATAAGATTACAAAAGTAAAATTATCCCACATTGAAACAATTAAAATAAGGTACGGTGATAATTCTATATTATAAATAAAACTACAAATTTTACTTAAATTATTCCACATCGACAAAATATAATATGGTTATGGTTCTATATTACAAATAAGACTAATTATTTGTTCTTAGATATGATATCAATCAAAATCTTTTGAGTCTTCAAAAAATTCTTAAGACCACAATCAGACGATGAAATTCTGTAGTGATGAAATTCTATATTATAAACAAGACTAATCATTCATCCTTAGATGTCAACAAAAGAACTTTTAGTCTTAAAAAAAGCTATTAATAAGACTACAAATAAAGTTAAATTAAAATTATCACATATCGAAAAATTATAATGAGGTGATATAGTTCTACGTAATCTTTCGTTCTTAGATATTAACCAACAATCTTTTGAACTAGAAAAAAAGTATAATTAAAGTATATAGTTAATGTATCCTGCATCAAAATTAAGATGATGTGATGAAATTCTATGTATTATAAATAAGAGTAATCATGCATCCGTCTATAAATAAAAGTTCTTAATTAGACCACATCGAAAAATTATAATAAGGTGGATTTTTTTATTATATAAATAAGAGTAATCATTCATCAAAAGTATATACTCTAACAAGATGATCAAATTCGATTATATAAATAAAGAGTAATCGTCTATCATCTAACATAGATAGATAAGGTGATGAAATTCTATACCATAAGTGTAATCTTATGGTTTTAAATATCAACCAACAAATTTTGAGTCTTAAAAAGCTTTTAAAAGGACTAGAAACCTAAAATTATCCCACATCGAAAAAATTAAAAATATGTATTCTTTTGAGTTTTAAAATAAGCTCTTGAGACTATAAACTTAGTTGAAATTAAGTTTGATTACTAATATCATGTGATCATCTTATTTATTGTAATGATATAGATTGATCAAGTTTCTTATTTAACGAATATACATCATCAATGTAATTAAACCAATTAACCCGAAGCCAACTAACCCGTGCAACGCACGGGCTTTAATCTAGTTATATTATAGCAATAACGAAAAATACAATAAATTATATATCAAAAACACCTAGAATTGTGGACGTTGAAGTTACAAACACAAACAATTGAAGTGACAGATAGATAAAGTTAAGGTCCCTCTACAAACACTTAGAATTACAGACGTTGAAGTTTCAAAACAATTGAGTTGGAGTTATAAAAATAATGAATTAAAGTTTCAATACATAAATGAGAAGGTTTACATCATAGTACCAACAAAAATCAAATTCTCAACTACAATGGAGAAGATGAGACACCATGGATGCTGATTTAAAGGAAGAAAATAAACATTGGGTTAAGTGTCTTTTGAGAGAGGAGAATAAATGTTGTATGAGAGAGAAATATTTATTGTTTCTAGCAATTAATGCTAGTTTAGTTAGGTAATGCACTTTACCCTATACTAATCAATCTCAACCCTTCATCATATTCCAATCCAATGCTTAATAATGGAACTTATGGACTTATAGGGTGGGGTGTCCTTATGTGAACCCCTCTATATATATAATATATATATATATATATATATATATATAGAGAGAGAGAGAGAGAGATGATCATATAAGTCCCTTACCTTCTTATAAGTCCGTAAGGACTATTGTCAGCCATTGGATCAAAACAATATAGATGACTGAGACGTTGCTTGACATTTAATTTGAAAATAAAAAGAAAATGGGTTACGTTTCCCAAGCTCCTCTTTTTTTTCTCACCCTCAATAATCTCACCATATTCATTACTATGTTCCCACACTCATTACTCACCATATTTACCCTTCACTCACCATATTCAGCCATATTCCACCATATCACCAAATCGATTACTTACACCATCAGTCTTCATCACTTCATTACTCACGGTCTTGCTTATTCATCACACCTATTCATCCACCATTCCATCACTCGATCGATTTTATCTCTTTTCGCAGGTAAGGTTTCGTTCTCTAATCAGATTGTGCGTATTTTCTTCTTATATTTAGTATCATTTGGCGATTTGCTGTTTAATTTCACGAGTTTGGGGGGTTTGTACGAAATTAGGTTTTTTTTTTCAAATTTGGGGTTTTGCGTTTAGTCGTGGTTTTCAGGTTTAATTATGAATTTCTTGTTAAATTGAGGTTTTTCTATTTGGGGATTTGATGTTTAAAGTTTAATTGATTTTTTTGTTTAATTTCGGATAGGGTTTTACAAATTGGGGTTTTTTCTTGTTTAATGAGTTTGTGATTAGTTTACTGATTGCGACACAAATTTTACTGATTAAACTCAAATTTTACTGATTGTGACTAATGGTTTTTGCTGATTAAATTTCCGGGTTTGTTTGTTTGTTTGAATTAGGGATATGATTTGGGATGAATTTAATTTCTGGGTTCATTGTTTTAATGATCTTGGTTTGTTTGTTTGTTTGAATTTTTGTTTGTTTCTGGGTTTATTCTTCATTATGTTTTTGATTTTTATTGTCCGTTTACTCATTTTTCTTTTTTTTTGTCATTGAAATTGTTTCCGTCTTCATTTTTTAATTAAATGTTTTTCCATTAATATAGTATATATAGTTCAATTAATATAGTATATGTTTTTTCAATTAATAATTGCAGATTTTTGATGACGAGGAAGAATTAAAAATGGAGATGAAGACCGGACGAGCTTTGTAAATGAGTTGTTTTATATATATATATATGCATATATATATATATATGTAAACTAAAGTTACATGTAACCTGAAGTTACAAAATATGTAAACTAAAGTTACAAAATATGTGAACTAAAGTTACAAATATTTATATACATATATATATATATATATATATATATATATATATATATATATATGTATATATATATAGAGTAAGGCTCTTATGAGTCCTTCTCTATATATGAGTCCTCATCTCATCCATTGGATGAGATGAGGATGGATGGACAAGATGCGTTGCATTAAAAAAAAAAGAAAAAAAAAAGGAAGATTTACGTTCCTAAAATAACTCACAAGAATTTAGGAAACAATAACTTTCTATCATTCACGTTCATTATCACAATTTTCATTCCACGTTCATTCACACCTAAAAAAAAAACTCTGATTCATTCACGCTCATTCATCGATTTTGAACTCGAAATTCTGCTACAATGGATTCAATGACCGCATCATCGTCTTCAACGGTTGATATGCAACTAATCGAGTATAACAATGGTGAGTTTCAGTGTTTCATTCACGTTTTTATTCGTTTTTTCTTCATGGATTTCAATAGTCATATGGCTTTCAATTTGCGTTTTCATATCAATGTTTTATCGCGTCGAATTGCGTTTTTTTTACGTCGATCTTCATGTTTATAGTGCTTTCATTGTCATTCCGTATCACAGTCCGTATCAATTTGCGTTGTTTTGATATCATTGCGTTTTGATATCACAGTTTCGTATCAATGGTATTTTGATATCTCGATCTCTATAGATTACAGGTCTTTATGCTTTTTATTAAGATTTCCCCTGATATCCATTGATTCTATTTTTTTGATTTCAGTTAACGCAGATTCGTCGTTGAAGTAACATGCCTTCTGAGTTAAAGTAACACTTCATTGCAATTACAGTAACACAAATGAACGTTCAGGAAAAGGGTTTTTTGATATGCTAGAGTAACGTATTGTACACGTTAGGGTAACACCACTTATGAATTACAGTAACACATTATTTGCATTGATGTAACGTTGTTTGATGATATGCAGAAACGTCATTGAAGTAACATACCTTCTGAGTTACAGTAACACTTAATTGCAATTACAGTAACACACTGAACGTTTAGAAAAAAGGGTTTGATGATGATGATGTTAAAGTAACATAGTGTAATAGTTAGAGTAACACAACTTATGAATTGATATAACCGTCAATTTTAATGTTAATATTGCTTTCATTGTTATTTCATTCATCATAGTTTCCTATCAATGGTTAGTTGCTCTATCGATCTTTATAGATTCCAGGGTTTTATGTTTCTTATTTAGGTTTTTCATAATATACACTGATACTATTGTTTTGTTTTATATTAACGCAGAAACGTCATTGAAGTAACATACCTCCTGAGTTACAGTAACGTATGCTTTACTGATATTATTGTTTTGTTTTTTGTTGAAGCAGACACGGCACTAAAGCTTCATTGATACAGACTTCTATGGGCAAAAGACAAGGCAAGCTTGTGCGGATTAATTTTCATGTTGAAAAGCTTGTGCGGATTAATTCGGGAGTTCAGGTTGCAGAGACAGTCCGTTTCGGGGGGGGGGGGGGGGAGGGGGTTTGGCAAAACACAGGAACTGGATTTTGTACACATTTTTTTACACATAGCGCTGTGCTACGTTGCAATTAACTATATATATTTATTTAATACATGTGTATTTGGTTAGAGTAACATCTCATGTCTATTGGAGTAACACCATTCGTTAGTTACAGTAACAGACATAATGCATGAAGGTAACTGAGGACAGCAACGTTGTTTAAACAATTCATTACCAAAGTAACTGAGGATAACTTGGATTAGAACCATTCATTACCAAAGTAACAACATTCACTTTTTAAAGAACCATATATAATGCGTCATTGATAATAACATTGTTTAACTATGAGACAAAGAATAACATCATTAATGACTTAAAGTAACATCATTTGTTCATTAAAGTAACAGTTATAATGCGTCAATGTAACACAATGATTATGAGACCACATTTGTATATTGGGTAAACTTCATTCATTCCCATAGTAACACCGGTCGTTAATTAGAGTGACAGGAACAATTAGTCAGGGTAACAGAGTTTAACAGCGTTGTTCCATTGGTGATAATCAAAATACTAATGTACATAACAAGTTTCGTAAACGATACAAAGCATTATTCGTAATTAGAAAAAGATGACATAATTCGTTAGACACGTTATTTTTTTCGACCCTTTGTTGGCTTGCTCTTGGGACCATCGATGATCTTTTGCCTAGTGTCCACATACTTATCTACGTTATCCAACAACCGCGATCGCACCTTGATTTGTCTCCTCCTTTTGCCATCTGAAAAGTACAATAATTATGTACAACTATTGTTACAGTTTAATCTGGTATATAAAATTAAAGTACAACTGATACGAGTGAAAGAAATACCATATGTAAAGCTGATACGCGTTAAAGTAACACAAAGAAAGTGTTAGAGTAACATAGAGTGCAAATTAGAGTAACACGTCTACACAATTAAATGTACCAGATTACTAGCATTCAAAGTAACGCAAAGATGGGAGTAAAAGTAACATGTCTTGTACATTACAGTAACACATGGTCGTCTTTAAAATAACATCATACATGTGTAACACTAACTGAACAACCCCTTACAGTAACACCTCAAGTTTATTACAGTAACTCATAAGAGCATTAGAGTAACATTCAATATATGTTAGACTAAGTATGAAGAGTAGAAACATAGTAGAAGCATAATATGAAGTAGGTGAATTCAATTAAACTCTACAGATTCATACCCAGATACCGCAACAATCTTTAGTGAAACCAATTAATTATAGGGCACAAACGCAGCAAAGTAAATCAATCAATAATTAGCGAGAAAATTAATGAAATCAGATACGAATATAAACTAAACCTAGTTCTTTAGTACAACAATCGAGTATTAATTAGCGAGTTACCTTGTATTATGCCGCCTGAAGATTATCTTTGCTGAAGTTAGAGAGTTGCTTCAATGTAGCCTTGCTTGAGTTGAAGACGGGAGGATGCGCGGGTGTGTTTTGAAAAGAAACAAAAGTCGAGCGATTGTGTTTGGGATGATGAAGGTGAAGGGTTTCAGTTAGGATGTGAATGAAAAAATTGAATGTGAGGAAAAAATTGAATGTGAGGAAGTAACGTGTATTGGTTGGAGATAATTAAGGGAGGAGAGAGGATTTGATTTTATTTTTACCAAAATATGTTATTTATTGCCTTAATTACTGGAATCAATCACCACCATTCATCCCACTCTAAATCAATGGTTGTAGATAGGACTCATGGACTCAAAAAAAATAAAAGGACTCACTTGATCCTTCCTCTATATATATATATACATATATATGTATACATATATGCATATATATGTATACATATGTATATATATATGCATATATATGTATACATATATGCATATATATATATATATATATATGTATATATATATATATATATGTGTATACATATATGCATATATATATATAGAGGTAGGTTCAAATAAGGTCAACAACTTTTTTAAGTTCCTAAGTTCCAATGTTAAAGTTACACAAAAAGTGTTTAAAGTTACACGAGATGAGTGATAAAGTTGCACTTTATCACTTGAAGTGATAAAAGTGCTGAATGTTATAGTTACATATCAATTTTGAACAAATGCAACTTTATCGTATGTCATCTGTAACTTTAATAGAGACTTAAAAAAATTATTGACCTTATTTGAACCTACCTCTATATATATATATATATATATATATATATATATATATATATATATATATATATATATATATATATATATATATATATATATATATATTGATGCGTGCTATTTATATATGATTATTACGTCTTTTACGCACGCATTTCCATGCATATCGAGTAGCATTGTCTACTATTTTCTCCCGAATTTGATACTTTGTGGTCATGTTGCATCTTATGCAGGTTTGAACCCGTTGATGCATAAGCAAGGCAAAACTCGTGCTTAAAGATGAAATCTGATGCGAAATAAGAAAAGAGAATGATCGTTTCCAAATGGGTCTACTTAAAACGTGAATATCTTGAGTTCTACAACTCCAATTGAGCTGGTTCCAGTTTCATTGGAAAGCTCTTTCTCTTAGCTTTTCAACGGTATATTATACGCCCGATTTGAAGAAGTAACAAAGAAATGGCAAGCGTTTGAAGTTGAGCGCGCAGTGCTGAGAACGGAAACAGGGCACAGATAGTCGACCGACTATCCTAATAGTCGACCGACTATCCTAATAGTCGACCGACTATTCAAAAACCTCGACCGACTATTCTCGAGACTGGACGAAGACCGAGACTTTCCTAATTTGATGTTTAGGGTTAATAAGACTTTTGAACTTTTGTTTTAGCTTAGTATTTAAGAAACTATTAGACTAGAATTCTAAAACCTCTTCTTGTATGCTTCTAATTCTCTTTAGACTTTTCTTTAGACTATTCTCTTTAAATTTCTCTCTACCCTAAACTTTTAGATCTAGATTTATGAATTCTTTTCTACTCTTCCATTAAACTCGGTAATCTAATTCTTTCTTTGTTCCTTCTTATTCTCTTTGTTCTTAATTCTTTCTCTCTTAATCTTATTATTTCTTTTATTTTTAATTTCTCTTTAGATCTATTCACTATGCTTAATTTATTTATCATCTTTATTATTGTTGTCGTAAATTTCTCCATGAGTAGCTAATTTTCCTTGCTAGGATTTAGGGGATCCATGAATTGAATATGATTGCTAATTAGTTTATAGATCTGTCTACGATATTGCGTCTGAGTTGTTAATTGTAGCATTTAATTGAGATTAATTGATTAAGTCGACGTAATTGATTAATTGAATTGGTGAACTCGAACCTAAGATCGGAAGCCTGGTAAGAGTTAGACCTGCTACAACACATTGGTTTGCCCTAATAAGATTGGAAGCTGTTAGAAGCATTCTAGGGTGAATAGCGGACCGGAAGGACCTTTTCACTACCCCTTAGACCAATATTTGCGACAGACCTGTGACCTAGACCGTGACCGTAGGAAATTCATGGTGAACCGACGATCCTAGTTTTCTCTCTATATTTATTCATCTTTATTCATCCTATTTATTTTAGTTATTTCTTCTCCTTTAATTTTCATTCCTTCATTACTTTTAGATTAGTTAAAACAAAGAAACAAAACCCCCGATTTGGTTACTTAGATAGACTTTAATTGCGAGTAGGATTTATTTGTCTCTCTGTGAAATCGATCCCGGCTTCCCTAGCTATATTTTTAGTTGGACCGTAGTTGGTTATTTTTGATAGGTACACGACTAGCTTATCATATATATATATATATGTATATATATATATATATATATATATATATATATATATGTATGTATGTATGTATATATATGTATGTATATATATATATGTATATAAATATTTGTAACTTTAGTTGACATATTTTGTAACTTTAGTTTACATATTTTGTAACTTCAGGTTACATGTAACTTCAGATCGTATATTGTAACTTCAATTCTAACCAGTTCATATATTTTTGTAATTTCACTTCACATATTTTGTAGCTTTAGTCCATATTTTTGTAACTTCAGTTCACATGTTTTGTAACTTCAGATCATATATTGTAACCACAATCCATTTTCTGTAATTTCAATTCCAATCATTTCATATATTTTTGTAACTTCAGTTTATATATCACGTAACTTCAGTTCATGTATTTTGCAACTTCAGATCATATATTGAAACTCCGGTCATGTTTTATAACTTTATTTTGAATCAGTTCATTTATTTTTGTAACTTTAGTTCTTATATTTTGCAACTTTAATTCATCTCAATTAATATTTAACTCAAAACTGTCAAATATGATGAATACAAATTCCGATTGAAACTCCAAACATCAAATACTAAAATTCAAATGAAAACATTCAAATATTTTGATTTATGTTAAATATTTACTGGGTTTGAGAGAGTGTATTAAATTGGAATGGAGAGAGTGTATTAAATTTAATTGGAAAGAGAGTGTATTAAATTTGGTTGGAGAGAGAGTGTATTAAATGGTGAGTGTATTAATTATGATCAAATAAATTTCAGTCCTCCATCCTCAGCTCATCCAAAGGCTCAAAAGAGGACTTACGCACTTATAGGGAGGGATGTTCTTAGAGCAACCATAATGGGTAGTTCTTACCCTTGAGGTTGTCAAACAAACTTTATTTGATAAAGTTTGTCCATTGTGGACAAAAGTTCTTACTATTTTTAAGAAATTGAGTTCTTATTTAAGAACCAAGTTCTTACTTAAAACAATAAAGGTAGACCAATCAAATAATTTTGCTTATTTTAATCTTGTGTGAGAAAAAAACATCCAAGGACTTTATACAAGGTTCTTCCATTGTGGTATAAAGTTCTTATATCTAGGATATAGCATAAAATGAGATGGCATATGGAAGAACTTTATATGAGTTCTTCCATTGTGGTTGCTCTTATGTGAAACACCCCCCTCCCCTCTCTACATATATATATATATATATATATATATATGTGTGTGTGTGTGTGTGTGTGTGTGTGTGTGTGTGTGATATTGAATATTATTCATTAATCAATTTAAGAAAATTATGTATGTTTTGCTTGAGAAAATTGAATATGTACAATATATGTTGGGATTATATTATTAGTGTGATTTTTCGTATCCTTATTAATGTTTTGAAAAGACACGTGTGTACTTGTCTTGTAAATTATTTTGGATACATTTGGAAGGAGAATTTAACTTCACAGTAGAGACGCATCAATGCCCACTTGAGTAAAATAAGCTATATGTGGGGGTTAAACATTTTATTTTTAATGACATGCATAATCTTGATCAAGTATGTATTAGATAATTGGATGAATTATTTGATAAATTACTCTAAGAATAGATTATGGAATAGATCAATTGTCAGGCATAATTATTTGATATCTAAAAGTTGGGATGATTAATGAATGAATAATTTGTATATTTTGTTTGAACGATTATGTTTGTCACTATTTCGTGGTGTGACAACATGTGGGGGAAGTCATTCAACTTATTTGATAAAATTATTCATGCATCAATTTTAGAGTTGATATCTTATAATTTGTGAAGAGTATGTATATCTTTAATTGTGGGGGAAAGTGATGATCGATAGCATGTTTTATACATGAATAATTGAACCAAATGTAAGAGTTTTAATTTGTTGACTAAGTCAATAAATAACGGTTGCGTAAGGTTCATTTATTTATGTTGTGCATTTGGCTTACACCAGACTATATTAGATTATGATGATTGATTTATGTGAGTAAATGAAATATATTTTAATTTGTGGATTTGCAAAAAGAAAATATAAGTGAAACAATCATCGAGATCGTTGTTCTCTAATATAAGAATGATGACGTATACATGGTGCAATATTGAGAATTGCAACATGTTGGATATTTATAAAGATGTTGGATCACCAGGTGAGATGCACAATGATCATGAATAAGTTTTCATCTTTATAATAATTTTATTATAAGTCTATTGAGAAGACTGCTATAATTTCATGTATTATGTATGCGTATTATTTTGCTCTTTTAACCTTACCGGGGTAATGCATGGTGATTGTGAGCTTAATATTTATTGCATAATTGTGGGGGCATCAATTGCTATGCAATGTTTGATGCTAATTTCAGCTTCATATTGCTAAAAATGATGTGTAGTGAATTACACACATGTATTATGCAGATTTGAGAGAGTTGAAATCATCAAATATAATTTGGTGTATTTGAAAAGTTGAGCATATAGCTCTTAATGGTCTTATAGCCCAAATTTAGGTGGTCCTTGTGAGACGGACTTGATGAGATCACTGTAATGATAGAGGTTGAACATATAGCTCTTAATGGTCTTATAGCCCAAATTTGTGTGGTGCTTGTGAGACGGACTTGATGAGATCACCGTAATGATAGAGGTTGAGATATTTCTCTTAATGAATCTATATCCCTATGTTAGGGTGGTCCTGTTGTGAAGGACTTGATGGATTCACCGTAGTATTGAGAAGTTGAGCTTTAGAGCTCTTAATGATTCTATAACTCATAAGTGAGTGGGTTATGTAGAGATATCCTTGATAGAATCACCTAAGTGAGTGTGAAGGGTTGACCTCTTTCTATGAGAGATTAAGTTATCTTTCTAGAGCACTCATCAAAATCCCAAGGTTCATTTGGCCATAAATTTGTTGAATCGTATTGCGGAACTCGTGTGAAACTTAAGGTATGATATGTGTTGTGAGGGTAATTCAACCGAAGTTCAATAAGGAATTCAAATCGAAAGATATTCTCTTGTTGTAAGTAAGTTGTTGACTCATTTCACTAATACGTTAATTCTTTTTTTTCTGGTATCAATGTAAGTATATTGAATACGTTAATTCAAATCGAAAGATATTAACGTCTAAGTGTCAACCTTTTCATATGCTCAAAATTTTTGTTTTTGGTTTGTCATTTGCATTAGTGGAGGGATTGTTAGAGATAATGCAAAGTGGAATTGTTGACCATTCTCCCATTAGTAGCATATTAAACCTAATTTATTAGTATGGTTATGAATGTCATTATATTTAGAATAATGATAATTCATTTTCCATAATAAAGTGACTTTGGATACCTTTTGAGGTTAGTCTCATATGACACTTATTATATAAGACATATGAGGATATACATCAATGTCATCATCCAAATCTCTTTGATAAATTCTGAGTATACCATCGAGTTTTAACTCCTAATGGTTGAGTACACAACCTTTTAGGAGTGTTGTGTGACCTTGGAGGAGGACGCCCATTCCGATTTGTACCGTAGTCGGGGCGATTTCGTTTCTCATTCAGTGACCTTCATACCACGACACAACAACGTATATTCTCTAGTTATATATCGTCCCTATAGTGACCCTATAAACCAACAGAGCCTGCATAAGTTAATTGTTGTACCAATTAATCTGACGGTTTGTTAATTTGATGATATTGTTCTACTAATTTAAGTAGTGGTTTGTCAGGATATTGTGATGTTCTGAAACTCTTCTCCTGTAGCTTAATTTGCTCAATTTGATCTCTTTCATCTTTGTTTCTTTGAAACCCGTGATAAATCACGGGAGTTGTTTGGTAGAGACGTTAACGAAAAAAATGTTATACAGGATTAAAAAAACATTGAATAGGAAAACAAAAATAGTAATGCAGAACGTTTATTATTTCAACATTACTGTATAATATTAGTGTATACATAAACATATGAGTTATGCAATATAGTGAAATGAACCATGAATGTGAAACATTTGAGAACAAATAATCTGAACAGTAACAATATTATCGCTTAATAAGTGACATTAGAAAAAAGCATTTCATATTCTGGTCATAAACAAAATAATTTTGGTCGTAACATGGTTTGTAAGTTTATATTTATACGACATAATAGTCGTAATAACAGTAAGTGTATATAAGATGACAGACATATACGTGAACATAATTTGCATACACATCTTAGATGTGATACATATATTTATACTTTCAAAACTATGTAATTTGTAACTGATAATTATATTGTAATGTTATGTTGTACATGATCGATCATTGTTAAAAACATTGTTGATTAGTCTACAATGAAGTAGTGATTAAATAGAATAGGGAAACGATTATAAGATTGAAAAATATAAGCGTAATACTCGTGTATAATTTTTGATAGCGGTAGCGTAATACTCGTGTTTTTTTTTTGATAAAATTTTTACGATATTGAAACTTCATATAGACGCATAGCAACGTGTACGCATAAGTAGCACCTGATGACTATTTCTTTTTAAAGTTAAAAGGAAAGATGTAATATGTTTCGATTGTCGACATACAAACGTAAATTTATTTGAACTTGATAGGATTCTTAGACGTAACATTACGCACTCAGTTCACCAAAACAAATTTACGGCAGTTGAGTTTACACCTAATGGTAAACTTTTATGAGTATAAATAACGATGTCATAATATCATGATACAATGTTTGGAAATCTTTTATACCGTTCGCCTTCACCTAAAAAAATAAAACAATTTAATGTAATAAAGAATGTAGTGTTAATGGAATAAAGAAATCAAAGTACTATTTAATGTAGTAATATAAATAATTTCTATTTATGAAGACAATTAATTCAGTTTTCTAGTTTTATATGACCGAGAATTGTTTAAATACGAAGAGATCTTAACATCTATTTTCTCAAGAGCTTCCTTTCCAATTGCCGAGGCCCAAGGGTACCATTTAACCTTTTCTTTTCATTTGGTTAAGATCTGAATGGTCTCATTAAGTTGTCAATCGGTTGTAATAGGTATCAGGTCAACACCAACAAAGTCATAAGTATCTTGATCTTCAAAAGACACAAATTATTATACTTCGTACTACATACGAAGTAACATTTAGTTTATTGTAACGTAATATACTTAGTCAGGAAACATTACATTTAAGAAATGTCGTGAAATGTATGATATTAATCGTAGTTAATATTGTTAAAATGTAACGTTATATTTGTTAAATGAAAACGAAAGCTTAATATAACGGGACTTATGAAAACTTTACTAACTCATAAACATCCATCTATCATTTCATGTGGATTTATCCATATTTTAGTTTTATATACTAATAACTTTTATTCTTCAATATATTTGTGGTATATAATTATGATATCTATTTATTCTTCAATAAGTGTATAACCTGATCCACCCAACCCGTTTATTGATAGATATACTGATTAGTTATTGTAATTTTAAAATAAGTCGTTCAATATATTCCTAGATTAAAATTGCGTTGGAAATAGAACAAACTAGAATAGGCCCCATGCAATTGCATGATTTTTTTAAAAAAAAAAATTAATGGTATAATATTAATAACTTAATATGTTAATAATATGTTACTATTTTCTTATTAGCATTAGTATTACTATAAAATGAAGAGATTTATAAAGGGAAAATGACTTATTCTTTTAGTTAATACTTTATATTTGATTATTTACTCTTTTAATTAAATTAAGTCAAATAATATTTAAATAAATATTTGCAATTGGTTATTTATATTTTTTGATTTTTTTGATTTATCATAGAAGCTAATTTGCATAATGAGAATTTTATAAATTAAAAATATGAATTAATTGTTGCTTTATTCTATTAATTATTTGTTTCCATAAATGAGAATGAAAGGTTGGAGGAAAATTTTTTAATATGAGAATGACACATAAGATATTGTTATCCTTTTAGTATAAAGAAGATGTTTTTTTTAAAAATATTATTATATAATAACACTCCCTACTATTCGAGACCTCAAAAGAAAAAATTAAATCGGTGAAGGTTTTGAAATAACCCCCCCAACAGCTTTCATTCACTATCTGCTTTCGTATAAAAAAAAAAACGAACACTGCTATCCTCCCTCCCCTTCGCGAATCAACCCTAACCCCCCGCCCTCCCCCTCGCCGGATGCCACCATTGCCGGCGCTACCTTTGACGGACTTCTTCCCTGCCGCCGTTCCATTGCCGGTGCTCTCCCCTTTCCCTGAAAATCCCCAATTTCAAGCTAGGGTATGATTTTTAATTGATTTTGTTGTTTAATTTTGTTTAGATTTACTTTATTGTTGTTGTATGTTAGATGAATTCAACCTAGGTTAGTTTAATTTAGATTAAATTTGTTTGTTAGATTAGGGTTAAATTAGATTTTAGTTTGAGGTTTATGGTCAAATTAGATGAAAAATTGTTTAAGTTAGATGAAATTGGTTTTAGGTTAGATTTATTGTTAACTAGATTAAAGCCCGTGCGTTGCACGGGTTAATTGGCTTAATTACATTGATGATGTATATTCGTTAAATAAGAAACTTGATCAATCTATATCATTATAATAAATAAAATGATCGCATGATATTAGTAATCAAACTTAATTTCAACTAAGTTTATAGTCTTAAGAACTTATTCTAAAACTCAAAAGAATACATGCGAATAATTTTTTTGATTGATAATATAAGATTCTATCGCCTCATCATAATTTTTCGATATAGGATTACTCAAGGTTTATAGTTTTAAGATATGCTTTAAAGACTCAGAAAAACGCATGATTACTCTTATTTATAAGACATAGAATTTCATCACACCATCGTAATTTCGATGCGGGATAATTATACATTAACTATATACTTTAATTATACATTTTTTAAGTTCAAAAGATTGTTGGTTAATACGGAATATCTAAGAACGAAAGATTACGTAGAATTATATCACCTCATTATAATTTTTCTATACGTGATAATTTTAATTTAACTTTATTTGTAGTTTTATTAATAGCTTTTTTTTAGACTAAAAGTTTTTTTATTGACATCTAAGGATGAATGATTAGTCTTGTTTATAATATAGAATTTCA
The DNA here is from genome assembly GCA_958450325.1 of Agrostemma githago. Lineage (NCBI taxonomy): Eukaryota > Viridiplantae > Streptophyta > Magnoliopsida > Caryophyllales > Caryophyllaceae > Agrostemma > Agrostemma githago. The sequence goes on along the minus strand of OY288247.1, from coordinate 69,555,939 downwards.
TTGTCTTATTATGGTCTTAAGAGTTTTTTGAAGACTCAAAAGATTTTTATTGATATGAACAAATAATTAGTCTTATTTATAATATAGAACCATAATCATATTATAATTTATCGATGTGGGATAATTTAAGTTAAATTTGTAGTCTTATTTATAATATAGAATCATCACCGTACCTTATTTTAATTGTTTCAATGTGGGATAATTTTAATTTTGTAGTCTTATTAAGAATTTTCTAAACTCAAAATATTATTGGTTGATATTTAAAAACAATGATTACTCTTATTTAGTAGAAATTCATAACCTCATCATTATTGTTCAATGTGGGAGAATTATTTAAGTTGGTTGATGCCTAAGGAAAAAATTATAATTAGTCTTTTGTGTATAGTCTTAAAGAACCTTTTTAAGACTCAAAATATTTTTGTTTGATAAAACTTTATAATTTTTCGGATGTGGGATAGTTTTATTTAAGTTTCACCTTATTATAATTTTTCGATGTGAGATTATTTTAGTTAAGTTTGTAGTCTTATTAAGAGATTAAGACATAGAATTTTTTTATTGATATTTAAGAACGAATGATTAGTCGTATTTATACGAAGCTTCATCACCTTATGTGAGATTATTTTTATTTAACGTAGTCTTATTAAGAGACTTAAATGTTTTTTATTGATATTTAAGAACGAATGATTTGTCTTGTTTATAATATAGAATTCATCAACTTATCATAACTTTTCGGTGTGAGATGATTTATTTAAGTTTATAGTCTTCCATCAGCTCGTCAATTTTTTTCCGATGTGAGATAATTTACTTAAGCTTATAGTTTAAGCTCTGTGGACATGACATAGGTCCACCCCGACGCGGCCACGCGCGGATTTGGGGAGGCGAATGAATCTCCATATGAGATGGATCGAATTGAATTTTAAATCGAAGTAGGAGTCGCCACCGAATTTTGTGGTTATTCGGAACCATTCGAACCCACTCTATGTCGTAGTGGGCCATATTTAAAACATGGCCCATTTCCGATGTCAGAGTTTATCGGGTTCGTCCCTTTGCATTACGATACCTATACCGACATTATCGGATACCGTGTATTGAATGACTCTCGTTGCCAATGGATTCGGACATCCGGAAACCATGGTTCTGAGTAAGGGGTGAGGGTACGTGTTGGGAAGTTCATTGAGAACACCCAACCCCGCCCGCACTTAGCGGCCTTTACTAAGATATCGTTCGTTTTACGTACACGCGTTAGTTCGACGGTTGAATGATATGCAGAGATCATTTTCCTAAGACATGTGAGGAAAATAAATAAGCGGGTTGCTAAGTCGTTTAATGCATGTTAAACTAATAACGTCAAAGTTATTTTAGCATGTGAATTTGTTTTAGTCTAATAAAATGAAGAAATAAATAAATTGCTACAAACAGGAGAAAACGAGTTAGTAACGATTGAATAATAATATAGCAAATAAACATACGAGATCGAGAAAATAAATATTAATCGAAATCTGAAAAATATTACTAAAACGCTGTTTTGTATAAAAAAACGAAGTTCGAAAAAATAATAAAAAAACGAAAAAGACTCGTCATGGCAGCCGGCCGCGCGGCTCGCCCGGGACTCCGGCGAGTCGCGTGTCAGTCTGATTTTTGAAGGCGATTTTTGAAGATTCGACTAGATCGCGTACAAATATTGCATAACTTGTATTCGATCTAATATTTTCGATATTCGTTATATTCGATAATTGACTACGAAATCAATATCAAATACTCGGAATGGTTTTGGAAAAGACATAATTTTTAGAAATCGTTTCGTAGAATAATAAAATAAAATGATCGAAAAGGCTAAAAAAAAGGGTCCGGGTCTCAGGCCTGTGCGCGAGTCGCCTGGGCGTGGCGCGACTCGCGTGCGGGTCTGTCCGTTTTTTGTTTTTTTGTCGAAAATCGTTAATTTTATAAATCGCGTACAAATATGGATTAATTTATACCCGCTTCATATTTTCGATATTCGTCGTATTCAATATTCGATTATGGAATCGATATCGAATAGTCGGAATGACTTTAGAAAAGGTTTTGAAAAAAAGTTTGTTTTGAACAAAAAGTTTAAAAAAAGGATTTTGAACGAAAAATGTAACGATATCGTCGAAATCTTAATATAATTCTTTTCGATACAATATTCGATTATATAGAATCGATATCATATTTTAAGAATGTTCGATATATGAAAATAGTTTTTTTTTATAATATTGATATTAGAAAAAATAAAGAAGACCGACGAAAGACCCGTAAAAAAACGAGAAAGGGAAAAGAGAAGAAGAAGAATCAGGTTTGATTTACACCCTCAACCTACATGCTTTGTTTTCTCGGGATAAGGCTCGTCGGAAAGTGGTTTAAACTTAAGAGTGTCGAGATGATGAGGATGAGTTTAGGGTGTCGGTTTGGACGTCGGGTTTGGCGTGTGGTCGGACGGTTTCTCGGGGCTTCGAGGCTTCGGGAAGGTGTCGGGATTTGCTAGATATCGAGGATGTAGGATGTGTAAACCGTGTTATGAGGCTGTTTTTTTGGTGTTAATTGTGTCTCTTTTGTATTGAACGAGAGGTCCTATTTATAGGAATCGAGGTAGTCTTGCTTGTGTGACAAGAAATACCGGTTTGGATAGGAAATACGAGAGTTCGAGAGGAAATCAAAGTCTCGTTTCTTGGTGAAGAAGCCAAGTATTTCGGCTGGAATGGGGAGTATTTCGGCTGAATTGGGACGCCTAAACCGAGTGTTTGAGCTCGGTTTGTGTCTGTTCCGGTTTCTGGATAGAATTCCTACTTGAGATCGAATTCTACCTTTTTCGGAATTGTTTAATGTTTATTGAAGCTGATATTTCGTAGGAGTTTGAGTATGAATCAGCCGTGTGAAGTGTCACGGCTGACTCACGTGTCTCGGGAAAATCTTTGACCGGGTTTTGATTCGGTCGCTAAAAGACGGTTTTACCCCTGGTGTCGGATTCGACCCAAATTAGTGTTATTTGACTCGAAACGATCCACTGGGCTTGGATTTGAGGTTGGTTTTGTAGGATTTGTACTCCGTAATAAGTCTAAACCAAATGTCCATGATTATGAGCCCATATCCGAGTCCATCAAAGCACGTTTACGTCCAATCATCATCGGGTGTTTGGTGGGAACTATTATAGACACCTGACGGTCAAAATGTGGGTGTCTACAAGCTCTTTTTAAGTCTTGATTATAATACGAAGTATAGAATTTCATCACAATTTTCAATGTGAGATGATTTTAAGTTTGTAGTCTTGTATATTAAAAGCTTTTTTAAAATTCAAAAGTTTTTTTGTCGATATTTAACCCATAGGGTTGTATTTAAGCATTTAAAATATTCCACTTTTAGTATAAAGATATGGATTATCTTATTATATATTTTGGATGAATGATTACTCTTATTTATATAATAATAAAAATTCACCTTATTATAATTTTTCGATGTGGGATAATTTTACTTAAATTTATATAAGTTTAGATATAGTCTAATTAAGAACTTTTATTTATAGACAAATGATTACACTTATTTATAATATATAGAATTCCATCAATTCATCTTCATTTTTCGATGCGAGATAATTATACTTTAACTATATAGTCTTAGTCCTAAAACTTTTTTTTGTCTCAAAAGATGGTTGGTTAATATCTAAGAACGAAAGAGTACATAGAATTCTATCACCTCGTTAAGAACTTTTTTTTAGGATGAATGATCAATCTTATTTATAATATACGTAGAATTTAATCACCTCATCATAATTTGGAGAATGACTACTTTTATTTATATAATAAAATTTCATCGTCTTATTGATAATATAGAATTTCATCAACTCACTGTAATTTTGTAAATATGGGATGATTTTAAATTTGCAGTCTTATATATCAAAAGTTTTTTAGTAGATATTTAAAACCGAATGATTACTCATATTTATAATATAGAATTCCATCACCCCCATCATAATTTTTCGATGTGCGATAATTTAAAAGTTTTCTTGGTTGATATTTAAAACGAATGATTATAATATAAAATTTCATCATCTCGATGTAGGATAATTACTTAAGTTTATAGTCTTAGAAACTCTTTTTGAGATTCAAAAGACTTTTGGTAGATATCGAAGAACGAATTATTACTCTTTATTTATAATATAGAATTTCATTATCATATTGTAATTTGTCGATGTGGGATAATTTCAAAACTGTTATGTGTTATAAATTCATCACATAATGTGAAACAAATGATATGAAATTTATACTCCAATGAAAACATTTTTTAACGCGAATCTAATTATTTCATTTTTATAATTTATTTTACGATAATGTTTAAAAAAATGAATTCTAAAGATTTTCACGTCAGAATTGTAAAATATCACATTAATATAATAAATTAAATATATATTGTAATAATCAAAAGATTTTTTAATTGATTTTTTTATTATTTATGATACTTTCCTAATTTGAGGTTTGATTGAACGGACCAATGAGATCGCTCGAAAAAAGTCTAAAAAAAAATGAATTCTAAAGATTTTCACGTCAGAATTGTAAAATATCACATTAATATAATAAATTAAATATATATTGTAATAATCAAAAGATTCTCTAATTGATTTTTTTATTATTTATGATACTTTTCAAATTTGAGATTTGATTGAATGGACCAATGAGATCGCTCGAAAAAAGCCTAAAATATATATATATATATATATATATATATATATATATATATATATATATATATATATATATATATATATATATATATATATATATATATATATATATATATATATATATATATATATATATATATATATATATATATATATATATATATATATATATAGGGTGAGGATCCGGTGAGTCTCTCATCTTAAATGAGTCCGTCCCGCGATCTTAGACCATTGGATCTAAGAGATCCAAGGGCTGTCATTCAACCACGTCCCCAACTAATTTACTCACAAAAGTATGAACCCAAAAATAATCACAAAAAAAACAATATTTAAGGATAAAACTGTAACAGTGTTGAAGTGTTACAGTAACAATATTATTATAACTTGTTGTAAATTACGGTAAACTGTAACAGTGTTGAAGTGTTACGGTAACAATATTATTATAACTTACTGTAAATTGTAACAGTGTTGAAGTGTTACAGTAACAATATTACTATAACCTGTAACTGTGTTACGGTAACAATTTTAATGTAATAGTGTTACGGTAAAAATATTACTGTAACAATGTTAGGGTAACAATGATAAATGAACAGTGCTACTGTTAATCTCATGTTGATGTTACTACTTTGTAGTGTCAATTGATAAATGAATTTGACATTATTACTGTGACAGTGTCACAGTAAGATATTTATAACTCTTTAATTTCATATTACTGTGACATTATTACTGTGACATTATTATTGTAATTCCTTATTACTGTGACAGTGTCACAATAAGATATTTGTGTTACTGTAATAGTGTTCTGTTATTGTAACAGTATTACTCTGACATTATTATTGTAATTCCTTATTACTGTGACGCTGAGATTGAATCTCAGCCATTCATGTGATTTGATCGTGTGGCTGTGATTTGCGGGACGGACTCATTTAAAGAAGACTAACTCACCGGATGCAATTTCTATATATATATATAATATATATATATATATATATATATACTAGATTAAAGCCCGTGCGTTGCACGGGTTAGTTGGCTTCGGGTTAATTGGCTTAATTACATTGATGATGTATATTCGTTAAATAAGAAACTTGATCAATCTATATCATTATAATAAATAAGATGATCACATGATATTAGTAATCAAACTTAATTTCAACTAAGTTTATAGTCTTAAGAGCTTATTCTAAACTCAAAAGATTACATGCGAATAATTTTTTTTGATTGATAATATAAGATTCTATCGCCTCATCATAATTTTTCGATATAGGATAATTACTCAAGGTTTATAGTTTTAAGATATGCTTTAAAGACCCAGAAAAGCGCACGATTACTCTTATTTATAATATAGAATCATCATCTTATTTTAATTTTTTCGATGTGGGATAATTTTAGGTTTCTAGTCCTTTTAAAAGCTTTTTAAGACTGAAAATTTGTTGGTTGATATTTAAAACCATAAGATTACTCACTTATGATATAGAATTTCATCATCCCATCATACTTTTTTGATGTGGTATAATTTAATTACTTAATTAAGTTTATAATTTTAAGAACTATTTTGAAGACTTAAAAGAGTTTATTTTTATATCTATGTTAGATGATAGACGATTACTCTTTATTTATATAATCGAATTTGATCATCTTTTATTATAATTTTTCGATGTGGGATAATTTTAATTAAGTTTATTTAAGTTTAGAAATAATCTAATTAAGAACTTTTATTTATAGATGGATGCATGATTATTCTTATTTATAATAAAGATTACGTAGAATTATATCACCTCATTATAATTTTTCGATATGTGATAATTTTAATTTAACTTTATTTGTAGTCTTATTAATAGCTTTTTTTAAGACTAAAAGTTTTTTGTTGACATCTAAGGATGAATGATTAGTCTTGTTTATAATGTAGAATTTCATCAGCATAGAATTTCATCGTCCCTCAAAAGATTTTAATTGATATGAAAAAATAATTAGTCTTATTTATAATATAGAACCATAACCATATTATAATTTGTCGATGTGGGATAATTTAAGTAAATTATGTAGTCATATTTATAATATAGAATCATCACCGTACCTTATTTTAATTATTTCAATGTGGGATAATTTTAATTTTATAGTCTTATTAAGACTTTTTTAAACTCAAAATATTGTTGGTTGATATTTAAAAACAATGATTACTCTTATTTAGTAGAAATTCATAATTTCATCATAATTTTTCGATGTAAGAGAATTACTTAAATTGGTTGATGTCTAACGAAAAAAATTATAATTAGTCTTTTGTGTATAGTCTTAAGAGTTTTTTTAAGACTCAAAAGATTTTGATTGATGTCTAAGAACAAATAATTAGTCTTATTATAATATAGAAATCAATCACCTTATTATAATATAGAAATTAATATTGTCACATTATGTAGGACTTAAGTTTATAGTCTTAGAAACTCTTTTTGAGATTTAAAAGACTTTTGGTAGATATCGAAGAACGAATTATTACTCTTTATTTATAATATAGAATTTCATTATCATATTGTAATTTGTCGATGTGGGATAATTTTAAAACTGTTATATGTTATAAATTCATCACATAATGTGAAACAAATGATATGAAATTTATACTCTAATAAAAGCATTTTTTAACACGAATTTAATTTATTTCATTTTTATAATTTATTTTACGATAATGTTTAAAAAAAATAAACTCTAAAGGTTTTCACGTCAAAAATTATAATAAATTAAATATATATTGTAATAATCAAAAGATTCTCTAATTGATTTTTTTTATTATTTATGATACTTTCCTAATTTGAGATTTGATTGAACGGACCAATGAGATCACTCGAAAAAAGCCTAAAATATATATATATATTGATTGTTGATTAATTATCGACAAAGGTTTAGTTTTCTAATTATTGAAGTTGGTAAAATGATTTAATTAGATGTTAGGTTAGCTTAATTTGTTGGTTAGGATTAAATTAGATGAAACAATAGTCATTTGAAGCTTAGTCATTTTTTTATAAAAATATATACTAGCTTGAATTACTATTATGAGTTAGTATGAATTACTATTATGAAGCATTAAGTATGAGTTAGTGTTAGTCATTATGAAGCAAATATCTTAGTCTAAGCTTAGTCATTTGAAGCATATATCTTAGTATGAATTACTATTATGAGTTGGTTAGGGTTTAAGTATGAATTAGTTTTATTTAAGTATGAATTATTAAGCTTGTTATGAATTACTATTACGAATGGTTTTTTCTCTTTAGCCTAATAACTGTAGCTTAGTATAGTAATTGTGTTATGGGTCAATAACCCATCCCACCAAGTATGGAAAATTGTGGATGAGAGCAAAGACGTGGTGCATACTCACCCCACCCCTCCAACTCCAACCTCACCAAATTATTGCATTGTTTCCGACTTTCCGTCATGAAACACGTTCACTCTAGCTAGACAAATATCTAGAGGCTTGGCCTGGTCGGGATAACAAAATCTTTGTCTTATATAGGAATACGGTATCCTATGTCTTAATTTTACGTGTATCAATGTATTAATAGAAGGCGAATGAGGAATCCAATACAAAAAAAATAGAGGGTAGAGAAGAGAAGCATAAAGGAAATGGCGTGGAATGTAGTTTTGCAGGGGAGTCGACCAATGGCGTCTATAAATACAAATGCCACCACCCGTATCCCATTACGAGTATTATTTGATCGCTCCTATAGAAACTACCCAAACTTGAATAATCGATTTTTATATCCACATAATACTAATCCTAAGTATCTTACTTCTAATCCTTATACGAAATCAAAGCAGCTAATAGAGTTGTTTGATGTCGAATGTATTTTTATTTTTAATTTGATGTAGAATGTATTTTTGGTTTTGGTGATGATTCATAAAGTGAGATTGAAACCAATAAGTTTTTTTGGTAACATATAGAAACCAATAATTAAGAAGGGTGGAGTCAGGCGAAAATCAAAAATTTTCAGAAATGGAGTGAAAAGGGTGATGAAGAACACAAAAAAACTTTATTTATGGTTGGTTTTGACGGTTTGAGAGGAACAACTTATTTGAAGAAGTGGGAAGTTGAAATATGTGAAGTTGAAAGAGGTTATTGGAGAATAATAAACTGCTGCCAGATTTGAGGGAGGAATTACGCCCCTTTTTTTTAACACTGTCACATAGGATGCCAGCAAGGCACCATATAGGATCGTGACATGGATGATGACGTGGATGAATATGGTGACTTTATTTTCTTTTGCTTTAATATATAAAAGATTAGTCAATGAGGTACAAAAAATCAGAAAATAACGAACGGGTCAAACACTTAGGTCGAGAACATGTCTCCAAAATCATTAAAATGTCAAAACTTTTATGGAATTTTATATTATATTAGAGATAATAGTGATTAAAAAATGAGTAATTTTAATATTTATTAAGTGAAAATAAACCAAATGAGTAGACCATTAAAACCTTTAAAATGAGTAAAATGAGATAATACTTTTGTACCGTCTCATTTAAGAATTAGTGTTTATTAAATTGTTACTTATGTCATATTAGTGAAAAAAAAATTAAATGAATCATTTTACGGGCTCAAGTTGAGCTCGAATGTCTCATCGTCTTTTAATTCAAACGATTTGAATTTATTCCGATATAAAAAAAGAAGGTTTCAGAAAGAGTAAGAAATGAATCGATACAAAAATACAATTAAATAATTTGTGATTATTATAACTGCAAACACAATATTACGGACTTAAATCTTTATAACAATATAAACTATATAAACACTTTTACTTCTTGTCGTCCATAATTTTACTTAGCCAATTAATCCGTACAATATTGTACGGATTTTAATCTAGTATTGCAAATTTCCGGGGAGTTGATACGGTACTTTCTACCATCGTACTAACGCCTCCCTTCTTCACTTTGCACAATTTCTCACTGTAAGGTTCTCTCTCTCTCCACCTCCTTGGCTTCTAATCCCTACTGGTACGTCCTCACTTCATCTCTTTATTCCTTCATTTCATTAGTTATTGATCCGGGATTCCCCCAATTTCCTTCATTATTCTCCTTTTTTCATTTCTTTTCCTTTGTTATTGTGTTTGGAACGGTGTATTAGGTAAATGATTGATACATTTTGTTGCTAATGTTCTTAAGCTTATTAAGCCTTGTTGACGGCCTCCCTTCCTTCATTCTGCGGTCTTCGTCAACGCTGCCATTGTTAACTGTTAAGGTATTTCAACCTTAACTCTAACTGAACTCAATTTCCCTACTATTTTTCTCATGTTATTTCTATTAATTAATAAATGTTGTAGAAGTATATGGTGTGAAATTAGTGGTGAGATCCTAGTTGACGATTGTAGTATATAAATCGGATGAACAGACGGAGTAATTAATCAATGATGGAGGAAACCCAGAAGCTTGTGATTGTATATGCATCTCAGACAGGCAATGCAATTGATGCTGCTGAACGCATTGCACGCCAAGCTCACCGCAGAGCCTGTCATGTCTCTCTTCTCTCCATTGACGACTTTCATCCCGTATGCTCCCTTTTCTACTTCTCTTGTTTTTATGCCTGCCCTTTCCACTTTCGTCTTTCATTTTGTATATGCAGTGTGTTTTTTTATGCTCTTATTGACAATTTGATTCAGGTTAGCTGATTCATGGGACTAAGGCTCTGATGTTCTTGCATTTTCGTTCATTCCTTGATTAATGGGCTATACTTGTGATTCTACTTTATTTTAGTATTCAATGTTTTTGATAACATTCTTGTGTGATTTTGTATAAAGTTTTGGGGTTTTATGGCATTTCCTTTCACTCAAACTTATAAAACTAATTTCAAAAATTGTAAAATTGGATTCTTTTTGTTTGATGTCTTTACCAGAAGAATTAGACATTCAGAAGCGTGTGATGACAGGGTATCATTTTACCGCAACAGACTTTTCACTGTGTTGAATTCTGTCCATTAGTTCATGCATCAACCAAGCTCAGAACTTTGTTCAATTTATCGTCTTAATTTCCCATTTTCTTAACCAGTATCATCATGGAGGCGGTTAGTTGGGAGTAGATTGGTTGGTAATTGTATATTTTAACTAGCTCACTTTACAGCCTTCACATTTTTTTTGTCAGAGTTCGCTACCCAAAGAGAAAACTGTGATCTTCGTTGTTTCCACTACAGGCCAAGGCGACGCACCTGATTCAATGAAGGTTATTTAACCGTACCTGTTATTGAATGAACATAATATTCAACTTGGACATTTATGGTCTTTTTTATCCTCTATTAAATGAATCACTTGATGAACTGTAGGTGTTTTGGAAGTATCTCTTGCAAAGTGGCCTTCCTCGAAAAGGGGGCCCATCATCACCATGGCTGGAAGGACTGTACTACGGAGTTTTTGGATTAGGAGACTCAGGATACCAGAAATACAATGTAATACTTCTAGGGCCCTGTTTATCGTTTGGGAACTACGGTACCTCTTTTTCTCTTTGTAGCTTCCCAGAACTTGGTTTTCTGTGTATTCTGTTGCTATCTATCTATATTTTGTAGTTACATCATACTCCCTCCGGTTTTATAAGTTTGCCCCATAGTCATTTGCACACTAATCAAGGTAGAGTAACTATGAGCAATGATGACACACTATGTATGCATGAGTCATCATTTTTGTTAAGGTAGAGTAATGTTAGTTAAGTTAATTGAATGGCAAAATGTGTAAATATGTAACTTTGTAGGGACAAAGTGGTAAAAAAAGTTAGACCAAAAAGGAAAGTGGAGAAATGAGGCAAACGTAAAAAACCTGCCAAAAATGGAATACGGGGCAAACATATAAAACTGGAGGGAGTATATTGTAGTGATTACTCCCTCCTATTCCAAGTATTCCTCCTACTTTCCTTTTTGAGCTTAGATTGGTTTTCTTCCCACTTTCCTTTTTTGGATATAATTATAATCATTCTTTATTCTTCCTTCAATTCTTTATTCTTTTCCTCCACACCTAAACTCAACACCTTTTCACTTTATACCTCACCTTTTACACTTCATACCCCACTTTCTATTCATCTCTCTTACTTTAACTCCACCATTTATTATTATTTACTCCCTCCTTGGTTTCCCCCCAAAAAAATTGGGGAGGAATACTTGGAATAGGAGGGAGTAGTACATAACACCACTAGTACTTTGATTCTCCATCACATCACAATTCTATCGAGACACAAAATCCACTGCATGCAATTGATGAGAATGCATTACATTTTAAGTGGGTGAGTTATCTTACTTCCAAGTTTTGGCCAATAGATTGAGTTTTGACTTTTGATTTATATACACAAGGTCATGAGCGACATGTGGTGCTCATCTAGGCTTCAGCCCTGTACATTCATAGAAGTTTTCATTACCCTCTCTTGCCTCCCTCATCAGAATAAACCACAAAACTTTTGTGGAGGTTGTAAATTAACTACAGTATACGGAGTACAAATTTTTAAGGTCCAACCATACTTTGACAATAAATCTCATAATCCCCCGTTTTGTTGAGTTGATATGTCCCTGTCATTGCAGTTTGTTGCAAAGAAGCTGGATAAAAGGCTTTCAGATCTTGGTGCAACGCCACTTATTGAACGTGGTCTTGGAGATGATCAGCATCCTTCAGGGTATGATCTTGCTCTAAATTGTATGTCGATTTCTTTCTCAATCTATCTACCTATCTAACTATCTAAGTAAAGATTTAATTGTTCTTTGCTATAAAGACTTGGTACACTGTTGATGGGAAGCCTTTTCTCATTGGTCTTTGATAGGTATGAAGGCTCATTAGATCCTTGGATGTCGTCATTATGGGGTTCCTTGTATCAAATAAATCCAAAACTCTTCCCAAATGGGGAGCACTTTATTGATCCTGAAACGATGGATAAACCTAAAGTTGTTGTAACTTATAATTTCAATGACGAGACAAGCTCATTACTCGAGGCCACATCAGGTATGTCTTTTCTGCTAACTGGAACTCAGTTAAGTCGCTTTAGTATTTCTCTCTCTCTCTCTCTGATTTTCACTTCAACTCTAGTGTATATTCTGAATATTTTCACCTGCTTCTTTTGTTCACTTTGCAACTTTGCAATTTGCATACTCTTGCTCACTTTATCGCGTTCATAGATAATACTCTCTCCAGCTTCTTGAATTAGCCCCATTTTTTTTGTGAGGGGAATGGTGGGTCCATGAGGCTAATTCAAGAAGATGGAGGGAGTATCATACTAACTTGTATCTGACATGTCATTGTTTGTTCTCATCACAGATTTGGAGTCTAGAGCTTCTCTAGTTCAAAGTTCCCGCTTGATGTCTCCTGCAAGGTTTCCTGCAGACAAGAGCAAACCTCACTGTTGGCTAAAAATGGTATTCTAGGGTCTGCATCATTGTCTATCTTTATGTTTTAAATAGTTATGGCTTAGCTGCATTGAGCCTTTCTTTATGTATCCTATATAGGTTTCCGAAGATATGGGTAATTTGTGGACCTTTCTTTCTCACATCTCTTGGATTGATGTCATGACTAGTGTTTGCTCCTATACTATTTCTGCAATTTGGTGACCAATATATTTGTCTTGTTACTGTTGTATTTCTAGTTGGATGCATCGTGATTACATTGTTTTCTTCATGTTGTTAATTGAAGGAGATTGAAACCATTCATACACATACATAAATGCATGCACATGCAGCCTATTCTCCATCAGCAAGTTTTACGTAATTCATTCATGAATGTATATCGTTTTTTTCTTTCAGGTGGATAACTGCTCATTAACAAGGGCAGGCTGTGAGAGAGATGTCCGCCATTTCGATTTTGAATTTCATTCCAGCGTGAGTTGCAGACCTTTATATCTCAGTTATAGAACTAACTATGCAAGACTGCAGGTTATAGCATAAATGAGATTTTTTTATAGATCTACATCTCATTTTATTTCAGGCAGTTGAGTATGAAGTGGGCGATGTGCTCGAGATACTTCCATCTCAAAATCCTGATGCTGTTGATGCGTTTATACATCGTTGTACTTTGGACCCTGAAGCACTGATAACTGTATGTAATCTTATAATCCTAATGATTGCTTTTGTACATGTTTGGCTTTATAAATCTTCAACATTGAGGGTGTAGTGATCAACATTTAAGACCAACTGATATTACCATATCTTTGTATGTGAAGAGATTCTTCTTTTGCTTGATTATTTTCTTGCATGAATTACTTTAATTTGCAGAAAGCTATTGTTTCTATCTTGTTATACGTAGTATTTTAGTCTGCTTATACTTCGAAGTTTTTTGTCTACAACAATAGCTTAGTCAACCCAATGGCTCAAGGCACACACAAATGGTAGGGGGTAAAAGAGAGATTAGATTGTACATAGCATTTCCACTGCTTAGTGGAACCACTTTGCTTCATTCCATCATCAGCTAAAATCAAATATTAAGGGGCTGTTTGGTTGGAGGGTTTTAGGAAAGGGAAACAAGCTAACTAATTCCTTTTGTGTATGTTTGTTTGAGGCAATTAATGAAACCGTTTACTTATTTGGTCTATTAGTAAAGCCTGATATCCATCTAAACTCATTACCCCACCCCCAAAGGGTTTGCCATTTCCTTTCCCTTCCATTACCTCACCCCTCTGTCTTCCTCTACGCATGTCATAATTTCGGTTACACCTCCACCGTCCCATATTTTTATGATCGGAATTTTTCCAGTCTGGGATCAGAATTTTTCCTGTCTAGGATCGGAATTTTTCCGGTCCCATCCCGGACCAAATTTTTAAAATTTCGATTCTGGTTCGAGATTTTTTGGGATTTCGGTTCTGGACCAGTGCATAGTCCTACCTAGACCTGTCAAAATTTGACCCGGTCCATTTTTTTAGGACCATGAACCCGTTTTTGTTGACCTGATACCCGTTTGACCCGAACCCGAAATGACCCATTGATTTAGGGTCAAAATCCGACCGGTCTCGTTCGACACGATGGGTCAACAATTTTTATTTTTACTTTGGTAATACGGAGCGACAAAATGTCAAAACAACAAAAAACTTATTAAAATTTATAAAAACATTAATGTTTATATACTGTATAATATTTGGATTTATAATCAACAAATTAATACTATTTTTTAATATTTTAAGTTACAATATAAAAAAATTTCGATTTAACACGGATTACAACTTTTTTTATTGTTTAATAATAAAATAATTATTAAATTAATTTCAGAATTTTATTTTGATATTTTTTTAAAATATAAATATTATAATTAAAGAGCATAATAATAATAATACAGTTAAATAAATAAAAAGTTAATATTAAAAAATATTTTTTTTACTTATAAAGTGGTAAAAAATTATATGTTCAAAACTACTTCTATCCCGTATTCATTGTGACTCGTATAATTCGATCCTTATGACCCGACTTTACCCGCCCGACCTGTTTGACATGTGTACTCTAACCATGTGGGTTTTCTAATGATTTGAACCTAATCAATGATGTATTTTTTATTTTTTTTGAATTCGAGGTATTTTTTTTTAGTTTCATAATACAACGATTACTTTGAAAAATGTTTGAGAAAAATATAATTTGAAGAAAGTAAGTGAAAAATAAATGTTTTGAAAAATAATACTTCGTACAAAAAATACATGGTGAACAAATATAACAAAAAAACATCTTAAAAATTAAAATTGTAAAAAACAATTTGATTCCTAGTTTGATAACCAAACAACCACATAGGGAATAAGGGGTAATATCATTTCTTTTAGGATTAAAACCAAATAGCAAGTTAAATTGAGGGTAATCCCTTTCTTTTCCCCTTGTTTCCCATTCCTAATTTCATTCCCTTTCCCCTTTGCGAACCAAATGTCCCCTAAATTTGAAGCTTTTGCTTGAAAAAAAATAACACTATATTGACCACAGGTTCAGTCGAGAGATGAGACACATGAGTCTGACATATCTGAGGTACCTGTCAAGCTAAAATCATTTGTGGAATTGGCGATGGATATTGCCTCAGCTTCTCCTCGACGGTATTTCTTTGAGGTACTGTAATGCTCTGAAATGCCTGCCGAAAGCTATCAGTTCTGGATGGAAATCCATCTGACTGCATACATTCAAGATTTTGTTTTAGATTAAGCTGACAGCAACAAATTCCTCAATCAGTCTCTTTCAATAGACCAGGCTTTGTTTCTAAAAAAAAAATAGTCCAGGACTTTGTAGTACGGAGATTATTGAATTTTTTAGTATCATTTTAAATCGTGTATTCTTCTAAATGTATCCGCAGGTGATGAGTCACTTCGCAATTGCTGATCACGAGAAGGAAAGACTACAATATTTTGCCTCGCCCGAAGGGCGCGATGATTTGTACGAGTATAACCAAAAGGAAAGAAGAACCGTCCTTGAGGTGACTTCTCTGTTTTGTATAACCACGCTATTATAGTAATATTCTCCATCTCTTTCATTTATGCGTTTTGATTTCAAATGAACTTTAGGTTTTAGAGGATTTTCCTTCTGTTCAAATGCCATTTGAATGGTTGATCCAACTGGTCCCCCCTTTGAAAACTCGGGCTTTCTCCATTTCCTCCTCTCCGAATGCTCATCCCAATGAAGTTCACTTGACCATCAGTGTGGTGTCATGGATGACTCCTTTTAAGAGGAAGCGGTCTGGTCTCTGCTCAAACTGGCTTTCCGGGCTTGATCCTAAACAAGGTATTTCCCTAATCTCTAGCTCATTACTACAGAAATTCACATCCCATTTACCATAACGAATCCATATGACTTGTGTATGTGAGCATGTCTCTTAAGTCTTAATCCTTTATTAAAACTGTGTTATAAGTAGCTCCTTCCGTGTAAACAGGGGTTTTAGTTCCAGTATGGTTCCAGAAAGGCTTACTTCCCGCCCCATCGTCATCGCTCCCCCTTATTCTAGTGGGCCCGGGGACAGGATGTGCTCCTTTTCGCGGATTTGTGGCAGAGAGAGCCTTTGAGAGTAAAACTGATCTCACTGCTCCGATTCTCTTCTTTTTTGGTTGTCGGAATAAAGAAGACGATTTTTTGTACCGTGATTTTTGGGAGCTTCATTCTGAAAACGGGAAGGTTCTTTCAGAAGACAAAGGTGGTGGGTTTTATGCAGCTTTCTCCAGAGACCAGCCAAACAAAGTGTATGTACAGCATAAGATAAGGGAGTGTAGCAAGAAAATCTGGAGTCTACTATGTGAAGGAGCTTCTATTTATATTGCTGGCTCTTCGTCTAAAATGCCCTTTGATGTAATGTCGGCTTTCGAAGAAATAATTAGCAAGGAAAGCGGCGCTTCAAAGGAAGACGCCGCAAGGTGGCTTAGGGCATTGGAGAAGGCTGGTAGGTACCATGTCGAGGCATGGTCTTAAGATTATGCTATGAGCTACATTACATCCGTGATTTTTTGTATAAAACCACTTTACGATAGCTTTATTTGACAGAAGAATTTGATGTATTATTATCATTACGAGTATTATTTAGATCCGTTGATTTACAAACTGCAGGCCATTGGCTACTGTGGTACAAAATGAAAATTTTAGATGTATGACTTCCACAGTTCCACTGTTTGCTGGCCGGCAGTGGTAGGCGCAGTCACGGTGGCCAAAAAGGAGGTCAGGCTGCTGGCCAGTGCTAGGTCTTTTTTGGTTTTGTAAAAATAGGGAGTTGAGGGAAGAGGAGGTAAAAAGTCGGCCTTTATATACATATATGGGCCGTATGGCTAAATGCTTTACTTTGCTGGTCGTCTACTTATACAAATTGCTAAATCTTCCACTTACGACTTTACGAGAGTTTGAGGTTGCAATTTTTTTTTTGGGAAAAACATTTATAAAGACTATCAAAACCAACACAGACTATCCTCAATTTTTTTAAAAGCCGTTTTCAACTCCAAATATCGATTTAGAATGAATTTCGTGTTCGAAGGAAACCATATTGATGAGCGGGAAAAACAATTTGTCATAGGTGAATAATAAGAGTAAATACAAAAGTCGTTATGAGACAAATGGTCATAAAAACATTAGGACAGTAACTTGTACTTCGTAATTGAAGTTAGTGTGGTGGTTGACAGAGGTGGACGTTACTCGTCAATTCGACGATCTTGTGGTGTCTTCAGTCTCAATGATAGTGTGATGGTTGAACCTCGTGCAGTCGTGCCTATTCTACTGTTCTGTGCAACAGCAAGTATGCAATATGCTATGGGTTATCCACAAAGTTCTCTCCTCTCATCCAGGCTTTTATTAGTTTACTTGTTTATCGTAATGTATTATGTAATCTATCGATCCCTTAACAATAGAGTATACGCTTGTGCGTATGCTCTCGATTGTTATAGGGTCCTTTGTAATATGCTGGCAAAAAAATCAGAGGTGGACGGAGGAGTTGTCCACAACATCCCAAGAGTACACTGTACACCCCCTGAAGATGCATACTCCCTCCGTCCCAATGAATTGTTTGCCTATTCCATATTGGGGCGTCTCAATGAATTGTTTGCCTTTCTATTTTAGGAATGTTTTTATATGCAATTTGACCCTTCTCATGAGTTTTGCTCCACATGTCACTCTCTCATTGAATCCCTTACCCTTAGTGCCAAAAGAAAAGGCAAACAATTCATTGGAACAGAGGGAGTATATCATTCATAATATGAGTAAGAAGAATATTCCCTCTGTACCACTAAAATCTTCCCATTTTAATATTATATCCCAAATGAATAAAAGTGAGAAAATCTTAGTGGTAAAAACATTGCAATTAGCGGGGAAGGTTATGGATTCAAGCCTTCATTCAGTTGGTTTTACGGAGTACTGTAAACGTTTTTTCCACTTTACAATGCTTTCCTTCTTCTCCTTCTCAAGTCGTCAAACTAAAAAACGATTTCTTGTGTGCCGGTATTTTGAAATTTGTTACGAGTATATTATTTACAAAAAAATGAACTCCTAACCTAAAGTTCATGGTGGTCGATAGAGTTCTTTTGTACTCTCTCCGGTTTTCTATTTACGAAATTATTTTTTCTTAACGAGTCTTTACTCTATCCTAACGAAATTAACGTCACGTTTCCAATTTTACCCTCTCCATAATTTAACCTAGCTTGTAATTTTCTCTCTTCTTTGTCTCTTTACCTCCCCAATTTCTTTAATCAACCGGACTATTCCTTAGTTTAATCGCTTTTAGAAGCGGTTTTTTTGTGCTACTAATGTCTTCTCTAGAGATATTTTGTGTTTCTAGGTTCGTGTGGCAAGAACACGGCTTTTGGAGCCCAATTCTACGTCGTAAGGACCTATTCCGAGTCACGAGATATCCTTAGGGCCAAGGATAAGCAAGAAAGAGTCGACCCGTGAAGCTATGCGGCCATGTCACCCATATTCCCAATCGGAAATATAAACTAGCAAGTCGGAAAGCAAAGACGAGAGAAAGCGAGCTACAGCAGAGCACCACGGCCGTGAGGCCCACCCATCACGGCCAGGACGGGACCTCCTCACGGCCGGGACGACTCTGTTTCTTCCCTCGTTTTGACGCTTCGCCTCCCTTATTCATGCAACCCTATAAATACCCTCCTCTTGTAATGTTATAGGCACGAAACCCTAGATCTACTTTAGGATAGATTAGCTTAGATTAGTGTAGATTAGCTTAATCTTTCCTTAATCTCTCCTTAATCTTAGTTTAATCCTTGTTGAATCTTTGTATTATTGAAGACCTATTGGGGGATTTCTCTATTGACAACATTGAATACCATTTCTTTGGGTTGGATTTAATCAAAGATCCTTTCATTTCCTTTTAATTCTCATTTGTTGATATATTTCTCCTCTCCTTAATCTTTCCTTAGTCTAAATCTTGTCTTAATTTGTTTCTATTCTTTGTTTATGTCTAATCCTTATTGTCTTTCATTATGAATGTTTCTCTTATGTTGTGGGTTTCACTTGTTAGTGTTGATAGTTCTTTAATTATGTGTGAGTAGTTCTCCCCTAGGGTTAGTAGGGGGATTGGGTGTGATTAGGGATGATTAGGGTGAGATGAGTGATGCTAGTTCTTGTTTCCTAATGCCTTGCACTCAACATGTTCGATGAAATGCTTGTAAGACTTGAAACGATCACTCCTTGTTTTTCTTGCTTCTTCTCTTGCATGTCTTTGTTTGGTGATAGGTTTGATTCCTCTACTAGGAGCGAGAGCGTGGTGAGGAGACCCCTAGGCCGTTTAAGTAGCGAGAGTCCGAATGTAACCTAGGCTACGAAACCATGCTAGCACCCCCGTTTCCCCTTTGATCTCCTTGACATCCATGAACCCGAACTAGCCCTAGTTTCTTCTTATATTGATTTACCTCGCTTTTCATTATCATTAGTTGCTTGTTTTACCTTTTTAATTCGTGTTATAGACTTTAGTTTAGTCATTAATCAATCTTAATCATCACCCTAGTTTGCCTTGAACCTAGTCTTAGACCATAGCACCCTTTAGTTAGGAACTCCCGTCCCTGAGGATCGACTCGACTTACCCTAGCTACCTAGCTTAGGTTCGTTGATAATTATTTTGATCGGTAGGATAGACGACAAACTCCTACCATCATACTCCGTAGATAATATTGTTGAATGCAAAACTACGTGAAATATACAGGAGGGCAAGGCCAAGGCCAAGGCCCAGGCCCATTTCTATGGTTGTTATGTTATTAGTGGATCATGTACCAATGTTTTCTTTTGCAAATGGGTTATTAGTTGATGAACTTAAAACCCGAGTTAGGAGTCATCAACCAAACGAGTCCTAGGAGTTTTTGTTTAGGATGCATGATCCCAGGTTTGTGGAAATGGTTTAAATCCATCAACACGGTTATCTCATAATCTATATGGAAGGAGGTATATAACTTCTGTCTTTTCGTTAGGATCCCTGAGTGCAGATCGAAGGAGGTAAGCAGTGTCATTATTTTGTGTATATGGTAAAGTATTTTTTCAAAGGGAAACGTAAAAAATTGATTCGATTGTCCATTTATATTAAAGGTAAAAAATCGAATGGTTAGTAGGAAGTACTTTATTTATGTTTAGGGAAAATACGAGGATCTTTGTATCATTTTTGTATTTTAGGGTCCCTCTATACGTTCTCCAACACATCAACCAATCACACAAATATAATACTCCCTCGTCCTTAAATGATGGTCTTATTTCTCTCTATTAGATATAGGAAGTATTTGAATGAAACGTAACAATCTTAATGAAGCACACACAATAATTGGTTAAGATACACTCATTAGGAAGGAGGATATCAGTGAAAAATGAGGGGTATAAAATCTACAACTTTCCAAACTTTTCTTTATCTCATCTCATTTAATTCATACTCCGTATATATTCTTCACTTTTATAACTCCCCTTTGAATTCTTTACCCATTTGATTTGACCTATTTTCAAAACTCTCGCAGCAATGGCCACCAAAGTTTACATTGTGTAAGTCCCTTTCCCTTAGCTTCATTGCATGCTTTTCAATCTCTACTGTACTTTTTTTTTGTTATCAACTGTATCGTATGCTTGCTTTATTGATTACGTACTTAATTGCTGTAATTGATTGATTGATTGATTTCTTCATCTATTTTCAATCATGATCACAATTTATCTATGTTGCTGAAATCATTCATGGTCATTTGTCATGATAGAATTCCACAAATTGAACTTGTTGTTAATTCTATTACCAACCACTAGTGATCATAAATTTCATAGTTTTGTAATCAGAATTTACCATCTTCTCCATCATAGTAGTATGTATCATACTCGTACTATTATTATCAATTAATTACTCGTATGTATTTGCTGATGGAGATGGTACGGTACGCGTTAGCCTCTTGAAATTGCTTAATAATACGAGTAGCATGATCATAATTGTATTATATTTGAAAAAGGGGCAATTAATTAATTTGGGATGAAAACAAGGCAAATGGGACCATAAAATCAGGATGGAACACGATTTTTATGGACGTACAGATTTGATTCTTAGGGTTTCGCCCACAATTCTTTTCAGATTTTGCCCTTTAAATTACTGTTGTTGATACAGAGTAATGTACAGTACTAATTCAACTTGTGGATGACTTGCATATCACAGTCTCCACTCTCCAGGGTGATGCTACAATTTAAATACAGTATTGTGTATGTTTCATTTATCCAAGTAATTATTTTCGTAATTGGAGTTTGCGCTCTGAGTCGGTTTGAAACCCTCCGATCTTAAAAATTCAGACTCCACCCCAATTAAATAATTGTTTTTTTTTCTCAGTTTTAAAAGCATATCAAAAGTAAACTTTTTTTTAAAAAAAATTGTCAGGATAACATTAAATTAAGAATAAAAAAAAAACTTTAAAATCCCAAACTTAAATAATCAAAAAATTAAAATGATCCCAAAATGCGAAATTGGCTCGCACTTGGTCAAGCTCGGCTCAAAAGTGGATCGGAGTCAATCAGAACCGATTTCAAGCTTGAGTTTTGACCAATTTTAAAGGTTTTACGAGTCGTCTTAGATAATTTACGGTCCTCTAGGATGGAGTAACAAGGACTTGGGAGGGCAAAACTTTTGAATCTGTCTTACCTTGTATAGTTGTATACAAACTCTGATACAATTGGCGTCACATCCCATCATGGATGTAATCATGGGTTGAGAGGAAATTTGATATGATCCTGTTGTTACTTTTGACTTGATGGACAAATTGTTACCTTACTTTTCTTATCCTCAATTTATTGTGAATGTTGAAGTTAGGAGGTTTGGTTGTATGTTTCTATCTCTGAATTGATGTCTAACCAAACTGACAATACTGAAAAATCAACATCATATCCTCGAGGTGTCGATTTTTACACTCTTTGTATTTGTTTTTGTATACCGCTATCATATGGAATTATGACTCTTTCGGAGTCAGGCTTAAGGCAGAAAATTCTTTTGCAGTTACTATTCGATGTATGGGCATGTAGAAAAGTTAGCAGAGGAGATACAGAAAGGAGCTTCTTCTGTTGAAGGTGTTGAAGCTAAACTCTGGCAGGTGTGTCATTTGTTTCCTCTCCTTTGTTACCGTGACTCTATATGATCTCGCACACCTGTTTTGGATACTAGACACGTGCTGGGCACATGAGTATGACACTTGGACTCTTTATTTTAAGCTAAAGACATGGACGGGTGCAAAAGGGTAACCTTCATTCATTTGTGGAGGATTGTCTTTATACAATAATGAGTCGATGATGGTTGCTTCGATTTCTCTCGGATTATCATGTGTCATTTGTACTCTATGATGATATTTAGGTTCCAGAAACACTAAATGATGACGTTCTTGGGAAAATGAGTGCACCTGCAAAAAGTGATGTCCCGATTATATCACCCAATGAGCTGGCAGAGGGAGATGGGTTCCTATTTGGCTTCCCAACAAGATTTGGAATGATGGCTGCTCAATTTAAAGCCTTTATGGATGCCACCGGAGGGCTATGGCGAACTCAGCAGCTTGCAGGAAAGCCTGCTGGAATCTTTTACAGCACTGGGTCTCAAGGTGGCGGACAAGAGACTACCCCGTAAGTCCATTCTTTTTCTTCTACTTTATTTTTACGATGATAGATGATGATGTGTTCATGTTTTGAATTGTGGCTTGGATCATCATCATTTGATAATGCAAGGGTTGGAATGTTGCATGTTAAGTTAAAGAAGAGAGATAGAAATTCTTATTATCTTTGATCTAAATTGATCGGAACTTAACATTAGGGCAGAGTTGCCAAGCATGACTATAAAAAAGAGGGATCACGTAGGCTTTGCGTGAAACTTACCCAAAGACTGATCAATGTCGAATGTATGATGATATTTTTCTTGTTAGATACATTCTTCTTATAACGCTAAGGTAATTCTTCACAGCATATCCAGCCCGATTAAGCCACATTTGATACAGGTTAGAGGCTTCCTATTCGAAGTAGGTTAGTACATATATAACTTGAGTCTTGAGACAGTCTTATTTTAAGACTAATTCAAGTGTATAAGAATTTGTTAGAGATGGTTGATTGTATGTGCGTGGGTTAAGGTGGTTTGATATGAAAACGTACGTGCGCAGGTTGACGGCCATCACCCAACTTACCCACCACGGAATGCTGTTTGTACCTGTTGGATACACATTTGGAGCAGGCATGTTTGAGATGGAGAACATTAAAGGAGGAACTCCTTATGGTGCTGGAACATTCGCTGGGGATGGATCGAGGCAGCCTACAGAGCTTGAACTTCAACAAGCATTCCACCAGGGCAAATACTTTGCTGCCATTGCTAAGAAGCTCAAGGTAGCTGCGTAGAAGAATTCGACCCCCAGACATAATTTAATCATCATAAATCTAGAAATGGTTTTATTTCATATATCTCCTGCATTATTCGCCTATCTTATTCAGGAACTTTGATATGTGATGTGCATGTGCTTAAAACAAAGTTACCCATGGGAAGTACACTCTATCTCTTTATTATAAAAATTGTGGTGTTTAGGTTTGGTCCAGAACCCCTCCTCTTACCACTGTGCTAAGACCTCACCGATTAAGGTCTCAGGTCCATCCCACCACCTATGGCGGTGGAGGGGAGTTAGTGACGAGGTGGAGGGTTTCGTAGTTTTGCTCTCACTTCTCTCTAGCCACTCTTTCTCTCTAAGCGATGATGATCATGAGTTGATTTTGGATTAAGACTCTTAACAATCTATTAACGTCATACAAAAAATCTTAGATTGAATCACCCATCTTTAAAAGTTAAGACTCAATTTAAGACTTGAATGAATCTTGAGTCTAAACATATATTTTTTATCATATACCGAGAGGTTCGAGATGCGTTTTATACTATCAATATCTTTTATTTTACATCAACAAAGAAATTGATATTCTTAATCCTGCTCATATAGACAAATCAAACAAGCTCTCGTATGACTGTTTTTTATATAGATTGTCAAAAATATTAAAGAATTTCTTCAATTGTGAATATTGTTCAAAAAAAATGTATACTTTGGATTTGAATTAATGAAATACGGAGTACAAGTTACGAGTAGTTGATAAAAACTAATACAGTAATACTCCCTCCCATTCTATGGAAACCTACCATTTACAAATGGGTTCATTATTAAGAATAGTGGTACAAAAGTAGATGTTTACCAAACAAAATAGTCTCTCTTGTCACCCATGTGTTGGTACTTGGTAATATAACGCGGGATTGTTAAATCATACATGAACATTACTAAGTTGTATACATTTTGTCATTAATTTTTCCATTATTGTCCTTCCCTTAAAAAAACAAACCTCTCTGCTGGAATACAACATATTTCCCTACAAACTTAAATAATTTAAGCGAAAACGAAATAACAATATAGATCTTAATTCTGATAGGGAACTAGTTCTATATTCATTCAATATATAATTTCATTAATTTCTAATTAGAAATTGGATTAGAGAACTTTTTTTTCTAGTTATAATTTAATTTTTATAATTAGGATTTGAGTGGTTTATGATTGGGTTGTCCAGTGGAGTGGTCGTAGGTGGTGTGGGTGGACCCGCGGTGGAGAGGACGGGGCTGATAGAGGTTGGCTAGGCATCGTAGTTTGGTGACCAACCTGGTGTCATGGTCGGCATCTAGGTTGACCACGGTGGCAGTTGATCGGAGATGCATGGGAAAATGCGGTATGGATTGCGGTGGTGCGCTGGAGTTCAGGTGGTATCAATGATGGTGATGCGTCGGAGTCGAGGTGGTTTGGGTTAGCGGGGAGGACTGGAAGAATGGTGGTTTGGGTTAGTGGGGATGTCGTGAAGGGTGAGACTCCATTTTTTATTCTTCTCTCTCAAATTGAACAAAGGATGTGAAGAGAAATGGGGAGGACAAATACAGAATATGCGTGTACAACGAAGTCATTTTCGTGTATGAAATAACACATCCCTTATAATGAGGGTAGGAATTGAATGAATTGACCGAAAAAGAAAAATGATAGATTTCCAAAGAATGAGAGGGATTACATGTCTTAAATTGAAAACTGTTTGACGATAATCTGAAGCTCATGCAACAAGCATACCCAATTGAAAACGAATGCAAATAATTGCAAGGGTTAATATTCTGTTTATAAGTTGTTTTTCTTTTGATATTGGCGTTACAATCACCCGATTATCCAATGATTCAAGAAAATTTTCAAGGCACGCGTACGATTTAACGTAGTATGCATGTCCAAAATTGCACAAAGACTGAAGTCAAAAAAACATTGGCAAAACAAGTTTACTTTTGGAACTTAGAATATAAAAGGCTTATATGAGAATATAAATTGTTTAGCATGTAGTCTAAAACTTGTACCAAAAAAAACATGTAGTCTAAAAACTGGAATATAAAACTTAATCGTACCAAGTACCAAATGGAAAGAAAGACTGAAAACAAAGATGCACAAAAAACCAGAGCAAAACTTGTAGACTTGCAAGATAGGCAATGACCTGAACTGACTTAACGACGGTCTGTTTTTCCAGTACCCCGCTTTCCAGAAAAGAGATGCTTAGGTCTGAGGTTGACAATGGTTCTATCACCTTCTCCCTTGTGGGCAGTCTTGTTCCGATTCTTGACAGACTTGTACGCCTTCTGAATAGCCTTGCTTTTCTGGTCCGAGTCCCTTAGTCCTTCACCTGGGATCACTTCAGTTGGGGGACGTGATCTCGACCTTGACCTAGGTCTCGACAATGTCCTCAGCTTCTTCTTGGCAGATTGTTCGACATCCATATCCATTGCATCACCATCAACTTCCATACCAACAGATCGCTCCCTCTTTCGACCCCTAGATTTGCTCCGAGCTCTCTCAACAGCTGCAGATGGGTCCATCCCAAGCTTTGACAACTGTCTCCCCATTCTTTTTGCTGTAAAAGTCCTGTCCTTGTCAAACTTTCTAGGAACAATAGGCCTGCTTGATGCATTGCTTTTCTTAATCCTGTGTTCTTGGATGAGTAAGCTTTTCTTTTTCCGGATTTCTGCCAATGCCTCTTTCTCAGCCGGAGTCAGCTCATCGCCATCCATTTCAAATTCTTCTTCAGCTTCATCCGCCATACGGATCCCTTCTTCTCTCTCCAACTCTTCCAACCTTTCAAGGATATCGGGGTCAACAAAGTCAAAGACATTGTGCCCGTCAAGGAATTCGGGTATGATGTCCTCTTTCCATTCCTCATTCGCTAAGATATAATGCTTCTTTAAGCTGGCAGAATAGACACCAGCACCACCATTCTCATCCTCCAAATCCCTTTCTGTTTTGCGCTTCTCTCTTTCAGCTTTATCAGCAGCTTCCTTTGCCATGTTTTCAAGAACACCAGGAGGAATGCAAGGCGGCCTTGCCTTCTGGTCCCGGGGCTTTGGAATAGCCACATGAAAGCGGTTTAAGCAATCATTGATCTTCTTCGACTTCATCTTTAGTTCCACCCTTTGATCCAGTAACCTATCACAGGCCGCATTTTTCACAGCAGTGACACCCTCATCAGTCAAAGCACTCATGGTCAAAAGGACTCCATCTTCATTGGCTGCCTCACCCCCTCCAACAAGAGTTTTCAGAGCCTCGGACTTCATCTCATTCACCAGCTTCTTGTCCTCTTCTGGAAGAGAATCAAATGGCTGTAAATCCGTCTTGTTGCACACAATCACTAATGGCTTGTTCATGAAAAGAGATTTGATACTGTGAAAAAGTGCTGCCTGTTGAGCAATAGTATACCCACATGACCCAGAGATGTCCAAGAAGAAGAGGATAGCTGCACGTAGATGTGCCAAAGCAGTAATACTGCACATCTCAATGATATTTCTATCTTCAAATGGTCGGTCGAGAATTCCCGGGGTATCTATCACTTGATACCTCAGATACTTGTAATCTGTATGACCCACAAATAAAGACTTCGTTGTAAATGCATATGGCTGCACATCAACATCAGCCCTCGTGATCTTGTTCATGAATGAACTCTTTCCAACATTAGGGTATCCACAAATCAGGACCGTCCTGGTATTTGGGTCAATGGAAGGCAGCCTAGCCATATGTTGCCTAACTTGTTCGAGATAGGCCAAACTAGGACCAATGCGCTTAGTAACGGTACACATTCGACCAAGAGCAGCAACCTTCAGACATTTGCACCGGTAAAGTGAATCACCATACTTCAATAACTTCACATAATCCTTACAAATTTTGGAAATCAGATTTCTTGCAGTATTAATTTGCCCAAGAGCAAGTTTGTAGTGATCCTTGTTGTAAAGAACATGGAGAAGATCACCATAGAAAGGATGGATGTCATTAAGCCTGGGGAACTCATCGATAATAGCAGAAAGTTTTTCATGGAAATTTTGTTGAGTGTACTTCACTTTTCTCATGTAAAACTGCCGAAGGCGAGAGATAGCATAACCTTTGTGGACAACCGTAGGTGTCTGTCTTTGGGTACGGGATAGAACAATGTCCACCATTTCCTTCCCATTGGGAACAACGGTGATCTTTTTAAGATTATATTGAACCATGTTTGCAACTCACTTCTCAAACCCTGAATTCAACCAAACACAAATCAATTTCACACTCAAACTTATATGTGCCCGTCTTTTACATGTAAGACTAATTAATTAAATGAATGCCCCTCGTATCCACTTCGTTCTTTAGGTTTATTTTTAAAAAATGCTACTTGCAAAAGAATAAAAACATAAAGAACTATTCAATTGCTGGACGGAATGGCTACAACGCAAGTTATTCAGGCCTATGAGGTCTATTACAACTCCGGCAATTAATTCCAAGAGCTTAATTAATTTACTGCAACAAAACAATAATACTCCATCAACTCCAATCAATTCTATACAGCTGATTCAAATATACTCCGTAACTCACATATATTCAACAAATCTATATAAGTAATTGGAATCGAGGGAGTACTGATAAAACGCGATTAAAACAAACATAATACAAAAAAAGCCACCAAGACTAATCGAAGAACGGTCACTTAATTTAAGTCTCTAAACTACAGTACATTAGATCTCGAACCCCCTTTGTTTGATAAATGATTTAACTCCTAAACTATCATTACAATTTTAAGCTGTGTAAATCCCAAAATTAAATACATGTATTATACAGTAGTCAAATTGAATTCAAAAGACAAGGTACATATAACTTCAGATTAAACCCCAAAAATTAGGATTTAGTCAGTAATAATTGAAGAATTCACTCATACAACCTATTCTTAACGAAATACAAAAATTGAAACAGAACACACCACAGCAAAAATTTGAAAAAAAATATGGAAATCAAATAAACAAACTAATGGAGTATATGATTGAATGAAAGGGTTAAAGAGATGGTATACAAAGAGCAGAAGAGATGAAGAAACAGGGAGAGTGGGAAGAAGATACCTTGATGATGAGAGGAGAAATGGAGGTTCAATGGAGGATGTCTGCGTTTAGTATGCTTATAGGGGTTAGGGTTTAGTATAAGGGTCACAGATTTTTTTTATCATGGCCCGTCCCATCCGGCCCAAATTATTTTAAAACGGATAATGGGTTCGACAAGTCCGACCCGAATTACCAATTGGGCAGACCATGTACATGAATATTTTTAAACGGGCTAGCCCGTCCAGCCCGCTATAAATAAATTTTATAAATATAATTACTGAAAATTAATTTTTAACTTGTAAAAAATTATAAACGTTGATTTAAGTTCGAACACGTTACACGTGAAGTAATCTAGGATCGTCTTTTAATACTTAAGATATTTCTTTAAGCCTTTAAAAATTAATTTCTTTATTAATTCTCGAAAAAAATAGAGAATATCAAACTTTCTTTCATTTCATAATGTGTGAACCCGATGCCCCACGGACTACCCGGTTTTCTATGTCGTTGCCTAGTTGTTCCGAATCACCCAAACTTGAAGAAACACATTGAAAACGAGTAAAAAAAATAAGAAATATTTTGGTTCAAACAATAAGAATGAAATGGATTAGATTCTAAAATCAGGGAGGTACAGAGTTAAAACTCAATGCTTATTAATATTCGTTTGGTTTGATCTTGAAATGAATTATACATGTGCATGAGGAGAGTGAAGTTGGAATACTAGGTAGAAACTCTAGATTAGAACGCCTTGGGTTTCTAATTCCATTCCAAAAGTGATGAATCAACAATAGATGAAATTCAATCCAATCCAATCCAATCCATTCCAAAAGACTCGACCAAACACCCCAATAATAATCGAATTTCTGGAATCTGGACTGCCAAAATGGGTGCTTAAGTTGCATAGATAATCTCCGATTC
Organism: Agrostemma githago; assembly: GCA_958450325.1. Lineage (NCBI taxonomy): Eukaryota > Viridiplantae > Streptophyta > Magnoliopsida > Caryophyllales > Caryophyllaceae > Agrostemma > Agrostemma githago. The sequence continues at coordinate 69,526,038 of OY288247.1, read as the reverse complement.
TCCGGTATTCTCATGGAAAGATAGCCATGGTTTCAAGCAAAAATAAATAGATAAAGCTCATTTTAGTTTGAAAACAATAACTTCAAAAATGGCCTCGTCGGTGAACACCACACCACTTTTATGATGAAGAAAGCGCAAAATGAAACTGATATTGTGCTAAAAATCGACAGATAGCTGGGCTTTAATAATAGCCTCACTCATTCCCTCGGCATAAGGAAATAAGTGACCAGCAGCTGGGACATTGTGATACTGAATCCACGGTAGTCTTTGTGCTATGTAGCGGTTCAGCATTGCTGGCACAATCATGTCTTCGTCTCCTTGCCAGAGGTGAACACTGCCTTCTCTGTTTTCAAATGGATTTTCCAGCTCTGTAGGACAGAAGTTCCACTTCCCGAACCCAACCATCATGTCCCGATGTAACGATTCATGTTCCCCTTGCTGTCTCACTGGAACCTGATAGATACCACACGCGAGGACAGAAGTTCAACGATGCAATCATGTCAGTCTAGCAGTACTTGTTTGAAGACACCGACACTTTTAATCATCACATTGCTCATCTGACTCATGTAAAATTGTTTTAGTTAATAAGACAGCAGCCCTGAACTTGAAAATGAACAGGCATCTCACAATGGTTAATTAAGCATATGTTAACTTGCTTAGTTGGTAAAGTCATACAATGTGGTACTCATGACCTAGGGTTCAAAAGCATCAAAATCGCCCTTTCGGTCCCTTTTAGACTGAAAAAACAAAGGTTAATCAAAGAATAAAAGAGGAAGGAAATAATCTTTATAACAGAAGCCATGTCAGTACCAAAAACTTAAGAAGAACTAGGTAAGTACCGGAATTTTAGGTTTCTCAAATAAGGACATAAGTTGTGCGTCCTGACGAGACAAAATGTCACGACTGTGAGCGATAACGCTTGAAGGTGGAAATAGCTTCTGAGTCTGCCACCAGTAAGTGAGCCATGGGGCATAGTGTGCCACTCGCACTGACCACAGATCCCGCGGATGCTGCAAATAGTATGCTTGCGTCGATAAATTGGCAGGTAAGCCAGACCACCAATAGTTCACGACAGGTGTAACCAGTGACGCCCCTGCTAACCTATGACCATATTGGGAGTTCAGATAAACAAACTGAAGAAAAAATACATTTCGAGGGGAAAAAAAAACTTAAGATATGAATATAGATATACCTGTGTGGAATATACTTGAGGCAGCCCCATACCATTTCGCCACCCATGGAGTAGCCAACCAAATAAAATTTAGGGCCAAGAGCAAGCTGATCAGCGAGCTCTTGTATATCTAATGCCATACTTTCCGGAGTTCGATTTGGGTCTGGATCACTTTCTCCATAGCCGGGTCTATCAAATCCAACAATGTGCAACCCCAGGCTTTGGATAGTATCCTAAAAGAGATTAGGTAGGCGTGAAAAAAAAAACAAAAGAGACGGATGAACAAAAGAGATGTATGATGGAGAGTAAAGATACAGGAGAAACTTGAGTGGCAATGAAGGCATGGTGCCTGCAGGAGTCGAAGCCATGGACGAAGATGAAGAAGTGCTTTGCTTCATCTTTGGGAACTCCAAATGGTTGATAGGCCAAATGTCTTCCATCCCTTAGCTTAATTCTAGGAGCTGTGATGGGAGGACCATGAGAGGTACCACAAACTCTGGGGGGAGGAGGGCGGATCGCCTTATAACCCCAGGCCAAACAGCCCACAACCACAACAAGAATAATCTTCTGGTATACTCCTGAAGATTACGCGTTTCAGTAACATAAACTAAAATCTTTAAGAACAAACAAATGAACTACAGTAGTATTTTATTCCTGCGACCATTCAGTCTCGTATTTTCTCAGCTTATACCTCAAACTCATCAAAGCACTCTAAACACCTTTCTACACACGTGAAAGAAATACCATTCACCGGCTTGAGAATTAACTTCATATCAGCCTAAGAAAGACTTTTTCATTCCTAGCCTCAATACTCAAGTACTCAACATCAGTCTTTGATCTTAACTCTAGACCAAAATAAAACTCACTTTTTTTTTGGTAAAAAGAAGTGGGTTAAGACCCAAAAGAAATACAAGAAGACGATATTAAAAAGCGTAAAAAGGCACAACTGGAGGCCAAGAGACCCATCCTATGCCTTGTTAAAGATGCTCGAACAAATTGGCCAAGGGTTAGCTAACCAATCTGCACATCGGTTAGCCTCCCTATAAATGTGTTTTAGCTCAACCGTCCAATCATGGTAGTCGACTATTTAGTATTCAATGCACTCAGCAAGATCTCGGAAATCTAAGACTCAACTTCAAGACCCAATTAATAGTAATCCACCTGCTCAAACCCTTGTCGTAACTTAAGACCTACGCTTATTAAAACGTGCTCCCCCCTCCCCGTCCTCGGTCATGGTCGGTTGTTCACCTATTACATTTCACCTCTCTTAGTCATTTGTCTATGGGAATCATCTCTATAGACCAACAAATAGTCTCCCTCCCTCACTGCGTCCACATATTCGTGGCAAACAAACGTGCGAGGAGGGAGCATCTATCGAAACACCAAATCTTATTAGTATGGCTCACGATAAGTTACCAGGTCTTGGTCCTATCAAAAAAGCCCCCCTTAAGTAAAGCATGATTAGAAAGAAAAAGGGGTGGTCCTAAAATATAATTTAAAGTGCTCCACCAACAACTAAAATGAGCCAAATTTGGACATACATATTGAAACATATCTGATAATGGGGATCTTTTAGAGGTCAACATTACTGATTACTCCCATCAACTTACAAATCTATGAATAAATTAACCCTAAACTTTTTCAGAAAAGGGGTAAATTAAGAATGATTGATTGAGATTACCTGAGAAGGGGGAAGATGGATTGGATTTGCGAGTGTGGGATCTGGCTGATGATGCTGATATCTTCCTCCTGCTGCTACTACTACCACTACCACTATCATCCCCCATTTTCTTACCAAACACTTTGCACTGTGGGAGTGGGACCAATACAACCAAATTCACACAACTATAATTACATTAACCTTGACACAATTTTAGTTAAGTCCCAAGATTTTGAACTTTCTAGTCTACTACTTAAACATCACCTTCAAAAATCTACTCCGTATACTCTGCTACGTACGCAGTAAGAATTAGTCTCCCCTGGGGTTAGATTATTCGTCCGGATTGTTAAACAGGTTAATTACTCCCTCAATTTCTATGATGGATACTTTGCTTGGTGAAAATTAAGAAAGAAAAAATGAATGGTTGAAAAAAAAATGAGAAAGACAAAGAAATGAGTGGGTGATTGTGAATCAATCTAAAATGGGAAGTTGATAAAAGATTAAACTTAGTCCAAAAAAAATACGTGTCAATGATAAGAACTCGAGTGAGTATCTATTTGGTTACACAAAAGACAAATTATTATTTTTATGGAATAACAATTTTTTTTATTTTTTTTAGTTAAATTGATAAATACTTGTCCGTTATAACAACACTAGTGTAGGCCTCGTGCATAAATGCACGGTATACATAAAATTTACTGATGTAGCATACTAATTAAAGATTTTAAATTGGGGGTATATTAATGTTTACATTCAATATTGAGAAAATAATTTCAAATTGATAAGCAATCAAAGGTAATGAGTAAAATTAATAAATGTATGTTTTGATAAAAAAATTATATCTACAAAGTTAATCACTAATAACCCCCTTTTATGAAATATTATATCTACGTAATAAATGTATGTTATTCTCATATTTCGAGACACTTAATTCCCTCATATATATATATTACTTTTTTTTATGAAATAAAAATAGAACTATTTTCACATTTTTATAAAAATTAATGTTTAGAGATTCAACTCGAAAATAAAAACATTATTTAGAAAAAAGAAACGAATATATTTTTCTAGTGTGAAGCTAAGAATGACGATACTATAAATTTACCATTTTGATGATTTTATCATCATCCATGAAATGTAATGGGTTACTAATCTATTTTTTTAAAGCACTCTTTGTTTAACTTCCATCTTTAGAAATAATGCAATTTGAAAGAAATTTTTTAGAAAATTGTTATTCTTTTAGCATATAAGGATGATGGATCTCCGTCACAAACGTGATAATGGAGTAATTTGGAGTATAGTATGAAATTTGTGATATAGTAATATACTCTGTATGACTGTCTGTATGTCATTGATCTAATCTAGGCATTAGTATGTCCAAATCAAATTGATCTAGTCAAAGTTCAATATTTTATGTTTTACGTCATTTTCGTTTTGTCTTCCCTTATTTTACAACTACTCCGTAGTTGGAAACCACGTGTGATCGGACCGATTTTTAGTGACAATGATAATGTCATCAATTCGTTAAAGGTAAGAGTATGTTTAATAGTAAAGATATACTGTCTACATACGTATCAATGATAATAATATTTATGTATCAATGAGTAAGAGACTCAATTTGACATAGATAAAAATCAAAAACATATTGTACGTAACGTGTATGACCCTGTTCTCCTGGACTTAAAATGACTGAACTGAACTGAAAGTGTCTGAACTGAACTGAATGAGTCTGAATTGAACTGAACTGAACTGAACTGAATTTAACTAAAATAAATAATAATAATAATAATAATAATTTACAATAATTGTTGTTATTATTATTATTTTTTTTTTTATTATAATACAAAATATTATTATTAATGACAAATAATAGTAGTAGTGGTAATAATAATAATAATAATAATAATAATAATAATAATAATAATAATAATAAAATAATTAATAAAAGTAATAAATAATAGAAATATTATTATTTATAAATATTAAGTAATTATAAGTATTTATTATTATTTAACAATAATAATTTTATTATTTAGAAAATAAATATAATAATAATAAAATTAATTAATTAATTAATATTAATATTAATTAATTAATTAATAATACTAATAATAATAATAATAATAATATTATTATTATTATAAATGTGAAGTATTATTAATGTTAATATTATTATTATTAATTATAATAATAATAATAATTAATTAATTTTAATTTTAATATTAAAATTAAAATTAAAATTAATTATTAATAATGATTATAATTAATAATAATAATAATAATATAATAAATAAAAGTAATATAATAAATAATAAATATAATTAATAAAAGTAATAAATAATAGAAATATTATTATTACTATTATTATTTATTAGTAATATTATTATTAATAATTATAAAAATAATAATAATAAAATTAATTAATTAATTAATATTAATATTAATTAATAATAATAACAATAATAATAATGTTAATATTAATATTATTATAAATATTAAGTATTATTAATGTTAATATTATTATTATTAAATATAATAATAATAATATCGATCTTAAAAAAAACAACAACAATAATAATAATAATAATAAATTAATTAATATTAATTTTAATATTAAAATTAATATTAATTAATAATAACAATTAATAATAATAATAATAATAATAATTATTATTAATTATAATAAAAATAATAATAATAAAATTAATTAATTAATTAATTAATTAATAAAAATAATTAATATTATTATAAATATGACGGAGTAAGTATTAATAATAATAATACTAATATTATTATTATTATTAATATTATTAATTATTAATTATAAAATTAATAATATTAATATTATTATATTACCGAGTAAGTATTAATAATAATAATAATATTATTATTATTATTACTATTATTATACTTAATAGTAATATTATTATTATTATTATTATTATTATTATTATTATTAATGTGTCTGAACTGAACTGAACTGAACTGAATGTGTCTGAACTGAACTGAACTGAATGTGTCTGAACTGAACTGAACTGAACTGAATGTGTCTGAACTGAACTGAACTGAATGTGTCTGAACTGAACTGAAATGAACTGAATGTGTCTGAACTGAACTGAAAGTGTCTGAACTGAACTGAAATTGTCTGAATATAAGTCCAGGAGAACATGACCTATATATAGCGATATGAGAATAGACTTAATAATATGCTCCTAAATTCGCAAGAGTGTTGCCTTGTGGTTAAAACTTGTGGTCATAAATCCAAGGGTCTCGAGTTCAAGTCTTTGCAAGAGCGATCTTGTGGGAGTGGTATGGCTTGAGACTATGCTTTCTAGACATCGAGCTTGTCGCCCCAAGAGGCGGTTTACCTGGTGTGCGTGGTTTGTAGGCTATGCATGCGTACACCCGTGGGGTTACCCAGAGCGCATCAAAGGTACCGGCATAAAAAAATCGATAAATAGCCAGGGGCGAAATAAGTAAGTTTGAACATTGAAGTTATATAAAGTAGTTGGTCTTGCTGTGGTGGTTAAGACATTTGTCTCTAAAACCAATGGTGGGGGTTCGAAACCATGTTGCCGGGTTTATAAGGATCGAGTTAGACGGATTTCGGGTCAAACGCGGGTCATATTAACGCTTTTTGAAAATGATTATACTAATTTATTCTTAATTGTTTTATACTAATGTATGATCTAATTTATGGTATTTACCTATTTTTGGATTTGCGGGTTCTGACACTAAAATAATGAGGTTAATATCGGATCAGTCAGTTTCGACTTAGGATCATTTCCGGACCAATGAGTGTTTTTCGGGCAATTATTCGGGTCAGATAATTTTTTACAGGTCTCATTATTCATGGATTATAGAGAAAAATATATTGTAAAAAGTAGGGAAAAAAATTGTGCCCCCTAAACCTAAAATCATAGGTCCGCACTGTAAATAGCGTGTAATAATAGCGATATGAGGAATTAGGATGATAAGTTACCATTCCTAAATTCGATTAGTGTTAGATTAGTTTTATTAAAAAAATATATATATACACACACACATACACATATATAGAGTAAGGCTCTTATGAGTCCTTTACTCTATATGAGTCCATAAGTCCTCATCTCATCCATTGGATGGGATGAGGATGGATGGACAAGAAGCATCCTAGCATTTACATTAAAAAAAAAAGATTTACGTTCCTAAAATAGCTCCCATGAATTTAGGAAACAATAACTCACTTGATCACGTTCATTCATCATTCACATTCATTCAAACCCGAAAAAAAAACTCTTTCTTCATTCACGTTCATTCATCAATTCTGTTCTCGAAATCCAATTACAATGGATTCAATAACCGCGTCATCTTCTTCAACTGTTGATAAGCAATTGATCGAGTATAACAATGATGAGTTTCAATATTTCTTTCACGTTTTGATTCAATTTTTATTCATGGATAAATTGTGCATCAATTTGCGTTCTTTTTTTACGTCGATTTTCATGTTTATATTGCTTTCATTGTCATTTCATTCATCATAATTTCGTATCAATGGTTAATTGCTCTCTCGATCTTTACAGATTCCAGGGTTTTATGTTTTTTATTTAGATTTTCCGTGATATCCACTGATACTATTGTTTTGATTTCTATTAATGTAGAAACGTGGTTGAAGTAACATGCCTTCTGAGTTAAAGTAACACTTAATTGCAATTACAGTAACACAAATGGACGTTGAGAAAAGGGTTTTGATGATGATGTTAAAGTAACGTATTGTACCCGTTAGAGTAACACAACTTAGGAATTGAAGTAACGAATGGTTTGCATGGGTGTAACGCTGTTCAATTTTGTGCAGGTGGTATTGGCAAAGATGCAAACGCACAGGACAACACTGGAAGAGGTGGAATTTTATTCATTTGATTAATCATGGATTAATAACAATGGTTCATTGATATTATTGTTTCACTGATATTATTATTTTGCTTTATGTTGAAGCAGACATGACATTGAAGTAACACACGTTATGAATTACAGTAATACCTATTTCTAATTAGACTAACACAAACACGTAACATTGAAAAGGGTTTTTGGCGCTGACGTTAAAGTAACTTCCTTTAAGAGTTAAAGTAACACAACTTATGAGTTGAAGTAACACGTATGTCCATGGGCGTAAGGTTTTTTAATTTCTTGCAGGAAGCATTGACAAAGAGCCGAATGCACATGAATGGTGCAGAGATGTGGGTGAGGCTTTCACTCCGTACATGAATCAAGTATTCAGAACAATTGATGAGGCAGTGAAATTTTACAAAATCTACGCGTTGGCTTGCGGATTTGTCATGATAAAAATATTTGTCTTTTTTTTGTTTACAAGAATAACTGATTTTTGTACACATTTTTTTACGAGTAGCGTTGTGCTACGTAGCAATTAACTCTATATTTTATTTAATACATGTGCATTTAGTTAGAGTAACATCTCAGTTCTATTGGAGTAACACCTTTCGTCAGTTAGAGTAACAAACATAATGCATTAAAGTAACTGAGGACAGAAGCGTTGTTTAAACAAATGATTACCAAAGTAAGTGAGGATAGCTTGGATTGGAACCATTCATTAACAAATTAACGATTGTCGTTCTTTAAAGAACGATAAGTAATGCGTCAGAGTAATTGATGATAATAACATTGTTTAACCATGAGACAAAGAATAACACTATTAATTACTTAGAGTAACATCATTTGTTCATTAAAGTAACACTTATAATACGTCAATGTAACACGCTGATTATGAGACCACATGTATTTTGGGTAAACTTCATTCATTGCCATAGTAACACCATTCGTTACTTAGAGTAACAGGTACAGTTAGTCACTGTAACACAGAGTTTAGCAGCTTTGTTACATTGGTGATAGTAAAAATACCAATGTACATAACAAGTATCTAAAGAATATAAACCATTAATTCGTAGCTAGAAAGAATATGACATGATTCATTAAACACATTATTTTTTTCGGCCCTTTGTTGGCTTGCTCTTGAGACTGTCAATAATTTTTGTCTTGCATCGACGTACTTATCTACATTTTCCAGCAATTCCGACCGCACCTGGTTCCTGTCTGACAACAGAAGTGTGGCTGCAAGTTGAACCACCAAATATCGTCTATTGACCTTCCTCTCGAGGTCTATGTGGTGGAATGTACGGGCCTCGTACATTAGCATGTGCATCATAAGGAAAATTCCCGACTTGTTCCAGGTTGCGTCTGGTTTCTGCCACTTCAGACCAACATCGTTAAAGCCGTAAGTAACGATATCAGCTGCACCAGGGACTTCATTCTTGTCAAGGTAATCGCTCAATGTTGACACCTGCGTGTATCACATCAACGTTAGTAGGTGAGGAAAACATCAACAATGCTAAGGCTCACAGGCCTGCAACTGACCTGCCCCTTGCGATTCGATCTCGCACCACCAATGTTCCTTGATTTGTCTCCTCCTTTTGCCATATGAGAAGTACAATAATAATGTAAAACTATCGTAACAAGTAGCTGGTATGTACGATAACCTTGTATGTAAAATAAACGTACAGTTGATACACGTTAAAGTAACATAAATATATAACAAAGATGCAAATTAAAGTAACACGTCTTCTAGATTACAGTAACACACTCAATTCTTTAAAGTAACACCATAAGTTTTACAGTAACACCATAATATAGAAGTTCAGCTGATAAGCGTTAAAGTAACACAAGGAAAGTGTTAGAGTAACATAAGATGCGAATTAGAGTAACACACCTGCACAATTGAGTGTAGCAGATTACAATGATTCAGAGTAGCACAAAGATGGGAGTTAAAGTAACACGTTTTCTACATTACAGTAACACATGGTCGTCTTTGAAATATTACCACACATCAATTGATTATAAAATTGAAAACTTAGATACCGCAACAATCTTTAGAACTCAGATACCGCAACAATCTTTAGTGAAATCAATTAATGAAATCAAATATGAATCAATATATTAGCGAAAAAATTATGAATATAAACTAAACGTAGATATGAATCAATTATAGGGCACAAACGCAGCAAAGCAAATCAACCAATATATTAGCGAGAAAATTAATGAAATCAGATATGAAAATAAACTAAACCTAGTTATTTAGTACAACAATCGAGTATTAGCGAGTTACCATGTATTATGCCGCCTGAAGATTATCTTTGCTGAAGTTAGAGAGGTTCTTCAATGAGAGAGCCAAAGTTGGAGAGCTGAAGACGAGAGAATGAGCGGTGTGTGTTTTGAAAGAAAGCAGAAGTCGAGAGATTGAGTTTGGGATGATGAAGGTGAAGGGTTTTAGTTAGGTGGGTGAATGAAGAAATTGAAAGTGGTGAAGCGTGATCAAGTGAGGAGAGAGAGTTTTGAGCGGTTGGAGGTAATTAAGGGAGGAGAGAGGATTTTTTATATTTTTTTTCCTAAATATGGTAGTTGTTACCTTAATTACTAGACTCAATCACAATCATCCATCCCATCTAAATCAATGGCTCTAAATAGGACTTATGGACTCAAAAAAAAAGGACTCACTTGATCTTTACTCTCTCTCTCTCTCTCTCTCTCTATATATATATATATATATATATAGAGATATATATATATATATATATATATATAGAGAGAGAGAGAGAGAGAGAGATGGGTTCTAATGAGTCCCTTATAAGAATTGAGTCCCTAAGTCCTCATCTCATCCAACGGATGAGATGAGGATGGATGGATGAGATGAGGATGGATGGACAAGATGCATCCTAATATTTTGTATTAAAAAAAAAGATTTAGCATCCTAAAATAACTCCCATGATTTTAGGAAACAATAACTCCCATAATCACTTTCATTCTCATGAATTCATTCACGTTATAGGTTTATCAAAACCTAAAAAAAAAATGCTCTCATCAATCATCACGTTCATTCAATCAAATTTGTGCTCTAAATTCCGTTACTATGAATTCAATGATCACGACATCTTCATTAACTGTTGATAAGCAATTCATTGAGTATAACAATGGTGAGTTTCGATATTGCTTTCATGTTTTGCGTCAATTTTTATTCATCATCTTGATTAAATTGCGTCAGTTTGCGTTCATGTTTTGCGTCAATTTTCATGTTGATATTGCTTTCATGGTCGTGTCATTCATGTTTTGCGTCATTCATGTTTTGCGTCAATTTTCATGTTGATATTGCTTTCATGGTCGTGTCATTCATCATAGATTCATATGCAAGTCATAGAACACACAAACGGTGGGTATATGCTTTGTAATTTATACTGGAATCGCCATGGAAGTCATTAAGATGCTACTCAATTATTAGTTTTTACGTTTACAATATGGGAAATTGCATACTGTTAAATGCCTGATTCATCATATGAAATTTGCGCACGCACAATATATTGAGTTATTGTAGTTCATATACTGCGTTACTTTAGTGTAGAGCATCTGTTACTTTAATGTCTATCATCTGTTACTTTAACGTCTATCATCTGTTACTTTATATGTCGTGTTACTTTAAGCGTTACTTTAGTGTAGAGCATCTGTTACTTTAATGTCAACCATCTGTTTCTTTATATGTCGTGTTACTTTAATACACTCCAGTCTTTACTTTAGTTCTTTTCATCTGTTATTGTAGTGTATTGAAGTGTTCTAAGAATTTAGGAAGCTGCCATATTAAAATAATAATAAAAAAAGATATCTTTTCCTATAATAATGGGACGTGATTGTCACCAAAATGGGAAACAATATCAAAGAGTAACGCCATATAAAAAAAAAAAGAAAAAAAATACTGCTTCCTATAATTATGGGACATGATGACTTCAAAATAGGAAACAATATCAAAGAGTAAGATACTGCATCATACTCTCATTTTTTATCGTTATATGAATTTTTTGCACTAACCTATATCTGGTGTTATTTTAATGAACATTATCTATTACTTTAATTCACACTATCTGTTACTTTAATGTCTGACCTCTGTTACTTTATACCTGGTGTATAAGCATCATCTGTTTATTTAATTCAATGTCCTTCAATGCACTTCATCTTTTACTTTAATTCTTGTTAACGGTTACTTTAATCCATATTTCAAGTTTTGATTGTTTTTTTCGCCACGTTTATTGGCATTGTTATTATTTTTTCAGTAGACGCAAAAGCACATGAATGATGAAGGGATGTGGGTGATAATTTCCTCCATACATAGGGCATATCTTCAAAGATGTAGATGAGAAGAAGAAGAAGAAGAAGAAGAAGGAGGAGGAAACGTCATGTAAATCATCGTCTAACGATGAAAAAGAATCAGGAGAAGAAGAAGAAGAAGATGATGATGAAGAAGAAATACAATTCTGAGTAGGACAATATATTGTTAGAGTAATATACATTATTCGTTAGAGTAACATCCTTGATTTGAGTAAAATGAGTTAGAATAACACACATTATGCGTTAGAGTAACATACTTAATGAGTTACCGTAACACAGTTTTAATGAGTTACAGTAACAAAGTTTATGATTATAAGTTGATTTCAAATATCCAGTTCTTATAGTTACAGGTGTGAAACATTGGAATTATAATAATGGAGTTTTATAATTTTTGTTTTGGAGTATCCTTAATAGATCATACATTATTCTTTTGGTTGATTGAAAGTCTTGTTTTTGCAAAAGATTATTATCCAACATAATAGATTTTATGAGTTAAAGTAACGCATTTCATGAATTAGAGTAACACATTGTATGAGTTATAGTAATAGTTTTTGTAAGAGAATATTATACAACGTAACAAATTTTATGATTTAAATTAACACCGTTCATGAATTAAAGTAACACGTCATATGAGTTAAAGTAACGCAGTTCATGAATTAGAGTAACACATTGTATGAGTTAGAGTAATAGTTTTTGCAAGAGAATATTATACAACGTAACAGATTTTATGAGTTAAAGTAACACAGTTCATGAATTAAAGTAACACGTTATATGAGTTAACGTAACATAGTTTATGGATTATGGCAGTAACATAGTAACATACGTATAATGGCAGTAGGAAAATGATGATTTTTTGGTGAAGATGAAAAAAACATAATTTTGAAGAAACTCGTTGTGTAAGAGAATGAGGCAGTTAAAAAGATTGATGAGAGAGAGAAAAGATTTGCATTGAGATAATTAAGGAGGAGAGAGAGAAATGATATATTTACCCAGATTTGTTAGTTATTTCCTAAATTATGAGATCAAATCTTGTCCATTAATCTAACATTGAATCAACGGTTAATATGAGGACTCACGGACTCAAAATATATAAGTGGACTTACCTGATCCCACCTCTCTCTCTCTCTCTCTCTATATATATATATATATTTGCCAGCAAAGACATAAAGAGTAGGACCTAACACTTGATGCCCATAGCCGCTAAGCCATGGACCTCTTTGTTAAGTTCTCTGGGAATGTAGGAAACATTAATACATTGAAAAAACAAAAAAAATATCATTATGGAGATGGTCAATAATCCTGCAAATCTCTGGTAAAACCTCCGTCAAACTGTCCAGTTGCTGAACAAGGCTCAAACAATCAGTTGAGAGATGGACATGGAGAAACTCTCTGGAGCGCGCCCAAAGAGTTGCCTGGTGGATGGCCAGAGCTTCAGCATGAAGGGGTGAGGTAGCTGTAAAATTTGAGAACTCCCGCGCCAGACAAATCCCATCACTAGAGAAGACGACCCAACCCCCGCAGCCTTGCTATAATCCTTCCATGCCGCATCCGTTTTGTTGAGGATTTTAGAGCAGTCCAAACCTGAGCTAATAATGTTGAGCGGATGACCGTTTTGAACATTATTTAAAGTTGATTTCTCATCCTCTTATGATAGATCACAATCCAAGCATGAGCCCGAGTCATCCATCGTAACAAGCTGGGCCCTGAGAAGGGCGAAGAAGCCATAACTGGAGAAATTGGTCCATTTGAATCTGACACGATTCCGGATAAGCCAAATTGTCCATAGGACAAAGACAAAATAAGTGGCCCTAGAACAATCATTATTGATATGTCTAGATTTTATCGTCTTTCCTTCTTGCTTTACTTGGTTTTCCTTAGTTTAATCACTCCTAGAAGCGGTTTTTGTGCTACTAATGTCTTCTCTAGTGATATTTTGTGTTTCTAGGTTCGTATGGCGAGATCGCAGGTCTTTTAGGCCATTTCTACGTCGTAAGGACTGATTCTGAGTCACGGAGTATTCATGGAACCAAGGAAAAGCAAGAAGAAGTCACCCATCATGACCGGGAAGCTCATCACGGCCGGGACAAAGCATGCCAAAGATCAGAGGCTCCTGTGAAGCCTTCCCGACCGAGAACATCACCTTCTTGGTCGGGACCATAGGTCTTCCCGAGCGGGATCACTACCTTCCCGGTCGGGAAGAGGAGCCATCTCGGTCAGGATCATAGGCCTTCCCGATCGGGACCATTACCTTCCCGGTCGGGAAGGACCCAGATATTACGGACTTCCTCGCTTCTTTTCTCTCACTTCTGGAACACTATATATACCCTTCCTCTTGTATTTTGTAAAGCACGAAACCCTAGACTAAGAATAGATAGCTTAAGCTTAGTGCCTCCTTAATCTTAGCTTAATCTTTTCTTAATCTTAGTTTAATCATAGTAGATAATCTTGTATTAAGGGATTTCTTCAAGGATCCACCAATCTTGACAACATTGGTGGAGGATTTGGGTTTTCTTGATATGCAAGTTTCAATCTTTTCCATTCCATTCCATTCTAGTTTGGTATAATCCTTCTTCTTATTTCTTCTTTTTCTTGAATTGTTAGTAAAGTTTCATTCTTTTTCTCTTGTTCATTGTTTTTCTTTGTTTATCCTCCATTATGCATGCTCTTGTTTTTATGTTAGTTTCCTAAGTTAATGTTAGTTTCATCTTAAACATGTGTGAGTAGACTCTTTGTGGGGTTAATAGGGGGATTAGGTGTTGCTTATGGGTAATTATGGATTGATTGTGGGTAAAGGTTGAATCTTTGTTACTAGTCACATGTTAAGCATGTTATGTGTTTGTTGAAATGATTGTTAGAATAGTAGTGGCCATGCTATTTCTTGCTAGTTTCATCCTTCTTATTGCATGCATAATTTGTGGTTGAATTCTATTGTTTTGGGTAATATTACATGAGTTTTCGGGTTTGTCTCTGACGCGAGAGCGTGGCCTTACCTTAGTGACTAGGTGAAACCTATACCCTCGACTTCCCCCTAGCCTTATACACCTATGAACCCGACCTAACCCTACTCTTTCTCTTATTGAATTCTCCATTTTCATCATCATAATTTTAGTTCTTATCATTGTTTTATGTTGCTCTTGTTCCTTTGCTCTTGTTCCTTTAGTAATAGTCTTAGTCTAATCAATCATCAACAATTCTTCTCCTTGTTTCCTTGCAACTTTGTCTTGAGATTAAGTAAGTTTTAGTCTAAACTCACTTTACCGTCTCTTGTGGACCGACCCGACCTGCCCATACTACTTAGTTTAGGTAGGTTGGTTTATTGGTGTCGGGATCGACGATTAATCCCCGCATCAATTATCTAGATTCCAAAGGTAGATAATCCAATTGACGATCCAGTGTCGTATCTCAATATTGGATGACATGGTAGTATTGATACCAAGGTCTAAACTCGTCCACAGCCTGGAGGAGATGGGACAGTCACGAAAGAGATGATTAAGAGTTTCAGTGACGTCTTCAGAGTTACAAAGGGGGCAGCCAGAGGAGACCAATAATCCACGCTTTTGGAACTCCGTACCAATGGGAAGGGCATGATTAAGAAATTTCCACAAGAAAGTACTCAATTTTGCTGGCCCCTTAATTTTCCAAAGGTATTTGCATGAGAAGTTCTTCAACCTTTCCTCCAACGAGAATCCAATTAGTTGGTCCATAAGATGTAAGTCAAGTGCCAGTCGATACGCACTTTTGACTGAGAAATTTCCAGTCAATGATTTGCCCCAGTAGAAGACGTCCTCACAGTTCAACAAAGAGAGTTGGCAAGAGAGAATTTTGTTAACCATTTTGTTAACCCACTGGTCATCAAAGAAACATTTAAGCTTGTCACGACACCAAGATCCCGAGGTATCTTGAACTTCACTAATGTTGGTAGGGGAGGGACATTGCAGTCTTGTTTCACACTTTGGCACTCAGTAAGTA
Source organism: Agrostemma githago (assembly GCA_958450325.1). NCBI lineage: Eukaryota > Viridiplantae > Streptophyta > Magnoliopsida > Caryophyllales > Caryophyllaceae > Agrostemma > Agrostemma githago. Next base: position 69,510,037 of record OY288247.1, on the reverse strand, counting down.
CCTAGTTCGAGTGCCGTAAATCAATGGAACTCGGTCACCCTGGCAACCATGTCAAACCACTATTTACCAGGTGAAGACCCCATTTAATGTTTTTCCAACCCCAAGAGCCATTGTGAGATGGGGAAGATATTATGTGGGGAAGGGAGAGCGCACTTGATCGCCTCCCAATCGGATCGGTCGTTAAAGAAGGACTGGGGATCAAACGATATTTGTAAGACTCGAGATTACACAAAAATAAACAAGTATTCGTGGTAAGTCGAGGTCGGTCCACAGGGAACGAAGTGCAATTGAGTAAGAGAAGCGTGTTTGGGGTCTAAAAAGGGGGATTTTAAGGGTCGAGTCTATACTAAAACGTAATAAGTAACTAGAGATGATCAATTAAGGAAAAGGTGTTAGGGGGAAGTCGGGATTTAGAAATTGGGGTCTAAGAATCTCGGAATCGGGTTTTAGTCACAACATTGATAAAGGGAGAATGCCACCTTTCGGTTTCTTCACCCAACCCACCTAAAAACCCGCTTTCGCGGCGAAAAAGGGTAAGTCTCAATTCAAGGTAACTCCTACCCCGAGTTTCCCCATATTGATAAGAGTGAGTCAAGGTCAACCTAGCCGCGGTTCTAAGTCAACGAAGACACAAAAACCTCAAAATTGATAAATCAACAAGCAAACAACCCACCATCATCCCTCAATTCAAATAATCCAAGTCCTCATCCCTAACCCCCCCCCCCCCAACAAGAAATCTACTCACTACTCATAATGGAAAACAAAAAAACATTAACAAAGGAGAAAACAACTAAAACATGCATGTTAACTAAATCTAAAGAAAATAGAAACAAAACGACAAGGAAATTACGATCTAACAATATAAACAAGATAATAATCTATAACAACATAAATAAAATCTAGAGATTAGAGAGTGGAAGAGAAATATACCATCTAGGGTGAAATTTCGCCCGGTCAAAATCTCATAGGGTGAAATTTCGCCCAGTGAACTTTTTTGTCCGAAATGGCAATCTGGGGAGGAACACCGTCGGGCGAAATTTCGCCCGGTCGAATTCTCATCGGGTGAAATTTTGCCCTGTGACTTCAAAGGGCCATAACTCTCTCGTTTGAAATCCAATTGGGGCCTGTGATATGTCGTTGGAAAGCTAAGAAGATAAGCTTTCACCTCCAACTAAAATCGCTTTGATTCGAGGTCTAGAACTCTAGATATATTCATTTAAAGTTCGACCTCTCCGGTGAAGATGCCCAATGGACTTATAGTTTTTCCTTTTCGCTCAAGGTTTCACCTCTTGGGTTTGGACTTTGGATTTTGAGTTGTGTGCTTTGCTTTTCGGACGGTTTCCCTCTCTCTCATGCTCATAGGAGCTCAGACACGTTTTTGGTCGAAAATCCTATCAAAATAGACAGAAAACTACCAAAAACACGTAAAATGCAAAAGAGAGACACTAATGCGAGAATTACTCAAAATACGGCAATAATCGCGCTCAAGTCTCGCAAAACGAGGGAAAAACGGGTCTAAATGAGAGGAAAAACGGTCCAAATTTGACATACAACAATTCCCCCACACTAAACCGTTGCTCGTCCTCGATCAAAGTCCCAAAAAGAAATTACATGCTACTACTACTAGTTAGACTACGCTAAGCCGATACGGGGCAATTAACGGGCCCGCTCCGTCCCTTCAACTCACATCAAAATACCTATGAGGTAAGGTAATCCCATGCAAGGCAAGTTGAGGCTTGCTCAAAATGGTGGATGTGACTAAACACACAAAAACACATAACGCCCAAGAATAGACGCATCCAAAGCAAAAATAAAACACTGAATCCCTCATCGAGACGGTAGGGAAAGACACCGAAAACTTACTTAAAACAATCATAAACATTCCAAGATAAATCACCCATGTAGACAAGGACCAAAGCCTAATAGTATGACATTAAAGCAATAAAGATGTTGATGACTTAGCTAAGTCCTCCTAATCTTCTAAAGGGGTACTACGGGGCGTTAAACGGAGTGGAAAAAGTGAACCATGGATTCGTTCAACACTGTAGGTAGGTGCAGTCCCGCTCTCTTTGGTTAAGGCCAAGAGGGTCGTTAAAAACTCAAATTTCCTGAATTAACCCAAACAAAAAGTGGAGTGTTTACAATTTTCTGGGTGGATCGACCAATCACCGCTATCTTCCTTCCTCGGGACTCGGTCCTCTAGTAGGCACTTCACGGCGACGAATCGATCAAATGGCTCTTTTTTTTCTTTTCTTTTTTTCTTTTCTTTTTTTCTTTTTTTTGAAGGAGATGTTTTTGATGATATGATTTCATTTGAAGCTCCTTTTCTCTCCCTTGTTTTTCATATTTTTGTGCCCTTTTCTCTTTCTTTGGTTTGCCCTTTTTTTGGCTTTTTGATGTGGTTCTAAACCAAGCTTGGGGGTTATTTTTGTGTAAACTTATTGTGGTGATGTATAGGTGGAGGAAAAATAGGTAACCGAGGACGGCGCCTTCCCCGGACCCACAAAAAGGCGAATAGAATTTGGACTAAAGGTGCAATGGTCATTCGAGCATGGTCACCTAGAAAACGGGATGCGAAAACCAATGCCTAACTCCTCCATGGGTGGTCAAGTGCAAACCCCGAAGTAAACCTCTAGTAGAAAAGGTGGTCTCAAGCTAAAGGATTAACCGGTTCATTGATTTAGAGTCATTCTACTAGATTAAGGTCCAAAATCTACAATGGGTTATCCATAATGAAATGTAAACTCTTGCAATAAGTTCTTAATTGGGTTTTCGGAAACTTTTAATCCTAGACACACTATACAAAAGCAAAAAGAACACAAGAAAAAGAAAACGCAAATAAAAGAAAATACGAGTAAAGTCATGCACTCCGTACTTCATCGACATTCAAGCACAAAAATCAACCACAACACCCAAAATGCTCATCTCTTCTAGAGCCTCCCAATAGCAACAACCTAACTCCTCTACGAAAGTAAAGAAGAAAGCGGAGAGGACAAAAGTTACCGAGCGGGACGCTTCCAAAATATTCAAATTGTGCTATCAAGGTGGTGGTTATCCTGTAAGAGTAGAGAACATGACTATACAAAGGGCACGAAAACATAACGAAAACGAAAAAAAAAAAGGAAAATAAAAAAGAAAATGTTTTTGGTTTTTCAAAAAATTTCAATTTTTATGGTTTTTGGAAAGATTTTTGAAAAACAAAAGGATAGTAGATCCCTCATCTACACTAAAACTGTGCATTGTCCTCAATGCATGAGTAGGGGAAAAGATCGAAAAAGACGGAAGAAGAAAAATAAGATTTTTTTTTTGGATTTTTATAAAATGTTTTTGGATTTTTCAAAAATTTTGAAGAAAGAAAGCAAAAGAAAATAAAATGATAAAAGGGTGTCGGGCCTAGGTGTAATCACATCACCTAGACCTTAGCCAAGTGACTAAGAAAATGAGAATAAAATAAAAGAAAAGAAATTAAAAGAAAGGATGAAAAGGGGCGTAGGTGTAGTCACACCAACTAGCCCGGATTAAGAAAAATTTGAGAAAATGAGAACAATTTGGATTTTCAAAAGGTCAATGGCGTAATCACATCGCCTAATGACCGAGAGCAATATCAAGGCCACTTTGGCCGCAACAATCAATCAATGGGACAACTAGCAAAGTTATGTTAGAGATAAATCAATCACAATGACAATAGGATAAAAGAAATAAGAACGGAATCAACCAAAGGACATGCAATTATAGATGATTAAAGACTCACCGACCCAACCCACACACAAATACACGACACACACACACACACCACCGACTCCGGGAGAGGGTCTAGTTTGAGTGATTGTCCGACGCAAATGAAGCGCTAGGAGACCCATAGAAACACTACTAAAAATAGTGGGAATTACGGCGGACAGATTGCGTCGGATTAATAATCCGACGCAAGTATTAAAGTTGCGTCGGCTAATCCGACGCTAAATAATTGCGTCGGATTAGCCGACACAATCCGCCTCAATGTAACATGCGCTAACATTTTCTTTGTTGGCGCCACTATGTCAATGAGTTACGTCGGATTAGCCGACGCAAATCCGACCCAAACCCAGTTTTTTTGCGTCGGTTAATCCGACGCAAACCAGTCAAGTCAACGTGCCAATTGACGCATTTAGTCAACACACTGCGTCGTATTATTCGACGCAAATTGAAATTTGCAACGGCCGTTGCGTCGGCTAATCCGACGCAGAGCTTTATAAAAAAAAAAAAAAAGACGACGCAACATACAACCCTAGAACCCGACTCCTCCAAACCCTTATCCCCTTCGGCGATTCAAAGGCAACGCGACCACCCACCCAAAAGCCAACCCCCTCCGGCGTCCCACCCACCACCACCGGCGACCCAGCCTTCCCCGTCGACCCACCACCACCGGCGCCGCCCCATCAATCGCCCCCCAAATCACCTAAACCCTAAATCGACCGCCCCAACCCTTTTCCGGCGACCCTCCCCAAAACCCAACCCCCTCTGGCGTTCCACCACTCCCGGCGTTGCACCCACTTCCGGCGACCAACCCATCTCTGGCGAACCACCACAAGTTTCGGCGAACCCAAAAATCAAGTATAATTTTTGTCCTTCTTTCCAATTTATGTTTTTTCCTTAACCATTATATTGTTTATATGTATTGGGTTTTATTAATTGTGGTAGATTTTAGGATAATTGGGTTGAATTTGAGTTATTATTAATTGTTGATTGAATTTGTGTTGGGTTATTAAAATTGTTAATTGTTGGATTTTGTTAGTTAATTATTAAGATAATGGTGGAATGATGTTAGAATTAGATTAGTAAATTAGTAAATTTATTAGTTGTAAATTAGTAGATTAGTAGTATTAGAGTTATTATGTTGTGGAATGGTGGAATGATGTGGAATGATGTTAGTATTGTTAATGTAATAGTAGTACTAGTACAGATCCCGGGCAGTAATGCACGGTATATTTCGAATTTTTTATTTAGTGATTACATATAAATATCTAATTGATAATCTATTAACTTTTCATATTTTTAATAATTACACTTTGATTTGAGAATTTATAATTAAAACTGCCGAAGGCAATCGAGTAATCTTATTTAATACTCCGTACTTATATATTTTACTGAACACTTTTTTTTTTTTACAACACTAATGATAATATTTGATAATTTTTGTTTTTTATCATGAAACCAACCGTTATGAATCAAAATACATCCTCGTATATATTCAAATCAGTTATAAATTTTGTTAACAAATTAGAAGATGACATAATACTCCTATCAGATAAGAAAATATTTTATTTATATATTAAAATCAAAATTTGAAAGTATTTTATATAGTTTTTCCACTCATCAAATGTTTTATAATTTTTTACGTCGACACTTGAATTCGATAAGTTGTGACACTTTTGTTTTGTTACAAAATAAATCCGTATAATAAATGTCTATTTTTTTCATAGTCCATACACAAAAATTTAATTATTGGAGATTTTTTCATCTAATTTATGCAAATATTTAGTTTGACTTGAATTAAGATACAAAGTATTATAGAGTAATTATTTGTTTCCTTATTTATTTATTTTCTTATTGAACTAATAGTGATTTGGAGGGAAAAAATTGCATGAGGGAGTGACATGTAAGCGTATCTGTAGCATCTCCTATCCTCTTAGTATAAGAGGGATTAGTAGTCGTAGTATTATTAGTAGTAGTATTAGTACTAGTAGATTAGTATGAGTATTAGTAGTAGATTATTATTATTAGTAGTAGTAGTAGTAGATGAGTAGTAGTAGTGGATTAGTAGTAGTAGTAGTAGATTAGTAGTAGATTTGTAGTAGTAGATTAGTAATAATATTAGTAGTAGTATTAGTAGTAGATTAGTAGTATTAGAGTAGTACTAGTGTTAGTAGATTTGTAGTAGTAGATTAGTAGTAGTATTAGTTGTAGATTAGTAATATTAGAGTAGTAGTAGTAGTAGTACATTGAGGTTAATTATGCTTAATTAAGTTAGTTGTGGAGTAGTAATTGAGTTTGGTTTATTAATGAAGTATTTGGAGAAGTAGTGGATTATTTGGTGGAGTATTAGGAGTATTAATGGATATTAAGCGTGTAGTGGAGTATTTGGTGTAATATTTGGAGTATTAGTGGATAATATTTGGAGTATTATAGTAGTTGATATTTGGTTTACTATAATGGAGTATTAGTAGTGGTAGAAGAAGTAGAAGATTAGTAGTTCTAGTAGAAGTAGAAAATTAGTAGTAGAAGTAGAAAATTAGTAGTAGTAGTAGATTAGTGTTAGTAGTGTTAGTATTAGTAGTACTACTAGTATAATACCCGTGATAAATCACGGGGTTGAATAATAATACTTTGGAACAAAAACGGCATATCTAAAATGATATGTCGATTTGGAAAATTCACATTGCCAGAGTAAGATTATTAATTCGAAAATGAAAGGTATACCTGTGTTATTATCAAGTTGTCTTCAATTTGTAACTAAACTTATACAAATCTACTCTACTTAGTGTACACTTGCACCCGTAGAACCAAAACAACCCCGAAAACTTAAGATTATAATCGTTTAAAATTTAAAAATAATTGAACAAAGGTTATGAATGTCTTATTTTTGTAGTGATGAAATCGTTATTCCTGATTTGGAGAAGTAAATTCACAACCTGCAAAAGTAATCAATAACAATTAGAATTTATTATGAGAATGATTGAAAACAATTAGATCCGTACTAAGTAGCAGGGTAGCGTAAGATATAGGATTGATTTACTCTAGCGTCAGACCGATTATTATCTCTCTAAACAAAACATTCATCCTCACACATAGTTTGAAAATTGGTCAAACCAAATAGAATGAGATCGACACTTAGACCCTTTAACCAACACCTTCATTTGACTGGCTGTCCTCGTATATATAAAAGATTTTATTGGTTGGGTTATTACTTTGCACGGAGTAATTATTATAGTTTTGTAAGAAGTAATTGTGCATGCGAAAAAAGAAGAATAAAAATTGTGTAAGTATATTGGGAAGAAAAAAGAAGAAATCTTTTAATTAGTCTATATCATTGAAAATTTATGTGAGATTTAGAGGGACTGTTATTGTAGATGTTTTCATTTTAATTAGTCGGACAAATTTTGACTGTATCATCGGTTTACACTCGTAGTATATTTGCATGTGAGATTGTCTGAATTTGGGTTTAGATATAATTAATGTAGTGGCCTTGCTTTATGATAGTCACCCAAATTGATATACAAAAGAAGAACACAGTATAAAAAAAACTATTGCTATAATACATTACTAATAGTTAAAAAAATAAAAAAACACTTAGAATCTTAGAGGATGGAAAATTCACGTTGTGCACCCTCTAATTCTTCCAACTTTTGTGAATTACTCGTACTCATCAACTTTCTCTTACAAAATGAAATTTCTGCACCATTCAACACATTAATACTCTGTTATAATTCCAATTTTCAACTATTGCCCTCAAATTTTTTCCTTACTTTTGCAACAAATTCCAATTATTTATGCTATTAATACCTACAAAAAATGAACAAAACACTATCAATTGGAAAGCAATATTATCTTCTCTTATTTTAAGTTCCCAATGTGTAAAGATTTGAAATCTAATTTAGAAAATTGAATAAGCCTAAATACATTCTAAAACTTTATATTTAATCAACCAACCTAAAAAACAAATCTCATAATGCAATCAGAAACCCAAATATGGATTTGATTTCATAGTCAATTTCATGGAATATGACACCGTTTCGATCCGTTGATGGCCGAAGACACTCATGCCCCCAATTACGCAACAAAGACAAATCTAGAACAGTTAAATGTATCATATAAAGGCAAAGAAGAAATGATTCCGAACAAAATTAGGTTTAAATTGGGGGAAATTCAACTGTAAAGAGTTAAAGTTATATGGAGAAGAAAAATCATGGAAAGGAGAAAAATTGTTTGAAAAAAATAGAAAAAGATGTATGGGAATAAAAGTTTGTGGAAGAAAGAGAAAGTAAAGGTTGGAAAATTAATCTTTACTGTCTTCAACAAATTAATAGAATTGTTCATTTGAACTTAATGGGATTATGGGTGAATATTATAATTTTTAATGTATCATTTTAAGCGATTACAATTGTAATATTGTATCATTGTAAGCGATTACGAAGTATAATTTTTTGTGAATATAATATGTTTTATAGTGTTTGGTGAATATCTATAAGTAAGATATTATTGTAGTAATTTTCATGGACAAAAACTTCGTATTCTCTTCGTATGAACAAAAACTCAATTTCAGTGCCTCGCTATATCTTCTCAATGATGTTAACACTCTACATAACTATAAACGTACAAATAAAATGCATTCAGCACAGCAAAACATTACAAATCCCGAGTATAACTGGAGGCACGATTTAATGATTTATGGAAGCAATATTGGTAAAGAAAGGATGATACGACTCACATCCGAAATGAGATTATAATTCTCCTCATCTTTAAAGAAATCAGGCCATGGAGGTGCCTTCAATGTAAATCATTTTTCCAAGAAATTTGAAAAAAATACTCCTACTCGTACTAAAAAAAAAGGTTTATAACGTTGGTGAATAAGCGAACTACTTCTAATAAATACTCCGTATAATACAAAGGTACACTATTCAAGAACTGTTAGTGTTATACGAAATCAGATTGGAAAGAGATGTATTATATGAAATTATAGTGTCATCTAATTTTGGAACTATTAGTGTTATATGAAATCATTCAAATAGTTACACTATATGAAATCAGATTAGTAACTATGACATCAAATATGAAAATTCACCAAATAATTGAAAAATAAATGTCAGATATTTGAAAATTTAATTAACAATTATATCAATAAAATCATAAAAACTAAAGTCATATGAATATGCGATTGAAAATGAAAAAAAAAATCGATTTCAGAATGTGCTATTGAAAATTAATTAATCTTACAATTAATTGACAATAATACCTACCCGTTAATTTAGAAAAAAAAAACTCATATTTTGAATATGCAAATAAAATCAATATTCATCAATGAAATTGGAAAAAGTGAAATTGGAAAAAAATTCATCAAATGATACTGAAAAAAAAAAACTGCATAAAATCAAATTCATCAATGGTGAGTGAGTAAAAAAAAAAATCGGAGGCAGTACTCCGAATATTGCATATTTGACATTCGCAACAATAAGGATCAGTAAGGAACATATTAGGATTAATTGAAATACTTAAAATTCTTAAAATAAAATAATGTTAACTTCACCTTCTCATCAATAAGTAGAACTTCGATAGAGTCTGTCTTGTTCTTGTCTTTGAATGAAGGACATGTCCAGCGATAACCACCCTAACATTCATGTTTTGTAGCCTTTCGCCTTTTTTCAATTCAGTTACGGCAACAAACTTTTCAGAAGACATATTTGCCTGAGTTCTAAGAGATTGAAGATGAAGATGGTGGATGATTGAATGGTATCGCTATCTATTTTATAGTATTGTTTCGACAGATAACATTGAATGACTGATGAGAATTGAGATTATTGATGATGAATTGAGCGAGGATCGAAGAGTTGCGCAGCAAATACCTAGGATGAGAGTGCCGAGGGAGATGATGGGAGAAGTAATTAGGTTTAATGGAGGTAGAAATTGGGAATTGGGGGAGCCTGGGAATTGGGATTGTTGGTATTAATGGGGGTCTATTGGAAATATGAAGGTTTTGTAGGGACTATGATGCAAAAATAAGTAAAATTAAAACTTATTTTGCTGAATTGATGAGAGCACGCAGGAGGTGGTGATTGAGTGAGTATGTTGTGCCACGTAGGATGGTTTGGTTTCTTCTTTTATAATATAAAGATTTCAGTGCCTCGCTATATCTTCTCAATGATGTTAACACTCTACATAACTATAAACGTACAAATAAAATGCATTCAGCACAGCAAAACATTACAAATCCCGAGTATAATTGGAGGCACGATTTAATGATTTATGGAAGCAATATTGGTAAAGAAAGGATGATACGACTCACATCCGAAATGAGATTATAATTCTCCTCATCTTTAAAGAAATCAGGCCATGGAGGTGCCTTCAATGTAAATCATTTTTCCAAGAAATTTGAAAAAAATACTCCTACTCGTACTAAAAAAAAGGTTTATAACGTTGGTGAATAAGCGAACTACTTCTAATAAATACTCCGTATAATACAAAGGTACACTATTCAAGAACTGTTAGTGTTATACGAAATCAGATTGGAAAGAGATGTATTATATGAAATTATAGTGTCATCTAATTTTGGAACTATTAGTGTTATATGAAATCATTCAAATAGTTACACTATATGAAATCAGATTAGTAACTATGACATCAAATATGAAAATTCACCAAATAATTGAAAAATAAATGTCAGATATTTGAAAATTTAATTAACAATTATATCAATAAAATCATAAAAACTAAAGTCATATGAATATGCGATTGAAAATGAAAAAAAAAATCGATTTCAGAATGTGCTATTGAAAATTAATTAATCTTACAATTAATTGACAATAATACCTACCCGTTAATTTAGAAAAAAAAAACTCATATTTTGAATATGCAAATAAAATCAATATTCATCAATGAAATTGGAAAAAGTGAAATTGGAAAAAAATTCATCAAATGATACTGAAAAAAAAAACTGCATAAAATCAAATTCATCAATGGTGAGTGAGTAAAAAAAAAAAATCGGAGGCAGTACTCCGAATATTGCATATTTGACATTCGCAACAATAAGGATCAGTAAGGAACATATTAGGATTAATTGAAATACTTAAACTTCTTAAAATAAAATAATGTTAACTTCACCTTCTCATCAATAAGTAGAACTTCGATAGAGTCTGTCTTGTTCTTGTCTTTGAATGAAGGACATGTCCAGCGATAACCACCCTAACATTCATGTTTTGTAGCCTTTCGCCTTTTTTCAATTCAGTTACGGCAACAAACTTTTCAGAAGACATATTTGCCTGAGTTCTAAGAGATTGAAGATGAAGATGGTGGATGATTGAATGGTATCGCTATCTATTTTATAGTATTGTTTCGACAGATAACATTGAATGACTGATGAGAATTGAGATTATTGATGATGAATTGAGCGAGGATCGAAGAGTTGCGCAGCAAATACCTAGGATGAGAGTGCCGAGGGAGATGATGGGAGAAGTAATTAGGTTTAATGGAGGTAGAAATTGGGAATTGGGGGAGCCTAGGAATTGGGATTGTTGGTATTAATGGGGGTCTATTGGAAATATGAAGGTTTTGTAGGGACTATGATGCAAAAATAAGTAAAATTAAAACTTATTTTGCTGAATTGATGAGAGCACGCAGGAGGTGGTGATTGAGTGAGTATGTTGTGCCACGTAGGATGGTTTGGTTTCTTCTTTTATAATATAATAAAGATTAGTGTTAGTAGTAGATTAGTAGTATTAGTAGTGGATTACTAGTATTAGTATTAGTAGTATTAGTATTAGTAGTAATACTTCACTACTACTAGTACTACTACTAATATTAATACTACCACTACTACTATTACTAATTTTCTAGTTCTACTACTACTAATACTACGAGTGGTAATCTACTACCACTATTAATGCTACTAATCTACTACTAATACTACTAAATTCCTAGATTACCCTAAACTAATTTACTCTATATTTTAACTTTGCGTAAACATGTTTCTCGTAGTTCTAACACTGTTTTATGAAGGGCCCAACCGCAACCTCGGTGCAGCTTTTGGAGAAGACAAAGAAGGGGAAGGATGAGAAGTGGATTGACCCCCGAGGACCGGAGATCGTTGTGAGTAGTAGTAAAGTTTTTCAAGAAAATACTAATCCCAAAAATATTGATGTGAAAGTATATATTGTTCTGAAAGTTCTAACACTGTTTCCTGTTGCTGTTTTAGGAGAACTTTGAGAAAGCGGTGGAGGAGGCATGAGCTTCTGATCAGTCACCAAACACCTTGAAGATCTTCAACGATTTCACTGGGGGCTACAACCAGAAGAGTATATATTTATGTATATATTTCTAACTCCTAGATAGATTTGTTGGAATTGTCGTCGGAAATGTCACTAACTCGTTGATAGAATTGTGAACCCAACACACGTTCTTTGTATTATATTTTCATTTTCTATATCAGTATCTTGGTTTAGATTTGTTGAGTTTTGTGGAGTTCTGTGAAGAGGATATGTATGGAAGCTTTGATTGGAGTTTTGGATGATTTTTGTGGCGGATATGCTTCTGTTGGGGTTTGTTGTAGGAGTCGCATGTAATTGTAGGTGGGTTTATTTTAGCGCATATGAGGAGCTAAAAACAACAAATCCTATTATTTTATACACGAACTTGCGTCGGATTAGCCGACGCAACGCTTAATTTTTTGTCGACTTTGCGTCGGCTAATCCGACGCAGATGTCTCAGTCAACGCTCATTGCGTCGGATTAGCCGACGCAAAGTCGACGAACAATTAAGCTTTGCGTCGGCTAATCCGACGCAATACGTGTTGACTGGGCGGGTTGGCAGACCAAGTGTTGCGTCGGCTAATCCGACGCAAAGTGCTTGCGTCGGATTAGCCGATGAAAAAAAAAATTTGCGTCGAATTATAATGGCGGACTGTTGCGTCGGCTAATCCGACGCAATCAACAATTTGCGGCGGATTTCGACCATTTGCGTCGGATTTGTCCGACGCAATTCCGGCTTAATTTTTTTAGTGAAAAAGGGTATACCCTCGGAGGATGGTTCAGGAGAAAACTCCTCCGGACCGTCGCTAAGCGAGAAGGCAAAGTCAGATTGAATCTCACATAGGTCATAGATCGTACGACCTTCGGGTAATTCGTAGTGTGCATACTCCCAAACTCCCCTTCCTCCCGACTAAGTCTTGGTCAGTCAGAATTCATCGGGTCCCAAGGGTAGGTCCCAATTGTGGTGAACAAGGATAGTGGTTCGGTGTGTGTTCGGAACTATTAAAGCTCTTCCACGTCTAATGTAGACGAGGCGCTGATGAGGTACATGAAAAATCCAAGTCGGAAAGTAGGCCTCGTCAAGCCATATTGAATTGTCTAGTGGGGTGAGGTGGTCGGTCGAATAACCCAATTTGTTCGCAATTACTGTCACAAGACCTCCACAATCTAAGGAGGGGCGTTGGGTGACAATGATACGGTGAAAGTGCAACGCCACAAGTGGTAGGTCTAAAGGGTTAGGGTTACCCAACAAAGAGTCATAAATCAATTGCAAGAGGAACTCGCAAGTAAGGTCTTTATAGGTGAAGACCGCGAGGCTAAGGAGCTCGCTAGTTTCGGTCCTCGACGATAACTCTTTAATATCGTCTACTATTCCTAGATTGGTCATTGTGTGGGGACAAGGCTACCTAGTGCTCTGAAAGATCTTTTCATAGAAGGTCTGAGCTAAAGAAGCATTAAGACAAGGTAAATTTATAGGCTTAGAAGACTTAGAAGATTTAGAAGGTGTAGAAGTCGAAGTCATACCTTGCTTACGAGCGGCTCACCTTGCTCTTGTCTCCATAGTAATAGGTTTGCAAGAATATTCCCAAAAACTTTAGTTTCACCTCTTCAAGCACCCAAAATAATCACCCAAGATGGAGAGGAGGTATGAATGTGGTTGGGGTATGGTGGTTTGATTTTATGAGGAGTGATAGGGTGAAATGAATGTGAGGTGAATGTGATATAAATAAAGGTAGTTGAGTAGGGAAATGAAAGTTTTTAAAGTAGATTGTAAATATTTGGTATTTATGTTTTGGAGGAAAAGTTATGTGGGGTATTTGGGAAGGAGAGAATTTATATTGTAGTGAGAAAAGGTGAATAGGTGGTCCAGCCAAAGTCGTCGGGTGAAGTTTCACCCGGTGAAGCGCCATCGGGTGAAATTTCACCCGGCGGGTTTTCGTTGTGAAAATCTCATCTTGCAAAATTTTCCACTGGGTGAAGTTTCACCCGGTGAAATTCTCATCGGGCGAAATTTCGCCCGACTGTATCTCGTCAATTCTAGCAAATCTGGCAATTCTGGGATTTTTTTTCGTAGGGCGAAATTTCGCCCGGTCATGACCTCATCGGGCGAAATTTCACCCGACGGCAAATCTTCAGCAAATCCTTCGGCGTGGCAAAATTTCATCGGGTGAAATTTCACCCGACGGAAAACCTTCAATAATCTCACAGGGCGAAGTTTCGCCCGGCGGTCTTGTACGCTTCGTTTTTCCGCCTTGCCATTTCGTGGCTCTTCAATAATCACCTAAAATTTCAAATAACGACACGACTCACATTACATAATCAATATCTCCCACAAACATGCTTGTGGTCTTCAAATTAAGCTCCATAACTTCTCCAAAAGCTTGATCTTCATCCAAATAAATGCTCCATGGCGAAATCCAAGTTCATCCATTGTTCTCAAGCTAACAAAGCTAACATACACAAAGAAATATGATACATATATACAAGGTGGTTGTTAAGGATACCACCAAACCTACATCAAATTGAGAGGAGGTTAACCAATGCTCCCCAACGGGAGCTCACCAAGTTTCTCGGTAACAAAGGTCTCACGAACGTGACGGCATGATAAATTTTTATGCGTTGTCCGTTAACCATAAACTTCCCGGTTTCGGGCTTGAGATTTCAATTGATCCATATGGTTGTATGTTGGTCACCTCGAATGGACCCGGCCATTTCAATTCAACTTACCGGGGAAAAACTCATTCGAGTTTTCAAGTAAAGAGTAATTCAATGCTCTTAGAAGTAGATCAAACAATCTTGCATGGAACTCAAAGAAATGACAATAGAAAACATTGATGCACAAAGATAGCACATAAACATAAGAGGTCAAAGCAAATAACAGAGTATCCATCATGCCTCTATGTTCAAAAGGCGCTTTCATGTCATTGTTAAACTCTTTACGTGAGTGAGGAAGAAATATCAAAGAGGATGGAGGATATATGGTGTATGAACCATTCAAGTCTAGCTCAAATGAGGCTTGTAAATAGGTAAGGAGAGACATTTTATCAAGAAGGTGAGGGTAAAAGAAGTCATCCTTAGATAATACCTCAATAATGATCACATTAGAGTACTCCTCATCATTTCAATTATCACTCAAAATCTCATACTCCCCAATAAGGTGGGTCTTAGAAGCTTCTCCACAATTCGTTCCATCGTCAAACATCTTACCCTCTTCACTTCTAACTCCCTCTATCATGTGATCAAATAGAGGATTATGCATCGCAACCTCACATACGCTCTCAATTGTCGGATTTTCAAAGGTGCTGGTCATGGAAAGCTCAATAGGCTTATCACAAGTAGTTGTAGGTATGTCCGCAAATTTACTCTCATCATCAACAAAGTGGGGGATGCAATCATTCTCAAGGGAAAGAACGGGGTTCTCAACCTCCATTAACACACAATCATCATCCCTCTTCATGTCAAGAACATCACAAGACATACTCACAATTTCCTCATTATAAGGCTCATCAACACCCTCAAATTCCTCAACAAGAGTCTCCTCAATAACCTCATCACCAACACATCTCCTACTCCCAAGATTATCATCAAGTGTCACATTTAAAGGCTTGGGGCTCATATCATGTTGCATAGAAGAGGAGTTAATTAGCTAAAGCACATCATCATCACAAGACACATTGACATCATCACAATTCTTACATGACTCCATAAAATTATTATCAAGAGCATCATTATCAATCAAACGCAATGGAGAATCATGCACAATACATGTATTCAAAGGGAGTGGGGGAGCATGTTGGGATTGAACAATATGCACATCATCTTCTTCTTCTTCGTATATTATATCCAAATAAGAAAAGGGTGGAGGTGAAGAGGAAGCATTAAATTCATGTTTCACATCATCACAAATGGCATAAGGTGAAGAATCATGCAAATTATTCACAAAAATTGGAGAAGAGTTAACAAGAGAGGATTGAACATTTCAAACAAGAGAGGAAGATTCAACTCTCAGTTCTCTCAAAGGTGTCACTCTCCCATATCCCTCACGGGCATCGGTTCTAGCCACTTTCTCAAGCAATAATCTCGCCTCATCATCACCTAATTCATAAAAGTTACCACCGGCCAAAATATGAATCAAGTCTCTAACATGTTCAAGCAAGTTGTCAAAGAATATTGTGGTGGTTAGCCAAACCGGAATCCCATGGCGTGGGCAATATGTCAACAAATCTCGAAATCTCTCCCAAGCATCACTTAAACACTCAAACTCACCTTGTTCAAAGGTAAATATCTCTCATCTAAGTTTATTGGTCTTGTGATGTGGGAAGAAGTGGTTTAGAAAGGCTTGAACAAGTTCATCCCAAGTACAAAATGTGTTAGGTGGATAAGAATGTAGCCATCTCTTGGCTTTACCTCCAAGGGTGACAGGAAAAACTAAGAGTTTAAAGGTGTTGTTGGCAAACCATTCTTCCTCGCAACTAAACAATTTGTATGAAATTCCGAAAGGTGGTCAAGCACATTTTCATTAGGCAATCCCCAAAACATATCTCTTTGAAGCACCGTGATAAATACTTGATTCACTTCAAATTTTGCTATATCCTCATCTCTAATGGTAATAGGTGAGGTAACCATGTGGTCATAGAGTCTACTATGGTCGGCTAAGGTCATCATGAGAGACATAAAAGAGATTGGCCAACAAATGAGATGAATGCAAGAGGCAAGCAATATGATCACCAAGAAGCAAACAAAAAGACTAACCTTTTTTTTTGTTTTTTTTTTGTTTTTTTTTTAAAACCAAACACAATGACTAAAACTCAATTAACTATCGCCGTTCCCCGGCAACGACGCCATTTTGATCGTCTCCCAATCAGATCGGTCGTTAACGAAGGACGGAGGATCAAACGATATTTGTAAGACTCGAGATTACACAAAAACAAACAAGTATTCGTGGTAAGTCGAGGTCGGTCCACATGCAACGGAGTGCAATTGAGTAAGAGAAGCGTGTTTGGGGTCTAAAAAGGGGGTTTTTAAGGGTCGAGTCTATACTAAAACGTAATAAATAACTAGAGATGATCAATTAAGGAAAAGGTGTTAGGGGGAAGTCGGAATTCGGAAATTAGGGTCTAAGAATCTCGGAATCGGGTTTTAGTCACAACATTGATAAAGGGAGGATGCCACCTTTCGGTTTCTTCACCCAACCCACCTAAAAACCCGCTTTCGCGGCGAAAAAGGGTAAGTTTCAATTCAAGGTAACTCCTACCCCGAGTTTCCCCATATTGATAAGAGTGAGTCAAGGTCAACCTAGCCGCGGTTCTAAGTCAACAAAGACACAAAAACCTTAAAATTGATAAATCAACAAGCAAACAACCCACCATCATCCCTCAATTCAAATAATCCAAGTCCTCATCCCTAAACCCCCCCAACAAGAAATCTACTCACTGCTCATAATGGAAAATAACGAAACATTAACAAAGGAGAAAACAACTAAAACATGCATGTTAACTAAATCTAAAGAAAATAACAACAAAACGACAAGGAAATTACGATCTAACAATATAAACTAGAGAATAATCTAGAACAACATAAATAAAATATAGAGATTAGAGAGTGGAAGAGAAATATACCAATTATGAAGATCTACAATAAATAAGAAGATTGCATAAATAAAGGTTGAATCTTGATGAGGAGAATAAAGAGATTTGTCACTAATCCCTAGATAAACCCCAAAAATCTTCAAATAAAACCAAAATCTTCAACAAAGATGATAACTTGATTGTAGAAATATAGGGTAGATTAATCTAAACTAAGGAAACTTTCTAGATTTATGGAGTTTTTCTATGGAAGCTTACTACTACTACTACTACTACTACTACTATGGAGATCTACTAAACTAACCTACCCTAAGGAGGCACACTTAAGGCACACCTTGAAATAAAAACCTAGGGTTACTATATATAATAAGCACTTAATGGGTCACACAATCTTAAACCCATAATCTATTCCTTGCCCATTAGTGAGACTTTGTCCTTTGAGATGAAACTTTGCCCAATGAGTCTTCATAGGGTGAAGTTTTGCCTTGCGGATTCTCTCCAATATGGCCGAAATACCACCGAGCGAAGTTTTGCCCAATCAAAATCTCGTAGGGTGAAATTTCGCCCGGTTAAAATTTCATAGGGTGAAATTTCGCTCGGTGAACTTTTTTGTCCGAAATGACAATCTGGGGAGGAACACCGTCGGGCGAAATTTCGCCCGGTCAAATTCTCATCGGGTGAAATTTTGCCCTATGACTTCAGAGGGCCATAACTCTCTCGTTTGAACTCCGATTGGGGCGTGTGATATGACTTTGGAAAGCTAAGAAGATAAGCTTTCACCTTCAACTAAAATCGCTTCGATCCGAGGTCTAGAACTCTAGATATATTCATTTTAAGTTCGACCTCTCCGGTGAAGATGCCCAATGGACTTATAGTTTTTCCTTTTCGCTTTTCACCTCTTGGGTTTGAACTTTGGATTTTGAGTTGTGTGCTTTTTTTTTCGGACGGTTTCCCTCTCTCTCATGCTCATAGGAGCTCAGACACGTTTTTGGTCGAAAATCCTATCAAAATAGACAGAAAACTACCAAAAACACGTAAAATGCAAAAGAAAGACACTAATGCGAGAATTACTCAAAATACGGCGATAATCGCGCTCAAGTCTCGCAAAACGAGGGAAAAACGGGTCTAAATGAGAGGAAAAATGGTCTAAATTTGACACACAACAGCACTGCAATGGTATTTAGTAGATAATAGTTTGCTTACGACCGAGTTTGGGTAACACAGAATCCTCCAACCAAGTTTTGCCAGCAAAGCTTGATTCAGGCATTGGATGTTTCGGATGCCCAACCCATCATTCTTCTTGGGAAGGGAAAGGTAAACATTACTCCTCCAATGAATTGTCCTACTTTGCTTAGTACCAGCTCACCTGAAATGATCAAACAGTTTGTTAATCCTATTCGCCACACTTATTGATATCTTGAATATCGATAGGAGATGAACAGATAGTGAAGCTAGTACAGAGGTAATGAGAGTAACACATCAAGCGGGTGAGAGAAAGGGCCCATTCTACAAGGAAATTATGCGCACTACACAATCATAAATATCGTTATAGAACTGCTTACTATTCCGATTAACATCCAGGGGGGACTAGTACTTTCCTACCATAGTCGAAGAGGAGATGCCAAAAGATTTATAACAGTAACTAGCCATATCAATAGTGGTATTCGGGCTGAAGCAGAGGGAGGATTTGTCTTTGTTGATGATTTGACCAGAAGCATCACAGTATTCTTCGATAGCATATCTGAGATTATCAACACCCGTATTATTACCCTCCAGGAAGAACATAACATCATCCGCAAAGAAAAGATGTGATATCGGAGGGGCATGTCTAGCAATTTGAACTCCTTGGAAGGCCTTCAAATCCTGCATCTTGCGCAGATTGGCCGAAAGAACCTTTGTGCAAAGAACAAAAAGAAATGAGGACAAAGGATCACCTTGTCTTAGCCCGCGTTCAGGTGTTAACCTAATATTTGGAGAGCCATTCACAAGAAGATCATAGGTGACCGTTATTAGGGCTGTGCAGAAACCGGATCGGACCGGAAAATTAGACCGGACCGGACCGGAATGATGAAGACCGGACCCTGAAAAATAAAATCAGGGTCAGGTTCCGGTCCAAAGAAATCTGGAATTCAGGGTTCCGGTCCGGACCGGGTCAGACCCGAAATTAACCGGTCCAGACCGGTTGACCCTGTTTCATTAGGTTTGGGGCCTTTGGGCTGTTCCTCTTAGTAACATCATGCGGCCCACTACACTACAACACTCCATTCATTCATCCTTTCAAAACCCTAGATCCCCATTTCGAAACCCTAAACCCCATTTCCTTCCTCTGATTCTCCGGCGAGGTTCGTCTTCCTCCGGCGTCTCCTTCCGACGACGTCTTCTTCCGGCAATGAAAGCTGATAATAATTTCTTGCCATCACTCCGTATCACTCACCAGTCACCACTCTCTCCCCCTCCATCCATCCATGGCCACCCCCACCCCCACCGAACCCCTGAAATTCTTCGCCGGAGTCGACGTTTTCGGCTGCCCACTCAAAGACACCCTAGTCGCCCACCTCCGCAGCCTCAACAACCAAGTCGACGACATCGGCGAGGGCCCTTACTACTCCATCGGCGAGCAAGTCGGCCGCCGCGTCGCATCCGCCGACCCCAACACCCGCGGCCCGATCTCCTGGGGCACCGGCATCGACGTCGCCATCTTCGCCAACAAGTTCCCTGGCGTCTACGCCACCCTCTGCCTCTCCCCCGCATTAGACCAAACAGGGTCCAACCGGTTCAGACCCGGTCCGGACCCGGAATTTTCAGGGTCGGTCCAGGGTCAGTGTTTACTAATTCAGGGTCAGGGTCAGGGTCGGGGAAATTTGCTATTCCGGTTCAGGGTCAAACAGGGTCCGGTCCGGGTCGGGTCGGGTCTGGACCGATGCACAGCCCTAACCGTTATGATGCAATTCATAATAATATTGATGATCTTATCCGAGAAATTCATGGATTCCAGCATAAGCCTAACAAAGTTTCAATTTATTCTATCAAACGATTTACTGAAGTCAATTTTAAGAGCAAATTTGCTTTTTCGCCCCGGGAAGGAGCAATAATTTATGTGATGCATCAGCTCATGAGCCATAATAATGTTATCATTGATATACCTACCTAGGACAAAAGCATTCTGAAAATCCCCCACCAAATTTTCAATAACACGCTTGATTCGGTTCGCAATGCATTTAGTGGTTATCCTCATAATCACATTGCACAGGCTGATAGGGCGAAGTTGGTCGGCACTAGTCGGGTTTGTGACTTTAGGGATGAGAGCAATGGAGGTACGATTCATTTCCTTAAGAACACGCCTAGAGTTTAGGGTTGAGCAAACATCATTTGTAAGATCATGCTTGACAACCGACCAGTGTTTTTGAAAGAAGACCGCAGGGAATCCATCAGGTCCTGGTGATTTCAGACCACCAAGTTGGAAGACGGCAGCACGGACTTCCTGTCCCGTAAAGGGTTTACCAAGGTGTCTGCTGTCATCATTAGACAATTTAGAAACATCACCAAAGAAAGAACTATAGGTCTCACAGTAGTCTTCATAGTGCATCGAGGCATTCAGATCATCAGAATTATGGAGATAGACCGCAGAAAAATGATCTTTGATGATTCTATTAATATCACTTGGGTCAGAGCACCACTTACGTTCCATGTCATAGAGACCTGATAGAAAGTTTCTTGCAGTGCGACCTTTGAGAGAGTTAAAGAAGAATCAGGAGCAAGTGTCCCCATCAACAACCCACTTAATCTTGGCACGTTGCCTCTGGTAGGCGTTCATAGCCACTATGAAGTTCCTGGCTTCGTCATAGGCAGCATCATATTTCTCCTCCGTTTCACCCTTGAGGATGTCATCAATACCCTCCTCCAGTCTATCATCGAAATCAGTCCATTTATTATTCCAATCTGCTTTCTTTTCAAGAGGCCATTTCTTGACGAGGGCTCTAATCCGACTTAGCTTGCGCATGAATTGAAAGGAAGGGGAGCTCGAACATGGCTCTTCTTGAATCCACATGTTTGTAATCAGGTCATTGCATTCTTTGAAATTAAGAGTCCGTGCATCAATTTTGTATGGTTTGCCACCTTTATCATGAGCAAGGTTGAGTTTAAGCTCAATCATGACATGGTTTGAGAACTGGATAGGGTAGTGGAGAACACCTGTATTGGGAAAAAGTTGGAGCCAGTTTGCCGAGGCATAAGCCTTGTCAAGTCTTTCATAAACCCGTTTTCTTCCTTTGCGATTATTACACCATGTAAACCTAGGTCCTTTATAAGGAACATCAATGAGTTGATGTTGTATTTTCCACCCCACAAAATCATCAAGGCCCTCAATACGACCTTTCTTTATACTATGTTTATCCTCGAGACAATCCACTTGATTAAAGTCCCCGATAAGGATGTAAGGGGACTCGAGTTGGTCTTGGCGTAAGATCTGCTGGGTTAAGGACCTTTTCTACACTAATAATTGCTTCCCTAGTTTGATCAGCACAGGAAGAGAGTATACTGTTGCGGAGGGATATAAGTGGATACACACTCATGGACAGAGGGCGACATGGAGTAATTTGGTTTGGACAAGGTTGGGGTTACCTAAATATGAATTCATAGCTTGGCTAATTTGCAAAGAACGGTTACTCACTAAAGACAGATTAGCTCGTATGCATATGGTGGTGGACAATAGTTGCTTCTTATGTGGAGATGGTACGGAGACGCACAGACACTTGTTTGCAGAATGCTGCTACGCTAAGGAATGCTTTAAACTTGCAGCTAACTGGAATGGAATGCAAATATCAGCTAACAACACATGGGAATGGTGGAATAAAATCAGACATAAATCGCTCTTCTATAAGCATGTCGTGGCTGCTATTATCATAGGAGTTTGGTATTATATTTGGTGGGCTAGAAACCATTGTCGTATTAATATGGTGGTCGTAAGTCCTAAGTATATTTTAGGTAAGATTAGAAGTGAATTAGATGTAAAAATCCGAACTCAACGAAAGATTGTGCCTAGTAAATACTATGATAGGGTGGAAATGATGATGAGATAAGGAGATGTATGGTTGACTTGGATGTAAATTTGATCATATGAAATATACTTACATTTACACCAAAAAAAAGGATGTAAGGGGAGTTAAAGGAATCAATCCAATTGCCTAAAAGAGCAAGAACACCTTGTCTTTTATCTGTGTCGGGGTGGCCATAGACACAACACAAGTACCAAGCTAAGCCACTAGAAGTGATTTTAAATATCATAAAATTGCAACAGGAGTACAAACATTCGAAATTAGATCTCGAATTCCAGCCAAGCCAAAGACCACCACTGGAACCCATGGAGTCAACTCCTACACATTTCATGAAATAAACCTAAAGACCGACCTAATCTAGTTACTACTTCTGTACTACATTTAGTTTCCATCAGATAAATGAAATCATACTTCTTAAGACGATGATACAAATACATTATATGATATTGATGTCAATAATAAATTACGGAGTAATTAATAAGACTAATTCGATCTATCTCGATCTCAAATCAACCCATTCTTTGATCCCCGAGCTTCTATTAACAGGAATTGTTACTCGGGTATTCCATACCTCATCAGACAGGCCACAGTGCACCGTCCAACTTTGGGCTGAGCATTCGTGTAGTTGGAAGTTTGAGTCCATGCAGAGACGGACCTCCTTGAGCAAGCACGTTGTTCGTGGAGAATACCCCTTGCACTCTATTTGAGGCCGCACTCCCAACGTTGACGCAATATGTAGACACCCACATTTGGCCGCTAGGTGTCTATAGCAGTTTCCAAAAAACACCCGATGATGATCGGACGCAAACATGCTTTAATATACTCGAATATGGGTTCAAAATCGTTAGTATTTGGCTTGGGCTTTTCACGGAGTACAAATCTCACAAAAGCGACCCCAAATTCAGGCCCAGTGGGTCATTTCCAATCAAATAGGACTAATTTGGGTCAAAACTGACACCAAGGGTAAAACCGTCTTTTAGCGACCGAGTCAAACCCCGATCAAAGGCGTTTCCGAGACATAAAATCTGTCATGCGGCTTTCGGAAATCTGATTTGAAGTCAAATACCACAGAAAATCAGCCATGAAGAAGAATTAAGCAACTAGAACTCTCCCTCAAAGATAAAAATCGATCTCTAAAAAAGACTCCTACCCGGCCTAGACCCACTCGATCGAGTGGACCGGCCACTCGGTCGAGTAGGTTCTCAAAACACGCTAAAACCGGCATGAAACCTGGCACTCGATCGAGTGCTATGCACCACTCGATCGAGTGACCCGTTTTCCAGCTAGAACCGGATTCCTTTTCTATCCAAAGTAGGAATCCTTTCCTATCCAAACCGGGTGTTTCCTCCCATCTACAACCGGCTTTTCCTATCCAAAGTAGGTTTCTTCTCATCCAAGACTACTACCTTTCCTAGCCAAAGCCGGGAACCTCTCCTATAAATACACCCCCTTGCACACATACAATTACAACAACACAATTCCCGACAATACACAACAATTCACAACCCCGAAATTTCAGCAATCTTAGGCAGATTATACACACATCCAATCCCGATTTTTTCGCTAGAAATCCTTTAGGAAACCAGAGATCAAAACTCGTCAAAGACCCGAGAGCAAAACTCGTCAAATCCCTCCCCAATTATACACACCATAACTCTCCTATATACCTCTTAACGCTCCCGCGCCTAGGCCGCTACTACGAGTCCGTTTTCGAGATAATTAAGCATGTAGGTTGAGGGTGTTACAAATCCCGCTTTCTCCTTTTCTCTCTTCCCTTTTTCTCGTCTTTTCTCGTCCGTCGTTTTAAGTCATCGTCGTCTTTTTTTTAAATTTCTTTTCTCGTTCCTAATATCGATATTATGGTACTATTTTCAATAAAGTGTCGTCCCTAGGATTCGATATCGACTCTGTAGTCGAATGTCGGATCTAAAGGAATCAATCATTAAATCATGTTAAGCATAATCCCGTTGACGCCAAAACAATGATCACATGGTCCGAAAAGACTAGTTACGACATTGCGAAGCATAGGGAATTATTTCGTCTTAATACAATCAAAAACGATTTACAAACGGCTTTTTCAAAATCCACTCTAAATATCCGATACTGATTCCATAATCAAATAACGGATATGACGAGTATCGAAAATTCAAGTCGAGTTCGAATCATGTCATATTTTTACCCTACTTAGCAAAATTATCGATTTTCAACAAATTAAAAAACAATTTTGAGATTCATGCTAAATTGCAAAACGAACTATAGTTCGTACAGGGGGCACTCGATCGAGTGTCTAGCCCACTCGATCGAGTGGCACACCAAAAACCGAGGCAGAAAGTGTTTCTGAAGACCACTCGATCGGGTCCCTCAATGACTCGATCGAGTGGCACTTCAAATCTTGGGCAGAAGCGTTTTCCGAGGTCCACTCGGTCGAGTCCTTCAATGACTCGATTGAGTGGCCTTTATCACGTCAAATCGTGAGCCCTCGACATGCGTCAAGCCTTATCGAATATTTTTATGACTTCGGTCAACACGTGTCAAGTCAATCACGTGCCTTATCACTTTTCAAAATCATGCATCGTATCATATTTACATCTTCTAACTTATTTGCACCTCGTTATTATCGCAATTGTTGTATATTATCGTTTGTGGCATTGTATTTCCGGGTGGTATGCCGCTCGTATATTGTAATCTGTTGTCGCACTTTTTTCATTGTTTGTTTTATTGTACTAAAATGAACCTCACATGCTAAAATAACTTTGACGTTAGTTTAGATGCATTAAACAACGTAGTCAAAACATAATTCACATGTTTAGTCAAAACGCTGTTTGCATATCATTCAACCGTCAAACTAACGCGCGTACACGAACAACGAACGATATCTAAGTAGAGGCCGCTAAGTGCGGGCGGGGTTGGGTGTTCTTTGTGAACTTCGAACACGTACCCTCACCCCTTACTCAGAACCATGGTTTCCGGATCTCCGAAACCGTTGGCATACGAGAGTCATTCAATACACGATTACCGATAATGTCGGTATCGGTATCGCAATGCGAAGGGACGAACCCCATAAACTCTAACATCGGAATGGGCCGTACTTTGTGCACGGCCCACTAAGATATAGAGTGGGCTCGAACTCCCACAAAGTTCGGTGGTGACTCCAACTTCGATTTAAATTTCAATCCGAGATCCATCTCACACGATATTCATTCGCCGCCCCAAACCCGCGCGTGGCCGCGTCGGGGTGGACCTATGTCATGTCCACACAATAGCATCATGGATAGCAACCGGTGTTACAGTGCTTTCAACAAGACCTGCATTACAAAGTAAAGTAACAAAGATAAAGACGATACACGAAATCTTGTAAAAAAATAAAAAGATAAGAAAATGAAGGTAAAATATATTGTACTAAAAATCTACTCAACCTTTGTTTCTCAGGACATAACACTCGCCTAGCACGCATTCTGGTCAATCTTCACCCTTCTACAAAATATTGCAAGACGCCAAGTCCCGAGCATGTTCTGTGTTTGTTCCATTGCTTTTTCCAAAAACCGTTCTCGGGCTCAAGGTAACTTGTCCAATATATGTGCAAGCCGTTCCTCATAACCTAAATCATTTTCCAAGAGTACGTGAAACAAGAAAAGATAATAAGAGTGGTATTGAAATCAATAGAAAATAGGCTTACATCTAGTTGATTGCCGCTGAATTTGTCTGAATTAGAACAATTAATTATGGACTTCTTCCAATTATTATTCGTTGGCCATAACCCATGTAGTGTGAAGCTTTCTGGTGGAGAATTTCTTAGCTGTTTGCAAGTACCGAAAGAAGTACATATCGTAACTGGCCATTGTAATACAAGTTTAGAAGGTCCTGAAGTAGAAAGTGCTGGAGGGGGAGGGAAACTTGGTGCGGAATGCACCGTAGACAACAGGACTAAGATAGGATAATATTTGTTTTTCTGTTCCTAACTTTTTGGTTTGAGGAATTCTCTTTCAAACTTCCTTTTATACTATTTTTTATACCCGTAACTTCAATCTATCTATCTATATTATATAGTAAAACAGAAACCACCTCACTAGCTTTTTGATGCCAAATGCATTTTCCTAAAATAACACACTTTTCATATTAATCTAATTTAATATTTCATCTGTTTCATTGATATTTTCCACATTTTTTTCAATCATTTCTTTGATTTCTTCTACTTTATTTTTTTGTTATCAAACTTCACTCTTTTCTAAGTGGTTCACTTACTTTACTCACTCTCTACACTTACATATTATATTATTTTTGTTAAGAAATGTTTTTGTTCATAAATGTGACACTTTTAAGGTGGAAGAAATCAATGAAACGTAGGGAGTATAATATAATATAATATAATATAATATAATATAATATAATATAATATAATATAATATAATATAATATAATATAATATAATATAATATAATATAATATAATATAATATTCATTAATCTAATCTAATATTATAGGAGTATAATATTAATCATAATTTTCATATTAATGAGATATTTTGATAGTAGTAGTACTAATACCAATTATATATTATTTCCGTCAAAATCATTTGTTGTTATTTTATATTATTTTTTAGAAATATTTTAATCAAAAGACAATAAATGATCGAGATAGAGGAAATAAATATTTATGCTATAAAAACACAGGTTAAAAATATCTCGGTAGTAATATCAATTACGGAGTATTTAAATAGGTTAAAACATTTGAAAACATTATAGATATAAACATGTTGACGATAAAATTTATGATAAAAATATTTTTATACTAATAATCTGGCCAACTATAGTGTCCAATTCGTGTCGTATACTCTGTAGGATAAAATATGTACTCCGTATTGTACATGTGATATGACACTCAAATGAAATGACGGAGTAACATAGGTCATCTCTAGAAAAATACTACTCGTAGTACTACTATAACGATAACGCCATTGTTGAATTCCTCATGTCGTTTGTTCGATTGAGTAATACATAGGTTAATAATACGTTATTTTCAGGTGAATAAAGTAACGATTGTTGAGGAGGTCATAGCCTACATGAAAGGGCTTAAAGAAAAAGTGAAGTGTTTGGAGGAGGAGAATGCGGCTGCCAAGAAAACGATGGTCGAGTCGGTGATAAAGTCATCAGTCTCTGATGTTGAAGTTTGTTTTTCTGATGAAATAGTCAAAATAAAAATTCAGTGTCGGCCCCAAACCGGGTTTTTTCCAAAGATGTTTGTTCAGATCGAAGCTTTAAAACTTACGGTAACAAGTATTTGCAGCATGCCGTGTAACAACGGAACTGTTGATTTAAAGATCATGGCGCAGGTATATTATATATATACTCGTATATATTTATATGTAAGACCGACTCAGTGATTCTATGCGCATTTTTTCAAGTTATCGGTAATATAATCATTTTGTTATAATTTGTGCAGATGCAACTGGGTTTTGAGATGGAATGCGAGCAAGTTATCAAGAATCTAAAATCGATCTTTTAGACCGGTACCTATGATCGATATCTATTCCTTCCGTTCTTCACTATGCAGATAAGTGATAATCGTCTCGGAATGTAATAATTAACGTACTGATTTTTTTCTAACTAGATAGAAAAAGTAGTAGCTGCCTGAAAAAATGGTGTTAGAGTTGTAGCTTTGTGTTACATTGATTAGTGTCATGAAACATGGAGTATTTGACTATGGTGTGATAAATGAAACCATTTTTCGAAATTTATAAACGTTGGTCCGTCTACACAATCCACGCTTCAAATAGATAGCGACCGCATGTATCTTTGTCATCTAAAAAAAGTACAAACGTTACTTCGTTGATTAAGGTATTCAATTTTTTTTACTGTAATGATCACTTTCGATCACCCCAACAAACGACCCCTAAATTTCTTTAAAACAAAAATTTCGGTTGATAATCTCTCAAGCAATATGACAAAAATCGAGAAAAATAATGGTCTCACATCATGAAATTAAACCTTTACACTGCCTTATAGTACTAAACCGAGTACATTATAGTACTTACTCGGAGTGTGACACCAATAAAGGTGTCAATAACATAGACCCTCTAACTCGGAGTGGAATTTGTTCGTTTATGAAAGCTGAATTACTCGCCTTATTAATTAGCCTGGTTAGAAAGAGCAAGGTCATTAATGAAGACCAGTTGGTAATAAGCAATCAAATGAAGACTATAGTGAAACGATGACGAGATTTAATCAGGGAGACCCGATGGACTGTCAAACTGGAGCGCACTTATAGAGAGGCGAACAGAGTAGCCGATTTGCTAGAAAATCGAGGAATGAATCAATTTAATCACTATTCCTACGCATCTTAATTTTCCGTTTACTAAGCTGCATCTCATCCTTCGGGAGGGCATTTTTGGGGTAACTAATCCCCGTGTAATAAGTAATACTTAGAGCATCTTCATCCATCCTCCATTCTCCATTCTCCATTCTTGGAGGAGAATGGAGAAAAATGGTTCCTCCATCCATGGAGAAAATCATTCTTCATGGAGAATAGAACATATTCATTCTTTTCCAAGAATGAAGTGGAGAATAAAAATCGTGGCTCCCGATAATAAAAATATTGATATTAAAATGAATTAAAGAGATATGTAAATAAATGAGTGTAGTAGTGAAATGTGTTGGGACCCACCAGAGAATAAAAATTTCATTCTTGCATGGAGACGTTCTTTTAGGATTAAAAAAAAGTAATGATGTGGATGAGGTGGGTCCCACCCAAGAATGAAAAAATCATTCGTGAATAAGGATGCTATTAACCCTCATAGCTTCAACCTAACCCAAAAAAAAGTAGTCAAAAAAGGGTAGGAGGTGTATATGTTGTTACAAATATTGGTGGATAGGGAATTGATTACTAGGGAGTACTATAATTAGCAAAACTTACCATTGATGTGCAAAAAAATGCAGGGTAACATGGGTACATAGGTCATGAGTCAGAGACTCAATGTTTCTCTTTATTTGAGTAAAAAAAAATGTACACTTTATAAAATATATATATATGCAGGAGTTCACTTTTGTTTATTTCACAAGTTTTAGTCTCGTTCATTTGATTAAGATACTCCTTGCCATCAATATAAAAGATAAATAGATGTATTATAATCCCCTAGAAATTCTAACGCAATACAGTGGCGGAAACACTGTAGAAGTGGGATTATAACACACTGTAGCTATGTCTTGATTAAATAAAAATGGTAAGTCAATACATAAGCCATAAAATAAAAATGGCTACAAAATAAATAAATAAAATCCATAAAAAGGGTTTTAACAATCCATAATACAGTGATTTGATTAAAACAAGCAGGATCCATAACTGCTCGCTAGCCCACCCGAAGGAATACACATATATACCTGCCATGTTAAAAACATAACAGCCACAATCAGTGGGGAGCAACGTCGACGTTCTCCCAGCCGTATAACAGGATTTTAAAAGTGTAATTACTATTATAGAAAAATAGTAAAAATGGAAAACAGTAAAACACATTATAATAAAAATAAACTTTCAGTGAAAAACTTCACGTATCAAAACAATATAATAAAAATGAGTTTTCCGAAGAAAACATAAAACATTTGCCAACCTGCAACCAAATTATATCGATAATAATAAAATTAGTCAAAATGACGTTATGGATAGAAGTAGTGTAGACGGCTAGACTTTCACTAAGAGAGTACTAAAAACTAGCTTCGAGAACTTAGTTCAAACAAATCAAACTTCGGTCTCTAACTAGGCTACTCAACCATAATAGAGCGGCGACTTATAAATGCGTGACCCTAGTTTAAGATAATGCACACCCCTCCTGGGATTACCTGTCACCCAGTTCAACTTATGACGGCGACTTACTGCGAGGCCTAAGCTTAAGGTCAAAATGTACAAAACTCCCGGGATACCTGTCACCCGGTTCAACAACCAATGTACCGATTCCTGATACACTAGCCTTATAGTTGATGGCAAAACCGTAAACCCTAGAATATATTACTCTAACCTCACACTTGTCCTTATTCCATAACTCCAAAACAAAGCCATTATCGATATTCAAAAGATATAATCAATATAAATAATATGAGGATAAAAGAAGTAAACATTAATATTCTAAAAGAGGAAACTTTCTATTTTAGGAAACTTCTATTTTTAGAAACTTTACTAAAAATAGCATTATATCAAAATAGTGAAAATATTAGTTCATACTAATACCAATTTTTAGTAAACGATATAGATTTATAAAACTAATACTTTCGGCCTTAACGATATTAATTATTAAAGTAAGAACATTTGAGTTTATGAAGTTATTGAAATATCGTACAAGTGTATAAAATGATTAAAAATGTCTTAAAATTTTTAATAATACTAATCAGGGTGTTTTCAAAATTTACAAAGCTAAAATTCCCTAATTATTATTAGTTACGACAATACGATTACAAATAGGATTTTACGACAAATGTCAAATTAAATCTTTTAACGTCTTTTATTTAATTAAACCATTGGATATATTTAGAATATGTTAAGGGATGATTTAACTCTTAATGTTTTAGATTTAAATATTTTCAAAATAGCTGGAACAATAAATCTTTTAGGTAAGACGAAGCATTTTAACGATAAATCGTAATTTGTCCAAAAATCAATACTTATTAATTAAAGACTTTAATAAATAGTACAAAAATTACGTAAAATAGTTAAAATATATTTATGGACATTCTGTCCAGAAAAGAAAATTTTCCAGAATCCTAAAACTCGGTTTTTAAAGCGTTTTCTCGTTAATCGTCTAATCTCGACAATAACGATTAATAAAAATAGTAATTACAAAACGATTTAAGTATTAATATCCAAAAATTATTATTAAGCTTAAAAATCATGATTTTCCAGAAAATACTATTTTTCCAGATTTCCAAAAATTCCAGCTTTAATAAATCCCATCAAAACCGTCTTTAAAACCCGTTTTCACAATTAACGATTCCTAATAAAACTTATCGTTCCTATCATTTTATTAAAGCACTAAAAATAATAAAAATACATTTTATTAAGAAACCATCAGAATCATAATTTTTTCCAGATTAAATCAAAAGACCAAAAATCGAGAATTTAAACGACGAACGCGGTTTTAACGATAAACGATGATTTAAAGTGATTAATTAATTCATCCACTTAGAAATTCCAAACAATTACGAAATTTTTTTTAGAAAATTCTATTTCATCAGAAAGTTTCACCACGTCAAAAATCAGATTAAAATAAAATGTTTAAGTACTAGAACTAAAAATCGGCTTTTAATCGTTTTTGTCCGTAAACGGTAATAATTCAATAATCGATAACTAAAATATCAGAAAAATACTAAATTATTAAAAATCATCAAAAACATCATTTTTACAGAATATAAACATATATTACATGTTTAGGCCGAATATTACGATTTTACAAATTAATATGACGATTTAATCGTTAATCTCGTAAAAGCGATAAAAATATCGAAACATGCAAATTTTTAACTTTTAAAAATTTTCCAGATTATATGACACACATATATTGTCAAAAATGAAATATAAAAATTATACATGCAAATACACAATTAAAATCATGAAATACCGAGTAACATCGACGTTACCTCTAACCCAAATTCGAGTCGATTATAAATTCGTCGGCTTCGGGATCATTCAAAAATCCTTCAACACAAGAAAAGCACGGTGGAAAAATACCATGAGAAAACTAAGAAAATCAAGGAAAATAACGATCGAAAACAACATCGATTATTACCTTAACGAAGGGATCGGAATGACGATTATTTAGGAGATGAAAACGAGACGATCGAGACTCGATTTGAGACAAAATTTGGGTAGAAAAGCTGCTGAAAAATCTCAGCCAAGAGAGAAAAAGGGAGGAAATGTTGTTTAATTTTTTCTAAAATGAATGATAAAAAAGTGGATGGTTTTCTAAAGCATAAATGATAAGTAAATTTTGATGAAAACTATGTCATAATACATGCACAAATCAGCCAAAATGAGAGAGGAAGGGAGTTTGAAGAGTTTGTGTTTAAGGCCAAAAATAAATGGGTGAGAAAAAGAAAATATCTAAGGCTTAAACATCATAAAATGAAATGTGTAATAAAATGTGTAGTAAGGGGTGTGACAAAGGTTGTCACGGTCCAACATGTGAGAAAAGGTTCCAAAATAATTGTAAGTTGATAAAAAGAAGAATCGTAAAGTTATTAAAGGTATTTCAAAGCAATTCGAGTAAACCGCGCGTCTGAAAATAATTATTTATGAAACTTCGTAATAAAATCATTAAAGGCTAAATTTTTGTAAATAAAAATATTTCTTAGTTGTAAATATTATATAAATGTGTTGAGGCATTTTTAGGAAAAGAAATAACTTAAATCCGAGTTTAAACCGTTAATTCGTAGAGAAATAGAATTCCTCGCGAATAAATAGTTTACGATGAAAATCGAATAAATAGGTTTAAAAGAATTAAAATCCTTTAAAATAAAAATAAATATCATTGGACTCGAAAATAAAAATAAAACTTGGAAAAATAATGAAACATAAGGCCGAAATAGAGTTATGACGAAGTCATAGCGGAAAGAATAAAAGTGCTAGGAAAAATAACGGGTGTTACATGTATAAAATGGAAGGACTATATATATTACTCCGTATTACACTAGCTAGAGTTTTTTTTTAAATTGAAGCAATAATAGTGTCACTAAGAAAAACAAAACTCGTCCAAACTAACGAAAAAAATGAAATCACAGCACGCAAACAAAATAAACAAAGAGAACTACAGTGGAAACGAGACTAGACGTGGCCACGCAACCCCCCAACGTCACGTAAAATCAGTCGAAATAGCACCATACTTAAAATTTTGGGTTACTAACGAGTTCATTGTATTAGCTCACTATATATGAAAATAAAGTCTCATCTTTACAAAGTTTGGAGTAGCAAAAGTCGATAATTTTAATCATTTTCCGTAAGTTTGGGTATCGAGTGCTACTCTTTACTATTAGCTAGATTTCTTTGTTCACGTGAATCTCAGAACTTAGCTACGGAGTAGAATGATTTTAAGAAGGAAATATTTGAAATACGTGTCGAGAAAGAAATATCACCGTTCATTATTTATTTGTTACTACGTATTTCATTTTCTTTTCGCTCGATCGGGTGGGCATGGCTATACACCCTCCGTCCCGATCATGTGTTTGCCTTTTATATTCGAGTATTTTAATTAAAATCAAACAAATGAACGAGACAGAAAGAATATTTATTCCTTGTATTTTATTACTACTACCACAATTTTGGAAATCTGACAAATAAATTAATTAAAGATATACTCCAGTGTGGACACACAGTAATATGTTTATTAAGGAATGTATCACGATAATATTATCACGAGAAGTTGAAATATCAACTCTTATTAACCATAATTCGATAAAATTGTTATTTCTTCCTTAATTAACATATTAACGTGTTCACTAGACTAAAATTGATTCACGAAAGGTGAACTGGATGATGATGATCTTACCTTAATAAAAACCTACTCCCAACTAGGGGTGACCAAAACCGGATATCCGATCCGGTTTTGTAAACCGTATCGGATATCCGGTTTTAAAAATTGGAAATTTTTCGATCCGTATTCGATCTGGTTTTTTTCCGGATATCCTGTATCCGGTTTTATATTTTTCTTTTTTTTGAATTTTTTTTCATTTTTAATTAAGAGTAGTTAATTGATTTTTAAGCAACGTTACGTTTTATATAAATTGATATAATAAAAATACATAAAAAACCTTAAAAAAATGGTATATATGTCTTACGGTACCATTATTCTAACTAAATATTATGTTTCATTACATAATATCATAAATTCACTAATAGTTTTGATTTTTTACCTTTGAGAATAATTGGTGAGTTTTGAATTCTTTATTGTATAATGCATATAAGGATTGTATTTTTCATATTTTTTTTATTGTTTTTAAAAACCGGATTGGAAACCGGATATCCGATTTCAAATTTTCCCGATACGTATCCGCTACAGTTTTAAAGAAAACTGTATCGTATATCCGGTTATTCGTATCAGATATTCGGAAATTCGTATAATTGAAAGCGTATACCGTATCGTATACGTACAATAAAACCGTATCGTATATTTTTGCTCACCCCTAAGCCCAACTAGGAGTATAGTCCATGCAAGACCTACTATGCAGTATGCAATACTCAGGGTAGCAAAAAAAGTGTACTGCACACCACCTGCTACTTTATTAATTTCAGTATCTTTGTACTGGAAACACTCGCTCTCACCAGCTCACTCAACAAACCACCGTGAGAGTCTGACTCAAACCTAAGACAACAGTACAACTTGGGGCTTATGTACGTATTAGTTATATCTCCTTACTACTAAGAACATCTTTTATGATGGAGAAAAATCTCTCCATGGGATATCATGGAGAGAAAATGAGTTTTTTTATCATGGAGAACATCTCCATTCCCGTGGAGAAAAATCCACTTTTCTCCACCTTGTAGAAGATGAAAGGAGAGAAATTGTGTGGGGGCATGGGTTTAAGGTGTGGGGCCACATGTAAGTTTGATGAAAGAAAATTGGTGCAACAGTCACCAAGCATGCAACGTCTTTCCAAATTGCAACGACTACTATTTTTTTTTAAACTGATCAAGTGTTATTTCCCTCATATAATTTCCTATTGATGGGGGTCGGTTGCCTACCCCTGGCCGCCGGCCAGTCGGGCCCCAGGGCGACCAGTCCCAGAAAAAGAAAAGGCCTGCCCAGCAGACCTTCCATCAGCATCATTGAAACCTCCAAGTGAGTGGCCTTAATCCCTTAGCCGCCTGGCACAGCCTGGCCGCCTGCCAAGCAGGGCGAACTAGGCCTCATGCCTGCTTCCAAGGCGCTCCCGCCTAAGCAGGACCAGAGGAGGGCCGAGGACCCATCCGTCATTTTGCCTAAGGTAAGGGGAAATGAGTGGACAAGGTGAGTCCACGTGTCGCGCAAGCATCCACTCATTTCCCTCTTCTCCTTTCTTTTTTCCTCTCTCTGGTGGGAAGGTATAAATACTTTCCCATTTCCCACATGAGAGGGGTTGGATTTTCTCTCTCTAGACCCTTACTCCTAAAAAACGCCACCTAGCTCCTCACGAACTAGGTCTCTCAAGGCATTTCACGGGCTGACTTAGGCATCGGAGAGGGTTCCCTCGGACAACCTCCGAGGCCCTGTGCGTTCATTGTGCAGGGAGCAGGCCAACTCCGCCGGGAAGGTCCGATCCTGGGAGTAAGACGAAAGAGAGGTTAAGAGAAGTCAATCGATCAATTGTTCACCAGTGATTCAATCATACGACCCGGATCCAAGGCCGGGTGAATTGTTTCCGTGACCGGAACAATTTGGCGCCGTCTGTGGGGAACTTACGGTTGTGCTCACGAGTTACCCACTAAAATCAACCACTCATAATCACAAAACTAAAACGATCATGCCAGAAATCATTGATGCCAGTGCAGGAACGGGTCCGACGGTCCCACCGGTGGCCCCCCTGTATGGTATGCCGCAGTCGGAGAGGGTTCCTCCTGCCACGATCCTAGGGGTAGGGGGAACCAGTCTCCTCGGCGGATCTAACACTGCTGTGACACCTGAGTTGGGGACACACCCAGGACACGCTCTTAATCTGACCCCAGCTCAGATGGCGCAGACAGCCGCGTTCTTCTCTGCGATGCTGAACCAGGAGTTCACTCCTGAGGACTTGGTAGGCAGGGTCGCATCGGCTCCCAGGCAACCATCCCCAATCAGCAGGGATGAGGCCAGGGGCACGAGGCGGACCGCCGCCAGAAATGCTCAGAGGAAAGCGAGAAGGACGGCTCAAGCGTATGCGCATGTGCAAAGGCGCATTACTACCGGCAATCCAGAGCCACCTGTCCAGCAGGCGTTCTCCATTCACACAACAGAATCAGCGTCTGGAGGACAGGGAGGCTTATCCCGAGGATTACAGGAGCGAATGAGGCCCAGGGAGCCCATGTTAAAACGCTTGGGAGAAAAGCCAGGCGGGGTTTTCTCCAGGCTAACACCGGCAGCCAGAGAGCAGTCAGCCCCCGGTTTATCCCAAAGCCTGCAATCAAGGCTCAATCGGGGGCAACCGCTCGAGTCTAAGTACCACCAGGGTGAGAGCTTCTGTCACTCTCAGAGGAAAAGACCCAGACAAGTCTCCCCTGAGACAGAAGATGAAGCGGCAAGCAGGCCGCCCCCAAGGCACCGCTCCCCCAGCACGAGGAAACCAGCCCATAAACAATGGGATACTCATGGTAACCAGTCTGGGGAAAGCAGGTCACGATTGGTGGGCAGACCCACAAAAACCCCACTTCATCCTGAGGTACAAGAGCACCCCATTCCAAAAATTAAAATGCCTACCATTAAATTTGATGGGACAACAGACCCTGGAGACCACCTGGCAGCATTTGAGAGCCACATGGGCATGTATGACGTAGATGATGCCATCTGGTGCAAAGTTTTCCCAACCACCCTGGTAGGGCTCGCACAAGGATGGTTCAGGGATCTCCGCCAGGGGTCAGTCAGGTTCTTCATAGAGCTGGCTGAGATCTTCCTCGAACAGTATGCTGGGAATAAAAGAAGACGCCTCACTCGTTTCGATCTTATGACCCTGAAGCAGAAAAAGGGCGAAAGTGTGAGGGAATATCTGAGAAGGTTTGATCTATCCTACCAGCAGGTCAGGGAGATCGATGATTCCACCGCCGCCTATGCCCTGACAATCTCCCTGCTTCCAGGGGAAATGAAAAACCAGATGATCAGGGCCCAGCCAGAAACCTTAGCCATGGCCAGGAAAATTGCGGAAGGGTTCATTCTGCAGGAGGAGTTCCACGGCCTGACGGATACCCCTGCAGGCCAAACAAGGCCTCAAGGGGGACCGCAGGGTGGACGGGGCAGAGGTGAGCCAGGCAAGCAAAGGGAAGAGGGAGACACTCCCAAGAAGGAGCGCACTGTCTACCAGCCCAGGTTCGACAGTTACACTGCCCTGAACAAATCCAGGGCGGAGATCTTCGAACTGGAAAAAGAAACTGCTAAGTGGAATCGCCCGAACAAGCCTCGCAGCCCGAAAGGAGACCCCAAGAAATTCTGCACTTTCCACGACTGCATAGGCCATACCACCGAGGAATGCCGTCACCTGAAGGACGAAATCGAAAAGTTAATCAGGAACGGATGGTTAGCCAACTACGCAGCCAAGAATAAGTCTCAGAAATAAGTATCTGAAAAACCCGAAGGGTCAGTGCAGAACCGCATGGTGATCCATGTAATTTCAGGGGGCACTGAGGGCCAGCTCAGTCGAAGGGGCCAAAAAAGACAAATGTGTGAACTAAGGAACCAGATCTGCTATGCTGAGAAAGCAGGGAGTCCAAGGGGAGTAACCTTAAGCATCACCCCTGATGATGCAGGGCGCGTAGTATACCCGCACAGTGATCCTTTGGTGCTGTCCCTTGAGATCAGCAACCACATTGTGCGGAGGTGTATGGTAGACACTGGCGCATACACAAATCTATTGTACAAGGACGCCTTCGAGAAAATGGGCCTGGAAAAAAGGCACCTACGACCTGCCCCCGGATCGCTATACGGATTCAATGGAGCAGGCGTGCTGCCCATGGGAGTCATAGACCTGCCCGTAACCTTTGGAGAAGGCTCTACTGCCAGAAACGTCAGGGCAACCTTTGTTGTTGTGGATGCAAGATCTGCCTACAACGCCCTAATTGGCAGAGCCACCCTGGACGAAATCGAGGCGGCCATCTCCATCAGGGCCCTCACCATAGCATATGTCACCGATTTCGGACTAGAAGGAAAAGTGCGCGGGGACCAAGAGTCGGCCAGACAATGCTACTCCGTGGCCCTGCAAGAACACGAAAAAGAAAGAAAAGGAAAAAGAAAGGCTGACAGTTCCCCCAGCAGGGAAGGCGAAATACCAGCCGAGCACCCGGCGCCTGACCACCTGGAGCCAGGGGGTGAAAGCATGTTAGTAGACTTAGAACCAGGGAGGCAGGCCCTAATAGGAGCTGACCTGGAGGAATCCTACCAGGCTGAACTGGTCAAGCTGCTAAAAGAAAACAAAGACGTATTCGCCTACTCGGCAGACGAGATGCCCGGCGTTGATCCATCATGCATCGTTCACAAGCTGAACGTAAGCATGGGCGCCCGCCCTGTAAAACAGAAGAAGCGAAATATGTCCGCAAAAAAAGACGCCGCAATCAAGGAAGAAATTGACAAACTCTTGAAAGCAGATTTTATTGAGGTCTGTGACTACCCAGAGTGGTTGGCGAATGTAGTCATGGTTAAAAAATCGTCAGGCGCATGGAGAATGTGCGTGGATTTTACAAACCTCAACAAGGCCTGCCCGAAAGACTGCTATCCGCTCCCCAGAATCGACCAACTGGTAGACTCCACCAGTGGTTATTCCATGTTGAGCTTCCTAGATGCCTTTTCAGGGTATCATCAAGTATACTTATGGCAGCCGGACAGGGTGAAGTGCGCGTTCATCACCAGTTCAGGCACCTACATGTACAAGATGATGCCGTTCGGGCTTAAAAACGCAGGGGCTACATACCAGCGGTTAGTTGATAAAGTATTTGAAAAACAAAAAGGCAGAAACATCGAGGCTTACGTTGATGACGCCATCGTAAAAAGCAAAGAAGACAGAGAGCACCTGATAGACCTGCAGGAGACCTTCTGCTCCCTGCGCGCCTACAAAATGAAACTCAATCCGAAAAAGTGTACGTTTGGGGTCCGCTCCGGCAAATTTCTGGGGTTCTTGGTCAGCTCTCGAGGAATAGACGCCAACCCTGAGAAAATTCAGGCAGTTCTAGACCTTCCTGAGCCCAAGACCATTAGAGACATCCAGCGCCTGACGGGCCGCATGGCCGCCTTAGCACGGTTCGTCGCCCGATCAGCAGACAAGGCCACTCCTTTCTTCAAGATACTGAAAGGAAACAAACAGTTCAAGTGGGAAAACGAGCAGAAAGAGGCCTTTGAGCAATTGAAGGACCATCTTAAGAGGCTCCCCAC
The DNA here is from genome assembly GCA_958450325.1 of Agrostemma githago. Taxonomy (NCBI): domain Eukaryota; kingdom Viridiplantae; phylum Streptophyta; class Magnoliopsida; order Caryophyllales; family Caryophyllaceae; genus Agrostemma; species Agrostemma githago. The sequence goes on along the minus strand of OY288247.1, from coordinate 69,470,349 downwards.
CCTGGCAAGACCAGTAGCAGGGGAAAAACTTTTCCTCTACATTGCAGTGACCAACATAACTGTCAGCGTGGTCATCTTACGAGAAGAGGCAGGCACCCAGCAACCTATATACTTCGTAAGTCATGCGCTGGGGGCAGCCGAGAAAAATTACCCGATGGTTGAAAAAGCCGCCTACGCGGTCATAATTGCCGCCAGGAAGCTCAGACCTTACTTTGACGCGCATCCAGTCGTAGTCCTCACCGACCAACCACTGAAGAAGGTGTTGGAAAAATTTGAAAAATCAGGGAGACTACTGAAGTGGGCGATTGAGCTGAGTGGGCTAGGTATATCTTACCAGCCGAGAACAGCCATCAAGGCCCAAGCCTTAGCAGACTTCCTGGCTGAGTGCTCCCATTCAGGGAAAGAAGAGACCCCTGCCGAGGAATGGGTCGTGCATACTGATGGATCCTCGACTGCCAATGGCGCAGGCGCAGGCGTCGTGCTGACCAGCCCAGGGGGGGCTGACTTTGAGCATGCCCTCAGGTTTGTCTTCCCAGCATCAAACAACGAAGCAGAGTACGAAGCAGTACTCGCAGGCGTCAGGCTAGCTAAAGCCGCAGGGGCAGAGCGGATTGTCCTGGCGACAAACTCCCAGCTCATCGCCAACCAGATCAATGGTAAATATGAAGCAAGGGACCAAGCAATGGCCACATACCTGGAAATGGTGAAAGGAGAGTTATCAGGCCTAAAATCGTATGAGATCAAGCAAATCCCCCGCTCCCAGAATAGTCGAGCAGATGCCCTGTCAAAACTGGCAAGTTCCAGTCTACAGGACATACGGAGGTCAGTGTGGGTTGATGTTCTGCATGAAAAATCGACCAGCCCCTGTCAGGCGATTAGCACCATGGAAGAAGGTCCGGAAAGCTGGATGACTCCCTTCATCCAATTCAAGAGACACGGTGTCCTACCAACAGACGCAGCACAAAAAAGGAAGGTACAGGCTAAAGCAGCCTGGTTCATACTCATCGAGGGGGAACTTTATAAGAAGTCCTTTACTTATCCCCTGCTCAAATGCCTACGGGCAGATCAAGCTGCTGAAGTGTTGGAAGATATCCACTCAGGGATTTGTGGGCATCACATCGGGGGGAGATCCCTGGCCCACAAAGCCCTAAGGGCAGGCTACTATTGGCCCACCATGTTGGCGGACGCCAAGAGCCTGACCCAGAAATGCAGAAAATGCCAACTCTTTGCCCCATCAATCCATGCCCCCGCCCAAGAGCTCAGGCCAATCCTATCCCCCATCCCTTTCGCTCAATGGGGGATGGACATTCTAGGACCCTTCACAGTGGCCACAGGGGGCAGGAAATTCTTGATTGTCGCCATAGACTACTTCACCAAATGGGTGGAAGCCGAAGCAGTGCCCAACATTACTGAGTCGGCGGTCAGGAAAGTGGTCTGGCGAAATATTATCACCAGGTTCGGTCTACCAAAGATGTTGGTATTTGACCATGGCAGACAATTTGATAATGATCCTCTAAGAGTCTGGCTGGAAAGCCACAACATCGCAGTCGCCTATTCAGCCGTCTGTCATCCTCAAACCAACAGGCAGGCGGAAGCAGCCAACAAACAAATCTTGAACGGCCTGAAGAAAATGGTGGATGACTGCAAGGGTAGGTGGGCTGATGAACTTCCCAGTATACTCTGGTCAATCCGAACTACCAGAAAAGAGTCTACAGGCCAAACCCCATTTGGTCTGGTATATGGAGCAGAGGCACTACTACCAATCGAGGCAAGGATCCCTTCTCTGCGCTCCCTGCAGTACGACCGAGCTGAAAACGAAGCTGCAATGGTTGAAGCCTTGGACCTGGTAAATGAGTTAAGGGAGGAAGCTAGCACCAACATCGCTGCCTACCAGCAACGAATGAGGAAAGCCTTTAACACCAAAGTCCGACAGAGAAACTTTCAGATGGGAGAGCTAGTTCTGAGAAAGACGCAGGCGGTTGGAAAGTCAAGAGAACATGGAAAGCTTAGTGCCAACTGGGAGGGTCCATACCAAGTGACTCGAGTCCTGGGACCAGGCACATACAAAATCGCCAACCTTGAAGGGCAAGAGCTGCATGCTCACTGGAATGCGGACACTTTGAAAAAATACTACGTCTGAACAAAATCCAAAGATAGTTTTTATTAAAAACAAATGGCGGAGGACGGTCAAAAGAATGTCGACGGCTCCGACCACCCGAAAATGTCACAGTTTTATAAAGAAATGAAGAAATATTCAGATTTATACTCGTTGCATGTTCACACTCGCGTTCTTCACACACAAACGAGCAGGGGGCAATAGGGGGAGGCCCCCCTGTTGCCAAAATCGGGAAAAATGACCCCCCCAGCAAAAATCCGAGCGCCACCCTGCTTACCTCTGGGCAGGCAGGGGGCAGGCCCCCTGGACTTTGAATAAAAGCCAGGGACAGGCCAGACTAACAAGGACGGGGGGCAGGCTCCCCAACCTTGTATAAAAAACGCAAAAGCTACCCTGCTTACCCCTGGGCAGGCAGGGGGCAGGCCCCCTGGACTTTGAATAAAAGCCAGGGACAGGCCAGACTAACAAGGACTGGGGGCAGGCTCCCCAACCTTGTATAAAAAACGCAAAAGCTACCCTGCTTACCCCTGGGCAGGCAGGGGGCAGGCCCCCTGGACTTTGAATAAAAGCCAGGGACATGCCAGACTAACAAGGACTGGGGGCAGGCTCCCCAACCTTGTATAAAAAACGCAAAAGCCCCCCTGCTTGCCTCTGGGAAGGCAGGGGGCAGGCCCCCCGGACTTTGAACAAAAGCCAGGGACAGGCCGGATCAACAAGGACTGGGGGCAGGCACCCCAACCTTGCATAAAAAATACAAAAGCCACCCTGCTCACCTCTGGGCAGGCAGGGGGCAGGCCCCCTGGACTTTGAATAAAAGCCAAGGACAGGCCAGACTAACAAGGACTGGGGGCAGGCTCACCAACCTTGTATAAAAAACGATAAAGAACCCCCCTGCTTACAGACAGGCAGGGACAGGCTGCGCATCAAACTCATGTAAAACCGAAACAGACAAAAGCAAACAGAAGGTTTACATAAAAAGGAATAGTGTCAAAGGAACACAGGATAAGAGTTTTTAAAACAAATGATTACAATTAAACACGGCACCCGGCCACCAAAGGGCTCGGCGCGCAAAGAAGTAAGGAAGTTAAAACGTTGGCACAGGCGCAGCAGGAGACGAACAAGAGCCCTCTGAGGAAGACTGCCCTCCATGTTAAGCAGGGGGAGCATCTGGGCCGGAAGTAGCAGCTCCTTCAGACAGTCTGCGCATTTGAGCTTCGTCCTTAGCAGTATAAAGGGCTCGGAAAGCATCTTCGTCAAAACCAGGGAACATCTCCCTGACAGCTTCCATGACAACCCCTAGGCAAGAGTTAGCACCATTAACGAAGCCCGCCGACACGGCCGTGTCCACCTCCTGGAGTATTTCGTCCCTCTCCTTCTCCCAATCCTTGGTCTTCGCCGCCAGATCGCCAAGAGCCGCCTGCAGATCAGAATTTGCCTTGGAAAGGCGCTCCTCAAGGTCGATGACGCTCTTCTTGGCGTGATCCAGCTCAGCCAAAGCTTTCCTGGCCTGCTCCAACTCCGCAAAGGCCTGCTGAGCTCTCTTTGACTCCTCCCCCAGGCGGGACACCTCCCTAATAGCTTTCTCATTCTCAGACTTCCAGTGGATCGCCTGACCTTTGGCCTCTTCTAGCTCGGTCTCCCTTTTCGCCAACTGATCCTTCAGGCTGGCAATGAGAGCAACGTCCCTCTCGACTGCAGAAAGGCGGTCAGAGTTGGACAGTTCCTCATCACTCAGACGGTTGAGGGCCGCCAGCTCTGCAGAAGCTTGCATGATTCGGGCAGTGCGCTGGATGTACTGGGTCACTTGGTTTGTAGCAGATTTGACAGTCTTGAGGAGATGGTCCGCTAGAACTGCCCCTGAGTCGGAAAGTAGGGCGGAAACATCTTGGCTGTCTCCGGCGGTATAGTGGAATTCAGCGTTCTCCTCAGAAAAGAGGGTGGCAGGAATCCCCTGAGCAAAACGTTTAGGTTCAGGCGTAGAAGTCTCCAGGTCCACCACCTGGTCAGCACTTGGAGCTTCCCTGCTCCTCTTTCTAAGCAGCGCCCGGGGAGTGCTCTCCCCAGTCTCTTCGGAACCTGCAGCCCGTGGCCCCGGGGGAATCTGGACCCCTGCTGAAAGGCCCTCTTGCCTGCCAACAGGCGAAGGAGTAGCCTCGTAGGCAATCGCCTTCGCAACTGGAGAGGGGGTGGCCTCAGAAACCGCCGTCTTTGCAGGCGTTGCTCTAGGATGGGGGGGGAAGCCTTGGTCTACTGAACGACAGACCCTTCAAATGCTTCATCAGATTCTTCGTACCTCTCTTAAAATCAGGGGGAAGAGAAGGGCGACTTTGGACAACAGTGAGGTTCTCGTCCAAGCCCAGGCGTCTCACCTCCCCTTTCCTCCAAACAAAGGTGGCAAGGTCTGCAAGGCAAACATACAAGCTGTCAGGGCACTTTAAAAGGAAAAGAGTAAGAAAGAATCATCAATACTCCTGAACTACCTTTATCTAGACCCGGGTTCATGCCCAACCGGGTCAAGTATTTATCAGACGCAACAAGCTCCGCATGAGGGAGCCATAATGTAGGGTCATACACCCCATACTTATCAGTGTGGGCAGCAAAAAAGCCCGTCAACTCCTTGTCTTTCTCGCCCAGCTTCACCTCTAAGGCTCTTCCACCCACGCCAGGGTGGTACTCCTCAGGGGTCTCCAGCCTGGTGTGGACATGATTCCTGAAATGGCGAGGAATCCTCCACCCATGGATGCTGTGTACATAAAGGAAGTTGTTCTTCCAGTCCCTCAAACTATCCATGCCAGGCCACACCAAACAATGTCCCTTCTGCCTCAAAAGGGACCAATAACCAGGGGAGCCCGCACTCCCAGAAGAAACCATTTGCAAGCCCACCATAAACCGCAGGGCGTCAATGGAAGGCTCGGTGTGGTGGAACAGACAAGTCCAGACATATGAAATCAACGCCCTGACAGCCGTGGCTGTCAGCTGGGCGATGGCGACGTTCATGCGCCTGAAGATCTCTTCCAAGGAAGGATGGAGGGGAAAGCGAAGGCCGAACTCCAGGCATTTATGGTAGACCGCTATGCACCCGTCGGGAGGGTTGCATACGGTATCCTTTTCGCCAGGGACAACGACTGTGTACCCCTCCCCGAAGTTGTAAAGCCGTTCAATCGCACCAGTGGAGTTCTTTGCAAGGATCAGCTCCCGATTTTTCGGGTCAGGGAAGGTACTCAAAGGGATGCGGTATTTAACTTTATCTAAATAGTATACCCTACCCCTTTCCCGCCGAACAAGAGGACCAGAGGTTCTAGAAGGGTCAACTTCCAACGCCTCGTCGTCCGAGTCAATGGCGTCAAACGAGGGGGGTCAGGAGAGTTACCACCCCCGCTGTCCGCCGAGTGTTCTTCCTCATAACCCACCTCCCTAGAGGAGGAGGCGAAATTCGTCCCTTTCCCCCTCTTTGATGGGTCAGAAAAGGGTAGAATCCGCTCACGAGTTCTAGACATTTTACTCTAACGGAAGTGGAAAACAGGAAATCAAAAGGAAAAGCAAGGAATGGAGGACAAAGGTCTGACCTAAGATCGCCTGTCAGTGCGGCAAAAGCCCGAAGAAGGAATCTCCCAGAGAAAGGGGGGTACAGAGTGGGGAACGATTCGTCAAACACCCAAGGGTTTTGCAGAAAGAGAGGACAGGAAGATTTCAAGAAAAGAAAGATTGAAGAAGGGAAAAGAAGAAGAATGTGCAACTGATTGCTTTTATAGGAAAAAGGGCATGCAAAGAGTCGCCAAAATCTCAGGAGGCCACCCAAAGACCACTGCCCACGCGTCACTTCCTAAGAAGTCAGTCCTGTGCGGTTTCCCAAGAATAACCTCGAAAGGACCAAAAGTGTCAAGGGATTGATCACCCTATGACGTCCCCTCTTCACTTCAAACGAAAAAGTAATAAACACATATTAAAAATACAATACACAAACACATCGCCTGAATTTCATTCCATTAAACCTTAAAAGGAAAAAGTTACATTCAGTGCTCAACAAGGAAAGAAAATATACAAGGGCCCAGAAATTCCGGCCCAACAAGTAAACGCCCTACTACGCAGGCCTAATCATCGTCCCAATCAGAGGAAGGGTCCCCAGGGCTGCCTGGGCCCCCAAAGTCCGAACCCCAATCCCAGTCTGGGGAGTCTTGGAAAGGGTCATTAGGGATCCCATCCTCATCCCTGTCACTTAGACAACCAAGACCTCCGCTGTCGTCAGAATCTTGGCTACTATCCTCCCAGTCCCTGCCAAAGGGAACGACCTGGGATTCGTCGTAGGTGCGACAACCTGTCTTCTTCACAGGCGAGGAGGGGCCTGACGCCAAAGAGGAGTCAGTATCAGAGAGGTTGGAATCAAATTGTTCAGGGTGCAGCCACGGAAAGCACTCGTGGCATCCCCTGTCAAAGCAGCCTCCTCCCTGGGGGCAACGCCTGAATCTAGGCGCAGCAGGGGGCGAGGACCTTTTGAGACGTATATTCGCCCTGGTAGGAGCCTTCTTACCTTTCCGGCAAGAACGAAGCCGTGAACGGCGACTACGGCGAACAGCTCGATAAGCAGCTCGAGCATACTGAAGCCTCCAAAACCCTCCATAAACAAAAGTAACATATCGAACTCCACGGCGAGTAACGGATTTTTTGATCCAAACCATGATTAAAGACAAAGAAAGGAAGGTTGGAAATGGATCGTGGAAATAGCGAAGAAGGATACAATTTATACAAAAAACATAAGCAGGGCATTAATGGTGCCCCAACCACTTCTGCAAAGAAGAGAGCCAATCATCAAGCTGGCACACTGCTCGAAAATCCACTGTGCAAAGAGGAACAATCATAAAAGAGGACGTTTGAACTCTCTGCATACCCAGAGAAATTAAAGCATGTTCCCTCGGGAATACGCGGCACATTTAATGCAAGAGTGTTCATGGAGTCAACCTCCCACCGTCCCAGAACAAGACATCGCCTGCCGAGCAGGAGCCCTGCTCCCCCTCAGCCGGCGAGGGCCAATTGATGGGGGTCGGTTGCCTACCCCTGGCCGCCGGCCAGTCGGGCCCCAGGGCGACCAGTCCCAGAAAAAGAAAAGGCTTGCCCAGCAGACCTTCCATCAGCATCATTGAAACCTCCAAGTGAGTGGCCTTAATCCCTTAGCCGCCTGGCACAGCCTGGCCGCCTGCCAAGCAGGGCGAACCAGGCCTCCTGCCTGCTTCCAAGGCGCTCCCGCCTAAGCAGGACCAGAGGAGGGCCGAGGACCCATCCGTCATTTTGCCTAAGGTAAGGGGAAATGAGTGGACAAGGTGAGTCCACGTGTCGCGCAAGCATCCACTCATTTCCCTCTTCTCCTTTCTCTTTTCCTCTCTCTGGTGGGAAGGTATAAATACTTTCCCATTTTCCACATGAGAGGGGTTGGATTTTCTCTCTCTAGACCCTTACTCCTAAAAAACGCCACCTAGCTCCTCACGAACTAGGTCTCTCAAGGCATTTCACGGGCTGACTTAGGCATCGGAGAGGGTTCCCTCGGACAACCTCCGAGGCCCTGTGCGTTCATTGTGCAGGGAGCAAGCCAACTCCGCCGGGAAGGTCCGATCCTGGGAGTAAGACGAAAGAGAGGTTCAGAGAAGTCAATCGATCAATTGTTCACCAGTGATTCAATCATACGACCCGGATCCAAGGCCGGGTGAATTGTTTCCGTGACCGGAACACCTATATATACCTGTTAATTTAAATCTGTTATTGTGTATAATTTTCTATACAATTTGCTATCATTTACAAAATGAGTAATAATAATAATAACAATAATAATAACCCTAATCCATTTTTAGTTAATCAATATGATCCATCATATTTACAGTTTCTTGCTTTTCAGAATATGTCTAGTAATTATCATAATAATCGCCCCCCTAATTTTCAGGCACCAAATATTAGTCAGAATCCGCATTCCAACAATCTATTTTACCCATCTTCTCAAAATTCCGAGGTGAACTCACATTTTGCTACACCAAATCTTAATTTTGGTGGTAATGAGCAACTGAGTTACGATGGTGATCATGTAACTCGTTTGTCAGAAGATGAAAATATTATTGTGGAGAGAAACGAGTACGTGGATGAGTCTAATATCATAAGGCAAGGAAGTGATGGAGGCAACGAAATTTCAAAAAACGTTTGGTCAGACGCTAAAGATAGGGCTCTCGTATCATCTTACATGCGAGTGTCAACTGAAGGATCAATTGGAACGGGGCAACGTGTTTCAAAATTTTGGTCAAGAATGAGGAACTTGTTTGAGGAGGCGCGACAATCAAACCATGGTGCAATCAAAGAGCGTAATGTCGGCATGCTCACTAATCGATGGTCTCGAATTTCGGCTGGTGTACAAAAGTGGGTAGGTCAGTACGAGAGAGCTAAAAGGAGAGATACTAGTGGGATGAATGAGAATAACATTCTATCTAAGGCTCGTGCATTTTCTAAGAAAGATGCGGCATGGGAGAGACAATGGTATTTTCTTAAGCAATACCCGAGATGGGAAACGGTTATTTGCGAGCAACAATCACCACAACAATCGGAGGGAAAAAATGCCGACATAACAACTTCTGATAGTAGCGGGAAAAGGAGTCGTGCAAATGAGGAGGATTGTCCAAAGACAGGAAACGAAGGTCAAAGTAGCCGTCCGCCGGGAATGAAGGCGCAAAAGCGAAAGAAGAGGAAGTCTAAAGTTGTTGATGAAGAAGATGAAATTATTGTCAAGGAAATCCAAGAGATTACTGGTATAATGAAGAAGAAGTTGCTAGACTCGACGAGGAGAACCGATGCGGAAATAAGTCATCAGAAATGGCTGCAAAAAATGAAGTTATATGAATATTTATGTAATAGGAACGACTTGAATGCAGTGGAGGAGGGACGCAAGAACCAATTGTTCCTAGAACTCAATGATATCTAGTTATCTAGACGTGGACTTCACAAATAAATTAGATAATTTAGTATAATGTAATTCGTGATTGTGGAACTCTAAAGTTTGAGGGTTTTTTTTAATGTTATTTATTTGTTGTTTGACTTTTATTTCTTTAGTTCGGTTATATATTTCATAATTTCTATTTTTAAAAAAATTGAATTTCTATTTTAAAAAAGTTTGAATTTCTATTTTTAAAAAGTGAAACCCCCTCTAAAATTCCAAACGACTATAATTTCACCGGATATATTTCAAACGACTATAATTCCACCGGATATATTTCAAACGACTATATTTGCAACAGATATATTTCAAACGACTATATTTGCAACGGATATATTTCAAACGATTATAATTCCAACGACTATATTTCAAACGACTATAATTCCACTGGATCTACTTCAAACGACTATTTTTCCAACGGATATATTTCAAACGACTATAATTCCACCGGATATATTTCAAACGACTATATTTGCAACAGATATATTTCAAGCGATTATAATTCCAACGGATATATTTCAAACGAATACAATTTTAACGGATATATTTCGAACGAATAAATTTCAAACAGATATATTTCAAACGACTATAAATATCCCTTATATTGTGCAAAAATTAATACACCCACTTAGCCAGAACACTTGTACATTTCAACAAACCCTAACACCAAATTACTGTTGACCTTTTATAACCAAAAAGATATGGTTTCTTCAGTTGACGATTTAGAGGAGGATGCTGCGGCTTGTCTTTCTCTTATATCGTTATGGAGACGTTTGTGAAAGAAACGCGAACCTCGTAGAAACCAACCTGATAAGAGGCGTCGAATTGAAAGAAACCGAGAAGAAGGCTATTGTCAACTTTACAATGAGATTTTTGAAGAAGGCGTCGAATTGAAAGAAATTGTGGCTATGTTTTTATATACATTAGCACATCATTTTTTTTTTACCTAGAATGTTTTATTTTTGAAGTTTGCCATGAAATTTTTTGATGGATTTTTTATGAATCATTAAAGATGGTTGTTTTTGTTATTATCATTGTAGACACCCGCATTTTGACTGCCACGTGTCTATGGTAGTCTCCGAAAAACACCCGATGATGATTGGACGTCAACGTGACTAGTGTACTCGGACTCGGACTCGAAATTCATAATATCCGACATGGACTTTTTAGCGGAGTAAAATCTCACAAAACAGACCTCAAATTCAGGCCCAGCGGACCATTCCGAGTCAAATAAGACTAATTTGGGCCAAAACCGACACCAAAAATAATTCCCGTCTTTTGGCGACCGGGTCAAAACCCGGTCAAAGACGAAATCGTCACAATATCTCAGCCAAGTTCATTAAGGCGCACAAATCAAATTCAAAAAATAAGTCAAAACAAGCAAGATATTCTTGCCTTATTTATCTCAACCTTCGTTGATCCACTCGATCGAGTGGATTGCCCACTCGGTCGAGTGGAGCGTCCCCAACCGGATCAGACCCGCCCATTTAGGCACTCGATCGAGTGCACTAGGGCCACTCGATCGAGTGCCCCTAGGTCATGGGAAACGTCTATAAATACCGACTCATTCCCATGCATTTTCAAGACTTTTCACCACCTCTTTGCCCTACATTTTCAGTCACATACCAACCCTACATCCCACCTACAAGCCTTAGAAACCCTAAGTCAAACACATCAAAAAACCGAGTTCTAGTCCCTCGATAAACCGACATATACACACACCTACACACCATAACTCGCGCGCATTCCTCGATACTCCTAAAGCTTTGTCGCTATTCACGAGTCCGTTTCCGAGGTCCATACTAGCATGTACGTTGAGGGTGTTCCAAACTCCTTTTTAATCTCTTTTAAGTATCGTTTCTACACGCATTTTCATATTATTGTATCGTAGTAACACGTACACATACACTAACTTTTTCATCTTTTCGCATTTCTAATTTTGCATCTTTTTTATATCGTTACTAACTCTAATAATACCGCGTATATAATATTAATATCAAAAGTCGATTTTGAAATGTTGAACTACGATAATCACATTCGATCCGTCTAATCCCTTTACGAGCAACGACGGAGGTGGAGCCCTTTCGAGGAGCCCCGCCCCAATGTACTCAAGGGCGTGACGTGATCGTGATTCGTCGTAGTTGAACATATTTAAATCCATTTCCATAATTGGTTCGAGACCCGTTGACACGAATATCGACATCACATAACCCGAAAGGGTTAGTTTCGATGTCGTGACGTAGAGGGATGCATCTCGTTACCAATTCAAAGTTTCATAATCTAACACAAACGTTTTCATAAAAACTCCGGTGACGGTATTATAATCGTTCATACACGATTATAGTACCGGAGGCCGAGTCAAATACAAATCGTGCGATATTTGTATTTGATTCGGCCGATCATCGATTTCAAGTCATAAAACCGAGCGAGTCACCTCTCGTACAGGGGGCACTCGATCGAGTGCCATAGGCCACTCGATCGAGTAGCACCCCAAAAAGTGGTCAGTAGCCACGCTAATGACACACTCGACCGAGTCAGTCAATGACTCGATCGAGTGGGTCTCATAACCCGCAATACCGAGGGCTTAGACACATATTCCGAGTTCCGTTCTTTATCGACTTTAGACCATCATCCGACCTTCCTATTTTTCAAAACTATACACATCACGACACGTAGAACGACTTTGACCACTTTGACGTGATAAGTCGGGACAAGACTACGGGACGTGAGATTAGGCTAGCAATGTGCCGCAGTCTCATGTTCCCGTCCTTCGTTTAATATGCGACATAATGCGTATTTAATCGAGGTTAGTCCGCCTACATATTTCCGCGGTCTAGTTTACATACGGGTCCGTCCCTTTAATTATATCGCATTATTTTCATTTCTTTACGTAATGTTGTATTGTGAATTCCGGGTTGTATTTCCGCCCGTGTAACTTGTACGTTATTTATTTACTTTCGAGCTTTGTTTATTTACTTGCTTTTACGCTTTATAAACGAACCTCGCATGCTAAATCACTTTGACGTGAATCAAGATGCATTAAATGACGTAGCAAACCAATAATTCACATGCTTAGCCCGAAAACGCTGTTTGCATATCATTTAATTATTTTACTAGCGCGCGTATCACGAACACGAACGATGTCTTAGTAGAGGCCGCCATGTGCGGGCGGGGTTGGGTGTCCTTAGTGGGCTTCCCAACACGTACCCTCACCCCTTACTCAGAACCTTTGGTTTCCGGATGCCCGAAACCCTTGGCGCACGAGAGTCATTCTTTACACGATTACCGGTATAGATGGTATCGGTATCGCAATGCAAAGGGACGAGCCCCATAAACTCTGAAATCGGAGTGGGCTTACTTTGTGTGTAGCCCATGACGACATAGAGTGGGCTCGTATGGTTCCGAATAACCACAAAATTCGGTGGCGACTCCATTTTGACTTAAATTTCGAACCCGAGAACAATCTCACCACGAGATTCATTCGCCTACCCAAACCCGCGCGTCGCCGCGTCGGGGTGGACCTACGTCATGTCCACAATTTGGCGACTCCGCTGGGGATACCTGATGTACCACATGTCATCGGGGTTCCTAGGGTGAGACTCGAAGAGAAATCGTTCGTAGATTAGTGTGCGCGCATTAGTTTAATGATTCATGCATAACCCAAATTTGCCCGGGCCGGTTACTTGTGACCGACGTCCCACTATACCACGGTGCATTCCTACATGGGTGCGCTAAAGACATCGATGGTGGAACTCGTCTCGGTTTTGCGGCATGTCCTAAGACCAACTCGGCTTAGGAAGTCCGTCCATCACATGAGAAAGCCATCGTTGTTGGTATAGACCCTATTTTGACCGACCGAGACCTAGCGTAAAGCATACATAAGCGTCGTTATAATGCTTGTTTGACTACGTGCTACTTGGTTTCCGTGTCATTTTTCAAAAAACCGTCATTTCAAATTTGCATCTTTCCAAAAATACCCACCTTTCGAAAAACCCGAAATACTGTCCATTTCGGGACCCGTCATTCTAAAACGCCCAATTTTGAAAAACCCGAAATGCTGCCCATTTCGGGACTCACCTTTTCAAAATACCCAATTTGCAAAACTCGGAATGCCGCCGAAATTTAGGATCAACGATTTGACTCAAAATATCCTTTTCTGTGGTCGGCATGCTGTCCGTTTTAATTCTCGAATTTCCACCCCCATCACCTTGATTTTCGGAATTTTCCTTTTCAAAATTCTAATCTCGGTTTTCGAAATTCCGTTTTCAGTTTTCAAAACTTTCGGAAATTCGTTCATTTTGCATTCAAACTTCAACTTTCCTAAAATAAACCTTCCTTATTATAGGACCTACCGTCTATCCGTGTGTCGGGTCTCTGCATAGTACGTAGAGGGTTTATAGCGTCGAAACTCCGTCGATCTTATATCACGAGTTTCCCCCCTTTTCCCAAGTCCGCCTTATCTGTCAAGGCACGACCAACCCGCGTAGGGCGTACCCCTACAAAGGAAGGTCCGTCCATACACTCGAGTCAAAAGTCTGGGGAGTAATCTCACGTGGACCTTCCTTCGAACGGGACTAGGCCCACAAAGCCGAAATCCTAAGGAAGTTATACCACCCACGAGTCATCCGTCTAGATGTCTTTCTCGAGTCTTTTCCGCTTAGTCCTTTCTTTTTGGGTCGCTCGGGATGTGCTGTTTCCTTTGATTCCAAGACTGGGTTCGGTTTCTGATTACGCGGTGTTCTTACAGACAGGCCACCGGCAACCAGACACGCCCGCAAGATGGCTACTTTGAACAGTCTGCAAACCTCCTTGGACGCCATGGTCGCAAAGCAAACCGACATCGAAGCCCAACTGACTGAAATGAGGGCTGGCCAAGTGGCCATCGTTGCTCGCCTAGCTACAGTGGAGCAAAGGACTCCTAATGTCGAGACCACTGGGCCTCTAGCTGAACTGGTCAGCGCAGTGCGCCGACTAGAAGAACAAGTCCATTTGACTGGGAGTAACAATATCCACCGGGAGAATAGCCGAGAGTACTCCACGGTGAGTGACAAGCTGCCCGCAAACCTGAACCTCACCGGTTTGCCCATGTTCGAGGGAACTGAGGACCCGTTACTACATGTGCGGGCCTTCAAGGAATTCATGGCCATCAAGGGAGTGGATTCATCCATGTTCAAGAACCTCTTTGCTGCATCTCTCGAGAAACACCCCCGGGCCTGGTACTACAGGCTAGACCCGAAGAAGTTCCCTACCTGGGATGATGTGGCCACCGAGTTCGCTCGGAACTATGCTGACAACACCGAGATCCAAACCACAATGCGATCTCTGGAGGTTATGGCCCAAGAGCCGAAAGAAGGTTTTACTAAATACCTTCAACGCTGGAGGGCCGAGAGCGTGAAACTGGTCGACAAGCCCAGTGAGAAGACTTTAGTGGAAGCCTTTGTTAGGAACCTCCTCCCATCCTACCGGGTTCACCTCCGATATGCTGTCATACCCAACTTCACCACCCTCACTGAAATGGGTATGAGGATCGAAGATGACTTGAGACTGGAAGGCCTCACCAAGGCCGCTACTAAGGGTTACCAAGGGGCTTCTTCCTCCACAACCAAGCCTCAAGCTGCAACCCGCAGCATTTTCGACGCGGTTAATCTATTAGATGCCCCGTCCAAGAAAAACACCCCACCTCGGGTTTTCACTGATATAGGTACGACCTATACTTATGCCTTACAAAGGCTGTCCTCGAAAGGCCTAATCCAACCGATAGGCCCAACTCCCGAAGTTCCGGTTGAGCGACGCTCCAAGAACTACAATGCTCAAGCCTATTGTCAATACCACCGAGGCAATGGGCATGACACCGAGAAGTGCTGGAAGCTGAAGCACTTGATTCAAGACCTGATTGAAAGCGGTAAAATCCCGCTGCCCGGAGATAAGCCCAGTAACAAGGAGAATCCTTTCAGCTCCCACGCTATCTTTACCGGGGAGGTGATCGATTGCTCTCACCTTATCTCCCCATTTGTCCCGCAGGTGAACGGGATCTGGTTTGACGACGAGGATGATGTCTACCTCGCCAAAGGGGAAACCGTTCCCATCACCCCTGAACAGGTTCGCGAGGTCAAGACTCGAGTCCTAGCCAGTAACAACCTAGGTCGTCCCTATTTAGCCACAAGCACTAGGGACATCCCCATCCCGACAACCATCACCGATCCACTCGGGATGGAAGTCGCCTCTGAAGAGCCGACCGCCGAAACGGCCATTATGAAGCAACTGAAGAGAACCCGAGTTGACCTCACTATATGGCAACTCCTTGTTAGCTCTCAAGAACATCGAGAGGCACTTACAAAGGCTCTCGATCAAGTCAAGATCGACTCTTTGACTACCCCTGCTGAAATGGTAGCCACGGTCCTACCCCACCTAAAGGGTAAGGCCAAATTAGGAGGCCCAATGATCACTTTCTCTGAGGCCGACTTGCCACCGTTCGGGGCCTCCCACAACCTGGCCCTTTACATCACGGTGATTTGCCGGGGAAAGTACCTCCCGATGACCCTAGTCGATGACGGGTCAGCCGTGAATGTCCTTCCCCTAAGGACCGCCAAAGCCCTCGGCATTACCGAGGCTGACTATATCCCGACTGCTCAGACCATCCAAGCTTTTGATGGGAGCCCAAAGTCGGTAGCTGGGGCCATAAAACTGACCATCATAACGGGCCCGATAGAGAAAGAGCTCGAATTCCAGGTGATTGATGTCACCTCGTCATTCAACTTGCTCCTAGGAAGACCGTGGATCCACGCGGTCAAGGCGGTGTCCTCCACCCTCCACCGAAAGCTCAAGATGCCTCTACTCGACAATGTTGTCACCTTGGAGGCGACCCCAATGACCGTGGCTAGCTGTAATGCCACGGGCCGCACGGACCTCTGGGGGTTCGATTTTGTGGGGATGATCGAGGAAGAGTACCTCTTTAGGCCTTACTTCACCACGAGCATTGACACAATGCTCCAAAACCTAGGGTACCTTCCGGGGGCTACCTCTCGACCCGACCTTCCAGCTGGGAAGATCATCGAGGTTCTCAAGGACGAAGACTCTCACTTCGGCCTTGGCTATGCCATCACCCCGGACAACGTTGTCCGAGCAGGAATCGAAAAAGCCTGCAATATCATGAAGGGTATCTACTTGAGCCCTTACAGCCCACGGTTGTCTGACTACTTTGTCACACCTGTATTCGGGGCTGTCCAGGTTGGGCTATACCAACCCAATGCTACGCGCCTCGGCACCCACTTGGCCCGGGATTGCAACTACATCCCGGATGATGTGTTCGCCCTCATCCAGTCTGATGAAGCCAATGACGCTGAGCCCGCACTGGGGCTGCTCTTCGGGGAAGACATCATAGCCCCGACCCCAAAAGAAGACCTGGTCAACCTGATTCTCCGCAGCAACAGGTTCGACCCGACCAAGCTGATCTCGGATGTTGGTTCCGAGACGGGAAAAAGGGCCTGGAGGAAGACTGTCAAGTGGACTGACAGTCAGGGGAAGATCTACAAGCTGGTCACCGGAGAGGGAGAAATGCCTGAGTCTGAGTCCGAGTCTGAGTCAGAGTCTGAGGTCAAGTCTAGGGAAGTCGGTGCTAGAGTCACTCCTGTAACCCCTCTCCCTTCTATCATTCCTGCTGCTGGCACTTCGGGGTCTGTCCCGAATGCCCTACCTATCCCGCCACTGACCAATGATCAGATGGCTGCTCTCTTTGAGCTGTTCTCCAAATTTTCAATCAATAATAACAACCGTTCTGCTTACGACTTGTCTCTTTCAAATTCTGCTTTTAAAAATGTTTTATGCTATGACATTGAGAAATCAGACGAACAGGTACCCTTACCTCCGCATTTGATCGAGCAACTAGAGCAAAGGGAGTCCCGGAATCCGTTAATCGAAGAGACCGAGTCCATAAACGTGGGAACAACCTTAGAGCCTCAGATACTTAAGATAGGGTTATCCTTAGATCCCGAGGAGAAACAACAATTCATAAACCTCCTCCAAGAATTCAAAGATGTCTTCGCATGGTCCTACAAGGACATGCCGGGGATAGACCGGGAAATAGCTGAGCACCACATACCAATCAAAGACGGGTGCAAACCGGTCAAACAAAAGCTTCGTCGGATGAGGCCCGAATGGTCTCTCAAGGTGAAAGAAGAAGTCGACAAACAATTCAAAGCCGGCTTCATACAAGTGTCCGAGTATCCAGACTGGGTGGCAAACATCGTGCCGGTTCCTAAAAAGGACGGTAAGGTGCGGGTATGTGTAGATTTTCGGGATCTTAACAAGGCGAGCCCGAAGGATGATTTTCCGTTACCACACATCGATATACTGGTGGATAACACGGCCGATCATGCCCTTCTATCATTCTTGGATGGGTATGCCGGATATAATCAGATCAAGATGGCGGAAGAAGATATGAGTAAGACCACCTTCACCACACCTTGGGGTACTTACTGCTACACCGTCATGCCATTCGGTCTCATTAATGCCGGGGCCACATACCAAAGGACCGCTACCACTTTATTACACGACATGATGCATAAAGAGGTAGAAGTTTATGTGGACGACATGATCGTCAAATCCAAAGAACGGGACGGTCACATTACCGCCCTAAGAAAGTTCTTCACCCGATTGCGCAGATACAACATGAGGTTAAACCCTCAAAAGTGCAGTTTCGGGGTAACATCAGGCAAATTACTGGGTCATATCGTTAGCCAACGAGGTATCGAAGTCGACCCAGCTAAAATCAAAGCCATTACCGAGATGCAACCTCCTAAAACCGAAAAAGAAATAAGGGGATTCCTCGGGAAAGTCCAGTACATCAGTCGGTTCATTTCCAACTTAACCATGGTGTGTGAACCAATTTTCAAGAAACTGAAAGTGGGAGAACGGGTACTATGGGATGACAAGTGCCAAACCGCTTTCGACAAAATCAAAGAAATTCTGTCTGCTCCGCCAGTCTTAATGCCACCTCAACCCGGTTTGCCTCTGTCGTTATACCTAACGACGACCGAGACAGCCATGGGGGCTATGCTGGCTCAGACAGTTGACTCCGAAGAAAGAGCCATTTACTACATCAGCAAAAAGTTTTTAGAGTATGAGTGCAAATATACCATGCTCTAAAAGACGTGTTTGGCTCTAGTTTGGGCCACCAAGAAACTCCGACATTATATGCTCAGTTACGAGGTCCATGTGCTATCCAAGATGGACCCGATCAAATACCTCTTCGAAAAACCAATCCTCAATGGCCAAATTTCTAGATGGACCTTAATGTTGGCAGAATTCGACCTAAAATTTGTGCCGTTAAAGGCTATTAAGGGTCGAGTAGTAGCTGAATTTCTCGCCGATAGCCCGATAACCGAAGAAGGACACACCGACACTTGGTCCTTCCCAGACGAAGATATTTTCCATACTGATACTGAAACTTGGGATTTATACTTCGATGGTGCATCTAATTTTCGAGGGTTCGGAGTCGGGATCCTCCTAATTTCACCAAAAGGGGAACATACTCCTGTCTCCATCAAACTGGACTTTGATGTTACTAATAATGCAGCAGAGTACGAAGCATGCATTTACGGGCTACAAGCCGCCGCCAATCTGGGGATCACAAATCTCCGGGTACATGGTGATTCATCCTTGGTCATTAACCAAGCACTTCAAAAATGGAAAACTCGAAATGCTAATCTCGTGGCCTACCAGGCACGAGTACGGGATCTCGAGAAACAATTCCAAAAGGTAGAATACATATATCTGCCCCGGGAAGAAAATTAGTTCGCAGATGCACTCTCAAAATTGGCATCTTTACTGAATATTCCCGACCACGTGACTAGTATGCCGATTTGCGTCGAAAGACGGTCCGAGCCAGCATACATCTGCGACATCGAAGACATTGAGTTAACCGATCCCGACCCGTGGTACCAAGCCGTGTTAACGTACCTAACGAACGGAGAATATCCTCCCGGGACGGAAAGTCGAGCCAAGAAAGCCTTACGGAGGCTAGCCACCCAGTTCATCCGCACCGACGACGGACAACTGTATAAAAAGACGGCACAGGGGGCTCTTCTCCTTTGTGTTGACAAATACAAGGCTGAAAAGGTTATGGCCGAAGTACATGACGATGAAAACGGCCCACATATGAATGCCCACATGCTGGTCCGGAAAATCATGAGGCTCGGTTATTACTGGAATATCATGGAAGCTGATTGCCAGTCGTATGTCAAACATTGTCATAACTGTCAAATCTTTGGCAATGTGCAACATATGCCGTCATCGCTACTCTATACCATGACGTCACCCTGGCCATTCTCAACGTGGGGTATCGACATAATCGGGAAAATAAATCCCTCGGGTACCGGTGGGCATTGCTTCATTTTGGTAGCTATCGACTACTTCACCAAATGGGTCGAAGCTGAATCATATCGCATTCTCACTGCCAAGCATGTCGCTAAGTTTATCCAAAACAAGATAATATGTCGATATGGGATTCCCGCTAAATTTATCAGCGATCACGGGACTCATTTTCAAGCCGAGACTGCGGCCCTGCTGACCAAATATAAAATCCAAAGGCATACTTCTTCGCCTTACCGTCCCCAAACAAATGGAGCAGTAGAGGCGGCTAATAAAACAATTGTCACCATACTCAAAAAGATGGCTGACAATTACCGGGACTGGCCCGACAAAATACCTTTTGCCCTATGGGGATATCGAACGTCAATTCGCACCGCAACCGGGACGACGCCATATTACTTAACCTACGGGACGGAGGCAGTCCAACCAGTCGAGCTGGAGATACCGTCCCTCAGAATTCTGTTAGAAAGTCAAGTACCCGAAGCTGACTGGGTTCGAGCACGATATGACTCGCTGGTTTTACTAGACGAGCGACGGTCTTGTGCCCTCAATAATATCCAAATCTACCAGAAGAGGATCCAACGGGCCTTCAACAAGAGAGTAAGGCCCAGACACATCAGGGAGGGCGATCTAGTACTTAAGTCTATTCGGGCTCTACTACCGGTTGACCCAAGGGGAAAATTCAAACCCAATTGGGCTGGGCCATACCTGGTGAAGAAAATCCTATCAGGGGGAGCAGTGATGCTGACGGACCTGGACGGGAACGAGTTTGTCAACCCAACCAACCTGGACCAGCTGAAGCGTTACTACCCTTAGCCATTTCTCAATGTCATTAGCAAATTTTATCAAAATCATTTTTTTTTTATTTTTTTTTACAAAAGCAAGTCAATGAGCTAGAATTACTTATTCTACTGTCATAAACATCTTGAACCAATAGTCTTGGTGTAATTCGAAGATTGCAAATTTCCTAAGCCTGAACTACGTTTGGTTTGATTCTGCTAATCGCAGATACGTAGGCAACCCCTCAAAAGGGTACAACCAATGCAATCAAGAAAAGACAGGAGCGGTTTAATAATAAATTTCTTTTATTAATTCAAAAAAATATATCCCGATAAACTCGGGAAATTACAAAGTGCAGGAATTCAAAGAATACAAAAAAGGGCACAATAAAAATAATAATAATAATACTTAAATAATAATAAAGCTAAAGGACTCGGCCTTCAGGGCATCTTGCCCTTCCCCTTGTCTTTAGCATCCCTAGCCGTCCACTGACGGCGACGCGGAGGAGAACGCTCCCTAATCGCTACGGGAACTTCTCTAGCTCGGGCTCGATTGTGTGAGCCCGAATCCTCCATCACCTCGATAGGCCCAAGTCGGGCCCTAACGGGCTCAGGGAGCCGGTCGCGCGGGCCAAGTCGGTCCCGGACTGCCAACCTCGGCCCAAGTCGTCGTTCCAAGTCGGTCTGCCCCCGAGTACTGCTAGAACCGACTTCCTTAGATCGAGTCTTAGTATGTGACTTATGACCCGATTCTTCCCGGACTTTAGCTCCAGGAGTGTCTTCCCCGGCGAAGAGCTCTCTGTTATCCTTCGCCGACTCGCGCTGCACCAATTCGATGGCCTCGTCAACTTTTAAGGCCTTTCGAGCTTCCTCGGACTCTTCAGTGGTCCACTTCTGATAAGCTCGCGATACCCAAGCGGATTGGCAAGGGCTAGGTATCGTCCATGTGGGACGAGTGAACCATCGTTGCAACCAAGTGTCGCACATAGCGTCCGTCAATTGGAGCGGGACGCTAATAATGGCTTCCTTCTCAGGGATGCGCTGAGATGAACCGAACTGCCTTAGGAGGCGGTCCGGATAAATATGAACCGTCCAGTCTAGGGACAAGATCGTCAGATATCGGGCTTGGTCCCTCTTGGCCAATCCAGTTAGCTTCGAAAGAAACCACCAGGCAACGGTCCACCTGATCAAAGGACCCCCGTGGAATGACAGTTCTTCATCCCAGTAAGCTCGGTTTATCTGGTGACTCGAGCTTATCTTCCGCCTCCTAGAGCTGATCTGACTACTCCGATAACTGGAAATGCTCGGAGGAGTCTCTATGATTGACAGCCGTTCCGACAACCATATCTGAAAGGGATATACAAACTTCATAAGCAACGGAGCAATTCGCTACAGCCCACTCGATCGAGTACAAAATCTGACTCGATCGAGTAAGCTTGTCAAAAACAAGCAGTAGTCGGGATCGAGTGCCACTCGATCGAGTGCAACATCTGACTCGATCGAGTAAGCCTGTCAAAAACAGGCAGTAGCACCGTATGAGTGTCACTCGATCGAGTGACAAGTCCACTCGATCGAGTGACTTACGTGAAACAGAAAATTCGCGCGAGACGAAAAAAAAAAAAAAAAAAAAAAAAATCGAGGTTCATACTTGCAGGAAACGGGTACTTCCCGTCAGCGGTCGAGTTGGGTCGAGCCGTCTAGCGTCCAGACCCGTAATAATTTCCCCCGCGGCTAGCCAAGCAGGGCTATGACCAGTCTCCATCTGGTCAACCACTCCGATCAGCCTAATCTGACCCATGCACAAGTCAAGGTCCATCAGCCCTTCGAACACGTAGCAATGCAGCATGCAAAAGGCAAATGCCCTACGCCTATGAGCAGGGGTAGCCCTTACATCTCGAGGGTTCATGAACTTATCGGCTAGGTCGAATAGGGAGACGTTATCCCCCTGCACCATTCGGTTTGTCTCAGCATGAGACAGACCCAAAAATTCCCTCAACCGCCTCCTTGGATCCGGGTAGAACGGAGGGATAGCTGGCTGGGCAGTAAAGCTCCAACCACCAATAGCAGTAATCTCCTCGGGCAAGGGGCACATCTCGCCCCTCGGGAATGCAAACACGTGATGGGTGGTGTCCCAAAACGACAGACAGGCATCCAGAAAGTGCGAATCCACTATTAGACGTTGGAAGGGGAACAGATTGACTATCCCCATTTGAGTTAGCCTAACCTTCTCCTCGTCCCGAAAGTATTGGGACCAGGCGAGAAGCATGGCAGTCAAGTGATCGATGCCCATGATAGGAATCTTTTTTAGCTTTCTTAAAAGTCTACAAGATTTTGAGAAAGGAGAAGGAGAATTTGAGTTGTGATGCAGAAACTGAAGTAGGAATCTCCTATATTTATAATGGAGAAACCTAACAGAAACCTAACTGCTACTGCCTCCTCATCCAACTGGGCCCTATGCGCGCGCAGGCCTGATCTCAAACTTGAACCCAGAATAGGAGTCAAGCTATCCCGAGCTTTCCTAAGATTTTCTAAAAATTTCTTTGCGTCAAAATTTTTGTCTTTCCAAAATTTTCAATCTTTTTTCTCCCCAGCGAGAGTCAACATTTTACCTACATGTTACATGCGAGTTGTTATGTGTCAGCATACAGGTACACTCCAGACTTCAGAGGCAAGTCCTCGCGGAACTATCCAAAATTCCCCAACGGAGTTAGCTTTTCCCCAGTATGCTACATCCAAGATATGATGTGTCAGCATATGGGTACACCAACTCCCCGAAAGAAGCAACCTTCACTCCCCACGGAGCATCTTTCAGCTCAAGTACGGTTCAAGGCTTCGAAAGCAAGCTCGTACAAGCTCACATATTTCCCCAGCGGAACGCCCGAGGCGGCATTCTCCACATGCAAGCACGCCCCAGGACATGTGTCTGGCACAGGTATGATTTCTATCCTATGGCTGGCGAGCCCTTTCACGCGAGTCTACTGGACTATAAACGACCCGACCGGAAGTCTACCAGGTCTTAGCAGGCTTGGTAGCTACTCTGACTTTCGCCTTGTCCAAGCCTCAGTCAGAGTGGGGGCTCTGTAGACACCCGCATTTTGACTGCCACGTGTCTATGGTAGTCTCCGAAAAACACCCGATGATGATTGGACGTCAACGTGACTAGTGTACTCGGACTCGGACTCGAAATTCATAATATCCGACATGGACTTTTTAGCGGAGTAAAATCTCACAAAACAGACCTCAAATTCAGGCCCAGCGGACCATTCCGAGTCAAATAAGACTAATTTGGGCCAAAACCGACACCAAAAATAATTCCCGTCTTTTGGCGACCGGGTCAAAACCCGGTCAAAGACGAAATCGTCACAATATCTCAGCCAAGTTCATTAAGGCGCACAAATCAAATTCAAAAAATAAGTCAAAACAAGCAAGATATTCTTGCCTTATTTATCTCAACCTTCGTTGATCCACTCGATCGAGTGGATTGCCTACTCGGTCGAGTGGAGCGTCCCCAACCGGATCAGACCCGCCCATTTAGGCACTCGATCGAGTGCCCCTAGGTCATGGGAAACGTCTATAAATACCGACTCATTCCCATGCATTTTCAAGACTTTTCACCACCTCTTTGCCCTACATTTTCAGTCACATACCAACCCTACATCCCACCTTACAAGCCTTTGAAACCCTAAGTCAAACACATCAAAAAACCGAGTTCTAGTCCCTCGATAAACCGACATATACACACACCTACACACCATAACTCGCGCGCATTCCTCGATACTCCTAAAGCTTTGTCGCTATTCACGAGTCCGTTTCCGAGGTCCATACTAGCATGTACGTTGAGGGTGTTCCAAACTCCTTTTTAATCTCTTTTAAGTATCGTTTCTACACGCATTTTCATATTATTGTATCGTAGTAACACGTACACATACACTAACTTTTTCATCTTTTCGCATTTCTAATTTTGCATCTTTTTTATATCGTTACTAACTCTAATAATACCGCGTATATAATATTAATATCAAAAGTCGGTTTTGAAATGTTGAACTACGATAATCACATTCGATCCGTCTAATCCCTTTACGAGCAACGACGGAGGTGGAGCCCTTTCGAGGAGCCCCGCCCCAATGTACTCAAGGGCGTGACGTGATCGTGATTCGTCGTAGTTGAACATATTTAAATCCATTTCCATAATTGGTTCGAGACCCGTTGACACGAATATCGACATCACATAACCCGAAAGGGTTAGTTTCGATGTCGTGACGTAGAGGGATGCATCTCGTTACCAATTCAAAGTTTCATAATCTAACACAAACGTTTTCATAAAAACTTCGGTGACGGTATTATAATCGTTCATACACGATTATAGTACCGGAGGCCGAGTCAAATACAAATCGTGCGATATTTGTATTTGATTCGGCCGATCATCGATTTCAAGTCATAAAACCGAGCGAGTCACCTCTCGTACAGGGGGCACTCGATCGAGTGCCATAGGCCACTCGATCGAGTAGCACCCCAAAAAGTGGTCAGTAGCCACGCTAATGACACACTCGACCGAGTCAGTCAATGACTCGATCGAGTGGGTCTCATAACCCGCAATACCGAGGGCTTAGACACATATTCCGTGCCCCGTTCTTTATCGACTTTAGACCATCATCCGACCTTCCTATTTTTCAAAACTATACACATCACGACACGTAGAACGACTTTGACCACTTTGACGTGATAAGTCGGGACAAGACTACGGGACGTGAGATTAGGCTAGCAATGTGCCGCAGTCTCATGTTCCCGTCCTTCGTTTAATATGCGACATAATGCGTATTTAATCGAGGTTAGTCCGCCTACATATTTCCGCGGTCTAGTTTACATACGGGTCCGTCCCTTTAATTATATCGCATTATTTTCATTTCTTTACGTAATGTTGTATTGTGAATTCCGGGTTGTATTTCCGCCCGTGTAACTTGTACGTTATTTATTTACTTTCGAGCTTTGTTTATTTACTTGCTTTTACGCTTTATAAACGAACCTCGCATGCTAAATCACTTTGACGTGAATCAAGATGCATTAAATGACGTAGCAAACCAATAATTCACATGCTTAGCCCGAAAACGCTGTTTGCATATCATTTAATTATTTTACTAGCGCGCGTATCACGAACACGAACGATGTCTTAGTAGAGGCCGCCATGTGCGGGCGGGGTTGGGTGTCCTTAGTGGGCTTCCCAACACGTACCCTCACCCCTTACTCAGAACCTTTGGTTTCCGGATGCCCGAAACCCTTGGCGCACGAGAGTCATTCTTTACACGATTACCGGTATAGATGGTATCGGTATCGCAATGCAAAGGGACGAGCCCCATAAACTCTGAAATCGGAGTGGGCTTACTTTGTGTGTAGCCCATGACGACATAGAGTGGGCTCGTATGGTTCCGAATAACCACAAAATTCGGTGGCGACTCCATTTTGACTTAAATTTCGAACCCGAGAACAATCTCACCACGAGATTCATTCGCCTACCCAAACCCGCGCGTCGCCGCGTCGGGGTGGACCTACGTCATGTCCACAATCATGTAGTGATAAATTTTTAATTATAAATAATGATTTTTAGTTTTTAACAAAATCAAATGAATCTCATGTATTTGAACCAAACACCATGAATGACAATTACGATTCATTAAAGGATCGAACCAAACAACCATTAATAAGCATAGAATTCTAATTCCATCCCTCCCTTCTATTAGAATCCATTCCGTTCCATTTCATTTGTTTGAACCAAACGACCCCTTAATGAAAGTTGATACCACCACCTTCATCAGCAAATTTTCTTTTTTTCGCACCCTTTTTTGTTACGAGTTGTTGTTCTCACTTGCAATCGATGTCCAAAATTATTATAGTAACATAACATAACATAACAAAAGAATAATATATTTGAAAATAATACTCGTATTAAGTACCTTCCGATTGTTCAGAGTTGGACTCTTCATATTCAGACATTTCTGAACCACTTTTCTCATCTACAAAGGTTGCATGTCACCAAAAGAACATTAATTTTTGGACAATAATATGGAGGCATACAATTAAAAGACATCTAAAAAAATACTCGCAAAATAAGATTTAATTTAAAAAATATTAGACTTGAAGAACAAACCTTCAAAATCTTCCTCCCTTGCCTTTTTATGCATTTTGAGTTTGCTAGCCTTTGATTTACTTGCCATTTTTGTGAAAGCAAGTTTGAATTTTTTGGATCGATGATAATGGTTGTTCAGGAAGAGAGAGTGAGAGAGCGAGAGGGAGAGATAGCCATTAAAAATGAATTGAGGGAGACTGAGAAGGGGAGAGGGAGAGATAAGTCTTATAAAAAGAAGAAGTGATTTTGACAATTAATAAACACTTTCGCTTCTCGTCGGCGGCGATCTACTTAAAATCGTCGACAATTTTATATAATCTACCTATTTTACCATTTACTCCATTTTCCTTCCTTAACTGAGCAAAACAAAAAATAACTTATTGCATCTATTACATCCGATGAAAACAGAAACCATGAGCTTCCTTCCCCTTCATTCACTCAACCATAAACCCTTGCTTAACCCAGCTAAACCCGACATCGACATCAACATCAACAACCCCAATTTTCCCGTCATTTGAAGTAATAGCATCAACCATCAAACATCAACAACAAACATAGTTGAAGTTAATCAGAAACCTAGCATCAACAACAACAAAAATCAACAAAATCAAATTGAGATGGAGTTAATTACAAGGGGGGCGAAAGTGAGAAGCAGCTATCCAAAATAGAGATAATTAGTTCTCGATCCGACCCAGGCGCACCTCTCCGTCGGCCTGGACATAGACGTCAAATATCAAAGACTACGCCTGAGCGTAGACGTTGAAATTCGAAGTCTACGTCTAGGCATAGCTTTTAACGTTGAAAGACTATGCCTGGGCGTAGACATTAAAACTAGAAGTCTACGCCTGGGCATAGACGTTAAAATTCAACGCCTACGCATAGGGGCAGACGTTACATTTCAACACCTACGCTTGGGAACGACTTTAAAATTTTAACGCCTATGGGCTATTCCCGGGCTGTCTTTAACGCCTATACCGAAAAGTCTTTCACGACTGTCTTTTCTTTTTTCGCGATAACCAATGAAATTACAACCACGTACATAACATAGGAAATTGAAACTAACCTCGTCAACGACGTCGACTTCCGAACTGTTTTCGGTATACGGCAAATTTAAATCAAAAGGAAAATTGTTAACCGTGTTCGACATTCCGGACAATTGTCAACGAATATTGAAAAAATCAAAATATAAGTGTGTCGATATTATTCCGATGATGATTAAATTTGTAATTAGGTTAAATGTAGTTAGGTTAAATTCCGATAATGATGAATAGTTGTAGGTTAAATAAATAGTAATTAGGTTAATTTAGTTAGTAATTAAACAGAGGGCAATTCGGTCATTTACTATAAAATTTGCCGACAATGTTAAGTAAATCGTCACGACGATGAATAGTCCCCATAATACAGTAGTAGGTCGAATTTGACAACATAGTTTAGCATGGCATCGAATACTCTACTCCCTATTAAAATAATACTGATATAAAAATTAGATTTCAAATGATACTGTATCAAATACGAGATGTACTTGACCCGTCTTAATATTATGACGGGTTATCCCATCACAAGGGAGACCTCTTAGAAAAATCACCGAAGTTTGAAAAAAAAAAATCAATTGGTTGGGATAAAAGAGTTTTCAGTTTTCCTCTTTACCTAGACACCGGCACCGCCGTACGGCCATAGCAGTTCGTTTCTTATACGAACTTAAAATTCTGAAACACCGCCATTGATTTCATACCGCTCACTCCTTCCACCCTTACTTCAATCGATTCCCAAATGTTTGATCTCCCAAAACCCTAACCCTGATTTCCAACATTAAACACAAGCTCTTCATCCATCCAATATCCGACGATGCCGGCGTTCATCTCCGACGAAGAATTTGCTGTGATTCTGTCCACCGGTGACGTCACGGCCGCGGCGGAGAAGGCTGACGCGTTTATCCACTGCCTGCTCGGCGAAATCGAGACTGTCAAAGCGAAAGCCGACGCCGCGTCAATCACCACCGAGCAAACGTGCTCCATTCTCGAGCACAAGTACCTGTCTCTTTCCTCCGAGCTTTCCGCCCTCGACTCGCGCAACTCGGAGCTTGATTCAAATCTGAAGCAGCGGTCCTCTGAGCTTTCGCTTGTTCAATCGGAGAAGCAACAGCTTCATCTCAAATTGGTATGTTTGGTTAATTTTTCCTGTTTTATGTTTAAGGATTCTGTTTGATTGATTGATTGGTTTGGTTTGGTTTGCTTATGAATAGTCTTGGAAGTGTTTAGCAGGCACAGCCAAAATCCGTAGCGAAATTCTAGAAAATCGAAGTAGTTATGAAATGTGGTGGAACGATTTGGAACTTGTGACTTAATGTCATACTCTTGTAGGCTTTATGATTGTTAGGATGATTATTGACAATGGTATATTTAAAGTTAGGGGTTAGAGGGTTAGAACATGATTGGAAATTTTGGGAGGGCGAAGCAGTAATGCAATTTGGCGGCCTTAAATTCTTTGAAAATGCAGGTAACCTTTAAAACATAGTTCTTCATTATTCTGTCCGCCGCTACCCGCCAGTGTTGCGGGAGGAGTAGTTTTGTTGGTTATGCATCAACTTCGTCTAGGTTTAATTAACTTGTGCAAGGCCAAATAGTGGACGGTTTAAAGGATTTTTTAGCTAACAATGGGCTTAATCATCTGTATACTCTGAGAAGCAGAATAAATGCTCAGTACTCCATATATTGTTCAGCTGGTGGTTCCATGTGACATTGGACTTTTATAAGTAGTTAGCTTTGGCTCTTGTCGCTCAAAGGTTTCTGTAAGTTATTACGTGCTCCCTCCGTCGCAATCATTTGTTTACTTTTGATTAAAATACCTCTCAAAGTACAAAGAATAACTAAGGCAATCAAATGAATGAGATATGGGGAGTATTAGAACTCATATTCAATCAGTCACTTTGTTAAGTACTAATCTCAACAATATCCACTCACCCCATCCAAGAAAGTCCCTGAGCTATTGTCTGTGCCCATGTGATACTTTGCGTGATTGTTGTTGTGCTTGCACCTTTTGTCATATTTTTTGTTAAAATTTTCCTGTGTTGCTGAACTTTTTAGATCGAAAGAGATGGAGAGGTTGAACGATTGAAGACTGAGGTCTCTGAGCTTCAGATGTCAAAAAGGCAACTCGTGGAATTGGTAGGAGTGAAAGACACTGAGATCAGTGAGAAAAATTCTACGATCAATAGTTATCTTGATAAAATCTCGGAGTTGACGGGACGTGCTGCTCAAAGAGAAGCAAGGGTTAGTGAGGTTGAGGCGGAGTTGCTGCGCTGTAGGGGTTACTCTGAGAAATTGTTACAGGAGAAAGAACTTATTGAGAAACATAATGCTTGGCTTAATGATGAATTGAACACAAAAGCAGAGAGTTTCCTAGAGCAGCGTAGGAAAACTGCAGAAATTGAGGCTGACCTGTCCTCAAAGTTGGCTGATACTGAGAAGCAGTACAACGAGTGTTGCAGTTCTTTGAATTGGCAGAAGGAGAGGGTTCGAGAGCTGGAATCGAAGTTGGATTCTTTACAGAATGATCTATGTTCAGCGAGAGACGATGCTTCAGTTACTGAACAACGGTATTCAGCAGAAATTTCAACAGTTTCCAAACTTGTTGATCTATACAAGGAGAGTTCAGAAGAGTGGTCTAAAAAGGCTGGAGAGCTTGAGGGTGTAATCAAGGCATTAGAAATCCACTTAAATCAAGCTGAAACTGATTACAAAGACAAGCTCGAGAAAGAAGGTACTGCGAGGAAAGAAGCAGAAAAGGTGGTCTCGGAGTTGACGGAAAAGGTTTCAAAATTGGAGGCTGAACTTGAATCAAACAAGAGAGCTAGTGCACTGGATATTCTCCCTCTTAGCAGTTTTACAACTGATGCTTTGACGTTTCCAGCTAGCTCTAATGATCACGCCATTGTTCCTTATGTTCCAGCAGGTATTTGCTGGTTCTTTTTTCATAAGTTGACTTTGAGCTGTTTTTATTCCTTAATTGCAGAATCTCCTGTGTCTTTTCGGTTAGTTAACACCTATTTCAAATTCTGGATTCCTAGTGTTGCATTTTTGTTTTCAGAGAAACTCAAATATGACCTCATGTTCTGTGTGCAAGGCATAATCCTTAGGTGTTCCATGGACATTATGCGTAATATGTTTCTGTTGCTTGCCAATGTGTTTGTTTACTGTAAACTGGTGAGCATGTTAGCATATAGAAAGATTCGTGTAAGTTGATTTAGGTATAAAAAATGAAAAACATGCCAACTTCTCTAAGTATTACATTCTATAATTAGTGATAAGTGCATATATTGCGCATGTATCAAATCTATCAAGAAATTTAACTCACAATTTTCCAAAGACATACTGTAGTAAACAGTTGTGGGTTGCGGTAGGTATAAAATGGACGAACACAAGTGCTGCATTTTCAAATGATGCATGTATTACACAGCTTACTCAGAAGAATGGCGGGCCTGTGCAGTATCGCAAAAAGATAATAGGTTTTTTAGATTAAATAAGAAAGATTAGAATATTGAATAAGGAAATCAGTTGGAAAAAAAATGCTCGATGTGGTACTGAGTTTATGGAGCTGAGTTGGAAGCTAAGTTAAACCCGTTCAGAGAAAATTGGAAGAGGTAAGATGGTCTTTCTTCACTCGAATAGGTCAACAACTGCTGTTTCTGCACATGCAGTGATATCTCCAGGTGGTTATTTTTTCTGCACATGCAATGATATCTCTAAATAAGGGAATATGGAAGAAAAACTGACTAAACTCAACAAGAAAAGGGGGATGATTAAATAGACTTGAAAGGCATATATAAATCTTCAAATGTTTGATGTGTTTTTATATATAAAAACTCTACTAAATTAGTCTAATGAGTTGCTTTGTTAAAAGAATCATATGGTGGAGATCATATCAAAAAACAACCTTAAATTGATGGTTTCAGATGAGATATTAGCCTTAGTATCTTAATTCATTTTGAGACTAAAGTTTTATTGGCGCTATTTGAGGTTGAGTTTATACTCCCGGGTGTTTATGTAATGTGTTATGCCAGTAAAAATTATTTTAAGAGTTTTATATCAAACACTGTACAATTTAGGTCACTTCGAGAAAGTACCTCTAAGTTTTATTTTTCATGTGACACTACGTGCAGTGCAACTCGTTTTTGTCGAACCTTTCCAAAAATTCACTATTCCACTATTAAAAAATATATTATATAAAAAAAGCAACTTTAACTTGATGATATCATAGCCTCTGGGTTTATTTTCAACGGCTATGATAATGCTTAACCTCTTCTCAAAAAATAGATGATCATAATTAGGATGAAGGTAATGGTGGATGATGACAAATGGCGACATTAAAGTAACAGAATTTAGTATGAGTAATTTACAAAATTGAAACAAAGTTAGGTAATTTCTTTCAAGAAAATGGCAAGTCAATGTCGGAAACTTGACCTTTTTTTGTCGCGATGGGAATTTTGGGGTGGGTATTGACCAATGCAATTTAAGTTTAGGTAGTGCTTGACAAGAAATGAAATTTTAGGTTGTTTTTCACAAAGTGGCCTAACTTCTAGGTAGTGTTGGTAAAAAAAAAACTCGTATTTTAATATACTTATGCTGATGAATTGTTGCATTTTGCCATACCCCTAGCCGGTACCATTTAGCCATACTGTATTGATTTTCTTCTCTTCTCTAGGTGTTTCTGGAACAGCTCTGGCTGCAACCTTACTTCGAGAAGGGTGGAGTTTGGCTAAAATGTATGCCAAATACCAAGAGGCTGAAGATGCATTCCGACATGAGCAGATGGGCAGAAAGCAAACAGAGGCGATTTTGGAGAAAGTCCTTTTCGAAGTTGAAGAAAAAGCTTCTGTCCTTCTGGAAGAAAGAGCAGAATATGAACGGATGGCTGATGCATATGCCTTGATGAATCAAAATTTGCAGCAATCACTGTCTGAACAGGCTAATTTGGAGAAGGTTATTCGAGAATTAAAGGCTGAAGTGAAGAAGTGTGAGCGTGAGTATAATTATGCACAAAGGGAGATTACAGATCTTCAGAAGCAGGTCACCATCCTTCTAAAAGAATGTCGTGATGTTCAGTTACGTTGTGGATCAGTGAACCCGGAGTATATGGATGATAATGTTACTACTCCTTTGACTGAAATGGATGATGAATCTGAAATTCAGAAGATTATTTCTGAACATTTGCTTTCTGTGAAGGATATAAAGGGATTGGTTGAGCAGAATGCTAAGCTTCGAAGTTTAGTGCGAAGCCTTTCTGACGAAGTTGAATATCGAGAAGTGCAGGCAAGTGAAAAATTTAACGAGGAGTTGCAAAAACACAACGAGGAAGCTGCTTCCAGAGTTGCTGCAGTGATGGAGAGAGCAGAAGAACAAGGGAAAATGATTGAATCTCTTCATTCTTCCATGTCTATGTACAAGAGATTATATGAGGAGGAACATCGACTCCAGTCGTCCCAATCTCAGACTAATGTTACGCCCTTGGGCAATGACAGAAAGGACTTCGCGATGCTTCTAGAAGGTTCCCAGGAAGCCACAAAAAGGTCCCAAGAGCTGGCAAGTGACCGCATGCGATGTCTGGAAGATGAACTGGCTAGTCAGAAGACAGAAGTAATATCTCTGCGGTCTGAGAGAGATAAGTTGGCACTGGAACAAAACTTTGCCCGAGAAAAACTTGAGCGATTTGTGAAGGAATTGGAACATCAAAGGGAGGAATCAAACAAAATTTTAGTACGGAACATAGAGTTTTCTCAGATAATAGTTGACTATCAAAAGAAACTACGTGAAAATTCTGAATCGGTTCATACTGCTGAAGAGCTTTCGCGGCAACTTAATATGGAGATATCCTTATTAAGGCGTGAAAAAGAGTTGCTTTTGACTTCGGAGAAAAGAGCTCATGATGAAGTACAAGATTTGTCTCAGAGAGTATACCGTCTTCAGGCCACTTTAGATACTGTGCAAAGTGCAGAACAAGTTCGAGAGGAAGCCAGAGGAGCAGAAAGGAAGAAACAAGAAGAACATATCAAGCAGATTGAGAGGGAGTGGGCTGAGGCTAAAAAAGAGCTTCAGGAGGAACGAAACAATGTCCGCAATCTATCACTCAGCCGTGAGCACACTATAAAAGATGCTATGAGACAAGTTGAAGAGATGGGCAAGAGATTAGAAGTTGCACTGCAGGCTGTTTCAGCTGCTGACAACAGGGCTGCTTCGGCTGAGGCTCGGTATTCTGATCTCGAAAAAAAACTAAAATTAGCCGAAGCTAAGATTGATAGGGAAAGTATCGGATTGAAGTTACCATCTTCTGTGAATGAGGTTCTTGGGGATTTAAGTATGGCAAACCAAGAGATTGAACGGCTGAAATCAGAAGCTTTAGCGAGTAAGGACCACATGCTACAATACAAGAGCATTGCAGAAGTTAATGATGTTGCATTAAAACAGATGGAAGCTGCTCATGAAAGCTACAGAAATGAGGCCGAGGAATTGAAAAAATCTCTTGAAGCGGAAATCCGGTCGCTCCGTGATCAAATCCATAAGCTTGAAAAAGATTTTAGTTTGAAGTCAAAAGATGCCGCCTTTGAAGCCTCCCAGAAAGATGAAGCTATTGCATCTGCTTTGTCAGAAGTTACCATTTTGAAGGAAGAAATCTCACATAAGGATTCTCAAGTCTTGGCTTTGGAAGTCCAGGTTTCTGGGCTGAAAGAAGATTTGGAGATGGCTCAACAGCGAACGCGTGCTGTTCAAGCCAATTATGAAAGACAGGTTATCCTCCAGTCAGAAACCATTCAGGAGCTGACAAATACGTCACAAGCTTTGGCATCAGTGCAGGAGGAAGCATCTGCGCTTCGTAAAACTGTTGATGCCTATAAGTGTGAAAATACTGAACTTAGGGCCAAGTGGGGTTCTGAGAAATCACAATTAGAGAAGTTAAGGAATGAAGCTGAGAGGCAATATGATGAACTTAATGAGCAAAATAAAATTTTGCATAGTCAGCTTGAGGCATTGCACATAAAACTAGCTGTGAGAGAAAGTGGCACTGCAGGTAGCACTCCTGTAAATACCAGTGACGATTCTGAGGATGCATCTGGCTTGCAAAGCGTGGTTAGTTATCTCCGTCGTTCAAGGGAAATAGCGGAAACTGAGATCACCTTGTTAAAGCAGGTTTGACTCTATTATACTCCGTGTTATAGATTGAACATACTCAACTTCGATGATCAACTGATATTGACTTTGACCATTAATATCTCACCCAATAACTTCACACAATATTTACAGCTTTTTAAAGTCAGATCAAATAAACTATAATAACTTTGAGATTGGGGTGATTTTTACGACTTCTGTTGGTTCCATTTAATAGTCTCCTCTTCGAGGCTCTACTATTTGAAGGGGTGTTCATCATTTATATGTTGTTGGCTTGTTACTGAGAACTGGTGTTTCTTGCTTTGAACAGGAGAAACTGCGTCTGCAATCACAGCTTGAGAGAGCTATGAAAGCAGCTGAAGAAGCTGAGGCATCACTTGGCGCAGAGCGTGCAAATTGGAGAAGTTTGTTGTTCACGGAAGATGAATTCAAAGCCTTGAAACTTCAGGTGAGTGAAATGAATTTGTTGCGGGAGAGCAATATACAACTTAGGGAGGAAAATAGGCATAATTTTGATGAGTGCAACAAATTGCGTGAAGTTGCTCAAACTGCAAAAGTTGAGGCAGAGAAGTTGCAGAATATTTTGAAACAGAAAGAGGTTGAGATCGAGGGCCTCAGGAAAGAAGTTGAATTGCTCAAGAAAGAAAAAGAGCACTTAGAAAAGCAAATGTTTGATATGTGCGAGGCTTCTAAAAACTTGAATGTAGGGGAGTATAATCGCTTGAAGAGTGGAATTGAGGAGCTGCAGGTCAATGTGAGGGAAAAAGAAGCTGTAATTGTAGAAGCACAAAACCAAATATCTCAGAAGCAAGAACTGATAGAAAAACTTGACCAAGAGTTAACAAGCACCAGATTACAACTAGCTGAGAGAGATAGTCAACTTGCACAAGTTGAACGTTTGAAATCGGATATTGATAAGCAAAAGAAGATCAGCAGTAACTATAAACGGAAAGCTGATACTTTGTCTCGAGAAAAGGATTCTTTGTTGAAAGACAATGAGTCCCTTACAAATGAGAAAGAGGTTTTGGGAAAGGATAAGGATGTTTTGGGCAAGGAGAAGGATGTTTTGGGTAAGGAGAATGAGTCCTTGTTAAAAGAGAAGGAAGTACTTTTAAAGCAGAAGGAGGAACTGACCAAAGAGAAGCAGGCAATCTCAAAACAGTTGGAGGATCTTCGCCGGGATAAAAAAGGCACAGAAGACATGTCAGTTGATACGGGAATGAGGATAAAGTTATTGGAGCAAACTTTGACCAAGTACAGAAAAGATCGTCAGAGCATAGAAAATTCAATCTTGGCCAAAGTTAAAAGTGTTGTTATGGAGAGAAAGAAGTTTGAAGATCAACTTGAAAAACAAAAAGAGGTTGTAGGGAAGATTTCGAATGAGCTGGAGAAGCTTAAACATGCAACAAAAGACAGTCTTCCGGAGGGAACCTCGGTTGTTCAACTTCTTTCTGAAAATAACTTGGATGACCTGGGCTCAGCATATTTGTCGGCTATTGAAAACTTTGAAAAAGAAGCCCATATAATCCTAAATGATGTTGGCAACCAGGGTTCTGTTTCTGCTGTGGATGCAATTCCTGTTGTGGCTAGTGTCGTTCCGGCTGTGTCGGTTGAAGTCCCCATAACGACACCATTGGCTGCTCCTCCAATTATCCCACCTGGAAAACCAACAGATGAAAGAGAGAAGAAAGTCTTGATGCCTAAATCCAGGAAGTTGGTTCGACCTCGACTTATCAAGTCAGAGACGCCTCATCGTAATATTGAAAGTCCAGAGTTGGATGTGTTTAAGAATTCTGGGAATCCCACCTCAGAGCAAGAAACAGAAAAACGGCCCTCAGTTGCTGTTTCCTCTGAACCTCTCTTACGGAAGCGCGCTGCATCTCCTGCTCCAAACGAGAAACAAGAGGAATATCTTCATCCTGGAGATTCTAGCACTGATTTTCCAGAACCTTCTCTAAAGAAATCAAAGGGCTTAGAGTCATTGCAGCAGGATGCTCATGCATCTACTGTTATCCCTGAAAATGTTGAAGAATTACTTGATGCTGTCAGTGATCTGCCTCAAGACTTGACTTACGAGTCTTCTGATTCTAAAAGGGATGTTGAAACTGGTGAAGGACAAAGAATTGTGGCTGAAGAATCCCAGCAACCAAATGACCCAAAGACATTAGACATGGAGAGTGAGAATATAATTAATGATGGGTATGCCGGTAAGGGAAGTGAGATGGAATTGATGGTTGATGACTCTTCTGATTTGCATGCCGAGCAAGATGACGGAGACAAAGAAGAAGGAGAAATGCTTCCAGAAAGTTCATATTTAGATGTTGGTGACGACACAAATATTACCGGAAGCCAAGATGCATCCGAGGTTCAGCCTGAGCCTGAACATTCTACTGCAGCATCCACGCCTTCTCCGTCCCAAGTTGATGATGACACTTTAGCCATGGATGTCAATGAGGCGACTTCTCCTGATATTTCAAATGCTAATGAGCAGATGGAAGAAGGTGAGCTAGCTGAAGATGTTACTGATGATTTGGATAAGTCCAATAATGGAGATGAACAAACTGTTGGGGATGCTGACCATACTGTGGAATCAGTTGTTTCGAGGGAAAGCAGTCAGGACCGACCACAGCCATCACATGCTCCAAGGACCATACATATATTAGACAGGGCTAGGGAAAGGGCAGCAAAAAGACTTGGACTATCATCTTCTGCTTCTGCTTCTGCCTCTGATTCTACAGCTCCTAATTCAATGCCTGCCACAAGACGAGGTAGAGGCGGCCCATTGTTGCGTAACCGTGGGAGACGGGGTGCACGTTGACTAGTAGCCAATAATCAAGGCAACCTTTGGGTTAGTTTGTTTCCACTTTCAAATACCTTGCATGATCTATACAATTCAATTTGCTGAGTTTTAGGTTTACAGATACTAGATAGAAATGGTTTTGTTTTAATTGGCTAACCAAATCACATGCAAAACATAGTTTTACGACAAATACCCTCTTACCCTACCTTAGACGGGATCTTTTGTTGTACTAGTCTGATGAAGTGTTTATGTAATTTTTTGTGGGTGAACTCACTGTGATGTTTGGAAAGTAGAAGCCAAATCAGAACACCCTTTTACTTTTAGAAAGAGCTGGGGTAAAACGGAACATTTACTTGGTTTCACATTCTGGAGCTGTAGTGGTGGTCTCTCTCCTGTTTGCTGACAACCTTTTTTCTCCCTTTTTTTCTTTCTTTTTTTAATCAAGGTGCATTTTGGAAGTGATCTAAAGACGGACAATATTGGATTAGTTTCTCTTTTGTTGACAGTACCATTGACGGTGGCATAATTTCTCTTTTCAGGTGTCGCCAGTATAGATGGTAAAGAAGATGGTCTTTTGCTAATTATGACATCCCGCTTCTTGGGGTTTCCATTTTCCTTCAGATTTGTGAACAATAGCGCACAAGTCACGACTAGTGGTGCAGTTTCGAATAGTATTAACTCTTGCTCATCTGTCAGATTGTAGTGTTATAGTCTGAATATGAATCTCTTAAAATCCTACCTCATTTAGCCAACGTCAGTGAATTTCATAGACTGATATAATTTGAATACAACACTTTTATGGCTGTGACCACTGACCAGAAGTCAGAAGATTCATCACCCAGTTGTTTAGCCACGGGGTTGGTCGGTCACTGATATACTCCGTATCATTCTTCTTGTTTAAAAAGGATACTCCCTCCGTTTGAATTCAAAGGGTACCTTTGCTTTTTCATACTTGTTGAGACACGTTACTATCTTTCGTTTTACATTAACAAAAGTTACAAAAATTCGATATTTTTAATCTACTCATAAAGACGAATCAAATAAGATTTCACATTACCATTTTCTCTTATAGATTGTAGGGAATATTAACGATTCTCTTATAATTTGGA
This sequence comes from Agrostemma githago, assembly GCA_958450325.1. NCBI lineage: Eukaryota > Viridiplantae > Streptophyta > Magnoliopsida > Caryophyllales > Caryophyllaceae > Agrostemma > Agrostemma githago. The sequence goes on along the minus strand of OY288247.1, from coordinate 69,431,933 downwards.
TTCGAATAGTGGGGGTAAAACATTTTTAGGCAGGAACGAATATGGGCAGTACAGCAGATTCACTTGCAGGATCCAAAAACAACGGCCTTTAAATTGGTGAAGACTAAATCACAAATTTCTGTTTGTGATGGAGTTATCCATCATTTTTTTATAACGAATCAAATATGACTCGTTTACATAGAAAAAGACAACACTACAAAAATAATATGTTATCTTTTCTACGTAAATGGGTAATATTTAACCTGTTATAATTAAGTGATGGAAAACTTCGTCATAAGAGGGAGTATCTGAAACTAAATAGTGGCCACGTTCTTTAGTGTCACATTGCCCATCAAATTCGATTTAACAACCGACCAAAACTACATTCGTTTTAGCTTTCTTCTTGTGAAGTAGAGTACTCACTTTCAATGAAATAGTCATCGACGAAATTGTTTTAACATCAAAATGATATTACCTCGCTAATGAGGAGTTACCGTACCAATCTTGTAATAGCATAAGGTTTATAATAAAAGTTATGTTCATGGTCGCAGTATATGGGTCTACTACATGGGGAAGTGTCTTTTTAACGAAAAAATTGATTGTTTTTCTTAGTTCTTTCTTTTATGGGTTGTACCTTTAATCCATTCTTTATTCTTCTTCCAACTCTTTATTGTTTTTTATTTTTTTGAATTCAACCCTTTATCGTTTCTTTCACCCAAAAATCCACCATTTCTTTTACCTTATACACACTTTTTTTTAATTTAACTGCGGTAATTGTTTACTCTTTTCTTAATTTTCGTGCCCAAAAGAAAAGGAAAAATGGAGAGGAAGTACAAGACAGAGAGATGATCGGATTGGATGAACAGTGATGACCGTCGGATTGGATGGTCGAATTCGATTAGGTTGAATTTCAATTAAATTTAGATTTTTGTATTTTAAAGGAAACAGTAAACTAAGATCGGAATGAGAGGTGAAATGAGAGGGGTAATATCGTCTTGTTGGAATTGAGAAAAACTTCATTAAGAAAAAGCACTACCCTATTTTAATTATTAGTTTCAGTTCAATTTCTATAAGTTTAACTCAGCTTAGTTAAGCTCTTATAAATCAAGTTCAATTTCAACCGAAAAGAACAAGGCTTAAATCAAAATTGAGCTGATTCATTTTAAAAAGATATACTCGTTCACGACAAAATTAATGTAAAGTTAAGGATACCAGAAATGTACGTATCATGTATGAGCGTAGTAACTCAGAAAAATCACAACAGAATAAAAGCCAATATATTTTCTAAAGACTATCAAACGCTAAGACCTAAGCTATTGATCTATAAATCAGCAAAGAAGCTACTAGATGCTTGGCCGTTACCGTTTCCTGCATCCTTCGTCTTCGTACCTGTATAACAGTGGAGGGATTAATGGAAGAGCGTTGGTTTAATACAGGCTACTCATTTTAAGTTCAACGCAGCAGAAGGATACGATGAGGCCACAGTTCATTTAATACAGTAACAACTACTCCGTATGTCTATGTTTCACTCTTTACATAGTCAAACATACCTCGAGAAGCATTCGGACCCTGCGAGTCCACATCCATCTCAGCACTGTCACTGTCACTGTCACTGTCACTATCAGGAGTCGTGGCATCACTTCTCATCACACTAGTTGAGCTTTGTAACAATTCATCCATATCCCACAGCTACGTGAAAGCAATTGGCGTACGTGAGAACCACGTACATCATAACGTGTGCAAAATAGCTCATAAAGAGAAAGATGCATACCTTTAACATTTGATCGTGTGATATACTGCCAAGAAACTTTTTATCGTGTGAAAAGGCTACAAAATCAGACAAGAAAAATGAAAGGAATCCAAGACTTTAGTAAATGAATAATAAGTGCATAATTTTTTTCACTACGATATGTATTACTCTATATCTATCTGTGACTTGGCAATAAGCCATTAATAAATCTAAGGTATGGATCTAGTTAAATTCGAAGAGATACTGCTTGTACACTCTTCAAGAACAAAAAATAAGAAGTTTACCAAGACGTTCGACGGGATAATCCGAATGCTCTGCAATCGGCTGGATAACTCTATTTGGCAATATGCCCACCAAACTATGACAACACCAAACACAGTTTAGAAAACTTGGGCCATTTAAATTTTTTTAGTACAAAGGAAAAGCTGACATCGCCACAAAAGCCTGTCACGTACCTGATGAGCCCATTATAAGATCCGGCAACAATTCTATCTTCATCCAACTAAGAGGAGAGGTAAAATATGAAAGTTAGCAAATCATCATAAAAATTGGAAGACTAAGACGTGGTTCCAGGGTTTACCTTCACAAGAGCATCTACTGGATTAGGACATAAGTCAACAAATCGATCACTGCGAACATAAAAAAGGGAATCAAGAGAAGGATTCCATAGTTCCATAAAGTAACATAAAGATCTAAGCATGAACAACAACAAAATAAGTAGATGGGATCCAGACTCATGCCTGTTTCTCCTAGAAATCAATAATACCAAGCAAAACATAAAAAATAAGATACCAAACCTGCAATCGCTGAAGAATCCCCATGAATAGAGTAGCAAGGTGCCAGTTTGAGTCCCACAAATCACTTTCCGACCATTCTAAAATAGAACAAGTATTCAGCCAAAGATGTAGTAAATTGCGAAACAAATTGCTTAGACATAATTATTAAAGATCACACATGAGATATGAAGCAATATAAAAGTATAAAAACGGAGATATTGCCATGAATAATTACCTTCATTATGACTACCGAGAGTGGTTCATCCTCACAGAACTCGGATTGTGCTTGGACCTTCATTCATAGAGAGAAAATAATCAAACTTTTGCATTTTAACAAATAATAGAACTATATGACAATGATATAGAATGCACTGGAGAGTCAGATGTTGTATAAGAACCTTGTTACTCCGCAGACTTGACACAGAGAGAGTACCATCTCCACTACATACCAAAAATGAAATTTTGTTAGTGAATCAACTAGTACAAGAATAATGTACAGCAAACATCTTGAAAAAACTAACAGCTCACTGTTGTTTAATACCAGTATCTACATCTTGCATGTCTAGTTGCTTTTGTGTTTTTCAACTTTAGCAAAGGCTATCAATTCACTCTTCGTTTATTCTTCAACTTATCATAAGCAAAAACTATTATCCCTTTCGAAAGTAATATGATGTGGCAATTTTTGTAGGTAAAGTTGAAGGTTACTACATGAAATGACGCAATAAATTCTTTAGAATGTTACTCCGTATATTTTATGGGAAGAAGAGGCGGGCATCTGAAAAATAACTCGTCAAAAGAGGATGAAAAGAGGAGAGGACAGTAGTGGACGTGAGCAACACCATGAGGAAAATCCATGAATATGGCTAAAGCATAGTTTTCTAACTGTTTCATCTTACTCCAAGCCTCCTTGAATCAGTTTTCTGTTTTACCTTTATTATGACTTATGAAATAGGCATATCTAGGTACAAGGCTCACTGACGCAGCAGCTAAACGCCCCAAAATGCCTTAGAAGAACTTTGTACATAATATGCAGCTAGTGAGCACATTACAATGCAATTTCCTTGTAACTTCCTTCGAGTTCGTTGATATACCATCTTTCAGTTGCCAACATGATTCCTATCTTTACTACTCCGTAGTTCACAAAATATTCCTTCGAGTATTTTATTTACAGTAAGAGTGTGCGGAGTGCATGAGGCACATACCTCGTGCCTTTATAAACTATGGCTTTGCCAAATAAAAAATATTGCTGAAAAAGAAAGAGCGCAAAATTTAAAACAAAAAATAACCATTATAACAATCCCAAAAAAAAATCCTATTAATAATACTGGAAGCCACGCGTCATGGTAGAAAATTTACCTAGTTGCTAACAATCTCATAGAATCAGGTGCGAAAGTTATGTCCGATATGTACTCCTCATGAACTTGAAAAGTATTACAGCATGACTGCTGCCTGGTATCCCAAACCTACAAAAGCACTGAATATATCAGAACTGAGAAAAGCAAATTAGATGAAATATAGCTGATAAACCATTATCAAAGAGTTTAGCTCTTTCGTGCAATATATTGGGTAGATAACCAGAAGAGGTAAGGTTAAGCCTTTTGCTGAGCCAATAAATATGTGTAGAAATACTAAGGCGGTTAGGCTACCAAAAGGATCTCAGGTAAGAAGCCACTATGACTCCTATAGGATCTGATTAAAAAAACTGCTTCGATTTGTAGATATACAAGAGGGGAAAAACCTTAACGGATTAAACAGCAGCGAATTGTCAGCTTAACATGGCTGTCTTGCCATGATATACTCTCGTTCCTCATTCTTTACCACCTTGGTCCCCTTTATATATTTATTATGTAATTGAAAAACCATGTGACAATTCAATGTCGATTGAACCCAATATGTTTTTTCTTTTATTTCAAGGTTTTATTGCTTGTAAAGAATCTGGATCTCTACCATATGCTATAGATGAGGGACCTCTTTATTCCTTAATCGTTCTATGTCCCAATTTATGAGTTTCCAATAACTAGGTTCATACAGATCCAAGAGTTAAGCAAGGCAAATAGAGGTCTATCGCTGAAGTAGAAATGCAGCTATCAAAGGCGATTTGGTGAAAACATACAACTTTTCCATCTGAGAGATAAAGTGGCAAGTCACCAAGTCTTTAGTCAACTGACCCATCGTTATAATGAAGGAGATAGGCAAAAAAGTCATGCTGGTACATTATAACAGCAGTGAAGAAACCCCTTACAGAAGCACAACTGTACCTTGACACACCCTCCATCATCTCCTGAAGCAATGGTTGCTTCCGTCAAGTTGATGATTCGGTTAATTGGAGCTCTGTGACGTGTTTGATTACAAAATCAGTACAAAAAAGAGTTAAAGGAAAGTCATTTGACAACAGAGATAGCTAATACAAGTCTGACAAGTTGGGACTAAAAAAAATACAACTCACGAGTGAGCATTCTCAAGATGTGCGATTTTTGCTCCTGTTTCCACATCAGTTGCAAGAATCGAACAATCAGGGGATCCAGTCACAATTGCTGATATCAAAATAAACAAACAAAGGGCTTGTGAAAAAACATTCAACAGCATAAAAACAAATGAATTGTTCGAACAACCCAACTACTCAAGCTAGACTATTGTAAGCATAAGACGGCATGACTCTAATTTCTAAGTTATGCGCCTCATTTAACGACAGCAACACTGGTTGGTACACGATCCGAGGGTCTTACAAGACACACTCTACCTAAAGAAAAGATATGGACATTTACCACGTCCTTGGCTAATAAATCGAGCAGCTCTACATGACTTTCTGTGGGCACGGACTTTCAATAGCCTGCAGGGATATCGACAAACAGATAACATTATACCATATTACCATACTCCCTCCGTTTTGAAATAATTATCGTTTTACGCATCAGGGAAATAGCAGACCCCTTGTACAACGACCATTGTCAAGGATATTTTGATAACTTACCTGAGTGTTTGCTAAGCTCCATGACACATTTATCGTTTTACAAAGTAAATTTATTGGCTAAAGAAAAGCTTGAAACAAATATCAATGTCTATTATTTCAATTTCACGGTAGAACAGTTCCCCATGATTTTTCTTAATTCTGAAAGAACAATTATTCAGAGGGAGTAGCATTTTACGCATTCCCCAAACCAATTCTACCCTTGGTTTGAGCAAAAACCCAATATATAAGGAGTAAAATTACCTCTGAGGTTCGGCATCAGCAGCATAACGGTAGCTGCATCAAATAAAAAAAACCCAGAAAACTTAAGAAAGCAGGTGCAAAAAACTGCAATTATAAACAAACAGGAGTATACTTACAGTAGAAGATAACCATTGATTAAACCGACGGCGGCAAGGGAATCAGAGGGGTGGAAATCAACATCGAAAGGAAGATCCCCTAAGTTAATCTCCATTAAAATTGCTGAAAATGGAGATGGATGGAGAGTCGGTAGAGCTGACCCGACTTGGGAAACCCGACCTCACAAAATTGTATCTATACTTGAACCAAAATCACAAAATTGAACATTAAAGGCAGAAGAAACACGAGACCAGAACTAACTGTAGACATCAAACCTTGGTGCTGATTGGAAAGTTCATTGCATCAAATTAGTGAAATGAAATTCATACCTTAAGTAACAGTAATTATGAACCTAGAAAACTAATTGAAATTAATTAAAACAAGAAAAGAATAGAATAGAAGACGCAAGTGACATTAAACAATTATGAACCTACAAACCTAATTAAAGTTGAACCGATGTGATGATTCAAGGCTTCGATTTTTGGTGAACACTGAGCAGTCCGGCGGAAGGGGTGAAGGCTCGAAAGCTTTTTTCTTTCCTCCACAAAACCCCAAGAGGAAGGCTCATAAGTTTTTGTTTAAGGTTTTACTAGGTTAAATCACGTATTTCAATATTTTTAGATGAATATTTCAATACGGAGTATTTTTAAGGATTATTTCCAATAATTTCAATTATGAGGGTATTTTTTCAAATAATTTAAATTATACGTAATCTCATTTTAATATGTATTACGCATCATTAATTTCGATTTGCTAGGTATGAAATTACAACTTACTATTACCGGTAATAGTGATTTGGTGTAACTTTCTAGGGTTTAATCAAGTCCTTTCAGTCATCGTGAAAGCCAAAATTACAATTGAAACTTTTTTTTTCATACTTCTATGAGACTAATTGAAAAATAATTGGAAGATGAATTTTCGGAAAATGTAATTTTTTTATCAATGCCGAAAATGAACACGAAATGTGAATTAAAAAAAAGAAGAGTTAGAGGTTCAGCAAGTAGCCGGTCACTCGTAGCAAAGCGAGATTAATGAAGGCGTAATTCATATTAAAATGAGATTATATATAGTCAATCAATCAATATTATATATTAATAAAGTAGGAACTTTTCGAGCGATATGATTGGTCGGAGTTTTTTTATATTTTTTTAAGTTAAATAAAGAATATGAAAATTTGTATATGAAAAAAAAAGTCTACCCCACCTCAGACTCGATTTTTTTAATTTAAATAAAGGATATATGAATTTGTATAGAAAAAAACCATCCTACTCTATTTAATATTTAAATCACTATATAAACCGACGATTATCACCTCATTAGGCAACAAAAATTGACAACGACAGCGTGAAACGCTTAGTCAATTTTGTTTGATACGAGTAATTGTTTTAATATTTATTTATTCACCCTCAAAAAATATATAATTAAAATTTTGAATTTTTTAAATAATTATTATAATTTCAATATATTTTTTAATTTAAATAAAGAATATATAGAAATTTGTGTAGGAAATAAATAATTTCACACGAGTTTTATGATGAGGTGATGAAATTCTATAGAGGTAATGATGAGGTGATGAAATTCTATTGAGGTAAGAGCAATAATTCTGTTACTAAGATTCCAAACTTAAATAAAAATTATCGCACATCGAAAAATTATAATGAAGCGATGAAACATCTAAGTGAAATACTGGATGGAAAGCCAATTACACATGAATATTTATTGATTGATTTATAAAGACAATTACACATGAATATTTATTTTTTCCTATAGGAGTAGATTGTGGAGGATGTCGCCACAATTATGAATATGTCTAAAAAAAAATAGAGGGGAAGATTGAAATTGAAGGTTGAAAATATTTTAACGATTTTTCTAATATGTGTTAAGTGAAAATTAATTAAGGCAAGAAACTTAATATTTTAACTTCTCAGGATAATATAATAATTAATTTTTTCTCAATTAAATTATTAAAATATGGTTCGTGTTCAGTAGACACATGTAAAAAAATCGATATTTTAAAGAAAGGAGTAAATCGAGCGTATCTACAAAATCCGTGATCATTATTTTCCTTATTGGAGTTGAAACCTTTGAAGTGACGTCATAAACCTTAGAAATTCAAACCCCAAACCGCCTTATTTTCTCTATATATATACAAACCCACGCCCCGCATTATTTATTCCTCCTCACAAATCACAATCCACTTCCCCCCTTATTTCTCTTCACCCTGTATTATTATTCTTCTTCCTTCCTACAACAAAAAACATTATTTCAAATACCGAATCTAATAACAACATTATTGCGCTAATGGATATAATCTGTTCCGATTGCCATAAACCGACGGAAGTCGTGTACGACCACGCCACCCGCGACACCCTTTGTTCCCAATGCGGCCTCCTTCTCCATTCCGCTAACCCTTTCTTCATCCACTCTCATTCCGCACCAACCACAAACCCTAACCCTAAGGGAACCACAAAATCAAGCAGCAAATCGAACCACCACCTCACGGCTGCCTTCGACAGGCTCGGGGTGATTTCGGACCGCCTTGGGATATCCGCTCTGATTACGAGCCGTGGTTGCCAGATATTCAAGAAAGTGTTCTACGACGACAACAATGCCAAATCTTGTCGAGGAAGAAACATGGACGCCGTGCTCGGAGCCTGCTTGTTAGTCGCGTGCCAGCAGGAGAACCATCCCAGGACGGTGAAGGAGGTTTGTTCCGTGGTCAAAGACGGCAATGCCGCCAAAAAGGACATCATGAAGGCCAAGAACCTCGTCACCAAGCAATTGAACGGTGACGGTGACGGAGACGGACTAGGGAGGACGATTCGAGCCTGCGACGTGATCAGGCGGTTCTGCTCCAATTTGAAAATCACGGATGTTAGGGTTACTAAGGCGGCGCTTGAGGCGGCGGCCAAGTGCGAGGACCAGGTTGATGTGAGGAGGAGTCCTATCTCGGTGGCCGCCGCCGTGATCTACATTGTAGTGCAATTGTGCGGAGGAGGAGGCGGACGGGTTCTGAAGGATATCGTGATGGCCACCGATGTTGCGGAGGGGACGATCAAGAATACTTACAAGGATATCTATCCTCATCTTAGCAAGATCGTTCCTAGCTGGTATGCTGGTGAGACGGCAATCAACAATCTGGCTGCTGTTCCCTAATTTTTAGGATTTTATTTGATTTGATAATGCTTTAGGCCTTTAGGCTTCATTTTTTTGTATCATCAGATCATTATTCATTAATCCAATTCCTCCTTGATGTTTATGGTTTCACGCATAAGAGGGGTTCGTATGTGTGTGGAATTAAAGTGATGATGGGAATGGTGTCCGGTAATTGTTTTCTTTTGATGTCAATTAGATCGCCATGTTAACAATTAAATCAACACAAATTCTTTCGATCAATCCGGTCTCTTGAGAAACTATCTCCTCGAAATTAGTGAGAGACATATATAAAGGAAAACGGTTTTCAAATAAACTCCAAGACCATCTCTTTAGCTAGGTCAAGGTCACAAAAATTACGAGTATTTTTTTTGGAAAAATTTCATTAGAAAAAAATATACGGAGTATATATTTCCATTCGTGGAAAAAATAAAGAAAATATATAGAAGTAGTATATATTAGACGGGACTTGTGAAAAAAAAGAATTACTCCCTTCAATCCCACTTCAAGCTACTCATCGGTAGTTTCGGAGTATAATAAGGGCTCGTTTGGTTCACCATGGGAAGTTAGAGTTATCGGGAACTTAAATTCACGTGAATTTGTATTTCATGGAAATTACAAAAATATTGTTCGGTTGCCATGTGGAAAATAACTTCATGCGGGAAGTTCTACCCACCAAGCTTGGTGAGTAACTTTCCCCATTATGGAGGAAGTGACAATTCCTGGAAAGTGGTCAACCAAACAGCTTCACAATTTATCAATTCCTGGAAAGTAGAACTTCCCATGATTTAAGAGGGCAACCAAACGACCCCTAAAAGATTGAATAGCAACGTGACGAAATTGAAATGATTATGATTAGTTGAAGACTTGAAGTTACAAAGAACGGGTTAAAACTCATGCTTGCGCGAATTAATTAATTTTTTTTGGTTAATTGAAGCGACAAAAACATCTAAAAATACAGACAATGAACAAAGTATTAAAACAAACAAACCAACCAGGCAACAACTACCTAAAGACAAAACAAAACAAAACGTGGCCACGCCTCCCTCCAACTTCGGCCAATTGACTCACTCGAAATAGCTCAAACGCTTGTAAAACTCGTACAATAATAATTATCTATCTGGTCACCCCAAGCTACCACTACAAGAAATACTGCATGTAGCTACTAATCACGCGCGACTGATAAATTCAGTGGCTAATTTAGCGACTGAAAGTTCAACGCGCGACCGATATTAGTAGCTGGACGAGGAGACGGAATTTTTAAAAATTAATTAAATTTAGCGACCGAAATCAGTCGCTAAACTAATCGGCGCGCGACCGATTTCGGTCGCTAAATTAGTGAAATGGCGACAGAATTAGCGACTGAAATCGGTCGCTAATGAGAGTGGCGCGCGACCGATTTCGGTCGCTAAAGATGTTAATTTTTTTAAATTAACGAACACCCCCCTCCCCCGGCTCATTCACCCATTTCAGTCTCTCTCTCTCTAAAAACCCTCCCCCCTCTCTCTAACACTCGACTCCTCTCCATTCCTCTTCATTCCTTCTTCAATTCTCTCATTTTCCTTAAGGTATGTTTATCTATCTTTATTTAGTTTCAATTATTTGTTAATTTCTGTTTTTATCGATTTAAATAAATTAGTTATTGGGTTGGATAGTTTCTTAGTTGTTGGAATATTTAGTGTAGTTAGAATTTTAATCGCCCAATAGGTTCCCTAATTTGAATTAGGTAGATTGTTAGTATAAAATTAGGGTTTGCGGTTAAGTAGTTGATTGAATTGGGTTGTTTTGATGTGTTAGGAATTTGGAAGTAAAATACAATTATGCCGATTTGGTGATGTAATTATGGACGAATTGGGTGGAAATAGTACTATGTTTAGGTGAATTGAGAATTTTACATAATATTTGACTAGTGTATATATATTAGTAAATTACTTTAGGGAGTGTTTGGAAACATGGAATTATTTTCATTTCCAAGAATCTAATTCTAGATATTCAATTATTGACATTCAATTCCATTTTCAATTCCAAAATGTTGTTTGGGTATCCATGGAATTGGAATTGGAATTGGGCGGGGCAGAGCCGGGTCGAGGTCACAAAAAATTAATTTTTGAATTTTTTTTCCGTGATGAAAATGTATATTTTCAATTAGGAACAAAAATTAATAAAAAAAATATATATTTCGACTAGATTTACGCGGAAAAAAACAATAAATAGTGACGGAATTTAAATGACTACCCTGAGGTAGTCATTTGAGAAAGTCAAATTTAAACAAGGTTGGAATTGGTATGGAATTCATCTCAAATCCAATTCCAAATTCTCGGTTTTCCCAAACACTTGAATCATCTCAATTCCGGAATTGAATTCCAATTCTTAGTTCCCAAACAAGCCATTAGAGAAAATAATTTGTATGTGGTTATTGTCTTAAATTTTTTAGATAAAAAAATGAAGAGACAGGAACGAAAATGGATGTATGGGGAAAGATTCGATAAGAAACGACGTCCCACAAAGGAATTTTTAGAGGGTGTTAATCGCTTTCTTGAGTTCGCTAAGACTCATCCTGAATACGCGTCAGAGGGTAGATTTAGGTGTCCTTGTGTGAAATGTAAGAACATCAAATTCTTGGATAGTATTTTGATTAAGGAACATATTATCTCAGATGGGTTTAACCCAAATTACTATTATTGGATTTGTCATGGTGAGAAGTCTGCTTTTGAGGAATCTAAGGTGGATCAGAATGAGGGCGGGGTGAGAGGAATGATTGTTGATGTGGTTGAGTGCAATTTGTTTAATGATGAGAGCATGTACACTAACGACGATGACCAACCAACCCCACAAGAGCCAAACCCACGAGCGAAAGCTTTTTTTGATATGTTAGAGGCTGCGGAGAAGCCATTATATGGAGGGTGTGATTCGAGTAGGCAAGTGGAAGATGACAACGACAGTGATGATGATTTTTAGTAGGGTATAGTTTTAGTAAGTTATATTATTTGTACATAGTAATCTGCATTACATATTTTTTTTCGAGATTATTTCAATATTATGATGTCAGTTCCTAACTTTCAACTATTACATGTCTGCAGATATGACGTTGGGCAGCAGGTTGACGTTTGGTAGTTCGAGCAGCGGCAGCAGCAGGAGCAGGGACCGGGTACAGCAGGAAGACCAAGAAGAAAACAGGCGAGAGGACGAACAAGTGGAGAACGAGGAGGAGGTGCAGGGCAATGAGGAACAAGAACAACCGCAACCACGCCAGGATGAAGTGCTTCGATACACAGACGACGGGCGCCTAATGATTGGCCCCGAGTCCACATGGTGAGACATTGTATTTCCTTTTTTTGTGAGACATCATCTTATTTCACTCTTTGGTGTAGGTTTCGTACTCGTGCGACGGTGACTGGTGTCAAGGACAGTTTCATGAATGATTTGACTACTTACTGCACGAGCTGGACTAAGTTGCCTCTGTGGCAACGGGAGAAGTGGTTTGCCAACTTCAAGGTACACCAATTTCTGTTTTTTATTAATTATCTGTTACTGTTTACAGATTACTAATACAACGACAACAAACTATCTTGCAGTTGAAACACTTCTACAACGATGGTCTCGAGGTGGCTGTGAGAGACAGATACATGGATGTCGCAAAGGAAAGATACAAAGACATGATGTATAAGATGGCGAGCGATGAAAAGTTACAGAAACAACTTAGAGGTTCGATTACTAAATTGGTGTTAGTACCTGAACAGAAAGTTGTATATATATTCAAAACATTTATTGATCTCAAAGTGTATAAATTGTAGGTGACGCCATCCAACAGTTCCAAACAGCGCGCTCCGACCCGAACTTCCTTAAGAGATCCGTTCAGGCGAAAAAGAACAAGAGGCGGGGAGGGGACCCCGAGGCGGAGGCAGAGTGCACCCACTACGGTGGGTCGCAGTCGATGCACCAGCGGGCCATGAACGTTAGTATTTCCGTACTTTTGTTTATTATATTGGATTCTTATTTAATGTTTTCATTATAAAAATAAATGAAAAATCTACATGTACTGTCAACAGGTGAAGAAGAAAACCGGAGAATTCCCTCCTCCTGTGCAACTATTTCTCGAAGCGAAGAGTAAGGGGGACGATGCCACCGGGCGATCATTCGCCACGAAGAAGGATTTGGAGACTTGGGTAAGTTTCAAACACAATACTTTGTTACTTTTTTTTTCTTCAAATTAAACAATCAACCTAATCATGACTTCTATTTCTTTCAGAGATCGTATTTGGCGGCCACTAGAGCGCCCGAGAATGAAGGTGTGGACCCGAGCACGATTTGGTTTAGAGTCGCGGAGGGATACCGCAAGGGAGCGGTGTACGGTACGGGGAACGCTCATTCCCTGTACTGGACACCACCCAATGTTCGGGGGGCCCATGCTACCACGACCGAGTGTGTACCATCCGAGATGGCTGAGATGAGGGCGGAAATTCGAGAGGAGAGGGCGCAACGAGCAGCTATGGCCGAGAAGATGAAGGAGCAGAATGAGAGGCTGAAGACGCAAGAGTCCATTAACCTGCAAATTCTGGAAGAGATACGACATCTTAGGAACACGCAGCAATATAACTGCAACTCCGGCCCCACTCCCCGATTCCCGGATCCTAGAGACCCCTTCGGTGACGGTGGTAGTGGTGCGTCCGCTAGTTTTCCTGTTGGCTGAGTTGATTGAATGAAAACAATTTGTAGTTTCTGAATGCTTGTTGAAAAAACTGTTTGTAACAACACTTTTAATTTAGTGTATTCACGATGTTTGCGTACTTGGTTGACAATTTTGGAGTGTGAAGCCTGCATAACGTTTGGAATAACGTTTGGAATGATGTTTGGGATGTATTGTGGTTGTTGGTTTGTTTTATTGTGCAGATTTTGGCTAGAAAAATAATAAATGTAACCGGCCTATTTCTGGCACGGTAGCAACTGATATCAGTAGCTAAGTTTTCTATTTAGCGACTGAAATCAGTCGCTAAAGGATGCCACGTCGCACCATTTAGCGACTGAAATCAGTCGCTAACTGACGCTTTTAGCGACTGATATCAGTCGCTAAAATTATGTTATAGCGACCGATTTCAGTCGCTAAAATTATGTTATAGCGACCGATTTCAGTCGCTAAATTTAGCGACCGATTTCAGTCGCTAAATTTAGCGACCGATTTCAGTCGCTAAATTTAGCGACTGATTTCAGTCGCGCGCTTTTTTAGCGGCTGAAATCAGTCGCTAGAAGCGACTAACTGTAGCCACTGTCGCTTAGCGACTGTTGACGGTCGCGCATCCGATTTTTGCGACAGATGTCAGTAGCTAAGATCAGTCGCCACTGACTTTAACTCTTGTAGTGTACCCCTGACAAAATTGCCCATATCCGAACAACCTCACTCGAATCCAATCCAACATTCAAACTAAAGATCTGAATATGACCCGTAACCCAAATTGATTCGACCTAACCCAGAATTGATCCGAACATATTTATAGAGAACGAGTGAATATCTCTAGGAAGATTGAAAATACCGAACCCAAAAATGATCCAAAAGTGAAATAATTGGCCCGACATAATTCAAAGCAAAATTTCTCCGGCGAAAGTGACTCGAACCAAAGCTACCCCGCCAAGCTATGCAAAGTGACCATCAAGTCATCGACATTCGCTTGAGGCTACTCCTACTCCAAGGCATCTCTTCTCTTCATCCCGTAGCCGATCACCAGTTCATCACTGCACCACCGTGAGTTGCCGCCCACGCCTCCCCTTGCCGGCATCTTTCCTTCCGGCTGCCGTCATCCTTACTAAGTATGTTATCAATTTTCCCCAAATTTCAAGTTTGATTAACATTCAATTTGATTATGCTATAAGGTTATAAATTAGAATGTAATTCTAGATTCGTTAATCTATTTGTTATTAATTTGTTAGTTTTCTAATTGCTTAATTATCTCTTATTCTATCAAACCCTAAATCACCCACATAATTAGCAATTAATTTGGGTTATTTTAGACACTTATTTGAGTTTAATTTAATTTGGGGAATTGTTGATGGTCTTCATCATGTAATACATGTATTTGGGTTATTTACTTATTTAGTGATGTAAAAAAGGTTTCTTTTGATAGATTGAATTTGATTCAGTTTTTGGTTGAATTTGATGTTTTATTCTTTACTTTCATCTTCATATTCGTTTTGGGTCTGATTTGGGTTCAGTTTCAGGGATTTGTTTTTGCTTACTTTTATCTTTGCGGCATGTCTTTCGGTTGAATTTTTCTGGGATTTTTGCTTAGTTTGTTTCGTTAATCAGTGTTATATACTTGTATACATTGTGATTATGATGTACAATTGTTATTATTGTGATTATGATGTACAATTGTAATGAGTGAAGTTAGAGTTTGTATAATTGTAAAACATAAAATTTCACAACTGCGATTATAATATGGAATACGAGTTTTATTTGATAATCGAAAGATTGAGCGTTACAACTTTCGTAGATCTTTTGATTCCATCTCGAAAGTTAGGGTTTTTGATAGTACTATGGAGATCTTATCGACTTAGATCCGTAGGGGAAGATGGAGCCTTGATGGGATAGTTTGAGACTTAATCCATCTGACCTCCTCTAAACCCTGGATATCAAGCCGTATTTATATCTTAGTAACTTAGAGAGGAAGTTACGAATATTCTACAGTATCCTTAGATATTATCACAATATTTATTGACAATTATTTCTAAATACTAAAGATATTAAACATAAATAGATACCGAAATATATAAAATTTTGGTGTGTACAACTACTTGGGTTAATTACTTATTTGTAATACTAATTTCTCTCAAGGTAACTAGGTTTACTTCTTTTCTTGATTTATGAAATTCTAATATTTTTATGAATTTATAATGAAATTGATGATATATAGGAAGTTTAAAAATTATGATAATATATGAACTTCATGGTACATATATTATGTATATATTTTTGTAGTGAATATATGAATATATGATTGGTTTTGTTGCTCATTATTTAATCATGTTTTTAATTTATTTATCATGCAATAAATATATAAATTATATGAATGATTTAAATAATTATATTTTTAATTATATTTTGATTTTTTCAAGTTTGATGATATTGCAGGTAGATTGTTACATATTTTTATATTGATTTTTGGATTGTTATTTTACTTTTCATGTTATCACATCTTTTTATGAATGATCATGTATTCATAAATGACATGGAATGTACAGGGAGCTCAAAATTTATGGCGATGCTCAAAGAACTCATTCGGGTGCACAAACCGAATGTTCTAGCGCTTGTCGAAACTAAAGTAAGTGGCATTACGGCCCAGCGTGTATGTGATCAATTACAATTCTTGGGCAGAACTAGAGTCGAGGCGGAAGGATTTAGTGGAGGTATTTGGTTGTTCTGGCACCCCAATCAAATCACTGTCAACCCGGTGGTTCTTAATTAGCAGCATATTTCTATTGAAATAACACACCATGGTTCGCTCCCGTGGCTGTTCTCAACCATTTATGCTAGCCCTGACCCCCACCAAACGTCAAGAATTGTGGTCAGACCTCGGAGATTTTGTACAAACCCAGGACAACCTTGGTTTATCTTCATGAACGAAATGGGTCAAGTAATGCTATGAGACGAAGGTGCTCACAGTTCAATGACAATGAGTGGCTCGATGTCGACTTCTCTGGACCAAATTATACTTGGTCGAGAGGTAACACTCCCGAAACCCGCCAATGGGCACGACTTGACAGAGTTATTTGTAACTCTGCGTGACGTCTATTATTCGGGGAAGGCTCTATTAAACACCTTGTCCAGAATCAATCGGACCACTGTCCTCTCCTGGTGAGTACTAATGGGTTTGCACCCATTCCGCAAATACTTAAACCGTTTCGGTTCCAGGCAGTGTGGATGTGTAATGAAAATTTCTCAAATTTTGTTAAAAATAATTGGCATAATGACCTCCCATTCTCGCCGTTTATTCATCAATTTGCAGAGACTACACGAAGAGCGACATTCAATGCGCTCTTAATCAGATGGCACCTTATCGTGCTCCGGGACCAGACAGGCCATATTCTACCAATCTCAGTGGGATATTGTTTCCCCGAGCCTATGTAAGTTGATTCTCCAAGCTCTCCATAATCTTGATTTTCCGTCTGATATTGGAGAAACCTTCCTTGCTTTGATCCCCAAAGTGGAAAATCCACACTCGGTCACCCAATTCCGACCTATCGGGCTGTGTAACGTGTCATTCAAAATTATTACTAAGATGCTCGTTAATCGCCTAAAATGGGTCTTGCCCATCCTAATTAGTCTTATGCAGACCAGTTTCGTCCCGAAACGTCAGATCACGGGCAACGTAATTATTGTCTAGGAAGTGCTCCACACGCTCAAGTCTAAGACGGGTAGCAAGGGCTTCATGGTCCTTAAGTTAGACCTTGAAAAATCTTACGACAAGTTAGAATGACCTTTTATTGAGCACACGTTGCGAGATATGAACCTCCCAGCTAGGATGGTAGCCACGGTCATGAAGTGCATCACCTTATCGAAGCTGAGTATTCTATGGAACGGGGAAAGAACCGAGACGTTCACTCCGACCAGAGGTATCCGTCAAGGGGACCCACTCTCCCCGTATATCTTCACCATGTGTATGGAGAAATTAAGCCAACTTATCGTTGAAGCCCATGAGAGTAAACGATGGGGGGTATCCAAACTAGCAGAGGTGGCCCCGTAATTACCCATCTTTTCTTTGCGGATGACCTAATTTTGTCCGGAGAGGCCACTTTGACGAAAGCATAGACCATTACTAAATGTTTGGACGATTTTTGCTCGGCATCTGGACTCAAGGTGAGCAACTCAAAATCAAAGGTATTTTTCTCATCTAATACAGATCCTTCTGTGATTAATTTCATTACGTCTACGATGGGAATTGACAGTACCGAGGATTTAGGTAAATATTTAGGCATGCCGACTTTCCATGGAAGAGTCACGAAAGCAAATTTTGACTTCATTATCGACAAAGTTGCTAAACGGCTCTCAAGATGGAAAGCCAAGCAACTTTCACTTGTTGGTCGTTCCACCCTCGTCCAATCAACTCTTGCAACTATCCCGTCATATGCAATGCAAACTTCAAGGATACCTCGAAGTGTGTGTGATGTACTCGATAAGAAGACGAGACGCTTCATGTGGGGAGGTACCGAGGACAAACGTCCCTTACATCTAGTGTCATGGGACACGGTCACGAAGGATAAAGACAATGGGGGACTCAGACTCCGATCCATGAGACAAGTCAACTCGGCCTTCATGAAACTAGGGTGGCGCCTGTTATCCGAGCCCAATGCTTTATGGGCTCGGGTCCTGCGGCATAAATATTGTAAGGGTCCGTACGATATGGACATGTTTGGAACTTGGTCCAATAGCTCGAATATCTGGAAGAGTATCACTGAAGCATTCTCGGTCCTTAAACAAGGTATATGTTCCTCTATAGGCAATGGTCGTAAGACCATGTTTTGGTCTCATTGCTGGGCCACTTCAACTCTGTTAGAAGATTTATCTACTCGGGAAATCCCGAATCACATTTTAGATGCTACGGTGGATGAGATGTGAGATAATAATACGGGATTGAAGTTTCACATTTTTGCTGATTACCTTGAAAATGAGGTTCTACGCACCATTGCATCTTACGAAGTAGCCCCTGGTGACGATAAGGATGGTGCCTTTTATTGGGCACCTACACCTTCTGGAGCATTTACCGTCAAATCGGCTATCCGCATCCTACGCAATGACTTGGAACAAGAGGAAGACAAACAATGGCGCCTCCCGTGGAAGACGTGGGTTCCTCAAAGAATCCGTGTGTTTTTATGGCTCGTAATGCACGACCGGATCATGATCAATGTGAACAGAACTAAAAGGGGTCTTGCTGAAGACCCATTTTGTACTGAATGCTTTACTGAAGAGGAAAACTCACTCCATCTCCTTCGGGATTGCCCCAAAGCCCGATCGACTTGGAATAGTGTGCACACCCCTGCTGATTTTTTCAATAGAAACGTCTCGGTTAGGGACTGGGTTGCAACCAACCTGGCCCGACATGGAGACCGCGTTAATGATGAATGATCGACAATTTTTGCTGTATTTTTATGGTGGATTTGGAAATGGCGGAATAACCGGATTTTCGGCAGGTTAGAAGGAATACCACAAAATAAGGCTTCGTTCCTACGGGACAAAGTTACTGAGATTCTAAAAGCTAGAGAAACGGGAGACTTGATGGACCCGTTTACTAAGACCCGATCCCATGAAATCCAAGTCAAATGGCTTTCTCCACCAACGGAAGTCATAGCCTTAAATATTGACGGAGCATCCAAAGGAAACTCGGGCACCTCAGGGGCGGGAGGGTTATTCCGTGACTCAACATGTCAACTCATTTGTGCATTCTCGGAGCATCTAGGTTCCGCCACGGTTACTAGAGCTGAGCTTATGGCACTTAAGAAGGGACTTATCATAGCAAGTGAACGGAATTTCAGGAGCCTTGTTATTCAGATCGACTCGATGGTGATTAGTAATCTACTTAAGAGACCGGACCCTTTTCCGACAGCTCATTCTCATATGCTACAACTATGCCGGTCTCTCATAGCTGACCATGATTGGACCGTTGACATCCAACACATATACAAGGAAGCAACGCTTGTGCGGATTGGCTAGCAAATCTAGGAGTCAGACAACAAGATATGATTCTTGTTTTCGAGACTTTGGAAGCCCCGGCTCAATTATTTACTCTGCTCGAAGCTGATGCGAGGGGAGTGTCTTGGCCCCGTTTACTCCCTTTTCTTGCTTTCTAGTTGATTTTGTTTTCGTTTTTGGGTCTTCCCACTCCAATGCACCAAAAAAAAAATGTATTCATAAATATCCACAATATGTAAATAAGAATGAAAAGTATATTTATAGTTATAATATGACTTTTTAGTATGTAGTAAAAGTTTGCGTGGTGATTTTATAATTTTTATAATTATTTTTGGATTTAAATGAGTAATTGGTCGATAAAGCCCTCAAGTTATAATAAATACAAATAAATGCATATAATATTTTATATAAACATATTTTGGGTTTTTTTAACTAAAATAAATTTATGTGTCATAAAATATTTTGCTTATTTATTTAATTTATTATTCATGAAATTTCCTATTAAAATGTTATTATAAATTGTAAGTATAAATACTTGTTAAATAATTAATATGACATTATTTTATTTGAACTTAAAACTTAGTTTTATATTAAATAAATTTTCATGGACAATATGTAATTTTAATTTAATCATTTATAATGCTTAGTTAAACATATTCATGATTTGAATAATAATTAAAAAGATTAATTTTCATCACCCCAAATAACACTGCTTATTCACAATGACGTAACATTTAATTCTGAAAAAGAATAGAATAGTTGTTGTGTTACAATGGTTAGCACAATGCCCCTTTAATTGATGTCTTGGGTTCAAACCCCATTGTTAGCAGATTTATATTTTTATTCTTTTTGGCATATTTAGCTCCATAGGTCATATTTCCGTCATTGATTATTCATTACACTATTACACCACAACTATTTTCTTTATATTTTCTTTTACATCTTGTTTTAAAATTTAAATTTTTATAATTACAAATTAATGATTTATTATAACATTATATGAATAATTTATATATTTTGGTGTAAAATATAGATATGCTTATTTTAAGAACTAGATCTACTATTTTTATAAATGTCAATTACTTGATGATTTTCAACTTTTATTTTATATATCATAAATAATTATTTGATCGTTTTATTTAATAAGTGAATTTATATTTATGTGTAAGAGAAATACGGAATATAAATAATAGTAATTGATAATGTTGTTCATTTAATTATATGGTAAATATGTCTTACGTATAATTCCTCTCATAAAATATTACTTCATTTTATTACACAATATCATAAATTCATTAATAGTTTGATAATTTGTTTAGTATTTTAGTTTTTGATATCTAGTCAGGCAATAAGAATATTGTGAGTTTTGAATTTTTGATTGTATAACTATTATTGGAGTCATATTTTGTTTGATTGTTTTTTAAAAATCCGGATTGAGCAATTTTTCTCGATACGATTTTATGGAAACCGTATCGGATATCCGGTTATTCGTATCGAATATCTGTAAATTCGTATAATGAAAGTGTATATTGTATCGTATACATTTAATAAAACCTTATCGTATATTTTTCTGCTTACCCCTACTACCGGCCCCTTCATTCTACCTACTTCAGACGGACATGGGTGGAGTCTATTGGCGTTGTACTGTTCCAATCCGAGCTTTATACTCCCTCCGGTCATTATTTATCGCCCCGCTTACTTTTGGACGTAAAATATGGAATGAAGATAAAATGGTAAAGAAATAATGGTGGGGAGTGAAAAATGAGTATAAAATGATAAAGAAATGAATAGTGGGCCATAAAGTGTAAAATTCAATGACATTTCTTGTAAATAAAGGATGGAAAGAAGAATAATATGGTAAAAGTGTAAGATATAAAAGGAAAGTGGAGAAGTGGGGCAAAAAATAAAAACCTTCCAAATAAGGAAAGTGGGGCGAAAAATTGTGACCGGAGGGAGTAGTTGTTACCAGTAGTTTATTTTGTTACTTGTAGTTCCGCACTAGCCTTCCTCGTAGCGCAAAAAAAAAGAAAAAAAGATTTACTACCTATAGTGGCTGGCGTCACAATAGTCAATCTTCCTTGCTCGATTTAGGAAATCATAAATGGTGCGAAGAGTGAGTGGTCGTCAGTTGTCAAATTTGCAGCATCTCTTCTTATCTCACATTTCTTCATCCAGGTACCTACTCTTACTCTTACACTTCGCTTAAACTCTCATCTGATTTGGGTTCTTCTTTATTTTCACCATTTTCCTTTCATTTCTCGTTCCTCGTTTCTGTCTTTTGTACACAGTTCTCACTTTCTACCTCATTCCTTTCCCTCCAATTTTGCCCGCCAATTTCTTCCTCCTCTTTTTCATTCGACTTCATTTCAAGGTATTACCCTTTTCTCTTTCTCTTTCTCTTTCTTCTAGCACTCCAACTGTTTGTTCAAACTCCTCACTTATATTGTTTTGTCTCAAGGATCAACTCTCTTTGTTTCTCTACTTGCTAGTTACTACCCCGTACCATGTTATTTTTTTGCATGAAATTTGTGTTTTTTTATGTTACTTGTACTATACTTGAAGGTGTAATCATATGTGGAATGGGCCGGGACAAGCATGAAAGTTTGGCTCACGGACAAGTGAGTTTGTGACGGGTTCGGGGCGGGTCTTTGTATATTTTTGAAAATGTTAGGTTCAAGCCCACTTCTTTTACGGGTCGGACCAGATGGGTTCGATGGGTCGTCTTTTCCCTTGAACCCTTATACATTTATTTCTTTGTTGGAAACCATGTGGTTAATCCAGATTAGAGTCGGTAGGACTTCCAAGGGTAAAGCTCTCTCCCTCATGAGTTTTAACTTTTAACATTATTGTGTTCCAAGGGCTTGAACTCTAGAGTCGAGACCTAAACAACCCCTTACTTGTTGATCTACCTACTCATGGGTAAGCAAGGTAACACCTCTTCATTATAAACCACTGGCTTTGGCCTTTGGATTCAGGGATCCCATTGTAAAAAATTCAGCGTCATTTTTATGATTGTCCGGAATAATTGTGTTTTTAAAGATAGCTGAAAATTTAAATATATGTATTTATTTACTGAGAGCATCGTGAAAAACACTAGCTTCCCTTTGAGCTGGAGCGTCTTAGTAGTGGTTGGGTAATAATAACGAATGATGATCATGGAAGAAGTGTTATCTCAGATTACCTAACGCTAATTTTCTGTACATCATAGAAGTTTGCGAGTCTTGTAATTCTGAGAATCCTTTTTTTTTTTTGCCAAAGGATCAAAACCACCTAATACATGTTAATAGCAAGCACTAAATTGTGTGCTCTTTTGTACAAGGATTGGGTTAAAACATAATACAGTACAATACAGAAAAGGAAACGGACACTTAAGATATGTCTAAACGAAACAAAAACATCTTGTCCGAGAACCCAAGCATGTTGATGGAGAGACGTGGAAAGGGCACGAACATCAACATCCACCGCATCATCATCCGGGTAGGGAGCTCTAACTGATCGCCGAGAGCACGATTGAGCCAAACAAAAAGCACTTACGCCATAAAGACGTAGAAAGAAACGGAAAATGACAAATCCAAGGGACTTGTCTCCAACGGAGATAAAACTCCTGCTTTTTGAAGATCGAGCTTGCCCAAGACAAGGCCAACAAACCGAGAGGCAAACCCAAACGAAGAGAAGGAGAAAGTGAGGTCCCTCAACCAATCCCTGAGACACCACCACTCTAGCCACCACTCTAGCCAAAGGCTCAAGAGTAGAACCAACATACTCATGATTCCAAGACAACATAATCACTCCGTAAAGATCTTTAGGATTAAAATCATCCAACCAACACCAAGTTCTCCTATAGAAGGAGATTATTAAGACAAAGGAAAAGAGCATAAAAAACTAGTAGCGAGCGACATGCAACCTTTCATAAAGTTTGACGGAATCCACCACAGCCAATCCGACCAAACACCACCATCCAAACCCAAAACAATCACAACCCCTAAAGAACGATCTCAAACCGATTAACAACAAACTATCCACAAAGCCCTATGAACCATCATGGAAAACCAAACATCATCCCACCAAAACCTCCATGCAAACCGACAGAAAAGAACCAACAACCAAAACGAGCAACTCGAGCCATGCCACCACAAAAAAGACGCCTAAAAGAATCCTTGAAAGACAAAACACCTACACCAACAAAAAGGAAAAGGGGAAAACACTCCTATACCATCCAAATGTGCAAGATCGATAGGTGGGGGTGGGGGACGAGGGGAGGGGGAACACCTATACAAAATCAAGCACATGACGATGGTGAACTTGAAACTTTTTGAAACTTTAGAAACATCAGAAATTTTTAATTTTCTTTTCTTTTGTTATTTTTCTTTTATTTTATTTTTTTTGTTTCTTTAAAATCAATTTTTTTCCCTTTCTTTTTAAAAGCTTCAGAACCATACAATCATTTCAAACATAAAACATCATTTTGAGACACAAAACAGGACGAACCAAAAGAAATTAAAACCCAACCTTAGGACACGAGGTGGGGGAGGGGGCGAGGGGATGGGGGAACACCTCCCCGGTGAACCACACTGACAAACAAAGGACGACACGGACCAAGGAATCCAAAAGGCGATCAATCTCGGCGGCAAGAGCAAGCACAGGGAGCAGAACGACCAACAACCTAAACAAAAAATGATGAAGACATAGACGGATCAACACAAAAGGCTTCAAAAAGTAAGAAGATGTCTACCACTCCGGAAAACATAGGGCTGGAGGCGGATAGTCAAGACTAAATAAGCTTGAAGGAGCGATTTTCCGGAGATAGATCTGAAGAAAGACCCATCTCCGGCAAAGGGTTGTGATTGTTAAGGAAGGAAGGGGGGTTTGGGTGGCTGCGGTAGAAAGTTAGGGTTTTTTGTTTTGTTTTTTTGAGGAGGGAGAAAGGTTAGAGAGAGAAAGACTTTTTGTTAAGAGTAGCTGAGAATCCTTTAGGACTCTTGTTTTAGTAATAGTTGTTACTTAAAATGATCTGAAGTCATGATGAGTTCGACTGCAAATGCCTATATATATATATCAGTGTGAAATGTAGAGCTTCAAATATCAGATGCACCGTGTCAATTTGTGACTGTGTCACAAAGTTTTTTGTACAGAGGTAAATAAAAGAAAGTACCGTAAATTAAGATTTAACCAACATTCATGAACCTTTCGATGCATGCGCCCCTAGTGTGATATGGCTGCATTGGGGTTTGGAGAGTAAAACTGAAATTTGAATTGATCTTTACAGTATCAAGATCATATGCCATACGTAATAAAAAAGACTATGATCTATTTGGGCAAGGAGCACCAGGTAGTAAAGAATTCAGGAAAGCCTGGACAAAGCAGCTGGGTGAAGAGGACTGTGTTTGGACAGGGAGTGAAGATGAGAGTGATTTCGAGAAACTAACGCCTCTTGAGAAAGAAATTAGGAAAGTCAAACAGAAAGCCAAAGAGCACTCGGATCGTATAAATGCTGATGATAGTGATGAGCTCTGGAGTGTGTGGTCTGAGAGCGATGAGGAAAAGACTCTTTGGACAGGTAGTGAAGAAGATTCTGACCGGGATATTCCTACAGAAGCATACCCAAATGAAAAGAGTGACGCATATATTGATAAGTTATTCGAGTTTGAAGAAACTCCCAAGTACAGGACTCTTTCAGAAGTATTGAAAGCTGAAGATGAGCCAGAAGAGTTATCTCCCGGGAAAAAAGCCCGAAAACTTGCTGTCGAGAATGCATTGAAAAAGCTGAAAAAAGGGCCCGATGGAAGGTAAATGAATGTTGTACCATTATATATATATACTTATTGATTTATTTGACCTGCCATTCTTTGCTTTTTCGTCGACTGTTGTACTTTTATTGACTTTGACTTATTTTACTTATCATAGACTATTTAAATGATTCATGGTTAGCTGCCCCGAATATATTTGGGATTGAGGCTTGGTGGTCAATTTGGGATTAGGGCTTTGTTGGTGTCCTACTTTACACTTTTATTCCTTTATTTTTTTTCATTGTTTGCCTCTCATTTTAAACATTTTGAAGTGATAGTAATTAGTAATTGATGTTAGCAGCAAAACTGAGGCTGTCATTGTTGTTTGGAAGGTACATGAATGTGTGGGAAGTGATGAGCGATTTGGATATATTGATTGGCGCATTTGAAAATATTGTTTCTGGACCAGAGTATGCTGAGCTCAGGCAGGGCGGCCCTAAGAAGCTAAACATGGAATTTTTCAAGGACATCCAAGCAAAAATGAGGGATCCCAACTACAAGTTTTCTCCGGAGCTGAAATTGAAACCCAAAACCAAAATCGTGCCAAAAATGCAATGGCAGAAGACAGAATCTAGACGCAGAAAAGATCGAAAGCGCTAGCCAAAATCTTTTTTGGGACCAAGGCTCTGAGCTATTAATCGATGACTTGGTTCCAATATACGGAGTATTTAAGACATGTTACTCGCAACTCTGGGATTACTGTCATGCAACACTAGAACTGTAATCACAGATACGTCTGAATATTGGCAATTTAACCCCTGGTCTCATGTGTCCGTAGTTTTGTAACAACATAGGTGCCTTTTCTGACTAGGGTTGGCAACGGGTCTGGTATTGTCGTGTCCGGCAGCACTTGGACCCGTGTCTCAAAAGTTGGACCCGAATCCGACCCGGACCCTCAAGGGTCTAAAATTTTTAGACCCTTACCCGGATCCAATCGGTACGGGTAGGATCCAGGTCCTTCACGGGTCCAATGCTCGACAATTTAGTACGTACGAGTATAATTTTTTAAATATATACGATTGTAACCTGACATTTCAAAAGTGGAATTAAAAGATAAGTAAAACCAAGGCATTAGTAGCTCTAAACCAAGTCATTACAGACTCAAACAATATAATTTTAAAAGATAATTCCCTTTAAACAAGCAGCCACCACCCAGCAGTCATTACTCATTACTATGGAGATGGAAGAAACTAGGATGGAGAGTGGGATTTGAGAAATGAGGTTTAATGGGGATGGGAGAAGTGAGGTTAGTGGGATGGGAGAAGTGGTGAGGACTACGTACTGTATATCTGTATTAAATAGAGTTTTTTTTAACGGGTTCAAGGGTTGGGTCAGGGTCTGACTTCTAGGATCCGGACCCAAAATATTTTTGAAGAATTCATACCCGACCCGTACCCGCAGGGTCCAGGGCCGTCAAATAATATTCGGTGGCCCGGTTCCAATTTTCGTTGGAGGTCCCCCATATTAACGAGTGTTAACCCGTACAAAAATTATAGTTGTCTTTCCATAAAATATCAAGTTACAATTTTGAACAATTTTTGGACGATTTGCTCGACAAGGCTACTAACTACGGAGTACCAAAGTAATAAGCAAAAAAATTGTGCTTTGTGAAGTATGATTAAATAACTACGGTAATAAGTATGTATTGAGCATCATTGAATTTTACTAATAATACTCCATAATTATGAACAATTTAATTATTAAAATAGGAAATTAATAAAATAAAATGGATTTTGTCCAAAAATAACAAAAATTAAATAATTAGAAATTAGCGTAATATCTACAAAGGAGGATTAATTGATTCAATAATTAATACTCCGTAATCAAATTTTTTAAAAACACTGACACAAGGAGTTGAACCCTAGTATCTCCCCAAATGCTACGTTACTTCCACCTGTGCTACCACTATATGCATGTCACAAATGAATGAGTAAACATATTTGAGGCCCTTTACTATTTTGGGCCCCTGTATCAAACACCTTCTGGACTTGCTTTCTGACGGGCCTGACAGAGTCTAAAAAATAAGACCCATACCCGACGCCTTATGGCAAGACTAGACGGGTTTGGGCAGGGTCCGGACCATTGTCATCCTTATGAATTCTAACAATACAACTTGCAAAAGACAACATCCAAAGGAAATCATTCTAAAAAAATGTTGAAAAAAAAGACTCGTAATTCAAGATTAAGTCAATCTCCTTAAAATAATATTTTATGGCTCCATTGCTTCAGGCACCTTTTCGATTTGCATGTAAAGGGAATGGGCCAAAAGAATGTGAAACTTAAAATGCTTTTTCCTCTCTTTTGACTTGTCTTCATAACTTCAACATTATATTTCACATCTTCCCTTTGCTTCTTTTCCAAGGATTTCAAGTGGAGAAGTATCAACAGTTATCATCAATGGCGTTGTACCTCCGTGTACATAAATCTCCACCTTTCGGCCCCGCACGCCATTCCAAAATGAGGTGGCATCTATCTCTTTCTTTCTTGGGGGTTGAACTTCTAAGACCTATACTAACACAGACATCAACCATTCTATGCTGGTCACATAATTAAAAACTGGGAACTTCTCAATTCTATTTTAATCTTTACCACGTGTTATAAGTCTTTTAACTACACTTGTCGGAAAAAAACAAAGACTGGTGTTAAGTTTGGGTTACTCGTATATACGATCCCAAATATAATGTAATAATCCCCGTTCATGAATAGACTTTTCACGGGTTTCTTTTGCACATAGAGAACAAAGAAAAATGCAAAATGTGAATGAAAAAGGAAGTTGATACGAGTTGTGGGGTCACACACACCATAATGATTAAAAAAATGCGTACGAAGTGCAAATGGAAAACTAATTAAAAGAAAATCAGGAAGCTTATTCATGCGGAGGATACCATTGTTAGTCTCATGACCCTCTAATTAGACTCTTCTAATTACAAATCAAATTACTATAATATGCATGGTGATTAAGAATAGAAGGATGCAAAACATAAAACGAGATGAGAGGGCGAAGAAGAGCATGCTTACATCGTATTCAAGGCAACTACAACAACTATTGTTGTGTAGGGAACACTTCTACCAGGGGCGGACCCAGAAATTGCATTTAGGTGAGGCTAAATTTTTTCTAAATTATACTCCGTACTACAAATTATATATACTTCCCTCCGTCCCAATGAATTGTTTGCATATTCCATATTGGGGCGTCTGATAAGTGTAGTTTGTAGTGCCTATTTTGTTGTGTTTAGTCCCGATTTCTCTTGTGAAATCGCTCTTAGGAGCGGTTTCTGAGCTACTTATGCTTCTTCTAGTTCGTTTTAGGTTCCCAAGACCATTCATGGAGAATTGGAACGATTCTGACTCGTTTCCTACACTTTTGGAGCCAACGAAGAGAAGGAACGATCACTCGGTGCCTTGGATTCGATCCCGAGACCTTGGGACCCATTCCCGAGCCTTTTAGACTCGATCCCGAGCCCCAAGGATCTATGAGAAGCTCATGAGAAGCAAGGAGGGATCTTAGAGATCTTATTAGAGGCCTACAAGAGCCTTCCCGGCCGAGAACAAGTGCCTTCTCGGTCGGGAAGAAGTGCACGAAGACAGCAGCCCCTGTTTTGGGCCGTCTCGGCCGAGACCAACCTCGTCTCGGTCGGGACCATCTCGTCTCGGCCGAGACGCCCTCCTTCTCGGCCGGGATGAGGCAGCTGCAGCCCGTGTTCACTTCTTTTCTTCTCCTTATTCATTGGAACCCTATATATATATACCCCCTCTTGTAATCTTAGCTTATGTTTTGGATTACCCATTAAACCCTAGACTACTTTAGACTAGATTATCTTAGATTAGTGTAGATTAGTCTTTAGTTTATCGTTAATCTTAGTTTAATCCTTGTATTAAGGGAATTCTTCAAGATTCATCCAAGATTGACAACCTTGGGAGATTGTTTTGGGTTTCTCTCATTAATGCAAGTTCTCTTCTTTTCATCCACTTTGTAGTTGGTATAATCTCTTTTCTCTTCATCTTTGTTTAATCTTTCAAGTTTCAATCTTTTCTTATTGTTCTTGTTCTTGTTAGTTTCATTATGAATGTTTGGATATTTGTGTTGTTTCCTCGTATTATTGTTAGTATTAGTTTGAACATGTGTGAGTAGACCTTTTTGTGGGGTTAGTAGGGGGATTATGTGTTGATTATGGGTGATTAGGGTTGATTGTGGGTAAAGGTTGAATCTTTGTCACTAGTCATATGTTGAGCACCCCATGTGTTTGATGAAATGCTTGTTAGAGTAGTAGTTGCAAATGCTCCTCTTGCTTGTTTTATCCTTCTCATTGGGTGATTGATTTGTGGTTGAATCCTTGTGTATTGGGTAATATCTTGCATGAGTATTCGGTTTTTGTCTTAGACAGGAGAGTGCGGACATTGGCTTTGACGCGAGAGCGCGGACTGACCTTAGTGACTAGGTGAAACCTACACCCTCGATTACCCAACCATCCTACTACACTTATGAACCCGACCTAACCCTACTCTTTCCTTGTTTGATTTCTTTAGTTCGATAGATTCGTTTAGCCTTAGTTGTTACCCCTAGCTTAGTCATATTCATAGTTTATTCCCTTCCTATCGTTATAATTTAGCTTAGCCGCGAGACCTAGTCAAGTTCTTAGGTAAAACTTAGTCGAAACCCTCTTTACCGTCCCCGTGGACTCGACCCGACTTGCCCTATCTACGTGTTAGGATTAGTTGGTTATTATTTGTTGGTAGGGATCCACGGCAAATCCCTCCCATCAATTTGGCGTCATTGCCGGGGACGGTGCTAGTTTAGACTTTGTTTTCCTATCTACTTGATTTTGTCTTCGTTTTTGTAGTTTTTTTGGTTTCTTTTACTTCTTGTGTGTGTGAAGTTTATTTCTTTCTTGTCTAGTGCCCAAAAAGCACTAGACTTCTCACGTTTGCTCCTAGTCTACAGTTTTTGCCTAGAGGTGGTGACCATCCTCTTTCTTACGACTCAGAGCCGCATAAACGGACGGTTGCTAGTCTGAGAGGTTTCCAACCGGGTAGGAGCCTAGTTTTCGAGCAAAGTGCGAGGTTTGATCTAAACTCCCCACACCTAGAAGCTACCATGAGCTACTCTTCTCCCTCTATGAATCAAGGGTATGACATGACATCTCCCTACCACTATCAAGCTCCTTGGGATAATCAAGACACTCGTGGGTATGAATTTCAAGGAAATGGAATTGGCTACCGACAAGTGAACACTTATCAATCATATGATCATGGTGGCTATTACTCAAACAATAATTGTGAACCCACCATGTTTCATCATGATTCACCATATGGAAGCCAATTTCCCCAAAACCCACCACATTACCCTTCACCTCAACTACAATATGAGCCCCAAAGCCCACAATACTACCAATCATATTCACCTCACTACCAACCATATGATGCCCCACCCCTTGGGCATCATCAAGGTTCACAAGTAACACTCCAAAACCCCAATGGCCGCCAAATGCCCAACTTGGAGTTAAAAGAATCGATGCTTCAAATGCAACAAGAAATGACCTTACAATTGCAAAAAGACCATGAAATCTTGGCCGAACTCCGAAGGGAAAGTGAGGATGTAATGCTAGATTGAATGCTTTAACGGCTCAAACCCTCATGTTTTTAACTCGATCTTCACAAGTTGATGAGGGATGTTCATTTGAGGAAGGGGAACAACCCATTGACGAAGCCGCTAATGAATCCCCTTTGAGAAGCGAGGCTTGCTTTGAAGAACCTCAATTGTCCACTCAAGAGGAGGCGAATGAGGAAATAACCCTTGTTGAAGGCAATGTTGGTGAAGAATTTGAGGAGGTTAGTGAGTTGGATGAGTTGGTAGAATTTGTGAAGTTTTTGGGTGAAAATGACGACCTCAAGTTGCCCTTGTGCGATAATATGGAAAAGCATCAAGAGCCCCTTGCAAGTAAGCGAAGCAATGACTTGGAAGAGATTGAAACCGCCGGTAGAAGTTTCAATTATCTCCTCCAAGATGATGTGGGGACAAGTGTTGTTCCGGGACTTGAAGATGGGGAACCACAACTTGAGGAAGGTATGGGGGTGTGCAACGAGGAAATGAGGCTAAAGCCGTTTTTTGTGCCTCATGATGAAGACTTGAAGCTTGCTAGTGATTGGAGACGGTGCTTAGGGAGGAAGAGGTCGTTAAAGCTTGTAGGATGGATAGACCCCGGAGACAACATGAAAAATGACGTTGGGTCTTGGGATTACTACTTCTTGCCTCCACTTTGGAGGCCATGGAGGATAGCTTGGCTCGTTTGCTTGAGCCCTCATTACGATGTGGCTCGAGCATTTGACTTGCTCCTCCGAGCCCTTGATGGCTATAGCTAGGAATGAAGAGTCCACCATCCTAGGTTTGACGGAGTTCCTTAAGAACCGTCATGTTGTATATTCCCCTTTCTCTCTTCTCTTTAGTTTTTGTGTTTGTAATTGTGTTTATTGTGATTTTTTTTATAGGATTTTTGTTTTTTGCTTTGTGGAATTCTTGTATTTTGGATTTTTTGTTGAGTGATGTGAGGGAGGAGATTCTAATGATTATTGTGAAGGTGTGTAGGATGATTGAAGTTTGAAGGGTGATTATGTTGAGTGTTGGAGGTGAACGCTTGAAGCGATCTTGGGAGCGGTTCTATTATTGATTTTTGGAGCTTTGATGAGGCTATGTGCTTAGGTGAATATTCGCAAATCAAGAGAAGCTCCACTTTTATCTCCCATGATTAGCATCAAGTACTACATGCTCGATCTTCTATTTTTCCTACAAGTGTCGGCTCGGTGGAATTTTTATTGGAAGACGGGAGCTAGGCGGTCGCTTTTGATCTTAGAATAAGCTTTTGGGGACGGGATTTCAGATCCCGAGGTGTTATTTGTTGATTGGGAGGAAGGTTCGGTGTGTTCTTAATGAAGAGAAGCTTCAAGGCCATGACCATCGTCATCCCGAGCTATTCTAAGGCCGTCTCGGACGGGAAGGAATCTCTTCCCGGGCGAGACGAGACCTTCTCGGTCGGGACGAGTTGGTGCAAAATCCAGGCTACTGTGAAGGCATCCCGAGCGAGACAAGATCTTCTCGGTCGGGAAGAAAAAGGCATCCCGGGCGAGACCAATCCTTCTCGGTCGGGACGAGTGGGCAAAAGAACTCAGCTACTGACAGCTCTTCTCGGACGAGAAGAAACCATCTCGGGCGAGATGACAGATCTTTCCGGGCGGGACCGAGCCATCTCGGTCGGGACGACATGACAAAAATTCCCAGCTACTGAGAGCTCATCTCGGGCGAGACGAGACTGTCTCGGGTGAGACGAAGACTCATCTCGGGCGAGACGAGTTCATCTCGGTCGAGACGGGTCTGTTACCAGCGCAATTTGTCTTTTCTTACAGCCCAGCCCGAGTCCCACTTCATTAAGCAGCCCGCCCCGCCCCATACTTCCCTCTCACACAATTACCCAACCCCAACCCAACCCATTCCCATCTCATACTAACTCATCTTCAACCTTCTTCATCCTCCATAACACCAAATAAACCCCAATTTCAAAACCCCCAAAACACCATAAATCTTCAAATACTCCACCAAATCTCATCAAATAACTACCTAAACACCCCAAAATCAGTTTCTATCACATTAATACCTATCCTAGACCCATTTTCTACCATTTAAATCACCAAAAACGAAAAAAAATCGAGTTTTTATCACCATTTTTTCCAAAATCCGAGTTTGGGGTTTTGTTTCAAAACTCGATTTAGCTTGTTGAAGTTGGTCTTGGAAGCTTATTACACCAATTTTAAGCTTCTATTGGGTGTTTTCGTGGGTTCTAGCTAGTGTTTTTGGGTAAAATTAGAGTTTGGGTGTTTGCCATTTTTTAAGCTTCTTCATCTTCAATGGCTCCAAAGAAGAAAAGTAGGGTGATTCAAAGCAAGAAAAGGAAAAGTGCATCCACATCAAGACCCGAAGTCGAGCCCGAAGTGGAGGTCGAAGTTGAGGAACCGGAAACTCCTCGTCTCCCGGGTTTTCCTAATCTTGTCTTTGGCTCGGAATTGCAAAGGGAGCAGTTCATTAAGCTTCTTGGTAAGGCTTTTGAGCCTACTAGATTTCCTTGTAAAATCATACTTAGAAAATTAGGCATTCTTAGGCAAACTAGAGAGTTCTTTGAGGGTATGGGCTTGGAGTTGCTGTTCAATATGCATGAATTGACTTACAAGTAACTCACTCTAGAATTTTCAGCAGTTTTACTATAAACACTAGAGTCGACCCTCCCCGAGTTGCTTTTCGGTTGAACAATGTTGATTACCACTACACCCTACCACAATTTGGTGGCATTTTTGGCCTCCCCTCCTCTCCTAGGGCTAGCATACCCGCCGACTTTAATGTAGTCGATGTTTGGAAATGTATAACCGGTCTAACCCTCATTGACTTTCGTCGGTTGTCTAGCCGTCATGTCCACCATCCGGTTGTGCGTATTTGGCATCGTCTTATTGCGGGTACAATATTTGGGAGGTCCGAAATGAGCACCTTCACTCAACAAGAGTTGACAATACTAGGTGCTTATTTGAATATCAAGAGCAAACCTAGGTTTGAAACCGACCTTCCCCTTGCTTTGGCGAAACATTTTCAAAAGATTAGTAAGGCGGGGAAAAATATGAGTGAGATTGTTCTAGGGGGGCTCATTACACACGTGGCTAAGGCGATTGATCCAAGTTTTAGTGAGGAAGAGTTGACCCCCGTACCGGGGGATACGACCATAGACGAGGAGTGTTTAGTTAGGTTCCATAAGTGGATTACCTATGAGAGGGAGCATAAGAGGTATACATGGATTACCTCGGGTCGGCCACACTTCACTTTACCATGCAATACGCTACCGACCCTTAAGCCTATGAAACATTCCATCGTTCCGGTCCAAGAGCTTAACCTATTAGTGCCGGGTGCGGTAGGTGACCCCGGTGCTTCTTCCTCCCGTACCCCGCTTCCACGTCCAAGTGTGGCACAACAACAACCAACCCAACAACAATAACAACAACAACAAAGCAATACCCAACACTACCCCTTTTACACTTCACCCCCGGCCTTTATTGATGTCCCTCAGTATGCACCATACACCCCCTTTGCCTACCCTTCGCCCCCGGCCGATCCATCTATGGCCGCTATGCTTAATGCTCTACACATTGGGCAATATGAGAAGAGGAGGGACGATTACTATGCTCAATACCCCGGGCATCATCTTTTGGCTCAACAAGGGTATATAAATCCGCAAGGCTATCTCCCATCGTGATATAGGCCCAAATACTTTCCGAACTACGTTAATCCTAGTAGTAGTGGCGCTATGATGGATGATGAGGAGTTTGAGGCCGAAGATGCTTTCGATGTTAATAGGGGGGAGGGTAATCGTAAAGAAGATGAAGATGAAGAAGAAGAAGATGAAGATGAAAGTAGTGACGATGATGATGATGACAATGAGAGTGAGGAGGGGGATGATAACGAGCTTGATGATTATTGATTATTGAAACGATGGAGATGCGTTAGTTGCTAACCTTTGGTATGACGACTTTCTTTTCTTTTCCGTTTTTGATGCTTGTCTATTTCATTTCCCCCTTGTTATGAGTGTTTTGTTGGCCCTCGGGGCCTTTGTGGTGATCGCTCCCGATTCTCGATGACGTGATTACATCGAGAATCAAATGAAAAATCCAAATTTACAAGTCTTTTGTCTTTCTTTATTTTATTTTTCTTTTGAGTAAGAATTAGTTGGATTTAGGTGGAATCCGGGCTAGGTGACTTGATTACACCTAGCCCTCCCCTCCCATTTCCTTTTTTATTTCCTTCTTTTTATTTTTCCCCCATCCATATCTTTTCTTGTCTCGGCCCTTGGTGACTTGACTACACCCCGGCCGGACACATTCTACCATTTCTTCATCTTTATTCTTGATTTTTAGTTTTATTTTCGTAGTTTCTTTTCTTCTCTTTAGTGTCTCCATACACTCCGATCGAGCATGAGGACATTGCTCGGTTTAAGTGTGGGGGAGCGATATTCTAGTATAGTTTAATTTTATTTTTATTTTCGTTGTTTCTTTTCGAAAAATCTTAAAAAACCATAAAAATTCGAAATTTTTTCACAAAAATCAAAAAGATTTTCTTTTGTGTCTTTCTCTTTTTGTGTCATTGTGTCGTACTTTTGTTGTGTTGTGTGTGTTTTGCCTCCAATTTTCCTTGTAGGTCGCCTAATTACCATTGACTTTGGAAGGCTTTCGAGACATCTGGTAACGCCTTTCTATCCCTTTTTCCTCTTTATCTCTTGTGGAGTGTGGAGGAGATTTGTGATGATGTGTGCTCGGGTGGAGCCTTGTGAAGATTTGTGGTTGATTGGTTGCTTATTTGGAAATTTGGGGTGGTGTTTGTTCTCTTTGTATGTTTGCTTTGATTTGTTTTGTTTTGTTGCCTTTTGTCTCTTTTTCTTTCGTTTTTGTCGTGCCTTTGTTTTGTGATGTGTACTTCTGTCTAGTGTGTAAACGGTTTTCGAAAACCCGTTTTTAGAGGCTAGTGTGCAAGTGTTTACTTTCCCCTTCTAGTAGTATGAGTCGAGTCTTGGACTTTAGTCTAGTAGAATGATCCTAAATCAATGATTTCGTTGGTTTCTTACCTTGAGTCCCCCTAGCTTACTAGGGATTTACTACGGGATTTGCATTTTGACCATTATGACCACCCACGGTGTGAAAAGGCCTTGGTTGCCGAGTCCCGTCCCTTAGGTGACCGTGTTTGAAATTGTTTGATTAGTCCAAGTTCTCCACCTTTTTGTAGGTTTGAAGGGGGATCGCGACTCCCGACTTACCCATTCCCCTACCTCCTACATATGTCCACAAAATAAAGTTGCAAATTGTTGAAATCTCTTTCTTAGTCGCAAAAGAAGTGCCTACAACTCAAATCTAGCCAAAAGGGCAAACAAAGAAAGAAAAATGAAAAAAAAAAGAAAATGAAAGAAAAGAAAAGATTGAAGAAAAAGAAAAGGCAGAAAAAGCCAAAAAGAAAATACAAAAGATGAAAAAGAAATGGCATAGCAACACAAAAAGCAAAAATGCAAAAGAAAGAAAAATGTCAAAAGAAAACCGTCTCACAAAAAGATTCTCACCCTCTCAAAATAAGCCTTTTTTCGATCATTACCGTGAAGAGCCTACCAAAGGACCGAGTCCCTAGGAAGGATGATAGCGGTAATGATCGGTCTTCCCTCATTTCGCAAACCTTATCCACCTTTTTACTTGGACTAGTTAGGCTGTTCTTGAACATGGGATGACCCTCTTGGCTTATCGCTAAAGGGGGTGGGGTCTCACTTACCTACAGTGTCGACTAATACCGTGGTTCATCCTTTTTCCATCCCACCGATCGTCCCGTAGTACATTCTTAGAAGGCTAGGAGGAATCTAGGTAAGTTACCAACGTTTTTATTGCTTTGTTGTCATACTATTAGGGTTTTGTCCGTTTCGATTTATGTCATTAGCTTGGGAACGTTGTCGCTTGCCTTGAGTCCTAAACCGGTGCTTCTTTCACCGCTTTGTAGAGGGAAGCGATATTTATTTCTTCTTGGATGTAACCGATTGCTTGTTTGTTTGTATGTTTGTTTGTTTGTGTGTTTTTGTGTCCGGTTGCATCCACAGTTTTGTCGCAAGACCTCACTTGCCTTGCGGAGTGCACTTTTCCTCTAAGTGTACTCGCGTGAGTTGAAAGGGCGTTGGGTGCGCTAATACCCGCTCGGCTTGTAGTCTAGTTTCTTTTAGATTTTAGTTAATTTGTGCTTACTCAAGGGCGAGTAAGGGTTAAGTGTGGGGGAGTTGATAAGTGTAGTTTGTAGTGCCTATTTTGTTGTGTTTAGTCCTAGTTTCTCTTGTGAAATCGCTCTTAGGAGTGGTTTCTGAGCTACTTATGCTTCTTCTAGTTCGTTTTAGGTTCCCAAGACCATTCATGGAGAATTGGAACGATTCCGACTTGTTTCCTACACTTTTGGAGCCAACGAAGAGAAGGAACGATCACTCGGTGCCTTGGATTCGATCCTGAGACCTTGGGACTCATTCCCGAGCCTTTTAGACTCGATCCCGAGCCCCAAGGATCGATGAGAACCTCATGAGAAGCAAGGCGGGATCTTAGAGATCTTATTGAAGGCCTACAAGAGCCTTCCCGGCCGAGAACAAGTGCCTTCTCGGTCGGGAAGAAGTGCACGAAGACAACAACCTCTGTTTTGGGCCGTCTCGGCCGAGACCAACCTCGTCTCGGTCGGGACCATCTCGTCTCGGCCGAGACGCCCTCCTTCTCGGCCGGGATGAGGCAGCTGCAGCCCGTGTTCACTTCTTTTCTTCTCCTTATTCATTGGAACCCTATATATATATACCCCCTCTTGTAATCTTAGCTTATGTTCTGGATTACCCACTAAACCCTAGACTACTTTAGACTAGATTATCTTAGATTAGTGTAGATTAGTCTTTAGTTTATCGTTAATCTTAGTTTAATCCTTGTATTAAGGGAATTCTTCAAGATTCATCCAAGATTGACAACCTTGGGAGATTGTTTTGGGTTTCTCTCATTAATGCAAGTTCTCTTCTTTTCATCCACTTTGTAGTTGGTATAATCTCTTTTCTCTTAATCTTTGTTTAATCTTTCAAGTTTCAATATTTTCTTAATGTTCTTGTTCTTGTTAGTTTCATTATGAATGTTTGGATATTTGTGTTGTTTCCTTGTATTATTGTTAGTATTAGTTTGAACATGTGTGAGTAGACCTTTTTGTGGGGTTAGTAGAGGGATTATGTGTTGATTATGGGTGATTAGGGTTGATTGTGGGTAAAGGTTGAATCTTTGTCACTAGTCATATGTTGAGCACCCCATGTGTTTGATGAAATGCTTGTTAGAGTAGTAGTTGCAAATGCTCCTCTTGCTTGTTTTATCATTCTCATTGGGTGATTGATTTGTGGTTGAATCCTTGTGTATTGGGTAATATCTTGCATGCGTATTTGGGTTTTGTTTTAGACACGAGAGTGCGGACATTGGCTTTGACGCGAGAGCGCGGACCGACCTTAGTGACTAGGTGAAACTTACACCCTCGATTACCCAACCATCCTACTACACTTATGAACCCGACCTAACCCTACTCTTTCCTTGTTTGATTTCTTTAGTTCGATAGATTCGTTTAGCCTTAGTTGTTACCCCTAGCTTAGTCATAGTCATAGTTTATTCCCTTCCTATCGTTCTAGTTTAGCTTAGCCGCGAGACCTAGTCAAGTTCTTAGGTAAAACTTAGTCGAAACCCTCTTTACCGTCCCCGTGGACTCGACCCGACTTGCCCTATCTACGTGTTAGGATTAGTTGGTTATTATTTGTTGGTAGGGATCCACGGCAAATCCCTCCCATCAGCGTCTCAACGAATTGTTTGCCTTTCTATTTTAGGAATGTTTTTTATATGCAATTTGATCATTCTCATGAGTTTTGCTCTACATGTGACTCTCTCATTGGTTCCCTTAACCTTGGTGCTAAAAGGAAAGACAAATAATTTATTGGAACGGAGGGAATACATATTTTTCAGGCTTGTACTCGTAATACAATATAAAAATGACTTGCTTAGTTAATATTATACACATTTTTATCTCATACTATTATAATATTACATGCATCATAATATTTGAGTTAGAGAAAATAGCAAGTTTTGAGAATTTAGCAATATACTACTCGTGGACTAAATGAGTTACGGATTACTTCGTATTTTTTAATTATCATTCTAACTGTCAAAGTGGGGACGTACTTAATTGAATTTATTTTCAACAATTAGTTTTCATCTTATAGTTTGAATATATCCCTTAATAGACGTCAAGATGCGTAATAAAATGGGTTAAAAGAACTAAGACGTTATGAAATAACAAATCCGTTAGTTACATGAACTATATAATTGATCTACATGCACGATTTGAAGTGTTAAGAAAATTTCAAGTTCGAGAAGTTTCATGGATAACGAAAATTATACTCGTATAAAATTAATGTGATAATATTTGAGGCAGATGAGAAAAACGAGGAAGTAAGAGTATAAGACAAACAAGTTCGAATAATTAATTGAGCTATAAATAAGTAAATAAAATAAATAATCAAAAAAAGTTGCAACTAGTGGGTTTCGAACCCACGCCTAGTGGGATGAAGGTCAATGCTTGTACCATCCCACCATAATCATTTTAACACTTCATGTTCACTTGTTTTATATAGATTGTTTCTCAAAAATCATGTTGGGCTGAAGCCCAACAAGCCAGAGCCTAGGTCCGCCCCTGACTTCTACAATGGATGATCTTCTTAGTACCCAAACAAGAGCACCTCTTTCAATTTTCACCCAAGATGATCCTCAATATATGAGTAAGAAACTCAAACTAGAAGTTTCGGACACATACTTGAAAAAGTAGCAAAAATGAACTAATTCTTAGTGTATTTTGCTTGATAATTTTGTGAGATTTTTATGAGATTTGCATGAACTCTCTCTATCACTTCTTGGCTGAAAAATCGGCCAATCTCATGTCCATATCAGGGAGTGGTCGTGATCATTAAATGGAGAAGGAAGAGTGGAGTATTTACTTGAAACAAGACACGTGCAACTTCTATCTTTTTGCAAGTGGGTGAATGGGCAAGCCCAAATTTGATTTGTGGCCCCCATTTACCTTAAAAACACAGTCCACATTAAGTTAAAATGAGTGTTTACGATTTTAATGTTTGTCCAACAAAACACGGAAATCATACGCGTTAACTATCACGTATAATTAACGGTTATTACTCATTTTGTAACTTTGTCAACTCTCCATGTTTAGACTATGTTTATCCACAGACTCATCTTTTTCTCTCAGACTCTGTCACCTCAGCTTTCCACTATCTTTTCATTCTTCAGACTCAGACTCACTACAAAAACATACTTTATTCACAGACTCATCTCAGACTTTCCACCTCCAACTTTCTATCTATCTTATTTTTATTCATTTATTTATTTACTTAAACATTTACGTTTATTTTGTAACTCGAATAAGTGTAATTAAATATTTAATCGTTTTAAATAAATCTTGTGAGTTGTGACCTCGGTTACGGTTCGGGCCGGATTTGGGTCATATTGGGTTATGGGTTATCATCGAGTCGGGTAATGTCGCAGTATTTTTGGGTTGTACTTTTGACTTGCGCACTTGTATATATAAAAGAAATTAGATCGCAAATTAGAAAAGAAATTTTCACACCCATAAGAAAATTAAACATACAAAATCTACTAAATATTACAGTAGATAAATTAATTAATTCCCTAAATGTTGCCAAATGTGTTCAACCAAGTCAGCTTGAAGTTGATGATGATCGATTCGATTACGAATTCGACGATGATTTTCAAAATATTGTTCACGATGAGCGTAATAATTAGGAAGAACACCATTAGTAATTTCAGGCCCGTTTTCATGATTTGGATCGATATCATACTGAAAATCATTGGAAAGATCGGTTTCATCCCTTTCATCATCAACGGTCATATTGTGTAATATGATACATGTTTTCATGATATCACCGACTTCACTTCTTTTCCAAAAACGTGCTGGGTTAGCAACAATAGCGAATCTTTTTTTTAACACCCCAAAAGCTCGTTCAATATCTCTTCTCACACTTCCATGATGTTTTGCAAATACCCGTCTTTTCTCAGATAAAATATGTGCTTGCGGAATTGTTTTAACAAATACGGGCCACTCTGGATAAATACCACCCGCGAGATAGTATCCCATATTGTATTGACCCCCATTCACCGTAAGTTGGACGTTTGGACCTCGACCATCGACAAATTCATCAAAAAGCGGAGAACGATCTAATACATTAATATCATTATTTGAGCCCGCAATTCCAAAATATGCATGCCAAATCCATAAATCATTTGAGGCAACAGCTTCAAGAATCATAGTTGGCTTACCTTGAT
The DNA here is from genome assembly GCA_958450325.1 of Agrostemma githago. Classification (NCBI taxonomy): domain Eukaryota; kingdom Viridiplantae; phylum Streptophyta; class Magnoliopsida; order Caryophyllales; family Caryophyllaceae; genus Agrostemma; species Agrostemma githago. The sequence continues at coordinate 69,390,550 of OY288247.1, read as the reverse complement.
CACCTCGAGTAAACATGCCATGCCAGGCCGTTGGACATTTTTCTCATCGCCAATGCATGCAATCAATACTACCAAGCATACCAGGAAAGCCGCGGTTCTCTCCAATTTGAAGTAGTCGTTCGATATCGCTTGTTGTAGGCTTCCTCAGATATTGACCTCCAAATACATCAATTATGCGCTCATTAAATTTTTTCAAACATTGGATTGCAGTATTTCCTGACATGCGTACATAGTCATCAACGGTATCACCTGCTATTTCATAAGAAAGCATACGAATGACGGCCGTGCATTTTTGAATTGAAGAAATTTTGTTTCTGCCAATTCCATCAAAAGTATTTTCAAAATATGAGTCGTGATTTTCTAGAGCATTGACGATACGAAGAAATAACTCTTTACGCATCCTAAACCTCCTACGAAATTGATTATTTGTATAAATAGGGTCGTTCGAGAAATAGTCATTCCATATACGAGTATGACCTTTTTCACGCCCTCTTTCTATATAGCTCTGTTTCCTTCTACTCTTGTTAGAAGAGGATGTTGCTTCCTCTATGTCACTCATTATATTTGATACTATATTCATAGTATCATTTTCTTCCACATATGTATTACACATTTCATTGTATAATTCTTCAAAGAAAAGATTTGAAATATTATCTACATAATTTTGATAGATTTTGCAAATTTTGATAGATTTTGCAAATTTTGATAGATTATGAAAGAAGAAAATGAGATAAGAAATTAATTATTTCATTTTCTAGATTTAAAAGGATGATCATTTGGTATTGCGTGTTGTGCAATATAGCATCAAATTTTTTGAAAATTTCGAAATGACAACACACAACATGCATGCAAAAGTAGATGATAGTGACAATACATACCATTGACAACACAAGATAGAATTGACTACACACCCATATAGGGATGGCAACGGGGCGGGTATGGGTCGGGTCCGGCCGGACCCGAACCCGGACCCGGTCTTCAAAAGTTGGACCCGGACCCTTAAGGGTCCAAAAATTTTAGATCCTTACCCGGACCCGACGGGTACGGGTAGGGTCTGGGTCCGTCACGGGTTCAATATGCGACAATTAAAATATATACGATTTATAATCCGACAATTTAAAAAGCATAATTAAAAGGCAAAATAAAATCACATGCTAAGCTCCTTCCTTTATGTCATCGTGTTGCCGTGTAGTTGTAAAATACAAAGGAAACAATAAAGGATAGTGGTGGACTATAGAAGCAGTTGTATGAGAGACGTGGAAGGTATGGTTGATGTGGTAGATTGGTGAAACTGAAGAAGGGAGGACGTTAAAAAGGAAGTAGCCCAAGTAGGGAAGTAAGGGAGAGTGTCTCTGTGTATATGTGTATGTATGTATATCTATATACATACAAACATATATATTTTACACGGGTCCACGGGCCGGGTCCGGGTCCGACTTTTAGGACCCGAACCCGGATCCGGAACATTTTTGAAGGATCCATACCCGACCCGTACCCTTAGGGTCCAAAAAAATTAGGACCCGTACCCGACCCGTTAGGGTAAGACCCGCAGGGTCTGGGCAGGGTCCCGGACCCGTTACCATCCCTACACCCATACATACACAAGTGTGGAGATTGATAGGAGAAATGATACCTTCGGTTAATCTACCTTGTGACGGAGGTATCCGTTACTTCCTTATAATGGGTTAAATATTATCCGTTTATGCAGAAAAGATAACACATTACTTTTAGTGTTTTGTTTTTTCTTATGTAAACAGATTATATTTGAAGATTTATAAAGAAATGACGGATAGCTCTGTCACAAAAAAGAATTTGCGTTCTTTGTATGGTGCACACCATTTTAATAAATGCGTATGATGCTACACAAATTACGTGCATGGAAAATTTATTGGTGTGTACCAATAAATGTATATGGTGCCTTTGTCTGATTTTTATTTGACTCGTTTAATTAGTTAATTTCTTAGCTAATCATGTACCCGTTTCTAATTAAATATTACAAATATTTCTAAAAAAAGTCATCAAGTGGCCGTTTATATTTCTAAACATGTAATTATACCATACAACTGGACAATACAATACATATATAAATTAATTTTTTTGCTGAAATTAGGAGTACACCAACACATATATAATACAATACATACTAATTTAATACGGAGTACTTACAATACATAATATACTTAATATCCTCCACGTTAATTCCACGTTTAATACACTTAATATCCTCCAATTTAATACTTAATACACTTAATAACTAGAAATCATCTTCCACGTTTTGTAGCAATTTCCTCCAATTTCTTTTGATGAAGTTTCCTTTGAAGGACCGTCATTTTACTAACATCAGCACATATGAGTCTTTCCTCTATCTCTTATTCTTTAATATCTGCCAAGTGACTGGCAGACATTGCCCGTGTCTGATCTCCTCTATACTTTTTGCCATTGACATAGTTTCACTGTAATCATTTTCTCTAATTTTTCCTTTCCCCTTTTTAGCCTTTTCTTTTTTGGATGCATCCCTCCCGGTAGGACGTACCTCACCATGCTCTTCTGAGACGCCAACGTCCCCACTCGAAGATGTATATTCTCCACTCATGGATGTCTTGTTTCTTTTCGAAGAGTAACCAATGGCTTCCTTGTTTTTTATATGATTTTCATCGGTCCATTTTTCGGCCGTACCCACCAAATCCCATACATGCATGAAATTGAATGTAGTTTTATACAGTTGCTCATACAAAGACTGAGCTTCTCTAAGCTTAATAGATTCATTAAATCCGCTCCTATCGGCATATTTAGCATAACAACCATTAAATCTACCAACCGCGTGACTAATAGGATGCCAATGTTGCTTACATTGGTTTCCTCCTCTCTCTGCTTGATCCTCCTTTTTATTTTCATTATAAAATGTTGATATTCTTTTCCAATAATCAACTCTTTTTTGCCCATTACCAATGATATTATCCTTACTAATATTCAAATAAGAAACGGCAAGGAGACACTCGTCTTTTATCGTCCATGGTGTTATCTTCCTTCGAGCGGTCGTACTACGTCGATTTGGTGTTTGAGCAACTGCGTCAGTAGTATCATTATTTTCCAACCCTTGAAAGGTTGAATTTTCAACTAGTGTTTCTTAATTAGATCCAACACTAATTCGAGTAATAGGAGTCTCATGATCATCCACGATTGATTGTGTAGACCTAAAAGGAAAATAATTTGGTTGAGAACTTTGCATTTGCAAAGTCCTCATAAAAGATGTATTTATAGGACCTAAAGTTGGATCTTCGATATTTTGCGAATTCTGAAAATTTTGAGGATTAATTTGGTTTTGGTTTTATTGGGATAACATATATTGAAATTGAGGATTATTAAATACATGTATAAATGAATTCATATCAAAATTCTGATTTGGATCCATGATAAAGGAAAATGTTTATAATATGCTTAAAAATTTGAGAGGTGAAAGAAACATGCATGGGAAAGTGAGTATTTATAGACTCACTACATAGTAGGGAGTACTTTCTTTTTAATTTCTCTTAATAATAATAATAATAGTAAAATTTAAAAAATAATACTCAAATTAATAATTATAATAATAGTAATAATAATAATAATAATAATTATTATTATTATAATTAAAAAAAGTTATAATAATAATAAAACTAATAATAATGATAATAAATAATAAATAATAATAATAATAATAATAATAATAATAATAATAATTATTATTATTATAAAATGGAGAATTTTATTGATGAATCAAAAAGCAGTTTACAAAAAATTGGTGGGTAGCCGAGATACAATCTGGGCCCCCACCCCATAAGCTATAACAAAGCTAAGTCTGGTAAAAATAAAAGGAGCAGTGCGTGCTCCGGCATCCTGTGCTATCGAAATTTTTTGAATCCTCTTTAGTAAGCCGATAGCATCCGCCTCCAATTCCCCCAGCGAAGAAAAGGAAAAAGGCACAAACCCATACCCAAGCCCTGAGCATAGACCCATGTACTTAGCGCATTTTCGCCGAGCAGTGTCGCCCACCACACGACCTGGCGCGAAATCAGAGAGCCCGGACTGAGTCAAAGGAGAAGACCCGGTAAGATCTACGCAAACGTCACGCCCCCTGTCCCACGAATAAAGAAGCAAATCTGCAGGACGCAAGGATATGTCATGATCATCAATCAAGCCAATATCGATCTCCTTACCAGCTGAGACCCCGGAACGGAAACAAATATCCAAAAGAGTGTCACGAACGAGGTTATTATTATTATTATTATTATTATTATTATTATTATTATTATCATCTGAACTGAACACACGAGACTGAAGATGAGTAACGTGTCCAAACTGAACAACACGAGTCTGAGGATGAGTCTTTGAAATCCAAGACTCAACTTCAGACTTATCTGAGTCTAAGACCTTCTCAACCACTTTAACCAGGTATGAGTCTCAGACTCAAAGAATCTGAGCCTCAGACTTTTGTTCAGACTCAACTTCAGACCCCCTTTAAAATTAAATTTGTCTGAGTCTCAGACTCGTAACAACCACATTATCCAGGTATGAGACTCAGACTCATACTCATACCTCTTTAAACATAGCCTTATGTTTTATACCAGTAATATATATATATATATATATATATATATATATATATATATATATATATATATATATATATATATAGAAATGGGTTCAGGAGAGTTTGGTGAGGATTGGGAAGTTGGGAAGTTGTATTGTTGGCCCTTGATCTTAGGTTGGATGAATGGCTGGATAATGTGTTAAAAAAGAAAAAAAGAAAAGAGATGTCAGTTTACTGACAACAGCAGTGGAGAGAGAAAAGAAGAAAAGCAACCCTCCCCTCAATCAAATTCTCACTTCTTACAACTACTCTAACTCCTTACCACTTGATACTCTCTCATCTTCATCTTCATTTATCAAACAAAAAAAAAGAATCATCATCTTCAACATCCATTCAACAAAAAAACATCCGCATCTTTAAAATTCATTCATTCAACAAAAAAAATTTCTTCATCTTCAAGCTTCATTCATCCAATAAAAAATAAGAACATCTTCCTCTTCAAGCTTGATGAATGACGGAAGTTTGATGAACATCTTCATTTTCTTCCTATCATCATCTTCATCATGCGTAATGTTTTTGCAGAACTGCAAAGTCATACACTTTCAGTTGTATAGTCACACTCATTATGTTTTATAGTCACACTCATTATGTTGTAGAATCACGCAGCTGTACACTCATTGTAGTCACATATTCAGTTGTATAGTCACACTCATTATGTTGTATAGTCACACTCGCTATGTTGTAGAATCACGCAGCTGTAGAATACCTTGGGATTAAGGTATCATTTGTTTAATCATCTTCATCTTCATGTTTGTTTTATTTTTCATACCTTTTTTTTTTGTATTTATAAAATTATTCATCTTCATTATAAAAAAAAATGAAAGTTGAATATGGATGAATGGACGACTGTGACTTTCCTCAGTAACGACATTCTAAAAAAATGAAATTATTAATCACATACAAAATTAAATAAACATTCATTAAATATTCAACCTCCATTCATTTTGGTTTCTTTTATAGTTGATTTCATGTTTGTAAGACGCATTTAAAAATTCGGAAAATTACTGAAACGTTCTACTCTCCTATCACAAATATTACAACAGGTGATTGCTAGACGTAAAATGAGCGACTTCGATTCATCCAATAAAAAAAGAAGAATTTCTTTATCTTCAAGATTCGTTCATCCAAAAAAAAATCTTCCAACTTCATTATCCAACAAAAAAACATTCTAATTAATATATGTTCTAGTTAGAAATATTATTTTGATTGACTGTACAAACATTTTAATTAAAAAAAATAACAACTCAGTTTGTGCGTAATGTTCTTGCAAAATTGCAAGGTCACACACTTTCAGTTGTATAGTCACACTCTTTATGCTGTATAGTTACACTCATTATGTTGGCGTTTGACATTACGCACAAAATGAGTGTGATTCTACAACATAATGAGTGTGATTTTACAACATAATGAGTGTGATTCTACTGCATGACAAGTGTGACTATACAAAATGAAAAACCAAAATATGTCCCAGTTATACAATATTAGGAGTGTGACTATACAACATAGCGAGTGTGACTATACAACAAGGTAAATGTGACTATACAAATACGACCACGTTTGGTTAAAAACCAATGGGTGCACAACTGCGTGGTTTTAAAGGTGGAAGGATAAGTGATTTTGCTATAGACCTCGCGTGATTAATTATGAAACCAGAAAATAGTGATGAAAATATATTTACATTAGAAAAATTGCATCATTTACCTAATGATGATTGAGGTATAATTTAGTACGAGTATAATTTAGTTGTATAGTCACAGAGATTATGTTGTATAGTCACACAGTTGAAGTTGTATAGTCATACTTATTATGTTGTAGGATCACAGTCATTATGTTGTAGGATCACACTGTTTATGTTGTATAGTCACACTGTTTATGTTGTATAGTCACACTCATTATGCTTTACAATCATGCAGTTGTACAGTCATTGTAGTCACATACTCAGTTGTGTTGTGTGATTTAGATTGATTGTGTGTTTTGTTGCAGCGAAATGGTTGGTGGAAAGAGGAATGTTGGTAAAAGGGGCGGTGGGAAGAAGAAGGTCGTGGAAGATACAGCGACCGATCACGTAATTGGACAATGTATTGTTGCGTACGTACCGTAGACCATCGTTAAACTCTTGAGTATTTATATGGGATAAAATGTTTGCTTTAGGATGAACGTACTATATGTAAAGGATGTTTGGTGGGTTAGAATGTTTTTATGTTTGACGTACTATAGGTAAAGAATGAACTTTTTCTAATGTAAATATATTTTCATCGTTATTTTCTGGTTTCATAATTAATCACGTGAGGTCTATAGCAAAATCACTTATCCTTTCACCTTTAAAACCACGCAGCTGTGCACCTATTGGTTTGTATCCAAAAGTGATAGTATTTGTATAGTCACATTTGCCTTGTTGTATGGTCACACTCGCTATGTTGTATAGTCACACTGCTAAAATTGTATAATCGGGACAAATTTTGGTTTTTCATTTTGTATAGTCACACTCGTCATGCAGTAGAATCACACTCATTATGTTGTAGAATCACACTCATTTTGTGCGTAATGTTAAACGTCAACATAATGAGTGTGACTATACAACATAATGAGTGTGACTATACAATTAAAAGTGTGTGACCTTGCAAATCTGCAAGAACATTACGCACAAAATGAGTTGTTCTTTTTTTTTAATTAAAATATTTTTACACTCAATCAAAATAATATTTCTAACTAGAACATATATTAATTAGAATGTTTTTTTGTTGAATGAATGAAGTTGGAAGATGAAGTTGTTCTTTTTTTGGATGAACGAATCTTAAAGATGAAGAAATTCTTCTTTTTTGTTGGATGAATCGAAGTCGCTCATTTTACGTCTAACAATCACCTGTTGTAATATTTGTGATAGGAGAGTAGAACGTTTCAGTAATTTTTTGAAATTTTAAATGCGTCTTACAAACAAGAAATCAACTATAGAAGAAACCAACATGAATGAAGGTTGAATATTTATTGAATGTTTAAATACTTTTGTATGTGATTAATACTTTCATTTTTTTAGAATGTCGTTTGAGGTCACAGTCGTCCATTCATCCATATTCAACTTCCATATTTTTTTTGGATAATGAAGATGAATAATTTTAGGGATAATTCCCACGGTACCCTCGAACTTTGACACATTACACATGGTACCCCTCATTTTAAGTTTATTCCTATGGTAACCTTGTATTTTGCGTTTAGTGCCCATGGTACCCCTGATCAATTTTCCATCATAACGGCGTTAAAAGTTAGTTTAGTTAAAGTGATTAATTTTAATTTTTTTGGTGAAATTAGTTAGAAAATTGATGAAATTAAAATTAAAATAGTTGAAAATTGAAGAAATGCGCATGGTATCCCTGTGTTTTCAGTATTTTAACCATGATACCATTGTATTTTCAATTTTTTGTCCATGGTACCCTTGTGATTTCAATTATTTGTCCATGGTACCTCTGAATGAATTGTAACCACAAGGGTACCATGGGCAAAGAATTTAAAATTTAAGGGTACCATGGCTAAAACATTGAAAACACAGGGGTATCATGAACATTCCCTTAATTTTCAATTATTTTAATTAGAAGTTCGTTAATTTTTCTAACTAATTTTTTTTCTGAAACAAATTAATCACTTTAACTAAACTAACTTTTAACGTCGTTATGATAGAAAATTGACCAGGGGTACCATGGACACTAAACACAAAGCACAAGGTTACCATAGGAACAAACTTAAAATGAGGGGTACCATGTGTAATGTGTCAAAGTTCGAGGGTACCGTGGGAAATATCCGATAATTTTATAAATACCAAAAAAAGAAGGTACGAAAAAAAACAATCATGAAGATGAAGATAATTAAACGAATGATATCTTAATCCAAGGTATTCTACAGCTGCGTGATTCTACCACACAGCGAGTGTGACTATACAACATGATGAGTGTGACTATATAACTGAATATGTGACTACAATGAGTGTACAGCTGCGTGATTCTACAACATAATGAGTGTGACTGTGCAACCTAATGAGTGTGATTATACAACTAAAAGTGTGTGACCTTGCAATTTTGTAAGAACATTACGCATGATGAAGATGATGATAGGATGAAAATGACGATGTTCTACAAACTTCCGTCATTCATCAAGCTTGAGGATGAAGATGTTCTTATTTTTTGTTGGATAAATGAAGCATGAAGATGAAGATTTTTTTTTTGTAGAATGAATGAATTTTGAAGATGAGGATGTTTTCTTTTTATTGAATGAATGAATGGATCTTGAAGATGATGATGCTTTTTTTTCGATTGATGAAGATGAGAGAGCATCAAGTTGAAGATGATGATGCTTTTTTTTGTTCGATTAAATGAAGATGAAGATGAGAGAGCTTTTTTGTTCGATTAAATGAAGATGAAGATGAGAGAGCATCAAATTGCAAGGAGTGAGAGTAATTGTAAGAAGTGAGAGTTTGATTGAGGGGAGGTTTGTTTTTCTCTCTCCACTGCCGTGTCAGTTTACTGACACTCTTTTTTTTTTACCTCATCCATCTAAGTCATTCATCCAACCCAAGATCAAGGGCTAACAACACAACTTCTCAACTTCCCAATCCACACCCAACTCCCTTGATCCCATATATATATATATATATATATATATATATATATATATATATATATATGCTTTTATGAGTCCCTCCATCTATTTGAGTCCCTAAGTTCTCATATCATCCATTAGATGGTAATACAATGGATGGATGAGATGTATTGATATTTTTTATTAAAAAAAAATATTGTTTCCTAATTTGAAAGAGCGTAACATCCAACAAAATAAGAAACACAATCAGTATTCCATATTCATGGTGTAAGGCATATCTATTAGAGTAACATGTTTGTAACATTGGAGAATCACAAAGTATCTATTAGAGTAACACGTTTGTAACGTTGGAGTAACACAATATTATCTATTAGAGTAAACGTTTGTAATGTTGGAGTAACACAAATTATCCATTAGAGTAACACGTTTGTAGTGTTGGAGTAACACAAAGTATCCATTAGAGTAACACGTTTTTAATGTTGGAGTAACATTATTCATATGTTGAGTTATAATAATTTTGTTATGTACTGTGCTGAGAGCATATAACTCTGAAATCAATGTTTAAAGTTTAAAGTTACACAAAAAGTGCTTAAAGTTAAACGAAATAGGTCTAAAGTTACACTTTTTCACTTCACCACTAACCATCCAAAAATTAAATTTATGTAACTTTAACCCATAATTTGGTAACTTCAACCCTTAACTTTGTAATTTTATACTAAAACTCATAAATTTAAAAGTTGTCGCCGGCGACGTGGTGGTGGTCGTGGTGGTCACCGTGGTTGCCGGTGACGTGGTGGCCGACGTATGGGTGGTGGTGGCAGCGGTAATGTTGAGTGGTGGTGGTTGATAGTGTTGGGTGATAAGGTAGGAGAGAGAATTGTGTTTTTTCTTTTTAAAATAAATAAATAAACATAGTAGCATCTCAACCATCCATCTCAAGTTTGATCCAAGGACTAACAACAATACTTATAGACTTATAGGGTATCTTGGCCTTATGTGAACCTATATATATATATATATATATATATATATATATAGAAGAGGGATCACATGAGTCCTTCTATATATATATTGAGTCCGTGAGTCCTCCTGGATTAGGGTAAAAGAATGTTACTCCAACGTATGACTAATGTTACTCCAACAACTCATCGCATCCACTAGAGTAGGGGTAGATGAATGTTACTCTAACGTATGACTAATGTTACTCTAACAATGGTAGTTTGGTTTAGTATAGAGTTTATTTGTGTTACTCTAATAGATACTATAACACATGAATGATGTTACTCCAACGCTACAAACATATTACTCTAATAGATAACGTACTCCCTCCATTTTTTAATTTTTGCTCTGTATTCGTTATTTGGCAAGTTTTTTTTTTGCCATGTTTCTTAACTTTCCTTATTTGTCTTATGTATATTACCATATTGTCCTTATGTTTTTCCTTATTTACACAATTTACACATTTATACCTTTATGTTTGATGAGTCATTGTGACTAGTCACCAAAATTTCATCATTACTTCTCTCTTTATTCATACTTTATCAATTTTCTTAATTTTTGTGCTAAAGAGAATTGGATGGAAATTAAAAACGGAAGGGAGTATATTACAGGATCATGGTAACTCCAACATATGAATGACGTTACTCCAACGTTACAAACTTGTTACTCTAATAGATACTGTGTGTTACTCCAAGTCATCTCATCCATCCATTGCATTACCATCCAATCGATGATAAAAGGATTTAGGGACTCAAATATATAAAAGGATTCATCTGAATATATATATATATATGGTAGGTTCTTATAAGGTCAACAACTTTTATAAGTTCATAAGTTCCAGTGTTAAAGTTACACAAAAAAGTTCCAGTGTTAAAGTTACACAAAAAGTGTTTAAAGTTACACGAGATGAGTGATAAAGTTGCACTTTATCACTTGAAGTGATAAAAGTGATAAAAGTACTGAATGTTATAGTTACATATTAATTTTGAACAAATGCAACTTTATCGTATGTCATCTGTAACTTTAATATAGACTTAATTACATATGGTGAACTTATTATATATATATATATAGAGAGAGAGAGAGAGAGAGGCTCAGGAGAGTCTCTCTCATCTTTTGAGTCCCCAAGTCCTTCTACCGTCCATTGGATGGTAGAAAGATGAATGGGCAGGATGCATTCATGGTTTCATTCAATTAAAAAAAAAAGATACTGCTTCCTTTTTTGTAGGAGCGTAACTGCCATCTAAATAGAATATAATATATCACAGTATCACGGTTAATTGTTGATTATTCATTATTCAACCATTTATACTCATAGTATCACGCTTCATTACTCATTATTCAAGCATTCATACTGTAGACACCAAAATTTTATATATTTCGGTATCTTCATTACGCTTAATTGAAAATACACGATCGTTCATCTTCTTCACGCGACTCCAACATACCTTCAATGGCTGATATGCAGATTGTGAAACATAACAACGGTGAATTTATTTAACCCTTTATACAGTTACTTTACAAGTCGTGTACTGTTTCGAATTTTTAGTGATTTCATTGTTTTATTGCCTACTATTGATAATTTTGTAGCCGATGCAAAAGCACATGAATGATGTAGGGATGGGTGAGAGTTTCACCCCATACGTAGGGCAGATCTTCAAAGACGTGGATGAAGCAGTGAATTTCTATAAAATATACTCTTTGTCTTGCGGATTCGATGTGAGGAGATACACAACTAAAAGGTGGAGGGGTGGTGCGATCAAATCGAAACTCCTCGTCTGCAACATGGAGGGGTTTACAAAAAAGAAAAAAGTCAGCCCGGAGGCGGCAATCAAGACGACAGTTGAGGGAGATGTTGTCGAAGTACCAATGATGCATGCCTTTCCTATACGGTTTTTCATCTCATTTGGCACGCATTTCCGTGTCATTTTACTATTTTTAGGAGTCGGTTTATGTTATTTTCTCCCACTTGTACTACGCGGGTGCGTGTTTCGTATATTGCAGATATTTTAGATCGAGGAGCCAAAAGAGCTTGAAAAAGTCAAAGTCAACATAAAGTCAAGCTCTAAACCGATCTAAACAAAGTTAGGCTGATAGACAAAGGTCAAAAGTCAGAGGAAGACTTGAGACGAGAGCCAATCGGCCAAGTATAGATGCTAAACAACCAACTGACATCATTCGAACTTCGAGCTCAACGTTGGTCAAATTGAAACGCCAATATTTTTAGTTCTACAACTCCGATGGAAGTGATTCAAGTTGCATTGGAAAACACTTTTTCTTAGCTCTCCAAGGGTATGTCACACATACAATTCTAAGTAACAAAGAAATGACAAGCATTTTAAATTGATTGCGCGAGGTTGAGAAGTGACAGTCGATCAACCAGAACCCCAGTCGACCAGACTCAACTTATTCAGTCGACCGACTGAAAATCCAAGTTGACTAGACTTAACTTACTCAGTCGATCGACTGAAAATCCCAGTCGACCAGACTCAACTTCCTCAGTCGACCGACTGAATATCTCAGTCGACCTTAACTATTTTCTCGCCAATTACCCCACATTATCGCTCCTTGTGTATCACGCTTCCTTTGCCCCATGCCACTACCTTCTGTTTGTACATGTACTGATAAGTTAGTGGGGGATTGAAGTGTTGACAGTAGTGGAGGGAGTTAGTGGGGGCAGTTAATACTTAGGTTACTTTCGTATAAATAGTCTTGTAATCTTCTCATTCAGGGCATCTTTATCTTTTACCTTTTCATTCAATCTTTCATTTACACAATTTCATAGTCTACTGTAAATAATTAGTTTTCTTTTGTCAAGTTTATTTCTAATTCAATTTCTAAGAATTTTAGTGTTTATATTCTTTGGGCTTATTTATTTTCGTTTTTATTTCTCCGTCTCCGTTCTAATTAGCTATTCTGATCCTGTAAATTCTTCTTCTTCCCTAATCTCCCTCCTCTCCAGTTACTTATTTACATATTCTCTTTTTCTCTTCTTTATTTTTACTGTTTCTTGTAATTATAATTCTTGTCTTATGTTCTTTTTAGTTATTTCTTTCATTTAATCCATTATGTCTTATATTGTTATTATTACCAAGGGTATAAACGAGCCGAGTTGAGTGCGAGCCTGGGGCTGCTCGGCTCGAGCTCGAAAAGAAAAAGGGGAGTCTCGGCTCGAGCTCAAGCTCGTCGAGCTTCAAAAACCAAGGCTCGAGCTCGTTAACTCAACTCGTGGCTTGGGAAAAGGCTCGACTCCGGGCTCGAGTTGAGCTCGACTCGCGGGCTCATGTTGAGCTCGACTCGCATGATGGGTTGGGCTGGAGCTTAAGTGCTCAACTTATTTGAGTTTTTGACTAATGAAACGGAAATTAAATCAATACATTATTAAAACGGAAATTTGACTTTTAACGGGATTTGAATGGTTTAGAGAACTAGAGTTAATTTGGTTTAGTAATATGAGTAAATTATGGTAACAACTAACAATATACGGGCAAAAACTTAAGGTAATATACTACTAATATGAGTAAATTATGATTTGATTTACGATTTACTTTTTTTAAATGATTAATAGGTATATTTGATGTAGGTAGCGGGAAGGAAACTCTAGCTTTAAAATAATATCGAGCCGCTCGCGAGCTATTCGAGCCGAGCCAGGTCTTGCTCGGCTCGACTCATAAATGATCCGAGCCGATCTCGAGCTGCTCGCGAGCTGTCTCGGCTCATTTACACCCCTAATCATTACTGTGGTCTTTCGATCAATGCGGTTGATGCGCGGGCGTCGCGACCCGCACGATCAAACAATATTTATAAACACCGACAAACCTAAATAATGTAGTAGTGGTAGGTCGGGATCGATCCAAGGGACGGTCTACGTAAAGTCGGTCAAGTCTAGTCGATAAGTGTTTGGGATCTAAGGGGGGTTTGAGTAGGATTAGAACTAAACTAAGATGGTCGGTCTAATAGCTAACCCGAAAATCAATATAGGAAAAGTGTTAGGGGGAGTCGGAAACGAGATACATAAAACAAAGAATCAAGCCAGTGACTATGATTTGGAACTGGTGTACTACGAGGGGAGGGCTAATGTTGTGGCAGATGCCTTAAGTAGAAAGAATATTCATGCCCTTGTTTCTCATCCTTGTCTATCTGAAGAGTTGGCTCGTAAGTTTGACAAGCTCACAATAGGTGTGGAGATGGACGGTGATGATGAGTGTGTTAGTGCCCTGGTTGCTGAACCTGCTTTATTCCGAGAGATCCGTGAGAAGCAGTTGTCAGATTCATTTATTGCTGGTATTCGAACCAAGATGGGTCTAGGTAAGGCCGTTGACTTTGCTGAAGATTCAAACGGTGCTTTGAAGTTCAAGGATCGTTGGGTCGTTCCTGCTGATGAGGAATTAAGGAAGCAGATTCTAGATGAAGCTCATAAGACTCCTTATTCTGTGCATCCTGGAGGTGATAAGATGTACAAGGACCTGAAGTTGCAGTTTTGGTGGCCATATATGAGAGACGATATTGCTGCCTATGTAAGTAAGTGCTTAACTTGTCAACAGGTGAAGTTTGAGCATAAGAGACCGGGTGGTTTGCTACAACCATTACCTGTGCCTGAATGGAAATGGCAGTGTATCGCGATGGACTTTGTTATGGCAATGCCTAGAACCGTAAATGGAAGAAACAGTATTTGGGTAATAGTTGATCGTTTGACCAAGTGTGCACGCTTTGTTCCTATTCGTGATACCTGGAGTTTGGAAAGGCTTGCTGAAGTATATGTTTCTGAGGTGGTTCGGCATCATGGTGTGCCATTAGAAATCGTGTCTGATCGAGACCCGAGATTCTGTTCTAAGTTCTGGAAGGCTTTGCAGAGTGCTTTGGGAAGTCAGTTGTTGATGAGTACTGCTTTCCATGCTGCGACTGATGGCCAATCCGAGAGAACTATTCAGACTTTGGAGGATATGCTCCGTGCTTGTGCCCTGGATTTTCAAGGTAGCTGGGACCGACATTTACCGTTGGTTGAGTTCTCCTACAACAACAGTTATCATGCTTCTATCAAGATGGCTCCGTTCGAAGCACTTTATGGTCGAAAGTGTCGTAGTCCCGTGTGTTGGGATGAACCTCGAGAAGTGAAGACTTTAGGACCTGATTTCTTAGCCGAGACTGTGGATGCGGTGCAGTTGATTCGTTCCAGAATGAAGGCTGCTCAAGATCGTCAGAAGTCTTATGCTGATGTGCGTCGAAGACCCCTTGAGTTTAAAGTGGGTGACCTGGTATTTTTGAAAGTCTCGCCGATGAAAGGTGTGAAGAGATTTGGGATAAAGGGTAAGCTTAGCCCTAAGTTTGTTGGACCATATCCCATAATAGAGAAAATCGGTGTGGTGGCATATAAGCTGGAATTGCCTGCTTCTATGGGAAAGGTGCATGATGTGTTCCATGTCTCTCAGTTGCGTGGATACGTTAGTGATCCCGAACATGTGCTGAAACCTGAGGTCCTCGAGTTAGAACCAGATTTGACTTATGAGGAGAGACCTATTCGTATCACCGATAGAAAGGAGAAACGACTAAGAAATAAGGTTGTTCCCTTGGTGAAAGTTCTATGGAGGTGTAATCGCTTTGAGGAGGAGACTTGGGAGACCGAATCTTCAATGTTATCCAAACATCCCCATCTGTTTGAGTAAGGTATACTCATTTCCTTTCCGCCCTCTTTTCGTTCCTATTAGTTCCGGGGACGAAACTTTTTTTTAGTGGGGAAGGTTGTAACACCCGCTATTTTATTAAAATAAAACCGACTTTTGTTACAATTATATTGTAACTCTATACTATATTTCGTCAATTTCGATATCAATTCCTATCTCTTTTATATCAACCGTAAATTATTTTAGATCCGATTCGAGTCCAATATTAAGTCTTTGGAGCTAGTTGCTTTTGGTGACTTTGTTTACTCTTTATAATATTAATAATTTTGGTTAATCTATCCTCTTTTAGTTAGTTAGCTAACTACTCTCCTACTCCTACTCCAACTTTTATGTAAGTTAGCTTGGAGGTGAGTTGGAAAACAAACTCTAACTCCCTTTTCTTGTGGTGTACGTACAACATCTCCTCTACATATCATCACATGTATACGTTCATTCATTGTATCCATTTTGTCCAATATACGTAAACTTGTTCACCCTTCTTTTTCCCTTCACAAGAGCGTGATCTCGTTGGTGATCTAGCAAATTATTCCCTTATTCTCACACAATTGTCCTACGCTCTTGCTTCTTGTCCTCCCTCGTTCCGTTCTAAACTCAGGGTAATTTAATTACTCTTAATCCGCGTTGTTCTTAGTTTTTTTTTAGAGTAATTTTTATATGGTCGTAACACCATATATGTATACCGTTTTATAGGTTATTTGGAGGATCCCGAGGCGGACGAGTACATTGTCGATTCAGATCTCGAAGACTAACAAGGTAACAATGATGGCACGACTCGGTATTGCGTGATGTATATGTCGTAGTTGCTTGTAGTAATATTTAAAATCGTATTTTTACTAATAGACATGTTTTACTAATTATTATGATAATAGTTTTAATCGATTTCTCACATGTTGTTTTTATCGTTTTAATGTTACAAATCGCATGCTATAATTTGTCGTGCATCGAATCTACTAAAATTATTATAAGGTCGAGACTAAAACATTCAAATAATAATCTATCACTTAATTTTCGTGATTTTCAGTATGAAATACCAAATTGGAAGTTTTATTGTCTTTAACATAATTACAGCATGTTTCAGAATCGATTAGTGTTTTTGTACGAATTATTACTTATGTTTACAGATCTTATTTTCGAAAAGTTTGAGAAGAGACTAATGTTTATTTTAAGTCTATTTTATGTCTGTTAAATTTCGTAAATTAATTCCAAGTAGTTTCGTCACAATAAATCGTTTATGAAACTATGACGGATTAGTACGAGAATCTGTCAGTTATTGAAAAACCTAATTTAAAACCTATGATAAAAATTTTAATTTAATTTCGGTAAATTACGTACATTAACTTTAAAGAGTCTAGTTAATGTTTCCATTTGGATTTGTTTCAAAATAAATTTTTAAACATGTTTTATTAAAGGAATACAATCGGGTGACAGATTCTGTCAGTTTACAAAACTACGAATAAAAACTGCTTTTAAGTTAATAATTTCAATTTTATCCAGAAACAAAAGTTGTAGTTAAGCTTATGAAGGTTTCAACCTCACTGATCTTATATATTTTTGATTTTTAATGATTTAATTATGAATTTTATAGTAAGACAGTGAACTTCTGAAAAATCTGTAAACTTATAATTTATTACTTTTAATTACTTAGCCTCCAACCCTTTTGAGAAATAATTATGATTTTTACTTTCTTTGACTTTTAATCATTAATTATACATTTATCTAATAAATTAAACAGTTAGGGGGAGTCGGAAACGAGATACATAAAACAAAGAATCAAGCGAATGACACACGATCGAAAAGGGATGGGTCACCTTTCGGTCTCTACACCCGACCTCACTAAGACTCGCTTTCGCGACGAAGAAGCTAGGTCACTAAGTCGGAATTACCCAAGCCCCGAGTTTCCTCATATTGACGAGGGTGAATACGAGTCAACTAAATTGATCAAGTAAAGTCAACAAGCATACAACAATTCCAAAATAGACAAATCAACCCAAGTGCATTCAATCACAAAATTTCTTAATCCATGTTACCAAATCCATCCTCCCCTAACCCCCTAACAAATAATCTACCCACAATTCATGAAGAAAGTAACAAAAATAACTAACAAAGAAATTAGGCAAAAACAATCCATACTAACAAAAAGAGGGAAAATTAATCTAACACAAGTGAGAGAAAAATAAAACCAAGAACAAGATTTACCAGGAAAAACAATAACAAAGCAAGAAAAACCAAGAAAAACAATAAACTAGGGGAAAAACTAGAGAAGAAACTAATTAGAGAGGAGAGAGAGGAGAAGAAAGTACCAACAATGGAGGAAAAACCCAATAAAGAAGATGAAGATTAACATAAAAGGATGAAGCTTGAAGAAGAAAATACAAGAACTTGTCACTAATCCTTGCAAAAGCTCCTCAATCTCCCTAATTAGATTTAAAACTACACTACTAAAACATAAGAAGATGGAGTATTTCTAGATCTAATAAAACATAATAATGAATTGTGTGTTGGAGTATTTTTCTAATGGAAGCTGCTGCTACTAATACTACTATGAAGATCTACTCTACTACCCCACCCTAAGGAGGCACACTTAAGGCACAAAATGAAATGAAAACCTAAGATACTATATATACTAAGCTCTTAATGGGTTACACAATCTTAAAGCCCATAATCTAATCCTTGCCCATTAGTGATACTTCTACTCTTTGAGTGAGGCTTTGCCAAATGAGTCTTCATGGGGTGAAATTTTGCCCTGCGGATTCTCTCCAATATGGCCGAAATACCGTCGGGCGAAGTTTTGCCCGGTCAAAATCTGGTGGGGTGAAATTTCGCCCGGTCAAAATCTCGTAGGGTGAAATTTCGCCCGGTGAACTTTTTTGTCCGAAATGGCAATCTGGGGAGGAACACCGTCTGGCGAAATTTCGCCCGGTCAAATTCTCACAGGGTGAAATTTTGCTCTGTGACTTCAGAGGGCCATAACTCTCTCGTTTGAACTCCGATTGGGGTGTGTGATATGTCGTTGGAAAGCCAAGAAGATAAACTTTCACCTTCAACTAGAATTGCTTCGATCCGAGCTATAGAACTCTAGATATATTCATTTGAAGTTCGACCTCTCCGGTGTAGATGCCCAGTGGATTATAGTTTTTCCTTTTTGCTCAAGGTTTCA
Source organism: Agrostemma githago (assembly GCA_958450325.1). NCBI lineage: Eukaryota > Viridiplantae > Streptophyta > Magnoliopsida > Caryophyllales > Caryophyllaceae > Agrostemma > Agrostemma githago. The sequence goes on along the minus strand of OY288247.1, from coordinate 69,371,496 downwards.
CCTCTTGGGTTTGGACTTTGGATTTTGAGTTGTGTGCTTTGCTTTTCGGACGGTTTTCCTCTCTCTCATGCTCATAGGAGCTCAGACACGTTTTTGGTCAAAAATCCTATCAAAATAGACAGAAAACTATCAAAAACACGTAAAATGCAAAAGAGAGACACTAATGCGAGAATTACTCAAAATACGGCGATAATCGCGCTCAAGTCTCGCAAAACAAGGGAAAAACGGGTCTAAATGGGAGGAAAAACGGTCTAAATTTAACACACAACAATTCCCCCACACTAAACCGTTGTTCGTCCTCGAGCAAAGACCCAAAAAGAAATTACATACTACTACTACTAGCTAGACTATGCTAAGCCGATACGGGGCAATTAACGGGCTCGCTCCGTCCCTTCAACTCACATCAGAATACCTATGAGGTAAGGTACTCCCATGCAAGGGAAGTTAGGGCTTGCTCAAAATGGTGGATGCGACTAAACACACAAAAACACATAAAACGAAAGAATAGACGCATCCAAAGCAAAAATAAAACACCGAATCCCTCATCGAGATGGCGGGGAAGACACCGAATACTTACCTAAAACAATAATAAACATTCCAAGATAAATCACCCACGTAAACAAGAGTCAAAGCCTAATACTATGACAATTAAGCAATATAAATGTTGATAACTTAGCTAGGTCCCCCTAGTCTTCTAAAGGGGTACTATGAGGCGTTAAACGGAGTGGAAAAAGTGAACCATGAAGTTGTTCGACACTGTAGGTAGGTGCAGTCCCGCTCTCTTTGGCTAAGGCCAAGAGGGTCGTTCCAAACTCGAATTTCCTAAATTAGCCCAAACAAAAAGTGGAGTGTTTACAATTTTTTGGGGTGGATCGACCAATCACCGCTATCTTTCTACCTCGGGACTCAATCCTCTAGTAGGCACTTCACGGTGACGAATCGATCAAAAGGCTTTTTTGATGATATGATTTCATTTGAAGCTCCTTTTCTCTCCCTTATTTTTCATATTTTTGTGCCCTTTTCTGTTGCTTTGGTTTGCCCTTTTTGACTTTTTGATGTGGTTCGAAATCAAGCTTGGAGGTTATTTTTGTGTAAACTTATTGTGGTGATGTATAGGTGGAGGAAGAATAGGTAATCGAGAACACGCGCCATTCCCGGATAATCCACAAAAAGCGGAAGAAATTTGGACTAAAGGTGTAATGGTCATTCGAGCAAGGTCACCTAGAAAACGGGATGCGGAAACCAAGGCCTAACTCCTCCATGGGTGGTCAAGGTGGTCAAATGCAAACCCCGAAGTAAACCTCTAGTAGAAAAGGTGGACTCAAGCTAAAGGATCAACAAGTTCATTGATTTAGAGTCATTCTACTAGATTAAGGTCCAAAATCTACAATGGGTTATCTACAATGGAATGTAAACTCTTGCAATAAATTTGTAATTGGGTTTTCGAAAACATTTAGTCCTAGACACGCTAAACAAAAGCAAAAGGAACACACGAAAAAGAAAAGGCAAATAAAAGAAAACACGAGTAAAGTCATGCACTCCGTACTCCATCGACATTCAAGCACAAAAATCAACCACAACACCCAAAATGTTCATCTCTTCGAGAGCATCCCAATAGCAACAATCTAACTCATCTACGAAAGTAAAGAAGAAAGCGAAAAGGAAGGAAGTTACCTAGCGGGTTGCTTCCATAACTCTTCAAATTGTGCTATCAAGGTGGTGGTTATCCTGTAAGAGTAGAAAACAAGACTATACAAAGGACACGAAACATAACGAAAACGAGAAAAGAAAAAGGGGAAAAGAAAAGGAAAATAAAAAGAAAATGTTTTTGGTTTTTCGGAATTTTTCAATTTTTATGGTTTTTGAAAAGATTTTTGATAAATAAAAGATAGTAGATCTCTCCCCCACACTAAAACTGTACATTGTTCTCAATGGACAAGTAGGGGAAGATCGAAAAAGATGGAAAAGGAAAAATAAGAATTTTTGTTAGGATTTTTATAATTTTTCAAATGTTTTTGGATTTTTCGAAAATTTTTGAAGAAAGAAAACAAACGAAAAGAAAACGATAAAAGGGTGGCGGGCCTAGGTGTAATCACATCACCTAGACCCTAGCCAAGTGGCTAAGAAAATGAGAATAAAATAAAAGAAAAGAAATTAAAAGAAAGGATGAAAAAGGGGCGTAGGTGTAGTCACGTCACCTGGCCCGGATTAAGAAAAATTTGAGCAAATGAGAAGAATTTAGATTTTCAAAAGGTCAATGGCGTAATTACATCGCCTAAAGACCGGGAGCAATGCCAAGGCCGGTTCGGCAGCAACAATCAGACAATGGGGCAGCTTGCAAAGTTATGTTAGAGATAAATCAATTACAATGACAATAGGATAAAAGGAACAAGAACGGAATCAACCAAAGGACATGCAATTATAGATGATTAAAGACTCACCGACCCAACCCACATACAAATACACAACATGCACACACGCACACCACCGACTCCGGGAGAGGGTCTAGTCTGAGTGATCATCTGACTCAAATGAAGCGCTAGGAGACCCATAGAAAAAGGGCATACCCTCGGAGGATGGCTTGGGAGAAAACTCCTCCGGACCGTCGCTAAGCGAGAGGACAAATTCGGATTCAGTCTCACATATGTCATAGATCGTACGACCTTCAGGTAATTCGTAATGTGCATACTCCCAAACTCCCCTTCCTCCCATCTCAGTCTTGGTCAGTCGGAATTCACCGGGACCCAAGGGTAGGTCCCAATTGTGGTGAACAAGGATAGTGGTTTGATGTGTGTTCGGAACTATTAAAGCTCTTCCACGGCTAATGTAGACGAGACACTGATGAGGTACATGAAAAATCCAAGTCGGAAAATAGGCCTCGTCAAGCCATATGGAATCGTCTAGTGGGGTGAGGTGGTCGGTCGAATAACCCAATTTGTTTGCAATTACGGTCACGAGACCCCCACAATCTAAGGAGGGGCATTGGGTAATAATGATACGGTGGAAGTGCAACACCACGACAAGTGGTAGGTCTAAGGGATTAGGTTACCCAACAAAGAGTTACAAATCAATTGCAAGACACACACATTAAGAGTATAAATATTATCGGCCGAGGGTAACAAGCAGTGGGAGAGCATCTCGCAAAAATAGCGAATTGCGGGGTTACGAATTTCCGAGGCAAAGGATAAATTAGCCTCGTAACCCCCTTTACAGCGTGATATGTGCTTCCAAAGATCTCTCCTAGATACACAGGCTTGTATGTTGCTCGAGGGTTCACTAATTCCGGTACCTGATGAGGCTAGGCCTAGCACTAGGCCGAACTCAGAAATAGTCAAACAATGGGGTTTGCCGAATAGTCTAAATTTGACCGCTCTTGGTGTGGTCGTATTGTCAATGGCAAAAGTTCCTAGGAACTCGCAAGTAAGGTCTTTATAGGTGCAGGCCGCGAGGCTAAGGAGCTCGCTAGTTCCGGTCCTTGACGATAATTCTTTAATATCGTCTACTATTCCTAGATTGGTCATTGTGTGGGGACAAGGCCACCTAGTGCTCTGAAAGATCTTTTCAGAGAAGGTCTGAGCTAAAGAAGTATTAAGACAAGGTAAATTTGTAGGCTTAGAAGACTTAGAAGATTTGGAAGATTTAGAAGTATTGGAAGTCGAAGCCATATCTTGCTTACGAGCGGCTCGCCTTGCTCTTGTCTCCATAGTAATAGATTTGCAAGAATATTCCCAAAAAACTTTGGCTTCACCTCTTTAAGAACCCAGAATAATCACCCAAGATGGAGAAGAGGTAAGAATGTGGTTGGGGTATGGTGGTTTGATTTTATGAGAAGTGATAAGGTGAAATAAGGGTGAGGTAAAGGTGATTTAAATAAAGGTAATTGAGGAGGGAAAGGAAAGTTTGAAAGGTAGATTGTGAATATTTGGTGTTTGTGTTTGGAGGTAAAGTTATGTGGGGTATTTGGGAATGAGGGAATTGATATTGTAGTGAGTAAATAGTGTATAGGTGATCCGGCCAAATTCGCCGGGTGAAGCTTCACCCGGTCGAGTACCATCAGGTGAAATTTCACCCGACGGGTTTTCGTCGTGAAAATCAATTTCTGCCAAGTTTTTCCACCGGGTGAAGTTTCACCCGGTGAAAATCTCATTGGGCGAAGTTACGCCCGACGGTTTCTCGTCAATTCTGGCAAATCTGGCAATTCTGTGATTTTTTTCGCAGGGCGAAATTTTGCCTGGTCATAACCTCATTCGGGTAAAATTTCACCCGACGGCAAATCTTCAGCAAATCCTTCGGCGTGGCAAAATTCCATCGGGTAAAATTTCACCCGACGGAAAACCTTCAATAATCTCACCGGGCGAAGTTTCGCCCGGCGGTCTTGTATGATTCGTTTTTCCGCCTTGCCATTTAATGGCTCTTCAATAATCACCTAAAATTTAAAATAACGACGCGACTCACATTACATAATCAATATCTCCCACAAACATGCTTGGGGTCTTCAAATTAAGCTCCATAACTTCTCCCAAAGCTTGATCTTCATCCAAATAATTGCTCCATGGCGAAATCCAAGTTCATCCATTGTTCTCAAGCTAGCAAAGCTAACAAACACAAATAAATATCGATGCGCGTATTTTATATACACTTTTTATGCTCTTATTACGCGCATTCCCGTGTTTATCGAGTAGTGAAAGCTACCATTTTGCCCCGAATTGGCTACTTGTGGTGTATTCTGTCTTTTTGCAGGAACGTAAGCCATAGGAGCTAAAACGAACCAAAACCGAGCAAAAACGAAGCTGAAAAAGCTAATCGCTGTAAAATGTCAAGAATAGCAGACAGACTATCAGAATAGCAGACAGACTATCAGAATAGCAGACAGACTATCAGAATAGCCGACAGACTATCAGAATAGCAGACAGACTATCAGAATAGCAGACAGACTATCAGAATAGCCGACCGACTATCAGAATAGTCGACCGACTATTTGGGTGACAGCAGAAGATCAGATTAGTTAAAATTAGTCGACCGAGTATTAAAATAGTCGGTCGACTATTTTCTGGGCCACGGACAGTTTCGTATTCAGTAAGAAATTTCCTAAACAGTTTCAACTCATTCTAAGTTGTATAAATAGGGCTTTTCAGCCACATTTATGAGGACTTCTAGACTCCTCAACTTCTTCCTTTATACTTCTCCTTCTCTTTAGACTTTTATTTAGAGATCTCTTCTACTTCTAGTTTAATTTTCCTTTACAACTTGGTTATTGTAAGACTTTCAGATTCGAATCGCCTTTATTCCTCTCGGTAATTTAATCTATTCTTCCTTCCTTCTTCTCCGTGCTTAATTGTTCTTAATCCTTTTTTTTATTCTTATCGTAATTTTATTATTATTCGTCATGTTTAATCTAATAGAATCGCTTATTAATTTTGTTGTTCTTGATTTAATTATGAGTAGCTAATTTTCTTCGCTAGGATTTAGAGGATCTGCGAATTGAATGTGGTCGCTAATTAATTTATAGATCTGTCTATGATATTGTGTCTGAGTTGTTAATTGTAGCATATAATCGCGATTAGTCAGTTAATGCGAATGATTGATTAATTGAATTCGGTAAACTTAAACCTAAGATCGGAAGCCTGGTAAAAGTTAGACCTGCTCCAACACATTAGTATGCCCTAATAAGATTGGAAGCCTTTAGACGCATGCTAGGGTGAATAGCGGACCAGAAGGATCTTTTCACTACCCCTTAGACCAATATCTGCGACAGATATGTGAGTTAGACCGTGACCATATGAGCTTCGTAGTGAACCGACAATCCTAGTTTCCTCTCCATATATCAATTCGTCTTAATTCATCATATTTATTTTAGTTAATTCTTCTCCTTTAATTTTCTCTTCCTTCACTACTTTAGTTTAGTTAAACACAAAACATAAAAAAAACCCTGATTGTTACTTAGATAGACTTTAATTGCAAGTAGGATTTATTTGTCTCCCTGTGAAATCGATCCTGACTTCCTTAGCTATATTTTTAGTTGGACCGTAGTTGGTTATTTTTGATAGATACACGACTAGCTTATCAAATTTTGGCGCCGTTGTCGGGGAGACGGTTAATTTTACTTGTCTTTTTAGTTTATCTTTTGTCTCAGGGAACTTTCGTTCCTTGAGACGGTTCTCATATTTTCCTTTTTAGTTCTGTTTATGCCCAGGTCTAACAGGTCCGAGATTTATAAATGTGATCCCGAACCCGAGAAGACTTTACGATCTAGACGGAGTTTTTGGAGGAAAATTCGTCAAGCGAAAAAATCTAACCCGCTTGAACCAGTTTTCGCTAATCTGGAAGCGGAATATTCGTCCCACCAAGAGGACAACTCCAGTACTAAATCAGACGTCGAGTCAGATATCTCAATTCCGATCATGCCGTCAAAGCTTTCCACTCACTCCGAGCCGACTCAGGCTAACATCCCAAAAGGATGGAAGCTACCGACTCCTACCACCGGCTCTTTTGAGATTCGTCCCGCTTATATCAATTTAGTGGAGCGAAATACCTTCTCGGGCAAGAAAGACGAAGACTCCGGACAACATATGGAAATATTCACTGATTATTGTTGTTCGATTCCAGTTGCTCCCGGGGTAACACAGGAACAAGTAATGGAGGCCTTATTTCCATTTTCTCTTGCATGTCCAGCCCGTAGATGGTATCGAGACTTGGATAAAGAAGCAGCCAATATCAATGACTGGAACTCATTGGCGCTTGCTTTTTATAAGCATTACTACCCTCCTCAGTGCACTAATCAGATACGGAGTCAGATAACCAGCTTTAAGCAAGGACCGTTGGAAGATCTAAACGAAACATGGACTAGATTTAAGGATCTAGTCCGTTCTATTCCTCACAATGGATTTGAGCCATAGTTCTTATGTAATCAATTTTATAACGGTTTATTTGATGATAATCGTGCTATTCTTGATGGTGCAGCTAACGGACGTTTCCAAAACAATATTGATGATGACAAGGGTTGGAAATTGATCGAGGAGATGGCCACACATCGAGCCGAGTATGGAAATCCGAAGGGTAGTGTTCGGGTGGCCGCAGCGGAAACCAGTGAGATTATGGCTCAATTTGATCATCTTCATACCCGTCTCGATAAAATTCAGAACCCGCCTCATAGAAACGAGTCGAATCAGCAAACTATCCATGTCATGATCAAACAGGAGGCCATGTGTGAGCGATGTGGTACCGAAGGCCATAGCGCGGGGGAATGTATGACCGGGATGGAACAAGTTTTAGCTTTTAAACATTTCAAGCAAGGTAATCCCTATTCTAATTACTATAATGAGAGGACTAGGGAGCATCCGAACTTCAGTTGGACGAGTCAGAATGTGTTGAACCCAGTTCTTCAGCCGAAGCAACAAGCTTATGCTCCGCCTCATCACGGACAACAACAAGGCTTCCAAAAGCCTCTAGCTCTTCCACCACCGACTTAACCTCTTGCTATTCTTCCTCCACCGCCTGTAATTCCGGCTCTAGTTCCTAGCGAATATCAGGAATAGAAGAGCATGATGCAATCTCTTATGATCCAGATGCAGAAAAGTGACCAATCTAAAGATGCACAGATCAAGATGTTGGAGACGCATGTGGTGCATCTTGCCACAAATCAGTCTATTAGGCAACCGGGCACATTGTCGTCACAGCCAGAAAAACCGCATGATACGGCCAACGCGATTCAGCTTCGTAGCGGCCTTACTTATGACGAGCCCAAGATGCCTAATTATGATAATTCTGTTATTATGGAAGATGTAATTGAGGATGTAATTGATGATGTATCGTTAAAAACTACTGAAACTGCTGAGAATGACGAATTGGTCAATAATAGTCGATCGACTATTTAAGATAGTTGACCGACTATCATTGACAGATTACCAGAAACTGCAGGTGAGGAGAAAAATAGTCGACCGACTATTTTTAATGATCGACCGACTATTAATAATAGTCGACCGACTATTCCTGATAGTCGGCCGACTACTCCAGAGACAGGATCAGAATCTGAGACGGTCGCTGCTGAAAAGACGTCTGCTGCTGAAGTGCAAACAGGTGTTGTACTGGACAAAGCTGCTGAACAGATCAAAATTTAAGTTTCTTTTCCTAGCCGGTTGAAGAATAAGAAGATCGAGAATCAGTTCAGTAAGTTTATGGAGGTCGTCAAAAATCTCCAGGTAACCGTTCCCTTCACGGAATTAATTACCCAGGTACCCTCTTATGCGAAATTTATGAAGGATATTTTGACTCGTAAGAGGAATTTTAATGAACATGAGACCATTGCTTTTACTGCTGAGTGTAGCGCTCTAATCCAAAGTAAGTCTCCACCCAAACTAAAAGACCCGGGTAGTTTTTCCATACCATGCACCATAGGCACCCACGTGATTGATAAAGCATTATGCGATTTGGGTGCTAGTGTCAGTGTTATGCCCTATTCAGTTTGCGAGAAACTGAATATGGGTCAGCTTAAAGTCACAAGTGTGACTCTTCAGATGGCTGACAGGTCAGTCAAACGTCCCCTAGGAGTCTTAGAGGATGTCACCGTTAGGATAGGTAAATTCTTTATACCTGTCGATTTCATTGTTTTAGATATGGCTGAGGATACCCAGATTCCTATAATTTTAGGTAGGCCATTTTTACATACTGCGGGGGCTATAATAGATGTCAAGCACGGACGCTTGACTCTAGAGGTGGGGGACGATAAAGTGACCTTTAACTTGGCTAACACATTAGCTAAGCCTATGATCGAGGATACTTGTTATGCACTAGATATTATTGATGAAGTTATTCTTGATGTTTGTACGGGTTCCCTTAGTAGGGACCCGATTGAGGCTTTGACATGTTTAGACACTTGTGCATGAAATAAGACTAACCATGATGCTGTGTGGGATATTTTAGGAGATACACAGAAACTAACGAGCATCGACGGAGAAGCGGTAAATAGGTTGGTAGATACTTCTTATGCTGTAGAGGTAACCAAACCCGACCTGAAACCTCTTCCGTCTCATCTTAAGTATGTATTTCTAGACAATTCTGAGTCTTATCCCGTCATCGTAAGTAACAAATTAGATGAAAACCAACTTTCTGCTTTGTTGGTCGTTCTTAAAAAGAACAAGAGTGCTTTAGGCTACAGTCTAGATGACCTTAAGGGAATTAGTCCCGATATTTGCATGCATCGAATTGAACTTGAGGAGGATCGTCGACCTGTTAGACAGGGTCAACGTAAGTTGAACCCAAAAATGCACGAAGTAGTAATGAAAGAAGTGATGAAGTTATTAGATGCAGGTATAATTTATTCTGTCGGTCACTCTAAATGGGTGAGTCCTGTTCAGGTCGTCCCGAAGAAAGACGGGACGACCGTGGTAAAAAACGATAAAAATGAATTAATACCTACTAGAATTGTAACGGGATGGCGGATGTGCATTGACTATAGACAATTAAATGCCGCCACAAAAAAAGATCACTTCCCTCTTCCGTTCATCGATCAAATGGTAGAAAGGTTAGCCTCACATAAATTTTTCTGTTATTTAGATGGCTATTCAGGGCTATTTCAGATCCCGATCCATCCTGATGATCAGGAAAAGACGACCTTTACTTGTCCCCATGGTGTTTTTGCTTATCGCAGGATGCCTTTCGGGTTGTGTAATGCCCCTGCCACACTTCAAAGGTGTATGATGGGGATATTCTCCGAGTATATCGAGTCTATTATGGAGGTATTTATGGATGATTTCAGTCTACGGTAGTAGTTTCACTGATTGTTTAACTAACCTTGATAAAGTGATGCAGCGATGTATTGAGGTCAATCTAGTGCTGAATTGGGAGAAGTGCCATTTTATGGTCAACGAGGGAGTTGTCCTTGGGCACTTAGTTTCAGATCGAGGCATCCAAGTAGACAGAGCAAAGGTGCTGGTGGTCGACCAATTGCCTCCTCCCGTTAACGTGAAGGGGTTAAGAGTTTTCTTGGACACCCCGGATTTTATCGTCGGTTTATCAAAGATTTCTCTAAAATTGCTAAACCACTTACACAATTGCTCCTTAAGGATGCCCCATTCATTTTTTCTGATGAATGTTTATCTGCTTTTAACAGGTTGAAGCAGGCTTTGGTTACAACACCTATTATTCAAGCCCCGGATTGGGAACTGCCGTTTGAAGTTATGTGCAACGCTAGTGATTATGCAGTCGGTGCAGTGCTGGGTCAAAGGAAGGAAAAGGCAGTTAATGCCATCTATTAGGCGAGCCGAACTCTCGATGAGGCTCAGGTGAAGTATACTACGATGGAAAAGGAGCTTCTAGCCGTGGTCTATGCATTAGAAAAATTTCGATCTTACTTAATAGGATCGAAAGTGACGATTTTTACCGATCATGCGGCTTTGAAGTACCTTCTCGCGAAGCAGGAAGCCAAACCAAGATTGCTACGATGGATCCTCCTACTTCAGGAATTCGACCTGGAGATAAAGGACAAGAAGGGCGCTGAAAATTCTGTGGCGGACCACCTTTCTAGATTTCCATTGCAGGACGGAGGCGATACTTTACCGATAGATGATTCTTTTCCTGATGATACTTTGATGGCTATTGGTATAATGAATACTCAGTGGTACGCTGACTATGCTAATTTTCTTGTAGGAAAAATAATGCCGCCTGATTTGTCATATCAACAGAAGAAGCGGTTCCTACATGATGTTCGGCAATATTTCTGGGACGATCCATATCTTTTCAAGGAATGTGCCGACGGACTTTTTAGGCGATGCATACCGCAATGGGAAACCAATGTCATTTTGGAAGCCTGTCATTCCTCGTCTTATGGTGGTCACCACGATCCCGCTAGGACCGTGGCTAAGGTACTTAAGTCAGGTTTTTATTGGCCATCTTTGTTTTCTGATGCCAAGTCATTTGTTTCAGGATGTGACGCTTGTCAGAGGACGGGAAATATCTCCCGAAGGCATGAGATGCCTCTGGTCGGTATTTTGGAGGTAGAAGTTTTTGATGTTTGGGGCATCGACTATCAAGGCCCCTTCCCGACAAGTCGAGGTAATAGGTATATTTTAGTAGCACGTATCTAAATGGGTAGAGGTCGTTGCCTCAGTCCATTGTGACGCTAAGACCGTCATCCAACTTTTCAAGAAGATTATATTTTCACGTTTTGGCGTCCCCCGAGTCGTCATTAGTGATGGAGGTATGCACTTTAAAGAAAAACAACTTATTACCTTATTATCTAAATATGGTGTTATGCATCGCAGAGGTTTGGGGTATCACCCCCAAACTAGTGGACAGGTCGAAGTTTCCAACCGGGAGCTTAAGGATATTTTGGCAAAAGTTGTCTCGAAGTCAAGAAAAGATTGGAGCCTGAAACTGGATGACACTCTATGGGCGTATAGGACCACCTATAAGACACCGATTGGTACATCGCCTTATCGGTTGGTTTATGGGAAGTCATGTCACTTACCCCTAGAGTTGGAGCATAAAGCTTGGTGGGCCGTTAAGGAGCTGAATTTTGACCCAAAATTGTGTGGCGAAAATCGACTTTTGCAGCTAGATGAGCTCGAGGAGTTCAGAATGAATGCCTACAATAGTGCCCGCATCTACAAAGAGAAGACAAAAAGGTGGCACGATAAGCGTATCATTCCGAGGGAGTTTAAAGCAGACGAAAAGGTATTATTGTTTAATTCTCGTCTTCGTCTTTTTCCTGGAAAATTAAAATATCCAGATGGTCCGGCCCCTATACGGTAATTTCGGTTTCTAAATTTAGGTCGGTCGAGCTTGAAAACTCTTCCACGGGAAATCGCTTTAAGGTCAATGGTCACCAAATAAAGCACTACCACGAGAAATGTGAGACAGGAGGAGAAGTCGAGGTTTTGTACCTCGAAACAGTCACCAACTGAGCAAGGTGACTACGGTCGTGCGAGACCTTAAACCAGCGCTGACCAGGAGGCAACCCGGGTTGTAAAACATTTGTACCTGCATTTAATTAGTTAGAGCATATTTAATTTTCTGCATTATAGATTTTGTGAGGTGAGAACGAGGGTCTAAAGGTTGAAATTGAGTTTTGCAGAGAACAGGCTGCTGACGGAAAACTGGAATGGGTCAGCAATAGTCGGCCGACTATTTTTAATAGTCGGACGACTATTAGTTTAGTCGGTCGACTATTCTGGCAAAAATCATGCACCTTGGATGAATATTTCCGTTATATGAGTCTTATTTCTCTCCCTTTACTCTACTTCAGGCACTTTTATTTTGAAAAAAAAAAAAAACTTAAAACCCTATTTTCTCTCACTCCTCCCACCTACCTTCATCCTTAACATTCATTCTCTTCATTCAAATCTTCATCTTCATTCTCAAACCCTACCCATCTTCTTCTCTCCATCCCTTTTTCTTCTCTAATATTTTCATCCTTTGCTAGTTCTTGTCTTTATTGAAGTTGCAACTACTTTCTAGCCATTCAAGTAAGTTTTCTTATGTTTTCTTCTCATTTTTCTTCGTCAAACTGCCTTCGCTGTCTGTTGTCTTCCGTTCGCCGGGAGTCGCCGACCATCAGAATAGTCGGGCGACTATTCTGATAGTCGGACGACTATTCTGATAGTCGGACGAATATTACGATAGTCGAACAACTATCGTTTCTATCGGGCGATTTTTCGCGAATTTTGGGTTTGCCGTTTGTTGGATTTCAGAGTTTGAATTTCAGATTTTGGTTTAGTTTTGTCTTAGATTTCTGCTATTACTCAATTTCCTTACCCAAATTTGTTGATTTCATTCACATTATCATGTTTTTACCCAAATTTCAGTTATGGAATTAGGGTTTTGATTTCGATTGATTTGGGGTTTTTGTGTGAGTAGTACACTAGTTTGATTTTTGCTATTTCAGGTCAATATGGAAGGAAGGAAAAGATAATGTCGGGGAAGCACAAGGCGTCGGGTCGACATTAGTCGGGAGTCAGCGCCGACTCAGGATCTCATTCCGTTTTCCGAGCAGAGCATACTAGAATACCCCGATATTCGGTTTACCTCGGCAGATCAGAGGGAGCGCTTTGTCCGGTTGGCAGCTCTTATGGTAACCCCGACACGGTTTCTAGACCGTGAGCTCTTGGGCAGGTTAGGCATTTATCAGCCAGTTGTAGACTTACTGAATGGTACTGGTATGAGTGGACTTATCTATATGCTTGAATTCACATATATGGGTTTGACTCTAGAGTTTTTTAGTAGTTTCAATTTTTTTAGTGACATGAACTGGGACACACCATGCATATTTTTTAGACTCTTTAACATGAGTTTTTCTAGGACCGTTCGCGAGTTCGGCCAGCTTTTGGGTGTCACTAGCGAAGGGGACTCAATACAGCCCCCTCGTCGTCTAGCCAACAAAATCTGGGCTTGTATTTCTGATCGTAATACGGGTCGTAACCGGGGCAACGAAGTCCACCAGCCAACCATCCGATACTGGCTTCGTCTGATAATGTGCACCATTTACGGACGTACTAAGCCGAACAATGTTAATGCTGATGAGTTAGAAAGTCTAGCCGGCTATCTTAACATCCATAGCGAGCGGCCATATGTCATGAATGTGGCCGCCCTCATTGCCCACCATTTCCAACATATCGGAAATGGGCTTTTAGTTGTCATTCACTGTGGGGGTCTCGTTTCCCACATCGGTCGTAGGCTATTTCCGGACTTCCCGTACGGGGAGGAACCTATAGAACACAATCTTCCATCTGCCGCGCGACTCGATAGTCGCCTTTTGAACTTTTCTGTCCTTAGGAGTCTTCATTGGCTAGGTCCAGATTTGCGTTGGCGCATAGCAAAGGATGACTCGGTTATCCTCCCTTACAATCTACCACCTCTTACCCCCTTCCCCCATCTCCCCTTTGGTCCTGAACAAGACCCTCCACCGTATCCCTCCTATTTGCTACCACTTAGGAGGGATCTTCAGACCCCCACACACTTCGCACCCGAGATGGGTGAACTGTCTCGATCTTCTCGACAATTTCGAAGGGGTGGCCAATCGACTCACATACACCATCTTTTGCGGCTGGACCTTCGGGCCCACCGCGGCCTCTTTATGCATTTCCATATATTGATTATTCTAATGTGCCTGCATTTCCTACCCATTTTGTGCCTCCTCCACCGTATGTTACACCTGCGGTCCTCGACCAAGCGGCAATCCCTGGAATGCTTAATGAGTTGTGCCATTGGATAGCCACGGTACAGCTAAATCAGGCACTTTCTGATTTTCCATGTTACAACAATGGAGTGTAGGTGGGCCTGATCTCTCCTACAGCTTGGCACCCGGCTTACTACACCTATCCTGAGGGAGGCTATGGTAACAATGACGAGAATAAGAAGGGTGATAACGAGGAGGGAGAGGACGACGATGGGGATGACGATAGTCAGGAGGGGAGCGGTGACGAGAGCTCCGATTAGGACGGTTTGGGGAGGTCTCCATTGTATATATCTTGTAAGTAGTTTTTTTTTCTTTTTGCACTTACATCGTTTTGCATTTCTTCCCCGTATATTTTATGCCTCTTATTGTTTGTTGTACACAATGAGAGCATTGTGCGATTTGGTTTGGGGAGGGTATGCTTCTGTCTGTTTTCATCCATCTGCATATTTCTTGCATTTCTGCATGCATAAAAAAAACCCAAAAATATGTTTTTGCATTTAGTTGAGTCGGAATGCTATGTAGCGATGATGATAATGCTTCTATGTCTTCATTTAGTTGCTTAATAGTGCGCCGTTAGAATTTTTATATATAATTACATGCGATATTCTTGCAACTTTGGTTAACAGTACTGAACGAATAAACTTGACTCATTGTTGGCAAACTACTCAGAATTGTAAGGAATTAGAGCCTTAAACTGATGACATTCATGATCAGTTTCATTTTGGTTGAGAGTAGTACTCCTTATGAGACATGTAACATCAAATTGCATAAGCATGACATTCGTCTCTTAGGTACCTGTACGTTTTTGACTCGTGGTTTTGACATGTGCGAAAAAGGCAAATCCTTTCTTTTAATTAATTCTCATAAGCCTCACATAACCAAATTGACCTGTTTGACCCGTTTATCAACTACATGCCATATATTGCCTACCCTAGTCAAGCTAGTAGATTAGTTGGACGAAATTGTTTTTCCCGGGTTAACTTTGGTGCCATGATGATTGAAAAAAAAGGGAAATTGAGAAAAAAAAATGAAAAGAAGAAAATTCAATGAAAAAAATTGAATGGAAAAAGAAAAAAAAAAGGAAAGAAAAGGAAGAAAAGAAAAGAAAGGAAAGAAAAAAATGAAGTGCAACTAGAAGAAGAATGTGTTTTTACTATGAGAAAAGAATTGATCTCTCTAATTTCATAGTTATTAATGAGAAGTGGTTTTGATAATCGACTGGAGTTTAGTGAGAACGGAATATTTATTATTGATGGGTGTAGGGAATACTAGCTTGGCTTTTACCTCCTCATATCCATATCATTTTGCCCCTTCTTACCCGATTAGCCTCACTTTATACTATATGTAAGTCCTTGGCACGTGTCTTACCCGATAGAATGCGTATGTACGGTTGATAGAGATTGATTTCATGTTAGATTGCATGCATGCTCTTGTAGGTCGCAGTTTAGGTGAGTGCTTTGTCTTTCCGATTTTACATCAATTCACTATATCACCCCTTATGTGTGATGAGCGATCCGTGAGAGTCCGACATAGACAAGTCTTGCAAGGTTGAAGGTTCAGTATTGTTATCATTGGTCAAGCTTGTTGTATGTGTTTGTTTACATTAATTTTAATCGTTGCGCATTGGTTTGGGTGATTTTGAAGCATACTCCGCTATGAGTTATATACATTCCATTAGGATTGAGTTCATCGTTTTGTGCTTGCTTGAGGACAAGCAAGGGTTTGGTTTGGGAAGATTTGATGCGCGTATTTTATATACACTTTTTATGCTCTTATTACGCGCATTCCTGTGTTTATTGAGTAGTGAAAGCTACCATTTTGCCCCGAATTGGCTACTTTGTGGTGTATTCTGTCTTTTTGCAGGAACGTAAGCCATAGGAGCTAAAACGAACCAAAACCGAGCAAAAACGAAGCTGAAAGAGCTGATCGCTGTAAAATGTCAAGAATAGCAGACAGACTTTCAGAATAGCCGACAGACTATCAGAATAGCAGACAGACTATCAGAATAGCCGACCGACTATCAGAATAGTCGACCGACTATCAGAATAGTCGACCGACTATCAGAATAGTCGACCGACTATCAGAATAGTCGACCGACTATTTGGGTGACCGCAGAAGATCAAATTAGTTAAAATTAGTCAGCCGACTATTTTCTGGGCCGCGGACAGTTTCGTATTCAGCAAGAAATTTCCTAAACAGTTTCAACTCATTCTAAGTTGTATAAATAGGGCTTTTCAGCCACTTTTATGAGGACTTCTAGACTCCTCAACTTCTCCCTTTATACTTCTCCTTCTCTTTAGACTTTTATTTAGAGATCTCTTCTACTTCTAGTTTAATTTTCCTTTACAACTTGGTTATTGTAAGACTTTCAGATTCGAATCGCCTTTATTCCTCTCGGTAATTTAATCTATTCTTCCTTCCTTCTTCTCCGTTCTTAATTGTTCTTAATCCTTTTTTTTTATGCTTATCGTAATTTTATTATTATTCGTCATGTTTAATCTAATAGTATCGTTTATTAATTTTGTTGTTCTTGATTTAATTATGAGTAGCTAATTTTCTTCGCTAGGATTTAAGGGATCTGCGAATTGAATGTGGTCGCTAATTAATTTATAGATCTGTCTATGATATTGTGTCTGAGTTGTTAATTGTAGCATATAATCGCGATTAGTCAGTTAATGCGCATGATTGATTAATTGAATTCGGTAAACTTGAACCTAAGATCAGAAGCCTGGTAAAAGTTAGACCTGCTAAAACACATTAGTATGCCCTAATAAGATCGGAAGCCTTTAGACGCATGCTAGGGTGAATAGCGGACCGGAAGTACCTTTTCACTACCCCTTAGACCAATATCTGCGACAGACCTGTGACTTAGACCATGACCATATGAGATTCGTAGTGAACCGACAATCCTAGTTTTCTCTCCATATATCAATTCGTCTTAATTCATCATATTTATTTTAGTTAATTCTTCTCCTTTAATTTTCTCTTCCTTCACTACTTTAGTTTAGTTAAACACAAAACATAAAAAAAAAATAAAAAAAACAAAAAAAAAAACCGATTGTTACTTAGATAGACTTTAATTGCAAGTAGGATTTATTTGTCTCCCTAAGAAATCGATCCCGACTTCCCTTGCTATATTTTTAGTTGAACCATAGTTGGTTATTTTTGATAGGTACACGATTAGCTTATCAAATATGATACATATATACAAGGTGGTTGTTGAGGATACCAACAAACCTCATCAAATGTTACACAAACTCAACCCGGGTCGCCATCATAGCGACCGATGCATAGTTCACCTCCATCAAAACTTGCTCGTGGCTCGGACATACACATGGTCCTTGATAATTTTTGGAGGGTAGTGTAACTTCTTGTACTAGCCAGAATACTTCGTCCCATTTTAACTTTTGATTGCCAACTTCGACCTTTGCTCTATCAACGGAGCTTACACCCTCGTTGCGCGTCATTAGCTTTCCGTCTCTTGGTTCCATGTTCACCACACTTTTCGATTTCTTCTTTTCGGTTTTTTGATAGCTCCCCTACGGGAAGTTGGAAAAGTGCTGGAAGATGAACTTGTAGGCGGTTGCACGGTGGTCGAATCATTAAGCTTCACCTTTGTTTCAACATTATCGAGTAAATTACTCGACTTAGCTTCATTCTCCTTTTTTATCACAAGGGACTCGGCATATAGAAGGTATTCAAACATTTCATTTCCAAAGACATCATTCACCATTGGGTTTTCTGACGTGATAGGTAATTTGAATTGCATGATCTCTTCACCGACATTAAACGAAAGCTTCCCCTTTTTAACATCTATGATTGCTCCGCCGGTGGCCAAAAGGGGCCTACCTAGGATTATGGGGGCATGCTTGTTTACTTTCACGTCCATTACCACAAAGTCGGTAGGGATTGAGAGATTTTTAACTCGAACTAGCACATCTTTAATCATACCAACCGGGGTCTTGATAGAACCGTCGGCTAGTCGAATTTTGATCAGTGTTTAATTCATGTTTTTGATATTGAGATCATTCACGACTGATAGAGAGATAATGCTCACGATCGCTCTAAGATCACATAGAGCATAATCGATTTCAACATTCCCTATTGTGCAAGGTATTGAGAAACTCCCTGGATCACCCATTTTGGTGGGGATCTTGCTTGATAAGGCCGAATTACACTCTTCGATGAGTGCAGCCACAATTGTATCATCACATCGGCCAACTACCTCGGTGAGAGGGGGAGTTACCTTATCCTTCTTTAGCAAGTCGGAGAATGAGGTGGATTTGATGTTCTTTCTATTGATCGTAGCTCGAGATGGAAATGGCAAAGGTGGTACATGTGGCTTAAGAGGTGGCATGCTTTTCTCTTTTTGAATTTCCTTTATCACATAACCCTTATCTCCCTTGACGTACTTAGAAGGGTCCCTTATTTCGCGCTCGGTTACAGCGGTTACACAAGGATCTTCCTCACAACAAGTTGTTCTTGGTGGATGTGTTTTCAACTTGCTAGAATGAGGGACACTTTGCTTTTCAACATGTTTCACCTTCGGTTTTTCCACTTGATTTAGACTCATGATTTTGTGAGGATTTACTAGTTCTTTTCCTTCATTCCTTGTGGCGGCATTGGATATGCTTGATGTTGCGGGTAATTAGGATTTTGAGGTTGTTCGGGTAGTCCTTGGGGTGGATGTACCGGAAAGGTAGAATCCTTGGTGGCTTCTTGTGATTTCCTAGCTTTGAGTTCCTTTCTTATATCCGCAATCTCGTAAGCTAAAAATGTTATCGTCTTTTGCATGATTTGTATAGGATGCTCACATTGGCCATTCCATTGACCTTGTTGGTAATCGCCATGGAAAGGTGGAGGTTGGTTATATTCAGGATTGTATCCTTGGGAACTTTGATTGGAGTTGGGATGATACCCTTGGATATAATCCCCTTGATTGAAGCTTTGAATACCTTGATTATAACCTTGAAAACTGTGGCTATTCCCTTGATTGCGAAACTTACCTTCAAGATTTTGGTAATTGTTTCCTTGATTCATGTGTTGATTATGGAATTCACCTTGGCCTTGGAAATAATTGCCTCCTTGATTGTTAAAATTTTCCTCTTGAAGAGGCAAGTAGGGAGGAGGCCCTTGAATGAAAGAACTTTGTTGATGGTGTGAATTGGATGGCATTTCTTGTTGTCCCCCTTGATACATTGGTCCCGAATTTTGCACACCATGATTTGCATAAGAGTTGTATTATTGCACATGGTTCTTTGTTTCGGGATTGTATGTGTTTGAAAAAGGGTCATTTTGAGGCATTGGATTGATATTTTGAAACACTTGGACTTCATTGCATTCTTGATAGCACATTCCTTCAGAAGAAGGACAAATGTTGGACTTATGACCATAGTTTCCACAACACTCACAAGGGATTTTGGGTAGTGGAGGTCGTCTTGGTGGCCTTGATTGAACTTGGTTCTCATCCCTTGAGTTAGAATTAGGAGTTATACCTTCAAACCTCTTGGTTAGTTCTTCCGATTTTAATTCGAGCTTTGATTCATTGTTCATGGAAGTGCTTCCCAAGGGTTGGGAATGTGAATCAAGAGGTGACATGATGGGTTCTTGGAAGTTTCTTGGGGGTGGTGGTGAAATGGGAGGTGGAGAAGGTGGAGAAATTTTTTGTGGAGTGATAAGAGGTGATGTTGACGGGGAATTTTGTGGAGTGAAAGGTGTAGGTGGATTATTGGAAGAGGGATTTATGGTGATAAGCGATGTGAATGGATTTGGAAAGAGTGGAAGGATATGATGTATGTTTGGTGGTGTGAGGTATGGATGTCGAATCACCTTTATTGAGTAATTTCCCCGGAATCTCATAACTTTAAATGTCATCTTTGGCTCGGGATCAAACCAAAGAAGCAATAAACTATCCCTGGGAACACACTCAAATAGAAGGTGAGTCTTCTAGCACCAAGTGACACTAGGGTAGAGAGAAAACAATAACCAAACACAAAAAGACTAAAACTCAACTAACTAATCGTCGTCCCCGGCAACGGCGCCATTTTGATGCGCGGGCGTCGCGACCGGCACGATCAAACAATATTTATAAACATCGACAAACCTAATTAATGTAGTAGTGGTAGGTCGGGATCGATCCAAGGGACGATCTACGTAAAGTCGGTCAAGTCTAGTCGATAAGTGTTTGGGATCTAAGGGGGGTTAGGATTAGAACTAAACTAAGATGGTCGGTCTAATAGCTAACACGAAAATCAATATAGGAAAAGTGTTAAGGGGAGTCGGGGAATTGGAAACGAGATACATAAAACAAAGAATCAAGCAAATGACACATGATCGAAAAGGGATGGGTCACCTTTCGGTCTCTACGCCCGACCTCACTAAGACTCGCTTTCGCGACGAAGAAGCTAGGTCACTAAGTCGGAATTACCCAAGCCCCAAGTTTCCCCATATTGACGAGGGTGAATACGAGTCAACTAAATTGATCAAGTAAAGTCAACAAGGATACAACAATTCTAAAATAGACAAATCAACCCAAGTGCATTCAATCACAAAATTCCTTAATCCATGTTACCCAAATTCATCCTCCCCTAATCCCCTAAGAAAGAATCTACTCACAATTCATGAAGAAAGTAACAAAAACAACTAACAAAGGAATTAGGCAAAAACAATCCGTACTAACAAAAATAGGGCAAATTAATCTAACACAAGTAAGAGAAAAATAAAACCAAGAACAAGATCTATCTACTAGGAAAAACAATAACAAAGCAAGACAAACAAAGAAAAACAATAAACTAAGGGGAAAACTAGAGAAGAAACTAATTAGAGAGGAGAGAGAGGAGAAGAAAGTACCAACAATGGAGGAAAAACCCAATAAAGAAGATGAAGATTAACATAAAAGGATGAAGCTTGAAGAAGAAAATACAAGAACTTATCACTAATCCTTGCAAAAGCTCCTCAATCTCCCTAATTAGATCTAAAACTACATTACTAAAACATAAGAAGATGGAGTATTTCTAGATCTAATAAAGCATAATAATGAATTATGTGTTGGAGTATTTTTCTAATGAAAGCTGCTACTACTACTACTACTATGAAGATCTACTCTACTACCCCACCCTAAGGAGGCACACTTAAGGCACAAAATGAAATGAAAACCTAAGATATTATATATACTAAGCTCTTAATGGGTTACACAATCTTAAAGCCCATAATCTAATCTTTGCCCATTAGTGATACTTCTACTCTTTGAGTGAGGCTTTGCCAAATGAGTCTTCATGGGGTGAAATTTTGCCCTGCGGATTCTCTCCAATATGGCCGAAATACCGTTGGGCAAAGTTTTGCCCGGTCAAAATCTGGTGGGGTGAAATTTCGCCCGGTCAAACGATCTAAATTTGACACACAACAGCGGTCTCTTAAGAAACTATCTCCTCAAAATTAGTGAGAGACATATATAATGGAAAACGGTTTTCAAATAACTCCAAGACCGTCTCTTTAACAAGGTCAAGGTCACAAAAAATATGAGTATTTTTTTTGGAAAAAAATCATTAGAAAAAATATACGGAATATATATTTTCATTCGTGGAAAAAATATAGAAGTATATACTATTAGATGGGAATTGCAAAGAAAGAAAAAGAATTACTCCCTTCAATTAGTTTGGGTGGATAGGAGGGAGTATGATAAAAATAGCAAGGTGACGGTGTAGAAATCAATCAATATATATAATTAAAGGAGGTTTTTTTTTTATTTTACAATCAATATTAACTATATTATTATTTTATTTCCGGGTTTTGAGTAAATATGAGGTTAAAGGTAGACTTCTTAATTCTAACCTAAGACGGGTTATGAGTGAAAGTAGAAGTCTACTAATTACTAATTACATTACGATAATTACTATACGCAACACGGGTAATATGTCATATTATATATAACAATAACAATAATGCATGGGCTTAAAATTGTTTGATTATGTAACACGTAAAGATGATTATCATTATATTGAATATATTGATTATTCTTGATTATTATTAGTAATAGTATAAAATAATAAATTTTGATTGAAAGTAGAATTCATATTTCTAACCTTATAAGACAGATTTTTTTAAAAGTGCATAATTTTTTTAAATAACTTTAAACATGTCGGTTCAAAATACTGAATACTGGTCGGTTTAATTATGGGTTGTGTTATATGGGTCCGAAACGGGTTATGATCGGAATACAGATAGTTTCGAATGCTGATTTTTTTACCTCTTTTTATTTATTTTAATAGTACTTCGTATTATTTTTATATTCCTTAATTATGATGTTATATTTCAATGATTTAAACTAATATTCATCGCACGGACTTTATATTTCAATAAATTTTAAAATTCTTTTATAATTAAAAGATAAAAATTAAATTGAATATTAGTTTATATTTTTAAGGGTTATTTAACAACAATAATACCAATTATAGGGCATCTTCCCAAAATAATATCAATTTTAATAAATCTGAGAATAATACGTATTATTAGAGTAGTTAAACAAGAGTAGTATAGGTGACTGGTTACCTGTAGAACCCTTTCACCTTCCTTTTTCACCTTTAATTTTATTTAACGGCAATAATACCAACTATAGAGCGTCTTCTGAAAATAATTCCAATTTTAATAAATCAGAGAATAATACGTATTTTTGGAGTAGTTAAGCTAGAGTAGTATAGATGACTAATTACCGGTAGAACTCATTCACCTTCCTTTTTCGGCTTTAATGCATTTCACATTAATTCACTCATTTTCACTTACTCAGTGTACGGGGCATTAAACGCCATTCATGTCCTTCATCTTCCTCTTCCTTCAAGTCTTCAACCTCACCAAATCTAGCTAATAACACAATCCTATACCAAATCAACACGTTAATCTAAACGAAACGTATAGAAAAAAACTGAAAAAGGATGAAGGGTAATGGAGAGAGAGGATGAAGGAGAGAACTAAGGAGGAGTAGACCCGGCAAAACTGACCCGGCCCAAATAAGCTAAACTGAACCCGACCCGACACCCAAATTGAAGACTTGATTTTGACCCGTAATCCGAATTGACTCGAGCTAACTCGAAACTGACCCGACTATTATTATAAAAAACGAGTCGATATCCCTAAAAAAGTTGAAAACAACAAACCTGAGAATGACTCGAACCCGAAAGTATCCGACTCGACCCAAAATCAACCCGATTATTATAACCTGACAGTGGCCCGACCTGAAGCTGACCCGACATAGTTCACCCGTTATCCAGGTCTAAGTAGGAGGATGAAGGATAAGTAACAGGTTAAATATTAATTAGGTGACCTGATGTAGCAAGTTATAAAGTCACTTATACTACTCTTGTTTAACTACTCCAATAATACGTATTATTCTCAGATTTATTGAAATTTGTATTATTTTTGGAAGACGCCCTATAGTTGGTATTACTGTCGTTAAATAACCCTATTTTTAATTAAAATATCGAGTCATAGATCAAAATTTCTTGACCCACAAAAAAATGAGTTGGGCATGTCGGGTTAGGTTTTGTCTTATAGTAATGTTGAGTACTATTTAACACGAGAATACAACTTTTGTCTCCTATGTGCAACTGTACAGGAGAGTAAGTTACTAAAAATGCTAGATGATTTAAGTTAAGATTATACATAAAATTATATTCAAATAAAAGGATAATATATATACGGGGAAATAATTAATTTCTCTCTTTTTTTATTAACCCCATATGGGTTTGGTACAAATTTTAAGAAAAAGTGAAAAAAAAATAAGAGAAAATTGGTGATATAGTGCATGTGATGAGAGAAAAAAATATTAATTAATAAATTTCCATACGAAGAAATTGGGCTAACTAAAAAAATCCTTGAAAGAAAATGAAGCTAAATCAAAAAAATGAAGGGAGTATATATTGAATTGCTAATAGGTTAAAATTAGAGTTTAAACAAAATCTAGGTATAGGAATAGCTTGGTTAGAATTATGCTTTAGGCTTTATAGTCTTTTCTTTCCAACGGGTTGAACAGGTTGGGTCATATACGTAATGTTCCTAAATTAACAGGTAATTTAGGATTTGGGTAAAAAAACTGGGTTCATGACCCAAAAAACAACAGATTTGGTGGGACGGGTTTGCGGGTCAGGTCGAATTTAAAGGGAGATGGTTGTATACATGCATATATATTAGATGTAGTAGAGTCAAATGGTTAGCGAGTAAAAGACATAGATAAACTCAATGTTCGTAGATGAGTTGTCATGATCTCACGGACATATTAATATTGCTCACAGGCGCAAGACCTGGTATTTTGATGAGTGTCTTTTGTTTCACGTAACTAATGAAGACACTAGAACTGTCGAGTGGGTCGGGTCAAATATTGGTCCCGTATCGGGTTATGGTTCGAGTATGGGACATAAATATTTTCGAACGCCTAATTTTTTACCGCTTTTTAAGCAAAAAAATATTGATATTAAATTTTTATTTATTTAATACTATTAGTATTATTTTCTTTAAATTATAATTTTTATATTTAAAAAAATCAAAATTTTCTTAGCCTGTCTCACTTCTTGATTTCACTCAGTGTTGTTTCCTTAAGATAAACATTGATAAACAGTGTCAAATCTTCGAAATGACAATGCTTTGAAATAATCATAATCACTTCGTCGCATAACTAATACTCCATCCGTCTCACTAAAAGAGTCACCCCACCTTAGTGAAAATTAAGATGTACGTAAATGTGTACTGGAAAATGAAAGATGGAAAATAAGTGAAGTTAGAACCAATGTTGACCACAAAAATCAGAAAATAAGAATAAAGAAAAATTTGACTTTTAGAGAGACAACCCAAAAAGGTAAAGAGTGACTCTTTTACAGATAGGGAGAGTACTATTCTATATGTTAAAATTTGAGTTTTAGCAAAAATCCAGACATAGAAATAGATTGTGGACATGACATAGGTCCACCCCGACGCGGCCACGCGCGGGTTTGGGGAGGCGAATGAATCTCCATATGAGAATGGATCGAATTGAAATTTAAATCGAAGTTGGAGTCGCTACCGAATTTTGTGGTTATTCGGAACCGTTCGAACCCACTCTATGTCGTAATGGGCCGTGTACGAAATACGGCCCATTTCCGATGTCAGAGTTTATTGGGTTCGTCCCTTAGCATTTGATACCGATACCGACTTGATCGGATATCATGTATTGAATGACTCTCGTTGCCAATGGTTTCGGACATCCGGAAACCGAGGTTCTGAGTAAGGGGTGAGGGTACGTGTTGGGGAGTTCACAAAGAACACCCAACCCTGCCCGCACATTAGCGGCCTCTACTAGGATATCGTTTGATGTTTGAATACGCGCGTTAGTTGAACGATGAATGATATGCAAACATTGTTTTCCTAAACATGCGAAGAATTGAATGGGTTGCTAAGTCGGTTTAATGCATGAAAAATTTAACGTCGAAGTTGAATTTAGCATGTGAGGTTCGTTTAAGTATAATAAAACAAACGATAAAAAAGAATGAATTTGCTACAAGATGAACAAACGACTTAGTATCGATTTCTGAAGAAAAAAAAATAGCAAATATGATGAATATGCAAGATCGAGAAAATATTAGTCGAAATCTGAAAAATATTGTTAAAAAGACGTTGTTTTGTATAAAAAACGAAATTCGAAGAATAATAAAAAAGAACGAAAGACGAGCCGCGTTTCGGCCGGCCGCGCGGCTCGCCCGGGACGCATGCGACTCGCGTCCCGGCCTGTTTTCGATACCGATTTTTGAAAATTCGATGCTTTTATTAAATCGCGTACGAATATTGCATAATTCGTGCTCGACTTAATATTTTCGATATTCGTTATATTCGATAGTCGATTATGAAATCGATATCAAATACTCGGAATAGTTTTAGAAAAGATACAAATTTTGAGAAATCGTTTTGTAGAATAAATAATAAAAAACGAACGAAAAGCTAAAAAAAGGACTCGAGTTTCAGGCCCGTGCGCGAGTCGCTTGGGATGGGCGCGACTCGCGTGCGGGTCTGTCTCGGTCTTGCTTGTTGTTCGAAAATTGCTAATTTGATAAATCGCGTACAAATACGAACTAATTTATACTCGATTTAAGTTTTCGATATTCGTCGTATCCATCCGATATTCGATTATGAAATCGATATCGAATATTCGGAATGAATTTTAAAAAGTTTTGTAAAATAGTTTGAAAGAAATTTGAACGAAAAGAAAAAGAATGTTAGTTCCCTCCACGTCGGAATCGTTGTATTTGTAAAAAAGTAACGATTTTTAGCATCGACGAGATTTGATTTAATTCTTTTTTAATACGATATTCAACTATAGAGTTGATATCATATTTTTTAAGAATATTCGATATATGAAAATAGTTTTTTAGTATTATCGATATCAGAAATAAAAAAAACGACGAGGGACCCGTAAAAAGGACGACACACGACCCAAAAGAAAACAAGATAGACGAGGACCCTTATAAAAAACGGACGACGAGAAGGAGAAGAGAAGAAGAAGAAGAAGAAGAAGAAGAAGAAGAAGAAGAAGAAGAAGAAGAAGAAGAAGAAGAAGAAATCGGGTTTGGTACACCCTCAACCTACATGCTTCGGTTTACTCGGATCGGGGCTCGTTGGAGCGTGGCTTGGGCACAAGAGTGTCGAGTGGATGTCGGTGAGTTGATGGTGGTTTTGGACGTGTAAAGGGGATCGTGTAAAGGGGGACGGTTTTCGTCGGTCTTGGACGGGGAACGTCAGGAATTGTGTCGGAATATGAAACGGGTGTGTGTAATACTACGTATGAAAGTTGTATGATATGAAGTTCTCGTATGTGATTTTCTGTGCTAGAAAAGTTGTTTTGTGTTGTGTGCAAAGGGTCATATTTATAGGGGTAGAGGTAGCCTTGCTTGTACGACAAGAAATACCAATTGGGATAGGAAATGTAAGAAGTTGTGAGGAACGAGAATTCCGTTACTTGGCAAAGAAGAAAGGGAATCCCGGCTTGGGAAGGGGATCTCGGCCAAAATCAGGCCACTCGGCCGAGTGTCCTACATTCGGTTGAATACTCGATTCGGTTTTCGGATAGAATTCCTACTTGAGATCGAATTCTACCTTTAACGGAATTGTTTAATATTGATGTAGCTGATTTTTTGTGGAGTTTGAGCTCGAGTCGGTCATGTGAGGTGACACGGCTGGCTCGTAAGTCTCGAGAAAATATCTTTGACCGGGTTTGACTCGGCCGCTAAAAGACGGTTTTACCCCCGGAGTCGGATTCGATCCAAATTAGTCTTATTTGACTCGAAACGACCCACTGGGCCTGAATTTGAGATTGGTTTTGTGAAATTTGTACTCCGTAAAAAGCCCAAGCTAAATATCCATGATTTCGAGCCCATTTCCGAGTACGTTAAAGCATGTTTGCGTCCGATCATCATCGGGTGTTTGTCGGGAATTACTATAGACACCTGGCGGTCAAATGTGGGTGTCTACAGAGCCCCCACTCTGACTGAGGCTTGGACAGGGCGAAAGTCAGAGTAGCTACCAGGCCAATCAAAGATTAAAACCTGGCAGACTTCCGATTGGGTCGTTTAAAGTCCATTAGACCTGCGTAAAGGGCCCGCCGGCCACAGACTAGAAATGTACCTGAGCTGATGATAACTCCGTGGGCGATTGAACTCGTCGTATAAGACTTTAGGTGTGCCTATATATGGGCTCATCTTGTTAAATGCTGCTGGGGAGTTATGCGAATTGCATGGTCCTGTTTGAGTCGTCCTGTACATATTTATGCAAAGTAGCAAAGTTTTGCATGTAACATTTGTAGGAAAAATGACTCGCGCTGGGAAATAAATATTTTGAGAAAGGTTCTGAATTTTTTTGAGTTTGAAAAGGCCTTTGAAAATTAGAGAATTTTTTACTTTGAAAAGGAATAGGAATGCTCGGGATGACTTAGCTAAACCTCAGGATAAGGATTGTATGCTAAATACTCTAGGATTGGGAATCCTAAGGTGAGGAGGAGAATTTGGTTTTATGATATAAATACTCCCTCCTTGCTTCATAAATTCTCACAATTCCCACAATTCCCTCTCTTTCTTAAAGAAAAACAAACCCTGAGAAATTTATTCATTCTTTTAGAAATCCAATTATGGGAATCGACCGTTTAATTGGAATGTTGCAAGAGTGGTCCAAATACTTCAGAGATGCAGACAAGGTCATCCTGAATCAGAATGGCGTTACCCAATTGTTCGTGATCCGTCAGATGCAAGTAGATCGTCACTTCTTGGATGCTTGCCTGTCCTATTGGGACGATACCTATCATGTTTTTGGTTTTTCTCGAGGCGAAATCTGTCCTATCCCTGAAGAAATTGCTGTTGTAGGAGGATGGAATCTCATACTTCGTCCTGCTATCCCTTTTTTCGGTTCCTGACCCAAGGAGGAAGTTACGGGAATTTTTAGGACTTTCTCACATGGAGGTATCCCGTATGCTGGAAGGAGATAGTGTTTCCTTGATCGACCTAGCTGAAAAATTTATGAACCCAGATGACGTCCGGGTCAGGCCGGTCCACAGCCGTAGGGCCTTTACTTTTTGTATGCTCCATGTCTATGCCTTCGAGGGCCATATGGATTTATTATCTTGCATGGGCCATGTTAGACTTTTCACTGTGGCTGACCTGATGGAAATGGAGCATAGCCCAGCTTGGTTGATTACAGGAGAGATTATCCAGGGTTTGGATAATTGCAAAAGGGATCCGTCAGTCCGGTTGACTGGGAGTACCCGTCTTTTACAGGTAGGCCGGTTTTTTTTATTTTTTTTCCGTTTTTTCTGATTTTTCCGGTTTCTGCGGTTTTTTCCGGGTTTCTGCGGTTTTCTCGGTTTTCGCGTTTTTTCACGTTTTTTTTTGACGTGATGTTAACACTTTTTTGCGATTTTGATTTTTTTGCGGGTTTTTCAGCTGTGGCTGTTCGAGAGGCTATCGATCTTGGATCCTCCCCTAGACGTGAGTCGGTATCAACCCAAACAAGTGATGATGAGGAGACGAACCATTGCCTTTTCTCGCTTCAACACCCAAAAATACTGGGATGAAGTGTTATCCTTCCATGAAGGCCCATTGATCCGCTGGACCGTCCCATGGTGGCCCATTTATGTCCGGATCGGCTTAGAGTCTCGAGATAGAGCCCGATATCAAGTAATCCTATCTTTTAGACAGACAATTCACCTCTTTCCCGATCGCATACTTAGGCAATATGGTCGAGCGCAAAGAATCCCAGAAATCGAAGCAGTCGTGAGTGAATCTACTCAGTTGACGGATGTAATGTGTGACACCTGGATGCAAAGGTGGTATACACGAGCTACTTGGCCCGTTCCTAAAAATCCTCATTCGATCTGGGTATCTGATTCTTATGTGAGATGGACAAGAGCTGATTCAGCTAAAACCCGAGCTGTCTTGAAGACTAACGAGGCTTTCGACCTGTTACGCCGGGAACATGCTAAAGATAATAGAAGCTTCTTTGACGAGGACACTACTCCGGCAGGTCAGAAAGGAAAATCTAGGACTCAGACTAAAGGGTCCAGTACTAAGGGTGCACGGGGGAAGGTGAGCCCCCAGACGGATTTAGAAAGGAGACTAGGGCCAAAGCTGGCGGTCAAGGACCGACTTGGTCCTCGAGACAGACTTCCCGAGCCCTTCAGGGCTCGGCTTGGACCGGTGCAAGCGGTAGAAGACCCAAAATCGAAGAAGCGGGTTCGAGCAAAAGAAGTTCCGCTTGTGATTAGGGAACGTTCGCCCCTGCCTCGTCGGCCTCGGGCTCCACGTGACCCGAAAGATAAAGGGAAAGGAAAAATGTACGAGTAGTCTCCTAAATTTATTATTTAAGTATTACTACAATTTTTGTGGTGTGATTTTGTTGTTTTTTTTTGATGTATTTCTTGATTCCCGAGTTTATCGGTTTTTCTTACATAATAAAAAGACATATTAGTGAATACCCTTCCCGTCTTTTTGTTATTGCCGTGGTTGTACCCTTTTGAGGGGTTGCCTACGTATCCACAATTAATGGAATCAAACCTTCCGTAGTTTAGAAGTTTTTTTGCAATTTTTCGAAATACATCAAGATTATTAATTCGAGATGTGCAACGGTAGGATAAGTAATCCTAACTTATTGACCTGCTTAAAATTTTTGAAAAATCATAAAAAGAAAATTTTTATAAATTTTGCAAATGACATTGAGATAGGGCTTTATGGGTAGTAACGCTTCAGTTGGTCCAAGTTTGTTGGGTTGAAGAACTCGTTTCCGTCCAAGTCCGTTAGCATTACTGCTCCTCCCGAAAAGATTTTCTTCACTAAATATGGCCCAGCCCAATTGGGTTTGAATTTTCCTCTTGGGTCAACTGGTAGTAAAGCTCGAACAGATTTTAGGACTAGATCGCCCTCTTTGATATTTCTGGGCCTAACCCTTTTGTTAAAGGCCCGTTGGATCCTTTTCTGATATATCTGAATATTATTTAGAGCCCGAGATCGCCGTTCGTCTAAGAGGACTAGTGCGTCATATCGGGCTTGGACCCAATCTGCTTCAGGTACCTGGCTCTCGAGCAGAATCCTAAGGGATGGTACTTCTAGCTCGACTGGTTGGACTGCTTTCATTCCATATGTCAGATAGTATGGAGTTGCTCCGGTTGCAGTTCGAATTGATGTCCGATATCCCCATAAGGCGAAGGGTATCTTGTCGGGCCAGTCCCGGTAATTCTCAGTCATCTTTTTAAGTATGGTGACAATTGTCTTATTGGCTGCCTCCACCGCTCCATTTGTTTGGGGACGGTAAGGCGACGATGTATGTCTTTGGATCTTGTACTTTTCCAGCAAAGTGGCAGTTTCAGCTTGAAAATGGGTCCCGTGATCACTGATGAACTCGTGCGGAATCCCGTATCGACATATAATTTTGTTTTGGATGAACTTAGCCACATGTTTGGCATTCAAGATCCGGTATGACTCGGCTTCGACCCATTTAGTGAAATAGTCGATAGCCACTAGGATGAAGTAGTGACCTCCTATCCCGGAAGGGTTCACTTTCCCGATTATATCAATTCCCCATGTTGAGAATGGCCATGGTGATGTCATTGTATATAATAGGGATGAAGGCATATGCTGTACATTGGCGAAAATCTGACAGTTATGGCAGTGTTTGACATATAACTTACAGTCAGTTTCCATGCTATTCCAATAATACCCGAGTCTTGTGACTTTTCGGGCCAACATATGGGCGTTCATATGCGGACCGTTTTCACCATCATGCACTTCAGCCATGACTCTTTCGGCTCGAGTTTTGTCAATGCATAGGAGTAAAGCCCCCTGTGCTGTCTTCTTATATAACTCTCCATCGTCTGTGCGGATGAACTGGGTTGCCCATCTTTGTAGAGCTTTCTTGGCCCGGTTTTCAGCTCCCGGAGAATATTCACTTGACGTTAAGTAGGTTAGAATAGCCTGATACCAAGGTTCTGGATCAGTTATCTCAATATCTTGGATAGTGTGGATGTATGCTGTAGGGGTGAGCAAAACCGGATATCCGATCCGGTTTTGTAAACCGTATCGGATATCCGGTTTTAAAAATCAAAAAATTCCCGATCCGTATCCGATCCGGTTTTTTCCGGATATCCGGTTTTTTCGGAATCCGGTTTCCGGATATCCGGTATCCGGTTTTATATTTTTCTTCTATTTTTCATTTTTTTAAACAATTTTTTTTCATTTTAATCAAGAGTAATTAATTGATTTTTAAGCAACGTTACGTTTTATATAAATTGATATAATAAAATATATTTTAAAAAACCTCAAAAAATGGTATACATGACTTACGGTACAATTATTCTAACAAAATATTACGTTTCAATACATAATATCATAAATTTACTAATAGTTTTGTTTTTTACCTTTGAAAATAATTTGTGGGTTTTGAATTTTTTATTGTATAATTCTTATTAGGATTATATTTTTCATATTTTTTATTGTTTTTACAAAACCGGATCGGAAACCGGATATCCGGTTTCTATTTTCTCCGATACGTATCCGCTACGGTTTTAAGGAAAACCGTATCGTATATCCGGTTATTCGTATCGGATATACGAAAATTCGTATAATTGAAAGCGTATACCGTATCGTATACGTATAATAAAACTGTATCGTATATTTTTGCTCACCCCTAGTATGCTGGCTCGGACCGTCTTTCGACGCAAATGGGCATGCTGGTTAGATGTGCTGGGATATTCAGTAAAGATGCTAATTTTGAGAGAGCATCTGCAAACTGGTTTTCTTCCCGAGGCAGATAGATGTATTCTACTTTTTGGAATTGTTTTTCGAGAACCCTTACTCGTGCTTGGTAAGCCACGAGATTTGCGTTCCGAGTCTTCCATTTTTGTAGGGCTTGATTTATGACTAAACATGAGTCACCGTGGACCCGGAGGTTTGTTACTCCTAAATCAGCGGCGGCCTGTAGCCCGTGAATGCATGCTTCATACTCGGCTGCGTTATTAGTCACGTCGAAATCTAGCTTGATGGATAACGGGGTGTGCTCCCCTTGTGGCGAGATTAGCAAAATTCCGACACCAAACCCTCGAAAGTTGGATGCTCCATCAAAATATAAATCCCATGTTTCGGTGTCAGTATGGAATATATCTTCATCTGGAAAGGCCCAATTATCGGTGTGTTCTTCCTCGGACACCGGTGTCAGTATGGCTTTTAAAGGTACGAACTTGAGGTCGAACTCAGCTAGCATTAAAGTCCATCTGGATATACGGCCGTTGAGGATGGACTTCTCGAACAGGTACTTGATTGGATCCATTTTGGATAGCACATGTACCTCGTGACTAAGCATGTAGTGTCGGAGCTTTTTAGTGGCCCAAACCAGAGCTAGGCACGTCTTCTCGAGCATTGTGTACTTGCATTCGTATTCCAAGAACTTTTTACTGATGTAGTAAATAGCCCGTTCTTCGGAATCGACCGTCTGGGCTAGCATAGCGCCCATGGCCGTCTCGGTCGTTGTTAGGTATAGCGACAGAGGCAAACCATGCTGAGGTGGCATTAACACCGGTGGAGAGGATAGAATCTCCTTGATCTTATCGAAAGCCATTTGACATTTGTCGTCCCATAATGTTCGTTCTCTTATCTTCAGTTTCTTGAAAATGGGCTCACATACCATGGTTAGCTTTGAAATAAACCGACTGATGTATTGGACTTTCCCGAGAAACCCCCTTATCTCCTTCTCGGTAATGGCCTTGATCTTTGCTGGGTCAACTTCGATGCCACGCTGGCTGACAATGTGGCCCAAAAGCTTGCCCGATGTTACCCCGAAACTGCATTTTTGAGGGTTTAACCTCATGTTGTACTTGCGTAGTCGGGTGAAGAACTTTCTTTGGGCCGCGATGTGCCCGTTTTGATCTTTTGATTTGACGATCATGTCGTCCACGTAGACTTCCACTTCCTTATGCATCATGTCGTGCAATAAAGTGGTGGCGGTCCGTTGATAAGTGGCACCACAGCGTTGATAAGCCCAAATGGCATCACGGTATAGCAGTAAGTCCCCCAAGGTGTGATGAAGGTGGTCTTACTCATGTCTTCTTCCGCCATTTTGATCTGATTGTATCCGGCATACCCGTCCATGAATGATAGAAGGGCATGGTCGGCCGTGTTATCCACCAGTATATCGATATGTGGCAACGGAAAATCGTCTTTTGGGCTGGCCTTATTAAGGTCCCGAAAGTCTACACATACTCGGACTTTGCCATCTTTTTTGGGTACTGGTACTATGTTTGCAACCCAGTCTGGATATTCAGACACTTGGATAAAGCCCGCTTTGAATTGTTTATCGACTTCTTCCTTGACTTTGAGAGACCATTCGGGCCTCATTCTTCGAAGTTTCTGTTTTACCGGCTTATACCCATCTTTGATGGGTATTCGGTGTTCAGCTATCTCCTGGTCTATACCCGGCATGTCCTTGTAGGACCATGCAAAGACGTCTTTGAATTCCTGGAGGAGATCCGTGAATTGTTGTTTCTCCTCGGGATCTAAAGATAGGCCCAACTTAAGCATCTGAGGTTCTAAAGGGGTTCCTACGTTGATGGAATCGGTTTCTTCGATCACCGGATTTCGGGACTCCCTTTGCTCGAGTTGCTCGATTAGATGCGGAGGCAATGGCACCTGTTCGTCGGGTTTCTCAATGTCATTGCAAGTAAGATTTTTAAAAATGTTTTGAAAATAAGACAAGTCGTAAGCAGAACGGTTATCGTTATTATTGATAGTGAATTTTGAAAATAGCTCGAAGAGAGCTGCCATCTGATCGTTGGTCAGAGGCGGGATAGGGAGAGCCCTCGGGACAGACTCCGGGGCTCCCGATGGTGTGACTAAAGAAGGGAGAGGGGTTACAGACTCGATCCTAGTACTGGACCCTCTAGACTTCGACTCAGACTCCGACTCTGACTCTGACTCGGACTCGGATT
Source organism: Agrostemma githago (assembly GCA_958450325.1). NCBI lineage: Eukaryota > Viridiplantae > Streptophyta > Magnoliopsida > Caryophyllales > Caryophyllaceae > Agrostemma > Agrostemma githago. The sequence continues at coordinate 69,336,853 of OY288247.1, read as the reverse complement.
CGGCATTTAGTGACTCCTAAGATGGACTCAGTATTGCTTGTACCCTCCTTTGATTCGGCCTGGATAAGGGCAAAGATATCATCCGGGATGAAATTGCATTCCCGAGCCAGTTTGGTCTCGGGATATGAGATGGTTGGCTGATAGAGGCCCACTTGAACAGTTCCAAATACTGGAGTGACGAACGTGACTGCCTTGGTTTGGTCCGTGCACCCTGGCGTCATAGTGTAACCTAGACCGAGGCGAGATTGCTCGTTGTTCAGGGCCTCGATAATCTTCCCAGCTGGAAGATAGGGCCTTGATGTAACTCCTGGTAGGTAGCCCATATTTTGTAGCATCGTATCGATGCTAGTAATGAAGTATGGCCGGAAAAGATATTCTTCGTCAATCATTCCCATAAAGTTGAAACCTCGTGGGTCGGCGGAGCTTGCCGTGTTGCAGCTTGACACAGTTATGGGAGTAGCTTCGAGGGTAACGATCCCATCTTGTAAAGGCAGCTTGACCTTCCTGTGAAGGGTGGAAGACACGTCTTTGACCGCGTGAATCCATGGTCTCCCAAGTAGCAGATTGAAAGATGAAGTGACATCGATCACTTGAAATTCTAACTCCTTCTCGATTGGGCCCGTTATGATTGTTATCTTAACGGCCCCAGCAACTGATTTTGGGCTCCCATCAAAAGCCTGGATAGTTTGTGCAGTCGGAAGGTAGTCAGCCTCGGTAATGCCGAGGGCCTTGGCTGTCCTTAAGGGAAGGACGTTCACTGCGGACCCGTCATCAATCAGGGTCATCGGGAGATATTTGTTGCAACAGATCACCGTGATATATAGGGCCAAGTTATGGGTGGCCCCGAATGGTGAAAGGTTGGACTCGGAAAAAGTGATAAGTGGGCCTTCTCCTTTAGACTTGCCCTTGAGGTGTGGTAAGATAGTGGCTACCATTTCGGTGGGGGTAACCATGAGTCAACCTTGATTTCATCGAGAGCCCTAGTAAGTGCTGCCCGATGCTCCTGAGAACTAACCAAAAGCTGCCATATAGTAATATCAGTTCGGACCCTCTTTAGTTGTCTGACTAGGGCCGTGTCAGCGTTTGGCTCTTCGGGAGTGAGTTCCGTCCTAGAAGGTTCAGTGATGGTTTCCGGAGTGGCGAGACCGGCCGTGATGGAGTGTGTGTCGGCCAGAGCTCTGGCTTTAGCTTTCCGGATTTCTTCGATGGTGACGGGGACAGCTTCCCCTTTGGCCAGATAAACATCATCTTCATCGTCGTTCCATATCCCATTGATTTGGGGAATGAAAGGGGAAATGAGATGAGAGTAGTCGACTACCTCTTCAGTAAAAATGGCGTGAGTAGCAAGAGGAATATTTTTGTTACTCGGCTTATCGCTGGGTAGTGGTATCTTCCCACTTTCGATCAGATCTTGAATAAGATGCTTCAACTTCCAGCACTTCTCCGTGTCATGCCCATTGCCTTGGTGATAATGGCAATAGGCTTGAATGTTGTAGCTCTTGGATCGATTTTCCACGGAAACTTCCGGAATTGGGCCTATCGGTTGGATTAGGCCTTTCGAAGACAGCCTTTGTAAGGCATTAGCATAGGTTGTCCCTATGTCGGTGAATACCCGATTTGGAGTTTTCTTTTTGGTCGAGGTGTCCAATGAGTTAACCTCGTCGAAGATACTTCGGGCCGCCGTTGTGGTTGCGGGCTTGCCAGAGGATGAACTGGCTCCTTGATACCCTTTGGTAGAGGCCTTAGTAAGGTTCTCTAGCCTTAGATCGTCTTCGATTCTAGTACCCATTTCGGTCAAAGTGGCGAAGTCGGGTATGATGGCGTACCGGAGATGGACTCGGTAAGCGGGGAGGAGGTTTTTGACAAAGGCCTCCACTAGTACTTTTTTGCTGGGCTTGTCCACCAGCTTAACACTTTCGGTCCTCCACCTTTGAAGGTATTTAGTGAAACCCTCCTTAGGCTCTTGGGCCATAACTTCCAGAGTACGCATGGTAGTCTGGATTTCAGCGTTATCCGCGTAGTTTCGTGCGAATTCCATTGCAACATCGTCCCAGGTTTTGTATTTCTTGGGATCTAGCCTGTAGTACCAGGCTTTTGGGTGCTTTTCCAGAGAGGAAGCAAAGAGATGCTTGAACATGGTCGATTTGACCCCCTTAACAGCCATAAATTCCTTGAAAGCCCGAATATGGAGTACCGGGTCTTCAGTTCCGTCGAACATTGGCAAGCCTGTTAAGTTGAGGTTAGCGGGCAATTCATCGGTCAAGGGCGAATAGATACGAGCATTTTCCGTGAGAATAGTATTTCTGGTGATCGAGTGGACCTGTTCCTGCAACTTTTGGACCGCGCCGGCCAATGTGGCCAACGGTCCGTCATCTTCGATCGAAGCATTGGGGGTTCCTTGTTCCACGGCACTAACCCGAGTGACGATGGCAATCTGGTCCTCCCTCATTTGTCGCAGTTGATTTTGGATTTTGGTCAACGAGGCTGTCAACTTATCGATGGCTTCTTTCGTCATGGTTCGAGTGAAGGGTGGCCTGTCTGTAAGAACACCGCGTAATCAGCAATTTAACCCGAATCCTAAGAAAAGTACATCCCGAGCAAGGGAAAAGGAAGAAGACTAAGACGGTAATGACTCGGAAAAGACACCTAGACGGGTGACTTGTGAAAAGGTGGGCCTTCCTCAGGATCCAACTATGTGGGTTGGGCCCTGTTCGAAAGAAGGTTCACGTGAGACATTCCCAGACTTTAGACTCGATTGTGTAAACTGGGCCAACCTTTGTAGGAGTATGTCCTACATAGGTGGGCCTTGTCTTAGTAAAATAAGGCGGACTGGGATAGGGGGAAACCCGTGATGTAAGATCGACAGAGTTTCGACGCTAGAGACTTCAACGACTCATGACACGACCCGACACTGCTAAATACGGGAAGTCTAAGAAGAGGAAGTTTTGAAATATGATTTTTTTTGAAAAGCCCGAAAAATTCGGGGAGAACCGGCCCTTTTTTCGAGAAAAACCGAAAAGGTGGGCCGGGTGACGGTTTGAAAATTTCAAAAATAATTTCGAGTTTTAAATTGGGCATAATACCGGCTAGAAGAAAGGCTATTTTGAGTAAAATCATAAGTCCTAAATTCGGTATATGTCCGGGGTTTTGAAATTGGATATTTTGAAAAGGATGCAAAATTTTGAAAATGTCGTTTTTTGAAAAAGATGTGGATCAAGCAGCACGTAGTCATGGAAAAAGTATAATGACGCCATGTATGCTCTTAAGCTAAGTCTCGGTCAGTCTATAAGGGTCTATACCAGCGTACATAGCCTATTCGAGAATCGGGGCGAACTTCCTAAGTCGAATTGAACTTAGAACATGCCGTAAAACCCATACGAATCTGCTATGCACACCTTTTGACATATCCAATTTGGAGTACATCAATGGTATAGTGGAACGTCGGTCACCTTTACCGGCCCGGGAAAAATGGGGTTATGCATGAACCGTAAAACTAAAACGCGTATTGTACTAGTCAAACGATTTATATTCGAGTCTCACCCTGAGGATGCCGATGGTAAGTCACACATCAGTTAATCCCCAGCGGAGTCGCCAAATTGTGGACATGACATAGGTCCACCCCGACGCGGCCACGCGCAGGTTTGGGGAGGCGAATGAATCTCCATATGAGAATGGATCGAATTGAAATTTAAATCGAAGTTGGAGTCGCCACCGAATTTTGTGGTTATTCGGAACCGTTCGAACCCACTCTATGTCGTAGTGGGCCGTGTACGAAATACGGCTCATTTCCGATGTCAAAGTTTATTGGGTTCGTCCCTTAGCATTTGATACCGAAACGGATATCGTGTATTGAATGACTCTCGTTGCCAATGGTTTCGGACATCCGGAAACCGAGGTTCTGAGTAAGGGGTGAGGGTACGTGTTGGGAAGTTCACAAAGAACACCCAACCCCGCCCGCACATTAGCGGCCTCTACTAGGATATCGTTTGATTTTTGAATACGCGCGTTAGTTGAACGATGAATGATATGCAAACATTGTTTTCCTAAGCATGTGAATAATTGAATGGGTTGCTAAGTCGTTTAATGCATGAAAATTAACGTCAAAGTTGTATTTTAGCATGCGAGGTTCGTTCTAGTATAATAAAACAAACGATAAAAAAGAATGAATTTGCTACAAGATGAACAAACGAGTTAGTATCGATTTGTGAAGAAATAATATAGCAAATATGATGAATGCGCAAGATCAAGAAAATATTAATCAAAATCTGGAAAATATTGTTAAAAAGACGCTGGTTTGTATAAAAAACGATGTTCGAAAAATAATAAAAAAGAAAAAAACGGGTCGCGTTTCCAGCGTTGCCCGCGACTCGCCCGGGGTGCGCGCGACTCGCGCCCCGGCCTGTTTCGAGGTCGATTTTCTGAAAATCGATGCTTTCATTAAATCGCGTACGAATATTGCGTAATTCGTGCTCGACTTAATATTTTCGATATTCGTTATATTCGATAGTCGATTATGAAATCGATATCAAATACTCAGAATAGTTTTAGAAAAGATGCAAATTTTGAGAAATCGTTTTGTAGAACAAATGAAAAACGGACGAAAAGTAAAAAAAAAGGACTCGGGTTTCAGGCCCGTGCGCGAGTCGCTTGGGATGGGCGCGACTCGCGTGCGGGTCTGTCCCGGTCGCGCTTGTTGTTCGAAAATTTCTAATAAATCGCGTACAAATACGAACTAATTTATACTCGATTTATGTTTTCGATATTCGTCGTACCCGATATTCGATTATGAAATCGATATCGAATATTCGGAATGAATGTTAAAAAAGTTTTTTAAAATAGTTTGAAAGAGATTTGAACGGAAAAAAAAAGATGTTAGTTCTCTCCGCGTCAGAATCGTTGTATTTGTAAAAAAAAAAGTAACGATTTTTGCATCAACGAGATTTGATTTAATTCTTTTTAAATACGATATTCAACTATAGAGTTGGTATCATATTTTTTAAGAATGTTCGATATATGAAAATAGTTTTTTAGTATTATCGATATTAGAAATAATAAAAAATGACGAAGGACCCGTAAAAAGGACGGACGACGCGAAGGAGCAGAGAAGACGAGAAAGAGAAGAGAAGAAGAAGGAGAAATCGGGTTTGGTACACCCTCAACCTACATGCTTCGGTTTACTCGGATCGGGGCTCGTCGGGACGTGGCTTGGGCACAAGAGCGTCGAGTTAATGTCGGTGAGTTGATGGTGGTTTTGGACGTGTAAAGGGGACGTGTAAAGGGGGACGGTTTCTCCGGTTTTGGACGTGTACACCCTTAACTATTTTTCCCCTTATCACAAGCTTTTTGGAAAATTACCAAACTACCAAAAGTTAAGAAGTTTTGGATGCCTTTGTGTGGACATGACATAGGTCCACCCCGACGCGGCCACGCGCGGGTTTGGGACGGCGAATGTATCTCATGTGAGATGGATCTCGAGTTGAAATTTAAATCGAAGTAGGAGTCGCCACCGAACTTTGTGGGAGTTCGGGCCCGTTCGAACCCACTCTATGTCGTAGTGGGCCATGTACAAAATATGGGCCATGTACAAAATATGGCCCATTTCCGATGTCAGAGTTTATTGGGTTCGTCCCTTAGCATTTGATACTGATACCGACTTGATCGGATATCATGTATTGAATGACTCTCGTTACCAATGGTTTCGGACATTCGGAAACCGAGGTTCTGAGTAAGGGGTGAGGGTACGTGTTGGGAAGTTCACAAAGAACACCCAACCCCGCCCGCACATTAGCGGCCTCTACTAGGATATCGTTTAATGTTTGAATACGCGCGTTAGTTGAACGATGAATGATATGCAAACATTTTTTTCCTAAACATGCGAGGAATTGAATGGGTTGCTAAGTCGGTTTAATGCATGAAAAATTAAACGTCGAAGTTGAATTTAGCATGTGAGGTTCGTTTTAGTATAATAAAACAAACGATAAAAAAGAATGAATTTGCTACAAGATGAACAAACGAGTTAGTATCGATTTGTGAAGAAAAAAAAATATAGCAAATATGATGAATATGCAAGATCGAGAAAATATTAGTCGAAATCTGAAAAATATTGTTAAAAAGACGCTGTTTTGTATAAAAAACGAAATTCGAAGAATAATAAAAAAGAACGAAAGACGATCCGCGTTTCGGCCGGCCGTGCGGCTCGCCCGGGACGCATGCGACTCGCGTCCCGGCCTGTTTTCGAGACCGATTTTTGAAAATTCGATGCTTTTATTAAATCGCGTACGAATATTGCATAAAAGGACTCGAGTTTCAGGCCCGTGCGCGAGTCGCCTGGGAGGGGCGCGACTCGCGTGCGGGTCTGTCTCGGTCTCGCTTGTTGTTCGAAAATTGCTAATTTGATAAATCGCGTACAAATACAAACTAATTTATACTCGATTTATGTTTTCGATATTCGTCGTATCCGATATTCGATTATGAAATCGATATCGAATATTCGGAATGAATTTTAAAAAGTTTTGTAAAATAGTTTGAAAGAAATTTGAACGAAAAGAAAAAGAATGTTAGTTCCCTCCGCGTCGGAATCGTTGTATTTGTAAAAAAGTAACGATTTTTAGCATCGACGAGATTTGATTTAATTCTTTTTTAATACGATATTCAACTATAGAGTTGATATCATATTTTTTAAGAATATTCGATATATGAAAATAGTTTTTTAGTATTATCGATATTAGAAATAAAAAAAAAACGACGAGAGACCCGTAAAAAGGACGACACACGACCCAAAAGAAAACAAGACGGACGAGGACCCTTATAAAAAAATGGACGACGAGAAGGAGAAGATAAGAAGAAGAAGAAGAAATCGGGTTTGGTACACCCTCAACCTACATGCTTCGGTTTACTCGGAACGGGCTCGTTGGAACGTGGCTTGGGCACAAGAGCGTCGAGTGGATGTCGGTGAGTTGATGGTGGTTTTGGACGTGTAAAGGGGGACGGTTTTCGTCGGTCTTGGACGGGGAACGTCAGGAATTGTGTCGGAATACGAAACGGGTGTGTGTAATACTGCGTATGAAAGTTGTATGATATGAAGTTCTCGTATGTGATTTTCTGTGCTAGAAAAGTTGTTTTGTGTTGTGTGCAAAGGGTCCTATTTATAGGGGTGGCGGTAGCCTTGCTTGTACGACAAGAAATACCAATCGGGATAGGAAATGTAAGAAGTTGTGAGGAACGAGAATTCCGTTACTTGGCAAAGAAGAAAGGGAATCCCGGCTTGGGAAGTGGAGCTCGGCCGAAATCAGGCCACTCGGCCGAGTGTCCTACGTTCGGTTGAATACTCGATTCGGTTTTCGGATAGAATTCCTACTTGAGATCGAATTCTACCTTCAACGGAATTCTTTAATATTGATGTAGCTGATTTTTTGTGGAGTTTGAGCTCGAGTCGGTCACGTGAGGTGACACGGCTGGCTCGTAAGTCTCAAGAAAATATCTTTGACCGGGTTTGACTCGGTCGCTAAAAGACGGTTTTACCCCCGGTGTCGGATTCGATCCAAATTAGTCTTATTTGACTCGAAACGACCCACTGGGCCTGAATTTGAGGTTGGTTTTGTGAAATTTGTACTCCGTAAAAAGCCCAAGCTAAATATCCATGATTTCGAGCCCATTTCCGAGTACGTTAAAGCATGTTTGCGTCCGATCATCATCGGGTGTTTGTCGGAAATTACTATAGAGACCTGGCGGTCAAATGTCATAGATGGATAGAAATTGGCTTTTAGACTAAAATTTTGTGGTCTCTTCTTTCCAACGAATTGAACAGGTCGGGCTTGATCATGACCCAAAATCGAATCATATAGGATTTGGGTTAAACGGGTTGCGAGTAAAAAAACGGGCTCATGCCTCTAAAAACGTGTCAGGTGGGTCAAGTCAAATTTAGAGCGAAATGATGAAATACATACAAATATATTTAATGCGAAAGTCAAATGCTTAGAAAACAAAGACACAGTTAGGCCCAATGTTCCAAATGAGTTGTCACAGACATTAAAATTGCTAACAGTGATTAAGTATTATGATGAGCATCGTTTGTTTTAGCCATGTAGCTAATGTACACACTAGACCTGTCACTGGTCGGGGTATACGAGTCATGCTCAGAAATAGTTTCGAACACCTAATTTTATTACAACTTTTAAAGTAAAAAAAATACTCTCTCCGAGTCTGAATGATCTTCTCCTTTGATTAAAATACACCTCACATATATTAAACAAACGGGAAGATCATTCAGACTCGGAGGGAGTAGTATGTATTAAGTTATGGTCGGGTTTATGGGTTGAGTCGAATTTGACAGGTCTAACTGTCTAAGTATAGCATCATAACCGCGTCTGCTACTTTTCGTATAAAATACATGCAAACGTGGAGTGCTATTCTTCTAAAATGAAAATTATTTGAAATAATTGTAATCATTCCATCGCAGTCAATAATTATAAAAGAAAGTATTAAGGTTGATTTAGTAACGTTATTGTTACACCCGTGCATCGCACGGGCATCAAAACTAGTGACTATGGTTTTGAAGAATTGAAGTTATAAAGAAAGGGTTAAAAGCTCGTGCTTGCACATTTTTTTTGGTAAATCAAAGCGACAAAACCATCTAAAAACACATACAACGAACAAAGTACTAAAACAAACTAACCAACAAGGCAACAACTACTTAAAGACGAAACGGAACTAAACGTGGCCACGCCTCCCCTCCAACTTCGGCCAATTGGATCACTCGAAATAGCTCAAACGCTCGTAAAACTCGTACAATAATAATTACCCATCCGGCCATCCCCAAGCTACACCTGACAAAATTGACCTAATCCGAACACCCCCACCCGAATCTGACCCGACACTCGATCTAAAGACCTGAGTATACCCGTAACCCGAATTGATCTGGCCTGACCTGAACATATTTACCGAGAATTATGAGTCAATATCCGGAAAAAAGTTGAAAATACCGAACCTAAAATGATCCAAAAGCAAAATAATCGGCCTGACAAAATTCAATCCGAATTTTCTGACCAGAAGGTGACCCGATCCAAAGGTACCCCGCCAAGCTATGCAAGGTGACCATCAAGTCATCGACATTCGGCTGAGGCTACTGCTACTCCAAGGCATCTCTTCTCTTCTCTTCATCCGTAGCCGTGAGTATCTATCTGCCGGCATTTTTCCTTCCGGCTGCCGTCATCCTTACTAAGTATGTTATCAATTTTCCCCAAATTTCAAGTTTGATTAACATTCATTTTTGATTATGCTATAAGTTTATAAACTAGAATTATGTGATTCTAGATTTGTTAATCTATTTGTTATTAATTTTGTTAGTTTTCTAATTGCTTAATTATCTCTTATTTTATCAAACCCTAAATCACCCACTTAATTAGCAATTAATTTGGGTTATTTTAGACACTTATTTGAGTTTAATTTAAATTAATTTGGGGAATTATCGATGGTATACATGTATTTGGGTTATTTTACTTATTTAGTAATGTAAAAAGGTTTCTTTTGATAGATTGAATTTGATTCAATTTTTGGTTGAATTTGGTGTTTTATTTTTTATTTTCATCTTCATATTCGTTTTGGGTCTGATTTGGGTTCAATTTAGGTTTTTTTTTGCTTACTTTTATCTTTGTACTAAAACTTTCTTGGATTTGTGCTAAATAATCGCGGTATGTCTTTTGGTTGAATTTTCTGGGATTTTTGCTTAGTTTGTTTTGTTAATCAGTGTTATATACTTGTATACATCTTATATTGTGTTATTATTGTGATTATGATGTACAATTGTAATGAGTGAAGTTAGAGTTTGTATAATCTCATGAAATTATTGATGCTTGTCAACTGTTCGATAAGATGCTTAATTCCGGTCAATATTTGTCACTCGTGTGAGCCTAATTTACAATTCGTTTTTTTATATGTACTGAGTATTTTTTTTTGAGACAATGTCCATGAATTTTTTAATACCCCTACCCTCAAATCCTGGATCCGCCCCTGTCTATCTATCTAACTTTCCATTTTCAATGTCAAATTAGTCTTCAGCTTTTATATTTTTAGGGTTCTTGCTCAAACTGCTGATAAAGTGCCCCCAAAATGGCTGGCTTTCCCTTCAACTACTATTGTTGAATTCTTGATTGTCCTAGCCTCCTAGGGACTAGGGTTCTGCTTGCCTATTGCTTAACAAAACCCCTTTCACTTGCTCCTATTTTCTTTGATTTATTAATTAAACTTTAATGGTTAGTCTTGTTTAATTGAAGGATGTACAAGAGCTTGAAATCGGATGGTGCAACTCCATTATCATGTCCACATTGTGCTGGACCACTTTCCAAAGAGATGGTAATTCCGGCCTCCACATTGTTTTAGCACTGACCCGAAGCCGGACCCGGATCCGAGTTTTCATGAGGCTGATCCAAATTGTTTCTTGAGTTGCAGGAAACTAGTCGTTGGAATGTGTCGCCCCTTGTTAGGGATAGCTTTTCTATGGTAAATTTTTGCCTCCGCATCATTTCGAATCGAGTATGGTTTGAGTGTTTCAGAGCCTTCCTAATTGTGTGAATGTTTGTTCAGATTGGATCTGCAGTTGGAGGAGCAACCAGTGCATTTTATGGTTTCAATCACGGTAACCACTGATCCCTGCGCTACCTTTATATTTCTCAAAGCTTTTTTGGAGTCAGATTGCCTCATTTTTCTTTGTCTTCTCTTGTATTTCAGTATCCCTACATTTGACTCAGTGTTCTACATGTAGTATGTAGACCCAATTTGTGATAGCATTTCTGTTGACTTATCTGTGGTAAGGGGTTTCAATCACGGTGTTTGTTATGTTATGATATGTTATGTTTTTTTTGTTAAACTTTTGTAAGGACCATAAATCCAATAGCTCTACAACCTCAAAACAGTTGAATATCAAGAGCTGCGGAGTTCTCTCATCATCCCATTTATATTGTACCCATTTCACTGAAGGGTGTATTTAATATTTAGCGATGAATATCATTATTATTCCATTGAATTAGGAAATTTTATGCAAAATTACCACTTACCCTTGCCATCTTACTCAAAGAGGGATTGTATAAGTTCACTTTTTCTTTTTTTTTGATCAAACTATATTTGGGGTTGGGCTAATTATTTAGGGATGGATTAAAGAGGAAATGAAAATAATATCAATGGGATGATGGAAGTAGTATTAAATGGCCTCATAATGCATGGATATGATAAATGAATGTGTCTTTTTATTCATAGTTCATGCTTTCTTGCTTAGGACTTGGTGTTGGGGTCTGGCAGGGTTCTCACTTGCATGTGTCATACTGAGTTGCATTGAGTTGAACGACTATGAATATGCTCTTTATTGGAGTTGAATCACATACATACTAAATTCCCGTAGAAGTTTAGGATTCCGGTCCAGTGTGAACCTACCCATTGTCAATGCAAAGGTTAAGGTATTTATTCATCTTCACACGGGATCAAAGTTCTAAACTCTTATGAGAATTTCTGTAGATTACTAGATTTGTATTCTTCACTCTGGTTCTGTTGTTTCATCAAATTTCCCAATGAATTTCAACATGTACTATTTGTCCATAATTTCTTAGGCACGATCTCCAATTACAGATTCTATTGTGATTTGTGCATGATGATGATGTCAACTTCTTATCATGCAGTAATGCCAACTGTCCGGAAGTTGGTCAAAGGGCCTATGTGGTTGGAATTCCTTGTTGGGGTAAGTCTGCCTATTCTTTTAATTTTTTTCTTATTCTCTTAATTTCGGTAATCCTGATTTGCCTGATGTTTTATGTACTTGAGCACCTGAGCTTGAAAATTGCTGACTTGCATATTTATGTCTTATATTGTTTGGGTTTCGGAAGGTTGAATTTACTTGTTGTCTTATTTTGTTTGGGACTGAAAGGTTGAATTTACTTGTCGTCTTATTTTGTTTGAGATTTGGAACTTGTCTATTTCGATTCTCAGTTTCTGCAAGTAGAGCGGATTCTTCCAAAAATTATGTTGCTGACTTATAATGATCCAGCTTCTGGACCTTCAATTAGTTAATGATACTGTTTTGAAGTTATGGATATCTCGATACTTTTGGCTATTTCTGGAAAAAAAAACATAGACAGTGGCATAAAACACTTTTCATTTTTATTTTTATATTTAATCTGGAAGGAAATTTAGTAGGTTGAGATCTTCGTCTGCATTTCAGAAGTGTCATTTAAAAAGGTTATGAATGTTGATTGATTTCTCCAATTGAATACCTCTTCTTTCGCTAGCCACTCCCCAGATGGCCTTAGATGACAACAATTTTTTTTACTTTCATCCCTCCGCCGAGGGAATAAATACCTTAGATGCTTAGACCAGCTTGCAAGCTAAATATGTGTAATTGTGCATGCTAACTCCTATTGGATTGATCATCGCAAACATTCAATGTTCTAAGCTCTCTCTATGTTTTCATTTGTTATTTGCTGCCTTTTTTCAGCATATTAAGTCTTTGAACTAGTAAATTGTTTTTTCTTGATGGCAATGGGCTTATGTTGTTTTGAAGCATGATTTCTACCAAGTGATTTCCATGCATGGATATTTGTAGAGTCTAATTTTACTCTTTGTTATGTTGATTCTATTGATCTCCTCAGGCTCCTCCATTGATTATTTTCTCATCAGCTTGTGCTGGGTTAGTAGGTCAGTGCTCCTTCCCTTAGTTGTTGCACCCTTGCATACTACGAGTATTATACTAATGATGAAGCAGTAATAATACATGACTATTGCCAAAAAAATTGCAGTTGGTCTCCCTTGTGACGGTATATTCGTCACAAAGTTGTAACGAGTCAAATATCACCCACGAGTCAAATTGCACCCTTGCATACTACGAGTATTATACTAATGATGAATCAGTAATAATACATGACTATCGCCAAAAAAAATTGCAGTTGGTCTCCCTTGTGACGGTATATTCGTCACAAAGTTGTAACGAGTCAATATCACCCACATGGCTAGATAAGACAAAATCAGAATGCATCGGGAGTAGCAAATGTTGTCTTTATCTGCTCATGTGGGTAATATTTGACCTGACACAAGTCTGTGACGGATATGCTTGTCACATACAAGAATTCATGATTTTTTGATACTAGATACTGTAACTTGTGTTATTTGTTTCTTTAATAAGCTCCATAAGGCTCTGTCAGTTGTACACTTGTACCCATTAACCCCTAGTCGTACTCTCTTCCCATTTACCATGTTACTAGCAAGTGTAGCATTTAGCAACCTATCAAATTTGCCTTTACATTATACTCTCTATAAAAACTTTGATTACCATCCCGTCAATGACTGCCATCACCACCACCAAATCTCTGCCACCGTATTTTCCTCTCTTCACCACTACCATAGCCATCCTCTCTATTACACCTGTCAACTCCACCCTACATTATTTCCCCTACCAACACTTGAACCACCCGAATCATCACCATCCTTTTTTCACCAAAAAAAAAAATCATCACCATCCTTTAGTGCCAGAAAATTCAACCCCTAACCCTGCAAGCATCCACTGTCACTGGCCTCATCATCGCCTCTCTTCTCTAATCCATTGTCACTGTCCCTGCAAGCATCCACTTGTCAGTTGGTATTTGATTACCCCCCACCCCACCCCCCCCCCCCCCCCCCCCCCCCGTCTTCAAAGCATTGTAAACAAGATGCTGCACCAACCACTGGGTTTAGCTAGATTTGGGCTGGCGCGGTGGATGCAATGGTGGTTAGAGGGTGCGGTGGAGCAGTCTAGTTGTCCTGTCTCACGTCTGGTGCTGTTAGAGTGGGTAGGGTAAGAGGAGGTTATAATGGTGGACATTAGTTGATGGCTTTAGCTAACTAGATGCAGAGAAAGATGCTAAACGGAGGCTATCAGGATTTAGGAGCAGTGAATGTTGGTTATGTTGGGTAATGGTGGAATCAGTATTTAATACTGTAAGGATTAACTATATACGGAGTATATCATAATGAATTGCGTTTTAGGCAAATAAAGTCCTGTAAGAGGATACAATGGTAATTTTTGACATAAAAAGTTTCCAAAAGGGGAAATGGGGCTAAATGAAAAAAAAATCTTAAAAAGAGAAAATGGGGCTTATTCAAGATGGAGGAGTACTATTTAGCTTGTATCTCAATTTGTCCACATTTCTATATTATCAGAATATTGGTGCTTAATTATGTACTGTGAATGCCATTACAGTATTACACCAAGGCAGTACCAACATACACAATGGTTGCTTTTAAAGTCCGACTGGGCTTTCTTTGGGAAAAACGACAATTATATTTGGCCTTTTTTTTATGTCGGGCTCTAGCAAGAAGCTACTTTCGAAAGTAGAGAGAATATAGGGACAATTTGAAATATTGTTTGAGTTTTTTCCTTGATAGATCGAATAAGATTTTTGTTTAAAGAATTGAGCTCTTAATAACAATATGGTGTAATGTATGAAATTGGCAATGGAAGGACTTCTTTTGTTGATGGCCAGAGTCTGGTAACACGACCTTAGGAGCTCTTGTTAAGTACAGTTCTAGTCTTCCTAGTGTACACAGAATATAGTTCTAGTCATTCTAGTTTGCATTCGGATTGGATGGCACTCATAACATTCATTTTAAGGTATATAATTCATTTTGAGCCAGGCCATTTTGAGCATAGATGAATTTGCGTCAGGTCATTCAAGTCACGTTTGAATAGTGTTTTTGATGTCTATTATTATGTACATACTCCGTATGTTTTATGATCGATCAGGTGGTGCAGTTCCAGCCTTGGCCCAGCTTGCATCTTCATCCTATCATGCTGCTATATCATCTCCATCATTGTCACCTTCCCAAAACGAGAAGAAACACCAACCTAAGAATTCTTCGAATTTGTAATTGACCTCAAGGCACAAGGCACAAGTTGCTTCCTGGCCTATCTCGAAGACAAAGGGCATTCACATGGATGGGAATGCTCGGTTGCAACAATCTGGTCAACTATGGGTCATTGGATTCGGCGGTAGTTTAGATGGGATGTTTCACTTTTGTTGATGCTGCCCGAGTCTTCTAGTTGAAATACACACTCAACCAACTTGGATTACTAGTACTCCTATTTCCTATTGTCTCATTATAATAATAAATGTATTTTGTTCAACATTAGGTAGATAATGGTGAATTTTAAGAGGACTAGGATGACTATTGTATATTTATATTTATATTTATATTTACATACATACATTAATGCATATATCAATCTTCAGATCATTAGTTATGAATGCCCCCCTTGAAGGCTCCACCCGATGTTCATTATTAATAACAGAACAAAAGAGGCTGGCAAATTTAAACTTAAGCTTTAAGATGGTTTACCTTTTATTAAAATACTCACATATAATATAAAAAATAAATAAATGACTTGAGACGGAAATAGTATTTGGTGAGCTTAGAGGGTTGAAATCTAAAGAATTGAATTGAATTGAACTGAACTTATTAGAACTTAGCTGAATTTATAGAATCTAAGTTGAGTTAAATTGGATTTATTAGAGTTGAGTTGAAATTACAGAAGTCGGCTAAGAGTTGAGTTATGTATATACCGTACGAGTAAGATTTAAACTAAATTGAAATGATTTGAAATTGAGTTAGAAAAATGAGATTGTAGTCAAGTACAAAAGTTAGTGAGGTCGGCCTTTGTCACATTATCCTACTAGTGTAGCGATCTAAATGAAGCACTCAATTTGCAGTGTAATTTCCCCAGTTGATATTATTGAATACTCGTATTTAAATACCTCTAGAACACGGCAACCCCATCACCAATCACCAATCAACAATCAACATCATCCTCCTCCTAGTACGGAATACAATAATAGCGACATGTCAACGTCAACGCTTGTAGAATGTCAGCCCTACCACACCACATGTTTTTGTTTTTATTCTTGTTTTTCATCTTCAATGATAACTACTCCAACTCCATAAATCCAGCATCAACCCATAAATAACATCATCTCCTCCAAAATCCAGATGACATATTTATATATATAGAAATAAATGAATAATCAACCAGGTATTTTTATTAATTAATAGAATATGATATCTGTACCTGTAGCTGTAATATATGCATTTGTTAGTGTTATTTTTTTCCTGCTCCATTTTGGTTCAGAAATCTGCTTTGCTGTAGACACAGACACACTCACATCACTACAATCCTTGAAAGACCCTTCAACATTAGTCTCAAACAACTCCCTTTTCAGCTTCGGATTTTTCGGCCCACCCAATTCCACCCATCGCTACCTCGGAATCTGGTATAATCAACTCTCCTCCTCCTCTTCTACTAAGGAAGTCATATGGGTGGCTAACAGGGATAATCCCCTCACTCACTCCACTGGCGTCCTTCAACTATCTCCCACCGGAAATCTCCATTTATCAAACAACAAAACCCCCCTCTGGTCATCCAATGTCACCCTGCCTGATGCCCGCCTTTCCGTGGCCCGAATTCTCGATTCTGGAGACCTCGTCGTCCAAGCCTTCAAATCATCCAACAACCCAAGCAGGAGTAGTAAACAAAATGGGACGACGCTGTGGCAGAGTTTCCAGCACCCCACTGATTCGGTGTTGCCCAACATGAGGTTTATGCTCACTGAAAAGTCTGACCTTAGGAAAGTCCTCCAATCTTGGGGCAGCCCCTCGGATCCCTCCAACGGCAGATTCACGCTCGGGACCAACTCCCTGGGCTTGTTTCAAATAATCATCTGGGACGGAGATACTATGTACTGGAGAAGCGGTCCTTGGAACGGTAACATTTTCATAGGGACCCGGTACCATAACACCGGCTACGGGAACATCTTTGTCAACACGGGTACCTTCACTCAGGAGGATGCTGGAGGAGTGCTTTCCCTTGTTTTCACTGGGGCCAACGACTCGTTTCTGTCGCATTATGCCTTATCCTACCAGGGAATTATCGCGCAGAGGTGGTGGGATGCTACTAAGAAGAGTTGGACTGTCTCCTGGAATGCACCCGATGATGAGTGTGACATTTACGGCAAATGTGGGGAGTTTGGAAGCTGCGACCCTAAAGGCTCCCCAATCTGCAGCTGCTTGAGAGGGTTTCAACCAAGACGTGAGGAGGAGTGGAGGAGAGGGAATTGGAGCAGCGGGTGCGTGAGGAGGATGCCACGGGAGTGCCAGATGGGTCAAGGGGATGGGGATAAGGAAGGTTTTCTCAGATTAGGGATGATGAAAGTCCCCGACAATGCTGAATGGACTGTGGGGCTTAATAAAGATCAGTGCAGGGATCAGTGCTTAACCAACTGCTCTTGTTTGGCTTACGCCTATGATACCGGCATTGCCTGTATGACCTGGACCCTCAACTTGGTTGACGTAGCTGTGCTTGCCCCCGGTGGAACAGATCTCTTTATCCGACTCGCACACTCTGAGCTAGGTACCCATTACTCCCTAGGGAGTATTTAATTTACTGCAGTAATATTTCACTCCAAGTAAATAGAAATGTATAGGTATGGCATAACAGTTGGGATTCTAATAATTTGCAGGTACTGGTAATAATGTGAAGATAATTGCGATAGGATGTGTGATATTAGGATTAGGAATAATAATATTCGCCACAGTCACATGGTTCTTGTTGAAAAAGAGAGCTCAAAGGAAGAGTAAAGAGCTGCCTTATAATAATAGAAATAAACTAGGTAGGAAAAAGTCGGTACCTGATGAACATGTCTTCGGAGACAAAAGTCAAGTTATGATTGACGATTTGCAAGTGATGAAATTTGAGGATGTTGTCAAAGCAACAGATGACTTCCATGAGGATAACTTACTCGGCAGAGGAGGATTTGGGCAAGTATACAAGGTAAATGAACTAAACCAAATGATTCTTCCTTCAAGAATGTTTAAAACATTTACTCGTAACATTTATGGAGAACTGCAACTTAGAATTATTATTACGAGGTGATGAAGATTTGATGTATTAACAGGGGACATTGGAAGATGGCCAAGAGATAGCAGTGAAAAGACTTTCAAGAGCCTCGGGGCAAGGCATAGAAGAGTTTATGAATGAGGTGTTAGTAATCTCTAAACTTCAGCACCGCAATCTAGTAAAGCTATTAGGATGTTGTGTTGTTACAGACGAAAAGATGCTGGTATATGAGTACATGCTAAATAAAAGCTTGGACGCGTATCTATTTGGTGAGTAGCATAATAACTTACTCTGTCAGTCCTATTTATCAGATGCTGGTATATTTATTTGATTTCCCTCGATCTTTATCAGATTCGAAAAAACGTGAGCTTCTGGATTGGCAGAAACGGTTCAGCATCACAGAAGGAATATGTCGAGGGCTACTTTATCTTCATAGAGACTCTAGGTTAAGGATTATCCACAGAGATCTTAAACCAAGTAACATTTTGCTGGATGAGAACCTTAACCCCAAAATTTCAGACTTTGGTATGGCCAGAATTTTTGGGGGAGGCCAAGATCAAGGTAGCACTCAAAGGGTTGCTGGAACATAGTAAGTATCCTACATTTTTATCCTTATTACTCGTCATCGTCCCACAAACAATGATCGACTGATCACTATCAAACAGATATATGTAACTCCTCTATGTTGTGCAATATATTTAGTGGATACATGTCTCCGGAGTACGCCATGGAAGGACACTTTTCCGAAAAATCAGATGTTTTCAGCTTTGGGGTGTTATTATTGGAGATAATAAGTGGAAAAAGGAACAGCAGCTTTTGGTTTCAAGAGGAATCCTTGAGTCTTATAGGATATGTAAGTTAGTTATTCGAAACTTCATCTCAGAGCTTTAATTTATTGATTGATTGATTGAAAACCCTAATCTTATGATGATTACTACATACAGACTTGGAAACTGTGGAATGAAGGCAATATCATTTCATTTATTGATCCGTTGATTGGCAATCCAGATGTGAATGGGGAAATTATAAGGTGTATACATGTGGGACTGTTGTGCGTGCAAGAACTCGCGAAAGACAGGCCAAACATATCGACAGTTATATCAATGTTGATGAGTGATATCACCGATCTTCCGAAGGCAAAACCACCAGGGTTCATGCAACGCCAAACAGCTAATGATACAGGATCATCCTTCATGACCAGTAACAACACTTCTTCCATGAATGATGTCACTCTTACAAGTGTGGCTGCCAGATAGTGTTTTGCTACACAAATATGCATTCCAATCTTTCATTATTCTGTTACCAAAGTAATTTCAATTGTATAAAGAAAGCGCAAATAATTTCAAGCAAGTCTCTCTGTATTCCCTCGGTCTGTCGTCCAAATTACATTTGTTTGACATTACTGCATCTATTTTGAGTACTGAAAGACGACAGCATTCTGGTCCAAATCATGGTGTCATTTCCGGGTTTTGGATCAGTTTCAAGTCACGTATTATCGGGTCATTTTGGGTTTGGATCATTCGAGTTGGACCGTTTCGGGTTGGGTCGAAAATAGTATTATACCATCAGATATGTACACCCACCTCAAAGTTGTTGAATTTTGTGTATAACAATAAGAGCAATATTGCAGAAGAACACTTCTCTATCGCCCACTTGCACATAAATTGACACACTGTAAAGCAAGTCCTTGTACTGTATAATAAACAACACGTACACTATCTCCCACCTACAGTAGTCATTGAAACATAGTTTGCTGAACAACGTTCATTCCCAATTTGGGGGACTGAATCACTAAAGCAAACTTCACTTCGCGTAAAACCGGGTTCCTTTGGACATGGATGTTTTTGGACATCGTCATCATCATCGAGCATGGAAATCAAAGCCGAAACATTGGGCCTATCTGTCGGGAATTCTTGCACACATAATAACCCTACTTGTATGCAGTTCAAAATCTGTCTTTCATAGGACGGTTTCAATATTGTTGGGTCGATCAACGAGTGTGTATCGTTGCTGTTCCATAATTTCCAAGCCTGTAATAATTTGGCATACAGTCCTGTCTGTCAACTACCGATAGATCAGGGATAAATTAAATGATTAACTGCAACTTACACATGCTAAGAGGTTCAAAGAGTCGTAATCCTGGAAGTTGTTGTTCCTTCTGCCACTGACAATTTCTAGTAGTAGAACTCCAAAGCTAAATACATCTGATTTCTCTGAAAACCGCCCTTCCATTGCATATTCAGGGGACATGTATCCGCTGCACAATTAAAACTCAGCTGTGAGTAGAGTAGAGAGCGGGCGAGGGTTGAAGAAAATATATACTCCATAGTTTGAGATCGAAATGAAGCAGTTACTAGGTTCCGGCAATTCTTTGGGTGTTGGCTTGTTCTTGTTTGGTACCAAATATCCTTGCCATCCCAAAGTCCGATATCTTAGGATTCAGCTCTTCATCTAGCAAAATATTGCTTGGTTTTAAATCTCGATGAATGATCTTTAGTCTAGAGTCTCTGTGAAGATAAAGAAGGCCTCGACATATTCCTTGCATGATCTTAAATCGCTTTGGCCAATCCAGTAGCTTACGATGCACCGAATCTGTGTATAGTACAGTAGGATATATAACCAAATGTTCAATGTTTTTGAGCTAACTATTTCAACACAGGTACTAATTAAAGACGCGAGGGAGTATTTTTTTCTTACCAAACAGAATTGCATCTAGGCTTTTATTTGGCAATAATTCATACACTAATAATTTCTCGTCTCCTTCAACGCAACATCCGAATAGCCTTACAAGGTTTTTATGTTGAAGCTTTGAAATTAGTTCTACTTCGTTCATAAACTCTTGCAACCCTTGTCCTGACGCTCTTGAAAGCCGTTTAACTGCAATCTGTTGTCCCTCATCCCATGTTCCCTAAAAAAGTAAGTCATTGTCCTATTATCATCAAAATACCTTAGCAGCCTTCCACAATAGTCCAACGAGAAGGTGATACAGTACGTATATACCTTGTACACGGGACCAAAACCACCTTCACCGAGCTTATTGACAGCAGAAAAGTCATTTGTTGCACTTGCCAGCTTAGTGAACTCGAACAGTGGCAAATCATGGAACTGTGTCTCTTTAGATATTGTCTTAGATCTCGATCCTGCTAAAGTAAATGCATCAGGTTAGTTTTGCCTACATAGTGATGAAATCTGAATTTCAGCATCGAAGTTAGTGAATGTTACCGTATCTGTGACCCATTCTCCACAAGAAGTACAATAAGGCAGCCGATACCACTACACTACTAATCACTCCTACTGCAATTCTTACTTTCCTTTTGCTAGTTTCACCTGTATTATTGTACAGAGGATATTTTAATTCAGAAGCGTATGTATGTCGAAAATACAAAAGAGGTTTAAAGTAATAATAATGCTCACCTGTAGGTAGGTCTAAATAAGCCAAACGAACGTAAAGATCAGAGCCACCGGAAGAGTATTGTTGCATGTCAATCAGGCTGACATTCAATAACATACAGCCAATGCCAGGATAGTACGAATAAGCTAGACACGAGCAGTTCTCCAACTCCAAGCACTTGCTCTCACAATTATCTGGACTTGCTAAAATCCGTTGAGCATAGTCGGGTACTTTGAGGTTCTTAAGCTGCAAAAACTTGTCTGATTTATCTCCTCGAGCCACTTCACATTGCAAAGGCGTCTTCCGAACACACCCATCAGTCCAAATCCCTTTCGACCATTCATTAACCTGTTTCGGCACAAAACCCTGTAAGCATTCACAAATGGGTGATTTCGTTGGATTGCAAAGCGTGAACGAGCCGCACTTGCCATAGATGTCACATTCCGATTCCCACGACTGCCACACAATCTCCCAGTTACTGCTACTGTCATTCCAAAGCTTTTGGACCATTTTACCATCATATGTCAAAACAAACCTTTTAAATATGGATGCATAATAATGATCTGGCAGTTCATATGACATCTCCAGTGTGCCGTCCTGGTTATCTACGACAGTAAATCCAGTAGACACATCGGAATGAGGAAAAGGCGTTCCAAGAAATATGTAGCCATTCCAAGGGCCAGTACGATAATAAAGCTGATCACCCTTGACAATGGAAAGTTCAGGTAGACTGCGAGCAAGGCGGACTATTCTAAAGTCACCTCTTGATGGATCATTGACACTCTTCCATGATTGAATATAATCATTATTGGGCATACTTTGATTGAAGACGAGCTTCATTTGAGGAAAAAAAGAGTCGGTGGGATGCTCAAAACTCTGCCAGCAGACGGAGGCATTATTACCGGCATCTGCAGGAAGCAAAACAAGGTTGCCACTATCTAGAAGTCGAGCAACCGAGCTGTTTACGTTTGAGTTTGAGGACGACCAATGGATGTTGTTTTGTGCATCCAAGACTTGGAGATTCCCATCTTTGGAAATTTTGAGCATTCCGGAGTCGTCTTCAAGTGGACTGTCTCTGTTGGCTACCCATACAACCTCGGGTTCTCCTCCTCCTCCGTCAAAGGCCGGCTTGTTATTGTACCATATGCCGAGATACTTATGCGTGGAATTAGTTGGACGAAAGAAGCCGAGCTTGAAATCGGCATTGCTCGAGACTAATGCTTCTGGGTCTTTCAGGAATTTAGTCACAGTAATGGCATCAGAAGTAGTAGTAGTAATTGAACAAAACACAGGCCTGAACCTGATGTCTATACAAGAAGAAATTACTAGCAGAATTATTATTGTGTTTGTGTAAATACCAAACTTTCGATACATTGGAATTTATTTATTTGTGGCTTATTATGTTGGTTCAGTAGAATTAACTCATGAAGGAACATAGTAACATAAATACATTATTATTATCTGTCTCAAGTCAACATTATATGCGTGTGTAGTGTGTACTAAACAATTATACTAGACGTACTTGATTTTGAAGGCCAGGCTGCCTACTAGACATTAAATTAAAGTATGCAATTGGGTTTTCTTTAAGCATTAGGTAGGATTATTGTTAGTTAGTTATAATAAGCTATATAAATATGATTATGTATGTTACATCATACTGTACTTGAATGTATATTTATGTAATAGCCTAACAACGTTATGTATGTTATTCCTGTCTCTTCTAATTAACACATGGGAAAAGTGAACTTACAAATTAATCCTTGTTTATAGATTCAACTGATATACAATGGAAAAGACAAGCAGTAGAGTTGATATCATCCACCACAACTTTGTTTCTGTTCAAGAGAGATGATGCCAAGGATATGATGTGAAATACAACTGCTTACGCAAGACATCTCGGACGTCACAAATCGTAGTGTAAATACATGATTTTCGGAGATTTAAGACCCCAAAACAAAACATGCCGGAAATTAACTGATTTATTTCTGAGGTCAAATAATACATCCCCATGATTTATAAGATCAACGTTGGAGTAAATACGAGTATCGAAAAGCGATAAACACACGTCGGTTAAAAGTCAGAAACTCGTGTAAAATAGATGTTTAAATGTTATTTATGACTGAAATCCTGAATAGTCCGCGGAGAGGTGGTATGAAAACCGAAAGAAAACGCCGAGAGGACCTCTCGAACGGCTCAAATCGTAGTGCAATAATAAACGATTTTCAAAGATACAAGGACTCAAAACAAAAGTTGCCGGAAATCGGCTGGTCTAATCCTTGCGTCAAATAACGTTTCTATTTCTGTAGACTTTTAATCTTTTTGTTTCCTTAATTCTTCTTTCATTCATTCATTCTGTCATTTCTTTCATGTGCATCCTGGAAACCTTCCCTAGAGGTCACTCATCATTAGACTACTCCCAACCAAGCACAGTTAACTGCAGAAGAAATGAGTAATACTTTTAATCCCTATAAGCACTAGTCATAAGCTCATAAATAGAACATTTCAATCAATGTGAGGTGTTTCGTATGCAGTAATTGAATAATCGACTTTTACGAGTTAAATCGTTCTTACAACATTATAACAACGAGTAATTAATTATAGGCCTTAATTGATTGCTTGTATCTCGTAATCCTGACCTAGTAGCGAAAGCCCGGGAAAGGATAAAACCCGTTGTAATCGATAGAATTCCCTAATATGTAGCGAGAGCCTGTTAGATGATTTCTAGGGCGACTAGTATGATCCGAGAGGACTGTGTCTATAACCTTTAGTTCGTATTAATCGATTGTTTGAATATTGCATTTGTGCTCGTTATGATTTATAATGATCACGTAGCTCGGGTGTCATTCTTTCATTGATCTTCTTGCTTTTAGTATTCCTTTTCATAGTGGTCTACTGTTATTAACATTTATCGTTTCTTTTACTATTTACTGTCAACTTTAGTTTGTTAGCTTAAAAAAAAACAATCGCATCTCGTAACTTAGACTTTTTAATCGACCAACTTATAAATTCAATCTTTCTCCTTGTGGAATCGATTCTACCTATTACTAGCTACCCGTTAGTTTTCATTTAGGTTATTTTGATTACGGTGACACGGCTTAGCCGTATCAGAGACCCTGGAACAAATCTTGCTGAAAATCGACCAGTCTATTCCTTTGCTAAAATAACGTGACATGCTAGATTTGTAGGACCAACAGAGGACGACCGAGATTATCAGAAAGCTTAACTCGCATCAGTTAAAAGCCATAACCTTGTGCAAAATGGACGTTTACTTGTTATTTGAGGGTGAAATTGAACTGGAGCTATCAAAAAGAGTCAGCGGAGACGTGACACGATAACTGAAAAAATTAGACGTGGTCGGGTAAGACCTTTCGGATGACTCGTAATATTATAATACACGATCTTCTGAGATCTGAGACTCCGAAACAAAACTTGCCGAAAATTGATCGGTCTATTCCTTTGCTCAAATAACGTGTTGATATGTGCTAAATTTAGACCGTTTTTTCTCCCATTTAGACTCATTTTTTTCTCGTTTTGCGAGATTAGAGTGTGATTAACGCCTTATTTTGAGTCTTTCTCGCATTAGCGTCCCTCTTATGCGTTTTACGTGTTTTTGGTAGTTTTTCTATCAATTTTGATAGGATTTGGCACCGAAAGCATGATTGAGCTTCCACGAGCACAATAGAGGGGAATACTGTCCGAAAAGCAAAGCACAAAACTTAAAGTTCAAAGTCATCCAATCAAACAACGAAGAATGAGACGAGAAAAGAGGTCAAAGAACCATCGGGTGAAGTTTCACCCGATGAGAAACCACCGGGCGAAGTTTCGCCCGACGGTAATTTCACCTCCTCCAAGATCTTCAGAAAAGCTTCTCCCCCGAGCGAAATGATCGGGCGAAACTTTCACCCGTCAGGTGAAGTTTCGCCCAACAGTAAAGATGTCCAAATAATGCAAAACTGTTAGGAAATCCACCGGGTGAAGTTTCACCCGATGGTATTGGTCCGTGTATGGCAGATTTCGTAGGGTGAAGTTTCACCATTTGAAGACTCAAAGGGTGGAAGTCTCACTAATGGAGCAAGAAGTTGGATTTGGGCTTAGGTTTAAGAATCCATTAAGGCTTTACTATATATATATATACCCTAGTTAGTTGCACATTATCATTCATTAGATCATCCATTAGACAATTCATTACCATCCTTTTAGTAGATCATTCTAGTAGTAATTTTCTAGTAGTAATTTTATTACACAATTTCATTAGATCATCCTCTAGCTTAGTTAGTAAACTAGAGTTCTTCATAGTTTACATCAATATCCTTTCTCTAGATCTTTATTCAAGCTTTGTAGAATAATTCTAGTTGTTTTTATTGAAGATTCTTGGAGATTATTAAAGGATTAGTGACAAATTCTTTGTCCTCTTCATCAAGCTTCATCTTATTTCATTTATGCAATCTTCTTCTTTATTTTTGATCTTCTTCAATAGTTGGTATATTTCTCTTCCTCTCCCCAATCTCTAGTTTAGATTTAATTTCGTTCTTTCATTATTGCACCGTTTTTGCCTTTATCGTTCTTAGATCGTTTCATGTTTATTTCATTGTTCGTAATTTCCTCCATTGTCTTATTATTTTGTTGATTTTGTTAGTGTTGCTCTTAGATCGTTTTTATTGCTTTGTTGTTATTTTCATTGATCTTACTTTTATTGCTCTTAGATCGATTTCTAGTCTAATTAGTAGATCGTGATTTTCTTCATCGTTTTGTTGTTAATTTCTCTAGATTCAATTATTATGCTTGTTTTTGTTGTTTTCCCCTTTCTTATTGTTTTATTAGTTTCCATTATGAATAGTGATTATATTCCTTGATGGGGGGTTTAGGGAGGAGGATCTTGGAATATTTGAATCGAGGAGTTTTTGGTTGGTTGCTTGCTTATTGGTTTATCTTACTTGAGGTTGTTGTGTCATTGTTGTTTTAGTCCGGCCAACTAGACCGACCTTGACTTATTTCTAACAATATG
The DNA here is from genome assembly GCA_958450325.1 of Agrostemma githago. NCBI lineage: Eukaryota > Viridiplantae > Streptophyta > Magnoliopsida > Caryophyllales > Caryophyllaceae > Agrostemma > Agrostemma githago. The sequence goes on along the minus strand of OY288247.1, from coordinate 69,310,555 downwards.
GGTAAACTCGGGGTAGAAATTACCTTAACTTGAGACTTACCCTTCTTTGCCGCGAAAGCGGGTTTTTAGGTGAGTTGGGTGAAGAAACCGAAAGGTGGCATTCTCCCTCTACCGATGTTGTGACCGACTCGATTCCGATTTTCTTTGACCCCAATTTCCGAGTCCTGACTTCCCCCTAATACCTTTTCCATATTTGATAATCTCTTGTTATTTATTGCGTTTTATTATAGACTCGACCCTTAAAACCCCACTAGATCCCAAACACGTCGCTTTTACTCAATCCTGTACCGTTCCCTGTGGACCGACCTCGACTTACCACGAATACACTAGTTGTTTTTGTGTTTTTGCAAGTCTTACAAATATTTTTTGATCCCTCATCCTTCGCTAAACAACCGATCCGATTGGGAGGCGATCAAAATGGCGCCGTTGTCGGGGAACGGCGATTTAATTGAGTTTTAGTTATTGTGTTTGATTATTTGCTTTAATTTTATTTTTCTCTCTTTTCCCTAGTACTGATAGGTTCTAGGAGACTTACCGTTTGATTGAGTTTATGCCCAGGAATACATCATCGCCATTGTGGTTCGATCCGAAGCCGGAGAGGACATTTAGAGCTTTGCGATTTCGGGGTAATAACTCAACCACTATTATTTCACATCCTTCACTATCATCACCCACTCAAAATTCCTTCTTACCACTTACATCACATACACCTTCTACACCCTCTACACCAAATAATCTCATCCCCAATAATCCTTCCACATCATCTACTTCACAAAATTCACCACCAACCCCACCCTCACCAAGAACTCCACCACAAAATCAAAATCCAACCCCTCCAAATTCTCCAAATCCAAATCTATCACATTGTATAACACCCTTTCATCGAGAACTAAGGAAAATCTCAACTCGGCCGCCGGAGGAGATTTCTCTTTCCTTACCAATGAGGCATCTAAAAGTCTTATTGAAAAGATGACAATGAGTGATTCTAGAGTGGGTCAATCAAGGGATTCTAGGAAGAGTTGAAGTGAACTCATCTAAGAGTTCTAATGAATTGAAACTTGAAGCAAAAGTTGAGGAATTAACAAAGAGAATGGATGCCATGAATTCAAAGGCAACTCCGGAGTATCACGTATCCTAGAGGTATGTACCAAATTCAAGGGAATGTTCCAACAAGGCAACCGTCACCTCCTAAGCAACAAATAACATGGAAAGTTCAATGTGATCATTGTGGCAATTATGACCATGAGTCTAGCTCTTGTATTCCTAATGAAGAAACTTATTTTGAAGAGCCAAATGAAGTCCAAGCTGTACAAGTGTATGGGCAAAGACCTCAATTTGATCATTTTTCTAATACTTACAATGCCGACACAAGGTTTCATCCCAATTTTTCTTATAGGAACCAAAATGTTCAAAATTCAATGCCACGTGTCCAAGGGATTCAACCGAGGCCCTTTAACAAAAGTCAACAAAGGCCCTTTAATTAAGGTCCTCCAAAGATGCCCCCATATTTGTCTCCTCACCAAAGGAGCAACTTCAATCAACAAGGTAGTAACTTTCATGTTCCCAACAATTACAACAATTACCATAATCAACAAAATCAACATGGTAATTATTTCAATCATGGATACAATCAAGGGTTCCAAGGTAATTTTCAAGGTAATAAAGGTTACAATCAACAACCATTTAATCAACCCTCTCAATCTTATGGCCAATCAAGCAATTTTCAATATGGTCAAGGAGGAGTTCCATGGGATAATACAAGTGATTTGGAAAGAGCCATTGAGCACTTATGGAGTGAGAATCTAGATACCAAAGCAAGGCTAAAGGTTTGGAATCACAAGAAGTAACAAAAGCCTTAGCCGCCCCAATTCATCAACCCCATGGTTTCCCCGGGCAATCCCAAAACCCAAAAGACCCTCCACACCAAGCAAATGCCGTCATATTGAGAGGTGGCAAAGAACTTGAGGACCCGTATAAGAACCTGAACTTGAACACCAAAAGCACCGCAACCAAAGTGAATCAACAAAATGAACCACAAGCAACATCTCCCACTTTCCCCAAACAAAACCTGAGAATACAAGTGGAGTTTGATATCCTCCAAAATGCGGAGATTGAACAAAGAGAACTTAAAAGAAAGAAAAAGGATCAAATGGAAGCGGAAGAAGCAAAAAGAAAAGAGGCGGAGCGTTTAGCCAAGGAAGAAGAAGAATCCAATGTTCCACCGCCTCCTGCTTTTGTCCCGCCATTGCCTTTTCCCTTGCGAGCTAAGCCACATAAGCAGAATGCTCAATTTAGCCGTTTTGTGGATATGTTGAAGAAAGTGGGGGTAGCTTTACCCTTCACCGAGGTAATTTCTCAAATGCCCCTTTATTCTAAGTTTTTGAAAGAAGTCTTGACTAAAAAGAGAACAATAGAGGATAAAGAATGTCTCCCTCTTACGGCACAATGTAGTGTCATTCTTATGAATCAAATGCCAAACAAACTAGAGGATCCCAGTAGCTTTTCCATCCCTTGTCGGGTTGGAAATGTTGTTGTTAATCAAGCTTTGTGTGACCTAGGGGCTAGTGTTAGTTTGTTACCCTATTCAATTGCTAAAAGACTTAGTGTGTGGGAGATGAGACCCACTAATATGTCAATTCAACTTGCGGATAGGTCCGTCAAGTACCCACTTGGGATACTTGAGGATGTACCCGTGCAAGTGGGTAAGTTTTTCATCCCCTCCGACTTTGTTGTCATGGATATGCTCGAAGACACTATTACCCCCATTATCTTAGGTCGACCTTTCATGACTTCCGGTGGTACTATAGTTGATGTAAAGAATGGAAAGTTGTCATTTAATATAGGGAACGAGTCGGTAGAGTTTTCTCTTTCTCAAGCTCTTAAACAACCAATGATTGAACAAATGTACTCCATTGAAGTTATTGATAGTTTGGTTGAGTATAGCTTGATAGATGATGATAAGCAAGAAGAGGAACCACTTGATTCCCCACCTTTTGAAGAAGAAAGTTTACTTGAAGAAAAGGTAGAATCACTACCGGTGGGTAAGAGTATGATATCCTCCCCTCCTAATCTTGAACTTAAGTCACTCCACTCTTCCCTCAAATATGCCTTCCTTAAAGGAACTAATTATCCCGTTATCGTCAATGCCACACTTGATGGACCTCAATTGGAAAAACTTTTGATTGTTTTGAGAAAACACAAAAACGTCACCGGGTATAGCATTGCCGACCTCCAAGGCATAAGCCAAAATGTTTGTATGCATAGGATCATCCTTGATGATGACCATCGTCCTTCGGTTGAGGGTCAACGTAGGTTGAACCCCACTATGAAAGGTTGTCATGAAGGAAGTCCTCAAGTTGTATGAGGCTAACATTATATACCCAATAATCGGAAGTAAATGGGTTAGCTCCGTACACGTTGTGCCGAAAAAGGAGGAATGTCGGTTGTGAAAGGAGAAAAGGGAGAGTTAATTTCTACTAGGACTATCACCGGTTGACGCATGTGTATATATTTCCGAAACACTCGTAAATGGAAGGTTCATCTAAACACTCGAGTTCTAACTAGAAAGTCTCATGCGATCTTTTTCCTCTAGCAGAACGGTCCCCACGACCTTTCCTAAGGGAATTTCACCCGCCTTTCGATCCTTTAGTTGAGTCATCCCAATTCGCGAACCCTTTAACTTAAGGGTTTACCCTAATCACAGGGTCATAATTATTCGAGTCATGTGAGGGTCTCTAGCATCGAAACTCTGCCGATCTTACATCGCAAGTTTCTTTCCTTACCCCGTCTGCCTTTCCTCGAGGCCGAGTCAACCTTTTACAAGGCATAGCCTTACAACAAAAGGTTCTTGATCCTTACGTCTAAGGGTCACTCGTCCGACACTTGAGTCTTAACAACCTTTGATCCCACTTGGGGGCTACCCTTCGGCAGAGCGATCAACCACAGTTGCTCTAAGGGTCATGTCTTACACGTGTTGTCTCACGTATCCTACTTTTGAGTCACTTAGATGTCACACCATCTGAGTCCTACCAGAGTCTTTAGTCTCACTCGGGGGCTGTCCTCCACCCGAGCAGGGGTACCCTACATTCATCCTGCATCGGCGTCCTTATGATGCCTTCTTCGAGTCGAACCCATGCTACGAACACTCGAGTCACTTAGGGTTAGGTCACCACGGTGGGTCCGAGCACGTGACGCGATCAAACACGGTCGCCCCATTTTCGGACTCACTGTTCTGCAGCTCGAGTCTAATTCGCGGTGATTACTTTGTCTAGGTCAAAGTTCGGCTATCCCGATCCAAGAATTTTAGTCATTCCCGTCACCCCCGGGCCGTACCTAGTTTGACTCTCTCTCTTGCATTTGCGCAAAACCGAGCTTAGGCGAGTTCTAACACCTGTCGTTTCTTCCGATCAGGGACCCTATGAATGAGGTGTTACCAAACCACAACAAATCTCACGCCGTCGAGAAAGGAGATATCCAGGGGAGTATACTTATGCTATCTTGCTCCATTAACAATATCTTCTCGAAAATCAATACCGCCCTAGATAACCTAAATTCCAGGGTAACCATCATCGAAGAGGATCTTGTAAGAACCCGATCCCGTCTAACACAACTAGAGCGGGTAAGGCAACCAATCACCCAACCGAACCACTTGAAGGGTGAACACTCTTACGAAACTGTCCGATACCCTCAAGATGGCAACACCGAGAGAGGTAACCCTCAAGTCACCTCTACAAAAATCAAGAACCAGTCAAAAGTAAGGACATTTACCCACTTGGATATGTCCTACACCGTCGCTTTCTAGAAGTTGGTTTCGAAGGGCCTAATACTACCTATAGGCCCAACAGCCGACACACCTTCAGAAAAACGCTCCAAAACATGGAATGCCGAGCATTACTGCCAATTCCATATGGGAAGAGGGCACGATACAGAACTGATGGGAGGGATTTGTCGTGGATCCCGCCACCAAATAAAAACCGGCTAAACCTAACTGGGTAGCTAGGGTAAGTCGGGTCGAATCCACAGGGACGGGAGGTCGGACTAAGGTATGCTACGGTCTAGGACTAGGTTCGAGACGAGCTAATCTAAGGAGGGGGAGGCTAGGACTAAGCTAGGTCTAAAGCAAGAAACAAACAAAGAAAACGGGCTAGGATTAGGTCGGGGTTAAAGGGGTAACGAAATGGTCAAGGGAGAGCTAGAGTGAAGGAGGTAGTAGGGTAATCTAGGTCGGTCCGGGCGGTCGCAACTTAAACCGACCTAGAGGTTCCTCATGGAACCCATTTTGGCGACACACATGACAAACGGGGTTCTAGCGTGTTATGGCCTAGATCGCATCCGGGCGGTCGCAACTTAGACTAACCTAGGGGTCGCCCTCACCGGGATCTCGCAACTTAATGAGGGAACCGAACCCGTAACAACTAACATCCACAAGGGAAAGGCAAGAAAAACAAGCAATCTAACTTACTTAGTCATTCAAGCAATTCATCAAACATGTGATGTGCATCAACCAAGAGGAAACCCAAATCTTCCACCCACATCTCCAACAAACCCTTAATCATCCAATTAACACCCTAATCACCCTACTAACCCTATCAAGAACACTACTCTAACATAATCAAACTAATACTAACAAGAACAAGAGAAATCAACACAAGAATCCAAACATCCATAATGAAACTATTGAAAAAGATGAACTAAGAACACTACAACAATCAAAGATGCAAACTTGGATGAATTAAACAAGATAAAGAGTAAAAAGGAAGAGGATTATACCATACTAGTGAAGGAGAAAGATTGAAACTTGCATTAATGAAGAAAACCCAAAACAAACCACCAAGGTTGTCAAGCTTGGTGAAGATCTTGAAGAATTCCCTTAATACAAGTACTAAACTAAGATTAACCACTAATTATCGACTAATCTACACTAATCTACACTAATCTAACCTAAAGTAGTCTAGGGTTTGAAGAACATAAGCTCAAATTTCTGTCTTAATACAAGAGGGGGGGTATTTATAGGGTTACAAATGGAAGGAAGAAAAGACTAAAGTCACGCGGGCAGCAGAGGTACAATCCCGATCGGGAATGGGCAATCCCGATCGGGAAACCTCACTTTCCCGATCGGGAAATCTGGGACCCGGTCGGGAACTCTCTCCAGTGGCCGTCTCCTTTGTGCCCTTCATCCCGATCGGGTTTTAGGCATTCCCGATCGGGATGGGTCTTGTAGGCCTCCAATATGAACTTTTTGGTCCCTCCTTGCTTCTCATGGGCTTCCCATCGATTCTCGGGACTCGGGATCGGGTCTCGGAGGCTCGGGATTGGGTCCCAAGGTCTCGGGGTCGATTCCAAGGCATCGAATCATCGTTCCTTTACTCCGTTGGCTCCAAAATGTGTATGTATAGAGTCGGAATCGCTCCAACTCTTCCAAATCGGTCTCGGGAACCTGAAACGAACTAAAGGAAGCATAAGAAGTCCCTCAACCGCTCTCAAGGAGCGATTCTACAAGGAAAATGGGATCAAAACCCTACAAAATAGGCACTACAAACCATACTTATCAACTCCCCCACACTTAACCCTTACTCGCCCTCGAGTAAGCACACACTAACTACTATACTAGCCGAATGGGTATTAGCGCACCCTACGCCCTTTCAACTCACGCGAGTGCACTTAGAGGAAAAATGCACTCCGCAAGGCAAGTCCGGTCTTGCGACAAAACTGTGGATGCAACCGGACACTAAAACACATAAACAAACAAACATACAAACAAACACACAAAAAGGTTGCACCCAAAAGAAAAGAACTACCGCTTCCCTCAAACAAGCGGTGAAAGAAGCACCGGTTTAGGACTCAAGGCAAGTGACAACGTTCCCAAGCTAGCAATACAAACCAAGATGGACTAAACCCTAATAGTATGACGACAAAGCAACAAAAACGTTGGTAACTTACCTCGGTTCCTCCTAACCTTCTAAGAACGTACTACGGGACGATCGGCGGGATGGAAAAAGGATGAACCACGGTGTTAGTCGACACTGTAGGTAAGTGAGACCCCGCCCCCTTTAGCAAAGAGCTAAGAGGGTCGTCCCATATCCGAAACCGCCTAACTAGTCCAAGTAAAAAGGTGGAAAACATGCAAAATGAGGGAAGACCGACTAATGCCGCTATCATCCTTCCTCGGGACTCGGTCCTTTGGTAGGCTCTTCACGGCAAAAGTCGGAAAAAGGCTTATTTTGAGAGGTAGGGGTTATTTTTGTGTGACGGTTTTCTTTTGGCATTTTCTCTTTTCTTTTGCATTTTTGCCTTGTTTTGCCATGCCATTCTTTTTCATCTTTTCTATTTTCTTTTCGCCTTTTGTGCCTTTTCTTTTTCTTCTTTCTTTTCTTTCTTTCATTTTTTTCTTTCTTTTCTTTTCTTTGCCCCTTTTGGTAAGATTTGGCTTTTTGGCATTTCATTGTATGACAAGAAAGAGAGGAATCAACAAATTGCAAATTTATTTGTGGTTATGTGTAGGAGGTAGGGGAATGGGTAAGTCGGGGAGCGTCCTTCCCTTCAAACCCACAAAAAGTGGAAAACTTGGACTAATCAAACAATCCTAAACATGGTCACCTAAGGGACGGGACTCGGTAACCAAGGCCTTTTCACACCGTGGGTGGTCAAAATGGTCAAAATGCAAATCCCGTAGTAAATCCCTAGTAAGCTAGATGGACTCAAGGTAAAGGACCAACGAATCCATTGATTTAGAGTCATTCTACTAGACTAAAGTCCAAGACTCGATTTATACAACTAGGAAGGGAAAGTAGACACTCGCACACTAGCCTCTAAACCGGGTTTTCGAAAACGGTTTACACACAAGACCTACAACAAAACACAAAACAAAGACTCAACGGAAACGAAAGAAAAAGAAACAAAAGCAAAACAAAACAAAGCAAAACAAAGAGAAACAACACATAAATAAAACAAACACCACCCCGATCTTCAAACAAGTCTCCAAATCCACCACAATCTTTACAAAGCTCCTCCCGAGCACACATCATCACAAAACTCCTCCAAACTCACAAGAAGCAAAGAGGGAATAAGAGATGAAGAGATGTTACCGGAAGTCTTGAAAGCTCACCAAAGGTAATGGCGATTAGGCAACCTATAAGGAAAAGATGGGGGCAAAACACGCACAACAAAACAAATATACGACACAAAGACACAAAAGGGAAACACGCAAAAGGAAAATCTTTTTGATTTTTGTGAAAAATTTTCAAATTTTTATGGATTTTAAAGATTTTTTCGAAAAACTACAAAAATAAAGCTAACTATGCTAGAATATCGCTCCCCCACACTTAAGTCGAGCCATGTCCTCATGCTCGACCGTAGTGCATAGAGCACAAAAGAAAAGAAACTACGAAAATAAAGCTAAAAAAAACAAAAAGTGGGGAAAAGGGTAGAAGGCGTCCGGCCGGGGTGTAATCAAGTCACCATGGGCCGAGACAAGAGAAAGATATGGAAGGGGGAAGAAAATAAAAAGAAGGAAATAAAAGGAAATGGGAGGGGAGGGCTAGGTGTAATCAAGTCACCTAGCCCGGATTCCGCCTAAATCCGACTAAATCCGACAAAAAGGGGTGAAAAACTTGTAAAATTTGGATTTTGAAAATGACTCTCGATGTAGTCACATCATCGAGAGTCGGGAGCAACCACTACCAAGGCCTCGAAGGCCGCTAAGGTACCACGACTCAAGGGGAAGGGAATAAACACGAAAGAAAACAAGCCATAAAAGACGGGAAAGAAAGGATAGTTGCCGTACCAATAGGTTAGCAACTCACTCGCTCCATCGTCTCATAGCTCAATATAGGGACAAAACTTGTCTTCGTCATTGCTATTCCTCTTCATTCTCGATCAAACCGCATGGTGAGGTAGTAATGGTGTGAGGGGGTGGAAATTCGATGTGAAACTCGGTGTAAAGGGAAGAGAAATGAGGTTAGGGTATGTAAATGAAGTGTAATGGTCATATGACATGAGCAAGGATGGGTAGGGAGGTTGGGTGGGGGTATACAATGGTTGGGTGGGCCCAAATGTCGAAGAAGAGGCCAAAAGAGGAGAGAGGGGACCATCCCGGTCGGGATGGGTGGTCCCGGTCGGGATGACACACTCGTCCCGGTCGGGAAGCCACCTTCCCGGTCGGGACGGCACTCCAGCAAGCTCCAATTTTTTCACTTCCATCCCGATCGGGACGGCTTCTTCCCGGTCGGGATGGCATATCCTTCCCGGTCGGGAAGCTCCCTTCCCGCCCGGAATGGGTCTTCTTGACCTCCAAAACCCCAAAAGCTTCACCGAAGCTTCAAAAACCGACTTCCACAATCACGAACTAAGCTCTATCATTAACCATTCCTCTCTAGGAATCCTCTTCACTTCACACCTATGACAATAAGCTCAAATGCAACATCAAAATCTCTCCCTCACAACGCTCATCAACAATCCAAACAACAAGAACTTCACAAAACTAACCATCCTAGAAACCAAGGTACCAAACAAATATATAAACACACACAAAAGCAAAAAGAACAAGAAAAAGAGATATATACAATAAGGTACTCTCACCAACTACACCTCCATAGCCATCAAGAGCTCGAAGGAGTAAGTCAAATGCCCTTGCAACATCTTCATTTAAGCTCTCATGGCCGAGCCTAGCCACTGCTAAGAGCTTCCAAGTCGGAGGGAAAAAGCGATCATCTTCATTATGCTCGGGGTTATTGTGATCTTCCGGGTCTTCGGAACCAACATAGCTACGACTCTTATGACCCTCCGGTAGGTATAGTGATCTAGAGTCGTGCTCGGTGTCATGATGTGGGAGATCACACCCTAGGGGTGTCGCTTCTTCTACGGGGTCGAGAGTGGGACTCTTTTCCACCGCCCGACAAGGATCCTCTTCACCAACCGTCTCACAAGAGAAGGGACTAGGCATCGATTGCGGTAGAGGAGGAGAAGGCATCAAGTTTTCTTCATTGGAGGCTTTAGGATCCTCCAATTTTCCATACAAGGCAAGTTCCAAGGCATCTACTTCTTTTTCCCAAGTATTGCGCTCCTTTTCACTCACCTTGTCTATATGGCCTAGAGGAGGTATGTCTTCACTTGGCTTTGGATTGTCTAGTGGTTCATCACGAAGAAAATCGAACAAATCCAATTTGATAGCCAATACATCGGCTCCCCAAGAGTTATCTTGAGAATCATGTTCACTCCCCTCCTCATTGTTGGCCCTTGAAGCTTCAACTTCCTCTATTCTCTCCCTATCTTCACCGCCCAAGCAACACTCAACAATGGTCTCTTGATCGACCCTCTCTTCTTCATTTGTAGCTTCAAGGTTGGGTTGACTTTCTTGTGGAGGCACCCGAACTTCTTGCCCAAATGAACCTTCCTCAACATGTAGTGGAGCTCGAGTGGCCAACATCGTGATATGAGCCATGAGTGCATTGATGCGAGCATCTTGCACCTCTATTTGGGCCTTGAGCTCCCTTTCAACCCCTTGTATGTGAGTCAATATCAATTGTTGACTCTTTTGCATTAAAATCGCCATCTCATGTTGACCCTTTTGCAATAACATCATCATCTCTTGTTGGCTCTCTTGTGTTTGGACCAACATTTGACAAGTGTCAAAGTTAGGGGTATTTGGTTGTGGGTTATGTGAGGGTGTTTGGTAGTTGTTAGGATGTGGGAACGATCCTTGACAACTTTCTTGGTAACCATAAGAAGAGGGTTCATAAGATTGTTGATGAGGTTGATATGGTTGGTAAAGTTGTGGGTTATGGTAATTCGCCCCATAGTTGTCCCGTGATGATTGATGGTAGCTTGGACGCGCCATGTCCATAACGTTGCTTTGGTACCTAGGATGAGCTAGAAGCACTTGAGCAAACGTTAGTAGCCTAGTGCTTTTGAGGCACTAGGAAGGGAGAGTAACACACAAGAAGAAAAACGGAGATACACAAGGATAAGAGAACACAAAAATCAAGAACAAAGTCCACAACTAAGCAAACAAAAGTCTAAACTACGCCGTCCCCGGCAACGGCGCCAATTTGATGGGAGGGATTTGTCGTGGATCCCGCCACCAAATAAAAACCGGCTAAACCTAACTGGGTAGCTAGGGTAAGTCGGGTCGAATCCACAGGGACGGGAGGTCGGACTAAGGTATGCTACGGTCTAGGACTAGGTTCGAGACGAGCTAATCTAAGGAGGGGGAGGCTAGGACTAAGCTAGGTCTAAAGCAAGAAACAAACAAAGAAAACGGGCTAGGATTAGGTCGGGGTTAAAGGGGTAACGAAATGGTCAAGGGAGAGCTAGAGTGAAGGAGGTAGTAGGGTAATCTAGGTCGGTCCGGGCGGTCGCAACTTAAACCGACCTAGAGGTTCCTCATGGAACCCATTTTGGCGACACACATGACAAACGGGGTTCTAGCGTGTTATGGCCTAGATCGCATCCGGGCGGTCGCAACTTAGACTAACCTAGGGGTCGCCCTCACCGGGCTCTCGCAACTTAATGAGGGAACCGAACCCGTAACAACTAACACCCACAAGGGAAAGGCAAGAAAAACAAGCAATCTAACTTACTTAGTCATTCAAGCAATTCATCAAACATGTGATGTGCATCAACCAAGAGGAAACCCAAATCTTCCACCCACATCTCCAACAAACCCTTAATCATCCAATTAACACCCTAATCACCCTACTAACCCTAGCAAGAACACTACTCTAACATAATCAAACTAATACTAACAAGAACAAGAGAAATCAACACAAGAATCCAAACATCCATAATGAAACTATTGAAAAAGATGAACTAAGAACACTACAACAATCAAAGATGCAAACTTGGATGAATTAAACAAGATAAAGAGTAAAAAGGAAGAGGATTATACCATACTAGTGAAGGAGAAAGATTGAAACTTGCATTAATGAAGAAAACCCAAAACAAACCACCAAGGTTGTCAAGCTTGGTGAAGATCTTGAAGAATTCCCTTAATACAAGTACTAAACTAAGATTAACCACTAATTATCGACTAATCTACACTAATCTACACTAATCTAACCTAAAGTAGTCTAGGGTTTGAAGAACATAAGCTCAAATTTCTGTCTTAATACAAGAGGGGGGGTATTTATAGGGTTACAAATGGAAGGAAGAAAAGACTAAAGTCACGCGGGCAGCAGAGGTACAATCCCGATCGGGAATGGGCAATCCCGATCGGGAAACCTCACTTTCCCGATCGGGAAATCTGGGACCCGGTCGGGAACTCTCTCCAGTGGCCGTCTCCTTTGTGCCCTTCATCCCGATCGGGTTTTAGGCATTCCCGATCGGGATGGGTCTTGTAGGCCTCCAATATGAACTTTTTGGTCCCTCCTTGCTTCTCATGGGCTTCCCATCGATTCTCGGGACTCGGGATCGGGTCTCGGAGGCTCGGGATTGGGTCCCAAGGTCTCGGGGTCGATTCCAAGGCATCGAATCATCGTTCCTTTACTCCGTTGGCTCCAAAATGTGTATGTATAGAGTCGGAATCGCTCCAACTCTTCCAAATCGGTCTCGGGAACCTGAAACGAACTAAAGAAAGCATAAGAAGTCCCTCAACCGCTCTCAAGGAGCGATTCTACAAGGAAAATGGGATCAAAACCCTACAAAATAGGCACTACAAACCATACTTATCAAGAACAGTGCTGGAAATTAAAACACCTCATCCAAGATTTCCTCGATGCCGGGAGAACACCCGTCATGGAAACATTATCACTTGCAAAGCCCCTCATGGACTATACAGGGCCCGATGACCAAAGCATCCAGTCTACCTCCCATGCATCCAAGAGTCCAGATTTGATTTAAGTCCGAGTCTGAGTCCGAGTCTAGGATGTGTGGAGTACTATTTATTTCAATTTCAAAGTCAGAGTCAGAGTCAATTGTATTCTGTCCTCTTTTCAAAATTCAATAAAATCGGCTTTTCTATTTCTCATATATGCTTTCCTTATGTGTTTCCGAGAACATGATGAACAACATCATACACTGTGAGCACATGCACGTGACTATTACAGGCACATCTATAATGACTGCAGGAAATCGAGACCCGTGTTTTCCTTTACCCGTTCCATGTCTGACATAGAAAGCCACATAACTACCCTTAGGGAGCGGTATCAAATCCTATGACAAATCTAGGTGGTCTCCTAGTTTGGGTTCAAGACGGGAGGCAAGCCCATTTCCCACAATAAACACCTCTCCAATAAGATCGATCAATCCCTACCTTAGGTGTTAGTCCGACCAACAGGAAAAAAGAAAAAAAGCATCGTAACTCTATAGACATGATGCCAAAAATACCCAACTCGGGACAGTGCTCCCACCAAGCCTGCTCGGAATTATGATCCAAACCGCCATGCTTACACCTTACAAAAGCTTATCTCCAAAAGCCTAATCCAACTGATAGGCCCAGCCCCAGATCCACCCACAAATGAATGCCACAGATCCGGGAATACCCGTGCCTATTGCCAACACCATAAGGGGGATAGCAAAAAAAACCAAACAAAAAACAAAACAAAAAAGAAAAAGGAAAAAGTTGGACAAAAAAAATCAAAAGTCCAAGGAAAAAGCAAAAGGCCAAAACAAAAGAGCTGGCCATGACCCAACATCCCTCGACCGAATACGGTCAATCCCATGACTGGGGCTAAAAGGTCAACCAACAAAAAAATCAAATACCCATGACCGTGGTCAACGGTCAACTCAAGTGAAAGTCCCTTGACCAGGGTACGGACAATTCAAAATTTATCAATACCCATACCATCGAATAGGGGAGAGACAATCAAGCTGGTCAGCTAACACCACCTCTAGCCTTCCCACAATACAACCCTCAAGACCTTCTCGAGACCTAGGCTAAGAGACAGCCCGGAATTTTGAGGATTCAAGCTCCATAGGATACACCCTAACCATTAGGGCCAGACATGGAAACCAGATCCCGCATTATCAAACCTACCCTGATTGAAGTTCGAGTCATTTTTACTCGACTTCCCCCTTTCCTACCACATTACAATACCTTACCCTCGAAGCCTTAGCTTCACAAAATCAAGCTCTAGATGTCAAAATATCAAAGCCACTTGCGACCTAGCTCCACATTTCCAAAAACATCCAGACCAGTTACCAGCCCCGAACACAGGAACTCAACTCGCAGTCGGCATAGAACATGCCCAAATAGTTCACACCACCTCTGGGGGCTACCTCGGAGAATGATCACAGTCACAGGATCAACATCCTAACTATTCTAGCCCTGTGATCAAAACATCATTGGGAATGCACCTAGCTCACACCGTCAATATGGCTAGTTACACACAAAGTCCTAATAAACTAGGCACCACAACATATCTTTTAATTTCACTGAACTACGGCATGGTTTGATTTCACTACACGTGAATACGTAGACAGCCTTTCAACAGAGGCACAACCACCCACATTGACACACATTCAAAAAGCACCATTATTCCGGTCACGACACTGTCATGTTCTCAGCAGCAAGCTTTGTCATCCTGGGGGCTTCTTTTAGACAGAAGACCGTCATCCACTCACAAAATCCAAAAGACTTTCAAAATCTAGCCACATTTCTATAGTGTGTCCTAGTACTTGGCTCAGTCAAAGACAGGAATTTGTCAGGGACTCGAAGGTGCACCCTACCTTGGGAGTATACCCCGAAACAAAAAAATCCAAAAGAGCACCAGTCTACGGCATTGCTACTACTAAGCCCTGTCATCCGAAAACAGTCTCGTTCTGAGGATTTGACCATGTTGCCACTCGCCTAGGCTACGGAATAGCGCAACTTAAGAGTCTTGTTAGGTGACCCACCCCCCTACCGAGTCACGGTCCAACCCTTAGAGAGTCCAGTTCGTGTCTGTCAACTCGTCTTGTCGCGTCCAGAGTCGATTCTGTCGGTATGTCTCTCTCCAAATCCTCATTTTAAAATTTGCGAAACTAAGCCATTTGAGAAAATCCTTTTCGACAAGGTCAAATTTCAGTCTTATTAAACTGCAAATTTCTTTTGTACTCCTTTCAATTTTGAAAACCTATCTCCTATCACGTGGGTTGCTTTCAGGACTTCGATTTCAAAATGAAGCAAAAATCATTTTCCCCAGCGAAGTCGGTCTATAGATGCTAGCTGCATTTCCTGTATGCTATCTTGCTACCTACTATGTTTGCTATTTCTGTCTACATATCTAACATTTCAGGTACCAGCTTGGCTTCCCAAAGGAACATCAAGTTTTTTTATTCCCCAGCGTGAGTCGTGTTTTACCTAAGCTTTACATGCAAAGTTTTGTGTAACCGTACAAAGCATGTACAACTCAAGGCTTCGGAAGCAGGCCCGCGCAACTCACTAAACTCCCCAGCGAAAAGCCCAAGGTGACATTTCTCCTGAAAAAAAAAACACGGGGTGTGCCTGCATATAGGTACACCTAGGGCTTCTTAGGCAGGCTCCCTCGTAATTCTGAGTTGAGATGTGTCTGCAAACGGACACACTCAGGGCTTCTTAGGCAGGCTCCCGCATAATTCTGAGTTGGGATGTGTCTGCAAACGGACACACCCAGGGCTTCTTAGGCAGGCTCCCGCGTAATTTTGGATCGGGATGTGTCTGCGAACGGACACACCCAGGGCCTCTTAGGCAAGCTCCCGCATAGTTCTAAGATGGGATGTGTCTGCAAATGGACACACCCAGGACTTCTTAGGCAAGCTCCCGCGCAGCTCCAAGATGGGATGTATCCGCATACAGACACACCCAGAGCTTAATAAAACAGGTCCCACGGAGCTATCCCCGACAACAGAACTCAGGTATGATTTCTATCTTATGGCTGGCGGACCCTTTCACGCAAGTCTAATGGACTATAAACGACCCGACCGGAAGTCTACCAGGTCTTAATCCTCGATTGGCTTGGTCGCTACTCTGACTTTTGCCTTATCCAAGCCTCAGTCAGAGTGGCGGCTCTGTAGACACCCACATTTGACTGCTAGGTGTCTATAGCAGTTTCCAAAAAACACCCGATGATGATCGGACGCAAACATGCTTCTACGCGCTCGGATATGGGCTCAAAATCGTTAGTTTCTGGCTTGGGCTTTTTATGGAGTACAAATCTCACAATACCAACCTCAAATTCAGACCCAGTGGGTCATTTTCAATCAAATAAGACTAATTTGGGTCAAAACCGACACCGGAAATAAAACTGACTTTTAGCGACCGGGTCAAACCCCGGTCAAAGCCGTCTCCGAGAACACAAAACAGCCATGCAAATATCAAGAATCCAACCCAAACACAAAATCCTCAAAAATATCTAGCCCGCCTCATCCACTCGATCGAGTGTCATCCCACTCGATCGAGTGGGCCTTCAACAGGCCCGTTGTCACCTCTTTATTGAGCCACTCGATCGAGTCAGCAGGGCACTCGATCGAGTAACCCTAGGTCGTGGGGGTTGGGAATTCCTATATATACACCCCTTTGCATACACCTTCAAGGGACCTTGGAACCCTACTTTCTCATACACAACTTACATACTTCTTCAATCTTAAACCCTAGCATCTAGCAAACATACAACCCTAAACCACCATAACTCCATCTACATAATCTCGATACTCCCGTGCCTGAGCCACAACTAGACGAGTTCCATACCGAGAATACGAAGCATGTAGGTTGAGGGTGCAAAATAATTCTGATCTCTTCCCTTCTTCTCTTCCCTTTTCTCGTCATCTTCCTCGTCCTCCTTCTTCTTTTTTTATTTTATTTCTTCTTTTATTTCTAATACCGTTAATATTACTAGTATCAAAATGCTAAAATATTAGCCTATTCGTGTCGAATACAAGGGATGATGGAATAAGAAAATCGGAATACAAGGGTCTCGCACCCGGTGTGGCCGGTCGCTTATCCCGACATCCCAAGCATTTGATTGTTGAAGTGAATCAACGTCAACAAGATTGTTTCTTTTCTTTATCGCGTCGTTAGTCTCGTTTTAGTATTTACATAATCATCATCATCAAAATCGCGCATTCATCAATTTCTAAAACTGTTTCAAATCAACACGTTTTTTTCGATTAGGGCGAAACCCGTTGATGCAGATCTGACATCACATAATCCGCAAGGATTCTTTACGATGTCGAGATACGGAGGGAATCAATATTCAATCTAATCAAATATAAAGTGTCTATTCTTAAAGATGCGATATCGACTCTATAGTCGAATGTTGTACCTAAACGAATTAGTCAACAAATTGAACTAATACGAATTCGTTGATGCTAAAATAATTATCACATAGTTCGAAAGAACTAATTACGACATTATAACGCGGAGATAATTTACACTACTACAAAACACTTGGTTTCTTGACGCTTTAAAGGTAGGTTATCGACGCTTTAAGGTGACGCAAATTTAATTCTCGACGCTTTTGAAAAGCGTGGAGATTTTGGGTGTCGGGAATTCTCGACACATTTTTGTGTCGTCATTTGCGACGCTTTAAAGCATTGAATATTTTATTCATGACACTTTACTGCGTCACCACATGAACACTAAAATATGCAACCTCGTCGCTTTTATATGTCGAGGGTTTTTCTTCCCGACTAAATTTTTTTCTAAGCTCCCAACTTTCTCCTACTAAAAACGTCAAGAAATAATGATATAAAATTCAACTATCGACACTTTGACACCATAAAAGCGTCGAGAATGTGATCTTAAAGAATATATTAATAATATGTTTCGATCCAACACCTTACTCCTTGCGATAGTTAATAATTATAACAAGAGTCATATACAAATTAATAAAGGTTCGTAAAACAAACACTTAATTAGAATAATCTGCAATTATTATAAATCTCGCAATCGAATAAAATTTCGTAAGAGGAACACCTAGATTAATATCCAATCATTTATTTCGCAATCGAAAGTAACATAAAAAAAAATCCTAAACAGTTATTATTTTAAATGGTACGTATGTGTTCGTCCCAAAAAAAATCTATAAGTGAGCCGATTTTGTCATCCATTAAAGCTTTTTCAATGTCGATAGCCTCGCTCTTCCTCCATATACCTGCAATATGTTGATAACAGTTCAAATATGACACCGCCTCCAAATTTTTTTACTCTACTTTGGCAGGACTATGCTATCCCGACGAGAAAATGTTACCTTGTGCGAGGCAGGATACAAGTGAGTGCTGTTGTCAAGCCCAAAGCAGCTAAAAGTAGTCCGACTTCTTCTGGAGTCAATGGACAACGACCTTGACTTCTGAGTTCTTCATCAGTGAACTGAGAGTTCAGAACTCTACCTTGCCATACTGCCTGCCTATATCTTGCTAGAGCCAACTTTTCCGCTTTACCTCCACCAAAATCACAAGCCGAATGTGCAGCCATGTCCTGCAAATGATGCAATTGTTACAAAACAGCGATTTCCTACGTAAACTGGGATTAAGATGGAGGATAAACTAACTTTGTCAAATCGAAGATGCAAAACGATAAATTTCAGAGGTTCTACGAGCCTTTTCCTGTGACTGAAACCGTGAAGCAACCCACTCTCGGGATTGTTACTTAAAGAAGGATACTGAAGTCATGTCATAAGAGCATTACCGAGTGCTCCAATGTGTGGCACGAAAGTCAATGCCTAGAATTTGACTTTACAACGTAGCCGTTGGAGATCCATAGGCATATTGTCAAATACTAAGCGACGTGAAAACGGAGAAATTGCGTCAATTCCGTAACTGAGGCACATCAGACAACGATCAATAACTATGTACTCCTATGTAATTAATTTTGAAATTTTAGGAACTAACCTCTGAAGAACTGGCATAACATTTTCAGTATACCAATGATCCGGGGCATGAACAGGTGCGTTTTTAACTCGGGTTTCACGAATAACAGTAGCATAGAACTCCCTTGTACTCCAAGAATACTCGTACGGTAGCTCTTTAACTATGGAAATGTCATCCTTTAAGACATCAATAAAGTGATCCACATCAAATATTTCCTCAAATGAACTGCCATGAGAAAATTGCAGATGCAACTTCAGAAATATTGCACCATTAAATCAAAGCTTTTTTTAGATCCCAAAAGGATCTAACATATTACGGTATTAAATCTTAGTTTGAGACTTGATGTATAAATGTTTGTCCTAATCTTTGAAAAATCCTCGATTTAATAGCATGTATATTAATACTACTCAAAATTACGTCGAGTCTTGCCACACGGGATTGACTTCTAGAAGGGGGATGACCAATGTCGCATTCAAAATCTTGGCAACGGCAACAACGTCACAAATCTGGAAAAATAATGCATGCGTAACTTAGTAGGAGTATTATTTATTACTGTTTATTAGATACACAGAGAAACAATGATAAAAAAATATTAGGGAATGTGTTAGCTACTTACACCCATTCGCTGCTGGTTTAGACCCCCATCGAGAAAAACTTGAAGGTAACCCGATGAATTTTCTGATTTTCTTACATACATATAGAGAAGCAAGTAAGATTTTAATACACAATAAGGAAGAAATATAATGGTAAGTATGTGTATGTCGAACAACAATGCTCACCAGAAGATTTTGTACACTCGCCACAGGGCCTCCATCCTTGGTCTGGTAAGGGTGACCAGATATCCGACAACTCCTCGTTTGGCTAGATGACGGGATATTATCATGTAAGAATTACGATGTCAGCCGCTACATACTTGCTTAAAGCAATGATTAAATGAAATAACGAATTTGCCTTTTGGATTAATACTTACATCTGTCCTCTCAAAGCATCGTTAAGTAGATTCGAGTGTCTAGGTTTTGCGAACATCCATTTCTCAAATGAAGACAAATCTACAATCAACAATTATCGGTTCAAATTCTACCTAGGGTCGAACCACATCAGGCTTACCTATATTTCGAATCATAGTTTATTTTTCCCTAAAGGTGTTGTGTATACTTTCCCTAAACCTGCCTTCTAAGAGTAATACTGACCTTAAGAACACATTTTCCCATGAAGTCAGAACCACCAACCCTGAGTTTAAGAGCTTTATAGACTCCTAATATATACAAAGTCACGAATAATTTAGCAACTCGGACGTCGCCATAAAAACATACAGCCAGTTGACGACTAATACTGGCAGGGAAAACGTACCTGTGTATGCACCTCTAGGAACAACTCCTCTGGCGTAAGTTCCGTCGTCTAGATGAACATCAGCCTGCAAAATCAGTCGACCAAATCACAATTAACAACCCATTTTGGACAGACGACTATACATAAATCCAATCAACATCAAACTGACGAGCATTAGTTGGTAATCAAAGTCTTAAAATTGAATGATATTTCTACAACAGTGAGATCAATCAACTCTAAGGAACAAAAAAATGATCTAAACACTATAAACATTAAAGCCAATGACTAGAAAATCGTTCTGCAAGTGGTGAAATCGAATACAAAGTAATCTGTAAATAAATCACTAACACATAAATCGAATCATGATAGAAATGAGATAAATCATTTCTGCAGCTGGTGAAATCATTCTGCAAGGGGTAATCAAAGTATGCAAAGTAATCTGTAAATAAATCACTAACACATAAATCGAATCATGATAGAAATGAGATAAATAACGAATTCGCTTATAACAATAAAGGTTTATTCTCCTTTACCAAAATAAATACTACGTAGAGATATATTCTAACTAATTAGGAGGTATAGAATACATAATATAATGAAAATGGCAGGTACCCTGAAATTGTACAACGAAATTAAGAATTTTTCAAAAGATTAAAAGAGCATACTTTGTACCTTACATTATCAACCAAATTTGTATTGATAAAAGAGACGATTAGGGCGAGCGAGGACTCAATTGAATAGTAATTCAGAGCTTCTTGAACTTCTCCTCGCTTCTTGTTGCTAATCGTTCTGTTGTGGCTGCTGACTGTCCCTACTGCTATTGCATGTTTTATGCCATGTTTCACGTCCTTTGTCCTGCTGTCTATCAAGCATATTCTTACTTTCTGCCTTGGTACAATCAAGAGGTACTACAGGTAGGGCTGTGCAACCGGGCCGACCCGGTCCGACCCGGACCGGACCCGGTTGGACCCGGATCCGGAATCGTCAATTTTTTTGACCCTGGACCCGGACCGGAAACCAAAATATTGACCCTGGTCCGGCCCGGAAAAATACCGGGTCCGACCCGGACCGGACCGGTTGGCCCGGAATTTTCAATTTTTTTTGGAATTCCGGTCCAAAATTCCGGACCGGTTGGACCGGTTGGCCCAGTTTGGACCGGTTAGACCGAAATTTTTAAGAAATAAGCATAATTCCGGGTTTTCCGGTCCAAACCGGTCCGGACCGGAAAAAACCGGGTCAGGACCGGACCGGACCGGAACCCGGAATCGCCCAAAATGATGGCCCGGAGACCGGACCGGAATTTTTTATTCCGGATCCGGTCCAGTAGATTCCGGTCCGGTCCGGTCCATTTTTCCGGTCCGACCCGGATTTTGCACACCCCTAACTACAGGAGCGTAACACAACAGCAGCAAACAACAGCCACAGTAGTGACCAACAACAGTAGTGAGATGTACAACAGTATCAACAAACAACAACGATAACAGAAGATAGCAAAACGGACGAAATAGGAAGAGGGAGAAGAAGAAATGAAATGGAGAACGAAGAAAACGGCAAAGTAACAGTAGAACAAACATCAATAGCAACGTGGGATAGGGGCTGATCATTTGCACCCGAAAAGTTGCTACTTCATAGGTTTAAGTAAACTAACAAAAACACAAACACATTAGCCTTTTACCAATTGATGGTTGAGCCCTAATACAGTACTCATCTCAGAATTACTGAATTACTTTTATATGATTCAACACATTCACATCAAAATTGTTTTCCTGAACTAATATCTCATTAGCATTAATTCAACCACATGATGTGAGATCAAATTTAAGCAAATATCCTTACATGATGAAAAAATTCTTACCCTTTTTTCTAAATAATTTTACTTGATGGCATAACTAATTCATCCAAAAAGTTCGCAATCCATCTGTTTCGACAAATTCTTATGATGGGTCAAGTATTCACCTACATGGGAGGAAGAACCAGAAATAGGAGGAAGAAGAAGAACAAGGAGACCACCTAGGACAGGGGCTCCATAAACGACCCACACAACAACAGCATTAGTAACGAACGACAATAATAACGCACCAACAACAATGATGAGATGACAGAAGCAACACAAAGAAAATGACGACAGCAGAAACAACAACGCACAACATTAAAAAAACAGCCACAACAGTAGCTGTACAAAAGAACACTGACAGGAGCAGATACACACACAACAGCAATTCGGACAACAATTGTATCGAATAACAAGAACACAATAGCAAAAAAAAACGACATAGCAACGGAAGTGATAACAACAACAGAAGGAGACAGTAATACCACCACAAACAACATCAATAAAAAGTAAAGAAACAGGATGACAGGAAAAATTAACTAATTAAAGTTCCCGATGAAATTGCAAAAAAAACCAAAACAAAACAGAAAAGCAATGATTTTGCTGATGAGAAATTGAAATCATAAGATTGAAGAAACTTACTATTTTTCCCTGCGAAATTGAACCATGAGATTGAAGAAACTCGGGCTTAATTGATTAATTGATCCGGAAATTGGGAGCTGACGGTTCGCTGATGAGAAATTGATCGAGAATAGAGGGATCAGAAATAAAGGCACGATGGAATAGAGGAAGATAATTAGGTTTTGGGGAAGATAATAGGGAGAGGAATAAGGAAGGCGATTCTTGAGAGCGGGAGGTGAAGTTGTTTTACAGTATTACTGGGCCCAAGTCAGATTATTGGGGATTTTTTTTATTTTTTAATCAAAAATGCTTCGACGCTTATAAAAGCGTCGGCCATAAAGCGTCTAGAAACTAAGGTAATTGTAGTAGTGTTATTTTGTTTTAGTTTGCTTTAAACGACTTATAACACCTTTTCTAGATTTCACTCTAAGTATTCGATATTGATTCTATAATCAAATATCGGATATGACGAGTATCGAAAATTCGAGTCGAGCATAAATCATACTGTATAATAGTTTTGCGCGACTTAATAAAATCATCGATTTTCCAAAATCAAAAGCAATTTCGAAATTCATGCAAACTGCGAAACGAACCCTTGTTCGTACAGGGGGAACTCGATCGAGTTCCTAGCCCACTCGATCGAGTGGAACCCCAGAAACCGAAGATGAAGGTCTTTTTGAGGACCACTCGGTCGAGTCCCTCAATGACTCGATCGAGTGGCGTTTCAAATATTGCGAAGAAGCTTTTTCCGAGGCACACTCGGTCGAGTCCCTCAATGACTCGATCGAGTGTCCCTTTATCACGTCAAAACGTGAGCCCTCAACATACGTCAAGCCTTATCAAATATTTTTATGACTTCGGTCAACACGTCTCAAATCAATCACGTGCCATACAACTTTCCAAAACCGTGCATCATGTCGTTTATGCCATTCCATATTATTTACAAACCGTTAATATCGTTGCTAACACGTTTGTTTCTATTTTGGCATTTCATTTTCGTTATTTGTTTTATTGTACTAAAACGAACCTCGCATGCTAAATACAACTTTGACGTTAATTTAGATGTATTAAAGCGACATAGCAACTTATTCTAATCTTCGCATGTTTAGTCAAAATATTGTTTGCATATCATTCAATCGAATTACTAACGCGCGTATTCAAAAGTCAAGCGATATCTTAGTAGAGGCCGCTAAGTGCGGGCAGGGTTGGATGTTCTTTGTGAACTTCCCAACACGTACCCTCACCCCTTACTCAGAATCGTGGTTTCCGGATATCCGAACTCATTGGCACACGAGAGTCATTCAATAGACGGTATCCGATAATGTCGGTATCGGTATCGCAATGCAAATAGACGAACCCAATAAACTCTGAAATCGGAATGGGCCGTACTTTGTGCACGACCCACTAAGATATAGAGTGAGTTCGAACGGGTCCGAACTCCCACAAAGTTCGGTGGCGACTCCACTTCGATTTAAATTTCAATTCGATCCATCTCACATGAGATTCATTCGCCTCCCCCAACCCGCGCGTGGCCGCGACGGGGTGGACCTATGTCATGTCCACAGAGAGAAATGAGACAGAGAGAAATGAGAGAGTAAATGTGAACCACACATTGATGGCCTAAAAAGGGAAGTGAGACAAATATAAAACTCAGCTAAAAAAGAAAAGTGAGACAAAAATAGAAACTCAAAGGGAGTAGTTTACTAGTTATATATGTGAGAAATTGAACCGGAGTTATCTTGAATAGTCCACGTAGACATGGTAAGAAGACCGGAAGAAAACGAGACGCTGGCTGGTATGACCTCTCATATGGCTCAAATCGTAGTGTATAGTGCACGATTTTTATAGATCCTAGATAAAGAACAAAATGTGCCGAAAATTGTCTGTTTATATCTTAGGTCAAATAACGCGTTCTAGAATCAACAAAGGAGAAAATGAGAGTATCAAAAAGCGATAAACCCGCGTCTATTGAAAGTCGAAAATTAGTTAAAAATGGACGCTTAATAGTTATTCATGGCTGAAATGAAACTTGAGCTATGTGGATACTCTGCGGAGACGTAGTTACAAAACTGAAAGAAAAATCAAAGGTTACATGGTAAGACCTCTCGGACGAAATAAAAAATATTTCAGTAAATAACCCTAAGACGACACGAACTCTTAAAAATATTCTAGTGTACTCCCTTCCTTCAAAACCAAACACACCACTTCTCATTTTGCCACTATTCACAAGTCAAGAGAATCTTCGATATTCTCGACAATCTACAAAGTAAAATATAGTCATGTGGGATCTTGTTTGATTCATCTTTATGAGTAGAGTAAGAATATCATATTTTTAGAATTTTTAGTTATGTAAAATGAAAGATATTGAAGGTGTAAAAAGTGTCTCGACAAATATGAAAAAGCAAATGGTGTGTTTGGATATGAAGGGAGGGAGTACTATTTAAAGTCTAGGTTGGGTGGGTAATGTGTAATGGTGTACTATAACTTAGATGGGTAGATTTAAAATATTTGTGAAAATGCGTGTTGATAATGTGAAAAAATAAATTTATCCCTTTGAATATGCACAGAGGAGTACTCCCTCCGAGTTCCTATTATTGTCCCACTTTCCTTTTTGGGCTGAGTTTGATTTTTGTCCCACTTTACTTTTTAGGCCATCAATGTGTGGTTCACAATTACTCTCCCATTTCTCTCTCTTCCTCCTTCTTTTTTCAACCACTCATTTCCCCTTCCTTATTTTTCACCCCAAAACCTTATGGGACAATAATAGGAACTCGGAGGGAGTATTTTATTTTTGGAGAGAGATTATATTTGAGCTAGAGCGAGGGCGAGGGTGAGGGTGGGAGGGTGAAGTGTCAAAGTCATGTGAGATCAGACATGTCGTTGGTTTGCTTAAAGTGGAGGAATCTCCATATATAGAATAGTCCATCCTCTGATTCCTCTAATATTCAACCCCCCTCCCTCCTTTCTAATGGATATATCATCACATGGTCAATGATACCGATTCTCCTTTCCACACATCTTTCTCTTTTTCATACTTAAAAAAAATAATACTACTCGTATTCTAATAACTCCTCCTTTTGCATTACATTTATCAATACTCTCTTCCCTTCCCTACTCATACTCATACTCATACTCATACTCATACTTGTTGGTATATAATCTGGCTTGTTCAATCCCACGTTCACCACTGCAAAGTGCAAACCCCAATTCCTCATTACACACCGTATGTAATCTCTCTCTCTCTCTCTATCTCTTCTATCTCTTTTGATTTGGGTTTTTGTTACTACGGATGGAGATTTACTCCCTCCATCTCCATCTCAGTTCATTTCTTTGCCTTTTATTAAAATAATGAACATGACAGAGAGATGATAAAAACTTGGTGTATGTATGAGTTTAAATCTGGAGTTTCTTTGTGTGTTTTACCATTTTTTGAGGGTTTCAGCTGTTATTTTGGCCACTATGTAATTTGTTTTGGGTGGTTGGACCCAAACTCTGTATGTATGTACTCCCTCCTCTCCACAATGATGTTACCATTTGTAAATGACACAAGGAATAAGGAATGTGTAATGAAAGGTGGTAAATTGTTTGGTGGGCTTCAAGATGTCAAATCAGAAAAAAATAGTCAATAGGATGAGAGTATAACGGATGAATAAGGAAAGTTTTAAAGTGGAAAAATCTTAGTAGACTTTCCTTTTAAGGAAAGTGGGAAAATCTTAGCGGTGGGGAGGGAGTACTTATGTATGTATTGCTTCTGAGTGGAGTATAACTTTTGTCTGTATAGTGTAAATATGATTGCCAATACTTGACTTTTGTGAATCCCAATCCCAATTCCCGCTTTTCTTCCTTTTTCATGTCCTCTTCCTTCCTGCACCAACGCCACACACTCAGTAATGTACCTTTTCATACTTAGTACGGAGTATTTGGTAAATACTCTACTCAGTTTATCCCTTCATTTTCTAGCAAATCAACCACCTCATCCTCATCCTCATCCTCATGTCAACGCTTCATTTTTCTTACCTTAATACTCAAACAACAACTGCGTGTAAAACAACTAACTACTGCAACATTTCTTCTTACCTTAATAAACAACATCTGCGTGTAAAACAACTGCAAACTAACTAACTAACTAACTGCTGCAACATTTCTTCTTACCTTAAGAAACAACATCTGCGTGTAAAACAACTACTCAGAAACTAACTGCCTTAATAAACAATTGTAAACTAATGGGTGGAACACAGCGGCAGCGGCAGCGGCTCATAGCTCTCCACTTATTTTCTATTCTAACCTCACTAACTCTCATCTCCTTTGGTTTTAGAATTTTGATGATTCAGTATTTTGGTGTCAACCTACTCACACCATTTGTTTTGTTGGACACAACATTCATTCAACATATGCACATTCCTACGATTCAAAGTTCAACGTGTCTCTTTCTGCTGCAACATTTTGGCCGCACCAGAATTTACAACATTCATCATATATGATCATGCGCTTACATTGATGACATTTTTATTTGATTACAGGGAGACTTTATCAATTATCATGACAACAACGGTGGAAAATGGGATTCCGCCTAGATTGGAGGTAACATGTTCAAAACCCAATTCCTTCAGCATCCAAACTCCATTCATTCTATTAACATTTTAGATCTTTGGCCGGGCTGTCAGGGAAAAGCGATTGCAGTTTTTGTATGTTTTCTGCTTGGGATGGGTTCGCTCATGTCATGGAACAGTATGCTTACCATTGGCGATTATTACTACAAAGTTTTCCCTGTATGTTATTTCTCTTCCTTTTGTTTTAATCAAGATTTGATTTGCCTGTAGGCTGTGGCCGCATACTCCCTTTTAGTTTTGGATCAAGATTTTAGGATTTCAATATATTGCTACTGAATTGTGGTTCACTGTCAGATGGGTGTGACTTAGTGTTTCTTACCCAAAACAATTTTGCATTGAATTTATCCCGACTTCAAAATGGAAGTATAGTGAATTGATATGAAGAGGGGAATTTGAATATACTACTCCATTGTGACTGATTAAAGGGTGCACATTTTTTTTATGTAGTCCTATCATCCAGCAAGAGTGCTCACTCTTGTGTATCAGCCATTTGCGGTGGGAGCCATGACAATCCTCGCCTATTATGAAGCACGAGTTAATACTAGAAATCGAAACATTGTTGGATACATTCTCTTCGCCGTCAGTACTCTGGGTTGTATAGTGGTAGGTGGCTGTTGACTGGTGCTTGGTCTTTCTTTTCTTTTTGTTTAATAATACATCTTAATGTTTTCTTTGAATTTTTGTTAGTATCAAATTTTATTCTATTGCTTCCTTTTTCTTTTGTATGATCATGACAGTTAGATCTAGGAACATCAGGAAAAGGTGGGGTTGGACCATATGTGGGCTTATGTCTACTGGTGGGTGCTTTTGGAATTGCAGATGCTCTTGTTCAAGGTGGAATGGTCGGCGATTTGTCTTTTATGCTGCCAGAGTTCATGCAAGTATGTACTGTATTGCCTGCTTAATTACCATTAATATTGGTCTAGTAATATTCATGTAGGATAGGATATACTCCCTCCGTTTTTAATGTTTATTCCCGTTTTTTAAGATTTGTGAGGAGTATTTAATTGAAACGGGAAGAAACATAAAAAATGGAGGAAGTAACTAATATCTTTCCATGTTTACGTTCAGTCTTTCTTTGTTGGCTTGGCTGCTTCAGGAGCATTAACCTCTGGTTTGAGACTAATGACAAAAGCAGTATACGACAAATCTCATGATGGCTTACGAAAGGGTGCTAGTAAGTTACCTTCATTCATCTATTGCCTTTTTTTTCGCTTCAGGTGAAACATTAATGGAAAGTTTGATGTTGAAGGATCTCAAACTAATTCTTCAAGTTCTATCTTTTGCAGTCTTATTTTTGGCTCTCTCTACCGGAATTGAGTTTCTTTGTGTCCTTCTGTATGCCTTCTATTTCCCTAAGCTGCCGATTGTCAAGTACTTTCGTGCAAAGGCAGCTTCGGAAGGTTCCAAAACCGTTACTGCTGACCTGGCTGCTGCCGGTATTCATCAGGCCAGTCCCCCTACTACTGCGCTTCTGGTTGACTTGCCTACTTCAGTATTTTAGGTTTGAACCACTTTGATTTAACAAGCGTTTGACTTCTACTCTGTTCAGGTTGATGACGGCATGAAAGTTGAAGAACGTTTGACCACCAAAGAACTCCTCTACCGGAATTGGGATTATTTTCTGGATTTGTATCTAATTTATGTTCTGACGTTATCAATATTCCCTGGTTTCCTATATGAAAATACAGGAACGCATAGTCTTGGAGACTGGTATGTTTCTGAACCTCGACCAAAACTGAATTGAAATAAATCTAGTTGTTTCTCATCCATCCTCTTTTCAAAGGTATGCCCTTGTGTTGATTGCGACATACAACGTTTTGGATCTAATCGGAAGACACACTCCACTTCTCAACTTCATTAGAATAGAATCGCGCAAAGGACTCACAACAGCAATTGCAGCTCGCTTCATCTTCGTTCCTGCATTTTATGTTACTGCAAAATATGCTGGAGAAGGATGGATGATAATGCTGGTGGGCTTATTGGGACTGACTAATGGTCATCTTACAGTCTGTGTGATGACTGCCGCACCCAAAGGCTACAAGGTATGAAAATAGGCTAATGTCGATGATTGTTGCTAATATATTTGAGGTTAACGTCCTAACACGGGTATGAACTTTATAGGGGCCGGAGCAGAATGCACTGGGGAATCTGCTGGTACTCTTCCTTCTAGCAGGCATATTTTCTGGTGTATGCTTGGATTGGTTGTGGATTATCGGCAATGGGAAATTTTGATGAGAAGCACAGGATTGCATTGTGATATCAAGTCACAGAAATGGGAAATCATCCCTTGCAATTAAGTTGGCTACCCACATCTTCCGATCCTTGTGTAGCTTCTTGGATGGAATACATACATTCTTAGCTTTCATTATTGTTGATAACATTAAGATTTGTATTCATTGTTATTGGAGTAGTTCTTCTCCATGTTTACTCTATACTTTTTTCTCTCTTAGAAAAGCTAGTAAATGTAAAAAGTAAACTTGAATCAAGAGAGAAGTGAATTGTTATACTCCATTATACACAAATTACTAGGAGTATGTTATACACTTTTTGTCTCTATTATTCCATCATTAATAGAATAAAACAAAACTCTCTTTTCTTTCTACGTTCTTGCAACGTAAGTACACTTGGTGTTTACAGTCTACGCTCGGTTTTCGTAAGTTTCTACAGTCTACGTTGGTCCGTGGTGAGGATAACACCAGCTCAAGCGCTCACGGCCAATCTCTCGTTTACAACAACCAAGCCAGATGGAGGTTGAAGCTTAGGTTTTTAGTTTTTCTGTGTTACTTCTGTTTCTACGTAAGTATATGAAATGTTGTTTTTCTGAACTCTAGTATGTGATGTTTCATAAATAAATAAATTCTACCACTTGCCCCAAAAAAATCCCTCAAAACCTAAACAATTTCATTGGGCAGGTTTTGTTGGAATATAGCAAGGGAAGGAAGTAATTTGAGCCTAAAATTCACAAATATAAGTATGGATCATCTTTATTATAATCTGATATTTTATGCAAAAAGGTTAGAGATATACTTGGTATATAAGAGTCTTATACACCACCAATTACAATCTTCCACTTGATTTAGGTAAAGAATCTTGTTTTTTATTTAATTACTTAGATTCCATCATTAATCATGCTTATTAAATGATCTTTCATTAATGCTAATATTACTTTAATAATTAATACTAGAGTTTATATTTTAAGTATTTATACGGATATTAATTATGTATTTGGTCCATAGTATATTTGTACGGTCAGCAGTTACGTACGTCAAGTATAATTGTACAATTTCGTATTTTTGGCACATGTACCTATATCTTCGGTATTTGGTTTGTGTTTTGTGTAATTTTTGTTACGATTATTTTTTATATAATGTATTTACTTAAACGTTTTTAAATATAATTTAAATTTAAGTATTTTAATGCACATTTGTTTTTTGGTGCGAAATGCACATTTGTCATTAAGATGTACGTTATTACTTATACAGTTTTACATCGTTTGATTATTTTTTCTTAAATTTGTTTATTTGTACGTTAGCGTAAGTGATGTATTATTAATGTTGTATGATTATTATTTACTAAGATTAATCGTTATATCGTACGTCTAAACAAAATCGTTTTACTTAGATTTAGAGTGCAATATAATACTTTATTAGTGCGTGTGTACACACACGTAATTTATTACATTACTTCTCGACAACTACGTAATTATCGTTACCAACATTTTATAGTTTATTTTTGCAGCTTACGGATTTATTATTTTAACCTTAAAAACATAAAAATTCAACTAAAACGGTATAATTGGAGTACAAAATTAATTCTGCCTAGAACAACAAGGAGCAAAAAAAATGGAAAGTTATCCTCATCAGGACTCGAACATTCAAGGAGTAACAAACCCAACAACCAACTAAGCAACAATGTATTAATGAAATAATTTGCACTTCAGATACATTTTACGAACTATCTCGGACTATGGCCCAAGTAAAAAAAAATGTAGACTTAAGAATTTAAAAATTAAAAAGTGTAAGAAAATTAAAATTAAAGAACAAATACTTTTAGCCCGTATCCATCCTAAATACAGCTAACATAGTTACACTACTAAAAAAATACATTCCGAAAATAATGTTTTTAAAACATCTTTAAAAAAAATTCCTATAAAATATTAAAAAAATAAAAATACAGTGCAAATAAAGTTTACTAAACGTAATAGAGTATAAATAAAAATGTATAAATAAAGTATAAATACCGTATAAATACACTACAACTATTATAAATAAACAAAAAGTATAAATAAAATAATATATACTAAATACGTAACTACACCTACGTATAAAATATAGTATAGAAATACGTAACAAAACATATTGAAGTATAAAAATACGTCACTGTAACACTAACGTATAGATACATTTAGAATACAACATCGTATAAAAATACACGTATGATATGAGATATAAAAATACACGTATAAAAATATGGAGCATTAAATTTGAAGTTAAAAAAAAGGTGATCAGGTGAGAAAGTAGTTGAGAGTTAGGTGGAGAGGTAAATTAATGAAGAATCTTATAAAAGTTAGATTCTTTTAGGTGGACAAGTGAATAGCCTACATTGGTGGTGTACAAAACACCTCATACAATGAGTGTATCTCTATCACTTGCCTATTTTATGATACAATACTCTGTATTGTTTTGGGGAGAATGAGGTTGATTGGGTGAGACCTATAAGTTCCATTGAGGAGGTATAGACTACACACTTTGCAATATAGCCTACTTTTCATTTTCCTTCGGGATTCAAACCCGTGCCCTTTGAGGGCAATCCCACTTTACCAAACCAATAAGCCAACCCATTGACCTGTGAGAAAATTGTTAAACAAAAATACATTAGCCTTAACTGCTCTTCATCGCAGTTCGCGAAGCATTCTTCTTAATTGCTCTCCATAATTACTGCCCTTGGTCTTCCCACTCCTTCATTAATTCATCGTCTTCCTCATTATTCTCCATAATTTATTTTTCCGTTTTCTCATGCTCTTTGTACATTGATCCTTCAATTCATCCTTCTCGGAAATGCATCACCAATTTAATTGATTTAGGAAATTGCAATTCTTCATCAATTATTCTCCTTTGAAAACGGTGATCACAATTACAGCTGTCCCACCGTCTCCACCCGCCTTCATCAATTACTTACAACAAAGTACTATATACTCCCTCCGTTCTAATGAATTGTTTGTCTATTCCATATTGGACCGTCTCAATGAATTGTTTGCCTTTCTATTTTAGGGATATTTTTATATGTAATTTGAACTTTTTCATGAGCTTGACTCCACATGTCAATTACTCATTGGATCTGTTGCCCTTGGTGCCAAAAGTAAAGGCAAACAATTCATTGGAACGGAGGGAGTATTACTTTAACCGGGTTCGTGCATTTTCCATCTTAACCAACGACCATTCATGCATTTTCAATCTTCTGATATATATTAGATCGGTTATTCCACCATCTTCCCATTCAATCTGCAACCAATAATCTACTACTCTATTCTCATTCATATTTTTCATATTGTTTTTCTATTTCATTCGGTTATTCAGATGCACAATCTTAATTTTGTTTTTCTATTTTAATTTGCATATTTATAAATATGAGTTTAATTTTTTGGATTTATTGATATTTCAGAAATTTGATTTTAAAAAAAAAATTGATTGGTGAATTTGCAGGCGAAAGAAAGCCAAAATAAGAGAAAAGTGAAAGATTTAATCATCCCGGTAATTTTTCGATTTTTGATTTAGTTTATTTCATGTGCAGATTAATTTTTATTTTTAAATTCAATTGAAATAAATTTTTGAGATTAGT
Source organism: Agrostemma githago (assembly GCA_958450325.1). Lineage (NCBI taxonomy): Eukaryota > Viridiplantae > Streptophyta > Magnoliopsida > Caryophyllales > Caryophyllaceae > Agrostemma > Agrostemma githago. The sequence goes on along the minus strand of OY288247.1, from coordinate 69,277,564 downwards.
AACAAAAACTAAATTAGCGAGTTTTTACTTTCGATTTTTAATGTGTGCAATAATCTTTGTTATGTTGTACTCCCCCGTCCCACTAAGATTGTCATGTATTCCTTTTTTTGGTAGGTTCTTAAAGATTGTCCCATTTCTCAACTTTCCTTTTTACTTTATCCATTTTTACAACTTTGTCCCTACTAAGACAAAGTATTACTATTTTGCCATTCCATTAACTCACACCACCTCACACATTACCCTATAAAGTAGTCATAATTGCCTATATAGCCCATCATTAAACAATTTTCTTAATTATTGTCCAAAGTAAATGGGACAATCATTTTGGGACGGAGGGAGTAGGTTATATGTTTAATTCAGGATATGATGAAGATAGACGGTGATGCTAATTTTTGATGAAGGGCGCTTTTTTTTGCAGGTGATGATGAATGAAGATGATAAAGTCAATTTCGTAGAGGTATCCATTAATTTTTTTATAACTATTTGAAAACTAATTTAATTATTTTTTGGCGATTTTAATAGTTATAATAGTGTGATTTTTGATTTTAAATATCTACAATTGTGATATTTTCTAATAATGTTTTTCTTTTTGATGTGTTTTATCTCAAGTTAAGAAGAAGAATGAAAGTAAAACTTTATTTGGAAGAAAAAATGACTCAAAAGGTTAAAATTTCCATGATTTCTCATTGTTGTTAATTTATTACTAAATTATACTTATTCATTTTAGAAAGTTTTAACATTTTCATTTTTTTTATATTTATCTTTACTCAAAACAAATGCATATAGATTATTTGTTTTATTCACCTTTTAGTATATATTTTCCAAATATTTTTGTTTAATCATATACATATATTTCGAATTATGTTATATTTTATATCCATATACATCTTTTATTTTATATATTCATAAATAATATATTTTTGTTTGATATAAATAGGTGACATTCTCTTTTCCCCATTTTGAAATTAGTCCCAAATTTTGCCACAATTATATTAATCAAATACTCTAATCAAATACTCTCTGCCACTCCCACAAAGCATTCTCCCACCTAACCCCATTAGTTGTAACTTAATAAGGGTATTAGTGTATCAGACAAGTTACATAATCTGGCCATAAAGTTTCAACCTCGAAAATTTCTTAAAAAAAAAGTTCAATCTCAAAAATATGAACAGTCAAAGGATTTGATGACATTAATATTAATGGCAAGAAAAATTTCATATAAATATTTTTGGATTATATAAATATATAATAGTTCTAATTATATTTTCTAATTTTTTAGATTTATAAATTTAAATACAGGTTACATGAAATTGCATTTATACGGTTTTGGTTTGCTTTCGGGTCAAATATGGGTTGCGGGCCGGGTTTAAAAGGATTTCGTGAGAAAACGGTTTGTTAACTCATGTTACAAATATTAACTACAAGAGTCGGGTTTCGAACATAGCGTGTCACACTATCACGATAAAAAAGTATGAAATCGGGTTTTTTTTTTTTTTTTTTTTTTAAAGTTTTAGGATAATTTTTTTACAAAAGTCGGCACAAGGCATAAGTTGATGTCATGTATTTTTTTTTTAAACTTACCTATTATATCATGGAATATAATCACAATCAATCTCCAATTAATTACACTTATAAAGGAAGTAATTAATTCAAAAGAAAAAAAGTTGAACAAAAAAAATGAAAGTTTGACCAAAAAATGTTCAATTAATTACACTCACACATTAATCCACTATTACTTATTCCAATTTCTTGAGAAACTCATCTTTTAATTTTGCATAAAAGAAAAGTTGATCAGATAAATTTATATCTCATCATAAATTACTACTCTTTCCATAAATTTGTTTCATAAATAGCGTGTTACACTGTCACGGTATAAAAGTCGGCACAAGTATGAAATCGGGTTATAAACGAGCGAGAGAAATAAATATATATAAACAGACCAAAGTCATACTAATAAGTTAAAACAAATATTCGAGACAAACTCGAAATTAAAATAAATATCACTATTAGAAAAAATAAATATTGGAACATTAGTAATCTTAACATTGGTATGATTTTCGTTAGTATATTTGATGATTGATTTTTGTTAGTTTTATACTCGGTGCAGTATTGATAATGTCGGGCTTCAAAACATGCTCTTATTCGGCAAGTAAAATTGAGTTCGCGACAGACCGTTGATTATATATGGTAAATTCTTGCAAATAAGCGTGGTGCGTGTCCGGGAAGCAGAGTAGTAGAAGCTTGATGTGAAAGATTATCTCTCAACTTCAGAGCTAAGAGTATATGTACAATATAATATGGAGTAACAGGTTGTATCGAGTAGACGGTTATATTCGCAGGTTGTTAGGTTATCTGCTTATTAATTAGTTAACTTGAAATTTGATTTTGTTTTACCATGTAACTTCGCATAAGTATGAAATTTAATTGTTATTATATATGGAGGATTTCTTTATATTTCAAATTCTTCTCACAATTGTCAAATCTATATAGTTGATGTCATGTAATTTTAATTTTTTTTTGAAAACTTACCTATTATATCATGAAATATAATCAAAATCAATAATTAATTACACTTACAAAGAAAGTAATAAATTCAAAAGAAAAAAAAGGTTGAACTAAAAATGAGAATTTGACCAATTTAAAAAAGAAATGAAATTTTGAAAAAAAAAAGTCTAATTAATTACACTTACACGTTAATCCACTATTACTTATTCCAATTTTTTGAGAAACTCATCTTTCAGTTTTGCATAAAAGAAAAGTTGACCAAAAAATTTATATCTCATCATAAATTATTATTTTTCCCATAAATATGTCTCCCCACTTCATAGACTTTTTCCCTCCCCATAAATTGATTTCCCCATAAATTTTTCTTTCATTAATATAATAAACAAAGGGGTGGTAATTTTTTATCTCTTATATATTAATGCTAAAAAATTTCCTTGCACCACATTCACCCACGTCAGCTTCCAAGTCATCGTCCTACTGGGCGCCACGCTGGATCCGACGTTGTTGTTACTCTTTAAAAAAAAAATTAATTGCAAACCAACAGCAGTTACCTCTCCACTTAAATTCAACTTCTCACTTCACGTTAACTTCCCACATCTAATTAACTTCCCACTTCATTTAACTTCTCCATAATGCATATTATATATGTGTTACGGGTTTTAGTAATTGTTTATTTTCTCTGTTTACTGATTTCCCCAAATTCACAAATAAATTCAATTCAATATATCCCTTCTTCACTGTTTCAATATGGCGTTTCAATTTCAACTAAAATCCATCGCCGAGATTACCGAAAGCATGAATGCAGTTTTCATTACGGTTAGGGTTATGCGAAAGTGGAGCCGAATGAAGAAGCAGCCACAAAACGTCAACTAGATCAATGTCAAATCTAACGATATAATATTTGGCGTCGAGTTTATTTTTGTCGATAGCTCAGTGAGAATATCATACAAATAAGCAATGCAATTTTAACATAATATTTGAACATCGTTATTGATTTCAATTTTTTTGATGTTCAGGGAGCAACGATTTAAGGGACAGTCAGACAAAAATTGGTCAAGCTATACAATTCGGGTTTCATAGAGGGTGAAATCTATACAATTTCTAAATATTCAACTTCATCAAATGTTGCGGAAGAAAAAGCAACCTCTCACAAGTGTCGTATTTGGTTCGAATATAGCACAAAAGTGATGAAGATGCATCCAGACCCAAACATTCTTTTATGTGTGTACAACTTTGTTGATTTCCAGGATATAATACACGGCAACGTTGATGCTAATGTATATTTTGGTAAGTACATATACAATAGATCCTAAAATAATAAAATATTTACGGTTTTGATTATTTTTATCATATTTACAGTTTTGATTATTGTTTATCATAATATAGATGTGATAGACAAGTTTCTTGAGTATCAAGCAATTCAGAAATCTGCAAACGGCTTTCACTGGACAACTATTACCCTTGAAAATGCACAGTAAGAATTCTACTTTCATCTACTTATGATCTACAGTAAGATATATATTTCTTACTCCGTTTTACACGTTCGTACAGGAAAGAGCAGCTATGTTGTTCCATATTTGGAGAATTCATATCAGACATTGTACGCATTGTTAACATTTACCTTGACAAGCCTAGACCCGTGTTAGTGTTGCGACACGTCAAGAGGAATGAATGGAGAGGTATGTTTAACCCTTTAGTTTTACATCACATTCATACTGTTATTCTTCTACTCTAACACGGGCTACTGTTATCTCATTTACAAAGACAAAATCAGCATTGTGACAAGGGATGCAACATTGATTATTGTTAATCCAGAAATGGAAGAGGTCGACCGTTTCAATAGCATGTAAGTTTAATGTATGACTGATTCCACGTGAAACAACATAGTATCATAACTCCAAAATTACTGACACTACAATGATACTTTATTAGGTACACTCCTAGCAAGAGCCCAAATCGGTGGAAGTTACGCTACCCACCGACCCTAACTTCAAAATGTCTTTCTTTGAAAGAGATTATGAGCAGCAAGAAGATACAGTTACCTATTTCAGCACTAAAACATATTACCGTAGCTTTATTATCCTTTGGTATCATTATCATTTCTAACTTCATTCCCGCCCACTACTGTAAACAACTAACTAATTTCACGACCATTTAATCCTTTAATTAAAAGGCCGGAGTCTTTGTAACCTTAGCAATATTTTACGAAATGGACACGTCGAAGGAGTGGTGCTACAATTCATGTGAAGAATGCAGATCCAAGATCATATCAAGTGACAACAATATGTGGTACTGCAAGAAAGAGATGTGCAAACAATACAACAGTGCTAAGCGAGAGCCAAAAATCAGGTCACCACTAATCATTTATCATTCCCCCCCAGTTCAAACGAATACAGTACACTAATAGCATGGTTTACCCTTAACAGATTCCAAGCAAAGTTTTTTTATTATGGATGACGTATGTGAGTTTGCTGAAATCATAATATGGGATGAAGATATGAGAAAGCTACTGTCAAAGTCAGCAGCAGAAATCTTAGAAGGGCAGGAGGTATTTTCTTTTTATTCTTTCAGTTTATATGTTTAGTTTCATTTATTTTAAGAATCGTTGCACAGGACTAATCTTACACTATAATTTGTAGGATGCTAGGCCAGGAGGTCCCCCACCATCAAATTTCAGAGCGCTCATAGACAAGGAATATCTTTTCAAACTGCGAGTAACACAAGCATTTAACATTCAAAAAAACTCACAATGCTACACTGTCACAGGCATGTCGGACAACGAGGCCGAGATCAAGGAGTGGAAAGAGGTTATGAAGTTAAGTGAGATACGAACTATTTAGGATTCAGTCGATTGTTATTGCCAATATGGTTCACAAGCGCCTAATTGCACTAGCTCTAATCGGCAACGCCTTAGGTTTCATCCAACGCTATGGTTGTTAAAGACATGCAGAAAACTGTCACCATTGACCCGGGTTCAGGAACGAGTAAGGTTCACTTGCCACTCGAGGTATGGACTAACATATTCCTGCTGCCTACTATAGTCACTACTATTTTCATATAGTATACTAGCTAACTATACCTATGTACTACATTATGTAGTATGCTAATGAGCCAGCAGCAAGTAGTGCACAGCAGAGTACTAACAACATAGAGGTACGAGTTTAGAAAATCAATCCACCTTCGCTCTCATCTACTAAATTTAGGTACTTCCTACCAAACTGATATACCCTTATATTTTCTAATCACATTCTCTACACAGGTCACAGAATCAACTACAGCTGAAAATATCATAGGGGAAGATGCAGCTAATCAGGTAGATATTCTGTGTACGTAATCAGTAGGACGCCTAAGCATTGAGACAACCATTATTTACATTTTCAATTAATTTCTATTGGATGAAAACTGACATATTCCACAATGCTACTTAAACCAGGTTCTTCCAAGTGATAGTTCGATGAATGGGGAGCCATCAGAAACCATCGAGCCAGTGTCAAGGTTAAGGAAGCGTTGTCATGAGAACTAAGTATTAACTAATGACATCTACTATTTCATGCTCAGATTATTCACTTTTAACATACTATTTCATGTTTTGGTTTGGCCTAAAGGATTATATTTCATTTTTGTATGGTTCAAATTGGCTTTTACTTAGAAGGCTTTTATAAAAAATTAGGTGTTTTATTTATTACTATCATGCAACCAGATAATCTCTCAGGCAATTGTTTTCAACATAACGCCTGAGTGCTGACGTAGAACTCCACTATAGTCCACTGACAGAGGTGTCGCTTCAATTAGACTGAGAAAATATTAAAGTCTACCCATTTATTCTAAGAGCATCTTACTCTTTCACTAAGCTTTAGTGATAGAGTTGACACTTCAATCAGATTGGTAGACTTTTTCCCTCATGTATCTAAGAGCATCTTCCTCTTCATCAAAAACTTTAGTGGAGAAATAAGCCTCACCCCTGACGCCACTGTTGACTTACAACTAATGCACATCACCGAGATCTTTTAGCAACCAGTTTACCTCTCAGGCAATTGTTTTCAACATGATGTCTGAGTGCCCGCGTACAAGCTCCACTACAGTTCAATGATAGAGGTGTCGCTTCAATTAGACCAAGAAGGTATTGTAGTCTGCCCATTTATTCTGAGAGCATATTACTCATTCACTAAGGTTTATTGAATGAGTTAACTTCAATCAGAATGGACAACCTTATGTTCCCTCCTCATGTAACTAAGAGCATCTTCCTCTTAATCAGAGAATTTTGTGGAGATGTAGGCTACACTCGAGACATCACAATTGATTCACGATTATTGCGCATCACCGAAATCTTATATCCACATTGCACCCCACCGCTTTTAATGCATTTCAGCTGCAGAACTGTTACTACTTAGAATGTCCTATAAGTGACTGGGGACGCAATGGGTGTACAATTTATTGGCAACAAAGACAAAACAACATCTAAACCACTACTATTAACAGTCCAAAACAGTTTGCACTCAGTACTGTAGGGAACTCTCATCACTTATTTGCCTGTGTCAACCCTGCACATCAGAATTTATGAGTGTGAGTTATAAGTTGATCCACATAATGAGAGGGTGTATATATATGGTATATATATGAGGTTTATTAAAAGAACATGCAATCAAAACGAATTTAAACATTCCAAAGCATTTGATATAGAGTGTACGAAACTGACATATCAGATGAGAAAAAGGCCTACTTTGTTAAACTGTTACACAAGATTATTCATTGCCCAGCCACATTTGAGCTCAGATACAGGATGTTTAGCAATGTTTCAGCAATGTCTCCATATTCTTAGGCCAAAGAAAAACCCAAATTGAGTTTTGAGTCTAGCATTATATCATGGCAGCTATTATTATTATGTGAACACAATGGTGAACCAGAAATTAGGTGATACCCTAGGAGTTACTACAGGCTTCTATAGGCATATTTCATGTAGCAATAAAGACACCACTCTATCCACTTCTTCATTCCCACTTCATAATAACTTCCCACTATTATTTACTATTTATATACACCAAGACTGTTTGCTAACACCATCAAACTGAACTGAATTTATATATTCCTTCCAAAATTCTATAATCGATTTTGTAATGGAGCCAAATCAAATCCTCACCAATATCTCGAAAAACAAGCACATAGAGGGACGTATTTTAATAGTTTGGCATGGCAAGTCACCACTTTTTCGCCCACAGGTGCAAGATACACTTTCTCTGGAGATGCAACGAAACGGTAATTTTTGGCTTTTGTCGTGTTATACACCAGTGCACCCCACAAATCAATTTCTTACTACTTTCTTTTCAGTTTCTTACTTCCCTTGGTTTATATAGGGATTGGTTATGCAATGTTCGATCCCACGTCCATTTATGGCAAAATTTGAAGGTTTGTTAATGGAGGGCACCACATGTAAGATAAACCAATTTGATTGTGGGTTGAACAAGGAGTGGGATGTTGCAACACTTCACCCAATTAGAATAGTGTTCACTTCAGCAACTGTTATCAACCGTCAACTGTTAGTGCCAATACCGTTATATGGTTTCAACTTCGTACCAATTGCTGAAATACCACAATTGATTAATGGAGATCGGACTCTTATAGGTGAATTTTTCACATTAATACATAACTTTCATATTCTACTACAATTTATTTTCCCTTCTAATTGATTTTTTACTCTACTCAGATTTAATTGCCGAGGTGGACGAGTACAAGGTCCTCTATCCGGACACTGTGTTGCAATGCATACGCTTGAAATTGGTGGACAACAAGTATGTGTTGATTTGTGTGACTTCATTTAATCTTCTCAAAATATATTCTGATTTTTTTTGAGTAAAACTTTACAGTGGCCACAAGATTACGATGCACATATGGGAAGATATTGGCTGCCACCTTTCAGCAATTTCTACAGCTGAGACTTATATTTCGGAAAAACTGTTAGTTGTTTTTCAATGTCTAAAGGTTAAGTGCCAAGGTAAGAAAAGCCAGGGTTGACTTAATGTCATAAATGTTAATTTTTTATAGAAGTTTTAATATTTGGATTTATGTATATTTGCAGATTTTGTAAGGCTTGAGTCCACGAAAGCAACTAAATTGTATATACAACCAATGATCTCTGAAGTTGCAGACTACCGGCGTTCCCGAGGATTAAGGAAAGTGATTCATGCAAAATGGGATTAACGAATACATGCAACTGAACAATAGAGATTTCGTAGAGTATTGACTTATGTTTTAAATTTCTTTTAATTCTGTTTTAGTTCATCTTTTCCTTTATTCCGGACTACTGTTGTTTTTCATTTCAGTCATTTGTACTCTTTTGTTTATGGTGCCCCTTTTATCAGGAGCAGCTGTACTTAGTGCCTTTGTTTTATTACTTAATGTTATGTCTACGATTACCAGTATTTAAATATGTTGAAATTGTTGTACACTTATTTATTGACCCAATTATTTAAATTTTATTATTAGTATCGGAACACAATTGTAACATATTCATATGAATATCTTATTTTACGTTGCGTATTTCAATTGTATGTTACTTTATCTAAATAGTTTCAAGTTTCTGTACACTTATTTATTGATCCAAGTACTTAAATTTTGTTATTAGTATCGGAATACAATTATAACATATTCATATGGATATCTTATTTTACGTTGCGTATTCCAATTGTATGTTACGTTATTTAACAAAAACCAGTATGTTAATTGATATTTTAGTCAACTAATCTTCACATAGTTATTTTAAGAACAATGTGAAGAGACGATATCAGAAAGAAAAAAAACATGAAATTAAAGGTATTCTTGAAGCTAATGTTTTTTATATAACAGTTCAGTTGTAGAACACAAGTGAATAAATTTAAAGCCAATTAGAACACATAGTCATTTTTAGAACACTGTGAAGGGACGATAATGGTGTTCTTGAAGCTAATGGTAACCTTGAAGCTAATGGTTTTTACATTACAGTTTAGTTGCAGAACATAACTGAATCAATTTAAAGCCAAAAATCAACAGTAAGGACAAAATCACAGCATAGTTATACCCAAATCTTTAAATTTATCTAATAATCTAATAATTAATGGTATTCATGAAGCTGTTGATGGTAATCTCTATATTACAACACAATTTTACAGCACAAAAGTACATCAATTTTAAGCATAAAAGCAACAATAGGCAGAAAAGTGAAGCGTAATTATAACCAAATAAAAAAGAGTAGGAGTTTACTTATCTTCTAACTGCATAAACCCATCATATTTTCAACTCCCCACTTCCTTCGTGTGCCAAAGCAGTTTAGTTCCAACCACCCTATCTCCCATGTCCATTGAAACTCCCCATGTTATATATATATATATATATATATATATATATATATATATATATATATATATATATATATATATATTTATTTATTTATTTATTTATTTATTTATTTATTTATGATAGATGTTAGTATCAAAAAACAATCAGGGCAAAACAGAAGTTACAAAAGAGGAAACAATTTCAATGTCTTCACTAACAGATCACAAATCTTTGAGTGCTTCTACCCAACGTCTTTTCATACTGAATAACATTTCTGAATTAATTGCACTTCACAAGGTAAGACATTGAACCTATCTTTTGGTCTATTTTCTTCATACTATCTTCTCCTTCTAATGAAATTTTTATTTTTCAGCATGACAAGTATTCCATTCTAGCAACGCTCAAGGACGTTGACACTACAAAAAAATGGTACTGCAACAAATGCAAGAGCTGTGCATATACAATTGGAATGAAGCAAGATAACTTATGGCATTGTATAAATGACATTTGCCCAAAACTTGACATTGGTGTCGAGGAACGAGATATAATGTCGGTAACAAAGGCAATTTTCATTAATCCAAGATAAAATTTAAAATGAGCATTTATTAATGTCTTTTTTGATTACAGATATGATGTTACTTTCTTAGTGGAGGATCAGAACGGTGACAAAATTAACATCACTACCAACAATGGACAAATGAAAGATGAAACAGGATACAATGCATCTGAGTCCATGGAAATGTGTCAGCAGGTACAATTATCTTAAAAAAATTTCGTTACAGATACTCAGGTCATCTATGATGATTTCCTTATGTATTGTATTTAATATTTTATCTTTAACATTTTTAATGATAGATTGATTCAAAAGAAATCACAATCACAATAAAGACACAATTAGGCAAGGAATTTATCATAGATTTGGAAGTGTGTCGCTACTTTAATGTTGTGATTGATACAAGATGCTACTCGGTGATTGATCTATGTTCCAACACAGACGTGATACGAAGAAGGAAAGCTTATTTGTGGCCAATGTAGGTATAAGAATAAGAGAATAACTCATGAAAATAATAAAACCATGTGTTTAAATATGTTGTAATTTTAAGTCTTTCATGTATACCAGGACTCAAGTTCATTAACTACATTGTCCGAGGTGCTTGATCCTAACTCTGATAGAATTGATGAGAAGACACCCATGAGCAAACTGCCACGCAAAAGACTATCTTCGTCCTTGTGTGAAACAAGTGTGTCAAGATCAGAATCATCGGATGAAGAATCCACAGTCAAGGGAGGGTTTAAAAAAAAAGTGAAGATTGGTCGCAATAATTATTTTGTTGATGTCTTTATCTCATTTCTTAATTTAAATTGAAGTACTTAGTGTCTTTTCAATTAATTTCCTTATGTTTTTCAATTAGATGAACAATTTTATGTTATTTCTTTTTATTTAACAATTCGTATTCCCTGATTCATTGAGTTTCTCAAATGTCATGCATATATTTTACATATTCAGGTTTTAGACACTCAAGACCTGCCCACGTAATCTGATATCAGTTCCACAATTGTCGAATAAAATTATTGGATACATCTTACTCCATAAATAATTTTATAAAGTGTAATATTTACAAGTGGCTTACTGAACTTATTTATCAACTGTTAACATGTATCCTTTACAAAAACTATTAGATAAGTCACTGTTAAAAAACTTTTGGACATATTAACACCATGACATCTACCACAATTGTAGTTTATTTGATGTAATTTCTGAAATTAGCATGTAAAAACAATCACCATTATTCAAATGGTGATCCTCAGGCAACTTATTTTCAGCATGATACTTCATTCCATGCATAAACACCCCTAAGATTCAAGCATATACAGAAGACACTTCATTAGGTAGATGGGCAAATAATCAAAGTCTATCCGATCCTAAGAGTGAATTACTCACAAAGTAGAAGTTAAGGAGTTATCACTACAATTAGGTCGACAAACTACTGCTACTCCCATTCTTTTAGCCCTACTATTTGATTAAAATATGATTCTCATATATTGAGCACATGGTAGGGATTAAAAGAATGGGGGAGTGTATTGTGCCCATTCATTCTAAGAGTGTAAATCTGCAATCCAGGACCTCAGTAGGTAAATAGTCTGTATGCATGCTTTATACTTGAGTTATAGTTGCTCATCATTGAGGTTTTTACACGCCATTACACTTTAAGATCAAGATAATATGCCACAATATGTTTATGTGAAGATCAGATGTTTAATTGGTTGATATGTTACTTAATTTAAAATTAGTTTCCAAAAAATTGTTCATTTCATTTAGTTTTCCTTAATCTTCCAGCCGCATGACGACAGTTATCAACAATGCACATCAAAACTGACAGAATTTTTCTCAACCAAGTATATCAAAATAGTTTATTATGATAAATCACATCTCCATCGAGATAGGTTAGTGATCCACTGCTTCTAGAGTTCTACTAAAATTTAAAAATTCAGCCCTATGAAGACAGTTATTAGCTATTTTATGTCACCACTACCCACTATCTTCTTAACCAACTATAACTTCTCCTATGAAACTACCCACAACTAGCATGATAGTCTAGACTTCTGTTAATGCTTCAGCACTATAAATACATCAGAAATACAATATTCTTTATGTACATTACCACACTTGAAGAATAGATAACAGAAAAATGGCAGAATCGGAAATCAACAAACCAATGTTCTCTACTTTTGATAAGTTGTAGCCATCTCGAAGTGAATTTTACTTTGAGGCTAGAGTTGTGCGTGTTTGGAAAGCAGAAGAAGATCTATTTGATAGGTTCAATCAAGCTAACAACTCAATTGAGGTCTTAATGGTAGACATAAAAGTAAGCACTGTATATCAGTTATTCAATTAGAATCTTTTTTTTAATATTATTATGCTAACAAAATGCAAAATGGGTTAATTTAGGGTGATACAGTGCAAGCAAGAATAGTGCATGACTTGAAATCAGAATTTGGGGGAAAGGTAAAGGAAGGGCAGATCTACAGAATAAGTAAATTTTACTTTGAAAACAAATTTACATGTGAGGCTGCTACCAATAAAGATTGGCGTATAAGATTTATCTCATCTACTATTATTGAAGAACTAGAAATTGCAACCATGCCAACATTCAGTTTCAATTTTGTGGATTTTGAAGATGTAAATGACAACAATCTAAAGGGGAGATCCTTGATAGGTAAATTTAGTACTTTTAGAACAAGAAGTTATAACTTGAGTATCTATTTAATATTATTATTAACAAAGACATGTATGCAGATGTGATTGGGCAGGTGGAAAAGTACAGTGTTCTCCTTGAGAATAGGATTTTCGACTGTACTACTCTTGAACTACAAGATTTGAAGTGATTTTCTTCTGATGTTTACCATTTTCAACTTCTGGAAAAATAATTCAAAATTTTTTATAACTGTTTGAAAATAATCACGGGAGAAGAGCTTTGCCAGTGTGGATATGGGGAGAAATTGGAAATGAGATCAGGTCAATTGCAACTGATGACAGATTCTTAGTACAGAAGCCCATAATTGTACTCCAGTGTCTGTAGAGAGCCCCATACTTACGTATGATTTATATAATTTTTGTGCATATTTGAAACAGACTCTAAAAAAACCTAACTACTCATCATGTGTAATAGGAGAAATGAGGATATCATCAACTGAAGCAACAAAAAATACATATCATGCCAGATATACCACAAGTGAATGAATTCATTTCAAGGTCAGCCAAATAATATAAACAGTAGCTAATATTTTATTTATTTTATGACTAAAAAGTGGCTGATGAATTTATATTAACACATAAACGCAGATCAAGGGGTTTTTATTGGGGATATTATTGCTGCAAATTGGAAGATGGTTGATGTGCAGAATAGTGGAGTCAGCAACATTGGCAGAAAAAGGACAAGGGCAGAATTCATTGATGAGACCACCAATGAAGATATTGAAGTCCTTGAAATATAAAGAAGAAGATGTCATGCATGTTAATTTTTAAGTTAATTGATGTTCCGAAAGACCAAATTTTTACCTGTCTTTTTTATTATTTGTTCGATCTGTGTGGTGAACTAATTTAAATTATTTTATGTTGCATAAAATTTGGTTATTTTTTCTTTTGCAAATGACACATTATTTTGGAAAGTGTGTGTGTATATATGTATATATTTATTTAATGTATATGCAGGAGCAGAAGAACCCGAAAGTAGGGCTGAGCACGGATCGGATATCCGATCCGAATCCGATATCCGATCCGAAAAATCCGAAATTTTAATATCCGATATTCGATCCAAAGTACTTCGGATATCCGATTTTAGATATCCAAAAATTTCGGATTGGATATCCGAAATATCCGATATCCGATTCGGTTGGTATTTTTGGTCAAATTAAATTCTAAATAAGGTTCAATTAAACAGGAAAGACCTTATTTTAATTAATCTAATTTTGTACAGGGTATACCGCTCTATATTTTAAGACAATACAAAAATAAAATCGAGGCTCGAATTAAAATGGATTAAATTATAGGCTACTTATATTAGAATACACCAACCCAAAAAAAAAAATCCAAAAATAACCCATTGTTCGGATCGGATCGGATATCCGACAAAATTATTTTGGATATCCGAATCCGATCCGATATCCGAAAGTTTCGGATCGGATATCTGATCCGAAAAATATTTTCGGACCGGATATCCGGTTTTACGGATCGGATATCGGATCGAATTCGGATAATCGGATAATTTGCTCAGCCCTACCCGAAAGCACAGGAGAACCAGTCAGCAAAATGAATATGCAGTTGGCAGAGTATATCATATTATAAGTAGTGCAAATTTCTCCCGTATTGTTTGGTTGATTTTTTGTAGGTGCAATAGATGCACTACTTCTTACATATAAATTGAGCTACTATCGTGTATTAATAGTGCATAAACGCTGCCAGTTTTCCTAATAAGAAGTTCATGGACTCTATTGATTCCAATTTTATTATCTACTGTAATTGTCATTCCTTTAAAATATTATCTGAAATCAACACATCAAATATCATCATTGTTTGGGTGGTGACCCTCGGCCAACCAATTCTCAGCATGAGTTATGAATCCATGCCTACGCACCACAAAGCTTCAGAGCATACACATAAGACGCTTCAATTAAATAGGTGGACAACATATTAGTCTGTCCAATTCTAAGAGTGAATTACTCCTAAACTAGAAGTTATAGAGTTATCACTGCAATTAGGTGGACAAACTATTGCACATCCCATTCTCGAGCACCAACTATTTGTTCATTTACAGTTCATGCATATAGAACATATAGTTGGTGTCAAGAGAATGGGAGGTGATATATTGTATCTATTTATTCTAAGAGAATGCTTATGCAATCCAGAATCTCTATGGATATGTACGCTGTATTATTGACTCGTTGTTGATTTACGGTTGTTGCTTATCGTTGCTGTATTTACTTTGAGCACTATTGCGATCCAATCAGCATGAGTTATGGATCCATGCCTACGCACCACTAAGATTCAGAGCATACACATAGGACGCTTCAATTAGATAGATGGACAACTTATTAGTCTGTCCAACTCTACGAGTGAATTACTCCTAAACTAAAAGTTATGGAGTTATCACTACAATTAGGTGGACAAACTATTGCACCTCCCACCCTTGGACCCCAACTATTTGTTCATATACAATTCATGCATATAGAACATATGGTTGGGGTCAAGAGAATGAGAGGTACTATATTGTGTCTATTTATTCTAAGAGCATGCTTATGCAATACAGAATCTTTAGGGATATGTGGGTTGTATTCTTGACTCGCTGTTGATTTAAGGTTGTTGGTTATCGTTGTTGTATTTACTTTGAGCACTATTGCGATCCAATCAAGATAATATGTCTTGATATGATTGTATGAAGATCAGATAATCAGATATTTAGATGTATTTTATTAGTTTAATTGTACAGTAAACGCCAATCATAAATAAAATTTAATAGTTTATTTAAAGTAAGAATGACAGTTTCACACCTACCAGCACTTTATTCTAATTCGAGCCACTGTTATGATGTTCTAAGCAACTATTTCAATAACATTCATTTTTTTCATTGCTTAATTCGGCTGTTACTGTAATTGAAAATATGCCTAAACAATTTACTAATTACGTTCAGTTTGTGCACACATCTCTTTTTTGTCTGTGTAGATAAAGTTTTGTATAAGCATGACAGCTTCAGCAAGTTTACTATATCTTATTTGGTAGAATATCACCTACTATCTTCAATATACGGATATAATTCTTTTAATGTCCTGTGTCGATTTTTGTTTGTAGAGAACTCTAATACGAATACAATTCTAATATACATGGAAAACAAAACAGACTCAATAATCAACAACTAAGAAATAATCACACATAATTAGTGTTAGTTCTAGATAGAGTTTTGTATAAGTTCTAGCAGGTACTTAAAATATGGTCAAACATCCAAGTAAAGAATAAGTTTAATTTTATTTAACTGATTAATGATTAGGTTTAACTGACTCAATTTATCAAAATATCACCCCACTAACAGCAGTTGAAATGTTGTGTTAAGAGTAAGTTAGCAACACCCTTTTTAAATTCCTCATTAAATCATTGCTCAAGGCAATAACATCACAATCATTCAATGTGTTCAATCTACCAAAATATCAATTAGTTGATACTAAAATCTTCTTCAGTTAACCAAAGAACGAAAACATTCTTATATCGTGCTATTATAAAATCTTTGATGGATAATCTAAGTTGATCAGCAAGAAACAGCAGCAGAAGCACAAGAGATGGTACAAATCGCTGCAGGCCAGAACGTATGTGTTGCTCTATTTCATATTGTTTTCATCTTATGTTTGCAAAAACATGTATTTTTTTCTCTACTATTTTGTTAGAAATATACTGTAATGTCTAGAGTATATGAGAATTATAATCTACAAATCTAAAGTATTTGACACAAAAACATGGAAAAGGTAACTGAGTCTCTGTATTCTGTACATGTCTATCATTTCAGTGTTTTAAATAATTTTATTAAGTGATTACTGTTTTTGTTTATTCCTATATAGGAATACAATTAACCTTTTCTGGAGTTTAAATTTAACATTCACATTTAAAATAAAGCACAGAGTATACTCTTTATATCTTCAAAGAAACTGCCTATACAGACATTAATCTAATGTTTAGTCTTCTATTTAACCTAAGTGTTAAATTTATCAATGATAGTATGTATTTTTCCTGACATTATTATTAAAAAAATTTATTAGCCAGTCAGTTCATTTTTTCTTTTATTTAAAAATGCAAGCATCGGAAAATTAGTATGGAGAATACTTAGCCTGACTATATCAATAAACTACAAAAAAAATTAACTTAATTGCTTTGAGTTAATAATAAGTTGACAAGATGCACATTTTATACGATTACATATATTATTAATTGGATATAAAATTAAACTTTTAAAAAGATTGCTCTTATGTGAACAACATTGACACCGACGGTAATTTACAATAGCTTCCTGAATTGTGCATTATACGGAGTAACTCTTTTTGGATGCTGATTTTTTCGTTTTACCCTTAATATAATACTCCGTATTAAGTTTTTTAGTTGAGTTTTTGAGAAGATTGTTCAACAATATGAATTGAATGATCATTCCTTTTTTTTGTTGGGTTGGATGAATTGTTTAGAGTTGTGATTATGCAGGATATTAAGTATTGATTGAGTTTGGGGTTTTTTATGCAGGTAATTAAATATGAGACATTTTTTTCTTTCTGCTCTGTTTTAACTCGGATTTGGTAGAAAACACACAATATAGATTTCAAATATGTGAAATATCCCGAATATTAGAAATTTCAGAACTTACTATTTGTTTTTAATATGCATGCAATTATAAACAAACATAGGTATTAGAATGTTGTTTGCTACGCCTCTGTTTGCCTAATAATTTTTTTGGTATATTGATTAGTATGCATACTTACTTGCTACACATAATGTTTTTTAGATCATTTTGTTTTGATAAAGATGCAAGCCTATATCATGAAATCTTCAACATGCAACACTTCAAATCACAGATTTTTATACTAAAAAAATGGTGAGATTTATGAACAGACATAGTAGGATGCAAAAATTTAACTCGGTTTTTTTAAGTCGGATCTGTGAATACACACACAATATAGCATAAAATATGGAAAAATATCCAGAATATTAGAAAACTCAGAATTTACTGTGCATGCAATTAAAAATAAATATAAATATTAGAAATGTAGGCAAGTGAAAAGTGAAGGTTATACCATCATTCTCAAAATGAGCCGATGTTTCATCATTTTTTAAACAACAGATTAATAATAGAAGATCCGGTCCCCTAAACCCCAAATCTTTGTGCATCCCCCACATATTCTACACTTACTTCGAAATAAGGGACAATAATCTGCAGAAGACAGAGAAAAAATATCAGTGATTAGAACATTTCAAAATTCTTAAGAGCTCGAAATTTAATAAGAGAAAAGAAGAGGAAAAAAAAAGGGGGGAAGCCTCACCATTTTTTCGTGTAAAGCAATGTATGTATCTGGAACTCGATTTCCAATGAGATGTATGCATGCAGAAAATGTGCAACACAGAACAGTAAAAGTATTAGTAATGAGAAATAATTACATGACCAAGATTTCGGAAATAAACAAAACAGAGAGAAATAGAGGGAAGAACTCACCATTTTCGTATACAGCAAAGTACATCTCTAATTCTATTCCGGATAGGAAATGTGCATGCAAGGAATGTAGAACGCGGGAAAGGACATGCATGCAAGAAAGTTACAGCACAGAAATAAGAAAATGTCAGTGGTGAGGAAAAATTGACATAATATCGATTTTGAAATTTTAAAAAGAAAATTACAATAAAAAACTCACTCCTTTTCTGTGTACAACAACGCCGATCTGGGATTCGGTTTCAGGTAGAAAAAACGCATGCAAACATTGTAGAATACAGGGACAAAAAAACAATAATAAGAAAAGATTGATAAAAAATTGAGCAAATACACTAACATGATTAACACTTCAAAATTTTTTTAAAAAAATATCAAAGGAAAACAAACACATACCATTTGTCGTTTAAAGCACAGCAGATCTGGAATTTGGTTGACAAATATCGACCAATCTTCAAATTAATCAGAAGAATGACGATGAATCTGGAAAGAGCTTAGCAATGCGATTGACAAAGAATCTTCACTTTTTTCGGACAACTAATTATCAAGGAAGGTCGCTTAAAGGTGAACTGAGGAACGGAAGACGACGATTTTGAGAAGGATTAGGGAGTCAGTGAGAGTGAGAGTGGAGAGTGAGAGTGGAGAATGAGACTGAGAGACGATTTAGGGTTAGTGTTAGGTAGAGAGTCGGGTGGGATTAGGGTATTTTAGGGGGGGTTTGTGAGGGGAGGGTGGTATATTAATGGGTGGGGTTATTAGGGTTGGGTTTTGGTTTAGTACTCGATTTGGGCCTGATTTCCGCTGGGCTTTAAATGCCTGGGTTTATGTTCTTTTGGGGATTTCGTTTGTCATTCGGGTCGGGTTTGGTGGTGGCTTTTGGTTTTTACGGTTGTTTCCGACTTTAAGTTCAGTTTGGTCGTTGTATTATATTTGGTCAAACTTCGATATTGTTATCAGATCAGATTTGCTATTGTACCTAAACTTGCACCATATTTGATAGGGTCGGTTTTTGATCCAGATTTTTGTGTGTGTCTAGATTTAGGTCAGATAGGACCGGTTTTTAAATCCGCTCTTCTAGCCTGCTTTTTATATAAGAGGTTAGTAATAATAGTGATAATAATAAGTAACATGGAGTACTATTGGATTAGTTAAGAATAGTATTGTTATTATAATTACTATTACTCTTATTATTGTTATTACTAAGGCATACTACTACTGCTACTATACAAATATAACTCGAAATATATCCATACATTGTACATTTATTAATTTTTGACATTGATCTCAGAATTTTTACATTTGTCTGACTATATTTGGATAGACAGTTTTTTGTTTGGTAATATATCGTATTGAGTGATGTTCACTTTATGGATCTCATATTATTGTTAAGGTGGGGAGAGCAGTGGATTTGCAAATGAAAATGTCGAACCAAATCAGCAACATGTTATGGGAATCCTGAATCCTTTGAGAGATATTACCAACGGTACCTCTTACTCGCCTCTTACACAGATATATACCTGTGCATTTCTACATACCTATGCATGTAAACTCAACATGAAATTGGTATTATTATTCAGGTGCTGAAGGCAGAAGCTTTGTTATTGAAAATACTGGCTCAAATCAGCAGTCTGTGTTAACCGTTTGTACTCCCCTAAGTGATATTACCAATGGTACCTCTTATTCACCTTTCTTTTTCCACACTCACACTTACATGTGTGTGTCTCCACGTATCTATGTTGGTATGTATGTGTGTACACACTTAGTTGTCAGTTTTTGGACCCATTCTTTTTAATAAATTTTAATATTTCCTGTTCTTATTAGGTGGTCTGGTTCATCGACCTACACGACGACTTGCCCCATGTCGTCGTCGTACCTCGCCTTCAACTCCTGCTTCTTTTGGTGCAACTCCTTCTTCTGTTATTTCATTTGAACCTGTCATTCTTTCACCAGTGCAACAAGTGGCAAAACTTAAAAGGGCCCGTAGAAAAGAACTCAATGCAGAAAAAAGGAGAAGGTCCACTTCCTCGGTTCGTTGTTCTCAGCCAGGTGATTTACGTGTACATTTTGTCAACAATTTAAATTTGTACTATAATGACACTTTCATTTCGTATGGTGCATTATATTAGTTGTCATTCTCAAGGTTTTATTTTGTGTTTAAACGAATGGTTCCCTAGAGTTATAAGTATAGGTTCGACGCATCTCTATTAATACCGAACCGACGCATCTTAAGCAGAATACCAGGTAAGGTATATCACGAGAATGACTAATATCCGTATTATCGCATTAAAATTGATTTGCTAATACATATAATATTAGTACTCTCTACTCTCCTACGTGCATCTTTTCATGGCCTGCCTGTCACGTGAAATCGCATGCAAAGAATGTAAACACAACTACTTTGACGACAATAATTACTTGTCCTTAAACAACCGACGTAGCAAAAGGAATAAAGTTAAAACAACGGATGTTACAGTACTTCCACCGCATCAAAAGAACTAGGATATCAGCCCACCGATTGATTAGTAGAGGCCGCTATAGTGCGGGCGGGATTGGGTGTTAACACCTATCGGATGTTGGCTTCCCAATACGTACCCTCACCCCTTACTCAGAATCGACGGTTTCCGGATGTCCGAAACCATTGGCAATGAGAGTCATTCCAGGCATGGAGTGCTTAAGGGTACAAGTCTTTATCTTTAGGTCCCGTGCCACTCAACTTTGAGCCGGCAAGGGATCAAAGTTGACTTGAAGGGTTTCTGAGTCCCCATAATTGACTCGGTGGCGACTCCACAAATCGGCAACAACTTTAGTTCACTAAAAAGGTTGTCTTACCAAACAAAACGGCCTTTAAACATTTACAACCACGACTCGATCGATTCCCAAACGGAAACACAGGTGCTCGCACCCGTCTAGTACAAGTCTGGATCGTCATCCAAATCGAGGTCCGAAACATCGCCCCGTACGCGAAATCGGACCGGCCCCCGGCAGGGAGGGGACCGCGTGGGTGGCCGCCGCCACACGTTGAAAAACCGGGTCGATCCCGCGCGGGCGCGCGCAGGGCGCCAGGCGGTGCGGACGGACGTCCACAGTAATACCTTCTTAATTTGGTATCAATTTATAAATTAAAGAATAAATTGCACATATATTGATGTAATTAATATACGTATTAAAAATTTGTTTTCTTTTTCACCTCTTATATGCAACCTTGAGCATTTCCCAAAAAAAATCATAAAAATGTAATCTTCATCAAATAGCTTAGCTTGTTGAAGAAAATGTGAGGTTTGTGAATGAGATGGGGAGGCAAAGTAAAAGACCCCTAAAACCGACCACCCTCAATAATTAGACGCTCCGGATCACGAAATTACTCAAAATAGTGACACGATAATATATACTCCCTCCTAGTTTGAGTATTCCTTTCACTTTTCTTTTTGAGCTTAGTTTGATTTTCTTCCCACTTTTCTTTTTTGGATGTACTTTTAATCATTCTTTATTCTTTTCCTCCACACCTAAACCCAACACCTTTTCACTTCATACCCCCACCCTTTACACTTTATACCTCACTTTTACATACTCCCTCCGTTCACTGTCTTTTGCCCCGTTTCATTAAAATACTCCTCACATTATGAACGGAGGGAGTATTTCTTAATCTCTCCCCAAAAAAATTGGGGAGGAATACTTGAACTACAAGAGTAAGAAATAACAAAGGTGTATGTGTGTGTTATCGTAGTTTGACTTTCTAAAATCAACAAGTAAATCTAAGAAAAGACACAACAATTTTGACTTGTACCACTAAATCCAAGATCCCACTTTATAAACAAACTAATAATGTTTTCAGTTTCTTTTTGTCCAAAATGTCTCAAGGGTTTTGCTTCGTAACCAGTATTCTTCTTCTTCCATGTTTCAGTTTTCACTTACAAAGTCAATTACTTAATAATGCAGTGTTAACAACTCAATCATGCATGCATATTACAGATGAAGAGTCATCATTATTAATTCAAACATGTTATCCGTACTTTACTCTAAAAGTGATTCCGCTCACGATTCTACATAAATATTTAAGTAGGATCGATAGAAAATTTTTATTTTCCGTAATAGTTTAGTATTTGTAAGATCGATATTATTGTATCATGGTATTTAATTTTTCTAGCATTATTAACGCTAATCCGTAACACATGTCAACAAGCAAGTGAATGCTCCAACTGTTTTGTTTAAACAACACCATTTGACCTTCCTTCCGATGTACTGTATGTCTTCATTTTGGAATCCACTCATTTTCCTCTTTAATTAAGAAAAACAAATCTAAATTGACTTATACTAATACTTAATCTGGTTAGAATTAGTGTCATTTTTTCTAAGATAGTATCTCAACGTCATTCTGTTCTTGACTATCCCAATCATACCATCCTTAATTCAAAATTTAATTGATGAAACCTACGTAACGTAGTTAGGCTTCAAACGAAGAGTGTACTAATGTATTTTGTAGAATGGAGTGGAGTATTACTCAAGAATTTAAGACAGTATCATAATTCAAATGTACGTGAGACATTTCCAAATCTTAAAGAAAATTTCCGAAAAATAATAATAACTCCGATTATTATTTTACTTTTGAGTAAAATACTACAAAACGACCGTTTTTCTCAAAGCAAGCTAAAAATCCAAGTAAAACTGGTTGAAAAAGGCATGTATGTTTGTTCACGTTCTTCTTGTTAAAACTGAAACTAAGTCCTCAATGTTTTATACAAGGACAAGCGTACACCGTAGACATGAATGCATGTAATCCTAATAATTATCTACTCCTTCCGTTTAAGTCGAACATTCCCCTTTACTTTTTGCACAAGTTATAAGAAACTGATTGTTTATTACGGAGTATTAAGAGTACAAATGAGTAAAAGTTAATACTCCGTATTTGTTTAATATTAAATGTAGGATAGATAGGGGTCATATATGTAAATATATAAGGTTTAAAATATTTGTTTAATATTAAAACAATGACTAAAATGGAAATGAATAAGTTGGACTTGAACGTCCCAAAAAGAAATAAGGAAAAGTTCGACTTGAACGAAGGGAGTATTGTTTTGGATCAATGTTCAAGGAAAGAATAATGAACGAATTTGGACCACATCAAATCCATTTGACCTAAATAAACGTAACAAAAATTTTAACAAAATGGAAATAGATAACTATTGAATAATACACCCAAAGAAAAATCACAAATATTCTTATTTGAGACGAATATATTCGCCACAAACTTGTGATGAGTCAAATACAAGAGATAAGATGAAAGACATGTCGCAAGACTAGCACATGGGGTTGCTGGTCTTTAGTCAAACATGGAGTGGTATTTGACCTGTCGTAAACTTGTGACGGATATACCAGTCACAAGGAAGACTCGGTGAAGAAAAATGTGTTATGAGAGTAATATTCAAGTTCCTTAATAAGAGCTGGACACAATTCACACACATATATTTCTAGAAATTAAATAATTTGGTAATCTAACATGAGATTTTGGCCAACTAATAATCCAAATATCCAGTTCATAGGATCAATATGACAATATGTAAGGATTATTGTGTGATGATAATATGATTGACATCATCAGTTTGGTAGAGATCGATGTTAACAAGAGACGACCATAACCCTATACAGTATACCAAGTATATTACTGTAGTCAAATTGACTTACAATGTCACTATTGAGTAATGTGTATGCCTTCAACTATCGAATACTCCCTCTGTCCGTTCCTAAAAGATTGTCCAATTTTCCTATTATGTGTGAAGAATATTTTAATGAAACGAGACACTCTTATTGAAACGGGATAGTATGACTCAATTGCCAAACATGTTAGCAACAGTCAAGCAGGAGCCTTGTACTTTACATTTCATAGAAATTAAGTTCCAACTGTCTGAATTCTAATTCCAGAATCATATGAAATTATTCAAACCAATTCATTTTAGACAGAAGAAAAATACATGTAGTACAAAACATAAATTTTAAATAATCTTTTCACTTGGCTTATGCATTATGTACTTTCTCATGATTAATGTATGTATTCCTGACAACTTGAAAAATTATGCCAGTCACTCTGGTTTCAGATGATAATCACATTAACAGGCAACAAATTGTTTGGAATTTAGGTTTTTTGTTGTCTTAACAAATGAGCAACTTCAAAATTGCTAAAGGAAGCATGCACAGCAATCTAAGACATGGTATTCGCCTGCAATAATCTTTACTTTCTGTGGCTAATTCAATAGAGGCATCCACTTTCTCTTCTCCGTTCTGTTCCCAAAAAATGATTGTAATATTGTACGAGTATATCTGCAAACAAAAATGAAAAGGCATTATAAATCATTCCAACTCTTCTCGGAGTCCATACTGGAGTACACAATTTGGATGACGAGGATCGATGAGCCCAAAAACACCCCCAAATTCAGGTTCAGTTCAAAAGGTTTGAGCAGCGCAGACTAGCCTAAGTGAATATTCCTCACATGACATGTTACTACATGAAAAATAGGCCGGTCTCTAAATATACCCTTCACTATTAACTGCTAAATCATGAGACAATTTTCTTTCTCTAAGCTCTTACTAGAACTTATTTACTAATTAAGACCTTCAAGCTCACAACTAATTTAGCCATCAGAGGGGTTTCTTTGGACACAACTGAAACCGCCACACCAGGATGTGTTACTTTGTACAGGTTACTATGTTGCTTGCAAAATTATGGCTTACAAATTGCATGTGACTGTCATGAGCAGTCCAAATCCAGCATACTTGAAAAGTCAACAGAAAAGAGAGCAACAAACTGGGTATATTTCATTATTATCTTGGAAAGAAACAAATGGTGGAGCAACATATTCTGGTCAATGCAGTCAAAAAAAGATCTGACCATTGTTTTATCTTTCAACCTTCCCCCCAGATAAAAGAGGAGAAATGGAAACACACACTCACTTATTTCCAGCGTCTCCCCTTACAAAATTGACTCTCTAACACAAACAACTATAATTCTAAGAGGATAACCATATTGACCGGAGCCCGAGGTTTTCTCTTGGCCTTTGAAGAAAATTAACTGAAACTTTTGCCTCAAAATTAGCTAAAGCCCAGAAATCAACTAAAGTTTTAGAGGACCATGAATGTAGCTGGTAGTAATACCCTTGTACCATTCAGTCCCCTTCTTTATACTTCCTCCATCCCAAACATTGTTTACCCTTTATATTCTTTGTAAAAAGTAATTTAATCAGATGCAAACAAATGAATAGGACAAGGGAGTAATTATCCATAATTATTACCAAAAACTGAAGAAAACAGGAAAAAACACAGGTGTAAAATACTACTCCGTAAAAGATAAGCATGATAATGTGGCTTCAGCATCTACGAACAGGACATACAAATACCTGGAGGTAAGGCGGCCTTTATAATATAACAGACACACTCGGGCCTATTAACTCCAAGATCTGACCATGCAATGTTCCATTTGACACTAGTATACCACCTGATGGAAATATGTTTCTACGTGCCACTTCATCTGCAGCAAGATCAATCTCGCTCCCACTCCAATCTGTTACCTGGTCAAATAGCATTAAGACCATAAAAATAATTCTGAGTACAAGGTAGGGGAATTTCTTAAGATACAATCAAAAAAACAGAACCAAGAGATGATAGTATTTTGTCCCAGAGTATGTGGCCAACATCTAAAAAAATCAGATGTGGAGAGTATTGCACACCTTTCCACCAGCTTCATGCACACAAATCATTCCAACAGCGTGATCCCATACCTACAAATGGGAGCCGAAGAATCAAAAGACGGTTGTAAACACTTGTGAGTTGTGAAACAATCAACTGCTAGTAAAATACCTTTAGTATCTTTTGAGTCCTTGTCGTTGATCGCTGAAAGAAAATAGATGCTCTACCGGAAGCCACCATCAAATATTTGGATAAACTGTATGATATATAACTTTTTAGTTGAACAGAAATAGGCAACTACTCTGTACTTTATGTTAGCACCACTAAGATAAGGTGTTCCAAACGAGAGGCAGCAACGTGTTGTCAGACAATATATACAGTCCGATTTATTAATTGAAAAAAGTACAATCCAAACAAATTCTATCAACTACTTGCTTTAGTCCATAACAAGTGGAGTTGCTCAGTTCTTAATTGCACAACCAAACAAGCTCATGATATTCTTCAAGTGTCCCCATGATATGCATATCTGTATAAGAATGTTGATAATGTTTTAGTGTATGAAAGAGGTCGGACTTCTATTTGTATTTGTGTAACATCATTCCCATTCAAAATCAGAACCAAACAGCAAGTTTAACTCAGAGTAATCCGTTCCCATTTCCCATGTTTCCTTTTCCTGAATCCATTCTCTTTCCCTTATGCAAATTAAATACCCTCTTGATATAAATCAAAACCCCCTATTAGATTCATGCTGTGGTAGGGTTTTGAATGGATCTTATGTTATTTTGATGGAAACCAAAAACCCTTTTAGATCTAGTAATTGTGTAAGCATCTTATGGAAGGCTAATCTTTTCATTACTTGACGTAATCTTCAAAACTTCTAATCTTTCCATCATAAAGCACCTAAAATTGTTCCCGTCGTCAAGATGTTTCTAGTCCAGAAAAAATATGTAAGCATCCAAAGGTTGAGCAGATAAGTTTACATAGTTATGAGTATGAAACAAATAAGGCCACTTTCTTAAGCAATAATCAGTCAAGCACCACAATAAAACACCAAGCTAGTTAGAATCTAAGTTACTTAGACCCGGTGCTGAACTTGGGTATGTGTCCAAGGATCAGACTCGGCTATTTTGTGAAAATTCCAATACTTTTGGCTTCATATGAGATGTCAAGTGTCAATACCCATGCAAAAATGTTTAGTGTCAGACATGGGTAGGGAAAGTCAAATGAAGAGTCAGAGTAATACTACGGAATATAACTTAAGAAAAATTTTCGGAAACAACATACCTTCCGCAGCATGCTGGGAGAAGAATTACTTGGCCATCACCAACATTATTTGGCCCACTTGTTTCAGGAAAATATTTTGCCAGTGGTAATGAATCCCATGTGTGACTCTCAGATATACAGAAACGCGCCTCATGAGCTGTGGAACATTCATTGACATAGCATCTTTCCCAGATGCTATTCATGGCCATAAAATTATCAACCAGACCAGATAACTTAATTTTCCAAGTACCACAGCCCTTATGGGCAGCCATAATGATCCCTGATTCAGATTCACTTCCGTTGACATTCGACACAGATTTATTGATAAAATCCCCCTGCCATTTCGGGCAGCCCATAACTCCTAAAACTAATTCTCCTTCCACTACAAGTGCCAAGCCTACCTACAAATATAACCACCAAGAATAGATATTGGAGCAACAAAACCACCAATATCAAGAGAATAATAGGAATATTGTTGGTTACTTGGTCATTGATAACCAAGTTAAATGAAAGCCTACACTCGCACATTATACAGTCACGTAGAAACATTGGCATCTACCGTCAATAATGTGCAACAACCATCAATCTTAAGCCTTAAAACAGGCCCCTAAGAGAACTGGAAACTAGAAACCTAAATTGCACTTGCAAAAAAAAACGTAACAAGCTAAATCACTCCCTCTAATTCATTCCCAACTACCAATTTTCATTTTGGATGAACTCATTCCAAACTATCCATTCCATATTTTTAGAAAATCAAATGTCCAACCTATCCTTGTAAACTCATACTCCCTCCCATTCTTTGGATTCCTACCATAATTTGAATATGTGAGTAGTATTTTAATCAAATGGTAGGAATCCAATGAATAGGAGGGAGTACAACCGATATCATGGTTTCTTTATTGAATCTGCAAGTTATGTACTTACAAGGTTAAAAGTTTAATTATTAGAATATTAATTTTTGTAAAAGCTTGCCCATGCAATTTTGCACAGGTTCAAAGCTATTATTACCAAAAATGTCGTCAAAAAAATACCAAAATTTGCATGCTACTTGGTCTCTTTAGTAAATTACTCATTGTAAATACTACTTACCTTTCACAATATTTTACTATTGTTCTTATTCTTTGTGCATTGACATAACGGGTAGTATAGAAAGAATGGGGGTTGTAATATTTTGGAACTATATCCCATTTTAAGAGGCTAACATGACCCAATCACTATTTAAAAATAAGTCAATATTAACCACGAATAAAGAATACTCTTAATGTCTATAATGTGAAATGCTGATTCTACTAAATTAAAATTATGGGTGGCAAAAATTAGTAAGGAACATACCACGTACATGGCACTGCCTCCTTTGAGAAAGCCTCGTGTACCATCTATTGGATCAAGTACCTGTAAAAATAAAAGTGTTTCAACATATATACTCACCATCGACTCAAATTTACACCGTAAAGTGTTCAAAGAATTTAATTAATGATGACATAACAATAAATCAGGTTACAAAACCTAGAAGTTTAACAATGCACCATCATGGTCATATGATGATATGAGCTCAAGTACTGAATGCGACATACTCAAGCTGGGGGGTGGGGGGGAACGAAAAACAAAAAACAAAATATATAACATTAGTATCTTAGAGTATTTAAATAGGAAACACACCATTACTACGAGGCAACCCAAAAACATTTAGGGGTTGTTTGGTACGGCCAGGAGAGGGAAAGATAATGGAACCCTTCCTTTCCAATGTTTGGTTGACACTTACTTTGTTGCCATTACCCGAAACTCAAAATAGGTTTACCCCAAACTACTTTAACTTGATTCCCCCACCACCTACCCACCCCCAAAGGTTTGGGATTCTCATTCCCTCACCCACCATTAGCACCCACTAAGTCACCACCCCACTCCCCCTTCCACATCACCTCTCACCTCCCATCACCAGGCCACCACTCCACCTTGTCAACCACCAGGCTCACCAACTTTGCCCAACCCCTGGACCCACCAACTCGAACTCCCTCAACAACCATACCCGCCAAACCCCAACCTCCCAACCACCATACCCCGCCTCCTCAACCCATGCAAAAACTCCTTGCACCCAAAAACAGACATGCCACCTAGTTTTCCTCTGTCACCATTCCCTTTCTTTCCACACCCTTTCTTAATTCCTTCCCTTTCCAGTGTTGTAACCAAAGGCCTCCTTAGAGTAATACTCCTTCCTTTTAACTTTCGCCACATAAGGATTGGGCACAAATTTTAAGAAAAAATGAAAAGGTAAGGGTAAGGGTTGTCAATTTACTTGTGGGGTACCCACGGTTTAAAATCTTGACCGATACGCGACGTATCTTCCGAGATGTATAGGTATCGAAGGCACTGATATGAGATATCCCGAGATGTATATGGCAAGTTTAAGATAGTAAAATATCGGCGGAGATGCCCGATTTATAACGTGCAGCGAGTAATTCAGCCCGATACGGTCCACAATAAAGTCGAGATGAACGAGTTATGACTTGTTCCCTCCAACTTCGTAATGAAAAGTAGTCCTCCGTACAAAATTGTTTAACATGGGTCAAATCAATTATTCTAAATAGATTTAGTATTAACTTTATATCAAATAGACAATGATATAATATCAATAAAAGAGCTTAAAATAAATATCACCGCGATAACCGCGACATGGAGCGCGATGGCAGAGTCAAGGGTGATTCCGCGACACCGTTACCGCGATTTAAAACCATGGGGGTACCACACTCTATCTCCCCTCAAATGATGTTAGTTTCAAGTAATATAAAAAACTTGACAAGGTTATTATGGTCACTTGACAAGAAAAAAGAATTCCTTTAGTTAAGAAATGGGGTAGACTAAAAAAGTCCCTGAAAGGTAAATGGGGTTGACTCAAAAAGAAGGGGGTAAATAGCATGTGGAATATCTGAAGGACAAAAAGCTTCAAAAAGTTGACTGTTCATAGCCATGATAACTAGTGCAAACATAAATGGTAAACAATAGGCAAGTGCACACTTGTTTATAATAGCACTTTGACACATCAGATAGTGGAAATTCCCCATAGGCTTACCCAGTATGTAGCTGGCTTGTCATCAAAAGCAACCGCATTAATCCCCCCTCTATCAATAGCCTGCAGCACTTCATCGTCTTGTAGCTGATTATATGCAGAACTTGTGTTGTCATTCACGACATTTGCCACAGCATTAGCTAAATTGTTAGAGCGCAAGAAGCCTGAGTCCTCCTCTGCTACCAGGGGGATCAAAGGAAACAGCTTCCCGAGCTCTGTGAAAATAAATAGTATAGTCGTAACATACAATAAGCAAGAGAAAAATATTTTTGTTTGATTCAATCAGCACCAGTAAGGCTATCATAATTATACAATTGAACAGATAAACAAAAGCGAGTATCTAGGGGGTATTTGATTATTTCCCTACAAGAAAACAACAAAGTCTTACTCTTGACTAGACTGTGTCAGCTGCATAAAAGACATGGTTCCAGAGGGAAGTAAACGGGCTTCCCCATGGCAGAGACTCTATCAGAGGTTTAGCCATGTTCTTTCCAACTTATTTTCAGTGAGACCAATTAAGTACTCCGTATTATTTTTAGTGAGACCAACTTACTGTGCCAAGACGTCATATCACCACTAAATAAAATCTTGACTCCATTACTATCTTCTTTTTTTCTAGCACTAAGTATTATGGAGCAATACTATTCCGACACTCGACATCGAAACTTCAGTTTAGACGGAAAAAAAATTCAATTTTGCCCAAAATAAGACACCATGACACGACACCTCGCAGAAGAGTCTAAGTAACACACTTACGGGGTATCAATTTATAGTGTAACTAATATTATGATATATCTTGAGCAATTAACTGCCAAATACGGCGAGCTTTAACACGAAATTTTAAACTTATCAAGGAAATAGAAAAAGAAGATTAAACGTTAAGCCAAAAAAGCCACAACAAAAATGTAAAGGAAACTATGATATACCTAAACTAATGAGAGCTTGAACGCTGAAATCTGCAATTGTGACCGGAGAGTTGTCATTCTTCTCCAAAACTCTACTATCATCAGAGAATAAAGTCTTTTGCACCTGTCTAATCATCACTCATGAATGATACTATGCATTTCGACTACCCGATAATCTTATTAAAAATGGGAGCATATGGGTTGGTTTTAAACAACAACAATTGCAATTCAATCTCAAAAATCAACGACTTCTAATAAAATTTAAAAAAAATGATGACTTTTATTGCATTTGAACAATGAACAACTTCAGCTAAAATTCACAATCACAAACATCCCTCAAATATGATAAGTATGAATTTCACAGGACAGCGGCATTCAACAACTTCCACTATGCTCAAAAATTCCGTTAGATGAATCATCTCAATCAAAACTCTTTAACATAGTATCAGAATCATTGTGACCAAAGGTCATGGATTGAAATCCTAGAAGCCTCCAATATCTCACAAGTGGGATAAATGGAACTTCAGGAGACTCTATGCAGTAACCACTATCTAAGCCCAATGGAATTCAAGCAACGGAGCTTAAATAAATAAATAAATAAAATAGTATTGGTTGGACTCGACCATCACTCACCTTAAACGGTTTTGGCTCAAATGTTTCATCTAATAAATTCAATGACTTCGATCAAATTTCGCAAAATCGAAAACATCAATCAAGTTCTAATGCTCCAATTAAATTCAAATAGTTTAAAAATCAATTGAATGTAACAAGCAAACAAACTAGGAATTCCACAGGAGAGAGGGGGGAGAGAGTACGTCAACGCAAATACGGCAAGATTTGTGGACGACATTAACAGCAGCTTCAAGCTCCTTATAATACTCGGCTTTCTTGGGTGGAAATGGCAAGGACGCTCTACAAAGATTGCGAAATCAACAAAAAAAATCGAATTTCCAGAAAACATAAAAGAGCGGCGGTAAGCGGTAAGTTTACCTGATGGAAAAGGCATTGGAAGAAGAATGGCGGGAAAAGGAGGATGTGAAGGGAGGATATGGAATAGAAGTGAAGGTGGTAGAGAATTGGAGAGAAGAGTAACGAAGATCCATGGTTAGTAGTCAAGTTATGTGTTAATGGCGTTTGTGAGATCGGAGACTGTTGAGTGATGAGGAAGAACAATGGGCAATGGGGGAGGGAGAGGTTGACAAACATTTCAACGGTCGTCATCTTTCGGGGACCCTGTCCCTGATTTCGTTTGAGATGATGATATTACTAGCTGGCCATGGGTTTCGGTCGATTAGGAAAAAAGCTTATCTTCTTAATTTTTCGACGCAATATCACACACCCTCACACCCCTTTAGGGCTATGGCCATTTGAAGTAATAGGGTGAAATTTTACCCAATCCGATGAAAAATATCGTCCTACATTTAATGTCTAAATTTGAATATTTTTGAATGATTGGAATTTCACCGTACAGAGACCATGTGATTTATTTTTCAATCAGGTACCGGTCAGTTTTGCGACTATCGAGCCTTGTTTTATCTCAACTTTTGTGACTATCGAGTACGGAGTATTTTTTTAAGCTCCGTTTTAGAGAGTTTCTAGGGTTTTGTAAAGAGAAATTAGATTTGAAGCTTTGCATTAATACCGTATTTGTTTGGGAACACTGATTTCATCTAAAAATGTGGATTTAACTCAAACACAAAATATTAGGATGTGACCCAATGTATTTCAACCCATTTGAAATGCTACCAATCTTGCCTCCCTTCTTATTTCCAAATCCATGTGTGACTGTCTCTGTCTGTCTTCTACTCTTCGTCAACACCTCTCCTTCAATCTTACCCCAAATCACCACCTTCATCGCTTACGTGCGACATGCCTTGGAAGTCCTGTCTTTAATGGAATCTTGATAAGTTAGCAGTAGGAGGACATCAACATACATTAGGATTCAGAGGCCAATACATAAGTAAATACAGTACTCTGTAACATCTTTTATCTGTAAAACATGACTCAGTCAGGACTCAGAAACCAACGTAACTGTTGTTAAATAAACAATAATCCATTAGTCAGCTTCATTCCAGAGAACAGAAATCTCAAATGAAATAAACAGACCTTTAATTTGTGAGTGAGAGGGGATAAATGGCCTCCGATATGAGCCTGCAATTGACACTCACACTCACACCAACCCTGTTACTAAATACGGAGTCGTTATCATAGACCTGACCTAAGAACAGAACCTCATCTCACTTGTTGGGCAACTAATATGGTTGATACTCTCACAACTCACAAATTCACAAGTAGTAGGGGTGCTATACATTTCAAAATTAGGTCGCGATGTGACCTACAACTTATAACTTATAACCCTTAACACCACACCAACCACTATTGTTACATATAATTAGAAATAAATCACATTAAAAACAGCTTAATGCCACCATCCACTCACTCAAGATGATCGCCTCTCTTTATAATTTAATTCCACCAAATCTGTTGAAATTGTTCGTTACTGCTCCTACAAGGTACAAACAGTTGATAAACTGATACTCCACAAAACAAATGCTTAATGAATAACGGTGATAATAGACACCCTACAAGCATACAAAATAAATTGTTATGAACCGTGAATTTTCAAAAACAATCAGGTTGGCTTAGCCAGATAATCTGACCCACTAACCAGCGTGTCCATGAGCCGCAAATCTGATCTGTGTCAGGCCCCTGACAAATACTGCACCTCAGAAATAACCATAATGGATCCAAGGAAACATTCATCGGAGCTAAAGGGCTATGAAACTAAATGTACTTTATCACAATGTAACAGCACAACAAAAACACAAAAATAAAAAACTTGAATGGCCGAACAAGGAGGAGCATCACTAACCAATATAATTTATATTTGGAGCCTCTGCTTCTCCAATGTCGTCACCTCGTTTGTCCCTGGAGTTTCAGACTGTTAATGCTTCGCGTAATACCTCAGTGATGTATTGTTTTCGTTGACTCTTTCTTCACTGAATTGGACACTATACCAAGTAATGCCAACATATCAAAAATAATAGAATATAAACGACCCTCAACCATCGCCTTAAGGTTTTGGTTGAGATGGTTTGTTAACATGGTATCAGAGCCAGAGGTCACGAGTTCGAACCCTGGCAGCCCCCAATATCTCGAACTCTCAAGTGGAATCTCAGCACACGGTACGGGGGAGCCGGTGCACACTAACCACTCTTCAAGCCCAAAGGGCATTCGAGTGAGGGGGCGTAATAGAATATAAACGACCCTCAACCATCGCCTTAAGGTTTTGGTTGAGATGGTTTGTTAACAAAAAAGACCACCATATCGTTAGTCTCATATTTTTTGCTTCAATTGATGTCTCATCTCCTCCTCAAATTACCACCCCATGACCCATGTTACTTGGGCTTTTCATATGAACTTGCATACACGTGCATAGAGCTGTACAAGATCCGAGCTGGCAAGGCTCGGATCGGAAGCTCGTTTGGTCTGGTTTTATTTTCTTTTTCGTATAGTTTTCATATTTTAAAAGTACAATAATTTAGGGTTATATATTTGTAGACACCCACATTTTGACCGCCAGATGTCTATAGCAGTTTCCGACAAACACCCGATGATGGTCGGACGCAAACATGCTTTAACATACTCGGAAATGGGCTCGAAATCATGGGCATTTGGTTTGGACTTTTTACGGGGTACAAATCTCATAAAACAGACCTCAAATTCAGGCCCAGTGGACCGTTTCGAGTCAAATAAGACTAATTTGGGTCGAATCCGACACCAGGGGCAAAACCGTCTTTTTACGACCGAGTCAAAATCCGGTCGGAAATATTTTTCGAGACACACGGACCAGCCGTGATACCTCACGAGTCCGGCCTGGACTCGAATACTACAAAAATCAGCTACACAAATATTAAACAATTCCGTTAAAGGTGGAATTCGATCTCAAGTAGGAATTCTATCCGAATACCGAATCAAACACTCGACCGAGCGTAGGATACTCGGCCGAGCAGCCTATTTCAGCCGAGATTCCTTGCCTTCTTCACCAAGAAAGCGAGTTCTCGTGCATCTCAACCTCCTACGTTTCCTATCCAAATCGGTATTTCTTGTCATACAAGCAAGGCTACCTCTTCTCCTATAAATAGGACCTTCCAATCAATCATTAACACAATTCCTTCACATAACATCATACAACAATTACATCGACCAACAATCCATACATCAATTATTCATACACCTCGAGACTCCCACACTTAACAAATTACGACGATTTTAACGCGGAGAGAATTAACATTCTTTTCTTTTCGTTCAAATTCTTTTTCAAAACAATTTTATAAAACTTTTTCTAAAAGTCATTCCGAATATTCGATATCGATTTCATAATTGAATATCGAATACGACGAACATCGAAAGTATAAATCGAGTATAAATTAATTCATATTTGTACGCGATTTATCGAAATTAACGATTTTCGGAAATAAACGAGCCGAGACAGCAGCCCACGCGAGTCGCGCCCCTCCCAGGCGACTCGCGCGGGAGCCTGGAAACCGCGGCCTCGTTCTTCGTTTTCTCTACTTTTTTTAATCATCGTTTTTCTAATTCTACAAAACGATTTATCAAAACCTTTTTTCATCTTTTCCAAAATTATTCCGAATATTTGATATCGATTTTATAATCGAATATCGAATATAACGAATATCGAGAATGTTGAATCGAGTACAAATTATGCGATATTTGTACGCGATTTAATAAAATCATCGATTTTCCAAAAAATCGACTTCGAAACAGGCCGGGGCGCGAGTCACGCGCACCCCAGGCGAGTCGCGCGGCCGGCTGAAACGCGACGCGGTTCTTTGCTTTTTATTATTTCTCGAACATCATTTTTTGGACAAAACAGCGTCTTTTTTAGTGATATTTCAGATCTCGACATATTTTTACGTTATTCATTGCATTCATATTTTCTTTCGATTTATTCAATCGTTACTAACGCGTTCGTTCATCTTTGTAGCAATTTCTCTTTTTATTTATTTGTTTTATTATACTAAAACGAACCTCGCATGCTAAAATACAACTTTGACGTTAAATTTTAGTTGCATTAAATCGACTTAGCAACTCATTCAATTCTCGCATGTTTAGGGAAAAGAATGTTTGCATATCATTTCATCGTTCAACTAACACGCGTATTAAAACATCAAACGATATCCTAGTAGAGGCCGCTAATGTGCGGGCGGGGTTGGGTGTCCTTCGTGAGCTTCCCAACACGTACCCTCACCCCTTACTCAGAACCTCGGTTTCCGGATGTCCGAAACCATTGGCAACGAGAGTCATTCAATACACGATATCCGATAACGTCGGTATCGGTATCAAATGCTAAGGGACGAACCCAATAAACTCTGACATCGGAAATGGGCCGTATTTTGTACACGGCCCACTACGACATAGAGTGGGTTCGAACGGGCCCGAACTCCCACAAAGTTCGGTGGCGACTCCAACTTTGATTTAAATTTGAATTTGATCCATTCTCATATGGAGATTCATTCGCCTCCCCAAACCCGCGCGTGGCCGCGTCGGGGTGGACCTATGTCATGTCCACAATTTGGCGACTCCGCTGGGGATTAACTGATGCGTGACTTACCTTCGGCATCCTCAGGATGAGACTCGAATAGAAATCGTTTGACTAGTACAATACGCGTTTTAGTTTTACGGTTCATGCATAACCCCATCTTTCCCGGGCCGGTACTGGTGACCGACGTCCCACTATACCATTGATGTAGTCCAAATTGGATATGTCAAAGGTGTGCATAGCAAATTCGTATGGGTTTTACAGCATGTTCTAAGCTCAATTCGACTTAGGAAGTTCGCCCCGATTCTCGAATAGGCTATGTAGACTGGTATAGACCCTTATAGACTGACCGAGACTTAGTTTAAGAGCATACATGATGTCATTATATTGTTTCCATAACTACGTGCTACTTGATCTACATCCTTTTCAAAAACCGTCATTTTCAAAAAATCGCATCCTTTTCAAAATATCCAATTTCAAAACCCCGGGCATATACCGAATTTAGGATTTACGAATTTACTCAAAATAACCCTTTTTCTAGCCGGTATTATGCCCAATTTAAGACTCGAAATATTTTCGAACTTGCAAAACCGTCGCCCGGTTCGATTTCCGTTTTTTTTTCTTTCGAAAAAAACGGGCCATCCCCCGAATTTCTCTTCGGGCTTTCAAAAATCCATTTCAAAAATTCAAAATTTCTGACTTTTCAAAAAATTCAAGCCCGATGATATTTTTAAAAGTCGGGATCCTGTTTTCGATTTTCAAAATTTCGGAAATTCATCTTCGACATTCAAAATTCCGAAATTCCAAAAATGCATCTTTTCGAAAATATTCAAAATATAAAAAAATCGGAAAGCTGCGGAAATTTAGACTTAAGATTTGACTCAAAAAATGCTTATTTTCTAGCCGGCATGCTGCCCATTTCAAAATTCGAATTTCCGATCCACCATTCGATTTTCGAATTTTCAAAATTCAATTTTGATTTTAAAATTTTCGAGATGCCAGTTTTGATTTTCAAAATTTTCGTGATACCAGTTTCGATTTTCAAAATCTTCGAGATGCCATTTTCAATTTTCAAATCTTCGAGATGCTGTTTTTTATTTTCAAATCTTCGGGATCTCATCTTCAATTTTCAAATTGTCGGAAATTCATTTCGATACTCAAATTTCAAAATTCCAAATATTCAACTTTTCAAAACCCCGGAATGCTACCGAAATTAGGATTTACGATTTGACTCAAAGTAGCCTATTTTCCAGCCGGTATTCTGCCCATTTCAAACTCGATTTTTTTTTCGAACTTTCAAAATTGTGGCCCGAAGCACTTTTTCGTTTTTTCGAAAAAATTGGGCCATCCACCGAGACTTCTCGGATTTTCCAAAAAAAAAATCCCTTTTTCAAAACCTTCCTCTTCTTAGGACTTCTCGTATTTAGCAGTGTCGGGTCGTGTCATAAGTCGTCAAAGTTTTTAGCGTCGAAACTCCGTCGATCTTATATCACGAATTTCCTCACTATCCCAGTCCGCCTTATTTGACTAAGGCAAAGCCCACCTACGTAGGACATACTCCTACGAAGGTTGGCCCGTCTACACAATCGAGTTCCAAGTCCGGGGAATGTCTCACGTAAACCTCCTTTCAAACAGGGCCCAGCCCACACAGCTGGATCCTAAAGGAGACCCACCTTTCACGAGTCACCCGTCTAGGTGTCCTTTCCGAGTCGTTTCCTTTTCAGGCTTTTCCCCACTCGGGGGCTACCCTTCAGTAGAGCGATCAATCACGGTTCATGTCTTGCACGTGTTGTCTCACGTATCTCACTTTCGAGTCACTTAGATGTCACACCATTTGAGTCACTAGCCTTACTCAGGGGGCTGTCCTCCACCCGAGCAGTCAACCACGGTTACCCTAGAGAGTACCCTACGTTCATCCTACACCGGCGTCCTTATGATGCCTTCTTCGTGTCGTACCCATGCTACGAATACTCGGGTCACCTAGGGTTAGGTCACCACGGTTGGTCCAAGCACGCGGCACGGTCAAATACGGTCGCCCCATTTTCGGACTTATCCTTGTACAGCTCGAGTCTCGTGGTCGAGTCTAAGTCACAGTCGTTACTTTGTCTGGATTAACGTTTAAGTAGCCCGGTCATAGAATCTTAGTCATTCCCGCCCCGGGCCGTACCTAGTTTGACTCTCTCTCTTGCATTTGCGCAAAACCGAGTTTAGGCGAGTTCTAACACCTGTCATTTCTTCCGATCAGGGACCCTATGAACGAGACACTACCAAACCACAACAAATCTCGCACCGTCGAGAAAGGGGATATCCAGGGGAGTATGCTTATGCTGTCTTGCTCCATTAACAATATCTTCTCAAAAATCAATACCGCCCTAGATAACCTAAATGCCAGGGTGACCACCATTGAAGAAGACCTTGTAAGAACCCGAGCCCGTCTAACACAACTAGAGCGGGTAAGACAGCCTATCACCCAACTGAGCCATTTGAAGGGTGAACACTCTTACGAAACTGTTCGGTACCCTCAAGATGGCAAGGCCGAGAGAGGTAACCCTCAAGTCACCTCTCCAAAAATCAAGAACCAGTCAAAGGAAAGGACATTTACCCACTTGGATATGTCCTACACCGTTGCTTTCCAGAGGTTGGTTCCGAAGGGCCTAATACTACCTATAGGCCCAACAGCCGACCCACCTTTGGAAAAACGCTCCAAAGCATGGAACGCCGAGCATTACTGCAAATTCCACAGAGGGAGGGGACACGATACAGAACAGTGCTGGAAGCTGAAACACCTTATTCACGACTTCCTCGATGCCGGGAAGACTCCCGTTTTGGAAACATTGTCACTTGCAAAGCCCCTCATGGACTATACAGGGCCCGATGACCAAAGCATCCAATCTACCTCTCACGCATCCAAGAGTCTGGATTTGATTTAAGTTCAAGTCTGAGTCCGAGTCTAGGATATACTATTTATTTCAACTTCAAAGCCAGAGTCAGAGTCAATTGTATTCTGTCCTCTTTTTCAAAATTCAATAAAATCAGTTTTTCTATTTCTCATATATACTTTCCTTATGTGTTTCCGAGAACATGATGAACACCGTCATACACTGTGAGCACATGCACGTGACTATTATAGGCACATCAATAATGACGGCAGGGAATCGAGACCCGTGTTTTCCTTTACCTGTACCATGTCTGAGATAGAAAGCCACAAAACTACACTTAGCAGGAGCGGTATCGAATCCTATGACAAATCTAGGTAGTCTCCTAGTTTGGGTTCAAGACGGGAGGCAAGCCCATTTCCCACAATAAACACCCCTCCAATAACACTAACCAATCCCTACCTTAGGTGTTAGTCTGACAAAAAAAAGGCAAACGGCCAAAACAAAAGAGCTGGCCATGATAAAAAAAAAAGCTGGACAAAAAAAAATCAGAAGTCCAACACAAGAAAAAGCAAAAGGCCAAAACAAAAAAGCAGGCCATTATCAAAAAAAAAAGAGGCACCCATGACCATGATCAACGGTCAATTCAAGTGAAAGCCCCATGACCAGGGTACGGTCAAAATTCATACCATCAAATAAGGGAGAGATAATCGAGCTGGTCAGCTAACACCACATTTAGCCTTCCCACATTACAACCCTCAAGACCTTCCCGAGACCCAGGCCAGAGACAACCGGAATTTTGAGGATTCAAGCTCCATAAGATACCCCTAACCATTAGGGCCAGACATGGAAATCAGATCTCGCATTATCAAAACCTATCCCGATCAAAGTTCGAGTCATTCTACTCGGCTTCCCCTTTACATAACAAAATTCACAATCACCATACAAAGACCCAAGATCAAAACTCGTCAAAGACCCGAGATCAAAACTCGTCAAAGACCCGAGAGCAAAACTCCTCAAATCCCTTACCTAATCATAAACGATCCCCGAGAGCAAAACTCGTTAAAATCCCCGAGAGCAAAACTCGTCAAAATCCCCGAGATCAAAACTCGTTAAAATCCCCGAGAGCAAAACTCGTTAAAATCCCCGAGAGCAAAACTTGTTAAAATCCCCGAGAGCAAAACTCATCAAAATCCCCGATAACAGAACTCGTTAAAATCCCTGAGAGCAGAACTCGTTAAAATCTCATCCCAATTCTTCTCATTCAAACCAGTTACCAACCCCGAACACGGGAACTCAACTTGCGGTCGGCATTGAACATGCCCAAATAGTTCACACCACCTCTGGGGGCTATCCCGGAGAATGCTCACAGTCACAGGATCAACATCCTAACTAGTCTATCCCCTTGATCAAGACATCATTGGGAATGCACCTAGCCTACACCATCGCTATGGCTAGTTACACACAAAGCCCTAATGAACTAGGAACTATAATCCACTGAACTACGGCTTTGTTTGATTTCACTACACGTGAATACGTAGGCGGCCTTTCAACAGAGGCACAACCACCCACATTGACACAAATTCAAAAAGCACCATCATTCCGGTCACGACACTGTCATGTTCTCGACAGTTAGCTTTGTCATGCTGAGGGCTTCTATTAGACAGAAGTTCTCCTTCCACTCACAAAATCCAAAATACTTTCAAAAACTATCCTCCTTCCTGTAGTGTGTCCTAGTACTCGGCTCAGTTGAAGACGAGAATCTGTCAGGACTCAAGGCAATGCCACTTTGGAAATGTACCCTAAAATCAAAAAGGATTCAAAAGAACACTAGTCTACAGCATTCCACTGCTAAGTCTTGCAAAAACAGTCCCATTACGGACTATTGCAATTCCCCCCATAGCATATCCTTCCCATTCCGAGGATTCGACCGCGTTGCCACTCGCCTAGGCTATGGAATAGCGCAACCTAAGAGTCTTGTCTTTTTAGGTGGCCCACCTCCTTACCGAGTCACGGTCCAACCCTTAGAGAGTCTGATTCGCGTCTGTCAAACTCGTCCTGTCGCATCCAGAGTCGAGTCGGTCGGTATGTCTCTCTTGAAATCCTCATTTTAAGATTTGCAAAACTTAGCCAATTGAGAAAATCCTTTTCGACAAGGTCAAATTTCGGTCTATTTAAAACTGCGAATCTATTTCTACCTCTTTCGATTTTGAAAACCTATCTCCTGGCACGTGAGTTGCTTTCGGGACTTCGATTTCAAAATGAAGCAAAAATTATTTTCCCCAGCGCAAGTCAGTCTATAGATGCTAAATGCATTTCCTGTATGCTATCTTGCTATCTGCTATATTTGCTATTTCTGCCTACATATCTAATGTTTCAGGTACCAGCTTGTGCTTCCCAAAGGAACGTCAAGTTTTACTTCCCCAGTGTGAGTCGGTGTTTCGCCTAAATGTTACATACGAATTGCTATGTTTCGGCATCATACAGGTACACCCAGACTCGAGAAGGAAGACTCCTCGCTAAAACTCCCCAGCGGCATTTAACGGGATGGACGCACATATAGGCGCACCCAAGACTTATACGACAAGTCCAAATTCCCCACGGAGCTACTCCTGACAAGAGAACTCAGGTATGACTTCTATCTTATGGCTGGCGAGCCCTTTTACGCAAGTCTAATGGACTTTAAACGACCCGATCGGAAGTCTGTCAGGTCTTAATCTCTGATTGATCTGGTAGCTACTCTGACTTTCGCCCTGTCAAAGCCTCAGTCAGAGTGGGGGCTCTGTAGACACCCACATTTGACCGCCAGGTGTCTATAGCAGTTTCCGACAAACACCCGATGATGATCGGACGCAAACATGCTTTAACATACTCGGAAATGGGCTCGAAATCATGGGCATTTGGTTTGGGCTTTTTACGGGGTACAAATCTCATAAAACAGACCTCAAATTCCGGCCCAGTGGGTCGTTTCGAGTCAAATAAGACTAATTTGGGTCGAATCCGGCACCAGGGGCAAAACCGTCTTTTTACGACCGAGTCGAAACCCGGTCGGAAATATTTTTCGAGACACACGGACCAGCCGTGATACCTCACGAGTCCGGCCTGGACTCGAATACTACAAAAATCAGCTACACAAATATTAAACAATTCCGTTAAAGGTGGAATTCGATCTCATGTAGGAATTCTATCCGAATACCGAATCAAACACTCGACCGAGTGTAGGATACTCGGCCGAGCAGTCTATTCTAGCCGAGATTCCTTGCCTTCTTTACCAAGAAAGCGAGTTCTCGTTCATCTCAACCTCCTACGTTTCCTATCCAAATCGGTATTTCTTGTCATACAAGCAAGGCTACCTCTTCTCCTATAAATAGGACCTTCCCATCAATCATTAACACAATTCCTTCACATACACATCATACAACAATTACATCGACCAACAATCCATACATCAATTATTCATACACCTCGAGACTCCCACACTTAGCATCGAGAAACCGATAGTGTAACCCGAGACTACATAAAACCGACCCTTAGACCCGTCACCCTTCACGTCCAACCAAAACCACCATCAACTCACCGACATCAACCCGACGCTCCCGTGCCTTAGCCACATTCCGACGAGCCCCGATCCGAGTTAACAAAAGCATGTAGGTTGAGGGTATAAAATCAAACCCGACTTCTCCTTCCTCTCTTCTTCTCCTTCTCGTCTTTTTTCTCGTCTTTTCTTCTTTTTTTTGTCGTCGGTCTATTTATTATGGGTCGTTCGTCGCATTTTTCTTATTTATTTCTAATATCGATACTACAAAATTATTTTCATATATAACGTTCTTAAAATACGATACCGGTTCATTAATCGAATATCGTATCCAACAAGAACTAAATTAAATCTCGTTGATGCTAAAAATCGTTACATACTTTTGTAAAACAAATTACGACGATTTTAACGCGGAGAAAATTAACGTTCTTTTCTTTTCGTTCAAATTCTTTTTCAAAACGATTTTATAAAACTTTTTCTAAAAGTCATTCCGAATATTCGATATCGATTTCATAATTGAATATCGAATACGACGAACATCGAAAGTATAAATCGAGTATAAATTAATTCATATTTGTACGCGATTTATCGAAATTAACGATTTTCGGAAATAAACGAGCCGAGACAGCAGCCCACGCGAGTCGCGCCCCTCCCAGGCGACTCGCGCGGGAGCCTGGAAACCTGGCAACGAGAGTCATTCAATACACGATATCCGATAACGTCGGTATCGGTATCAAATGCTAAGGGACGAACCCAATAAACTCTGACATCGAAAATGGGCTGTATTTTGTACACGGCCCTCTACGACATAGAGTGGTTCAAACGGCCCGAACTCCCACAAAGTTCGGTGGCGACTCCAACTTCGATTTAAATTTCAATTCGATCCATTCTCATATGGAGATTCATTCGCCTCCCCAAACCCGCGCGTGGCCGCGTCGGGGTGGACCTATGTCATGTCCACAATATTATTTTGGTATTTATAAATATATTACAATGATTGTATTCTAACATTTTCTAATTAAATGCAATTTTTTTTATTGGAAGTTATACATAAAACATGAGTAAATAAACTAAACATAATGACAAAATGAGCTCCATTTGAGCTCGAGCTTCAATGTTTTTGAGCTTGACGAGCTGTCAGCCGA
The DNA here is from genome assembly GCA_958450325.1 of Agrostemma githago. NCBI lineage: Eukaryota > Viridiplantae > Streptophyta > Magnoliopsida > Caryophyllales > Caryophyllaceae > Agrostemma > Agrostemma githago. Next base: position 69,232,997 of record OY288247.1, on the reverse strand, counting down.
CCCAGAGCTCAAACTTTCGAGCCAATCCCAAGCGACAGGAGCTTGGGCTCAGATCTCCTTGTTTACACACCTACATGTGTAGAATACCTAAAGGTTGGCCACTTCATGGTATGCCAGAACAGCAAAATATTTCAAAAAATAGTTGAGTCTTGGACATGCACCCATGTTGATTTATACTCACTCCATCTCCCTTTCCACTAACCAAATAACTCAACTCATATATTTTCCCGCCTAAAGCTATCCACAACAAAAATTAAAAAATAGACCAAATGAGCTAGGCGCAAATCGAACCCTTGACCTCATGTGTGTCACCCCTCCCTTCTCCAACTACACTCTAACATCTTACTGATTTAAATATCACTACATCACACATAAAGATATACACCACAGAAAGTATGTAATTAAGGAAATTTGATTGATTACATTGATTACGAAAATCACATGTCTTACATGGAAGATATCACATACGATATTTAATATGGAATGTATGATCAAATTTTTAAAAAAAAATATAAACATATTGTATTCCGTTTTAACCAAATAGTTGCATTATTTTTGTTAATAGGAGATTGCACTATCCCGTACAATATTTTACATAGAATATAAAATAGTTATGATTATTATTTTATATCTTTCTGATCATATTCGAAAATCATATTCTTAACATCGATATAAAATTTAGTAACTTTATAAAAATGGAATATATATTCTGATTGCTCTTACAAAGCCTGATACATAGTAAAAACTCACCGAAAATTCTCTATATACTACTCTACGACAATAACAGTTACTAACATTTTCCTCAAAAATACACTAATTTAAATTGAGAAGTAAAAGAACATTTCACTAATAAATTCGTAAACTATTCATTTTCATTAATGTTAAAGAAATTGACAAAAAAAACTTTTTTTTATGAAAATAATTAGATAAATTTTAAGATATGATGTCATTAACATTGAGAAAAAAATTAGTTATCTAAAAAAATTATTTTTGAAATGATCTATCTCCCTTTCCACTAACCAAATAACTCAACTCATATATTTTCCCGCCTAAAGCTATCCACAACAAAAATTAAAAAATAGACCAAATGAGCTAGGCGCAAATCGAACCCTTGACCTCATGTGTGTCACCCCTCCCTTCTCCAACTACACTCTAACATCTTACTGATTTAAATATCACTACATCACACATAAAGATATACACCACAGAAAGTATGTAATTAAGGAAATTTGATTGATTACATTGATTACGAAAATCACATGTCTTACATGGAAGATATCACATACGATATTTAATATGGAATGTATGATCAAATTTTTAAAAAAAAATATAAACATATTGTATTCCGTTTTAACCAAATAGTTGCATTATTTTTGTTAATAGGAGATTGCACTATCCCGTACAATATTTTACATAGAATATAAAATAGTTATGATTATTATTTTATATCTTTCTGATCATATTCGAAAATCATATTCTTAACATCGATATAAAATTTAGTAACTTTATAAAAATGGAATATATATTCTGATTGCTCTTACAAAGCCTGATACATAGTAAAAACTCACCGAAAATTCTCTATATACTACTCTACGACAATAACAGTTACTAACATTTTCCTCAAAAATACACTAATTTAAATTGAGAAGTAAAAGAACATTTCACTAATAAATTCGTAAACTATTCATTTTCATTAATGTTAAAGAAATTGACAAAAAAAACTTTTTTTTATGAAAATAATTAGATAAATTTTAAGATATGATGTCATTAACATTGAGAAAAAAATTAGTTATCTAAAAAAATTATTTTTGAAATGATCTATCTCCCTTTCCACTAACCAAATAACTCAACTCATATATTTTCCCGCCTAAAGCTATCCACAACAAAAATTAAAAAATAGACCAAATGAGCTAGGCGCAAATCGAACCCTTGACCTCATGTGTGTCACCCCTCCCTTCTCCAACTACACTCTAACATCTTACTGATTTAAATATCACTACATCACACATAAAGATATACACCACAGAAAGTATGTAATTAAGGAAATTTGATTGATTACATTGATTACGAAAATCACATGTCTTACATGGAAGATATCACATACGATATTTAATATGGAATGTATGATCAAATTTTTAAAAAAAAATATAAACATATTGTATTCCGTTTTAACCAAATAGTTGCATTATTTTTGTTAATAGGAGATTGCACTATCCCGTACAATATTTTACATAGAATATAAAATAGTTATGATTATTATTTTATATCTTTCTGATCATATTCGAAAATCATATTCTTAACATCGATATAAAATTTAGTAACTTTATAAAAATGGAATATATATTCTGATTGCTCTTACAAAGCCTGATACATAGTAAAAACTCACCGAAAATTCTCTATATACTACTCTACGACAATAACAGTTACTAACATTTTCCTCAAAAATACACTAATTTAAATTGAGAAGTAAAAGAACATTTCACTAATAAATTCGTAAACTATTCATTTTCATTAATGTTAAAGAAATTGACAAAAAAAACTTTTTTTTATGAAAATAATTAGATAAATTTTAAGATATGATGTCATTAACATTGAGAAAAAAATTAGTTATCTAAAAAAATTATTTTTGAAATGATCTATCTCCCTTTCCACTAACCAAATAACTCAACTCATATATTTTCCCGCCTAAAGCTATCCACAACAAAAATTAAAAAATAGACCAAATGAGCTAGGCGCAAATCGAACCCTTGACCTCATGTGTGTCACCCCTCCCTTCTCCAACTACACTCTAACATCTTACTGATTTAAATATCACTACATCACACATAAAGATATACACCACAGAAAGTATGTAATTAAGGAAATTTGATTGATTACATTGATTACGAAAATCACATGTCTTACATGGAAGATATCACATACGATATTTAATATGGAATGTATGATCAAATTTTTAAAAAAAAATATAAACATATTGTATTCCGTTTTAACCAAATAGTTGCATTATTTTTGTTAATAGGAGATTGCACTATCCCGTACAATATTTTACATAGAATATAAAATAGTTATGATTATTATTTTATATCTTTCTGATCATATTCGAAAATCATATTCTTAACATCGATATAAAATTTAGTAACTTTATAAAAATGGAATATATATTCTGATTGCTCTTACAAAGCCTGATACATAGTAAAAACTCACCGAAAATTCTCTATATACTACTCTACGACAATAACAGTTACTAACATTTTCCTCAAAAATACACTAATTTAAATTGAGAAGTAAAAGAACATTTCACTAATAAATTCGTAAACTATTCATTTTCATTAATGTTAAAGAAATTGACAAAAAAAACTTTTTTTTATGAAAATAATTAGATAAATTTTAAGATATGATGTCATTAACATTGAGAAAAAAATTAGTTATCTAAAAAAATTATTTTTGAAATGATCTATCTCCCTTTCCACTAACCAAATAACTCAACTCATATATTTTCCCGCCTAAAGCTATCCACAACAAAAATTAAAAAATAGACCAAATGAGCTAGGCGCAAATCGAACCCTTGACCTCATGTGTGTCACCCCTCCCTTCTCCAACTACACTCTAACATCTTACTGATTTAAATATCACTACATCACACATAAAGATATACACCACAGAAAGTATGTAATTAAGGAAATTTGATTGATTACATTGATTACGAAAATCACATGTCTTACATGGAAGATATCACATACGATATTTAATATGGAATGTATGATCAAATTTTTAAAAAAAAATATAAACATATTGTATTCCGTTTTAACCAAATAGTTGCATTATTTTTGTTAATAGGAGATTGCACTATCCCGTACAATATTTTACATAGAATATAAAATAGTTATGATTATTATTTTATATCTTTCTGATCATATTCGAAAATCATATTCTTAACATCGATATAAAATTTAGTAACTTTATAAAAATGGAATATATATTCTGATTGCTCTTACAAAGCCTGATACATAGTAAAAACTCACCGAAAATTCTCTATATACTACTCTACGACAATAACAGTTACTAACATTTTCCTCAAAAATACACTAATTTAAATTGAGAAGTAAAAGAACATTTCACTAATAAATTCGTAAACTATTCATTTTCATTAATGTTAAAGAAATTGACAAAAAAAACTTTTTTTTATGAAAATAATTAGATAAATTTTAAGATATGATGTCATTAACATTGAGAAAAAAATTAGTTATCTAAAAAAATTATTTTTGAAATGATCTATCTCCCTTTCCACTAACCAAATAACTCAACTCATATATTTTCCCGCCTAAAGCTATCCACAACAAAAATTAAAAAATAGACCAAATGAGCTAGGCGCAAATCGAACCCTTGACCTCATGTGTGTCACCCCTCCCTTCTCCAACTACACTCTAACATCTTACTGATTTAAATATCACTACATCACACATAAAGATATACACCACAGAAAGTATGTAATTAAGGAAATTTGATTGATTACATTGATTACGAAAATCACATGTCTTACATGGAAGATATCACATACGATATTTAATATGGAATGTATGATCAAATTTTTAAAAAAAAATATAAACATATTGTATTCCGTTTTAACCAAATAGTTGCATTATTTTTGTTAATAGGAGATTGCACTATCCCGTACAATATTTTACATAGAATATAAAATAGTTATGATTATTATTTTATATCTTTCTGATCATATTCGAAAATCATATTCTTAACATCGATATAAAATTTAGTAACTTTATAAAAATGGAATATATATTCTGATTGCTCTTACAAAGCCTGATACATAGTAAAAACTCACCGAAAATTCTCTATATACTACTCTACGACAATAACAGTTACTAACATTTTCCTCAAAAATACACTAATTTAAATTGAGAAGTAAAAGAACATTTCACTAATAAATTCGTAAACTATTCATTTTCATTAATGTTAAAGAAATTGACAAAAAAAACTTTTTTTTATGAAAATAATTAGATAAATTTTAAGATATGATGTCATTAACATTGAGAAAAAAATTAGTTATCTAAAAAAATTATTTTTGAAATGATCTATTTACTTTAACTTTTACAAAAATATACTCTCCCCGTCCCAGAATTCTTTGTTTATTCCATATTGGGGCGTCTCAATGAATTCTTTGCCTTTCTATTTTAGGAATGTTTTATATATATATATATATATATATGAGGATTATAATTATCATATAGAATGATTATTTTGGTAGGGAAGACTACAAAATACGGAATATACTATTAAAATCCATATAAATAAAGTTTCACAAATTACATAATATAAGTCTTACACCTGAGACAGTCCATTTTTAATTTATTTTTTAATTTTCTAATGAAAAACTGAATAAATTTTTTAGACAAAGAGAACATATCACGGCGTGCTAACCAATAAAAAAAGTACATGATTATACAATTTTTGATAAATATTTATGTATTTTATGGTATGTTAAAGAGAGAAGTGAGTATCTCGAGATGTGAGATGATATAAACCAAGTATATAAAAAATATCCTTCTGTTTCAATGAAAGTTTCCACCTAAGAAATGACACGTTTTTTAAGGATAATAATAAAATATTCAAAAGTAGAGAGGGTGTAAAGTAGGTGGGCCACCTAGGTAAGAGTGAAGAGTTATACCAAAAAAGAAGGTGGAAGCTATCAAAGAAATTTACGAAAAAGGAAAAGTTGAAGCTTTCAATGAAACGGAGGAAGTATAAACAATATCCCCCTTTCCACTAACCAAATAACAATCCTCCAATTTTTCCCGCCTAAAGTTATCCACTACAAAAAATAAAAAGAATTAGTAAAGCAAGTGAAATGAGTTATATGCGAATTGAACCTTTGTCCTTAGATATGTAGTACTTATTCTCTACCACTACACCACAATATCTCATTGTTTCAATAATCACTAAATTAATCCTAAAGCTATACACTCCAACAATTTAATTAAGAAAAATTAAGAAAATAATCCGTTTCTACAGTATTAAATTACTCCGTATTAATTAACCAAAACATAACCAAATTATTCATTATTAATCAATGCTCAAACTAGAACATGTTTGTTTAAAACTTCACTATATGAATACCAACGGAAATACATTTTTATTTTGTAATAATCATAACTGATATAGCACTGTAATTAAATATTGTAATCCTTTATTAGCTACTAAGAGAATAAAAATTCTTAAAACTTTTTCCCGAATGAATTGTAAGCACTTAATCTGGATAAAATCAATATAACAAATAAGAAAAGAATCACACTCGATTATGAATCATATCATATAAAGAATATTTACAAGTTACGTACTTAAAAACTAATGATGGGTGTATCGTTGAAAATAAATTGCAGTAATATAGCGAAAAGGCTACACTTACACGCGGTGTATGAGAATTTCATACACAGCGAATTATATCACGCCACGTGTCAACTTTTTGTTAATCTAGAGTGATTAATTGAGGGTTAGGTTGGTAATTTTACACTTTTAGTTAATTTAGTTGAGTCAACTTTGGAAACTTTTGTAATTTGTTTTTTTATTTTTGTTTTATTGAAAAATTTATATAATATTGTTAATATATTTTTGATTAATTTAAAATGTAAAATTAATTAATATGATTATATTTTATAATTTTTTAAAATCTTAATCTGTTATTCTGCAAATATATAAAAGGTAAATATATTAAAATAAATAATTAATAAATAGAATTTTCATAAAATAATACTCCATTTCAAAACATATTAAAATTTTCGAAAAGGTAAATATATTAAAATTTTCGAAAAGATAAATAATATGATTACTAAACATATTAAACATATGATTACTCTATATAAAAGGTAAATATATAAAAGTTAACAAATCAAAGTAATTACAATGTGAACACATATGGAATATTCTTAATTAATATTCCATTTCATTCCAATCCATTATACAGCATATTTCAATATATCTTCTACATATTTTCATATAATCTTTTTACGACGTGGACGTATATATATAATAAATATTTTTATATAATAATTTTTTTATAATTATAAAAAGCGTTAATATATTCTGGAAGCTTAATTAAAACTTTCGAAAATTATAAAGTAAATTTTTGGATATACTTTTTTTATTTTTGACAATTACATTATATATATATATATGTAGGAAATATTTCAATTATTAATATACTAAAAAAATCGTATTAAAAAATTTAAATAAAATTTTCATGAATTTGCTTTAAAATTTTCAAAAAATTTAATTATTAATTTTTTATTTTAATATATTTACATGTTATTCATATATATATAATAATAATAAATTAAGATTTTGAAAACTACAAAATGTAATTTAATTTTACATTTTAAATGAATCAAAAATATATTAACAATATTATATGATTATTTCACGAAATCGAAAAATGTAAAATAAAAACAATATACAAAGTTTCTAAAATTGACATAACTAGATTAAGATTAATGATTAACTAAAGAGGTAAAATTACTAACTTAACCCTAGCCTAATCATCCACGTGGCGCGATGTGGTTCGCTGTGTATGAAATTCTCATACACTGCGTGTAAGTGTATCATCTTCCGAAATATAGTTGCTTGAATCTCGAACAACAACTATCAACTTTTATGAACAAATGATATATACTGAGATCATAGAGAATAACTACTCTCCCCGTTCCATTCATTTGTTTGTTTTTTATATTTATTGTGAGTAGTATTTTAATTAAAGGCAAACAAACGAACGAGACGGAGTGAGTACATCTAAACATCAAGAATAGAAAATTATATACTCTATTTAAAAATAAATTTAAAGTGAATATACATTTCACAATTTATTCATATTTTATAATAAAAAATATTTAAACGAGAAATGATTGTAATAATAATTTTTTGGACTACATATTTCATGATATTAGTCGAGGTCGTTATTTTGATTAATTATGCAATTTCAAATTATTTTATTATATCCAAAAACAAAGATAGAAAAAAATGAAAATTATCAGATTGTTAATTAAAATCCATTTTGTATAAATAATTAACTAAAAATATATAAATTTCTATAAATACCGTGCATACATGCACGGGGTCTATACTAGAAATGAAATTTTGGTTAATTGAGTCTATACTAGAAGATATTATTATAATTAGTTCTACACGATATAATTGTATATCTTTTTGATTTAAAATAAATCTTTTAATTATAGAAGACGATCAATCTTTTGATTTTGTATATAACTGACAGGATTTGTGTGATTGGTTTAGATAGACTTTTTTAATTGGATACTATCATATACGGAGTATAATATATACTCATATAGAATATAGAATCCCTTTTCCACTAACGAAATAACAAATCTTCAAATTTTCCCGCCTACTAACATATGGGCCTACCATATGGGCTTACTTTTGGATTATTTAATATATATTGGTTGGGCTTATATCTAAATTACTCATGCATGTTAACTGCAATCAATAGCTATATGTTTAAAAGATACTACCATTTTTGTTATACCATAAAATAGTATAATTTTTTTTTCTATATATCATACTAATTAATTGATTTATTAATTGACAATACAATCTAATTTTATACTCCCTCCGTTCCAATGAATTGTTTGCCTTTTATTTTGGCACCAAGGTTAAGGGAACCAATGAGGGAGTGACATGTAGAGCAAAACTCATGAAAATGATCAAATTGCATATAAAAAGCATTCTTAAAATAGAAAGGCAAACAATTCATTGAGACGCCCCAATATGGAATAGGCAAACAATTCATTGAGACGGAGGGAGTATATATTATCATATATTTAACAGTATACGTAAGGCTAAATATATGCTAAATATATCATAATTTTACGGCATTCCATATATATGCCATAATTATTATATCACATTATATTTCATCTCATATCAAGTTTCATGTAATACCGATAATTGTATTTATGAGTATCTTTGACAGTATAATATTTAGAGTGTAATAATATACTAGAAATGACATTTTGGTTAATTGAGTCTATACTAGAAGATATTATAATAATTAGTTCTATACGATATAATTGTATATCTTTTTTGATTTAAAATCAATCTTTTAATTGTAGAAGACGATCAATCTTTTGATTTTGTATAACTGACAGGATTTGTGTTATTGATTTTGATAGACTTTTTTAATTTTATACTATCATATATAATCATATATAATTGATTGCTATACAACACGTACCTTAGTATTCTATATATCGTATAGAATATAGAATACTAATTAATTGATTGGTATACTATCATATATAATCATATGTAATTGATTGGTATATATTTAACAGTATGATATATTTTATTCTATACTAGTTGAAGACCGCGCGCGATGCGCGCGTATGGTTAGGTACAATCTGTTTATGCGATTTGACGGTGGTTGTTGTTTGTTTTGGGTATGCATAATTGTTTGGCTAATTTGTGGTCGTTGCCTGAGATTCTGTGGGAGCAGTCGGATGCACAATTTTATATATGTACTGCTTGTGATTAGCAATACATCTTGGAAGTTAGATATGGTTCACGGATTGTAAAACCGTTGTATCAGCGCTCTGTGGAAGGTCGTCGTCAGTCGCAAGGTGTGGATAAGCGATCGTAATTAGCAAACTACGGTAGTGTTATAGTTGACAATATAGTTGAAGATCGTGCGCGATGCGCGCGTGTGGTTAGCCATAGGCTGCAATGGCGATAGGCCGGTTTTTTTTTGTTTTATGTGTTTTGCCTTTTTTTAAAAACTTCACCGTGCCCCTTGGCTGAGATTGTGTTCGAGTAATCGGCTGCACAAGTTTATAGCTGTGTTGGTTTATGGTCGTCAATATATCTTGGAATTTAGATTTGGATTAAGTATTATAATATCGTCGTATGATTGCTCCGCGAACTACCGTCATCAGTCGGAAGTGTAGCTAAAGCGTCCGAGATTAGGAAACTGTAATGGTGCTGCAAACATGCACGCTGTCCATTTGCTCTAACGGGCAGGAGTTAGCGTCCGAGATTAGGAAACTATAATCTTTATGGTGTTAGTTTTATGATTGTGATTATTAGGGCAGGAGTTGTTTCGCATGTGCCAACGTAGGTGCTCAATTAGGTTTCTGTAATTGTTCGTAACGCGGTGGGTTTCCATATGTTTGTGTTCATATGCTAATCTACGTGAGTTAATTACATCCAGTCACTTGCCTTTGGAGTTGTGTACAAGAATCTATGGTGTATTATATTTTAGTTCTTTCGGAGGCCCTAACTAACTTGTTCTTAGTCATTTAACTGTCCATTTGCATGACACTAACCGGACTAAGCATGCAAACCTTCCACGACGGTGAAGGTCTGATCTCGAAAATGACTACTATTAATCAGCATGGATTCCAAGGGGCCATAACGTGACCGGGGCATAGTAAGCTATAGACTAATGTGTGAGTGGTCTATTTCATTAATATTGAGCAATCTGTACGTCTTGAGTTTCCTCTTTTTACGGGGGAGCGCTGTTGTATTGTGCGATAACTTTGACTTAGAAGTCAAGGCGTATGTTGACAACGTATTAGAGTGACATAGTAGGGTAATATAAAGTAATCCCTGAGAACATTATTTGTCGCCCTATTTCATTAAAATACTTCTCACAAATAATATTGCAATGGGGCGAAAAAAGAAGTGCGGAGGTAGTATCAGCTACCAATTCTGGGATTTGGTGGGAATCCCATTTTGTCAACAGGGTCGAATGCAGAAAGAAAGCAGCATAGAAATGTATGGGTAGCAGACAGGCTATTGCACTACAAACAAGAACAATTTTACAGTAAGCTTGTAATGCGAATGGGTCTGCCCATGCAGCAGTTGAGTGGTGTATCCAGAAACAGAATACGCAGGTTACGTCTGCGGTCTTAGGAAAGGGGAATAGCATATGTAAACCAAAAATTAGAGAAGCTGTGCTGGACCAGGCATGGTGGGAAGAAGGAGGCTGTGAATAGCTGGACATCCGAAAGTACTTAAGAGCAGCAAAATCATCGACTCCGGATGGGTTTCTGATCGCGCGCGATGCGCGCGTATGGTTAGGTACGATTTGTGTATGTATTTTGAAGGCGCATATTGTTGTCATTGATTGTCGAATTGTTGGCATGATTCGAACGACTGTTTGAGATTACGCGATGCGCGCGAAGTGTTAGGCAGAAATCGTGCATAAATCTAAGATCAGTGCATAAATATGAATTATTTTCCTTTTTTAAGGTTAATGAAATTGTAATCCCTTCAACTCCTTCTACCCCTCTTATTCTCCACCCTTTATTCTCCTTCCCCTTCCCCTCCCCCTCCCCCTCTCATCTTCCTGCTCATCTTAAATCCATTTTTAAATATGATTTTATTTTTTTATCTAGGTCAGTGAGGTGTCGTCCCTTCAACTGTTTTGCCCTCCCCCTCCCCCCCCTCTCTCTCTCTCTCTCTCTCTCTTCCCCCTCTCTCTCTCCCCCCTCCCGCTCTCCCTCCCGCTCTCTCTCCCTCTCCCCCTCTCCCTCCCTCTCCCTCTCTCTCTCTCTCTCTCTCTCTCTCTCTCTCTCTCTCTCTTCCCCCTCTCCCTATCTCCCCCCCTCTCTCTCATCATCTCTCTCTTCCCCCTCTCTTTCTCTCTCCCTCTCCCTCATCCCTCTCTCCCTCTCCCCTCTCTCTCCTCCTCTCATCTCTCTCCCTCTCTCTCTCTCTCTCTCTCTCTCTCTCTCTCTCTCTCTTCCCCCTCTCCTTCCCTCCCTCTCACCCTCCCCCCTCCTCCTCCCGCTCCCTCTCTCTCTCTCTCTCCCCCCTCTCCCTCCCCCCTCTCCTCCTTCCTCTCATCATCCTCCTCATCTTAAATCCATTTTTAAATATGATTTTTTTTTTTATCTAGGTCAGTGAAGTGTCGTCCCTACAACTCTTTCGCCCTCCCCCTCTCTCCCTTTCCCCCCACCTCCCGCTCCCTCTCCCCCCTATGATATTTTTTTTTATCTAAGTCAGTGAGGTGTCGTCCCTCCCTCCTTCCCCCTCTCCCTCCTCCTCCCCTTCCCGTTCTCTCTTTCTCTCCTCTTCCCCCCTCTCTCTCCCCCTCCCTCCCTCTCTCCTTATCTCCTCTCTTCCCCTCTCTCTCTTCACCTCTCACCTCCTTCTCTCATTCTCTCCCTCTCCCACATCCCTCTCTCCCTCCCTTCCTTCCTCTCCCTCTTCTCTCCCTCCCGCTCTCTCTCTCTCCCTCCCGCTCTCTCTTTCTCTCCCTCTCTCTCTCTCTCTTCCCCTATCTCCCTCTCCCCCCTCTCTCCCTCTCCCATTCTCATTCTCCTTCTCGTTATCTCTCTCTCCTCCTCCCCCGTTCTCCCTCTCTCTCTTCCCTCCCCCCTCCTTCTCCCTCCCCCTCCCCATCCCGCTCTCTCTTTCTCCATATCTCCCCCCTCTCCCTCCATCATCTCATCTTCCTCATCTTAAATCCATTTTTAAATATGATTTTATTTTTTTTATCTAGGTCAGTGAGGTGTCCTCCCTTCAACTCTTTCGCCCTCTCCCTCCCCCTCTCCCTCTCCCTCCCGCTCTCCCTCTCTCTCTCCCCCCCCTCCTCCTTCCCTTCCCGCTCTCTCTCCCCCTCCCTCTCCCCCCTCTCTCCTTATCTTCTCTCTCTCTCCCCCCCTCTCTCCTTATCTCCTCTCTCCCCCTCCCCCTCTCTCTCCTTATCTTCTCTCCCCCCCTCTCTCTTCTCCTCTCCCTCCCCCTCCCCCCTATGGTTAGGTACGATTTGTGTATGTATTTTGAAGGCGCATATTGTTGTCATTGATTGTCGAATTGTTGGCATAATTCGAACGTCTGTTTGAGATTGCGCGATGCGCGCGAAGTGTTAGGCAGAAATCGTGCATAAATCTAAGATCAGTGCATAAATATGAATTATTTTCCTTTTTTAAAGTTAATGAAATTGTAATCCCTTCAACTCCTTCTACCCCTTTTATTCTCCACCCTTTATTCTCCTTCCCCTTCCCCTCCCCCTCCCCCTCCCCCTCCCCCTCTCATCTTCCTGCTCATCTTAAATCCATTTTAAAATATGATTTTATTTTTTTATCTAGGTCCGTGAGGTGTCGTCCCTTCAACTGTTTCGCCCTCCCCCTACCTCCCTCTCTCTTTCTTCCCCCTCTTCCTCCCTCTTTCTCTCCCCCCCTCCCGCTCTCTCTCCCTCTCCCTCTCTCCCTCCCGCTCTTTCTCTCTCTTCCCCCTCTCCCTATCTCCCCCCCTCTCTCTCACCCTCTCTCTCTCCCCATCTCTCTCTCTTCCCCCTTTCTCTCTCCCCATCTCTCTCTCTTCCCCCTCTCCTTCCCTCTCCCTCTCTCTCCCTCTCCCTTTCCCCCCTCTCCTTCTCCTTCTCCCTCATCCCTCTCTCCCTCTCCCCCCTCTCCCCTTCTCCATCTCCCTCCTCCCCTCTCTCTCCTCCTCCTCATCTCTCTCTCTCTCTCTCTTCCTCCTCTCCTTCCCTCCCTCTCACCCTCCCCCCTCCTCCCGCTTCTCTCTCTCTCCCTATCTCCCCCCTCTCCTCCTTCCTCTCATCATCCTCCTCATCTTAAATCCATTTTTAAATATGATTTTTTTTTATCTAGGTCAGTGAGGTGTCGTCCCTACAACTCTTTCGCCTTCCCCCTCTCTCCCTCTCCCCCCACCTCCCGCTCCCTCTCCCCCCTATGATATTTTTTTATCTAAGTCAGTGAGGTGTCGTCCCTCCCTCCTTCCCCCTCTCCCACTCTCCCTCCTCCTCCCCTTCCCGCTCTCTCTTTCTCTCCCCTTCCCCCCCTCTCTCTCTCCCCCCTCCCCCCCTCTCCTTATCTCCTCTCTTCACCTCTCACCTCCTTCTCTCATTCTCTCCCTCTCCCCCATCCCTCTCTCCCTCCCTTCCTTCATTCCTCTCCCTCTTCTCTCCCTCTCCCTCTTCTCTCCCTCCCGCTCTTTCTTTTTCTCTCTCTCTCTCTCTCTCTCTCTCTCTCTCTCTCTCTCTCCCTTCCCCTATCTCCCTCTCCCCCCTCTCTCCCTCTCCCATTCTCCTTCTCCTTCTCGTTATCTCTCTCTCCTCCTCCCCCGTTCTCCCTCTCTCTCTCTTCCCTTCCTCCCTCCTTCTCCCTCCCCCTCCTCATCCCGCTATCTCTTTCTCCATATCTCCCCCCTCTCTCTATCCCCCTCTCTCCCTCCTTCCTCTCATATTCCTCATCTTAAATCCATTTTTAAATATGATTTTATTTTTTTATCTAGGTCAATGAGGTGTCGTCCCTTCAACTCTTTCGCCCTCTCCCTCCCCCTCTCCCTCCCCCTCCCTCTCTCTCTCTCTCTCTCTCTCTCTCTCTCTCTCTCTCTCTCTCTCTCTCTCTCTCTCTCTCTCTCTCCCCCCCTCCTTCCCTTCCCGCTCTCTCTCCCCCTCTCTCTCCCCCTCCCCCTCTCTCTCCTTATCTTCTCTCCCCCCTCTCTCTTCTCCTCTCCCTCCCCCTCCCCCCTATGGTTAGGTACGATTTGTGTATGTATTTTGAAGGCGCATATTGTTGTCATTGATTGTCGAATTGTTGACATAATTCGAACGACTGTTTGAGATTGCGCGATGCGCGCGAAGTGTTAGGCAGAAATCGCGCATAAATCTAAGATCAGTGCATAAATATGAATTATTTTCCTTTTTTAAGGTTAATGAAAGTGTAATCCTTTCAACTCCTTCTACCCCTCTTACTCTCCACCCTTTATTCTCCTTCCCCTTCCCCTCCCCCTCCACCTTCCTCTCATCTTCTTGCTCATCTTCGGTCAGTGAGGTGTTGTCCCTTCAACTGTTTCGCCCTCCCCCCCCCTCTCTCTCTCTCTTCTCCCTCTTCCTCCCGCTCTCTCTCTCCCCCCCTCCCGCTCTCCCTCCCGCTCTCTCTCCCTCTCCCCCTCCCCCTCTCTCTTCTTATCTTCTCTCCCCCCTCTCTCTTCTCCTCCCCTCCCCCTCCCCCCCTATGGTTAGGTATGATTTGTGTTTGTATTTTGAAGGCGCATATTGTTGTCATTGATTGTCGAATTGTTGACATAATTCGAACGACTGTTTGAGATTGCGCGATGCGCGCGAAGTGTTAGGCAGAAATCATGCATAAATCTAAGATCAGTGCATAAATATGAATTATTTTCCTTTTTTAAGGTTAATGAAAGTGTAATCCTTTCAACTCCTTCTACCCCTCTTACTCTCCACCCTTTATTCTCCTTCCCCTCCCCCTCCCCCTCCACCTTCCTCTCATCTTCCTGCTCATCTTAAATCCATTTTTAAATATGATTTTATTTTTTTATGTAGGTCAGTGAGGTGTTGTCCCTTCAACTGTTTCGCCCTCCCCCCCCTCTCTCTCTCTCTCTTCCTCCTCCTCCTCCCGCTCTCTCTCTCTCCCCCCCTCCCGCTCTCCCTCCCGCTCTCTCTCCCTCTCCCCCTCCCCCTCTCTCTCTCCTTATCTTCTCTCCCCCCTCTCTCTTCTCTTCTCCCTCCCCCTCCCCCCTATGGTTAGATACGATTTGTGTATGTATTTTGAAGGCGCATATTGTTGTCATTGATTGTCGAATTGTTGGCATAATTCGAACGTCTGTTTGAGATTGCGCGATGCGCGCGAAGTGTTAGGCAGAAATCGTGTATAAATCTAAGATCAGTGCATAAATATGAATTATTTTCCTTTTTTAAAGTTAATGAAATTGTAATCCCTTCAACTCCTTCTACCCCTCTTATTCTCCACCCTTTATTCTCCTTCCCCTTCCCCTCCCCCTCCCCCTCCCCCTCCCCCTCACATCTTCCTGTTCATCTTAAATCCATTTTAAAATATGATTTTATTTTTTTATCTAGGTCCGTGAGGTGTCGTCCCTTCAACTGTTTCGCCCTCCCCCTACCTCCCTCTCTCTCTTTCTTCCCCCTCTTCCTCCCTCTCTCTCTTTCTCTCCCCCCTCCCGCTCCCCACCCCCCCTCCCGCTCTCTCTCCCTCTCCCCCTCTCCCTCCCGCTCTTTCTCTGTCTTCCCCCTCTCCCTATCTCCCCCCCTCTCTCTCTTCCCCCTTTCTCTCTCCCCATCTCTCTCTCTTCCCCCCCTCTCTCTCTCTCTCTCTCTCTCCCCCTCTCCCTTTCCCCCCTCTCCTTCTCCTTCTCCCTCATCCCTCTCTCCCTCTCCCCCCTCTCCCCTTCTCCATCTCTCTCCTCTCCTCTCTCTCCTCCTCCTCATCTTTCTCTCTCTTTCTCTCTCTCTCTCTCTCTCTCTCTCTTCCCCCTCTCCTTCCCTCCCTCTCACCCTCCCCTCCTCCTCCGCTTCTCTCTCTCTCCCTATCTCCCCCCTCTCCTCCTTCCTCTCATCATCCTCCTCATCTTAAATCCATTTTTAAATATGATTTTTTTTTATCTAGGTCAGTGAGGTGTCGTCCCTACAACTCTTTTGCCTTCCCCCTCTCTCCCTCTCCCCCCCACCTCCCTCTCCCCCTCCCCCCCTATGATATTTTTTATCTAAGTCAGTGAGGTGTCGTCCCTCCCTCCTTCCCCCTCTCCCTCCTCCTCCCCTTCCCGCTCTCTCTTTCTCTCCCCTTCCCCCTCTCTCTCTCTCCCACTCCCCCCTCTCCTTATCTCCTCTCTTCCCCTCTCTCTCTTCACCTCTCACCTCCTTCTCTCATTCTCTCCCTCTCCCCCATCCCTCTCTCCCTCCCTTCCTTCCTCTCCCTCTTCTCTCCCTCCCGCTCTCTCTCTCTCTCCCTCCCGCTCTTTCTTTTTCTCTCTCTCTCTCTCTCTCTCTTCCCCTATCTCCCTCTCCCATTCTCCTTCTCCTTCTCCTTCTCGTTATCTCTCTCTCCTCCTCCCCCGTTCTCCCTCTCTCTCTCTCTTCCCTCCATCCCTCCTTCTCCCTCCCCCTCCTCATCCCGCTCTCTCTTTCTCCATATCTCCCCCCTCTCTCTATCCCCATCTCTCCCTCCTTCCTCCCATATTCCTCATCTTAAATCCATTTTTAAATATGATTTTATTTTTTTTATCTAGGTCAATGAGGTGTCGTCCCTTCAACTCTTTCGCCCTCTCCCTCCCCCTCTTTCCTTATCTTCTCTCTCCCTCTCCCCCCCTCTCCTTATCTCCTCTCTCCCCCTCCCCCTCTCTCTCCTTATCTTCTCTCCCCCCTCTCTCTTCTCCTCTCCCAACCCCCCTATGGTTAGGTACGACTGTTTGAGATTGCGCGATGCGCGCGAAGTGTTAGGCAGAAATCGTGCATAAATCTAAGATCAGTGCATAAATATGAATTATTTTCCTTTTTTAAGGTTAATGAAAGTGTAATCCTTTCAACTCCTTCTACCCCTCTTACTCTCCACCCTTTATTCTCCTTCCCCTTCCCCTCCCCCTCCACCTTCCTCTCATCTTAAATCCATTTTTAAATATGATTTTATTTTTTTATGTAGGTTAGTGAGGTGTTGTCACTTCAACTGTTTCGCCCTCCCTCTCCCTCCCCCTCCCTCTTTCTCTCTCTCTCTCTCTTCCCCCTCTCCCTCCCTCTCTCCCTCCCCCTCTCCCTCCCCCTCTCCCTCTCCCTCTCCCCGTCCTCCCCCTCCCCCTCCCGCTCTCTCTCCCTCCCCCCTCTCCCTCCCGTTCTCTCTCTCTCTCTCTCCCCCCCTCTCTCTCCCTCTCTCCCCCCCTCTCTCTCTTCCCCCTCTCCTCTCCTTCCCTCTCTCTCTCTCCCTCTCCCCCCTCTCCTTCTCCCTCATCCCTCTCTCCCTCCCTTCCTCTCTCTCTCCCCCTATTTCCCTCTTCCCCCTCTCCCTTTCTCCCCTCTCTCTCCTTCTCCTTCTCCCTCCCCCTTTCTCCTTCCCTCCCTCTCTCCTTCCCTCCATCTCTCCTTCTCCCTCCCCCTCCTCCTCCCGCTCTCTCTCTTTCTCTCTCCCTATCTCCCCCCTCTCTATCTTCCCCCCTCTCCCTCCCCCCTCTTCTCCTTCCTCTCATCATCCTCCTCATCTTAAATCCATTTTTAAATATGATTTTATTTTTTTATCGAGGTCAGTGAGGTGTCGTCCCTACAACTCTTTCGCCCTCTCCCCCCCACCTCCCTCTCCCTCCCCCCTATGATTTTATTTTTTTTATCTAAGTCAGTGAGGTGTTGTCCCTCCCTCCCCCCCTCTCTCCATCTCTCTCCCCCTCTCCCCTTCTCCTTCTCCTTATCTCTCTCTCCCCCTCCCCCTTTCTCCCTCTCTTCCCTCCCTCCCTCCTTCTCCCTCCCCCTCCTTCTCCCACTCTCTCTCTCTTTTTCTCACCATATCTCCCCCCTCTCTCTATCTCCCCCCCTCTCCCTCCTTCCTCTCATCTTCCTCATCTTAAATCCATTTTTAAATATGATTTTTTTTATCTAGGTCAGTGAGATGTCGTCCCTTCAACTCTTTCGCCCTCTCCCTCTCCCTCCCGCTCTCTCTCTTTCTCTCTCCCCCTCCCTCTCCCTCCTCTCTCCTTATCTCCTCTCTCCCTCTCCCCCCCTCTCCTTATCTCCTCTCCCCCCTCGCTCTCTCTCTCTTTCCCTCTCCCTCCCCCTCCCCCCCCCCTCTCCCCTTCAGGAAGAGAAAAGGCGAAATATGTGGTAGCTGTAGCCACCTGATTCTTGGTGATATCAATCAGTACTGCAGTCGACAATTTTGATTGCACTTCTGGAGTTCTGTTCTGTACACCAACCTTCACATGCAAAACTCTAATTAAATATTCGGGTGCAAAGCTCAGAATATCAAACGAATTTCACCTAAACCTCGGATCAATGAGGAGCGCGAAAGCTAGAAGATGTCCACACATTCGACATGAAAACATAAGATAAGTAAAGGGTGGAGTATTTGTAACGAGCAAATCTTCAGCACAGATTTACAAGAGAACAATACAAAAAAAAAATGAAAGGCATCTTACTATGTAAGGTACAGGTGCGTCAAGGAAATCCATCATATCATTGGGTAAAATCTAGATGTACATGAAAAAATTATCATCAAATGAATACGGAGTATAATATTTGAAATTAAGATAATGCCGCAGGAAAAAAAAACATTCATGGAGAAATGAAACGTACAGGCATTAACAAGCCCTGCCATTGATAGGGGCGTATCAACGGAAGAAGGGATAGAACTGAGGCTGATAGGATTCCCTGCACGTACCACGTCAAGAACTATATCACTTCCATGGAGAAATCAAGAATAGAACTGATTCACACTAATAGAAAAGGAAAAAGAATCAAGTGGTGCGCAATATCGCCAATTTTAGAGTCTGTGAACTTATATAGTACAGTAATACACCTATGCAATATGTATATCGTCTTACAGTAACCCACTGAAACTGATACATTATCTCAAATGTAAGAAGAAGCTTGATAATAGGCACAAACGTACCAAATTAGAGCAAAGAAACACGATTTGCCTCTCGAGTACGTTGCTGCATTAGAGAAGCCACAGATTCAAGTAACTACATCATCTAATAGGCAGGCTCAAAAAGTTTACAACGACTTGACTGATCACCTTTTAGTTAGAGTATTAGACATCAGGCTAAGGTCGATCGTCAAACAACCAATTAGAAGGGCGTAAGCCTAAGTAAAGCGGCCTTAGATTCCTGTCTTGCAAAAAACTTACACTCTCGACCCTCAAAGAACCGCAGACACATGCAACAACTGCTGTTGATAGAGACGTGGCCTCTTCCTCGGTTGCTAATGCACTCAATAACTGGTGGAACGGTAAAAACCTCTTAGATGACAATATTTACGGCTTAGCAAATCAGATTTTAAGTAAAACATGTTTTAGAATCAATCAAACAAGGAACGGTCAAAGATACCTCGGCCCTTTCAAGGCTGGTCTTGCATAATCCTAGATCAACCGGGGAGCCAAAAATTTGTAAGATTCTTTCACCAGTACGGTGGAACTTCAAAGGGTGTAAATGCTCCAACGGATGAAAAGTGATGGTCGAACCCTTAGGAGGCGTATCTAACTTGTATTATTCGCATAAAATTTGTAGCGATCCGTTGTTGTTTGCCTGTCATTTTTTCATTCGCAAACAAACGACAGTAAATAATGGACACGCACATATAGGTATAGCTTTGAGGGCCGATAAACTACAGACCTTAGTCCACTCGAGTATATCATTGTGGGAGCTGAATTATGCCTGGCCAGATATAGAAGCCTCTTCTGTATCCGCTTCATCGTTGTCGCTCCTGAAGTGTCTACTTTCAGAAGGAGAGTCCTGGAAACTACACAAGACGGCTATCACAATCAGTATTAAAGCATTTTAAAGGTAAACATGAGACAAAGGGATTACGGAGTACAAACTACAAAGCAATCACATACCTTGATGAATTTTCAGAACCGTCAAATTGTTGATAACGAAGGAGCGGCAGTACAGCACCAGGTATGGATTTTTCTGTACTCGGCTTGCTCACGACAGAGTCATCATTATCGGATGTGGGAGTATCTCCATCATGACTAATAGTTGTAAGAGTATCATCGGTTCCTTCTCTAAAAGAGGAAGAGTTTCCTTCGAGTTCTGACTGTGTCGCCTGACTTCCAACATCAGTAACTTTTGTAGATGTGGCAGTTTCACTAAAACTTGTTCGAGAGAGATCAGGGGTTCTCGTGGCTTCATTCATGTCGTCCTTTGGTGAATGCTCCCGTGTCAAACAAGAGCTATTTTCTTCTGATTCTTCAGCCTTGTTAACTACATCTTGCACTCCCATGTCCAACACGACAATGCTTTTTGTTAAGCGTTCCAACCTTTCTTCCATGAATATACTGTAGGCAAAATAGGAGAGTAATACGAACTGAGTTAAACACAAAACCATCAAGCTTACCAGTAGACTTACTTTCATCAAATAAACAAGGAATCAAGAAAATGCATCAAAGACGGATACCTAAGATTAGATTTACAGTGCATATAAACATACCTTTTCAGTACACCGAAATGCAATTCAAAAAATGGAAGCCGTGAAAGTATGCAATAACAACGTTTTGTTGTAAATATATAGCGTCCCAAGCATGAACGAGCGGGCTGACTGTCAGATATCATAGAGATTAACCGTGATGGTTTATCAACGAGTTCCTCCACCAAAACACAACATCCATACAAAGTCAAATTGTCAACCACCTGCTAAATAAATTTCCATGAGAAGTAGAGCTGCACTGGCAAAACTTAAGCATGAACAATATTGCTCTTTTATGTCCCTTTGATGCTACATTAGTTCTTATAATACATCTAAAAAAGGACGACAAATGAAAAGGCGCAACTAAAAGGTCAGGCAACATAATGATAGTAGAAATGGGTAACAAATGAAAAGGCTACCTGCTGTAAACGGAAAACAAATGAAAGTCCAGCCTGTTTAAAATGGTCCTGCAAAATGATATACATGCACGATGGAGTCAAGAATTCGACGACTCCTAAATGCTTCAAGTATAGTCACAACAAAAAAAGGCCAGCAATTTAAAATGAACAGAAGATAATGACATATCGTGATGAAATAAACAAGAGGATCAAATACCTGTCCCAATAGAATTTCATTCAACTCGCTCATCGAAGAATTTTTCTCAACAACATTAACCTGTAAAAAATATTATACTAACATTTAACATAACCTTCGATTCAGCTAGCAGTAACATTTATTTCAATATACGAAGCAACATTTAATATAACCTCAATGCCACCAGGAAAGCAAAATGATAAGAGGTCCCTGTATTTGAGTGGCAGCTGCTTTTCTGGAGGGTAAGCAAATAGAACCTACGAGCAGATAGTTAATAGGAGCTCGAGTATATGATGTCCTATTCCTATTACAGTACGGAGTATAATATATGGATGCACCTGAGGTTCAAAGTTGGGCTCTACACGAGTATGATTGTGACCACTAAGAGCAGACCGAAACTTCCCACTGCCTTCAGACTTCTTTGCGAGTAGACGTCTTCTCAGTATCTGAGTATCAAAATTTGGATGAAGTCCAACGACTACCATGCTCTCGAAAAGCTTTGATGGTTCGTTAAAACACCGATGTTCCTGCACCAGTAAAGAAAGAGCTATGTGAAACAAACTGCGTGACAAAGAGACAAGAGAATCTCCTTCATTGGTCTAAAAGAGGTTACAAAATCACAAAAGGACGGAATGTGTTACTAAATCGCAAGAGAATTCTACGAAAACAAGAGCAAAAGAACGGAATGTGTTAAAAAATTGCTGCATTTCACATAAAAACAGAAACGTACTCGACGCCGAAATGTCATGATTGATGATTGGATTACCTGCAGTGATGATCGATGATCGGATAAAAAAATTACAACCACCAATTAATAATAAAAGCACCAAATCGGCCCGAAAAACGTGGATAATAATCTTCAAATTCGTCCGTTTGTGGTGATTTTTCAAAAAATGTGAGATATTTTGCTGGTCATCCAAATAAGATCCGTATAACAAAAAATGACCAAACGGTTATTAAAAAACTTTTAAAAAATTTAGTTTCTAGTATATATATATCTACGATTTAGCTGTAATCCACGGTACTCAAAAGATAGTTGTATGTCTTTTAAATTTGTTTGTTTTAAACCATACGTACCTTTTGTTACAACGAGACATTTCTGCATTGTATGAAGTAGTTACGCTGCGAATTTGAACACATTTAATTTCAGAACCAAATCTGCCCGAAAAACGAGGATTATAACCTTCAAATTCGCCCATTTCTGATGAATTTTCAAAAAATGTGAGATATTTTGTTGGTCATCTAAATGGTTAGAAACAACAATGCTATACAAAATGAAATAGAAGTCATTAAACTCATTACTAAAGTCTCTTTTTCTTCCTTTTCTATTCTTCTATTTTTCGCCGGTTGAATTCCGAATGTAGTCACTAATCCTCAACTTGTTCTATTTCTAATTTGTTCTAGCGAGTGTTTTCAATCCTTACAACTTTCGAGGAAGAACTATCTTCTCCCGAATGTTAATTCTACCAAAACTCGCCTACTTCTGACAAAAATTAAGCCTGAAACATACCTTAATGAGAGTCCTAGCAGAGGGATTCTTGATGTCTTGGTTTTCCAAATGGAGTATCAAACCCGCGACTTCCAGGCCTTTGTGATTTTACTTGCAAAATATTTGGATGCTTTAACAGCGCCTACTGTCAGTACACCAGAAACAGCCTGCCTCACGCTCGATACCCTCACTTTTCGTCTTATGATCTTTTCCACACAGTTTGCTGCCTCTGCTCTCGATTTTATAACCACATCAAGTCGACCTGTATGAAGACGGATAATATTCACTCTTTTATGCCTCAAAAGGTTTTCCCATATGACTCTACGAGTGCGACTGTAAAAGACAAGGCCGCAGCATGATTCTAAACCCCTTTTTTAAAATCATCGACAATTTCTTTTCAGATTCCCCATTCTTAAATTCATATAGCTCAAGTCCCAACCAATTGTCGAGCTCTGCATGGACTAAGATGCAAGAACATAGGGCATAAATAAATCATTAAAATTATTGAAAAAAGGTTGTTTTATACCAGAGGCCATTGTTTCAGGCTTTCCTAGCATCATTCCCATGGAGTTCTTGACTGTTGTAGGAAGACGAGAGACAAGGGACTGAACAACAGGTAAACCGCAATCCTACATCATTTCAAGTTTGATGTCAATCTCCAATAGTCTTCATGCATTCATCTTTCAAAAGAAAAAAAGTACGGCCTACTCAAGCAGCCAAAAATAAAAGTAAAATTCCTATGCAACTTCACCTGAGTTAAGGCACCGGAGGATGAGAACCTTAATAAGTCTTTGGCGGCAAACTCTTCTAGAACAGGCGTATAAATTCCTTTGAATAAATTCAACTGACCTTGCACAATTTTCCTCACCTGCAGCGACGGGAAAACGTAAGCACCCTATATAGGAGCAATAAAAACTCCGTAAAACTACAACACAAATGCGAATCTCAAGTTTTTCGAGTAAAAGCAGCAAACATCTGTCATACCTTATTCTTATCTTCTGCAAAGAGCATTCTGAGATCACCCATATAAGACAGGCTACATATTTTTGCATAAAGGTCCTCCTGAATAGAATTAACACATGGTAACCACAGTTACTTCAAACTTGAATTCTGGAAATATTAACCAATTACCTCGTGGAATGTCTCAGGTAACAATAGTAATGCAGCTGATGACGCTGCTCGTATATTACACAGGTTAAGTTGTTTGATGATGTCCCCACTATCGACAACAATATTGACCTGTGTGCAAAAATAAAGTTCAAATGTTTAGCGTGATGTAGTAACCACATTATCAACAGCAAATATAAACCTGTGCCATATGCAAGCATCAGCGAGACCAATTCGAATTCTAATGAATTACTCAATTATTTACATGGTTTATCGGATGGTTTCACATGTGAGACCGTCTCATATAAGGATTAATTGTTGCGAGATAGGAGCACTCATTCCCGGGTATGTTTCTTTTACAGCTGACAAAAACAGGAGAAGTAAAAGAATGACACACTGTCAATAAAGTTTACATACAGGCTTCTGTAGACGACCACTCAAATAAAAGGTTTTCCAATCCCGTACATCTTCAATTAAATCACTCATTCTGACCACACCGTACTTGTAGGTCTACAGCCAAAAATTATTGCAAATTGATTCAGAAGTCAGAACATCTATATTCAGTACCAAATGAAAAGTACAGCATCGTTGTCACTTTAAAAAGCTTCAGTTATATAACCGACAACCCTAAAAATGTTCTAACAACAATCGGTCTTTACCTTGTTATTCCAAGAGACAAAAGGGTTAAAATGCACCCCCACTCCAATGTCATCAGCAACTCTTGTAATCTGGTTCACAAACCTCAGCAGTTTCACTCCTAAATTCAAGATTCGGTATTTACAAAGCGATAAAAGTTCAGAGAAAATAATTGTAAGTTAAGGAAACACCATTTCAGCTCCACCAAGGTACGCCATCCATGAGACATAGTGCTTTTCGTTCATCTCCAAATTCTTCATGCCAAAAACAGAAAATAATAATCACATTTGAGAAAAAGCAGTCCAGTAGCTAATAGAGCAAAATATGATATAAGATTTTTTTAAGCCGACCTGTGAATGCCACTCAATAGGATCTCGAACACCAAGAATATAGTCAATCATCCGGGACTGTTAATTCGACCACACAGAAATACACATCGAGAAAGTCACGTACCATCAAATGGGAAGTGAAAAAGCTTTTGATAGTAAATTGTGACCGTTTATAGTTTATAATAACCTGACCATCCTTGTTTGGATGTAGACTTGAACCATAAACACAACAAAACTCAACAGGAGGAAGAACGGTGAGCAAACCAGCGAGCTCCTCATTGTCCTTCTCAGTCATTTCTTTCTGCCGAGGAAAAAAAAATGTATGAGCAAGTCTATAATAGCAAGTCAAGCACTCACGGGTTTACTCTTGTGATCCTTTACAATCATAAATTACATTAAAGAAGCTTGAATGACATTCAATTAACAATGAAAAGCAATGTTGCATAGAGCACCAATGCACAGAATAACATTGCACACAAACCAAAAAGGCATAAATATACCCAGGAAATTGTAAAATTTGTAGCTACCTGGTAATGCCTTCAATGCCCTCTCGTATATGATTGATCACTTTTTGAAAGGTGCGTCGGTTCGAGCAACGAGGTATCGCCACCATAGTCGTAGACTAAAGGGATTCCTGAGTATTTCCTCTTCGTAGAGGAGGTCGTCCGTCGATGGGTAAAGATCGACGTCCGCCATTGTTGAGTGGTGTCGAGTGTGTGTGGGTGCGGGTGTGAGCGAGGAGATGAGACGGTGGCAGAGCGAGAGATCGGAAGAGATGAAGCGAGGAAATGAAAGGAAAGGAGAAAGATGGAGGGGTGGTACTGTTCACAAGGAAGGCACTGTTCCTAAGAGGTAGGACTATTAATAAGAGAACCACTATTCCTAAGGGCCATTTTTTTGAAGAATTCCTCTTTTAATATGTAAAGATATCATTCCCTTTTCACAAACCAAATAACAAAACTAATAAGCTTTTCCTCCTACTTTGTTTGACCACTTATTGGGTTCCTCTTAATTGGGTCATATCACGTTTTTTATTGTTTGATTTATCTCTATGGGCTATTCTATTTTTATTATAAATAACAAATGTTATATCACGTTATCTAATTAAGGAGGTGATCATTTTATTGTTGGTAATTAAGACGGCTGTGAACGTAATATAATATGATTACATGATGGAATTTATGGCATAATAATTATCACATCATGTAATGCATAAATTCCATATATAGTGCATAAATTTCTTATAATATGCATCTATATTATTTTCCATATATTATTCCATAAATTTTATCAACAATCCATATATATGACATAAATATTATATCACGTTATATTTCATTCCATATCAAGTTTCATATAATATCGATACTTATGCTACATATCAATTTCCAGTAATTTTGTCTAAGATGTGTAATATATAGTATCCATATAATTATGCTACATATCAATACGCATGCAATTTTCCGTATTATTTTGCCATAAATTCCGAATTTTATTAGAGTTTACAAACACTAATAATATTAATGATTTTTTAAAGTAATTGTGTATTTCTGAGTATCTTTGACAGTATAATTTTTAAAGGGTAATAATATTAGAGTACCCTTAATAGTATAATGATGTGTACTCCAAGAGTATATATAACGTGTATATAACGTATAATTATGATTTATATACATATATAGACACACTGAAATATAACGTACAATTATGATCTCTCTTCAATTTAAAAAAACATAAAATTAGTGTATTTTTTTTAAATGTGCTATCAAACAATTTAAGATTATATTACTCATATGAGTAATCAATTGTTAATATTAATTCATATGTATGTTTTAAGTAGAAAATTGAGACTTTGAAAGTATAAGAATAACATATGCTCCATGTAATAAAAAATACTGTATACTCCATCTGATTGCTTATTTATTCTCACTTTCGTTATTGGGGTGAGTTTGATTTTATTCCCTCTTTCCATTTAAGAAATTTTTTTCACTTCTCATTAATTAATACAATATTCTCTCCCCTATTTTTCCACATCACTTTTTCTCATTTAATTAATATAATATTTTCCTCTCCTACTTTTTCATTCCACCTCTCATCTTTTATTAATATAATACTCTTTCCTTATTTTTCACCCAAAAAGAAAGGGAAGAAAATAGGCAATCGAAGGGAGTATATATAATAGATTTATTAAAATATACATGTATTGACTTACTAATTTATCTTAATTACTTAACAAATTCTAATTATTCTCTTAAATCTAAATTACAAAGTTGTGTAATGTAAAAATTAATATGTAAATTTTAGAATATCTATAAAATAAATTTGCATATCTACCGTGCATAAGCACGGGTTCTATACTAGTTTTTATTAATTACACGTTATTTAATTCTCCGAACATTTTAAGACATTACTCAAATATTTAGATTAGTTTTGCGATTTAAAAAATATTTTTTTATTTTAAATCGCAAAACTAATCAAAATATTTTCCTATTTCTAAATTACACAGTCGCTAAATAGTAAAAATAAAATATTTTTTTTTAATTTTAAATCTTAAATGAAATATTCTATAAGATAAATATAGGGTCGTGCTTTTTCCTAACGAGCGTTTACTCAATCCTAACGACATTTTACCTATTTGCCCTCGTCATTTTCCAATGCTCTCAAAAGTGATGTTTACTTTCTCTCTAAAAAACTCCCAAATTTGACCTAATTGAATTTGACCACCCAACCCGTCGTCCATCACCACCACCACCACCACCGTGACCACCGCCGCCACCACCATCTAATTCGTTCCCTAAACTTTAATTTACTTCACCAATTACAATTAAACAATAATTAGAAAAAAATGTAACTAAACCCTAATTTAATCCTTCAATTTCAATTAAATTTTGATTAGCCAAAATAATTAATGTAACCAAACAATTTATTTAGGGAAAACGACAATTAGCTTATCATTAATTGAATTAGGGCTAATGATCGATCCCCAAATTTACTCCACCAATTTCAATTAAACAATAATTAGAAGAAAAAAAATAACAATATCTTAATTTACTCCTTCAATTTTTCAATTAAAGAGTAATTTGAAAAAGTAATTACCGTAACCAAACAAATAATTTAGGAAAAACGGTGATTACTCCATCACTAATTGAATTGGTACTCATAATCGAATTGTAATTGTAGCTTGAATAATTGTAGGCAAATGAAACAAAAATTGTTCTTAATGGAGAGAACAATGAATTATGAGAAGGGTAAATTTGGAAATATTAAGAAAAATACGTTAGGATTGAGTAAAGTTGCGTTAGGAAAAAGTAATTTCGTAAATATATTATAAATATCGTGCATTGCACGGGGTCTATACTAGTTTTATACATTTGATTAAAATATGATAGGAATGGAGGGAGTATTACGTTAGACTTGAACTGAGCCGAGTCACAAAAATCGCAGAAAGCATTGATTTTCACAGTAGTAGTACTAGTAATTTCCTTTCATAAAATTAGAGACCTGAAGCTATCAACCAAACATTTGTGATTGATTTTCAGGCACTCCTTATTGTGTTTACTGATCATACAGGCTTCCAATAATTGTGTTTGGAAATCCTCTAACACAAAGTGATAAGAAGAAACATTTTTGGAATCTTCACTGTTTAATCATTGGTCCATCTGTTGCCTGAATTAATCCAGCTTAACTAAAACCCATCCAGATTCAAAAAATGAAACAAGCCCCAACCAAATTTGACTTGACATCACTCAAATTGATCCAAATATTCACATGACCAACATTGTCCCGGTCCAAATAAAACCAAAGTTGAAACAACTCGACCCACCCAATCGCCAACTCTAGGCAGACCTATCTATCAATGTTTATTCACATTTCATAAGTTATTAATCACCTTTTCTTCTTTATATTAAACACATAACCAACTCAAATGACAAAAGACAACAACGTTACAGCAACAGTGACCCCTATTGCCACATTGGCTCCAGCCAGTGATGAGGTAAAGAGGTTGGACGTACGCAACCTCACTCTAGTGTCAACAAGTGAAAACGACTGTTTACCAAATGACACAGAGAAAAATGTAAAGATCTGTGGACATGACATAGGTCCACCCCGACGCGGCGACGCGCGGGTTTGGGGAGGCGATTGAATTTCCATATGAGATTGATCGAATAGAATTTTAAATCGAAGTAGGAGTCGCCATCGAATTTTATGGTTATTCGGAACCATTCGAACCCACTCTATGTCGTAGTGGGCCATATTTAAAACATGGCCCATTTCCGATGTCAGAGTTTATCGGGTTCGTCCCTTAGCATTTCGATACCGATGCCGACTTGCGCGGTTAATCGTATATTGAATGACTCTCGTTGCCAATGGTATCGGACATCCGGAAACCACGGTTCTGAGTAAGGGGTGAGGGTACGTGTTGGGAAGCTCATTGAGAACACCCAGCCCCGCCCGCACTTAGCGGCCTTTACTAAGATATCGTTCGGTTTTGTGTACACGTGTTAGTTCGACGATTGAATGATATGCAGAGATTATTTTCCTAAGACATGTGAGGAAAAATAAATAAATGGGTTGCTAAGTCGTTTAATGCATGTTAAACTAATAACGTCAAAGTTATTTTAGCATGTGAATTCGTTTTAGTCTAATAAAACGAAAGAAATAAATAAATTGCTACAAACACGAGAAAACGGGTTAGTAACGATTGAATAATAATATAGCAAATAAATATTCGAAATCGAGAAAATAGATATTAATCAAAATCTGAAAAATATTGTTTAAAACGCTGTTTTGTATAAAAAACGAAGCTCGAAAAATAATATAAAAAAACGAAGAAAAGACGGGTCACGGCAGCCGGCCGCGCGGCTCGCCCGGGACACCGGCGAGTCGCGTGGCAGCCTGTTTCGGAAGCGCTTTTTGAAAATTTTTCGATTAAATCGCGTATGAATATTGCATAATTCGTACTCGACTTAATATTCTCGATATTCGTTATATTCGATAGTTGACTACGAAGTTAATATCGAATATTTGGAATAGTTTTAGAAAAGATATAAACTTAGAAATTGTTTCGTAGAATAAATAATAATAAACGAACGAAAAGCTAAAAAAAATCCGATCCGGGTTGCCGTCCCGTTTTTTATTACTTTTTGTCGAAAATCGTTGATTTTTATAAATCGCGTACAAATATGGATTAATTTATACTCGGTTTACATTTTCGATATTCGTCGTATTCAATATTCGATTATGAAATCGATATCGAATAGTCGGAATGGTTTTAAAAAAAAAGGTCTTGAAAAAAAGTTTATTTTGAACGAAAAGTTGTAAAAAGGGGGTTTGAACGAAAAAAATGTAACGATATCGTCGAAAGCTTAATATAATTCTTTTTGATACAATATTCGATTATATAGAATCGATATCATATTTTTAAGAATGTTCGATATAAAAATAGTTTTTTTATAATAATATCGATATTAGAAAAAAATATAAAAAAGACCGACGAAAAGACCCATAAAAAAACGAGAAGAAGAGAAGAGAAGAGGGAGAAACGGGTTTGATTTACACCCTCAACCTACATGCTTTGTTTTCTCGGGATAAGGCTCGTCGGAAAGTGGCTTAGACTTAGGAGCGTCGAGATGATGAGGATGAGTTTAGGGTGTCGGTTTGGGTGGTTGGACGTCGGATTTGGCCGGACGGTGGGGTGACTTCGTCGGTATTTCGAGACTTCGGAAGGGTGTCGGGATTTGCTAGATATCGAGGATGTATGAAAACCGTGTTATGAGGCTGTTTTTTTGGTGTTAATTCTGATGTTGTGATGTGTGATAAGTGTTGGATGGGAGGTCCTATTTATAGGAATTCCCGACCTTGGCTTAGGAGAGTTTGAATACCGCTTAGGATAGGAAACGTAGGAGTTTGAGAAGCATGAGAATTCCGCTTTCTTGGCCAAGAAGAAAAGGGTATCTCGGCTGGTTGGGGGTGTGTTGGCCGAGTATTTGCACTCGGTCGAGTGTTTGAATCGGTTTTCGAATAGGATTCCTACTTGAGATCGAATTCTACTTTAAACGGAATTGTTTATTATTTTGTGAAGCTGATTTTTTGTAGAGTTTGGGTAAGAATCAGCCGTGTGAGGTGTCACGGCTGACTCACGTGTCTCGGGAAAATCTTTGACCGGGTTTTGACTCGGTCGCTGAAAAACGGTTTTACCCCTGGTGTCGGATTCGACCCAAATTAGTCTTATTTGACTCGAAACGACCCACTGGGCCTGTATTTGAGGTCGGTTTTGTAAGATTTGTACTCCTTAATAAGTCTAAACCAAATGTCCATGATTACAAGCCCATATCCGAGTCTATCAAAGCACATTTACGTCCAATCATCATCGGGTGTTTGGCGGGAACTATTATAGACACCTGGCGGTCAAAATGTGGGTGTCTACAGAGCCCCCACTCTGACTGAGGCTTGGACAAGGCAAAAGTCAGAGTAGCTACCATGTCAATCAAGGATTAAAACCTGGCAGACTTCCGATCGGGTCGTTTATAGTCCATTAGACCTGCGTGAAGGGCTCGCCAGCCATAGAATAGAAATCATACCTGGGTTGATGTTGATAATGTCGCGGGAGCTTGCCTTGGAAGCTATGGGTATACCTGTTTACAGGTACATCCTGTCTTGGAATAGCGCGGGGACTTCTCCTAAAAAGTCTTGCGTGTGTCTGTTTACAGACACATCCCATCTTGGAATTGCGTGGGAGCTTGCCTTGGAAGCTCTGGTGTATCTGTTTACAGATATATCCCGATTCCTTAATAGAAATGTTGCATGATCCTTCCACTGGGGAGTCTTTGAGAATTCTTCGGGGAGTCTTGGGGTACCTGTCTGTTTATACATAACAAATTGCATGTAACATTTAGGCGAAACACTGACTCATGCTGGGGAAGAAATGATTTTTGATTGATTTTTGGAAAGAAAATGATTTTTTTTTTGGAAGTTAGAATGCTTGGGATGACTTGATTCCTAATCCGATTCTGACACGGATTCCTAAAGTCTCTGGTTAGGCCTGTATGCCTAGATGAAGTGTGATAAAAGTTCCTATTCCCGTGGTGACTAGGAAAGGGATTTTCTCAAATGGCTAAGTTTTGCGAATTTTAAAATGAGAATTTGAAGAGAGAGATATACCGACCGACTTGACTCTGGACGCGACAAGACGAGTTGACAGACACGACTGAACTCTCTAAGGGTTGGACCGTGACTCGGTAGGGGATGGGCCACCTAATATGACAAGACTCTTAAGTTGCGCTATTCCGTAGCCTAGGCGAGTGGCAACACGGTCGAATCCTCGGAATGAGACTGTTTCCGTACGACAGGGCTTTGTGGTAGCAATGCCGTAGACTGGTGTTCTTTTGGATATTCTTTTGATTTAGGGGTACATTCCCAAAGTGGGTATTGCTTCGAGTCCCTGACCAATTCTCGTCTTTGACTGAGCCGAGTACTAGGACACACTATAGAAAGGTGGCTAGATTTTGAAACCATTTGGATTATGTGAGTGGATGGAGAACTTCTGCCTAGGAGAAGCCCCCAGAATGACAAAGCTAACTGTTAAGAACATGACAATGTCGTGACCGGAATGATGGCGCTTTTTTTTGAATTTGTGTCAATGTGGGTGGTTGTGCCTCTGTTGAAAGGCTGCCTACGTATTCACGTGTTAGTGAAATCAAACCAAGCCGTAGTTCAGTGGATTGAAAGATATATAATGGTGCCTAGTTTACTAAGGCTTTGTGTGTAACTAGTCACAGCGATGGTGCAAGCTAGGTGCATTCCTAGTGATATCTTGATCAAAGGGCTAGAATAGTTAGGATGCTGATCCTGTGACTGTGAGCGTTCTCCGGGGTAGCCCCCAGAGGTGGTGTGAACTTATTTGGGCATGTTCTATGCCGACTGCAAGTTGAGTTCCCGTGTTTGGGGCTGGCAACTGGTTGAGATGTTTTTGGAAATGTGGAGCTAGGTCGCAAGTGGCTTTGATGTTTCGAAATCTGGAGCTCGATTTTGTGGAGCTAAGGTTTCGAGGGTAAGGTATTGTAATGTGGTAGGAAAGGGGGAAGTCGAGTAAAAATGACTCGGACTTCGATCAGGAAGGTTGATAATGCGGGATCTGGTTTCCATGTTTGGCCCTAAAGGTTAGGGTGTATCCTATGGAGCTTGAATCCTCAAAATTCTGGGCTGTCTCTAGCCTAGGTCTCGAGAAGGTCTTGAGGGTTGTAATGTGGGAAGGCTAGATGTGGTGTTAGCTGACCAGCTTGACTGTTTCTCTCCTATTGGATGGTATGGGTATTGATAATTTTTGAATTGACCGTTTCACGGTCATGGGTTTTTGTATTCTTTGGGTTGACCTCTTAGCCCCGGTCATGGGATTCTTCATTTGAGTTGACCGTGTCTGGTCGAGAGATGTTGATAATTCTTTTTTGATCATGGCCAACTTTTTTGTTTTGGCCTTTTGCTTTTTTTTTCTCTTGGACTTTTGATTTTTTTGTCCAGCTTTTTTTTTTGTCGGTCAGACTAACACCTAAGGTAGGGACTGGCTAGTCTTATTGGATGGGTGTTTATTGTGGGAAGTGGGCTTGCCTGCCGTCTTGAACCCAAACTAGAAGACTACCCAAATTTGTCATAGGATTCGATCTGCTCCTGCTACGGGTAGTTATGTGGCTTTCTATACCAGACATGGAATAGGTAAAAGGAAAACACGGGCTCGGTTTCCTGCAGTCATTATAGATGTGCCTATAATAGTCACGTGCATGTGCTCACAGTGTATGATGGTGTTAATCATGTTCTCGGAAACACATAAGGAAAGCATATAGAAAAGCTGATTTTATTGAGAGGTGAAAAGAGGACAGAATACCGCTGACTCTGACTCTGACTTTGACTTTGAAATTGAAAGAAATAGTACATCCTAGACTCGGACTCAGACTCGGACTTAAACCAAATCTAGACTCTTGGATGAGGTTGTCAGTAGTCTTCAGCCTCTAAGGACTCAAGTGGATGTCCAGTATAGCCTTCGGTAGAAGCTTCACCCAGATCTTCATTATGTCGAAGATCGTCTTCAATCCTAATGCCCATTTCGGTAAGCACCGCAAAGTTTGAAATGCCGGCATACCTAAGATGGACGCGGTAAGGAGGTAGGAGGTTGTTGATGAGCGCCTCCACTAGTGTCTTCTCGTTGGGCTTGTCTACCAACTTCACACTTTCGGCCCTCCACCTTTGAAGGTACTTGGTGAAACCTTCCTTGGGCTCTTGGGCCATGACCTCCAGGGTGCGCATAGTGGTCTGGATTTCCGTATTATCTGCATAATTCCGAGCGAACTCTGTTGCGACGTCGTCCCAAGTCTTGTACTTCTTGGAATCGAGCCTGTAATACCAGGCTTTTGGATGCTTCTCAAGGGAAGAAGCAAAGAGATGCTTGAACATGGATGACTTAACTCCCTTAACAGCCATGAATTCTTTGAAAGCCCGGATGTGGAGCACTGGGTCTTCAGTCCCATCAAACATTGGTAGGCCTGTCAAGTTGAGATTAGCGGGCAACTCATCGGTTAGAGGCGAATAAGCCCGAGCATTCTCCGTATGGATCGAGTTATTCGTTGACAAATGGACCTGTTCTTGCAGCTTGCGAACGGCGCTGACCAGTTCAGCTATGGGCCCAGCGGTTTCATTCCTGACCTTAAGAGTCCTTTGTTCCACGGCACTCAAACGGGTAGCAATGGCGGTTTGGTCGGCACTGATGGCTGTCAGTTGGGCCTCCATCTTAGCCAGTGAGGCGGTCAGCTCGTCTATGGCTTGTTGCGTCATGGCTCGGGTGTGGGGTGGCCTGTCTGTAAGGGCACCGCGTAATCAGTAAAGTTGCTTCGGAACTCGAATACACCAAGGCATAGGAAATAGCGCGGGAGGAGAGACGACTCCAG
Source organism: Agrostemma githago (assembly GCA_958450325.1). NCBI lineage: Eukaryota > Viridiplantae > Streptophyta > Magnoliopsida > Caryophyllales > Caryophyllaceae > Agrostemma > Agrostemma githago. The sequence continues at coordinate 69,197,996 of OY288247.1, read as the reverse complement.
TTTGACTCGGGTTAGACTCTCCTAAGACAAATGTGTAGGGTACGATTCTCGGAGTGACTGTGATTAATCGCTCCATCGGAGAATAGCCCCCAAGTGAGACTAAGGACTCAGATAGACTTAGATGGTGTGACATCTAAGTGACTCGAAAGTGGGGTACGTGAGACACGTGTAAGACAAGACCCTTAGAGCAACCGTGATTGATCGCTCTACTGAAGGGTAGCCCCCGAGTGGGACTGAAGACTTTGTTAAGACTCGAGTGTCGGACGAGTGACCCTTAGATGTAAGGATCACGAACCTTTTGTTATAAGGCTATGCCTTGTAAAAGGTTGACTCGGAAAAGACACCTAGACGGGTGACTCGTGGACGGTTGGCTTTCCTTAGGATTTGGCAAAGTGGGCCTAGTCCCGTTCGAAGGAAAATCCACGTGAGAATTCCCCAGACTTTGGACTCGAATGTGTAAACGGGCTTCCCTTTGCAGGAGTTTGTCCTACAAAGGTGGGCCGTGCCTTGACAAATAAGGCGGACTGGGATGGGGTAGAAACTCGTGATGTAAGATGGACGGAGTTTCGACGCTATAGACTCTAACAACTTATGACAAGACCCGACACTGCTAAATACGGGAAGTCCTAAGAAGAAGAGAGTTTTGAAAAGGGAATTTGGATTTGAAAACCGAGCAAGGTCGGATTGGAAGGCCCGATTTTTTTTTGAAAATCGAAAAAAGTGTTACCGGGCCGAGATTTCGGATTTTTTGAAAAGGTTTGGACAGCATACTGGCTAAAAATAGGCTATTTTGAGTCAAAATCATAAGTCCTAAATTTGGTAGCTTTCCGGGTTTTGAAAAAAGAATGGATTTGAAAAGATGCGGGTTTTTGAAAATGACGGTTTTTGAAAAGACCAAAGAAGATCAAGTAGCATGTAGTCATAGAAACAGTATAACGACGCCATGTATGCTCTTAGTCTAAGTCTCGGTCGGTCGAATAGGGTCTATACCAACAACGATCGCATTCTCGCAAATCAGGACGGACCTCCTAAGCCGAGTTGGTCTTAGAATCTGCCGTAAAACCCATGCGAGTTCCGTCATCGAAGTCTTTAGTGCACCCAAGTGGGAATGCACCGTGGTATAGTGGGACGTCGGTCACAAGTAACCGGCCCGGGATAGAACGGGGTTATGCATGAACCATTGAACTAAAACGTGTACATTACTAATCGAACGATTTCTTTTCGAGTCTCACCCTGAGGATGCCGATGGTAAGTGACACATCAGTTAATCCCCAGCGGAGTCGCCAAATTGTGGACATGACATAGGTCCACCCCGACGCGGCGACGCGCTGGTTTGAGGAGGCGATTGAATTTCCATATGAGATGGATCGAATAGAATTTTAAATCGAAGTAGGAGTCGCCACCGAATTTTATGGTTATTCGGAACCATTCAAACCCACTCTATGTCGTAGTGGGCCATATTTAAAACATGACCCATTTCCGATGTCAGAGTTTATCGGGTTCGTCCCTTAGCATTTCGATACCGATGCCGACTTGCGCGGTTAATCGTATATTGAATGACTCTCGTTGCCAATGGTTTCGGACATCCGGAAACCACGGTTCTGAGTAAGGGGTGAGGGTACGTGTTGGGAAGCTCATTGAGAACACCCAACCCCGCCCGCACTTAGCGGCCTTTACTAAGATATCGTTCGGTTTTGTGTACACGTGTTAGTTCGACGATTGAATGATATGCAGAGATTATTTTCCTAAGACATGTGAGGAAAAATAAATAAATGGGTTGCTAAGTCGTTTAATGCATGTTAAACTAATAACGTCAAAGTTATTTTAGCATGTGAATTCGTTTTAGTCTAATAAAACGAAAGAAATAAATAAATTGCTACAAACACGAGAAAACGGGTTAGTAACGATTGAATAATAATATAGCAAATAAATATTCGAAATCGAGAAAATAGATATTAATCGAAATCTGAAAAATATTGTTTAAAACGCTGTTTTGTATAAAAAACGAAGCTCGAAAAATAATATAAAAAAACGAAGAAAAGACGGGTCACGGCAGCCGGCCGCGCGGCTCGCCCGGGACACCGGCGAGTCGCGTGGCAGCCTGTTTCGGAAGCGCTTTTTGAAATTTTTTCGATTAAATCGCGTATGAATATTGCATAATTCGTACTCGACTTAATATTCTCGATATTCGTTATATTCGATAGTTGACTACGAAGTTAATATCGAATATTTGGAATAGTTTTAGAAAAGATATAAACTTAGAAATTGTTTCGTAGAATAAATAATAATAAACGAACGAAAAGCTAAAAAAAATCCGATCCGGGTTGCCGTCCCGTTTTTTATTACTTTTTGTCGAAAATCGTTGATTTTTATAAATCGCGTACAAATATGGATTAATTTATACTCGGTTTATATTTTCGATATTCGTCGTATTCAATATTCGATTATGAAATCGATATCGAATAGTCGGAATGGTTTTAAAAAAAAGGTCTTGAAAAAAAGTTTATTTTGAACGAAAAGTTGTAAAATGGGGGTTTGAACGAAAAAAATGTAACGATATCGTCGAAAGCTTAATATAATTCTTTTTGATACAATATTCGATTATATAGAATCGATATCATATTTTTAAGAATGTTCGATATAAAAATAGTTTTTTTTAATAATATCGATATTAGAAAAAAATATAAAAAAGACCGACGAAAAAACCCATAAAAAAACGAGAAGAAGAGAAGAGAAGAGGGAGAAACGGGTTTGATTTACACCCTCAACCTACATGCTTTGTTTTCTCGGGATAAGGCTCGTCGGAAAGTGGCTTAGACTTAGGAGCGTCGAGATGATGAGGATGAGTTGAGGGTGTCGGTTTGGGTGGTTGGACGTCGGATTTGGCCGGACGGTGGGGTGGCTTCGTCGGTATTTCGAGACTTCGGGAGGGTGTCGGGATTTGCTAGATATCGAGGATGTATGAAAACCGTGTTATGAGGCTGTTTTTTTTTGTGTTAATTCTGATGTTGTGATGTGTGATAAGTGTTGAATGGGAGGTCCTATTTATAGGAATTCCCGACCTTGGCTTAGGAGAGTTTGAATACCGCTTTGGATAGGAAACGTAGGAGTTTGAGAAGCATGAGAATTCCGCTTTCTTGGCCAAGAAGAAAAGGGTATCTCGGCTGGTTGGGGGTGTGTTGGCCGAGTATTTGCACTCGGTCGAGTGTTTGAATCGGTCTTCGAATAGGATTCCTACTTGAGATCGAATTCTACTTTAAACGGAATTGTTTATTATTTTGTGAAGCTGATTTTTTGTAGAGTTTGGGTAAGAATCAGCCGTGTGAGGTGTCACGGCTGACTCACGTGTCTCGGGAAAATCTTTGACCGGGTTTTGACTCGGTCGCTGAAAGACGGTTTTACCCCTGGTGTCGGATTCGACCCAAATTAGTCTTATTTGACTCGAAACGACCCACTGGGCCTGGATTTGAGGTCGGTTTTGTAAGATTTGTACTCCTTAATAAGTCTAAACCAAATGGCCATGATTACAAGCCCATATCCGAGTCTATCAAAGCACGTTTACGTCCAATCATCATCGGGTGTTTGGCGGGAACTATTATAGACACCTGACGGTCAAAATGTGGGTGTCTACAAGATCACTTACAGAGTACTTTGCATTCAATAAAAAGAAAAAAATTTTAATTTTTTTTATCTAGATTCGTGAACCATTTTATTTCATCACAATCCAAAGCTTAGCTAAGAAAGTCTTTGGCTTCAAAGGAAATAAAAATTACAATGACAATGGGAGGTTGACACAAAAGGAATCACAAGTTCAAGAAACTTAGGGGGCATGCTGATACTGATAGCAACAGTACAGCAGCTATGCAGGGGATATGCATTCATAAATATATATCAATCCTAGTTCACCATGTCTATCAAGAAATAACGGTTACGTGTTATGGTAAAAAATGACGCAATTGTGATAAGCTACAAGGAGATACATTCATTCAAGGAAACAAGGCATCTATTATTTGCATCAAATATTTATGTATACAAAAATACGCTCCAATGTATTGAGCGATTCACGAAATTCTCAAAAATTTATTGTATTTAATTATAGTACACCATAACATTTGAAGACTTTGATATGCATGGTCAGAGGAAACTCTACACAATTGCTCATCTGACAAAAAGCACCCAGTAAATAAACAAAGGCTAAACCTAAATCAGAACAACAATCACAAGTTTACAATTATACATGCTCACCGCACACATATCATTACAAAGTATTCAACTAGAAGGAAGGCAGTAGATATAAGCAAGCTAAGCAAACAGAACCTGGGAGCTTGACAAAGTCAGGTTAGAGAAACCCTCATGAGCATCGACCACATGCCATATAACAACAAAGCTCGTCTTCTTCCCCGACTGATTTTTCTGGTCACACTTCAAAATCTGGCCAACAGCTACGTGGAAATCCCGGCCAACAACGTAGATTTTGGCATCACATGAATTTACCAAAAAAGGTTTGCATATTTGTTCAGGTAGAGGAGATTCTTCCACCGTTTCCCAAGAATCAGAATCAACATCATACACCTTAAGCTTCATTCTTTCATGTTCGGATACCACAAAAAGACGTCCATAAATGACAACACTTGATCCCGTCCATCCTTCCCTTAATCCAACAGTCATATTCTCCCAATAATTAGTTTTTGGGTCATAAACCCGACCCCTAGGGGATACAAAGAACGACCACAACCATCCCTCTGTCACAAAAAGCCTCCCATTTAGAACAACTGCATCATAAGAGGCCATATTTGCCCCCATGCTCGCAATAGGCCGCCAGTTTCCTGTGGCGGGGTCCATAACTTCAGCTGAATCGTTGATATAAGTCTGAGCTATTCCCCCCGGCCACATAAACCATCCCATGAATCAACCCACTAGCGAAAAACGACCTTGTAGTATTCATATGATTCAAAACCGTCCAACGATTCTTATATATTTCATACTTTAAAACAACATCAAGCGGGCAATCAACATCAGATACCATCCCACCACACACAAAAAGAATACCTTCATTCAGGATTGCAACACAACGAAATCCATGAGGGCAAACTTTCTCCTTACAAGGCATTGCAAGAATGGTATGCCAAGTGAGATGAACAAGGTCAAGAACCCGCCACTGTATCTTTCCAGTGCACTTGTGGAAAACAAAGACGAATAACCAAGGGTTGCGAAACCCTAACTCTTTCCTACGGGTGAAAAACCGGTCTTTACTACCTAGCAACAAGTGCCATCTTTTGCAGATGATTCGACAAGCACCATGGGTGTCAATAGGAAGCCTCAACAAGCAATTGAGAGCCACATCGTCCGGAAGACCTGGGATGAGTGGCTGCCCTTTTATAGATAAATCCATGTCAGAGGAGAGATCTAGAAAAGATGATTTTATTACTGCTACCCTAAATTTGGGGGATAATGACAGCTGAGAATCACCAAGCTTATAAACTGGTGAATGCTTGGAAGACATTCTCACTCTTTGCATCTCTTCTTCCTCAACACAACCAATAAGAAAGATTCTACAGTATGTTCCCATCAAAACCACGACACCTCTTTTATTTCAATTTCCTAAACTAGAAAAAGTGTCATCGGAAAGTAAGGTACAACACACCAATTACTCAAATATCTCCTCCAACACAACCACATGGGCCAACACAAACAAAAACAACATCAACAGAAATTACATATAAGCATAACCCACCAACCCTTAATTTTTTTTCTACTTTCAATCAAACTTATTTCATTTGATCATCAGACAAAACAAATAATACTACCTGTTCCACATAAACAACAGTAACAGGCAAAAAACTGGAGCAGTTGAGCCAAATATTTGGTACCCAGAAAAAAAGAAGCAAAACCCAGATGACTAATTCGCAAAAGATCGAAACTTTTTCAGAAAAAAATAAATTAAAAAAAGGTCATTAAATAGATAGTATAGTACGGAGTACTACAAGTACTAAATTAAAGAAAGAAAAATAAGAGACGACAGCGGAGGACACGTAGACTATGTAAGAAGCAAATAAGGAGAGAGAAGAGAGAGATTAGCGTAGCTGGAAAAAGGAGGTACGAAAGTGGGTGTTGGATTGGATGTGTCTGTGTCTGTGTCTGTGTGGTGGTACTACTGTGAGTGTGCGTTTATGGCAACTTGCCCAGATTATTATTGTTGAGAAGAGAAGCAGACTAGGAACTTAGAAAAGAAGGAAAGGGGGTGCGTGCACCTTTCTATCACTACGGACGAGACTACCACTATTTCTTTTTCCCTTTCATTTATTCATCTTGGGTTCGCCCATTCTTGTTTGTCATATCCTTACAAATGGGTAACGAGTCAAGTTGTATAGATGAGACAAAAAATATAGTGAATATGTACGGAAGAGAAAATCCTTGTTACTTACTCCCTCTGATTCTTCGGAATTGCAATATTTGATTAAAATATATCTCACAAATCATATAAAGTGTTGCAATTCCAAAGAATTAGAGGGAGTATAATTTTATATCCATGTGGTTAACACTTGATCCGTCCTAAACTTGTGAGCCATGAGTGAGTCCCTGAGTCATTAAATCAATCATTAGATCCAAAATTAATTGATATGGAGTAGATGAGAAGGGTTTGTTTGGATAAAAAAACGGAATTGCTAAATCATACACGGACTTTACTACTTTGTAGTTTGTACACATTTTGTCATTTTTTTTCGTGTTTGCCCTTCCCCTAAAATAAAATTCTCTAGGTTTTCTCTTCCTATGAACCTAGACAAATTACACAAAACCGATATCGTTATCGAAAGATTCGGACAATTATCGAACGCAATTCGTACATGGAACAAGTAATTTGACTTTGATTTTCATTAATTACCTCGTTGACTTTTGATTAATACGAAGTACTACAATTATCTACCCCTCTGATTGCCTATTTTCTTTCCCTTCTTTTTTGGGTGGAAAATAAGGAGGGAGTATTATATTAATAAAATATGAAAGGTGGAATGAAAAATTTGGGCGAAAAAAAGGGAAGAAAAACAAATTCAGTCCAAAAAGAAAAGAGTGAAGAAAATAGGCAATCGGAGGGAGTAGTTAATTTTGTTGTAAATTAGGGTTTAACAATTACAATTTTTTGGTTAACAGTGATTGTGGTAGGTGGTCATCAAATTTTGAGGGGTGGTAGTCGATGGTCGTCGACGGTAACGGTGGTGGGATGGTTGTCGATGACTCGATGCTCGTCGACGATAACAGGGATATTTATATGGTTGAGCATGCACCGCTTATGGTTGTTGCTGCGGTGGTGTTAGTGGCGGGTGGTGCTGGATGGCGGCTATCATCATGGTGGTGGACAGGGAGGTTTATCGGCGTCTGGGGTGGGGGCCGGGTGGTGGTGGTGAGCAGGGTAAGCTGTGGGGTAGGGCCGTAGGAGGAGGCACTATGTTGATTTTTTTTGGTGAGATTTTTTTCCCTTTTTTCTTATTCTCTCAAAGGGATGGGAAAAGAAGGAAATGAGAAGAGTAAAACGGAAATTGCATGTATAATGTAGTAAAATTCGTGTATGAAACAGCACGTCCCTGGGTCATGTTTTTTCCTAACGAACTTTCAGTCAATCTTAACGACTTTTTACCGATTTATCCTTGTTATTTCATTACATTCTCAAAATTAATTTTCTTCTTCCCTCTTTAGAACCCAAAATTCAATCCTCCTCTAAACCTACCTACCATGAACAACGACCAAGCATCGGAACACTCTGGGGTCCGAGGGTGCTGTTGGCTGGGTGAGAGTCAGATCGGTCTGGTGGTGGGTAAGTTGATGAGGGTGGTCGAGGTGGTGGGGTCGGTGGTCGTGGCTGGGCGGATGAAGGTTGGGTTGGGTCGGTCAGTGCAGTAGATGGGTGAGTGTGAGTCGGGTCTGGATGGTGGATGAGTGACTGAGTGCGGTGGGTGAGGGTAGTTGATTGAGGTGGGTGAAACGTCGGAGGTGGTGTTAGGGACTTAGGGCTGTTAACTTTTGGGGTTTTTTGTTTTAGAGTTTAATGTTTTGGTATTTTCCTTTTTTTTTCTCAGGTTTTTTTTTCCTTTTTTACGTAAATGTTTTAGATTTTTACTTGATTTTATATTTTATTATGTCAAAAATTAAACTTTCTATTATGAATTATCGTATTTTTTTATTACTATTGATAAAATTTTAATTTCCTTCTTGTACGTCAAATTCAATAAATAAATTAAATCAGTAATCGATATTACGTCATTGATAATTAAAATAAAAATCGATAAACGAATTCCAAAGTGTCAATTGATTATAGATATCGATGAAACGAAGAAAAACTAAATTGAATCCTAGTGAAAAAAGGCTAAAAATTTTATAAGGGCAATAACAATGGGAGCAATAATTAAGAAGTTTCATACACAATAAGGAACTCCTTACCCATTGTTCCACATATAAGGAGTTCCTTATTAAGAAACACCCAAAAACTCATATGAGACCGTCTCACGATAATTTATCGTGATACCTTTCATATAAGAAGTGGTTACTAAATTTGTAACCACTTCCTATGTGAGAGATCTCACGCTAAGATTATCGTGAGACAATCTCACAGGAGAGTTACTCCTCAACTTCCCGAAAAGTAGAAAATCCCATAAAATGGATTTTGAAGGAATTGTTTGGTTACCCAAAAGTGAAAAAATGGGGTAACTCAAACTTCCACCATCAGTTGCACTTTCTGAATGACGCGGGAGTTGCTCACAGACCCCCCTCCCCCCGGTGAGTTGCAGTTCCCACATCATGAATTATGTCAATGACTTTTTTACTCTCATGCACTCATGCACTCATCATATTTCTCACTCTATTACCCTAATTGCATCGAAACAAATTGCTATTAATCCTCTTGAAGTTGATTTTTTTATAATAATGTAACTCAATTTTTTTTTGAATAATGTTTGTTCTTTTTTAGGCTGATGATGTAACTTGGTTACGACTGCATATCATGGTCGGTAACCAAATTAGAACCTTGATTAATTAAGGGCATAATAGTCTTTATAAACAAAATCATTAGAATTAGATGAGTGCAACCAAACAATATACGAGAATTCAATTTACGTGAAGTGTGAATTCCAGGATGGCAACCAAACACATATTTGCAAATTCATCGGATGTTAACGTGGGAAGTAAATTCCTGGGAAATACAACTTCCTACACGAATTTACTTCCCAGATGAACCAAACGAGCCCCAAGAAACATAAATAAAGGAAAAGAGGGGATTGGGTGGTGTACCGCTGGTTGAGATTTGCTCTTTTTTTTCTCTCTCCATATTTTATTTCTTTTTACTTTTCAAACTCTCTTTTTGTTTTGTTTTTTTTTCATTCAATTGTTTCTTCTTGAATAATGTCCATATTTTATACTTTTAATAAGAAAAATTATAATAAAATTAATATCAATATAAATTATTTATTAAATAAATGTTCCTTAACTTCCGTTTGCTTATTTTTACGTCTTTAATAAATATTTTTTAATAGCACACACTATTTATTACTTACAGTAATTATGTAATCCATATTCTATTCAAGTAACCAAAATCTATAAAAATATTATTGAGTTAATTTTACACAACTATAAATATTTAATTAATGTTTAGATATTTAAAATTAGATTTGTTGCTAATTAAATAAAATAATTATCAAAAGTCAATTGGTTCCTCTAAAAAGAATAAAAGATAGTATGAAACTCTAACCATTGAGATAAAAATGTAGAAGTTTCATATATAATAAAATATGTTGATGTGGCAATAAAAAATATGGTATGGAACTCCAACCATTGCTTTTGTCCTAAATGGTAGAATATAAAATATTTAGAAAAATTAATTAGGATTGAGTAAAGATTCGTTAGGAAAAATAATTCCGAAAAAATAGGAAGGAGAAGGAGGGGAAGGGAGGGGAGGGTAGTGGAGTGGGGCTGTGGAGGAAAAGGAAAATGAGGGGAGATTGTTTGGATAACAAAAATTGGAAGGAAAGAGAAGGAGGGAGGGAACGAAAATGCTACATTTACACGCGGTGTATAAATATTTCATACACAGCGAACCATATCGAGTCATGTGTCAAATTTTTCCTAACCTAGAGTGATTACTTTAGGGTTAAATTAGTGATTTTATATCTTTAGTTAATTACTCGTATTAACTTTAATCTAGTTAAGTCATTTTTAGAAACTTCTGTATTTTGTATTTTTGTTTTTATTTTGCATTTTTTATTTTCTTGAAATAATCATATAATATTTTTAATATATTTTCGATTCATTTAAAATGTAAAATTATATATATATATATATATATATATATATATATATATATATATATATATATATATATATATATATATATAGAGAGAGAGAGAGAGAGAGAGAGAGAGAGAGAGGTTCAAGGGAGTTTGCAACTCTTGGAGAGTTGCTTAGTGATGATCTCAACCATCCATTCATCCATATATGGATGGTGGATGGAAGGGGTTCAATTATAAAAAAAAAGGAAGGGCTTGACATGCTGCGACAGCCATCAACCATCACTAATCAGCCATCAACCCATCACTAATCAATACTTCCCTCCTCATCCTACTCCCATTCATTTCACTCCTCTCTATACTCCCGCCCAAACCCCTTTACACTTCCCCATTCACCCCCTTTTCAATTCATTTCAACGGCCATTCACTCTCCGCTCTCTTCCTCTCTCTAAAAAAAACCCATCTCCATCTCCATCTCCGCAGCTTCTCCATCTCCGATCATGTCTAAAATTCCGATGATCATACAAAGGTATGTTGAAGGTTCCATTTTCCACCTCCGATTTTCCTTTTGTTCAACCCTTTTGAATTTCGACTTCCATTTGCATGAACTCCGGTCATGCATAAACCCTAAAAAGTGGTAAAAGAGCATTTTCCAACCCGATAAACCTAATTTTGAGTTGAAGTTGTTGTAGTTGTACAGTGGTTGTATTTACATAGTGAAAGATGAAGTTTTTATTTCTTTGTTAAAGTTCATGTTGAAGTTTTGAACATCCATCTTATTTTTTCATGTTGAAGTTCCCATAATCGTCATTCTAATTATGCATGTGACATCGCTTAGGCAGTTTTTTGTTGGTGTTCTGTACATCTGCACATTTTTTGTAGTCATACACTGTTGTAGTTGTATAGTCATACAATTTATGTGCTTTCTTGTTGAAGTTTATGTCAAAGAAATATTATTTTCTCATGTTAAAATCCCCATAATCATCTTTCTAATGACGCATGGGACATAACTGATATGGGTTTTGTTGTAAAGTCACACTAGTGACATTGCATAGTAACAGAATGTTGTATAGTCGCACTCTTTATTGCAGAGTCACACATTTGAGGTTACATAGTCATACAGAGATGCATAGGCAGTTTGAAATTTGAAATTTGAATAGTCATGCAGAGTTGGTTATACAGTCACCCGTTTGAAGCTACATAGTCGCACTCGGTATATTTCGTTGTGAAGTCACAGAATATTGTATAGTCACACGTTTGAAGCTACACAGTCGCACTCGTTATGTTTCAGAGTCACACTATTTATATTGTATAGTCATACAGAGTTGCATAGACTGTAAGTTGAATAGTCGTACAGTGTTGGTTATATAGTCACCCGTTTGAAGCTGTATAGTCACACACGTTATGTTGCAGAGTCATGAACATTTTATTGTAGACTCACACAGTTGAAGCTGTAAACTCAGTTGTACAATCACACTCATTACGCATGTTGTTATTGCAGCAGAAAGGCTGGTGCGAAGAAAAAAGTTCGCACGAAGGCTGATAATAAGAAGGTCGTGGCAGAGACATCGGTTCGCGACCATGTAATTGATGATACACCGGCCGCCGAGGTGGATGTGGGGGGACATAATTTGTTGAGGAAAGCAGACGAAAGAAAAAAAAGAGGGTAAAATTTGATACACCGGTCGCCGAGGTGGATGTGGGGGGGGGGGGGGGACATAAATTGTTGAGGAAAGCAGGCCAAAGAAAAAAAAGAAGCTCACAGTTGATACACCAGCCGCCGAGGTGGATGTGGGGGGGGGGGGGGACAGAGAATGTTGAGGAAAGCAGACCAAAGAAAAAGAAGAGGGTCCCGTCTGATACAACGGCCGACACCGCTGTCGTGCGCGTGTCTCGGGGTAAAAGGAAAGAGAGCCGATAACAGGGCCGGCTAGCAGTAAAAAGAGAGCCTGGATGTCAGCCGGATGTTCACTGTAGGCCCAGACGGTTGCACCAGGTAATTGCGCAATTGTCGGATGATCAGATTGAGAGGGTGCGTGGTGTTGGCTTCGGCGGGGTATTGGAGTTGAGGATCGAATCATTCCCCATTGAGCACGCGCTTATGTTCCTCCCTGCGTTTTCTGACGGGTCCCATTTTTTTCGTGCCTCACGCTGGGAGGCATTCATGATGTCAAAGTACGACGTCCACGATTGCCTCCAGCTACCTTTTGGACCACATCTGGTGAAAGTAATCCCAACAAAAAACAAAAAAGAGGCAGACTCACCTGACGTGATCAGGTTAAAGAGTACTTGGAGGAAGGACTTCGATGTGGTGGACAGCAGTGGGCCATTAAAATTAGGGAGGGTGCACAAAAAAATTAATGGCAACCAAGACCGCTGACGACGACTTTGTCCGTAGGTTCGTGTTGTTCGCGTTGTCATCATTCCTCGCGCCTACTACGAACAACTCACTCGACCTGAGCCTGCTGGCCGCAGTGGATGACGTGGGCTTGATTCGGGAACAGGACTGGTGTAGCTTTGTTCTGCAGGATCTGGTGCGGGCGGGTAAGGTGACGCGTGACTCCAACAAAGTCCTCAATTACCTCCGGGGGTGCATCCTCGTTCTGATGATTGCGTACTTCCAGCGCTATGATTTCCGTAGCGAGACTTGCAGATGCGACATACCATTTATCGGACATTGGGATGCACAGAGAATAGGCGATCGTCTTGCTGGGGAACTGGAGACAGGGTCACTGGGAAATCAACTGCGTTCGAAGGTGTCGTACCCACGTACATGTGGGGAAACAGCCGGCGAGGGCACCCCTGCTATAACGATGCCATCTGACAACCAGCACTCTAGTCCCAAAAGAATAACGACAAGGATGGAGAGCGAGGATCAATCGGAAGACAGCGCCGTTGACGTAAGTGATCTCGAAGCCACTCTATAAATCATCAATTAATTTTGCATGAAACGATTTAATCTGACAGCCTTACCTGTGTTTATAAAAGCATTTACGATTCATAAAACTGTGTTTATAATACAGTTGAAATTCAGTGGTCATGGTCATTATGATCACACTCATCCTGATGTATAGTCACACACTAGTAACTGTATAGTCACACACATTATATTGTCCAGTCACCACTATAAACTGCATAGTCACACGCTATAAGCTGTATAGTCACACGCTTTACACTAATGATTTGACTTCAACTGAATTATAGGACGACCGACAGTTTTTCATGAATTTCCGAAGGTGTGCGCTAGCCTTTTGCGGTTTCTGTGAGCAGGCTGCCTCCAAGGTAAGAGAAATAGCGACAAGGAACCAGGCAGTTCCAAGTCAAGACCCGACCTCTCAACAATTCTGGGAAGACCCAGCTGTCCTCCAGTATATCGATGAAGTCATTTCTTTGGCCGACCAGTTGAAGGAGATTACCCAGAACGCCCCCGTCGTTGAGGGCGAGGACCAGCGTGATGCTGAAGCCCACAGTCTGGTCAGCAAAATTGTAAAAGACTTGCGTGATGCTGGATACGTGGATGAAGATATTAAGAAAGCAGGTTTCTGTGAGGGAGATGGTGAGGGAACATAAGGTTACGATGATGAGGGCACTTTTGAAGGTGGCATCGTGACACCAGGTTTCTTTTACGGAGAAGTTCCCGAGGACGATGCCGCTGAAGAAATCAAACGAGACTCTGATGTGCAGGGTTCGGTTGGCATGAGTCCGACCATAGTGGTGGCTCTACGGCAAGCAAGGTGGGAGACAACTGACGCACGGTCGGTCGTCGCCGATCTGCCCACGGAATCTGTCTTCATAGACCAGGGAATGCGCAATGTAGAACCAGCTCCGTCCGATGCGACGGTTAGTTCTAGTCTTGAAAGGGGACTGATGCGCGTATTTTATATACACTTTTTATGCTCTTATTACGCGCATTCCCGTGTTTATTGAATAGTGAAAACTATTATTTTGCCCCGAATTGGCTACTTTGTGGTGTGTATTGTCCTTTTGCAGGAACAGAAGACAAAGGAGCTAAAACGAACCAAAATCGTGCCAAATCGAAGCTGGAAAATTGTTGTACGCTGAAACGGGCGATAGTCGACCGACTATCAGAATAGTCGGCCGACCATGACGATAGTCGACCGACTATTACAATAGTCGGCCGACTATTCTGGAGCTGCAGAGATCAAGTTGATGAGTGATTAGTCGACCGACTATTACAATAGTCGGCCGACTATTTCCTGGACTGCGGGCAGGTTTCGTGATCAGCAAGGAATTTCCTAAACGCAAGAGTTTCCTAAACAGTTTTTAACCCATTCAATTTGTATAAATAGGGCTTTGAGAGCCACATTAGAAATCATCTCTCTTAACATCTCTTAACTTCTTTCTTATTCTCTTTACTTCTCTTTAGATTTCTTTTAGACTTCTTCTCTACTTTTATTTTCTCTAGTTTAATTTCTTCCCACAACTCGGTTATTGTAAGAACTTTTGGATTCGAATCGCCTTCATTCCTTCGGTAATTTTATTAATCTTCCTTCCTTCTTCCTCGTTCTTGATTGTTCTTCTTCATATTTACTTATTCTTAATCTTTGTTTTATTCTTGTCGTAATTCTATTATTATTCGTGACGTTTAATCTAGTAAATTCTTTTATTAATCTTGTTGTTCTTAAATTAATCATGAGTAGCTAATTTCCTCGCTAGGATTTAGGGGATCTGCGAATTGAATGTGGCCGCTAAATAATTTATAGATCTGTCAATGATATTGTGTCTGAGTTGTCACTTGTAGCATATAATCGCGATTAGTCAGTTAATGCGCATGATTGATTAATTGAATCTGGTAAACTTGAACCTAAGATCGGAAGCCTGGTAAAAGTTAGACCTGCTACAACACATTAGTTTGCCCTAATAAGATCGGAAGCCTTTAGACGCATGCTAGGGTGAATAGCGGACCGGAAGGACCTTTTCAATACCCCTAGACCAATATCTGCGACAGACCTGTGACTTAGACCGTGACCATATGAGATTCGTAGTGAACCGACAATCCTAGTTTTCTCTCCATATATTTATTCATCTTCATTCGTCTTATTTTATTTTAGTTATTTCTTTTCTCTTAATTCTCTTTCGTTCATTACTTTAGTTTAGATAAAAACAAAACACAAAACCCCCAATTTGGTTACTTAGATAGACTTCAATTGCAAGTAGAATTTATTTGTCTCCTTGTGGATTCGACCTGACTTCCCTAGCTATATTTTTAGTTAGATCTAAGTTGGTTATCTTTGATAGGTATACGACTAGCTTATCAAATTTTGGCGCCGTTGCCGGGGAGACGGTTAATTTTACTTGTCTTTTTAGTTTATCTTTTGTCTCAGGGAACTTACGTTCCTTGAGACGGTTCTCATATTTTCCTTCTTAGTTCTGTGTATGCCCAGGTCTAACAGGTCCGAGATTCATCCTTTTGATCCCGAACCTGAGAAGACTTTACGAGCTAGACAGAGTTTTTGGAGGGAAATTCGTCAAGCGGAAAAATCTAATCCGCTTGACCCAGTTTTCGCTAATCTGGAAGCGGAATATTCGTCCCACGAAGAGGACAACTCAAGCACCAAGTCAGACGCCGAGTCAGATATCTCAGTTCCGATCATGCCGCCGAAGCTTTCCACTCACTCTGAGCCGACTCAGGCTAACATCCCAAAAGGATGGAAGCTACCGACTCCTACCACCGGCTCTTTCGAGATTCGTCCCGCTTATATCAATTTAGTGGAGCGAAATACCTTCTCGGGCAATAAAAACGAAGACCCCGGGCAGCATATGGAAATATTCACTGATTATTGTTGTTCAATTCCAGTTGCTCCCGGGGTAACGCAAGAACAAGTAATGGAGGCCTTATTTCCATTTTCTCTTGCAGGTCCAGCCCGTAGATGGTATCGAGATTTGGACAAAGATGCAGCCAACATTAATGACTGGAATTCATTGGCGCTCGCTTTTTATAAGCATTACTACCCTCCTCAGCGCACTAATCAGATACGGAGTCAAATAACCAGTTTTAAGCAAGGACCATTGGAAGATCTACATGAAACATGGACTAGATTTAAGGATCTAGTCCGCTCTATTCCTCACCACGGATTTGAACCATGGTTTTTATGTAATCAATTTTATAACGGTTTATTTGATGATAATCGTGCTATTCTTGATGGTGCAGCTAACGGACGTTTCCAAAACAACGTTGATGATGACAAGGGTTGGAAATTGATCGAGGAGATGGCCACGCATCGAGCCGAATATGGAAATCCGAGGGGTAGTGTTCGGGTAGCCGCGGCGGAAACTAGTGAGATTATGGCTCAATTTGATCATCTTCATGCCCGTCTCGACAAAATTCAGAATCCGCCTCATAAAAACGAGTCGAATCAGCAAACTGTCCATGCCATGATCAAACAGGAGGCAATGTGTGAGCGATGTGGTATAGAAGGCCATAGCGCGGGGGAATGTATGACCGGGATGGAACAAGTTCTAGCTTTTCAACACTTCAAGCAAGGTAATCCCTATTCTAATTACTACAATGAGAGGACTAGGGAGCATCCAAACTTCAGTTGGACGAGTCAGAATGTGTTGAACCCAGTTCCTCAGCCGAAGCAACAAGCTTATGTTCCGCCTCATCACGGACAACAACAAGGCTTCCAAAAGCCTCTAGCTCTTCCACCGCCAACTCAACCTCTTGCTATTCTTCCTCCACCACCTGTAACTCCGACCCCAGTTCCTAGTGAATATCAGGAATTGAAGAGTATGATGCAATCTCTCATGATCCAGATGCAGAAAAGCGACCAATCTAAAGATGCACAGATCAAGATGTTGGAGACGCAGGTGGCGCAGCTTGCCACAAATCAGTCTGCTAGGCAACCAGGCACACTACCGTCACAGCCGGAAAAACAGCATGATACGGCCAACGCAATTCAGCTTCGAAGCGGCCTTACTTATGACGAGCCCAAGATGCCTAGTTATGATAATTCTGTTAATGTGGAGGATGTAATTGAGGATGTAATAGCTGATGATGTATCGTTAAAAACTGCTGAAACTGCTGTGAATGACGAACTGGTCAATAATAGTCGATCGACTATTAATAATAGTCGACCGACTATCATTGACAAATTTACAGAAACTGCAGGTGAGGAGGAAAATAGTCGACCGACTATCCCTGATAGTCGACCGACTATTTCTAATAGTCGACCGACTATCCCTGATAGTCGGCCGACTATTCCAGAGACAGGATCCAGATCCGAGACGGTCGCTGCTGATAAGCCGTCTGATGTTGAAGTGGAAACGGGTGTTCTACGAGATAAAGCTACTGAACAGATAAAAATTCAAGTTCCTTTTCCTAGCCGGTTGAAGAACAAGAAGATCGAGAATCAGTTCAGTAAGTTTATGGAGGTCGTCAAAAATCTCCAGGTAACCGTTCCCTTCACAGAATTAATTACCCAGGTACCCTCTTACGCAAAATTTATGAAAGATATTCTGACCCGTAAGAGGAACTTTAATGAACATGAGACTATTGCTTTTACTGCTGAGTGTAGTGCTCTAATTCAGAGTAAGTCTCCAGCCAAACTGAAAGACCCGGGTAGTTTTTCCATACCATGCACCATAGGCACCCATGTAATTGATAAAGCTTTATGTGATTTGGGTGCAAGTGTCAGTGTCATGCCCTATTCAGTTTGCGAGAAACTGAATATGGGTCAGCTTAAAGTCACGAGTGTGACTCTTCAGATGGCTGATAGGTTAGTTAAACGTCCCCTAGGAGTCTTAGAGGATGTCCCTGTGAGGATAGGTAAATTCTTTATACCTGTCGATTTCATTGTTTTAGATATGGCTGAAGATACTCAAATTCCTATAATTTTGGGTAGGCCGTTTCTACATACTGCAGGGGCTATTATAGATGTCAAGCACGGACGCTTGACTTTAGAGGTGGGGGATGATAAAGTGACCTTTAATTTGGCCAACACATTAGCTAAGCCTATGATCGAGGATACTTGTTATTCATTAGATATTATCGATGAAGTTATTCTTGATGTTTGTACGGGTTCCCTGAGTAGGGACCCGCTCGAGGCTTTAACATGTTTAGACACTTGTGCAGGTGATAAGACTAACGATGATGCTGTGTGGGATATTTTAGGAGATACACAGAAACTGACGAGCATCGACGGAGAAGTGGTAAATAGGTTGGTAGATACTTCTTATGCTGTAGAGGTAACCAAACCCGACCTGAAACCTCTTCCGTCTCATCTTAAGTATGTATTTCTAGACGATTCTGAGTCTTATCCCGTCATCGTAAGTAATAAATTAGATGAGAACCAACTTTCTGCTTTGTTGGTCGTTCTTAAAAAGAACAAGAATGCATTAGGTTACAGTCTAGATGACCTTAAGGGAATTAGTCCCGATATTTGCATGCATCGAATTGAACTAGAAGAGGATCGCCGACCTGTTAGACAGGGTCAACGTAAGTTGAACCCGAAAATGCAGGAAGTAGTAATGAAAGAAGTGATGAAGCTATTAGACGCAGGTATAATTTATTCTGTCGGTCACTCTAAATGGGTGAGTCCTGTTCAGGTCGTCCCGAAGAAAGGCGGGACGACCGTGGTAAAAAACGACAAAAATGAATTAATACCTACTAGAATTGTAACGGGATGGCGGATGTGTATTGATTATAGACAATTAAATGCCGCCACAAAAAAGATCACTTCCCTCTTTCGTTTATCGATCAAATGGTAGAAAGATTAGCCTCACATAAGTTTTTCTGTTATTTATATGGCTATTCAGGGTTCTTTCAGATCCCGATCCATCCTGATGATCAGGAAAAGACTACCTTTACTTGTCCCCATGGTGTTTTTGCTTATCGCAGAATGCCCTTCGGGTTGTGTAATGCCCCTGCCACCTTTCAAAGGTGTATGATGGGGATATTTTCCGAGTATATCGAGTCTATTATGGAGGTATTTATGGATGATTTCAGTATCTACGGTAGTAGTTTCACTGATTGTTTAACTAACCTTGATAAAGTGATGCAGCGATGTATTGAGGTCAATCTAGTGCTGAATTGGGAGAAGTGCATTTTATGGTCAACGAGGGAGTTGTCCTTGGGCACTTAGTTTCAGACCGAGGCATCCAAGTAGACAAAGCAAAGGTGCAAGTGGTCGAGCAATTACCTCCTCCCGTTAACGTGAAGGGGGTTAGGAGTTTTCTTGGACACGCCGGATTTTATCGCCGGTTTATAAAAGATTTCTCTAAAATTGCTAAACCACTTACACAATTGCTTCTTAAGGATGCCCCATTCATTTTTTCTGATGAATGTTTATCTGCTTTTAACAGGTTGAAGCAGGCTTTGGTCACAGCACCTATTATTCAGGCCCCGGATTGGGAGTTACCGTTTGAAGTCATGTGCGATGCTAGTGATTATGCGGTCGGAGCGGTGCTGGGTCAAAGGAAGGAAAAAGCAGTAAATGCCATCTATTATGCGAGCCGAACTCTGGATGAGGCTCAGGTGAAGTATACTACGACGGAGAAGGAGCTTCTAGCTGTGGTTTATGCATTGGAGAAGTTTCAATCTTATTTAATAGGATCGAAAGTCACAATTTATACGGACCATGCGGCTTTGAAGTACCTCCTCGCGAAGCAGGAAGCCAAACCGAGATTACTACGATGGATCCTTCTACTTCAGGAATTCGACCTGGAGATTAAGGACAAGAAGGGCGCTGAAAATTCTGTGGCGTATCACCTTTCTAGATTTTCATTGCAGGACGGAGGCGATACTTTACCAATAGATGATTCTCTTCCTGATGATATTTTGATGGCTATTGGTATAATGGATACTCCATGGTACGCTGACTATGCTAATTTTCTTGTAGGTAAAATAATGCCGCCTGATTTGTCATATCAACAAAAGAAGCGGTTCCTACATGATGTTCGGCAATATTTTTGGGACGATCCATATCTTTTCAAGGAGTGTGCCGATGGACTTTTTAGGCGATGCATACCGCAATGGGAAACCAATGCCATCTTGGAAGCCTGTCATTCCTCGTCTTATGGTGGTCACCACGGTCCCGCTAGGACCGTGGCTAAGGTACTTCAGTCAGGTTTTTATTGGCCATCTTTGTTTTCTGATGCCAAGTCATTTGTTTCAGGATGTGATGCTTGTCAAAGGACGGGAAATATCTCCCGGAGGCATGAGATGCCTCAGGTCGGTATTTTGGAGGTAGAAATTTTCGATGTTTGGGGCATCGACTATCAAGGTCCCTTCCCGACAAGTCGAGGTAATAGGTACATTTTAGTAGCTGTGGACTACGTATCTAAGTGGGTAGAAGCCGTTGCCTCGGTCCATTGTGACGCTAAGACCGTCATCCAACTTTTCAAGAAGATTATATTTCCACGTTTTGGCGTTCCCCGAGTCGTCATTAGTGATGGAGGTATGCACTTTAAGGAAAAACAACTTATTGCCTTATTATCTAAATATGGTGTTATGCATCGTAGAGGTTTGGGGTATCACCCCCAAACTAGTGGACAGGTTGAAGTTTCCAACCGGAAGCTTAAGGATATTTTGGCAAAAGTTGTCTCGAAGTCAAGAAAAGATTGGAGCCTGAAACTAGATGACACTCTATGGGCGTATAGGACCGCCTATAAGACACCGATTGGTACATCACCTTATCGGTTGGTTTATGGGAAGTCCTGTCACTTACCCTTAGAGTTGGAGCATAAAGCTTGGTGGGCCGTTAAAGAGCTGAATTTTGACCCAAAATTGTGTGGCGAAAATCGACTTTTACAACTCGACGAGCTTGAGGAGTTCAGGATGAATGCCTACAATAGTGCCCGTATCTACAAAGAAAAGACAAAAAGGTGGCACGATAAGCGTATCATTCCGAGAGAGTTTAAAGCAGGCGAAAAGGTATTATTGTTTAATTCTCGTCTTCGACTCTTTCCTGGAAAATTAAAATCCAGATGGTCCGGCCCCTATACGGTAATTTCAGTTTCCAAGTTTGGGTCGGTCGAGCTTGAAAACTCTTCCACGGGAAATCGCTTTAAGGTCAATGGTCACCAAATAAAGCACTACCACGAGAAAGGTGAGACAGGAGGAGAACTCGAGGTTTTGTACCTCGAAACAGTCACTAACTGAGCAAGGTGACTACGGTCGTGCGGGACCTTAAACCAGCGCTAACCGGGAGGCAACCCGGGTTGTAAAACATTTGTACCTGCATTTAGTTAGTTAGAGCATATTTAATTTTCTGCATTATATATTTTGTGAGGGTGAGAACGAGGGTCTAAAGGTTTGAATTGAGTTTTGCAGAGAACAGACTGCTGACGGAAAACTGGAATGAGTCAACAATAGTCGATCGACTATTTTTATAGTCGGTCGACTATTACAATAGTCGGTCGACAATTCCGACATCGCGCACCTTGGCTGACAAATTCCGTCAAATAAGTTTTTCTTTCCTTACTCTACTTCAGTTACTTTTTAACTCCTAAACCCTATTTTCTCTTTTACTTTTCCCATCTACTTCTATCCCTACCTTCATCTTCTTCAAATCTCCATCTTCATCCTCAAATCCCTACCCATCTTCTTTTCTCCATTCCTTTTTCTTCTCTAATCTTTTCATCCTTTGCTAAGTTCTTGTCTTAATTGAAGTTGCAACTACCTTCCAACCATTCAAGTAAGTTTTCTTGTGCTTCATTTTCTGTTTTCCGTCTAGAACTTGTCGTTTACCTTTCGCTGTTTCGTTCTCTGCTGTCCGCCGGAGTCGCCGACCATCCGAATAGTCGGACGACTATTCCAATAGTCGGACGAATATTCCAATAGTCGGACAACCATTGTTTTGTCAGGCGATTTTTGCGCGATTTTTGGGTTTATGTCGCGACGCTTCGGACCGCTTGAGTTTCTGATTTTCGGCTTAGCTTCTCTCAGATTTGTGTTATTACTCTTTTGCTTACCCAAATCAATTAATTCTTTCACATTATCATGTTTTTATCCTAATTTCAGTTTTGAAATTAGGGTTTTGAGTTCAATTGATTTGGGGTTTGTTTACCCAAATTTGTTGGTTTCATCCACATTATAGTGTTTTTACCCAAATTTTAATTATGAAATTAGGGTTTTGATTTCAATTGATTTGGTTTTTTTTTTTTGTGAGTAATACACCAAGTCTGATTTTAGCTATTTCAGGTCAATATGGATGCAAGAAAAAGACAACGTCAGGGAAGCACAAGAAGTCGGGTCGACATTAGCCGGGAGTCAATGCCAAGTCAAGACCTCGTTCCATTTCCCGAGGAGAGCATACCGGAATATCCAAACGTTCAGTTTGCCTCAGCTGATCAGAGGGAGCGTTTTGTCCAGTTGGCAGCTCTTAAGGTAACACCGACACGGTTTCTAGACCGTGAGCTCTTGGGCAGGTTAGGCATTTATCAGCCTGTTGTTGACTTACTTAATGGTACCGGTATGAGTGGGCTAATTTATATGCTAGAATTCACATATAAGGGTCTTACTCTTGAGTTTTTTAGTAGTTTCAATTTTTTTAGTGACTTGAACTGGGACACACCTTGCATTTTTTTTAGACTCTTTAACACGAGTTTTTCTAGGACCGTTCGTGAGTTCGGTCAGCTTTTAGGTGTTACTAGCGAAGGGGATTCAATTCATCCCCCTCGCCGTCTAGCCAATGAAATCTGGTCTTGCATTACTGATCGTAACACGGGTCGTAAGCGGGGCAACGAAGTCCACCACCCGACCATCCGATACTGGCTTCGTCTGATAGGGTGCACTATTTATGGACGTACTGAGCCGAATAATATTAATGCGGATGAGTTAGAGAGTCTAGCGGGCTATCTAAACATCGATAGCGAGCGGCCATATGTCATGAATGTGGTCGCCCTTGTTGCCCACCATTTCCAACATATCGGGAATGGGCTTATTTCTGTCATTCATTGTGGGGGCCTCGTTTCCCACATCGGTCGTAGGCTATTTCCGGACTTCCCGTACGGGGAGGAACCTATAGGACACGAGCTTCCATCTGCCGAGCGACTCAATAGTCGTCTTTTGAACTTCTTTGTCCTTAGGGGTCTTCATTGGCTAGGTCCCGATTTGCGTTGGCGCATAGCAAAGGATGAGTCGGTTATCCTCCCTTACAATCTACCACCTCTTACCCCCTTCCCATATCTCCCCTTTGGTCCTGAACGGGACCCACCACCGTATCCCTCCTATTTGCTACCACTTAGGAGGGATCTTCAGACCCCCAGACACTTCGCACCCGAGACGGGTGAACCGTCTCGACCTTCTCGACAATCTCGAGGAGGTGGTAGCCGATCGACCAGCCGTGCTTCACATACACCATCTTTTGCGGCTGGACCTTCGGGCCCACCACGGCCTCCTTATGCATTTCCACATACTGATTATTCTAATGTACCTGCTTTTCCTGCTCACTTTGTGCCTCCTCCACCGTATGTTACACCGGCGGTGCTCGACCAAGCGGTGGTCCCGGGAATGCTTAATGAGTTATGCCACCGGATGGCCACGGTGCAACTAAATCAGGCACTTTCCGATTTTCATTGTTACAACAATGGAGTGCAGGTCGGCCTAATCTCTCCTACAGCTTGGCACCCGACTTACTACACCTATCCCGAGGGAGGCTATGGTAACAATGCCGGGAATGCGGAGAGAAATGATGGAGAAGGAGATGACGGGGAGGGAGATGACGACGATGGAGCTAACGATGGTGGCAGTCAGGAGGAGAGCGGTGACGAGAGCTCCGATTAGGACGGTTTGGGGAGGTCTCCATTTGTATATACATCTTGTAAGTAGTTCTTCTTTTTCTTTTTGCACTTCCATCGTTTTGCATTCCTTCCCCGTTTTTATTGTTGCCTCTTATTGTATGCTGTACACAATGAGGGCATTGTGCGATTTGGTTTGGGGAGGGTATGCTTCTGTCTGTTTTCATCCATTTGCATATTTCTTGCATTTCCGCATGCATAAAAAATCAAAAAAAAAATCAAAAATATGTTTTTTGCATTTAGTCGAGTCTTAGTTGAGTCGGAATGTTATGTAGCGATGATGATATTGCTTTTATGTCTTCATTAGTTGCTTATCCTAGTGCGCCGTTAGAATTTTTGTATATAATCACATGCGGTATTCTTGCATCTTTGGTTAACGGTACTGAACGAATAAACTTGACTCATTGTTGGCAAACTACTCAGATTTGTAAGGAATTAGAGCCTTAAACTGATGACATTCATGATCAGTTTCATTTAGGTTGAGAGTAGTACTCCTTATGAGACATGTAACATCAAATTGCATAAGCATGACATTCGTCTCTTAGGTACCTGTACGTTTTTGACTCGTGGTTTTTACATGTGCGAAAAAGGCAAAACCTTTCTTTTAATTAATTCCCATGAGCCTCACATAGCCAAATTGACCTGTTTGACCCGTGTTTATTAACTACATGCCATAATTTGCCTACCCTAGTCAAGGTAGTAGATTAGTTGAACGGAATTGTTTTTTCGGGTTAACTTTGGTACCACGATGATTGGAAAAGAAAAAAGGGAATTGAGAAAAAAAATGAAAAGAAAAAAAGAAAAAAAATCAATGAATGGAAAAAATTGAATGAAAAAAGAAAAGAAAGGAAAGAAGAAAGAAAAGAAAAAAAATGAAGTGAAACTAGAAGAAGAATGTGTTTTTGCTATGGGAAAAGAAATGATCTCTCTAATTTCATAGTTATTAGTGGGAAGCGGTTTTGATAAGGCGCTTTTTGCTATGCCTAATTTCTTCGACTAGAATTTGGTGAGAACGAGATGTTTATTATTGATGGGTGTAAGGAATACTAGCTTGGCTTTTAACTCCACATATCCATATCGTTTTGCCCCTTCTTACCCGATTAGCCTCACTTTATACCATATGTAAGTCCTTGGCACGTGTTTTTTCCCGATAGAATGCGTATGTACGGTTATTAGAGATTGATTTCATGTTAGATTGCATGCATGTTCTTGTAGGTCGCAGTTTAGGTGAGTGCTTTGTCTTTCCGTTTTTACATAAACTCACAATATCACCCCTTTTGTGTGATGAGCGACCCGTGAGAGTCCGACATAGACGAGTCTTGCAAGGTTGAAGGTTCAGTATTGTTATCATTGGTCAAGCTTGTTGTATGTGGTTGTTTACATTGATTTTAGTCGTTGCACATTGGTTTGGGTAACTTCGAAGCATATTCCGCTATGAGTTATATACATTCCATTTGGATTGGGTTAAAGTCTTGTGCTTGCTTGGGGACAAGCAAGGGTTTGGTTTGGGGAGATTTGATGCGCGTATTTTATATACACTTTTTATGCTCTTATTACGCGCATTCCCGTGTTTATTGAATAGTGAAAACTATTATTTTGCCCCGAATTGGCTACTTTGTGGTGTGTATTGTCCTTTTGCAGGAACGGAAGATAAAGGAGCTAAAACGAACCAAAATCGTGCCAAATCGAAGCTGGAAAATTGCTGTACGCTGAAACGGGCGATAGTCGACCGACTATCAGAATAGTCGGCCGACCATGACGATAGTCGACCGACTATTACAATAGTCGGCCGACTATTCTGGAGCTGCAGAGATCAAGTTGATGAGTGATTAGTCGACCGACTATTACAATAGTCGGCCGACTATTTCCTGGACTGCGGGCAGGTTTCGTGATCAGCAAGGAATTTCCTAAACGCAAGAGTTTCCTAAACAGTTTTTAACCCATTCAATTTGTATAAATAGGGCTTTGAGAGCCACATTAGAAATCATCTCTCTTAACATCTCTTAACTTCTTTCTTATTCTCTTTACTTCTCTTTAGATTTCTTTTAGACTTCTTCTCTACTTTTATTTTCTCTAGTTTAATTTCTTCCCACAACTCGGTTATTGTAAGAACTTTTGGATTCGAATCGCCTTCATTCCTTCGGTAATTTTATTAATCTTCCTTCCTTCTTCCTCGTTCTTGATTGTTCTTCTTCATATTTACTTATTCTTAATCTTTGTTTTATGCTTGTCGTAATTCTATTATTATTCGTGACGTTTAATCTAGTAAATTCTTTTATTAATCTTGTTGTTCTTAAATTAATCATGAGTAGCTAATTTCCTCGCTAGGATTTAGGGAATCTGCGAATTGAATGTGGTCGCTAAATAATTTATAGATCTGTCAATGATATTGTGTCTGAGTTGTCACTTATAGCATATAATCGCGATTAGTCAGTTAATGCGCATGATTGATTAATTGAATCTGGTAAACTTGAACCTAAGATCGGAAGCCTGGTAAAAGTTAGACCTGCTACAACACATTAGTTTGCCCTAATAAGATCGGAAGCCTTTAGACGCATGCTAGGGTGAATAGCGGACCGGAAGGACCTTTTCAATACCCCTAGACCAATATCTGCGACAGACCTGTGACTTAGACCGTGACCATATGAGATTCGTAGTGAACCGACAATCCTAGTTTTCTCTCCATATATTTATTCATCTTCATTCGTCTTATTTTATTTTAGTTATTTCTTTTCTCTTAATTCTCTTTCGTTCATTACTTTAGTTTAGATAAAAACAAAACATAAAACCCCCAATTTGGTTACTTAGATAGACTTCAATTGCACGTAGAATTTATTTGTCTCCTTGTGGATTCGACCTGACTTTCCTAGCTATATTTTTAGTTAGACCTAAGTTGGTTATCTTTGATAGGTATACGACTAGCTTATCAGGAACTGCACAAAGCAGGCTGGGCTGTAGCGGACGCTGTTGCCACCACGCCTGCGACGGTAGAAATCGTCACGAACGATAATCAACGGACAGGCGAGGGGTCAGGGACCGAGACGCACCCCGGGGCACTACATCATCGGTACATCTTCCATTCCGACGTAGCATTTGAGTGCATGGATACGGTTTCAGACAATTTGGGCTGCACGTTGGACTGTGGGGATATAATGAGGGGGCAGCTTTTAATCTCTGGATTCATGTGCTCCAATATCGTCATCTTTTGGTATATCCTCCACGTACGGAAAGATGTAATCGACTACGTGTTCGACCGGACAACGCCATGTCCGTCAGGGTACGTATTTATTGTGCTGCTCGTGTCGTTTTTTGAATGCATGTGCTAATCGGGACTTTGTTTGGTATACTGCGTAATGTTGGTCGAGTTCACAACTTATGACTATGTAGCGAGGGGCGACATGCAGACGCTCGAGCCTGGCTTGCAGGTGATGAATAACGTCATTGACTGCTGGTGCAGGCTGCTGAACCAGCTGGTGTACGAAAAAAAAGCACCAAGAGTAACCAGTGGATGTTACTTCTCTCTTGGACATACGGTACGTTCACCCCCCCAAATTAGCTGTATAGTCGCACACTATTAGCTGTATAGTCACACACTATTATCTGTATAGTCACACACATTATGTTGTCCGGTCACCACTATAAGCTGCATGGTCACACGCTATAAGCTGTATAGTCAGCCACTTTATGCTGTACAGTCACGCACTTCAAGCTGTACAATCGCACACTACAAGATGTATAGTCACACACTTGACGCTGTACAGTCACATAATTATAGCTGTACAGTCACACGCATGTCAAACACACACTAACTACGTGTATTACCATCAATGCATGTGAGCATGTCCCAGTGTTGGAATTGTGGAAGAAAGAAGACCAGGGCAAGAATCATGACAAAGAAATATTTTACGTGTGGAACGAGTGGATAGAAAACAGTTTCTCCGACTTTGCTTTAGATTCGGACATGGTAATATACTAATATCCTGCACATACTGTTTATTCGTATTTGTTATCAGCCCATAATCCTGACACATTTTTGCAGGTGTTTGTCCCGATCTTAACGGGTGACGAGGGTCACTACAGTTGCGCCTGCATCAACTTCAATTTTGAGCAAATAGAGTACCTCGACAACAGGTTGTACGATAAAGATTTTACAAAGTTGTCTTACTATGGCATTGCTCGGACAGCAGTCAGGCCCTTTTAATTTAATATGAAATCAATTATGTGACCGTGAATGTGTTCAACAACTGATCCTGTTTGAACTTGTTTTGCAGGCTGATAAAATGGGGGAGTTCATGGTACAACGAGGGGTAGAGAAGGGTCAGAAGGTCCGTGCGTTTAAATTGGTAAACGTTCCCTTATCATGGCAGGGGGTGGAGTACTCTGCCAATGACTGTGGAGTGTACCTGATGGTGCACATGATGTTGTACACTGGGTCCTCGTTCAACTGCTCCTTGGGGACAATGGCGGCCATGAATATGTGTAGGGCGGAAATCACGGCGATTCTTATACTGAGCGGCGTGAACAAGGTGAGGGACACTATTTTGAAAGAAGTGGCAGCATTCCGAACATACAAGGAATCGTTGGAATCTGCCCGTCCATTTGAAACCACTCCTATGAAGGAAACCACCAAGAAGCGTCAGAGCAAATCACCGAAAACACCTGAACCCACCCCCCGATCAGTCCCAGCAGAAAGACAGTCGGCAATTAAGTCTCGAATGCGGGGCCGTGGAGATGGGTTGGGTTGCACTTTGAACCAAGGGGAGCCTGACCCGGACGCCATTGTCATGTCGACCTTGTTTCACTTGCACCGAGCGCTGACGAGTAGGATGCCCATTCTGCGAAAACACGTCGCCGACTACTGCTTCCTTGACGATAATGGGTACGACGAAAGGTAAGTAATCGTCTTTGATTACTGATACGTGTTGCATATTACACATACTAACGGGTGTAAAAAACCCGCAGTGAACCATTGGGGTCCTACAGCCCTCATGCGTAGCTGGAGAGGCGTGACATTCAAACGCTCTTGTCCGGAGGTAGCATGAGCGCCGCTGTGCTGGAGTGTTGGTCGCACCTCATGAACTGGTTGGAATCAGACGACAACCAGCATGGATTATACTCCCCCACTGACCCAACGATGGCGTGGTTCGGAATTCAACACATGGTATGCCCCCATAACCCCCTACCTATTACATTAAATAGTACAAATGATCCCCATTCACATTAACTGAAAAGATGTAAAGTCTTTGTAATAGTCAGACATCACTTTGCAGAGTCACTCATGTTGAGGTGTACAATCACGTGATAAGTCAGACATCCTAGATTTTACAATCACACTGTCATGTATAGTCACAGTCTGTACGCTGTAAAGTCACGCAGCTTAGTCTGTACAATCACCAGCTTAGTCTGTACAATCACATGCTATGAGTTGCAGAGTCACGCATGCAGAGTCACACATGTTGATGTGTACAATCACATGCTATGAGTTGCATAGTCAGGCATTAAATAGTACAAATGACCCTCACTCACATTAACTGAAAAGATGTAGTTCACTTTGCAGAGTCACTCATGTTGAGGAGTACAATCACGTGATATAAGTTACATAGTCAGACATCCTAGAATTTACAATCACATTGTCATATATAGTCACAGTCTGTACGCTGCAAAGTCACGCAGCTTAGTCTGTACAATCACACACTTTGCCGTATGCAGCCACGCAAATGATATAGTCCAGTCTCGCACCCTGTCACTGATGGCAACTAATATTCACCATCCGTTAGTACTCACTGACCCGTATACTGGAACAACCCGACTCAAGTACCCCTGTGGGCGAAGACGAAGACACTGACGGTGTGTGCGCAGCGTGGCACAGATTCATACAAGACTGCGCTGGGACATTCAACTTGAACGCCGAACTGTTGTTTTTCCTGGTGCATACCATGGGGCACTACGCGTGCGTGTGCATCAACTTTAGAGAAAGAACAATTGATATCCTCGATCACCAGACACACACCCCAGGGTCACATATGTTCCGGGTGTCCAGCAAAATAGTGAGTTGCACGCATATGCTTTATTTCATCGCGTCAAATATTGTACTGCTTCCATAAGTGCTGACGTTTTCTACTACCTAATACTGCAACAGCTGCAAGCATTGACCGACTACATGGACGAGAAGGGGCTGATTAAGAGCAGTCACCTGGCGAATTTTACGCATCGCCAAGTAAAACTGGCATGGCAGAGCGCCCGGAAAAATGATCCAGAGTTCGGTATTTTCTGCTTGATGCACATGTGCCTGTACGACGGGGCGCCGTTCACATACCCTGATACTGGGACTAAGGTCGGGAGGCGTTACTTGTCGTTCGAGGTTGCAACGACCCTCGTCCTTGCTGACATGAATGAAGCTCGTGGGGACGTATTTCCGATAATTCGCGCTTTCATAGCAGACGCGCCAAGCATATGGAAAACAATTGATGAAAGACGTAAGATAGGGAAAATCGTGGAACGAAAGACCTCAGCGAACCGTAAGGCGTGAATGTGTAGTAAAGTAAAAACACTTTTTGTGAATATAGAAAAATCTCATGTTAGAGTATCTTCTGAGTATCAGATGAATGACAACTCAGTATCAGGGTCACATGTGTGATGTGATACAGTCACGCAACTTCTGACTCACAGTCACAGTCAAGCTCCTGCAGAGTCATGACAGACAACCACAAATTCACTAATAAATTACACTAACTAACCCTGCATATATATCCATCCATTCACTTTCAGTTTATTTAACCTTAAAATTAAACGATTGTTTCACCTAAAAAAAACGATCGTTCCCGTATTTACAGAAGACACCAAAAAAACAATACACACACCGTAAAATCAGATTATTTCCCAACAAATAAACGATGGTTCGAAAACGATGTCGACAAAATATAAACTGTATAGATGAAATGCACTGGAACTGGGAGGTGATGTTTGTGAGTCTCAATGCACATTGAGAACACAAACAATCACCTCACTCTCCTAACCCTAATTACTTTAGGAGGATAGGACCCCCACCTAACTCAATTAATATTTACTGCCACTTTAATGCCTCCCCCCTTTAAATACCAACGCCATTTTTACCCCAACCACTTCCAACTTCACCTCTTTAACCCTAAAAAAATGGCAGGCAAAATAGAAGAAATAAAAAAATTGATCGAGGAGTACGATGGTTTGTTGGATACCACTAGATCCAATGAATTATCAGTCATGCAGCTAATCGCCACTGCCATAGACGCGAGGAACTATATGGCATCCATCAGCGATACAGAAAAGGAGACCGAACTGAACGACTACGTCGAATTCTTGATGAAAAAGTGTATTGGATGTTTCCGCACTAAGAAAGCGTTGCAGCGTGATTTGGCCAACTTGAAGAAGATGCTTCAAAAAAACGGGGGTTAATTATGTATGGGTTAAAATGTAGCGTTTAATGGTATGTAATGGATGTTTTAATGTGTTTTAAGATTTAAAATGTAGCATTTTAAATGTTTTCCGCATTATGTCGTGGAATGTTTTTATGTTTCAAGTACTGTGTTCGTAGAATATTTTTATGTTTCAGGTGTTAAGTGTTGTGTAGGAGATGAACTTTTTCTAATGTACAAATATTTCCATCGCTATTTCGCTATTTCTCTATTTTCATGGACACATGGTGTATAGTCACACTTAACAAGTTTTATAGTCACACTCAACATGGTGCATAATCACAGTCATCTTGTCATAAAACCAGTTTAGGTTTCTCCACTTCATTTTGTAGAATCACAGTCAGTGTATTGTAGAATCACGGTCATTATCTTGTACAATCACACTCCTACAATTAGTGTAACCACACTCCGCCTCTTGTTTTAGAGTCACACCCTGCCTACTGTAAAGTCACAGTCATTGCGTTGCACAATCACACTCACTTGTTTCGTGTCAACCAAATATTAAGGGCATAATGTTCCTGTACAGCTGTATTTGTAGGCAAAGATGATGCATTTCAGATTAAAAACGACTGCTATTTCAATGTATTTTTACAGCCAATCAACAAAAAATGATTTTACGGACCCCCATGTTTTACGACTATGCCATATTAGAAATGATTAAGGTCCACAATAGACGTAAACAATATCACGGACCTTGACCATTTCAAATGTCAACAATCTTTATGTTTCAAAAAATAAAATTGCCCCCATGATCTACGACTTACACCATATTAGAAATGATTTAGGTCCGCAATATACGAAAACAGTATCACGGACCTTGACCATTTCAAACGTCGACAATCTTTCTGTCCCCAAAAAAATGTTCCTAAATAACAGAGGATATTCACGAACAATCCTCCTCGGCAATCCCTTCCGGGTCCTCCTCCTCGTCCTCCTCCTCCTCAACATCGACAGACAACTCAGCAATAGGTGGGTCCTCAGCGAATGGGTTGGGGCAGTTCCTCTTGTCATGGTGCCCCATCCTCTTGCAGTTCTTGCACGGCCGTTTAGGGCTCGCGGCAATTGCAGCAACCTTCGCCTTAGAAGACAACATCCGTTTCTCACTGCCCTTGTTCTTGGCTTTCTTCGGGGGCAATATCGTTATTTCAATTGCGCTCGTACAGCCGAGGATCTCCTCTAATTCTTGCGTCTTGCTACAAGGGCCAGCAAGGGGCGTCGCATCGGACCTGAAGTCACGAATGATGTCAGCTAAATTACTAACGTCTTCCTTACCCATTTTGCTGACATGACTGACGGTCTCATAGAACTCCGAAAACAGCCTCGTGACTGTAACAGCCTTCTCATCGCTTAGGCGACTCTCTGACAGGGGACACGCATTAACATTACGTAGAGCATCCTTAGTCCATCTACATGCCACGTACCATTCCGGGATCGTCATCCGTCCTTTGGAAGAGTATATCCAAATGGCATGCCTGCAAAGAATTCCATACCGACGGAACTTCCTGCAAGTACAACTGACCTCACAGGTACCTGCGAGTGCATTAAAAAAACACATAAAGAGTGCGACTCTCTACCATACGGGCAGTGGCTACGCAACGTACAGGATGTGACTTCCTAAAAGTATAATCACAACCTTGACAGGGTATAGTCACACCCATTATGCTGCATAGTCACAGACCTTACGTTGGAGAATCAAACGAATTACGTTGTACAATCACACGTGTCGCGTTTCAGAGTCACACCCTTTCTTCTGTATAGTCACATTCAAAGAATTGTAGAATAAAACTCATTACGTTGTGCATTCACACTTACCACGTTGTATAGTCACACTCACCGCAGTTCAGAATCACACCATTTAGGTCATATAGTCAGGCTATGTGAGTGTGGCTAGACAACATGGACAGTGAATTTCTATGCCAATACCTGGATTGTATTCAACAATATAGTTGCGGTCCCGGATGGAGTCCAGAACTGTAGTCGCTTCGATCCCGTCCTTCTCCTGATACCCACGAACGCTGCACGTGTACAGCGAAAACTTGACCTCTTCCTGAAAGTGTGCAAAAGCCACGTGAGTGTACACCCTTGCCGCGTGGGTCTCCATCGGATTCGTCGTTCCAGTTTTGGGGAATGTCTGCCGGTTATCGTTGTCTAGCCTCTTATGCATGTGCCTCTGTTGGTCCATCGCACTTTCGAAACGCATCCAGAACTGGACCAACGTACCTTTGTTGTCTTCAAACTTTTTGAAGAAACTGTTCTCACTCTCCGATCTCTGCGTTGTCCTCATAATTCCTAACATCCTCACCTCCCTGCAATGAGCGGCGACCCATTTGCTCTTGATGTCAAACATATTTTCGAACCATTCGATCCCAACAGCATCATGGTCGATCATAATCCGCCCCCACCTGTCTTCGAACTCCGACGCCTCGATGTCATCATCCCAAATGATTGCATTGAGGGCTTTTACGAATTCCGAGGCCTCCTCTCTTGATCTGCCGTACTTCGTTGGAACCTTGTTCATGATGTGCCACGTGCAGCACCGTTGGTGCGCCGCTTTGAATATTTCTAGGACGACTTTTAAAATATCGGGATCCTGGTCCGTAATGATATAACACGGTTCCTTCCCGCCCATGGCTTCCAGAAACCGGGAGATGACCTAGATAAATGACTCATAGTCCTCCTTTAATAGCAACGCCCCGCAGAACTTGACAGACCATTTGTGGTTGTCCACGCCAGTGAACGGTGTGAACACCATAGAATACACGTTGGTTCCGTACGTTGGGTCGAACGAAACTGCATCCCCGAATGCCGCGTAGTTCCTTCGAGCTGCACCATCCGCCCAAATGACCCTGCGTAAGCTTCCATCTTCATCAACATCGTAGTCAAAGTAAAAATCCTCCTGACTGTCCTTCAAACTCTTGAACCGGTCTATGAACAATTGACCATCCTGCTCGTGAACAAAACACATGACGTCCCTCCCCCAGTTCTTGAAATCAACCAACGATGCTCCTATGTTCTGAAATCCGCCCGACATCTCCTTTCACATCCTGTATGTCCGAGTCGCCCCGATCTTCAGCTGCACACACAAAATTGCAACTGTATTAGTCGCACACAGTTAGCAGTCAACCATGCACTACACAACATTGTTCACAGACGTTACACACTCTCGAGTTGCAAACGATCATCTCCTTGTGATATCTTGATAGACTTCGAGATGACTTTTGAAACTCTCTGTCCTTAACCATCACAAGATCGTGGTTGTGTTCCTCGATGAAATCTTCAATATAAAACCCCACGATCATTGCACAGAGCCTAATTCTTGCTCCACATTGCGTCCTCGTCGCCTTTGTATTCCTTTTGGGTTCATACGATCCCACAAACTCTTGCCCCTCCTCTCCCGTGCTCGACAACTTCACCATGCTCTGGCTAGCTATTTTGCCCTCCTTATTACAAGCCAACAATTTCTTCTTAATCGAACCATCAAAAGATCTAGTTGTCGTGTACCTCTTCGCCTCAAAACGAACAGAAAATGCGTAAGATTGATAAAACAAGAATGCTCCGTCGATGTCCGCGAACTTCTGCCCTACGTACGGTACAATCACTGTGTCTTCAACTGGCATATAGGTTGGAACAATTAAAACAAAAGAACTATTAGAGGTTGGAACAATAAAAAACTATAATAAAAAACCTATATTACACACTAAAAACTACTGTCAATAAAAAGAAATCCTATATTACACACTATCAATCTTGCAACGCATGCATTCATCTCTGACCTTAATGAAATGTGACTTTTTTCAACAAGGACTGTGACTTTCAAGAACAAGGACTATGGCTTTGCTCATATAACAGCATGATTTTACACCACTATATTACATATAACAGCATGATAAATATAACAATCATAAAAAATACCAAAAATAATAAATATAACAATCATAGAGAACCAACATAAATATTTTGAATAAAGCAACTTCAACGTAATACAACTACACCTGCAGCAGAAAACTACAACTACATGGAACCAACACAATAATAATTTGGGATCGTATAAACCAACACATTAATACCCACAACGCATAAGAACTACAAGTACAACTACAAACCAATATACAATACTCGACAACCAAAAAAAATTACAATAATAAATATAACAATGATGGAACGTGTGAATAATCAATCTTACGTAATAAAACTACAACAACGTGGAACGTGTGACTGTCTATCATATTAAGTGTGACTATCACGTTATAACTGTGTGACTCTTCATATTAACGAACCATACAAATAAATGGATACATCAAAGAACTGTTCTCAGCGACGTGTGACTGTCCATCATATTGAGTGTGGCCATGACATTACAACTGTGTAACTCTTCAAATTAACAAACCAAACAAAAAAATAGAATTCCAAATGCAAGATACCAAAAAGATATGTTTATACTCATCTTACCTTCTGCATGTTGAACAGAAACTTTCGACTGCACATTTTCGAGCATATACGAATCTTCAAGGAACAGCACCATTGGAGCCTGGAGATGTAGAGCAAATTACGAATTAGGGTTTAGTTATTTTGCATGATAGTATAAATAAGGAGATGAATTTTGATTTGGGATGAATTTTGAATTTTAGTGAGATGAAATGGTGAGCAATGGGATGAATTTTTGAATTTTAGTGAGAAAGTGAATTTTGGTGATGGAAGTTATGAAAGATTGAGAGAGATTGCGCTGCGAAATGGTGAGCAATTGTTAGTGAGAAACTGAATTTTGGTGATGAAAATGATGAAAGATTGAGAGAGATTGCGCTGCTGTTGCTCTGCTGCTGTCTGCTACTAGTCATTCCACGTACCTCCTCCCCCTTTTTTTTTATTAATCTAGGCCATCCATCCAACCCAAATCAATGGCTAACAACATAACTCACCAACTTCCCAATCCACTACCAACTCTCTTGATCCCATTTCTATATATATATATATATATATATATAGAGAGAGAGAGAGAGAGGAGGGTTCTTATGAGTCCTATATATTTGAGTCCCTAAGTCCTTCTACCATCAATTGGATGATAATACAATGGATGGATGAGATTGATTGAGATTTTGTATTAATAAAAGAAGATATTGTTTCCTAATTTGAAGGAGTGTAACATCCAACAAAATAGAAAACACAATCAGTATTTCAAGAATCATGTGTAAGGCGTATTTATTAGATTAACACGTTTGTAACATTGGAGTAACACAAAGTATCTATTAGAGTAACATGTTTGTAACGTAGTAACACAAAGTATCTATTAGAGTAACACGTTTCTAACGTTGGAGTAACACAAAGTATCTATTAGAGTAACATGTTTGTAACGTAGTAACACAAAGTATCTATTAGAGTAACACGCTTCTAACGTTGGAGTAACACAAAGTATCTATTGGAGTAACATGTTAGTAACGTTGGAGTAACATTATTATTCATATTTTGAGTTAATAATTATGTCCAGTGTTGGGGCATATAACTCTGAAATCAATGTAAGCATATTTACATGAGGTTCGTTAGAGTAACACCAAACTTTAGTCAGAGTAACAGTTCTATACAATAAGAGTAACACAAAATAAATTAAGGAGAGGAGAAGATATGCGGTAAATTATTATTTTTAGTTCTGTATAATAACAAAAAAAAAATTAAATGAAAATCTTAACTGTGAAGGAATGTGTGTGTGAGAGATGGTAATTATTTTTTATAGAAGAGATATTAAATGATGAGTAAATTAAGGAGAGAAAGATATTTACCAAATATAGTCACTTGTTTTAATTACTCAAACAAATCACAACCATCAATCTCTTTCTAATCCAAGAGATGTGGTGAGGACTCACGGACTCAATTTTAAAAGGTGGACTCACCAGATCTCTCTATATATATTTAGGTTCATGTGAGAACCACTCCTTCAATGAGAACCATGAGAACTATAATATGAGCCATTAGATCATAGTGTTCAATCTCATTCGTTGGATCCTTCAAAATTCTTCAATCCCATCAATTAATCACAATTGCTTGAGCCTTCAACCCGTAAGGTCGTAACTCCTTCTCCTTCTACAAAATTCTTCGACCCGTAATCCTTTAATCCATAATTTTTCAATCGACCATTGAATCCGATTTTCAATCCATCAATTTTTCAATAGACTTTTTTTCAACCCATCAATTTATCACAATTGGGTATTGAACCTCAGTCAGCTAAGTAACTTTAATTTTTTTATTAAATTAATTATTTTATGAGTTAACTTATTCGATTAAATTCATTATTTCATTACAATAGTAATAGTATTATCGTCGGCAACTATAATTGCAATAATCCTAGCTATCATTTTTTTTCTTCCAAATTTTCTCATTACTTAGGAGTTCATCTAAAATATTTCCTTTAATTTTCTTTTGTACGGATTTTATATGGAATACAACACTTCTTCTTCAAGTCCTACTCGATTTAATTTCCTTTTTCAATTTTAGCGTACCATTTTTCAATTTTAGCTTACCGTATCCTATCTTAAATTTATCGTACTCTTTTTCAATTTTGGCGTACCCTTTTTAACTTTTTCAATTTTAGCGTACCATTTTTCAATTTTAGCGTACCGTATCCTTTCTTAAATTTATCGTACCCTTTTTCAATTTTGGCGTACCCTTTTTAAATTTCAGCGTACCCTTTTTCAATTTCAATTTTAGTGTACCCTTCTTCAATTTTAGCGTACCTTTTTCAAATTTTAGCGTACCCTTTTTCACTTTTAGCGTACTTTTTTTCAATTTCAATTTTACTGTACCCTTCTTCACTTTTAGCGTACCCTTTTTCTATCGGTGTACAATTCAGTAAAACAAATCTGGTATACCTCGACGAGATAAACGAAGGAGCACGTGTAGCAGCGCCTTCGGATAAAATCTGTTGCGCGTTCCGATAATGCAAAATCGTACCATCAATCAACCCCCATTTCTCAACCCTAACAAATCCGGTATACCTTGATTTTTTTTGCTTTTAACAAGGTATGCTACATATTGATTGCTTTCATTCCCAATTTAATTTAATTTCATGGGTATGATAATGGATTGTTCTATGATATGCTAATGTATACACCTTAATTACGAGGTAATCTACTAATGCGACAAGGTAATCCAGTAATAAAAAAATCAGAAATTTTAATTCCTTCATTTGCTGAGGTAGGGAACAATGGTTAATGTTGCAAGTTGCAACCAATTGACCCATTAATTAAAGTGAAATGGGAACGATGAATTTGGGTAACGATAAATGTGTAACTTTTATTATTGATGAGATTATTGTGTGGAGTAATAATTGATCATGGGACGCTAAATTTGGGATGGAGGAGTATCGAAACTTGTTCAAGTGGGTCACTTGAGGGAAGTATCCAAATAAGTGATCATAGGCGTTTTCGAAGGGTTCGGTGGGTGCTTATGAATCCTAATTAGTTTGATGGTGAAATTGCAGGGAATTTAAATTAATTGGCTTGTAAAAGGTTCTCACAGTTCTCACCATAGTATGAGTTCTCACCCGATCTTAACTCTATATATATATGTGTGTGTGTGTGTGTGCACACACACACATACATACATACATACATACATACATACATACATACATACATACATATGCGGTATAGTAATGATAAAAAAAAAGAACGAAAATCAAGATGTGACAAAGATAAAAACTATAATATAAAGTATAACATATTTATATATATATATATAAATATAAATATAAATATATATATATATATATATATATATATATATATATATATATATATATATATATATATATATATATATATATATATATATATATACATATATATATATATAGGGAAGATCATATAAGGTCCAACTATATGTATAATGTCCTAAGTCCCAATCTCAGCCTTTGGATGAAATAGAGATCAATGGCTTAGATTTGTTTGTGTATTTAATTATTTTCTAAAAATTTATGACAAATTTACGTTTTCCATGTATGTCTCTTTTTTCCCACCCTTTGTTTTCCCAACCCCATTCATTACTCTCTGCTTTCCTTTTCCAATCACAAATCAAAACTCCACTCTTCTCTGGTGATCTTACCCTTCACCGTAAATTATACTCAGGTAAGCATCTCCTTTGTTGATATTTCTTCTTTTCAGGTAAATTATACTCTCCAAGCATCTCCTAATTTCGCACCTACATTCAGTACTCTGCTAATTTTGAAATTCGAGTAACCCTAATTTCGCATAGCGTTTATGGTTTATGCTTCTTTTATTCAACGATTAGTCATGTTTTAATCGTTTTTCGTACTGAGATTGTGGTTTTGGGTTATCAACTTTTTGCTTAACAGTAAAAAAAATTAGGGGTTATTATGTCGTACTCGTGAATTAGGGATTAATCATGAATTAGGAATTAATCGTGATTTTCTTACTCGTGAATTAGGGATTAATCGTAAATTATGGATTAATCGTGAATTAGCGATTTTCTTACTCGTGAATTAGGGATTAATCGTGAATGTCTTACTCGTTAAGTTCTTACTCTTGAGTTAGGGTATAGTCCCAAAATTAGTGTTTCTTACACCAACGTCAATATCTTACTGCATATTTGTGTGTATTGTTGTGGTTTTTGGTGTCATTAGTTTGAAATAGTTGATCGTAGGGATATGTTGTCATTAGTTTTGTTTGTTTATTTTAGTATTTGATTGTGATGATGAAGTTTGCTAATAGTTGTCAGGCTTGAAGTAATAAATTGATTTTTTACCACTGAAATTGTTTTTTTCTTTATTTCCATCTTTTTCATTTGTTTTCAAAATTATATGTTAATTGATACTTTTTTTCATTATGTTTTTTTATTTTTATTGTCCGTTTACTCGTTTTTCTTTGTTTTGTCATTGAAATTGTTTTCGTCTTAATCCTCTTACTACTAAAAAGATAGGAGATGATGAGATGTCAAAACCTCATTAAAAACTTTCCCTCCAAATACTATCATTCAAATAAGGAAACAAATAAAACATTAAACTCAAATAGTTATAAACTTATAATATCTAAATTCAAGACAAAATAAATATTGATGTAAAAATCATAAGGAAAAAAAATCAATAAGACAATAAATAATATTATTATGTATGGGTTATTAAAAAAAAGACATTTATGAGACATTTTTTTAAAACCAAATACAAGTGTTACAAACTATCGAGATCATATATTGACGTAAAAAAATACTATAAAATATTTGATGATGAAAAAATATATGGAGTATAAAATACTTTCAATTTTTGATTTTAATATATAAATAAATTTTTTTGATCTGATAATATTGGGAGTATTATGTTATCTTTTAATTTGTTGGAAAAAGTTCTAACTAATATATATATATATATATATATATAGTAAAGATCAAGTGAGTCCTTTTTTTCTTTTTGAGTCCATAAGTCCTATTTAGAGCCATTGATTTAGATGAGATGGATGGTGGTGATTGAGTCTAGTAATTAAGGTAATATATAACATATTTTGGAAAAAATATAATAAAATCCTCTCTCCTCCCTTAATTATCTCCAATCACATTCAATTTTTTCATTCAAACTCACCCGCCTAACTAAAACTCTTCATCTTCATCATCCCAAACTCAATCTCTCGACTTCTAATTTCTTTCAAAACACACACCCGCTCATTCTTTCATCTTCAACTCAAGCAAGGCTACACACCCGTGTTACATTGACGTATTATAAGTGTTACTTTAATGAACAAATGATGTTACTCCAAGTAATTAATGGTGTTATTCTTTGTCTCATGGTTAAACAATGTTATTATCATTAATTACTCTGACGCATTATATATCGTTCTTTAAAGAACGACAATCGTTAATTTGGTAATGAATGGTTCCAATCCAAGTTATCATCAATTACTTTGGTAATCATTTGTTTAAACGCTGCTGTCCTCAGTTACTTTAATGCATTATGTCTGTTACTCTAACTGACGAAAAGTGTTACTCCAATAGAACAAAGATGTTACTCTAACCAAATGCACATGTATTAAATAAAATATAGAGTTAATTGCTACGTAGCACAACGCTACTTGTAAAAAATGTGTACAAAATCAGTTATTCTTGTAAACAAAAAAAAAGAAAAATATTTTTATCATGACCAAAAACACAAGTATTCTCAAAACACATGTTCCTCCTTATTTTCTTCAGTGTCTTCCTCAGTTTCCTCATTTTCGTCGTCGTCATCCACTTCATCCTCCTCATCCTCATCC
The DNA here is from genome assembly GCA_958450325.1 of Agrostemma githago. Classification (NCBI taxonomy): domain Eukaryota; kingdom Viridiplantae; phylum Streptophyta; class Magnoliopsida; order Caryophyllales; family Caryophyllaceae; genus Agrostemma; species Agrostemma githago. The sequence continues at coordinate 69,156,269 of OY288247.1, read as the reverse complement.
ACCTTTATCAGTGTTGTCTTGTGCATTCGCATCACTTCCAATATCACCTGCACAAAATTAAACAACGTGTTACTCCTATGCAGCCAATGTGTTACTTCAACTCTTACGTTGTGTTACTCTAACTGGTAAAGTACGTTACTCTAACATCATCATCAAAAACTGTTTCTCAACGTTCAGTGTGTTACTGTAATTGCAATTAAGTGTTACTGTAACGTTAATACATATGCGTTACGCCCATGCAGCCAATGTGTTACTTCAGCTCTTACATTGTGTTACTCTAACTGGTAAAGTACGTTACTCTAACATCATCATCAAAAACTGTTTCGTAACGTTCAGTGTGTTACTGTAATTGCAATGGAGTGTTACTGTAATGTAGAGCGTATGTTACTTCAACATCGTGACTGCGTTCATAGAAAACAAAACAATATTATCAGTGGACCTCATTGAAAACCCAAATAACAAACATAAAACTATGGAATCAATATCAATTAACCATCACTATGAATCTATGATGAATGAAAAAACAATATCAACATAAAAATTGATGTAAAAAGGGAAGCCAAATCGACATGAATATCAATTAACCATCAATATGAATCTATGATGAATGAGATGACAATGAAAACAATATTAACATGAAAATTGACATAAAAAACGAAGCCAAAGCGACGTGAAAGAAATTTAATTTTTGTTAGTCGATCGCCGAATTATAATTGAAGCAAAACGTGAAAGAAATATCAAAACTCACCATTGTTATACTCGATCAATTGCTTTTCAACAGTTGATGATGATGTCGCGCTCATTGAATCCATAGTAACGGAATTTTGAACCCAGATTTGACTGAATGAATGACGGAACGTGATGATGGAAGTTTTTTTTTTTTTAGGTTTTGATGAATTTTGCAAGGTGAATGACTGAATGATGAATGAACGTAATCATGGGGGTTATTGTTTCCTAAAATCATGGGAGCTATTTTAGGAACGTAATCTTTTTTTTTTAATGCAAATAATTGGAAGCATCTCGTCCATCCATTCTAATCTAATCCAATGGATGAGATGAGGACTTAGGGACTCATATAGAGTAAAGGACTCATAAGAGCCTTACTATATATATATATATATATATATAGATGAGATCATATAAGTCTCATCCCTTTACCTAAGTTCATAAGTCCTAATATAAACTTTTGGATTAAAAAAATTGAATGACTGAGATTAGGTGAGAGATTTTACTTTTTCAACAATCCGAATTGAATACTCCTCATTTTCCTCACCCTCATTTTTTTCACCCTCTAATTAATATTTCTCTCTCATCTCACCACACCTCCTTCAATTCTTTTATTCTGACAACTATCTTCTTCATACCACTCTTTCATTTTTTTTATCTCATTTTACTTCATGTTCCTCCATTAACATTCATCTTTATCAAATAAATATTGGATATTTTTCTCGTCAATTCTCTTCGTCGGCGTTGATCAAGCCATTTTCTCGTCAGTTATGCACATCAATGGCTGCTATCGAGGCTTGTTTACTTTTATTTTTTTTATTGTTATTCATTTATCCTAAAACTTGAAGGAAATAACTTTAATTGATTGTTTTATGATTAACATTTTTTTAAATCCTTTTATTGATTTTTTTGCCACTAAAATTGTTTTTTTTCTTATTTCCATCTTTTTCATTTGTTTTCACTATTATATGATAATTGATATTTTTTTCATTATGTTTTTGATTTTTATTGTCCGTTTACTCGTTTTTCTTTTTTTTTTGTCACTAAAATTGTTTCCGTCTTCATTTTTTAATTAAATGTTTTTCAATTAATTATTGCAGATTTTTGATGAAGATGAAGAATAAAAAATGGAGATGAAGACGAAAAGGAAGAATTAAAAATGGAGATGCAGGCCGGAAGAGTTTTGTAAATGAGTTGCTTTTTATAGATATTTGTAACTTCAGTTCACATATTTTGTAACTTCAGTTCACATATTTTATAACTTCAGATCGTATATTGTAACTTCAGTCCATATATTTGTAACTTCAGTTCACATATTTTGTAACTTCAGTTCACATATATTAGGAAATAAGTGCCTAGCAATTGTCTTTTCGGATCTCGAATTGGTTTCCAACCTGAATCTGTTTAATTAGGAAAGTTTTCTAATTAATATCTGATTGATTAGAGTTTCCTAATCAATATCTGAGTATATGACCTAGGATTTCCTATTGTATAGGGTTTCCTAATCTGTTTAGGGTTTCTGTTTAGGTTGAGAGTAGTATATAAACTCTCATACCCTTACCCTAAGAATTATGATATCAGTCTGAAATCTGTAACCTCTCCTCAAATTAATAAAACTATCCCCTTCTTCTGCCCGTGGAGGTAGCTAACAGGTTGTTAGTGAACCACGTAAATCTGTCTGTCTCTCGATTTTATGTTCTTATTTGTTTGTGTTTCTCTTCCGTTATAACAAACTGGTATCAGAGCTTTGGTTCATCCGATCTGTGAGAAAGATGTCTGAGATGAGCGTTAAAATTGAGAGTTTTGATGGGAGGAATAGTTTTAGTCTGTGGCAGATCAAGATGCGGGCGTTGTTAAAGCAACAGAGACGGTGGGCGCCATTCGTGAAGAAAGACGACACAGTCACCGCTGAGATGGCCATTCTGGAGGAGAGTTCAGTTTGTCTGATGATATCATCACTGAAATCGGAGGAAGATAGAAGTAGTACTGGTAGTACTAATAAACAGGTGGAGCAGCAAGTAACTCTTGATGAGAGTGAAGCAAAGTCTGAGATCAACCACTATAGTCTGAATCTGAATCTGAATCTGAACCATCAGGTTCTTCATTGCCAGTTCAGAAGCAGCAGAGATTGGCTCGTGAGCAGTCAATCAAGTTTCCGAACAGGTATGGTAATGAAGATGAGGTGGGTTTGTCTGATCTGGTTCCGAATAGCAAGGTCCAACACGGTCTGGACCTGCTAAATTCTGGAAGTATCTGATTGCCCCTTGTTGGGCAATATCTGAGGCAGGAGGGGGAGAGAAGTTTTATTTCTGGTACATCTTGCATTCGTTGGAGTGCATCTGGTACATCTGTCTGATTGAGGAGATTTCTGGTACATCTGGCATTCTTTGGAGTGCATCTGGTACATCTGATCTGGCATTCTTTATAGTGCATCTGGTAATCTGATCTGGCATTCGTTGGAGTGCATCTGTCTGATCTGATTGTGAGACAATTCGAGTCAAGGTGGAGATTGACCCGTGCCTTGGGTGAAAAAAGGCGAGACCCGTGCCTTGGGTTAAAAAGGCAAAGCCCGTGCCTTGGGTGAAAAAAGGCAGGACCCTTGCCTTGGGTTAAAAAGGCAGGACCCGTGCCTTGGGTGAAAAAAGGCAGGACCCGTGTCTTGGGTGAAAAAGGCAGGACCCGTGCCTTGGGTGAAAAAGGCAAGACCCGTGCCTTGGGTGAAAAAGGCAAGACTCGTGTCTTGGGTGAAAAAGACAATCGGAAAGGAGAAAAATTACTATTGACTAAAGACCGTTGAAAGATGCGATCGTTCAGGTCAAGGTGGAGACTATTGGGACAAGTAGTGACTTGAGAATCGACTGTTTGAAGCTGCACTTTGAAGATTGGTTCGAGTTGGACAATTCTAGTCAAGGTGGAGATTGTTAGGAAATAAGTGCCTAGCAATTGTCACTTTTGGACCTTGAATTGATTTGTTGTTGATATCTTTCCTAAAGTTGACCTTCTTGTTTTGGTAACATAATATTGTTTGGTTTTAGGAAAGATTAGTCCTGGTTTCCTAGTTTAGGTAACTAGTTTAGGTGGAATAATACTATATATAGACCTGACTAGTTTCTAGGTTAATTAGGACAGAGAGATGATTTGAGAGCACAATATAGAGGGCTGATTTGTGAGGGTTTTCTTAAGGGAAAATCTCAGTTTGTTCCGAGTCCCTATTATTTGGTGGTTCTATTGATCTCGTCTTCGTTGGAGACCGTTGGAGTTTGTTCGGATCTTGGTTGGGCGCAAGATCGTTTGTCCTTCGTCTCGTCGGTGAGTTCGTGGCAGGTCGAACTCAGTCTGGGTAGTCTCTTTCCAGTTTGAGATTACTATCTGGTTGGTAGAATTGGTAGTACTTCTGGCTTTGGCTGTGAGCTATTAAGCACGTGTATTACAGTCTACTGTTGTACTATTATCTCCACAATAGTGAATTTGGTCTCCTTGTCGGTGTGGACGTAGCCAGTGATTTTGCTGGTGAACCACGTAAATCTGTGTGTCAGTTTTACTATTGTTTGCTATTTATTTTGTTCTTCTCGCGTAATTAACAAACCGTAGGTAACGGGACGCCTCCGTTACAACAACATATTTTGTAACTTCATATTGTATATTGTAACTTCAATTCTAATCAGTTCATATATTTTTGTAATTTCACTTCACATATTTTGTAATTTCAGATCGTATGTTGTAACTCAAATCCATTTTTGTAACTTCAATTCTAATCATTTCATATATTTTTGTAACTTCAGTTTATATATCACGTAACTTCAGTTCATATATTTTGTAACTTCAGATCATATATATTGTAATTCCAATCATGTTCGTATGTCATGCAAAAAAAACTCCTACTAATCAACAAAATGGACGGTGGTGAAGATAAAACGAAAATAAAACAAGAAGAGAGGAAATTAGAGTAATTAAAGAAATCTGATTTTTTTTAAAATTAAGTTTGTATGGAAGTTGATTAATGTGGTGGAAGGAGAGAGAAAGGATTTGGGCGGGTAGTAATTGATACATAGGGAGTGTGAATTAGGGTGGAAATTTGTGTATTTACATCAAATCTCAACCATACATCATCTCTCATCCAATGGCTTAAAAGAGGACTTATGCACGTATAGAAAGGGTTGTTCTTATGTGAACCCCTATATATATATATATATATATATATATATATATATTAAGGCTCTTATGAGTCCTTTACTCTATATGAGTCCATAAGTCCTCATCCCATCCATTGGATGAGATGAGGATGGATGGACAAGATGCATCCATTTAAAATAAAATAAAAATAAAAAAGGGGAAGATTTACGTTCCTAAAATAGCTCCCAAGAATTTAGGAAACAATAACTCCCTTGATCACGTTCATTCATCATTCATCACGTTCATTCATTCATTCAAACGTGAAAAAAAAAACCCTTCTTTCATCACGTTCATTCATTCAATCAATTCTGTGCTCGAAATCCCGTTACAATGGATTCAATGACCGCGTCATCTTCTTCAACTGTTGATAAGCAATTGATCGAGTATAACAATGGTGAGTTTCAATATTTCTTTCACGTCAATTTTCATTGTTGTTATTGCTTTCATTGTTGCGTTACTTTTTATCGTCAATTTTAATGTTGATATTGCTTTCATTGTTATTTCATTCATCATAGTTTCATATCAATGGTTAGTTACTCTCTCGATCTGTATAGATTTCAGGTTTTTATGTTTCTTATTTAGGTTTTCCATGATATACACTGATACTATTGCATTGTTTTATATTAATGCAGAAACGTCATTGAAGTAACATACCTTTTGAGTTACAGTAACACTTAATTGCAATTTCAGTAACACACTGCACGTTTAGAAAAAGGATTTTGATGATGTTGTTAAAGTAACGTAGTGTACTAGTTAGAGTAACACAACTTATGAATTGATATAACACATTTGTTGCACGTCAATTTTAATGTTGATATTGCTTTCATTGTTATTTCATTCATCATAGTTTCCTATCAATGGTTAGTTGCTCTATCGATCTTTATAGATTCCAGGATTTTATGTTTTTTATTTAGGTTTTCCATGATATACACTGATACTATTGTTTTGTTTTATATTAACACAGAAACGTCGTTGAAGTAACATACCTTCTGAGTTACAGTAACACTTAATTGCAATTACAGTAACACACTGAACGTTTAGAAAAAGGGTTTTGATGATGATGTTAAAAGTAACGTAGTGTACTAGTTAGAGTAACACAACTTGTGAATTGATATAACACATTTGTTGCATGGGTGTAATGTTGTTTAATTTTGTGCAGGTGGTATTGACAAAGAAGCGAACGCACAGGACAGCAGTGGAAAAGGTGGAATTTTACTCATTTGATTAATCATGGATTAATAACAGTGGTTCATTGCTCTCGTTTTAGTATAGATCCCAGATTTAACGTAAGCTTCACTAATATTATTGTTTTGTTTTCTGTTGAAGTAGACACGACATTGAAGCTTCACTGATACGGACTTCTAAGGGCAGAAGACAAGGCAAATGTGGAAAGCTTGTGCAGATTAATTCGGGAGTTCAGGTTGCAGAGACAGCCGGTTTCTGGGGGGGATATTGACAAAACACAGGAACTGGATTTTGTACACATTTTTTTACACATAGCGCTGTGCTACATTGCAATTAACTATATATTTATTTAATATATGTGTATTTGGTTAGAGTAACATTTCATGTCTATTGGAGTAACATCATTCGTTAGTTACAGTAACAGACATAATGCATGAACGTAACTGAGGACAGCAACGTTGTTTAAACAATTCAATACCAAAGTAACTGAGGATAACTTGGATTAGAACCATTCATTACCAAAGTAAAAACATTCGTTTTTTTAAGAACCATATATAATGCGTCAGAGTAATTAATGATAATAACATTGTTTAACCATGAGACAAAGAATAACACCATTAATAACTTAGAGTAACATCATTTGTTCATTAAAGTAACAGTTATAATGCGTCAATGTAACACAATGATTATGAGACCACATTTGTATATTGTGTAAACTTCATTCATTCCCACAGTAACACCGGTCGTTAATTAGAGTGACAGGAACAATTAGTCAGGGTAACAGAGTTTAACAACATTGTTCCATTGGTGATAATCAAAATTCCTAATGTACATAACAAGTTTCGAAAACGATACAAAGCATTATTCGTAATTAGAAAAAAATGACATAATTCGTTAGACACGTTATTTTTTTCGACCCTTTGTTGGCTTGCTCTTGGGACCATCGATGATCTTTTGCCTCGCGTCCACATACTTATCTACGTTATCCAACAACCGCAATCGCACCTTGATTTGTCTCCTCCTTTTGTCATCTGAAAAGTACAATAATTATGTACAACTATTGTTACAGTTTAATCTGGTATATAAAATTAAAGTACAACTGATACGAGTGAAAGAAACACCATATGTACAGCTGATACGCGTTAAAGTAACACAAAGAAAGTGTTAGAGTAACATAGAGTGCAAATTAGAGTAACACGTCTACACAATTAAATGTATAAGATTACTAGCATTCAAAGTAACACAAAGATGGGATTAAAAGTAACACGTCTTGTACATTACAGTAACACAGGGTCGTCTTTAAAATAACATCATACATGTGTAAAATTAACTGAACAACCCCTTACAGTAACACCTCAAGTTTATTACAGTAACTGAATATGCGCATTAGAGTAACATTCAATATATGTTAGACTAAGTATGAAGAGTAGAAGCATAGTATGAATTGAAGTAGGTGAATTCAATTAAACTCTACAGATGCATACCCAGATATCGCAACAATCTTTAGTGAAACCAATTAATTATAGGGCACAAACGCAGCAAAGTAAATCAATCAATAATTAGCGAGAAAATTAATGAAATCAGATACGAATATAAACTAAACCTAGTTCTTTAGTACAACAATCGAGTATTAGCGAGTTACCTTGTATTATGCCGCCTGAAGATTATCTTTGCTAAAGTTAGAGAGTTGCTTCAATGTAGCCTTGCTTGAGTTGAAGACGAGAGGATAATGCGCGGGTGTGTTCTGAAAAGAAACGGAAGTCGAGTGATTGTGTTTGGGATGATGAAGGTGAAGGGTTTCAGTTAGGATGTGAATGAAAAAATTGAATGTGAGGAAAAAAATTGAATGTGAGGAATTAACGTGTATTAGTGGTTAGAGATAATTAAGAGAGGAGAGAAGATTTGATTTTATTTTTACCAAAATATGTTAGTTATTGCCTTAATTACTAGAATCAATCACCACCATCCATCAACTCTAGATCAATGGTTGCAGATAGGACTCATGGACTCAAAAAAAAGAAGAGGACTCACTTGATCTCTACTCTATATATATATATATATATATATATATATATATATATATATATATAGTGGAGTTCTAATAAGGTCATGACTAATTTAAAGTGCATAAGTCCCATTGTTATTATTGGCCATTGGATGAGAAATGATGTATGGTTGAGATTTGATCTAAAAACACAAATTTTCATTCTAATTCACACTCCCTATGCATTTACTACTACCCTTAATTCTTTCTCTCTCCTTCCACCACACTAATTAACTCTTAATTAACTCTTCTACCAATAACCAATAACTCCTGCACACTAATTAACTCTTCTACCAATAATCATCTTCTCTCTTCTTCCATACAATCATAATTTAAAAAAATCAGATTTCTTTAATTACTCTAATTTACTCTCTTCTTGTTTTGTTTTAGTTTTATCTTCATCACTATTCATTTTGTTGATTGGTAGGAGTTTTTTTTTACATGATGTCAAGTGAATGATATACGAACATGATTGGAGTTACAATATATGATCTGAAGTTACAAAAAATACATGAACTGAAGTTACATGATACATAAACTGAAGTTATAAAAATATATGAAATGATTAGAATTGAAGTTACAAAAAATGGATTTGAGTTACAATATATGATCTGAAGTTACAAAACATATTAACTGAAGTTACAAATCATATGAACTGAAATTACAAAATATGTAAAGTAAAATTACAAAAATATATGAACTGATTAGAATTGAAGTTACAATATACGATCTGAAGTTACAAATTAAAACATGTGAACAGAAGTTACAAAATATGTGAACTGAAGTTACAAATATATGGACTGAAGTTACAATGTACGATCTGAAGTTATAAAATATGTGAACTGAAGTTACAAAATATGTGAGTTGAAGTTACAAATATATAAAAAAAAAGCAAGTCATTTACAAAGCTCGTCCGGTCTTCATCTCCATTTTTAATTCTTCATCTTCATCAAAAATCTGTAATTATTAATTGAAAAACATATACTATATTAATTGAACTGTATATACTATATTAATTGAAAAACATTTAATCAAAAAACTAGGGTAGATCCCGCGCACTAATGCGCGAAATATCTAAATTTTTTTATTTAGTTACTATATCACTTATTTAGTACTCCGTATTTAATTGGCAACATATTAACTTTTCACATTTTTAAGTTTTACCTTTTAATATAGAGTATTTTTTCGTTACAAAGCTAATGATAATATTTTATAATTTTTAACCTGATTAATTAATTAAAAGTTTAGTTTCTTATCCTGAAACAAAGCTTCTCGAATAATTTATATATATATATATATATATATATATATATATATATATATATATATATATATATATATATATATATATATATCTTTCTTTTAATATTAAAGCTAAAGAAAATGGAGGCACCACATTCACCCACGTAGGCGGCCAACTAAGCGCTTACTTGGATATTACATGACGGTGAGTTGGCAATATTAATTAAAAAAAATCAGTTTTTAAACTTCTCATTTAACTTCTTCAACTACATAGAAGTTACATGTTAGTGGGGAGTTACAATGCAGTTTCATGCCCTTTAATAAGGCCTTTATTTCAACTTCTCCACAATTTCACTCCACCATGGCTTTCTAATTTCAACAAAAGTCCATTTCAGAAATCAAAGAAAACATGAATTCAATAATAATTACGTCTAGAGTGATGCGCAAGTGGCAACTAAAATCGAAGAAGCTGGACAGAATTGTTGGTCAGCAATCATCGAAAAAAGAGATCATATATGGCGTTGAAATGATCTTGCTTGATGCTTCGGTATGATCTTTTTGTTCTCTTCTCAAGTATCTATAATTAAAAGATCGATTTCTTTCCTTCGGTATGTTTTCAATGAAAATTGCATATAAACTTATATAAAGGGAGAAGAAAGATGGGTGCTTTAATTGATTGTATGTTAACATGTTATAAACATTTACTTAATTCTAAAGGCTTTCATAATCTAAGGAAAATTATTTAGATGTCATCCTTAAGTTTTAAGCCAAGTGAATTGGCTTTACTTTACTAATCATTCTCTTTGCTTAAGTTCACATTTTTGTTGTTTTATAAGGGGGTTTTCATTAGTAGAGCTATGTGATACTTCTCATAGGCGATTTCATAGGGGGTGATGGAGTGACCCCTCACCCCCATTATTTTAGGAAAAAATCAAGTTAAAAAAGGACATATATACATATAAATGAATATAAAGGTATATCAAAAGAATTGTTTGGGTGAAGTGGCAAAGTTGAATTCGTAAAACTTCTTTGCTCATGAGGTTAAGGTTTCAAATCTCCTACTTAACCTTGAACCCTTTTGTCCTCCCAATTTTTTAATGAAGGGTACATTTTAACACAAACTCTATTTCGATAATTATTTGTTTTTTAAACATTACTTTATAAAAAAAACTCTATTTGTTTATAAAGTTTGCGGTTAGTTTTTTAGTTTTTTGTTACGTTTAGTTACCTTTTGAAGTTATTAGTTTAGTCGGGACGAACTCTATTTAAGTGATCTGAACTGAATTAAACTAAACTGAATTGAAGTACTGAACTGATCGAAACTGAATTGATCTTACTGAATTGAATTGAAGAACTGAACTTCACCAATCAGAACTAAACTGAACTCAATTATTTGTGTTATTTTTTACGTTATAATTTTTTTGTCACCTCCACCTCAAAATTTCTGGATTCGCCACTGATACTTCTGTGTTTGTTTCAAGAAGTTATTAGCTTTGCTTAATTTCACATTTTTTTATTGTATGGTTTGTTAGTAATTGATGATATCTTTGAAATGGTGTAGGGTGACAACTGGTGGTGTAAAGGATTGATGAACGATGTAGAAATCACGTAGAGCTCTTCTGAATCGCGTAGACAGTCCCACTTCTCAACAACAGGTAATTAATTAATTCACGTATTCCTCATCATCTCTTTCTTCTGATCATCTCTTTACTTAATTTGTTTAAGATTTTTTTTATTATAAATAATAAATAATAAATATTTATTTTTAGATGATCATGTGCCACATTTTTCTTTGTTTATTTATAAGATGTATTCATTTTTTCCGTAATCTTCAATTTTCTTCATTTGTTATGTATGTACTTTCTTCTCAATAACTCTCACAAGTTCATTGTAACAATATGCTACTCCCTATCTTATTATTTTTATGTAAAAATATTTTTTTTGTTCTGAAGAAATGTTTTTTTCCAAGAAGATCGAACACGTGTAATATGTTTGTATCAATTTATGTTAGAAATACTTGGCCATACCGTTTACAATAAAGTCGTTACTTTTTCATAATCCATTAAATTTCATATGTGATTACTTTTCTTTGTTTCCTTAGATTGTTAATCATCGTTTTGTTTTTGATTTTCCATTGTTTTTTTTTTTTGCATTAATATGTTGTCATACGACAGGTAGTGTAAATGTAAAATCACTACCCAATCATGGATTATTTAATCTCCACTTTACCGGACATATGTTTCCAAGTTCACTTTTTGAATTGTTTTGCTGACAAAGCTTTAAAAATACATAAAAGCAAGGCTTTGGTGGAATAATTGAACAATCTCAGTCAGTTAAGCTCGGTTGTGTCACTGTATTTCCCCATCACAACAGTAATGAAGTTGAGGTTGAAATTGATAAAGCCAGATAGTGAAGACACAGTCTTCTTCTGCTGTTACACCGACAAAAATGGCGTCAGTGTCGAAGACGGTGAGGAAATTGAAGATGGTGTTGCCACTAATACCACACTAGTAGAATTAATGCCATTGGAACCTATCAAAATGAACCGGTTGTAAGAACAAGAAGTTCCTTAGATGACCAAAAAAATGATTGGCACCTATTGTAAGTTGAACCGGTTCCAAAGACCTTATCAATGGAACCGGTTGTTCACTAAAAGAGGTGCCAAAGGTAGTGTCTAAAATTTTTAGACCATATCAAAATACTTTGGCACCTTTTGTAGGTTCAACCGGTTCCAAAGACCTTACCAATGAAACTGGTTGTTAACTAAAAAGAGGTGCCAAAGGTACATGTTAAAATTTTTGGATCTTATTAAAAACTTCTCCATTAATGGAACCTATTTTCCTAACAAATGGTTCCAAAGACTTCTAAATTACAAATAATAAAACACAAAATGCACTAGTAGAATTAATACCATTGAAACCAAATAAAAGGAACCGATTGTAAAAATAAGAGATGCCTTAGGCCCCCCTAAATATACCAATGAAACCTGTTGTTCACTAACATGAGGTTCCAAAGGTATTGAGTATAATATTTGGACCCTATTAAAATGTTATTGCACCTGTTGTATGTAAAACCGGTTTCAAAGACCCAATCAATGGAACCTATTTCTTTCAACAAGAGGTTCCAAAGTTGAAGAAATTATACAAATTAGAAACTTACAAAATTATTTATAAAAAAAAAAAGAATTAAACATCTCTTGTCAATAACCATTTAATCAAACCGACCCAATCAGTACACATTCTCTTTTATAATCAAACCCTAAACCCCTAAAATCACACACTCCTCTTCGTCCTTCACCTAGCTCCGGCCACCTTCAACGTTCGTTCTCCTTCTTCCTCCGTTCTCCTTCTCTGTTAAATTTCCGGCCATCAAAGGACATAAATACTTAATGAAGTGAGGAAGGAATCGAAGAACACGAACAGAACGACGAATTGAAGAGACTGCAATTCGATTCAGAAGTATATGAATCAAGACCTAAATCTAATCCTAATTCGATTAAAGCTTTGCAATTCGTTTTAAGGTATTCGGTTCTCTCAATATTTTGTTCCTGAAACTATTAATGTAATGTGAGTGATATGTCAGTCTGCGACCCTATTTGGTATTTCGACAAATTTTGGACATTGGAGGAGTTTCGTGGTCTCGGCTAGTTCCGGTTCCATAGTAGTCTACTGTAGTTCTAGCTTGGTTTCGCTTTTATTTTGCTTGGTTCCTCGCTTTTTACGTTTTGCTTGACGTTGACTGTCCTGCCTCCTGTCCACCAAAAAAAAGTCGATACCACCTCATGATTTGTGGGTAAAAATATTATCATTTGTTAGTTTGCAGTTCGGTTTTTATTCGTAGACACCTTTGTCTCTCACGTCTCAACAACAAAGTGTCAGACCAGTTGATTGTGAGTCCAATTCTACTAAGGCTTTGTACGTTTGCTTGATCAAGATGGCAGTACCAAGGTTTTGGTGGGCACTCCTTTTACCCTCGCAGAGTCAACGAATGTCGATAGAGTTTCTCTGCAATGGCAATCCAGTTGTGGACCTATAGACGGTCTCTACTGTGTGATGAATTTAAATAAAAACTCTTCTATACCTGGCCTTGCTGTATGGAATCCCGCTACAGCCGAGCATTTCATCCTCCCTTTTTCCAGAATTCTTGTAGCATTGACAGCAATCACGATCAACCTTGAGTATGATAGTAGTCACATGCAAGCGAGGTGATGAAGAATGTTACTCGTAGGTGATACTACGTACTCCGTACATACGGAGTATATTAGTTGATTGTATTGGCTTCCTCAGGTGATTTTCATAGCTTTTATTTATTTTGTTAGTAACACAGCCACTTTTCGATTAATTCTAGGTGATGTTACTTATCATTTGATTTTTTCCTTGAGCTGTCGTTATAACAATTGAGGTCATCGTTTACATGGTGAAAGTACATGTTTGTGTTTGGAAGGAGAAGCTCTTACTTAGTTAATTCATTTTTAATTTTGTTTTGTCACTACCGAATTTCTGTATAAGATTTGCTATGTCTTGTATAAGTTGTCCTAATAGTCTAATACGCTCCTTGTGGTCAGTGAACGTGTTCTATTATTCTATGTTCTATTATTCTATGCTTGGAATATGTTGTTTTGCATTGATGCTACATAGTTTCATACTTTCATTAACTTAGTGGCGTGATATATAAATGGTGGCGGTGGTGTGAGCATGTTACTTTGACACTTGATTTTAGCTATGGTATTACTTGTACACGTAAACAAATATTTTGCATTTTGTAGTTTTGTCTGTGATGTGTGCATCGAAGCATTGTTTCTCTTTCAATTTTATCGGTTTCTGAAGCTTAGAAGTAATGTCATGACAGAGCAGGACCTTTCCGTAGTCGAGATTTGACAGACGTTGGCTGCGGTGATCAGTTTATTGGTAAGTCTCTCTCTCTTTTTTATCCTGAAGTTTGGTTAGCAATTCTTGAATTTCAGCCATTTATTACATCATCTCCTTATTTTTCCTCTATTCTGATTCTGCATCAGTAATAACTGGAAGACCCGATATTGGATTTTCACAAAAGTTGCCCTCATTATTCATATATCTTTTCCACCTATGGAGCTCGGTCTCTATGGATCTCTCCGTCTTCCGATGATAAAAAAGAAATACAAGAATCTTCGAGAAGATCGGAATCACACGATATAAAAAGGGACTATGCGTGGCAATTCTCTTCCCTTAATTATTTCTCTACAAGCCGAAGAAACTACTAAGGTGTCGAGAGGAGAGCTTCCTTATTCCAAGGAAGGAATCACGGATATAAAGAAGAATATTGTAGTATGTATGATGTGTAAATATATGGTTGACGTGCGATTATTATCTTTTATATACTATTGTCGATTTGTCGTGGATTTGAATATGCATTTTTTTTTAAAAATAACACCCTTTGGAACCGGTTGTGAATTACAACAGGTTCCAATGAAACACCCTTTGGAACCAGTTGGTTATCACAAAAGGTTCCAATGGGGCACCTTTGGAACCGGTTGTAATTACAACAGGTTCCAATGGTACACCCTTTGGAACCGGTTGTAATTACAATAGGTTCCTATGGTCTACCCTTTGGAACCGGTTCCACCAATAACCGGTTCGGAAGGTCATCTTTAGAACCTTCATGCAACCGGTTTCAAAGCTCTGGACCAAAGGAATCTGCGGCAGTAGAACCCATGAAAAAGGTTCCAAATGGTAGTTTACAACCGGTTCCAAAGGCTAGTTTTCTACTAGTGCCACCTTTTCATGACACCACCTCTGCAATGACATTCGGGATGTTAGATCAACATGCAAATTGCTACACTTTGGTGCTTCAGGGTACACAAAAAATCCCTTCCTCCCTCTTCCTTCTACTACTTCAATTCTGTAATTATCTCTGTCTGTCATGTGGGAGTTTTGATTGATTATGTATTGATCTTTGAAGTAGAGCACACGAAAATAAATAGAAGAGTAAAATAGACGGGGTTTGGGAATGGAGGACGTGAAGGAAATAAAGTATACATGGTGAGTAGTCCGTGAAAGCATGCAGTTTTGTCCTTCTTCTTTCTGATCCTTTATAAGAGTGATCAATGATTTTTAATTCGATGGGCCGTATGTACCCAAAGGATGAAAGGTATTCTCGATCTCTTTGTTTCCGAATTCTCATTTCTTTGTTCCAAGGCGGCTTTCTGAATCAAAGGTTATGATCTAGAATTGACTGATTGTTATGCAGTTGCTGTGGACAGTTTATGGGGCACAATACAATTGAGAGTACTTCGAGGAAGTAAAGAGATTTGATCTGAGTCGATTCAAGGAAACGATAGCGTCATGTGTTTCTAGCATTTGGAGGGGGACAAGAATGTTCGTAGGATATCAGTTGGCTAAGCTTAACATCCTCATCTTTGTTCATTTGGCTGTCACTAACTATAATTGATCATGATGAGACTATTATCATGGATCCACTTCCAATTTGTTCCTATATGTTTCATAACAATCGTCAATTCAGTACTCCCCAAAGAAATTAGACCTGTAACTCCTTTTTACCACCATTCCATTCACTCTCTCACGTCTATATTTTTCTTGTTTATACATCGTCAAAGCTAATTTCTCTCCAAGACGGTAATGTTGTGGACTACGGAGAACATCTGACCGATATATACAGAGTATTGTTTTTCCAGGAGGTATGATTCTTTTGTTCGCTCCTAATTCAATCATTAATATTTCATTTTGGTCATGATGATTCTATAGTTGGGATTGTAATTGTTCATGTATTAGTAGTAGCCATTGCTCTTACCCGAGTGTTTGATTATGTTTGACACAAGTTGTTTGTTACATTATGTTTTAGTTATATATATAAACACTTAGTAGCACTGTTATGTGATCTCTCTTTCTTACATTATGTATTTATAATTTTATATCAATATATACACTTCATAGTTCACATTTAATTTACCATCACTTGCATTTCAACAATTGCTTTCCTGTTACACCTTTTAAGAATCCGATGTTTGCCCTTATCTTAGCTGATCTAGAGGTATCACTCAATTTGATGTCATAATTAAGACGAGATACTATGAGGTGATTCAGATGGGGAAGATGAGAATTCAGTTCCACAAGACAAATGACCATACCATATTGGAATATTTGAGGGTTTAATGATACCCTCAAAAATGAAGAGTTTAGAAGTTTGATATATTTGACATAAGTTTTATATATTCGGCTTGATAGAAATTAGGGTGAGACACAATGAATTTGTACATTATAATGGTTGGATCTCAGTCTTCTATAATTTGGGCAATGTTATAGTTCTAAGTATGGTCAAAATATAGTCAATTATTCCATTGCGACATCATTCATCATGATTCAAAGAAATTGTTTTGTATCGCATTGGTGTATGTGCATAATGAGGAAATTAAGACTTTTTTTTCCTTTCTTTCTATTCTAGGATGTTGTGAATTCGTTGAATATGATATATAGGCAGGAAAGGATAATTTTATAACCATTACAACATTTGTTCTACCGTTGATAATATTATTACATATTAATATTAAATTTACAGATACAAGGAAATGCAAAATGTTATATGTTGGTCTATATACAAGAGTCTTTTCGGCTAAAATGAGTAGAAATAAGTACGGAGTACCATATTGTATGTATGAAAGAGTATAGTTTTCATCTCATAATGTTACATTAATTAAACATGATACGAAGTATAAACATTTTTATTGTAGAGTATTACTCGGTAGTATATACGGATTATGTTTTCAACTATTAATTTTACATATTCTTTTTAATATTTATTAAATTATTTCTAATTAAAATATACTTCGTACGACACAATTTTAATACATCCGTGCAATTTTGCACGGGCCAAAAACTAGTGTGTGTGTGTCTATATATATAGAGAGAGAGAGAGAGTAAGGCTCTTATGAGTCCTTTACTCTAGATGAGTCCCTAAGTCCTCATCTCATCCATTGGATGGGATGAGGATGGATGGACAAGATTCATCCTAGTATTTGCATTTAAAAAAAAAAGATTTACGTTCCTAAAATAGCTCCCATGAATTTAGGAAACAATAACTCCCTTAATCACATTCATTCATCATTCACGTTCATTCATCATTCACGTTCATTCATCATTCACGTTCATTCATCATTCACGTTCATTCAAACCTGAAAAAAAAACTCTTTCTTCATCACGTTCATTCATTCATTCATTCATTCAATCAATCAATTTTGTGCTTGAAATCGCGTTACAATGGATTCAATGACCGCGTCATCTTCTTCAACTGTTGATAATCAATTGATCGAGTATAACAATGGTGAGTTTCAATATTTCTTTCACGTTTTGATTCAATTTTTATCCATGGATACATCGTGCGTCAATTTGCGTTCTTTTTTTACGTCAATTTTCATGTTGATATTGCTTTCATTGTCATTTCATTCATCATAGTTTCGTATCAATGGTTAATTGCTCTCTCGATCTGTATAGATTTTAAGGTTTTATGTTTGTTATTTAGATTTTTCATTATATCCACTGATACTATTGTTTTGATTTCTATTAACGCAGAAACGTTGTTGAAATAACATACCTTCTGAGTTAAAGTAACACTTAATTTTAATCACAGTAACACAAATGAACGTTGAGAAAAGGGTTTTGATGATGATGATGTTAAAGTAACGTATTGTACTCGTTAGAGTAACACAACTTAGGAATTGAAGTAACACATTATTTGCATGGGTGTAACGCTGTTCAATTTTGTGCAGGTGGTATTGGCAAAGATGCGAACGCACGGGACAACACTGGAAAAGGTGGAATTTTATTCATTTGATTAATCATGGATTAATAACAATGGTTCATTGCTCTTGTTTTAGTATAGATTCCAGGTTTAACGTATTCTTCACTGATATTATTGTTTTGTTTTATGTTGAAGCAGATGAGGAAACTGAAGAAGACACTGATTTTATTGTTTTGTTTTATGTTGACGAAGATGAGGAAACTGAAGAAGACACTGAGGAAGATGAGGAGGAGAAACAAGTGTTTTGAGAATAGTTGTGTTTTTGGTCATTCTAAGGATTTTTTTTTGGTTTACATGAATAACTTATTTTGTACACATTTTTTTTACACATATCGCTGTGCTACGTTGCAATTAACTCTATATTTTATTTAATACATGTGTATTTGGTTAGAGTAACATCTCATATCTATTGGAGTAACACCTTTCTTGAGTTACAGTAACAGATATAATTCATGAAAGTAACATCTCATATCTATTGGAGTAACACCTTTCTTGAGTTACAGTAACCGACATAATCCAAAATTAACTCTATTTTATTTAATACATGTGTATTTGGTTAGAGTAACATCCCTTATCTATTGGAGTAACACCTTTCTTGAGTTACAGTAACAGACATAATCCATGAAAGTAACTGAGCACATCAGCGTTGTTTAAACAAATGATTACCAAAGTAACTGAGGATAACTTGGATTAGAATCATTCATTAGAAAATTAACAACTTTCGTTCTTTAAAGAACCATATATAATGCGTCATAGTGATTGATGATAATATCAATGAAAGTGATTATGAGACCACACCATTAATATCAATGAAACTTAATCATGAGACGTAGAATAACATTATTAATCAATTAGAGTAACATCATTTGTTCATTAAAGTAACAGTTACAATGCGTCAGTGTAATACACTGATTATGAGACCACATTTGTATCTTGGGTAAACTCCATTCATTCCCATAGTAACATCAGTCGTTACTTAGAGTAACAGGTACAGTCAATCACTGTAACAGAATGAACAAATTCGTAACCAGAAGAAGAAGGTGACATAATTCATAATATTTCATAGCCAGAAGAAGGTGACATAATTCATTAGACATAATTCATTAGACATGTCATTTTTTCCGACCCTTTGTTGGCTTGGTCTTGGGACCGTCGATGATCTGTCTCGCGTCTGGGACCGTCTGTTCTTGTCTGCCAATACTAATATGAAGATTACTTTTGCTTGAGTTGAAGATGAAGTTGAAGGGTTTTTGTTAGGCGGGTGTGTTTGAATGAAAAAATTGAATGGGATGAAAGAGAACGTTTATTAGTTGGAGGTAATTAAGGAAGGAGATAAGATTTTATTATATTTTTTCCAAGATATGGTAGTTATTACCTTAATTACAACACTTAATCACCACCATCCATCTCTTTTAGATCAATGGCTCTAAATAGGACTTATGGACTCAAAAAAAAAAGGGGACTCACATGATCTTCACTATATATATATATAGAGAGAGAGAGAGAGATAAGGGTTCTCATAAGGTGACCAAGTTTTTTAAGTTCATAAGTTCTCATATTAACTCTTGGATAATGATAAATAAAGGGCTAAGATTTGATGTGTAGTGGGGGATGTTCAATGTAACAAAAAAAAGAAAAAGAACATCTAACATTTAAGGTTTAATTAAAGAACACAATCAAAAAGAACATTTTTCAAGATTAAAATTAAAATTAACTATAATTAATTAAAATTACAACAAAATTAAAAATATGAAATTAATGCGATGTTATTCAAATTAGAAAATACAATTCAAATAAATAAAAAAACGTACAAGCTTTAAATCCTAAACCCTAAAATTCAATGTTACTCAATTAACCCTAAATCGAATTCCTTAATTAATAAATTTAAACTAATTTATGATCAAATATCGATTAACAAATTATGATCCATATTTAATTCGCAAATAATTGATGGAATCAGTTTTAGAATTGACGAGAATTAATTTTGATGAAAAAATTAGGGTTTAGTTTAGGAGAAAAATGATGAAAAGAGAAAAAGAATAAATTGTAAAATTTATGAAATTTTAGGAGGGAGGGAGGGAGAGAGAGAGGATCAAATAAGATTTCTTAGTCTTTATAAGTTCATAAGTTCTATTTTTAACCCTTAGATCAAAAAACAATAGATAGCTGAGATTGGATGATAGTTTATTTATTTTTCATAAAAAAAAAAGGATGTACGTTCAACTTACCTCTTTTTCCCCACCCTCAATATCTTCACCATATTTATTAATACTCATCCCACCCTATCTTAATTATTTCTAACAACATTTATTTCATTTCATTTCTTCTCTTCACACTTTTCGTTTCTTCTCTTCACACTTTTCATTTCTTCGTTTGCCCTTCTCACTCTTGAAGAACAAAAGTTCATAATATTTCAGTTGCTAAAAAATTTTCATCGTCAATCTCGTTTCCAACCACGTTCTTCGCTCAGGTAATGTTTTCATTTTAAATATGTTGAGACCAATTTGTTAATTAGGGCTATTAATCATTGTTAGTTACTACCAAATTAGGGTTTAGACGAATTATATAAGACTGGAATTTATATGTTTGCTCTGTAATTTTGGGGTTGTGAATGTCGTTTTGCTTTGTCATGTATATTTGATTATTGTAATTTATTAACTTAATTTTAGTCACTACCTGTAAGCATGGAAAAAATATTTACTGTAAAAAATTTGCCAAGAGAAGACAAACTCTTCATTCGAAAAAGAGAAGACAAAGAATCCTACCGATGTATCGATTCCTTCAATTCTCATTTATCTTGTTTTTTCATTGTTTTAATGATATGGTTATTTTGTAGAATCAAACAAAATTGTGTCTTTGTTGAACGTTTTAATTGGATTGTGTTCTTTAATTTTAGGTTTTACCCAATTTGAATTTTTTTCATCATGATCTATTTGAATTATTGTTTAGGATTGTATTTCTGTTGTTTTGGGATGAATTTGATTTCTGGATTTTGTTTGTTTGTTTGAAATATGGATGAATCTAATGACGATTTACACAAATTCCAGGCATCTGAGTTGAAGAAGTTCGTGTTACTAAACATGACGTCCATGTCGCGTTCTATTACCTCGTGGTCCGAATTAATGAGTTGGAGTTGATACCGACTGAACGAGCTTTGTAAATGAGTTGCTTTTTATATATATTTGTAACTTCAATTCACATATTTTGTAACTTCAGTTAACATATTTTATAACTTCAGATCGTATATTGTAACTTCAGTCCATATATTTGTAACTCTGGTTCACATATTTTGTATCTTCAGTTCACATATTTTGTAATTTCAGATAGTATATTGTAATTCCAGTCCATATATTTGTAACTTCAGTTCACGTATTTTGTAACTTCAGTTCACGTATTTTGTAACTTCAGTTCGTATATTGTAACTTCAGATCTAATCAGTTCATATATTTTTGTAAATTCACTTCACATATTTTGTAACTTCAGTCCATATTTTTGTAATTTCAATTCACATATTTTGTAACTTCAGATCATATGTTTTGTAACTTCAGGTCATATATTGTAACTTAAAGTACATTTTCTGTAACTTGAATTCTAATCGTTTCATATATTTTTGTAACTTCAGTTTACAAATCATGTAACTTCGGTTCATATATTTTGTAACTTCAGATCATATATTGTAACTCCAATCACGTTTTATAACTTTACATTTTAAAAAAAAATCTAACAAATCGTCTTTATTTACACATGATTTTTGAAGCACACAAAAAATACAATAAATTACTTTAATAATTTATTGTGTAATTTCAATTACATTTTGTGTAACTTTAGTAACTTATTAACAACCTACCGAGTAACTTCACTTCATATGTTTTGTAACTTCAGTTCATATGTTTGTTAACTTCAGATCAATAAAATTATACTGTAGCAATAACGAAAAATACAATAAATTACATATTAAAAATAACAAATAAGAAAGAGATAAATAAAATTATTTACTACGCTTATTCGAAGTTATACTGTATGCACTTGAAATCATGCAAAAAAAATACTCCTACAAAGAAACAAAATGGACGGTGATGAAGATGATAAAACGAAAACAAAACAAGAAGGGAGGAAATTAGATAAATTAAAGAATTCTGTTTTTTTTTTTTTTTTAAATTATGAGTATGGAAGAAAAGAGAAGGTGATTATTGGTAAAAAGAATTAATTAGTGTGTAGGAGTTATTGGTAGAAGAGTTAATTAGGGGTTAATTAGTGTGGTGGAAGAAGAGAGAAAGAATTAGGGATGATAGTTATTGCTACATGGGGAGTGTGAATTAGGGTGGAGATTTGTGTTTTTAGATTAAATCTCAATCATACATCAACTCCCATCCAATGGCTTAAAAGAGGACTTATGCACTTATAGGGAGGGGTGTCCTTATGTGAACCTCCCCCCCCTCTCTCTCTATATATATATATAAATATATATATATATATATATATAAATATATATATATATATATATATATATATATCGGGATAGAGGGGAAGAGAAAAGAGAGAAAATGGGTTGATGACACCCTCAACCTACATGCTTAAAATGACCTCGGAAATGGACTCGTAAATAGCGACGGGAGCGCGGGAGTATCGAGGATGTAAGTAGAGTTATGGTGTGTGTTTATATGGAGATGGTTTATCGGTTTTTCGAGGGATAAAGGGCTCGGTTTTGCTTAGGATTGCTTAGGGTTGTAGTGTAGTGAGGATGTGAATTAGAGTTGCAAAATGTAGGTTAAAAATGCATGGAAAATTCTGATTTTTGTGAAGGGTTTGAGGGGGTATTTATAGAGTATGCCCCTCGACCTAGGGTCACTCGATCGAGTGGCCCTAGCGCACTCGATCGAGTGCCCTGAAAAAGAGGGCTTGTTTTGGTTTTGCAGCTCCACTCGATCGAGTGAGATCAATCTACTCGATCGAGTGGATCTGGCGGGTGAGCCATTTTAGGAAGGGGGTGACTTTTTTGAATTTTTGAAAAAGGTGATTGAGAGCAAGTTTCTAGAAGCTCACCCGGTTGGTTTTTGGGGACGGATTCGTCTTTGACCGGGTTTTGACCCGGTCGTCAAAAGACAGTTTTATTTTTGGTGTCGGTTTTGGCCCAAATTAGTCTCATTTTATTGGAAACGACCCACTGGGCCTGGATGTGAGGTCGGTTTTGAGAGATTTGTACTCCGCTAAATACCCACGTCGGATATTATTGATTCCGAGTCCGTATTCGAGCGTATTAAGTCACGTTTACGTCTGATCATCATCGGGTGTTTTGTCGGGAACTGCCATAGACACTAGCAGGCAAAATGCGAGTGTCTACACACACACAACACACACACACACAACACACACACACACACACATATAGAAGAGATCAAATAAGGCTTGGGATCCCTATAATTCTATAAGTATTATTGTTAACTATTGGATTAAGATGGATGGTTGAGATGTTACTATGTTTATTTTTTTTTTTTTAAAAACTAAATTCTCTCTTATACCTTATCACCCAACACTATCAATCACCACTACTCAATACTATCGTTACCACCACCAACACTATCAATCACCACCACTCAATACTATCGTTACCACCACCACTCATTCGCCGGCCACCACTCCGGTGCCACCACGTCACCGATCATCACTACGACGATCACCACCACGTCGTCGGCGACCACCACCACGTCGCCGATGACAACTTTTAAATTTCTGGGTTTTAGTATGTACTCCCTCCCTCCATCCAAATTTAAACTTCATGGGGGAGTTAGCACAAAAATTAAGAGTGAAGTTAAGTTTGTGGTGGAAAATGAAAGTTGAGAAAAAATGTGGGGTAGAAATGATATTGACCACAAAATCAACCAAAAGAGGAAATAGTGTAAGTAGGAAGTTTAAAGATGGACAATCCAAAAAGCAAAGTAGGAACATTAAAAATGGATAGAGGGAGTATAAAGTTAAAAGTTAAGGGTAAGGATTGTAATTAGGTCACGTTTAATAAAATTAATGCACTGCAGAGACATGAGTTTAGAAAATATGAGGAATATGTGGTAGAAAACGGAATAATAGGAGGGTAAAACTTAGAATTTATTTTCTCCATCGTGATGGTACTTATTCTCATTGGTACATAAATTAGCGGTGCAGTCACGTGCCATATGCCTCGTGCCTAGCTCGGAGAAGACTCCGTCAAAGGATATCGTCCTACATATGCAAAAAAATCTTGGAAAACCCACTACAATATCCATATTAAATAGTATCCACGTATCCTGGATATACTCATCTTACAAATAAGATATTTGCATATACGACATGGCCCTTAAGTAGCATGTACGTATCTCTTTCTTTTCATTCAAAACAAAAAACACAAAAAGACCAAAAAAAAAAGAAGTTCCTCCTCCTCCTACGTACGTATGGTATGTATGTGTGTATCTTCAAAAATCATACAGACTTTAAATGATGAATTAATAGTACCTACTCCGTATCATATAACGAATTGTTATTAGTTAAGTGAGTATGATGTAGATCGAGTATTATGTACGAGAATTAATCAATTAATAAATAAATTATAAAGATAGATGAGCTTCAAGTACTTAGGAGAAAGGGTATTGAAGCAAGCGAGTGCCTCATGGCATGAGGCACATGTACAACAGCCGCCAGCTGGATTATCATCAACGCCGCCTGCCACTGCCACTGCCACTGCAACCGTGGTGATGGGGGACAAGAGCCGGAATAACGACGCTAATAGCGAGGATTCTTTGAAGAGGGTCATGTTTATGAGCTGTTGGGGTCCCAACTCCTAACGCCCTTTTGGTTGTTATACATGGAGTAGGTACGTTAGTACGTAAGTATATGATCAACCTGCGTGTTTGCTTCATCTTAGATACATACGTGTAGTATAACATAATATATAATCTTCTGATCCGTCTCTGAAATAGTGATTATTATTAACGATTTTTCCAAAATTAGAGAACGGGGACCCTATAAGGGTAAGTATACTGATGCCATACAAGGATTCGAACCCAAGTCACATTAATCTCGGCTAGCTCATAATTTGTGCGGTTTAGTCATTTAGGGGTTTAAGTAACAGCTATCTGCAAAAAAAAAGAGAGTAGCTAGGTGAAATGATCAAAAGCATGCATGTAACTTGGCCAAATCAAGGTTGTGTTAGTTGCATGGAGAGCTTCATTTTTAAGTCACATCTTATAGTTTATGGTTAGTTTGTGTATATATAAGAGTACCAATTACGTACTATGCATGCATGTACGTACTTTACCACCATCCTTCTATTTTATTATATATGTCATAAGCTTAAGACGGTCAAATAACACTCATATTGGTGGGGTAAAAGTTATTAGAGATATTAATATAATATCTCTGGAATATATTATTGTATTGTGATATAGTTTAATTTAGTTAATTATATCTCTTAGAATCTTTAGTTTAGGAAATTTGTATCTTTTAGAATCTTCTAATTATTGTATACTTCTACTCTAAGTCAAACTCTATCTCTTGTAATGTCCTATATATAGGACCTTTATTCATCAATAATATTTATGCAATTCACAGTATATAATCGTTCTCATTCTTTCATAATTCTAACAAAAGTAACTCATTTACTTTTCCCAAGTAATCAACCTTTTTGTCATGTCTCTCAAATATGATCCTATCACAAGTTTGTGATGGATATCACCGTCACAAATAAGAATGGATGTTTATTACTCTATTATCTTCTTTGTTTTTTGGCATAAGAATGAACGGTAGTTAAAATATTAATTGGCCTCTGCGGAGTTTTATTATTTAGAACATAAACATTTAGAGCCTCTGTTGAAGTCACATTATCGTTTGTTTTAGGAAAATTCTTTCCCCTAATCTAATACTCGTACAAGCAAGTAGTTTGTTTTTATCTTTTAGCCTTCAGAGAGAAAACTGTCAAAATAATACTCCGTATGTGGTAAGGGAAAGCGATTGTATTATTGATTCGTGTTCCTCAAACAATTACAGTAGCGTCCTTTTTATACGGCTACGAAGATCTATTATAATTGCAGTATCTTCTAATATCGGTAGATAATACTCCGTATAACTGTATCGTGAAGTAATAGTATACCCTAATTTTCCTAACATTCTCTCAAACTCATGGTAATTTGTCTAAATTTCCATGGGTTTGCAAAATAAGAAAATGAAGGAAATTCTATTTCTTTCGTATCAATCTTCAAGTATTCAACAGTAACACAACTAAATCTTTTGGAATCTGCTAAAAAGTTAGGGTTTGGTGAGTGTTTTTCAGAGAGAAGTGGGAGCTTATTTAGATTTCGAACTAAATATGACTAAACTGACTACGGCAAGACAATTATGATTGTATGATATTCCATATCTTGTTTCCTTAAGTGAGAAAATAGTTTGAGTTTGAGTAGGATCCATTTTTCCTCCCCTCTAAATCTCTTCTCCCCGATTCTATTGACCAAACAAAAGAACTTGCTTGCTCTCTTCCTTTCCTTCTCCTTAGTGTCCCTTTATTTCTCTCTATCCAAATTCCAAATGGACCGTTAAAATAAATTAGCCAATATCCAATCTACATTAGACTTAGCTAAACCATTTATTTAACGCAGTCAGACTTAGCTAAACTATTTAGGAGTATTTAACAATGTCCAAAATATATAGTTTGACATAACCTAACACAAATTCTCCTTTGAGTATGAGTATATACATGTCTAAACTTTTAACTCCATATAACAGGCCAAAAATATGTAGCA
Organism: Agrostemma githago; assembly: GCA_958450325.1. Classification (NCBI taxonomy): domain Eukaryota; kingdom Viridiplantae; phylum Streptophyta; class Magnoliopsida; order Caryophyllales; family Caryophyllaceae; genus Agrostemma; species Agrostemma githago. Next base: position 69,129,344 of record OY288247.1, on the reverse strand, counting down.
AATTGTGTAAGGACTAATAAAACATTTATCACATTCATACCGTTAACAATTTTAATCTTTATATTCCGGTACAAGAAAGAAGCTTGAATGAAGAGAAGACCGCTTCGCGCGTATCAGCAAGTTTGTCCTCATCCAAAACATTGCCAAGTAGTTTTAAGACGTGTTGTTATCAATATATATCCCCACAATCAATGTGTAACCTCCACGTCACAGCCAAACAAGATAAATGATTGAAAAATTCTACACGATTTTCATTCAAATTCAATTCGTATATATATTCTCCTCTAGCTATATATACCCTAACGGCCTAACCCTATCATCATAATATAATATAATTAACCTTAATTCTGGATCGTAATACTAATTATATTATAGGGTGAGGAGGAGGATTAAAATTGTAAGCAAAGCAAAGAAAGTGTGTACATAATCAATGAGTTTGAGACAAATGGGAAGAGTGTGGTTCCAAGCAGCTGGAAATATGAGGGTGAAACTGATGTATACCCAACAATGCAAGCACCATCTCCAACTCCATCCAAATGTGACTTCACCTACAAGCCTGCTTCAGGCAATAATCGTCAAGTATACACCACTGCTGTCATCGAGACCGACATCGGACTATCGGAGGAGGAGGAGGAGCATCTTAGGAGGGTCATGTTTTTGAGCTATTGGGGCCCCTTTTGATCATTCTTTAATCTATATTTGTTGCGGAGTACTAGCGAGCTACATGATCCATCTCCATCTCCATCTCCATCTGTTTTTTTTAATTTGTAAATATATTACCTTCTACTGTGTTTGATCGATGTTGTAGTATTGTATATTTGTATGGATCTCTTGCTTTTGGTATCTAATTCTCTCACGGATATATAGAGGATTAATTTGCGATTGCATTCCCCCTTGTGTGGGTCTCCTGAGAGACGCTCTCTCATTAATTTTATTGAGAGATTACTTACAAATGTAAGTAACAGTGGTACCAAACCTAATAGAAGGAGATACGATTAACATAAAAGAGTATACAAATATAAAGAGGGTACGCTTCTTATAAAAACAGGTACTCCCTCCATTCAAATCCACTTGTCTCATTTTCTTTTGGCACATTTGCCGAGACGCGTTTTACACTAGCGATATCTTTCATTTTACATTAGCAAAAATTATAAAAATTTGATATTCTTAATGTGCTCATAAAGACGAATCAAACAAAATCCCACATGACTATATTCTCACTTATAGATTGTCGAGAATATCGAAGATTCCCCTCAAGTGTGAACAGTGTCAAAAAATGAAATGAGACAAGTGGATTTGATTGGAGCGAGTACAAAACAAAGTTGTCATTTAAGGGTACGAATAGAACATAAAGTGGTACTGAAGAGTGGTCTCTCAATAAGTTATTAAGAGACCGTCTCTCCCAAGAATTTGTGTTCCCCTTATTATTAACAAAATATGGAGTAATAATTACAGAGTATTTCGGATGGAGTTTATCACTAATTACCCCCTTATATGTTACTCATTTTTCAAATTACCCCCAAAAATGGTTCCGTTAAAATTACCCCCGTGAAGTTGTAAAAAAATTAAATTTTACCCCAGGTGTCCTTTTCTCCTCTTTCCGGTGAGTTATGCTCTTTTTCTTCCCGTTTTGCCCCTCCCCTCATTAACACCCCTCCTCTCCTTTACCCTCTTTTACTCACTCTAACTCACTCAACCCTACCAAAACCCCCAATTTCCCCCAATTTCCCAGAACCCTAACCCTAATTTTGAAGATCCACCCCAAATCGACCCAGAATCGACCCCCAAATTCTACTATCCCTATTATTTTCTCAACACTCTACTTTGCCATGGAATTACGCCCACTCTCTGCATTTTTACCACTATATTGCAGTAATACTAGCCCCATCCCTCAAATTACAATTTTCAGCTAGGTGGCTTCATGAATTCACACCCAAAATACTACCACTATTTTTCTTTCATTTACTGCTATGTATTGTGACTGTGACAGCATTATCCTGGTGGTATATACTTGCAAGTAATGAACAAATGAACTGATCTCCGCCTTCCTATTTTGTTGCGCCCAAAGCTTCCTCAAATTAGTATTGTGTATTCATAGAATGATAGGTCACAATGCGGCGAGGGGAAGGAAGATGATTCATTCCTTTGCCTTTTCAAATCTTAACCGCAATAACAAGCACATTACCTTATAGCAGCTTGTTTGGATAGCAAAATAAATGGGAAGAGGAGAGTGTGAATTTTTTGTGATAAAACTTATTGAAGAATCTTTTCGCTTTTGTTAATATTTGCAAATAAGTCAATTGCAACCCAATTCAATCAATTAATTCCAAATCAATGGACCCAACACCAGAACCGATATCAATTCAATGGTCAGAGATGAGTCGACGCCGGAGGTGAAGCTTCGCCGGAGAAATGGGCAGAGCAGGGTAGGCAGGTGATGCGCCGGTCCGAGCTGGGCAACGCCATGGTGGTCCGAGCAGAGTAGAATTTGGGGGTCGATTCTGGGTCGATTTGGGGTGGATCTTCAAAATTAGGGTTAGGGTTCTGGGAAATTGGGAGAATTTGGGGATTTTGGTAGGGTTGAGTGAGTTAGAGTGAGTAAAAGAGGGTTAAGGAGAGGAGAGAGGGTGTTAATGAGGGGAGGGGCAAAATGGGAAGAAAAAGGGCATAACTCACCGGAAAGATGAGAAAAGGACACATGGGGATAAAATCTAATTTTTTTACAACTTTACGGGGGTAATTTTAACGGAAACCATTTTTTGGGGTAATTTGAAAAATGGGTAACATATAAGGGGGTAATTAGTGATAAACTCTTTCGAATGACTTATGTGTCATCCTTATACTCCATAACTTATGTGCCACCCATCGTAGATACTAATCAGTGATCACAACGAGACTGAAAAAAATTAAAATATCGTCCTAACAGAATGTTGTGTTTTACAAACTTTTTTACTAGAGATGTATTTCGCAAAATGTTCTTATTAAATATTACTGTATTTTTTTTACAAACATTTTTTTATTAAAGATAATGTTTCAACATTTTTATTAAAAATTGTATTTTAAAAAAAACTCTTTTATTAACAAGAAGTTACCAACTTACCACAAGCTTGAACATCAATGGAGGTAATCACACTTTTTCTTTGTGATATACTCCGTATATGTGATGTGAGGTAAAAACTTTTGTTGTCCATGTGGCCCAATCTTATTTAACCTACTTGGCTACTCGATTGAGCTAGTCTTAAGTCTTAACTATACAGCAATTATTTGTCCGATTTAAAAGGACGATTTTATGCTTTGGATACCCACGATACTATATACGAGTATATGATTATATCACAAAAGTTGGCCTGGTGATTGATTTTACCTCAGAGAAATTAACGAATTGTAGCATACCTAAAAAAAATTAAAAAGGGGTGAAATCGAAGAAATTGTCATAAACATAAAAACGTTTAAACCCGTACAGCCATGAACATAGAGAAATGAGCCGACGATGAGAAATAATGTAATGAAACAAATGTCTGTGCTTATGTAAATGATCTGTCTTAAAAAAAAGCAATTACGCTTGATATAGCTATATTTAAGGTCGGTCGTATGATTAAGCCGTCCTCCCGATATCAAGAGAACCATGATGATGAGGGAGTCCGTCATCTTGAATAAATCGACCCCAAAACCAATGACTCTTCCAAACCATGCTCATTTCTTCAATAGGGATCCCCTTAGTTTCCGGCACGAAGAGGTATATGAAGACAGACATTACCAATACAAAGAACGCGAACAACAGGAACAACCCGAACTTGAGATGACACAGCATGGTCAAGAAAATTTGTGCGATCACGAATGTGAAAAACATGTTGATTGACACGTTGATGCTCTGAGCAGCCGACCGGATCTCCAATGGGAAGATTTCACTTGGCACTAGCCACCCCAACGGCCCCCACGACCACGCAAATGCTGACACGTAGATGCATATGAACAACACCACCACTATGGCGTACCATTGTGGCAGGCTTTGCACATTTCCGCTCACTCCAAACTTCACTCCAATGCATATTGCCACCGCTACCTGTATATATGTAAACTCATATTTTATTAACATGTGCGGTGGAAAATGAAAGATGAGAAAATATATGGGGTCACAACTAATGATAAATACAAAAATCAAGCAAAACATGAATAAAACAAAATGTGGCTTTTTAGATAGACACTCAAAAAGAAAAGAGTGACTGTTTTAGAGAGATAGATGAAGTACCTGACAAATGAACATCTGAATACCACCTTCAAGGAAGAGGAACCTACGACCCCACTTATCGACACCATAGATAGACACGAGTGTAGCCAGAACATTGACCCCTCCCGTGATCACAGCAGACATGAGTGACGCATTGTCCTCAAACCCAATGGTCTTAAACAAAACAGGTGCATAGAACATAATCACATTGATCCCTGTAAGCTGTTGGAAAAAAGGGATCAAAATAGCGATAGTAAGGTGGGGACGGTACTTCCTTTCTAAAAGGTTCCTCCATGGATGCTGGACTAGCTTAGATGTGTCACTCGCGTTCACTAAGTCATTAAACTCGTCCACTACATCATCAATCCCTCGGATTCTCCTCAGCTTTTCTAGGGCCTCCTCTTTGCTACCTCTCTCGATCAACGAGTTAGGGGTGTCCGGGAGGATCAAAGCTCCAATGCTTATTATTATTGCAGGGACCATGGCCCCTCCAAGACTTAGTCGCCAACCCAGACCTTGGATTTTCGCAAAGAAGTAGTTGAGAACATTGGCTATTAGGATTCCTATTGTGATTGAGAGTTGGAAACCTATGTTTAGGGCTCCTCTGTACCTGTATGGTGCCATCTCCGACAAGTACAATGGTACTGACTGTATACACATTAATCAAACAAGATATGATTATCGTCACATACGGAGTATTAAGGCATACATTACTTCAAAAAAAAAAACAGTTTATCGGAAAAAATATCCTACAATCGACCGTCAACCCGTATATATAATTATCATTTGGAAACATTTGTGTGAGGTTACAAAAATTGGGAAATGGGACTATGGGAGAACATTTAACTAAAACAACTAAAAGATGAGGTTACAAAAGATGTATTAATAGCTTGATATGAAAACGCGCATGAAATTTGGAAAAAAAAATATATACGCACTAACGATCATTTGTCCCATTTTTATGTCTCGTTCTACGTGACACTTCGTACTTGATGTGACAATCGTCTATTGCACAAATAAATAAAATTGGTAACAAATATACTTATTTGTGGATGTCTCATATAGTGTATGAAATGACACACAAATGGAACACAAAAATAAGACAGATGATCTTTATGATATATACGACATGAGTGTGATAACAGTGAGATTCACTAATAATATTTGAATGAAGACGTACACTATATGATCATACATGAGTGTTATCACAAGTCTCTTATTTAAGTGACTTAATTACTTTATTACCCCTCTACTTTTATACTCGGTATATTTTATTGTTATTCATAAGAAATATGTCCGTCTAAAAGTGGGAGAAATCAATGAAATGGAGGAGTATTAATTAATCAATTACCTGATTGGCAAATCCGATTCCAAAACCAAGCAAAATACGTCCAATAATAAGCATGGCAACATTTTTAGCAAAGGCATTGATGAGAGCTCCGGCACAAAAAAGAATACCTCCAAAAAACATGGATAATTTTCTACCAAATTGACGGGTTATAGTGGATGCGACCAAAGAAGATACTAGGGCGGCCAAGTACAAAGATGATGTGAATAGAGTTAATGTGAGACTATCAAATTTACAGTACTGGTTTGTTGATGTATCTTCACTCTCTTTTTTGTATACTTCTGGAAAAAACCTACTTAGAAACATAGGCATCGATGTCACACCACCTACAAAAATTATTCAATTCGATCATTAGGTTATAATAATGAATACCCACGTTTTTATTATTCTTTTATATATGACGAGTATTTTATTTAATACTATAAAACAGAAGAAAGTCGGTCTAATGATGAAACGAAAATAAACATTAGATTAGTATTTGGTGAGATAAGAAATGAAACCTGAAATTCCGATATCATAACCGAAAATAAGACCACCCATGGCTGCAACGATACATGTTGCAAGAACATAAGAAGTAAGATTTCCAGGGTACTCTTTACCCCCTTTAGCAACAAATGCAGGGCCACCTGCCATGTTTTACTTCCTCCGATCTTGAGTTTGAATGGTGAGGACTATTTTTGAAATCAGAAAAATTGATTGATTGATTGATTTTGTTCAAAGTGTAAAATAAATGAGAAGACTATGTATGTTAGGAGAATTATATTATGTTGGAGTGTGTATATATTTATTTATATGGAAGCATACGGTATTTATTAGGGGTGTGATTGAGTACGTAAATCAATAAATCCATAAATAAATTAGGAAAATTTTAGCTGTCAATTAACAAATATATTTACCATTTTTGTAGTTTTTGCGTATGTAGGTCTATCAGTTTATTGTAACATTGGATAAGAAGGATAAGATTAAGGAGAAGAGGATTGACTAATGACTGTGAATTACGCATGCATTAATATCCCATACACTATATATTATCCATATGCTATGTATGTATTTTCATGAGATTCTCTCTTTAATTGTCCCTCACCAACAATAACATTCCTTGTTATGTGTTCCTTCAAAAACAATACTGTAACATTCTTTATTTGAACACTACACTCCGTTCTTCATCTCCAACCTTAACCTTGGATGAGAAACCGCTCAAGAAGTAATAGCCACGTCTTGTGTTGCAATTACTATTTTTCCGTCCAAAACAATGAACTAATACTAATAAAATAAATATAAAAATGGAAAGTCAATTGCATTAACATATTTTGTATAAATAATGACAAAATCTCCTTAAATACAAAATACAAAGTTACAAGTATACCGTACAGCGATGTGTTAAAAGAGAATGTGCAGAAGCGGATATAAAATTTTTAGTGAGATCTTTGTTTTAACGAGAATTTATTTTACTCAAATTCTATAGTATTGTATCTGTTCAATTTCGATATAAGTTGTAGATGTCGTATGACTTTTTATTAATGAAATGATCTATTCGCTCAAAAAAAAAAGTACATCGTACCATAAGATATGAGTCTACACAAATTTGACAATATGCATCGTGCATGGAATTATCCAAACCATTTGCCAATATATCTTAAAACGGGTTTTCTAATGTGTACTCACTCGGCACACGATGATGTATTAATTAAAGTAAGAATTAGAAGGATATTATTACGAGAAATTGAAATGCTAAGTCATATTTACCATGCTAAAATAATATTCTTCTGATTGTTGCTTTAATTAACATGTTATCGTGTGTCCAGTATGGACACACGCTAGAAAAACCGATCTTAAAAATAAAATTCGAATTAATTTGAGATTATCCAAACGCATCTTGCCAGAATATCCTAATCTATACTCAGTACTCCGTATTAACTATTAAAATGAAAGTCCTAATTACTCTGTTCTTTTGCACGGGTCCTAAACTAGCGTAATAGTAGCTGTAAGACCAATTAGGGGTCGTTTGGTTCAAACAATACGAACAGAATGGAATGAATTCTAAAAGCAGATAGGCATGCATATGGTGTTAGAACCCAAGACTTATTAATAGTTGTTGTTTGGTTTGATCTGAAGTGGATTGTAAAATGTGTTTCATGATAGATGAGAGGAGATGGGAATTAGAAACCTGGGTAGAAGTTTAGGATTGGGATTCCAAGGGATTGGAGGGTAATTAGAACCCCTTAGATTTTCAACTCCAATCCAAAACCCATCAACCAAACACTAGGATGGGTGATTCCATCCCAATCCATTCCAAAACTCCCCAACCAAACACCCCCTTAGGTTATTGTTAATCTTTCTTTTACCAAAATCACAAATTTCTTCAACTTATACTCCTCCTCTTATCTCAATCATATCTTAGCATTAATAATTGTTCCGGTTACGGAAACAATTTACCCGGCCCAGAATCCGGGTAGTGTAATTGAATTGATGATGGATAATTAGTCGCTTAATTCCCTTGATCTCCCCTTCCTCTCACTCTTGGAATCGGACTTTCCCGGCGGAAAACGGCCTGCTCCCTGCACAGTGAACGCACAGGGCCTCGGAGGTTGTCCGAGGGAACCCTCTCCGATGCCTAAGTCAGTCCGTGAAATGCCTTTACGAACCTAGCTCGTGAGGAACTAGGCGGTGTTTTAAGAGTAAGAGTCTAGAGAGAGAAAATCCAACCCCTCTCATGTGGGAAATGGGGAGGTATTTATACCTTCCCACAAGAGAGAGAAGAGAAAGAGGAATGGTTGGATGGGAAAGTGACAAGTGGCGGCTTCTCATCCATCCATTCCCAATTACCTTAGGCAAAATGACGAGAGGGCCCCCGGGGGGTCCTGACCTTGCTGGCCAAGGATTTTCCCAGGGTAGACAGTCTCCAGGCAGGGGACTGCCAAGCTCTGACAGGCTGAATTGGCCTGCGCTCTCGGTGGCTGACCGTCAACCTTCAGCGTTTCATGCTTTGTTCTAGGTCCCTGCTGGGGGTTAGTCTTTCGACTCTCCGACAGGAACCGTCTCGGGGCCTGCATAGCAGGCAGTTGATTGTCAGGCGGCCCACCCCCAATCAATTGGCCCTCGTCAGTAGGAGGGAAGTGAGACTTTTCCTCTGCTGGCGGCTCTTGCTTGGAGGTGGGTTGACTTCCATGTCTGTCGCAGCATTTAATGCTTCGCGCCTTCCCAATGGAACTTTGTACTGTTCCTGTCAGGAATGCAAAGAGGCAAGAGCACTTTTGTAATGATTGCCCTTTTCTTCTGGGCGGATTTTGGGGAACCGTGAAGAGTTCCTGATTGGTGGCTCTCCTCCCAGGGTGGTTGGAGCGTTCATTAATGCGGTGCTTTCCTTGGTATAAAATCTTTAGCTTCCTTGCTCATTTGCGTTTCATTCCACCTTCAATCTTTCAATTTTCCTCATTCTAAACATGACTTGGATCAAGAAGAGTGTAGTTCGCCGCGGAGTCAAACATGTTTCCTTCATCTTCAGAGGGTTTTGGAGGCTCAGATATGCGCGGGCTGCTTATTTAGCTGCTCGCCGGAGTCGCTGTTCACGGCTTCGCCTTCGCCGGAGGGGTCGGAAGGCCTCTATTAGGATGGGCAAACGCCCTAGGAGGTCCCCTCCTCCTGCTGCGCCTAGGTTCAGGCGTTGCTCCCAGGGGGGGGGGGGGGGGGGGGCTGTTATGATAGGGGGTGCCATGAATGTTTTCCATGGCTGCACCCTGAACAATTCGGCCCCAACTCTGACACCGATTCCTCCCTGGAGTCGGGTCCTTCTTCGCCTGTAAAGAAAACAGGCTGTCGCACTTGCGACGAGTCCCGTGCTGTCCCTTTTGGAAGGGACTGGGAAGACAGCAGCCATGATTCTGGCGACAGTGAAGGTCTCGGCTGCCTGAGCGACAGGGACGATGACGGGGCTTCAAACGACCCCTTTCAGGGTTCCCCAAGTTGGGACTGGGGTTCGGCTCTCGGGAGTCCGGGCAGTCCTGGAGATTATTCCCCAGATTTGGGGGACGACTAGGCTCGTGTGGCAGGGCCTTTTAATTTCTGTCAGGCTGGAATTTTTCAAGCCTTATGTAATTTTCTTTCATGCTCGTCTTGCGATGTATCTTTCCCTGGCGGGGTTTTCAATGAAATGAATATTTTGCGTTTTTTTTTTTTTTTTTTTTTTTTGAGGTCATTGATTGACCTTTCTCTCTGACGTTTCTGTTTACCGAGGCTTTTCTTGAAAAAGGTGAGCGGTCGGTGTTCAGTGTGTGACACGTGGAAGGTCTTCGCAGGTTTTGTCAGGGTTTCCACCCTTTGAACTTCTTTGGGCTTTTATATAAACCCATCTCCCCCTTCATTTTCTTCTTTTACTCTTCTTGACACCTTTACTCCCCATAACACTTCTTGGATTCCCTTCATTGACCGAGCGTTTCTTTCTTTGAGGAGCAAGGATCACTTCTTGTCGTCATCTCTGACAACTTCACCGACGTTTTTTAGGTTAGAACTTTTTTGAATCTTTCGCTTCTTTTCTTCCCTTCTATAGCCTAAATGTCGCGAGCCCGCCCCCTTTCCCTTGATTCTTTGCTCGGAGGAATTAGCGGCGGCGACGGTGGTCGTCGTGACGTAGCTTCTTCCTCCAGGGTTGGCCCCCGGGGGGAAGATGATCACAGGGGAGAGGGTGCTGAGTCACCCGACCCCGCTCCCTTCGATGTGATTGATTCTGACGACGAAGCCCTGGAGGTGGACCCTGCCCGGGTGGCCGGTCCTCTCATCCGCAGGGAGAGAGGGAGGACCTATTTTCTAGACAAAGAAAAATACGTGATCCCCTTACAGACCTATCCCGAGGCTAAAAATAGGGATCTGATCTTGGAATGTGACGCGCCTAAGGCCATCGAGCAGTTTTATAATTTTGGGGAGGGGTATACTGTGGTGATCCCTGGAGATAGAGACACAGTATGTTGTCCCCCAGATGGGTGTGTTGCCGTCTTTCATAAGGCCCTAGAATTCGGCCTGCGATTCCCGTTGCATCCCTTCCTGGAGGATACTTTCAGGAGGATGAACGTCGCCATTGCTCAGTTAACCGCAACGGCTATTAGAGCATTAGTGGCCTATACTTGGACATGTTTATTCCATGGCGAGGGGCCATATATCGACGCCCTTCGCTTCATGGTTGGCCTCCAAATGGTGTCTTCATCTGGGGGAGATGGCTCCCCTGGTTACTGGTCTCTGCTGAGACAGAAGAAGTACGCCCTGGTATGGCCACCCATGAGCAGTCTCAAAGACTGGAAAAACAATTTCATATATGTCCATAGTGCGTCGGGGTGGAAAATTCCTAGACATTTTAGGAATCATGTTCATACTCGCATGGAGACGCGTGAGGAGTATCATCCTCGTGTTGGGGGAAAGGCTCTGGAAGTCAAGCTGAGCGAAAAGGAGAAGATTTTGATAAAAAAGTTTGAGATCGTGACGGATAAACATGGGAACTTTTGCCCTGTTTTCTGGCTCCCCCACGCGGAGCTTATCACGACTGACGAGTACCTGCTTCCCATGGGCCTGATTCGTGGCCTTGAAGGTAGTTCTAGGGTTTTCTTGCTGTCACGATTTTCCAGGGATTTCATTTCTCCCTGCTTTTTAAATGACCATCTCTCCTTTCCTGCAGATTCCTACTCTTGGACCTGGACCAAGAAGCAGGTCAGAAGGTTAGGCTTGAGCGAGGAATTGCACGTTCTTTCAAAGCGTCCTTCTCTTCCGCCAAATTTTAAGAAAGGAAGTAAGGCCCTGATGAAGCTTGTAAAAGACTTCGCCGCAGGTCGAAGATTGCCTCTCCCCCCCCCCGGCTGCCCTCGTCGAAGCCGGCGACTCCTACTCCTAGTATTCATGAGGGGGAGGCGGAGGTTACTTCAGGGGCTACTCCTTCTCCTGGCCAAAAACAGGGCGCTTCTTCAGCCGGCCCTCGGATCTCGCAGGGAACGCAGCCTGGAGATTCGGAAGGGACCGGGGAGAGTGTTCCCTTGGAAATGAGGAGGAAAAGGGAGAGGGAGCCCCCTAGTGCCGACGTGGTGGATTTGGAGGCGGACGTCTCTACCCCTGATGCGAAACGCCCTGCTCGTGAGCCCTCTAGCATTCCCTTCCCAGAGGAAAATGTGGAGTTCCACTACACGGCGGGGGATAGTGTGGACGTTTCGGGCCTGCTTTCTGACTCTGGGGCTGTCTTGGCCGACCGCCTTACAAAGATGGTAACTTCCACCTCTCATCAAGTGCTTCAATACATCCAACGCACCTCCAAGGTCATGCTGGCGTCTGCGGAACTGGCGGCCCTCAGCCGCCTGAGTGATGAGGAGCTAACAGTTACCCCTGGGGTTCCTCCTCCCGACCGCCTGGCCATGATAGAGAGGGACGTCTCCCTGATAAGCTCTTTGAAGGACAAAATGTCAAAGCAAGAGGGGGAGTTGGAAGAGGCCAAGAGGCAGGCTGATCGTTGGAGGCTGCAGGGGAAATGGCCGTGAAGGAAGTTTCCAAGTTGGGGGCCGAACTGCAGGAGAGCCGTCAATCGTTGGACCGTGCTAACATATCTTTGGCCGAGATGGGGCATTTGAAGGGAAGGGTGACTGTCTTGGAGGAGCAGCTGTCACAGGCCAAGGGAGAATGGGCGAAAGAGAAAGAGTCCCTGGCTGCGGAGACTGAGGAAGCGGTGGGTGCCAGCTTTGTGAGCGGCGCCAACTCCTCTCTGGAATTGGTTATGGAGGTGATAGGGGAGATGTTCCCTTCTTTTGACGAGGACACTTTCCGGAGCCTCTATTCCGCCAAGGACGAAGCCCGGGTGACCAGGCAGCCTGAAGCAGACGCCAACGCTCGCCAAGATGCTGCGTGATGCCCCCTCTCTTTTACGGAAGCTTTTCATTTTCTTGTGCTGAACCAGCGTTTCATGGCTTTTATTGTAATATTTTGCTACTCGGTTTTTTCTTTAACTTTGTAAAAATTCTTCCACCCTTCATGGGTTGTTTGTAGGATACTTCTCTTTGCTTTCTATGGCGTAACTGTCTTAATTTAGGGATCTTCTTCTCGTTTGTTTGATCGCGCCTGTCATGGCCTGTCCCTGGCTTTTCGTTTTAAAGCCCAGGGGGCCTGTCCCCGGCTTGCTCTAGAGGTAAGCAGGGTAGCTTTTGTGTTTTTATACAAGGTTGGGGGGCTTGCCCCCGGTCCTTGTTGGTACGGCCTGTTCCTGGCTTTTCGTTCAAAGTCCAGGGGGCCTGCCCCCTGCCTGCCCAAAGGTAAGCAGGGTAGCTTTTGCGTTTTTTATACAAGGTTGGGGAGCCTGCCCCCAGTCCTTGTTGGTTCGGCCTGCTCCTGGCTTTTCGTTCAAAGTCCAGGGGGCCTGCCCCCTGCCTGCCCAGAGGTAAGCAGGGTAGCTTTTGCGTTTTTTATACAAGGTTGGGGGGCCTGCCCCCAGTCCTTGTTGGTTCGGCCTGCTCCCGGCTTTTCGTTCAAAGTCCAGGGGGCCTGCCCCCTGCCTGCCCAGAGGTAAGCAGGGTAGCTTTTGCGTTTTTTTTTTTATACAAGGTTGGGGAGCTTGCCCCCAGTCCTTGTTGGTTCAGCCTGCTCCTGGCTTTTCGTTCAAAGTCCAGGGGGCCTGCCCCCAGTCCTTGTTAGCCTGCCCCCTGTCTGCCCAGAGGTAAGCAGGGTGGCTTTTTGGTTTGCGTTGGGGGGTTCACTTTTCCCAATTTTGGCAACAGGGGGGCCTCCCCCTATTGCCCCCTGCTCGTTTGTGTGTGAAAGACGCGTGTGTGAACAGGCAACGAGTATAAATCTGTATCTTCTCATTTCTTTTAAAATTCTTTTTTGACATAGGGGTGGTCGGAGCCGTCGACATTTCTGATCGTCCTCCGCCTTTTTGGTAAAAACTGCCTATATTCCTGTTTAGACGTAGTATTTCTTTAGTGTGTCTGCGTTCCAGTGAGCGTTCAGCTCTTGTCCCTCCAGACTGGCTATCCTGTACGTGCCTGGACCCAAGACCTGAGTTATTTGGTATGGGCCCTCCCAATTGGCACTTAGCTTCCCATGCTCTCTTGACTTTCCAGTCGCTTGTGTTTTTCTCAGAACCAACTCGCCCACCTGAAAGCTCCTCTGTCGGACTTTGCTATTGAAAGCTTTCCTCATTCGCTGCTGGTAGGCAGCGATATTGGTACCGGCTTCCTCTCTTAGCTCACTTACCAGGTCCAGGGCCTCAACCATCGCAGCTTCATTCTCAGCCTGGTTGTACTGCAGGGAACGTAGAGAGGGAATCCTTGTCTCAATTGGCAATAAAGCCTCTGCTCCATATACCAGGCCAAATGGGGTCTGGCCTGTAGACTCCTTCCTGGTAGTTCGGATGGACCAGAGTATACTGGGGAGTTCATCAGCCCACCTACCTTTGCAGTCATCCACCATTTTCTTCAGGCCATTCAGAATTTGTTTGTTGGCTGCTTCCGCCTGTCCATTGGTTTGAGGATGACAGACAGCTGAGTAGGCGACTGAGATGTTGTGGCTTTCTAGCCAGATCCTTAGTGGGTCATTATCGAACTGCCTACCGTGGTCGAATACCAGCATCTTTGGTACACCGAAACGGGTGATGACATTTCGCCAGATCACCTTCCGGACTGCCGGCTCGGTGATGTTGGGGACTGCTTCGGCCTCCACCCATTTGGTGAAGTAGTCTATGGCGACAATTAAGAATTTTCTGCCCCCTGTGGCCACTGTGAAGGGCCCTAAGATGTCCATCCCCCATTGAGCAAAGGGGATGGGAGATAGGATTGGCCTGAGCTCCTGGGCCGGGGCATGGATCGACGGGGCAAAGAGTTGACATTTTCTGCATTTCTGGGTCAGGCTCTTGGCATCTGCCAGCATGGTAGGCCAGTAGTAGCCTGCCCTGAGGGCCTTGTGGGCCAGCGACCTTCCGCCAATGTGATGTCCACAAATCCCTGAGTGGATATCATCTAATACCTCAGCGGCCTGATCCGCCCGTAGGCATTTAAGCAGGGGATAAGTAAAAGATTTTTTGTAGAGTTCTCCATTAATGAATATGAACCAGGCTGCTTTAGCCTGTACCTTCCTTTTTTGCAATGGGTCTGATGGTAAGATACCGTGCCTCTTGTACTGGACGAAAGGGGTCATCCAGCTTTCTAGCTCTTCTTCCACGGCATTAATCGTTTGACCAGGATTAGTAGACCTTTCGTGTAAAACGTCAACCCATACTGACCTCCGGATGTCCTGCAGACTGGAGCTTGCCAGTTTTGACAGGGCATCTGCTCTGTTGTTCTGGGATCGGGGAATTTGTTTGATCTCATATGATTTCAGGCTGGACAGCTCTCCCTTTACCATTTCCAGGTATGCGGCCATTGCTTGGTCTCTTGCTTCGTATTCTCCATTAATCTGGTTGGCGATGAGTTGGGAATCTGTCGCCAAGACAATTCGTTCTGCCCCTGCAGCCTTAGCTAACCTGACGCCCGCGAGTACTGCTTCGTACTCTGCTTCATTGTTTGATGCTGGGAAGACGAATCTGAGAGCATGCTCAAAGTCGGTCCCTTCTGGGCTGGTTAACACGACGCCTGCGCCTGCGCCGTTGGCCGTTGAGGACCCATCAGTGTATACGACCCACTCCTGGGCAGGGGCTTCCTCTTCCCCTGAATGGGAGCACTCAGCCAAAAAGTCTGCCAGAGCTTGGGCTTTGATGGCTGTTCTCGGCTGGTAAGATATACCTAGCCCACTCAGCTCAATTGCCCATTTCAACAATCTCCCCGATTTTTCGAATTTTTCCAACACCTTTTCCAGGGGTTGGTCGGTGAGGACTGTGACTGGATGCGCGTCAAAATAAGGTCTGAGCTTCCTGGCTGCAATTATGACCGCGTAGGCGGCTTTTTCAACCATCGGATAATTCTTCTCAGCTGCCCCCAGCGCATGACTCACAAAGTATATAGGTTGCTGGGTGCCTGCCTCTTCCCGTAGGATGACTGCGCTGACAGTTATATTAGTTACTGCAATGTAGAGGAAAAGTTTTTCTCCTGCTACTGGTCTTGCCAGGGTAGGGAGCCTCTTAAGATGGTCCTTCAGTTGCTCGAAGGCCTCTTTCTGCTCGCTTTCCCATTTGAACTGTTTGTTTCCTTTCAGAATTTTGAAAAAAGGAGTGGCTCTGTCTGCTGATCGGGCAATGAATCGGGCCAAGGCGGCCATTCGACCCGTCAGGCGCTGGATGTCTCTGATGGTCTTGGGCTCGGGGAGGTCTAGAACTGCCTGAATTTTTTCAGGGTTGGCATCTATACCCCGAGAACTGACCAAGAACCCTAGGAATTTTCCGGAGCGGACTCCAAACGTGCATTTTTTCGGATTTAGTTTCATTTTGTAAGCGCGCAGAGAACTGAAGGTTTCCTGCAAGTCTGTCAGGTGTTCCCTGTCTTCCCTGCTTTTTACGATGGCATCATCAACGTAAGCCTCAATGTTTCTGCCTTTTTGTTTCTCAAACACCTTATCAACCAACCGCTGGTACGTAGCCCCTGCATTTTTGAGCCCGAAGGGCATCATCTTATACATGTAAGTGCCCGAACTAGTGATGAACGCACACTTCACTCTGTCCGGCTGCCACAAGTACACTTGGTGGTAGCCTGAAAAGGCGTCTAAGAAGCTTAGCATGGTGTAGCCACTGGTGGCGTCTACCAATTGATCGATCCGGGGGAGCGGATAGCAGTCTTTCGGACAGGCTTTGTTCAGGTTTGTAAAGTCGACGCACATTCTCCATGCTCCAGACGACTTTTTGACCATGACAACATTTGCCAGCCATTCTGGGTAGTCGCAGACTTCAATGAAGTCTGCTTTCAAGAGTTTGTCAATTTCTTCCTTGATTGCTGCGTCTTTTTCTGCAGACATGTTTCGTTTTTTCTGTTTTACAGGGCGAGCATCCGAGCTTACGTTCAGCTTGTGAACGATGCATGAGGGATCAACGCCGGGCATCTCGTCTGCAGAATAGGCAAATACGTCTTTGTTCTCTCTCAGAAGTTTGACCAGTTCAGCCTGGTAGGACTCCTCTAAGCCTGTTCCTACCAGGACCTGTCTCCCTGGTTCTAAGTCCACCAGCATGCTTTCGCCCCCTGGTTCCAGGCGGTCGGGCGTCGGGTGCTCGACTGGGATTTCGACTTCCCTGCAGGGGGAACTGTCAGATTTTCTTTTTCCTTTTCTGTCCCTCTCGTGCTCTTGTAGGGCCACGGAGTAGCATTGTCTGGCTGACTCCTGGTCCCCGCGTATCTTTCCCTCCAGCCCGAAGTCTGTGACATACGCAATGGTGAGAGCTCTGATGGAGATTGCGGCCTCGATTTCATCCAGCGTGGCCCTGCCAATCAGGGCATTATAGGCAGACCTTGCGTCCACAACAACAAAGGTTGCCCTGACATTCCTGGCTGCGGAACCTTCCCCGAAGGTTACAGGCAAGTCGATGATGCCCATGGGCAGCACGCCGGCCCCACTGAATCCATACAGGGATCCGGGAGCAGACCGTAGATGCCTTTTTTCCAGGCCCATCTTTTCGAAAGCATCCTTGTACAAAAGATTTGTATATGCGCCTGTGTCTACCATACATCTTCGCACAATATGGTTGCTGATCTCTAGGGACAGCACCAGAGGATCACTGTGCGGATATATCACCCGTCCTGCGTCATCAGGGGTGATACTTAGTGTCACTCCCTTTGGGCTCCCTTCTTTCTCAGCGTAGCAGATCTGGTTTCTCAGCTCGCGCATTTGCCTTTTTTGACTTCTTCGACTGAGCTGGCCCTCAGTGCCCCCTGAAATCACGTGGATTACCATCCGGTTCTGCACTGACCCGTCGGGTTTCTCAGACACTTCCTTCTGAGACTTGTTTTTAGCTGCGTAGTTGGCCAACCATCCGTTCCTGATTAATTTCTCAATTTCATCCTTCAGGTGACGGCACTCTTCGGTGGTGTGGCCAATACAGTCGTGGAAAGTGCAGAATTTCTTTGGGTCGCCTTTTGGGCTGCGAGGTTTGCTTGGACGGTTCCATTTGGCAGTTTCTTTTTCCAGTTCGAAGATCTCCGCCCTGGATTTGTTCAGAGCGGTGTAACTATCGAATCTGGGTTGGTAGACTGGGCGTTCTTTCTTGGGAGTGTCTCCCTCTTCTTTTTGCTTACCTGGTTCACCTCTGCCCCTTCCACCCTGCGGTCCCCCTTGAGGCTTTGTTTGGCCTGCAGGGGTGTCCGTCAGGCCATGGAACTCCTCCTGCAGAATGAACCCCTCAGCAATCTTTCTGGCCATGGCCAAGGTTTCTGGCTGGGCCCTGATCATCTGGTTTTTCATTTCCCCTGGAAGTAGGGAGATTGTCAGGGCGTAGGCGGCGGTGGAATCGTCGATCTACCTAACCTGCTGGTAGGATAGATCGAATCTCCTCATGTATTCTCTCACACTCTCACCCTTCTTTTGTTTCAGGGTCATGAGATCGAAACGGGTAAGGCGTCTTCTCTTATTTCCGGCATACTGTTCAAGGAAAATTTCAGCCAACTCTATGAAGAATCTGATTGACCCCTGGCGGAGATCTCTGAACCACCCCTACGCAAGTCCCACCAGGGTGGTAGGGAAAACTTTGCACCAGATGACATCATCTACATCATACATGCCCATGTGGCTCTCAAAAGCTGCCAGGTGGTCTTCAGGGTCCGTCGTCCCGTCAAATTTTATGGTGGGCATTTTGATTTTTGGAATGGGGTACTCTTGTACCTCAGGGTGCAA
Source organism: Agrostemma githago (assembly GCA_958450325.1). Taxonomy (NCBI): domain Eukaryota; kingdom Viridiplantae; phylum Streptophyta; class Magnoliopsida; order Caryophyllales; family Caryophyllaceae; genus Agrostemma; species Agrostemma githago. The sequence goes on along the minus strand of OY288247.1, from coordinate 69,111,003 downwards.
CGGGGTTTTCGTAGGCCTGCCTACCAGTCGTGACCTGCTTTCCCCAGACTGGTTACCATGTGATTCCCATTGTTTATGGGTTGGCTTCCTCGTACTGGGGGAGCGGTGCTTTGGTGGCGGTCTGCTAACTGCATCATCCTCTGTTCCCGAGGAGGCCTGCCTGGGCCTCTTTCTCTGGGAGTGGCAGAGGTTTTCACCCTGACGGTACCTGGACTCGAGCGGTTGCCCTCGGTTGAGTCTGGATTGCAGGCTTTGGGATAAGCCGGGGGCTGACTGTTCCTTGGCCGCAGGTGTTAGTCTGGAAAAAACTTCGCCTGACCTTTCCCCTAATCGTTTTGACATGGGCTCCCTGGGCCTCATGCGCTCCTGTAATCCTTGAGATAAGCCTCCCTGCCCTCCAGACGCCGATTCTGTCGTGTGAATAGAGAACGCCTGCTGGACAGGTGGTTCTGGCTTGTCAGTGGTAATGCGCCTCTGCACATGCGTATATACTTGGGCTGTTCTTCTCGCTTTTCTCTGAGCGTTTCTGGCGGCGGTCCGCCTCGTGCCCCCGGCCTCGTCCCTGCTGACTGGGGACGGTTGCCTAGGAGCCGATGCGACCCTGCCCACCAAGTCCTCAGGTGTGAATTCCTGATCCAGCATCGCAGAGAAGAACGCGGCTGCCTGTGCCATCTGAGCTGGGGTCAGATTGAGAGCACGTCCAGGGCGTGCCCCCAGCTCGGGTGTCACAGCAGTGTTAGATCTACCGAGGGGATTGGTTCCCTCTACCCCAAGGATTGTGGCAGGAGGGACCCTCTCCAACAGCGGCATTCCGTACAGGGGGGTCACCGGAGGGACCGTCGGACCCGCTCCTGCACTGTCATCAACGATTTCTGGCATGATTGTGTTTAATTTTGTGGTTATGAGTGGTTGATTTTAGTGGGTAACTCGTGAGCACAACCGTAAGCTCCCCACAGACGGCGCCAAATTGTTCCGGTTACGGAAACAATTTACCCGGCCCAGAATCCGGGTAGTGTAATTGAATTGATGATGGATAATTAGTCGCTTAATTCCCTTGATCTCCCCTTCCTCTCACTCTTGGAATCGGACTTTCCCGGCGGAAAACGGCCTGCTCCCTGCACAGTGAACGCACAGGGCCTCGGAGGTTGTCCGAGGGAACCCTCTCCGATGCCTAAGTCAGTCCGTGAAATGCCTTTACGAACCTAGCTCGTGAGGAACTAGGCGGCGTTTTAAGAGTAAGAGTCTAGAGAGAGAAAATCCAACCCCTCTCATGTGGGAAATGGGGAGGTATTTATACCTTCCCACAAGAGAGAGAAGAGAAAGAGGAATGGTTGGATGGGAAAGTGACAAGTGGCGGCTTCTCATCCATCCATTCCCAATTACCTTAGGCAAAATGACGAGAGGGCCCCCGGGGGGTCCTGACCTTGCTGGCCAAGGATTTTCCCAGGGTAGACAGTCTCCAGGCAGGGGACTGCCAAGCTCTGACAGGCTGAATTGGCCTGCGCTCTCGGTGGCTGACCGTCAACCTTCAGCGTTTCATGCTTTGTTCTAGGTCCCTGCTGGGGGTTAGTCTTTCGACTCTCCGACAGGAACCGCCTCGGGGCCTGCATAGCAGGCAGTTGATTGTCAGGCGGCCCACCCCCAATCAATAATTAACAGAAATAATCATTATAGTACTCCTTCCGTCTTCTATATTTCTTCCCGCTGTTTTTTGCACATGGAATAAGATGGTTGATAAAAAATTTTAAGGTAATAGATGGTGGACCTTATGAAATGATTTGTGTCCAATGAGATTAATAAGATTTTAAATATATATATGGCGTATGTCGTATGTGAAATGTATTCTCTTAAGTCTTTTAAGTTGTTTTTGTCCATTTTTAATGAATTTAGATTTAAAAAACAATTACAGGAATACTTAAAAAATCAATGCTTGATTTTTCTTAAGAGAGCAAATGATGGTAGGTAAAAGGGTTTTTTCTTTCTGAAAGAAGTTTATCTTTACATATTAAAAGAAAAATTGTTCAAAAAATATTTCTTAGGAATAGTGAATTCCTTGGGAACAGTTGCAGCTCTTATGAACAGTGTTGTTCTTAGCAACAGTACCTCTCCTCCATATTTAGCTTTTCCTTTCGTTTTTTCGCTTCGCCTCTTCCGATCTCTTGCGCTGCCTTCGATCGCTGCCTTTCTCCTCTTCCCCCTTTCCTTTCATTTCCTCGGTTCATCTCTTCCGATTTCGCGCTCTCCCTCCAGTCGCTGCCTTTTGCTTTCTCGATTAGGGATTCCAACATTAGGGTGAAGCTGGGATTCGCGCCATTGACATGGCTATTTTTGCTGTTGATCATTATAATCGCACTCAGGTCGGTCTTTTTCCTCACTCCCTTCCTCCTCGCCTATTATACTCGATTAGGGATTCTAACATTAGGGCGAAGATGGGATTCGTGCCGTTGACATGGCTATGTTTGCTGCTGATCATTACAATCGCGCTCAGGTCGGTCTTTTTCCTCCCTCCCTTCCTTGTCGCCTATTATATGTATCGTCAATTATACGGATGACTTTTGTCGGTCTTTTTGCTCCCTCCCTTCGTCCTCGCTTATTACGTGCATCGTCAATTATACAGATGACTTTTTAAACATGTCATCGGCCAGAATGCAGTGGTTGTATGTTTAGGTTTTACTTTTATTAGTTATTTCCCTGGATTTAGAGTTGTGATTTAGGCTCTTTTTGGAATTTGGGACATTTCAGTTACTTTTTGGGCGCTTCTTCTTGAATTTTTCTACCTAAAAAGTGATTTGGTGGCTGGTGAATCTATGAACTCCATCATCAGTGATCGCCGTGATCATCATCATCTTATCCTGGTATTTGAAATCAGATGCCATTGAATTGATCCATGCTGTCTAAAAAATTGTAACTTCTGTGCTTGATTACATCCTCAACCAGAACTAGACTGCAGGTCAGCTTGCTAGGGATCGTCTCGTTGTGTGAGCTTGTAATGGCCTATGCTAGCTGAAAAGCAGGTGAGCTGTCTCCAGTTTCGATCTCCTTTTTTTCCTCCAAAGAAAATACTTCCTGCCTAATTCTGACATTCCGTAATGGTCTTGATTCTTCTTTGAATCCCATTTCAGTTTTCCTGGTTTCAGTGAGGCGTTTGAAAAGAAAATGTACGGTGTGGAAGATTATATGTACGGCTTTTTTTTTGAGATGACATCAAAGGTTTCGTTCAGCTATCTTTCATACTCCTGATTTTGTCACCAGATGTACAGCGAAGGCGACGCTCTAGCTACTACAAGCTCGAATTAAACTCCGACATCTGAAACGCGCGGTTTAGACTCGCTCAGTTAGGTGATTCAGCTTTGTTTTGCATGCGTATATTCATTAGAATAGATATTTGAGGTTGTTCAGGGAAAAAAATGAATGTTTGAAGAGTGTGGGTGATCAAGGGGGTAAGAACACGACGAAACTTAAAATCTGTGCACCTTTGCAGTTGTTGCGGACTTGGGTTTGGGAATCATTTCCTGGTTTGAGTCCTGCGTCTAGACGTGTTACTGGTGGACTCAGCCTAGAAAGGTGGAGTCAGGTGGTGATGTCGAAGAATTAGGGTTTAGGGTTTAGGCTGACCTGGTTGTTCTGCCACAGTCTCTTGCTTTTGGAACTTCTAACAAGAGGAAGGCCATTGAACAGGTTCTATAGCTGCGTGCTAGATTTTATGGAATACAGCCGCGCTTAGAATCACTGCTAATATGTAACTTCTGTGCTGGATTACATCCTCAACCAGAACCAGACTGCAGGTCAACTTGCTAGGGATCATCTCGTTGTGTGAGCTTGTAATGGCCTATGCTAGCTGAAAAGCAGGTGAGCTGTCTCCAGTTTCGATCTCCTTCTTTTCCTCCAAAGCAAATAATTCATGCCTAATTTTGACATTCCGTAATGGTCTTGATTCTTCTTTGAATCCCATTTCAGTTTTCCTGGTTTCAGTGAGGCGTTTGAGACAAAAATGCACGGTGTGGAGGATTATATGTGCGGCATTTTTTGGAGGTAACATCAAGGGTTTTGTTCAGCTATCTTTCATACTCCTGATTTTTTCACCAAATGTACAGCCAAGGCGGCGCTCTAGCCACTACAAGCTCGAATTCAACTCCGACATCTGAAACGCGCGGTTTAAACTCGCTCAGTTAGGTGATTCACCTTTTTTTATACTGCGTAAATTCATTAGAATAGAGATTTGAGGGTGTTCAGGGGAAAAAATGAATATTTGAGAAGTGTGGGTGATCAAGGGGGTAAGAATGCGACCAAACTTAAAATCTGTGCACCTTAGCAGTTGTTGCGGACTTGGGTTTGGGAATCATTTCCTGATTCGAGTCCTGCGTCTAGACGTATTGCTGGTGGACTCAGCCTAGAAAGGTGGAGTCAGGTGGTGATGTCGAAGAATTAGGGTTTAGGGTTTAGGCTAAGCTGGTTGTTCTGCCACAGTCTCTTACTTTTGGAACTTCTAACAAGAGGAAGGCCATTTGACAGGTTCTATAGCTGCCTGCTAGATTTTATGGAATACAGCCGCGCTTAGAATCACTGCTAATATGAATATGAATTCCCTTATTTTTACTTTAGCTTGATGCCTGCAGAGGCCCAATCTTCCGCAACATGGGCCTTGAGTCGACTTCATGATGACAGTACACTGAAAGACATGGTTTCTCCGGTTCTAAGATGAGCAATCACCTTTAAGTTGCTTTCTGCTTATGCCGATGTCTCTGTTTGCACCCGTCACACTGGATGTTTTTTGGCGCGCATCTGTGTTTAGCAATTATGGATGTGCGATCTAAGTGCACAGCTGGAGTAGATATTGTGACCAAGGGTAATGGGTACTACAGCGTATAGAATACCCAGATTCGGAATTGTTGTTTAGGTCACAGTTCCAGCAAACATTGTAATTGCCCTGATGGCATTGCTTTTGTGATCGATAGACGTGCCGAGGGTTTGCTATTATTGAGTTTTCAGGCCGCACTTTCAAACGCATGCTTCTGTGATTCCAAAACTCAACGATCATAGTTTGGGTGTGGATTGCCCTATAGTGCAATGTTTGGCGATTCGTTCTTTTGCCTCTATGCCTTCCTGTTCCAAAAGGGTCCCACTGGCACCCAAGCTTTTGTGGGTGCATTTGAGTTCTCTGTGACGCAATGTTCTCGGCAACTATTTGTGGTTACCCATTACGGAACTCTATTATGGTATCACGACATAATATATTGTGAACAAGAATGGCGATGGCTGAACTTGCATGATGCAGGAGCTAACAGATTAGTTAATGTACAGTTGCATTGAACATGTGGTGTTAATTTAGATACCGTTAGCCAAAGCTTTAACAAACTAGGAGTGACTAGCAGAGTCGCTGTTATTTCCTTGTCAACCCCCCCCCCCCCCCCCCCTAAAGAATCAGATTAATGGACTGCATTTGGCCTACAATTCCTCAAATCAGGCCACCAAAACAAAAGCAAATGTTTACACCGGTGCCTAAAATTCGTGAAATAATGTTGATGTTTGCAAAAGTCAATGCTAACCTAAAGCAATGATCGTAGAGCACACAAAAGACTACTTCCTCCACCTCGTTATTATCTACCCATTTAAATAAAAATGTTAAAAAAACAAATAATAGGTTGTTAGATCATAATCGTCTGGGGGAAATATTTTAGACCGTTCTTGCAGGAATATTTTTTACCGCTGTTTCCACCTACATCCCAAATCATTTGCGTGCGACTTAAGGCGTTAGTTAACTTACAATTATGGCCCTTAAAAGTTTATGGGGAATGTGACCATTCTTCTGGATCGTTCCCACTGATACAAAATGGATTAAACATATGATCAAGTTCCAGTTGAACTGCTTGGCTAATTTAACTCAAATACTTCCAAATATTATTGCAAGGTGTTAAACACTATTAAGTAATAAAGTTTAATTTCCCCAACCCTTCTATTAACTAAAATACAAAATTGTAGATGGTAGATTGTAAACGTGTTACATTTAATCTATCGGCGGTTTGTAGTCGGGATCCTTCTAAATAAGGTCTTTGGTAAACGTATCATATCGTGCCACAAACCTTAAAGGGAGACCCTAAAGACACACTTACAAATCAATTTAATTAGGTTGATGGAACAATCAAGTGGAACTTACCCAATGAATTCATCTGATGGTACCGTGGTTGAGTACGCGTTCTCTTCTACAATAGTTGTATCCAACCCTCTGTGTCATGGCAGATGTCTGCCATCAGCAGTGAATTGTCAGTACTCAGCAGGTCTATTGGTGCTGGATGGATACGCAAAAACAAATTCAGAGTATGGAGAGAATTGTAGTGAATTTCGCACTTCTCCATACCCCATCATCTCACCCACATTTAAATCCATTGCTTCATACACACTCCCAAACAAGAAATGTGTTACTCATATTTGCCCCAAATATAATTTCCCGTGTGACCTTAAATCTGCTACACTGTTCTGTGTTTTTTTAGCTGTTGTGCTCGGCCTCTTTCAGCTGCTGGGAAAACTGGATTTGTTGGCTAGAAATACTGTATGCGATCCTCTTTTCTGTTTTCTTTTTTTGGGTCGACGCATTTTATGCTTTCCAGTTTCGTGTTTGTTTGCGGTGTTGTGTTGGTGGTTTTGGGGCCATGAGTTTTTTAGGTTCTGTTATAGTAGAGAGATTTCTGGATAATTGCTATATGTTTGTGAATCTACGAGTTTGATCTCGTCCAGTGTGTTGGATTATTATTGACTGCCTGTTTGTTTTTGGTGTTACTTGAGTTTCAACGCTATATTTTGAGCCTATGTGCCAAATATTCTGTCTGCTATATTTGTATGTGAGTCGCTTTAGAAGTAAGTTTGTGTGTGTGTCTTCAACTACCTGTTTCCCTCTGCCTGTGATTGGTTGTTCTTCGTAGTCTTATTATGTGTGGCCCATGCCTTGATCCTGGACCGAGTCTCCAGCACATACTAAAATTTAGGTGCTGCATTTATTACGCCGGTCTTGTGTGCCTTTTGCTTGGACAGATTTCAGAGTTTGACATTGTTGCACTTTACTTTCAGCAAACCATGACTCGTTCTAAGATTAGGGTGACCATTCCTTTCCGTCCGTTGTTGCATCAAATGGCTGAGAAGATGAACTACCATGAACCCAGGTATCAGCTGCTTGACAGACCTCGCGGAGGTGTCTCGCTCACTATTACGCCACGAGTCCCTGGCCTTACTGAGTATATTTATATAGGTGACCCAGGTGTCACTGTCAATCACTCCTGCGAACAGGCTGCACAGAGGGCCGTTCGTGACATGATTGACAAGTGTGTGGTTGTGGTCGAGGACATAACCTCTGCCATGCGAGCAGACCTCGCACTCTGTGGCAGCTACTACAGAGCAAAGCGCCTTGCACTTGAAAAGTATGACACCACTGGGCTTGTGAGTAAGGATTGCAAGAGGGACATGGATGTGCCGTCTCCACCCACTGCTAGGGTTGACTACGTGTCGGTTTTGCGCGCAATATTTGCACAGTCCAACATACTAGCTTCCCCTGTTGAGACGGTTGAGCGGGAACCAGGTTCGTTCACTTCGTGGATAATCATGTCTGGCCCAGATGCTGTTCGTCCAAGTGCCTGTTTGTTTGGGGAAAAATCTCCAGACCTGGTCACAGCGGAGGCCAGCTTGGCCAAGAAAGCAATAGCCTACCTTATTCCTTTACACAACATTGAGGTAATTGATGCCAACTATGACCCATTACTTGATAGGTATGCCGCTGTGACATGCGCATTAGAGCGTGAGACATACATGACTGTCAAGGAAAGAGTTCTAGGAATACCGGACGTTGTAATGTCTTCTTCTCTTTTACCTGAGGACGCCTACGCCGCTCCTAGGACGCTGCCACTTCAGATACCAGCTATTATGTCGCCGCCGCTGCGCCCTAAGAAGAGAAATGCGCCTGCTGAAAAGGCCAGCTCCTCGACAGTTCGCAACCCCTCCCCGTCTGTGGCGTTCCCCAGTGCTTTTATGGCTCTCCAGCCTTTAGACATGCCGAATAATCGTCCTAATGAAGGACCTATGTAGGCCGCCTATTAAGGACAGGCTGTTTCCGGTTTGCACTATGTTATCTGGCCCTCTTTTGCTCCATATTTGCTTCTTATGTTTGTCTGTAATGCTGCCTAATTCTAGCTGTTACAAAGACCTGCGAATCCTTTTGCAAAAAAATCCTTTTCCAAGAATTGCTTATGTTCCCTTTGCGAATGCTCGGTAAATGTTTTGTGGATTGTAGGGGTCAATGGCACTGCTGTTTGGTCCCTCTTTTGGGGAACTTGACGTTGCCAATTCGCTTAATCGGTGCATCTATTGTGTACATGAGCGAAAGGCAACTGCCTACGCTAGATGCATTTCAGGACGAATAACATATATGTTTCTATCAGCGTTTGTGCGCGTGAGCGGAAAGGTAACTGGTGTTTAGGCACCGCACAATCAAGTAGTCAACAGTAAAGTACCCGTCACTGCACAGATCCCATGAACACTGAACTAATGTAGTACGGTTTGACCTATCATTAAGCGTCATATCATTTACCTGCTAATGTTGCTGCTAGCCACGACTTGGACGTGTTCTCAATAGATTTACCGTGGACGGTGGGTTCACTTATGATAACCTTTTCGATATACCATTTTCTATTCTAAGTGTATAAAAAAACAAACGCTGGCGTCGCCACATATAGTATAAATACAAAGACAAATGGTAATTAGTCAATGAACACTCAGCTGGCCATCATTACATGTGTTGTATAGCCACTCAACTGATGAAGGACAGTCTGATTTACCACTTAAGATTACACAAATTGAGCCAGCACTCCACACTCTCAGCTGTCATGTCTAAATATTTTAACAAAAAACACGCAACATCTACTTGTTATTGCCTGTGAATCTATAAATTTCTAACGCCGCAGGCTCAGCAAAACTACCGCAGTTAGTTGGGTTTAGTAATAATACTTTCATCGTTTAATGTCTCTGCAGCAGCTCCCAGATTCAAACCCGGTTCTTGAGGTATAGATTACCATTTCTGCTGCTTAGGCACTCCCTTTCTGCTACTTTTTTGTAGCCTATTTTAGACGATTCTTTATGTCAGTTTTTGGTGCTACGTGGCACAGACTGTTCATGTATATTTTGGTGGTGTTGGTGTATATGTTCTGTTTTGTCTCCCATGTTGAGCCTGTATGAAATTGCTGCACCACATATGGTTACGCTTTTGGTGACGTGCTCTTCTATATGTTTACGACACACACTGACATACTCTTCCAGTATCTTATAAGTTTCTGGTGATGACAATAGTGTAGCTGCAGGTCTTGTAAGGCAGTGTTGGTTGTTAGTTCGACCGTTTTGCATTCCTTGGATGATCCTGGTTGTACTGTGTTTATTGCAGTTTTGTTGCGTACAATTGAATGTTAGTTGCTCCTGCCGACTGTTCTATGTTGAGGTTGTACATCTGCTTGCTCCTGCCATCAACATGAAAGTTAGTTTGTTTGGGATTAATCTATCAACATTGAACTTTGGTCACCTTTTCTGATGTTAGTTATTTACGTGTCATTAGCCAAATAGTTTATGGTTTGCTGGTAGGTGTATCGTCAAGGATTAGGATGATGTGTATGTATTTGACATGATATTTTCAGTTTATATGTTGCCCATACAGGGGCAGGCTGCACCGACTACTTTCATCACCATTCCGTTCTGCCCACTTCTTCAGCATATTGCTGAGATCTTACAATGGCCGCCTCCTAATTATTATATGCTAGACGCATAAAAAAATAGTGTTTATGTGCTACTGAAGCCAGCTTTTGATGTGCCGATCTTGTCATATGTCGGAGGACATGCTTGTTCGGTGGCAGACTCCTGTGACATTGCTGCAAAGAAGGCGGTCCATAGCATTGTCAAAATGTTTGATTTAGTTGTCGAAGATTTGAGCTTTGAACGCAAAAAACAAGTGGAGCGCTGTGGTAGATTATACCGGCTTAAACGCACCGAATTAGAAGACAGCATCAGAGGGAGGAACAGACCCACCCTTGAAGAAGATGTGCCTGATAGCCCCACCTATACTATGCATGTCTTTCTTGATTATCTGCCCCTTCTCAGGAAAATTTTCAGGACTGTTATGATCCAGGCCACGCCGCTTGAAACTATACAACACTGTATTGGTCGCTACACTTCATGGATGACAGTTGAAGTTCCGAACAATAATGCCCGAAAAGAAGTGTTCATAGGACCAGCTTGCAATACTTTGGCATTTGCAAGGTGCCAGCTTGCTAGGAAGGTCGTGATGTATCTAATAACTGCCTACAATCTGGAAATTATTGATGTCAACTATAAGTCACGTGGTGCACAATTCGCTGCTCTTGTCTGCGACCTTGAACGGGAAAGTTATCTTACAATAAAGGAAAGGATGACTGGTATCCCAAATATGCCTGGACACTCGTGCTTGCTGGTAGAGACAGGCGACAGTACATCTGAAAATGCGGTGATAGATGTACCAGTAATCGTTCCTGAAACTGCGGTTACAACATTAGATGCACCAAGAGTGACTCTGAATTCCGCTCAGCGAGTGTCAAATGAAGATTCACCTCTATGTAGAGATCATGCCTTTGGTGAAGGAGCCACCCACCATGTCTACTACCATACCCCGCATCTCCAGGGGCGTGGGGGTGACTGTTTGCGAGAAACATAAACTCGTTGCTATAAACATTTTGTGCCTCTGGCCCCAAGCTATTTATGTTAGCCTCTTATCTGTGTACCTATGCCTTTGTGGCTATGGTGAACAATGTTTTCTGGTGCGGAGCCTTACTTCTGGGGTATCACAGCCTGCCATTTGAACCTCTTTATTCCGCTGTCTTTTGTACAAGTATTCTTTTTTTAGAACAGTAGATGTGTGTTTGTAAGACTCAGTTTGCGATTATTATGTTCAACTGTGAGTGCATCTTCCTTGCTGTCATGCTATGTACCGCGTGTGCCGCGTACTGCTTGCAAGTCCTAACCGAATCAGCAAACGCTTATACTAGAATTTACGGTTTGGTGATGTATGCACCCAACAATTTAGGTCTGCTTCCCTCGAAGACTGCAGTCCCTTATATCTCATGAAGTTTATGCTCTTTATCTTGCATATATTCGTATTAGTTGCGCGCATGTTCGTTAGTAGTTAGTTGAAGTGCCGTAAGCAAACTCTACAAAATCAGTTTCGAACAAGTCTTTGGCAAAGTGATCTTACTTTTGACTGCATTACTGTTGCTGACAAGGGTACTCACCGCTGACTTGTTTCCAAATGCAGCAGTGGAATCAGTGCCAAAAAGTGATTTTACCTATGTCTACACTCTAAATGACCACTGTGTTAGTCTTCGTTGAATGCTAACTACACAATTGCCTTACCCTTATCTTTTAAGATGATTTAATATTCACTTTCTATATATAGAGAAAAGTCCCACAAGTTTTTATTTAGCAAGCGCATAGGTATATTTCCAGCACGTGATCCCTTGCATATCTTCCTCCCAACCAATCACCAGTCTAAAAAGGTGCTCTCTCTTTACTTTACCACGGTCTCTGTTGTGCACATCCTGATTCTTCCAAAACTTTAGTCGGACTATTATCGTGTACAAAAAACATTAGATTAGGTTATATATTGTCATAAATCTTTCCATGTATATTGTCGCGCTAATAGTAGTAACAATGTTGCTACGAGTGTTATAAGCCGTTGTTGGTTGTCACGTTTACTGTCTCCTCTTCCTTTTTTGCTATATTATATATGCAGGAGTGGTCTCACGCTCTGTGCACTTGTTGTTACATTCTATAGAAATGTTGTCACCTTATATGCTTATAAATTAGCTAACTCAGTTAATGAACCGTTACCTGTTCAACGTAGTCATGTTATGCGGTGCGGAATTTTGTTCATTATGTGATCACATTTTTTCCCTGTCCCACTTTGCTTATCTCTATGAGCCGGTGTCGCCGCCATAGTTCGTGATGGCATAATAAATAGTCATGTGTGCCCTTAGTGCTGGTGGTGGTGCGCCAAAACTTGAACCTCATTCGCTTGCTTTTTTAATCTATATATGCTCTCTATTCCACAGGGTGATGGCAGCGCCGGCTATAAAGATTGCGATCCCGTTTCAGCCCTTGCTATCTGAAATTGCCAAGTCTCTGGAGTTCTCTGAGCCTAAATACAGCGCGCTAGATGCTGAGAGGACCATTGCTTCTGTCACCCTTAAGGCTGACAACGATCCTGAGACATATGTTTACGTGGGTGGTTCTGCATTGACTTTTGATGAATCATGCAACAAAGCAGCAAGAACTGCTGTTCGTGATTTTATAGACAAGTTTGATATATACATCAACGATTTTACGGCTAAAAAAAAAGACATGTATGCAAGGTGCGCTAATCTTTGTCGATTGAAGCGCCTTGACCTAGAGCGCTTGGCAAGAGGACAGCCTAAGATGTCTCTAGAAGAGGAATTTGAGTTTCATGAGATGAGTCACCTTCAGAGTGTCTCACTGGACTTTATGTCTGTTCTTATGACTATTAATGAGAAATTGCCTGTTCATTGTTCCCCTGTTCATACCGTTGAACATACCCCTATCACATTCACATCCTGGCTAACTATCGAACACCAGAAACACGGCCACGACCATGTCTGTATCTTTAGTGATGTGTGTGCATCTTCTGCTGCAGCAGAAACAAATCTTGCCTCTAAGGCTGTCGAGTATTTGGCAACCTTTTATAATGTAGACATAATCGATGCAAACTACTCCCCACAAGATGTTAGGTCTGCTGCCTGTGAGTGTGAATGTGCTCAGAATAGGCTTGTTGCTTTCAAAAGACATGTCCTAGAGGTCTAGGGAGGATCTCCGGTCGCTTCTTCTATTGTCGAAGGTGAATGTACCACTCCTAGAGGTGTGATGTATTGTATTCCGCAGCCCACTTCGCCACCCCTGGCTCTTAAGAGGCTGCGCCCTTGCCCAACCACGGGATCAAAATTTGATGTTCAGGGCCTATCGTCTTCTGCTGTGTCTCCAGATGACATTGATACCTTCTTTAGGAATGCTGGATTTCCATGAATGCGGTGCAGGCATACCAGCTGATACGTTGTTGTGCCTGTGGTTGCAGTCTGGACAGCAAAGTTTGGTGTCTGGATGTGTAATTCAGTTGTTGTATGGGCAGATACAGTCCCAATTAGATCTGTGTTTTACTTGGTTTTCGTTTGTATCGGAACAGACTGTCAGGTCGGTTTCAGCATTTGTGTTTAGTAAGCAGTCTTTTATTTAAGGCATGAAGCAGTGGCTAAACCCAAAATTCCGAGACACATGGTAACCAACTGCTGTATTGTCCACCCTCAAAATAACCTATGTCGAACAAAGCTGCGGTAGTATACGGTGCGTGGACAGAGCACAATTGAATTGGCCAAGGAACTATCCTGCGAGTGCCTGGACCTCACAATCGGCCCACGCTGCCTACGCCAGGAGACCAGACCCAAAATCACCAGACCCTAAAATTTTACATCTACCAGTGCCAGAACACAAGCCCCAACCCGTCTCCAACAAGAAAAAACATACCCGAAAACAATTTTGGTTAGACCAAAGTGTATACCACCAACGTGCCAGAGTAAAAGCTAGACACACACTTCATATCTACTGGAGTAGATCAATATCTCTATTAGATTAATATGGGTTTACAGGCAATTTTATCCTATAATAACTCTTCGAACTAAATAATTAGGCAAGACAGCATCCAAGTCGAGAAATACAATTGCAGTAAAAACAAACCATTATGCAAATGCAGATAGGCGCGATCTTTCGGTATCACCCTTCTGAATCGTTCCCACTGACACAGAATTAACATGACATATTATCAAGTTCCAGTTGAACTGCTTGGTTAGTTTAACTGAAATACTTCCAACTATGATTGCAAGGTATTCAGAGTGTAGGAGTAGTCTTGTTGACCTGTCAATTCTGCCCTCATATTGACCACTTATACCCACAATTTTTCCAGATGGACGACACTGCTATACTCAACCTTCCCCTTTTTATACTGCAGGAAGTCTAATTTGCGCGTGTAATGTGCTCGAGATGGGGATCCGTTCACTGTGCATATCAAACTATAGCCATACCCCAAATTTGGTTGGGGAAAAAAGGAAAATAGCGTCTTCTGTTTTTGAGGAATAACTTCGTTCTACAGTACTTGTACCCAAGCCTATGTGTCATGGCAGATGTCTGCCATCAGCAGTGAATAGTTAGGACCAAAAATCGTTTCAGAGTATGGAGAGAATTGGATTGAAATTGCCACTTCTCCATACCCCATGACCTCACCCACAAGTAAATTCATTACCTTATACACACACCCAAACAAAACATGTGTCGATCATATTGCCACAATTCCGATTATCCAGTCTAATTTGGAATTTTCTCTCAAATCAAGGTGGCAAAAAAAAAGGTGTGAGACACAGTTTTTTGGACGCTTGATCATCGGATTCTTTGTACAGCTTTGCCCCTAACCAGCGAATGACCCCAAGTTTACTGCATATGGATTGACCCAATCTTAAATGACAATATTACGGGCAATAGAAGACCAAAAAAACAGACTATCGAAAACTAAAAGCAATAACAATGCCTGTAGTTCCAAACACAAACTTAGTTTGTCACCCAAAAAAATAAATCATATCAGGAAGTTTTAGTTATTTCTCAGTGCTCACGTTATGTAGATTTATTATGGCTCTTTCTTTCCATTCTTCTAGATGTATGGAACCGATTTTATACTCTAACGATTGTTTCTGTATAAGGGGCCCAGTCTTTATAATCACAACGATTTAGAGATTATTTATATGATACGCAACTTCTTTAATATTGCCTTTGCTGTTGCCATGACAACGAATATTTACAGCAATTTGTTATGATAAAAATTCAGATACACTGGCAATTTGCAGCTTCGTTTATTTGTTACGATAACTGAGACACTTCCAGACACAATTCCATGCTCCGCAACTATCAACTCCTCCCTTCTGTTCACCACCTGTGCCCCATATTTTACTTCCTGCAGCCTGTTGCTGCACTCAAGCCTCCCCGTTTTATGTACCACTGACTTCACAACAGTCACACTCAGCTTCTTCTGCTCCCACCCATGCCTTTGTTGTAAGTGCAAACAGTGGTGCCTGAGCATAGTTTGATTTGCACTTTAAGTCTCACCTATTTTCAAAAATAGTGCACACATTGTCGTACGTTGTGCGTGTCCCGTATCTTGTAGACAGTTTACAATGGACTAAAACTTCTCTAGGTTTCTTTTTATGCGTTTCTGTTTTTTCTTAGAATAAAAAACATCACCAAGACACACAAGATGCATCACATAATTCGAGGCTGCTGCCACATTTTTTAATAGGTATGGTTCCTTGCAATGCTTACGTCTTTGTGATCACTGTGCGCTTCATGTTATGTTACATAAGTGCTGTGATAACTTGCTTTTGCTCTTCGCTTTCATATTATGCCTGCTGCTTCGCCTGTGTGGCTATCGCAACCCTTAGGTGAAATATGAACGCTGTACGGCCTAACAAATTAGCAACCCTCCACATGAAACAGTTGTAACAGAAAACATTTGGTGCCCCTGAGGGCCGTGCTTACGACTCGTTCCTTGTTTGTTATGTACAAGCTGCTGCCTTTAGAGACCGTTTACATATATGTACACCCATGGGTGTCCTCGATTAGATGTTAAGTTTTTTTCTCTGAAATTCACTGCAGGATTAGGCACAATCAAATATAAATTGTGAGCTTCAAAGGGCACGCCGCAGGGTCATTTCTGCTGCACGTTCTGCTGGATGGGTAATTTTTCCGAGTGCCTTCTTACCAAGCCAACTCATTTGTAAACACATACAGCGCTAACAAGTGTGCCTGTGCAGAGGACTCGCAAACTCCACTCTGTGAAAAGGCTGCGCCGAAGCGTAGCAGGGTTTCAAGAAGACAGACGGAGTTCAGTAGAAATGAGTTAAGTTTATTTCTGATCTTTGGGAAGCACCTCCTCTCTCGCCTTCCATCTACACTCAGATTAAGCATGAAACGTTTCCCATTTCTGGTCTTTAAGCTTGGACAAAACTATCGTCTTTGCAGCTCTGCCTACATAGACTGTCTGTTACTGCAGAATATTAGACACTTTGATTTCGAGACTCAGCCATTCTAGGACTAGAAATAGATACACTGATAGTCTGGCAGTTTTTTTTGAAAAACTAAATTGTGTGTATCGTGCTCCAGAAACTATATGGAACCCAGAACACAGCCGCCCACCCAAAAAAGAGCCGTCAGGCAGCAGTCCTGGACGGAGGTCAGTTCACTTTTTCCTTTCGCCGCGTCACATATTGCAGAGAATCCTCATACTGCTCAATCCTTTGTGATGTGCGTCGAGATATATGTGATGACGCCAACAGTAAATGTGTAGGGGATTTACCATCTCTCCCTGGTAGCAAGGGCACAGTAAAGCGAACCAGGGTTTCAAAACGGCTAGCTGCATGTGGTGGGAGCAGGTTCATTTTATTTCCAGCCTTCGCTCACACACCTTTTTTTAGCCAACTTCTGACTGGAATACGATCAATCATGGACTGTGTAGTATTTGTATCACATTTTGGGGTGAGAGGGCATGCCCTAAAGTCAACCCATGTCTTACGTTTCAGAGAGCAGGGGGAATCCAGCGCCGAACCATCCTCGAAAAAGCAGAGGCGAAAAAGAATAGGTATAGGTGAACATCTGCCTTCATCACTTTGATCATGCACAAATTTGCTGCCACCAGTGTACAAAAAAAGCACAACAAATGCGCCATTACCTGCAGGTGAAACCATCTCTGGCAAGGCCCACCATGCTTTGCGGACTCGGTTATCTGCAAGGCAAGCACAAATGTCGGCAGCTGTGTCCAGGTATGCACTCAATTCACCTAGCTTACTTATGATAGCTCTGTAGCTATGCAAAGTTTTCAGGATAACGCCCTTTCACATTGTATGACAGAAGCGCAGTCCCAATAGTGCCATCAGTCCGACGCAGAGCCCGTGTGCAGCCAAATTTGCAACAAATGCGAGGTCTGAAAGTCGCCATGCAATTTCTGCAATGCTCTATTGTGGGCTTTGCGGTTCACAACCACTGACTTAGTTTTTCGGCTGCAGGTCACGAACTTCCAACACAGCCGGAACAGACCAAGCATACCAGAAATTCGCGGAGACAGGCGCAGCTCATTTCCATGGCCGACAGGTTTGGTCTCTCTGTCTCGTTCTGACAGAACTGTATGCTTTTCACATATCAGCTGCATGACCCCAAAAAATATTACGCTTACAGCAACGCCAATGGGAGCGCAGCTACACTGCATGCAAAGAGAAGGGGTAGGCCAGCTGCACCAAAAGTGCGCGCAACAATTGGCCTTCCACTTCCAAAGGCATTACTGCAGTTGTCGGGGCCAACCCGATGTACCAAGTGTTTTGCAAAACTGTATGCCTATGAATCAAAGAACCTGTGTTGCAACCACGGTTCGATTCGTCTCCCAACGGTACAGATGCCCCAGGCACTTGTGGACTTGTACACTGGAACGGACGATGATGCAGTCCATTTCAGAAAGTATGCGCGCATTTATAATAATCTCTTTGCATTCAGCTCCATCGGTGGACAGTTCGATGCCAAAACCGTTAAGGGTATCTATGTCTTCAAACTGCAAGGCCAAATATATCATAATGTACCAGATCTGTTACCCAGTGAAGAGAATCCAAAATATTTGCAGCTATATTTCTACGATGGTCAGCATGAGGCTGAAAATCGAGCTGGATGCTTTACAGAACTACGCCAGAGTGTCATTGACATACTCATACAGGTTACAGCTGACAACCCATACGCTCGATTCTTCTGTTCGTTGCAGGAAGTAAACGTTACACACAAAACACAAATTGTCCTGTGCAAAAATCCTAGGCACGATCAGCGTGTTTATAATACACCCACGTGTGATGAAGTTGCCGCTATCTGGCCAGACAGATCTGGGTCAACCAAAACAGATGGGCCTTACATTGTGGTACGCGGAACTGCGTCAACCATTCATAGGATCAGGCATTACTATGGCTGTTACGATCCACTGCAGTATCCACTGCTGTTTCCAAATGGTGAAACCGGCTGGCACCCAGCAATTAGCAAGATAAAAGCTTGTACGCCCACAGTACACGAGGACTTGGTTGGTGCCAACATTGTCAACACTGTGCTCACTGTGGAAGCATTATTGGAACTAGAAGCTCAACGTAAGTTCTATCCAAACCTTAAATCAATGTTGCCTATATATTTTCAGCAACCTAATCACAGAAACTTTACTTGTGCTCCGAACAAGTATTCAATAATCTGTATTAATTAATGTGACGGTGCGTGCATGCATGCCGCGCACAATCAAGACACAGCAAAATAACAGGGGAAACTACTTTATGGCAGGTGAAACCCATGACGACCCTGAGAATGGGAAGCGCGTTCCATGTCGTTCCTACTATTGCTACAAGCTGCAGAACCGGCCATCCAACCTGATGCTAAGGGCTGGTCGATGCCTGCAACAGTATATCGTCGACATGTATGTGAAGATTGAGAACACGCGTCTAGACTTCCTAAGGAACAACCAATCGACTATACGAGCCGAATTATACCAGGGGGTGTTGGATACCATAGACGCAGGGGAAACCTGTGCTGCAAATGTTGGCCGCAGAGTTATTTTGCCGCCGACCTACATAGGAGGCCCACGAGACATGCGCAAACGATATCTAAATGCAATGGCCCTTGTGCAGAGGTTTGGCAAACCCGATTTGTTCATCACAATGACGTGCAACGTGAATTGGCCAGAGATCAAGACAGAGCTTGCACCGGGTGAAGAGGCTCAAAATCGGCCAGATATTGTTTCCAGGGTTTTCAGAGCAAAACTGGTGCACCTTAAAAAACAGATTATGGAGAAGCATATTTTTGGCGAGGTTAGCGCATTCATATATGTAGTCGAGTTCCAGAAGCGCGGCCTCCCACATGCTCACTTATTAATAATCCTGAAACCTTCATACAAGCTTAAATGCCCCGCCGACTTTGACAAATTTGTGTCCGCTGAAATTCCTGGCCCCGACCCACAAACTGCTGCCCTTAGGACTTCCGTTCTTAAGCATATGATGCATGGCCCTTGCGGTGATATGAACCCGCTTTGTCCATGCATGACCAAAGAGGGATCTGTTGGCAAGTGTAAGTCTGGTTACCCAAAGTAATTTGCTGCTCAGACAACCAACAATGCTGATGGTTACCCAATGTACCGCCGCCGTCCAGATGGTGTTCGCGTTACGGTGCGCAGACACGCACTTGACAACCGCTGGGTGATACCGTATAATCCATATTTATTGGCTTTGTTTGACTGCCATCTAAATGTGGAGGTGTGCTCAACAATTCAAGCTGTGAAGTATTTGTACAAGTATGTGTACAAGGGCCATGATAAAATAGGATTCGACATAGCTGCTGGCCCTGGCACCCAAGCAGTGGACGAGATTGAACAGTACCAGTCAGGCCGCTGGGTATCACCATGCGAAGCAATTTGGCGGATATTTGCGTTTCCGCTTTTTGAAATGCACCCCCCGGTCTTAACGTTACCGGTCCATCTTCCAAACATGCAAACACTGCATATCAGAGGCCATGAGAACCTTACAGCTATTACTCTTGACACAAAACGTTCACAGACTGGGTTGACGGAGTATTTTTGCTACAATGCCTCCGTGAACCAGCATGCATACTCATACTCACAGTTCCCAGAACATTTTAGGTGGGATGTGCCCAGCAAGACATGGGTGAAAAGGAAAAACAGACAACTGTGCGTAGGTAGAGTCGTGTTCGTCTCACCGTCAGAAGGTGAGCGCTTTTTCCTGCGTCTGCTTATACTACATGTTAAAGGACCTACATCATTTGAGGATTTGATGACAGTGGACGGTGTGAAATGCGCTACTTTTCAAGAGGCTGCGTTGAAGCTAAAATTGGTAGAAGAAGATGACACCATGGATCTGTGCTTGGCCGAGGCATGTGAAATTCAGATGCCCTCCGCTTTAAGACGCCTTTTTGCAACTGTTTTAATCTTTTGCCAGCCGAAAGACCCACAGGCCTTGTGGAGTAAATACGAGGCCTACCTGGTAGATGATTTTACCTATCATAATAAGATGTCACCGCAAACAGCAGCATGTGCGGCGGCCGAGGAAGTGGAACGGTATCTAGAAGCAATGGGACATTCTTTGAGATCGTTTGACTTGGATTTCTTGACAGAAGAAAGTACTGACGAAATTCGCAGAACCAAGGACATCCTCGATGCTCTGGATGCCCCTGTCCCAGACTTCTGCAAACGTGCTATACAGCAACTGAACACTGGGCAGCGAGCAGCATTTACAGCAATTATACAGGCCGTGCAGGACAAGAAACCCGGCGCCTTTTTTGTCGATGGCCCCGGTGGCACTGGGAAAACCTTCCTCTACAACGCGCTGTATGCAGAAGTGCGGTCCATGAGTAAAATCGTTCTGCCAACAGCTACGTCTGGAATAGCTGCATCAAATATACCTTCTGGCCGTACTGCACATTCCAGATTTAAAATACCCATAGATGTGGACGCCTCTCTTGCATGCGCTGTCCCAAAGCAAGGTAGCCTCGCTGCTCTTATAAGGGAATCGAGCCTGATTATATGGGATGAGGCATCTATGGCACGAAGGGAGAATATTGAGTCCCTTGATGCATTGCTTAGAGATCTGTGTGATCCGGCCAGTTTGTTTGGTGGCAAAGTCGTTGTCTTTGGAGGAGATTTCAGGCAGGTACTGCCTGTTGTTCCTAACAGGTCACAGAAAGAGGTTGTTGCGGCAAGTTTGGTGGCATCGTCGATATGGTATAATTTAACTAGATTTAGACTGACAGAAAATATTCGGGCTAGGGAGGACCCTGTGTTCTCGGATTTTCTGCTGGCGCTCGGTGACGGGAAACTGCAGACCTCGGAACAGGCTCACATTCTGCTACCACAGGGAATCATGTATCTCGAAAGGGAGCCTGGTGAGCAGTCCATTGCAACAGTTGCGGAACTAACATTCCCTCAGTCACAGGCGCCCTGTTCTGATGCCAGTCTATTCACGAGTTGCGCTGTACTGACTCCAATTAATGAGGACGTCGATGATATAAATAGCACCCTTATTGCACGCTTCCCTGGAGAGGCCGTAACTTATCGCAGCTTCGATGTGTTGCTGGATGACGCTTGCAACATCTACCCAACTGAATTTGTTAACAAACTCTGTCCTGGGGGTATGAGCCCACATGAGTTAGTCCTGAAACCTGATTGCCCTATAATCTTGCTTCGCAATATACTTCCATCAGAAGGTCTTTGCAATGGCACTCGCTTAATATGTAAACGCTTCTTCCCAAACCTAATTGAATGTGTGATAACAACCGGGTCTCATGAAGGGGAACACTCCTTTATCCCACGTGTTAAGCTCCGGCCACCGTCACCCACCAGCTATCCTTTTCAGTTTCAGCGAACTCAGTTTCCAATCAAACTAAGTTTTGCAATGACCATAAACAAATCGCAAGGCCAAACTCTCTCAAAAGTTGCGGTGTATCTCCCCAAACCCTGCTTTGCGCATGGCCAGCTGTATGTGGCCTTGTCACGCGCTAGAAAAGCAGACAAAGTAACCGTCATCTCTCCGCCACCGCCGCCACCAAACTCTTCGGGCTCTATCAAAAATGTCATGTCTTATGACGTCCTGCGTCTCGCTGACATAATTTGAAGCCTGTCTTTTTTTGCCTATTTGCTAGCTATATGTAGCTCGCAAGAAAAACAACGCACGCCAGCTGCTGATGGCCATACAGTGCTCGCTAAACTATTTCTTTCTCCAAGCGCAGCTACATGCCGTAGTAGGTATGCATACAGAAATCGTCACCCTTTTGCCAAAAGCGGATGGAGCATCGCCGTAAAAGCCTGCAATTGGCGTGCCAGTGTGCATCCTGCTTGTTACCACTGCCCATGTATATCAAATGCACTGTCATAACCTATGCACCCAATGCCTGTTGTATCGTGTGTACACATATATCTGATGCAAATCAATTAGATGTATCGATGTGGATACGTGCCGGCCTGCCATTGCTACAACAATTAAGAGCCAACGAATGACAGAAAGTCTTGGTAGTGCCTTGTACATGCCTGTGACCGCTTTTAAAGTCGTTGTTCCTGTTTCATTATTAATGTAATATATGATGTCCTACTAGAACTGTGCACCACAGCGCCCAGTCATCTGGTTATTCGCTGTTAGCTTATCTATTTGGCCTAGCCGCGGTTGTTACCGCATTACATTATCAGTCTCCGTCCCTGCTGTGCGTCGTGCCATTTCAGAGTGCAGAAATATTCAAACATATGGGGGTTCCTCAAAACTACCAACCCAAAAAGGTTCAAAAAAAAGGCTCATCCCAGAGTACAGGAATTCCCGTGCAGCCAAGCATTCGTAAGGGCTCACAAGTTTCACGACAAATCGCTGTGAATTTCAGACCATGCTCATCTCAAGGACCACATGCTCAGAAATCGAGCCGACTAAGCGGCCACTTCTTATTCACAGATATAACTACGTTAAATGGACTAGACTCCAGTAATCAAGTTGAAAACCTTAGCACCCAATTAGTTCAATCTGAACAGAAAGTTGGTCAAATGATGTATACCTAAACCAGATAGCCGTGTCAGCAGGAGGTGCCTTACAAGTTTCAATCTTTAGTCTTCCAAGTACATACTGTGGTTGCAGTGGTATCATACAAGCTACCCTGCATTGACAGCAAAGATGTGACAGCTCACATTCGCTTGCTTACAAATTCCACCTTACAGTTTGCATCTGCAAAATCATCTCTGAAAATCTGCATTATCGGTGGCGTGTCACAAAGTGTGCAGGATATCTCTGAAAACAAAACAACATTGCTCTTTGTCTGTCAGCTATTCTGAGTTTGGTCACGACTTCACTTTCTGTGCCTGATGCAAGGGCTACTAGCATTTTCTGAGGACAATTACAACGGATACACTCCACATAAAATTCTTACTCCATGTCACTCTCTTCCATTTTTTTTAAAACTACCATAGAATCAACAGAATACCTCACATATATGAAACATATGGGACATCTCCAAAAAACTAGCCAAAATATTCCACACCTTTTCCAAAATATATAAAAAGGCGCAGTCATGTCTAAATACATCTGAAAAATTGTTTGGCAAAATGTCAAATATGGTGTGAACAAAATTGAGACAGTCTTAAAACGGCGTGCCTAAATTATCATTTCTGCTTCACATTTTACGCTTATGTACATATAGAACTTTAAATTTTACTTGTGAGTTGCATCTCCAACAAAACAAATTCACTGCCTGACATGCCCTTCATTAAGAACAAGTCCCTCTCCGTTACTCCTCTCTCTCCATTACTTTTCGTTATTTTTTAAAAGGTTTATATTCCCATTTTAGCAATCCAATACCTATCGATTTAGATGAAGTTGAGAGCCATTAATTATTTTAAATTGTTTGGTTATAGGTAATGGAAAATGATCAAAATAGAAAGACTTGTCAGGAGGATCAATACTCCATTTATTACTTGTAAAGTCAGATCACAGTTTTAGATCTTTTTTATAGATTTGCTTTATTCTTTCGTTCAGTAGACAACCCAAAAACTACCACAAAGCAAGTTGCATACTCTACTTGGACTGCTATAGTTAGTACACTCTTCTTGCAGAGGTATGCAAATTTAGCCTCTTCACATGCAACACGTGGCTTTTACTTTTTCATAGAAATTTAGGGATATGATTACATGAGTAACTACACAGATGACAAACTATTAGTTTGAAGTAATAGTTTGTCATTTGGTCAGATAAGATGAAACTCCGTTTGGCATAACCAATCAACCAAAGAAACCTTATGCATTGACGCTGGCACAAAGCCTAGAAAACATTGCCGTAAGTATGGCCACACACACACAAAAAAAAGTAAACTCAAATTGAGTATTTTAGACTTTATCCTTCGTTTCCTTAATCGCCTATAAATTTAGCGTCACATACCAACACAGGTTTTCATTTGGCCGGTTGCCAAAGAGGAAATAACAGACAATTTCTCGTTTTCTCAACCCAATATGAGGAGATAAGCTTCTAAACATAAACATAAGTTTGAGATTAAAATGAAATTATTTCTCTAATCGCCCTCGCAATGCATCGCACTTTCGCCACTGACTAATACGCGAACTTTAACTAAATTTTATATGTATAATCTACCATCTTATTACTCATATGTCATTTCAACACACAAATCCTATACTGCTTACACAAAGACACTAATAGTGTGCCATCATACACGTACCTAACCTATGAAACTAGCGCTTTAAACCGACCCAGGACGACACTTATTCGTTTTGTCTTTTGTAAGCCCGTCTAACGACACAAATATCGTGAGCCGCACTAATAGCAAATTTACAAAAAATAAAAGTAACTACCCAATGTGTTATAGGTCTCACAATAAGTTTATCGTGAGGCCGTCTCATACAAGAAAATGTGAACAAAAAATATACCCAATGTGAGCTGTGCAGTTTGCGGACGGAAACATATATTTTAGGATTAAGAAAATATTTCGTTTGTGGGGGCATAACCGTCCGATTCCTTGCAACGTGTCAAGAAAAAAAACAGCCCCTTTGTTTCATGCTATATATTCTGTTTACGCGCTCCCTCATACAGTTTGACCGGTACAAAAACAAAGGGGGTGGGGATCCTTGCACTCCAAACAAGCAAATATGTTTTCTTTTCTTCTATACATCTTGTGAAATCTAATTCCCCATTATTTTGCAGGTCACCGCTATGAAATCGTCCACTGTGTTTTTATCTGACCTCAATGGCACCAGTAAGAACTACAAGGTCAAGGTCAAGGTTATCGAGAAAGGGAGGCCTAAGACGTCGACTAACAAGGGTGTTGCGTACCAGGGTTTAGTACTCCAGGATGATAAGGTTTGTGCCTCCGGCTAATAGATTGATGTTTTCTCTGCCTTACTTCACCTGCTAGATGCTTATATCCCTACCCCCGAACCCTACATCCAATGTGATAGATGTGCGCACCTGTAAATAGAGCTGCCCACGATTCGTCCTTGTAGTTAGATAACTGGTCACCAGCATGTTTATACTAAGTGTCTACATGCCTGTGCCTTCAAAAAAAAAATAATGGCCCGTGTTTTTTGGTTGCACCTGCTCTCATTTTGCCGTTCTCTGAATTTTTAGCTCGACTCAATTTGCTTGAGCCTTGTGCATGCTGATTTGATTGCGCCTGTGTGATGAATGTTGTTAGTAATATGCCTGGTTTGGATACTATTGCCATCCATTTGCAAACCCACATTCCATTTCACCCTTAGTTATTATTGTTTTTTTTTTGTGGAAGATAGCCCTTTCATTCATCAGTATCTATCTTGGTTGTTAATTATATTTTCTGAGATTTCTATGAATTCAGGGAAATAGAATGAGGGGAGCCTTGTTTGGAGACCAAATTGATAGCTATAAAGAAGCTTTGGTGTACAACGGTGTCTATGAAATTGCAAATGCTCCTATTAAACCCGTCAGTGAGCGGTAGAAGATGGACCCTGCAGAATTAGACTTCCAGATGTCCTTTGGACGGCAAACTATCGTGCAAGATGTAGCTGAGAATTCTGGACCGCCGGTGCCAGATTACAAGCGCATCTCCCAGCTGCCTAGGGCCTTTAACCAATCTGAAAAATATGGTGAGCACTCAGGCACACCATTTCCCGCGTTTGCACGCAGGAAAGGACTAGCACGTATAGAATGTGTTACAGATTACTAATAAAGTTTGCTTTTGTGTGTGTGTTTCTGCAGACGTTCTTGGAATTGTCCTGTACGTAGAGGAAACATCTAGGCAAATTGTCACCACACAACAGCGCGAATACTCTGTCCGCGAAATATTTGTGGCTGACCAGAGGTACACCTTCTGCCTAGAAAAAACAGTCCCTAGATTCTGTACAAGTAATACAATCTTTTTAATGTTTCCGCACACTCACACAGCACACACCAGCCTTTAACCATCTCGGCTTGGAATGACTTGGCGGAGAATGAATGTGCACAGCTTGATGGATGGCATGAAAAACTCAATATTGTCGGGTTCACGGCACTGAAAGTCACCGCACACAAAGGTGTGTCTAGCTTCTACATCTTCAGTTGCCCTGACTACAAATGCCTGTGTCAATCAATAACAAATTTACATTACCACCTGCAGGGTTTTCAATGTCGACAACCATGTCCACCACATTCATCGTGAATCCTGCAGGAGACATGGCAGACACATTGCGCACATGGTACGGTCTACCCTTCAGTCTTTAGGGAAGTGTCTGTTTTAATACAGTTTTCATGCACCCTGCAGGGCTGGCCTAAATCATAGCTCCCTTCTTAATGCACAATCACGCATTCTTAATGTCAAGTTCTCGGCTGGTGGACTACATGTCACAAACGTAGCAGCCATTCTAGCTAAAAAGGTGTGCCGCTCTTTAATAGTGTCAAACAGATCTCCCTGTCTCTACCTGCCTCTTTACCTTTAAGTTACCCCTGACTTTTACATAAACAATCTGCAGTTCCCTTCTTATTAGCCGCTTTAGCTTTTTGCCCAAATAGCTATCCTCCTAAACACTATTCTTGAACACTAGCAACTGTAACAAAACATACCTGTGTCTGATATCCAAAATTGGAAGGCAAAAGCCAGGCGCATTGGCCCCTCGTTTTTCGGCAAAAACAAACTGCACAGTAATATCGAGTCAAGCATTGCCTGTAGTGCATTTTTCAGGAAAAATTGTAGGTCCTATGCATTAAGTCAGCTTTGTTTCTAATAGGTGGAACCAAATTTGTTGCAGCGTCATGACACATTACCAGAGGAAAGGCATAGACTGAACATTGTGATTCCCGACCCCCAATTGGACAAACTCAATGCCTACCTTGGGTGCACTTCTTGCGGCAAAAAAACAGACACTCCAGCAGGCCAAAAATTTAATTGCGAATGGTGTTCGCAAAGAGGAGGTCTAAGCTGTCCAAGGTAAAGGGCACCATAGAAAATTAGAGACCCTCAGATAAAACTCTATAGACACATTAGATTTACCGCCTCAAACTAACACAGCACTTTCACAGGGTGACCTTTCAGTGCCAGGTGTCAGATGGCACAGCTATGTTGCCCCTAACTTTTTTCAACGCAGATGCCGAAACACTCTTCGCTATGCCAGCTCAAGACCTCTTTCGAATAAGGCACACTGTGAGCACCATTCTGTGACATTAGTCTTTCAATCATTTTTTCATGCCCCCTCATATTTACCACTGTGTCCTTATCATGAAAAAAAACCCTGTATGATTTTCAGTTTCCCTTACTTCATTCCCTCCGAATCTGTGATTATGCTTATTTGAAACTTCTGAAAGTGAAGTAGATATGTAACCCTTCTGAAACTGCACTACATGTTTTGCCCGTCTAGGATGACATCGACACGTTCCAAGTGCTTGGTGAAAGGCTAAAGACGCACCTGACGCTAATTGAAATTGGTCCAAACGGTCTTCTCTCCCAAAATGGAATCCTTCACTGGGTTCTTAAAAAGGTGGTTAGTGACAATGGCCAGGCTGCACCCTTGCCTCTGCCTTCACCAGACAACACTTCAAAACCTGCAATAACCGATTCGACCAATCAGCTCCCCGTTTCGACACCAACGGACACATCAATTGCCACATTATCAGTGCACAAGGACAATACTCTGCAGCAACCAGAAATGGCCCTACAGGATCAGGCACATACACCTGCCAGGAAAGCACACGATGATGGAAAGGGAGCTGCAGACCCAGAAATCAGCACACCTCCAAGGAAAAAACAGCTACTCCTGCAAACTGAAAACGTTCCCGCAACACCTGAGCAAACCACAAAGGCACCTACAGCCACTCATACTGCTCTGTTAATCCGTACTGTCAAGCAAGAGGCCGCTGCAGAAAACAGACGCATTGCTGCCGCCACAAAACAGTCGGTCGGAAAACAGGCTGACACTTGTGCACCTTCAAATTCCCAGTAACCCGCAGCCCGCAGTGCTGCCAGTGACGCTACCCATGGATTAGTTCTTTGCGGTAGCACGGATTACTTTACCTTTTGAACACCACTCATCCTGAGCAAAGGCCATTTTGACGGTCCACAGTTGGAAACCAAGGTAGACATATGCTAAGTACTTATGTTATGTTTTCGTATTGCTCAGTCTGTCTATGAATAAGGAAGCACGCAGTGCGACTTCCAGCTGGGTTAGGTTCAGTACCTTCTGTATTCTGCTTTTATCTGTAGAGCCCGCCTTTGCCCGTGTGATTAATATCTGCTGGTGTGCTGTATTTTGGAATCATCGTACTACGGATTTATTGTAAACTTGCTGTCGTTTGTGGTGCACCAAGTTGTTTGCTTGCCATGCATTTCTATGCTTTTTCCCTTTGCCAGGTCGTCTGTTTACACCAACCTTCAGCATACCCTGTGTCTCATACGCCTACGACAATTGCACTACAACATTCCACCACTTTTAAAACATATCGCTAATTTTCAAGGGTGCTAGAGTTTAATCAATTATATGAGTCATCTGATTCCTTGATATATGAGAGTTAACTCAGGATCTAAACTTCTCCTTTGGGGACCCTTATTGTCCTCAAAGTGAAAAGCAGACGGCTTTAATTATATTGCTCAGCTTTTCTTATCACTTCTATTCATCGTCTTAATCTTCAGAAATCTTAGAATTGTTCATTTCTTTTCCTGATGATTGAGCGTTTGTGTGTAGTTGTTGGTTGACTTGTTCATTTTTCGGTTGTGCGACGATGACTGAGCGTATATGCACAGTTGTGTTACTGTAGCTGACCTGCATTGTCGTTATCGTGTAGTTGATTAATTTGTTCATTTTTTTGACAAATTAGTTGTTCCGTTTATTGAACATGTTTCTGATGTTGTTTTCCTTTGACAATTGCAGGTACACTGTACACAAGCTGGGATCAAGGATGGTGTGACAGAATGAGGATCGGTGGTAGTCATTCCCATATTAGCGCACCCAATTTGTAAAAAGTCGTACACCATCATTAATAGTCGTAGTGGTGTGCGTCGTCTAAGGACCTAACCGTTTAGACAAACCCGATGACCACAATTGCCTTAAAAAATGGACAATGGCTTAAAACAAAACAGTTCGTACTCTATAACCTTTGTACTGTAACCCTGATAAGCATTCAATTTATTCGATTAGCATCGATCAATTTCAATACTTATTAGACCGCTCATCTTAGTTGCTTAGACACTCGGACACGGACACGTGTCAGACACGTATCGGAGTGTCGGACACGTAACTTCCCAGATTTTAAAAAACGTGGACACGGTCAACGGAGCGTCTTGACCATGAAAAATTGAACCTATATATTTTAAAATTTTAAAACTTCACAAAGAAGAGATGTTGTTTCTATGGCTAACACTTGCCCACTAAATATGCCAAAATAGGGTCATTTTTTTACCTCCCTCTCCTTAACTTGTTGGAGGTGTTGTGTCGTGTCCAAAACTGGTGTGTCGGACATGTGTCATGTGTCGTGTCTACCGCGTGCCGTGTCGGACACGGGACACGGCTGGAATCCGGCGTGTCTAAGTAACACAGTCGCTCATTCATTTTTCACATTTGTAGGATTATGGATACAGGTTTTATTGGGAAAAAAAATTAAAATGTTTATTTAGCCCTAATTATTGGAGTTAGAGTCCTAAATATTGTTCGAGTTCTCAAATTCTCTCAGATCCCTAATTATTGAAAATAGGGTTACAGCAATTGTTCAATTTCCCAAAATTGTTGATATATGTGGAGACAACTGAAGATAGAGAAAGGGGAATGGCTCACAAACAATAAAAAACACAAAATATTTACTAAAAGGGAAAGTAAAACATCTTAGTGAAGTTTCCCATAAAAACAATGTAAGAGACCTTGGTAAATGGGAGGGAGTACTTCCTACTGTATGCGCCACGTCTAATCAGCTGAGTTAAAGACATATCCTGCACTAATTCACCCACTTTCCTCGCCAAAATGACCTCCCACCTACCTTTCCTCCACCCTCCCAGAGAAACAGACCACCAATAAAGCCCCAGTAAAAAAAAAATATTGTGCTTCCCGAGACTTTTTGGGATGCATGTGTTCGACCTCATCAACAACAGTCACAGGGTAAGTCTTCTGCTCCTCAACGCCTCTCACTGTTATAGTTCACATCACTCACGACAGATCTGCACAAAAATGCTAAGTTTGCTCATTGTCGTTGCTTCATGTGCACTGTTTTTACATTCTCTTGTGTAGATTCATTGTACCTCTATCTTTCATGCTATTGGTCCTATTTTTCTAATTTCAGACAAGTTTGAACCGGTCTTGTGTCTTTGTCTGCTTCATTCAGTATTGATGGTTAGAGGAAATAAGATGGTTACACTGTTAGCTGGTGACCGCGTATCTATTCTACATTATGAATGTTGTACCGATCCATATACCAAGGAGTGCTTCTATAGCGACCTTGCAACCCAAAAAAGGGCGCTTGATTTCTTTTTTTTTGGTTGCCTGCCTTTAAGTTGTTGCGCCTTTGTGACGATACCATTATAATCATATGGGATGCAGCAGCAGCAGCAAATAATCCTGGCCTATACCATGAACACCAACATTTGCCTGAAACTGTGTAAAATGATACAGGATCCAGGCTGCAGTATGAGTGAGCTTTGGTGCAAAAGGTGGGCAGTAGACAACGAGGTCGCCGACAGGCGTGCCCAGTTACTGGAAAAACGGGATAGAAAGATGCGACGTTTACCGTTTATATTCAACCAACACCACAAAATTGTAGTGCACAACAGGGAGGGGGTGTCGGTAGAGAACGTCCTATGTAACGAAGATATCATGTGCAAGATCTTTGGGCTACTTACCTGCGCTGCCGACAAGTCAAACGTAGCTGTGGCATGCAAGGCGTGGGCAAGAATGTTTGCCCTAAATTTGAACGCACCAAAGTGGAATGCAGAATACAATAACCAACTCCGCACAGCACACGAGTACGGCCTAACAGTTGTGTATCGCGGTAACATCGTGATTTCAAAGAAATGCAAGTGCTATAGGGCTGTCAGTCCGATTGCCAAAGCAATGCTACACAAGAGACAGCATGCACTGAAACAAACCTCTCACCTAGAGGTCAGGAGGTGTCGTTCAGGCCAACTTTCTTGCAATGGCTTCAAAAAAATGGCGCCCGAAAGGCGTATATGGTCAAAGAGAATCGTACAAATGTTGATGTCCATGTCAAGCGACCAAGAAAAGGTGCGCTCTGATCGTCAGAAACGGTTGAATGGTCCTACACTTCCTGACCAGCTCTGAAATGCTCGTCCCTTCTTCTTTTAAGGCAGTTGCTTAAGGTTCCAGCTTACTTTGGCACCCTGTTGATGATAGACTATGTGGCCTTTAATTTGGTTATGGAGTCATGTACGCCGTACTTTTATAGTACCGACCAACACCAGAACCTCTGCCAGACCTCCGGTATTACTCAACAAATGTTAGAGCCATCCACTTATCACACTTGTTTTGATCACTCATTAATCAGGGCGGCAATTCTAGAGCACCTCCCGTTAACTGAAATGAGAAACCTGAAATGCACTACCATATCCAAAAAAAAATCCATACAGATGCCAGTTCGTTTGTTCTTCCAAACCCTAATATGGTGGACCTTTTCCTACATACATAGGCTGCGGACCTTAATTAGATAAATGAGTTACACCTCTAAACACATGCACACAGCCTCCCCACTGCTGGTTCAAGAGACCTGCAAACCGCTGGAAATCGTACTCAACATTTCAAGATCAGACACCGAAATTAATGGTGGAGCATCAGCAAGCAACACGTTCCACTTCATAGCAAACAAGTCTGGCCACACAAAACTCCAATTTATTAATATCACGAGAAAAAAAACAGGAGAAACACAAGTTCAAATTAGAAAGACGACAACCCTAGGCTGCCATGCTTTCATTTTGCAATAGACTTCAGTTCCAGAGCAACAGGTAGACACCAATATCACTGTACCAGAAGTACAAAAAAATATTACTTCCATTGCCTAATCCAAGAACGAGATCAGATGCACACACATAGTCATAGAACGCTGATCAAATACACACATATAATCAAATACATACACAAACGTAGTCACCCAAAAAAATTAGTGCACCCCAGCATGAGCCAATGATTTTCGGTTTTCCAACTTTACTACGTTTTCGGTAGTTCTAGAGACCACTTCGTTGTTCTCATGTCCGTTTTGGGGGATTCTCACACTGTTGAGTTACACGGCAAATCAGCCGGGCCGACGATTAATACAATAAATTGCGTCAACCGTCTAAGCCTTTGACACGCGTCCCCAACCCTGCCCTTGTTTGCCATTCAAGTATCCAACACAAAAAGTTAAACCCTACCCCTGTTCTAACCAAAGGAACACAATAGGCCACGCCTTTTAAGAAACCACAAAACAGACCCCAAGACACTGTGAATTGAACCAACAGCTACACTTCTACCGTAGATAAAAGCAAAAGACACAGGCAAACTTAATGTCTACTGCTTCCACCTATATCTACCTGCCACTCAAATCAAGTCGACTGAGTTTAGAACACATGCCGTGTTAATTCAGCTACACTCCTCACAGCTGCCGAACTGGCACTACACCACACAGCCCTTACCTTTCCTCCCCCTTCACTCAATATTATTCTGGCAGCAAACAACCAGTGCAAAAACGGGATCACTTCCCACAGACCTTATACTGCAACTGCTAAACCCCATCAACAGCAATTACAGGCGTATGTTCTCGGCTCTTCATCAACATTTAGTGCTACAGTTCATATATATGCATGATCTTTCAGTTATCTTGTGTAAAATCCTTCTGTTCTTTATAGCCTCTCATATTCCATTTTATGGAACAAGTTCTAGAGTCTGTTTCATGTTCTCTCAAACTGATAGAGTCTTCAATTATTTGTTGCGTATTGTTGCACTTCGGTCAAGGTTAGCTCTTGCTTTGTTTAGACTCAATCTTATCACCGCTGGCCGCTGCATCCTGTACAAAAGCGTTGCTGTCAATGCTATCGCCCTCACCAGGCTGGTCGTTCTGTACTGCTCTATGAATAGTAGCTTTACTATTTTCAGACACAACTAAACAATGTTTGTAAAGTGATATTTGATTGCCTCGATATGCAAGAGTATGCCAAGCTCCATCAGGTCATACAGTTTTCTGGACAACTAGGTGCCAAATAGATAGATAACATTGATAGGCTCAGATTAGCATGTCAGCAAAGATAGTGAAAAAGGTTCCGCACTTTTCTGACACTGAATACTGCAGGGGCAAGTGAATGAATACCAGTCATTCACCGTGGCATTATTTAACACTACTTCACAATGGATTACTAGATTCACATCTGAAAATATGCCTTCGCACCACCTGTGTTCTATTCTAATGCTTAGTATTGCAGGGGTGGAGGATCACATCTGCATCAAATCTACACAATACACATAGCAGGAGAATGGAAAGCGAGCATGACTTTGAAGGTTTTATATCTGAATATGCATACCCTGCACGGTGGATAGTAGATGATATGCCCTACCAAATTCGCAACACCCGTTCGGCGGCCCACTGCCACACGGTTGTGAAGGACGCAATAAGAGACCTAGGCTACCGGATTGTTACCTTGGAACCAGTCACCAGGCAGCCAGGGCTCGCCTTTAAGAAAGCTATGGTTTTAGAGTTTGAAGAAGGCATGGACAACTACTGGCCTGCACTTAGGCTTGCGAGCCAAGCTGATAAAGCGGGCTTTGGAAAAAACCGTGTTGCTGAGTGCACTGACGCATTTGCAGGCATTCGCTTTTGGGTTACAACGCGTGAAGACAGCGCATATCTGCCACGGGATACCCACTATCGCTTTATTCCAGATACGTTCAAGACAAATGCAGACGCAGAGGCAGCCACTAATTACGGAGAAGCCTTTGACAATGTAATGATTGAATTGCTTAACCTGTACCCTGAACTATATATGTGGGACGCTCAGGAATGACTTGTGTTCGGCGGCCTATAGACTTTGTTTCCCTTTCAAGATCTTTTATTCAGCCAGCAGACACAGCAACAGAGGCGGTGCTGGTCTCATGTACTAAGTACCTTTAAAAATAACAGTAGTAATTAGATTTCGACAATCGCCTGTCAACAGGCATAAGGGAACAAGATTTTCACTGTGAGTTGTCGTTAGACATGGCACGTTGTTAGCATATGTCGGCATGCCATGTTCTGACACCTTTGTACAGAACTGACTATTTTAAACCGATTCTACTCGGACCTACGCCTGTCCGGTTACCGCCAGTAACAGAACCAGCTCCAGCCCCACCAAAAAAAAAGAAGCACTCTTATCTTTGTACCCAGACGACCTACTGCGCACCGCTGATAACAGAATAACGCCTCTAAGAACCAACCACAGCCTTTACAGAAAATAACCCTATGTAAGGACGATGATAGTTCTGGTGGTGTAAATCGCATCCGAGATGCCCATAGGTTGCCCATAAGCAATACGTGGCTCAGGAAATGGTCAGGTGCACCATGCAAACTGGTTTCCTTCTCCGTGGGCAGCTTCCACTGCCATCAGCACTGCAGAAAAACAACCTGCTGGTATCATGCCCCTCATCATGTCAAATGCATAGTTGGTCGTCTCAACATATTTGAGGTCTATGGAACGCCACGTGCGCTTCACACTGTATTGTGACAACTCCGACTATAAACTACCGCACGATGCTTGAAGAGCGCTCAAAAGCGTACTCAGCATATCAAATTTACACACCAAAACAGTTGACGCAACATCAAGAAGGTGCATGCTCCGCCTAATAGGAAACAAGTCTGCCAAATATAACTACACATTCACAAAAAGGCAAAAAAATAGAAGACGAAAAAAACACGCAATAAAATCAGAATTACAGCACTCTAAAAAAACAATAGTTCAATTTGGCAACTGCCTTGAGTTCCACTACAGCACTTAGATACTTATATCACCGTAACAGAAATCCATAAGCCTAAAACTTCTATTTCATAATCCAACATTGGAATAGATTACACAGACATAATCATAGAGCGAAAATACATAAGTTGACATAATTAGTCAGAACCGTCACACTCATTCCATATCCACTGGTCAGCTTCGTAATCAGAACGATCTGGCGGCACCTCGTGATCACGTAGCTGGTCTAGCTCTTCGTCCATAGTTACTTCATTGTATACATGATAATAATGAACAGAATCACGTGCAGTGAAGACTCGTCCCGCTCCGGATAGTAGATCAAGCAAGGTTTGATAGTTTATAACACCAAACAATCGCCTGACCATTTCTGTAACTTCGGACCTTAATTTGCGCCGTTCTTCGGCTTTTGCACTCGCTGCATCTGAAAACACATAGACAAACAGCTAAACAACACTTCCCATGTTCGATGTTTTACTATGCTCCCTAAAAGTATAACGCAATTTAATACCAGCAGCACATATTACCTGATGTCGCGTTAGTCAAAATAGGCGGGCTCAACACAGCATCTGCATTCCCAGAAATGATGGAGCTCAGCATCGTCAGCGGAGGTTCACAGTATACCATATTCATGTACACGGCTTCAGGCATAACGATGTTCAAACGTTCAACAAATCGAGGAGCATGATCTCTTATCATGTCAATTTCCCGCTGATACTCTCGAA
Organism: Agrostemma githago; assembly: GCA_958450325.1. Lineage (NCBI taxonomy): Eukaryota > Viridiplantae > Streptophyta > Magnoliopsida > Caryophyllales > Caryophyllaceae > Agrostemma > Agrostemma githago. The sequence continues at coordinate 69,075,205 of OY288247.1, read as the reverse complement.
CTTGGTCATCCCATACCGTCATTTCCTCCAAACTCTTTCGCGATGCAGTACAATCACCCCAAGAGAAAACAAACTAATTTCCCTGTTATTAGCAATAAACTATTCAGAGAGGTGGGGAGTTGCTATGTCTCATATAAATGAACCCTTTTATATATGATTGCGATAGTCTGAGAGGTAGGGCCAAATATTATTCGTTTTTCAAAATTAAAATCCCAACACTAAATTCAGATTCGGTCACTCACCATACAAAGCCACATATGCAAACAATTCAGACGGTATAATAGATCTATTACTGCCTCCGTCCCACAATGATTGACCAGCTATTATTTAGATGCGGAAATTAAATTACTAAATGGATACATCATACACCCAACAACCCACTATAATTTACCCATGTACTCCCTCCATCCCACTATGATGTTCCCACTTTTATTACGATGTGAAAAATATAATAATCAAGTGGGAACATCTCTTTAGAATGGAAAGAGTACTATTTAAATCTCTCACATTTTAACAAAAATGGGTTTCCAAAATCTTTATTGGTTTAGACAAACTTACTGCGCACATATAACTATCCACTTATATACGTCAAATCAATTATGTAATCAGAAGCTCCAAATTGAAGATCCATGCATTTTAAAAACTCTAGATTGAGAAAACACTGATCAGTGGAAATCTTAAATTCAAGAACCCTAATACTCCTCACTTATATATCAAACAGATTCAGTCACATTTGTGCAAGAGCATGTCGGATCAGCCAGATTAACAAATGTCCTAACTTGAAAACCCCCAAAAAATTAGAACCCCTAAATCATCAAATGTCCTAAATCGAGAAGCCCTATTACTCCTCACTCAAATTAATTGATGAAATAAAGTAGCATGCCTCACTGGGTCACTGTGCCACATTCACGAGATGGCTCTTTGGAAATCATGATAATGAAGTGTGGTCATTTCCCAGATAGTACCTTCACCCTCATGCCAGGTCTGCATGCATAGTCTTTTCAGTGGCATGCATTGTCACTTTCCCAGATGTTGACCAGTCAATGGCACAGGTTGTGAACCACCACTACAAGTAGACTAAGATGCGCGTATCTGCAACTCCACAGGCGTACAAAAACCAACCCAAATTTACGGGAAGCTAGATTTAGTTCCTTAGACCATCCACATTGAATGAAATTTTAGAAGATGAAATGGTTGATGTTGATGGAAGGATGAAATAAAAGATGAAAATGGTGGTGTAATGGTTGAAATTGATGAAGATGAAGATGAATTTTTGAAATATACTCACTCCTATAATCCTGCTCTTCGTTCATAGTTACCCCATTTTCCACGATAAATTGAGAGAATAGTAAAAATGTCGAAATTCCAAAGGATACGAGGGAATAATTATTCACAGTAGCATAATTACTTCAAACGGAAAGGCAGTAAGCAGAGGTCGCACACTTTTCGTACACAAATTAATCAAATTCAGCCGTTTTACTCGGGGGGAACAATTTCTCCTTCCTTCTCCATTCTACACACCTCACGAAATTACCAAATCCTCCAAACAATTTAAGATCTTTTAATCACAGATTTAGCGATTAATCACTCTCAAAACTCAGTTATCTAACAAAATAATGGAAAAAACTGATTTCGATTGGCAGAATTTAAGAAACAACAAAATTTCTTATCAAAATCTAGAATACAAACCACATTTACCGACTCCTGCACACAACTATGATCTCTTGATAACAGATTAAGCAATTAATTACTCTAAAAAAAACACAAACGTCATGAAATTTTGGGGGAAACTATTTGAATTAGCACATTTGGCCATAAACATTTTTTTTTCTAGAAACCTAAGCTACGATTAATCACTTTCAGAGCTCGATAATTATACAAAATTATGGAAAACTAATTTGGATCAGCAGATGTTAAGAAGAAAAAACAAAAAATCTTCACAAAATCTACGGTACAGGCCACGATTACCGACTCCTGCACACAACTTATGATCTCTTGATAACAGATTAAGCCATTAATTACTCTCAAAAAACACAATCATCATACCATTTTGGGGAATTTAATTCGAATTACCAGATTATAGCACAAAACAACAACGTTTTTTCCATTGCACTGTTCCTAACGCAAAAAACTGTTCATAAAAAGTTACTGTGAACACCAAACTCCACTGCCCAGAAATTTCACTAACGGAATCGCACCGGTGGATAATTATTAAAAAAAATGAAGATAAACAAACCCAAATTACAATGAACAAGTGCAAAATGAAGAGAAAACCATCACAAATTACAATGATTTAGCTCAAAATTAAGACACGCAATACCAAATTACATCAGATGCAAAACCCTAAATTACAATGAACAACTCAATTCAAATTTTGACAGGAAACCTGATCAGCATCCTGCAAAACATGGGTGATCAATCCACCGTCAATAGCGCCAGTAACAGCCACATTATTTTTTTGAGTGAATTTGACAAGCAAATTTGACTCGAAAGCATATAAATCTCGTGACAAGTAGGAGTCTTGCCTCACCAAGGAATTGCCTGCTTCGCCTGGAATTAATTTCGTCTACATATTGTTAAATTCTTTTATTAATAGAGTTGAGGATTAACGACTTATGTGACTTGGGATGATCAACAAAGTATTAATAAGTTTAGTGATCTTAATAATTGATTTCAGGAGCTTGAAGATAAGACTGAATTCACCAAGGTTTGATTTAATTCACATTTTTTTTACTTGGTATGCAACTTTAAATACTTCAATCACAGTATCAAATTTCAGCTTAACTTTCACCCTGATCTCGGAATTCACTTCTTCCTGGATTATTGGATATAATAGGTTAACGCGAATCGCCATTTGAACACAAACATTGACACCGCCTCCAGCCTATTCTAATACTTACTGTTGCCGTGGCAGAGGAGCGCATCTGCGACACATCAGAACAATGCACATAGCAAAGACGAGATACACCATGAACTTGCAGATTATACAGATACCGCGTTCAATACATTACGATATTTCCGCTCCATTATACACATGTATATAATTGCAACTTGGTCTACGAGATCGGACTACACATACAACTCGGACTTATTTCACTTACCATCCTGTCTCTACAACTCGGAAGTAGACCGTGTTGGAATATTTAAGACGCAAACATATACTTCGAGTGCCGATTTTTGTTACTAATTCGTCAAGACCGAGACAAACCGACCAGCAAACAATAAAAGCGCACATTGAGAGATAGATGGAAACATAAAAACATGCAAGATTAGTTAACATCCATTACATCATACAAACCAGCCATCCATCACACTAATTGCTGTTCGCAGATAACTTAGTAGATAACTTAGTACATACAGACTGAGTACGTTAGCATTGTCGACATTCATTACACCCACAGGGTGTTACTGCTGATTACATGAAAAAAATTGAACGCAAACAAGGGCAAACAGCCCACCTACAATCTACCATTCTAGCACAACTTATTTTCACAGCCGACCAAATTGCCACGGAGAAACCACCAGGAAAAAGTTGTAAATCAAGCCACTAAGGAGTGAACAGAACGAAATACTTACATAGAGTCCGATTATAGGGTACCAAACGCCGTTAATAACCGCATACCTTACAGTCCACAACAGAATCAGCTGTTAGTCCCCACCCTCACCCTATAGAACCTTGGGTACTTGCTGGCCAGCATTGCCATTAGAAGAGCGTACGTCGACTTTGTATCATCATCAGCGTCAGCGTATCCATTAACCTGGTCCTCAATAGACACCGTGCAGTAAGATGTCGTCCTCCTCAGGTAGTCTTTATCATCCTCAGTGGCAACCCAGGCATGTGGACCAGCTGTTGAGTCAAGCTCGCTCTCATAATTCACCTTCCCTTTTCCGGCCCTCTCAAATGCTCTCTGCAGCTTAAACGCACTCCTGAAATGACGATGATCATGCTCAAACTCAAGAACTATGGACCTCATAAAATTGCCAGTATGACCATTATATATTGGCCGGAAATTTCTTATCATGTACCAAAGACTTCTCAGGTCATCTCTTATGCAAGCAAAACTCCTTCTAGTTACATTGTTACCTGAGGTATCATAAGGGAGGTTGTGCATAATTACCATAGGAGGGTAGGAATATTGGTTGGACATATTAGTGTACTAATTAATTAAGTTTTTCAATGTATTTTGGTGGTGTGTTAAACAAAGGTTAAAGTCTATTTATACAGGGTGAAATCATAGCATGCAATTGACAAGTAGTTAGTGCTTCGACAGTTGTGAGTATCTGCATATTCAAACAGTAAAAAGGTACTAGATTTGGGAAATCTTTGAACAATCAAGAATTCCTCGACCATGATCTAAGCATATTTGTATTCACATCTATGGTGATATGATAGCTGCTGCAAGCAGACCAGCACATCACTACAGCGATATTAGAGATTGGATGTCCAAAAAATTACCTATTGAAGACGCGATCCATTCCACATGCTCCTCTGTTCATCTCCATCACTGTAGCAACAATTAGACAACTCAACTCTGCATTCGAATCTCTGGGGCAATTCGAATAGGGGAGGGGAATAATCTGTCGTCAGTTATGCGTAGGGAATCAGTGGTGGATTGCTTTTTTTATATTGATTTTGATTTCGAGGACATGAATATCTGGGGTGCATTTTGTTTAGGGAAGGAGAACTCAGGTATGAAGGGGTAGGGGAAATTTACATGTTTACTCATATCCCATTTCCCATACACAAATCCAGTTTAACGAAAACCGTAATTATATTATGTACTTCAACAAAATGTACAACCCATTCTCGATAAGTAAAGCAGACAACACGTCACGTTTTTTTTAGGAATTTGACAATTGCTTTAACCTGTTACTATACTTTATTCTAGATTTAGGCACCTATCCGTATCTAACCTTACGGTTCATGTTTAGTTACTGTTCCTACGCCGTCTCACAATACGAACCACTTTCAAATCATGCTCGTCTTAACAACCCCGTGATTTATCATAGGTTATATACTAATTTAATTAAATATTCAGGGAACAGGTTTAGGGTAATAGTTGTGTGGAGTGGGAATAGTGATGATTATAGGAGGCGATGCACAAATCCACAGCCCACAACAACGAATGCGGCACATGATTACTCACACGAATTTCGGTCCCGCTTCAACACACATTTACATTTTCAGTTTCATTGACCCTACTTGCTCCTCAATACTCAGCTCATCCAAAAAAAAAATTACAAATAATAAATATTGCTTCTTAAAAAAAACAGCTTTTTTATAAAAAAATATACCTTTCAATTTACAAGTTTAAAAAAAAAATTAGAAATGTTTGTTTGAAGAAACTTGTAAACTAATTCATTATTCATATCATATATTTCACAATATTTTAGTATCTGAATTAGTCATATAGTTGTTTGTTTTTGATTAGTTTGCTATGCACTATGTATATCTTGTTCATTCGTTGCGTACGAATGTTTGTCAATTCAGGGGTATTAGCCTTAATGTCAACAATCTTTGCCCCATCGCCTTCACCTCACTTTTTTACTTTCTTCCCTTTATTTCTCTTTTGTTTCCTTTTTTTCCTTTTCGAACTCAAGTAGTAGACTCGATAAAACCGACCTCATCATATAACCTAGATTAAACTTCCGGATTTGGCACGTAATCCAATTTGACTTGAACGGAATGTTTATTACCACGTACAAACAAAAATCCATTAAAAACTGATAACAATTGACTCAATTAATGACAGAACTCGAAATGTCAGGAATAAAATCGCCCCTGCATAAGGGAGACATTAATAATAGCTTGCAAATCCACATCAGTACTGCATCACGTGCAGTAAGGCCCAGCGTTCCTGCTTAAAACCACCACTCTTTAAATAAAGTTGGTCATAAACAGCCAAGAATTCATTTTAGTTTTTTCCAATTAGTAACAGCTTTAATTTCTTGCTTGATGATCGATTGTCCTAATTCTTCGATTTCAAAATGTTAGCAGTTCATACCTTTTAGACAGTGGTATCCATCTATTACTCGGCAATACTCTAAATCAAATAACAATACGTCGTTTGCCATTATCGGTATTATTAAAGACAAACTTACTTCATCCATATGTCCACCCATTTATATTCATCAGATAAAAGCCGCATCAATGGTACATAACAGTTTATAGTACTCCCTCCATTCAACTCCACTCTTCACATTTCTTTTTTTGACGCTACTTACACTTGAAAGGAATTTTCGATATTCTCGACAATCTATAAGTGAAAATATAGTCAGGTGAAATTTGGTTTTCTTTTTCTTTATGACTACATTATGAACATCAAATTTAAATAATTCTTGCTAACGTAAAATGAAAAAAAATCGTTAATGTAAAACGCGTATCGCCAAATGTGCCAAGATGAATAGTGACAAGTAGAATTTAATGAAAGAAGTATTAATTAGACTATTAATGATATTAAAACAAAACGCCTCGGCTTCTTACGAACGTTGCATTTATTACCAACAGTTCGCCCCTTTCTCCCCTTTAACTCCTCTTTCCCCTTCATCAGTTTCAGTCCACAGATTCTTGGCCCTCCGAAATTCAAGATCAAAGACAATTGTCTCGTGTTCTCATATCTCCATCAATCCCACATCTCCAGATCTCAGGTATCATTCTCATTCTCTAACCACCTCAATTAATCACTAATAATCAAAGATTATATACCTAATTCTGTAATTTGTAACTTGCATTCTTAGTTCTAAATCGATTTAGTTATTTTGTGGTGCCAAATTGATCTGGGAATGGATTTCGTTTACCTTGATTTCGAATTGATTCGGGAATGGATTTCCGTTAAATTGGGTAGCAGCTGTAAATTTATTTAGTTTTAAATGTTCGTCTCACTTCTCATTTAAAGAAATACATGTAAAGTTTAGATGTATAAGATTTAATCTGCGCCCCAATATTAGTCCCTCATTTTCTTCTACAAAAAACACTTAGAAAAGCTCCAAGGTGATCCCTTTTTCCGTGTTAATTTCAGGTTTGATTTCATTTGCAGAACGTCGATCGAATTACTTTAGGTAATCTGTCGGAGATTTGCGTCTTTTGTGTTTGCCTAATTTTTTTTGTGGTTTTGTGATACTTTGTTTTCGTCTGGGTGCTGATGATTTGTCTTTTTTTTGGGTAATGTGTACTCTTTGTGTTCACCTGGGTGTTGCCGATTTGTGCTATTCTTGGTTTGAGTGATGCTTTATTCTAATGTTCAGTGTTGTCGATCGCAGTGATGGGGTTTAGTTGATCTTGGTATCGAGGGTCTTGCCTTTGATCATCTTTGTTCCTACTTCGCGTCTCGGTATATAGTGTTCTTGATTTTCTTAGGGTTACCAGGTGTGTGTTGTAACTTATGTAAGCCACTCTCAGCGTTGCCCTGTTCTGGAGGTCGGCACACCTTAGCATTATCAGGTAATTAGGTAAATATGTTGGGTTTAGCAATAGGGGTTGGGCTTTTTACCTTAATTTCACTTCTTTGGTTGAGGTGTTGAGCATTATCGTTTCAAAACCAAAGAGCGAAGCACATATCCCTCGGTCTAGGGGACATTTCTTTTAACATCTACCCTGAGTTTAAGTACTCATGGTAATATTGATGATCTGCCTTGTGGCATCAATATTGTTTTATAATGTTGTTGAAACATCACAGCTAAGTCCTAGAAAATTTGCAATTAGTGTGGCCAAAATTAATGGTCAAGATATTTTGTTGGTTTTACTTTGATTGTTCTTTTCCATTTATTATGTTATTTTTTCGAGGATGTTAGGGTTCTCAGATGATCATGCGTCAACTATTTTGGATTTCGGATATTGATTCGTTCGTGGCCTGAATTTGAGTGCTTCAGCTCTGATTTGTGCTGAATTATGATTTATGCCATGAATTTCAGTATTTGACCTTTAATCTCTGTCAAGTTGACGAATGCTTGTCTAATTAGGAGCAACTTAAATTGCTATGAATGTCTCCTTGAATGGGTGAGCCCTTGTGTACCGCATTCTTGTTCAGCCCTACGTGAATTCTTGCTTATCCCACGCATCCCTAACTTGCTTAACTGATATACGAGTCATTACAACTAATCAACAGCAAATTCATATATGAACCCTACGGATTTCCGTAATGATTGCCGCAAGCAGGTTAACCTGCACTAGAAATGGAAATGCCATTCTACTAATATGCAAAGATACAATTGTTGCGATAGGCTTATTTGCATTTACTGTGGTCGTTGTCGCATATTTTTCCAGGTACCGTAGCATGGTTAAATACATATGCAGTGGCTGGGTATTCAACAATGAAGCAGCCGACAGACACGCAGCTAAATCAGAGTCGATAACACAGAAGAGACAAAAGCTAGCTTTTATATACAATCACCTCCACGAAGTTAAGACAACCGCTACACGAATGACAGCCACCGAGGAAGTATTGTGCAGTGCAGAACTTATGGACCAGATCTTCAACAAATTGCAGAATCACACCGACAAGGCTAATGCTGCCGTTGTTTGCAAAAGGTGGGTGCAGCTATTTCTAATTCAGCCAGATGCACCACGACTTGATGTAGACTACAACAGAAGCTTGTGGACGGAGAATCGTAATGGTTTAGCGACACTTTACAGAGGTACCATAGCAGTTTCACAAAGGTGTCGCTGCTGTGAGACAACCAATGTATATGCTAGGACAATACTCCATGGTTTACAATCAGCGTCAATGCACAGGCCATTCAGACTACGCGGAGAGAATGTGAGGAACGCATTTTCCGCCGCCACCCGCACAATGATTACAATGATTTTGGTGGAGCGTATGCTATTGGATTAATGCTGCGTAGCCGGACCGATGTCATTCATATTGACTAATGATTTCAACTCCAGAACAGAATGTATGGCATAATACCACAGCTATGCCGCTTTTGTAAACCGGAATGCCACAACTGCTGAATTATGTTAGGACTCCGTATTCGCAAAAAACTGTGCTAAGATTACTGTAGTGAGGTCTAATAACACCTTTGTTACCTACCTGTCTTGATTGTTGTACAGAGACAGTGCATTTTGCTGCTCTTACGTATGTTCGAATGGCCTTAACGAGGATGTAACCTACGGATTTTGTTTGTGGATACACCACGCAGCTCTAAATTTATCCTTGTTTATAGTGCAATGACTATCTGCTGTCCCTACATTTCTATGCTACTTAACTTGTACATTCGATCGTCCTTAACGAGTTGGACTCACACCAACTCCCTTGCTAATTCCGGTGACTCCTACGCACACTGTGGCTGAAATCAGCCTTTAACAAAGGGCTCATACTACGGTATTACAATCAGTGAACCATATCTGACTTGCGAGATCACATACAATACATATACCAGATTGTGGATCCAACTGCTCCCACAATAATTCAGCCAAGGACCACACATTCCGCCAACAATTCTGTGTACCCAAGCCAAACAACAACCACCATCAAATCTAAGAAACGATTCGTGCCTAACCATACGCGCGCATCGCGCGCGGTTTTCAACTAGTTAAATTAAGAAGTTACTTTTCGAAAAACAACTTTAGGTAATTGGTCATGTTTTTGTAAAAATAGTTTCTTGTAAATTTGGTATGTTTGGCCTTACTACTTTTATTCATTTTGCGTGTTAATAAGTTAATAACTACGGTCATAAGTAACTAAGGGGGCGTTTGGTTCGTAAACGGGTATGAGTTTGGAATTAGGAATCAAACCAGGGTGGTATCGGTTTGGAACTTGATTTCTGATACTTGTTGTTTGATTCATTTTTTAGATGATTGGGAATCAAATTCGAAAATATAATTTTGTAAAATGATAATTTAATAATCTTGTTTTAATATATAAAAATTTATACTATAACATTATTAACTATATAAAATCAAAAAAATTATCTTGAAAGAAAAGTTCTTCGTAAAATAAATTTCATCAAAATTCGTTGTCGACGAGTTTAAAAATCCTGAGTTACATTAATAAAATTTTAAGATATATATTTTTTAAAATATTTTAAATTAATATTTTCCATAAAATATTTTTGTCATAAGATTTCAACAACAAAAAATCTAATTTTTTCGAAAAATCAAACAAACTTGATTCTAAGGGTATGAAACTCATAGTCAACCCTACTCTTTGGTATGAGTTTAGTTTATTCTAAATTCATACCTCATGGGCTCATACATATATTAAATGAACCAAACGACCCATAAAATCTCTTGTAAAAAAAAACTAAAATACATGTGGCATAACTAACAACTTACAAACTACTACGTAGTAATAAAAAACGCATTTATATAAGTTAAAATTTTACACTTCCTTGTCAAATTTAGATTTTACTAACAAATACTCCCCTTGTTCCATTCAATTGTCTACATTTGATTAAAATAACTAGTCGTCATGTCCGTGCACCGCACGAGACTACACAATTTTTGTTTTGATTTCATGTACTTGTAATTGTATCTCCTTCCACAGGCTGTTGTAAATCGTGAATAGGGCACAGTTTAGGAAGATTGAACGATCCAAGCTACTGAAATACATATGGCGTGTATGGGTAAAGAATGACAAAGTTTAAAAAGGTGCACTTAAAGTGGGAAACATACATCAAATAATGCGCATAATAAATAATACGAGTAAGTCTTTTCTCTAAACTTTTATTGTAGTGCGTAATCTTCTTGAATTATGGTTTCGTTCTTCCTTTGTTTTTCTGTCGTGGCTTTATTTGGGATTTTCAAATCTTTGCCCCTTTTTTCCATTGTTTCTTTTGTTACGACTGCTTTTCTCACCACCACTTCAGATCCATAACGCATTTTGGGTGTGTTAATTTTGTGCTTAAAATATAAGCAATAGATTTCTTGTAGTTGATGTACGTAATAATAGTTCATCACTTACCCCTTGTCTACCTTTGTAACACCCCGTTATTTTCCGAGTCAATTATATAGTTTGACTTTTCTACTTTTATTTAAATCGGGTTTTTAAATTGGAAAAAAATATATATGTATGTCGTTATAAATATTAAAGTATTTTGGGTCGTCTCATAATAAATCGGGTTTTGATTTCTTAAAGTGGAAGTTTACTTTATAAAACGACTTTGTATTGGATTTGATTTTGAGTCAAACACAATAAGGAAAAAAAAACTCAAAGTATATATATATATATAAACACCCCGTACACCTCCTACTCATTCATTCATACTACTCCCAATCCTGTCTTCTGCCGCACACCTCTCCTACGCCCTTTCCTTCTGATTTCGTTTTCAACCAATCGATCGTCGTCGGAAAATCGAACACGTTTTTACTTTTATCTAAATTGTAAGTCTTTTAACTTATTTCTTCTATTTCTTTTCATAATTAGGGTATCAATTATATAGTACTCCGTATGTCTTAATATCTTAATCGTCGATTCTTGTTCTTTTGTTAAAAATCGTAGTCTCCATATTTTATTACCGATACTGTAAAGATGTTGCGTCTATCCTAATTGAATTGAAGTTTGGGTCAATTTTAAGGATAGTGATGGAGGGATGATAAGTATGTATGGTTTTAGGGAGTATGGTTGGTTGGTTAATGGGTCACAGATTAGGCGATGTTTCGGGTCAGATTGATGACCTTGAAGTGCAAGGATGGGTTTTGCGTCATGAGAACACGAGGAATTGGGATGGTAGTGTAAGTAGCTGTAAGTTAATAATTTGAATGATGATGCAGTGATGATGTAGGATTGTAATAAAATTTATATTTGCCGTGGGTTGTGATTTCTTTAGCAAGACATTGATGGTACATGGATTATCAGACATATTTATGGGAGTAATGAATTTGGAATTTACTTATCGTTCTTTGACATAATCGAGTGGGTGATGAATAGTTGTATCTCTTGAGCGTTTCCGATAGCAAAAATATATATACGAATACTAGGTAGGTTAGACCGTTGTTATATTAACTGGAATATTGAATCAATTTATACTATTGTAGCTTGTGAGTTCGAGGAGAAAGAATTTTTGGATTAATATTAGCTTGGATTGACCGTCTCGAGAGGTAAGGACGTTTTGACCTTTTCACCTTTAAGTAAAGAGCATGTTCGGTTTAAATTATATTTTTGAAACGGTTTTATAATTATTTTGTCAACGATGAATTTTTATGATACTTTTGTAATATTTTGGATATTGGAACTTTGTGACAAGTCATATATTAGAATTATTTTGGTACAATTTTGGTGGTTATAACAGACTCTGGGAGCTCTGTTGGTCTATGAGGTTAAGGTGCGTCCGAGACGTCCCTGGGATTTCGTCCCGAAACTGAACTCCTAGCCCGAGTTGTGTTAAGTGGGGTTTTCCGGTCCCCACTTGCTAGGTAGTTAGACTTCTTCCTTTGGCAGCGGCCTCATCCTACTGACTGCCCAAATGTGAGTAGTGCGCACTATAGTAAGTCTAGCTAAGCATAGGTGGTACCTCTAGATCGTGCAAAAGGGTAGGACCTTGGCACACATGTGGTGACAATATATTTTGGTTGATTTTGGTTTTGACTACCGTTTTACAGTACTTTTGGTTTGGTATTGAGACAATAATATTTAACTCTGATTTCAGTTTACTACAAATTATAATTATTGTTTTACGTTTTCAATATAATATATTTTACTCAGCTTTGCTGACGTTCTTTTTGTTTTGGGTCGTTCCCCCGCTGGAACCTGTACCTATTTGTGTTTTGGGTACAGTTGATAGGTACAATTAATATGCTGCATGGGTGCATTTGGTTCGGGATGCTGAGTGAGGAAGGATTTTATTATTTAACGTTTACCTCCAAACTATTTATATTTATGTTGAATTTTGGGTTGAAGTTGTTTTAAACCGTTTTGAATTTTGTGGGACTTAAGTCTTTCGCTGCAACGTTTTCATTTAATTATTTATCGGATTCACATTTCTTTTAATTCATATAATATTCTTTTGCCTTGCATTTGGCCTTGTGAGCTAAATGCGGAGTAACGGCTTTAAATTTTCCTATTTTATTCTTCTATTTTGGTCGCGAAAATTTAGGGCTGTTACAACCTTTCTCTTCTCATTTTTAACTGGGGTGTTCACCGCAGGCTCTAATTCTGTGGGGTGTTTTTCTAAGTTGTCTTCTTTTGGTTGCTCTTGTTAAAACATTATCCTCGTTAGTATACATGACATATTTGATAAATAGAATTTGTTGTTGTTGGGTCAGAATTTTTGTTGTTACCTTTGGATTTTCGTCCTTCTTTTCCACTATGGTTGGAGTTGGAGGGTCCTTTGACTTGTTAATACCTTTTAGCACTTTAGTTCCCGTTCGACATTGTATTTGGTAATCCTAATTTTAACTTTCATGGTGTATTCTCCCCGACACATTGTTGGAGTATGTTAAACATTTTCTCCTTTCCTCCGTCCTGGTTTTTTCCTCTTGTTAGGACAATACGTTAAATATTTGTTCGTGTAGTTGGTTTGGTATTTTTTGCATACCTTTTCATATGGAGTTAGTAATGCTTCGATTGGTCTGCCGATGATCTTCTCAGCTTCCCTCCTATAGACCACCAAAGTTCTGTAAGCTGTTTCGTTTGCTATTGTAGTGATTAATCTGTACATGTGTTGTGGGTATTAACATATTTTTGGGTTTTTTACCTTTATTTGGGGCAGGGTATTGATTCGTTACATTGACGACACTTTCCATCCTCATCGATTCCAGCTGGGCATGACGTGCAAGTTTGATATCGCCAGTCAACATTTGTTCTTACTTCTGTTATTGTTCTGTGGCATCTGAATATATCGTTCTGTTCCAATAGTTTCATTTAATCGACGACATTTCTAGTACCTCATATCAATAAGCATGCGATGTAGGTCGACGTTACCTGATCTGTGACATCTATTTGTAGAAGCTCTGCAAGTGTTGAAGTGAGCATTTCTTCTGCCATGTCAGCATCGAGGATCCTTATTTGGACGGGTTCTTGGTCCCTGTAGGTTGGAATGGCACCGCAAATAATAATATGTGGTTACTCTAGTATGCGTAAGATCGACTACATGTTCAGTGTCCAGGATTTTTATTATGGTTTGGTCAAATGCTTACCTTTGCAGTAACATTTTAGTCTCCGGCAAGTCCAAGTGGAGAAAAACCTTGGTCCCGTATGTGGACTGTAGTTGGTGATCTCATGTATCGGTGTTATAATCCTTGTTAATAAGTATGACATGTACTTTATCAGTATACTAATGAAGTTTATTACCATCATAATTTATGACTCTTGTAGACGTGAGGACTACGACCATGTCATGTCCATTTTTTTTGCCAATTTTTTCAGTAATGAAGTCTAATGCATCGCCCCACAAAGTTAGATTGATTATTTTTTGCCTGTATGTAGTCATTATATTGTAGTAAGATAATTATTTTATATGTAACTATATGTGTTTTGAAGATGCTCAGGTTACTATTTATCTTCTATATACTTGTATGTCTTAAATGCGTTTGACCATTTTTTGTTACACTTCTCTCTTCTCCTCGATTGTAGTTAGCAAGCCCACAACTTCTGCACAATGTGGTTGAAAATAATCAATAGGCAAATAGAATGTTAAAAATAATATAATTGTTGCATTTGATAGTGCATTTGTCGGTGTGCTTTACATCAAATACTGTCTCTCATCCAATCCATGCTTAACATTAGATTTGGGTAACTTTTAAGAAAATGGGTAAAAACTAAGGGTAACATTAGATTAGAGCAATGATATGTGGATTGTATTGTAAAGTCATTTGCCATAAAAAGAATGTAAAGCTTGAATTGGATGGTCTCCATTTATAGTAAATGTAAAGCTTGGATTGAATGGGAGGAAGTAATCATTTTTGTTGTTACGTTCCTTCAATTTGTCGAGTGGGTGGAATTCGAATTTGTGAAGTGGAATATTCTGAGTTTGGTTCTTATATATCCTTCTGTATTGATGTAAATGGGGTGCACTTGATGATGTTTGGATTTCCTTTGACTGACATGTACGATCTATTGTTTTGTGCGACCTCAAAGTGCTGGAGGCTGTAAATTTTTCCCTTGTGTAGTACTCCTTTATATGAGGTCACCCACCGCTTTGGTATTGTTGCATGTATATGATTTCCCTGGCCAGAATCACATAAATACACATCTTAATCTTAATCATTGTCTTCATTTGATTCGACCACATCCAATTTATGCTATGACAATCTTAGATGCTTATGTACTTTATTACTCCCTCCGGTCATAATTAATTGCCCCATACAATATTGCACAAAAAATAAGGAAGTATTATATTTATTGTGTAATTAAATATAATTTAATGGATGTCTCTACATTTTCTCCAATAAAATCATGACACATGGCTTAATTAGACGTGAGCATTAGGTAGATAAAGGATGATGAATGGTTTGTTTGATGTTTAATATAATATATAGATTTTCACAATGAATATAAAAGGTCAACAATTGAATGGAAGGAGAGTAGATAGAAAGTAAATGCTTCTAATGCTTGTTTATTTCTTATTCATAAGAGATCTAGCGATAGAATTACGAACATAAACCATGTTTAATTTTGATTCAACGCACCCTCATCATTTGATCTCATCTCCGTCATCTACATTAGGCATATCATATAGCTTGGGTATGCGTCACACTTGTCAAAGTCTTTGTCTTTAAACGCATTTTTCTAAATAGTTGTGCAAAGCCATAGTAAGGTCATGTTCTTTTCGGTTGAAACAACGTTGAGCTGAACTGATCTGATAGAAATTGAGCTGATCTGATAGAAATTGAGCTGATCTGATAGAAACTGAACTGGTCTGATAAGAGCTGAACTGATCGAAGCTGAAACTAATACCTAAGGAGTACTTATATAAATTATCTATCACTCCAATATTTAAAATTTAAAATTTTAAATAAAGTATTCTCTCCAAGTTTCTATCATTGACACGTATTTCTTTTTGGGCTGAGTTTGGTCTTTTACCCACTTTCTATTTTAGACCATAAATGTGTAGTTCACATTTAGTCGTTCATTTCTCTCCCTTCCTCCTTTTTTGAATCCCTCATTTTCTCTTTCCTTATTTTTCAACACAAAAGCAAATAAATGTGTAGTTCACATTTAGTCGCTCATTTCTCTCTCTTCCTCATTTTTTGAATCACTCATTTTCTCTGTAGAAAATTTATAGTTGGGCACGTTGAACAATTTTTCCAAACGTCAAACAATCTCTCTATCACATTTCTTAGAGAAGAATGTGAAAAATTAAATACTTCAAAATATCGAAATGGGGGTTGGTCGGACTGATAATTATAATCAGTAAGATGATTAGATGATAACGTGCATTTCTCCCCTTAAAAGGTGTCAAATACCCTTAATTTCATATTTGCGTAACCTGCATCCACGAGATAATACCCTTTCCCGGGACTACCCTAAACCACGATTTATATGGAGTATTTAATGGTCCCCGACCAAAATTTGATTAGTCGAGAACTCGAGAAGGCAGGTAATGAAATCATGTATGCTCAAGAGGAATAGTCTTTTAAATTCGTTGTCACTTGTTGGTGGATTTGGAAATGGAGAATTGCATAGTGTTAAGTAAATGTGATGAAATCTCGATAGACCCACTTTCGATCTTATTCAGCGAGTTTAAGGTAACAAAACAAGCTTTCGACAAGTTTTCCATTTTTCATCGTCTCTTGGAGAACCGAAAATTTAGAGGCCTTTATCCGTTGGGTCACGGGTGGATGTTGCTCGGATCTTCAAAAGGCAACCGGGCCTAGCGGGTAGTATTTTACGGGACGAGATGGGTAATTTCATTTCATCGCGGCTACCTATATGGGTTGTGGGATTTGTACCTCGACGTGAGCTGAATTGTTAGCCCGAGTGAGAAAGGTGAAGAAATTGTGCGGACACATGGACAACAAGTCAGTCCGGCATCATATGAATCGCCTTAGTGCAAGGGGAAGAACTAACAAACTTGGAATGCCTTGTGGCCTCTGAAAGCTAATCAATAATACGAGCTGGATGGTCAGTTTGTCTTGAGCACACTTTTCGATAGTCAACTAAGATGGATGTCATATTAGTCCCGGCGCCCTCTATTGTACGTACCAAAACAAAATTATGTTTTTGGTTGAATAAAATCTTGACATTTATTAGTGAAGTAAGAGGCGACATTAGAGTAGAGTGCAATTGGTTGAAATAGAAACTCAGCTGTTAATGTTGATGGGTAATAGAGAGAGTTGATGTTTGTTCTGCATTCATTCATTATCTTCATCTGAAAACTGAGTCACACTTTAAGAAACATGGAGCCGTAAATATGATATGATATGATCCACTTCATCAATTATGAGTTATGAGTAGTATGAGTAGTTGTGAAGGAGTAGATAATTAGTTGGATCTCTATCTGCAAATTGGGCATCCAACCAAACATATTCATTCATGAATCATATCATGACAGAAATCAGAAATGCAACTTGAATTAGAAGCCAACTCCAACTCCAACTCCAACTCCAACTCCACTCATCATCATATTTTCCTATCTTGTGTTAGGTACATTTCATACCACATACTATTTCACTTCATTTTAACGAAAGTTTTCACTTTTTTTTTTATAGATATCTTTGATAATTTTCACTTTTTTTGGAAGCTTTCGTTGAAATGGAAAAAATATTTTCCTTCATTTCGTGGTCCAAACTTTTTCACAAATTGTTTGATAAGACAATTCTATACCATAAGACCGACCCACTTGAGCTTTTATATCATAGGACACTTAGTCCTACAGACAAATGACTCAACTTTTTATATCATTAGATTAGATAAAACCATAACCATAATGCATGATTAGCAGTCCTATAGACAAGAAAGCTGACAAAATGGAAGATTAAAAAGAAGGCACAGAATGACAAAGAAATACACATAACATAACATAACAATAACATAGGAAAAGACAGAAAATGTCTTCATTCATTATTTTTCACCCCATTTCATAAATATTTGTAAGGAGTATTTTAATGAAATGAGCAAAAAAATAGTGAGCGGAGGGATTCCGATGCATGGTATGACATATCTCTTTCCTTGTGCTCTGTAAACTTTGAACACATTCAATAAACTTGAGGGCTTTCCCATGTGCTTCCTTTC
This sequence comes from Agrostemma githago, assembly GCA_958450325.1. Lineage (NCBI taxonomy): Eukaryota > Viridiplantae > Streptophyta > Magnoliopsida > Caryophyllales > Caryophyllaceae > Agrostemma > Agrostemma githago. The sequence continues at coordinate 69,057,095 of OY288247.1, read as the reverse complement.
AATACACTACAAAAAGGTCCCTCCTTTTTGGGTCCAATTAACTAACTGCCCTCTCTTCTTGTTTTTGTTTACATCATCCTTTTCATTGCCCCTCTCAAGTCTTATTCCATGTGAGCAACACACATTTTTCTCCTTGCCTTATTCAATTCTCAATAGAGAGATTATATTGTACATTTGTACCACAAGCTTGACATTAAGCATCATATTTTGGCAAATTTTGTGTTTCATCTCGGCGATTGCGACACCTCGAAATAGGGTCCTGCCTGCCTGCGTGACTTTCAAAACTCTTTCCCGGGGAAGGTGCAGATGTGTTACTCAAAGGGCGACAGTAGAATCGGAGGGAGGTTACACTTACAGTGTCAGCAAAGACATCATGCTCATAATATTAATGTGTACAACTAAAACTAACTAGGTAGGAGTTACAAAGCATAGAGTATGCATATGCATTGCGTCTATATTCTGTCATCACCTATCCTATCCAACTCTCTAAATAAAACTAAACTCAAGAGAAGAGAAGAGAAGACAGACAACTCATTAGACAGATGACCAACTACTGTACCAAGACTACCAAAGTCCTCACATAGAATGGAAGTGATGTATCTATTCTAGTCTAGCCATTCATAGCCTTTGGGTTTCCATCCTCCACTCACTCTTCGGCCCTGTAAACGCTCATGTTCTGTTGTGTTCAGTCCATTAGGTTCGTTGTGTCTCAACCAATTCACTTCAATTCGGACTACCGCACTACCCACTCACCCATTGTGGAGCACACACACATTAGATAGATATATGAAGCAACTCATTACGGTCTATCACCAAACCGCAACAACGATTCAATGTTTGGTTCATCAACATGACATCCAGGCATTATAATCAATCATGAGCTCCTTCCTAATAGTGAAGTGGTGAGGGTGCAAGGAGGAGATACAAAACACATGTAATGTAAACAAAATAAGAGCAACCAGTAGTAACATTAATCATCGTTACATCCCTGAGTAAACTAGTTACAAACTACTCAAATGCCGCATTCCAAGCAAGCAGTATTACAGAGCAAATTAATTAATTAATTACCTTAAAAAACAGTAATTAGGAGATATAGGATGAGAGAGTAATGGTAAGTATACAAACTAAGACATCCCACATATATGATTATGTATGTAGATGATGTACATCAAAAAAAAAATTATACTGTAGTAAACCCCAAACAAATAAACAAAGTGGGAGAACACTTACAATGCTGTAGAGAGTAGTGTAGTATTTAAGTTATTATGAGTGCCAGATCCCATTCAATAAGCTCTTGAATTTATTAGTCGACAATTTCTTCATAATCTTTTTTGCATCGATTACGCCCGCTTCTGCAAGTTTCTGTATGTTCTTAACATATTCAGAATGTGAGATTAATTTCTTGGCATGATTGCAACTACTAAGTGACAACAATATGGACAACAAGAACTTGAAATTCCCAGAATTCCCTTCTTTTGGATCAAGCAACTGAAGGATGATACCTATGTTATGATCATCATTTGAGAATTTCTTCCTATTTCTAGGCACCATGATCATGCTGCACAATGCCTCTGCTGCAATTTCTCGGATCTCATACGACTTTGCCTCCAGAAATTTTACAAATTCGGCCATAAACCCCGCATCCCCCATCGCTTTTCTTGCTTCTTCTGAAGTCCCACATAACCTAGATGCCGATTTGAAGGCCAATTCTTGCATTGAAACATCCCCATTCCGAAGAAAGAACAATAATTCATCCAAAAACCCATAACTTATCAACAAATGCACATGATCCAAACAACAAAAACACAAATTCTCAACTGCCCTTACCGCGGTTTCCCTCAATTTGAATGAAAAACTCGAGTTTGGATCGAGTATTCGAATCAAAGCCAGAGCAGCACCTTGTTTGACAACTAAATGGGCAACAGATTCATCACCAAAGGCTAAGGATTGTAGGAATTCAGCGGAACCAATCTGACCCGTTTCATCTCTAGCTTTATTAATAAGCTTAATGAAGGTGGAGACTGCACCCTCCTCAATGATGAACCTCTTGATTTCCTCCACCACAACCACATTCCTCAAAACCCAACAACACGGACCGATTAACCCCAGCTTTCCATCATCTGCATCACTTGACCCACATAGATTTAACAATGCAGTGACTCCACCATGAGCTGATAATGCCCAAGCATTATCCCCACTCTCAGTCAATTTCATCAGACATCGAATCGAACCATCTTTGGCCTTAAAGCTCCCACTTTCAATCACTCTAACCAACGGAGCTATAACCCCGGAAACAACAAGCACCCCCTTGTAACAATCAAACCCCGAAATCAACCCGACAACAACCACAGCCTCTTCTTGAATACTGGAATCAGTCGAATCCAAACACGAAACGAGTGTCAAAACAAAATCCGTCAAATCCACAACAATCTTGACATACTTGTCATCCTCAGAAAGCGCCTCGTTAAGGGAAAGCAAAGCTTGTCGTTTCATCCTGGAATCGCCAATCTTGAGCCTGTTGAATAAATCCTTGACATAAAACCTGATATCCTCCTTGGAAGCTCCGATTACTGGTTTGGAAACCACCAAGGCAAGACCCCCGGAAATAATGCCCTCACTGTAATGCATAACCGTAAATCTGTTAAGGGCAACATCGAGGTTGGAGACAATCTTGTCCAAATCACTCTGCATCAGCAATTTGCCACTGTAGGAAACGTTCAAACAGCGGGAGGCGAGATCATTGGAGGCAGTTAGAATGTGGGAAAGGAAAGATAGGAAATCGAGAAAGGGTTGATGGTGGGAAGTGGAATTGGTCATTTGCATGGTGATTAATCCGGAATGAAGGTGGTGTAGCCTGTTCCGTATTAATTGCCATTTGAGTGAGAAGACCCTGATGGTGTGAGACAAGGATATGAGTGAAAGGATGGCGTGGATAATACGGCGAAGAGGGGAATTAGGGTTGTCTTCTTCTTCTTCTGCAACCATGATTTTTGAAGCCATTAGTAATAGAAATGATGGAGGAGGAGGTAAGAAGAGTGAAGAAACGCCATTAATGTTGTTGTGGGTGGTGGTAGTGGGGTTGTTGAAGAAAGTGAAGCGTGATGAAATGAATGAAGGAAAGAGAGAGAGAGAGAGGGGGGGGGGGGGGAATCTAGGGTTGAGAATTGGGGGAAAGTGGAGTAGTAATACAGTATATGAGTAGTAGATGCGCGGGAGTGGAGTGGAGTGGAGTGAGGAATGAAGAAGATGTAGCCGGGTAGTCTAGTCGATCGGAGTAAAAAGAGGACTGCAAATCTACAAGGTATACTTTAGTTTAGTTGTGGTTGCAAGTTGCAAGTTGCAAGTTGCAAGTAGGGGATTTTGTGAGATAAATCAGACTAAGGGGGTAACCCTTGGAAAGAAGAGTAGGTCTCCTGCGAGACGATTAAGTACAAATGAAAGTAACAGTGGTACCAAACCTGATAGAAGTAGGTACGATTAACATTAAAGAGTGTACAAATATAAAGAGGGTATGTTTCTTATAAAAACAGATAGAAAACAAAGTTGTCATCTAAGGTTACGAATAAAACATAGAGTGGTACCGAAGAGTGGTCTCTCAAATAAGTTATTGAGATACCGTCTCTCCCAAGAATTTGCGTAGAAAGAAGGCCTTTTGCTTCTGCTTCTATTTTGGAATTCTAGTTTAACACCGACTATCTACATCCTCATCCTACCGCTTTATCTAGGGTTGGCCGCATCACTCATCACGGCTTTAATATTGCTCTTCACATTTAATACAAAATACTCTACTCTATTTAATTGGATTGAACCGAAGTGAATTGGGTTGGAGTGAGCTCATTGAGACAAAATTAAATATTGAGATACAAAATATTGAGACAAAATTGGATACTCTACTCTATTTAACTAAGACAAAATTATCTCATTGAGATGAACTGGAGTGAGCTCAAAAGAATAGTGCTTTAGTCTCGTTTGGTATGGGTTAAATATGATTAAAAGGGCTTAAATATTGTTCATTTAGTTAGATAAGGAATAACAATTTTTTTTGTTTTTTTTAACTAAATACGTAAATACTTTATATGTTATAACAATATAACGAATATATTCATCACAAAGAAGAACTAATGTTACTTTCAAACGGGTCGAACACTATAAATAACACAAAAGTGGAATTTCCCGAGCATAGCGACAACTTGTCTCATTTGACTACATGGGGTGTTATTTGACTATTTGTGTAGCGTTTCATTTACCCATGAGCCTTATCAAGGTATTCCTTAGTAAATAAAGGTGTTCCTCGTCTCGGATAACCCAATGTTGTATTGTTATTACAATACAACACAAAAATCATGACAATCTAAACCAAAATGATTCAATACATTGTCATAACTAAAATATGTCGAGTACTGACAAGCCAAATCGGCTCTACAAAAGATATGCAACATGATTAAGATAAATATGATGTTCAACCAAGTAACATAATGCATACGCATACAACCAACGCCACCATCTATCACCTCCACGTCATCACAAACACGTTACAACTCTACAACTTCACAGCTCCACAACATCGGGTAGCCGTCATTTCGAGTGTGCACACCCCTCCTAGACGCTTCTAGAAAGAGAAATCATGAAGAGGACCATGATCAAGGTTCCCGACTAGGTATAAAGCTAGCCCTAACACAATAAGCATCTATCAAGCCAAGTATAGCCAACCAATCTTGATTCACCACTACTAATCCTCACTACTTTGTACAACACTAACCAACCAAATGAAACAATAAACAAAACACTATGTATAAGTTAAACGTTGACAAGTCTTATTGAAAGTCTGTTATCTCCACTACTCGTTGCCTCATCAAAAAAATCCCAACTATGGATATGACAACATTGATCTTATAGTTGCGGGACTTGCAGGTGTTTCTCACTACGCAAAAACTTTAGAGAGACTTGTTTCTCAATAACGTTGTTAAGACCTCTCACATGATGAAGAGATGTAATTATTTGAGATCCATTTTTCATGTTATGTCTCCCACCAATTTATCAACGCGACTAACTTGTCTTGGGAGAGCTAATGGCTTGCATGTATATCTTAACTTACTTATTCTAAAACTAATGGTGACAATTTGTGAATTTACAAATATTTGTGAAAGCAAGGTATATAAATAAATAAGTAGTCCAAATATGGTCATTAGTTTTTCACATATCCCTTTCACAAATTAAATGGAAGTTGTGAAGTAAATGCAAGGCCCCATTAAGGATAGGTAGTGAGTAGTGACTAGAAGGCTGAGCTAAAAAACTTGTGATTGATACTCAAAGAAAAGCAACAGCGAACTTGTCAAGGAACCATATGCATACGTATAGTACGGAGTATAGTATAGTATATACCCTTTGATTAATAGGGACATAACATCTTACAGTATTACTCCTATTTTGTACTGGAGTGTGAATTAAGTCCACTATTCTCATTTTTCTTTCAACAAAGGATAATGTTAGTCTTGTAGCTCTCAATAGTCAATAGGCTTGCTTGCTTCTCCAATTTCTATGCATGCTCATCCAAAAATGACCACCCCACTCGTACTAGTACTACCATGTCCATATCCATGTGGTACAGTTTTTTCAAAATTTACGCACTATGCTTCGCCCAGGAAAAGAGACGATCTCTCAATATCATTGAGACAATCATTTTTGTTATACAATACGTACTTATTTGTGTGTTATTATAATTTGTACCGATTTTATTATAATTGGTCTCTCAATCAGTTTAATGAGAAATCGTTTTTGAGTGGACCTCAACGTAACATAGCACATAGCAGTAATGGATAAAATAATCTAAATCTAATTTCTTTCAGACCGGTGAACTCTTTTCTTTTACTCCGTATTTCTTTTCCTATGATCTTGAATCTAAACTATGAACAAGCATGCAAATTTGTTGGGTGCTAAGTACCTTTTCATTATGGGTGAGCATATCCAATCCGATTTTGTAAACCGTATCGGATATCCGATTTTAAAAATAAAAAAATTTGATCCATATCCAATCCGATTTTATCCAGATATCTTCGGATATCCGAAATCCAGTTTTGTTTTTTTTCTTTTTTTAAACAATTTTTCATTTTTAATTAATTTTTAAGCAACGTTATGTTTTATATAATTTAATATAAGAAAAATACATTAAAAAAACACAAATAAATATGGTACATGTGTTATGTGTACCATTATTCTAATAAAATATTATTATTCCCTCCGTTCAAGGGATACTTAATCGTAAATAACTTTTGCAAAATATAAGTTAGTCACTCTCATGACAAGCTTATCATGAGATACGTACCAAATTTGTAAAATCCACCTGTGCCACATCTTCTTTATGAATGAATATATATACAAAGCCAAAAAAAAGCTTTCAGTATTGACGTAAGTATTTATTAGGACTCCGCCAGCTAACGCATTTCCCTCTGCTAACGCATTTCCCTCGGCTACCAGACCTAGCAACTAAGATACCACATTTGAACTATAGACCCACATTCGGGTTTCCCGATCCAGCCGCTGCAACACCCATTCCACCAACCAGATCGGGCATAACTCCTCCTGCCCCTGATGATTCAATAAGCGGGACTCTATCACCATCCATCTCTCTCACAAGCGCATCAATTTTGCTAAACTGAAATGGCCATCTCGAGTTGTACAGAAATTGTCGAAGATCAAATCGGTTGTCCTCTGGTGAATAACTCTGCCCAAAGTAACTTGTTACAAAATCAGAGCAACAGTGCTCTCACCCAATTAATAATTAAAAATATATTCTAGAAAAGGTACCTCGGCATGGTAGGAAGGTGTAAGTACAGTCATCTTATGTCGGTTGATGGAATAATACTTGAAGAAGTACTTGACCTTTTCTCCAATCTCTGCAGGTGTCATCCTTGATCCCCATCTAAAGCAAAGATTCTGCACAAATTATATATGAAGGCTAAAGTCAGGAGTTAGGATGAAACTATAATTTTACAAACTCCGAGGACAACTCGTAGTTATTTCCCTGCCAGATACTGATAGAATAGTTATAAATTGTAGACATTGCCTACCTTAAACATGGACACTGGACCACAGCGGAAAATTTTGCGCAATCTTCCATAGATTGAGAGCTCCTCATAAGTCATGCCCATGTCCACTTCATCAAGCTGTCAGAAGAGTAAATCATATAAGCAACTTTACATCACGGAAATGAATCAGTTTTAAAAGTGAAGAAAAACAGAAAGTATGTCAGCCCTTCTTAAGTACATAAACGCATGTATCCAAATTACTTTACAAAACACACTGCTAAACTAAATCTTCAGTATTCTGCCATCTACATTATTTATGGACACAGAAAGTTCCTACCTAATACTACGTATCACACAATCCTAACCACATTCCCTTTATAATATCAGTAAATCTTGCACGAGATTAGTCAAAATAACCCCAATTATTCATTCACATTTTATATTTCTTTTACTTCCTTGAGCGATGGAGGCAGTCACGTATACAATGTGTGATTTCATATAACGGTAACCCTGAACTTAGTTCGGAGGTATAGGTTAATGATACCTGGTGTATTTGTTAAAAAAGTACAGTACTCCGTATCAAATAGATATACCAAGGTATGATCTGGAAACTCAGAAGACGAGCAAGAGCAATTCAGAAAGTATTGTGTCATATAGTGAGCTTGAGACCATAGGCAAGAAATCCTATATATGCGGTAATCCAACCTCTTGCAGAGAGTTTCAAAGTTTTTAATTATGCCTATGATCACAAGCAGAAAAATTTGTCCATTCCTTGGGAGCAACGAGTACAAACATATTTTGGTTCAACCAGTAGCATCTACACTATGAAACATACCTGGGTATAATCAGACCGTATTGGCTCAAGTTCTGCAGTTGGAGGAGCAGCTTCAATCTCCGCTAAGGAAGAGTAACCTAGGTTCTTTGCTTCAGCTGCCCACTTCAAGAATGCTCGAAGATCTGTCTTACTAATGCTTCCAATCGGATTTATGTCTGCTGAGCTGCAGTCATACTAAGAAAAATGCAAAGAATTACTCGTAGTATCAATGAGTGTGTTCACCCTACTAATCTTCAATATAATAACGTTTAGGGAGCTGTTAGCTAGATGAAAAAGACATTGAAAGGTACACTGGTACTCTCTCCGTTTTCTGTTTTCTTCCCACGAGGCTATTTGGGAAAATATTATATTTTCTTCCCACTTTCCTTTTTTCCTTTGTTGGAAAGATTTTATAGCGTTTTACAAAATTGCCCTCACCAATTTACTAGATTTACAATAATTTTGTACTATGTTTTTCACTCAAAACCTTTTTCAGTTTTACTAAAACATTAATGGCCCATTTAATGGCCACCACCCTTCACTCTCCACCATCTCTGACCCATCGCCAACCTAAAACCTCCAGCCACCTAATTGCCAGTCGACCTCAAGGAGACAGTTACATGACCACCTAGACCTGTTTTACCAAAAATTCCACAAATTTATCCAGTTCTTCCTCCACCAACGGAGCCATCGCCTTATCCACCACTATCATGCCCACATCATTCATATATCTACTAAGCTAACTTCTCTTTCCAAACCACCTAGGCATGCTACTTGTTGGTGGGTTGGGCGGCTCACCATATGTGTTGTCCATTGTGTGGCTTAGTGGGTCAGGTAACGGAGGTCCTTCGTCCAAAGTTGTGGGTACCGAGTGAGTAGATGGGATCTGAAATGAGAATCTTGCTGGTGGTAGCCCGATAGGTGGGTGAGTGGTCAGGTCAGGTGTTTGCGTGGTGGATGTTGTAGGTCATAGGTGTATATCAGTAAACGAGAGGTAGAAAGAGTGATGGGTGAGTTATAGAGTAAGACAGAGAGTGAAAGAGAGTAGATAGGTCATTCTAGTCATTTTCTTACAAAGTAGGAGGACAAAAAGAACGGGGAGAGTAGTCCTTATGACCTAGGTTGAAACCGGTCAAGATCATAACTGCCCGTGTGGTGACCTTTACGCCATTTAAGGAAATGCTTGGTTTATCTGATATGGCTTTATTGGCAAGACAAATTGACAATTCGCAACTGAAGTTGTTGACATACCAAATATAACCAGAATAAAACATGAAGCCGGAGTGGAAAAACCTGCAATGAGTAAGGAATCATGTTTTGACAACGACAAAAATTTACCTTTGTTAAGTAACCACGCAGCGCCTCATCCACATTAGAGCTACCTAGAACAAGATAAAATCCTGATTTACTATGAACCCAAGGCAAAAGTGATGCCAACATGAAGGCCACCACCATTCTGACTCGAGCTTGAATGTTCTGCAGTGCTAAGTTTTCAGGATTTGAACCTCCATCTACCTGAATAATAAGCGATGCATAGGAAGTAAATCTTCTATCAGCTGTCTATACAAGTGAAACAGGCTAAATGTCACTGTCCAGTAAAAAAAAAGTAAACCACTATTGTCGCATCAAGTATTCCATCGCATTCGTATTGTTCTCATAATGATGTCAACTTTTACCAATATTTTCTTACGATATACTCCGTAGGATATTTCAACTTTTAGAATATCACATGAAAATTGTCGTCCTAATAAGTAATCTCCCCATTCAGTAGCATGTTCCACAATGTTTTGGGGGAGAAATTGAAAGCAATGAGAATGTGGAGAGAATTGTAAATAAAAATAAAAAAAATAAAAAAAATAAAAAGTGGGTCACAAAAAAAACACAAATCATATACCAAAAAGAAAAGTAGAACATCTTAGTGAATGTCCCAAATGTGGAACATTTATAAGATGAGGGAGTATAACATTCGAGTCTTAGTCCCAAAAAGATTAGGGGTCGGCTAACATAAATCATTATCTGTACTCGGTCTCATGGTAAGTTTACCATAAGATCTACATAAGAGGTGGTTACTAAATTATTAACCATCACCTATGTGAGGTCTCACATTAAAATTATCGTGAAACCGTCTCATAGGAGTTTTTTTGTATAGTAAAAAAATACAGAGTAATAAAAATACAGCAAACACAAAATTAAGTTAAAAGCGTTAATAATAAGTTCTTAAGGGTTACAAACTCCAAATTCAAGAAAAAATATTTAGTAAGTAAAAATACTAGAGTAGTATGAAAAAAAATAGGTATGAAAATAATTTTTGAAAAAATAATATAAATGAATTAAGAATAAATGAAAAGAACAAAAGGAATCCTCAAATATCCTCCCGCCACCTGAATTCTATCCTTCCACGCCGTCCAATCCTACGCCTTAACTTCTCCAATCCCCAGAAACTTCATTATCGTTCTCAATCAAAAGGAGGGAGTACACTAATAAATTTTACATTTATATAAAAAAGAAAACAAAAATGAGAGGTGATATCATTTGACCATGAGAGTCAAATGGAAATACAAAAATGGGATGGATGTAGTAACCAACGTTAAAAGTTCCAAAATATAATGATAGAAATGAAGTAATCCGTATTAACATTTTTGGCATGCAGCCAAAGTGTTCATTTTTATGTGTGGAGAGAAAAATGGGGGTTTTGTGTACCTTGTAACGCAAATGTTTGCCTGTTAGAGTCTGAAACAATGTTAGTAGAGCTGAAATAACAGTGTCTATGCTGAGATTGAGGTGCCAGGCTCCAATTTCATCTGCGAGCTTTTTCGCTCGTGACGTTGTTTCTTCGGAACTGCAGAGTACTAAATGTAAGATTAGCAGTTTTAATGGAGAGCCTTTTTGACTGCTCAAGTATAGAGATTGCATTATTGAACATTACACAGAAGCAATGTGAAATGTAAAAATCCTACAAGCTCCCTCCAAGGAAAAAGATGCTAGATACATAAGTACTTGATATCTGAGTATATTAATACTAGCTATATCTCCAAAAACGACAACTCAGGAACACGTACATGTGCATACTACAAAGACCACATACACATCTGAGCTCTGAAGTTGCCGAAACAACCACTTCTCACAAAGTAAACATCGCTCACAAGTCACAATGGTTTCCAATTGAAACAGCAAGTCATATGTCAGCCTGATAGCATATGTATTAAAGAACAAGTGATGCACAAAAGTGAAAGCACACTTGATAAAAAAAAATATTGGGCCTAATACCTATTTTCAGTTCCCATGAATACTGTATAAAATATGCGTTTGGCGAACTCCTTGCTGTCAGTTGGGAATTTCCCGTCAGTATACTGTCCAATTCTTATTGCATCTGCTTTGACCTTCTCATCCCCATCCTTAATTTCTGCATAAACATAACAAGAAGACACTCAGCGCACTCTAGTTGTGACCGGATTTGATCGGATAACCTACAAATCGTGAATCATTGAAAGCGAATTCTATCATGTCGCTTATTGTGAGTCTGTGAACACTAATACATTCGAATCATGAATTGGTAAGAGCATATTCATATAGAATCGGGTAACCATGCTCAAGTCTCAATTCCTAAGTTCATGTAACAGTAAACTGTTAAGTGTGTTACCCTCACCAAGCTATAAAAAGAAGCAGCAAACAAGCACTAGCCCTTTTCTCCATTTACTCAAACGGACACTATGTTGCCATTTCCAATGGATCGACAGGCTCCCTACTTCGGTTTTTGATGATGATGAAATTAAGTAAAAAGGCTCACTAAATTGGCTACACTTCCTTCCACGTTAAAGTAGCAATCATAGAGCGCCAATCTTGGCACATTTCGTATTACAGGTCAACAAGGAGGTCAACACAAATCTCATTATGAGATATCTAGAAGAAGCGTGTGTGTGTTAAGATAGGGTTAAGGTTGCATAAATCTGACCCCTACCACTTAGCCATAAAGCTAATGTTATTGTTGTTGCACTCAAAACAGCATTATACTCTTTAAAAAAATGGCATTATGCATGAATTAGCAGAAATAGCTACGAGTTAACGAGCAAGCTAACAAAAATCAAGTTTCGTAACCCCTTACCTTTGACAACAAGCTGGCACATCCAGCCGACAATAGCAGCAACTGAGGAGCTATCAGCACCACCTGAAAGGGGAAGCAAGAATCCAGAAGCTCCACTTCTTCTCAAATAATCCCACAGCCAGCAAGCAGGCCCATTGGCAATCTCCTCCTCGGGTTCATGATACCTAATCTACAAGGCATCACTGTAATTATGTTACGCTATATGGGAGGGGGATATACATTGCATAAGTGACAACATAATTTTGAAACTCTTCTCTTGATAAAATTTAACACTAGGAGGTAAGACCAATGATTAACCCAGCAACAAGGTAATCGCTCAATAAATAATTACATTATCCCAACAATAGTTTCTACTCAAAGTCAATCTGATGGCCCTGAAATTACAATGTGTGGCGTAGACTCTTCAGCTCACTGTACACAGTATCAGACCTGATTCATAAAGGGAGAGATGGGACGCAGAACAGCTCATACTTGCAGATTTATAACGTCGCACACCAATTCGATTCCGATAAATAAAGAGCAAACACAACAACGAGATTCAATGATGAAGCATTTTAAAGTCATTTATCATAGAAACACCCAAAGGGCTACCTTAAGTGGAGGTGCAAGAGGCTCGTTCAAGTGGAATGATCGGCATAACTCAATAGGAACAGAAACAAAAGGCACTTTTGTTTTACAGCTCGCTTGCTCTTGGAAACTGCTAATGGATCCTCGAAGACTAGCTACCTGGCAAAACGACATTACAAACCAACTAAAACAATCAGACACAACAAAATTATGAGGCAAAATGAGATTAAGACCACCTTAGTACTCTACAAGAAGGAAATCTCAATATCAAACTTACTATGTCAAGATCAACTTGCGCAACCACAACCTCAACATCTTTCAGTGAAAATTGTGAGCCTTGAGCAACCACATCGCCATTCACAACAACACAACAGCATCCATCTACACCGCATTAAACCAACAATCAAAGAGATTAAAACATGATAGGTGATCATGTCAGCGGTTTTAATCACAAATGCAATCTTTTGAGCTCATGACACCAAAGATTTTAATCTAAGCAGATGAAAGGAAGGGGGGGTGAAGGTGAAGCAGAAAAGCATTTACCATAATATAAGCGGCCACCATCACAACCCTGGTGATTACTATACATGTAGACTCCTCCACGAGTATGTGTAGCATCTATAAAAGCACGCATGCGAACATCAAGCTTTCTCAGTTGATGATGACTTCCACTGGCATTCATAAACACTTCAACGCCATTTAATGCAAGCTCGGCATGTGGAGGGTCAGGAGTGAATAGTTCTTCACAAACTTCAGCTGCAACCATTCTGCAAAGGAATCAACTCCACAAATAATATTAATCACAGGAGTTGCCTCAACAAGTATTTTTAATCAGTTTATTAAAGTGCAGTAATACAAGACGTACGTGTCCAAGAACTCAATGAATCCATAGCCAAAAGGCACTTTAGTTTGGGATATGGCCTTGGCAACGTCAGGAGGTAGCTGAAACTGCATTAGTTCGTACTTGTTCTTCCAAGTGGTGAACCATCGGAGTTCTCGATAATTTCCATCATTAGCAAGCCACATCTTGGGCCGTATCAGGATGATCTTTCTATCCATACAAAGAACTTGGCAATTGTAACGCACAGAGTTGCTAAGTATAGGCATTCCAAAGCTGCATAGTATCCCATCTGTCCAATCCCCCAACAGAAGTTCTTTCAAGCACTCCCATCTAAAAACTCATCAACAATAGTCAAATTAGTTTTTTTCCACTATTATTAAGAAATGGCATGAGAATATTAGAGCGACATTACAACGATTCGCTATGAAACTCTATTCTTCCTAGGAACAAAATGTTTAAAGGCATGAAATTTAAAAGTACAAGTTAATCTCCAATCATAAAATTTAAAAGTTATTCTTCCTAGGGTTTGGGGTTTCAAGGAAAGGGAAAGGGAAAGGGAAACATTTCTTTTGTTCTTGTTTGTTTTAGCATGTTTTTCATTCTCTTTCCCTCTTCCATTCCTCTCCATTACCCCAAACTCTTCTACCTTCATTACCCTCACTCCCTAGGGTATGGATTTTCATTACCCGTTACCGCTCTCTCACCAATCACCATCCTTACCACTAAACCTGTTAAATTTATACTCACCCGCTTGACCCATTTAGTTTAGGGTGAATACCCATATATTTTGACCCGTGACCCATTTGACCCAAACTTGAAATGACTCATTAATTTACATTTGAGACCCAACCCGCTAATTTATTATATTTAAAATATAATTTAAAAAGTTATTAACTTTAACATGGTAAATTATAAAAAAAATTAAAAAATGAAATTTATATTAGTATCATTTAGTAATTAAATATTTGTAAAATAATATACAAGTAGTTTTTTTTTACAAATTTTAAATTTTAGACACGGTAATTAATTAATATAATAATATTAGCAATACTCAATATGAAAAAAAACAAACAACGTAACATCAAAGGGTAACCCTTTCTTTTCCTTTTCATTTCCTTGGTTGATTTCATTCATTTTCCCCTTCACCAACTAAACGGCCCCTAATTTTCTTTTTATAATGCATGCCATGGCACTGGAAATTTTTATCCACGATTCTTGCTCTTCAAGATATGATTGTGCTATTTGGAGCAAGTGATGTCAGAAATTTTGGGAGAAATGAGATTAGAAACTCCGGATTTAAGCAAGTAGTTTGAAAATATAATAAGAAACCATTAAATGAAACACGTAGAAATTAGAAAGAGTAATACTAGAATAGAGCATTCATCTTTGTTATCATAATGGAGGGTAACCATTAACAGGCAAATAGACAAATAATCATACAAAAGACATCACACCGCTGGCAGCAAATTCAACAGAAACTAGAGTAAGATCTTTAAATCTAATAACCTACATGAATAATAATTAGTTTAGACATCGGAATAATGAGAATATGAAACACATGAAGAATTACCCTTAATCAATCACCAAAAAACAAATGAAATGAATCAATGAACGAATGAATGAATGGAGGGAGGTCGGGATGATAAATACGCGTGGGTGATAGTATCGAGCTCCAAGAAATGATCTTCACAGCCATAGCCAGTGATTTCAAGCTCGGGGCCGAGACGAATGGAGGCACCAGCAGCTTTAGCAAGAGCAATGGATTCCTTGATGTTATCGAGATTGCAATGGAAGTCCATGGCCCATTGATTCAAGTTGCAGGTGGCCACCTTCAACAGCCTCATCTTTTTTGTCAAATAATTTTAATGGAATTGGGACTGTAGTTCGAGGAGTAAGCAACTAAGCATAGCAGAATCCAGGTGCGATTGTAGAGCCCATGGGCGGACGCAGGATTTGAACAAAGGGCGGCCACTGTTAAAAAATAAAAAATTAAAAAAAAAAACGGACTACATCTGAAATATACCAAAAAAAAGACATATACGGAGTATAAATTAACCCATTGTCGTTGTTACATGCTTATAGATGCTAGAGGAGACTCATCAATTTGAGGTTCCAATTTTGGTCTTCATCATCAATATTCAACAAAATTCATTCATTAATAAACTCAAAATTAAACCTAAAACCCCACTCAAGATTCATCATCTAGAAATCGGAAACAAAAAAGCCACTAAAATATAAACCAGCGAACTTATTTACTCATTAGTCTCATTACCCAGAAACAAAAACCATGTCCCCAATTCCATCATCTAGAAATCAAAATCAACAAACTTGCAAACACTTGAATTCATGTAACCATACGAATAAGGAAATTGAGATTCAATAAGGAAATTAACGAAATTATTAGAGTACTCGAGAATCTCGATTTCAAATTTTCCCCCAATTTCAATTTTTTTTAAAAACATTTCTAAGTCTAAACAGACTTGCAAGATGAGAAGTTGAAATAGTCGATTTATTACCTGAGAATATGGGAGAGATGGCAAGTCGCCAGTAAATAACGGAGGACGGAAGGTGATTTTTGCGATGGCGAATCGGCAGCGGCACTGAGAGTAGGACGAGACGAGAGAAGATGAGGGCTTAACAATAACGTGCGACAAATATATCAACTACGAGTATTTTTTTTTCGAATCTCCCAACCGGGAGTTATTATATTAAATCGGAAAATGCAATACAACTAGCGGATGGCGGTAGTCCATCGTTCCACACAACCTTAGCCTGCCCACTTGGTGTAGCATGTGCAAGTTCATGCGCTACCCCGTTACAACAACGTCTTGTAAAAGACCAAATAACATACCGAAATGAAACACTAAGTTGTAAAATATATCAACTATTGATCATTTAGATAGATAACAAAATATCTTTATTTTCAAGGTTGTTTTCTCTTGTTCTTAAGCAAACGGGTTTGTAACAATATAATAAGGGGTCGTTTGGTTCGCGCAAAGGTATTGATACGGAATGAGAAATCATACAGGATGGTATAGGTCTGGAATTTCATTCTCGATACTTTGTGTTTGGTTCATTTATGATATGAGTAATCTCAGGGGAAAAAATGTGTTTAATCTAAAGAAGAAAAAAAAATGTTTTTAATCAAAAAAATCTATTATTATTGTGATAGAATATTATTTTTCACTCATTTTTACTTGATCGAACAATTTATTTTATTTTTTTTAATATTTGTCATCTTATGAAAAAAATGCTTTAACCAAAAATTAATACTCCGTATTATTTTTGAGTAAGAATTATATTATGTACATTTTCATCATTGAGAAAACAAGTACTATGTTGAATAACAATCGAAACGTACAAAAAATTTGCAATAAATATGTTTTGGAAGCAAAAAAAACTTGTATTGATTTGATACCTATGTATCAACTCTCGTACCCAAGGGTTGGGGGTGGTCGGGTGGGTATGAGAAACTCATACGAGTTTAAGGTTAACATTATCAGACAGATTTTCCAAAGTCACTTCTCTCATACCCAAGGGTTGGGGGTGGTCGGGTGGGTATGAGAAACTCATACGAGTTTAAGGTTAACATTATTAGACAGACTTTCCAAAGTCTTAAGACTCTGTCACCTCAACTTTCCACTCACTTTTATTATTTGTTTATTGCTCAGACTCACCTCAAACTTTATACATTATCAGTAAGACTTCGCTCAGACTCACATTACCTTTTTTTAGTAAAGAAGTTAATTAATTTGGTTTAGGTTGTGATTAAACAATTACAATTTACTTGTTCCGTACAAATACTACTTACTTTACTATTTAATTTAATTAAAAAAATTAACTTGTTTTATTTTAGTGTTGTTTGTTTTTGTGTGACATACAAAAACACGGGTAGATGATCTTAAGAACTTCGTTCATATTATAGGTCCGGATGATTTATGATATTTTAATTATGCCTTGCCTCTATTAATTTACGATATTTTAATATTATTTTTTCGTACATAGCCTTAGGTGATCGATTTAGGTTATTGACTTATGATTCTCTTAGAACCAAAATGTACTCGTAATTGTTATTTTGCAAAAAAAAAAACTTCAGTGGCCGGACGGTTGTCCGTTTTTTTCATTTTCAAAATAACGATTACATTAAAATTGTTAATTCTGTGTTTAATTAGTTAATCACGTATAATTAGTTAATTGCATTTCTATTTGTTAAATAAGTGTTTAATTACGTTGACCCAGTTAATTAAGTGAAATTGTATTTTTATTTGTTAAATAAGCGTGTAATTAGGTGATTAAGTGAAATTAGTTGATTAAATGTTTAATTAAGCAATTATTTCGTACGTTAAATTGGTTAATTATGTGTTTTATTAGTTAAATATGTAATTCGTATTAAAAAGTTTATTAGGGGTCGAGGGTTGATTGATTTTATACTCCCTCTGCCTTGTTCATTTATTTACCTTTGATTAAAAAAATTCTTACAAATAATATAAAAGGTAAACAAATGACCGAGACGGGATAAAAAAAAGTTTGGAATAGATGGACAATTAAACAAAGAAGTGAGACTTTAAAACAATTGAAAATAAAAAATTGTATAAATACGAGTAATTTATCGGATAATTATGTCAAGAAATACTTAACATGAGTCATGACCCCACAAAAGTCTTAAGTTGAGTCTTTAAAATTCAAAACTCAACTTAAGACTTTGGTACTTTATTAATAGACCCCACACAAGTCTTGATACAAGACTCACCTCAAAACTACCAAAAATCTTAAAACTTCCTCAAGACTACCAAAAATCTTAAGACTTTTCTCAAGACTTTGCAACATTATTGGTAAGACTCACCTCAAGACTACCAATAATCTTACCCTAAGTATGAGAATGAAAACAAAAAAAGAGAGACAAACAAACCCAAGGTATGGCCGTATTGGATTTGGTCATTCCAAACTCATACCTTACACCCACACAAGTTGGACCAAATGACCCCTAAAATGTAATACTATTAATTAAACACACAAATAAAACTTGACGTGAACAACAATCATGTGATGTAAACGGGCCTGAGTTGTGGTAGTATATAATCACATAATTAAAATTATTTATTTGCAAGTTAAAATCAAGTTATATCATAACGACATCGATAAATCAAGTTACATCTATTAACACGAAATAATCATTTCAAACTCTATACCTTAATTAAAAGTCGCCAATTTCATAGATCTAAGCACAAATTGTTGTAACACGCTCTAATTAAATAAACTAAATCTACGACTTAATTCAAAATTATTAATAACATGCTACAGAGTATTACACATGTGGACATGACGTAGGTCCACCCCGACGCGGCCACGCGCGGGTTTGGGTAGGCGAATGAATCTCGTGGTGAGATTGTTCTCGGGTTCGAAATTTAAGTCAAAATGGAGTCGCCACCGAATTTTGTGGTTATTCGAAACCATACGAGCCCACTCTATGTCGTCATGGGCTATACACAAAGTACGGCCCACTTCGATTTCAGAGTTTATAGGGCCCGTCCCTTTGCATTGCGATACCGATACCATTTACACCGGTATCGTGTAAAGAATGACTCTCGTGCGCCAACGGTTTCGGGCATCCGGAAACCGAGGTTCTGAGTAAGGGGTGAGGGTACGTGTTGGGAAGCCCACTAAGAACACCCAACCCCGCCCGCACAATGGCGGCCTCTACTAAGACATCGTTCGTGTTCGTGTACGCGCGCTAGTAAAACGACTAAATGATATGCAAACAGCGTTTTCGGCTAAGCATGCGAATTATTGGTTAACTACGTCATTTTAATGCATCTTGATTCACGTCAAAGTGATTTAGCATGTGATGTTCATTTAAGGCAATAAATGGCAAACATCGAAAATAGAAAACTCGTAAATAAATTACAAATTACACGGGCGGAATACAACCCGGAATTCACAATACAACGAGCAATAAAATAGAATGATTGAATTATAAGCAGCAAATGTTAACTAGAAACGGACCCGTATATAATAAATATAAACTAGACCGTAAGTTGTGCAAATGGACGAACTTCGATTAATTACGCATTATATTGCGTATTAAGCGAAGGACGGAGATATGGAACCTAAGCGTGATGCTAGCCCGATCCCGAATCTCGATGCCTTGTCCCGACTTATCACATCGAAGAATAGAGTCTAAATTAATCATGTGTCGGATACGACTAAAGAGTCGTCGACACAAGATTAATAGTGCGAGACCGTCGATCAAAGTCGTTTTAAGTGATAGTGATATGCATGGGTTTTGAAGATTAGAATTACGTGATTGACTTTACACGTGTCGACTAAAAGTCGTAAAAAAATGACGAGGCTCGAATGTTGCATTAAAGCTCTCGGATTACTTGGCTACAGGACCCACTCGATCGAGTCATGGCACGGACTCGGTCGAGTGTGCCTTTAAGGTGGCTACTGCCCGGTTTTTGGGGTGCTATTCGATCGAGTGGCCCATGGCACTCGGTCGAGTGCTCCCTGTACGAGGCATGACTCGTTTCATTTTTATTTGTTTGAATTCGATAATTGACCGAGTTAAATAAAAATATTGCATTATTTAAATTCAACTCGGTTCTCGATGTCATAAACGTGTATTATACGATTATGAGACCGTTATCGGGATTTTATGAAATATGCTATTATGTGATTGAAAAGTTTTATTAATGACGAAATTATAGTCCTCCGCGTCACGACATCGATACTAATCCTAAAGTATTATGTGATGTCGGTTTTCGCCTCAACGGATCTCGTACTAATCTTGGAAATGGAGTCTTACGCGTTCAACTATGAGCAATCACGATCGCGTTATGCCCTTGAGTACATTGGGGCGGCGCTCCTCGAAAGGGCGCCACCTCCGTCGTGACTCGTAAAGGGATTAAACGGACTTTGGATGATCGTCGTAGTCAAACGTGTTAAGATCCGAATTTTAATATTATATAAATATATATATACACGGTATTAATATGTTTATGACGAAAGGATAAAAATTAGTAAACGATGAAATTAAATGTTAGGTGTTAGATACAATAAATAAATGTTAGATGTTAGTTGACATAAAATAAAATGTTAGATTAGAGAGTTAGTATACACGAAATTAAAAGTTAGTGTGTTAGTAATAATAATAATAACAACAACATACATAATCAAAAAAGAGAAAGGAGAAAGGAGATGTCGGGATTTGAATTACACCCTCAACTTACATGCTTAAATGGCCTCGGAAACGGACTCGTAGTAGCGGCGTGAGCGCGGGAGTGTCGAGATATGTAAGTAGAGTTATGGTGTATGTCTTTGACGAGTTTTGATCTCGGGATTTTGAATATGTATGTGTGTGTGTATGAGTGCCTAGAACTCAAGGGTGATGAAGGTTTAATATGTGTAAGGTTGAATGAAGATTGAAAGGGTTGGAAAAACCTTGTTTTGAAGGTGGTAAAGGGTTGAAAAGAGTTGTGTAATGTGTTGGGGTGATGGGGTATTTATAGGGAAATACCCCCGGTTTAGGGTCACTCGATCGAGTGGCACGGGTGCACTCGACCGAGTGCCCGGTCTGGGTCTGGATCGGCCGGTTTATGGCCTTACTCGACCGAGTGGATGTGAGCCACTCGATCGAGTGGGTGTGAATGGAGGGAGTGTAAATAGAGCATGATTTGTTGCCTATTTTTTAATGAGATTTGGTTGATTTGGTTGTTGAGTCTTGATTCATTTTGTGTATTTGGACATAATGTGAGGCTGGTTCGTCTCGGGATTCGACTTTGATCGGGTTTTGACTCGATCGCTAAAAGACGGTTTTATTTCGGGTGACGGTTTTGACCCAAATTAGTCTCATTTTATTGGAAACGGCCCACTGGGCCTGAATTTGAGGTCGGTTTTGAGAGATTTGCATTCCGCTAAATGCCCACATCGGATACTATTGATTCCGAGTCCGTATTCGAGCGTATTAAGTCACGTTTACGTCCGATCATCATCGAGTGTTTTGTCGGGAACTGCTATAGACACTAGCAGGCGAAATGCGGGTGTCTACAACACAATCGATACTAAATTCTATCTATAAAACATCGGCAACGGCAACAAACGTACAATATCGTCATATTACACACCAAAAAATCTTTTGATATTAATTAACAAAAAACACACAATAACGTTAAAACCCGAAAATTGCCGGAAGTCGAGAAAGAAGGGAGGAAAAGGAGTAAGAGATCAGGTTTTTTGCATCCTCAACAGTCAACACACTTGTAGTCCGAGACACCACTCAGTTTTGCACTAGTTGCACAAATCATCAATATATATAATTAAAGGAGACTTTTTTTATTTTACAATCAATATTAACTATATTATTATTATTATTATTATTATTATTATTATTTTATTTTCGAGTTTTGGGTAAATATGAGGGTAGAAGTAGACTTCTCAATTCTAACCTAAGACGAACTTTGAGTGGAAGTAGAACTCTTTTTATAAACAACACAAGTTTACTAATTAGATAATTACTATACGCAACACGGGTAATATTTCATATTATATAATAATAATAACAATAATGCATGGGTTTAAAATTGATTGATCATGTAACACGTAAAGATGATTATCATTATATTGAGTATATTGATTATTATTGATTATTATTAGTAATAGTATAAAATACTCCATAATAAATTTTGATTGAAAGTAGAATTCGTACTTCTAACTTTATAAGACGAATTTTTTTAATGTACATAATTTTTTAAAATAAATTTAAACAATGTAGGTCAGAATACTGAATACGTACGGGTCGGTTTAATTACGGGTCGTGTTATATGGGTCTGAAACGGGTTATGGTCAGAATACGGATAGTTTCGAATGTCGGTTTTTTTACCTCTTTTTATTTATTTTAATAGTACTTCGTATTATTTTTATACTCCTTAATTATGATGTTATACTTCAATTATTTAAACTAATATTCATCGCACAGACTTTATATTTCAATAAATTTTTTAAATTCTTTTATAACTAAAAGATAAAAGATTAAGTGAATATTAGTTTATATTTTTAATTAAAATATCGAGTCATAGTTCAAGATTTAAAGATCTTGACTCTTGACCCACGAAAAAACGAGTTGGGCATGTCGGGTCAGGTTTTGTCTTATACAGTAGGAATGTTGAGTATTATTTAACACGAGAACACAACTTTTGTTTCCTATGTGCAACTGTACATGAGAGTAAGTTACTAAAAATGCTAGATGATTTAAGTTAAGATTATACATGAAATTATATTCAAATAAAAGGATAATAAAAGGATGATATAGTGCATGTGATGAGAGAAAAATACTAATTAGAAATGAGGTTAAGTCTAAAAAAATCTCTAAAAGAAAATGGGGCTAAATAAAAAAAATGGAGGGGTATATATATGGAATTGCTAATAGGTTAAAATTAGAGTTTTAACAAAATCTAGGCATAAGAATAAATTGATTAAAATTGTGCTTTAGACTTTGTAGTCTCTTTTTTCCAACAAGTTGAACGGGTCGGACCATCTCATGTCCCTAAATTAACAGGTAATTTAGGATTTGGGTCAAAAAACTGGATTCATGACCAAAAAACAGCATATTGGGTGGGACGAGTTTGCGGGTCAAGTCGAATTTAAAGCGAGATCGTTACATACATGCAAATATATTAGACGTAGACTCATGTAGTAGAGTCAAATGGTTAGCGAGTAAAAGATATAGATAAACTCAATGTTCACAGATAAGTTGTCATGGGGTCGCGGACATATTAATATTGCTCATAAGCGCAAGACATGGTATTTTGATGAGTGTCATTTGTTTCACCTAGGTAACTAATGTAGATACTAGAACTGTCGAGTGCGTCGGGTCAAATATTGGTCCAGTTGATAAGTGTAGTTGATACAAGCTTCTTGGGGTGATCAAGACTCTAGTGGGTATGAACTTCAAGACTATGAAAACGGCTACCAACAAGTGAACGATTACCAATCCTACGATCATGGTGACTATTACTCGAGTTATCAATGTGAACCCACCATGTTCAATCAAGATTCACCTTGTGGAAGCCAATACCCCCAAAACCCACCATATTACCCTCCACCCCAACCACAATATGAACCCCATGATCCACAATACTACCAATCATCTCAACCTCACTACCAACAATATGATGCCCCACCCCTTGGGCATCATCAAGACACCATGTTTAATCAATATTATCAAGATTATCATCAAGATTATCAAGATTATCATGGAGCTTTACAAGACCCCA
The DNA here is from genome assembly GCA_958450325.1 of Agrostemma githago. Taxonomy (NCBI): domain Eukaryota; kingdom Viridiplantae; phylum Streptophyta; class Magnoliopsida; order Caryophyllales; family Caryophyllaceae; genus Agrostemma; species Agrostemma githago. The sequence goes on along the minus strand of OY288247.1, from coordinate 69,033,475 downwards.
ATGACCACCAATCGTCGAACTTGGAGTTATATCGATCGATTCTTCAATTGCAAAAGAACCAACAAGAAATGGCCATCCAAATGCAAAAGGATCAAGATGAACTCTTGGCCCATTATAGGAAGGAAAACGAGGCGCTTGATGCTCGATTAAATGCATTATCGGTTCAAACCGTAATGTATTTATCCCGAACATCGCAATTAGATGAAGGGTGCCCACTTGAGAGAGAGGAGCAACCTAACCATGAAGCCGCCGATGTAGTTCCCTTTGGAGGAGAGATTTGCTTTGAAGAACCTCAATCGTCTACCCAAAAAGAGACGAATGAGGATGTGACCCTTAGTGAAGGCAACATTGGTGAGGAATTGGAGGAGGATGGTGAGTTGGATGGTTTGGTGGAGTTTGTGGAGTTGTTGGGTGAAATTGTTAGCCTTGAGTTGCCCTTGTGCGATAATGCGACTAAGCCTCAAGAGCCCCTAGCTAGTGAACCAAGCAATGACTTGGAGGAGATTGAAACCGCCGGTGGAAGTTTCGATCCTCCTCTCCAAGATGATGTGGGGCCGAATGATGAAGATGGGGAACCACAACTTGAGGAAAGTGTGGGGGTGTGCATCGAGGAGATGAGGCCAAAACCGCTTTTTGTGCCTCGTTTCTTGGAGATGAAGCTTGCTTGTGATTGGAGGCGATGCCTAGGGAGGAAGAGGTCGGTGAAGCTCGTAGGATGGATAGACCCCGGAGACGACTTGAAAGATGACGATGGGTCTTTTGATTCCTACTTCTTGCCTCCACCTTGGAGGCCGTGGAGGTTGGCTAGGCTCGAGCGCTTCTTGGGCCTTCATTATGATGTCGGTAGTGCGTTCGACTTGCTCCTCCATGCCCTTGAGGGCTACGGTTGAAGAAGAGTCCACCATCCTAGGTTTGACGGAGTTCCTAAAGAACCGTCATGTTGTACATTCTCCTCTCCTCTTTAGAGTACTTGTGCTTGTATTTGTGTGAATTTTCTCTTGATTTTGTTTGTTTTTGTGGGAATCTTGTAATTGTTTTGGTATTTTGATGAGCGATGTGAGGGAGTGAATTTGACGTGTACTTTGAGTTTATTGTGATAGGTGAAGTGAAGGTGACTCCTAGAAAGGAGTGGTTATCGATAGAGCTTGGAATGTGAGTAAGAGAATCGGTTTTGGGGTCATGGGAGTCATGAAGACCCTTCCCGACCGGGAAGGGTGTGTCGTCCTGACCGGGATGGGGCCGTCCCGATCGGGATGAGGGTGCCAAAAATCGAGTTCACTGGAGTGTCATCCCGATCGGGAAGGAGGCTTCCCGACCGGGACGGGGATGTCATCCCGACCGGGACCACCCATCCCGACCGGGATGATCCCCTACTCCTTTTTGGTGCCTCTTAAGCCCACCCAACCATTATATACCCCCACCCAACCTCCCTACCTTCCTTGCACATATCATACCACCCATGTACCTCATTTACATACCTTAACCTCATTTCCTTCTCACTTTAGAACGATATACACATCAATTTCTACCCCTCACACCATTACTACCTTAGCCATGTGTTTTTAATAAGCTTGAAGAAGGATGACAATGACGACAACAAGCAAGTGCCTACATTGATTTTTGAGACGATGGAGCGAGTGAGTTGCTAACCGTACGGTACGACAACTATCCTCTCTTTTCCGTTTTTATTGCTTGTTTTCCCCTTGTTTATCCCCTTCCCCTTTGGTATCTTTGGTTGCTCCCGACTCTCGATGATGTGACTACATCGAGAGTCCTTTTCAAAATCCAAATTTAACAAGTTTTTCACTCTTTCTTTTTGAGGATTTAGTCGGATTTAGGCGGAATCCGGGCTAGATGACTTGATTACACCTAGTCCTCCCCTCCCATTTCATTTTATTTCCTTCTTTTTATTTTTCTTCCCCCATCCATATCTTTTCTTGTCTCGGCCCATGGTGACTTGACTACACCCCGGCCGGACATCTTCTACCCTTTTCTTCACTTTTCTTTTTGATTTCTAGCTTTATTTTTGTAGTTTCTTTTGTGCTCCCATGCACTACGGTCGAGCATGAGGACATGGCTCGACTTAAGTGTGGGGGAGTGGTATTCTAGCATAGTTAGCTTTATTTTTGTATTTTTTCGAAAAAAAAATCTTTAAAAAAATCCTAAAAATTTGAAAAAAAAAAATCATAAAAATCAAAAAGATTTTCTTTTGTGTGTTTTTCTTTTGTGTCGTATATTTGTTTCTTTGTGTGTTTTGCCTCTCTCTTCCTTATAGGTTGCTCAATCCCCATTAGCTTTGGAGAGCTTTCAAGACTTCCGGTAACATCTTTATCCCTTTTTCTTCTTTATCTCTTGTGGAGTTTGGAGGAGATTGTGATGTTGTGTGCTCGGTAGGAGCTTTGTAAAGTTTGATGTTGGTTGGTTGCTCATTTGGAAGCTAGGGGTGGTGTTTGTGTTTTGTATGTGTTCGTTTTGTGTTGTTCTTGTTTTGTTGCTTTTGCTTCTTTTTCTTTCGTTTTCGTTGAGTCTTTGTTTTGTGCTATGTTGTGTGTCTTGTGTGTAAACCGTTTTCGAAAACCCGGTTTAGAGGCTAGTGTGTGAGTGTGTACTTTCCCTTCCTAGTAGTGTAAATCGAGTCTTGAACTTTAGTCTAGTAGAATGACCCTAAATCAATGAATTCGTTGGTCCTTTACCTTGAGTCCACCTAACTTACTAGGGATTTACTACGGGATTTGCATTTTGACCATTAATTATGACCACCCACGGTGTGAAAAGGCCTTGGTTGCCGAGTCCCGTTCCTTAGGTGACCATGTCTAGAATCGTTTGATTAGTCCAAGTTCTCCGCTTTTTGTGGGTTTGAAGGGAAATCGCGACCCCCGACTTACCCATTTACCTACCTCCCACACCTTTCCACACAATAAAATTGCAAATTGTTGAATTCGTCTTTCTTTGCAATAAGAAATGCCAAAAAGCCTAATCTTGCCAAGAAAGGGCAAAGAAAAGAAAAAGAAAGAAAGAAAAGAATGAAGAAAAAGAAAAGGCACAAAAGCCAAAAAAGAAAATAGAAAAGAAGAAAAAAGAATGGCATGGCAAAACAAAACAAAAATGCAAAAGAAAAGAGAAAATGCCAAAAGAAAACCCGATTCACAAAAATAACACCTACCTCTCAAAATAAGCCTTTTTCCGACTTTGCCGTGAAGAGCCTACCAAAGGACCGAGTCCCGAGGAAGGATGATAGCGGTATTAGTCGGTCTTCCCTCATTTTGCATATTTCCACCTTTTTACTTGGACTAGTTAGGCGGTTTCGGACATGGGACGACCCTCTTGGCTCTTTGCTAAAGGGGGCGGGGTCTCACTTACGTACAGTGTCGACTAACACCGTGGTTCATCCTTTTTCCATCCCGCCGATCGTCCCGTAGTACGTTCTTAGAAGGTTATGAGGAACCGAGGTAAGTTACCAACGTTTTTATTGCTTTGTCGTCATACTATTAGGGTTTAGTCCATCTTGGTTTGTATTGCTAGCTTGAGAACGTTGTCACTTGCCTTGAGTCCTAAACCGGTGCTTCTTTCACCGCTTGTTTGAGAGAAGCGGTATTTGTTTTTCTTTTGGGTGCAACCTTTTGTGTGTTCGTTTGTGTGCTTGTTTGTTTTTGTGTCTTGTGTCCGGTTGCATCCGCAGTTTTGTCGCAAGACCCGACTTGCCTTGCGGAGTGCACTTTTCCTCTAAGTGCACTCGCGTGAGTTGAAAGGGCGTAGGGTGCGCTAATACCCATTCGGCTAGTATAGTAGTTAGTATGTGCTTACTCGAGGGCGAGTAAGGGTTAAGTGTGGGGGAGTTGATAAGTGTAGTTTGTAGTGCCTATTTTGTAGTGTTTTGGTCCCATTTTCCTTGTAGAATCGCTCATTGGGAGCGGTTTAGGGGCTTCTTATGCTTCCTTTAGTTCGTTTCAGGTTCCCGAGACCGATTTGGAAGAGTTGGAGCGATTCCGACTCTATACATACACATTTTGGAGCCAACGGAGTAAAGGAACGATGACTCGATGCTTTGGAATCGACCCCGAGACCTTGGGACCCAATCCCAAGCCTCCGAGACCCGATCCCGAGTCCCGAGAATCGATGAGAAGTCCATGTGAGGCAAGGAGGAACCAAAAGGGTCATATTGGAGGCCTACAAGACTCATCCCCGACGGGTATGCACCTCATCCCGTCGGGGATGAAGTGCACTTTGGAGGAGGCCACTGCAAGGCCGTCCCGGTCGGGATGGTGGGTCCGTCCCGGTCGGGACCAAGTGCTGCAGTCCGCCTTTCCTTTATTTCTTCTCCCTTCCATTTGTAACCCTATATATACTCTTCCCTTGTTTTGTAAAGCTTATGCATTAGATTAGACATGAAACCCTAGACTATTTTTAGGTTAGATTAGTGTAGATTAGTCGATAATTAGTAGTTAATCTTAGTTTAGTACTTGTATTAAGGGATTTCTTCAAGATCTTCACCAAGCTTGACAACCTTGGTGGTTTGTTTTGGGTTTTCTTCATTAATGCAAGTTTCAATCTTTCCTCTTCACTAGTTTGGTATAATCCTTCCTTCCTTTTACTCTTTTTCTTGTTTGTTTAATTCAAGTTCTAATCTTTGATTGTTGTTCATCATTTTCACTAGTTTGTTTATGTATGTTTTGATGTTTGTGTTGTTTCCTCTTGTTTATGTTAGTTGTAGTTTGATAATGTTAGAGTAGTGTTCTTGCTAGGGTTAGTAGGGTGATTAGGGTGTTAATTGGGTGATTAAGGGTTTGTTGGAGATGTTGGTGGAAGATTTGGGTTTCCTCTTGAGTGATGCACATTACATGTTTGTTGGAATGCTTGAATGACTAAGTAGGTTGGAATGCTTGTTTTTCTTGCTTTCCTTTGTCATGTGTGTCGCCGGATGGGTTCCATGAGGAACCTCTAGGCGAGTCTAAGTTGCGAGAGCCCGGACCAACCTAGATTACCCTACTACCCCCTTCACTCTACTTCCTCCTTGACCATTCCGTTACCCCTTTGACCCCGACCTAATCCTAGCCCGTTTTCCTTGTTGTTCTTCTTAGTCATAGTATAGTCTTCTCTCCCTCTTATCATTCTCTAGCTTAGCTCGTTGACTTAGTCTCGTATTTGGGCGACCTTGGTCTAGACGACTCTACCGTCCCCGTGGATTCGACCCGACTTACCCTAGCTACCCTAGTTAGGTTTTGCCGGTTTTTATTTGACGGTTGGGATTCCACGACAAATCCCTCCCATCACCCGTATCGGATATGGTCAGAATACGGGACATAAATAGTTTCGAACGCTTAATTTTTTACCGCTTTTTGAGTAATTGTTTATTTTAATACTATTACTATTATTTTCTTTAAACTATAATTTTTATATTTAAAAAAATAATCAAAATTTTCTTAGTTTGTCTCACTTCTTGATTTCTCTCGGCGTCATCCCCTTAATAAATATTGATAAGCGGTGTCAAATCTTTAAAATGACAATGGTTTGAAATAATCATAATCACTTCGTCGTATAACTAATATTCCCTCTGTCTCACTAAAAGAGTCACCCCACCTTTTTAATGAGAATTAAGGTGTATAGAAATGTGTGGTGGAAAATGAAAGATGAAAAATAAGTGAGTTTAGAACCAATGTTAACCACAAAAATCAGACAAAATAAGAATAAAGCAAAAAGTGACTTTTAGAGAGACAACTCAAAAAGAAAAGGGTGACTCTTGTACAGACGGGGGAGTACTACTCTGTATGTTAAAATTTGACTTTTAGCAAAATCCAGACATAGGAATAGATGGCTAGAAATTGGCTTTTAGACTAAAATTTTGTGGTCTCTTCTTTCCAACGAGTTGAACAGGTCAGGCTCATCATGACCCAAAATCGGGTCATTTAGGATTTAGGTTAAACGGGTTGCGAGTAAAAAAAAAGGGTTCATGCCTCTAAAAACGTGTCAGGTGGACCATGTCAAATTTAGAGCGAGATGATGACATACATACAAATTAAATATATTCAATACGAATGTCGTATGCTTAGAGAACAAAAGACACAAACAGACTCAATGTTCCAAATGAGTTGTCACAAACATTAAAATTGCTGACGGTGACCAGGTATTATGATGAACATCGTTTGTTTTAGTCATCATGTAGCTAATGTACACACTAGACCTGTCACCGGTCGGGGTATACGACTCATGCTCAGAAATAGTTTCGAAAGCCTAATTTTGTTACGGCTTTTAAAGTAAAAAAAAAAATTGGTATGTATTAAACTATAGTCGGGTTTATGGGTCGAGTCGAATTTGACAGGTCTCACCGTCCAACTGTAGCATCATAACCCGCATCTGCTACTTTTCGTATAAAATACATGCAAACGTGGAATGCTAATCCTCTAAAATGACAATTATTTGAAATAATCGTAATCATTCCATCGTAGTCAATAATTATAAAAGAAAGTATTAAGATTGATTGAGTAACGTTATTGTTACGCCCGTGCATCGCACGGGCATCAAAACTAGTGATATTGTATTTCCGAGTGAATAAGGTCACGTGCACTCATGTGCCAATTAAAAAAAATAAATGAAAAAAGCACCACACGCGCATCAGGAGAAGAGAGAAAGATGGAAAGAGTCAGAACTCAAACACAATTATTGACCAAAAAAAAAAACAATTAAACCCCAAATTACACAACCCCGCCCTAAACCCCTACCCTACCACCTGGGCTGCCGGCTGCCACCTGCCACCACTGCGCTGCCGCCTGCCGGCGTCGCTCCTCCCCTGCTGACGCGTCAACCTGTCACGGGTCATCCTTACCCGTTACCAATTAAGTACATCAATTTCTCCCCAAATTTCAATTTTGATTGATTATTCTACGAGATTATAAATGCATGAAGTACATCTGTTAATCTATTTGTTATTATTAAGTTGTTCATTTGTAATTGCTTCTTACTTTGGTTTATAATTACTTGATTATCTCATATTTTAGTATTTTTTTCTCAAACCCTAGGATTATTTTGAGACACTTAATTAAGTTTAATTTAATTTAAAGCTCGTCATTGTCCTAGATTTTTGAAAAACATAAAGAGTAAAGCATAATTATAGACGGAATTTGGAGAAAATAACCAGAGTAGATTGATTGTTGAGAGATTTTGCAGAGGAGTTTAATTAATTTAAATGAAAGGTTTAGGCAATTTTTAAAGGATTTGATTAATGATTAGCAGTTGATTATAGTGGTATAGTTGATGAGCACATCAGATAAATTATTATACTCTGATCGGATAAATTGTTTGCGTTTCTTATATATACCGAGAGTCTCGATCAATGCGAATTAATCTTTTTTTTTTTTTTTTTTTTTTAATCGTAATTCATTTGAAAATTGTATCTATGTGTTTCAAGGACGATTACTCCGTATAATTAACCTTAATTTGTGAACTCGATTTTTTTGAAATGGATTGAAGGTAATAAGGATGGTACTTCATACCTAAGGGTTTGGTGAAGTTAGTGTTGTCATTAGTTTATTTGGACATTTGAATTTTTTTCAAAACCACCTTCAGTCTTCCGTTCTTCACCGCCGACTTGCCGTCTCTCTCATATTCTCAGGTAATTTCAACTTCTTATCTCGCAAGTTTGTTTAGACTTGGAAACAAAAAAAATTGAAATTGGGGAAATTTTGAAATCGAGATTCTTGAGTACTCTACTAACTTCGTTATTTTCCTTATTGCATCTCAATTTCTCAGGTAGTAAATCGTCTTTTGAATCGTTTTTTTGTTTATGTATATGGGTATTTAGGTATTAGTACTACAAAAATCGACTTATCTTGTTAATTGATGTTTCATAATTGCATCTTCTATTCTAGTCTATTCTTGTCTTAATTTCAATTAGTTTTCTAGGTTCATAATTACCGTTAGTTAAGGTATGAATTTTATTTAAGTAATTTGTCAATCACCACTAAGGTTGGGTTGATGTCTATGGTTAGTTATGGTGTCGTGATTCTTCTGCCTTTAATGTTAAATTTTGTATACTCTAGATAGAAATAAGAGGCCAACAATGGAGTCAGAATGACGTTATTTTTATTTGCAATTTCTATGCTTCATGTACAAGTTAGTTTTCGAATAAATATTGGTGTACACATGTGTTTTTAGTTGAAGAATTGAAACTACAAATTCCAGTACAATAAATTAAGGTAGATAACAAAAACTAGTGTCGATTTTATAATATTGAAATAATTATTTAAAATGAAACACAAAGTAATAGTGGTCATTTATAAGAAACTAAGATCTTTGTTCCTGCTGAGTTCAAGTCGGATTTCGTCTTCTTTTAATATATGGAGTATAAAAAATTATTGTTGGGTTTAGTTTCTTTTCTTAAAATTAATGACGGATGCATCCAATGTTCAAGCCTTTGAGGTTAAATATTTTTTTAGATGGCTCTATTTTTGTTTAATAAATAAAACTTAATGGTTTATGATTTGGGTCGAGTTAAATGGGGTTAGGTTAATAGTATTTTGGGTTGTATCGGTTATTGGTTAGCCTTTGGGTCGAGTCGGGCCACTCTCAGTTCATCCAAAGTTCGGGTTCTATCGGGTTGGGTTTCGGGGCGGTTTGAATCGGTTTCTCGGGTTTGGTTGGCTTTTGTCAGATGTAGACACCATGAGTAGAGGTACTTCCCAACTTCCTTAAAACAATAAATCCCACCTTTAGATCTTCACTGTCTCTCTTCTTCTCATCAGGCTTGAGGCTTCCATAGTTTTTGTACCCGGCAACCACCACCACCTCCATTTCCACCAAATCAAGGTATTTATCCATCTATTTTCCAGATGGAAGAAACTTAAAACCCTAGGGTTTTGGTAATCGATTTTCACCGTTGTTATTGTTTCTCAGCTATAATGGAAACCGATGACTCCACCCGAGTGCTGCCGTTTCAGCTACAGTTCGACAAAGCCGCTCCGTCTCAGGTATCCCTCTTCCTCCTTCTTACTCCTCTCTTACTCTTTTCATAGTCCCCAATTTACACCCTTTATATGCCACATTTTGTTTACGTTGATTGATTGATTTTTGTGTGTAATTGTGCATGTATAATTAGATAAAATTGGCTGAGTGGAACCCGGAGAAAGATTTATTAGCAATGGTGACCGACGATTCCAAGATAATTCTTCACCGCTTCAATTGGCAGCGGTTATGGACGATATCACCTGGTATTCTTTGTTAACTTTCGTCTTCCTTTGGTCTGGAAATCGGTTGTGGTATCATGGAGTCATGGACTCGGCAAGGGGGTCGTTGTGGGTTTCACTGGCATCATAATTTTTGTCGTATCATATACGGAGTATTATTTCACAAGGGGCTTACACTTTTTTTTGGTGTACTAATGATTTATGTAAGCCAACATTGGTGAAATGTCTTTACGTTTTGAGCCACATTACATAATGAACAAAGAGTCGTGATCAGTGGGGGTGACCTCATCGGTGTTTGCTCAAATGGTTGTCTTTGTATTTACAGCAATGGCCAAGGTTTGAGAATTGTAATTAGCATTTTCATGTTTTTTTTCCTTTCCGGTTTTGCCCCCTTCGATTTTTCGTCTCCACCACTATGTGTGAGACGGTCTCATCATGTCTTTTTTGTGTATTGAGAGGGCCATGTGGTGAAACTTGCTCTTTGTTGTTCATTAAATTATTTGTAGGAAAGCCTGTCTCATCATTATGCTGGCGACCCGATGGTAAAGTTATAGCAGTTGGCCTCGATGATGGAACAATTTCATTGCATGACGTTGAGGTAAGTGCACATAGAATCTTTACTTTACCTTAATTACTCATTTTTAAGTCGTCAATGAACTTCCCACTTTGGCTGGTATATATTTGTCAATCACTGATTTGTAATTATTGTGAACCCGGTTACCCGTATTTATTCTATGGTATATGAACATAAGGTTTATGATTTTTTTTGGTTTTCTATTCCAATCTTATACTCCAGAAAGCAACAATATGTAAAAGATGGTGAAGTAGCATAGTTATATTTTATTTATCCATCTAATCCTGAATGGCAGAATGGAAAGGTGTTAAGAAGCATTAAGTCTCACGATGTGGCCGTAGTCTGTCTTAATTGGGAAGTTGATGATGGCCATGGACAGGTGAGTACACTATGTGTTGTTTGAAATTTGAATATCTTGTTCTTCCTCAGTGTGCATGCTTGATTTTGTTGTGGGATAAGTCTTCGGCAAATCTCGTTCTTGTATGGATGATTTGTTTGAGCTGGCCAAACCTCAAACCACACAACTGTACTCTACTTCTCTATGAAATGGTTTTAGCATCATATATGTGGCTCTTGCTAATGTTAATCTTATGCAAAATGTACACAGACATTTTCTGCTGTCTCCAAATGAATCTGAAGTCTCGATATTTTGGTTATGGTGGAATAAAGAAAAAACGGAACTCCAAAGTGGTAGTGCGTCTTTTATCCTGAAGTAGCAGTGATGTAATTCTCGACACTATTGACATTTTGATCTTCTAAAGGCAGCCTCTCTATGTTAGTGGAAAGATGTGTACATCTGGTTCTCTCTTTACACCATTATTTAGAGGATCCTTGAGGGCTGAGGCATTGGGGAGATGTTATGGATCAATTATCTGCTTTGTACACTTCCTTTGTTTTCACTATGAAACTCAACTTTTATATTTCAAACAGGAGGATGAAGACAATTATGTCTATGAAGATCGTACTCCGCGCTTCTTCCCTCCAGCTCCACGAGTCCCGCGGATGCCTGGAGTGGTATCTGGAGATTCCACTCTTATGGATAACACTGAAGAATCAGTTCAAGATTTGTTAAATACTTCACATCAACAGTTTAACATTCTCTCCAGTGCAGACAGTGAGGGCGGAATTTGCTTTAGTATATTCGGTATATTTTCCATTGGAAAAATTGTGAGTGATTTCATGTTCAAATTACTATAATGTGCCACTCAGTATTTGTCATGCACATGTTTAATCTCACATACCTTCTGGGTTATGAAACTGTTCTGTAATGAATACTCCATATAAACTTACGGTTTTAGGACTCTCATATGCTATATTCCTGGGTTATGAAACAGTTATCTTGGGCTCATTGGCGAATGGCTATACCACCTGAATCATAAACATTAACATGTTATGAAAAGAAAGGACTTTTTTTCTGATTGAGATGGCTATTTGCCTTGTAATGACAAGCGGCTTTTGGAAATTCCTTTAGTTCAGTATTATGATTTTGAATTTTCTTATTGTTATATTGCCAGAACATACACAACTTATCTCTTCCAGTAGTTGGCGAAGAAGCAGCGCACTGTATCCTGCAAGCTTCAATTTGTAAGGTCTGCATTTTCTACCCTAATATAATGTTCTGTTCTACTGTGGTTTTAACTTATTTTTGGACAGTAACCTCTTATCAAGTTATCATCTTCTAGTGGCGCTATAAACTCGAGTTTCTTCTGTCTTCCGAAGCAATGTATTTTTGAACAGACAACCCACAATAATAAATCATCTAGTTGCTTTTAGGCATGAACACTCTTTGTTAAGCAAAATTTGGAAGAAGTGTACGCTAAATCTTATGCATTTAACTAGGATTCTGATAACACAGCCATAATAAGTTTCTTAAGATATAATAATATGTTTATAGAGTATTACATTTCCATTTTGTTTCTCACTTACGTTTGGAGTATTTCTTTTATTGTTTTTCAATATGATATCCGACATGACGTTTTTTTAATGACTATTCTGAAATATAGCTATCAAGTAACTGCATGATGAAAATAAGAATGACAAAAGTGGAACTGATAGAAATTGACCAGGGAAGTAATAGACGAAGGGGGCCAAGATGAGTGCCCCAGACAATTACGCCATCTAGAGTTATATACTGAGTCTTTTCCTCTTCATATTTTTCTTCTTCATTTTGGTTGACACTCAAAAAGTGAGTCATATTGAGCGTTCTAACTTCCAGCAATGAGAGAAGTGGGGAGAAGAGGGAAATCTGGGCAGAACAAAATGAGGTTAAGGATTCTGAATACCTGGAAGGAAGAATTAATTAATCACCAGTGATATATATATATATAACATATTGTACACATCAGTTGTCAAATGTGTCAGGAATTAAGAATCTGAGTGCACAAAAATGATTTCATTGAAATTTTGTGCAAACTATGTTACTTAGATCCACTTTGAAGTGTCCGACACTCGTGTGAGTCTGTATTTTGTTTAAAAAGAAGTGTCATATTGTCGTACCCCCTCTGAGTGTTGGGTATCATATATCAAACGTAATATGAAGAGTCAAAGTAACATAGCTTAAAAACGGTTATAAATTCTTTCAGTGTTTCGTTTGGCCTTCTTTTTAAGTTAGTGTCCAATTTTTTCTTCCATCTTCTGTCATTAGGTTGCTTTGTCAAAGGATCTTTGTCGCATGATCATTATTTCCTCTGGAGAAGTTTCCAAATACAATTGTGAATTGGATCACAGAAATCTGGCTGGGCATAAAACCAAGGGTTTGCATTGTTTTGTGTTGGACACATCAATATTTCGGAGGAGGTAAAGTTTAAAAAGTGAAGCTTGAGGTGTTTTTTTACTCCGTATTAGATAAACTGCAAATGCCTAGGTATAGATCCCTAACGTCAGTCTCTAATGCATGGTTCCTTATTCATTTGCTTCATTGTGATAGTCATTCGACTAGGGTACGCTGTATGGATACGGGTATGAGTTCTTGTGTCGGACACATCAATTCGTTAAGCCATAAAATCAAGGATACATGGACACCAGATATGATAAATTTTGGACATGGTCAATGTACCCAATTATCATGATTGGACACGGTCAACATGTACCCAATTTTATATTTGGACACTCTCGGTGTATCCAATATCATAATGGGACATAGTCAACACGTACAAGTATCGATATCACAATTTTACTTGTTCATCATTCATTTGCTTAATGATTCGTTGCATTTTTCACTATATAAATTTTAGTTGTTTCATTTTTTTGTTAATTAAAATCCCATCAACAGCCACTAATTCCAACTTCTCGGATTAACTAAACTGTCCATTTTTCACAATGCCGAGTGGGTACGAATTTTGTGTCCGTACCCATTCGTGTCCGGCGAATACTGGTACGTCGGGGAAAAGTTGCGAGTCCGAGTATCATACATCCAAACTGTACCCAATTAGCATTTTCATGTAACTTATTGGTGTGCATCATCTATTTTTCTAAAACATGATTACTTAAGACTTTCATAAGGTTCATTGAAAGCGTACATGTCTACTTGGGATAGGAGAGATGATGGGGCTAGGAAGAGGTGAATGCGTGGAGACAATTCATGTCAGGACTCAGGAGTGTCTGACTTCATTTTTGTCTTATATGACTCGATACATTTGTACTTTCCATTTTATGTTTATGCTTGACATTTTTCTTTTCATGTTGAACTGATTTTCTTTTCATATGCATCTCTTTTTTGTTCTTTTCCCAATATTTTATTAATAAGTCTCATAATAGGAAGAGGTGAATGCTGATTTTCACCAAAAAGAAAACCAATTTATGTTTTCAGGTTAACTAACCAAAAACATCAAAATATTTTAGAATCATCGTTGTTATTGTATACACTTCTCATTTTGTGAAAAAGTCACTTAACCAACGTATACATGTTTTAGCGCACTTTTTTTAGGTTTATGTTGCCAATATCATACTTAAGCTGAAGATTTGCTTATTCGATTATATAGAAAAAAAGAGCTTCATCAAGTTGCTCAACAGGCATCAAACATTGAAGATTTGACTGAGGTCATTCGAGCCTCACTTTCAATCATGTACAAACAATGGTGTGATGCCATGCAGACATTTCATGACAAATTTCATTCTCTATCTACACTAGTTGTCAGCAATGGTAACTTTTTACAGAAAATATCCGTATCACCACATTACTTTCATAATTAATTTTTTTCCCTTTCTCAAAAAAAATGTTTCCATTTGACAGGGCTCGACTCTTCGCCTCAAGAGGAGCTTTTGAGTCTCCTAGGTGGAGCTCGAACTAGTCCACCGGTTCATCAATTTTTGGTCAATTCCCTTGGTGAATTGGTATGCATGATATGCTTTATATGGTGCATTACTTTAGAAGTCTTGACGATATTTAATAATGCTATGTTTTTTAATAGGGTCTCAAGCGTGTAATGAAGTCCGTATCCAGTGCCGGAAAAGAGCTACAACTCATTCTCCTTGATCATATCCAGGTTTCCCCTTTCTCCCCTCCTTCTATCTTGCATCTTCCATCCTTCTCATGTTTTTGAAAGCTAGGAAGTGTTTTTTTATCCCATACAATGGGAATAATGGGATTTTCTCAAAAATCGCATGTATCTGTTAAACAGAACACTTTTGTTATGAAGTCTGCTTTTTAATGTTGGACAAAAATATTCCGTATAGAGGAAGAAAGATATATAGTCCTGTTACTTCTTCCACTAACAGGGGATAAAGTGTCAATCACCTTCAGAGGTTCCATTTATAACATTATTGCTACAAAGTACAAACAATACAAACCACCCTATTCGCCATCGCCTCAGAAAGTTCTTTAGATTGGGGATTGACCCACTTAGGCCCTGTTCTTTTCGGCTGAAACAAGGCTAAGCTGAGCTGAGCTGGTCTGATAGAAGCTGAGGTGAGCTGAATTTATAGAAGCTGAAACTAATAATTTCTTATATAAATTATCTAATAATTTTAAGAAAAATATTGGAGCTGAGCTGATAAGAGCTGGGCTGAGCTGATAAAAGCTGGGCTGAAATTAAACCGAAAAGAACAGGCCTTACTTACTCTGGTGATCAAATGTAGCAACACGCATAGAGTAATGAGACAGCGAAGAAAGGGAGTCAAAATACGGAATACAGGTAAATAGACCACGATGAGGAGGAAGGGTAGATTAGACAGCGTAGAGCAATAAAAGCTTTCAACTAATCCCAGTGTATTAGTCTTTTTTATTAATATGAGTACACATTTAAAAGCACTTGGACAGTGATACTTGGATCAACAAATTCGACGTTCCTCTAAGGTAAACTTCTTAAAATAAGTAAGAGCCGTACCAAATGGACTTCAAGTCGGAAGTGGAAACTAATCATAAAAACTTGTTACTCTTGTTCTTGAGTCCTTTATCTAATTTCCTGCTACGGTGAAACCAGCATTTACGAAACTTGATACATGATCTGCATCAGCTTGGTAAAAGTACAGGAATTTTTTTTATCGTACCCTGTTCCCACTTCCCATCCATAGCTACTGTTGGTGCTAGTAGCTAGTCCTCTGACATTAGAGTCTCTTATTGGGCTGGTTGCTGAATAGGGACAATTTGCATGGTGGAAGATTAATATTTAGACTGCAAAGTCTAATTGTTAAGTTATTCATAGATGCTATTTATTCATCAGAGAACACTTGGCTGCATCCATAAGTCGGCAGCACAATATGATACTTTTCTACCTCATCTTGTATAATTTCATTTATTTTTTGCTAAGATGTTTGGGCAAGGGGACCAGTGGCTGTACTGTTCGCAGACGCGCTAGCCCCTGCTAGACCGGCAGAAATTTCAAAAATATTAACTGAAATCTCCGTTTATGTTTTCATATATATGGTATTACTGATTTGCCTCTCGTATGATCTTTCGCCATGCACTAATTTTTCAACGTGTAATTTCATGTTTCTAATGTGCCTTGGTTAGTTTGGTCTTCAAAAAACATTATACACGTCACCTGTTTTCAAAATCTTCGATTTTTGATCACCACAATGAATTGACCAAACAGATTAAGAGACTTGAGTAACAAACATGGCCTCATAGCTTAATGATGCAAAAGGAAAGCTGTTAACTGTTGTTATTTCACGTCCTTTAACCAGCCAGCTGCAGAAATAATTGGTTTTAGAATGGGTGAACTCAGAGGCCTGTCAAGGTGGCGTGCACGGTATGGAGGCATTGGTCTTGACGAGAAACTTATGGACAGGGCATCCGAAAAAGTAGGAATGTTTGTTATGCAAATTGTGCGTTTCGTCCAGATTCTTTCACCTGTTGTCCAGCAGGTACACTTGCATAATAACCTCCCTTGTGTTTCTCTTTATCTTTTTCAGTATGTTTTTTCCCCTTAATTTACTTTTTAAGTGGAATAATTCCCGAAAAGCCATAGCAAGATACTGCATAATGGTCTGTCCAATTTAGCTGTCCGTCTTTTTGTTTCATAATTGAGAACAAGGCATTTATGTATATTATTTCTAATTGACCGTCAAATCTTTTAGATTGATCGGTCCATCATGTCACAAAATATTTTTGGAAGTTAAAATAATTTTTTTAAAATGCCAAAGATCAATAGTTTAGCTTTGGAATAGATGGAATAAAGCACAATAACTCACTAAATAAGATTATTACTCTGTGAAGTAGCAGCTGATCAATGCGAAACTTAAAGCTGATGCTATTTTATTAGTCATCTAGAAACTCAGAAAAATACTGATGCGGCAGTAAGGCTGTGTACACCCTACCTCGTAGCCAGCTAATGGCGGGAAAATTCAAAGCGTATGATTCATTTTATTGCTGTATGGTGGTGTCAAATTTTGCTTCAAAGCGTATGATTCATCTTGTTTCTGAAATTTTTATATCTAGCTGCTCTTTTTTTTTTCCGCAGTTTTCAAACTTTTTCAACTGGCTGTTGAAATGTATCAAAATACTAATGTCAGAATCAATTGATCAGCTTCCAACATACAATAGGTATTTGTCATTTGTGTCTTGCTTTGTTTCAATGGGATTTTGATTTTCATGTCTATGGAATGGTTAATTGTCTGTTTTTGATCCTGCAGTGAACTTGTAGTAATGTTTTTGAAGTTTCTATATGATCAAGACCCAGTGAAGCTGCTTTTGGACCAATCTGTTAGTGATCACCATGTTCAAGTTGATACGTGAGTCATTTACGCACGTATAGTGCTGCTATTCCTTTTCAGTAGGTGTAAATGTTTCCATTGCACCCGGTCATATTACAGCAATTATTCAAGAAGAGTTGTAGGAATATGGAAGAGTAATGTTAATGAGAACACTACATGAAACTTGGGCATGCCCAATAATAGAAATATGCTGTGTAGGTTAAATGGTCTTCATTTCTAATGCGGTACAAAGCTAAGTATTCATGGTCTTGGATTATGATGGAGTACAACAATGACTCCCTAAATTGGATGTGCTTTTTATCGTGAAGCACCGCTCATTCAATGCAGTTCATCACCCATTCTTAATTATGGGCCATTGGCAAAAAAACAGCCTTTTTGCAGCGGCAACACGAGGATAAGGTTGTATACATCTGATCATCTTTTACTCCGCCATTTGTAGTTAACCTTAAGGCAATGGCGTAATGTTTTTAGTTTTTAACAAGGTTACTTGTGACTTGGCCATACATTGGTTGGGATAACTAATCAAATTCTGTGTGAGAAGTGCTCATCGCTAATCCAAACTGCTGGTGTTGGTGGTTATGATTTTTCTGTTCAGTTTATTATCATGCCTCTGGTGTTTTATCAATTTTCCTTTCATAAAGTTTTAACGTATACCAAACTCCTTATGCGAATCGAGAAAGTTGTCTAGCAAATTAACAGTCACTTTGTATGAAATAAGACCTAAAGGCCATCACTAACATTGTTATCTAGGACTTCAAAAGCAGTGAAATAAGTTTTGTAACTGCCGATGTGACTACTCTAGTCTTCTACTTGCTTTTGACCCAATGTATAAAGATGTTCTATGTGCATTTAATATAGTCGATGGACTTGATTTTTATCACTACAATTGACAATGTGATATATATGATGCATTAGGAACACGGCTCGAAGAATCATAGAGCTTGTGAAACTAGGGGGTTTTGCTGATACAGAGTGCTTGAACCGCACTCTAGCTAAAGAATTCTGTGATATGGAATCCAGGTATATCTTTCTTCTCTCTCTGACATTTTTATTAGGATAGTTACCATAGTTTTTTTGTGTGGAGAGGTGCTCATGTGTCTTTTCTCATGAAATGACACTGACTATGAATTTTTATTGTTTTTGGAGTTCATGGCATCATGCTTTAAGTTTATATTTTGTCTCTGTTGTATCTAAAGGTGTTCTAATGAATTAATCTGAAGTATTCTTTGTTCAATAGTATACTTTTTTCCTCACTACTCATTTCTTAGTTGTATTTATTTCAAGCTTATTTCTCTTTGGAAACATGCTGGTGCTTTCAAGCTTTATCATAATCTACTTGTCTCATGTTCCAGTTTTAGAGATGCTTTTGATATGCCGCATACAACAATTTCAAAGGATATAACATGCCAACAGTTGCTGCCGTTGTTTCCCTTTCCATCTTCTCCACCACCCAGCCCCTGCTTTGTTCCAACATCAATATCATTTTATTGGGTATCTGCTCTCTACTTCGTACGAGTATGTTTTTTTAAAGCATAAGCCAAATTTTTTGTTGTAATCTCGAATCCGGATATGCTTGCGGCTGGTATGAATCAATGTCTCTCTGTATTTTATTTATTTTATTTTTAACTAAATAAATCCTTGTATTTTTTTTTTGCAAAGTTTCTGTCTAGTAATTTTAGTCTTTTGTGATGGTCTTTTCTAAATTATGCTTGCAGTCTGTAGTAATTTTTTTTTATACGAACACGACACGACTCATGAGTGATCCGTGTCTACAGAAGAGGTCGGTCCATGACATCTAGTATATTTCTATATGATGCCCATGATTGTTGTTACTGCTTCTAATGCGTTATCTTATCTAGGACACAGCTACTGATGTTCCATTATATGATTCAACTCGAGAAAACCTCATCGACTACATTGCTTTTCAAATACCCGAATGGTCATCGTCAGTTGTTTCAAATTGTATATGCATACTACGAGCCCGAGGTATGGTGGATGAAGCGAGCACTATCAGACGTGAATACCGCTCACTAGAAGCGTTGCTGCTGACTGTCTCAGAAGATTTCGGTTGTGTGGACTTATCTCTGTATAAAGTAAAATCCAGAAAACACATCCTGCCTTCAATCCTTATAATTATTCTATTTACCATGTTTGCTAAGTTTGTTATTTCTGTGCTTCTCTTCATAAACAGGAACATCAGATAGTTATGCTTATGAATGAGAGAGCTACTTCTAATACCAACAAAGATGCCCATTTGATGGTTCTACAAGCAGATGAGCTACCATTTGTATCTATTCCAAGGCTCAACAGTGTAAACATTTGGAAATTGGATCAATTGCAGGTTTGCTATTTTCTTATAGCTACCTACTTTGACAAGCAATTGTTAAGCAATGGAGCAACTCCTATCTGTCACAAAGCTAAAATTGCTAGAACATGGTGTCATTTTATATCATTTATTGCTTTTTATTTTGAAATCTTAAGGCATAGAATTTTCAAATAGAACAATTCTAGCTATTTAAAACGCCAATTGTCTAAAAATGGCGAGGTCTCAAAGCCATAAGCTACATAGTTATTCACTAACTCCCATAAGAATGGAATGCCAGTTTTACACTATATCATTATCTCCTGGTTATATGTGGCATATTGCGTGCCTTGTAAGTTGTAGCTAGAACTAAAAAAGAACCTATTCAAATTTGTATGTTCTGAAGAACCAGTGAGTAATCATGTCCAACCATATTTAAGCGCAATATTGGTATGCCTGTCCAGTTAAGAAATAATCTGATTGAATCCTATTTTATGTAACTTTCATCAACATGTTGGCTTGAGCACATAAGACATCCTCTTTCTCTAAATATGTTTCTATTTTTGTAAAATGCAGGGCTCCGTGTTCCCCTTGCAAGTGGAAACTGCAAAGGTGCGAAGTATTCCTCACACTGTTGTTCCACCACTGGCTGTAAGTGGTAAGTAATCTGCTTTTAAGCTGCCAACACTTGAAATTAATTTGCATAAGCTTATTAAAAGATTCTACTTTGTTACAGAAACAAAGAAAATACTAAACCCTTTTCACATGCTCCTCTGTCAACTCCTTTTATGAGGCAGTACAACTCCTTTTGTACTGCCTGGTTACATCACTTGGTGTACCTTCTTTGTTGTACCTTTGTCTTTTCACAATGATATAACTATCTAAAAAAATCCTTTGTGAGTCTTGTGACCCATGCTGAAACTTATGGCTTATGTTACTTCAACTCTTCACTATCGGAACCGTACTTGTGTTGACACGACACAGCATAGATCTGGGCATGGATTCTGCACCTTACACCTATTAGTCCAACACTTCTCTTAGAGAGCTAAACAAGTGAGGTTTGCACCACAAAAATATAGGAAACCAGTTTATAAAGCATTTAATGCTATATTTAACAATCTTTAAGCATTATTTGTCATACTTTTTTCCATTTTGGAGTGAATTAACAATTGCTCTCTTTTAAGTCCACATTTTTAAATTACTCCCTTTTAATTTATTTATTTTCTAATAAATTACACTCGGGTTAAAATTTGCTTGCAAAACCCAACTCGGTTATATTTTCCATCAATTTTCATTTTTAGGTTAGATTAGTCTAATCTAAAATACCCTTGCCTAATGTTCTTGTTATATATTTGGCTGATTTTGCTACATGTCCAGAGTCCTATCCTCGATTTTGATCACGAATCACCATAAACTGTTAAAAATACTATTTTAATACGTAATTGTTTTTACCCTATACAGCATCCAGAGGCGTTGGATGTGTTTTTGCTGCTAAAAAGCGGGCCCTAGTGTACATTCTTGAGGAAGATGAAGAGGAAGAAGAAGAGGAAGAAATCTCAGACATGGAGTGATGCTAAAACGCTACGTCTGAATCCTCATGTGTTTGGCAGGGATCTTCTTGTTAAGGAGATGAGAGAGCTCCACAACAAGGCAATTATGATAATGATTGAAGGACTCCCATCAGATAGATAGGTGTGTACCCTTTTATTTATTTTTATTTTTCGTGAAAGGGAGCGGCATAAGGTGACCATCGTTACAAACCAGAGGATGCTCGAACCTATACCACCAGGAGCTCCGAGTGTGAACCAGTAGGCAGGCTAGGAACTCATTAGCTGGGGTCTGTACTGATTTAGGAGATAGGTATGGTGAAGTTTAAATGAAGTTTAATTAAGGGGGTATGTCGTTCATGATTTGTCGCATTGCTCATCAGTCAGTCTCTTTCGTTACTCGAATCTTGTCGTTGTCCATCCATCACTGGCAAATGGCAAATGGCAAATGGCAAATGCAATGGGTTTGTCAAAGAAGCTTGTATTTATCATCATCACCTTTGTTTGCATTTCAGCTTTCAGGGGTAGGGGTGTGTAGTGTAGATTGTAGACTGTAGTTTGGTGCATGTAAAGAACTTTGTTTGTTGTCCACATCCATCAGATTTTTCAAGTTGGAAAGTATGAGTAGAAGATTCTGTGAGAGAATATATGGGTCAATCAATATTGTATTGCTGCAATTAATTTCAAAAGTATGTTCATTTTTGTACCTGGTTCTAACTTCTAACGAGTGAGTACGTGAAATCGACATTGGTGTGGTTCAAAGGTTGAGCAAAAAAATTGATTATTCAATCCGATTTGATTTCCAATCTGAATATTTGGTTTGTAAAGTAAGTTTGGCTTCGTTTTGATTTTTTACTTATTTGGATCTTATGTGGATTTTATGATCAAATTTTCTATTTAATGAGCGTATTTAGAGTGTCATGCTTGTAACAGGGTTTCTCTACTCCTTATCATTTTGGCAATGTATCGTTTTATATGGAGTATTTATTTTGTAAATTTATACTCATAACTTGAGAAGGATGATTAAAATACAAGTACATGTGAGTGGTATGAAAGTTTTATGTTTAGATCATTTTAGTAGCGAAATAATACTTTTTTCGTTCAAGTTCAATCTTCCTCTTTCTCTTTTCTATACTATTCACGGTGAAAGAGAACTTTTGATATTCACGACAATCTATTAGAGAAAATATATTGATGTGGGATTTTGTTTGATTCATCTTTAAAAAAAATATTATTAATATCGAATTTCTATAATTTTGACTAATATGTTACGAAAGATATTAACGACGCAAAATGTATGTTGGCAAACGTGAAAAAGGTAAAAGGATATGTTGGACTTGAACGGAGGGAGTAGGAAACATTGCGTGGAATGGTGGATATAAAGTTTTGAACTCAATCGTTCAGTTAAATTCCAATATATGGATACTCGTTGGATATAGCATCCGATCTGATTATTATTGGATACCTAAAATATTTCGATCGAATATAGGAATTTAGATTTTTTTAGTTTGGATATCCTATCCAAACTAGCACTTTGGATCATATCCATTCGATACTTCTCTACCCTAGTTTCATTAGCTCTAGGCCACAATGTGTTCTATCACACGTTAAATTGAACTGAAAGGAGTTAAAGTTGTTGTAAAACAAGATTTAAGTCTTACTTATAACAGATCTTATAATTACCTTAAAGAAGGCACCAAGGCAGCTGATGTGGCACTGCTAGAATCGCACAAAACAGTCCTCTGAGGCCTCACGTAAATTGGGCAAAAGCGTCCAATCACTTAATGCACTCATAGTCTCTTCTTTAATTCAGGGGCAGAAAAGTCATTCTCTCATCTGTATATTTTTCGTATATAAATACTAAATACATTTCGTATACAGTATATATCATCTTTTCCCGTGTACATTTCGTACACCGTATATCCCCTTCCCGTATACTTTCGGTCTTTTTTTTAATTTCTTGGTATTTCGTATTTACCATACTTAATATATACTTTATCTATTTAATATTTAGTTTCATTTAAATTATATAATTTTATACATTAACATATAACCACATATATTAAAACATATGTACGTTTATTTAGTGACATAAACTTTAATGTGACACATCAAATATATAATTTTATACATTTACATATAGTTACATGCACTTTAATTAAATATGTGTATGGTAGTCATAAACTATAAACTTTAATTACATAAACTATACATATTATTCGTATAAAAAATAAGCATAGGGTAGTCATTTGGTTATACTCATTTAATAATTGGTTGAGTAACTCTAAAATACTTTCAATATTATGTTTACATTTTATATATTTTACATTTTATATTTTACATTTTATTACTTTCAATATTATGTTTACATTTTATCTTATATTTTACATTTTATCTTATATTTCAATATTATGTACTTTAGTTTATATTTAATTATATACTTTATTTTATATTTTATAGTTTTATGTATACGCTTATTATAATGTTATTTATTTTCCTAATATAATGCTACATCTTCCCTTATATGTATGTACATTTATTCTATAATATTCATTTATAATATAATGTTACTATAATGTTGCATCTTCCCTTATATGTATGTACATTTATACTATAATATTCATTTATAATATAATGTTACATATACATATAATATACTATGCTTATTATATAAATCATTCCTATAATTATGTATATTAGTTATATAGTTACTATGGTTCAAGCCGAGAATCATGGTTAGGTGTAACCATAAAAGGGATATTATTAGTGATTTAGTAATACTATAATACTGTTTAGTATTAGTAGTGTTAGTCATTTAGTAATACTATAATACTAAGATATAGTATATCTAATATACTAAATCACTAATAAGATTTAGTGTATAAAATAACTAATATACTATAATACTAAGATAAATGATAGAATCACGGATATATACATCTTTTAAGTATATTTAGTATCTTATTGTTAGTAATAGATCTTTTAAATATATCTTAAAGATATTGTTATCTTTTAAATTTATATTGTTATATTTAACCGTGTAATCTGTACCAGTTTGTATTGTTAGTAATAAATGATTACCAGTGATAATATATTAGTTTAATAAGTATCCTAAATTATTATAGATACTATGATATTTTGTTAGTAAAGTAATTTAGTAGTACTATGATACTTTGTTAGCAAAGTAATTTAATAGTACTATGATACTATGATACCCGTTCCATAATCATAGTTATTTAGTATCTTATTAGTATCTTATGGATATTCAATGCAGTTTTTTATCTAGAGATATTCTCTCATAATAATATTATATGTTCATACCATCTAACTAATTTACTACTCCCTCCGGTTTTATATGTTTGCCCCATATTGATTTGCACATAAATTAAGAAATTGGAAAATTGTGTATGGAAAGTACAATGATGAAGAAATAAAGGTAGACTAATAGGTATAAAGTAGTGATTAAAGTGTATATATATAAGACCAATATGGAAAGTGGAGAAATGAGGCAAACAATTAAAATTTGCCAAATAAGGAATACGGGGCAAACATAAAAAACCGGAGGGAGTATAATACTAAGATAAATGATAGAATCACGGATATATACATCTTTTAAGTATATTTAGTATCTTATTGTTAGTAATAGATCTTTTAAATATATCTTAAAGATATTGTTATCTTTTAAATTTATATTGTTATATTTAACCGTGTAATCTGTACCAGTTCATATTGTTAGTAATAAATGATTACCAGTGATAATATATTAGTTTAATAAATATCCTAAATTATTATAGATACTATGATATTTTGTTAGTAAAGTAATTTAGTAGTACTATGATACTTTGTTAGTAAAGTAATTTAGTAGTACTATGATACTATGATACCCGTTCCATAATCATGGTTATTTAGTATCTTATGGATATTCAATGCAGTTTTTTATCTAGAGATATTCTCTCATAATAATATTATATGTTCATACCACCTAACTAAACGTTATATATAGCATTCTCTGTTTAACCATCTTTTTATTTTCTCATAATAATCCATAACAATCCATCACTTTCCACACTATGTCGACTACCAATTTGACAAACATATCGAAATTGGAGCAAGGCAAGCGGCTGAAAGAGATGGTCGTAAGGATCGTCTATCGTTGGACTCGACCGGTCTTGAAGGATAGAGCCAAGGTCGAGTCTATCGAGATTCTCATGATCGATTCTGAGGTATTATGTCAACCATATTTTTGCGTAAATCATCCAATATTGAATCATTATTCCTTTATTTGTTATATATTTCTTTTGTTCACGTTTCATATACTTATATTACGTTTTGTTTTTACGTTTATTTTTCATATTTTTCATATATCGTAATTAATTTTTCATTGATAATATTGTCATTCGTTTTATTATACGTTTTTTTATACATTTTTATTTTTATAATATTCGTTTATTAATTCTACTTTTGCAATGAGTTATGTTATTCTACGTTTACTTTATGATATTAGTTTATTAATTCTAAGTTATACTATTTTTTTAATATTTGTAAATTAATACTACATTTATTATAACTATGATATACTTTCGTTTTATTATACTCAGTAGAATTCGTTTATTCGTTTTTTGTACATTTAATACACTTGACATTAGAATTCATTTAATTCGTTTTATTAATACAGTTGATATTCTACGTTTTTTTATTAATACTACGTTTAATTCGTTTAATAGAATTCCCGATTGTCTATTAGCCACTGACGGATACCCGATATCCCTATTTTCTGCCCATATACTGAAAAATCAAATATTTTGTCATTCATACTAAAAATCACTACGTACGACAATCGGGAAATACTAAACCGCTAATAGTCCTATCTTTTCAATCCCGTGATTTTATCACGGGATTTATACTAGTATATTCATAATGAAAGTAAGGGGTCATTAATGGATCGAATATCATATAAATGTCATAGATTAAATATAGAGATATTTTCCATGGTACCCTCGAACTTTGACATATTACACATGATACCTCTTTTATTCTTATGGTAACCTTGTGTTTTGCGTTTAGTGTCCATGGTACCCCTGATCAATTTTTCGTCAGAACAATTTTTCGTCAGAACGGCGTTAAAAGTTATTTTAGTTAAAGTGATTAATTTTAATTTTTTTTGGTGAAATTAGTTAGAAAATTAATGAAATTCAAATTAATTGAGGAAATGTCCACGGTATCCCTGTATTTTCAATGTTTTAGCCATGGTATCCTTATATTTTAAATTCTTTGCCCATAGTACCGTTGTGGTTACAATTCATTCAGGGGTACCATGGACATTTCCTCAATTTTCAATTATTTTTATTAGAAATTCATTAATTGTTCTAACTAGTTTTTCCTCTGAAACAAACTAATCACTTTAACTAAACTAACTTTTAACGCCGTTATGACAGAAAATTGATTAGGGATACCATGAACACAAAACACAAGTTTATCATAGGAACAAACTTAAAATGAGGGTACCATGTGCAGTGTGTCAAAGTTCAAGGGTACCGTGGAAAATATCCGTTATATATATGATCTTTTTTAGTTTCCATGATTTTTCATATTTCCTTATTGACACTAGTTCCCTTATTTTTCATATTTCCATTTTGGGTTGTACTTTAATCATTTTTTTTAATTTTTCTTTCAATTTTTTATTATTTTCCTTTGCTCACAAATCCTATCATATTTCTACTTTATACCCATATATATATTCTTCATTTAATCAATTTTTTATTCTCTTCTTATTTTTTTTTTGCAAAAAAAGATGGAAGATCATGGGTAATAGGAGAGAGTATATATACACTCCTAAAAAAAGTAAATGATTTATCTTCATATTCTACATGAATATTTATTTGACTCATCTAGAGTACTCCCTTTGTCTTTGTACAGAAGGTCTCCTTTGTGACGGGATAACCCGTCATTATATTAAGACGGGTTAAGTATATCTCGTATTTGATACCATTTAAAATCTGATTTTTATACCATACTATTTTAATAGGGAGTAGAGTACTCATGCCTTCTAACCTATGTTGTCAAATTCACCTACTTTATTAATTGTCAAATTCAACCCGTCACTTTATTTTGTCAGAATTATCTCTTCTTCTTATCTCTCCTTCTCCCCGCAACTACTTTTTACCGTCGGCGCTTTACTTCTTACCGTCGTCATTATTTACATTAAATGACGGTTTTGCCCTTCCTATTAATTATGTAATTAATAGTACTTTGACATTTTCGTTTAAAGAATAACTCGCTAAAAAAACCATTTTTTTCGATTGTCGTAATATTACAGTTTTTCGAATAGTTTGTAATCGGATCGACGGGAAATGACATTTTTTGTATGGTAATTACATTTTATTGATAATCCGTTTAACAAAACTCGTTAGTGAATATTTTTTATTTTCGAAGTTCGTACTATACGAAACTCGGTTTTCTTTAAAGGTCGGTTTTTTGTGGTAAAAAAAAAACTTACCCTCACATCTAAGTTTTTTTTATCTCTCCTTAAAATACCAAATTTTATTGTCCTTTTCGATCATTTCCGTCTAGTCTTCGATCCCGGGGTTACGAATATGGCCGCATCGGTCAGTGAAGATGTCGAATATGTCAAATTCGAACTAAAATTGAGCATCTATACCAGAAACAATCAAACCTCGTCATGTACGCATTTCATTAACCATTAACAGCAACAATTTCAGTACATTCAAGTTGAACACGACGAATTCGAGTTGAAATCGAGAGTCTTAGCTGAAAACACAATCAAACCTCGTCAAATACGCATTTCATCTACAATTTCAGTATATTCAAGCTGAACATGACAAATTCGAACTAAAATCGAGAATCGTCAAAGCGATGAACTAAAAACGCAGAAATCAATCCAAATTACAATTAAATCGAGCGAAAAACAAAAAAAACCCGGAAGGGGGGGGGGGGGGGGGGGTTCGAGAGATTTTTTCGAGATCCCCATGGGATACTCGAAGAAATCAATTGAAAACCCCATCCGAAAGTCGGGCGATTTCTTCGAATATCCCATGGGGTTCTCGAAAAAATCCCTCGACTGCCCCCTTTTCCAATTTTTTTTTTTTTCGTTTTTTCCTCGATTCACGCGACCTGGAGGGCAAACGGACATTCACAACTTCATCTATACCAATAAATCTACTCAGATCTACGATATGAATCAGTTTAATTAAACACAAAAGAAGTGGAAAAATCAAATCAAATAATACCTCCAATAGTAGCACAATAAATCGATTAAGAAACTCGATGCTGAAGTGGAATAATCGTAAAAACCGCTTCGCCACGTTTCCTTTGGAGTAGTTGTGCAAATAAATCGGAAGTGAAGGGTGAATCGAGGTGAAACGCAGATTGAATGGAGGTGAATCGAAAGTGAAGAGTGAATCGAGGTGAAACGCAGATTGAATGGAGGTGAATGGAGGTGAATCAGAAGTGGGAAAGAGGGAGATGGAGGTGAATCGGAATGGAGGTGAATCGAGGGAAATGGGGAAGGGAAAGGGGGATATTCAAATACTGTAAGGGGGAAGGGGGGAAGAAGTGGGGTCATTCGACTCAACTTCAATCCTCAAAAGTCGATATTCAAAAAATCGAGTCATTCAAGTCGAGTTCCAAGATAATACATTTATTTATAAACACGGTTTTCCAAAATATATATGAAAAATTAATAAAACGGTGTAACCCCACGGGCAATTAATAATCGGTTTTTAAAAAATTCGATTTGGGGAAGACGACTTTCAAATTATAAATCGTAAATATTTTCGACTTCGTTAATCGAAAATATTAAAAACGCAAACCAAAAAACAAATATTAGTGAAGGTCAAAACCGTTCTTTTACGTAATTAACGCCGACGGTAAGAAGTAAAGCGCCGACGGTAAAAAGTACCCCCTTCTCCCTTTCTCAGTCTCCCTCACTTCATTTGTTAATGGCTATTTCTCCCTTTCACTCTCACTTTCTTCCTCTCTTCCTCTCTCTTTCTGAACCGCCATTATCATCGATCCAAAAAAATTCAAACTTGCTTTCACAAAATGGCAAGTAAATCAAAGGCTAGCAAACTCAAAATGCATAAAAAGGCAAGGGAAGAAGATTTTGAAGGTTTGTTCTTCAATTCTAATATTTTTTAAATTAAATCTTATTTTGTGAGTATTGTTTTAGATGTCTTTTGATTATCTTATATGCCTCCATATTGTCGTCCAAAAATTAATGTTCTTTTGGTGGCATGCAACCTTTGTAGAGGAGAAAAGTAGTTCAGAAATTTCTGAATATGAAGAGTCCAACTCTGAACAATCGGAAGGTACTTAATACGAGTATTATTTTTGTTTTGTTATGTTATGTTACTATAATAAATTTGGACATCGATTGCAGGTGAGGAACAACTCCTAACAAAAAAAAGGTGCGAAAAAAAGAAAATCTGCTGATGAAGGTGGTGGTATAAACTTTCAAGTGACCAACTTATGTACTCATTTTGTTGGATGAGTAGGTCTAATTTTGTGAATCTTTTAAGTGACCAATTTGTGTACTTAGCTCATTGTAATGTCACCATTAATATGAATATGATCACTTTGTGACTTTATGCTTGTAACTTGTTGGGTAACCATTGTTATAACTTATCAGTATGATATTTGATACACATGGATTTTGTTTCCAAACATTCTATCAGGTACATCTTATAGTTTATTGGTGACATTTTATGTAACTGTATTGTCATTTTAATTTAGTGTGCTATAAGATTATATACGAATATTGATTCTAAAAATTGTGTTATAGTATATGATTTCATTCTACTAAATAATGGTCACATTATATGTAATTGTACTTTCATTATGTAAAATCACATAAACATATAATGTGACAGTGATATAGTATAATGTTATCATAATGGATCATAACTTTTTAGGGCTCGCTTGGGATGGGGTTAATTATTAAGGGGGTAATAGAGCAAAAATGAACTAGAAAATGATGGAAAATAGTGATGATATTAAGCGGGAATGGAGAAAATTAAGGAAGTATAGCTTATTTAGGGGGAAATTATTACTCCCCTCTCCCCCCAAGTAATGCATTACCCCCCAATGGGGGTAATTATTCCCCCTCGTATCTCTTTTACACTATAAAATGTTACAATC
The DNA here is from genome assembly GCA_958450325.1 of Agrostemma githago. Lineage (NCBI taxonomy): Eukaryota > Viridiplantae > Streptophyta > Magnoliopsida > Caryophyllales > Caryophyllaceae > Agrostemma > Agrostemma githago. The sequence continues at coordinate 69,003,568 of OY288247.1, read as the reverse complement.
AAACAACAAGTTCATCCATTTCTAGTTCATTTTTGCTCTATTACCCCCTTAATAATTAACCTCATCCCAAGCGAGCCCTTAGAGTTAGTGTCTATATGGAGTATAACAGATAACCCAATAAATGTACTTCTAATGTCACAAAGTGTTAAAATGTCATAACAAATGAAGGTATTATGGATACATAAATAATAAATTTATAATGTTTCACTTTGATTAAATTGTCACCATTTGGCTTTGTGTATGAAATTTAGTGTGTCATCCTGATAAATCCATATCTTCATTCAAAGTGCTAACAAAGAGTAACAAATTAAAGCAATATGGATACATATACTTGCCTTCTCAATTGCGTTAGAAATTGCCTGGTCTTGATCAGTAAAAATAGAGACAGGTCGCAAATTTTAATGTCACAAAGTGTTAAAATCAGAAATTATGGGGTTTGTTTGTGTTCTTGCTAAGAGACGTAGGGAAGAAGGAAGAGGGAGAGTAAGAACATGATATGATTTGATAAAAGCAATGACTGTATGAGGTGAAATTTGTGATGATTTTTTATTTTAATAATCAATAGAGAGAGGGAGGGAGGGAGGGAGGGAGGGAGGGAGAGAGAGAGAGAGATTGGTGAAAAATGGGAAGTTGGAAATTTGTGTTTATGGCCCTTGATTTCGGTTGGATGGATGGCCTGGATTAATCAAAAAAAAAAAGGGAGAGGAGGTACTTGGAATGACTAGTAGCAGGCAGCAACAGACAGGAGCAGAGCAACAGCAGGTAAAGCAGAGCAACGGCAGCGCACTTTCTCTCAATCTTTCATCATTTCCATTACCAAAATTCACTTTCCTTCTCTCAATTGCTCACCATTTCGCAGCGCTATCTCTCCCAATCTTTCATAATTTCCATCACCAAAATTCACTCTCTAACTAAAATTCAAAAATTCATCCCATTGCTCACCATTTCATTTCACTAAAATTCAAAATTCATCCTAAATCAATATTCATCTCCACTATCATGCAAAATAACTAAACCCTGTACATCTCCATGCTCCAATGGTGCTGTTCCTTGAAGATTCGTATGTGCTCGAAAATGTCCAGTCGAAAATTTCTGTTCAACGTGCAGGAGGTAAGATGAGTACATACATATATATTTGGTATCTTGCATTTGGAGTTCCAATTTTTTGTTTGGTTTGTTAATTTGAAAAGTTATACAGTTGTAATGTCACAACCACACTCTATATGATGGACAGTCACACAGTTATAACGTGGTAGTCACACTTAATATGATAGACAGTCACACGTTGTATTATGTTATAACGTGGGTGTGACAATCGCACTTAATATGATAGACAGTCACACTTAATATGATAGACAACTTAATATGATAGACAGTCACACTTAATATGATAGACAGTCACACTGAAGTCTACAACTTTTCTGCTGTAGATGTAGTTGTATTATGTGAAGTTGCAGTTTTATTATTACAAATATTGGTGCTGGTAAGACTGATATATTTATTACGTTATATTCATTATCCACAAGTTCCATCATTTTGGTTGTCGAGTATTGTATATTGGTTTGTAGTTGTACTTATAGTTCTTATGTGTTGTGGGTATTAATCAAGCCAAATTATTATTGCATGGGTTCCATGTAGTTGTAGTTTTCTGCTGCAGGTGTAGTTTTATTACGTTGAAGTTCCTTTATTCAAAGTATTTATGTTGGTTTCTTTATATTTATTATTGTTGGTATTTTGTATGGTTGTTATACTTATGATTGTTATATTTATCATGCTGTTATATGAGCAAAGCCACAGTCGCTGTTGAGAAAGGTCATATTTCATTAAGGTTAGAGATGAATGCGTGCGTTGCAAGATTGATAGTGTGTAATATAGGGTTTCTTTTTATCGACAATAGTTTAACCCATGCAACTTATATCACGTGATTGTACACCTCAATATGAGTGACTATGCAACTCATAGCATGTGATTGTACACATCAACACGTGTGACTGTGCCAAGTGAACTTTGTGATTATTTCTAACTATTTCTAACTAGTTTTTAGTGTGTAATATATTGTTTCAACCACTGATAGTGTTTTTTGTTTTTATTGTTCTAACCTATATGCCAGTTGAAGACATAGTGACTGTGCCTTACGTAGGGCAGAAGTTCGCGGACATCGACGGAGCATTCTTGTTTTATCAATCTTACGCATTACATGTTCGCGGACTGATGTCTCTGCCACGGCCTTCTTCTTCGCACCAGACTTTATGCTGCAATAACAACATACGGCTTCAACAGTGTGACTCTACAGTAAAATGTCAGTGACTCTGCAACATTACGAATGTGACTATACAGCCTCAAACGGGTGACTATACAACCAACACTGCATGACTACACAACATAAAGCGTGTGACTTTGCATCATAACTAGTGCGACTGTGTAGCTTTAAAGGTGTGATTGTACATCACTCTGTGACTTCACAACAAAATATAATGAGTGCGACTATGTATCTTCAAACGGGTAACTGTATAACCAACTCTGTATGACTGTATAACCAACTCTGTAAGACTATTCAAATGTTAAATTTTTATCTTCCCAAACACCAATTCTGTGACCTTACAACAAAACCCGCATCAGTTATATAATGTGACTATGTGTGGACATGACATAGGTCCACCCCGACGCGGCCTCGCGTGGGTTTGGGGAGGCGAATGAATCTCCATATGAGATGGTCAAATTGAAATTTAAATCGAAGTAGGAGTCGCCACCGAACTTTGTGGGAGTTCGGGCCCGTTCGAACCCACTCTATGTCGAAGTGGGCCATATACAAAATATGGCCCATTTCCGATGTCAGAGTTTATTGGGTTCGTCCCTTAGCATTTGATACCGATACCGACATTATCGGATATCGTGTATTGAATGACTCTCGTTGCCAATGGATTCGAACATCCGGAAACCATGGTTCTGAGTAAGGGGTGATGGTACGTGTTGGGAAGTTCACTAAGAACACCCAACCCCGCCCGCAGTTAGCGGCCTTTACTAAGATATCGTTCGTTTTTGGTGTACACGTGTGTAGACACCCACATTTTGACCGCCAGGTTCTATAGTAGTTCCTGCCAAACACTCGATGATGATTGGACGTAAACGTGCTTTGATAGACTCGGATATGGGCTTGTAATCATGGACATTTGGTTTAGACTTTTTAAGGAGTACAAATTTCATAAAACCAACCTCAAATCCAGGTCCAGTGGGTCGTTTCGAGTCAAATAACACTAATTTGGGTCGAAACCATCACCAGGGGTAAAACCGTCTTTTAGCGACCGAGTCAAAACCCGGTCAAAGATTTTCCCGAGACATGTGAGTCAGCCGTGACACTCACACGGTTGATTCCAACCCAAATTCCTACAAAAATCCAGATTCATTAAAAGCATTAAACAATTCCGTTAAAGGTAGAATTCGATCTCGAGTGGGAATCCTATCCGAGAACCGATTCAAACACTCGACCGAGTGCAATTACTCGGCCAAGTAGCATGAATCAGCCGGTTTCCTCTTTTCTTCCCTCACAAGAAAGCGTAATTCTCGTTCTTCTCAGCTTCTTACTCAAGCGGTAATTCTAGCTCAAACGGGAATCCTATTCAAAAACCGATTCGAGCACCCGACCGAGTGTAAAACACTCGGCCAAAACAGCCCAAATCTGCCGTGTTTCCTTTTCTTCCTTCACAAGAAAGCGGAATTCTTATTTCCCTCAAATTCCTACGTTCCCTATCCTAAGCGGTAGTCAAACTCTCCTAAACCAAGGTCGGGAACTCCCTATAAATAGCCCCTTGTATCCAACATAATCACAACAATTAATTACACACACATTATCGACACCAATCATCTGGAACACAACGATAATACATCAAAAAATACCGAGACACAGCAATACAACAGCAATAAAAACACGTCCGAAACCCCCTCCACACGCGGTTCATACACAAACCCGATAGTTAGCAAATCCCGACACTTTCGAAGCCTTGCAACCTCGACGAAACCGGCCAAACCCATCGTCCCAAGTCACCCAAACCGATACACCTTAACTCATCCTCATCATCTCGACGCTCCCAAGTCTACGCCACTTCCCGACGAGCCTTATCCCGAGAAAACAAAGCATGTAGGTTGAGGGTGTAAATCAAACCCGTCTCTCCTTCTTCTCTTCTCTTCTTCTCGTTTTTTATGGGTCTTTTCGTCGGTCTTTTTCTATTTTTCTAATATCGATATTATTAAAAACTATTTTCATATATCGAATATTCTTAAAATATGATATTGATTCTATATAATCGAATATCGTATCAAAAAGAATTATATTAAGTTTTCGACGAAATCGTTACATCTTTTTACAACTTTTCGTTCAAAATTCTTTTCTTTTTACCTTTCGTTCAAAACGAACTTTTTCTCAAAACCTTTTTAAAATTATTCCAAATATTCGATATCGATTTCCTAATCGAATATCGAATACGACGAATATCGAAAATATAAACCGAGTATAAATTAATCCATATTTGTACGCGATTTATAAAATTAACGATTTTCGACAAAAAAAAAAAGTGGACAGACCCGTACGCGAGTCGCGCCCGGTCCAGGCGACTCGCGCACGAGTCTGTAACCCGGTCCTATTTTTTTAGTTTTTCGTTCGTTTATTTTTATTATTTTACGAAACAATTTCTAAATTTATATCTTTTCTAAAACTATTCAAAATATTTGATATTGATTTCATAGTCAACTATCGAATATAGCGAATATCGAGAATATTAAGTCGAGTACGAATTATGCAATATTCGTACGCGATTTAATCAAAACTTTTCCGAAAACCGTCGTCGAAATCAGGCCGCCACGCGACCCGCCTGAGTCCCGGGCGAGTCGCGCGGCAGACTGTCCAGGCGCGCTTCTTTTCGTTATTTTTTTATTTTTTTTTTCGAACTTCGTCTTTTTATACAAAGCAGCGTTTTAACAATATTTTTCAGATTTCGATTAATTCTTATTTTCTCGATTTCATATATTTATTTCCTATTCATCGTTACTAACTCTTTTTCTCGTGTTTGTAGCAAATTATTCTCATATTTTGTTTTTTTATCGTTTTATTAGACTAAAACAAACTCACATGTTAAAATAACTTTGACGTTATTAGTTTAACATGCATTAAACGACTTAGCAACCCATTTATTTATTTTTCCTCACATGTCTTAGGAAAATAATCTCTGCATATCATTCAATCGTCGAACTAATGCGTGTACACAAAACCGAACGATATCTTAGTAAAGGCCGCTAAGTGCGGGCGGGGTTGGGTGTTCTCACTGAACTTCCCAACACCTACCCTCACCCCTTACTCAGAACCGTGGTTTCCGGATGTCCGAAACCATTGGCAACGAGAGTCATTCAATATACGATTAACCGCTCAAGTCGGCATCGGTATCGTAATGCTAAGGGACGAACCCAATAAACTCTGACATCGGAAATGGGCCAGGCTTTAAGTATGGTCCACTACGACATAGAGTGGGTTCGAATGGTTCCGAATAACCATAAAATTCGGTGGCGACTCCTACTTCGATTTAAAATTCTATTCGATCCATCTCATATGGAAATTCTATCGCCTCCCCAAAACCCGCGCTTCGCCGCGTCGGGGTGGACCTATGTCATGTCCACAATTTGGCGACTCCGCTGAGGATTAACTGATGTGTCACTTACCATCGGCATCCTCAGGGTGAGACTCGAAAAGAAATCGTTCGATTAGTAATGTACACGTTTTAGTTCAATGGTTCATGCATAACCCCGTTCTTTCCCGGGCCGGTTACTTGTGACCGACGTCCCACTATACCACGGTGCATTTCTACTTGGATGCACTAAAGACTTCGATGGCGGAACTCGCATGGGTTTTACGGCAGATTCTAAGACCAATTCGGCTTAGGAGGTCCGTCCTGATTTGCGAGAATGCGATCGTTGTTGGTATAGACTCTATTCGACCGACCGAGACTTAGACTAAGAGCGTACATGGCGTCGTTATACTGTTTCTATGACTACATGCTACTTGATCCCTTTTTAGTCTCTTTTCAAAAACCATCATTTTCAAAAATTTACATCTTTTCAAAACTTGTCCATTTTTCAAAACCCGGAAAGCTGCCGATTTTAGGACTTATGATTTTGACTCAAATAACCTATTTTTAGCCGGTATGCTGTCCAAACCTTTTAAAAAAAAAAGCCCGAAATCTCGGTCCGATAACCTCTTTCTCGGTTTTCAAAAAAAATCGGGTCTTCCAATCCGACTTTGCTCGGTTTTCAAATTCAAATTCACTTTTCAAAACCCTTTTCTTCTTAGGACTTCCCGTATTTAGCAGTGTCGGGTCTTGTCATAAGTTAGAATCTATAGCGTCGAAACTCCGTCGATCTTATATCACGGGTTTCTACCCCATCCTAGTCCGCCTTACTTGTCAAGGCACGGCCCACCTTCGTAGGACAGACTCCTACAAAGAGAAGCCCGTTTATACACTCGAGTCCAAAGTCTGGGGAATTCTCACATAGACCTTCCTTCGAACAGGACTAGGCCCACTTTGCCGAATCCTAAGGAAGGCCCACCATCCACGCGTCATCCATCTAGAAGTCGGTTTTCAGTCTTTTTCTAGTCTAGTCTTTTCCTTGCTCGGGATGTACTTTTGATTCTAAGATCTGGGTCAATTACTGATTACGCGGTGCCCTTACAGACAGGCCACCCCACACTCGAGCCATGACGCAACAAGCCGTAGACGAATTGAAGGCCTCATTGACCAAGCTAGAGAACATGATCACGTCAATGAGAGGGGACCAGATCTCCATCCTCACCCGAGTAAGCGCCATAGAACAGGGAACTCCTAGTGGCAGTGTCGACACAACTGGGCCTTTAGCTGAATTGGCCAGCGCAGTCCACAAACTGCAAGAACAGGTCCACCTGACAACCCAAAGCTCCATCCATACGGAGAATGCTAGGACCTACACCCCACTGACCGATGAACTACCCGCCAATCTCAACCTGACGGGTCTACCAATGTTCGAGGGTACTGAAGACCCGGTCCACCACATCCGGGCTTTCAAGGAGTTTATGGCCCTTAAAGGGGTTAAGTCCAGCATGTTCAAACACCTGTTCCCTTCATCTCTCGAGAAGCACCCAAGGGCCTGGTACTACCGGCTCGATTCCAAGAAATACAAAACTTGGGATGACGTGGCAACGGAATTCGCTCGGAACTACGCCGACAACACGGAAATCCAAACCACTATGCGCACCCTGGAGGTAATGGCCCAGGAACCTAAGGAAGGATTTACAAAATGCCTTCAACGATGGAGGGCTGAAAGCGTCAAACTGGTCGACAAGCCCAGTGAAAAAGTACTGGTTGAAGCCTTCGTCAAGAACCTCCTTCCGGCTTACCGGGTCCATCTCTGGTATGCCATCGTACCTAGCTTCGCGATCCTAACTGAAATGGGAACAAGAATCGAGGATGATTTAAGATTGGAGAGCCTCACTAAGGCCTCCACTAAGGGATACCAAGGGGCTAGCTCATCAACAAGTAAGCCCACTACTACCCCTGCCACTCGTAGCATTTTTGACGAGGTAAATGCACTCGACACCTCATCTCAGAAGACTAGCACTCCCCGGGTATTCACCGACATAGGCACTACCTATGAAAACGCCCTTCAGAGGTTATCATCGAAAGGCCTGATCACCCCGATAGGCCCAACACCTGATATCCCGGTCGAACGTCGCTTCAAGGCCTACAACCTCCAGGCCTACTGTCACTATCATCGTGGTAAGGGACACGATACCGAGAAATGTTGGAAGCTAAAACACCTTATCCAAGATCTCATTGAAAGCGGGAAAATTCCTTTGCCTGGGGGTAAACCCAACAACAAGGACAACCCGTTGGCCACTCACGCCATCTTTTCCGGGGAAATAATGGATTGCTCACACCTCATTTCTCCATTTATCCCGCAAATAAACGGGATCTGGTGCGATGACGAAGACGATGTCTACCTCACCAAAGGGGAAGCTGTCCCCATCACGCCCGAGGAGATTCAGAAGGTTAAGTCCAAGGCCTTAGCCACTAGTCAAGCCCTCATCATTGCCGAGCCACTTAAGGTGGAGCCCGCCCCAGAAGAGCCGGCTGCTGAAAAGGCTCTTGTAAAACAGCTAAACAGGACCCGAGTTGACCTCTCTATATGGCAACTCCTAGTTAGCTCCCAGGAACATCGAGAGGCACTCACTAAGGCCCTCGATCAAGTCAAAATCGATTCTATGGCTACACCGGCTGAAATGGTAGCCACAGTCCTACCTCATCTAAAGAGGAGATCCATAGAGGAAGGCCCACTAATCACCTTCTCCAATGCTGATCTACCACCATTTGGGCCAGCCCACAACATGGCCCTCTACATCACGGTCATCTGCCGTGGAAAGTACCTACCCATGACCCTAATTGACGACGGGTCCGCAGTCAATGTCCTCCCCTTAAGGACCGCCAAAGCCCTTGGCATTACCGAGGCCGACTACATTCCTACAGCTCAAACCATACAGGCTTTTGACGGAAGCCCAAAGTCAGTAGCCGGAGCCACAAAACTCACTATCATAACAGGCCCAATAGAGAAAGAGTTGGAATTCCAAGTGATCGACGTGACTTCTTCCTTCAATCTTCTTCTAGGAAGACCTTGGATCCATGCAACCAGGGCTGTATCCTCCACTTTGCATCGGAAAATCAAGCTACCTTTGCATGACACCGTCATCACTATAGAAGCCACACCTATGACTGTGGCTAACTGCAACACCTTGGGCTGCACTGATCTCTGGGGGTTCGACTTCGTAGGGGCCATCGAAGAAGACCAGCTCTTCCGTCCTTACTTCATGGTCCATCTTGACCGGATGTTGCAGAATCTAGGCTTTCTACCAGGGGTTACATCAAGGCCCGATCTCTCTGCAGGAAAAATTCTCGAAGTTCTGGACAATGGGAGGACCCAAACAGGCTTGGGCTACACCCTAACTCCGGAAAACATGGGCCAAACTGAAACCGGTAAGGTTACCTTTGTCACTCCAGTGTTCGAGACTGTTCAAACCGGCCTATATCGGCCCACAAACATACGCCCTGGCACCCACTTGGCCCAGGACTGCAACTACATACCGGACGACATCTTCGCTCTCATCCAGGCCGAAGATGCTAAGAATGCCGAGCCCGCGCTAGGGCTACTTTTTGGAGAGGAACTTGCGGTCCCAACACCGAAGGAAGAGCTAGTCAGTCTCATCCTCCGCAGTCGCACCTTTGACCCGTCTAAGCTAATCTCAGAAGTCGGGTCCGGGACCAGAGCTTGGAGGAAAACTGTCAAATGGACTGACAGTCAAGGAAAAACTTACAAGCTGATCACAGGGGAAGGAGAGATGCCAGAATCTGAGTCTGAGTCTGAGTCTGAGTCCGAGTCAGAGTCTAAGATTGAGTCTAGTGAGTCTGGTGCTAGGGTCAATCCTGTAACTCCCCCTCTCCCTTTAGCCATTCCTGGTGCCTTGGGGTCTGTTCCGGGCACCCTACCTATCCCGCCACTGACTAGTGATTAGATGGCAGCTCTTTTCGAGCTCTTTTCCCAATTTATGATCAATAATAACAACCGTTCTGCTTACGACTTGTCTCATTTTCAAAACTTTCTCAATTTCAAAAATTTTATGTGCAATGACATTGAGAAGCCCGACGAACAGGTATCCTTGCCTCCACATCTGATCGAGCAACTAGAGCAAAGGGAATCCCGCAATCCGGTAATCGAGGAAACCGAATCCATCAATGTGGGAACAACCTTAGAACCTCAGATGCTTAAGATAGGGCTATCCTTAGATCCCGAGGAGAAACAACAATTCATAGTTCTCCTTCAAGAATTCAAAGACGTCTTCGCATGGTCCTACAAGGACATGCCGGGGATCGATCGCGAAATAGCCGAGCACCATATACCGATCAAGGAAGGGTTCAAGCCGGTTAAACAAAAACTCCGACGCATGAGGCCCGAATGGTCTCTCAAAGTCAAGGAGGAAGTCGATAAACAATTCAAGGCTGGGTTCATACGAGTCTCCGAGTATCCATATTGGGTTGCAAATATAGTACCAGTCCCTAAAAAGGATGGTAAGGTTCGTGTCTGTGTAGACTTTCGGGATCTTAACAAAGCGAGCCCGAAAGACGATTTCCCGTTACCACACATCGACATACTGGTGGATAACACAGCAGATCATGCCCTTCTATCATTTATGGACGGGTATGCGGGGTATAATCAGATAAAAATGGCAGAGGAAGATATGGATAAGACCACCTTCATTACACCTTGGGGTACTTATTGCTATACTGTTATGCCATTTGGTCTCATCAATGCCGGGGCCACCTACCAACGAACCGCCACAACTTTATTGCACGACATGATGCATAAAGAAGTGGAAGTCTACGTGGACGACATGATCGTCAAATCCAAAGACAGGGATGGTCACATCACCGCCCTGAGAAAGTTCTTCACCCGATTACGCAAATACAACATGAGGCTAAACCCTCAGAAATGCAGTTTCGGGGTAACATCTGGCAAATTACTGGGTCATATCGTTAGCCAACGAGGTATCGAAGTCGATCCAGCCAAAATCAAGGCCATCACCGAGATGCAGCCCCCTAAAACCGAAAAGGAGATAAGAGGGTTTCTCGGAAAAGTCCAGTACATCAGTAGTTTCATTTCAAAGCTAACCATGGTGTGTGAACCAATCTTCAAGAAGCTGAAAATAGGAGAACGGTTACTATGGGACGATAAATGTCAAGCAGCCTTTGATAGAATCAAGGAAATGTTGGCTTCACCACCGGTCCTAATGCCACCTCAACACGGTTTGCCTTTGTCACTATACCTAACCACGACAGAGACAGCCATGGGGGCTATGCTAGCTCAAACGGTCAATTCCGAAGAACGAGCCATATACTACATCAGCAAGAAGTTTTTAGAGTACGAGTGTAAGTACACCATGCTCGAAAAGACATGTTTAGCTTTGGTCTGGGCCACTAAAAAGCTCCGGCATTACATGCTCAGTTACGAGGTACAAGTGTTGTTCAGAATGGATCCAATCAGGTACCTTTTCGAAAAGCCCATCCTCAACGGCAGGATATCAAGATGGACCCACATGTTGGCAGAATTCGACCTAAAATTCGTACCATTGAAAGCCATCAAAGGACGAGTAGTAGCCGAATTTCTCGCCGACAGTCCCGTAACCGAAGAAGGACACACCGATACTTGGTCCTTCCCGGATGAAGACATTTTCCACACTGACACCGAAGCATGGGACTTATACTTCGATGGGGCATCCAATTTCCGCGGATTTGGGGTCGGGATTCTCCTAATCTCACCAAGAGGGGAACATACTCCCGTATCCATCAAATTAGACTTCGACGTCACCAACAATGCCGCTGAGTATGAGGCATGTATCCACGGGCTACAAGCCGCCGCCGACTTAGGGGTCACAAACCTCCGAGTACACGGGGATTCATCTCTGGTCATTAATCAAGCACTCCAAAAATGGAAAACTCGAAATGCTAATCTCGTGGCCTACCAGGCACGAGTAAGGGATCTCGAGAAACAATTCCACAAAGTAGAATATATATACCTACCTCGGGAAGAAAATCAATTTGCAGATGCACTCTCAAAACTGGCATCTTTGCTAAATATTCCCGACCATATGACCAGTATGCCAATCTGTGTCGAAAGACGATCCGAGCCAGCATATATCCACGACATCGAAGAAATCGAGATACCTGATCCCGAGCCATGGTATCAAGCTGTGTTGACATACCTAGCAACCGAGGAATATCCACCCGGAGCTGACAACCGAGCCAAAAAGGCCCTACGAAGACTGGCAACCCAGTTCATCCGCACCGACGATGGGCAACTTTACAAAAAGACAGCACAGGGGGCTCTCCTTCGATGTGTTGATAAAACCAACGCCGAAAAAGTTATGGCCGAGGTACACGATGGCGAATGCGGTCCACACATGAACGCCCAGATGCTGGTTCGGAAAATCATGAGGCTCGGTTACTACTGGAATGGCATGGAAACCGACTGCCAGCAATATGTTAGACATTGCCATAATTGTCAAATTTTTGCCAATGTACAGCATATGCCACCATCCTTGCTGTACACCATGACATCACCATGGCCATTTTCAACATGGGGAATCGACATAATTGGGAAGATAAACCCCTCGGGAACCGGAGGACACTGCTTCATTTTGGTAGCAATCGACTATTTCACCAAATGGGTCGAAGCTGAGTCCTATCGTATTCTCAACGCTAGCCATGTTGCCAAGTTCATTCAAAATAAGATAATATGCCGGTATGGGATCCCTCATGAGTTCATTAGTGACCACGGGACCCATTTTCAAGCCGAAACAGCAGCCTTGCTAACCAAGTACAAGATTCAGAGGCATACGTCTTCACCCTACCGACCCCAGACCAATGGAGCGGTAGAAGCGGCTAATAAGACAATTGTCACCATACTAAAAAAGATGGCTGATAATTACCGAGACTGGCCCGACAAAATACCATTTGCACTTTGGGGATATCGGACCTCGATTCGTACTGCGACCGGGGCAACACCGTATTACCTTACATACGGCATGGAAGCAGTCCAACCCGTTGAGTTAGAAGTACCATCACTCAGAATCCTACTTGAGAGTCAAGTACCTGAAGCGGATTGGGTTCGAGCACGATATGACTCGCTAGTCCTTTTAGACGAGCGACGATCTCGTGCCCTCAATAATATTCAAATCTATCAGAAGAGAATCCAACGGGCTTTCAACAAAAGGGTAAGGCCCAGAAACATCAAAGAAGGAGATTTGGTTCTCAAGTCTGTTCGAGCTTTATTACCAGTAGACCCAAGAGGAAAATTCAAACCTAACTGGGCTGGGCCATATCTGGTAAAGAAGATTCTATCAGGTGGAGCGGTAATGCTAACGGATTTGGACGGGAACGAGTTTGTCAACCCAACTAACCTGGACCAGCTGAAGCGCTACTACCCTTAACCCACCTCTCTCAATGTCATTCGCAAGAGTTTATTAAAAAAAAACATCTTTTTCTTTCAAAACTTTCACAGACAAGTCAAAAGCTAGAATTATTTATTCTACTGTTACAAACATCTTGAACCAATAGTCTCGATGTATTTCGAAATTGCACATTAATTCAGTCTGAACTACGTTTGGTTTGATTCCATTTATTATGGATACGTAGGCAACCCCTCAAAAGGGCACAACCACTGCAATCGAGAAAAGAAAACAGAAGCGGTTTTTAATAAATTTCTTCTATTAATTCAAAAAATAATAAAATTACTCAGCCCAAAATAAATAATACTAATACTTAAATAATAAAAACTAGGGCATTTTTCCCTTTCCTTTGCCTCTAGCCTCCTTTTCGGTCCATCGGCGTCGAGGTGGAGGTGAACGCTCCCTAATCACCAAGGGAACCTCCTTAACCCGGGCTCGTTTCTTCAAGCTCGACTCCCCGGACACCTCGTTATCACGCCGACCTAGCCTGTCCTGGATCGCTAGCCTCGGTCCAAGTCTTTTCTCCAAGTCACTAGCACCGGTCTCATTAGCTTGAGTCTTAGTCTTTGACTTAGAACCCGACCCTGGCCCAGCAAAGGAAGTCGGAGTCTCTTCAAAGAACTGTCTGTTGTCTTTGGCCGATTCTCGGCGGGCCAAGTTAAGAGCTTCTTCAGTTTTCAGAATTTTACGGGCCTCCTGGGATTCTTCAGAAGTCCATTTTCGATAGGATTCAGAAACCCAAGTGGTTTGACAAGGGCGAGGTATAGTCCACATGACACGGGTAAACCAGCGCTGTAGCCACGTGTCACACATAGCGTCCGTCAATTGGATCGAAACGCTAATAATTGCCTCAGTCTCGGGAATCTCCTGAAAGGAACCGAACTGTCTTAGAATACGGTCCGGATAGATATGGACAGTCCAGTCCAAAGACAAGATCACCAGATAACGGGCCTTGTCCCTCCTAGCTAGCCCCGTCAGCCTCGAAAGGAACCACCAGATGACGTTCCACCTAATCAAAGGCCCACCATGGAATGTTAGCTCTTCATCCCAATATTTTTGAGTTATGTGATGACTTGATCTTATTCGACGAGACCTTGAGCCAATTTGACAACTACGGTATCTGGGTATGTTCACCGGGGGCTCTATGATCGACAGACGCTCGGATAACCAGATCTGAAAATTTTTCGAAAAGTCAAAAACTTTCGAGAAATCAAAAAATCCGAGAATTCAAATTTTTTTTTTCGAAAAATCAGAATTTTCGAAAAATGGAAAAATTCGAAAAATCTAAAAAATCGAAAAATCAAAAATTTTCGAAAAAATTGGAAATTTTCGAAAATTTCGAAAATCCAGAAAATTGGAAATTCCGGAAAAATCCGGAAAAATTCAAAATTACCGCAAAAATCGAGAAATCGGGCAATTGTTCGAAAAAACGGTTAAATACCTGCAGAAGACGGATGCTTCCTATCAATTGCCGATCTGGGTCGAGTCTCCTAGCGTCAAGTCCCATAATAATCTCCCCAGTTATCAGCCAAGCCGGGCTGTGACCTGTCTCCATTTGGTCAACTATGCTGATTAGCCTGATCTCACCTAAGCATGAGTCAGCATCCATTCGACCTTCGAAGGCATATCTATGCAGCATACAAAAGGCAAAGGCCCTACGCCTATGGGTAGAAGTAATTCTTTCACCAACCGGGTCCATGAATTTGTCAGCCAAGTCAAATAGGGAAACTGAATCTCCCTTCACCATACGGGCTGTTTCAGCATGTGACAGGCCTAGAAAATCTCTTAACCTCCTCCTTGGGTCAGGATAAAATGGAGGAATGGCCGGACGAGCATTAGGACACCACCCGCCAATAGCTGCTATCTCTTCAGGAAGAGGACATATTTCTCCTCGAGGGAATGCAAAAACATGAAAGGTAGTATCCCAAAAGGCTAAGCAAGCATCAAGGAAGTGTGAATCTACCTTAAGTCGCTGAAGTGGGAATAAAGCCACAATTCCCATTTGGGTTAACTGAACTTTATCTGCGTCTCGAAAATCCTGAGCCCACGGATGAAGCATCGCGGTCAAATGATCGATACCCATTGCGAGAATAGTTTCTTTTGTTTATCTTAAAAAAAGTCTAAGGGATTTTAAGGTGAAGAAAAGATTTGGGTTAGAATATGAAAAAATAAGAAGCCGAAGCTCTCTATTTATAATGGAGAATATCTCTCTTCCTAGTCATCACAGGAATAGGATTTTTACCACTTCCCTCCTTTATCTAGGCATACAGGCCTAACCAAGTAGCTCTAGGAATCCGTGTCAGGATCCGATTCGGAATCAAAGTCATCCCAAGCATCCTTATTTCCAAAAAATTCAGCATTCCTTTTTTTCAAAAAAAAAAAAATTTCAAATTTTTTTTACCATTTCTTCCCCCAGCATGAGTCAGTGTTTCGCCTAAATGTTACATACAAATTATGTCAGCATATAGGTACACCCAAGACTCCCAGAAGTTCTAAGTTCCCCAGTGGAAAAGCTCAAACAACATCTTTCAGGATATATCTGCAAACGGATATGCCCATAGCTTCCAAGGCAAGCTCCCGCGCAATTCTAAGACAGGATATATCTGCAAACAGGTATACCCATAGCTTCCTAGGCAAGCTCCCGCGACAATATCAGCATCAACCCAGGTATGATTTCTATTCTATGGCTGGCGAGCCCTTCACGCAGGTCTAATGGACCCTAAACGACCCGATCGGAAGTCTGCCAGGTTTTAATCCTTGATTGACCTGGTAGCTACTCTGACTTTTGCCTTGTCCAAGCCTCAGTCAGAGTGGGGGCTCTGTAGACACCCACATTTTGACCGCCAGGTTCTATAGTAGTTCCCGCCAAACACCCGATGATGATTGGACGTAAACGTGCTTTGATAGACTCGGATATGGGCTTGTAATCATGGACATTTGGTTTAGACTTTTTAAGGAGTACAAATTTCATAAAACCAACCTCAAATCCAGGCCCAGTGGGTCGTTTCGAGTCAAATAACACTAATTTGGGTCGAAACCATCACCAGGGGTAAAACCGTCTTTTAGCGACCGAGTCAAAACCCGGTCAAAGATTTTCCCGAGACATGTGAGTCAGCCGTGACACTCACACGGTTGATTCCAACCCAAATTCCTACAAAAATCCAGATTCATTAAAAGCATTAAACAATTCCGTTAAAGGTAGAATTCGATCTCGAGTGGGAATCCTATCCGAGAACCGATTCAAACACTCGACCGAGTGCAATTACTCGGCCAAGTAGCATGAATCAGCCGGTTTCCTCTTTTCTTCCCTCACAAGAAAGCGTAATTCTCGTTCTTCTCAGCTTCTTACTCAAGCGGTAATTCTAGCTCAAACGGGAATCCTATTCAAAAACCGATTCGAGCACCCGACCGAGTGTAAAACACTCGGCCAAAACAGCCCAAATCTGCCGTGTTTCCCTTTCTTCCTTCACAAGAAAGCGGAATTCTTATTTCCCTCAAATTCCTACGTTCCCTATCCTAAGCGGTAGTCAAACTCTCCTAAACCAAGGTCGGGAACTCCCTATAAATAGCCCCTTGTATCCAACATAATCACAACAATTAATTACACACACATTATCGACACCAATCATCTGGAACACAACGATAATACATCAAAAAATACCGAGACACAGCAACACCACAGCAATAAAAACACGTCCGAAACCCCCTCCACACACGGTTCATACACAAACCCGATAGTTAGCAAATCCCGACACTTTCGAAGCCTTGCAACCTCGACGAAACCGGCCAAACCCGTCGTCCCAAGTCACCCAAACCGATACACCTTAACTCATCCTCATCATCTCGACGCTCCCAAGTCTAAGCCACTTCCCGACGAGCCTTATCCCGAGAAAACAAAGCATGTAGGTTGAGGGTGTAAATCAAACCCGTCTCTCCTTCTTCTCTTCTCTTCTTCTCGTTTTTTATGGGTCTTTTCGTCGGTCTTTTTCTATTTTTCTAATATCGATATTATTAAAAACTATTTTCATATATCGAATATTCTTAAAATATGATATCGATTCTATATAATCGAATATCGTATCAAAAAGAATTATATTAAGTTTTCGACGAAATCGTTACATATTTTTACAACTTTTCGTTCAAAATTCTTTTCTTTTTACCTTTCGTTCACAACGAACTTTTTCTCAAAACCTTTTTTAAATTATTCCAAATATTCGATATCGATTTCCTAATCGAATATCGAATACGACGAATATCGAAAATATAAACCGAGTATAAATTAATCCATATTTGTACGCGATTTATAAAATTAACGATTTTCGACAAAAAAAAAAAGTGGACAGACCCGTACGCGAGTCGCGCCCGGTCCAGGCGACTCGCGCACGAGTCTGTAACCCGGTCCTATTTTTTTAGTTTTTCGTTCGTTTATTTTTATTATTTTACGAAACGATTTCTAAATTTATATCTTTTCTAAAACTATTCAAAATATTTGATATTGATTTCATAGTCAACTATCGAATATAGCGAATATCGAGAATATTAAGTCGAGTACGAATTATGCAATATTCGTACGCGATTTAATCAAAACTTTTCCGAAAACCGTCGTCGAAATCAGGCCGCCACGCGACCCGCCTGAGTCCCGGGCGAGTCGCGCGGCAGATTGTCCAGGCGCGCTTCTTTTCGTTATTTTTTTATTATTTTTTTCGAACTTCGTCTTTTTATACAAAGCATCGTTTTAACAATATTTTTCAGATTTCGATTAATTCTTATTTTCTCGATTTCATATATTTATTTCCTATTCATCGTTACTAACTCGTTTTCTCGTGTTTGTAGCAAATTATTCTCATATTTTGTTTTTTTATCGTTTTATTAGACTAAAACAAACTCACATGCTAAAATAACTTTGACGTTATTAGTTTAACATGCATTAAACGACTTAGCAACCCATTTATTTATTTTTCCTCACATGTCTTAGGAAAATAATCTCTGCATATCATTCAATCGTCGAACTAACGCGTGTACACAAAACCAAATGATATCTTAGTAAAGGCCGCTAAGTGCGGGCGGGGTTGGATGTTCTCACTGAACTTCCCAACACGTACCCTCACCCCTTACTCAGAACCGTGGTTTCCGGATGTCCGAAACCATTGGCAACGAGAGTCATTCAATATACGATTAACCGCTCAAGTCGGCATCGGTATCGTAATGCTAAGGGACGAACCCAATAAACTCTGACATCGGAAATGGGCCAGGCTTTAAGTATGGCCCACTACGACATAGAGTGGGTTCGAATGGTTCCGAATAACCATAAAATTCGGTGGCGACTCCTACTTCGATTTAAAATTCTATTCGATCCATCTCATATGGAAATTCTATCGCCTCCCCAAAACCCACGCTTCGCCGCGTCGGGGTGGACCTATGTCATGTCCACAACGTGTTAGTTCGATAGTGGAATGATATGCAAACATTATTTTCCCTAAGCATGTGAGGAAAATTAAATGGGTAACTAAGTCGTTTAATGCATCTTAAACTAATAACGTCAAAGTTATTTTAGCATGTGAAGTTCGTTTTAGTCTAATAAAATAATAGAAATAAAATAAACTGCTACAAACACGAGAAAACGAGTTAGTAACGGTTGAATAAATCGAATAAAGATGTAAATACGATAATATGCATGATTCGAAAAAGTTTTATGACGCGTAAAAAAACTTGTCGAAATCTGAAAATATACTGAGGAAACCGCTGTTTTATGTGAGAAAACGATGCTGGAAAAAAAACCGGAAGAAAACAAAAAAAAAACCGCGGCTTACAGCAGCCCGCGCGACTCGCCCGGGAGGGGAGCGACTCGCGCGGGTGGCTGTCTCGGATTCGGTTTTCAAAAATTGCTAATTTTGATAAATCGCGTACAAATATGGATTAATTTATACTCGATTTATATTTTCGATATTCGTCGTATTCGATGTTCGATTATGAAATCGACATCAAATAGTTAGAATGATTTTAGAAAAAGGTTTAAAAGTTTGAAAATCGCTTTGTAAAATAAAAGAAAACGATGTTTGACTCCCTCCGCGTTGAAAATCGTTGTATTATGTTTTTAAGACCGTATAACGATTTTCTAGCATCAACAGGTTTGATGTTATTCTTTTGATACGATATTCGACTAGAGAGTCGATATCGTATTTTTAAGAATGTTTTGTTTTATGAAAATAATTCGTAGTATCGATATTATGTAAAAAAAATATGCGACGACGACCCGTAATAAAGAAGACCGACGACACGACTCGAAGAGAAGAAAAAACGAGAAAAGGACGAGAGAAGGGAAGAGAGAAAGGAAGAATCGGGTTTGGTTTTACACTCTCAACCTACATGCTTTGTTTTCTCGGATTAAGGCTCGTCGGAAAGTGGCTTAGGTACGGGAGCGTCGAGACGATGTGGGTGAGTTAGAGTGGCGCGTTTAGTGCGTGTAAGGAGTGGGGTTGTGACCGGTTTTTGGGGTGTCGGAGTTGCCGGGTTGTAGTAACGGTACTTCGATGCTATTTTTGGATGCTATGAACTTGCTGTATGATATGAATAATTGATTGAGGTGTTGAGGATGAATGATGAATCGATGTCTATAATGTGTGACCGGAGGGTCCTATTTATAGGCGAGGTCCTTGATAGGAGCTAGGAGAAGTGTTTCTTTCTTAGGTGACAAGAAACACCGGCTTGGATAGGAAACGTAGGAGTTTGAAGGGAGCGAGAATTCCGTTCCTTGGGGATTAAGCCATGTCTCGACTGTTTTGGGGCTGTTTTGGCTGAGTGTTTGACACTCGGTTGGTAAATCGATTTGGCTTGCGGATAGAATTCCTACTTGAGATCGAATTCTATCCTCGAACGGATTTGTTTAATATTTTCGAGGCTGATATTTTGTACTATTTGAGCCTAGGCCGAACTGATGAGGTGTCACGGCTGATCCGTGTCTCTCGGGAAAAAATGTCTTTGACCGGGTTTGACCCGGCCGCTAAAAGACGGTTTTGCCCCTGGTGCCGGATTCGACCCAAATTAGTCTTATTTGACTCGAAACGACCTACTGGGCCTGGATTTGAGGTTGATTTTTTAAGATTTGTACTCCGTAATAAGCCTAAACCAAATGTCCATGATTTCGAGCCCATATCCGAGTCCATTAAAGCATGTTTGCGTCCGATCATCATCGGGCGGGAACTATTATAGACACCTGGCGGTCAAATGTGGGTGTCTATAGAGCCCCCACTCTGACTGAGGCTTGGACAAGGCAAAAGTCAGAGTAGCTACCAGGTCAATCAAGGATTAAAACCTAGCAGACTTCCGATCGGGTCGTTTATAGTCCATTAGACCTGCGTGAAGGTCTCGCCAGCCATAAGCTAGAAATCATACCTGGGTAGACGTCAATAATGTCTCGGGGACTTTGCCTGAAAAGCCTTAGGTGCGTCTATTTACAGACACACCCCATCTTGGAGTTGCGCGGGAGCCTGCCTTGGAAGCTATGGGTGTGTCAGACACATCCCATCCTGGAGTTGCGCAGGAGCTTGCTTTGGAAGCTATGGGTGTGTCTGTTTACAGACACATCCCTTCTTGGAATTACGCGGGAGCTTGCCTTGGAAGCTATGGGTGTATCTGTTTACAGATACATCCCTAAAAAAACTGTCGCTCTAGTTTTTTCCACTGGGGAATTTTTGAGAATTCTTCAGGAGTCTTGGGTGTACCTGTCTGTCGATAATAATTTGCATGTAATATCCAGGCGAAACACCAACTCACGCTGGGGAAGAAATGATTTTTGGAAAGAAAATGCTGAAGAATTTTTTTTGAAAGTTTTTGGAAATAAGAATGCTTGGGATGACTTGATTCCTGATCAGATTCTGACACGGATTCCTAAAATCCTCTGGTTAGGCTTGTATGCCTAGATGAAGTAGGGAGTATGATAAAAACTCCTATTCCCGTGGTGACTAGGAAAGGGATTTTCTCTATTATAAATAGAGGGTTCTTGCTCTTTATTTTCATATTCCAACCCAAATCTTTTCCTTCTATCTTAAAATCCCTTAGACTTTTAAGACAAAAAAAGAACAATTTCCTGCAATGGGTATTGAACATCTGACCGCGATGCTTCAGGTATGGGCTCAAAACTTTCGAGACGAAGATAAAGTTCAGCTAACTCAAATGGGAATCGTTGCTTTATTCCCATTTCAGCGACTTAGGGTAGATTCGCACTTTCTCGATGCTTGCTTATCCTTTTGAGATACTACCCACCATGTTTTCGCATTTCCTCGAGGAGAAATATGCCCCCTTCCCGAAGAAATTGCAGTTATAGGCGGTTGGTGCCCTAATGCTCGTCCTGCCATTCCCCCATTTTATCCTGACCCAAGGAGGAGATTAAGGGATTTTCTAGGCTTGTCGCATGCTGAGACGGCCCGTATGGTAAAGAGAGATTCGGTTTCCCTATTTGACCTAGCTGACAAATTCATGAATCCAATTGGCGCAAGAATTACTTCTACCCATAGGCGTAGGGCTTTCGCCTTTTGTATGCTGCATCGATACGCCTTTGAAGGTCGGATGGATGCTGACTCGTGTTTAGGCGAAATCAGGCTGATTAGCATAGTTGACCAAATGGAGACAGGTCACAGCCCAGCTTGGCTGATAACCAGGGAGATTATTATGAGCCTTGATGCTAGAAGACTTGACCCGGATCGACAATTGACGGGAAGTATTCGCCTTTTGCAGGTATTTAACCGTTTTTTCTCTTTTTTCCGAAATTTTCTAGATTTTCGATTTTTTTTTTCCGAATTTTTTGATTTTTTCCGGATTTTCTCGAACATTGAATTTCTTTTTCCTTTTTTTTTCTTTTTTTTTTGAAAATTTTTTCCGAAATTTTTTTTTGAAAATTTTTCGAATTTTCCGAATTTTTTTTTTTGAATTTTTTTTCGATTTTTCTGAAAAATTCGAACTTTTTGATTTTTCGAAAGTTTTTGACTTTTCGAATCTTTTTTTGCAGATCTGGTTATCCAAGCGCCTGTCAATCATAGAGCCCCCGGTGAACATATCCAGATATCGCAGCTATCAGATTGGCTCACGGTCCCGCCGAATAAGCTCGAGTCATCACATAAATCGGAACTATTGGGATGAAGAGCTAAAATTCCATGGCGAGCCTTTGATTAGATGGAATGTCATCTGGTGGTTCCTCTCAAAACTGACGGGATTAGCTAAGAGGGACATAGCCCGTTATCTGGTGATCTTGTCTTTGGATTGGACCGTCCATATCTACCCGTATCGTATTTTGAGGCAGTTCGGTTCGTTTCAGCAGATCCCCGAGACTGAAGCAGTCATTAGCGTTTCGCTCCAATTGACGGACGCTATGTGTGACACGTGGCTACAACGTTGGTTTACCCGTGTCATATGGACTATACCTCGCCCTTATCAGACCGCTTGGGTTTCCGAATCATACTGAAAATGGACTTCTGAAGAATCTAAGGAGACTCGTAAAACTTTGAAGACTGACGAGGCTTTTGACTTGGCCCGTCGAGAATCAGTAAAGGACAATAGGTGGTTCTTTGATAAAGAGGAAATTCCAACTACCCTCGTCCAGCCGGAGTCGGGTTCTAAGTCAAAAACTAAGACTCGAGCTAATGAGACCGGTGCTAGTGACTTGGAGAGAAGGCTCGGATCAAAACTAGCGGTCCGAGATAGACTAGGTCCGCGTGACCGATTACCCGAAAGGGTGAGGGCCCGCCTAGGACCGACTGAGGTGACGGGGAATCGAGTTTGAAGAAACGAGCCCGGGTTAAGGAGGTTCCCTTAGTGATTCGGGAGCGCTCACCTCCACGTCGACGTCGGTGGACGGAAAAGGAAGCTAAGGACAAAGGAAAGGGAAAAATGCCTTAATTTTTACTATTTAAGTATTAGTATTATTTATTGTGTGCTTTTTCTTTTTCTTTTGATTTTTTGTAATTTTCCAAGCTTATCGGAGAGATTTTTTTGAAATAAATAAAAAAGTTTATTAAAAACCGTTCCTGTTTTTTCGACTGCAGTGGTTGTGCCCTTTTGAGGAGCTGCTTACGTATCCACAATTAGCGGAATCAAACCAAACGTAGTTCAGACTTAATTTGCAATTTCGAAATACATCAAGACTATTGGTTCAAGATGTTTGTAACAGTAAAATAAGTAATTCTAGCTTTTGACTTGTCTTTAAAAGTTTATGTTGAAAAGATGTTTTTAATAAACTTTTGCGAATGACATTGAGAGAGATGGGTTTAGGGGTAGTAACGCTTCAGCTGGTCCAGGTTAGTTGGGTTGACAAATTCATTCCCGTCCAGATCTGTTAGCATCACTGCTCCGCCTGATAGAATCTTTTTCACCAGATATGGCCCGGCCCAATTAGGTTTGAACTTTCCTCTTGGGTCTACTGGTAATAAAGCTCGAACCGACTTGAGAACCAAATCTCCTTCTTTGATGTTTCTGGGCCTTACCCTTTTGTTGAAAGCCCGTTGGATCCTCTTCTGATAAATTTGTATATTATTGAGGGCACGAGATCGTCGTTCGTCTAAAAGGACCAGCGAGTCATATCGTGCTCGAACCCAATCAGCTTCAGGTACTTGACTTTCGAGTAGGATTCTAAGTGAAGGTACCTCTAACTCAACAGGTTGGACCGCTTCCATCCCGTATGTAAGGTAATATGGTGTTGCTCCGGTCGCAGTACGAATTGAGGTCCGATATCCCCAAAGTGCGAATGGTATTTTATCGGGCCAATCCCGGTAATTATCAGCCATCTTTTTTAGTATGGTGACAATTGTTTTATTAGCCGCTTCTACCGCTCCATTGGTTTGGGGTCGGTAGGGTGAAGACGTATGCCTTTGAATTTTGTATTTAGTCAGCAAGGCTGCTGTTTCGGCTTGAAAATGGGTCCCGTGGTCACTGATGAATTCATGAGGGATCCCATACCGGCATATTATCCTATTTTGGATAAATTTGGCAACATGACTGGCGTTAAGAATACGATAAGACTCAGCTTCGACCCATTTGGTGAAATAGTCGATTGCTACCAAAATGAAGCAGTGTCCTCCGGTTCCCGAGGGGTTTATCTTTCCGATTATATCGATTCCCCATGTTGAGAATGGCCAGGGTGACGTCATGGTATACAACAAGGATGGCGGCATATGCTGTATATTAGCAAAGATTTGACAGTTATGGCAATGTTTGACGTATAACTGGCAATCGGTCTCCATGCTGTTCCAGTAATATCCAAGCCTCATGATTTTTCGGGCTAATATCTGGGCGTTCATGTGTGGGCCGCATTCGCCATCATGTACTTCAGCCATAACTTTTTCAGCGTTGGCTTTAGCGACACATCGAAGGAGAGCCCCCTGTGCCGTCTTTTTGTAAGTTGCCCATCGTCGGTGCGGATGAACTGGGTTGCCAGTCTTCGCAAGGCCTTTCTGGCTCGGTTGTCGGCTCCGGGTGGATATTCCCCGGTTGTTAGGTATGTCAACACAGCTTGATACCATGGCTCGGGATCGGGTATCTCGATATCTTCGATGTCGTGGATGTATGCCGACTCAGATCGTCTTTCAACACAGATTGGCATACTGGTCACATGATCGGGAATATTTAGTAAAGATGCCAGTTTTGAGAGTGCATCTGCGAACTGATTCTCTTCCCGAGGTAGGTATATATATTCTACCTTCTGGAACTGTTTCTCGAGATCCCTTACTCGTGCCTGGTAGGCCATGAGATTAGCATTTCGAGTCTTCCATTTTTGGAGTGCTTGATTAATGACCAGAGTTGAATCACCGTGTACTCGGAGGTTTGTGACCCCTAAGTCGGCGGCGGCTTGTAGCCCGTGGATACATGCTTCATACTCAGCGGCATTATTAGTGACGTCAAAGTCTAATTTGATGGACACGGGAGTATGTTCCCCTCTTGGCGAGATTAGGAGAATCCCGACTCCAAATCCTCGGAAATTGGATGCGCCGTCAAAGTATAAGTCCCATGTTTCGGCGTCGGTATGGAAAATGTCTTCATTTGGGAAGGACCAATTGTCGGTGTGTCCTTCTTCGGTTATGGGACTGTCAGCGAGAAATTCGGCTACTATTCGTCCTTTGATGGCTTTCAATGGTACGAACTTCAGATCGAACTCTGCCAACATTAGGGTCCATCTTGATATCCTGCCGTTGAGAATGGGCTTTTCGAAAAGGTACTTGATCGGATCCATTCTGGATAGTACTTGTACCTCGTAACTGAGTATGTAATGTCGGAGCTTCTTGGTGGCCCAGACCAAAGCTAAGCACGTCTTTTCAAGCATGGTGTATTTACACTAGTACTCTAAAAATTTCTTGCTGATGTAGTATATAGCCCGTTCTTCGGAGTTGACCGTTTGAGCTAGCATAGCCCCCATGGCTGTCTCTGTCGTAGTTAGGTATAGTGACAAAGGCAAACCGTGCTGAGGTGGCATCAGGACTGGTGGCGAAGACAAAATTTCTTTGATTTTATCAAAGGCTGCTTGACACTTGTCGTCCCATAGTAACCGTTCCCCTATTTTCAGCTTCTTGAAAATCGGTTCACACACCATGGTTAGCTTTGAAATGAACCTGCTGATGTATTGGACCTTTCCGAGAAACCCTCTTATCTCCTTTTTGGGTTTAGGGGGTTGCATCTCAGTGATGGCCTTAATTTTGGCTGGATCGACTTCGATACCGCGTTGGCTAACGATATATATGACCCAGTAATTTGCCAGATGTTACCCCGAAACTGCATTTCTAAGGGTTTAACCTCATGTTGTATTTGCGTAATCGGGTGAAAAATTTTCTCAGGGCGGTGATGTGACCATCCTTGTCTTTAGATTTGACAATCATGTCGTCCACGTAAACTTCCACTTCTTTATGCATCATGTCATGTAATAAAGTTGTGGCGGTTCGTTGATAGGTGGCCCCGGCATTGATGAGACCAAATGGCATAACAGTATAGCAATAAGTACCCCAAGGTGTAATGAAGGTGGTCTTATCCATATCTTCTTCTGCCATTTTTATCTGGTTATACCCAGCATACCCATTCATAAATGATAGAAGGGCATGATAAGCTGTGTTATCCACCAGTATATCGATGTGTGGTAATGGAAAATCGTCTTTCGGGCTTTCCTTGTTAAGATTCCGAAAGTCTACACAGACACGTACCTTACCGTCCTTTTTTGGAACCGGCACGATGTTTGCAACCCAATCTGGATACTCGGAGACTCGTATGAATCCAGCCTTGAATTGTTTGTCGACTTCCTCCTTGACCTTGAGGGACCATTCGGGCCTCATGCGTCGGAGTTTTTGTTTAACCGGCTTGAACCCTTCCTTGATCGGTATATGGTGCTCGGCTATTTTGCGATCAATCCCCGGCATGTCCTTGTAGGACCATGCGAAGACGTCTTTGAATTCTTGAAGGAGATTTATGAATTGTTGTTTCTCCTCGGGATCTAAAGATAACCCTATCTTAAGCATATGAGGCTCTAAGGTTGTTCCCACGTTGATGGATTCAGTTTCTTCGATTACCGGATTACGGGATTCTCTTTGCTCTAGCTGCTCGATCAGATGTGGAGGCAAGGATACATGTTCGCCGGGTTTCTCAATGTCATTGCACAGAATATTTTTGAAATTAAGAAAATTTTGAAAATGAGACAAGTCGTAAGCAGAACGGTAGTTATTATTGCTCATAAATTGAGAAAATAGCTCGAAAAGAGTTGCCATCTGATCACTAGTCAGTGGCGGGATAGGTAGGATGCCCGGGACAGACCTCGAGGCACCAGGAGTAGCTAAAGGGAGAGGGGGAGTTACAAGACTGACCCTAGCACCGGACTCACTAGACTCAATCTTAGACTCTGACTCGGACTCCGACTCGGACTCAGACTCAGATTCTGGCATTTCTCCTTCCCCTGTGATCAGCTTGCAAGTCCTCCCTTGACTGTCAGTCCATTTGACAGTCTTCCTCCAGGCTCTATTTCCTGTCCCGGATCCGACATCCGAGATCAGCTTAGATGGATCAAAGGTGCGGCTGCGGAGAATGAGACTAACCAGCTCTTCCTTCGGTGTTGGGGCCGTGAGTTCTTCTCCAAAAGTAGCCCTAGCGTGGGCTCAGCATTCTTAGCATCTTCGGACTGGATGAGAGAGAAGATGTCATCTGGTATGTAGTTGCAATCCTGGGCCAAGTGGGTCCTAGGGCGCGTGGTGCTGGGCCTGTATAGGCCCGTTTGGACTGGCCCAAATACTGGAGTAACAAAAGTGACAGTGTTAGTCCTTGTTTGGCCCACATTTTCTGGGGTTAGAGTGTATCCTAGCCCAACTTGAGATCTTTCGTTGTCTAGGACTTCAATAATCTTTCCTGCGGGAAGATTGGGCCTTGATGTAGCCCCCGGTAGAAAGCCCAAATTCTACAGCATCCGGTCAATGCTAACCGTGAAGTAGGGTCGGAAAAGATACTCTTCCTCGATTGCCCCTATGAAGTCAAACCCCCAGAGATCCGTGCGGCCTGAGGTGTTGCAGTTAGCCACAGTCATAGGCGTGGCTTCTAAAGTGATGACGGTATCACCTAGAGGCAGCTTGTTTTTTCGATGTAAGGTGGAGGATACTGCCCCGGTTGCGTGGATCCAGGGTCTTCCTAAAAGAAGGTTAAAGGAATAAGTCACGTCGATCACTTGAAATTCCAGCTCTTTTTCTATCGGGCCTGTTATGATAGTAAGTTTTACGGCCCCGGCTACTGACTTTGGACTTCCGTCGAAAGCCTGAATGGTTTGAGCTGTGGGAATGTAGTCGGCCTCGGTGATGCCGAGGGCTTTGGCGGTCCTTAAAGGGAGGACGTTGACTGCGGACCCGTCGTCGATTAGGGTCATGGGCAGGTACTTTCCACAGCAGATCACCGTGATATAGAGGGCCATGTTGTGGGTAGGCCCAAATGGTGGTAGATCAGCATTGGAGAAGGTAATAAGTGGGCCTTCTTCCTTAGCTTTCCCTTTTAGGTGGGGCAGAACCGTGGCCACCATTTCAGCTGGGGTAGCCATGGACTCGATTTTGACTTGATCAAGGGCCTTAGTGAGTGCCTCTCGATGTTCTTGTGAGCTAACTAGAAGTTGCCATATAGAGAGGTCAACTCGAGTCCTGCTCAGCTGCTTTACAAGAGCTTTTCAGTAGTTGGCTCTTTCAGGGCGACCTCCACTCTAGGTGGCTCGGCGATGATGAGGGCTTGACTATTGGCTAAGGCCTTGGACTTAACCTTCTGGATCTCCTTGGGCGTGATGGGGACAGCTTCCCCCTTGGTGAGATAGACGTCGTCTTCGTCGTCGCACCAGATCCCGTTTATTTGTGGGACAAACGGGGAAATGAGATGTGAACAGTCCATGACTTCCTCGGAGAAGATGGCGTGAGTGGCCAACGGGTTATCCTTGTTGCTGGGCTTGCCTCCAGATAAAGGGATCTTCCCACTTTCGATGAGATCCTGGATAAGGTGTTTTAGCTTCCAGCATTTTTCGGTATCGTGTCCCTTGCCACGGTGGTACTGACAGTAGGCCTAGATGTCATAGGCCTTGGAGCGACGCTTGACCGAGAGCTCAGGTGTTGGGCCTATCGGGGTGATCAGGCCTTTTGACGATAGCCTCTGCAGGGCATTTGCATAGGTGGTGCCTATGTCGGTGAATACCCGGGGTGTGGTATTCTTCTTGGACGGGGTATCAAGCAAGTTTACCTCGTCAAAAATGCTACGAGTGGCAACAGTAGATGTGGGCTTGCTTGTCGATGAGCTGGCCCCTTGGTATCCCTTGGCGGAGGCCTTAGTGAGGCTTTCCAAGCTTAGATCATCTTCGATTCTCGTCTCCATCTCAGTCAGGACCGCGAAACTAGGTATGATGGCGTACCGGAGATGGATCCGGTAAGCGGGAAGGAGGTTCTTGACGAAGGCTTCAACCAGCACTTTTTCACTGGGCTTATCGACCAGTTTGACGCTTTCATCCCTCCAGCGTTGAAGGTATTTCGTGAATCCTTCCTTAGGTTCCTGAGCCATTATTTCCAGGGTGCGCATAGTGGTCTGGATCTCAGCATTATCCGCGTAGTTTCGCGCGAATTCCATTGCGACATCGTCCCAGGTTTTGTATTTCTTGGAGTCAAGCCTGTAGTACCAGGCTTTCGGGTGCTTCTCTAGAGAGGAGGCAAAAAGGTGCTTGAACATGGTCGATTTGACCCCCTTAACAGCCATAAAATCCTTGAAGACCCGGATATGGAATACCGGGTCTTCAGTCCCGTCAAACATTGGTAAGCCCGTTAAGTTGAGATTAGCGGGCAGTCCATCGGTCAAGGGCGAATAGGAACGGGCATTTTCCGTGAGGATGGTGTTCCTGGTGGTCGAGTGGACCTGTTCTTGCAGCTTTTGGACTGCGCCGGCTAGTGCGGCCAAAGGTCCGTCATCCTCGATCGAAGCATTGGGGGTTCCTTGTTCCACGGCACTTACCCGAGTGACGATGGCAATCTGGTCTTCCCTCATTTGTCTCAATTGAGTTTGGATCTGGGCCAACGAAGCTGTCAACTCATCAATGGCTTCTTTCGTCATGGCTCGGGTGTGGGGTGGCCTGTCTGTAAGGGCACCGCGTAATCAGTAACTGACCCATATCTTAGAATCAAAGAGTACATCCCGAGCAAAGAAAAAAACTAGACGAGAAGAAGACCGAAAACCGACTTCTAGACGGATGACCCGTGGACGGTGGGCCTTCCTTAGGATTTGGCAAAGTGGGCCTAGTGTCGTTCGAAGGAAGATCCATGTGAGAATTCCCCAGACTTTGGACTCGAATGTGTAAACGAGCTTCCCTTTGCAGGAGTTCGTCCTACGAAGGTGGGCCGTGCCTTGACAAATAAGGCGGACTGGGATAGGGAGGAAATCCGTGATGTATGATCGACGAAGTTTCGACGCTATAGACTCTTACAACCTATGACAAGACCCGACACTGCTAAATACGGGAAGTCCTAAGAAGAAGAGGGCTTTGAAAAGGGAATTTGGATTTGAAAACCGAGCAAAGTTGGATAGGATGGCCCGATTTTTATTTGAAAATCGAAAATAATGTCATTGGGCCGAGATTTTGGAATTTTGAAAAGGTTTGGACAGCATACCGGCTAAAAATAGGTTATTTTGAGTCAAAATCATAAGTCCTAAATTTGGTAGCTTTCCGGGTTTTGAAAATGGATGTTTTGAAAAGATGCAAATTTTTGAAAATGACGGTTTTTGAAAAAACGAAAACAAGTAAATCAAGTAGGACGTAGTCAAGGCAACAGTATAATGACACCATGTATGTTCCTAATCTAAGTCTCGGTCGGTTGAATAGGGTCTATACCAACGACGATAGCTTTCTCGCAAATCAGGACGGTCTTCCTAAGCCGAGTTGGTCTTAGAACCTGCCGTAAAACCCATGCGAGTTCCGCCATCGAAGTCTTTAGTGCGCCCATTTAGGAATGCACCGTGGTATAGTGGGACGTCGGTCACAAGTAACCGGTCCGAGAAAAATTTGGGTTATGCATGAACCATTTAACTAAAACGTGTACATTACTAATCGAACGATTTCTTTTCGAATCTCACCCTGAGGATGCCGATGGTAAGTGACTCATCAGTTGATCCCCAGCGGAGTCGCCAAATTGTGGACATGACATAGGTCCACCACGACGCGGCCTCGCGCGGGTTTGGGGAGGCGAATGAATCTCCATATGAGATGGTCAAATTGAAATTTAAATCAAAGTAGGAGTCGCCACCGAACTTTGTGGGAGTTCGGGCCCGTTCGAACCCACTCTATGTCGTAGTGGGCCATATACAAAATATGGCCCATTTCCGATGTCAGAGTTTATCGGGTTCGTCCCTTAGCATTTGATACCGATACCGACATTATCGGATATCGTGTATTGAATGACTCTCGTTGCCAATGGATTCGGACATCCGGAAACCATGGTTCTGAGTAAGGGGTGAGGGTACGTGTTGGGAAGTTCACTAAGAACACCCGACCCCGCCCGCACTTAGCGGCCTTTACTAAGATATCGTTCGTTTTTGGTGTACACGTGTTAGTTCGATAGTAGAATGATATGCAAACATTATTTTCCCTAAGCATGTCAGGAAAATTAAATGGGTAACTAAGTCGTTTAATGCATCTTAAACTAATAACGTCAAAGTTATTTTAGCATGTGAAGTTCGTTTTAGTCTAATAAAACAATAGAAATAAAATAAACTGCTACAAACATGAGAAAACGAGTTAGTAACAATAGAATAAATCGAATAAAGATGTAAATACGATAATATGCATGATTCGAAAAAGTTTTATGACGCGTAAAAAAATTTGTCAAAATCTGAAAATATACCGAGGAAACCGCTGTTTTATGTGAGAAAACGATACTGGAAAAAAAACGGAAGAAAACAAAAAAAAAGTCGCGGCTTACAGCAGCCCGCGCGACTCGCCCGGGAGGGGCGCGACTCGCGCGGGTGGCTGTCTCGGATTCGGTTTTCGAAAATTGCTAATTTTGATAAATCGCGTACAAATATGGATTAATTTATACTCGATTTATATTTTCGATATTCGTCGTATTCGATGTTCGATTATGAAATCGACATCAAATAGTTAGAATGATTTTAGAAAAAGGTTTAAAAGTTTGAAAATCGCTTTGTAAAATAAAAGAAAACGATGTTTGACTCCCTCCGCATTGAAAATCGTTGTATTATGTTTTTAAGACCGTGTAACGATTTTCTAGCATCAACAGGTTTGATGTTATTCTTTTGATACGATATTCGACTAGAGAGGGGATATCGTATTTTTAAGAATGTTTTGTTTTATGAAAATAATTCGTAGTATCGATATTATGTAAAAAAATATGCGACGACGACCCGTAATAAAGACAGACCGACGACACGACTCGAAGAGAAGAAAAAACGAGAAAATGACGAGAGAAGGGAAGAGAGAAAGGAAGAATCGGGTTTGGTTTTACACTCTCAACCTACATGCTTTGTTTTCTCGGATTAAGGCTCGTCGGAAAGTGGCTTAGGTACGGGAGCGTCGAGACGATGTGGGTGAGTTAGAGTGGCGCGTTTGGTGCGTGTAAGGAGTCGGGTTGTGACCGGTTTTTGGGATGTCGGAGTTGCCGGGTTGTAGTAACGGTACTTCGATGCTATTTTTGGATGCTATGAACTTGCTGTATGATATGAATAATTGATCGAGGTGTTGAGGATGAATGATGAATCGATGTCTATAATGTCTGACCGGAGGGTCCTATTTATAGGCGAGGTCCTTGATAGGAGCTAGGAGAAGTATTTCTTGCTTAGGTGACAAGAAACACCGGCTTTGATAGGAAATGTAGGAGTTTGAAGGGAACGAGAATTCCGTTCCTTGGGGATTAAGCTATGTCTCGGCTGTTTTGGGGCTGTTTTGACCGAGTGTTTGACACTCGGTTGGTAAATCGATTTGGCTTGCGGATAGAATTCATACTTGAGATCGAATTCTATCCTCGAACGGATTTGTTTAATATTTTCGAGGCTGATATTTTGTAGTATCTGAGCCAAGGCCGAACTGATGAGGTGTCACGGCTGATCCGTGTCTCTCGGGAAAAAATATCTTTGACCGGGTTTGACCCGGTCGCTAAAAGACGGTTTTGCCCTTGGTGCCGGATTCGACCCAAATTAGTCTTATTTGACTCGAAACGACCTACTCGGCCTGGATTTGAGATTAGTTTTGTAAGATTTGTACTCCGTAATAAGCCTAAACCAAATGTCCATGATTTCGAGCCCATATCCGAGTCCATTAAAGCATGTTTGCGTCCGATCATCATCGGGTGTTTGGCGGAACTATTATAGACACCTGGCGGTCAAATGTGGGTGTCTACACTATGCAATATAAAGCGTGTGACTTTGCATCATAACTACTGCGACTGTGTGGCTTCAAAGGTATGATTGTACATCATTTTGTGACTTCACAACAGAGTATAACGAGTGCGACTATGTATCTTCAAACGGGTGACTGTATAACCAACTCTGTATGACTGTATAAACAACTCTGTATGAATATGCAAATGTTAAATTTTTATCTTCCCAATGACGATTATGGGAACTCGATTGCACATCCATACTTACAATGACGATTATGGGAACTTCAACAAAGACAAAAAAACTTCATCTTTGACTCTATAACTACAACCACTGTACAACTACAACAACTTCAACTCAAAATTAGGGTTATCGCGTTGGAAAAATGCTCTTTTACCACTTTTTATGGTTCATGCATGACCGGAGTTCATGAAAAATGGATACAAAAGCATCATTCAAAAGGAATTCAAAAGGGTTGAACAAAAGGGTTGAACAAAAAGAAAAAACGGAGGTCGAAAATGGATCATTCAACATACCTTTGTAGCACCACCGGAATTTTAGGCATTATCGGAGATGGAGACGCTGCGGAGATGGAGATGGAGATGGTTTTTTTTTAGAGAGAGGAAGAGAGTGGTGAGTGATTGGCCGGTGAAATGAATTCAAAAGGGGTGAATGAGGAAGTGTAAAGGGTTTGGGCGGGAGTATAGAGAGGAGGGTACTGATTAGTGATGGGGGTAGGGTGAGGAGGCTATTGATTAGTGATGGGTTTGATGACTGATGGCTGTCCGCAGCTTGTCAGTCCCGCAGCCTCCCCCCCCCCCCCCTCCCCCCCCCCCCCTTTTTAATAATAGAACCTCCATCCATCCACCGTCCATATTAAGATGAATGGATGGAGGGGATCAACACTAAGCAACTCTTGGAGAGTTGCTAACTTCCTTGATTCTCTCTCTCTCTCTCTCTCTCTCTCTCTATATATATATATATATATATATATAAAGGAGGAATTTTTCGAGCGATGTGATTGGTCCGTTCCATCAAAACTCAATTTAGGAAAGTATCATTAATAGTAAAAACAATCAAGTAGAGAATCTTTTAATTATTACAATAATATATTTAATCTATTATATCAATGGGATGTTTATAATTTTCATTCAAAAACCTTTAAATTTCATTTAACAAAAAATTATCGCAAAAAAAATTATAAAAATGAAATAATTAGATTCATGGTAGAAAATGCTTTCATTTGAGTATAAATTTCATATAATTTGTTTCATATTATTTGATCGAAAAAGTGATGAACTTATTACATATTAAGATAACAAAGTTATCCCACATCAACAAATTATAATAAGGTGATGAAATTCTATATTATAAATAAGAGTAATCACCCGTCCTTAGATATCCACCAAAAATCTTTTGATTCATAAAAAACTCTTAAGATTATAACCTTAAGCAATATCCCACATCGAAAAATTATGATGAGATTTTGGAATTCTATAATATAAAAAAGAGTAATCATTATTTTTGAAAATCGACCAAAAAATTTTGAGTCTTAGAAAACTCTCAATAAGCCTACAAACTAAAAATTGTTCCACATCGAAACAATTATCCCACATCGAAAAATAATTACCCCGTAAGAACTCTTAAGATTATAACCTTAAGTAAGTCCCCGTTCTTTTCAGCTTATTTTCAGCCCGTTTCAGACCAGCTCGGCTTCTATCAGCTCAGCTCTAATATTTTCAGCACAACTCCAATATTTTCAGCTCCTAAAATAATACTTCAATAATAATAATAATTATTATTATTATTATTTATTTATTTATATGAAACGAGAGTTACATTAAGATCGAAACAAATTACAATAAAGTCTTATTATTGTTGTTGTTGTTCTTGTTGTTATGGCATTTTGATATAAATGCAAGTTTCTTTTCATAAAAAATAAATAATAATGATAATATTATTGTTGTTGTTATTTTTATTACTCATATATCTTTGTAATAATAATAACAAATTATTATTATAATCGTCAACGTCGTTGTCGTCATCATCATCGTCATTGTTATCATTATCGTTATTATTATTATTTTATTATGTCAAGTATGAAAAAACAAAGGTAGAAATCAAAGTAATTGGAGAGATTATTGTTATGTTGTTGTTGTTATTATTATTACTATTATTAATTATTATTATTATTATTATCATTATCATTATCATTATCATTATCATTATCATTATTAATTAGTGTTATATTTTTTTATTTTATTTTTTTCATTTTTTAAAATATTATTAGATAATTTATATGAGTAGTTATTAGTTTCAGCTTCTTTTAGTTCAGCTCAGCTCAGCTTCTATCAGTCCAACTCAGCTTCTATCAGACCAGCTCAGCTCTTATCAGACCAGCTCAGCTCAGCTCAGCCCTGTTTCAGCCGAAAAGAACAGGGCCTAATTATCTCACATCGAAAAATTATGATGAGGCTTTGGACTATAATATAAATAAGGCCCTGTTCTTTTCGGCTGAAACATGGCTGAGCTGAGCTGAGCTGGTCTGATAAAAGCTGAGCTGATCTGATAGAAGTTGAGCTGGTCTGATAGAAGCTGAGCTGAATTAAAAGAAGCTGAAATTAATAAGGCCCTGTTCTTTTCGGCTGAAATAGGGCTGAGCTGAGCTGAGCTGGTCTGATAAGAGCTGAGCTGGACTGATAGAAGCTGAGCTGAGCTGAGCTGAACTAAAAGAAGCTGAAACTAATAACTACTTGTATAAATTATCTAATAATATTTTAAAAAATGAAAAAAAAAAATATAACACCAATTAATAATAATTAATTAATTAATAATAGTAATAATAATAATAATAATAATAATAATAATAATAATAATAACAACAACAACATAGTACTCTCCCCAATTCATTTGATTTCTACTTTGTTTTTTCATACTTGACAATAGTAAAATTTGTTAGTATATATCTTTGATTACTTGATATACAAAATTTTATATTTTGATATTCTTAAATTTTAATACAATACAAATAATACTCATATGCTATATTGTATGGTATATATATTAGATATTCTATTCACTAAAAAAATATTGTAAAAAAAACGTAAATGAATTGTAATGACATTGAGACAGAGTTGTAAATATTTGAATGTAATATCTATTTCAAGACCTAAAAATATTATAGAGTGCATAATAATATAAATTAATAATTGTTATAATAATGATGATGATAAAAAAAACAATAATAATAACGATAATAATAACAATGACGATGATGATGACGATGCTAATAATAATTTGTTATTATTACTAACATTAAGAGATATAAGTAATAAAATTAACATGAACAATAATATTATCATCATTATTATTTTTTTATGAAAAGAAATCTTCATTAATATCGAAATGTCATAACAACAACAAGACCTTATTGTAATTTGTTTCGATCTTAATTCAACTTCCGTTTCGTATAAATAAATATTATTATTATTATTATTATTATTATTATTATTATTATTATTATTATTATTACTATTATTATTATTATTATTATATTTTATTATTATTATTATTATTATATTATTATTATTATTATTATTATTATTATTAAAGTATTATTTTAAGAGCTGAAAATATTGGAGCTGGGCTGAAAATATTAGGCCTGAG
Organism: Agrostemma githago; assembly: GCA_958450325.1. NCBI lineage: Eukaryota > Viridiplantae > Streptophyta > Magnoliopsida > Caryophyllales > Caryophyllaceae > Agrostemma > Agrostemma githago. Next base: position 68,966,979 of record OY288247.1, on the reverse strand, counting down.
CTGAGCTGAGCTTATCGGAGCTGGGCTGAGCTGATAAGAGCTGGGCTGAGCTGATAGAAGCTGAGCTGGTCTGAAAAGGGCTGAAAATAAGCTGAAAAGAACAAGGCCTAAGAGTAATCTGTGTTCTTTTGGGTCTAAAAATGATCTCTTAAGACGGTAAATTATCCCACATCAAAAAAATTATGATAATGAAATTTTATATTATAAATAAAACTAATCAATCCTTCTTAAATATTAATAAAAAAACTTTTGAGTCTTAGAAAATATTTTAATAAGACTACAAACTTGAATAACATAATCTCACATCGAAAAATTATACTCTCTTCGTTCCATTTGATACTTTGCATTTGCTTTTTGAACACTATTCATAGGTGAGTGAAAACGTCAATGTAACTAATTAAGTGTAATCATTCCTCCAAATTATAATGACTGATGAAATTTTATGTTGTAAGTAAGTGTAATCTTTCGTCCTGAAATATGACTAATCATTCGTTATTAGATATCTTCCAAAACTCAATCGAGTCTGAAAACTTCTTAAGACTATAAACTCAAGTAAAAATTATTATAAGAGTTCTTGAGACTATATCTAAACTTAAGTCAAAATTATTCTATATCGAAAAATTATATGGTGATGAATTTGATATTATAAATAAGATTAATAATTCGTTCTTAAATATAAAAAATAAAATAAAATTGAGTCTCACAAAAGTAGTTGAGACTATAAGGTTATCCCACACCAAAAAATTATAATAAGGTGATCGAAATTAATTACTTCATATAAATAAGAGTAATCGCTCATTCTTAAGTAAGTTAGATATAAAAACAAACTCATTTACTTCGAAAATTTATCCTAACGTTGTCTCACATCGAAAAATTATGATGAGGAGGTAAAATTCTATATTATACTCCCTCCGTTCCAACCATTTTTATACATTTGGTTTTTTAACACTATTTATAAGTGATGAGAATCTTCAATGTAACTTCTAATCCCTATTTTATTAAAACAAGGTTTTTTTAAGGCTCCGTAATTAACCTCACCATTTAACGACGACGTGGCAGCCCCATAATTATTTGGAGAATATAATATTCAATTTAAGAGAGGAAGCCCAACTTAACTCATCTTACTTAGTTATTTAACTCAAGTTAAATGACTTTCAATATCTTATTTTATTGAATCATTTTAATCAAGTTAAATCATCTTAACCCTCTACTTTATTAAATGACTTTTAATCTAAGATAAATGATATATCCAATTTATACATTATTAAACTGAATAGATTTAAATATTAAAATTAAAATATTATAAATATTAATATAAATTATAAATATTAAAATTAAAATATACAATGTACGAGTAATATAAATTAATTCTCCTGTATCTAAAAAAGAAATTAATCATCACCGACAATTTAAAATTCTTAAATTATAACTCGGAACCAATTACGGATGCCACGTTTTCAGGCGTATTAGGGGGCAAGATGTACGCTACCGAAAGTTTTAACTTAACAATTGTTTTTCTCTATTACGAGTTGTCGCCATTCTGATTTATTAGGGTGGCATAAAGGTAATGCATCTACTATTCATAGACGATTATACTAAATAACATCGGGTGACAAACGTAACTACGAAGCAATTATTTTGACAAACTATATAAATTAATATCCATCATCGTCAATCCCAATCTGCATCCTATTAATAATTAAGTTATGTTTAATATTAAATCTATTCAAAATCAAGATATATAAAATATTATTAAATCATAAATAAGATTGTTAAGATATCAACTCTTATTTTAAAGATAATATTGAATATTGATATTAAATATAGCATCGGCTCTATTAATTGATATGGAGTAATTGACGATATTAACCAACTAAATAACTGCCGCAAGTTAAACCCATGAGCTAGGTTGCACGGACACTCCTCCAAACCATCGTGTCGTGTCGGACACCCGTGTCGGACACCGACACACGTCGGACACACGACAATACGTCTCGGACAACTGAAAAACCGTGTCCGATTTTTTTAAATTTATTTAGAGACGTGTCGGACACGTTTTATGTTAATTTGAGACGTGTCGGCCATGATTCATACTATTTGGAGACTCATCGGACACACTTATCGTTGTTTATGAATTTGTAGACTTTAATAAAACAACAATATTATATGTTTATGGGGTTACTTGATACTATAAACATTCTACTTAAGACTAAATAATTAATTAATTATTATATTACAGTAGTATAATTGTTTAAGCTTTTTAAGATTTGATTTTAACTTTGAGTTTATACGACTTTAATTTTTGTTTTGTTATTTTACGATAATTGCGATAGTTTAAGTAACCAGACCTATAATTTAGGTGTAAAAATCTTCAAATTTCTTTGTTTAAATATGTATATTGATTTATTTTTTCTGCCGTGTCCGTGTCCTATAAATTTTCGAACTCCGTGTCCCGTGTCGGATACGTTTCTGTGTTCGTCTCCGTGTCAGTGCCTGTGCAACCTAGCCCATGAGACCATGATCCCTCACTATGTTTTTTTTAACCTCCCACTAAATTTAACCAAAAACATAAATACTCCATGAGAAGAACTTTCATTCAAAATCTTTTGTTCCGATAAAATTAGTCACTATCTTATTATAACTCCCACTAAGTGAAAAAAAATTACCCACTAACCTATAACTAGTATTTATAAAAACCCAGTATCTATTTCACAAATATCAAAAACACAATTAAATACAAAAATCTAAAGTATATAATATAAATATATAATACGCATAATAAATACAAATAAATAAATAAAACGGAAATGATATAAGTAAATTATACTCATTACTTTAAGTTCTTTTATTCATTTACTCAATTTTTCATATAAACAAAAATGTAAAGGTGATAAATAAATTAAATAATTAATAATTTAGACATACGAAATGTTTTGTGCATCACAACTTAAAGTGTAAGACGATCTTGCGTGTTAGACAATTTTTTACGTCGATTTTTATTTACTGAATTTATATTTTCAAATTTTCTTACAAGTGGTCGGTCTCAACTCTCAGGGCATAAAATTGTGTCACATAATATACCTATGCAATTGGTGTACGCTATTATTTTGTTCATAATACTCCGTATTGGTTAATTCAGCTAATGAAATTTTACATTACTATGCTTATGTGACCATAAAATGAATTTTATATTCAAATAATTTATTTATTTCCATTTTTCATTTCTCAAAATATATGAAGTTAATATAGTTATACGTTATTTCATTTTATAGAATACTACATTTTTTAAAGAAATCGCCGCGCAATTTGCGCGGGGTTAAAACTAGTATATAAGATAAAAGATAGTCATGTGGGATCTTGTTTAAATCGTCTAATAAAATACATTATGAATATCAAATTTTTATAATTTTTAGCAACACGTAACTAAAGATATAGATAAAAGAAAAGGAGTATCGACGTACGTGAATAAAGCAAACGTATACAAATGATTGGAACGGAGGGAGTAATAATAATCATTGTTCCTTGGATATCACCTAAAAAAAATTTGAGTCTTAAAAATGCTCATAGGACCGTAATCTGATGGAAAAGAGAAATCATTTGTGTCTAGATATTAACCAAAAATCTGAGTTCTAAAAAGAGTTTTTAAGACTATAAACCTGAGTAGAATCATCGCATATCGAAAAATTATGATGAGGTGATGAAATTCTGTATCACAAATAAGAGACATCATTCATTTTTAGATATTAACAAAAAAATAGTCTTATAAAAGCTCTTAAAGTTATAAATTTAAGTGAAATTATCCCACATCCAGAAATTATAATAAAGATGATGAAATTCTACAATATAAATACGGAGTAAAAACAATCCTTCGTCTTTAGATATCAACGAGAAATCTTTGGAGTCCTAAAAGAACTTTGTACGACTATAAACTTAAGTAAAATTATCTCACGTCGAAAATTTTTTAAGAGTTGATGAAATTCTACATCAGCAATAAGAAAAAATTATTCGCTTTTAGATACTAATCAAAAATCTTTTGAATCTTATAATACTTCTCTTAAGGCTATACATTGAAGTAAAAATTATTTCACATCGAAAAATAAAAAAAAATGAAGAAATTCTATTATATGAATAAAAGTAATCATCGTCTTTACATATCAATCAGAAATCTTTTGAGTCCTAATTAAAAAAGTTCTTAAAACTATAAATTTAAGTAGAATTATCACACATCGAAAAATTATGATAAGATATCATAAATAGGAGAAATCATTCGTTTTAGATAATCATTTGTCCAAAATGTACTCCGTAATAAGGTGATCAAATTCTACTATATAAATAAAAGTATTCGTCTGTCCTTAATAACTTAGATGAAAAACAAACTCTTTTGGTCTTAAAAAAAATTCTTAAAACCATAAACTTAATTAAGTAAAATTATCTCACACTTTCGAGTCTTAACAAACTTTAAGATTATAAACTTGAGTAAAATTTCTCTCATCAAAAAATTATTACAAAAACCAAACATCTTTTGAGTTTTAGAAAAGATCTTAGAACTATAATAAACTTAAGTAAAATTTCTCTTTTGAATTTTAATAAAGCTCTTAAGACTATAAATGTGTATGAAGTTTTCCCCCATAGAAAAATTATTATAAAGTTATGAATTTCATTTTATTTGCTCGAAAAAGTAAATAATCTATTACATTGAAAAATAGTAAAATCATCTCACATCGAAAAATTATATTAAGGTGATAAATTTCTATATTATAAGTAAGAATAATCATCCGTTCTTAGATATCAACAAAAAAATCTTTTGATCCTTAATCTCTTAAGACATAAAATTAAGTAAAATTATCCCACATCGAAAAATTATGATGAGCTGATTAAATTCTATATTATAAATAAGAGTAATCATTCGTCAATAGATATTAACCAAACATCTTTTGAGTCATATAAAAACTCTATCTCACAACGAAAAATTATTTAATAGGGTGATGAATTTTCATTATATAATTTGTCCTTCAATATCGACAAAAATTAAAGAGCTTTTAAGAGTATAAAATTAAGTAAAAACTATCTCACATTGAAAGAATAGTGTCATTGAAAGAATAACGTCATATGTATAAATTAAATAGTTTTCATTTCTATAATTGTAGTTATAAGTAAAAAGTGAGGTTAATATAGTAAAAATGTTGGATCAAATAAAAAATATTCCGTATATGCAATGGAATGAAGATAGAAAGACGGGCAAAAATAGAATATGGAAGAAGATAGAAGAAAGGACGAAGTACTCCGTAGTATAATTGTACCACATTGAAGATTATCATAAGGGGATGATCATATGATTATAAATTGAACTCATTATTGGTTCTTAGATATCAAATATCAACCCAAATATTTATCGAATTGTCTTAAAGAGATATATTACGAGTTTTAAATACAACGCACGCGGATAACTTTATTTGACATTTACCGCATGTATGACCTCCAAATAACACATTCACGTATCTGGATAATATTCCTTTACTATTAAACTTACTCTTACCTTCTACTTACTTTCTACTGTTGTGTAGTCTCAAAAATTTATGGAATCCTCTGACTTGGTGTCATTATCATTGTCACTAAAAATTGGCTCGTGTATCGCACGGACTTTCTAACTAGTACTCCTATATAATAGTACACCTAGGGTCTAAGCTACTAATTACCATTTCCTCCACCATCCAACCCATTTCACACCATCCAATCCATTTCACAATTATATGGGCTGATTCGACCCGTCTTATTGTTTGTGACGGATAGCACCGTCACAAACAAGACTTTGTGGTCTTTGTAAAGGAGTTTCTCTTTTTTTTGGATCGCCTCTATAAAAGAGTCACATTTTATTTTATTTTTCTTTTGTATAATTTTTGTGGTTATTATTAGTTATGACGTCACATATTTTTTCAACTTTCATTTTTCACTAGACATTTCTATCCAGCATCAAATGGGAGGGTGAATGAGACGGAGGAAGTAATAAATTTAAAATAGATATAGAGGTAGGAGTATAAATTAAAATGAAATGAGTGTAAAGAAGTAAAGAAAGGGAGAGTAGGGGCTTTGTCTCGAGACATGGGACTATGAAGTAGGAGTAGCCTACTACTAGTACGTAGGCTTACTTATGATGTAATCATACGGACCCTTATTTAATTGAAACCAACCAACAACCCCCACACGCAACCAAACCCAAACCCTCCCTCTCTCTATACTCTATATCTCTCCTCACACTCTTTTTCACCTCCTCCTGCTGCTGCTTAATCAACTTCACCACCCTTCTTCCCCTTTTCCCAATACTCTCTATCTCTCTCCTGTAAGTCCTTCCTTTTCACACACACTCTCTCTACCTATATATATATTCCATAATAACTTGTTTGTTTTATCCATTTACATGATGAGCATGAGCATGAGCTGGGTTTTAATTTTGTGTTTTTATGACCTTATCCTGGGTTGGGTTTATTAACAATAACAATGCCTTTCCTTCTATTTTTGCTTTCTTACTCCTCCCTCCTATATTAATATTATTATTATTATTATTATGCGTGTATGTAAATCTGTTGTGTAATTGCATTAATATTCCTTCATTCTTGCATTTAATTTCGTCTTCTTTGTCTTTCATTCTCTTCTTCAGCTGCAGCTGCGTCTGCGTCTGCGCGTGTCCCATCCCTTCTCCAATTTCAAAACCCTCTATTTATTCTATCTATTTTAAACCCTAACCCTAACCCTAACCCTAACCCTAACCCCATTGCAATTTGCAATGCAAAAGGAGATGGAAGAAGTGAAATTGTGGAACGACAAGCGTGAAAGAGAAATGTACGAGAATTTCGCAGAGTTATACGCCATTATCAAGGCCAATGACATCAGGGACATCATCACCCCCTCGGCCTCCCATTACGAAACCCAATGCCACAAACTCAAAACCCTCTCCTCGGCCGAGTGTGTCCAGAACTTCATCACGGCCATGGACTCCCTCAAACTCAACATGCTGGCTGTTGATCAGGCTTAGTATACTGCCTCCGGAGTGGCTTGGTCGGTTGTCTAAGATGGGAGCAGCAAGCGCGGCAGCTTCACTTTGATTTCATGGCTGCCTTACCACATGCTGGGAATTGAGCTACTCATTTCATTTCATGCTTCGTAAGTCGTAGGCGGGTTGGTTGTTTCTGTATATAATTTCAGTCACTTGCTGTCGAGGATGATAAATAATGAGAGGCCTATTATGAAACTTTGGGGGTAGATATCATAAGATTATTTGTTTTTGTAGCATGAATCCCTTAACTTCTTCTTCTTCATATATTGAATACCGTCTAATACTACTACTACTACTACTTACCTATTCATGGTCTTTCCTCCTGATTTTGATCCCTAAGCAATCTTCTTTCTTGTGTTTTGCTTATCATCTATCAGCTGACTGTGCAACGCTGATATTAGGGCATAATTAGAACAGGTGTATGTTTGTTTACCAGATACTAACTGTTTATATGGACTCCAATACCCAAAGGAATACGGTGATATGGAGAAAGTTAAAGGTTACTTGGGCTGTAGCGGGTCGAATAGAATCACTTTTAGATTTTTTGTTATATTCAAGCTTATTTTTGCGGGAGTAGATAGATCAAGTCTATGGCGTTGGCTTTCCTGTGCGGAGGCTGGATGAGGCATTGCCCCCATCAAATGCAAAATCACACATCAGAACAACCCGTAATACTGAATTCAGCAAAATGTACTGCTTGTTCATTACTCGTATTATGCTCCGTAACTGTGAAATGGGCACCAATTACACGATAAAAAAGAATAAAATGACCAACCATGGAGATAGGCCTGTTGGGACTAACGATATACGGAGTTTATATAAATAATATGCACACTCTAACAATCGTGAAAAAATGTTGAGGTAATACGCAAGTATAAAATGATGAGAGAAGAAGCCAAGTTTGCTGCTATGTTGGAGGTGAAAAAAGGGTGGCCAGACCTTGATCAACTGTTAATTGTATTCTGTCATATGACATTAGTGATTCTCCATGACACTTGTAAGCGCCGTTACCTCTGGCCAATACCTCTCCATCACAATCTATGATTCCTCCCTTGGTCGAGTTATTAGTGCGCGTCCCCGGCTCTAAAATGAATGCTTTCACCTGCCAATCCCAATCCCAAACCAAACAGAGCAGATGAGTTAGGTGTTACTGAAAACAAGTTTACAAAAGTTGAACACAAAACAAATTGAGTTCACCTTGAAGTATAAGACATGAGGTGACTTGACATGATTTCCATTTCCCAGTTCCGTCATCAAGGAAAGCAAACCCAATTTTGAGCCATCTTTAAAGATAACTACATCAATATACCCATCTGAAAACTACACATCAAGCACCTTGTGAACAATTGGCAACCACAAATGTTAATGAGATGACATTGAAATTTATAAAGTGGTGAAGAAATTGTCTTTCAAGTTTCAACCAAAAAATAAATTACGTACAATTTATTTCAGGGGTTGTTGAAATTTAGGTCAACCAACATTGCTCAAAAACAGTAAACGAGGTACTCATCCCCTGGTGTTACTCCGTATTTGAGAGGATTGGTGTTCCTACACTTCATATTCAAGATAGACAGAAGCCTCCCTCCTTTATGTTAAAATCTCACATTTCGAGACACTACCTCTTCTCTGCAATATCTCTCAAAACATAGTAGGCCTCACACATATACACAGATTTCACACGAGTTATTCCACAGACCAACAGCAACCATCAACATGCAATTTGTGTCCCATAAAGAGCTAAAACACAGAGACAAGAAGACGACCGAGACTCTGACATAGATCGTATGCCATAGACCTTACCTTGGCATTAGGAGCTGGCATTGCATCATCACTACCCCAAGGGACGTTATGGATCCAAACTGAAATAAATGGGCCCTCAATGGTTCTCCAATTCAACTTCTCCAAGTTTAGATTAGGCCCAACATAGCCGTTTCCCTGAGCGCTAGCCTGCGTATTACTTGAACTGCAGAATGACAAATCTTGAACTGATAAAGCTTCTTCACTTATTGTTCTGGCATAATCTTCAGATTCAGATGCAGGGACGAAATGAATACGTCCATTGTATTTTCTCAGATGAAGTATTCTTTTGATCGCCTATGGAAATAATGCATTGATAGCGTCAATGATACAATACGTATAAATAAAAACCTTATCACAATTTTCAAATATCTATCTTTTTAAAGGCAGCAGCGTATCCTTGTTAGTGAGCGAACAGGTTCATCAAAGATTAAATTTTGCATCAGCAGTAGGATCATTGGATGAAAAACTATTCACAATTTTCAAATATTTATTTATCTTTTTAAATGCAGCACCATATCCTTGTTGGTGAGGGAACACGTTCATCAAAGTTTATTAAACTTTGCATCAGTAACAACAGGATCATTGGATGAAAAGGGCAAACGATACTTCTAAGCTCTAAATAGAAAACGATGAAGCCAATACTAATCTTCTTCCATACAAACAAAAATAGACTTGACAAAAATAATGTTACTCAGTAGAACTTAATTAAAAAATTGCAGTGCAATGAACCTCATTTTGAAAAGATAAAATGGAAATTAAGAGGAAGGAAGAGAGGATGCACACCCAGGGGAAAGAAGTAGAACTGAATACATCTAGTGTGTAAGATAAGATCACTTGCCTCTATCCTCTTTATTCCCATCCTAATTCTGTAAATGAGGTTCATACAGCATGAGATTCATACAACTAGTTGTGAGCTTCTTAACAAACATATCCGCAGTGACCTCATTTTCAGTTTCTATTCGAATAGAGACAAAATAGAAGAAAAGACATGAGGCTAGAAAAATGCTTGTCGAACACAAATGGTAGGCACTGCGCAGTCCTTTATTAATAGGCTTGTCATAAGGTAAAAACTTCATGAGAAGATATTTCCTACAAGAGGATGTCGTGAGGATTCAAGCTTCGGGATTAACCAATAACGTCTTTCGACAGGATGGTATTACTTCAAAACTTGACGCTGTGCAAATGTCAAAGAGGAGTTTAAAATGGTTGACTTACATACAGGTCCAAACGAGCACTGCCCATCCACCTCCATTTCTCCGATTCAATGTCTATGTCAGCCACAAGACCTAGTAGACGACAGAACAATCAAGAAAGTAAGGAAAAAGAATTTGGCAAACAAAAAATAAATTTCATAATAGTACAAATGGAATTCCGAGTACTGTGGTAACAGGAAGCATACCCCAAGCAAGCATTAAAACACTGAAAAACCTTGTCTTTCCTTGTGAAACCGTAGTAACATCAAGTGACCGTTTGTGCCCTGCCACAAAAACTATTCAGTTTCTTAAATCAAGAATAAGAACTTAGTCCAAATGCATGCTTTTCCGAGCAGGCTTACCTCGAAGAATGGCGAGTGTAGCATAGGACGCAGAACAAGGCTCACCAACTAAATCCAAAAGAGATTTAGCCACCCCATTCCCAGTTCCTATATTCAACAATGGTTCAAAAAGTAAAGGATAAGATAGACAGTGTTGAGCAGAATGCATGCAAAGGCAGTATGAGATAATGTTTGAAAAAATACGTTATCTCAATTTGTGTTGTGCATATGCATGTGACAAATTCGCATTGACTGGTTAGAATCTATAGCCCATGTTTATTAAATAGTTTCCAAAAGAAAGTGGCACAAGAATTTTACAGCCCAACTGAAAAGTTCTTGAGGTACAATAGTACCCCATATCCTCTCTTCTAAATCTTCTTGGACAGTTTGATCATTTGCATCAAAATTAGTTCCGTCAAAAGCAATTGGAATATATCAAAGAAACTACTCAAAATATAGAAATAACACACACATTTCGCACAAGTATATGTTTCAAAACACTATGTTTCCTATTATTTTCTCCTGTTTTCTCTAGTCTCTAGAAAAGCGACTGAATCCGCGAGTTTGAAGTCTAGTGATATGGATCATTTTAACTACTTACCATCATGTGATGTGTTAACCTTCTTGCTTTATAGCCAACATTGAGATAGTAGCCTTAAAGGAAAATTAATCTGAATCGTCAGTTATATAGTCAAGATGACAAAAAAGAGTTCAGAATTAAATAGTACAATGGATGATTTTGACAAGAATTTGTGAACCTATGACATGTCTAAACTTCCAGGCGAGACAGAGAACACAAAAACTGTTTAATCATACCATCAAGGAGCCCTACAAATTCTTACAAAAGAAGAAGATAGAACAGTTCCACTTATTGCTTAGAACATGAAATATCACCTCTAGAATTCATGCATAAATTTGAGCAATATAGCACAAAACTATCTAACTCTAATTGATCTACTAATGCATCCACAAAAATTGACAGTAAGATACCTGCAGGTATCACTCCAAGAGGCATCTGGATTGCAGTTTCCCAGTCATCTCTTTGCAGTAAGCCATTTATCACCTACTACAAAATACAATACTTATTAATAGGATGTGGCAGTCCAAACTCAAAGTTCTAAATGGCTAAATTTTTGGAGTTCAGGAAACCCTTAATATACCCTTTTCCGGCATGACACTTAAGGATATGGTTGGAATCCTTGCCCTATACTTGTCAATTCAACATTTCTACGCAAAAACAATAATACATGATACGTAGTAGTTGACAATTTTAAGCCTTATGTCTGATAAATCTCTATATTACACTTTACCAACTCTAAATATTTCAAAGTTTTAATTATTTTTCCGCTTTAAAGATGATCATGGTTATCTATGTCCTCATTTTAAGAATCCCTGTGTTCCAGAATTTGAGTAGTGGATAGTCCACTTGAGTAGTCTTGCCAGCTTGCCAACACCAGCTGCAAGTGTGTCAGACTTCTAAAGAATAGATAGTGCAAAGAGTCTTGGTTCAGTGATTATAACATTAAGTCTAGGATAGTTTCATTGCCGAGAAAAATTAACCTTTTCCCTATCGAATTAAGAGGACGGGAAAAAAATCTATAGTCAGCAAATGCTCGCAACACGTTAAGATGCAATTTGCTGCTTAAGCTGAACATTTTAAATGAAAGATGATGAACAATTATCATTGGAGCAGAGCCTCATGGACATGTTTTCTTTTCTTAAGGCTCACAAACATCAAGAGCATCGACAATTGTCATGAAGACAATCAATCTCACTTGTGATGAATACAGAGCTCCATATAACACATGAAACATTTATTTGGATAAAATATGATGCAAACTAGTGACTAGGTATATCAACATACAATCGACCCCAAAATTTTATTCACGGGCCTATCAATCCGAAAATTTTATTCACAGGCCTTTAGAGTACCAATTTACCTGCATACCAATAAAACGAAAGACCCACGAAGGAGAACTACCATCCAAACCATAAAACCCACCTTACTAGTTACTCAGACCCATTCCCATGAACACTACATTTTCTTTTCAAACAAAGCTCAACAGATGGAAAATATGTGGGAGAATAATGCGGCCTACACTTGCATAAAGAGTACTATTGTCGGTTATTTTTTTCCCAAAGTGAAGTATCGGTGTGTTGATTTGAAATGTCCCCAAAAGAAAAATGCAGTGAATCCAAATGAACGGAGAGAGTATTATATGCACAGAAACATGGGATAGATAAAAACACTTCTGGTAGCACATCATTATCTGAATGAACAACAGAACTATACCTCGACTAAGATGCCATCCCCACTGACACAAACAACTCCGTCATACATATTAAGATCCAGTTCAGAAGCAATCTCCTTAGCGTGCAGCTGATATTTAGTTTCTAAAACATTGACAGAGACAACAAAAACTGTAAGTCCAGAGGCAACCGGGCGTAATATACTAAGATATAAGATACAGGGACTGCAAAATGTGAACCTTGGAGTGTGAACTCAGTCTCGGCATCCTTAAGCAATGGCTTTACAATATTGACAAATATATTCAGCGCAGTTTTCTGCCCACCATACGGATTTACCAAAACAAGGAGTCTTTTTGGCCGACCTACATCCAGATAAGCAATAACATCAACATTTCAACTACATCGAACCAGTCAAATAGGCTTAATGAGTCTCAGCTCAAGTCAATCTATAGCTCAGAGGTAAGAGGATCAATCATTACAACAACAACAACAACAACAACAACGACGACAACAACATCACAACCTTAGTCCCAAAAAGATTTGGGATCGGCTAAAAAGGGATCAATCTTTAATCAAACAAAATCTTCTATATGTGCCTCTTGTTCTATCAGGGGTCAAGATTCATGAATGTATTACTTCCTTAACCCCAATTTTATTGCTTCCATTGACTAAAGCTTAGACTTAAGAGACAGTTCGGAAACACCATTAATACCTTTCGACGAATACCCTTCAAATATGAATTAGATAGTAGAATGGGGATCGGAAGGTCGGCCATTCAACTATATTCGAAAGGCCGATAATAAATTTGGGAGGTAGAAATGACAATAAAAGTGAGATGGATGATCATACTGAACTAATTCAGCACAAATCAGTTACGCATGGGATGCCTGAAATGAAACGTAAGAAAGAGTGCAATAAGTAAACCTAGAGAATGGAGGAATTGGCGAAGCTTAGTAAACCAGAGAGTAACAGAATCTTGAGGTAGCTGAAAGACGATGCACTTCCTGATGATAGCTGCGGAAGTGCCGCAACAGAGGAATCCGGCATTGCCGCCATCTTCAAGGACACATCGAAGAGTGATTCTAGAATCTTCCATGGAAACCCCGAGAACATCCTTGTCTAAGATCAAGCGCCTCTCTCCGACGGCGTCCGACCACCGGAGACTTCCGTCGGAGAATAATATCAACGGCGTCAGGGTGCCGTCAGTGGTAACGTCATCCGACAGTATTATAGAGGGGTTTTCCGAGGGTGGGGGATTCGTGGGTGTCAACTGTCAACTGTCAACGAAGGCGAAGGCGAAGGCGAAGGGATGGTTGAATTTGAGGAGGTAGAGTAAGAAGGTGGGAAGTGGCTTGTTTGCTTGCTTGTCCAAGTTAGGTGGAAAACTACAAAATATACTCTAGACGACTTAAATTTCGCAATCGGATTGAGTTTGGGTCGGATCAATTTTGAGTTATAAAAATTGAGTTGACTTCAAATCTGGTTGGTTATATCGGATTTTGATCATATTCGGGCATTTATTTTCAACTTTTCAAGGGTATCAATTCGTTTGCTATGAATCTATGATTACATCTCATCCCATCAGTTCCAGGTTTGATTGGCTCAATTTGAGTGTTGGATCAGGTTTGGATTGGATTAGTGTCGTCAAGTCTACATAGAGTGAGTATGACACATCTCCAACCTTAAGTTTCAAAACTTATCCACTCAATCACTAACGTTAATCCGTTATAATCTCTTCCAACCTCGAATCAAACAAATCATAAACAATTATTGGGCTTTAATTCATGAAATCACGCTTCATTCCAATCTTCTTTATATAAAAGAAAGACACCACACTTAGCTATGTGGCACAATGTGGGAGCTCAATTTGGGAATAAGTCCTTATTTTTAGTGTTTTGGAATAGTTAAGTATAATAGGGTATTATAATGGAAATGAAGTTGTTTAGGGGAGAAGTAATATCCACCATCATTTAAGGCTATCTTTTGAGAATAGGATCTATGCATTGGAGAATGTATGAGTCAAATAAATGTTGCGAAAACACATATGCTTAAATGATATCTTCATCTCCCTTACCATTCATTCCTTTCCTTCTTTAAATTTCACTTCAATGTTATTCATCACTTTACATCTATTGTTCTACGAGTACAATTTTTTGTATCCCTCATCATAGATCCCAATTTTTTAATATCAATCGTCGTATTTCTTATTTCATGTTATTCATTCTTTTTGCTAAATTTTGATGGCTCTTATACTAAATTTTGATTTCTTTTGTATTACTAATAGGGGAGAAATAGATCGAGATTCTTCATTGAAATACATAAAGGAACGAGAATCGATGCTCGATAACAGTAGCCACGCACGACAAATAGCAGCGGCATCACCACCAACAACGGAATCACTCAAATTAGCGAATCGCCCACAAAATCGAAGCATGATGGACGATAAATAGGTTTGTTTCATTTTTCGTGGATGGGTTTAGTTTCCAATTTGGTTCCTGATTCATGGTTGGGAGTAGCTTGAATAGATTAATGTGGAGAGAAAAAGAGGGATAAATACTCAAATTACTAAATGCAAACCCAGAAAAATCATACATTCAAACCCTAAAACAATGAAATCAACCCTTACCCAGATAAAATCAAACAAAAACAAACTATACTAACAAAAAACAAAAAACACTTTTTTTCCATACCCACAAGCTTGAAAAAAATTGAAAAATTACCCAAAATCAGATGAAAAGAATTAGGGATTTTACCTCTAAACATTTTGGATTTAATTAGGATTTGAGAAGGATAAAAAAAAGTACTCGGTAATTTATAAAGATTGGAGAATGAATGACTAAATGACTATGTTTAGTATTTACATCTCACTAACTTTGTCCTCTCATTTTCCCACTTCCACCTCTAACAGTTAGTTTTTTTTCTTTCAATTCTGGGATGTTTTTTTTTTGTGATAAGTGATTAAGGGATAAGGATGATGTTGATGATTGATAGGTTTTGTTTAGTTGGTGATAAACGTTGTGTTTTGATAATAACAAACCCAAGGATATTTTTGTTCTTATAGAGTTTATTTTAATTAATGAGTCGGAAATTAGTTAAAAAGATTTCGGTATCACTACAAGAAATACTTCATATAGCTACCAATTACGCGTGACTGATAAATTCAGTAGCTAATTTTGCGACTGAAAGTACAACACGCGACTGATATTAGTCGCTGGACGAGGAGACGGAAAAAAAATTAATTACCCTTAGCGACCGAAATCAGTCGCTAAAATAAAAGACGCGCGACCGATTTCGGTCGCTAAATTGTTTAACTTGCTACGGAATTAGCGACTGAAATCGGTTGCTAATCGAAGAGGCGCGCGACCGATTTCGGTCGCTAAATTGTTGAACTTGCTACGGAATTAGCGACTGAAATCGGTCGCTAATCGAAGAGGCGCGCGACCGATTTCGGTCGCTAAAGTGCGTCAATTTTTTTAAATCCGCGAACAGCCCCCCTTCCCCTCTCACATTCGCCATTTCACTCTCTCTCTCTACAAACTCTCTCCCTTCTCTCTAATCCGTCTCCACCTTCTTATCATTCCTTCCTTCTTCATTCCTCCATTTTTTTAATTACGGTATGTTTTTTTATCTATACTTAATTTAAATTATTTGTTAATTTTTTTATTTATTGATATAAATAGATTAGTTATTGAGTTAGATGTTTTTATAGTGTAGTGTTGTTGTTAGTGTTGGAGTATTTAGTGTAGTTAGAATGTTAATCGCCCAATAGGTTCCCCAATTTGAAATATGTAGATTGTTAGTATAAAATTAGGGTTTGTGGTTAAGTAGTTGAATGAATTGGGTTGTTTTGATGTGTTAGGAAATTGGAAGTAAAATACAATTATGCCGATTTAGTGAGGTAAATATGGACGAATTGGGTGGAAATAGTACTATGTTTAGGTGAATTGATAATTTTACAGAATATTTGACTAGTGTATATATATATTAGAAAATTACTTTGGAGGAAATAATTTGTATGTGGTTATTCTCTCAATTTTTTTAGATAAAAAAATGAAGAGACAGGAACGAAAATGGATGTATGGGGAAAGATTCGATAAGAAACGACGTCCCACAAAGGAATTTTTAGAGGGTGTTAATCGCTTTCTTGAGTTCGCAGAAACCCATCCCGAATACGCGTCAGAGGGTAGATTTAGGTGTCATTGTGTGAAATGTAAGAACATCAAATTCTTGGATAGTATTTTGATTAAGGAACATATTATCTCAGATGGGTTTAGCCCAAATTACTATTATTGGATTTGTCATGGTGAGAAGTCTGCTTTTGAGGAATCTAAGGTGGATCAGAATGAGGACGGGGTGAGAGGAATGATTGTTGATGTGGTTGAGTGCAATTTGTTTAATGATGAGAGCATGTACACTAACGACGATGACCAACCAACCCCACAAGAACCAAACCACGAGCGAAAGCTTTTTTTGATATGTTAGAGGCTGCGGAGAAGCCATTATATGGAGGGTGTGATGTGACATTGTTAGAAGTCGCGTCTATGGTAGTGACCCTTAAATGTGAGTATAACCTACCTTTTGGGTGCGTAGACGGTATCGCTGCGTTGATTGAGAAACTCATCCCAAAAGACAACATTATGACCAAAACATTCTACAACACCAAAAAAATAGTTAAAGGTCTTGAACTTCCGCATCAAAAGATCGATGCTTGTCCCGATGGATGTATGCTTTTTTGGAAGGACGATGCCATGCTTGAGGAATGTAAGATATGTGGGAAGGGTAGATACAAAACTGTAGATGGGAATATTGTTTTGAGGGGTAAGAAGGGAAAGAGTGTTGCTAGGCATATGGGGGAAGATTTTGAAGACGATGAAGGCAGTGAGGAGGAGGAAGGTGCTTCTAGTGATATGGTCGAGGAGGAGGATGACACCATTGATTTAGAGGTCAATGACGAGGAGGACGAAGATGACGTCGAGGAAGAGGATGTCGTTGGTTCGAGTAGGCAAGTGGAAGATGACAACGACAGTGATGATGATTTTTAGTAGGGTATATTTTTAGTAAGTTATATTATTTGTACATAGTAATCTGCATTACATATTTTTTTTCGAGATTATTTCAATATTATGATGTCAGTTCCTAACTTTCAACTATTACATGTCTGCAGATATGACGTTGGGCAGCAGGTTGAGGTTTGGTAGTTCGAGCAGCGGCAGCAGCAGGAGCAGGGACCGGGTACAGCAGGAAGACCAAGAAGAAAACAGGCGAGAGGACGAACAAGTGGAGAACGAGGAGGAGCTGCAGGGCAATGAAGAGCAACCAGAACAACCGCAACCACAACAAGATGAAGTGCTTCGTTACACAGACGACGGGCGCCTAATAATTGGCCCCGAGTCCACATGGTGAGACATTGTATTTCCTTTTTTTTGTGAGACATCAACTTATTTCACTCTTTGGTGTAGGTTTCGTACTCGTGCGACGGTGACTGGTGTCAAGGACAGCTTCATGAATGACTTGACTACTTACTGCACGAGTTGGACCAAGTTGCCTCTGTGGCAACGGGAGAAGTGGTTTGCCAACTTCAAGGTACACCAATTTCTGATTTTTATTAATTATCTGTTACTGTTTACAGATTACTAATACAATGACAACAAACTATCTTGCAGTACAAACACTTTTACAACGATGGTCTCGAGGTGGCTGTGAGAGACAGATACATGGATGTCGCGAAGGAGAGATACAAAGACATGATGTATAAGATGGCGAGCGATGCAAAGTTACAGAAACACCTTAGAGGTTCAATTACTAAATTGGTGTTAGTACCTGAACAGAAAGTTGTATATATATTCAAAACATTTATTGATCTCAAAGTGTATAAATTGTAGGTGACGCCATCCAACAGTTCCAAACAGCGCGTTCCGACCCGAACTTCCTTAAGAGATCCGTTCAGGCAAAAAAGAACAAGAGGCGGGGAGGGGACCCCGAGGCGGAGGCGGAGTGCACCCACTACGGTGGGTCGCAGTCGATGCACCAGCGAGCCATGAACGTTCGTATTTCCGTACTTTTGTTTTTTATATTGGAATCTTATTTAATGTTTTCATTATAAAAATAAATGAAAAATCTACATGTACTGTCAACAGGCGAAGAAGAAAACCGGAGAATTCCCTCCTCCTGTGCAGCTATTTCTCGAAGCGAAGAGTAAGGGGGACGATGCCACCGGTCGATCATTCGCCACGAAGAAGGATTTGGAGATTTGGGTAAGTTTCAAACACAATACTTTGTTACTTTTTTTTCTTCAAATTAAACAATCAACCTAATCATGACTTCTATTTCTTTCAGAGATCGTATTTGGCGGCCACTAGAGCGCCCGAGAATGAAGGTGTGGACCCGAGCACGATTTGGTTTAGAGTCGCGGAGGGATACCGCAA
The DNA here is from genome assembly GCA_958450325.1 of Agrostemma githago. Classification (NCBI taxonomy): domain Eukaryota; kingdom Viridiplantae; phylum Streptophyta; class Magnoliopsida; order Caryophyllales; family Caryophyllaceae; genus Agrostemma; species Agrostemma githago. The sequence continues at coordinate 68,947,919 of OY288247.1, read as the reverse complement.
GGGAGCGGTGTACGGTACGGAGAACGCTCATTCCCTGTACTGGACACCATCCAATGTTCGGGGGGCCCATGCTACCACGACCGAGTGTGTACCATCCGAGATGGCTGAGATGAGGGCGGAAATTCGAGAGGAGAGGGCGCAACGGGCAGCTATGGCCGAGCAGATGAGGGAGCAGAATGAGAGGCTGAAGACGCAGGAGTCCATTAACCTGCAAATTCTGGAAGAGATACGGCGTCTTAGGAACACACAACAATATAACTGCAACTCCGACCCCACTCCCCGATTCCCGGATCCTAGAGACCCCTTCGGTGACGGTGGTAGTGGTGCGTCCGCTAGTTTTCCTGTTGGCTGAGTTGATTGAATGAAAACAATTTGTAGTTTCTGAATGCTTGTTGAAAAAACTGTTTGTAACAACACTTTTAATTTAGTGTATTCACGACGTTTGCGTACTTGGTTGACAATTTTGGAGTGTGAAGCTTGCATAACGTTTGGAATGATGTTTGGGATGTATTGTGGTTGTTGGTTTGTTTTATTGTGCAGATTTTGGCTAGAAAAATAATAAATGTAACCGGCCTATTTCTGGCACGGTAGCGACTGATATCAGTAGCTAAGTTTTATATTTAGCGACTGAAATCAGTCGCTAAATGATGCCACGCCGCACCATTTAGCGACTGAAATCAGTCGCTAACTGACGCTTTTAGCGACTGATATCAGTCGCTAAATCAGTCGCTAATTGACGCTATTAGCGACTGATTTCAGTCGCTAAAATGAGGCCATAGCGACTGATTTCAGTCGCTAAATTGAGGCCTTAGCTACTGATTTCAGTCGCTAAATTTAGCGACTGATTTCAGTCGCGCGCTTTTTTAGCGACTGAAATCAGTCGCTAGAAGTGACTAACTGTAGCCACTATCGCTTAGCGACTTTTGACGGTCGCGCATCTGATTTTTGCGACAGATGTCAGTAGCTAAGATCAGTCGCCACTGACTTTAACTCTTGTAGTGTATTGAAATACGGTGAGAGTTTGAAAATATACTTAGCAATGTAGGTGCCTAGGTGGTAATTTGTAACGAAATACATGATTAGTTGCATTAATACGAAAATACGATTTTGATACAAATATCAATATGAAAAAATATCTTAGATTAGTTGCATTATCGACTGCGTGAGTCGTTTTCACCAGCATTATCCTTTGTAACTTATTTTCATCAATTAAACTCCTTAATTAGTTGAAATTTGAGTATGCGCTTTATAATGTATATAATATACTCCGTATATATTTTTCTATAATTGTTCGTGCATATTGATTATCAACAATTTTTATCAACCATACAAGTAAATCTAATAAGATTTGTCTAATTTTAAAATTTTAAGGGTACTGAGTGCCGCTTTGGATGAAGAACTCAAGAGGCGCTTTTGATGAAGAACATAAAAGCTTCTGATTTTCAAGTATATTGAAGAATTTGTTTAGTACTTCCTCCGTCCCAATGAATTGTTTGCCTATTTCATACTGGGGCGTCTCAATGAATTGTTTGTCTTTCTATTTTACGAATGTTTCTTATATGCAATTTGATCATTCTCATGACTTTTGCTCTACATGTCACTTCCTCATTGGTTCCCTTAACCTTGGTGCCAAAAGGAAAGGCAAACAATTCATTGGAACGGAGGGAGTATGAGACAATCTCTCATAAAACTTATTTGTCATGTAAATCACATTTTGAATCCAAATTATTAGTGATTGTAAGAGCAAACGTAAAGAACATATTGGAACGGAGCAAGTACTCCGTATACGATTGAGTTGAATTGTTATCAGGTTACCTAATTACGATCAACTAATGTGTCAATTTGTGTTTGTTTTATTTGTTCTAATTAAAAGCTGCAAACTAAAGTTTAGACTGAGTTTCAAATGGAACACTACAGGTCAACATATATTGTATAATAAGGTTGAGTCAAACCGTTATCGGGTCAACTATTTGCCTATTTATGATTGCACAATGGGTCAATTTGGATTTGTTTTAATTTGTCTTTTTTAAAAGAGTTTGTTACCTCCTCCATTTTTTTATCTTCCATTTTAATATAATATCTGACTAATACATTGAGGGGACAAGAAGATAAAAAGGAGAGGAAGTAGTACTTAAATTTAAAATCAATCAACCATCCATTTTTTTTCACATAATATGAGAAAAATAGCATGTGATTAGTGAATAATAATATTATGTCCAATTAATCATATCCATATCCATAACATCAATTGTTTAAAATGTAGGAGTACTTCGTATCAGCAAGCGTATCATCAAACATATCAGCAAACCTAAGCATTTGTAACGCGTTTGAAAAATGTTAATAAATCGTTAAAAAATATCGGGCTTCGTGTTAAAAATCGTTACAAAAACCCATTAAAGATCGTTAATAACGTGTTTGAAAAATGTCGGGTTTTGGGTCAAATACGCGCGTGTTAGTAACGCATTTGAAAAATGTTAGTTGTTTTTACTTTTCTTTAAATGTAAATGCAATTTTCATTCTTTTAACGTATTTTTTTAAAAGAATATGCGTGTGTTATTAACGTATTTTTTTAAATTATAAAATGTAAATGTGATAATATTTCGAGAATTAATTGTAAAGGAGAACTTGTCATTTTGCGTAATTCCATATATTAATTATATAGGAAGTCGGTTTTGATTAATTACGATAATCGAAAGACGGTTTTATTATCGAGTTTTAATAAATCAATAATCTATAAAATGTTAAAGTAATATTATTTCGAGAATAAATATCAAGGAGAAAGTCGTCATTTTACATAATTAACGCCGACGGTAAAAAGTAGTTGCGTTGAACTCAGAATTGTGGGACAAATACACTCACTCACAATCCCTAAAATATATAGTACTGCAGGTCTGATCATAGCAATCTTTAGTGGACTCAACGTCAAAATTCAAGATTGAGGGCATTGTAAATGGACTGACAATAAAATCCAAAATATGAGTGTGCATGAAAACAAATATGAGTATCTCACTAAAATTATCTGAGGATACATATCTGGCATTTACGTAGTAGTACTATTATGTGACTAGAATCTAGCGATTCGTAATCCAGAAATGGATATGGATCAGCTCCGACATGGTACAGGCAAGATAGAAAGGTATCAATTGTCTTTCTTGATTTTCCATTTTCCAACATCGCCACTGTAAGGTCCGACATTGTATGCATATTGCTGAAGGACAGAGAAGACTACCATCTCCAAACAAACCAAGATATTCTGCCATCCTTTCTCAATGTACTTGACATCCAACCAGGCGTAGTCCGAACGGATGAAACCCGTCGAAACAAGGAGCTCGAGTACAATACCCTGGTATGATTACAGAGATGATCAGGAGCTACACATTACATTTGGGGCGGGGTGGTCTGCTATACTACTATCATGTGATAATATAGAGTGAACGGACATTATCTACGAAAGAGGTCAAGAGTCAAGACAAGAAGCTCATACAAATGATTATAGTACTGGACATTTTTACAATTATAATGATTCAAACTGCAAACGATTCAATCACAACGAGATAGTTTTGGACATCATATAAATACTACAGATTGGGTCATATTAGGTTGGGTCTCTTTTGGGTACGTTATTATCAGATACATTTGCATACAACTCAACTTGGAACCTGTCACTTCGAGCCAGGTGATTAGATCCGGTAGGGTCAAGCTTATTAAGGTTTTTTCGTCAGATTTGTTTTATTTTTTTAAATGAAGATACTTAAAAAAATGTGATTTGAAAATTCCAACTAGAGTATTAGTTTTTGGATAATTTTAGTTATTCCAAATTGTGTTTTTATTTCAGGTCATGTGGTTTCAGATTGGGTCCAAGAAAGTTCAGGGCAGCTATGGGTCAAATTGAGTCATCTCTATTAGACAGGTTTCAAGTTACTTAGCAAGAGTCATCAATCGACCTTGAAGGATCTGGACACAACAAGATAATGAAACTTACACTGGCCAAGTTAATAGGCCAGGTCCTAGTTCTAAGCTAAGTTGATAGTATCAAGAAGAGCATTGGGCTTTTAAAAGACAAAATGAGATGCTAATGAATTGAAACTCCCCCAACATTAACTTGCACAAACACACTAAATTAGTTTACCAATACCCAGCTGACTTTTGGGATCGACAAGAGATCTTGGCTTTTGGCGGAATGGATAAAGTACTCATGCAATGAGAGCAAACATGATAAAGCACACAATGGACAGAGACAACAAATTCAGAAACAAATTACCTGCCAAAAGCAAAAGAAGACAATGCCCTTAATGCACAAGAACTTGGCCATGGGGTTGTGAGGGGCCAACTCCTTAGCAAAAACATGGTAAAATATCACCAGAGAATACAGAGCTAATGATACTGAGGTGTTGAGGATGATGGTGAAAAACCAGCTGACTGGGGAGGTGTACAATTCGAGAAGCTGTAATGCTATCATCAAGAGAGAACAAATTGGGCGAATGATCACAAATTGCCATGTCCAGGTCTTGATGAGTTTCAGTGTATGATGATCAAGACGGGTAGTACGAGGCTGCAATTACCAAGCATTGTTTGAAGCAATCAATTTCATGGTTGACAAAATCGTTCTTAAATCAGAAAAGAAAATCACAGGTGAGAAATATCATGCAGTTTGAATAGAGTGTGCAGGTGTGCTATGTATTCATGTCAAGTTTCAAGTAATTTATGTCAAACACTCACTAGAAGTCTTTGTTTTGATCTCTATATATATATATATATGCAAATGTGTAATGTTTCCTCCATGTGGCAATGAGAAAAAAGGCACTGAAGAAAACTACCTCTATGTTAGTTGTTGAGCCATATAAAAAAATACTATACGAACAGGTCTCACACATGAGGCCAACCCACATTAACCTGATAATTTAACGAGGGTTACATGAATTTTGATTCATCGCACATATAGGACCATATAATACAGGAATCACTGTCATCATTTTAAGTGACCCTCTACATTTTAAAGTAATGTATCAAAATCTTTTTAGAACTAGTCAAACCGCCATTTTACCACTGAATTTCATTGTTGGATTAGGCTCTATAGGTAGACATACGATTAAACATGGGTGGTACTTTTTTATACTTTGACATTACTCAATTATACCTCAAAATTACCACTCTATCCCTCCCATTTCCCCCTTCCCACATAAGTTTCTAGAGAGAAAAATATCTTAAAACTCCAAAGTTCATTTCTTTCCGCCACTCCACCACGCCGATCGCCGGCAACCACTCCGGTCCACTGTGCCGACCACCATTCCGGCCATCTCAATTGTTTTTCGATTTTTTTTTGGGGTTTTCCTAAAAGGTTATTATTAATGTTATTATTATTTTCAAGATTAAAATTAAAATTAACTATAATTAATTAAAATAATAACAAACTTAAAAAGATGAAATTAATTCGATACTATTCAAATTAGAAAATACAATTCAAATTTTAAAAAAAAAGTACAAGTTTTAAATCCTAAACCCTAAAATTCAATGTTACCCAATTAACCCTAAATTGAATCCCTTAATTAATGAATTAAAACTAATTTACGATAAAATATCGATTAACAAATTATGATCCATATCTAATTCGCAATTAATTGATGGAATTAGTTTTAGAATTGATGAGAATTAATTTTGATGAAAAAAATTAGGGTTTAGTTTAGGAGAAAAATAATGAAAAAGAGAAAAAGGGTAATATTGGAAAATTTATGAAATTTTAGTGATGATTGAGTAATACACAATTATGAAAAAGTAATTCCGTTAAACATATACAAGTATTTGGCTCCAAAACTCATATGGAGTAGTACATACTATCATGAACTTTAAATTGTAGTACAAAGAACCCAGTTTTCATACAAATTGATAATGCCCAAACCCAATCCAATTGCAGACAAATCCCGAGGATAAAAGAAACATTCATGAAACTTAATAGTAGTACAAAGATGCCATTTTTATACAAAAAGTAAAGCCTAAACCCAACCCAATGACTGTTATTAAATAAAGTCAAGCCCTAACTTCTAACAAGTACTGCTTCCTCTCCTCTCGAAGTTCCATTTACTGTTGAAACAGAGTTTTAATTCTGGGCCTATTTCCGAAGTAAAATTTGTATACCCTTTTGCTTTTGGCCTTAAGAGGATATTAAGAGTAAAGCAAGTGAAGGGTTTGGCAATTTGTCCATTTCTAATAGAAAACCATCTCTCAATAAAAATAAATACAATCCAAAAATGATGTGTATAACCTTATGGACAAAAGAAAACATAATCTACGCTTCCAACATTAGTGATTATGAAATGACCACCATTTTATGAATATGGCAAGGCATTAACCCCCAATTATGAAGACAGAAACCACATTGTATGCATACAATAATCTCATATGAAACATTGTCACAAAACGAACAGCCAAACTTCACCTGAAAGAGCGTCATTGGGAAAGAATGATGGATTTCTCTTCCTTTGATTTCATCCGGTACAATGTTTTTACTAACTGATACATTCAAGAAGCTATACATTAATGCCAAAAATTTGGCAATGACCTGCACCAGAAGAAATTGGAATTCAGTAATATATCTAAGCAATCAAACTCATGGTATGAAGTACGTACTGTAGTATTTAACGTTGGTTTCAAATTTTGTCTTGGAGTCGGATGTGATGATTCAACAGTGACACTTGATGTGGTCGATATTGAATACGATGATCAAACTCACAATGAAAGTGAATAGCATGAGCAAGGAAATTACCAAGGCCTCATAACACTCCTTGATTGATTCCAGAAACATGAAAAATGCTTCACTGCCAAAAAAGTCGACCAGACCAACAAAGGAGACAATAGCATAAAGGGGGGCCATGAGGATGATGATAATAATAGCCTTCTGCTCTTTAGGGTTCTTCCAGTAAAACAGATGCTGCGATAAAAGCTGCGACGTGAAAAGCATCGACAGCATAACACAAAATCCACAAACTACAACTATTATCTCCCCCCAATTCATTTTAGTGAAGTCAAACATGTTGATATCAGCGAAGAAGCAAGTCTAGGCCTGCAAAATAAAGAAGAGATTATTATTATTATTATTACTAGAACTAGAAGCAATTATTCCATTGCCTCGCGGGCTCCTGTAAATGACAAGATACGTTTCCAAAGTATTATCAACATAACTCTTAAGCATATACATTAATTTAAGCCACAAGGATTCATTTAGAATCTAACATAAAAAGCTATTTGCGGTAATAGTTCCTTCCAACCTTGTGTACCACCATCACTAACCACCGTTCTCTTTCATTCCAATTCCAATTCCAAGCAAACCCTAACAGAAAAATCCGGATGACTCGTAATGAATGGGGTGTAGAGTGGATGATTCCAATCCAATCCAATGTTCCAACTTGGAATCTCATAGGTTGAAACTCCATTCCACCCCTTGTAATGGATTTTATTCCAATCCATATCCATACTCTTAAAAATGAGAGCTAAGAGAAGTGCAACCAACTTATTAAGTCGCTTTACTTTAATCCATCAATCAGAACTGGAAAACAACAATTTGATCTACTTTCACTGTCTAATACGAGTATTTACTTGATGCTAAAATTCAAGATGCTCCCAGGAATTAATTAAATTAGGATCCATGTGATTTGAGTAAATTACTTGAATTTCAAAACAACATCTACCTAATCTCATCTCATCTCATGTGTGCAAATTTCTCAGAAACACATTAGCAAAAATATGTTAATAGTTGGCAGAAGAAGCAGGAAATCATCAGTATATATGGAGCTCAAAAACCATTTAAAAATGGTTGATACAGTACTAGTGCTAGTACTAGTAGTATCATCATCATCATAGTGAGTGTGAGTTGGTATGGCAAAAAAGAGAGATGTTGATGTCGATGATGAACTTACTTGAAGAAATATGGATGAATGATCGATGATCTGGTAAAATGGTCAGACTGAGACTTGATTGATTGGGGGTGGAACTGGAATCAATGAGTAATGAATTGGAGATGGCATGAATTTAACAAGGTCCCGTACCGTTCACGTGTGACACGTGCATCTGGCCTTACTACGCCTACACTATCCCCCCTCCCTTCCCATCAACTTTATTGCATTCATACTCTTAAATAACGCTCATGTCGGAGTTACCAAAATATTAGCACGACCGACGAGACGACCCATCATTTTTAGGTAGTACTCGTATCAAAATTGCATCTATCTATTTAAGGTTTGGTTGCATCATTTTGAATTCGTGCTATTTAAACATTCGGATAAAGTTGGTATAGGTTGACCATGGCACGGGTCTTTAATTTGGATGTTGGGTTGAGTAATTAATCTCACTGTGTCCGTGTCCCATGCACATCACGGATTATACATAGAACTCGCATATGTGAATGGTAAAATATCTGCATTCAAAAGAAATACTTCATCAAACTCATTCTTTTCGTTTGAAGAAGACTTAACTGAACTAGATTAACCTCAACTCTTTGACCCCAGTTTTTGATGTCGTATATGGTGTTATAGATCGATTGAAATATTGGGGTATCATTTTGAAGGGGCAATAGCGAAACACATATCACATGACTAATATCATCCGATCATCCAATCGGCCTTTACCACATTATTGTAGCTCCGGTCCCAACTGTAGCTACAAGATTCAATACTGCTAAAAAAGAGAGGGAGTTTCTGGAGACTAGTTCGGCAATGTCGAATCAATAAATAGTATGCACAACCAAGATTCGAATACATGGTAGAGAACGACAAGTCAGTTCTCCTTATTGCATCTAAACTTCATCTAGAAACCTCGAATATACACACACAGACGTCACGTCCAAAGTTGAACGACAGAGTTTGACACAACATAGTCTAATTGGCCCTTTCGCTTACGGCTTACCCATTTCAAAATCAGGGTAGAAGCAATATTTTGCCGATATGCTGGCTGCTCTCCATCAGCTGATGAGCTTCAGCTGCTTCTGACAAAGGGAAGGTCTTGTAAATCACAGGCTTCACTCTGTTTTCTATGATAGCAGGCCACACCTTCGTCTCAACCTCCTTGATTATACTTGATTTGTTCTCCGGGCTTCTATTTCGCAACCCTGCACCTGAATTATGTTGTACTATCATATAAGAATTCCGTTGATTCTGACTACAGATAGTTTCTTTGGAGTAGAGTAGTCAAGTTTTTGAGATTAGATCGGATGCAGCCTGTAAGCAGTCTTTCCCTTGTGTTAGGGACACAGGACACAACGAGACTCTCATCCGATGACCCAAGATGAAGATTGTGTTGAGTTACTTCACAATAAAAATATCACTTAATAAGCCATTTTGCTTTATGACACTATTACAAACCGAAGAATAATGAGTTTTTGACTCCACCAGAAATGGAAATATTAGGATTTATTAGAATAAAAAGGGTAAACACAATGAGAAAGTGCATACAACCTGTTACTCATAACTGATCCAGTTAACTTGTTACTCATCACCGGGGTTTCATAGCTACCCTTATGTCATAATCCACATCACAAAATGAGAAAGTGAATAAAGGGGAAATTGGTTCAGATTCGAGAATAAGACTGAAAGATCATGCGTATTCTTAAATTTCTATACTACAAGAGTTCAACATCCTGGGATAATATTTGCACCAATATGTGCCCGATGATTTTTGTATGCAATTGGCCAAAGCTTGTACTTTTTAATATCAATCACATGTTCTGGACTTAACAATATATACTCCCTCCGAGTTTCTCAAATCTTTCACTTTTATTAAATTTCTCACATATGAAAAGAGAAGTGGAAGCTTTCAATGGAGACTTGTAGGGAGTAGTACTTTGTAGAACTTATCATGATGTTAAAGCAGATCACAAAGTTCGTCATATATTCAGGTCTCCTAGCCTCAAGGAATCAAGGGAAGCGGAGGAGAGAAAAATAATAGTTTGATTCAATTTAGTTCCAAAAGGAAATGCCTAGAAAGCCGTGACAGGAAACACACCGACACCTCCACTTCCTAGTTGGTGATTGAGACAACTAGTGATGTGTCTGATGCTCCTTAATGACAACACTTAAAACCGAAACTTCTCAATAACACAGTTCCAACAGGATTAAATATAGCAAAAGTGGAGTAACATGTCTAAATGAAACTGCACCATTAATTGGTCGATACTGGCTCAAAATCTGATTGCAGTCTCCTTTAAAAAAATTGATAACTTGATTTGGTGAAATTTTTAGAAGATCTGCATAGGAGATAAGACGGTCTTCTCCGGAAGCACGATTCAGTAAAATTTTGATACTACCATGAGTTAAAGTGTGTTCATAAAATATCTACATACCTTGCACAGTAAGTCTTTTTGCAAGGAAACTCCCAAGGTTGACTTGTGAAGACACTCCACCTTGTAGGCCGATGATGAAAAGACGCCCATCAAAATTTAAGCTGTCAATGTTACGCTGAAAGTAAGCGCCACCCATGTTGTCCAATATGACATCAACACCTGTAACGTAAATGAATCTATATTATTTTCACCATCGAGCAACTGAGAAACATCACTCATTCACCCATACCTTTGTACCGAGCTAGATTAAAGTATACAGTTCTGTATCTAAACTAACGAGGTTTGCAATAGCAATGAATGTTGCACAATAAGCCATCAAATTGGGAAATAAACAAGTCTTAGGGCGCCAAAGAGAAATTATCCCGCCTCAAACCACAGGGCACGCAAGTGAAAAGTTTCCGATAATTTATATTTGAGTGAGGATAGTAGAGTTTAGCCAAACATGCCAAAACTAAATTTATCTAGGATACAACCACACGGAATATCATTCCTTGATACCTTTTCCTCCTGTTTCTTCTTTCACTCTTGCCACAAAATCTTCTGTCTTGTAATTGATGCACACATCTGCTCCAAGATCTTTGCAAAATGTTAATTTCTCATCACTCCCTAACATAACAGCCAATAGCAAGTGTTAATAGTAAGAGATTTTGGTTTACTTCGTACTAAATTGTCCAAACCAATATAAAACTTGCCAAACCTGCTGTCACAAATACTTTTGCTCCATAATATTTAGCTATCTGAATTGCAAATGTCCCAATCCCACTCGACCCTCCATGAATCTGATGGCAGTGTTAAAGAGCACATTTAATAACAGAACAACGTGTAAGAAAATTTCAAATACATAATGCATTGTTAATCAAAGAATATAAGTGCAAAGTACAGCAGAAGAGGGCCAATTTGGTTAGAGCAGATTAATCCAATAATTAACCTCCCTGTGTGTCATTAACTAATTCCTAATCTTCACACAGATAACACCAATCAAACAATTTTTTTGAAGTGGACCAATGTTAGAGATTCAAACATTTGAAAGTATTTCAGTTTGCTTGTGATAGTGAGTTCCTAATGTAACTATGTAAGCATGTTCTAATTTGTTTATCATCTAGCAGATAACACTAACAGTCAAGCAAAACATGGAAAATATCGTGACATGGAAGCTCAACTAATCTCAAATTTTAGTAGTGGCAGAAAAAAAGAAGCTGAGAAGTACTAAAAAGCAGACACAAAACTCACCAAGAATGATTCTCCTTCTGAGAGTTTGCTCATCATAAAAACAGTCGACCAGACGGTACAAGCCACCTCAGGAAAACATGCAGCTTCTTTGAGAGAAATGCCAGGTGGAAGCGGAAGAATATGTCCAGCAGGAACAACAACTTTCTCAGCATATCCGCCCCCACCAAGAAGAGCACACACCTATTCCAAATGCCAAGATACTTTAAACGGGACGCTCTCCATCTATTTGTAGCTATTACAGTAACTAAAAGGAGTTTGATTAATGGTTACTCCATGATACATGGATTTGTCTCACTCTCACATATTTACAGTTTTCCAATGTTTCAGTCCACACAGAAGTGTTGTCATAAACTCACGTACGACTGCGACATGCTCGTTGGACAACCCGAGTACTTCATGAGCTCCCACAATTGGGGCCGGGGATAGGCAAAGACTAAAATGCGCAGTCGACATAATTTTTTTGAACAAGAGCTACATTTATATGTGTTAAATCTATAGTTATGTCGACAAAACATTGACGTAAGACCATTTCATAAGCTACTGCTTGCACAAACAAAAGATAAGCTAACTATCTCCAATCCAAACTACTACTACTATTACCACCACCATTTCCCTTAAAACAGTTTTACTGATCACATACCAACCACTTTCATTTAGGCCAATTAATTTGTGAGCCTCACAGTAGAATCTTGAGCATGCAATGATCATGATCCTTACCCAAAAAATACAAGGCCAAACTCCACAATACATGACTAAAATTGTTCCATTTGATTCCTTATGTTCCTTTATACACGTACCGGGACGTTTTGTTTGATCATATCTTTAGTTACCTATTGCTAAAAAAACTTGATACAAGATCTGACGTGATGATTTAAAAAAAGAAATGGAAGGAAGGTAATATTAGAGAATAGAGATGTATGCCTGATCCCCGGGTTTCCAGCGAGTAACAAGGGAGCCAACTTGGAGGACGATTCCAGAACATTCAAGGCCGGGGTAGGGTGAGGCCCCAGGAGGGGGAGGGTAGGATCCCTTGCGTTGAAGGGTGTCTGCCCTGTTAAGGGCGGTTGCTTCAACTTTGATCAACACTTGATCATCCTTCAATTCTGGGTCATCCACTTGTTGAAGCTGCAGCACTTCTGGACCTCCTGGACTTGTTATTACCACTGCCTTCATCTCTTTCTCTTCCTTTTTCTGATTTACACAGGACTACCAGTATGAGTATGAGTATGTAGTTGTACTCTTTAAGTAGCTGAGGACACCGCACCAGTCGACTCACACTCAGAGTCGTACTGTAATTGTTATTGTTATTGTGTCCAGGTTCTTTCCGCTTTAGTAAACCCTAGTGCATTTCTTCAACTCAATCAATTTACTTCTACTCTATCCATCACATGATTCTCATTCAATTCCATTATATTCCCACAAATTCCACCGACAACAATTTGCCTTTGTTTTAACTTCTCACCAAAAACAAAGAAATTAGTCAACCCGGAAGGTAGAATTCGGGTTATCAGAAATAATATTCAAGTCATTTTTTTAATAAAATAGAAGAATTAAAGCGAAAAATAAAATAAAAGCGGTTACTCACTAAACACTCTAAATAAAATATAAAATGTAGTAGTATCTCACAAAATTCTAACCCCATGACCTGAACAAAAACTTCAGTTGATTATAGTTGAAGTGATTATGGGCATATATAACTAGAAATATGTACTACGGGTCGTCAAATGATATTTAGTGGCCTTGTGCCAAATTTTTTTGGAGGTCCTTTACTAATTACCGCCTATAATATTTTTAGGTTATTTTGAAAAAAAAGTACGATAATACGATATTGGGTGTCATGATCGATAAATATTATGGAGTATTGCTATTTATAATAGCTACGTACGGAGTAGTTATCAAATGTTTGAGATTTACAAGTCACGATCCATAGATCGGACATTAGTCTTTGTCAAGTTTTTTTCTCAATAAAATACAAGTAGTTTTTACCTTTTTATTGGTCGTAAATATCATACTCGTATAAGTATGATTTTGTTACAAGAATGATTTCGTTTTGATAAAACGATCATTATAAATTAATAAATCATCCACAAATTATCTTTTATATATTAAAGCCAAAGAATTTAAAGGCTTCTCATTAACCCACGTCATCATGTCCAGGTGTCGCTTACTTGACATCACAATGTCGCTTACTTGGCATCCAATAAAAAAAGTCATGCGGTTAACACAATTTCAGTAACTTACTAACTCTTATCCCATATAACTTCCTACATAACTGCAAGAGATGGTGGATTATAATTTACAAAAAAGAAAAAGAAAATACTAATTGCATGAGAAGTTCCAACACTCAAGTAGTGAGAAGCTGCATGAGAAGTTCCAACACTCAAGTAGTGAGAAGTTACATATGTAGTTACCGTTCAATCAAATTCCATTTCATTTTTCCAATCACTGTATCTTTTACAGTAATACCAAGCAAGTTCAATGAAGTTACAGTAACACCCAAGCCATGGCGTTTCTGTTTCACTGATTCAAAGTCTATTTCAAAAAACCCCTTCACTCCATTATGCTATACTAACCAAACAAAGGAATTTAATTCCCTCCAAATTCGCTTATCCAAACGCATCATATCCTAAAACTCGATTATTTTGAACGATTCTTACCTTAATAAGAACAAGATGGAAAAATGAAAGAGAGAAGAAAGCTATTGAGGACGTGATGAGGCACATGGGCTTGGCAAAGTTGACGGAGAGTGGAAGAGGTGCGGGATTGAGCATCGAAAGTCTCTGCATTTGAAGTGGAGGTAGTTGTACGTAATTGTAAGCGCAATCGATGAGGAATGGGGGGATGGAGTTGGTTAGATGTATGATTGAAACTAGGGTTTGGATTTGACGGGAAAGAGAAACGACATGAAATTGAAGTTGAAGATGAGGTGGGGGAGACGATAGGAGGAAATAAGCCATTGGAGAGTTTTTAGTATTGCTCCTTCAATTTTGCCCGCTGTCCCACGTAATGATGACAAATATCGAACAACATGGCGATCAAATTCAGGTTGTTTTTAGTTAAGTTTTTTGTTTGTTTCAGCTAAGTTTTGGTCGATTTGTTCCATGTGTAGGTCAATTTTGCTTAATTTATTTGGGATAATTAATACAAATGATCCAAATTTTCACGGATGATTATTCCGTATGATAATGTCTTTAGTGTGGTACCTTTAATTTTTTTTTGTCAACATGGTGTAGGTTGATTTTGCAGGTAGTTTTGTAACTCCCCGGATTTAAACAAAAGAAATAAGATAGATAATTATAGCGTCTTATATTAATAATACACCATGGTGGCGGAAACACCATGGTTAACTAAATCCGAGTGTTACCAACATAGATAATTAATATGTCTTAACGCATACAACTACTCTCGGAATTGAAACCCGATAAAAATAAAACTATAAGGTTCAATTATTAAACATATAATTCATTATTCATTCTCTCTCAAGTCAACCCCATTCATGACCAAGTAGCACATCAACCTGAAAAAAATAAAAGTCCACCGTCAGTGGGGAGTAACTAGGAGTCCTCCCAGTCATGATTGATGAAAATCTAATCATAATTACGAGAATATAATAAGAGATAATATATACTCCAATTAAAAACATGATAACATATAAAGTTCATCAAAACATGTGATAAAATATTAATAGCAAGGAATACGTGACAACGTAACTAATATCAAGCCATAAATAAATAGATAAAATGTAGAACTGATATATATATATATATATATGTATATGTCCTTCCAGAACTCGAACCAAAATATACAGAATAACACGAGCTAAGAACGAGCACCGTCTAGGGCCAATAACCTGAAACCCTAAACTTCGATGCCAATAACCTGACACCAAAATAACCCTACGGTGGGACACATAACCGTGAACCCATGTCTAAGACTGGCCAGACTTTCGAGGGACAAAACGTCTAGTTAAGGCGTAAAAGTGCGGACCCTTAACCAGTCAAGGCGTAAAAGTGCGGACCCTTGACCCTCAAACGACATATCCATAGACTCATAAGAGTATTCCATAAGGAACGGTCAACCCTTAGCAGGCCAATAACCTGAAACCATGCCAGGGTACTAGGTAGACCAATAACCTGAAACCTACCCAGTTTGGTATTGCTCTTCTCGAGTAGACCAATAACCTGAAATCTACTCGATATCTTATACTCTAGCCATACCATATATAAAGTGGAACAAGGTCCAAAAGAGAATATCTGGACACCATGGATAACCCCATGTTAACATGTCAAACGCTCATAACCGAGCAATCAATTTTAATAACATCAATAAAAATAAAGTATAATAAAATTGCTAGAGTATAAGATAAATTTCAACCATAAAAATCAATGTCGCTTAAAACAACCATTTATCAAAGTCATATTATCCGATCATGAAGACTAAATAAATTTTTATGTTAACCATACGATTAAGCAAATAGTATTAGATCATATGACATGTACAACAATTAATTACAATATCTTATATTTCTCGTACACATGAATAAAAATTCATTTATTAAATAAATGATCAAATTATTATTTATGATACATAATAAAAGTTGAAAAATATTAAATAATTGATATTTGTAAAAATAATAGATCTAGTTCTTAAAATAAGTATGTCTATTTTTTACATCATAACATGTAATTTGTTCACATAGTATAATAAATCATTAAATAGTAACTATAAAATTAAATTTTAAAACAAGTGTAAGAAAAAAATATGAAGAAGTACAAAAAGTATAATAAATCATTAAATAGTAACTATAAAATTAGATTTAGAGAAAATGTAAAGAAGTACAATAAGATGTTGGCAGTGGGGTTTGAACCCTGGTCTTCAGGTAAAGGAGCATTGTGTCTAACCACTGCAACACAACCACTATTCTGTTTTCTTTCAGAATTAAATTTTAGTTACTTGTAAACAAACAGTGTTATTTAGGGTGACGAAAACTTATCTTTTTAATTATTATACAATCATGAATATGCTTAATTACACATTATAAATGATTAAATTAAAATTACATACTGTCCATGAAAATCTATTTAATATAAAATTAATTTTTAAGTTCAATTAAAATAATGTCACATTAATTATTTAACAAGTTTTTACTTACAATTTATAATAACATTTTAATAGGAAATTTCATGGATAATTAAATAAATAAATAAATAAAGATTTTTTTTTTTGACACTTATAAATTAATTTTAAAAAAATTAGAATATATTTATATAAAATACCATATGAATTTATCTCATATTATCATAACTTGAGGGCTTTATTGCCTAATCATCCATTTAAATCCAAACAAATAATTATATAAATTATAAAATCACCATGCAAAATTTTATTACATACTAAAAAGTCATATTATAACAAAAAATATATTTTTTCATAATTGTTTACATATTGTGGATATTTATGCATGCATGAATGAGTAATCATAAAAAAAATGTGATAATATGGAAAAATAAAATAATGATCCGAAAATCAAATCTAAAGCTTAAAAAAATCTACATGCAACATTATCAACATAAAAAGTAGGAATATAATTAAGAACATAATTATTTTAATAATTCATATAATTTATATATTTAATGCATGATAAATAAATTAGAAGCAGGATTAAATAATGAGCAACAAAACCAATCATATATTCATATATTCATCACAAAAATATATACATAATTTATACCATGAAGTTTATATATTATCAAAAATTTTAAATTTCATATATATCCTCAATCTTATTATAAATTCATAAAAATATTAGAATTTCATAAATCAAGAAAAAGAGTAAACCTAGTTACCTTGAGAGAAATTTAGTAGTATTACTAATAAGTAGAATGTGAGTGATATCAACCCAAGTGATTTCCTTCCACCAAGGTCTCTTGTTCACCTAGTTTTAGATTAATAAAATTTATCAAGAAAATAATAAACAATTAAACTAGTAATGAATAATACTAATGAACAATAAAATCTACACTTACTAATAATTAGGAATGATGGGAAGAGGATATGGAAAAGGAAATTATGAGAAATGGGGATGATGGTTCACGGTGGAAATGGTGGAGAAGTGAAGAGTAGTTCATCCCTTAATTTAAGGACAAGGTGCATGTGATGATGAAGATGATTAGCCTTAGCCATATAGCCATGCATGGCTATAAACCTATGCTCATAGGCCTTGGGCTCTAAGGAAATGCAAGTGGGCAAGTTGGCAAGTTGGCAAGTTGCAAGCAAGTAGCACAAACTAAGTGAAGTGTGAGTGAAATAGAGATAAGGACGGAATAGATTTGGTTCGCGGGTTACGGTGACAGTCTGTCGTATTTCGAGCATAACTTTCTCTACAGAGCTCCGATTAAGATGATTAAGGTGGCGTTGGAAAGCTAAGAGAAAGATCTAAAACTTTTATGTTTTGATCAAGAGCCAAATACGTCTCTAACCTGTGGTAAAATGAGCAATTATCTCAGTTTATTAGTTCATCCGAACATAAGGGTTTGAGAGGATAAATAAAAGTGTGAAGGGTGGAAACCTGAAATATTAATTCCAAGCATACAAATGATGGATGGATAAATGGATAATGAGGATGGAATTAAAAGAGTTTATATGTGTTTATCAAATTAAGAAAACACGGGGTGTTACAACCCTCCCCCCTTAAGAAAAGTTTCGTCCTCGAAACTAGAGGGAGTGTGTACCTCTATCAAACAAGTGAGGGTATTTTGCTTGCATGGACGCCTCTGTCTCCCATGTTGCTTCTTCAAACCTTTGACTACGCCACAAAACCTTTACTAATGGTACAACCTTATTCCTTAAGGTTTTGTCCTTCCTATCTAAAATCTGGACGGGTTGCTCCTCATAAGTCAAATTTGGTTCCACCTCGACTGTGTCCGACTGAAGTACATGAGATGGATCGCTCCGATATCTTCTCAATTGAGATACATGAAAGACATCATGTACTTTAGACAGATTAGGAGGTAAAGCTAACTTATAAGCTACTTCACCAATTCGTTCAAGTACTTCATATGGTCCTACAAACTTAGGGCTCAATTTTCCCTTAATTCTAAATCTCTTCACCCCTCTCATGGGCGACACCTTAAGAAAGACCTTGTCCCCAACATCAAATTCTACTTGTCTTCAACGCAAGTCAGCATATGACTTTTGCCGATCTTGAGCCGCTTTCATCTTTTCCCGGATCAACTTAACTTGCTCAATGGACTCTTGGATCATCTCAGGGCCAACAACTGCAACCTCACTAATATCATCCCAACATAAAGGACTACGACATTTCCTCCCATACAAGGCCTCAAATGGAGCCATCTTGATACTAGCGTGGTAACTGTTATTGTACGAGAACTCTATTAAGGGAAGACTCTTCTCCCATCCTGTTTGGAATTCTAGCACGCATGCTTGGAGCATATCCTCTAAAGTTTGAATAGTGCGTTCGGTTTGGCCATCGGTAGCAGCGTGAAAAGCTGTACTCAACTTTAACTTACTACCTAACGCCTCCTGGAGCTTCCTCAAAAAATGCGAACAAAATCGTGGGTCACGATCAGAAACTATGTCTTTAGGAACTCCATGAAATCTAATAACTTCTCTTTGGTATGCCACCGCCATCTCATCCAAACTCCAAGTATCTTTCATTGGAATGAAGTGAGCTACTTTAGTTAAACGGTCCACCACTACCCAAATGGCATTCTTTCCCGTGGGCGACCTTGGTAACCCAGTTACAAAATCCATGGAGATGGAATCCCATTTCCACACGGGTATTTCTAAGGGCTGCAAGAGACCACCAGGTCTTCGATGTTCGAACTTTACTTTCTGACAGGTAAGACATCTGGCCACAAAATTCGCAATTTCTCTTTTCATGTTAGGCCACCAAAAGAATTTCTTCAAATCCTTATACATCTTATCCCCACCAGGATGAATAGAGTATGGTGTACTATGAGCTTCCTGCATAATCTTCATTTTAAGATCATCACAGTCAGGGATGCACCACCTACCTTGAAATCTTAAACTTCCATCCGTCCAGACTTCAAAATCATTTTCTTCACTGACCTTGGCACGTAGGCCTTCAAGCACTGGATCCTCTTGTTGTTTAATTCGAATTTCGTAGTAGATCTCAGATTCAGCACTCATAGCATTCAGAGCGATACTTCCTTGCTGAACTACCTCTAAATTCAACTTTCGGAAATCATGACAAAGGTCATCGGGCAATACCATGACGGCATTCATTGTGTGTTTTTCTTTTCTACTTAATGCATCGGCCACCACATTGGCCTTACCTTCATGGTATTGGAGTTGGAGGTCGTAGTCGTTAATCAATTCTATCCACCTCCTTTGCCTTGCGTTTAGATCTCTTTGGGTAAAAATGTACTTTAAGCTCTTGTGATCGGTGTAAAATTTGCATGATACCCCATAAAGATAGTGCCTCCAAATCTTGAGAGCAAAGACTACCGCTGCCAACTCGAGATCATGAGTCGGGTAGTTTTTCTCGCATTCCTTTAGTTGTCTTGAGGCATAGGCCACCACCTTTCCATTTTGCATCAACACGCAGCCGAGTCCATTCTTTGACGCATCGCTGTAAACATCAAAGCTCACTCCTTCTTCGGGTAAAGTCAAGATTGGTGCTGACGTTAATCTTTTCTTTAACTCTTCAAACGCCTCTTCGCATGCACTAGACCACACAAATTTTGACTCCTTCTTCAATAAAGAAGTCATTGGCTTTGCTACCTTTGAGAAGTCCTTGACGAACCTTCGGTAGTATCCTGCCAGACCCAAGAAGCTACGTATTTCTCTCACATTCTTTGGACTTTCCCAATTCACTATAGCTTGAACCTTAGCTGGGTCAACGCTAATGCCTTCACCAGAAACGACATGGCCTAAAAATGCAACCTTCTTAAGCCAGAATTCGCATTTTGAGAACTTTGCAAACCACTTTTGCTTTCTTAACGTCTCCAATATCGACCTCAGATGTTTAGCATGTTCCCCTTCATTCTTTGAATAAATGAGGATATCATCGATGAATACCACTACACATTTGTCCAAATACTCATGGAAGGTCCTATTCATCTGATCCATAAACACCGCTGGAGCGTTGGTTAGGCCAAAGGGCATCACTACAAACTCATAGTGCCCATACCTTGATCGAAAAGCGGTTTTAGGGATATCCTCTTTCCTCACTGGGATTTGATGATAACCCGACCTCAAGTCGATCTTTGAGAAAGTGCTTGCTCCCTTAAGTTGATCGAATAAATCCTCGATTCTTGGGAGTGGGTAACGGTTCTTGATCGTTACCTTGTTCAATTCTCTATAGTCGATGCATAATCTCATGCTTCCATCCTTCTTTCTCACAAACAGTACTGGGGCACCCCAAGGTGACACACTTGGGCGAATAAAGCCCTTATCTATCAATTCCTCTAGTTGTTTCTTTAACTCTTGCATTTCGGCAGGAGCCATACGGTAGGGTGCCTTTGAAATAGGTCTAGTACCGGGTAGGAGGTCGATGTTAAACTCGACATCTCGCTCTGGAGGGACACCTGGAAGCTCATCGGGAAACACATCGCCGAACTCCCGAACAATAGGAATATTCTCAATCTTAGCTTCCGTAGTGACATCTTGTACACTACATAAATACACCTGATATCCCTTTCTCCTCAATTCCCTAATCTTTAGGGCAGACACCCATTTAATTCCTGGTTTAACTGAGATACCCTTATATGAAATCCTTGTACCCCAAGGACTTTTCAAAATGATCTTTTGATCTCGACACACAAACTTTGCGTCAAACCTAGCTAACCAATCCATGCCAAGTATAATGTCGAATTCCGAGAGTTTAAAACTTATGAGATCAGCGGGAAAGTCAGTTCCCGCAATGGATATGGAAATGTCACGAAAGATTGTGGAACAAGAGACAATCTCCCCAGTGGGAAGAGCTATGGTGGTTTTAGTGGGGGCACTAGGTATGAGTTGAGCCTTAAGAACAAATGATGTGGAGATAAAGGATAATGAAGCACCAGTATCAAATAATACGAATGCAGGAATAGAGTTAGCAAGAAATGTACCAGTAATGACATCTGGATTAGTCTCTGCCTCCGCACGGTTCATCACATAAATACGACCCTGGCACCTGTTGAGGTCTATTGTTCTCACTACCACTCCCCGAACCTTGAGAAACTCTTTGGGGGCAACGATTTGCAGTGTGACCAATACCCTGGCAATTGTAGCATGTAATATCAGTCCCATTGCAATTCTTCCCAGGGTGATAAGCTTTCTTGCAACGAAAACATTGACGATCGCTCTGGTGAGTGGTGTTAGGGAGAGTTGTCCCAGAAGTGTTGTTATACTTCATCTTTTTCGCAGGTCCTTGGATAGCTGGCAATGGAGCAGGTGTTCTCTTTCCCGATCGACGCTCAAGAGTTTCTTGACTCAGAACCGCATCATAAACACTAAGGGCACGGTTATAAGCCTCTTGAAAAGTCTGTGAGGGGAGAGCCGCAATTGCAGTACGAACCTTTGGAGCTAACCTCAATTCATAGCGACGAATTTTCTCCGTCTCAGTCGGAATTACCATGGATGCAAAACGAGCAAGTTCTATGAATTTTCTTGTGTATTCCTCAACAGTCATATCACCTTGCTCAAGATCCAAGAATTCTTGTTGCTTCCTCCGACGAAGAGCCTCGGGATAAAAACGAGCTTTCACACTTTCTTTGAACTCAGACCAGCCAAATCCTGGTTGAGCCCTTAGCGAGTCTTTCATAAGGTCCCACCAACGATCTGCTTCATCGCGGAAGTAAAAGCTAGCCAAATCAATCTTCATATTTTCAGGTATCTGGGTCACGATAAACAACTTTTCCATTTGGTGGGTCCAATTCTCAAGGATGATAGGGTCCGTGACTCCCATGAATTCTGGGGGCTTGTGGCGATTGAAACGCTCAAAGACGGATCCTTCACGATCACTTGTGGAGCACTGTTCTCTTTCTCCAGTAGTTTTAGTAAAGCCGTTTCGATCATACGAACCCTATCATTCTCAGCGTTGGCGTGGCCGTTCCCCTGGCGAGTATTCATCTGCATCCAAAGATAACAAGTGATTCGAGTGGTAGAGATCCTATGCTACCACTAACATGCAACTACTCAATCATAAGAAGACAACAAAATCATATCTTACCCACAAGTAAGAGACCCATAATATAAACAACAATTGAGTCCTTACTTGTTTCTACCCCACTCTCTCTTAGTCAAACTAATATTTGTTTAAGTCTTATCTCAATCCGAGAGTGTTGGGAGCGTTCTGGCTCTGATACCAACTGTAACTCCCCGGATTTAAACAAAAGAAATAAGATAGATAATTATAGCGTCTTATATTAATAATACACCATGGTGGCGGAAACACCATGGTTAACTAAATCCGAGTGTTACCAACATAGATAATTAATATGTCTTAACGCATACAACTACTCTCGGAATTGAAACCCGATAAAAATAAAACTACAAGGTTCAATTATTAAACATATAATTCATTATTCATTCTCTCTCAAGTCAACCCCATTCATGACCAAGTAGCACATCAACCTGAAAAAAATAAAAGTCCACCGTCAGTGGGGAGTAACTAGGAGTCCTCCCAGTCATGATTGATGAAAATCTAATCATAATTACGAGAATATAATAAGAGATAATATATACTCCAATTAAAAACATGATAACATATAAAGTTCATCAAAACATGTGATAAAATATTAATAGCAAGGAATACGTGACAACGTAACTAATATCAAGCCATAAATAAATAGATAAAATGTAGAACTGATATATATATATATATATATATATATGTATATGTCCTTCCAGAACTCGAACCAAAATATACAGAATAACACGAGCTAAGAACGAGCACCGTCTAGGGCCAATAACCTGAAACCCTAAACTTCGATGCCAATAACCTGACACCAAAATAACCCTACGGTGGGACACATAACCGTGAACCCATGTCTAAGACTGGCCAGACTTTCGAGGGACAAAACGTCTAGTTAAGGCGTAAAAGTGCGGACCCTTAACCAGTCAAGGCGTAAAAGTGCGGACCCTTGACCCTCAAACGACATATCCATAGACTCATAAGAGTATTCCATAAGGAACGGTCAACCCTTAGCAGGCCAATAACCTGAAACCATGCCAGGGTACTAGGTAGACCAATAACCTGAAACCTACCCAGTTTGGTATTGCTCTTCTCGAGTAGACCAATAACCTGAAATCTACTCGATATCTTATACTCTAGCCATACCATATATAAAGTGGAACAAGGTCCAAAAGAGAATATCTGGACACCATGGATAACCCCATGTTAACATGTCAAACGCTCATAACCGAGCAATCAATTTTAATAACATCAATAAAAATAAAGTATAATAAAATTGCTAGAGTATAAGATAAATTTCAACCATAAAAATCAATGTCGCTTAAAACAACCATTTATCAAAGTCATATTATCCGATCATGAAGACTAAATAAATTTTTATGTTAACCATACGATTAAGCAAATAGTATTAGATCATATGACATGTACAACAATTAATTATAATATCTTATATTTCTCGTACACATGAATAAAAATTCATTTATTAAATAAATGATCAAATTATTATTTATTATACATAATAAAAGTTGAAAAATATTAAATAATTGATATTTGTAAAAATAATAGATCTAGTTCTTAAAATAAGTATGTCTATTTTTTACATCATAACATGTAATTTGTTCACATAGTATAATAAATCATTAAATAGTAACTATAAAATTAAATTTTAAAACAAGTGTAAGAAAAAAATATGAAGAAGTACAAAAAGTATAATAAATAGTGGGGTTTGAACCCTGGTCCTCAGGTAAAGGAGCATTGTGTCTAACCACTGCAACACAACCACTATTCTATTTTCTTTCAGAATTAAATTTTAGTTACTTGTAAACAAACAGTGTTATTTAGGGTGACGAAAACTTATCTTTTTAATTATTATACAATCATGAATATGCTTAATTACACATTATAAATGATTAAATTAAAATTACATACTGTCCATGAAAATCTATTTAATATAAAATTAATTTTTAAGTTCAATTAAAATAATGTCACATTAATTATTTAACAAGTTTTTATACTTACAATTTATAATAACATTTTAATAGGAAATTTCATGGATAATTAAATAAATAAATAAATAAAGATTTTTTTTTTGACACTTATAAATTAGTTTTAAAAAAATTAGAATATATTTATATAAAATACCATATGAATTTATCTCATATTATCATAACTTGAGGGCTTTATTGCCTAATCATCCATTTAAATCCAAACAAATAATTATATAAATTATAAAATCACCATGCAAAATTTTATTACATACTAGAAAGTCATATTATAACAAAAAATATATTTTTTCATAATTGTTTACATATTGTGGATATTTATGCATGCATGAATGAGTAATCATAAAAAAAAATGTGATAATATGGAAAAATAAAATAATGATCCGAAAATCAAATCTAAAGCTTAAAAAAATCTACATGCAACATTATCAACATAAAAAGTAGGAATATAATTAAGAACATAATTATTTTAATAATTCATATAATTTATATATTTAATGCATGATAAATAAATTAGAAGCAGGATTAAATAATGAGCAACAAAACCAATCATATATTCATATATTCATCACAAAAATATATACATAATTTATACCATGAAGTTTATATATTATCAAAAATTTTAAATTTCATATATATCCTCAATCTTATTATAAATTCATAAAAATATTAGAATTTCATAAATCAAGAAAAAGAGTAAACCTAGTTACCTTGAGAGAAATTTAGTAGTATTACTAATAAGTAGAATGTGAGTGATATCAACCCAAGTGATTTCCTTCCACCAAGGTCTCTTGTTCACCTAGTTTTAGATTAATAAAATTTATCAAGAAAATAATAAACAATTAAACTAGTAATGAATAATACTAATGAACAATAAAATCTACACTTACTAATAATTAGGAATGATGGGAAGAGGATATGGAAAAGGAAATTATGAGAAATGGGGATGATGGTTCACGGTGGAAATGGTGGAGAAGTGAAGAGTAGTTCATCCCTTAATTTAAGGACAAGGTGCATGTGATGATGAAGATGATTAGCCTTAGCCATATAGCCATGCATGGCTATAAACCTATGCTCATAGGCCTTGGGCTCTAAGGAAATGCAAGTGGGCAAGTTGGCAAGTTGGCAAGTTGGCAAGTTGCAAGCAAGTAGCACAAACTAAGTG
This sequence comes from Agrostemma githago, assembly GCA_958450325.1. Taxonomy (NCBI): domain Eukaryota; kingdom Viridiplantae; phylum Streptophyta; class Magnoliopsida; order Caryophyllales; family Caryophyllaceae; genus Agrostemma; species Agrostemma githago. The sequence continues at coordinate 68,922,030 of OY288247.1, read as the reverse complement.
AAGTGTGAGTGAAATAGAGATAAGGACGGAATAGATTTGGTTCGCGGGTTACGGTGACAGTCTGTCGTATTTCGAGCATAACTTTCTCTACAGAGCTCCGATTAAGATGATTAAGGTGGCGTTGGAAAGCTAAGAGAAAGATCTAAAACTTTTATGTTTTGATCAAGAGCCAAATACGTCTCTAACCTGTGGTAAAATGAGCAATTATATTGCCTCAGTTTATTAGTTCATCCGAACATAAGGGTTTGAGAGGATAAATAAAAGTGTGAAGGGTGGGAACCTGAAATATTAATTCCAAGCATACAAATGATGGATGGATAAATGGATAATGAGGATGGAATTAAAAGAGTTTATATGTGTTTATCAAATTAAGAAAACACGGGGTGTTACAAGTTTGGCTCATTCTTTTCCTTTTCTTTGCGTCAAGAGACTAAAACCCTGAATCAATTTTCAATGCATTCCTTGAAGCTGCCTTTAAGGTATAACATCTCACATATTCATCTTATGCTATATACATATTTACTCCGACTCTTCGACAACATGTTTCATTTGGATGAAATTTTTAATTTTTTCGTGTAAATTGGAGTAATTGGAATGTCAAAACTCAAAAGTGTCTCAATGTGCAAATAATCATCCATTCATTCGCCCTTGAATTGGAGTTAGTAACCCTCTAAAAACTTATTATTAACGCTTTCAACTTAATTTTGCTTTTGAAATTGCATCTTTATTAGTACTCCCTCCAATTTTTACGAATTGCAACATTTAAGGTCGTGAGTATAGAGGGTGTGTCTCATTAAAAACTAAAAACATCCCCACTACAAACACATACTCATTATAGAAATGTAGCAATTTAATCGAATATGCCAAAAAAGACAAATTAAGAGCATCTCCATCCATCATCCATTTTCCATTCTTGAAGGAGAATGGAGAAAAATGGTTCCTCCATCCATGGAGAAATCATTCTTCATGGAGAATAGAAAATATTCATTCTTTCAAACGAATGGAGTGGAGAATGAAAATCGTGGGTCCCCATGATAAAAATATTAATACTAAAATAAATTAAAGAGATGTGTAAATGAATTAATGGAGTAATGAAATATGTTGGGACCCACTGGAGAATAGAAACTTCATTCTTGGATGAAGCAGTTCTTTTACGATGGAAAAAGTAGTATAAAAGTAATGAAGTGGATGAGGTGGGTCCCATCCAAGAATGAAAAAATCATTCTTGGATGAGGATGCTCTAAATGTAGTCATTCATAAGAATCAGAGAGAGTAGTATTTTATTGTACTGTCCTTTTTTTCTTCTTCTTTTTTTTTTTTTTAATTTACTTTTTTACTTTTTTACTTTGTTTTTTAGATAATGACTTGACAAGTTTGGATATTGATTCATATTAGTCGACCCCAAATAATTTTGAGACTAAGGCCTTGACCATCCATGGATCCATTTTCTCTCCATATTGGACCTCACTCCTTCCACCTCACTTTCTCTACCCCACTTTACCTTTCATAAAAAAAGTTCTTCCATCCATGGATTCCATTTTCTCTCTATAAAGGACCCCACCTCATTTATACTATCCCACTCATTAATTTTACTCATCTTTCCATTTTATTTACATAAATCATATCATAATTTTTTTTAACTTGATAATTATAAGTAGTTAACAATAAGCGATTTTTAATTTACGAAATAAAAAAAAGTTTATTAATACACTATAAATGAGTAGTTAATAATAACTTACATGTTATAAATATTACGATTTTCATTACGAAATAAAAATCGAGTACATGAACTAAAAAGCGATACAATACTAGATGTGTTACAAGAAACTTAAATAAAAGAGCACACTTAAACAAAATAAAAGTTGGCATTGGAATTGAGGAGGGGGAATAATAATTTGGCATTGGAATTGAGTTGGGTCGGAAATTTGGTTGAGGGAAAAAAATCCATCGGAACATTTGGGTAAGGATTATTTTGGAGATATCGCATAAATTCGTGATATCTAGGGTCATTATAATTGAAATTATTATTATTATTATTATGAATATTATCCATATTAAATTAAATAGCAAATTATAATTAATTGATAATAGGTAATATTAATTTGTGAGAATGGATTAAACACTTGTGAATATGTGTAGGTAAAAAGAATGTGTATTTATACACTTGCTCAAATGTATCCGTTGCTCAAAATCATAATAATAATAATAATAATAATAAAAATTAATATCAAATGTATCCGTTGTGTATGCTCTACCAAAAAACAGAGAATTCATGTGAACCCTACCCCACCACCTCTCTCCTCCCTCACTTTCCTGATTTCTCCTGCAATTGCCCCCACCTTCTCTCTCCCTTCCTCTCACAAACAAACTTCTCCATCCCAACGGATGAATTCCTCTTCTCCATCATGGAGAACACCCTCTCCATGGATGGAGACCCATCCATTTCTCCATCCTACCCATGGAGAGCCCTCCACTCCATGGGTGGACATGGTCTAAGGCTCTAATTATTGTTTTATTCATTCATGTTGCGTTTTTTTCATTGTGATATAAATATAAATATTAGACATCCGGTGAAAGAATCCAGAGGATATTCTCCCAACAAATGGAGGGAGTCATAATAAGGAAATCCAAATAGCAAATCAAAGCTCTCACACATGATAGAGTCATTCAAAAAGCAAATCAAAGCTTTTCCACATGATAAGTGCACCACCCTTTTGACCTTTTGAAAGTAAGAATAAAGTGACCTGATAAGAAAAAAAACGTAAATTGAAAACAGATGTAACGGAGATTAGTAATACACTGACTATAAATCTTGCATTAGAAATCCAAGTGTCCAACTCTAAAAGAAAAGTTAGCAATGGATCGATCCGTTTTAATTGCAATTTCTATGGGATTATTAGCTTTTGCATCTCAAATCCGTCACCTTAAACCCTTGGTAAGTTTTCTCCTTTCGACATCTTATTGTATGGAAGAATCATGTTTAATTTGAGTGATAACCATATTGCATGATACTTATATAATGAGCTTAAATTGAAGATGGAGATTGTTTATAAGTTGAGGTTTGTAAATTAGGTTTCATTATACTAATTTAATTGCTCAAAGAAATGGAGTATAGACCACGATGTTAGATACGACGATCAAACTATAGACACCCGCATTTGACTGCCAGGTGTCTATGGTAGTTTCCCAAAAAACACCCGATGATGATCGGATGCTAACGTGCTTCTATGCGCTCGGATACGGGCTCAAATCCATTAATCGCTGGCTAACACACTTATAGAGCACAAATCTCACAAAATCAACCTCAAATCTAGGTCCAGTGGGCCGTCTCCAATCAAATAAGGCTAATTTGGGCCGAAACCGACACCGGAATTAAAACCGACTTTTAGCGATTGGGTCAACCCTGGTCAAAGTCGTTTCCGAGACACATCAAAGCAGCCACTCAAATACAAAAAGTCCAACTCAAGAAGCAAAACCAATAGTCCACCTTCAGACGGGCCATCAGGTCAAGTCCGTAAGGGCACAAAACCCTAGACACCAAAATACATGGGCAATGCCTATATAAGCAACCCCATGCACACTCAATTTCACAACTTTACAACCCTAATCACAACTTTTTTCACAAACTCAAGAACCCTAATCTTACACATGCAACCCTAATCAAACCCTAGCAATCCTATACTAGCAAAAACCCTAAACCTAATTTTAGGAATCAATCCCGAGCCACCATAACTTAACCTCCATAAAACCTCGAAGACTCTTGTGTAAAGCCACGGTTACGAGTCCGTTCCGAGACAAGAACATGTAGGTTGAGGGTGTCAAAACCCCTTTCTCTCCTTCCTCTCTTCCTCTCGTCATCTTCATCTTTTTCGCGTTTTTTTTTGTTTTATTTTGTTCCTTGCATTATAATATCGATAATAACTAATACAAAACACTAAAATACTTATCGATTTGTGTCGAATAAGAGGGGTATCGGAATAAGGAAACACGAATATACAAGTGTACTGCACACAACGTTGACGGTCGCTTGTTCCAATACCCCGATTATTTGATTATTGAGATAAGTTAACTTAAACAATATTTTTTTTATTTCGTTTTCATCATTGTTCGAGTCATATATTTACTTTAATTTTCAAAAAATAAGCATTATATTTAATAAGGGTCGAAACCCGTTGACGCGGATCTGACATCCTAATCCTTAGGGATTTATTTTGATGTCGGAAAAGCCGAGGGAATCAAGTTTTCATTCAAGCAAAGTGTCGATACGTTAGATCCGATGCCAATTCCATAATTGGATGTCGAGTCTAATAATCTAATCAAACAATTTAGCTAATTCAATTTTTCGTTGATGCTAACGTAGATGTTATTTAATTCGTTCGAATCATGACACTACAAACGCGGAGGAATATCTATATCGTCTTGGTTATTTTAAACGATTCAAATCAATATTCTTTATTTTTTCACTCCAGTATTCCATATCGATTCCATAATCGAATATGGGATATGACGAGCATCACAATTAAAATAAAGTATAAATTATTCCAAGTATTTAATATCGATTTCATAATCGAATATTGAATACGACGAATATCGAAAATATTAAGTCGAGTGCAAATTACGCAATATTTGTACGCGATTTAATAAAATCATCAATTTTCCGAAGAAAACAATTTCGCTCTTTTTTATTATTATTCTTCGAACATCATTTTTTTTAGACAAAACATTTTTTTTAGATCTCGATATATTTTTTTCCTTGACCTCGGTCAACACGTGTTAATCCATCACGTGACCTACTATTCTTTTCAAAACCATGCATCATACTACATTATTCGCAAACTGTTATTATCGTTATACCGTTACTAACAAATTTGTTATTTTCTTGTCAATTTATTTTTGTTTGTTTTATTTTACTAAAACGAACCCACATGCTAAAATTTCACTTTGATGTAGAATTAATTGCATTAAATTGACTTAGAAACCCTTTTCAATTCCATTCACATGTTTAGGGAAAATAATCTTTGCATATCATTTTCCCGTTCAACTAACGCGCGTATTGGAAAGTCATTCGAATTCTTAGTAGAGGCCGCTAATGTGCGGGCGGGGTTGGGTGTCATTTGTGGGCTTCCCAACACGTACCCTCACCCCTTACTCAGAACCTCGGTTTCCGGATGCCCGAAACCGTTGGCGCACGAGAGTCATTCAATACACAATATCCGATAACGTCGGTATTGGTATCAAATGCAAATGGACGAGCCCAATAAACTCTGACATCGGAAATGAGCCGTATTTTGTATACGGACCACTACGACATAGAGTGGGCTCGAATGGTTCCGAATAACCACAAAATTCGGTGGCGACTCCACTTCGACCTAAATTTCAATTCGATCCATTTCATACGGAGATTCATTCGCCTACCCAAACCCGCGCATGACCGCGTCGGGTTGGACCTATGTCATGTCCACACAAACCAACAATCATTAACATGAAATGTGTATAACTAGAAATACTCCGTATTGCTGGCAAAAAAAAAGAAGAAATACTCCGTATTAAAATTTGTTAACACTACCTGAAGTTTTGATTTTTTTGTCGAGCATTACCAAAAGCACCATTTAGGTGTGAAATAAATGATTTTAAATGTTGATATTATAGCAATAGAGTTTATTTTACTAAACTATAATAATATACTGTATCACATAAGTAATAACATTCAACCTATTTTGTAGAAATTACAAATAATAATCGTCCCACATGAGAATTTATACAATTTTTTAAGTAACAACCGCGCAATTTGCGCGGGATTAAAACTAGTATGCTAAGAAAGCGTAAAACAAATTAAAGGTCGAAACTAAAAAAAATATATGGAGTAACAAAGATACTCCGATACAAGTAACATTTTGTTACTTATGGGTCGTAAATATTTTGATGCTCCGATACATGCGTAAAAATTTACGGGTCGTAAATATCATACTCGTATAAGTATGATCTTGTTACAAGAATTATTTCTTTTTGATAAAACAATAATTATAAATTAATAAACCATCCACAAATTATACGCTAAGAGAGCGTAAAACAAATTAAAGGTTGAAACTAAAAAAAACATATGGAGTGACAAAATTACTCCGGGAAAAATAATTGGAAGGCCACATTACTGGTGAGAGGACCTCACATAACATAATGTCTTTGGTGCCAGCATGATACCACTACGCTACAATGCCTTTTGTTGTTACATAAGGCCCTGTAACTTATATAAACTGATTTCAGCCTAATAAGGTCCCGGGTCAACATGCTAATTGACGGGCCGGCTACTTGATCACTTTTCAGTTCATAATTGAAGTGATGATGAGCATTATACTACTCCGTATCACTTTTTAGTTTTTACAACAAATATGTAGTCGTACTACGGAGTAAATAATCTCATCTGTTACAATAATTTCATCAGTCCATCAAACAGTATACCCAACCATCTTGCACTTCAAATATTTACTCCTAAGTGTTTACCTATCGTAAAATTTCTGAAGAATGTTGGAAATGGCATGCAGCCCAAGGAATAGAATGTCAAAAACTCAAAACTACAAAACTTGAGCTCTAACCGAGCGACCACACACACACGTATATCATTCACCATCAACTCTTCTTCCTATTCAAGCCTGGCATTCCCCGGTTTAATGAGCTCCAACATCAGGACCATCATCCTCTACATCGCTGGACTCCCATCGTCTGACTTCACTCTGAGCACACAAACATAATCAATACCAAGTAATTAAGTTGAACATCACCCAAACCATTCAAGTTAGTATTAAATTAAACCGGCCGTATCTATCAAGTACTGTATTTATAAGGTCGTTTATTCATTCAAAAGAGTGGTGCCTTAAGAGATACTCCCTCTCATCCACTCCAAACTACCCATACCCCCCAATTGCACAAAGATTAAGAAATACAGTAGTATGTATAAGGGCTCGCCTGGGATAGAAGTAATGTATTAAGGGGTAATGGAGTTAAAATGAACTAGAAAGTGGAGGAGGATAGTGATGGTGCTAAGCGGAAATGGAGAAAAAGAGATCAAAATAAGACTAATATGGCCTCTTTTGGGGGTAAACATTACTCCCCTCCCCCCATAAGTAATGCATTACTCCCATATGGGGGTAATTGTTACTTCCTTCTCCCCCTTTACACCATAAAATAGAAACACTAATCACTCATCTCCTCCATTTTCTAGTTCATTTTAGCTCCATTACCCCTTAATACATCACCCCATCCCAAGTGAGCCCTAAATAGTGTAGTACTCTCTCCGTCTCGTTCATTTGTTTGCCTTTGGTTAAAATACTCATCACAATTAATATAAAAGGCAAACAAATGAACAAAACGGAGAGAGTACTATTATATCTCCGAGTGATGAGAAGTCGTTTTCTAAAGGGTGGACATAGAGTGTAAATGTGAGAAGTTGACATAAGTTTCCATGAGCCTATCTGATCTCTGAAGTAATTTTCTTTCTAATAGATTTTCCCCTATAACCAACAAGATACGTACTGAAGAACACCTCCAACGCCAAGACACACATTTAACAAGTACAGTATAAAATATCGCTTGGAGGCTAATGTAAGGGATAAACAGGCTAACCAAAAGAAAACACAAAAACCTTGAACAAGTACCTTTGTATTCAAGCCCAACACAGAGGAGAGCTCATAGAACTTGCGCATCAACATTTCTTCTTCTACCTACAATTCCAACAAAAGAATCATCACCATGATTAATATACTAGAAAGGCAAAATATATGTCGAGATTTGAGTGATAAATTTAAGATGAGTCAAAATAGAAGTAGAAAGGACCTGAAGTCGATGCAATTCAAAAGACATTTTCTTGTGAGCATCCTCAAGCAATTTTTTCTGCTTATCCAAATGCCTAACATACAAACGATATACTTTAAAATCAGAAAACAGAAAGAAGAAAATGCATAGACAGAAAATAATGCACCAAAAAAAAAAGAGAGAATGAATTATGGAGGGAGCAGCAAAAGAAAGATTGATAAGCCTTACTTGAGCATCTCAGCAGAGTTATTGGGATCCATGAGTTTTGGGGTCCTAAAAATAGAGAAAAAGAAAACAAATTAGCAGCATGAAGAGGCAGGCATGAAAGACACAAGATCAGACACAAGTATACCGGAACTCAATTGTTTAATTTGGAGATAGAATAAAAGGTTTTGAGTTGGGAAATAAATAGTCCAGTTGTTTAGCAATCGATGGCAACTAAATTAGGGTTATATTGAGAACGCAATGACAACAAAAAAAGCTGAATTGACTGAAACTATAATAATAATAATAATAATAATAATAATAATAATGATCCAGAATTAAGAAAACTTAGCTTGAGAAGCAGATGTTAATTAAGAAATTTCTTAAGACTTGAGTGATAGTGATAGGTTTAGTTAAACTTTGAATTTTGTGGGTGATTCTTTTCCGATGGAGTATGGGGGGAATTAGGGTTAGGGTGCAACAATGGAGTGATGAAGTTAATTTGGGTCCAAAAGTTTGATCAAATACAGTAGAGTAAGAAATAAGTGTTGTAAACCAAAGTTGAAGATGAAGTATCAAACCTAAAAACTACCATCAAACTTACCTAACCTAATCACTCATCACCCAATACACACAAACACAACACAACACGAATCTCAAAGTTTGGCCTACAAATTTTTGAATACCCACACGCAATCAACTCCGACTACATTATCACACCACCTAACCAAATTCACACAATAATCAATCACCCTAGTTCGGACCACTCAGATATCAAATATGAGTAGCAATTAATTAATTAATCACATGGGACATGCCTAATCTATCAAATCCTACCAATTACTTACCGCAGACGTGGTGGTCGGCGACCGTCGACGGAAGTGGTGATGTGGCCTGTGCCCTGTGCCCTGTGCCCTGTGCCCTGTGGGAGGGTTATTATGGATTTGGGTATGTGACTGGTGACGTGAATTCAGTCAAGTTTGAAGTTTTTTTTTTAAGGAGAAGACCTTACTACGTAGAATCAAACCCAAATCACGAGCAATTACCACTTAAGTTTGTAAGGAGTTTTTTACACGGTTGCAATTTTCGACTCTAGTCATGTTTTCTTTTAGTTTCGAATGTTTTCTAAAACCGCTTATTCACTTTCCTTATTTTAATAAATTTGATTCCAACATGGAGAGGGAGAGGGAGAGGGAGGGTGGGAGAACTCGGAATTGTCCACTCATTCATAAATACCAGAGTTAAGTCTAAGTTGAATTAGCACTCGACCCGTTTGTTGGTCCGCTCAAAACACGAGTCAATACTGAAGTGAGCAATGACATGATTGTCCAGATGGAAATTTTATTACGAGATATTGACGGAGAATGAAGAACATTACTATCTCGTAAGAGAATGAACCAATATTGGCAATATGAAGATGGGAAGCATCACAAACGTGAGGAGTATAAAGTACGGTCATGAGTTATGTAGTGGGACGCTCCACTATCGATCACCCAATTCAAGTAAACGTTAATGTGCGGGTACATGACACTACTAACATTTGCCCTTGAACAAGGCTTCTTTTGGGTCGAAGCTGAAACAGGGGGTGAATTAGCTTTATTTTTAGTCAATGCCAACTACATACGGAGTATAAAAGGATAAATTATGTATAATGTGGTCGACTGATTGATGTCAACATTTTACAATTAAATTTGCAGGAAACAACCATTACGGGTGTACGTACGTACAGGTACAGCATGATGGTAAATATAGCTAGCTCACAGAGATGCAGTAGAGTTATTCATCAAGTTTGAGAAGTCGGGGTACAAATAAAGAGAAGATGTGGGATCATGCAGCTAGCTAGTACAGTCATTATACAAGAGGCGGACTACACTGATGCCGGATGGAGGACATCCCTTGACCTTGAACTTCATGACCAGCGTCCAACTGCATGAAAAGATTATCAGAGTTGTCGATGCTAGCTAGCTCTGATTCTTCCTGCTTCATTGTGGCCTCATTTACTAGTCGAAGCCTGCCTGGAGTACAAATGCTGCAACAACCTATTTACTTAATTCTGTTAATTAAACACTTTTAATTTCAATGGTCTGTACTGTGCTTGAAAAAGGGCTGTAAATAGAAATTCAATCTACTCCTATAAGTGGAACATTACTGATGAATGAACCTATTTTTATCTCCTATAGTTACGCTAACTAAATTTTACTTTCCCACTTTTCCTTGGTGTAAATCAAAAGCATACAAATCATTTCTCTTTTTGCGCTCACTCAATTCTTACATTATCACCTATTTAACCCTCTTAAATATTCTTCATAATTTCCATAGAGTAACCAACCTTCCTTGAATAATCTCTTAAATAAATATAGTAAAAAAAAGTGCAAAAAAATTTTACATAAAACAAATAAAACTAGGATGAATAATATGAATATCGACAAAAAGTTTGTTACAACACTTATCCTTGTCACTTGGCTCATCTTAACAGCCTCCATACCCACCCATGCAGCGCGAGCTGACCCGAACTTTGGGGGTCTAGGCAACTTTGGGGGTTTGGGCAACTTTGGGGGTCCTGGAGGCGGCAACTTCGGGGGTCTTGGCAACTTTGGAGGGTCTGGACGTGGGGGTGGAGGTGGAGGTGGTGGCGGCAACTTAGGGGGTCTTGGCAACTTTGGACGTGGGGGTGGAGGTGGAGGTGGTGGCGGCAACATGGGGGGTATGCCAGGTGGGTTTGGAAACGGGATGGGGTTTGGGGGGTTAGGGGGCATGATGAATGGGATCTTTAGCAGGGTATGCCAAAACAAAGGGCCCTGCTACATGAAGAAGCTGACATGCCCAGCTAAGTGCATGGGAGGAGGTGGTAAGTCGGGCAATGGTTATGGTGGGGGTGGTGGAGGGGGCGGCTGCGCTTTTGATTGTGAAAAAAACTGTGTCGCATATTGCTGAGATCGAGATCATACACTAACTTTGTTCTTCATCTCTTTTATTTAAAAAAAAAAAAGAAAAAGAAAGATATTCCTGTTGCTCCTCCGGTCAGTCGTTTAACTTGTCTTAACTTTTGGACGGAATTAGGTTCATTATTTCAGTCTAGTCTTAGTCGTTATAGGCTTGTACGGAGTAGCTCTCAACTTGCTCAAAATATGGATCTTATCATTGGAATAATATATAATACACGAAAAATTGAATTCTCTTTTACCATTTCTCTCGCCCTTCTTATTCTAATTTTCACACCGTAACTCAGATTTGATGATGAGTGGAGTAACATTTTAGGCTTCATATTGTCGAACTATGAGCATTGTCCGTCCAAGAAATGACAAACAATTACACAAAACAAGCCGGAGGGTTTTGGTTACAGGAATCAAACAACTGAATTCGCGTTACACAAAAAGAAATCAATTCAACGGCATTATTGAATGATAGACAAAACTGAAGTTGAGTGAATCACATATTAAGCGTAGTCATTATTCAATCAATCAAACACATACAGTAGTAAAGATGAAGGAACATATTGGACTAAAAACCCTATATTATGCAACTGCACTTTATTTCAACTCAATTTTCCATAGAGATGGAACTATGGCACTTGTTTGCCTAACACGAGTCCCACTCGAAAGAGAAAGAGAGGTTCTGCGTAAATCTCCTTGGAACTCATTAGAGGTTCGGTTCATAATCGCCTAATTACCAGTAGTAGAGACCAAAACTTTCTTCTCACATTTCTTATTACTGTTTCGACTTAAAAGACCAGTAAATAAATTTGTATAAAATGCAATTCAATGGTAAAAACAGAATCAAACAATTGGAAATGTACGAAGAAGAAATTATATACCTAACCCGCTTAAAGCAAAACCCTCTCAACAATCCGATTCACCCACCAACATAAAATGTGAAAATCTCAGGACACATATACGAGTAGCATGTATGAAAAGAAGTGTCAAACCGAAAGTAAAGGGGGTTCTCTACCATGCACAATATTAGTATTAACGAGTTGGATCTTAAAAGGCAGCTCTCATAGCGCCTCTAGCAGCCTCCTGCCTCATTTGTGTCCCTTTCCCGCTTCCTCGGAAGTACATGTACACTTGCTGCGATTCACACAACGACCATGATGTCTCGTATAAGGGGATAGGATAGTAAAGTAAAAGCTTCAAGAATGTGGAAAGTGAAATACCTGTATGACCCATACGCTCAGCAGCGACTCCAGGCAGAATAGCCCGAAACCAATGAAGTAGAAGATCTGAGACAAAATTAAACCATAAAAAAAAAAATGAGATTTCTCAGTGGCGGAGAGATTGAGAGAAAAAAAAAAAGAAGAAACGAATCAATCGTACCCCGACTAAGGCATTGCCGCCAATTAGATCGATTGCTGGAAGGATACCGCTGTTACAAATGGGAAAATACCATCATCAATTTCCTAAACAAATCATTGTGCTTAGGATCTCACTCAACTTAAGGCACATGGGTTTTATGGCAAGAAGAAATCCTTCTTCGAAGATCATTGTACAAGTGTAACAAATTCTCAACCTAATAAACGGATGCGCCTGTCGCACGCTAAATATGAGAAACTGTTTCTCACTAAACCAACCAGAAGGAGGAGAATCCAGCTACAAAGGCTCGGAGCTAACAAATGACTGACATAAGCAATGCACAAATACTGTATCTTACGCTAGAGATTTCCCTTTGAAGAAGATAGGAGGAGCGACAGCGGCAAAGATGACAAAGCCAATGTGAATCTGCAATCAAAAGAGTTAAAACCGTAAAATACAGTAACTGTCTTTAAAGAGTTAAAAAAACACTAAGCCAGATATAGATTAAAAAAATTACTATGTAAAATAGAAAAAACCATCCAAAGTTCAAAGCACTATCGGTCCTGCAAAGAAAGAATTGCAACATATTATCAGTTGATCGTTGCAACAAACAATAACTTATTCATAGTAAACACCAAGTAGTATCACAATACCTGAAAGCCCGGTAAAGTGGGCGATACCACAAGACATACGCACAAGGGATACCTGATATGAAGTAGATAATAGCAAGGAACCAAATAGTCCCATCTGTTACAGAAATGCATTTTTCGGAATTAGACGCCGCACTTCCAAAGTCAACTACTAACATTCAATAGAGGGGACAAGTAGCAAAGCAAAGCGCTTACCACCACCCTTTATCCACGCTGTGGTAACTGCTACAATATTCCAGGTGAGGCATAGCGTCAACCCTGAACATAACCAAATCCTTATTATTTTGAATCAAGAACAACATCATCCTAATCCATACATCAATAGATCTCGTGTATGATGACCCAACCCCAGCCCATTTATCTCATCACCCAACCGACCTATCTAACCCAACTGATCGAAAGTGCACCCGTTTGATGACTTTGATCCACTCAAATGGCAAGGTAAAAGAGGTCGCAGGAGTCTTTGGCCCACTAAACGAAAGCAATAATTTCAAACCATCAAGTTTGAAAAGTTTTAAGAGATTATTTATGTAAAGACTTCTTTGTAAGCGTCATTATTTATGTAATAAAAACCAACGACTTCGAGAATAACATACCTAGTAGTGTAGCAAAAGCTGTGTAGCATAACCTCTGGAGATGAACAGGAATTTCATTACCAATATCATGATGAATAATTGGGAAAAATGGAGGCCAGTTCTTCTCTTCAATAACAATTCCAGCTGCATATTGACAAGTGAATTTAGGTCTGAGGTACAAAGCCGAACATCAAGAGACTCAGTAATTCTGGAAATAACAAACAGAATCGACACCCATGGAGCCAGCATCTTGAGGTGGCTCTCGGGCATAAAATCTAGAGAACGTGTCTCGTATATAACAACAATCACACTTTTACTAGACTATAACATTGAAGCAACAACCACCTCATTATTGTCCCCATAGCACATTATAGTGGTTTGCACTCACAAGGTATGTCAATACATACCTCGTTGTGCAGCGTCTTCTTTCCGTTTAAGTGCCTTCATAGTATCAGGAAAACGATAGGATCATTAGATCGCAATGAAAAAGATAAAAACCTCAAAATATTAAAGCCCCTTCAGGATATAAATATAACACACCATAACATGTCTATATGCAAAGTTGTAACACAAACATATGCTTTGGTATTCTAGGAAGCGAATTATATGCTTTGGCGAACAAAATTACCTCCTCTCTCTTTCTCAATTCAGCCTCTTTTGCTTGAAGCTCTTTCTCTTTCTTCTGTAAATCCTATATGTGAAGGACAAAATCAATACAAATGAAATCATGTGTAGCAATGAAGAGAGTATTATGAACGTCATAAAGCATTCAACATAAATTCTCAACAGCTACCTTTCCTGAATCAAGGGGGATATCAACAGTTGCGGTTGGATTATAAAAGTCAGCGGGCTCCGGTGAAAGTGGTGAAAGCTTTGAGGCTGGAGCAACACTTCCTGGATTCTGTACACACACACAAAAAAAAATCACATATACGCAACAGCCCACCACTAAACTCAAACGGGGGCAGAATATCACTCGCCACATTGGACATTACAACTCTTAGTTATCCAAAGTGCAGTAAATGTAGACCAGACTAACTTCAGGCCTTCAGGGATCTCAAAACATTTTATCAAAGGTATGCGCTGATAGGAGAAATGCCTATGAATTGTTTTAAGTGAAGCCAAACATGACATATAACAGTGTCATAAGCAGCTTATATCTGCTATTCGAATGAATTATACATCAACAATTCAACACATTTGCCTTCAATTCTTAGTCCTCCACTTACGTCACATGCCCCGAAAAAATAGAGCACAAACTCAAATAACAATAATCAGTAATGCATTGTGGCAACACATCAATGAATAAACATGGTTTTCTCTAAACCCCTTAAATTTTCCGAATTCTAACATATACCATTGGTTGTGTACAATCATGACTCATGTAATTTATCCTCAGTATCATAAATCTGGTTTTATAACGGTCAGAATCTGATCGTGAAAGCTAGTTTACTGATGAATAAAATGTACGGAGTATTGATGATTCCACGTACTCCCTCCGATTCTTTAGATTCGCAACATATTCCACATTTGGCAAATTCATTAGGTTTGCAACATTTCTATAATAGGTAGGTTTTTGTTTGTGTAAACTTTTTACTTTATTGGTGAAACCCACCATCTGCACTGACAACCTTATTATTTGTGCAAATAGTAAACGTTGCGAATCTAAAGAATCGGAGGGAGTATTATTAATGAATAGTTCACTAAAATAGGTTGTAGACAAGGGAAATTTATGCATTTAGGTTATTAGAACTTGTCAAAGGGTTCAAGAGCATTTTGTATCATTTTGAAGAACCCGGATGTACATTGTAGAAAGTTCTTAAATAACACAGGTGTATATTGTAGAAGAACCCTGATAAAAGATGAAGACTTGGTGCTCACAGGCATATAAAAGGCTCCTCCACCATAGTTAGGCTGACTTGAAGACTTGGCCTTTCCTCCTTGCTGTTCATTGGAGAACAAAAATTATATAAAGAATTTAGTGAACGTTCTTCTAAGATAATGCTAAAAAAAGTCAGCAAAATGGGTCCTTTTCATCACTGTTGAAGAGGAAAAGATGCCACCTTGTATGGTGGGCTTACATTGAAACCGCAACCCCATTAGTATATTTTTGCTATGAAGTCCGACAATATATACAGTATCGAAAACACAGAAGTTGACACGCACAGTGGTTTAGCATTTAAAATCTAAGCTAAAGGTCCCAAGTTCAACTCTCTTGTCTATATAGAAGCACTTCTTTCGATATTAGTCTTACAAGTATCAAAACTTACATTTGTAGTAACTAAAACCACCACGCCAACTAGCAACTCTTCATAATACCCAGCTGGGCGGCTTCCACATATCCAATTCTACATCGAGCCTATTTCACTAAATATGTTTTAAACCGATCCATTTTACCAAGTACTCCCTCTATTTTCTTTTCTTGAATTAGCCCCTTGGGCCCACTTGTCCCCTCACGGAAAATGTGAAATGGGGCAAATTGAAAAAAAAGGAGTAGTTTTATTTATTTAATTTGGAACTTGAAAGACTAGAACATATTTTAACAAAATAGGAATTAAAAAGCATTGGCAGGCCCAAAAATCAAGCAGAAGTAGTAGAGTATATTGCCACGTAAAAAATGTCTCCAAAAGTATAAGATGCGCTTTACAGAATGTAGATAAAATAGTGGTATAGTATTTAAAGTTAGTAGGCTAAACAAGGTTAAGCAAGTAGTCCGTAAGTGATAAGCATCAGAAATCAGAAGATGCAGAGGAAAGATGAGTGTGGTTATTGTGCTTAGTACACTCATAACCTGGACTTGGACTTGGACTTGTTCAATACTCTAAAGCTTCAATATCTGTAGGCTTGCATAGTTACAGTTAGAGTACAAGTTGCAAATTCCATCAAGAGAAGACAACTCCTAGTGAAAGGCGGAAAGCCAGAAATGGTACCAATTTCCCAAATGAAGCGTATTTAAAATTGTCCATCAAAGCTCCAACAACGGAAGGAAAGACCCGACTTGCCAAATCCCAAATGTAATGACAAAACAAAGCATTGATGCATGCATGGGCATGAGCATGAGCATGGCCCATAAAATCAACAGAAGAGCAAGGAACAATGCCCCATCGTAATCACTTGACTGGATTGTAAATCAAAGATGCAATCTTTTTTGATGAACAATCAGAAAGGTGCAATCTTTCCAACTTGATCATCATCAGCCCAAACTAGGAATAACAACATTCATTAACCATACTAATCAATCACAAACTGAATCAGTGAATGAGCAGTGAAAGTGAAACTAATCCCGATCTGATAAGTTACTGATCCTCAAGCATCTATCTAAAATCTACAAACCCAATAATAATTTTTAAAAAGGGGGGGGATTGAATGTAAGATTTAATTACTGTAAAATTGTGCAATGAAATCAATGAAATGAAGTGGACTTACAGAGAAGGGATTAACTTGTTCTTCTTCCTCCTCAAAAGGGTTTGGATCATATCGTCCTGCCATTTTAGTGAACTGAATTCCAAATGATAACTTCCCACCTACAAATCTCAGAGAGAGAGAGAGAGAGAGAGAGAGAGAGAGAGAGGGAGGGAGTTTGATTAAAGAGGAAGGAAAGGAAAGGAAGGTAGATAATGTGAAGATGGAGTAGGAAGCAGATGATAGAGATAGATAGTGTAGAAAGTCGGTCAGGTGACACTGAGACTGCTTCCTGGACTCGACTCGAGTCACTAATATTTTCTTTTCTTTTTCTCCCTTTTTTTCTACCGGAAATGGATTTATTTGCCTGATTTTTGTGCTTACAAACTCGGGTGTTTTCAGCATTTCATAATTTCTCGCCTACGTTCGAGCTATTTCGGGATGTGATGTTCATCATATTAATGTGAAAATAATGTTCATTTATATATATAGAAAAAAAGGACAAAAGCAAATCAGGTTATATTCATCTCTTGACCTTATCTATCTAAATTGTCATTATTTGACCTGTTATGGCAATACGATGGATATTACCGTCACAATATCTAGAAGAAACTACCTCAAAATTTTTACGGTAATTTTTTGACTACTACATCATCAATTAACCAAAATTCTTACCGGAGTAGTCCAAATTCTAGACAAATTAATCATAGGTCTCCTGAGAGACGGTCTTTCTTAAGTTTATTGAGAGACTATTACTAACAATGGTACCAAAACTAATAAAAATAGGTACAATTACCATAAAAGAGTATACAAATATAAAAGGGATACACTTCTTGTAAAAATAGGTACAAAACAATATTGTCACTTAGAGGTACATCATCAAGTGGTACTCACAAGTCGTCTCTCAATAACTTATGGAGAGACCGTCTCTCCCAAGAATTTGTGATTAATCAATATTCCAACTGTATAAGTCAAATTTAATCTAAAATGATCGAGTTATTAAATTACTAGCCATAAAAACAGTGTGTAATGGTTAAGTATCGTGATTGCGAATACCATACATACAATGCCAAAGTGAATGTCACCTTTACAAGATTACGTGTTTTTTTTTATAAAATAAAATAATGCTCAAAATATAAATACTTAATCGAAATGAGGTTTCTATTAAAATAATTATAAGAAATGAGTTCACGTAGCCATTCATTTTAGATTCGACATAAAGTCACTCCCTACCCCCGACTACTTCACTCAATTCTCACTTTTGACTTTTGATGTATAGGTACGGTATGCGATTGTAGGTCAAGTCGCGACTAGTTCCTTTTCCCGTACATCCACACGTATCAGATTATCAGGTCTGTTTATTTCATATTGGTCGCAATTACATAAGGTCGCTAGCTAATTGAGGGAGCGGCTTAGGTGGAAGTTAGCGACTTGTGTCCTTTCCCAAATCCAACCTTCTTATTACCAGAGGGTCTTGTGTTAATGTCTTTATGGTCACACTTATGCATGCAAGGTGGCTCTCTGGGTTAGCACCTTGATGGGAAGTCTGCTTACCTAGTTGGCAACTTGGGTCCTTTTCGCAGTCGCCCCTAAGATCAGGCCGGGGGTCTGTTTTTGTTGCAGTTATAATAGGCCTGCTCTATATGAGTCACAAGTTCACCTCATATAGTCAGTCAGTCATTCGCACCAGCTCGCAGAGGGAAAAGAGAGAGGTACTGGGACTGGGACTGGGACTGGTTGAAAGCTAATAGTAGATGATGCATTTACAAAAAAATAATGATACTCCAATAAATAAATAAATAAATAAATGAATGAAATAATGTGATTCAAGCATTACATCTAAGACTAAGTATAAGGATTAGCGCAAACCAATAAGCATGCATATAAGGGCGCAATAAACTTATTGGTGTCCCGTCCCATATTCATATTCGGAACCTAGAAAACGGGTTAAACCAGCTTCTTCTTGTATATGGATCCACCCATCTCCCATCCTCCTTCACCGCTTTATCCCATCGTTCTTTAAACACTTTAAGTTCTGCTGTCGATTGTCTCCGCACCTGCTCCGTTAAATAGAGTACCATGAGAATTACCATTATATGTTAGTATATGGGTCGGTGTGTGTTACTCTCAAGTCTCAACCCAACAATTTCAAACTCCAATCACTCCAAAAATATACTCGTAATTATGTTTTAGGTTAGATAATTGTACTTATTTTCGCATGAGATTTTGGGTAGGGGGCGTAATCACTGCAATTAAACCATAAGGGGTGGGTGGTTGTGGTTGTGGTTGTGGTTCAGTTCAAAAGAACTAACCTCAACACGAATATCTATACCACTTGAGCGTTTCTGCATACGATACAAAAAAATTTAGAATCACTACCCTCAAAATTGTATAAATCATAAACACGATATAGAAACACCACAATTAATTAATTAATTAATTAATTATACCGTTTGGGAGTCCACAGATTTCGGATCCTGCAACATGACCATCCAACGTTAATAATACGAAATCAGAATGATCAGCAAAAGCGGGAAAAAAACATTTGAGCAATACATTATCCTGCGATTTTGGTAGGCAACATCTTCTGCGATATTCTCACAATGTATTCTGACTACAACTTTCTTCAAAAAAGATAATATGAAATTTCTTGTTTAGATAAGTCAACTGTGACAAATTTGACAATGTAATACAGAGTACAAAATTCAGCAGCCAGTATTTTGAGATATTCTATTAATATCTCTAATATATTTATTATATGGGGATGGAGGTAGTAATGTGCTCGCCAATTCTCATGACTTCAACTAACCTTTTTAGCTGATGAACCACCTAACGACGGTATGCCTAGATGAACGACATATTCACTATCGACAATGCCTACTTTCTTTGTCCTATCACCCTGTCAGCAAACAATTAGCATAATGGAAAATTAGACAAAAATCTAATAATGCTTTGGTTGCACATTTATAGCAGAGGCAACAAACATGATTATCTATGCTTATTTACTGGATCTTTAAAGTCACCCCCTCGACAAAACTACCCCCACTTGCCACAAAGGCTCTTTAGTACCGGTAGGGGACATGCATGCTGCATGCAGCAGCCAATACACAGAATAGGCTGCACCCAATACACAATATAATCTTAATACAGTGCCAGCATATAGATTTTAAACAAGGGCCGTGATATAATAAGCTCGCTAAGAGGTTGAGCAAATCCAGTAACCCAACAATGTACATGAAGTTGCATACACTGACAAGCAGTTGGAAACTCGAAACATAATAAGGCATCAAGATTATCTCACCTGTGCACAATAACCAAGCTTCATATCCAAACCCCAGCCATGAACAAGATCATTCTGCGATAAGGTATAATAAAGCATGTCAAACAATAATATGCATAAACATCTTTTGGAGTTTAAATAATCATAAAAAGCGCACAAGGCAATCAGCTAATAAATTGATGCAAGTAATTAGGCAAGCTATGGACTAGGTGGAAGTACCATATTATGAGGACATGATGCATAATTTTATGATGTACCCACTTATATTGCATCAACTTGACTTAGATGATCAAACGACAAAATGTCCCAAAACATATACTAGATGCAACTTTTTCCAAAAGGTATCATGAAAATATTTGTTTTGATAACGCCAATCTTACATTGTATCAAAACACAAATTTGGAGAAAATATTGGTCAAAGTTGACATCGTCAAATGGGGACAACATAAACGAGGTTACATACAAGGTGGCAAAGAGTTACTTATATTAAATCTTCTAGTGCACTAAAGCTTTCATACCTGTATGAGGTGCCAAGTACAACGCCAAGCTGATTTTGAAAATACAGGAGCCATTCCTTCCACCCACCTACAAAGGAAATGTGCAAAAACCATGAAAACTTTGGAAATACAATCAGGAGAAAAAGAGTGATAAATACCTAGAGATGGAAGTGGGTTGTGTCGGGCTGAGCCCACCGTGCCTATAGAAGAAAATGGCACAGCCCAGGAATGAGAACTCGAGAATTAGGCTTCATGCCGTGTTGGTGAAATGGAAATGGCAGTCCAAGCACGGCCCATGGCGTGCAGTGCTCGTGCTTGCCCAATCAATTCCTCCACTCCAGCCTTATTTCTTTGCATTTTGGGCGTGCCCAAGTTTGTCGTCCCAAGTGGGCCGTGCCACGCCTATGGTACGCACAAACTTTTTCTCAAACTTTGGCCTAGGCCCATGACGTGTCGGGTCTCGGGTGTACTAGGCGGTGGCAAAGTGGCTGTGTTCCATATTGGGTTGTGGGGCTGTGGGCTGTGGGCTGTGTGTGAGCCCACAGGCATGAGTGCCAACTTCGCTCTCTATAAATAACCAATAACTTTGAGCATTAGGAGATAAGTAAGCTTCCACTACTGGACACTTCATCAATTAAAGTCTGCTAATTAGAAATGAGCACGGTGTTCAGAGTATCAGTCATAAACCTCTCATGCGAATTTAAAGGGCATTCATCAAACAAGTACTGTATCAATTTGACTTCTACAAATGTCGAATATCAGCATTTCATCAAACCGAAAACATCATATGCCTTAGGTTCTTACCAAAACGAGTTCATGTGTCATTAAATCATGAGATAAATGGAATTTTTTACTCTACCACTGTTCCCACCCAGTTGACCAAAAAAAAGGAGAAAATAGCTACTTGGAATTGCACAATGCAATAGTTCTCTCTAGGTGTTGATTTAAGAAAGCTCATATACAAACAAAGAGAGAAGACTAAGTGAACAAGGGGGTAGGAATGTAGCACTTGATTCCGGAAGCAATGTCACGCACACAGAAATGGAATGATTGACACATAGAAGCAATGTCATCCAGAATATGATGTTTCCTCTCAATACAAGTGCATGCGAGATAATTATCAAGCAGTGAGACCAAGGTGGTAACTCGCACATACAGAAGATAAACAAACAAAGATAAAATTGAGCAAATACCACATGTAAACCAAATATGTACTATTCCATACTTACCCAGTGCATGGTGGCCCCATGCTGGATTTTGAACATTTGGTAACACCTCTGTAATCATAAATTCTCCTGCATGATGCATGAAACATCTGGAATACTCATACACATAACATTACTCAAGTCTACATAAGAAAGAGAGACTTAATCTTCAAACCTACCTGTGTAGCCTCTTTGATTTTTTACGGATAGTAATACGATGATGAATCTCTGTTGAGTTGGGATCTAACGCTGGCTGTGATATTTGCAGCCCCTCTTTTTTCACAATTTCCAAGTACCTAAGCAAAAAACAGATGGCAAGAAAATGAAGACATGGTACATGAAGACAGAAGAATTTTCCCTTCCAACATAATACTCCCTCCCATCCAATGGTAACACTTACCATAAATGGATCATCCGGCCATATTGGCCGATCTCTTTTTTGGCAAATTTTTTTACCAACTAATCCTTATATAATAGAATGTGAAGAGTTTACTTGATGATTTGTGTGTCTTACATTATATGGCACTGTATTTATAGTACCCTAAAAATCTAAACATAATCGTAATCTCTTCCCATATGGGTAAGATATATAAATTATTCTATACTATAGATATTATTCCGATTCCGGTATATTGTAATATAGCGTAATATTCCTAACACCCCTCAAGCCCATGATAATTTTTTCGAAAATTTTTATGGGTTTGCCAATAATCAAAGAAAAGAGAAAAAAACTCGGTTTCTTCAATGTTCGATCTTCAACAATATTATGAAAGAAGAAATTTTCAAAATTCTTCAATCTTCGGTATTCAAATTTCAACGGGAAATTCACTCTTTTTGACCTTGTTACAAAAACCATTTGATGGGACGCCATTTTTTTCGAACCCGTCAAAATTTGATCAAAACAAGAACGTAAAACTTTTCAAACTCGTTGACTTTTGTTGTCAGGAACGTCACAATTTTGCTGACAAATTCAGTTAGACGGGAAAAACATCTGTCTTCAATCACAACTCGTAAAGGAACGCCATAATTTTTCAAACCCTTCGCAGCGACATATTTTAAGTCCACCAGCAAGACACCGGAAGCAGTTTTTCAGTTTTTGAGTCACGGGAAAGAAGTTCTGATACCATAATAGAATGTGAAGAGTTTATTATTATTGATTGATGATTCGTATTTCTTACATTATAAATACACTATATTTATAGTACCTGAAAATCTAAACATAATCGTAATCTCTTCCCATATGGGTAAGATATACTTATAAAGCAACAAATAAGCTTATTAACGTGTGCTAAATGGGCACACGTTAGAAAAATCGATTATTTTATACTATTCATATTATTCCGATTATAGTATATTGTAATATGCCGTAATATTAATTTCTAGCATCATACTTTCTTTTTATTTACAACAAACATCATTGCTTTTTACCACTTCAATTTGGGGGCCCTCCAACTCTCCAAGTGACCTTGTGATTTCAATAATATCCCTACTTTTTACTCATTTCCATAAACTTGTGTCCAACCCCATGTTACCATTCGATTGGATCAAGATACAGAATTTTGTGTTTTCCTATCTCTTTTGTCACTATCTATATTTGTTCCTTTTCATTGACTCTACTCCAACCCCATATTGTTGCTTTTCATTGTGTACAACCCCGTGTTATCGTTGGATTAGATGGTTTCGAATTTTGATTCATGTTATCCAACCCCATATCGATTTGCGATTGACTATTGTTATTGTTTTCCAAAGCAAGCAAGACTTGAAAAAGGAGCTAGCTATAAATCCATCCCCAGATAAGGTCTTTTAGTTATGCGATAGCTCTCACGAAAAGCTGGAAAATTGCTGCACATTTATTTGTAACATAACTGGCATAAAGTCGACAGGGTTTTATTTATTCAGCTTGAAATCTCTCAGACTCATTAAAGTGCTGTGTAATTTCAGTTCCCAGAAAAGCATGCTTAAGAAGCGAGTCGGACACACAAGTGTATGGAAAGAACTAACAAACCTCCCAGGATCGAAGTTGTCCACGCCTAAATCTTCGTCCCACAGAAATATGTAGTCATAGACAGAAACGACATCTGGATGTAGAAAGCGCTTTGCAAACCACCTGGAAAATAATAAATAGGATAATGGTAAGCGGACTAAGCAGGAACCTCCGACACCAACTTATAAGCTTTGTGAAACATATGTTAGTATTCTTAGCAAAAAGAAACCCGCATGTACATAAGAGATATCTGAATAGGTCAACCGTCAACCGTCAACCATAGGGTAATTGATGAATTTATAGCAAGCAGTAAGACATGGCAGAAATCATTTAGGCTAAAGGTTTACCATTTTGTTTGGTTCTCAGCAGTTATATGAACCGCCTTGTTACTCCAATCCAGATCCCACCACCCATTCATTTCACCATCATAATGAAAGAGCACGATAGTAAAGTTTTCTGCAAGAAACTGAAGCAAAAAAAAAAACAGCGTCAGACAAAGAGAAAATATACCCACAGACAGCATTTTTAATAGTATATATTACCTTCTGGACTATAGAGTCAACATTTTCCTTCTGTTTGATACCAGCAGCAATGGCAAGCAAGTTGTGGCGACTGGAAACTTCGAACTGGAATCAAACGGACATAAAATTAGTAGCGAAGCCGAAGCCTGTATCAACTTACTGGAAAATCAAAGTGGCATGTACCCAAACATGTTATAGAAGCTAACACAGATGGAATGGATGCAGGGGAGAGGGATGATAACTAATACGGAGTAAGAGTATGACATAAATCACATGGACGCAACAAACTGGTGACAACAGAATTTCGATGAAATTAGATATACTATCAAACAGATAGATTGAATGTTTATGACTGTCAGATAGAAAGTGGTAAACAATAAGATTCTAACCTTCCCCTTAGACCGAGACCATAAGGGTTTCAGCTCCAAGTCGGATCTTGCCTGTATAATGCCTTGAGGCAAGCCGTCCAACTCTAACGTCGTCAAATCCTAGATTCAAAGCATAAAGTACCTTAGTATTAGCATGAATATAGAGTAAGTCCTATAAAAGTAACAATCAAGCACAACGACATGTACATATGTACAATGATATCTATGCCCAAAGAAAATGAATAATACTCGAAGACTATAACAGGCCTACCGGCCACATATTCTTCAAGCAAGTATCCAAACATTACCTCTGTGCTATCAAAAGGCTGCTTTCTAGCATCTATCTGAAAAAAGACGAGGAAAAAAAGGGATTCAGAACATTGAGAGAACTATACGATGTGTACTAGTGCCATACTTTTCAAAGTGCCCGGCTTGGCTATTTCTTTCATATTTTTAGCTAAAAATGATGTGTACTAGTGTCGTACTCAACTATAAGGCACGTGGACAGGAAGAGCAAAAGTTGCAATGGTGACAAGTAGAAACAAACCCTATAATGATCATGCGAGAAAACAAGAGGCAATTATAAGAAATCGAAAGGAAACAATGGAGCAAGTCACCAAACCTCTGTCTGCTCATACTGGTAGGTAGTAATTCTGTACACAATAACCAACATGGCTATTAACGCTACTGCCATGAAGGTAAATTGACTCATCCTAAGTCCATGAGCACCATGTGGTCCCTGCAACATAATGAATGTTACGTACTTTACTAGGAATCAGGTATTAAACTTAATTCATGAGAAAACTCTTTGATGCCCCATATTCCATAAACTTACCCCATCAGATAGGGCACTCTTCTTTTTAGACAGCCATCTCAATGATTTGAATGTCTTCATAGACATCCAGTCTAAACTATCTGCTTCTCATAACAGGCTGTATCAAAGAATCATTTTATTGTATTTTAGTATTTTTGTTTTGAGAGAGAACAAGTTATTATCGTAGCAGATACATACCACTTCACATGCATCTTTTTTTTCTATCAGAAGAAAAAATGAAGACAGAAGTGTGATGGCAAACAGTGAGTCGTATGAGACAGACACAAACCCTTCTGCATTCATCGTTTAGTTGTAGGTTGTTGCGAGACTACACGTACTCCCTCCCATCCAAACAAAGTTTTACACTTACTATAACGGATCATCCAATCAAAACTTTACATTTCTTTTTTGGTAAAAGACTTTACCCTACAATCCTCATATCCTTTATCTATTTACACAAAAGTCATTACTTTTTTTACCCATTTTTAATTTAGATGGACGCATAAGACATACTCCCTCCATCCAACTTTTAAACTTCATGGGGGGAAGTGGAACAAAAATTTAAGGGTGGAGTGAAGTGTGTGGTTGAAAATGAAAGTTAAATGAAAATGTGGGGTCATAAATAATATTGACTACAAAAATCAGCCAAAAGAGGAAATATTGCAAGTAATAAATTTAAAAATGGACAATCATGTAAGGAAAGTAGGAAGATTAAAAATGGATAAAGGTAGTATTGATTTACCAATAATATCATTACTCTTTACTCTCTTTCTTACAAGTCGTGAAATACCCAATGTAAAGTTTTGTTTGGATGGGAGGGAGTATAAGTTTGTGTGGCAACAAAAAATGGGACTAGATCACAAGGAATAGGGAAAAAGGTTTCAACTTTCAACGCTAGACATCCCAATAATGTTGTAACAAAAAATTATCATGATATGACTATCACCTGCACCCACTTCCATAACTCGAATCCGGAATTCATGCACAATCAAATTTCATACACAAATAAACTAATTCATCAAACCCTATGCAGCTATGCTCATTATCATTAAATGGCTAGTGAAGATAATAATAAAGTAGCAATAGAGCTCGCTTAAGAGCGTCTTAAGTTAAGACCTACAAAACCTCCTTTCATTTTTTAACCTTTATCCTAATCGATTGTCAGTTAAAAGTTAATAGAGTCATAAACAAGCTAAGAATAAGTGTAGAACAAAAAGTAATTCTTTTTCTGTTGTTTCTAAACCTCACAATTCTTTTGACATAAAGTAAATCACGCAAGAGAGGTGAACAAGTCCAACAATGCAACCCATTTCTAATAAGAGAAGTTGTCCAAATGATCGAGGGGAGAGGGCATGAATCTCGTGATGACGACATAGATTTAGCGATTTGTACTTAAATCGGGAAGTTGTTGAAACTCACAGGTAAACTACAAACCCCCCCCCCCCCTCCAAAACAGCAAACACCCACCCACCTCCCTCAGCAATTCGATCTCAACACACACACACACATGCGCAGATAAATTGAATTTTACCAACCACATACACATGGGGAAATTCTCATCTTAACAACTAAAGGGACATTATAATACTAAAACCTGCAAAAGTTGCACCCTTTGAATCAAGTTACGATCTTGCCTGCCTGGACAAACAAGCACGCAAAGATAAAATCGACAGAAACCTTTTTTAAATTTAACTCACCTAAAAACAGCTCCCTAACATTTATTTAAACATAATAATCGATCAATAAACCATGAGCATAACATACAGATACAGATTAGAAGCGTAAATTCAGAAACATGTTCTTCACTCCTTTCCCACTGTCAGCTAACATCCTTTTCATCAATGGATCAATCAATCAATCAATTCCAGAATATAATCAACTAAATTATCCATCATAAATTCACACTGATATGGCAACAATTCATATTGATTGAAAGTGGGTGAGCTAGACAGCTAGCCTTGAAACAACTGAAATCAGAAAATTAACAAAAAAAATATCGCAAGTGGATCTTACAATGCATGGCATAATTAAAAACAACATTCGCATAAGATAGATTATTAAAACTGCTACTCGTATTAAATAGAACAACCAATGCTTAAAATAATAATGATAAAAAGGGTAGAAACCTGAATGAATAATCAAGAATGGAGAAGCGAGGTGGATGTTGAGTCGAGTCGAGTCGGGGGAGTTGGAGAGTTTATGTTATTATAATAATAATAATAATAATAATAATAATAATAATAATAATAATAATAATAATAATAATAATAATAATAATAATAAGAAGAAGAAGAAGAAGACGACGACGACGACGACGACGACGAGAGTTGTAGAATTGTGATTGTGATGAAGAAGGTGAAGAGAAAGCAAAGTGTCGGAGTCAGAGATGGAGGCTGGTTTTAAAGGACACGAAAGGAAGGAAGCTGAGACTCAAAACTCAAAAGAGTGTCTTCTGCTTTTGCTTCGACTGTCCCCCCATTTCTATTCCACCCAGTTTTTTTTAATTTAATTTTATTTTCTTTAGTCCAAATAGGATTTGGAACAAAGGCATACTGGAGTATCATCAACTAATTAAGAAAATTATTAAATACAAGTATAAGACGCCTCCTATTCCTAGATAATTAATTAACTAGGTACGTCACCCGTGAAATTCACGGGATTATCCGCTTAAAAATTGTGTGCGTTGGTTTTTGTAAATCATCCACCAAGTCGTTTGGCGAATGTATATACAGAGTAGTTGTCTGAAATTACATGTGGATCGATTTCGTGTTTAATGGAATTAAACATAGTTGAAATGTAGCTTCGATTGCAATAATGATGGTGCATAAAGTTGTAATTAGAGCAGACAATAGTTACCTAGGAGAAATGAATCATCTTTGTTGTAAAGTATTTGTCATTCCTAAGCAATGAATATTAAGTTTGTATTGATTGTTATAACAAATAATAAAATAAGGGCAAACGAAAAAGTTTCAATCACTTAATAATAAAATTAATAAGGAATCTAATAAAAGCATAAATTAATATCACATACTAATAACATAACAAATTTGTCTTTACGGTGTATTAGATATAAGTTGTAGAAAAATATGTGATTAAAAAAATTTAAGTGATAATAAATGTAATAAAATGAATCATATTTGTCGAGAAGTCAAAAAATAAAGTTAAAAATTGGATTTACTTAAACGCATTGAAATTTGAAATCTTTCATTCTGTACGAATGAATATTAATTTTCTATTTGATTATTATAACCATTAATTAATTAAATAAGGGTAACCGAAAAGGTTTGGATTGAATGCTCATATAATTAACTCTAAATTTAATAAATAGAATACTTAACATCACATATAATAATACAACAAATTATTAAATAAAAGTAACTCGGGTTTATTATTCGCGACACATATACGTATATAATATGGTATATAGAGCCAAAAAAATGCAACCTTGAACCGTGGTAGACGTACATACATGCAAATTTCACGGGACAATTTAAAGTCGAGATGGTGTTGCTAATCTCAGAAGTTATGATGGTTGCCAACAATGATGTGCTTAAAATTATAATTAGAGGAGACAATAGTTACCTAGGAGTAATGAATCATCTTTGTTGTAAAGCATTTGTCATTTCTTATCAATGAATATTAAGTTTGTATTGATTGTTATAACAAATAATAAAATAAGAGCAAACGAAAAGGTTTCGATCAATTAATAAAAAAATTAATAAGGAATCTAATAAAAGCATAAATTAATATTACATACTAATAGCATAACAAATTAGTCCTTATGGAGTATTAGATATAAGTTGTAGAAAAATCTGTGATAAAAAGATTTTTAAGCGATAATAAAGGTATTACGGAGTAATAAAGTGAATCATACATATTTGTTGAGAAGTCGAAAAACAAAGGTAAGAAATGGATTAACTTAAACGCAATGAAATTTGAAATCTTCCATTATTTACGGGTGAATATTAATTTTCTATTTGATTATTATAATAATTAATTAATTAATTAATTAATTAAATAAGGGTAACCGAAAAGGTTTTGGATCAAGTGCTCATATAATTAACTCCAAATTTAATAAATAGAATACTTAACATCACATATAATAATTAAAAGTTCGGTACTATATTATTAAAAATATTTAGTACTATATTATTGCAAATTATTCAGTACTATATTATTGCAAATTATTTAAAATTCAGTACTATATATAACCAATTACCAAGGCCAACCGAGAAGTTTAATAATAAAGTGAAAACTTTATAACATATCTATAATTATGAAAAAAATACATATATATAAGCAACAAAACAAAATGCAATAATAATAAATTAGAGTCGAATGCAAGAAATTGTAAAAACACAAACAGTTGTAGCTTCTTCTTAATCATATTTTGTAAATTTCTTCAAGTTTGAACATAAATAAAAGTACACTCTTATGAACACAAAATCAATGATATTTAAAGTTAACTTGAAATATATTTATATAAATAATCAATTAAAATAAAATTATTATATCTGAAAAATAAGAAATTTCAGACTTGATTATTGGCTTCGCATAAGTTCACTTAACAAAAACAAATACAAAAAGATTAAATTAACACTAAAATTAGAATCAACGAAGAACAATTATACAACTGAAGAGAGTATTTTAAAAATAGAACGGAAACATATCTATAATTATGAAATAACAATACATATATAAGCAACAAAACGAAATGCAATAAGACTAAATTAGAGCCAAATGCAAGAAATTGAAAAACAAAAACAGTTGTAACTTCTTCTTAATCATATTTTGTAAATTTCTTCAAGTTTGAATATAAATAAAAGCACCCTCTTATGAACACAAAATTCATAATATTTAAAGATAACTTGAAATATATCTATATAAATAATCAATTTAAATAAAATTATTATACCTGAAAAGTGAGAAATTCCAAACTTGATTATTGGCTTCGCATAAGTTAACTAAAATTAGATGCAAATAGATAAAATTAGCACTAAAATTAGAATCAACGGAGAACAATTATACAACTGAAGAGAGTATTTTAAAAATAAAACGAAAATTTTTTTAATAAGAAAGAATTTGCCAATGTATAAAGCCAAAACTTGTGACACATATATATATGGGGGAAAAATTTAATAAGACTAAATTGACAAAGGGAAGAAATTAATAATAATAATAATAATAATAGTAATAATAATAATAATAATAATAATAATAATAATAATAATAATAATAATAATAATAATAATAATAATAATAATAATAATAATAATAATAATAATAATAATAATAATAATAATAATAAAGGATTGTTTGAGCATTTAATATCTGCCACGCGACAAAAAATTACACACTCAAATAACCTTTTTAACTTTATATGTAGATAGATAGATAGATAATAATAAAATTAATAAGGAATCTAATAAAAGCATAAATTAATACAACATACTAATAACATAACAAATTAGTCCGGACGGAGAATTAGATATAAAAAAGGCGTAGAAAAATATGTGATTTAAAAATTTAAGCGATAATAAATGTATTACGGATATTACTTTTCGGATTTTTTTTTGTTTAGTGAACTTATGCAAAGCCAATAATCAAGTCTGAAATTTCTCATTTTTCAGGTATAATAATTTTATTTTCAATGATTATTTATATAAATATATTTCAAGTTAACTTTAAATATCATGGGTTTTGTGTTCATAAGAGTGTTCTTTTTTTTATTAATCGAAAATAGTAAATTTTGTAATACTGTCTTTTATAGCAATAAGAATTTTCATTTGTGAATGTAAAAATCAATGCAAATTGTTTCCATTAATAAATTTACTATGACCTACATTTTCAGAAATCACAATATTTTCTAAAACTTTTATTTAATAACTTGTTGTATTATTATATGTGATATTAAGTTTTTTTTATTATATTAAATGTAATTAATTACATTAGTAATTGACCAAAACCTTTTCATTTACCCTTATTTAATTATTATTTGTTATAATTCATTGATTATTTATCTAAGTATATTTCAAGTTAAATTTATCTATCATGGTTTTGTGTTCATTAGAGTGTACCTTTTTTTTAATCGAAAATAGTAAATTGTGTAATACTACCTTTTACAGCAATAAAAATTTTCATTTGTGAATGTAAAAATCAATGCAAATTGTTTTCATTAATAAATTTATTTGTTTTCATTAACAAATTTATTATGACTTGCATTTTCAGAAATCACACTCTTTTCTAAAACTTTTATTTAATAATTTGCTGTATTATTATATGTGATATTAAGTTTTTTTCCATTAAATGTAATTAATTACATTAGTAATTGACTTAAACCTTTTCATTTACCCTTATTTAATTATTATTTGTTATAATAATGAGTAGAAAATTAATATTCATTGATAAGGAATGTAAATTTCATTTGACCTAACTTACTCCATAATTTTTTATTTTTTTTTGCTTTTCAACAAAGATGAGTCATTTTCTTAGTGCATTTATTATCACGTACATAATTTTAATCACAATCTAATACTACCTTTTATAGTAATAAGAATTTTCATTTGTGAATGTAAAAATCACTGCAAATTGTTTTCATTAATAAATTTATTACGAACTACATTTTCGAAAATCACAATCTTTTCTAAAATATTTTTTAATAAGCTGTTGTATTATTATATGTGATATTAAGTTTTTTTTATTAAATGTAATTAATTACATTAGTAATTGACCAAAACCTTTCCATTTACCCTTATTTAATTATTATTTGTTATAATAATGAGTAGAAAATTAATATTCATTGATAAAGAATGGCAATTTCATTTGATTTAACGTACTCCATTATTTTATTTTATTTTTATATTTTTCAACAAAGATGATTCTTTTGTTAGTACATTTATTATCACGTACATTATTTTAATAACAATCTAATACTACCTTTTATAGCAATAAGAATTTTCATTTGTGAATATAAAAGTCAATGCAAATTTTTTTCATTAATAAATTTATTACGACCTACATTTTCAAAAATCACAATCTTTTCTAAAACTTTTATTTAATAATTTGTTATATTATTATATGTAATATTAAGTTTTTTTTATTAAATGTAATTAATTACATTAGTAATTGACGAAAACCTTTTCATTTACCCTTTATTAATTATTATTTGTTATAATAATGAGTAGAAAATTAATATTCATTGATAAAGAATGGAAATTTCGTTTGATTTAACTTACTCCATTATTTATTTTATTTTTATACTTTCCAACAAAGATGATTCATTTTGTTTGTATATTTATTATCACGTACATTATTTTAATCACAATATTTCCAAAAATTTTATCTAATATTTTGTCTATGTATATATAAGTTTAATAATAAAGCGAAAACTTTATAACAACTCTAAAATTATGAAAAAAGAATACATATATGTAAGTAACAAACAAAATGCTATAAGAGTAAATTAGAGCCGAATGCAAGAAATTGTAAAAGGACAAACAACTTCTTAATCATATTTTGTAAATTTCTTCAAGCTTGAATATAAATAAAAGCACACTCTTATGAACCCAATATCCGTGATATTTAAAGTGAACTTGAATTATATTTATATAAATAATCAATTAGAATAAAATTATTATACCTGAGAAATGAAAAATTGCAGACTTGATTATTGGCTTCGCATGATTTTACTAAACAAAAACAAATGCAAAAAGATTAATTAAATCAGCACTAAAATTAGAATCAAGGAAGAACAATTGTACAACTGAAGAGAATATTTTAAAAACAAAACGGAAACGCATCTATCTATAATCATGAAAAAACAATACATATATAAGCAACAAAACAAAATGCAATAGAATAAATCAGAGCCGAATGCAAGAAACTGAAAATCAAAAACAGTTGTAACTTCTTCTTAATTATATTTTGTAAATTTCTTCAAGTTTGAATATATATAAAAGTACACTCTCATGAACACCAAATCCATTATATTTAAAGTTAACTTGAAATATATCTATATAAATAATCAATTAAAATAAAATTATTATACCTGAAAAGCGAGAAATTCCAGACTTGATTAGTGGCTTCACATAAGTTCAGTAAACAACAACAAATGCACGAAAAAGAAATTAGGACTAAAATTAGAATCAACAAAGAGCAAGTATACAACTGAGGAGAATATTTTTAAAATAGAACGGGAAATTTTTTAATAAGACAAAATTTGCCATTGTGTAAAGGCGAAACTTGGTGACACATATATATGAGGGGAAAAATCAGTAATACTAAATTGAAAAATCGGAGCCGAATGCAAGAAACTGAAAAACAAAAACAGTTGTAACCTCTTTTTAATCATATTATGTAAATTTCTTCAAGTTTGAATATAAACAAAAGTACACTCTTATGAACACCAAATCCATTATATTTAAAGTTAACTTCAAATATATCTATATAAATAATCAACTAAAATAAAACTATTATACCTGAAAAGCGATGAATTCTAGACTTGATTAGTGGATTCACATAAGTTCACTAAACAACAACAAATGCACGAAAAAAATTAGCACTAAAATTAGAACGAACAAAGAGCGAGTATACAACTGAGGAGAATATTTTGAAAATAGAACGGAAAATCTTTTAAGAAGACAAAATTTGCAACTGTGTAAAGACAAAACTTGGTGACACATACATATATGAGAGAAAAATTCAGTAAGACTAAATTGACAAAAGGAAAGAAATTTTAAAATAAAAAATAAATAAAAAATAATAATAATAAAAGGTTGCTCAAGCATTTAATGTCCGCCATGTGGCAAAAAATTAAATGCATAAACAACCCTTTTAACTTTATTTATAGATTAGTCAATTTCGACTTAAATAATACGAGTACTCATTTTCTGGGTTTGTTAAACGACATGTTGTGATAGCATATTAGCCGAATCTATTGTTTTTTAATATGCGGCTAATAAGAGCATATTAAAACCGCATATATATTCAATTTATACATGAAAATAACTCGATTCTCCTAACATCTGTTAAATACTCCCTCCCAACCTAACCACATTATTCACAAGTCAAGAGAATCTTAAATATTCTCTACAATCTACTAAGAAAATATAGTCACGTGGGATCTTGTTTGATTCATCTCCACAAGTAGATTATTAATATCAAATTTTTATAGTAATTTTTATTAATGTAAAGCGCGTTTAGGCAACTGTGAAAAAGCAAATGATGTGTTTGGTTAGTAAGGGAGGGAGTACCAGACACTCTTTCTTAATTTTGTTATTAATTTGATAGTCAAATCGGTTAATACAATTTATTAGCTGTATATACTTTTGTTATCCGTTATTACAAACATGTTACTGTTATTTGCCAAACAGACCATAAATGAAAAAATAAAGAATAAAAAATTGATTAAAAATAGGAGTATAACACAAAATTAAGAGAGACAAGAAAATCAAAATAAATCCAACGAAGAAAGAAGAAGAAAACATAAATTAGGAAGGAGTAATACTTTTTCATAAAAAAACCCACAATGAAATACTAGCAATCTAGCATTAACAGGTAAAAACATTGTACAATCAAATTCAAAGAATAAGTACTTAAAAATCATCCCAAAATAGCAAATGAGATCACTTACCTTTAGGAGCAAAATAGTATTTCATCCGTATCTATATATTTGTCCATTTTGTTTAATATATATCAGTAATATTATATTGAAAGTGGACGAATATATAAATACGGAGGGTGTATAACTTGATCCGATCAATAATTTTCACTTTTTTTGTCGGTAAATTGTTTACGTCTCTTCTTTCTTACTTGTGAGTAAACTTAAACTACTTGGTATAAAGGAGGGAGTATGAATGTATGATATTAGGGACCATAATTTTTTTTAGAGATTTTGTCATTACTCATTAGTACCCATTTGGTTTTCCCACTTGTGTGAAATGGGTAATTCTTTTTTTATAAATTTTTGTAGGAGACGTTATTACGATAAATTTATCGTAAGACCTCTCACATGTAAGGTAGTTAATTTTTTTTATCATTATTTTATGAATTCTATTAATACATCTCACAATATATTATCGTGAGATGGTCTCACATGAGGATTGATGTTCTTTTTTTCGAGTTGACCGTTTTTATAAGATATTCGGTGTAAAAAAACAATCACTTTATTTGAACTCGTTTTTGGGGCTTCAAGTCAATCAAAGTTACTTTATTGAATAAACTTTGATCTCCTATAATTCTCGGTTACAAGTTTCAAATGCGGTCTTTTTTTGGTTTCAAAATGATTGTCTACAAAATGTTTGGTTAGGATTTTTTTTACTGTTTTCGGAAGTCATAGCCAAGAATTATGAGTTGTCAATTTTTTTAAATTTAAAATTTTAGTTTTTAAAGTTAGACGTGAGAAAATGTCATAGTTAGGAGGCATATGGGATAAAATCCCAAAATATTAGTAATATAAGAGATCTTATAAGAGACGATTTTCTAACAATGTTTATAATCACAAAAACTCATATGAGAAGGTCTCACGATAACATTATAAGGTGATTACTGGTTTATTACAATACTAGATGTAAAGCCCGTGCGATGCACAGACCACTTTTTAGTGACATTGATAAAGACACCAAATTGGATGATTGCACAAATTTGTGAAACTATACAACAGTAGAGAGTCAGTCGAAGGTAAAAATATGCATAATAGTAAATGAACATTATCCACATACGTGAATGTGTTTCAAGGGATCAGAGATAATATATGTGGCAAACGTCAAATTAAATTATAGACATTATATATGGTGCATTGTAATCAGAATGAAAGACTAATTACAGTACCTCGCACATAAATGTACACAGATATAAATATTCACTGCGTAAAATGAAAACATATTACAATTAACAACGATGAAACATGTGATAAAAATACAAATTTGTCATCATCTGCGCACAAGATATAATAATAAATGTTGTCGGTTAAAGTAACGATGCATACCCTTATTTATAGTAGTACAATTATGAACGCATTTGAAATGATGGTAAAGTTGAGAATTACGACTTCATATTTATAATTGTAGATACTCACCACGTTAGAGTCTTAGGAGCATGCGATGAGGTTGATAATCTTACTTTTTAAAATTTTTGGTTGATATCTAAGAACAAACAATTACTCTTATGCTCTTTCTTTTCACTTGCCATTGCAATTCGCGGCGACCCTTGATTTGCTTTAGATTTGACTGTTGTAGAAATATGTTGTTTTGAGCTACCGGTAGTTTGGGATCACATACTTTGTTTTTTTAATGTAACTTTGGTATTGTGGAATCTTTGACATTGTGATCTGCTGAACATAACCAAGTTCGCTATGATATTCGACTATTCGTTGAGAATTAGTTTGGTGCAATGGGAGCCATTGGGGGTGATATTGATTTAAACGGTTTTGGATTCGAGGCAAAGTATATTACAGACAAAGGGGATGACCATATAGATATGGAGGGAGTATAATATTCCATCACCTTCTTATACTTTTCAATGTAGAATAATTTTTTGGTTGATATCCAAGGATGAACGATTACTCTTATTTATATAATAGAATTTTATCACTTCATTATCATTTTTTGAAGTGGTATAATTTTACTTTTATATATATATATATATATATATATATATATATATATATATATATATATATATATATGTAATTATAGATTCATCACTTTTTCGATTAAATATGATATTTATACTCTAATGAAAATATTTTTTTACCATGAAATCTAACTACTCCCTCCGAGTTCTTATGTTCTTTCCTTTTCTTTTTTGGGTGGAAAATAAGGAAGGGAAAATGAGTGGCTCAAAAAAGAAAGATGAAGAGAGAGAAAATGAGAGGGTAAATGTGAACCACATATTGATAGCCTAAAAAGAAAATAGGGAAGAAGATCAAACTCAGCCCAAAAAGGAAATAGGGAAGATCATAGGAACTCGGAGGGAGTATTTCATTTGTATATTTTTGTTATGATAATTTTTTGTTAAATGAAACTTAAAAGTTTTTACTTTAAATGGTAAAACATTACATTAATATAATGGATTAAATATATATATAATAATTAAAAGATTCTCTACTTGATTTTCTTTATTATTTATGATATTTTCCTGAATCGAGTTTTGATGAAATAGACCAATCATATCCCTTAAATTAAAAAAGCATCAATATATATACAAAATATCGTAATTTTTTTATGTGGATAATTTAAGACTCAAAAGATTGTTGGTTGATAACTAATTAAGAATGAATGATTGATTTTAATTTATGATATAAATTCCATCAACCTATTACAGAGTATAATTTTTCGATGTGGGATAATTTTGAAGTGTTGGTTGATAACTAAGTTTATTAATGTAGAATTTCATCATTTTATCATAATTTATCGATGTGAGATAATATTACTTAAGTTTATAATCTTAGGAGCTTTTTTAAGACTTAAAAGATTGTTGATCGATATCTAAGAATGAATGATTGTTCTTATATATAATATAAAATTTCATCACTTAATCGTAATTTTTCGATGTGAGATAATTTTTCTTCAGGAAACTTTGATATCTAAGAACGTATGATTGCTCTTGTTTATATATAATACAGAATTTCATCGCCCATCACAATTTTTCGATTTGGATAATTTTTACTTAACTGTATAATCTTAGGAACTTTTTGTAAGATTCAAAATATTGTTTGTTGATATCTAAAAACAAATCATTACTCTTATTTATAATAAAGAATTTCATCACCTCAGCTCATCATATTTTTTCGATATGATATAATTTTTACTAAAGTTTATAATCTTAGTAGTTTTTTAAGTCTCAAAAGATTGATTGTTCTTATTTATCTTAGAAATAATATAGAATGTATCACCCTATTATAATTTTCGATGAGGAAATTTTTTACTTAAGTTTAATCTTATGATCTTTTTAAAACTTGAAATATTATTGGTTGATACTCCGTATCAAAGAACGAATTATTGCTATTATATAAGTAGAATTTGAAAAAATTTAAGATAGTTTTTAATTTTTGGTTGATATAACGGATGATTGCTCTTATTAATATACTCGTTTATAATCTTAGAAGCTTTTTTAAGACTCAAATAAAAGATTGATAGTCAATATGTATGAAAGAATGATGGTTCTTATTTATAATATAGAATTTCATCACCTCATCATCATTTTTTTAAGTAAGATAATTTTTACTTAAGAAGTTTATAATCTTCGGAGTTTTTGTAAGACTGAGCTGATAATCGTCAGTTTATATAGTGATAATTTTTTGAGTCTTAATGGAGTAAGAATGTTTTTTTCCTATACAAATTTCTACACTCTTTATTTAAATTTTTTAAAAAATTGAGTCTCAGATGGAGTTGGATTTTTTTTTTCATATACAAATTTTTATATTCTTTATTTAACTTACAAAATATATTAAAAAAACTTGTACCAATCAAATCACTCGAAAAGTTCCTGCTTTATTAATATATATTAATTTTATTTTTATTATAGTACGAGTATTATTAGCAAGAAAAATCAAATTAATTTACATCGAAACAAAACGTACACAAGAAAAAAATACTTCGTATAAGAATTAATAAATAGACAATTTAATCGCAAAATCAAATCTATATATACTATTAAATGTCAAACAAAAACATCTCATTTCACAATTTCATTTTGAGAGTATTTGATGAAGTCATGCCACCTTATTCTTATTGGTCAACCTTTCTTTTTCCTTTTAAAATATGAAAGCTATGTAATTGATTCATTGAATGCGTATTATTAAATACAAATATTAGATAAAATTACAATTTTGATTTATACATTTTTTTTTAAAGATTTATCATTTTATTCAAATTATAATTATAATGATGTTGTTGTCGTCGTTGTTACCGTTATTTTTAGTCAACTAAAGTTTATATATCGATAATCAGATACAAAATTCTTATTATAAGACGGTTACAAGACTTAATTAAAAACAATCATTTCAACCTAATATAAAAAAATGTTCATTCCAAAATTAATATTTGATGCGAAGTATCTATCTATCTATCTATATATATATATATATATATATATATATATATATATATATATATATATATATATATATACACACACACACACACTCTATTAAAACTCAAACAAATCCTCCTTCATCCATCATTTGCCTGATGTTATATTCTAATAAGGTCATATGTTCTATCCTAATTGGACAAAACAACTAAACCGACACTCACTTAATTAAGAAAGACCGTTAAAAAATACTAAAAACCAGTCAATTAAGAAAGAAAAAAGAAGAGAGGAAAGACTCATCGGCTCCCAACTTGCTTCATCTTCCTCCTTCCATATTCCACAAATGTACTTTCATCTAATAGCTTTATATCTCATTTTTCACCAATAATAATTCTCTTACATTCTTAAAAAACCCAAAAATCTAGCACCCAGGCCAATAGACCATCGTTATTGAGTTATCACATTAACGTCAAATAGTGCATTACTCTATTTATGCTTATGATATTACGAATGACTTTCAAAGTAAATAGAGTTTACAAAGACATGACATCGAAATAAAAATGTATAATTAAATAAATATTGGACAATGAGACAAAAAGACGGAGTTGCGAATTACAAAGACCATAAAACAATGTAGTACCGACTAGTTACAATAAAAATTATAGTATATACGAGAATAAAATTATAAGTACGTTTTAGTTAATTCAGTCCACTTAGTTCATTTAAATTCAATTGAACCACATTAAGTGAAATTAATTGAATTAATCTCCATTTAATCAATTCAACCCCTTTCACCTAGCCATAAGTAAAGTAACCCAACCTTAAATGAATGAAAGTAACATTCAATTACAAGATTAATAATATATATTTCTCCGAAATTTAATCTGATGTAGCAAGAATAATCGTAAAGGAAATCATGGCTTATATGTTCTCGAATCCAATTATTTTCTGAAGAAGCCAATTATTCTGGTTTCCGTCATTTTCATATAAATACAAAATTACTTCAATTTAAAGTCGTGATTAGATGACTGGTATTGTAGAGATTGGTAGTGTAGGATTGATTGTTAAACACTTGAACGTACCCATCCATAAACTCATGCATGCATGCATTGTGTGGCCGGAATTCTACGATTTAATCTTCTCAAACTTAAACGCCAAATTATGTACTCGTAGAATCTTAGACCATCCCCAAGCAAAGGTTAAGATAATCGGGTTACCACTCATTTTTACTCTTAGGAGTCGTTTGGTTGCCCTGTTAAATAACTTCCCATGAATTGATAAATTGGGATGATAGTTTGGTTGCCCATTTCATGGGAATTGACACTTCCCAAGAATTGCCACCTCCTCCATAGTGAGGGAAGTTACTCACCAAGTCTCCTTGGTGCGTAGAACTTCCCGCATGAAGTCATTTCCCACATGACAACCAAACAATATTTTTGTAATTCCCATGAAATACAAATTCACGTGAATTTAAGTTCCCGGTAACTCCTCTTCCCATGGTGAACCAAACGAGCCCTTAATCTCACCAATGCAAAAGGTCATCACCTAGGTCATCAATTGATACAATCGAAATATGAAGGAATACGGAAATTAGATATGCAATTGTTCTCAATATAAAATTGGATATGTTGTTAGGTAAAACTATGATGTATGACTCATCTAGGCTCTACACCTCATAAGTCATTACATAAAATTTCTTGATAGATCCCTAATTATTTACCTAATGTTCTTGCACAGGCTAAATACCTTGGAGAATAAGCTAGAAATAAAAGACACAATTACGAGACTACCCTTCATAATATTTTGGTGTGTATCATCATGTAGACACCCGCATTTTGACTGCCAGGTGTCTATAGCAGTTTCCAAAAAATACCCGATGATGATCGGACGCTAACGTGTTTCTATGCGCTCGGATATGGGCTCAAAACCATTAGTTGTTGGCTTAAGCACTTATGGAGTACAAATCTCACAAAACTGACCTCAAATTCAGGCCCAGTGGGTCGTTTCCAGTCAAACAAGACTAATTTGGGCCAAAACCGACACCGGAAATAAGACCGACTTTTAGCGATTGGGTCAACCCCGGTCAAAGTCGTTTCCGAGACATACAAAACAGCCTTTCAAACATTCAAAAGTCCAACTCAAAAAATAAAACCCATCAAATGTCCAGTCCACGGTCCGAAGCAATGGACCCGCGCGACCCAGCTGAGCCACTCGATCGAGTGGGCCCTCAATTGAGCCCGGCTGCTGACGCCTGGGCCACTCGACCGAGTCCGGGGGCTACTCGGTCGAGTAACCCTAGCCGGGTGCACATGGCTTTGCCTATATAAGCAACCCCATGCAACACACATTCAAGACAACTTTTACAAACCCTAACACACTTTACAACCCTAATTCAACCCTAATCAAACCCTAATACTACACTCAAGCCCTAACCCTAGTACTTAGGGGGCAAACCCCAAACCACCACAACTCACCCTACATATCTCGAAACTCCCGTGCAAGCCGTCACTACGAGTCCATACCGAGCATAAGAAACATGTAGGTTGAGGGTGCCGATTCCCGTTCTTCCCTTTTCTCCTTTTCCTATTCTCGCGTCATGTCGTCTATCGTCATTATCGTTGTTTCGTTGTTTATTTTATTCGTGTCATAATATCAATAATATAACTAGTATAAAACATTAAAGTATTCGTCGATTCGTGTCGAGCATGAGTGATGGTGGGATAAGAAAACCCGAATATACAAGTGTACTGCACACAGCGTTGCCGGTCGCTTATCCCATCACCCCGATTGCTTGATTGTTGAGACGAATTAACATCAACTTTAATTTTCTTTTTTTATCGTTGTTATCGCAATTCTCATCAATTATAAACTATCGAGCGTCTTTCAATAAGGGTCGAAACCCGTTGATGCGGATCCGACGTCAAACAATTCGCAAGAATTAATTATGACGTCGGGATGCGGAGGGAATCACGTCTTTCAATTTAAGCAAAGTGTCGATCTATTAAATTCGATACCAATTCCTTAATTGGATGTCGAATCCAACGATCTAGTCAAACAAGTTAACCAATTCGATTTTTCGTTGAAGCTAACGTAGATGTCGTTAAATTCGTTAGAATTATGACACTATGAACGCGGAGGAAAACTCATATCATTTTGGTCAACTTTAAACGACTTATAGCAACTTCACTTTATCTCGCTCTAATATCCGATGTCGATTCAGTAATCGCATGTTGGATACGACGAGTATCATACACACGAGTCGAGCACAAATTAATCAATATTTATGCCCGATTCAACAAAGTCATAAATTTAGCAAAAATCAAAAGCAATTTCGAGATCGATAACAAAATTGCAAACGAACCTGGTTCTTACAGGTGCCACTTGACCGAGTGCCTATGCCACTCGATCGAGTGACAACACAAAAACCGAAACAGGATGTCTTTTCGACCTCCACTCGGTCGAGTCTCACAGTGACTCGGTCGAGTGGCAACGTACTCGATCGAGTGGCAACGTACTCGGTCGAGTTGGTCAATAACTCGATCGAGTAGGGTCGCAAAATCTAGACAGAACGCTTTTCAGAGGTCCACTCGGTCGAGTCCCTCAATGACTCGGTCGAGTGGCCCCTTGTCACGACAAAACCGTGAGTCCTACAATCGCATTCGAGTCTCGTTAATCGTTTTTCATGACTTAAGTCAACACGTGCTTAATCAATCACGTGGAATATCACCTTTTCAAAACTTTACATCATCTTATCTACCTCATTCAATAATTCGTGAACCGTTATATCATTACTAACGCGTTTGTTGTTTCTCTTGTCAATTTTGGTTGTTTATTTTATTGTACTAAAATGAACCCACATGCTAAAATTCAACTTTGACGTTAGAATTAATTGCATTAAATTGATGTAGAAACCCTTTCAATTTCATTCACATGCTTAGGGAAAACAATGTTTGCATAAGCATTTTCACCATTTAACTAACGCGCGTATTAGAGAGTCTTTCGATATCTTAGTAGAGGCCGCCAATGTGCGGGCGGGGTTGGGTGTCCTTCGTGGGCTTCCCAACACGTACCCTCACCCCTTACTCAGAACCTCGGTTTCCGGATGCCCGAAACCGTTGGCGCACGAGAGTCATTCAATACACGATAACCGGTAGTGACGGTATCGGTATCAAAATGCAAAGGGACAAGCCTAATAAACTCTGACATCGGAAATGGGCCGTATTTTGTATACGGCCCACTACGACATAGAGTGAGTTCGAACGGGCCCGAACTCCCACAAAGTTTGGTGGCGACTCCACATAGATTTAAATTTCAATTCGATCCATTCTCATATGGAGATTCATTCGCCTCCCCAAACCCACGCGTGGCCGCGTCGGGGTGGACCTATGTCATGTCCACAATTTGACGACTCCGCTGGGGATTAACTGATGCGTGACTTACCATCGGCATCCTCAGGGTGAGACTCGAATAGAAATCGTTTGACTAGTACAATACGCGTTTTAGTTTTACGGTTCATGCATAACCCAAATTTTCCCGGGCCGGTACTCGCGACCGACGTCCCACTATACCGTTGATGTACTCCAATATGGATATGTCAAAAGGTGTCCATAGTTGATTCGAGTGGGTTTCGCGGCATGTTCTAAGCTCAACTCGACTTAGAAAGTCCGTCCCGATCAACGTCTAGACTATGTACACTGGTATAGACCCTCTATAGACCGACCGAGACTTAGTATAGAGCATACATGGCGTCATTATAATGCTTACGTGACTATGTGCTACTTGGTTTCCGTGTCGTTTTCAAAAACCGTCATTTCAAAAAGTGCATCTTTCCAAAAATATTCAAATTTTCAAAAAACGGAGTGCTACCGAAATTAGGACTAACGATTTGACTCAAAGTAACCTATTTTTAGCCAGTATGCTATCCGTTTCAAAAATTCAAAATTTTTTGACTTTTCAAAAAATTCGGGCCTGACGGCATTTTCGCCAATTTTAAAAGTCGGGATCCTCTTTCGATTTTCAAATTTTCGGAAATTCATTTTTGATATTCAAAATTCCGAAACTCCAAAAATACATCTTTTAAAAAAATATCCAATTTTCAAAAACTCGGAAAGCTACCGAATTTAGGACTTATGATTTTACTCAAAATAGCCT
Organism: Agrostemma githago; assembly: GCA_958450325.1. NCBI lineage: Eukaryota > Viridiplantae > Streptophyta > Magnoliopsida > Caryophyllales > Caryophyllaceae > Agrostemma > Agrostemma githago. Next base: position 68,877,253 of record OY288247.1, on the reverse strand, counting down.
ATTTCTAGCCGGTATTCTGCCCATTTCAAAACTCGAAAATATTTTCAAACTTTCAAATTTGGGGCCCGATGCACTTTTCGTTTTTTTGAAAAAATCGGGCCCTTCCCCGAGTTCTCTCGGATTTTCCAAAAAAAATCATTTTCAAAACCTTCCTCTTCTTAGGACTTCCCGTATTTAGCAGTGTCGGGTCATGTCGTAAGTCGTCGAGGTCTTTAGCATCGAAACTCAGTCGATCCTATATCACGAGTTTCTTCCCTATCCCCAGTCTGCCTTATTAGACTAAGGCAAGGCCCACCTACGTAGGACATACTCCTACAAAGAAAGGCCCATCTACACATTCAAGTCCAAAGTCTGAGAAATATCTCACATGGACCTTCCTTCGAACAGGACTCGACCCACATAGCCGAATCCTAAGGAAGGCCCACCTTTCACAAGTCACCCGTCTAGGTGTCTTTTCCGAGTCAACTTTTTACAAGGTATAGCCCTATAACAGAAGGTTCACGGTCCTTACGTCTAAGGGTCACCCGTGCAACACTTAAGTCTTAACAACCTTCGATCCCACTTGGGGGCTACCCTTTAGCAGGGCGATCAATCACCGTTGCCCTAAGGGTCATGTCTTACACGTGTTGTCACACGTACCCCACTTTCGAGTCACTTAGATGTCACACCATCTGAGTCCTATCTAAGTCCTTAGTCTCACATTGGGGGCTATTCTCCGACGGAGTGATTAATCACAGTCACTCCGAGAATCGTACCCTACACATTTGTCTTAGGGGAGTCTAACCCGAGTCAAACCGGAGTCGTCTCTCCTCCCGCGCTATTTCCTATGCCTTGGTGAATTTGAGTTCCGAAGCAACTTTACTGATTACGCGATATTCTTACAGACAGGCCACCGCAAACCAGACATCAAAAGATGCAAGGAACTTTGGACGAACTGAAGGCCGCGTTGGCCAAGATGGAAACTTAATTGACTACCATCCAGACTGACCAAGCGACCTTGGCAACCCGTCTAAGTGCCGTGGAGAAAGGGACTCCTGTTGCTGGATCTGAGCCCACTGGGCCCATAGCTGAACTAATCAGTGTTGTTCACAAACTTGAAGAGCAGGTCCATTTGTCAACAAATAACTCGATCCACACGGAAAATACCCGTACCTATTCACCCCTGAATGATGAACTGCCCGACAACTTTGACCTTACGGGCATACCAATGTTTGAGGGTACCGAAGACCCGGTCCACCACATCCGGGCTTTCAAAGAATTTATGGCTGTCAAGGGGGTGAAGTCCACCATGTTCAGACACTTGTTCGCTTCTTCCCTCGAAAAGCACCCCAAAGCCTAGTACTACAGGCTCGATTCCAAGAGATACCCGACTTGGGATGACATGGCAACAGAGTTCGCTCGGAATTATGCTGATAATACCGAGATCTAGACTACAATGCGTACTCTGGAAGTGATGGCCCCAGAGCCCAAAGAAGGGTTCACTAAATATCTTCAAAGATGGAGGGCCGAGAGTGTAAAGTTGGTAGACAAGCCCAACGAGAAGACACTGGTGGAGGCGTTCATCAACAACCTCCTACCTTCTTACCGCGTCCATCTTAGGTATGCCGACATTTCAAACTTTGCCGTGCTTACCGAAATGGGCATTAGGATTGAAGACGATCTTCGACATAATGAAGATCTGGGTGAAGCTTCTACTGAAGGCTATACTGGACATCAACTCGAGTCCGTAGAAGCCGACGACTAATGACAACATCATCCGAGAGTCCGGATCTGATTTAAGTCCGAGTCTGAGTCCGAGTCTAGGATGTGCTATTCCCTCCAAAGTCAAAGTCAAAGTCAAAGTCAAAGTCAGAGTTAGAGTCAGGGTCAATTGTATTCTGTCCCCTTTTCAAAATTCAATAAAATCAAGCTTTCAATATTCTATTTCTCATATCTACTTTCCTTATGTGTTTCCGAGAACATGATGAACACTGTCATACACTTTGAGCACACGCACGTGACTATTATAGGCACATCTATAATGACTGCAGGAAATCGAGCCCGTGTTTTCCTTTTACCTATTCCATGTCTGGTATAGAAAGCCACAAAACTACACTTAGCAGGAGCGGTATCGAATTCCTATGACAAATCTGGGTAGTCTCCTAGTTTGGGTTCAAGACGGGAGGCAAGCCCATTTCCCACAATAAACACCCATCCAATAAGATCAACCAACCCCTACCTTAGATGTTAGTCTGACCAACAAAAATTCAAAAAACCCATGACCGGGGCTGAGAGGTCAACCAAAATTCAAAAAACCCATGACCGGGGCTAAGAGGTCAACCAATATTCAAAAAACCCATGATCAGGGCTGAGAGGTCAACCAACATTCAAACAAACCCATGACCGGGGCTGAGAGGTCAACCAAAGTTCAAGATCCCATGACCGGGGCTAAGAGGTCAACCAAAAAAAAAACATTCAAGAAACCCATGACCGGGGCTAAGAGGTCAACCAACATTAAAAAAATCCATGACCGGGGCTAAGAGGTCAACCAACAAAAATTCAAAAGACCCATGACCGGGGCTAAGAGGTCAACCAAAAAAATATTCAAGAACCCATGACCGTAGTGAAAACGGTCAAATTCAAAGTTATCAATACCCATACCATCCAATAGGGGAGTGACAATCAAGCTGGTCGGCTAACACCACACTCAGCCTTCCCACATTACAACCCTCAAGACCTCCTCGAGACCTAGGCTAGAGACAGCCCGGAATTTTGAGAATTCAAGCTCCATAGGATACCCCTAACCATTAGGGACAAACATGGAAACCAGATCCCGCATTATCAAAACCTATCCCAATCGAAGTCCGAGTCATCATTACTCGACTTCCCCCTTTCCTACCACATTACAATACCTTACCCTCGAAGCCTTAGCTCCACAAAATCAAGCTCCAGATGTCAAAACATCAAGGCCACTTACAACCTAGCTCCACATTTCCAAAATTATCCAAACCAGTTACCAACCCCAAACACGGGAACTCAGCTTGCAGTCGGCATAGAACATGCCCCAATAGTTCACACCACCTCTGGGGGCTACCCCGGAAAACGCTCACAGTCACAGGATCAATATCCTAACCATTCTGGCTCTTTGATCAAGACATCATTGGGAATGCACCTAGCCTACACCGTCAATATGACTAGTTACACACAAAGTCCTATTAGACTGGGCACCATAATATATCTTCCAATCCACTGAACTACGGCTTGGTTTGATTTCACTACACGTGAATACGTAGACAGCCTTTCAACAGAGGCGCAACCACCCACATTGACACACATTCAAAAAGCACTATCATTCCGGTCACGACCCTGTCATGTTCTCAACAGCTAGCTTTGTCGTCCTGGGGGCTTCTCCTAGGCAGAAGTTCTCCATCCACTCCCAAAATCCAAATATTTTCAAAATCTAGCCTCCCTTCTATAGTGTGTCCTAGTACTCGGCTCAGTCGAAGACAAGAATCTGTCAGGACTCGAGACAACACCCACTTCGGGACTATACCTCGAAACCTAGTATTTAGGAGCACTAGGCGACAACATTGCTAAGCCCTGTTGTGCAGTTGCGGTCTTATTACAGACTACTGCAATTCTCCGATAACGCATCCTTCCCTTTTCGAGGATTCGACCATGTTGCCACTCGCCTAGGCTACGGAATAGCGCGACTTAAGAGTCTAGTTAGGTGGCCCACCCCCCTACCGAGTCACGGTCCAACCCCTCGAGAGTCCAGTCGTGTCTGTCAATTCGTCCGGTCACGTCCAGAGTCGAGTCTGTCGGTAGATCTCTCTCTTTTGAAATTTGCAAAACTTAGCCATTTGAGAAAATCCTTTTCGACAAGGTCAAATTTCGGTCTATTTAAACTGCAAACTTCTTTGCTACCCTTTTCATTTTGAAAACCTAGCACGTGAGTTACTTTCAGGATTTCGATTTCAAAGTTCAAAACTTAGCACGTGAGTTGCTTTCAAAAATCATTTTCCCCAGCGCGAGTCATTTTACTACCTACGTGTTGCATGCAAATTTAATGTGACTTATACAGGTACGACTTAAACAGGGACAGGCAACCCACTGCATCTCCCCAGCAGAAGGCCCTAGGTGGCATTTACCCCGGAATAACACGGGATGAGCCTACATACAGGCGCACCCAGGACTTATGCGACAAGTCCAATTCCCCACGGAGTTATCGTCATCAGCTCAGGTATGACTTCTAGCTTATGGCTGGCGAGCCCTTCACGCGAGTCTAATGGACAATAAACGACCCGATCGGAAGTCTGCCAGGTTTCAATCCTCGATTGGCCTGGTAGCTACTATGACTTTCGCCTTGTCCAAGCCTCAGTTAGAGTGGGGGCTCTGTAGACACCCGCATTTTGACTGCCAGGTGTCTATAGCAGTTTCCAAAAAACACCCGATGATGATCAGACGCTAACGTGTTTCTATGCGCTCGGATATGGGCTCAAAACCATTAGTATTTGGCTTGGGCTTTTAACGGAGTACAAATCTCACAAAACTAACCTCAAATTCAGGTCAGTGGATCATTTCCAATCAAATAAGACTAATTTGGGTCAAAACCGTCACCGGAGATAAAACCGTCTTTTAGCGACCGAGTCAAAACCCGGTCAAAGACGAATTCGGTACATAAAATCAGCTATATGCGTTTCTAGAAGAAACCCCAACCACCAAATCTCTTCAAAAAAGGATAGAATTCTTTCCTAAATTCTATCCCTCCGTGGTAACCCACTCGATCGAGTGGTTCAGGCCCACTCGGTCGAGTAGGCTTGCGAACTGGGCAAACCGGCGTCAGACCGGGCACTCGATCGAGTGCACTCACACCACTCGATCGAGTGGTCCCTTTTTACCCTAAACCGGGGTATTTTCTTATAAATACCCCATCACCTTCAAAACTTTTCACAACTTTTTAACCTTACAACTTTTTCACCCATCACAACTTACAACTTCTTCCTACCTTCAATCACATCCAACCCTATACACACATACCGAGATCAAAACTCGTAAAAATACCGAGAGCAAAACTCGTCAAATCCTTTCCCAATTATACACACCATAACTCTCCTATATACATCTCGATGCTCCCGTGCCTAAGCCATTACTATACGAGCCGATCTCCGAGACAAAAGCATGTAGGTTGAGGGTGTAAAACTCAATCCCGACTTCTCCTTTCCTCTCTTCTCTTCTCTCCGTCTTTTCCGTCTTCTTCTTTGTTTTTCGTCGTTTTTTTATTTTATTTTCTTCTTCCGTTTCTAATATCGCTAGTATTACTATTTATCGTTATTATTTCTATTATCGAATTAACATTAAAACATAGCGCATACATCAATGTATAAAACGATCTCGAATCGAATACGTTTAAAGATGAATTTTGCATAAGACCCTTCTAATCCCTTTACGAGTTGTAACAGTGGTGGAGCCCTCACAAGGAGCCCCGCCCTAAACACTCAAGGGTGTGATGGGATCGCGAATATTCCTCCTTAAACGTATTCGATTCCTCTTTTTAAAAGGTTATAACGAAACCTGTTGATGCAAATCAAACATCACATAATCCGCAAGGATTATTAACGATGTCGTGACGCGGAGGGAATCGACTTTCGCTCTAATCAAACAAGTCAAAACGTCTATTCTAAAGATGCGATACCGACTCCGTAGTCGAATATCATGTCTAAAAGAATTAATCGGTAAACCGTATTAGCACGAACCCGTTGACGCCAAATTAACTGTCACACGGTCTGAAAGGATTGATTACCACATTATAACGTAGAGGGAATTATTTTGTCCTGATTCAGTTCAAAACAATTTATAACATCTTTTCTAAATTTTCCGATAATCGATCTCGTAATAATAGCATACATATCGCGAGTATCGAAAATTAAGTCGAGTATAAATTAAACCATATTTTTACGCGGCTTAATAAATTATCGATTTAAAATTAAAGCAAATTCGAGATCGACGCTTTTCGAAACGGACAACAGTCCGTACAGGAGGCACTCGATCGAGTGCCATAACCCACTCGATCGAGTGGTACTCCAAAAAACCAGCAGAAGGTCCGCAGCAGGACCACTCGATCGAGTCTAGTCTGTGACTCGATCGAGTGGCCCCTTTACGCAGAGTACACGGGTTCCCTACATTGTGTAAGCGTCGTCAAATGTTTTTTTACGACCTTTAGTTGTCGTCTGTCAAGACTATCACGTGCCTAAATTTTCAAAACCATGGATTGCATTGTCCGTTATAATCCGTTGTCATCATTATTATTTCAATTATTATGATTTTCGCGGTTGTTGTATTGTAATTCCGGGTTGTATTCCGCCTGTGTATTTGTAATCTACTTTCGCGCCTTTATTTTTGTTGTTTGTTTTATTGTACTAAAACGAATCTTGCATGCTAAACCACTTTGACGTGAATTAAATGCATTAAATCGACGTAACAACTTATTCAATCTTTCACATCTCGTAAATCGTTTGTTTGCTTAACATTCAACCGAATCACTAGCGCGCGTATTACAAATTCGAACGATATCTTAGTAGAGGTCGCTAAAATGCGGGCGGGGTTGGGTGTCTTTTGTGGGCTTCTCAACACATACCTTCACCCCTTAGAACCTCGGTTTTTGGATGTCCGAAACCGTTGGCGCACGAGAGTCATTCGAAATACGGTACCCGATAATGTCGACATCGGTATCGTAATGCAAAGGGACGAACCCCACAAGCTCTAGTATCCAAGTGGGCCGTACTTTGTGCACGGTCCACCAAATATAGAGTGAGTTTGAATGGGCCCGAACTCCCACAAAGTTCGGTGGCGACTCCAACTACGATTTAAATTTCAACCCAAGAACCATCTCACATGAGATTCATTCGCCTATCCAAACCCGCGCGTGGCCGCGTCGGGGTGGACCTATGTCATGTCCACTGGAAAAGTGATGCGTGACTTACCATCGGGATCCTCAGGGTGAGACTCGATGAGAAATCGTTCGATTAGTACAATACGCGCTTTAGTTTTACGGTTCATGCATAACCACATTTTTACCCGGGCCGGTACTGGTGATCGACGTCCCACTATACCGCGATATATTCCAAATTGGATATGTCAAGGTGTTCGTAGCTAATTCGTATGGGTTTCGCGACATGTTTTAAGATCAACTCGACTTAGGAAGTCCGTCCCGATTCTCGAAAAGGCTATGCGCGCTGGCATAGACCCTATTTAGACCGACCGAGACTTAGTGTAAAGCATACATGGTGTCGTTATAATGCTTGGGTGACTATGTGCTACTTGATTTCCGTGTCGTTTTCGAAAAACCGTCATTTCAAAAAGGAATCTTTTCAAAAATATTCAATTTTCAAAAAATCGGAATGCTGCCAAAATTTAGACTTACGATTTGACTCAAAACAAGCCTATTTTCTAGCTGGCATGTTGTCCATTTCAATATTCGAATTTCTAATCCTCATTCAACTTTCGAAATTTCAAAATTCCATTCCGATTTTCAAATCTTCGAGATTCCATTTCGATTTTCAAATCTTCAAAAATTCCATTTCGATTTTCAAATCTTCGAGATTCCATTTCGATTTTCAAATCTTCAAAAATTCTATCATGATTTTTAAATCTTCGAGATGCCATTTTTATTTTCAAATCTTCGGGATCCCGTTTTCGATTTTTCAAATTTTTGAAAATTTATTTTTGATATTCAAATTTTTAAAATTCCAAATATTCAACTTTTCAAAAAACTTGGTCCTATTGGCCCACTACCAATTTCAAGATCGTTCTCTCAATTTTCAAAATTCAATTCTTTTCCAAAAAAAATCTTCCTTATTATAGGACCTACCGTTATCCGTGTGTCGGGTCTTTTCATAATACGTCGAAGGTCTTTAGCGTCGAAACTTCGTTGATCCTACATCACGGGTTTCTTCCCCATCCTAGTCCGCCTTATTCAAAAGGCATAACCAACCAACACGAGTCATACACTCGTAAATAGGGATGGCAACGGATCCGAGATCCGATTCGGATCCGCAAGATCCGGTCCGCACGGATCGGATATGGATCCTAAATTTTGAGATCCGTTGGATATGGATCTAGATCCGGATCCGCTATCTTTAAACGGATCTGGATCTTAATAAGTAAATCCGGACCCGGATCCGCAAATCCGTTTTATTAAAAAATTAACAATAATAAAAAACTTAGAACTTTAACTTGTGTTTTTTTGTTATTTCTAAGAATTTTTTCTTTTAGTTTATTAATATTTGATTATGAATTTTTATATTTGATTTTATGTGTAAAATTATGAAAATTAATATGGTCGCAAATACGTATTAATTAAAATTTTCGTAAAATTTAAGTAAGAAATTGGATCCGCAGATCCGATCCGGATCTGGATTTGGATCTACATTTTTGGGATCCGTCGGATCCGGACCGGATCTGGATCCGCTACTAGGGTGCGGATCTGGATCTGGATCCATGCGGATCCGGTCCGGATCCGTCCCTACTCGTAAATGGAAGGTTCGTCTAAGCACTCGAGTCCAAACTAAAAAGTCCCACGTGATCTTTCCCTCTAACAGGACGGTCCTCACGACCTTTTCTAAGAGAATTTCGCCCATCTTTCAATCCGTTAGCCGAGTCATCTAACTAAGGGTCTGCCCTAATCATAAGGCCACCCTTATTCAAGTCAAGTCGAGGGTCTCTAGCGTCGAAACTCTGCTGATTTCGACATCGCAAGTTTCCTCCTTCACCCCGTCTGCCTTTCCTCGAGGCCAAGTCAACCTTTTACAAGGCATAGCCCTATAACAAAAGGTTCGTGATCCTTACATCTAAGGGCCACTCATCCGACACTCGAGTCTTAGCAAAATCTTCAATCCTACTCGGAGGCTACCCTTCCGCAGAGCGATTAATCACAGTTGCTCTAAGGGTCATGTCTTACACGTATTGTCTCACGTACCCCACTTTTGAGTCACTTAGATGTCACACCATCTGAATCTTATCAGAGTCCTTAGTCTCACTTGGGGGCTATTCTCCGACGGAGCGATTAATCACAGTCACTCCGAGAATCGCACCCTACATATTTGTCTTAGGAGAGTCAAACCGAGTCAAACTAGAGTTGTCTTTTCTCCCGTGCTATTTCTTATGCCTTGGTGTATTTGGGTTCCGAAGAAACATTCCTGATTACGTGAGTATTCTCGTAGAGTATGACACCCACAACCGGAAATAGGGACATGGAAAACACCATCAACGAAATGCAAGCTTTGCTGGAGACAATGGTTAGTAGGCAGACCATGGTTGAGACCCAACTAGGATTCATAAAAGCCAACCAAGAGGCCATAAATGCTCGCTTGACTGTCATTGAACAACAAGACCTCAATTCTGGGTCGGTAAATACTGGGCCATTTGCCAAACCGATCAGCACGGTGCGTGAGCTCGAACAACAGTTCCACGCCTTTCAAGGGAATAACATTTGTATTGAAAACTCCCAAGACTATACACCCATTAGTGAGAAACTACCAAAGGATCTCAACCTAGAGGGGTTACCCATATTCGAAGGGACGGAGGATCCATTATTACACCTCCGAGCTTTCAAGCAATTCATGGCAATCAAGGGGGTCAAAGCAGACATGTTCATCAATTTGTTCGGCGCATCCCTCGGGAAATACCCAAAAGCCTGGTTCTATAGGCTTAATACAAAAAGATTCCCTACTTGGGAAGATGTGGCTACCGAGTTCGCTAAAAACTATTCTGATAATACTGAACTTCAGACCACCATGCGGACTTTAGAAGTCATGGCCCAAGATCCAACATAGGGTTTCACCAAATACCTCCAACGTTGGCGGGCTGAGAGTGTTAAGCTGGTAGACAAGCCTAGCGAGAAGACACTAGTGGAGGCGTTCATCAACAACCTCCAACCCTCCTACCGCATCCATCTTAGGTATGCCGGCATTTCAAACTTTTCTGTGCTTACCGAAATGGGCACTAGGATTGAAGACGATCTTCGACACAATGAAGATCCGGGTGAAGCTTCTACTGAAGGCTATACTGGACATTCACTTGAGTCCTTAGAAGCCGAAGACTATTGACGACATCAGCAGGATCACAAACCCAACATCCAAGAGTCCAGATTTGATTTAAGTCTGAGTTTGAGTCCGAGTGTAGGATGTACTATTTCTTTCAATTTCAAAATCAGAGTCAGAGTCAACTGTATTCTGTCCTCTTTTCACAATCCAATAAAATCAGCTTTTTTTTCGATCTCTCATATATGCTTTTCTTATGTGTTTTCGAGAACATGATGAACACCATCATACACTGTGAGCACATGCACGTGACTATTATAGGCACATCTATAATGACTGCAGGAAACCGAGACCCGTGTTTTCCTTTACCTATTCCATGTCTGGCATAGAAAGCCACATAGCTACCCTATGACAAATCTAGGTAGTCTTCTAGTTTGGGTCCAAGACGGGAGGCAAGCCCACTTCCCACAATAAACACCCTTTCAATAAGATTGACCAATCCCTACCTTAGGTGTTAGTCTGACCAACAGAAAGAAGAGAAAAAAAAGTTGGACAAAAAAAAATCAATAGTCCAAGGAAAAAGCAAAAGGCCAAAACAAAAGAGCTGGCCATGATAAAAAAGAATTGTCAACATCCCCCGACCAGATATGGTCAAACCCTGACCGGGGCACGGTCAACTCAAATAAAGAATCCCATGACCAGGGCTAAGAGGTCAACCGAAATTTTTTTCAAAACCCATGACCGTAGTTAGCGGTCAACTCAAGTGAAAGTCCCTTGACCGGGGTACGGTCAATTCAAAATTATCAATGCCCATACCATCCAATAGGGGAGAGATAACCAGGCCGGTCAGCTAACGCCACATCTAGCCTTCCCACATTACAACCCTCAAGACCTTCTCGAGACCTAGGCTAAGAGACAGCCCAAAATTTTGAGGATTCAAGCTCCATAGGATACACCCTAACCATTAGGGCCAAAAACGGAAATCAGATCCCGCATCATCAAACCTACCCTGATCGAAGTTTGAGTCATTCTTACTCGACTTCCTCCTTTCCTACCACATTACAATACCTTACCCTCAAAGCCTTAGCTCCATAAAATCAAGCTCCAGATGTCAAATCATCAAAGCCACTTACTACCTGGCACCACATTTCCAAAAACATTCAAACCAGTTACCTGCCCCAAACACGGGAACTCAACCTGCGACCGGCATAGAACATGCTCAAATAGTTCACATCACCTCTGGGGGCAACCCCGGAGAATGCTCACAGTCACAAGAACAACATCCTAACCATTCTATCCCTTTGATCAAGACATCATTGGGAATGCACCTGGCCTACACCATCGCTATGGCTAGTTACACACATAGCCCTAATAAATTAGGCACCATAACATATCTTTCAATTCACTGAACTACGGCTTGGTTTGATTTCACTACACGTGAATACGTAGGCAGCCTTTCAACAAAGGCACAACCACCCACATTGACACAAATTCAAAAGCACCATCATTCCGGTCACGACACTGTCATGTTCTCAACAGCTAGCTTTGTCGTCCTGGGGGCTTCTCTTAGGCAGAAGTTCTGCGTCCGCTCACATAATCCAAAAAATTCAAAACCTAGCCTCCTTTCTATATTGTGTCCTTGTACTCGGCTCAGTAGAAGATGAGAATCTGTCAGGGACTCGAAGCAACACCCACTTTGGGAACGTATCCCAAAATCGAAAAATTCAAAAGAGCACTAGTCTACAGCACTGTTACTGTCGAGTCTTATCATGCAGAAACAGTCTCATTACAGACTACTACATATCTTTCCCATTTCGATGTTCGACTGTGTTGCCACTCGCCTAAGCTATGGAATAGCGCAGCCTAAGAGTCTTGTCATCTTAGGTGGCCCACCTCCCTACCGAGTCACGGTCCAACCCCTCGAGAGTCCAGTTCGTGTCTGTCAACTCGTCCTGTCGCGTCCAGAGTCGAGTCTATCGGTAGGCCTCTCTCTTCAAATCCTTGCTTTGAAATTTGCAAAACTTAGCCACTTGAGAAAATCCTTTTCGACAAGGACAAAATTTCAGTCTATTTAAGCTGCAAATTTCTTTTCTAACCCTTTCAATTTTGAAAACCTATCTCCTAGCACGTGAGTTGCTTTCAGAACTTTGATTTCAAAAACTAAGCAAAAGTCATTTTCCCCAGCGCAAGCTAATCTATAGATGCTAATCACATTTCTTATGTGCTATCTTGCCATCTGTTATATTTGCTATTTCTGCCTATGTATCTAACATTTCAGGTACCAGCTTGTGCTTCCCAACGGAACATCAAGTTTTTATCTCCCCAGCGTGAGTCGGTGTTTCACCTAAGTGTCGCATGCAAATTGGGATGTATCTGAAGACAGGTACACCCATGGCTTCAGAAGAAAGCTCCCGCGTAGTTCCGAGATGTGATGTATTTGCAACCAGATACACCCAGAGTTTCAGAAGCAAGTTCCCGCATAATTCCGAGATGGGATGTATTTGTAACCAGATACACCCAGGGCTTCAAAAGCAAGTTCTCGCGTAGTTCCGAGATGGGATGTGTCTGCAAACAGATACACCTAAGGTTTCAGAGGCGAGTCCCCGCGCAACTCCAAGATGGATGTATCTGCAACCAGATACACCCATGACTTCAAAAACAAGTCCCCACGGAGCTATCCCAGATAGCAGAACTCATGTATGATTTCTATCTTATGGTTGACGAGCCCTTTTACGCAAGTCTAATGGACTATAAACGACCCGACCGGAAGTCTGCCAGGTCTTAATCCTCGATTGACCTGGTAGCTACTCTGACTTTCTCCTTGTCCAAGCCTCAGTCAGAGTGGGGGCTCTGTAGACACCCGCATTTTGCCTGCTAGTGTCTATAACTGTTTCTGACAAACACCCGATGATGATCGGACGTAAACGTGCTTTAACGCGCTCGGATATGGGCTCAAAATAATTAGTATTTGGCTTGGGCTTTTAACGGAGTACAAATCTCACAAAACTAACCTCAAATTCAGGCCCAGTGGCTCATTTCCAATCAAATAAGACTAATTTGGGTCAAAACCGTCACCGGAGATAAAACCGCCTTTTAGCGACCGAGTCAAAACCCGGTCAAAGACGAATTCGGTACATAAAATCAGATATATGCGTTTCTAGAAGAAACCCCAACCACCAAATCTCTTCAAAAAAGGATAGAATTCTTTCCTAAATTCTATCCCTCCGTGGTAACCCACTCGATCGAGTGGTTCAGGCCCACTCGGTCGAGTAGGCTTGCGAAGTGGGCAAACCGGCGTCAGACCGGGCACTCGATCGAGTGCACTCACACCACTCGATCGAGTGGTCCCTTTTTACCCTAAACCGGGGTATTTTCTTATAAATACCCCATCACCTTCAAAACTTTTCACAACTTTTTAACCTTACAACTTTTTCACCCATCACAACTTACAACTTCTTCCTACCTTCAATCACATCCAACCCTATACACATATACCGAGATCAAAACTCGTAAAAAGACCGAGAGCAAAACTCGTCAAATCCCTTCCCAATTATACACACCATAACTCTCCTATATACATCTCGACGCTCCCGTGCCTAAGGCATTAGTGCATTACTATACGAGCCGATCTCCGAGACAAAAGCATGTAGGTTGAGGGTGTAAAACTCAATCCCGACTTCTCCTTTCCTCTCTTCTCTTCTCTCCGTCTTTTTCGTCTTCTTCTTTGTTTTTCGTCGTTTTTTATTTTTTCTTTTTCTTCTGTTTCTAATATCGCTAGTATTACTATTTATCGTTATTATTTCTACTATCGAATTAACATTAAAACATCGCGCATACATCGATTTATAAAATGATCTCGAATCGAATACGTTTAAAGATGAATTTCGCATAAGACCCTTCTAATCCCTTTACGAGTTGTAACAGTGGTGGAGCCTTCACGAGGAGCCCCACCCTAAACACTCAAGGGCGTGATGGGATCGTGAATATTCCTCCTTAAACATATTCGATTCCTATGTTTAAAAGTTTAGAACGAAACCTGTTGATGCAAATCATACATCACATAATCCGCAAGTATTATTAACGATGTCGTGACGCGGAGGGAATCAACTTTCGCTCTAATCAAACAAGTAAAGACGTCTATTCTAAAGATGCGATACCGACTCCATAGTCGAATATCATGTCTAAAAGAATTAATCGGTAAACCGTATTAGCACGAACCTGTTGACGCCGAATTAACTGTCACACGATCTGAAAGGATTGATTACGACATTATAACGCGGAGGGAATTATTTCGTCCTGATTCAGTTCAAAACGATTTATAACATCTTTTCTAAATTTTCTGATAATCGATCTCGTAATAATAGCATACATATCGCGAGTATCGAAAATTAAGTCGAGTATAAATTAAACCATATTTTTACGCGGCTTAATAAATTATCGATTTAAAATTAAAGCAAATTCGAGATCGACGCTTTTCGAATCGGACAACAGTCCGTACAGGAGGCACTCGATCGAGTGCCATAGCCCACTCGATCGAATGGTACTCCAAAAAACCGGCAGAGGGTCCGCAGTAGGACCGCTTGATCGAGTCTAGTCTGTGACTCGATCAAGTGGCCCCTTTACGCAGAGTACACGGGTTCCCTACATCGTGTAAGCGTCATCATATATTTTTTTTACGACTTTTAATTGTCGTGTGTCAAGACTATCACGTGCCTAAATTTTCAAAACCATGCATTGCATTGTCCATTATAATCCGTTGTCATCATTATTATTTCAATTATTATGATTTTTGCGGTTGTTGTATTGTAATTCCGGGTTGTATTCCGCCCGTGTATTTGTAATCTACTTTCGCGCCTTTATTTTCGTTGTTTGTTTTATTGTACAAAAATGAACCTCGCATGCTAAACCACTTTAACGTGAATTAAATGCATTAAATCGACGTAGCAACTTATTCAATCTTTCGCATCTCGTAAAACGTTTGTTTGCATAAAATTCAACCGAATCACTAGCGTGCGAATTACAAATTCGAACGGTATCTTAGTAGAGGCCGCTAAAGTGCGGGCGGGGCTGAGTGTCGTTTGTGGATTTCCCAACACGTACCTTCACCCCTTACTCAGAACCTCGGTTTCCGGATGTCCGAGACCGTTGGCGCACGAGAGTCATTCGATATACGGTACCCGATAATGTCGACATCAGTATTGTAATGCAAAGGGACGAACCCCACAAGTTCTAGTATCGAAGTGGGCCGTACTTTATGCACGGTCCACCAAATATAGAGTGGGTTCGAATGGGCCCGAACTCCCACAAAGTTCGGTGGCGACTCCTACGATTTAAATTTCAACCCAAGAACCATCTCACATGAGATTCATTCGCCTACCGAAACCCGCGCGTGGCCGTGTCGGGGTGGACCTATGTCATGTCCACAATGATGTAATTAGATTTGTGGTGAAAAAAGCTATTCTTAGTGTATAATTTCATATTATTTGCTAAAAAAAGACGATGCGTTTTTTAGTACGCGGTAGTGGTAAATCTATTACATTCCGTATATAAATAGTAAAAAAAAAATCCCACATCGGAAAATTATAGTACATGATGCAATTTTATAATTATACTCCGTAAATAAGAGTATCATTTGTCATTGGTTATCAATAAAAAATCTTGAGCATTTGCTCCAAGAAGACGATGTGTTTTTTAACATCAGTGGTTTGTCCCACGTTGAAAATAAAAGAATTTTTTTTCGAGCGATATATATGATGTTCTTATTTACGCAATATCATATCTAAGTGTTTAGAAAAATTTGAACATTACAAAAATTTGATTAAACTATCAACTAATTCAATGTTATATATGGTAATCTTGGAACGATACTATGACATTACTATAGTTTATAAAATAATAAAAAAGTTAAATAAATAAATAAAGTTACAAATGTTTAAATAAATAAATAAATAAAAACAAAATCAATATAATTGAGACTTTTTTTCGAGTGACATATATTCTCTAACTTTTTTAAACTACATAACTTATTTAAATAACTTTATATGGGTGAGAATGTTTGGAACGCTACTATGACATTACTTTAGTCTATAGAATAATAAAAATGTTAATAAAGTTACAAATACGTAAATAAATAAATAAAAACAAAATGAATACTACATAATTGAGACTTTTTTCGAGTGACATATATTCTCCAACTTTTTAAAACTACATAATTCATTTAAATAACTTTATACGGGTGGGCCCAGGTTATACGAGTCATGGTCATAATACGTCTCCGAATTAGTTTTGAACGAACGACGTAGCAGTATTCAACAATTTTAGAATTCTTAAATAAAAACTTAATTATTTATCATATTTAAGTGTTTAAAAAAGTTAAAACATTACAAATTTGATTATACTACTCTAACTATTTCAATGTTACGGTAGTCTTAGAACACAAATATATAAGAAACAACATTACTAAAGAATAATAAAAAAATATAATAAAGTCAAAACACTTAAATAAATTAACTAATTAAATAATTAAAGACAATGAATATAATTCAGGCATTTTCCGAGTGACATGTACGTAGTCACCAACCTTTTTTCAACTACATAATACTACGTATAATTTAAATAACTTCATACGAGTCGGGTCAGAAAACGAGTTGAGTCAGAATACAGGTTAGAAATAGTTTCGAAACCCTATTTTTTTAGCGCTTTGTACTTACAAGTTAATATTTTTTATATTAAATTTTGATATTTTAATAGTGTTAATATACTCTTTAATTATAATGTTATGTTTAAAAAAAACATTAATATCAATTTTATAATTATTATATTATTAAAAGATAAAAAAATTCAAATATAATACTTCCTCCAGTTTTTAATAATGATGGCCCCATACTGCCCTCATTCGCTCATTGTATGTCAGGAATATTTTAATGAAACAGATCAATAATTAAGAATCAGATGAAGTATATAATATAAATATTTTATTTATTAATTTTAATAAATTCTCATTGACCTAACAGTACAGATCATTTAGGATTCCAGGTCAAACGGGTCACAAGTTGAAAAAGAGTTCATGACCATAAAAACAACGGGTCAGACGAATCGAATTTAGAGAGGGATGATGACATACAAATATATTCGATAAGGAAAGTCAATAGTTAGACACTATTAGACATAGATAAACTTAAAGTTTGCAGACGAGTTGTTAAAAAGATATTAATATTTACTCACAGACACATGATCTGTTACTTTGATTAGCATTGCACGGGCCAGAGATAAAATATATTGAACTAAAAGGAATAGATAAAATATAAAAAAATTATATTTTGGACAATAAAAAAAGTTTACTAAATGGTAAAAGTTACCATACAACCGATGCATGTGATGTCGGTTTGTGAACTCTTTTTTTACTATTCGTGCATTGCACGAGCATCATTCTAGTACATACAATGCTTTAGGATGAAACACCTTTTTGTTATAATATAAGGAGAGAAAGAGGAGAATGAGAGAGGTACTCTATTACATTGATCATTGGTATGTATATATACATATAGATATCTAGGGTTTCTTCTAGGTCTAGAATATTCTATAAAGATATGATGTCGACATAATGTCGTCATAGTGTGGACATCCACCAATACAATATATTACATTATAACACTCCCCCTTGGATGTCCATTAGTCCATTAGTGAAGTCATGTATCATTCAAACTTTGCCTAGAAAAACCCAATGGGAAAAACACTAGTAAAGTAAACGAGTACATAAATCTTCAAAACACGCATAACACGCTGCCTCGTTAAAACCTTTCCATGGAAAACCCAGTGGGACAAAACCATGGCTTAGGAAAAAGAGTACAGCGCGTGTTTACTCCCCCTGATGATTGCACAAGTTGAAACAATATGTATTGAAATGATCCATGTCTTCATGTAACTTCATGTTGTTGAAATGAGTTCGTCGTAATCGACAAATATATCTCGAACAAGTGTCATCTCAACAATGATGATGGTTATAACTATAGCGTTTTTAACACGTCTATAGTGCTATCTCGTTAAAAACCTTGCTAGGAAAAACCCTTTGGGACAAAAAACCTAGTCGAAGGGAAAAAGAGTATAGCTAATATTTCACAACTGATCATTCTTATATCATTTACACATTTATCCTGCATTTTAACAAAACAATAATTGTATGCATACACTATAATATATATTCTATGTTAATGCAATGACATAATATGACACTACTATGCGATGACAAAATAACTATATTATATGCACATGATATTCAAATGCAAATTGTACAATATCTTCACCAATATTATTCATAATTGGATTGACTTCAAGTCAATACGTGGACTTCAAGTCCATGAGCTCATTCTTAACCATAGATTGTACGTCAACAATCAAAATGAACGCTTATATAAGATCCCCATTAAATTGTCCATTACATATCGCGCGCAAATATTATTCGGTTCCGTGAATTAATATATCGATATAATTACTTATACTGCCGGCACTGCTTAAAGATATCTGAATATATTTTGTACCAATCTTTTCACATATCTAGGCCATCTATTATCGTTCAGATATCTATGTCACTTCAACGACATTCAAGTTTCATCACTCTTCATGAGTACCAACTGCACATGCTTGCCATTTTCTTTCACTTATAATAACATATGAACCGAATATGACCGTCACACTCCATCGTGTGTGATTATTGAAAATATGGCAAGAATCTCAATGTTCATACATTTACTATCCATGACCGAGCTATAGCTCGATCCACCTCAAGGAGAGTAAATCTGTCTATAGTCAAATCATAAATTTCAATGTATAACATATCTTAATATGATAAAGTGATCAAGCTGGTATATCATTATACATCATTATCAAAACCAAATTATGTAAATCAACATTCATATTTCTTGAATTTTTAGTTGATGTATATCATACTCAAAACAAGTGTCTGAATCTCGGGTTTAGTTGGGGATCAATATTACTTGTTTGTTTTTACCAGCTTATCCTTATCAATCTCCCCCTTAAGGTGGTAAAACTATCATTATTTGATAGATTTAAAAGAGCAATATCCACTTTAAAATTTATCTTATATTTCATAAATTTAAAACGACTAATTCTCTTCAGTAGAATAAAATATTAGGGAGCTCGGTTTGATGCAGTTGGTTTTCCACGTGCTGAATTAAAATTGCTCGCTCATGAAATCATCATGTTCACATGATACTTATATATTATGATGTACTTGTATAATTTTGCGTTACTACATGTCGCATAATTCAATCATACACAAACATTCATATTCATTATCCAACTACGAGTATTATCTCCAACATAATATTTCATCTCAATGTATTGTCTCGCCTTAAATATATATTGATTTAATGATACACGAGAGATTTTCAGCACTTTATTAAATTTCTTCTAAAAAAAACTTCATATTTATCAAAACGGGTGTAATAAGAACCCGGATGGCCTTGATTGTCACATATTTAATTCTTTTGTACTAACTTTACTTTGCCTAAAATTCATGGCAATTTTTGTATATATTTCGCATTATCTTGATAAATTCACTAATCGCACGCCACATTTTAGCTGACTGAATTTCATTATGCTAAACTTCTAGTTTAGCTATGTTTCATCGTAATGCATAATAATCTTATTCATGTGGCCAAAAAAACAAATTATTTATGTGACATGACACAAAATGTCTCATATAAATAGGCGAGATCCGTCAAAATTACTTAATAATTGATCCTGATGGTTATTAATTTTCTTCATATTAATAAAAAAATGTTTATAAATAAAGCAAATAACCGGTATACGAATAAAATACCAACTTAAATAACAACAATAATAATCATCCAAGCATTCAAAAATATCAAAGCAAAGTACTGCGATAAAAACCAACATATAACTTATGCTTTATTTTATAAGTAATTATAAATATAAACTAATCTTAATAGACCAATTATGCTTGGGTAGTGAAGAAATCTTCTACTTCCAAATGGGTTGACTTATTAGTATCGAAATCAGCTTCACCATCTCCATGCACCATATTTGTCTCTACATTCTTTCCTTTCTGAGACATTTGGTAGAGGTCAACAAAGTATTTTGGAGTGCGACATACACGGGTCCAGTGACCATATTGTCCGCAACGGTAGCATTGATTGGGGCCCACCTCATTTGTATTTTCCTCTGATTTATGATCATTTTCCCACTTCTGGTGATGATATGACCTTTTGAAGATACCACCCCGGCCTCGTCCGTATCCCGGCGCACAACCACGACCGCGTCCACGGCCACGACCGCGTCCACGGCCGCGACCGCGACCACGGCCGCGACCGCGACCACGTCCTTGACCATAACTATTTGCATAATCATTTCCTTTTTCATATGTCCCCTGATGGGAGGCCACATTCGCTTCTGGGAATGGTTGAGTACCAGTGGGACGATATGAGTGGTTTTTCATCAGTAACTCATTATTTTGCTCAGCCACAAGTAAACAAGAGATTAGTTCAGAGTATTTCTTAAATCCTTTTTCACGGTATTGTGTCTGCAGGACAATGTTACTTGCGTGAAAAGTGGAGAATGTCTTTTCTAACATGTCAAAATCGCTAATTTTCTCTCCACATAATTTTAGTAGTGAAGTGATTCTGAACACGGCTAAGTTATATTCTGTTACAGACTTAAAATCTTGTAACCTCAAAGTCGCCCATTCGGCACGAGCACCGGGTAACATCACGCTTTTTAGGTGTTTATACCTTTCATCCAATTCTGTCCAAAGAGTATAGAGATCTTTCACAGTCAAATATTTAATTTTGAGTCCCTCATGGAGATGGTGACGAAGAAAAATCATGGCCTTAGCCTTATCTTGATCAGATGACTTATTTCCTTCCTTAATAATTTCACCAAGGCCTTTTGCAGCTAGGTGAATTTCACAGTCTAGTACCCAGGCCAAGTAGTTCTTTCCACTTATATCTAGGGCCTCGAAATCAAGTTTTGCAATGTTCGACATGATGAAACTATACAATCAAATATCACATATTAGTTTTATAAAATTATATGACAAACATTCTTGATATACCTATTTTATTACTGCGTATATAATAGGTAAGACTACTAAAATATGATATGAACCATAAATAAGTAAATAAATATGTGACATGTTATTTACACGTGATATTCGATTTGCTATTTACTCGTTCCAATTTACTACGGAGTATTAATAATGACATCTTATCATTAAAGTTATGTGCGATTGGTTAAAAAAAAAGGTTTTAATGAATTAGCATAATAAATGGCACATGGGTAGAATAACTAATATAATGAACACATATTAACTACGTTAAAAATTCGATTATATGTTAATGAACAAGAATGTTAATAACTACTCCGTACTATGATGCAAAAAAATATAATATAGTTATTAACATATGAACATATAATATTAACATATGTAGTATAATATTGACGTATACAAATAACATAACATTGACGGAGGGAATATATTGACAAACTTAATATAACACGTGTTAATCATATATTTACTAATGTTATTACAAATTTAATAATCACAAACCCACAAAGGCCACAATATATACATGTGCTATTAACATATATAATATAATCTTGTTATCAATGTATGAGATATAGATGAATAACATAATATCACGTGTTAACATAATAACGATAAATATATGAGATATAATTAGTGTAATCAAAATATAATCTTGTAATTATAGACGAATAAAGTTAAATTAAACATAAATCAATGTAAATCTCTGAAGTATGTATTACGAGTAAGAAATATAATTAAGGAAAATATTCTTTGATATTAAAAATTTGATTAGGCAACCGTATAATACTTGAGTGCTATAGGATTATGTTTTATTAGTATGACTAGCTTGCTATAGATGACTAAATATAAACTATAGATGAATATAGTCATATAGATGAAATTAACTTATGATATAATATAATGATACACCTATGTACGTATTATGTAGACAATAATTATGTAGACCTAATTGCCATGCACGTATTATGTAGATGAATATAATCGTAGACAATAAATATGTAGTATTGGTTATTGGAAATTGCGGAATAGAGGACTATACTGTTACTCCGTATTTGACAATTGCTAAAGTACGTATTGTGAAAATCAAACATGTTTAATTAAGAGCATTACACCGTTATGTTACGTATAAGATCATTATATCATGCATGTTTGACAATTATATCAGGCAATATGATACATGCTAAACAAATTCTTAATTAGGGAGTACTACACGATTGACAATTGTGAAATACTTCATGAATTAAAATCGTAGAAAACGAGTAACATATCGTAACAAATGCTCTATATGTAATTTATATAAACGTGTTGTACTTGGTATAACGATAAATTAAGTTCATACGAAAAAGTACCTGAATAGCGTGATAAATAAGATCTGAAGATAGTAATAATAATAACGATAATTGTAGTTGCTCGTTCGGTAGAGTCTCGTGCTGATAACGTGTTATAATATAAGGAGAGAAAGAGGAGAATGAGAGAGGTACTCTATTACATTGATCATTGGTATGTATATATACATATAGATATCTAGGGTTTCTTCTAGGTCTAGAATATTCTATAAAGATATGATGTCGACATAATGTCGTCATAGTGTGGACATCCACCAATACAATATATTACATTATAACACTTTTCACATTTTTTCTATTTTTTGTCGAACCAATTAATTGGACACATAGAAGTCAAGCAAGAGGTCATGGAAGAGCAAAAAAAGATCACTATATGACATCTTTTTCTCAAAGATCGTGCTAATTTGTTAATTAATTGATGTTTAACATGATCTAAGGGGATCATGACCTCTTCCTTGACCAGTTGTTCTTGCTTGCGAGTGGTCTAAGTTCTCTAAGATGACATAATAATTAATTAAGTTTAGTTAACTATTGTTGTATGTATTTTGTCAATCTATTTCAGTGAAATAGGCGTGTCATGTGTGTGGTTTCACTCTATTCTAAATTTAACGTGTTTTCTAATAAATTGTTAGTTTAGTACGTACAAGTAGTTACTACCTGATTTTAGAAACCCAAACCAATTCTCGCAAAATTGAAGTCCGTCTCATAAAGCTGGTTGAGTGCGTAACCAATGATGGAGTATTAATTATGTGTATCAAGTGTACAAGTTTCATCATACAATTGGGGACTAAATTACGCTAATTGTCTGTCAATCCTCTTATTATACGCTTAGCTTGCTTCACCTTTCATAATCCATTACCCCATTTACCCCCACTCATCTATGTTAGTTGGAAAGCAATGGAAAAACACTCCCTTTCTTCGGTCATTTGTTTGTTTGACTATTTCATTTGAAGTCATTTTAGTCATTTGTTTGTATTTCTATTTTAGAATTGTTTTCTATACGTATGCTCGCACACGTGTATATAAACGGTTCCCTTCACCCATTAGTTTGAGAAGGAAAAAGTAGTGAAGTATATAAACATCAATATACTTCATTTACTCACTGATGTGGGATAATGAAAAAATTACTTGGCCAAAAACCAAACCCCTATCTCCATAAAAAATATAACTATTCTTACAACTAGAAAATAAATTCATTTAAGATTATATTGATTATTGTTCAAATCCAAAAGGTACGTGAATTACGTGAGTTCCCTCTAGGTTTCCTTGGGAGGGCGTTTTTTCTGACCCTAGGTTGCCTAGGTTTTGCCCCTGATTTCGTCAGGAGCTCGCTTTTTTCGATCAATATTTTACTATCTCGCACGTTTGTTCGTCCTTGTTTTCTCTTTTGCCCCCGTTATTGTTCGTATTGATTATGGCATTAAACTATATCGATCTGAACGCGACGGGACTAGTCGATGATCTGGATGGCGACAACGCGGAGGCGATTGCTACGGTTGATTGGGTGGTGGACGATGGGGATACACGGGGTGATGGTGGTGACTGTATTGTAGGGCGCTTGTGGACTGAACATAATCTGAATATGAAAGCCCTAATCGATACCATGATCGTAGCGTGGAATGCGAAGGAGGGAGTCGTAGGCGAAGTGGTCGACCGAAAGTCCAAGGTTGTTACTTTCAAGTTTGAGAATGCCAGGGGTAAGAAGATGGTTCTCGCTGAGCAATCGTGGCACTTCGAACGACACCTCTTATTGTTGACAGATCTCCGGGTTGATGTCGTTCCGTCAGAGGTACCATTATTCTTCTCTCCTATTTGGGTTTGGGTCTACGATTTGCCTATCTCGGGGAGCCTTAACGTTGAGAATGCCATTAACATTGGCAACACCATTGGCGACTTTGTGAAGGTTGACAATTCGGTTAACCCCGAGATTAATAGGTCGATGAGAATTAAGGTAGTGATTGATGTTCAAAAAGCCCTTATGGAGTCGATTAACCTTCGTTCTAATGGTGGAAAGACCTGGAAGGTTAGGTTATGCTACAAAAGCTTGCCCTTGTTTTGTTATGTATGTGGCCATTTGGGGCATGGTGAGAAAGATTGTGGGGAGAGGAAAGGGCCTGTAGGGGAAGGGAGGAGATTCGGGGAGTGGTTGAAGGCTTCACCATGGCGTGTAGCTAACAAATTCGAGGTGAACAAAGGGAGCGAGAACATGTCTTGTGCTCGTCGTTTTTTTGATGACAACACTGAACAGGAGGAAGTGGCACGGATGGTGGAAATGCTTAGGGGGTTACTTTGAAGGAGGGTGCTCGTTCGAAGGTGAGTGAGGAGTGCGCTCAAGGCCGGCTGAAACGCAGATTGTTGATGCGGGACAAGGTCGTGCAACACACCTCATGCCTGTGAATGAACCACAATAGAAAGAGGGGTCGGGGGCTGGCAAGTTTATTACGAGGAAATACTTAAAGATGAAGCGAGGAAATAAGAAAGCTAGTCTACATGGGAGCACGTCAAAGGTCGGGCCGGGAGTTGTAGGTCAAAAACGCAAAGGGCAAGCCAACGATAGGCAAGGCAAGGAGGGTGAATCTGATTTCGGGTGTAAGAAAGGTCGAAGTGGTGAAGAGGCGATGGATATCTCGTTTATAGTAGCAGACACTGGCGTAAACCAGGTCCGCGAACAGCAATGAAAATCTTGAGTTGGAACTGTCAGGGGTTGGGTAACCCCCTAACGGTTGGCTCCCTCATCGAGCTGTGCTGGAGGGAGTGCCCAAACATCGTCTTCGTAATGGAGACAATGATGAGTGGGAGTGATCTCACTCGGTTACGTGATAGGTGTGGTTATAATGACGGTATTTGTGCGAATAGTCAAGGTCGGTCTGGAGGCTTGGTTTTTGGTGGAAGGATATTCAAGCGGAGTTAGTCTCATATGACAATAATCATGTGGTCGTGGAGGTAAAAGATGAGAACGGAACATCAATTTGGAGAGCAGCTGGGGTTTACGGGTGGTCGGAAAATGTGAACAAAGATAAGACGTGGGATTTAATTCGACGTATTTGCAGGTTGTCCACGGTACCGATTGTTCTATTTGGTGATTTTAACGAAATTCTCAGCCCAGATGAGGAGGAGGGAGGTAGGACACGTCGAGAGTCGTGCATGGACGCGTTCTGGGCAACTCTCGATGATTCTGCCTTGCACGACTTGGGCTTTTCTGGGAGCAGGTTCACGTGGCAACGAGGGCGCCATATTCATAATCTAATTAGGGAGCGGCTTGATCGCAGGGTTGCGACGAGTGAGTGGGGGGCGTTGTTTCCCATGACAACATTTGTTACTCACCCGATTTACGCGTCTGATCATGCTCCAATTATGATACAACAAGTTACCAATGCTGCGGTTCCTGTTCAAGGTCGTTCCTTTCGTTTCGAGCCTCTATAGTTATCCGATTCGCAGTGTGGAGAAGTGGTCGAGGATGCATGGGATTCGCATGAGGAAGGGGGCATTCTGGAAAAAATCTAGAGTTGTTCGAGCAGGCTGAAAACTTGGGCACGAGCTCATTTTGGGGATGTCAATAGGCGAGTCAAAACGAAGGAGAGCGAGTTGGGAGAGTGGCAACGAAAACCGGCATCGACCGACATGTTAGCTAACTGTCAGCGTCTCGCTCAGGAGGTGGCCGAGCTCAGGTGCCAAGAGGAGGCATTTTGGCGCACACGGGCCAAATCCCACGAACTTAGGGACGGGGACCGCAACACGGCCTACTTTCATCACAAGGTGAAGCAGAGAAAGAAGAGGAATACGATAACGGGTATTGAGGATGACGCGGGCACGTGGTATACTAGCGCTGCGGATATGCAACGTGTAATCAACGACTATTTTTTGGAGCTGTTTACATCGAGCAATCCGTCTCACATGGAGGAGGCACAGGGTGACCGTAGAGATGAATGTGTTGCTCGATAGTGAGGTGACTTTGTCCGGTCGGCTTTGTTCCAGATGCATTCAAATAAGGCTCCTGGGCCTGACCGGATGAGCATTACCCCATTTACCCCCACTCATCTATGTTAGTTGGAAAACAATGGAAAAACACTCCCTTTCTTCCGTCGTTTGTTTGTTTGACTATTTCATTTGAAGTCATTTGTTTGTATTTCTATTTTAGAATTGTTTTCTATACGTATGCTCGCACACGTGTATATAAAAGGTTCCCTTCACCCATTAGTTTGAGAAGGAAAGAGTAGTGAAGTATATAAACATCAATATACTTCATTTACTCACAAATGTGGGATAATGAAAAAATTACTTGGCCAAAAATCAAACCCCTATTTCCAACAAAAATATATCTATTCTTACAACTAGAAAATAAATTCATTTAAGATTATATTGATTGAGTAAAAATATACGGAGTAGCTCATTTAAAATATACAGACTATTTTTTAGAATAGAGTAACCATTACGTAACACGATCCTAGCTCATGCTTTGTACAATCCTCAAGATAATAGTAAGACAATTTGATAAACAAATTTGTGCCCGCTTTTCATAAATGAACAATTATATAATGAAAGACTATTTTAATTTATAATTTGTGTCTAAACAAGTTAGCATGGCACAAATTAGTAAATTACGGATAGAAAATGGTGATGAGTTGTACAATTTTGATAACTTAATGTGTTAGAAGATAATAATGGCCATCATAAAGTGAGAACAAACATATTACGAAGTACAAATGTTAGAGATAGTATCGTCCTATTCCATTAAAATACTCCTCACAAATATTCATGAAACAGGGCAAAAAATAGTGACCAGAAGGAGTATAATATTCTTTTCATCCCGGTCTTTTTTTTAACCTTTTATATTACTTGTGAGAACTATTTAATTAAAGGTAAACAAATGATCGAGTTAGGGTTGTATTTATACGAGTATTAGATAGCACCTTATAAATCTCTATGTCCAAAGCCATTGGAAGATAAGAGGACCCATCAAAGTACTTCACAATGATCCCGGTCGTTGTGTTCGACGGAGCATTGGTGGTTCGATTCTATTATTGCTAGGTGGTTTCCCGGTAATACACCATACCCAGAAGGGTCAGAACTTTTCGCTTCTCCTATATGAAGTATGGATGCTTTTGGGTAAGAATATATATGTGGTCTCCGGTCTCCCTTTCGAATACTCATATTTAATAGTGCATGTAGCTAATATTCTAAGTCAACTTATTACTCATATAAGTGAAGAATTTGTCGTTGTTTAACCATTTGAGGTTATCCTGCCACACGACTACCGACCGTGTTTGCATGAAATTTAGTGATGAACCATTAGTTCTAGGTTGCTTTTTATCTAATTAACCTCGATGGCTCGTTAACTTGGATTCAATTTAAATATAAGGAAGTTTGTAAGTACTGCCTACAAAACGGATAATCTTTATGGGATGTTCAAATTTTCAATCTGGGTTTAAAGGAATCCCCCACTACTTCTAGATATTCAACCTCAAGATCGAGTTGCTAAACAATACTCGTAGTAATACACTAAGAAGAAGAAGATTTGGGTGATGAACATGAACATGGAAATCGTCATAACTACATACCTAGTACCTACTTTTTTTGCCAACGAAATCAAATATTCGGTAATCACGAAACTCTTAGCGCCTCAGACGCAAGTCTATGGGCTTTAGAGTTTCGTGTCCTGGGGATAAAAGAAAAAGAGCAGCAATGGAAGAACGAGCATTCCCCTAAAATATCCTTAATTAGCGAATCGAGTTCAACAGAAGGGACGACGATGCCGACAATTTGTGAGATCAAGTTTAAACAGTCATACATGACTTTGACATGGAGAAGCCCTTTCTTCTTGATCCATTTGATCGCCTTTAGAATTGCAAACCCTTCCGCATGGATAGCAGATTCAACAGAGAAAGGTTGTTTTACTTCCTCCAGAACCGTATCATCAGTATTAAAAAATCCATCCTCCTGCTGCCCTGAGGGATGGCAGCCATCCTCCATCCACCTGAACCGTATCACAAATATTTATAAACCCAGTTTGCTTAATGACGAAGAATTCTTTTGAATTTTGGAGTTGTGCTTTCCTCCCTCCTTGGTCATCCCAAACCTTTATCTCTGAATTATTGCTTCCTTCTGTCGTCAATTCAGAAATATGAGGTCCATCGTTGTCCAGAAGGTGTTCTTTGTGTACATTTGAAGGTCTCTACAAGAGGATTCGTACCTTTTCCAAAAACCAACGACCGAGTTGCCCCATATTCCGAATATGATACCATTTCAGAACAACCAAATAGAGTACAACATATTAAGGAAGTGAAGGATTCCAATATTCGACTTATCAGACTTAATGAGAAAAATAATCCAGCCCATGATCCAGTCTTGAAGAGGCAACTCCGACGCAGTTTTGACCCTAATTCCAATCGAACTACTTGCCCATAGTCTAGCAGTAATGTGACAATCTCTAAATATATGTTCAAGGGATTCAGGTTCTTCATTGGGGAATTGGTTAGAGGAATCTAACACGGAGAACATAGTTATATGGTCCTGACAATTTCCTCTTGATTCTTTCCTTCCCAACGGGAAAAGCAGAAGAAAGCAGTTTCCAAATAAAAGTTTTCCAAACTTGAGGCCCCGACAAATTCCATAAGATTTTTTTCTTGTAGAAGTCAGGGAATCTTTTAATACCTTTTGAAGCTCTTGCCCTAAGTGGAACAAATTTACTATCCTTGAAAATTCCTTCTTTATACCCACTCTTGACATTGAAACTACCTTCCTTTGTTCTTCTCTAAACTGGGGTGCATACATAACTCTCTAAAGGTATATATATTGCTTTTATTTTATTGCACCAATCCGGACTAAACATCATTTTCAGTCTGGTAGAATTCCAAGTGCTATCAGTGTTAATAAGGCCCCCTAAAGACCAAGATTCACCTCTCTCATTTACCTGACTGTTAATTCCCGTTTTAGGAACAGGAATACAACCCTGGACCCATTTATCTTGAAAAATGTTGATTCTTGTAGACACCCGCATTTTGACTGCTTGTGTCTATAGCAGTCTCCAACAAAACACCTGGACGTAAACATGCTTTAATACGCTTGAATACGGTTTCGGAATCCATAGTATCCGACGTGGGCACTTAGCGGAGTACAAATATCTCAAAACCGACCTCAAATTCAGACTCAGCGGGTCGTTTCCAATAAAATAAAGCTATTTTGAGCCAAAATCGCCTCCGGTGGCAAAACCATCTTTTGTGACCGAGCCGAAACCGGTCAAAGTCGAAACCCAAAAACAAAACAACCTCAAAACACGTCCAAATATGTTCAAAAACTAAGTCAAAACCGAATCCTATAATGCCTCGAATAACACGGATTTCAATCCGTATTTTGAGCAACTTTCAATACGCGCAATCTCGACCGCCCGCATCCGGACGTCCCAGAATTGAGTCGCCTCAGCCGGAGCGCCCGAGTCTTGAATTGCCTCACTTCGGGCGTCCGAATACCGAGCCGAAACATTTCGCAAAAACTCTATAAATACACCCTTACCTCCGACGTTTCAAGGGTCGCATTTCATTTTCTCGAAACTTATTTCAGAAAACTGACGCGCCCCTATCTAGGCTCGGTCGTTAACGATGGATAGGAGGTCAAACAATATTTATATGACTCGCAAATAACACAAAAATAAATAAATGTAGTCGTGGTAAGTCAAGGTCGGTCCACAGGGATGGCGGTGAGATAATCGAGTAAGAGCTATGTGTTTGGGGTCTAATTGCGGGGTTTTAAGTCGAGTCTAAACTAGAATGCGATAAATAACGAGGAATAATCAAATAAGAAAAAGGTGTTAGGGGGAGTCGGGAATCGGAAATCGGGTTCTATGAGTCTCAGGATTATGGGTCGGTCACAAAGTCGATAGAGGGAGAATGCCACCTTTCGATTTCTTCACCCAACTTATCTAGATCCCGCTTTCGCGGCAAAAAAGGGTAACTCTCAAGTCAAGGTAACTCCTACCCCGAGTTTCCCCATATTGATAGGAGTGAGTCAAGGTCGATCTAGCCGGCCGGTCTAAGTCAACAAAGACACTATAACCTCAAACATGATAAATCAACAAACATGCAACCAAACCACAATTCCTTAATTCATATCACCCAAGATCTTCCTCCCTTAACCCCTAACAAGGAAACTACTCACAGTTCATGAAGGAAACTATAAAAATATTAACAATAACGAAAATAACAATAACATGCATAATGATTAAAACTAGAGAAAATAATGACAAGACAATGAAGAAAATTGCGATCAATAAAAGAAACTACAAGGCGATCTAAAAACGATGCAAGTAAAATCAACGAAAACGGTGCAATAATGAAAGAACAATATTAAATATAATCTAGAGATGAGGGAGAAGAAGAGAAATATACCAATAATGAAGGAAAATACAATAAAGAAGATGAAGATTGCATAAAATAAGATGATGCCTTGATGAAGAGGACAATGGATTTGTCACTAATCCCTTGATAATCTCCAAAGAACTTCTTGAAATAAAATAGAATTCCTTACAAAAGCTTGAATCTAAAGCTAAGAAGAAGATGAAGATTGATAAAAACTATGCAGAACTTCTGGCTTTCTATCTAAGCTATTCTAATGGATGATGAAAATGGAAAAATGAGATTGTATAAAGATGATCTAAAGGAGTCCAATGTGCATCTAACTAGGTTATCTATATATATAGTAGTTTCTTAATGGATCCTTAAATCAAAGTCCAATTCTAATTTTTGCCCATGAAATGAAACTTTGCCCTTTGAGTGAGACTTTTGCCAAATGAGTGTTCATAGGGTGAAGTTTTGCCCTGCGGATTCTCTCCAATATGGCCGAAATACCATCGAGCGAAGTTTCGCTCGGTCAAAATCTCATAGGGTGAAGTTTCGCTCGATGATTTTTTTTGTCCGAAATGGCAATCTGGGGAGGAACACCGTCGGGCGAAGTTTCGCCCGGTCAGATCTCATCGGGTGAAACTTCGCCCTATGACTTCGGAGGGCCATAAATCTCTCGTTTGGTCTTCGATTGGGGCGTATGATATGTCGTTGGAAAGCTAAGAAGATAAGCTTTCACCTCCAACTAGAATCGCTACGATCCGTGGTCTATAAATCTAGATATATCTATTTGAAGTTCGACCTCTCCGGTGAAGATGCCTAATGGACTATAGTTTTTCCTTTTTGCTCAAGATTTCACCTCTTGGGTTTGGACTTTGGACTTTAATAATGCTTTGGGACGATATTCTGCTCCCTTGTGCCCATGTAAGCTCGAACATGCTCTCGGACAATGGATTCGTATCAAAATAATAGGAAAACTACCCAAAAACACGTAAAATGCACAAGAGAGGTCGCTAGAGTGAGAAAGACGCAAAAAAGGCGATAATCGCACACAAATCTCACTAAAGCGATAGGAAAACGAGCTTAGATGGGTGGAAAAACGGTCCAAATTTGACACACATCAATTCCCCCACACTAAACCGTTGCTCGTCCTCGAGCAAAGACCTAAAAAGAAACTACCTAATACTACTACTAGGCTAGACTACGCTAAGCCGACACGAGGCAATTAACGGACCCGCTCCGTCCCTTCAACTCACATTGGAATACCTATGAGGTAAGGTACTTCAATGCAAGGCAATTCAGGTCTTGCTCAAAATTACGGATGCAACTAACACACAATAACATAAAACAAAAGAAACACACAAACGAAGATAGTTGCATCCAAAGAAGAAGAAAAAAAATCGCTGAATTCCTCATCAAAACAGCGGGAAAAGCAAAGGTTCCAAGTTTGAGACAAGTGAGAACACCACCAAGCTAGCTACTCAAGTTGACATGGACAAAATTTTAATAGGATGACAACCAAACAATGGAAACATTGAAAATTTTCCAAGGTCCTTCTAATCCACTAAAATGCATATAACGTGACGATAAATGGAGTGGATTGGAGTGAACCATGGAGTTAGTAAGCACTAGAGGTAAGTGTTATCACGTCTTCTAAGCTTAGCCTAGAGGGTCGTCCAAAACTCGAGAAAGCCAATTAGCCTAAACAAAAAGTGAACAAGTGTTTGCAAAATGGTAAGGAACGACTAATCACCGCTATCTTCCTTCCTCGGGACTCGGTCCTTTAGTAGGCACTTCACGGCGATAAGTCAATCAAGGGTTTATTTGGATTTGGGAATGTTTTTCGAGATTTGATTTTCTTTTAGTTTTTCTTTCCCTTCCCTTTTTGATTTCGTTTGAGGGCTCTTTTCTTTTTTTCTTTTTTTTTTTATAAGAAGCTCTTCTTCATTTTTCTCCCCTTTTGCTTTGGGTAGCCCATATTTGGCTAAATGATGCATTTGAGATTCATGGCCAAGCAATGTTTTTTTTGGGCAAACTTAACTTGTGGAAATGTATGAATGGTAGGTAAATAGGCAAGTCAGGTATGCATCCCCTCCAAACCCACAAAAAGATGGAAATTTGGACTAAAAGATGGCTTCTCAAGCAAGGTCACCTAAGAGAACAGGAAACGGTAACCAAGGCCTTATCACTCCATGGGTGATCAAAGTGGTCAAAGACAAATCCCGATGTAGACCCCTTGTGGAAAAGACAGACTCATGGTAAAAATTCAATGTAATCATTGGTTCAAGGTCATTATACTAGAACAATGTCCAAAAATCAAAATGGGTTCCTAACGAAGAAGTGGTAAACACTCGACACTAACTCAAAATCGGGTTTTCAAAAACCTTTAGCTAGACATACTATACAAAATATAAAAAGGACACAAAAGAGCAAACAAACAAGTAAAGCCAACCACTCCGATCTCCATCAATAGTCAACACAACCACAACCACCAATTCCAAAATGTTCACCAAGTGAACCTCCAAACAACATACAAACCCATCCTCCCATGTAAATAAGAGAAGGGAAAAAAAACAAAGGTAGAAGATATTGCCGATTGATCTTCAATTTTGCTACCTTACGTCCATATGCTATTAGGTTGGCGGCGTACCTGTGAGAAAGGAGAAAGCAAAGCAATACAAGGGACATTAAAATGAAAATAGATAAAAAAAATTTGGTTTTTTTTTTGTTTTTTTTTTAAAAAGAAGAATGAAAAGGAGAAGAAGGAAAAGATAGTATATCCCTCCCTCACACTAAAACTGTGCATTGTCCTCAATGCACGAGTAAGGGAAAAGATCGAAAAAGTCAGAAAAAGAAAAATAGGAATTTTTTTTTGGATTTTTATGATTTTTCAAATGTTTTTGGAAAAAGAAAATAAAATAATAAAAGGGTGGCGGGCCTAGATGTAATCACGTCCCCTAGATCCTAGCCAAGTGGGTAAGAAAATGAAATAAAATAAAAGAAATTAAAAGAAAGGGTGAAAAATGGGCGTAGATGTAATCACGTCACCTAGCCCGGATTTCGAAAAAATGGAAAAATAGAGAAGGATGAAAGGATTTGGATTTTTCAAATTAGTCAATGGCGTAATCACATCGCCTAACGACCGGGAGCAATACCAAGGCCGCTACGGCCGCAACAATCAATGGGACAACTTGCAAAAATTTTGTTAGAGCGAATAATCAACACAATGATGACAAGAATAAGAAACAGGAACCGAACACAACCCAAAACATGCAATTATAGACTCTTCTAGACTCACTTACCCACCCCGCACAAATACCCACAACACCACCTACCGACACAGGGAGAGGGTCTAGTATGAATAGTCATCAAACGCATACGAAGCATTCGGAGACCCGGAGTAGTACGTCATACCCTCGGAAGACTCTTGGGGGAGAAAACTCCTCCGGACCGTCACTTAAAGAGAGGGCGTAGTCTAACTCAATCTCACAAAGGTCGTAGATCGTACGACCTTCGGTTAATGTATAGTGCGCGTACTCCCAAACTCCCCTTCCTCCCGACTCAGTCTTTGTCAGTCGAAATTCACTGGGTCCTAAAGGTAGGTCCCAATTCTGGTGAATGAGGATGGTGGTGCGGTGTGTTTTGGGTACAATTAAAGCACGTCCACGGCTAATATAGACGAGGCGGTGATGGGGTACATGAAAAATCCAAGTAGAGAAATATGCCTCGTCAAGCCAAATGGAGTTGTCTAGCGGGGTGAGATGATCGGTCAAGTAATCCAATTTTTTTGCTATAACCGTCACAAGACCTCCACAATCTAAGGAGGGGCGTTGGGTATAAGGAGTTCACTAGTTCCGATTCGTGACGATAACTCTTTAATATCGTCGACAATACCCAAATTGGTCATTGTGTGAGGACAAGACCATCTAGTACTCTGAAAGATCTTTTCAGAGAAGGTACGAGATAACGAGCTATTAAGACAAGGTAAATTTGTAGACAATGAAGATTTAGAAGATTTGGAAGTCGAAGCCATACCTTGCTTACGAGCGGCTCGTCTTGCCCTTGTTTCCATGATGAGATTTGCAAGATTGTTCCGATATGACTTCGCTTCACCTTTTCAAAACTTGGTAATATTCACCATGGTAGGATGGAATGGAGGTATGAATGTGGTTGGGTATGGAAGGTGATGTGTTAATGATATGCGGGATGATGAGGTGAAAAGGAAAGTGAGGTGAAGGCGATATATATAAAGGTTTTGTGGAGGGAAAGGAAAGTTTGAAAGAGTGATTGAATTTTTTGGTGTTTGTATTTTGGAGGGAAAGTTATGTGGGTATGTATTTGGGAAAGAGGGAATTGAGATTTGTAGAGAGTGAAGGGATAAAGGTGATCCGACTAGGTTGTCGGGTGAAATTTTACCCGGTCGTGCACCATCGGGTGAAGTTTCACCCAACGGATTTTATCATGAAAATTCATTCTGCAAATTTTTTACCGCCAGGCGAAGTTTCACCTGGTGAAATCTCATCGGGCGAAGTTTCACCCGACGATTTATGGACAACTCTGACAATCTTGGCAAATTCTGGGATTTTTTCGTATGGTGAAATTTCGCCCGGTCAAATTCTCATTGGGTGAAATTTCACCCGACGGCAAATCTTTAGCAAATACCCCAACGGCGTGGCAAAATTCCATCGGGTGAAGTTTCACCCGACAGAATGTCTTCAAATATCTCACCGGGCGAAGTTTCGCCCGGCGGTCTTGTATACTCCAATTTCCCGCCTTGCCAATTTAAGGCTCTTCAATGATCACCTAAAGTTGCAAATAATGACACGACTCACATTACATTATCAATTTCTATCACAAACATACTTGTGGTCTTCGATTTAGCTCCATAACTTCTTCCAAAAGCTTGATGATCATCCAAATATATGCTCCGAGATGAAATCCAAGTTCATCCATCCGCTCAAAGCTAACAAAGCTAAGTAAACAAAGTATATAGTACTCTGTACATATTTACAAGGTAGTTGTTGAGGATACCACCAAACCTACTTCAATTTTGAGGAGAGGGTTAATCAATGCTCCCAAATAGGAGATCACCAAATTTGACAATAGTTGAGGTCTTACGAATGTGACCGACATTTATAGTCTTACTAACGTGACCGACAATAGTAGGATACCACCAAACCTACTTCAGTTATGAACGCTCCCAAATGAACATAGAAGAGGGGTATTTATAGTTTTTCTCGTAGTTCAAATTGAGATCTTAGGCGCTTGTTGGCGTGCGAGCCAGATTTGGGCACCTGAGTTGATGTGGTGCAATCTTAAGGCGCCTGGAGTAAGGCGGTCGAAATATTGAAGATCTGATTTGAAAACTTTCCAAAGCGGAGATTATACGTGATCTTGCCTTTGCTTGGGCATTAAGGCTTCCTCCGTGACCTAGCACGCGTGCGCCAATGGGCCTCGGGCGCACGTCTCGAGGCTCGCTCGGCCTGATGCGCTGTCTCGGGTTTGACTTTGCGTGTTTCGGGACCGATTCGGAGCCCCGGTGTCGGAATTGACTCTAATTAGTATCGACGCAACCGTAATAACAGGACTAAGACCGTCTTGATGTTGAATTAATTTTTGCAAGTAATTATTTGATTCGTTCTATAGAAAAAGCATCTAAAAAATTATAAAATCGTGTTGTGTTGTAGTTCGATCGTCATCGGGTGTTTGTTGGGCACTCATGCAGCCACCAGGTCAGAATCTAGGTGTCTATAGAAGCCCATACTTTGACTGAGGCTTGGACAAGGCGAAAGTCAAAGTATAGCCGCCCATGTCAATAGAGGATTACGACCTGGTGGCTGTCGGCTCGAGTAGTTTTAAGTCCGTTAGACTACGTACTAAGGCTCATCAGTCAAGGCTTAGAAATCATACCTGACCTCCCTGCCTGCGATCGCCTGTTGAAGTTTTGTTTGGGCTTGCTTGTCTCGCCTGTTACAGTTGATTAGTGTTTCGGTCTTTGACATGGACCTTTAGCGGAGTCTTCTATCGGGTAATTTGGTTTTTGGTTTTAATCCCTTGCGGGTGGTTGCATTGAATTAGATTTATTCCTCTCGGGTGGCTACGTTGGTTTTGGATTTATCTCTCTCGGGTGGCTGCGTTGATTTTGATTTATCTCTCTCGGGTGGCTGCATTGATTTAGATTTATCCCTCTCGGGTGACTGCGTTGATTTAGATTTATCCCTCTCGGGTGGCTGCGTTGATTTTAGATTTATCCCTCCCGTGTGGCTGCGTTGATTTTAGATTTATCCCTCCTGGGTGGCTGCGTTGATTTTAGATTTATTCTTCTCGGGTGGTTGCGTTGATTTAGATTTATTCCTTTCGGGTGGATGCGTTAATTTAGATTTGTTTTCTTTGGAACAGAATCCTGTTTATTCTTGTACTTTCTTTGAGATAGTTTATGACTACCTCTAGCCTATTCTTTGGAACAGATCTTTGTTCCTGGTCTTTTTCTCTCTTTGAGATAGTTTCTGACTATCCCTGGACTATTCTTTGGGATGGATCTTCGTCCCTGGACTATTCTTTGGGACAGATCTTTGTCCCTGGACATTTGCTTTCTTTGGGGTAGTTTTCGACTATCCTTGGTCTATTCAATGGGACGGATCTTTGTCCCTGGACTATTGTTTTCTTTGGGATAGGTTCCGACTATCTCTGGACTATTCTTTCGGACAGATCTTTGTCCCTGGACTTTTGCTATCCCTGGTCTATTCTTTGGGACGGATCTTTGTCCCTGGACTTTTGCTTTCTTTGGGGTAGTTTCCGACTATCCCTGGTCTATTCTTTGGGACAAATCTTTGTCCCTGGACTATTGCTTTCTTTGGGATAGTTTCGGACTATCCCTGGTCTATTCTTTGGGACAGATCTTTGGCCCTAGACTATTCTGTATTGGTGAGATTATTTTAGATTTGATGATGGTTTTGCTTTTGATTCTTGTTAGGGTTGCTGTATAAACTCTTTTTTTTGGTAAAGAGTAAAAATTGAATTAATGAATAATGATACATAGTTTGTGACCCAAAAGGCAAAACATTACATCACAATTTTCTCAATCCAGTTCCTATCACTAGTAGACATTTTGCCACTATTACAGACTTGTATTTTTGCTTTCTGCTCCTGTTTAACTCGACTTAGTACAACTTCAGGTCTCTGAATGCAGTGTTCCAGTCGCCATTTGTTTCTCTCATGCCAGATGCCATAAACTACCGCGTTAATGACACCATTCAATAGTTGTCTTCTGATCTTAGTTCCTCTTCTCTTCAGCCTCTATTCCTGTAATCCAGAGCAGGGAATGCTAGTGTGCAGCTAAGAGTTTACTAAACTGATAATTTGCTCGCTGTAATCACACTCACAAAATAGGTGCTCCATGGATTCAGTATATAAGCCACAAATGCAGCATTTAACATCAGCCACAATCTGCAGTTTATACAGTTTCTCCTTGATGTTGAGAGCATTATGCTGATAGAGCCAGTTTATCATACAATGCTTAGGAGTGGTCCACCTGTTCCAGACCAAGTGCCACCAGTTCACCTTCTCACCTTGCTCCCTGATCCACTCTTATCCTTTCCTGATAGAGTAATTCTTGCCAGTAACATTCAACCATTCAACAGTATCATAAGCAGGCCTCAATAGATTTTTTACTTTGCACATCTTTTTCCACGTCCATGGAGTGTCAACAAGGGGCTCATACAAGAGCCAGCCAGTCCCTTTAAGGTAGATTTGATGAACCCATAACACCCACAATGTGTCAGCGTTACTGTGTATCCACCAGAGCATTTTCCCTAAGGCAACCTTGTTCCAAATGGAGTCATCTTTCAAACCCAGGCCCCCTTCTTTAATAGGTCTGCAAATTTTCTTCCAAGAGACCAATGGAGTTCTTTTATACTCAGTACCCCCATCCCACAAGAAGTTCCTACATAGGGCTTCAATATTCTTAATTACTCCTGAAGGAATCATGAAAATTGACGCCCAGTAGTTGTGCAAAGTCTTAAGAACTGCTTGTACTAGGACCAATCTGCCAGCATATATCAATTTCCTAGCACCTAGCATTCTGATCCTCTCCATGATATTATTATTTAGTGGCATGTATTCCTTAGCATTCAGTTTAGAAGGCTTAATTGACACTCCTAAATATCTTAACGGGAGCTTTCTCTCCACACATTCAGAAACAGCCACAATGCCTTCCTTTACTTGGTTAGGGACCCCATTAAAGTACACATTTGACTTGCCTGGACTCATTTTAAGTCCAGAATCCTATGAGAATGTTGCATAGGTCCTAGAAGAATCATAATGGAGTTAGTGTCCCCTTACTAAATAAAAGCAAATCATCAGCAAACATGAGACTGCTCAGTTTCATAGGGCCACAAAGGGGGTGATATCTGAAGTCCAGAGTACTAGTAGTATGATCAAGAAGCCTGGTAAGATACTCCATACATATAGTAAAGAGTAGGGGAGATAAGGGATCCCCCTGCCTTAGACCTTTCTTCCCTCTGAAAAATCCGAACACATTACCATTCAAGTTCAAAGAGTAAGAAGCAGTTGTGACACATTCCATAATCAGATCACTGAATTGGGGAGGAAATTCCAAGGCATGGAGCATTTGCTCAAGAAACTTCCACTCCACACTGTCGTAAGCCTTCTGTAGATCAATTTTGAAAATGCACCTAGGAGAGACAGATTTCCTCCATATAGCTTAATAAGGTCTTGGCAAATCAAAATGTTCTCCAGAATATTTTTACCTTGAATAAACCCACCTTGAGTTTTAAAAATGATGTGGGGAAGGACTAGAGCCAATATATTGCATAGGAGCTTAGAAATGCATTTGTAGACTATATTACAACAAGCAATGGGGCAAAATTATTGAACTGATTGTGGTCTAGTAACTTTGGGGATGAGTGTCAGAGTAGTATTATTGATTTGCTTCAGAAGCTTCCCATGGGTGAAGAATTCCTGCACAGCCTCACCCACCTCATTATCAATATCTCCCAACTGGCCTTGAAAAATTTACTAGTAAACCCATATGGCCCAGGGGCATTATCATTAGGGATAGAGAAGAAAACATCTTTGATCTCCTCTTGGGTAAGTGACTTCATAAGTACCTGGTTATGAGCAGAACTGCAGACATGTCCCTTCTGTACTATACTCTTGCAGACCTTGGTTGTCGCAGCACTGGTTCCAAAAAGATTTGTGTAAAAGCTTAGGAAACTCGCTTGAATGGCTTAAGGATCAATATGAGTCACACCCTGCTGATCAGTGATCTGAGTCACCAAGTTCTGCGCTCCTGACCCTAAGCACACTATGAGAGTACGCTGTGTTAGCATCCCCTTCTGCCATCCAGTGTGCTTTAGCCTTCTGCTTCAGGAATGCAAGCTGAAGCTGCTCCAATTTTGCATATTCAGACATAGCAGCTCTCTCCTGAGTAATTATATCAGCATCTAAGGGATTTTGAATTAGACTATTTTGAATTTGTAGAAGTTTGACCTTGGCTATATCAGCATTCCTCTCAACATCTGAGAATCTATTAAAATGTAGTTTTTTGAGATGGAACTTAAGAGCCCACAATCTCTTCACCAGTACATACATCCTGGTACCATAATATTTCACCCCCCAGTTGGCCTTAATTACCTCAGTAAACTCAGGGTCTGAAGTCCACATATTATAGTATCTGAATGGCGTCTTACTGCGTACCTGCAGCCCTGTTCTCCTCACTAAACAAGGGCAATGATCGAATAAACCCTCCGGAAGGAAAGTAGCCCTCAAATCAGGATAGAGCCTACTTCATTCTTGATTGATAAGCAAACGATCTAGGCGACTATAGACTTTATCAGCTGGCACTTGTTTATTATTCCAAGTGAAGAATGCTCCATCTGCCGGACTATCAAGTAAGTCACAATTCACCAAACAATCCTGGAAGGGTAAAGTTTCCTCAGGTTTGAAACCTCCCCCCAATTGTTCCTCAGCTGTAAGGACACAATGAAAGTCGCCTCCTACAACCCAAGGACCATTCATAGACAAGGCTATGTTATCAAGCCTCTCCCGCAACACCTCTCTTTCTTGGATCCCATTAAATGCATACACAAAGGTCACATGGAATAACTTCTAAGTAACAAAATGCAGAACTTTCGGATGAATAAGCTGAGGATTATACTCAATAAAATCCACCTGAACATTCTGGTGATTCCAACTCACCCAGATTCGTCCCTCTTTGTGAGTACGATTATTAGTAGAAATACTCCACAAAGGAAAGTTCATGAGCGGACTAGATTGATTACTATGTTTTATTTTAGTTTCAAGTAAACCAAAGAAATCTACCTTATTGTGGAGCATAAAATTATTCACTGCACGTTGTTTATGGTCTTTATTCATGCCTCTAACATTCTAGAAAGCAAAAATCATTTAGACAAGATGGGAAAATCGTCCCCTCCTTGCCCAATAAGCTCCCCAACCAAATTTCCTTTGAAAGAAGGAGAACCTATCTCTAGTACACCCGTCGGGTTCACAATGGTACCACTATGCCTCCCTAGCCGCTGTTTCTGCTGTCCATTCTGCACTGATACAGATGAACTGACCTGCTGGATCTGCTTCTCCAATTTACTCTCACTGCCTAGTGTTATTGGCTTAGGTTTCGGTCTCCAAACCTGAGATTTCCGAACAGGTTTGGATACTTGCCCTATTTTCTGCCTTCTACATTGTTTAGCTTTATACCCCATCTGTTGACATTGATCACATTTAATAGGCTTCCACTCCCATTCAATTGGCACTGTAATTAACAACTACTTCTCATCTTTAAATTGCACATTCTCAGGGAATTGCTTGTTAACTTGCACCTCAACCAGGATGCGTGCATATCCTAGCTTTGTTTTCTGTTGAGTAGTCTCGTCCACAGTTAACACTTTCCCCACCCTACTTGCAATCTTCTGTAAACTCAACCCCCAGAACTTAAGTGGAAGATTATGAAGTCTAATCCATGTAGGAACAACTTTCACCTCTTCCTTTTCCAGCACCACATCAGGGTTCCACTTCTTTATGATCACTGGTTTACTATCAAACATGTAGTAGCCAGCGCTCAATACCTTGGTTTGCA
This sequence comes from Agrostemma githago, assembly GCA_958450325.1. Classification (NCBI taxonomy): domain Eukaryota; kingdom Viridiplantae; phylum Streptophyta; class Magnoliopsida; order Caryophyllales; family Caryophyllaceae; genus Agrostemma; species Agrostemma githago. The sequence continues at coordinate 68,835,356 of OY288247.1, read as the reverse complement.
TTTCAGCAGTCGCAAACCGTACTATGAAGATACCATTTGGTAGAAAAGATATCTTATCAATGTTATGATGTTTCCAAATTCTCTTCAGATACCTCTCAAACACCGGCCATGGAGGATTTCCCCCCAAGAACACATCCATAAATAGCTGTTTCCTAATACGAAAGCTTATCCTTGACATCCTCATCTGTTAATTGCAGAATGTCCTCTTGAACTTCCTCATCCTCTACAACTTTCACAATCTTTTTTCCTTGACGTGTGAACCAATCTTCCTGTTGATCATGGATTACGTTCTCTCCAATGTCATCCTTGACAACATCCTCAACGATATCCTCCTCATCATGGAATTCATACGCAGGGATACCATTAATGTGATGCAAGCTACCATGCTTTGTTGCATCATCAACGTTGGGTTTACGTTCAACCCGAGTCATAGTATCATCCTTCTTCCCGTCCTTACTTGCCATGCCTTTCCTATGAGTGATGTTACGTAAACTAGCAAGAGATGAATCCATAGCCAAAGTGCACACGATTCACCTTCAAAGATCACGTAGCCGTCATCTTAGATCGCCATGAAGAGCCTGCTCGCTAGGGTTTTTCTTCGAGCTGTAGTAGCTTAGTAGTAGATCTATTTGTGTTGTCTTTGTATTTTGCTGTATAAACTCTTGGCGAGTGCATAATGGTGTTTGCATAGATTCGTTTTTACATTTGATCTGGGGGCTTATGGTTTCCTGCTGGGGATGCGATTTGGTTGCTTTTGATTGGGAATTTGCTAAGGTAATTGACTTGAATTTGACCTTTTGAGTTAATGGGTACCACTGGGAATTTTCATGGGTTTGCATAATGGGTTGTGCCGGCTTGTGAGATGCTCTTGCTGGGATAGTGTATTTGGGTTGCCATAGGTTTTAGTACGGGCTGTCGTACTAGCTGGGGATTTCATGTGTTTTGCTTATTCCGCTGGGGAAGATGTAGATTGACTTGAATTATCCCGCTAAAAGGGGAATTAAGGTTTGCTTAGTCCACTGAGGAGAGGTAAATTGCTCCGTCATTGTTTATTTTATTAGCACGTAGATGTACGTCTTGCAGGTATCGAGAATTACGTCTGGATTATCTCGGTTTTCATTTTGGACTGCGAGGCCAGGCGCGCGTTATAGGGCGACCTGAAATTGAGGCGCCTAGCCCCCAGCAACTTAATACTCAATCGCCAGGGCTGCTGCATTTTGGAAATCGAACGCCCACGCTAAGGCGGTCTGGGTTTTGTTTCTAGATCTTGTTTAAAGGTTGCGATTGAAGGGGGGGGGGGGGGGGGGGGTGGTTTCATTTGTCTTAGAATTTGGACGCGCACCCTCCTTCGCCTCAAACTCGTACTTTCGACTTTGCTCAACCAATTTTCCACTCGATTTTCATCATACTCGATCATGTCGACTCCGGGTAAGTGTTCTTTACTCATCTATTGTCGATTTGTGCTTAATTGGTGTGGTTGTGGGCTGATTTTGCTAAACCCTAGAAATCGATTTGGGTATTTTGGTTTTGCTATGTTTCGCTGCTTACTTTTGGTTCCCTTGTTGAATTATGGTAGAATAGAGCTTGATAGTATAGTTATTTGCTTGAGGTGAAAGATTGGAGGTGCTTTAATGACTCCTTATGGGTGAAAGTCGAAATGCTAGGGTTTAGGAGTTGATTTCTCGATTATTCCCGTACCTGACTCTTGTAATCTTGCTCGATTATTGCTTGTGGTATTATGGGTAGCTCACTTATCGATTTTTGTGAGTCAGAATGCACTCTAGGTCATTCCGTGTGAGTTTGCGAAGCATACGACGAACCAAATGATACCGTAACGATGCCGGATTTTCCCGAAACTACTTTTATTGTGACCAGGGACGAAAATGGGTGCTAGTGGTTTTTTTTGGAATTTTGATATCGCTATCTGAAACTTTGAGCTTATTTTGACTTATTTGGGCTGTCTTGACCCGACCCGAGGTGCATTGTTTGTTTTGCTTTGCAGCTGGAGATGGTATGGGACATCCCGAGGGAGTCCCTGCAGCTGGTAATAGAGGTAAAACAGGCAATCCGGGCCTGACCGCCGCCGCCGGCCCGGTCCGACACGAATTTTGGCATGGTCCGCCCGGCCCGAGTGCGAAATATGGTGTGCACGGGCACGGCCCGCCGTACCTCGGGTTGGGCCGCGGTAGTGAAATGGTCGAAAAGCCCGTGCTTGGCATGGGCACGGCCTGGTCCGACCCACTGACAGGCTCGACCGGCCCGGGCACGGCGGGCCCGAGGCCCGGCCCGGCCAGGCGCGGCCGTTAATAGCCGTTGCTCCCTGTTGCCCAACGTCTCCCTGCCGCCCAACGTCTCTTTCCCTCTTTTTTTTTTAAATATTTTTTTTGCCACTTTTTTCCCTATAAATACCCATTTTCATCTATCTTTATTTAACACAAATCATTCTACTCTTCTAGTCTTCTAATCATTCTTACAAATCTTCTAAAATCTCAATACTCTACATTTCTAAATTGTAATATATATATATATATATATATAATATAAGTTATTAAAAATTATTACTAATCTTATAAAACCTATATATAAAATATTAGTTATAAAAATTATTACTTATCTTATAAGTAATATATGCAAGACATTGTAATTTTAATATAATAAGTATTAAATATTAATCTCGAAGTTTGAAGTTGAAGGTTTTGGTGCTAATCTACTACTAGTGTAATACTCGTGACACGTCACGGGTTTGTGAACATTTTTTGAAAATAATAAAAAGTTAGAAATAAAGTGTAATACCGGTGTTCACGGGGCTGAAGCGGTTTTTGGAATCAAAAAGTCAAATCACAATTCATATGAGGGTAAACAAAAAGACGATATTGACTTAAAATAATGTAAACAAAATGAATATTGACGCAAATGATTATTATAGTGTGTTCAATATCGAAGTAAAAAACTCACGTGAGTATGTAGGTAGATAACAATTTCGAAGAGTGTAGATAAATGTAGTTGTCTTAAGTAGAACGACATATGACGTCGAAATGACTACGTGTATAATATGTGTTTGACATAGACATGTCAAAAACTGACCCGACCCGAAACCGGCAGAGGAAAAAAACGCGAAAAAACCCGCCCAAAAATGACCGAAACCCGAAAGTGACCCGACCCAATAAGAACCCAAATATTTTGGGTCAAAACCCGTCCGAACCCGTTACCCGCCCGAAAATAGATAAATTAAAAAAAATATTGATATTCTACAGTAAGGTTTCTTAAAAAACTAAGAAATATTTTTTTATTTTCAAAATTTTAAGAAATACTCCTCGACTACCCATTTCCTTTTTCCTTATTGGGCTGAGTTTGATTTTCTTTCCTATTTCCATTTAAGGAAAGTTTTCCACTACTCATTAATTAATATAATATTCCTCTCTCCTACTTTTTCACCCCACTTTTTCTCATTTAATTAATACGGAGTATAATATTTCTCTCTCCTACTTTTCCACCCGACTTTTTCTCATTTAATTAATATAAATATAATATTCTTCGCTCCTACTTTTTCACCCCAATTTTTCTCATTTAATTAATATAATCTCTCTCTCTTACTCTTTCATTCCACCTCCCATATTCTACTAATATAATACTTCCTCCTTATTTTTCTCCCAAAAAAGAAAGGGGAAGAAAATATGCATCTTTAAAATCATATTTTTATCACATAATTATTATAATGAGAAGAAAATAATTAGTAAATCAAGTCAAAGTTCGTCGTATATATCCGTACTTCCTATAGAAATAAAATATCAATGTATATTAAAAAATATATGAAGTAAAACATGTTTATTCTCACTAATATCATATATATTAAATTAGATCATTAAGAACATTACGAATAAAATTGTATTTATGATAAATACAAAGTAAAGAAAATTAATATTTTCAAAGTGCGTTAATAAACTGTATTTGACCGAAACCCGACCCAAAATCCGTATAAACCCGACCCGTATAAACCCGTATTTTTCAAACCCAAAATACACCCGACCCATATTTTACTCGAACCCAAAATGACCAAACCCGAGTATGTCTTTTGAGATTCTTATTATTTGTGACTCCACTTTCTTTTTCCACTTTCATTTTTATCCACTTTCCAGTCCACATTTATCAATTTTCTCCCCAAAACTAATGTGGATCATATAAAAGAACAAGAGGGATTATTTATTATTTATTTTCAAAAAAATTGTGGTAACAATATTATTATAAAAAAAAATACGGAGTAGTATGTTTTAAATTATATTTTTATCACATGATTATTATAATGATAAAAAATTCGAACCGAGTCAAAGTTTCTTATGTGTAAAAAACTTCTATATATCGGTATTCTAATATAAATGCAATATTAAATAAAAGGGAAATAAATGATTAAGAATTGAAACTAAGAATGAAAAAGTATTTACATTTTAAAAAAAATAAAGACAATTAACATTTTTCAAACGTGTTATTAACGATTTTTAACGGTTTTTAACCCAAAGTTCGACATTTTTTAACGGTTTTTAATCCGAAGCCTGTCATTTTTTAACGGTTTTTAACCCGATGTCCGTTACTTTTTAACGGTTTTAACCCGAAGCCTGACATTTTTTAACAAAAAAAAAAGCATTGAAATTTATTGATTAAGAAACATTTTGTATATGAAAAAGTACCAGTGTTATTTACATTTTTTAATGTTTTATTAACTTTTGTCAAACGCGTTACAGATGCTTAGGTTTGTTGATATGTTTGATGATATACTTGGTCATACGGAGTATATTTTAAACAATTGTTGTTATGTTTGTGGATATGATTAATTGGACCAATAAGTCTCTTGTGAGACAGTCTCACGGTAAAATTACTGGGTCTCCGGCTGTAGGGGCGCCCCTATTTATTGGAGTCTGAGTTAAATCGAGCTGAAGTGAAATGTAGAATTTGATATTCGTTTCCATGATAAAATGTGATATTATAAAATCAGTAATCCCAAATGTAAAATTTAAATTGTGCAATTTGCCCGTGACACGTCACGAAGTTGTACGGAAATATGTATGATAGCATAGGTTTAACAATACCAGGGCAGTATTGTCGTTAATCGCATTGAAATAAAACTCATATCAAGTTATAGTGTCAAAGTTCACCTTTGTAATATTATAGAAGGAACTTTCCACATAAGGTGGATTAATAATATACGAAATATAACATTTATAGTATTCTGTGTCCTGCTGAGATGTCGACCGACTAACTTTGATTATTGATACAGTATAATATAGTTTTTAAAAAAATCGAGTTGTTACAAAATTGACTTAAGTGACCAAACAATGTAGCAATGGTCTATTAATATTTTGTAAAAAAAGGTGGATACTTTATCATTTCTATTAGCATGTCTTAAATTGGTAATAAGGGACGGATAACCATTTTTGCGTTAACAACAATAGAATTTTATCTTACTCGATTTGTAAATTTGTTATTACTAAAACAAAATCTAAAAATAAGAAAATTATTATTATTAGTAAGATTATTACTAAACCAAAAGTTTGAACACAAAGTAACAACAATTAAAAGATTAAGTATTAGAAAAAAAAATTAATAATTACAAAACAAAAATGAAAACGCACACTTCACACAATTTTTTTACTAAATCCACTCCACACATTAACATTCCATCAAATTCTTGAAAGTTCTAACAAAAAAAAAGGATCAAATAAAGGAATTATTGGGTACATACTCATCTTCTTTCCTCACCATTTATTGTCATCACCTACACCCTTCCAAACCACCATCATTTTAATTCAACATTCCCAAAAATTGTCTTAATCAATTGAAATTGATAAAATTTTGATGTTAATCAGTAAAATGTGTGAAATACTCATCTGCATGTTGATTTGCTGATCTAGTGGATTTAAAACAAACCACCTTCGTTTTCTTTCTGCAATTCCCATGCCCAATTTCCTTCTTCCCCAGTGATCAGCAACACCATCTTCATCTCCATGAACCCTCAACTATTTTCTACCTTGCACGTTGTCGCTACTCCCTCCTCTGCTTTGCTTTGCTGCCGTTGTTCCATCATCTCTCTTTAGGTGATGTATACATCAAAGAAAATAATGATTAATAAGAATGTCAAAATATTATTTAATTAGACTCCGTATATTGTGTATGAAGATAATTACTGGACTCCGTATATTGCGTTGCACAGTTATTTAGGACCAAAATTAATTACTCTTTACTTTCACTTACTCATATTTATAGCTTTTACTAAAAATCAAAAATTTATAACTGTGAACAAAATTATATTTCACAATTGGAAATTCATAAATGGATAAATATTTTTTTTGATGAAATGTAAATAGTAATACAGCTAGTACAAATATTAATCAAAAAAATTTGTTACCAAATATGTCCCATAAGGCCATTACTTTAAAGCCCTCAAACTTACAATCAACTAATGCATACTATGTTTGATTGACTTGCAATTGGATTATATAAAAATCAAACCCAAAAAATATACTCCGTAAATTGAAAGACCAAAAAGTTGAAATCTTACCTTTGGGAATAATCGAAGACTTGGACCGTTTAATTCCTGGTCAAAATAATAATTAAACAAAAAAAGCATTGAAATTTATTGATTAAGAAACATTTTGTATATGAAAAGGTAACAGTGTTATTTATATTTGCAAAAGAGCCAATGAATTAACACAAAAGCAATGAAACAATCACATTAGCACAAAAGAACAAATTAAAAGTAGGAAAATATGAAAATTGATAAACGGCAAGATATGAACCAAAAATTGATTACCCTTCGTCTACTCCCCCAATGCTTCGCCCGTCATCCACTCTCCGGTGATCACCCAGTCATCGAACAATTCCCTTCCTTCCTGTTATCGACTCGGTGAACGCCATATCGATCAATCCCCACTGCGATCATATAAGAAAATAAAACAATTAATTAAAGTTGCAACACTTCATACTTGCAAAAGAACCATTTAAGGTGATTAATAGGACAATGAAAGAAGGGTAACTAATTAATAAAATCCAATAGATCAAAAAAGCAAAACAAAAGTTGGAAAAGCTTAAAAATTCTTAGTGGAATTGATTTTGAGAAATATTAAGAATAGAGAGATAATTGAGATTTAAAGGCATGTTGAAAATTAGTTATCTAGTTTCCTAATTAAATGCGAGCTATGGGGGAAGGAGAAATAATGGGGAGATGTTGAGCATAACCTCTATTCAAGTGCAGTGAGTAAATAGATTTACTTCTCCAATGCATGATACATTCCCCCATGAAGCATTGCAATTCACGACACATGAAGCATTAATGGGTGTGGAGATTACTTCTCCCCTAAACAATCTCATTTCAATTACTAAACCTAATATACATAACTATTCCAAAAGATTAAAAATAGGAACTAATTTCCAAATGGGGCTCCTACATTGTGCCACCTAGTTGGGAGTGGTGTCTTCTTTTATAGGAAGAAGATATTGAAGAATTGATCGTATCGGGTTTACGGTTTTTTTATTATAATCTATCGATTCTCGATATTCTACCGCTTCTCCGGATTTCTACAAGCTTTGTTTGCATTTTCTAACTTAATCTCCTTTACTTTAATTTTGTTAATTATTGTTGTTTATTACTTAATTAGTTAATTATAGTCTTCACTTATTAATTTATTATAATTAAGTCACCTCCTAAATAATTTGTTACGTATTATTAACTTGTCAATTGAACTAAAATACTAAATTGGTAGTTGTTATTAAATTTGTTAGCTAAATTGTTAATTAATTTGGTAATTATTTGATAATTAAATTGTTAATGCGTTAAGATATTAAAATCATGTCTGAATCACACCACACCGAGTTAGCGTAAAAAAGGAGTCGATCACAACAACGTCAAGGTAGCGTAGAACGACCCTCCGGTTCACAAACACCACAATCAGAGGGACATGGTCAATTTAGGACCCCACAATTTAATCAATGGTCTGGTGTCACGCCTTCATTCATGAACTTTGGCACCCCGAGTGGGTCGACCCCTTACGGTTACGATTTAACCGGGGCACAAATGGGACAAGTGTCCCAACAACCTTTTAACATGACGCCCAGCCTATTTAATTTTGATATGTCGACATACTCGACAATGTCGGGAAGACCACCTTTACCACCGTATCCTTTTACATATATAAACGGGTCAACAATTTACACAACAAGGTCCACAAGGACCACAATTGTACACAGAGTCTGCACAACACGACACATCGGCATAAAGCGTGTCACCGTTCACAAATATAAATGTACAAACAAGAATGGGCGAACAGTCCGGTGACGACATAATTTGGGAGACGAAAGAAGAAATGGCTAAATTGTGTTCAATGGGTAGGACAAGTAGAGTATGGCTAAGTTTCACTAAGGGTGTAGATAAAAAATATGCTAGGTGTAATAACTATAAGGCTGTGTTCAGTGGTAAAAGTTCATCGGGTACCGGTCACCTAGGACGACACGCTAAAAAATGTGTTCCCACAGAGGTCGGTCAAACATCCATTAACCAATTTGTGACCCGACCCGAATCACAAGAAGACTATAAGTACGATTATAACACATGCGCTGAGGAATTATCCAGAATGATAATTCAAACGGAAAAACCTTTCGCTCTATCTGAACACCCAGCGTTTAACATATATGTAAAAGCAAACCAACCGGCTCATCTACAAACGAGCTGTAATACTGTAAAAAGTAAAGCAATGAAACAATATATGGAGGCTAAAATGGAGCCTATATAATGCTTCAAAAATATGAAATTTAAAATATCATTTACGTTCGATGGCTGGGACTCTGGCTACGATTACTCTTACCTATGTTTAACAGCTCACTGGATAGATGGGGATTGAGTTTTACAAAAAAAGAATAATTGAATTTGCTAGATTAAAAAGTCCGCATACTGCTATTAATATCCACGACATTATTGTGAGGGCGATATGGGAGTATGAAATTAGAGATAAAATTTTGACTGTTACTTTTGATAATGCAACGTCTATGACTTCTTGCGCTAACATGTTGAAGACCAGTTTACAAAATATTTTTTTAGATGGTAAATTGTTACATGTTCGATGTGGTTGTCACATTTTAAACCTATGTGTTAAGGACGGTCTAGTGGGTCTACGACACTATCACGCCAAGTTTAAATCAGTAGTTATGCACTTGAACACGTGTCAGTTGAGGCGCCAAGATTGACGTCACTTTTGTAACTCAAATAAAATTAAATACAGAAAATTTCCCGCAGAAAACAACAAGAGATGAAATTCAATGTACACAATGTTGCAGGCATATTTAAAATATAAGGACCCGCTAACTACTTTTTAGAACTCTCGTTTTCCCGATATGACAAATTAAAAAATAATACTCTTCCTTTTCCAATTATCATCTCTCTAAGGGTGGCTAATGCTTTTTCCAAACTTCATATCTTTGAAATCATTGAGCTGACATGTAATATCGTGACCCGATAGTTGTGATGGAGGATCTCTTCTCTGTTGCTTTCCATCAAAAGTTTTACTATCTCGCCATTTATGGTCATTTGGCAGAAAATGACTATGACCCATGTAACATATATTTGAGCAATTAGGCAACCGCAGTGAGGTAGTGTCATTCATACAACAAGGACATGCCTTATAACCCTTAGTAGACCATCTCGACAAGTTTGCATATGCCGGAAAGTCGTTGATAGTCCACATAAGTGAAACATGCATTTTAAAATATTCACGAGTTGAAGCATCAAAAGTTAAACAACCGACATCCCATAACTTCTGTAATTCTTCAACTAAAGGCCCTAAATATACATCAATATTATTGCCAGGTGCACTCTTCCCCGGGATCAATAAAGATAGAATTGAATAAGCTTGTTTCATGCACATTCACGGTGGGAGGTTGTTGCTGTGTGCTAAATTTAGGCCGTTTTTCTACTCATTTAGACCCGTTTTTCCCTCGTTTTGCGAGTTTAGAGTGCGATTATCGCCATATTTTGAGTAATTCTCGCATTAGCGTCCCTCTTGTGCGTTTTACGTGTTTTTTTGTAGTTTTTATATCAATTTTGATAGGATTTGGCACCGAAATCACGATCGAGCTTCCACGAGCACAAGAGAAGGGAACACCGTCCAAAGAGCAAAGCACACAACTTAAAGTTCAAAGTCATCCAATCAATTAACGAACAATGAAACAAGAAAAGAGGCCAGCAAAATGATCGGGTGAAATTTCACCCGATGAAATACTACCGAGCGAAGTTTTGCCCGACGGTAATTTGCCTCCCCGAAGATTTTCCGAGACTTCTCCACCGGGCGAAATTTCGCCCGATGATGAAAGTGTCCAAAAACTGCAAAACTGGAAAAAGTTCACCGGGTGAAACCACCGGGCGAAATTTCACCCGGCGGTATTGGTCTGTGCACGATAGGGTGAAGTTCCACCTCGTGAAGATTAAAGGGTGATTGTCTCACTTTGGAGCAAAAAGTTGGATTTGGGCTTTAGGTTAACAACCCACTAAGTTATTACCATATATATATATATATATAGAGGTGGGTTCCTATGAGTCCATTATATATATTGAGTCCCTAAGTCCTCTTCCCATCCGTCGGATGGGAGATGGATCAAGGGACGAGATAAATCAATAGATTAAAAAAAATAAAAATAAAAATAAGAAGATACTGCTCCAACAAAATAGGAAGGAGAATATTATAGTAACGTATCATTCACACACATTCAATCATTCATTCTCTCGTTTCCATCGCTTCTTCTTCATCTCTCTCTCGCTCACTCAAATAATTCTTTCTGTTGTTCGTCGTTCTTTCTTCAAAATAACACAATCAAGACCTCATTCATTCAGTCACCGTCCTCATATAGCGAAGGTAGAGTTTATTTCAAAACCACAATCGCGAAGACGTTCAAAAATACAATTGGGAAGACATTCAATCAATAGTCGCCTTCTACTTTTCATTCAATGGCTGATATGCAGATGATAGGAAAAACAAGCGGTTAGTATATACATTGTAGTTTCTAAATTTCCAGTTTCTGATTAAAATGATAGCAAATTACCAGATTCTGTTTAAAAATGAACTGCGTATTCATGAAACGATATCTGCGCACACATTTTTTTTTTGTTATTTTAGTTCACATGCAGTGTTACTTTGGTGTAGAGTGTTTGTTACTTTAATTCATCTAAGTTGTTACTTTAATTCTTTACGCCTATGATTGTAATACATTAGAGTCATTGCGATATATGAAATCGTCGTATTAAAATAATAAACAAAAAAGATAATGTTTCCTAAATTGGAGGGAGTCATTAAGATGATACTGATTTTTTAGTTTCTACTTTTATACGTTATAAATATGTTGGGTTATTTTAGTTCACATACTGTGTTACTTTGGTTTAGAGAGTCTGTTATTTTAATGCCAAAATTGTATTACTTTAATGGTCCGTTACTTTAATTTATACTGGTTGTTACTTTAATTCTTACCATCTGTTATTGTAGCGCATTAGAGAGTAATTGGGATATATGAAACAGCCGTATTAAAATAATGATTTAAAAAGATATTGTTTCCTATAATGGTGGGACGTGATTCCCAACAAAATAGGAAACAAATAAAAATATTAACTGCCCATTCAGAGAAACATGCTGCGTTACTATAGTCAACAACATCCAATAAGAATAACCTACAATCAAAATACACAAGTTCAGTAAACGAATTATAATAGACGTCAAGTCATTCATCTTCCACCTTGTGCCGCTGCAGAAACCTCCCTCTATGGCTGATATTCAACCGGTCAAACAAATAAACCGTAATTTTTTTGTCTTTGATTTATACTGTAGACACCATGAAGGCAATACTCCTTATTATCAGATTCTACGCTCATTGTATGAGCACTGTATTACCACATAATTTTTAAAAAATGTGAATGAAATCTGAATAGCATTATTTTAGTGCACAATAGCCGTTACTTTAATGCACACCACCCGTTACTTTAGCGACCTTCATCAGTTACTTTGTGTCTATTTTATACGCATCTTCTGGTAATTTGATTAACTCAATGCAGTGGTTTGCTTTTCAGATGACGCAGCGGCACACGAATGGTGCAGGGATGTAGGTGAGAGTTTCACGCCATACGTAGGGCTGATATTCAAAGACCAGGAAGAGGCGGTAAACTTTTATAAAATCTACGCATTGGCCTGCGGGTTCGATGTGAGGAGGTACACAACGAAAAAATGGCGGGGTGGTGAGATTAAATCAAAGCTGCTGGTATGTAACAGGCAGGGTTTTAACAAGAAAAAGAAAGTCAGCGAAGATGCGGCGTCCAAGGAGGCGACGTCGAAGGGGGAAGAGGTCAAGGAGACGGCAGAGGGAGTCACTGTGAAGGAACCAAAAAGGAAAACTAAGGTCGGTCGTATTGGCTGTATGGCAAGAATTAAGTTGTTCAGCAATGACGGACCTATGAAAATTGTTGTTTTTCACAGTGGGCACAACCACGAGCTAATTTCACCAAAAGACAGGGAATTTCATAAGTTATCAAGAAACCTCACGAAGTACCACAAGCAAATGATTCTGAACAATTCACGGGTACGTATTGAGTAGCTTCTTGCAGGTTTAATTATATAAGTTCAGGTCACTATGTGTTTAGTACACCGCGCCATGGGTAATATTTTGTTACTGTAATGCACACGCTGTCTTACCGTGGTTCATAGCATTCGTTACTTTAATGAATGCCGTCTGTAAATTAAAAAAATGTCTGGCTCAGTTAATCAACGGGTTACTTTAATGCCGTCTTACTGTTACTTCAACTGCTGTCATACGTTACTTTAATAAAAGAATTATTTCAGCTGAAGATCGGTGCCACGCAAACGTACAAGATGTGTAAGGAACAGGTTGAAGGGTTCGCAAACGTAGGTGCCAGCTTGGTCGACTTCAAAAACTTTGGCAGAGATATAAAGTGCTTCGTCCATGAGAGAGATGGTCAGCTATTCATTGATCGTTTCAGAGGTATGGCGGACAATCGGGAGGGATTTTTTTTTGATTACGACCTGGATGACGACGGTAGTTTGAGGAGGGTATTTTGGGCTGACGGCGTTGCTAGGAGGAACTACAGGTTGTTTGGTGACGCAGTTTCATTCGACCCAACATACGGGACGAACAAATATAAGATGATATTCACCCCGTTCACTGGTGTCGATCACCACAAACGATCTGTGACTTTTGGTGGCGCTCTCATTGCGCACGAGGACTTTGCATCGTTCAACTGGGTGTTCGAACGGTTCTTGAAGGCCATGGGTGGCAAGGAACCTTCATACATCATCACTGACCAGGATCCCGGGATCATAGCATCGTTCGCGAAGATGTTCAAATCAGCATGGCAACGGTTTTGTATGTGGCATATAATGAATAAGGTACCCACTAAATATGGTGCCTCGAGGGCTGACTACCAGGAATTCCTGAAGAAGCTGAATGCAATAGTGTGGGATGAGGACATCGATGCAGCAGCATTCGACGAGCGGTGGATGGAAATAATGGAGGAGCACGACGTGGGCGATGTTCAGTGGTTCACAACTACGTTCTCGATCAGGAAGCAGTGGGTCATGGCACACTGCAGGGATCTGAAGATGGGTGGCTTAATGCGAACGACACATAGATCGGAGAGCGAAAATAGTTTTTTCAAACGGTTTGAGAACCAGCATGGAACGTTGGTTGAATTCTGGATGCGGTTCGAGAGCGCAATGGATTAGCAGAGGTATAACCAGAAGAAGCTTGACAGCGAGAATCTACAATCTCTGCCGAAGACAATGACTCACCTCCTAATAGAACAGCACGCAACAAGGGTGTACACCCACGTGATTTTTGATGAATTTCAAGAGGAGGTGGCGGGTTCAGTGGGGACGTGCAGTCTGCGAGGATTTGCTGAACGGGATGGGGTTGAAATAACTACAGTGAGGGATGCCACCAGGGGTAAAGAATTCCTGGTCAACTACAAACAAGGTACGCAATGGCCTGCTTGTTGTCATCATTTATACGGGATTTATGAGTTAAAGTAACAGAATGAATAAATCAGAGTAACACACAACATGAATTAAAGTAATGCGATTTGTATTTTGTGGATCCAGCACAGAATGCTTTTGTTGTGCGTGATTTTGTGTATTAAAGTAACATAAGGTGTGAATTACAGTAACACAAGATATGAGTTAAAGTAACGCGGTTTGAGGGTGTTGGTTCTGATAGTCCTAATGTTTTAATAACATCCTGCAGAGACGTCGGACCATCAAGTGCACATGTAAATTGTTTGAGACAAGGGGAATACTGTGTCGACACATAATTTGGATATATTCATCTAAGGGACTGACAAGTATACCCGATAACTACGTTGCGAGAAGGTGGTCGAGGGATGCACTACGCAATTCGCGTGTTGGTGACGACGGTCTGGAAGGCGATGATATTGACATCATAGACGGAAAGCAGATAGAGATGTCTAAACTGTGGTCGGAGGTTCATGAGACGATGGTTATTCTACGGTCTGCTAGTAAAGAAGATGTGGAGAGCATGTGCGCTTTGATCAGCGAATTCAGAATGAAGCTTAAGCCGATTGGGGGTAGCAAGACACTGAATAAAACCCAGGAATTGGAAGAGATGCTGGGATGTACATCAACAGCAGAGATAACGATACTCCCGCCGAAGATTTCCAAGACAAAAGGTAGCGGCAAAAGGTTGTTATCAAGCAAAGCGAAATTCGTTGCACTTGCAAAGAAGCCCAAGCGCATGTGCAACAATTGTAAGCAGATGGCGCATCACGACAAGAGGAATTGCCCCAATCCCTTTGCAAAACGACCGCCGGCGACAGTCGAACCATTCGACGATGAATCAGAATCAGAATCAGAATCAGAAGATGAGGACGAGGAGGATGCAGAAGATGAACCAGTATTCTGATTAGGGAACTGTGGTTCTTAGACCGACGTAGCCTAAAATTTACAGTAGCTAATTGAATTAATTACAGTAACACTTTTTAAAGATTTTATTTAAATACAGATATTAATTCTTTGGTGAATATTATGACTAGAGTAAGTTTCGGTTAAAGTAACACACATAATTCCTTAAAGTAACGTGCTAGATGAATTAGAGTAACACGGAAAACCTAATTCATTTTTAAAGTGTTGACTGTATTACAAATATTCATTCCTTGGATAATATAATATTTTACTAGAGTAAGATTCAGTTAAAATAACATACATTATTCATTAGAGTAACATGCTAAATGAGTTAGAGTAACGCGGAATAATGTTAGTCGAATTACAGATATTACAGAAGTTATTCTTTTTCTATTTGTTTGTGGAGTACTCAATGAAGAAGGCATTACAATTTTGTTTAAGTATGATGCTGTGTTGATCCTGCGTTGAATTAAGAGACCATGATGCACGGTGAAATATATTAGAGTTGAAGTAACACATGTCATTAATTGAAGTAACAAACAACACGAGTTAGGGTAACAAAGTTTAAAGGATATAATAACATAGAAATGTGACAGAATGAAAGCAACTGTTTTTTTGACAACACAATTTGTCAAAACCTTGTACTAAACGACGGTTATGTTTTTTGTTAAACAAAAGTAGTAGTTAATCCAACCATTTACGGGCTACTGTTTCCGGCCCTTTCCTCGCTTATAGGTGTTGA
This sequence comes from Agrostemma githago, assembly GCA_958450325.1. Classification (NCBI taxonomy): domain Eukaryota; kingdom Viridiplantae; phylum Streptophyta; class Magnoliopsida; order Caryophyllales; family Caryophyllaceae; genus Agrostemma; species Agrostemma githago. The sequence continues at coordinate 68,819,666 of OY288247.1, read as the reverse complement.
GTCCCTTAGCCTTCGATTCTTCAATTAATTTTGGTCTGGCTGCCACAAACTTTTTCACATCAACAATCAGCCGCTTCCGGGCGCTATTCAGGTCTGCTAGGAGAAGAGTGGCTGCAAGCTAAACCACCAGGTACCTTCTGTTTACCTTCCTGCCGAGGTCCTCATGTACGAGTTCACGTCCCTCGTACAATAGCATGTGCATCAGAAGAAATGTCCCTGACTCATCCTTGTTCTTGACTTTGTCTTGCCAACCAAGCTTAATCGTGCGGAACTTGTACGCCACAATTTCCTCCGCACCAGGTACTTTATAGAAGTCAAGGAAGTCACTCATATTCCCCACCTGAATGTCATTGATGATAAAAGTCAAGGAAATCGCTCGTTGGCGCGCAAAGATTGTGATTAAAAACTGATTAAATGAATAAAAGAGAGGCTCACAATTGTCTTGATGGATGCAAAGAGGTCTGTATCTCTGACTGCCGTATAACGACAGTGGTCGAGGAGATCGACTGTCTTTTTAATTCGGTTGATTACTATGCAGGAGAAGTACCCGTCGACGTTGATGGGCACAAAGAACAATTCAGCGTCCAGTTGCAACGTACCACCACAATTACTCCTGAATATATGCCATTGCTCCATCAAGGCATCTGCATTCTGAGTGGACGGACTGTCCGGATCTTTGGCAATAATCCTCATTACCGCATCCTGTAAAGAAATGTAATCAAATACAAAAGTAATTGTGGTGAAAATTAACTCAATGCAGTGGTTGGTGTCATTGTGGTTCAGTGATCCTTCTATTACTTTGCAACTGACGTTACTTTAGCTCACAAAGTGTGTTACTTCAATTCATGAGATCCGTTACTTTAACCTGTATCATCTACATTATTGCTCATGTGACATATATGATGTTACTTTAATTGAAATAATTTGTTACTTTAGTCGATATTATCTGTTACTTTAGTGTCCACACTCTTTTTCACTACACATTATGCCGATTGATTATACATTCCATGCGCGGTTAATTTAATACATACCGTTTGTCGCAGACCAAAATACGCCATCTTTGGAGAATTACCCGACCCACTGCCGTTTGCAGCGAGGCTGTTGATAAGCATTGACCAGCACTCGACAACAGATGACGACATGTCCTCACCCGGAAGCATGAACATCACATCACCCCGAGTCATCACGGCCAACGGTGAATACTCCGCAACCATTTTGCTGTTTTCAGAACGGATCGTTAGGCATCGCGAAACAACAGATAGATGACAGAAATTTAGACAACAATATGTTGACGATATGTGTAGCGTTCGTGCTATTACCTGCAGTTGTAATTGTTGTGCTGAATTAAGCAGTAGTCCACGACATTTTTCCGCATGACGGGGAGATTTCCAAGCAGGGTCCTGTTGTTTGAGATGAACGGACATGCCATCGGTACACTGGGATCCGCATCACCACAGTCAATGGAGCATCCTAAGCCGTCCCCGTCACCCCTAGCTCGACTACCAAGGACAGATAATGACCCGGTGGTGTCCGGTGATTGATGGGCGGGTTCTGCAGCGGGTGTTCCTGGAGTGGATGGTGGCCCACGACTCTTTTTAGAGGGTCTATCGTCAGGGATCGCCTCTCCTGACCTCTTTTCAGACTCACTGACGGACGTGGCAACATCTGACATAGTCTTACTGATGGCATGGTTGGCTTTATCAGTTACAAAGGAGGACACCCGCGATATCAACACGTCCCTCTCCTTATTAAAGTCACAGAGACACAGCGTCGCGGCAATTTCTGCCCTATATAGATTGTTCGCCTCGCAGGTCCCCAAAGGACAGTCGAACTCCTCACCGGCGTACAACATCATGTGTATCATGAGGTATACGCCGCAATCATTAGCCGAGAACCCGCTGCCCTGCCATCTGAACGGTACGTTGACGAGAGGGAATGAAGAGACACTGGCCCCCTTGGTGATGCCTCTCTGAACCATATACTTACCCATTTCTTCGGCCTTGATGATATTCAATGAGATAAAATAAAAACATATGAGAATGAGAAAATGACGAAACACCATTCATTTTTATGCCATGTTTATATACGACGATTTATATATAACAAACGGTAAATATATACACCAAAATGACCAGACTTACTGAGAGGCGTGCGATCCCAACGTAAGGAAGACTTTCAAACTCCCCCTCGTCATAGGACCTATTATCAAGGTATTCGATGCGCTGTGACAAAAAATTGATACACGCGCAGCTGTAATGGTCATTGTTTTCCGACAGCACCGGAATGAATACCTGTAGGTGGGAGATGGGTATCGCGTTTGTAATTATAATAGAGGTGGGAGCTTACAAAACATAGGATCTAAAATAAAAAATACTAGATCGAGATTCCCTTCATTTTCTTCGATCCATATGTTCCAGAAGTTGAACAGTGTTTCGCTCATGTCCACAAAGACACCACCCTTTCTGTTCCTCCAAATCTGGAGAGCTGTATCCTGCATGACATTTGTTGAAGTAACAGGTCGCTATCATTAGAGTAATGCACAAAGTGCCTTACAGTAACAGAACCATAGAACCACAGTAAAACACTTTTTTGTATAAATATTTTATATCAATTGATATGATGACATTATATTACTATTACTAGATTTTGTTGATGATGTTGCACTTATCGTATTGGATGAGAAAGGGAATGAGAGAGCTTACACTGTGGCTGACACCGAAGAAGCAACGTGATGTCCGCCGCGGTGCAGACTGAGCAGCTGCCAAGCGATTCATAAGTATGCACCAGCAGTCAATTACAGCATTCGAAAGCTGCTCTCCGGGCGCCAGCGTGGCCAACTCACCACGGGGAATGTTAAAAAAGTCACAGAACCTCACAATCATTTCTCTGCAAATATTCGAACGGACTATGAAACATTTAACAAAAACGACGATAAAACGCATTAAAAAAATTAGAAGATGTAGACCACTCACGATGCAATGTATTTTTCATTTTTGTAGAAGACGTAGTCGATTACGTCTTTCCTGACAGACAAAACAGACCAGAAAAGCCTGCTATCCCGACACAGGAAGTCCGACAGCGTAAGCTGGTCAGGATCTGGGACATCACAGTCACAAGAGCACCCAAGCCTCTCATCGACGACTTGCATGCATACCAGCTGCGTTTCAGAATGAAAAAAGAATGGGTGGAAGACCTTCCTTCCGTCTACCACCACCGACAAACACTCACCGACCTCCACATCTCTAATTCTGTCAATATCCCACAGAGAAAGAACTAACTGGCGGTCACTGTCCAAATTCAGTTCCTCCTGAATAACCTCGTTAATCTCAGCCGTCGAGTACGGCTGAATGTTAAGATAATCCTCCTCACCTTGATTTGTATTTTTGGCCTCAAATACCGGCCCCTGCAACGACAAATTCCTAGCACGACGCAGCCCCTCACAGACTTCATCCACCACCCGGTGTAGCTCTGCTCCTCCCCAGAATGACTGGGATGCTTGTGATGGCACCGGGTCTTCGGGTAATGGATTGCCTGATGTTATCCTCCTGATCTTCGCAGCATGTGAGACCCACCAATCATGGAATACGATAGCATTCCTTCCCATCATCAGATGAATGTGATGGACATCCTGCAAGAAACAATAACTGTGTAGTGAAAAGAGAGTGGACGCTAAAGTATAAACTAAATTAACAAAAATCTTTCAATAAAAGTGTCATCATATATGTTGGAGCAATAACGTGTATGATACAGGTTAAAGTAACGGACTGTAAACATTACAGTAACGCATAATGTTCACTAGAGTAACGTCGGTTATATGCTAAAGTAACAGAAGATATGTTAGGGTAACATGCAGATTTACAGACATCCAAGATTTACATCCTTACTGGTGGACACTAAAGTAACAGATAACACTAATTAAAGTAAGAGATGGTATAGATCAAAGTAACACATATATGCTGGATCAGTAATGTAGATGATGGAGGTTAAAGTAACGGATTGTAAGAATTAAAGTAACACATATAGTTCACTAAAGTAACGTCAATAATCTGCTAAAGTAACAGAAGATATGTTAGAGTACCATGTAGATATACAAACATCCCAGATTTAAATCCTTACTGATTCTCCAAGTCAGACACATATAGATTCATTAACGAATTAATGACATGATTACTTACGTCGACAGCCTTGGTCCTCAGCTCACTATCATCTTCAAGGCCACGAGGAAGTTTGATGGTGGTGAACTTATCGCCCTCTTGACCAGGCAATGTACCATCATCAGCGTGACGGTCCTGTGTAATCCTCAGCGACGACGGCGCGTCTCCCCCCGTCACCACACGTACACAACGGGGGTACTTAACATCAGATAGGGTAAGCAATCCTAGCCCACCACCAATAAACTCGCCGGCCAACCGTTGAATCATGCGTTGACCATCCTAGTGCTTGATCAAAGGGAGATCGCACGGGCACGGGAGATTGCGGTAGTCAAACCGCTGGAAGTAGGTTATCATTAAAAACGGCACACAGCCAAGTAGATATGATCGGCTATTGAACACAAAATCCTCACACGCCTGCGCCAGTCCTTCCAAGATGAACGTGCACCAGTCAAGGTTTTTAATCCGCTGTACATCTTGCACCGCCTTCAGTAGTCTCAGATCAACACCATGGTTGGACGTCGGGTTGAAATATATCGACATGCTGTAGAGAACGAACAACCTACAGAACATCTCGCCACCCTCTACATCCTCCTGTAGTTTCCTAAGGACCTTTGACAGAGGGATCGCATCACCGTCATTTGTGACATGAAAATCAGCCATCCACTTTCTCTTCAGCTCCACGACGGACTCAGATTCGGCTGCCTTCGATCGACCCATCGGCAGCAGCTCAACAGGGTCCGGTCCAACTGGAAGGAAGAAGCAGTCATGTACATCGTTCTTGGTTACCAGGAACTGATTTCTCCCGCACCGAAAAATCAGCGAGTCGTCACTAAATAAAGACATGAAGTCAGTGGCAAACTTTACAGGGAAACTACTAAGGTGCATTTCAAGTACACCGCCAAAACCGATTGTTTTAAGCGCCTCACGCTGCCTCTGGTTTAAATTATATATCAGATCAACGAGGAGCTTCGGGCTGCATCTGACCGACGCCGAACGGTCGACGTTGGATTCACCAGACTCTTCGGTAGCTATCTTCTTCAACTTCGAAGGCTTGACAGCCGTTTTCATCGCCCGTCGAGCTCGATTCTTGACCTGGCCCTCCTTCACACCATCAGCGACAATCTTACCTCCTTTTGCCATCTGAAAATGAATTACAGTAACAAAAATTAAGCATTAAAGTAACAACATACATGAATTAAAGTAACAAGAAACACATACATTACAAAACGCTGCAGGTAATATGGTATCAATAGAAGGGTAGGTTAGTTATATAGGTTATTCTTTAAAATAACGAATGATACCAGCTAAAGTAACAAACAATGTTCACTAAAGTAACGAAAATAACATGCAGGGGAGCCATGGAAAACAGAAGACGTATATAATCAAAATCGGACATAAAGAACTAATCAACCGTGCATTCTATGTACAAAATGAGAGAAATAAAACAAAAACAACTAAAGGTAATCAGCATACCGAACAAAACCAAAATTTACTCTAAAAGTAATTAAAAACCACAGAAAAAACCCAATTTACCTTAGGTTTAGAATTCAAATAATAGAAGGGTAAGGTTAGTTATATATGTTATTAATTAAAGTAACAAATGATACCAATTAAAGTAACATACAATGTTCATTAAAGTAACAAAAATAACATGCAGGGGAGCCAAGAAAAACAGAAGACGCATATAATCAAAATCGGAAATAAAAAACTAATCAACCGTGCATTCTAGGTACAAAATGAGAGAAATAAAGAAAAAACAACTAAAGGTAATCAGCATAACGAACAAAACCAAAATTTACTCTAAAAGTAATTAAAAACCACAGGAAAAACCCTAATTTACCTTAGGTTTAGAGTTCAAAAATTGTGTAGCTCCGTCGATGATGAATGTAGACGGTATGAGCGAAGATGAGCGAGGATGAGGAGATGATGAAGACAATAAAGAACGTGGGAGTGTTCCAGAAATCAAAATAGGCTCGTTGTTGTGAGGGAGCGGTAAAAAATTGAGTAAGAAAATGAGGTAAGAGGTGAGATGAATGAGCTTGACAGGGATAGGCGGTGAAAGTGGGAAGTTGAAAGGGTTGACAGAGATAGAGAGAGATAGGCGGGAGATATTAAGGGAAGAGAGAGAAAAACAAATATATTTTGAAAGATATTATTGTTATTACCTTAATTATGTGATTAAATCTACACCATTAATCTTACAATGAATCAATGGCTGATATTGGGACTCAAGGACTCAAAACATATTAAGGGACTCATCTGATCCCACTTCTATATATATATATATATATATATATATAGAGAGAGAGAGAGAGAGAGGTTCAAATAAGGGCAACAACTATTTTAAGGGCATAAGGTCAAGTGTTAAAGTTACACAAAAAGTGATTAAAGTTACACGAGATGAGTGATAAAGTTGCACTTTATCAATTGAAGTGATAAAAGAGTTGAATGTTATAGTTACATATCAATTTTAAACAAATACAACTTTATCGTATGTCATCTGTAACTTTAATATACACTTACTGAAACATGTTGCCCTTATTTGAACCTATATACTCCCTCCATCCCACTATGATGTTCCCAATTTTAATCCGATGTGAGGAATATAATAATGAAATGGGAACATCTCTTTGGGATGGAGGGAGTATATATATATATATATATACACCCTAATTTGGTGCCCATGCATCTACCATTAGATTAGTGTAGTTCCATCATTCAATTCATCCATCCATCCCACCATTAGTGTAGTAACTTCATCTAATACTCTAGTAGTAATTCTCTATAATTCTAGTAGTTTACATAGTAATTTAGTAGTACATCTTCCTAATTTTCATCAACAATTCTCTAGATTCTCCATCCAAGTTTGTAGAAGATTATTATTCCAAGTTTTATTTGAAGATTTGTGGGGATTAGTGAAGAATTAGTGACAAGTTCTTCATTCTCTTCATCATAGATTCAACCTTTATTTATGCAATCTTCTTATTTATTGTAGATCTTCATAGTTGGTATATTTCTCTTTCACTCTCTAATATCTAGTTTAGATTTAATGTTGTTCTCTCATTATTGTCTTATTTAGATCATCTTAGTGTTGTTAGTTTCTCTAGATTTTATTTATGTTGTTCTAGATTATTCTCTAGTCTACTTTGTTAGATCGTATCTCTTTCATAGTTTAGTGGGTAATTGTTAGATCTTAGTTTCCTCATCGTTTTGTTGTTAATTTCTCTAGATTTAGTCATTATGCATGCTTTAGTTAATTTCTTCTTTAATGTTTTGTTGTCTTCCATTATGATTAGTGAGTGAATTTCTTGTTGGGGGGTTTAGGGATGAGGACTTGGATTATTTGAATTAAGGGATGTTGGTGGGTTGCTTGCTTGTTGGTTCATCTTGTTCATGGTTGTTGCGTCATTGTTGTTTTAGTCCGGCCAACTAGACCGACCTTGACTCATTTCTATCAATATGGGGAAACTCGGGGTAGAAATTACCTTAAACTTGAGACTTACCCTTCTTCGCCGTGAAAGTGGGTTTTTTGGTGGGTTGGGTGAAGAAACCGAAAGGTGGCATTCTCTCTTTATCAATGTTGCGACAAAAATCCGATTTCGACCTTCTTAGACTCCAATGTCCGAATCCCGACTTTCCCCTAACACTTTTTCCTAGATTGGTTATCTCTAGTTATTTCTATCGTTATTTTTCTAGTGTAGACTCGACCCTTAGAACCCCCCCTCTAGATTCCAAACATGTCGCTTTTAACTTGATACTACGTTCCGTTCCCTGTGGACCGACCTCGACTTACCACGATTACTCTAGTAGTTTTTGTGTTATTACAAGTCTATAAATATTGTTTGACCTCCAATCCTTCGCTAAACGACTGATCCGATTTGGGGAGCCGTCGGTTGTATATAACAATTACCACTGTTCATATACTGTAATCACTCCTAAGACCGCCAAAAGGGTTAAACCCATCACTTGCTAAACCTAGCCTTACAATTCGAGGGTCGTTGGCAAATGAGGGATATAACTTATCAAAATGTTGCCATGCTATACTATCCGCAGGATGTCTAAGAACTTTATCATTGTTTCTACATTTAAAATGTCATCTCATATCATTAGAGGTTTTAGTTGACATAAACAACCTTTGTAATCTAGGAGTTATTTGAAAATATCTTAGTACCTTTGGTGATTTTTTATCACGCTCCTTCTCACATACGCTACACTTATCAAGATTAACATTCTCCTTCCAAAAGAGCATACAATCATTTTCACATGCTTCTATTTTTACATAATCGAACCCCAAATCAGCAATCATTTTTCGTGCTTCATAATACGAGGAAGGTATCTCAACTCCCTTAGGTAATGCATTCTTGAACATCTTAAGCATACTAGAAAATGCTTTATTTGTCATCCCATCCATACATTTGGTTTGAAAAAATGTTAAAATGAATGACAACTTTGAAAATTTTACACACCCAGGATAAAGAGGTTATTGCGCATCACTTATCAATTTTTTGATAATTTTGTCTTCATTCACTTGTTTATTTTTATGTGTCTCATCTTCAAAAGAATCATCGGTTCTAAATGTGGTACCATCACCCGTTTCATCAATTGGTGATACATGTTCACGAGATTCACGAATCAGATCAAAGATATGATTATTATGACTATCTTCTAATTCACCTCGACATCTTTTGAGTGGAGGTTTATATTCACCATGATAAACCCAATGGACATACCCACGAACAATGTCATTTAGTATTAAATCATCATATATATATCTTGCCTTTTTTTATGGTGTTTGTTATTGCACGTATAACACGGACAAGGGTAGGGCCGTCTCAAACACAAGAGAGGCCCGGAGCAAAACTAAAAAAAATGAGGCCCTTTTTTCACAAGTGGTCGAAATATAATTTTTTATACCAAATTTTATTAATCTAACCGATACGTTATTTCCTACTCCGTACTATTTTGGGCCGATTTCAAATAAACTCAAAGTCCCTGATATTGTTACAAATATCACATTAAAAATTAACATGAAATTTAGTTGCATGCATATAATACAGTATATACTATAATGAAGTTATAATCATTAATGGAATACTCCATATTGTTTTAATAACAACAAATACTATACCAACTACAGAATAATAAATAAAAATCTTAAAGAATTACAACAAAAAATTAAAAAGAAAAATATTCTCGAAAATATAAGAGTAAAAAATAAAATAAGTATATTGAAAAAAATAAAAGGTTAATGAAAGTAATTTTTTTTAAGAGGGTGAAATATTATTGTTTTAGGAAAGATCAATTTTCAATAAGAAATATAAAGTTTTAAGTTAATTTGTACAAAAATCGAAATAGAAGAGTATTAATGTAGATAGAATTTGATGAAAATGGGAAAAGAATTAAAAAAGAAAATGTGCTCCTATTAAGATTTGAACTCAAGAAGCCCAAGAGTCCAAGACATGGGAACGTGAGTCTACCACTATAGCAACGGCATTTCCATGTTATATTTGACATCTTTAATTATAGAACTCTTCACAAAAGAATCATCTGGATTGAGGCCCTTAAAATTTGGAGGCCCGTTCAAATGCGCCTACTGCGCTGCTCTGTAGACGGGCCTGGACAAGGGACAGTGAGTTCATCATCATTATTGTCAATAGTTGTAGATGCATTAGCGAATGCATAATCAAGAAACTCTATGACTCCATTTATGTATAACTTATGTGTCCTATCATTGCAACCCATCCATTCTAATCTTCTCTTCAAAACATCTTTATTATCCATGTGATCGAGGCGAACAACTAAAATGTTGGGGGAATGTCAATTTTGAATCCATTAGAACCTTATACTACCTCCGTCCCACTAAGATTGTCACATTTCATTAAAATACTCCTCACAAATAATAGAAAAATGGGACAATCATTTAGGTACGGATGGAGTATTAAGTTATAACTTAGCTTGCATAATACTTAAAATAAAAACGATCTAACATTTTATTTACGGAGTATAATTTTAAGGAAAAATTACAAATTACCACCATATTTGTAAATTAAAAATTACAAAAATCGACCCGTGCATCGCACGGGCTATCCAACTAGTAAATATTATTTGTAAACGAACTCGAGGGAGAGAGTACCCAAATATTTTCAAAGCAACAGTAAAACAGTTTGATTAAGAAATTCGACAATATTTCATTTTAAGACCAAACAAAAATTTGAGAAATCAAATTTTGCAATGAGTAAAAAAAATCGAACCACTCGTCAAACATTTTCGATAACAGATTTAAAGTCCATCGACAATAAGATAAAAACTTAGACATACAAAGTTTTTCGAAAATTTTAAACCGTTTTACATAATAACCTCATAGAAATTAAAATATTTACAATTATGAAGGTTTTCATAAAATCTCGATCACTTGAAAATCAAAATTAAAATTTTAAACAATTTCGAAATACTTTAAAATAAATTATTAAGATCTTTTGAAACAAGACTAACTATATGTTATCAACCAAAAATAAAACAGAAACGAAGTATAAAGTTTTGAAATTTATAACTCAAAATGTTAAAATTTCACGATAGCACAAAATTTTAAATTAGTCAAACTTTTCATAACATAGGTTCGGGAAAATGGTAAACGGATAAATAGAGTCAAGGTCAACGACAAATCGAAACAAAAGTTTTCAAACCCGATAAAGAAGTCGAAGAGATTAGCCGAGGAAGGAGAGGACGAAATTGAGAGTCAAATAGAGCTCTCAAGGATTAGAGAATAAATTAACCATCTCGAGATTCCCGGTGCGACTCCCACAACACGGGTTCCTAATTTCCATCAAATAACGTTAAGTCCAATATTAGGCACTAGGTGATACTACTCAGTCACAATCTCCAAAATGTCTTACGTGATTATTCAATCGTTCAAACGACACGATACTAATCAACAATTGTTATAGAATCTAATCTCATTAATTAAGATTCCACAGTCAACAGAACACACCCAAACTCTTGATCGATAACAAATTTCAAAGCTCGCAAGGTTTGAATTCGAGGTATACTCCAAATTTCTCGAGTAAGGAATACTACACAAGCTCCTTAAGGTCCACCAATTTAACAATGTTCGGTCACAAAATCCTCAAAAATGATCACCAACATATTTATAATGCCGCAAGTACAGAAATTGGGAAAGTACAATAAATACTCAAACACGCTCAAACCTATAGGTAATGGCGCAAACACTCACATCTTCAAACACATCATTCAACTAAGGTTTCCGAGAAGTCCATCAAATGCCTAATTACAACAAGGCAACCACAAAATATTTAATGCCTCAACGAAGCCACAATCTCGTTGGTCTAAGGTTCTAACTGAAAGTCCCAATAAGATGATCTGTATTATAGTATTCCTCAAAACAACACAATAAGCCCAAATTATGATTGCGCAAGATATTTCTCTTCTTAAAGGTTAAGAATAGTTCATCCAAGCTTATATAACTCAACTCCAAAGTTCATAGGTTACAAACTTACACATCAACGATCTAATCCTCAAGAAACACGGATAATCTATGTCAACCAAAGTTTTTAACGACATTAATGGAAACCTTTAATGGTACCACAACACTAAAGCTAACACTTTAAACAATACTCTATGATCCCAAATATTCACGATGCATCCATCAAATAAGCATTAGGTAAGAATTCCAAAGTAATATTATCAGTTACCCTTAGTTTGGTTCTAGATTAGGTACTAGGTATCCATCAAAATATGACATACTCTCACTACTCCAAGATATATGCTACTCTAAGTACTCCAAAATAATCAAAGTAACCTATAACCCAAGGTTCAGTGTCTAAAGTATCATCCTAATTCCATCAATCAATAATTTGCCATTCAAATCAATCCTCAAGAATTTCTTACTTACTTAGAAGATAGGGTAGACTCACAATCCTCAAACCATGTAACAAGGGTTTACTAAACCCCAACATCTATAACTTTTCACGGGGTTCACTGAGACAGAATTCAGTCAAACCAAAGAATCTCAAGAGGAAAGATGATAAAGTAGGAAATTTAATCGAAGATTTATCACAAGAATGAAGATGAGAATATAAATAAGGGGAGAATTTGAGGAAGTAGAGGCAGGGAGAAAAGAATCAATGATCTGAGATAACTAAGATCTAAACCGAGAGGGGAATCTTCGGTCCTCCAAGGTTCCACAAAGGAATTCGCGGGATATCTTCATCATCTCGCAGGGATACGAGCACACTAGTATTGGGTTGTTCCATAAGGATCCAAAGCGATTTCACATCTGAATATGTTGCACCGTCACGGGACTGGAATCTACTCTTGATCATTTGGCCAATGGCTTAAGCAAACTGGGTCGGAGCTGAAAAGTCGCCATCGACATCTTTCTTGGAGCACCAAGTTGTCCATTCGAGTCAGCAGGCGTTGAGAGTTCTAAGCAGGTCTTGTCCTGATCTGAAGCAGCATCATATCAACGTCTTGTTCATTCATCTTCTTCCAGACAAAAGAAACAAATATTTAATGTTAGTCATTGAGTTACAAAAACATGTAAGCCTAACAATTAAGTCTTTACTTTGTTTTTACTCATCTCTCACTAATATTTATTTAATGTTCAAATCATTTACGAGTATTTTTCCTAGAATCAGGTGTAAGCGTCGGGAGCAACAATGCTCTGATACCAACTGTAATCCCCTAGAAATTCTAACACAATATAGTGGCAGAAACATTGTAGAGTTGGGATTAAAACACACTGACAGACTATATCTTATTAAAAGAAATGATAAGTCAATACAAAGGTATCTTTTTACAAAAGGGCAAAAAAAAAAAATCTCCAAACAGGTTTACACAAATCCATATTTCGTGAATGAAGAAAGTGTAGGATCCACGCTACTCGCTAGCTCACACCCAAAACCCAGCAGCAAATACCTCTCATGTTATAAACATAACAGTCACGTCAATGGGGAGTAACTCGGACGTTCTCCCAGGCAAATTATATCATATGGAAAATAATAGTATTATTATATCAAAATATTTAAAAAGAGAAAACATTAAAACGATATAATAAAAATAAGCTTTCAGAGAAACTTAAAGGACTTGCCAACCTGCAAGTCAAATCGATCGATAATAATAATATTAAAAAATGACGTTATGGATAAGGGTAGTGTAGAATCTAGACTTTTACTAGGATAATACTGAAAACTAGCTTCGAGAACTGTAGACTTAACTCAAGTCTCTAACTAGGCAACTCAACTATAACAGGACTGCGTGCAGCGAGGTCCTGGTTTAAGTAGTGCACACCCCTCCTAGACACAAACCATGTCCAGTTCAACCCGACGCGGCTTACACGATGTGATATCTAAGTTTAAGGTCAGTATACACTCTCCTGAACACAAACCATGCTCACTTCAACAACCAAATGTGCCCCATAAAGACACACCAGCCTTACAGTTGATGGCAAAAACGTATATCCCAAACTATATTATTCTAAACCCACACTTGTCCTTATTCCATAATTCCAAAACAACCATTATTGTATTCAAAAATAAATAATCATCGTAATAATATGAAAATAAAAGAAATAAACATTTTATATAAAAGGGAAACCTTCTATAAATAGAAACTTACTAATTTTAGAAACTCTCTTAATGTAGAAATATTATTATAGAAAATACGCAAGTGATTAAAATAAGTGAAACGTATAAAAACAGCATTTCTAACGAAGTTAACATTTTATTATTATCGTCTTTATCGTAACTTTAATATATTTCTAAATTCGTTACTCAAAATATAAATAAAATATAATAGTAAATATAGAGTATTTTATAAATAATTAGAAAATCGAGTTAAAACTATAAATTTTAGAAAAGAGATGTTTTAAGAAAATGATATCAAAATTAATTGAGTCGACGAATTTTATAAATTAAACGAGATTTTATAAAGCTTTCAAATTACTTTTAACAAATAGCTTTTATTAATAAATAACACGGATTTTACTAAAAATAGTCAATCGGAAACAAATAAGAGATTATTAGTGAATATAGTCCTGACTAAAAATATATTTAAAACAAAAGCGACTATTTTTTTTAGTTTTTTAGTAGAAATCGTAAAACGAAAAATAATTTATTAAACAAGTATACAAATCTCGATTATTATATTTAAAAGACGATTTGAGTTAAAATTATAAATTAACGAAATATGATGAAAACATGAAATCGATATTATTTAGTTATTAAGGTCACAATAAACAACAAAATATTATAACGATCATTAATATTACAATTACTAACGATTTACAAAACGATATCGAAAGTTGTAAAATATTTATAAGGTACACAATTTAAAAATAATATAATTAGCAAATAATAAATAGCTAAAATTAGAAAACCAAAGTCAAAATATTTACTACATACTACTACTCAAACACACGATATAAAATCGAGTAACGTCCTAAAGTTACCTTTAGGCGATATCTGAATCAATCTCGTACATGTCCTCGTCAGGGGCCTCGCGAAATCCCATAAAATTGGAGAAGAAAGGAGGATTATTGTGACTACGGAACCTGAAACTGGAGGGATGAAGAACACGGGCTCAGAAATCGAGTTCAGGTGACAAAGGCTACTGCAGAAGAGAGGGAGCGTAGCAGCAGCAACGTAATGAGAAAAGAGAGAAAGATGAAGATGAAGAAGAAGAAGAAGAAGAAGAAGAAGAAGAAACGAATAGCAGCAGTAGCACGTACAACAGCATAAAACGAGCAGGAAATGAGAGAAATCGGAAAATAGCAAACAACAACAGCAAGCACGCTTGACAACAACGATGACAGAACGGAAAGATGCGAAGAAGAAGAAGAAGAAGAAGAAGAAGAAGAAGAAGAAAAACAGCAACAATCAAAACGAGAAAGGTCCCCACAAAACGAATAATAGCAGCAAGACAAGTCAGCGACACAAGGTAGAAAACCATGGATAGCAACACGAAAACACGGGAAAGAAAAGAAGGGAAAAGAAGAATGAGAAAAAAGAACAACAAAACGCAGCAGGCAGCGGTAACAACAATAAAATGATGACAATAGTAATCAACAACGACGAATCGACTCGAACATCAATAGTAACAGCAACGAAGAGCAGCAGCAGATGCAGAACGAGGAAGAAAAAGAAAAGAAAAAGGAGAAGAAAACGATAACCGTACAGCAAGTGCAGTAGCATTAAAAGCAACGCCAACCCAACAAACGACGCTAAAAAATAGGGCAAGACAATAGCAGATGGACAGAGAGCAGGCGCGCAACAACAACGAGCAGCGGCATCAGTAAAAACATAGCCGTGACAGGAAACAGAGGACGAATAAACCGATTGACGAAAACGACGACACACAAATCTAATGAACAAAATAGGGCACAAGAAGAAGAAGAAGAAGAAGAAGAAGAAGGAGGAGGAGGAGGAGGAGGACGAAGAACCAAAGATGACGGTAATAAATTTACGGATGCACGCAGCAACAAAACAAGGAGTCAACAGAAGTATACTCGATGCAGTAATGAAACTTGACCGCAGCGCACAATGGAAGACGATAGGTTTGAACGAGATAAGGGAGAAGAACGGAATTACCTTTCTTACTACTCCGAGCAAGGGTGAAAGTACTAGCACGACGGCGAACCAACAGCAGCAGTAGCGTATAGCAATAGCAGCGTAAGGAGAAGCAACAGGACGAAAAGAAGAAGAATTAAACAGAGGAAACGGAGGAAGATACTGGCAGAGAACAACAGCTGCCGCGCAGGACGTAAGACCCAGAAATCAATGGGTGAAGAAGATGGTGCGTGAAAGAAGAAGAGATAGAGGGCAAGCGGTAGATGAGGAAGAAATACATGAGGCAAAACAAAAATAAAGAATAGAGAAGGAGGAACAAAGAGGTGGAGGAGTGAAGGTAGGATGAATGAGGGGAGACAAGCGGTGGAAAACCAAAAGATTAGGGGGGAGTGTGCGTAATTAGGTGGGGTTCAATTCAACTCACCAAAAAAAGGTGTACGGATTCCGAGACAATAAGTATACGTTGTATACGGATTAATTAAATGAATCAGGTAGGAGACGAATTCCGTAACGATAAGTTGACTGACCCACGTATCGAATTAAATTTGAATTAATAAAAAAATAATTGGGCCGACTAATAAAATGAGTAGAATAAACGTTTCTCGAGATATAAATAATTATTCGAGACAAAAATAAAGTTTATAGAAATAAATAATTAGACGATGAAATAGTATTGTCCGAAAAATAATAAATATTCGATAAAGTGAATTAAATTAATTTCTCGATGAAAGGAAATAGATGTTTTGGCGAAACTCAAAATAAATAAACTTCAAGCCGAAAATAGATATTCGAGCTTAAATATAAATAAATAAATAAAAAGAATTTAGAATTTAAATCGCCGAGACAGACTTTCGATGAGAATTAAATTAAATGTATAAAATAAATCGAAACAGAAATAAAAATATGTTTTAAATATAAGAAGAATTTCCGAGACAAATAGAATTTTAGGAGTTTGAAACTATTAAGCGATAAATTCGTTTTATAATAATTTTAAGAATTACGAGTTAAATAGCAAACAAAATAAAAATACGAACATAGCTTTAATTTAATTTAATTCATAAAATCAGGGATGTTACACTGACGGCTGACTGTGGACGCCAGGTGTCCCAGGTTGGCATTTACTGTTGCACGCCATCTGCCCCATCTAGCATCTGACAGTGGACGTCAGGTGTCGTCCACTGTCAAACGCCACCTGCCTAAATATCTGTCATTTGGGTCCATTTTAAGCTTCCCCTAGCGTCTGACATGGCGTCCGTTAGTGGACGCCATGTATGCTGCTGCAAGGCGGTAAACATGCATTCGATGTCTAGCCAAAATCTTCAAAATAAACAACATCCACAACACTTCAACTCTCAACCATCCACAATACCTCAACTTCATTCATTCTGAATCAACCACAACACTTCAACTCTCGACACATTTTTGCTGAAAAAACATTCATATAAATAAGTTTTAACATACGGTTTGAAGGTACACATATTCAAATTAGTTTGAAGATACATCATCCATAAATCCGGTTACTACAACAACAACCAATCAGCTAACTGGGAAGCTAGCTGCAGCCCCGAGTTCCCACCACCTCCGTTAAAGGAGTCTCTGTCGTCTGGGGAGGCGGTAGTTGGGATCTTGGTTGCATCTCACAAACATGGTTTGAAACTGCTCCATTTGTTCTTGCATCTTTCTGATTTGCTCCTTCTGCTGTGCCAACTCCTCCTTCATCTGCTCCTTCTCTGGGTCCTGCTGAGATCCTGCTGGCGTATACTCCATTTGCGAAGCGGTGCCAAGACGCGGTGGTGGAGGTGTGAAGAACATCGGGTGCGCATTCCCTACGCCGTACACAACCCCTTTCTTGTACCTGTCGATGACCCGGAAAATGTTACGTTCGGGTCGGGTTGGGTAGCTTGATCAGAAGCGGTCTCGGAGGTTTGCTCGACGTAGGCATCCTACATGCACAACAACGATTTCAGTTTTAGTTATTAGATGAAAACATCGTTATAGATGAAAACATCTACCGCCTAAAGTAAGGCAAAGTTTAGTTATTTGAAATAGTTAGTACTCACCCAAATGTGTTGATCCCTCCTTGTGACAAAGTGAGCCTCCCCTTCGTAATTGGTCTTCACGTGCATGTCCAGGAACAGCTCTGGAGCGGTTGGTATCTTCCCGGTATCCGCTTGTATCTATTAAACGTAGATGAACGTTAGGTGAATATTATGCGAACATAGTTTATGAGATTTTAAGTAATGCTGTTTTAATAAAAAAATCATACCTTCAAAGCACGACAGTAGGACGACTGAGAACCCCGATGATGTGTTAGGTTCGCCTTCCCCTCCAACTTCGCATTCTTCATCTTATTTTTCTTCCCCCGTGCTAACCTTAACTTGAACTCTGAGCTATTGTGATATGTATCCACCTCTCCGACGCTTCACCTAAAATATGAATTACTACTATATTAGTTAAGAAAATATTGAAGTTCGATTATTTGTTCAAACTGAGTACTATTAAAAACTAAACCTTCTAGGTCTTTCAGCGCAGTCCCCCGCTCATGTCATTTGTACATAACGTCTGCGAAGCGTCATGTACAGGTCTTGTTGTGCCTGTCCCAGGCCCTTCCTTCCAACTCCCGCCTCCAAAAGAACTTCAACTATAAAATCGATGCAAATTATTAGTAGCAAAAATATTTACAAGGTCTATTTACAAAATAATAACAAAGTAAGTAGAAAAAACCAACGTAACCTGAAGTTGTTGAACCACTGCTGTCGTACGTCTGGCGGCACCATAGTCCAACAAGCGTACCCCTGGCCTTTGTCGATCATGTAACTGTTAGTACACCCTGTAATCACATTATCATGCCAAAACCTGCATCGTGTCGAGAATCACATATATGTATGAAATCTTAAAAAATTATTGGAACAATGCATATGCTACAAAGGTTTTGATATGTTAGATTATTTACCAGATGAGATCAGGGTCAATCAACAATCGGCCCTCGTCGTCGTACTCCAGCTGCCCCTGTTGCTGCCCCTTCTACTGGTTATGCTTTGCTCCCATTTCGTGGACCACTTCCTCCTCCACTTGCTGCGTGCGGGACGTCTGAGCAGACCTACTACTCCCACTGCGTCTCTTGGTGCCTCTGCTTGCCATCTTAACCTTGCAACAAACAATATCAACAGTAATTAGCAATTACAATCTAACTTGATTAAAATAATGCACCAAATAATTAAAACAACGACAAATAAAACCTACTCCAACAGTTCTAATAATCATCTTCGCTGTCCTTATCGTCATCACCCTCATCCTCCTCATTCTGATCTTCCTCCTCCGTCTCCTCGTCTTCCACTTGATCGTCCTCCAAATTCTCTTCGTCATGTCCGTCATCCTCCTCAAGGATCTCCCGAATATCCGTAACGACGTAATCGTTACCACCCTCGTCATCATCCTCTAAATCTTCCTCTGCCCCTTCATTTTGATTTTCATTGGAGAATATGGTTTCGTCAGTTGGAGATAAGCGTGTACCACTTGAAGCAGCATCTTCCTGGAAAAGAAAACTGTTTATTTGCCCCCGTGATTTAGTCTTAAAGACTGCCCACCATTGACTTTGATTTCTGTCATTTCTCGTGTAATGATAAGGAGCAAAGTACACTTGTTTCGCCTGTTGTGCGAGTATGAACGGATCGTACTAAGGATATTTCCTAGTGTGATTAACTTCGACAATCTTGTAACGATCATGCACTCGGGTTCCGTTCACTGAGTTGTCTTTTCACTCACATTATCACAGCTCTATACCCACGTTCTTTACCAGCGTAACACAACTCGAAAATATCCTCCACACTACAACATAGTATATCTTTAGCGGCATTTAATTTGCACTTAGGCGGCATATGTAAATGTCGTGAAAACAATAGCAACATATGATTAAATACCGTCAGATTCAATGTCTCTAGAAGTTCTAGTGGCATTTTTCTATATGCTGGTAAATGCATATGTAAATGTCATTTAAGCCCAATTATGAATTTTGAGATTCACCTTTTTTTTCTTTTTTTTTTGTTTAAATTGTTTTTGGTGTTCTTTGATATAGGTGACATTGTTCCTTTTTTTTGGTTTTTTGGTATTTGATTTTTTATAAATAAAAGTACCTACTTAAAAAAAATGAAAAAAATATATAAAACAAAATCATGTACTCTGTATAAGATTGTAAGTTAAACTTGTCATTACAAATATCTTATCAAGGTTTCGACCTAATCCATTAACACCTAGTCAAAATATAACCTTAACTTAAATGGGTACCATCAAAATGTCAAAATTACATTCAAAAAAACTTCAACTTCGGGTCTTGATCTCGGGTTGGAGCCATTACGTCATAATGGGACTATGATAAGGCTTTGTCGAAACCAAAATGTCATGTATCCTTTAGCTATGATCCAACTTAGGCAAAGGGGACCAAATAGTTGTATTATTTTGTATATGACCTGCAAAATTTACACGAGAATAAATAATTTGGATCCAATACAAAGATTATCCGTGTTTGTGAAAAAAATTCACAAAACTACTACGTAAATTCCTTAAATAGGCTCCCTTACCACGTGCTTCCTTCACAAATTGTGCATTTCTTAGTACATCGATTTGAATGTCGAAAGCCTCTTTTAATTTCACCAACTGCTGTGGATCATCCAATCCATCAAAACATTGCTTTAAACTTGAACAATCTCCTACACCTACTACAAACTGGCCAAGAGTGTGTAGACATGTCAACATAACTAGAGCAAAATCCACCAGATTCCAACAAGAATTGAGAGCAGTTTTCTAGAAAGAATTTATAGTTATTGAGTCAGTAGGATACCGGATGTGGTATAATTACTATGTTGTTTTTGAATTGTGAGTCATGAGTTGTAAGTGAAAATTATCATTCATCTAAGAAAATATTTACCTCGGATTCACACAGATGACTTATTGATTCTGGTAAGCTTTCGGCCCTTGAATTTTTCAAGTCTAATGACCACAAGCATGTCCATTTTATTATCGATTAACTGGCAATAATTTGTCAGAACTACCACTGAAAAAAATACAATTTAACTTGAAGATAAGTACGATTTTGAGTTTTATCAAAGATATGATGTGTGTAACAATAATTCACAAGAGAAAGAGATGATGAATACCTTTACCAACATTGTAAATGTCACTGGTTGCGCTCTTAACAATCGCTGAAGTGATGTTAGCTATCCTTGCCTAATAATGAATTGCCTTTTATAACTGTTTTCCAACCATCTGCATCAAGTCTATCATCAATCACATATGAACTATTGAAAAGGTTGCAACAACCAATTCGAAGTCTATAGTACAAAGTACATCATAATAGACCAAGTGATCACAATGTAAATATGTCAAATCAAAAGACATGTCTTACCTTCAATCCACCATAACAACTACACAAAACACATCACAAAGGGACCTCTACCTTCAATATTTTCACCTTCGAGAGCCATGTCTATGAAGAAACCTTCATTATTATAGTCGTCATGAGGCTGGGAAGCTTCATTATATTTTTGTAACTTGAAGAGATTCCAGTGGTGGTGGGATGAACAGGTATAACCATATCACCATCAATTTGGAGAAATTAACGATCCAAGGTCTTTTTGTCATCATTGAAAACTATATTAAACGCCTGCATAAAATGTAATACTGTAAAATATGCAAAATCATTAGTTCATACGCTACTAAACACACCATGGAAGGTACCATCATTAGCTTAAATGATGCACTTAACATAATAACCAAAATATCATCAAAAGACCAGTAATTTAATGACTTGATACTCTACGAGTGTTTCGTTTAGTTTTGGATCATTTTTTTTTATCATAATAACCAAAAGACCAATAGAAATTGCACAAATACATCAGTATTAGTGTAAAGCAATGTTTTAGTATGATGTGTTTAACTTTTTCTTCTATGTCTTTCGGTTACTTTAGTTCTTAGCCACAACTATCATATTTCATTAGAAAGCAAACAATAAATGAACTTTCAGCCACCACTCTTTCAAATATTGGCACACAATTTTAGCGAAAAATAAACCACCATCAATCAGACACACTAAAAACATATAATAAACCCTAAATTAAGCGCAATCAGACATGGTACAACAAAAATAGCTCAATTTCGAATGACAATTGAATCTAACTAAGAAGACGTGCACATAAATTAATAGCAAGGAGAAGTAAAGGGGAAGAAATTAAAAGGTAACCTGTTGGAGGAGAAGCGAGGAGAAACAAGAAGTAAAATCGGAAACCACCGATTGATCGATTGTTCAAGAATCCACTTAATAGCAATTAGGTTTATGCTTTAAATTTGGGGGAATAAACTCAATTAGAAGAAAAGAGGAAGCTGGTGAGTTAAAAGAGAAAGGACGTTGGTTTTGTGAAAATAAGTGTGGGTTGGATTGGCCCGATTAGTTTAGGCGACATTTAGTTCATTTGCAAGGTTAATTGTCAATTTAAGTTTACCTAAGGTGACATTTCTACTTATGCTATTAGATAAATGCCACCTAATAATTAATCTCTTGTAGTGGCCAACATATCATAGTACTCGTCACCATCAAGACATGAGACATTCACACCAAAATTACATCTAGCCTTGTTTTTCCCGTAGTTGAATGTGTGAAAATTGAACCCATTCACTGAGTACCGGTTCCAGGTTTTAACCACTTGCAAAGGACCGTATGCCAAACTTCTAACCAAATCATCTTGTATGTCTAAGGCAACTACACGATCCTTAAACCACTTAGAAAACTGTTCCTCATGCTTACTCCAAACATCATCAGCAATGACATCAGGGTTTGCAGCCACAAATTCGGTTACAAATTGCTTCTCATAAGGCTATAAAATCTCACAATTGGAAAGTAGATAAAAGTGAGCTCGGTTGTACTCTTTCTCATATAGCATCCTAGAACCCTCAACGCATGAAGTTCCTTCCTCGTCCTTCTTTTGAAAAAACTCTGGTATCGTAGGATCAATTGACACCGACTGTTCTAGGTTCAGATTCTTGGTTTTTGTTTGGACATCTTTCTCGAAGTAAAGGGAACAGAAATTTGCAATCTCTTCTGTCAAATATACAATACAAATAGAACCCTCTACCCTAGCCTTATTACCAATTTCCTTCTTCAAATGGATGAGGAACCTATATACAGAAGTTGTGCACTTCAATTAATAAAAATTAGTTATGTTTTAATTAAAATTTCAAATTAAGTTAATAAAAAAGTTATGTACCTCTCAAATGGGTACGTCCATCTATACTGGACAGGTCCTCCAACCTTAGCTTCGTATGGCGAGTGGATCGGTAGATGCTCCATGGAGTTAAAGAACGACGGTGAGAAGATCATCCCAAGTTTGCAGAGTATCTGTGGAATTTGATCCTCCAGCCGAGTCATGTTCTCAACTGATACTGTAGAAGAGCACAAATCTCGGAAAAACTGAGATATCTAAGTTATAGAATTCCACACCGTCGGTGGCAGAAGTTGTTTTAATGATACAAGTAGTAACCTCTCCATGAACACGTGGCAATCATGACTCTTTAAACCTTGTAGCTTTAGATTCTTAAGATCAACACATCTTTTGAAGTCGGAGGCATACCCATCGGGGAACTTCAACTTCTCTACCCACTCTAACAAGGCCTTTCTCTGAGCCTTCTCGAGGCTGTACACGGCTCTCAGTTTGGATCCATCCCGTTTTATGTACAATTGGGGATGGTCACAATTTTTTTTTACGTCTCGCCGGGAGCCAGTAGTGTCACAACTCTTCTCCTCCACATCCATCACAGTGTGAATCAACTGCTATGTGCATCACATGTAAATTGTGATGAAGTAACAAAGTACTCCAATATGGGAGGTCAAAGACTATTCTTCATTTAAACCAACCAATTTTCAACTTTTTCAGATCTTTGAACTCTTGGTCGGTCCCATCAATAGTGGACGGGTACTCGGAAATCAAATCCCATATTTCATCTCCTGGGAGTCGATCAGGCGCGTCATCAAGAACCACCTCACCCTTTTTGAATGCCTTCTTGTTCTTCATATATGGGTGACCCTCTGGTAGAAACTGTCTATGACAATCAAACCAACTAATTTTACTAGAATTTGGAAGATAAAAAGCTTTGCTCTCATCCATACAACAGGGACATGCCTTTTGACCCGCAGTAGACCACCCCGAGAGCATACCATATGCGGGAAAGTCGTTTACAGTCCACAACAAAGCTGCTCTCAGCTGAAAGTTTTGTCTCAAAGAGACATCATAAATTTCCAACCCTAATCTCCCACAATTGTTTCAATTCCTCAATAACAGGTTGCAAGTAAACATCCAAATGATTTTTCGGGTTTTTTAGTCCGAGAACAATAAGAGATAGAAAGATGAAGGGTTGCTTTAAACATAACCGAGGAGGTAGTTTATATAAGGTGTGATCATCACAGGCCAGTAAGAGTACGACTTACCAAATTGGCCGAAAGGTGCAAATCCATCAGTACACAACCCAAGCCTTACATTTCGGGGTTCAACTGCAAACTGAGGATATATTCTATCGAAACGCTTCTACTCCTCACCGTCACTCGGATGACACATCTTCCCTAGTACCCTAATGTCCTCCTCATGCCACCTCATTTGCTCGGTTATGGTTCTTGTTGCATACAATTTCTGAAGTCTAGGTGCAATGGGGAAGTATGTAAGCTGACTGATTGGGATCGATTTCTTACCCCTATCGCCACTTTTCCCTTTTCTACCCCTCAAAAACAATATCCCCCTCAACCGTCTTATACCTACCCTTACCACATCTCCTACATTCATCAAGCATCGCATCGTCCTTCCAAAAATAACATGCATCCATCGGGAAATGCATCAATCTTTTGATGCGGGAGTTGAAGACCTTTCACAACTTTTTTGGTTGTGTAGAATGTTCGGGTCATGATATTGTCTTTTGAAATGACTCTCTCAAGCAAGGCAGGAAAACCATCGATACAAGCGAAGGGTAGGTTGAACTCACATTTAAGGCTAACTGTCATAGATGTGACTTCTAACAAAGTCACATCGCATCCTCCATATAACGCTTTCTCCGAAGCGTTCAACATGTCAAAAAACACTTTCGCTCGTGGGTTAGGTGACTCGTTATTCCTATATGTGTTATCGTTGCTAAACAAGTTACACTCCACAACGTCAACTATCATACCTCTCAACCCCCTTCATTTTGTCGGATCTCGGGTTCCTCGGACTGAGAGGGCTCCCCATAACAAATCCAACGATAATAATTGGGTGAGAAACCATTACAGATGACATGTTCCTTAACCACAATGATCTCAAAAAATTTTAGGTTCTTGCATTTAGTACATGAACACCTAACTTCCCTCTTTGATGCATAGTCATGTGATTTTTTTAACAACCTCCACAAATGATTCAACACCCCTCAAAAATTCAACGTGGGACATCTTTTCTTATCAAGTCTTCCCTCATACATCTATTTCCGTTCAATTATCTTCATTTTCTATGTAAAAAAAATATATATAACAAATTAAAGTTGAATTTCCCTAACTTAGCACTAACTAAACCCAAATTCAATCACAAATTACAAATTACTCAAACTTAATTTCCTCAATTTAATCACAAATTACTCAAACTAAACCCAAATGTATTATTAATTTAGAATTCACCTTAACATATTTATACTAACAAATTACTCAAATTAAACCCAATTAAATCAAATTCTTACAAATTCATCACAACATCAATAACGCAAACCCTAAGCTTATATCAACAATCTACCTAATCAAAACTGGGCTAAACTAATGGGCAAACAAACAATGCAACTCAATTGAGACCTAAACAACATTAACTATCAAACTAGCAATAATAACTAGAAAAAAAATTGAAATAAATCAAAAATTACAAACA
Source organism: Agrostemma githago (assembly GCA_958450325.1). Lineage (NCBI taxonomy): Eukaryota > Viridiplantae > Streptophyta > Magnoliopsida > Caryophyllales > Caryophyllaceae > Agrostemma > Agrostemma githago. The sequence goes on along the minus strand of OY288247.1, from coordinate 68,794,010 downwards.
TTAAACTGAATAAGAAGTAATTAAAGTAAGAAAAACATACCGTAGATTAAGAAGAAGAAGAAGAAGAAGAAGAAGAAGAAGAAGAAGAAATGGAGGAGAGGACGCGCGGGTGAGGAGTAAGAGATGTTAGAGAGTGAAATTATTTTTGGAGAATGAGATAGGCGACGGGGGTCGGCTAGTATTTACGGCGTGTTGGGGAAACGGGCGTCCAACAGTGGATGCCCGTGTTTTTTTTTTTCTGTGAGAGGACCTGGCGTCCACTAGTGGACGCCCGAAAAGCCCATTTGGCGTCCGCCAATAGACGCCCGTCTGCACAAATTTTTCCCACACCCATCCTCGTTAGACGCCATCTTTGGAGTCCGACAGTGGACACCCATTCTTTGATGCAGACACCCATCAGGTGGACGTCCGAGGCTGCTTTTCTTGTAGTATTCGGCAAACTGGCCCTCGAGGGGGAGCCTTGTCTTCCCAGGTGCCAAAGACTTCACAAAAGTCATGAGTCCCTCTCTCTTCTTATCCAAGAGAGTTGTGGGGCAAGTGGTGGAAGGCGAGAAATCTTTCTTGAGTCCAAGGTTCCTCAGTTACCAATAGGTGAACGCAGCACCGTAAGCGTCTGCAAAAGTGAACCACACAAAATAAGCATACATACATGTCAAAAGAATAATGCACACCCAACTACCTAGGAAACGCGGAGGGTTCAGTCCCAAAGGAGTCAAGAACTCATCAACTGCGATAAGCTCAGCCGGGGGAACCCACCTCGCTGGAGCCACGTTATTCCCATGCTTAACACACTTGAAAAGTGTCACTATTTTCTTCTCGTCGGGGGTCCACTTCACCTCTAGCCCTTTCATAGGACAGTCGGGGTGATACTCCTCATCCATTTTCATACGAGTGTGGACATTGTTTCGAAATCAGCGGGGAATTGACCACCCCTCTTCACGACGAATGTAAAGGAAGTTGTATTTCCAGTGTTTGATGCTCGACAACACCGGTCAAACTGGGGAGTAACCCTTCATCCAGCCCGGGGACCAGTAGCCGTAGGGGCTTTCCGTCGTTGTGCCCATTGTCAGGCCCATCATGTACCTGAAGGCGTTGACGGAGGGCTGAAACCCCTCGAACAGACATACCCAAGCGTAGGACACCAGGGTCCGGACCGATACGACCGTCAACTAAGCAATAGCTACATTTATACGCTTGAAGACCTCCTCAAAAAGAGGGTGAAGGGGGAAGCGCAACCTATATTCCAAGCATTTATGATATACTGCAATAATACTTCGTACAAAGTTATGTGGACATGACATAGGTCCACCCCGACGCGGCCACGCGCGGGTTTGGGTAGGCGAATGAATCTCCATATGAGAATGGATCGAATTGAAATTTAGGTCTATGTGGAGTCGCCACCGAATTTTGTGGTTATTCGGAACCATTTGAGCCCACTCTATGTCGTAGTGGTCCGTATACAAAATACGGCCCATTTCTGATGTCAGAGTTTATTGGGCTCGTCCCTTTGCATTTGATACCAATACCGACATTATCGGATATTGTGTATTGAATGACTCTCGTGCGCCAACGGTTTCGGGCATCCGGAAACCGAGGTTCTGAGTAAGGGGTGAGGGTACGTGTTGGGAAGCCCACAAAGGACACCCAACCCCGCCCGCACATTAGCGGCCTCTACTAAGAATTCGAATGACTTACAATACGCGCGCTAGTTAAACGGGAAAATGCTTACGCAAACATTGTTTTCCTAGGCATGTGAATTGAATTGAAAAGGGTTTCTAAGTCAATTTAATGCAATTAATTCTACGTCAAAGTGGAATTTAGCATGCGGGTTCATTTAGTACAATAAACGAACAAAAATTAAATTGACAAGAGAAACAAACAAACGGTTAGTAACGGTAAATCGATATTAACGGTTTGTGCAAATAATGAATTGAATGATGTACAAGTTGATGCATGGTTTGAAAAGATAGTATACACGTGATTAATTATGCACATGTTGACCTAAGTCGTGAAATACTATCGGGTTTTGAAAATAGAATAATGTACGATTTATTGTGTTAATCGTTATGAGGTTACTCGATCGAGTGGTCGGTAGACTCGATCGAGTAGATCCTGAAAAGAGGTTTCTGTTCCGCGTTTTAGACCATACTCGGCCGAGTTACTGACTAACTCGGTCGAGTACATGGCCACTCGACCGAGTCATTGTGAGACTCGATCGAGTGGAGGTCGTGAAAAACATTCTGGTTCGATTTTTGGGACGCCACTTAACCGAGTGGGCTAGGCACTCGGTCGAGTGCCCCCTGTACGAATTGTAATTCGTTTGCAAATTTAATCGTTGATTTTGAAACTTTTGATTTTTGATAATTCGACGATTCTACCAAATCGGGCATAAATATTACACGATTTATGTTCGACTTGGTTTTTTATAAATTGCGAATTTTGTTGAACCGAATATAAATATTGTTGAATTTATACTCGATTCAAATTTGAAGGCTCGTTATATTCCATATTCGATTATTGAATCGATATGGAATACTAGAGCGAAAAGAAAACAAAGAGATTTCAGAAAAAGTAATTAGCAAGACTTGAATGTTATTTAGGACTTACGGTTTGACATAAATAGAGGCCATTCGATCGAGTCATTGAGGGATTCGACCGAGTGAGCACTTGAAAAGCGTTTTGTCCAGATCTGGTGACCCTACTCGACCGAGTTATTGATCAACTCGACCGAGTAGGCCTCCACTCGATCGAGTCACTGTGAGACTCGACCGAATAGAGGTCCTGCAGACCGTTCTGTCTTAATTCCGTGAAGTCACTTGATCGAGTGACATAGGCACTCGTCCGAGTGGCACCTGTACGAAGTCAGGAATCGTTTGCAATTGATTGGAATCGTTTAAATTAACCGAGACAATATAGGTATTCCTCCGCGTTTGTAGTGCTATAATTGGATAACATTTACGTTAGCATCAACGGAAAATTGAATCGGCTAAATTATTTGATTTGATTTATTAGACTCGACATCCAATTATGGAATTGGCATCGGATTTAAAATCGACGCTTACTTGAATAAAAAAAAAGGACTTGATTCCCTCGACTTCTCCGACATCGAAATAAATCCCTAGGAATTGTGATGTCGGATCCGTGTCAATGGGTTTCGACCCTTATTGAAATACGATGTTTGTTCTTTGAGAAATCGATATGACATGCGAATAACAATAATGATGCAAACGATATGAGAATTATTGTTGAAGTTAACTTATCTCAATAATCAAGTAATCGGGATATCGGAACAAGCGACCGTCAACGCTGTGTGCAGTACACTTGTATGTTCGTGTTTCCTTATTCCGATATCACTCATACTCGACACAAATTGATAGGTATTTTAGTGTTTTGATATTAGTACTATCGGTATTAATGATGCGATAATAACGATAAAATAGATAAAAAAAACTCGACCCGTATGAAGACGACATGACGCGAGAAGGAGGAAGAGAAGAGAAGAAACGCGGTTTTGACACCCTCAACCTACATGTTCTTGTCTCGGATTAGAACTCGTAATCGTGTTCAACACTAGAGTCTTTGAGGTGGATGAAGGTTTAGTTATGGTGGCTCGGGTTTGTTGATTCCTAAAACTAGTTTAGGGTTTGCTAGTGTATTGCTTAAGGTTTGCTTAGGGTGTATTAAGGTTGGAAAGGAGTTGAATTAGGGTTGAATCTTGGGGTGTAAAGATGTGTGTCCAAGTGTTGTAGATGTGTGCATGGTGGTTGCTTATATAGGAAAAGCTAGGGCTCCGGTTTAGGGTTACTCGACCGAGTAGGCAGCTGACTCGGTCGAGTGGCCTTGTGCGTCAGCCGTCGGGCTTGAATAAGGGCCCACTCGATCGAGTGGCCCAGCTGGGTCACGTGGGTCACTCGTTTTGGACCGTGACCATGGATATTTGATGGGTTTGTGTTTGAATTGGACTTTTGATGCTTGAGGGTTCGTTTTGCATGTTTCGGAAACGACTTTGACCGGGGTTGACCCAATCGCAAAAGGTCGGTTTTAATTCCGGTGTCGGTTTTGGCCTAAATTAGTCTTGTTTGACTCGAAATGGTCCGCTGGGCCTGGATTTGAGGTTGATTTTGTGATATTTGTACTCTGCAAGTGTGCTAGCCAATGGTTAATGGATTTGAGCCCGTATCCGAGCGCATAGAAGCACGTTAGCGTCCGATCATCATCGGGTGTTTTTTGGAAACTGCCATAGACACCTGGCAGTCAAAATGCGGGTGTCTACAGAGCCCCCACTCTGACTGAGGCTTGGACAGGGCGAAAGTCTGAGTATCCACCATGCCAATCGAGGATTGAAAACCTGGCGGATTTCCGGCCGGGTCGTTTATAGTCCATTAGACTTGCGTGAAGGGCTCGCCAGCCACAAGACAGAAATCATACCTGCGCTTGATGACAGTGCCTCCGTGGGGAATTTGGACTTGTCACGTAAGTCCTGGGTGCGCCTGTGTGTTGGCCCATCCCGTGAAAATGCTGGGGAGGTGTAGTGGTTTGCATGTCCTTGTTTGGGTCATACATGTATAAGTCACATAAAATGCATGCCACGTAGGTAGTAAAAGGACTCGCGCTGGGGAGAAATGATTTTGAAAATTTGAATTTTTGAAACCTTGACAATTTGAGATTTTTGAATTTCGGAAACTTTGAATATTTTGACTCCTAACAAAGATTAGGAAAGTTTGGGATGGAGACCTCCGTGCTAGTATTGGGACTAGGATTGCGGTTTGATTCCCATTGAGATTAGGAAATTTTCCTAAATAGTTCGCAAGGCTAATGGTATATATAGCCCCCTCTTGCTCTTGATTTCTTCACACATCCCATCACAAATCAAAGAAGGTCTCTTTATTTCCCTTTAGGCAAACGAAAGTCTCTTTATCTTCTTAAGAAGTTTAGCCATGGGAATCGATAGGTTGAGTGTGATGTTGCAGGAGTGGTCCCGTCGCTTTAGGGATGCTGATAGGGTGGCTTTGAATCAGACGAGGATAACCCAATTGTACCCGTTCCGTCAGATGGTGGTTGACCGCTATTTTCTGGATGCTTGCTTGGCTTATTGGGATGACATATATCATGTCTTTGCTTTTCCCCGGGGCGAAGTTTGTCCTTTACCTGAGGAGATTGCAGCCATAGGAGGATGGAATCCGATACTCCGTCCCGCCGTCCCGTACTCGATCTATGACCCGAGGAGGAAGCTGAGAGAATTTTTGGGGCTCTCCCACAATGAGGTGTCCCGTATGATGGAGGGTGATAATATTTCTCTGATCGACTTGGCGGAGAAATTTATGAATCCTCTTGATGTTCGGGTTAGACCGGCTTACGGTCGTAGGGCTTTCTCTTTTTGCATGCTCCATGTATATGCTTTCGAGGGTCACATGGATTTGCTATCTTGCATGCGAAGCACCCGTCTTTTGACCGTGGTATATTTGATGGAGACCGAACACAGCCCGGCTTGGCTGATTACGGGCGAGATTATCCAAGGATTGGACAATCGTAAGAGGGACTCATCAATTCGTCTTACCGGGAGCACCCGCTTGTTGCAAGTATGTCACTTGGCCTTTTTTCAATTTTTCGATTTTTTGATTTTTTTGCGAAATTTTTTTTTACTGCAGGGGTTACTCGATCGAGTCACCCAGGCACTCGATCGAGTACCCTCGATGAAACCCTCCTGATCTGTCTTCGGAGGTGCCACTCGATCGAGTAACCCTAGCACTCGATCGAGTGCCCTCGTAAAAAGCCCCCTGTTTGCGTTCAGGGGTGCTACTCGATCGGGTGTCCCAAACACTCGACCGAGTGGCCTTAGGCGAACGCTTATTTTGCCTTGGAGACTCATGCTTTTGCTTCCTTCTGCAGATTTGGCTATATGAGAGGCTATCGGTGATAGATCCTCCTCTTGATGCGGGCAATTACCGTCATAACCAGGTGATGACGAGGAGGCGGGCCATTGACTTTTCTCGTCAGATTACGCAAAAGTACTGGGACGAGGTTTTGTCTTTTCATGGCGGCCCGTTAATTCGATGGGTAGTTCCGTGGTGGCCCATCTACCTTTGGAGTGGCTTGGACCCGAGGGACAAAGCCCGCTATCAGGTGATCCTTTCTTTCAGGCAGACGGTTCATCTTTACCCAGATCGCATACTAAGGCAGTATGGGTGGACCCAGCGAATCCCCGAAGTTGAAGCAGTTGTGAGTGACCCTACCCAACTGACTGATGTGATGTGTGATACCTGGATGCAAAGATGGTACACACGGCATACTTGGCCCATTGTCAAATCTCGCCGTTCAATCTGGGTCTCAGATTCTTACACGAATGAAGTGGACCAAGGCAGAAGATGCTAAGGCTCGAGCTGCTTTGAAAGTCGATGAAGCCTTCGACCTGCTGAGGAGAGAGCAAGCCAAAGACAACAGAGGGTTCTTTGATGAAGGAAACACTCCAGCTACCCTAGTTCGTCTAATGTCAGGTCATAAGAAGAAGACTAAGACTCAAGCTGAAGGGTCTAGTGCTAAAGGTGCTTGGGGGAAAGTGAGTCCCCAGACGGACTTGGAAAGAAGACTAGGCCCTAGGCTAGCCGTGCAGGACCGACTTGGCCCACGGGATAGGCTACCCGAGCATGTGCGGGCCCGACTTGGGCCGAAGACCGTGATTGAAGACCCGTCGTCAAAGAAATGGGTTCGGGCTAAGGAAGTTCCCCTTGTGATTAGGGAACGCTCACCTTCACCTCGGCGACCTCGGGCTCCACGTGACCCGAAGGACAAGGGAAAGGGTAAGATGCCCGGATATTAGTCTCCGTTATTATTATTTGAATATTATTATTATTTTTGTGGTGTGATTTTTTTTTGTGTATGCCGTTTTTAGTGTAATCCCGAGTTTATCGAGACATTAATAAAAGACATATTATTGAACACTGTTCCCGTCTTTTCGTTTATTGCAGTGGTTGTACCCTTTTGAGGGGTTGCCTACGTATCCACAAATAGCGGAATCAAACCAAACGTAGTTCAAAATTTGATTTGATTGATTTTTTTTGCAATTTTCGAAATACATCAAGATTATTAATTCAAGATGTGCGACAGTTGAATAATTAATTCTAGCTTATTGACTTGTCTATAATTTTTGAAAATTTATAAAAAGACAAACTTGACATTGAGATGGGGTTTATGGGTAGTAGCGCTTCAGCTGGTCCAAGTTGGTTGGGTTGACAAATCCGTTCCCGTCCAAGTCTGTCAGCATCACCGCTCCTCCGGATAGGACCTTCTTGACTAAGTATGGCCCATCCCAGTTGGGTTTGAATTTACCCCTTGGGTCAACCGGTAGTAAGGCACGAACCGATTTTAGGACCAAATCCCCTTCTTTGATGTTTCGGGGTCTAACTCTTTTGTTGAAAGCCCGTTGGATCCTCTTTTGATATATTTGGATATTGTTGAGGGCCCGTGACCACCGTTCGTCTAAAAGGACCAGCGAATCGTATCGGGCTTGGACCCAATCTGCTTCAGGTACTTGGCTTTCAAGTAAAATCCGGAGGGATGGCACTTCTAGCTCGACTGGTTGGACCGCTTCCATTCCGTATGTCAAGTAATACGGGGTTGCCCCGGTCGCGATGCGGATTGAGGTTCGATATCCCCACAGGGCAAAAGGTATTTTGTCGGGCCAGTCCCGGTAATTCTCAGCCATCTTTTTAAGTATGGTGATAATTGTTTTATTGGCCGCTTCTACCGCTCCATTTGTTTGAGGTCGGTAAGGCGAAGATGTATGCCTTTGAATTTTATATTTTGCCAGCAATGCGGTCGTTTCGGCTTGAAAGTGGGTCCCGTGATCGCTGATGAACTCGTGAGGGATCCCATACCGGCATATTATTTTATTTTGGATAAATTTGGCCACGTGCTTGGCGTTCAAGACACGGTATGACTCGGCTTCGACCTATTTGGTGAAGTAGTCGATGGCCACTAAAATGAAGCAATGACCTCCCGTCCCGGAAGGATGCACCTTTCCAATTATGTCTATACCCCATGTCGAAAATGGCCATGGTGATGTCATGGTATATAAGAGGGAAGATGGCATATGCTGTACATTGGCAAAGATCTGACAGTTATGGCAGTGTTTGACATACACCTGACAGTCTGTTTCCATGGTGTTCCAATAGTACCCGAGCCTCATGATTTTTCGGGCTAGTATATGGGCGTTCATATGCGGGCCGTTTTCACCGTCGTGTACTTCGGCCATTACCTTTTCGGCCTGTATTTTATCGATGCATATGAGTAGAGCCCTCTGTGCCGTCTTTTTGTACAGTTGCCCGTCGTCCGTGCGAACGAATTGGGTTGCCAATCTCCGCAGGGCTTTCTTGGCCCAGTTTTCAGTTCCCGGGGGATATTCTCCCGTTGCCAAGTAGGTTAGGACAGTTTGATACCATGGTTCCGGGTCAGTTATCTTGATATCCTGAATGGCGTGGATGTAGGCTGGCTCGGACCGTCTTTCGACACAGATTGGCATGCTGGTCAGGTGATCCGGGATGTTCAGTAAAGATGCTAATTTGGAAAGTGCATCTGCAAACTGATTCTCTTCCCGGGGCAGATAAATGTACTCTACCTTTTGGAATTGTTTCTCTAGAACCCTTACCCGTGCTTGGTAAGCCACGAGATTGGCGTTCCGAGTTTTCCATTTTTGAAGTGCTTGATTGATGACCAATGACGAATCACCGTGAACCCGGAGGTTTGTTACCCCTAAATCGGCGGCGGCTTGCAGCCCGTGAATGCATGCTTCGTATTCGGCTGCGTTATTGGTCACGTCAAAGTCCAATTTGATTGATAAGGGAGTGTGTTCCCCTCGTGGTGAGATTAGCAGAATCCCGACCCCGAATCCTCGAAAGTTGGATGCTCCGTCAAAATACAAATCTCATGTTTCGGTATCGGTATGGAATATGTCTTCATCAGGAAAGGACCAAGTATCGGTGTGTCCGTCTTCGGATATTGGGCCATCGGCGAGGAACTCGGCTACTACCCGTCCCTTGATGGCTTTTAATGGTATAAATTTGAGGTCGAACTCGGATAACATTAAAGTCCATCTGGACATCCTGCCGTTGAGGATGGGCTTCTCGAACAGGTATTTGATTGGATCCATTTTGGATAACACGTGTACCTCGTGACTAAGCATGTAGTGTCTGAGCTTTTTAGTGGCCCAAACCAGAGCTAGGCACGTTTTCTCGAGCATTGTGTACTTGCATTCATATTCGAGGAACTTTTTACTAATGTAGTAAATAGCCCGTTCTTCTGAATCAACTGTCTGGGCCAGCATAGCCCCCATGGCTGTCTCGGTCGTTGTTAGGTATAACGACAAAGGCAAACCGAGTTGAGGTGGCATTAGTACTGGCGGAGCAGACAGAATCTCCTTGATTTTATCGAAAGCCGCTTGACATTTGTCGTCCCACAGTACTCGTTCCCCTATCTTCAGTTTCTTGAAAATGGGCTCACATACTATGGTTAATTTTGAAATGAACCGGCTGATGTATTGGACTTTCCCAAGAAACCCCCGTATTTCTTTTTCAGTTTTGGGTGGTTGCATCTCGGTGATGGCTTTGATTTTAGCTGGGTCGACCTCGATGCCGCGTTGGCTAACGATATGGCCCAGTAATTTGCCCGACGTTACCCCAAAACTGCATTTTTGTGGGTTCAGTCTCATGTTGTATTTACGTAGCCGGGTGAAGAACTTTCTTAGGGCTGAAATGTGCCCGCTTCGGTCCTTGGATTTGACGATCATGTCGTCCACATAGACCTCCACTTCCTTATGCATCATGTCGTGGAGCAAAGTAGTGGCGGTCCGTTGATAAGTGGCCCCGGCGTTGATAAGCCCAAATGGCATGACGGTGTAACAGTAAGTACCCCAAGGTGTAATGAAGGTGGTCTTACCCATGTCCTCTTCTGCCATTTTAATCTGATTGTACCCGGCATACCCGTCCATGAACGATAGAAGGGCATGATCGGACGTGTTATCCACCAGTATGTCGATGTGTGGTAACGGAAAATCATCTTTTGGGCTTGCCTTGTTAAGGTCCCGGAAGTCCACGCAAACCCGCACCTTGCCGTCCTTCTTGGGTACCGGCACGATGTTTACAACCCAGTCTGGATATTCAGACACTTGTATAAAGCCTGCTTTAAATTGTTTATCGACCTCTTCCTTGACTTTAAGAGACGACTCGGGCTTCATTCTTCTGAGTTTTTGCTTTACCGGCTTGCACCCATCTTTGATGGGTATTCGGTGTTCGGCTATCTCCCGGTCTATACCCGGCATGTCCTTGTAGGACCATGCAAAGACATCTTTGAATTCCTGGAGGAGGTCTGCGAATTGTTTTCTCTCCTCTGGATCTAAAGATAGGCCCAACTTAAGCATCTGGGGCTCTAAAGTGGTTCCCACATTGATGGACTCGGTTCTTCGATTACCGGATCTCGGGATTCCCTTTGCTCGAGCTGCTCAACCAGATGTTGAGGTAGAGGTACCTGTTCGTCGGGTTTCTCAATGTCATTGCATATAAAATTTTTGAAAATTGAGAAAATTTTGGAAATAAGACAAGTCGTAAGCAGAACGGTGTTCGTTATTATTATTGAGGGTAAATTTTGAAAATAGCTCGAATAAGAGGTCTTGAGACAGGCCCCGAGACCTCAGTGGATAAGGGAAGAGGGGTTACAGACTCGACTTTAGCACCAGACCCTCTAGACTCGGACTCGGACTCTGACTCTGACTCAGACTCGGTATCCGGCATGTCTCCCTCGCCGGTGGTCAGCTTGTAGACCCGTCCTTGACCGTCGGTCCATTTTATGGTCTTCCTCCAAGCCCTTGTCTCGATGTTGGTACCGACCTCGGTGATTTGCTTGGTTGGGTCAAACCGATCGCTGCGAAGGATCAGGTTGACCAAGTCGTCTTTCGGAGCGGGGACGACTTTGTCTTCTCCGAATAAGAGCCCCAGCACGGGCTCGGAGTTGTTTTCGCCCTCCTTTGATTCGGCCTGGACGATGGTGAATATATCATCAGGGATGAAATTGCATTCCCGAGCCTTTTTGGTCTCGGGATATGTGACGGTGGGTCGGTAGAGGCCCACTTGGATGGCTCCGAAGACTGGAGTGACGAAGTAATCCGTTAACTTCGGGCTATAAGGGCTTATGTAAGTACCCTTGAAAATGTTGATAGCCTTGTGAATACCGGCCCAAACCACGTTTTCCGGGGTTATAGCATACCCTAATCCGAAATGTGGTTCGCCATCATTTAGAACCTCGATAATCTTCCCAGCTAGAAGATATGGCCTTGAGGTTATTCCGGGTAGGTAACCCAGATTTTGTAGCATCGTGTCGATGCTAGTTGTGAAGTAGGGCCTAAAGAGATATTCTTCTTCGATCATGCCCACGAAATCAAATCCTCGTGGGTTGGCCCGGTCTGTAGCGTTGCAGCTTGCTACGGTAATTGAGGTCGCCTCCAGTGTGATGATACCGTCTTTAAGGGGCATCTTGACTTTTCGATGGAGGGTAGATGACACGACCTTGACTGCGTGGATCCAAGGCCTTCCTAGTAAGAGATTGAATGATGAGGTGACATCTATCACCTGAAATTCCAACTCCTTTTCGATTGGGCCTGTTATGATCTTCAATTTCACGGCCCCGGCGACAGGTTTTGGGCTTCCGTCGAAAGCCTGGATAGTCTGCGCCGTCGGAAGGTAATCGGCATCGGTGATGCCGAGTGCTTTCGCGGTCCTTAGAGGGAGGACATTCACGGCTGATCCATCGTCGATAAGGGTCATCGGGAGATATTTACCTTTGCAGATGACCGTGATGTATAGGGCCAGATTGTGATTGGGCCCAAATGGTGGTAAGCCAGCTTCGGAGAAGGTTATGAGCGGGCCCTCTTCTTTGGATTTGCCCTTAAGGTAGGGCATAATGGTGGCTACCATTTCAGCGGGGGTAGCCTCTGAATCAACCTTGATTTCATCGAGAGCCTTAGTCAGTGCTTCCCGATGAGCTTGCGAGCTAACCAATAGTTGCCATATGGTTAGATCGGCTCGGACCCTCTTCATTTGCTGGACCAGAGCCGTGTCTGGGCTTGGTTCTTCGAGGGTAGGCTCCGTCCTGGCAGGTTCAGTGACGGATATAGGAATGGAACGCCCAGCTGCGGCGAGATGATTGGCGGCTAAGGCTTTGGACTTAGCCTTTCGGACCTCTTCAAGGGTGATGAGGACAGCTTCCCCTTTGGTTAATTACACATCATCCTCGTCGTCGAACCATATCCCGTTGATTTGTGGGATATAGGGAGAGATGAGGTGAGAACAGTCAATTACCTCACCGGTGAAGATAGCATGGGCGCTGAACGGGTTTTCTTTGTTGCTCGGCTTGTCCCCGGGCAATGGGATTTTCCCGCTCTCGATAAGGTCTTGGATCAGGTGTTTTAACCTCCAACATTTTTCAGTATCATGCCCGTTACCCCGGTAATACTGACAGTAGGCTTGGGCATTGTAAGTTTTGGGCCTCTTTTCTACTGGAGGTTCTGCAGTTGGGCCTATCGGCTGGATCAGGCCCTTTGATGATAGCCTTTGTAAGGCGTAAGTATAGGTAGTCCCTATATCTGTGAATACCCGGTTTGGTGTATTCTTCTTAGATGTGGTGTCGAGTAGGTTTACCTCGTCAAAGATGCTGCGAGTTGCAACTGCGGGTGTGGGCTTGATCGTAGATGAACTTGCCCCTTGATAGCCTTTGGTAGAGGCCTTAGTCAGGCTCTCTAGTCTCAAGTCATCCTCGATTCTCGTGCCCATTTCAGTAAGGACAGCGAAGTTTTGGATGATAGCATACCGGAGATGGACCCGGTAGGATGGGAGTAGATTTTTGACGAAGGCTTCCACTAGGGCCTTCTCGCCGGGCTTGTCGATCAGCTTCACACTCTCGGCCCTCCATCTCTGCAAGTATTTTGTGAACCCCTCTTTGGGCTATTGGGCCATTACCTCCAGAGTACGCATTGTAGTCTGGATTTCAGTGTTATCGGCGTAGTTCCGAGCAAATTCGGTCGCCACATCATCCCAAGTCTTGTATTTCTTGGGGTCGAGCCTGTAGAACCAGGCCCTGGGATGCTTCTCCAAGGAGGAAGGGAATAGGTGCTTGAACATGGCGTACTTTACCCCTTTGACTGCCATGAAGTCTTTGAAGGCCCGGATATGGTGGACCGGGTCTTCGGTACCCTCAAACATAGGAATTCTCGTCAAGTTGAGGTTGGCCGGTAGCTCGTTACTCAGAGGTGAATAGATGCGAGCATTTTCGGAGTGGATTGAGTTGCTTGTTGATAAGTGAACTTGCTCCTCGAGCCTGCGAACAACACTGACCAATTCGGCTATGGGCCCAGTGGAATCAGCTCCTTCAACTGGGACCGTCTTCTCTACGGTGCTCAGGCGAGTGTCCAAAGTTGCTTGGTTAGCAAGGATGGAGGTCAGTAGGGTCTCGATTTTGGTTAGGGCATTTTTCAATTCTTCCATCTTGCGTTGATGTCGGGTTGTGGCTGGCCTGTCTGTAAGAACACCGCGTAATCAGAAACTAGCCCAGAAATCCCGGAATAGAGAGTACATCCCGAACAAGACTAAAAGGGAAATGACTCGAGAAAGACACCTAGACGGGTGACTTGCGGAGTGTGGGCCTTCCTTAGGATTCGGCGGGTGGGCCTAGTCCTGTTCGAAGGAAGGTTCACGTGAGACATCCCCAGACTTTTGACTCGATTGTATTGACGGGCCCTCCTTCGTAAGAGTATGTCCTACTTAGGTGGGCCTTGCCTTAGTCTAATAAGGCGGACCGGGATAGGGAAGAAACTCGTGATGTAAGATCAGCGGAATTTCGACGCTAAAGACTTTGACGACTTACGACATGACCCGACACTGCTAAATACGGGAAGTCCTAAGAAGAGAAAGGTTTTGAAAATTGATTGATTTGAAAAAAGACCGAGTGGACTCGGTGAATGGCCCAAATTTCCGAAAAAGAGGACGAAAAGTCATTGGGCCAAGAGTTTTGAAAGTTCGAGTTTTGATTCGGGCGGCATACCGGCTAGAAAATAGGCTATTTTGAGTAAAATCATAAGTCGTAAATTCGGTATGTCCCGGGTTTTGAAAATTGAATATCTTGAAAAAGATGTATTTTTGAAAAGTTGATGTTTTTGAAAACGACTCGGAAACCAAGTAGCACGTAGTCACACAAGCATTATAACGACGCCATGTATGCTCTACACTAAGTCTCGGTCGGTCTAAGAGGGTCTATACCAGTGTACATAGTCTAGACGTTGATCGGGACGGACTCTCTAAGTCGAATTGAGCTTAGAACATGCCGCGAAACCCACTCGAATCGACTATGGACACCTTTTGACATATCCATGTTGGAGTACATCAATGGTATAGTGGGACGTCGGTCACCAGTACCGGCCCGGGAAAATATGGGTTATGCATGAACCGTAGAACTAAAACGCGCATTGTATCTGTCAAACGATTTCTATTCGAGTCTCACCCTGAGGATGCCGATGGTAAGTCACGCATCAGTTAATCCCCAGCGGAGTCGCCAAATTGTGGACATGACATAGGTCCACCCCGACGCGGCCACGCGCGGGTTTGGGTAGGCGAATGAATCTCCATATGAGAATGGATCGAATTGAAATTTAGGTCTATTTGGAGTCGCCACCGAATTTTGTGGTTATTCGGAACCATTCGAGCCCACTCTATGTCGTAGTGGTCCGTATACAAAATACGGCCCATTTTCGATGTCAGAGTTTATTGGGCTCGTCCCTTTGCATTTGATACCAATACCGACATTATCGGATATTGTGTATTGAATGACTCTCGTGCGCCAACGGTTTCGGGCATCCGGAAACCGAGGTTCTGAGTAAGGGGTGAGGGTACGTGTTGGGAAGCCCACAAAGGACACTCAACCCCGCCCGCACATTAGCGGCCTCTACTAAGAATTCGAATGACTTACAATACGCGCGCTAGTTAAACAGGAAAATGCTTATGCAAACATTGTTTTCCTAGGCATGTGAATTGAATTGAAAAGGGTTTCTAAGTCAATTTAATTATAGCTGTTCATGGGACGTACCGCCCGATTGGCCCGTCCCGTCCGGCCCGAATTTTTAGCGGGCTTGGACACAACATTTTCAAAAATATACAAAGGCCCGGCCCGCGAACCCGTCCCAAACCCGCTAACCCGCTTGTCCGTGGGCCAAAATTTTACACTTAGCCCGGCCCGTGTCCGATCCGAACCCGCAAATGATCACCTCTAAATTTAATGCAATTAATTCTACGTCAAAGTGGAATTTAACATGCGGGTTCATTTAGTACAATAAACGAACAAAAATTAAATTGACAAGAGAAACAAACAAACGGTTAGTAACGGTAAATCGATATTAACGGTTTGTGCAAATAATGAATTGAATTGAATTGAATGATGTACAAGTTGATGCATGGTTTGAAAAGATAGTATACACGTGATTAATTATGCACATGTTGACCTAAGTCGTGAAATACTATCGGGTTTTGAAAATAGAATAATGTACGATTTATTGTGTTAATCGTTATGAGGTTACTCGATCGAGTGGTCGGTAGACTCGATCGAGTAGATCCTGAAAAGAGGTTTCTGTTCCGCGTTTTAGACCATACTCGGCCGAGTTATTGACTAACTCGGTCGAGTACATGGCCACTCGACCGAGTCACTGTGAGACTCGATCGAGTGGAGGTCGTGAAAAACATTATGGTTCGATTTTTGGGATGCCACTCGACCGAGTGGACTAGGCACTCGGTCGAGTGCCCCCTGTACGAATTGTAATTCGTTTGCAAATTTAATCGTTGATTTTGAAATTGCTTTTGATTTTTGATAATTCGACGATTCTACCAAATCGGGCATAAATATTGCACGATTTATGTTCGACTTGGTTTTTTATAAATCGCGAATTTTGTTGAACCGAATATAAATATTGTTGAATTATACTCGATTCAAATTTGAAGGCTCGTTATATTCCATATTCGATTATTGAATCGATATGGAATACTAGAGCGAAAAGAAAACAAAGAGATTTCAGAAAAAGTAATTAGCGAGACTTGAATGTTATTTAGGACTTACGGTTTGACATAAATAGAGGCCATTCGATCGAGTCATTGAGGAATTCGACCGAGTGAGCACTTGAAAAGCGTTCTGTCCAGATCTGGTGACCCTACTCGACCGAGTTATTGATCAACTCGAACGAGTAGGCCTCCACTCGATCGAGTCACTATGAGACTCGACCGAATAGAGGTCCTGCAGACCGTTCTGTCTTGATTCCGTGATGTCACTTGATCGAGTGACATAGGCACTCGTCCGAGTGGCACCTGTACGAAGTCAGGAATCGTTTGCAATTGATTGGAATCGTTTAAATTAACCGAGACAATATAGGTATTCCTCCGCGTTTGTAGTGCTATAATTGGATAACATCTACGTTAGCATCAACGGAAAATTGAATCGGCTAAATTATTTGATTTGATTTATTAGACTCTACATCCAATTATGGAATTGGCATCGGATTTAAAATCGACGCTTACTTGAATAAAAAAAAGGACTTGATTCCCTCGACTTCTCCGACATCGAAATAAATCCCTAGGGATTATGATGTCGGATCCGTGTCAATGGGTTTCGACCCTTATTGAAATACGATGTTTGTTCTTTGAGAAATCGATATGACATGCGAATAACAATAATGATGCAAACGATATGAGAATTATTGTTGAAGTTAACCTATCTCAATAATCAAGTAATCGGGATATCGGAACAAGCGACCGTCAACGCTGTGTGCAGTACACTTGTATGTTCGTGTTTCCTTATTCCGATATCACTCATACTCGACACAAATTGATAGGTATTTTAGTGTTTTGATATTAGTACTATCGATATTAATGATGCGATAATAACGATAAAATAGATAAAAAAAACTCGACCCGTATGAAGACGACATGACGCGAGAAGGAGGAAGAGAAGAGAAGAAACGGGGTTTTGACACCCTCAACCTACATGTTCTTGTCTCGGATTAGAACTCGTAATCGTGGCTTCAACACTAGAGTCTTCGAGGTGGATGAAGGTTAAGTTATGGTGGCTCGGGTTTGTTGATTCCTAAAACTAGTTTAGGGTTTGCTAGTGTATTGCTTAAGGTTTGCTTAGGGTGTATTAAGGTTGGAAAGGAGTTGAATTAGGGTTGAATCTTGGGGTGTAAAGATGTGTGTCCAAGTGTTGTAGATGTGTGCATGGGGGTTGCTTATATAGGAAAAGCTAGGGCTCCGGTTTAGGGTTACTCGACTGAGTAGGCAGCTGACTCGGTCGAGTGGCCTTGTGCGTCAGCCGTCGGGCTTGAATAAGGGCCCACTCGATCGAGTGGGTGGGGCACTCGATCGAGTGGCCCAGCTGGGTCACGTGGGTCACTCGTTTTGGACCGTGACCATGGATATTTGATGGGTTTGTGTTTGAATTGGACTTTTGATGCTTGAGGGTTCGTTTTGCATGTTTCGGAAACGACTTTGACCGGGGTTGACCCAATCGCAAAAGGTCGGTTTTAATTCCGGTGTCGGTTTTGGCCTAAATTAGTCTTGTTTGACTCGAAATGGTCCGCTGGGCCTGGATTTGAGGTTGATTTTGTGATATTTGTACTCTGCAAGTGTGCTAGCCAACGATTAATGGATTTGAGCCCGTATCCGAGCGCATAGAAGCACGTTAGCGTCCGATCATCATCGGGTGTTTTTTGGAAACTGCCATAGACACCTGGCAGTCAAAATGCGGGTGTCTACAAGTTAGAATTATTATGAGATTATGTATGATTGCGATTACTTTTTTTTTGGGGTCAAGAAAAGAAGTGGGATACATCCCAAAAACACACACTACTTAGCTAAATTAGAAAGCATAAAATGGTATCCATCGAGGCCAACTTTTTCCTCCAATGTCTTGTTGGGCTAGCGCAAACAGATCACTCGGGATTCTATCCTCCTCATAGACATTCAGTTGAGTAGCTTGTATTACACCATGGTTTGCTAACCAATCAGCGCATCGGTTTGCTTCCCGATAAACATGTTTGATCTCAACCCTTCAGTCCGGGCTATTTATCAGGCATTTGCATATCATTAGCATATGTGTATGCGCATTTGGGTACCGCGCATCTTTGTCAATCAGGCTCTTGATCACTTGGGAGTCCGTTTGAACAATTAGATTGCTAAATCCAGATTCCTTGGCTATGAGCAGGCCCCGACGGAGTGCCGTGAGCTCCGCTCGTGTCACCGTGGTTAGACCAATTTGTTCCGAAAATGCTTTAATGATATGTCCAGTGGTGTTTCTGAATAGACCACAAGCTCCCAATGACCCCGGATTTCCTTTCAAGGCTCCATCAATATTAAGTGTTATCCAATTATCCGGTGGAGTGACCCAATGAATTAGAATTTCATTTGTTCTCCTTGCTGACCCAGTCAGGAGTGGGTCAGAAGAGTTCGTGGCAACTTTTATCTCTTGTATTCGGAGTGCCAGAAATTGGTGGCGGTTCTGTGGAATGTCTTCACCCCTGCCAAAAATTCTCGAATTTGTCCACTTCCATAGCCACCATAGAGTGATAGCAAACAGGCGTGGCCACTCATCAATACCATTTAATGTCTCCATTTTCAAATTATTGCAGATCCATTCCATTATGATTACGATTACTATGAGAAGGTGCGTGTCATAGTAGGGATTATTTACGTGAAATAACCCTTTATTTAATTATCTTATTGATTTCACGTTAAATCTCTCTTTTTGTTTTCACGTGAACTTTGAAACATAAATATAATACTCATGTACCCGGTGATAGACCCTTTAAACAACCTCCTGATTTTATCACGAGTATTAGACTAGTGTGTTAAAATTTATGGACCTAGCAAATTTATTTATGGATCTAGCTAGTATGTGTTGGATTTGAACCTTAATGTAATGGATTCGCCTCTGGCCTCTAGTCTCGTTGTTTCCGCATGAGTTCACCAGAGTGAAGCACAGTCCGCCAAAATCGGCATAGGTTAAGTGCTAACTTGTATAAATATGCGTTAAGATGAAGAGAAAAGACATATTGTTTCTTGACTTACAATTTATCACTTGTAGTTAAGTTTTAAGTTTTAAACTTGTAGTTACATACCCCATACTTGGATACAAACATGATACAGACCCATTTCATGAAGAAGACCCTGAAACTAGATGGGAGTTTTATTGACCTTGGGCTCGTGCTTGTCTCATCAAGCTTCCACAACATCTTTTGGAACCTCAGCATCCCTTATGGTCTTCTCACCGCTTAACAATGCTGAAACTCTTGCTGCTATACTCTGTTTCGCTTCAGGGGACACTCCATGTTTCCCTATTATCGACTCTAACACCGCTTCTGCCATGTTTTTGTTCTCAATCGTTGCTTTTCCTGCGCTTGGAATCGTCTCGTGCTTCGAAAATGCAACCTATAGGACATCAACCAATCCGTCGAATCACTAAAGACATCCAAGAAAATAAATCAATAAAGACGACACAATTGTTTGAAGACAAAATTAGGCGTAATAAACCGTTAGTGATCCACTGGGCGACTGAGTGAACATAATGGAGTGTCCAGGGGGAAAGTTCTCATCCTTAAAGACCTCGATGAATTTCTCGACAGCATTCGCTTCATCATCTGTATAAATTCCAATTAATTTCCAGAATTTGACGCAGTTTTCCGTCACCTTCTCCGAGTATTGTTGTCCCGTTAACGGTAAGATCATTGTAACCTGCGTGAATTTCTCAAATGGACCTACAAGTTGAGCATGAAGATGTGTGGGATTATTATAACTAAGGTTTACGCAGATTACGTTTAATCAACTACACAATTCATATACTAGGAACATCATTGGTAAATGTTGTGTATAATCAATCAAATTATGAAAATGGATAAATTTCGTGAAGATCATGATTAAGTAATACTCAATGTTACATCGCTCTTGATGACGCTAGATACCCTATTTTGTTTCTAAGGTGGGAGTATCAAATAACTTTGGTCAATTTTGACCCTATGTTCTTGAAATACTCCATTATTACTCTAGGATCTGTGCAAAAACACGGTTTAAGTAGCACTATTAGCACTTAATTCAGATTTTTATGATATGTCCCTTCCTCCCCAGATCCCTCCATCCAAAACCCACCCTAAAGTAAGTAGAATCCCTTATTTGGTTAGGGAATGCGGATGAAGGGAAACGGAGGGGAAGGATTTGGAGGTATTTATTTTCCTTCATCTAGGGGCAAATAATAAAAAAATGATAAAATTTGGAGGAAATTCTATTTTGTTATCCAAACAAAGTTAATGGTTGTTTGGGTAGGAAAATGAGGGAGAAAAGGGAGCGGAGGGGGAGGAAAGAAATGGAAGACATATAGTTGGTTTTTTAGGTTGAGAAATGATTTGCAAGAGAGAAATGGAGGGATCCATTTTCTTTTCCCCTCCTAATCCCTCCGCCTCTGTTTTGCTAATTCTAATCAAACAAATGAACTTCTTCTTCCATTTTCCTTCATCCAAACAGATCCTAAGTCAAATCCATCCTCCTACAAGTATAACAATAGATATGGCCAGGGGCGGACCCAGGAATGAGACGTATCTGGGGCTGCATTCGAAGACTACTAAAACATATTGTCGGTAGAGATGACAAACAATGATACAAACCTAAGCGAAATTAATGGGTCGGACCGGGTTTGGGTTAATAATTGATGGCTCATTTATGTAAGTGAGTCAACATGAACACGACACATGCTTTAAATGAGTCAGGTTTGGATTATTTGGATTTTTTTGACCCGTTTACCCATGACACGAAGACGAACTAGACACGACCTCGATCTGTTGGTCTAATTAGCAATTAAAAATGGACATGTAATATTGATAATCGAGATATGAATAATATTAATCTTGATGAGAAAAGTCTTAAAGAGTGATACATAAAAATAGTGGATAATTTTTTTAAATAACAATTATATTTTGCATAATATTGATAAATATTACATTCAATAATTACTATTGGCTTGAAAACATCTTTTTATCATTCTAAAATTTCATATTAGAATATCAAATAAAATTAGATACGGGATATTTATTTGATAAATAAATAATGTACTCCATAATTAAGAAAGAACGACATACTCAGTATATAATTTGGAAAAACTGAGAAGCACTCGTACATACTCCCCCTGCACTAGTGCACTATGGATAGTAACTGCGAACAACACCCCACACCTAACTATGCTATTGCAGAACACATGTCTTTATGCACTTAATTTTTATTTATCTAAATTCTACTTGGGTTACGGGCTTACAGCCCAAGGCTGGGTCCACCCTTGAACATGGCAAAACTAACCCGATCCGAATAAGTAGACATGAACCCGATCTGATACCCGAACTGAAAATCTGTAACCCGAATTGACTCGGGCTATCCCAAAAATAACCCGACTATTATTATAGAAAAAACGAATCAATATCCCTTAAAAGTTGAAAATATCAAACCCGAAAACAAATCGAACCCGAAATGACCCGCCCCATCCCAAAGTCAACCCGAGTTCTATAATCCAAAAGTGACCCGACTCGAAACTAATCGATCCAAATCCGACCCGATTAACCATTTGCGATTTGCCAAGTCTAACCATAACTCCATAAGTGCATAACAACAAAACACTCTTTACCCTCCAGTCTTTACATCGTTGGTGTTTAACCAACTGTCCAACTTATTCTGTTAGGTAGAACTTAAAGAAGGCGGAGAGCCGGAGAATATGAGATAGACGTGGAACAAGGATGTGCCACAAAAGGAGTTAGGTAGCAATAATTTGACATGAGAGTTACTCGTGAGTACTGTTTTGTTTTTCAACTACTTTGATGTAACGGGTCAAATATTAATTATTTATGTAAAAAATGTAATACATTATTTTTTTAATGTTTTGTCTTGCTCTACGTAAACAAATCGTATTTGACCCGTTATGAAAAAATAACGGATATTTCCATCATAAACAGGAATTTGTGTTCGCTAGAAACCAAGTTGGCTACCACTGTACATTTATCTAACAATATAAAATCTCATCCTTCATTTCTCCCTCAATTAATTCTAGTTAGAGATCCATTTCTACTTATTACATCATCCGTTCATTTATTTGACTTTCATATTTACTGTGAGAAATAATTTATTTTATAAAAACAAACAAATGAACGAAACGAATGGAATATCTTTTATGGCATAAAATGAGTACAAGGGTTTTACTATAAGGCTAAAAGGATTCTAACCTAGAAGGCTAGAACTATAGTACTCAGTATATACGGAGTATTATAGAAATTAAATTAAAAATTTATTAAAATGTTGAATATATGAACATTAATTTATTATTTCGATTTAATTCGGAATATTAAATCCGTTTAAATTTCTTTCCCGATTAAAGCAAATGTGAGTCGATTCAGATTACGAGTTTATTCCGATATTTATAAACTAAAAAGAAACAAATTTGGGACAAGTTTACCGGAGTAAGAGATAAAGGTAACATACGGACCCGAACTTCACAATTTTTTTTCAGTTAAGAGATTCAACATTTAAGTTTGACGGTTAAAGATTTCAAAAATTAATACTTAACTCTATGGTTAACTAACATTTACTTTTGACAGAAAATTAAATATATCGTTTAAAATGTAATCATCTTTATAGTACGAGTAATATGTATTACTCCCTCCGATTTTTACGATTTGCAACATTTAATTATAATAATTCTCACAAATCTAAAAAAATGTAGCAATCCTAAAGAAACAAAGGGAGTATTTTTTTAGAGCATGTATTTCGTAATTAACCTAGCATTTTACCAATTGTCAAATAATCTCCGGTCTTATTTTAATTTCATACATGTCAAATTTGACCCATTCCGAAATGATTTTTTCCTAGGTCAAGACTTGTAAACTTTGACCTGCGATCTGAAATAACCCGAATCTGAAAATGAGCTCGTTAATTTAATGTTAGAGGCTTAGAACTGATTCGTTCGATCAGTTGGGTCAAAGCTAAATCATTTAAATTATTAAAGTATTAATCAGGGCCGGCCCTGGTCATAGTCTGGAGGGGCGACGGCCAGGACCCAAGTTAGAAAGGGGCCCAAAAAAACCTGAACCATTATTTCTAATATACATATTGAGTGCATATTATATCACTAGTTTCACTTTAGTATGATGGTAATTAAGGGCCCCTTACTCTCAAGAGGTTGAGGGTTCAAATCTTGATCCTTACTTTTTTTACAACTCCTAGTTCTATTTGCTTTCTAAAATTGAGTGTTTATGTTCAGTTACTCTTTAATTTCTTAAACTCGTTTTTTTTCCCCTTTTTAAATTAGCCCATATTATTTCAGTTTTTTTTTCAAAAATGTCTAACAATTTTTTTTAATAGTCATGTGCATAATATAAAAGAATAAAAAAGTAGTTATATGAATCTTTAACATAAAAATTGTTTCAGTTATAAAATTTGTCGGTGGTTTAATTTGTTAACTTTATAAAGAACATTTTAAAAAAATACTCGTGATGAACATTGCTACAAATATTTTATTCATACAAGCGACTACATTTTTGTTTTTGGTTTTACGAGGATTTGTTTTATAATTTTTTTAAATAATTATTAATGCAATATTTACGGGACCTAAATCTGAAAGAGTGTATATAGGTATAATGTATGGAGTAATATTTATGAATTGTTCTGTATATTACCCTCATAAAATCGAACATATTATAAACAACTTCAAATTAGTACAACGCCTCCATATAAATAACTACTCCCTCCGGTTTTAAATTTTCGCCGCATTTCATCAATATACAGATGAAGTATTTTAATGAAACAAGACGATGAATAAAAAACGAAGGGAGTACAACCTCCAAATACCATTTGATCACGGTCAAGTTTGGCTCATTCATGAAATATTGTTACTACTGTGCTAGAATTATATTATTATACAAAATCATAAAAATTTGTTATTGATAAATTTGTTCTTAATTAAACATGCAAATAATGAAAATTTATGTCCCCAAATGAAAGTGTTAAGATGATATATAATGAGATAATGAAAACAATCGATCATGACGATATTTCGAGGGTCTAATTACAATATTTTGCCTAGGGCCTCTGAAAGTTCAGGACCGACCCTGAGTATTATCAATCCTCTAGGACAGTTATTTACTTTTGATTTATAAAATTCTCGATTTAGAATATTCGTTAAGGTAACAAAAGAATGTGACGGAGAGAATTTTTATATCCGGTTAATAATAAAAAAATTATTAAATTGTGTTATTAGAATAATTAAAATATTAAAAATCAGTCAATATACGCGGAGTAAATATTATTCAATATTTTACATTTTTACGACCCTAAAATAGCGGGTTGGATCGCATTTCGTCAAAAGTTAACGTTAGTTAATCACGGAGTTAACGGTGTTAATTTTTGGGATCCTTAAGTGTAAAATTTAAATGTGGAATCCCTTAACTAAAAAAATACGTAAAGTTCGGGTGCTTGTCTTTCCCTTATCTCAGATTACTACTCTCTTCCTTCATAACCAAACACACTAGTTGCTTTTTCACATTTGCCGAGACGTGTTTTACATCATCGATATCTTTTATTTTACATTAGTAAAAATCATAAAAATTTGATATTCATAATGAACTCGTAGAGACGAATCAAACAAGATCCCACATGACTATATTTTCTCTTGTAGATTGCCGAGAATATCGAACATTCTCTTGACATGTGAATAGTGTCAAAAAGTGATATTGAGTGTTTGGATATGAAGGGGAGTAATAAACTCATCAATGAATTTATGACTACAAAGTCCATTAATAAGAATGAGATCTGTATCATCAATATAGTTTTTCTTGTTTATTCAAAGGTATTGAAAAATTCACCAATTCATTTGGGTCGTCGACATTTCAGCTGGATCGTCGGCGCTTTATACGTGATTTTACCATACTGCCCTTCTCTAATAATCATTAATATAATTAATAGGTTTTGTATATAACTCTAATTTTATGTTTCCGAGTATTAATTTGTCACGGTTTTTGTAATTTAACGGTTTTTGTGACACGTTTCCCCGTAAATCCCGGGATCATATTGCCCTTCTCTTAAACTTAGGACAATTTAGGACAATTTAAACTAAGTTTGATGTTAATGTGACGTCTTAAATTTTTATCGATAATAGTTTGTAGCGTTCATCGTAATATTACAGATCGTAATAGCATTCATCGGCAAAATGTGGGATATCTACATTTACGAATCCGCAAAAAGTGAGTATGTCACATTCACGGATCCGCAAAAAGTGAGTATCTCACGTTTTACGGATTCGCAAAACGTGAGTAACTCACTTTTTGAGGATCTGAAAAACGTGAGTAACTCACTTTTTGCGGATCCGTAAAACTTGAGGTACTCACTTTTTGCGGATCCGTAAAATGTGAGGTACTCACTTTTTGCAGATCCGTAAAACGTGAGTATGCCACATTTTACAGTTCTGTGACGTTTTGCACCTTTTTTTTAAAATAAAATAAACCGTAATATACATCTTCGGTTAATTAAACCATAATCACCTAAATACGTACGTAAGCATAACTAACGAATCTAACATCCTACGTATTTTATTAATAAAAATTAAACAATGGTCGGAAATACGATAGTTATAAATGGAAGAACACAAACGAAAATGCGAATAAAAATAATCAAGTAATAACTAACTCCGAAATGTAAATCTGGTTGTCCGGTCGCAAATAATTTAAAATTAAGAAATACGTAAAGACGTAAGCTCCACCGAAATAACATATAAAAGTGCCAAAAAAAAGACGGTTTTACAAAATAACCAAAACCGTTACGTTATCGGGTATATTTCACAAATAACCAAATAAACAATAATTAGTAATGTTAATGAAGTAAGTTAAAGGAAGGATAGAAACGTCAATTCACGTTATAAAGTGCCGACGATCCAGCTGAAACGCCGACGACAAGGAATAACTCTTAAAAATTCTCAAGTTACTGACACAAGAGACAACAATGTACAAATTCCTAAAAATATCTCTATCAAATTCATCGCAAACAATCAACCTACATGATAAATTATGCTGCATGCTTAGAAAATAAAATAACAAATTCAAACATTTAAGAGAGATTTATGTCGTCAGCTCGTTGCAACCCTCTCAAGAACATAAACCGACACCACGCGTGGAGCAATAGAAGTTGTCTAAACGCACAGACCTCACATGTACCACGTACACATGCATATGTACGGGGTGTTAACGAGCCGAGCTGAGCACGAGCCCAGCGTAGCTCGGCTCGAGAAGCTCGAAGACCAACTCGGCTCGAGCTCGAGTTCGAACTCGACAGCAGGTTCATGACTCGAGATCGGCTCGGAGCTTGACTCGTTGCTTGAGTTGAGCTTCATCCAAGCAAGCCCAATATTTAAGTGGGATAAAAATGTCACTAGTGCAATTCAATTCGAAACCTAGTCATTTGATTCAAATAGAGACTACAATTTAGTCATAAATTTGTTTTTATGTTATTAAGTTTGGGTATCGATACACCACCATAAAATTTTATACAAAGTATACGCCATTTTGATGAAGGAAAAAAAGTTGAACCATTTTATGAAATTTTAAAGAATAAATGTAAGTGAAAATTAGACATTATTGAAAAAAATAATACTCCGTATAGAAAGTAAATCTTACGGAGTAGTACTTAAAAAATGTCGAGCTGATCACGAGCTTTTCGAGCCGAGCTAGGCCTTGCTCGGCTTGACTTGTATAGAATACGAGTCGAGCTCGAGCCGCTCTCACACGAGTCGAGTTTTGACCGAGCTTTGACCGAACCGATCTCGGGCTACTCGCGAACTATCTCATCTCATTACCACCCCTATATGTACCCCTTATGGTGTCGAGGATCAGAGGAGCACTGACGAGTTTTATTTATAGTAATTTTTAACAAAATTTTCAAAATGAAGTACTTCCTCCTTTTTTTTTTTTTATATATTTCCATTTTAATATAATAATTTAAGAGGAACTACTACATATTAAATATTAATTTACTTACTCTTAATAAAATTCAATTATTTCCTTATCGCGTATTCGAGTTATTATGATATACTCAGTATTTATTTCCTTATCACGTATTCGAGTAATTATGATATACTCAGTACAAAATTTGTTCGATGAACCCAACCTGAACACTGAAATTTGCGGGCATGGAAATTTTATTGTGTGAGCACTCTAGCAGTATTTTGACACTTCTGCTCACGAGTAAGACTTTGGTAGATATATCCGTTGTAAATTGATAGCTAATTAAATAATTCCACATAATTTGGTAAGACATATTACATATTTAGGTGTAGCGTGCAACAATCTCTTGTCTTTATGACATATATCCTCGTTACAAATAAGAATTTGCATATCCCAAGCATATCATTTACGGAGTATATTTTTTCTTAATTCTTAAGGAATATTTTCCCTTATTTGTTGTAATCTATATCTAATATAGGTGACTTCGATGGTAATACAAGTTCCGTTTTATAATAATAATAATAATAATAATAATAAAATAATAAAAAAATAGTAGTCAAAAATTGATTTGTAATTCGTTGTTTTTATTTAAAAAAAAGTTCAAAATTTATGAAATATAAACGATGATAATTTATAAAATGAAATAAAAATTAATGGATAGGGCATCTTACATAAGTGAGATCTTTTAAGGATAAAAAATTGAATCCATGTTAAAAAAAATATTTTATAAGAGAGAAAAAAAGAGGTGGAAGAAGTGAGGTGGTCTATGGAGATAAATTGTATCCGTTGTCTCAAAACACAATTATGTAAGATCTTTTACATATAAAGAGGTTACCAAATTAGTAACATTTTACTAAAGAGGTGGAAGATCTTTTTCTATGGAGGTTACCAAATGAGTAACATTTTACTGTGAAAGATTTCACAATAATCGAATTGTGAGAGACTGTCACACATAAGACGATCTCTTATAATATATAGAGAGAGAGTTTGTTTCAGGTGACGAAGAAGACATTGAGGAGCTCGAGCTCGCGCCCATAATTCATGTCAAGCTCAAGCCAAGCAGACGACGTGACAATATGAGTGAGACAGGATGGAAAAAAGGAAGGCAGCTAGCGTACCTGTAACGATGTCCCGAAAAAACTCAACGGAAGCAACCAAGTCAGCGGCAGATTTAGCCTTCCATTTGGGAGCCAACTCCTGAATCGCACGCTCCTCCAAGTACACCCCGATTGCCGTGAACTTTACAAAATTGCCCCCTATCTCCATTCCTCGTACCCCTGCCATGTTATACATACTCGCATTTCTCAATGATGACCTCAAAAATACTCCGATCCGTAGTAGTGACTCAGTAATTTAATTGAATAAGCGTTTCTTGTGAAATTCATTCTAGCGTTAGAAAGAAAAAGGATGAAATGTCACGAACCTGCACCGGCCAGGAGAAATGAGTTGTCGGTGCCAGGTGGTTTAACCGACGATGGAAACAAGAAGTTCTCCACCTTGACTTGGGTAACCGTAGGTGACGCTGCCATTTCACACGAGTATGGACAGTATGTAGTTGATACTTCTACCTTTTACAATTGACCGCTCTCCGGCCTAGATGATACGTTTACAGGAGTTGAATTGGTACAACAACACCCGAGTGCCGTTTTATAAAGGGAGAGAAGAGGGGGTTGGTTTGCAAACCAAATACGTACTAGTAACAATTGTCAAGGGACAACCACTCTCCGGGACCATATCTTTAATTTTATTTGTTTAAATCTAAATCTCGCATCAAAATATACTTTCTCTGTCTCGTTAGAGGAGTGACCCCCTCCATTTAATTAAGAAGTAAGATGGATAGAAATGTGCAAAATTAATATAGCTAGAAATATAACAATAAATCAAGAATATATTCTCTGTATATTTGGAACATATATTTATTGTTATTGACAATATTGTATCTTGGATAACAATAGCAACATAATCATATCTCCATCGTAATATTGTAAATTGTAATTATAGGCAGGCCCGTCAAATGATTTTGGGTGACCCGGTTCTAACGTTCAAAATGAGGCCCCTCATGGTAAAAAAAAGAGAAAAAAATGGGTAGTGTGAAGACTCCCTTGTTCTAAGTCTCTCTAACCATGGGGTTGGGACGTCGATTTTCACATGCGACGTAGTGTGTTATTCTGTAGACTAAAAAAATTGATAAAAAAAATAGGATACTACTTTTTCATAATTGTATGTTACTCAATTATATTTCAAAATTGCAATCTTACCTCTCTCATTTCCCCTTCCCTTCAATATTTTTATAGAGAGCTTTCTTAGAGAAAAATTATGTCTCTCCACCACCCCACTACGCCGGTGACCACTCTAACCCACCATGCCGGCCGCCACTTCGTTCACACCATTTTTTTATTTTTATTTTTTTTCCATTTTTTTTATTTTTCCAAGTTTTTTTCCGCTTTTTTAAAAGATGGTTAATGTTACTATAATTTTTTCAAGAATTTTCAAAATAAAAGTATAATAATTAAAAAGACGCATCATAATTGAAAAAACGAGTACCGTGGAAATACATAAATATAATTAAAAAAAACTAATTACAAATTAAAAAAAATACAATTCAAATTGAAAAAGAAAAGAAAAAACAGGTAAACATTAAAGCAAAATTAAAATAACGTACCGGACTCTAGCCACCCTCCTCCCTACCACCAGTACCCCACCCCCATCCACTATCCCTCTGGTGTCACCCAATCAATCACCTATTCCATCGGCATCATCCTTGTCGGTCACCTGCGACCACCTCCAGCGCCACCCCTAAATTCTAAAATTCAATGTCACTCAATTAACCCTAACTAGTATAGACCCCGTGCAATTATGCACGGTATTAATAATATATTTATTTTAGGGATTTTCTACGCGGTACCTCTATGTTTTTCACTTTTCTACATGGTACCCCTACCTTTTCTATGTCTATACATGGTACCCTTGAAGTTTACTATTAATTTAACTAGCGCCCCGAAAGTTTTTTTCCATCAAGTTTTGTCGTTAGATTATGTTTTTAGCTTAGGATTAAGACTTTAATATCATTTAACTTAGATAATTAACAAGTAATTGAGTTTAATTTAAGTGTTATCATTTGATTTGACAATATAACGTCAAAAATATAATCCGTTTAGATTCGGAGTATAATTGCAAACACGTACAAAATTGTTACTTTAAGTTCAATTATCGGTTAATTAGATATGTTAAATGACATTTAACTTTTAATCTTGAACATAAAAAGGTAATTTGTTGCCAAAACTTGACGGTAAAAAAGTTTAGGGGTACCAATAAAGATAATAATAAAGTTTAGTGGTACCAAAGAAACTTTTAGTAAAGTACAAGGGTACCATGTATACATGTAAAAAGTGTAGGGGTATAAGGTAGAAAAGTAAAAAGTTCAGGGGTACCACGTAGAAAATCTCTTTATTTTATAATATATTTATTTTTAGATTTAAAATTGGAAATATAATATTTTAATTTTACATGCATCAACCAACCGGCGACCGTGTACTTTTATATAAGAATACTAGTTGGAAAGCCCGTGCGATGCACGGGTTGATTTTTAGTGACAATGATAATGACACCAAGTTAGAGGATTGCATAAATTTGTGAGACTACGCAACCGTAGAAAGTAAGTCGAAAGTAAGAGTATGTCTAATAGTAAAGGAATAATATCCACATAAGTGAATGTGTTTTTTAAGAGGTCGTATATGCGGTAAACGTCAAATTAAATTATACGCGTGCATCGAGCATCGTATTTAAAACTCGTAATATCTTTCTTTAAGACAATACTCGGTAAATATTGACTTTAATCAATAATCATAGGAATTATCCCTTATGATAATCTTTCAATGTGGTACAATAATACTATAGAGTACTTCCTCATTTCTTCTATCTCCTTCCATATTGTATCGTGGTCCTTCTTTCTATCTTCTTCCCATTATTTGGTCCAACCTTTTTACTATATTAACCTCACATTTTACTTATAACTGTTATTCTTTCAATGACATTATTAGTATACACCCCGTGCAATGATGCACGATATTTTTTGTAAATTTATTTTATAACATATTTCATATAATTTTAGATTTTCAATTATGAATTCAATTCTTTTATTTTTATACATTTACAATGCTACATGTACAGATGAACCTTAGGTATATATGAAAATATTTTTGACATTGCAAAACAAATCAAGATAATTGGATAATATTTTGAAATGTCATTAATTGTGTATTTTAATGAAAATATTACCTATATTTTTCATACTCCGTATATGTTATCTTGCATTTAAAGATACTCATTTTCTCTTTCAAATAACTATTTTGTAAAAAAATGTGTACTAATGAAAGTTTTTTTAGTTGTTATGGTGAAACAATCTCACGTTATGAAACAATTTTTTTGTATAAAAAAGCTCTAATTTTTCAATACTAAATGAAGTTTTTTTTACAAAATGAATTGTTCCACATGTCATATGAAATCACTCTATAATTTAATTTGTGAAAACAAATTGTTTGGGATAATTTTCGAACATCCAGAAATGACGTGGCAACTCCTAAGTCAAAAGTCAAGGTCAAAAAGTTAAGGGATCGAAAGTGGAAAATTACGAAAGTCTAAAGTCGAAAGTCAAAAGTCGTGAAAGTCGTAAGTCTAACACGAACTAGAATCAACAAGTCAACCCGAAGATGAGACCAAGTAATGATAATGGGCCGAGCAGCAATCAAGTCTGGAGATGGGGCGAGCGTAGCCCAAAGCTAAAAAGAAACTCTTATCCCAAGCAATAGACCCAGTCAACCAACAACCTCCTAGACTCTAGAGGCGGTTCCACCAGAGCAGGAGAAAATCAAAGAAACAGAAGAGGAAGGGGATATAAACCAAACGACCACGGCAAAAACATCATTCAACCCATCAAAAACACACTTCAAGTCTGAGCAAATACATTTGCAAAAATAGAGAGCAGTCAATTGTAGTCTAGTATTTGTACTTATATTTCATTATTCGTTCCACTTCGTTCATAGTAGAATCATGGCGGGATTCAGACTCCCCCCGCGGTTTTTCCCACATTGGGTTTCCGCGTCACCAATTCTCGTGTCTTTTTGTCTTCTTTCATTGTTCTTGCGTTTGCAAATTCTGCTCGGATCATTATTTCGTAAACGGTAGTCAGATCACTTTAACCTACAAATTGAATCTTAACCCGGTAAATTTTTACCAAAACAATTTGGCGCCCACCGTGGGGCATAGTGATCGTTTGCTAGCCAAATCCTACAGTAAGACGACTCGCATACTATCATGTCTGGGTCAGATTCAAACCCTTCCCGCAGTCTGGAGGCCTCAACTCAGCCCACTGAAGGAGCACAGCCCCTGAGATCAGCGGATCCACTTTTCACACCACTCACTCAGGCAATCCCTACCAACCTGACAACAGGACCCGTGTCGACGGCTTCCAAGCCACCTCACCCACCTGTGGTGTCAAAGGCACTCAACCCCTTCAAGTCCAACAAGGGAAGCTCCACATCCAGGGCATCGATCCATGAGAGAGCACCTGAAGGTTTCCCTGAAATCCCCACTTCACCAGACCCCCTGAAAGAGGTGCTCCAGGGAATTAATGCTCTGCGTCAGGCGGTGAAGACTCTGCAGAAGGACAATCGAGACATAAGAGCCCAGATGTTGGTACCGTCAAAGTCTTCAACTGAACCAGTCCAACCGCCACCAGAAGTCCTGCCCCTGATACCTGAAGGAGAGCCCATGACTCCCACCTAAGGTAAGCGAATATGGGTTCTCCACCAACCTTACTGGCGTATTGAAAGCCCTGAAGGAATTAGGGCGCAAAGTCAGATGGCCTAGGAGACAAGAGTACTCCAACAACCGGAGGGACGCCAGCAAAAGGTGAGAATTTCATGATGACATAGGGCATAACACTGATGAATGTGTCCTGCTCAGGAAGGAGGTGAAATTCCAGTATGATCAGGGGAACTTGGATCACCTCATTCCCAGAAGCTCCAGCAGAGTGAATGCACCATAATTGTTAACGTGATCACAGGAGGGTCAGACTTGTGTGGGCTAACTTATTCAGCAGCCAAAAGACATTCCTCTCAGTCCAGAGAGGACAAGCCGGAATACTCCTGCAGAGTCAGCTGCCAAGACCTTCCAGCGGTCACCTTTGACGAAACAGATGTGGAATCCTCTCCAGAATCCCACCATGACGCCCTCATCATCACGCTTTCCATTGGAAATTGCACCGTCAGGAAAATACTAGTGGACACCGGGAGTTCGGTCAACCTCATCATGCTGGAAACCCTCCAGAATATGGGGTTTAGCGAAAAAGACTTGAGCAAAAAGGCGGTTCCCTTAATAGGATTCAGTGGAGAAACCAAGTATTCTCTGGGGGAGATCACAATTCCAACCTACGCAGGAGGAGTCAACAAGCAAGTGTGGTATCTGGTTATCGATGGTCCTTCTACTTACAATGTAATCCTGGGAAGACCATGGATTCATGAGATGAAGGCGATTACCTCCACCTACCACCAGTGCTTGAAATTCCCAACACCCTGGGGAGTGCAGAAGATCAGTGGAGATCAAAGGGAGGCTAAGGATTGCTACAGGATAGCGCTCAAGAAGACGGCAAGTCCGCCAGCATAGCAACTACAGAGCCTTCGTCTGCCTCTGCAGGAATACATCGAACCACCTCTGGCGGAGATAGATGAAGTCAACATAGACAAGCAACATCCAGAGCGAAAAGTGCTAATCGGATCAGAATGCACAGGTAACATTCGACAAAACCTTATTGAATTACTAAAAACTAACATGGATTGTTTTGCTTGGTCCCATGATGATATGGTAGGTATAGATCCAAGCGTCATAACCCACAGGTTTAGCGTGGATCCAAGCTATAAGCCAATTCAGCAGAAAAGAAGGAAGTTTGCTCCAGAGAGGAATCAAGTCATTAATCAGGAGGTGGGCAATCTGCTGGCTGCTGGAAAAATCAGGGAGGTGAAGTACCCAGAATGGCTGTCCAACGTGGTGGTGGTTCCAAAGAAGAATGGCAAGTGGAGAGTATGCGTCGACTTTACCGACTTGAACAAGGCATGCCCTAAAGACCCATTCCCTCTGCCACACATAGATGCCATGGTAGATGCCACAGCAGGCCACGAGATGCTGACCTTCCTTGATGCGTGGAGTGGATACAACCAAATCAAGATGCATCCAGCAGATTAGGAGAAAACTGCTTTCAGGTCTGAAAGAGGTATCTATTGTTACAATGTTATGCCTTTTGGTCTGAAAAATGCAGGATCTACCTAACAAAGATTGGTGAATATGATGTTCAAGAGGCAAATTGGCGATACCATGGAGGTATACATCAACGACATGTTCGTCAAATCAAAGCAAGCTTCACAACAGACGGCGCATTTGGAAGATGTTTCAACACCCTGAGGCAATACAAAATGAAGCTGAATCCTTCGAAATGCACGTTTGGAGTATCGTGTGGGAAATTTCTGGGATACATGGTGACCCAGAGGGGAATTGAAGCCAGCACAGAGCAAATTAAAGCCATTCTTCAATTGGAGTCCCCACAGAAGCCAAAAGATGTGCAACGGCTGACTGAAAGAATTGCTGCTCTGAATAGATTTATCTCCAGATCTTCAGATAGATGTCGGTTGTTCTATGACATCCTGAAGAAGGCTCAGAGGTTTGATTGGACAGAGAGGCACGAGAAAGCATTCAACGAGTTGAAGCACTACCTAAGCACTCCACCACTCTTGTCAAAGCCAAAGCCTGGAGAACCCCTTTTCCTGTACCTGTCAGTAACCGAAGTAGCAGTTAGTGCAGTACTGGTGAGGGAACACGAAGGAGCGCAACATCCAGTCTATTATGTGAGTAAGTCTCTGCTTCCTGCAGAGACCAGGTACACATCTCTCGAAAAACTCGTACTTGCGCTTGTTACAGCATCATATAAGTTGCGGCCTTATTTTGAGTCACATATTATTTATGTAATAACAAATTATCCGCTGAAAACTATTATGAGAAAACCTAAGTTGTCAGGAAGAATGGCCAAGTGGTCCATACACTTAAGCGGCTTCGACCTGAAATTTGTCCCCAGAAAAGCAATAAAGTCCCAGGTGTTGGCAGATTTCGTATCCGATTTCAGCCCAGCACTGGAAACCCAGGCAGAGAAAGACATTCTCCTTCTGGAGGAAGACAAGGGCGAACAGGTATGGAAGCTGAATGTAGATGGCGCCTCCAATATGAGAGGGTCTGGAGCGGGGTTGGTCCTCAAGTCTCCTCAAAGGAATCTCATAGTTCAGGCGGTACGGTGTGAGTTCCGAACAACAAACAACGAGGCAGAATATGAAGCTCTAATCTTGGGTCTCCAACTGGCACTGGACCTCAAAATCAAGCACCTGGAAGTGTACGGCGATTCTCAGCTGATAGTCAACCACATGAATGGCTCGTATGCAGCGAAGGACTCCAAAATGATGGCTTACCTGGAGGTGGCAAAAGAGCTTTCCCTCAAATTCGTGGCCTTCTCAATCAACCAGGTCCCAAGAGACCAGAATGCAGAAGCAGACGCCGTAGCAACTCTGGGGCAACCTTCAAGCCAGATATGGTATCCACCATACCCATTGTCCACGTGCTGGAGCCAACAATTCAGAAGAGTGCACAGGAAAAGCAGACACCAGAGAAAGATGAAAGTTCACCAGAGCAAGGGTTGCAATGGCGGCGAGAAGCAAGAATCTTCAGCAATACAGAAGAGCAAGAAGAAATCCCGGATTGGAGAAAACCCTACCAAGAGTGGCTGGAGAAGGACATCCTGCCAGCAGATAAGAGAGAAGCTAGAAGCTTTAGAATAAAAGCATCTAGGTATACCCTTATCGACGGTATCATGTTCAAGAGATCAACCGCTGGACCATACCTGAGGTGCCTAGGTCAGGAGGAAGCAAAGACTGTTATGCATGATCTCCACAGTTGTGAATGTGGAAATCATGCAGGGGGCAAGAGTCTGTCCAACAAAGCACTTCGCCAAGGATACTACTGGCCAACAATGCACAGGGACGCCAAAGAATATGTGAAAAAGTGTGACGCCTGCCAGAGGCATGCTCCAGTCAATCACCAGCCAGCAGAACCACTACATCCAGTAATTTCTCCTTGGCCCTTCATGAAATGGGGAATGGATATTGTCGGTAAATTACCAAGAGCACCAGGAAACAAAGTCTTCATGATTGCCATGACCGACTAATTCTCCAAGGGGATAGAGGCAGAAGCGTTCCCTCAGATGACTGAGAAGCAGGTTATATCCTTTATTAAGCGTAATATTATCTGCAGGTTTGGCATTGCTTCAGAAATCATCTACGACAATGGATCCCAATTTATTGGCAACAAGATGGAAGCCTACTGTGTCAGGTGGAATATCACTTTCACTAAGTCTACCCCCAGAAATCCTCAGTCTAATGGTCAGGCGGAGTCCAGTAATAAGATCGTAATAGACAACCTGAAGAGAAGGTTGGATGAAGCAGGGGGCAGATGGGCAGAAGAGCTTCCCCTAGTGCTGTGGTCAGATAGAACCACAGCTAAGGTGGCTACAGGACAGACGCCTTTTAGCCTGGTCTTTGGTGTTGAGGCGGTCATTCCTTCAGAGGTGAGGGTACCCACTCACAGATATGGCTGCATAACAGAGGAAAGAAACCAGGTGGAAATGGCGAGTAACTTGGATACCGTAGACGAACTCAGAACTGACGCCCAAATCAGAATGGCTCCTACAGGCAAACAGTCGCCAGAAGCTACAACAAGAATGTCAAGATCAGAACCCTGCAGGAAGGAGACCTGGTCCTCAGGAAAGTATTCCAGAACACCAAAAACCAACAGGCAGGGAAATTCGCCTACAATTGGGAAGGACCCTACCAGGTGGAGAAAGTGGTCGGAAACGGAGCCTATCGACTCATGACCATGGAAGGAGAAATTATCCAGAAACCCTGGAATATACTACACTTGAAGAAGTACTTCTTCTAAATAAAGTCACCAGAAGCACAGTCCACTGTCGCCAGAAACGGAGCATTCAATCTGCTGGATACACCTTCACCAGAGCCCAGGTTCAATCTCATCTTTTGTCCTTTTAACTCTATTTTGTCCTTCAAACTATTCTTCTGATTAAAAAAAAATCAAGACTTAGCTTTAACTTGACTCTCGCATGACTTAAAGACTTAACTTGATTTTTACATATCTTCAAATTGCCGAACTTTTTCATGTGCTTTCAAGATTTAGTCTTATTTTAATAAGCTTTTAAATTTCGAATTTCCTATTACACATTTTTAAAATCAAATTTTCACATTTTCCAGATATAATCCCCTTTTATATGTCTGCAAAATTCAGCTTCCTTTTTACCACCAAAACTAGTTTCTCTTCCTCCACACATTTCCAACTTTGTCTCACCACTTTCGAACATAATATCTTTTTCCTAAAAATGGCGACTAATCTGGTGGAGGGCACCATTTCAACAGAAGGCATGCGTCTTGTGTTAAGTGCCTACAACCAGGACATTACAGTCTCCTGCGTCACTTAACACCCACGCAAAGCGTGGCACCTCTGACTGAGTGGGCAAACTAAACCCCAGGCCACCATTTATCAAAAGGTCGACTATACAAACGAAAGCATACACACAACAGAAGGTAACAAACAAACCTAACACGAAAACATTGCAAAATACGTAGATAAGTGCAAATAAAAGCATTGTATCTAGGCAAATCCAAAACACTCTGCTCCCCTGAGCAGAGGTAAGACATTCAAACCTTCTGCTCCCTTGAGCAGAAGTAAATTCAAACAGGATTAAATTTTTAACAAAATATTTTTATCTGCCACGCAGGGCAGGGAAACCGGAGAACAATCAGAAAAGGCTAAACAGCCTAGATATCATCTTCTACATGAGGAAGGCTGGCAATGGGCTCCACCATAATAGCTGGGTCAACAGCGACATCCGCTTGGCCAGGCGTCTCCTGGACCGCAGGAGGAGAAGAGACTAACTCCTCCACCACTTCTTCCTCACCTCCAAAAAGAACGTCCAAATTGAAGCCATCAGGGAACTCCACCTTCATCCGCTCCTCCAGAGCAGCCAAGTCCCAATCACCATGCTTCCCTTGATTATAGGCGCTGACCATTTGAATCTCAGTGCTCAAAGCTGACCAGCTTAAGGCACCCTCCATCTTCTCCTTCAGGTCAGCAACCTTTTCCTGAAGACAAGAGTTAGCATTCTGGACCTGCGCAAGTTCAGCCCTTACCTCCTCTATAGCAGCATTGCGCCCCCTCTCCTCGACAAGCTGCTTGCTAGCTTGACCTAGCTCCCCCCGCAGCTTTATGGCCTCCTCCCTCAACTTCGCAGCCTCCTCCCTCAGTTTAGCAGCCTCCTCCCTAGCCTGTTCAACCTCACCCAGCCGACGAGCATTGTCAGTTTGAAGCCGGCCCCCTAGGTCCCTAAGATGGGACACACCACCCTTCAAGAACAAAGCCATCTGAAGAGTCTGCACAACACCATAACAGTCAGTAAGATACCCAAAACCAGGCAAAATCAAAAGTCGGGAAAAGAAAGTACCTCAAAGGCATGCGCAGAAACGTGAACAGCCACCTCAAGGAGAGGTTCCCTAGCCATCACATCCTCTGAACCTGGGAAGAGAAGCTGGTCTAGGGGAGACAAATCTGTCAAGGTCCTGATCGTCCCGAAATTCCCAGGAAATGCAAGTAGTATGTCAGAAGGGTTACCCCCTGCAGATGGAGGAGCAAAATGCGGAGGAGAATCAGGCAGGTTGATCATGGGAGAATCCTCCCCAGAACAAGCCTTCACGGGGGGAGGAGGACTGCGCTTTCTCTTAGACCCAGTGGAGGGGGCAGAGGAGGATCCAGAACCCTTTTTGGAGGACAACCGGGTGGCCATGCTTTTTCTTCTAGCTCTGACTTGATCCAGAGTCATTGGAGCTTTGGGATTGCCTGGAAAACCAAAACACAGAATGAGTCCTGCACCCAAAGAAAAGCAAAACACACGCCGGACAATTCAATAAACTACCCCTTACCAGAAGACATGTCTGCAATGAGAGGAGGACAAGCACCGTTCTTTGAAGGGACGAAGAGATTGTTGAAGGTTCGTTGCTCAAGAGTTAAGCTGGATAGTTGTGCAGCAAAATCAAGAACCGTGGCAACGTCAGTAGGCTGCTTCAAACCTGCAGCACAGAATCAGTAAGGACCATGAGTATGCAACAAACTCGAAGACTAAGGGCATGACAAGTACCTGTGGTGGATCTCCATTCGGAGAAGAGGTAATCGTAGGAGAAAGGAGGTATGAACTCAGCCTTCACAAAAAGGAAATCTTTGAACCAACCGGAGTCCGGAGGATTTGCCGGAAAAATTATGCCAGGGTTATTCCTGTCTATCACACGCATGGTCACTTGGCCATATCCCAGGGGTCTTGCCTGGAATAGGGCGCACACGTCCCGAAGAGAAAAGCTCATCCGATGACGGTGGTTTAAAGCGCAGAAAGACAACAAAACCCGCCAAGTGTGGGGGGCTAGCTGACAGGGAGCCAATTTGTAGTAGGATAGGAACTCTTGAACGAGCGGAGGAAAGGGAAAGCGCAGACCCAAAAGGAACGGATAGGCGTACATGCAAACCCACCCCGGTCGGATGGAATCTGCCCTCTGCCCAGGCAAAGGGAGATGGACCTCTACCTCCTCATCAAATCCAAAAACTTCCCTAATAAAGGGAAGGTTTTTGTCGGTAAAGCGGGAGTCACATGCATGTTTTGAGTCAAGAGCAGAGGAAGAGGAGAACATCGCCGATGACGACGATGAAGAAGGTGGGGGGAGAATCGGGGATTTGCTACGATCTGAGTTAGGAGCCATAGGAAGAGTGAAAACAACAAATGGAAGGAAAGGGAAATCACCTGGAGAACGGAGCGACGGAGACACACCGGCACGACAGAAACAACAGACGACGAAGACGAAGTCAGTTTGAATTTTGAAAATTTAAGATTAGAGAGAAGATAGAGGAAGTAAAAGTAAGAAGAGGGAGAAGAAGAGTAAATGGGGTAGGAGGAGAGATAGTACGGGGAAGTGTGAATAATAATGAGGAGGAGAAGAAAGCCATCATAAGGAGAGAGGAAGATTGTTTGAGAAGAGTAAGAAGTAGACCAAAGGACAAACACTCTGAAGAATCGATCGTCATCAGAATTACCCATGGTAAGCACAAACGGAAATTCCCGCCTAATGTGAGTTTAGTCGGAAATTTGGGGGCATTTGTTTGGGATAATTTTCGAACATCCAGAAATGACGTGGCAACTCCTAAGTCAAAAGTCAAGGTAAAAAAGTCAAGGGATCGAAAGTGGAAATTACGAAAGTCGGAAGTCGAAAGTCAAAAGTCGTGAAAGTCGTAAGTCTAACACGAACTAGAATCAACAAGTCAACCCGAAGATGAAACCAAGTAATGATAATGGGCCGAGCAGCAATCAAGTCCGGAGATGGGCCGAGCGTAGCCCAAAGCTAAAAAGAAACCCTTATCCCAAGCAATAGACCCAGTCAACCAACAATCTCCTAGACTCTAGGGGCGGTTCAACCAGAGCAGGAGAAAATCAAGGAAACAGAAGAGGAAGGGGATATAAACCAAACGACCACGGCAAAAACATCATTCAACCCATCAAAAACACACTTCAAGTCTGAGCAAATACATTTGCAAAAATAGAGAGCAGTCAATTGTAGTCTAGTATTTGTACTTACATTTCATTATTCGTTCCACTTCGTTCATAGTAGAATCATGGCGGGATTCAGACTCCCCCCGCGGTTTTTCCCACATTGGGTTTCCGCGTCACCAATTCTCGTGTCTTTTTGTCTTCTTTCATTGTTCTTGCGTTTGCAAATTCTGCTCGGATCGTTATTTTGTAAACGGTAGTCCGATCACTTTAACCCACAAATTGAATCTTAACCCGATAAATTTTTACCAAAACACAAATCATGGAGAGTTTATTGGTATACTCCGTATTATGTAAAAATTAAAGTTAAAAAACTCATCTCGAAATTAAATTTACAATTCAGATAAATACATTTTTTGTCACAAAGTTAATGATATTATATTAAAATTTCCAAATTGATTTCATAAAAAAAACTTGTCATTTTTGCATTAATGACAATTAATAAATTGTGAATTTATTTTAATGTATGTATGATTTTTTTCATTTCTTATTTAGAGTAGTGGGGTTTGGAGGGAAACTTTTTAGAGAGAGTTATTCTTTTAGTGGA
The DNA here is from genome assembly GCA_958450325.1 of Agrostemma githago. Lineage (NCBI taxonomy): Eukaryota > Viridiplantae > Streptophyta > Magnoliopsida > Caryophyllales > Caryophyllaceae > Agrostemma > Agrostemma githago. Next base: position 68,752,631 of record OY288247.1, on the reverse strand, counting down.
AAGGGGGTTCTTTCAATGTGAGATAATTTTACTTAATTTTATAGCCTTAAAAGCTCTTTAATTTTTGTCGATTTTTAAAGACGAATTATGTGATGAAAATTTATCGCCTTATTATATAATTTTTCGATATGAGATAGAGTTTTTTTAAGAATCAAAAGGTGTTTGGTTAATATCTATGGACGAATGATTACTCTTATTTATAATATATAATTTAATCAGCTCATCATAATTTTTCGATGTGGGATAATTTTACTTAGTTGATTTTTTTAATCAACTAATTTAATTAGCTCATCAAAAGATTTTCTTGTTGATATCTAAGAACAAATAATTATTCTCATTTATAATAGAAATTTATCACCTTAATATAAGTTTTCGATGTGAGATGATTTTGTTATTTCTATATGTAATAGATTCATTACCTTTTCAAGCAAATAATATGAAATTCATAATTTTTCAATGTGAGAAATTTTACTCAAGTTTATAGTCTCAAGAGTTTTTTTAAAACTCAAAAGTGTGTGATAATATTACTTAAATTAAGTTTATGGTCTTAAGAATTTTTTTAAGACCCAAAAGAGTTTGTTTTTCAATCTAAGTTAGTAAGGACGAACGATTACTCTTATTTATATAATAGAATTCGATCACCTTATTACGAAGTACTCCGTATACTTTTGGACAAATGATTATCTAAAACGAATGTTTTCTCTTATTTTTGATATCTCATCATAATTTTTCATGTGTGCTAATTCTACTTAAATTTATAGTTTAAGAACTCTTTTTAGGACTCAAAAGATTTCTGATTGATATCTAAAAACGATGATTACTTTTATTTTTATAATAGAATTTTATCACCATATTGTAATTTGTCGATGTGGGAAATTTTTTACTTTAATTTATAGCCTTAAGAGGAGTATTATAAGATTCAAAAGATTTTTGATTAATATGTAAAAACAAATAATTTCTCTTATTGATGATGTAGAATTTCTATCACCTCATCATAATTTTTCGATAAAAGATAATTTTACTTAAGTATATAATCTTAAAAAGTTCATTTATGACTCAAAAGATTTTTGGTAAATATCTAAGGATGGATCATGAATGATTACTATTATTTATACGGTTTTTCTAACGTGTGCACAGTGGGCACACGTTAATAGCTTAATTAAAGCAAGTTTAATTAGAATATTGTGTAAGTATGGAAAATATAACTTGGTATTGCAATTTCTCATGATATTATCCTACTTAAAGTTGCTTTAATTAGGTTATTAACGTGTGCCTAATGGGCACACGTTAGAAAAACCGATAATATAATTATTATGCCTTAAATTCCATATAGAATGCATACATTCCTTATAATATGCATCTATATTATTTTCCGTATATTATGCCATATAATCCATATATATGCCATAATTATTATATCACATTATATTTCATCCCATATCAAGTTTCATGTAATACCGATAATTGTATTTCTGAGTATCTTTGACAGTATAATATTTTGAGGGTAATAATATATTAGAAATGACATTTCGGTTAATTGAGTCTATACTAGAAGATATTATTATAATTAGTTCTATACAATATAATTGTATATCTTTTTTGATTTAAAATCAATCTTTTAATTGTAGAAGACGATCAATCTTTAGATTTTGTATAACTGACAGGATTTGTGTGATTGATTTTGATAGACTTTTTTAATTGTATACTATCATATATAATCATATATAATTGATTGGTATACAACACGTACCTTAGTATTCTATATATCATATAGAATATAGAATACTAATTAATTGATTGGTATACTATCATATACAATCATATATAATTGATTGGTATATATTTAACAGTATGATATATTATATTCTATATATCATATATCATACTAATTAATTGATTGATTAATTGTGCAAATATAATTGATTGATTAGATTATATGCCATATAATTGAAACTCACCTAACTCATTCGTCGGATATTTAATCCCGTACACATTTCACATACAAACATCATTCTAGCTTCTCTTCTATAGTATACGTAATAGTGTTTTAATTTTCTAATCTTTTAATTTTGTTTTTACTATACCCAAAAAAATGGCTGCCTCTGAATCCCGACATTTCAATATGGTCGGTGACATTAATGACACCAAGGAGACATGGAGAATCAGGGTAAGAGCCATTAGGATGTATTCCGTACCGGCTTGGAATAATCCAAATGAATTTATTCGGATTGAAAGGATACTACTTGATGAGAATGTATAAATTACATATAACACGTATTCAACATCTATATTTTCAAATATAGACTACACATTAACTTATCTTATGATTTGACTTCTCAAAGAATCTCAAGATACAAGCTTCTTTCCGAGACAGACTAATAAGACAGTTCCAATCTTAGATTCGTGAGGAAAATCTCTATAAGATTTCCGATTTTGTGGTGCAAGAAAACAAGGATAATCACAAAGCCTGACACAATAAATGAAAAATTGTTTTTCATAGAAACACATTAGTAAGACAATGCGAGGGTATCGATATTCCAAAATTTGGATTTGACTTCACTTCATTCAAAGATATTTTTGAGCAACGTCCATCTCCCAATGTTTTTATGGTATATCTTCTTAAAAACGTTGACGTAAACGTTTTCTCTTTTTTATACATTTAAAGTACTTTCTAACAATAATTATGTTATAAATATTGTTTGCAGATATTATTGGTATCCTTACTGGGAAGAGTCCCGTTAAGATGGTAGATGACGTATCCAAAACTCAAAAAATGAAGATCAAGTTAGAGAATGAGAGGTATACTTTTAAAAATACATAAATTATGAAGCACATATATTAATGTCATATATGTCCTAAAAACTAACCAACAGTAAATGGATTTTCAGTGTCTACTCTTGAGGTTTTCCTTTGGGGTGATTATGTCGACACACTTCATAATTATGTGGACACCCATCCAGGGCGTGTTATTGTAATCATACAATTTATCAAACTCAGATATCTCAATGGTACAATTTTTCAAACTCAAATATTTTAATACAAATGATACATTTTAGTATTTCTAAATTATTCACAAGTATTGGCTCTTTATATACACTTGATTTTATGCAGGACATTATTCTGTGTCCAACTCATTCTATACTACTAAAATATGGTTCAACGCCGAATGTGATGCTGTTACATCTTTTATTCAAAGGTATATTTTCCTAATAGAAACAAATTGTAAAAATAATTATTGGAGAAATGCACTTGCTTCGTATGTATGAAATGTGATTCAACTATGCAAATTTATGTAACGTATTTTGTATATCTACTATGCATACGGATTTATAATTTTTTATCTATCTACATTTTAAATATATTTATTACCAAAATGATTTAACTATATACTGTTATAATCTCTCAATTAGAAATCTTACGCGTAGTTTATAAATCCTAAAGGTAGTATACGTCATATGCTATGTAGTCTATAAATGTAATTCCATTATAATGATTTATATCCAGGTAATCCTATGTTGTCTATAAATCCTATTATAATATCTACACTAGAAAAACTATAGATATAATTCTATTAAATCGTAATTTTGTATTGGACATTTATTAAAAATACCATGCATAATGTTCCCTACCACAAAATTTAAATTCGATATTATACGTCATATACTATTGGTCTGTATAACCTTATACTTTTACACTGCTTTTTATCTTCTTACTCCCATATTATATGCAAGGATTGTATGAATTGTATGCATAAGTACATGTACATCACTCTGTCATTTCAAATGTACTACGTCTTCATATATTTCTCATTACCTTATGGTATCATTTATTAATTAACAAAGTTAGACAAATTAAATGACAAGTATTACTTGGATTCTTCTTTATTTCAGGTTTGTGCTCTACTGTCACCAACATATTTGATACTACAGACCCCGAGCTGCCTAATGGATTTTATCAAATTGCCCAACAAAGTGTTAGGATTGCTGTAAAATATTACCTTCTTTGCACAGTTGTACTACTATACGAAAAACCTATTAATACAATGTCTACCAAATACCGTGCAATCGCACGGGATCTACACTAGTTATTTTATTAAGACACTAAAGTCATGAAAATACTTTTTTATCAATAAAATACCAGGAACATTTTTTTTAGATTTAAAACAATAACCAAAAATCAGAATTCAAAATAGCAAACACGGTTTAAAATGATTAATTAATTCACCCACTTAAAATTTTTGAAACATTATGAAAGAATTCATGAAATTCTTTTTCATAATAAAAGTCATCCACGTAAAATTTCAGATTAAAATAAAATGTTTATGAGATAGCACTAAAATTCGGCTTTTAATCATTTTTGTCCGAAATCGGTAATAATTCAATAAACAATGATTAAAGTATCCCAAAAATAAGAAATTATTAAAAAAAATCATCCCAAACATTATTTTTACATAATATTGATCAACATATTTTTTATCGTATTTTATAATCCCCGATACCTATTTTTTGAGCTTTTCTTCTTCCTAAATTATATGTTTAATGTCGATTTCTATTAGAAAGTCGATACTGTCGATTCTCTTGATATTTTGCAGGTTAGGTGCAATTTCGAGCATATTTAGGAGTAATAACCCGGATAGCCGAGACGAGGACGGAAGACTAAGAAGAAAACGAAAAGCCGATAAGCAATGAAGAACTCAGCTATGAGTTCCAGCAGCACCCACTCGATCGAGTAGTGCTAAGCACTCGATCGAGTGCCTCACTTCAGCGTCAAACTGGACTGCATTGGAAATTTTGGCCGATTCATCTTTCTAGCCCAAAAGCGAACGAAGATTGGAGCAGTTACGAGTCCACTCGATCGAGTGGCACTGCATGCACTCGATCGAGTGCGTCTGACCCAGGCCGCGGATTGGATTTCGATTCTTTTAGAATTATGGGCATGTTTTGGAAGTCCAACTGATTTGTCTTTAAATCAGTTTTCTTAGGATTGTCAGACATCATCTTTTATCACACTTTCACACACATTACGTTACATTTTCTTAGCATCAAAGTAAACGTCCTTTTCCCGTTTTTCTTCGCAAGATACATCGAATTCTATTCTTCCCTTTTCAGATCTTGAATTGTTCGGTATCGATTACTTTTAATTTTAATTTCAATTTCAATTTCAATTTTAGTTTTCTAGTTTTAATTCTTGTCTTAATTCGTTCTTAGTTTTCGTAGTTATTTCGATTTTAGGTTTTGTTTATTATTTGTTAGTATAGAATTATTATTGTTCGTGTAGTTTAATTCGATTCGTATTCATCATGTTTATTTGCAATTCATATTTCGTGAGTTTAATTATAATCATCATGAGTAGCTAAATTTTATCTAGGGTTTAAGTGGATCGATGGGTGTTAATTGGGTTATAGTAAACTGACCTGTTTTTAATCGTATGAACTGTCGCTTGAATATTGTTTTAATTCTGATTGATTGATTACTGGCCAGGGTTAATTAATTAGTATCACAATTAGGACATTTCACCGAACGGGTTAAGGACTAATTAGGTCACGATATTTTGGGTAGACTAGCTTAATACTAGCGACCGCATGTTAAGTTTAGTTCTAAAGTCTGTAGTAGTACCGACCGGACCTACACCTTAGACAGTTCGACTATTGATTTGTTAGTTGACTCCCTGACCCAATTGATATTCATTGTGAACCTGAGACCCTAGACTCTTTTATTATTGATTTACCTTTTAGTAATTAGCTGTCAGCCTATTAAACAAACAGAAAACAGTGACCTGTAGTCTTAAGTCTAGACCTTAGAACAAGTATTTGAGTCTCGTCTCCTGGTGGTTCGACCCCTAATTCACTAACTGCATTAGTTAGTGGACCTTAGGGTATCTTTGATTAGGGATACGACTAACCCCTGTCAAATTTTGGTGCCGTTGCCGGGGAGACGGTGTTATTTATTTACTTGTTTTGTGTTTTAACCTTTTGATTGCTCGTCTCGAGGAACTTCAGTTCCTTGAGACCGTTTCTCACATTTTTTCTGTAGTTTTCTCGTATGCCCAGGTCCTCTCGAATTTCAGGCTACGTACCACCATACGATCCCTGAACCAGAGAGAACTCTCCGCAGGTCTAGGAAATTCTACAAGGAGATTTCTGAGACAAAAAGATCAGAATCAGTGAAACATTCGGACGACGAGCACATATCCGAACCGTAATCCTTTGAAGAGGATAATTCCACTACTGCCCCCGAGACACCGCTAGTCAAGATGCCTCCCAAACTTGCTAGCCATTTCGAGCCGGAGCAAAGTGCCCTACCGAAACCATTGAAGAGGCCCACGGCCACTACGGGTACATTTGAGATTCGCCCTGCCTTTATTACATTGGTGGAGCGAAATCAATTCAGTGGAGGTCCCGATGAAGACCCGGCGAAGCACATTAAGCTCTTCACTGACTATTGCTCTACTATTCCACTCCCCGCGAGAGTAACACAAGAAGAGGTGATGGAGATGCTATTTATGTTCTCCTTACGTGATAACGCGAGAGACTGGATCACGGATCTAGACAAAACAACCGAGGGAATCACAGATTGGAACTCCCTAGCCTTAGCTTTTTACAAGCATTACTACACGCCGCAGAAGACCAACATGTTGAGGAGTCAGATTACTAACTTCCGACAGACATCTCACGAGAATATCTACGAGGCATGGGTAAGGTTTAAAAAGCTAGTCAAGGAGTGCCCACATCACGGATTCGAGGTATGGTTTTTGTGCAATCAATTTTATAATGGTTTATATGACGATTGCCGAGCTACGCTCAATTCTGCAGCTAATGGCAGGTTTCAAAACAATGTTGATGATGATAAAGCATGGAAATTGATTGAAGATATGATAACTCATCACTCACGTTGGGGAAATCCACGGGGTAACACCCGAAGTAATAGTGGTGACTCCGAGTCATCAAATGCCATAGCTAGCCACTTAGCCGCTTTAACTAAGCGGATCGATACCATGGAGATGGCTAGAACCCAACACCAACAACAACAAGGCGGTATGTACCAAGTAAATGCAATGTCCGAGGTATTTTGTGAGAATTGTGGGAATATGGGTCATTATGCACAAGAGTGTGTAAGTTTAGAAACGGCAAATGCATTCCAATCCATGAGACCAAACCTCCCATACATGAACCAACCGGGCTATGACAAATCCTTGTTGTCTTATAGGAGCCAGAACGTGCTTAACCCACCACCACCCGGTGGTAACAAAACTGTCCCATATGTAGCATCCCATAACCGGTCCTCCCAAAACCATAGCAATAACCGACAACAATTTCAAGGAGGACAACAACAACCTTGGGGTAACCAACAATGGGGTAACCAACAAGGGTGGGGGAACAAACAACAATTCCAACCAATCCCACAAAACCAAACCTAAACTCAATCTCCAACCAACACCGAGTATGCGGAGATCAAGGCTTTATTGATGCAAGGTATCCAAGCTCATAATAAGCAAGAGAACCAAATCAACCAAATACTTGCCCATAACAAGATCTTAGATACCCAAATAGCACAACTTGTCGCCCAAAAGCAAGCTAGGCCACCGGGTACTCTACCTCCTCAAGGCGAACAATCGCACGAGCAAGCCAACGCGATAACATTGAGAAGCGGGACCCATTATGACGGTCCAAAAATGCCCGAGGAGTATGTTGTGGTCGATGAAACCGAGTTGGAGAAGCAAGAGTTTGCCGAGGAGGCATTGAGTAGGTCACGAATTGAGGCCACTCGATCGAGTAACACCACATCACTCGATCGAGTAGACCCCCTAAAAACTGGCAGAGAGCCTCCATATAGTCCACTCGACCGAGTCACGCCAGACTCGATCGAGTTGGAGGTCATTCGACCGAGTGGTGTCAGCCCACTCGATCGAGTAGACCCTCCAAAATCGACCAGAAGCCCCTCCACGATACCACTCGATGGAGTGCCTCCAGGTGACTCGACCGAGTATAATGTCACTTGACCGAGTCAGCCTTGACTCGATCGAGTAGAGCCTGTAAAACGTGATACATCAGTCATTCCTCCTCCGTCTTCGTCCAAGGATGCTAGTTCTTCTAAAGCATCCTCGTCTCAAGTCAAGGAGCCTGTAATTCCGATCATGCTTCCATTTCCCCACCGACAACGTAAGACAAAGCTCGATCAACAGTTCGGTAAGTTTATGGAAGTCGTCAAGAATCTGCAGGTAAGTGTTCCTTTTACTGATTTAATCACTCAAGTTCCTGCTTACGCAAAATTTATGAAAGAAATACTAACTCGTAAGTAGAGATGGCAACGGGTCCGGGACCATGCCCAGACCCTGCGGGTCTTATCCTAACGGGTCGGGTACGGGTCCTAATTTTTTTGGACCCTACGGGTACGGGTCGGGTATGGGTCCTTCAAAAATATTTCGGGTCCGGGTCCTAAGAGTCAGACCTGGACCCGACCCGTAGACCCGTGTAAAAAAAATACAAAACTACTGAGTGATGACTGATGAGTCATCTGCCAAACCCTAATATCAATTATTTTCTCATTTACAGCCGCACTCCAATCCCCTTACTTTCCTACTTCCTTTAAACGTTCTCCCTTCGTCGCCTCTTCATCTACCAATCTTCATCTTCAACAAGCAGTCCACCACCACCCCAACCGCACCTTGCCTCTTCGTCGCCTCTCTTACTGCTCCGTCCTTAATTCGTTAGGTAAGATCATCCTCTATTCGAATCAGACTTAATTATTAATTGCTGTTATGCTCCTACATTCGAATCAGATTATTAGTTTTTTTTGTAGTTGCTGCCGACTTTTCCATTTTAGTACTATTTATTTACCTTTTTATCAAGTTTCTATTCCGTTTTCAAGTTTTAAATTTGTCATACTAGGGTAATGTACCTCCAGAAATCAGAATCGATTTGGTAATTGAGATGTGAGCCCATCACCAAGATTTTAGATACTAAATCTAATTGATTCGTCTATCTCTTTGACATAGGTTTTGCTAGAATGGATGATGATTCCTACCAAAATTTTCTATCGTCTTCTCAATTGAGAAGTGTTCCACCAGTTATTAATTGTAATGATGAATGTGATGATGCTGATGGTGGTGACGAAGAAGGTTTCATTGACATTCCAAATGACCACCCTAGTGAACTAACTACTGCATGAAAAAATTAAGTACGGTACGTAGTAAGAAAGCCACTTCAGAAGCTTGGCTTTATTTTGATAAAGTGGAGTTGAATGGAGTTCATAAGGCTAAGTGTAAGGCTTGTGGAAGTCATCTTAGTACTGGAGGTAATAGTGGTACAACTCACCTTGTGAAGCATGCATCAAAAGGTTGTCGAATGAGCCATTTGAACACAAATCCGGGTCAATCAAAATTAAGAGTGATAACCGAAGTGGATGGTTCAGGAACTTTGGAACTTAAACAAAAGTACAAAGCTTTTGATCAAGAGATCTCTAGGATTAAGTTGGTTAACATGGTGATGATACATGAGTACCCTTTGTCTATAGTTGACCACTTTGCTTTTAAGGATTTTATCAATAGTATCAACCCTACATTCAAGATCATTTCCAAATACACGTGAAGAAGTGATATCTTGAAGATGTACATGAATGATAAAATTTCACTTAAGCGCCTATTGGAATTTAATGACAGTAGGATCGCAGTGACGATGGATATGTGGACCACTTCCAACCAAAAGAAAGGATACATGGTTGTCACCTCACACTTCATCGATAAAAATTGGGTCTTGAGAAATCGAACATTGAGGTAATGATTAAACTCTTTAATTTAAGTGTATTTTTTAAATGCATTAGGAAAGTAAATTATTTGTTATTAACATGTTAGCTTTTTAATTTAATTTTATTCTTTTTTTTGTGCTTGAAGGTTTTGTTTTGTGCCTTGTCCACATACAAAAGGTGTTCTTGCTAAAGTTTTAATGGATTGTTTATCCCAATATGGTTTGGAGAGCAAAACTTCATCAGTTATGGTCGATAATTGTAGTACTAATGATGCAATGATGAAGATTTTACTTAAAATTTTTGAGAAAAATAATCTAATGTTGAAAGGTAATTTCTTGCATTTGAGATGTAGCGCTCACATCTTGAATTTGATTGTGAAAGACGGATTAGAGGTGATTGAGTCAGGTATAGTGAAAGTGAGGGAGTGTGTGTCATTTTGGATGTCTACTCCTAAGAGAATTGAAAATTTTGAGGAATCTTGTCGATACTTGTCTATTAATAACTCTAAAAGATTGGTTCTTGATTGTAAGACTAGGTGGAATTCAACGTTTTATATGCTTCAATCCGCTTTGCCTTATATGAATGTTTTCCATAGACTTAAACGTTTAAACAAAAAAATGAAACTTGATGTTCCTTCGGAGGAGGATTGGATGTTGGCTAGAATTATTTGTGAGAAGTTGGGGATATTTGATAAGGCCACTAAGGTGTTTTCGGGAAGACATTATCCTACCTCTAATCTATTCTTTCAAAAAGCATGTCAAATTAAGCTTAAGTTAAGGGAATGGTTGGAAAATGGTATTGATATTGTCAAGTCTATGGCTAAAAATATGTTAGAAAAGTTTGACAAGTATTGGGAGCATATAAACGGTCTCTTAGCCATTGCCGCAATTTTAGATCCTAGAAATAAGATGGATTGTGTGGAACATTATTTTAAAAGACTTTATGATGACGAGGGTGAGAGGGAGGTGGAGAAGGTGAGACAATTGTTAGATAAGCTTGTGGCGGAGTATCAACAGAGAAATGAAAAAAAAAAAATAATCAAGAAGAAATACATAAAGAATATGGAAAAAGAAAGCATCCTTGTGGTAAAAATGATGATGAGGATGAGGATTGTTTCGGTCACGGAAACAATTAACCCGACTTGGATTCGGGTTCTCTGAATTCGATACTGCTTTGATGGTGATCGCTTCTCTTCCCGAGTCTCTCCTTCCTCTCACTCCTTGATCGGACCTTCCCGACGGAGATGGCCTGCTCCCTGCACAAAGAACGCATAGGGCCTCGGTGGTGTCCGAGGAAACCCTCTCTGATGCCTAAGTCAGTCCGTGAAATGCCTTGGCGAACCTTACTCGTGAGGAATAAGGTGGCGGTTTTTAGAGTAAGATTCTAGAGAGAGAAAGTCCAACCTCTTTCTTGTGGGAAATACCGAAGTATTTATAGGTTCCTCCAAGAGAGGGAAAAAAAAAGGGAGAGAGAAAGATGAAGAATGAGAGGACGAGGAGGTGACACGTGGGTTTATCTCGTCCACCCATTCTTTCTTACCTTAGGCATGGATGGAGGGGCTTCCAGTTTCTCCCCCCTGCACTTGCCAGGGAGGGATCCCCTAGGGACAGGCAAGCAGGGGGGCTTGTCTTGTTTGGCCATAGCAGGCAGTTCGACCCTCTCAGGCGGGGGCAGATTTGCCTGAAGCTCGGAGCGGCTGAGTTTGTCCTTTGGAGGCTTCGCGGTAAGGTTTCGCTGACTGGCCTGCCGCGCATGCCTCTATTTTTCTTCCGGGTCGGGCTTCCCGGGGCCCATATGGCGGGCGACCCGTGGCAGGCTATCGACCCCCATCAATTGGCCCTCGTCGGCGGAGGGGGAGCAGGGCTCCTCCTCAGCATACGACTTCTTGATTGGGATGGCGAGAGGTTGACTTCTTGAATCTCACCTTGGCATTTAATGCGACGCATGTTCCCGAGGAGGAATGTCTTGAATGCCTTGGGCATGTAAAGAGTTGGGAAGTTACTCCCTCATCATTACCTCTCGTAGAACGATCCCTCGAGGTGTGCGTTGGACTGGCGATTGGCCCTCTTGTAGGGATGGTTGGGATGTCATTTAATGCTTTGCTCTCCTCTTATGGGTATAAAATCCAACTCCACTTCGTTATTTTCACAATTTTTCCTCAACATCCTCTTCCACTATTCTTTTCTTACAATGTCTTGGGTGAGAAATATTATTCTTTGTCGTGGGGTTTACGTGAACGCCCTTCGCTATAGGGGGCGTAGAAGGCTAAGGTACCCCCGACAAGCGTATTGAGCTATCCGCCGCAGCGGGCGGGCGCGTCCTCGCCCTCTGTGAGCTGTTAGGGCGAAGCCCTCATCTAGGGCTAGCAAACGCCCCAAAAAATCTTCGTCCTCCGCAGATTCTAGGCCCACGCACTGCACCCAGGCGGGGGGCAGCTCTTTCAAGGGATGCTACAGGTGCTTCCCCTGGTTGCAGCCTAAAAATCTCGACCCTGATTGCCCGAATTCGGGATCTTCTCCCGACTCAGGCCCTTCTTCCCCTCTGGTGAGGAAGCCGAAAGATTATTATGGCCCCCTGACAGCGACGGTCAGAGCTACTCATCTGGCCGGGATGGCTTGGGGAGTGAAGGGGAGGGCCCTGATGACCCTTTCAAGGACTCTGGCAGCTGGGACTTGGGTTCCGATGACGAAGGCTGCGGCAGCCCTGGGGATTACTCCCCGAGTTTTTATAAAGATTAGGCCCACTCTGCGCTTGCAGGCTGGTTGAGCCAGACTATCAGGCTCTTTTGTACTTTTCTTTTATTCCTACTCATTTTGTAATCTTGGCCCTTTGGGCCTCTTAATTAATGAAAACCAGGTGGGCTTTTGTCTTCAATGTGTAGTTGTCTCGTGTTTTTTTTGCGCCTCGGATGACGTCACGTAATGCTTTACCTTTGCTCTTATTACGTTCTCGAGGTCTCTTGGGAAGTGGTGGGTGGTTGGATTCAAAGAGTGTGACACGTGGGGCTTTTATAGGGGGGCCTTCTGACTGGATGGCTTTCCTAGGAGGGGCTTTTCGTATTCCCCTTCCTACAAAAGCATCCTTGCCTCCCCCATTACCCCTTTCACACTTTTGAATCCCTATAAACCCCATCTTCTTCATACTCTCTCTGTCGAGCATTTAGACTAAGGAACTTTCCCGGCGTCTCCTTTCGGCGACTCGCAACTAGGTTAGAACCTTCATCCCTGACCTCTTCGTCTTTCCGTTATTCGCTTTTTTCTTTTCTTGCTTTATTGAATACCATGGCCCATCGTCGCGGCGCTCGAATTCTTTCTTTCAATTAATCTCCTGCTGACAAGCCAGAGGAGGGCAGGGGTAGGGTTAACGTTGACTTTCCCTCTTTCTCTGGGGGGCCAGGGGTTAGGGTAACTGATGAAGGGTGCTCAGAGGATAGTGGGGGAGCCAACTGCCTTGAACCTGCTCCCATATGACGTTATTGATTCTGATGATGGGGCGCTGGAGATTGATCCTTTTACAATCGCCGGCCCCCTTGTGCCTAGAGAACCAGGGAGAACCTACTACCTGGATAAAACTAAGTGTAGAATCCCCCTCCGAACTTACCCGGCCTCTAAGAACCGGGATCCTATAATGGAGAAGAATGCTGCTGGGGCTATAGCAAATTTTTTCAATTTTGGGGAGGGCTACACAGTCATTGTCCCTGGGGAGAGGGACACTGTGTACAATCCCCCTGACGGCAGCATAGCCGTCTACCATAAGTGCCTTGAGTTTGGTCTGCGCTTCCCCCTGCACCCCTTCTTGGAGGAAGCCTTTGGGCGCATGAATGTGGCCATTGCCCAGCTGACCGCTGTGGCTGTTAGGTCGCTCATAGCCTATACTTGGACCTGCCTGTTCCTGGGTGAGGGGCCTTCCATAGATGCTTTAAGGTATATGGTTGGCCTGCAGATGTTGGCTTCCTCTGAGGGGGGCAGCTCTCCAGAATATTTCTCCCTCCTTAGGCAAAAGAACTGTTCCCTGGTCGGGCCAACTCTAAACAACCTGAAGGACTGGAAAGATAACTTCATGTATGTACATAGCACTACAGGGTGGAGGATTCCCCGGCATTTTCGAAACCACGTCCACACCCGGCTAGAAACCCGCCAGGAGTATCACCCTGGGGTTGGGGGGAGGGCTCTTGAAGTCAAGTTGACCAGCGAAGAGCAGGACTTGGTCAAACGGTTTGCTTTCTCCAAGGATAGGAAAGGCGTATATGGTCCTAACAGTTCGCTCCCCCATGCGGACCTTATATCAACTAATGACTACTTGACTCGAGTGGGGCTGAACCCCGTCCTCGGAGAAGGTAGCATGGGGATTTTGATAATAGTCGACTTTTCCTGGCCTTGTTTTGTTTTATGCTTACTTGGTTAATTTTCTTGACTTTTGCAGATCTTGCTACTCATCTTTGGTCCAAAAAGGAGCTGAGGGACCTCGGCCTGAATAAGGATCTCACGATTTCTACCAGCCGTCCTCCTCTGCTTGCCGGTTTTAAGAAGCAGACTCTAATGAAGTACGTAAAGAGCATCTCAGCCAGCAAGGCAAGACTTCCTCCTCCTCCTCCCAGACCATCTTTTACGCGCCCTGTGACCCCTGCTCCTATCCCTAGGACGACAGAGGTGGAGGCTGCTTCGGAGGCTACTCCCTCCCCGGTTAGCAGGCGCGGGGGTTCCCCCCTTGGAACTCGTTCTCCTGTGGGGGTGAGGCCTTCTGCTTCAGAGGAGACCAGGGAGAGCACTTTCCTGGTAGGTAGAAAAAGGAAGGATAGGGAGCCGATAAGCGCTGACGAGGTGGTGGACCTGGAAGCAGATGCCAGTACTCCTCAGCCGAAACGCCCTGCTCCTGATCAAATTGAACTCAACGTTCCTGATCTTAGATGGAAATGTTGAGTTCAATTTTACTGCTGGTGAGAGCGTTGACGTCTCTGCCCTTTTTTCGGACTCTACCTCTACGCTTGCGGACCATCTTGCCAAATCCCTGACTTACTCAAGCAATCAGGCAATCCAGTTCATCCAACGTTGCTCCAGGGTCTTTCAGGCTTCCGCAGAGCTGGCGGCTCTTAACCGCTTGAGTGATGAGGAGTTAAGTGTTACCCCTTGGTTCCCCCTTCCTGAGCGTATAACGGTGATTGAGAGGGATAATGCTCTCATTGCCAGCTTGAAGTCTCAACTGGCCAAGTGTGAGGATGAGTTGGCGGAGGCCAAAGATCAGGCCGCACACTTGAAGGATCAGGGCGAGAAGGCGGTAAACGAGGCGGCGAAACTGGAGGCTGAGTTAGGGTAAGCCAGGAAAGAGGTGGCTGAGTTGGAGTAGATCAAGAAGAGGGTTGTTGAATTGGAGGGTCGCCTGTCCAAGGCTAAATCGGATCTTCAGAAGGTGCAGGCTCAGCTGAACACCCAGGGTGAACAATGGCTCAAGGAAAAGGATGAGATTATCCAGGAGGCCAACTTAGAGGTGGAAAAGTTCTTTGAATCAGAAGCCTCTTTTTCCCCAAAGTTTATCATGAAGGTTATTAGGGAAATGCTTCCAAACTTCAATGAGGATGCCTTCCAAAGCCTCTATGACGCTAAGAATGAGGCCAGGACTAACAAATCCCCCGAGGAGGCTTCTGACCCTGACCAGGATGCTCCCACTGCGTAGCATGCAGGGCAGTCGTCCTCTGAGGGCTCCTGTCCCTACCCCACTGCGCCTCTGCTTCCTCGATGATTTTTCAATCTTTTGCGCGCCGGGCCCTGACGTGGCCGGCTGCCTGCTATTGTAATCCTGAATTTTCTTGTAGCTGGATTTTTATTGCTGTCTGTCTTTGTCAAAACTATTGTGACTCCTTTCTCTTTATGAATGCTTCTTTGAAATTTGATGTTCCTTCGGAGGAGGATTGGATGTTGGCTAGAATTATTTGTGAGAAGTTGGGGATATTTGATAAGGCCACTAAGGTGTTTTCGGGAAGGCATTATCCTACCTCTAATATATTCTTTCGAAAAGCATGTCAAATTAAGCTTAAGTTAAGGGAATGGTTGGAAAATGGTATTGATATTGTTAAGTCTATGGCTAAAAATATGTTAGAAAAGTTTGACAAATATTGGGAGCATATAAACGGTCTCTTAGCCATTGCCGCAATTTTAGATCCTAGAAATAAGATGGATTGTGTGGAACATTATTTTAAAAGACTTTATGATGACGAGGGTGAGAGGGAGGTGAAGAAGGTAAGACAATTGTTAGATAAGCTTGTGGCGGAGTATCAACAAAGAAATGAAAAAATAAATAATCAAGAAAAAATACATAAAGAATATGGAAAAAGAAAGCATCCTTGTGGTAAAAATGATGATGAGGATGAGGATGAATATGCTAAACTAAAGAAAATAATGAAGAGAAAGGTGAATGTAAAGGGTGAGGTGGATCACTATTTAGAGGATAAACCAGAAGATGAGAATGATGACTTTGACGTCCTTGGGTGGTGGAAGATGGATCGTAAGTATCCTACTTTGAGGAAAATTGCTAAAGACATTCTTGCGATTCCAATTTCAAGTGTTGCTTCGGAAGTGCTTTTAGCACGGGTGGAAGAGTGGTGAGTCCTCATCGATCAAGACTTCATGCTAAAACCGTTGAAGCGCTAATGTGTTTGCAAATTGGAAGACTCAAGATCTTGATGGTAACTTACTCATTTACTCTAATATATTAACATATCCACTTCCTTCCATACAAACTATATTTTTTTCAATGTTTGAAACATTTGTGTTACTTAAATGCAGGTGATCTACAAGGTACTAATGCTTGCTCTACTGTGAACGATGACTCAGATCTTGAAGGAGATGCTATTGATATTATAGACACGGTACATATTCGTGTCTTAAATTATAACTCGCTTTTGTAAGCCGATTTTTTTGGCAAATCACTCCCCCCTTTTTTTCTTATTCTTACTTTGTTTCATTACATAGGATGTTGATGATATTCCCATCGAGGATATGGAAGACGATGAAGAGCAAGAAGTTTCATCAGTTTTTTTTTTTAATTTAGTGACTTTAGAATGATAAGTTTGCCAAAAGAAATTGTTTTCTTTAAAGCTACTGTAAAAACTAAGTTGTAAGTTTGCATTGTTTCACTTGTATGTTTTATTTTACAACTCGCAGCAACACAGTGACATAGACGAAGGAGCCATTGATTTTATTTTGCCTTTTAATTTGACTTTTTAAATTGTCGGGTTGTAAAACGTATATATTTTAAATTGTTGTGCATAGGACCCGTGATAGACCCGGACCCTACCCGTACCTGTCGGGTCCGGGTAAGGGTCTAAAATTTCTAGACCCTTAAGGGTCCGGGTCGGGTCCGGGTCCAACTTTTAAAGTCCGGGTCCGGCTGGACCCGACCCATACCCGCCCCGTTGCCATCCCTACTCGTAAGCGATCTTTTAGTGAAACTGAGACGGTTGCTTTCATAGAGGAATGCAGCGCGCTACTACAGAGTCGTACCCTGCCCAAGCTCAAGGATCCAGAGAGTTTTTCTATCCCTTGTACTATAGGGACATTAGCTATTGATAAGGCCTAGTGTGATTTAGGAGCTAGTGTTAGTGTTATGCCGTATTCTGTTTGTCAAAAATTGAATATGGGTGTTTTGAAATGTACTAATATGACTCTGCAGGTGGCCGACAGATCGGTCAAACATCCTCTTGGTGTCTTAGAGGATGTTTCGGTCCAAGTAGGGAAATTTTTCATTCCCGTTGACTTTGTAGTCTTAGACATGGCTGAGGATGCCATAATTCCCATTATCCTTGGTCGCCCTTTCTTACACACTACAGGGGCGATCGTCGATGTCAAAAATGGGAAGCTCACACTCTCCGTAGGAGATGACACCGTGACTTTTAGTCTCGATCAAGCTCTTAAGAAGCCCATGATAGAAGAGTCCTGCTATAGTATAAATGTCATTGATTTGAAAATTGAAAACTATATTGACGATTATCTTGGCAGGGACCCTTTGGAGAAATTGCTGATATCCGGCGATGCTGATACCGAGAAGAAGTCATGGAGCGGAAGTGGATGAGCTAAAACGTATGCTGAACGGGAAGGAGAGCACTACTGAAAAGGTATATAGTCTCGGCACCCCTAAAAAGGAGGTCGAGGTAAGAAAATCTGAACTAAACCCCTCCCCTCTAATCTGAAATATGCATTCCTAGATGATAAGGGTTTAAACCCCGTAATTGTCAATGCTGCACTCACAGATAGCCAACTTTCGGAGTTGTTAGTTATCTTACGACGACATAAGAAGGCTATTGGGTACAGCATTGATGACTTACGTGGCATTAGTCCCGAATTTTGCATGCACCGCATTCACTTAGAGGGAGACCATATACCATCTATTCAGGGATAACGTAGGTTGAAACCGAACATGGAGGATGTGGTTAAAAAGGAGGTTATGAAACTCCTAGATGCTGCCATTGTCTATCCCGTTTCCGACTCTAAATGGGTTAGTCCAGTCCAAGTGGTCCCTAAGAAAGGAGGGACCACAGTTGTCACGAACGAGAGGAATGAGCTTATTTCTACTCGATTAGTGACTGGATGGAGAATGTGTATTGATTACCGCAAGCTAAACGTAGCTACTAGGAAAGACCATTTCCCACTCCCCTTCATTGACCAGATGCTAGAGCATCTTGCCTGCCATAAGTACTTTTGCTACTTAGATGGCTACTCGGGATTTTTCCAAATCCCAATTCACCCTGACGACCAGGAGAAAACAACATTCACTTGTCCCTACGACACCTTCGCCTACCGAAGGATGCCATTTGGCCTTTGTAATGCCCCGGCCACTTTTCAACGTTGTATGATGTCCATATTTTCGGACCTTATCGAGTCTGTCATGGAAGTTTACATGGACGACTTCAGTGTATATGGCACTGATTATAATGCATGTTTACTTAATCTTTCACGGGTCTTACAACGTTGTGAGGAGACTAATTTAGTCTTAAACTGGGAGAAATGTCACTTCATGGTGACTGAAGGAGTCGTTTTGGGTCATTTAGTGTCCGAACGTGGCATCCAAGTGGATAAAGCGAAAGTCGAGGTGATTGAGCAATTACCATACCCCGTTAATGTTAAGGGTGTACGGAGTTTTCTTGGTCACGCGGGTTTTTACCGCCGTTTCATCCAAGATTTCTCCAAGATTGCCAAACCTCTGACTCAGCTACTCCTCGAGGATGACCTGTTCGCACTTAATGATGAGTGTGCTCAAGCCTTTGACAGGATTAAGAAAGCTCTTACTTCCGCACCGATCATTCAATCGCCCGATTGGGATTTGCCCTTCAAGGTTATGTGCGATGCTAGCGATTACTCTATAGGAGCTGTATTGGGTCAAAGGAAAGACAAGGCTCTACATGCGATCTATTATGCTAGCCGGACGTTAGATATGGCGCAGGTTAATTATGCTACCACGGAGAAGGAGTTATTGGTCATCATCTATGCTCTAGACAAGTTTCGAGCTTATCTCGTAGGCTCGAAAGTGATAGTGTACACAGATCACACAGCCTTGAAGTACTTTCTAGCAAAGAAGGAGGCCAAACCGAGACTTATTAGATGGATCCTATTATTGCAGGAATTTGATTTGGAGATCCGTGATAAGTCCGGGGCTGAGAATGTCGTAGCCGACCACCTATCCTGGCTAAGATACGAAGGTGGGGATCTTGCCCCAATTGATGATTCGTTCCCGAATGATCACTTGCTCGCTATTACCATGGATACTCCATGGTTTGCTGATTATGCCAACTTCTTAGTTGGAGGTACTTGTTGTGTGCTAAATTTAGACCGTTTTTCCTCCCATTTAGACCCGTTTTTCCATCGTTTTGCGAGTCTAGAGTGCGATTATTGCCATATTTTGAGTACTTCTCGCATTAGTGTCCCTCTTGTGCGTTTTACGTGTTTTTGGTAGTTTTTCTATCAATTTTGATAGGATTTGGCACCGAAATCATGATCGAGCTTCCACGAGCACAAGAGAAGGGAATATCGTCCAAAGAGCAAAGCACACAACTTAAAGTTTAAAGTCATCCAATCAATCGACGAAGAATGAGACAAGGAAAGAGGCCAGAGATATGACTAGGCAAAATTTCATCCGGTGAGACACCACCGGGCGAAATTTCACCCGACGGTAAAGCGCCTCCCCGAAGATTTTCCGAGACCTCCCCACCGGGCAAAATTTCGCCCACCGGGTGAAATTTCGCCCGATGGTGAAAAACGCCAGAAATCGCAAAAAGTGAAGAAAATCTCACCGGGCGAAATTTCACCCGGTGGGATTAGTCCATCGAGCCGCAGGGCGAAACTTCGCCCTATGAAGATGCAAAGGATGATTGTCTCACTAATGAAGCAAAAGTTGGATTTGGGTTTTAGGTTAAGAGACCTATTAAGGCATTACTATATATATGTTACCCTAATTTGTTGCCTAAGTAAGTAGTAAGAGGCCTCCATTAGTTTAGTTCCTCCATCGTATTACACCTGCATTAGTAGTAGTAATTTAGTAGTATTCTTAGTAGTTCTCTATAATTCTAGTAGTTTACATAGTAATTAGTAGTAGATCTACTTAGTTTCCATCAACAATTCTCTAGATTTCAAGTTTGTAGAAGATTATTATTTCAAGTTTCAAGTTTTATTTGAAGATATGTGGGATTATTGAAGAATTAGTGACAAGTTCTTCATTCTCTCCATCAAAGATTCAATCTTTATTTATGCAACCTTCTTATTTCTTCTAGATCTTCATAGTTGGTACATTTCTTTCCACTCTCCACTCTCTAATCTAGATTTATTTTTAGTTTTCTTATTATTGTCTTGTTTAGATCATCTTAGTGTTGTTAGTTTCTCTAGATTTTACTTATGTTCTTCTAGATTATTCTCTAGTCTATTTTGTTAGATCTTGTTTCTACCATAGTTTAGTGGGTAATTGTTAGATCATAGTTTTCTCATCATTTTGTTGTTAGTTTTATTTAGATCTAGTTACTATGCCTGTTATAGTTATTTTCTCCTTAGTTAATGTTTTATTGTCTTCCATTATGATTAGTGAGTAGATTTCTTGTTGAGGGGTTTAGGGATGAGGACTTGGATTATTTGAATTTAGGGATGTTGGTGGGTTGTTTGCTTGTTGGTTTATCTTGCTTGTGGTTGTTGTGTCATTGTTATTTTAGTCCGGCCAACTAGACCGACCTTGACTCGTTTCTATCAGTATGGAGAAACTCGGGGTAGAAATTACCACAACTAGAGACCTACCCTTCTTCGTCGCGAAAGCGGGTTTTTAGGTGGGTTGGGTGAAGAAACCGAAAGGTGGAATTCTTCCTTTATCAATGTTGCAACAAAAACTCGATTCCGACCTTCTTAGACTCCATGTTCCGAATCCCGACTTCCCCCTAACGTCTTTCCCTAGATTGACCACCCTAGCTATTCTCGTAGTCATTTCTCTAGTATAGACTCGTCCCTTAGGAACCCCCCCTAGACATCAAACACGCCGCTTTAAACTTGTCAACACACTCCGTTCCTTGTGAACCGACCTCGACTTACCACGAATACTTGTTTGTTTTTGTGTAATCTCGAGTCTTAAAAATATCGTTTGATCCCCCGTCTTTCGTTAACGACCGATCCGATTGGGAGGCGATCAAAATGCGCCGCTGCCGGGGAGCGGCGAGTAGTTGTTGTGTTTTTAGTTGTTATGTTTGATTCTTTTCCCTTCTCTCTTTTCCCTAGTACCATTAGGTGCTTGGAGTCTCATCGTTTAAATGAGTTTTATGCCCAGGAACACGTCGTCGCCCTTGTGGTTTGATCCGGAGCCGAAAAGGACTTTTAGAGCATTGCATTTTCGGGGAAATAACTCAACCACCATCATTCCACATCCTTCATTATCACCTCCTAACCTTAATCCCATCCTATCACCTACACCTTCTACACCTTCTACACATTCTACATCACATAATCCCACTCCAAATAATCCTCCCATACCTTCCACTTCACAAAATTCACCACCATCACCAAAAGCTCCACCACCAAATCAAAATCCATCCCCTCCAAATCATCCAAATTCAAATCCACCATCGCCACCAATCCATCAAATGGCGACCCTAGGCTCTCATTCCCAATTAACACACGAAGAAATACCTTCTCCCGTCGATTTCGGAAAGATTCCCGAGAACTATGAATTAAAAGCCTCTTTGACAAATACGGTTCAACAAGATACTTTTCACGGTTTTTCTCAAGAAGAAGCTCAAGAGCACGTTGCTTCATTTAAAGAAAAATTAGTAGGAGCCCGTCTCAATGGATTAAATTCATGCCAATTGCACCGTTTATTATTTCCAAAGACCTTGAGAGATGGAGCTCGTAGATGGCTTCAAGGCCATCCCG
The DNA here is from genome assembly GCA_958450325.1 of Agrostemma githago. NCBI lineage: Eukaryota > Viridiplantae > Streptophyta > Magnoliopsida > Caryophyllales > Caryophyllaceae > Agrostemma > Agrostemma githago. The sequence goes on along the minus strand of OY288247.1, from coordinate 68,730,499 downwards.
CTAATTCGTTAACAACATGGGTTCAACTATCCAATGCCTTCTTGGAGAAATATTTTCCGCTATTAAAGACTAACCAATATCGCATGGAGATACAAACATTTAAACAAGATGAATTTGAAAGCCTAAGCGAGGCATGGGAAAGATTTAAAAATTTATTGCGCAAATGTCCACACCATGGAATACCCGATTGGCTAACTACCCAAACATTTTAGAACACCCTTTCATCGAGAACCAAGGAGAACCTCAATTCGGCTGCCGGAGGAGACTTTTCTTCTACCGATGAGGCATCTAAGAGTCTTATTGTAACACCCCTGATTTTATAAACTATATTAAATTAAGATTACGTTCGTATTTTTTTTATTTTTACGAATAAATTCGTAATTCTTAAAATTATTATAAAACGAATTTGTGGTTTAATCGTTTCAAACTCCTAAAATTCTATTTGTCTCGAAAACTCTTCTTATATTTAAAATATATTTCTATTTATGTTTCGATTCATTTTATACATTTAATTTAGTTCTATCAAAAGTCTATATCGACGATTTAAATTCTAAATTCTTTTTATTTATTTATAATTAAGCTCGAATTTCTATTTTGGCTCGAAGTTCATTTATTTTATGATTTCGTCAAAACATTTATTACCTTTCCTCGAGAAATCAATTTAATTCACTTTATCAAAAATTTATTATATATCGGGAAAGTCTATTTCACCGTCTAATTATTTAATTCTATAAGCTTCGTTTTCGTCTCGAGTATTTTATTTGACGGCCCGATTATTTATTAATCTTTTTAACTCGTTTTAATTCGATTCGTGGGTCAGTCAGCTTATCGTTACGGAATTCGGCTCCAACCCGATTCATTTAATTATTCCATTCAACGTATACTCGTTTCTGAATCCGTACACTTTTATTTATTTATTCATTGTTGAGTTGAATTCAACATATTACACATTCATCTCCCCTTTCTTTCTTATTCCACCGACCCACCTGTTCATTTTTCCCCATCTTTTATTGTTTTCTTCCCACTTAACGTACTTTCCCTTTCTTTTTGTTGGCTTCCACCGTTCTTTGCTGGTTCACCTCCTCTTTCTCCTTCTCCTTCACGCTCACCTCTTTCTTCGCATCTCCATCATCGTTTCCCTTCGTCCCTCTCTGTTTTGTCCTCGTGGTGTTTCGTTACGGCAATTCACTATTGCTGCGTACTGCTGCTTCCATTTTCTTCTTTCCGTTTTCTTCATCTTCTACGCACCACCTTCCCCTCTGTTTTTCCTCTTCGTCTGCCACTGCTGCTGTTGTTTCCTGCGCTGCTGCCCCTGTTTCTCTCGTCTCCGATGTCGGTTCTGGGTCGTCTGATTCGGATAGGTAATTCCATCCCTTCCGTCCTTCATTCTGCCATTGTTGCTGCTGCCGATGTTGTTATTGTTGATGCTACTCTATTTTTCTCTTCTTCCTCATTCATTTTTGCTGTCACGTCAACTGCTGTTATCGATTCCACTGTCGCTACTTGATGTCGCGTTATTCTTGGCTGTTCTGCTGGTTTCCGTTTCCTCTTGTCTTCTTCGTTTATGCTACTGTACCTCGTTGTTGTTATTGTCCTTATTGTTGTCTTATTGATGAGTCATGTTCAGCGTTTTTGTTAATGCTATTCCGTTCGTGTCCCTTTCTTTTCTTTCTCGTGTTTTCGGTTGCTGTTCTGTTTGTTACCGCTGCTGTCCTCGTTCTTATTCTTCTTCCTCCTCGTTGTTGTTCGATCTTCTCCGTTTTCGTGTTGTCGATCTGTATATTATGTTCTTGTTCTTCTTTCTCTCCTGTTCGTCTTGTCGTTTCTGCTTATGCCTTTTCGTGCTACTGCCTGTTTTCTTCGTCCTTCTCATCCTTGTCTCCTTCATTTGCTTATATCGACCAATACGCTGCCCTATATCATTCCTCTTCTCCTCTGTTCGTTTCATTGTTGCTGCGTGGTGTTACAATTGCTGCTGCTATCATCTCGTATCCTTGTTTCACTTCGTTTCGATGTCGTTTGTTCGTTGCTGCTGCTATTGCTACTCTTTCATTTTGGTTGTCGCTGCTACTGTCGTCACGTTACTGCTATTATTGTTTCTCGTGGCCTTTCTGTTCGTATGCTGTTCGTATTCATCTTCTACTCGTTCTTCCCCTCTGTTTGTGTCGTCCATATAATAGTTCTATCAAATTCCTCACAAACTGTTCCTTCTTTTATTTGGTTCCCTTCAGCTTATATTCCGCAGATTTCCCTATGTTCCTCCTCCGTTCTCATTTTACGCTCCGTTCATCTTCGAGTTTACTTGGATTTTGCGAAGACGCAACTGTGGACAAGTACATGATCGTTTCGAATTTTGACTCAAGGTAACTTTAAGACGTTACTTGGTAGTATATCGTATGTTTGAGTAGTAGTATGTAGTAAATATTTTTAACTTCGATTTTTTCTAATTTTAGCTATTTATTATTGCTAATTATATTAATTTTAAATCATATGCCTTATCTATATTTTTTATAACTTTCAATATTGTTTTATAAATCGTTAGTAATTTAATTATTTACGATCGTTATAATATTTTGTTGGTTATCGTGACATTAGTAACTAAATAATATCGATTTCCTATTTTCGTTATATTCGTTAATTTATAACTTTAACTTAAAATCGTATTTTAATACAATAATCGAGATTTGCGTTCTTGTTTAATAAATTAATTTTCGTTTTACGATTTATATTAATAAATGAGAAAATAGTTTATTTTGTTTTAAATATATTTTTTTTAGTCGAGACTATTTTCACTAATAATTTCTGATTTGTTTACAATTGACTATTTTTAGTAAATCCGTATTATTTAAAACTATTTGCTAAAGATGATTTCAACCTCTGTAAAATTTATTTTATTTATAGAACTCGTTGACTCAAATTAATTTTGATATCGTTTTTCATAAAACGTCTCTTTTCTAAAATTTATAGTTTTAACTCGATTTCCAAATTATATATAAAATACTATAAAATGACTTATTATATTTTATTTATATATTGAGTAACAAAAGAAGAAATATTATTAAAGTTACGATAACGATGATAATAATAAAATGTTAATTTTGTTAGAAATGTTATTTTATACATTTCACTTATTTTAATCACTTACGTATTTTCTATAATAATACTTCTATTTTAAGTAAGTTTCTAAAAATAGTAAGTTTCTATTTATAGAAAGTTTCCCTTTTATATAAAATGTTTATTCTTTTTTTTCTCATATTATTTATAATGATTATATCTTTTGATTATCGATAATGGCTTGTTTAGGAGTTATGGAATATGGACAAGTGTGAGGTTTAGAGTAATATATTCTAGGGTTTACGGTTTTGCCATCAACTATAAGGCTTGTCTTTATGGGGCACACTGGTTGTTGAACCGAGCATATATGGTGTTCGGGAGTGTGTGAACATTTTGACCTTAAACTCGTGCCTCACAGTGTAAGACGCTGTCGGGTTGAACTTAGTATTTATGGTGCTCGGGAGGGGTGTACATATCATCTTAAACTAGGGCCACGCATTTATAAGTCGCCGTCCTATTATGGTTGAGTAGCCTAGTTAGAGACTGAAGTTTGATTTGTTTGAACTAAGTTCTCGAAGCTAGTTTTAGTATTCTCCTAGTGAAAGTCTAGCCGTCTACACTACTCCTATCCATAACGCCATTTTGAATATTTTTATTATTATCGATACGTTTTGATTTGCAGGTTGGCAAATATTTTAAGTTTTCTTCTGAAAACTTGTTCTGATTTTATTATTCCAATATTTTAGTTTTCTCCAAAAGCTTATTTTCATTATATCGTTTAATGTTTTCCATTTTAATTATTTTGATATAGTAATACTATTATTTTTCCATATGATATAATATGGCTGGGAGAACGTCCGAGTTACTCCCCACTGACGTGGCTGTTATGTTTTTAACATGACAGGTATTTGCTGCTGGATTTTGGGTGTGAGCTAGCGAGTAGCGTGGATCCTACTCTTTCTTCATTCTTGCAATTTATGGATTTGTATAAACCCGTTTGAAGATTTTTACTTTTAGCCCTTTTATAAAAAGAGGCCTTTGTATTGACTTACCATTTCTTTTAATAAGATATAGTTTGTCAGTGAGTTTTAATCCCAACTCTACAGTGTTTCCGCCACTGTATTGCGTTAGAATTTATAGGGGATTACACTTATTGAGAAGATGGCAAGGAGTGACTCTAGAATGGGTCAATCGAGGGATTCTAGAAAGAAAGTTTAAGTGAACTCATCTACGAGTTCTAATGAATTGAAACTTCAAGCGGAAGTTGATGAATTGAAAAAGAGAATGGATGCCATGAGTTCAAGGCCCACTCCTAGAGGTATGTACCAAATTCAAGAGAGTGTTCCACCAAGGCAACCATCTCCTCCAAATTAATTAACATCGGAAGTTCAATGTGATCATTGTGGCAATTATGGCCATGATTCTAGCTCTTGCATTCCTAATGAAGAAGTTTATATTGAAGAGCCAAATGAAGTCCAAGCTATACAAGTGTATGGGCAAAGACCTCAATTTGATCCCTTTTCCAATACTTACACTCCCGGCACACGATTTCCCCGATTTTTCTTATGGAAATCAAAATGTCCAAAATCCGATGCCGCGTGCCCAAGGGAGTCAACCGAGGTCATTCAATCAAAGTCAACAGAAGCTCTTTAATCAAGGTCCTCCAAAGATGTCCCCATATATGCCTCCTCATCAAAGGAGCAACTTCAATCAACAAAGTAGCAACTTCCATGTTCCCAACAATTACAACAATTACCAAAATTCACATGGTAATCATTTCAACCAAAGATACAATCAAGGGTTCCAAGGCAATTTTCAAGGAAACCAAGGTTACAATCAACAACCATTTAATCAACCCTCTCAATCTTACGGCCAATCAAGCAATTTTCAATTTGGTCAAGGAGGAGTCCCATGGGATAACATTAATGATTTGCAAAGAACGTTGGGCAACTATGGAATGAACACCAAGATACCAAGGCAAGGCTAAAGGTTTGGGAATCACAAGAAGCAACAAAATCCTTAGCCGCCCCAATTCATCCACCCCATGGTTTGCCCGGGCAATCCCAAAACTCAAGAGACCCTTCTCACCAAGCAAATGCCGTCATTTTGAGAGGTGGCAAAGAACTTGAGGACCCATATAAGAATTTGAACTTGAACACCAAAAGTACCCCATCCAAAGTCAATCAACCAAGTGCACCACAAGCATCATCTCCCACTTCCCCCAAACAAAACCGGGGAATACAAGCGGAGTTTGATATCCTCCAAAATGCGGAGAATGAACAAAGAGAACAAAGAAAGAAGAAAGAGCAAATGAAAGCGGAAGAAGCAAAAAGAAAAGAGGCGGAGCGATTAGCCGAAGAAGAAGAATCCAATGTTCCACCGCCTCCCACTTTTGTCCCTCCATTGCCTTTTCCCGAACGAGCTAAGCCACACAAGGAGAATGCCCAATTTATTCGTTTCGTGGATATGTTGAAAAAGATGGAGGTAGCTTTACCCTTCACCGAGGTAATTTCTCAAATGCCCCTCTATTCTAAGTTTTTGAAAGATGTCTTGACTAAAAAGAGAACAATAGAGGATAAAGAATGTATCTCTCTCACGGGACAATGTAGTGTCATTCTTATGAATCAAATGCCAAAGAAACTTGAGGATCCCGGTAGTTTTTCTATCCCTTGTCGGGTTGGAAATGTTGTTGTTAATCAAGCTTTATGTGACCTAGGGGCTAGTGTTAGTTTGTTACCCTATTCCATTGCTAAGAGACTTAGTGTGGGGGAGATGAGACCCACTAGTATGTCGATTCAACTTGCGGATAGGTCCGTCAAGTACCCACTTGGGATACTTGAGGATGTACCCGTTCAAGTTGGAAATTTTGTCATCCCCTCCGACTTTGTTCTCATGGATATGCCCAAAGACACTATTACCCCCATTATTTTAGGTTGACCTTTTATGGCTACCGGAGGTACTATAGTTGATGTCAAGAATGGAAATTTGTCTTTTAACATAGGGAACGAGTCGGTAGAGTTTTCCCTTTCTCAAGCTCTTAAACAACCAATGATTGAACAAATGCATTCCATTGAAGTTATTGATAGTTTGGTTGAGTATAGCTTGATAGATGATGATAAGCAATAAGATGAACCATTTGACTCTCCACCTTTTGAAGATGAATGTTTGCATGATGAAAAGGTAGAACCACTACCGGTGGGTAAGAGTATGGTATCTTCTCCTCCTAATCTTGAACTTAAACCACTCCCCTCTTCCCTCAAATATGTTTTTCTTGAAGGAACTAATTATCATGTTATCTTCAATGCTACCCTTGATGGACCTCAATTGGAAAAACTTTTGATTGTTTTGAGAAAGCACAAAAAGGCCATCGGGTATAGCATTGCCGACCTCCAAGGCATAAGTCCAAATGTTTGTATGCATAGGATTATCCTTGATGATGACCACCGTCCTTCGGTTGAGGGTCAACGTAGGTTGAACCCCACCATGAAAGAGGTTGTCATGAAGGAAGTCCTCAAGTTGTATGAGGCAAACATTATATACCCTATAACCGGAAGTAAATGGGTTAGCCCCGTACAAGTTGTACCGAAAAAACGAGGAATGACGATTGTAAAAGGAGAAAAGGGTGAGTCAATTTCTACTAGAACTATTACCGGTTGGCCATGTGTATAGACTATCGAAAATTGAACACGGCCACCATAAAAGACCATTTCCTCCTTCCCTTTATTGATCAAATGCTTGAAAGATTGGCGCAACATTCTTATTTTTGTTTCCTTGATGGTCATTCCGGATTTCTTCAAATTCCCATTCACCCCGATGACCAAGAGAAAACCATTTTTACATGTCCCTATGGAACCTATGCTTATAGAAGGATGCCATTTGGATTGTGCAATGCGCCGGGAACGTTTCAAAGATGTATGATGGCTATTTTTTCCGATTTTATTGAAAAATCCATGGAAGTTTTTATGGATGATTTTAGTGTCCATGGTACATCTTTTGATTCTTGCCTTGAAAATCGAGATCAAGTGTTAGCTCGATGTGAAGAGTGTAGACTTGTTTTAAATTGGGAAAAGTGTCATTTTATGGTTGAACAAGGTGTTGTCCTAGGTCATATTGTTTCTAATAGAGGAGTCGAAGTCGATAAGGCTAAAGTCTCCATGATCAAGAACTTGCCACCACCTACAAATGTCAAAGGGGTGAGGAGTTTTCTAGGTCACGCCGGATTTTATAGACGATTTATTAAAGACTTTTTCAAGATTGCCAAGCCTTTGACTTCTTTCCTTATGAAAGATGCACCTTTTGTTTTTGATGACTCGTGTCTTGAGGCCTTTTGCAGGATAAAGATCGCTCTCACTACCACTCCAATTATCAAAGCTCCCGATTGGAATCTTCCATTTGAGATCATGTGCGATGCATACGATTTCGCCGTTGGTGCCGTTCTAGGACAACGGGTAGATAATAAGCTACATGTGACATACTATGCAAGCAAAACATTAGATGAAGCCCAATCGAGGTATATAACAACCGAGAAAGAAATGCTTGCCGTTGTCTATGCCATGGAGAAATTCCAAAATTATGTTACCGGTTCCAAAGTCATAATTCACACCGATCATGCGGCGATTCGTTACATCATGTCCAAGAAGGAGACCAAGTCCCGACTCTTTTGGTGGGTCCTCCTTTTACAAGAATTTGATATTGAGATTAAAGACAAAGCCGGATCGGAGAACTTGGTTGTGGATCATCTTAGTAGACTAACGGTTAGTAAAGAAAGCAATGAAGAAGATGGTATACCCATCAATGAAGATATGAGAGATGAGGCCTTGATGGCCGTTGAAACTATTACACCTTGGTATGCCGATATCGTCAATTTCTTAGTATCTCATTTTATTCCGGACGATTATTCCAAGCAAGAGAGGAAGAAACTACGTTATGAAGCCCGACGCTATTATTAGGACGAACCGTAATTGTTTCGCCGTTGTGTAGATGGAATTTACCGACGATGTGTCACGGCCGATGAAGGATAAGATATTGTGAAGCACCTCCACTCGACATCTTATGGTGGACACTTGGCCAACCAAAAAACAATTGCCAAGGTTCTCCAAAGCGGGTTTTGGTGGCCTTCCATGTTCAAGGACATTCGAGCTTTCATTCTCACGTGCGATGCTTGTCAACGAAGTGGGAATATTACAAGAAGAAATGAGATGCCCCTTCAACCCATCTTAGAGATTGAATTGTTCGATGTTTGGGGCATTGATTTCATGGGTCCGTTCACATCCTCCTTTGGTAACAAATACATCCTAAACGCGGTTGATTATGTCTCAAAATGGATCATGGCCGTAGCTTCCCCCACCAATGACTCCAAGGTTGTAATCAAACTTTTCAAGAATGTGATTTTCCCAAGATTCGGTATGCCTAGAGCCATAATTAGTGATGGAGGCTCTCATTTTAGGAAACATACCTTTGAACACCTTTTTAGGAAATATGGTATCACTCAGAAGATGTCCCTAGCCTACCACCCTCAATCAAATGGGCAAGCTGAGATCTCTAACCGTCAAATCAAGGAAATTCTAGAGAAAGTTGTCAATACACACCGAAAGGACTGGTCATTGAAATTGAATGACGCCCTTTGGGCATTGAGAACGGCTTACAAAGCGCCAATTGGAACCACTCCTTATCGTTTTGTGTATGGTAAAGTTTGTCATTTACCGGTAGAATTAGAACACAAAGCCGAATGGGCAATCAAAGAGCTAAACTTCGATGAGAGTGTTGTAGAAGATAACCGCCTTCTCCAACTACAAGAATTGGAAGAACTAAGACTTGAAGCCTACGAAAACTCGAAGATTTACAAGGAACGAACTCGCCAATGGCACGATTCTCGAATAATTCGTAAGGAATTCTCCGTTGGTGATAAGGTATTATTAATCTTCAACTCTCGCTTCAATCTCTTCCCCGGTAAGTTGAAATCAAAATGGTCGGGTCCATTCGAAGTGACCAAGGTACAACCATATGGATCAATAGAGATATAAGGCCCGGAAACCGGGAAATTTATGGTTAATGGACAACGTTTGAAGATTTATCATCCCGGTCACATTCGTGAGACCTTCGCTACCATGAAGTTTGGTGAGCTCCCATTGGGGAGCGTTGTTTAACCCCCTCTCGAAATTGATGTAGGTTTGGTGGTATTCTCAACAACCACCTTTTATATATGTATCATATTTCTTTGAGTATATTAGTTTTGTTAGTTTGAGAAGAATGGTTGAACTTGGATTTCACCATGGAGCATTTATTTGGATGAAGATCAAGCTTTTGGAGAAGTTATGGAGATAAATTGAAGACCACAAGCATGTTTGTGGGAGATGTTGATTATGTAATGTGAGTCGAGTCAATATTTGAATCTTTGGGTGACTATTGAAGAGCCATGAAATAGCAAGGCGGAAAAACGAAGAAAACAAGACCGCCGGGCGAAACTTCGCCCGGTGAGACTTGACCGAGCAAAATTTTGCCCTACGGAAATGTTGCCAGATTTGTCGGAATTGAAGAAGATACCATCGGGTGAAATTTCACCCGGTGGGAAAAAGGTGGCAAAAACGATTTTCACGACGAAAAGTCCGTCGGGTGAAATTTCACCCGGTGGTGCTTGACTGGGTGAAATTTCACCCGGCGGCATGGGCTTGGTCAATCACCTATAACACACCTCCTCACTACAATTTCAATTCACTCCTTCATATTTACCACACATAACTTTCCCTCCAAAAACTTTCACACCAAAATCTTACCACCAACTTTAAAACTTTCACTTTCCCTCCCAACCACCCTTATTTATATCATTCTTTTTACCCCATAATTCACTCCACATTTTCACCCATCATAAACACATCAAACCACCTTCCATACCCAATCACATTCAAACCTCCATTCATAATCCCATCTCCATCCTTGGTGATTTATCTTGGGTTTTTGAAGAAGGAAAAGGTAAAGTTTTGGGATTTTTCTTGCAAATATTATGGAGACAAGAGCTCAATGAGCCGCGCATAAACAAGGTATGGTGTAACAGCCCTAAATTTTCGCGACCAAAATAACAGAATAAAATAGGAAAATTTAAAGCCGTTACTCCGCATCTAGCTCACAAGGCCAAATGCAAGGCAAAAGAATAGTATATGAATTAAAAAGAAATGTAAATACGATAAATAATTAAATGAAAACGTTGCAGCGGAAGACTTAAGTCCCACAAAATTCAAAACGGTTTAAAACAACTTCAACCCACAATTCAACATAAATATAAATAGTTTGGAGTTAAACGTTAAATAATAAAATCCTTCCTCGCTCAGCATCCCGAACCAAATGCACCCATGCAGCATATTAATTGTACCTATCAACTGTACCCAAAACACAAATAGGTACAGGTTCCAGCGGGGGAACGACCCAAAACAAAAGGACGTCAGCAAAGCTGAGTAAAACATATTATATTGAGAACGTAAAATAATAATTATAATTTGTAGTAAACTGAAATCAGAGTTAAATATTATTGTCTCAACACCAAACCAAAATACTGTGAAAATAGTAGTCAAAACCGAAACCAACCAAAATATATTGTTTCCACCTGTGTGCCAAGGTCCTACCCTTTTGCACAGTCTAGAGGTACCACCTATGCTTAGCTAGACTTACTATAGTGCGCACTACTCACAATTGGGCAGTCAGTAGGATGAGGCTGCCAAAGGAGGAAGTCTAACTACCTAGCAAGTGGGGAGCCGGAAAAACCCCACTTAACACAACTCGGGCCAGGAGTTTAGTTTCGGGACGAAATCCCAGGGACGTCTCAGACGCACCTTAACCTCATAGACCAACAGAGCTCCCAGAGTCCGTTATAACCACCAAAAATTGTACCAAAATAATACCAACGTATGACTTGTCACAAAGTTCCAATATCCAAAATATTACAAGAGTATCATAAAAATTCACCATTGACAAAATAATTATAAAACCGTTTCAAAAATATAATTTAAACCGAACATGCTCTTTACTTAAACGTGAAAAGGGTAAAACGTCCTTACCTCTCAAGACGATAAATTCAGGCTAATATTAATCCAAAAATTCTTTCTCCTCGAACCCACAAGCTACAAATAATATAAATGATGGTTCAATATCCAAACAATTAATATTAAGACGGTCCAAACTTACAAACCAACTTATTACTATAACTAGTCCAAATTCTCGTTCCACAAGTAACCCACCTAGTTTATATATAGTTGACTAATTGTCTTAATTGACCCAAATAGACTCGTCTCAAGATTAGAAAAACTCTAATTCACTGATTGTCCAATGCTCTGTTATCTCCCACGTCAATCTTCATTTGCTTATTACTCCGTACGTGCTCAGATAAATTTCCTAATCCTATGTCATCATACTATTACTACTCCACCAATATGCCTTGTCATTCACCTTCATAAATTACTTACTGTACACCCCTACATAATCCCACCGAATCACGCTAATGTCGGAAATTCTAATACTCTTTATCAACCTCAAGCATGAAAACAAGCCGTAACCAAAATCCAATCAATTTGGGGTAACAACCAAACGATAATGACGATAAGAAAAATCGACAATTAACTAATGACCGACAATAAAAATAATTAAATTTAGTTACATATCCGATAAGTTATGTGAAGAAAACGATTTCAATCCAAAAGGAATTTACAAGGAAAAAGTCAAAATTATTTGGACCTAGTTCTTATTTGAACCATTAATTATAAAACAAAAGTTACAATTGGTCAAGAAACTTACAATTTAGATGAGAAGGATGTAAACACGGGTTGGTGTAAGCAAGAATCAAGAACCGATTATACAGTCGAAGGGTTAAGCATGAACGAACGAACAGAGGGGAACGAGTACAGTGCGGCAGCTATGAAGAAGGAAAAGAAATAAGGTTCAATGAATGAATGAATAAGGGGGAGGGTGTACGGGGTTTTATAAATATAATTTAGGTTTCTTTTTTTTTTTTTTTTTTATTTGTGTTTGACTCAAAATCAAATCCGATACAAAATCGGTTTATAAAATAAGGTTCCACTTTAAGAAAATCAAAACCCGATTTATTATGAGACAACCCAAAATACTTTAATATTTATAACGACATAAATATTTTTATTTTCCAATTTAAAAACCCGATTTAAATAAAAGTAGAAAAGTCAAGCTATATAATTGACTCGGAAAATAACGGGGTGTTACATATGGCTTCGACCTCTAATACTTCTAAACGTTCTACTTCTTGTAAGTCTTCGAAGCCCAAACTTTCACCTTGTCCCAATACACCCTCAGCTCAAACCTTCTCCGAAAAGACCTTTCGGAGCACAAGGTGGCCTTGTCCTTTCACAATGGAAATTCTAGGAATAGTGGACGATACTAGAGAGTTATCGTCTAGGACCGGAACAACCGGACTTCTTAGTTTCGTAGCTTGCACGTATAAAGACTTGACATTTGAGTTCTTAGGTACCTTTACTATCGATAACCCGACCACACCAAGAGAGTATAAATTTAGATTGTTCGGTAGAACCCATTGTTTGACTATTTCCGAGTTTGGCTTAGCCTTAGGTCTACCCTCATCGGGTATCGGAATTAGTGAACCTTTGAGTAATGTACAAGCTAGTGCTTCTAGAAGAAACCTTTGGTGGTGCATAGCACGTGGTCAACGAGATTTCAAACATAATACAAACTTTACCTCTGAAATCCGTAACCCCGCTATTCGTTACTTTGCCGAGATGCTTTCCCATTGCTTGATACCATCTACCGATAATATTTTTAATCTCAATGTGTGCGTCTTACAATTGATTTCTGACTCCTTACTTGGTAACCCTAATAACCCCCTAGACCTACCACTTATCGTAGCGTTGCATTTTCACAAAATTATTGTTGCTCAACGCCCATTTGTTGACTGTGGAGGCCTTGTGACCTTAATCGCGAAAATTTTGGGTTATGCGACCGACCACCTTATCCCACTAGATAATCGAGTCTGTCTTGACGAGGCCTATCTCCCGGCGTGGATCTTTAATGTACCCGATCATCGCCTCGTCTCCATTTGCCATGACTGTGCTTTAATAGTCCCCAACATACACCGAACCAATATTTATAATTGTCACAATTGGGACCTACCCTTAGGTCCCGGTGAATTCTGACTAAACCAATCGGGGAGAATGGAAATTTGGGAGTATGTGAACTATAGGTTACCCGAGGGTCATACGATCTACGACCTTTCTGAGTTAGAACCCACCGAGGGCGTACAACCCTACCCCGGGTCTCCGACGATTTCTTTCGCGTCGAATGATTACCCAAATTAAACTATTCTCAGAGTCGGTCGGTGATGTGTATGTTGTGCATATGTGTGTGGATTAGGTCGGTGAGTATTTAATCAATCTTTGAAATGAATTTGTTCCTTGTTCCTTGCTTCATCAGTTTATAATCATTGTGATTGTTTCTACCTCTAACAAAATTGCAAGTTGTCCCACCGTCCGGTCGATTTTTTGCGGCCGTCGCGGCCTTGGTATAGCTCCCGGTCTTTAGGCGACGTGATTACGCCATTGACCTTTTGAAAAATCCAAATTTTAATCAATCTTTCTCAATTTTTCTTAATCCGGGCTAGGTGACGTGACTACACCTACGCCCAATTTTTCACTCTTTCGTTTTAATTTTCTTTTCCTTTCTTTTATTTCATTTTTATTTTCTTAGCCACTTGGTTAGGGTCTAGGTGATGTGATTGCACCTAGGCCCGCCACTATTTTATCGTTTTCATTATTTTCTTTTTCCTTTTTATTTTCTCAAAAATTTTGAAAAATCCAAAAACATTTGAAAAATCATAAAAATCCAAAAAGATTTTTTTTTTTCCCGTCTTTTTCGTTCTTCCCCTATTTGTCCATTGAGGACAATGTACAGTTTTAGTGTGAGGAAGGAGTCTACTATCTTTTATTTTTCAAAATCTTTTCAAAATCCATAAAAATTTGAAAAATTCGAAAAATCAAAAACATTTCTTTTCTTTTTCTTTTCTTTTCTTGTTTCTCGTTATGTTTCGTGTCCCGTGTACGGTCTTGTTCTCTACTCTTACAGGTAACCACCACCTTGATAGCGCGAATTGAAGAGATTATGAAAGCACTCCGCTTGGTAACTTCCTTCTTTCTTCTTTATCTTTGTAGAGGAGTTAGGTTGTTGCTAATGGAGGCTCTCGAAGTTGAGCATTTAGGTGTTGTGGTTGATTGTGTGCATTAATGTTGATGGAGTATGAAGTACATGACCTTACTTGTGATTTCTTTTATTTGTTTTTCCTTCGTGTGTTTATTTTGTTCTTGTATAGCGTGTCTAGGACTAAACTTTTCGGAAACCCGATTACGAACCTTTTACAAGAGTTTACATTCCATTGTAGATAACCCATTGTAGATTTTGGACCTTAATCTAGTAGAATGACTCTTAATCAATGAATTTGTTGATACTTTAGCTTGAGTCCACCTTTTCTACTAGAGGTTTACTTCGGGGTTTGCATTTGACCACCTTGACCACCCATCGAGGAGTTAGGCCTTGGTTCCCGCATCCCGTTTTCTAGGTGACCTTGCTCGAATGACCATTGCACCTTTAGTCCAAATTCTTTCCGCCTTTTTGTGGGTTATCCGGGAATGGCGCGCGTTCTCGATTACCTATTTTCCTCCACCTATACATCACCACAATAAGTTTACACAAAAATAACTTCCAAGCTTGGTTTCGAACCACATCAAAAAGCCAAAAAGGGCAAACTAAAGCAAGAGAAAAGGGCACAAAAACATGAAAAACAAAGGAGAGAAAAGAAGCTTCAAATGAAAATCATTTCATCAAAAACATCTCCTTAAAAAAAAAGGCCCTTTGATCGATTCATCGCCGTGAAGTGCCAACTAGAGGACCGAGTCCCGAGGTAGGAAGATAGCGGTGATTAGTCGATCCACCCGAATAATTGTAAACACTCCACCTTTTTGTTTGGGCTAATTTAGGAAATTCGAGTTTGGAATGATCCTCTTGACTTAGCCAAAGAGAGCGGGACTGCACCTACCTACAGTGTCGAACAAATCCATGGTTCACTTTTTTCACTCCGTTATACGCCCCGTCGTACCCCTTTAGAAGACTAGGAGGACCTAGGCTAAGTTATCAACATCTTTATTGCGTAATTGTCATAGTATTAGGCTTTGGTCCTTGTTTACGTGGGTCATTTATCTTGGAAGTTTATTGTTGTTCTAGGTAAGTAATCGGTGTCCTCCCCGCCGTCTCGATGAGGGATTCGGTGTTTTATTTTTGCTTTGGATGCGTCTACTCTTTCATGTTATGTGTTTTTGTGTGTTTAGTCGCATCCACCATTTTGAGCAAGCCCCAACTTGTCTTGCATGGGAGTACTCTACCTCATGGGTATTTCGATGTGAGTTGAAAGGACGGAGCAGGCCCGTTAATTGCCCCGTATCGGCTTAGCATAGTCTAGCTAGTAGTAGTATGTAATTTCTTTTTGGGTCTTTGCTCGAGAACGAGAACCGGTTTAGTGTGGGGGAATTGTTGTGTGCTAAATTTAGACCGTTTTTCCTCCCATTTAGACCCGTTTTTCCATTGTTTTGCGAGTCTAGAGTGCGATTATTGCCATATTTTGAGTACTTCTCGCATTAGCGTCCTTCTTGTGCGTTTTACGTGTTTTTGGTAGTTTTTCTATCAATTTTGGTAGGATTTGGCACCGAAATCACGATCGAGCTTCCACGAGCACAAGAGAAGGGAATACCGTCCAAAGAGCAAAGCACACAACTTAAAGTTTAAAGTCATCCAATCAATCGACGAAGAATGAGACAAAGAAAGAGGCCAGAGATATGACTGGGCAAAATTTCACCCGGTGAGACACCACCGGGCGAAATTTCACCCGACGGTAAAGCGCCTCCTTGAAGATTTTCCGAGACCTCCCCACCGGGCAAAATTTCGCCCACCGGGTGAAATTTCGCCCGATGGTGAAAAACGCCGGAAATCGCAAAAAGTGAAGAAAATCTCACTGGGCGAAATTTCACCCGGTGGGATTAGTCCATCGAGCCGCAGGGCGAAACTTCACCCTATGAAGATGCAAAAGATGATTGTCTCACTAATGAAGCAAAAGTTGGATTTGGGTTTTAGGTTAAGAGACCTATTAAGGCTTTACTATATATATGTTACCCTAATTTGTTGCCTAAGTAAGTAGTAAGAGGCCTCCATTAGTTTAGTTCCTCCATCGTATTACACCTCCATTAGTAGTAGTAATTTAGTAGTATTCTTAGTAGTTCTCTATAATTCTAGTAGTTTACATAGTAATTAGTAGTAGATCTACTTAGTTTCCATCAACAATTCTCTAGATTTCAAGTTTGTAGAAGATTATTATTTCAAGTTTCAAGTTTTATTTGAAGATTTGTGGGATTTTTGAAGAATTAGTGACAAGTTCTTCATTCTCTCCATCAAAGATTCAATCTTTATTTATGTAACCTTCTTATTTCTTCTAGATCTTCATAGTTGGTACATTTCTTTCCACTCTCTAATCTCTAGTTTAGATTTATTTTTAGTTTTCTTATTATTGTCTTGTTTAGATCATCTTAGTGTTGTTAGTTTCTCTAGATTTTACTTATGTTGTTCTAGATTATTCTCTTGTCTATTTTGTTAGATCTTGTTTCTACCATAGTTTAGTGGGTAATTGTTAGATCATAGTTTTCTCATCATTTTGTTGTTAGTTTTATTTAGATCTAGTAACTATGCATGTTATAGTTATTTTCTCCTTTGTTAATGTTTTATTGTCTTCCATTATGATTAGTGAGTAGATTTCTTGTTGAGGGGTTTAAGGATGAGGACTTGGATTATTTGAATTTAGGGATGTTGGTGGGTTGCTTGCTTGTTGATTTATCTTGCTTGTGGTTGTTGTGTCATTGCCGCTTTAAACTTGTCAACACACTCCGTTCCTTGTGGACCGACCTCGTCTTACCACAAATACTTGTTTGTTTTTGTGTAATCTCGAGTCTTACAAATATCGTTTTATCCCCGTCCTTGGTTAACGACCGATCCGATATGGAGGCGATCAGTACTCTGCCTCCCGATCTTCAGTATAGCAGAAGAAGCGATTCCTACATGACGTGAAGCGTTATTTCTGGGACGACCCATACCTTTTCCGAGAAGGTGCAGATGGCCTATTTAGGAGGTGCATTCCCGAGAGTGAGGTACATTCTATCCTCACTAGATGTCACTCCTCCCCTTATGGTGGACATCACGGTCCTTCGAAGACTTTCGCGAAGGTAATGCAATCGGGCTTTTATTTTCCCACTATTCTCAAGGATGCCACTACTTTTATCCGTTCTTGCGATACGTGCCAACGAACGGGAAATATTTCTTAACGACACGAAATGCCTCAAACCGGGATTCTTGAGATAGAATTATTTGACGTTTGGGGTATCGATTATCAAGGACTGTTCCCTTCTTCTTAAGGGAATCGGTATATTTTAGTTGTCGTCGATTATGTTTCGAAGAGGGTGGAAGCCATCGCTTCACCTACTAATGATGCTAGTGTGGTGATCCGGCTCTTTAAGAAGACCATTTTTCCTCGTTTTGGGGTCCCACGGGCTATTATTAGTGATGGTGGTTCACACTTCCACGAACGCCAACTCACTAAGCTTTTGAAAAAATACGGTGTTCACCACCGTACCGGGCTAGCCTATCATCCACAAACTAATGGACAAGTCGAGATCTCAAACCGTGAGATCAAATTTATTCTCGAGAAGGTTGTCCATACTTCGAGAAAAGATTGGAGTTCGAAGCTCGATGATTCTCTTTGGGCTTACCGGACCGCATTCAAAACTCCTATCGGGACATCCCCGTATAGGCTCATTTATGGCAAAGCTTGCCACTTACCCGTGGAGCTCGAGTTTAAGGCAATGTGGGCCTTAAAGGAGCTCAATCTTGATCCAAAGGTAGCCGGAGAGAAGCGCCTCATGCAATTGAACGAACTTAATGAATTCCGTCTCCACGCTTATGATAACGCAAGAATCTATAAGGTGCGGACCAAAAGATGGCATGACAAGCGCATTATCCCCCGAGAGTTCAATGTCGGCGATAAGGTACTTTTATTTAATTCCCGACTTCGACTCTTTCCCGGAAAACTTAAATCCCAATGGTCTGAACCATTCACGGTAACTGAAGTAAATAAATTCGGGTCGGTTACACTCACTACCGACAAAGGCGAAATATTCAAGGTGAACGGTCAACGCCTCAAGCTTTATCACGAGGGTGCACACGTCGGTGTCATAAAGGCCATGGACCTCAACGACACTCTCGAGTCCGCCTAATTTTATTGAGGTAAACCGGTCGAGCGGGACCGTAAAGACCGGCGCTAACCGGGAGGCAACCCGGCACCACTTGTATATATTTGTAATTTCCCTTTACGCATTTTTATTTTTTATCTTTTTAGCTAAGTAGCTCTAATTGGGAGTTAGTATTATTTATCGAGTGAGGACGAGAGAATTTTACGGTTTAATTGATTTAATTTCATAATTTTTGAAGCAATTAAAGAGAGAAAAATCGAGAAGTAGCAGGTGCAGAGGTCACTCGATCGAGTGGCCCAAGCACTCGATCGAGTGCCCTGACGGACAGCAGCCTGCCTATTTTTCGTGGGGTTACTCGATCGAGTTCGATCGAGTGCCCTGACGCACTCGGTCGAGTACCCCTGAGCCGGGTTCAGATTTGGTTTTTCCGCCCCACTCTTATTTGTTTCTTATTTCTTATTCTAAATCAGTTTCTCTAGTTAAAACCCCTCTCCCCTTATAATTCTTAAGAACCCTAACCCCCAATTCACTCAAATCACTCCTATTTCATCAATCTTTCACCAAATTTCACAATCTCTGCTTCTAAATTGCAATTGGGAGTGTTTATTTGTGTCTCTTGGTGTTGATTTCTGGAAATTTTCGTCCCCTCTCCCCTGATTTCGTCCAAACCGTCACCCTTGAGGTATGCTTCGAGTTTGTGAATTTCTTGCTTCTTTTCTTGATTTTATAGTTTAATTTCATCCTTAGTTATATACTAATCTCATTGCATGCTTGATTTTGTGTTAATTTCGCCACTTTATGCTCAAAAATAAATTTTTATGTATGATGTCTGATTTTGGTCGAGATGAGGTATTTTTTGTGGGATTTTTGTATAATTCTGTTTTTGTATAATTCTGTTTTGTTTCCACCCCGGAACAGCAATAAGAACAGGAACACAGGGCAGCCGGTTGTTCCAGCTGTTCAGCTTGTATCAGACTATGAAGAGATTGTTTGCAGGAACGAGGGTCAGCGAACTCGTTTAGTTGCCTTGATACCAAGGACGATGGAGGCCACCAGGTGTTGTTCGTCACAGTTCGCGATCGAGCTTGGTTTGAACGAGCAATTACTGCACCTCTTGTCCATGACCGGATTCGGTGGACTATGGATACTACGTGAGTTATCTTACCGAGTACTCACTTTAGAATTCCTTAGTTCATTTGAGTACGATAGATGAGATAGCACGATATCCTTCCGCTTAAATAATGTGGAGCGATGTATCCCACTTAGTGCCCTGTCCGAATGTTTAAGGCTTACTTTTGACCAGGATGAAGACATCCTCGACATACCCGATAGTTCAAAAGCCCCTCCTTATTTTAAGTTATTTTCGGGTCGAAGTGTCAGTGTCACTGCGATGGCACTCAACGCCATCCCATACCCTACTATCCGCCTCTTCTTGCGGATTTTGAGTCATGTGGTTTTTCTATGCTCCGACATGAGTAAACTTCACTCATTGGAGGTGCTGATGTTAGGACACTACCTCAACCCCTTTAGGCGATCCCTGAAGGCATTCAATGCACCGGGTATGATTTGTGTCGGTATCGAGCGCCAGATCAATGGATCTGGACCGCTCGCCTGTGGCGCCATTGTCACTGCGCTAGCGAAACGCTATATTGAAGGTTTTGGGGAAACAACCATTTTTTAGAGTCTCACCGACCGCGTCCCTTTGCTAGGACGTATCTACTTCTTCTCCACTTTAAAGTGGATTCGGGGCAATCCCCCGAACTTTCTGTGGCGCATCCAAGACAAGGTTTGGATGGCACTCCCGGTTGCCGAAGGAACAATCCTACCCCCACTACTTGCATTACAACCCACTCCCGAGGGTGAGAACACACCCGACCCACCGAGCTACCTCATTCCTGAGGAGCTCTTCATTTTTGACGAGGGCGTTCAACCCCCTCGACGTAGGGTTCGCGTAGAGACCAAACCCGACGAGACCAAGCCACCTAGGGCCACACCTACACCCACCCCGACTTTCCCGTTCCACAGTTCGTGTGCCGAGGTTCCGCACCCGTATCCGTTTATGTATGATCCAGTTTATGAGCACCAGCGACGGATACACAAGGGGATTAATTAGAGCATCGTCAACCGCGATATCCACGAGTTCATGCTTACTCAAGGCATCTCGGCGCCTCAGCACCCGTCCTACTGGAGAGGTCCGGGTGACACTAATGGTATATTCCACGACTACGGGGTTGATCTAGCTACTTGGGGTCCGGACTACGGGCACACCTACGGCGGCCTAGGAGCACAGTGGTTGCGAGGTCTGAGACATCCGGGTCAGCAAGGTGGTACTAGCGGCTGAGGCCAGGGCGATACTGGAGCCGGTCCATCTGGGACCGGTGGAGAGGATGATATGGCTGATTAGCCGGTTTGGGGGAGCTACCATTGTATATACGATACTTTCTTTCCTTTTTATTTCTGTTTTTATTGCTTTCCTAGATTTTTCTTCCCCTTAGGTCGAGTTGTCCTTAGGATTGGCTGTGGATTTGTCTGTTTTATATGTTGTAGAGTCACATTGAGGACACTGTGACATTTAGTTTTGGGGGAGGGTTTGTGTGTTTTTGTGTGCTTTCATTTTTCGCTATGTGCTTTTATTGCTTTCAAAAATTCTAAAATCCAAAAAAATTGAAAAATCAGAAAAAATTCAAAAAGATTTTATTTTTGTGTGTCTTGTGTCTGTCTTGTGTCTGATGTGAAACATGCAAAACGGCGATGATGACATTGCGTTTTACATAATTTCTCCTAATTGACAGCTTACTCCGTACCTGAATGCATGTAATACTTGAGATAAGATGATTTTGATATGATAGATTGTCTATTAAACTGTTGATTACCAAATGAGTAAATTTAACCATTTTGTCGGCAAACCACAAAAATTCTGAAGATTTAGAGCTTCCTAGGCCAGTAACATCCATAACTGGTCTCATTATTATTTAGGAATTGAGTGGCTTCTCCTTATGGAATGTGTAACATGCATAAATATGACGCCCGTCTCTTGATATCGAATACGTGTTTGGTTTGAGGAGGAGGTACATGAGGAAAGGCATTTCTGTTGTGATGAGCTCCACATAGCCAAAACGACCCACTTTTACTACCTTGTAGATTTAGGTCATTTTCCTTTGTTCAGCCCATTTCAGTTGTTGTAAGCCTGTTTTTATTATATATATATCAATTAGCTACAACCCATAATAGCCTACCTTACCAGGATAGTCGCAGCGAACATAATTGGAATTACTTCACTAATAGATCATAATTTGAAATTTTTACATCTTTTGGATCTTAGTGTGTAATATCATTATGTGACTTTGTATTTGCCTTCCCCTTATCTAAATTAAAAAATATAGAAGCATGAAAAATAAAGAAAGAAAAAAAATGGAATTAGAAAAAAAAATCCAAGAAAAAGAAAAGAAAAAAAAAAAAATATATATATATATATATATATATGCTTCTTCTAATTTTCGGGGAATGGTCGAGATGTTATGACTAGAATTGAATTATAATTTAGAGGATGACAAAATTCCCTCTTATGCTCTTCCGAGTTTTACTTCTAGTTAACGGCAATAATTCATAGATGAGGTTTTTAGATGGATAGTTTTTATTGTGTAGCTGCGACTACTGGTCTTAGCCCCACATTTCCATACGTGCTTTAAGCACAATCCATTTTATTCCCTCACATTTAAGCCACCTTTTGTAAGTCATTGGCATGTACTATGATCCTAATTGGTGGAACACGTATTTGATTGGGGAGATTGATTTCATATTCGATTGCATGCATATTTCATAAGTCGAGTGAGTGTCTTATTTCTTTCTTATCTTCACATATATACTTACCCGTACTTATGAGTGTCGAGCAACAACCGTAAGGAAGTCCGACATTATTGGTCTTGCAAGATTGAAAATTCGGCAGGCAATTGTTTGACTATGGCATAATTATTGATCTCGTTGCATTCTTGGGCATTACATGTTTTCTCGTCGGTTTCAATCGATTTTAGGAGAATAATCGTAATTCAGCTCTGAGTCGTGTTTCACATCACTTGTCCTCTTTTGTACTCCCTCCGGTTTTTAATTTTCGCCCCATTCCCTATTGCACAGAAATTAAGAAAATTGATAAAGTATGAATAAAGAAAGAATTGATGATGAATTTTGGTGACTAGGCGCAATGACTCATCAAACATAAAGGTGTAAGTGTGTAAATACAATGGCAAATTGTGTAATAAATAAAAGCATAAGGACAATATGGTAATATACATAGGACAAAAAAGGAAAGTTAAGAAATGGGACAAAAAATAAAAACTTGCCAAATAAGGAATACGGGGTAAAATCTAAAAACCGGAGGGAGTATATTTTAATTGTTTGCTTGAGGACAAGCAAAGGTTTGGTTTGGGAGAGTTTGATCAACATATTTTATATCGTATTTTATAATCCCCGATACCTATTTTTTGAGCTTTTCTTCTTCCTAAATTATATGTTTAATGTCGATTTCTATTAGAAAGTCAATACTGTCGATTCTCGTGCTATTTTGCAGGTTAGGTGCAATTTCGAGCATATTTAGGAGTAATAACCCGGATAGCCGAGACGAGGACGGAAGACTAGGAGGAAAACGAAAAGCCGATAAGCAATGAAGAACTCAGCTATGAGTTCCAGCAGCACCCACTCGATCGAGTAGTGTTAAGCACTCGATCGAGTGCCTCACTTCAGCGTCAAACTGGACTGCATTGGAAATTTGGGCCGATTCATCTTTCTAGCCCAAAAACGGACGAAGATTGGAGCAGTTACGAGTCCACTCGATCGAGTGGCATTGCATGCACTCGATCGAGTGCGTCTGACCCAGGCCGCGGATTGGATTTCGATTCTTTTAGAATCATGGGCCTGTTTTGGAAGTCCAACTGATTTATCTTTAAATCAGTTTTCTTAGGATTGTCAGACATCATCTTTTATCACACTTTCACACACATTACGTTACATTTTCTTAGCATCAAAGTAAACGTCATTTTCCCGTTTTTCTTCGCAAGATACATCGAATTCTATTCTTCCCTTTTCAGATCTTGAATTGTTCGGTATCGGTTACTTTTAATTTTAATTTCAATTTCAATTTTAGTTTTCTAGTTTTAATTCTTGTCTTAATTCGCTCTTAGTTTTCGTAGTTATTTCGATTTCAGTTTTTGTTTATTATTTGTTAGTATAGAATTATTATTGTTCGTGTAGTTTAACTCAATTCGTATTCATCATGTTTATTTGCAATTCATATTTCGTGAGTTTAATTACAATCATCATGACTAGCTAAATTTTATCTAGGGTTTAAGGGGATCGATGGGTGTTAATTGGGTTATAGTAAACTGACCTGTTTTTAATCGTATGAACTGTCGCTTGAATATTGTTTTAATTCTGATTGATTGATTACTAGCCAGGATTAATTAATTAGTATCACAATTAGGACTTTACACCGACCGGGTTAAGGACTAATTAGGTCACGATATTTTGGGTAGACTAGCTTAATACTAGCGACCGCAGGTTAAGTTTTGTTCTAAAGTCTGTAGTAGTACCGACCGGACCTACACCTTAGACATTTCGATTATTGACCTGTTAGTTGACTCCCTGACCCGATTGATATTCATTGTGAACCTGAGACCCTAGACTCTTTTATTATTGATTTACCTTTTAGTAATTAGCTGTCAGCCTATTAAACAAACAGAAAACAGTGACCTGTAGTCTTAAGTCTAGACCTTAGAACAAGTATATGAGTCCCGTCTCCTAGTGGTTCGACCCAATTACTTCACTATTTGCATTAGTTAGTGGACCTTAGGGTATCTTTGATTAGGGATACGACTAACCCTTGCCAAATATAAGGGTATTTTATGTGTTTAGGCTGAATATTACAATTTTACGAATAAAACAACAATTTAATCGTTAATCTCGGAAAACGATAGAAATATCAAAACGTGCAAATTTTACGAATTTTAAAATGAAATCAGAATTCTCGAGACATAATATATTGTCAAAACAAAAATTATAATTATATACATGCAAAACACAAATTAAAACCATGCAATACCGAGTAACATCGACGTTACCCTTACTCGTCCAACTCCGAATCAATGTGATACTCATCCGCTTCGGGGTCGTCTTGGAAGCCCAATGCAATGGGAGTTAACGTATATTCATGTCTTTTTTCGTCATTAGCCTAATTTTAGGGTCGAGTTTTAGTCAACTTTATTGTCAAATAACTAAGGCTAAGTTGAGGGGAAAGGGGTGACCTTTATGTCTAAGGGTTGTATTTTCTAATTATCTACAAATAAGTCCGAGACAACATAGGCTAAGACTAAGTCAATCGGAAGCCAACACGGTGGAACCGAGGGCTGCACATGGATGGTGCGACGAGAAGAAGTGACCGAGTAGGCATGAACAAAGCATGCACTTCATCATTAAATGGCTCAAATCCAAGTCACATGGGATCCTTCTCATGCTTGGGGCATGTGGGATGAAGCACACCTAAGGAGACCATGGCCCACTTGATTTGTACTAGCTTTTAATTGTCTTTTAATTTATTTGTATTTTATGTATGGTAGCTTTCTAGTAGCTTCCTAGTAGTTTCCTAGTAGCTTTCTAAAGGCCCTATATAAGAAGCATGTTAGTCATTGTAATAATCAGATTTTGTTGAATGAGAAAAACGAGTTAGAGTTCGACACTCTCTCCACCTTAAATACTCTCACAAAAACCAGAGTTTGAGTGAAGGTTAGGTCTAGTTAGCCTCGTAGGGGCTAGACTAGTCACGTAGCTAGTCTAGGCAGACCTAGGTTGGCCTCGTGGGTGCGCGTTGGACCATCATTGCTCGGGTCTAGGGGCGATTCAGGGTTCACAAAACCAGTTCGATTCACGCGAGCCTTGGAGGGGTTAGGGTGCGTCGTCCATATCTCTCTAGCTCACCTTCGTCAAGTGTACACACCCCAGTGTTTACGCTCCACCTACAATACAAATAATTCATGGTACAAAAAGGACCATAAGATGGCTGAAAAATGTGACGAGAAGAAGTTGAAACATGCTTGATTAATACCATTACGAAAGAGGTGATTAAAGTATCAAAACAAGCAAGAATTGGAGACGAAATTGAGGGTGATGCACACGTTTTTTGGACACGAAAATAGTTGCTATTGCTGCTGCCTTCACATGAAAAGTAGAGAGAAAATGAGTGTGATTTTGCTTGATTTCAAAAGGTGAATGAATGTTGAAGTGGTGTATGAATGATAAGAGGTTGAATGGGGACTTAAATTAGTGCAAAAGAAGTCACATGCAAGCTCACCAAAACCGTCCAAGTTGATATGTGAAAGCTCTAAAGTAATCAAGGTAAATTGGTGATTGATGAGGAGTAAACAAGGCAATGTTTGAAAGAGATGGGAGTGCCCACAAAACTAGCCAAATGAATGTATTAAGAGGGAAAACAATGCTCTTGGTCAAAATGCATAGGATTTAAAATGGTGAGTGTATCGCGGGTTGAATGTAGACTTAAAATGAGGTTCAAAGAGTAAAAGGAATAGTTGTAGTAACAACTATCGTGTGTCATGATACACATGACTCCAAGTGGGTCCAAAAATAATTGTAGGTTGATAAAATAAGGATTGTAAAATTATTAGAATCATTTTAAAGCAATCGAGTAAACCTCGCGTTAGAAAATAATTATTTACGAAACCTCGAAGTAAAATCCTTAAATAATTATCTTTCGTAATAAAAATAATTTTCAAGTTAGAAATAAAATATAAACGTGTTTGAACGTTGTGGACATGACATAGGTCCACCCCGACGCGGCCACGCGCGGGTTTGGGGAGGCGAATGAATCTCCAATGAGAATGGATCGAATTGAAATTTAAATCGAAGTTGGAGTCGCCACCGAACTTTGTGGGAGTTCGGGCCCGTTCGAACCCACTCTATGTCGTAGTGGGCCGTGTACAAAATACGGCCCATTTCCGATGTCAAAGTTTATCGGGTTCGTCCCTTTGCATTTGATACCGATACGGATATCGTGTATTGAATGACTCTCGTTGCAAATGGTTTCAGACATCCGGAAACCGAGGTTCTGAGTAAGGGGTGAGGGTACGTGTTGGGAAGCTCACAAAGAACACCCAACCCCGCCCGCACATTAGCGGCCTCTACTAGGATATCGTTTGATGTTTTAATACGCGCGTTAGTTGAACGGGAAAATGATATGCAAACATTGTTTTCCCTAAACATGCAAGGATTGAATGGGTTGCTAAGTCGATTTAATGCAACTAAAATTAACGTCAAAGTTGAGTTTAGCATGCGAATTCGTTTTAGTCTAATAAAACAAAAGATAAAAAAAATTGCTAAAAAGACGAACAAACGTGTTAGTAACGATTGAATAAATCGAATAAAAAAATATGAATAATGTAAAAAAATATGTCAAGATCGGAAATATCGTTAAAAAGATACCGTTTTGTCCAAAAGATGACGTTCGGAAAATAATAAAAAGAAGAAAGGGTCACGCGTCCAGCCGACCGGGAGACTCGCCCGAGTCAGGCGCGACTCGCCCGAGTAGGCGACCCGCCCGGGACGCGCGCGACTCGCGTCCCGGTCTGTTTTCGAAATTGAATTTTTGAAAAAAGCGATGATTTTATTAAATCGCGTACAAATATTGCACAATTTGCACCCGGCTTAATATTCTCGACATTCGTCATATTCGATATTCGATTATGAAATCGATATCGAATATTCGGAAAAGATAAAAAAGGTTTTAAGGAATCGTCTTGTAGAAAAAACGATGTTTAAGAAAAATTGAGAAAAGCGAAAAAAAGAGCCGCGGGTTCCAGGCCTCCGCGCGAGTCGCCTGGGAGGGGCCGCGACTCGCGTGGACTGCTGTCCCGGTTCGGGTTTTTCCAGAAATCGTTAATTTCGCTAGATCGCGTATAAATATGAATTAATTTATACTCGATCTATGCTCTCAATATTCGTCGTATCCGATATTCAATTATGAAATTGTCGGATATTTGGAATGATTTTAGAAAAAGTTTTATAAAATTGTTTGAAAAGAATTTGAACGAAACGAAAAGAATGTTGGTTCTCCGCGTTAAAATCGTTGTATTTTGTAAAAAGTAACGATTTTTAGCATCAACGAGATTAATGTAATTCTTTTAATACAATATACGATTAGAGAACCGGTATCATATTTTTAAGAGTATTTGTTATATGAAAATAGTTTTTAGTACTATCGATATTAGAAATAATAAGAAAGATTCGACGAACGACCCATAATAAAAAAATTGACCGACGACGAAAAAAGAAGAAAAGATGAGGAAAGTCGAGGAAGAGAGAAAGAGAGAAAGAGAAGTCGTGTTTGGTTACACCCTCAACCTACATGCTCTTGTTAACTCGGATCGGGGTTCGTCGGAATGTGGCTAAGGCACGGGAGCATCGGGTTAATGTCGGTGAGTTGATGGTGGTTTCGGTCGGACGTGAAGGGTGACGGGTATAAGGGCCGGTTCCTTCGGTTTTGGACGTAGAATGTCGGGAATTGTATGTGTCGAGGTATGAAACGGGTGTGTGTAATGTTGGTCGATGTAATTGTCCTCTTTTTGGTGTTCATGCAGAGGGTCCTATTTATAGGAAAAAGAAGGTTGAGAGAGGTATCTTGCTTGTACGACAAGAAACACCAATCGGGATAGGAAATGTAAGAAGTAGTGAGGACCGAGAACTCCGTTACTTGGAAAAGAAGAAAGGGAATCCCGTTTTGGGAAGAGGATCTCGGCTGAAATAGGCCACTCGGCCGAGTGTCCTAAGCTCGGTCAAATGCTCGATTCGGTTTTCGGATAGAATTCCTACTTGAGATCGAATTCTACCTTTAACGGAATTGTTTAATATTTGTGTAGCTGATCTTTTGTGGAGTTTGAGCTCGAGTCGGTCACGTGAGGTGACACGGCTGACCCACAAGTCTCGAGAAAATATCTTTGACCGGGTTTGACTCGGTCGCTAAAAGACGGTTTTGCCCCTGGTGTCGGATTCGACCCAAATTAGCCTTATTTGACTCGAAATGACCCACTGGGCCTGGTTTTGAGGTTGGTTTTGTGAGATTCGTACTCCCTAAAAAGCCCAAGCTAAATATCCATGATTTCGAGCCCATTTCCGAGTACATTAAAGCATGTTTGCGTCCGATCATCATCGGGTGTTTGTCGAAAACTGCTATAGACACCTGGCAGTAAAATGTGGGTGTCTACAGAGCCCCCACTCTGACTGAGGCTTGGACAGGGCGAAAGTTAGAGTAGCTACCAGGCCAATCAAAGATTAAGACCTAGCAGACTTCCGATCGGGTCGTTTAAAGTCCATTAGACCTGCGTAAAGGGCCCGCCGGCCACAGACTAGAAATGTACCTGAGCTAATGATAACTCTGTGGGGAATTGAACTCATCGTATAAGACATAGGTGCGCCTATATATGGGCTCATCTTGTTAAATGTTGCTGGGGAGTTATGCGAATTGCACGGTCCTGTTTGAGTCGTCCCTGTACATATTTATGCAAAGTTGCAAAGTTTTGCAAGTAACATTTGTAGGAAAATGACTCGCACTGGGAAATAAAAATTTTGAGAAAGGTTTTGAATTTTTGAGTTTGTAGGAGTCTTTGAAAATTAGAGTATTTTTGACTCTGAAAAGGAATAGGAGTGCTCGGGATGACTTAGCTAGACCCCAGGATTTGTATGCTAAATCCTCTAGGATTGGGAATCCTAAGGTGAGGAGGAGAATTTGATTTTATGCTATAAATACCCTCTCCTTGCTTCATAAATTTTCACAATTCTCACAATTCCCTCTCTTCCTTAAAGAAAAACAAACCCTGAGAAATTTATTCTTCTTTTTAGAAATCCAATTATGGGAATCGAACGATTAGTTGGAATGCTGCAAGAGTGGTCCAAATACTTCAGAGATGCAGATAAAGTCATCCTAAATCAGAATGGCGTTACCCAATTATTCACGATCTGCCAGATGCAAGCAGATCGTCACTTTTTGGATGCTTGCTTGTTCTATTGGGATGATACTTATCATGTTTTTAGTTTTCCTCGAGGCGAAATCTGTCCTATCCCTGAGGAAATTGCTGCTGTAGGAGGATGGAATCCCATACTTCGCCCTGCTATCCCTTTTTCGGTTCCTGACCCGAGGAGAAAGTAACGGGAATTTTTAGGACTTTCTCACATGGAGGTATCCCGTATGCTGGAAGGAGATACCGTTTCTTTGATCGATCTAGCTGAAAAATTTATGAACCCAGATGACGTCCGGGTCAGGCCGGTTCATAGCCGTAGGGCTTTTACCTTTTGTATGCTCCATGTCTATGCCTTCGAAGGCCATATGGATTTATTATCTTGCATGGGCCATGTTAGACTTTTCGGCGTGGCTGACTTAATGGAAACGGAGCATAGCCCGGCTTGGCTGATTACAGGGGAGATTATTCAGGGTTTGGATAATCGGATCCGTCAACCCGGTTGACTGGGAGTACCCGTCTTTTACAGGTATGCCGTTTTTTTTTTGTTTTTTTTCCTGATTTTTCCGGTTTTTCCGGTTTGTTCTCGATTTTTGCGATTTTCTCGATTTTCCCGGTCTTCTCGTTTTTTCTGTTTTTCTCGGTTTTCGCGCTTTTTTTTTGACGCGATTTTGACAATTTTCGCGATTTTGATTTTCGCGGGTTTTTTCAGCTGTGGCTGTTTGAGAGGCTATCGATCTTGGACCCTCCCCTAGACGTGAGCCGGTATCAACCCAAACAAGTGATGATGAGGAGACGGACTATTGCCTTTTCTCGCTTTAACATCCAAAAACATTGGGATGAAGTGCTATCCTTCCATGAAGGCCCATTGATCCGCTGGACCGTCCCATGGTGGCCCATTTATGTCCGGACTGGTTTAGAGTCTTGAGATAGGGCTCGGTAACAGGTAATCCTATCTTTTAGACAGACAATTCACCTCTTTCCCGATCGGATACTTAGGCAATATGGTCGGGCCTAAAGAATCCCAGAAATCGAGGCAGTCGTGAGTGAATCTACTCAGTTGACGGATGTAATGTGTGACACCTGGATGCAAAGGTGGTATACTCGAGCCACTTGGTCCGTTCCCAAGAATCCTCATCCGATCTGGGTATCTGACTCTTATGTAAGATGGACAAGAGCTGATTCAGCTAAAGCCCGAGCTGCTTTGAAGACTGACGAGGCCTTCGACTTGTTGCGTCGGGAACATGCTAAAGATAATAGAAGCTTCTTTGACAAGGACGCTATTCCGGCAGGTCAGAAAGGAAAATCTAGAACTCAGACTGAAGGGTCCAGTACTAAGGGTGCACGGGGGAAAGTGAGCCTCCAGACGGATTTAGAAAGGAGACTAGGGCCAAAGCTGGCGGTTAAGGACCGACTTGGTCCTCGTGACAGACTTCCCGAGCCCGTCAGGGCTCGGCTTGGACCGGTGCAAGTGGCAGAAGACCCAAAATCAAAGAAGTGGGTTCGAGCAAAAGAAGTACCCCTTGTGATTAGGGAACGTTCGCCCCCGCCACGTCGGCCTCAGGCTCCGCGTGACCCGAAAGATAAGGGGAAAGGAAAAATGTATGAGTAGTCTCCTAAATTTATTATTTAAGTATTACTACTATTTTTGTGGTGTGATTTTGTTATTATTTTTTGTGATGTATTTTTTTTTTTTTTGAAATTCCCGAGTTTATCGGTTTTTCTTATATAATAAAAAGACATATTAGTGAATACCGTTCCCGTCTTTTTTCGTTATTGCAGTGGTTGTACCCTTTTGAGGGGTTGCCTACGTATCCAAAATTAATGGAATCAAACCTTCCGTAGTTCAGAAGTATTTTTTGCAATTTTTCGAAATACATCAAGATTGTTAATTCGAGATGTGCAACGGTAGGATAAGTAATCCTAACTTATTGACTTGCTTAAAAAATTTTTTTTGAAAATTTACAAAAAAAAGAAAGATTGTATAAATTTTTGCAAATGACATTGAGATAGGGCTTATGGGTAGTAACGCTTCAGTTGGTCCAAGTTTGTTGGGTTAATGAACTCGTTCCCGTCCAAGTCTGTCAGCATTACTGCTCCTCACGAAAGGATTTTCTTCACTAGATATGGCCCAGCCCAATTGGGTTTGAATTTTCCCCTTGGGTCAACTGGTAGTAAAGCTCGAACAGATTTTAGGACTAGATCGCCCTCTTTGATATTCCTAGGCCTAACTCTTTTGTTAAAGGCCCGTTGGATCCTTTTCTGATATATCTGAATATTATTCAGGGCCCGAGATCGCCGTTCGTCCAAGAGGATTAGCGAGTCGTATCGGGCTTGGACCCAATCTGCTTCAGGTACCTGGCTCTCGAGTAGAATTCTGAGGGATGGTACTTCTAGCTCGACTGGTTGGATTGCTTCCATTCCATATGTCAAATAGTATGGAGTTGCTCCGGTTGCGGTGCGAATTGATGTCCGATACCCCCATAAGGCGAAGGGTATCTTGTCGGGCCAGTCCCGATAATTCTCAGCCATCTTTTTAAGTATGGTGACAATTGTCTTATTGGCTGCTTCCACCGCTCCATTTGTTTGGGGACGGTAAGGCGACGATGTATGTCTTTGAAATTTATACTTTTCCAGCAAAGCGGCAGTTTCAGCCTGAAAGTGGGTCCCGTGATCACTGATGAACTCGTGCGGAATTCCGTATCGGCATATAATCTTGTTTTGGATGAACTTAGCCACATGCTTGGCATTCAAGATCCGGTATGACTCGGCTTCGACCCATTTGGTGAAGTAGTTGATAGCCACTAAAATGAAGCAGTGGCCCCCTGTCCCGGAAGGGTTCACTTTTCCGATTATATCAATTCCCCGTGTTGAGAATGGCCATGGTTATGTCATTGTATATAATAGGGATGAAGGCATATGCTGTACATTGGCGAAAATCTGACAGTTATGGCAGTGTTTGACATATAACTGACAGTCAGTTTCCATGTTATTCTAATAATAGCCGAGTCTTGTGATTTTTCGGGCTAGCATATGGGCATTCATATGTGGGCCATTTTCACCATCATGTACCTCAGCCATGACTCTTTCGGCTTGAGTTTTGTCAATGCATAGGAGTAAAGCCCCCTGTGTTGTCTTCTTATATAACTGTCCATCGTCTGTGCGGATGAACTGGGTTGCCCATCTTCGTAGAGCTTTCTTGGCCCGGTTTTCAGCTCCCGGAGGATATTCCCCTGACGTTAAGTAGGTTAGAATAGCCTGATACCAAGGTTCTGGACCAGTTATCTCAATATCTTGGATAGCGTGGATGTATGCCGGCTCGGACCGTCTTTCGACGCAAATGGGCATGCTGGTTAGATGTGATGGGATATTCAGTAAAGATGTTAATTTTGAGAGAGCATCTGCAAACTGGTTTTCTTTCCGAGGTAGATAGATGTATTCCACTTTTTGGAACTGTTTTTCGAGAACCCTTACTCGTGCTTGATAAGCCACGAGATTTGCGTTCCGAGTCTTCCATTTTTGTAGGGCTTGAATTATGACTAAAGATGAGTCACCGTGGACCCAGAGGTTTGTTACTCCTAAATCGGCAGCGGCTTGCAGTCCGTGAATGCACGTTACTCGGCTGCGTTGTTAGTCACGTCAAAATCTAGCTTGATAGATAACGGGGTGTGTTCCCCTTGTGGCGAGATTAACAAAATCCCGACACCAAATCCTCGGAAGTTGGATGCTCCGTCAAAATACAAATCCCATGTCTCGGTGTCGGTATGGAATATGTCTTCATCTGGGAAGGCCCAAGTATCGGTGTGCTCTTCTTCGGATATCGGGTTATCAGCGAGGAATCGGGCTACTACCCGGCCTTTGATGGCTTTCAATGGTACGAACTTGAGGTCGAACTCAGCTAACATTAAAGTCCATCTGGATATGCGGCCATTGAGGATGGGCTTCTCGAATAGGTACTTGATTGGATCCATTTTGGATAGCACATGTACCTCGTGACTAAGCATGTAGTGTCGGAGCTTTTTAGTGGCCCATACTAAAGCTAGACACGTCTTCTCGAGCATTGTGTACTTGCATTCGTATTCCAAGAACTTTTTACTGATGTAGTAAATAGCCCGTTCTTCGGAATCGACCGTCTGGGCTAGCATAGCGCCCATGGCCATCTCGGTCGTTGTTAGGTATAACGATAAAGGCAAGCCATGCTGAGGTGGCATTAACACCGGTCGTTGTTAGGTCTCTTATCGAAAGCCATTTGACATTTGTCGTCCCATAGTGTTCGTTCTCTTATTTTCAGTTTCATGAAAATGGGCTCACATACCATGGTTAGCTTTGAAATGAACCGGTTGATATATTGGACTTTCCCGAGAAACCCCCTTATCTTCTTTTCGGTTTTGGGTGGTTGCATCTCAGTAATGGCCTTGATCTTTGCTGGGTCAACTTTGATGCCATGTTGGCTGACTATGTGGCCCAGTAGCTTGCCCGATGTTACCCCGAAACTGCATTTTTGAGGGTTTAACCTCATTTTGTACTTGCGTAGTCGGGTAAAGAACTTTTTTAGGGCCGCAATGTGCCCGTTTTGGGCCTTGGATTTGACGATCATGTCGTCCACGTAGACCTCCACTTCCTTATGCATCATGTCATGCAATAAAGTGGTGGCGGTCTGTTAAGTGCTATTTTTAGCACTAATCGTGAGTATATATCATCGTATTTGTGGTGTTGAGAGTTAATTTTGGGGCGATATAGTGACATTTGAAGCATTTCCGATGATCTCGCATGGTTTGATTATATATGTGTTTTTTGATGACGCTTCTAGCTATTTTGAAGAGCCGAGAAATTCATGTATTATGCCCGGATTATAGTGGTGGTATACGTGTCAAATGCCGGGTTATAACGAGGATTGAATGAAGAAAAGAAGAGAAAAAATTAAAGGAAAAGCAAAGAAGAAAGAATTGGGAGTCTTTAAGTGCCGCTACTAGCGAATGACGAAGAACAAAACTGCCGCTAGTAGAGGCTTCATCAGAATTCACGCAATTTGTGAAGCTTCCAGAGTGCCGCTAGTAGCGAAATGTGCCGCTACTAGCGAATAGCTACCCGCGTGTGACTTTTGATCTCCCTCTATTCTATCCTACTTATATGTGATATTATTATTAGAATAACCATATCATTTCTAGACTACATACATAAAAGTTATACAATTTTATTAGATTTAGGCATTTTAGTTTTATTACTCCAAGACTTTGAAGAAGACGATCGTTCATCATTTTGATCATCAATCAACAATAAGTTTTTCTAATTCTCTACTTTTTATTTTATTTGTTGATTGTTATTGTGATGATGAATTGTGAGTAGTTCTTTTATCTAGGGCTCGGTGAGCCGATAATATGGGTTATGATGCTTTGATTTTAATCGGGCTTTGTTGAATTATTGAATTGGGTTTGTTTCGGTTGTGCTTAATAATTGATTGATTAGTTTGAATTGCTAGGTTTGAGTCTAGATTATCATTACAATGAAAGTTGGATGTTTTCATATGAATCATACCTAAAAGTTTGTATCTTTGTCGATTAATTTCTACTCAATTTTAATTACGACGAGAGTCGGGTTTTAATTTAGAGAACCGAAACAAGATTTGAACTTTCACATGAGAATAGTGAATTGGAATAATTGGGACATGTTAGTATCGATTCTTAATGCGTCTGGTTTTGTTATTCGTGCCATGAGAATAGGATTTATAGCATGCTAGATAGGCTTTTTATGTCTCGACGGAGAATTTAGAGTATTGATTAAAATTGGAATGCTAGTCTCACCCAAGACGGTAATTTGACAAAGTTGTGCTACTTTTTGATTGCATCGATAATCCATGTTATTGGTGAACCACTGCCCTAGGTCTTTCTATTATTGATTTCATCTAGATTTATTACCTTCCGTACTAGTTTGTTAGAAATTAGTTATACAATCACCATTTTGATTTATTCGACGTAGATAACTTGAGTCAGAAATTAGCTAGTACTTAATCATTCACCTCCCTGAGATCGACCCGTATGCTACAATACCCGTACGCTTGCGGTACTACAAAATAAAACGTAACAAGTTTTTGGCGCCGTTGTCGGGGAGGTAACGAATTAATATTAGCTTAGATTTTTGATTTGTTAGATTACGTCTTTTTTTTCGTGTACATTGGTACGCTTTCTTTGTTACTAATATTTCACTAGTTGCGTATTGTGATCTTTATGCGCAGGAGTAAATCAAAGGGTTTATACGAATTTGACCCCGAGATCGAAGCCACCGCTAGAAGACGAAACGCAGAGAGAAAGAAGAAGCAGGCTCAACGTGAGCCAGAACCCGAGGAAGTAATTCTTAATACTGAGGAAGTAGTCACTGATACCGAGGTAGAAATTACTATGACGTCTATTAAGGATGAAAGTGCTCCTAAAGTTGTGCTCAATTCGAGCATTACGAGACCCGCTGTGCAAGCAAATAATTTTGAGCTGAAGACTTCATTGATTTCGTTTGTTCAACAAAATCAATTTAGTGGGTCACTAACGGAAAATCCTAATGAACACATTAATATTTTCCTTGAAATTTGCGACAATGTGAAGATCAATGGGGTTTCCGATGATGCTATTCGATTGCATTTGTTTCCATATTCATTACGAGATAAGGCTAGAGAATGGTTGCGAAATTGTGATGCCGGCTCTTTTGATACATGGGACAAGCTCTCCACCGCGTTCCTTCACAAGTTCTTTCCACCGGGTAAGACTGCAAAGCTACGCAATGATATTAGCTCATTCATTCAACATGAAAGTGAATCATTATATGAAGCTTGGGAACGGTTCAAGGAACTCCAACGTCAATGCCCACATCATGGTATTCCTAATTACCTTCTTGTTCTTACATTCTATAATGGTGTGAAGCCGGAATCTCAGATGAGTCTTAACGCTGCTGCTGGAGGTAGCTTAGATAGTCTACCATGGAATAAGGCTAGAGAATTAATTGAGGAAATGGCCGCAAATACATATCATTGGGGTAGTGACCGTCAAGTGCGAGGAAGGAAGGTGGAAAATAATGACTTGAACATGGTCCACACAAGGCTTGATGATTTATCTCAACAAATTTCCAAGATTAGCCTAGGTGGTTCAAGCTCATCGGTTTCCTCCTGTCAATTGTGTGGTATTCGGGGTCATGATTCAACTGATTGTGGAAATGTGTCGATGGTGGAACAAGCTAATGCTCTTTATCAAAAGCAACAATTTGATCCATATTCAAATACATACAATCCCGGTTGGGCCCATCATCCGAATTTCTCTTGGAAAAACAACAATGCTCAAGGACCTTTGTCACACCAACAACAATCTTCTAGGCCTTTCAACCAACCTCCGGGCTTTATACAAAAGCCTATGTTCCGACCACAACAAACTCCACCGGTTCAACAAGTCCAACCGATTCCACAACAAGCTCCACCAAAGTCTAATATGGAGTTGATGTTAGAGCAAGTCCTTGCTCAACAAACTCAATATATGCAAAATCAAGACAAGAAGAATGATGAGTTCTCGACTTCAATTTCTCAAATTAAGGCTTCTCAAAAAATGACCGAGACTCAAATGGCCCAAATGGCTCAACAAATCAATCTTTTGTCTAAGTCGGGTGGAAAATTCCCGGGGAACACCGAAGTAAATCCCAAGGGACAGATAAATGCGGTTACTTTAAGAAGTGGAAAGCAACTTGAAGATCCGGTGCGACCAACTAAAGTACCGGAGATTGTGGTAGTGGATGAGACCGAGGTAGAGCCAATTATTGAAGATGCTCAAATTGAGAAAGTGGAAAAGGATAAGCAAGCCGATGACACATCTACACCTGCAAGAGTACATTATCCTCATATTCCCTTTCCACAAAGGTTGGCACGAGAGAAGCTAGAGCAAAGGTATGGTAAGTTCATTGAAATTTTGAAAAAGCTTCATATTAATATCCCATTTTTGGAAGCTATATCCGAGATACCTTCTTATGCCAAGTTTCTCAAAGACCTTCTCTCAAACAAGAGGAAACTAGTAGAGCATAATGTTGTTGCTCTTTCGGAGGAATGTAGTGCCATATTGCAAAACAAGTTACCAAAGAAGATGCAAGACCCGGGTAGTTTTTCTATTCCATGTTCGGTTGGTAATGTAACTATTCAAAAGGCATTGTGTGATCTTGGAGCTAGTGTGAGTCTAATGCCATTGTCTATTTGTGAGAAACTCCATATGGGTGAATTGAAACCCACTTTGATATCTCTTCAATTGGCCGATAGATCGGTAAGATACCCTCTTGGTGTTATAGAGGATGTTCCCATTCAAGTTGGGAAATTGGTGCTCCCTTGTGATTTTGTTGTCATGGATATGAAGGAGGATATCCAAATTCCAATTATACTTGGAAGACCATTCTTAGCCACCGCCGGTACACTTATCGATGTGAAGGGTGGTAAACTTTCAATGTGTGTTGGCAATGAAAAGGTGGAATTCGAACTCCACAAATCTATGGGGCAACCAACATTGAAAGAGGTATGTTACCGTGTTGATGTTGTCGACAAACTAGTTGAAGAAAGAGCTTTGGATGATGCATCTACTGACCCACTCCAAAGTTGCTTAATTGAGGACAATACCGATGACATAGAGGTGCTTTCATATACTCAACTCCTTGATTCCTCTCCCTCTTATTATGATCATGGTTCATCTTTTGAGGTATTATCATTGGAGTCTACACCCGAGGTATGTCCTAATCCTCCTATAGCAGAATTAAAACCCCTTCCCCCAAATTTGAAACATGCTTTTTTGGGTGATAATTCTACTTATCCGGTTATTGTCAATGCTAACCTTAATGACATTCAACTTGAGAAATTGCTTGATGTTCTTCGTAAATACAAGAATGTTATTGGGTATACCATTGACGATATCAAAGGAATCAATCCATCTTTTTGTATGCATCGTATTTTGCTTGAAGACAATCATGTCACCTCTATTGAATCACAACGACGCCTTAATCCTAACATGAAAGAGGTTGTCAAGAAAGAGGTTTTGAAATTGCTTGACGCGGGCATCATCTATCCTATTTCCGATAGTGCATGGGTGAGCCCGGTTCAAGTGGTTCCAAAAAAGGGTGGCATGACCGTTGTTAAGAACGATAAAGATGAATTGATTTCTACTAGAACGGTGACGGGTTGGCGCATGTGTATCGATTATAGAAAATTGAATAAAGCCACCCGAAAAGACCACTTCCCCCTCCCATTCATAGATCAAATGCTTGAAAGGTTGGCAAAGCACTCGTTCTTTTGTTACTTGGATGGTTATTCTGGTTTTTTCCAAATCCCCATCCATCCAAGTGACCAAGAGAAAACGACATTCACATGTCCATATGGCACATTGCTTATCGTAGAATGCCGTTTGGATTGTGCAATGCTCCCGCTACCTTTCAACGGTGCATGATGGCTATCTTTTCTGATCTCGTAGAGCGCATCATGGAAGTTTTCATGGATGATTTCTCGGTCTATGGCACTAACTTTGACACTTGTTTACAAAATTTGACTAGAGTGCTTCATAGATGCCAAGAAACTCATCTTATTTTGAATTGGGAAAAGTGCCATTTTATGGAGCAAGAGGGTGTAGTCTTAGGACACATTATATCTAATCGGGGTATCGAGGTCGATAGAGCCAAAGTGGAAGTCATCGAGGGACTCCCACCCCCTACTAATGTGAGAGGGGTGCGAAGTTTTCTCGGTCATGCGGGATTTTACCGTCGATTCATAAAAGATTTTTCAAAAATTGCCCGCCCACTAACGAAACTATTAGCCAAGGACACCCCGTTTGTGTTTTCTAATGCGTGTCTTGAGGCTTTTGATAGGTTGAAGAAGGCTCTCACATCGGCACCTATTATCCAACCACCGGATTGGACTATTCCCTTTGAGTTGATGTGTGATGCTAGTGATCACGCTGTTGGGTCCATGCTTGGCCAAAGAAAAGATGGCAAACTCCATGCCATTTACTATGCTAGTAGAACTCTTGATCCTGCTCAAGCTAATTACACCACAACTGAAAAGGAGTTGTTAGCTATTGTGTTCTCCATTGAGAAGTTTCGGTCCTACCTTGTAGGTTCGAAAGTTATTGTTCATACGGATCATGCGGCACTTAAGTACTTGTTGCAAAAGAAAGATGCTAAACCCCGCTTGATACGTTGGATTCTATTGCTTCAAGAGTTCGATATAGAGATCAAAGACAAGAAAGGCGCCGAGAATGTGGTAGCTGACCACCTATCTCGCCTATTGTTAGAAGATGATGATAAGTTACCCATTGATGACTCCTTTCCGGACGATCACCTTTATTCTATTGCTGCTCTCGAGTCCGAATTGCCATGGTATGCCGATATTGTGAACCACTTATCTTGTGGGATTCTTCCTAAAGGTT
Organism: Agrostemma githago; assembly: GCA_958450325.1. Lineage (NCBI taxonomy): Eukaryota > Viridiplantae > Streptophyta > Magnoliopsida > Caryophyllales > Caryophyllaceae > Agrostemma > Agrostemma githago. The sequence continues at coordinate 68,690,704 of OY288247.1, read as the reverse complement.
TAAGTTCATACCAACACAAGAAATTCTATCACGATGCTAAGCACTATTATTGGGATGACCCACATCTCTACAAGTCGTGTGCCGATGGAATCATTCGTAGGTGTGTACCCAAGGAGGAAACGACATCGATAATTTCTCATTGTCATGATATGCCAAATGGAGGGCATGCTAGTACAACAAAAACCGCCGCGAAGATTCTTCAATGTGGTTTTTATTGGCCCTCTTTATTCAAGGACGTTGCACAATTTGTAAAGTCATGTGATCGTTGTCAACGGGCCGGGAATATCTCAAGGCGGAACGAGATGCCTCTTAATTTTATATTGGAGGTTGAATTATTTGATGTGTGGGGAATCGATTTCCAAGGTCCTTATCCCTCCTCTTATGGGAATAAGTATATCCTTGTCGCGGTCGACTACGTTTCTAAGTGGGTGGAAGCCATCGCTACACCTACCAATGATGGCAAAGTCGTGGCCAAATTCTTCAAAAAGATTATAATTCCCCGATTTGGTGTTCCTAGAGTGTTGATAAGTGATAATGGGACTCATTTTATTGAGAAGAAGCTAGAAGCATTGTTGAAGAAATATGGTGTTCAACATCGATTTGGGCTCCCGTATCATCCACAAACAAGTGGACAAGTTGAAATCTCCAATCGCGAGATTAAAGCTATCTTAGAAAAGACGGTCGCAAGCTCGAGAAAAGATTGGTCAATGAAACTTGACGATGCGTTATGGGCCTATCGCACCGCATTCAAGACACCGATTGGTACTTCACCATTTCGATTGGTGTATGGAAAATCTTGTCATCTCCCGGTAGAATTAGAACATCGTGCATTTTGGGCCATCAAAGCTCTTAATTACGATTACAAGAGTGCGGGAGAACGTCGTCTTTTGCAATTGAATGAACTCGATGAGATTCGCCTTGAATCTTACGAGAATGCTCGAATTTATAAGGAAAGGACAAAAAGATGGCACGACAATAGAATTTTGAGGCGTGAATTTCATGAAGGGGATTTAGTTCTTCTATTTAACTCAAGACTTAAAATATTTCCGGGCAAGCTGCGCTCGAGGTGGTCCGGACCGTTCCGAGTCACCAAAGTATTCCCATATGGATCGGTCGAGGTTTCTAGCGATGAAAATGGGAGTTTCAAGGTCAATGGTGCGCGTCTCAAGCACTATATTGCAGGTGATCCGATTCCGGAGAAAGTGATTTATACACTTTCCGTCATCCCCACCCTTAATTGAAAAAAAACAGGAAGTCAAGCTCGTGACTCTAAACAAGCGCTTCTCGGGAGGCAACCCGTGTTGTACATATTTCTATTTTATTGTAATTTTATTTTTATTTTTATGACTAAAAAAAACTAAAAATTTAAAAAACCCAAAAATACGAGTGATACGGTGTTATAATGAGTCTGAGATAGCTAATTTGACTCATTTTTGCAGATCGAAGAAGCGGGAATTGCAATTTCCAAGTACAAGGCCGCTAGTAGCGGCCACGGAAGGCTATTTGAGCCGCTACTAGCTGCTTTTTCAGCCCTTCCCCCTAAGTTTCATGCTAAAACTACTAGCGACCTAATTCGCTACTAGCGGCCCTAATTTCTATTCCATCATGTATATCTCCTCCTTCCTCCTTCATACTCAAACAAAAAAGACCAAAAAAAAAGGAAAAGAAAAAAAAAAAAGGGACACAATAGTACGTACAGTACGTACATTGGGAAAAAAAGCCCAATCACCGTCATCCACCATCTCTGCCGCCACTCACCACCACCACCGCCCTCTGCCGCCACTCACCACCACCAACGCCCTCTACCACCACCTCCCTCTCTCTATTGAACCCAAAAGAAGAAGAAAACAAAAACCCTAACATTTGGGGTTTTACTATCAAGAGCAATTTGGGGCAAAATTGGAGTCGGAATCAAGCAATTGTTGTCCGTACGTAGGTATGGCGTCGGTTTTTTGTCGGTAATGTCTGCCTCCTTTGCTTTCTTCTCTCAATTGAAGGTTTGATTATTCTTTGCCTATTTGTGTCTCATCTTTTAATTTCAATTAGTAACTTATATATATAAATAATTTGAATTCTTTTGAAGTTACTAATTTCAATTATTTGAAGTTACTAATTTCAAATTATTTGCAGTTATTGATTTTTTCTATAAAAAAAAAAAAGAAAGAAAAACATAGTGTCTTCCGTTGTATATAAATTGTGTTGGTGGTGGGTTGTTTTGATTTGATTATCATTTAGGGAAATTGGTGTTTGTCATTCTTGTGAGGTGATTGTCATCTTGGGCGGGATTTGAATTAGTGTGTGTCCGTGAGTGTTGTGTGAGCCTTATCGAGTCCTGTTTGTGAGTATTATGTGCGGATATTTGAGGGAGTTTGGTTGATTGTAAGTTAGTGAGTTGAAAAAAAAAAGAAAAAAAAAGAAAAAAAAAGAGTGAAAAAATGGGACGAAGTGTAAAAAAGGGCAAGGGTCCTACGTCCAAGTCAAAGTCTAAGACCGTCTCTACTCTCACGATGCATCTTTCGGTTCCACCGGGTCTTTCACATATAAATGGTGATGAGCTCGTCTATCTCACCAATTTGAGACAAGCAAACCGTCATGTCCTACCAACTAAATTCTTTGATCGAGACACTTTGTCACGATTAGGATTACTAGAGCCTATGTCGGAGTTGTTGAAAAGAGTGGGGATGGAAGGGTTGTTGGATCGACAAGCACCAATGTATACTAGATATACTTTGGAATTTTTGGCGACCTTGAAAACTTCAAAAAGAACCGAGGGCCCAGTTATTGATTTTAAACTTGGTGGAACTTCCCATCAAATCTCCTATTCTAAGCTTCGAGAGATTTTTGGATTTGTTGGGGAATGCACAAAAGAGTGGAATCCGTTCAAAGGTGGAGATTCGGGCATATTTTGGGCATCTATTACGGGGCAAGCTATTAAGAGAAAGGGGGATGTAAGCTCTAGTATTCCTCACCCATGTCTCCGTATGATTCACCGATTTTGGTCTATGGCGATTTTTTGTCAAGGGGAACCATCAAAGATTAGTCAAAATGAAATGGGTTATTTGTGGGCATTGATGCCCGAAGCTTCGATGGTGCCTGATTGGGTTGACCTATTTGTATCGAGCTGCCTTAAGTGTAGGAAGAACGTTAAAGGAAAAATTAGTATGGGTGGCATGGTCACATTGATACTTACACATTTGAAAGTCACTATTCCTAGCACAGTTACTCCGGTGACGGGGGGTCACTTGCTCGATTTTGATACATTGGAGCGTACATTTATGCTTCAAGATTCGGTGACCCGTGGTTATTTTTTATGGCGTCGTGGTCCAAAAGCTTCACCTTACTTACGATTGCCTCGTTCTACGGAGCAATCTATTCCTACAGGGCCAAGGACCATCGATTTATATATACCACGTGACCCACTTACTCTCTTGGAGCCGGGTGACAAAAGGGTAGCGAAGCGAGTTTTAGAAAATGATGATGATGCTATGGATGGTAGTGATGATGAAAATGCGACCGAGAGACCTTCTCCCTCATTCACACATGCTTCTTCTTCTTCTAAGGAGTCCGATATGTGGACGTTAGAGGTCGATGATTGGAGGGCGGAACAGGGGTTAGCTATGCGTGAAGTGCTAGAGTTGTGTCGAGGTTTCGACAAGTTCTTATCCGCTAAGCATCCTGAGACATACACTTCCCCTTCGGAGCAGTTTTATGCGGAGTTGGCAGCTGAGAGGAGCGCTATTAACAGTCGTCGGGAGGCACGTAGTGGCTCTCGTCAACCCTCTGGAGACTCCTCCGATTCTTCATGATAGGTGATTTGTCCCCTCTTTCCTATTTTATTTTTGTCTTTGTCGCATTGAGGACATTGCTCGATTCAAGCATGGGGGAGGGACATTTCACTTTTGTATATATTTATTTTCAAAAAAAAACAAAAGGAAAAAAAAGAAATAAAAAGAAAAAATCCCGCTAAGTCGAAAACCCGAAAGGGCGGCTTAGGCAAAAAAATGGGAGACCTCGCTAGAATGAAAATCTGCAAGGGCAGACGTTCTAGGCAACATTGAGGTTGTGAGTGGAAAAGTGAGCTAAAAAAAAAGCTAGGTTGAAAACCCGAAAGGGCGGCCTAGGCAAAATGAGGGATTGAAAAAAAATGATGAAAAAAAAAATTGGAAAAATGAAAAGAATAAAGAAATAAAGAAAAAAGAAAAAAAAGAGCCGCAAGAAAGAAAATGGGCCATAATATCCCGTACTATGGGCAAATAGTAAACATCATGGCGGTCGACGACATAAGAAGACGGCGTTTGAGGTAAGGGTTAGGATTAGGATCATTTTTGGCGTCGTGGTTTTGTGTTGGAGTTGGATTGTGTGTTGGGGATCGTTGGTTGTTGTGATCCTATTTTTGGTTATGATTGTGAATTGATGTTTATTGATGTCGATATTATTGGCTTGTGGTTAGAGAGTGTTTTTGAGCTAGCATGGGGGAGTCATACACTGACTTGACTCCTTGGTTTATCTTTTGGTGTTGACCATGCTAAGCTAGACGATTTTGGAGTAGGTAGTGAGGGCGATATAAGAAGGAAGTTGTGAGAACCACTTGTGAGTGAGGGAGTTCGCTAGACCTTACATTGATATCGTCTTATGCCTTTTGAGTTTACTCGAGGACGAGTAAAGGTTTAGCATGGGGGAATTTGTTAAGTGCTATTTTTAGCACTAATCGTGAGTATATATCGTCGTATTTGTGGTGTTGAGAGTTAATTTTGGGGCGATATAGTGACATTTGAAGCATTTCCGATGATCTCGCATGGTTTGATTATATATGTGTTTTTTGATGACGCTTCTAACTATTTTGAAGAGCCGAGAAATTCATGTATTATGCCCGGATTATAGTGGTGGTATACGTGTCAAATGCCGGGTTATAACGAGGATTGAATGAAGAAAAGAAGAGAAAAAATTAAAGGAAAAGCAAAGAAGAAAGAATTGGGAGTCTTTAAGTGCCGCTACTAGCGAATGACGAAGAACAAAACTGCCGCTAGTAGAGGCTTCATCAGAATTCACACAATTTGTGAAGCTTCCAGAGTGCCGCTAGTAGCGAAATGTGCCGCTACTAGCGAATAGCTACCCGCGTGTGACTTTTGATCTCCCTCTATTCTATCCTACTTATATGTGATCACTATTATTATTAGAATAACCATATCATTTCTAGACTACATACATAAAAGTTATACAATTTTATTAGATTTAGGCATTTTAGTTTTATTACTCCAAGACTTTGAAGAAGACGATCGTTCATCATTTTGATCATCAATCAACAATAAGTTTTTCTAATTCTCTACTTTTTATTTTATTTGTTGATTGTTATTGTGATGATGAATTGTGAGTAGTTCTTGTATCTAGGGCTCGGTGAGCCGATAATATGGGTTATTGATGCTTTGATTTTAATCGGGCTTTGTTGAATTATTGAATTGGGTTTGTTTCGGTTGTGCTTAATAATTGATTGATTAGTTTGAATTGCTAGGTTTGAGTCTAGATTATCATTACAATGAAAGTTGGATGTTTTCATATGAATCATACCTAAAAGTTTGTATCTTTGTCGATTAATTTCTACTCAATTTTAATTACGACGAGAGTCGGGTTTTAATTTAGAGAACCGAAACAAGATTTGAACTTTCACATGAGAATAGTGAATTGGAATAATTGGGACATGTTAGTATCGATTCTTAATGCGTCTGGTTTTGTTATTCGTGCCATGAGAATAGGATTTATAGCATGCTAGATAGGCTTTTTATGTCTCGACGGAGAATTTAGAGTATTGATTAAAATTGGAATGCTAGTCTCACCCAAGACGGTAATTTGACAAAGTTGTGCTACTTTTTGATTGCATCGATAATCCATGTTATTGGTGAACCACTGCCCTAGGTCTTTCTATTATTGATTTCATCTAGATTTATTACCTTCCGTACTAGTTTGTTAGAAATTAGTTATACAATCACCATTTTGATTTATTCGACGTAGATAACTTGAGTCAGAAATTAGCTAGTACTTAATCATTCACCTCCCTGAGATCGACCCGTATGCTACAATACCCGTACGCTTGCGGTACTACAAAATAAAACGTAACACGGTCCGTTGATAAGTGGCACCGGCGTTGATAAGCCCAAATGGCATCACGGTATAGCAGTAAGTCCCCCAAGGTGTGATGAAGGTGGTCTTACTCATGTCTTCTTCCGCCATTTTGATCTGATTGTATCCGGCATACCCGTCCATGAATGATAGAAGGGCATGGTCGGCCGTGTTGTCCACCAGTATGTCGATGTGTGGCAACGGAAAATCGTCTTTTGGGCTGGCCTTGTTAAGGTCCCGGAAGTCTACACATACTCGGACTTTACCGTCTTTTTTGGGTACTGGTACGATGTTTGCAACCCAGTCTGGATATTCAGACACTTGGATAAAGCCCGCTTTGAATTGTTTATCAACTTCTTCCTTGACTTTGAGAGACCATTCGGGCCTCATTCTTCGGAGTTTCTGTTTTACCGGCTTGTACCCGTCTTTGATGGGTATTCGGTGTTCAGCTATCTCCTGGTCTATTCCCGGCATGTCTTTGTAGGACCATGCAAAGACGTCTTTGAATTCCTGAAGGAGATCCGTGAATTGTTGCTTCTCCTCAGGATCCAAAGATAAGCCCAACTTAAGCATCAGAGGTTCTAAAGGGGTTCCTACGTTGATGGAATCGGTTTCTTCGATTACCGGATTTCGGGACTCCCTTTGTTCGAGTTGCTCGATTAGATGCGGAGGTAGCGGTACCTGTTCGTCGGGTTTCTTAATGTCATTGCAAGTAAGATTTTTGAAAATGTTTTGAAAATAAGACAAGTCGTAAGCAGAACGGTTATCGTTATTATTGATAGTGAATTTTGAAAATAGCTCGAAGTGTAATCCCCAATAAATTCTAATGCAATACAGTAGCGGAAACACTGTAGATTTGGGATTAAAACACACTGATGTTCTATATTTTACAGAAAGAACGGTCAGTCAATACAAAAGCCACTTTTTACAAAAGGGCTAAAAATAAAAATTCTCCAAATGGGTTTAACAATCCATAAATAAACATAAATCAAGCGGAGTAGGATCCACGCCACTCGCTAGCTCACACCAAACCCCGGAACAAATAATACCTGCCATGTTATAACCATAACAGCCACAATTCAGTGGGGAGCAACTCAGGCAGTTCTCCCAGCCATATTACATAATATTAAAGCATAATTACTATTATATCAAAATAGTTGAAAACGGAAAACATTTAAAATGATACGGTAAAATAATTCGAAATAATTACCAACCTGCAGATCTGTTCCGGTCACGGAAACAATTAACCCGGCCTTGAATCCGGGCTATGTGACTAGATCGCTGGTGAACAATTGATCGATTGACTTCCCTGAACCTCTCTTTCGTCTCACTCCCGGGATCGGACTTTCTCGGCGGAGTCGGCCTGCTCCCTGCACAATGAACGCACAAGGCCTCGGAGGTTGTCCGAGGGAACCCTCTCCGATGCCTAAGTCAGCCCGTGAAATGCCTTGAGAGACCTAGTTCGTGAGGAGCTAGGTGGCGTTTTTTAGGAGTAAGGGTCTAGAGAGAGAAAATCCAACCCCTCTCTTGTGGGAAAGGGTTGAGTATTTATACCTTCCCACAAGAGAGAGGAGTGGGAGAGGAATGGTTGAATAAGGAAGTGACAAGTGGCAGCTTCTCATCCACCCATTCCTAATTACCTTAGGCGAAATGACGAGAGGGCCCCCGGGGGGTCCTGACCCTGTCGACCAGGGCCTTCCCCCAGGGCAGGCGGACTTTGGGCAGCGGCTGCTGGGTTCCAGCAGACTGGGACGGCTTATGGTTCCAGCGGCCGACTGCCATCCTTAGCGCTTTCATGCTCTTGTTTTAGCTTCTAGCCTGGGACCGGCCTTCCGAGCTTGACAGGAATCCTTCTAGGGCCTGCCCAGCAGGCGATCTCTTGACAGGCTGCCGACCCCAATCAATTGGCCTTCGCCAGCAGGGGGAAAGTAAGGCTTTTCCTCTGCTGGCGATTCTTGCTTGGAGGGAGGTTGACTTCTATGTCTGCTATAGCATTTAATGTTTTGCACTTTCCCAAGGGACGTAGCGCTGCTTGTGTCAGGCATGCAGAGAGTTTAGAGAGCTTTTGTAATGATTACACTTCTCCTCCAGGTGGATTTTCGGGAACTGTGAAGAGTTCCTGATTGGTGGCTCTTCTTCCAGGGCGGTTGGAGTGTCATTAATGCTGTGTTTTCTCTTGTATAAAACCCCAGCTTCCTCCACTTTTCTGCTTAGTCTATCTTCAATCCTTCCACTTTCTTCGTCTTAATCATGGTTTGGATCAAAAAATTTGTGACTCGTCGTGGAGTTAGATATGTTACTTTCATCTTTAGAGGGTTTTGGAGGCTCCAATATGCTCGTGCTGCTTATCGAGCTGTCCGCCGTAGTCGCCGTTCACGGCTTCATTCCCGCCGGATGGGTAAGAAAGCTTCTGCTAGGATGAGCAAACGCCTCAGGAGGTCCTCGCCTCCTGCTGCGCCTAGGTTTAGGCGCTGCCCCCAGGGAGGGGGCTGTTTTGACAGGGGAGGCCATGAGTGCTTTCCGTGGCTGCACCCCGAACAATTTGACCCCAACCTCTCTGACACTGATTCCTCCTTGGCGTCAGGTCCCTCTTCGCCTGTTAAGAAGACAGGCTGTCGCACCTGCGACGAATCCCAGGCTGTTCCCTTTGGCAGGGACTGGGAGGATAGCAGTCGAGATTCTGACGATAGTGAGGGTCTCGGTTGTTTGAGTGACAGGGACGAGGATGGGATCCCTGATGATCCCTTCAAAGACTCCCCAGATTGGGACTGGGGCTCGGACTTTGGAGGTTCAGGTAGCCCTGGGGACCCTTCTCCTGACCTGGATGATGATTAGGCCTGCTTAGCAGGGCGTTTATTTGTTGGGCCGGAATTTCTGGGCCCTTGTACGTTTTCTTTCCTTGCTGGGTAATGAATGTAATTTTCCCTTGTAAGATTTAATGAAATGAAATTCAGGCGACGTGTTCGTGTACTGTATTTTTAATATGTGTTTATTATTATTTTTGTATTTTTTTTTTTTGATGTGGGAATGACGTCGTCGGTTGCTCTTTTTCTCTGATGTTTTCAGTCTTTCGAGGCCCTTCTTGGGAAGGGTGAACAGTCTGTGTCCAGTGTGCGACACGTGGACGACTATTGCGGGTTTTGTCAGGGGATCGCCTTTTGGACTCCTTGGGCTTCATATAAACCCTTCTCCCCCTTCATTTTCCTCTTTTACTTTTCCTGATACTTCGAACTCCTTATATTTCCTGAATCTTCCTCGTTTGCCGAGCATTCTTCGAGGAGCAAGGGATACCTTTTGTCACTGTCTCCGGCGGCTTTATCGGCGTCTTTAGGTTAGAACTTCTTTAAATCTTTCACCTCTTTTTTCCCTTCCATAGCTAATATGTCACGAGTGCGTCCCCTTTCTTTTAATTCTGTGCTCGGGGGAGGCGACGGTGGCCGACGTGACATAGCTTTTTCCTCCGGGGTCGGCCCCAGGGAGGAGGACGATTATCACAGGGGGGAGGGTGCTGAGTCACCCGAGCCAGCTCCCTTTGATGTGGTTGACTCCGATGACGAGGCCCTGGAGGTGGATCCTTCCAGGGTCGCCGGCCCCCTCATCCGCAGGGAGAGGGGGAGGACCTACTTCTTGGACAAGGAAAAGTATGTGGTCCCCCTAAAGACCTATCCTGAGGCCAAGAACAGGGACCTGATTTTGGAGAGTAACGCTGCTAAGGCCATTGAACAATTTTATAATTTCGGGGAAGGGTACACGGTTGTAGTCCCTGGGGAAAAGGACACAGTGTGCTGTCCCCCAGAAGGATGTGTGGCCGTCTACCATAAGGCCTTGGAATTTGGCCTGCGATTCCCGCTGCACCCCTTCCTGGAGGAAACCTTCAGGAGGATGAACGTTGCTATCGCCCAGCTGACTGCAACTGCCATTAGATCCTTAGTAGCTTACACCTGGACCTGCCTTTTCCATGGCGAGGGGCCTTATATTGACGCCCTTCGTTTGATGGTCGGTCTTCAAATGGTGTCCTCATCTGGGGGGGATGGCTCCCCTGGTTATTGGTCTCTGCTGAGGCAGAAAAAGTACGCCTTGGTCTGGCCGGCTATGAGCAGCCTTAAAGACTGGAAAAATAACTTTATATATATCCATAGCGCGTCAGGGTGGAAAATTCCTAGACATTTTAGGAACCATGTCCACACCCGCATGGAGACGCGCGAGGAGTATCACCCACGTGTTGGGGGGAAGGCTCTGGAAGTCAGGCTGAGCGAGAAGGAGGAGATTTTGGTACAAAAGTTTGAGATTGTGGTGGATAAACATGGGAACTTTGGCCCTGCTTTCTGGCTCCCCCATGCGGAGCTCATCACGACAGACGAGTATTTGCTTCCCCTGGGCCTGATTCCTGGCCTTGAAGGTAGTTCTAGGGATTTTTTGTTGTCACGATTTTCCAGGGACTTTATTTCTCCCTGCTTTTTAGATGACCGCCTTTCCCTTTCTGCAGATTCCTATACTTGGCGCTGGACCAAGAAGCAGGTCAGGAAGTTGGGCCTGAGCGAGGAATTGGTCGTTCTTTCAAAGCGTCCTTCCCTTCCTGCAAATTTTAGGAAAGGAAGCAAAGCCATCATGAAGCTTGTGAAAGACTTTGCCGCTGGTCGAAGATTACCTCTCCCACCCCGGCTGCCTTCGTCGAAGCCGGTGACTCCTACCCCTAGCATCCATGAAGGGGAGGCGGAGGTTACTTCAGGAGCTACTCCTTCCCCCAGTCAGAAACAGGGTGCCTCTCCGGCTGGCCCTCGGATTTCGCAGGGAACGCAGCCTGGAAATTCTGAGGGGACTGGGGAGAGTGTTCCTTTGGAATTGAGGAGGAAAAGAGAGAGGGAGGCTCCTAGTGCTGACGTGGTGGACCTGGAGGCGGATGTTACCACCCCTGAGGCGAAGCGCCCTGCACGTGAGCCTTCAAGCACTCCCTTCTCAGAGGAAAATGCAGAGTTCCACTACACGGCTGGTGACAGTGTGGATGTGTCAGGCTTGCTTTCTGACTCCGGAGCCGTCTTGGCCGACCGCCTTACAAAAATGGTGACCTCAACTTCTCATCAAGTGCTCCAATATATCCAGCGTACCTCCAAGGTTATGCTGGCGTCTGCGGAACTGGCGGCTCTCAGCCGCCTGAGTGATGAGGAGCTGACAGTTACTCCTGGGCTCCTCCTCCCGACCGCCTGGCCATGGTAGAAAGGGATGTCTCCTTGATAAGCTCCTTGAAAGATAAGATGACAAGGCAAGAGGGAGAGCTAGAGGAGGCCAAGAAGCAGGCTGGTCAATGGAGGCTGCAGGGGGAAATGGCAGTGAAGGAGGTTGCCAAGCTAGAGGCTGATCTGAAGGAGAGCCGGCAGTCGTTGGATCGAGCCAATCTATCTTTGGCCGAGATGGGGCACTTAAAGGGGAGAGTGACTGACTTGGAGAAGTAGCTGTCAAAGGCCAAGTCGACTTTTGAACAGGCTAAGGGGGAATGGACGAAGGAGAAAGAGACCCTGGCTGAGGAGACTGAGGCTGCAGTGGATGCCAGCTTCGCGAGCGGTGCCAACTCCTCTCTGGAGTTGGTAATGGAGGTGATAGGGGAGATGTTCCCTACCTTTGATGAGGACTCCTTCCGGAGTCTCTATACCGCTAAGAATGAAGCTCGGGCGGCCAGGCAGCCTGAGGCAGATGCCGACGCTCACCAGGATGCTACGTGACGCCCCTTCTCTTTTCTTATAAAAGCTTTTATCTTTCCGTGCTGAGCCAGTGCTTATGGCCATTTTGTTTGTAATATTTGCCACTTTGTTTTTTCTTCTTCAACTTTGTAAAGACCTTTCCACCCTTCATGGGTTTTGTTTGTGGAATATTTCTCTTTGATTTTTATGGCAAACTGTTTTAAAATTCAGGGATCCTTTTCTTGTTTGTTTAATCGCGCCTGTCACAGCATGCCCCTGGCTTCGTTCAAAGTCCAGGGGGCCTGCCCCCTGCCTGCCCAGAGGTAAGCAGGGTGGCTTTTGCGTTTTTTATACAAGGTTGAGGGGCCTGCCCCCAGTCCTTGTCAGTCTGGCCTGTCCCTGGCTTTTCGTTCAAAGTCCAGGGGGCCTGCCCCCTGCCTGCCCGGAGGTAAGCAGGGTGGCTTTTGCGTTTTTTATACAAGGTTGGGGGGCCTGCCCCCAGTCCTTGTTAGTCTGGCCTGTCCCTGGCTTTTGTTCAAAATCCAGGGGGCCTGCCCCCTGCCTGCCCAGAGGTAAGCAGGGTGGCTTTTGCGTTTTTTATACAAGGTTGGGGGGCCTGCCCCCAGTCCTTGTCAGTCTGGCCTGTCCCTGGCTTTTCGTTCAAAGTCCAGGGGGCCTGCCCCCTGCCTGCCCGAAGGTAAGCAGGGTGGCTTTTGCGTTTTTTATACAAGGTTGGGGGGCCTGCCCCCAGTCCTTGTTAGTCTGGCCTGTCCCTGGCTTTTGTTCAAAGTCCAGGGGGGCTGCCCCCTGCCTGCCCAGAGGTAAGCAGGGTGGCCTTTGCGTTTTTTATACAAGGTTGGGGGGCCTGCCCCCAGTCCTTGTTAGTCTGGCCTGTCCCTGGCTTTTGTTCAAAGTCTAGGGGGCCTGCCCCCTGCCTGCCCAGAGGTGAGCAGGGTGGCTTTTGCGTTTTTTATACAAGGTTGGGGGCCTGCCCCCAGTCCTAGTTAGTCTGGCCTGTCCCTGGCTTTTGTTCAAAGTCCAGGGGGCCTGCCCCCTGCCTGCCCAGAGGTAAGCAGGGTGGTTTGGATTTTTTGTTGGGGGGGTTCATTTTTCCTGATTTTGGCAACAGGGGGGGCCTCCCCCTATTGCCCCCTGCTCGTTTGTGTGTGAATGCGCAAGTTTTGAACAGGCAACGAGTATAAATCTGGATCTTTCTCATTTCTTTATAAGATTTGCGACATTTTTGGGTGGTCGGAGCCGTCGACATTGTTTGACCGTCCTCCGCCTTTTGTTTTTAGCAAAAATCAAAAACTATCCTCGAATTTTGTTTAGACGTAATATTTCTTCAAAGTGTCCGCATTCCAGTGAGCATGCAGCTCTTGCCCTTCAAGGTTGGCGATTTTGTATGTGCCTGGTCCCAGGACTCGAGTCACTTGGTATGGACCCTCCCAGTTGGCACTCAGCTTTCCATGTTCTCTTGACTTTCCAACCGCCTGCGTCTTTCTCAGAACCAGCTCACCCATCTGGAAGTTCCTCTGTCGGACTTTGGTGTTGAAGGCTTTCTTCATTCGTTGCTGGTAGGCAACGATGTTGGTGCTAGCTTCCTCCCTTAACTCATTTACCAGGTCCAAGGCTTCGACCATTCCAGCTTCGTTTTCAGCTCGGTCGTACTGCAGGGAGCGCAGAGAAGGGATCCTTGCCTCGATTGGTAATAATGCCTCTGCTCCATATACCAGACCAAACGGGGTCTGGCCTGTAGACTCCTTCCTGGTAGTTCGGATTGACCAGAGTATACTGGGAAGCTCGTCAGCCCACCTACCTTTGCAGTCGTCTACCATTTTCTTCAGGCCATTTAAGATTTGTTTGTTGGCCGCTTTCGCCTGTCCGTTGGTTTGAGGATGACAGACGGCTGAATAGGCGACTGCGATGTTGTGGCTTTCCAGCCAGATTCTTAGAGGATCATTATCAAATTGTCTGCCATGGTCAAATACCAACATCTTTGGCAGACCGAACCTGGTGATAATATTTCGCCAGACCACTTTCCTGACCGCCGGCTCAGTAATGTTGGGCACTGCTTCGGCTTCCACCCATTTGGTGAAGTAGTCTATGGCGACAATCAAGAATTTCCTGTCCCCTGTGGCCACCGTGAAGGGTTCTAGAATGTCCATCCCCCATTGAGCGAAGGGGATGGGGGATAGGATTGGCCTGAGTTCCTGGGCCGGGGCATGGATTGATGGGGCAAAGAGTTGGCATTTTCTGCATTTCTGGGTCAGGCTCTTGGCGTCCGCCAGCATGGTGGGCCAGTAGTAGCCTGCCCTTAGGGCTTTGTGGGCCAGGGATCTCCCCCCGATGTGATGCCCACAAATCCCTGAGTGGATATCTTCCAACACTTCAGCAGCTTGATCTGCCCGTAGGCATTTGAGCAGGGGATAAGTAAAAGTTTTCTTATAAAGTTCCCCCCCAATGAGTATGAACCAGGCTGCTTTAGCCTGTATTTTTCTTTTTTGCGCTGCGTCTGATGGCAGGTCACCATGTTTCTTGAGTTGGATGAAGGGAGTCATCCAGCTTTCCGGACCTTCTTCTACGGTGCTAATCGCCAGACAGGGGCTGGTTGATTTTTCATGCAGAACATCAACCCACACTGACCTCCGTATGTCCTGTAGACTGGAACTTGCCAGTTTTGACAGGGCATCTGCTCGACTGTTCTGGGAGCGGGGGATCTGTTTGATCTCATATGATTTCAGGCCTGACAACTCTCCTTTCACCATTTCCTGGTATGTGGCCATTGCTTGGTCCCTTGCTTCGTATTCACCATTGATTTAGTTGGCGATGAGCTGGGAGTCTGTCGCCAGGACAATCCGTTCTGCCCCTGCGGCCTTAGCCAGCTTGACGCCTGCGAGTACTGCTTCGTACTCTGCTTCGTTGTTTGATGCTGGGAAGACAAACCTGAGGGCATGCTCAAAGTCAGCCCCCCCTGGGCTGGTTAGTACGACGCCCGCGCCTGCGCCACTAGCTGTCGAGGATCCGTCAGTATGTACGACCCACTCCTCGGCAGGGGTCTCCTCTTCCTATGAATGGGAGCACTCAGCCAGAAAATCTGCTAAGGCTTGGGCCTTGATGGCTGTTCTTGGCTGGTAAGATATACCTAGCCCACTCAGCTCGATCGCCCACTTCAGTAATCTCCCTGATTTTTCAAATTTTTCCAACACCTTCTCCAGCGGTTGGTCGGTGAGGACCACGACTGGATGCGCGTCAAAGTAAGGTCTGAGTTTCCTGGCAGCAATTATGACTGCGTAGGCGGCTTTTTCGACCATCGGGTAATTTTTCTCGGCTGCTCCCAACGCATGACTTACGAAGTATATAGGTTGCTGGGTGCCTGCCTCTTCCCGTAAGATAACCGCGCTGACAGTTATATTGGTCACTGCAATGTAGAGGAAAAGTTTTTCCCCTGCTACTGGTCTTGCCAGGGTGGGGAGCCTCTTAAGATGGTCCTTCAATTGCTCAAAGGCCTCTTTCTGCTCGTTTTCCCACTTGAACTGTTTGTTTCCTTTCAGTATCCTGAAGAAAGGAGTGGCCTTGTCCGCTGATCGGGCGACGAACCGTGCTAAGGCGGCCATGCGGCCCGTCAGGCGCTGGATGTCTCTAATGGTCTTGGGCTCAGGAAGGTCTAGAACTGCCTGAATTTTCTCAGGGTTGGCGTCTATCCCCCGAGAGCTGACCAAGAACCCCAGGAATTTACCGGAACGGACCCCAAACGTACACTTCTTTGGATTGAGTTTCATTTTGTAGGCGCGCAGGGAGCAGAAGGTCTCCTGCAGGTCTATCAGGTGCTCTCTGTCTTCTTTGCTTTTTACGATGGCGTCATCGACGTAAGCCTCAATGTTTCTGCCTTTTTGTTTTTCAAACACTTTATCAACTAACCGTTGGTATGTAGCCCCTGCATTTTTAAGCCCGAATGGCATCATCTTGTACATGTAGGTGCCTGAACTGGTGATGAACGCACACTTCACCCTGTCCGGCTGCCACAAGTATACTTGATGATACCCTGAAAAGGCGTCTAGGAAGCTCAGCATGGTATAGCCACTGGTGGCGTCTACCAGTTGGTCGATTCTGGGGAGCGAATAGCAGTCTTTCGGGCAGGCCTTGTTGAGGTTCGTAAAGTCCATGCACATTCTCCATGCACCCGACGATTTTTTAACCATGACTACATTCGCCAGCCATTCTGGGTAGTCACAGACCTCAATAAAATCTGCTTTCAAGAGTTTGTCAATTTCTTCCTTGATTGCCGCGTCTTTTTCTGCGGACATATTTCGCTTTTTCTGCTTTACAGGGCGAGCGTCCATGCTTACGTTCAGCTTGTGAACGATGCATGATGGATCAACGCCGGGCATCTCGTCTGCCGAGTAGGCGAATACGTCTTTGTTTTCTTTCAGCAGCTTGACCAGTTCAGCCTGGTAGGACTCCTCCAGGTCAGCTCCTATTAGGACCTGCCTCCCTGGTTCTAAGTCTACTAGCATGCTTTCGCCCCCTGGCTCCAGGTGGTCGGACGTCGGGTGCTTGGCTGGTATTTCGCCTTCCCTGCTGGGGGAACTGTCAGCCTTTCTTTTTCCTTTTCTTTCTTTTTCGTGTTCTTGCAGGGCCACGGAGTAGCATTGTCTGGCTGACTCTTGGTCCCCGCGCACTTTTCCTTCTAGTCCGAAATCGATGACATATGCTATGGTGAGGGCCCTGATGGAGATGGCCGCCTCGATTTCGTCCAGGGTGGCTCTGCCAATTAGGGCGTTGTAGGCGGATCTTGCATCCACGACAACAAAGGTTGCCCTGACGTTTCTGGCAGTAGAGCCTTCCCCAAAGGTTACGGGTAGGTCTATGACTCCCATGGGCAGCACGCCTGCTCCGCTGAACCCGTATAACGATCCGGGGGCAGGTCGTAAGTGCCTTTTTTCAAGGCCCATTTTCTCGAAGGCGTCTTTGTACAGTAGATTTGTGTATGCGCCAGTGTCTACCATACACCTCCGCACAATGTGGTTGCTGATCTCTAGGGACAGCACCAAAGGGTCACTGTGCGGGTATACTACGCGCCCTGCATCATCAGGGGTGATGCTTAATGTCACTCCCCTCGGACTCCCTGCTTTCTCAGCATAGCAGATCTGGTTCCTTAGTTCACGCATTTGTCTTTTTTGGTCTCTTCGACTGAGCTGGCCCTCAGTGCCCCCTGAAATCACGTGGATCACCATGCGGTTCTGCACTGACCCCTCGGGTTTTTCAGATACTTCCTTCTGAGACTTATTCTTGGCTGCGTAGTTGGCTAACCATCCGTTCCTGATTAACTTCTCGATTTCGTCTTTCAGGTGACGGCATTCCTCGGTGGTGTGGCCTATGCAGTCGTGGAAAGTGCAGAATTTCTTGGGGTCTCCTTTCGGGCTACGAGGCTTGTTCGGGCGATTCCACTTAGCAGTTTCTTTTTCCAGTTCGAAGATCTCCGCCCTGGATTTGTTCAGGGCAGTGTAACTGTTGAACCTGGGCTGGTAGACAGTGCGCTCCTTCTTGGGAGTGTCTCCCTCTTCCCTCTGCTTGCCTGGCTCACTTCTGCCACGTCCACCCTGCGGTCCCCCTTGAGGCCTTGTTTGGCCTGCAGGGGTATCCGTCAGGCCGTGGAACTCCTCCTGCAGAATGAACCCTTCCGCAATTTTCCTGGCCATGGCCAAGGTTTCTGGCTGGGCTCTGATCATCTGGTTTTTCATTTCCCCTGGGAGTAGGGAGATTGTCAGGGCGTAGGCGGCGGTGGAATCATCGATCTCCTTGACCTGCTGGTAGGATAGATCAAACCTTCTCAGGTATTCCCTCACACTTTCACCTTTTTTCTGCTTCAGGGTCATAAGATCGAAACGGGTGAGGCGTCTTCTTTTATTCCCAACATATTGTTCGAGGAAGATCTCGGCCAGCTCTATGAAGAACCTGACTGACCCCTGGCGGAGGTCTCTGAACCATCCCTGTGCGAGCCCTACCAGGGTGGTTGGGAAAACTTTGCACCAGATGGCATCATCTACGTCGTACATGCCCATGTGGCTCTCAAACGCTGCCAGGTGGTCCTCTGGGTCTGTTGTCCCATCAAACTTAATGGTGGGCATTTTAATTTTTGGAATGGGGTACTCTTGTACCTCAGGATGAAGTGGGGTTTTTGTGGGCCTGCCCACCAATCGTGACCTGCTTTCCCCAGACTGGTTACCATGAGTATCCCATTGTTTATGGGCCGGTTTCCTCATGCTGGGGGAGCGGTGCCTTGGGGGCGGCCTGCTCGCTGCTTCATCTTCTGTCTCAGGGGAGACTTGTCTGGGTCTCTTCCTCTGAGAGTGACAGAAGCTCTCACCCTGGTGATACTTAGATTCGAGCGGTTGCCCCCGGTTGAGCCTTGATTGCAGGTTTTGGGATAAACCAGGGGCTGACTGCTCTCTGGCTGCCGGTGTTAGCCTGGAGAAACCCCCGCCTGGTTTTTCTCCCAAGCGTTTTGACATGGGCTCCCTGGGCCTCATTCGATCCTGTAATCCTCGGGATAAGCCTCCCTGCTCTCCAGACGCCGATTCTGTTGTGTGAATGGAGAACGCCTGCTGGACAGGTGGCTCTGGATTGCCGGTGGTAATGCGCCTTTGCACATGCGCATATGCTTGTGCCGTCCTTGCTTTCCTCTGAGCATTCCTGGCGGCGGTCCGCCTCGTGCCCCCAGCTTCATCCCTGCTGATTGGGGATGGTTGCCTGGGAGCCGATGCGACCCTGCCTACCAAGTCCTCAGGAGTGAACTCCTGGTTCAGCATCGCAGAGAAGAAAGCGGCTGTCTGTGCCATCTGAGCTGGGGTTAGATTCAGAGCGTGCCCTGGGTGTGGCCCCAACTCAGGTGTCACAGCAGTGTTAGGTCCGCCGAGGAGACCGGTTCCCCCTACCCCTAGGATCGTGGCAGGAGGAACCCTCTCCGACTGTGGCATACCATACAGGGGGGTCACCGGTGGGACCGTCGGACCCGTTCCTGCGCTGGCATCAATGATTTCTGGCATGATTGTCTTAGTTTTGTGATTATGAGTGGTTGATTTTAGTGGGTAACTCGTGGGTACAACCGTAAGTTCCCCACAGATGGCGCCAAATTGTTCCGGTCACGGAAACAATTAACCCGACCTTGAATCCGGGCTATGTGACTAGATCGCTGGTGAACAATTGATCGATTGACTTCCCTGAACCTCTCTTTCGTCTCACTCCCGGGATCGGACTTTCTCGGCGGAGTCGGCCTGCTCCCTGCACAATGAACGCACAGGGCCTCGGAGGTTGTCCGAGGGAACCCTCTCCGATGCCTAAGTCAGCCCGTGAAATGCCTTGAGAGACCTAGTTCGTGAGGAGCTAGGTGGCGTTTTTTAGGAGTAAGGGTCTAGAGAGAGAAAATCCAACCCCTCTCTTGTGGGAAAGGGTTGAGTATTTATACCTTCCCACAAGAGAGAGGAGTGGGAGAGGAATGGTTGGATAAGGAAGTGACAAGTGGCAGCTTCTCATCCACCCATTCCTAATTACCTTAGGCGAAATGACGAGAGGGCCCCCGGGGGGTCCTGACCCTGTCGACCAGGGCCTTCCCCCAGGGCAGGCGGACTTTGGGCAGCGGCTGCTGGGTTCCAGCAGACTGGGACGGCTTATGGTTCCAGCGGCCGACTGCCATCCTTAGCGCTTTCATGCTCTTGTTTTAGCTTCTAGCCTGGGACCGGCCTTCCGAGCTTGACAGGAATCCTTCTAGGGCCTGCCCAGCAGGCGATCTCTTGACAGGCTGCCGACCCCAATCAAGATCAATGTCATTCAATAATAATAACGGCGTTATGGAAATCAATCAGTGTAACGGAATAGACTTTCACTAGGATCATACTAAACTAGGTTCGAGAATTCAGTCAAAACAAATTAGACTTCAGTCTCTAACTAGGCAACTCAAACTATAACAGGACTACGTGCAGCGAGGTCCTGGCTTAAGTAATGTACACCCCTCCTGGACACCAACCGTAATCCAGTTCAACCCGACGGCGACTTACACGATGCGATATCTAAGTTTAAGGTCAAAATATACACACTCCTGAACACAAACCATGCTCAGTTCAACGACCAATGCGTCTCAACATAGACACACCAGCTTTATAGTTGATGGCAAAAACGTATACCCTAGACTGTATTACTCTAGCCGTACACTTGTCCTTATTCCATAACTCCAAAACAAAGTCGTTGTCATAATTCGATAGGATTATCAAAACGTTCTTAAAATGAAACTTTTTAATTTGGGAAACTTTCTTCAAATATTAACTTTCCAAAATAGGTATTATTATAATTAGAAATCGTTCAACATTTGAGTTATATAAAATAGTTAATATTCGGCATCGAGACATAAACATTATACTTATTTTATAAATATATATTTAACGATTAAAAATCAACGAAAGTCAAAATCATAATTATTTCTCAAAAGGTTAAAATATAAGTAATTAAAAGTATCAAATTACAAATTTACGGATTTTCCGGAATAGCACTGTCTTACTATAAAATTCGTAATTAAATCATTAAAAATCAAAACAACGTAAGACCAGTGAGGTTGAAAACTTTAAAAATTTAACTACAACTTTTGTTTCTGGATAAAATCGAAATTCTTAATTTAAGAGGGGTTTGTATTCGTAGTTTTATAAATTGACAGAATCTGACACCCGATCGTATTTCTTTAATAAAACACGTTTAAAAAAATTATTTTTAACCAAAACCAATTGGAAACATTACTAGACTCTTAAAGGTTTAGGTACACAAATTACCCAGAATAAATTCAAAGTTTATAAAAGGTTTTAAATTAGGTTTTACAAAAATGGACAGATTCGCGGACTAATCCAACGTCTGTTTGTAAACAATTTATTGTGACCAAAATATTTGGAATTAATTTACGAAATTTTACATACATATAATAGATTTCAAATAAACAGTAGTCTCTTTTCAAACTTTTCGAAAATAAATTCTTTAAACAGGAGTAATAAATTGTTCAAAAACACTAATCGATTCTGAAACATACTGTAATTATGTTAAAAATAATAAAAACTTTCACTTTGCTACTTTATATTAAAATCACGAAAATTCAGAAATAAAGTCTTTGTATGTTTTAGTCTCGGCCTTATAATACTTTTAGAAGATCCGATGTGAAATAAATTGAGAAGATTAAAAGCGATAGAAACACGAAATCGATTTAAGCATATTATCGCAATATAATTAAAACAAGCTTATTCGTATAAAAAATTCGATTTTAAAATGATACTACAAACAACTACAACATGTATATCATACTATACCGAGTCATGCCAGCATGTGTTACCTTCATCGAGATCTGAGTCAATAATATACTCGTCCTTCTCGGAGTTGTCTCGAAAGCCTATAAAAAAAATTATAAACAAGGTTCAAGACCCTTATTAGTATCATGAATCGAGAAGTAGGAAGAAGGAATTAAGAATTCGATGATTACCCTTCGAATTAGAATGAACTGGGATGACGAGAATGATCGGAATTGAAAAAGTTGAAGAACAGTTTAATATTGTTGTTGTACGTTCAATTGTTTTTGTTTTCTTTTGTAGAGAAGAGCAGATGAAGGAGAATACGTACAATAAGGAGATTGTTGGGGTTGAAGAGAAGTTAGGGGAGTATAAACTGATAAAGAGAACGTGCAGTAGGAATAGGAGAGAATAAAGGAGTCGGTTTTGACTTCTCAACCAAACTACGAAAATATCTCAGTCCGATGAGGAAACGGTCGGGTCTGCTACAATTTGAGCCCGACTCGCGCTTAAAATCGTAAATGGATCACTTAAAATAAAATAATAATAATAATAATAATAATTAGACGGAACTCGTATAAGAACGTGTTTACGAGAAAGTAGTATTAAAATCACGTTTCAAAAATAATTATGTACGAAATCGAGTAGAAAAAGATTAAATAGCAATTTTTCGATATTAATAAAAATTGTTGCGAACGAGGTAATTAAAATGGATTTCGAGTTTAAAAATAAGAATTCAAGTAATATAAAGATAAACTCAAGAATATAAACCGTCGAAACGGAAACTCGAATAGAAATAAAATGAGTAAATCAAATGAAACGAAAGTAAGATACATTTTAAGCATAAAAATGACTTTTTGAGGTAAATAGGATTTTACGTGTTCAAACGATTGAAAAATGAATCTGTTCTATAATTATTTTAAGAAATACGAATTAAATCGTAAACAAAATAAAATATTAATAAAATTTAATTTATAAAAAATCAGGGGTGTTACACGAAGAGAGCTGCCATCTGATCGTTGGTCAGTGGCGGGATGGGGAGAGCCCTCGGGACAGACTCCGGGGCTCCTGATGGTGTGACTAAAAAAGGGAGAGGGGTTACAGACTCGATCCTAGTACTGGACCCTCTAGACTTCGACTCAGACTCCAACTCTGACTCTGACTCGGACTCGGACTCGGATTCGGCACCATACATATCTCCTTCCCCAGTAGTTAGCTTGTAGACTCGACCCTGACTGTCGGTCCACTTAGTTGTCTTCCTCCAAGCTCTCTTCCCGGTGTCGGCACCAACTTCAGAGATCAGCTTAGTTGGATCGAACCTGTTGCTGCGGAGAATCAAGCTGACTAACTCTTGTTTAGGGGTCGGGACGACCCTGTCTTCCCCAAATAAGAGTCCTAGGATGGGCTCAGTATTATTTGTGTCCTCCTTTGATTCGGCCTGGATAAGGGCAAAGATATCATCCGGGATGAAATTGCATTCCCGAGCCAGTTTGGTCTCGGGATATGAGATGGTGGGCTGATAGAGGCCCACTTGAACAGCTCCGAACACCGGAGTGACGAACGTGACCGCCTTTGTTTCATCCATGTGTCCTGGTGTCATAGTGTAACCCAGACCGAGGCGAGATGGCTCGTCGTTTAGGACCTCGATAATCTTCCCAGCTGGAAGATAGGGCCTTGACGTAACTCCCGGTAGGTAACCCAGATTTTGTAGCATCGTATCGATGCTAGTGGTGAAATAGGGTTGGAAAAGGTATTCTTCCTCGATCATTCCCACGAAGTTGAAACCTCGTGGGTCGGTTGAGCCTGCCGTGTTGCAGCTTGACACGGTTATGGGGGTAGCTTCGAGAGTAACGATCCCATCTTGTAAAGGTAGCTTGACCTTCCTGTGAAGGGTGGAAGACACGGCTTTGACTGCGTGGATCCATGGTCTCCCGAGTAACAGATTGAAAGATGAAGTGACATCGATCACTTGAAATTCTAACTCCTTCTCGATCGGGCCCGTTATGATTGTTAGCTTAACGGCCCCCGCAACTGATTTTGGGCTCCCATCAAAAGCCTGGATAGTTTGTGCAGTCGGAAGGTAGTCAGCCTCGGTAATGCCGAGGGCCTTAGCTGTCCTCAAAGAAAGGACGTTTACTGCTGACCCATCATCAATTAGGGTCATTGGGAGATATTTGTTCCGGCAGATCACCGTGATATATAGGGCCAAGTTATGGGTGGCCCCAAATGGTGGAAGGTCGGACTCGGAGAAAGTGATAAGTGGGCCTTCTCCTTTAGACTTGCCCTTGAGGTGTGGCAAGATGGTGGCTACCATCTTGGTGGGGGTAACCGATGAGTTAACCTTGATTTCATCAAGAGCCCTAGTAAGTGCTGTCTGATGCTCCTGAGAACTAACCAAAAGTTGCCATATAGTAATATCGCTTCGGACCCTCTTTAGTTGTCTGACTAGGGTCGTGTCAGCGTTTAGCTCTTCGGGAGTGAGTTCCGTTCTGGAAGGTTCAGTGACGGTTTCCGGAGTGGCGAGACCGGCCGTGATGGTGTGTGCGCCGGCCAGGGCTCTGGCTTTAGCTTTCCGGATTTCTTCGACGGTGACGGGGACAATTTCCCCCTTGGCCAAGTAAACATCATCTTCATCGTCGTTCCATATCCCGTTGATTTGGGGAATGAAAGGGGAAATGAGATGAGAGCAGTCGACTACTTCTCCAGTAAAAATGGCGTGAGTAGCAAGAGGATTATTTTTGTTACTCGGCTTATCACTGGGTAGTGGTATCTTCCCACTTTCGATCAGATCTTGATGAGATGCTTCAACTTCCAGCACTTCTCAGTGTCGTGCCCGTTGCCTTGGTGATAGTGGCAATAGGCTTGAATGTTGTAGCTCTTGGATCGCTTTTCCACGGGAACCTCCGGAATTGGACCTATCGGTTGGATTAGGCCTTTTGAAGACAGCCTTTGTAAGGCATTAGCATAAGTTGTCCCTATGTCAGTGAATACCCGATTTGAAGTATTCTTTTTGGTCGAGGTGTCTAATGAGTTAACCTCGTCGAAGATGCTTCGGGCCGCCGTTGTAGTTGCGGGCTTGTTGGAGGATGAACTGGCTCCTTGATACCCCTTGGTAGAGGCCTTAGTAAGGTTCTCTAGCCTTAGATCGTCTTCGATTCTCGTACCCATTTCGATCAAAGTAGCGAAATCGGGTATGATGGCGTACCGGAGATGGATTCGGTAGGCGGGGAGGAGGTTTTTGACAAAGGCCTCCACTAGCACTTTTTCGCTGGGCTTGTCCACCAGCTTAACACTTTCAGTCCTCCATCTTTGAAGGTATTTGGTAAAACCCTCCTTAGGCTCTTGGGCCATAACTTCCAGAGTACGCATGGTAGTCTGGATTTCAGCGTTATCCGCGTAGTTTCGCGCGAATTCCATTGCAACATCGTCCCAGGTTTTGTATTTCTTGGGAGCAAGCCTGTAGTACCAGGCTTTCGGGTGCTTTTCCAGAGAGGAAGCAAAGAGATGCTTGAACATGGTCGATTTGACCCCCTTAACAGCCATAAAATCTTTGAAAGCCCGAATATGGAGTACCGGGTCTTCGGTCCCGTCAAACATTGGTAAGCCTGTTAAGTTGAGGTTAGCGGGCAGTTCATCGGTCAAGGGCGAATAGGTACGGGCATTTTCCGTGAGGATGGTGTTTCTGGTGGTCGAGTGGACCTGTTCTTGGAGCTTTTGGACCGCGCCGGCCAATGCGGCCAAAGGTCCGTCATCCTCGATTGAATCATTGGGGATACCTTGTTCCATGGCACTTACCCAAGTGACGATGGCAATCTGGTCCTCCCTCATTTGTCTCAATTGGTATTGGATTTTGGTCAACGAGGCTGTCAACTCATCAATGGCTTCTTTCGTCATGGGTCGAGTGAAGGGTGGCCTGTCTGTAAGAACACCGCGTAATCAGCAACTTAACCCGAATCCTAAAAAAGAGTACATCCCGAGCAAAGGAAAAAAGAAGAATACTAAGACGGCAATGACTCGGAAAGGACACCTAGACGGGTGACTTGTGAAAAGGTAGGCCTTCCTTAGGATCCAGCTATGTGGGCTGGGCCCCGTTCGAAGGAAGGTTCACGTGAGACATTCCCAGACTTTAGACTCGATTGTGTAAATGGGCCAACCTTTGTAGAAGTGTGTCCTACGTAGGTGGGCCTTGCCTTAGTAGAATAAGGCGGACTGGGATAGGGGGGAAACCCGCGATGTAAGATCGACAGAGTTTCGACGCTAGAGACTTCAACGACTTATGACACGACCCGACACTGCTAAATACGGGAAGTCTAAGAAGAGGAAGTTTTGAAATATGATTTTTTTTTTGAAAAGCCCAAAAAATTCGGGGAGAACCGGCCCTTTTTTTCGAGAAAAACGGAAAAGGCGGACCGGGCGAAGGCTTCAAAAGTTTCGAAAATAATTTTGAGTTTTAAATTGGGCATAATACCGGCTAGAAAAAGGGCTATTTTGAGTAAAATCATAGGTCCTAAGTTCGGTATATGTCCGGGGTTTTGAAATTGGATATTTTGAAAAGGATGCAAATTTTTGAAAATGACGTTTTTTGAAAAAAGACATGGATCAAGTAGCACGTAGTCATGGGAACAGTATAATGACGCCAAGTATGCTCTTAAACTAAGTCTCGGTCAGTCTATAAGGGTCTATACTAGTGTACATAGCCTATTCGAGAATCGGGGCGAACTTCCTAAGTCGAATTGAACTTAGAACATGCCGTAAAACCCATACGAATCTGCTATGCACACCTTTTGACATATCCAATTTGGACTACATCAATGGTATAGTGGGACGTCGGTCACCAGTACCGGCCCGGGGAAAATGGGGTTATGCATGAACCGTAAAACTAAAATGCGTATTGTACTAGTCAAACGATTTCTATTCGAGTCTCATCCTGAGGATGCCGATGGTAAGTCACACATCAGTTAATCCCCAGCGGAGTCGCCAAATTGTGGACATGACATAGGTCCAACCCGACGCGGCCACGCGCGGGTTTGGGGAGGCGAATGAATCTCCATATGAGAATGGATCGAATTGAAATTTAAATCGAAGTTGGAGTCGCCACCGAACTTTGTGGGAGTTCGGGCCCGTTCGAACCCACTCTATGTCGTAGTGGGCCGTGTACAAAATACGGCTCATTTCCGATGTCAGAGTTTATCGGGTTCGTCCTTTTGCATTTGATACCGATACGGATATCGTGTATTGAATGACTCTCGTTGCCAATGGTTTCGGACATCCGGAAACCGAGGTTCTGAGTAAGGGGTGAGGGTACGTGTTGGGAAGCTCACAAAGAACACCCAACCCCGCCCGCACATTAGCGGCCTCTACTAGGATATCGTTTGATGTTTTAATACGCGCGTTAGTTGAACGGGAAAATGATATGCAAACATTGTTTTCCCTAAACATGCGAGGATTGAATGGGTTGCTAAGTCGATTTAATGCAACTAAAATTAACGTCAAAGTTGAGTTTAGCATGCGAAGTTCGTTTTAGTCTAATAAAACAAAAGATAAAAAGAAGAAATTGCTAAAAAGACGAACAAACGTTTTAGTAACGATTGAATAAATCGAATAAAAAAATATGAATAATGTAAAAAAAAATATGTCGAGATCGGAAATATCGTTAAAAAGATACCGTTTTGTCCAAAAGATGACGTTCGGAAAATAATAAAAAGAAGAAAGGGTCACGCGTCCAGCCGACCGGGCGACTCGCCCGAGTCAGGCGCGACTCGCCCGAGTAGGCGACCCGCCCGGGACGCGCGCGACTCGCATCCCGGTCTGTTTTCGAAATTGAATTTTTGAAAAAAGCGATGATTTTATTAAATCGCGTACAAATATTGCACAATTTGCACCCGGCTTAATATTCTCGACATTCGTCATATTCGATATTCGATTATGAAATCGATATCGAATATTCGGAAAAGATAAAAAAGGTTTTAAGGAATCGTCTTGTAGAAAAAACGATGTTTAAGAAAAATTGAGAAAAGCGAAAAAAAGAGCCGCGGGTTCCAGGCCTCCGCGCGAGTCGCCTGGGAGGGGCCGCGACTCGCGTGGACTGCTGTCCCGGTTCGGGTTTTTCCAGAAATCGTTAATTTCGCTAGATCGCGTATAAATATGAATTAATTTATACTCGATCTATGCTCTCAATATTCGTCGTATCCGATATTCAATTATGAAATTGATATCGGATATTTGGAATGATTTTAGAAAAAGTTTTATAAAATTGTTTGAAAAGAATTTGAACGAAACGAAAAGAATGTTGGTTCTCTCCGCGTTAAAATCGTTGTATTTTGTAAAAAGTAACGATTTTTAGCATCAACGAGATTAATGTAATTCTTTTAATACAATATCCGATTAGAGAACCGGTATCATATTTTTAAGAGTATTTGTTATATGAAAATAGTTTTTAGTACTATCGATATTAGAAATAATAAGAAAGATGCGACGAATGACCCATAATAAAAAAATCGACCGACGACGAAAAAAGAAGAAAAGACGAGGAAAGTCGAGGAAGAGAGAAAGAGAGAAAGAGAAGTCGGGTTTGGTTACACCCTCAACCTACATGCTCCTGTTAACTCGGATTGGGGTTCGTCGGAATGTGGCTAAGGCACGGGAGCGTCGGGTTAATGTCGGTGAGTTGGTGGTGGTTTCGGTCGGACGTGAAGGGTGACGGGTATAAGGGCTGGTTCCTTCGGTTTTGGACGTAGAATGTCGGGAATTGTATGTGTCGAGGTATGAAACGAGTGTGTGTAATGTTGGTCGATGTAATTGTCCTCTTTTTGGTGTTCATGCAGAGGGTCCTATTTATAGAAAAAAGAAGGTTGAGAGAGGTATCTTGCTGGTACGACAAGAAACACCAATCGGGATAGGAAATGTAAGAAGTTGTGAGGAACGAGAACTCCGTTACTTGGCAAAGAAGAAAGGGAATCCCGGTTTGGGAAGATGAGCTCGGCTGAAACAGGCCACTCGACCGAGTGTCCTAAGCTCGGTCAAATGCTCGATTCGGTTTTCGGATAGAATTCCTATTTGAGATCGAATTCTACCTTTAACGGAATTGTTTAATATTTGTGTAGCTGATTTTTTTGTGGAGTTTGAGCTCGAGTCGGTCACGTGAGGTGACACGGCTGACCCACAAGTCTCAAGAAAATATCTTTGACCGGGTTTGACTCGGTCGCTAAAAGACGGTTTTGCCCCTGGTGTCGGGTTCGACCCAAATTAGTCTTATTTGACTCGAAATGACCCACTGGACCTGGTTTTGAGGTTGGTTTTGTGAGATTCGTACTCCGTAAAAAGCCCAAGCTAAATATCCATGATTTCGAGCCCATTTCCGAGTACATTAAAGCATGTTTGCGTCCGATCATCATCGGGTGTTTGTCGGAAACTGCTATAGACACTTGGCAGTAAAATGTGGGTGTCTACAAACGTCCTTAAAAAAAATTAAAATGACTCGAGTTTTAGCTTAAAACAATTGTTCGTTCGAAAAATGAAATTCCTCGAGAGTAAATAAATAGTTTATGACGAAATTTATATAAATAGCTTTGTGATAGATTTGTAAAATAATTAAAACCTTTTTAACGAAAATAATCGTGTTTTTTCGTAACGAGCTTTTACTCAATCCTAACGAATTTTTACCGATTTATCCCTGTCATTTCATCTCGTACTAAAAATAGTTTGATTCTCTCTCTAAAAAAAATCACAAAACCAAATCACCCCATAAATACACCCATCACCATGAACAACCCTAAGCATTGGAACCGTGCCAAGTCGATAGGGGAGAGAAGTTTGGGGTCGATGGTGGTGAGTGAGGGTGAGGGTGAGGGTCGAATTGGTTGGTGGCTCGGGGTGGCTGGGGGTCGGTGGTAGTGGTCATGGGTGGGTGAGTGAAAGTTGGGTCGGGTTGTTCTGAGCGCACGATTGGTGCGTGGATGGATATGGCTGGGTCTGGGTGGTTGGGAGTGGTGGGGTCGTGGGTGGGAGGGTGGCTGTAGCCTGTAGGTGATAAGCCGTGAAATTTAGGTTTGTTTTATTTATTTATTTATTTATTTTTTTTTTTTTTAAATTAAATGTCCTCTTTTTTTTAAATTCTAATTTTCCTTTCTTTTTCTTTTTAGGTAAATATCCTTCCAATTTTTATTTGTTTTTATATATTGTTTTTTCCTTTTATCGTCAAAAAATTAAGGTTCCTTTTATGAAAATTTTTGTATTACTAATTTTTTTTAGAAATTCCTCTTTTATATGTCAAATTCAATTTTCTTAAATTCAATGAATTATTGTATTTTCAACTCTTTATTAACCCTAAACAATTAAGTGTAATAATCAATCAAACATAATAAGACAATAGACAAAATAATTAAGTAAATAAGTCGATATTAATGCCTTGGTGATCGAATTAGAATTCATAATCGAATCTGGAATCGTTGATTGATTAT
The DNA here is from genome assembly GCA_958450325.1 of Agrostemma githago. Classification (NCBI taxonomy): domain Eukaryota; kingdom Viridiplantae; phylum Streptophyta; class Magnoliopsida; order Caryophyllales; family Caryophyllaceae; genus Agrostemma; species Agrostemma githago. The sequence goes on along the minus strand of OY288247.1, from coordinate 68,661,136 downwards.
TGATAAAACAAAGATAAGAGTTAAATTGGAATTGATATTTTTGTATTACTTGTGTTTTGTACAGAATACAAGACATACATACAAACTCCCTCCATTCCAATGAATTGTTTAGGTACCAAGGGTAAGAGATCCAATGAGAAAGCGACATGTGGAGCAAAACTCATTAAAATGGTCAAATTGCATATAAAAAACATTCCTAAAATAGAAAGGCAAACAATTCATTGAGACGCCCCAATATGGAATAGGCAAACAATTCACTGGGACGGAGGGAGTATATATATATATATAAGGACAAACATATGCTAAACCTAATAGCCCGTAAACAATACGTGGTCCATATAAACCATATATTAACAGTTCTAAATATTAACACAAATCGTGACCCATATGACATGTAACTGCACACCCCTCTTCAAGTTGGAGCGTGGGGATTAACAACACCCAACTTGGAGATTAGCGTGGAGAATGTTCAACTTGAACGGGGAGACTAATAACTTCAGTTTGGAGGGGACGGGGAGAGTAATAACTTAAGTTTGGAGGGGGGAAATAGCAGGTTGTATACCTTTCTTTTTTGTTTAATTTTACTGTCATGTCTCTCCTTGTCTTTATCCTTTAGTACTACCTCCGTCTCAATAGATAGTTCAAATTTGTTTTATAGACAAAATTTAAGGGGGTGAGAAGAATTAACATTTTTATTACTCCATCCGTTCAAATCCAAATGGTACGTTTGTTTTTTCACACTTACCAAGAGACGTTTTACACCGTTAATATCTTTCGTTTTACACTAACAAAAATTATAAAAAAATCAATATTATTAATCTACTCATAAAGACAAATCAAACAAAAGCTCACCTGACTATATTTTCTCTTATAGATTTTCGTGAATATTAACAATTCTCTTAAGAATAGTGTCCAAAAGGAAAACATACTCTTTGAATTTGAACGAAGAGAGGATAAAGTAAAAAAAAAATAGAGGGTTAGGAGACAAGAGGAAGACGGAGGCTAGTGGGGGTGGTCAAGGGAGTGGCAAGAGAGGAAAACATAAACCAATCAATGACGAAACCCCAATTTTGGTGGCTTTATGAATGGGAGTGAAGGAAGATTAGGGTTTAGTTAAGAGAGGAGATAGGAGACTAACTGTACCATTAAGAGGAGAATATGACTGAAACCACTTAGGGAAGGATCGTGCAGGACAAACGGTTAATTGCGTTACTTGTGGCAAGCTCGACCACAGATGGTTTGAGTGTTTTCATGGTCCTTAAAATGGAGGTGGAAATCAAGGGAACTTTGTAAATATGGGATTTTATTTCATACCTTGGTGGAATTACCCTTCTTTCCAATGAAAAAAGGACCTGAAAAATGGTATTTCCACAACACGTCTGATCCCCTACAAAGATTTCCATCGATTTGAGCTTGAGACAAAGCATCCAAGATGCACTTAAAGGTGATCAACTCTTTGGCAACATGGCAACATTATACTGATACCACCAAAAACATGTCAATGCTGTCATAAAGACAGCAGAACATCGAATTCTTAGACCTGATCGTCCACAAAGTTGGCGGCAAGGTCCCAGTAGTGACCAACGCCAGCATCATTAAAGACCTTACGAGCTGAAGCCTCTGTCGTACAGTCATGAACATAGAATCGGTTAAAGCTTGGTTTAGCAACACTCCCCTGCCATACCAAAACACATCTATTCGCAGCCTTTTCTTCTTCGTTATCTTCTTCCTCGTCCTCCTTGACAAGCTTCGCCCCCCAATCAATGCGCCTAAGCATCAATTTCGCATACCTTTTAATTGACTTCATTCCACCTTCCACCGCCACCACACTTGAACCTTCGTGAAGAACAGCACAACCCGTCAACCGGTTTTCCTGGGCATTTGTGTCAACTTTGAAACGGTTTTGAGGGTTTGAGAGGTCGTTGATTTTGTAAACTGAGACGATCGTCTCAAGGGTGTTGGGGTCATCAAAAAGCTTCCTCTCTTTCTTTTCACGGCGCTCCGCCGGTGTGAGTTTCCTTGCAATGTTCCTGTCTATATGAGCTTGCTCACGCTCGGCTGCTGCAGCATGAACTTCCTTTTCCAATCTAGTGGGGTCTTGAGTAGCTTCAGCCCCCAACACTCTGTTGAGGTTACTCATTTTGATTTTGGCTTTCGGGGGGTCCATCAAACCTTGCCTAATCATCTCCTGCTTATCCTTTTCAGCAGCCAAGCGACGTTGTGTGCGGAGCTTTTTCTGTTCTTTCTTAGTAAGCTGAAGCGGTTGAGGTGGCAGTGGTGGAGCTTCAAGTGGCGGCTCAATAGGTTTTGGGTGTTCAACATAAATTGTAATTTTCTCCATCTTCAATTTATCTTCAATAGACCCACTTTCATCAAGTTCAGGGTAATTGGCAGAACGTAGGAGAGAAACGTCCCTGAAACATACAGTAACTCCAGTTAGCTATCATTACAAAAGAACAGCGTCGTCCAGATATTGACAAATCAAAGTAGAAAGGAGAATATGATTTCTAACATCAAATGCAATAAACATCCAAAAAAAGTAGTGTAAAAACAAATATCAAAGAAACTAAAAATGGAAGAAGTGTAATGTAAGTACCATGCAATAAAATGCATCATGTATATACGATGAGCTTCGAAAATGACAAAAACACTATGAGATTGCTTTGTGTAGTTCCAGTGGAAAAGTACTCCAACATCACCTCGTAGTTACGCATTGAAAAAAGGTTGGATCAATCAACATGATACTTGTCTGATCTAGTTAAACAAGGCAAAGACAATGGGGTAATTATTAGGGGGGTATGAAACTAAAACGTACTAGAAAATGGAGGAGAATATTGAACCTAAAACGAACTAGTGAGGTGCACCAAGGTCCACTCAAGGTGCAATATTATGCAATTCCAATTTTTTTCTCCAAATTGTTCTATTTTACCTTATCCATAATTTTCAATTACACATGTTAGCTTTCTTCAAACAGAAAAGGGACTATTCTTGCACAAAATTTGATTGTAAAATATGCATGTTTGTGTGAAAAATTAGTGACCCTCGTGTCCAAAAGGCTAGGAAGTAGCGCCTCAGTGCGCCTAGCGTCTTCTCAAACTAAGATTATATAACTCAGAATTAAGTTCTACGCGAAAGTTGTGCACATCTATGTTACTCCTCGGTTGAATCTGCCTGAGGAGACACGATATTAGAGAGTCGAACACGGCTGTTAAATGAAAAAGTTTCATGTTTTGGGTGTTGTGGTGTCTGACACTCGGACATGCAACATGCAATTAAATCAACATGTCGAATAAAGATAGTTGTACCTGAAACACAGCTATTAAATTCCAATCTACAACAATAAGCTCTAACAACTACTCCCTCTGTATCTATATGTTCGTCCCCAACCTAATACCCTCTAAATAAAGGTGGGGACTTAGAACCTTAGTTACACAGACACTCGGATACGGACACGTGTCAGACACGTATCGGGAGTGTCGGACAGGTAACTTCACAAATTTTAAAATATGTGGACACAGTCAACGGAGCGTCTTGACCATGAAAAATTGAACCTAATATATTTTAAAATTTTAAAAACTTCACAAACAAGAGATGTTTCTATGGCTAACACTTGCCCACTAAATATGCCCAAGTGGGATCATCTTTTTACCTCCCTCTCCTTAACTTGTTGGATGTGTTGTGTCGTGTCCAAAACTGGCGTGTCGGACACATGTCATGTCTACCACGTGTCATGTCGGACACGGGACACGGCTTGAATCCGGCGTGTCTAAGTAACACAGCTTAGAACAAGGATAATATATACTCTCTCCATATCTATATGTTCGTCCCCTTTTATTAAAATATGTGAGGAGTACATTAATAAAAGGGGACTAACATATAGATATGGAGGGAGTATATATTATCCTAGTTCTAAGTCCCCCACCTTTATTTAGAGGGTATTAGGTTGGCTACTTTGGAATGGCTTGGAATGGATTTGCCCCATTCCAATGTTTGGTTGGGGAGGATTTTGGAATAGAGTTAAATACACAATGGATTCTAACTCTTATCTCAACCCCCGCAATCTCATCCCCACCTTTCTCCCTCGGATTCAAATTTAATTCCCTCTTGCCTAAAAATAATACAAACCAAACAAGTTTCAAAAGGTATGAAATTGGAATCTCATACCTCTATGGGTTCCGAATCCATTCCATTACATACCTAACCATTGAACCAAACCACTCCTTAAAGTATGTACCCCACAGAAAGTACAACTCTCCACACAAATGGCAACAATATATGTATTATGTTCCTTTGACTCTTGGTTGAACTGACTCAAAGGCCAAAAATATGGATATGGTGGCCATACCTCAGCCTTACCAACTGACACCTACCAGCATAGACGTAAAAGAGAGGCTCACATAACAAAAGTGGAGGCACAAAAGATATATGAGAACAAATTTTTCACTAGTTTACGACGAGTCGTAAAATATCTCAATCCACATTAGGAATCGGAAAGGCACTCAGCCTTTTAACTAAATTTATGTTTCAAAGATGTGTGCTCAACTCCCCAAATCCCACGACTTCAATTGTGGAAAGGTACCGTATGTCTCAAGAATTGATTAACGATAAGTCTCACACCTCGATACCAGAACCCAAGTTCTAAGACCATAGTACCACATACATTTAATATCTAAACTCTAAAGCATGCAAGATAGTTTACAACATTCAGCCTAGATATAACAACAACAACATCAGTGCCTTAGTCCAAAAAAGATTTGGGGTCGGCTAACATGAATCAATATCTGAGATACGCAAAAACAATGGTTGTTAACATGGGTTCTATGAATCCAAACATTAAGTGTGCTTACGGGCTAGCCGTTAGTGCACGCCATCATTGTTAAAACTCGATTTCCCAGCTGGCAAAAAAAAACTTACCACCACTCAACTTCTGGAATAGGCTCCCTTGGTTTCTTTTCCTTAGTGACTCTTTCAGCAACTTCGATTAAATTTGGGTTTATATTAGGCTCTGCCTTTGCCTTAGCCAGCTGCGCCTGCTTAGCTTTAAGCTCCTTTGCCTGAGCTTCACCAAACTGACTCTGTAAACCAAATTAAGACAAAAACAATATTCAGACAAATACAATATTAAGACAAATACAATAAAAAAGAACGCCAAACTGTCCAAATTAGCACTGAAGTATGAAACATACTCTTAATTTAATGATTTCTGCATCTTTGGACCATTTACCTTCCTCAACAAACTGGAAATTTTGCCTCCTTGGCCTTAGAAGCTTGTTTTTGTCAATACCCATTCTCGGATCAAAATGAGGATTCTTATCAGGATCCACTTCAAGCTCTGGCTTCTCAATTTGAAATGCATCTTTCTTCCGTTTGTTGATGTTCACCTAAAGAGTGCAAGTTTGAATTCATTTTCAGCAAAGAAAAAAAATTCCCACCACCTAACAAAGGAAAAAGAAGTAACAAGACAAACCTTCAATGTACTGAGATTGCTTGGTTTTGATATGTTCACCACATTTCCATGCTCATCAATTTCCCGGCCAAGAGCGTCCAAACGAAGAACAGGAGCCTTTGCAGGCTTTTGTACAACAGAAAAATCTGGAGGCAACTGTCCTGGAAATAGATTTATCAAAGGAGCGAATTCAGGATCCTGACGGAAACCCATCTTAACAGCCAGTTCTTGTGCACGCTTTACAGCTTCATATTTTTCAGGATCCATGCTACCAACCGACTTTAAAGAAGCAGAAGCTGAGGAAGATGAAGATGGCCTAGATGTCGCCGCTGTAGCAGTCAAGCTACCAGTTATTTTATCTGCTGTACGACCCATTCGTGAGCTGACCTGAGTGCTTGCTCCAGTGCCCTTGTTTAGCTGCAAAAGTAAATATCTATAAGAAGAAATTATGTACAATACTGACACAAAATAAGTCATAGGATACATATTATACTAGAACAGTTATAGCCAGTAAGATTACTCCAAATATGGAAACATAGAAGGGTAGAAATGAGCTGCCAAGCATCCAAAGAAAGGGTAAAATATATATGATTGAATCAGAGGAACACCAGAACTCACCAATGACATCTTGTTCAATTTTTCCATCTTTTCTCTCAGTTCCTTCTGTCTTTGCAAAGTTTTCTTAGCTAACGCGAGAGCACCTAGAGATGGAGCTACGCTCTTGACAGCAGTTGTACTAGTCCCATCTCTACTAAATTTGCCATTGCCATTCAGCTCATGAGATCCGGTACCATTAAGTCCCTTGCTTTCATTGGTGGTAGAAATTGAAGGTTCCATGGAAGCAGAATGATTATTTAACGGAAAATTTTCAGAAGCGGGCCCTGATGGTAAGCTCCGTGGCTCCACAATCACAGCCTGGTAGAAAGCAAGGATTTAAATAAGGAGGGAAAAAATATAACGTTATGTATTAGTTTCTAGCATAAAATCGAAACGATAAATTTTCCAGGCTACGTGCTATATATCTCAAAGACTTGGGGCAGCATCCATACAGTAAAAATTAGATTCAAGTCAGATTATGATAAGGTCACAAAACAGCAGACATGGCTGGCAAAAAAAACTACTCCAGTTACATTCAAGCAAAATTATGACACAAACAAGTTTGGGGACTAACAACACACAGGACAGGGTGCAAACTGTAGCTTCTAGCTATAGGGATCTAAGCTAAGACAAATGTATTTGAAACGACTAAAGTATAAATTCTATCTGTGATGTCCTTTAACAATGGAGAATCAAATGGAAGAACACGCTCTATATGAACTAAACCAGTGTTACCAGATTCGCAGTTCGCCGGCACGATTTCCAAACTAGTTTGCCCGATTTACGAATTAGTTCGTTCGAGAACTAATTCACCATCACCAACGAACTGAATTTTGAAATAGAAATTGCTCAATCAATCAAGCATGAAAACAATAAAAATCAATCCGGAACAAATACTATTACCTGATGAGCCCATGAAATGAACCAGAAGTAGGAGAAAAATCTTCAGAGTTTCGACTTTCGACTTTCGAACACCACGGAAGATGAGGAGGAGGAGGAGGATGATAAGCGAGGAGGAAATAAAGATGATATATTAGGAGGAGCCGAATATCATCACACCTTACATGAAAGTACAAGTAAACGATCATATTAACTGTAATTGCAGGTTTTATCAAATCATGTATATTAACTTTCATTAAGAACACATGCGATAAATAACAAAAACAAATGAAATTCCAAATCAAAATTGGAAAGCAATTAGTAAAACAACACGAAATAATGAATTAAAAAAATTAGAAACGAAAAATTGATGAATCAGAAACGAAGGAACAAACCGGAAAATCAGAATCGTAATGAATGGCGCCGGAAGAAGACGAACGTCGCCGGAAGGAGACGCCGGAGGAAGATGAACGCCGGAGAATCAGATGGAGGAATTAGGGTTTCGAAATGGGATTTAGGGTTTCACTGTTTTGAAATGGGGATGAATGAATGTGAGAATGTCTGATGTTGAATGTAGCCCAAAGCCCCAAACCTAACTAAACAGGGTCAACCGGTCTGGACCGGTTAATTTCGGGTCTGACCCGGTCCGGATCGGAACCCTGAATTCAAGATTTCTTTGGACCGGAACCAGACTCTGATTTTATTTTTCAGGGTCCGGTCCGGTCCAGTCTAATTTTTCGGTCCGACCCGGTTTCTGCACAGTCCTAGGAGGAGGAATATGTTGATTTCAATTTTTTCACTTTTTTTAGGTTGCCGTAATATCTCTATCGTGATACCGTAATACTAGGTATCCTCTATCATATAATTATGTGTTTTATTAGTTAAAGGAAAATATGTACTTTGTATTTAATGTTCATTTATTTACCTTTGATTACAAAATTTCTCACAAATAATATAGAAATGACCGAGACGGAAAAATAATTAGAAATAGATGGACAATTAAACAAAGACATGAGACTTTAAAAGCAATAGAAAATAAAATTTTATAAATACGAATCGTTTATTGGATGATATGTCGATAAATATGCAACATGAGTTATGACCCCACAAGAGTCTTAAGTTGAGTCTTTAGACGCAACTTAAAACTTTGATACATTATTGGTAAACCCCACATGAGTCTTGAGTAGGGATGTCATTGGGTAGGGGCGGGTGCGGGGGATAGTTACCCCGCACCCGCACCCGCGACTCAAAAGTAATACCCGCACCCGCCCCACTACCCACCGCGGGTACAAAGGTTCTCACCGCCACCCGCTCTGCGGGTATACTTAGAAGACCCATCCCCGCCCCGCTATCCACCCATCACTCGCCTTTACCCGCCAAATTTGCGGGTATCCGCGATACCCGCCAATAAAAATAAATAACACTCTCATTAACTTTTTGATTAACTAATGACATATAAAATTGCAAAATAAATGTAATCAGAGTTAATAATAAATTAAAGTTAAGTACAAACTTCATGTTACAAATTTTGTTTTTTCTTATAATATTATAGATTTAAGGCAGTGCGAGGGTAGAACGGTGCGGGTATGGGGCGGTGCGGATGTGGGGAGGGTAAAATGTAAAAACCACCCCCGCCCCATTACCCATTGCGGGTAACATTTTCATTCCTCTACCCGCCCCGCCACCCGCATAATCATCCCCCGCACCCGCCCCAAGCGGTGCGGGTGCGGTGCGGTATCCGCCTTTCACCCGCCCAACTGACATCCCTAGTCTTGAGACAAGACTTATCTTAACGACTACCAATAATCTTCTCATGACTACCAAAAATCTTAAGATTTTATCAAAACTATCAAAAATCTTAAGACTTTGCAACATTATTGGTGTGGACATGACAAAGTCCACCCAGACACGGCCACGCGCGGGTTTGGGTAGGCGAATGAATCTCGTGGTAAGATTATTCTTAGGTCGCCACCGAACTTTGTGAGAGTTCGGACCCGTTCGAACACATTCTATACTTAGGCGTATTGTGCAGAAAGCACGGCCCGCTTTAGTACTAGAGCTTGTGGGGTTCGTCCCTTTGCATATATAACGATACCGATGTCGAATTTATCGAGTATCGTATATCGAATGACTCTCATTCGCCAAGGTTTTGGGTTTCCGGAAACCAAAGGTTCTGAGTAAGGGGTGAGGGTACGTGTTAGGAAGCCTAGGAAGGACACCCAACCCCGCCGGCACTTAGCGGCCTTTACTAAGATATCGATCGGTGTTCGTGTACGCGCATTAGTAAGATGGTGAAAAGATATGCGCAAACAATGTTTTAAGCTACGCATGTGAAATACGTGCTAAGCTACGCCATTTAATGCATCTTTAAATTATGTTGAAGTTGTATTTAGCATGTGGGTTCATTTAGAAAACAGTAAATGTCACGCAATGTAAATAACAACTTAAAAGTAGATTACAAATTACACGGACGGAATACAACCCGGAATTCACAATACTTGGACGAAATGATAAAAATAGGCGGATTAGCAACGGTAAATGTAATCTATAAGCGGACTCGTAAATAGAAAACGCAATTGAAACCGTAAATCGAATAATTGGATGAACTTCGATCATTTACACATTACGTTGTGTATTGATCGGAGGGCGAAGGCTTTAATACGCCTTTAGCGTACGGGATCAAAGCGTAGTGCTAGCTTGATCCCGGGCCTCGAAGTCTTGTCCCGACTTATCATAGTGAAATGAAGATGTCTCGACTTACCGAATATCGGATACGACTAAAGAGTCGTTGATATGGGATTAGTCATAGAGACGTCAGTCAAAGTCGTGAAGGTGACGGAACGATAGTAGATTAGAAATGATGTGATATGTGTGGGTTTTTAGAAGACGGATACGTGATTAATTTAGCACGTATCGACTTAGAGTCGTAAATGTGACTCGACGGAACCTTATATCATCTTTCGATCCTCATTGGAGGCGTATAGGAGGTCACTCGATCGAGTCATTGGGTGGACTCGGTCGAGTGACCTTGGACGAAAAATTCCTGCCTGTTTTTTAAGGGGTCACTCGATCGAGTGACTTAGGCACTCGATCAAGTGCCCTCTGTAATGGGTAGGGTGTTTGTTTAAAGCGACCCATTTCGTGAATTTTTTCATTTGAATTGAGAAATGATCGAGCTAAATATAAATATCAAATAATTGATACTAGTTCGATTCTCGATAACTCGTTTTGCACGCCTCTCGGTTACGGAACCGGTATCAAGCATTTTAGAGTGATATTTGTGAAATCGAAATTAATTGAACTAGAATGAATATTGATTCCCTCTGTGTCACGATGTCTTTGTGATCCTTGCGGACCATGTGACGATCGATTCGACGTCATCGGGTTTCATGCTAATTCAATTGTCGATAACTCTTTTATGCGTGACTTTCGACTACGGAGTCGACATCGGACTTTTAAAGCGGCATTTCAAAAATGACATCGAATGTGCTTGATAATAAATTATCGCGATCACGTTATAATCCGATGGTTATGCGTACGCATAAGGCGCCTTAACCTTTAAGTGCCTAGGGCGGCGCGCCTCGAAGGGCGCCACCTCCAGTACGACTTGTTCGGGGAATTATACGGACTTTAGATGGAATTTGTTATCGAACATACTCGATTGAAAACTCGATTTGTCGTCACAAATATTAGGTCCTTTTGCATTTCGATGTCGTAGTTTGGCTTTTTAAGCCTACGACAATCGATTTAGCGTCATTGGACATTTGCTCGAATCGATTTGAAAAATAGTTTTTTGTTAAGTCATAATATACGCGGTATTCGATATATAACAGAATGTAAAAAACGATATATAAATGTTAGCGTTGTTGGGAACAATAAATAAAAGTTAGATGCAAAAATAAAATGTTATTAGTTAGTATATAAGAATTAAATGTTAGTAGAACAATAAGTAAAAGTTAGTAGTTAGTAATTAGTATACAAAAATGAAAAGAATTAGAGATTAGAAGAACGGGATTTGATACACCCTCAGCCTACATGTTAATAGTCTCGGAAAACGGGCTCGTAAAGTGTCGTCGTAGGCACGAGAGCGGTTCGAGTATGTAGGGTGAGTTAGGGTCTGTGATTAGGGAGAATATGTTCTCGATTTTTTGGTAAGTTTTGATCTCGGGAACGACTTGTGTGTGTGTAAGTGTGAAGAACTCTTTGTAATGCTAGTAATGTGAGGGAGGAAGGTGAGAATGAGGGTTGAAAATCATGTGTAAATGATGAGCCAAGGGGGGTATATATAGATTTTACCCCCCGGCTAGGGTCACTCGATCGAGTGGCCCTATGTTGCACTCGATCGAGTGACCTTGAAAATGGATTCTGGTCGATTTTTGGAAGGTCACTCGATCGAGTGGCCCTTAGTGTAGACACCCACATTTTGACCGCCAGGTGTCTATAGCAGTTTCCAAAAAACACCCAATGATGATCGGACGCAAACGTGTTTCTATGCGCTCGGATGTGGGCTCGAAACCATGGACTGTTGGCTTAGGTCCTTTACGGAGTACAAATCTCACAAAACTAACCTCAAATCCAGGCCCGGTGGGTCGTTCCAATAAAATGATACTAATTTGGGTCAAAACCGACACCGAAAATAAAACCGACTTTTAACGACTGGGTCAAACCCCGGTCAAAGCCGTTCCAAGACACAAAAATCAGCCACTTGATAAGTGATATTTTAGTAGTGATTTACCCATACTTTTACCCGTTATTTAGTCCGGTTCTGTGTTCTATAACTATTATATAGCTCGTTTTAGTATTTAATTAGTACTTTGTCTTTTTATTATAGTTTGTCGTAATAATCGTTATATGCCAGGGATTTTGGTACTGCTCTCGTTATTTTGTCTTACAGGTACAAATAGAACGATAATTGAGGGACGAAACAAGTCAAGAGTCAAGACGGGTCAAAAACAAGCCGAGCAAAAGACTAATGTTATTATGGTTCTGTTGAATGACTAGAAGAAGGCCCAAACCCTTAAGCAAGAGGAAAAATGAAAGGATAATGGGGCCATGACCCAGGAGGATGGACACACACCAGGGCACAAAAGAAATAGAGGGTGGAATGTAGGATTAGAATAGGGCGGCAGTAGGATTAGAAGAGTTTATGCAGATTTTGGTTAATTCTCCACTTTGCGTCGTCACTTCATCTTTTTCTTTGTTTTCTTTTATTATATGCAGTTCAATAGTTCATTGTTTAAGCTATTTGATTGTAGATTTTGCCAAAGTTGCATATTTATCGTTTACGTATGTTATTATAGTGTTATTAGTATAATTTCAATCATGATAGAGTAGTCAATTCTAGGGTTAGGGTTAATTCGGTTCGTCTTAATTGGGGTTTTGTCTCGAGTTGATTTAATTGTTGATTAATCGTTATTAATCTCCATTTGAACGTTATATCTGTATGATTCACTTGTCTTGGCCAGATTAGTTAATCAATTTAGTTGACATGAACTTAAGATCGAAAGCCGAGTTTATGTTAGACTTACGTTCATTGGAGTAGGTCGACCTAGTAAGTAGGGAGAGCCCGCTAGGACCGTCCTATGGTAGATAGAGACTCGAGAGAGCCTATCTCATGCTTGTTACTGACCTTAATCGACTATTTTATGACCTCGATAACTCCCCTGAGACTACCCTGTTAACCTTGACCCTAGTCCCTTTTATTATAGTATTTGTTATTGTTTTCTCTTATAGTTAGTTTAGTTAATTAGTTTAGACTTATTCAACTCAAACCAATTTTCTCCGACTAATACTTTAACTAGACCGAGACTTTTCATTTAGCTCACCGTCCCTGTGAATTCGATACCCGACTTACCCTAGCTACCCAGTTAGTAGAGTTAGGTTCTTGTTTGATTGTGGGGATCCGCGACAAATTTCTACATCACCACTCAAACATTAAAAGTCCAATCCAAATACAAAACCCACAAAATATCCAAACCACAGTCCAAAAAACCGGACCCGTCCTCTATGGCTGACCCACTCGATCGAGTGTCAGCCCACTCGATCGAGTGGGCCCTGTCATTGGCCCAGTTGCAGTCTCTCGGGCCACTCGACCGAGTCCAGGGGCTACTCGGTCGAGTAACCCTAGACGGGGGTGCATAGAAATGCCTATATAAGCACCCCCTTGCATGCAAAATTGATCATCTTTTTTGGCCCTAATCAAACTTTACAAACCCTATTACATCACATACACATCTTCAAACCCTAATCAAAACCCTAAGCTCTAATTCAACCCTAATCCTATACACAAACCCTAACCCTAGCAACTAGGAATCCTAACCCTAAAACCATCATAACTTAATCTACGTAAGCCTCGAACTCCGGTGCCTAAGCCACAATCAAGCGAGTCCTATCCGAGACAAGAACATGTAGGTTGAGGGTGTAAAACCCTTTTCTTTCCCTTTCTTTTCTTCCCTGCGTCGTCTTCGCGTCGTCTTCATCTCCTTTTTTTATTTTATCGTCGCATCTATAATACAGATAATATAACTAGTATAAAATACTAAAATATTCGTCGATTCGTGTCGAGCGTGAGTGATGATGGGATAAGGAAACCCGAATATACAAGAGTATTGCACTCAGCGTTGCCGGTCGTTTATCCCATCACCCCGATCGCTTGATTGTTGAGGCGAATTAACATCAACCATAATTTTCTTATTTCGTCATTCATCGCATATTTCATCGATTCTCAAAACTATTTTCAAAACAAGTACTTTTTTTTAATAAGGGTCGAAACCCGTTGACGCGGATCCGACATCACATAATCCCTAGGGATTCATTACGATGTCGGGAAGCCTAGGGAATCAAGTCTTTCAATTCGAGCAAAGTGTCAACCCGTTGGATTCGATACCAATTCAATAATTGGATGTCGAATCTAAACGATTTAGTCAAATATTTTAGCTAATACGATTTTTCGTTGATGTTTAAAATAGATGCATCAATTCGATAAGAATGCGACACTATAAACGCGGAGGAAAATTCATATCGTTTTAGTTAACTTAAACGACTGATAGCACATTCTTTTTTTTAGTTCCGCTCTAATATTCGATATCGATTAAATAATCGAACGTCGAATATGACGAGTATGATACATATGAATCGAGCCTAAATCCCTAATATTTATGCCCGATTCAACAAACTCATCGAATTATCAAAATCAAAAGGCAATTTCGAAATCAATAGCAAATTGCAAAGCAAACCCTGGTTCGTACAGTGGGCACTCGACCGAGTGCCTAGCCCACTCGGTCGAGTGGCACCCCAAAAACGAGACAGAATGCTATTGTGACAACCACTCGATCGAGTCTCGCAATGACTCGGTCGATTGGCCGGGCACTCGGTCGAGTTCCTTCACAACTCGATCGAGTGACGTCACAAAACCCGGACAGAAGCCTTTCCAGAGGTCCACTCAGTCGAGTCCCTCAATGACTCGGTCGAGTGGCCCCTTTATCACGTCAGACCCTGAGTCCAACAATATCATTCGAATCTCGTTAGTCTTTCTTTTATGTCCTAGGTCAACACGTGTCAATCAATCACGTGAAGTATCACTTTTCAAAACTTTGCATCGTCTTATTTACATCATTCCATATTACATCATTCGCAAACCGTTATTATCATTATACCGTTACTAACAAGTTTGTTATTTTGTTGTTGATTTTCTTTGTTTATTTTATTGTACTAAAATGAACTCGCATGCTAAATTTAACTTCGACGTTAGTTTTAGTTGCATTAAATCGACATAGAAACCCATTCAATTTTTCGCACGTCTAGGAAACATACTGTTTGCATAACATTTTCACCAAATAACTAACGCGCGTATTAGAAAGTCACTCGATATCTTAGTAGAGGCCGCCAATGTGCGGGCGGGGTTGGGTGTCCTTAGTGGGCTTCCCAACACGTACCCTCACCCCTTACTCAGAACCTCGGTTTCCGGATGCCCGAAACCGTTGGCGCACGAGAGCCATTCAATACACGATAACCGGTAGTGACGGTATCGGTATCGCAATGCAAAGGGACGAGCCCAATAAGCTCTGACATCGGAAATGGGCCATACTTTGTGCATGGCCTACTACGACATAGAGTGGGTTCGAACGGGCCCGAACTCCCACAAAGTTCGGTGGCGACTCCACTTCGATTTAAATTTCAATTCGACCCATCTCATATGGAGATTCATTCGCCTCCCCAAACCCGCGCGTGGCCGTGTCGGGGTGGACCTATGTCATGTCCATAATTTGGCGACTCCGCTGGAGATTAACTGATGCGTGACTTACCATCGGCATCCTCAGGGTGAGACTCGAATAGAAATCATTTGACTAGTACAATACGCGTTTTAGTTTTACGGTTCATGCATAACCCCATATTTTCCCGAGCCGGTACTCGCGGCCGACGTCCCACTATTCCGTGATGTACTCCAATATGGATATGTTAAAGGTGTCCATAGTCGATTCGAGTGGGTTTCGCGGCATGTTCTAAGCTCAACTCGACTTAGAAAGTCCGTCCCGATCAACGTCTAGACTATGTGCACTGGTATAGACCCTTTTTAGACCGACCGAGACTTAGTATAAAGCATGCATGGCGTCGTTATAATGCTTGCATGACTACGTGCTGCTTGGTTTCTATGTCGTTTTCAAAAACCGTCAATTTTTCAAAGTACATCTTTTTTCAAGATATCCAATTTCAAATCCCGGGAAGCATACCGAATTTAGGACTTATGATTTTACTCAAAATAGCCTATTTCTAGCCGGAACTCCACCCATCTCAAAACCCGGGACGTATACCGAATTTAGGACTTATGATTTTACTCAAAATAGCCTATTTCTAGCCGGTATTCTGCCCATTTCAAAACTCTAAAATATTTTCAAACTCTCAAATTTGAGGCCCAATACATTTGTTTTTCTAATTTTTGAAAAATTAGGCCCCCCCTCTACCGAATTATTTTTCGGATAAAAAAAAATCCTTTTCAAAACCATCCTCTTCTTAGGACTTCCCGTATTTAGCATGTGTCGGGTTGTGGACATGACATAGGTCCACCCCGATGCGGCCACGCGCGGGTTTGGGGAGGCGAATGAATCTCCAAATGAGAATGGATCGAATTGAAATTTAAATCGAAGTGGAGTCGCCACCAAACTTTGTGGGAGTTCGGGCCCGTTCGAACCCACTCTGTGTCGTAATGGGCCATGCACAAAGTATGGCCCATTTCCGATGTCAGAGTTTATTGGGCTCGTCTCTTTGCATTGCGATACCGATACCGTCACTACCGGTTATCGTGTATTGAATGACTCTCGTGCGCCAACGGTTTCCGGTATCCAGAAACCGAGGTTCTGAGTAAGGGATGAGGGTACGTGTTGGGAAGCCCACAAAGGACACCCAACCCCGCCCGCACATTGGCGACCTCTACTAAGATATCGAATAACTTTCTAATACGTGCATTAGTTGAACGAGAAAATGTTATGCAAACAGTATTTTCCCTAAACATGCGAGAAATTGAAATGGGTTTCTATGTCGATTTAATGCAACTAATTCTAACGTCGAAGTTAAATTTAGCATGCAAAGGTTCATTTTAGTACAATAAAACAAATAATAAAAGATAAATCGACAAAAGAACAAACGGTTAATAACGGTATAACGATTATAACAGTTCATAGAATGATGCAATATGGAATGAAGTGAAATAATGTAAATAAGATGTATCATGATTTTGAAAAGTGATGTTTCACGTGATGGATTAGACACGTGTCGACTTGAGTCGTAAAAAAACGTTGATGAGACTAGAAAAGGGATGTGAGACTCACGGTATTGTCATGATAAGGCCACTCGATCGAGTCATTGAGGGACTCGACCGAGTGGACCTCTGGAAAGGCTTCTGTCCCGTATTTTAGACCCTACTCGATTGAGTTATTGACGAACTCGACCGAGAACGCTGCCACTCGACCGAGTCCTTGTGAGACTCGACCGAGTGGAGGTCGAAAAAGCATTCTGTCTCGTTTTTGGGGTGCCACTCGACCGAGTGGGCTAGGCACTCGATCGAGTGCCCCCTGTACGAACTAGGGTTCGCTTCGCAATTTATTGTTGATTGCAAAATTGCTTTTCGATTTTGACAATTTGATGATTTCGTTGAATCGGGCATAAATACTATATAACTTATACTCGATTCAAATATACAATACTCGTTATAATCGACATTCGATTATTGAATCGATGTCGAATATTAGAGCGAGGCTAAAGAAATTGTTAAGTCGTTTAAGTCAACCAAAACGATATGAATTTTCCTCCGCGTTTATAGTGTCGTAATTCTAACGAATTAAATGACATATACGTTAGCATCAACGAAAAATCAAATTGATTAAATTATTTGACTAGATCGTTAGATTCGACATCCAATTACGGAATTGGTATCGAATTTAGTAGATCGATATTTTAATTAAGAAACTCGACTTGATTCCCTCCGCATCCCGACATCATAATTAATTCTTGCGAATTGTTTGATGTCGGATCCGCATCAACGGGTTTCGACCCTTATTAAAAGCACTTGTTTTGAAAATAGTTTGTAATTGATGAAAATCGCGGTTGAATGGTGACTATGCGAACGAAAATAAAAATTATCGTTTAAGTTGACTTGTTTCAATAATCAAATGCTAGGGGTGTCAGGATAAGCGACCGGCAACGCTGAGTGCAATACTCTTGTATATTCGGGTTTCCTTATTCCGACATCTTTCGCACTCGACACAAATCCACAAGTATTTTAATGCTTTTAATACTAGCGATATTATCGGTATTAGAATGCGATGATAAAATAAATAAATAAAAGACAAAAAAAACGACGAAAAAGATGAAGAAGCCGAGAGAGAGGAGAAGGGAAGAAGACGGGTTTTGCACCCTTAACCTACATGTTCTTGTTCTCGGACGGGACTCGTAGTTGTGGCTTGCACGTGAGTATCGAGATGTAGGCTAAGTTGTGGTGGTTATGGTTCGAATTCCTAAACGCTAGGGTTAGGGTTTGTGTATAGGATTAGGGTTGAATTAGGGCTTAGGGTTTTGATTAGGGTTTTTCGATGATGAAAAGTTGTTTGTATGCATGCAAAGGAGGGGTTTATATAGGCTTTGGCAACCTCCTCCGTCTAGGGTTACTCGACCGAGTAGCCCCCTGACTCGGTCGAGTGGCCCAGTCAAACGCAGTCGGGCTTGTTTAAGGGCCCACTCGATCGAGTGGGCTGAGCACTCGATCGAGTGGGTTAGCTGAAGTGCGAGATCCGGGTCTTTAGACCTTGAACTTGGTATTTGATGGGTTTTGTGTTTGGCCTACACTTTTTGAATGTTTGAATGGCTGTTTTGTATGTCTCGGAACGACTTTGACCGGGGTTGACTCAATCGCTAAAAGTCGGTTTTATTTCCGGTGTCGGTTTTGACCCAAATTAGTCTTGTTTCACTGGAAATGACCCACTAGGGCTGGATTTGAGGTCAGTTTTGTGAGATTTGTACTCCATAAGTGCTTAAGCCAACAACTAACGGTTTTGAGCCCATATCCGAGCGCGTAGAAACACGTTAGCGTCCGATCATCATCGGGTGTTTTTTGGAAACTGCTATAGACACCTGGCAGTCAAAATGCGGGTGTCTACAAAGCCCCCACTCTAACTGAGGCTTGGACAAGGCGAAAGTCAGAGTAGCTACCAGGCCAATCAAGGATTGCCACCTGGCAGTCTTCTGATCGGGTCGTTTATAGTCCATTAGACTCGCGCGAAGGGCCCGCCTGCCATAAGATAGAAATTATACTTGAGTTGAAGATGATAACTCCATGGGGAATCAGACTTGTCGCATAAGTCCTGGGTGCGCCTATATGTAGGCCCATCCCGTGCTATTCCGAGGAAAATGCCACCTAGGGCTTTCCGCTGGGGAGATATAGTGGGTTGCATGTCTCTGCTTGAGTCGTACTTGTATAAGTCACATAAAATTTTGCATGCAACACGTAGGTAGAAAAATGACTCGCGCTGGGGAAAAAATGATCTTTTTGAATTTTTGAAAATTTTTGAGATTTGAATTTTTTGAAATTTTTTGAATTTTCGAAAATTTTGACCCCAAAGAAATTTAGGAAAGTTCGGGGTGATTAATTCCGTGCTAGTATCGAGGCAAGGCTTGTGGGGGAAAGATATGGAAAGAGGGTTATAGAATTAATACTATAAATACCCCTCCCTTACCCTTGATTTTTTTCATAATCTCTTCCACAATTCCTCCCTTCTCAAAAGAAAGTCTTCTTACTCCTTTCAATAAAATAGCCATGGGAATTGATAGATTGACTGTGATGTTGCAGGAATGGTCCCGACGTTTTAGAGACACGGATAGGGTGACTCTCAACCAGACGGGTATTACCCAACTGTACCCGTTTCGTCAGATGCAGGTTGATCGCTATTTTCTGGATGCGTCCTTGTCTTACTGGGATGACATATATCATGTCTTTGCCTTTCCTCGAGGAGAAGTTTGTCCTTTACCCGAGGAGATTGCTGCTGTGGGAGGATGGAACCCGATACTCCGACCTGCCATACCTTATTCAGTTTATGACCCAAGGAGGAAGCTTCAAGAATTTTTGGGGCTTTCTCACAACGAGGTATCCCTTATGATGGAGGGGGATAATATTTATCTGATCGACTTGGCTGAGAAATTCATGAATCCTCTCGATGTCCGGGTCAGACCGGCGCACAGCCGTAGGGCTTTTTCCTTTTGCATGCTCCATGTTTACGCCTTTGAGGGTCACATGGATTTATTGTCTTGTATGGGTAACGCCCGTCTCTTGACCGTGGTTGATTTGATGGAGACGGAGTACAGTCCGGCTTGGCTGATCACGGGTGAAATCATCCAAGGCTTAGATAATCGCAAGAGGGATTCATCGGCTCGTCTCACCGGAAGCACCCGTCTACTGCAAGTATGTCGGATTTTTCTTGATTTTTATTTTCTTGGTTTTTGATTGATTTTTTTCCGCGGTCTTCTGCTGCAGTGGTCACTCGATCGAGTCACCCTGGCACTCGATCGAGTGCCCTCGTAAAAAGCCCCATGTTCGTGTTCAGAGGTACGACTCGATCGAGTGTCCTAGGCACTCGGTCGAGTGTCCTTAGGCGGACGCCTGTTTCGCCCCGGGAACTCATATCTTTGCCTTCTTTTTCAGATTTGGCTATACGAGAGGCTATCAGTGATAGATCCTCCTCTTGACGCGAGCAATTACCGTCATAACCAGGTGATGATGAGGAGACGGGCCATTGATTTTTCTCGCCAGATTACCCAGAAGTCTTGGGACGAGGTGTTGTCATTCCATGGTGGTCCGTTGATTCGATGGGTAGTGCCATGGTGGCCCATCTATGTTTGGACAGGCTTGGACCCAAGGGACAGAGCTCGCTATCAGGTAATATTGTCTTTCAGGCATACAGTTCATCTTCACCCGGACCGCACACTAAGGCAGTATGGTTGGACCCAGAGAATCCCGGAGATTGAAGCAGTTGTGAGTGACCCTACCCAACTGACCGATGTGATGTGCGATACATGGATGCAAAGATGGTACACCCGACATACTTGGCCTATTCCCACATCTCGTCACTCAATCTGGGTTTCAGACTCCTATGTGAAGTAGACCAAAGCAGGTGATGCCAAAACCCGAGTTGTTCTAAAAGTCGATGAAGCTTTTGATCTGCTGCGAAGGGAGCAAGTTAAGGACAACAGGGGCTTCTTCGATGAAGGTGACACTCCAGTTACTCTGGTCCGTCTAATGTTAGGTCAGAGAGAGAAGACTAAGATTCAAGCTGAGGGGTCCAGTGCTAAAGGTGCACGGGGGAAAGTGAGCCCCCAGACTGACCTGGAAAGGAGACTGGGCCCAAGACTAGCAGTGCAGGACCGACTTGGCCCACGAGATAGGCTACCCGAGCACGTGAGGGCTCGACTTGGACCGAAGACAATAGTAGAAGACCCGCTGTCGAAGAAACGGGTTCGAGCTAAGGAGTTTCCCCTCGTGATTCGGGAATGCTCGCCCCCGCCCCGGCGACCTTGGGCTCCACGCGACCCGAAGGACAAAGGAAAGGGCAAAATGCACGAATATTAGTCTCCTTTGTTTTTTTATTTGAGTATTATTATTATTTTTTGTGGTGTGATTTGATTTTTTTTTCTTTTGTAATTTGAATTTCCCGAGTTTATCGGTTTTTAATAAAGACGTATTAATGAACACCGTTCCCGTCTTTTCGTTTATTGCAGTGGTTGTACCCTTTTGAGGGGTTGCCTACGTATCCACAATTAGCGGAATCAAACCAAACGTAGTTCAAACAATAATGATTTTTTGCAATTTTCGAAATACATCAAGACTATTAGTTCGAGATCTGCGACGGTAGAATAGTTAATTCTAACTTATTGACTTGTCTATAATTTTTGAAAATATATAAAAAGACAAATTTTTATAAATTCTTGCAAATGACATTGAGATAGGGTTTATGGGTAATAGCGCTTCAACTGGTCCAAGTTGGTTTGGTTGACGAATTCGTTTCCGTCCAAGTCTGTCATCATCACCGCTCCTCCTGATAGGACCTTTTTTACTAAATATGGCCCATCCCAATTGAGTTTGAATTTTCCTCTTGGGTCAACCGGTAGTAAGGCACGAACCGATTTTAGGACCAGATCCCCTTCTTTGATGTTTCTGGGCCTAACTCTTTTGTTGAAAGCCCGTTGGATCCTTTTTTGATATATTTGGATATTGTTGAGGGCCCGGGATCGCCGTTCGTCTAAAAGGACTAGCGAATCATATCGGGCTTGGACCCAATCTGCTTCCGGTACTTGGCTTTCAAGTAAAATCCTGAGGGATGACACTTCTAGCTCGACCGGTTGGACCGCCTCCATTCCATATGTCAGATAATATGGAGTTGCTCCGGTTTCGGTGCGAATTGAAGTCTGATACCCCCAAAGGGCAAAAGGTATCTTGTCGGGCCAATCCCGGTAATTCTCAGCCATCTTTTTAAGTATGGTGACAATTGTCTTATTAGCCGCTTCTACCGCTCCGTTTGTTTGGGGACGGTAGGGAGAAGATGTATGCCTTTGAATTTTGTATTTTGCTAGCCACGTAGCGGTTTCAGCTTGAAAGTGGGTCCCATGATCACTGATAAACTCGTGTGGGATCCCGTATCGGCATATGATCTTGTTCTGGATAAATTTGGCCACGTGCTTGGCGTTCAAGACACGGTATGACTCGGCTTCGACTCATTTGGTGAAATAGTCGATGGCCACCAGAATGAAGCAATGACCTCCCGTCCCGGAAGGGTGCACTTTTCCAATTATGTCAATACCCCATGTCAAAAATGGCCATGGTGATGTCATGGTATATAATAGGGAAGATGGCATATGTTGTACATTAGCGAAGATCTGACAGTTATGGCAGTGTTTGGCATATAGCTGACAGTCTGTTTCCATGGTGTTCCAATAATACCCGACCCTCATGATTTTTCGGGCTAGCATATGGGCGTTCATATGCGGGCCGTTTTCACCATCGTGTACCTCGGCCATAACCTTTTCGGCCTGTATTTTGTCGATACACGGGAGGAGAGCCCTCTGTGCCGTCTTTTTGTATAGCTGCCCGTCGTCTGTACGAACGAATTGGGTCGCCAATCTTCGCAAGGCCTTCTTGGCCCGGTTTTCAGTTCCCGGGGGATATTCTCCCATTGCCAAGTAGGTTAGGACGGCCTGATACCAAGGTTCTGGATCATTTATCTCGATGTCTTGGATGGCATGGATATAGGCCGGCTCGGACCGTCTTTCAACGCAGATCGGCATGCTAGTAAGATGTTCCGGTATATTTAGCAGGGATGCTAATTTGGAAAGTGCATCTGCAAACTGATTCTCCTCTCGGGGTAGGTAGATATATTCCACCTTCTGGAATTGTTTCTCTAGAACCCTTACTCGTGCTTGGTAAGCCACAAGATTGGCGTTCCGAGTTTTCCATTTTTGGAGTGCTTGATTGATGACCAGTGATGAGTCACCGTGGACCCGGAGGTTCGTTACCCCTAAATCAGCGGCGGCTTGCAGCCCGTGGATGCATGCTTCATATTCGGCTGCGTTGTTGGTCACGTCAAAGTCCAATTTGATGGATAACGGGGTATGTTCCCCTTGTGGTGAGATTAATAGAATTCCGACCCCAAATCCTCAGAAATTGGATGCTCCATCAAAATACAAATCGCATGTCTCGGTATCGGTAAGGAATATGTCTTCATCAGGAAAGGCCCAAGTTTCGGTGTGTCCTTCTTCAGATATCGGACTGTCGGCGAAGAATTCTGCCACTACCCGGCCTTTGATGGCTTTCAATGGTACAAATTTGAGGTCAAACTCAGCTAACATTAAAGTCCATCTGGACATCCTGCCATTGAGGATGGGCTTCTCGAATAGGTACTTGATAGGATCCATTTTGGATAGTACATGTACCTCGTGGCTAAGCATGTAGTGTCGGAGCTTTTTAGTGGCCCAGACCAGAGCTAGACACGTTTTCTCAAGCATTGTATACTTGCATTCGTATTCTAGAAACTTTTTTACTGATGTAGTAAATAGCATGTTCTTCTGAATCGACTGTCTGGGCCAGCATAGCCCCCATGGTTGTCTCGGTCGTTGTTAGGTAAAACGACAAAGAAAAACTAGGTTGAGGTGGCCTTAATACTGGCGGTGCAGACAGGATCTCCTTGATTTTATCGAAAGCCGCTTGACATTTATCATCCCATAGTACCCGTTCTCCGATATTCAGTTTTTTGAAAATGGGCTCACATACCATGGTTAGTTTTGAAATGAATCGGCTGATATATTGGACTTTCCCGAGAAATCCCCTTATTTCTTTTTGGATCTTGGGTGGTTGCATCTCAGTGATGGCTTTGATTTTAGATGGGTCGACCTCGATGCCGCGTTGGATAACGATATGGCCCAGTAATTTGCCCGATGTTACCCCGAAACTGCATTTTTGAGGGTTTAGCCTCATGTTGTATTTGCGTAGTCGGGTAAAGAATTTTCTTAGGGCTGCAATGTGCCCACTTCGATCTTTGGACTTGACGATCATGTCGTTCACATAGACCTCCACTAACTTATGCATCATATCGTGTAGTAAAGTAGTGGCGGTCCGCTGATAAGTGGCCTCGGCGTTGATAAGCCCAAATGGCATAACAGTGTAACAGTAAGTACCCCAAGGTGTAATGAAGGTGGTCTTACTCATATCCTCCTCTGCCATTTTGATTTGATTATATCCGGCATACCCATCCATGAATGATAGAAGGGCATGATCGGCCGTGTTATCCACCAATATGTCGATGTGTGGTAACGCAAAATCGTCTTTTGGGCTGGCCTTATTGAGGTCTCGGAAGTCCACGCATACCCGCACCTTGCCGTCCTTCTTGGGTACCGGCACGATGTTTGCAACCCAATCTGGATATTCAGACACTTGTATAAAGCCCGCTTTGAATTGCTTGTCGACTTCTTCTTTTACCTTGAGAGACCATTCGGACCTCATTCTTCGGAGTTTCTGTTTTACCGGTTTACACCCATCTTTGATGGGTATTCGGTGTTCAGCTATTTCCCGATCTATTTCCGTCATGTCCTTGTAGGACCATGCGAAGACGTTCTTGAATTCCTGGAGGAGGTCTGTGAATTGTTTTCTTTCCTCTGGATCTAAGGATAGGCCCAACTTAAGCATCTGGGGCTCTAAAGTGGTTCCCACATTGATAGACTCGGTTTCTTCGATTACCGGATCTCGGGACTCCCTTTGTTCAAGCTGCTCGGCCAGATGCGGAGGTAGAGGTGCCTGTTTGTCGAGTTTCTCAATGTCATTGCATATAAAATTTTTGAAATTGAGAGAATTTTAGAAATAAGACAAGTCGTAAGCAGAACGGTTTTCGTTATTATTATTAATGGTAAATTTTGAGAAAAGCTCGAATAGAGCGGCCATCTGATCGTTGGTCAGTGGCGAGATTGGGAGTGCTCTCGGGACAGGCCCCGAGACTCCAGTGGATAAGGGAAGAGGAGTTACGGACTCGACTCTAGCACCAGACCCTCTAGACTTGGACTCAGACTCCGACTCTGACTCAGACTCAGACTCGGACTCGGACTCTGTATCTGGCAAGTCACCCTCGCCAGTGGTTAACTTGTAGGTCCGTCCTTGGCTGTCGGTCCACTTAATGGTTTTCCTCCAAGCCCTTTTCCCGGTGTCTGCACCGACTTCGGAGATTAGCTTGGTCGGGTCAAACCGATCGCTGCGGAGGATCAGGTTGACCAAATCATCCTTTGGAGCAGGGACGGCCTTGTCTTCTCCAAATAGGAGCCCCAACACGGGCTCGGAGTTGTTTTCACCATTTTTGGACTCGACCTGGGTAAGGGTGAATATATCATCAGGGATGAGATTGCATTCCCGAGCCGTTTTGGTCTTGGGATATGTGATGGTGGGTTGGTAGAGGCCCACTTGAATAGCTCCGAATACAGGAGCGACGAAGTAGTCAGTTAACTTCGGGCTATAGGGCCTAAGTAAGTACCCTTGAGGATGTTGGTGGCCTTGTGGATACCGGCCCGGACCACGTTTTCCGGGGTTATAGCATACCCCAACCCGAACTGTGATTCACCGTCGTTTAGGACCTCAATAATCTTCCCAGCTGGAAGATATGGCCTCGATGTAGCCCCCGGTAAGTAGCCCAAATTTTGTAGCATCGTGTCGATGCTAGTGGTGAAGTAAGGCCTGAAGAGATATTCCTCCTCGATCATCCCCACGAAATCAAATCCTTGTGGGTCGGCCCGGCCCGTAGCATTGCAGCTCGCTACAGTAATGGGGGTTGCCTCTAGTGTGATGATACCGTCTTGAAGCGGCATCTTGACCTTTCTGTGGAGGGTAGAGGATACGGCCTTGACTGCATGGATCCAAGGCCTTCCTAACAGTAAGTTAAAGGATAAGGTGACGTCGATCACCTGAAACTCCAATTCTTTTTCGACTGGGCCCGTTATTATTGTCAGCTTAATGGCCCCGGCAACTGGTTTTGGGCTTCCGTCGAAAGCCTGGATAGTTTGTGCTGTCGGGAGATAATCGGCATCGGTGATGCCGAGGGCCTTAGCGGTCCTTAGAGGTAGGACATTCACGGCAGATCCGTCATCAATAAGGGTCATCGGGAGGTACTTCTCTCGGCAAATGACCGTGATGTATAGGGCCAGATTATGATTGGGCCCGAACGGTGGCAGGTCGGACTCGGAGAAGGTGATGAGTGGGCCTTCTTTCGACTTGCCCTTGAGATAGGGCATAATAGTGGCTACCATTTCAGTGGGGGTAACCTGTGAGTCGACCTTAATTTCATCGAGAGCCTTAGTCAGTGCCTCTCGATGTGCTTGCGAGCTAACCAGTAGTTGCCATATGGTTAGATCAGCTCGAACCCTCTTCAATTGTTGGACCAAGGCCGTGTCGTTGCTTGGTTCCTCGAGAGTGGATTCCGTCCTGGCAAGTTCAGTGACGGTTGTGGGAGTAGAGCGCCCAGTTGTGGCGAGGTGGTTAGCGGCTAAGGCTTTGGACTTAGCTTTTCGGACCTCTTCGCTGGTGATGGGGACGGCTTCCCCTTTGGCTAGGTAAACGTCGTCCTCGTCATCGAACCATATCCCGTTGATTTGTGGGATATAAGAGGAAATGAGGTGAGAACAGTCGATTACCTCTCCCGTGAATATAGCATGGGTACTGAACGGGTTTTCTTTGTTGCTCGGCTTGTCCCCGGGCAACAGTATTTTCCCGCTTTCGATCAGATCTTGGATCAGATGCTTCAGCTTCCAACATCTTTCTGTGTCATGCCCATTACCTCGGTGATATTGGCAATAGGCTTGGACATTGTAGCTCTTGGGCCTTTTCTCCACTGGAAGTTCGGGAGTCGGGCCTATCGGTTGGATAAGGCCTTTAGAAGATAGCCTTTGTAAGCCGTAGGTATAGGTAGTCCCTATATCCATGAATACCCGAGTTGGTGTATTCTTTTTGGATGAGGTGTCAAGCAGATTTACCTCGTCGAAGATGCTGCGAGTTGCAGCTGCAGGTGTGGGCTTGCTCGCAGATGAGCTTGCCCCTTGATAGCCCTTGGTAGAGGCCTTAGTCAGGCTCTCTAACCTTAAGTCGTCCTTGATCCTTGTACCCATTTCAGTTAGGGTGGCAAAATTGGGGATAACAGCATACCGGAGATGGACCTGGTAGGAAGGGAGGAGATTCTTGACAAAAGCCTCCACTAGCACTTTCTCGCTGGGCTTATCAACCAGCTTCACGCTTTCGGCCCGCCATCTCTGCAGATATTTGGTGAACCCTTCTTTGGGCTCTTGGGCCATCACTTCCAGAGTACGCATTGTAGTCCGGATCTTGGTATTATCAGCGTAATTCCGAGCAAATTCAGTTGCCACGTCATCCCAAGTCTTGTATTTCTTGGAATCGAGCCTATAGTACCAGGCCTTAGGATGCTTTTCGAGGGAGGAAGGGAATAAGTGTGTAAACATGGTGGACTTCACCCCTTTTACCGCCATAAAATCTTTGAAAGCCCGGATGTGGTGGACCGGGTCTTCGGTACCCTCAAACATTGGAATTTCCGTAAGGTTGAGGTTAGCGGGTAGCTCGTCATTCAAAGGCGAATAGAAACGAGCAATTTCAGTGTGGATCGAGTTGTTCGTTGACAGGTGAACTTGTTCTTCGAGCCTGCAAACAGCGCTGACTAGTTCAGCTATGGGCCCAGTGGGCTCAGATCCAGGAAGGGGAGTCCCCTTCTCCATGGCGCTCACACGAGTGGCGAGTGTCGTTTGGTCAGTCTGGATGGCAGTCAATTGGGCTTCGATCTTGGCTAGGACATCCTTCAATGCGTCCATCTTGCGTTGATATCTGGTTTCGGGTGGCCTGTCTGTTAGAACACCACATAATCAGAAACTAGCCCGAATTCCGGAATAGAAAGTACATCTCGAAGAAGACTGAAAAGGGAAATGACTCGGAAAAGACACCTAGACGGGTGACTTGTGAAAGGTGGGCCTTCCTTAGGATTCAGCGGGTGGGCTGAGTCCTGTTCGAAGAAAGGTCCACGTGAGACATCCCTAGACTTTGGACTCGATTGTATAAACGGGCCCTCCTTTGTAGGAGTATATCCTACGTAGGTGAGCCTTGCCTTACTCTAATAAGGCGGACTGAGATATGGAAGAAACCCGTGATGTAAGATCGACAGAGTTTCGACGCTAAAGACTTTGACGACTTATGACATGACCCGACACTACTAAATACGGGAAGTCCTAAGAAGAGGAAGGTTTTGAAAATGGATTGTTTTTGGAAAATCCGAGGAAGCTCGAGGAGGGGCCCGATTTTTCGGAAAAAAAATCGGAAAGTGTATCGGGCCACAAATTTGAAAGTTCGAAAATATTTTCGAGATTTGAAATGGGCAGAATACCGGCAAGAAATAGGCTATTTTGAGTAAAATCATAAGTCCTAAATTCGGTATATGTCCCGGGTTTTGAAATTGGATATCTTGAAAAAGATGTATTTTTTGAAAAGTTGACGGTTTTTGAAAACGACACGGAAACAAAGTAGCATGTAGTCAGGCAAGCATTATAACGACGCCATGTATGCTTTACACTAAGTTTCGGTCGGTCTAGATAGGGTCTATACCAGTGCACATAGTCTAGACGTTGATCGGGACGAACTTTCTAAGTCGAGTTGAGCTTAGAACATGCCGCGAAACCCACTCGAATCGACTATGGACACCTTTGACATTTCCATATTGGAGTACATCACGATATAGTGGGACGTCGGTCACGAGTACCGGCCCGGGAAAATTTAGGGTTATGCATGGACCGTAAAACTAAAACGCGTATTGTACTAGTCAAACGATTTATATTCGAGTCTCACCCTGAGGATGCCGATGGTAAGTCACGCATCAGTTAATCCCCAGCGGAGTCGCCAAATTGTGGACATGACATAGGTCCACCCCGACGCGGCCACGCGCGGGTTTGGTGAGGCGAATGAATCTCCAAATGAGAATGGATCGAATTGAAATTTAAATCGAAGTGGAGTCGCCACCGAAATTTGTGGGAGTTCGGGCCCGTTCCAACCCACTCTATGTCGTAATGGGCCATGCACAAAGTATGGCCCATTTCCGATGTCAGGGTTTATTGGGCTCGTCCCTTTGCATTGCGATACCGATACCGTCACTACCGGTTATCGTGTATTGAATGACTCTCGTGCGCCAACGGTTTCGGGCATCCGGAAACCGAGGTTCTGAGTAAGGGGTGAGGGTACGTGTTGGGAAGCCCACAAAGGACACCCAACCCCGCCCGCACATTGGCGGTCTCTACTAAGATATCGAATACCTTTCTAATACGCGCATTAGTTGAACGGAAAAATGTTATGCAAACAGTATTTTCCCTAAACATGCGAGAAATTGAAATGGGTTTCTATGTCGATTTAATGCAACTAATTCTAACGTCGAAGTTAAATTTAGCATGCGAAGGTTCATTTTAGTACAATAAAATAAATTATAAAAGATAAATCGACAAAAGAACAAACGGTTAATAACGGTATAACGATTATAACAGTTCGTAGAATGATGCAATATGGAATGAAGTGAAATAATGTAAATAAGATGTATCATGATTTTGAAAAGTGATGTTTCACGTGATGGATTAGACACGTGTCGACTTGAGTCGTAAAAAAACGTTGATGAGACTAGAAAAGGGATGTGAGACTCACGGTAATGTCGTGATAAGGCCACTCGATCGAGTCATTGAGGGACTCGACTGAGTGGACCTCTGGAAAGGCTTTTGTCCCGTATTTTAGACCCTACTCGATCGAGTTATTGACGAACTCGACCGAGTACGCTGTCACTCGACCGAGTCCTTGTGAGACTCGACCGAGTGGAGGTCGAAAAAGCATTCTGTCTCGTTTTTGGGGTGCCACTCGACCGAGTGGACTAGGCACTCGATCGAGTGCCACCTGTACGAACTAGGGTTCGCTTCGCAATTTATTGTTGATTGCAAAATTGCTTTTCGATTTTGACAATTTGATGATTTCGTTGAATCGGGTGTAAATACTATATAACTTATACTCGACTCAAATATACAATACTCGTTATAATCGACATTCGATTATTGAATCGATGTCGAATATTAGAGCGAGGCTAAAGAAATTGTTAAGTCGTTTAAGTCAACCAAAACGATATGAATTTTCCTCCGCGTTTATAGTGTCATAATTCTAACGAATTAAATGACATATACGTTAGCATCAACGAAAAATCGAATTGATTAAATTATTTGACTAGATCGTTAGATTCGACATCCAATTACGGAATTGGTATCGAATTTAGTAGATCGATATTTTAATTAAGAAACTCGACTTGATTCCCTCCCCATCCCGACATCATAATTAATTCTTGCGAATTGTTTGATGTCGGATCCGCATCAACGGGTTTCGACCCTTATTAAAAACACTTGTTTTGAAAATAGTTTGTAATTGATGAAAATCGCGGTTGAATGGTGACTATGCGAACGAAAATAAAAATTATCGTTTAAGTTGACTTGTTTCAATAATCAAATGCTAGGGATGTCAGGATAAGCGACCGGCAACGCTGAGTGCAATACTCTTGTATATTCGGGTTTCCTTATTCCGACATCTTTCGCACTCGACACAAATCCACAAGTATTTTAATGCTTTTAATACTAGCGATATTATCGGAATTAGAATGCGATGATAAAATAAATAAATAAAAGACAAAAAAAACTACAAAAAAGATGAAGAAGCCGAGAGAGAGGAGAAGGGAAGAAGACGGGTTTTGCACCCTCAACCTACATGTTCTTGTTCTCGGACGGGACTCGTAGTTATGGCTTGCACGTGAGTATTGAGATGTAGGCTAAGTTGTGGTGGTTAGGGTTCGAATTCCTAAACGCTAGGGTTAGGGTTTGTGTATAGGATTAGGGTTGAATTAGGGCTTAGGGTTTTGATTAGGGTTTTTCGATGATGAAAAGTTGTTTGTATGCATGCAAAGGAGGGGTTTATATAGGCTTTGGCAACCTCCTCCGTCTAGGGTTACTCGACCGAGTAGCCCCCTGACTCGGTCGAGTGGCCCAGTCAAACGCAGTCGGGCTTGTTTAAGGGCCCACTCGATCGAGTGGGCTGAGCACTCGATCGAGTGGGTTAGCTGAAGTGCGAGATCCGGGTCTTTAGACCTTGAACTTGGTATTTGATGGGTTTTGTGTTTGGCCTACACTTTTTGAATGTTTGAATGGCTGTTTTGTATGTCTCGGAACGACTTTGACCGGGGTTGACCCAATCGCTAAAAGTCGGTTTTATTTCCGGTGTCGGTTTTGACCCAAATTAGTCTTGTTTGACTGGAAATGACCCACTGGGCCTGGATTTGAAATCAGTTTTGTGAGATTTGTACTCCATAAGTGCTTAAGCCAACAACTAAAGGTTTTGAGCCCATATCTGAGCGCGTAGAAACACGTTAGCGTCCGATCATCATCGGGTGTTTTTTGGAAACTGCTATAGACACCTGGCAGTCAAAATGCGGGTGTCTACACGGGTCATGTCATAAGTCGTCGAGTTCTTTAGCGTCTATACTCTGTCGATCTTACATCACGAGTTTCTTCCCTGTCCCAGTCCGCCTTATTAGACTAAGG
Organism: Agrostemma githago; assembly: GCA_958450325.1. Taxonomy (NCBI): domain Eukaryota; kingdom Viridiplantae; phylum Streptophyta; class Magnoliopsida; order Caryophyllales; family Caryophyllaceae; genus Agrostemma; species Agrostemma githago. Next base: position 68,629,542 of record OY288247.1, on the reverse strand, counting down.
CAAGGCCCACCTACGTAGGACATACTCCTACAAAGGAGGGCCCATCTACACATTCGAGTCCAAAGTCTGGGGATGCCTCACTTGGACCTTTCTTCGAACAGGACTCGGCCCACCCGCCGAATCCTAAGGGAGGCCCACCTCTCACGAGTCACCCGTCTAGGTGTCTTTTCCGAGTCATTTCCTTTTCAGGCTTTTCCTCACTCGGGGGCTACCCTCCAGCAGGGCGATCAATCAAGGTTTCTTTAATGGTCGTGTCCTACACGTGTCGTCTCACATACCTCACTTTCGAGTCACTTAGATGTCATGCCATCTGAGTCCTATATGAGTCCTTGGCCTCACTTGGGGGCTATTCTCCGACGAAGCGGTTAATCACAGCCGCTCTGAGAATCGCACCCTACACATTTGTCTTAGGAGAGTCTAACCCGAGTCAAACATGGTCGCCCCATTTTCGGACTCACCCTCGTGCAACTTGAGTCTCGTGGTCGGGTCCAAGCCAAGGTTGTTGGCTCGTCTAGGTCAACGTTCGAGTGTCCCGGTCCAAGAGTCTTTGTCGACCCGTAACCCTGGGCCATGTCTAGTTTGACTCCCTCTCTTGCATTTGCGCAAAACCGAGCTTAGGCGAGTTCTAACATCTGTCGTTTCTTCCGATCAGGGTCCCTATGAACGAGGCACTACCAAACCACAACAAATCCCGCGCCGTCGAGAAAGGGGATATCCAGGGGAGTATGCTTATGCTATCTTGCTCCATTAACAATATCTTCTCAAAAATCAATACCGCCCTAGATAACCTAAATGCCAGGGTAACTACCATCGAAGAAGATCTTGTAAGAACCCTATCCCGTCTAACACAACTAGAGCGGGTAAGACAGCCAATCACCCAACCGAGCCATTTGAAAGGTGAACACTCTTACGAAACTGTCCGATACCCTTAAGATGGCAAGACCGAGAGAGGTAACCCTCAAGTCACCTCTCCGAAAGTCAAGAACCAGTCAAAGGTAAGGAAATTTACCCACTTGGATATGTCCTACACCGTCGCTTTCCAAAGGTTGGTTTCGAAAGGGCTAATACTACCCATAGGCCCAACAGCCAACGTACAATTGGAAAAACGCTCCAAAGCATGGAATGCCGAGCATTACTGCAAATTTCACAGAGGGAGGGGACACGATACAGAACAGTGCTGGAAACTGAAACACCTCATCCAAGGTTTCCTCGATGCCAGGAGGACTCCCGTTTTGGAAACATTATCACTTGCAAAGCCCCTCATGGACTATACAGGGCCCGATGACCAAAGCATTCGCTCTACCTCTCATGCATCCAAGAGTCCGGATTTGATTTAAGTCCAAGTCTGAGTCCGAGTCTAGGATATACTATTTATTTCAATTTCTAAGTCAGAGTCAGAGTCAGTTGTATTCTGTCCTCTTTTTCTAAATTCAATAAAATCAGCTTTCAATATTCTTTCTCATATATATTTTCCTTATGTGTTTCCGAGAACATGATGAACACCATCGTACACTGTGAGCACATGCACGTGACTATAGGCACATCCATAATGACTGCAGAAAATTGAGACCCGTGTTTTCCTTTACCTGTTCCATGTCTGACATAGAAAGCCACAAAACTACCCTTAGCAGGAGCGGTATCGAATCCTATGACAAATCTAGGTAGTCTCCTGGTTTGGGTTCAAGACGGGAGGCAAGCCCATTTCCCACAATAAAACACCTCTCCAATAAGACTGACCAATCCCTACCTTAGGTGTTAGTCTGACCAAAAAAAAAATGGACGAAAAAAAAAGTCCAAGAAAAAAAAGAAAAACTGGACAAAAAAAAATCAAAAGTCTAGGAAAAAAGCAAAAGGCCAAAACAAAAAGCAGGCCATTGTCAAAAAAAAAGGCACCCATCACCGAGGTTAAAGCGGTCAATCCAAATGAAGAATCCCATGACCGGGGCTAAGAAGTCAACCAACTAAAAAATATTCAAAAAACCCATGACCGTAGTTAACCGTCAACTCAAGTGAAACGGTCAAAATTATCAAAACCCATACCTTCCAATAGGGGAGTGACAATTAAGCTGGTCAGCTAACACCACACTCAGCCTTCCCACATTACAACCCTCAAGACCTTCCCGAGACCTAGGCTAGAGACAGCCCAGAATTTTGAGGATTCAAGCTTCATAGGATACCCCTAACTATTAGGGCCAGATATGGAAACCAGATCCCGCAATTATCAAAATCTATCCTGATCGAAGTTCGAGCCATTTTTACTCGACTTCCCCCTTGCACAACAACACAACACGACATAACAAAATTCCTCCCGAGAACAAAACTCGTCAAATCCCCCCGAGAGCAAAACTCGTCAAATCCCCGAGAGCAAAACTCGTCAAATCCCATCCCAATTCTTCTCATCCAAACCAGTTATCAACCTCAAACACGGGAATGCAACTTGCAGGCGGCATAGAACATGCCCAAATAGTTCACACCACCTCTAGAGGCCACCCCAGGGAACGCTCACAGTCACAGGATCAACATCCTAACCATTCTAGCCCTCTGATCAAGACATCATTGGGAATGCACCTAGCCTACACCGTCAATATGGCTAGTTACACACAAAGTCCTAATAAACTAGGCACCATAACATATCTTTCTACACTGAACTACGGCTTGGTTTGATTTCACCACACGTGAATACGTAGGCAGCCTTTCAACAGAGGCACAACCACTCACATTGACACATATTCAAAAAAGCACCATCATTCCGGTCACGACACTGTCATGTTCTCAATAGCTAGCTTTGTCGTCCTAGGGGCTTCTATTAGACAGAAGTTCTCCTTCCACTCACAAAATCCAATATACTTTCAAAAACTAGCCTCTTTTCTGTAGTGTGTCCTAGTACTCGGTTCAGTCAAAGACAAGAATCTGTCAGGACTCGAAGCAATATTCACTTTGGGAATGTACCCTAAAATCAAAGATCCAGAAGAGCACAAGACTACAACAGTCTCATTAAAGACTACTGCAAGTCCCCTATAGCATATCTATCCCATTTTGATGTTCGACTGTGTTGCCACTCGCCTAGGCTACGGAATAGCCCAACTTAAGAGTCTTGTCATCTTAGGTGGCCCATCCCCCTACAGAGTCACAGTCCAACCCCTTTGAGAGTCTAAGTCGTGTCTGTCAACTCGTCCTGTCACGTCCAGAGTCGAGTCTGTCGGTAGGCCTCTCTCTTCAAATTTCCACTTTAAAATTTGCAAAACTTAGCCAATTGAGAAAATCCTTTTCGACAAGGTCAAATTTCGGTCTATTTAAAATGCAAATTTTTTTCTACCCTTTTCAATTTTGAAAACCTATCTCCTAGCACGTGAGTTGCTTTCAGGACTTCGATTTCAAAATGAAGCAAAAAATCACTTTCTCCAGCGCGAGTCATATTTTTACCTACGTGTTGCATGCAAAAATTTATGTAACTGATACAGGTACGACTCGAGGCTTCTAAAGCAAGCCCGTACAGCTCACATATCTCCCCAGCGGAAAGCCCGAGGCGGCATTTTCCCAGGAATGGCACGGGATGGGCCCACATATAGGCGCACCCAGGACTTATGCAACAAGTCCGATTCCCCACGGAGTTATCATCATCTACTCAGGTACGACTCGAGGCTTCAAAAGCAAGCTCGTACAGCTCACATATCTCCCCAGCGGAAAGCCCGAGGCGGCATTTTCCCCGGAATGGCACGGAATGGGCCCACATATAGGCGCACCCAGGACTTATGCGACAAATCCGATTCCCCACGGAGTTATCATCATCTACTCAGGTACGACTCGAGGCTTCAAAAGCAAGCCCGTACAGCTCACATATCTCCCCAGCGGAAAGCCCGAGGCGGCATTTTCCCCGGAATGGCACGGGATGGGCCCACATATAGGCGCACCCAGGACTTATGCGACAAGTCCGATTCCCTACGGAGTTATCATCATCAGCTCAGGTATGACTTCTATCCTATGGCTGGCGAGCCCTTCACGCGAGTTTAATGGACTATAAACAACCCGATCGGAAGTCTGCCAGGTTTCAATCCTCGATTGGCCTGGTAGCTACTCTGACTTTCGCCTTGTCCAAGCCTCAGTCAGAGTGGGGGCTCTGTAGACACTCACATATTGACCGCCAGGTGTCTATAGCAGTTTCCAAAAAACACCCAATGATGATCGGACGCAAACGAGTTTCTACGCGCTCGGATGTGGGCTCGAAACCATGGACTGTTGGCTTAGGTCCTTTACGGAGTACAAATCTCACAAAACTAACCTCAAATCCAGGCCCGGTGGGTCGTTCCAATAAAATGATACTAATTTGGGTCAAAACCGACACTGGAAATAAAACCGACTTTTAACGATTGGGTCAAACCCCGGTCAAAGCCATTCCGAGACACAAAAATCAGCCACTCAAACATCAAAAGTCCAATCCAAATACAAAACCCACAAAATATCCAAACCACAGTCCAAAAAACCGGACCCGTCCTCTGTGGCTGACCCACTCGATCGAGTGGGCCCTGTCATTGGCCCAGCTGCAGTCTCTCGAGCCACTCGACCGAGTCCAGGGGCTACTCGGTCGAGTAACCCTAGACGGGGGTGCATAACAATGCCTATATAAGCACCCCCTTGCATGCAAAATTGATCATCTTTTTTGGCCCTAATCAAACTTTACAAACCCTATTACATCACATACACATCTTCAAACCCTAATCAAAACCCTAAGCCCTAATTCAACCCTAATCCTATACACAAACCCTAACCCTAGCAACTAGGAATCCTAACCCTAAAATCACCATAACTTAATCTACGTAAGCCTCGAACTCCGGTGCCTAAGCCACAATCAAGCGAGTCCTATCCGAGACAAGAACATGTAGGTTGAGGGTGTAAAACCCTTTTCTTTCCCTTTCTTTTCTTCCCTGCGTCGTCTTCACGTCGTCTTCATCTCCTTTTTTTATTTTATCGTCGCATCTATAATACAGATAATATAACTAGTATAAAATACTAAAATATTCGTCGATTCGTGTCGAGCCTGAGTGATGATGGGATAAGGAAACCCTAATATACAAGAGTATTGCACTCAGCATTGTCGGTCGCTTATCCCATCACCCCGATCGTTTGATTGTTGAGGCGAATTAACATCAACCATAATTTTCTTATTTCGTCATTCATCGCATATTTCATCGATTCTCAAAACTATTTTCAAAACAAGTACTTTTTTTAAATAAGGGTCGAAACCCGTTGACGCGGATCCGACATCACATAATCCCTAGGGATTCATTACGATGTCGGGAAGCCGAGGGAATCAAGTCTTTCAATTCGAGCAAAGTGTCAACCCGTTGGATTCGATACCAATTCAGTAATTGGATGTCGAATCTAAACGATTTAGTCAAATATTTTAGCTAATACGATTTTCCGTTGATGTTTAAGATAGATGTCATCAATTCGATAAGAATGCGACACTATAAACGCGGAGGAAAATTCATATCGTTTTAGTTAACTTAAACGACTGATAGCAATTTCTTTTTTTTAGTTCTGCTCTAATATTCGATATCGATCCAATAATCGAACGTCGAATATGACGAGTATGATACATATGAATCGAGCCTAAATCCCTAATATTTATGCCCGTTTCAACAAACTCATCGAGTTATCAAAATCAAAAGGCAATTTCGAAATCAATAGCAAATTGCAAAGCGAACCCTGGTTCGTACAGGGGGCACTCGACCGAGTGCCTCGCCCACTCGGTCGAGTGGCACCCCAAAAACAAGACAGAATGTTATTGTGACAACCACTCGATCGAGTCTCGCAATGACTCGGTCGATTGGCCGGGCACTCGGTTGAGTTCCTTCATAACTCGATCGAGTGACGTCACGAAACCCGGACAGAAGCCTTTCCAGAGGTCCACTCCGTCGAGTCCCTCAATGACTCGGTCGAGTGGCCCCTTTATCACGTCAGACCGTGAGTCCTACAATATCATTCGAATCTCGTTAGTCTTTCTTTTATGACCTGGGTCAACACGTGTCAATCAATCACGTGAAGTATCACTTTTCAAAACTTTGCATCGTCTTATTTACATCATTCCATATTACATCATTCGCAAACCGTTATTATCGTTATACCGTTACTAACAAGTTTGTTATTTTCTTGTTGATTTTCTTTGTTTATTTTATTGTACTAAAATGAACTCGCATGCTAAATTTAACTTCGACGTTAGTTTTAGTTGCATTAAATCGACATAGAAACTCATTCAATTTTTCGCACGTCTAGAAAACATATTGTTTGCATAACATTTTCACCGAACAACTAACGCGCGTATTAGAAAGTCACTCGATATCTTAGTAGAGGCCGCCAATGTGCGGGCGGGGTTGGGTGTCCTTAGTGGGCTTCCCAACACGTACCCTCACCCCTTACTCAGAACCTCGGTTTCCGGATGCCAGAAACCGTTGGCGCACGAGAGTCATTCAATACACGATAACCGGTAGTGACGGTATCGGTATCGCAATGCAAAGGGACGAGCCCAATAAGCTCTGACATCGTAAATGGGCCATACTTTGTGCATGGCCTACTACGACATAGAGTGGGTTCGAACGGGCCCGAACTCCCACAAAGTTCGGTGGCGACTCCACTTCGATTTAAATTTCAATTCGACCCATCTCATATGGAGATTCATTCGCCTCCCCAAACCCGCGCGTGGCCGCGTCGGGGTGGACCTATGTCATGTCTACACTTAGGCACTCGATCGAGTGGCCCTTAGGCGAGGAGTCAAAGTAGGAAGGTTGTGATCTTTCTTTGACTTGAGCTTTTGTTTGTTTTTGTCTTTGTTCATTTTGTGTATTTGGACGCAGTGTGAGGCTGGTTACGCCTCGGGTTTCGACTTTGACCGGGTTTTGACTCGGTCGCAAAAGACGGTTTTACCCCCGGTGGCGGTTTTGACTTACATTAGCTTTATTTTATCGGGAACAACCCACTGAGTCTGAATTTGAGGTCGGTTTTAAGAGATTTGTACTCTGCTAAGTGCCCACGTTGGATACTATTGATTCCGAGTCTCGTATTCGAGCGTATTAAAGCATGTTTACGTCCGATCAATATCGAGTGTTTTGTTGGAGACTACTATAGATACAAGCAGTCAAAATGTGGGTGCCTACAATTGGTAAGACTCATGTGAGTCTTGAGACTCACCAATAATGTTACCCTTACCCTTTCCTGAATACCTTAAACCAAACGGTACCTTATTCATTTCAATTTATTCAACCCCATTAAAGGAAGTTAAGTTAGATTCAACCCCATTTAAATTCAGTTTAATTAGCCCATTTCAACCGTAAAGAACCGGACCTTACATAGAAAAATATTACTCCGTAATAAAAACTAATTTATCAAAAAAATAGTCATTGGACTAGCAGGACGACGGCCCGTGGTGCGGCACAATGATAGTTGTGCCAAATGCCACGGCCACAGGTCATGCCTCGGCGGAGGTGGGGGTCGAGCTAAGTTCATGCCGCTTGACCGTGTTTGGGTAGTGCCAAATGTTGGCTACGCATGACGGGTAGACATGAAGCATAGTCCGATCTGACAACTCTATTCAAATCGACCGACAATGTTACAAATTCACTGACGACGAAATGCTTCGTCCTCCACATTACATAAGCTGATAAACACAACGGAGTCGTACACACTAAATTAGTAAATTGTTTGATCACCAAAAACAAAGATATACTCCTAGTACACACTAAATTGTTAGATTACCGAAACATTTATAGTATTACAGCTTCATTAAAACAAATTGAACTTAAAACAAATATAGCCAAAGAGAGAGAGAGAGAGAGAGCAGAATCAACATAGAGCTTCATACCACATACAGTACTACTGAATTACTGATACCAGTGCTGAAACCTATGATAATTAATTAAGTAGGAGTAGTTGGTATAAATATAACAACTAATGCAGCTAAAAATACACATTAGTAATATAGTGAGTAGTACTCCAGTAATCTGAATTTATCTTCACAGAAATATGAAGCATTCAAGTGAAACAAGCGGGTTCTCAAGTGACTCCTCAGGCCCACCCCACTCATCAACATCTGCATTTGCATCTGCATCTGCATCATCCCTCCTCCTCCTCCTCCCCACTTCATCTGGCCCACGGACCATCCTCACCCGACCCGGTGAGGGTCCAGCCCTCCTGCCAGACGGGCTCCGACTCACATTGGACCGGGTGGCAGGGGAGCGTGACCGCCGAGCCGAATTCTCCCCAACGGCATCCCTCCTCTGCCCGACCCGGCCCGTACTCGGATACCTCCTCGGCGGGGACGGGTCAGTCCCAGCCCGCCTCGCAGGTGATCTCCCACTCCCACTCCCAGGATTATTGTAATTGCGAAAAAGACTGTTTTGTCCCTGGGATCTGTACTTGCTGCCCCCTAATTGTACGTGGTGATGCTGGTCTTCAGGGGTAGTAGTGGAAATTGACTCACTCAAGCTGCACATTTCAGATACTTCTGAGATCTCTTCTTCTTCTTCTTCTTCTGGCTCCGGTTCAGGTGTGGTGGTTGGATCAGGGTGGTAGTACTTGCTTTGCTGCATTGCCATTGGTGGTATCAACTTCTGCTCCATTGATGTCAACTTCTTGTGTTGAAAATGTGGTACCAAATTCGGCAACTTTTGCTCCAAAAATGGCCTACATTTTGTGGGTATGACTCCTCCTCCATCATTTAAGGGTAGTTTGGGGGGTTTGGGTGTTTCGGAGAGGACTTCTTTCACAGTTTCTTCCTCGAGTGGAGGAGGGGATTTGGATGCACAAGAGGAGAAGTGGTTTTGTTTCTTGTCATCAAGACTACTGCTAGCACAACAACCCATTTTGCGAAATTAAATGTGCTTCAATTTCATATGTCAAGGTTGTAAAACACCATTTTGCTTTAACTTGGGATGTAAGTTCAAGGATGAACAAGGACCAAGAGAGAGGATGTCACTCAAGCATAACAAAAAAAAAAGATGAATTTATTGGGATGCCAGTCTATCAAAGCAAGGGGTATATTATCTATCCGTGATAAACTTATAACGGGTTAAATATAATCATAAAAGTAGAAAAATACAACCCATGTTTTTTTTGGTTCATCGAAGAGCGCACTTAGTCGTATTACAATATAGGGGAGGGGGATTCGAACCTGGAGCCTACTGTCCCAGAGCACCTAATCTTAACCACTAGGTTAAGACATATTCGGTAAAAATACAACCCATGTGATATCCTCATATCCCCAAGCATCATGTTTTTTTTGTCTTTTCTCTTCATGTGATATGCACGAGTTTATGACGGATATGACCGTTATGAATAAGAATTTGTGATAACTCCTTCGTTTCGTTTATTTGCTTGTTTTCACTACGTATAGTTATTATAAAGAGTATTATAATCAAAGACAAATAAATGAACGAGACGGACGAAGTATTTTAAAGGGAAACTTAACAACAATCATCCATATTATTAGTTGTCTTACGCATGATTATTTTTCGAAGAGGCTAACTCACACTTCAGTTTACTTACGCACACTTTCATTCAATTTAATTAGGTTCACTTTGTGTCAATCAATTAAGTTCATTTTAGTTTACTCCAACTTTAAACTCACTTTAACTGAAAAAAAAATACCCCACAATGTCCCTTATTCTAATAAGTTAAGGACTACTTGGGTCAATTTTTATAAATAGCTACTCCCTCCCAGTGGCGGACCTAAGATTTTTCATCTAGGGGACACTATTTTTTTTTCCGACATTTTTGCATTTTAAAATTATTTTTACGATATTTTTTTTCTATATAATAATGAACAATGAGACTTGTCAAAAAATGCTTATATATGTTTTAAATCATATTTTTATCACACGGTTATTAAAATCATTACCAAATTAAATAAACTAATTACATTATATAGGAAAAAATTGAGACAAATATTTGCAACGTGTCGTGAATAATGTATAAGTAAAAGAGTGAAGGTTTTGAGAAATAGTTTAAGTATAATATATAGAAATTTTTATTAAGTTATGACATTAAGTATGAGGTGGTAAAGTTGGTTACATGATTGACCTCAGGTTCATGCAGCAATTAATTAGTCTTACTAAAACCTATTTATTTCTAAATGGACGCCCTTGACCCCACGGGCCCTCCTAGGTCCGCCCCGCCCCTGCTCCCTCCTAGTTGTTTATATCTTCTCTATTTTTTTTGGCACAAATATTAAGAAGGGAATAAAGAATTAATTAATTGGCACAAATATTAAGAAGAGAATAAAGAATTAATTAAAGTAAGAAAATGTGGGGTATAAAGTAGAAATATAGTGGGGTTTGTGAGTAAAAGGAAAAAAATAAAGAATTGAAGGAAGAATAAAAATTTGATTAAAGTACAACCCAAAAATGGAAAGAGAGAAGATAATTCAATTAGTGCCAAAAAGAAAAGACAAATTCTTGTTTGTGACGAAATTATCCGTCATAAAGGTGTGACGGGTCAAATAATATTCATTTGGGTGAATAAGACAAAGTCTTGTGCTATCCATTAACTTTGTCTTTTCTAATCAAATGATATTATTTGACCCGTTATTCCCTTGTGATGGATAATATCCGTCACAAGGGAGACTTACTCAAAAGAAACTAGGAAAGATAAAAAAAAATTTAGGAGGGAGTATAAGATATCACATAAGGAGTACACTATATACTCCCTCTATTCTATTATGATGTCACATTTATACTTATTTATGAGACATATAATAATTAAATGGAAACCTCTATTTAGAGCATGTACAATGGAGAGGATTTACCCTCCTCTTAGGACTCTCTCCTCTAAGAGGAGGTCCTCTCCATTGTGGAATGAACATGGAAGATCCTCTCCATTGTGGAATGAACATGGAAGGTCCTCTTGTCAAGAGGAAGTTGATTAGACCATGTACATTAGAGAGGAGGTTTTCTTCCTCTTATTTTTTCTCTTTCATTCTATATTTTTGACACATCATCTTCTTTTTCATCCATCTCATTTTCCACTATCTTCATCCTCTCCATTTTTTCTTCTCTAATTTTTATTCCACAATAGAGAGGATCCTCCTAATTATCTTTCTTATTATTTATTTTAATTATTTAATGATTAATATTATTTTTTATTTAATTTAATTTTTTACATGACCAATAGCCTTGATAGCATGCACAAGGGCCAATGTTAAAAATCCTCTAAAATTAGAGGAAGTACTCAACTTTCTCTAAACAAGAGGACCTTCCATGTTGATCCTACAATGGAGAGGACCTCCTCTTAGAGGAGAGAGAGTGCTAAGAGGAGGCCAAATCTTCTATATTGTACATGCTCTTATAGTAATTTACAAAATAATAAATTTAATTCATAAAAGACTAATTAATAAAATTCATAATTAAAAACATATTGTACGTAGTATAAATTTCATAACTAATAACACAAAATACATGAAAAAAAAATACATGAAACTTATAAAATTAAAATGTGATGCATATTTTTTAATTTATGTTCGAACCTTGAAACATAGTCTACATATGCTCGACCAAATCGTTCTTCAAGGACGTGTATTTTTTTGTCATGTAACTCTTCCCTTCTAGCCATATGTATGAAACAAGTTAAATATGCAAAGTTATACTATAAGTTTATTAAAGTTGAGAAGAAAAATATTGTGGATGGATTTAAGTTAAAATTATCGAATGGGAAAAAAAAAATTTAACAAGTATTTTAAAATGGAGCACATAGTTTCCAAAATTTTAGAAGAAAAAAAACATGCATATTGTAGGTATATATAAACATACTCTTATTCATATTGTAGTATATGGAATATTAATTTTTCCAATTTTTAGAGTTGAATTAGAAAAATAAAATAAAAATCAATATATATATATAAAGGAGGAAGTTTTCGAGCGATATGATTGGTCCGTTGCAACTAAACTTAATTTTGGAAAGTATCTTCAATAATAAAAAAAATCAAGCAGTGAATCTTTTAATTATTATAATAATATATTTAATCTATCATATTAATGTGATGTTTAATTTTCATCTTAAAACCTTTAAGTTTTGTTTAACAAAAAAATATCGTAATTTTTTTTATATAAAAATGATATAATTGGAATCTAGGTAGAAAATGCTTTCATTTGAGTATAAATTTCATATAATTTGTTTCATATTATTTGCTCGAAAAAATGATAATTTATTACATATAAAAATAATAAGGTTATTCCACATCGACAAATTATAATAAGCTCATGAAATTTCATATTATAAATAAGAGTAATCATCTGTGCTTAGATATCCACCAAAAATCTTTCGAGTCTTGAAGAACTCTTAAGATTAAGATTCTAAACTTTAACTAATTATCTCACATTGAAAAATTATGATGAAGTTATGAAGTTTTATACTATAAATAAGAGTAATCATTATTTTTAAATATCGACAAAAAAACTTTTGAGTTTTAAGTACAAACTTAAAATTATCCCACATCGAAAAAATTAAAATAAGATGATGATTCTATATAATAAATCAGAGTAATCATGTTTTCTTTATTATAAATATCAATAAATAAGACGATGAAATTCTATTATGCAAATAAAAGTAATCATTCCTCCAAATTTTTTATTATAAATAAGAGTAATCATTCGTCCTTAAATATCAATAAGAAACTTTTTAATCTTAAAAAAACCTCTTAGTAAGATGGTACCCCATCAAATTTTTTTGGATATGCTATAAAAAACCTATAATAAGATGTCACTAAAAAAATTCAGAAGACTATAAACTTATGTAAAATTTATTCCACATTGAAAGATTATAATAAGGGATTTTATACATGGAACCCCCATGTTTTTAGTTTTTCTATACGGTACCTCTCCACTTTTATAATCACACATGGTCCCCCTCACTTTTAGTGTATTATGTCTCTATACCCTTAAACGTCCTTAAAAGTGAGGGGTACCATGTGTGATTATAAAAGTGCAAGGATATCATATAAAAAAGCTAAAAACATAGAAACACCATGTAGAAAATCCCTTATAATAAAGTGGTGAAATTAAACCTAAGTATATTACCCCACATCGAAAATTTCTATTATAAATAAGAGTAGTCATTCGTCAAATTATGATGTGATGAAATTCTATATTATAAACAAGATTTATATTATTTTCTCGAAAAAAAAGAGTGATGAATTTATTACGCACTCCATAAAAGTAAGTAAAATTACCTCACATCGAACAATTATAATAAGGTGATATAAACAATATATATTTAATATAAAAGAGATTTTTTCAAAGAATTTTTAAGAATATAATGTTGAGGTGATGAAATTCTATATCACAAATAAAAGACATCGTTCATTTTTAGATATCAACCAAAAAAAATTTAGTCTTATAAGTGCATATAGTTATAAATTTAAGTAAAATTATCCCACATCGAGAAATTATAATAAGGTGAAGATATTCTACTATATAAATAAAAGTAATCGTTCATTTATAGATATTAACGAGAAATCTTTTGAATCCTAAAAGACACTTTTAAGACTAAAATTAAATTCGAGTAAAATCATCCACATTGAAAAATTATAAGTTGATTGAATCAATATATCAAAATTAAAGGAGGAAGTTTTCGAGCGATATGATTGGTCCTTTATATCAAAACTCAATTTAGGAAAATATTATTAATAATAAAAAAATTCAAATAGAGAATCTTTTAATTATTACAATTAATATATTTTATCTATTACATTAATGTGATGTTTTATAAATTTTCATCTAAAAATTTTTAAATTTCATTTAACAAAATGTTATGGTAAATAAAATTACAAAAATGAATTAATTAGATTCATGGTAAAAAATGCTTTCATTAGAGTACAAATTTCATATTATATGTTTCATATTATTTGCTCGAAAAAGTGATGAATTTATTACATATAAAGATATTAAAGTTATCACAAATCGACAAATTATAATAAGATGATTAAGTTCTATATTATAAATAATAGTAATCACACATCGACAAGTTATAATAAGGTGATGAAATTATATATTATAAATAATACTCCAGTAATCATCTGTCCTTGGATATCCACCATAATTATCCCACATCGAAAAATTACTATGGGATTATAAAAACTTTTGAGTCTTAAAAAAAATCTTTTATTATTATAATTATCCTAACGTTGTCTCACATCGAAAAATTATGATGAGCGGATGAAATTCTATATATTATAAATAATAATTATCATTGTCCTTGGATATCAACTAAAAAAATAGAGTCCGTAAGCTGATGGAAAAGAGCCATCATTTGTGTTTAGATATTAACCAAAAATTTGAGTTATTTTAAATTTTTTTTAAGACTATAAACCTAAGTTCAATTATCAGATGATGAAATTCTATATCACAAATAATTAGAGACTCATTCATTTTTAGATATTAACAAAAAAAAATTGTCTTATAAAAGCAACTATAAATTTAAGTAAAATTATCCCACATCAAGAAATTATAATAAGGTGATAGAATTCTACTATATAAATATGGAGTAAAAGCAATCATTCGTCTTTAGATATCAACGAGAAATACTTTGAGTCCTAAAAGAACTTTTTAAGACTATAAACTTAAATAAAATTATCGCACATCGAAAAAAAATATGATAAGGTGATGACATTCTACATCATCAATAAGAGAAATTATTTGTTTTTAGATATTAATCAATTTTTTTTTGAATCTTTTAGATATTAATCAAAAATCTTTTGAATCTTATAATACTACTACAAGGGTATAAACTGAGGTAAAAATTATACCACATCGAAATATTACAAAAAAGTGATGAAATTTTATTATATAAATAAAAGTAATCATCGTCTTTAGATATCAAACAGAAATCTTTTGAGTTCTAAAAGAGTTCTTAAAACTATAAATTTAAGTGAAATTATCACACCGAAAAATTATGATGAGATATCATAAATAAGAGAAATAATTCGTTTTAGATAATCATTTGTCCTAAAGTAAAATTTCTGACATCGATTTTTTTTACAAAGTCATGAATTTCATAGATATAAATCAAACATCTTTTGAATTTTAGAAAAGTTCTTAAGACTATAAACGTGTGTGAAATTCTACATCATCAGTAAGAGAAATTATTCGATTTTAGATATTAATAAAAAAAATCTCTTGAGTCTTATTATAGCTCTTAAGGCTATAGATTGAATTAAAATTATCTCACATCGAAAAATAATTGCATTAAGGTGATGAAATTCTATTATATAAATAAAAGTAATCATCGTCTTTAGGTATCAATCAAAAATCTTTTGAGTCCTAAAAAGAGTTCTTAAAATCATAAATTTAAGTTGAATTATCCCACATCGAAAAATTATGATGAGCTGACTTAGAAAAATCTTTTGAGTCTTATAACAACTCTTGAAACTATAAATTGAAGTAAAATTATACCACATCTAGAAATTATAATAAGACGATGTAATTCTATTATATAAATAAAAGTCTGTCAACCAATAGTTCCACAAATTTATGCAATCGTCTAACCTGGTGTCATTACCATTTGCACTAAAAATAGGCCCGTGCATCGCACGGGCTTTCCAACTAGTTAATATATATATAATACACATGGCATGGATGAATTGAATAACGGGCACAAGGGCTTATACTCTTATTCCTCTAAAATTAGAGGAAGTACTCAACATCCTCTAAATAAGAGGATCCTCCACATTGTAGAGGACATCCTCTTATAGGAGAGAGGGTGTTAAGAGGATGGTTAATCCTCTACAATGTAGATGCTCTTTCTTCCTCTAATTTTAAAGGAAAAACAACATTCGTCCTTGTGCAATGTTCTTAGTTAATTGGTCACAATTATATACTATTCTTGGTATATATCCCATTCTTAGTAAGAGAATATCATTTTTATTTTTATCTTTTATAAAAATTGAAAATGATTTTATTTGTTTTATTTTGTATGCTTTTATTTTTATTTTTTATTTTATCTTTGGTTCCTTCCAATTTTTATTTATTGCCCATTTTATATACTAGATTAAAGCCCGTGCGCTGCACGGGTTAGTTGGCTTAATTATATTGATGATGTACATTCGTTAAATAAGAAATTTAATCAAACTATGTTATTACAATTAATAAGATGATTACATGATATTAGTAATCAAACTTAATTTCAACTGAATATATAGTCTTAAGAGCTTATTTTAAAACTCAAACGAACACATGATTGCTCTTATTTATAATATAAAATTTCATCACCTTATTATAAATTTTCAATGTGAAAATAATTTTACGCTTGTAGTCTTATTAAAAGATTTTTTAAGACTCATAAGTTTTTGATTAATTTCTTAGAATGAATGAATTTTTTAATTGATATCTAAGAATGAAAGATAAGTCTTATTTATAATATAAAATTCTATCGCCTCATCATAATTTTTCAATGTAGGATAATTTACTCAAGTTTTATAGTTTTAAGATTTGCTTTTAAGACCCAAAAAAACGCACGATTACTCCTATTTATAATATAGAATCATCGCCTTATTTTAATATTTTCGATGTGGGATAATTTTAGGTTTGTAGTCTTTTTAAAAGCTTTTTAAAACTAAAAAGATTGTTGGTTGATATTTAAAACTGAAAAATGACTCATTTATGATATAGAATTTCATCACTTCATCGTAATTGTTATTTATATAATAAAAAAAATCACCTTATTATAATTTTTCGATGTGCGATAATTTACTTAAATTTATTTAAGTTTAGATATAGTTTAATTAATAACTTTTATTTATAGACGAATGATTACACTTATATATAATATATAGAATTTCATCAACCCATCTTAATTTTTCGATGTGAGATAAATATACTTTAACTTAGTCTTAGTCTTAGGAACTTCATTTTAGTCTCAAAAGATTGTTGGTTAAAATCTAAGAACGAAATATTACATAGAATTCTATCACCTCATTATAATTTTTCGATATGTGATAATCTAATTTAACTTTATTTCTAGCCTTATTAAAAACTTTTTTTAAGACTAAAAAGTTTTTTTTGTTGATATCTAAGGCGAATGATTAGTCTTATTTATAATATAGATTTAAAAATTATAATTTGGAGAAACGATTACTTTTATTTACTCCATCGTATTATCATTAAGGTGAGGGGTATTTTAATTTATTTATATAATAGAATTCCATCGTATTATCATTAAGGTGATGGGTATTTTAATAGTGAACGAAAAGAATATAATAATACGATGAAATTCTATTATATAAATAAAAGTTTATATTCTTAGGAGTGTTGTAGGACTCAGGAGTGTTTTTAAGACTCAAAAGAGAGGGGTATGATTTTTCGATATGGGATAATTACTTAAATATAATAGTCTTAAGAGTTTTTTAAGACTCAAAAGATTTTGATTGATATCTAAGAACAAATAATTAGTCTTTATATAATATAGAATTTTATCACCTTATTATAATTTGTCGATGTGGGATAATTTAACTAAAATTTGTAGTCTTATTTATAATATAGAATCATCGCCGTAACTTATTTTAATTGTTTCGATGTGGGATAATTTTAAGTTTGTAGTCTTATTAAGACCTTTTTTGAAATCAAAAGTTTTTTTTAAAAAGACTACAAATTCATGACCTCATCATAATTTTAAAAAAATGATATATAATTTCATCATAGTTTTTAAAAAAACAAAAGTTTTTTTGTTGGTCGATATTTAAAAACAATTATTACTTTTAGTTGATATCTAAGGAATTTTTTTATTAGTTTTATTTATAATATAGAATTTCATTATCTTATTATAATTTTTTTATTTAAGTGTATAGTCTTAACAACTTTTTTAAGACTCAAAATATTTATGTTTGATGAAACTTTATAATTTTTCGAATGTGGATAGTTTTAATTAAGTTTATATAGTCTTAATATATATTTTAAGACTCAAAAGATTTTTGGTTAATATCTAAGAGCACGTGATTATCACGTAGTACTCCATTATTTATAATATAGAAATCTATCGTCTTATTATAATTTGTCGATGTGGAATAATTTAACTAAAATGTGTATCCTTGTTTATAATATAAAATCATCACCGTATCTTATTTTAATTGTTTCGATGTGAGATAATTTTAAGTTCATAGTCTTATTAAGACCTTTTTTGAAACTCAAAATATTGTTTTATTTAAAACTCAAAAGGAGAGGGAGTATAATTTTTCAATAATGTGAGATAATTTACTTAAGTTTATAAACTTAAAGAGTTTTTTAAGACTCAAAAGATTTTGATTGATATCCAAGAACAAATAACTTAGTCTTATTTATAATATAGAAATTCATCGTTTTATTATAATTTGTCGATGTGGGATAATTTAACTAAAATTTGTTTTCTTATTTATAATATAGAATCATAACTGTACCTTATTTTAATTGTTTTGATGCGGGATAATTTTAAGTTTGTAGTCTTATTAAGACCTTTTTTAAACTCAAAATATTATTGGTTGATATTTAAAAACAATGATGACTCTTATTTAGTAGAAATTCATAATCTCATCATAATTTTTCGATGTGAGCGAATTACTTAAGTTGGTTGATGTTTAAGGAAAAATTATTATGTCTTATTTATAATATATAATTTCTTCTCCTTATTATAATTTTTTACTTAAGTGTATAGTCTTAAGAGCGTTTTTAAGACTTAAAAGATTTTTGTTTGATGAAACTTTATAATTTTTCGAATGTGGGATAGTTTTATAAGTTTATAGTCTTTATATATTTTTAAGACTCAAAAGATTTTTGGTTAATATCTAAGAGCACATAATTACTCTTATTTATAATTTTTTGATGTAAGATTATTTTTATTTAAGTTTGTAGTCTTATTAAAAGATATTTAAAGACTTAAAAGTTTTTTTTGATTGATATTTAAGAACGAATGATTAGTTAGTCTTATTAATAATACAAAATTAATCAACTTATCATAATTTTTCGATGTGGGATAATTTATTTAAGTTTATAGTCTTCCATCACCACTTCATAATTTTTCGATGTGAGATAATTTACTTAAGATTATAGTCTTTAAAACTCTTTTTAAAACTAAAAAAAGTAAGTCCTTACTTTTGATTATAATATAGAATTTCATCACTCCATCATAATTTTTCAATGTGAAATGATTTTAAGTTTGTAGTCTTATATATTAAAAGCTTTTTTAAGAGCTAAAAGTTTTTTGTCGATATTTAAAATTGAATGATTTCTATTATTTATAATATAGAATTACATCACCCCATCATAATTTTTCGATGTGGGATAATTTAAATCTTTTTCTTGGTCGATATTTATTTAAAACCGAATAATTACTCTTTTTTATAATATAAAATTTCATCACCTCAAGCTCATCATAATTTTTTATATAGGATAATTACTTAAGGTTTATAGTCTTAGGACCTCCTTTTGAGATTCAAAAGATAATTACTTAAAGTTTATAGTCTAGGAACTCTTTTTGAGATTCAAAAGATTTTGGTAAATATCGAAGAATGAATTATTACTCTTTATTTATAATATAGAATTTCATCATCATATTATAATTTGTCGATATGGGATAATTTTAAAACTGTTATATGTAATAAATTCATTACATAATGTGAATCAAATAATATGAAATTTATACTCTAATGAAAGCATTTTTTACCACGAATATAATTATTTTATTTTTATAATTTATTTTACGATAATGTTTTTAAAAAATGAACTCTAAAGGTTTTTAACTAAGAATGGTAAAACATCCCATTAATATGATAAATTAAATATATATTATAATAATTAAAAGATTCTCTAGTTGATTTTTTTTTTTGATAATTTTCCTAATTTGAGATTTGATGAAACGGAGCAATGAGATCGCTCGAAAAAAGCCTAATATATATATATATATATGTATGTATATATATATATATATATATATGTATGTATGTATATATATAGAGAGTAAAGATCAAGTGAGTCCTTTTTTCTTTTTGAGTCCATAAGTCCTATTTAGAGCCATTGATTTAGATGAGATGGATGGTGGTGATTGAGTCTAGTAATTAAGGTAATATATAACATATTTTGGAAAAAATATAATAAAATCCTCTCTCCTCCCTTAATTATCTCTAACCACCTAACTTACTTGATTATGTTTCATCACATTCAATTTTTTCATTCAAACTCACCCGCCTAACTAAAACTCTTCATCTTCATCATCCCAAACTCAATCTCTCGACTTCTAATTTCTTTCAAAACACACACCCGCTCATTCTTTCATCTTCAACTTAAGCAAGGCTACACACCCGTGTTACATTGACGTGTTATAAGTGTTACTTTAATGAACAAATGATGTTACTCCAAGTAATTAATGGTGTTATTCTTTGTCTCATGGTTAAACAATGTTATTATCATTAATTACTCTGACGCATTATATATCGTTCTTTAAAGAACGACAATCGTTAATTTGGTAATGAATGGTTCCAATCCAAGTTATCATCAATTACTTTGGTAATCATTTGTTTAAACGCTGCTGTCCTCAGTTACTTTAATGCATTATGTCTGTTACTCTAACTGACGAAAGATGTTACTCCAATAGAACAAAGATGTTACTCTAACCAAATGCACATGTATTAAATAAAATATAGAGTTAATTGCTACGTAGCACAACGCTACTTGTAAAAAATGTGTACAAAATCAGTTATTCTTGTAAACAAAAAAAGAAAAATATTTTTATCATGACCAAAAACACAAGTATTCTCAAAACACATGTTCCTCCTTATTTTCTTCAGTGTCTTCCTCAGTTTCCTCATTTTTGTCGTCGTCATCCACTTCATCCTCCTCATCCTCATCCACCTTTATCAGTGTTGTCTTGTGCATTCGCATCACTTCCAATATCACCTGCACAAAATTAAACAACGTGTTACTCCCATGCAACCAATGTGTTACTTCAACTCTTACGTTGTGTTACTCTAACTGGTAAAGTACGTTACTCTAACATCATCATCAAAAACTGTTTCTCAACGTTCAGTGTGTTACTGTAATTGCAATTAAGTGTTACTGTAACGTTAATACATATGCGTTACGCCCATGCAGCCAATGTGTTACTTCATCTCTTACATTGTGTTACTCTAACTGGTAAAGTACGTTACTCTAACATCATCATCAAAAACTGTTTCGTAACGTTCAGTGTGTTACTGTAATTGCAATGGAGTGTTACTGTAATGTAGAGCGTATGTTACTTCAACATCGTGACTGCGTTCATAGAAAACAAAACAATATTATCAGTGGACCTCATTGAAAACCCAAATAACAAACATAAAACTATGGAATCAATATCAATTAACCATCACTATGAATCTATGATGAATGAAAAAACAATATCAACATAAAAATTGATGTAAAAAGGGAAGCCAAATCGACATGAATATCAATTAACCATCAATATGAATCTATGATGAATGAGATGACAATGAAAACAATATTAACATGAAAATTGACATAAAAAATGAAGCCAAAGCGACGTGAAAGAAATTTAATTTTTGTTAGTCGATCGCCGAATTATAATTGAAGCAAAACGTGAAAGAAATATCAAAACTCACCATTGTTATGCTCGATCAATTGCTTTTCAACAGTTGATGATGATGTCGCGCTCATTGAATCCATAGTAACGGGATTTTGAACCCAGATTTGATTGAATGAATGACGGAACGTGATGATGGAAGTTTTTTTTTTTTTTTTTTTAGGTTTTGATGAATTTTGCAAGCTGAATGATGAATGAACGTAATCATGGGGTTATTGTTTCCTAAAATCATGGGAGCTATTCTCATTCTCATGCAAATAATGGATGAGATGAGGACTTAGGGACTCATATAGAGTAAATGACTCATAAGAGCCTTACTCACTCTATATATATATATATATATATATATATATATATATATATATCTTCTTTATATTAAATCAATGACCATTTAATCCTAGACAGCAACAAGAATCGAACCCATGCCCTCTAGGATCTATACCACAAATGCAAACCACTGATCCAAGCCATCAATTTGTGCTTAATTTGTAAAAAATAGATATAGTAGGCTTCTTAAAAAATTAAAAAACAAAACAATAAATTACAGAAACCATTCACGAGGCATTCATATTAATTCCTCTCCACAATTCCTCTTAATTCCACCTACCCTAATTAATTCACGCAATGCAATTCACAATAACAATGCAATTCACAATGCAATTCCCTCATTAATGCTATAATCACACTCCCACAAGTCTCCCATTTAACTACCCCATTAATTAAAACATCTCCTTTAAACCAAATGCAATTCACAATACATAGTTTCCAGATTTCCAAAGTGATGCAAATTAATATTGTTATTTTATAAGTTGTTCATCTTAGATTCATTTTCGTATTCCTGAGCAATTTACAACATGAATTTTGAATTTTCTATAACGTTTCAATCTTCGTTCACAGATTCTGGACGTGGACGTTTGAAGCATAAATTAGTCGCCTTATGAGATGACTTCAATTTCTCGGTTGAACGTAGTTAGTATGCAAACAAGGTTCATTTGCATTCAATGAATCTGCATTCATCACGATGACAGTCATTAATTTGCACCATTATTCGAAGTCTACATAACCGAAGCAATCTTTAATACATCTTCACCTTTATTCGAAGTCATAATTCAAATAGTCACTAATTGTCACGGTAAATGATGCCATTAATTGATATTAAAAAAAATAAAGGCATTGATTGATGTATCAAGATTAACATCTCGAAATTACTTTATAATACTCATCTCGAAAAAATGCAAGTAAGTATAGTAGTAAACTAGATTAAAGCCCGTGCGTTGCACAGGTTAGTTGGCTTTGGATTAATTGGCTTAATTACATTGATGATGTATATTCGTTAAATACAGTAAGAAACTTGATCAATCTATATCATTATAATAAATAATATAATCACATGATATTAGTAATCAAACTTAATTTCAACTAAGTTTATAGTCTTAAGAGCTTATTCTAAAACTCAAAAGAATGCATGCGAATAATTTTTTAAATTGATAATATAAGATTCTTTCGCCTCATCATAATTTTTCGATATAGGATAATTTGTCCAAGTTTTATAGTTTTAAGATATGCTTTAAAAACCCAGAAAAACCATAAGATTACTCACTTATGATATAGAATTTCATCACCTCATCATACTTAAGTTTATGTTAGACGATAGACGATTATTCTTTATTTATATAATCGAATTTGATCATCTTGTTAGAGTATATACTTTTGATGAATGATTACTCTTATTTATATAATAAAAAAATCCATCTTATTATAATTTTTCGATGTGGAATAATTTTAATTAAGTTTATTTAAGTTTAGATATAGTCTAATTAAGAACTTTTATTTATAGACGGATGCATGATTACTCTTATTTATAATACATAGAATTCCATCACACCATCTTAATTTCGATGCGGTATACTTAATTCCATTAACTATATACTTTAATTATACCTTTTTTTTAAGTTCAAAAGATTGTTGGTTAATATCTAAGAATGAAAGATTACGTAGACTTGATAATTTTAATTTAACTTTATTTGTAGTCATATTAATGAATGATTAGTCTGGTTTATAATATAGAATTTCATCACCATAGAATTTCATCGTCTTAAGAATTTTTTGAAGACTCAAAAGATTTTGATTGATATCATATCTTAGAACAAATAATTAGTCTTATTTATAATATAGAACCATAACCATATTATAATTTGTCGATGTGGGATAATTTAAGTAAAATTTGTAGTCTTATTTATAATATAAAATCATCACCGTACCTTATTTTAATTGTTTCAATGTGGGATAATTTTGATTTTGTAGTCTTATTAAGACTTTGTTAAACTCAAAATATTGTTGGTTGATGTTTAAGGAAAAAACTATAATTAGTCTTTTGTGTATAGTCTTAAGAACATTTTTAAGACTCAAAGATTTTTGTTTGATAAAACTTTATAATTTTTCGGATGTGTGATAGTTTTATCTAAGTTTCACCTTATTATAATGTTTCGATGTGAGATTATTTTAGTTAAGTTTGTAGTCTTATTAAGAGAGTTTTTAAGACTTAGAATTTTTTATTGATATTTAAGAACGAATGATTAGTCTTATTTATACTATAAAGTTTCATCACCTTATCATAACTTCTCGATGTGTGATGATTTATTTAAATTTATAGTCTTCCATCAGCTCGTCAATTTTTTTTTCAATGTGAGATAATTTACTTAAGCTTCTAGTCTTAACAGCTCTTTTTAAGTCTTGATTATTATAATACGAAGTATAGAATTTCATCACAATTTTCAATGTGGGATGATTTTAAGTTTGTAGTGTTGACGTGTTGTATATTAAAAGCTTTTTTTAATATCCAAAAGTTTTTTTGTCGGTATTTAACCCATAGTGTTGTATTTAAGCGTTTAAAATATTCAACTTTTAGTATAAACATATGGATTATCTTATTATATATTTTGGATGAATGATTACTCTTATTTATACAATAATAAAAATTCACCTTATTATAATTTTTCGATGTGGGATAATTTTACTTAAATTTATTTAAATTTAGATATATAGTCTAATTAAAAACTTTTATTCATAGATGAATGATTACACTTATTTATAATATATAGAATTCCATCAATCCATATTCATTTTTCGATGCGAGATAATTATACTTTAACTATATAGTCTTAGTCCTAAAAAAATTTTTTGTGTCAAAAGATTTTAGGACGGATGATTAATCTTATTTATAATATAGAATTGAATCATCTCATCATAATTTGGAGAAATGACTACTTTTATTTATATAATAGAATTTCATCGTCTTGGTATTTTAATGAAATGATGCGATCGAAGGGAGTATAATTTTTTGATGTGGGATATAATTTACTTAAGTTTATAGCCTTAAGAGTGTTTTAAGACTCAAAATAAAGGGGTATAATTTTTCGATGTGAGATAATTTACTGAAGTTTATAGTCTTAATAGTTTCTTTAAGACTCAAAAGATTTTGATTGATATCTAAGAATCTAAGAACAAATAATTAGTCTTATTTATAATATAAAAATTCATCACCTTATTATAATTTGTCGATGTGGGATAAATTTAACTAAAATTTGTAGTCTTATTTATAATATAGAATCATTACCGTAACTTATTTTAATTGTTTCGATGTGGGATAATTTTAAGTTTGTAGTCTTTATTAAGATCCTTTATAAACTCAATACTACAAATTCATGACTTCATCATAATTTTAAAAACAATGACATAGAATTTCATCATAGTTTTTTTTAAAAAACAAAAGTTTTTTTGTTGGTTTATATTTAAAAACGATGATTATTCTTCTTTAGTACAAATTCATAAGCTCATCATAATTTTTCGATGTGGGACAATTACTTAACTTCGTTGAAATCTAAAGATTTTTTTTTAGTTTTATTTATAATATAGAATTTCATCACCTTATTCTTATTTATAATATAGAATTTTTTTTTTAAGATTTAGAAGTTTTTTTTGATTGATATTTAATAACGAATGATTATTTTTATTTATAATATAAAATTTAATCATCTCGATGTAGGATAATTACTTGAGTTTATAGTCTTAGAAACTCTTTTTGAGATTCAAAATACTTTTGATAGATATCGAAGAACGAATTATTACTCTTTATTTATAATATAGAATTTCATTATCATATTGTAATTTGTCGATGTGGGATAATTTTAAAACTGTTATATGTTATAAATTCATCACATAATGTGAAACAAATGATATGAAATTTATACTATAATGAAAGCATTTTTTAACACGAATCTAATTATTTCATTTTTATAATTTATTTTACGATAATGTTTTAAAAAAATGAACTCTAAAGGTTTTCACATCAGAATTGTAAATAATCATATTAATATAATAGATTAAATATATATTGTAATAATAAAAAGATTCTCTAATTGATTTTTTACTTACTTATGATACTTTCCTAATTTGAGGTTTGATTGAACGGACCAATGAGATCGCTCGAAAAAAGCCTAATATATATATATATTGATACCCTTTGAACTAAACTGGTTTGAAAGTTACATGAAGCTCTTCGACTCCTTCACTCACATATTTCCACCAATTTTTAGCATGAGTTCCAAGACTCTACAATTAATTGCTTATATTCCATAAATTAGAATAATGAAGCATCATATCCATTTTCGATTTCACATCTGCATCATCTACTCCATCTTATACAGTGGTTTGTATCTTTCATCAATTCAAGCTTTGGAATCCTCTTTACCCAAATTGAGTTCAGAGACCTGATTTCGAAGAGGCAATTGAGTTCTTCTCATTGATCCAAAGGTTTTGTTTTCTTTAATCCTATTACCCAAGTTGTTATACGTTAAGACATTATATGTATTGAAATTATCATAAAAAAAATTAAGATGCAATGGAGATGTCTAATTACCTGATACAGTAGAAGTTAAATTTTTGAAAATTAAGAGGTTAAGGCCTTCATGTTTGTAAATCTCCTTTCATTTGGAATTTTTTAAAAACGTCACACATCTCTTGGCAATGCTCAGAAATATTCGACTTATTAGTCTAAAACAAATGGTTATGCATTTTGTATGTTTTAATTTCAAAAGATTATTAGCATATGATGTACGTATCACTTTTTTTCTTACCTTCATTTTTTTTTGCCAAACAATTCATGGTAGTTCAATGTTTGGTCCATCTAATAAGAAGAGCAAAGGCAGTCAGTCAATAATAGACCTTAAAAATCATTTAGCAGAAGCAGATCTTCAAATTCATGAGAAGGAGCTGTTGAGGAGAAAGCTGCACAATACTATTCTGGTAAAGCCTTCTCCTTGAATAACTATACCAGTCTTGGTTTTTATCGTTTTTCTAGCTCCAAGAGTTGATACCTCTGTGAACTTTTTTCTGCAGGAATTGGAAGGAAATATCGGCCGTGTTTTCTGCCGAGTTAGCCCCATGTTGCCTGAGGATGGTTGTGCAGTAATCTCCTATCCTCCCTCCGCCGTAGGACATGAACAGGGCATTGATCTTATTCAAAGTGGTATAACTACCATCCCATATACATTTAATTTGTCTTATATGATGTAGTTTTATAGCAAAATTTGAATAGAGTATAATATTAATTTCGTATTAGATCAAATTCAAAAGTCTGATTTATGCAATGATGTTTTTCCTATGTTCAGGGCAGAAATATGCTTTTACCTTTGATGAAGTATTTACGCCGCAAGCCTAGCAAAACAACGTATCTAAAACCTTTCTAAATGCAAGAGGTTTGGAAAAGAAGCAAGAAAATTGAATGTTTTTTTGTTATGTTTATTTTAGCTGGAATTTGGAGTTTGATTTGATTAGATTCTTCCTCAGCTTTCCCCACCGTACCACCCAAACCTACTTTTTCACATCTCACCCTCCTTTAGGGAGAGTAGAAGCAAAGAGGCTGGGTATCGTCATTTCTTATACCTTTGAGATTGCTAACTAATTTCCACATGTTTTTTCGTCAACAACAGTGGTATGTCTATTTTCTAATGACCTTTTTGTAATTAGAATCGTTTTTTCTTGGGTGTAACTTGAACTTTCACCGATTTCATTGTTTGATTCTTCAGTAGGTTGTCAAGTTTTTGGTTGAAAGAAATTATAACAGTGCTCCTCACGGCCAAGTTGCAATCGGTACGCTTATTTTGCGGGTAATAGTTTGCGGAGAAGTAGTCTTTTATTATATACAAACACCAATCACCCCTCTTGGTCAGTTCATATTTTTTAAAGTAATTTCAGGATTGTGCCGTGGGGCTACTGTTTGCATTGCTTCCAGTTTTGTGTTGCAATAGTGGGATACTAATAGGTATATTCTCTATGGTAGATTGTAAGTTTCTTAGTTTTGTTAGGATTCTGGAGAAAAATTAAATTCTCTATAATTTATATCCCATTGAGAGTTGAGGCTTTAGTATGCCAAATATGATTTAGTGAAGACATTAATATATTACGGAGTGCTTCGTAACTCATATAGAGAAGATTTTGCTATAATTAATACGAGTAACTAATACATGCATCGGTAAAAATGTTGCACTACTACCATTGTTGAGACACGTTTTTTTCTATTAACCAGAGAAAGCAAAAAGCATTTCACATGTCATCAATTATTCCGTTGGTAAGTGTTATTTTGTTGATTTTTGTCCCAAAATTCTACTCTTAATGTAGATGATTTTATTATCTGGTTTGATTTTAATTGGCCGTTTTTTCTTTAATTAGCTGATTAATTGACTTTCAACTTAGTTAATGTATATTGATCATATTTCTCGAAATTTTGTTACTGTGCATCAATGTTTCTATATGTAGGTACGGACTCAAGAAAGACGGGATAAAGTGAGTCGAAACGGGTCAAACAAAAGCCAACAGTTTCATTTTAACTATTTCACTATAATCAAACAATATTCAATACAGGTCTTTGAGTTATACGAGTACCATATATACGTTTAATAAAACTCAATGTTAGTCTTTGAATGTTAGTGTAACACCCCGTATTTTTAAACAACCTTCTAGAAATACCTTCTACTTTACGTTCTATTTTATTGAGTTTTAAAAATTACCAGACCCCCTTCCGTGGTAGTACGCAAAATAGTACGTATAGTAATACGCAAAATACTATAAAATACTACTATTTTATAGGAGTACGCAAAATAGTACGTATATATTAACGACGTAACATTCGAGTAACGCAAATAGTAAGTACTTTCATACGCAATATTAATTTACACACACCGTTTCATGAGATCTTACTTATGTAATAATGCACAACTACCTAAAGACTCTTATACGTAAACAGTAATAGAACAACAACCCGTGAAATTTTTCACGGGCATAACACTAGTATATATATTGATTGAATCACCTCATCATAAGAAGGGAGTATAATTTTTTGATGTGGGATATAATTTACTTAAGTTTATAGCCTTAAGAGTGTTTTAAGACTCAAAAGAGAGGGGTATAATTTTTCGATGTAGGATAATTTACTCAAGTTTATAGTCTTAATAGTTCCTTTAAGACTCAAAAGATTTTGATTGATATCTAAGAATCTAAGAACAAATAATTAGTCTTATTTATAATATAAAAATTCATCACCTTATTATAATTTGTCGATGTGGGATAAATTTAACTAAAATTTGTAGTCTTATTTATAATATAGAATCATTACCGTAACTTATTTTAATTGTTTTGATGTGGGATAGTTTTAAGTTTGTAGTCTTATTAAGATCCTTTATAAACTCAAGACTACAAATTCATGACTTCATCATAATTTAAAAAACAATGACATAGAATTTCATCATAGTTTTTTTTAAAAAAACAAAACTTTTTTTGTTGGTTGATATTTAAAAACGATGATTACTCTTCTTTAGTACAAATTCATAAGCTCATCATAATTTTTCGATGTGGGAGAATTACTTAATTTCGTTGATGTCTAAAGAATTTTTTTTAGTTTTATTTATAATATAGAATTTCATCACCTTATTATAATTTCTTTATTTAAGTGTATACTCTTGACAACTTTTTTAAGACTCAAAAGATTTATGTTTGATGAAACTTTATAATTTTTCAAATGTGAGATAGTTTTAGTTAAGTTTATAGTCTTAATATATATTTTAAGACTCAAAATATTTTTGGTTAATAATTAAGAGCACATGGTTACTACGGAGTATTATTTATAATATAAAGTTTCATCACCTTATTATAATTTTTCGATGTGAGATTGTTTTTTACTTAAGTTTGTAGTCATATTAAGAAATTTTTTAAGACTTGAAAGTTTTTTTGATTGATATTTAATAACGAATGATTAGTCTTATTTATAATATAGAATTAATCAACTTATCATATTTTTCGATGTGAAATAATTTATTTAAGTTTCGATGTGATATTTAATAAAGAATGATTAGTCTTATTTTTATTTATGTTTTCGATGTGGCATAATTTAAAAGTTTTTCTTGGTCGATATTTAAAACGAATGATTATTCTTATTTATAATATAAAATTTCATCATCTCGATGTAGGATAATTACTTAAGTTTATAGTCTTAAAAACTCTTTAGATTCAAAAGACTTTTGGTAGATATCGAAGAAAGAATTATTACTCTTTATTTATAATATAGAATTTCATTATCATATTGTAATTTGTCGATGTGGGATAACTTTAAAACTGTTATATGTTATAAATTCATCACATAATGTGAAAAAAATGATATGAAATTTATACGCTAATGAAAGCATTTTTTAACACGAATCTAATTATTTCATTTTTATAATTTATTTTACGATAATATTTTAAAAAAAATGAACTCTAAAGGTTTTCACGTCAGTATTGTAAAATATCACATTAATATAATAGATTAAATATATATTGTAATAATCAAAAGATTCTCTAATTGAATTTTTTTATTATTTATGATAATTTCCTAATTTGAGGTTTGATTGAACGGACCAATGAGATCGCTCGAAAAAAGCCTAAAATATATATATATAGATATAAGGTACGTATATTTTACTAAAATGGGACGATAAAAAAA
Source organism: Agrostemma githago (assembly GCA_958450325.1). Taxonomy (NCBI): domain Eukaryota; kingdom Viridiplantae; phylum Streptophyta; class Magnoliopsida; order Caryophyllales; family Caryophyllaceae; genus Agrostemma; species Agrostemma githago. Next base: position 68,598,926 of record OY288247.1, on the reverse strand, counting down.
ATTGGGTAAATTTGATATTACATGCATTGTAGCATTGTATGTAAGTGAATATGGGTGAGATTTGTAATATTGCGCTTCTTTACGTGATCAACTAAATACTTCTTCCTATACGTAAATTCTTCCTCTACTCCCTCTTGCACTTCAATTAACGATTTAGTCGAGCATATACAGACTATGTTCCAAGGTTCGAGCATAAATTAATAAATATGTACTTTTAATGTTATATTTCATGTATTTTTCATTTAATGTATTTTATTATGATTTTGATGTTACTAGATTTAATTTAATTAACACATTTTTTTAAAATTAGCTTTAGTTAATTATGAAAACAATATAAGTAAAGCAATATTAATTATCCAATCAATCAATCAATCAATATATATATTAATAAAGCAGGAACTTTTCGAGCGATATGATTGGTCCAAGTTTTTTAATATTTTTTTTTAGATCAAATAAATATTATAAGAAAATCCTACTCCATCTTAGACTCGATTTTTTAATGTTTTTGTTAATTAAATAAAGAATATAAAAATTTGTATACGAAAAGAAATCCTACTCCTTTTTAATTTAAATAAAGAATATAAGAATTTGTATAGAAAAAAAAACCCATCCTACTCCTGTTAAGACTCTAAAAATTATCACTATGAAATCGACGATTATCACCTCATAAGGCAACAAAAATTGGACCGCGATAGCGTGAAACGCTTAGTCAATTCTGTTCGATAATTGTTTTAATATTTATTTATTTACCCTCAAAAAATATAAAATTAAAATTTTGAATTTTTAAAATAATTATTATAGTTTAAATATATATTTTAATTTAAATAAAGAATGTATAGAAATTTGTGTAGGGAAAAAATAATCCCTACACGAGTATATGATAAGGTGATGAAATTCTATATAAATAAAAGCAATAATTCGTTTTTAGATATTAATCAACAATCTTTTGAATTTTAAAAATTTCCTAAGATTACAAATTTAAGTAAAAATTATCTCACGTCGAATTTGAATTTTAAAAATTTCCTAAGATTACAAATTTAAGTAAAAATTATCTCACGTCGAAAAAGTATGATAAGGTGATGAAATTCTGTATAAGTAAAAGTAATCATTCGTTTTTAGATACTCCTATCAACCAACAATCTTTAATTTTGAGTCTTAAACAAAACTCATAAGATTATTATAAACATAAGTAGAATTATAGCATATCGAAAAATTATGATGAGTTTATGAAATTATATATCCCAAGTAAGAGACATCATTCGTTTTTTAGATATTAACCAAGAAAATTGTAGTCTTATAAAAGTTCTAAAAGCTACTTATAAATTTAAGTAAAAATTATCCAACATCAAGAAATTATAATAAGGTAATGAAATTCTATTATATAAATATAAGTAATTATTCATCTTTAGATATCAACGACAAAATCTTTTGAGACCTAAAAAACATTTTTAAGACTATAAATTCAAGTAAAATTATCTCACATCAAAAAATTATAAGTTGATTGAATTTTATTCCTCCTATATAATTACGAGTAATCATTCGTATATCTCAACCTGAAATCTTTTGAATTCTAAAAGAGATTTTAAGACTATAAACTTAAAGTAGAATTATCCCACATCGAAAAATTATGATGACGTGATGAAATTGTACATCATCAATAAGAGAAAATTTTCGTTTTTAGATGTCAATTTTTTTAGTCTTATAATATCTTTTAAGACTATAAATCGAAGTAAAAATTATCCCACATCGAAAAATTATAATAAGGTGAGAAAATTTTATTATATAAATAAAAGTAATTATCGTATTTATATATCAAGCAGAAATCTTTTGAGTCCTAAAAAAATTTCTTAAAATTATAAATTTAAGTTGAATTAGCACACATAGAAAAATTATGATGAGCTTACGGAATTTTATACTACGGAGTATATCATAAATAAGAGAAATCAATCGTTTTAGATATTAACGAAAAATGTTTTAAGTCTTATAACAACTAAGTCTTAAAATTATAAATTTTCTCACATCGAGAAATTATAATAAGATGATGAAATTCTATTATATAAATAAAAGGAATCATCCATCAACCAGAAATCTCTTGAGTCATAAAAATAGTTCAAGTAAAATTATCTCACGTCGAGAAATGAGTCATAAAAAGAGTTCAAGTAAAATTATCTCACATCGAGAAATTATGATGAGGTAATGAAATTCTATATCATAAATAAAAGATCATGATGAGGTGATGAAATTCTATATTATAAATAAAAGAAATCATTCATTCTTAGATATTATACATCATCAGTGTAATTATTATGCTTCACAAGATACTTGAAAAGTCTTCTTAAAAAAAGATTTTAAATATGATTAATTATGATAATTTTTTTATCAACATCACTAACAAGCCGCCCGTATATCGCTATATTTGACTATAACTTATCACTAATAGCATGATTCAAGATTTTTATTTTTTTAAGAAAGTGAGATTATGTAAGAGATTTATTTGACAATTTATGGACATTTTCTCGAATTGTTGCACAATCTTACGTGTAGTTAGTTAATCATATGAGCAATATTTTAATCCTCAGCCTATTAGATCAATTATTTATACATTTATTGTGTAAGAAATAAACACGTCTATATATACTATCATCAAATTTAATTATTCATACTCCCTCCGTCCCAATAGGATTGTATCGTATTCCTTTGTGGATAGGTTCTTAAAGATTGTCCCATTTATCTACTTTCCTATTTTGTCCACCCCTTTTTACAACTTCGTCCCTACTAAGTTAAAGTATTTACCATTTTGCCATCCATTAACCCAAACCACCTCACAAGACACTATGACTCACCCTATAAATGGAGTAATCATTGCCTACATACTCAATCATCACACCAATTTCTTAGTTATTGTGCAAAAGTTTATGTGACAATCATTTTGGGACGGAGGGAGTATATATCACTAGATACACACTACGTACAATATGTTTTTGAATTTTGTATATGTCAAATTGAGTCTCTTACTTGGGTCTCTTACTTTACGTTGATACGTAAATATTATTGGTCATTTTATTTATTAGTTATTACATTTATAATAATAATAATAATCCGTAGATAATATATTGTTGAATGCAAAATTTATAGAGTAACAAGTACATATCCTTATAAATATAAATGAATATTGGTCCGAATATGCAGTTGAAGATGTACTTATGTGCGATGTACTTTAATTAGTCTTTTTAACTATAATGTACGCCTATAATTTAATTTGACGTTTACCGCAAATATTACCTACCTAGAAATACATTCACGTATGTGGATAATATTTGTTTACAATTATGCATAATAACTTGATGTCATTATCAACGTTACTAAAAATCGGCTCGTGCATCGCACGGGCTTTCCAAGTAGTATATATATTAATAAAGCAGGAATTTTTCGAGCGATATGATTGGTCCAAATTTTTTAATATATTTTTTAAGTTAAATAAAGAATATAAAAAATTGTATATAAAAAAAATCCTACTTCACCTAAGACTTGATTTTTTATTATTTAAATAAATAATATAAGAATTTGTATAGGAAAAGGACTAAAAATTATCACTATATAAACCGACGATTATCACCTCATAATGCAACAAAAATTGGATCGCGGCAGCGTGAAATGCTTAGTCAATTCTGTTTGATAATTATTTTAATATTTATTTATTTATCTCAAAAAATATAAAATTAAAATTTTGATTTTTTAAATAATTATTAATAATAATTATTATAGTTTTAATATATTTTTTAATTTAAATAAAGAATAGAAATCTGTATGAGCTTATGAAATTTTATACTATATCATAAATAAAAGAAATCATTCGTTTTAGATATTAACGAAAAATCTTTTGAGTCTTATAACAACTCTTAAGTCTTAAGACTATAAATTGAAGTAAAATTATCGCACATCTAAAATTTATACTAATAAGATGATGAAATTCTATTATATAAATAAAAGGAATCATCCGTCAACCAAAAATCATTTGAATCTTAAAAAGAGTTCAAATAAAATTATCTCACATCGAAAAATTATGATGAGGTGATGAAATTCTATATCATAAAAAAAAATCAATCATCCTTAGATATCATTATATTAATAAAAAAAATCTGAGAATAACAAAACGTACATCATCAGTGTACTTATTATTATACTTCGTACAAGATACTTGAAAAGTTTCTTAAATTTTTATTTTTAAAATGTAATTAATTATTATAATTTTTTTATCAACATCACTAACAAGCGGCCCGTGTATCGCTATATTTGACTATAATTTATTACTAATAACATGATTGAAGAGTTTTATTTTTTTTTAAGAAAGTGAGATAACGTAAGAGATTTTTATATTTGACAATTTATAAAAATTGTCTCAAAGTATTTGCACAATCTTATGTGTACTTAGTTAATCATATGAGCAATATTTTAATCCCCTATTAGATTAATTATTTATACATTTATTGTGTAAGAAATAAACACATCGTTTTATACTATCATGAAATTTAATTACTCATATCGCTATATATCCACTCTACGTACAATTTTTTTGAATTATCTATGTTAAATTGGTTCTCTTACTTTACATTGAAACGTAAATATTATTTGTCATTTTATTTATTAGTTATTACATTTATAATAATAATAATAATAATAATAATAATAATCCGTAGATAGTATTGTTGAATGCAAAACTTATAGAGTAACAAATAAATATTCCATATAAATATAAATGAATAACGGTACGAATATGCAGTTGAAGATGTACTTGTGTGAGAGGTACTTTAATTAATCTTTCCAACTATAATGTACGCCTATAATTTAATTTGACGTTTACCGCAAATAATATTTACTTAGAAATACATTCACATATGTGGATAATATTCGTTTACTATTATGCATAATAACTTGATGTCATTATCAACGTCATTAAAAATCGGCACGTGCATCGTACGGACTTTTCAACTAGTTATTAAAATAATAAGAAAAGTAATATGAAATGATCCTCTCTATTGTGGGAGGAAAATTGAAGAAAGGAAGAGGAAGAAGTAGATAGTGAAAAATGTAGTAGAGAAAAGAGATGATGAGGTGTCAAAAAAATATAGGGTGAAAGAAGAAATAAGAGGACGAAGATGTACTCTCCATTTTACATGCTGGTCCACAATATGGGTTGGTGTTTTTAAAATGTAAAACGACGATGATGGTGTTATCTTATCTCGACTCTCACTTCGATATTCAACGTCATGAATACGTATTAAGATTCTAATCTAAATTAACAGAAGAGTAGTGTCTAGTGTCTACAGTATAGTAAGTCTACCTCGTTCTCAGATTCCCTTTAATTTTGAGGTGCAACAAGTGAGACAAAACACTAACATCTGGGACGCTCTCCCTCCCTCCCTCTATGTTCCTGGTGGATTTTTTGCAATAAATAATATCTTCTGACCCATGTGTCTGTCTTTTTTTCATTTTTTTGTTGACTGATGCGACATTATTAACCAATGCTTTGGACTTGTTGATCCACCTTTTGCATAAGAAATCAAGCATCTAGTTATGATGTGTAAGACACATGTTCTTCCGAATCTAGTACTCCACTCCCTAAGAAGTAAGAATCAACCATCACATTTATCATAGGTACCACTGTACCAGGACTTAGAGTAAGTTTAAAGGGTTGCAAGGGAAATTCGTCCTACTAAGAGGGTCGGTCACCTATCCCATTTAGTAAAAATTAAACTGGGAAAATGAAAAATGAAACAATATGTAGGGTCACAGTTAATGATAATCATAAAAATCAGACAAAAGAGGAATAAAGTAAAATGTATCGTAACTATTTTAGAGAGATAACCCAAAAAGAAAAGAAAAGTTAACTCTTTTACGTAGACAAGGGAGGAATTATTAGACCATCCCCAAGCAAGGGTCAAGCTAATTAGGTCGCCACCTTTTCCTCTTAGTCTCATCTTATTTATCTTGACCCAACTCATCCAGAAGGTTGTATCATTTCTTATTTTTCAACTTTTTCACCTCAGCAAAACTTATCTCTTACCTTTTCAATTAATACGGAGTAATAAATAGTACTCGTAACTAAGTTAATTTTTTTATTTTCTAAATATCTTAATAAATAATAATTATTCCAAAAAAATACTCCCTCCGTCACACTAAGATTGTCTCGTATTTCTTTTTGGGTAGGTTCTTAAAGACTGTCCCATTTCTCAACTTTTATTTTTAATCTATCTTTTTTTACAATTTCGTCCCTCCTAAGACAAAGTATTTACTATTTTGTCATTCCATTAACCCACACCACTTCACACATCACCCTATAAAGTAGTCATAATTGCCTATATACCCAATCATCACACAATTTTCTTAATTATTGTGCAAAAGTAGACGGGACAAACATTTTGGGACGGAGGGAGTAAGTATTTTAATTTTATTTCAGATATTAGAAAAAAAAATGACGTTATAATTTTAAAACGTGAAAGATGATTCTATTGATAATTAATATACTCGGTGGTTTATTTAAAACATGATTTTTTTTTTCAAAAACATCATGATTTTAGAAAGTTTGACTACCTAAAATTAATTCCGTAAAACTAGCAATATAATTTGGAGTACATTATTTAAATCGATAATTGGAGTTTCTGGAGATGTAGAACGTAACTTAAAAATCAAAATTATTTAAACCCATATTATATTTGAAAATTATTTTTTTATATATATTTTTTGGTTTTTTTAATGTTTTTCATAATAATATGATGTACTCCTATATATTAAGATAGAGAAAAAATGAAGTTAATAAAATAGTTGAAAATTAAACTCATATTAAGGAGAAAAAAATAAAACAATTTAGTTTATTGATATTTTTTAGGGTTATTTCATGACAATAATACCAACTATAAGAGGACTTCTTAGAATAATCCCAACTATACGTAATCTCGTTTTAATATGAACTATGCCTTCATTAATCTCATTTCGCTATGGACAAAATTATGACCTGATATAACCGGTAATAGTGACCGGTTATGACTTTCTAGGGTCCTTGAGTGTTCCATCGTCGTTCATGAAAACCAAAACAACAAGAAAATTAAATCATTTTTTTATGGCTTCTACAATACTAATAAGAAAAAAAAATGCAAGATGAATTTTGGGAAGATTCAAATTTATTTTAACCAATAGCCGAAACTGAAGAAGAAGGTTCAACCGGTTTTCCAAGTAACCGGTCACATATATCAATGAGAGATTAATGAAGACATAGTTCATATTAAAACGAGATTATGTATAGTTGAGATTAATCTAAGAAGCCCCCTTATAGTTGGTATTATTGTCATGAAATAACCCTATTTTTATATATTTTCAATTAATATTTATATTTAACTAAATGTATCTCCTTTGCATGAAGAAATAAATAAAATTAATCTTGTTAATTGTGTCAACCAATAATAATGTGCCACTTGTAAGGTGATGGAAAAGGTAGAGGTCATTACCTTGGGTCACCTTTTCTTCCCTTGATCATGCTAATTATTTAGCCAATTTATGTTTAGCATGACCTAGGGGGTTATGCCCTCCCTCATCCACCTTACTTGGGGATTGTCTTAGGATTTACTTAGAATGGGGTAATGTATCGAAATAATAAAACTAAAATGAACTAAAAATGGAGGAAATTAATGTTTGGTGGTGACATTTTATGGTGTAAACGAGATAGGAGAGATGAATAATTACCCTCGTTGGGGAGTAATGCATTACTTAGAGGGAGAGTGATGGTTTTCCCCCAAATAAGGTATATTATCTTCATTTTCTCCATTTCCTCTTACCATTGTCACTACTCTTTGAGTCTCCGTCATTTTCTAATACATTTTAACTCCATTACCCCACGAAACATTAACCTCATCCCAAACGAGTCATTAGTATCAAAAGTTTGAGAGTGAGTAATATTGTAATTATTGTATGAATTATTTAATGATTAATTATTTAATTGTAATTATTCAAATTATTAAATAAATGTAGATATTGAGGTAAAAAGAAATAAAATAAGGAAAGCGGAAAATCAAGGTGACAAAGTTTGAAATGAGTTAGATGATAAAGTGTACTCCCTCCATACTACTAAGTTCTCATTTATATTTAAACTAGTAGGAAATTAAAGCCCGTGCGATGCACGGGTCAATTTTTTATGACAATGAGAATGACACCAAGTTAGAAGAAGTTTTTCAAGTATCTTGTACAGAGTATAATAATTACACTGGTGATTTACATTTTGTTATTCCAAAAATATTTTTGGTGGATATAATGATACCTAAGGATGGATTTCTCTTATTTATGATTTATAATTTCATCACCTCTGTGGACATGACATAGGTCCACCCCGACGCGGCCACGCGCGGGTTTGGGCGGCGAAATGTTTCCCATGTGAGATGGTTCTCGGGTTGAAATTTAAATCGTAGTTGGAGTCGCCACCGAACTTTGTGGGAGTTCGGGCCCATTCGAACCCACTCTATATCTTGGTGGGCCATACACAAAGTACGACCCACTTCGATATTAGAGCTTGTGGAGTTCATCCCTTTGCATTACGATACCGATGCCGACATTATCAGGTACCGTATATCGAATGATTCTCGTGCGCCAATGGTTTTGGGCATCCGGAAACCGAGGTTCTGAGTAAGAGGTGAGGGTACATGTTGGGAAGCCCACAAAGGACACCCAACCCCGCCCGCACTTAGCGGCCTTTACTAAGATACCGTTCGATTTTTTAATACGCGCGTTAGTGATTCGGTGGAATGATATGCAAACAACGTTTTACGACATGCATGGAAAAATTAAATAGGTTGCTACGTCATTTTAATGCACTTTTGAATTATGTCGAGGTTGTATTTAGCATGCGAGGTTCATTTGTAAACGGTAAAACGCAAACAAATAAAAGCAAAATGAAATAAATCGGTTACAAGCTACACGGGCGGAAATACAACTCGGACAAAACAAAAATAACGAGCAAAGTCGAAATAACTATATAATAACGGTACTAATAACGTGAATAACGTATGGATTTGAAAATACGATGCATGATTTTGTAAACGTAGGCACGTGATTGTCTTTACACGCGTCAACCGAAGTCTTAAAAGAAATGACGAGGCTAAAAATGATGTTTGGAAGCTCACGGTTTTGAAATAAAAGGGACCACTCGATCGAGTCATAGGAAGGACTCGATCGAGCGACCCTGTTAAAGCCCCTCTGCCTCGTTTTTGGGGTGCTACTCGATCGAGTGGGCTATGGCACTCGATCTAGTGCCCCCTGTTCGAGCTGTTGCTCGATTCGTAAAGAGTGGATATTTACGAAATTATGATTTGTTTAAAAAATCGATAGTCAACCGAGTCGAACAAAAATATGGCATAATTTTTGCTCGGCTTGATTTTCGGTACACGTAATATATATTTATGATTACGAGACCGGTATCGGGAATTTGAAAAAGGTGTTGTAATTTTTTTTGAATCGGATTAAGACAAAATTAATTCCCTCCGCATTACGACATCGTTACTAATCTTTACAGATTACGTGATGTTCGATTTAGCGTCAACGGGTTTCGAATCAATCTTAAAAATGGTATCAGGCATGTTTAACTACGTACTACTACGATCACATTATGCCCTTAAGTGCTTAGGGTGACGCTCCTCGAAAGGGCGCCACCACCGTCGCGGCTGGTAAAGGGGTTAAATGGACTTGGAGCGGTAGTCATAGTTAAACAAGTCCAATCCGAAAACGGTTATTAAATTTATGTGTACACGGTACTATTTAGTTATAACGATAATAAAAGTGTTAGTAAACGAAAATTAAAATGGTTAGTAACGAAATGAAAATGGTAAGAGTTAGATACAATAGATAAAATGTTAGAATGCGAGGAATATAAAAATGTTAGTGTTAATAATTAGGTAGTATCGTTACCACCGATCAATTAGTATACGCATAAATATATAAGAAAAACGGAAGAAAAAGGAGGGAGAAAGAGATGTCGGGTTTGAATGTTACACCCTCAACCTACATGTTTTTGCTTCTCGGAATAGAGCTCGTCAAATGGTGACAAAGTCACGGGAGCGTCGAGATACGTAGGAGAGTTATGGTGTGTGTGGTTTGTAGAGAAGATTGCTTTTTAGTTTTTACGAGTTTCGGTCTCGGAATGTATGTAAATGTATGTGTGTATGATGGTGTTACTTAAAGGTTGATGCCTTGAAGGTATCCATGGGAGTATGAGGGTTTAGAAATGATGATGGCTGACTTGGGGTAACGGGGTATTTATAGAAAAAAATACCCCGGTTTAGGACCACTCGATCGAGTGGTGTAGGTGCACTCGATCGAGTGCCCGGTTCGAGTCCGGTTCGGCCGGTTCGTTGTATCGGATTCGTCTTTGACCAGGTTTTGACCCGGTCGCTAAAAGACAATTTTATTTCCGGTGTTGGTTTTGAACCAAATTAGTCTTATCTTATTGGAAACGATCCACTGGGCCTGGATTTGAGGTCGGTTTTGTGAGATTTGTACTCCGCTAAAAGCCTATGCTAGACATTACTGATTCTGAGCCCATATTCGAGTGCATTAAAGCACGTTTGCGTCCGATCATCATCGGGTGTTTTGTCGGAGACTGCTATAGACACTAGCAGCCAAATGCGAGTGTCTACAGAGCCCCCACTCTGACTGAGGCTTGGACAAGGCGAAAGTCAGAGTAGCTATCAGACCAATCGCAGATTACGACCTTGCAGCCTTCCAGTCGGGTCGTTTATAATTCATTAGACTCGGGTGAAGGGCTCGCCAGCCATAAGCAAAGAGTCATACCTGTCTTGATGTTGATAGCTCCGTGGGGAGTTGGACTTGCCTGTGAAGTCTTAGGTGTACCTGTACATGGTTACATAATAATTTGCACGTAATATTTAGGTAAAACACCGACTCGCGCCGGGGAGCTAAAAAATTTGAATTTTTGAAAAGTTTTGAAAATTTTGGACTTTTGATTTTTTTTGAAAATCATTAAGACTGCTCGGGATGACTTAATTCCTATGTCTGTATGAGGAGACAAAGACCGGGCCTGTATGTTTAGGCCCGCTTGGGCCAAGGAGGCACAGTAGCAGGGGAACTGCCAGGGTTTTGATATTATAAATACACAATCCCTGTTCCACCTTTTCTACATCTTTCAACTTCTCTTTCTCTTAAGAGAAGAAAAAAAAACTTGTCTCCTTCAGAAATTTAGCTATGGGTATTGAGCGCTTGACTGCCATACTGCAAGATTGGTCCCGACGCTTCAGGGACGCGAATAAGGTAGCCCTGAACCAATCGGGTATATCTCAACTGTTCCCGATCCGTTAGATGCATGTGGATTGTTACTTCCTTGATGCCTGTCTGTCCTACTGGGACGACACATACCACGTTTTTTCCTTTCCTCGGGCGAGATCTGTCCTATACCCGAGAAAATTGCTACTGTAGGAGGATGAAACCCTTTGCTCTGTCCTGTTGCCCCGTTCTCAGTTCATGACCCTAGGAGGAAATTGCGAAATTTTTTAGGATTTTCCCATATGGAAGTATCCCGTATGGCAGGCGGGGATACTATTTCCCTGTTTGCTTTGGCCGAGAAATTTATGAACCCGCATGATATCCGGGTTTTGCCAGTCCATAGCCGTAAGGTGTTTGCCTTTTGTATGCTTCACGTGTATGCTTTTGAAGGTTACCTGGATTTGTTGTCATGTATGGGCCATGTTCGGCTTTTTACCATTGTTGACTTAATGAAGACAGAATACAGTCCCGCGTGGCTGATCACGGGGGAAATTATCCAGGGTTTAGACAATCGCAAAAGGGACCCGTCAGACCGTTTGACCGGGAGCACCTGCCTGCTACAGGTATATCGTTTTTCCTTTTTTCGATTTTTTTCGATATCCTGCTACAGGGGCACTTGATCGGGTCACCCTAACACTCGATTGAGTGCCTTTGCTAAGAACCCGCTGCCCAGTTTTAGGGGTGTCACTCGATCGAGTGACCCCTAGGCACTCGATCGAGTGCCCCCAGGCGAATATCGGAATTGCCTCGAAGGACTTATGATTTTCGTTTTTTCTTCAGCTCTGGCTATTTGAGAGGCTATCGATCATGGAGCCTCTCCTTGACCCGAGTCGATACCAGCCTAATCAGGTGATGACAAGGAGACGGGCTATCGATTCATCTTGCCTCATCAATCAGAAGTATTGGGACGAAAAACTATCATTCCATCGTGGTCCATTGATCCGGTGGGTGGTCCCGTGGTGGTCTATTTATGTCTAGACAGGTTTGGCGCCAAGGGATAAGGCCCGTTATCAGGTGATTCTGTCCCTTAGCCAGACAATTTACCTCTACCCGACCGCATACTTAGGCAGTATGGTTGGTCTTAGAGAATCCCAGAAAACGAGGCAGTTGTGAGTGAACCTACCCAGCTGACTGACGTAATGTGCGACACCTGGATGCAACGATGGTACACCCGGGTCACTTGGTCTGTTCCCGAGTCCCTTCACTCAATTTGGGTATCTGACTCCTACGAGAAATGGACCAAAGCAGATTCTACCGAGGCCCGAGCTGCTTTGAAGGTCGATGAAGCCTTCGACCTGCTTCGACGAGAGCAGGCTAAAGACAATAGAGGCTTCTTCGATGAAGGTGAGAATCCGGCCACACTGGTCCGTCTAATGTCGGGTCAGAGGGGAAGAGCTAGGACTCAAGCTGGAGGGTCTAGCGCTAGAGGTGCTCGGGGGGAGATGAGCCCCCAGACAGACTTGGAAAGGAGACTTGGGCCCAGACTGTCAGTCCAAGACCGACTTGGTCCTAGGGACAGGCTACTAGAGCACGTACGGGCTCGACTTGGGCCGGTTACAATAGCGAAAGACCGCCTAAGGCAAGGGCAAGATGTCCCCTTGTGATCCGGGAACGCTCGCCTCCGCCTCGACGACCACGGCCTCCACGTGACCCAAAAGACAAAGGCAAGGGCAAGATGTCCTCAATATCTGTCTCCTAAATTTTATTATTTAGATATTACTACTATTTTTGCTGTGTGCTTTTTTTGTGGCTTTTGAGTGATGTAACTTGAAATTCTCGAGTTTATCGGGATTTTTTTAATAATAAAAGTATTTTATTAGTGAAATCGTTTCTGTATTTTCATTATTGCGGTGGTTGTGCCTTTTTGACGGGCTACCTACGTATCCACAGTTAGTGGAATCAAACCAAACGTAGTTCGGGCGTAGATTTTTTGCAATTTCGAAATACACCAAGACTATTAGTTCGAGGTGCGTGCGACAGAATGATAAATAATCCTAACTTATTGACTTGCTTATAATTTTAGAAAATTTATTTATAAAAAGACAAATTTTTATAAATTTTTGCAAATGACATTGAGATAAGGTTTAGGGGTAGTAGCGTTTCAGCTGGTCCAAGTTGGTCGGGTTGACAAATTCATTCCTGTCTAAGTCCGTCAGCATCACTGCTCCTCCTGATAGAACCTTCTTTACTAGATACGGCCCAGCCCAATTGGGTTTGAATTTTCCTCTTGAGTCAACCGGTAGTAACGCTCGAACGGACTTGAGGACCGAGTCCTCTTCTTTGATATTTCTAGGCCTAACTCTTTTATTGAAAGCCCGTTGTATCATTTTTTGGTATATTTGGATATTGTTAAGGGCCCGGGACCGCCGTTCGTCCAAAAGAACTAACGAGTCGTATCGAGCTTGGACCCAGTCTGCCTCAGGCACTTGCCCTCCAAGTAAAATCCTGAGAGACGGTACTTCTAATTCGACTGGCTGAACTGCCTCCATCCCGTACGTCAAATAATATGGAGTTGCTCCAGTTGCGGTGCAGATTGACGTTTGGTACCCCCATAGGGCAAAAGGTATTTTGTCGGGCCAGTCCCGGTAATTATCAGCCATTTTTTTAAGTATGGTGACAATGGTTTTGTTAGCTGCCTCTACCGCTCCATTTGTTTGAGGACGATAAGGCGAAGACGTATGCCTTTGGATTTTATATTTGGCTAGCAAAGTAGCGGTTTCAGCTTGAAAGTGCGTCCCGTGATCACTGATGAACTCGTGCGGGATCCCGTACCGGCATATAATCTTGTTTTGGATGAATTTAGCAACATGTTTGGCATTCAGAATTCGATATGACTCGACTTCGACCCATTTGGTGAAATAGTCGATAGCCACCAAAATGAAATAGTGACCTCCCATCCCGGAAGGGTTTACTTTCCCGATTATATCGATTCCCCATGTCGAAAATGGCCATGGTGATGTCATGGTGTATAATAGGGATGACGGCATATGCTGCACGTTGGCGAAAATCTGGCAGTTATGACAGTGTTTGACATATAACTGGCAGTCGGTTTCCATACTGTTCCAATAGTATCCGAGCCTCATGATTTTTCGGACCAACATATGAGCGTTCATACGCGGACCATTTTCATCGTCGTGCACTTCGGCCATAACCTTCTGGACATTTATTTTGTCGACACATAGGAGGAGAGCCCCCTGTGCCGTCTTTTTGTATGAATGTCCGTCGTTCGTACGAATAAATTGGGTGGCCAACCTTCGTAGGGCTTTCTTGGCCCGGTTTTCAGTTCCCGGAGGATATTCTCCCGTTGTCATGTAGGTTAGAACAACCTAATACCAAGGTTCCGGATCAGTTATCTCGATGTCTTGAATGACGTGGATATATGCCGGCTTGGACCGTCTTTCGACGCAAATCGGCATCGTGGTTAGGTGATCCGGGATATTCAGTAAGGATGCTAGCTTGGAGAGCGCATCCGCGAACTGGTTTTCTTCCCGGGGTAGATAAATGTATTCTACTTTTTGGAATTGTTTTTCGAGAACCCTTACTCGCGACTGGTAGACCACGAGATTGGCGTTCCGAGTTTTCCATTTTTGGAGTGCTTGGTTGATGACTAGAGATGAGTCACCGTGAACCCGGAGATTTGTGACTCCTAGATCAACGGCGGCTTGCAACCAGTGAATGCATGCTTCGTATTCGGTTGCGTTATTAGTCACGTCGAAATCCAGTTTGATGGATAACAGAGTATGCTCCCCTTTTGGTGATATTAGGAGAATGCCGACTCCGAACCCTCGGAAATTAGATGCCTCGTCAAAATATAAATCCCATGTTTCGGTATCGGTATGGAATATATCTTCGTCTGGGAAGCACCAAGTGTCGGTGTGTACTTTTTCGGTTACGGGACTATCGGCGAGGAATTCGGCTACTACCCGGCCTTTGATAGCTTTTAGTGGCACAAATTTGAAGTCGAACTCTGCCAACATTAAAGTCCATCTAGACATTCTGCCGTTAAGGATGAGCTTCTCGAATAGGTACTTGATAGGATCCATTTTGGATAGTACGTGTACCTCGTAACTGAGCATATAGTGCCAGAGTTTTTTGGTGGCCCAGACTAGGGCTAGGCACGTCTTCTCGAGCATGGTATATTTGCATTCATACTCCAAAATATTTTTGCTGATGTAGTAAATGGCTTGTTCTTACTGTGTGTGCTAGCATAGCCCCCATGGCTGTCTCGGTCGTTGTTAGGTATAACAACAAAGGCAAACCGGGTTGAGGTGGCATTAATACCGGCGGAGCAGACAAGTTCTCTTTGATTTTATCAAAAGCCATTTGACATTTTTCATCCCACAGTGTTCGTTCACCCACTTTCAATTTTTTGAAGATCGGTTCGCATACCATGGTTAACTTGGATATGAACCGACTGATATATTGGACTTTCCCGAGAAATCCCCTTATTTCTTTTTCGGTTTTAGGAGGCTGCATCTCGGTAATGGCTTTGATTTTAGCTGGATCGACCTCGAGGCCGCGTTGGCTAACGATATGACCCAAAACTGCCAGATGTTACCCCAAAACTGCACTTTTGAGGGTTTAACCTCATGTTGTATTTGCGCAGTCGGGTGAAAAATTTCCTTAGGGCAGTAATATGCCCGTCTCGGCTCTTGGATTTGACGATCATGTCGTCCACATAAACTTCTACTTCCTTATGCATCATGTCGTGTAATAAGGTCGTAGCTGTTCGTTGATAAGTGGTGTAACACCCCGACTTTTCAGACATAATTATTATATTCATTTAATGGATTTTAATATCCAAAATTATTTATTTAATTCAATTCCTATAATTTTTTCTATTCGGATATTCCCTTTTCAAACTTTAATTGTCCGAAAATCGCATCCTTGTAACCTTTTGTCGGTTTAGCTTGAAATTTTGGGCAAAGGCTAACTCATCCTTGTTTTCCACATGTGGATTGATGAGGGAGCATTGAGATTTGGGCCCAAGTAGGGTTTACCCATGATCCTTGTCTATATATACATGTGATTAAGTGAGAATTTCACTCTTCCTTCTCATTTGCAAACCCTAGAATTAGGTTTTCTTTCTCTCCTCTCTTCCTTTCCTCTTAGCCACGCCTATACTCCCTCCATACCTATATTTTTGTGCCTCCATCATCTCTATTATGTATTATTCATCATCCTCTTCAAGCCTATTCGATCCTAGCGCAATTGTCCGCATTGTTTCGTAAGTTTCACTCCCTTTCGCGCTAGTTTTTCGTAATTGTTTTTAGTAGTGTTTAATTAGGGTTTTTTTGGTGTTGACACGTGATTGATGATGGTATAGACAAGGAGATGTGCCCGGGGGAAGACGTTTATATCGTTGAAGAAAAGATCGTTGATTAAATTGCAAATTGGTAACTAGATGTGATTCTTTTCGTGTTTATGCATTTTGAATGTGTTGTGTGATTTTAATGATTTGTAACATGATTTAATTGATTTGTGTTGCGTCTTTATTCATGATACAAAGAGTCTAATTAATTAGTATGTTAATTGAACGATTTATTATTATCGTTAGATATATAATTGTCATTTTCGCTTATATTAGAATTGTTAAATCTAATCCATTGTGACATCTAAAAATTTGTACGTGAGCCGCTTGGCCTCTTCGTTTCGAGATGTTAGAGTTGTTTTATCAATGCTTTTAGGGTTTCAAACCCTAGGATCAATGATGACTCAACCTACCATCACCCGGTGGTTGAGGTTAGGGTTGAGATTAATATAACCTTATTTGAAGTTAATGTAACTTCATTGAGAAGTTACTAAGCCACTTCACTTGAGGTTAAGGTAACTTCAATGCGGGGTTATAGTCTCGTTGGGCTCAATATAAGTGACTCCACGAGATTATGATCAAGGTTAACGTAACCTTAGTTGAGGTTTATGTAAATTTATTGGAAAGTTACTGTACAACTTCACATGAGAATAATGTAACCTTATTGCGTGTTATAATCTCACGGAGGTTAGTGTAACCTCACGAGGTTGTAACAAGGTTAATGTAACCTCACTTGAAGTCAAGTAACTTCAATGGGAAGTTACGATACCCTTCACTGAGGATTACGTAACATCGTTACGAAGCTATAATCTCTCTGAGGTTAATGTAACCTCACAAGGTTATAGTCGAGGTTAATGTAATCGTAACTTGAAGTTAACGTTATAGTAGTTATACTATGACACCACCTTTGGGTTGACGTTATATACATAACTTCATTTTAGTAGACAAGGTTAATGTAACCCTACCTTGACCTTGAATACTAATACACGTTAGATGTTCAGGGTTACAGTCTGTTAGACCTTAACCCTATCACTATTTGAAAGTTATAGTCGTTTATATTATAACTTCACTATGTTATCGTTGTTTGCTTACTTTTATACTCGTTCCCTTAGAACAATCGGTTACATTGCTCTACGTTTGAGTCGTGATGTTTATCACGAATGATTAATACTCGGTATAGTCAGTTACACTATCTAAGGCTTGATTTTCCCTGGTATAGTTAGTGACACTATACTAGGTCTGGTTACTACATAGTGCAGTCAGTTACACTGTACTACGTAGAAGTCGTGAGGTTGCTCACGCAGTTGGCAGTCAGTTACACTATGCAACGTACATGATGGTTAGTGATATAGATGACGGTAGTATCAGTTACATACTATCAGAATGAACCAATACTGCTCGCAAGAGGTTTAATTGGTCTATGTTCGGTGGGTCCAGATTCGTCAGTTACACGTTCTGGATTCCCGTGTGTCGTTCGACGTACAGTTACTGCGTCGAGAGTTTTGGCCAGATTTTAGACATATAGTCGTCAGTTACACGCTATACATAGTACCGTGGAGTATCAGTTACATACTTCTGTGGACATGACATAGGTCCACCCCGACGCGGCCACGCGCGGGTTTGGGGAGGCGAATGAATCTCCATATGAGATGGGTCGAATTGAAATGTAAATCGAAGTGGAGTCGCCACCGAACTTTGTGGGAGTTCAGGCCCGTTCGAACCCACTCTATATCTTAGTGGGCCATGCACAAAGTATGGCCCATTCGGATGTCAGAGTTTATTGGGTTCGTCCCTTAGCATTTGATACCGATACCGACATTATCGGATACCGTGTATTGAATGACTCTCGTCTGCCAATGGATTCGGACATCCGGAAACCATGGTTCTGAGTAAGGGGTGAGGGTACGTGTTGGGAAGTTCACAAAGAACACCCAACCCCGCCCGCACATTAGCGGCCTCTACTAAGATATCGTTTGATTTTGAAATACGCGCGTTAGTAATACGATGAATGATATGCAAACATTGTTTTCCCTAAACATGCGAGAATTTGAATGGGTTGCTAAGTCGATTTAATGCATCTAAATTAACGTCAAAGTTGTTTTAGCATGCGAGGTTCGCTTTAGTATAATAAAACAAACAATAAAATAAATTGCTAAAAACACGAACAAACAAGTTAGTAACGGTTTGTAAATTGAATAATCAACATGAATATAATGCAATGCATGGTTTTGAAAGGATTTGACACGTGATTGACTTGACACGTGTTGACCGAAGTCATAAAAATCTTTTATCGGGACTCGAAAGATGTTGAAAGACTCACGGTTTTCAGGGAACCACGCGACCCGCGCAGAGGGTGCGCGACTCGCATGAGGTGCATGCGACTCGTGTGGCGGACAGTTCTCAAAATTGTTTTTTTTGGAAAATTGATAATTTTGTTAAGTCGCGTAAAAATATGAGACGATTACTCGACTTAAATTTTCGATACTCGTTATATTCGATATTCGATTATGGAATCGATATCAAATATTCGGAGTGATTTTTAGAAAAGATGGTTATAAATTATTTGAAAATCGAACTAAGACAAAATAAAATTCTCTCCGCGTTGAGATTGTCGTATTATGTCTTTTTAGGACTATGTGACGATTGTCTTAGCATCAACGAGATTAATTTTAATTCTTTTAGATACGATATTCGATTATAGAATCGATATCATATTTTAAGAATGTTTATTTTGTGAAAATTAGATAGTTGTTACGATAATATCGATATTAGAAACGAGGAAAGAAAAGAAGAAAAAAAATAAAAATAAAATAAAAGAAGTAATAAAAAAACGTGAAAGACGGAAGAAAAGGAAGAGATAAAAGGAGAAAGCGGGATTTGTGACACTCTCAACCTACATGATTAATTATCTCAAAAACGGACTCGTAGTAGCGGCCTAAGCGCGGGAGCGTTAAGATGTATATAGGAGAGTTATGGTGTGTATAATTGGGAAGGGATTTGACGAGTTTTGCTCTCGGGTCTTTGAAGAGTTTTGATCTCGGGTTTCCTAAAGGATTTCTAGAGGAAAAATCGGGATTGGATGTGTATAATCTGCCTAGGATTGCTGGAATTTTGGTTGTGTATTGTTGTTGTGATGTCGGGGAATGTAATTGTTGTTGTAATTGTGTGTGCAAGATGGTGTATTTATAGGAGAGGTTCCCGGCCTTGTCTTGGATGAGAAGAAACCTACTTTGGATAGGAGAAGGTTGCTTGGAGGGGAAGAAACACCGGTTGGGGTGAAGTAGGATTCCGGTTTTTGGATGGAAAAAGGAATCCGGTTTTGGATAGGAAAAGCTTGCTTAATTCTTCTTCATTGCTGATTTTTTGTAGTATTTGACTCCGAATCAAATTTTCGAAGCTTGCGCGGCTGATTTCTATGCCTCGGAAATGCCTTTGATCGGGGTTTCACCCGGTCGCTAAAAGACGGTTTTGCCCCTGGTCTCGGTTTTGACCCAAATTAGTCTCATTTGATATGAAATGACCCACTGGGCCTGAATTTGAGGTCTGTTTGGTGAGATTTTTACTCTGCTAAAAGCTCGTGCCAACTACTATTGATTCCGAGTCCAAAATCGAGTGTATTAAGTCATGTTTACGTCCGATCATCATCGGGTATTTTTTGGAAACTGCTATAGACACCTAACGGCCAAATGTGGGTGTCTACAGAGCCCCCACTCTGACTGAGGCTTGGACAAAGCGAAAGTCAGAGTAGCTACCAGGCCAATCAAGGATTAAGACCTGGCAGACTTCCGATCGGGTCGTTTATAGTCCATTAGACTCGAGTAAAAGGGCTCGCCAGCCATAAAATGGAATTTATTGATGAGACCTTTGATGTAAAAGGGTCGGGTGTTTCCGCCACCTTTGACCCTATTATTTATACTATTTATCTTATTATTTAGTTTTTAAAAATCCGGGTTGTTACAAGTGGCCCCGGCATTGATGAGACCGAACGGCATGACAGTATAACAGTAAGTACCCCAAGGCGTAGTGAAGGTGGTCTTACTCATATCTTCTTCTGCCATCTTGATCTGATTGTACCTGGCGTATCTGTCCATAAAGGAAAAAAGGACATGATCAGCGGTATTGTCTACCAGTATATCGATGTGTGGCAATGGAAAGTCATCTTTCGGGCTTGCTCTGTTAAGGTCCCGAAAATCTACACATACGCGCACCTTACCGTCCTTTTTAGGTACCAGCGCGATGTTCGCAACCCAGTCTGGATATTCAGACACTTGTATGAAGCCGACTTTGAACTGTTTGTCGACCTCTTCCTTGACCTTGAGAGACCATTCGGGTCTCATTCTGCGGAGCTTCTGTTTTACCGGCTTACACCCGTCTTTGATGGGTATACGGTGTTCAGCTATTTCTCGGTCTATCAAAGGCATGTCCTTGTAGGACCATGCGAAGACATCTTTGAACTCTTGGAGGAGGTTTGTGAGTTGTTGTTTCTCCTCGAATCTAAAGATAACCCTAACTTAAGCATATGGGGCTCTTAGGTTGGTCCCACATTGATGGACTCGGTTTTCTCGATTACCGGGTCTCGGGATTCTCTTTGTTCAAGATGCTCGATAAGATGCGGAGGTAAGGATACCTGTTCGTCGGGTTTCTCAATGTCATTGCATATAATATTTTTGAAATTGAAAGCATTTTGAAAATAAGACAAATCGTAAGCAGAACGGTTATCATTATTATTGATAGCAAATTTAGAAAACAGCTCAAAGAGAGCGGTCATCTGATCATTGGTCAGAGGCGGGATTGGGAGCGCCTTCGGGACAGACCCCGAGGCTTCAGTGGAAGTGACTACAGGGATAGGGGTTACAGTTTGGACTCTAGCACCAGACCCCCTAGACTCGAACTCAGACTCAGACTCAGACTCAGACTCGAAATCGGTGTCCGACATGTCTCCTTCGCCGATGGTCAGCTTATAGACTTGGCCCTGGCTGTCGGTCCACTTGATGGTCTTCCTCCATGCCCTTTTCCCGGTATCAGCAGCGACTTCCGAGATCAGCTTCGAAAGATCGAACCTGTTGCTTCGGAGGATCAGGTTCACCAAGTCTTTTTTAGGGGTCAGGACAGCCTTGTCTTCCCTAAACAGGAGCCCCAGCACGGGCTCGACATCGTCAGCACCCTCCTTAGGTTCTGGACGAGGGCAAATATTTCATCTGGAATGTATTTACATTCCCGAGCCAATTTGGTCTCAGGATATGTGAGGGTTGGTTGGTACAGACCAACCTGGACAGCCCCGAATACCGGTGTAACAAAGTAGTCAGTCAATCATGGGCTATAAGGGTCCAAGTAGGTACCCTTGATGATGTTGCAGGCCTTCTCAATACCTGCCCAGACAACATTTCCCGGGGTCATAGCGTACCCTAAGCCGAAGCGAGATTCTTCGTCGTTCAAGACTTCGATAATCTTCCCAGCTGGAAGATATGACTTTGAAGTAGCCCCCGGAAAATACCCCAAATTTTGTAGCATCGTGTCGATGCTAGTGGTGAAATAAGGCCTAAAGAGGTATTCCTCCTCAATCATCCCCCCAAAATCGAACCCCCAAAGGTCTGCGCGATCCGTGGCATTGCAGCTAGCCACAGTCATAGGGGTTGCCTCCAAGGTGATAACACTGTCTTGCAGAGGCATTTTGACCTTTCGGTGAAGAGTGGAGGACACCGCCTTAACGACGTGGATCCACGGCCTTCCCAGGAGCAGGTTGAAAGAGGGGGTGACGTCGATCACTTGGAACTCCAACTCCTTTTCAATTGGGCTCGTTATAATTGTCAGTTTAACGGCCCCAGCAACGACTTTGGGCTTCCATCAAAAGCCTGGATGGTTTGAGCAGTCGGTATGTACTCGGTCTCGGTAATGCCGAGGGCTTTGGCTGTCCTTAGAGGAAGGACATTCACAGCAAACCCATCATCAATTAGGGTCATCGGGAGATACTTCCCCCGACAAATCATCATGATGTACAGGTTATCAGAGGCCCCGAACGGTGGTAGGTCAGACTCAGAGAAGGTAATTAATGGGCCTTCTTTTTTGGACTTGCCCTTGAGATAGGGCATGATGGTGGCTACCATTTTAGTGGGGGTAACCAGCGAGTCGACCTTGATTTGATCGAGGGCCTTAGTAAGTGCCTCTCGATGTTCTTGTGAGCTAACCAAGAGTTTCCATATAGTGAGGTCAACTCGAGCCCTCTTCAGTTGTTTGACAAGAGTCGTATCAGTGTTTGGCTCTTCAAGGGAATCTTCCATCCTGGCAGGTTCAGTGACGGTTGCCGGTATAGGGGCGCCCTTAGAGCTAGTAGCTTGGTAAGGGCGACCGACATTGGCGAGGTGGTTACTAGCTAAGACCTTGGACTTAGCTTTCCGGATCTCCTCGGGGGTGATGGGGACAGCTTCCCTCTTGGCAAGGTACACATTATCCTCATCATCGAACCAGATCCCATTGACTTGTGGGATGAAAGGAGAAATGAGGTGAGAACAGTCGATCACTTCCCCGATAAAGATAACATGTGAGCTAAAAGGGTTGCCTTTATTGCTCGGTTTGTCCCTAAGCAACGGGATCTTACCACTCTCGATTAAATCCTGAATCACGTGCTTCAGCTTCCAGCATTTTTCGGTATGGTGCCCATTTCCCCGATGATACTAGCAATAGGCTTGAACATTGTAGCTTTTGGAACGTTTCTCAACTGGGACTTCAGGAGTCGGGCCTATCGATTGGACCAGGCCCTTGGAAGATAGCCTTTGTAAGGCGTATGTATAGGTAGTTCCTGTATCAATGAATACCCGAGGTGAGGTATTCTTTTTGGACGGGGCATTTAGTAGATTAACCGCGTCAAAGATGCTGCGGGTTACAGCCGGGGGCTTAGTAGTGGACGAAGAAGCCTCTTGGTATCCCTTGCTAGAGGCCTTAGTAAGGCCCTATAGCCTCAGATCATCTTCAATCCTCATACTCATTTCAGTAAGGGTGGTGAAATTGGGTATGACAGCGTACCGGAGATGGACCCGGTAGGAAGGGAGGAGGTTCTTGACAAAGGCCTCCACTAAAGTCTTTTCACTGGGCTTATCCACCAGTTTCACACTCTCGGCCCTCCAGCGTTGAAGGTATTTGGTAAAACCTTCCTTGGGCTCCTGGGCCATAACCTCCAAGGAGCGCATTTTGGTCTGGATCTCGGTGTTATTAACATAGTTCCGAGAAAATTCCGTGGCCACGTCGTCCCAAGTCGGGAATTTCTTGGGGTCTAGCCTGTAGTACCAGGCCTTTGGGTGTTTCTCAAGAGAAGCCGCGAACAAGTTTTTGAACATGCTTGAGTCAACCCCCTTGATTGCCATAAACTCTTTGAAGGCCCGCACATGTAGCAAGGGGTCTTCGGTTCCCTCGAACATGGGCAAACCTGTGAGGTTCAGGTTTGCGGAAAGCTTGTCGTTCACCGGGGAGTAGTCTCGGGAATTTTCCCGATGGATGTTGTTTTCCCCTGATAGGTGGACTTGTTCCTCCAGTCGGTGCACTATGCTTACCAGTTCGGCTATGGGCCTAACGGTTTCACCATTGGGAGTCCTTTGCTCCACGACAGTCACACGAGCAGCGACAGCCGCCTGCTCGGTTCTCATTGCTGCCAGTTGTGTCTCAATTTTGGTCTGCTTGGCGACCATGGCATCCATTGAGGTCTTCAAATTGTTCAGGGCTGCCTTCATTTTGTTTCTGTGTCTGGTTGACGGTGTCCTGTCTGTAAGAACACCGCGTAATCAGAAACTGAACCCGGACCTTGGAATCAAAATAGTGCATCCCGAGCAAGGAAAAGACCAAAAAAAATGACTCGAAAAAAGACACCTAGACGGGTGGCTTGTGGATGGTGTGCCTTCCTTAGGATTCAGCTATGTGGGCCAAATCCCGTTCGAAGGAAGGTCCACGTGAGGTTTTTCCTAGACTCGAATGTGTAGATGAGCCTTCCTTTGTAGGAGTATGTCCAACGTAGGTTAGCCATGCCTGAGACAAATAAGGCGGACCGGGATGGGGAGGAAACTCGTGATGTAAGATCGACGGAGTTTAGACGCTAACGACCTTCGATGACTTATGAAAAGACCCGACACTACTAAATGCGGTAAGTCCTAAAATAAGGGAGGTTTTTGAGAAAAGTTTGAATTCAGAGAAAATCGGAAGACGGTCCCGACCTTTTGAAATTGGCAAAATGCCGTCGGGGCCAAAATTTTTGAATGGTTCAAAAATTTTGAATTTTGAAATGGACAGAATACCGGCTAGAAATAGGCTATTTTGAGTCAAATCGTAAGTCCTAGTTTCGGTAGCATTTTGTTTTTTGAAAATTGAATATTTTTGAAAAGATACATTTTTGAAATGACGTTTTTTTTAAAATGCCACGGAAACCAAGTAGCACATAGTCACGCAAGCATTATAACGACACCATGTATGCTTTACACTAAGTCTCGGTCGGTCGAAATAGGGTCTATATACCAGTGTGCATGGCCTTTTCGAGAATCGGGACGGACTTCCTAAGTCGGGTTGATCTTAGAAAATGCCGCGAAACCTTGTTCGCCTCCAATCGGATCGGTCGTTTAGCGAAGGACGGGGGATCAAACAATACTTGTAAGACTCGCAAATAACACAAAAACAACTAAGTGTATTCGTGGTAAGTCGAGGCCGGTCCACAAGGAACGGTCTAGAATCGAGTAAAAGCGATGTGCATGGGATCTAATGGAGGTTTTAAGGGTCGAGTCTATACTAAAACGCAATAAATAACAAGAGATGATCAGTTAAGGGAAAAGTATTAGGGGGAAGTCGGGATTTGGAAATTGGGGTCTAAGAGTCTCGGAATCGGGTTGGCCACAACATCGATAAAGGGAGAATGCCACCTTTCGGTTTCTTCACCCAACTCACCTAAAAACCCGCTTTCGCGGCAAAGAAGGGTAAGTCTCAAGTCAAGGTAACTCTTACCCCGAGTTTTTCCATATTGATAGGAGTGAGTCAAGGTCGATCTACCCGGTTGGACTAAAATAACAATGACACAACAACCATAAACAAGATAAACCAACAAGCAAGCCACCCACCAAAATCCCTCAATTCAAATAATCCAAGATCCGCTTCCCTAAACCCCCCAACAAGAAATCTACTCACAATGCATAATGGAAAGTAACAAAACCCATTAACAAAAGAGAAAACAACTAAAACATGCATATTAACTAGATCTAAAGAAAATAGCAACAAAACGACAAGGAAATTACGATCTAACAATTTAACCGCAAAACTATGAAAAAATTGCAATCAACAAAATATACTAGAAAATAATCTAGAGCAACATAAATAAAATCTAGAGAATTTAACAACACAAAGATGAACAAAATAACAATCAACAAAATGAAACATGAAACGATCTAAAACAAGATAAATGAAGATGATCAAAACAAGACAATAATGAAGGAAGAATAAAAGATATAACTAGAGATTAGAGAGTGGAAGAGAAATATACCAACTATGAAGATCAACAATAACAAAAAAGATTGCATAAATAAAAGATGACGCTTGATGAAGAGAATAAAGGATTTGTAACTAATCCCTTGATAATCCCCAAAAATCTTCAAATAAAACTTCAAATCTTCAACAAAGATGATAACTTGATTGCAAATGGAAGATGAAATTAATCTAAAACTAAGGAAACTTTTTAAGTCTATGAAGTTTTTCTAAGGAAACTACTACAATCGAGATCCACTAAACTAATGGAGATTTACTAAAACTACCCTAACCTAAGGAGGCACACTTAAGGCACAAAATGAAATGAAAACCTAAGGTTACTATATATACTAAGCCCTTAATGGGTCACACAATCTTAAAGCCCATAATCCAATCCTTGCCCATTAGTAAGACTTCTACCCTTTGAGTGAGACTTTGTCCTTTGAGTCTTCATAAGGTGAAGTTTTGCCCTGCGGATTCTCTCCAATATGGCTGAAATACCGCGGGGCGAAATTTCGCCCGATCAAAAATCTCATAGGGTGAAATTTCACCTTATGAATTACTTTGTCCGAAATGGCAATCTAGGGAGGAACACCACCTAGCGAAATTTCGCCCGGTCAAATTCTCATAGGGTGAAATTTCGCCCTGTGACTTCAGAGGGCCATAACTCTCTCGTTTGAACTCCGATTGGGGCGTGTGATATGTCGTTGGAAAGTTTGATATATTCATTTGAAGTTTGACCTCTCCAGTGTAGATGCCCAATGGACTATAGTTTTTCCTTTTTGCTCAAGGTTTCACCTCTTGGGTTTGGACTTTGGATTTTAAGTTGTGTGCTTTGCTTTTCGGACGGTATTTCACTCTCTTGTGCTCGTAGAAGCTCGATCATGCTTTCGGCGCCAAATCCTATCAAAATTGATAGAAAAACTACCAAAAACACATAAAACGCACAAGAGGGACGCTAATGGGAGAAATGCTCAAAATAAGGCGATAATCGCACTCTAATCTCGCAAAACGAGGGAAAAACGGATCTAATTGGGAGGAAAAATGATCTAAATTTGACACACAACAAACCCATACGAATTAGCCATGAGACCTTGACATATCCATTTTGGAGTACATCACGGTATAGTGGGACGTAAGTCACCAGTACCGGCCCGGGTAAAAATGGGGTTATGCATGAACCGTAAAACTAGAGTGCGTATTGTACTAAACGAACGATTTCTCCTCGAGTCTCACCCTGAGGATCACGATGGTAAGTCACACATCAGTTTTTCCCGGCGGAGTTGCCAAATTGTGGACATGACATAGGTCCACCCCGACGCGGCCACGCGCGGGTTTGGGCGGCGAAATGTTTCCCATGTGAGATGGTTCTCGGGTTGAAATTTAAATCGTAGTTGGAGTCAACACCAAACTTTGTGGGAGTTCGGGCCCATTCGAACCCACTCTATATCTTGGTGGGCCATACACAAAGTACGGCCCACTTCGATACTAGAGCTTGTGGGGTTCATCCCTTTGCATTACGATACCGATGCCGACATTATCAGGTACCGTATATCGAATGACTCTCGTGCGCCAACGGTTTCAGGCATCCGGAAACCGAGGTTCTGAGTAAGAGGTGAGGGTACGTGTTGGGAAGCCCACAAAGGACACCCAACCCCGCCCGCACTTAGCGGCCTCTACTAAGATATCGTTCGATTTTTTAATACGCGCGTTATTGATTCGGTGGAATGATATGCAAACAACGTT
The DNA here is from genome assembly GCA_958450325.1 of Agrostemma githago. Classification (NCBI taxonomy): domain Eukaryota; kingdom Viridiplantae; phylum Streptophyta; class Magnoliopsida; order Caryophyllales; family Caryophyllaceae; genus Agrostemma; species Agrostemma githago. Next base: position 68,571,061 of record OY288247.1, on the reverse strand, counting down.
TTACGACATGCATGGAAAAATCGAATAGGTTGCTACGTCATTTTAATGCACTTTTGAATTATGTCGAGGTTGTATTTAGCATGCTAGGTTCATTTGTAAACGGTAAAACGCAAACGAATAAAAGCAAAAGGAAATAAATCGGTTACAAGCTACACGGGCGGAAATACAACCCGGACAAGACAAAAATAACGAGCAAAGTCGAAATAACTATATAATAACGGTACTAATAACGTGAATAACGTATGGATTTGAAAATACGATACATGATTTTGAAAATGTAGGCACGTGATTGTCTTTACACGCGTCGACCGAAATCGTAAAAGAAATGACGAGGCTAAAAATGATGTTTGGAAGCTCACGGTTTTGAAATAAAAGGGACCACTCGATCGATTCATAGGAAGGACTCGATCGAGTGACCCTGTTAAAGCCCCTCTGCCTCGTTTTTGGGGTGCTACTCGATCGAGTGGGCTATGGCACTCGATCGAGTGCCCCCTGTTCGAGCTGTTGTTCGATTCGTAAAGAGTGGCTATTTACGAAATTATGATTTTTTTTAAAAATTGATAGTCAACCGAGTCGAACAAAAATATGGCATAATTTATGCTCGGCTCGATTTTCGGTACACAGAATATATAATTATGATTACGAGACCGGTATCGGGAATTTGAAAAAGGTGTTGTAAAATTGTTTTGAATCGGATTAAGACGAAATTATTTCCCTCCGCGTTACGACATCGTTACTAATCTTTACGGATTACGTGATGTTCAATTTAGCGTCAACAGGTTTCGAATCAATCTTAAAAATGGTATCGGGCGTGTTCAACTACGTACTACTACGATCACATTATGCCCTTAAGTGCTTAGGGCGGCGCTCCTCGAAAGGGCGCCACCACCGTCGCGGCTTGTAAAGGGGTTAAATGGACTTGGAGCGGTAGTCATAGTTAAACACGTCCAATCCAAAAACGGTTATTAAATTTATGTGTACACGGTACTATTTAGTTATAACGATAATAAAAGAACGATAATAAAAGTGTTAGTAAGCGGAAATTAAAATGGTTAGTAACGAAATGAAAATGTTAAGAGTTAGATACAATAGATAAAATGTTAGAATGCGAGAAATATAAAATGTTAGTGTTAATAATTAGGTAGTATCGTTACTGTCGATGAATTAGTATACGCATAAATATATAAGAAAAACGGAAGAAAAAGGAAGGAGAAAGAAATGCCGGGTTTGAATGTTACACCCTCAACCTACATGGTTTTGCTTCTCGGAATAAGGCTCGTCAAATGATGGCAAAGTCACGGGAGCGTCGAGATACGTAGGAGAGTTATGGTGTGTGTGGTTTTTAGAGAGGATTGCTTTTTAGTTTTTACGAGTTTCGGTCTCGGAATGTATGTAAATGTATGTGTGTATGATGGTGTTACTTAATGGTTGAAGCCTTGAAGGTATGCATGGGAGTATGAGGGTTTTGAAATGATGATGGCTGAAAAAAGTTTGCAAATGACTTGGGGTGACGGGGTATTTATAGAAAAAAAATACCCCGGTTTAGGGCCACTCGATCAAGTGGTGTAGGTGCACTCGATCGAGTGCCCAGTTTGAGTCCGGTTCAGCCGGTTCATGGCCTCACTCGACCGAGTGGGTCCGAACCACTCAATCGAGTTGGTCAAAATGGAGGGAGTGTAATTAGAGGAGAATTTGTTGACTTTTTTGAATGAGATTTGATTGTTGGGCTGCTTCTAGAAGCTCATTTGGCTGGTTTGTTGTATCGGATTCGTCTTTGACCGGGTTTTGACCCGGTCGCTAAAAGACGATTTTATTTTCGGTGTCGGTTTTGACCCAAATTAGTCTTATCTTATTGGAAACGACCCACTGGGCCTGAATTTGAGGTCGGTTTTGTGAGATTTGTACTCCGCTAAAAGCCCATGCCAGACATTACTGATTCTGAGCCCATATTCTAGTGCGTTAAAGCACGTTTGTGTTCGATCATCATCGGGTGTTTTGTCGGAGACTGCTATAGACACTAGTAGCCAAATGCGGGTGTCTACAACCTCATCATAATTTCTCGATGTGCGATAATTTTACTTAAACTGTTTTTATGACTCAATAGATTTCTTGTTGACGAATGATTAATTTTATTTACATAATAAAATTTCATCATCATATTATAATTTCTCGATCTAGGATAATTTTACTTTAATTTATAGACTTTAGAGTTGTCATAAGACTCAAAAAGATTTTTCATTATTTATGATATAGTATAAAACTTCATCAGCTTATCAAAAATTTTCGGTGTGTGATAATTCTACTTAAGTTTATAGTTTTAAGAACTCTTTTAGACTCAAAATTTTCTGATTGATATCTAAAGATGATGATTACGTTTATATATAATAGAATTTCATCACCTTATTTTAATTTTTCGAAGTGTGATAATTTTACTTCAATTTATAGTTTTAGGAGCTTTTATAACTTTATAAGACTCAAAAGATATTTGATAAATATCTAAAAATGAATAATTTCGCTTATTGATGATGTAGAATTTCATCACCTCATCCTAATTTTTCCCATGTGAGATAATTCTACTTAAGTTTATAGTTTTAAAACCTTCTTTTAAGACTCAAAAGATTCCAGGTTAATATCTAAAGACTAATGAGTATTCTTAATTATATAATAAAACTAGTTGGAAACTCGTACGATGCACGGGTCGATTTTTAATGACAATAATAATGACACCAAGTTAGAGAATTGCATAAATAAGTGAAACTACTGGTTGACGGGTGATGGTAGGAATTTGTCGTGGATTCCCACCGCCAAATAATAACCAACTAGCACCTAACGGTAGTTAGGGTACGTCGGGTCGTGTCCACGGAGACGGTGTTGCAAGGTTTAGACTAGGTTGGCCTAAAACGAGACCAAATCACAACAAACACAAAGAGCTACAAATTGGTGAATTATGATGAGAGGAGAAGAAGGAAGTAGACTAACAATGAACTAGACTATAACAAGGCTATATGAAATAACTAAACAATAAACTAAAGAAATGATGACTAACTAATAAGTTGAATCAAATATGGAAAGAAGTGGGTTAAGTCGGGTTCATAAGAATAGTAGGGTAATCGGGGTTGCCAAGGGTGTAGGTGTCTCCTAATTGCTAGAATCGGTCCGGGCTCTCGCAACTTAAACCGATGTCGAGGTGAGTCCGGGCTCTCGCTACTTAGACTCTAGTCAAGGTAAGTCCGGGCTCTCGCTACTTATACTATCCTCAACACTATCCTCAACATGACCACATACAAGACAAACAATGAGTAGAGGAAGACTAGCATGAGAAGCATGGCCACTACAACTCAAACAAGCAATTCAACAAACACATGGTGTGCCAAGTATGTGACTAACAATAAAGATTCACCCTTTACCCCTAATCAAACCCTAATCACCCATATTCTACCCTTAGTCCCCCTACTAACCCACAAGAAGACTACTCACACATATTCATACTAACTACAACAATGAAAAGAGAAAACAACATCACAAACATCAAAACATTCATCATAAACAATCAAGAACAATAAACAATAATCAATGATTAAAACTTGATGATAAAACAAAGATTAAGAGAAGAGAAATTATACCCACTACAATTGGATGAAAAAGATGAGAACTTGAATTAATAAGAAACCCAAATAAAACCCCAAGGTTGTCAAGCTTGGGTGAGTCTTCAAGAATCTTCTTAATTACAAGACTAATTAACTAAGATTAAACTAGGATTAAGGAGAGATTAAAACTAATATGAAGAACACTAATCTAGGGTTTGAATATTTGTAGAGAGGCTTAAGATAGTCTAGGGTATGATAAGATCCATAAACAATACAAGAGGGAAGTATTTATAGGGTTCCGTAAGTGAGAGGAATAAAAGAAGGAGGCGGAACAGAGACTGGGTCATTCCCGATCGGGAATGGGAAATCCCGATCAGGAAGAAATGATGGTCCCGATCGAGAATATGTGATCCCAATCGGGACGGCTTCACAGTGAGCGCCTCCCTTGCTCCACCTTTCCCGATCGGGAGGGCCTTATCCCGATCGGGATACTTCCTCTTTCCCGATCGGGAATATGCGATCCCGGTCGGGAATGCTTGACAGTGAGCAGCTATTCTTGCACTTCATTCCCGATCGGGTTCACGAATTCCCGATCGGGATGAGTCTTGTTTAGCTCTTCCTCGACTCCTTGTCGATGCTCGGTGCTCGGGGAGTCGCCGAATCATCGTTGCTTCTCCTCTTGGGTTCCATACGTGTCGGAAACGAGTTGAATTGTTCCGTTTCTTCGAGATGACCCCTAGGAACCCGTCGGGGATGAGTCTTGTAGGCCTCCAATATGATCCTTTTGGTACCTCCTTGCTTCACATGAACTTCTCGTCGATTCTCGAGACTCGGGATCGGGTCTCGGAGGCTCGGGATTGGGTCCCAAGGTCTCGGGGTCGAATCCAAGGCATCGAGTGATCGTTCCTCCGCTTCGTTGGCTCCGAAAAGTGTATGTATTGAGTCGGAATCACTCCAACTCTTCACGAATGGTCTCGGGAACCTGAAACGAGCTAGAGGAAGCATAAGTAGCCCATGAACCGCTCCCAAGGAGCGATTCCGCAAGGAAATGGGACCAAAATACTACGAAATAGGCACTACAAACTACACTTATCAACTCCCCCACACTTAACCCTTACTCGCCCTCGAGTAAGCACATACTAACTACTAAACTAGCCGAGTGGGTATTAGCGCACCCTACGCCCTTTCAACTCACGCGAGAGCACCTAGAGGATAAGTTCTCTCCGCAAGGCAAGTGGGGTCTTGCGACAAAACTGTGGATGCAACCGGACACAAAACACATAAACAAACAAGCACACAAACAAACACACAAAAGGTTGCACCCAAAGGAAAAGAAATACCGCTTCCCTCAAGCAAGCGGTGAAAGAAGCACCGGTTTAGGACTCAGGGCAAGTGACAACGTTCCCAAGCTAGCAATACAAACCAAGATGGACTAAACCCTAATAGTATGACGACAAAGCAACAAAAACGTTGGTAACTTACCTCGGTTCCTCCTAACCTTCTAAGAACGTACTACGGGACGATCGGCGGGATGGAAAAAGGATGAACCATGGTGTTAGTCGACACTGTAGGTAAGTGAGACCCCGCCCCCTTCAGCGTGAGCCAAGAGGGTCGTCCCATGTCTAAAACCGCCTAACTAGTCCAAGTAAAAAGATGGAAATATGCAAAATGAGGGAAGACCGACTAATGCCGCTATCATCCTTCCTAGGGACTCGGTCCTTTGGTAGGCTCTTCACAGTAAAAGTCGGAAAAAGGCTTATTTTGAGAGGTAGGGGTTATTTTTGTGAATCGGGTTTTCTTTTGGCATTTTCTCTTTTCTTTTGCATTTTTGCCTTGTTTTGCCATGTCATTCTTTTTCTTCTTTTCTATTTTCTTTTTGGCTTTTGTGCCTTTTCTTTTTCTTCATTCTTTTCTTTCTTTCATTTTCTTTCATTTTTGGCTTGATTTGGCTTTTTGGCATTTCTTTGTATGACAAGAAAGGGAGAATTCAACAAATTGCGACTTATTGTGTGGATATGTGTGAGAGGTAGGTAATGGGTATGTCGGGGTTGCGCATCCCCTTTCAAACCCACAAAAAGGTGGAGAACTTGGACTAATCAAACGATTCTAGACACGGTCACCTAAGGGACGGGACTCGGCAACCAAGGCCTTTTCACACCGTGGGTGGTCATAATGGTCAAAATGCAAATCCCGTAGTAAATCCCTAGTAAGCTAGGTGGACTCAAGGTAAAGGACCAACGAATTCATTAATTTAGGGTCATTCTACTAGACTAAAGTCCAAGACTCGATTTATACTACTAAGAAGGGAAAGTAGACACTCGCACACTAGCCTCTAAACCGGGTTTTCGAAAATCATTTACACACAAGACACACAACAAAACACAAAACAAAGACTCAACGAAAACGAAAGAAAAGGAGATAAAAGCAACAAAAAAAAAAAAAAAACAACACATAGAAAACACAAACACCACCCCTATCTTCCAAATGAGCAACCAAATCAACCTCAAGCATTACAAAGCTCCACCCGAGCACACCGCATCACAAACCTTCTCCAAACTTCACGAGAAATAAAGAGGGAAAAGGGATAGAAGATGTTACCGGATGTCTTGGAAGCTTTCCAAAACTAACGGTGATTAAGCAACCTATAAGGAAAAGGGAGGCAAAATACACACAACAAAACAAATATACGATACAACGACCCAAAAGGAAAACACACAAAAGAAAATCTTTTTGATTTTTGTGAAAAAATTTCAATTGTTTAGGGTTTTTGAAGATTTTTAGAAAAACTACGAAAATAAAACTAACTACGATAGAATATCGCTCCCCCACACTTAAGCCGAGCAATGTCCTCATGCTCGACCGTAGTGCATGGGAGCACAAAAGAAAAGAAAAGAAACTACGAAAATAAAGCTAAAAATCAAAAAGAAAAGTGGAGAAAAGAGTAGAATGTGTCCGGCCGGGGTGTAGTCAAGTCACCATGGGCCGAGACAAGAAAAGATATGGATGGGGGAAGAAATAAAAAAAAAGAAATAAAAGGAAATGGGAGGTGAGGACTAGGTGTAATCAAGTCACCTAGCCCGGATTCCGCCCAAATCCGACTAAATCCTACAAAAGAGTGTGAAAATCTTGGAAAGTTTGGATTTTGAAATGACTCTCGATGTAGTCACGTCATCGAGAGTCGGGAGCAACCATACTAGGGCCTCGAAGGCCACCATGACACAAAGGATATAAGGGAAAGGGAATAAACAAATGAAGACAAGCTAAAAAAACGGAAAAGAGAGGATAGTTGCCGTACCGTACGGTTGGCAACTCACTCGCTCCATCGTCTCATAAGTGAATATAGGCACGTAGCTTGTCCTTGTCGTCATTATCCCTCTCCAATCGCAATTTGGTTCCATGGTTGAGGCACAAACGTAAAATGAGGTGGGGTTTGATGTGAAAGTCGGTTTAAAGTGACGAGAAAGTGAGGTGAAATGTTTATGTAAGGTGTAAGTGTCATATAATGAGGGTAAGGACATGTAGGGAGGTTGGGAGGAGGTATAAAGTGGTTGGGTGGGCTCAAACGACGAAGAAAAGGCCAAAGGAGGACAGGGGGTCCATCCCGGTCGGGATGGGCCTTCCATCCCGGACGGGATGGCCTCTTCTAGGCCGGGAAGAGTCTCCTAACCCTCTATAGCTCCCAAAAGCTTGCTCCAAGCTTCAAAAACCGACTTCCCTTCACACAATACAAGCTCAAACAATGATCACTCCTCCCTAATCACTTCCACTTCACACCTATCACAATAAACTCAAATAACACATCAAATTCCCTCCCTCACATCGCTCATCAATCAATCCAAGTAATCAAGAAGTTCACAAAACAAAAACAAACTACAAGGGGATGAGGTATATACAAAGAGACGGTTCTTGTGGAACTCCGTCAAACCAAGGTGGTACATTCTTCAATCTTTTTCAACAACCAAAACTAGTTCCATCTCCATCAAGGGCACGAAGGAACAAGTCGAAGGCCCTAGCAAAGTCTTCAATCAAGCTCGAGATATAACCAATCACATACCAAGGCTCTTCATGGCCTTGCCTTGACGTTCCCGGGGCATCCCGATCTTCCAAGTTCAACGACTTGAACTTGTACTTTTGGTCTTTGGGGATATACCCAAACGCCCATCGGTCCTCATGTGGCCCCAAGGGAGGCTCATCCTTCTCCTTGCTTTTCAACTTGTCGTCAAGCCCATGATATGGGCACTCATCTTCCTCCAAATTGGAGTCATCATCCTCAAGTACATAAGAGTTCTTGTTCAAGCTTTGTCCCGACTCTTCCCCTAGATCAATGTTTTTGGTGGCTTGGATCATATTGCAAGACTCATCGTTTGTAGGCGAAGTGTTACCTTGTAGGTCAAACACTAACTTCTCTTCGCCTAGCTCGAAGGTGATCCTACCATTCTTCACATCGATCATAGCACCGGCGGTATGTAGAAATGGGCACCCAAGAATAATGGGAGTGATTGCATCTTCCCGCATATCGAGCACGATGAAGTCAACCGGAATGAAGAACTTACCGATTCTCACCGGCACATCCTCTAGCATCCCCAATGGTCGGTTGAATGAACTATCGGCCATTTGGAGTGTGATAGAAGTACTCTTGAGCACCTTCATCCCAAGTCGCTCACAAATGGAATAGGGAATGATGCTTACACTCGCACCCAAATCACACAATGCTCTTTCGATCTTGTAGTGCCCTATGGTGCAAGGGATCGAAAATCTACCCGGATCCTTCAACTTTGGAAGCGTAGAACCTTGAATGAGCTCGCTCACCACTCTTGTGAACGCAATGGTCTCTTCCTTGTCGTTGGATCTCTTCCTAGCCAAGATTTCTCTCATAAACTTTCCATATGCCGGGATTTGGGTAAGTAGCTCGGTGAATGGGACACTAACATCCAATTTCTTCACAATGTTAAGGAATTTTTCATATTGAGAATCTACCTTGGTCTTCATTTGCCTTGTTGGGAAAGGCAACTTGATTTGGATCTTGTTTGGTTCAATCGGGGTAGACTCCTCAAACGACACTTTCCTTTTACCCTTGTCTTTTGCTTGAAGTGGGGGAAGCTTGTCTTGTTGGGGTTTCTCAATCTCCCATAAGACTTGCTCCTCCATTGGATTATCAAAGCTTGAGCTTTCTTGAATTGGAGATGCCATTTTCTTTGTCGGTTCTTGCATTGGCTCTTGCTCACTAGGGAATGGAGGGGAGTCATAAGATGTACCTCTCCTTGAGGTGATAGCATTTACATGCTTAAATGTCGGTGTTTCACCTTAAGAAGGTAGATGCCCCTTTTGTCTTGAGGAGCTCCCCGAAGCAAGTTGAGATACTTGAGTTTCAAGCATCTTCATACGGGCATCTCTTGACGCGTTTTCCCCTTGAATATAAGCAAAGAGCTCTTGATGGTTTCTTGATATGTCCATTTGACTCTTTTGCATATCCATCATAGATTTTTGAATGTCGAAATCCCGTGGTGGGGATGATGGATTATGCGAAGTATCAGTGAGAGCTAATGGAGTACCATAGTCATGAATAGGAGACCGGCTCCTAGGCTTGCTTTGTTGTTGATTGCCTTGAGTTGCTTGTTGTTGACGGTTCCCTTGGAACCCATGAGAATTGCCTTGATTAAGGCCTTGATTGTTGCCATGGTTGTGGTTTTGATAGCCTTGGTTGAAGTTCCTTTGTTGGAACCCTTGATTGTTGTTGAATGAACCTTGGTTACTTTGTTTGAAGTTGTTGAAAGGCCTTGAGTTGCCTTGGTAACCTTGGTTGTTGTCCCTTAAGGGAGGTGGAACATAGGGACGATGTTGTTGTTGGTGTTGAAAGGCTTGTTGTTGAGGGACTTGATTGGAAGCTTGGTATTGATTAGAGTAGGAGGCACCTTGCTTGAATGCTTGAAAGGCATTCACTTGCTCAATACTTCCTCTACAATTCATAGGATCATGACCAACGATTCCACAAGTATCGCACATCCCATAATAAGGCAAAGGAGGTGCAAATCCCAAAGCATTTACTTCTTGAATTGAGTGATGATTGGAGGAACCAATGCTTTGAACTTGAGTGAGGTGACCTTGGAGCTTCTTGTAAATGGTCTCCATATGGGTCTTCAATTGAGCTCCAAGGTCAATGCTTAGTTGAGTAATAGCATCAACCTCGTGCCTACCTCCTCGATTTGCCTTCCTAGGCCTTGAATATTGAGAATTATGAACCGCCATCTCCTCGATTCTTGCCCATGTTTGGTCATCATCGACCTCGGTAAACCTACCATTGGAGCCCATGTTGAGTATAGTTCTTGAGTCCTCATAAAGACCATTCCAAAATTGTTGGACTAAGAACCATTGTGAAAGTCCATGGTGGGGGCATGATCTAACCAAAGACTTAAACCGCTCCCAAGCTTCATATAGGCTCTCTTCATCCCTTTGTTGGAAACCGGTGATGGAGGCCCTAAGCAAATTAGTCTTTTCCGGAGGGTAGAAAGTTTGGTAGAACGCCAATGCAAGCTTCTTCCAAGTGTCGATGCCCATGGTTGCCCTATCGAGACTCTTAATCCATTGCTTCGCTTTTCCAATGAGAGAAAACGGGAAGAGTACCCAACGAATTTGATCTTGAGTAACCCCGGGTTGAGAGATAGCGTCGCAATAATCGGAGAAAGTCTCCATATGTTGGTGCGGGTCTTCGGTGGGCAAACCACTAAATTGATTCCTTTCCACAAGTTGGATGAAGTGAGTCTTAGCCGTAAAATTTCCGGCATAAGCGGCCGGTAGAGCATTGGGTCCCGGCAAGACGTCTTCTGTGAATGTAGAGTGAGAAGAAAACTTCGGCATTATTGGATGTAAGGGAGACGGTGATGAAGACGGAGTTGAAGTAGATGTAGAGGGGGAACTAGGACTAGAATATCCAAAGGTATTGGTGAAATTCCCTTCGGCCGTCTCTTGAAATGCTTGCTCAAAATCGCTTCCTTGAGCTTGCTCTTGATGGGTATTGCTTGCACTTGGTTGAGAGATCCTAACCCGGTTAATCGTCCGTTGGCGAAAAGCTCGAAAAAGCCTCTCCGGCTCTGGATTAAAGAGAAAGAATTCGCCTCCCCGCCTAGGCATACACTACACACTAGAACAAACGTGACAACACCTAGCGCTTTATGGGCACTAGGTAACGACAATAAACAAGCACAACTAGAGACAAAAAGAAAAGAAGGCTAAGAAATCAAGAAAAACTAGAGAATATGCACAAGAGAGGGTAGAAGAGCACAAAGAAGGGTAACTAAGTCTAGAAATAAGCAAAAAAAGTCTAAACAATGCACCGTCCCCGGCAACGACGCCAAATTGGTGGTGGGATTTTGCCGTGGATTCCCACCGCCAAATAATAACCAACTAGCACCTAACGGTAGTTAGGGTAAGTCGGGTCGTGTCCACGGAGATGGTGTTGCAAGGTTTAGACTAGGTTGGCCTAAAACGAGACCAAATCACAACAAACACAAAGAGCTACAAATTGGTGAATTATGATGAGAGGAGAAGAAGGAAGTAGACTAACAATGAACTAGACTATAACAAAGCTATATGAAATAACTAAACACAAACTAAACAATAAACTAAAGAAATGATGACTAACTAATAAGTTGAATCAAATATGGAAAGAAGTGGGTTAAGTCGGGTTCATAAGAATAGTAGGGTAATCGGGGTTGCCAAGGGTGTAGGTGTCTCCTAATTGCTAGAATCGGTCCGGGCTCTCGCAACTTAAACCGATGTCAAGGTGAGTCCGGGCTCTCGCTACTTAGACTCTAGTCAAGGTAAGTCTGGGCTCTCGCTACTTAGACTATCCTCAACACTATCCTCAACATGACCACATACAAGACAAACAATGAGTAGAGGAAGACTAGCATGAGAAGCATGGCCACTACAACTCAAACAAGCAATTCAACAAACACATGGTGTGCCAAGTATGTGACTAACAATAAAGATTCACCCTTTACCCCTAATCAAACCCTAATCACCCATATTCTACCCTTAGTCCCCCTACTAACCCACAAGAAGACTACTCACGCTTATTCATACTAACTACAACAATGAAAAGAGAAAACAACATCACAAACATCAAAACATTCATCATAAACAATCAAGAACAATAAACAATAATCAATGATTAAAACTTGATGATAAAACAAAGATTAAGAGAAGAGAAATTATACCCACTACAATTGGATGAAAAAGATGAGAACTTGAATTAATAAGAAACCCAAATAAAACCCCAAGGTTGTCAAGCTTGGGTGAGTCTTCAAGAATCTTCTTAATTACAAGACTAATTAACTAAGATTAAACTAGGATTAAGGAGAGATTAAAACTAATATGAAGAACACTAATCTAGGGTTTGAATGTTTGTAGAGAGGCTTAAGATAGTCTAGGGTATGATAAGATCCATAAACAATACAAGAGGGAAGTATTTATAGGGTTCCGTAAGTGAGAGGAATAAAAGAAGGAGGCGGAACAGAGACTGGGTCATTCCCGATCGGGAATGGGAAATCCCGATCGGGAAGAAATGATGGTCCCGATCAAGAATATGCGATCCCGATCGGGACGGCTTCACAGTGACCGCCTCCCTTGCTCCACCTTTCCCGATCGGGAGGGCCTTATCCCGATCGGGATACTTCCTCTTTCCCGATCGGGAATATGCGATCCCGGTCGGGAATGCTTGACAGTGAGCAGCTATTCTTGCACTTCATTCCCGATCGGGTTCACGAATTCCCGATCGGGATGAGTCTTGTTTAGCTCTTCCTCGACTCCTTGTCGATGCTCGGTGCTCGGGGAGTCGCCGAATCATCGTTGCTTCTCCTCTTGGGTTCCATACGTGTCGGAAACGAGTTGAATTGTTCCGTTTCTTCGAGATGACCCCTAGGAACCCGTCGGGGATGAGTCTTGTAGGCCTCCAATATGATCCTTTTGGTACCTCCTTGCTTCACATGAACTTCTCGTCGATTCTCGCGACTCGGGATCGGGTCTCGGAGGCTCGGGATTGGGTCCCAAGGTCTCGGGGTCGAATCCAAGGCATCGAGTGATCGTTCCTCCGCTTCGTTGGCTCCGAAAAGTGTATGTATTGAGTCGGAATCACTCCAACTTTTCACGAATGGTCTCGGGAACCTGAAACGAGCTAGAGGAAGCATAAGTAGCCCATGAACCGCTCCCAATGAGCGATTCCGCAAGGAAATGGGACCAAAATACTACGAAATAGGCACTACAAACTACACTTATCAACGGGCTTTTATTTATATAATATAATTTCTCGATGTGGATAATTGTTCTATTTAAGTTTATAGTCTTAAATGTTCGTTTACCTTAAGACTCAAAAAAGTTCATATTGACATATAAAGACGAATAATTGCTCTTAATTATATACTCGTAATTGAATTCAATCAACTTATAAGTTTTTGAGGTGGAATAATTCTATTTGAATTTAATTATAGTTTTAAGAATGCTTTTTAGAACTTTAATGATGATCTCGTTGATATTTATAGACGAACGATTACTTTTATTTATATAATAGAATTTCATCGTCTTATTATAATTTCTCGATGTGGGATAATTTTACTTCAATTTATAGCCTTAAGAGTTGTTATAAGACTCAAAAGATTTTCCTGGTTAATATCTAAAACAAATGATTTCTCTTATTTATGATATAGTATAAAATTTCATCAGCTAATCACAATTTTTCGATGTGTGATAATTCTACCTAAATTTATAGTTTTAAAAACACTTTTTAGCACTCAAAAGATTTCCGAATGATATCTAAAGACGATGATTACTTTTATTTATATAATAAAGTTCCATGGAAACTCCAAATAAAATTAGGTATTTTAAAAAAAGTTTAACTTATATTATATATGAAATCATATTAATAACATCAAACATCACCAATTTAACAAAGAGATTGACTTCGTCCTTTATTTCAAGTATTTCGAGATTTCAGTCCTTTTACATTAGTATAGGGCTTAGATTTCAAGAACTATGTGCAAAATCATAAGAGCAATGAAATTTCCTACGTACGGGAATACAATTGAGGTCAGATCTCGATCTACTATTTGTCAAAATAGAGAAAGTTCATCTTTTTGAAGACTTTCATCAGATCTATAGATTCCTTCGCGAAAGGCTGTGTCAATAAACAGCGATATATAGAAGGCTATGCAGAAGCGCTTTATTCTAATACTGATCTTTGTCTCAAAGGTGTTCTTTATTTATTTTTTACAAATCTGTATTCAGTTCAATTTGACATTGTTTGTAGATGCCAGATGACTTATTATTAATGATATTGATTTTCACTTCAAATAAAAAACAAAGAGATTGACTTGGCAAAATCAATCTATAAGATAATTAATTTAATTAAAAGATGCAGAGTATAGAGTTTTAATACTTTTTTTTGAAACCATAGATTTTTAATACTTAGTCGAATGGTATAGTCATACATAGATTACATGCCATTATTGATTGAGTGAAATCGGAATAGAATTCATGATGATCAAGTATCTCATGATGATGTTCATGAAATCTTCCCTTTGAATGATGATTAATCAATACTCCTATTTGTTTTTTTTGGGATTGAAGAATGTGTAGGTAATGCAAATAATTACCCTCACAGACACATAGATTTATGGGGAAAAAAATACGGAGTACAATATACAATGCTCCGTCAAGTCAAGACAGAAGTTTGACTATTTTTTACGGAATTACTAATTTGGTGGCTTAAAACAAACAACTGCAAAAGTTAGATGATTTTGGACAAAAAAAAAATCTATAGGTGCTTTTTTTTACAGAAATTCTAAATGTTAGGTGTCTTCTGACAAAAAAACCCTTTATTTATTATGTTTAGTTTGTATAAGCACTTGACTAGTTTAATCAGTCCTTTGCACTCGTGGCTTGTAGCTAGTATGCATTTTCTTTGGTTCAATCCCTCTTCTTATCACTCAATTACCTTGTTTTGTGATTTATTTTGAGGTGTTATAAATTGTGTTTGATCGGCTAGATTAGCTATTTAATGATGCGGCAAAATCTTGTCCATGTTGCCAATGTGTTTGTTTTATGTGGTACTTAGGTGTATTAAATGTCGGTCATGGGATGTCGGAAGCCGTGGGGATTGTGCAGATGGTGGTGAGCTAGAGGATGTGGCTTGAGGCTTTGATGGAGGAAGATCATGGGATTGACGGTATGGGTTGGCCCGGCGTTGATCAGCAGGTCCGACAATCCGATCCATCATGACCCATTTTTTACCGGGTTTGGGCTCTTTATTTGGCCACATGGCTCGAACTAAGCTCACTACATATTTAAGGCCGGGTTTGAGCCAATATCATGGCCCAAACTTCGGCCCGGCCCAGCCCGAGTTAAAAAGGGAAAAAATTCAAAAAGGTAACTGACCATCAGTATTGCACTGTGCATCCCTAGTTGTCGAGTTGCCAAGTTATGATGGAAAACTACACAACATTGAACCAAAAGTACAGTACCACGCATTCCCTGGTTATCAAAGTTGCTATACACAAAAGCATTATGGTCCAAAAGCTCGGTTTAGCCCGAAAGTCTGATACAACGCGAACCAAGTACGGAGTATCTAACTAGGCTTGGGCTTGTAAGATAGATTAGACCTGCATAAATGGCCCGACCTGGCCTACGATCAACTCTATCTAAAATGTGGGCTTGAAATTAGGCTTTGAGAATAGAACAAATATAACATTAGTTCCAAAGTTTATCATAAAGGGGTGGTGGCGCAGTTGGCTAGCGCGTAGGTCTCATAGCTAAGCTGAGTAATCCTGAGGTCGAGAGTTCGAGCCTCTCTCACCCCATTTTTTTTAAAAAAAAATCAGATGCAAAGTGAAAGTCTCGAGACTTCTAGCTCGATTTCTTCGCTTCACATTTAATAAGATTTCTTCATTCCGACCTCACACCATTATACTTTTTTTAATCTCCATCCAAATTGAAGTCATATATAGTTGTTCTCACTGGATAGATTCGGATAGCAAAACTCCGCTCCTTCGGAACAGAACAGAACAGCGACATTTGAAGCTTTGACAGAGGTAGGAGTTATCTTCAACCGTCCCTGGGAGTCGGATGTAACAGTAAGGGAACTTGAGTTGGAAGTATCTTATATGCTAAAGGAACCGGCTGATGAGCAATGAAATGAGGATGTAAACTACGAGTATTAGAAATATGACCCGATGCATGAAATGAGGATAGGATGAGGCTCATATCAACGACGAAGTACTCCCTCTGAACTTCCAAGAAGGTACTCGTACTACAAGTAGTATATATTGGTATAATAGAATACATACGTAGTAGTGTACTCCCTTCATCTTGGTCATTTGTTTACTTTTGATTAAAATACTTATCACAAATAATATAAAAGATAAACAAATGATGAAAACAGAAAGTATTAGTTAAGTATACTCGCCATTGGAAAAGTATGCTACTGTAGTAGCAAACCCAAAAGCGAGATAAAACGTTCAGCTCCTTAAAACTGTCCAACACCCACAAGGCCATAATGCATGCTTTACGGAGAACTGTATATGCTCTATGCAGTCACCAGATTATTACACCAATACCAACAACCAGTCTCAATTACCAAGGATCCTAGTACAGACCGATGACTCGACCCAATCTCCAAAAACATAAGGAACTCCCTCTCAATGCGTAAATAAAGATTAAAACAAGTCAATAATGGAGTATTAGTATTCTAGTTCTACTCGGAAAGAGTCGATTTTAGATCTCCGCTGTTCTTCAACTCCAAAACAATATCACAGCCTCCAACAAGTTCTCCCTTGTAGTAAAGCTGAGGATACGTGGGCCAGTTTGAGAATTTCTTCAACCCTTCTCGAACTTGTTGGTCGCTCAAAATATCAAAATGTCCGAATGTCACCCCTTCGTCTTTCAACGCACTCACCACCTTGGAGCTAAAACCACACCTAGGACCATCTGGATCCCCCTTCATGAACAGCATTACGGGTGAACTGTTGACCAACTTTTTCAGCCGCTCTTCAAGAGATTCCTCGGCAATGATTCCTTTTTCAGCCAAAACCTTTGTCAGTTCTCCGCTCTTTTGCATCTCAAGTACAATATCGGACCCACCAATTAGTTCCTTGTCTATGTACAGCTGAGGGTAGCTAGACCAGTTTGAGTAAACCTTGAGCCCTTGTCGGACTTCATCATCGGTTAGAATGTCAAAGCTCTCAAATGGTACTTTCTCTTGTTGAAGAATCTCAACCACTTTCCGGCTAAACCCACACTTGGGTTGTGCTGGTACACCTTTCATGAAAAGTATGACCGGGCTAGAGCTAATGAGATCTGAAAGACGGGAGGTCAAAGCAGAAGTCAAGCCTGTCGAAGCGGAAACATCACCCTTGTTGGTTATAGCTTTATCTATAGCGGAATCCGTAGTTTCTATTCCATGATCTCTGAAAGCTTCTTTCAGTTGACCATTCTTATGCATATCAATGACTATATCACAACCACCAAGAAGCTCCCCTTTCAGGTAAAGTTGAGGATACGTTGGCCAATTGGAGAACTTTTTGAGCCCTTCCCGGACTTCTGGGTTGGTTAGAATATCAAAACTTCCAAACTTGACTTTTTCTTTCTTCAAAATATCAACCACTTCTGTGCTGAAACCGCATTTTGGTTCTTCGGCATTACCTTTCATAAAAAGCATGATCGGGTGAGAACTTATCAACTGCTTCAACTTCTGGTTGAGATCATCACCATGGCTGATAGGAGATGTCCTGTTGGTTTTTGCAAGGTCTTGCACGGCTTCAAGGATAGATGGACCCGCAGCCAAACCAAGACTCGCAGGTGCGGCAGGTTCATCAGGGTTGACGGGACCAGCAAGTTTAGCAACTTTGTTGGCCAAACTAGATGGGTCTGCTCCCTCCAATGTATCAACTAGCTTACCATCCTGAACACAACAAACAAAGCTCACATAGGTCGGGTCACCAACTAACTATACACTTCTTCACAAATAATAAAGTATATTGATCAAAAGGTCACGTCAACATACAAAAAGAAAGAAAGAAGGTTAAGCTCTCAGCTATATGCATTACCTAAAGTTACGGTGAGGATGTTGTACAATAAACTCAGAAACCAAACAAACCCAAGCAAAAGCTCTGGCAGCTTCCTTTTACCCACCCACCCTCATATAATAGTGGTTACTCGGCCCTATGGGATAAAAACTCATCTACTAAAAATAGCATTGAAGTGGAACTCACCGAAACTTCCTCTGTCCGGGCGAATTCAATACGTTTGTTTTTGCAAAAAGGATTAAGACAAGTGAGGAAAAGTACAAAAAGTAACCAAAAATTAGCTAAACATCCCAAAAGACAAATGTATGGAATTTGCCCAAATAGAGGGATTACTTCCTCCATCCACTTTTAAACTTCCTACTATCCTTATTTGATTGTCCATCTTTAAATTTCTTACTTGCAATCATTTCTCTTTTGTATGGTTTCTCTAACCAATATGCTTTCTAACCCCACCTCTTTCTTGATCTTTGATTTTCCATCACATACCATTTCCTCCGTTAATTGTTGTGCCCAAATGACACATGAAGAGTCTTTGATAGGCCAAGTATTCCAACATTTGCAAAGAGCAGAGCTTTAAAACAGATAATATCAGAATGAAAGAAAGAGAGAAACTCGGAGTTCATGATTATACCAAGTAGCATGTAAATGACAACTTCACCGTTGTTCATTGCTTGCTACATACTCGGCATGAACGAGGGATCCCAATGGTTCATCACAATAGCTAGTGAAGGATGTCATCTTTACCATTAAAATAGGCAATTAAAGAAAAACACTTTCACACAGATACAAAGCTATGGCCTGTGTTATGCTACCTGTTGGAACAACTCACATCATCCTTAAACTATGGAGCAAACTTAAAAATCTTAGGAAAGTTCAACACGGCTGGGTGTTTTTTTATAGTTTGTTTCCTCTGCAACAGTGAAATTGGTCTATTAATCCAACACTAACATAGATCTGTATATTCAAGATAAATGAGCAAATTAAAATATTAACTAGAATTCTAACAACAGGAAGACTAAAGCTAGCGTAGGTGAAATATGGTCGAGTCCATCATCATAAAATTCTCACAGAAAATTTACTAAACAAGTAAAACAAATTGGGCAGAGTACAAGTTTGGAAATATTTATCGCGTTAAGAGCCTTGAACTCATTGTGTATGAAATACAAATTAAAAATGAACAGAAAGCACAAAAAAACACGTAATGATTAAGAATCCCCACAAAAAAACAAACAATTACAAATGTTTCTTAGCTTACCTTGAAAAACACAAAATATGGCACAGCAGAAACAGAATAAGCTTCAGATATCTCCGGTTGCTCTTCCGCTTCAACCTACAAAATGTTAGTTTTAAGGAAAATATTTACAATAATAGGGTATCCAGCAAACCGAAAAAACTCAGACTGCCTGCAAGTATACTACAAAGTCAGCTACATAAAATAATTATTTTTTTAGAGAAACCCAAGCTTCTGCATGTTTCCATGGTCAGGGCTTTTAGTCCTATTTCCATGACAGAAAAAAACAGTATATTCAACACAGTCCATATGAGTTCAACGGCTGCCAGCAGTATGAAATCAGTTCTCGGTTATTGACACCAACTTCACAGATCTCTATACAGGTAAGACAAGAATAAACGAGAATTTCAGCCACATCAAAGACAAGCAACAGCGAAACAAAGTACAACGGAAAGAGGAACTAATACGCCCTCCATCCAAATCCGAACACTTCATTTCTTTTTTTGACACCATTCACAAGTGAAGAGAATCTTCATACATCCTTGAAATATGTAAACAGTAGATATAGTCATGTAAGATCTTGTTTGATTTGTACAAATAACTTTCGAGAGACTATTGTGACAAAAACATAAAGGAAATAACACGAAATAAAGTACGAATCATGTATCATAAAAGCTTAAGAACTAAAGAACACCAAGCCTGAAACCTTAAGAACACCTACTGATACCCTTAAATCAAAAATTCCAGCAATAATGAAATTATCCACTCATTGTTTGGATGGCATGAACCCATTGAAATAACTTGAAGGACGTATGGGATGCTTAAGGTGAAGTTACTGCACTAGAGGGGAAACGAAAATCCTAGTCACATTATATGTTGTATAGTATGTGAATACCGAAGATATCATATAAGGAGTCAAAGAAACACACGAAGCCCCAAGTAAGGCCTTGTTTGAATATCAAAGATGGAGGGAGAGAGCGGGAGCTTTCCATTCCAAATATCTAATATCTCCGTTGTTGGAAGGAAAATAATTTACCTCGGAGGAAAGTGGAGGGATCCGTTTTCTCTCCCTTCCAAATCCCTCCACTTCAAACTTCCTAACCAAACAAGAGAAAATGTCTCCCTCCTAATTCATTCCTTCCTTTTCCATCCACAACCCTCAGTACAAAGCATAAGAGTTGTAATGGCTATAGAAGCCTAAAAAATCAAGGTTCCCTATGCTTCTCATATTGGCCCAAATACAGTTTCCATTCTAGCCAACAATCATAACAACAGAGCTCACCTGTGGAGGATAACGTAGTTTGGTTGTACCCAAAATCATGGTCAACATTCAAGCAAATCTCATAGTCTATATGATAAAACCTCATAGCTAGTCATCCTTGTACCCTATCTTACTTATCTACCATAAATTTGATCGGGTAGTCCAATGTTTTTCATTCAAATTTCATGCCATCCAACAATTTCTAACGTCTTAGAGGACATCACATAGAAGCGGGGTCAAGCTATGTCAAAAGGGCCCTTTGGTCATTCAGCACTACATTTAGATCTAAGACCAAACAAGTTACCGTAGATAGGTCTAAGAAAATAAAGTCTTCCATCATCTCTGGTGCTAGCAATTAATAGTAACTACCCGAAGTTTACGGCTTATCTCAGTTTGAGAGATCAGCAATAACGAGATGATTTAGCAAATTACAAAAACATTCATATCATCACTGTCTTTAAAAAACACGGGTTCCAACAGAAACAGTTTACTTATACATCAACCAACTGGGTCCTTTGAAAAATCCCACCAACCAACTAACTAAGCAATACAGCAAACCAAAATTACATCAGAAGAACATTTAAGGTGAAATTTTGCAACAGAATTCACCAATCAAGTATACTTCCTAAGCCAGACAAGTAGTACGAGTATATTATATAATAAACACTGAAAACGACAAGTTTACGGCAAGCAAATCGAAAGTTGTTAAATATCCAAAGCGAATCATAATCATCTTAAAGGAATTGGGTGAAAAAAAGATGGAAAATTTAGGAAATACCCTGAAGAAGATTGCATTAGGGAAATCAGTGGATAGGTGAGAGAAGACAAGGTCCATATGTTTGGAGGCATCACACCATGTTGCCCAGAAATGTAGAATTACAGGATTGGCCTTTTGAACAGCCTTGTCAAGCTCCTCTTTTGAGTTGACATTCTTCACGGCTCCACTGTTACTATCCATTCTTGCACTTGCACTTGCACTTGCAGGTTGAACAACTTGTGCGGGTTTTTTCAAAACCCCAGAAGAACCCTAGAAGAAGAAGCACCAAAAGTGGGGAGAAATTATCAGAGGGTACAAACTACTCGTACAAAACGCCAACTGCGAATAACCAAATATGCCTATTTTCCTTTTTTTAACCCAAAACGCATAGGACCGACTACTCCACTATATTTTAAACTAGGTTAATATTTACAACCCATCAAAAAAAGTTTAATATTTACAAAAGTTATAATGATATAACGATATTAAATTGTAGTTACTAAATCATGTACGAATTTTACTACGTTGTACAAAATCTATCATTTATTTTCCATGTTTATTAGGGCTTAGCAAATTATCCGACTATCCGAACCGATCAGTTATCCGATTCGTATTCGATCCGAAAAACCGGATATTCGATCCGAAAAATGATTTCGGATCGAATATCCGATCCGAAAATTTTGGATATCGGATCGGATTCGGATATCCAAAATAATTTTGTCGGATATCCGATCCGATCCGAACAATGAATTATTTTTGTAATTTTTATATTGGGTTGGTGTATTCTAATGTAGATAGGTTATAATTTAATTCATTTTACGTTAACTCTTGGTGATATTTTTGTATTGCCTTAAAATATAGAATAGTATACTCCGTATAATACTAGATTAATTAAGATTAGGATTTTTCTAGTTGAATTGAACTTCATTTAGAATTTTATTTGACCAAAAATCTCAACCAAATTGGATATCGGATATTTTGGATATCCGGTCCGAAATTTTCTGATATCAAAAATTGGATATCCGGAGTGATTCGGATCAGATATCGGATATTAAAATTTTCGGATTTTCGGATCGGATATCTGATCCGAAAATCTAATCTGTGCTCTGCCCTAATGTTTATCCTTCCCTAAAAAAATTATTGTCAAATCTCTTTCTCCGCGACTTGACAAATTGAAACAAAAACTTTGCGATTATTGAATTTAATTTGCACATTTAACAAGTAACTTAGTTTTCTTAATTCTCTCTTTGATTTATTGTTAGTATTTGAATATGGGAAAAATTCAATTGGTATAGTATGATTCACTACAAAATAAAATAGCCATAGCAAGGGGCAGATTCGTTGCAAAAGCCCCACATTCTGTTGCAAAACCGCCTTTTGCAACGGAATCATGTCCTCGCAAATAGTAGTTTCAAAAATGACGAATTCCGTTGCAAACTACATTTTGCAACAAACATGCAACGGAAATAGTTGGTGTTAGTAGGAGGGTGAGGTTCGTGGGATAAATAGGAGGCCGGTGAAGTATTTTGTTTGGCCTTTTCTTTTCTTTTCTCTCACGTGGGATGAGGAATGTGATAAATGGGAGGAGGTAAACACGGAAATTACGTGTACAACTG
Organism: Agrostemma githago; assembly: GCA_958450325.1. Lineage (NCBI taxonomy): Eukaryota > Viridiplantae > Streptophyta > Magnoliopsida > Caryophyllales > Caryophyllaceae > Agrostemma > Agrostemma githago. The sequence continues at coordinate 68,548,537 of OY288247.1, read as the reverse complement.
TGGACATGACGTAGGTCCACCCCGACGCGGCCACGCGCGGGTTTGGGTAGGCGAATGAATCTCGTGGTGAGATTGTTCTCGGGTTCGAAATTTAAGTCAAAATGGAGTCGCCACCGAATTTTGTGGTTATTCGGAACCATACGAGCCCACTCTATGTCGTCATGGGCAATACACAAAGTAAGCCCACTTCGATTTCAGAGTTTATTGGGCTCGTCCCTTTGCATTGCAATATCGATACCGTTTAAACCGGCTTTCGTATATAGAATGACTCTCGTGCGCCAAGGGTTTCGGACATCCGGAAACCAAAGGTTCTGAGTAAGGGGTGAGGGTACGTGTTGGGAAGCCCACTAAGGACACCCAACCCCGCCCGCACATGGCGGCCTCTACTAAGACATCGTTCGTGTTCGTGTACGCGCGTTAGTAAAATGATAAAATGATATGCAAACAGCGTTTTCGGGCTAAGCATGTGAGTTATTGGTTAACTACGTCATTTAATGCATCTTGATTCACGTCAAAGTGATTTAGCATGTGATGTTCATTTAAGGCGATAAATGGCAAACATCAAGAATAGAAAACTCGTAAATAAATTACAAATTACACGGGCGGAATACAACCCGGAATTCACAATACAACGAGCAATAAAATAGAATAATTGAATTAAATAAGAAGAGCGATAAATAAATACACGACTCGACAAAGACTCGTATATAATAAATACTCACTAGATCGTGAATTAGCTAGACGGACCAACCTTAATTAATTACGCATTATATTGCATATTAATCAAAGGACGGAGGTTCGAGACCTAGGCGTGATTCTAACCCGATCCCGAACCTCGATGTCTTGTCCCGACTTATCACCTCGAAAAATGAAGTCTAAATTAATTATGTGTCGGATACGACTAAAGAGTCGTCGACACAAAAATTAATAGTGTGAGACCGTCGATCAAAGTCGTTTTAAGTGTCGTGATGTGCATGAGTTTTAGAAAAATGGGTTCACGTGATGGCCTTTACATGCGTTGACTAAAAGTCGCAAAGAAAAGACGAGTCTTGAAATATGGTCAAATGTCGCGAAGATCGCATATTAATGTAAGTACCGAGAAGGGTAGAAAGTCGGGAAAACGGGAAAAATGGTCTCGGCCGGACAGGCCTGCCCGCGAGTCGCATGGCCGGTTGCGCGACTCGCGTGTGGGCCTGGTCGGGCATTTTCTATTTGTCGAAAAATCGTCAATTTTTATAATCACGTGCCAATGTGGGTTTATTTACTCGATTTATGTTTTTGCTAGATTAGGAATTTTGAATTAGTAGCGAAATTGCATCCCTCTACGTCACGACATCGAAACTAATCCTTCTGGATTATGTAATGTCGGTTTTCGTGTCAACGGGCTTCGTACTAATTGAAATGGGATCGAATGCGTTCAACTACGACCGATTGCAATCACGTCACGCCCTTGAGAACATTGGGGCGGGGCTCCTCGAAAGGGCTCCACCTCCGTCGTTACTCGTAAAGGGATTAGACGGACTTTAGGCGATCGTCGCAGTCAAACGTATTTGAAACCGAAAACTTGTATTAATATATATATGTACGCGGTATTATAGTGTTAATAACGAGAAAGTAAAGTTAGTATGCGAGAAATGAAATGTTAGTATGCGAGAAATAAAAATGTTAGCGATGTTAGTGTTAGTATTACGATATTAGTATAATTATAATATAAATTACACAAAAACGTAAATAGAAACGAAGTATAAAGGATCAAGATGGGGTTTAGGACACCCTCAACATACATGCTTGGTATAGGCCTCGGAAATAGACTCGTAAATGGCGACGGAACACCGGAGTATCGAGGATGAATGTGAGTTATGGTGTGTATGTGTGTGCCGGTTTTGTGTGTGTGTGTGCCGGTTTGTTTTGAGAGCAAAATGGCTCGATTTTTGTATGGCTTTTGCTTAGGGTTGTAGTGTGTGACGTTTAGGATGATTAGGGTAGAATTTTGTAGGGTGAAAGAGGTTTTTTAAGGCTTATGTTTCAGCTTTTCTTAGGTTTTTTAATGCTGAAAAAAAAGGTCTCCCAAATGATGGTGATTAGTGGGGTATTTATAGAGTAGGGGTGTGATTAGGGTTAGTTTAGGAAGGGTTGACTTTTGTGATTTGATTTTGCATTTTTGAATTCTGATTTGAGCGCAATTTCTAGAAGCTGAACTTGGCTGGTTTGTGTGACGGGTTCGTCCTTGACCGGGTTTTGACCCGGTCGCTAAAAGACGGAATTTATTTTTGGTGTCGATTTTGGCCCAAATTAGTCTTATTTTGCTCGGAACGACCCACTGGGCCTGGATTTGAGGTCTGTTTTGTGAGATTATTACTCCGCTAAAAGTCCATGTCGGACATTATTGATTCCGAGCCCAAATCCGATTATACCAAGTCACGTTTGCGTCCGATCATCATCGTGTGTTTGTCGGAGACTGCCATAGACACCTGGCAGTCAAAATGCGGGTGTCTACAGAGCCCCCACTCTGACTGAGGCTTGGACAAGGCAAAAGTCAGAGTAGCTACCAGGCCAATCGAGGATTACGACCTGGCAGCCTTCCGGTCGGGTCGTTTATAGTCCAGTAGACTTGCGTGAAGGGCTCGCCAGCCATAAGTAGAGGGTCATACCTGTCCTGATGATGATAGCTCCGTGGGGAGTCAAAATTGCCTTCGGGGATGTAGGTGTACTTGTATGCCGACACATCCTGCCTTGGATGTAGCATTTCGGAGGAATCACCGACTATGCTGGGGAGATAAAATAGCTCTGTGGAGACTTGCTTCTGAAGTCTGGAGTGTACCTGTATGCTGACACATAACAATTTGTATGTAACATATAGGCAAAACACTGACTCGCGCTGGGGAGGAAAAAAATACCGAATTTTTTGAAAATGCCACGATTTTTGAAAAGAGAAGATTATCATAATTTTTTACACAGAAAATTTTAAAAATTTTTAGGAAAGCCTGGGACAACTTGATTCCTATTCTGGGTTTCTGGTTTGAATTCAGGCCTGCGCGCGCATGGGGCCCAGATTAGCTGAGGAGGCACAGCAGTTAGGGTTACTGGCGAGGTTTCCTATTATATATATAGGTTTCCCTGCTTCAGCTTTTTGCATCCTAACTCAAATTCTCTCTTAAACTTCTCAAAATCTTTTAGACTTTCAAGAAAGTTAGAAACTTCTGTCATGGGTATCGACCATTTGACTGCCATGCTTCTTGCCTGGTCCCAATACTTTCGGGACGAGGAAAAGATTCGGCTGACCCAGATGGGGATTGTCAGTCTGTTTCCTTTCCAACGACTGATAGTTGACCCACACTTCTTGGACGCCTGTCTGTCGTTTTGGGATACTACCCATCACGTCTTCGCGTTCCCACGGGGAGAGATATGCCCTCTTCCCGAGGAAGTCGCAGCCATAGGAGATTGGGGCCTAGCTGTTCAGTCTGCCATTCCCTCGTTCTACCCGGACCCGAGGAGGAGGCTAAGGGAATTCTTGGGTCTGTCTCATGCTGAGACAGATCGGATGGTGCAGGGAGATACCGTTTCCCTATTCGACCTTGCCGACAAGTTCATGAACAGCCGGGATGTGAGGGTCACCCCTACTCACAGGCGTAGGGCGTTCGCTTTGTGCATGCTGCACTGTTACGTTTTTGAAGGGCTGATGGACCTTGACTCATGCAGGGGTCAAGTTAGGTTAATTGGAGTGGTTGACCAGATGGAGACTGGTCATAGCCCTGCCTGGCTAGCCACTGGGGAGATTATCATGGGTCTAGATGCTAGGCGACTCGACCCGACCCGACCACTGACGGGGAGTACCCGTATCCTGCAGGTATACATCTCGCGTTTTTTTTTTTTTTTTTTTTTTTTGCGCTTCGCGGGATCCTTGAAAGTTATCTGGCGGATTTTTCTGTTGCTTACAACATTCGCGTACTCTTATCAGATATGGTTGTCGGAGCGCATATCAATCATAGAGCCCCCTCCGAGTATTCCCAACTATCGGAGCGGTCAGCTTAGCTCCAGAAGACGGCGGATAAGCTCGAGTCATCTAATAAACCGAGCTTACTGGGATGAGGAGCTGGTGTTCCACGGGGGTCCCTTTATAAGGTGGACTGTCGCTTGGTGGTTTCTTTCTAGGCTGACGGGGCTGGCCAAGAGAGACCAAGCTCGCTACTTGGTGATTCTGTCCCTTGACTGGACAGTTCACATTTACCCGGACCGCATCCTGAGGCAGTTCGGTTCGTCTCAGCGCATCCCTGAGACTGAAGCCATCATCAGCGTCTCGCTCCAACTGACGGACGCTATGTGCGACACCTGGTTGCAAAGATGGTTCACTCGTCCCACATGGACTATACCCAGCCCTTGCCAATCCGCTTGGGTTTCAAGGGCTTACCAGAAATGGACTTCTGAAGAGTCCGAGGAAGCTCGCAAGGCCTTAAAGCTTGATTAGGCCTTTGAACTAGTTCGCCGTGAGACGGCGAAAGATAACAGGGATCTCTTCGTTGGGGGAGATATTCCTGAAGCTGCAGCTCGGGAAGAATCGGGTCTTAAGTCACAAACTAAGACTCGATCTAAGGAGGTCGGTTCTAGCAGTAAACGGGGGCGGCCGAGCCCCCAGACTGATTTGGAGAGACGCCTTGGGCCTAGGCTGGCGGCCCGGGACCGACTGGGTCCGCGTGACCGACTTCCTGCGGCCGTGAGGGCCCGACTTGGGCCCATCGAGGTGATGGAGGATTCTGGCTCAAACGGGCGAGCCCGAGCCAGAGAGGTTCCCGTGGTGATTCAGGAGCGCTCCCCTCCGCGTCGTCGCCAATGGACGGCTAAGGAGGCCAAGGACAAGGGGAAGGGTAAGATGCCCTGAATGCCGAGTCCTTCAGCTTTATTACTATTTAAGTATTATTACTATTTTTGGTCGTGTGTTTTTTTGTATTTTTGAATTCCTGCATTTTGTAATCTCCCGAGTTTATCGGGTTTTTTTTTTTGAATTAATAAAGAAAGTTTATTATTAAACCGTTCCTGTCTTTTCTCGATTGCATTGGTTGTGCCCTTTTGAGGGGCTGCCTACGTATCCGCAATTAGCAGAATCAAACCAAACGTAGTTCAGGCTTAGTAAAATTTGCAATCTCGAATTACACCGAGACTATTGGTTCAAGATGTTTTGTGACAGTAGAATAAATAATTCTAGCTCATTGACTTGCTTTTTGTAAAAAAAAATTTGATAAATTTTGCTAATGACATTGAGAAATGGCTAAGGGTAGTAACGCTTCAACTGGTCCAGGTTGATCGGGTTGACGAACTCATTCCCGTCCAGGTCCGTCAGCATCACTGCTCCCCCTGATAGTATTTTCTTTACTAGATATGGCCCAACCCAGTTGGGTTTGAATTTTCCCCTTGGGTCAACCGGTAGTAAAGCTCGAATAGACTTAAGGACTAGGTCCCCTTCTTTAATGTTTCTGGGCCTTACCCTCTTGTTGAAGGCCCGTTGGATCCTCTTCTGGTAGATTTGGATATTGTTGAGAGCGCGGGATCGTCGTTCGTCTAGTAGAACCAACGAGTCATACCGTGCTCGAACCCAGTCAGCCTCGGGTACTTGGCTTTCTAGCAGAATTCTAAGGGACGGCACCTCTAACTCGACAGGCTGGACCGCTTCCATCCCATAGGTTAGATAATATGGTGTTGCCCCGGTTGCGGTGCGAATTGACGTCCGGTACCCCCATAGGGCAAAAGGTATTTTGTCGGGCCAATCCCGGTAATTATCAGCCATCTTTTTGAGTATGGTGACAATTGTTTTATTGGCTGCCTCCACTGCTCCATTCGTTTGGGGACGGGAAGGCGAGGACGTGTGCCTTTGAATTTTATATTTGGTCAGCAAGGTTGCGGTCTCAGCTTGGAAATGAGTCCCGTGATCACTGATGAACTCATGTGGGATCCCATACCGGCATATTATCTTATTCTGGATGAACTTGGCAACATGTTTAGCATTGAGGATGCGATATGATTCAGCTTCGACCCATTTGGTGAAATAGTCGATAGCTACTAAAATAAAACAGTGCCCACCAGTACCAGAGGGGTTTATTTTCCCGATTATGTCGATACCCCATGTTGAGAACGGCCAGGGTGACGTCATAGTATAGAGCAAAGATGACGGCATATGTTGCACATTGCCGAAGATTTGACAGTTATGACAATGTTTGACATATGACTGGCAGTCGGCTTCCATAGTGTTCCAGTAATAACCGAGCCTCATGATTTTTCGGACCAACATGTGAGCATTCATATGTGGACCGTTTTCACCATCATGTACTTCGGCCATGACCTTCTCAGCCTTATATTTATCAACACAAAGGAGAAGAGCCCCTTGTGCCGTCTTTTTGTACAGTTGTCCGTCGTCAGTACGGATGAACTGGGTGGCTAGCCTTCGTAAGGCTTTCTTGGCTCGACCTTCCGTCCCGGGAGGATACTCTCTGTTTGTCAGGTACTTTAACACAGCCTGGTACCATGGTTCGGGATCAGTTATCTCAATGTCTTCAATATCGTGAACATATGCCGGCTCGGACCGTCTTTCGACGCAAATCGGCATACTGGTCACGTGGTCGGGGATATTTAGTAAAGATGCCAATTTTGAAAGTGCATCCGCAAACTGATTCTCTTCCCGAGGTAGGTATATATATTCTACCTTCTGGAATTGTTTCTCGAGATCCCTTACTCGTGCCTGGTAGGCCACGAGATTAGCATTCCGAGTTTTCCATTTTTGCAGGGCTTGGTTAATGACCAAGGATGAGTCACCATGTACCCGGAGATTTGTGATCCCCAGATTGGCGGCGGCTTGGAGCCCGTAAATGCATGCTTCATATTCTGCTGCATTATTGGTAACATCGAAGTCCAGTTTGATGGAGACGGGAGTATGCTCCCCTCTTGGTGAGATTAGGAGTATCCCGACTCCAAACCCTCGAAAATTAGATGCTCCATCGAAGTATAAATCCCACGTTTCGGTGTCGGTATGGAAAATATCTTCGTCTGGAAAGGACCAGGTGTCGGTATGTCCTTCTTCGGTTACCGGGCTGTCAGCGAGGAATTCAGCTACCACCCGTCCCTTAATGGCCTTTAATGGCACGAATTTTAGGTCGAATTCTGCCAACATTAGAGTCCATCTATAAATTCGGCCATTGAGGATTGGTTTTTCGAAGAGATATTTGATGGGGTCCATCTTGGATAGGACATGGACCTCGTAGCTAAGCATATAGTGCCGGAGCTTCTTAGTGGCCCAGACTAAAGCCAAACACGTCTTTTCGAGCATGGTATATTTGCATTCATACTCTAAAAACTTCTTGCTGATGTAATAGATGGCCCTTTCTTCGGAGTTAACCGTCTGGGCCAGCATAGCCCCCATGGCTGTCTCGGTCGTTGTTAGATATAACGACAAAGGCAAACCGGGCTGAGGCGGCATTAAGACTGGCGGAGCAGACATAATTTCCTTGATTTTGTCGAAAGCAGCCTGGCACTTGTCGTCCCATAGTATTCGTTCCCCTATTTTCAGTTTCTTGAAAATTGGTTCACATACCATGGTTAGTTTGGAAATGAATCGACTAATGTACTGGACTTTCCCGAGAAATCCCCTTATTTCTTTCTCGGTTTTAGGAGCTTGCATCTCGGTAATGGCTTTGATTTTAGCTGGGTCGACCTCGATACCTCGTTGGCTAACGATATGACCCAGTAATTTGCCTGACGTTACCCCGAAACTGCACTTTTGAGGGTTTAGCCTCATGTTGTATTTGCGCAATCGGGTGAAGAATTTTCTTAGGGCGGTGATGTGACCGTCCCGTTCTTTGGATTTGACGATCATGTCGTCCACATAAACTTCTACCTCTTTATGCATCATGTCGTGTAATAAAGTGGTAGCGGTCCTTTGGTATGTGGCCCCGGCATTAATGAGGCCGAATGGCATGACGGTATAGCAGTAAGTACCCCAAGGTGTGGTGAAGGTGGTCTTACTCATATCTTCTTCCGCCATCTTGATTTGATTATATCCGGCATACCCGTCCATGAATGATAGAAGGGCATAATCGGCTGTGTTATCCACCAGTATATCGATGTGTGGTAACGGAAAATCATCCTTCGGGCTTGCTTTGTTAAGATCCCGAAAATCTACGCATACCCGCACCTTACCGTCTTTTTTAGGAACCGGTACGATGTTTGCCACCCAGTCCGGGTACTCGGACACTTGTATGAAGCCGGCTTTGAACTGTTTGTCGACTTCTTCTTTCACCTTAAGAGACCATTCGGGCCTCATTCGACGAAGCTTCTGCTTGACCGGTTTGCACCCGTCTTTGATAGGTATGTGGTGCTCAGCTATTTCCCGGTCTATCCCCGGCATGTCCTTGTAGGACCATGCGAAGACATCTTTGAATTCTTGGAGGAGGTTTATGAATTGTTGTTTCTCCTCGGGATCTAAGGATAACCCTATCTTAAGTATCTGAGGCTCTAAGGTTGTTCCCACGTTTATGGATTCGGTCTCTTCGATTACCGGATTCCGGGATTCCCTTTGCTCTAGTTGCTCGATCAGATGTGGAGGTAAGGGTACCTGTTCGTCGGATTTCTCAATGTCATAGCATAAAACATTTTTGAAAGCTAAATTTAAAAGAGACAAGTCGTAAGCAGAACGTTTGTTATTATTGATTGAAAATTTGGAAAACAGCTCAAAGAGAGCAGCCATCTGATCATTGGTCAGTGGCGGAATTGGTAAGGCACTCGGGACAGACCCCGAAGTGCCAGCAGCAGGAATGATAGAAGGGAGAGGGGTTACAGGAGTGACTCTAGCACCGACTTCCCTAGACTCGACCTCAGACTCTGACTCAGACTCCGACTCAGACTCGGACTCAGACTCAGGCATGTCTCCCTCTCCGGTGACCAGCTTGTAGATCTTCCCCTGACTGTCAGTCCACTTGACAGTCTTCCTCCAGGCCCTTTTTCCCGTCTCGGAACCAACATCCGAGATCAGCTTGGTCGGGTCAAACCTGTTGCTGCGGAGAATCAGGTTGACCAGGTCTTCTTTTGGGGTCGGGGCTATGGTGTCTTCCCCGAAGAGCAGCCCTAGCGCGGGCTCAGCATCATTGGATTTATCAGACCGGATGAGGGCGAACACATCATCCGGGATGTAGTTGCAATCCCGGGCCAAGTGGGTCCCGAGGTGCGTAGCATTGGGTTGGTATAGCCCGACCTGGACAGCCCCGAATACGGGTGTGACAAAGTAGTCAGACAACCGTGGGCTGTAAGGGCTCAAGTAGATACCCTTCATGATGTTGCAGGCCTTTTCGATTCCTGCTCGGACAACGTTGTCCGGAGTGATGGCATAGCCAAGGCCGAAGTGAGAGTCTTCGTCCTTAAGGACCTCGATGATCTTCCCAGCTGGAAGGTCAGGTCGAGAGGTAGCCCCCGGAAGGTACCCTAGGTTTTGGAGCATTGTGTCAATGCTTGTGGTGAAGTAAGGCCTAAAGAGGTACTCTTCCTCGATCATCCCCACAAAATCGAACCCCCAGAGGTCCGTGCGGCCCGTGGCGTTACAGCTAGCCACGGTCATTGGGGTCGCCTCCAAAGTGACAACGTTGTCGAGTAGAGGCATCTTGATCTTTCGGTGGAGGGTGGAGGACACAGCTTTCACCGCGTGGATCCACGGCCTTTCTAGGAGCAAGTTGAATGATGAGGTGACATCAATCACTTGGAATTCAAGCTCCTTTTCTATCGGGCCCGTTATGATGGTCAGTTTTATGGCCCCAGCTACCGACTTCGGGCTCCCATCAAAAGCTTGGATGGTCTGAGCAGTCGGGATATAGTCTGCCTCGGTGATTCCGAGGGCTTTGGCGGTCCTTAAGGGAAGGACGTTCACAGCCGACCCGTCATCGACTAGGGTCATCGGGAGGTATTTTCCTCGGCAAATCACTGTGATGTAGAGGGCCAGGTTGTGGGAGGCCCCGAACGGTGGCAAGTCGGCCTCAGAAAAAGTGATCATTGGGCCTCCTTCTTTGGCCTTACCCTTTAGGTGGGGTAGGACTGTGGCTACCATTTCAGCAGGGGTAGCCAAAGAGTCGATCTTGACTTGATCGAGAGCCTTTGTAAGTGCTTCTCGATGTTCTTGAGAGCTAACGAGGAGTTGCCATATAGTGAGGTCAACTCGGGTTCTCTTCAGTTGCTTCATAATAGCCGTTTCAGCGGTTGGCTCTTCAGGGGCAACTTCCATCCCGAGTGGATCGGTGATGGTTGCCGGGATAGGGGTGTCCCTAGTGCTTGTGGCTAAGTAGGGAAGACCAAGGTTGTTGCTGGCTAAGACTCGAGTCTTGACCTCGCGAACCTGTTCAGGGGTGATGGGAACGGTTTCCCCCTTAGCGAGGTAGACATCATCCTCATCGTCAAACCAGATCCCGTTCACTTGCGGGATAAATGGGGAGATAAGGTGAGAGCAATCGATCACCTCCCCAGCAAAGATGGCATGAGAATTGAAAGGATTCTCCTTGTTGCTTGGCTTATCTCCGGGTAGCGGGATTTTACCGCTCTCGATCAAGTCTTGAATCAAGTGTTTCAGCTTCCAACACTTTTCAGTATCATGCCCATTGCCTCGATGATATTGGCAATAGGCCTGAGCATTGTAGTTCTTGGAGCGTCGCTCGACCGGAACTTCAGGAGTTGGGCCTATCGGTTGGATTAGGCCTTTAGAGGACAGCCTTTGTAAGGCATAGGTATAGGTGGTACCTATATCAGTGAAAACCCGAGGTGGGGTGTTCTTTTTGGACGGGGCATCTATTAGATTAACCGCGTCAAAAATGCTGCGAGTTGCAGCCTGGGGCTTAGTGGTAGAGTAAGAGGCCCCTTGGTACCCTTTGCCAGCGGCCTTAGTGAGGCCTTCAAGTCTCAGATCGTCTTCGATCCTCATGCCCATTTCAGTAAGGGTGGTGAAATTGGGTATGACAGCATATCGGAGGTGAACCCGGTAGGAAGGGAGGAGGTTCTTGACAAAAGCCTCCACCAAAGTCTTCTCATTGGGCTTATCAACTAGTTTCACACTCTCGGCCCTCCAGCGTTGAAGGTATTTAGTAAAACCTTCCTTTGGCTCCTGGGCCATAACCTCCAGAGATCGCATTGTGGTTTGGATCTCGGTGTTGTCAGCATAGTTCCGAGCGAACTCGGTGGCTACATCATCCCAGGTAGGGAACTTCTTCGGGTCTAGCCTGTAGTACCAGGCCCGTGGGTGTTTCTCGAGAGATGCAGCAAAGAGGTTCTTAAACATGGATGAATCCACTCCCTTGATGGCCATGAATTCCTTGAAGGCCCGTACATGTAGTAACGGGTCTTCGGTTCCCTCAAACATGGGCAAGCCTGTAAGGTTCAGGTTTGCGGGTAGTTTTTCACTCACCGTGGAGTACTCTCGGCTATTCTCCCGGTGGATGTTGTTACTCCCAGTCAAATGGACTTGTTCTTCTAGTCGGCGCACTGCGCTGACCAGTTCAGTTATGGGCCCAGTGGTCTCGACATTAGGAGTCCCTTGCTCCACTGTAGCTAGGCGAGCAACGATGGCCACTTGGCCAGCCCTCATTTCAGTCAGTTGGGCTTCGATGTCGGTTTGCTTTGCGCCCATGGCGTCCAAAGCGGTTTGCAGATTGTTCAAAGTAGCCATCTTGCGGGCGTGCCTGGTTGCCGGTGGCCTGTCTGTAAGAACACCGTGTAATCAGTACCCAAACCCAGATCTTGGGATCATAAAAAGAAGTACATCCCGAGCGACACTAGGAAAGAAAACTAGAGACTCGAGAAAGACACCTAGACGGATGACTCGTAGGTGGGATGACTTCCTTAGGACTTCGGCTTTGTGGGCCTAATCCCGTTCGAAGGAAGGTCCACGTGAGACTTTTCCCCAGACTTTTGACTCGAGTGTATGGACGGACTTTCCTTTGTAGGGGTATGCCCTACGCGGGTTGGTCGTGCCTTGACAGATAAGGCAAACTCGGGAAAGGGGGAAAACTCGTGATATAGGATCAACGGAGTTTCAACGCTATAGACCTTCGACAAACTATGCAAAGACCCGACACACGGCTAGACGGTAGGTCCTATAATAAGGAAGGTTCACTAAAGAGGTTGGATGCTTGAAATTTGAATAAAAGACGGGCGAATTTCCGAGAATTGAAAAAGAGTTTCGAAAACCGAGATTAGAATTTTGAAAAATTCAGAAAATCAGGGTGGTTTCGGAAATTCGAGAGTTAAAACGGACGGCATGCCGACTAGAGAAAAGGATATTTTGAGTCAAATCGTTGATCCTAAATTTCGGCGGCATTCCGAGTTTTTGAAAATTGGATATTTTGAAAAGACGGGTCCCGAAACGGACGGTATTTCGGGTTTTTCAAAATTTGGTATTTTTGGAAAGATGCATTTTTTGAAATGACGTTTTTTGAAAAATGACACGGAAACCAAGTAGCACGTAGTCAAGCAAGCATTATAACGACGCTTATGTATGCTTTACACTAAGTCTCGGTCGGTCAAAATAGGGTCTATACCAACAACGATGGCTTTCTCGTGTGAAGGACGGACTCCCTAAACCGAGTTGGTATTAGGACATGCCGCGAAACCGAGACGAGTTCCACCATCGATGTCTTTAGCGCACCCATGTAGAAGTGCACCGTGGTATAGTGGGACGTCGGTCACAAGTAACCGGCCCGGGCAAAATTTGGGTTATGCATGAATCATTAAACTAATGCGCGTACATTAATATTCGAACGATTTCTCTTCGAGTCTCACCCTAGGAACCCCGATGACATGTGGTACATCAGGTATCCCCAGCGGAGTCGCCAAATTGTGGACATGACGTAGGTCCACCCCGACGCGGCCACGCGCGGGTTTGGGTAGGCGAATGAATCTCGTGGTGAGATTGTTCTCGGGTTCGAAATTTAAGTCAAAATGGAGTCGCCACCGAATTTTGTGGTTATTCGGAACCATACGAGCCCACTCTATGTCGTCATGGGCAATACACAAAGTAAGCCCACTTCGATTTCAGAGTTTATTGGGCTCGTCCCTTTGCATTGCAATATCGATACCGTTTAAACCGGCTTTCGTATATAGAATGACTCTCGTGCGCCAAGGGTTTCGGACATCCGGAAACCAAAGGTTCTGAGTAAGGGGTGAGGGTACGTGTTGGGAAGCCCACTAAGGACACCCAACCCCGCCCGCACATGGCGGCCTCTACTAAGACATCGTTCGTGTTCGTGTACGCGCGTTAGTAAAATGATAAAATGATATGCAAACAGCGTTTTCGGGCTAAGCATGTGAGTTATTGGTTAACTACGTCATTTAATGCATCTTGATTCACGTCAAAGTGATTTAGCATGTGATGTTCATTTAAGGCGATAAATGGCAAACATCAAGAATAGAAAACTCGTAAATAAATTACAAATTACACGGGCGGAATACAACCCGGAATTCACAATACAACGAGCAATAAAATAGAATAATTGAATTAAATAAGAAGAGCGATAAATAAATACACGACTCGACAAAGACCCGTATATAATAAATACTCACTAGATCGTGAATTAGCTAGACGGACCAACCTTAATTAATTACGCATTATATTGCATATTAATCAAAGGACGGAGGTTCGAGACCTAGGCGTGATTCTAACCCGATCCCGAACCTCGATGTCTTGTCCCGACTTATCACCTCGAAAAATGAAGTCTAAATTAATTATGTGTCGGATACGACTAAAGAGTCGTCGACACAAAAATTAATAGTGTGAGACCGTCGATCAAAGTCGTTTTAAGTGTCGTGATGTGCATGAGTTTTAGAAAAATGGGTTCACGTGATGGCCTTTACACGCGTTGACTAAAAGTCGCAAAGAAAAGACGAGTCTTGAAATATGGTCAAATGTCGCGAAGATCGCATATTAATGTAAGGACCGAGAAGGGTAGAAAGTCGGGAAAACGGGAAAAATGGTCTCGGCCGGACAGGCCTGCCCGCGAGTCGCATGGCCGGTCGCGCGACTCGCGTGTGGGCCTGGTCGGGCATTTTCTATTTGTCGAAAAATCGTCAATTTTTATAATCACGTGCCAATGTGGGTTTATTTACTCGATTTATGTTTTTGCTAGATTAGGAATTTTGAATTAGTAGCGAAATTGCATCCCTCTACGTCACGACATCGAAACTAATCCTTCTGGATTATGTAATGTCGGTTTTCGTGTCAACGGGCTTCGTACTAATTGAAATGGGATCGAATGCGTTCAACTACGACCGATTGCAATCACGTCACGCCCTTGAGAACATTGGGGCGGGGCTCCTCGAAAGGGCTCCACCTCCGTCGTTACTCGTAAAGGGATTAGACGGACTTTAGGCGATCGTCGCAGTCAAACGTATTTGAAACCGAAAACTTGTATTAATATATATATGTACGCGGTATTATAGTGTTAATAACGAGAAAATAAAGTTAGTATGCGAGAAATGAAATGTTAGTATGCGAGAAATAAAAATGTTAGCGATGTTAGTGTTAGTATTACGATATTAGTATAATTATAATATAAATTACACAAAAACGTAAATAGAAACGAAGTATAAAGGATCAAGATGGGGTTTAGGACACCCTCAACATACATGCTTGGTATAGGCCTCGGAAATAGACTCGTAAATGGCGACGGAACACCGGAGTATCGAGGATGAATGTGAGTTATGGTGTGTATGTGTGTGCCGGTTTTGTGTGTGTGTGTGCCGGTTTGTTTTGAGAGCAAAATGGCTCGATTTTTGTATGGCTTTTGCTTAGGGTTGTAGTGTGTGACGTTTAGGATGATTAGGGTAGAATTTTGTAGGGTGAAAGAGGTTTTTTAAGGCTTATGTTTCAGCTTTTCTTAGGTTTTTTAATGCTGAAAAAAAAAGGTCTCCCAAATGATGGTGATTAGTGGGGTATTTATAGAGTAGGGGTGTGATTAGGGTTAGTTTAGGAAGGGTTGACTTTTGTGATTTGATTTTGCATTTTTGAATTCTGATTTGAGCGCAATTTCTAGAAGCTGAACTTGGCTGGTTTGTGTGACGGGTTCGTCCTTGACCGGGTTTTGACCCGGTCGCTAAAAGACGGGATTTATTTTTGGTGTCGGTTTTGGCCCAAATTAGTCTTATTTTGCTCGGAACGACCCACTGGGCCTGGATTTGAGGTCTGTTTTGTGAGATTATTACTCCGCTAAAAGTCCATGTCGGACATTATTGATTCCGAGCCCAAATCCGATTATACCAAGTCACGTTTGCGTCCGATCATCATCGGGTGTTTGTCGGAGACTGCCATAGACACCTGGCAGTCAAAATGCGGGTGTCTACAACAACGTAGTAATTTTTGTGTATGATTTAGCACGTCCCATTAAATCAATACACTTATCATCTTATAATTGTCCCCCTCCTCTTAGGGGTGTTTGGTCGGGGAGTTTTGGAATGGATTGGGATGAAATTATTCATCCTATGTTTGGCTGATGGTTTTTGGATTGGAGTTGGAAACCTAAGGGATTCTAATCCCCTCCAACCTCTTGGAATCTCAATCCTAAGTTTCTACCATGATTCTAACTCTCATCCCCTCTCATCTTCATTAAACACATTTTACAATCCGTTGCAGGTCAAACCAAACAAGTATTAATAAGAAGTCTTGGGTTTTTAACTTCATACCTCTCTGGTTTTAAAATCCAATCCATTCTGTTCCTATTGTTTGAACCAAACGACCCCTTACATTGGTCTTTGTGCCAAAATCAAAGGACAACAATTGACCGAGACGGAAAGAGTAATAAACTGCGAGTAAATGTTTACCTGCACGATCGCAGTACGAGTTCTCCAATAGTTTGTTCTCAACAAAATATGGTTGTATAACGAAATTTTTTTCCCTAGCAAACGTTTACTCAATTCTAACGAATTTTCCTAAGATTTCCCGACTTTACCCTTTAGATATCCTCAGCAATCTAACCTATCTTGTACAGACAAATTGCCTCCTCCCTCTCTTTACTGGTTTACATTATTGCTTCTTTTTTCAATCCCCAATCAACTAAAAGAATAACTCCCTATGAAAATTTTTCCTCCAAATACTCAATCCTATTTATGGAAAAAATTAATAATAGTAACTCCTATAAAATTATATACAAATTAAATGCAAATAATTCAAAAGCTTCGTAACGATATAATCATTAAGATTTATAAACTTATACTTCTCCGTTCAAGTCCAAGCTACGCATATTCGTTTTTTGGACGTTCAAGTCCAAGCTTACCATTTCCATTTTAGTCATTATTTTAATACTAAACAAATACTTTAAACCTTACGTATTATATTTAAAAAAATATCATTATTTACACTACGTTTAATAATAAATAAATAATTAACATTTACACATTTGTATCTTTAATAATAAACAATCGGTTTCTTAAAATTTGTGCTAAAAGCAAATAGGTAACTTCGACTTGAACAGAGGGAGTATTACTATTCGCTTCATGATCATGAAAAAATAAACAAAAATATACGTACATTTCATTACATTCCTAATTTCTCTCAATTAGTTTCAATTTTATTTCTCAAATTAAAAGTTAGGACAGAAATATTAAAAAAAGTACGAGTACTACGTAATACATAAAAAAAATACATCAACAATTGAAATATATCCAAATAAGTACGAGTACTACGTAATGCATAAAAAAATACACCAACAATTGAAATATATCGTGCAGGTATGCACGAGACTATACTAGTTTATTCACTTAATTGAATTGTTTAGACCGGGTTTGATTATTACGAGTAGTATTTAATTGATTGTTTTTAAAATTATGGTGATACGTCGCGTAATAGACTGCTGCCATTTTTTTTTAAAAAAAAAATTAACGGTTGGTGTTTAGGGTTTGGGTGGGAGGTAGTTCTCCACTGCTGCCATTAAATGCTCCTTCTCTTTTAAATGTTACTCCGTACTATATATTAATGAATTAAACCAATTTTGTTTTGATTTGTTAGTAATTTTCTGAATTGATTAAATTAGTAGATTATAATTACCGTATTTATCATTACAAAAATTTATTAAAAAATGGATTTTAATTCAATCATCGATTACGTAATATCATTTTATTTAATAATAATAATAAGTTGAAAATTTTAAATTCAATTAATTGTGTTTTGGATGGTGATTATTGGTGTTTTTGATGGTGGTTGAAATTTGAGATTTTTTTAGAGAGAAATCAAACCATCATTATTGAGGATGGGAAGGAAATGACAAGGGCAAAATAGTAAAATGTCATTAGGATTGGGTAAAAACTCGTTAGGACAAAATACTTGTGGTAATATCTCTTCAATAATGATCTTTTGGGAGTTGGGTGGCTTGAGGCTATGTCTTCTAAACTTCGAGTCCGTCGCCCAGGTGGTTTAGATGGTGGTTTGCAGGTAGGGCTGTGCAACCGGGCCGACCCGGTTGGACCCGGATCCGGAATCGTCAAATTTCTTGACCTGGACCCGGACCGGAAACCAAAATATTGACCCTGGTCCGGCCCGGAAAAATACCGGGTCCGACCCGGACCGGACCGGTTGGCCCGGAATTTTCAATTTTTTTTGGAATTCCGGTCCAAAATTCCGGACCGGTTGGACCAGTTGGCCCGGTTTGGACCGGTTAGGCCTGGTTAGACCGGAATTTTTAAGAAATAAGCATAATTCTGGGTTTTCCGGTCCAAACCGGTCCGGACCGGAAAAAACCGGGTCAGGACCGGAACCCGGAATCGCCCAAAATGATGGCCCGGAGACCGGACTGGAATTTTTTATTCCGGATCCGGTCCGGTAGATTCCGGTC
The DNA here is from genome assembly GCA_958450325.1 of Agrostemma githago. NCBI lineage: Eukaryota > Viridiplantae > Streptophyta > Magnoliopsida > Caryophyllales > Caryophyllaceae > Agrostemma > Agrostemma githago. The sequence continues at coordinate 68,530,706 of OY288247.1, read as the reverse complement.
CGACCCGGATTTTGCACACTCTTATTTGCAGGCTATTGCATATATTTGCATATATTTGAGGTTTACTAAGAGTGCACCATACATAACGGCTGTGGGTCCCTACCATCAGAAAAAATAAAATAAAAACACGGTGCGTATTACGCGCGGGATCTGCACCTGTGGATACTAACGTATAAAAAGCGCCCCAATTGAAGTCCCTAAACTTAAATCTGTTACACTACTTGGCTCCACACAAATGGAGCTCAAATTGTCACTAGTTCTACCCCACACTCCCTTCACCACCACCACCACCACCACCTTCCGCCACCGCCGTCTTCTTCTCCGCCGCCGCAACTTCATCTGCCAACACTCCCTCTCCACCTCGGCCCGCGATAAGCTCCAATCCGAAACCTTAGAAACCCTGGAATGGAACCGCCTTTGCACCCACCTATCCCCCTTCACCTCCACCTCAATGGCCCGCTCTGCTTCGGAAACCGGGTCGATTCCTGTGGGACGGACGTTGGAGGAAAGCCGATGGCTTCTGGCCCAGACCACTGCCGCCTTGGGCCTGCCTTGCCAGCTCGACTTCCGAGGGATTGATGACGTGTCCGGGGTTGTTGAGGCGGCTGCGGCCGTGTCGATTGGGAAGCTTTGTGTGGTTAAGAGGACGTTGCGCGCTTCCCGGAGGGTTTTGGAGCAGTTGGAAGGTGTTTATTTTGGAGATGGGGACAAGTGATGTTCTCTTTAATCTTTTATTCTATATCCAATTAGAATCCAAATCCTGTTTGTTGCTTGAAATATTATGATATAACACGGTCAGTTGTTAATAATCCACGTGATTTGATACTTGTTTTCTTTTTCATTCCGTTGCTGTATTTCGTATCATGTAGCAGAATGATAGTGATCTGTGGCAAGAGGTGTTTAATTGATTAAACCGGGTATTCTGATAGATGTTGTATTGGAACAGGAGCCATCCTTTGCTTGAGATTCTTCAAAAATGTGACTTCCTTGTTGAACTGGAACAAAAAATAGAATTTTGTATTGATTGTTGCCTTTCGATTGTTCTTGATAGAGCTAGTGACGACTTGGAGTTTTATGGGTCGGAAAGGAGAAAGAACATGGATGATTTGGATTCACTTATGAAAGGTATTTCACATAAAAAAAATTCAGTTAGGGGGCATTGACCGACCTTTGGTTACAAATCGAAGGTCTAGGATGTGTGTTGCCATCAAAGCCTCTCATAAATCTCTCCTTCCGGATGAAGTTGTTTTAAACGTTACATACTTTATGGAACCTAGAGAGGCGGTGGACTTGAATAACATGGAAGTGATGCTATCCAATTCAGAAAAGGATGAGGAGCGGGCCATTTTGAGCCTGCTTGCGTCAGAGCTAGGAAGATCAGCTGAAAAATTGAGTGATTTGTTGAAAAGAATAGAGGAGGTTGATCTTGCTGTTGCAAGAGCCGATTATGCTAGGTGCTTGGATGTCGTCTGTCCAATCTTGAATTCAGTAACTGAAGACGATGCTTTACTGGTAGATATAGAGTGGGCACAACACCCTCTGTTTCTTGAACAATCATTGAGCAGCTCTAAAGGTTTCGACCACAAAGCTGGTTTAATGCACTTCAGAGAGCGCTCCAAGGAAGGCACAACCTCCCTGTTCCAATAAACATAAAAATTAGACGTTGTGCCAATGTGGTGATCATATCTGGACCAAACGTAGGTGGTAATACTGCTTCCATGAAGACGTTGGGCCTTGTATCTCTGATGGCAAAGGCTGGTTTCTATTTGCCTGCCAAAAGACTCCAAAAGCTACCATGGTTTGATCTTGTCCTGACAGATATTGGAGGTCATCAGGTAAACTCCAACTCATATTGTATAGATTCTAGTTGATCAGCCAGAATTCACATTTCAAGTGAACTTAAGCCCAAGGCTTAGTGAGGAATTATTCAAATGCTTCAGGGTTCCGTACTTGCGCTGCATCTTGTGTATGAAATGAAGCAAGTAGTATGCACACCTATGCTAATTCCATATTTTTTTCCTTCTAATTCTTTTATTGTGCCCTTCCCTTTGCCTTACTATCCATATCATACATGTTAACCCTCTTTAAAGATTTAATTTTGAAAAAAGAATTGTTCAACAATGTATGTATTGAATATAGGTCTGTTTTCTAATGCTCTTCTTGTGCATTAATCGTGCACCTTAGCTTCATATGTTGCCTTGGTCATTTGAGTTCCCCTTGCGCCTTGTAGAGATAAGGTTCCTAGATGTTTGATTGATAGAATGCAACTACTGTCTGGCATTAACTTTGTTCTCCCCTTTTTCATTGAAGTCCTTGGAACAAAGCCTCTCTACTTTCAGTGGTCACATACTACAAATTTGCAAAATCTTGGATGTCGTTTCAAAAAATTCACTAGTATTAATTGATGAAATTGGGAGTGGGACCGATCCTTCAGAAGGAGTAGCGCTATCTGCCAGCATCTTACAGTACATTAAAGATAGAGTAAGGTTAGCTGTGATAACGACGCATTATGCTGATTTGAGTCGTCTGCAACAAATGGATCGTTGCTTTGAGAATGCAACCATCGAATTCTCATTGGATACACTCCAACCAACCTATCAGGTTTTATGGGGATGTGCTGGTGAATCAAATGCATTGAGAATTGCAAGGAGAATTGGTTTTGATAATAAGGTTATTGATCGTGCAGAAAGTTGGTTAGAGAAGTTGATGCCAGGAAAACAGGCGAAGAGGAAAAGTCTATTATATCACTCTTTGTTGGAGGAGAGGAATAAGATGGAAAGCCGAGTTATAGAAGCTGCATTGCTTCATTATGATGTTATGGATCTTTATCATGAGGTATTAAACATTAGCTTTATTGTGCCAGCTTGCTAATTCTATGTTGGAATCCAGTATATAGTTCCTTACTCGTGCGCATAAGATGTAGCGTTTCTTCTGATATGTTGCCTTTCATAGTTAATGAGACCAAGTTTAGTACAAGTACTATATTTACTCCGTATATGGTTTTCACATCTCACAAAGTAACAAACATGGTTTTAAACATGGGCCGCGAGTCTGCGACACCGAGTTGCGACCAAGCTATTCTTTCAGCTAGATGGAACTAGGTATAAATAAATACAGTATCTATAACATGATATTATATTAATAGCAATATGAACTTCATATAATTTGTTTTATCCTACGATAGTTTCAAGCTTCGACTATTCACATTATCTTCCATTTACTCTCAGTTTTTAAAACTGATCATGCCACTTTATTTTGATAATCTCTTATTCCAATTTCATGAAGATTGAAGGTGAGGCGCGTGATCTTGATTGGCGCCAGAAAGCTTTTATTGCGAAGGAAACCGAACAAGTCGAAAAAGAGCTTCAGTCTGTCGAATCTCAAATTGAAAATGTGGTCAAGGTGTTTGAGAATCAACTAAAAAGTGTAGATATTGATCAATACGGTTCTCTTTTGAAGAAGGCTGAATTAGAAATCGCAGCTTTGGTTGGGAGACATAGTCCCATCATAAACAGGCCAGGGTCTCTGGTGAACAGAATGTTTGCAGACACTTGAACCAGGTGATCAAGTCTACGTAAAGCGTCTAGGAGGTAAGCTAGCTACTGTAGTTGAGCTTTGTGAAGATGATGGGATTGTTCTTGTTCAATATGGAAAAGTGAGGATCCGTGTTGAGAAAAGTGGTGTTAAAGCTATGACTGACGATGTGGCTGGTAGCTCGCATCCACGCATTAAAAAGCAGGTATGGTTCCCGATGCTTGTTGAATTTTTAGTTCATATTTTCTTTCCTAAATCTCCCGACCATCATCAAAAAATTCTTATGACGGCGATATCAAACACTTAATTAGAAATATTCTTATTAAAGAAAGCAAAGGTACTTTTTCCTTGAAGTAAGCTCTTTCATGGGGCATCAATTTGCATAATGAGTTTAGAAGCCTTGATGCGTGTATTTTATATACACTTTTTACGCCTTTTATACGTGCATTCCCGTGTTTATCGAGTAGTGTAAGCTACCATTTTCCCCCGAATTGGCTAGTTTGTGGTGTATTTTGTCTTTTTGCAGGAACGGAAGCCACAGGAGCTAAAACGAACCAAAACCGAGGCAAAACGAAGCTGAAAAGAGCTGATCGCTGTAAAGTGATAGACTATCAGAATAGCAGACAGACTATCAGAATAGTCGGCCGACTATGATGATAGTCGACAGACAATAGAAATAGTCGATAGACTATTTGGGAATCTCCAGAAGACCAAATTAGTCAATATTAGTCGACCGACTATTAAAATATCGATCGACTATTTTCTGGGCCGCGGACAAATTTCGTGTTCAGCAAGCAGTTTCCAAATCAGTTTTAATTCTCCCTAAATTGTATAAATAAGGCTTTTCAGCCACATTAGACTTAACTTTTACTTCTTTTTACTTTTACTACTCCATACTTTTTACTTCTAGACTTCTCCTTAAAACTTCTCTTTAATCTCTTCTCATTCTCTTAGAATTACTTCTACTTTAATTTCTTTCTTTAAAACTCGGTTATTGTAAGACTTCAAAGATTCGAATCGCCTTCATTCCTCTTGGTAATTAATCTAATCTTTCTTCCTTCTTCCTTTTTATTCATTCTTGATTGTTCTTAATCTTTGATTGTTCTTCTTATACTTGTCGTAATTTTATTATTATTCATTATGTTTAATCTAGTAAAATCGTTTATTAATATTGTTGTTCTTGATTTAATCACGAGTAGCTAATTTCACTCGCTAGGATTTAGGGGATCTGCGAATTGAATGTGGTCGCTAAATAATTTATAGATTTGTCAATAATATTGTGTCTAAGTTGTCAATTGTAGCATTTAATTAAGATTGATTGATTAAGTTGACGTAATTGATTAATTGAATTGGTAAACTTGAACCTAAGATCGGAAGCCTGGTAAAAGTTAGACCTGCTACAACACATTAATTTGCCCTAATAAGATCGGAAGCCTTTAGACGCATGCTAGGGTGAATAGCGGACCGGAAGGACCTTTTCACTACCCCTTAGACCAATATCTGCGGCAGACCTATGACTTAGACCGTGACCATATGAGATTCGTAGTGAACCGACAATCCTAGTTTTCTCTCCATATATCTATTTGTCTTTATTCATCTTATTTATTTTATTTATTTTTTCTCTTTTAATTCTCTTTCCTTCACTACTTTAGTTTAGTTAAACACAAAACCAAAAGAAAAAACCGATTTGTTACTTAGATAAACTTTAATACGAGTAGAATTTATTTGTCTCCTTGTGGATACGATCCCGACTTCCCTAGTTATATTTTTAGTTAGACCTAAGTTGGTTATCTTTGATAGGTATACGACTAGCTTATCAAGCCTTATTTATGACGAAAGCACTCTGGACATTATCATTGCCATAAGGTTAACCCCATGCTTTGTTTATCAACCTAAGCACTCGGACATTGTCAAGGGCATAAGCCGTAAGGTTAACCACCTTAATAAATTAATTTCCCCCTGAAATTTACTTGTGTCTGGCATGGTATGGTTTCCACCGTGTTAGATAAGAGATGACTCATACTGTTTAACTTTGTCTATGCTCTGGAAATCATTCATTCGAATGAACTAGTATGACGAGAGGTGAGAACTATATAAGTTAGAAGTAACTTTCCAAATTTACTCCAGATATATTAAGTACAGCTTCGGTGTTCTGTTATATGTAAATGCAGGCTCGTGTCTCTAGAAGTATGAAATTGTTGAACGGGGAAAAAGAAAGGGAGCTATCTTATGAGACTTCTAAGAATACGGACTTCTAAAGAGGGGAAGCTATCTTAAGTACAATGATACAGACTTCTAAGAATACGGTTGATCTTCGAGGCATGAAGATGGAAGAAGCATCTCATGCACTCAAAATGGTTGTAGCAGCATGGGAGCTTCATTCGATCCTTTTTGTCGTGCATGAAATGGGTACAGGAGTTGTCAAAGAGTGTGCGATTGAGATACTGAAGAATCATCCTCGAATCATGAAGTTTGAGCAAGAAAGTCCAATGAATTATGGCTGTACAGCTGCTTTTGTTAAGTGACAATTCACGTGATTTTTGCTTTACATCATTACATGTAATGAGCACTTGATCCAAGAGCGTGTGACTGAGATATTGCATAATCATCATCATCATCAAAATGTGAAGTTTGACCAAGAAAGTCCAATGAATTATGGATGTCCAGTAGCTTTTGTCATGTGGAAATTCATATGCATTCTGAACCAGCATGTCGATATAATACAGCTCAAGGCTTAAGCTACCAATTTACGGATCAACTATTATGTACAGTGCAATCTTAAAAAAGATCTATCTTGGGTACCTCGTTGAATACCTTTCCAGTTTCGTAGAGTCTTATATAGACGATCTTACATGTTAGCTTGATGAAAGTTGACCAGTACAAATGCAATGGAAAATGGATACAACTCTTGTACATAATGGATGTACTCTACTGTTAATATAGTATTTCAAGGAAGTTAATAAGGTGGTTATAGTTGAAAATTTCAACTATTGATGTCTCTATATATTGAGTCCCTTGGTTTTGCTGGAAATGATCAAAGATCTTTTCATTTTATACTTGTGACCATTTCTTGACTTTTATTGACCCTTTTACTTTCAGTTCCGAAACATATCTTTACTAACTTGTTATAAAATTGTCTTACAAGAGTTTTACTGAAGTTTGTATGAGTAGGTTTTAGTGACTTGGCAGCTGAGGCCCGAGGAAACAAAATCGTCAAGGAGCTCATAATGGTAGATCAGGAACTTTATGGAGCTAAGCATATGGCCAGCACCTGAGAAGCAAGTAAGAGCTTCAACATAAATGTCTACAACATTTTAATTTCAATTTTACGACATTTTTTTCCTAGTCCAGATTTCAGAGGTTAAGAGCTCCAATTAATGGACCGTTTTGTATTTGGTTCAACTTTACATGGGGCTTTTCTTAAAATTGGCCCGTGTGGTTGTGTAAACTTTGGTGTCTCTTAAAGTGTCAACGACTACCTTTGCTCTTTGTTTGGGAAGGCATGTATTGTTCAAAAATACTGAACACAAGTTTAGCCTCTTATATGATGTCAAATGGTCTCACTTATTTATCTTAATTATCTAGTACAATATATGAGCATTATTATTTATGTATAAAGCATTGGAACATTGCAGACTCTATTGTTTGATGCTAATGCTGCCCTTATTAGTTGCACCCCTACATATGGTAACTTGCAAGGCAACCTCTACCCTGACGTTGGAGCCGTTGCTACCATTTCCTTATTCTGCTGATGCTGACCTCTAATCATTGAATCGTGACGCTCATTTCCTATAGCATGCTCATCATGGTCTTCTGCACTTGTTTTTGGTTCAGAGCAGCCACTCGAAGCAGATGAACATACAAGTTTGTCACTCCTTGTGCCAGGCCCACCCCATCCTTGGCCTTCTCCATCTCCACCACTGCCTGAGCCACCATTGCCCCAGCTTTCACCTCCTCCACTACCACTACCACAACCTCCACTACCTGGGCCACCATTACCCAAACCCTCACCGCCTCCATTGCCCCAACCTAGACCGCCTCCACTACTTGGACCACCGTTGCCCCAACCATAACTACCCCCAAAACCACTGCCTGGACCCCAACCAAATCCTATACCTGGAATTCTATATACAGGGACTTGGATGCTAGGAATAGGAAATGGGGGGATGACTGGATATGGGAACTGGAAGCCAGGACCACCAGTTCCACCTCCTCCTCCACCGCCTCCACCTCCACCTCCACCTCCGCCTCCTCCACCTCCATTCCCTGCCCCATAGCCAGAGCCAGAGCCATAACCATAGCCAGAGCCAGAGCCTCCTCCAAACCCATTCATAGTCGTGTGCTCCTCTGCTAACAGTCTGGCAACAGAACAGACATGAAATGATGTGGTGATTACGAGAAATATGAGGGGAAGGTGAGCCTTATGTAGAAACCCCATCTCCTGCTACTTCTGTGATAGCCTAATTGGCATTCGCAGTGCAAGTTTAAATACTTGTTCCTCAGCATCAAGAGATAGACTATACGCATGTTTACTGAAGTTTGTTATGCAAATTAGGACTTGCACTAGTTGTATGTGTGGAGGATGAAGATTATGATTCTATCTTATGTTGGTCACACTGTTTTTGTTTGATACAACTTCCTCCATAATTCATGTGAATTTGTTTCAAGTTATTATTTAAATAAAAAGAGAGAGTTATCATAAAGTGCAATGACTAACTACTAACTGCGACTGGGTCGAGGCTGGTATAGAGTCAGAATTATGAATTCATGTAAATTAAACATAATTCTGTTATTTTGCCATCTGGAAAACTACCCGCTCTTCATTTTCGCAGTCACTACAAGAATTTAGCTCTCGGGCGACTGATCTTAGCCACCGTCATCTGTCACTAAAATAGACGCGCGACAGATGATAGTCGGTAAGGAACAGTCGCACCAATTAGTCACTTTGGGCGACCGATATCAGTCGCTAAAAAAACACGCGTGACCGAAATCGGTCGCTAAGACTCCCCTTAGCGACCGATGTCAGTCGCTAATAGCGTAAGAGTAGCGACCGATATCGGTCGCTAAGGGGAGTGACGTGGCACTATAATAGGCCGATATCGGTCGCTTTTGGACGTTTTATAGCGACCGATATCGGTCGCTAAGGGACCTGTAGTAGGCTAATTCTATTTATTTTATTTCTAGCCAAAATCTGCACAAAAACACAAACCAACAACCAAAATATGTCCCACACATCATTCCAAACATTCCAAACGTCGTCATTAAACACATTGCACTCAACCACATCAACAATCATTCCTCTCAACCCGCCCTCATTCTGTTCAACCTCAAATTTCTCAACAGCAGACGTCTCACCATGACAAATCCAACAATAATAATTTGGGCAAAACCGATTTGAGATAATATGTTCCTTAATCAAAATAATATCCAAGAATATGAGGTTCTTACATTTCACACAAGGACATCTAAATCTACCCTCTGACGCGTATTCGGGGTGGGTTTTAGCAAACTCAAGAAAATTATTAACACCCTCTAAAAATTCTGTTGTGGGACGTCGTCTCTTATCCAATCTTTCCTCATACATCCATTTTCGTTCAAATCTCTTCATTTTGTATCTAAAAAAATTTAGACAATAACTAAATACACATTATTTCCTCTAAAGTAATTTACTAATAGACACTACTCACATATTTAGTAAAATTCTCAGTTCACCTAAACATAGTAATATTTGCACCTAATCCGTTTATAAGTACATCACTAAATTGGCATAATTGTATTTTCACTTCCAATATCCTAATACATCAAAACAACCCAATTCATTCAACTACTTAACCACAAACCCTAACTTTATACTAACAATCTACCTATTTCAAATTGGGCAACCTATGGGCAATTAACATTCTAGCTACACTAAATACTCCAACCACAACAACACTACACTATAGAAACATCTAACTCAATAACTAATTTATTTATATCAATAAATGCAAAAATTAACAAATAATTTAAATTAAGTATAGATAAAAAAACATACCGTAACTAAGAACAAATGGAGGAAAGAAGAAGGAAGGATAAGGAAGGTTGAAGGGGGAGACGGGTTAGAAAGAAGGGGGAGACGGGTAGAGAGAGAGTGAAATGAGGTTTGTAAGAGGGGGAGAGGGGGGTGTTTACGGTTTTAAAAAAATTCAGACCCCTTAGCGACCGACATCGGTTGCGCGCTTCAGAAATCAGTCGCGCACTTTTTTTTTAGCGACCGATATCGGTCGCTACGGGGAATCAATTTTTCCCAATCTGTCTCTTCGTCCAGCGACTTACATCGGTCGCACGTGTTACTTTCAGTCGCTAAATGAGCGACTCACAATTTTGGTCGCGCGCGTATGATAGCTAATGGAGGTATTTCTTGTAGTGAGTTAGTGCTGACTGCTGGTGAGTAAAATTCTATTTGCGGCATCTTTTCCCTGCAGAATGAGATATTATTTGGATGGAGAATCGGGTTTCATACATATATCTATCTTAGATATGACTTATGATATGCATTTCTGTTAGGTGGTTGCAGTTAGGATAGAACTGTAGTTGTAACCTTTAAGTTAAGATTTCTCCTATGCTATGTTCAGGCCCGTCCAATGATATTTGGAGGCCCTGTTCCATATATTATATGGAGGCCCTATATTAAGGATTGACTCGTATATTTTTAGGTCATTTTAATATCCGCCGTCTCATTCATTTGTTGTCTTTTTATATTATTTATGAGCAGTATTTTAATCAAAGGACAACAAATGACCGAGACAGAAAGAGTATTACACTAGTAAATAGATTCAATTTTAAAGTGATTTTTAAAAAAATTAAATATTATACGTGTCATGAATATTACTCATAGTATTATCTGCTATATTAGTTAGACAACTATTTAGATACTTGAAAATTACGACACGTAGATACTTCATTATTATCTACGAAGTATTAAGTAAATTTTTTGATAAAAAAGTATTAAGTCGTCTATATTATAAGTCTCATAAATATAGACTTATAATATAAATAAGACTACTTGTATAATAAGTCCTCTGTATGATATTTGTAATTAAAACGACCATCATAAATGAATAAAAATATCTATTTATATGAAAGTTCATACAAATATTTTTATTCAAGGAGTAAAATAAACACATAGAAAAATAATAAACAAGACGGGATTAATGAATGTACTGCACTTAGGTTGAGGAAATTAATACCCAAATTTTTAGGAAAAAAAAACCAAAGAAAATTTAAAAAAGAAAAAAAGACATTACATCCCGTGGGTCGAACCCTGACCTCCCGACACCAACAAATTTGGATTACTAGTCACAACCACTACTCCAACAACACAATAGATGTCAATTATGTGGACAAAACTTATCTACTTCTAGTGTGGTAGTGTTCCTGATGAGGCCCTTTAATGGGCTGGGCCCCTGTTCCCAGAACAGTCTCAACAGGTTAAAAGACGGGCCTGGCTATGTTGAGTTCTTGAACATGATTTTCTATCTTATTAGTATCTATTTGGAAGTGGATTAATAATTGTAACAATAGTCAGCCCCCCTCGTATATTTTCCGGATTTTGCAGTAAGATAAACATTCTCTCTCAAGGTTTGTTGGGAGAAAATTAGCATATTTGCCGAAGGCAGGACTAGTGACTGGAGTGAACTCTTAGGAAATGCTTTATGTGCTTTGCAGATAATAAGACTTGAGTCAGAAACAAAGCGTGTCTGATAACTTCATCTAGGGGTGTCACCGGTCCGGAACCGAACCGGACCGGACCGGACCCGGTTGGACCGAAGACCGGCCAGGTGCATACGCCAGAACCGAAGTCCGGACCGGCCAGGTGTTAGACCGGACCGGGACCGAACCTGTCAGACAGGTCTTAACACGGACTGGACCGGTCGACCCGGATGGCGCGTGATTACGTACGGCTAGTTGTAACTTGTAAGAATTTGGTTAAGATGCAACGTCCCAACGTACAATGTTTATAAATGAATACGTAATCATAAAGAATTGAGAACTAAATAGCAAAGTCCAAGGTAAAAATAAAATACGGAACTAATAATGTATGCTTAAAATTTAATAACGATGAGACTAATAAAATCTTCGAATCTTTGAGGTCGTCGGTCTTCAACTCTTCAAAGTTGGACAACGACATCTTCTTCATCAACTATTTTCGTATTCGTCAAATCTATATAAATATGTGAATTTGAATAATTGAATATTTGAATGTATTACGTAAACATGTAAAACAGTACTCCCTCCGTTCCAATGAATTGTTTGCCTTTACTTTTGCCACCAAGGGCAAGAGATTCAATTAGAAGGGGACATGTGGAGTCAAGAGTCAAATTACACATAAAAAGCATTCCTAAAATAGAAAGGCAAACAATTCATTGAGACGCCCTAATATGGAATAGGCAAACAATTCATTGGAACGGAGGGAGTAGTATTTAGTACATTAGTATCTTAGTAATTTAGTAATTAGTAATTTAGTATAGTACTTTGAATTATTTATAGATTAAAAATTATATAGGAAATAGGAATTATGGGAAGTTATGATTTGAGAATATTTCAATTTACAAAGTTAGGATTTGAATTTGACAGAATATTGAGAATTTGAGTATTTGAGATTAATGGGAAATTGGGAATATTGGGAACTTGAGGATCAATTCCGGTCTTCCGGTCTGGACCGGGTTTTTCCAGGTTTTAGCCCGGACCGGACCGGAAATCGGAAAGTGCATGGAAGAGGAACCGGGGACCGGACCAGTTGTGGGTAGGTCCGGTTCGGTCTGGACCGACCGGTCCGGTTCGGTCCGGTTGGCCGGTCTGGATCGGTTTTTGAACAGCCCTAACTTCATCTAAAAAAAATGATGGGTCACATTTCGTATCAGTAATAGACTCTTTGTGTATATAACAAACATCCTACAGAGTGTCGTATCTTGTATTTGTACCCAAGGTTAACCTCAGTTACTATCGCCAGCAGAGTAATATGTTGCCCTTATTTCAGATCGTAGTGTATCTATATCAAAATTATTCACGACTTGCATCTGTATGATTTGTGCTGTGACCTGAACTGGTACTTGCCTGGGGTGCTTCTGACCTAACTGTGCCAAAAAAGGGCAAGTTCATAACATTCCCAATATTGCATCCATGCGTAAGGTCACAGTTTATTGGCGCACACAAGAGGGCGGCAGGCCCCTTGTTAGGGGTGCATTCGTTGGCCTGAGCCTGACAGTTACATTTGCAATTACAGTTGCATTCTTCTCTGTTATGATGCTCATGGTGCGGCTTTTCTTCGGGTCTTGGGTAAGTCCAACCCGGTTTCGATACATTTACCTCCGGATTTGTGGAGTGTTTGTGTTTCCGGTCTTGATCACCACCAAAGGAACCTTGGAACAGCAAGAGTAAACACATCATCATCATCCAACTCCTGTGTGATGTCATTCTCATGTGTATCTTTCTTTAGTTTATCTTTCTTTAGTTTCTTGTGTTATGTGACTTTTTCTACAGGCTGTTTATATAGTACGGAGTATGATTTTATTTAGGAGTTTGTTTGCCATCTTGGAGTCTTTACATGAGTTCATAATTATGATATAATAAGCTTTTTAGGTAAGCTGCATTCTTGTGTCCTCAATTCTCAAGTCATTATGCTCACATTTTATCCCCTGTCAGTCACTCTTGGTGTCCTCTTTGTAAGTCAACAAAGAATGACCTTAAATTTCTCTCTCAAATTAAATATTTTGTACAACTCAAAAATACCAATGAATTCCATATGTACGGTAAATAGGAGTAAAATATTACTCGGTATCCCTACTACATTAGGTCGTCGACATTTCAGTTATGTCATCGATGCTTTATACGTGATTTCCTTTTGCCCTTCTTTATACGCAAGAATCTAATTACAAAATATTAAAATAAAATTCAATTTTAAAAAAAAAACCAAAGCTACGGCGAGCGTACAACCAAAAAAAACTGCAATGAACGTATGGCCACTCAGCCACCCACCCTCACCACCACCGAGTGCACCGACCACTACCCATCCTCACCCTCACCTTAATATGTGTCCATCTCTTTCGACAACCTCCGGCATCTCAACCCTATACCCTAATTTTCTAAAAACAATTAAACTAATTATCAATTAAATCATAATTTGCAAGTAAAATTAAAATATCAATTACTGAACTATAATCCATGGCGAATTCGAAGATAACGATCGATCGATTTTCAAATTTGATGAAGTTTAAGAACAAATTTGGATTAAAAGTGGTGAAAAGAAATACGAGAAGGGGAAAATAGTAGGTTTGAAAAAGTATGAAAAAAATATGACAAGGGTAATATCGGAAAAATAAGGAATTTTTAGGTAAAATTGAGTAAAAAGCAATTATGAAAAAGTAATTCCGTAATTGTTTGAGTCTTAGGGTGTTGGGATTGATTTGTATAATACTAAAATTCGGAGTATTATTTATTGTCTAATACTAAAACAAATGGGAGTATTATTTATCATATCCACTTTTAATATGAATAATATTTAAATTTTTAGTGCTTTGAAAAAGTTAGATTCTTCGCTCGAAAAAAAGCTTTCTTTGATTATATAATATTGATGATTATAGGCATTATATATGGTGTGCATTGAAGTTAGAATGAAATACTAATTAAAGTACTCGGACATAAATATACGAAGATATATATATATATATATATATATATATATATTTATATTTACTGGATAAATTGGGAACATATTACAACTAACAATGACCAATTATGCTAGTTGACACCAAAAGTTTTCACCCCTGATCTTACTGTCATTGCAGAGGTTAGTGTTGCCTTTGTCCACTTATCTTCCTTTTAACGACCAATTATGCTAGCGAGTTACAAGTACACACGTAATACTGAGCCAACGTAGATCAGAACTGCCCTAGTGATTGCATTTGCACCAAATACAAATTTCATATGCATAGTTGCGATAAAGTCATTGACTAGTGTTATTGATAGCTTAGGTTAAACTTCCCATGTGACTCTCTTTACAGCAGGAAAAAAACTTATGCACAGAGTCCAAGTCTTGCTCAACTTTTCCATTTATCATAAGACACATAGACCATAGGTTATTCTTAATTGTCTCTGTTGTACAATGTGGAATGTTTGACATTCTGGTTTATTTGTGTGTAATTATGATTTACGAGTGTTGTACATTTATGCAGATGCATAGAGTATGGATCCCGTTCTTTCTGGTTTTATGTGTGACTCCGTCTATTCACAACTGTGAGGGCAAATTGCCACATGTTCTAAACTCTCTTATGGTTATGGAATTCATCTAGAAATATGTCATTCCTTACGTTTCCTAGACAAACAAAGATCTATATATATCCAGATTTTACTATATGATAACCTAAGATTAGTGCATAGCACTAGTTGAATTACCTGGTACAGTTGATTTTTCATCATCAATTGTGCTAGTATTATTTGGTCCTCGGGATATTTGTATCAACTTTTGATAATTCTACTGATGGATCTGCTAGAACAGTACTCCATATGAGATATCCGCTTCAGTTTCATATCCACATATGGTATTTTATTTGGAATGTAGCTTCACTTTATACTCATACGTTATACGGAGTAACACACTTGGCATTGTTTTAAAATAAACATTCTTCATTAGGTTTATACAATCTACACACTTGGCACATCTCTCATCCTACTCAGAAGACTTTAAGTTTTAAAATATTTTTAACTCATTCAATTATGTTCTATCAAATTCATTGTTTGAAGTTTTCTCTAGTCATGTGTTGTTAAAGGCCCTCTTTTTCCGTTTTTTTATTCATGTATGTAATACCCCGTATTTTTCAAATAGTGTTAAAATTTTAAACATTTATTTAAACCAAGTTTAACGTTTGAAAAATTATTTTCGCGAATAAAATATTTTATTTTCGTTAAAATTAAAAATTATTCCGTTATTAAAACATGAGTATTTATTTATCGAATTATTAAAAAAAATTATCTTTCGTTAAATAAAGTTTAAAACTCGAAAATATATTTTTATAATTGACCCGTCGTTTTAACGTTTTTCTCGTCTCGTAAAAATTTAATAATTTATCGAATTTTTAAAATAATAATTTCTTATAACTATTGTCCCATAAAACTATTTATTGTCTATTTCACTTACCGTCTCACAAATTCCGTTTCAAAAATAAATTTTACGGTTTTCATTATTTTAATCTTGTATTCTTATATTTCAACTTTTTAAGAAAGAAAGAAAGACGTTTGTACAAGAAACAGACCGGAACTCGAAGAATGTAGACCTCCTAACTGACTCCCGACCATGTTTCCTATCTAGTATCTACTCCTACTTTGTATTACTACTCCTACCTACTCCCTCCAATTTTCCCCACGTAGCCCTATACTACTGCTACTCCCTCATCCCCTCATACTTCCTCATCATTCCTCATCCTTCATCTTACTACTATATATATACACTTAGTACTGCATCCTACAACTCCTCGTATATATTACTACGTATACTACTATATATACTACTACTCCTACATACTACGGAGTACTATATTACGCACTACTTCTCCTTACTATATACTACATACTCCGTACTCCGTATTATATTTACTCTCTCGTTCTTTTCTATAATTGGAGCATCGGGAAAGAGGAGATGCCCAATAATTGCCGGAATCATTTATCTAGAATCGTATTTGGGTCAAATCATTTCGACCCAAAAATTTCTTTAAAGGAGGAAAAAGACGACTTTTCTTACGTAGACGATATTATTGACCCAGACGACTTTTAATTCTTAATAACGTTAATAAATATCCGTAATAGCTTATTAAGGTAACCAAATTTTTCTTCTAACAACATTTCTTATATATAAGTATATTATGTTAGTAATTTAATAAATTGCTTATTTAAATATTTAGGCTTGTTTGTATGACTAAATTACTTTTATATATATATATATATATATATATATATATATATATATATGTTACGTGATATTTTCTTACGACTAAATTCAACTCGACTAAATTATCACTTGTTTAATTTATTTATTTATCACCTTTACATTTCTGTTTTTATGAAAAATGAGAAAATGAATAAAAGAACTTAAAATAATAAAATTTACTTATATCATTTTATTTATTTATTTAATTCTATTTTCTATGTATATTTATTCTATGTACTTTATATTTGTGTGTATTTTATATAATTGTAATTTTGGTCATATTTTTAATTTTCTTTAGTATTTCTACATTTGTTTGTATATTATAATAATAGAGTAAATTAGTAACCTTCAAAATGTTCTATTTTAATAAAACTTCACTTATTATTTTTATATAGATAAAGATTTATAAAATTCATTTTCTAAAATAAATGAATTTATTTTATTTCGAAACTTTTACACGACATTTATATATATTTAAAAAAATGATTCTACGTCAAATTTTGTAAATCGATTAAGTACGACTTAATTTATATTTTTCAGAAATTTTTATATTTTTCATGTACTATAAATTTTAAAATAGTATTTTATTATACCTAAATTTTATTTTTATAAAATTTCTTTTAAAGATTCACTATTTTAAAAGAAGTTATACGATATTCGGGATATAATGTTTCGGGTGACAGTTGAGGATTAAAGTGTAACGTTGTCACGCTGAAAGTAAGTATTTGAGGATTTGACTGTTTCAAATGAGTCCGACCAATTATTGAAGGTCACAAAATAAAGTACTACTTGTTCACGGGCGACTTTTATATAAGGTTTACGATGCTAGTCTGGGACGAATAGCTTGTGTTGGATCCTACCATGTGTGGTGTTTCGACTGCACTTGTAATGAAAAGCAGACTTGGAGGCTGCGGTCCGAGAGTCGACTTAGTGTTTAAGGTAGTCGTCCTACGGCAGTGAGAGCTGCGGTTCAAGAGTCTGCGTAGGGTATGTGCGCATGTATAGACAAGTACTTGATCAGTATTACCACCTAGGTAGCGGGGACAAAATAGGATTCTGAAAACTGCGGGTTCCCTCTTGGTGATGCAGAGAATGTAATCATCAGCTTTCATTTCAGCCCAGAGCCCCGTTTGAATAAACGTATAATATAATAGAAGTTCGGGCCCAATTGAGCCTTATGGGTATAAGCTTTGGAGAATAAGTTAATTGTATTAATTGATTAGTGTTGACAGTAGACTTACAATATATACTATCTCACGTATGAACCTAGACATGCTATTACAAAGATCCTACTATAATTACAGTGATACACTTGTATATAATAAGCAAATCAAGTCAGTGTACTTTAGGTAATATAATCAATGTGATTGGGAGGAATATTCTGCAGTATCAATCTTATCTTCAATATGCTCCCGCAAGGTGGACTTTCCAAAAGAGAGTCCAATCTTGAGTAATAGAGGCTCGAGGCTTGGGCGAGGGAGCGGTTTAGTTAGTGCATCTGCGAGTTGGTCATCGGCCGATATGTGTTGGACACGGAGTTGCCCTTTGTGTACTTGTTCCCTGACGAAGTAAAAGGCAAGTGCAACGTGCTTCATTCGGGAATGAAAGACAGGATTTGCTGCATAGTGAGTGGCCCCGAGATTATCACAATAGATAACCGGGGGCTTAGTAACAATAAGGTGTAGTTCTGTGAGTAGTGACCTGATCCACATAAGCTCAGTGGTGACGGTGGCAACGGAACTCAGCTTCCGTTGTGGAAAGAGCTATAGTTGGTTGTTTTTTCGATGACCAGGAGATAGGATTTCTTCCCAAATAGACGATGTACCCGGTGGTGGAGATATAGCGGTTTTGTTCAACTGCCCACGCTGCATCACAAAAGGCGTGAAGTGATAAAGGATTGGAACGAGACAAGTTAATTCCTACCTTGAGAGTACCTTTTAGATAGCGAAGAAGGCGTTTCAGAGCCACCCAGTGAGACTCTTGAGGGTCTTGCATAAATTGAGCAAGACGATTGACGCTGAAAGCAATGTCGGGACGGGTTAGGGAGAGATATTGTAGGCTGCCAACGAGGGTGCGGTAGTCAGAGGGAACAACAATGGGGGCACCGGTTGAGGCGAGAAGGGGAGGGTAAGCTGTCATGGGAGTTGGGGCAGGTTTGCAGTCTAACATCGAGGATTTGGTGAGAATGTCATGTGTATACTTGGTTTGGGTAAGACATAGGCCAGTAGAGGTAGGGGTAACTTCAATACCGAGAAAGTAAGTGATGGGAGGGATTTGTCGTGGATCCCGCCACCAAATAAAAAACCAACTAACCTAACTAGGGTAGCTAGGGCAAGTCGGGTCGAATCCACAGGGACGGGAGGTCGGACTAAGGTATGCTACGGTCTAGGACTAGGTTCGAGACGAGCTAATCTAAGGAGGGGGAGACTAGGACTAAGCTAGGTCTAAAGTAAGAAAACAATCAAAGGAAACGGGCTAGGATTAGGTCGGGGTCAAAGGGGTAACGGAATGGTCGAGGAAGAGCTAGAGTGAAGGAGATAGTAGGGTAATCTAGGTATAGTCCGGGCTCTCGCAACTTAGACTCACCTAGAGGTTCCACCTAAAACCCACCTTGGCGACACAAACGACAAACGGGGTTACTAGCGTGATATCGGGGCCTAGGTCGCATCCGGGCTCTCGCAACTTAGACCGACCTAGGGGTCGTCCTCACCGGGCTCTCGCAACTTAGTGAAGGAACCAAACCCACAAGCAAACTATCACCCACAAGAGAAAGTCAAGAAAAACAAGCATATGTATACAAGTCATTCAAGCATTTCAACAAACATGTACCATGCATCAAACCAAGAGGAAACCCAAATCTTCCACCAACATCTCCAACAATCCCTTAATCATCCAATTAACACCCTAATCACCTTACTAACCCTAGCAAGAGTCTACTCAAACATATCTAAGTTAAAACTAACACTAAGAAGAGGAATCAACACAAGAACAAGAGGATGCATATATGAAACTAGCAAGGATGAAGAACAAAACAATAAACAAGAACTAAAGATTCAAACTTGGTAAAAGAACAAAGATTAAGGTAAAGGAAAAGAGATTATACCATACTAGAAGGTGAAAAGAAGAAGGAAACTTGCATAAATGGAAGAACCCAAAAACAATCAACCAAGGTTGTCAATCTTGGTGGAGATCTTGAAGAATTCCCAAATTACAAGCACTAATCTAGGATTAACGATAATCTAAGGACTAATCTACACTAATCTAATCTAATCTGATCTATGCTAAAACTAGGCTAGGGTTTGTGGGTAATGAAGAACATAAGCTAAGATTACAAGAGGGGGGGTATTTATAAGGTTACAAGAGCAAAGGAATTGAAAGGAAGTCACGCGGTGCTGTATTGGGCTCATCCCGGTCGGGATGGATGGTCCCGTCCGGGATGACTTCATGGTCCCGTCCGGGATGGCTTCATGGTCCCGTCCGGGATGGTGATCCCGTCCGGGATGGCTCCATGGTCCCGTCCGGGATGGCTCATCCCGTCCCGGTTGACTCAGCAGAAGAGCTTCTTTGTTTGCACTTCATCCCGGATGGGATGAGGTCATACCCGTCGGGGTGAGTCTTGTAGGCCTCCAATATGATCCTTTTGGTCCCTCCTTGCTTCACATGGACTTCTCATCGATTCTTGGGACTCAGGATCGGGTCTCGGAGGCTCGGGAATGGGTCCCAAGGTCTCGGGGTCGAATCCAAGGCATCGAGTGATCGTTCCTTCACTTCGTTGGCTCCGAAAAGTGTATGTATTGAGTCGGAATCGCTCCAACTCTTCACGAATGGTCTCGGGAACCTGAAACGAACTAGAGGAAGCATAAGTAGCCCATAAATCGCTCCCAAGGAACGATTCCACAAGGAAAATGGGACCAAAACACTGCGAAATAGGCACTACAAACTACACTTATCAGTAAGACGGGAAACCAAGGTCCTTTAATGAAAAACGACGAGCAAATGCCTCAAAAAAATTAGTAAGAAAAGAGGACGAGGGACCGGTGATGATAATATCGTCAACGTAAACAAGTAAATATATAGGGGTCAAGTTATGATGTAGAAGAAAGAGGGAAGGGTCTGACTGAGACTGAGCAAACCCGTAAGATATGAGATAATTTTTAAGTTCAGTGTACCAGGCTCGGGGAGCCTGTTTGAGACCATAGATAGCTTTACTAAGTCTACAAACATAGCTCGGGGAGTTGGGACTGATAAAGCCGGGTGGCTGAGACATAAAAACTGTTTCAGATAACGTACCTTGAAAGAAAGCGTTGTTGATATCGAGTTGTCTGAGGGACCAACCACGGGCGAGTGCAAGCGAGAGAATAAGTCGGACTGTGACGGGCTTAACTACGGGACTGAAGGTGTCCGAGTAGTCTATACCGGGACGTTGGTGGAAACCTTTGGCAACAAGACGGGCTTTGTATTTATCGATTGTTTTGTCAGGATTGTATTTTATGCGGAAAACCCACTTACACCCGATCACATTATAAGATGGTCAGGAGGGACGAGTTGCCAAGTATTGTTGGCAAGAAGGGCAGTAAATTCTGCGTCCATGGCAGATTTCCATTGAGGGTCTGCTAAAGCAGACTTAAGGGTGATGGGAGAGGAATTAGATGTAGATATATGAGCTAGAGCAGCGTATTTGGGATTTGGGACCCGAATGTTGTTCATAAGACGGGTGGTCGGCCGAGTTAAGGTCGGAGAAGTGGGTTCAGTGTCGGTGTCGGAGGTAGGGTCAGACACGGTGGTCGGGGAGTTTAGTGGGGTGGACCGTGGTGTAGACGCAGGGTTGGTGGCTGAGGTGGGTGTTGGTTGCTCGGGGTTGATGGGTGAGGGTGGTGTCGGTTGGTCCGGTGGCTGGGCAGGCGCAGAGGCGGCCTTGGATGGGGAATGTTGACGACGACGAGTGTAAACTCGCAGAGTGTTGGTTGTGGGAAGGAGAGTGAGATGTGGAGAGCACCACGAGGTGGCAGAGAGGGATGGAGAGTCAGGAGGTGGGTCGCAACAAAGTGTGGGATAGGGGAAGGTAGTTTCCACAAATTGAACATGATGGGACGTGTAGACCCGCTTGGTGGCGGGGTCAAGGCAATGATAGGCACTTTGGGTGGACGAATAGCCTATGAAAATGCAAAGTCGAGACTTAGGGTCGAGTTTATTTTTTAGCATAGGGACGGAGCCAAGGGTAGCAGAGACACCCAAAGCTTCGAAGCTTAGAGTAATTTGGGCTATGCCTAAATAATTTCATAAACGGGGTGGTGTTATTTAAGACGGGGGTCGGCATTCGATTAATTAAATAAACGGCCGTAACAAATGCATATGGCCAATAGGTAGTGGGAATGTGAGCATGAGTGAGAAGGGATAGACCAGTCTCGACTATGTGTCGATGACGACGTTCGGCAAGCCCATTATGCTCGGGGGTATGAGGTGGGGATGTGAGGTGGGTAATGCCTTGAGTAGTGATGGTGGGGGTAAGTTTTAGATACTCACCCCCGTTATCGGAGAAAATTTGGACAATGGGTAAATTGAAAATTTTCTCAACTAGGGCCCGAAAACGAGTGAAAGTGGCAGAGGTGTCGGACTTTTGTTTTAGTGGGTAGATCCAAGTGTACCGGGTGAAGTGGTCCACAAAAATTACATAATATTTAAAACCGTCATTAGAGTGAATGGGTGAGGTCCATACGTCAGAGTAAAGTAATTCAAGGGGTTTATTAGAAAATAAAGTATTCAAAGAAAACGGTAATTTGTGACTTTTATGGATCAAACATGAATTACAGTGATCCAATTTATTAGCAATAGAGAAATTAACTAATTTGGAAATAGAATTAATAACGGAAGACGAAGGGTGACCGAGCTTGTGGTGCCACTCGGAGGAGGAAAGGGCTGTGACATATGCCGAGGGAGAGGTGCCCGGGTGTCGCCATTCGTACAATCCCGACTTAAGTGTGCCTCGAAGTAGCACTCGGCCCGTCAATTGGTCCTGCAAGACACACGAAGTGGGAGAAAAATTAGCAACGGCGTTATTGTCGTGGCAAAATTGTGAGACGGAAAGAATTTTACGAGAAATTAACGGAGCATGAAGTACGTTAGTAAATTTAATTGGAGAGTGAGAAGAGTGAGTAATAAAAAAAGAACCAATGTTAGCGATACTGAGAGGTGACCCGTCGCCAATCAAAAGTTCCTCGGTTCCGTCGTAAGGGTTGTGAAGAGCAAGGTTGGAGAGATCATTGGTGACGTGATGGGTAGCCCCACTGTCAATGATCCAATGGGGAGAGGAGTCGGTAGCAGCTACAATATTGACCCGGGGGGGAGGACGGCGATTTTGGGTTTGGGTGGGGCGTGGGGGTACGACAATGTGTGGGTAAAGGGCCTTAAAAATAGGACAAATGCGAAGGTAATGAGCTTGGGTATGACACCATTGGCATTTACCTTTGAAGGGAGAGGGAGTGGCGGAATCGGTGGGGGCAGGGAGAAGACCGGTTTGGGTATTGGTGGAGGGTCGAGTGTGTGGCCGATTTGGCTTGTGGGTATAGGTGGCATAGGCGGATGCGGGTTGATGGACAGAGGAGGGTCGGGGAGTGTGTTTAAGGGATAAGTCGAATTGGAGAAGTCGTTCGTGGAGGGCATCAAACGAGATGGGGGTGTCCCTATGAGTGGTAAATAGAATAATCGAGTCCATTGATGATTCTTGCAACGACATCTTCATTGTCTAAAGGTTTCCCAAGGCTAGCTAACTCGTCTACGCAAGACTGAATCGATTGCATATATTCAGTTGCACTAAGGTCATTTTTCATAATGGAATTGAAACAGTCTTTAATTTGCATGATATGGCCCCGAGATATGTGTTCTTGAGGGAGGTCCAGATTTGGGCCGAGGTGGTGCAGTAGTTGATATAACTTGCAACGCTATCTGTGAGGGTAGCGCGGATCGAACTGCACAGTAAGGCATCTTGACGGAGCCAGGTATAATTGGCTGGGTTGGGGGTTGAGACGGTTTTCTTGTTGGCATCAAGAGACTCAATTGTGGGGTCGGGACAGGGGTAGGAGCCATCTAGGTAGCGGAACAGATCAAGACCGAAAAGGAGTTCGGTAATTTGTCGTGCCCAATTACGGTATGTTAAGGGAGTCAGTTTTGTGATGTGGCTGAGATTGATGGTGAGGAAGGGTGTTTTATTGTCATAGGAGTTGGGTAGAATTGAGGCAGTTCCTGCCATTGTTGAGCCTGACACAGGAGAGAGAGGAGATGCTTTTGTGGGGGTGGAGCGTATGGTGCTCTGATACCATATAAGCTTTGGAGAATAAGTTAATTGTATTAATTGATTAGTGTTGACAGTAGACTTACGATATATACTATCTCACGTATGAACCTAGACATGCTATTACAAAGATCCTACTATAATTACAGTGATACACTTGTATATAATAAGCAAATCAAATCAGTGTACTTTAGGTAATATAATCAATGTGATTGTGAGAAATATTCTGCAGTATCAATCTTATCTTCAATAATGGGTGAGATGTAAACCTCATAAGATCGGTTTGGTCTACGAGTCGGTAACACGGTTACTTCTATTGGTGAGATGCAAGCCAATAGGATGTAGTGGTGATACTAGGAGCCACGACTCGTGTGTTTTGTCTGTTTACATGAAAAATGATTTAAAAATCAAATGGTTGCCAATGTCTCATCTTTTAAACTTTATCGTTTTCATCACCTCACATGTTGGTTAATTGAATTAAAGGAAACTATCTGTTACGTGATATTCTTTAATATTTTCGTAAGCATATTATTATTCACATGATTGTCTTATGTGTTTGAGGTGATGTTAGATGAACGACTTGGTTGCTGTCCCGCTCAGCGTCCACTGTATTTTATTTTTGCAGGTCTAAGACGTTGGGGAATCGAGCGAGAGAGATTTAATAATATGTTTGTATAAAATACAATCTATATTCTGTACTAAGTGAATCAAGACTACGTAATTAATAGTCATTTGTTGTAAGGATCCGTAGCGATCCAGATTTATTTACACTCTGATATAATTTTAAATTAAATGACTTAGATAACTTTCCGCATTATCTATTATTTTAAGTCATCAAAAATCCGGGTTGTTACAGTTGGTATCAGAGCGACCTTGTGACCGTAAGTGAGGATTGAGCTTCATTTACCTAACGAGGAGCGCGCCTGGGATGACTTACTAAAATATCAATATAATAGTAGATCACTAAAATAAGAGATTCACTTAGAAACAATTAGGATCCTATCAAATAATTTACTGGGGTAGAATGGTCATTAAGGGAAAATACGATATCTTCCTGTATAATTGTTGGCACGCTATCTGTATAATTGTTTGTAAATTGACTGCCTAACCTTTAGCCTATTGGCTAGTTTAAATTAATTTTTGATCATACGATGACTAAGAAGGAATACGTTGACATTCAGAGTCACCAACCGCTCGAGAAGTGGACATCAGTATTGCGGAGCACAAGTGAAGGCTTATCTAATTCAACTATATATAGAAGCCAACTCAAGCTGAATTACGTTAAAGAATCGAGTCAAGTCATCATGTCAAGATGGAGCACACATAAAGATCAAGTACGTGCTGACGCGTGTAATATAGTATACCTCGAGTCCTAGCCATGTGTCGACTTATATCTAATCGAGACTCTAGTGACCTACATACCTACCTACCTCGTATATCGGAGATCACGTGTTACTTAACCTGTATCAATTCGAGAACGAACCCTTTTGTCTATATTAATTTCTCAAATAAATACCTTCGACCATATCTTCAAATTTTGTTTATCCTATTATTACTTCCTTCATTTTTTTTAAAAACCAGTTAACCTGAATTTCACCTTCAGCTTTAACTATCAACCTTTAAGTTAAGACCCATTTACTTAAACCGAGTCATTTCATATTTCCACCTTTTATGATTGAACATCATTCTCGTTCATTCATCAAGGTAAGACATTTATTGATCATTATAATAATCCTTTGTTCCTATCCTATTGATTTCCTAAATTCATGGTGACATTTTTTAGCCTTACTTCATAGTATAAATTTTTAAAAGACTCAATTCAACCTTCAACTCTGACCAATTTGTCTTGAGTTATGTTTTACTTTCAATCAACCTATTGATCTATTATATATTCTTTAAATCAATCTATCACAATTTTATCCAGATATCTGAGAAATTTGAACCTCATACAATTGATTTTCACTTTCACATATACTCTCCAAAACCCAGCTTGATTTTAGAATTTCTTTTTGACAAATACCAACTTCATCTCCTCTTACATTGAAAGAGAAGATCTATGATAGAGTGCTATGTCATTCTATTAATAAAATGATCATAATCATTCACACCCTTTCTAATTCTTATGACTTTCACTTTGTTTCTTGAATTCTTGTTTTAACCAACCTTACCTTCATACTTAGTCTTGAACTTTTTGCCATGTATCTCTGGTCGAGTAAACATTAATCAGTCGTACTTACATAGACTATGATAGAAATTTTAATTAGAACCACTGACACTATGGTATAGTACTAACACGAGAACGTAGATGACGCACCAAATATGCACGAAGCAAAGAAACAACTCTACAAAATCATACAGAAGAACAAACCGCAACAAGATAAACCTGTTCGAGTTATTTACAAAGGATGTCACCAAGAAACTTCAATACAGAATCATGAACTATGCCAGGGAGATGACCACCGAGATCGTTATGCTAAGAACGTTACTAACCTAGTATTTGTTTTGCTTACCTAAAAATTTTCCCGATCACAGAACACTTACATAATTGGGGACTTTAAGTCACATTTTTGGATGTGTCTTATGTGTTAAACCTTGCAGAGCAGTAACCTATCACGACACTTAGATCATAATGTTCTAACCTAGATCTCAACCAGCCACCCTATTATGAGAAGAGAGAATATATTTTTGAAGCCGAGTGATATTTATGATGATCAATATTTTTGGGGGGAACTAAGTATTTGAGAATGTTAAGAGAACGATCATAGATCAAAATTATTTTGAGGTTTACTATTATATACATCGAATGTTATTTTGAGGAATTATATGTTGAACCTACCTTGTCGGATCTGTAGAATCCAATTGATTGATTGAATGATTTGTAATCAATATTTTGGAGAATCCCTAGGAAATACCGTATATACTTTAGGAGACAATTTTATTGAATAATGGTTAATAGTATTGCAAACCCTGAGTGTCATAATTGTAAAGGACACTTGTGAACCAATGAATTTTTTATCTGAAGTTAAGATTAAGTCGTTGTTTGAAGAATAAAGCAACGGAGAAACAATTTTGAAATTTTGAGAAATTTAGAAAGCCACCATGAGAATTGAGGATTAACCATGTCATGACCGACAAAAACACTTGAGGATCAACCTTAGAAAATCAACCTGATTGACGAGAAATGCTAATGTCATTATGAGAACTTCGAACTTTTGTATAATCTATGTATTTGAACATATGAGAGAAGTGTCCTACTAAACCCAATAGTATCGTAGCTTATGAACGCTCTACAGATTATATGAGAATTAGTATAACCTTCTTTTGGAATTTTATGTTACGAGAAACCTGTATTACCCATAAAACAACATCTTTCAATTTTAAGGAACATAAACATAACGATGTTTTGGAGATAAGACAAACCTAAACCAAATCTCAAGAACGACCCGAGATTGAATAGTACCACTATATGGGATCTTAGAATCTACAGCTGGTCATTAATACCTACCATACGTATTTGGGATATATCACCTTTGTAAAACTTTGGCGGAGAGGTCAGATATACGAGCAAGCCACTTACGAGCCGAGTAATTTTTGCGAGAGAAACCCTAACACTTCATTTTATTCGTGTGGTGTCTTAAACTTAACTTCGTTAATTGCCTAAGTTATATCAGAATTTCGAGGACGAAATTGTTTTAAGGGGGGTAGATTGTAATACCCCGTATTTTTCAAATAGTGTTAAAATTTTAAACATTTATTTAAACCAAGTTTAACGTTTGAAAAAATTATTTTCGTGAATAAAATATTTTATTTTCGTTAAAATTAAAAATTATTCCGTTATTAAAACATGAGTATTTATTTATCGAATTATTAAAAAAACTTATCTTTCGATAAATAAAGTTTAAAACTCAAAAATATATTTTTATAATTGACCCGTCGTTTTAACGTTTTTCTCGTCTCGTAAAAATATAATAATATATCGAATTTTTAAAATAATGATTTCTTATAACTATTGTCCCATAAAACTATTTATTGTCTATTTCACTTACCGTCTCACAAATTCCGTTTCAAAAATAAATTTTACGGTTTTCATTATTTTAATCTTGTACTCTTATATTTCAACTTTTTAAGAAAGAAAGAAAGACGTTTGTACAAGAAACGGACCGGAACTCGAAGAATGTAGACCTCCTAACTGACTCCCACGTTTTCTATCTAGTATCTACTCCTACTTTGTATTACTACTAGGTTTGAGCCCGCGCAAATTGCGCGGTTGTTCCTTCAAAAGTTGTACAAACATTGTTTGAATTTAAAATTCATCTTAATACCTTCATAATTCATACAAACATTAACAAAAAAATAGATATTAAATTTTTTGAATATTGTTACCTTACAACTTTGATATTGGTTAATAATTCAACCTTTATTATTATTCCAAGCAAGTTATTTCAAACTCAATTTCTCACTTTCCAAATCTCATCTACAGTTTCTTACTTTAATAAACGCACTCATGAAATAGCCATTTATGCGTGAAATCATGGATAATTCTTGTTTTACAGCTGGAAAAAAAATGAATACGTCGTGACCGCTTCACTCGCACAATCAAGAGCTAATACATCATTCAAGTAATATATCTTGAAAAAATAATACTAATACATGAAATGCGAATACGTAGCCTATACGATAACATGAGTCTTATTTTGTTATTCCCCATTATTATTCAATAAATATTTTTTTTTGCGGGTTCTGCTAGACCTTCAGATGTCCGGCTTAATTCATGTTTATGTTAGAAGCCTATAGAACATATAACATGAGTCTCACTTTTTGTAGTAGAGAGAGCAATGGATTAATTTTTGGCTATTCTCCTTGTAAGATGTCACTTTTGTTCTGTTTTTGTTGATTGAATAAAACTAAGATGCCTTTCTTGCAAAAGTGGGATAAAGAGAATACACGATAGTCTTCAATCTACATTAGGTGCATTCTACTGCTCTTAGAAAATAAATCATACAACTGTGCTTACTTTACATAACATTAGTAATGTGGTATAAGAAGAATACATCTGCTAAGAAGGAGGGGATGAATAACGAAGAATATATCCACAACTTGAGGCCAAGTGAGGAGTGAGCCAAATTGCAGTGGAATGTTGTAGGCATTCTCATACTCCGTGTATGTTTTGGATCTCTGGTTAAACGAAAGTAAACACGACAATCTAAATGTTATCACACTTCATTTCTATGACTGATTACAACTAAAAAAGTGAATAAAAAATAGGAGAAATTTATGTCCCGGATCACAGATGACCTCTTTTACGAAGATAATAAAAAGAGAAAAACCCATTAAGATGATTAAAAAAGCAAGTGGTTTGCATATAAATTTTTCATGGGAGATTATATTTCCTTCTTAGCTAAAACACGGCTACTCTGTTCAACAATACTACATTATCAATCATTATCACGTCAGTGTCTATCCTAAAGTCAACGCAACATACTTTTTTACTGCATTGGGAGATTTAACTGCTTCAACAATACAACATTTTATCCAAAAGAAGAGCATTACCTTGATACAAAAAAGAAAGCTCGAGTAGACACAAACCACAACCAAATAATAGGGTGCATATGTATGCCTAACGCCCTTAAAAGTTTGAGCTAGTTAAAGAAAATTGACAGGAAACTAAAGTGATGTCATGGTTAATCAAATTCTTTAGCATATCTATTATTGCTACCTAGTATGAACCACAATTTACATGTTTCACAAATATTGGTCGAAATTGGAGCACATAAGTAAGATAATAATCATAATGGCTAAGTAATTGCTGGAAAAAAAATACTCATAATCTAGTTGCAATGTCCTCCTTCCTTCCTGCATCTCAGTTTAATCCACCATATTACATACCTTAACTGGAATCTGATTATCGACCCAGTTCATATGCACCGCCTGCGGTTGAGTTCACATTGAAAGAAAAGATGAGTACGACTCTCATCGGCAGAAAATAGATACCTTTATCAAAAATATGAATACCAACTCATAATATTATTGTACGCAGTACATTGATATCAATGACACAGGTGAGTAGTTACCATAAACAGTTTCTCTGGTGGGTCAGTAGTATTACACCACTCCAAAAATCCAAATTCTTACATCCTTGACTACTTCAAAGCTAAAACAACATGAGAAACATCATTTCTATAGTTATCGAAGAGATATATATGGGTAAACACTTCACTCGCTAGTAGAGCTTCAAACAAAATTTTTCAATAGGTATCAAAAGATAGTGAATTAGTGACTCTATTTCTACATCATGTTGAAATTAATTTTCAATTCTCACTTTAACTCAAGAGTCATAACGCAAGGCATCCAGGTAAAACTTATATAGGTTTCCTTGATAACTTAATCATATGAAGTCAAGAATTTTTAACATTATAGAGTAATTTATGTGATAAAAACGCTACTCTCTATGGACTCTATAAACTACAAAAAATTTCAAGGAAAACTCAAATAAATTAGGGAATCAACTTATCTATAAGAATGTGATCATAACAATGATTAAAGCGTTAATATAACAAAAATTAAGTGGACTTGATATTGAAACTGAGGGTAGAAAACTAAAATAGACTTCAGAAAGGAAAAATTGGCAAGTAATTCACCGAGTGATTAGATAAATTTGATAAGAAACTGCCTGGAGATGTAGATGCCCGCAAATCATGGGAAGTGTAGCAATATCATTCTATCTAATCTTTATTATCCCATGAGATGATGCAAAAATAATTGCACAGAGTTTTTTGTCAGCAAAATTTAGTGACCACATACCCCGTGTTCCAAATGTCAGCCTTCACTCTACAATCATCTTTGTCTAACAAATTAAGACGTCAGACATTAGAACCCTACATTCCCATATGTATTTATGTAATCCATTTACAAAAAAATCACTATAGAAGTATCAACTTGCTTGTTGTAGGCTAATATACTTGAAGAGTACCAATGACGCATAGCAAGCCGATAATTTCATCAAACAAACTTATATATGTTTGGGACAAACAATTAAAATTTGCCTCGATCCCAAAACCCAATAGAATATAAGAGTAAATTTTGGGTGTAGCGTAGATTTTACCTTGCAATCTCAGCACGTCTCTTGGTCTGCTCAGGTATTTTAGACAACTCTCTGTAGTTATTGGTGTCACGTAAGATGTAAGAGGATGATAGATGATTGAGCTTGCGTAGCATCCATTGGGCAGCAGCCCATTGTGCTTCTCTTTTGCCTCGTCCGTAATCCTTCTACGATCATTAACATACACAAAGTTATTAAATGCAAATAATCCAATAGCACATCTAGTGAGAAGGCTTGTATGATACCATTGTATGAATACAATTGAGATGTAATCTCATTTATTATATGAGATTCATAGCATGAACTGAATCCATTATCAACGGTCTCAGGAAACTTGCAAAGCGTGAAAAAGGAAGGAAACTTGCACCAAATATGATTTTACAAATTCATTTTAACTTTTACTACCAAAACAATTCAACCTTATTGGATTTACGGGTTAATCGTAGATTTTGGAAAAAAATGGATTGATAAACAGGGTTGTCTCAAAGATTGTAGAGGCTGAGTGCGATATTAGAAATTGAGGCCCTTATTTTAAACGTACTCGTTTTTTTAGTAACTAGTTTTTTGTCGCGCGCGATGCGCGCGTATGGTTAGGTACGATTTGTGTATGTATTTTGATGGTACATACTGATGTTGTTGATTGTCGAATTGTTGACATAATTCGAAATAATGTTTGAGGTTTTTTTTCTTTTTGCCAAACGTTTATAGTTCTAAGATGAAACAATCCACTAATCTAGGAATTACACATTGTAATATTATCTTGCGCAAAACAGCCCGATGTAATACCAAAAATGGTAATCTTGCCTTTTTTTTCCCGTCATTCAAAGTAAGGTATGAAAAAGGGCCGTAGTTATAGGTACAGAAAACAAATTCACGAAATTAAGTGCGTTATACAAATTCCTAAAAACATATTAGCCGGCCACCTCGATATGTTTACGCTTAGCAGCGATGAAGCTATCATATATGCTCTTTGTATCTAGGCGAAAGTTCATCGAAGTTGTATGGAAAGTCTTGTAATGCATTTTTGTTTATGTGTACCATTGTTTCATGCATTATCAGGAGAAAACAATCAGGAGATTGTAAGATTTCGACTATGTGTTTAAGAAATGGGCTAAACGGGATAGTAATCCTGGTAGCCTTCATAGGTGTTTTCTGCAGGTAGAACAAATTCAGCGTGCGGATGGCTAGGCATATATCGTGTACGTTTTCCGAGAAAAATATCTTGTTGATTTTGGCTCTTGTAATGTTCATCTTCCTTGAACACTAATGTAAGCATGGCCCAAGTGGATGGTGGTTGTACATTTTGCTACTGTGTACTGTATTGTATTTGCGTTTTGTTCTTTGTCATTATATTGTTTTATCAAAATCATATTTGATTTGTACGGGTGTATAGCGATTAGGATACAGTCTGTATAGTTTTTACTGTACCTTAACAGCGTAACTTGAAGCTATTAAATGGATGTAACTCAAAACAAAATTATGTTATAGTTGTTCAAAATGACACAAACTATAGAAATGCAACTAACCTCAAATACTGTCCTGAGTACAGAAGCCTCAAGATAACATTGCATAACGCATTCCCGCTCAGCTTCATACCCATAGTTGTCAAAAGTGGCGAACTTATGTCCATAATGTCTTCATGCTCCATGTTCTCGCCTATCAGTTTTCCTCCTCTACATTCCTTTCCCCTTCGCATCCACGCCTCTGGCCTCCTCTTACACCTCATTTATATCTCCTTCTCCTCCCATTCCCCTCTTGCCTCCTCCCCTTTTTCATGATCTAAGTTTCATCCTTAAATATGTCGGGCTTTTGTCACGTAGTTTAGTGAGGATTCGTTCCTTCAACTTCTTCTACCCTTGGCGTCCTTTCCCTTCTCCCTCCCCACTCCCTTACTCCCCTCTTAATGCTTCACCTCTTGATGTTCCTCGTTGCCTTCTACTAATATAAGTTTCCCTTTTCATCTATCTCCTTTATATCTTCTTCTCCTCTCATCCACCTTCTCTCCATTTAAGTAATACTCCTACGACTTTCTCTTGTCTTCTCATTCAACGAGAGTGTCAACTCTTTAACTCCTTCCACTCCTTTCGTCTTTGTTGTCTTATACCGTAACCTTATTCTTTTTCCTCCTTAGTGCTCCTCCTCTTCATGTCCTCCCTTTTCTGTTTACTAAGATCAGCTTTCCTCATCCTTTACTTTCTCCACATCCTCTTCTCTCCTTCCTTTTCCCTTGTTCTCCTTACTTTACTTGTCTTTCTACTCCAAGATTCATCCTTACATATGAGTTTATTTTGTCATCTACTTCAGCAAGGATTCACCCCTTCCACTAATTTTACCTCACTCGTTCATCAAGTCATTTTCTCTCACTCCCTCGTATCCTTGTTCAACTAATGTTACACCTCTTCTTGCTGCTCATTTTCCATCTACTAAGCTCATTTTTCCTTCTTCTCCAACTCTATGCTTTCCTAATCCCTTTCTCATCTTCTTTTCCCCTCATCATCTAAGATTCATTCTTAAATATGATTGTTTTTGTCATCTATTTTAGCGAGCGTGTCATCCTTTGAAGTCTTTCTACCCATATGATTCCCTACCCCTCCTCTCGCACGCTCCCTTCTCCTTATCACTACATCCCTCCTTCCTAACACTTCACCTGTTATTACTTCTTTTTTGTCTAGTAAGAAAAAATTTCAGCCTTTTTCACATCACGTTCTCCCTCTTATTCCCCTCCTTATCACCTAAAATTCTTCTTTAATTTTTTTTTTATCATCTAGTTTAGTGAGAGTGTTCACCTTCAATTCCTTCAAACCCCTCCCATTAGTCACCTTATCCCTCGACCCTCCCCTATCTATCTCCATTAATGATCCTTCTCTACCTATTCCCCCTTTTTCCGTTACTAAGATTAATTTATTCCTCATCCATATATTTTTCTCCTTTCTTGCCCCTCATCTATCTCCCCTTAATGTTTCTTCAATCCTTCCTCTTATACTTTGTTCATTTTTCATCTTCCTCCGGCTCTCTCTTACACCCTCTCCTTCTTGTGGTATTCTTCTTAATTAATTCGTCATTAAATATGACCTTCTCCTGTATTTATTTTAGTGAGTGTCTTACTTTCAACTTTTTCTACCCCTCTCGTGCTTAACTCTCTTTCTTGCACCCCCTTACCCTTCTTCCCTTGCATTGTATCTGGTAATACTTTAAAACTTTATGATTGAGTCGACATATTCTCATATAAATTGGCTAAATGTGTAGGTATTTCGCTCGACAACCTAAATAAATTTTTAAAAGGTTTCTGTGAAACAACATCGAACATCGAGATGAAGCTTATATAACAGGATATATCGAACCACGTCCAATAAACTTCTTCTCTCCCTCTTACCCTATCTTTTCTCGTTTACTAAAATAAGTCTTTCTCCTCCTTTAACTACTTCCTCCCCACCCATTTCCCCTTGACCTCCTCCTCCTTCTTCCTTTTCACTACTCCCGTTATCATTATCATTATATTCCTCATCTTCAATTCCTTCCCATTTCCCTTCTACTCGTAACAATATCACAAAAGAATTCAACTTTTACAATTTATCTTCTGGTTCCTCATTTGAAGTTTACAAAGATAAGTTTGCCTCTTTTTTTTCCTCATTGGTTTTGACCTCCTTCACCTTTATCATATACTCTCTCCGTTCACTATCTTTTGCCCCATTTCATTATAATACTCCTCACAAATATGGATGAAATGGGGCAAAAGATAATGAACGGAGGGAGTAAGATGCATCTTTAAATATAACTTGCTTTTGTTGTTTAGTTTAGTGAGGCATGATTCCTTAAACACCTTCTGCCCCGCTTATTCTTCACCCTCTCATCCTCCACTCCCAGACTGGTGAACTTTTAAATGTTGGAGCGAGTGTCCTCCACAATAGTGCATTGATATATTAAATCTCATGAGCGGAATATACTTGGGATAATTAGTACATTGATACTCCACGTCAGTTAATTAACGTAAATCGGTAACGCTCAGCTGACTAGAGTTAGACGTTATTGTCGTATGACGGCGGTGATCAACTGATCCCTTTCGGTCACACCTATAGGATGAGACCCAAATAGAAGACTAATTATTTGTATCTGATACAGCTAATTAGTTCCTTGCGTATATAGTGATATATGCATGGTAACGAGAGTTATTTATTGGAGATAGAGTTTGGAACTCTGTCCGATTAAGTTTATTAGTCTATTATACGATAATTGACTGAATAAATTTTACGTCTTATTTTAATACGATTAAATAAGACCTAATTTAGTATTTAAACGTTAATTACTAAATTAGTGGAGGTTTTGTATGCTTTTATGGGTTGTGGTAATTAGCCGTTAATATATTTACAAAGAGTTGTAAATTTAGCTAATTGATTATTATTATTATTATGGGACCTATTATATATAGATATAATAGTAATGTACTACTTAAAGAGTTAAGAGTATATTATTTGATGTGATCAATTATAGAGATAATTGATCATGTCACACATTGCATTTGTATGACAAATGACAAAATAAAATGGGTACATGTGTATGGTACACTAGTAAAAATAATGGCAATAGTGGTTGGTCTTATTTTTACTACATGCATAAATAATAGTAATAATGACACTAGACACTAGACTTTAAGCATGCAAATAAAATAATGCATTTTAGTCTTCCCCATGTGGGGTGGCCGGTTTTGGGGTAGTAAAAAGGGGCTCTTTGTTCTCTTTTCAACTCACCAATTCATTTTGCATGCATGAGCT
Organism: Agrostemma githago; assembly: GCA_958450325.1. NCBI lineage: Eukaryota > Viridiplantae > Streptophyta > Magnoliopsida > Caryophyllales > Caryophyllaceae > Agrostemma > Agrostemma githago. The sequence continues at coordinate 68,495,055 of OY288247.1, read as the reverse complement.
TTGGCTTTTTACCTCATCTCTCCAAAACTCTCTCTAATACTAGTATTCATCTTCATTACTAAAGTAGTAATAGATTCATAATATTAGTGTTGTTTTATCACTACTATTATCTAGTTAATGTTGGTTGATGACAAGAGTAGTTGTTTTTCCTTCTTTTGTTTGTCCCACATAGGAGGAGTTAGGAGCTTAAGTGGTGTTTATAAGGCTTCCCTCTTAGTGGGTTAGTAAGTGTGTAGTGGAGTGGGCCTTTTATGGTGGAGGGTTGTGTTGGGCTGGTCTGACCAACACGCACGCGCGCGTGCGGCCCGGCCCGGCTCGGTCTCGGGCTCGGGTTTGGGTAGAGCACCTGCGGTGCGGGCTGTGCCCGACTTTTACCTTTTTGGGCCTCCGTTGTGTTTGTCCAGGTTCTTTAGGCTTGTGTCTAGGTACATTTGTCCAGGTGCAGAATCTGCCATTAAGGGTGTAATTATGGCTGCTAATCTCCGTGATTACAGCCCTAATTAGTGGAGATTTTTGTAGGCTCCTCGGTCTTATGTCCTATAAATACGGAGCCTCTCGTCTTCCTCAACACACACAGCAATACACAACTTCTTCCTTCTCCCTCATTCTACTGTTTTCTTCTTTTCCTCATAAATCTGGGTACTGTTATACTCGTTCCAAAGCACCAAGTCTCGAGTGGCCGAATCTCGGTGTTGCAGTGTTAACCTTGGGAAACTAGCGGCTTTGTAGGCGATAACCACCGGAGTCGCGCCGATATAGTTTTCAAGTCAGTGGTCTCCATACCACGACACTGCCTCTTCGTTACTGGTCCGTTTGCTGCTGTTACGGTTCTGATACTGTTGCCTTCGATTTTGCTGCCTATTTCTCGTTGCCTTCTGTCTCTGTCGTCGTCCGATTTATTGTTGCCTAAGCTGCCTGCCTCGGTTGATTGGTCCATATTACTTCTCTTCTTTTCGTTTCTGTTTGGTCTGTGTTTCTTCGATCCAACAATTTGAAAACTATATTATAATTTGTGTCGCAAAACAGATAACGATTTATTATGGCTGTTGTGTCAACCAAGTTTGCTGCCGATTTATCGAAATTGGAACCGCTGGATGGTCTTAATTATAAAAGGTGGTCTCAAAAACTTTTAATGTTTTTCGAACAATTGGAGATCGACTATGTTCTGTTTGAAGAGAAACCCGTTTTAATTGTTGCGTCCACCGCGGCCGAGGCCACACCTCCTTCCACAGCCACGGTTAAGTCCAATGAGGAAAAAGTTAAGAAATATGATAAAGATAATAAGGCGGTTAGGTATCATCTTCTTAATCATATGACCAACACGCTTTTTGATTTATTTATGGTCCATAAATCTGCTAAAACTATTTGGGAAGCTTTAGAGAAAAAATATGGGGCCGATGATGCGGGCAAAAAGAAGTATGTCGTGGGTCAGTGGCTCGGGTTTCATATTGTAGATGACAAACCGATTATGGAACAAGTTCATGTGTATGAAAACTTATGTGCTGATGTTACAAATGAGGGTATGAAACTTGACGAGGTCTTTTTAGCTAATGTGTTGTTAGAGAAATTCCCTGCGTCGTGGAGTGATTATAGAAACCACCTAAAACACAAGAAAAAAGATCTGTCACTTCAAGAGCTCATAAGTCATATGAGGACCGAGGAAGCTAATCGCCTCAAGGATAGGTCTGTCCTGTTGTCGTCTGTCTCTACCAAAGCCAACCTTGTTGAAACTGGAGGTCCATCTCATGGCAATAATAAGGGTAAGGGTAAGATGGGTCAGAGTCAGGGTCAGGGCAAAGGTCAAAAAGGGAAAGGTCAGGGTGCCAAGGGAAAGAATCAAGGAAACTCTACCAAACCAGTTCCCAAGATTTTCAAGCCGAATCCAAACGTGGTGTGCTATGTGTGTGGGCAGACGGGTCACAAAGCATTCCAGTGTCCTCAAAAGAAAGCTGGTCATGCCGCTCAAGCCAACCTTGCTGAATCAGATGATGATATTATTGCTGCAGTGGTGGTAGAGGCCAATCTTGTGGCGAACGCGAGTGACTGGATTCTGGACACAGGAGCTTCAAGACATCTCTGTGCCAACAAAGATCTGTTCGCTGAATTTGAAGATGTGGCTGATGGTGAAAAGGTTTACATGGGTAACTCTTCCGCTGCGCTGATCACAGGAAAAGGCAAGGTCTTTCTTAAACTTACTTCTGGGAAAACTCTTGCTCTTCATAATGTTTTGTATGTCCCTACTTTGCGTAGAAACCTAGTGTCTGGAGCCTTGTTAAACAAAGTTGGTGTGAAACTTGTTTTTGAGGCTGACAAGGTCGTAATGTCTCGCAACGGGGATTTTGTGGGCAAGGGTTATCTCAGTGGGGGCTTGTTTATTCTGAACATTGATTCTTCTGCTTTTAATAATAATTCATCTACTTCTGCTTATATCGCTGAGTCTATTGATGTTTGGCATGCTAGATTAGGTCACGTGAATGTTGAATCGGTTAAAAAGTTGAAATCAATGTCGCTTATTCCTTCTTTAACCACCGAAGTCTTCACCAAATGTCCTAGTTGTGTAGAAGCTAAGTTTACTAAGAAACCTAGTAAACCTGTTAAAACTAGACATACGAGTCTTCTCGAGTTAATTCACACCGACCTAGCTGACTTCAAGAGTACTATGAGTAGAGGAGGTAAATTTTATTATGTCACTTTTATTGATGATTTCTCAAGATATACTAAAGTGTATTTACTTAAGAATAAAAGTGAAGCTGAAGAGATGTTTATTAAATACAAAGCTGAGGTAGAAAATCAACTTGACAGAAAGATTAAAAGAGTCAGGTCTGATAGAGGTGGTGAATATAGCTCTAATTACTTAACAGATTTTTGCGAGAAAAATGGATTAATTCATGAGACTAGCCCACCTTACCAACCTCAGTCCAATGGAGTAGCTGAACGTAAAAACAGAACTTTAAAAGAAATGATGAATGCTATGCTCTTAAGTTCTGGCCTTTCTGATGATATGTGGGGGGAAGCGGTGCTTTCAGCTTGTCACATTCTTAACCGGGTACCTCATAAGAAATTAGACAAGACACCCTATGAATAATTTTGGAAGGGTCATGCCCCTAATTTAAGCTTTCTTAAAGTGTGGGGGTGTTTGGCTAAAGTTGGTTTACCGAGTTTTAAGAGACCTACTATAGGATCTAAAACATATGATTGCATTTTCATTGGTTATGCACAAAACAGTGCTGCTTATAGATTCATGTCATTGAATGATCGTTCTATTTCTGAAGCAAGAGATGCCGAGTTTTTTGAGCATGTTTTCCCTTTAAAGAAAGTTGTTGATTCACCTCCTGAATTGCTTGATATGCCTGTTAATCCCGTTGATAATTCTATGCATGCTAGTAGTAGTTCTGTTGATGATCATGCTAGTGAACCTAGAAGGAGTAAGAGGCCTAGAATTGAAAAGAATTTCGGAGATGACTTTATCACAACGTTCTTAACTGAAAATGCTAGTGATGATTGTGCTTGCTTTGAATTTGTTTCTGCTTTTTTAATAGAAGATGATCCAAAAACGTATGATGAAGCGATGAGATCCATAGATGCTATCTTTTGGGAAGAAGCTATTAAAAATGAGTTAGATTCTATTGCATTTAATCAGACCTGGGAATTGACAGATTTACCTAAGGGTAGTAAACCCATTAGTAGTAAATGGATTTTCAAAAGGAAACTGAGACCTGATGGTACAATAGAAAGGTTCAAAGCTAGACTTGTAGTGAGAGGATTTACACAAAAGAAAGATATTGATTATTTCGATACCTACTCACCTGTGACTAAGATTTCCACCATTAGAACTCTTATTGCTTTAGCTGCTATTCATGATCTTGTTGTTCATCAAATGGATGTTAAAACTGCCTTCTTGAATGGTGACCTAAAAGAAGAGATCTATATGACTCAACCCGAGGGGTTTGTGGTAAAAGGGTCAAGAGAGTAAAGTGTGTAAATTGAGAAAATCGCTATATGGTCTAAAACAAGCACCTAAACAGTGGTATGAGAAATTTCACAACACTTTGATTGAGGATGGCTACATAACTAACAATTCTGATTCATGTGTGTACTCTAAAATGTTTGGATCAGACTGTGTGATTATCTGCTTATATGTTGATGACATGTTAATTATTGGTAGTAATTTATTTGTTGTAAATAAAACCAAACAATTTCTGTCGTCAAAATTTGAGATGAAAGACTTAGGAGAAGCTGATGTTATTCTTGGAGTCAAATTGGTTAAAAACTCATCTGGAATATCCTTAAGTCAATCTCATTTTGTTGAGAAAGTGTTGAAGAAATTTGATAGTTTTGATATTGAACCTGCAAGAACTCCTTATGATGCTAGTATACCTCTGCGCAAAAACCTGGGTGAGAGTGTATCCCAAAAAGAGTATGCTAAAATTATAGGAAGTGTGATGTTTCTCATGAACTGTACTCGACCTGACATTGCCTATGCTGTTAGTAGGCTAAGCCGGTACACACACAACCCTGATGGTGAACATTGGAATGCCCTCCGACGTTTACTAAGATATTTGAAAGGAACAGTTAATTCATGTCTGCATTTCGGTAGATATCCTGCTGTATTAGAAGGATATACTGATGCGAACTGGATTGCAGGTAATGATGAAACAAGTTCCACAAGTGGTTTTGTGTTCACTTTGGGAGGAGGAGCTATATCGTGGAAGTCTGGGAAACAGACTTGTATAGCTGTTCATTGCTCTTGAGCTGGCAAGTCAAGAAGCAGATTGGTTGAGAAACTTACTAGCTGACATACCAGTGTGGGGGGGACAGGTTGCACCAGTCTCCTTACACTGTGACTGTCAAGCAGCCATCGGCGTTGCTAAGAATGATGTCTATAATGGTAAGAAAAGACACATTCGGATCAGGCACGCGGTGGTAAAACAATTCCTAAAAAATGGAGTGATTGCTATAGACTTTGTGAGGTCTGAACGCAATCTTGCAGATCCTTTCACAAAAGGATTACCGAGAAGAATAGTTCTCGAATCGTCGAGGGGAATGGGGTTAAGGTCCTTAAGTCAAGATTAGAGTATGAATCTTGATGGGCTTTTAAACTCATATTCCTATGGCAATACATTATCCATAGCTAGTATCTGGTGGTGCTTTGAGACGCACTTGATGGATTGTGTGAGCAAACAAAGGTTGGACTCATGTCCTTAATGGCTTACAAGAGATGTGCTATTGAGAAGCACTAAGCCACCTACGTGTGTGTGATGGTTGAGCCGAACACTCACTAGAACCAGGGTAAACGCATAGCGTTGCACTTTGAATTTGCGGAACGATCATTTCTTGAAGGTGATACGTGTTGTGGGGGTCTCAGCCGAAGGTCAACTAGGAATTCAAATCGAAAGATATTCACTAGTTGTAAGTAAGTTGTTGCCTCACCTCACTAAAACGTCAATTCAAGTCGATAGACATTGAACGTCTAAGTATCAATACCTTCCGTACCCAGAACTTTTTCCTCTCTTTTCTTTCTCTCTTTTTGTTTCCTCTTTGCCATCAGTGGGGGATTGTTGGTTGATGACAAGAGTAGTTGTTTTTCCTTCTTTTGTTTGTCCCACATAGGAGGAGTTAGGAGCTTAAGTGGTGTTTATAAGGCTTCCCTCTTAGTGGGTTAGTAAGTGTGTAGTGGAGTGGGCCTTTTATGGTGGAGGGTTGTGTTGGGCTGGTCTGACCAACACGCACGCGCGCGTGCGGCCCGGCCCGGCGCGGTCTCGGGCTCGGGTTTGGGTTTGGGTAGAGCACCTGCGGTGCGGGCTGTGCCCGACTTTTACCTTTTTGGGCCTCCGTTGTGTTTGTCCAGGTTCTTTAGGCTTGTGTCTAGGTACATTTGTCCAGGTGCAGAATCTGCCATTAAGGGTGTAATTATGGCTGCTAATCTCCGTGATTACAGCCCTAATTAGTGGAGATTTTTGTAGGCTCCTCGGTCTTATGTCCTATAAATACGGAGCCTCTCGTCTTCCTCAACACACACAGCAATACACAACTTCTTCCTTCTCCCTCATTCTACTGTTTTCTTCTTTTCCTCATAAATCTGGGTACTGTTATACTCGTTCCAAAGCACCAAGTCTCGAGTGGTCGAATCTCGGTGTTGCAGTGTTAACCTTGGGAAACTAGCGGCTTTGTAGGCGATAACCACCGGAGTCGCGCCGATATAGTTTTCAAGTCAGTGGTCTCCATACCACGACACTGCCTCTTCGTTACTGGTCCGTTTGCTGCTGTTACGGTTCTGATACTGTTGCCTTCGATTTTGCTGCCTATTTCTCGTTGCCTTCTGTCTCTGTCGTCGTCCGATTTATTGTTGCCTAAGCTGCCTGCCTCGGTTGATTGGTCCATATTACTTCTCTTCTTTTCGTTTCTGTTTGGTCTGTGTTTCTTCGATCCAACAGTTAATAATAGTGGTGATTATTTGGGTTGATTCTTGGTGCAACTTAAAGGAGATCTTCTACATTGGAGATTCAAGGTTTTGGAGGATCATCCATACAATTATTAGCTCAAGAACAATAAGAAAAGGAGTTTTCTTATTGTGCCCAATATTTGCTCATTGTTTATGTAAGGAAATCTCTTCTTATATCTAGTTTTTGTCATTTGATGTCATGCATGTAACTAGATCTTTATATACTAAATTAACAAGTAATTTAGTAACTAATTAGAGGAGTATAATTAGTGGGTTTCGAACCTTTCAAGTGGTATCAGAGCTTTGTTGTTGCATGCATGTCGATTTTTGACATTTTTTTCGGGTTATATGATAACTTTGTAAAAAACCGAAAATTTTGTGTAAAAGGAGTTTCACACGAAATTTTTTGGGTACATGCATACCTAATGACCTCAAAATGGTTGTGGTCGAGTTTGGTAATTTTTGGAATTTATTTGCTAATTTATAATCATTTATGCCTTAAAAACCGAGTTTTTATGCCTATTTGATGTTAAAAGTTAACTAAAAATAGTTGCATGTTGTTTTTGGGCATGGTTTTTTGGTTTACATATCTTCATATGTTGATGGACATATGTGTAAATTTTTGAAATTTATTTTGTCCTTTTGGGATGTTTATTGTTTTTTATGAGATAAGAATCGATAAACATGCATTTATTTGTTCCTATTTTATTCGAGAATATTTGTGGACAAGTTTTTGTTTTGGAGTTCCTGGAAATGTTCCAGAATGAACAAAATTAATCATTTTTTAATTTTGGACGTTTTATGATTTAATTTGAATTTATTTCATAAAATTGACCATTTACCGATTAAATTAGCAAATAAAATCAATTCAAACTAATTTTTATTTTTCAAATTGGTGGAGACTAATTCTTGAAATTCCAAATTGGTTTGGAAAATTAGTTTGAGCTTAATTGAGAATTAAGTGTTGATTAATGATTTTTAATGGTTAAAAATCAATAAATTCCATAAAACCGAGCTAGGATGAACTTGATAAATTATGGGGCGATTTTGGCATGATTTTTACAGCATTTTATTTATTTTAATGTTGTTGAATGAATGAATGTCATTTATTGTTTATTTTGCAAGATTGTACCTAGTATGGCCTAGTCTTTTAATCGGTATTACCCGTAATGTAAGGGAATATCGATTTGGTTGTAATTAATTGCGATCTCGTATCGCCCGTTTGTAATAATTAATAGTTTTATTCATACAAATGTATAATAGGAAATGCTATGTATCATTTGTAATTAATTATTATGAAGACGGAGATTACACAAGACGGTGTACAAAAGACGGTGCCTTTTGGTGGTGTTCCATTGAAGAGGCCAGGGACCAAGGAGTTGGTTTCCGATTTTGTAATAGTCTAGTTAATTAGATTAGCTAGATGGCCATACTAGGATTTATTTGTTTGATGCTTGCTTTATTCTCGCTCATGCCAAAATCGCCAATCATGCATTTTATTCGTCGATTGTCAATTCACCTATTTACGTAATCACCAACTTAGTTCACTTATAAGTGATTAGTAACCTAATATTGACAAGACCTCTCACATGCATCGTAAGAATTGAGATTTAGCCTTACCAATTAAAGCACCTATGAACCCCTTGTTCATTAGGGCAACCACAACGTGGACCCTTTTTACCTAGGGTAAATAGGGTGATAAGATCACATGCCAAGATTGGGTTGGACTCAACGAAATAAAAGTTATTTCGGGGCTAGGAGATGGATTTGGTTGAAATCCGTCGACCGAGAGTTCTAGGGTAGAATTAGTCAAGTAATGACTTACCGTTTTTACATAAGGATTGCATGCGATGTTAGTTCTTATCTAGATACGGGTCTTGGAATCGCTTATATAATTTCGTGAGGGGTCATTATATGAGTGACTTGTTAAAATTGTTTTACAAGTAAATTATATAACAATGAATGTTAATATTTCCTAAACTTTGTTGTAGTGTTTATAATTCGCTATGGCTACTAATGCAACCATTCAACTCGGAAAGGATTCTTGGCTTAGGTCCGTTATGGACAAATGTATCTTGAAAGACGATGGAAGTAATTTCATCGAGTGGGAGTCTACCATTAAAGGTGCGGCGTTGTCCGACAACGTCCTTCGTTACTTGAACGAACCACCACCCAACGAACCCGGTCCTCGAGCCGCCCCGGCACAAAGGACCGCTTATGAGGAGTATTTGAAGATATCCAACGATATCAAGAATGTCTTGATATGGTCAATGTCTCCAAAACTCAAGCTTCAATACATTACCCTTAATGCATATGAGATATTCTCAAGGGTTACGACGGCTTTTTCCCAATCACCCGATATCCGTCAATATGAGGCTATGATGAAATTCTTCGAGGGTAAGCTAGAAAAGGGCCAAAAAGTGGGTCCTCATGTGCTCAAGATGATTGAGCATATTGACACACTAGAGCGTCTAGGGTGTAGCATTCCCAAGAAGCTTGCGATCGGTCGCATTCTTCACTCACTCCCCTCCAAGTTCTCCCAAATAAGGGTGAACTATAATATGCATGGCATGGACAAGAGTTTCCAAGAGCTTCATGCACTCCTCAACCAAGCGGAGAGGGACATGGAGGCTAGTGGGAGTGAGAAGAGAGACATGCTCTCCATGAAAATGAAGAATCTCAACCTTGGGGTTCAAAAGGGTAAAAACAAGGGTAAGACCAAATTCAAGAGACATGGAAAAGACAAGAACAAAGGGAAAGCTATTGAGAATAGCAAACCTAAGGCTAAGGTTAACAAACATGCCGACGCCGATTGCTATCATTGTAATGGCAAGGGACATTGGAAGCGCAATTGTCCCAAATATTTGAAGGAATTGAAGAACAAGAAAGACGAGAGTGAGACTCCGTCAGGTATTGTCCTCACTTCCCTCTATATGATAGACATTAACTATACTTGCACTTCCACTTGGGTATTAGATACCGGATGTGGTTCTCATCTTTGTAATCATTTACAGGGCATGAGGGACGTGCGAGCACTAGCCAAGGGTGATGTAGACCTACGCATGGGAAATGGAGCTAGAGTAGCCGCTATATCCGTAGGCACTTATGTACTCACTCTAGCTAGTGGTTTAGAGTTGTATTTGAATAATTGTTATTTCGTACCAACTTTAACTAAGAACATTATCTCCATTTCCGTACTTCATATGGAAGGTTTTTCCTTTATGATTAAGGACAATTGTTGTACTTTTTCATTTAATGACATGGTTTATGGTAAAGCTACGTCTATCGGAGGTATTTATGTTCTAGATAATGTTAATGATGTATATCATGTAGAGAACAAGAAGCTCAAAACGGGTGAACCTAATCAATCCTACCTTTGGCATTGTCGTTTAGGACACATAAACGAACAACGCATAAAGAGACTTGTTTCAACGAAACTTCTCAAACCATTTGATTACGAATCTTATGGTGTATGCGAGTCTTGCATATTAGGCAAGATGACTCGTGCTCCTTTCTCAAGTAAAGGAACACGAGCAAGTGAGGTATTGGGCCTTATACATACCGATGTGTGTGGCCCAATGACTATCACCGCTAGGGGTGGTTACAACTACTTCATCACTTTTACCGACGACTTAAGTAGATATGGGTATGTCTACTTAATGAGGCATAAGAACGATGCTTTTGAAAAGTTCAAAGAGTTTCAAAGTGAAGTAGAGAACCAATTGGATAAAAAGATTAAAGTACTACGATCCGATCGTGGCGGTGAATACCTAAATAATGAATTTGATTCACACCTAAAAGATTGTGGCATAGTATCACAATGGACTCCTCCTGGCACACCACAGTTGAATGGTGTGGCCGAAAGGAGAAACCGAACTTTATTAGATATGGTTCGGTCCATGATGAGTCTCACTGAGCTTCCTGATTCATTTTGGGGTTTTGCCATTTTGTCCGCAATATTTTCACTAAATCGATGCCCGACTAAAGCGGCCAATAAGACACCATATGAGATATGGAAGGGAAGGGTTCCTTATTTGTCGTTCATGAGAATCTGGGGTTGTGAGGCATATGTTCAGAACAAGTCTGACAACAAACTCGCACCAAGATCCGACAAATGTCTATTTGTAGGGTATCCAAAGGAAACACAAGGCTATTACTTCTACAATCGTCACGAAAACAAAGTGTTTGTGGCACGTGACGCTGTCTTTCTAGAAAATGACTTCATTTCTAGAAGACAGAGTGGGAGAAAATTTGAACTTGATGAAGTCCAAGAGCCACAAACCGAAAATGAAGTGGAGGAAAGCGTTCCCTCTTCCTCGGACACGGTTGTTGTTCCCTTTGAACCTAGGAAATCCACGAGGATTAGTCATCCTCCTGATCGATACCTTGGTATTGTCGAGGAAGATGCGTTAGACATGTTGCTTTGCGAAAGTGACGAGCCTAACACCTACAAGGCAGCCATATCTAGTCGTGATTCTATGCAATGGCTTCAAGCCATGCGATCCGAAATGGATTCTATGCACGAAAACCAAGTGTGGGATTTGGTTGATTTACCTGAAAAGGTGAGACCTCTTCAGTGTAAATGGATCTTTAAAATCAAGAATGACATAGATGGACATAGAGATGTCTACAAAGCTAGATTGGTGGCAAAGGGTTTTACTCAAGTTCATGGTCTTCACTATGACGAAACCTTTGCTCCAGTCGCAATGCTTCGCTCCATAAGGATTATCCTAGCGATTGCCGCATTTCATGATTATGAGATTTGGCAAATGGATGTCAAAACCGCCTTCTTGAATGGGATTCTAGAAGAGGAAGTGTATATGACACAACCAGAAGGTTTTGTAGATACATCTAATCCTAGGAAGGTATGCAAGCTTAAGAGATCCATTTATGGTCTTAAGCAAGCGTCCAGAAGTTGGAATCATCGCTTTGATCATGTTATCAAACAATATGGTTTTGCTCGAAGTGTCGAGGAACCTTGTTTGTACATGAAGTTTAGTGGGAGTAAGGTAACCTTTCTTGTCTTGTATGTGGATGACATACTTCTTATCGGGAATGACGTTCTGATGCTTGCTTCCGTAAAGGAGTGGCTAGGAAAGCACTTCCAAATGAAAGATTTGGGAAATGCACAATGTATTTTGGGTATTCGGATCCATAGAGATAGATCCAAAAGGACGTTGGTATTAAGTCAAGAAGCTTATATAGATAAGATTCTTGATCGATTCAAAATGAAAGACTCTAAGAGAGGCTTTCTTCCCATGAGTCAAGGTACCATTTTGTGCAAGTCACAGTGTCCTACTACACCCGAAGAAATTGAACGCATGAAGTTGATCCCATATGCTTCCGTGGTTGGATCAATCATGTATGCCATGACGTGCACTCGTCCCGATGTTTCGTATGCTTTGAGCATGACGAGTCGTTATCAAGCCAATCCAGGTGAAAGTCACTGGACAGCCGTGAAGAACATCCTTAAGTACTTGCGAAGAACCAATGATTCGTTCTTAGTGTTTGGAGGGGATACTGAATTACGTGTAAGAGGTTACACGGATGCCAGTTTCCAAACCGATCGGGATGATTTGAAATCCCAATCCGGCTATGTTTATATGTTGAATGGAGGAGCCATTAGTTGGAAGAGCTCCAAGCAAAGTGTCACCGCGGATTCTACAACAGAAGCTGAGTACGTCGCGGCTTCGGAAGCTGCAAAGGAAGCTGTTTGGATTCGTCAGTTTTTGGAAGGACTAGGAGTAGTCCACTCCGTCAAAGATCCTATCACCATATATTGTGATAACAGCGGGGCCATTTTTCAAGCAAAAGAGCCCAAGTCTAGCAATAAGTCTAGACATGTACTTAGGAAATACCACGTGATAAGAGATCTCGAGGAAAGGAAGGAAATCGATATATGTAAGGTTGGGACAGACGAGAATATCGTTGATCCTTTAACCAAGCCTCTTTCAAAGGCTAAACATGATGGTCATGTTGTTGCAATGGGATTGAGAAAAGTCCCGGATTTTCCTTAAGTAATCTAAGATGTAATAATTGGATATTGTAGCAATTTTTACATTTATGATAATAGCATTCATTGTTCGAGTTTCAATATGAACTCTTTTGTTTAGTTTGACTAAACCCATACTTTGTTCATTCGAATGGATTGTGAGACAATCTTGAACCCTATTCAAGTGAACGTCTGAACATAGTATTTTTGCCCCTTGTCACTTAATGAGGTGACGACTTGGAGTGACAAGATTGTAAGTTGATCGATGGTTAGTTCAAGACCATGGGGTCATGGAGATGACTGGTCATTTACATAGGCAGACTGATTGTCACTCTGCCGGGCAGTGACCACAATAGAGTCCCTTATCAAATTAGTTGAAGCCTGGTCGTGGCGGGGATTTCTATTTTATTCCTATGAGTCGATTCTTTAGACTGGCGACCATTTATCTGAGTCGGTGCAGTTTCCGATTGGCTTAGGTTGGTGTCCTAAGTCGTGCCGTGAAAGGAGGCTGATGGGCATCTTTTGGGTCATGGTGATCTGCATTATACAGTATAAGTTGGGTCAACAGGAATTGTCCACCCACGTCGGGTACATACGTCCTTGGGCCACTCGAGGAGAAGTAACTGGAAATGCGTGGCCACGCTCGGAAATAGATCTATGGTAGATTTTCCGGTCAAACAGTTATTCTCCAGATTGAGAAAACCACTCTTATTATATTTAAATCACAAGTGCGACCTGAAAGACACCTTGTGATGAGTGGGAGGATGTGACATCAAAGAGACAAGAGAATCGGTAGCGCACAACTTGTGTAGACAAGTAGGAGACATTGATGGAGTAGGAGTACTCCGCAATATAGTGGCTACATGCACAACTTGTATCGAACAAGTGGGAGATTGTTGGAGCGAGTGTCCTCCACAATAGTGCATTGATATATTAAATCTCATGAGCGGAATATACTTGGGATAATTAGTACATTGATACTCCACGTCAGTTGATTAACGTAAATCGGTAACGCTCAGCTGACTAGAGTTAGACGTTATTGTCGTATGACGGCGGTGATCAACTGATCCCTTTCGGTCACACCTATAGGATGAGACCCAAATAGAAGACTAATTATTTGTATCTGATACAGCTAATTAGTTCCTTGCGTATATAGTGATATATGCATGGTAACGAGAGTTATTTATTGGAGATAGAGTTTGGAACTCTGTCCGATTAAGTTTATTAGTCTATTATACGATAATTGACTGAATAAATTTTACGTCTTATTTTAATACGATTAAATAAGACCTAATTTAGTATTTAAACGTTAATTACTAAATTAGTGGAGGTTTTGTATGCTTTTATGGGTTGTGGTAATTAGCCGTTAATATATTTACAAAGAGTTGTAAATTTAGCTAATTGATTATTATTATTATTATGGGACCTATTATATATAGATATAATAGTAATGTACTACTTAAAGAGTTAAGAGTATATTATTTGATGTGATCAATTATAGAGATAATTGATCATGTCACACATTGCATTTGTATGACAAATGACAAAATAAAATGGGTACATGTGTATGGTACACTAGTAAAAATAATGGCAATAGTGGTTGGTCTTATTTTTACTACATGCATAAATAATAGTAATAATGACACTAGACACTAGACTTTAAGCATGCAAATAAAATAATGCATTTTAGTCTTCCCCATGTGGGGTGGCCGGTTTTGGGGTAGTAAAAAGGGGCTCTTTGTTCTCTTTTCAACTCACCAATTCATTTTGCATGCATGAGCTTTGGCTTTTTACCTCATCTCTCCAAAACTCTCTCTAATACTAGTATTCATCTTCATTACTAAAGTAGTAATAGATTCATAATATTAGTGTTGTTTTATCACTACTATTATCTAGTTAATAATAGTGGTGATTATTTGGGTTGATTCTTGGTGCAACTTAAAGGAGATCTTCTACATTGGAGATTCAAGGTTTTGGAGGATCATCCATACAATTATTAGCTCAAGAACAATAAGAAAAGGAGTTTTCTTATTGTGCCCAATATTTGCTCATTGTTTATGTAAGGAAATCTCTTCTTATATCTAGTTTTTGTCATTTGATGTCATGCATGTAACTAGATCTTTATATACTAAATTAACAAGTAATTTAGTAACTAATTAGAGGAGTATAATTAGTGGGTTTCGAACCTTTCATTAAAATGGTTCAATTTCATGGTCAAACACAAACTCATCCTCATCATCTAAGCTTCATTCTTAAACTTCTACTCCTTTTATTCTTCATCCCATCCTCCCGTACTTACTAACTGTTAAACCTTTTAAACGGTTTGGTTTTATACTGAACCATAAATATTTATTTGAGTTTTTGTTTACCCCTTCCATTCTTCTTCCTTCTCCTTCTCTCATCTCTTCCCCTAATGCTCCACCTTATCTTATTCGTACTCCTTGCACACTCCCCTTCTTCTTCTTCTTCTTCTTCTTCTAATGTCCTTCCGCTTCGTGTTCATCCTCCTCCATCTACTAACATTAATTTTCGGAGGAAGCTAACTTTTTCACATTTTTGCCGCCTTCCTTTCCTTGCATTCTCTTCACCTTTATCATATAAGATGCATCAATAAATATTACTTGCTTTTGTCATTTAGTTTAGTGAGACATGATACGATTCATTAAACTCCTTCTAACCCACTTATTCTTCACGCTCTCTTCCTACACTCCCTGACTGGTGGATATTTTAAATGGTACGTACACGGTGTTTGTTATAACTGCGGTTTCGATATACAAATCTATATTTGTAGTTGATTTTGATGTGCATTAGATGATTGAATGTGTAGCCATTTCGCTTGGGAACGTGCCAAATCCTAAAACATATAAATCTTTGACATCCTCCACTCTTTTAAACGCGGATATACATGTACCGTTTCTCATACTCCGTATTATGATCTACTCCTTTTAGACCTAAGTACTCCAATACATAATCATTAATTCGAAAAGTATCACTCATTCAATTCCAATATTTAATGCATTTGATGAATTATTATTTGTTGGAGTGTTACAATTTGCAGTACAAAACGTGACATAATTTCATCATACAGAAATGTTGTGATGTTGTGCACCGATCCATTTTTTTTTGCCATATGCATATGCTAGACCTGCCATTGATCATCAACTTTGGTACGAGTGATTGTGAATCAACGGTTCATTTGTCATGAAATTATCACTGTAGACTTGCTACCACGTATTCCTTATGTTCATACACTTGAACTTGAAATCCCCATCTTCTTCACCTTCTGATCACCCTTGATCATTCATGCACTATACTTTGTTGGGAACGAAAATTTTGACTTTCTTCATATTTCTTTTTCCTTGTCTACTAACCTTCCTTTTTCCTTTTTTCTCTTTTCCTTTCTCCCTTCCCCTTCTCCCTTCCTCTTTTTTTTTTCCTTATCTTCTGAGATCCATCCTTAAGTAAGACTTTATTTGTCATCTAGGTCCTGTTCTTTTTTATTCTATTCAGACACTTTCAGTTCAGTTCAGACATATTTAGTTTAGTTTCGAAATTGAAATATGGGCAATATTATTTATCATACTTTCTTAAATTGAGTTTTGGTGATGTGGACAGCTAACGTCACTCGAAAAGAGTTCAAATATATGTATATGGATTATATTGGATTCATAATTAGAAACAATTTAATAATTTGTTAGAATATTTCTTTTGTGAAATTAATACTCCAATTAAGGTGTTTAACATTGATCCTCAAATAAAGCTACCTAAGATGACCTAAGCCCGAAAATGATAGAAGTGAACCCAAATTAAAATCACCTGCCAATGGAAAACTCGAAATGACTTGACCAAATACAACCAATAAACGTGTGTCTGACCCGACGTAACTCGACCCGATCCTGAATTCCAATCTAATTGAACCAATTGTCACCTCTACGTTCAAGTGATTTTAGGTTGAACTACTCCTATGGAAAGGAAGTGAGCCATTTGTTCCATTTTATTTGAGTCCATTTTTAAAATGTGTGATTGACCCAATAATGACAATAGAAGAGATATTTAGTGGAGTATTAATTAGTCGCTTGTCTGGCATGATCATCTTATATCATCATACGAAAGAGGAAATTCAGTTTACGACTCCTTGGACAGAGTATGTATCTGTTACTTTGGAAACTTGATGTTCCATAATCATAAGGAAAAGTTATTCACATATAGTGGGCATTCTTTGTACATAATGACACTCATTTGACATCACTATGTAGTCCTGACTGTTTTTCTGTAAGGGAATTGAATGAAAAGTACAAAGTTATTCTCATTTTTAAGAAGGGCAGAGGCAGCCAAGAGAAAACGTGAGAAATACAAGGTTAAAAAAATTGAATGAAGATTAGATAATTAAGAAAAAAATTGAATCTTTTGGGTATAAACCAGAGAAAACACAAGAAAACAACACACAATAGTTAACAACGATAGTACAACGGTAAACAAATTTTAAGAACAATAGTGTAAATGAGAAATGGGTTGAAAAAAAAAGATGAAATGGGTTGTAACTAAAAAAGATATATTGTTTCTGTTCATGCAAACCCTTGTATGAGAACTTATCAAATCAAACGAATCGCTTGCTTCTTCATCCTCACTTGCTTCTTCAATATCAACGACAAAAGAGTTGGGAGGATGCAAATCCTCGTCAAAGTTGTCACTATCCATCCCGTCTTCATTCTCCATTCCGATGAAAATCAAACAACTCAGTAGCAAGAGTTCCAATAGTATTAATACACTGCGGTGAGACATAAACATCGATTACATAGGAACATCCAATGATTCTAACATAGTGATACAAGTGCTAATAAACATAACTATTCCCTCTATTTTACTCGATTAATCTCATTTAACCTTTTTCTCCACGCAAAAAAAAAAACAATGAGCTAATTGAGGGGATTTCTTCATATCAACCACAAGCCTCCTTAGTGTTTCTTCGAAATCAGATTCAGTTATTGCAGAACTTTCATCAAGAAAATCTCCTTTCTTCACCTTCTTAATCCTTCTACGGTAAGCTATCTGGACTTCCTCGGCTAAGTTGCCCAAGTTAAGCATGTGAGCAAAAGATTTCGTGACCACGATAGAATCTCCAGCGTCTAAACTGGTGATCATGTTTCCGAGCTCCTCCAGCTTCTTAGGATCACGAGTCCTTTCATATTCCGCAGCGTGTTCATACGAACCTATTGCATGCATACAACTATTAAATCCAACTAATTTACACACAAAACCAAAAGAATGAACATAGTAGTTGCATAATAGTGTAAGCATTGGCAGTCGTCGTGTTATTTCAGGCACACTGAGCATAAATGGTTACGTACTCGTACACAGGTAACAAGAACTATGATGCATATGAGGACAGTTTTAGGGAGACGGCACAGCAAAAATACAGCAGGTGAACTTCAGTTCGGTTCAGTTCAAAATTTCAATCCATAAGACAGAGTCCTAAAACTCCCATAAAAATCCCAACTGGGTCATTTTATAAACTAAGACCATCCCCAAGCAAGAGTCTAAGTTAATTAGGTCACTACCCATTTTTCAGTCTTAGTCTCATCCAGTTATATTTTTGTGTCCGGTCAATCAAATAAGGACAACGACATGGTCACAAAGATCATGACATCGGTCATCAATAAGGACAACCACCTCAAACTTGTTGAACTTTCAAGTATACTTATTGAGCTTATACAACATTTATGTGATTTAGCTCGATACCTTTACACTGAAGCTCAAAAGTTTACAACAAAACTCAAAAATTTTGTGATAACACTCAAAATCATGAAACCAGTTGTAGATAACTGGTTGTATAATCGACCCATTAGGGATTCAAACCTGGGACCTATCGTCCACGGCTAGGCCAAGACATCGTCTTTGGTAGTGGACTTATTATTCTAAAATTTATGTAATAATTGCATTCATAATTGGAAAAAGCTTTAAAATTGTAAAAATTACAGTAATAAAAATGGAAATAATTAATTGATTAGTACTCCATACCGTTTCCCTGATGTCTTCACCATGAAGACTGAAGATAGGTCAAATTCATAATGTAATACAAATGATAGGTCAAATTCTCAAATTCACTACTCAAGAGATCAGTTGTCAGCTCATGGCCAGCTTGTGCTAAGAGATTAGCTACGATGATGTACGTACAAGAAAACCATAAATAAGAGCATAACAGTGAAACAACTAAGTGAAAACGAAAGAATAAAACACAATTGTTATCTAAAAACAAATTTCGTGTTATGGAAACCTGCATTGCAGCAACAAACTGTTTAAAACTCGTATCCCTCCTTTCTAGTGTCTGTAACTTTGTCAAGCCCATGACAAAAAGTCACCATACCATGAAAGTCTAGTGGTAGAAGAGAAGAATTATAGAAATTAAAGATGGAAATGCCAAAACTTTAGAGTAACTCAATGAATTACACACTATAATTTCCCACAGCAAATCAGAAAGTACATGATCAATGTAACTATCATGTGTCGTGAAATCTCACCTAAACAGTTATAAGTCTAAAAACACAATTTGGATCTAATCGTACCCCAAACAGGCAAGTATGATACACTAACTCCCAGATCAACTATAATAATATGTGGTAATCGAAGAGATTTTTAGATGGGGTATTACGTTGATGAACAAATTTATCGATAGGTCCTACTTTTTGGTTGTCTATGTTAAGGACTCCCCGTTTATGTTAAGGACTCCCCGGAAAGGAATCAATCGACCGATTTGTTGATAGCAGCACTATAAGAAGCAAAATGTGCCTGAAAGCTTCTCTAAGACTAAGTAGATTGCAGCTTTCATAGAAACAATTCTACAAGTACGAACAACAATGAACTCTAAAGCTGATGCAGAACTCAGCAACAAGGCTGGAAATTTTGTGACCTTTTAAACAATGAACTAATTGGTGAACCTTTTAAACGGTTCAATTTTGTGACCAACCGTAAATGTTTTTTGAGTTTTTGTTTACCCCTTCCATTGTTCTCACGTGTCCTTCCCTCCTCTCATCCCCTAATGCACCCAAATCCGGTCTCTTTTCTACCTTTCACGCCGATAAGTTTTAGACAATTAAATCTAAACCATCACTGAAGAAGAAAAGAAAAGGGGACAAAACGCGTGGCAGCTTCTACCTATATCATGGTTCGTGTCTGACTGAGGTATATATGACGATGGATCAGTTTCAGGTCATCCAAAACAGAAAGTTTTACTTACGAGCAGCAACATTAACTTTCTGAACAAAAGCAACCTCCTTTGTGAACTCTAGAGAAGTCCAGTTCAGCTTTTGCAAGACCGATTTCAATTTTAGTAGACAGCCGGTCATATCTGCATTTTGCTGCAAGTTTGAGTCTCATATATGTCAGACTTCATCAAGCAAGAATACGACACGAAGTCTGCAGAAAGTACTCCCTCCGCCCCACAATGATTTACCCACTTTTATTCAAAATGGGTGAGATTAAAATAATAAGTGGGTAAATCATAGTGGGTTGGAGGGAGTAGAAGTTTTCATGTTTACTAAACAAATTTTTAAGAAACCAAAACAATTCTTCCAAACCTCTCTAGCACGTGAAAGCTAAACAATACTTTCACATAAGCACCAAAAGAAAAAGGTAGTTTAAGATGATGCTTTCACCTTTCCAAATAACCGAGGTTGAAAATGATATGGTTCTTCACCAGGAATATCAATCATCACGTTAAGCTGAGATACATTGATATAATTAAAGAAGATTTAAAGAGAACATTCCACCAATGTAAAGAATAACACTTGAGAGTCTCGGAAAAATATAAGACAAGGCATACAATTTGTTTACCATAGTCAACAGCAACACTTTGCTGGTATACCCTTGGCAAATATAGTGACAACCACTTCCTCAGGCTTTCGATAGAATTCATGCCTGTGATAGACAGATTGTAAGCAGAGGCTTGGTGAACAATATACATACTAAAGTTGACAAAATTCATCATAGAATCGTAACATTTTGCTAGGAATTGACAGAAGCTAAGGAATAAAATTAAAGGAGTCAACGAGAACCTATATTTTGGTTTTGCCACAGCCAAGGCAGTCACCGATTCATTAATTGGGGTAGTGGTAGTAATGACTGGTGCCTCTTCCACGTCTGGAGACTCTGCTTCACGGATAGTACTTTCAACTGGCTTCTCTACCGATAGGTTTGACAAACTGACGTCTTCCTCTGCAAAAGCAACCACAAACTATTTACATATATACAAAGAGATAATATTTAAGGACACGGCCTTTAATGATGGAATTTCTGAGGACATAAGTAGATACTACTTAAAGATCCAATGATACCAAGGAAAAGAGTAAGCAGAGTCTGAAGTTATTGTGGGTATACAACTTTAATGTTGCTACGCTTCTCTTTAGTCGAAAGGGTCTAATACTTATGACATTGGGTTTGAGAAGGATGGAATAGGCAAATGTGATAATAAAGGCCTGATTTTCTATAATGCCGTATATAGGTGTCCATAGCAATATATCATTTTCAGGGGTTGGGGATGTAAAATAGCGAATAGTGGCCTATTGCCAGTATTTTAAAAAGAGCTACTAAATGATTTACAGCCTCCAAATATGAAATCTGAATGATTGGAGACTATCCAAATCTTCCGTTAGAAGATTAGCCTGTTCCGGAGTACACGATAAATCACGTGTGCAACCCTAAATTAGTTGAGACTTCCGACTTCTAACTTCCAACGAACATATCTGAACTAACCACAAAAATCATCATGACACGCATTGACGCAGCCCACACAACAGGGCAGAGTAGAACAAAAAAACCTAGCTGATACATGCAAAACGCTCATCACATTCTTTGATGAAATTCGTAAATCTTGAATCTCTAGGAGTTTTTTTTGTCCGTTTTGAGCGATGTTGCTTAGACTCGTCTAGAAATATATGATACGGGTGTGTATCCAACTGTCGGCCTAGGCTATTTTCATGAAAATTTGGCATATCTTGGCTTAAAATGAAGAGTCGAACTGTCATAACTCTATCAAAGCTAAACCTCGCCTAATCAAAAGGAAACAGATTCACCAAACGAAAGAATTTTGTTACAGCTTCTTAATCATATCTTGCTTCTTTAGCAGCCTGCATAGATTTATGGAGAGTAAGCCAGTGTATGAGAAGCCACAATGTCATTACAAGTAACTATGCGCAAAAAGTGAAAAACTGGAATTGCATATTCACACTTCTACCTTATTTACGAAGCCGAGGTTCTTAATTCAAAACAATTGAACTAAAACCCATAAACCAAAATTGAAAAAAGAAAAAGTAAAGAAATTGGTCAAAAACCTGTCTTTGATAATCTCCAAGCTTGCGCCTTTGGGTTTTAAGTGCGAGAATTGCTCGACCCACCTCTGTAATTTTTCGTTTAAAGGCCTTCTCTTAAAACGATTTCTATGAGCAAAGCGATTAATTTGTCTTTAGTTTTTCTTTAAGTAAGATGATCACCATTCACCACCTCGTACAAACGACACACCAAACTTTAAAGAGAATGCATAAAACGTAATTCGATCTTGCCTTAGCTATAGCAGAAGATGATGAACGGATATTGATTCCAAGCGGTACCGAACAGCCTTACCCTCTTCCTCCTGATCGTTTTGTAAGTTCATTATATATCTTGTGCCTTATCATGACTGTCTACGCATTCAGTTGAATATTTGTTTCTGATTAATAAAGACTAATATGTGACCTGATGCTCTATGCCCTATCATGGGTTTTTCCCGCTTTCTGTCAGTTGCACTGTCAATTTGACGTGGCTGCCGCCTTCCTCTGCCATATTTCATGAGTCTCATTCTTTATTTTCTTTTCTTCTCAATCCACCATCATGCATCTTTTCATGCTCAGTGGAATTTGAAAATCGATTTTTTGTGAGTAACATGATGAATATGAATAAGATTCTGGTGCTTGTTGTATTTACAAAAGACGCTTAGGCCATTAGCCATCAAGACTTCATCACAAAAAATCCTATGAGACGGTCTCACGGTAATTTTCCTGTGAGACCGTCTCCTTACTTCGTATTTATCATGTGTATGCAATAGCAACAATGAATAAAAGAAACTTGCGTGCCAGTTAATTAGTAAAAGAAACTCAGCTTACAGCAATCAGAATTGTTTCATTTAACTCAGATTAGTTCTTTTATAGTTTTATCTCTCAAGTATAAGCGATGAATGCACACCTTGAGAGAAAGCCACTGCTCGCGACGAGCATCGGGTTTACACTTCTTCAGCTTCGCGGACCTATTCGCCTATCAAACACACAACGACAAGAACCGGAACAAACTCCAAACATCAAACACAAATTCTATTTCATGCACGCATATATCGATGCATACACGCCAATCATACAAACAGCGACAAACCTCAAGGTGGTTGCGGATCTCATTTCCACCAAGACAGGCATAAACATGCACAATGTGTTTGGAGTAAGAACACCTGCAAATTTGATAATAAATAGACATTATTGCTTAGGACCAAAAAATCTTTTGTACATGGGTATCATCATCCCCTTCGGTGCCCACTAATTAATACTCCTGAGCATATCTTACTTATCAAGAAAACAAGTATTGCTTAGGAGTTAAGACCAATACTACTTCCTTTAGCAGTACACACCGCCTAATACAATTCGGCCTTTCAAAGTATAATTCAACAAATAAGCTTGGGCAAATTGACCTCAAATTTTAAATAAAAAAATGGGAATGTTTAAGAGATGCCATCATACCAAATAGCGTTCCATCTAAACTCCATGCAACACAGTTGACCGAAGCAATGTACTCTTTCGCAAGTGAAGCCTGGCACGACACAAAAATTAGCATTGGTCCAGCTATAAATAAAAAGACTTGTAGATAATCACATCTCTATAAATAAAACAATGTGAAAGTTCCCAAAGTTTGAAATTTCTATGCACAAGTCTACCTTGCTGCCTACCTCCCATATGGAAACATCACCTATGTTTGTTTCAACTGAAACAATAAAATTAGCACTTATAAATTATTCAATCAAGAGCAATAAATCGATTCTTCACTGAGCGAGAAATTGATTGAAGAGCTAACAATAATATACACAAACAAGAGCATACCAAGAAGCAAAGAATTTAGCGATGGAGGAAATTCCATGCTCTTGATGTCAGAACCTTGATTCAAGTTCGCGACTACAGTCTTAGGGTAAATCCTCAGAAGAATATAATGTTGCTGTCTGACTTGGACCAGGAAACGCTGTAGGCATGATATTCATGGGCATATTGTCCCCCTTACGATAAAGTTAATTCAATACATCAGGTTGAAGACCACAGTTTGCATATCAGTTGATTAGTGGTAAAACAAAGTTTCAAAAAAGAAGCACTACATTCTGGCACTCCTTTGGAACGATTTTTTTTCCAACCCAATGCCTTACTAAAAGAAACAAATCAGCAGCAAGTAGCTAACAATAAAATATGTAATTGTATTTAAAGACACTAAAGGAATTGACTGCGTGACACACATACGCGATGAGGGTGATAAAAGGCCCTACAATACGTGTACCATTTTATCACTAAATCAGAAAATAAATGCCTTGTGTGCAACATTTGACACTATTAACAAAAAATGAAGAAAAAAAAAATCACTCATTTATGGCTAATATATGAATGAATTTTTACCTTACTGTAGTATGATCGAATTGTGTTGACCGCCTTGTAAATCTCATGTTCCATGGAATCGGCCCACGGGAAATTCAGCCATGATCTCAAAGTAAGACCAGTAACATCATGAGTAGGTAACTGAGCAGCGCGACTGACTTGATCTATCAAATGAGGCTTAACAGATTGAAGTCTCACACAACATACACCACAAACACCTTCACATCTGCACAACGAAATTTTGACGGTAACAAGCTTCGTCCAGTGGTGCAATCACCACAAAACACAGCTCCACATAAACGGCAATGATGTCGTGAACAAACGATTGGATGAAATATCACACCACACAACATACAAGCAGACGTTGAACTGAATAACATAAAATCAGAAGAAAGGTAATAGAAATAAAGATTGAGTAAACGAAAATTACCCGCTTCTTCTTACTGAAATCATTGGAGACATTAGGAATTGAAGCAATGACGATTGAATCAGAAATCATGGTGGTTGGTTGATTTATGCAAGAAATAAACAATCATCAATTCGTCGTATATGTGGTGAAACCAAGGTTGTTAATGTGTTACTGATTGTTGCGGATGTTTGGGTGATTGATTTTGACCTAGGAGAGTGAAAGATAGGAGGAGAAAAGAGAGGAGGTGAGTGGAATAATTGAGAGAGGAGAATGAGCAGAAGCGATGGTGGTGCCGGCAGTGGAGGTCAGGCTTCCGCCGTCGGACCACCGTTATCTATGCTTGAGTGGAAGTTTTCTCAGGTTTTCGGCGAACGCGCTGCCAGTGAAGAAGTCCAAGAAGGTATAATTGTTATTTTATCATGGATTTGTGTTACTGTATTATGGAGGTTATTCTTAAGACTTGAAATGAGATTCAATTGTTTGAATGACTTGATAAAGCTTGGTTCGCTTTTATAATTTAGGATTTCGTGCTATTCTATCTGATGTTTGGTGGGTGGTTAGAGAGAGTGATGGAGGTAGAAGATGAAGGACCTAGAGCAAGAAGGGACTGATCTAGAGAGGAAATGAGAAAGGTGAAGAGAGGAAATGAAAGGCAGAGGAAAACAGAGCAAAGCAAGGAGACGGTGAGACACTGTTCCTAAGGAAGGAACTGTTCCTAAGCCAAGGAACTATTCATAAGGGAGAATTTAGGGATGAATTCTTTTTTTAAGAGGTAAAGATATAGTTGTAATCAAACTTTATTGTTACTCGTATATTCTTAGTTAATTATACTCATTACTCATAAGTAATAGAAATTTAATAATAGATCATAAAATCATAAAAGAATATACTTTCAAAAGCCAAAATATAAACGGAAGAAGTTATTGCAATGAGTACCCTTTATATCCCTTACAATAAGGGAACGCGTATTTTGTTATCATCGTTTTTCTCATTTTCAGCTTATATTACTCCTGATTAGTAGTATAAAATCCGAATTTTAAGAATTATAAAAATAGCAGGACATGAGAATGAATACGAAAATGAAAGGGTTAAAAAAAATAATATACTTTTAAAAGAATAAATTATCAAAAGCTAATAAATTGATGGTAGGATGAATCGAAGATCGAACTCCAGCCATCGCCCCGTATCATACACCCTACAACCAACATAGAAAACTGATTTGTGTAATTAGACTCTCAAGTCTCATCCCCAGCCTCAATCGATCATCAAAATAACAAAGATCCCTACCTAAATCACAGATTTCAATTAGAATTCCATCGTCATCATATATAGAAACTGATTTCTGTGATTATAAATCCTTGTTCCACCAATTAATTACAATCTAATAATTCACATTATTCACAGAGCTCAATCGTGATTATCAGCAAATCCTAACTAAGAAACACACATCCTAAATCCATAAATTAAATTAAATTCATAAATAAATCATGATTCCATTCAATTCTCATCCACAGACCTCAATCGATCACCAAACTATTAAAAAACCCTACCTTAGAAACTTATATCCTAAATCCCAAATTTCAATTAGAATTCATACAGAAATCCTGTATCCACCACTATTTACATTCAATTCTCATCCACGGAGCTCAATTGATCACAAAATATTTTAAAAAAACAGTATGAGTTAAAGAAACAGTAAGAATCAGAAGAAACGGTAAGAACCAACGTACAACTAAAAAACAGTAAGAAATACACCCAATTCACTAACTCATCAACGTATATCATAAATCACAAATTTCAATTAAAGAAATAGTAGGAATCAAAAGAAGAAAAGAAGAATACCTTATGATATTCATGATTTGAATGAGGAGATCCTTCCATAACCACCTCCACGAACGACCACCATAACCTCCATCATTGTATCCTCGGCTTCAACCACCATCGTATCCATGGTCTCCACAACCGCCACCTTCACCGTCGGATCGACCCAAATGACTTTTAGATAGAGTGATTGAGGGAATTTTGATGTTGGAACAAAGATTTTAAAGGGAGTAAATAATGATAAATTCAGGGAGGAATAAACTTACAGACACTCTTTATGAAAAGCAGTCCTCTTTTTATTACCAAAAAATATATAAAAAATATACTCCCTCCGAGTTCCTATTATTGTCCCAAAAGCTTTTGGGATAAAAAATAAGAAAGGAAAATGAGTGGTTCAAAAAAGAAGAAGAAAGAGAGAGAAATGAGAGAGTAATTGTGAACCACATATTGATGGCATAAAAAGGAAAGTGAGACAAAAATCAAACTCAGCCCAAAAAGGAAAGTGGGACAATAATAGGAACTCGGAGGGAGTATACAGGTAAGCAAATAAATATGAAAAAAGATTAATATGGACAAAATATACTCGTATACCCTCTCTGTGGTTCTACACCAAGGTTTCTTGGAGTAGAATAAGATAGCTGAGTGAGGTTAAAATTTTGATGGCTTATGACCTTGAACAGAATTGAAAACATTGTATAGTATTCAATGTTGGCTAGGACACCAAATCACGAACCAATTATCGATGACAATTTTAAAGAGAGTTGATATTGGTCACTTTAATTTTTGCTTGTATATTCCTAAAATTCAATTCAACTCTAGATCTAAAAGACCCGACTTTGAATAATTACATGAAGAAGAAAAATCAATGATATGCATAAATTCATGAGTCAAGTGACAAATGAATGATAAGAGCAATAAAAGATTAAGAAAAGTACCCAGAAAAGCTTTGATTGGTGAGAGCAGGATTAAGGAAAGAGAGATATGAGGACGTTCACTATCCACCCTAAAATGAACTAAACACTAAATCAAACTCAAAACCAAGGAAAATGCGGCCCTAACTCAGCTGTACAACAACCTGTAATTTGAACCTCCAACTATTCAAAACAGTACAAATTGAAGCTTTATTTGATCAAAACATTACAAATTGAAGCTTTCATTGAAAAGCAGACCTTTTCAGTGTGAGATTGATAGAGAGAATTGATCTTAGATTGAGGGATGATTACTTCATGGTATGAGGAATCATCTTCTTCATCACTGCTCTCTATTGTTGTTCTTGATATTCTCAGTACTTCAGTGTAAATTGTGTAATATGTTGCTGTTAATCTGCTATCCCAAACAAAATAAAAATAAACAACAACAAAATCCATAGAATTACAAAACATCGAGTACATTTTGATTCTGGTTTGAGCATAAAGCTAATTCCGACATTTCATCGAACAGATTGCTTGCAACACTAAAATTGCTCATTTTTCATAGTTTCTCCTTGAATTTTTCATTTTCATTCAATAAAATGTAAGCTAGTTTTTCATGACAGTCATTCATCTTATAAAAACATCATCTTTGCCTCAAACCTTGCATTAATCAATCATGAAATGAGTTCAAGAAATCAATTTTATATGATAAAATTACCTTAGATGTCAATGCAAATTCCAAAAGTTGCTTCACAGACATAGATTCATAGAACTTGAGAAGCAATATCATAGCCTACCGAAGGAGCTTGATCCTGTTGAAGAATCCATAATTTATTCCTGAAGCAACTTTTTTTTACCTTTCTTCTGTAAATAGAAATGCATAGGTCAGGGAATTTAACTATACCAAAAACACATGAAGAAAATAGGCAGAAATCTACGTGCACCAAGATAAGAAGCCTAATTAAAGTACTCGTTTGAACAAACAAAGCAACAAATCGACCAAAGCGGCCAAGAAAACAAACAAAATTACTTGAAAATTCCAGTTCCGAAGCATAATCATCGAATTCGTCGATTAGCCGAAGTAGAATTCAACGTGATATACATAAACTGAAATCGTCCCGCTACTCATCCTCCTCTTACCATAATTAGCATTCCCAAAACCGTTCTTCTACCCAATCAACCAATCCTAGACACAAATTAGCTCACAGACACATAAAAAACGAAGTCAAAAAATCGATAATCAATCAAATAAATTTAGGAAAATTACACATCTCCCAGCGTATCCATTATATTGCCAGCAATAGTAGACTTAATTACATAATAACATAGTTGTTGACGTAACCAAACTTGTGAATACCCTGGAAGAGGAGATCAGTGAATGTCGTTTTTATTGCCTGAGACATGAGAGGAAGTTTTCTAGATTCAATTGGTGAGATGGGGAGAGAGGAGAAGAGTAGGAGATAACGGGAGGTTTTAATTTGATGTATGTTGGTGAGATGGGAGAGATGAGGAAATGGCAGGAAGTGGTTTAATTTGATGTCTATGGGAGTATTGGGAAGTTAAAGATACAGTTATCTTCTCAACTGCAGTAGTTGGTTTTTGGGTCAGTTACAATTTAATTTAATTCAATTTTTTAAAGTAATATCCATGTCGGATCCAACGTGGCGCCAAATAGGACAATTGCGTGGCAGCTGACGTGGGTGAATGTGGTGCGAGTATTTTCTTCAGCATTAATATATAAGAGACTCCTACCTACTCCCTCCAATTTTCCCCACGTAGCCCAATACTACTGCTACTCCCTCATCCCCTCATACTTCCTCATCATTCCTCATCCTTTATCTTACTACTATATATATACACTTAGTACTGCATCCTACAACTCCTCGTATATATTACAACGTATACTACTATATATACTACTACTCCTACATACTACGGAGTACTATATTACGCACTACTTCTACTTACTATATACTACATACTCCGTACTTCGTATTATATTTACTCCTACGTTCTCTTCTATAATTGGAGCATCGGGAAAGAGGAGCTGCCCAATAATTGCCGGAATCATTTATCTAGAATCGTATTTGGGTCAAATCATTTCGACCCAAAAATTTCTTAAAGGAGGAAAAAGACGACTTTTCTTACGTAGACGATATTATTGACCCAGACGACTTTTAATTCTTAATAACGTTAATAAATATCCGTAATAGCTTATTAAGGTAACCAAACTTTTCTTCTAACAACATTTCTTATATATAAGTATATTATGTTAGTAATTTAATAAATTGCTTATTTAAATATTTAGGCTTGTTTGTACGACTAAATTACTTATATATATATAAATGTTACGTGATATTTTCTTACGACTAAATTATCACTTGTTTAATTTATTTATTTATCACCTTTACATTTCTGTTTTTATGAAAAATGAGAAAATGAACAAAAAGAACTTAAAATAATAAAATTTACTTATATCATTTTATTTATTTATTTAATTCTATTTTCTATGTACTTTATATTTGTGTGTATTTTATATAATTGTAATTTTGGTCATATTTTTAATTTTCATTAGTATTTCTACATTTGTTTGTATATTACTCCCTCCGTTTCATTGAAAGATTCCACCTAAAAAGGGGCACATTTTTTAAGGATAATAATAAAATATTCAAAAGTAGAGAGAGTGTAAAGTAGGTGGGCCATCTAGGTAAGAGAGAAAAAGTTATACCAAAAAAGAAAGTGGAAGCTATCAAAGAAATTTACAAAAAAGGAAAAGTGGAAGCTTTCAATGAAACGGAGGGAGTATAATAATAGAGTAAATTAGTAACCTTCAAAATGTTCTATTTTAATAAAACTTCACTAATTATTTTTATATAGGTAAAGATTTATAAAATTCATTTTCTAAAATAAATGAATTTATTTTATTTTGAAACTTTTACACGACATTTATATATATTTAAAAAAATGATTTTACGTCAAATTTTGTAAATCGATTATGTTCCGGATATGGAAACAATTAAACCCGACTTTGGGTTCGGGTCTTAATAAGTGTTCTAGGTGTATAAAACAGTCATTGCTAATCTTCCTTCGATCTCTCCTTCTCCTCACTCCGGTCGATCGGACCTTCCCGGCGAAGATGGTCAGTCCCTGCACAAAGAACGCACAGGGCCCCGGAGGTGTCCGGGGGAACCCTCTCCGATGCCTAAGTCAGTCCGTGAATAGCCTTTAGAAACCTAGCTCGTGAGGAACTAGGTGGCGGTTATAGAGTGAGAGTCTAGAGAGAAAAATTCCAACCCCCTCCTTTGTGGAAAATGGAAGAGTATTTATATCTTCCCACAAGAGAGAGGAAGGAAGAGAGAAAATGGGAGGATGGGTGGACGAGAGGGTGACAAGTGGCTTCATCTCGTCCACTCGTTCCCCTTTACCTTAGGCAAAATGACGGGAGGGCCCCTGGTCTCCCATGCCCCTGCTGGGCATGTGCACACCCGAGGACCAGAAGGCAGGGGGTCTTGGTTTGCCCTGCTCGGCGGGCGGCATTGCCCTGCCGGGCAGGTGGGTGCCTTGGGGTGATGACTCCTCGCTTAATGGCCTGCCGGGCAGGCTCCTCTTCGTTCCTGGGTCGGGCCATCCTGGGACCCAGATGGCGGGCGGCCCATCGCAGGCTACCGACCCCCATCAATTGGCCCTCGCCGGCTAAGGGGAAGCAGGGCTCTCCTTGGCAGGCGATCTCTGGGATGGGAGGCTGACTCCCTAGCACTTAATGCGCTGCATGTTTTTTTTTTTTTTTATAAAGGGTAAGTATGTATTAAAAAAATATGGATCACTGTACAATGTGAATGACTACATCAAATTATGTAGCCATCTAGCGTCTCTTGTGCGTAAAGGGTATTTAATCTTACACATAATTCTATCCCGTACATCCATTTTGATCAATTTAACGATGCTATGAGGCCGTTGCACCGATCCTTCAATTCTACACAAGTTCCGTTCCCTCCAAACATGATAAATCATGGCATTGAACATAGCACGAATGATGTTGCATTGCAACTTTGATTCCCGCATCTTGCTCGCCCAAACCAGAGCATTGGTACTCGGTATATGCTTCTTCACCCAAACACTCAACATATCCACAATCTGGCTGCTCCACCCACACTCAAAGAATAGGTGTTCCAAGCTCTCCTCCCGAGGAAAGAAACTCAACTGCATTGGGCATGCAAAGAGTTGGAATGTTTTCGGCTCATGATTACCTCTTTTGCAAAGAGGATTTTTGGGCAGCGTGCCCTCTCAGTGATTGGCTCTTCTCTTTACTGAAGTGGTTGGGGTGCCATAAATGGTGGGTCTTGTCTTTGTATAAATTCTGATCTCCACCATTTTCACGCTCCATCCTCAATTCTTCTTCTAGCTTCATTTTTAAAAGAACAATGTCTTGGGTTAAGAAAACAGATCTTTGCTGTGGAGTTCGTGTGGGTACTTTTCGCTTTAAAGGATTCTGGAGATTGAGATATCCAAGGGCGGCTTTCTTGGCCCTGCGTCGCAGTAGGCGACTTCGGCTTCGCTCTTCTCGGAATGCCAGGAGGAGAGTTGCTAGAAGGAGAGCTGCTAGGGTAGGCAAGCGTCCTATCCAATCCTCATCCCCACCTGGGCCCATGATTGGGCGCTGCTCTGGCTGTTTTGATCGGGGGTGTTATACGTGCTTCCCCTGGCTACACCCAGAGCAGTTCGTTCCTAACTGCCCTGAGTTTAACTCATCCCCTGAGTCGGGCCCTTCTTCTCCTGTGAAGAAGGTGGGTTGTGGTTCCTGTGATGATGTCAGGATGGTTCCTTACGGCAGGGACTGGGACATCAACAGCCGTGATTCCGGGGATAGTGAAGGTCAAGGCTAATCCTCCGGCGGTGACGAGGAGGACTTCCCTACTGATCCCTTCAAGGACTCTGATGATTGGGATTGGGGGTCAGCTCTGGATGACTACAGCCCAAGGAATTACTCGGGCCCTGATGATGACTAGGCCTGCTCAGGGTTCGCAGGCTGGTTAATTGAGCCGGAAAGTCAAGCTCTTTTTGTACTTTTTCATTTGTGTTGAATGTAACTTGCCCATTTTTGGGCCTTTTTCAATGAATGAAAGATCAGGCGGTTTTTTATGCGTTTTTTTTTTGAATGAATGCGGGGATGACGTTACCGGATGATTAATCCTCTGACACCCTTTGCCTTTTCGAGGCTCTTCTTGGGAAGAGGTGGGCGGTTGATGTTCAAAATGCGACACGTGGGGTAGTTCTCAGGGAGGTACTGTTAGAGGGGCGACCCTTCAGCTATCTGGGCTTATATAAGCCTCTCTCCTCCCCCTATTTCCCTCTTTCACACTTTTCAAACTCAAAAAACCTTCTTCACTCCTCCATTGTTGATAACTTCTCTTAAGACTGAGGAGCTTCTCCCTTCGGATTCTCAAGCGGCGATCATCGTTCTAGGTTAGAATCTTACCCTATATCTTCTTCTTTTTAATTTCTTCATATCTTTCCTTCCTGAATCAATGTCTCGCGCTCGTATTCTTACATTTATCGATCCGTTGTTTGAGAGGACGGAGGGTGGGGAGGAGGGTAGGACTAACCTGGCCTCCTCCTCTGAGGTTAGGTCTACTAGGGAGGATCACTTTGAGGGAGAGGATGCCAACTCCCCTGAACCTGCCCCCTTTGATGTCGTTGATTCCGACGACGAGGCCATGGAGATAAACCCCTCTATAATAGTCGGTCCCCTTGTCCCCAGGGAGAAGAGGAGGACATATTATCTAGATAAGGCTAAGTACCAGATCCCTTTGAGGACTTACCCTGAAGCCAAAAATCGAGATTTAATTTTGGCACTTAACGCTGCTGAGGCCATTGAGGGTTTTTACAATTTCGGGGAGGGGTATACGATTGTGATCCCAGGGGAAAAAGACACAGTATGTTGTCCCCCTGACGGCTGCATAGCCGTCTATCATAAAAGTTTAGAGTTCGGCCTGCAATTCCCCCTGCACCCCTTCCTGGAGGAGGCCTTCAGGAGGATGAATGTGGCCATAGCCCAGTTAACTGCTACTGCGATCAGGTCGTTAATATCCTATACATGGACCTTCATCTTTCATGGGGAGGGGCCCTCCATTGATGCCCTGCGCTATATGGTGGGGCTGTAGATGGTGTCCTCATTAGGGGGGGATGGCTCCCCTGGGTACTGGTCCCTTCAGAGGCAGAAGGGATACACTTTAGTCTGGCCGGCCTTAAACAGTCTGAAAGACTGGAAGAACAATTTTTTATATGTACACAGCGCTTCCGGGTGGAAGATTCCTAGGCACTTTATGAATCACGTCCATACTCGCCTGGAAACTCGTGAGGAGTACCATCCAGGCGTTGGGGGGAAAGCCTTGGAGGTAAAATTGAACAGGCTGGACGAGAAAGTGATCAAGAAATTTGTGGCTGTTACTGATAAGTCCGGCGTTTGCAGCCCTGGCTTCTGGCTCCCTCATGCAGAGCTCATTGCCACAGATAACTATTTGGGCCGCGTGGGCCTGATTCCTGGCCTTGAAGAAGGTAGTTCAGGGATTTTCATCGGCCTTGTTGCTCTGAAGCTCTGTTTTTCTATGTTTCTTCTTAACTGGTTTATTCTTTTGTCCTGCAGATTCTAATTCTCGCCTCTGGTCGAGGAAGAAGATAGGGAGACTTGGCTTGAACGAGGATTTCCTGATTGTTTCAAAGCGTCCCTCCCTTTCTTCGAGCTACAAGAAGGGTGAGAAGAATCTAATGAGGTTCGTGAAGAGTCTTTCAGCCAGTCGAAGGCTCCCCCTTCCTCCAAGACTGCCGCCTGCAAAGCCGACGGCTCCTCCCTCTGATGTTCAGGGTGCAGAGGCGGAGGTCACCTCAGAGGTTACCTCTTCCCCTTCCGGCAAGCGGGGTGATTCCCCTGCTGGGACCCACACTCCCCAGGGATCACGCCCTGCTGATTCTAAAGGAACTGGGGAGAGTGTCCCCCTGGAATGCAGGAGGAAGAGAGATAGAGAACCCTCTGGGGCTACACATGTGGTTGACCTGGAGACCGATGTTGAGACCCCTGAGCCTAAGCGCCCTGCCCGTGACATTCCAGGCACTCTCTTCTCGGAGGAGAACACGGAATTCCACTATACTGCGGGCGATAGTGTGGATGTGTCTGCCTTGCTTTCAGACTCTGGGGCCGTCTTGGCAGACCGCCTCACCAAGTCTGTAACTTTTACCTCCAACCAAGTGATTCAGTATATTCAGCGCACCTCCAGGGTGCTACAAGCCTCTGCTGAGCTGGCGGCTCTCAGCCGCCTGAGGGATGAGGAGCTGGTTGTCACTCCTGGGATTCCCCCTCCTGATCGTCTGGCCATGGTTGAGAGGGATGTCGCCTTGATCAGCAA
Organism: Agrostemma githago; assembly: GCA_958450325.1. NCBI lineage: Eukaryota > Viridiplantae > Streptophyta > Magnoliopsida > Caryophyllales > Caryophyllaceae > Agrostemma > Agrostemma githago. The sequence continues at coordinate 68,460,432 of OY288247.1, read as the reverse complement.
CTTGAAGGATAAGTTGGCGAAGCAGGAAGGAGAAATGGAGGAAGTGAAGGGTCAGGCGACTCAATGGAAACTTCAGGGGGAGAAGGCTGTGAGAGAAGTGTCAAAGCTGGAGGCGGACTTGAAAGAGAGCAGGCTGGCGGTGGAGCAGGTAAAAAAGTCCTTTGCTGAAATGGAGCATGCAAAAAGAAGGGCGGTCGACTTGGAGGAGCGTCTGTCCAAGGTTGACTCAGAGCTTAAGCAGGCCCAGGATGATCTGAAGGTCAAAGGCGAAGAATGACAAAAGGAGAAAGATACCATCCTGGAGGAAACAGAAATCGCGGTGGATACGAGTTTTCAGGATGGGGCCAACTCTTCGCTGGAACTCGTCATGGAAGTAATCAGGGAGATGTTCCCTGATTTCAACGAGGAAGCCTTCAGAAGCCTTTACTCTATCAAGAATGAAGCCCGGGCCAACAGGCCGGCTGAGGAGGCTGCTGGTCCTAGTCAGGATGCCCCCAACGCTTAATGCGCAGGGGTTTTACCATCTTTTCTCTTGTTCTGATCCTGCTGTGCTTTTATCCTTCGATAACTTTTAACTTTTGCGCCAGAGCTCTGATGTGGCCGGCTGTCTTGTAATACTTTAGTCCCCTTGTTCTTGGATCTTTCTAATGTTCATTTGTAAAAACACTTAAATCTGTTATGAATGTCTTTCTTTTTATTTCAGTCTGCTTTTTTTCCTTTTCAAAGACACGACCTGACCCTGGCTTCTGTTCGAAGTCCAGGGGGTCTGTCCCCTGCCTGCCCAGAGGCAGGAGGGGGATTTTTGGCGTTTCTTATACAAGGTTGGGGGGATTGCCCCCAGTCCTTGTTTTGGCGTGCGAAGCCTGGCCTGATCCTGGCTTCTGTTCGAAGTCCAGAGGCCTGCCCCCTACCTGCCCAGAGGCAGGGAGGGGTTTTTGGCGTTTTTTATACAAGGTTGGAGGGATTGCCCCCAGTCCTTGTTTTGGCGTGCGAAGCCTGACCTGACCCTGGCTTCTGTTCGAAGTCCAGGGGGGTCTGTCCCCTGCTTGCCCAAAGGCAGGAGGGGGCTTTTTGGCGTATTTTATACAAGGTTGGGGGGATTGCCCCCAGTCCTTGTTTTGGCATGCGAAGCCTGGCCTGACCCTGACTTCTGTTCGAAGTCCAGGGGGCCTGCCCCCTGCCTGCCTAGAGGCAGGGAGGGGTTTTTGGCGTTTTTTATACGAGGTTGGGGGGATTGCCCCCAGTCCTTGTTTGTTTTGATTCATGGGACCCGGCCTGACCCTGGCTTCTGGTCGAAGTCCAGGGGGACTGCCCCCTGTCTGCCAGGAGGTAGGCAGGGGGAATGAAATTTTTGTTGGGGGGCCTATTTTCCTTGGTTTCAGCAACAGGGGGCCTCCCCCTATTGCCTCCTGCTCGTTTGTGTGTAAAAAACTGCCAATTTTGAACAAACAACGAGTATGGACTGCAAACTTTTCATTTCTTCGGAATTTGCTACAATCATTTGTGGCCAGAGCCGTCGACATTTCTGTTTTGACCGTCCTCCGCCGGTTTTCCTTGAAAAGTAAAAAAGAGCTACCTAGCTTCCTATTTTTAAACATAGTACTTCTTTAAAGTGTCTGCATTCCAGTGGGCGGCTAACTCTTGGCCTTCAAGGTTGGCGATCTTGTAGGTGCCTGGCCCCTTAATCTGGGTTACCTCGTACGGGCCCTCCCAGTTGGCGCTCAGCTTTCCATGCTCATGTGATTTCCCTACCGCCTGTGTTTTCCTTAAGACCAGGTCTCCCACTTGGAAGCTTCTCTCATTTACCCTTTTGTTGTACACCCTTCTCATTTTTTGCTGATAGGCGGCTATGTTAATACTGGCCTCCTCCCTGACTTCGTGGACTAAGTCCAGGGCTTCAGCCATTGATGCTTCGTTATCTGCCTGGTTATATTGTTGGGACCTCAGGGTTGGTATTCGGGCTTCTATGGGTAGCAAGGTCTTTGCTCCATAGACCAAGCCGAAGGGTGTCTGACCTGTAGATTCTTTGCGTGTGGTTCTGATTGACCATAGAATGCTTGGCAATTCGTCTGCCCACCTACCCTTGAGGTCGTCTACCATTTTCTTTAACCCATTCAGGATTTGCTTGTTGGCAGCTTCAGCCTGCCCATTAGTTTGTGGGTGGCAGACAGCGGAGTAGGCGACTGCTATTCCGTGTCCTTCCAGCCAGACTCTCAGGGGGTCGTTGTCAAACTGCCTTCCATGGTCCAACACCGGCATCTTTGGTAGGCCAAATCTGGTTATGATATTCCTCCAGATGACTTTTCTAACTGCAGACTCAGTGATGTTAGGGACTGCTTCAGCTTCGATCCATTTTGTAAAGTAGTCAATCCCTATTATTAAGAACTTTCGACCACCTGTGGCTGGGGTAAAGGGGGCCAGTATGTCCATTCCCCATTGAGCAAAAGAAATGGGGGAAAGGATTGGCCTGAGCTCCTGGGCTGGAGCATGAATTGATGGGGCAAAGAGTTGGCACTTTCTGCATTTTCGAGTCAGATCTTTTGCGTCTGCCAGCAGGGTCGGCCAGTAGTACCCTGCCCTCAGGGCTTTGTGGGCCAGGGACCTTCCTCCTATGTGATGCCCGTAGATTCCTGAATGAATGTCGTCTAGGACCTCCTCCGCCTGCCCTGTCCCCAGACACTTGAGCAGGGATGAGGAAAACGATTTTTTGTACAGGTCATCTCCTATTAGTACAAACCATGCGGCCCTTGCCAGCATTTTTCTCTTTTGAGCGGGGTCAAGCGGTAGGATTCCATGTTTTTTGAATTGGATGATCGGAGTCATCCAACTCCCAGGGCTATTTTCCTCAACGACACTGGCTGGTTGGCAGGGGGTGGTAGATTTTTCCTGGACCACGTCCACCCAGACTGATCTTCGTATGTCTTGCAAGCTGGAGCTGGCCAGCTTTGACAGAGCATCCGCCCGGTTATTCTGGGACCGGGGGATCTGTCTGATTTCATAGGACTTGAGTCCTGACAGTTCCTGCTTCACCTTTTCCAAATACGCGGCCATAGCCTGGTCTCTTGCTTCATATTCTCCATTGATTTGGTTGGCGATGAGCTGGGAGTCTGTTGCCAGAATTACCCGCTCTGCCCCTGCTGCTTTAGCCAATTTTATGCCTGCGAGGACGGCCTCATACTCGGCCTCGTTGTTGGATGCAGGGAAGGTGAACCTGAGAGCATGCTCAAAGTCCATTCCTTCAGGGCTGGTCAATACGACCCCTGCCCCTGCACCGTTGGTCGTGGAAGATCCGTCCGTGTACACTACTCATTCTCCGACGGGGGGATCATCTTCCTCTGAATGAGAGCATTCGGCCAGGAAATCTGCCAGAGCTTGCGCTTTAATGGTTGCCCTGGGCTGATTGGATATTCCGAGCCCGCTTAACTCGACAGCCCATTTAAGTAACCTTCCTGATTTCTCGAATTTTTCTAAGACTTTTTCCAATGGTTGGTCTGTTAGCACTACAACAAGGTGTGCTTCGAAGTACGGTCTGAGCTTTTGGGCTGCAACGACGACTGCGTATGCTGCCTTCTCAACCACTGGGTAATTTTTCTCGACTGCCCCCAGGGCATGACTCACGAAGTATATGGGCTGTTGAGAGCATGCTTCCTCCCTTAAGATAACTGCACTTACTGTCGAGTTGGTCACAGCGATGTAAAGGAAAAGTTTTTCCCCTGCCACTGGTCTTGCCAGGGTAGGGAGTTTTTTCAAATGTTCCTTCAGTTGTCTAAAGGCTTCCTTTTGCTCATCTTCCCATTTAAACTGTTTGTTGCCTTTCAACACCTTGAAGAACAGAGTTGATTTGTCTGCTGACCTGGCGATGAAGCGTGCCAGGGCAGCCATCCTGCCAGTTAGGCGCTGGATATCTCTAATGGTCTTTGGTTCTGGAAGGTCCAAGACTGCCTGAACCTTTTCAGGGTTGGCGTCTATCCCCCTTTCGCTGACCAGAAAACCCAGGAATTTTCCGGATCGAACTCCGAATGTGCATTTCTTGGGGTTGAGCTTCATCTTATAGGCGCGCAGGGAGGAGAAGGTTTCTTGTAGGTCCGTCAAGTGTTCCTTGTCCCCTTTGCTTTTTACGATTGCATCGTCGACGTAGGCCTCCAAATTCCTACCCTTCTGTTTCTCAAAGACCTTGTCTACTAACCGCTGGTAGGTGGCGCCTGCGTTCTTCAGTCCAAACGGCATCATTTTGTACATATAAGTGCCATGGCTGGTGATGAAGGCACACCTCACCCTGTCAGACTGCCACAAGTACACCTGATGGTACCCTGAAAAGGCATCCAGAAAGCTTAGCGTGGAGTACCCACTGGTGGCGTCTACCAGCTGGTCTGTCCTGGGAAGGGGATAACAGTCTTTTGGGCATGCCTTGTTGAGATTTGTGAAGTCCACGCACATTCTCCATGCGCCTGAGGATTTTTTTCACCATTACGACGTTTGCCAGCCATTCAGGGTAATCACAGATTTCAATGAAATCTGCTTTCAAAAGTTTTTCTATCTTCTCCTTTATGGCTAGGTCCTTCTCTGCGGACATGTTTCTTTTCTTTTGTTTGACAAGGCGGGCCTCCGGATTTACGTTCAGCCTGTGAACGATGTAAGTCGGGTCGACCCCCGGCATTTCGTCTGCCAAGTAGGCGAACACGTCCCTGTTATCTCTCAGGACCCTGATTAGCTCCGCGTGGTAGGACGCCTCTAGATCAGCTCCTATGAGGACTTGTCTGCCGGGCTCCAGGTCCACCAGCATACTTTCCCCCCCAGGTTCCAGGTGGTCAGCTGCCTGCTGTCTGGCTGGGATCTCACCCTCCCTGCTGGGGGAACTGTCAGCTTTTCTTTTTCCCTTTATTTCGGTTTCATGGGTTTGGAGGGCCACAGAATAGCATTGTCTGGCTGACTCCTGGTCCCCATGGATTTTCCCTTCCATGCCAAAATCTGTTACATAGGCTACAGTCAGAGCCCTGATCGATATGACTGCTTCGATTTCGTCCAAGGTAGCTCTACCTATCAGGGCGTTGAATGCAGACCTCGCGTCTACTACAACAAATGAGGCCCTGACATTCCTGGCGGAGGCTCCTTCCCCAAATGTTACTGGCAAGTCAATGATACCCATGGGGAGTACACCTGCCCCGCTAAACCCATACAGGGATCCAGGAGCTGGCCTCAGGTGCCTTTTTTCCAGACCCATCCTTTCGAATGCATCCTTGTACAATAGATTGGTATAAGCTCCTGTATCTACCATGCATCTTTTTACGATGTGGTTGCTGATTTCCAGGGACAGTACCAGAGGGTCACTGTGGGGGTATATTACCCGCCCTGCATCCTCGGGGGTGATGCTCAGGGTCGTGCCCTTGGGACTTCCTGCCTTCTCAGCATAGTAGATTTGATTTCGCAATTCTCGGATTTGTCTCTTTTGGCTTCTCCTGCTTGCTTGGCCCTCCGCATCCCCTGATATCACATGAATTATCATGCGAGTCTGCGCCGAGCCTTCAGGCTTATCTGCTACGCCTTTCTGGCTTTTGTTTCTTGCTGCGTAATTGCTCAGCCAGCCATTCCTGATAAGCTTCTCGATTTCGTATTTCAGGTGGCGGCACTCTTCGGTGATGTGCCCCACACAATCGTGGAACGTGCAAAAAAATTTCGGATCTCCTTTTGGGCTGCGAGGCTTATTAGGGCGATTCCATTTGGCCGTCTCTTTCTCCAGTTCGAAAATCTCTGCCCTGAATTTGTTAAGGGCTGTGTAGCTATCGAATCTGGGTTGGTACGTTGTGCGTTCTTTTCTTGGGGTATCTCCCCCCTCATCCTTTTGTCTGTTCTGTTCGTTCCTGCCATGTCTACTCTGTGGTCCCCCCTGAGGCCTGGTCGGCCTTGTGGGGGTATCCGGCAGGCTGTGGAATTCTTCCTGCAATATAAAGCCCTCGACAATTTTTTTGGCTTTAGCCAAGGTCTCAGGCTGAGCTCTGATCATCTGGTTCTTCATCTCCCCTGGGAGTAGTGAGATGGTCAGGGCGTATGCAGCCGTTGAGTCGTCGATCTCCCTGACCTGCTGGTAGAACAGGTCAAATCTCTTTAGGTACTCTCTAACACTTTCCCCCTTTTTCTGTTTCAGGGTCATTAGGTCAAACCGAGTGAGCCGACGCCTCTTGTTCCCTGCGTACTGCTCTAAGAAAACTTCGGCTAGTTCTATGAAGAAGCTGACCGATCCTTGACGCAGATCCCTGAACCATCCCTGTGCTAGTCCAACTAGGGTAGTTGGAAAGACTTTGCACCAGACTGCGTCGTCTACATCATACATGCCCATGTGACTTTCAAATGCTGCCAAATGATCTTCTGGGTCTGAAGTCCCGTCGAATTTGACGGAGGGCATTTTAATTTTTGGGATGGGGTATTCCTGTATGTCAGGGTGGAGTGGTGTTTTGGTGGGCCTGCCTACGAATCGTGACCTGCTCCCTCCAGAGTGGTAACCGTGGTCATCCCATTTTCCAGGGGTCGGTTTCCTTGCACTGGGGGAGCGGTGCCTTGGCGGCAGCCTGCTTATAGCCTCGTCCTCCCTATCAGGGGTGGGATGTCTGGATCTCTTTCTCTGGGGCTGATCAAGGTTGTCGCCTTGGCGATGCCTTGATTCGAGTGGTCGTCCCCGGTTGAGCCTGGAGCCTTTGAGATATCCCTGGAGCTGGCTGCTCCTCTGCTGCTGGCGTCAACCTGGAGAAGACTCCGCCTTGCTTCTCTCCCAGACGTTTAGAGGCAGGCTCTTTATGCCTCATTCGGTCTTGGAGGTCTTGAGATAGACCCCTTTTTTCCCTGGCAGCCGTGGACTCCGTAGTGTGTATGGAGAATGCTTGTTGTTGAGCTGGCTGCTCCTGATTGCTGGTAATGCGTTTCTGGGCTTGTTGGTACCCCTGAGTAGGGGTGAGCAAAAAAAACCGAACCGGTTTTAAAAACCGAAACCGAACCGAAACCCGGTTTAAAAAACCCAAAAATCCGGGTTTTAGAATTTGAAAACCGGTTCGGGTTCGGTTCATAAATTTTCTAAACCGGGTACCTGATTTTGAACCGGTTTATACTTTTAAAGGGAAAATTTTTTCACTTTTTTGATTTTTTTATGGAATATAAGTGAAACTGGGTCAAAAACCGGTTCGGAAACCGGTTCAAAAAACCGATTTATAACAAAGATCGCCATTTTATTTAAAAACCGGGTCATAGAAACCGGTTCGGGTTAAAACCGGTTCGGTTTCGGTTTACAAAATGAAAAAAAAACCGGTTACCCGGTTTAAACCGGGTCGGTTTCGGTTTGGAAAAATGAGTTTTTTAAAAACCGGGTACCCGAACCGGTTTTGAAAACCGGTTCGGGTACCCGGTTTTGCTCACCCCTACCCCTGAGCAACCTTCAGCGCTTTCCGTTGGATGTTCCTGGCGGCGGTTCGCTTTGTACCCCTGGCACCCTCTCCACTCTCAAAGTGAAGCTGCCTGGGGGTAGTAGCAATCCTGCCAACCAAGTCCTCTGGAGTGAACTCTTGATTAAGCATTGCTGAGAAGAAGGCTGCAGTTTGCAGAACCTGGGCAGGGGTGAGGTTTAAACTAGGCCTCTGATGGCCAACCTGCCCAGCTGTGACTGCAGCGCCTTCCCCAGGCGTCTCACGAAGGCTGGTACGCCCCACCCCTGGGATTGTTGCGGCGGGCGTTCTCCCAGGTGCAGGCATTCCATATGGGGGGATCACCGGTGGTACCGTCGGACCCGCCACGGAGCTTGCCTCTATGATTTCAGGCATTTTTGTTGTGATTGATTGTGGTTGATTTTTGTGGGTGATTTCGTGGGTACAACAAGATTGCTCCCCACAGACGGCGCCAAATTGTTCCGGATATGGAAACAATTAAACCCGACTTTGGGTTCGGGTCTTAATAAGTGTTCTAGGTGTATAAAACTGTCAATGCTAATCTTCCTTCGATCTCTCCTTCTCCTCACTCCGGTTGATCGGACCTTCCCGGCGAAGATGGTCAGTCCCTGCACAAAGAACGCACAGGGCCCCGGAGGTGTCCGGGGGGAACCCTCTCCGATGCCTAAGTCAGTCCCTGAATAGCCTTTAGGAACCTAGCTCGTGAGGAACTAGGTGGTGGTTATAGAGTGAAAGTCTAGAGAGAGAAATTCCAACCCCCTCCTTTGTGGGAAATGGAAGAGTATTTATACCTTCCCACAAGAGAGAGGAAGGAAGAGAGAGAATGAGAGGATGGGTGGACGAGAGGGTGACAAGTGGCTTCACCTCGTCCACTCGCTCCCCTTTACCTTTGGCAAAATGACGGGAGGGCCTCTGGTCTCCCCTGCCCCTGCTGGGCATGTGCACACCCGAGGACCAGAAGGCAGGGGGTCTTGGTTGCCCTGCTCGGCGGGCGGCATTGCCCTGCCGGGCAGGTGGGTGCCTTGGAGTGATGACTCCTCGCTTAATGGTCTGCCGGGCAAGCTCCTCTTCGTTCCTGGGTCGGGCCATCCTGGGACCTAAATGGCGGGCGGCCCATCGCAGGCTACCGACCCCCATCAGATTAAGTACGACTTAATTTATATTTTTCAGAAATTTTTATATTTTTCATAAACTATAAATTTTAAAATAGTATTTTATTATACCTAAATTTTATTTTTATAAAATTTCATTTAAAAGATTCACTATTTTAAAAGAAGTTATACGATATTTGGGAGATAATGTTTCGGGTGACAGTTGAGGATTAAAGTGTAACGTTGTCACACTGAAAGTAAGTATTTGAGGATTTGACTGTTTCAAATGAGTCCGACCAATTATTGAAGGTCACAAAATAAAAGTACTACTTGTTCGCGGGCGACTTTTATATAAGGTTTACGATGCGAGTCTGGGACAAATAGCTTGTGTTGGATCCTACCATGTGTGGTGTTTCGACTGCACTTGTAATGAAAAGCAAACTCGGAGGTTGCGGTCCGAGAGTCGACCTAGTGTTTAAGGTAGTCGTCCTACGGCAGTGAGAGCTGCGGTTCAAGAGTCTGCGTAGGGTATGTGCGCATGTATAGACAAGTACTTGATCAGTATTACCACCTAGGTAGCGGGGACAGAATAGGATTCTGAAAACTGCGGGTTCCCTCTTGGTGATGCAGAGAATGTAATCATCAGCTTTCATTTCAGCCCAGAGCCCCGTTTGAATAAACGTATAATATAATAGAAGTTCGGGCCCAATTGAGCCTTATGGGTGAGATGTAAACCTCATAAGATCGGTTTGGTCTACGAGTCGGTAACACGGTTATTTCTATTGGTGAGATGCAAGCCAATAGGATGTAGTGGTGATACTAGGAGCCACGACTCGTGTGTTTTGTCTGCTTACGTGAAAAATGATTTAAAAATCAAATGGCTGCCAATGTCCCATCTTTTAAACTTTATCGTTTTCATCACCTCACATGTTGGTTAATTGAATTAAAGGAAACTATCTGTTACGTGATATCCTTTAATATTTTCGTAAGCATATTATTTGTTATTCACATGATTGTCTTATGTGTTCGAGGTGATGTTAGATGAACGGCTTGATTGTTGTCCCGCTCAGCGTCCACTGTATTATTATTTTTTTTGCAGGTCTAAGACGTTGGGGAATCGAGCGAGAGAGATTTAATAATATGTTTGTATAAAATACAATCTATATTCTGTACTAAGTGAATCAAGACTATGTAATTAATAGTCGTTTGTTGTAAGGATCCGTAGCGATCCGGATTTATTTACACTATGATATAATTTTAAATTAAATGACTAAGATAACTTTCCGCATTATCTATTATTTTAAGTCATTGAAAACCCGGGTTGTTACAATGTATCACTCTCAATCTTATTAATTTTATCTTACTTTAGATCTTCTTATTTTAGTTTCTAGGAGTATTTTTTAGCCCACAATGTTTACCTAATCATCATTGTTCTGGTATTTTCTTGCCTTTTCTACTTTTAGTATATCTCTTCAATTCAATTTGATAGTGTAGGTGGCAATGTGATTTCTTTTTTTTTTTGCTAAATAGTACCGTACACCTGTGGTATTGACATAGGTCCACCCCGACGCGGCCACGCTCGGGTTTGGGGAGGCGAATGAATCTCCATATGAGAATGGATCGAATTGAAATTTAAATCGAAGTTGAGTCGCCACCAAACTTTGTGGGAGTTCGGGCCTGTTTGAACCCACTCTATGTCATAGTGGGCCATGCACAAAGTATGGCCCATTTCCGATGTCAGAGTTTATTGGGATCGTCCCTTTGCATTTGATACAGATACCGACATTATCGGATACCGTGTATTGAATGACTCTCGTGCGCCAACGGTTTCGGGCATCCGGAAACCGAGGTTCTGAGTAAGGGGTGAGGGGACGTGTTGGGAAGCCCACAAAGGACATCCAACCCCGCCCGCACATTGGCGGCCTCTACTAAGATATCGAGTGACTTCTAATACGCGCGTTAGTTAAACGATAAAAAAATGATATGCAAACATTATTTTCCCTAAACATGCGAAAAAGAATGAATGGCTTGCTACGTCGATTTAATGCAACTAATATTAACGTTGAAGTCATATTTAGCATGCGAGTTCATTTTAGTACAATAAAATAAACAACGATAAATAAATCGACAAAAGAACAAACGGTTAGTAACGGTATAACGATAATAACGGTTTGCACGAAATATAAGATGTCATAGAATAATGTAAATATGATGATGCATGGTTTTGAAAAGTGATGTTTCACGTAATAGATTAGACACATGTTGACCTAGGTCATAAAAAAACGTTAACGAGACTCGAACGATATTATAGGACTCACGGTTTGACGTGATAAAGGGGCCACTCGACCGAGTCATTGAGAGACTCGACCGAGTGGACCTCTGAAGAGGCTTATGTCCGGGTTTCGTGACGTCACTCGATCGAGTTATAAAGGAACTCGACCGAGTGCCCGGCCACTCAATCGATTCATGGCGAGACTCGACCGAGTGGTTGTCAAATAGCATTTTGTCTCGTTTTTGGGGTGCCACTCGACCGAGTGAGCTAGGCACTCGATCGAGTGCCCCCAGTACGAACTAGGGTTCGCTTTGCAATTTGTTATCGATTTTAAAATTGCCTTTTGATTTTGATAATTTGATGAGTTTGTTGAATCGGGCATAAATATTGTGGGATTTATACTCGATTCTTGACTTCGATACTCGTCATACCCATATTCGATTATTGAATCGATGTGGAATATTAGAGCGATACCTTGAAGAAAATAATATAAGTCGTTTAAATTAACTAAAAGGATATGGATCTTCCCCGCGTTTATAGTGTCGTATTTTATCGAATAAGGTGACAACTATTTTAGCATCAACGAAGATCGTGTTAGTTAAGTTGTTTGACTAAATCGTTTAGATTCGACATCCAACTATTGAGTTGGTACCGAATTTAATAGATCGACGCTTTGCGATTACTTTAAATAAAACGGACTCGATTTGATTCCCTCGGCTTCCCGACATCGTAATAAATCCTTAGGGATTTATGTGATGTCGGATCCGCGTCAACGGGTTTCGACCTTAATTAGAAAAAAGATGTTTGATTTGAAAATAGTTTTGACATCGATGAAATGTGCGATTATGAAGAAATAAGAAAATTATGGTTGATGTTAACTCGCCTCAACAATCAATCGATCGGGGTGACGGGATAAGCGACCGGCAACGCTGAGTGCAATACTCTTGTATATTCGGGTTTTCTTATCCCGTCATTCCTCACGCTCGACACGAATCGACGAATATTTTAGTATTTTGTACTAGTTATATTATCGATATTACAGACACGACGATAAGATTAAAAAAAACGAGGAAGATGACGAGAGAGAGGAGAAGGAAAGAAAATGTGTTTTTGCACCCTCAACCTACATGTTCTTGTCTCGGACAGGACTTGCTTGATTGTGGCTTAGGCACCGGAGTTCGAGGCTTACGTAGTAGATTAAGTTATGGTGGTTTTATGGTTAGGATTCCTAGTTGCTAGGGTTAGGGTTTCTGTGTATAGGATTAGAGTTGAATTAGGGCTTGATGATTAGGGTTTTGATTAGGGTTTGAAGATGTGTATGTGATGTAATGGGGTTTGTAAAGTTTGATTAGGGCCAAAAAAGATGATCAATTTTGCATGCAAGGGGGTGCTTATATAGGCATTGCTATGCACCTCGGTCTAGGGTTACTCGACCAAGTAGCCCCTGGACTCGGTCGAGTGGCCCGAGAGACTGCAGCTGGGCCGATGTCAAGGCCCACTCGATCGAGTGGGTCAGCCGCGGAAGACGGGTCCGGTTTTTTGGACTGTGGTTTGGATATTTTGTGGGTTTTGTATTTGGATTGGACTTTTGATGTTTGAGTGGCTGATTTTTGTGTCTCAGAACGGCTTTGAACGGGGTTTGACCCAATCGTTAAAAGTCGGTTTTATTTCCGGTGTCGGTTTTGACCCAAATTAGTCTCATTTTATTGGAAACGACCCACTGGGCCTGGATTTGAGGTTAGTTTTGGGAGATTTGTACTCCGTAAAGGACCTAAGCCAGCAATCCATGGTTTCGAGCCCACATCCGAGCGCATAGAAACACGTTTGCGTCCGATCGTCATTGGATGTTTTTTTTGGAAACTGCTATAGACACTTGGCGGTCAAAATGTGGGTGTCTATAGAGTCCCCACTCTGACTGAGGCTTGGACAAGGCAAAAGTCAGAGTATCTACCAGGACAATCGAGGATTGAAACCTGGGAGACTTCCGATCGGGTCGTTTATAGTCCATTAGACTCGCGTGAAGGGCTCGCCAGCCATAGGATAGAAGTCATACCTGAGCTGATGATGATAACTCCGTGGGGAATCGGACTTGTCACATAAGTCCTTGGTGCGCCTATATGTGGGCCCATCCCATGCCATTCCGGGGAAAATGCCGCCTCGGGCTTTCCGCTGGGGAGATATGTGAGCTGTACGGGCTTGCTTTTGAAGCCTCGAGTCGTACTTGTATAAGTCACATAAAATTTGCATGCAACACGTAGGTAGAAAATATGACTCGCGCTGGGGAAAATGATTTTTGTTTCCTTTTGAAATCAAAATCCTGAAAGCAACTCACGTGCTAGGTTTTCAAAATGGAATGGGGTAGAAAAGAAATTTGCAGTTTAAATAGACCGAAATTTGACCTTGTCGAAAAGGATTTTCTCAAATGGCTAAGTTTTGCAAATTTTAAATTGAGAATTTGGAGAGAGACATACCGACAGACTCGTCTCTGAACGCGACAGGACGAGTTGACCGACACGGATTGGACTCTCTAAGGGTTGGACCGTGACTCGGTAGGAGGATGGGCCACCTAAGATGACGAGGCTCTTAAGTTGCGCTATTCTGTAGCCTAGGCGAGTGGCAACACGGTCGAACATCGAAATGGGATAGATATGCTATAGGGGACTTGCAGTAGTCTATAATGAGACTGTTGTAGTCTTGTGCTCTTCTGGATTTTTGATTTTAGGGTACCTTCCCAAAGTGGGTATTGCTTCGAGTCCTGACAGATTCTCATCTTCGACTGAGCCGAGTATTAGGACAAACTGTAGAAAGGAGGCTAATTTTTTGAAAATATTTGGACTATGTGAGTGGACGGAGGTCTTCTATCTAAGAGAAGCCCCAGGACGACAAAGCTAGTTGCTGAGAACATGACAGTGTCGTGACCGGAATGATAGTGCTTTTTGAATGTGTGTCAATGTGAGTGGTTGTGCCTCTGTTGAAAGGCTGCCTACGTATTCACGTGTGGTGAAATCAAACCAAGCCGTAGTTCAGTGTAGAAAGATATGTTATGGTGCCTAGTTTATTAGGACTTTGTGTGTAACTAGCCATATTGACGGTGTAGGCTAGGTGCATTCCCAATGATGTCTTGATCAGAGGGCTAGAATGGTTAGGATGTTGATCCTGTGACTGTGAGCGTTCCCCGGGGTAGCCCCCAGAGGTGGTGTGAACTATTTGGGCATGTTCTATGCCGACTGCAAGTTGCATTCCCGTGTTTGGGGTTGGTAACTGGTTTGGATGAGAAGAATTGGGATGGGATTTGACGAGTTTTGCTCTCGGGAGATTTGACGAGTTTTGCTCTCGGGGGGATTTGACGAGTTTTGCTCTCGGGGGGATTTGACGAGTTTTGAGTTTTGCTCTCGGGGGGATTTGACGAGTTTTGCTCTCGAGGGGATTTGACGAGTTTTGCTCTCGGGGGATTTGACGAGTTTTGCTCTTGGGGGGATTTGACGAGTTTTGCTCTCGGGGGATTTGACGAGTTTTGCTCTCGGGGGGATTTGACGAGTTTTGCTCTCGGGGGGATTTGACGAGTTTTGCTCTCGGGTCTGCGTATGGTGATTGTAAATTCTGTTATGTCGTGTTGTGTTGTAGTAGTTGTTGTTGTGCAAAAGGGGAAGTCGAGTAAAAGTGGCTCGAACTTCGATTGGGCAAGTTTGATAATGCGGGATCTGATTTCCATGTCTGGCCTTAATGGTTAGGGTGTATCTTATGGAGCTTGAATCCTCGAAATTCTGGGTTGTCTCTAGCCTAGGTCTCGGGAAGGTCTTGAGGGTTGTAATGTGGGAAGGCTATATGTGGTGTTAGCTGACCAACTGATTATCTCTTCTTATTGGATGGTATGGGTATTGATAATTTTGAATTGACCGTACCTGGTCAAGGGACTTTCACTTGAGTTGACCGCTAAATGTGGTCATGGTATTTTTTTGTTGACCTCTTAGCCCCGGTCATGGGATTCTTCATTTGGATTGACCGCTTAACCTCGGTCATGAGTGCCTCTTTTTTTTGATAATGACCTGCTTTTTGTTTTGGCCTTTTCCTTTTTCCCGGACTTTTGATTTTTTTTCTTTTTTTTTTTGGACTTTTGCTTTTTTGTCCAGTTTTTTTTATCATGGCCAGCTCTTTTGTTTTGGCCGTTTGCTTTTTTTTGTGATCAGACTAACACCTAGGGTAGGGATTGGTCAGTCTTATTGGAGGGGTGTTTATTGTGGGAAATTGGCTTGCCTTCCGTCTTGAACCCAAACTAGGAGATTACCTAGATTTGTCATAGTATTCGATACCGGACCTGCTAAGGGTAATTAAGTGGCTTTTCTATACCAGACATGGAGTAGGCAAAAGGAAAACACGGGCTCGATTTCCTGCAGTCATTATAGATGTGTCTATAATAGTCACGTGCGTGTGCTCACAGTGTATGACGGTGTTCATCATGTTCTCGGAAACACATAAGGAAAGTATATATGAGAAAGAATATTGAAAGCTGATTTTATTGAATTTTGAAAAAGAGGACAGAATACAATTGACTTTGACTCTGACTTTGAAGTTGAAATAAATAGTATATCCTAGACTCGGACTCAGACTTGGACTTAAATCAAATCCGGACTCTTGGATGCATGAGAGGTAGATTGGATGCTTTGGTCATCGGGCCCTATATAGTCCATGAGGGGCTTTGTAAGTGATAATGGTTCCAAAACGGGAGTCCTCCCGGCATTGAGGAAATCTTGGATGAGATGTTTCAGTTTCCAGCACTGTTCTGTATCGTGTCCCCTCCCTCTGTGGAATTTGCAGTAATGCTCGGCGTTCCATGTTTTGGAGCGTTTTTCCAATTGTACGTCGGCTGTTGGGCCTATGGGTAGTATTAGCCCTTTCGAAACCAACCTTTGGAAAGCGACGGTGTAGGACATATCCAAGTGGGTAAATGTCCTTACCTTTGACTGGTTCTTGACTTTCGGAGAGGTGACTTGAGGGTTACCTCTCTCGGTCTTGCCATCTTGAGGGTATCGGACAGTTTCGTAAGAGTGTTCACCTTTCAAATGGCTCGGTTGGGTGATTGGCTGTCTTACCCGCTCTAGTTGTGTTAGACGGGAACGGGTTCTTACGAGATCCTCTTCGACGGTGGTTACCCTGACATTTAGGTTATCTAGGGCGGTATTGATTTTTGAGAAGATATTGTTAATGGAGCAAGATAGCATAAGCATGCTCCCCTGGATATCCCCTTTCTCGACGGCGCGGGATTTGTTGTGGTTTGGTAGTGTCTCGTTCATAGGGTCCCTGATCGGAAGAAACGACAGGTGTTAGAACTCGCCTAAGCTCGGTTTTGCGCGAATGCAAGAGAGAGAGAGAGAGAGTCAAACTAGGTACGGCCCGGGGGCGGGATGACTAAGATTCTCGGATCGGGATACCCGAACGTTGACCTCGACAAAGTAACGACCGTGGATTAGACTCGAGCTGCAGATTTGTGAGTCCGAAAATGGGGCGACCGCGTTTGACTCGGGTTAGACTCTCCTAAGACAAATGTGTAGGGTGCGATTCTCAGAGTGACTGTGATTAATCGCTCCGTCGGAGAATAGCCCCCAAGTGAGGCTAAGGACTCAGATAGGACTCAGATGGTATGACATCTAAGTGACTCGAAAGTGGGGTATGTGATACGACACGTGTAGGACACGATCCTTAGAGCAACCGTGATTGATCGCCCTGCTGGAGGGTAGCCCCCGAGTGAGGAAAAGCCTGAAAAGGAAATAACTCGGAAAGGACACCTAGACGGGTGACTCGTGAGAGGTGGGCCTTCCTTAGGATTCGGCGGGTGGGCCGAGTCTTGTTCGAAGGAAGGTCCATGTGAGACATTCATCAGACTTTAGACTCGAGTGTGTAAATGGGCCTTCCTTTGTAGGAGTATGTCCTACGTAGGTGGGCCTTGCCTTAGTCTAATAAGGCGGACTGGGATAGGGAAGAAACTCGTGATGTAAGATCGACAGAGTTTTGACGCTAAGGACCTCGACGACTTAAGACACGACCCGACACATGCTAAATACGGGAAGTCCTAAGAAGAGGAAGGTTTTGAAAAGGATTTTTGGGGAAATCCGAAAAAATAAAAAATGGTGGAGGGGCCCGATTTTTCGAGAGAAAATCGGAAAACATATCGGGCCACGGTTTTGAAGGTTCGAAAATATTTTCGAGTTTTAAAATGGGCAGAATACCGGCTAGAAATAGGCTATTTTGAGTAAAATCATAAGTCCTAAATTCGGTATACGACCCGGGTTTTGAAATTGGATAGTTTGAAAAGGATGCAATTTTTTGAAAAAGAGGGTTTTTGAAAATGACACGGAAACCAAGTAGCATATAGTCACGGAAGCATTATAACGACGCCATGTATGCTCTATACTAAGTCTCGGTCGGTCTATAAGGGGTCTATACCAGTGCACATAGTCTAGACGTTGATCGGGACGGACTTTCTAAGTCGAGTTGAGCTTAGAACATGCCGCGAAACCCACTCGAATCGACTATGGACACCTTTGACATATCCATATTGGAGTACATCACGGTATAGTGGGACGTCGGTCGCAAGTACCGGCCCGGGAAAATACAGGGTTATGCATGAATCTTAAAACTAAAACGCGTATTGTACTAGTCAAACGATTTCTATTCGAGTCTCACCCTGAGGATGCCGATGGTAAGTCACGCATCAGTTAATCCCCAGCAGGGTCGCCAAATTGTGGACATGACATAGGTCCACCCCGACGCGGCCACGCGCGGGTTTGGGGAGGCGAATGAATCTCCATATGAGAATGGATCGAATTGAAATTTAAATCGAAGAGGAGTCGCCACCAAACTTTGTGGGAGTTTGGGCCCGTTCGAACCCACTCTATGTCATAGTGGGCCGTGCACAAAGTATGGCCCATTTTCGATGTCAGAGTTTATTGGGCTCGTCCCTTTGCATTTGATACCGATACCGACATTATCGGATACCGTGTATTGAATGACTCTCGTGCGCCAACGGTTTCGGGCATCCGAAAACCGATGTTCTGAGTAAGGGGTGAGGGTACATGTTGGGAAGCCCACAAAGGACACCCAACCCCGCCCACAACATTGGCGGCCTCTACTAAGATATCGAGTGACTTTCTAATACGCGCGTTAGTTGACCGATAAAAAAATGATATGCAAACATTATTTTCCCTAAACATTCGAAAAAGAATGAATGGGTTGCTACGTCGATTTAATGCAACTAATATTAACGTCGAAGTCATATTTAGCATGCGAGTTCATTTTAGTACAATAAAATAAACAACGATAAATAAATCGACAAAAGAACAAACGGTTAGTAACGGTATAACGATAATAACGGTTTTCACGAAATATAAGATGTCATAGAATAATGTAAATATGATGATGCATTGTTTTGAAAAGTAATGTTTCACGTGATAGATTAGACACGTGTTGACCTAGGTCATAAAAAAAAACGTTAACGAGACTCGAACGATATTATAGGACTCACGGTTTGACGTGATAAAGGGGCCACTCGACCGAGTCATTGAGAGACTCGACCGAGTGGACCTCTGAAGAGGCTTCTGTCCGGGTTTCGTGACGTCACTCGATCGAGTTATGAAGGAACTCGATCGAGTGCCCGGCCACTCGATCGAGTCATGGCGAGACTCGCCCGAGTGGTTGTCAAAATAGCATTCTGTCTCGTTTTTGGGGTGCCACTCGACCGAGTGAGCTAGGTACTCGATCGAGTGCCCCCTGTACAAACTAGGGCTCGCTTTGCAATTTGTTATCGATTTTGAGATTGCCTTTTGATTTTGATAATTTGATGAGTTTGTTGAACCGGGCATAAATATTGTGGGATTTATACTCGATTCTTGACTTCGGTACTCGTCATACCCATATTCGATTATTGAATCGATGTGGAATATTAGAGCGATAACTTGAAGAAAATAATATAAGTTGTTTAAATTAACTAAAACGATATGGATCTTCTCCGCGTTTATCGTGTCGTATTCTATCGAATAAGGTGACAACTATTTTAGCATCAACGAAGATCGTGTTAGTTAAGTTGTTTGACTAAATCGTTTAGATTCGACATCCAACTATTGAGTTGGTACCGAATCTAATAGATCGACGCTTTGCAATTACTTTAAATAAAACGGACTCGATTTGATTCCCTCGGCTTCCCGACATCGTAATAAATCCCTAGGGATTTATGTGACGTCGGATCCGCGTCAACGGGTTTCGACCTTAATTAGAAAAGATGTTTTATTTGAAAATAGTTTTGACATCGATGAAATGTGCGATTATGACGAAATAAGAAAATTATGGTTGATGTTAACTCGCCTCAACAATCAAGCGATCGGGGTGACGGGATAAGCGACCGGCAACGCTGAGTGCAATACTCTTGTATATTCGGGTTTCCTTATCCCGTCATCCCTCACGCTCGGCACGAATCGACGAATATTTTAGTATTTTGTACTAGTTATATTATCGATATTACAGACGCAATGATAAGATAAAAAAAAAACAAAAAACGAGGAAGATGACGAGAGAGAGAGTGGAGAAGGAAAGAAAACGGGTTTTTGCACCCTCAACCTACATGTTCTTGTCTCGGACAGGACTCGCTTGATTGTGGCTTAGGCACCGGAGTTCGAGGCTTACGTAGATTAAGTTATGGTGGTTTTAGGGTTTGTGTGTATAGGATTAGGGTTGAATTAGGGCTTGATGATTAGGGTTTTGATTAGGGTTTGAAGATGTGTATGTGATGTAATGGGTTTGTAAAGTTTGATTAGGGCCAAAAAAGATGATCAATTTTGCATGCAAGGGGGTGCTTATATAGGCATTGCTATGCACCCCTGTCTAGGGTTACTCGACCGAGTAGCCCCTGGACTCGGTCGAGTGGCCCGAGAGACTGCAGCTGGGCCGATGTCAGGGCCCACTCGATCGAGTGGGCTGACACTCGATCGAGTGGGTCAGCCGCAGAAGACGAGTCCGATTTTTTGGACTGTGGTTTGGATATTTTGTGGGTTTTGTATTTGGATTGGACTTTTGATGTTTGAGTGGCTGATTTTTGTGTCTCGGAACGGCTTTGACCGGGGTTTGACCCAATCGTTAAAAGTCCGTTTTATTTCCGGTGTCGGTTTTGACCCAAATTAGTCTCATTTTATTGAAAACGACCCACCGGGCCTGGATTTGAGGTTAGTTTTGGGAGATTTGTACTCCGTAAAGGACCTAAGTCAGCAATCCATGGTTTCGAGCCCACATCCGAGCGCGTAGAAACACGTTTGCGTCCGATCATCATTGAGTGTGTTTTTTGGAAACTGCTATAGACATCTGGCGGTCAAAATGTGGGTGTCTACAACACTCCTCTCATTTTGTACTATAATTCTTATCACTCTCTTATTTTTCATATTTTTGGTCTCACAGTACATCTTCTCTTCAACTATTAGTTGATTAGGTAGTTCTAGCCATTGCCTTACTTGCTTTTTGATAATGGTAAGCCTCAAAGAAAGTTGGGTGGATGAATGGATACTAACATCTTTCTAATTAAGATAAATGTCAATATCGTGTGAATTATGTAGTATAGAGGAAAAAAGAGGTTTGAAACGAAAGTCAACTTATAAGTAGAAAGCTAGGTGTATTCGAAGTTCGATGCGGTTCGAATTCAAAGTTCGTGTTCGAAATTTACTCCGAAATTCGATACCCCAAGTGAACTCGGTTGAGTCCTATACTTTAACGAATTAATTTAGACAATACTATAACTTAATACGAATTAATAAAAGTTACGAAATATTAATTGTGTCTATTTAATACTCGTACTAGTGAACTAATACAAAAAGTGAATTAATACGGAGTATTATAATTAATAATCTCTGGTAAAACCGTCTCACAATAATATGAGACGTAATTTCTAATACACTAAAAAGTGGAGTGAAATAAATTACCCCCTCCGTTCAAATCCAAAGGGTACGTTTCCCTTTTGGACAATATTCATAACTCAAGAGAATCGTTAATATTAACGACAATCTATAAGAGAAAATATAGTCAGGTTGGATCTTGTTTGATTCGTCTTTATGAGCAGATTAAGAATATCGAATTTTTATAATTTTTTTAATGTAAAACGAAAGATAATTGACGGTGTAAAACGTGTATCGATAAGTGTGAAAAATCAAATGTACCCTTTGGATTCGAACTAAGTAATACGGAGTACTGTACTGACATTTCGGGCGTGTCGGGCTGAGTTTCGTGTCTGGCCCGGGCAGGGTCCCGTACCTGATCTTACCCGTTTCCGTTCGTGCCCGGGTTGTGCCTTGATTTATTTTTAAAACTCGTTTAGAACCCGTCCAGATGCACGGGTATATTTAAGTCACATTAGTTATTTATATGTTTATCAATAGGTGTTTTAACAATATATACTCCGTATAATAGATAGCTATTACAGTACTCACTATTCATTCTTGTAATAGTTTTAGAATTATTGGGTAAACCCGTGCACATGCACGGTTGTTTACTTAAAATTTTGTGATGATAAAAGAAATTCTTAATAGTAGACATAATTAGAGTGTTATATTATTAAGATAGTAATATTTATTCTGCTGAATCAATCTCATACGATAATAAGTACGATGTTTTTTCGTCCTCTCCTTATGGAAGACATATTTGGGGTGACTATTCCTGTGTAACAACTAGTAGTAAATTCTCGGAGCTTTGTCCCTCTTTCACACCAAAAATAAAATAAGTATGATGTTTTTCACCGTCATCTAATATGAAACGAAAATAACACTATTTAATTTAAAATATTTAATAGAAAATAAAATATAAAAGACTTATAGTAATTACTAAATATAAGTTGAGATATATATATTGGGAGATTTTTTTTGGAGGGAAAGTTGAAAAGATCAAATTGTTCATTGATTTTTTTTTTCAGTGAATAGGGGATTATAATCAATATATATATATATATAAAGGAGAAAGTTTTCGAGCGATATGATTGGTCCGTTGCATCTAAACTTAATTTTGGAAAGTATCTTCAATAATAAAAAAATCAAGTAGTGAATCTTTTAATTATTATAATAATATATTTAATCTATCATATTAATGTGAAGTTTTGTAATTTTCATCTTAAAACCTTTAAATTTTGTTTAACAAAAAATTATCGTAAATTTTTTTTTATAAAAATGATATAATTGGAATCTAGGTAGAAAATGCTTTCATCTGAGTATAAATTTCATATAATTTGTTTCAAATTATTTGCTCAAAAAATTGATGAATCTATTACATATAAAAATAATAAGGTTATCCCACATCGACAAATTATAATAAGTTGATGAAATTTCATATTATAAATAAGAGTAATCATTTGTGCTTAGATATCCACCAAAAATCTTTCGAGTCTTGAAGAACTCTTAAGATAAAGATTATAAACTTTAACCAATTATCTTACATCGAAAAATTATGATGAGGTTATGAAGTTTTATACTATAAACAAGAGTAATCATTATTTTTAAATATCGACAAATTTTTTTTTGAGTTTTAAAAAAACTATTAATAAGACTACAAACTTAAAATTATTCCACACCAAAAAAATTAAAATAAGACGATGATTCTATATAATAAATCATAGTAATCATGTTTTCTTTATTATAAATATCAATAAATAAGACGATGAAATCATATTATACAAATAAAAGTAATCATTCCTTCGAATTCTTTATTATAAATAAGAGTAATCATTCGTCCTTAAATATCAATAAAAAACTTTTTAATCTTAAAAAGAGCTCTTAGTAAGATGGTACCCCCAATTTTTTTTGGATATGCTATAAAAAAACTATATATAATAAGATGTCACTTAAAAAATTCAGAGGACTATAAACTTAGGTAAAATTTATCCCACATTGAAAGATTATATTAAGGGATTTTATACATGGAATCCCCATGTTTTTAGTTTTTCTATATGATACCTCTCCACTTTTATAATCACACGTGGTCCCCCCTCACTATTAGTGTATTATGTCTCTATAGCCTTAAACGTCCCTAAAAGTGAGGGGTACCATGTCTGATTATAAAAGTGCAAGGATATCATATAAAAAAACTAAAAACATAGAAACACCATGTAGAAAATCCCTTATAATAAAGTGGTGAAATTAAACCTAAGTATATTATCCCACATCGAAAATTTCTATTATAAATAAGAGTAGTCATTCGTCAAATTATAATATGATGAAATTCTATACTATAAACAAGATTTCATATTATTTTCTCGAAAAAAAAGTGATGAATCTATTACGCACTCCATAAAAGTAAGTAAAATTATCTCACATCGAACAATTATAATAAGGTGATATAAACAATATATATTTAATATAAAAGAGACTTTTTTCAAAGAATTTTTAAGATTATAATGTTGAGGTGATGAAATTTTATATCACAAATAAAAGACATCTTTCATTTTTAGATATCAACCAAAAAAAATTTAGTCTTATAAGCTCATATAGTTATAAATTTAAATAAAATTATCCCACATCGAGAAATTATAATAAGGTGATGACATTCTACTATATAATTAAAAGTAATCGTTCATTTATAGATATCAACGAGAAATCTTTTGAATCCTAAAAAACACTCTTAAGACTAATTAGATTCAAGTAAAATTATCCCAGGCCACATTGGAAAATTATAAGTTGATTGAATCAATATATGTATATATAAAGAAGGAAATTTTCGAGCGATATGATTGGTCCGTTATATCAAAACTCAATTTAGAAAAATATCATTAATAATAAAAAAATTCAAATAGAGAATCTTTTAATTATTAAAATTAATATATTTTATCTATTATATTAATGTGATGTTTTTAAAAATTTTCATCTACAAATCTTTAAATTTCATTTAACAAAATGTTAACGTAAATAAAATTACAAAAATGAATTAATTAGATTCATGGTAAAAAATGTTTTCATTAGAGTATAAATTTCATATTATATGTTTCATATTATTTGCTCGAAAAAGTGATGAATTTATTACATATAAAGATATTAAAGTTATTTCACACCGACAAATTATAATAAGGTGATTAAGTTCTATATTATAAATAATAGTAATCACACATCGACAAATTATAATAAGGTGATGAAATTATATATTATAAATTATACTCCAGTAATCATCCGTCCTTAGATGTCCACCATAATTATCTCACATCGAAAAATAATTATGGGATTATAAAAACTTTTGAGTCTTAAAAAAACTCTTTTATTATTATAATTATCCTAACATTGTCTCACATCAAAAAATTACGATGAGCGGATGAAATTCTATATATTATAAATAATAATAATAATAATCATTTGTTCTTGGATATCAACTAAAAAAATTGAGTCTTAAAAATTGAGTCCGTAAGCTGATATTAACCAAAAATCTGAGTTATTCTAATTTTTTTTTAAGATTATAAACCTAAGTAGAATTATCACATATCGAAAAATTATGAAAAGGTGATGAAATTCTATATCACAAATAATGAGAGACATCATTTGTTTTTAGATATTAACAAAAAAATTGTCTTATAAAAGCAACTATAAAATTAAGTAAAATTATCCCACATCGAGAAATTATAATAAGGTGATAAAATTCTACTATATAAATATGGAGTAAAAGCAACCATTCATCTTTAGATATCAATGAGAAATACTTTGAGTCCTAAAAAATTTATGATAAAGTGATACATTCTACATCATCAATATTATATTCCTGTAAGGGTATAAATTGAAGTAAAAATTATCCCAGGCTTCGATATTACAAAAAAGTGATGAAATTTTATTATGTAATAAAAGTAATCATCGTCTTTAGATATCAAACAGAAATCTCTTGAGTTCTAAAAGAGTTCTTAAAACTATAAATTTAAGTGAAATTATCACACACCGTAAATTATGATGAGATATCATAAATAAGAGAAATAATTTGTTTTAGATAATCATTTGTCCTAAAGTAAAATTTCTAACATCGATTTTTTTTTTACAAAGTCATGAATTTCATAGATATAAATCAAACATCTTTTGAATTTTAGAAAAGTTCTTAAAACTATAAACATGTGTGAAATTCTACATCATCAGTAAGAGAAATTATTCGTTTTTAGATATTAATAAAAAAAATCTCTTGAGTCTTATAATAGCTCTTAAGGCTATAGATTGAATTAAAATTATCCCACATCGAAAAATAATTGCATTAAGGTGATGAAATTCTATTATATAAATAAAATAATCATCGTCTTTAGGTATCAATCAAAAATCTTTTGAGTCCTAAAAAGAGTTCTTAAAATAAGTTGAATTATCCCACATCGAAAAATTATGATGAGCTGACTTAGAAAAATCTTTTGAGTCTTATAACAACTCTTAAAACTATAAATTGAAGTAAAATTATGCCACATCTAGAAATTATAATAAGACGACGTAATTCTATTATATAAATAAAAGTCTCTCAATCAATAGTTCCACAAATTTATGCAATCGTCTAACCTGGTGTCATTACCATTTGCACTAAAAATAGGCCCGTGCATCGCACGGGCTTTCCAACTAGTAATAATATAAATTGTTATGAAAATAATATCAATTGCAATTAACATAATAAGTTGTTTTATTTGTCAGCAGGTTTATACCTACTCTATTTTCAGATATTTTGACACGTTTAAATAAATTATATTACCATCAAATTATTTTAAACTTAAGTCTTAGGCGTTTTAAGAAGGTATATACAAAAATATTTTATTAATATGAAAATTAGGATTAATATTATATTAGATTAATAGATATTATGATATTTATATTATATAGATTGTTATGGAAATTCTGATATATTAAGAGAGTGCGTTTTGGCGCCAAAAAACCAATGCGTGGTCCCTGTATTATATATTAATATGAAAATTAGGATTAATATTATATTAGATTAATAGATATTATGAATTTATGATATTTATATTATATAGATTGTTATGGAAATTCTGTTATATTAAGAAAGTGCGTTTTGGCGCCAAAAACCAATGCGTGATTCTGTATTATATATTAGTATAGATTTTTTCCAAAAAATACGACATGCGTTTTGTATGCGATCTGTATATTTTGTGTTGGCGTACAATATTAATTATGAGTTTTATGACCCTAACTCTATGACTCTATGGGCCGAGCTGGGGACAGCCTGCAGTGCTACATCTTTCATCTTCCTCCTCCTAATCAACCTAAAAAAATTGGAAAAATTGAAATCGACCTATTCCTCCTCCTAATATATCATCTTTATTTCCTCCTCGCTTATCATCCTCCTCCTCATCTCTCATCTTCCTCGAAAAAATTGAAAGTCGAAAGTCGAAACTCTGAAGATTTTTCTCCTACTTCTGGTTCATTTCATGGGCTGATCAGGTAATAGTATTTGTTCCGGATTGATTTTTGTTGTTTTCATGCTTGATTGATTGAGCAATTTCTATTTCAAAATTCAGTTCGTTGGTGATGGTGAATTAGTTCGCGAACGAACTAATTCGTAAATCGGGCGAACTAGTTCGGAAATCGTGCCGGCGAACTGCGAATCTGTAACACTGGTTTATTGTTATTCATCTACTAATCATGTTGTAGTTGATAAATTCATATAATTGAATGTTAGTTTAGCTTAATTAGCTTAAATTAGGGTTTGGTCCTTTAAGATGAAAGGATGCAAAAATTAGTAAATTCATATTGTTGTTGTAGTACAATTTGTATAGCTTAGCGGTAGCTTAGTATAGTTTAGTGTGCTAGAATAGTAGTACTCAACTTAACTCCGTAGTTTAGTATAGTTTAGTTTTAGCTCCATAGTTAAAAGTCTTGGGGCCAATTCCTTGTTATACCATTAAAATATGCATATCCTTGTTACACCCAAATGTATAAACAAATGGCCATCATCCTTACACTTCAACTCTTGTTTATTCTCAACTTAACAAATAATAACAATGTAGGGACTAACATTTCATATTGATCCATCTAACATATACAAGTATACATGTGTAATTAAACTTGACATATAATCTTTCTCATGCATATATCTTGTTAGTTTTTCCATATATATATATATATATTGTCAAATTTAAATACGTAGCCGTGTCTTATCGTGTTGTGTCAAACACGACATGAGATAATTGTTTACTGTCAGTTGCATCATCAATTCTTGATTTAGTCGGTGCGTTTTTTTCTTAACTATATTTCACTGTTTGCATTTTAATTTATGATTTTTCAACCTTCAATTACTTTTCTAGCTTCATAATTAAGGTATGAATTTTGATGCAATGAACTTTAGAATCACGAATAAGGTATGTCTACAGGTATACTGTCGTGATTCTTGTGCCTTTAGTGTCGAATTTTGTGAGGTTTGTTAAAGTATACATAGAAGAAATAAGAGTGAGACGTGATTTCATATGATACACATGTTTGGAGCCTGGAATTTCAATAATTGAAACTATAAATTTCAGTACACTACATTAAGGTAGATAACAAAAATTAGTGTAGATTTTGTAATATTGAAATAATTATTTAAAATGAAACAAAGGAAGTAATAGTGGCAATTTATAAGAAACTAATATCTTTCACATACTTGTTCCAGCTGAGTTTGAGTCGGATTTCGTCTTCTTTTAACATATAAAAATTTATTGTTATGTTTATTCTAAATTAAGTTTCTTTTCTTACACTCCATCCGTTCCAATCATTCGCATACATTTATGGAATATATATGAGGTATTCCTTTTAATCAAATGTGGAAGGAGTAATAAATTTGTAGATAGTTCTATTTTTTTTAAATGAATAAAACCTAATGGTTACAATTTGGGTCGAGTTAAATTGGGTTAGGTTAAAATATCTTGTAAATTTACTTACAAATTGATGTATTTCAAGTCACTTCGAGTTGAATTTGAGTTACCTTTTTTTTTTCCAGGTTGGTTTTGGTCGAGTTGAGTTTTGGTTGAATCGGGCTACAGGTGAACTCAGGTCGAGTCAATTTGGTTCGGGTCAATATCATTTTGGGTCATTGGGTTCTCGGTTTAACTTCAGTTCGCGTCACGTCGGGTTCAGTTAATAGTTTTTTGGGTCGAGACGGGTCGGGTTTTGGGTGATTTGAATCAGTTTCTCGGGTCGGCTTGGCTTTTGCACGCTCTAGTGAAGGGCGGCGGCATGGGTTGAGATAGGAGCATCTGGTAGAGATAGAAGCATCATCTCAGTCACGACTTTATTCTCCTTGCGATCAAAATAACAAGGATCTAAAATGCCGCAAGTAAGGATAATTGCCAAGAATTTCATGGACATGGTGGCATCTTTGCCTGCTGTTAAGCTTGATACCCTCTACGCTAACCCATTCATTTGCGAAGCTATTCTTAGGTTCCATTACTACTACTACTACTATCATTATTAGTATTATTTTCTACTTCCTTCCTTGTCAACGTTTGTTGTGTATTTTTGTCCTACAAATCTACAATGATGTGAGAATTGTGAGATATGAATAATATATGATTCAATTGATGTCAGGTCCCTGCCGCCTTTGGCGAAGAAATATGTTCTGCAAATGCTCTACATTGATGCCTCAGTACCTGCCAAGTCCATGGAAGAGTGGATTCTTCCTGACGGACTCTCTAAACATAGAGTCGCTATTGATCGATTACTTCAATTACGCCTCTTCATTGAAACTCCTGAGAGGTATGTATCATGTATGTATGCTCTTTTTCGATAAATTAAGCCCACCCTTCTTTCATCAAGGGGGCTGAATCGAGCTTAAATCAAAGGGGCTAACTTTCTTATCTTGATGGGGCTAAACTAAATAATTGACTGGAAAGAACAGGGCCCGAGCTTGTGCAAGGCAATGTTTTCGACTTTAGGCTATCGACAATATTTCCGCTACTAGTTTTTTTCCTGCATCATTGCTAGAAGCCATTTAGTTCAATAGTCATCGCTAAAAGATGCCCTTTACTAATTACTCCTCATTTTGACATGACAGGAAAAAGGAGACGAGCTATGAAATGAATTCAAAATTCCGAACGAACCTTCAGAAGCAACTTATATACGGGTAACACCAATCCAATCCTGATCGAGGGTGTTGTTCTTTATATATCAGTCATTTCTGTATCTTCGGTGCTTCTTTATTTCTTGGACCATCTTGTTCTGTACTTTGCACAATTTTTTATACTGCGCTTTGTACTTCTTTTTCGTCAATCCTATAACTCCTATTTGTCGCATGCTGGAGATGAGGGGGATAGGTAAGATTAGATTGGAGTTAACTATTCCCGATGTGAGTTAAAAGATTGTCTGATGTGAATAATCATGAGATTGTGAGAGCATAATTATAGTCCCTGCAAGGTAGCATCATGTAGACTTCTGTTTCTAGCTCTTAAAATATGATAAATGCAGGCCACAATTGTTGTCCCAATCACTTTTTGGTCATTAGCGATCTGAATCTATAATTGTTCCACCATTGCCATGTATTAACATTTAGCAGTAAGAATTGGCACTCCTATTATACCCGACCACATCAACAAGCATCTGCTACTATATTAACATTCAAAAAAGAGATTGTCATTGTTTTCATCATCATATCCACAAATGCAGCAATACTGATTTTGACATAAACCCACTATGGCTAATCTGTCTCTGCTTTGGAGACTTTGAGACATGACTAACCAAGCAATAAAGTTGTGCTTGGTTATAATAATTTTGTTCCAAACAAATTGATTCCAAGGAAAAATCAGCCATTGGTATCCCTGTCTAATGGTATATGCATTCCCCCGCTGTCCCCACCAGTCTCTTGCATATCCTTGCACCATTAGGTCTTTAACACTACACATCCTCTTCCAAGTCCAATTGGTATTCTGTGTTGCTTTGATATCCCTCCATTGCGGCCCTTTTATGTAAATATCATGCATCCACTTGACCCACGGATGGTCCTTCTTACTAGAAATTCACCATACATACTTAGCAATGGGTGCTGTGTCCCACTCATAGGCTCTTATCATACCAAAACCTCCCTGATTTTGGTCCTTGCACACCTGGTCCGAGGCAATTAGGCAATGTGAAAACGTAAGCTCAATAGCTATCTAAGTTGGACAAAATACTTCTAACATAAGTAAGTCTGCCACCATAAGAAAAAATGTCTAGTTCCAAACTTCCAGTTGACCTAATTCTCTCCACAATTTTATCCACTAACATAAAGCAGTCTAAAATACTAAGGGGACGTTTCCCCTTAGTATGGGAAACAAGGGTAAAGGAAAGGAAATCAAAGAGTTTCCCTTAGATTTTCCTTGTTATCTGGTTAGAAATTATAGGGGAATGAAAATGAAAAAAAATCAAAATAAACTAACATTATCAACCATTATAAACCACCATCATTCGACCTTAACCACCACCATGCACCACAATTTACTCCGTCACCTATATCTTGAGGTCGTCAGATAACGTTGAGTTTCTCCTACCGCCGACGAGTGAGGTCACCCCGTTTTGACACATTCGTAAGTTCGTAACTCTTTTAAAAACAATTATAAACGCCCACCCACATCACGGTGGTGGTAGTGTCGAGGTGATAGTGTGGGTGGGTATTTTTCGACGTAAGGCTATGTCCATTTTTGCGGGGATGACGAGGTGGTGCGATGTCGGGGTGACGGTAGTGACGACATCGGTGGTGTTGTCGGAGTTGTGGTGGTTTTAGGGTGGTGGGTGATGGGTTGTTCGGGTGATAATCAAGTTGAGTGAGGGTGGGTGGGGTAAACAAAATCCAAACCCTAGGGGGTGGGGGAATAAAGATAGAGGAGCATGGGGGTATGAGAGAGAATGTAAAAGGGAGGAAAGAGAATGCACAAAAGTTAAAAAAAACAACAACAAAGGGAATCAAGGATGTTATTCCCTTTCCCTTTCCTATAGCCCCTCTAACTAACGCCCCCTGAATTTTTTGGAGTGATGGGTACACCCAAGTATTTAAAAGCTAACTGCTCTCTTTTCATACCAGTGAGTGCTAGGATCTGATGAAGTACATCCTCAGTCACTCCATTCATATAGATGCTTGACTTCTGTTTATTAATCACTAAACCAGAAGCAGTAGAGAATGTCAAGAAAGCTCTCATTAGGATGGAGGAAGACTTCACCTTACCATAGCTATACATCATTACATCATCATTAGCTAGCTTCAACCCTCTGAATAAAGTGATATATAAATCCTTCAAAACCTTGTGCTTCTACTCAAGTATTCCATACAAATAGTAAAATAGTAGTAAAAAGCATTGGAGACAAGGGATCCTCTTATCTCAAACCCCTTTTTTCCAGAACATCCAAATACTTTCCCATTGAGCACTAAAAGAGAAAGGAGTTGCATACTTTCATCACACTCCATCACCCAATCAATACATCTCTTAGGAAACCTTAGGGCTTCCAACATTTCCTGGAAAAGGTTCCGTTCTAGAGAGTCAATAGTTTTTTTGCAAATCTACCTTCATAAGGACCCTAGGATTACACTCTTTCCTTCCATGTTCCATATAACCTAACCAAATCCTGGCAAACTAGGACATTCTCAACAATACTTTTTGAGCTCTATTCTCTTAGCACAGTTCCTGTATGTGTTGTCCATTAATTACTCTCTTACTACACACTTGGTAAAGAGAGACTATAGGGGATGTGAAAGCCGTGCTTTTGGACAAGACATGATGTAACTTTACCAAGCTTATGCTGGAACTTGGATTTTGCTTTTTTTTTTATCAAGCTTACCATTTTGTTTTGCATTGCTAGGACCCTCGAATATTTCATGTTCTTAACTTCTTTCAATTGGTTGTTGTAGTGGATCACTGCCAAGGAAGCCAATGCCATTGAATACTGTGCCACTCCCAAGCGTAGAGGAGTTAGAGAAGTATGCCCTGGATCAGTGGGAGGTGAATAGCTTTTGTGCCTCTATTGTAGCATCCCGCTTAGTTTCTCAATATTGTTCTTTCTATGGGTATTGTGGGTGGTGATTTTTTCGGTTTGTTATGTTAAATCACTTGCAGTTTGTCTTGTGGATTTTGTTACAGTCATTTTCTAATTCTTTGAATCAATCATATATACTATTTTTTTCACTTTACTTTTGAATGGTGGCAGTGTTTTTTACTACATCTTATTAGCTCGAGTCAAGCAGAGAAGTTGACAAACTTCAGCCCTTCGATGATTAAGGTTTTTCAGCGTGGACTTTTGAGTCAAAGGTCTGTTAAAACCATTACTATGTTTGTCTTATGCTGTCTATATTACAGACATTCCATGCTTATGAACTTACTTATCTACAGAGAGAAAGAAGGGTCAAGGTTAACTGAGTACGGATTCCAGTTCCTGGTATGTGTGTTCATCGAGTATGTTTTCTCCTTGTGTGGTATATCACATGATATATATCACAGGATATATAGCCTTGATGATTCCTTTGTAATGACAGCTGATGGATACAAACGCTCAACTTTGGTACATAATTAGGGAGTATATCGCTAATGCTGAGGTATGCCTTGCTTTCAAAATATGAAACGTTTTTGGAGTGAAATGGAGGAAGTTTGAGATATAAGACTTACGTCTGTCAAAAGTCATACTGCTTGCTTAATATACCACTCTATTCTGCTACTTCTTGCATGAAAGTCTCCCTTCTTCCATGTAGTATGATCCCTTTTTCCCTCTAGTTTGAGAAGTGTTAGATTAGTAAGACTTGGGTATGGGTTTCATAACATAGACTTGATTGTTGTATCTGACATGGGCATGGCCTTGAAGTGAAGAGTTGAAATTAAATAGCTTGTCTGTGGAAAGAGTGGCCCTCTGATTATGTAGCTAATTTCTGGAGTTTTGGGTAGCTTGATTTTGATATGTTATTATGATTAACATGTACAATATTTCATTTCGCAATGATTAGGACCAACAATGTTATCATGAAGGAGATACTCACCCCTTAGTACATACTCCCCACTTTCCTAAAAGGGAAATACCACCAGCATCTTCCCATTTGGTTTCTTTCCTTATTAAGTACCCCACTTATATTAAGTACATGATGGAGTTATCCCATTTGCTTATTTTCTGTAGGAACGAGGTGTTGATGCAGCAGATCTAATTTCTTTTTTGCTAGAGCTTAGTTTTCATGAGACAGGGCAGGTACTTGCTCTTTGGAACACCTTTTGTCCTTTTTTCTGCTTGCTGACTTGTATTTACTATCTAGAAATTACAAACATTCAATGAAGAACTCATGTCCAAATAATTCTTTCCTTTTGTTTTTAAGTTTTAGTTTTCTCTTTCACTCTAATTTACCTATTATTTCCAAGTTGCTAGCTATATTGAATCATATGCCAATGATTTGCTAACTATAGTCTTTGTCTCACCTGTCCCTTGTGATGTTTAGGCTTACAATATTAATACATTGACTGAGGTTCAGAGTAACGCAATCAAGGATCTTGCTGATTTAGGATTGGTCAGACTTCATAAGGTTGTACATTTTTTTTCTTCGTATTTCTAATGACATTGTTTGAGGAATTATTTCCTTATGCTGACTTGCATGTGAATTTCCAGGGCATGAAGGAGAGCTGGTTCCTCCCTACGAAGTTGGCAACTACTCTTTCAATAAGTTTATCGGATACATCAACAAGGAAACAGGTATATGTTGAAACTTTTTAGATTTATCACCCTCCCCATGTAGCCCTGTTGGTGTGTATTTATATCACTTCTCTCCGCTGTTTGTTAATAGTTTCTTAATAGCTTTTCAGCTTATATTTTGTAGTTTCTTATTGTTTTGCTCGTTTCTCTTAGAATCTGAACAACTTTATCTTCTTAAATAACCTCCAATTGCTTTTGTATTAGTCCTAGTTTTTTTTGTTCGGTTTTATGTCAAATAGCGGATGTCAAAAACCTTTCAATTTTGCTATTTTTCTCCTCTTTCACCTCCTTATATGCTCATACCATCAAACATTGTCACCAGAAGCATTCTTTTCTACAAGAAACATCATAGCAAGAGTAATCACTATAAGCTTAAAACTGTTAGGCTATTTTATCTATTTTCTCTTGGTATTTCACATGTACTCGTTGGCCGTGTTGTTGAACTTTGATTGAGCTTTCTTTGTGCAGGGTTATGTGGTTGTGGAGACAAATTTTAGAATGTATGCATATTCGACATCGAAGCTACATTGCGAGATTCTTCGTCTGTTTGCAAGGTATATCACAGCTCCTTGTCTTTGTCTGCAATTGTTTACGACACGTTTCCTAACTTTACTGCTTGTCGTATTATATATTTTGGATTTGGTTTTATATAGTGAAGTACTCTGAGTGATTGTATCACGTAATGTAATATAACCCTTGAAGCATAGTCTGAAACACTTTATACACGGGGTTTTGGTCACACTAATTGTATAGACTGCCGCTGCCTAATCTTGCTAAATGCAGCTAAATACCGCCTCAAAATGAGGTGAGACGCGGGACTTGACCTAAATTGGTGTCACCTGTCAATATCTAAAGCCTAACTTAGAGGCCTACAGTGTGTTTTGAAAATTCCTTATTCATGGACTCAGTTTTTACATGGTTGGCTGCTGATTTTTTATTCCTTTTCACTGAAGTATATAAATTTCTGGTTCTCATCAATGCTGACTAGTGACCATAAGCACCTCCAGTTACTGCAATCTTGATTCTGGACCTTTTGTTACTTGCGTATTGATCCCTGATGTGTCTGTTCCATGTGTATCTGCTCCGTACGTGCAGGGTAGAATACCAGCTTCCTAATCTCATTGTAGCAGCAATTAACAAAGAAAGCTTGTATAATGCCTTTGAAAATGGCATCACTGCAGATCAGGCAAGTTGCTTCCCCCCTGTTTTCTAGTTGAGCATTGTCTTGTTTGCTCCATGAGCCGAGCTCTCATAACGTATTGGGTTCTTAATTTGAAAGCGAGTTTCATTGGGTTTACGATATGTTTCCTTTTGCAAATGCTGGTGGTTTTGTTCATCTCATTGCTGTCCAGAACTTGTGAGCTTTGAACTTCTATTTTGTCACAGGGACATGGTATTCCAGTTTCCGAACCTAGTTTAGCTTGGAGGAGGAATAAATTTTAATCTTTCTCATTAGGTCTTCTAGAAGTATGTAGTTTGATTCGTTAAGCCTTTGGATGTAGGATCTTTACAAGTATAAGAGTTCTCAGCTTTATCTCAGCAACGTGTCAATCTAAGCATGCTGATTAAGCTGATACCAGAACGTGGTAGCGAACTCCGTTAAACCTGAAAATATTTTGTTTTGCCTTTAAGGTTTAAAAGTGATATTAATAGCCGAATTACATGTGTGTCCTTCATGGTTTGAGATCCATTGCACTGTTTTTGTCTGTCTTCATTTATCTTTCAATTCGAGTGGAGAATAGTTTTGAAGTTACCATCTTTCATGACCCTTAGGCATCCCTAACTCCTATTCGAGAAACTTCACATTCAGAATCATGTAAGGAATCCTTCCTCCCAAATCTGTATGTCATACATTTTGGTCGGAAAGGCTGTACAGGTACGATACAGTAATGCTGGATGCTATTTGCTTGGGGCCCTCATATGTATTGCACATTGCTAGTCCGAACGCTTCCACTGGAAGACAAACTTAGAAAGTGCTTGCTACTTCAAACTCAACTTCCATTTTTTGTAACATAGATCTTAGGCTCACTTGTGATTTTCTTCCAGTGTAAAGGATGACACAGACATTATACCGGTGAGTTTTGAACCTAGATTAAGATTAACACCATTCAAGTTTTTGCAGTTAAGTTGGCTGACATGTGCTTAGGGTCGACTTCCTTTACAGTGTATAGTCATATCCTTTGGTTGTTTAAGATTAATCTTGACCTGAGGTAGTAAAGCAATAGTAAAAAAAATGTGAAAATTGTTGGTATGTTAATAAAAAGGGAAGAATTTCTTCTCGGAAAAAAATATGTACCACAAGAGTGGATCAGTGGAAGGGTTCATGTTGAAGGAAATATCACCGTCTTTATATTTTCATAAAAGGTGTGGCTCCAAACCTTCAGTTACTTATAATTCTTTTTCACTTTTCCAGATAATTTCTTTCCTACAGCAAAATGCACATCCTCGTGCAGCTGAGAGGGTACCAACTGTTCCAGAAAATGTCACTGATCAGGTTTCTAGAAGCTTCTGCTATCGTCTAAGCATATTATGTAGTACATGCTTTTATTAGCTAGATCTTGTTACTTTCTCCTTCCGTCTATGTTCTACCCATTTGATTATTTTATACCACCTAATTGAATATATAATGGGTAGAACACTTATGGAAGGAGGAAGTATTTTGTTTAGGTTTTCTTTTTCTATAATCTAAGAGTATTCTCGATATGCCAAAGACATTTCACTGTTGGTTCTCACTCTTGATACTTGGATTTGACAGATTAGGTTGTGGGAGTCAGACTTAAACCGAGTCGAAATGCTACCTGCTCAGCTATATGATGAATTTCCTTCTCAGGTACAACTTTGTTTCCAATTTCCAGTACAGTCAAAATCTCACTATTGTCTTAGTTTCTCATGTTATGTGATAAAGCAAACCCTAGTTCACTAATTGACTGCACATCTTGTATCCAATGTGCAATGGAGGGAAATTACTCCCCTCTTTATTTCTCTCTGTTCTAAAAGGTTGCCCTCTCCATTGTAGCTACCTTTTCCATTTCCTCTTAGTTAGCCTCTTTATTTCTCTCTCTTCTATTTATTCTGATACTACTCCGTATATTTTATAAAACAAGTCGTGGGGTCAATTTATTTGAAGAGTTAACCTCTTCATTTTGTGGGAATAAATCAGAAACTTTATAGGAGGATGAGAAAGATAGTGAAAAATGAGGTGAATGAAAGTGAAGACAGCGTGTTTGAAACTATAAGAAGAGAGAATAATTTAAGAGGAAAATTTGAAAGCCTCTCCATTGAACATGCTAGTCATAAGAAACAATACTCCTGCAAGTTCAAGATGAGGATTTGGTACATCTTACCTCCTTGCGTAGCATTAATTAGTAAACCTGGCAAAAGAGAACCCAACTAAAGCTCAAACTCTAACTTGAACTAAAATTGTCATACATGAAAATGACCCACAATTCAAAATTCCGCAACTATTAGACCTTGTATGAATTTTGCAATGTCAAAAGCAACTGATCCGAGATATCTCAATTATTAAGAATAACTGAATAATAGTTATACAAAAATAGAGTTAACATTTGGTAAAGGAGTGGCATATCAATCGGAGACATGACTCTTTCACGGTCTGTGTGTACCGTAACAAAAAAAAAGCCTTTTACTTTTTGTTCCACTTAATTCCTCTGCAGCAGTGTCTTAAATGCTGTGACATTATGCATCTTCAAATGGAACGTTTTGCCTGATATGAAATAAAACACAACCTAGATTAGATGCCAGCCCGAATGAATTGAAACCGAGATAACTTGATCCCGAAAAGTTCTAAACCGTATAAAAATTCAAATTGAACTGAGCCTGCACTATGTTAAGTATATATGAAGCATACCCAATCAGATAAAAGTTTGGAGCATTCTAGCCATAAGTAGGAGCATTTTGAACGATTTGAGAAATGATGTTTTGAGGTCAACATCTCATCTGAGACCAGTTTGATACTTCCGTTTCATTTTTCACCACTTAAAATTAATTCTCACCTTTTGTATGTAGGAGCTATTTGATGCTGCTTGTGATTATGCCCGTCAATATGGCGGTCTTCTGTGGGAGGACACAAAGCGTAAGCGTCTCATCGTGAAAGCTGAGCTTCATACTGAAATGCGGGAATATATTCGTCGTCAAAGATAAAAGTGTGAAGCTGAGTTTCCTGCTCGAGTTTAAGTATTCTTCTTTTATTTGCTTTTTGGACAAAAAAAAAAGGTTGGAACTCTTGGAAGAATGTGTGGCAAAAAAAAAAAAGGGAAGAGAGAGAAATCTAAAGGTAAATCTAGACAACGTATTGATAACTCAAAAAGGAAAGAGAGAAATATGGGTGTCACGGTGTGACAATGCCTTAGAGACCATAGCTCACTTGTTTTTTGAATGCCCTTACAGCCGGCTGTTCGCCTGTTCCTATAGCAAATAGAAGCTCAGTCTGGTTACAACGAACTTAGCTGCAAGCTCCATACTACTGCATTACGGAGTACTATTTAGTATTTACTAGTAGCATGCTATTATGTCATCTGGACACAAAGAAACAATGCCAGGCCTGAAGTCGTAGCCAAGAATGTTGCCTCTACTGTCAGAAGTAGGATCAAGATCCGCCCAAAGGATGTATTCTTAAGTGAACTAGGACATCCAAAATCTTAGGGATAATATTGGTCAAGATTGCTAGATGTTACTGTAGCTTTTTAATCTATTCTTAGGTGCTATAATGTTGTACATAATATGTTTTGTAATCTCCTTATTTTTTTATGAATGAAATTACTTATATTTCACCAAAAAAAACTCATCAAAAGGGAAATAGGAAGGATAGTTAAACACATGGGAAAGTGGTGATTGACCCTCATAATTTTGTACAATTGTGAAATTAACATCCACTACTTTCAATTGGAGTGATTAAGTTCCATAACTTGCATAATAAAAGTGAAATTAAACCTTATATCAAAATCTCGTGAGAAATTTAATTTATCTTATCATATATGTAAAAATTATGGACCACACATTCATGGTCTAAAAAGAAAAGTGAGACAAAAATCAAACTTAGTTTCAAAAAGGAAAGTGAGACAATAATAGGAATGGAGTATTTTTTAATGAAAAATACAAAATAAAAGTTTTTAAAAAAATAATACTGCCTCGAAGGGAGTAATAAATACCATAAATTAGATTAAAAAAAAGTAAAAAAATATTGTACAGAAATCAAACAATTTATTATTTTTATATAAATTACATATTTTGTAACTTTTTAAAAAAAAATTTAATTGCAAAATATTTTGTCGGGTAATTGTGTTATAATTAGAATTTGGAATAGTAAAATATTTCCATGACAAAAAATGTAAAATATAATAAAAGGGTAAAAAAGTATTCAAATATTTCTATTTTCAACATTTCAAAAATTTACACATAAAATTCTTGATTGTAAGAAAAGTTGAAATGTTTTGTGTGTGTGTGTATATATATATATATATATATAGTGAGGATCCGGTGAGTCTCCCTCTTTAGATGAGTCCGTCCTTTCAATCTGGACCACACAATCAAACAAGATTGAATGACTGAGATTGGACCACGTCATTAAGGAAGAGTAACAAGGCTGCCTTTGCATAAACAAACATCATAACTCTTTAATTCCATATTACTGTGACATTATTACTGTGACATTATTACTGTAATTCCTTATTACTGTGACAGTGTCACAGTAAGATATTTGTGTTACTGTAATAGTGTTCTGTTACTGTAACAGTGCTACTGTTAATCTCAGGTTGATATTACTTTGTAGTGTCAATTGATAAATGAATTTGACATTATTACTGTGACATTATACTGTGATTCCTTATTACTGTGACAGTGTCACAGTAAGATATTTATCTCTTTAATTTCATATTACTGTGACATTATTACTGACATTATTATTTTATTACTGTGACATTATTATTGTAATTTCTTATAACTGTGACACTGTCACAGTAAGATTTTTGTGTTACTGTAATAGTGTTCTGTTACTGTAACAGTATTACTCTGACATTATTATTGTAATTCCTTATTACTGTGACAGTGTCACAGTAAGATATTTGTGCTACTGTAATAGTTTTTTTTTTTTTTTTTTTAAAAAAAAAATAGTGTTCTGTTACTGTAACAGTAAGATTATATACGATGAAGATGACGCTGAGATTGAATCTCAGCCATTCATGTGATTTGATCATGTGGCTGTGATTTGCGGGACGGATTCATTTAAAGAAGACCAACTCACCGGATGCAATTTCTATATATATATATACATATATATATATATATATATATATGCGTGTGTACATATACATATATATGCGTGTGTACATATACATATACATATATATATATACATATATATGCGTGTGTATGTATCTCCACTTTATATAAAAAATTAAAAACAATAAATTATTTGATTGTCTTAAAATATTTTTGATTTTAAAATCTAATTTATGTTTTTTTATTACTTTCTTTATACTTTTATTTTGTATTTTTCATAAAAACATATTCATTTTTTTTTAAAGAATTAGCTCTTTATTGTTCCAAAAATAGGGTAAAAAAGATAGACTTACATTTTAAAGGTTTTACTTTTGTTATATGGTACTATTGAATTTTTCATGAGATTTTTAATGTTTAAGTTCAATTATTAGGTAAATTATGAGGCATAATCACTCCAATTGAAAGTTGTGGGGAGTAATTTCAAAATTGGACAAAATTATGGGATCAATCACGTACCACTTCCCCGACTAAACTCGGAGGAGTATTAATTACGGAATATATATTTTGATGACACGTCTTTCACCCATATATTGACCCTAACCTGACTTGTGACCCATATAACTCAATCCGTATTCAATGGACCCATATTCTAACCCAATTCCTATAATCCAACATGAAACCTGGCGTTAGACTGGTCTATGATGTTGGTGTCATGTCCAAAATGAAAAAAATAGTAAGTCTGTAATAAGAATATATATAAGTAGCTACGTGATAAGCAGTTAAGCATACACGACGACCATATTATTGTTCTCCGTATAAAAAATTACTATACGAGTAGTCCGTAATGATAATGTCAAATGAAGGAAGATGGGTTGGAAATTTGGTGGGTATGTGCTGCGTCAACAATAAAACAAGGGGGACGAAACTTCCAAGAAGCCACGTCAAGTATCACCTTATATAGCTTCTGCTCATTGATACTTAGCTCCTAAGTCGTAGTAATATAATACGAGTAAGTATGCAACCAAACTAAG
Organism: Agrostemma githago; assembly: GCA_958450325.1. Classification (NCBI taxonomy): domain Eukaryota; kingdom Viridiplantae; phylum Streptophyta; class Magnoliopsida; order Caryophyllales; family Caryophyllaceae; genus Agrostemma; species Agrostemma githago. The sequence continues at coordinate 68,419,737 of OY288247.1, read as the reverse complement.
CTAGCACTCCGTATATTAAATGAAATCTGCTCTGCTCATATCATAAAGTCATATATATATATATATATACACAAGTAATAACTCATTATTTAATCGAGAGGAATTTATATATATAGCCCAAGTGTTGGTTACAAAAATAAATAAATCTCCCTCCGATCCCTCTGCATAAATACATGCTTTAGTACTTGAATTGGATGCAGAGTAATATATATACTCATTGATTGATTGAGAAAAATAATCTAAATTATTTGGTTAAGGGGCCGGGGCTAAGGGGGTTTGGTTTAGGTACATATCCATTTGGAAAATCTAATCTAAAATTGTAATCAATTGAAGCTCCTAATAATTACTCCATAATGGATAGGAGGAGGTCTTCTAGATTATGCCTTAAACTGGCGAATTCGATGATGCTCATGGTAGGCCTCGCTATTCTCTTGTACTCCGTCTGGATGACCGTTGTCTGCCTACGTGATTACCAAAAGCATCATCTCCCATGGTATGTAATACTATCACTAATAAGTACAGTATATATATGTAACCTACCTACCAATTTGCCTGCCTGCCTTTCTTAACCCTACCTACCTACCTAGCTAGACGACGACGACAGACATTATTATTGTCAACTATATAATCCATAAGAAATGATCCAAGGTCAGGCTAGGAACCCTCGCACCTCGATCATACTCTAGTTGACAATGTTAATGTTTTGTGTTTGATCACATATTATTATATCACGCCACGCATTTATATATATGCTTACGGTTTCGCTGTTGTAGGAGCATTAATTAGTTGAAGTCATCGATCATATTTTATTTTGGGCCTGGTTGAATTGAAAAATACTCCGTATAATGTTAATTGCGTACGCGTGCAGGTTTCTATGGGCGTGTGTTGGTGTAGGGGCGTTTTTTTGTGTGACATCATTGATAGGACACATTGGAGCACACAGGCGCCATGGCTGTCTACTTTCTTTCGTAATCTCAATCTATATCTTTCTTTCTTTTTACTCATATATATGCATGCCCTTTCTTTTTTACAGTAGTAACTTCAATTCATTAATGCATGCAACAGTATATTCTGGTTGTGTTCTTGCTTCTTCTGGCGGAAATTCTAGTCGCAGCCGATGTCTTCCTAAATGACGACTGGGACAAGGTATTATTATTATTATTATTCCATTTAACTCTTTTATCTTAGTATTAATTTCTCATCTTTACAAATACTACATGCAGGACTTCCCAAAGGATCCTACACACAGGTTTGATGATTTCGTGGATTTTGCGGACGACCACGATAAACTTTTCACTTTCTTAGCACTCCTCATCTTATTCTCTCAGGTACGTACTCCACTACTTATCTATCTATCCATCCTTTTCAATTCACCATATCGATCTCATTTCTTTCCTTTTCCTTTGACTCATGGAGTATTTTGCATCACTATATATAAATATAATGGTCTTATATTATTTAATTGCATGCATGCATCGCAGGTAGTTTCATTCGTACTAGCCATGATTGTAAGAACAATGCACCATACCCACAACAACAGTTATCGATCATTGGGCGAGGATCACATTCCGATTGGCACTCCATATGTGGCGGGCCACCCACATATGCTTGCTGACCCATTCTTGGACGAAGCAGGGAATCCAGTTCCGGTTCCGGTTGCAGACAAAGGAACTTGGTCCTCAATGTTTGGTGGTGGTAAGGCTGGATATCCACCAGTGTAGTCACCACTCTACTGCTCACATATATATTAAACATACTCACTCACTCACTCCTAATATCTATACTATTCAATATTCTCTTCCTTTCTTTCTTAATTATACTACGTATATGTATGTACTTTCTCAAAGTTTGAGGGACCCCCGACCCTCATCTATGTAATTTACTACTCCATTTATGTATGCAGCTTGATTCGGATGCCACAGTATTTTATACTACGAACTCCATTATTGTTGTATTTACCTGATATTTACAAATATTTTATTTTTGTATCCAAGAAGCGGGGATAGCTCAGTTGGGAGAGCGTCAGACTGAAGATCTGAAGGTCGCGTGTTCGATCCACGCTCACCGCATTTTTTAACTAATTTTTAAGGGTAACTAATGAACGAATATTGATTTTGCCGTATAATAAATTACAAAGCGGGGTTATGGAAACTAGTTTTCGAAGCGGTTTACAATTTTCAAAAAAACCGGGTACCCGATCTAAATCGGGTCCGTTGAGGTTTATGATTCCATCTTTTATCTATCTATCTTCTATCTTTTAAAACAGAAACATTTCTTGCTTTGTGATTAACCCATGTCATCATCCTAATCAGCGTTTACTTGGCACTTAGTTGGTGCTTATTTGGCAATCAAAAAGGTACTCCGTACAGTTTTTTGTAGTAACAGTTATACTCTGCTAACTTCCTTAAAAAAAAACCGAGCCCACTATGATAGTGGGGCAGTCACAGGCCTTCTTTGGTGGTGATATTAATAACAATTTTTCTTATGCCAAGCTTCACGTCTCTCTTCAATATCTCCATTTTCCATGGCGCTCAACAATGGCGAGAAAGAAGAAGGAATAGATTTCCAAGGACTATTGCTTCGTCTGCAAAGATGGTGGCTCCCTCATTCTTTGCGAACACAAGTATTTCTCCATTTTTTGATTTTTTTTAAAAAAAAATTATTTAATTCGTCGATTCATTACTTTTCTCGATCTTTTCGACACGTAATTTTAAGTGTTTGTGTAACAACCCGAATTTTCGATGACTTAAAATAATAGATAATGCGAAAAGTTATCTAAGTCATTTAATTAAAATTATATCAGAGTGTAAATAAATCCGGATCGCTACGGATCCTTACAATAATAAACGACTATTAATTACATAGTCTCGATTCACTTAGTACAGTATATAAATTTCATTTTTAAAACTAAACATATTATTAAATCTCTCTCGCTCGATTCCCCAACGTCTTAGACTTGCACAAATATATAGAGTAGAGAGACCGCTGAGCGGGACAGCAACCAAACCGTTCAACTAATATCACCTCATACACATAAGATAATCATGTGAATAACAAATAATATGCTTATAAAAATATTAAAGGATATCACGTAACAGATAGTTTCCTTTAATTCAATTAACCAGTATGTGAGGTGATGAAAACGGTAAAGTTTAAAAGATGAGACATTGACAACCATTTGATTTTAAAATCATTTTTCACGTAAACATAGAATAAACACACGAGTCGTGGCTCCTAGTAACACCGCTACTCCATATTGGCTTGCATCTCACCAATAGAAGTAACCGTAGTACCGACTCGTAGACCGAACCGATCTTATGAGGTTTACATCTCACCCATAAGGCTCAATTGGGCCCGAACTTCTATTATATTATACGTTTATTCAAACGGGGCTCTGGGCTGAAATGAAAGCTGATGATTACATTCTCTGCATCACCAAGAGAGAACCCGCAGTTTTCAGAATCCTGTTCTGCCCCAGCTACCTAGGTGGTAATACTGATCAAGTACTTGTCTATATGTGCGCCACATACCCTACGCAGACTCTTGAACCGCGGAACTCACTGCCGTAGGACGACTACTTTAAACATTAGGTCGACTCTCGGACCGCAGCCTCTGAGTCTGCTTTTCATTACAAGTGCAGTCGAAACACCACGCATGGTAGAATCCAAAACAAGCTATTCGTCCCAGACTTGCATTGTAAACTTTATATAAAAGTCGCCCGTGAACAAATAGTACATTATTTTGTGACCTTCTATAATTGGTCGGACTCATTTGAAACAGTCAAATCCTCAAATACTTACTTTCAGTGTGACAACGTTATACTTTAATCCTCAAGTGTCACCCGAAACATTATATCCCAAATATCGTAATATTATTAAAATAGTAAATTCTTTAAAATCAAGTTTTATATAAAATAAAATTTAAGGTATAATAATAAAATATTATTTTAAAATTTATAGTTTCTGAAAAATATAGAAGTTTCTGAAAAATATAAATTAAGTCGTACTTAGTCGATTTATAAATTTTGACATAAAATCATTTTTAAATATTTATAAATGTTGTGTAAAAATTTCGGAATAAAATAAATCCATTTATTTTAGAAAATGAAATTTATAAATTTTTACCTATATAAAAATAATAAGTGAAATTTTATTAAAATAAAATATTTTACAAGTTACTAATTTACTCTATTATTATAATATACTCCCTCCGTCCCTAAAAGATTGTCCTATTTCCCTATTATATGTGAGGAATATTTTAATGAAATGGGACAATCTTAGTGGGACGGAGGTAGTATAAACAAGTGTAAAAGTAATAAAGAAAATTAAATACGACCAAAATTCCAATTATACAAAATATAAAGTACATAGAATAAACATACATAACAAATAGAATTAAACATACATATAAAATACAATGAAAATGATATAAGTAAATTTTTATCATTTTAAGTTCTTTTATTCATTTTCTCAATTTTTCATATAAATAGAAATGTAAAGATGATAAATAAATAAATTAAACAAGTGATAATTTAGTTGAGTTCAATTTAGTCGTAAATAAATATATAACACAAATAAAATATCACTTAACATTTATAAATATATATATATATACATACATACATACATATATATATATATATATATATATATATATATATATATATATATAAGTAATTTAGTCATACAGATAAGCCTAAATATTTAAGTAAGCAATTTATTAAATTATTAACATAATCATATATAAATATATATTTGAAACTTTTTTCGAGCGACCGGAGAGAATCCAACTTTTTTAAAACACTAAAATCTAAATATTATATATAAATATTAAAAGTAATGTTTTTATCATAATAGAATTAGATCTATTTTTAATTTTATCCTAATACAAATTAAATATTATAAATATTAAAAGCAATGTTTTTTATCCTAATAGAATTAGATTTATTTTAATTTCAATATAGCTTACGAAAAATTGAATTTTTTTATGTAAAAATCTTTACATTTCGTTTAACAAAAAAATTATCGTAAAAACATTTATAGAAATGATATAATTAGATTTGTGATAAAAATGCTATTCTTTTAGTATATGGAGTAACTTTCATATTATTTGTTCGAAAATCTATCACGGAGTACCTATATAAACAGTAAAAAAAATTACACATTGAAAAATTATAATATATGATGGGATTTTGTAATTATAAAGAAGAGTATCATTGGTCATTGGTCATTGGTCATCAATAAAAAATCTTGAGTATATTTTTGAAAAAAAATATTTTCTGAACTACTCCGATAATATATCTTTATTATATGATTTATTTAAATAATTTTATACATGTTGAGTCAGAATATAAATCGATTCAAATATGGGCCGGATTATACTGCCAATACTGGTTATGAGACGTGTTATGGTTAGAATAAGGGTGAAAATATAGGTTCAAACACCAAATTTTTACTGGTTTTTAAGTAAATAAATAAATAATACTTTTAATATTATTTAATTTAATAGTATTAATTTTATATTCTTTAATCATATATAAATACTACTAATCTACTATATTTCAATGAATTTTTAAAATTATTTTAATACTCTGCAATTATTTTAATATTAAAAGATAAAAAAAAGTTGTATTAAATTAATATTATTTTATATTTGTAATTTAAAATATCGTGTTAGATCAAGATTGGAAGTTCGGACTCCTGACCTGCGAAAAACAGGTTAGACGGGTCAAGTTTACAAGTCGGGCCAAATTTTGTCAAGTCTAACAGTATCGTTACTATTTAACATGAGAATGCAAGTTTAGTCTCCGTACAATCGTACATAACTAGCCTTTTAGACTAAGACTTTGTAATCTCTTCATTCCAACGGGTTGAACATGTCGGTCCTGGTCATGACCATAAATTAATGGGTCATTTAGGATTCGGGTCAAAAGAATGAGTTCATGACTAGGGATAACAATGGGGCGGGTCTGGACCGGGTCCATTCGGATCTAGGTCCGGACCCGTCAAAATTATCCTGGACCCAGACCCAACCGGGTCCAAAATTTTCAGACCCAGACCCAGACCCATCGGGTCCGGGTCTACCTGCGGGTCTCGCTACTTTATTTTATTTTGTTCTACATTCCTCAGTTCTGCCAAATTTTAGCAACATTACGGACTTCATCAGTGTCTGTTAGCAACTTCAGCAACTTTACAGAGTACACACTTACAGTAAGAACTAAAAAGAGCGGCGGTGTTGACGGTCAGGTGTTGATGGCGGCAAGAGGAGGGATCTGAAGGTGGTGACTGGTGACTGGTGATAGATCTAGCTAGGGTTTGAAAAGTGAGGACTGAGGAGTTAGCACTGAGGGAGTAAGGAGAGGAGTGTGATTGTGTGAACTGCCGCGTATGTTTAGTAGATTTTAGGTTTTTTAATTAGAGTGTCGGGTCTACGGGTCGGGTCTGGATCCAGTAATTCAGACCCAGACCCGGTCTTTAAAAACAAGACCCAGACTCATCGGGTCTAAAAAAATGAGACCCAGACCCGACCCATTTGGGTCCGACCCGTCGGGTTTGGGCTGGTTTTGGATCCATTGCCATCCCTATTCATGACCCTAAAAACAACAGGCAGGTCGAGTCGGGTGGGACGGGTTTGCGAGTCAGGTCAAATTTAGAGTGAGATGGTTTGATACATACAAACATATTAATATTGCACGAACATATTAATATAAACATCATTGTTTGCACGAACATATTAATATAAACATCATTGTTTGCACGAACATATTAATATTGCTCATGGACACAAGACCTGAGATTTTAATAAACATCATTTGTTTCACCGAGGTAATTGTCGGCCGGATCGGGTCAAATACGGGTTATGTATCGGGTTGTGGTCAAAATACGAGACAAATAATTTCGAATGCCTAATCTTTTTTTACAACTTTTTAAATAAAAAAAATTATTTTTAATATTAAAATTTTATTTATTTGAATAATATTAGTATTATACACTTTAATTACAATGTTTATATTTAAAAAATTAATCATAATCTTCTTAGCCTGTCTCATTTCTTGATTTCCGTCAGGATTGTCCCCGTAAGATAAACATTGATAATTAGTGTTACTTCTTCCAAACTGTTGGATCTAGGGGTTAGATCTCGTTTGTTTTGTTTATATCAAGTTTTATATATATGCCGTGAAGTTTGAAGTAACGTGATTGATATGAACAAGTTATGACGTATAGCACAGGTAAAAGGAGCATAATTACAAGAAGACACTTGGTTAAAGGATCAAGGGGGAAGTCAGGAGGCTTAGATTATTAATGTAAAGAGGGTAAAGAAACCATATGACAAAGATAAAGTAACCTTGACAAAGGTTACATTAATCTTCTCCGTAAGCATTTTACACGAGCCGCCAAGATTTAAGATCAAATCTTTTATCGTATATCAAAGTGAATCTTGTGTCGAAAGAAGATAATCTAAAGGAGGAAATTATATATCAAGAAAATAAAAGTTTTCATAATAAATGATTCTCAAAATATCTTGATTCTTTAAAAGATATTAGAAAATCATTAAGCAAGGAAACTTAAATATATTATCTTGATTGATTGATATTCTACCTACCATATCTTCACTAAGTAAGGAAGCACATCAATTAAGGTGATCTTATTTCCTTTGTTAAAGAGAATAATTCACCTATAAATACTATGCTTTTCCTCACTTTAAAAACACGACTTTGATACACATTTTTCTCTTTGCAAAAACAAAATCACATTTCTTTCAAAAGGCTTTTTGCAATATTTTTCGGTTTAAGTCTTGGCTATATAATATCGTGTTTTAATTGTTTACACTTGGAAGTCATATAGTTTCATTATTCTCTCTAGACAATTGAAGTGTATTCATAGCTAGAGAAATTCTGTAAACTTGAATAGTATAGATACACGAGTCGAGTAGTGGTTACTCAATCGAACGACATATATCGTTCACACCTTGAACGCTTCACATCGTTCAAAAATCGAGGGCTTCACATCCCTCACACCGAAGGCTTAACATCCTTCATTGTCGTGGGCTTAACATCCCACACACCGAGTGCTTCACATCACTCACACCATCACGATTAGAGTTAATCGTGATCGTCTTATTTGTAAGGTAATCCGGAGAAGGTACACTTATAAATAAAGACACCGGTGGACGTAGGCTTTTCAATTGGGCCGAACCACGTTAAAACTGCTCGTGTTATTTACTTTACGTTTTATCGCGCTTTGCTATTTCTTATACTTATACTTTTTAGTAGTAAGTATAGTAGCAAATATTTTTGTACTTCATTTTATTTAGCCATTCAACTAACGCAATATTACACTATATCTTTTCTAATAAGATTTTGGTGTAATATATCGGTTAAAATTTTAAAAGTACCTAAATACTCTATTCACCCCCCCTCTAGAGTATTTCCTAGTATCGCTAGACTCTTCAATTGGTATCAGAGCGGGTTCTCTTGATTGATTCACATCAAAAGAGTAGATCCTACACTAGCGATATTATAGTTATCCATTTCGATCAAATGGATTCCAAGAACTCAAAGTTTCCCACATTTGATGGTGTAGACTACGGTTTATGGAAAAACAAAATGATGCACTATATAAAAGGAACAGATTTTGAATGCTGGAAAATTATCATCAAGGGTCCTATCGTCATCCAATCCGTTGATGTTCTAGGGAACATCACCATAAAGGATGAAGAGGACTATGATGAGGACGATTATAAAAAGGCCGAAAAAAATTCTCGAGCAATGTCATTATTGCAACGAGGAATTTCGTCCAAAGAATATAATCGACTCACATCTTGTGTTTCCGCAAAAGAAATCTGGGACAGTTTAGAACTTGCGTACGAGGGAACTACCCAAGTCAAAAAGTTCAGGATTGATTTATTAACTCAACAATACGAATTATTTAAAATGGATAAAGATGAAAGCATTGTTGAAATGTCCGCAAGATTCACCAACATCACAAATGAACTAAGAAACCTTGGCAAAAAATTTGATACTGAAGATCTTGTTAGAAAAATCTTAAGAAGCCTCACTGATAAATGGCAACCTAAAGTTACTGCTATCGAGGAATTTAAAGATCTTACCCTTCTTAGTTATCAAGAATTGTTAGGAAACCTTATGGCTCATGAGCTCTCTCTGAATCAACGTCAGAGTGAATCATCTAAGAGTAGAGGGATAGCCTTAAAAAGTTCTATTAGTGATGATGAGGAAATCATGAGTGATGACATAGCCCTTTTTGTCAAACGCTTTCGAAAGAATTTTAAATTTGGATCAAAAAACTCATTTAGAGAAAAAGGTAACAACTCCAATACAAAACAAAACAATAAAGGATGCTTTAAGTGTGGAGAGACCGGACATCTAATCAAAGATTGTCCGACATGGAAAAATATTAAGTCTAAAGGAGAAAGAGAACGATCAAAGTTCCAACACAAACAAGCCATGCTGGCTTCGTGTGGATGGGGAGAGTTGGACTCAGACGAAGAAGAAGAATCTGAAGATGAAGACGAGGCAAACTTTTGCCTAAGTGCTCAACACGACAACACAACTAAGTATAAGACACACAAAGACATGTGCCTGATGGCAAAGACGCGTGGTTCAAGTTCTGACTCTGATGAGGAAAGCAATGAGGTAAATTTTACAATGTTTAAGAAAAGACTTAGGAAACTTACCAAAGAGAAACTTCTTTTACATTTTGATAAGGTATTGGAAACATGCGAGCAACAAAAGGAAGAAATAAATGAGTTACTAAAACAAATAAATGAGATAGCCTTTGAAAATATTACTCTAAAAAGATGTGAAAATACTCAAACAAATAAAAAGGAATCCTCTGAAATATCAAAAACTAAGGTAAATGTATCAGACGATTCAACAACTTGTTCAAGTATAAACATCAACAAAGAGGAATTAAAAAGGGACACTAATTATGAAAAAAGTAATGCTAGTGTTAAGAAACTGAATGAAGAAAATGCGGAACTAAAAAGAACTATATCCATACTAAACAATGAAATCAACGTTGAAAAAATAAATCATGACAAAATAAAAAATTCTCTGACTTTCAAAATCATAGAATTGATAAAAGAAAAAGGAATAGTGCAGGAGAAGTTGGATGAGTGTGTCTCAAGAACTATGGAAGGTAAAGAGACTAAGAAAAGGGAAACTAGTAAAAGAAAATATGCCAAAAGAAAGTGGAAAAAGAAATCTGAGAATAAAACCAATAAACACTGTGATAGACCCAAAAAAATATGGGTGCGTAAAGATTCTTTGCCTAATGTAAAAGGACCCAAATCCATTTGGGTACCTAAGAAACAAAAATGACTATCGCAGGTTCACAGATGGTACCTAGATAGTGGGTGCTCAAGACATATGACGGGTGATAAGAAGAAGTTCCTGTCATTAGAGGATTATGACGGAGGCAGTGTAACCTTTGGAGACAATAAGAAAGGGAGGATAATCGGTATTGGAAAAGTCGGCCTATCGGATTCACATTGCATTGAGAACGTATGCTTGTAAAAGGACTAAGGCATAGTCTCTTAAGCATATCTCAATTATGTGACCGAGGAAACAAAGTGGTGTTTCATAATAACAAATGCCGAATTATTCGAGAAGGTTCCTCAAATGTTATCCTGGAGGGGGAACGATCAAACAACGTTTACATAGCCGACATCAAAACCCTACCCGATAATGCTGTCACCTGCATGAGCGTTACCATCGCTGATCCATTACTTTGGCATAAAAGATTTGGACACATAAGTCCCTTCGGTCTTAATAAACTCAGATCTCTGGATCTTGTTGAAGGATTACCTTCCATAACCTTCGACACTACCAAGGCGTGTGACACCTGCATACGTTGTAAACATGTGAGATCTTCATTCAAGCCAAAAAGGTTCGTAAGCACTACCAAGCCTCTAGAACTTGTTCATATGGATCTTTGCGGACCCATGAGAACAAGAAGTAGAGGAGGTAGCCGGTACGTATTTGTTCTTGTAGATGATTTCTCTAGATTTGTTTGGCCAGTCTTCCTTAGCTCGAAAGATCAAACCTTTGATGAATTCGAGTGCCTAATGAAGCAAGTCCAAAACAAGTATAGTTGCAATCTTGTATCTATAAGAACAGATCATGGAACCGAATTCGACAACGAATCCTTCATAAGTTTTTGTAGAGAACATGAAGTAGGGCATAACTTCTCTGCTCCACGGACTCCACAACAAAATGGAGTAGTTGAACGAATGAATCGAACGCTTGAAGAAATGGCTCGTACCATGTTGCTATGTAGCGGTTTGCCCAGAAATTTCTGGGCCGAGGCAGTGAATACAGCCTGCTATATTCACAATCGAGCGATGATCAGACCAGTATTAAAGAAAACACCCTATGAACTTCTAAGAGGAAGGAAACCTAAAATTTCTCATCTCAGATGTTTTGGAAGCAAATGCTTCGTTCACAACAATGGGAAAAATAATCTAGGTAAATTTGATCCTCGAAGTGATGAGGTTGTTTTCTTAGGATACTCAGATCATAGCAAAGCTTACAAGGTGTATAACAAAAGAACGTTACGTGTTGAAGAAAGCGTCCATGTAATTTTTGATGAGACTAATTCCATAAGTCAAAACGACATCGAAGAAGAAGACGATGACGATCCAGATTTTTGGCTCACTAGAAAGGATGCACCTGAACTTCATGAAGAGGAAAAAGATATAGAAGGATCCAATGCTGAATCTAGTGAAAAACATATTAGTGTTGATCCAAACATATCACTAGTAAATGAAGAACCAAGTAAAAGTTCTTCAGAAACTAAAGATAAGTTGGCATCAACATTAGTTCCAAATATCACTAAAGATAATGTAACCTCGGACATAAGTTCAGGGGGAATCAAAGACAATCCTTCTAAGGTTGATGTAACCACAGGCACTAGTTCAGGGGGAACTACGGAAAAGGATAATATAACCTCTGGTAACAACTCAGAAGAACAATCAAAGAAAAGCAATAATGTTCCCACAAACCTCAAAAAATGGAAACACCAGAGCTCACATACTACAGACGCAATTCTGAGTGATTATCACAAGGGAATCCAAACCAGAAGGTCCTTAAGAAATCATTGTGTTCTAAACTCTTTTCTATCTACAATTGAACCCAAAAATATCAAAGAAGCGCTTACCGACTCCGACTGGATCGTAGCCATGCAAGAAGAATTGGGACAATTTGAACGAAACAAAGTCTGGCATCTGGTTCCTAGACCGTCAGATAGAAAAGTGATAGGGACACGTTGGGTATTTAGAAATAAACTGGATGACTCCGGAACCATTGTCAGAAACAAGGCAAGGTTGGTTGTACAAGGATACAATCAACAAGAAGGAATAGATTTTGACGAAACCTTTGCTCCAGTGGCAAGATTAGAAGCCATTCGGCTACTAGTTGCATACGCCGCACACAAAGGGTTCAAATTGTTTCAAATGGACGTTAAAACAGCTTTTCTGAATGGTTACCTAAAAGAAGAAGTCTTCGTAGAACAACCCCCAGGATTTGAAAGTATGGAATCGCCGAGCCATGTCTTCAAACTAGACAAGGCACTCTACGGGTTAAAACAAGCACCTAGAGCCTGGTACGATAGACTCTCTCAGTTCCTTCTTCTAAATGAGTTCAAGAGAGGATCCGTTGATAAAACACTCTTCACAAAAAATGTCGAGAAAGACACGTTAATTGTTCAAATTTACGTGGATGACATTATTTTCGGGTCAACAAATGAAAAGCTTTGCAAATATTTCTCAAACCTAATGCAATCAGAATTCGAGATGAGTATGATGGGTGAGCTAGGCTTCTTCCTGGGTCTAAAAATTAAGCAGTCAAAGAGAGGAATAACCGTACATCAACAAAAGTATGTAAGTGAACTTCTTAAAAAATACGGAATGGATAAAGCAAAACTTGCTCCTACACCTATGGCTATAACGACCAAGCTCGATAAAGACGAAGGAGGTAAGTCGGTGGATAACACACATTACCGAGGCATGATCGGATCTCTGCTCTATTTAACTGCCAGCCGACCCGACATCATGCACAGTGTATGTGTTTGTGCCCGGTTTCAGTCTGATCCTAAAGAATCTCATCTTACAGCTGTCAAGCGTATTTTGCGCTATCTAATTGGTACTCAAAATCTTCAATTAGTTTATCCTATGCATGATAATTTTGATCTAAAAGGTTACTCAGATGCAGACCACGCTGGATGCTACATTGATAGAAAAAGTACTTCAGGAACGGTGACATTCCTAGGATCATGTATTATATCTTGGGGCTCAAAGAAACAAGCAACAGTGGCACTCTCCTCCACCGAAGGTGAATATATTGCTGCATCTCTGGTATGTACTCAATTACTTTGGTTACGTCAGCAGTTGAGAGACTATGGTGTTAATATTAAAACCATACCTATTTTTTGTGATAACATTAGTACCATTGCCATCTCAAAAAATCCTGCTCATCATTCTCGTACCAAACATATTGACGTCCGACATCACTTTTTGAGAGACCATGTTGAAAAGGGTAATATCGAACTTGAATTCTGTCCGTCTGAATTACAAATAGCCGATATTCTTACAAAACCACTACCTAGGGAACGGTTCGAGGAATTACGGTTAGAACTTGGTTTGATAAAAGAAAACTGAAGATGTCGTTAGATGTTTGCTTTTCTTCTATTTACTTGACGAAGACTGGGGTGATGTTAGTGCGTGTTTATATGACCTAGATTCATGTACAGGTTCGTATCGTTTTTGTATATTTGTCTAAGTTTTTGTTGTGCTCATTGACGATATGGTATTTTCGGACATTATATTATGTACCATAAGACATATAATTTTACGTCCTTATATTCAAGCAAGAATCTTGAATATTCCAAGTAATTTCAAATTGAAATTATTTCCTAGTAAAATTATATCCCATTCATTATTTATGGTACATTTGCTCAACAAAAATATTCACTACAATATTATTTCCGTAACTACATTTATACAGCTACTTTATTTATTAGATTAAAATCTTCCAAATATTTCCTCCTTCCTAAAAATCCTCACCTTTTTATTCTTTCCATAACCTTCATCATTACAACTCTTTTATTAACCCTCTTTTCACCCACTCTTACCTATCCACCGTCTTTTATTTTTCACCCAACTCCTTCTTCCTCAAAACTTTCTTTCATTCTGAACTCTCCCATGGCACCAAAAAAGGCTGCTTCTTATATTCCCCACAAAAAGAACCTTCGATCGGCTAGTAGAGATTTGACCCTAGACACTCGGACTGTCGAAACAGAGGAACTAGGGGAAGTCGAAATAATTGAGGAGGTTGTTGCAGTGGGGAAACGGAAGAGGTGTATGAAAGGCAATATGCATGCTGATGAAGAAAAAGGGGCTATCATTGGTAAAGACGTGATCTTGGCCGAAATCGAGAATGTCCGTATGACAAGACTTGAGAACGATCAGGTAAAGAAAATACTAAACTACTCTTTTGTCTCTGGTCGTCAGTATCTGTCTGCTTGGTTTGACGAAAACCCTTGTGTCTCGAAACTCCGTGACTTACTGGCCTTACAAGAGTGGGAAAATCTTCTAGATATGGGTCATCATGTATACCCTGTTCAGATTGCTCAATTTTGGGCAACACTGAAGATAGAAAATAGGGTGTTATATGCTAACTTTGGTGATAAGTATATTAAGATATCAATGGAGGATTTTGGTGACATTCTAGGGGTACCATGTGGGGGAGTAGAGATACATGCATGGGCTGGTTGGAGGGGTTTTAGTTCCGAACAAATTCTTGAAATCAAGAAAACACTCGATCCTAAGGCAACAGAGATCTCGATAGTGTCTGGAGTTAGTCTGAACCCTGTTGCTAAGCTTGTTTTTAACACCTCATACTCATCTTTATTACCAAGAAAAACTGGGACAAACAAGTTGCATATTCATGAGATTATCTTGCTTCACCACATTCTCAAGGGAAACAAAGTGAACCTACCCTTTTTAATGATCAGTCACATGGAACATATACTGTCTGAGCTTAAATCATCACAACCAAATGGATCCACCTGCATCCCTTATGGGATGTGGTTATCAAAAGCTCTTAAGATTAGGGGGGTTATAAGCAAGTCGGCTCTGTTTGAAACTCCCTGTGATATCATGACCACAGCTTTTTTAAAGCAAATGTCTGTCTTGAATGAAAGTGGGGATCTTAAGGTCAAAGGTGAATACTCTGTTCCGGTCACGGAAACAATTTGCCCGGTCTAGGATCCGGACAGTACAATTGATTTAATGGTGAACAATTGATTGCTTAATTCCCTTGATCTCCCCTTCCTCTCACTCCTTGAATCGGACTTTCCCGGCGGGAAACGGCCTGCTCCCTGCACAATGAACGCACAGGGCCTCGGAGGTTGTCCGAGGAAACCCTCTCCGATGCCTAAGTCAGTCCGTGGAATGCCTTTACGAACCTAGCTCGTGAGGAACTAGGCGGCGTTTTAAGAGTAAGAGTCTAGAGAGAGAAATTCCAACCCCTCTTATGTGGGAAGTGGGTAAGTATTTATACCTTCCCACAAGAGAGAGGAAAAGAGAAAGAAGAGGAGGGAAATGGGTGGATGTTGGCGCGACACGTGGACTTACCTCGTCCACCCATTTCCCCTTACCTTAGACAAAATGACGGATGGGTCCTCGGTTCTCCTTCGGCTCCATTCAGGCGAGAACGCCCTGGAAGCAGACGGCAGGCTTGGTTTACTCCGTTTGGCGGACGGCCCAAGGGATTGGGGCCACACTTGGAGATTCCAATGACTGATGGGAAAAGCTGCTGGGCAGACCTTTCCCCCCTTTTGGGACTTGGTCGCCCCGGGGCCTGATTGGCAGGCGGCCAATGACAGGCAACTGACCCCCATCAATTGGCCCTCGCCGGCTGAGGAGGAACGGGGTTCCAGCTCGGCAGGTGATATCTTGCTCGGGGACAGCGAGAGGTTGCCCCTTTGGACTCTTGCATTTAATGCGTCGCATGTTCCCGAGGGAACATGCTTTAATTTCTCTGGGCACGCAGGGAGTTCAAACGTCTTTCGTTATGATTACCCTCCTTTGCATAGAGAATTTTTGGGCAGTGTGCCGCTCTGCTGATTGGCTTTCTCCCTTGCAGAGGTGGTTGGGGCACCATTAATGCGGTGTTTTCCTTGGTATAAAACCTTTAGCTTCCTTGATCATTTTATTCCACTTTCAATCTTTCCATTTTCCTCATTTCAAACATGGCTTGGATCAAGAAAAGTGTAGTTCGCCGCGGAGTCAAACATGTTTCCTTCATCTTCAGGGGGTTTTGGAGGCTCAGATATGCGCGGACAGCTTATTTAGCTGTTCGTCGGAGCCGCTGCTCACAGCTTCGCCTTCGCCAGAGGGGTCAGAAGGCCTCTATTAGGATGGGCAAACGCCCCAGGAGGTCCTCTCCTGCTGCGCCTAGGTTTAGGCGTTGCTCCCAGGGAGGGGGCTGTTATGATAGGGGGTGTCATGAGTGTTTTCCATGGCTGCACCCTGAACAATTCGGCTTCAACTCTGACACCGATTCCTCCCTGGAGTCGGGTCCTTCTTCGCCTGTAAAGAAGACAGGCTGTCGCACTTGCGACGAGTCCCGGGCTGTCCCTTTTGGAAGGGACTGGGAAGACAGCAGCCATGACTCTGACGACAGCGAAGGTCTTGGCTGCCTGAGCGACAGGGACGAAGACGGGGCTTCAGATGACCCCTTCCAGGGCTCCCCAAGCTGGGACTGGGGTTCGGCTCTCGGGAGTCCGGGCAGTCCTGGAGACTATTCCCCGGATCTGGGGGATGACTAGGCCTGCGTGGCAGGGCATTTATTTTTCTGTTAGGCCGAAACTCTTGGGCCTCATGTATTTTTCCTTTCATATTTGTCTTTAAGATGTAACTTTTCTCTATAAGACTTTAATGAAATGAGGGTCAGGCGGCGCGTTTGTGCATTGCGATTTTTTTTTTTTTTTTTTAAGAGGGACGTCATAGGGTGACCAGTCTGCTGACACCCTTTGGTCCTCCCAAGGTTTTTCTTGGGAAGCTGCCTAGGGCAAACCTCCCCAGGGGTGACACGTGGACTGCAGCCCTTGGGCGAATTCCAGAGGGCTGAGTGACTCTTGGCATGCCTTCCTCTATAAGAGTGATTCATTATCCATCACCTTCCTCTTTTCCACTCTTTCTTTTCTTTCGACATTCCTTCACTCTCTTCACTTTGTCAAAAACCCTTGGGTATTGACGGATCACTTCTTCCTTGCACCCCCATTTCCCTGAGACTCCTTCTTCGGGCTTGTGACGTGCTGTCAGGCGATCTTTAGGTCAGATTTCCATCCTCCGTTCTTTTTTCTTTCTTCGGTTTTCTTTTTTCCGCATCTTTTCCTTTTTAGAGTAATCATGTCCGGAACTCGTGAAAGGATTTTGCCCTTTATCGACCCACCAAAGAGGGGAGAAGGGATGGATTTTGCCTCCTCCTCTAAGGAGGTTGATTTTGAGGAGGAACACTCGGCGGGCAGTGGGGGCGGTAATTCCCCTGAACCCCCTTCGTTCGACGCTGTCGATTCGGACGATGAGGCGTTGGAAATTAACCCTTCCCAAACTTCCGGTCCCCTCGTTCGTCGAGAAAAGGGGAGAGTTTATTATTTAGACAGGACTAAATACCGCATCCCTCTGAGTACTTTCCCTGACCCGAAAAATCGGGAGGTGATCCTTGCCAAGAACGCCGCCGTCGTGGTTGAGCGGCTCTATAACTTCGGGGAGGGGTTTACAGTTGTTATCCCCAATGAAAAGGATACTGTATGCAACCCTCCGGATGGGTGCATAGCGGTTTACCATAAATGTTTAGAGTTCGGCCTTCGCGTTCCCCTCCATCCTGCTTTAGAGGAGATCTTTAGGCGCATGAACGTCGCCGTTGCCCAGCTGATAGCCACAGCTGTCAGGGCGCTGATCTCATATGTCTGGACCTGTCTCTTTCACCACATGGAGCCTTCCATCGACGCCCTGCGGTTTATGGTGGGATTACAGATGGTCTCTTCTGGGAGTACGGGCTCCCCTGGATATTGGTCCCTCTTGAGGCAGAAGGGACATTGCTTGGTGTGGCCTGGTATGGACAGCTTGAGGGATTGGAAGAACAACTTCCTTTACATACACAGCACCCATGGGTGGAAGATTCCTCGTCACTTCAGGAATCATGTCCACACCAGGATGGAGACCCCTGAGGAGTATCACCCTGGCGTGGGTGGAAAGGCCTTGGAGGTTAAGCTAAGTGAGAAGGAGAAAGAGTTGACGGCCTACTTTGCAGGCCATACTAATAAGTACGGGGTGTATGGCCCCACCTTATGGCTCCCTCATGCGGAGCTTATAGCGACTGATAATTATTTGACCCGGTTGGGCATGAATCCGGGTCTAGACAAAGGTAGTTCAGGAGTGCTGGTGATTCCTTCTTACTCTTTTTCCTTTTGAAAATGCCTTGACAGCCTGTCTGTTTGTCTTGCAGCTCTTGCCACTTTTATCTGGAAGAAAGGGGAGGTGAGGCGCCTGGGCCTGGACGAGAACCTCACTGTTATCCAAAGTCGCCCTTCTCTTCCCCCTGGTTTTAAGAGAGGCGAGAAGAATCTGATAAAGCATTTGAAGGGCCTGTCATTCAGTAGGCCAAGGCTTCCCCCTCCTCCTCGAGTTACGCCCGCCAAGACGGCGGTTTCTGAGGCTACCCCCTCGCCAGCTGCGAGGGCGATTGCTTTCGAGGCTACTCCTTCGCCTGTTGGCAGGCAAGAGGGCCTTTCAGCGGGGATTCAGATTCCCCCGCAGTCGCGGGCCGCAGGCTCCGAGGAGACTGGGGAGAGCACCCCCCGAGCACTGACCAGAAAGAGGAGTCGGGAGGCCCCTAACGTTGACCAGGTGGTGGATTTGGAGACTGCCACGCCTGAACCCAAGCGTCTTGCTCTGGAGATTCCTGCCACCCTTTTCTCTGAGGAGAACGTTGAGTTCCACTACAATGCAGGTGACAGCCAGGATGTTTCTGCCCTACTCTCTGACTCAGGGGCGGTTTTAACTGACCATCTTCTCAAGACCGTCAAATCTGCTGCCAATCAAGTGACCCAGTATATTAAGCGCACCTCCCGAATTATGCAGGCTTCCGCGGAGCTGGCTGCCCTTGGTCGCCTGAGTGACGAGGAACTAGCCAACCCCGACCGCCTTTCTGCAGTTGAGAGGGATGTTGCTCTCATTGCCAGCCTGAAGGATCAGCTGGCGAAAAAGGAGATCGAGCTAGAGGAGGCCAGGGGTCGGGCTATCCATTGGAAGTCTGAGAGCGAGAAAGCTACACGGGAGGTGTCTCGCCTGGGGGAGGAGTCCAAGAGAGCACAGCAGGCCTTTGTCGAACTGGAGCGGGCCAGAAAGGCTCTGGCTGAATTGGACCATGCTAAGAAGAGCGTTGTTGACCTTGGTGAGCGCCTTTCTAAGGCAAACTCTGATCTGCAGACGGCCCTTGGCGATCTGGCGGCGAAGACCGAGGATCTGGCGACGAAGACCGAGGACTGGGAGAAAGAGAGGGGTGAGATTCTTCAGGAGGTGGAAGTGGCGGTGTCGGCGGGCTTCGTTAATGGTGCTAACTCCTGCCTGAAGGTTGTGATGGAAGCTGTCAGGGAGATGTTCCCGGGTTTTGACGAAGATGCTTTCCGGGCCCTTTACACAGCTAAGGATGAAGCTCAAATGCGTAGGCTGTCTGAGGGAGAGGCTTCCGGCCCAGACGCTCCCCCTGCTTGACATGGAGGGCAGTCTTCCTCAGAGGGCTCTTGCTCGTCCCCTGCTGCGCCTGTGCCAACGCTTTAATTTCTTTACTTCTTTGCGCGCCGAGCCCTTTGGTGGCCGGCTGCCGTACTCTGGGTTGTAACTATTTGTCTTGAAAACTTGAAAACTTATGTCCTGTATTTCCTTGACGCTACTTTTTCTTCTATATGTGAATTTTCTGTTTACTTTTGTACATTTTGATTCTTCATGTATTTGATCCGCAGCCTGCCTGCCCGTAGGTAGGAGGGCTCTTGTTTGCTTGGCCTGCCTCTGGCATCTGTTTAAAATCCAGGGAGCCTGCCCCCTGCCTGCCCAGAGGTAAGCAGGGAGGTTCTTTAGCGTTTTTTATACAAGGTTGGGGGGCCTGCCCCCAGTCCTTGTTGGTACGGCCTGCTCCTGGCTTTTCGTTCAAAGTCCAGGGGGCCTGCCCCCTGCCTGCCCAGAGGTAAGCAGGGTAGCTTTTGCGTTTTTTATACAAGGTTGGGGGGCCTGCCCCCAGTCCTTGTTGATACGGCTTGCTCCTGGCTTTTCGTTCAAAGTCCAGGGGGCCTGCCCCCTGCCTGCCCAGAGGTAAGCAGGGTAGCTTTTTGCGCTTTTTATACAAGGCTGGGGGGCCTGCCCCCAGTCCTTGTTGGTACGGCCTGCTTCTGGCTTTTCGTTCAAAGTCCAAGGGGCCTGCCCCCTGCCTGCCCAGAGGCAAGCAGGGTAGCTTTTGCATTTTTTATACAAGGCTGGGGGGCTTGCCCCCAGTCCTTGTTGGCACGGCCTGCTCCTGGCTTTTCGTTCAAAGTCCAGGGGGCCTGCCCCCTGCTTGCCTAGAGGTAAGCAGGGTAGCTTTCTTTGGTTTGCGTTGGGGGGTTCACTTTTCCTATTTTTAGCAACAGGGGGGCCTCCCCCTATTGCCCCCTGCTCGTTTGTGTGTGAAAGACGCGAGTGTAAACAGGCAACGAGTATAAATCTGTATCTTCTCATTTCTCTTAAAATTCTTTGACATTGGGGCGGTCGGAGCCGTCAACATTCCTGATCGTCCTCCGCCTTTTTACTCTAGTAAAAGTAAAAACTGCCTACATTCTTGTTTAGATGTAATATTTCTTTAGTGTATCTCCATTCCAGTGAGCGCCTAGCTCTTGTCCCTCCAGATTGGCTATCCTGTATGTGCCTGGACCCAAAACCTGAGTTATTTGGTATGGGCCCTCCCAATTGGCACTTAGCTTCCCATGCTCTCTTGACTTTCCAATCGCCTGTGTCTTTCTCAGAACCAACTCGCCTATCTGAAAGCTCATCTGTCGGACTTTGCTGTTGAAAGCTTTCCTCATTCGCTGCTGGTAGGCAGCGATATTGGTACTGGCTTCCTCCCTTAGCTCATTTACCAGGTCCAAGGCCTCAACCATCGCAGCTTCATTCTCAGCCTGGTTGTATTGCAGGGAACGCAGAGAGGGAATCCTTGCTTCGATTGGCAATAGTGCCTCTGCGCCGTATACCAGACCAAATGGGGTTTGACCTGTAGACTCTTTCTTGGTGGTTCGGATCGACCATAGTATACTGGGGAGTTCGTCGGCCCACCTACCTTTGCAGTCATCCACCATTTTCTTCAGGCCGTTCAGAATTTGTTTGTTGGCTGCTTCTGCTTGCCCATTTGTTTGAGGATGACAGACAGCTGAGTAGGCGACTGAAATGTTGTGGCTTTCCAGCCAGATTCTCAGCGGATCGTTGTCGAATTGCCTGCCATGGTCAAATACCAACATTTTTGGTAGACCGAATCTGGTGATGATGTTTCGCCAGATTACTTTCCTGACCGCCGGTTCAGTGATATTGGGCACTGCCTCGGCTTCCACCCATTTGGTAAAGTAATCTATGGCGACAATTAAGAATTTTCTGCCCCCTGTAGCCACTGTGAAGGGTCCCAGAATGTCCATCCCCCACTGAGCGAAGGGGATGGGGGATAGGATTGGTCTGAGCTCTTGGGCTGGGGCATGGATTGATGGGGGAAATAGTTGGCATTTTCTGCACTTCTGGGTTAGGCTCTTGGCATCTGCCAGCATGGTAGGCCAGTAGTAGCCTGCCCGGAGGGCTTTGTGGGCCAGTGCTTTTCCACCAATGTGATGTCCACATATTCCTGAGTGGATATCCTCTAATACTTCCGCGGCCTGATCTGCCCGCAGACACTTGAGCAGTGGATGAGTAAAAGACTTTTTGTAAAGCTCTTCATTGATGAGTATGAACCAGGCTGCTTTAGCCTGCGTCTTCCTCTTTTGTAACGAGTCTGATGGTAAGATACCATGCTTCTTGTACTGGATGAAGGGAGTCATCCAGCTTTCCAGCTCTTCTTCCATGGCATTAACCGTTTGACAGGGATCAGTAGACTTCTCGTGTAAAATGTCGACCCATACTGATCTCCGGATGTCCTGCAGACTGGAGCTTGCCAGTTTTGATAGGGCATCTGCTCTGTTGTTCTGGGATCGGGGAATTTGTTTGACCTCATATGATTTAAGGCCGGACAACTCGCCCTTTACCATCTCCAGGTAGGCGGCCATTGCCTGGTCTCTTGCTTCGTATTCTCCATTGATTTGGTTGGCGATGAGCTGGGAGTCTGTTGCTAAAACAATTCGTTCCGCCCCTGCGGCTTTAGCCAGCCTGACGCCTGCGAGTACTGCTTCATACTCGGCTTCATTGTTTGATGCTGGAAAAACGAACCTGAGAGCGTGCTCAAAGTCGGTCCCTTCTGGGCTGGTTAGCACGACGCCTGCACCTGCGCCGTTGGCCGTCGAGGACCCGTCAGTATATACGGTCCATTCCTGGGCAGGGGCTTCCTCTTCCCCTGAGTGGGAGCACTCAGCCAAAAAGTCCGCCAAAGCTTGGGCTTTGATGGCTGTTCTTGACTGATAAGATATACCAAGCCCACTCAGCTCAATTGCCCATTTCAACAATCTTCCTGATTTTTCAAATTTTTCCAACACCTTTTCCAGGGGTTGGTCGGTGAGGACTATGACTGGGTGCGCGTCAAAGTAAGGTTTGAGCTTCCTGGCTGCAATTATGACCGCGTAGGCGGCTTTTTCAACCATCGGATAATTCTTCTCAGCTGCCCCCAGCGCATGACTCACAAAGTATATAGGTTGCTGGGTGCCTGCCTCTTCTCGTAGGATGACTGCGCTGACAGTTATATTGGTTACTGCAATGTAGAGGAAAAGTTTTTCTCCTGCTACTGGTCTTGCCAGGGTAGGGAGCCTCTTAAGATGGTCCTTCAGTTGCTCGAAGGCCTCTTTCTGCTCGTTTTCCCATTTGAACTGTTTGTTTCCTTTCAGTATTTTGAAAAAAGGAGTGGCTCTGTCTGCTGATCGGGCAATGAATCGGGCCAAGGCGGCCATTCGACCCGTCAGGCGCTGGATGTCTCTGATGGTCTTGGGCTCAGGGAGGTCTAGAACTGCCTGAATTTTGTCAGGGTTGGCATCTATACCCCGAGAACTGACCAAGAAACCTAGGAATTTCCCGGAGCGGACTCCAAACGTGCACTTTTTCGGATTTAGTTTCATTTTGTAAGCGCGCAAAGAACTGAAGGTTTCCTGCAAGTCTGTCAGGTGTTCCCTGTCTTCCTTGCTTTTTACAATGGCATCGTCAACGTAAGCCTCGATGTTTCTACCTTTTTGTTTCTCAAACACTTTATCAACCAACCGCTGGTACGTAGCCCCTGCATTTTTGAGCCCGAAGGGCATCATCTTATACATGTAAGTGCCCGAACTAGTGATGAACGCACACTTCACCCTGTCCGGTTGCCACAAGTACACTTGGTGGTAGCCTGAAAAGGCGTCTAAGAAGCTTAGCATGGTGTAGCCATTGGTGGCGTCTACCAATTGATCGATCCGAGGGAGCGGATAGCAGTCTTTCGGGCAGGCCTTGTTCAGGTTTGTAAAGTCGACGCACATTCTCCATGCGCCTGACGATTTCTTGACCATAACAACATTTGCCAGCCATTCTGGGTAGTCGCAGACTTCAATAAAGTCTGCTTTCAAGAGTTTGTCAATTTCTTCCTTGATCGCTGCGTCTTTTTCTGCAGACATGTTTCGTTTCTTCTGTTTTACAGGGCGAGCATCCATGCTTACGTTCAGCTTGTGAACGATGCATGAGGGATCAACGCCGGGCATCTCGTCTGCAGAATAGGCAAATACGTCTTTGTTCTCCCGCAATAGTTTGACCAGTTCTGCCTGGTAGGATTCCTCTAGGCCTGTTTCTACCAGGACCTGTCTTCCTGGTTCTAAGTCCACCAGCATACTTTCGCCCCCTGGTTCCAGGCGGTCGGACACCGGGGGTTCGGCTGGGACTTCGCCTTCCCTGCAGGGGGAGCTGTCAGCTTTTCTTTTTCCTTTTCTGTCCCTTTCATGTTCTTGTAGGGCCACAGAGTAGCATTGTCTGGCTGACTCCTGGTCCCCACGTATCTTTCCTTCCAGCCCGAAGTCTGTGACATACGCAATGGTGAGAGCCCTGATGGAAATTGCTGCCTCGATTTCATCCAGCGTGGCCCTGCCAATCAGGGCATTATAGGCAGATCTTGCGTCCACAACAACAAAGGTTGCCCTGACATTCCTGGCTGTGGAACCTTCCCCGAAGGTTACAGGCAAGTCGATGACGCCCATGGGCAGCACGCCTGCCCCACTGAATCCATACAGCGATCCGGGAGCAGGCCGCAGGTGCCTTTTCTCCAGGCCCATCTTTTCGAAAGCATCCTTGTACAAAAGATTTGTATATGCGCCCGTGTCTACCATACATCTTCGCACAATATGGTTGCTGATCTCTAAGGACAGCACCAGAGGATCACTGTGCGGATATATCACCCGTCCTGCGTCGTCAGGGGTGATACTTAATGTCACTCCCCTTGGACTCCCTTCTTTCTCAGCGTAGCAGATCTGGTTCCTCAGCTCGCGCATTTGCCTTTTTTGGCCTCTTCGACTGAGCTGGCCCTCAGCGCCCCCTGAAATTACATGGATTACCATCCGGTTCTGCACTGACCCCTCGGGTTTCTCAGACACTTCCTTCTGAGATTTGTTCTTGGCTGCGTAGTTGGCCAACCATCCGTTCCTGATTAATTTCTCAATTTCATCCTTCAGGTGACGGCACTCTTCGGTGGTATGGCCTATACAGTCGTGGAAAGTGCAGAATTTCTTTGGGTCGCCTTTTGGGCTGCGAGGTTTGTTTGGACGGTTCCATTTGGCAGTTTCTTTTTCCAGTTCGAAGATTTCCGCCCTGGATTTGTTCAGAGCGGTGTAACTATCGAATCTGGGTTGGTAGACTGGGCGTTCTTTCTTGGGAGTGTCTCCCTCTTCCTTTTGCTTACCTGGTTCACTTCTGCCCCTTCCACCCTGCGGTCCCCCTTGAGGTTTTGTTTGGCCTGCAGGGGTGTCCGTCAGGCCGTGGAACTCCTCCTGCAGAATGAACCCCTCAGCGATCTTTCTGGCCATGGCCAAGGTTTCTGGCTGGGCCCTGATCATCTGGTTTTTCATTTCCCCTGGAAGTAGGGAGATTGTCAGGGCGTAGGCGGCGGTGGAATCGTCGATCTCCCTAACCTGCTGGTAGGATAGATCGAATCTTCTCATGTACTCTCTTACACTCTCACCCTTTTTCTGTTTCAGGGTCATGAGATCGAAACGGGTAAGGCGCCTTCTCTTATTTCCGGCATACTGTTCAAGGAAAATTTCAGCCAACTCTATGAAGAAACTGATTGACCCCTGGCGGAGGTCTCTGAACCACCCCTGCGCAAGTCCCACCAGGGTGGTAGGGAAGACTTTGCACCAGATGGCATCATCTACGTCGTACATGCCCATGTGGCTCTCAAAGGCTGCCAGGTGGTCCTCAGGGTCTGTCGTTCCGTCAAATTTGATGGTGGGCATTTTGATTTTTGGAATGGGGTACTCTTGTACCTCAGGGTGCAACGGGGTTTTCGTGGGCCTGCCTACCAGTCGTGACCTGCTTTCCCCAGACTGGTTACCGTGAGATTCCCATTGTTTATGGGTCGGTTTCCTCGTACTGGGGGAGCGGTTCCTCGGTGGTGGTCTGCTAGCTGCCTCATTCTCTGTTCCCGAGGAGGCTTGCCTGGGCCTCTTCCTCTGGGAGTGGCAGAGGTTTTCACCCTGATGGTACCTGGACTCGAGCGGTTGTCCTCGGTTGAGTCTGGATTGCAGGCTTTGGGATAAGCCGGGGGCTGACTGTTCCTTGGCCGCAGGTGTTAGTCTGGAGAAAACTCCGCCTGGCCTCTCCCCTAAGCGTTTTGACACAGGCTCCCTGGGCCTCATGCGCTCCTGTAATCCTTGAGATAAGCCTCCCTGCCCTCCAGACGCCGATTCTGTCGTGTGAATAGAGAACGCCTGCTGGACAGGTGGTTCTGGTTTACCAGTGGTAATGCGCCTCTGCACATGCGTATACATTTGGGCTGTTCTTCTTGCTTTTCTCGGAGCATTTCTGGCGGCGGTCCGCCTCGTGCCCCCGGCCTCGTCCCTGCTGACTGGGGACGTTTGCCTGGGAGCCGATGCGACCCTGCCCACCAAGTCCTCAGGCGTGAATTCCTGATCTAGCATCGCAGAGAAGAACGCGGCTGCCTGTGCCATCTGAGCTGGGGTCAGATTGAGAGCACGTCCAGGGCGTGCCCCCAGCTCGGGTGTCACAGCAGTGTTAGATCCACCGAGGGGATTGGTTCCCCCTACCCCCAGGATTGTGGCAGGAGGGACCCTCTCCGACAGCGGCATACCGTACAGGGGGGTCACCGGAGGGACCGTCGGACCCGCTCCTGTACTGGCATCCACGATTTCTGGCATGATTGTGTTTAATTTTGTGATTATGAGTGGTTGATTTTAGTGGGTAACTCGTGAGCACAACCGTAAGCTTCCCACAGACGGCGCCAAATTGTTCCGGTCACGGAAACAATTTGCCCGGTCTAGGATCCGGACAGTACAATTGATTTAATGGTGAACAATTGATTGCTTAATTCCCTTGATCTCCCCTTCCTCTCACTTCTTGAATCGGACTTTCCCGGCGGGAAACGGCCTGCTCCCTGCACAATGAACGCACAGGGCCTCGGAGGTTGTCCGAGGAAACCCTCTCCGATGCCTAAGTCAGTCCGTGGAATGCCTTTACGAACCTAGCTCGTGAGGAACTAGGCGGCGTTTTAAGAGTAAGAGTCTAGAGAGAGAAATTCCAACCCCTCTTATGTGGGAAGTGGGTAAGTATTTATACCTTCCCACAAGAGAGAGGAAAAGAGAAAGAAGAGGAGGGAAATGGGTGGATGTTGGCGCGACACGTGGACTTACCTCGTCCACCCATTTCCCCTTACCTTAGACAAAATGACGGATGGGTCCTCGGTTCTCCTTCGGCTCCATTCAGGCGAGAACGCCCTGGAAGCAGACGGCAGGCTTGGTTTACTCCGTTTGGCGGACGGCCCAAGGGATTGGGGCCACACTTGGAGATTCCAGTGACTGATGGGAAAAGCTGCTGGGCAGACCTTTCCCCCCTTTTGGGACTTGGTCGCCCCGGGGCCTGATTGGCAGGCGGCCAATGACAGGCAACTGACCCCCATCACTCACCTATGGTGAAAGGGGAATGCTCGTCTACGGTACATGATAAGGGCAAAGAAGTGATGACTATGGTCCCTGAAACTTTCAGCAATGATATTCTCAGCAAGTTAAATGAGATAGCTATCCTGATCACAACACAGCCTCCACAACCAGAGGTTAATCCATCCTTAGACGTGCTCGCTCGTCTTGAACAAAAGGTGGATAATCTAACCACAACTCTCAATGCTTCTCGAACTGAGTTTGGTGCAGGGTTGGCTAAGTTAGAGGGTCATTTGTCACACATTAGGGCTCGTGTGCTAGTGATGGGGAATGATATCATTGCCTTCAAGAAGGCAGGTCATGAGATTGGGGAAGGGATTAATGATGCAGTGAATGAAGTGAAGTTTGCAAACAGGACACTACTTGCCAGGCATGATACAGTCATGGATAGACTCCGCCAGATATATGAAGCGACTTGCCAGGCAGTACACCATCTGCGAGGACAGAACTGAGGATAAAGAGTCACTTCTCTACAAGCCTTTATCTCTTCCAATAAATAAAGTCAGCTCATAGTATAGCTGTAGGATCTGTTCTCTAGTGAATGACTTTGCTTTCACTTCTAATGTCCGGATTTTATTATCATTTTGGTTGATGTGTGCCTGACATATATCCTTATGCTTGTTTACATTAACCTTGCTTGACTGTTATGATTTCTCGTGTGATATTTTCCAGGCTGATCGACCCTTTTCGATGATGTCAAGAGGGGGAAAGGGGTTCATCTCTTTGACTAATAACGTTCTCTTGATAAAAACCTTGTTTAGCTCAGGATTCTTATCTACCTCCTCGAGAGTGGTAGAGTAGAATGTCTTGGTATCACCATGAAACTTCAAAGAAAACTTGACATAATCAAAAAGGGGGAATTTGTTGGATCTAGGGGTTAGATCTCGTTTGTTTTGTTTATATCAAGTTTTATATATATGCCGTGAAGTTTGAAGTAACGTGATTGATATGAACAAGTTATGACGTATAGCACAGGTAAAGGGAGCATAATTACAAGAAGACACTTGGTTAAAGGATCAAGGGGGAAGTCAGAAGGCTTAGGATTATTAATGTAAAGAGGGTAAAGAAACCATATGACAAAGATAAAGTAACCTTGACAAAGGTTACATTAATCTTCTCCGTAAGCATTTTACACGAGCCGCCAAGATTTAAGATCAAATCTTTTATCGTATATCAAAGTGAATCTTGTGTCGAAAGAAGATAATCTAAAGGAGGAAATTATATATCAAGAAAATAAAAGTTTTCATAATAAATGATTCTCAAAATATCTTGATTCTTTAAAAGATATTAGAAAATCATTAAGCAAGGAAACTTAAATATATTATCTTGATTGATTGATATTCTACCTACCATATCTTCACTAAGTAAGGAAGCACATCAATTAAGGTGATCTTATTTCCTTTGTTAAAGAGAATAATTCACCTATAAATACTATGCTTTTCCTCACTTTAAAAACACGACTTTGATACACATTTTTCTCTTTGCAAAAACAAAATCACATTTCTTTCAAAAGGCTTTTTGCAATATTTTTCGGTTTAAGTCTTGGCTATATAATATCGTGTTTTAATTGTTTACACTTGGAAGTCATATAGTTTCATTATTCTCTCTAGACAATTGAAGTGTATTCATAGCTAGAGAAATTCTGTAAACTTGAATAGTATAGATACACGAGTCGAGTAGTGGTTACTCAATCGAACGACATATATCGTTCACACCTTGAACGCTTCACATCGTTCAAAAACCGAGGGCTTCACATCCCTCACACCGAAGGCTTAACATCCTTCATTGTCGTGGGCTTAACATCCCACACACCGAGTGCTTCACATCTCACACCATCACGATTAGAGTTAATCGTGATCGTCTTATTTGTAAGGTAATCCGGAGAAGGTACACTTATAAATAAAGACACCGGTGGACGTAGGCTTTTCAATTGGGCCGAACCACGTTAAAAATGCTCGTGTTATTTACTTTACGTTTTATCGCGCTTTGCTATTTCTTATACTTATACTTTTTAGTAGTAAGTATAGTAGCAAATATTTTTGTACTTCATTTTATTTAGCCATTCAACTAACGCAATATTACACTATATCTTTTCTAATAAGATTTTGGTGTAATATATCGGTTAATATTTTAAAAGTACCTAAATACTCTATTCACCCCCCCTCTAGAGTATTTCCTAGTATCGCTAGACTCTTCACAAACGACCATTATTTGAAATAATCCTAACCACTTCGTCACAGTCAATGATTATAAATGAAAGTATTATGGTCGATTTAGGAACGTTATTGGTGCACCCGTATGAAATTTCAAATAGTTAATTTAGTTTACACAATATTTTTTTGCATACACAACTAAATTAATAACATAAATTAAAATTTACACATTTATCAATAACTGTTTTAGTAACCGTGCAACGCACGGGCTTCCATCTAGTATACTTATATATAAGAAATGTTGTTAGAAGAAAAGTTTGGTTACCTTAATAGTTATTACGGAGTATTTATCAACGTTATTAAGAATAAAAGGTCGAAATGAATTGACCCAAATACAGTACTAGAAAAGTGATCTCGCCAATTAATGGGCAGCTCCTCATTCCCGATGCTCCAATTATAGAAAAGGACGAGGGAGTAAATATAGTATGTAGTACGGAATAGTAAGTAGTACGAGTAATATGTAGTAGTTGTAGTATTACGCAGTAGTAGTAGTACGTTATACGTATGATATATATATATATATATATATATATATATATATATATATATATATATATATATATATATATAGAGTAAGGCTCTTATGAGTCCTTCTCTATATATGAGTCCATAAGTCCTCATCCCATCCATTGGATGGATGAGGATGGATGGACATGATTCATTCTACAATTTGCATTAAAAAAAAAGAAAAAAAGAAAAAGAAGGGAGATACTGCTTCCTAAAATAACTCCCATAATTTTAGGAAACAATAATATCACATTCATGAGTTCAATCATTCATTCACGTTACCACATTCATCAAACCTAAAAAAAAACGCTTCCAACATCATCACGTTCATCCATCCATTCATTGAAAATCTGTGCTCGACATCACATTACTATGGATTCAATGATCGCGAGATCATCATCAACTGTTGATAAGCAATTCGTGGAGTACAACAATGGTGAGTTTCGATATTACTTTCATGTTTTGCGTCAATTTTATTCATTGCATTCATCATATATTCATATAAACGATTCATTGCTCTTGTGTTAGTATAGATTGCAGATTGTTAGGTTTATTATTTAGGTTTTTTTCATAATTTTCACTGGTTATATTTAGGTTTTTCATAATCTTCATCAATTGTTATGCTTTCATTGCCATGGAAGTCATTAAGATGCTCCATATTATTAGATTTTACGTTCATAGTATGAATTTTTAAAGATCTGATCATTATATGATTTTTTCGCACAAACATATATATGGAGTTATTGTAATGCACATAATGTGTTACTTTAATATAGACCATCTGTTATTTTAATGTCTAACCTTGTGTATAGACATCTTCTGTTAATTGAATCTCGTGTTACTTTAATGCACTTCATCTGTTACTTTAATTCTTGTCATCTGTTACTGTAATGCATTGGAGTAGCAAAGGATTTAAAATACTGCCATATTAAAAAAATACTGCTTCCTATAATGATGGAACGTGATTGTCATCAAAATAGGAAACAATATCAAAGTATAACGTTCTCATTCATACTCTTATTCATAGCAGTATACATGTTTATACTGTCATTCATACTCTCATTCATACCTAATGTATTACAGTAACACGTTTGAAGTATTAGAGTAACATGTCATCGGATTTAGTTATTAATGTTTTGGTTAGAATACCGCCATATTTCAAGTTCTGATTGTTTGTTTGTCGCCACGTTTATTGACATTGTTCTTATATTTGTAGTAGACGTAAAAGCAGAGGAATGGTGCAAGGATGTGGGTGAGAGTTTCACTCCATACATAGAGCAGATCTTCAAAGATGTAGATGAGAAGAAGAAGAAGAAGAAGAAAGAATCATTAGGAAACGTCATGTAAGTCATCGTTTGACGATGAAGAAGGAGAAGAAGAAAAAGAAGAAGAAGAAGAAGAAGAAGAAGAAGAAGAACAATTCTGAGTAGGACAATATATTGTTAGAGTAACATACATTATTCATTAGAGTAACATACTAAATAAGTTACAGTAATACAGTTTATGAGTTTGATTGATTTTCCAATATCTAGTCCTTAGAGTAACATCCTTTATTGGAGTAAAATGAGTTAGAATAACACACATTATGCGTTATAGTAACATACTTAATGAGTTACAGTAACATAGTTTATGAGTGTAATTTGATTTCCAATATCCAGTTCTTAGAGTAACATGTGTGAAACATTGGAATTATAATGGAGTTTTATAATTTTTGTTTTGGAGTATCCTTAATAGAAACATACATTATTCTTTTGGTTGATTGGAAGTCATGTTTTTGCAAAAGACTATTATGCAACGTAACAGATTTTATGAGTTAAAGTAACACAGTTCATGAATTAGAGTAACACATTATATGAGTTAAAGTAACAGTTTTTGCAAGAGACTATTATACAACGTAACAGATTTTATGAGTTAAACTAACATAGTTTTATGAGTTAAAGTAACACAATTCATGAATTAAAGTAACACATTGTATGAGTTAAAGTAACATAGTTTATGAATTATGGCAGTAACATAGTAACATACGTACAATGACAGTAGAAAAATGATGATTTTTTGGTGAAAATGAAAAAAAACTTAATTTTGAAGAAACTTGTTGTGTGAGAGAAAGAGGCAATTAAAAGATTGATATGAGAGAGAGAAGATTTGCATTGGGATAATTAAGGAAGGGAGATAAATGATATATTTACCCAGATTTGTTAGTTATTTCCTTATTTCACCTCAAGCAATCACAACCATCCATCTTCCACTTGATCAATGGTCCAAGATTGGACTCATGGACTCAATATATATAGGAGGACTCACTTGATCCTTCCTCTATATATATATATATATATATATATATAGTACTGTACTATAGTAGGGAGTAGTAGTATTGCATAATAGTAGTAATATTAAGTAGTAGTAATAGAGGAGTATTTATTATAAATAATAGTAGCAGTAGAAATGGTCAGTAGAAGTAGTGGAGTATTTATAGTGTAGTTGGGCTGAGGTAAGTGTAGGGGTATAGGTTAGATTAGTGTCAATTAGATAGGATAGGTGTAGGAAATTAGGAATGTAGTGTACGGTGTGTGTGGGAGGTCAATTAAGAGGTCCATATTTTCCGAGTTTTGATCCATTTTTCGTATAAATGTCTTTCTTTCTTTCTTAAAAATTTGAAATATAAGATTACGGAATTAAAATAATGGAAACTGTGAGATTCATTTTTTTAAAATGAATTTGTAAGATGGTAAGTAAAATAGACGGTAAGTAGTATTTTGAGACAATAGTTATAACAAAATCATTATTTAAGAATTCGATAAAATATTTCTAAATTTTTACGATACGAGAAAATGTGAAAACGACAAATCATTATAAAAATATATTTTCGAGTTTTAAACTTTATTTAACGAAAGATAAAATTTTTAATAATTCGATAAATAATTTCTCATGTTTTTTTTTTTTGATGAACGAGGGAACCCGCAGCCGCTACCTTTTTGGTGCGCTCTGGGTAAACCCTCGGGTGTACGCATAGCCTGCAAACCACGCACACCAAGGTAAATTTCTCATGTTTTTATAACGGAATAATTTTTAATTTTATTTACGAAAATAATTTTTTTCAAACGTTAAACTTGGTTTAAATAAATGTTTAAAATTTTAACTCTATTTGAAAAATACGGGGTATTACAATCTACTCCCCTTAAAACAATTTCGTCCTCGAAATTTCAGGCATAACTTAGGCAATTAACAAGGTTTAAGACACTACATAAATAAAATGAAATGTTAGGGTTCCTCTCGCAAAAATGACTCGGCTCACAAATGGCCTGCTCGTGTATCTCACCTCTTTACCAAAGTTTTACAAAGGTGGTATATCCCAAATGAGTATGGTAGGTATTATTGATCAACTGTAGATTATAAATTCTCATACAGTGACACTATTCAATCTCGGGTCATTCTCGAGATTTGGTTTAGGTTTGTCTTATCTTCAAAATATCACGATGTTCATATTCCTTAAAATTGAAAGGTGTTGTGTTATGAGTAATACAAGTTTCTCGTAACATAAAAATCCATTAAAGAAGATTAACATGACGACATCAACATTTTTCGTCAACAAGGCTGATCTCTAAGGTTGATCCTCAAGTATTTTTGTCGGTTATGACAGGGTTAATTCTCAATTTCTCCTGTTGGCTTTCTAAATTTCTCAAAATTCCAAAATTGTTTCTATGTTGTTTTATTCTTCAAACAACAGGTTAATCTTAACTTCATATCAAAAATTTCTTGGTTCACAAGTGTCCTTTACAATTATGACACTTAGGGTTTGCAATACTATCAACCATTATTCAATAAAATTGTCTCCCAAAAGTATATACGGTATTTCCTAGGGATTCCCCAAAATATTGTTTACAAATCATTCAATCAATCAATTGGATTCTACAGATCCGACAAGGTATGTTCAACGTATAATTCCTCAAAATAACATTCAATGTATATAATGGTGAACCTCAAAATAATTGTGATCATGCTCGTTCTCTTAGCATTCTCAAATACTTAGCTCCCCAAAAATATTGATCATCACAAATATCACTCGACTTCAAAAGTATACTCTCTCTTCTCATAACATGGTGGTTAAGACTTAGGTAAAAATACTATGGTCTTAGTCTCGCGGTGGGTTACTGTTCTGCAAGGTTTAATACATAAGACACATCCAAAAACGTGACTCAAAGTCCCCCAATTATGTAAGTGTTCTGTGGTCGGGAAAACTTTTAGGTAAGCAAAACAAATACTAGGTTAGTAACGTTCTTAGCATAACGATCTCGGTGGTCATCTCCCTGGTATAGTCCTTGATCATGCTTCTGTATTGAAGTTTCTTTATGACCTCCTTTGCAAATAACTCGAACAGGTTCATCTTGTTGCGGTTTGTTCTTTTGTATGATTTTGTAGAGTTGTTTCTTTGCTTTGTGCATATTTGGTGCGTCATCTACGTTCTCGTGTTAATACTATACCATAGTGTCAGTGGTTCTAAACAAAATTTCTATCATAGTCTATGTAAGTAAGACTGGTTAATGTTTACTCGATCGGAGATACATGGCAAAAAGTTCAAGACTAAGTATGAAGGTAAGGTTGGTTAAAACAAGAATTCAGGAAACAAAGTGAAAGTCATAAGAATAAGAAAGGGTGTGAATGATTATGACAATTTTATTAATAGAATGACATAGCACTCTATCATAAATCTTTTCTTTCGATGATAAGAGGAGATGAAGTTGGTATTTGTCAAAAAGAAATTTTAAAATCAAGCTGGGTTTTGGATAGTATATGTGAAAGTGAAAATCAATTGTATGAGGTTCAAATTTCTCAGATAACTGAATAAAATTGTGATAGGTTGATTCAAAGAATATATAACAGATCAATAGGTTGATTGAAAGTAAAACATAATTCAAGACAAATTGGTCAAGGTTGAAGGTTGAATTGAGTCTTTTAAAAATTTATAATATGAAGTAAGGCTAAAAAATGTCACCATGATGATAGGAACAAAGGATTATCATGACGATCAATTCAAGAAAGGTCTTAACTTGGTGAATGAACGAGAATGATATCCAATCACAAAAAGTGAATAAGAAATAGTCTGGTTCAAGTAAACGGGTCAATAACTGAAAGGTTGAAGGTTAAAGCTGAAGGTAAAACTCAAATTAACTGATTTTGAAAATGAAGGAAGTAATAGAATACACAAAACTTGAAGATGTGGTCGGAGGTATTTAATGAAAATCAATGTAGGGTTCAATCTACGAGGTAGGTAAGTATGTAGGTCACTAGAGTCTCGATTAGATATAAGTCGACACATGGCTAGGACTCGAGGAATAATACACTACACGCGTCATCACGTACTAGATTTTCGTGTGTGCTCCATTCTGACAACTTAACTTGACTTGATTCTTCAACGTGATTCAGTTTGACTTGGCTCCTATAGTTTATTCAGATGATGTCTTCATTATTGGTGTGTCACAAATGCTGATGTCCAAGTCTCGAGCAGTTGATGGCTCTGAGTGTCAACGTCTTCCATCTTGGTTATCGTATTGATCAAAAATAAATTTAAAGCTAGCCAATAGGCTAAAAGTTAGACAATCAATTTACAAATAATTAAGCAGATAGCATGCCAACAATTATACAGGTAGATATTTAAAGACATCGTGTTTCCCCTAATGACAATTCTACCCCGATAAATTATTTGATAGGATCCTAATAGTTTCTAAGTGAGTCTCTCATTTTAGTAGTGATCTAATATTGTATTAATATTTTAGTAAGTCTACCCAGGCGCGCTCCTCGTTAGGTAAATGAAGCTCAATCCTCACTGAATCACGTTGAAGAATCAAGTCAAGTTAAGTTGAATTTAACTAAACAAGTGATAATTTAGTTGAGTTGAATTTAGTCGTAAATAAATATATAACACAAATAAAATATCACTTAACATTTATATATATATATATATATATATATATATATATATATATATATAAGTAATTTAGTCATACAGATAAGCCTAAATATTTAAGTAAGCAATTTATTAAATTATTAACATAATATACTTATATATAAGAAATGTTGTTAGAAGAAAAGTTTGGTTACCTTAATAGTTATTACGGAGTATTTATTAACGTTATTAAGAATAAAATGTCGAAATGAATTGACCCAAATACGGTACTAGAAAAGTGATCTCGCCAATTAATGGACAACTCCTCATTCCCGATGCTCCAATTATAGAAAAGGACGAGGGAGTAAATATACTATGTAGTACTGAATAGTAAGTAGTACGAGTAATATGTAGTAGTTGTAGTATTACGCAGTAGTAGTAGTACGTTATACGTATGATATATATATATATATATATATATATATATATATATATATATATATATAGTACTGTACTACAGTAGGGAGTAGTAGTATTGCGTAATAGTAGTAATATTAAGTAGTAGTAATAGAGGAGTATATATTTTAAATAATAGTAGCAGTAGAAATGGTGAGTAGAAGTAGTGGAGTATTTAGTGTAGTTAGGCTGAGGTAAGTGTAGGGGTATAGGTTAGATTAGTGTCAATTAGATAGGATAGGTGTAGGAAATTAGGAATGTAGTGTACGGTGTGTGTGGGAGGTCAATTAAGAGGTCCATATTTTTCGAGTTTTGATCCATTTTTCGTACAAATGTCTTTCTTTTTTTCTTAGAAAGTTGAAATATAAGATTACGGAATTAAAATAATGGAAACTGTGAGATTTATTTTTTTTTAAAATGAATTTGTAAGACGGTAAGTAAAATAGACGGTAAGTAGTATTTTGAGACAATAGTTATAACAAAATCATTATTTAAGAATTCGATAAAATATTTCTAAATTTTTACGATACGAGAAAATGTGAAAACGACAAGTCATTATAAAAATATATTTTCGAGTTTTAAACTTTATTTAACGAAAGATAAAAATAATTTTTTTCACTTGGTTTAAATAAATGTTTAAAATTTTAACTCTATTTGAAAAATACGGGGTATTACAGTTTGCTGCTGAATGTGCTTGATTAAGGTTGAATTCTTTTCACGCTTTGCATGTGTTCTTCCCCAATAAATTGTCTTCTTCAATAGCCCTCAATCATATGCATCTCCTTCTACAGTTGGAATCTCTCTCTCGGCAATCATCAGGTACGAACTGTTGGAAATATAGTATAAAGTTGGTACCGAAAATAAGTACGTTCAAATTAATCCGAAATATAGCAAGAATATTGTATACCGATTTACAGAGACAAAATAGGATGATAGATAAATAATTATGTATAAATCATATAAAATAACGCGGAGTAATAAAGTAGCTTATCTTGATAAAGGACGGTTGTGGCGTGACAAGTCACTGTCCTAAAGTCGAATTTGCCCCGTACTCTACATACGATTTTCCATGACAATCGACCCCCAGGATTACACAACCTTTGCAATTTCGGTGTAGACGGAACTGCAAATTGAACCCTGCCCGGAACGTTACCAAGTTGCTTTAAAAGAATATGAGAGTGAGAGACGGGTGATAGGGAGATAGATAGATAGGTAGGTAGGTAGAATTGTTGTGTGTTCAATCACTTGGAGGGTGACATGTATATATAGGGTGAGTGATGGAGAAACCAAAGGTAGAGTATTAAAAGAACCAACAAAACCGAGACTGAATGTATAGGAATTCATGACCGTCAATCTTGGAGATTGTACATGGAAGACTTCATAATCAGTCTTGAAATTTGTGCTCAATTAATTTATTTTGAAGTATACATATCCAACAATCCCCACATGATTCAAAAGAATATTTAAGGAGAAGAGAAGCAAGTTGGCAACGGGGGTTTAGCGTTAAGATGTTAATGTCTTTCGGACTTGAATTAACACCCAGTGAATACAATTTCTCTCAAACCGTCATCTTAGGTGGAATCTTTCACCTTGAACCATAGATGAAGTTGGTGAGAGGTTGTTGCTCACTTACTTAACCCCAAATCAAGGCAAGTGTTCGCGACTACGCTCATTTCTCTATGAACGCAAATTGGTCATTATCTTTTACTTGGACTTGTCCAAGTGCCCCCACATTTTCCTAGTACTTCATGAGTGCTCTAGAGGTCCCAAGCCAAAGGCTCCTCATAGGGGGGTGGGCAAAGCCTCTCACACTCACATAGGCAAGTTCATCAAGTTTGACTATCACTCAAACCACCCACGAATGGACTATGAACTTGTTAAGAGCCATATGCTCAACCTTACACGTGTGACAGTACACAATCAATCAATGCTACGGCAAACAACATTTTACTAATAGGAATGGTTCGTAGCACTACACTTCGAGATCCATGTGACTTCGTTTGACCGCATTGAACTTAGCGGTACTAAGTTGGGTATCCATCACACTTCACTCTTTAACTGGCTTTTTTAACTCATTCCTGATGCTGTCACCAGCACAACTCAAACAATGACCATTGACGAGAGGATCTCAATATCCTCTCTATTTAACATATTCTCGAGAAACCATATACTTTTGTGATATCGCACACATCGATGATCACCATTTCACAAAGCCTCAACATTTGGCAATTCGCTACCTCAATGCAGCCTTTGATAAGTATGATGGAGTTTGTATCTCCCCCACAAAGAAAATTTACTGAACGACATCCTCGCCACTCAGCTCATTCACCTGACAATTTAAGCAATTTCAGGCTTAGATATCATTATATTTTAATATACAAATATGGTGTAACAATCAATAGCAACCCAATCTTGGCACTATATTAATACTACACTTTATATTAACTCAATACCCAATTTCCAAGCAAATCTTAAACAAATCATGGAATCTCAATCATAAGAACGTAACTACATCTGAATCCATCTCTTGATTCAAGATAGTTGCACACAAGCAAAGAACCGCATTCAATTAACTTGCTTAAGTAAATTGAAGAAACTTCATCATCCTGATCACACCACGTCTCTCAATTTAATGATAGACATAAATTTGTCACAATCAACATTCACTTCTTTACAATTGATCATTATCCATAAACGTTGATCAACATGCATACGATATATTAGCACAATTGTAATTAGTGATTTCATGTGACACTTGGGAAACCCTTTAAAAGCCACATTCATGAATGCCAAAAATCAAGCTTTACCCAAATTTTAGTAGTCATTTATCATACCACTTCTATTTGAGTAAGGGTCGTATACTTATATCATACTTTAAATTGCTAATGATAAATATCAAAGCAAACTTATTAAATATATATACCAAATATCACATGATCATAAATACAAAAAACAATGACATAAGCTACACATGAAACAAGTACTATCAATATTCCATGCTCAAAACTAACTCATCTGACATATCATTCTCATAATTTAGACTCATGATAACTCATACACATACTTGACTTTCTCAAATATGAACTCACACAATCAACTGTAGTTGTGTTTTATAAATCATCACATATTTCTTTGGACAACAATTTATGTACTTTATCACTTCCCCCACATGTTGGCACGTCATACAAAAGTGACAACATAACGACTAATAAAATAAATTATAAACTCATCACTTCAGGAAGTTATACGTACACACATCTTTAAAAAAAACATCATATTCAACCCCCACAACTATTGGTTACTCGTTAACACAAAATTATCATAACCAATTAAAAAAATAAAAATTATAACTCAAAGTTATAAATAATAATAATAGTGCAAAATACTCCTAAATTCATTGTCATATGATGATGAAATATAGGTAGGAGGCTCAAGTCGTTTAAATCAGACAAATATTTCTATTATCTCAATTGTACTCTTTGTCTAATGTGCGAATTTAACGACTATTAAATGAACCAAATGCAAATGACCATTATATAAAAGTATAACGGCTTAGTAATTGAACTCAAGCAAATCACTTCTCAAAAACATTTAACTTACAGAAATTCATATATACTACGTATATACTACTCCGTATTAATCTCACAAATATACAATATCATTAATAATAACATACCTCACACATTTAGCACCAACAAAAAATTTAAGTAACGAGAGGATTGAATATATATATATAGTAATAAAGATAGTTTGGACGTACCTTTGGGTTTAAACTCTTAGATACGGCTCTTAATCTCACTATTGATCATGACTCTTTTTTATTGCTGCTACTTCTTAACCGTATTTCTCACACCATACAAAACATATTATATCAAACATGTATAATACAGATTTATTCCATCCTTTCAAATTTGAAAACTCTTTCAAACAACTTTTAATTTATTAGATAGCATATTCATTGAACTCATGAAAGCAAATAATTAACTCATAATTTTACCAAGTAATGTTCCACTTGCATCACACACTAATGTCACTGTTCGATGCAAATATAATTTAGTTATTTTTAAAATAAAATAAAATAAAATAAAATAAAGATAAAAAAAAATGAGAAAAACAAATACTAAGCATATACCGAAGTTAAAACAAATCTTCAACAAACCATTCATCCACTACTGAATAAAACAAATCTTCAAATTGAACCGTTCAATCATAAGCACAAATAGAAGAATAATACCTGGGGTAAGACCACAATATCATGAGGAAATTTTGTTGACAATTTCAACAGTATAAAATCAAGGGAAATAAAGTGAGTTTGTAGGGATGCAAACAAGGTGTTCGACGAAATGCCAAGAAGAAAGAAAAGAGAAAGGAGAGGGTAGTAACTCCGAGTCGACATGGCGTCTATGTCTGAGTTGGGAACTTGGTCGGATTGCTGAGATTTAGTCTTCCTTTTATGCGATCCGTTATTAGTCGCCATTAAAGAGTGTTCATCACCGCGCACAAACGCACAAACTGTCCTTAAAGCTCTTTTTTAGATAAAAATAAGTAGGTTAGTTTCTGTTCGGGCCAAAAATTTGCACCTTCGGAATGCAACGTGGCATGATACGAATGGACGGTCAAAAGGTCAAAAGTCAAAGGTCAACGATGAAAGAGTCAAAATTCACTAGCGGAAAGTCAAAGTCGGGGATTAAAAGACGGAGGTCAAAATAATCGAAAGTCGTCGAGTCAAGTAAACCCGGAATAATACGGGTTGAGCCAAGTATAAGAGGGAATAAGGCTACGGGCCACACAATCAAACCAGCCCACCAGACAAAGCAAACCCTAGCCCATATGAAAGAGAAAGCAACAGTCATTTCCTACAAGTGAGGAAGTCTTCCTAAAAACTAGGAAGAAAAGAAGGAGCAAAGAGTAACAGTTGAAACGGTGGTCAACTCAATCAAGGGCAATAAGGGGAATTAAAAGCCAAGATTCCCCATTGATGAGGAGGATAACGATCATAACAGCTATCAAGCAATAATAACTCCGCATTAAGAGGCAATAAGGGAGATTGAATGAGAAGATTCTCCATTGATGAGGAAGATAACAGCTGGCAGCATATAAAAGAGAAGAAGGGAAGAAGGAAGGGGGACATTCAAGCACACCCATTCAAGCCTACATATTCACGATCAATCATAGCCAAAAATATAGTCGAATTACTTGTATTTGTAGTCCTATCTTTACACTTTCCAGTTCATAGTAGAAGTTTGGCGGGATTCCGACTCCCCCCGCGGTTTTTCCCATATCGGGTTTTCCGCGTCACCAAAACCTTGTGTGTTGTCTTTTCTTTCCTTGTTCTTCGTTCATCAAAACCGACTCAATCCATAGTTGTAGGACGATCGCTTTGACCCGCAACCGAGATCTTAGACCCGGTAAATTTTTTACCAAAACAATTTGGCGCCCACCGTGGGGCAAAGTGATCACTTCCTATAAACTAAATTCTACCGTGAAGCAATATCGCGATGTCATGACCGGATCCGGCCAAAGTTCTTCCAGCAATCAAGGAGCATCCCTTAGCCCATTGGAGGAGGATCATCCCCAGGATCAGCAGAGCCGGTTTTTCACGCCCCTCACCCTGGCAATTCCCACCGGCCAAGCGGTGAAACCCACGTTATCGGTGTCTAGGCCCCCTCCAACGCCTAGAACCTCTGGGGTCACCAGCTCCTCCAAAGCCATGAAGGAAAGCATACCCACCAGAGCCTCGACACCAGGAGGATTCACGGGAGAAGCTTCGAGTGACGCGGGGTCACCAGACCTGATGCAGAGTATGCTCCAGGGAATCAATGCTCTGCGCCAAGCAGTAGAAACCCTGCAGAAGGACAACCAAGATATCAAGGCTCGGATCTTGGCAGCAGACAAGACTCCAGTTGCATCACCAGAGATGCTGCCCCTGATGCCTAGGGGAGAACCTAGCACCCGCAGGGAGTCAATGACCAGCAGGAAGACCACCAGAGGAGTCCCCTCAGAATTGGTCACCAGGCTGGAGCTATGATTGGCTCCACCAGACCCAGTCATTCAACCCCATGGATTGGGTTACCTGACCTATGGCCCCACACCCGGCAGATCTCGTACCTCAGGTAACCCTCTCTCCATCATCGAAAGTCCGGAAACTAATTCGTTACCTTTTGCAGGCACCCCCGTCCATCAAGCGCCAGGATGGCAAATTGCAACCCCACCCGGGATGACCACCTTGTCCAGCAACCAGTCCTCTGGAGGAGTGTGGACTACCCCAGACCAACAGGCACCAGAGTGGCAACCCAGATCCATGACAGCAGCAACACCTTTACTTCCTCCTCCTAGCAGTCAACACCCTGGAGGACCTTATGCAGGAAGTACTCCTTTAAACTTTTCTCCTCCTGTCTCTAACCCTCTTGCAGGAACAATCAGCACAGCGGATCAGCAACGCCAGGAATTGAAGGAATTGAGAGACCTGATCAACAAGATTCCAGGGATGCCACGCCCCCTGGAGAGAGCATCTAGGGACAGCTACGCAGATTCACCCTTCATCGACGATCTGGCCTGTGTTGCTGTACCCAAGGGTTTCATGCCACCAGCCATGACGCTTTATGACGGCACTGCAGACCCCCTAGATCACATCAACCAGTACAAGCAGAAGATGATAGTGGTGACCGCTACGAGGCCCCTGAAGGAAGCCTGCATGTGCAAGGGGTTTGGCTCCACTCTGTCAGGAGCAGCCCTCCATTGGTCTGCCGAACCGAAGCATTACCTCCTTCACTGATCTGGTCAATGCCTTCAACCAGCAGTTCGCCAGCAGCAGAAAACCAGAAAAGCAGACCACTGATTTGTACCGGGTGGTGCAGAAGTTCGAAGAATCCACACGCGACTTCCTCAACAGATTTAACAAGGAGAAAGTAACCATCCCCAGATGTGATGTACCTACCGCCATAGAAGCCTTCCGCCAAGGGCTCCACCAGGATTCAGACCTCTATAAGGACCTCACAAAGTACCCCTGTGCCACATTCGAGGATGTGCAGACCAAGGCGATGACAGCCATCAGGCTAGAAGAAGATTCAGGCCCCAGAAGGGCTGCATATGGTTACGAGCATGTCACCAGAAAGGCGCCAGCAGAAAGAAGGGGTGAGAGATCAAAGCCCTACACCAGGAATGTGAGCAAAATTTCCGAGGAGAAAGACTGGAAGGACAATCCAGGATTGCCACCCAAAGTAAGTGAGTATGGGTTCTCTACCAACCTTGATGGGGTGCTCAAGGCTCTGAGGGAGTTAGGGCGCAGAGTCAGGTGACCCAGAAGACAGGAGTACACCAATGACCGAAGAGACGCCAGCAAGAGGTGCGAGTTCCACGACGATATTGGACACCATACCGATGAGTGTGTCCAGCTCAGGAGAGAGGTTAAGTTCCAGTATGATCAGGGGAACCTGGACCACCTCGTGTCCAGAAAGTCCAGTAGGATAAATGCAGCAGAGCAAGTATTACCTTCTCCACCTCCAGTGTGTACCAGAATTGTCAATGTGATCACATGAGGGTCAGAATTATGTGGGTTAACTTACTCAGCAGCCAAGAGACATGCCTCTCACGCCAGAGGAGACAAGCCAGAGCACTCCTGCAGAATCAGTTGCAAGGACCTCCCAGCTGTCACCTTTGATGAGACTGATGCAGAATCTGCCCCAGAAATGCACCATGACGCATTAATAAGCACTCTCTCCATAGGGAACTGCACCGTGAAGAAGATTCTGGTGGACACCGGGAGTTCAGTCAACCTCATTATGTTGGAAACTCTCCAGAATATGGGGTTCAGTGAGAAGGACCTAACTAGGAAGACAGTTCCCTTGGTAGGTTTTAGTGGTGAGACCAAGCATTCTCTGGGGGAGATCATCATTCCTACCTATGCCGGAGGAGTAAACAAGCAAGTACGATACCTAGTCATTGATGGACCCTCCACCTACAACGTGATTCTAGGAAGACCTTGGATCCATGAGATGAAGGCAATCACCTCCACCTACCTCCAGTGCCTGAAGTTCCCTACACCCTGGGGAGTGCAGAAGATCAACGGAGACCAAGGAGAGGCTAAGGATTGCTACAGGGTAGCCCTTAAGAAGATGGCGAGCCCCCCAGCATAGCATTTACAGAGCCTTCATCTGCCTCTGCAGGAGTACGTAGAGCCACCTCAGGCGGAGTTGGATGAAGTCAACTTGGACAAGCAATATCCAGAGCGAAAAGTGTTAATCAGATCAGAATGCACAGGTAATATCCGCCAAAACTTCATTGATTTATTAAAAACTAACATGGATTGTTTTGCTTGGTCGCATAATGATATGGTAGGTATAGATCCAAGCATTATCACTCATAGGCTAAGCGTGGACCCAAGCTACAAACCAGTCCAGCAGAAGAGGAGGAAGTTTGCCCCGGAACGAAATCAAGTCATAAATCAGGAGGTGGACAGTC
Source organism: Agrostemma githago (assembly GCA_958450325.1). Classification (NCBI taxonomy): domain Eukaryota; kingdom Viridiplantae; phylum Streptophyta; class Magnoliopsida; order Caryophyllales; family Caryophyllaceae; genus Agrostemma; species Agrostemma githago. The sequence continues at coordinate 68,374,801 of OY288247.1, read as the reverse complement.
TGCTGGCTGCTGGAAAAATCAGGGAGGTAAAGTACCCGGAGTGGTTGTCTAACGTGGTGGTGGTCCCAAAGAAGAATGACAAGTGGAGGGTGTGCGTCGATTTCACCGACTTGAACAAAGCATGCCCGAAAGATCCATTCCCCCTGCCACATATAGATGCCATGGTAGATGCTACAGCAGGCCACGAGATGCTAACCTTTCTTGATGCATGGAGTGGGTACAACCAGATCAAGATGCATCCAGCAGATCAGGAGAAGACAGCCTTCAGGTCTGAGAGAGGTATATATTGTTACAATGTAATGCCTTTTGGTCTGAAGAATGCAGGTTCCACCTACCAGAGACTAGTCAATAAGATGTTCAAGAGACAAATTGGGGATACGATGGAGGTATACATTGACGACATGGTCGTCAAGTCAAAGCAAGCTTCACAACATACGACGCATTTGGAAGACACCTTCAACACCTTGAGGGAATACAAGATGAAGTTGAATCCTTCAAAGTGCACATTTGGAGTGTCGTGTGGGAAGTTTCTAGGATACATGGTCACCCAAAGAGGAATCGAAGCTAGCACGGAACAAATCAAAGCCATCCTCCAGCTAGAATCCCCGCAGAGGCCAAAAGACGTGCAAAAGCTGACTGGAAAAATTGCTGCTCTGAGTAGATTTATCTCCAGGTCTTCAAATAGATGTCGGCTGTTCTATGATATCCTGAAAAAGGCCCAAAGGTTTGATTGGACAGCAAAACACGAGAAGGCGTTCAGCGACCTAAAACACTACCTCAGCACTCCACCTCTGCTGTCAAAACCGGAACCTGGAGAGCAGCTCTTCCTATACCTGTCAGTAACTGAGGTAGCAGTTAGTGCAGTACTGGTGAGAGAACACGAGGGAGCACAACACCCGGTATATTATGTCAGTAAGTCTCTGCTTCCTGCAGAGACCAGATACACATCCCTTGAAAAACTCGTACTTGCACTTGTTACAACGTCTTATAAACTTCGACCTTATTTTGAATCGCATGCTATTTCCGTAATAACAAATTATCCACTAAAAACTATTATGAGAAAACCTGAGTTATCAGGAAGAATGGCCAAGTGGTCTATACACTTGAGCGGCTTCGACCTAAAATTTGTCCCCAGAACAGCGATAAAGTCCCAGGCGTTAGCAGACTTCGTATCCGACTTCAGCCCAGCACTGCAGACCCAGGCAGAGAAAGACATCCTCCTCCTTGAGGAGGACAAAGGCGAACAGGTGTGGAAGCTAAATGTAGATGGCGCCTCCAACATGCGAGGATCTGGAGCAAGATTAGTTTTGAAGTCTCCTCAGAGCGATCTCATAGTCCAAGCAGTACGGTGCGAGTTCCAAACAACAAACAACGAGGCAGAATATGAAGCTCTAATCTTGGGTCTCCAGCAGGCTCTAGACCTTAAATCAAGCGCCTAGAGGCATACAACGATTCCCAACTAATAGTCAACCACATGAATGGTTCGTATGCAGCTAAGGACTCCAAGATGGTCTCTTACCTTGAAGTGGCAAAGGAGCTCTCCCTTAGGTTTGTAGCCTTCTCAATCAACCAAGTCCCTAGGCACCAGAACGTGGAAGCGGACGCCCTAGCCACCCTGGGGGCAACCTTCAAACCAGGCGTAGTTTCCACCATACCCATTGTCCATGTACTAGAGCCAGCAGTTTGGACAGGCACACAGGAACACCAGATGTTGAGGCAGGAGGACAATTCACCAGACCAGGGATTGTAGTGGCTGCAGGAGGCAGGAGTCTGCAGCACCTCAGCAGAACAAGAAAGAATCCCAGACTGGAGAAAACCCTACCAAGAATGGCTGCAAAACGATATCCTGCCAGCAGACAAGAAGGAAGCCCAGAGTTTTAGGATGAAAGCGTCCAGGTACACCCTCATTGATGGTGTCATGTTCAAAAGATCAGTCGCTGGACCATACTTGAGGTGCCTAAGTCAGCAAGAGGCAGAGGTGGTTATGCATGACCTCCACAGTGGTGAGTGTGGAAATCATGCAGGGGGCAAGAGTCTATCAAACAAAGCACTTCGCCAAGGTTACTACTGGCCGACAATGCGCAAGGGCGCGAGGGAATATGTTAAGAAATGTGATGCCTGCCAGAGACATGCACCAGTCAATCACCAGCCAGCAGAGCCGTTGCACCCAGTAATTTCTCCCTGGCCCTTCATGAAATGGGGGATGGATATTGTTGGCAAGTTACCGAGAGCCCCAGGAAACAAAGTTTTTATGTTGGCCATGACTGACTACTTCTCCAAGTGGATAGAAGCAGAAGCATTCCCTCAGGTGACTGAGAAGCAGGTTATATCCTTCATAAAACGTAACATTATCTGCAGGTTTGGCATTCCTTCAGAGATCATCTGCGACAACGGATCATAGTTTATTGGCAACAAGATGGAGGCCTACTGCGCCAGGTGGAACATCACACTAAGCAAGTCTACCCCCAGAAACCCTCAGTCTAATGGTCAGGCGGAGTCTAGCAACAAAATTGTGCTAGACAACCTGAAGAGAAGGCTGGAGGAGGCAAGGGGCAGATGGGCAGAGGAACTCCCCTTGCTGCTGTGGTCTGACAGAACTACACCCAAGGTGGCTACCGGACAGACACCTTTTAGTTTGGTCTTTGGTGCTGAGGCGGTCATCCCTTCAGAAGTGAGAGTGCCTACGCACAGATACAGCTCCATAACAGAAGACAGGAACCAGGTGGAGATGGCAAGCAACTTGGATACTATAGATGAGCTCAGGACTGATGCTCAAGTAAGGATGGCCTCCTACAGACAGTTAGTCGCCAGAAGTTACAACAAGAATGTCAAAGTCAGAGTCCTGCAGAAGGGAGACCTAGTTCTCAGAAAAGTGTTCCAGAACACCAGAAACCAGCGAGCAGGAAAATTCGCCTACAATTAGGAAGGCCCCTACCAAATAGAGAAAGTAGTTGGGAACGGAGCCTACCGACTTATGACCATGGAGGGGAAGATCATCCAAAAGCCATGGAACATCGTACACCTAAAGAAATACTTCTTCTGAATGGGCCACTGCCGCCAGAAATATGGGCCACTGCCGCCAGAGACACAGGCCACTGCCGCCAGAAACATGGCATCCATTCTGCCAGATACACCTCCACCAGAACCTAGGTTTAATCTTATCAAACCTTGCAAACATATATCTAAACTTTCCTGTCATTCTTTTGTCTGCTTTACTTTCTTTTCGCAAAATTTAAATTTTCTACCGCATATTCAAAATCAGATAAAATTTTGATTTCTTTTTTGCACATATCATCAAAATTCGATTTTCTTTTGTATCAAAGTTTGATTTTCTTGTTGCATACACTTTCGAAATTTGATTTTCTTTCTTCATATGTTTTCGAAATTCGATTTTCTTCCGCATATATCTTCAAATATTGCATACCTCTTCTTTGCCAAATTTTGTCAGATTTTCCAAACTAAGAACTGGTGACTAAATCTGGTGGAGTGTATAATTTCTACAGAGGCGTGTGTCTTGTGACTAAGTGCCTACAACCGGGACATTGCAGTCTCCTGCGCCACTTAGCACCCATGCAAAGCGTGGCACCTCCGACTGAGTGGGCGAACTAAACCCCAGGCCACCACTATATCAAAGGTCGACCATACAAAAATAAGGCATGCATACAACAGAAGGTAGTTATACAAAACTACAACAAACGATTACAATCAAACGCAAACAATCACGATCAAAAGCAAACGATTACGACCTTCTGTTAAGGCACAAAGTGCCACAAAATACTAACACACTTCGCTCCCCTGAGCAAAGGCAAGGTCACCACATAAAAATTTTGCGAACACTAACAGAAGTTTACACCACGCAGGGTTCACAAGCCGAAGACAAAGTTCAACAGAAGAGGAGTAGCATCACTCCAGCAGAACTTGGTCCACAGCCTGGACATTCTCCTCTGGTGGAGGCGGAACTGTAGCAGATTCTCCTGCAGAAACCTGGGTCTCTGATGAACAGCAATAGAATCTCCCCCAGGATCATCAACGACATCCTGCTGGTCCACGCTCTCTTGCCCATGAGCCTCCTGATCAGCAATGGGAAATCAACGGACTCCTTCAGATCCTCCGCCTCCACATCAGAAAAAGCATCTAGGTCAGGCGCCACAGGAAATTCCTCATCCAGTCGCTTCTTCCCTACAACCAGATTCTTCTGCCAATAATCTGCGAACCAAATCCAACTCCTTCAGAGAACCTTTTTCCAGCACAAACCGGGGACTAGAAAGTAGCATATGATCCAGAAAAATCATATCCTCTGCAGACTTACCGAAGCCTTCAGGAAATTTGAGCACCACTCCAGCAGAAACATCATCAACGGATCTGGGGGCAGAATAAGAGGCAGACTTAGGAAGGTCTGCCACCAGAGGTCCACTTTCTGCAGGAGTAATTTTTGAGAGAGAGGACAGATTACGCCTTCTCCTAGAACCAGCAAGGCCAGCTGAAGCAGAGCCAACTGTCTACAACTGAAGCAAACGGAAATTCCCGCCTAAGATGAGCTTAGTCGGAAATTTGGGAGCATCTGTTCGAGCCAAAAATTTGCATCTTCGGAATGCAACGTGGCATGATACGAATGGACGGTCAAAAGGTCAAAAGTCAAAGGTCAACGATGAAAGAGTCAAAATTCACTAGCGGAAAGTCAAAGTCGGGGATTAAAAGACGGAGGTCAAAATAATCGAAAGTCGTCGAGTCAAGTAAACCCGGAATAATACGGGTTGAGCCAAGTATAAGAGGGAATAAGGCTACGGGCCACACAATCAAACCAGCCCACTAGACAAAGCAAACCCTAGCCCATATGAAAGAGAAAGCAACAGTCATTTCCTACAAGTGAGGAAGTCTTCCTAAAAACTAGGAAGAAAAGAAGGAGCAAAGAGTAGCAGTTGAAACGGTGGTCAACTCAATCAAGGGCAATAAGGGGAATTAAAAGCCAAGATTCCCCATTGATGAGGAGGATAACGATCATAACAACTATCAAGCAATAATAACTCCGCATTAAGAGGCAATAAGGGAGATTGAATGAGAAGATTCTCCATTGATGAGGAAGATAACAGCTGGCAGCATATAAAAGAGAAGAAGGGAAGAAGGAAGGGGGACATTCAAGCACACCCATTCAAGCCTACATATTCACGATCAATCATAGCCAAAAATATAGTCGAATTACTTGTATTTGTAGTCCTATCTTTACACTTTCCAGTTCATAGTAGAAGTTTGGCGGGATTCCGACTCCCCCCGCGGTTTTTCCCATATCGGGTTTTCCGCGTCACCAAAACCTTGTGTGTTGTCTTTTCTTTCCTTGTTCTTCGTTCATCAAAACCGACTCAATCCATAGTTGTAGGACAATCGCTTTGACCCGCAACCGAGATCTTAGACCCGGTAATTTTTTTACCAAAACAGTTTCTTTCCTTTTAATATGTCATTGCATTATTTAAAAGAAAAATCTCTTGATAGCCATAGATGAAACTGAATAGCATAATTGTTGGAAACTATACTGGGGAAACAAGTTATTTATCTATTTATGAATTATGAGTAATTGAATATATAAAAAAAAGGTCCATGTCACACAAATGAAATCAGGATTAAAGCCACTTCAGCTGGTTGGTACGCACAACAGCAAATCATCAAAGCACGCTTCTATTACTTGCACCAAATCACGGTTTATACTAAAAACAAATGAATGTGAGAAATAGTGATAAATAAGTTGTTGTGGATTTATTGTTTGCAACACAAGATGAAGAGACTAAATGGCTTGCTTGCTTAATTAAAGAAGTGGAAATTACAATGCTTATAAAGGGAAATCTAGCTAACCACTAAGGCCACTAGTACGACTAACCTCCCATGATCACTACATGCCTAGGATCATGGGCTTGACTCCTAAACTCTAGGACAACCTTAACTGCATACAAAACAGCTAGAAATAAACCGACTCCTTGTTTGTAGGTGATGATCATGATGTTGTGAATTATGCTTCAACACCTCCCCTTAATTCAAACATCCTAATTCCGATCTTGTTCATGAAGTGCTGATGTTTCCCTGGACCTAAGCTCTTAGTGAAAAGATCAGCATTCTGCTCTCTTGTACCACAGAATTTCAGCTCAACTTTGCCTTCACTGACTAGCTTTCTTATGTAGTGATGTTGGATCTCAATGTGTTTCGTTCTAGCATGAAACACTGGGTTCTTGGTCATAGCAATTGTGGATTTGTTGTCACACCAGATTGTTGTTGCTTCTCCTTGCACATAGCCTAGGTCCCTAAGCAGTTTCCTAAGCCACATGACCTGCCTACTTGCTGCACTTGCTGCTATGTATTCAGCTTCAGTTGATGAGAGTGCGACTGTTTCTTGCTTCTTCGAACTCCACGTAATAGCTCCTGACCCAAGGCTGAACACAGACCCTGATGTGCTTTCTCTGCCATCAATACACCCTGCCCAATCACTATCAGTAAAGCCTGTTAACTTCAGATTATCTGTCTTCTCATACCAGATTCCATAGGACTTTGTTCCTGCTACATATTTCAGAATCCTCTTTGCTGTTCCTAGATGATGTGCAGTAGGATTGTGCAGATATCTTGACACCATGCTCACACTGTATGACAGATCTGGCCTTGTGTGAGTGAGGTAATTAAGACCACCCACCAGGCTCCTGTAGAATGTTTCGTTTGCCTGACCAGACTCATCATTTCTCTGAAGCTTCTCACCCTTGTTCATTGGTGTGGATACTGCATCTGTTTCCTCTATTGCAAATTTCTTCAATAAATCTTGTGCATATTTCTGTTGGTTCAGAAATATTCCAGATTTGCTTTGCTGCACCTCCAATCCCAGGAAATATTGCAACAGACCTAAGTCTGTCATTTCAAACTCCTTCATCATTGATTTCCTGAACTCATCTAGCAATTTTTGTGAGGAACTGAAATATATAATATCATCCACATAAAGACATATGACTAAGAAACCTAAACCATCTTGCTTCTTAGTGTAGAGTGTTGGTTCATTTTCACTTCTAGCAAATCCATTTGTAGTGAAAAAACCATCAATTCGACTGTACCAGGCTCTTGGAGCCTGTTTCAGTCCATAAAGAGCTTTGTGTAACTTGTACACTTTTCCTTCAGCTGTTTCTTCAACAAAGCCTTGAGATTGTTCCACAAATACCTCCTCTTGCAAGTCACCATTTAAAAAAGCTGACTTGACATCAAATTGATACACATCTTGGCCCAAATATGCTGCTAAAGCAAGAATTATCCTCACCGTTTCAAACCTTGCAACAGGTGAGTAAGTCTCATCAAAGTCGACTCCTTCACGCTGAGCATAGCCTTTTGCAACCAACCTAGCTTTATGCTTCTGGACACTCCCATCTGTATTGTACTTGGTCCTGAAAACCCATTTCAGACCAATTGCTTTCTTCCCTTTGGGCAGATCAACCAATTCCCAAGTTCTGTTCTTCTGAATGGACCTGATTTCCTCTTTCATTGCTGTTTTCCATTCAGCCACCTTGATTGCATCTTCAAAATTGGTTGGTTCTGCAGAGAATAATGCAAACCCACAAGTCTCATATATCTCAGCTAGAGACCTTACTCTTCTTGGAGGAGAGTCAGTTTCAGACTCAGATTCTGATTCTGAACTGTTTTCTGTAGAAGAGTTTTCATGTTGATTGACTTCCTCTGCTGGTGGGTTTTCTTCTGGATTCTCAAAGGTATAAACTCTTTGATCAACTCCAGCTTTTTCAGACTTCCAATCCCATTGCCCTTGTTCGTCAAACACCACATCTCTGCTTATTATAACTCTGCCAGTTACAGGATCAAATAACCTGTATGCTTTCGATTGTGTTGCATAACCAATGAACACACACTTCACAGATTTCTCATCAAGCTTAGTTCTAATTTTCACCAGAGAGTAGGCAATACAACCAAAGACTTTAAGATGACTCACTATAGGCCTTTTTCCTCTCCAAGCCTCATAAGGAGTCATATCCATTACTGCCCTAGTAGGTGAAATGTTGAGGATGTATACAGCAGTAGCAACAGCTTCACTCCATAACTCAGTAGGTAAATTTTTTGCTGTTAACATACTCCTTGCCATCTCAACTATGGTTCTATTCTTTCTCTCTGCCACCCCATTTTGTTCTGGGGTGTAAGGTGCAGTAAGTTGCCTTCTTATTCCTTGATTTTCACAAGATTCATTGAATTCTGTTGAGGTAAACTCTCCCCCTCTGTCAGTTCTCAGACCCTTAACTATCTTTCCACTCTGGTTTTCTACCATTACTTTGAACTTCTTAAAATTCTCAAATGTTTCAGCCTTAGTGTTCTGAAAATAGACCCAGTTCATCCTACTATAGTCATCAACTAATAGAAGGAAGTATCTACTGCCACCTAAGGACTCATTTTGCATTGGACCACATAAATCAGCATGGATCAGTTGGAGACATTCACTTGCTCTCCAAGCCTGATCATGTGGGAAAGATCCCCTAGTTTGTTTCCCATACACACAACCCTCGCATACTTCGATTTCACTCAGTTTTGGTAATCCAAATACCATGGTTTTGGTACTTAACAGCCTTAGACTCTTCATGTTTAAGTGACCAAACCTTAAATGCCATAAAGTGGACTCAACATTGCTTTTTGCTGCTAATGCTTTATCATTATTTCTAACCAAATCTAGGCAAAACATCCTATTTCTACCCATATAGGTTGTTGCTACACTTTCTCCAGATTTTTTATCTTTAATAACACAGGACTCATTATCAAAGATCACAGAAAAACCACAATTTAAGAGTTGCCCTACACTCAACAAATTGTAAGCTAACTGAGGCACATATTGCACATTGTACAGGAGTTTTGTGTTACCTTGCTCAGATTTTACCAAGACATTTCCGATACCTTCCACAGTCAGTTGCTTATCATCTCCTAGACGCACCTTACCCTTCTTTGATTCATCCAATTCTTTGAACATGGACTTGGTACTTGACATGTGATTTGAGCACCCACTGTCAATGTACCATACTCCTTGTGTGTCTACATGAGATGCTCCACTTGTTATGAACAACTTCTCTTCATTTTCAGCAAAGTTCAGAGTCTGATCGCCCTTTTGCTGCTGCTGCTGCTGATCTTTTTGCTTAAACCAGCAGTCTGCTGCCTTGTGACCCGGCTTGTTACAGTTGTAACATTTGAACACAGTTTTCTGCTGCTGTGATCCTTTGTCCTGATCAAATGACTGATCATGTGACTGATTTGAGAATTGACCTCCTCTTCCACTTCTGCCACCTCTTCCTCGACCTCTGTTGCCTCCTCTTCCACCTCTTCCTCTATTATTTTGAGACGTACCTCTTGCCTGTTCACCTTTTGCTTGGAATGCCTTCTCTTCTTTCTTTTCTATTGATCGGTTCAATCTCTCCTCATGAGCCTGCAAAGACCCCATGAGCTCATCAAAAGTGTATGTCTCCATGTCTTTTGATTCTTCTATGGCAGCCACCACATGATCGAACTTACTTGTAAGACTTCTTAACACCTTTCCGACCACATGTTGGTTGGACATTTTTTCTCCATATGCCTTCATTTGTTGCACGACTCCAGTAACCTTTGATAGGTACTCTTGCACGGTTTCCTTTTCATTCATAAGAGAGGTTTCAAATTCCCTCCTCAAGGACTGTAGCCTTACTGTTATTACCTTCTTGTCACCCAAGTATTCAGACTTGAGGACGTCCCATGCTTGCTTTGAGGTTGTAGCAGAGGCAATGCGTGGGAAGATCTCGTCGTCCAAAGCCTGCTGAATTATAAACAGCGCCTTTGAATCCTTCTTCCTCTTTTCCTTGAGTTGTTGATCAAGTTCTGCTGGGTTAGCATCAGTGAACCCGTCTTCAACCAACTCCCACAATTCTTGGGACTTGAAGAGTGTTTTCATCTTCAACTCCCAGAATTGATACTTGACACCCTTGAAAACTGGTAATTGAGCCAGCCCGTTTGAGCTACTGCCATTGTTGCTCATCTTAAACCTTACCCTGAATTCGACCTGGAATTTGCTCTGATACCAAATGTTGTGGATTTATTGTTTGCAACACAAGATGAAGAGACTAAATGGCTTGCTTGCTTAATTAAAGAAGTGGAAATTACAATGCTTATAAAGGGAAATCTAGCTAACCACTAAGGCCACTAGTACGACTAACCTCCCATGATCACTACATGCCTAGGATCATGGGCTTGACTCCTAAACTCTAGGACAACCTTAACTGCATACAAAACAGCTAGAAATAAACCGACTCCTTGTTTGTAGGTGATGATCATGATGTTGTGAATTATGCTTCAACATAAGTGGCATAAATGTATCAAGATAAACACGAAGACAATTGAAAGGCTGCCTCATAGTAATGGAGCACATTAGTTGCACCAATTTCGGCCTCATAATAAGCAGAAAACTATACGTTCCCAAATACGTGTTCGAAACACATTCCAGTTATAAATTGAATAGATAGTGAGCATGGAGTAATATAGAAGCGCAAATTATCACGTAAGTTCTAACGTTAGATGACACAGTTAAGAAAAATAAAATTCGACTTTAGATTGTTGGAAATATAGTATAAAGTTGGTACCGAAAATAAGTACGATCAAATTAATCCGAAATATAGCAAGAATATTGTATACCGATTTACAGAGACAAAATAGGATGATAGATAAATAATTATGAATAAATCAATATAAAATAACGCGGAGTAATAAAGTAGCTTATCTGGATAAAGGACGGTTGTGGCGTGACAAGTCACTGTCCTAAAGTCGAATTTGCCCCGTACTCTACACACGGTTTTCCATTACAATCGACCCCCAGGATTACACAACCTTTGCAATTTTGGTGTAGACGGAACTGCATGCAAATTGAATCTTGCCCGGAACGTTACCAAGTTGCTTTAAAAGAATATGAGAGTGAGAGACGGGTAATAGGGAGATAGATAGATAGGTAGGTAGAATTGTTGTGTGTTCAATCACTTGAAGGGTGACATGTATATATAGGGTGAGTGATGGAGAAACCAAAGGTAGAGTATTAAAAGAACCAACAAAATCGAGACTGAATGTATAGGAATTCATGACCGTTAATCTTGGAGATTGTACATGGAAGACTTCATAATCAGTCTTGGAATTTGTGCTCAATTAATTTCTTTTGAAGCATGCATATCCAACACGAACCCTTTTACCTCAATTTTCGATTTCAATTTTGATTTTCGCCTTCGAATTTCAATTTTTGCCCCTAATTTAGTCTATTAAGGTTTCCATCTTTATTTTTTGGGTATTAATTTTCAAGGTTTGTAATTTGAGATGTGATTGTGATGGTTATTTTGTGTTAGTCTTCAAATTTTAAAGCTATGTATGATTTTATCAATTGTCATTCAAATGCTAAGATTTTGATGTTCAATTATTGAAGATAAGGATGTTAAGATTTTATCAATTGTTATTCAAGAAGATTAAAGATGTTAATGTTGATATTGATGTCGATGCTTATGTTGAAGAAAAGAGGTATTTTGTTTTGGCTACTTACTGATTGATTTCATTCATAATTTAATCCTGAGAAAAATACTTCAATTATTTGGTGTGTTGGTGGTAGGGATGACAATGGGTCCAGGACCCTACTCAAACCCTCCGGGTCTTACCCTAATGGGTCGGGTACGGGTCATAATTTTTTTGGACCCTGTGGGTACGGGTCGGGTATGGGTCCTTCAAAAATATTTCGGGTCCGGGTCCTAAAAGTCAGACCCGGACCCGACCCTTGGACCCGTATAAAAAAAATAAAAAGTAATATGTATTTCCATATTTATGTAATGCAACAAAGTAAGAATAAGCAAAAGAAAGGGCAGTGTGATTTGCAAAAAGAATTTATATTTGAGACAGAAATATGTCATTAAAGCTACCGTAAGTTAACTTTGTAGGTTTACTTGTATATTATTTATTTTCTTTGCAAGATGCAGTTGTAACCCAGGGCCACGAACTCACAACTGCCTTAAGGTCTTTAAAGTTTGGAGTGGGCGATTTTAATTTGGCTTTTGAAATGTCGGGTTATCGTACATATTATACATATTAAATTGTTGTGCATAAGACCCGTGACGGACCCGGACCCTACCCGTACCCGACGGGTCCGGGTAAGGGTCTAAATTTTCCGGACCCGGTTCGGGTTCGGGTCCAACTTGTGAAACACGGGTCCGGGTCCGGGTCCGGGTTTTGCCGGACCCAAACCATACCATACCCGTTGCCATCCCTAGTTGGTGGGCAGGCTAAGGATTTATATATAGTTAGCCCACGCGGACAGACATTATTCAAAAGAGAAGAATTGATGAATGAATGGATTAGGGATACAGTAGTATTTTGATATCTATGTTTCCTTAGCTTTTAAAGTACAAAGGCAAAAGCAAGGGGGCAATGAAGATATTCAGCTTCTGGATAGAGTAGTGAATAATACAGGATTGATTATGTTGTCCAAATTTTATAGTTGTGATTATCCTTTGGCCTGGGTTTCCATACTTATCATATTTCTTAACTCCTTCGGGTTGAGGTGGTAACTCAGACTAAACCCAAGACTAAACCCAAGCTACCTGAACGCTATTTTTCTGGAACATTCAATGTTCCTGTCTATGTTATGCATGCTGCCTGTAAGTTTCCCCACTTCTCTACTATCTTTCTCCCTTAGATCAGATCACATCACATCACAACAGTATTACTTCTATTAGTTATGACACAATATGTGATACTCCTCATTTCTTCTTCTTCCCGGTATTTACTAATCAACTAGGTCTCACAATGTTGCATACACGACATCCTATTTTATGTTTTCAGTTTGACAAGTCTCCCTGGGTCGCAGCTAGGGGTATCATCGACATGAACTGCAAAATGGTAGATCCATTTGGTCTTTTCGAGGAGCTTAAACATCAACAAGACCTTGGTTTTCATGGTACCAAGAAGGCATATGTCCGATTGACTCCAGACTATGATGCCTTGGATGTGGCTAACAAGATTGGAACATATAAGTTCCTTTTATTTTCTTTTATTGTCTTAAATTTATCAAGATGATACCAAGAAGATATTGTCTTTTATTTTCTTCAAGTAGTATAATCGCAAGTAATATAAGATTGGAATCCTAAATGTTTTGATTGAACTGTTTTTATTTAGGTATTTGATTAATTCGGTAGTTTATGGATTCAATTTCTGTTGCTCATTTCTTGGTTTCTGATGCAGTGTTTTTGATATTCTAATTAGTTACAGGCGACTTTACTCAAGTTCACAAGGCATAAGATTATTCACAATATTTCAGACACGGGAAAAGCACTCATCATTTTCATCACATACATTTTTCTAAGGTAATATTGATGGACTTGACTTCTAATATCTTTGAATTTTGTCTTTATTTTAGTTTGATCTCCATCACAGACGAGATTTTCTTTTGATGTTAGGATTATTTATAGTTTTTGTCTGTTAGTATGTTAATTCTTCTTATGGCATATTGTAATGGATAGTGTATAGATTTTTTCAGATAAAGAATACTCCTTTGTTTGTTTTATTCATTTTCTAGGATAGGTTTTCTTTTCTTATCTTTGGAGTAATCGGAAGATTAGTTAAAAATGTCAAAAAGTAGTAATTTATTTGGTGAACGTGGTCTCAGTAGAGATTGGAAGTGACTCTTCAATAATCTAAAACGGGTCAATTTTCTTTCTTTTCTTATTCCTCAGGTATAAAAACTAAAAATGCGTGTTTTGTTTGTCGAATGATAGTTAAAACTTAAGGTCGTTGTAGAATGAGGATATTGTTTGAGGAAGAAAGTCCGGAAGACATTATCGGCCATGCGAGAAAAAAGGACAAGTTGTGGAATTATACGAGTAACAACCGATGACAAATAAATGTGTATCCAACTTACCCAAGGTTGTTGGTATATTGCATCGATTTAGAAGAGATGAAACTGAGACTTTCAGTAAAATACCCCGTATCATTTGAATAAGTTCATAATAAATCTAATCAAATGTAATATGTTATTTTTAATGACAGATGAATAAGAAGCTACAACAGATGAAACGATTGAAAACAAGGAAGTTGTCGCGACTAAAGTCAGTGTCGAAGGCCGTGGTTTGGTGAAGTACCTTGAAAAGTCGACCTTTGTGTCGAAGGAGGAACTGCCGCGACTAATGTGGTGTATCAAGAAGTTTTTTCAATATTTGTAATTGCATACTATATTTCTATATTCGCGTAAATACTTTCTTTTGTCATTTCTTACCACTATAGTTTTACATTTATATATGTGTACATGTCATTCTCAATTAAGAAAATCTGTCATTTTTTTGAATTACTTATTTTCTGTCCGACGCTTTCGGTTTTGATTGATGTAAACTTTTCGTTACTTTGTCACGCTGTTTTTAATGTCACCGTGTAATTTGCACGAGTTTTAACCTAGTAATCTTTTAAAGCAGAAACATTTCGAGGCCTCATATTCATCCACATAGGCAAATGATTGGGATCCTATGTGGATCTGATTTGGCACATACGTGGTTGTCGATGGGTTCATTCTTAACTGCCGAGTAATCTTCCTTGAACTGTCCAATTATCGCAACTGCTTATTCACAATACAATTGAAAATTGTTGGGAGTTTATGGATTACCCTGCCAATTATCGCAACTGCTTATTCAAACTCTTTCCTCCGTTATTTCTTATTTCTTCATCAATCAAAACTACCATCAATTGTCAATTACTTCCATAATATTATCTGCAATTGCATGCTCGAAAAAATTTACAACTTCCAAAAGTAAGTTTATGGATTCCTCTTTTATGTACTTGGTATCGATCTTTAATTATTATCGCTATTGTTGTTGTTCTACTACGATTGTTGTTGAATTTTTTTTATCGATTCTCTTAAGTTTATGCATATCATTGATATTTATTGATGCGTGTCGTAACCGCAGTCAAAATTAAATTTATAATTCACTTACAAGACTCTAACTAACTAGTAGCAGGGCAAGTAAGGGTCGAACCCACAAGGACTAATGATGTAACACCCGTGAAAATTTACAACTTTGTTATCCGTCCCGTTGCGATTAAATCGACTCTTATCGAGTCTCGTTATTTTTCATTCAGCTTAATTTTGATCTTCGTAATAAGATTTTAATAAATTTTCGTTCAAAAACCCATTTTTAATTACGGTGTTCGCAAAATTTTAATTAATCTCGAGAAATTGCTATTTAATCTTTTTCTATGCGATTTCGTAAACAATTATTTTTGAAAACGTAATTTTAAATACTACTTTCTCGTAAACACGTTCTTGTACGATTTCCGTCTACGTATTTTTTTTTAAAGTGATCCATTTATGATTTTAAGCGCGGATCGGGCTCATTGTAGCAGCCCCAACCGTTTCTCTCATCGGACCGAGATATTTTCGTTTCAATTGAGAGAGAGTCAAAACCGACTCCCCTCTTCTCTCCTAGTCCTATACAGTTCTCTCTACTTCCTCTCCTTTTGCAGTTACTGACTTCCCCAACTCCTCTTAAACCTCCAACAGTATCCCCACTTCTCTATTGTATGTATTCTCCCTCATCTACTCTTCTCTCCAAACAAAAAAAATCAAAAACAATTGAACGTACACCACAATAAATTGTTCTTAAGTATTTTTCTCTATTCCGATCATTCTCTTCATCCCGATTCATTCTAATTCGAAGGGTAAGCATCGAATTCTTAATTCCTTCTTCCTAGTTCTCGATTTATGATACTAATAAGGGTCTTGTACCTTGTTTATAATTTTTTTTATAGGCTTTCGAGACAACCTCGAGGAGGACGAGTACATTATTGACTCAGATCTCGCTTAAGGTAACACATGATGGCATTACTCGGTATTACATGATATATATGTTGTAGTTGCTTGTAGTATCGTTTTAAAATCGAATCTTTATACGAATAGGCATGTTTTAATTATATTACGATAATATGCTTAAATTGATTTCATGTTTCTATCGCTTTTTAATCTTCTCAATTTATTTCACGTCGGATCTTCTAAAATTATTATAAGGCCGAGACTAAAACATACAAATAAGACTTTATTTCTGAATAGTTTTTATTGCTTTAACGAAGTTACAACATGTTTTGGAGTCTCTTAATGTTTTTGTATGATTTATTAATTCTGTTTAGTTACTTTATTTCCAAAAACTTTGAAAAGAGACTACTGCTTATTTTAAGTCTAGTTTACCTCTGTTTAATTTCGTAAATTAATTCCAAGTATTTTGGTCACAATAAATTGTTTACGAACAGGTGTCGAAACAGTCCGTGAATTTGTCAGTTGTTGTAAAACTAATTTAAAACCTTTGATAAACTTTGAATTTAATTTGGGTAATTTATGTACCTAAACTTTGGAGAGTCTAGTTAATGTTTCCAATTGGTTTTTATTCAAAATCAATTTTTAAACATATTTGATCAAGGAGATACAATCGGGTGTCGAATTTTGTCAGTTTGTGAAAGTACAAATTAAAACCTTTGTTACATTTGAAATTTGGATTTACTCTAGAAATAAAAGTTTTAGCTAAGATTTTAAAGTTTTCAATCCCACTGATCTTACATTGTTTTGATTTTTGATGATTTAATTATGAACTAGTTGCCATACCCGTGCACCGAACGGGACTATATTGTTTTATGCTTTTGTAATTCACAGTTCTGTCTTTTTTGCCTCATTGTCCAATTTTTATTTAATTGTTTATTCATTTTTTGTTTTGATTTCATGTCTTTGAAACTTTATTTACATTCAAAGTTATTTGTAATATCATAAGCAGTAAATTGAGTAATGTATTATTTGGCGTTAATGCGATAAATCAATAATGATGGGTTGTTGGCCTGGGTGTTAAATTTTTGAGTTTGTAAGAATGTAAGAGAATTATTATTGGAGATATAACACTATAAGATGTAATGTATAATAGCTAATAAATTATTATTTTTAACTTTTATTGGAGAACGTAATCATCTTGCAATTATTTGTCTTCTGGCTTTGTTTTTCCTTTGTTTTTCTCTCACATCTTTAGTTTAGATTTTCAAATCTTGGTCTTTTTTTTCCTTACTTTTTATTTTTATGGCTGCTTTTTTCACTACTACTTCATACCTATAACAAATCTTGGGTGTGTTAGTTTTATTATTAAAATATAAGCAATTTATTATTTATAGTTGATGTACATACTAATTGTTATCTTATCCCTTGTCTACCTTTCTATTCTCATTTTTCATTTATGTGTCTACCGCAAGCTTCATAATTATTCACATATTTACATTTAATGCTTCATAATTAATAAATCTATTATTTTATTTTGTTAAATTCCAACCAATAAGATAGAGGTGACAGGACATCTCTAAATCTTTTGAAAATGAAATAGTGAAATGTGATGGTTTGTCGGACAATTAATATGATACTACTACTACTACTACTACTACTACTACTACTACTACTACTACTACTACTACTACTACTAATAATAATAATAATAATAATAATAATAATAATAAATTTGTAGTTTTTCTTAATATAGGTTGCAGTTTATAATAAATAACAACAACAACAAATCATATACGAAGTACTCCCTCCGTATCTATATGTTCGTCCACTTTGTTTAATATATGGGTGGGGTAGAAAGATCCCTCTACGGTTTCCTTGGGAGGGTGATGGTCCCTAGGGTTCCTAGGCCTGATACTTGCTTTTTGGCAGGTTGCTCGTACTTTTTTCTCTCTTTTCAATCATTGGATACAGTTTGGGTGTTCGCATATTCGTTTTGTTGTTCGCTTGTCTAGGGTTGGTGTACGTGTGTGGGATCTTTTGCGGCGGTTATGACGCTTCCTCATCAGTTATCGCTAGTCGATCTTAATGAGGGTGAGCCGGAGGAGGATCGGGTTACGGGGGAGGCTGATCGTGTGGCGGAGTTGGAGTGGGTGCCAGAGGAAGAGGCGGAAGTCGCGCCGGAGACCAGGAGATGCATTGTGAGTCGTTTGTGGACGGAGCGTAATATAAACCTGAAAGCCGTCATCAATACAATGTGTGAAGTATGGAGGGTTAGGGCAAACGTGGTTGGCGAGATTGTCGATAGGCAAAAGAAACTTCTTACGTTCCAATTTGATGATGCCGCCGACAAAGATCGTGTACTGAAAGAACAACCATGGCATTTCGAACGACGCCTCCTGGTTATGGCCGACCTTGAAGGTGATGCAATTCCAACCGAGGTACCCCTTTTTTACTCTCCTATTTGGGCTCGTATTTATGGCCTCTCTGTCATGGGTAGAGGGAATCTTGAGAATGTCGTAAATATAGGGAGTACTATCGGGTCTTTTGCTGCGATGGATAGTTCTGTAAACCTTGTTATTAATCGCTCGTTGCGTCTTTGTGTCATAATTGACGTTCACAAAACCTTGCTGGACTCAATCACACTGAAACAGAAGGGGGGTAAGACTTGGCGCGCGAGGATTGCTTATGAAAGCCTTCCGCTTTATTGCTATGTCTGTGGCCATCTTGGACATGGGGAGAAAGACTGTAAAGAACGGACTGGACCGATCGAAGAGGGTCGGAGGTTTGGTGACTGGTTGAAGGCCTTCCCGTGGAAAATAGCACCCCCAAACCAAGGGGAGAAACCTGACCACGAACCGAAGTGTTCGCGGAAACTGTTTGAGGATGAAGAAGAATTGGTGAAGGCGGAGGAGCGAGAACTGAATAAAATGTTGGATATATTTCGTGGGGTGGCACTGGATGGAGCGGGTTCAAAGCAGAAGGCCACTAAGGCTGGGGTGAAGGTGACGAGGAGCAGTCTTAGTACCTCTAGTACTGACAGGCGTGCCCTTATGTCGCCATCAAATTCTTGCGGGACAACTTCCATGGCCTCGGGGGGAGCTGTGAGACGTGAAAAACCTTTCGTTGTTGTTCGAAACCACAGAGGAGATGGGGGGTCGAGTCTTGACCTCTCCAAAGGTGTGGGAAAAGGCGGAAAGGGGAAAAAGAGGGACCGAGACGTGGAGGGAGACCACGAATGCAGTTCCGAGGTATTGCATAGGAGTAAGGTGGGGAAGGGGAACGATAACATGGTGCTGGACTTCAACCAGAAAGTAGCGGAGGACGTTATTGAACGGCCCCGCGAAGAGCAATGAAAATTTTAAGCTGGAACTGTCGGGGGTTGGGCAATCCCCTGACGGTGAATACCCTCTAAGATAGGTGCTGGAGGGAGGGCCCAAACATCGTTTTCGTCATGGAAACGATGATTCAGGCGGGTGAGTTAGAAAAAGTTAGAAATAAATGTGGTTTTACTAGAGGTCTTTGTGTTAGTAGCCGGGGGCGGTCAGGAGGGCTTGGTATGTGGTGGAAGGATATCGAAGCCGAGTTAGTTACTTATGATGGCAATCACATCTGTATTAAAGTGAAAGATGTTGTTCATGGTCATAGTTGGCAAGCGGTGGGTATTTACATACGGGTGGGCTCGTGCGAACGAAAAATACAAGACTTGGAACCTGATCCGTCGTCTTTGTGAGGATATGTCAGTCCCGAGAATTGTATTTGGCGACTTTAATGAGATTTTGAGCTCGGTTGAGAAAGAGGGGGGGAGGGGGGGGGGGGGGGTTACACGGGGCGATCGGGAAATGAATGCTTTTCGTGACACCTTGCTGGATTGTAACCTCACAGATATGGGCTTTGTTGGGAATTTATTCACATTGCAACGAGGTAGAACTGTTGGGCGGGTTATTAGGGAGAGGTTGGACCGTGCACTTGCGAACGTGGATTGGTTTCAAGCTCACCCGAATGTGCGGGTCACCCACTTACCGTTTTAAGCATCTGACCATGCCCCCATAGTGATTGCTACTGAGGGGAGCAGGGATTGGAAAGGCAGGAGGAAACAATTTCGATTCGAGGCACTGTGGATGTCGGAGGAAGGTTACAAGGACGTGATAAAAGAGGCATGGGGTAGGGAGGAGGGTGGACGAATAGAAGAAAGGGTAGGGCAGTGTGCTACTCTCTTGGCTAGCTGGGCTAAGACGACCTTCGGAGACATAAAAAAGAAAATACGAGATTGCGAGGGTGAGCTTGAAGAGTGGCAGAAGAAAGATCCATCGGCCGATATGCTCGAAAATTGTCGTCGGCTAACTAGCGAGCTCGATACACTTAGGCGATAACAGGAGACCTATTGGTATATGAGGGCTAGGAGGACGTAACTCAGGGACGGGGACAAGAATACAAAGTATTTTCATCATAAGGCATCCCAACGACGTAAATGAAATGCAATTAGAGGGCTTGAGGATGGCGATGGAGTGTGGCGCACAGGGGCGACTGAGATTTTTGAGGTGGCTACGACCTTTTTGCCGACCTTTTTAAATCGCATGGGGTGAGTGGAAAGGAGGGAGTTCTGGTGTTGGTGGAACAGGTGGTCTCGGCTGATATAAATACTAGGCTGTTGACTCCTTTGTCTGATGAGGAGATTCGACGTGCCTTGTTTGATATGCACCCAAACAAAGCACCGGGACCCGATGGTATGCATGCAATGTTTTACCAGAAGAATTGGGATATTGTAGGGCGTGCTGTGTGCGAGTTTGTGAGGAGTTGGTGGGAGGGGAACCGTGACATTGGAGCTGTAAATGAAACCTCGGTGGTTTTAATTCCTAAGATCGCGGAGCCATGAAAAATTACGGAGTTTCGACGAATTAGCCTGTGTAACGTTCTGTATAAGATAATATCTAAAACGTTGGCTAGTAGGCTGAAACCGGTCATGAATGAGCTCATTACGGAGGAACAAAGTGCTTTCACCCCGGGTCACCTTATAACGGATAACGCTCTTATTGCGTTTGAAGTGTTCCATGCTATGAAGAGGGGTGGGGAAGGGCGGGATGTGAATATTGCGCTAAAACTCGACATGAGTAAGGCGTATGATAGGGTGGAATGAGAATTCTTAGAGGATATGATGAGGGCGATGGGTTTTGCGAAGAATTGGGTCAGGAAGGTGATGGGGTGTATTTCGACGGTCAAACATGCCTTTATGGTGAATGGTCAGCTCTCGGGAAGGGTGATCCCGAGTCGTGGGTTACGACAAGGGGACCCTATCTCGCCGTATTTGTTTCTTCTTTGTGCTGATGCTTTTTCCTATCTTTTGAAGCGTGCTATGAGGGACCGGAAGATCCATGGTATGCGAATCTGTCGGGGGGCACCGGTAATTTCTCATCTCTTTTTTTGCGGATGATAGTATCCTTTTTGCGAAAGCAACCTTGGCTGAATGCTCGACGATAGTTAACTTAATTAGCCAATATGAAGGAGCTTCGGGACAGAAAATAAATTATTCCAAGACGGAGGTTGTTTTTAGCAAGAAGGTGTCGAATCAAACTCGGACTGAGATTGGAGATATTATGGGGGTACGTGAGGTAGATAGACATGAAAAATATTTGGGTCTACCCACGATTATTGGAAGGTCCAAGAAATCCGTCTTCATGAGCCTCAAGGATCGGGTTTGGAAAAAACTCATGGTTGGAAAGAAAAACTCCTATCGAAGCCCGGAAAAGAGGTTCTAATTAAGGCCGTGGCCCAAGCTATTCCGACCTATATGATGAGCGTGTTTACTATCCCGGAGAGTATTATTACTGAGCTGCATATGACCATGGCACGTTTTTGGTGGGGATCTACGGAGGCAAAACGAAAAATCCACTGGGTGTCTTCGGAGAAGCTGTGTCGCACAAATGGCAAATGAGGGCTTGGTTTTCGTGACCTTCGGGTTTTTGATCAAGCTCTTTTAGCTAAGCAAGTTTAGAGGTTGTATACTAATCCTACGTCCCTTGCTGCTCGGATGCTCAAAGCCCGCTATTTCAAACATGACTCGGTTCTTGAGGCCAGGAGGGGGTATGACCCGAGTTTTTGTTGGTGTAGTATTTGGGGGGTCAAGTCTCTAGTTCTCGAAGGGCTTAAGTGGCGGGTGGGGAATGGGGCACATATCAATGTATGGGCTGATTTATGGCTGCCTGGCCATACCGCGAGTCGAATACCGGTACCAAATGTGAATGAAGATGCAGGTATGCAGGTTTCAGAACTCATTGATCTGAGCCGTGGTGATTGGGATGTTCACAGACTGCGCGAGGTCCTCGTTGAAGCGAATGTCCAAAGTGTGCTGGAGTTACCTATTAGCTCTTCTGGGACCGGAGACACAATGTTCTGGTGGCCGACGGCAGATGGAGTGTTTACGGTGCGATCGGCTTATAAACTCGGAATGAATGGGTTTAGTGCGACTGGTGCCAGCGGGGGTTTGGGAAGTTGTGAGCTGCTATGGAAGACTACTTGGGGCTTGCCTATCCCACCCAAACTGGCCCATTTTGCTTGGAGAGCGTGTGTGGAGTTACTTGCCACGAGATCTCGGTTGCATTATCGACACTGCGCTGAGAGTCCGATTTGTGGTCTATGCGGGGTGGAACCAGAGACGTCTCACCATGCTCTGTTTGGTTGTCCAAAGACCAATAGAGTGTGGTTAGATATTGAATTCAATGACATTATTGCTGTTGCCCCGATGACAAGCTGTGCTGAGACCTTTAAGTGGGTGTTTGAGCAACTCGATTCAGCTGGTAAGATTAATTTCCTCACTTTGGCCTGGGTTTCGTGGTCGGTCCGTAACTCAATTATTTTTAACGATGTCCCTGCCTCTCCTCTGTCCATCATGAATGGTTTAGCTGCTCTTGTGTCCGACTATGCCCGTTATATGCAGCGAGTTCATACCCAAGCAAGCACACCAGCTATAGAGGTGGGATGAAGCTGCTGGACGAGACCGGGTCGAGGTTGGGTCAAGGTGAATGTTGATGCGGCTGTTATGGAGAATAACGAGATCAGGCTCGGCTTCGTCATTCGTGTTGATGAGGGACGCATAATACGGGTGGGGAGTAGAAGGATTATAGCACGATGGGCACCAGATATTGCTGAAGCAAAGGCGGTAAGTTTCTGGTTGATCGAGGCGGCTGCGGGAGGCTACTCTGATGTCATAGTGGAGAGTGATTCACTTGGAGTCGTTGGCAAAGTAAAGCAGCAACAAGTGTGGAGAAGCCCAATTGGCATTTGTATTGCTGATATTTTGAATTTACTTGCTTGTTTTCCTCAATCAATGTGTATGCATACTAAACGTGGCGGAAATACTGTCGCACACTGGATGGCTCGTTTCTGTACCACTCGGGGTGCTCAGGTTGTATTTACTTCAGGCTTCCCACAAACAGCTCTTGATTTGTCGGAAGTTGATCTAATATAAGGGCCACGTTTTTTTTTCCTCAAAAAAAATATATACATATATGGGTGGGGTATATATTGAAAGTGGACGAACATATAGATACGGAAGTAGTATGTAGTAGTAATAATATTGTAGTAGTAAAAAAAACAACAACAACTATAATAACATGAATGAATGTTTGTGGTTTAATGCTTTTAGTTTTATGGTCTAATTAGATGATGACATGTGGATTAATTAGAAGGGGGAATTAGGCAAATGATGTATGAGAGATATTTTGTTTGGGTTTTAATATATTATATAGATTTTATAGTAAGACAGTATTGTTCCGGAAAATCTGTAAATTTGTAATTTAATACTTTTAATTACTTATATTTCAACAATTTGAGAAATAATTATGATTTTGACCTTTGTTGACTTTTAATCGTTAAATATATATTTATGAAATAAGTATAATGTTTATGTCTCGAGGCCTAATATTAACTATTTTATATAACCCAAATGTTGAACGATTTCTAATTATAATAATACCTATTTTAGAATGTTAATATTTGAAGAAAGTTTCCCAAATTAGAAAGTTTCCTTTTTAGAACGTTTTGATAATCCTATCCAATTACGACAACGACTTTGTTTTGGAGTTATGGAATAAGGAGAAGTGTACAGGTAGAGTAATATAGTCTAGGGTATACGTTTTGCCATCAACTATAAAGCTGGTGTGTCTATGTGAGACACATTGGTCGTTGAACTGAGCATGGTTTGTGTTCAGGAGTGTGTATATTTTGACCTTAAACTTAGATATCGCATCGTGTAAGTCGCCGTCGGGTTGAACTGGATTACGGTTGGTGTCCAGGAGGGGTGTACATTACTTAAGCCAGGACCTCGCTGCACGCAGTCCTGTTTGTAACACCCCTGATTTTTATAAATTAAATTTTATTCATATTTTATTCTCTTTACGATTTAACTCGTAATTCTCGAAGTTATTATGAAACGAATTGACCTTCTAGTTGATTTAAACTCCTAAAATCCTAACTGTCCCGAAGAGTATTTTTATATATTTAAAATATGATTTTTAATTTTGTTTCGATTTATCTATTCATTTCAGCCTTAACGAACTTCTATTTCGATGATTTGATTTCTAAATTCTTTTAATTAAGCTCGGTCTTCTATTTTTCCAACTCAAACTAGTTTTTAGAAGCTTCGTCAAAACATTTACTATTTTCCTCAAAAAATCAATTTAATTCATTTTCGTCGCGCATTCGTTATTTTTCTGAAGAAACTTATTTTAATCGTAAACTTTGTTTTACTCTTGAGGCACATTTTATATATCCTCTCGAACTAATTAATGACATTCCTAACTTCATTTTGATCTCAAATAATTATTTTGGCCTCGATAAATAATTTTATTTACCCATCGTATTCGACCTAATTACTAATCTTTCGAACTCGATCTTAATTTGTTTTCTTACTCTGACCAACTTTTGCCTTGATGTCTATTTAATTTGTACCATAACACGATTTACTCAATCGTTTTCCTTTTTAGTCAAGTCAACTCGGTACCCATTTTGTAACCAACCTTTTCGTTCAAACCCGTGTTTTATTTCATCCCGACTTTCGTCTGTTTTGTTTTAACCTAACTGCTACCCCACCTTCTCATTCGTTCATCCTCTTTCAACCTCTGCCGTGATTACCCTTCATCTGCTTCTCCTCTCCCTTCGTATTTCCCCAAAGTCAATCGACCTCCGCTTGCCCTTCTGCTTCATTTTCTTCACCGGTATTAACCTGGCTTCCCCTATTTGCAGTTTGATGCACGTCGTTGCTGTCTCGCCTACGCTTACGCTGCCATCGTTGTGCTTGCTTGGAAGGTGTCGAGTTTCTTCCTTTTCTTCTTTTTCCTCTTCCCTGTTGCGTTCTTGCTACCAGTGTGTTATCGTCTTGTTGGCATCGACTTATTCTGTTGTTCTCGGTTTCCTTCCTCTTCCATTTCTGTACGTTTAGTTGTCTATCTGCTGCTACTGTTTTGTATCAATTGTGGTTTTTACCGTCTTCGTTTCTTGTCGTCAGTCTCGCCTGTTTTCCCTGTCTGGGCAGATCGTTGCTGTTTGTTGTCGTTCATTTGTCTATGGAATGTTACTGCTGTTTTGGCCGTCGGTTGTTGATGTTGTCGTGCACACCTACTTCTCGATCAATTTCTTCTCTTCTTTGTGTTCTGTCTTGGTTCTGTTGCTCAATTTTCTATTGGTATTTCGTTCCGTTTTCGTTCACGTTATGCTGCTACTGTTGTCGTCTTTTGTGGTTTGTTGCCGCTGCTTGTTGCTATTTCGTGGGTCGCTTATCAGCCCCTTTTCACCCTAATTTCTTTTTCATCATCAATTCCCTCTATTCTCATTACCTCGATGTCGTTTGTTGTCATTTTTGTTGTCGTGTTGCTACTGATGAATATTGTTATCGACAACTCTTTTCGGCCTTCGAGCTTCTATTTAACACATCAAGCTCTTTTCCCTCTTGTGTCGAAAACTCTCCTATCTTTGTTCTTCCCTCACCTCGAATTTGAGTGTCGCTTTACTCTGCTATGTTCATGTTAGTTTTGGCTGTCCGCGTTATTTGGATTATTTGTTGTACCTGAATCCAAACTCGTCTCTTTCTTTGTTTTGTCATTTCGTGAAACTGGTGGAGCACGGTTGGAAAGCTATCAATTCTACAGTCTTAGAGCTTAAAGACGTTCCAATTGAAGTTTTGGAGCTTGAACTACGAGTGGACACGTTTGACGGAAGCTTCTCAAGGTAACTTTAGGGCGTTACTTGGTATTATATCATGTGTTGAGTAGTAGTATGTAGTAGATAGTTTACCTTCGTTTTTATTTTTAGCTACGTATTATTTGCTAAAATATATTATTTCAATTCGTGCGTCTTATAAACATTTTATAACTTCGATATCGTTTTATAAATCGTTATTGATTTTTATTATTATTATTGATCTTTATAATATTTTGTTAGTTATCGTGACACTAATAACTAAATAATATCAGTTTCATAATTTTGTCATATTTCATTAAGTTATTATTTTAACTTAAAATCGTACTTTTATATAATCACTGAGTTTTGTATACTTGTTTAATAAATTAGTTGTTGTTAGGAAATAAGTGCCTTGCAATTGTTCTTTTGGATCTCGAATTGGTTTCCGACCTGAATCTTTATAATTAGGAAAGTTTCCTAATTAATATCTGACTGATTAGAGTTTCCTAATCAGTATCTGAGTATCTGACCTAGGATTTCGGGTTTCCTAATCTGTTTAGAGTTTCTGTTTAAGTTGAGTTTATATATAAACTCTCATACCCTTACCCTAAGAATGATGATATTAGTCTGAAATCTGTAACCTCTCCTCAAATTAATAAAAGTATCCCCTCCTTCTGCCCGTGGACGTAGCTAACAAGTTGTTAGTGAACCACATAAATCTGTCTGTCTCTCGATTTTACGTTCTTATTTGTTTGTCTTTCTCTTCCGTTACAACAAACTGGTATCAGAGCTTCAGGTTAATTCGATCTGTGAGAAAGATGTCTGGGATGAGCGTTAACATTGAAAGTTTTGATGGGAGGAATAGTTTTAGTCTGTGGCAGATCAAGATGCGGGCATTGTTAAAGCAACAAAGACGGTGGGCGTCATTCGTGAAGAAAGACGACACAGTCACCGCTGAGATGGCCGTTCTGGAGGAGAGTTCAGTCTGTCTGATGATATTATCACTGAACGTTGTGAAGGAGAGTTCAGTCTGTTTGATGATATCATCACTGAAATCGGAGGAAGACAGAAGTAGTAGTGGTAGTACTGATAAACAGGTGGAGCAGCAAGTAACTCTTGATGAGAGTGAAGCAAAGTTTGAAGATCAACCACTACAGTCCGAATCTGAATCTGAACCATCATTTTCTTCATTACTAGTTCAGAAGCAACAGAGTTTGGTCTGTGAGCGGTCAATCAAGCTTCGGAACAGGTATGGTCATGAAGATGAAAGGATAGGTCTGTCAGAACCGTGCCTTGGGTGAAAAAAGGCAGACCCGTGCATTGGGTGAAAAAAGGCAGAACCCGTGCCTTTGGTTAAAATGGTAAGACCCGTGCCTTGGGTGAAAAAGGCAAGACCCGTGTCTTGGATGAATCTCGGGGAAGATCTTTTGTGCTTTGGGCTGACAAGCTGAAGTAGGTTGGTACTACAGTACTCGAGGATGAAAGGATGGGTCTGTCTGATCTGGTTCCACATAGCAAGTTCCAACGCCGTTTGGATTTGCTAAATGGAAATATCTGATTGCCCTTTGTTGGGCAATATCTGAGGCAGGAGGGGGAGAGGAGTTTTATTTCTGGTACATCTGGCATTCGTTGGAGTGCATCTGGTACATCTGTCTGATTGAGGAGATTTCTGATACATCTGATCTGGCATTCTTTGGAGTGCATCTGGTAATCTGACCTGCCATTCGCTGGAGTGCATCTGTCTGATCTGATTGTGAGACAATTCAAGTCAAGGTGGAGATTGTTAGGAAATAAGTGCCTTGCAATTGTTCTTTTGGATCTCGAATTGGTTTCCGACCTAAATCTGTATAATTAGGAAAGTTTCCTAATTAATATCTGATTTATTAGAGTTTCCTAATCAATATTTAAGTATCTGACCTAGGATTTCGGGTTTCCTAATCTGTTTAGGGTTTCTTTTGGTTGAGTTTACTATTATATAAACTTTCATACCCTTACCCTAAGAATGACGATATCAGTCTGAAATCTGTAACCTCTCCTCAAATTAATAAAATTATCCCCTCCTTCTGCCCGTGGACGTAGCTAAAAGGTTGTTAGTGAACCACGTAAATCTGTCTGTCTCTCGATTTTACGTTCTTATTTGTTTGTTTTTCTCTTCCGTTACAACAGTTGTCATTTTTTTGACTTATGTTAATAAATTAGAAAATAGTCGTTTTGTTTGAAATACATTTTTGTCAAGGCTATTTCCACTAAATAACTTCTTATCATCATAATTTATTATTTTATTAGAACCCGTATTGTTTATTAATAAAGTTAACTGCTAAAGACGATTTGAAAGATTCTAAATCTCGTTTCGGTTCTAAAACTCCCACGCTATTTATATTTTATATTTGTATTTACCATTTTGTTTCTAAATCCTATATTTTCTAAAATTTATCGTTTTAACTCGATTTTCTTAAATATTTATAAAGTACTGTGTTTTCACTTATTACATTTGATTTGTACCTTTGATAACGAACTTAGAAATATATTATGTTACGATAACAACGATATTAATAAAATGTTTATTTATCATAAATGCTATTTTGGTACATTTAACTTATTTGAACACTTTATGTATTTCTATAAGAATACTTCTAATTTAAGTAAGTTTCTAAAATTAGTAAATTTCTATAAATAGAAAGTTTCCTTTTAACATAAAATGTTTATCTCTTTTACCTTCGTATTATTCACCTTGAACATTCTATTTTGAATATCGATAATGACTTGGTTTTGGAGT
The DNA here is from genome assembly GCA_958450325.1 of Agrostemma githago. Taxonomy (NCBI): domain Eukaryota; kingdom Viridiplantae; phylum Streptophyta; class Magnoliopsida; order Caryophyllales; family Caryophyllaceae; genus Agrostemma; species Agrostemma githago. The sequence continues at coordinate 68,346,062 of OY288247.1, read as the reverse complement.
TATGGAATGAGGACAAGTGTACGTGTAAAGTGATACAGTCCAGGGTATACGTTTTGCCATCAACTATAAAGCTGGTGTGTCTATGTGAGACGCATTGGTCGTTGAATTAAGCATGGTTTGTGTGTATATTTTGACCTTAAACTTAGATATCGCATCGTGTAAGTCGCCGTCAGGTTGAACTGGATTACGGTTGGTGTCCAGGAGGGGTGTACATTACTTAAGCCAGGACCTCGCTGCACACAGTCCTGTTATAGTTGAGTTGCCTAGTTAGAGACCGAAGTCTGATTTGTTTTGACTAAGTTCTCGAAGCTAGTTTAGTATGATCCTAGTGAAAGTCTATTCTGTTGCACTAATTGATTTCCATAACGCCATTTTGGATTTTATAGTTATCGATTGGTTTTGACTTGCAGGTTGACAGTCGCTTTATGTTTTGCTAAAAACTTATGTTACTATATTGTTTTAGTTGTTTTCTATTTTACCTATTTTGATATAGTAATATAATTATTTTTCATATGATATAATATGACTGGGAGAACGTCCGAGTTACTCCCCCACTAATTTGTGGCCGTTATGTTTATAACATGACAGGTATTTGTTACTGGGCTTTGGGTGTGAGCTAGCGAGTAGCATGGATCCTACTCTTCGTTATTTATGTTTACTGAAGGATTTTATAAACTCTTTTAAGGAATTTTCTTTTTAGCCCTTTTGTAAAAAGTGGCCTTTGTATTGACTGACCGTTCTTTTGTAAAATATAGAACATCGGTGTGTTTTAATCCTAATTCTACAGTGTTTCCGCTACTGCATTGCGTTAAAATTTATAGGGGATTACACTGTTATAGTTGAGTTGCCTAGTTAGAGACTGAAGTCTAATTTGTTTTGACTGAATCCTCAAACTTAGTTTAGTATGATCCTAGTGAAAGTCTATTCCGTTACACTGATTGATTTCCATAACGCCGTTATTATTATTGATTGACATTGATTTGCAAGTTGACAATCATTTCGAATTATTTTACCGTATCATTTCAAATGTTTTCCATTTTCAACTATTTTGATATAATAACAATTATGCTTTAATATTATGTAATATAGTTGGGAGAACTGCCTGAGTTACTCCCCACTGAATTATGGCTGTTATGTTTATAACATGGCAAGTATTATTTGTTTCGGGGTTCGGTGTGAGCTAGCGAGTGACGTGGATCCTACTCCGCTTGATTTATGTTTATTTATAGATTCTTAATCTCATTTGGAAATTTTTTATTTTTAGCCCTTTTGTAAAAAGTGGCATTTGTAATGACTGACCGTTCTTTTTCTAAAATATAGAACATCCGTGTGTTTTAATCCCAAATCTACAGTGTTTCCGCCACTGTATTGCATTAGAATTTTTAGGGGATTACAGATGATACTATCTCAGATTAAGTTAGTAGTATTTATATAGTTATATAAGTATAGATATAATGATGGGGGGTTGTTTGAGTTGTTTTTATACTAATAAAACTAATAATACTAATAATCGCAATAACAGATAGAAAGTTCTTATAATGAATTAATAGGAGATATGTAATTTTCTATAGATGTCGGGTAAAATCATCGATTCACTTAATTAGTTATCTTGGATAGATTAGTTAATCGGTTAATCCTTGAACGCAAGTAAATTACCAATTTTACCTTTCTGACTCGTTAAACCCCGTGAACGCACACAAGTTTAATCCTAACCAATTTATCAAATTAACCATGAACGCATGAATCAAATTAATAAATTAAGTCGAATTAACATCACTAATCAGTTGAATAAAATACAACCAGAACGCTGCAATTATATCTGACCCAACTACTACACAAGATTCTAGCGATTAAGATTAGACCAGAACGCTGCAACCTAACCAAAATTACTATTAATCCAACGATCGATTCATGAATACAATTAAGTTGGCCAAACAAAATTAATAAATACGAATCAGATAGTTAAATAATGAATCTTATATAATTATCCAACAAACTAATTAATCAGTCAAAATGATATCATAATCTCATAAAACCTAACATCAATAGTCAATGACATACTCCAATTGAAAATTACTCTAAACTAAACATAATAACAATAAAATAAGATAAAGATTAGAAAAGCTCATAAAAATCGGGACGAAATTTGATTAGGACGTAGTCGAGCCGAGTCCTCTATGGCCCATCTTCCCTGTGCAGTGTTGTTCGGCTCTCCCTCTTCTTCGTTGGGTTGCCTCCTTTTTGTCCTTATGCGCCTTCTCTCCTCTTGTCCTCCCTTTTGTCTTTGTTAAATTTTCATTTATCTGGAGCATCTCACGTGGAAGCCCCTTGTTCTCAAACCCTTTCCTTTTTTTTCCTAAACATCTTTTGTAATAATGGACTTCAAACCAATAGTTTGGTGTCAAAATCTGTTGGCCTGCTGCCTTATAACTCGATTTTGACCTAGTATATGACTGAATTTGATGTTTCTCTCTTCTACAAACTTGTAGGTCTCAAACTTAGCTTTCCAACGCATCATGAATCACTTGATTCCGATATCGTATGAGTGAGATATCGTCGTCTTAAGATAGACCTACAAAATTTATACGAGAATGTATGTATGTATTATTTGGCCTTCAAATTAAATGGGTTATTCTAAATAAATTAAAAATAGACAATAAAACTTATTTTAGCAAATAAATAATATTAAAATAATATATTAACCTGTACGTCATAAAAATGCGCTTTTAGCTCAAATCATATGAAAGACGACATTATAAAAATAATATTAAAGGGGTAAAAATATGTATAAATATTGATTTATCAAATTCCCCACACTTAGTCCATTGTCGTCCTCGACAGTGATTACTCAAGAGCTAACCTAAAATGAAAAATTAACCTTCAAAACCTAGGTTGAACGGACACTTCTCCAAACTAACGTATCGTGTCGGACACCGACACACGGCAATACGTGTCGGACACCTGGAAAACCGTGTCCGATTTTTTTAATTTATTTGGACACGTATCGGACACGGTTCGTCATATTTAGAGACGTGTCCGACTCGGTTCGTAATATTTAGAGTGGCGTCGGACATACCTAACGTTGTTTATTGGTTTCCGGACATTAATAAATGACAATATTGTATGTTTACGATGGTTACTTGATGTTATAAATATTTATTATAAGACTAAATAACTAACTAGTAATTATATTATAGTGGTACAATTATTTGAATTTTTAAGATTTGATTTTTAACTTTAAGTCTATAAGAATTTGATTTTTATTTTGTTATTTTACGATGATTGTCATACTGTTAGTAACCAAATGTATATCCTAGGCATAAATATCTTCAAATTCTCTTTGTTTAAATATGTATATTGATTTTTTTTCCTGCCGTGTCCGTGTCCTACAAAATTTCGAATGCCGTGTCACGTGTCCGATACGTGTCCGTATCGGTGCAACCTAGTTCAAAACTAGATACAATTGACGACAAACTAAAAATATTTAAGAATGCATTTTTATAAGTTAGTAAACTTAAGAGAATAATTTCGAGTTAAATTAGTAAGTAATGTATACATAAAATTTCTCCTCCCTTGAACTTTTCAATGAACTAATTTAACAACATATAATATGTTAAACCGCTTCTAAATTCAAATTATAAATAAACTCATCATCCTTCACACTCGGTTTAACTACCTTCGGAAAATATATTTGTATTGACTCAGGAAGACGGGTTTCAACCGTTTAAGGTCTTAGGGGAAGGGGATTTACTTTCAGTACATTCCTATTACCAGTTCAGTAAGAGGATCGTTCTCCCGAGCATATAAGGTAAATTAGACATCTCGACTCACTTTTTTCGCTCTTATTCTTTTTTTCTTTTTCTTATTTTTTTCGTTTTCTTCGTATGATTTTTTTTTTCTTCCTTTTTTTGTTTTTTTTGTTTTTTTTTTTCATTCATTCATTTTTTCCTTTTTTTTCCGATCAAGTGACCCATGTAGCGAGCTTTCAATCAATGACTCCCGCCGTTCCGGACAAGGCATTAGGCATTTTCCCAATCCCATTAGGACTAGGTTCTCATCGGATTTAATAACTCGAGTCACAAGAACGACTCACTCACTCTTGAGGTATCTAATCTTCCTTATAACCCTAATTAGGAGTCACCTACGAAAGTAAATTAATTAGACAAGACCGGCTTACCGCTCGTACCTCCAGAGTCAACGAAAAAAAGTAGTTAAGGTAGCTAAAGTAAGTGATATTATTTATAATTCATTTACAACTAAAATTTTAAAGAGACATAAAATATTATTTGCTATCAAATTAATTAATCCAAGTTCGATCGGGAGGAAAAATAATTGCATATATAACTTCAAAACATTTTTTCTACTATTGTTATTAATAGAAATCATTTTTTTTCGTGACAAAATGTTATATTAGAATTTGTCGTCAACTTTCCAAGTTTAGGTAGTTCAATAAAAACAAAGGCTAAAACTTTTAAGCTCTAATTTCTATCAAAAAAAAAGTTCAAAAAAATTCGACAGCACTAACCCTAAATATTCACATATCCCACAATTTTAAAATAACCGGCAAAACACACTTGATGTCAATGGCCACCCGCCAACTCCACATTCAGCAATAATTCATCCAATTTTCAATTTACCTCATCCCCACACTTAAATCCGACATTGTCCTTAATGTCAAAAAAGACAACAAAGAGCTGAAAATTTGGACACATAAATATATAAGAGGGATATAGGTACTTAGCGGGTCTAGCGAAATAGAAATATATGCCTCTTGTCCACGTTGATTTTGTAAACGTCATCCCATTGACAACTATCACACGTTCAGCAAAAGATCATTGTTTTCTATCTGCAAAATTCCAACACTGGACCAAGACAAGTGAAATAGGGGAAATGAAATATAAAGGAAAAAATAAAACTAAATAAAATAATTAGTCACGCATACAAAATAAATATACAAGCTCGGATTGCCTCCCGAGAAGCGCCTTATTTTACGTCGTGGCTCGACATGTTATTTCTTAATTTTCATGCGTTGGATCCTCCAAATCAATAATATCCACCCAATTGGCCTTGAATCCATCATAATATGGCTTAAGTCTATGACCATTCACTTTAAGTATCCTTCATGACTCGCATCCTTTAATTTCTACCGCTCCATGATCAAACACCTTAAGAACCTCAAAGGGACCAATCCATCTTGATCTCAATTGCCCAGAAAATAATCTTAACCTAGAATTATAAAGGAAGACTTTATCACCCACATTAAAGCTTTTTCTAGATAACATTTTATCGTGATAAGCCTTAGTTTTCTCTTTGTAGATCCGAGAATTTTCATATGCATCATTCCTTATCTCCTACAATTCTAGAATTTCTGGTTTTCTGTGAGCAACAAACTTTTCATAATTAAATTACTGTTAGAATATGAACTTCTCTCACTTAATGCATAAGCTAGGAAACTCCTTCTAATGAATTCATGCATTAGGATAATAAGTTATGCAAACTCATATTACATGCATTAATATGTGTATGCGTTTAAGGTGTATAATCACCTATATAAAGTACGCATATGTATTACTAATAATATATCAATTAAAATAATAACAACAAATCAATTAATATCAATCATCTCATTTTCTCATTCTAAATTACTCTTGCATTTCTAACAAGTGGTATCAGAGCTTTACAGATCTTAAGGGTCGTAGAAAAATATGGCTTCCGCAACAAATACTTTTTCAACGCCCGCACCTCCTATTTTCGGAGGAGAAAGTTATGATTATTGGTGAATAAAAATGAAGCTTTTTTTAAGAGCGAATGAACTATGGGAAATTGTGGACAACGGTCCTCAACAACGAAAATAAGGTGTTGAGTACACCGAAACTCAATTAAAAAAATATAATGACGATGAGCTAAAAGATGCCAAAGCTCTCTCATATAATTTAAATGCGGTCAATGAGGTAATATTTTCAAGGACCATGCATGAAAAAATTGCAAAAGAAGCTTGGGATTTACTTCAACAAGAATTCCAAGGAGACATTAAAATAAGAACCATTCGACTAAATTCTTTACGGAAGGATTTTGAGAATATGAAGATGCAAGACAATGAAAGTATCAAAGATTACACTTCGAGACTCATGGAAGTGGTTAATCAAATGAAAATGTATGATGAAAAAATTTCTGATGAAAGAGTTGTGCAAAAAATCATGGGAACCTTAACTAAAAGGTTGACACAATTATCACGGTAATCGAAGAGTCCAAAGATATATCAAAACTCAGTGTCACTGAATTAACAGGCTCTTTGCTTGCCCATGACCAGAAATTTAAGAAGTTGGAGAATCATCCGTTGGAAGATGCTTTCCCATCAAACCATAAATCAAAGACCTTCAATTCAAAAAGTAGTAACTCAAAGTCGAATACTGCAAATTCAAGTGCTTCTTCTGGGAAACAAAGTTCACAATCAAGAGAAAAATATCCTCCTTGTCAAACTTGTGGGAAGACTAACCTGCTGAAAAAGATTGTTATTTCAAAGACAAACCTCAATGTCGTCACTGCAAAAGATTTGGCCACATGGAGAAAGATTGTAGAACGAAAACAAAAGCAAATTTCTCAAGCACCAATCAAGAAGATCGGTTGTTTTATGCTCGTCAAGCATCGATTATTAGCCCAAATCAGAAATGGCTAATTGATAGTGGTTGCACAAACCACATGACTAATAATTCTAGCATTTTTTGCAGGTTGGATACGTCAATTAATATTCCAGTTCGGATGGGAAATGGCGATGTTGTAAAATCCAAAGGTAAAGGCACTATCGTTGTTGCAACAAAAAGAGGAACAAAATACATTGATGACGTTCTTCTTGTTCCTGATCTTACTGAGAACTTATTAAGTGTTGCTCAAATGGGTACTCACTTATTTTTGAAAATGACCATTACAATATTTATGGACCTGACTAGAGAGAAATTGGTAGTGTTATTTTGGAGAATAAAAGTTTCTCATTAAAATGGGACTACCCAAAAGAAAAGGTGAACAGGGCAATGGAAGACACTTGGTTATGACATCGAAGATATGGACATTTTAATTTACGTGCACTAAGTGATCTCCACAAACAAAATATTGTGCGTGACTTCCCCTCAATATTTGTTACTAATGATTTATGCGAGCCTTGTCAACTAGGGAAGCAACATAGACTACCATTTCCAAAGGGACAAGCATGGAGAGCTAAAGAGAAATTGGAGTTTGTGCATACTGATGTGTGCGGTCCTCAAAGAACGTTGTCACTTAATGGAAATAGGTATTTTATCTTATTTATTGATGACTTCACACGCATGACATGGATATATTTCATGAAGGAAAAATCAGAAGTATTTCATGTCTTCAAGAAGTTTAACGCTCTTGCAGAGAATCAAAGTGGGTGTACAATAAAAATGTTAAGATCGGATAGAGGAAAAGAATACACTTCATTGGAGTTTGATAGGTTCTGTGAAGATGAAGGCATGGAACGTCAACTCACAGTTGGGTATACACCTCAACAGAACGGAGTTTTGGAAAGAAAAAACAGAATTGTTATGGAAAAGGCAAGATGTATGCTCGCTGAAAAGAAACTGCCGAAGAAATTCTGAGGTGAAGCAGTGTATACAACTGTCTATTTATTAAATAGACTCATTACAAAGGCACTTCGAGGAACAACCCCAATTGAAGCTTGGAGTGGAAAGAAACCAACGGCGAAACATTTGAAGGTGTTTGGTTCAGTTTGCTATGCCCACATTCCACCTCAAAAAAGAGGTAAGCTTGATGAAAAGGCTGAAAAAGAAATTTTCATTGGGTATGATTCAAAATCAAAAGGTTACATAGTTTTTAATCTTGAAACCGAGAAGATCATGATCAGTAGAGATGTTGCATTTGATGAAGATGCGATTTGGAATTGGGAGGAAAAAAAGGTCGAAAAAAGTGTTATGTTGCTTCATGAATCTCATCACGAGCAACATGAACACAATGAACCTTAAGATGATGTGAACACACCTCCTAATTCTCCAATACAAGCAAGATCACCTCACCCAGGTGCAGATGATTCAGACATCGTCACTGGCCCTCGAGGTAAAAAAGCATTATCAGTAATATATGATCATTGTCCAATTATTCACTTAGATCAAGAGGAGTGTGAGAGATGTCATTTTGCCGTCGAAGAACCAAAAATTACGATGAAGCATTTAGGCACGAAGAGTGGCAAGACGCTATGCAAAATGAAATACAGATGATCAAGAAGAATGAGACTTGGGAGTTGGTTGATAGGCCAAAAGATCGAAAAGTAATTGGAGTAAAATGGGTTTTCAAGCTGAAGTTGAATCCCGATGGCTCAATTAACAAACATAAAGCCAGATTGGTTGTTAAGGGATATTCACAGCAAGCTGGAATAGACTACGGAGATACTTTTGCTCCGGTGGCCAGACATGATACTGTGCGCACCCTTATTGCTTTGGCCGCACAGGAGAAATGGAAAATTTATCAGTTGGATGTCAAGTCCGCATTCCTCATTGACGAACTTGAGGAGGAGATATACATAGAGCAACCTCCAGGTTTCGTTGTCAAAGAAGATGAAGACAATGTATGCAAATTAAAAAAGGCCTTGTACGGGCTAAAACAAGCACCCCGAGCTTGGTATAGTAAGATTGACTCTCACTTTATTGATCAAGGATTTGAAAGGAGTAAAAATGAGCACACCCTCTATATAAAAAGAAAAGGTGAAAATGATTTGCTCATTGTTTCACTCTATGTTGATGATCTTTTAGTCACAGGTAATAATTCAAAAATAGTGACTGAGTTTAAGGAGGAGATGAAGAAACAATTCGAGATGACCGACTTATAGGTCTAATGCATTCTTGGCATGGAAGTTGATCAATCGGAGAAAGGGATTTTCATCTCTCAAAAAAAGTTTACCGAAGACATCCTGAAAAAATTTAAAATGCAGCAGTGTAAAGTAGTGGGAACTCCCCTCGTTCTAAATGAGAAGTTCTCGAAAAAGGATGGTCAAAATAAGGTTGACCCAAAGCAGTTTAGAAGTTTGATTGGTAGTTTATTTTTCTTGACAGCTACTCGACCAGACTTAATGTATGCTGCAAGCCTCTTATCAAGATTTATGAATGAACCTAGTGAAACTCACATTGGTGCTGCAAAAAGGATTCTACGATACCTAAGAGGCACTAGTGACTTTGGTATTTTGTACCAACCATGTTCAAGTCCAAAGATGATTGCATACTCGGATAGTGATTGGGGCGGTTCAGTTGATGATATGAAGAGTACTACGGGATATGCTTTCACCCTTGGATCGGGAGTATTTTCCTGGATTTCAAAAAAGCAGGATGTTGTAGCACAGTCTACTGCAGAGGCTGAATATGTTGCTGCCTCAGCCGCTGTTAATCAAGCCAAATGGATGCGAAAGATATTCGCAGACCTAGGTTATAACCAAAGCGAAGCGATATTTTGATCGACAACAAGTCTGCAATAGCCATTTCAAAGAATCCAGTTTGTTTCTCTAAGACAAAACACATGAAGATCAAATTTTATGTTGTTCGTGATGCACAACAAGGAAAAGAAGTGAAACTCATTTATTGTCCGACAGAAGAACAACTGGCAGATATTTTCACAAAGGCGTTGCCAAGACCATGATTTGAATATCTAAGATTCCAACTCGGAGTAATTGGAAGAAGTCTCAAGGAGGAGTGTTAGAATATGAAACTTCTCCCACTTAATGCATAAGCTAGGAAACTCCTTCTAATGAATTTATGCATTAGGATAATAAGTTATGCAAACTCATATTACATGCATTAATATGTGTATGCGTTTAAGGTGTATAATCACCTATATAAAGCACGCATATGTATTACAAATAATATATCAATTAAAATAATAACAACAAATAAATTAATATCAATCATATCATTTTCTCATTCTAAATTACTCTTGCATTTCTAACAATTACATTTCTTAATCGCCCAAAATGCTCGATGCTCTAATTCAACTGGAAGGTGACAAGCTTTCCCAAATACTAAGCGATAAGGAGACATCCCTATTGGAGTTTTGTATGCAGTTCTATATGCCCATAATGCATCACCTAAACGCTTACTCCAATCTTTCCTATTAGGACTCACAACCTTCTCCAAAATTTATTTTATTTCTCTATTAGAAACCTCAGCTTGTCCATTGGTCTGAGGGTGATACGCGGTAGAAACCTTATGAGTAAAATGATATTCCCTAAATAAAGCCTCAATGATATGATTGCAAAAGTGAGTCCCTCTGTTACTAATGATAGCTCTAAGAATACCAAACCTATTAAAAATCTGATCCCTAACAAACTCAGCAATCACCTTAGAATCATTTGTTCTAGTAGTCTTGGCCTCCACCCATTTAGAAACATAGTCAACTGCTAAAAGAATGTAAGTATTCCCAAAAGACGATGGAAAAGGTCTCATAAAATCAATACCCCAAACATCAAAAACATCAGCTACAAATATGGAAGTAAGAGGCATTTGATCTCTCCTAGAAATATTATCACTTCTTTGACATTGATCACAAGTTTTCACAAAACTATAAGCATCTTTATGCAAAGAAGGCCAAAAGAACCCACATTCTAAAACTTTATGAGTTGTTCGTTTCAGACCAAAATGAGTAAATGACCTCCACACTCAAATGAGTGACAAAATTCAAGAATAGATTTACTTTCCTCTTCAGGCACACATCTTCTTATAACATTATCGGAACAAATTTTAAACAAATAAGGTTCGTCCCAAATATAATACTTAGAATTATGCTTAATTTTATCTTTTTGGGCTTTAGTAAGTTCCTTAGGAAACTCCTTTGATACCAAATAATTAACAATATCAGCATACCAAGGATATTTCACATTTAATGCATACAATTGTTCATCAGGAAACAAATCAGAAGAGAGGGCAGTTATGTCTTGTTCCTTAATAATCCTACTAAGATGGTCAGCAACTAAGTTTTTTGCTCCTTTCTTATCTTTTATTTCCAAATCAAATTCTTGTAACAATAACATCCATCGTAACAATCTAGGTTTTGACTCTTTCTTTTTCAGCAAATATTTCAAAGCAGAGTGATCGGAATAGACTACCACATGAGTACCAAGCAGATACGATCTAAACTTTTCAAGATCAAAAATAACAACATATAATTCCCAGTATAGTTGCATTGGCCCGGGTCAAGAGTTTTCGACGCATAATATATAACATGAGATTCCTTGTCTACTTTTTGCCCTAATACAGCTCCTACGCCTTATCACTGGCATCACACATTATTTCAAAAGGTAATGACCAATTAGGAGGTTTAATCACTGGTGCGGAAGTTAATTTATCTTTCAACGTATTAAATGCTTCCTTACACTTATCATCAAACAAAAATGGTACATCTTTAGCAAGTAAGTTAGATAAAGGTGATGCTATAGTCAAAAAGTTTTGTATGAATCGCCTATAGAATCCAGCATGCCCTAAAAATGATCTAATTTCACGCACACAACTAGGATAGGGTAATGAACTAATAATATCTATTTTAGCTTGATCAACTTTCAACCCTTTAGCTCTAACAACGTGGCCTAAGACAACTTCTTTTTCTACCATAAAATGACATTTTTCAAAGTTTAGCACAAGATTAGTCTCGACACATCTTTTTAAAGCAAGAGATAAATTATGGAGGCATAAATCAAAATCATCACCAAAAACAGTAAAATCATCCATAAAAACCTCCATGGAATTATCAAGTAAATCTGAAAATATGCTCATCATACAACGCTGAAATGTGCCAGGAGCATTACAAAGTCCAAAAGGCATTCTTCTAAAAGCAAAAGTACCAAAAGGGCAGGTAAAAGTTGTCTTTTCTTGATCCTCGGGTGTTATAGGAACTTGAATATACCCAGAATAACCGTCTAGAAAACAAAAGTAAGAACGTCCTGCAAGCTTTTCTAACATTTGATCTATGAATGGTAAAGGAAAGTGGTCTCTTTTCTAGTGACATGATTTAACTTTCTATAATCTATGCAAACCCTCCATCTATTTGACACTCTAGTGGGAACTAGTTATTCTTTACTATTTTCAACAACCGTAATCCCGGTCTTTTTAGGCACTACATGGATAGGACTTACCCATTTTGAATCTGAGATAGGAAATATCACACCCGCATCCCTCCACTTGAGAATTTCTTTTTTCACAACTTTCATCATGTATTGACGGGTTAAGTCTACGTTGAGTTTCTCTAACTGGTTTGGCACCATCCTCAAGAAAAATGTTATGCATGCACAATGTAGGACTAATACCCTTAATATCAGCAGTGGTCCACCCTATCGCCTCTTTATATTCCTTCAGCACATTTAACAATTTAAACTCTTGCGATTCAGAAAGTGAACTAGAAATAATTACAGGTAAGGTATCAAGTTCACCTAAGAAAGCATACTTTAAGTTATTAGGCAAGGGTTTTAATTCCAATTCAGGCGGACATTGAATAGACGGAATCACTTTAGGGAATCTTTAGGCAATTTAAGACTAGAAACACACTCAAAATTAGTGGTTAGATGACTATCATGAATAGAATCAAAATTTTCCTCAAAAGATAATATAGGATTCAAATCATTATCATCATCAAGTGTATCAAATTCATTTATCCTGTCGATTTTCTCTTGTGTAATTGTGTCTATCACATCAATAGTCTCTATAGAACTCACATCAGCAGTATCCATGGGGTATTTCATAGCATCATAAATATTAAGCTTAATCGTTTCACCATCAAATTCAAAAGAAAGAGTTCCCTCATAGACATCAATTATAGTTCTAGCTGTTTTAAGAAAAGGTCTTCCTAGTAATAATGGCGCATCCTTAGCATCGAAAGAATTACCCATATCAAGCACATAAAAATCAACGGGAAATATTAACTCATCAACTGGAACTAAAACATCTTCTAAAACTCCTATAGGGTAAGCATGTGATCTATTCGCTAACTGAATCACTACATCAGTTTGAGAAAGAGGTCCTAACTTAAGTGATTCGTATATGGATTTAGACATAACACTAATAGATGCTCCTAAGTCAAGCATGCATCTATTTAATTTTCTATTTCCTATTTTACAAGGAATACTAAACATTCCTTGGTCTTTACATTTAGGAGGTATTTTCTTTTGAATTATCGCAGATACACTCTCTCCTATCAACACTTTTTCCCCACTCTTAATCTTTCTTTTACTAGTGCATAACTCTTTTAAAAATTTAGCATATTTTGGCATCTGTTTAATACTCCCTCCGTTCCAATCAATTCCATACATTTTCCATTTACATCCGTTCCAATCATTTCCATACATTTCCTTATTTGATCACTAATTTGGTTAGTAAATGACAATCTTACCCTTATTTACTTTCAACAATTACACTCACCAATCCTCCACCCAAGGGTAAATTAATAACTTCACCAAATAAATACCCCTTTTCCAATACCACCTAAATTCTTGTGCTAAAAGCAAATGCATGGAAACCATTGGAACGGAGGGAGTACCATCTAAGAGGGGTATATTTATTTCTAACTTTTCTAAATATTTCTAGAATTTCATTATCTTTCTCTTCTTTCTTAGACTGAGCAAATCTGGAGGGAAATGGAACATTGGTCTTAAAAGTAGGTGCATCTGGGGTAGATTTAGCTATAGCCTTCTCCTTTTCTAATTCTGGACCATTTTCCTTAATTTCCGTTTCACTCTCACTAATATGAGGTTCATCTCGACTATCTTCAACGTCATTTTGTTTTGTAGCTCTTGGTATAACCTCAATTTCTTCCTCAACATCAAATCTATTTTTAAGCTCCTTACCACTCCTTAAGGTTATTGCCTTAGACTCAAACAACAAATTAGGTTCAGGTTGTCTAACAAAATTACTATCAATGTTGGCAAGGGTGGTACAAATCAATTTCATTTGATTATCCAAGTGACACAAGTTATTATCAGTTTGTTCTTGACGACTAAGGCTTTGAAAGTGAACTTGTCCTACTTGAACCACCAATTGTATTACCATATTTTTTAAAGATTGATGTTGGTTATCCATAACTTTAAGTTAGACCTTTCAAACGGGTCCGGCGGTTGGGTTTCGGGTTCGGTCAATACGGGTTCGGGTAAAATACGGGTCAGGTGTATTTCGGGTTTGAAAAATACGGGTTTTGGGTCGGGTTTTGGGTCAAATACGGGTTATTAACGCACTTTAAAAACATTAATTTTCTTTACTTTTTTTTTTTATCATAAATACAATTTTATTCTCAATTTTCGTAATCATCTCATTTAATATAAGATATTGGTATGTTTTATTTAATATATTTTTTAATATACATTGATATTTTATTTCTATAGGAGGTACGAATATATATGACGAACTTTGACTCGATTTATTGATTTTTTTTTCTCATTATAATAATCATGTGATAAAAATATGATTTTAAAGATATATATATAAATATTATTCTTAAAATTTTGAAAATAAAAAAATATTTCTTACTGTTTTTGAGAAACTTTAGTTTATAAAAGCGATATTTTTTAAATTATCTATTTTCGGGCGGGTAACGGGTTCGGGCGAGTTTTGATCCAATATATTCGGGTTGTTATCGGGTCGGGTCACTTTCGGGTTTCGGTCATTTTCGGGCGGGTTTTTTCGGGGTTTTTTCGGGCGGTCTCGGGTCGGGTTTTCGGGTCGATTCAGTTTTTGACGGGTCTACTTTAAGTTGATTCAAAACATCTCTTAATTCTTTCATCTGCTCAGCTTGTTTTTTTAATTGTTTTTGCAATTTCAAATCACATTCGTTCTTGGTTCCATATTGTTGACTGCTAATGGCCATATTATTAATCAATTTTCTAGCTTCAGTTGGAGTTTTATCCATTAAAGAACCACCACTAGCAGTGTCTATCAACATCTTTTGATCATCTAGCAAACCATCATACAAACATTCAATCAAGATTTTTTCACAAAGTTCATGTTGTGGGCAAGAATTACATAATCGATTAAATCTATCCCAATAATCATGTAAAGATTCATTGTCATCTTGTTGAATATTCATAATTTATTTTCTTATTGCCCTTGTTATACTCACAGGTTGATATTTATCAAGAAAAACTTTTCTTAAACAAGCCCAAGATGTAATAGATCCACCGGGTAAATTAAACAGCCAATCTTTAGCTAATTCATGCAAAGTAAATGGGAAAGCTCGGAATTTAATACAATCATCATAAATACCATCCAAAGATAACGTGGAACAAGCAAGATAAAATTCTTGTATATGTTTTAGAGTATCCTCATTAGATCGACCATAAAAGTTGTAGGGTTACAACCCTTAAACCCAAGGACCTGTTACGAGTATTCACTGAAAAGACAAAAGAAGAGGGATAACAATTATACCTTATTTGCAGCGGAACAACGTATTAATAAGAAATATAATAAACCCAGAAATATATATAATCTCCACGGACAGAATAAATAATCTTCACGGACAAGAATAAATAATCTCCACGGACAGAATAAAGCAACCCAAACGTGATGCCTTCTTTGGTATCCACACGGGTACGGAACTGCGACGTATATGCTAGTATAAAGGTACGTGAGACCGTCTCACAACTTCTCTCTATATCTCTTTATAACTCTTTATAAGACGAATATACTACGAGTCAATACTCTTTATTCCATATGTTGGTTCATCATATGAACCTCACTTATATAGGAGATGAGAAGGTAGAATTAGGTTATTTCTATAACTCTAATTACCATAATTAGATTATTTGTATAACTCTAATTACCATAACCTGACAACGCAGCTGGGTCCGTATTACTACTGACCCGATATATTTAATATATCGATATATATTAATAATATCTCGTACACATTGTGTGTGACCCAATGGGCCCACTTAAAACTACCAGACATATAACTCATTTATATGTCAACCCGACATCGACCTCTAGTAAGGCATATTGGATACATAGACTTAAGCGGGTAAATCCGTAGGACGGTGGACATAACTCCTTCAAAAGTTAGGTAGAATTTGGATAAAACCTGTACTCAGCTTAAATGATTTTTCCAAAGTAGGAAAAATAATACTAATAGGTGTCTCCGCATAAAATAATTGTTCCCTTAAACTCTTCTCCGCTCCAGCAGACATCTTAAATATTATAAATAAGTACCTGAAATAAAAACTAAAGAGTATATAAAATAAAATAAATAACTAACTAGAGAAATAAGTAACTAATTTGCTAGCTAACTAATATATAATCAAAGATAATAAACAAATCAGTCCCCGACAACGGCGCCAAAAATTTGATGTGTGTCGTAACCGCAGTCAAAATTAATTTTATAATTCACTTACAAGACTCTAACCAACTAGTAGCAGGGCAAGTAAGGGTCGAACCCACAGGGACTAATGATACTATCTCAGATTAAGTTAGTAGTATTTATATAGTTATATAAGTATAGATATAATGATGGGGGGTTGTTTGAGTTGTTTTTATACTAAACTAACTAACTAAAATTAAATAAATAAAACTAATAATACTAATAATCACAATAACTGATAGAAAGTTCTTATAATGAATTAATAGGAGATATGTAATTTTCTATAGATGTCGGGTAAAATCATCGATTCACTTAATTAGTTATCTTGGATAGATTAGTTAATCGGTTAATCCTTGAACGCAAGTAAATTACCAATTATACCTTTCTGACTCATTAAACCCCGTGAACGCACGCAAGTTTAATCCTAACCAATTTATCAAATTAACCATGAACGCATGAATCAAATTAATAAATTAAGTCGCATTAACATCACTAATCAGTTGAATAAAATATAACCAGAATGCTGCAATTATATCTAACCCAACTACTACATAAGATTCTAGCGATTAAGATTAGACCAGAACGTTGCAACCTAACCAAAATTACTATTAATCCTACGATCGATTCATGAATACAATTAAGTTGGTCAAACAAAATTAATAAATACGAATCAGATAGTTAAATAATGAATCTTATATAATTATCCAACAAACTAATTAATCAGTCAAAACGATATCATAATCTCATAAAACCTAACATCAATAGTCAATTACATACTCCAATTGAAAATTACTCTAAACTAAACATAATAACAGTAAAAAAAAGATAAAGATTAGAAAAATTCATAAAAATCGGGACGAAATTTGATTAGGACGGAGTCGAGCCGAGTCCTCTATGGTTCGTCTTCCCTGTTCAGTGTTGTTCGGCTCTCCCTCTTATTCGTTGGGTTGCCTCCTTTTTGTTCTTATGCGCCTTCTCTCCTCTTCTCCTCCCTTTTGTCTTTGTTAATTTTATATTTATCTGGAGCATCTCACGTGGAAGCCCCTTGTTCTCAAACCCTTTCCTTTTTCTTTTATTTTCCTAAACATCTTTTGTAATAATGGACTTCAAACCAATAGTTTGGTGTCAAAATATGTTGGCCTGCTGCCTTATAACTCGATTTTGACCTAATAGATGACTGAATTTGATGTTTCTCTCTTCTACAAACTTGTAGGTCTCGAACTTAGCTTTCCAACGCATCCTAAATCACTTGATTCGGATATCGTATGAGTGAGATATCATCGTCTTAAGATAGACCTACACAATGTATACGAGAATGTATGTATGTATTATTTGGCCTTCAAATTAAATGGGTTATTCTAAATAAATTAAAAATAGACAATAAAACTTATTTTAGCATATAAATAATATTAAAATAATATATTAACCTGTAAGTCATAAAAATACGCTTTTAGCTCAAATCATATGAAAGACGACATTATAAAAATAATATTAAAGGGGTAAAAATATGTATAAATATCAATTTATCATTTATTCCATGTAATTATTCAAAGTTGGGCCTTTTAGATTTAGGGTTGAATTGAATTTCTGGAATATACTATCATAGAACAATTTTGTTACAACATGACTATATTGGGAAAAGTTGAAGGCTAGGTAGGTCTATTTGTGGTGAAATCACCTTAAATGGGTAAAATATGAATCACCAAAAATAATGGAGTATTTGTCATTATTTATTTTTTATATGATTGTTTTTTTAATTCCAATTATACTCTGTTTAATTAACTTAATTTTTGTTTTGAAGTTTTTTTTTCGATAATTACTTTTTTTTTGAAGTGAAGATCAATATCATTAATAATAAGCCATTCGGCATCTACAAACGATGTCAAATTGAACTGAATACAGATTTGTGAAAAATAAATAAAGAACATCATTGAGACAAAGATCACTATTAGAATAATGCGCTTCTGCATAGCCTTCTATATATCGTTGTTTATTGACACAGCCTTTCGCGAAGGAATCTATAGATCTGATGAAATAGCCTCCATGATGATGAACTTTCTCTATTTTGACAAATAGTAGACCGAGATCTGACCTCAATTGTATCGCCGTATGTAGGGATTCCATTGCTCTCATGATCTTGCACATAGTTCTTGAAATCTAAGCCCTATACTAATGTAAAGGACTGAAACCTCGAAATAAAGGAAAAAACCTTGAAATAAAGGACGAAAACAACTCTCATAAAATAGAGACTTTTATTGAATAAGATTTGTTAACTAATAGTTGTGATTAAAACAATTTTTGGGACTTACCATCGATTAATTATCGATGGAGGCCCCAGATTGAGGAGGAAAAGTAGGGTTTTTTTAGGAGAAAGAGGAAAAAAGACTAGGGTTTTGGAGAGATTGATAATTACTTTCTTAATAAACGTTAATATCGAACACCTTCTGCTATTTCAGTTGAGTTTGTCAATTTTGAACTATTTTGGAACTGACGTTGGAATTTGGAACTATTTTAGTTGCATTCCACTTTTAGGGACATAAGAATTCGATGATTATGCTTCCAAACTGGAAATTTTCAGGTAATTTTCTTTATTTCTGTTTAGTTTTTGTCAATTTGTTGCATTGTGTAGTTTAGTTTGGCTTAATTTTAAGGTTAAGTGGTAGTTGGACTAATTACTTTGACACTAAAGTACCTCACTCATGTTTTCTCTAAATATTTTGCAGGAGATTTTGCTTTGACACTAAAGTACTTCACCTATGTTTTCTTTCAATATTTTGCAATCGGGATGCTCTTAGTTTCTCCAAGAGTTCATCAAATATTTTGTGATATTCAATTGCGATAATTGAGGTTATATTGCTGGATTTTGTATTCTACAACTTATTTGATTAGATTAAGGTCAATTTTAGAAAATTAATCGGTTGAATTTTTCAAAACATTCAACTCTTTTTGGTTTAATAGTGGTGATATTTGGTCAATATATCTTGCAAATTTCATGAATTCTATTTCAATTAATCAGACTTTGTGATAATTTTTGTCAATTTGCTGCATTGTGGGGGGAGAGAGAGAGAGAGAGACGGACAAACATAAAGAGAGAGTGGAGAAGCCATGTCGAAGCGAGGTAATTACTCATTTAATCATTCATTCTTTCGTTGGTTTATAATTTAGCGGTGATAGAGGGAATGAATGAGTGAAGTGCATGAAGAGAAGGATCAGCATGAAACAAGTTCGTGATGTCACTGGGTCTGCCAGCGGCATCAACAATGAACTGCGCAGGCAACACTAGATCAAAGAACCTTTACATCATATTAGTGAAGGGGATAAAGAGTAGGCTCAACAGGCTTCCTTCTGCCTGCGTGGGTGAGATGGTCATGGCCACCTTCGAGAAGGGTAAGCCTGGTCTCCGTGAGAAGGGCATTCCTGCTGTCATTAATCGTCAACGGACGGCATTTTCATGTACTTTGAAGGTCTACCCACTTCCTTTCTTTTCAATATAATCACAGAATTCCCCCTTCCCCAGTAATTTGTATTAATAGGAAAATGACGTATATCAGTTTTGGAAGCCACTATTACCAGGGGCGTGAAAGAGAGCTTGGAGCCTCTTCCAGTTTCTTACCATTATCGTAACACAACCTATTATAGATGAGCGTGTTACTTATGGTGTTCACAATACTTAAATTCAACACAAGAACTATTCAACTACTGAAGCAAGTGTCAAGTGTGACTGTTGCTTTTCTCTTTTATTTGTTTACAGGTTTACAATCCGAAAGCTGCTGAGCGGGAAAATAAGAAATGAAAATAATTTTGGTGCCGCCAAAATTGATGATGAATTCTCTACTTACTTACTTGCGGGTAAATAACTAGCTGTATAATTTGTTTTCTTTAATTTTTGGTTTCTTTAAGGTATCCGTCTTTTTCTTTAAACAAATTTCATTGAAAATAACTCTAAACTTCGACTTCATTTTTTTAAAGAAATTCATTGTTTTTCTAAAATGCGGGACAACAAAAACATTACTCCGTTTTTTTTTAATTCGTACTTTCTAGTGAGTATAAGTTATTTTACGAAGTAAACTTTCACAACTCAGATTTTTGATTTCAATGGCCATTATGTTGTGGGTATGAATTGAATCTACAATGTCAGAGTTGTAGTAAGATACCATATAACTTGCTTCTCATCGGTAGACTTAAATTTTTTTCCCATCTACCGCATTCTATGGTCAAAATGTGAATATAGATTTCATCTCATTATAGTTGTATGTCATTTTATTGCTAAATATCTGAAGTAATATCAAGCACACATGGCTGACAGATACGGGATAGTTTGCTAGAGCTTTTGCTAAGTTAGCATATGGGCATACAAGATATAGATCTCAAAAAATGAAGTACTCTTACAAATGTCACTTTGTGGATATATATATATATATATATATATATATATATATATATATATATATATATATATATATATATATATATAGAGAGAGAGAGAGAGAGAGAGAGAGAGAGAGAGAGAGAGAGAGAGAGAGAGAGAGAGAGAGAGAGAGAGAGAGAGAGAGAGAGAGAGAGAGAGGGGGATCAGGGGAGTTAGCAACTCTTGGAGAGTTGCTTAGTGTTGATCCCCTCCATCTATTCATCCTAATATGGATGGTGGATGGATGGGGTTCATTATTAAAAAAAAAAAGAGATAATGAACTGACATAGCAGCAGTGGAGAGAGGGAAAGATCCCCTCACCCAAATCAATCCCTACATTACTTCCCTCATACACTTCCCAATCTCCTCATTTTCAATTCATTTCTCAGCTCAATTCATCTCTCTCTAACAAAACCGCAACAAACAATCACTATTAATAACTCCGACCATACTCCGTCAACTACTCCGACCATACTCCGTCAACTACTCCGACCATACTGCGTTTTTAACCCAACATACACCGTCAGTAACTTCGATCATCATACGAAGGTATCTTCATCTTCATCTTCATCTTCATCTTCATCTTCATCTTCATCTTCATCTTCATATTCATATTCATATTCATCTTCATCTTCATCTTCATCTTCATCTTCATGCTTCTTTTTCTTCATCATCTTCATCTTCATGCTTCTTTTTATTTTTCATATCTTTTTTTTTGTATTTATAAAATTATTCATCTTTATTATCCACAAAAAAAAGAACAACTTCATCTCTAAGATGAAATTTGAAAATGAAGTTGTTCTTTTTTTGTGAGATGAATGAATGTTGAAGATGAAAATGAACATGTTATTTAGTGCGTAATGTTCGTACAGAATTGCAAGACCACACACTTTCAGTTGTACAGTCACACTCATTATGTTGTAGAATCACGCAACTGTACAGTCATTGTAGTCACATATTCAGTTGTATAGTAACACTCATTATGATGTATAGTCACACTCTTTATGTTGTAGAATCACTCAGTTGTAGAATACCTTCACAATCATTTCATCTTCATGCTTGTTTTACTTTTCATACCTTTTTTTGTACTTATAAAATTATTCATCTTCATTATCCAAAAAAAATGAAGATTAAATATGGATTAAAATGAAGGTTGAATATGAATGAATGAAGGTTGAATATTTAATGAATGTTATAATTTAGTTGTATAGTCACAGAGATTATGTTGTATAGTCACACAGTTGAAGTTGTATAGTCATACTCGTTATGTTGTAGGATCACAGTCATTATGTTGTAGGATCACACCGTTTATGTTGTATAGTCACACAGTTAAAGTTGTATAGTCACACTCATTATGCTGTACAATCATGCAGTTGTACAGTCATTGTAGGCACATATTCAGTTGTATGTGTGATTTAGATTGATTGTGTGTTTTGTTGCAGCGAAATGATTGGTGGAAAGAGGAATGTTTGTAAAAGGGGCGGTGGGAAGAAGAAGGTCGTGGAAGATACAGCGATCGACCACGTAATTGGACAATGTATTGTTGCGAAGATTAAAATGAAGGTTGAATATGAATGAATGAAGGTTGAATATTTAATGAATGTTTAGATAATTTGTTCTGAATCGTATGTATAATCATCTTTCTAATTATGAATGTGACTTTGCTAATGATGATTGAAGAATAATTGACTGTATGGCTTTTATTTTCCATTTTACGGTTTCAGTTTTGTAGTTACACACTTTAGGTTGTATAGTCACACTCATTATATTGTAGAATCACACAAATTCTTGCAGTGATTAGTGTATGTAATCATCTTTGCTAATGATGATTGAAGTATAAATAAGTACGAGTATAATTTAGTTGTATAGTCACATAGATTATGTTGTATAGTGACACAGTTGAAGTTGTATAGTCATACTCGTTATGTTGTAAGATCACAGTCATTATGTTGATCACACAGTTTATGTTGTATAGTCACACAGTTAAAGTTGTATAGTCACACTCATTATGCTGTACAATCATGCAGTTGTAGAGTCATTGTATTGTAGAATCACACAAATTCTTGCAGTGATTAGTGTTTTGCTAATGATGATTGAAGTATAAATAAGTACGAGTATAATTTAGTTGTATAGTCACAGAGATTATGTTGTATAGTCACACAGGTGGAAGGATAAGTGATTTTGCTATAGACCTCGCGTGATTAATTATGAAACCAGAAAATAGCGATGAAAATATATTTACATTGGACAAAGTCCATCCTTTACATATAGTACGTCAAACATAAAAACATTCTAACCCACCAAACATCATTTACACATAGTACGTTCATCCTAAAGCAAATATTTTATCTCACATAAACACACAAGAGCTTAGTGATGGTCTCCGGTACGTGCGCAACAATACATTGTCCAATTACGTGGTCGGTCGTTGTATCTTCCACAACCTTCTTCTTCCCACCGCCCCTTTTACCAACATTTCTCTTTCCACCAACTATTTCGCTGCAACAAAACACACAATCAATCTAAATCACACAACACAACTGAATATGTGACTACTCTACAACTGCATGATTGTACAGCATAATGAGTGTGACTATACAACTTTAACTGTGTGACTATACAACATAAACGGTGTGATCCTACAACATAATGACTGTAATCCTACAACATAACGAGTATGACTATACAACTTCAACAGTGTGACTATACAACATAATCTCTATGACTATACAACTAAATTATACTCGTACTTATTTATACTTCAATCATCATTAGCAAAGATGATTACATACACTAATCACTGTAAGAATTTGTGTGATTCTACAATATAATGAGTGTGACTATACAATATAATGAGTGTGACTATACAATCTAAAGTGTGTGACTACAAAACTGAAACCGTAAAATGGAAAATAAAAGCCATACAGTCAATTCTTCTTCAATCATCATTATCAAAGTCACATTCATAATTAGAAAGATGATTATACATACGAATCAGAGCAAATTATTTAAACATTCATTAAATATTCAACTTTCTTTCATCCATATTCAACCTTCATTTTTTTTTGTGAATAATGAAGATAAATAATATTATAAATACCAAAAAAAAGAAGGAATGAAAAATAAAACAAGCATGAGGATGAAGATGATTAATTATTTTAAAGATGCTCTAAAAAGATAAAAACAAATACCTGAAAATCATCGAGGTTCGGAAGTAGGGATTTGACGAACGTGGAAACTTGAACGTAGATTAAAAAAATACCAGAAAAAAGTCACACATTTTAAGTTGTACAGTCACACTCAGTATGTTGCATAGTCACACTCATTATGTTGTAGAATCACGCAGTTGTAGAATACCTTGGGATTAGGGTATCATGCGTTTAATCATCTTCATTTCATGCTTGTTTTATTTTTCATACTTTTTTTTTGTATTTATAAAATTATTCATCTTCACTATCCACAAAAAAAATGAAAGTTGAATATATATGGATGAATGAACGACTATGACTTTAAAAAAATGAAAATATCTAAACATTCATTAAATATTCAGCATTCATTCATCCATATTCAACCTTCATTTTTTTGGATAATGAAGATGAATAATGAAAAAAGTCACACACTTTAAGTTGTATAGTCACACACTTTAAGTTGTACAGTCACACTCAGTATGTTGCATAGTCACACTCATTATGTTGTAGAATCACGCAGCTGTAGAATACCTTGGGATTAGGGTATCATGCGTTAAACCATCTTCATTTTCATGCTTGTTTTATTTTTCATACCTTTTTTTTGTATTTATAAAATTATTCATCTTCACTATCCACAAAAAAATGAAAGTTGAATATATATGGATGAATGAACGACTATGACTTTAAAAAAATGAAAATATCTAAACATTCATTAAATATTCAGCATCCATTCATCCATATTCAACCTTCATTTTTTTTGGATAATGAAGATGAATAATTTTATAAATACAAAAAAAAGGTATGAAAAATAAAACAAGCATGAAGATGAAGATGATTCAACGAATGATACCTTAATCCCAAGGTATTCTACAGCTGCGTGATTCTACAACATAGCGAGTGTGACTATACAGCATAATGAGTATGACTATACAACTGAATATGTGACTACAATGAGTGTACAGCTGCGTGATTCTACAACATAATGAGTGTGACTATACAGCATAATGAGTGTGACTTCGCAATTCTGCAAAAACATTACGCACTAAATGACTTGTTCATCTTCGTCTTCATCTTCAAGCTCCATTCATCCCACAAAAAAAGAACAACTTCATCTTCAAACTTCATCTTAAAGATGAAGTTGTTCTTTTTTTTAGATAATGAAGATGAATAATTTTATAAATACCAAAAAAAAAATATGAAAAATAAAAAAAAGTTTGAAGAAGATGAAGATGATCGAAGATGAAGATGAGGATGAAGAAGAAGCTAAAAAAAATGAAGATGATCAAAGTTTATGCATAAACATACCTTGGTATAATTATCCGTCATGTTGTGTTAAAAACGGAGTATGATCGGAGTTGTTGACGGAGTATGGCCGGAGTTATTAATGGAGTTTATTTGATGGAGTTTTGTTAGGGAGTGATGAATTGAATTAGCGAAATGAATTGAAAAGAAGAGGAGGGAAGTAATGAAGAAGGGAGAGTTTGATTGAGGAGAGGATGCTCCCCCCTCTCTCCACTGCTGCGAAGTGTGATTGAGGGGAAGGTTGATTCCCTCTCTCCACTGATGCTTGTCAGTTTGCTGTCTTCTTTCCTTTTTTTTCACATCATCCATCTAAGCCATTCATTCAACCCAAATCAAGGGCCATAAACACAACTTCCCAACTTCCCATTTTTCACCAAACTCTCTTGATCCTAATTCTATATATATATATATATATATATATGAGATCAAGGGAGTTGGTGGAGGATTGGGAAGTTGGTGAGTTATATTGTTGGCCATTGATTTGGGTTGGATGAATGGCTTAGATTAATAAAAAAATGGGAAGGAGGTACGCCTGATTGACATGCATACTTGACAGCAGCAGACAGCAGAGGTAAAGTAGCAACAGCAGCATGCAATCACAGCATTACCATCATCAAAATTCACTCCCTCACCATCAATCTCTCACCATTTCTTCTCACTAAAATTCAAAATTCATCCCAAATAAAAATTCATCTCCTTATTTATACTATCATTCAGAATAACTAAACCCTAATTCATAATTTGCTCTACATCTCCAAGCTCCAATGGTGTTGTTCCTCGAAGATTCATGCGATGATTATATGCTTGAAAATTTGCAGTCGAAAATTTCCGGTCAACATGTAGGTGGTAAGATGAGTATATACATAATATTTGGTATCTTGCATTTGGTATTCCATCTTTGTTTGGTTTGTTAATTTGAAGAGTCACACAGTTATAATGTGATAGTCACACTCAATATGACGGACAGGCACACGTCGCTGAGTACAGGTTTTGATACGTGGGTTATTATTTAGTCAATTTTGCACTTAAGCCAAATTAATACTTTTAAATCAAAATATTTATCAAGCCAAACTATTATTATGTTGGTTCCCTGTAGTTGTATTACGTTGAAGTTGCTTTATTATTCCAAATATTTATTTTGGTTTCTTTATCATTGTTATATTTATTACTGTCGTTTTTTTTGTTGAGTATTGATATTTGGTATCTTGCAGTTGGTATTCCATATTTTTTGTTGGTTTGTTAATTTGGAGAGTCACACAGTTATAATGTGATACACTCAATATGACGGACAGTCACACGTCGCTGAGTACAGGTTTTGATACGTGGGTTATTATTTAGTCAATTTTGCATTTAAGGCAAATTAACACTTTTAATCCAAATATTTATCAAGCCAAATTATTATTGTGTTGGTCCCTGTAGTTGCATTACTTTGAAGTTGCTTTATTATTCCAAATATTTATGTTGGTTTCTTTATCATTGTTATATTTATTACTGTCGTTTTTTTTTTTGAGTATTGCATTTTGGTATCTTGCATTTGGTATTCCATCTTTTTTGTTGATTTGTTAATTTGGAGAGTCACACAGTTATAATGTGATAATCACACTCAATATGACGGACAGTCACACGTCGCTTAGTACAGGTTCTGATACGTGGGTTATTATTTAGTCAATTTTGCATTTAAGGCAAATTAATACTTTTAATCCAAATATTTATCAAGCCAAATTATTATTGTGTTGGTTCCCTGTAGTTGTATTACGTTGAAGTTGCTTTATTATTCCAAATATTTATGTTGGTTTTTTTTATCATTGTTATATTTATTACTGTCGGTTTTTTGTTGAGTATTACATTTTGTTTTTTTTTACTTGTAGTTCTTATATTTTGTGGGTGTTAATCTTTAACAATCATGCTGTTATATGAGCAAAGTCACAGTCGTTGTTCTTCAAAGTCACAGTCGTCATTGAGAAAAGTCACATTTCAGTTTTTAGAGTGTAATATAGAGTTTCTTGTTTTTTGTTCCAACCTCTGATCATTCTTTTTTGTTCCAACCTATATGTCAGTTAAAGACACAGTGATTATGCCTTATATAGGGCAGAAGTTCGTGGACATCGACGGAGCATTCCAGTTTTATCAATCTTACGCACGTACCTTTGGTTTCGAGGCGAAGAGGTACAGGACAACTAGATCTTATGATGGTTTGAACAAGAAGAAATTGTTGGCTTGTAATAAGGAGGGCAAAACAGCTAGCCAAAGCATGGTGAAGTTGTCGAGCACGGGAGAGAATGAGGGGCAAGAGTTTGTGGGATCGTATGAACCCAGAAGGAATACGAAGGCGACGAGGACGCAATGTGGTGCAAGGATTAGTCTTTGTGCGATGATCGGGTTTTTTTTTATTAAAGAGTTCATCGAGGAACACAACCACGAACTTGTGATGGTCAACGACAGAGAGTTTCAAAAGTCATCTCGAAGTCTCTCAAGATATCACAAGGATATGATCGTTTGCAACTCGAGGGTGTGTAACGTTTGTGAACAATGTGCTTGGTTGACCGCTGTGTGCGATTAATGCAGTTGCAATTTTTGTGTGTGCAACTGAAGATTGGGGCGACTCAGACGTACAGGATGTGCAAGGAGATGTCGGGCAGATTCCAGAACATCGGAGCATCGTTGGTTGATTTCAAGAACTGGGGTAGAGACGTCAAGTGCTTTGTTCATGAGCAGGATGGTCAATTGTTCATAGACCGGTTCAAGAGTTTGAAGGATAGTCAGGAGGATTTTTACTTTGACTATGATGTCGATGCAGACGGAAGCTTACGCAGGGTCATTTGGGCTGATGGTGCAACGCGAAGTAACTACGCGGCATTCGGGGATGCAGTTTCGTTTGACCCAACGTACGGAACCAACATGTACTCTATGGTGTTCACACCGTTCACTGGCGTGGATAACCACAAACGATCTGTCACGTTCTGCGGGGCGTTGCTATTAAAGGAGGACTACGAGTCATTTATCTGGGTCCTCTCCCGGTTTCTGGAAGTCATGGGTGAGAAGGAACCGTGTTATATCATGACATACCAAGATCCCAGGATTTTAAAAGCAGTCCCAAAAATATTCAAAGCTGCGCAGCAACGGTGCTGCACGTGGCACATCATAAACAAGGTTCCAACGAAGTACGGCAGATCAAGAGAGGAGGCCTCAAAATTTGTGAAAGACCTCAACGCTATTATTTGAGATGATGACATCGAGGCGTCGGAGTTTGATGATAGGTGGGGGCGGATTATGATCGACCATGATGCTGTGGGGATCGAATGGTTCGAAGATGTGTATGACATCAGGAGCAAATGGGTCGCCACGCATTGCAGGGAGCTGAGGATGTCCGAATTATGAGGACAACGCAGAGATAAGAGAGTGAGAACAGCTTCTTCAAAAAGTTTGAAGACAACAAAGGTACGTTGGTCCAGTTCTGGATGCATTTCAAAAGTGCGATGGACCAACAGAGGCACATGTAGAAGAGACTGACAACGATGACCGGCAGACATTCCCCAAAATTGGAACGACGAATTTGATGGAGATCTACGCGGCAAGGGTGTACACGCATGTGGCGTTTGCACACTTTCAGAAGAGGTCAAGTTTTTGTTGTACACGTGCAGCATTCGTGGGTATCCGGAGAAGGACGGGATCGAAGCGACAACAGTTATGGACTCCATCCGGGACCGCAACTACATTGTTGAATACAATCCAGGTATTGACATAGAAAGTAACTGTCCACGTTGTCTAGCCACACTCACATAGTCTGAATGTGACTATATAACCTAAACGGTGTGATTCTAAACTGTGATGAGTGTGACTATACAACGTGGTGAGTGTGAATGCGTGGTGTAATGAGTTTTATTCTACAATTCAATGAGTGTGACTATAAGAAATAAAGAGTGTGACTTTGAAATGCGGTGCGTGTGATTGTACAACGTAATCCGTTTGATTCTGCAACTTAAGGACTGTGATTATGCAGCATAATGGGTGTGACTATACCATGTAAAGGTTGTGATTATACCTTTAGAAAGTCACATTTTGTACGTTGTGTAGTTACTGTCCGTATGGTTGAGAGTCGCACTCTTTACGTGTTTAATGCACTCGCAGGTACCTGTGAGGTCAGCTGTGCTTGCAAGAAGTTCCGTTAGTATGGAATTCTCTGCAGGCACGCTATTTGGATATATTCTTCCAAAGGACGGGAGACGATCCCGGAACGGTACGTGGTTTGTAGATGGACAAAGGATGCTCTACGTAATGTTAATGCATGTCCCCTAACAGAGAGCCGCCTAAGCGATGAGAAGGCTGTTACAGTCACGAGGCTGTTTTCTGAGTTCCATGAGACCGTCAGTCATCACAGTAGAATGGGTAAGGAAGACGTTAGTAACTTAGCTGACATCATTCGCGAGTTCAGATCCGACGTGGCGCCTTTTGCTGGTCCTTGTAGCAAGACGCAAGAAATAGAGGAGATCTTTGGCTGTACGAGCGCAACTGAAATAACGATATTGCCCCCGAAGAAAGCCAAGAACAAGGGCAGTGGGAAGCGGATGTTGTCTTCTAAGGCGAAGGCTGCTGTAATTGCCGCGAGACCTAAACGGTTGTGCAACAACTGCAAGAGGATGGGGCCCCACGACAAGAGGAACTGCCCCAACCCATTCGCTGAGGAACCACCTATTGCTAACTTGTCTGTCGATATGGAGGAGGAGGAGGAGGACCTGGTAGGGGTTGCCGAGGAGGATTGTTTGTGAATATCCTCTGCCATGGAGAAACTTTTTTTTGAAACATAAAGATTGTCGACGTTTGAAATGGTCAAGGTCCATGATATTGTTGCCGCCTATTGCGGACCTCAATCATTTCTAATATGGCGTAGTCGTAAATCGAGGATTATGTTGTGAATATCCTCTGATGTGGAGAAACATTTTTTTGGAACATAAAGCTTGTCGACGTTTGAAATGGCAAAGGTCCGTGATATTGTTTTCGCCTATTGCGGACCTCAATCTCAATCATTTCTAATATGACGTAGTCGTAAATCATGAGGCAAAATTGTTTTTTGTTGATTGGCTGTAAAAATACATTGAAATAGTAGTCGTTTGTAATCGTTTAAAATAGTATCTGTTTTTTAGATGCGTCCTTACAGCGTAATGGGTCTTTGGAATGCATTAGTGTGTCTTTGAAATGCATTCTCTTTGGCTACAATACAACTGTACAAGAACATTATACCCTTAATCGTTGGGTGACACGAAATAAGTGAGTGTGATTGTGCAACGTAATGAGTGTGACTCTACAGTAGGCAGAGCGTGATTTCGTGACAAGAGGTGGAGCGTGGTTACAGTAATTGTATGAGTGTGATTGTACACGATACTGACTGTGACTCTACACTATACTGACTGTGATTCTACAAATTGAAGTGTGTGACATTGGAAAGGCAGAAATCTAAATTGGATTTATGACTTGATGACTGTGACTATACAACATGTTGAGTGTGACTATACAACTCGTTGAGTGTGACTATACACCATGTTAATGTGTCTGTACATTAGAAAAATAGCGATGGAAATAGTTAAATAGCGATGGAAATATTTGTACATTAGGAAAAGTCCATCTTTTACACAACATATAATACTTGAAACATAAAACCATTCTACGACACAGTACTTGAAACATAAAAACATTCTACGACATAATGCGGAAAAGATCCATTGCATACCATTAAACGCTACATTTTAACCCATACCTACTTAAACACATAAAAACATCCATTACATACCATTAAACGCTACATCTTAACCCATACCTACTTAACCCTCTTACTTTTTAGATATCTTCTTTAAGTTGGCCAAATCACGCTGGAACCTTTTCCTAGTGCGGAAACACTCAACAGACTTTTTCATCAAGAATTGGATGTAGTCGTCCAGTTCGGCCTCTTTCTCTGTATCGCCAATGGATGTCACAAAGTTCCTTGCGTCTATGGCAGTGGCGACTAGCTGCATGGCTGTTAATTCATTGGATTTAGTTGTATCCAATAAACCATCGTACTCCTCGATCAAACTTCTTACTTCTACTCTGCTGGTCATTTTTTTTAGGTTAAAGAGGTAAAGTTGAAAGTTTAGGGGGGGGGGGGGGGGAGGCAGTAAAGAGGGTAAAAATGGATCGGTATTTAAAGGGGGGGAGGAGATCTGTGAAAATTTAAAGGGAGGAGGCAGTAAATAGGGGTTGGAAATTTTATGTGGGGAGGCAGTAAAGAGGGTGGAAATTTAATGGGTTAGGTGGGGGGCTTATCTTCCTAAATTAATTAGGGTTATGAGAGTGAGGTGATCGTTTGTGTTCTCAATGTGCATTGAGACTCACAAACATCCCCTCCCAATTACACACTTGATGTGTATTATATATTTGTCACCGACATCGGTTTTTGAACCATCGTTATTTTTTGTGAAATAATCTGATTGTGAAAATGATTTTACGGTGTGTGTGTGTGTTTTGTTTTTTTGTAAATAGCGAATTACATTGTAAATTATACGGTGAAATAACCCTATAATTTTTTGTTGTTTGTGTTTATGTATCTGGCGAATCAAATTGCATCTTATGAAATATATAAACTGAAAGAAAATGGATGGTCATATATATAGGGTTATTTAGTTTAATTAATTAGTGAATTATGGTTGTCAGGCATGACTCTACATGAGTTTGGCTGTGACTATGAGTTAGAAGTGGCGTGACTGTATCTAATCAAGCATGCGACCCTGATATTGAGTTGTCATTCATCTGATACTCAAAAGATACTCTAACATGAGATTTTTCTATCTTCCATAAAGTGTTTTTACTTCATTACACATCCACGCCTTACGGTGCGTTGAGGTCTTACCTGCCACGATTTTTCCTATCTTACGTTTAGCGTCGAGTTTTTTCCATATGTTTGACGCGTTCACTATGAAAGCGTGAATTTTCTGCAACACGTCCCCACGAGCTTCAATCATGTCAGCAAGGACGAGGGACGCTGCAACCTCGAACGACAAATAACGCCTCCCGACCTCAGTCCCAATATCAGGGTAGGTGAACGGCGCACCGTCGTACAGGGACATGTGCATCAAGCAGAAAATGCTGGATTCTGTGTCGTCTTCCGGACGCTCTGCCATTCCAAATTTACCTGGCGATGCGTAAACTTCGATAAGTGAGTGTCCTTAATTAGCCCTTGTCCTCCATGTAGTCGGCCAATACGCGTGATTGTTGCAGTATTAGGTAAAAGGAAACGTCAGCACTTATGGAAGCAGTAGAATAATCGACGCGGAGAAATAAAGCATATGCGTGCAACTTACTATTTTGCTTGACACCCGGAACATATGTGACCCTGGGGCGTGTGTCTGGTGATCGAGGATATCAACTGTTCTTTCTCTAAAGTTGACGCACACGCACGCGTAGTGCCCCATAGTATGCACCGGGAAAAATAGCAGTTCGACGTGCATGTCGAATGTTCCAACGCAGTCTTGTATGAATCTGTCCCACGCTGCGTACACACTGTTAGTGTCTTCGTCCACGGGGGTACTCGAGTCGGCTCGTTCCAGTATACGGGGCAGTGAGTCCTGACGGATGGTGAATATTAGTTGCCATTAGTGAACATGGTACGAGACTGGACTATATCATGTGCGTGGCTGCACACCGAAAAGTGTGTGATTGTACAAACTAAGCTGCGTGACTTTGCAGCGTACAAACTGTGACTATACATGGACAGTGTCTGATTGTAAATTCTAAGCTGTCTGACTATGAAACTTACAGCATGCGATTGTACACCTTAACATGTGCGACTATGCAAAGTGAACCCTGTGATTATTTCTTACTATTACACAGACTTTACATCTTTTCAGTTAATGTGTATGGGGTCATTTGTACTATTTAATGTAATAGGTGGGGGGAGTGGGGTGGGGCATGCCATGTGTCGAATTCTGAACCACGCCATCGTGGCTTCAGTGGGGGAGGATGACCCACGCTGCTTGTCATCTGATTCCAACCAGTTCATCAGGTGCGACCAATACTCCAGCACTGCTTCGCTCATGCTACCTCCGGGCAAGAGCGTTTGAATGTCACGTCTCTCCAGTTGCGCATGAGCGCTGTAGGACCCCAATTGTTCGCTGCGGATTTCACTGGTTAGTATGTCTAATATGCAACACGTACCAGTAATCAAAGATGGTTACGTACCTTTCTGCGTACCCATTATAATCAAGGAAGCAGTAGTCGGCGACGTGCTTTCGCAGGCGGAGCATCCTACTCGTCAGCGGCCGGTTCATGCGAAACAAGATCGACATGACAATGGCCTCCGGGTCAGGTTCCCCTTGGATCAAAGAGCAACCCAACCCATCTCCAGCGCCCCGCTTCTGGGACTTGATTGCTGATTGGCTTTCTTCTGGGACTGATCGGAGGGTGGGTTCAGGTGTTTTCGGTGTTTTGCTCAAACGCTTCCGCTGCTGGGTGGTTGCCTTCACAGGAGTGTTTTCAAGCGCACGTGTAACAACCCGGATTTTCCCGACTTTATAAATAAGTCTATAATAGGAAACAGCGGAAGACATGATACATATCCGAGTCATTACTATTCTCAACTAATTCGATTACCTTACAATAATTATGAAAGTACTTAAATATTAAATTAAATTGTAACCATTTATGAAGAAATAGAAATACATTTGAATTCCATCTTGGGCTATCTCCAACCTTGCCCGTCTGAGGAATGGTCAGTCTCCCTTAATCTGACGATTAAAATATTTTTAAAAGAATTTCAAAGAAAAACAAATCGTCAGGTGGGTAAATTATCAAAATTTAATATGAATAAAATATTAAATCAAACATAGATCAAATAACAGTACATAAATGCACAACCGATAACACATAACTTTGAAAATCGCAAGAAATGTTTTAAGTGCCGTATTATTTTTGGAAAAGTTTTATCACGGTATACCGGCCAATCATTGTACAGTTACCGAATAAGTTTCGTATTTGATACTTGTACAATAATAATATACCGCCAATCACACCAATACCAGGGGGCTTACATTATTACCCCTGTTTACCGTGGTGACATAAACACGTTTAAAACAAAATTCGTCCTCTCATCTCCAGGGTCGAATGCCGGTACGTGGGGTTGTTACCCGCACCATGGACTACTCACCACCCGGCTGGTTATCCCCGCAGCCACGCTCCAATCGTCGACTCACGGAAACCCGGGTGCGATCCACCTAACACGTATGAGACTGATCAGGTCCCCACCTAAAGTATGGCCACACTCCCGCCTACTCTCGAGTCAATGTCAGCACAGCCAAAGACCCTTCGTACGCTACGGACGGTTTTATACGGTTAAGCTAAGCGCTATTCTTCCAAGTTATCTCGTACACAATAAAGACAACCTGCTTTCCCGCTCAAAGAGATTTCGAATTAAGTCCTAAAAATGCCCAATAAAATATAAAACCATTTGAAATTTATTTCGAAAACGTAATGTGTTATCCAACTCGAATTTCATAAGAGTTTCCTTTTCTTGAAATCAGATACGTATATATAAATATATATTAATAACCAAATAACACATAATCAAATAAAAGGTCTCCTTACGGGTTTGTCCCTATTTGTAGGCCGGCATTTGGCTACGAACTTGGTTAATAAGTCAAATGATTAATATGACCATTTAATAGACTTTAATCAAGTTTAATAAATTCAGCTAAGGGACGGTTTCTAGTCTCTTAAGTAGTTAATTGATGTAGATCGCCATTAGTTAAATTTGATTAACTATAACTTTTGACTCCAAAATATTGTAATTGTAACTGAAATATAAGGAGTAACTATTTATGAAAGTTGTCTTTAGAAACCTTTGTTAACAAAAATACGTGATAAGTTTAGGGGAAAAGATTCCAAAATTGACCCTAAAATCTCAAAGAATTGATAAAAACTTTTATCTGTATGTAAAACGACAATTAATTGATAAATATGTCCGACTTTTGAAAAGCTGCAAAGTTAAACATTTTGAGTTACAAGTCTAGCCTACTTGCGGAAAAGTAAGTTAGGTCTTTAATATTAGATCATTTTGAGTTATCGTTGGTCAAATCTCACAACTAATAAATATTTTCATTTACAAGATGATTTGTGATACAACTATTTCAATCATCATGATCCGACTAATCAAAATTAACAATTAGCCACCTGATAGTAGACTACACCACTTGACAAAACACTAGTAAATAATAATAAAGTTGTGTAGTATAAAATTTCCTTTGTAAGAATATAATAATAATAATAATAATAATAATAATAATAATAATAATAATATAACACTTTATTTTACCAAAATATCATCAAAAATTTATTTGAAAACATTTTTCTCTCATTTAGGTTTAATGTCTCGTCAAGCGTCACACGCACCGAAATCA
The DNA here is from genome assembly GCA_958450325.1 of Agrostemma githago. Taxonomy (NCBI): domain Eukaryota; kingdom Viridiplantae; phylum Streptophyta; class Magnoliopsida; order Caryophyllales; family Caryophyllaceae; genus Agrostemma; species Agrostemma githago. The sequence continues at coordinate 68,310,399 of OY288247.1, read as the reverse complement.
TCCAAATTTCAGTTAACATGACGAAACGTTTATCAACTCTTAGAATTTTATAAAATTAATAGCCATTTAGTATTTTAACACCTCCTCGAGATTAGTTGGGTGAGTGAATATCGACTCGATTCCGTACTAGTCAACCAATTTGACGAAGACTATACTACTCAACTACTTAATTAAGAGAAAATTTGTTTACATAAAGCTAAGTTTACAATAAACACTTATAAACATATCACAAATAATCAGATTATTAACACAAATCACACATGCAACTCTTTATACACATTCATATATCATTATAATTAGTGTGTAACTAAGATTTTAAAGCTGTTTTATATTTTGAAAACAAATTTTTAAGGGTTTGACGATTTACCCACCCTAATTAAAGGGTTAAGAGGACAATCCGATTCTTATGCTGATTTGGTTGGGTTGAGTCGAGGTGCTCGATCCGTTCCGTCCTCGCGATCTCTTCTTGCGGGCACAATTTCCATCATCAACCAATAGAAGTTAAATTATATCACTCCACAAAGCTTCCTAAGAGACTAACTTGAAATATAAACTATTTTAGTTTTAGATGTAGCAAAATATTTACATGCATGTAAATTTTCTTTTGGAGTAAATAATAAATTCTGAAAATTAAATCTTAATGAAGGTAAATAATATTATCTTATTCAAAATAATAGATGAATTGGAAAGATGGAGTAACAATTAAAATTTGGGACTGAGGTTATTCGCCTTGATCAAACTAGATACAACCGTTAAGCCATCCATTTCTTTCTTATGGTCAAGTAAACAATAACTTTGGGACTTGATTATTTGTTGTACAAAGAATAAACAAGATGAGGTGGGAATCAAAAGGGGAGGTGGTTGCGTAAAGGTGAGGAGGTATGTTGAGGGATACATGGTTTAATTTGAAAATTAGTGTGGGATAGAGATGAAGGTTAGAGGGTTATTAATGGTGGGGTTATTAAGTTGGGGTTAATTTGTCAAGGGGAGGGCTTGCCATGTGTGCGGGCTCAAATTAGATCTTGATTTCGGTCCGACTATCGTCTCATAATTAACTCGACTATCTAGACAAATAAAATCATTGATCAATAAAATAACTAATTTGTGAAACCGGGATTCTTAAGTTAAACCGAAGTTTAGAGAGGCATGCATTTTTAGTATGAGTAGTGCAATAGGTTGGATATAAAACTCAGTCTCAAACAAAATTGAGTTAACTACGTTTGATCACGTGTTGATATTAACCGTGTAATGATGTTAATAACCTATTACTAACTCAGATATATTACCTTAGAACATAAAGGATGAGATGTCGTCAAACGGGTTTAAGTCCTGAGAACTTATGTAAAGTAGGACGGAAAATGGAGTGATTAATAACACAATACCGAGTGTATATATATATATATATATGTATATGTATATATATCTATTGAATAATTTTTGGTTTAACAAGGCGCACGTATTATAAACTAATTTCTTTGATGTCGTTTTTAAATAGAAAGATGCACAAAATATCGTAATACTTGAGCTAGTAACGTTTTTAGAAATTTCTTTTGAATAAAAATATTTATATGAAATAGTTTGGTATAAATGTGAAGTAAAATTTTGAGTTAGGACGGTAGAGTGTCATGTTTGACCCGTGACTGCTTTAGCTTAGTTTTTGTCTATTAGCTGTCGAATTTTGTCTCCGACTTTTTCAAAACGAGTATTGGAGTGTGCAAGTATGAAAATTAATGAAAGAATTATGATCAACTTAAGTTGTCTTTAAGCTGAGCTGAAAAATTTATTATAAATAACAGTAAAATAATATAAATAAATAACTAAAAATGACATGTTACAAATTTTGAAAGAAAGGATAAAATGAGAAAATTTGTAGAAATCAAATATGAAAATTCTATCCATCCCACGGAAGGGAGTCTGGTAGTTTCTAAAATACGACAAAATATAACGTAAAATAGGAAAAATTTATAAAAGATTATTAAAAATACGGGGTGTTACAGTCTTACCCCCTAACAAAAAGTTTCGTCCTCGAAACTTGTAAGGTACTAAAATATAAAGGATGATCTATGTCCCCTAATACAAGCCTTACTTCCACAAAATTATCTGTTAAACCATATGCGAGTCTAATCCATAATCAGATGGTCATATGTTTATATCCTCAAATGTATTATTTTTCGTATATCCTATCTCCTCAAATGTATTATTATTATTATCTTATATCCTCAAATGCATTATAATATTCTGACTACATCATGACCCACAAAATCCGAAAAAATAATTTAGCCTCAATATATCTCCATATTTAACATTTCCTCGAGTATAACATTTCCTTGTCCTTTGACCTAGATTATTTCCAAAATTCTCAAAGTTCATCTTTACTCCATGTACATCCCATAAATATTATCTATCTTATATAATATGTGAATCTAGTTCCTTATAAGATGATGTACTATATCCTCGAGTATATCAAGTCATCTCCACTGCCAACTTAACTCATAAAATCCGTAGAATTATAAAACATATTTGCCTTGATATATTTTAAATGGCCATCTTAACCGTATAATCGCATGATCTCCTTGCAACCTTCTCATAGTTACATGTACAAGACCATCTCACTTCTAAGTTCCTCAATATTATGTTTCCAAGCTCCCATATATTATTATTCCATAATCTTAAAGAGAATGCCTAATCATCAAATTAAAATTATATCATATAAGCCCAAAATTCTCTCTTCTTATAATTCCATTAGTCCATGATGTAACTTGTCTCTAATCATTCTTATTAATTTTTTTCCTCTATATATACCACGAATGTCCGACTAAAACCCAAGTATTCTAACGATATCATTCCACTTCTCATGTTTCATATTTTTCTCCAAATTAATATAACTGTTAATCCCCTAAACATTCTAGAGACCATCATTTGAATTTATCACCGTTCTTCCAAGGTTATTATCAATCCATAATGAAGTTATTTTCAATACTTCAATATTTCTCTTCCAACTACAAAACTCACTCTTTTAACTTCATATTACTCAAATATGTTCTCGATCCATTCAAGGACCTATATTCAGAAAATCTAAAATATATATCCTTAAATAATGGTTTTACAAACTAATATCCATAAAACAATACCACATGACCACATCTTATTACCTATTCACTTTTAAACTATTGTTCAAGTGCTCCTCAAAGAATATCATTTCTCTCCATTCGAAAAATGATTATATCACCATCTATTATTCATCCACTAATCCCACATGCGCAACTATATCATACTCTATCTCAGTTAGGATTCCATATGGGGTAGGAGGGTTAGAAAAATTTAAAATTGAGAGTTTGTAGAAAAATAAAATTTCAAAAAATTATATTTTAAAGGTCAAGATAGAATAAGACCTTTAAATAAAGAGGATAATTAAGATAGAAAAACAAAAATGAATACATTTTAAATAAAATTTTCAATCAAAAATAAAATTCCAAACTAAGTTAAGAGTGAATAAGACCTACTATTTAGATCAAAGGTGATAATGATTTTTAAAAAAATTATTAAGGATTATAAAAATCAAATACTAATTAAAAGAATATTATTCTCAAGAGACAACATAAGTTATACTGAATTCACCTTTGGAATGATATTACTGATAAGAAAAGTGTGTCTGGTAAATATTATGAGGGAGTAAGTGCTCCTTGGGACGAAGGAGGATTCACTTTACAGAATCTTACAACATGGAACAAGGCAGTGTCAGTCAATGATTTTAGAAGTCTGTCCATGGTACAAAGGCATTTAGAATAGCTGAACTCAGAATTACATCCTAGGAGTAAAGACAATTTGAGAGATAAAGAGAAGGAACGATATACCTCAACCATGAAAAGCATCATAAGTATTAGGGATGAAAATTTTAAGACGGTGGGTAGTAAGGCAAATGTTGCAAGGTTGGTGCAAAGCTGACAAAAACATGGTACCTTTTGACATACGTCTGGTTAATGAAAAAAAAATAATGCAACAAGTGTTGGCTTAGATGATCAAGGGGCAAAAAGATGACTCCAAAGCATGGATTCATAGCATCAATGACAAGACAAGGGAAGTTTGCATTAGTAGACAATATGCAGAAGAAAAGGTTTTCTAATAACCAACACGTGTGTTCTACCTAGACAAGACGTTCAAATTCACACACACTTATTTCAAAGTGTTCTTATTCAAAGGAAATGTGGCATGAGTTAAAACAATGGATGCAAGTTAAAAGGAGTGATGACCTCAAGGTTGAATTGAAATGGAGTGTAGGAAAGAAAAACTAATAACTCAAATAAAAGTTGAAGTGTTTGCTAGACTACGAAGAAAAAGGATAAATTTGGGCATAAATATGATTCGGTGAATGTGTAGTCTAGTAAGACATGTCTCTAGTATTCCATAGATAGATTAATAAGATAGTCAATAAACTTTCTTGCAAAAATAGTAGTACAGATTAGAAAGTTCTAATAAAATGATAGTAAAGGTAACAAACTGGAAAGACGGAGAAAAGTTCAAGTAATAAAGTGAGAATCTGAAAACACGATCGATAAGAAGATGGTGGTATAAAAATAATTATAGTGAATTAAAATAAACGAAGAAAACATACATCTTTCCGAAAATTTATTTAATACTATGACGAATTGTAGGTAGGATGATGAGAGAATTAATAAATTGACAAAATTTTGAAATGAAACACGGTATGTGAAGATTTTCAAGTTTTGATATTAAATAAAGGTGTCTTGAATACTTGATCTACTATGTTAGCTATTTCTTATATTTAATTAATAATTTAAATATGTTATTTTATACCCTGCAACCAAAGTAACCAAGTTAGTATGGTAGGGAGTAATCCCACCAACACGGATCAATACACATGTTATTATAACCTAAGTTAAAAAGATTGCATCCCAAAAATACTATGGTCTCTAAAAGTACTTGATGACGCAATAGACTTTCCTTCATAGTGGCAGCGTGATAATCCTCACTTGATTCTGACGGGTCTTCATGAGATGAACTTGGTTGTATATACAAGTAAATATAAATTACTATCATGGAATATATAATTTCTTATAATTATATAATATGGAGTATTAAACAAATACATATCATAATATAACACATATATTAATAATACTATTAAGAACTATATAATATGCACATAGCTATATAACATACACATAGGTACACATTACAATGTAAGTCACATAAGTCAAAAACAAGTAACGATAAAACAGAAGCTACGGGTTCCTAAAACTAGGTCGGTCCTTAGTTGTTTCTACCCTTTTACTTTTTCTTTTAAGTGATCTACTTATTTTAATCTATATTATCCTAGAAAATAGATGACTCGATTCCGTCAGCCGAGTTAGTTGGGAGTATAAGACTTTATTTCCAACTTAGTTGGGAGCTTTAAAGCTCTAGAGCAGACAAAGTCATCAGACCATGCTCTGATACCAACTGTAACAACCCGGATTTTCGCGACTTTATAAATAAGTCTATAATAGGAAACAGCGGAAGACATGATACATATCCGAGTCATTACTATTCTCAACTAATTCGATTACCTTACAATAATTATGAAAGTACTTAAATATTACATTAAATTGTAACCATTTATGAAGAAATAGAAATACATTTGAATTCCATCTTGAGCTATCTCCAACCTTGCCCGTCTGAGGAATGGTCAGTCTCCCTTAATCTGACGATTAAAATATTTTTAAAAGAATTTCAAAGAAAAACAAATCGTCAGGTGGGTAAATTATCAAAATTTAATATGAATAAAATATTAAATCAAACATAGATCAAATAACAATACATAAATGCACAACCGATAACACATAACTTTGAAAATCGCAAGAAATGTTTTAAGTGCCGTATTATTTTTGGAAAAGTTTTATCACGGTATACCGGCCAATCATTGTACAATTACCGAATAAGTTTCGTATTTGATACTTGTACAATAATAATATACCGCCAATCACACCAATACCAGGGGGCTTACATTATTACCCCTGTTTACCGTGGTGACATAAACACGTTTAAAACAAAATTCGTCCTCTCATCTCCAGGGTCGAATGCCGGTACGTGGGGTTGTTACCCGCACCATGGACTACTCACCACCCGGCTGGTTATCCCCGCAGCCACGCTCCAATCGTCGACTCACGGAAACCCGGGTGTGATCCACCTAACACGTACGGGACTGACAGGTCCCCACCTAAAGTATGGCCACACTCCCGCCTACTCTCGAGTCAATGTCAGCACAGCCAAAGACCCTTCGTACGCTACGGACGGTTTTATACGGTTAAGCTAAGCGCTATTCTTCCAAGTTATCTCGTACACAATAGAGACAACCTGCTTTCCCGCTCAAAGAGATTTCGAATTAAGTCCTAAAAATGCCCAATAAAATATAAAACCATTTGAAATTTATTTCGAAAACGTAATGTGTTATCCAACTCGAATTTCATAAGAGTTTCCTTTTCTTGAAATCAGATACGTATATATAAATATATATTAATAACCACATAACACATAATCAAATAAAAGGTCTCCTTACGGAGTTGTCCCTATTTGTAGACTATTTCAATCATCATGATCCGACTAATCAAAATTAACAATTAGCCACCTGATGGTAGACTACACCACTTGACAAAACACTAGTAAATAATAATAAAGTTGTGTAGTATAAAATTTCCTTTGTAAGAATATAATAATAATAATAATAATAATAATAATAATATAACACTTTATTTTACCAAAATATCATCAAAAATTTATTTGAAAACATTTTTCTCTCGTTTAGGTTTAATGTCTCGTCAAGCGTCACACGCACCGAAATCATCCAAATTTTAGTTAACATGACGAAACGTTTATCAACTCTTAGAATTTTATAAAAATAATAGCCATTTAGTATTTTAACACCTCCTCGAGATTAGTTGGGTCGAGTGAATATCGACCCGATTCCGTACTAGTCAACCAATTTGACGAAGACTATACTACTCAACTACTTAATTAAGAGAAAATTTGCTTACATAAAGTTTCAAGAACAATAAACACTTATAAACATATCACAAATAATCAGATTATTAACACAAATCACACATGCAACTCTTTATACACATTCATATATCATTATAATTAGTGTGTAACTAAGATTTTAAAGCTGTTTTATATTTTGAAAACAAATTTTTAAGGGTTTGACGATTTACCCACCCTAATTAAAGGGTTAAGAGGACAATCCGATTCTTATGCTGATTTGGTTGGGTTGAGTCGAGGTGCTCGATCCGTTCCGTCCTCGCGATCTCTTCTTGCGGGCACAATTTCCATCATCAACCAATAGAAGTTAAATTATATCACTCCACAAAGCTTCCTAAGAGATTAACTTGAAATATAAACTATTTTAGTTTTAGATGTAGCAAAATATTTACATGCATGTAAATTTTCTTTTGGAGTAAATAATAAATTCTGAAAATTAAATCTTAATGAAGGTAAATAATATTACCTTATTCAAAATAATAGATGAATTGGAAAGATGGAGTAACAATTAAATTTTGGGACTGAGGTTATTCGCCTTGATCAAACGAGATACAACCGTTAAGCCATCCATTTCTTTCTTATGGTCAAGTAAACAATAACTTTGGGACTTGATTATTTGTTGTACAAAGAATAAACAAGATGAGGTGGGAATCAAAAGGGGAGGTGGTTGCGTAAAGGTGAGGAGGTATGTTGAGGGATACATGGTTTAATTTGAAAATTAGTGTGGGATAGAGATGAAGGTTAGAGGGTTATTAATGGTGGGGTTATTAAGTTGGGGTTAATTTGTCAAGGGGAGGGCTTGCCATGTGTGCGGGCTCAAATTAGATCTTGATTTCGGTCCGACTATCGTCTCATAATTAACTCGACTATCTAGACAAATAAAATCATTGATCAATAAAATAACTAATTTGTGAAACCGGGATTCTTAAGTTAAACCGAAGTTTAGAGAGGCATGCATTTTTAGTATGAGTAGTGCAATAGGTTGGATATAAAACTCAGTCTCAAACAAAATTGAGTTAACTACGTTTGATCACGTGTTGATATTAACCATGTAATGATGTTAATAACCTATTACTAACTCAGATATATTACCTTAGAACATAAAGGATGAGATGTCGTCAAACGGGTTTAAGTCCTGAGAACTTATGTAAAGTAGGACGGAAAATGGAGTGATTAATAACACAATACCGAGTGTATATATATATATATATATATATATACAATACCGAGTGTGTATATATATATATATATATGTATATGTATATATATATGTATATGTATATATATGTATATGTATATATATCTATTGAATAATTTTTGGTTTAAGAAGGCGCACGCATTATAAACTAATTTCTTTGATGTCGTTTTTAAATAGAAAGATGCACAAAATATCGTAATACTTGAGCTAGTAACGTTTTTAGAAATTTCTTTTGAATAAAAATATTTATATGAAATAGTTTGGTATAAATGTGAAGTAAAATTTTGAGTTAGGACGGTAGAGTGTCATATTTGACCCGTGACTGCTTTAGCTTAGTTTTTGTCTATTAGCTGTCGAATTTTGTCTCCGACTTTTTCGAAACGAGTATTGGAGTGTGCAAGTATGAAAATTAATGAAAGAATTATGATCAACTTAAGTTGTCTTTAAGCTGAGCTGAAAAATTTATTATAAATAACAGTAAAATAATATAAATAAATAACTAAAAATGACATGTTACAAATTTTGAAAGAAAGGATAAAATGAGAAAATTTGTAGAAATCAAATATGAAAATTCTATCCATCCCACGAAAGGGAGTCTGGTAGTTTCTAAAATACGACAAAATATAACGTAAAATAGGAAAAAATTATAAAAGATTATTAAAAATACGGGGTGTTACAGCACGGGCAGAGAACAACGAATCCTTGTACTTTCCGAATGCTGCTACTTTCTTCTGAATAGGGTCCCTCACCTTGTTCACATCGCTCAGAATAAGGGTCGCCGTGATTTTCGCCCTGCACATATTCATGGCAGTTGAACGGGGACCCGGTGTACAACATCATGTGCATCATCAGGTACACTCCACAGTCATTAGCGAAGTAGCCCACCCCCTGCCAAGATAAGGAAACGTTCACCAATTCAAACGCACGGACCCTCTCACCTTTCCCCACCCTTCGCTGTACCATGTACTCCCCCATTTTATCAGCCTACAAAACAAGTTCAAACAGGATCATTTGTTGAACACATTCGCAGTCACAAATTGATTTAATATTAAATTAAAAGGGTTTGACCGCTATTCGGGCAATGCCATAGTAAGGCAACGTCGAAAAATCAGCATCGTAAAACCTATTGTCGAGGTACTCTACTTGCTCCGAATTGAAGTTTATGCAGGCGCAACTGTAGTGGCCCTCGTCGCCCGTTAAAATCGGGACGAACACCTGTAAACAATGCGTTAGGATTTTGTGCTGATAACAACTACTAACGAACAGTATGTGCAGGATAATACCATGTCCTAGTCCAAAGCAAAGTCGGAGAAACTGTTTTCTATCCACTGGTCCCACACGTAAAATATTGTTCGTCAAGATTTATGCCCTTGCCTCTTTTCCTCCACAATTCCAGTACTGGGTCCTGCTCACATGCACCGGTGGTAATACATGTAGTTTGTGTGTGGTTGACATGCGTGACTATACATGCTTTTACGCGTGATTGTACAGTTGTTAGTGTATGATTATACACCATAAAAGTGTGTGACTGTACAGCGTAAAGTGTGTGACTATACATACTTTTGCCTCTGACTATACAGCTTGTAGCGTGTGTGACTATACATGCTTTTGCATGTGACTATACAGCTTGTAGCGTGTGATTATACACCATAAAAGTACATGATTGTACAGCAGAAAGTGTATGACCATACAACCTTTTGTGTATGCCTATACAACTTATAGCGTGTGATTATGCAGTTTATAGTGGTGACTGGAGAACGTAAAGTGTGTGACTATACAGCTAATAGTGTGTGACTATACACCCTCAACAAACATTTGGGGGGTGAACGTACCGTATGTCCAAGAGATAAGTAACATCTACCTGTTACTCTTGGTGCGGATTTTTCGTAGATCAGCTGGTTCAGTAGCCTACACCAGCAGTCAATGACGTTATTTACCACTTGCAGGCCAGGCTCGAGCGACTGCATGTCGTCCCTCGCTATACAGTCATAATCTGTGTACTCGACCAATCCTTCGTTGTAGATCAAACAAAGTCCCGATTAGCACATGTATTTAAAAAATGACATGAGCAGCAGAATAAATACGTACCCTGACGGACGTGGCGTTGATCGGTCAAATACGTAGTCGATTACATCTTTTCGCCCACTGAGGATATATCCCAGAAGATGACTATATTGGAGCACATGAATCCAGAGACCACAAGTTGCCCCCTCATTACAGCCCCATAGTCCAATGTGCACCCCAAATTGGCTGGAATGGTATCCATGCACTCAAATGCTACGTCGGAGTGGAAAATGTACCGATTATGTAGCACTGAAGCAGTGTGCGTCTCGGTCCCTGAAGCCTCGCATGTTTGCTGATTAACATCCGTGACGATTTCTGTCGTCGCAGGTGTTGTGTGCTAAATTTAGACCATTTTCCCCCTCATTTAGACCCGTTATTTCCTCGTTTTGCGAGTTTAGAGTGCGATTATCGTCATATTTTGAGTGCTTCTCGCATTAGCGTCTCTCTTGTGCGTTTTACGTGTTTTTGGTAACTTTTCTATCAATTTTGATAGGATTTGGCACCGAAATCACGATCGAGCTTCCACGAGCACAAGAGAAGGGAATACCGTCCAAAGAGCAAAGCACACAACTTAAAGTTTAAAGTTATCCAATCAATCGACGAAGAATGAGACAAGGAATGAGGCCAGAAATATGACCGGGTGAATTTCACCCGATGAAGTACCACCGGGCGAAATTTCACCCAACGGTAAAGTGCCTCCCCGAAGATTTTTCGAGCTTCCCCACAGGGCGAAAATGACCGGGCGAAATTTCGCCCACCGGGTGAAATTTCACCCGATGGAGAAAAGTGCCAGAAACCGCAAAATGAGAAAAAAATCTCACCGGGCGAAATTTCACCCGGTGGGATCTACTCGTCAAGCCGCAGGGTGAAGTTTCACCCCATGAAGATGCAAAGGGTGATTGTCTGATCACTATTGAAGCAAAAGTTGGATTTGGGCTTTAGGTTAAGAGACCCATTAAGGCATTACTATATATATGTTCCCCTAGTTTGTTGCCCAAGGATCCATCATTAGAGTAGGCATCACTAACAATCCACCATTAGTGTAGTATCTCCATCCACCATTAGTGTAGTAATCTAGTAGTATTCTTAGTAATCCTCCATAATTCTAGTAGTTTACATAGTAATTTAGTAGTAGATTTACTTAGTTTCCATCAACAATTCTCTAGATTTCAAGTTTGTAGAAGATTATTTCAAGTTTTATTGAAGATTTGTGGGTTTATTGAAGAATTAGTGACAAGTTCTTCATTCTCTCCATCAAAGATTCAACCTTTATTCATGTAATCTTCTTATTTGTTGTAGATCTTCATTGTTGGTATATTTATTTCCAGTCTCTAATCTCTAGTTTAGATTTAATATAGTTCTCTCATTATTGTCTTGTTTAGATCATCTTAGTGTTGTTAGTTTCTCTAGATTTTATTTATGTTGTTCTAGATTATTCTCCAGTTTGTTTTGTTAGATCTTATTTCTTCCATAGTTTAGTGGGTAATTGTTAGATCGTAGTTTTCTCATTATTTTGTAGTTATTTTCCTTAGATCTAGTTAGTATGCATGTTGTAGTTATTTTCTCTTTAGTTAATGTTTTGTTGTCTTCCATTATGATTAGTGAGTAGATTTCTTGTTGGGGGGTTTAGGGATGAGGACTTGGATTATTTGAATTAAGGGATGTTGGTGGGTTGCTTGCTTGTTGGTTTATCTTGTTTGTGGTTGTTGTGACATTGTTGTTTTAGTCCGGCCAACTAGACCGACCTTGACTCATTTCTATCAATATGGGGAAACTCGGTGTAGAAATTACCACAACTAGAGACTTACCCTTCTTCGCCGCGAAAGCGGGTTTTTAGGTGGGTTGGGTTAAAAAACCGAAAGGTGGCATTCTCCCTTTATCGATGTTGCGACAAAAACTCGATTACGACCTTCTTAGACTCCATGTTCCGAATCCCGACTTCCCCTTAATGCCTTTTCCTAGATTGGTTATCTCTAGCTATTTCTATCGTTATTTTTCTAGTGTAGACTCGACCCTTAGAAACCCCCCTCTAGACACCAAACACGCCGCTTTAAACTCAATACACTTCGTTCCCTGTGGACCGACATCGACTTACCACGATTACTCTAGTAGTTTTTTATGTTATTCCAAGTCTATAAATATTGTTTGACCCCCCGTCCTTCGCTAAACGATCGATCCGATTGGGGTGCCCGTCAAAATGGCGTCGTTGCCGGGGACGACTAGTTGTTGTGTTGTTGTTATTTGTTGTGTTTGATTCTTTTCTCTTCTCCCTTTTCCCTAGTACCGTTAGGTGCTAGGAGTCTCACCGTTTAATTGAGTTTTGTGCCCAGGAACACGTCATCGCCCTTGTGGTTCGATCCGGAGCCGGAAAGGACTTTAAGAGCATTGCATTTTCGGGGAAATAACTCAACCACCATCATTCCACATCCTTCATTATCACCTCCTAACCATAATCCCATCCTACCACATACACCTTCTACATCACATAATCCTACTCCAAATAATCCTTCCACACCTTCCACTTCACAAAATTCACCACCATCACCAAAAACTCCACCACCAAATCAAAATCCACCCCCTCCAAATCATCAAATTCGAATCCACCATCACCACCAATCCAACAAATGGCAACCTTAGGATCTCATTCCCAACTCACACACGAAGAAACACATTCTCCCGTCGATTTTGGAGAGATTCCCGAGAATTATGAACTGAAAGCCTCTTTGACAAATGCGGTTCAACAAGATACTTTTCATGGTTTCTCCCAAAAAGATGCTCAAGAGCACATTGCTTCATTTAAAGAAAAATTAGTAGGAGCCCGTCTCAATGGATTAACTTCATGCCAATTGCATCGTTTATTATTTCCAAAGACCTTGAGAGATGGAGCTCGTAGATGGCTTCAAGGCCATCCCGCTAATACATTTACAACATGGGCTCAATTATCTAATGCCTTCTTGGAGAAATATTTTCCGCCGTCAAAGACTAACCAATATCGCATGGAGATACAAACCTTCAAGCAAGATGAATTTGAAAGACTAAGTGAGGCTTGGGAAAGATTTAGAGATCTATTGCGCAAGTGTCCACACCATGGAATACCCGATTGGCTAACTACCCAAACATTTTATAACACTCTTTCATCGAGAACCAAGGAGAACCTCAATTCGGCCCCGGAGGAGACTTCTCTTCTCTCACCAATGAGACATCTAAAAATCTTATTGAGAAGATGGCAAGGAGTGATTCTAGAATGGGTCAATCGAGGGATTCTAGAAAGAAAGTTGAAGTGAACTCATCTAAGAGTTCTAATGAATTGAACTTCAAGCGGAAGTTGAAGAATTGAAAAAAGAGAATGGATGCCATGAGTTCAAAGCCTACTCCTAGAGGTATGTACCAAATTCAAGGGAGTGTTCCACCAAGGCAACCATCTCCTCCAAAACAATTAACATGGGGAGTTCAATGTGATCATTGTGGCAATTATGGCCATGATTCTAGCTCTTGCATTCCTAATGAAGAAGTTTATATTGAAGAGTCAAATGAAGTCCAAGCTATACAAGTGTATGGGCAAAGACCTCAATTTGATCCCTTTTCCAATACTTACAATGCCGGCACAAGATTTCATCCTAATTTTTCTTATGAAAATCAAAATGTTCAAAATCTGATGTCGCGTGCCCAAGGGAGTCAACCGAGGCCATTTAATCAAAGTCAACAAAGGCCCTTTAACCAAGGTCCTCCAAAGATGCTCCCATATATGCCTCCTCGCCAAAGGAGCAACTTCAATCAATAAGGTAGCAACTTCCATGTTCCTAACAATTACAACAATTACCAAAATCAACATGGTAATCATTTCAATCATGGATGCAATCAAGGGTTCCAAGGCAATTTTCAAGGAAATCAAGGTTACAATCAACAACCATTTAATCAACCCTCTTAATCTTATATTCAATCAAACAATTTTTAATTTGGTCAAGGAGGAGCTCCATGGGATAACATTAATGATTTGCAAAGAACCGTTGGGCAACTATGGAATGAACATCAAGATACAAAGGCAAGGTTTGGGAATCACAAGAAGCAACAAAAGCCTTAGCCGCCCCAATTCATCCACCCCATGGTTTGCCCGGGCAACCCCAAAACCCAAGAGACCCTTTACACCAAGCAAATGCCGTCATTTTGAGAGGTGACAAAGAACTTGAGGACCCGTACAAGAATTTGAACTTGAACACCAAAAGCACCCCATCAAAAGTCAATCAACCAAGTACACCACAAGCATCATCTCCCACTTCCCCCAAACAAAACCGGGGAATACAAGCGGAGTTTGACATTCTTCAAAATTGCGGAGATTGAACTAAGAGAACAAAGAAAGAAGAAAGAGCAAATGGAAGCGGAAGAAGCAAAAAAGAAAGAAGCGGAGCGATTAGCCGAAGAAGAAGAAGAATCCAATGTTCCACCGCCTCCCGCTTTTGTCCCTCCATTGCCTTTTCCCGAACGAGCTAAGCCACATAAGGAGAATGCCCAATTTAGCCGTTTCGTGGATATGTTGAAGAAGGTGGAGGTAGCTTTACCCTTCACCGAGGTAATTTCTCAAATGCCCCTCTATTCTAAGTTTTTGAAAGATGTCATGACTAAAAAGAGAACAATAGAGGATAAAGAATGTGTCTCTCTCATGGCACAATGTAGTGCCATTCTTGTGAATCAATTACCAAAGAAACTAGAGGATCCCGGTAGTTTTTCCATCCCTTGTCGAGTTGGAAATGTTGTTGTTAATCAAGCTTTATGTGACTTAGGGGCTAGTGTTAGTTTATTACCTTATTCTATTGCTAAGAGACTTAGTGTGGGGGAGACGAGACCCACTATCATGTCGATTCAACTTGCGGATAGGTCTGTCAAGTACCCACTTGGGATACTTGAGGATGTACCCGTTCAAGTTGGTAAGTTATTCATCTCATCCGACTTTATTGTCATGGATATGCCTGAAGACACTATTACCCCCATTATTTTAGGTCGACCTTTTATGGCTACCGTAGGTACTATAGTTGATGTTAAGAATGGAAAGTTGTCTTTTAACATGGGGAACGAGTTTGTAGAGTTTTCCCTTTCTTAAGCTCTTAAACAACCAATGATTGAACAAATGCATTCCATTGAAGTTATTGATAGTTTGGTTGAGTATAGCCTGATAGATGATGATAAGCAAGAAGATGAACCATTTGACTCTCCACCTTTTGAAGATGAATATTTGCATGATGATAAGGTAGAACCACTACCGGTGGGTAAGAGTATGATATCTTCTCCTCCTAATCTTGAACTTAAACCACTCCCCTCTTCCCTTAAATATGCTTTTCTTGAAGGAACTAATTATCCCGTTATCGTCAATACTACCCTTGATGGACCTCAATTGGAAAAACTTTTGATTGTTTTAAGAAAGCATAAAAAGGTCATCGGGTATAGCAATGCCGATCTTCAAGGCATAAGCCCAAATGTTTGTATGCATAGGATCATCCTTGATGATGACCACCGTCCTTCGGTTGAGGAGTCATTGTAGGTTGAACCCCACCATGAAAGAGGTTGTCATGAAGAAAGTCCTCAAGTTGTATGAGGCTAACATTATATACCCAATAACCGGAAGTAAATGGGTTAGCCCCGTACAAGTTGTGCCGAAAAAGGCAGGAATGACGGTTGTAAAAGGAGAAAATGGTGAGTCTATTTCTACTAGGACTATTACCGGTTGGTGCATGTGTATAGACTATCAAAAATTGAACACGGCCACCATAAAAGACCATTTTCCCCTTCCCTTTATTGATCAAATGCTTGAAAGATTGGCGCATCATTCTTATTTTTGTTTCCTTGACTGTCATTCCGGATTTCTTCAAATTCTCATTCACCCCGATGACCAAGAGAAGACCACTTTCACATGTCCATATGGCACCTATACTTATAGAAGGATACCATTTGGATTGTGTAATGCGCCGGGAACGTTTCAAAGATGTATGATGGCTATTTTCTCCGATTTTATTGAAAAATCCATGGAAGTTTTTATGGATGACTTTAGTGTCCATGGTACATCTTTTAATTCTTGTCTTGAAAATCTTGATCAAGTGTTAGCTCGATGTGAAGAGTATAGACTTGTTTTAAATTGGGAGAAATGTCATTTCATGGTTGAACAAGGTGTTGTCTTAGGTCATATTGTTTCTAATAGAGGAGTTGAAGTTGATAAGGCTAAAGTTTCCATGATTGAGAACTTGCCACCACCTACAAATGTCAAAGGGGTGAGGAGTTTTCTAGGTCACGCCGGTTTTTATAGACGATTCATTAAAGACTTTTCTAAGATTGCCAAGCCTTTGACTTCTTTGCTTATGAAAGATGCACCTTTTGTTTTCGATGACTCGTGTCTTGAGGCCTTTCGCAGGATAAAGACCGCTCTCACTACCACTCCAATTATCAAAGCTCCCGATTGGAATCTTCCATTTGAGATCATGTGCGATGCTTCCGATTTTGCCGTTGGTGTCGTTCTAGGACAACGGGTTGACAAGAAGCTACATGTGATATATTATGCAAGCAAAACCCTAGATGAAGCCCAATCGAGGTATACAACAGCCGAAAAAGAGATGCTTGCCGTTGTCTATGCCATGGAGAAATTCCGAAATTATGTTACCGGTTCCAAAGTCATTATTCATACCGATCATGCGGCGATTCGATACATCATGTCCAAAAAGGAGACCAAGTCTCGACTTTTTCGGTGGGTCCTCCTTTTACAAGAATTTGATATTAAGATTAAAGACAAAGCCGGATCGGAGAACTTGGTAGCGGATCATCTTAGTAGACTAACGGTTGGTAAAGAAAGCAATGAAGAAGATGGTATTCCCATCAATGAAGCTATGAGAGATGAAGCCTTGATGGCCGTTGAAATTATTACACCTTGGTATGCCGATATCATCAATTTCTTAGTGTCTCAATTTATTCCAAACGATTATTCCAAGCAAGAGAGGAAGAAACTACATTATGAAGCCCGACGCTATTATTGGGACGAGCCTTATTTATTCCGCCGTTGTGTAGATGGAATTTACCGACGATGTGTTACGGCTGATGAAGGATATAATATAGTGAAGCACCTTCACTCGACATCTTATGTTTGACACTTGGCCAACCAAAAGACAATTGCCAAGGTTCTCCAAAGCGGCTTTTGGTGGACTTCCATGTTTAAGGACATTCGAGCTTTCATTCTCACATGCGATGCTTGTCAAAGAAGTGGGAATATTACAAGAAGAAATGAGATGCCCCTTCAACCCATCTTAGAAATTGAATTGTTCGATGTTTGGGGCATTGATTTCATGGGTCCGTTCACATCCTCTTTTGGTAACAAATACATCCTAGTCGCGGTTGATTATGTCTCAAAATGGATCGAGGTCGTAGCCTCCCCCACCAATGACTCCAAGGTTGTAATCAAGCTTTTCAAGAATGTAATTTTCCCAAGATTCGGTATGCCTAGAGCCATAATTAGTGATGGAGGCTCTCATTTTAGGAAAGATACCTTTGAACACCTTCTTAGGAAATATGGTATCACTCACAAGATGTCCCTAGCCTACCACCCTCAATCAAACGGGCAAGCCGAGATCTCCAACCGTCAAATCAAGGGAATTTTAGAGAAAGTTGTAAATACACACCGAAAGGATTGGTCATTGAAGTTAAATGACGCCCTTTGGGCATTGAGAACGGCTTACGAAGCGCCGATTGGAACCACTTCTTATTGTCTTGTGTATGGTAAAGCTTGTTATTTACCGGTGGAATTAGAACACAAAGCTGAATGGGCAATTAAAGATCTAAACTTCGATGAGAGTGTTGTAGGAGATAACCGCCTTCTCCAACTACAAGAATTGGAAGAACTAAGACTTGAAGCCTACGAAAATTTGAAGATTTACAAGGAACGAACTCGCCAATGGCACGATTCTTGAATACTTCGTAAGGACTTCTCCGTTGGTGATAAGGTATTACTTTTCAACTCTCGCTTTAAGCTCTTCCCCGGTAAATTGAAATCAAAATGGTCGGGTCCATTCGAACTGACCAAGGTACAACCATATGGATCAATAGAGATATCTAGCCCGGAAACCGGGAAATTTATGGTCAATGGACAACGTTTGAAGATTTATCATCCCGGTCACGTTTGTGAGACCTTTGCTACCGTGAAGTTTGGTGAGCTCCCAATGGGGAGCGTTGTTTAACCCCCTCTCGAAAGTAAAGTAGGTTTGGTGGTATCCTCAACAACCACCTTGTATATATGTATCATATTTCTTTAAGTTTGTTAGCTTTGTTAGCTTGAGAAGAATGGTTGAACTTGGATTTCGCCATGGAGCATTTATTTGGGTGAAGATCAAGCTTTTGGAGAAGTTATAGAGCTAAATTGAAGACCACAAGCATGTTTGTGGGAGATATTGAGTATGTAATGTGAGTCAAGTCAATATTTGAATCTTTAGGTGACTATTGAAGAGCCATGAAATGGCAAGGCGAAAAACAAAGAAAACAAGACTGCCGGGCGAAACTTCGCCCGGTGAGACTTGATCGGGCGAAATTTCGCCCTACGAAAAAGTCGCCAGATTTGCCGGGATTAACGAAGACACCACCGGGAGAAATTTCACCCAGTGAGATTTTCACCGAGTGTAATTTCGTCCGGTGGAAAAAAAGGTTGGCAAAATCGATTTTCATGACGGAATACCGTCGGGTGAAATTTCACCCGATGGTGCTTGACCGGGTGAAATTTCACCCGGCGGCATGGGCTTGAACGAATCTCCTATATCCTATTTCCTCACTACACTATCAATTCCCTCCTTCACATTTACCACACATAATTTTCCCTTCAAAAATTTTACACCAAAATTTTACCACCCACTTTAAAGCTTTCACTTTCCCTCCTCAACCACCTTTATTTATATCACCTTTACCTCACAATTCACTCCACATTTTCACCTTTCATAAAAACATCAAACCACCTTCCATACCCAACCACATTTAAACCTCCATTCATAATTCCATTTCAACTTGGTGATTATAATTTTGGATTTTTGAAGAAGGTAAAGCTAAAAGTTTCGGGATCATCCTTGCAAATTATTATCATGGAGACAAGAGCTCAACGAGCCGCGCGAAAACAAGGTATGGCTTCGACTTCTAAACCTTCTAAACGTTCTACTTCTTGTAAGTCATCTAAACCTAGACTTTTACCTTCTCCTAATACACCCTTAGCTCAAACCTTCTCCGAAAAGACCTTTCAGAGCACAGGGTGGTCTTGTCCGTTCACAAAGGAAATTCTAGGAATAGAGGACGATATTAGAGACTTATCGTCAAGGACCGAAACAAGCGGACTCCTTAGTCTCGTAGCTTGCACATATAAAGACCTTGTCTGTGAGTTCTTAGGTACCTTTACTATCGATAACCCAACCACACCAAGAGAGTTTACATTTCGTTTATTCGGTTGAACCCACTGTTTAACTCTTTCCGAATTTGGCTTAGCTTTAGGCCTACCCTCATCGGGTACCGGACTTAGTGAATCTTTGAGTGATGTACAAGCTAGTGCGTCTAGGAGAGACCTTTGGAGGTGCATAGCACGTGGCCAACGAGATTTCAAACCTAATTCAAACTTTACCTCTGAAATCCTTAACCCCGCTATTCGTTACTTTGCCGAGATGCTTTCCCATTGCTTGATACCGTCTACCGATAATATTTTTAATCTCAACGTGTGCGTCTTGCAATTGATTTCTGACTCCTTACTTGGTAACCCTAACCCCTTAGACTTACCACTCGTCGTAGCGTTGCATTTTCACAAAAGTATTGTTGCTCAACGCCCGTTTGTAGTCTGTGGAGGTCTTGTGACTTAATCGCGAAAACTTGGGTTATGCGACCGACCACCTTATCCCACTAGACAATCGAGTCTGGCTTGACGAGGCCTATCTTCCATCTTGGATCTTTGATGTACCCGACCATCGCCTCGTCTCCATTTGCCATGACCGTGGTTTAATAGTACCCAACATACACCGAACCAATATTTATAATTGTCACAATTGGGACCTACCCTTAGGCCCCGGAGAATTCCGACTAAACGAATCGGGGGAATGTAAATTTGGGAGTATGCGCACTACACGTTACCCGAGGGTCGTACGATCTACGACCTTTGTGAGTTAGAACCCACCGAAGGCGTACAATCCTATCCTGGGTCTCCGACGGTTTCTTTCGCGTCGAATGATTACCCAAATTAAACTATCCCCCAGAGTCGGTCGGTGATGTGTGTGTTGTGTATGTGTGTGGATTAGGTCGATGAGTCTTTAATCTTCTACAATTGCATGTCTTTGAATTGAATTCGCTCCTTGTTCCCTGTATCATCATTTTATAATCATTGTGATTGTTTTACCTCTAACAAAATTGCAAGTTGTCCCACTGTCCCATCGATTTTTTTGTGGCCGAAGCAGCCTTGGTATTGCTCCCGGTCTTTAGGCGACGTGATTACTCCATTGACCCTTTTGAAAAATCCAAATTTTAATCAATCTTTCCCAATTTTTTCTTAATCCAGGCTAGGTGACGTGACTACACCTACACCCAATTTTTCACCCTTTCGTTTTAATTTCTTTTCTTGCCGTTTATTTCTTTTTCAATTTCTTAGCCACTTGGCTAGGGTCTAGGTGATGTGAATGCACCTAGGCCCGCCACTATTTTATCGCTTTCTTTATTTTCATTTTCCCTTTTCTTTTCTCAAATTTTCGAAAAATCCAAAAAACATTTGAAAAATCATAAAAATCCAAACAGATTTTTCTTATTTTTCTTTTCCGTCTTTTTTTATCTTCCCCTACTTGTCCATTGAGGACAACGTACAGTTTTAGTGTGGGGAAAGAGTCTACTATCTTTTATTTTTCTCAAAAATCTTTTCAAAATCCATAAAAATTTGAAAAATTCGAAAAATCAAAAACATTTTCTTTTCTTTTCTTGTTTCTCGTTATGTTTCGTGTCCCGTGTACGGTCTTGTTCTCTACTCTTACAGGTAACCACCACCTTGATAGCGCGAATTGAAGAGATTATGAAAGCACTCCGCTTGGTAACTTCCTTCCTTGTTTCTTTAATTTTGTAGAGGAGTTAGGTTGTTGCTATTGGGGGCTCTCGAAGTTGAGCATTTTGGGTGTTGTGGTTGATTGTGTGCTTTAATGTTGATGGAGTATGGAGTACATGACCTTACTTGTGTTTTCTTTTATTTGCTTTTTCCTTTTCGTGTGTTTCTTTTGTTTTTGTATAGTGTGTCTAGGACTAAGCTTTTCGAAAACCCGATTACAAACCTTTTACAAGAGTTTACATTCTATTGTAGATAACCCATTGTACATTTTGGACCTTAATCTAGTAGAATGACTCTTTATCAATGAATTTGTTGATCCTTTAGCTTGAGTCCACCTTTTCTACAAGAGGTTTACTTCGGGGTTTGCATTTGACCACCTTGACCACCCATGGAGGAGTTAGGCCTTGGTTCCCGCATCCCGTTTTCTAGGTGACCTTGCTCGAATGACCATTGCACCTTTAGTCCAAATTCTTTCCGCCTTTTTGTGGGTTATCCGGGAATGGCGCGCGTTCTCGATTACCTATTTTTCCTCCACCTATACATCACCACAATAAGTTTACACAAAAATAACCTCCAAGCTTGAATTGGTTACAAACCACATCAAAGAGCCAAAAAGGGCAAACCAAAGCAAGAGAAAAGGGCACAAAAATATGAAAAACAAGGAGAGAAAAGGAGCTTCAAATGAAATCATATCATCAAAAACATCTCCTTCAAAAAAAAAGTCCTTTGATCGATTCGTCGCCGTGAAGTGTCAACTAGAGGACCGAGTCCCGAGGTAGGAAGATAGCGGTGATTGGTCGATCCACCCCAATAATTGTAAACACTCCACCTTTTTGTTTGGGCTAATTTAGGATATTCGAGTTTGGAACGACCCTCTTGGCTTAGCCAAAGAAAGCGGGACTGCACCTACCTACAGTGTCGAACAAATCCATGGTTCACTTTTTTCACTCCGTTATACGTCCCGCCGTACCCCTTTAGAAGATTGGGAGGACCTAGGCTAAGTTATCAACATTTATATTGCTTAATTGTCATAGTATTAGGCTTTGGTTCTCGTTTACGTGGGTCATTTATCTTGGAAATTTATTGTTGTTTTAGGTAAGTAATCGGTGTCTTCCCCGCCGTCTCGATGAGGGATTCGGTGTTTTATTTTTGCTTTGGATGTGTCTATTCTTTCGTGTTATGTGTTTTTGTGTGTTTAGTCGCATCCACCATTTTGAGCAAGCCCCAACTTGCCTTGCATGAGAATACTTTACCTCATGGGTATTTCGATGTGAGTTGAAGGGACGGAGCGGGCCCGTTAATTGCCCCGTATCGGCTTAGCATAGTCTAGCTAGTAGTAGTAGTCGTAATTTCTTTTTGGGTCTTTGCTCGAGGACGGGCAACGGTTTAGTGTGGGGGAATTGTTGTGTGCAAAATTTAGACCGTTTTTCCCCTCATTTAGACCTGTTTTTTCCTCGTTTTGCGAGTTTGGAGTGTGATTATCACCATATTTTGAGTACTTCTCGCATTAGCGTCTCTCTTGTGCGTTTTACGTGTTTTTGGTAGTTTTTCTATCAATTTTGATAGGATTTGGCACCGAAATCACGATCGAGCTTCCACGAGCACAAGAGAAGGGAATACCGTCCAAAGAGCAAAGCACACAACTTAAAGTTTAAAGTTATCCAATCAATCGACGAAGAATGAGACAAGGAATGAGGCCAGAAATATGACCGGGTGAAATTTCACCCGATGAAGTACCACCGAGCGAAATTTCACCCGACGGTAAAGTGCCTCCCCGAAGATTTTTCGAGCTTCCCCACCGGGTGAAAATGACCGAGCGAAATTTCGCCCACTGGGTGAAATTTCACCCCATGGAGAAAAGTGCCAGAAACCGCAAAATGAGAAAAAAAATCTCACCGGGCGAAATTTCACCCGGTGGGATCTACTCGTCAAGCCACAGGGCGAAGTTTCACCCCATGAAGATGCAAAGGGTGATTGTCTCACTAATGAAGCAAAAGTTGGATTTGGGCTTTAGGTTAAGAGACCCATTAAGGCATTACTATATATATGTTACCCTAGTTTGTTGCCCAAGGATCCATCATTAGAGTAGGCATCACTAACAATCTACCATTAGTGTAGCATCTCCATCCATCATTAGTGTAGTAATCTAGTAGTAATCTAGTAGTATTCTTAGTAATCCTCCATAATTCTAGTAGTTTACATAGTAATTTAGTAGTAGATCTACTTAGTTTCCATCAACAATTCTCTAGATTTCAAGTTTGTAGAAGATTATTTCAAGTTTTATTGAAGATTTGTGGGTTTATTGAAGAATTAGTGGCAAGTTCTTCATTCTCTCCATCAAAGATTCAACCTTTATTCATGCAATCTTCTTATTTGTTGTAGATCTTCATAGTTGGTATTTATTTTCAGTCTCTAATCTCTAGTTTAGATTTAATATAGTTCTCTCATTATTGTCTTGTTTAGATCATCTTAGTGTTGTTAGTTTCTCTAGATTTTATTTATGTTGTTCTAAATTATTCTCTAGTTTGTTTTGTTAGATCTTATTTCTTCCATAGTTTAGTGGGTAATTGTTAGATCGTAGTTTTCTCATTATTTTGTAGTTATTTTCCTTAGATCTAGTTAGTATGCATGTTGTAGTTATTTTCTCTTTAGTTAATGTTTTTTTGTCTTCCATTATGATTAGTGAGTAGATTTCTTGTTGGGGGGTTTAGGGATGAGGACTTGGATTATTTGAATTAAGGGATGTTGGTGGGTTGCTTGCTTGTTGGTTTATCTTCTTTGTGGTTGTTGTGTCATTGTTGTTTTAGTCCGGCCAACTAGACCGACCTTGACTCATTTCTATCAATATGGGGAAACTCGGGGTAGTGTGGACATGACATAGGTCCACCCCGACGCGGCCACGCGCGGGTTTGGGTAGGCAAATGAATCTCCATATGAGAATGGATCGAATTGAAATTTAGGTCTATGTGGAGTCGCCACCGAATTTTGTGGTTATTCGGAACCATTCGAGCCCACTCTATGCCGTAGTGGTCCGTATACAAAATACGGCCCATTTCCGATGTCAGAGTTTATTGGGCTCGTCCCTTTGCATTTGATACCAATACCGACATTATCGGATATTGTGTATTGAATGACTCTCGTGCGCCAACGGTTTCGGGCATCCAGAAACCGAGGTTCTGAGTAAGGGGTGAGGGTACGTGTTGGGAAGCCCACAAAGGACACCCAACCCCTCCTGCACATTAGCGGCCTCTACTAAGAATTCGAATGACTTACAGTACGCGCGCTAGTTAAACGGGAAAATGATATGCAAAGAGTATTTTCCCTAAACATGTGAATTGAATTGAAAAGGGTTTCTAAGTCGATTTAATGCAATTAATTCTACGTCAAAGTGGAATTTAGCATGCGGGTTCATTTAGTACAATAAACGAACAAAAATTAAATTGACAAAAGAAATAACAAACGCGTTAGTAACGAGATAACGATATTTAACGGTTTGTGCGAATATAGGATGAGATGAAAAGATGCAAATGTGATGATGCATGGTTTGAAAAGGTAGTAATACACGTGATGGATTAGGCACGTGTTGACTTAAGTCACGAAGAACGATTAACGAGACTCAAATGCTTTTGTAGGACTCACGGTTTGACGTGATTAAGGGTCACTCGACCGAGTCATTGTGTGACTCGACCGAGTGGTCCTCTGGAAAGTGATCTGTCCAGGCTTTATGACCCTACTCGACCGAGTTACTGACCAACTCGACCGAGTGCATCGCCACTCGACCGAGTCACTGTGAGACTCGACCGAGTGGAGGTCATAGAGGCATTATGTTTCGTATTACGGACCCTACTCGGCCGAGTTATTGACCAACTCGGTCGAGTACGTAGCCACTCGATCGAATCACTGTGAGACTCGACCGAGTGGAGGTCGTGACAGACTTTCTGGTTCGATTTTTGGGGTACCACTCGATCGAGTGGGCTAGGCACTCGGTCGAGTGCCCCATGTGCGACTCGTAATTCGCTTGCAATTTTGTGTCGATTTAGAGATTGCTTTTGATTTTTGATAAGTCGATGGTTCTACCGAATTGAGTATAAATATTACATGACTTATGCTCGATTCGATTTTTTCGTAAATCATAGGTTTGATTGAACCGAATATAAGTATTGTTTGAGTTTATACCCGATTCTAAATTGGAATGCTCGTCGTATCCCATATTCGATTACTGAATCGATATGGGATACTGGAGCGGAAAAAATAATGAGAATTGACTTTGAGTCGTTTTAAGTCAATCAAAACGACATGAATTTCTCTCCGCGTTCGTAGTGTCATAATTATAACGTGACATCTACGTTAGCATCAATAAGAAAATCGAATTGATTGAATTAATTGACTAGATTGTTAGATTCGACATCCAATTATGGAATTGGATCGAATCTACGAAATCGACGCTTTACATGGAAAAAAAGGACTTGATTCCCTCGGCTTCTCCGACATCAAAATAAACCCCTAAGGATTGTGATGTCGGATCCACGTCAACGGGTTTCGATCCTTATTGAAATACGAAGTTTGTTCTTTGAAAATCGATGCTATTATATGACTCGAATAACAATAATGATACAACGATATGAAAACTATTGTTTAAGTTAACCTATCTGAATAATCAAGTAAGCGGGATATCGGAACAAGCGACCGTCAACGCTGTGTGCAGTACACTTGTATAATCGGATTTCCTTATTCCAATATCACTCATACTCGACACAAATTGATAAGTATTTTAATGTTTTGATATTAGTACTATCAATATTAATGATGCGATGATAACGATAAAACGAAATAAATAAAAAAAGCGGCCCGTAAAAAGACGACATGACGCGAGAAGGAGGAAGAGAGAGAAAAAAAAGGGGTTTTGACACCCTCAACCTACATGTTCTTGTCTCGGATTAGAACTCGTAACCGTGGCTTTAACACTAGAGTCTTCGAGGTGGATGGAGGTTAAGTTATGGTGGCTCGGGTTTGTTGATTCTTAAACTAGGTTTAGGGTTTTTGCTAGTGTATTGTTTAGGGTTTGCTTAGGGTGTATTAGGGTTGTAAAAGTGTGAAAGAGAGGTTGAAATTGGGGTGTAAATAGATGTGTCAAAGATGTCTTGAAGTGTGTGCAAAAGGGTTGCTTATATAGGAAAAGCTAGGGCTCCGGTTTAGGGTTACTCGACCGAGTAGGCAGCTGACTCGGTCGAGTGGCCTTGTGCGTCAGCCGTCGGGCTTGAATAAGGGCCCACTCAATCGAGTGGGTGGGGCACTCGATCGAGTGGCCCAGCTGGGTCACGCGGGTCACTTGTTTTGGACCGTGACCATGGATATTTGATGGGTTTGTGTTTGAATTGGACTTTTGATGTTTTGAGGGTTTGTTTTGCATGTCTCGGAAACGACTTTGACCGGGATTGACCCAATCGTGACAAGTCGGTTTTACTTCCGGTGTCGGTTTCGGCCCAAATTAGTCTTATTTGACTCGGAATGATCCACTGGGCCTGGATTTGAGGTTGGTCTTGTGAGATTTGTACTCTGTAAGTGTGTTAGCCAGCGATTAATGGATTTGAGCCCGTATCCGAGCGCATAGAAGCATGTTAGCGTCCGATCATCATCGGGTGTTTTTTAGGAAACTACCATAGACACCTGGCAGTCAAAATGCGGGTGTCTACAGGTAGAAATTACCACAACTAGAGACTTACCCTTCTTCGCCGCGAAAGCGGGTTTTTAGGTGGGTTGGGTTAAAAAACTGAAAGGTGGCATTCTCCCTTTATCAATGTTGCGACAAAAACTCGATTCCGACCTTCTTAGACTCCATGTTCCGAATCCCGACTTCCCCCTAACGCCTTTACCTAGATTGGTTATCTCTAGCTATTTATATCGTTATTTTTCTAGTGTAGACTCGACCCTTAGAAACCCCCCTCTAGACACCAAACACGTCGCTTTAAACTCAATACATTGTGTTCCCTGTGGACCGACCTCGACTTACCACGATTACTCTAGTAGTTTTTGTGTTATTACGAGTCTATAAATATTGTTTGACCCCCCGTCCTTCGCTAAACGACCGATCCGATTGGGGTGCCCTTCAGCAGGCGTAGTGACAGCAGCATCTGCTACATCCCAGCCTGGTTTGTGCAGTTCGCTCTCAAGACTAGAACTGACTGTCTCATTGGGCGGAGCCGGTATTTCATCACGCATTTCCTGGTCGGTGATCGTCACATCGTTGTGGACGGTGGATGGCAAGACAGATTTCGTGGCCAGATCGGCCACGGCCGACCGTGCGTCAGCGATCTCCCACCCTGCTTGCCGTAGAGCTATCACTACGGACTCATACCAACTGAACCCTGCACATCGGAGTCTCGGATGAGTTCCTCAGCGGCATCAGTCTCGGGATCTTCTCCCTCACAGAAACCTGGTGTCACGATGCCACCTTCAAAAGTTTCCTCATCATCACAACCTTCTGTACTCTCACCACCTTCAAAATCTT
The DNA here is from genome assembly GCA_958450325.1 of Agrostemma githago. Classification (NCBI taxonomy): domain Eukaryota; kingdom Viridiplantae; phylum Streptophyta; class Magnoliopsida; order Caryophyllales; family Caryophyllaceae; genus Agrostemma; species Agrostemma githago. Next base: position 68,282,520 of record OY288247.1, on the reverse strand, counting down.
TCTTAATATCTTCATTCACGTATCCAGCATCACACAAGTCATGCACAATTTTGCGTACCTAATCGTAGACATCAGTATCGCGTTGGTCCTCGCCCTCAACGACGGGGGTGTTCTGGGTAGTCTGCCTCAACTGGTCAGCCAACGAAACGATTTCATCGATATACTGGAGGACAGCTGGATCTTCCCAGAATTGTTGAGAGGACGGGTCTTGACTTGGAACTGCCTGGTTCCTCGTCGCTATTTCCTTTACCTTGAAGGCAGCCTTCTCACAGAAACTGCAAAAAGCTAGCGCACACCTTCTGAACTTCATGAAAAAATCTCGGTCGGCCTATAATTCAGTTGAAGTCGAATCATTAGTGTAAAGCTCAGTGTGACTACACAGCATAATGAATGTGACTAAGCATCTCAAAGTGTGTGACTATACGAAATAATGATTTTACTAAATGTGTGTGACTATACATCACAATGAGTGTGATCCTACAACATAATGACCGTGACTATCGAATTTCAACTGTATTATAAACACAGTTTTATGAAACGTAAATGCTTTTATAAACAAATTAAATGGTTTACAAACAATTAATTGATGGTTTCAAGAGTGGCTGCGAGATAACTTACGTCAACGACGCTGTCTTCCAGTTGATCGTTGCTCTCGATCCCTGTCGTTATTCTTTTGGGACTAAAGCGCTGGTTGTTAGAGGGCATCGTTATAGCGGGGTACCCTCGTTGCCCATTACCGCACATGTACGTGTGCACAACACCTTCAAACGCAGCTGATTCCCCAGTGACCCTGTCTCTAGTTCCCCAGCAAGACGATCGCTTATCCTCCGTGCATCCCAAAGTTCGATAAACGGTATGTCGCATCTGCAAGACTCGCTACGAAAATCATAGCGCTGTAAGTACGCAATCATCAGAACGGGGATGCACCCCCGGAGGGAGCTGAGGAATTTTGTGGAGTCACGCGTCTCCTTACCCGCCCGCACCAGATCCTGCAGGACAAAACTACACCAGTCCTGTTCCCGAATTAATTCCACGTCCTCCACTGCGGCCAGCAGGATGAGGTCGAGTGAATTGTTCGTAGTAGGCGCGAGGAACGATGGCAATGCGAACAACACGAACCTACGGACGAAGTCGTCGTCAGCGGCATCGGTTACCATCAACCTCCTGTGCACACCCCCTAATTTTATTGGACCGCCGGTGTCCACCACGTCGAAGTCCTTCCTCCAAGTATTCTTTAACATGATCACGTCAGGTGAGTCTTCCCCTTTCTTGGTTTTTGTTGGGATTACTTTTACCGGATGAGGTCCAAAAGGTAGCTGGAAGCAATCGTGGACGTCGTACTTTGACATCATGAATGCCTCCCGGCGTGAGGCACGAAAAATATGGGACCCGTCAGAAAACGCACGGAGGAACATAATCGTGCGGTCAGTGGGGAACGATTCGAACCTCAAGTCCAATAGCCCGCCGAAGCCAACACCACGCACTCTTTCAATCTGATCGGCCAACAATTTTGAAATTACCTGGTGCAACCGCTTGGGCCTACAGTGGACATCCGGCTGACCTCCAGGCTCCCTTTTTAGTTGTCGGTCCATTTTCCTCTTACCCCCAGACACGCGCACAACAATGTTGTCGGCCGGTGTGTCAAATGTGACATTCTTCTTTTTCTTTGGCCTACATTCCTCAACAATTTCTGTGCCCCCCACATCCATCTCGGCAACAATTTCTGTCCCCGATGTATCCTCCACAGTCTTCTTCTTCTTACCCAATTTTTTGTCCACAACCACTTTATCACCAATTACATGGTCGCGAACCGATGTCTCTGCCACGCCCTTCTTCTTACCGGCCTTCGTTCGATCTTTTTTCTTTGCACCAGCCTTTTTGCTGCAACAACAACATGCGTAATAAAATGTCTGTGAGTATATAGCTTCAACTGTGTGATTCTACAATAAAATGTCTGTGACTGTATATTTCAACTATGTGTTTAAACAACATAATGATTATGAATACACAACCTCAAACCTGTGACTCTGCAACATAACGAGTGTGACTATACAGATTCAAACGGGTGACTATATAACCAACTCTGTATGACTATTCAACTTTCAAACATTTTTCTGTATGACTATACAACCTCAACGGGTGACATTTTTCAAACATTCTTCCAAAAAGCCTATGCAACTCTGTATGACTATACAACCTCAAACGTGTGACTTTGCAACATAACGAGTGCGACTATATAGCTTCAAACGTGTGACTATACAACATTCTGTGACTATACAACAAAATCACTATGACTACTATACATTTTCACCAGTGTGGTTATAGAATATAGGGGACTTTAACATGAGAAATTAAGATGACTTTAACATAAACTTCAATAAGGAAGCATATAAATTGTATGACTATACAACTACAACAGTGTGGTTATAAAACATAGTATGTATGAGTGCAGATGTACAGAACAACAACAAAAACTGCATCATCGATGTCACATGCATAATTAGAAAGACGATTATGGGAACTTCAACATGAAAAGAAAAGGAGGCGGTACAGAACTTCAACATGGACTTCAACAAAGAAATAAAAACTTCATCTTTGACTCTACAACTACAACCACTGTACAGCTACAATAACTTCAACTTAAATTTAGGGTTATCTGGTTGGAAAAATGCATTTCTATCACTATTTAGGGTTTATGCATGACCGGAGTTCAACAAAGGAATACATTGGCCAAAATGGAAGTCGAAAATCGAACAAATGGGTTGAACAAAAGGGTTATCGGAGGTCGAAAATGGAACCTTCAACATACCTTCGTATAATCAGCGAAAGTTTACGCATGATCGGAGATGTTGAATAACTGATCGAAGCTGCGGAGATGGAGAATGCTGCGGAGATGGAGATGGAGAACGCTGGGTTTTTTTAGAGAGAAGAGGAGTTTGTTGGTGGTGAAATGGTTGTGTGGCAGGTGAAATGAATTCAAAAGAGGGCGATGGGGAAGTGTAATGGGTGTTGGGCGGGAGTATAGAGAGAAGTGAGAATTAATGATGGCTGATTAGAGAAGGGTGAGGAGGGAAACGACTGATTGATGATGGCTGATGGCCGCAGCATGTCAGTCCTCTTTCTTTCTATTTTTTTTTAATAATTGAACCTCATCCATCCACCACTCATCTTAAGATGAATGGAAGGTTGGGATTAAGACTAAGGGATTCTTAGGGAGTTAGTAACTCCCTTGATCTCCCCCCCCACCCACCCCCCCCCCCCCCCACTCTTTTTATATATATATATATATACACACCTCGGTTAAACTCTAATATTCATATTTTTTCAATTCAATAACAACAGTTTGTTTAATAAATTCCTTTGGCTAAGGGATAAATACAACTTCTTAACAATATGAAGTAAATTGTCGAATGTGCAGGGGAAGATTTAGCAACATGAAGTCCAATAGATGTCAGCATTGATTACCAGGAGATTCAAATCGAGTTCATTCCTGAGTCTAATCACAATGAAACCGGGGTGAATGATCAAACTCTTTGGCATGGATTTAAATGCATTATGTCAACTCTATCACACTATAAATGGTCAGAGGTTCGTTACTATTTCACCTTCTTCCTAATTCTTTTTTTTTTTACTTACTGTTCCCTAGAATACTTTTATTGTAATCTTATTAGTTATGTGAGGTGGTATAAGAATTGATGTGGATTCATATCCATTGATTTATTCTGGTGCATCAATTTAAGAGTACCTACGGATCGCAATTGATCTAACATGAAATTAAACATGATGAGCAATGTTTATTTCTTCCAGGACTCCCTAGCCCCCGTCGTCTTTTTACTTTTTTTACTCGCTGTATTATGTTCAATAATTGGGTTTGATCAAAATTTTAAGAATTAAGATCAACTTCTAATAGTTGAGTTAGTGGGTAAAAAATCATAAAAAAGAGCAATCCTAGACGTCGTACATTAGAAATCCTGATTAGGTTGCCTTAGTTTCCTTTTGGATAGTTTGAAATGGTGACAAGTTCCGTAGTATTCCATCAAAATTTGTTACTCAATATTTTTCGGCGGTGAGGTTTTGAGTCTCACTTGCGGAATCAAATAATAATCTATATTGATGTACATATTCTCTTTCATCATTGAGTTTTAACTTTGATCCCACTCTTTTCATTTAAAATTTGTAGTTTGGCTTTGACGATTTTAGTCAAACACGATATCTTATTTGAAACAATATTTATAATCTACATGTAATAATAATTGAATTATTAAATAACTTCGTTTAGGAATTTTATTCAAAGGTGGGAGCGCGCCATTAACGTTTAGGAAAGGAGATGAGATGTCAAGTACTCCGTACATATCAAGCTAAATGTTATCCATTATCATCTATCCAGTAAGATTTTATTCATGTTATTCTATTCTTAGTTTGATCACTAACCTTTACACATCCAGATAATTCAACTCTTTAATTAATATGCTGAAGTTTTCAATCTCATATGAACAACTTATACCCCAAATGTCGGATACAAATATCGGATAAGAATCATAACCAAATCTTGCTTCTAGATTCATATCCTCAATGTTGGATGTTTTTGTACAGCTTGACTGCATTGTGTTGCGACCGTATGTTGAAGAGTGATGCTTTTAGTTCGTGCACAACTAAAATAGTCACGTGCCCTTGGTTTTTGGCATGCGCCATTCATCTTTCGTCTTCTATATTTTGTTCTATTAATTTGTAGACTCCCACTATATATATTTTTAGTGTAGGAGAAAGTTTCTATATTATTCAACTTTGTAAAGAGTAATTTACGTTAGTCATTGGCTACCAACATTTGTGACTTCATGTTTGTATATTCATTTAAATATTTGCTTTCGGCATTTCTTACTATAGCTTTTCCTTTTCAACATGTCATTCTCAGTTCAGAAAATCGGTCGAATTTTTGTATTACTTATTTTGATCTCAGCGATTACGGTTTGGATCCATTTAAACTAAACGATATTTTGTCAATCACTTTGTAACATGATTTTTGATGCCACCGTGCAATTTGCACAGGGTTAAAACTAGTGTGCTTAAAAATTGAAATCCTTCAAAACTGGGAATCGACACTTTTCCATTGCTTAATCATTTTTGTCAAGTTTAGATGTACATGTTAGTACTATGTACTATAGTAATATTGTTCTTCGTTTTGATTTTTATTTATTTATTTATGTTTTGCGTTGTGTTTAGGGTTTTATTTCCCATCGTTCGAGAAATGTCTGTAGATTTACTAGAATTCATATTGTGATATGTGTTGAATTAATTCATTCATAAATAGTACTCTTACAACTTTATGACGACTAACATCATCCGTTCTAAATTTGCATCGTTGAACCAACCACATTCATCACACTTGTAGACTTGTACTCCGTAGTATAGCCTAAATGAGTTTGCTGCAGTAGGTCAGGATGCTCGTATATTCGTTTATATATTGCATCTCGGACATGATCAACTCTTCTTGAAAGAGATGAAAATAACATTATTATATTGTATGAAGTAGAGTATGTTTTTTTATTTGTTGTGCTATTGTGTTGACCTTCAATCTCAATAATTTTATGCAGTAATTTGATATTTATAAGCAAATGAACGACGACTAGTTCTAAACTTGACGGGAATGAAGTACTCTGGTGGCTTTTATCGAATCATGTTTGGAGATGCAGGAACTCTTGCAAGTTTCAGTTTAGCATCCAACCATCCAACCAGACACATTGGTGAAGATGTTAAGGAAGAGCTTAGAATTAGATGGAGATTTGTATTAGCGCCCTCTTTAATTGGCTAAGATTGATAGATTGGTGAATTGAGTTTACATAATCGTGGTGGTTATCCCTGTGGGGAGCCAAGTGTATGTTTGGTGATACCAAGTAACATTTTGCCATTCCTTTTGCTTGATCAATATAATGTTTACCTTTCACATGAAAAACACAACGACTAGTTCATTAAGAAACACACGTACCATGGTTAAAACTTTGAAACCACAAGTGTATCATGGACAAAATATTTTAATTTGAAGTTTGTTAATTATTTTACTAATCAAACTAAATTAAACTAACTTTTAACGTAGTTATCCTAGAAAATTGATCGGGGACACCACCGACACTAAACATAACACGGGAACAAACTAAAACCGAAATCATGAATGATTTGTCAAAGTTCGAAATATCTGAAATAAAAAAAACAACGAAAACACTTTTTCCTAACGCAACTTTACTCAATCCTAACGTATTTTTCTTAATATTTCCAAATTTACCCTTCTCATAATTCACCGTTCACCTAATCAAAAAAAAAAATTCTCTCATTTGCATACAACTATTCAAAGCATAATTACAAATCGATTATGAGTCCTAATTCTATTAGTGATGAACTAATCACCGTTTTTCCTAAATTACTTGTTTGGTTATGGTAATTACTTTTTCTAATTACTCTTTAATTGAAATTGAAGGATTAAATTAGGGTTTTGTTACTTTTTTTCCTTCTAATTATTGTTTAACTAAAATTGGTGGAGTAAATTAGGGATCGATCATTAGCCCTAATTCAATTAAGGATCAACTAATTGTCGTTTTTCCTAAATCAATTGTTTTGTTACATTAATTACTTTGTCTAATCAAAATTTAATTGAAATTGAATCATTAAATTAGGGTTTAGTTACATTTTTTTTTCTAATTATTGATTAATTGTAATTGGTGAAGTAAATTAGGGTTTAGGGAACGAGGGAGGTAGAGGTGGAGGTGGTGGTGGCCGGCGGAATTTGATTAGGTCAAATTTGGGATTTTTTTTAGAAAGAAAATCAACCTTACCTTTGAGAGTCTTTGGAAAATGACGGGGGCAAATAGGTAAAATATATATATATATATATATATATATATATATATATATATATATATATAGAAGTGGGATCTTTTACCTTGTGTCACCTTATGTACAATTTACCTACCTTTATCAGTCATTAGATATAAGTGCATCAAGGGCTGAGATTAAAACTTGATACAAGGTTATATTAAAAATCTTTGCTTCTTTCAAAATCCTCAAACCCTATTTCTGCTTCTTTCAAATCCTTGCCACTTTCAAAATCCCCAAATCCCTCACAAAATAAAAACGTACATTCAACACCGTCCCAGTGAAAATCCATCACATCACAATAATTTTGAGGGAAATCAGGTATTTCAATTTTTTTGTATTGTTTGATCAATTTCAATCGTATTGTACTGTATCAATTTTTTCAATTTACTGCGTTATGTACTGCGTTTACCTTAATTTTTTTATATTAATTTAATTTTGATCTAATTAAATTAATATAGGATCAATTTCATTCATCTCAATTTTTTGTATCAATTTTATTGTTTTACAATTTTTCAATCGTATTGTAATGTTTTTCAAATTTTTTTGTATTGTTTTTCAATCGTATTGTACTGTACATACGATTTTTCAATTTTTTCAATCTCATCAGCTGTTATGTACTGCGTTTTCAATTTCTTTTCAATGACGTCCAGTTTTCAATCTCACCAGTTGTTATGTACTGCGTTTTTCAATTTTTTTCAGTGACGTCCAGTTTTTTTCAATCTCACGTTATTCAATTTTTTTGGGGGGAAATCAAAACCCTAAAAATACCAATATGAACAATGAAATACTTGAATATGAACATTGAAATAACTACATATCATGAATATCATGAATTTCTAGTTTTGGTACATTATTATTAATATGAAATACCCAATTATTTTATTATGTTATTCCGGTTATTCTATATTATTGTTGCAGTTATTCTATATTATTCTTGAAGTTATTACTTTATTATATTCGTTACTATGTTTTATAACCAGAGTTATTCTATAGTGTTTTTATAGTTATTCTATAGCATATATGTGATTATTGTACTTCAATTATTTTTGTAATGTAACTAACCCCTCTTTGTTTTTGTCTTTCAGTGAATTTTCTTTTGCTGGGTGCATCCTCAATGATATGCTGCAAGATGTTTCATCTCAATACAATAACATGAGTTATTAATTACAATAACTGAGTTTCTACATTGGACTACTAACTACGTAAAATCAGATAATATTATTTTTAAATTGATTATATTTGAGTGTCAGCCCATTATAATAACATGAGTTGTTCAGTACAATAACTGAATTTCTACTTTAGAATAACTACGTAAAATCAGATAACATTATTATAAAGTTAATTATATTTGAATTTCTTCTCAGTACAATACCACGAGTTATAATAACTGCATTTCTACATTGGAATAACTACGTAACATTAGATAACATTATTCTAAAATTTATTATATTTGAGTTTCATCTCAATACAATAACACAAGTTATTCAATACAATAACTGACTTTCTACATTGAAATCATTACGTATTTACATTGAAATAACCTGATAACATTATTCTCAGTAAATAATTGAGTTAACTATAAAATAACTATGCTTCTTCATTAAAATAATCTTGTTTGTACATCGAAATAACTATAAAAATTTGAGAAAAAAAATGTTTTAGGGATTTAAAGAGTTTTAATCTCAGCTCTTGATCATGTGAGATCTAATGGCCACAATTAAGAGGTAAATTGTACCAAATATGACAAATGTACCAGATTCTGCCTCTCTCTCTCTCTCTATATATATATATATATATATAAAGAAGGAAGTTTTTGAGCGATATGATTGGTCGGTTACATCAAAACTCAATTTAGGAAAGTATCATTGATAATAAAAAAAATCAAATAGAGAATCTTTTAATAATTACAATTGTGGACATGACATAGGTCCACCCCGACGCGGCGAAGCGCGGGTTTTGGGGAGGCGATAGAATTTCCATATGAGATGGATCGAATAGAATTTTAAATCGAAGTAGGAGTCGCCACCGAATTTTATGGTTATTCGGAACCATTCGAACCCACTCTATGTCGTAGTGGGCAATACTTAAAGCATGGCCCATTTCCGATGTCAGAGTTTATTGGGTTCGTCCCTTAGCATATCGATACCGATGACGACTGGGCGGTTAATCGTATATTGAATGACTCTCGTTGTCAATGGATTCGGACATCCGGAAACCATGGTTCTGAGTAAGGGGTGAGGGTACGTGTTGGGAAGTTCAGCGAGAACACCCAACCCCGCCCGCACTTAGCGGCCTTTACTAAGATATCGTTTGGTTTTGTGTACACGCGTTAGTTCGACGATGAAATGATATGCAGAGATTATTTTCCTAAGACATGTGAGGAAAAAATAAACAAATGGGTTGCTAAGTCGTTTAATGCATGTTAAACTACTAACGTCAAAGTTATTTTAGCATGTGAAATTCGTTTTAGTCTAATAAAACGATAAAAAGAATATGAGAGAATAAATTGCTACAAACACGAGAAAACGGGTTAGTAACGATTGAAATAATAATATAGGAAAGAAATATGAAATCGAGAAAATAAATATTAATCAAAATCTGAAAAATATAGTTTAAAACGTTGTTTTGTATAAAAAACGATGTTCGAGAAAGAATAAAAAAGAACGAAAAAGACGCGTTTGGGCCGAGAGCCGCGCGACTCGCCCGAGACTCATGCGGGTCGCGTGGCGGCCTGATCTCGATAACGGTTTTTGGAAAATTTTGATTAAATCGCGTACGAATATTGCATAACTCGTACTCGACTTAATATTCTCGATATTCGTTGTATTCGATAGTTGATTATCAAACATTTAGAATAGTTTTGGAAAAGATGTAAATTTAGAAATCGTTTCGTAAAATAATAAAAAAATAAACGAACGAAAAACTAAAAAAATAGAACCGGATCAGACTCGTGCGCGAGTCGCCTGGACCGGGCGCGACTCGCGTGCGGGTCTGATTTTTTATATATTTTTTGTGTTCGAAAATCGTTAATCGCGTACAAACATGATTTAATTTATACTCGGTCTATATTTTCGATATTCGTCGTATTCGATATTCGATTATGAAATCGATATCGAATATTTGGAATGACTTTAGAAAAGGTTTTGAAAAAGTTTGTTTCTGAACGAAAAATAAGAAAAAGGAATTTTGAACGAAAAGTTGTAAAAAAGGATTTTGAACGAACAAAAATAAAATGAAGTCGTCGAAATCTTAATATAATTCTTTTTGATACGATATTCGATTATATAAAATCGGCATCGTATTTTAAGAATATTCGATATATAAAAGTAGTTTTTAGTAGTATCGATATTAGAAAATAAAAAAGAGACCGACGAGACCCATAAAAAAAACGAGAAGAAGGGAAGAGAAAAGAGAAGAGTCGGGTTTGATTTACACCCTCAACCTACATGCTTTGTATTCTCGGGATAAGGCTCGTCGGAAAGTGGCTTAGACTCGGGAGCGTCGAGATGATGAGGATGAGTTAAGGTGTATTGGTTTGGGTGGTTTGGGACGTCGGGTTTGGCCGTGCGGTCTAGACTCCGAGGCTTCGGGAAAAGTATCGGGATTTGCTAACTATCGGATTGTGTTATAAAGCTATTTTTCGGTATGGTGAGTATGTGGAGACCGTGTATTTTGGCTGAAAAGTTGAGGTAATTGATCTCTGTTTTATGTTGGACGGGAGGTCCTATTTATAGGGAGTTTCCGACCCTGGTTTAGGAGAGTTCGAATACCGCTTAGGATAGGAAAAGTAGGAGTTTGAGGGAAATAAGAATTCCGCTTTCTTGGCCAAGAAGAAAGAGGAAAACCGGCTGGTTTGAGGGTGTATTGGCCGGGTGTTTTACACTCGGTCAATGTCTGAATCGGTTTCCGGATAGAATTCCTACTTGAGATCGAATTCTACTTTAAACAGAATTGTTTATTATTTTTGTATGGCTGATTTTTGTAGGAATTTGGGTAGAAGTGGGATGCGTGAGACATCACGGTCGGTCCACAAGTCTCGGGAAAATCTTTGACCGGGTTTTGACTCGGTCGCTAAAAGACGGTTTTACCCCTGGTGACGGTTTCGATCCAAATTAGTGTTATTTGACTCGAAACGACCCACTGGGCCTGGATTTGAGGTTGGTTTTGTGAGATTTGTACTCCTTAAAATGTCTAAACCAAATGTCCATAATTACAAGCTCATATCTGAGTCTATCAAAGCACGTTTACGTCCTATCATCATCGGGTGTTTGGCGGGAACTACTATAGACACCTGGCGGTCAAAATGTGGGTGTCTACAGAGCCCCCACTCTGACTGAGGCTTGGACAAGGCAAAAGTCAGAGTAGCTACCAGGTCAATCAAGGATTAAAACCTGGCAGCCTTCCGATCGGGTCGTTTAGGGTCCATTAGACCTGCGTGAAGGGCTCGCCAGCCACAGAATAGAAGTCATACCTGGGTTGATATTGATAATGTCGCGGGAGCTTGCCTAGGAAGCTGTGGGTATACCTGTTTGCAGATATATCATGTCTTAGAATTGCGCAGGAGCTTGTATGAGCTGAATTTTCTTTTTTGGAAGTTTTGGAAATAAGGACGGATTCCTAGAACTTTCTGGTTAAGCTTGTATGCCTAGGTGAAGAAGGGGAAGTGGTAAAATCCTATTCCAGTGATGACTAGGAAGAGGGATATTCTCTATTATAAATAGAGAGCTTTGGCTTCTTATTTTTCATATTCCCACCCAAATCTTTTCTTTCATCTTAAAATCCCTTAGACTTTTTAGGATAAAATAAAAGAAACTGTTCTTGCGATGGGTATTGACCATTTGACCGCGATGCTTTATGCGTGGGCCCAGGATTTTCGAGATGAAGACAGAGTCCAGTTAACTCAAATGGGAATTGTGGCTTTATTCCCACTCCAGCGACTTAGGGTAGATTCGCACTTTCTTGATGCTTGCTTATCCTTTTGGGATACTACCTTTCATGTTTTTGCATTTCCTCGAGGAGAAATATGTCATCTTCCTGAAGAGATAGCAGCTATTGGAGGGTGGTGCCCTAATGCTCGTCCTGCTATTCCCCCATTTTATCCCAACCCAAGGAGAAGGCTGAGGGATTTTCTAGGGTTGTCGCATGCTGAGACAGCCCATATGGTGAAGGGAAATTCGGTTTCCCTATTTGACTTGGCTGATAAATTTATGAACCCGGTTGGTGAAAGAATTACTTCTACCCATAGGCGTAGGGCATTTACCTTTTGTATGCTGCATAGATATGCCTTCGAAGGTCGAATGGATGCTGACTCATGCTTAGGTGAGATCTGGCTAATCAGCATAGTTGATCAAATGGAGACAGGTCACAGCCCAGCTTGGCTGATAACTGGGGAGATTATTATGGGTCTTGACGCTAGAAGGCTCGAACCAAATCAGCAATTGACAGGGGGTATTCGTCTTTTGCGGGTATTTAATCCTTTTCCTCGAATAATTGCCCGATTTTTCTGATTTTTACGGTGATCTCGAATTTTCCGGATTTTTTCCGAAATCTTCAATTTTCCGGTTTTTTTTTTTTTGAAATTTCCGATTTTACCGAAATTTTTGAATTTTTACGAAAATTCTTAATTTTTGAATTTTTCGAATTTTTTTCGAAAATTCCAATTTTTCGATTTTTTTTATTTTTCGAAAGTTTTTGACTTTTCGAAAATTTTGCAGACCTGGTTATTCGAGCGTCTGTCGATCATGGAGCCCCCGGTGAATATACCCAAATACCGCAGCAATCAGATTGGTTCAAGGTCTCGCCGAATAAGACCAAGTCATCCCGTAACTCAAAAATTTTGGGATGAAGAGCTAATATTTCATGGTGGGCCTTTGATCAGATGGAACGTCATTTGGTGGTTCCTTTCGAAGCTGACAGGATTAGCTAGGAGAGACAAAGCCCGTTATCTGGTGATTTTGTCTTTGGACTGGACTGCCCATATTTATCCGGACCGTATCCTAAGATAGTTTGGTTCGTTTCAGAAGATCCCTGAGACTGAGGCAATCATTAGCGTTTCGATCCAATTGACGGACGCTATGTGTGACACGTGGCTACAGCGCTGGTTTACCCGTGTCATATGGACTATGCCTCGTCCTTGTCAAACCACTTGGGTTTCTGAATCATATCGCAAATGGACTTCTGAAGAATCCCAGGAGGCCCGTAAAGCTTTGAAGATTGAAGAAGCTCTTGACTTGGCCCGCCGAGAATCGGCCAAAAATAATAGACGGTTCTTCGAGGAGATTCCCATTACCTTTGTTGAGTCGGGGTCGAATTCCAAGTCAAAACCTAAGACTCGGGCTAATGAGACTGGTGCTACTGATCTGGAGGGAAGACTCGGACCGAGGCTGGCGGTCCGAGACAGGCTAGGCCCGCGTGACAAAGAGGTGACCGGGGGGTCGAGTTTGAAGAAACGAGCCCGGGCTAAGGAGGTTCCCTTGGTGATTAGGGAGCGTTCACCTCCACCTAGACGCCAATGGACCGAAAAGGAGGCTAAGGGCAAAGGAAAGGGAAAAATGCCCTAGTTTTTATTATTTAAGTATTAGTATTATTTTTTTTGTGATGGTTTTTTTGATTTCTTGTAATTTTATTATAAATAAAGAAAGGTTTATTAAAGAACCGTTCCTGTTTTTTTTTTTTGATTGCAGTGGTTGTGCCCTTTTGAGGGGCTGCCTACGTATCCACAATAAATGGAATCAAACCAAACGTAGTTCAGACTGAATTAAATTGCAATTTCGAAACACATCAAGACTATTGGTTCAAGATGCTTGAAACAGTAGAATGAATAATTCTAGCTTTTGACTTGTCTTTAAAAGTTTGAAAATGTCTTTTTAATAAACTTTTGCAAATGACATTGAGAAAGGTGGGTTAAGGGTAATAGCGCTTCAGCTGGTCCAGGTTAGTTGGGTTGACAAACTCGTTCCCGTCCAGATCCGTTAGCATTACCGCCCCACCTGATAGAATCCTCTTTACCAGATATGGCCCAGCCCAGTTAGGTTTGAATTTTCCCCTTGGGTCCACTGGCAATAAAGCTCGAACTGATTTGAGGACCAAATCTCCTTCTTTGATATTCCTGGGCCTCACCCTTTTGTTGAAAGCCCGTTGGATTCTCTTTTGATAGATTTGAATATTATTGAGGGCACGAGATCGTCGTTCATCTAAAAGGACTAGCGAGTCATATCGTGCTCGAACCCAATCAGCTTCGGGTACTTGACTCTCAAGTAGGATTCTGAGTGATGGCACTTCTAACTCAACGGGTTGGACTGCTTCCATGCCGTATGTAAGGTAATACGGTGTTGCCCCGGTCGCAGTATGAATCGAGGTCCGATATCCCCAAAGTGCAAATGGTATTTTGTCGGGCCAGTCTCGATAATTATCAGCCATCTTTTTTAGTATGGTGACAATTGTTTTATTAGCCGCTTCTACCGCTCCATTGGTCTGGGGTCGGTAGGGTGAAGACGTATGCCTTTGAATTTTGTACTTGGTCAGCAAGGCTGCTGTTTCGGCTTGAAAATGGGTCCCATGGTCACTAATGAATTCATGAGGGATCCCATACCGACATATTATCTTATTTTGAATGAACTTGGCAACATGGCTAGCGTTGAGAATACGATAGGATTCAGCTTCGACCCATTTGGTGAAATAGTCGATTGCTACCAAAATGAAGCAGTGTCCTCCGGTTCCCGAGGGGTTTATCTTTCCGATTATGTCGATTCCCCATGTTGAAAATGGCCATGGTGATGTCATGGTGTATAGCAAGGATGGTGGCATATGTTGTACATTGGCAAAAATTTGACAATTATGGCAATGTCTAACATATTGTTGACAGTCGGTTTCCATGCTATTCCAGTAGTAACCGAGCCTCATGATCTTCCGGACCAGCATCTGGGCGTTCATGTGTGGACCGCATTCGCCATCATGTACCTCAGCCATAACTTTTTCGGCGTTGGTTTTGTCGACACATCGAAGGAGAGCCCCCTGTGCTGTCTTTTTGTAGAGTTGCCCGTCGTCGGTGCGGATGAACTGGGTTGCCAGTCTTCGTAGGGCCTTTTTGGCTCGGTTGTCCGCTCCGGGTGGATATTCCCCGGTTGCTAGGTATGTCAGTACAGCTTGATTCCACGGCTCGGGATCGGGTATCTCGACTTCTTCGATGTCGTGGATATATGCTGGCTCGGACCGTCTTTCGACACAGATTGGCATACTGGTCATATGGTCGGGAATATTTAGCAAAGATGCCAGCTTTGAGAGTGCATCTGCGAATTGATTTTCTTCCCGAGGTAGGTATATATATTCTACCCTGTGGAATTGTTTCTCGAGATCCCGTACTCGCGCCTGGTAGGCCACGAGATTAGCATTTTGAGTTTTCCATTTTTGAAGCGCTTGATTAATGACCAGAGATGAATCACCGTGTACTCGGAGGTTCGTGACCCCTAAGTCGGCGGCGGCTTGTAGCCCGTGGATACATGCTTCATACTCAGCGGCGTTGTTAGTGACGTCAAAGTCTAGTTTGATTGATACTGGGGTATGTTCTCCTTTTGGTGAGATTAGGAGAATCCCGACTCCAAATCCTCGGAAATTGGATGCCCCGTCGAAGTACAAGTCCCATGCTTCGGTATCAGTGTGGAAAATGTCTTCGTCTGGGAAGGACCAAGTGTCGGTGTGTCCTTCTTCGGTTACGGGACTGTCAGCCAGAAATTCGGCTACTACTCGTCCTTTGATGGCTTTCAGTGGTACGAATTTTAGGTCGAATTCTGCCAACATCAGAGTCCATCCTGATATCCTGCCGTTGAGGACGGGCTTTTCGAAGAGGTATTTGATCGGATCCATTCTGGATAATACTTGTACCTCGTAACTGAGCATGTAATGTCGGAGCTTTTTACCCAGACCAAAGCTAAACATGTCTTTTCGAGCATGGTGTACTTACACTCGTACTCTAAAAACTTTTTGCTGATGTAGTATATAGCCCGTTCTTCGGAGTTGACCGTTTGGGCTAGCATAGCCCCCATGGCTGTCTCTGTCGTAGTTAGGTATAGCGACAAAGGCAGACCGTGCTGAGGTGGCATTAGGACCGGTGGTGAGGCCAAAATTTCCTTGATTCTATCGAAGGCTGCTTGACATTTATCGTCCCATAGTAACCGTTCTCCTATTTTCAGCTTCTTGAAGATCGGTTCACACACCATGGTTAGCTTTGAGATGAACCTACTGATGTATTGGACTTTTCCGAGAAACCCTCTTATCTCTTTTTCAGTTTTAGGGGGCTGCATCTCGGTGATGGCCTTGATTTTGGCTGGATCGACTTCTATACCTCGTTGGCTGACGATATGACCCAGTAACTTGCCAGATGTTACCCCGAAACTGCATTTCTGAGGGTTTAGCCTCATGTTGTATTTGCGTAGTCGGGTGAAGAACTTTCTCAGGGCGGTGATGTGACCGTCCCTGTCTTTGGATTTGACGATCATGTCGTCCACATAGACTTCCACTTCCTTATGCATCATGTCATGCAATAAAGTTGTGGCGGTTCGTTGGTAGGTGGCCCCGGCATTGATGAGACCAAATGGCATAACTGTATAGCAATAAGTACCCCAAGGCGTAATGAAGGTGGTCTTATCCATATCTTCTTCTGCCATTTTTATCTGATTATATCCCGCATACCCGTCCATAAATGATAGAAGGGCATGATCTGCTGTATTGTCCACCAGTATATCGATGTGTGGCAATGGAAAATCGTCTTTCGGGTTCGCCTTTATAAGATCCCGAAAGTCTACACAGACACGAACCTTACCATCCTTTTTAGGGACTGGTACTATGTTTGCAACCCAATCTGGATACTCGGAGACTCGTATAAACCCAGCTTTGAATTGTTTGTCGACTTCCTCCTTGACTTTGAGGGACCATTCGGGTCTCATGCGTCGGAGTTTTTGTTTAACCGGCTTGAACCCTTCCTTGATTGGTATATGGTACTCGGCTATTTCGCGATCGATCCCCGGCATGTCCTTGTAGGACCATGCGAAGACGTCTTTGAATTCTTGAAGGAGAACTATGAATTGTTGTTTCTCCTCGGGATCTAAGGATAGCCCTATCTTAAGCATCTGAGGCTCTAAGGTTGTTCCCACGTTGATGGATTCGGTTTCTTCGATTACCGGATTGCGGGATTCCCTTTGCTCTAGTTGCTCGATCAGATGTGGGGGTAAAGATACCTGTTCGTCGGGCTTCTCAATGTCATTGCACATAAAATTTTTGAAATTTTGAAAATGAGACAAGTCGTAAGCAGAACGGTTGTTATTATTGATCATAAATTGAGAAAAGAGCTCGAAAAGAGCTGCCATCTGATCGCTAGTCAGTGGCGGGATAGGTAGAGTGCCCGGGACAGACCCCGAGGCACCAGGAATGGCTAAAGGAAGAGGGGGAGTTACAGGATTGACCCTAGCACCAGACTCACTAGACTCAATCTTAGACTCTGACTCAGACTCTGACTCGGACTCAGACTCAGATTTTGGCATCTCTCCTTCCCCTGTGATGAGCTTGTAAGTTCTTCCTTGACTGTCAGTCCATTTGACAGTTTTCCTCCAAGCTCTGGTTCCGGACCCGACTTCCGAGATCAGTTTAGACGGATCAAAGGTGCGACTGCGGAGAATGAGGCTGACTAGTTTCTCCTTTGGTGTTGGAACCGCGAGTTCTTCTCCAAAAAGTAGCCCTAGCACGGGCTCAGCATTCTTAGCATCTTCAGATTGGATGAGAGCGAAGATGTCGTCTGGTATGTAGTTGCAGTCCTGGGCCAAGTAGGTCCCAGGACGTATGTTTGTGGGCCGATATAGGCCGGTTTGAACAGTCTCGAACACTGGAATGACAAAGATAACCTTACCGGTTTTAGCTTGACCTATGTTTTCCGGGGTTAGGGTGAAGCCCAAGCCTGTTTGAGTCCTCCCATTGTCCCGAACTTCGAGAATTTTTCCTGCAGGGAGATCGGGCCTTGATGTAACCCCTGGTAGAAAGCCCAGATTCTGAAGCATCCGGTCGAGGGGGACCGTGAAGTAAGGGCGGAAGAGATGATCTTCTTCGATGGCTCCTACGAAGTCGAACCCCCATAGATCGGTGCGGCCCGCGGTGTTGCAATTAGCCACAGTCATAGGTGTGGCTTCTATAGTGATGACGGTGTCACGCAAAGGTAACTTGATTTTTCGATGCAAGGTGGAGGATACCGCCCTGGTTGCATGGATCCAAGGTCTTCCTAGAAGAAGATTGAAGGAAGAAGTCACGTCGATCACTTGAAATTCCAGTTCTTTCTCTATCGGGCCGGTTATGATAGTGAGTTTTGTGGCTCCGGCTACCGATTTTGGGCTTCCATCAAAAGCCTGAATGGTTTGAGCCGTCGGAAGGTAGTCGGCCTCGGTGATGCCAAGGGCTTTGGCGGTCCTCAAGGGGAGGACATTGACTGCTGACCCGTCGTCAATTAGGGTCATGGGTAAGTACTTTCCACGGCAAATAACCGTGATGTAGAGGGCCATGTTGTGGGCTGGCCCAAATGGTGGTAGATCGGCATTGGAGAAGGTAATCAGTGGGCCTTCTTCTATGGATCTCCCTTTTAGGTGAGGTAGGACTGTGGCTACCATTTCAGCCGGAGTAGCCATGGAGTCGATTTTGACTTGATCGAGGGCCTTAGTGAGTGCCTCTCGATGTTCCTGAGAGCTAACTAGGAGTTGCCATATAGAGAGGTCAACTCGGGTCTTACTTAGTTGTTTCACAAGAGCCTTTTCAGCAGTCGGCTCTTCCGGAGCGGGCTCCACTTTGAGTGGCTCGGCGATGATGAGGGCTTGACTAGTGGCTAAGGCCTTGGACTTAACCTTCTGAATCTCCTCAGGCGTGATGGGGACAGCTTCCCCTTTGGTGAGGTAGACATCGTCTTCGTCATCGCACCAGATCCCGTTTATTTGTGGGATAAATGGAGAAATGAGGTGTGAGCAATCCACTATTTCCCCTGAAAAGATGGCGTGAGTGGCCAACGGGTTATCCTTGTTGTTGGGTTTACCCCCGGGCAAAGGAATTTTCCCGCTTTCAATGAGATCCTGGATAAGGTGTTTCAGTTTCCAACACTTCTCGGTATCGTGCCCCTTACCACGATGATAGTGACAGTAGGCCTGGAGATTGTAGGCCTTATAGCGTCGTTCGACCGGGATATCGGGTGTTGGGCCTATCGGTGTGATCAGGCCTTTCGATGATAACCTCTGCAGGGCGTTTTCATAGGTAGTGCCTATGTCGGTGAATACCCGGGGAGTGGTAGTTTTCTGGGATGATGTATCGAGTGCATTTACCTCGTCGAAAATGCTACGAGTGGCAGCAGTAGTAGTGGACTTGCTTGTTGATGAGCTAGCCCCTTGGTATCCCTTAGTGGAGGCCTTTGTGAGGCTTTCCAATCTTAGATCATCCTCGATTCTTGTTCCCATTTCAGTTAGGACCGTGAAGCTAGGTATGATGGCGTACCGGAGATGGACCCGGTAAGCTGGAAGTAGGTTCTTGACAAAGGCTTCAACCAGCACCTTTTCACTGGGCTTATCGACCATTTTGACGCTTTCAGCCCTCCAGCGTTGAAGGTATTTTGTGAATCCTTCCTTAGGTTCCTGAGCCATTACTTCCAGGGTGCGCATGGTGGTCTGGATTTCCGTATTGTCGGCGTAATTCCGAGCGAATTCCGTTGCCACGTCATCCCAAGTTTTGTATTTCTTGGGATCGAGTCGGTAGTACCAGGCTCTTGGGTGCTTCTCGAGAGAAGAAGCGAATAGGTGCTTGAACATGTTGGACTTAACCCCTTTAAGGGCCATGAACTCCTTGAAAGCCCGGATATGGTGGACCGGGTCTTCAGTACCCTCGAACATTGGCAAACCCGTCAGATTGAGATTTGTGGGTAGTTCATCGGTCAATGGGGTATAAATCCTAGCATTCTCCGTATGGATGGAGCTTTGGGTGGTCAGATGGACCTGTTCTTGCAGTTTGAGGACTGCACTGGCCAATGTGGCTAAAGGCCCGTCATCTTCGATCGAAGCATTGGGGGTTCCCTGTTCTACGGCACTAACCCGAGTAATGATGGCGATCTGGTCTTCCCGCATTTTCCTCAATTGGTCTTGGATTTGGGCCAACGAGGCGGTCAATTCATCTATGGCTTTTTGCGTCATGGCTCGAGTGTGGGGTGACTTGTCTGTAAGGGCACCGCGTAATCAGTAACTGACCCAGATCTTAGAATCAAAAGTACATCCCGAGCAAGGAAAAGACTAGACTAGAAACAGACCGAAAACCGACTTCTAAATGGATGACGCGTGGATGATGGGCCTTCCTTAGGATTCGGCAAAGTGGGCCTAGTCCTGTTCGAAGGAAGGTCAATGTGAGAATTCCCCAGACTTTAGACACTAGTGTGTAAACGGGCTTTCCTTTGTAGGAGTTGGTCCTACGAAGGTGGGCCATGCCTTGACAAGTAAGGCGGACTGGGATGGGGTGGAAACCCGTGATATAAGATCGACGGAGTTTCGACGCTATAGACTCTTACAACCTATGACAAGACCCGACACTGCTAAATACGGGAAGTCCTAAGAAGAAGAGGGTTTTGAAAAGAGAATTTGAATTTGAAAACCGAGCAAAGTCGGATTGGAAGACCCGATTTTTTTTGAAAACCGAAAAAGAGGTTATCGGGCCGAGATTTCGGGCTTTTCTTTTTGAAATGGTTTGGACAGCATACCGGCTAAAAATAGGCAATTTTGAGTCAAAATCATAAGTCCTAAATTCGGCAGCTTTCCGGGTTTTGAAAAAGAATGGATTTGAAAAGATGTAAGTTTTTTGAAAAAAATGACGGTTTTTGAAAAGACCAAAGGAGATCAGGTAGCATGTAGTCATAGAGTCAGTATAACGACGCCATGTATGCTCTTAGTCTAAGTCTCGGTCGGTCTAATAGGGTCTATACCAACAACGATGGCTTTCTCATACTGAGGACGGACTCCCTAAGCCGAGTTGGTCTTAGGACATGCCGCAAAGTCTAAACGAGTTCCGCCATTGAAGTCTTTAGTGCATCCAAGTGGGAATGCACCGTGGTATAGTGGGACGTCGGTCACAAGTAACCGGCCCGGGATAGAACGGGGTTATGCATGAACCATTGAACTAAAACGTGTACATTACTAATCGAACGATTTCTTTTCGAGTCTCACCCTGAGGATGCCGATGGTAAGTGACACATCAGTTAATCCCCAGCGGAGTCGCCAAATTGTGGACATGACATAGGTCCACCCCGACGCGGCGAAGCGCGGGTTTTGGGGAGGCGATAGAATTTCCATATGAGATGGATCGAATAGAATTTTAAATCGAAGTAGGAGTCGCCACCGAATTTTATGGTTATTCGGAACCATTCGAACCCACTCTATGTCGTAGTGGGCCATACTTAAAGCCTGGCCCATTTCCGATGTCAGAGTTTATTGGGTTCGTCCCTTAGCATATCGATACCGATGCCGACTGGGCGGTTAATCGTATATTGAATGACTCTCGTTGTCAATGGATTCGGACATCCGGAAACCATGGTTCTGAGTAAGGGGTGAGGGTACGTGTTGGGAAGTTCAGCGAGAACACCCAACCCCGCCCGCACTTAGCGGCCTTTACTAAGATATCGTTTGGTTTTGTGTACACGCGTTAGTTCGACGATGAAATGATATGCAGAGATTATTTTCCTAAGACATGTGAGGAAAAAATAAACAAATGGGTTGCTAAGTCGTTTAATGCATGTTAAACTACTAACGTCAAAGTTATTTTAGCATGTGAAATTTGTTTTAGTCTAATAAAACGATAAAAAGAATATGAGAGAATAAATTGCTACAAACACGAGAAAACGGGTTAGTAACGATTGAAATAATAATATAGGAAAGAAATATGAAATCGAGAAAATAAATATTAATCGAAATCTGAAAAATATAGTTTAAAACGTTGTTTTGTATAAAAAACGATGTTCGAGAAAGAATAAAAAAGAACGAAAAAGACGCGTTTGGGCCGAGAGCCGCGCGACTCGCCCGAGACTCATGCGGGTCGCGTGGCGGCCTGATCTCGATAACGGTTTTCGGAAAATTTTGATTAAATCGCGTACGAATATTGCATAACTCGTACTCGACTTAATATTCTCGATATTCGTTGTATTCGATAGTTGATTATCAAACATTTAGAATAGTTTTGGAAAAGATGTAAATTTAGAAATCGTTTCGTAAAATAATAAAAAAATAAACGAACGAAAAACTAAAAAAATAGAACCGGATCAGACTCGTGCGCGAGTCGCCTGGACCGGGCGCGACTCGCGTGCGGGTCTGATTTTTTATATATTTTTTGTGTTCGAAAATCGTTAATCGCGTACAAACATGATTTAATTTATACTCGGTCTATATTTTCGATATTCGTCGTATTCGATATTCGATTATGAAATCGATATCGAATATTTGGAATGACTTTAGAAAAGGTTTTGAAAAAGTTTGTTTTTGAACGAAAAATAAGAAAAAGGAATTTTGAACGAAAAGTTGTAAAAAAGGATTTTGAACGAACAAAAATAAAATGAAGTCGTCGAAATCTTAATATATTTCTTTTTGATACGATATTCGATTATATAAAATCGGCATCGTATTTTAAGAATATTCGATATATAAAAGTAGTTTTTAGTAGTATCGATATTAGAAAATAAAAAAGAGACCGACGAGACCCATAAAAAAAACGAGAAGAAGGGAAGAGAAAAGAGAAGAGTCGGGTTTGATTTACACCCTCAACCTACATGCTTTGTATTCTCGGGATAAGGCTCGTCGGAAAGTGGCTTAGACTCGGGAGCGTCGAGATGATGAGGATGAGTTAAGGTGTATTGGTTTGGGTGGTTTGGGACGTCGGGTTTGGCCGTGCGGTCTAGACTCCGAGGCTTCGGGAAAAGTATCGGGATTTGCTAACTATCGGATTGTGTTATAAAGCTATTTTTCGGTATGGTGAGTATGTGGAGACCGTGTATTTTGGCTGAAAAGTTGAGGTAATTGATCTCTGTTTTATGTTGGACGGGAGGTCCTATTTATAGGGAGTTTCCGACCCTGGTTTAGGAGAGTTTGAATACCGCTTAGGATAGGAAAAGTAGGAGTTTGAGGGAAATAAGAATTCCGCTTTCTTGGCCAAGAAGAAAGAGGAAAACCGGCTGGTTTGAGGGTGTATTGGCCGGGTGTTTTACACTCGGTCAATGTCTGAATCGGTTTCCGGATAGAATTCCTACTTGAGATCGAATTCTACTTTAAACAGAATTGTTTATTATTTTTGTATGGCTGATTTTTGTAGGAATTTGGGTAGAAGTGGGACGCGTGAGACATCACGGTCGGTCCACAAGTCTCGGGAAAATCTTTGACCGGGTTTTGACTCGGTCGCTAAAAGACGGTTTTACCCCTGGTGACGGTTTCGATCCAAATTAGTGTTATTTGACTCGAAACGACCCACTGGGCCTGGATTTGAGGTTGGTTTTGTGAGATTTGTACTCCTTAAAATGTCTAAACCAAATGTCCATAATTACAAGCCCATATCCGAGTCTATCAAAGCACGTTTACGTCCTATCATCATTGGGTGTTTGGCGGGAACTACTATAGACACCTGGCGGTCAAAATGTGGGTGTCTACAACAATCAATATATTTAATCTGTTATATTAATGTGATGTTTTATAAATTTTCATCTAAAAATCTTTAAATTTCATTTAACAAAAAGTAATTGTAAATAAAATTAAAAAAATGAATTTATTAGATTCGTTATAAAAAATGCTTTCATTATGGTATAAATTTCATATTATTTGTTTCATATTATTTGCTCGAAAAAGTGATCGAATTTATTACATATAAAGATATTAAAGTTATCCCACATCGACAAATTATAATAAGGTGATGAAATTTTATATTATAAATAATAGTAATCACACATCGACTTATAATAAGATAATGAAATTCTATATTATAAATAATAGTAATCATCCGTCCTTAGATATCCACCAAAAATCTTTTGAGTCATAAATAACTCTCAAGATTATAATCTTAAGTAATTATCCTACATCACCTTAACTAATTATCTCACATCAAAAAATTATGAGGAGGTTATGGAATTCTTGAATATAAATAAGAGTAATCATTATTTTTGAATATCAACAAAAAAAAACTTTTGAGTCTTAAAAAAACTCTTAATAAGACTACAAACTTAATAATTATCCCACATCAAAACAATTAAAATAAGATGATGATTCTATATTATAAATAAGAGTAATCATGCGTTCTTTTGAGTCTTACAAGGAGCTGTTAAGATAGTAAATTATCTCACATCAAAAAATGATATAATGAAATTTTATATTATAAATAAGACTCATAATTCGTTCTTAAATATCAACAAAAAAACCTTTTAAGTCTTAGAAAATATCTTAATAAGACTACAAACTGATGTAACTCACATCGATAAATTATAACAAGGTGATGAAACCCTATATTATAAATAAGAAATAAGAGTAATCAATACTACAATATATAAGACGATGAAATTCTATTATACAAATAAAAGTAATTAATCCTCGATGAGGTGATGTAATTTATATTGTAAATAAGTGTAATCTTTCGTCCTTAAATATGACTAATCATTATTAGTTATCTTCCAAAACTCTATTGAGTCTTAAACCTCTTAAGACTATAAACTCAGTAATGACGAAGTACAAGAGTTCTTAAGACTATATCTAAATTTAAATCAAAATTATTCATTCTATATCGAAAATTCATGAGGTGATGGAATTTTATATTATAAATAAGATTAATCATTCGTTCTTATATATATATATATATATATATATATATAAAATTAGACTTACAAAAGTACTTGAGAGTTGAGACTATAAACTTAGGTAAGATTACCTCACATCGAAAAATTATAATAAGGTGATCGAATTTTATTATATAAATAAGAGTAATAGCTCATTCTCAAGTCGTTAGATATAAAAACAAACTCTTTTATTATTATAATTATCCTAACGTTGTCTCACATCGAAAAATTACGATGAGCGGATGAAATTCTATATTTTATAAATAATAATCATTTGTCCTTGGACATCAGCTAAAAAAAATTGAGTCTTAAAAATGTTCTTCGGAACGTAAGCTGATGAAAAAAAAAGAGAAATCATTTGTGTTTAGATATTAACCAAAAATTTGAGTTTTAAAAAGTGTTTTTAAGCTATAAACCTAAGTAGAATTATCGCATATCAAAAAATTATGATGAAGTGATAGGAATTCTATATGACAAATAAGAAACATCATTCGTTTTTAGATATTAACAAAAAAAAAATTGTCTTATAAAAGCAGCTATAAATTTAAGTAAAATTATCCCACATCGAGAAATTATAATAAGGTGATAGAATTCTACTATATAAATACGGAGGAAAAGCAATCATTCGTCTTTAGATATCAACGAGAAATGTTTTGAGTCCTGAAAGAACTTTTTAAGACTATAAACTTAAATAAAATTATCCCACATCGAAAAATTATGATGAGGTGATGAATTCTACATCATCAATAAAAGAAATTATTCGTTTTTAGATATTAATCAAAAATCTTTTGAATCTTATAATACTCTTCTTCAAGGCTATAAATTGAAGTAAAAATTATCCCCCACCGAAATGTTACAAAAAAGTGATGACATTTTATTATCTAAAAGTAATTTATAAATTGAAGTAAGAATTATCCCCCACCGAAATATTACAAAAAAGTGATGAAATTTTATTATCTAAATATAAAAGTAATCATCGTCTTTAGATATCAAACAAAATTTTTTTGAGTCCTAAAAAGAGTTCTTAAAAACCATAAATTGGAGTAGAATTATCACACATCGAAAAATTATGATGAGCTGATTCGTTTTAGATATTAATCAGAAAAATCTTAACAACTCTTAAGGTTATAAATTGAAGTAAAATTATACCACATCGAGAAATTATAATAAGACGATGAAATTCTATTATATATATAAATAAAATCTATCAATCCGTAGTTTCATAAATTTATGCCATCTTCTAATTTGATGTCATTATTATTTTCACTAAAAATAGACCACGAGCTTTCAAACTAGTATTGTCTCGTTAGTAAAGAGCACGACCCAAAACAATTGGAGAGAAGTGAGAGAACTAACATCTGAACCAGATCGTGCAATTAGGTAGGGTTAGGGTTCTGATTTGGGCGACATCTCAAAAATCGAATTTACATTACACACTAATCAGTAAAAGTGATAGGGAAGCATGAGTAGCGACCGCGTTCAATCTTCGCCTCGCAGAGGTTCTGATGATCGGAGCTCCCGTCACAAGGTCCATCTTTACCTTAATTTACATTGCTCCTAATTCACTGATGATTTACTTTATTGTTTTGATTTGATTTGATTTGATCGTTTAAGCTCTCAAGTAGATTCAACTATTGTAGATCGAGTCTCCCCAGTTTTGATTGTGTAACTATTGTAGATCAAGTTCTCAAGTAGATTTTTGATTCTATTGAGCATCCTTATTACAGTCGGCAAGTTATTGTGTAAGCATCTTACAGTGCGACGATTTGAGCTTGTTTTGGATTCACTAATGAGTTTCTAGCTTGAATACTTTAGCTCGTTTAGCTGCCTCCTCACTCT
Source organism: Agrostemma githago (assembly GCA_958450325.1). NCBI lineage: Eukaryota > Viridiplantae > Streptophyta > Magnoliopsida > Caryophyllales > Caryophyllaceae > Agrostemma > Agrostemma githago. Next base: position 68,255,957 of record OY288247.1, on the reverse strand, counting down.
CGTCGGTTTTTAATACTCTTGCTATTTTAGAGAGCAATCGTTTGGTGGTGAGATGGGATGATGCTGTTGTCAAAATTTGGGAGTGAGTTTTTAGCCTGAATATCTGGTTCACCTCTCTGTCAGATCGTTTCCTATAACACCTGCTAATGCTGATTGTGTATATCTTGTAGACTACATCTACATGGAATGGTTAAAAAATTCCCTTACAAGTTACACCTATTAATTCTCACTCCCTTACCCCAAATTTGCTCTTCTTCAGTGACTTTGGTGGTTAAAACAATATCGATTTTTATCTGAGTTCTTGCCACCGTATATTAATGTTACACCCTTTTATTCACTTATACTTTCCGTAATCTAAACGTGCATTAATTAAGAAGTACGGAGTACGTATTAAACAAATTACCGTTCTGTTTTTCTTCTTTCTTTTTGCACCTTAAGGAAGAATATTATATGTTCACCCTTGAGGCGCAAAAAAAAAACTACGAATTTTGATATTTGAACTTAATTCTTTTATAAAAAAAAGTAGAAGTTCATTGCGAGTCAAAGTGAGTGAATATTTTTTTATCATAATATGAAAATTATTTTGTAAAATCAAACATGACAAAGTTTGAAGTGCATCTTTACATATAATAACTGGAAAAACTGATAGTCAAATTCGACATCAGTTCATCATTATAGTTGACGGTACAGTGAATTGGGATGAACGGAGATTATATTTACTGAGGTTGGGCTGACAAACTGTTTTATACACAGCATAGGTCGAGGGAGCTAGATTATGATGCGCCAAGGAATAGGGATAGGGAACATAATCGTGAATCAGATAGGCGGAAAGATAGAGACTATCATCGTAGGGACCATAGAGACAAAAATGGTGGAGATGAAAGGGGAAGAGATTCTGGTGGCCGTGACTATGACAGGTACTCCCTCCGTTCCAACAAATTGTATACATTTGCTTTTTTGACACTATTTATAAGTAGAATGAATTTTTGATATAACTTCTAATATATAAGATCAAATATATTCATGTGGGATCTTGTTTAAATCGTCTAATCGAATGCTTTATGAATATCAAATTTTTATAACTTTTAGTAATACGTAACTAAAGATATAGACAAAAGAAAACGAGTATCGACATACGTCCATAAAGCAAACATATCAAATGGTTGGAACGGAGGGAGTATTAATTTTGATTCTTCAGTCTGGTAATTTTGTCATTGTCAGTTGGACAGGTATGTACTATGCGTCTATGCTAGATACACTCCTTGCTTTATACATATATATACCTAAAGGCTAAAGCTGAAACTTTTAGTCACTGCTTGCTATAGTGCCCTGCTCTCCACAGCATTTAAGTTCAGTTCTATAACTCTTTTCAGACTCTGTGATCCAGACTGCAACCTACCCGTTTCATCTATTTGAATATTAATATACTATGTCTGCAGGCCAAGCGATAGAGAAAGGAGGCATAGAGGTAGGTCTCGTTCTCGATCGCCAAGTCATACAAAGAGGTGAGTAATTCTTTTTTCTGGACCCTACATTTTGTTACTGGTTACACCAGCTTTCGCTTATCTTAATTGGTGATGTTTGACATCCCACCGTGCTTGCTGCAATAGCAATTATCAAGGCAACAGTGAAATGGGAGGTGTTACAATGATAAAGACTTGGCAACAGTGGTGGTGGTGGTGGTTGTTGCTGCTGTCAGTGCTATTATTATTCCTAAATTTTACAACTTCGATTTGAATTAGCTAATTGAAAGAGTTTTTGGCAAACACTACCTAGTATTTAACCCATTTTCATTAATACTACGCAGCTTTTTAAAATTTTGCTAGAAACTACCTACTGTTTTTAATTTTCGTCAAACTTTGCTAAATTGCAATTTCCGATGAAATTACTCAAAACTATGGCTAGGTAACATTGATTCTATCCTTTGTATATCCACTGTCCACTATAGTAGCACTACAAACAGTTTTTCAAATGGCAAGTGATTCCTCTGCTTACGTTGCTTACATTTTTTCTGCTAGAATTCTGACTTATATGGCTGGAATATTTGATATTTGGCCGGACTTTTAGTTAATTTAAATGAAATATCTGCTAATTAGCAAGGATTTCTGGTAATTTGACTGAATTTTGTCTATCTTATCCAAAAATTACAATTCGATAGTGCGTAACAAAAATTTATTTATAGTAGGTAGCTTCTTTTAAAATTAAAAAGTTAGGTACGGAGTAGAATTTATGAAAATAGGCTAAATATTAGCTAGTGTTTGCCAAAGAAAATCTAATTGAAACAATGTTTTCCCGTATTTTCATCTAGTAAACGAAACAAGCTATTAGGTCTTAATGCTTATCCTGATTGCTCTAGTGGTATGTTGGGATGTCTAGCTATTTACGCTGTCAGTCCCGCTTTAATTTTTTGGGTTGAGAATAGATTCTCCTTATTGCATGGCCCTAGTGTGTTCCAATTGTAACCATGCATGCCGTGCACACCAATAGCTTTGATAGTTCTTTTTATTTCATTTCAAGGAGAGGGTATTGAATTACAGAAGAATGATGCCTTTTTAAAAGAAAATGCATTGTGCAGTTAATCTGTGGCTTGTTTTAATTTTTAATCCTATTGTTTAGAGATGTGTATCGGGTGCAAATTCTATTATGTAGTTTTATACTGTCTTGCGCCATTGCTGTGTTTGTCAGTACTCAATACTCAATACTCAATACTCAATACTCAATACTCAATACTCAATACTCAATACTCAATACTCAATACTCAATACTCAATACTCAATACTCAATAGTTCAATAAATGCCTGGTAGCTCTTTTATCTATATCCTTTGGGCAGTGTCCGAAGTTTTTGAAACTGTACCATAACATCTTTATTACTCCCTCCAACCCACTATGATTTACCCACTCTTATTCAAATGTGAGGGATTAAAATAATAAGTGGGTAAATCATAGTGCGTTGGAGGGAGTACTAGTTACATTAACCTGAATATAGCAGGCATTCTTTTACAGATGAGGTTGCATTCACATTCTATCTTTTGTGTACCGCTGTACTTGTACCTAATGGCAGCTGTGTGGATGTAGGATGCTGTAGTCTAAGGTGTTCCAAAATGTATTTATCTTTAAACTTCAAGGACCTTGGAGTAGTGTTAGCAACCTGGGAGCTTGTGAAGCTTAGAGTTGTATTCTTTGTGGAATATTGAAATAACGGTGGTTTTCTGTTGCACTATTGTAGTTTTTAAGCTACTGTATATTGTAGCTCACAACTACTGGCCTGTATCTGGATTTCTGGAAACTGTTGACTACCAGTCACTCTCTTGTCTTTGTTTGTGCTTGATTGACCATAATCAACAATTTCATTTTCTAATAGAGCTATAGACTCGTTTCTTCTTTGGTCTTGCATTAGATGGATAGAGCAAAGTGTCCAAGTATATTATATGCGCTTCTTATTTTTCAAAGTTATTAATATTATTATTTGAAGTACCAGTTCATCAGTCCATGCAATTCCTAGCACAATTTTATACTGAGGTCTTTGGAAACAGCCTTTCGATGTTGAATCAACTTTGTTACTCAAAGCCTTCCTTGAGGCATTGCTATTTGAACTGTTTGCATCTTCTCTCTTGGTGGACTGAGGGATGCACATATTTGTAGAATCAAGTTCTTTAAATGATCAGGAACAGTAACGGGTTTTAAACTATTTTGGTATGTTTTGTTTACATACAGCAAGAGGACAAGTGGCTTTGACATGGGACCGCCGGCAGCACCCTTGCTTCCTAATGCTCCAGTAACAGGTTTTCTTTCATGTCTTTACGACTTGTTCACATGACCGACATTCTTAATTTGCTGGTCCGATCATATGTTTGTGCAACAAGTAACATTTGATTTCTTATGCTGCTTTGTTTGCACATGTCTATAGCCAACTTATTGAAACTGAGAATTGTTGTCATGTTGTTGGCTGTGTGTGTGGCTCCTAGTTTTTTACTTACCATGTGGGTAAGAAGGCAATGTTGGGTTTACTTGTCCAACTGTTCTACCATGGAGCATTGTAGATATTATTTTGAAGGAACGTTGAGTGCAAGGCTTAGCTGGATCTTGTCCACCTTCAACCAACAACTATTCTCTCTTGGTAGCTTCAAAAGTTCATCAGCTTTTTCCTTGCTGAAAGCTATCTCTTATTTTTTTTGTGTGGGATTGGTCTTGTTACGTAGGTATGACATAGGTTTTACCCCTGGTGCTCTAAATGTGGTTATGCTTATTTAACAAAAAAAGCCGTCTTGTGGTCGCTTTGTAACAGAATGTAGGTGATCATGGATTGTGTTAAGCTGGCTTATTGTACCTTTTATTTATATAGATCCAGTGTCTGGCCTGCCGCATCTAATGCCAGGACTACTGCAGAATATGTTTGGTGGGGGATCAACTCAGGTGTGTATTGATGATTCTCACTCCTGCTTTTTTAACATCTATTGGATTTTTATTTTGCGATATACTTATTAGTGGGTTTCTTTCTTTTGGATTTAATTAGCTCTCTATGATGCCCGCACACACTATGACTCAGCAGGTAAGCTTTATACTGGGAATATTTTTTCTTCCTAGTGTTATACTAGTTCTTGATTGGTCGTCTAGCAATTTTTTTTTTCTTTTTTTTTTTTCAATTTTTGTGTGTGTGCACTGTAGGCTACTAGGCATGCTCGCCGAGTTTACGTTGGTGGGCTTCCTCCTTCAGCTAATGAGCAGGTAGCTTGTTAATTTGTTATATCATTCTATTTCATGATTAGGCTCTTTATACATAACGTTATTTGTCCCAAATCCCAATTGTTCAAAATTTCTGTGTTTTTCAATAAATGATTTTTCTAAATGCAAATTCTTATTCTCTTAGTTTCAATTGCTTTGTGGATTGATTTATTCTGGCAGGTTAAGTGCCTTTATTAAAATTGCCTGCGAAGCTTACACCTATATTTTTTTTACTTTAAGTACTACATGCGTGCATTCTTGGGGTCTGCTCTTGTCTGTTGATTTATACTTAGGGATGTAAATTTTAGAGGAGTCTATAAAGATCTGTTTTTCTTTTTTTCTCTCCTTTTTTTTTGGTAAAAAGAAGGTTTGAAAAGCATTGTGAAGGGAAGTTTTGGTACAATATAATAACAGTTCGAGCCACAATATAATGTGGGTCTGCTATCTTGAAATGTCAAATGGATATTTTTTTTTTACTGAACGAGCTATAACAACTGAAAAAGGTAAAAGAGTCTGCCAAAAGGAAAAAAAGACAACCGAAGCAATAAAGAGAAAACAGGTTTAAAGTCTGTAAACAAAAGTAATCTAAAAAAGTGACAAAAAAAGAAAGCAAAATGAGAACATACAAAATATGATTAAAAATGGAAATCAATTTGATAAGTTCGGGAATCAAGCTTCAGATATTTTAAGCTCGTGAAAATTGTTGAAATGAACAGAGTCATAGTTTTTCCTCATTTGCCATTGTCATTATAGGACTAGCAATCACTTACGTTAGTGATATGTTTTTCATCATTTTTTTTACCTGGTCAGTGGTTCAAAATTCAAATCCACTTCTAAGTTTAAGTGGCGGAGTCGCCCTCTCATGGTTTTAAGATTCAAGTACCATTAAAAGGACTAAAAGAATGAAATAGTGATAGCGGTAATAAAGCACTGGCTAATACAAACAGTTTTTCTGATCTCGAAATATGGATGACGCCCGTTAAAAAGCTTGTCTATTTTAGGATAACTAGTTGAGTATACAACCTTTCAGTTTTCTTATTTAAATTACAGAGTTTGTTCAGTGTGGTATGATGCATACAAATTGGCAGTTGCTATCTATTGTGAAGTTTGACAGTTTGCTTTCCCAGCTTTGTTTATTTTTTCTCACCTTCATCTGAACTTCTCTATTGTTTTTTGGCGCAGACAATTGCAACATTCTTCAGCAGAGTTATGGCCGCAGTTGGTGGAAATGCTGCTGGACCTGGTCTGTTGATTTCATTTTTGCATGTGATTTATCTATGTACTTTTTTTTATTACACAGGTAATGTTTGTTGTAGCTTCATTTTAAGTTTAATTTTCCCATTTCAGGGGATGCTGTTGTCAATGTGTACATCAATCATGAAAAGAAGTTCGCTTTTGTAGAAATGAGGACTGTTGAAGAAGCTAGTAATGCGATGGCCTTGGATGGTGTTTCCTTTGAGGCAATCTTCTCCAATTTTCTTTCTTGATATCTCCTCACTATTCCTTAGTTAAAAAAACGTGCCTAGGTGCAAGGCGCAGTGAGGTGACTGCCAAATTGCATCAGGGTGCCTGAGGTGTATGGAATACAAAAGCGTGCCTCAGGCGCATGAGGCGCACCGCGCACCCAAGCTGCACAAGGCGCAACTAGTGAGACACACCCAAGGTGCACAAAGCGCTATTAGTGAGGCGCACCCAAGGCACACCTAGGCGCATTACTATGCGATTCCATTTTTTTTCTCAAATTGTTCTATTTTACTTACCTCTTCTACTTATCCTTATATTTCACTTATAAACACGTGTTAGCTCTCTTTAAAACAAAAAAAAGAACTATTCTTCAACAAATTTTGAAATTTAAAATATTCATGTTTGTTTGAAAGTCAGTGCGCTTCGTGTGCAAAAGGGGTGTGCCTTCGCCTGCGCCTCATCACCCTGGGATCCCATTGCCTTAATGCGCCTCGTGCCTTCTCAAACTAAGCACTAGGCCCATAATATCATTTTAGGTTCAATAATCTACAGATTGGCACTTAACAAACTTGATATAAGCTAACACACCATGGCTTAACTGAAACAAACCAAAAGTCCTAGATCACCTGTACTAATATTATGAAGTAAACATACTTTAAAGGTCATCTGGGTGTCAAGTATCTGAAATCCTAATTAATATTGAAGTATATCTGATGATGAAGGAGAGGGAGAGGGAGAGTACGAGTTGTCATCGTCGATCTCATAACCATTCACAATTTATAGAGATGAATTTTTGCCTACAAAAGCTCTTCCGATACCTTTCATAGTTTCATGTGCTTGGTAAGAAGTGGGAAGAAAATAGTTTTTTAAAAAAAAATGGAAAGTGAAAGAAAATAGGAAGAAGGGAGTATCTTTAATTCATCCTTTTTTACTCAAATAATATAAAAATAAGAATTCTTAGCCGGTATCTATAATTTTGATTCTGTTAGAACTAGCTTTCAAGGGCAATGTATAAGTAGTGGATGTTTCTTTTGGCATAAAACCTTGCAAGTTACCTTTTTATATTATTCAGCCTGACCAAGTTGTATACCTGTATCCACTTGTTTCTTTAGTGTATAATGCAGTGATTCATGTGATCAATGGTCAGAGAGGAATGATATTGATTTCTGATGGCCCCTCATTTAATCAACACCTTATATGCATTTTCATTTTAGGGAGTTTCTGTGCGGGTGAAGAGGCCTACTGATTATAATCCTGCACTAGCAGCAGCCCTTGGACCAAGTCTTCCAAATCCCAATCTCAATCTGTCGGCCGTGGGTATTGTACCAGGGTAAGTTCTGTGCTCATGGTATTTAAAGGATCTGGATGGCACCATATGATTAATATACATATATGTTATGCTGATCCGTTGAAAGCAACTATGTGCCTTTTGCATGAAAGTAGAAGGACAATCTATACCTTTGCTCATTATTTTCAGTCTGTCGGCTGTTTTTGTATTTGAGTTATATTCAAACACCTTTGCTCATTATGTTCTTTTTATTGTTTGAAGTACGACATTTTCATTCTCGTTATGTCAGCACCTTGATTTTTTTATTGTTTGTCAGAGCTGTTGCTGGAGCAGAAGGACCTGACCGAATATTTGTTGGTGGAATACCGTACTACTTCACTGAAGTACAGATGAGAGAGCTGCTAGAGTCTTTTGGGTACATTTCAATTTTCAACTGCATGCTGTTATTTCAATTTTCAAGTGCCCTGTCTAATTTAATTAAACTTACCATGCTTTTCTTACTCTTGGGCTCTTGGCTTTCTGTGATGTAAATGGCCTGTATTTATATTTGCAATTTGTTTGTTTACAGACCTTTGAAAGCATTTGATCTTGTGAAGGACAAAGAATCAGGAAATTCAAAGGGCTATGGTTTTTGCGTTTACCAGGTTAGTCTAATGTGGAGTATCTTTTTGCTACATAACCAAGTATTCTGGGTGTGCTAAGATAAACAGTTCATTTCACTGTTGATGAGCTTGTACATTGATCCCATTGTAGAAATTTCAAATTAATTTCTATGGCTGTTGTAACTGATTTGTTGTTCTTATCACAGGATCCAGCAGTGACTGATGTCGCCTGTGATGCACTTAATGGTTTGAAAATGGGAGATAAAACTTTAACTGTACGAAGAGCTGCTATCAGGTTTGTTTAATCTAGAATATTCTCAATCTGTATTAGATTCCTTAGGGGCGTTGGTTTATGGTTGAAGTCTGTTGCTTGAACCTCTTTTCAAGATTGAATTGGTCCCACAACTAAACCCAAGTGGCCAAGAGGCAAGGCCAAAGTCAATCACGATGTATGGTGTGTTTGAACAGCTAACTAGAAAGGAAAAGGAGTAGAGAGGGGGTAGACGGGAAAGAAAGGGAGGGAGAATGATGCAGAAGAAGTGTTTGGATATTATTTCCAAATCTTCCCTATGGTGACAGATTTTGATTTGTCCTGGAGGCAGGGGAATACATCCCTTTGACCCCCCCCCCCCCCCCCCCCCGGCACGCACGCACCCACAAACACACAATTTCCCTCCATCCATAATTTCTGACTTTGGATAGGCAACCTTCTGCACATTGGGTTTGAGTGGTATGTCTGTTGATGGGTATATATACAGGTGGTTTGCTAAAAATTGTAGGAAGTGTGCCTTTAATACTTCCTCTAGCCTTCTAAGATCTTCCCATTTCATTATTTTATTCTCACCTCAATGAATTGGGATGATGTTAAAAGGCCGGATGAAAGTAGTACAAATTTGGTGACTTTTAGCTGTTTTGCACCCAACTATTTAAGTCATGCAGCGTTTATTTGTGTTGTCATAAGCAATACAGAATATGTGCACATTTGGTAGTTTGACACCAATTTTGTTACTGACAAAATTGATTTTGTGATGTCAATTTACTGAATTGTGTTAAAATTCATTTTTGTGCAGCAATGGACAGGCAAAAGCTGAGCATGAAAATCTCTTGGCACATGCACAACAAGTAGCTATGCAGGTAATATTGTAATAAATCTTGATCATCTTGAGTTTTGACTTTCATTGGTATTTTGAATTTCTACTATAAGTGTAATTGTCCTGCAGAAAATGGCTTTACAAGCTGGCGGTTTGGATATTTTTGGAGGGGCCTTTACTAATATTGGGCCCACAGTTAATCCAACAAAAATTCTTTGCTTGAATCAGGTATCGAAGATTGACATTGAGAATTTCTGGTTCTATATTTCATGCTAGTTATCTCACTGGTCTTATTTTTTTGGTCTATGTCATTGACAAGGTGGTGACAGTTGACGAATTGAGAGATGATAATGAGTATGAGGAGATTTTAGAAGATATGAGGGATGAATGTGCGAAATTCGGTGGGTGCATTTGTTGCCTGATCGTTTTGCGGTTCTTGTCTATTTTGTAACTTCAGTTCTACCATTTTACTCTTCTATTTTAATCTCAAGTAAACATGTTCTTCTTGGCGAAACTCTATTGTTTATCCAGATTTATCGAAGTACTGTAGAGAACTTTGTGTTGGGGGTGCAGGCCTGATGTGTTTTTATTTGTTTCGTGCTTTAGTTAATGCAAATCTTGAATTTATGTAGAAGTTTGTTTTCAGTAGTCAAGAGAGAAATATGATCTTTCTCAGAGTCGTTGTTTCGCCATGTAAAACCGTCCTATTCACACAGTCAGCTGAAACCAAAGATATAGTGTCGTGACTGACATGGAGTTTTTATTTGCTTCGTGCTTTTTGTTTTCTCATTGATTCTTGGTGATCATTTATCAGAACCCAGACTCTGAATCTAGGTAGAAGTTTGTTTTCTGTTGTCAAGGTAGTACTCTGACGATTCTGCGAGTCATTATCTTGTCATGTAAAGTTGTCCATGTATTTAAGCAATTAACTGAAACTTGTATTTAAGCAATTCATTGAAACTGAAAGTTTAAATTAATAGTAAATTGTTTTGTTTGCTCAGGAGTCTTGGTGAATATCATTATTCCCCGGCCTAATACAGAAGGCGAGCTGCTGCCAGGTGTTGGAAAGGTACGTGTCCATATTTGCTTGATTATAACTTTCAAGCCTCTGTTGAAAATATTGAAACTCCATCCCATTTATATATTCTATGATCGAGTAGCCTTCTTATCAATGGTGTTAGTGATGAAGAATCATTCTGATGTGAAGAATTTACATGTACAGAGTACCGATACCCACATACCCTTGCCATCATGTGACTTAATCATGGATTGTGTAAGAAATTCACTTGTGATTTTACTAGTTATAGAAAGTAGCCATTATTTTGAGATGGGCCAAAGTAAACAATGCGGATGACCTGAATGGAATGGAGGAGTTCTAAACTTAACAAATTGGATATGCATGGATTTAGGTTGGTTCGTTTTTGGGACATGAATGTATATAGCAAGTATGGAGATAATTCACAACATGCATCAAGATGATGAATTAGATGCATATTCAAATTATGCTTCAGTACGTGCATTATACTTGAATTGCCAATAAAGTTATGTGTGGTCGAGAGCTGAAGTCACAACCTAGGTATGCGAGGTCTCTGTCGTTTGAGTGAGAGTGTGTATCTGGCTCTCTTATTAAAGTAATTCATAAATATTGAGCGAGTTCTCAAGTTCTGTAACTTGTTATGGAACTATTCCAGTCCGAACATATTTTACACGAACGATACCATGACTCTACACTTGGGGTAAAAAAATTTCATCGGATGAACCTCCCTTGTATTTTTATAAGCAATTTTTTTTTAGAATTTTGTTTTTAGATCTAAAATCTAGGCCTGGTACCTGTGTTGGATGTGCTGTGCTGTGTTGTTAGTGAAAAATGTCCCCCCCCCCCAACTGAAGTAGTGCTGTTTTAGTGTGTAAATTTGATGATCCATCTATGTCATGTAACTTGTTTACCTGAAGGTGTTCCTGGAGTACGCGGATACTATTGCGAGTGCTAGTGCAAAGAGTATGCTCGGTGGCCGAAAATTCGGTGGCAACACCGTGACAGCAGATTATTATCCAGAAGATAAATTTTATGGTGCAGATTACAGTGCATGATGCAGACTACAGTGCGTGAAGCTCCATGGAAAGGTTTCATTTGTCTGTTTTACATGTAAAATACTTGTATATAGGTAACACTTTGATTTACCTATTTTCTATCGAAAATTTCAGAGTTGTACTATTTCAAAAATGTTGTTTTGTTGGCTGTTTGCACCACCTATTTAGCGGATTACTATCCTTGCCATAGATTTCCTTGTTTGATTTTCATCAGAGATGTATCGTACTCGTAGTAAGTTGTTTTTAGTATTTTTAAAATGAAAATAGTGAATTAGTGATATGGAGTAATATACTGTGTACCTTGCAAGATTCAAGGCAGCGCATCCAAAAGTTCCAAGCACTTGCAAACCAATTATACAACATCGAGTTTTAGTTCCAAAAAGATTTGGGGTCTGTTAACATGAATCATTAACTGAAATTCTCAAGTTGTTTTCATTACAAAAAAGTTTCGAACTCTAAAAGAAGATTCAAATTCTAGAAAAAAGATTCAAACTCATATTCCTGATGGAGCATTGCATTTAGTGTGAAATTTGCTCAACGTGAACCGGAGCATTCTATTTAGTGTAGAATTTGTTCGGTATGGATCAATTTTATTTCAGGATCAATTTTATTCCAGGATCCAAAAAGTTGAAAAAACCTGAATAATAACCTTTAAAGTCGGTCTTCTTTTTACAAGTTTTGAAAGCGGTGAAAGTTGTTTTAAAGCGTGTGTTTTTGGACAAAACTTGTCAATAAAAATAAAATGTATAACAATGATTATTAGAATCTTTAAACATGATATAAAACGGAGCTTATAACTTGTTTGGATGGATTCCGACACGCCTCAAACGACAATCTGATAGCATTCTAATGTTTACATTGTAATCCAAATGACCCACATATTACACCGGTGCATTGTATTTTGTGTGGAGTTTTTGCTTAGCGAATATAAATTCATTTTATTTTGGGACCGAAAAAATATGGATACGAAAAAGCACCTTCAAAATCGATCGTTTTTTGAAATTTTCAAAAACGGTGACTATTGTTCTCAGGAGCGAATGTTTTTTTGACAAAAACTTGTAGATTGATATTTAATGCCTAAAAATAATTATTAGAACCGTCAGACACGATACAGAATAGAGTATCGAACTTGTTTCGACGGACTCCGACAAATCTCAAAAGACAATCCGATGTCTTTTAAAAGTCTCCATTGAAATCGAAATGATCCTCATCCTACAGTGGGTCATTGTATTTGGTGTCGAGTTTGTTCGGCGCGAATATGGATCCATTTTATTTCGGGACCCAAAAAGTCGAGAAAACGTGGATAATAACCTTTAAAATCAATTGTTTTTGGGTTATTTCATGGAAATAATACCATTTATTCGTGTGCTTCTTAAATTAATACAAACTATACGTAATCTCATTTTAATACGAACTACGTCTTCATTAATCTCGCTTTGTAATGGGTGACCGGCTACCTGTTGAACCTCCCTTTTTCAACTCTTCCTCGAACTCTTCTTCTAATTTACCTTTCGTGTTCATTTTCGGCCATCGATAATTTTTTTTTCTGAAATTCATTTGTTTTTCAATTAGCCTTGCTATGAAAAAAAGATATTTTTATTGTAATTTTGACTTTCACGATAACTGCAACGAACCTAATAAAACCCTAGAAATTTACAACAAGTCACTGTGACCGATAATAGCAAGTCATAATTTCATACATAACAAAGCGAGATTAATGAATGCGTAGTTCATATTAAAATGAGATTACGTATAGTTGAGATTATTTTAAGAAGCATACACATAGTTGGGATTATTCCCATGAAATAACCCATTGTTTTTTACAATTTTTGAAAGCGGTGAAAGTTGTTCTAAAGCGCGAACAATGTTTTTAGACAAAAAATTGTCTATAGAAATAAAATGCTTAACAATGATTATTAAAACATTCAGACACGATATAAAGCGGAATATAGAACTTGTTTGGATGGATTTCGACACGCCTCAAAAGACAATCTGATGGCTTTTAAAGTCTCCATTGAAAACGAAATGACCCTCATACTACATCGAGGCATTGGTGTCGATTTTGTTCAGCGCGAATATGAAACCATTTTATTACGGGACCCAAAAAATCGAAAAAACGTGTATAACCTTTAAAATCGATCATTTTTTACAATTTTTGAAAGCGGTGAGAATTGTTCTAAAGCGCGAATATTTTTTGACGAAAATTTGTCTATAGGATTAAAATGCCTAACAATGATTATTAGAATCTTCAGACACAACATTAAACGGTGTATAGAACTTATTTGGATGGATTGCGACACGCCTCAAAAGACAATCTGATGGCTTTCAAATGTCTGCATTGAAATCCAAATGACCCACATATTATACCGGAGCATTGTATTTGGTGTAGAGTGTTTGCATAGCGAATATAAATTCATTTTATTTCGGGACCCAAAAAGCCATAGATAATAACATTCAAAATAGATCATTTTTTATTTGAAATTTTCAAAAGTGGTGAAAGATGTTCTAAAGAGCGATTTTTTTTTGAGAAAAACTTGTCGATTGAAATATAATGTCTGAAAGTGATTATTAGAACTGTTTGACACGATATGAAATGGAGTATAGAACTTGTTTTGACGGACTCCGACAAATCTTAAAAAACAATCTTTTGGCTTTTAATAGTCTCCACTGAAATTGAAATGACCCTCATACTACACTGGGCCATTCTATTTGGTTTGGAATTTGTTCTACGCGAATATGAAACCATTTTATTCCGAAATCCAAAAACCGAAAATACGTGGATAATAACCCTGAAAATCGTTTTTTTTTTACAATTTTTGAAAGCGGTGAAAGGTGTTCTAAAGTACGACGAAAACTTGCCTATAGAAATAAAATGCCTAACAACGATTTTTAGAACTTTCAGACGTGATATAAAGCAGAGTATAGAACTTGTTTGGATGGATTTCGACACTCCTCAAAAGACAATATCATGCCTTTCAAATGTCTCCGTTTAAATCAAAATGACCCCCATATTACCCCGGGACATAGTATTTGGTGTAGAATTTCTTCATTGTAAATGGATCCATTTTATTAGGGGACCCAAAAAACCGAAAAAATATGGATAATAACCTTCAAAATCTCCTATGATAGTGTGGAATGGAGTTTTGTCGATCAAATGTTAAGAGCCTTGGACTTCCCGGATCATTTCCGCCTATTGATCATGGAGTGTGTTACTTCAGTCTCGTTTTCACTCTGCGTTAATGGTGACTCGTTCGGGTTCTTTCGTGGGAAGAGAGGTTTAAGACAAGGTGGTCCTATGTCGCCGTTGCTTTTTACTATTTGTATGGAATATTTCTCGCGTATTCTGACACATGGTAAGATTGACAAGAAGTTTAAGTATCACCCGAAATGTGGCCCGATGAAGCTTACTCATCTAATGTTCGCTGATGATCTTCTCCTCTTTTGCAAAGGGGATACGGATTCGATGGAATTCTTGTGGAGGGCTTTTGCTACGTTTAGCAGGGCCTCGGGATTGAATATAAGCATAGGTAAATCTAATGCTTATTTCACTGGAGTCGATGAAGGTAAGAAAGCTGCTATTCTACAATTTTCTGGCTGTGTCGAAGGTATGTTGCCCTTTCGCTATTTGGGTCTTCCGATCCAATGTACCCGTCTTGGAAAAATTGATTGTGAATGTTTGATAGCCCGAATCATCTCGAGAATCTCGAGTATTGGGGCGCGTAAGCTGTCCTATGCGGGTAGACTGACCTTGGTTCAGTCTGTACTGTCTCAGCTTCATAACTACTGGGCGATGGTTTTTATTATTCCGACTTATGTTATGACCAGAATTATTTCTTATATCCCAATTTCTTATGGAATGGCGGGGTAGAAGGAAATAATAGGGCCCTGGTGAGTTGGGAGAAGATCTGCTGCCCTAAAATGGAAGGGGGGTTGGGGCTTAGAGATCTGACTATTTGGAATCAGGCTGCTGTGGCAAAGTTAGCATCCTGTGTTTTTGATCAACCGAATCGATTATGGGTTCGGTGGGTGAATTTCGTCTACTTGAAGGGGCGTGATTGGCGCGATTATCAGCCCAATACGGATGTCACTTGAGCTTGGCGAAAGATCTGTCAGGCTAAGGACAAAATTAAGCATATGTTTGTGAATGATCTTTGGCATGGATCGCGTTCCTGTTATATGATCTCGGAGCGTTATGAGGGTATTCGGGCTCACAATCCGAAAGTGCCTTGGGGCCCGTCTCGTCTGGAGTGGTTGGAGCATCCCTAAACATAGCTTTATTTCGTGGCTTGTGTTTAGGCGGGCTTTAAACACTAGGATTAATCTGGTTAGATTTGGTATTGCTGAATCCGACCGTTGTTATTTATGTGAAGCCCATGAAGAAAGTTTGGAGCACCTATTCTTTGATTGTGAGTGGAGTGCCAAGGTTGTTGACAGCTTACGCGTGTGGACGAAGAAGCAGATTCCAAGTTCTGGTGCTTTACTTTGGGCGTGCAAGGTGCGAGGATCGAAGTTGCAATGCAACATCATCCGTGCATTATTTAACGCAATGATTTATCACGTTTGGAGGCAACGGAACTTGTGTAGAATCAAAGGATCAATGCAGCGACCTCATCATATTGTTAAGATGATTAAATTGGATGTACGGAATAGAATTATGACTATGATTAAACACCCTTTGCGAGCTAGAGACGCGAGATGGCTACATAATTTGATGTAGCCATCCATTTGTACATTGATCATCATTTTTTAATACATACTTACCCTTCACAAAAAAAAAACCTTCAAAATCGACCGTTTTTTGTTATATCCGAAAACGGTGAAAGATGTTCCAAAATCACGAATGTTTTTTTTGAGAAAAAACTAGTCAAAAGGAATATAATGCCTAACAATGATTATTAGAATCGTCTGACATGATATGAAATGGAGCATCGAACTTGTTAGGAATTATATTATGCTAGAGCATAATTTCCTTACTTAAGATTAGTTTTAGTAGCATAAATAAGGGATTAAAGTTATATTTTTATTCATTGAAGGATCAAACATACTTTTACTATATATATACAACAAGATTCGTTGTGTGTATAAATCGATAAGGTACTTCTATTTTTCGAGTTAAGGCTAAATTGACGTTCATACTTACTCACTGAGTCACTGATATTCATGAGATCGACGTTTCATTAATATCACTTATCCTTTCTATTTGTTTCGCTTCCGTATACGCATCTGACATTTTATTTGGTGTGAAGTTTGTTCAACGCAAATATGGATCCATTTTATTCCGGGACCCAAAAAACAAAAAAAACGTGGATAAATAACTTTTAAAATCGATCACATTTTACAATTATCGAAAGCGCTGAAAGTTGTTCTAAAGCGCGAATGTTTTTTGGACAAAAATTTGTCTATAGAAATAAAATGTCTAACAATGATTATTAGAATCTTCAAACATAACATTAAACAGTGTATAAAACTTATTTGGATAGATTCCGACACACCTCAAAAGACAAGCTGATGGCTTTCAAATGTCTGCATTGAAATCCAAATGACCCACATATTACACCGGTGTAATGTCTTTGGTGTAGAGTTTTGCATAGCGAATATAAATTCATTTTATTTCGGGACGTAAAAAGACGAAAAAATATGGATATATAATAACCTTCAAAATCGACCTTTTGAAAATTTCAAAAGCTGTGAAAGATGTTCTAAAGAGTGATTTTTTTTTGAGAAAAACTTTTCGATTGAAATATAATGCATAAAATTAATTATTAGAACCATCTGACACGATATGAAATGGAGTTATAGAACTTGTTTCGACGGACTTCGACAAATCTTAAAAGACAATCTTTTGGCTTTTAATAGTCTCCACTGTGAAATGACCCTTATACTACACTGGGGCATTCTATTTGGTATAGAATTTGTTCAGCGCGAATACAGATGCATTTTATTCCGGAACCCAAAAACCTGAAATAAAACGTGGATAATAACCTTTAAAATCAGTTTTTTTTACAATTTCAAAAACGATCAAAAGTTATTCTAAAGCGCGACGAAAATTTGTCTATTGAAACAAAATGCCAAAAAATGATTATTAGAATCTTCAGACGTGATATAAAACAGAGTATAGAACTTGTTTGGATGGATTCCGACACGCCTCAAAAGACAATCTCATGGCTTTCAAATGTCTCCGTTTAAATCAAAATGACCCTCATACTACCCCGGGACACAGTATTCAGTGTAGAATTTCTTCATATCAAATATGGATCCATTTTATTTGGGGACCTGAAAACCCGAATAAACGTGGATAATAATATTCAAAATCGTCTATTTTTTGCAATTTTTGAAACCGGTAAAAGATGCTCTAAATCGCGAATATTTGAGAAAAAACCTGTCGGTTTGAATATAATGCCTAACAATGATTATTAGAACCGTCTGACATGATATGGAATGGAGTATCGAACTTGTTCGACGGATTTCAACACATCTCAAAAGATGATATTTTGGCTTTTAAAAGTCTTCATTGAAAACGAAATGACCCTCATACTACACTGGGTATTGTATTTGGTGTCGAGTTTGTTTAACGCAAATATAGATCCATTTTATTCTAGGAACACAAAAAGCCAAAAAAACGTGGATAGTAACCTTCAAAATTGCTCTTTTTTTTTTTACAATTTTCGAAAGAGGTGAAAGTTGTTCTAAAGCGCGATAAAAACTTGTCTATAGAAATAAAATGCCTAACAATGATTATTAGAACCTTCAGACGTGATATAAATCGGAGTATATATAGAACTTGTTTGGATGGAATCCGACACGCCTCAAAAGACAATCTCATGACTTTCAAATGTCTCCGTTTAAATCAAAATGACCCCCATATTACCTCGAGACATAGTATTCGGTGTAGAATTTCTTCATAGAAAATATGGATCCATTTCATTTGGGGACACAAAAAGCCGAATAAATGTGGATAATAACCTTCAAAATCAACAATTTTTTGCAATTTTCAAAAGCGATGAAAGATGATCTAAATCGTGAATGTTTTTTTTGAGAAAAAACTTGTCGATAGGAATATAATGTCTAACAATGATTATTAGAACCGTCTGACGCAATATGAAAATGAGTATCGAACTTGTTTCGACGGATTCCGACACATCTCAAAAGACAATTTTTTGACTTTTAAAAGTCTCCATTAAAATCGAAATGACCTACATACTACACTGGGTATTGTATTTGATGTGGAGTTTGTCATCACAAAGATAGATCAATTTTGTTCTAGGACCCAAAATGTAACAACCTGGATTTTTAAAAACTTTTAATAATATAAATAGTATAAATAATAGGGTCAAAGGTGGTGGAAACACTTGACCAAATCTGAATCATTACTATCTCGACAATCAACTAATATATTATTTCACAAACGGGTTCTAAAATAACAATACCTAAACTTATATGTGTATATTTAATATCTCGCCACTGGTCTTCCCTAAAACAGTATCCCAATCAACGTCAACCTGAAAGACCTGAAAGGGGGTCCATTGTCTTAAATCTTAAAGTTGGTTCCAATCATCCAACACAAGAATAAATGCATAATCTGTCAGATCTCCCAAGATTCATGGAAAAATATTTGAGCAGTACTTTCAGAAGTTAAGTCAGTCGGCTTGTCTTTGCGAAAACAAGTATCCAGTTTCATCAACTTCAAGGTGAACTTAAATTAATTACTCTTTTCATTCAGAGTAGTTTATTCGTTCTATTAAGCTCAACAACAGAGTTATATCATAAGATTTCACTTGATTAGGTAAATTTTAGTTGTGATAAAATAAGACAACATAAATAATAAAGCTTCAATATGTGAAACAACACGTATTTAATAATAGTGCTCCTGTGGTTAGTCACTAAAATATTTAAATAAATTGAATGTTACACATGGTAATATAATCTACCTGCGGGTAAATATATATTTTTATATGTGAACGATATAATGACAGTAGTATGTCCAAAAATTGAACTTTAGTTGTAAATTCACTGTGGTGAAATTTAACCGTAAGAATTTCATATTATCATTATCTAAAACCGGAATATGAAATTATATTTTATCATAAATCATTATTTGTCAAACGAATAATTATATCGAATGGGTGAAACCATGTTTCTGTAAATCATAATCATACGGAGTATATCATAATTCATAATCAAATTATCATGGAATTACTTCACAAATAATAGAATTTTAATTCACTTCATATTAAAACTTTAATCTATATACTAATCAATATGCATATAGTAAATCATATAATCATGACAAAATCAGTTTAACAGAATAATCAAGACAAAAATGATATCAATTTCAGATTAAACTTTCATTAATTCCATATAAACAATAAGAACTTTGTCGTGGTAAGAAATTCAGGAGACAACTATTCATCATCAAACATTACATGATCGAATATGGAAAAATCATTTGTACCTAATATTATTACCAAATCCATAAAGACCATCAACAATTAAACCTAATTTACGTATATACACATAATATATACGAGTAGTACAAATCGATGAGGTAGTTAAACAAATTGCATGAATAACATAATGGGACTAAGAAAATCATAAACCAATTTGACATGCATACTACAAACAATTACGTAGCATCATAGTTGTGTGATTTTGTAATCATTACGTACAATTGATTTGCATACTATACATGTACACACATGTAGGAGATTTATTTGTGTAGACTATTATGGAGTAGTAACAAAAGGTGATTACATAAAATCAGTCGCAAAACGGAACACAAGTAATTTCACATATTATTATACTAATAATGTATAATACGTCATTACTCTGTAATAACAATCTTAATCAATGGACAATCATGAGTTCAATAACCTAAGCTCTGATACCACATGTTAGCATATTATTAACATGACATAAATAAAACATAATTCCCATAAATCTTTGAACAACATGAAGGTTACAAAAGATTAATTAAGACGAGATTAAGACATACCTCATTACGGAATAAGTCAAAATCTAATACGAACGATATTAGATCTCTATAAGACGACTTCATAAATAATAAGACGACTTCAAATAATAATACTAATACGTCTTCATAATCTTCAAATAATAATAATAATAATAGGTATGATTTCATAATTAATACGCATGATTTCTCCCTCTTGTCCCATAACGTAATAAGTGTTGTCATTAAGCATAGAGTTTCTGATGGGGAAACTCCATGATATAGGCAGAGAGAGGACCAGTTTCCTATTAGAGTTTTAGATTACGGTAATCTCGACCTTCCATCAAGGTTGAGTAAATATGGAAAGACTCCTTATTTAGTCCGATATTACTGTGATAGCATATCTCTTAAAGACTCGATTTCCAATAAGACCACAATTATAGGGAAGAAATATTGTCATAATAATAGGGAAGATATATTACATATCCCGTAATATTATTATATCACAAAATATTCTTATAAGATGCACTCTTGATACGATATAATATGGTCGCCAAAGAATTTGTCTCGAAAAATCTCGACAATGGTCCGTTGACAAATAATCCGTAACAAGTTTACGACTTATCTTTTACAACTTTGTTATCTTAGCTAATAAAAGGGTTGAGAGAATTAATATCCTACTTAGTTAATAGTTTTATATTGAATGGGGTAATTAGTGGTCTTTGATGAGCTAATTAATTTTGGGCTTGTAAAAGACTTTTCGCTTGTCCTTTGAGACTATTTAAGCAAGTAGTTTGTAATGCAAATGATATATGATTGAAGAAATATAAAAATTCGAGTGTTTGTTCGAATTGTTGTAAACAATTCAGTTTGCATCGCTTGAACGAGTTTTCTAGCGTTGTTTTTTTGAGTCTCGGGTCAATAGGTCTTGGCTTGGTCTCGTAATTTGTCAAGCTATAGGTCTAGCTTGTTGAATATATCTTTATTCTTTTTATTTCTGCTTTGTATTCGCATCATAAGTGGTATCAGAGCTACAACTCTTGATTTTTCTTAAAATCAAGACGGTCCTAAGGCGTGTCATCAAAACCAAGTTATAAGTTGAATCTCCGGTTGCGATTGGAATTCAAAGGTTAAACTCAAGCGAGGTAGGTCGAGGGTTAATCGGTTTTGATTGTCTTTTGGTTCTTTGTTGAAGTTCCGATTATTCAAAAAAAAAAACGTCTACTGTTCACGGGGAAAAAAGCGAAAAAAAAAAATGTAGGAAATCTTCTCATTGGAAAACATGTACGAGGAAAGTTTAAATTTTGATCCGTCGTTACCTTCTTGTTATGACGGTTATGGGGATGAACAAGTAGTTGTTACTCGTGAGTCAAGTCAAGTAATTTGTTTTTGGGTTGATTTCGCAGCAATTATGGAACCTTCGTCTGGTTCAATTTTTATGTTGAACGAGATTCGTGAAGAATTAAAAGGAGGAAACGATTTGAGCATTAGCTTCAAGGGTGGTTTGGGTGTATGTTCAAGTTTCTTGCTAATACTTGTCATCCATGTCGTTGTGTGGGTCGGGTTCGTTTTTGAGCCCGGGGGCTAAGGTTACAGGAATTGTGGTCAATTCCTTTTTAAAGGAGGAGGGGATGATACAATATGAAACGGTCATCAAAGACCTTGTTTTGAAGGATCTCGACCACGGGCCGTCAATAGATAAAATGTGACACGTTTACAATTTACCATCTATAACTTATTATTTTAGTTAATAAAATAGGTGTATTAAATTAATGCCTATGTATTTTATGACTTTATTTATGTTGCTCATTAAAAGGCTATAGTAAGTGGTCTAGATTAATTAGTTTAGTATCTTTAAATTAGCTAGTTAATTTCTCGGTTTACAAGGGACCTTTCGTTTGTCCTTCTTGGGCTATTTAAGCCACTTTCGTGTGGAATGCAAATCATCAAAATTTGAACAAAAAGTCTCTAAATTACTTGCAATTGTCGAGCACAATTCTGGTTTTTTGAACTATTGCCTAGATGCGTTTCTAGCATAGTTAGTTGAGTTCGAATCAATAGGTCTTGACTTGGTCTCGTAATTTGTCAAGCTATAGGTCTAGCTTGTCGATCGAATATATCCTTGTTCGTTAATTTCGCATATGTATTCGCATCATAAGTGGTATCATATGGTATCAGAGCTTCGGATCTTGATTTTTTTAAAAATTGAGACAATCCTAAGGTGTGTCAAGGCCAAGTTATAGGTTGAATCTCCTGCTGCGATTGGAATTCAAAGAATAAACTCGACCGAGGTAGGTCGAGGGTTAGTCGATTTTGATTGTCTTGTGGTTCTTGTTGAAGTTCCGATTTTTCAAAAAAAAAACCTCTACTGTTCACGGGAAAAAAAGTCAGAAATCTTCTCGTTGGAAACACTTACGAGGAAAGTTTGGGTTTTGATCCGACGTTACCTCCTTTGTATGACGATTATGGGGATGAGGAAGTTACTCTTGAACTCCAAACTCAAACCATTTGTTTTTGGGTCGATTTTGCAGTAGTTATGGAACCTTTGCCGGGTTCGATTTTCTTGTTGAGCAAAGAGACTCGTGAAAAATGAAAAGGAGGAAACGAGTCGAGTATAAGCATAAAGGGTGATTCGAATGCATGTTTGATTTTGTGGCTAATACTCGTCCATGTCGTTTCGTAGGCATGGTTTATTTTTGATCTCGGGGACTAAGGACACAAGAATTGGGACAATTCTTTTTGAAGAAAGGGCAGATGATACGATATGTGGAGGATTTGATGTGTGCCAAATTTGGCCCACTACTCATTTAGAACCGTTTTCCTATCGCTTTTTTGAGATTTGTGTGCTATTATCGCCTTATTTAAGTCTTTCTCACTCTAGCGACCTCTCTTGTGCATTTTACGCGTTTTTGGGTGGTTTTCCTACTATTTTGATAGGAATCCATTGTCCGAGAGCATGTTCGAGCTTACATGGGCATAAGAGAGTGGAATATCGTCCCAAAGCATGATTAAAGTCCAAAGTCCAAACCCAAGAGGAGAAACCTTGAGCAAAAGGGTAAAAGTCAATGATAAGATAAAACTCAAGTCCATAATATTGGGCAACTTCTCATGGCAAGGTCAAAATACATATGCATATATATAGAGTTATAGACCTTGGATCGAAGCGATTCTAGTTGGAGGTGAAAGCTTATGTTCTTAGCTTTCCAACGACATATCAGACGCCTCAATCGAAGATCAAACAAGAGAGTTATGGCCCTCCGAAATCACAGGGTAAAGTTTCACCCAATGAGATATGACCGGGCGAAATTTCACCCTACGAGAATTTTGAGTTTTTGGTCAGATTTTTCATCGGGCGAAGTTCGCCCGATGAGATTTTGACCGGGCGAAACTTCGCCCGACGGTATTTCGGCGAGATTTGAGGGAATCCACAGGGCAAAACTTCACCCTATGAAGATCCAAAGGGCAAAGTTTCATTTCAAGAGCAAAAATCAGTTTTGGACTTTGTTTTAATGATCCATCAAGGCTTTGTATATATAGTTAACCCTAGATTTCTACCATATACTCAATTACTATGCTTCATTAGATCTAGAAAAACTCCATTAGCTTAGACTAGTTTATATCATTCTAATCTAGTAGCAACATTAGTTTAGTCTTAGATTTTATTGAAGATTGAAGGGTTTGCAAGGATTGAGTGACAAAGTTCTTGTATTTCTTCTTCAAAATTCATATTTATGTTAATCTTCATCTTCTTCATTGAGTTTTTCCTCCATTGTTGGTACTTTCTTCTCCTCTCTAATTAGTTTCTTCTTTAATTTTTCCTCTAGTTTATTGTTTTTCTTGGTTTTTCTTGTTTTGTTATTGTTTTTCCTAGTAGAGTTTGTTCTTTTTGTAAGTTTTACCATGATTAGTGAGTAGATAATGTAATTTGGTTACGACTGCATATTATAGGGAAGATAATTTCAGATATTTCATAAGTTGTTGAAAAAAAAATTATTTCATAAGTTTTTATACCCTTGATTAATAAAGGGCATAATAGTCATTATAATCAAAATCATAGGAATTAGGCCAAGCCAACCAAACAAGATGCAGGAATTCAATTCACGGGATGTGTAAATTCCAGGAGGTCAATCAAAGAAATATAGCAAATTCCCAGGAAGTTGATGTGGGAAGTAACTTCCTAGGAAATGCAACTTCCTCCAGGAAATAAGTTCCTGGATGAACCAAACGAGGCCTAAATTTATAATTTTCAACTTATTATTATTATTATTATTATTAAATAAAATGATATACGAAATATTACTTAATCGATAATTGAATTAAAATCCGATTTTTAATAAATTTCCGTAATAACTAATGATAGATACTGTAATTATAATCCATTAATTTAATTAATTAATTTATTTAAAAATAAAAAAAATTGAATGGCAGAAGTGCAGAACTCCGGTCCTCAAGTCCCAAACACCTAAACCCTCCCCCACTACCGCCACCTCCCACCCTCATGACCACCAACCATCATCCCTACCACCCATAAAATCCTAAACACCAACCATCTACCCCCGTTATCCACCTTCCCTGCCTCACACGCACACCATGCTCACCGACCTCCACTACCTTCACCGTCCGCCGACGATCCACCTCCAATCCTACCCACGCCTCCCTCACGCCAACCCGCATCACCTGTCACCCGGCCTCCCTTACTCTGCGACTACTCGCCACCATGCCAACCACCTGCGACGACCATCTACCACACCAATCTCAATGACTTATCACCATAATTTTAAAAAAAATAATTAATTAAACACTCATCAAACCTTAAACAATTCAATTAAGTGAATAAAAAAAATTGATATTGTTTTATCGATAGTTGAATTCGTAATTGTTTGATTGATTAACAAATTACAAAACTAAATTAACAAAAAAAAGCAAAAACGTAAACTAGTAAGGAGAGGAGGCAATTCGTACAAGTTAAGTTAGATTGGTGAAAATTTCTAAAGGGTAAAGTCGAAAAATCTTAGGAAAATTTGTTAGAATTGAGTAAACTCTCGTCAGGAAAAAGTAATTTCATTATTTTAAAATAGTCAAATCGTGTACGGATATTTTAACCCATTAAAAATGACTCAAAACGAGATAATAATTAAAACAAATAAATGAGGTAATAGAATATAAAGCGCATATTATTAAAAAAACACGGAAATAATTATTTTAAATAAATAACTTTCCGAATAAATATTATTATAAAATACGGGATGTTACACAAAACACCGAAAAAACGTGGATAATAACCTTAAAAATCAATCAATTTTTTTACAGTTTTTGAAAACTTGTTTATATAAATAAAATGTCTAACGGTGATTATTAGAACATTCAGACACAATATAAAACGGAGTATAGAACTTATTTCGATGGATTCCGACATGCCTCAAAAGACAATCTGATGGCTTTCAAATGTCTGCATTGAAATCCAAATGACCCACATATTACACTGGTGCATTGTATTTGGTGTAGAGTTTTTGCACAGCGAATATAAATTCATTTTATATTGGGTTCCAAGAATCGAAAAAATATGGATAATAACCTTCAAAATCGGGGAATGGTGTTCTCAAGAGCGAATAACTTTTGACAAAAACTTGTCGATTGAAATATAATACCTAAAAATGATTATTAAAATCATCAGACACAATATGAAATGGAGAATCGAACTTGTTTTGACGGATTCCGACACATCTCAAAAGACAATCTTTTAGCTTTTAAAAGTCTCCACTAAAGCTGAAATGACCCTCATACTACACTGCGTCATTGTATTTGGTGTGGAGTTTATACTACTACAAAATCATTGGTTTCTTGACGCTTTAAGCTGGACGCTTTTATAAGTGTCCACCCTTTTCCTTATCAAATTTTCCTTCTCTATCCTTTAATGTGTCGAGAGTTATATTTTTATTATAATTCATAAGAAAAACCTCTAAACTCCTCTAATTAAACTGATGAAATGAAATTAGCGGCGACAAATTTTTTCATATCCTGCCTTTACCAAAAACAAATTCGTACCCTCACTTCTCATATTCCAGCACCCACCCTCTTTCATATCCTAGAAACTCCTTTCCCTTGTCTTCTCTAACTCTAAATAATTCCCCTTCCCTTACTCTGCCTTGTCTTCACGCGCCACTGAATCTATGAATCTGGAGGTGTTTTTGTTTCAATATTCTCCATTGTTCTTGAAGGTAATACCAAATCTATGAATTTCTTGAACTACTTTTGTCCGCCGTTTTTGCGTTATATACATTGACGAGTTTTTGGTCAAGATTATATAAGTTGTAAATTTTTAGGATTTCATCATATCATCAAATCCTCCATTATTCTCATTATTGATTTCAACAAATCAACAACGGCGATACTATAGGGTGGCAGAGGTGACATGTCTATTAAACCGACAATTTAAGATGATTAATAGGGTGACTTTTGGAGGTCTAATTAGTCCGGCCTGGAAAACAAGTTTCATTATTCGAATCTGAGGTCTGACAACTTTGTGTAAGTTCCTATTAAGATTTGCGGTATCAATTTTCTCCATTTTCTTTGTGTTAAATTTTAATTTTAGTCATGTGATGCGTTGGAACTCTATAGGGTACATCGGTCGTCTTTCTCACATTAACAATGGCATCTGGACTTAACAAACCACCAAAGTAAGGATGAGAGTTGAAGCTGATAGTTGTTTTTAAGATCGATTGGGTTTTTTGTTCATGTATCATTGATGAATAGATTATGTTGCTTTTTGTAGACTGTAGTGGTTAGATTTATTCTGTTTTTACTGGTATTATTCTGCGTTTTATACACTTGTTTCTGAGATCGATTTTGACCGATTATCGCTTGATGAATTGCTTCTGTTATCATTTTGTAGACTATAATTGTTTGATTTATCATGTTTGTGCTCATGTCATTTTCCGTTTCATTCATTCATTTTCGAAATCGTTTGTGTTTTTGTTTGTATATAGCTTAATGAAACGAGTCCGTTAACATTTTGTAGGCTGTAGCCACTTCTCATTGTTATCTAGTTATCTCATGTTCTGAATCCTAGGAATATCTAGAGGTGGCTTATAGTAATTGATTTTTTGTGTAAAATAAGTGGTAATATTAGTATTTTGTATGATTCAATTAATTGGTTTGAATACAAAAATGTGGTGGGGAGCAGGAGAACAGATGGGAGCTCATTAGACCTGAATAATTTGCCAGTGGATTTCACAAGAGATTAAAAAAAAAGGTACTTCCACTTTTGGCATTATTATTTCATATATCCCCACCTTACTGAGTGAGTGTACCTTCATTCATCATCTATTACAACTAATCTTGGATAATATGTCCAACTTAAAATCAACACTTAATTGCACCCTTAATTTTTTTTTTGCTTATTTGACTTGGGTGACCAACAGATGTCAAGTTCACCTTTAATTTCTCCAAATATTAGAGATAAAAATGGGATGTTAGGAATGTTTACTTTTGAAACGAGTCTGACGTAGCAAGTTTTCAGGTTACGTGGACACAGAATATGATGTTTACAGACACTCGGGAGCTAACTGAAAAGAGCGACGTTTACAGCTATGGTGTTCTACTGGAGCTGGTGACAAGAAGGCAAGCTATTGAAGATAACCGAAATCTGGTAGAGTGGACCCAAGTGTTTTTATCCCCGGAAACAAAACTCTCACCACTCACAGACCCAACACTAGGTGAGTGCTTTGATTACGATCAATTACAAACCGTTGTTAGTAGTGCGTGAAATGGTGTACGCAACCAGAAGGCAGAGCTAGACCTTCAATTAAACAAGTACTACGGCTTCTCTATGAGAGTTCAGACCCATTACATAGCGGGTTTATCCATGATATCCAAGAGGAAGAGTATGAAACAAGTCAAGGCGCACCACGACCAAGCAAAGGAAAATCACACAGGAATGACGTGGCTTTTCATAGTGGGGAAGGAAGGTATCATGCATCTTCTTTTAGTACTAATAAATCTTTTTGTAGTAGGAACTTTCTACTTGAGAATGGATCTCTGCAATCTCCCCCACACAATACACCGTCACTTTGAAAGTTCATTGCGAGTACAATACAAAGTACAAATCGTTTTGATTGCCTTTATTGATGTCATCAAAGTTTATGGGATGCCATGTTCATTTCCCTTCTTCGTCTGTCCGTCGTCTCAGAGGTCAAATTATTAACTTCTGCAGAAGTTCTGAAATTTTTGATTGCATTGAGAGGAAATTCATTGGTTGATTTATTAATTGTATTGAGAAAAAAATCATTGCTTAGATTTAAATTAATTGTATAGAGGGGAAGTCTGTTCCTGCTAAGTGTTAACTGATCCATGTTTAGTTACTGCTATGGTTTACTTTTCTTTCTTGAAATTGTAATTTTTTTTTTCTGGTTTGATCTACCGGGTCTGCCTTTCGGACTCATGAGGTGGGTTATTGCAAACTATGGCCTGCACTGTGTAATTTTGA
The DNA here is from genome assembly GCA_958450325.1 of Agrostemma githago. Taxonomy (NCBI): domain Eukaryota; kingdom Viridiplantae; phylum Streptophyta; class Magnoliopsida; order Caryophyllales; family Caryophyllaceae; genus Agrostemma; species Agrostemma githago. The sequence continues at coordinate 68,227,266 of OY288247.1, read as the reverse complement.
TGAAAAAGAATTACTCGTATTTTATCTGAGAAACACAGTAACGTAACAATGTAATTATTGATCTGAAATGCTTAGCATAAATGATCCTTTTTCTCAGTTTTCGTACTCATAATGAGTGGTGACCTAGCTAGTTCTAGACCTAACAAAACTGAGCTTGTTCGAACTCTGAAGTGAAGACCCGACTTTGACCGTAACATAAAATGACTCACCTTCAATGTTTATTTATGAAAAGGGAGACGTAATAATAATCTACAATCTATAATGGTGATTAAATAATGGTTGTGATTAAATAAGTGTGATTAAAAGTATATGTACTTATGCAGAAATTTGCTTGATGTGGAAAAGAGGCACGAGCAGCACATAACCATGTCCATACAACTGGGTCAACAAGCTATGCTGTAATACAAGATGATTTTGTATTTATTCTACTATTTGTCACTCTTTATATACTAATTAGTTGGGTGTGTTGTTGTGTGTCAAATTTGGACCATTTTTCCTCCCATTTAGACCCGTTTTTCTTCCGTTTTGCGAGATTAGAGTGCGATTATCGCCGTATTTTGAGTAATTCTTGCATTAGGGTCTCTCTTTTGCATTTTACGTGTTTTTGGTAGTTTTCTGTCTATTTTGATAGGATTTTCGACCAAAAACGTGTTCGAGATTCTATGAGCATGAGAGAGAGGGAAACCGTTCAAAAAGCAAAGCACACAACTTAAAATCCAAAGTCCAAACCCAAGAGGTGAAACCTTGAGCGAGAAGGAAAAACTATAAGTCCATTGGGCAATTTCACCGGAGAGGTCGAACTTCAAATGGATATATCTAGAGTTATACACCTCGGATCGAAGCGATTCCAGTTGGAGGTGAAAGATTATTTTCTTAGATTTTCAACGACATATCACACGCCCCAAACGGAGTCCGAACGAGAGAGTTATGACCCTCTGAAGTCACAGGGCGAAATTTCACCCGATGAGAATTTGACCGGGCGAAATTTCGCCCGACGGTGTTCCTCCCCGTGAAATTTCGGACAAAAAAGTTCATAGGGTGAAATTTCACCCGATGAGTTGACCGGGCGAAACGACCGGGCGAAACTTCGCCCACCAGGTGAAATTTCGCACGATGGAGAAAAACGTCAAAAATGGCGATTCGAGAAGAAAATCTCACCGGGTAAAATTTTACCCGGTTGTGCTAATGTCGTCAACCGCAGGGTGAAGTTTTGCCCCATGAAGATGCAAATGGTGAAGGTCTAGCTTAAAGAAGAGGAATTGGATTATGGGCCTTAAGCTTGTGTGACCCATTAAGAAACTCTATAAATACTTAACCTAGGGTTTTGTGCCACTCTTGTGCCTTAAGTGAGCCTCTTAGAAGTAGGAGTAAGGTAGAAAATCTCCATAGTAGTAGTAGTAGTTTGTAGTAAGCTTTCATAGTAAAAATCTCCAAAAAAACTTAGTAGATATTATTAGTATTAGATTAAATTACTCTATAATTTGTAATCAAGCTTCCATCTTTGTTGAAGATTGAAGAGTTTTGCAAGAATTGGTGACAAGTTCTTGTACTTTCTTCTCCAAGATTCAATCTTTATGTTAATCTCATCTTCCTCCTTTAGTTTCTCCATTGTTGGTAGTTTCTTTCTTCTCCCTTTCTCCATTAGTTAGTTTTACTTTTAGTATGTTTAGTCTTTCTCCTAGTCTCCTTAGTGTTAGTTTTATTATGGGTAGTGAGTAGATTTTAGTTAGGGGCTAGGGGAGGAAGAATTCTAGATAAAGGTTTTATCTTGTGAGAATATTGCATTTGAGGGTGATTTGTCTTGATTGGAATTGCTGTGCCTCGTTTGACTTAGCTTGATCACCTAGGTTGACTTGACTCACCCGGACCAATATGGGGAAACTCGGGGTTTGGGTAGTTCCGTCTAGAGACCTTAGTTTATTCGTCGCGAAAGCGGGTTTAGGCTTGGTTGGTAGGGAAACCGAAAGGTGGCACCTCCCTTATACATCTTGTGATAATTCTTACAATGACACCCTTATCTTAATTTCCGACTCCCCGACTCTCCCTAACGCCTTTCCCATTAATAGTTTCTCGCCTTAGTTCCGTAGCTCGTTTAGTTAGTCTAGTTCTACTCGTCCAAAACCCCCCTTCTCGACCCAATCACTCTCAGACTTTGACTTACTACCCCTCGACCATCCCTGTGGATCGATCCCGACTTGCCGCTACTACGTAGTAGTATTTCGGAGCTTATAAATATTGTTTGATCGTGCGGGTTGCGACGCTCGCGCATCATGTGTATAATAACTGAGGTGCTACAAATAATTTGAGTTTTGACAATGAACATGAAGAGAAGAATAAGAGAGACCCAAGTGAATTGGAGATATTTAAGCAAACTCATACAAGGAAAGATGAAACCTTTGTGAAAGACACACTAACAGAGGATTTTCTGGTAAGCTTATACTTACAAACTTCTACAACCCATTTTCTTTTCATTTTTCTATTTCTTTTTTTAAAGGTCAGAGGTATATCTGTTAAATATTTTTTTGTTCAGATTGATGCAGATATTAATGTTGACACTCAAACTATGTTATATCCTAAAAAGTCTCAAGTAGAAATTGAGAATGATGTTTTTAACAAGCTAATGTTTGGGGAGGAGGTCCCTGAACGTCCCTTGGGTTACGGATTTGGTGTGAATCAAACTGATATATATGGGGTGCGTAGTATCTTAAGAAAAGAGAGATTTAAGTGCAGTGAAAAAGATACTTCAACTTTTCGGGATGTGCAAAAGGTTGTGGATAAGTTGACTGTAATCCCCTAGAAAATCTAACGCAATACAGTGGCGGAAACACTGTAGAGTTGGGATTAAAACACACTGACAAACTATATCTTATTAAAAGAAATGGTAAGTCAATACAAAGGCCTCTTTTTACAAAAGGGCTAAAAAGAAAATTCACCAAACGGGTTATACAAATCCATAAATTACATGAATAAAGAAAGATTAGAATTCACGCTACTCGCTAGCTCACACCCAAAACCCAGCAGCAAATACCTGTCATGTTATAAACATAACAGCCACGTCAGTGGGGAGTAACTCGGACGTTCTCCCAGCCAAATTATATCATATGGAAAAATAACAGTATTACTATATCAAAATAATTAAAATGAGAAAGCATTAAAACGATATAATAAAAATAAGTTTTCAGCGAAACTTAAAGCATTTGCAAACCTGCAAGTCAATATCAATCGATAATAATAATATTCGAAAATGGCGTTATGGAAATCAATCAGTGCATCGGAATAGACTTTCACTAGGATAATACTCAAACTAGCTTCGAGAACTTAGTCAAAACAAATTAGACTTCGGTCTCTAACTAGGCAACTCAACTATAACAGGACTGCGTGCAGCGAGGTCCTGGCTTAAGTAATGTACACCCCTCCTGGACACCAACCGTAATCCAGTTCAACCCGACGGCGACTTACACGATGCGATATCTAAGTTTAAGGTCAAAATATACACACTCCTGAACACAAACCATGCTCAGTTCAACGACCAATGTGTCTCAACATAGACACACCAACTTTATAGTTGATGGCAAAAACGTACACCCCAGAATATATTACTCTAACCCCACACTTCTCTTTATTCCATAACTCCAAAACAAGCCATTATCGATATTCAAAAGTAAATATAATCAATATAAATTATATGGATAAAAGGAATAACCATTTTATATTAAAAGGGAAACTTTCTATAAATAGAAACCTACAAATTTTAGAAACTTACTTAAAATAGAAATTTTGCTATAGAAAATACGTAAGTTATTAAAATAAGTGAAATGTATTAAATAGCATTTACAACGAAATTAACATTTTATTATTATCGTCGTTATCGTAACTTTATTATATTTCTAAATTCGCTGCTCAAAATATAAATAAAATATAATAAGTCAATATATAGTATTTTATAAATAATTAAGAAATCGAGTTTAAATTATAAATTTTAGAAAAGAGATGTTTTAAGAAAACGATATCAAAATTAAATTAGTCAACGAACTTTATAAATGAAATGAAATTTACGAAGAATTCAAATTATTTTTAACAGATAGTTTTTATTAATAAATAATATGAATTTTAATAAAAATAGTCAATCGGAAACAAATAGGAAATTATTAATGAAAATAGTCTCGACTAAAAATATGTTTAAAACAAAATCCACTATTTTCTCATTTATTAGAATAAATCGTAAAACAAAAACTAATTTATTAACAAGTATACAAATTTCGATTAAAATATAAAAATACGATTTTTAAGTGAAAATTATAAATTATCGAAATATGACGAAATATGAAATCGTCATTATTTAGTTACTAGTGTCACGATAACCAACAAAATATTATAACGATCGTAAATAATAAAATTACTAACGACTTATAAAACGATATCGAAAGTTGTAAAATATTTATAAGGTACACGATTTTTAGAAATAATATTATTAGCAGATAATAAATAGCTAAAATTAGGAAAAAAACCGAAGTTAAAATATTTACTACATACTACTACTCAAATATACGATATAAAATCGAGTAACGTCCTAAAGTTACCTTGAGTCGATATCCGAATGCTATATACTTGCCCTTCTCGACGACTCCAAGCTCCAACCGCTCTGATATTTGTCTCACAAAAAGAACTTCGAGGCTCCGACGGAGATCGAGACAAATAGAAACGAATCAGAATAAGGAACGAAGAAGAGGACACAAGGAATCGGGGCTTGATAAACAACCCACGCAACAGTAACATAGATGAGACGAAGGACCAAAACATGGCATAGATCGAAAATGAATAGAAACAGTAGCGACTGGGTGACATACGACCAAAAGCAGCAGTAATCGACGGACATAGGAGCATCAAAAAACAAAATAACGAAGCAGTAGCATCAGTAAAACGCAGCAGCGGCAGCAACAACACTCTGCAGTAGCATAACGTAACAGCAGCAGTAAAACAAAACGAAGAGGAAGAAGAGAACAGGGAAGAGAAAACGACTGTAGCAGCAATTGAAAATAGAGAAACGCAGACCGAGGATGACAGACACGCCTTAGCAACAAGGGGAAGAAGAAGAAAAAGACAAACAGGAGCAGACCGACAGAGATGACGACAGTAATACGGCAAAACGAACTGAAGAGAAAGAAGAACACGAGATCGAACTAGAATAACGAAATAAGGAGAAGAAGAACGATAACAGTATCACAGACGACATTGAAGGACGGAACAACGACATAAATCGAACCACGGCAACATCTTAAAACAACAACAGACAGCAGCCAAAGGGCGACACACAGGACAGCAAAAATGGATTGAGGAGAAGAAGAATAAATAGAAAAAAGAGGAAGAAGAAGGGAGAAGAAGATCTGGCACAATAAACAGCACCAAAGACAACGATGACGGAACGAAAACACGCAAAGAAAAGAAGGGAAGCAACAGAAACGATCAACAACGGAATAGACAGTAACAACACAGACGAAATACCTTCAACGAATCAGGAAAGCAAAGAGCAGCAGCACCGAGTCACGCCCAATAGCAGCAGTGGCAATACGCAGAAGCAGCAGCAAACAAACGCACAACAAAAATGAAGAAGATAGCAGAGAAGACAAGGGGAACGAAGAAGGAAGGAGGATGAACGAAGTAAACGAAAGGGAAAAGAAGAGGAGAAGGCTGGTGAAGCGTGGGTGTAATAAAAGAGAAAGGAAGGGGAAAAGAATTAGTAATAGTGTGGAATGAATGAAAAGCAAAGTGTGTTGAACGTGTATACAAGTGGAATGAATACACATCACCTAAATAAGTGTACGGATTCTGTGATGATAAGATGACCGACTCATGAACTGAATTAAAATCGAATCAATAAAATAATTGGGTCGGCTAAATAAAAATGAGTAAATAAACATTTATCGAGATACAAAAAATTATTCAAGACGAAAATGAAGTTTATAGAAATGAATAATTAGACGATGAAAAAGTATCTCCCGATAAATAATAAATTTTCGATAAAACGAATTAAATTGATTTCTCGAGGAAAGAAAATAAATATTTTTGACGAGATTTAAAATAAATGAGCTTCGAGCCGAAAAAAATAGAAAATTCGAGCTTAAAAATAAATAAATAAAAGAATTTAGAATTCAAATCGTCGAATTAGACTATCGATAAAAATTTATTAAATTGTATAAAATAAATCGAAACAGAAATAAAAATATGTTGTAAATATAAAAAAAAGTTTCCGAGAAAAATAGAATTTTAGGAATTTGAAACAATTAAACGATAAATTCGTTTTATAATAATTTTAAGAATTACGAGTTAAATCGTAAATAAAATAAAAATACGAATATAACTTTAATTTATTTTATTTTATAAAATCAGGGGTGTTACATTGACAGAGGAGAATAAGGGAATGAAGAAGAAAAATGAAGAGTTACAATTGAAGTATGATGAGACTAATTCGTTACTAAAAAATTTTTGAATGTAATGAGTAGTGGGGGAACATCAGTTGAGAATGTAAATATGGAAAAGACAATCATGCACAACATTGTTGATTCTGAGGTAATTTATTTCTCTAATATGCATTTATATTTTCTACCTATTTATGGTTCATTATATGGTCTATTCAGTTTTCCTTATTATATTTTTTTTACCACTACAGGACGTTCTACAACACAAAAAGGGAGATGATGACGGAATTGATGGGTGACAAAATCGGCTCACTTTTTTGAACTTGGACATTAAATTTGATGTTTTATTTGGAGGAACACACGTACCTTTTTAAATCTTTTCGTTGTTTTTTTAGTAATTTTTTTTTTATTTTACTTGGATTGCGAAATATATGATTGGATAATGGAGATTGTTCTAGGTGTTTGTCTTCTGAAACTCTATTTGATTGCGTAATATATATAAGATTGAAGACTATTCTAATTAAGTGTTTGTTTTCTAAACGACCAACTCGATCTTTGCGTATTATTGATACCAATTCAGTAAATGTGGAGTCGCGCTCTATAGACAACATAAATATGTAATCGCACGCAGTACTCAGTTGTTGGAAATATATAATTATTATTATATTCTTTATGAAAAGATTCTCGACGCTTTTACAATATCAAAGTGTCGACAACTGAATTTTATATTATTATTTCTCAACTCTTTTAATAGTAGAAAGTCTCGCACTTTGAAAAAATTATGGTCGGGAAAAAAAATTGCGACATAGAAAAGCGACGAGGTTGCATATTTTACAGTACCACATAGTGACGCAAAAAAGCGTCGTGAATAAAATATTCAACGTTTTAATGCGTCGAGAAAGGCGACATAAAAATGCGTCGAGAATTCCCGACGCCCAAAATCTCCACGCTTTCTAGAAGCGTCGAGAATTAAATTTGCGACACTTTAAAATGTCGAGAACCCACCTTTAAAGCGTTAAGAAACCAAGGGTTTTGTAGTAGTAAAGTTCAACGCGAATATGAATTCATTTTATTCCGGGACCCAAAAAGTCGTAAAAACGTGGATAATAACCTTTAAAATCAGTTTTTTTTTTTTACAATCGTAGAAAGCGGTGAGAGTTGCTTTAAAGCACGAATGTTTTTGGACGAAAACTCTTCTATAGGAATAAAATGTCTAACAATGATTATTTGAACCTTCAGACGCAATATAAAACGGAGAATAGAACTTGTTTGGATGGACTGCGACATGCTTCAAAAGACAATCTCATGACTTTCAAATCTCTGCTTTGAAATCGAAATGATCCAAATATTACACTGGCTATTGTATTTGGTGTGGAGTTTTGCCATAGCAAATTTGGATCCATTTTATTTCGGGACCTAAAACGTCGAAAAAATGTGGAGAATAACCTTCAAAATCGATCGTTTTTTTCAATTTTCAAAAGCGGTGAAAGATGTTCTAAAGAATAAATGTTTATTGACAGAAAACTTGTCGATTGAGGAATATAATGCCTAACGATGATTATTAGAACCGTTTGACACGAACTGAAATGGAGTATCGAACTTGTTTCGATGGATTACGACACGCCTCAAAAGAGAATCTGATGGTTTTCAATTTCTCCATTGAAATCAAAATGACCCACATATTACATCATGACATTGTATTTGGTGTGGACTTTATTTCGGGACCCAAAAGGTAAAAAAAAACTTGAATAATAACCTTCAAAATTGACCTTTTTTTTGCTATTTTCGAATGCGGTAAAATATTTTTTAAGCGCAAATGTCTTTTGAAGAATTTTTTTTGATAGGAATAGAATGCCTAACAATGATTATTATAACCCTTAGACGCGATATAAAATAGAGTATCAAACTTATTTCGATGAATTACGACACGTCACAAAAGATGATCTTATGGTTTTGAAATTCTCCACTGAAGTCCAAATGACCCTCATATTATGTCGGGCATTGTATTTAGAGTTTGTCCGGCGTGAACATGAATCCATTTTATTCTGGGACCAAAAGTTCAAAAAAATGTGGATAAATAACCTTCAAACTCGGTCGTTTGTTTGCTATTTTCGAAAACGGTGCTAGTTGTTCTAAATTGCCAATGTTTTTGTACGAAAACTTGTCTATATGAATAGAATGCCTAACAAAGATTATTAGAAGTTTCAGACCCGATATCAAATGGAGTATAAAACTTGTTTAGACGAATTTCGACATGCCTCAAAAGACAATCAAATGACTTTCAAACGACTTTCAAATGTCTCGATTGAAATCCAAATAACTCACTTATTACACCGGGGCATTGTATTTGGTGTGGAGTTTCTCCATTGCGAATATGGACCCATTTTATTCTAGGACCCAAAAGAATAATAACTTTCAAAATCGACCATTTTTTACAATTTTCTAAATCGGTGAAAGTATTCTAAAGCGCGGATGTTTTGAATAAAAACTCGTCTATAGAAATAAAATGCCTAACACCGATTATTAAAATCTTCAGACACGATATAAAATGGAGTATAAAACTTATTTGGATGGATTCCGACATGCCTTAAAATATAATCTGATGACTTTCAAATGTCTGTATTGAAATCCAAATGATCCACATATCACATTGGTGCATAGTATTTGGTGGTGTTTTTTTGCACAACGATTATAAATTCATTTTATTTCGAGACCCAAAAGGCGAAAAGAACATGGATAATATTCTTCAAAATTGATCGGTTTTTGAAATTTTCAAATGCTGATGTAAAATAAACTTAGGAATCTAGTAGCGGAAATAAAGATTCAATCTTTAATCTTCTTATAATGAAAATTAATGATTTTTGGTGTCTCAACGAGACGTTTTGTAAATAATAGGATAGTATTGTAATCTCGCAAGATTACAGTGTTGTGAACTCTTTACCTCGCAAGGAATAAAGAACACGGGTTTGAGAACTATCAACCTTGCAGGGAATCTAGAACTCGATTTTCAATCTCACAAGGAATAAAAAAATTATTTCAATCTCGCAAGAAAGAAAAAAAGAACTTATAACTTGCAAGTAATTAGAACAAACAAGAAACTCTTGTATTAACTCTCAAATTGTCTATCTAAACTGAATACAAAGTTCTCTATTTATACAAAAGTAAGGAAACTAGAATAAGGAAAACTGAATTTAGAAAACTCTGAAAATAGAAAACACCAAAATAAAAAAAATAAAACTAGGAATAACAAACCAGGAACTAACTAAGAATGTAAATAACTAACTAGACTCAATTTAAATTTAGAAACCTAATGCTCCCGCATCAGATACTTTAAAGAGCGAATATTTTTTGACAAAAACTTGTCGATTGATATATAATGCCTAAAAATGATTATTAGAACCATCATTCGACACAATATGAAATGTAATATCGAACTTGTTTCGACGAATTCTGACACATCTCAAAAGACAATCTTTTAGCTTTTAAAAGTCTTCAATGAAATCAAAAAGACCCTCATACTACACTGGGGCAATGTATTTAATGTGGAGTTTTCTCAACGGAAATATGGATCCGTTTTATCACTGTAGACATGACATAGGTCCACCCCGACGCGGCCACGCGCGGGTTTGGGGAGGCGAATGAATCTCGTGGTAAGATTGATTATCTCGGGTTGAAATTTAAATCAAAATAGGAGTCGCCACCAAATTTTATGGGAATTCGGACCCGTTCGAACTCACTCTACACTTAGGCTTTTCGTGCACAAAGCACGACCCGCTTTAGTGCTAGAGCTTATGAGTTCGTCCCTTTGCAATACGATACCGACGCCGAGTTATCGGATATCGTGCATCGAATGACTCTCGTATGCCAACAGTTTCGGACATCCGGAAACCATGGTTCTGAGTAAGAGGTGAGGGTACGTGTTGGAAAGCCCACAAAGGACACCCAACCCCGCCCGCTCATTAGCGGCCTCCACTAAGATACCGTTCGTTTTCGTGTACGCGCGTTAGTAAAATGACTAAAATGTTATGCAAACAATGCTTTTTTGCTAAGCATGTGAATTATGCGTTTGACTACGTCATTTAATGCATTTAGTTCACGTCGAAGTGGTTTCCATGCGATGTTCATTTAAGACAATAAATGGCAAACATTGAAAATAGAAAACTCGTAAATAAATTATAAATTACAGGGGCGAAATACAACCCGGAATTTACAATACAACGAGCGAAAAAATAGAATAATCGAATTAAAAAGATTAGAATAAAAATGCAATGCATGATTTTGAAAAGGGTAAGCACGTGATAGACTTGACACGTAACGACTAAAAGTCGTAGCAAAAGATTTGACGAGGCTCAGATGATGTGGGAAGCTCTCGTTTTTTGAATAAAGAAGTCCACTCGATCGAGTCATGGTGTAGACACCCACATTTTGACCGCCAGGTGTCTATAGTAGTTTCCGACAAACACCCGATGATGATCGGACGCTAACATGCTTTAACGTGCTCGGAAATGGGCTCGAAATGATGGACATTTGGCCTAGGCATTTTAAGGAGTACAAATCTCACCAAACCAACCTCAAATTCAGGCCCAGTGGGTCGTTTCGAGTCAAATAACACTAATTTGGGTCGAATCCGTCACCAGGGGTAAAACCGTCTTTTAGCGACCGAGTCAAAACCCGGTCAAAGACATTTCTCGAAACCCGTGAGTCCACCGTGACATCTCACACGGTTGGTTCACACTCCAACTCTACAAAAATCAGCCATTCACAAAATAATAAACAATTCCGTTTAAGGTAGAATTCGATCCCGAGTAGAAATCCTATCCGAGAACCGACTCAAACACTCAACCGAGTTGAAACACTCGGCCAAGTACCCAAACCAGCCGGTTTTTTCCTCTTTTCTTCCTACACAAGAAAACGGAATTCTCGTTCTCCTCAGCTTCTTACTCAAGCGGTAATTCTAGCTCAAACAGGAGTCCTATTCAAAAACCGATTCGAGCATCCGACCGAGTGTAAAACACTCGGCCGAAACAGCCCAAAACAGTAGCAAACCAGCCGGTTTGCCTTTCTTCCTCCACAAGAAAGCGGAATCCTTATTTCCCTCAAGTTCCCTCGTTTCCTATCCTAAGTGGTAGTCAAACTCTCCTAAGCCAAGGTCGGGAACTCCCTATAAATAGCCCCTTGCATCCACCAATTATCAACACCATTTACAATTAATTCATACTATCCCCAACATACATAATTCCTGAAAAAACATAATTCTTTAGCATCGAGAAACCGATATTACAAACCCGAAGGAAACCGGTCCCGATATCCGACACCCTTCACACGTCCCACCTAACCGTACCACCCTAACCCAACCGACGTTGCCTCGACACTCCCGTGCCTAGCCACATTCCGACGAGTCCCGATCCGAGTCAACAAAAGCATGTAGGTTGAGGGTGTACCAAACCCGATTTCTCCTTTCTTCTCCTTCCTTCTCTTCGTCCGTTTTTATTATGGGTCAAGAGTCGTTTTTTTTTCTTTTTTTTCTTAATATCGTTATTAACGAAAAACTATTTTCATAACGAATATTCTTAAACATACGATATCGATTTTTTCTATAATCGAATATCGTATTGAAAAGAATTATATTAAGGTTTCGACGATATCAAAAATCGCTACATCGTTTTCATTTAAAATTCTTCTCTTTTTCTCATTCAAAACAAATTATTTTTCAAAACCTTTTTTTTATTCATTCCGAATATTCGATATCGATTTCATAATCGAATATCGGATACGACGAATATCGAAAACATGGATCGAATACAAGTTAATTCATAATTTGTACGCGATTCATCAAAATAACAATTTTCGAACAAAAATAAAAACGGACAGACCCGCACGCGAGTCGCGCCATGCCCAGGCGACTCGCGCGCAGGCCTGGAATCCGGGACTTCTTTTTTCAACGTTTTCGTTCGTTTTATTATTTATTCTTCGATCGATTTCTAAAATTACATCTTTTCTAAAAACTATTCCAAGTATTTGATATTGATTTCGTAGTCAACTATCGAATATAAAGAATATCGAAAATATTAAGTCGAGTACGAATCATGCAATATTCATACGCGATTTAATACGAACTTCGAGTTTTCGAAAACCGGACCCGGAACAGGCCACCACGCGACCCGCCGGCGTCCCGGGCGAGTCGCGCGGCCGGCTGTCATGCCGCGCCGCGCCCTTTTCCGTCTTTTTTTTTTATTTTTTGAACTTCGTTTTTTTATACAAAACAACGTTTTTTTTTTCAACGATATTTTTCAGATTTCGATTTATATTTATTTTCTCGATTTCGCATATTTATTTTGCTATTATTATTTACAAATCGATACTAACTCGTTTGTTTGTTTTGTAGCAAATTCATTCTTTTATTTCATTTGTTTTATTATACTAAAACGAATCTCACATGCTAAATTCGACTTTGACGTTAATTAATTTTGCATGCATTAAACCACTTAGCAACCCATTCAATTCCTCACATGCTTAGGAAAACAATGTTTGCATATCATTCATCGTATTACTAACGCGCGCATTAAAACGTCATTCGATATCCTAGTAGAGGCCGCTAATGTGCGGGCGGGGTTGGGTGTTCTTAGTGAACTTCCCAACACGTACCCTCACCCCTTACTCAGAACCGTGGTTTCCGGATGTCCGAAACCATTGGCAACGAGAGTCATTCAATATACGATTAACCGCTCCAGTCGGCATCTATATCGACATGCAAAAGGGACGAGCCCAATAAACTCTGACATCGAAAATGGGCCGTATTTTGTACACGGCTCACTACGACATAGAGTGGGCTCGAACGGTTCCGAATAACCATAAAATTCGGTGGCGACTCCGACTTCGATTTAAATTTCCATTTGACCATCTCATGGAGATTCATTCGCCTCCCCAAACCCGCGCGTGGCCGCGTCGGGGTGGACCTATGTCATGTCCACACATGGCAAAGACTCAATCGAGTGAGCTTCTAAAAGGCTCACTGCTCATATTTTGGGGTGCTACGATCGAGTGGCCCATGGCACTCGGTCGAGTGCCCCCTGTACGAGTTACGACTCGCTTCAAAAAAATGTGACAGTTTCGTATTTTATTAATTCGAAATCGATGATCGACCGAGTTACGTAAAAACATTGTTTATTTGAACTCAACTCGCTTTACGGTACTCGTAATATGTATTTTATGATTACGAGACCGATATCGGAAATTTTGAAAAAGGTGTTGTAAGATTGTTTTGAATCGATTTGGACGAAATTAATTCCCTCCGCATTACGACATGTTACTAATCCTTATGGATTATGTGATGTTCGGTTTAGCGTCAACGGGTTTCGTACCAATCTTGAAAATAGTATCAGACGTGTTCAACTACGTACTACCACGATCACGTTATGCCCTTAAGTGCTTAAGGCGGCGCTCCTCGAAAGGACGCCACCACCGTTGCAACTTGTAAAGGAGTTAAGCGGACTTGGAGCGGTAGTCGTAGTTAAACGCGTTCAATCCGAAAATGATTTATAAATTTATATGTACGCGGTATTATTGTTATGACGAAATGTAAATAAATAAATAAAAATGTTAGTGGTTAGAGTGCGTAAATAAAATGTTGGGAACAAAATTAAAATATTAGTAATAAAATTAAAATGTTAGTAACAAGGAAATAAAATGTTAGTGTCGTTAATATCGACTAATAATAATAGTACGTGTATATATATATATAAAAAGAAACGAAAAAGAAGAAGGGAGAAAGAGATGTTGGGATTTGAATTACACCCTCAACCTACATGCTTAATTGGTCTCGGAAACGGACTCGTAGTAGGGGCGTGTGCGCGGGAGTATCGAGATATGTAGGGTGAGTTAAGGTGTATATGGTTACGGAGAGAATGCTCTCGGGTCTTTGACGAGTTTTGATCTCGGGATTTTGAATGTGTATGTGTGTGTGTAGATGATGGATGATTGAATGTTGAGGTAGAAAAATGTAGGGGATGATGTTGAGGTTGTGCTAGTGTGTAGGGTTGCAAATGACTTGAAATGTATGAGATGTATGTAAAAGTTGTAGGGTTGTAAGGTTGTAAAATGTGAGGTGATTAGGGTTAGAAAATCTGATTTGTGAAGAGCATAGGGGGGTATTTATAGAAAATGTCCCTCGACTTAGGGTCACTCGATCGAGTAGACCTAGTGCACTTGATCGAGTGGCCCAGAAAAGAGGTTTGATCCGGTTTTATAGCTGCACTCGATCAAGTGAGGTGAAGCCACTCGATCGAGTGGGTTAGGTCGATGAGTGTTTGTAGGGAGATAGTTCACTCTTTTGAATTTCAAATTTGTTGCATGGGCGACTGTTTCTAGAAGGTTTGCCAATGTCGATTTTTGACTCGAACCGCGTTTTGGGTCGTAAAAAGACGGTTTTAGTTCCGGTGTCGGTTTTGGCTCAAATTAGTCTCATTTTATTGAAACGACCCACTGGGCTTGGATTTGAGGTCGGTTTTAAGAGATTTGTACTCCGCTAAATGCCCACGTCGGATACTATTGATTTTGAGTCCGTATTCGAGCGTATTAAGTCACGTTTACGTCCGATCATCATCGGATGTTTTGTTGGAAGTTGCTATAGACACTAGCAGGCAAAATGCGGGTGTCTACAGAGCCCCCACTCTGACTGAGGCTTGGACAAGGCGAAAGTCAGATTAGCTATCAGGCCAATCGAAGATTACGAACTGGCAGCCTATCGGTCGGGTCGTTTATAGTCCATTAGACTCGCGTGAAGGGCTCGCCGACCATAAGAAAAGGGTCATACCTGTCTTGATGATGATAGCTCCGTGGGGATTCGGACTTGCTTTTGAAGTCCTAGGTGTACCTGTATTTGCATGTAATAATTAGGTGAAACACTGACTCACGCTGCGGAGTAAAGTAGCTACGCGGGGACTTGCTTCTGAAGTCTTGGGTGTACCCGTATGCCGACACATCACATATTGGATGTAGCATTCCAGGAGAAACACCGCCTTTGATGTTCCGTTGGGAAGCACTAGCTGGTACCTGAAATGTTAGATACATAGGCAGAAATAGCAGGCATAGCAGATAGCAAGATAGCACATAGAAAATGCGGTTAGCATCTATAAACCGGCTTGCGTTGGAAAAAATGATTTTTTGCTTCATTTTGAAATCGAAGTCCTGAAAGAAACTCACGTGATAGGAGATATGTTTTCAAAATTGAAAGGGTCAGAAAGTAAATTTGCACTTTAAATAGACCGAGATTTGACCTTGTCGAAAAGGATTTTCTCAAATGGCTAAGTTTTTACAAATTTCAAAGTAGGAATTTGAAGAAAGAGGAATACCGACAGACTCGACTCTGGACGCGACAGAACGAGTTGAGAGACGCGACTTGGACTCTCGAGGGGTTGGACCGTAACTCAGTAGGGGGTAGGCCACCTATGACGAAAAGACTCTTAAGTTGCGCTATTTCGTAGCCTAGGCGAGTGGCAACATGGTCGAATCCTCGGAATGAGAAAGATCTGTTATGGGGGATTGCACTAGTCTGTAATGAGACTGTTTCTGCATGATAGGACTTAGCAGTAGCAATGCTATAGTCTAATGCTCTTCGAAATTTTGGTTTTGGGGTACATTCCCAAAGTAGGTGTTCTTTCGAGTCCCTGATAGATTCTCGTTTTCGACTGAGTCGAGTACTAGGACACTCTATAGAAAAGAGGATAGATTTTTGAAAGTATTTGGATTTTGTGAGTGGATGGAGAGCTTCTGCCTAAGAGAAGCCCCCAGGACGACAAAGCTAATTGTTGAGAACATGACACTGTCGTGATAGGAATGACGGTGCTTTTTTGGATTTGTGTCAATGTGGGTGGTTGGGCCTTTGTTGAAAGGCTGCCTACGTATTCACGTGTAGTGAAATCAAACCAAGCTGTAGTTCAGTGAATTGAAAGACATGTTATGGTGCCTAGTTTATTAGGGCTTTGTGTATAACTAGCCATAGCGATGGTGTAGGCTAGGTGCATTCCCAGTGATGTCTTGATCAAAGAGCTAGAATGCTTAGGATGTTGATCCTGTGACTGCGAGCGTTCTCCGGGGTAGCCCCCAGAGGTGGTGTGAACTATTTGGGCATGTTCTATGCCGACTGCAAGTTGAATTCTCGAGTTTGAGGCTGGTAACTGGTTTGGATGTTTTTGGAAATGCGGAGCTAGATCGTAAGTAGCTTTGATGATTCGAAATCTGGAGCTCGATTTTGTGGAGCTAAGGCTTCGAGGGTAAGGTATTGTAATAATGAGGTAGGAAATGGGGAAGTCGAGTAAAAATGACTCAAACTTCGATCGGGGTAGGTTGATAATGCGGGATCTGATTTCCATGTCTGGCCTTAATGGCTAGGGTGTTTCCTATGGAGGTTGAATCCTCAAAATTCTGGGATGTCTCTTAGCCTAGGTCTCGAGAAGGTCTTAAGGGTTGTAATGTGGGAAGGCTAAATGTGGTGCTAGCTGACCAACTCGATTGTTTCTCCCCTATTTGATGGTATGGGCATCGATAATCTTTGAATTAACCGTACCCCGGTCAAGGGACTTTCACTTGAGTTAACCGTTGACCACAACCATGGGTTTTTGAATTTTTTGGGTTGACCTCTTAGCCCCGGTCATGGGATTCTTGATTTGAGTTGACCATACCCCGGTCAAGGGATTGACCGTACCCCGGTCAAGGGATTGACCGTACTTTGGTCGAGGGGTGACAGTATCTGGTCGGGGAATGTTGATAATTCTTTTTTTTGATGGCCAGCTCTTTTGTTTTGGGCCTTTTGCTTTTTTTTCTTGGACTTTTGATTTTTTTTGTCCAGCTCTTTTTTTTTTGTTGGTCGGACTAACACCTAAGGTAGGGATTAGTCGGTCTTATTGGAGAGGTGTTTATTGTGGAGAAATGGGCTTGTCTTCCGTCTTGAACCCAAACTAAGAGACTACCTAGATTTGTCACAGGATTCGATTCCACTCCTGCTAAGGGTAGTTTTGTGGCTTTCTATACCAGACATGGAACAGGTAAAGAAAAACACGGGTCTCAGTTCCTTGCAGTCATTATAGATGTGCCTATAATAGTCACATGCATGTGCTCACAGTGTATGATGGTGTTCATCATGTTCTCGGAAACATATAAGGAAAACATATATGAGAGATCGAAAAGCTGATTTTACTGAATTTGAAAAGAGGACAGAGTTGACTCTGACTCTGACTTTGAAATTGAAAGAAATAGTACATCCTAGACTCGGACTCAGACTCGGACTCGAATCAAATCCGGACTTCCGAATGCTCGATTGGTTAATTATTTCTTTTTTTTTGGTAAGGTCCTTGATTAGAGAGAACGACAAGTGTCACGACTCGCCTAAAATCGGTTTTGCACAAATGCAAGAGAGGGAGTCAAACTAGACATGGCCCGGGGTAACGGGACGACAAAGACTCTTGGATCGGGATACTCGAATGTTGACCTAGACAAGGTAACGACCCTGGCTTGGACTCGACGATGAGACTCAAGCTGCACGAGGGTGAGTCCGAAAATGGGGCGACCGTGTTTGACCGCGTCGCGTGCTCGGACCACCGTGGCGACCTAAACCTTTAGGAGTCTCGAGTGTTCGTAGCATATGTACGACTCGAAGAAGGCATCATAAGGACGTCGGTGTATGATGAACGTAAGGTACCCCTTAAGGTGACTGTGGTCGACTGCTCGGGTGGAGGATAGCCCCTAAGTGAGACTAAAGACTCTGATAGGACTCAGATGGTGTTGCATCTGAGTGACATAAAAGTGGGGTACGTGAGACAACATGTGTAAGACAAGACCTTTAGAGCAACCGTGATTGATCGCTCTGCTGAAGGTTAGCCCCCGAGTAGGATCAAGGTTTGTTAAGATTCGAGTGTCAGACGGGTGACCCTTAGATGTAAGGATCACAAACCTTTTGTTAGGGGTTATGCTTTGTACAAGGTTGACTCGGCCTCGAGGAAAGGCAGATGGGGTAAGGGAAGAAACTTGCGATGTGACATCGACAAAGTTTCGACGCTAGAGACCCTTGACTTGACTTGAACAAAGATGACCCTGTGATTAGGGCAGACCCTTAAGTTAAAGGGTTCGCGAATAGAGGTGACTCGACTAACGGATTGAAAGATGGGAGAAATTTCCTTAGGAAAGGTCGTGGGGACCGTCCTGTCGAAGAGAAAGATCGCGTGGGGCTTTCTAGTTAGGACTCGAGTGTTTAGACGAACCTTCCATTTACGAGTGTATGACTCGTGTTGGTCGGTTGTGCCTTTAAAATAAGGCGGACTAGGATGGGGAAGAAACCCGTGATGTAGGATCGACGGAGTTCCGAAGCTATAGACCTTCGACAAATTATGAAAAGACCCGACACACGGATAACGGTAGATCCTATAATAAGGAAGGTTTTGAAAAATGATGAATTTTGAAAATTGAGAGGACGGTCCTGAAATTGGCAGTGGGCCAATAGGACCGGGCATTTGAAATGTTGGAATGGTTGCGAACAAATTCGCATTTTGAAAAATTGGGAAACGGTCCCGTCTTTCGAAATTGGCAGCATCCCGATAGGACCGCTTTTTCGAAAAGTTGAATATTTGAAAATTTGAATATCAAAAATGAATTTCCGAAAAAATTTGAAAATTGTAAACGGGATCCCGAAGATTTGAAAATAAAAAACGGCATCTCGAAGATTTGAAAATCGTGAAATGGCCTCTCGAAGATTTGAAAATCGCGAATGGCATCACGAGGATTTGAACATTGAAATTGAGTTTTGAAAATTCAAAAATCAAATAGGGATCGGAAATTCGAAAGTCGAAAATAAATGGTTAGCATGCCGGCTAGCAAAAAAATAGAAAGTCAAATCGTAAGTCTAATTTCGGCGACATTCCGAATTTTTGAAAATTGGATATTTTGAAATGATGCATTTTGAAATGACAGTTTTTGAGAAGAAAAAAAACTAAACGGAAACCAAGTAGCACATAGTCACATAAGCGTTATAATGACGTTATGTATGCTTTAAACTAAGTCTCGGTCGGTCAAAATCGGGTCTATACCAACAACGACGGCTTTCTCGTAAATCAGGACGGACTTCCTAAGCCGAATTGGTCTTAGAACATGCCGCGAAACCCATACGAGTTCGGCCATAGAATTTTTTAGCGCACCCATTTAGGAATGCACCGCGGTGTAGTGGGACGTCGGTCATAAGTAACCGGCCCGGGTAAAAATGGGTTATGCATGAACCATCGAACTAAAACGCGTACATTAATAATCGAACGATTTCATTTCGAGTCTCACCCTAGGAACCCCGATGACTAGTGGTACATCAGGTATCCTTAGTGGAGTCGCCAAATTGTGGACATGACATAGGTCCACCCCGACGCGGCCACGCGCGGGTTTGGGGAGGCGAATGAATCTCGTGGTAAGATTGATCTCGGGTTGAAATTTAAATAAAAATAGGAGTCACCACCAAATTTTATGGGAATTCGGACCCGTTCCAACTCACTCTACACTTAGGCTTTTCGTCCACAAAGCACGACCCGCTTTTAGTGCTAGAGCTTATAAGTTCGTCCCTTTGCATTACGATACCGACGCCGAGTTATCGGATATCGTGCATCGAATGACTCTCGTATGCCAACTGCTTCGGACATCCGGAAACCATGGTTCTGAGTAAGGGGTGAGGGTACGTGTTGGGAAGCCCACAAAGGACACCCAACCCCGCCCGCTCTTTAGCGGCCTCCACTAAGATACCTTTCGTTTTCGTGTACGCGCGTTAGTAAAATGACTAAAATGTTATGCAAACAATGCTTTTTTGCTAAGCATGTGAATTATGCGTTTGACTACGTCATTTAATGCATTTAGTTCACGTCGAAGTGGTTTAGCATGCGATATTCATTTAAGACAATAAATGGCAAACATCGAAAATAGAAAACTCGTAAATAAATTATAAATTACTCGGGCGGAATACAACCCGGAATTTACAATACAACGAGCGAAAAAATAGAATAATCGAATTAAAAAAATTGGAATAAAAATGCAATGCATGATTTTGAAAAGGGTAAGCACGTGATAGACTTGACACGTAACGACTAAAAGTCGTAGCAAAAGATTTGACGAGGCTCGGATGATGTGGGAAGCTCTCGTTTTTTTAATAAAGAAGTCCACTCAATCGAGTCATGGCAAAGACTCGATCGAGTGAGCTTCTAAAAGGCTCACTGCTCATATTTTGGGGTGCTACTCGATCGAGTGGCCCATGGCACTTGGTCGAGTGCCCCCTGTACGAGTTACGGCTCGCTTCGAAAAAATGTGACAGTTTTGTATTTTATTAATTCGAAATCGATGATCGACCGAGTTACGTAAAAACATTGTTTATTTGAACTCAACTCGGTTTACGGTACTCGTAGTATGTATTTTATGATTACGAGACCGATATCGGAAATTTTGAAAAAGGTGTTGTAAGATTGTTTTGAATCGATTTGGATGAAATTAATTCCCTCCGCATTACGACATCGTTACTAATTCTTACGGATTATGTGATGTTCGGTTTAGCGTCAACGGGTTTCGTACCAATCTTGAAAATAGTATCAGACGTGTTCAACTACGTACTACCACGATCACGTTATGCCATTAAGTGCTTAAGGCGGCGCTCCTCGAAACCCCTTTACCACCGTTGCAACTTGTAAAGGGGTTAAGCGGACTTGGAGCGGTAGTCGTAGTTAAACGCGTTCAATCCGAAAATGATTTATAAATTTATATGTACGCGGTATTATTGTTATGACGAAATGTAAATAAATAAATAAAAATGTTAGTGGTTAGAGTGCGTAAATAAAATGTTGGTAACAAAATTAAAATATTAGTAATAAAATTAAAATGTTAGTAACAAGGAAATAAAATGTTAGTGTCGTTAATATCGACTAATAATAATAGTACGTGTATATATATATATAAAAAGAAACGAGAAAGAAGAAGGGAGAAAAAGATGTTGGGATTTGAATTACACCCTCAACCTACATGCTTAATTGGTCTCGGAAACGGACTCGTAGTAGCGGTGTGTGCGCGGGAGTGTCGAGATATGTAGGGTGAGTTAGGGTGTATATGGTTAGTGTTCGGGCCAAAAATCTGCACCTTAATGCAACGTGGCATGCTACGAGTGGACGGTCAAAAGGTCAAAGGTTGGACTCAAAAACCGAGGGTCGAGGGTCAAAGGTCAAAAGTCAAAGGTCGAAGGTCGAAGGACAAAGGTCAAAAGACGAAAGTCGACGTTATTAGAGTCACTGGGTCAGACGGAACCCGAAACAACAAAAGACAATGGGCCAAACAAGGCAAAGAAACGTCTTGCGGCCCATTTAGAGAATGCAGCCCACCAGAGAAAAGGTCAAGGAATATCCCCTAAATTTATGGGATTACTCCTGCTGACCAGGAAATAAATGAGGAAAAAAATATAACTGCCGAGGAGGAGGTTAAATGTCAAGATATCAAGGAATAAAGGGGTTAAATGCCAAGATTCCCAACCATAAATGGGATAATGGACAGCAGCACTATAAAAAGGAGAAGAAGAGCAGATCATCACACACCAACTTGGAGCCTGCTATATAGAATATAACGCAACACTCATAATCAACCATAAGAATACTCATATTTGTACTCCTTTCTTCACTTTTTCCGTTCATAGTAAATCTTGGCGGGATTCCGACTCCCCCCGTGGTTTTTCCCACATCGGGTTTCCGCGTCACCAAAATTCCGTGTGTTGTTCATTTTTTTTTCTTTTCATCATTCCTCGTTCGCTAGATTCGTCGTTGTTTCGTTAACCCGTAGTTATAGGTCGATCACTTTAACCGGCAACCGAAATCGTAAACCCGGTAAATTTTACCAAAACAGTTAGGGAGAGAATTCTCTCGTGTCTTTGACGAGTTTTGATCTCGGAATTTTGAATGTGTATGTGTGTGTAGATGATGGATGATTGAATGTTGAGGTAGAAAAATGTAGGGGATGATGTCGAGGTTGTGCTAGTGTGTAGGGTTGCAAATAACTTGAAATGTATGGGATGTATGTAAAAGTTGTAGGGTTGTAAGGTTGTAAAATGTGGGGTGATTAGGGTTGGAAAATCTGATTTGTGAAGAGCATAGGGGGGGTATTTATAGAAAATGCCCCTCGACCTAGGGTCACTCGATCGAGTAGACCTACTGCACTCGATCGAGTGGCCCAGAAAAGAGGTCTGATCCGGTTTTATAGCTGCACTCGATCGAGTGAGGTGAAGCCACTCGATCGAGTGGGTTAGGTCGATGAGTGTTTGTAGGGAGATAGTTGACTCTTTTGAATTTCAAATTTGTTGCATGGGCAACTGTTTCTACAAGGTTTGCCAATGTCGATTTTTGACTCGAACCGGGTTTTGGGTCGTAAAAAGACGGTTTTAGTTCCGGTGTCGGTTTTGGCTCAAATTAGTCTCATTTTATTAGAAACGACCCACTGGGCTTGGATTTGAGGTCGGTTTTAAGAGATTTGTACTCAGCTAAATGCCCACGTCGGATACTATTGATTCTGAGTCCGTATTCGAGCGTATTAAGTCACGTTTACGTCCGATCATCATCGGGTGTTTTGTTGGAAGTTGCTATAGACACTAGCAGGCAAAATGCGGGTGTCTACAATTACATTACCCAAAAAGCCGAAAAAAGTGAATAATAACCTTAAAATCGGTTTTTTTTTTTTTTTGCAATTTTCGAAAGTGGTGAAAGTTGTAATAAAGCACAAATATTTTTGAATGAAAATTTGTCTATAGGAATAAATGTTTAATAATGATTATAAGAACCTTCAGACATGATACAAAACGGAGTATAAAACATATTTGGATAGATTATGACACGCCTCAAAAGACAATCAGATGGCTTTCAAATGTCTGCATTGAAATCAAATGACCCACGTACATATTATACCAGGGCATTGTATTTGATGTGGAGTTTCTCCATGGCAATATGGAAGTATTTTAGTTCGGAACCTAAAAACCGAAAAACCGTGGATAATAAATAACCTTCAAAATCGACCATTTTTTTAAATTTGCAAAAGCGGTGAAAGATGTTTTAAAGCGTGAATGTTTTTTTGACAAAAACTTGTCGATAGGAATATAATGCCTAACAATGATTATTAAAACCGTCAGACACAATATATAATGAAGTATCAAACTTGTTTCGACGGATTCCGACACATCTCACAAGTCAATCTTATGATTTTAAAAGTCCCCATTGAAATTCAAATTACCTACATAATACACCGGGACATTGTATTTGATTTGGAGTTTGTTCTGCGCAAATATGGATTCATTTTATTCTGGGACTCAAAAGGTCTAAAAATGTGGATAATAACCTTCAAAATCGACCGTTTTTTGCTACTTTCGAAAGCGGTAAAAGATGTTTTAAGCGCGAATGTTTTTTGACGAAAGTTTTTCAATAGGAATAGTATGTCTAACATTTATTATTAGAACACTTGTTACTTGTACATGATATAAAATTGAGTATTAAACTTGTTTTGACGGATTATGGCATGTCTCAAAAAGTAATCTTTATGACTTTTAGGACTCTCTATTGAAATCCAACTGACCCTCATATTATCTCGGTGCATTATATTTGGTGTGGAGTTTGGTCAATATGAATATGAATCCATTTTATTTCGGGACCGAAAAAGCCGAAAAAACGTGAATAATAACTATAATACCCCTAATTTAAAGAGTATATTGGATGTGGTTATGCTGCTCAGATGAGTGTATATTGGATATGACTTAAGGTGCTCAGATGAGTGTTTAAGATGATTGATAATACTACTCATATCAATAAAGTGCACTTTCTTTTTTGATTTTCCATGCAAAAGAACTCTACAGTTAAGCGTGCTTGATTGGTAGTACAATAGTTTAAGGATAGGTGTCCTTCTGGGAAGCTTTCTGGGGTGGGGCATGAGTGAGGCCAAATTGCGCAAAAAAGAACTTGTGTTGGTCTGTGGGACCATTATACAACCTGTTGAGCGCCATAAGTGATAGTACGGTCCACAAGTGATGGTTGAGGTGTCACAATAACATTAAAGATCGGACTGATGGCTTTCAAATGTCTCTATTGAAATCTAAGTGACCCCCATATTACACTGGGACATTGTATTGTACTCCCTTCGTCCCAAAAAGATTGTCTCATTTTCTGATTATATGTGAGGAGTATTTTAATGAGATATGACAATCTTAGTGGGACAGACATAGTATTTGGTATGGAGTTTCTCTATCGCGAATATGGATCCATTTCCAAGACCCAAAAGGATGAAAAAATGTAGATAATAACCTTCGAAATCGATTTTTATAATTTTTGAAAGCGGTGAAATTAAATTTGTTCTAAAGTGCGAATGTTTTTTTACGAAAACTTGTCGATAAGTATAGAATGCCTAAAAATGATTATTAAAACCCTCAAACACAATATAAAATGGAGGATCAAACTTGTTTCGACGGATTCAAACACATTTCAAATGATAATCTTATGGTTTTAAATGACTCCCAAATTATGGTCATATTACACCAAGGAATTGTCTTAATTATATGTGGAATTTGTTCAGCACGACTATGGATCTATTTTATTCCGAGACTCAAAAGGTCGAAAAAATATGAATAGTAATCCTCAAATTCGGTCTTTTTTTTCTATTTGCAAAACCGGTGAAAGATTTTCTAAAGCGTGAATGTTTTTGGACGAAAAGTTGTTTACATGAATCGAATGCCTAACAATGATTATTAGAATCTTCAAAAACAATATAGATGGATGATAGAACTTGTTTTGATAGATTATGATATGCCTTAAAAGACAATCTGATGGCTTTCAAATTTCTCCATTGAAATCCGTATGACCCACATATTACATCACGACAATGTATTTGATGTGAACTTTATTTCGGGACCCCAAAAGGTCTAAAAGACATTATTACACTGGAGAATTGTATTTGGTGTGAAGTTTTTCCATCGCGAATAAGGATTCATTTTATTCTGGGACCCAAAGTAATAATAACTTTCAAAATCGACCGTTTTTTGCAATTTTCTAAATCGGTGAAAATATTCTAAAGCGTGAATGCTTTTGAATAAAAACTTGTCTATTGAAATAAAATGTCCGATTATTAGAATCTTCAGACACGATATAAAATGGATTATAGAACTTGTTTCGATGTATTCCGACAGGCCCCAAAAGACAATCGATGACCTTTAAATGTCTTCATTGAAATCCGAATGACCCACATATTAACACTAGGGTACTGTATTTGGTGTGAAGTTTGGTTAGCATGAATATGGATCCATTTTATTCCGGCATTCAAAAGGTCGAAAAAACATGGATAATAACCTTCAAAATCGGCCGTTTTTTTGTTATTTATTTTTGACAAACTTTACACTGATAGAAATAGAATGCCTAACAATGATTATATTAGAACTCTCAGACACGATATAAAATGGAGTATCAAACTGATTTCGATATATCTTAAAAGACTCCATTGAAATCCAAATGACCCACATATGACACCGGGGTATTGTATTTGTTGTGGAGTTTCTACATCGCGAATATGAATCCATTTTATTCTGATACCCTAAAGGCCCAAAAAACGTGGATAATAACCTTCAAAATCGTTTGTTATCTATTTTCGAAAGAGGTGAAAGTTGTTCTAAAGAGTATCGAACTTGTTTCGACGGATTTCAACACATCTCAAAAGACAATCTTTTACATTAGCTTTTAAAAGTCTCCACTAAAACTGAAGTGACTCTCATACTACACTGGGGCATTCTATTTGGTGTGAAGTTTGTTCAGCACGAATATGAATTCATTTTATTTGGGACCTCAAAATGCCCGAAAAACGTGGATATTAAATTTCAAAATCGGTCATTTTTAACAATTTTCGAAAGCGGTGAAAGTTGTTCTAAAACGCGAATGTTTTTTTAATTCAAACTTGTGTATAGAAATAGAATGTCTAACCATGATTATTACTCCTATTTTCTTGAGTTAGTTCCATTGGCCCACTTTTCAGTAAAATTTTCAGACACTATAAAATAAAATAGAGTTTGTTTCGATAAATTCCGACACGCCTCAAAAGATGTTCCAATGTTATATGAGGATCAAAAGACTAGTTGATATATTAATAAGCGTGAATATTTTATCCCGCATTCAATTTTAAAAACTAGTCAACCCAGGCTTTATTACTCGAGCAAGGTCATATAAACAAATGTACATAGATTATGTTTTCAGAGTCGTGTTAGGTGTTCAGATCTCCCGTCGCAATCAAATTGTTCCATCAAGGGAATGGAATATCGGATGACGGTTGGCAGACGAAGTCTAACAGGCAGAACATACAACATTAGAACCCCTGAGAAACCAGAGAATTCATTGAATGGTTTAAAAGAGTGAACAAAGAAGAGACACAGTGAACAAGTTGAAATACAGTTTGTTGCTATTGGTTTCGTATACCGTCACCTATGTTCCTCAAAAGAAGCCAGAATGCAATAAAAGCTATACTTCCAATTTGGTATACTCCATATAAGAAATTAAAAACACTAGAACCAAATGAATTACAAGACGACGACCAGGCCCTACTAATCTAGATATTATACTACAATTCAACCATGGTTGATCATCCTTAAACCAGCTAACCCAGGACACTTTAATCATATGTACAGCTCTGCTTTGCCGTTCTTTCAAGGAACCTTACATGATTCGATTACTTCACTCACAGTTTTATGGGTCTCAGGTGAGATCATGTTCAGTGTCAGATGAAACGTCTGGCAATAAAACAATTATCAGTAATCCCTCAGACATCATCATGGCAGCCAACACAAGGAAAAAAATACTAATAATAAATCAGGTTTACTTACCACAAATCTGTCAAGAACAGGTACAAGAGCTTTCAAGTTGCGATCCGGGAAGTAATTAGCAATAGCATTCCGTGTGTTTTTACTGCTCATGGCCCACACAAAACAGTTAGAAAGGGAACTGGGCGTGTAACGAGATGAGAAATGATCAAGAAAGGACAAGTATAAAGTATAAACCTCTCAGTGGAAAGAAATGCCAACAAAAGAGCAGCATAGGCTTCTAAAATCATCTTCTCAGCTTCTTTCTCACTTTGCAAGACCGCCTCAACATCGTCCTGTACATCATATCCAAAACATTACACTGTTGTCTTAAGAATGCTACTTGTGTTATCAAAGTAAATGCCACATTGTCCGCAGATAAACAGGTTACTGAATGGAATGGGAAATTATGTGCAGATATTCACGAGGATAAAGATGCAAAGTTAACTGGCCATAAAAATCTTCTATCCAAACGATCCTTAAGGTACACAATTTACCCTAGTCCCCAAGTCCCAACAGCTGTCAACGTCTTATATTATGAGAATTAAAGGAAATAGAATACAAACAAAGAAAAATAGTGCTACTCACACAAGACTGAAGTTCTTCTGCAGCCTCACCAGCTTCACTGTTAGACAGAAATATGGAACACAGTAGCGGTATCACCCCCGTTTGAACTTCAGTCAGCCCACCAGAGCAAATAAATGATATTTTAGCAGTAGCAAGCCGTGATCTGCAAAGAATATCATGCTAAAGTATAAAGATTGCAAGCTAGAATCAAGTAACTATCAGTAAACGGAACAGATAAGATTATGCCATCACTATCAGTAAATGGAATATATAAGGTTTAAGTAACCTGATCTCTCGAAGGCTCATCCTCCAAGATGGAATCAATAATGAATAATCAAGCAAAATGTCCAAGATTACTATTACTAATACTCCGTTTTACATAAGAGTATATATATACTCCCTCCGTTCCATTTGATTTTTTACGTTTGCTTATTTGATACTATTCATAAGTGAAGATAATCTTAAATATAACTTCTACTCCATATATAAGATAAAATATAGTCGTGTAAGATCTTCTTTAAATTGTCTAATCGAGTGCATTATGAATATCAAATTTGTATAATTTTTTAGTAATATGTAACTATAGATATAGACAGAAGAAAACGAGCATTGATGTACGTGTATAAAGTAAACGTAAAGAATCAAACGGAACGAATGAAGTATATAATTAAAAAAATTACAAAAAAAACTCTTTCCACCATCACAAAGAACCCCATAATCTCTCCTTGAACAAATTAAAAACTTTCACAACATTCTCAAGGAAAGTTTTGTTCTCAAAAGCAAGTTAGTCAAATTGGAGATGGCCAAGTAAACCAACTTTAAACTATCGTCAACATTTTGTGTAAAAAAAAATAAACATTAAAAGTCACCAAGGCTAGTGGTGTACGAGTACATCACAAACATAAAAAAAGAAACATATAAGGTAAAGGCAAGGGTGAGTAAAACAGTGAAAGTAAAACATCACCAGACTCACCTGTTATCACCATCATTCTCTACCAGATTAACCAACAAGCCCAGAATACAAACAAGCAAATCTAGCTCTTGGTCACTCAGAGGTAGTGCATCTTTCTGGCTTACAGGATCTGAAATATTGGTTAACAACATATTTTCTTTCCTCTGACCAGAAGAAAGACTGAATGAAGGAAAGTGTCTTGCTATCAAAAAGGGCAGAGTTTCGAGGCCGCCACATGCAGCAATTTGCTGACAGCCCAAGGAATTGTCATTTGTCAGGTTCATAAGTACCTGCAGTAAAATCAATGTTGTTGCCTTGTAAACCATTAATAACATAAATTACAATAACTGAAGGACTCACATAAGCACTGTGCCCACATTCAAGTAAGAATCCATCACAGAAAGTCCAAAAATGTCAGCTATTCCACATGCAACAAGGGACAAAAGTTCCCGGGTAAAAAAAAAGGTGACAGCACACCAGGTTTTTCCCAAACTATAAGCAGAATCAATTAAATTTAAAAATTTCTCGAGTAAGAAACCTGCCCTAAATGAATAACATCACAGCATATGCATTAAAATAATCACAAGAGAATCCTAATATTTGATGTCATGCCATGAATGAAATTTATTGCATACTAAGAAAATTCCTTTCTACAAATTCGAACAAGCTAGTAAATAAAAGAAAACACCAAAAACATATCCTCCAAAACTACATGGAAAGTCAACAGATCAAAATCTACCTTGATTGCATTCAGCAAACAATCAGCCACCAAATTGCAATTTTCTTCGTCAATAGTTGTGCATGAGGTGTCACTAAACAGATGAGTGCTCCCATTTTGTTGATTACTGTGAAATGCATCCTGGTTCAGCATCCCATTTTGAGATGGATAATCTTCCTGACTCAACATTTGCTGAGATGCGTGGGCTTCCTGGCTCGATAGAGACATATCATCAACATCACTTAATGGGAGCGTTCTTTTTTGTCTCCGTCGGCCTTTCTTTCCCCCAGGGACCGTGTCCCACTTTGAGGGTGCATAATCATCTTCATCAAAGGCAAACGGGTCTTGGCTGTCATCTAGATCTATAACCATGTCGTCAATGTTATAATTATCATAAGCTCCCTTACCAAGACCCATAACTGTGTTTGAGCCATTGCCATTTGTGGGCAGCCCACTATTGTCACCACCGGATGTGAGATTGCATGAACCAGATCCAATTGTGCTGCTGATCTCTATCAAACTATTTCCCAGCGAAGATCTTGCACTCGGACCCGGACCAGAACACTGAGGTGATGATCTAGATTCGGATGTAAACGACCGCTGGCTACTCTGAGATGTACTCAGCCCTATCTCTGAAGAATACCTAGCCATGCTCGCACACTCTTGAGAAAAGTGCGAGGACGAAGCCCCACAATCCACTGAAAACATAAGAAGCTATATATAAGCCACAATGCAGAACCCAGGGCAACTGACAGTTATAGAATGAAATAATGGTACCAGGTAGATATCACAATTTCTCGACAGCTAAAACTAATTGGCCAATGAACATAATAGGTAGTTCGTTCCAACAACAACCAAGAATAAAATAGTGGTATCGGCCGCGCTTGCACTTGCTCTAGTGGTAGCCATGCCACTGAATCATGCTCAACCCAACCGTCACGGTTATCGTGATGATATTATATTCTCCAAGTTTTGGTAGATATTAAATCATCATCTATTGTCTATTTCATACTCCTACCATTCAAACTAATTATACATTTGATTAAAATATAACTCGTACGTATTCCATGGAAGTATAGAATTGACTGGAATGGACGGGATATAAAGCTAAGATCAAATCTTTTTTGAATAATATATTTGACTTATGGTGCACACTATTTTACAGTTTTTCATTACAAAGTATGGCTGGTTCAAGTAATAACTCGTTCTTTTTGGATTCATCAAAGCCCAATACATGTCATAAATCAGTCATTTTGGCCAGCATTTTCCTATTTTAAATTTACCCCATACATGTCAGGAAATTTCGTATCGGCAGCCTCAGATACCATACATCCCGGGTTTAGAGATTTTAAACCATGGAAACAACTACTATTATGCTAAAGAGGTCAAGATACCCTAGAGTTTAGAGAGTAAAGTACCAACCTCGTTTTGAGTTCAAAACAGCTGCCGCAGGACAAAGATCTGCCCCATTTGAATTAATTGCAGGAATTTCAGGACTGGAAGTTGCAGATGAAATCCCCAGCAGTGAGAGCTCTGTAGGAGGAATGAACATAGGAATATGGATAACTTGAGTAACGACAAAGACACCCGATTACTAGTGCAACAGATAATTAAACTTCATACGATTTCCCAACAGAACTTTTAAAAAGTACCTGAGAGAATCTTGATGGATTTGACCATAAGCTTTACAAAGGACAAGGCTCCTTGATTACCCACTTTCCCTTTCAGACTAAGAAGATGAGTCTGATTACAAAATTGAAAACTAGGGTTAAAGCGATAAACGTAAATGTCAACTCCACAGTAACGGCTTAAGGTAAAGATAGGCCAAAGATATTAGATACTCTAATTCAATTTACCTGGTTTTCCTTGCTTAATAAAGCTGCGTTCTCCATTATTTTCAGACACTTTAACAGCAGTGGCAGGCATTGCATTTTGCCATCTTTTGACTTCCCACTTGAATGTGCACCGTGTTCAGTCAAGCCCTGTGAGCAGGGTTTACAGATAATGAAACACAACATAATGAAAAATACAGTGTATCACGATATTGTAAAATGCAATGCTCACTCGCAAAAATTTGCTGTTGAGCAGAACAACGCATAACAGTGATGCATGCATCTTACAGTTTTTTATTTTATATTTTTTGGAAAAGTTCCAGGTATTTCATTAGAGCATGCTAAAAAATACTATAAAATTACAAGAGGAAAAAAATTTCTGTGCTACTAAACGAACATACAAGCTCACACCTCCAAAGTTGAAAGAAACTTTACTGCAAGCTCAAATACTTCATCCAGTCCTCCCAACTCCCGGAATTTGTCCTTGAAGTTACCACCTTTTTTTCTAATTGTGTGAGTGGTGTCTGTGGAGAAGTTAAATAGAAAAGGGTCAATACAATATTCCATTACTTGAAACGGCAGAATAGGCAGCAGACAAATCAGAAATGTGCTTTCACATAGGGGCAAGACTGCATGCATCCTGTCATTCTTACTCCGTGATAGGAAACAACTTTTGAGGCAAAAGCTTATGTTGCAATTAATAGCAGAGAAGCAAAGAGTGAAAATGCTAATATAAATAAATAGACTAATTAAACATTAAGAAAGGAAAGGCTCCCTCCCACATATTCGACCAGTAAAATACCAGAATACATCTCAACAAAGCTAAAGCCACCGAATCAATACCACAAAATAGTCTACAAAGAGCTAAATGAACGCCAATCAACCTTTCAAAGAGAAGATGGAAAAGAAAAGTTCAAAATTAGAAAGACAAAGATCTGAAACAAAAGCAATTATTATTGCGCATTCAACTGCTAAATGAACTTTTGACTTAAAAAAGAAGTCCAATAAGTTTCATCATGGTATGGGAATAATAATCAAGAAAGTATCAGTTCATGATATCTGGATTCCGAATATCCTCTATGCCTAAGATATCTGCTGCAAAGTTACTAAACATTAACAAAAAGATAAACTTTAATTAGGAAGACACAGCTTTACCTTCAATAGAAATTTTTGGCAAGCACACTTTTTCCATAGTTAATAGAGACACCCACTCTGGGGTCAACTCAGGCCTTGACATGTTACCCTTCTCGGGAATGCTTGCCTTCAACTCCTTGCAACTAACAAGTGCTTCCAGAACCTTCTGAGCTATAGCTGTAGAGCTTGAATCTAAGTTTCTGGCTATATCCTGTGGAGCAAGTATGCCTTTTCGCAATCCAAGAAGTTTCTGGCCAATGCTTGGTGCTTTTTCAGCAGCAACTTCAGGAACTACGGGTCTCAACAATTTCAACAGAAACCGTATGGAAGGAGTTGAATCCACAAGATAACTATCCTGACTCTGAAATAAAAGAAATTAAACTTAGACCCTTGAAAAAGATCATGGAGGCGACTAACCTTGAACAATGTATCCAATCTATAAAATTTGACGAGCACAAAAAAATTTGAACTGAAATGATTGTGTGCATGTGATTGGGTAACGTAATGTGCACTGGGCGCACTGTAGTACACTAGTACCCCTTCAATTCTTTTTTTCTTCCGACTTCCATATTATATGTATTCTAATGAAGTGGGAAAAAATAGAGAGCTGGAGGGAGTATATTGCATTGATATATAGCTAAATGCAACTCAATCAAGCGCAAGAAGCTTCTGAAGTTTGTACTTCCCGGGAATGCAAAGAGAGTAACTAGTTTTGAGGCTCAAAAAAGTTGAAGCTACATACATCATTTGCTAGAGAATAGAAGAGAGTGGCAGCGGCCAAGTTACTTGGTGAATCATCAAGACTAAGATCCACAACAGCATCAATTATTGTCTTCGCCATCCTGAAAACAAAACAACCATAGACATATTCACCACATATTTGCTTGGGAGATCAGATTGAGACATGTTTCACAGAGGTTAGACCATGAAGAAAAAGTCAGTAAATTCCTAAAAGATAAAGACAGCACAAAGATGGAAGATCAATCAACAAGGAAACTGCTGCTCGAGCATTCAGAGTTTAGATCCAAGTAATCACAACTCACACAAGATGGAGCCAAAAAGACACGGCTTTGATACAAAACACACAGTACAGCATAGCGACAGAGGAAGTAATGACAGCTGTAGTAATGTTTTTACGATGGATAAATATACTTTGCCATATGAACTAAGCTATAATCACGCCAAGGGCATCTGTTGAGCCACGTGCATGGTTAACCGAGTAAACTCAAACAAAACGCGCTTATATATAAACTTGTCTTTGTTAGTGTTTTTTATATGATGGTTATGGTAAGACACCAATCTCTAAATACCTTACTCTAACACTACGACCAACTGTCCCAAAATGCGTGCTTTACACGTAGGGTATTTTATGTCCTTTGACCAAGACATTGTTCTTATGAACGGAAGTGAGTTGAAGTGAAGTTTTCGAAGAAAAACATCATGTCTATCTTCCCATAGTCACTTTGCTCAACTCATTTAACCCTCTTTTGTTTGCACATCCAACAACAAGAATGTCATTCAAAGACTGAAGTTTACAAGCCCTCTATTCAACAGAGCATATGTATTCTCAACTGAAAGAGCATACTGCCAACATTTCGAAACTTCCATGATTAACCTAATCACAAAAACACAGGAATATGTACTACTTTCCAAGAGAAAGTAAGTAGAAAACATTTCAAGAAACAATACCAACATTACCAAAAAAGAAACTCGAAAAATCACAAAAGTACCCTTGAGCTTTAAGAAGGCGACGTTGCTGAGAAGAAGCACAAACATCCAATAAAGCCAACAAACTGGCCCGTCGAACCTTAACCGCTCTCTGGCCTTTCCTCAATCCGTCCAAAGCAAACTCAACTTCATCCACACACTCCATCATCTCCCCGCACTCTTGCGTTTCCATCAACGACGTTGTTCTCACTCTCGCTTGCGCCCTCCCATCGTTCAATTTCCTCGCTTTCTCTCTCCTCCTTGGCTTCAACAGCTGCAACTGGGGCTCCAAATTAGCATCATTCTCGGTTAAATCGAAGAATCGGGTCGAATCTTGGGAGGAAAACGTGAAATTGAAGGTTTCCTGGGAACTTTTCTCGAATTCTAGGGTTTCTTGAGAAAAAGAGGGGTTATTATTATTATTATTATTATTATTATTGGTATTATGATAATAGGAGGATGAAGAAGGTTGTTGAGAGTCGTCTTCGTTGAAGGCGAAAGGGTCGTAAACGTCGTCGTTCAGGGAAGAAGGCGGTGTTTCCGAAAATGCCCTTCCGGTACCCCTGCTCCGGCGTCCGTACGTCCGTACGATCATTTTCTGAATTGGACGGAAGGAAATTACATGAAGGAGGAGGAAGTGGAGAAAAGTGGGAGAGAATTTGAATTCAACGGCTACAATTTGAATTTCTGGGTTTAAGTGGAGAGAGGGGGTTGTGGACGATGAAGAAGATCTTGGAGCTCCGCCTGGAAGAGAAGGGGAGAGAGATTTGTAATCAGGAGAAAGTGGAGTGATTTTGATTTCTTTGCTTTGGTATGAATTTCCAGATTTACCCTTCACGGAGGGCCGTATTTTCCTCCTCCGGGGCTCTCAAGTAGATCTCTCAAATGGGTCTATTAAATCGGAATTGAATCGGGTCAGTTTCAAGTTAATAAAAATCGTGTAGGGATTGGATCATTTGCGAGTCTATTATTTTCAACTTTTATGTGCTATTGGTTTATTTGCTACAATAAGCATTTAGGCTATGTGAAAACTCGGGTCTTTAGTATGGGTGTAGGGTCGGATCATTTTTGTCAAGACTACTTTTATGGATGAAATTGAGTCAGGTTGTGTCTCGTGTAGAGATGACCAAAAAATACCATATTTTCCAAAACTGAGGGAGATGATAAGAGTATAAGACATCATTTGTCTCAATCAAGACATACTCGCAAATCTATGGTAGAAGATCTTTTCACAACCTAGCACACTAATCGAGAAGCTTTTGTAAGTAAACATAAGTGTGCAGTACATGTAGTCATGGAGCCTAGCAAAGGGATCGAAACTTGTCTTGGGGCTAGAAAAGAGTCGAGTGCGGAATTGATTTTTTTTTTAACGAAACCTTTAAGGGGTATTATATCATAAACGATAAATCAGAGATTACAGCCACGTTCGCAGCATGGAGAAGAGTTCCCGATCACGAGGATTTACCATCTACTCTAGGCAAGATATGAGCTAAAGCATGTGCCACACAGTTGTTCACACGACTCGTATGAGTCCAACGAATACTCAGAAAACTACTACAAGCAGCAAGAATATCATCAATAATAAGTGAAAAAATACTCCGCCTAGTTCTCGACCCATTTAGAGAATCAATTACTCGAAGGCAGTCACTTTCCACTAAAACATATCGATGTCCTCGCTCCAGCGCTTCTAGTATTCCATCTAGGACCGCCACTGCTTCCGCAGTGCATGGTTCCCAAGACACTTTCCGAGCCATAGAGATGCCCCACAACACAACACCTCGATCATCCCTACAAACCGCTCCAGTGCACACACCATCTCCCTCCTTAACCCCAGCATCAACGTTAGTTTTGACGTAGCCTACAGATGCCGGTTGCCATCTTACCTCCTCGTATCCACCATCCTCCCTACCCCTCACCTCTTTCCACCTATTCCCTCTAGCTTCACACCCCACTTCCTTATATAGGACATCCCACACCCGTCTAATAACATGCTCCAGATCTACCACGTCACCCTCAAAAGTGACCTTATTCTGGTGTTCCCAAATTGCCTTACACCCTACCATAAACTTAACAGTGTCCACATCACCCAGATCCCTCAACCGATGCTCAATCCAATCCCTTACCCCACTCCCACCACCTAAATTCTCTTATTCCAGCTCTAGTCCATCCCACAACCACATCGCCACAGCACAATCGTGAAACAAATGGAGACAAGACTCATTAATATTTGTACAAAAATAAACATAAAGAAGACTCACTTCTAACTCGAGTTGCGATAATGTCCATTGTTGCCAATGCTTCACTACACAGTTACCAGAAGAAGATTTTGACACGAGGCCATTCCGGGACCTTCCATAGTCGAATCCAGAGCCATCTTCTCCTATCCCCATTGGAGGTTTCCCCCATTCCGTCCATGTCACCCATAAGCGTTGCGTAAGCCGTTTTGACTGAATAGTTACCCTCTTTTTCTAGCTCCCAGTACCATCTATCACTTACAGCATTACAACTCAATCTAATATTCAACACCCGCTCCCGTTCAAAAGGTAAAAGGAAGAGACCCAATTTTTCAACATCCCACTCTCCACCATTTTGGGATCATAAACTCAGACACAGTCATATCCTCGTTTCCAGCTGCACAAGGTGAAAGTATCTTCCCAGATTGGGTCCCCGGATGTAACAACCCGGATTGTCGATGACTTAAATTAATAGATAATGCGGAAAATTATCTAAGTCATTTAATTAAAATTATATCAGAGTGTAAATAAATTCGGATCCCTACGGATCCTTACAATAAATGACTATTAATTACATAGTCTTGATTCACTTAGTACAGAATATAGATTTTATTTTTAAGCTAAACATAATATTAAACTATCTCGCTCGATTCCCCAACGTCTTAGACCTGCAAAAAAAATAACAGTGACCGCTGAGCAGAACAACAACCAAACTGTTCATCTAACATCACCTCATACACATCTCTCTTCTACTAAGAGAATAAGGAGTGCTTAGGTGTCACCCTTTCATGCACTTTTTTCCCTCCAAAAACAAAACACTATTATTTCAATAAGGAAACAAATAAACTACAAATACTATATTCAAGTGGTTAGAAGTTTTTTATCTCATAATATTTGGAGTATTATGTTACGGAGTATCACAAAATTTCTAATGATTTGAATAAATATAATGGAATGTATTTTGATTCGTGGCAGTTGATTTTGTGTTTTTGAAAAATAATCAGGTAAAAGTTATGTTGTTATTAGGTTTGTAAAAAAAAATATTCATCAAAATATAATTACTAATCCCTCCTATTTTTATTATCTTCTCCTTTTACTTTTGGGTGAAAAATAAGGGCGTAGTAATGTGTGGTTCAAAAGAGAAGAAGATGAGAGAAATGTAAAGGTAATTATAGACCACATGTTGATGACCCAAAATAGAAATATGGAATAAGGGCGTTTCAACCCAATAAGAAAATAGGGTAGATAAATAAAAATCGGAGGGAGTAATAGATACGAAGTATTAAAAATGAGATTGCTCAATTACCTTTATTAGCATTGTGTGGACATGACATAGGTCCACCCCGACGCGGCCACGCGCGGGTTTGGGTAGGCGAATGAATCTCCATATGAAACGGATCGAATTGAAATTTAGGTCTATGTGGAGTCGCCACCGAATTTTGTGGTTATTCGGAACCATTCGAGCTCACTCTATGTCGTAGTGGTCCGTATACAAAATACGGCCCATTTCCGATGTCAGAGTTTATTGGGCTCGTCCCTTTGCATTTGATACCAATACCGACATTATCGGATATTGTGCATTGAATGACTCTCGTGCGCCAACGGTTTCGGGCATCCGGAAACCGAGGTTCTGAGTAAGGGGTGAGGGTACGTGTTGGGAAGCCCATAAAGGACACCCAACCCCGCCCGCACATTAGCGGCCTCTACTAAGAATTCGAGTGACTTACAATACGCGCGCTAGTTAAACGGGAAAATGATATGCAAAGATTATTTTCCCTAAACATGTGAATGGAATTGAAAAGGGTTTCTAAGTCAATTTAATGCAATTAATTCTACGTCAAAGTGGAATTTTAGCATTGGATTCATTTTAGTAAAATAAAATAAACGACAAAAATCGACAAAGGAAACAATCAAACCGTTAGTAACGATGTAACGAGTAATAAATTGAGTAAAGATATAGATGTGATGAATGCATGATTTTGGAAAGAATAGTAGGTCACGTGATGGATTAACACGTGTTGACCGAGGTCAAGGAAAAAAATATATCGAGATCTAAAAAAAATGTTTTGTCTAAAAAAAATGATGTTCGAAGAATAATAATAAAAAAGAGCGAAATTGTTTTCTTCGGAAAATTGATGATTTTATTAAATCGCGTACAAATATTGCGTAATTTGCACTCGACTTAATATTTTCGATATCCGTCGTATTCAATATTCGATTATGAAATCGATATTAAATACTTGGAATAATTTATACTCGATTTTGATTTTGATGCTCGTTATATTCCATATCCGATTATGGAATCGATATGGAATACTAGAGTGAAAAAATAAAGAAAATAATATAAGTCGTTTTAAATTAACTAGCACGATATAAATTTTCTCCGCGTTTATTAATGTCGTAATTAATCCAATTGAATTAGAGGACATCTATATTAGCATCAACGAAAATCGTGTTAATTAATTTATTTGACTAAATCATTAGATTCGACATCCAATTATGGAATTGGTATCGAATCTAATAGATCGATACTTTAATTAAAAAAAACTCGACTTGATTCCCTCCGCATCCCTACATCATAATTAATTCTTGCGAATTGTTTGATGTCGGATCCGCATCAACGGGTTTCGACCCTTATTAAATATAATGCTTGTTTTTGAAAAATAATGTAAATATACGACTAATGATAATGATGCAAACGAAATAAAAAAAAAATTGTTTAAGTTAACTTATCTCAATAATCAAATAATCGGGGTATTGGAACAAGCGACCGTCAACGCTGTGTGCAGTACACTTGTATATTCGTGTTTCCTTATTCCGATACCCCTCTTATTCGACACAAATTGATAAGTATTTTAATGTTTTGTATTAGTATTATCGATATTATGATGCAATAAAGGAAAAAAAAAATAAAAAATAAAAAGTAAGAAAAAGCGAAGAAGATGACGAGAGGAAGAGAAGAAGGAGAGAACGGGGTTTTGACACCCTCAACCTACATGTTCTTGTCTCGGATCGGACTCGTAACCGTGGCTTTAACACAAGAGTCTTCGAGGTTTTATGGAGGTTAAGTTATGGTGGCTCGGGATTGATTCCTAAAACTGGGTTTAGGGTTTTTTGCTAGTGTAGAATTGCTAGGGTTTGATTAGGGTTTGTAATAGATGTTGTATGTGTGTGTAGGGTTGCTCTAGGTTTTTTTTTCAATGTGTGAAAGTGTGTTGCATGGGGGTGTTTATATAGGCATGGTCATGCACTTTGGTGTCTAGGGTTTTGCCTTGACGGACTTGACCTGATGGCTCGTCTGAAGATGGACTGTTGGTTTTGCTTCTTGAGTTGGACTTTTGATGTTGTGAATGGTTGTTTTGTATGTCTCGGAAACGACCTTGACCAGGGTTGACCCAATCGCAAAAAGTCGGTTTTAATTCCGGTGTCGGTTTTGGCCCAAATTAGTCTTGTTTGGCTCGGAACGGTCCGCTGGGCCTGGATTCGAGGTTGATTTTGTGAGATTTGTACTCTGTAAGTGTGTTAGCCAGCGATTAATGGATTTGAGCCCGTATCCGAGCGCATAGAAGCACGTTAGCGTCCGATCATCATCGGGTGTTTTTTGGAAACTGCCATAGACACCTGGCAGTCAAAATGCGGGTGTCTACAGAGCCCCCACTCTGACTGAGGCTTGGACAAGGCGAAAGTCATAGTAGCCACCAGGCCAATCGAGGATTGAAACCTGGCGGACTTCCGGTCGGGTCGTTTATAGTCCATTAGACTCGCGTGAAGGGCTCGCCAGCCGTAAGCTAGAAGTCATACCTGAGCCGATAACTCCGTGGGGAATTGGACTTGTCGCATAAGTCCTGGGTGTGCCTGTATGTAGGCCCATCCCGTGAAATGCCGCCGTTGGCTTCCGCTGGGGAGATATCGTGGGTTGCACGTCCCTGTTTGAGTCGTACCTGTATAAGTCACATAAAATGCATGCAACACGTAGATAGTAAAGTGACTCGCGCTGGGGAAAATGATTTTTTTGAAATTTTGAAATTTGAAATCTTGAGATATTTGAATTTTGGAAACTTTGAGATTTTTTACTCCTAACAAAGATTAGGAAAGTAATTTGCAGTTTAAATAGACCGAAATTTGACCTTGTCGAAAAGGATCTTTTTTCGAATGGCTAGATTTGCAAATTTCAAAGTGGAATTTGAAGAGAGAGGCCTACCGACAGACTCGACTCTGGACGTGACCGGACGAGTTGACTGACACGACTGGACTCTCGAGGGGTTGGACCGTGACTCGGTAGGGGTGTGGGCCGCCTAACAAGACTCTTAAGTTGCGCTATCCCATAGCCTAGGCGAGTGGCAACACGGTCGCACGTCGAAACGGGATAGATATGCTATGGGGGGGGATTGCAGTAGCCTGTAATGAGACTGTTTTAGTCTGGTGCCCCTCTGGATTTCTGATTTTTGGGTACATTTCCAAAGTGGGTATTGCCTCGAGTCCTGACAGATTCTTGTCTTCGACTGAGCCGAGTACTAGGACACACTATAGAAAGGAGGCTAGATTTTGGAAGTATTTGGATTATGTGAGTGGAAGGAGAACTTCTGTCTAATAGAAGCCCCCAAGACGACAAAGCTAGCTACTGAGAACATGACAGTGTCGTGACCGGAGTGATGGCACTTTTTGAATGTGTGTCAATGTGAGTGGTTGTGCCTCTGTTCAAAGGCTGCCTACGTATTCACGTGTGGTGAAATCAAACCATGTCGTAGTTCAGTGGACTGGAAGATGTATTATGGCGCCTAGTTTATTAGGGCTTTATGTGTAACTAGCCAGAGCGATGGTGAAGGCTAGGTGCATTCCCAATGATGTCTTGATCAAAGGGCTAGAATTGTTAGGATGTTAATCCTGTGACTGTGAGCGTTCTCCGGGGTAGCCCCCAGAGGTGGTGTGAACTATTTGGGCATGTTCTATGCCGACTGCAAGTTGAGTTCCCGTGTTTGGAGTTGGTAACTGGTTTGGATGGAATTTTAACGAGTTTTGTTCTCGGGATTTTTAACGAGTTCTGCTCTCGGGGAATTTTAACGAGTTTTGTTCTCGGGATTTTTAACGAGTTCTGCTCTCGGGATTTTAACGAGTTTTGTTCTCGGGATTTTTAACGAGTTCTGCTCTCGGGGAATTTGATGTTTTTGGAAATGTGGTGCTAGGAAGTAAATGACTTTGATGACTCGAAATCTGGAGCTCGGTTCTGTGGAGCTAAGGCTTCGAGGGCTGGTTTGATAATGTGGGATCTGGTTTCCATGTCTGGCCCTAATTGTTAGGGGTATCCTATGGAGCTTGAATCCTCAAAATTCCGGGCTGTCTCTGGCCTGGGTCTCGGGAAGGTCTTGAGGGTTGTAATGTGGGAAGGCTGAGTGTGGTGTTAGCTGACCAGCTTGATTGTTACTCTCCTATTGGATGGCATGGATAATTTTGAATTTGATCGTACCGCGGTCAAAGGATTTTCACTTGAGTTGACCGTTGACCACGGTCATGGGTATTTGATTTTTGATTGACCTCTTAGCCGCGGTCATGGGTTTTGATAGTTTTGACCGTACCCTGGTCGTGGGGCTTTCCCTTGAATTGACCGTTGACCACGGTCATGGGTATTCTGAATTTTTTTTGATGATGACCTGCTTTTTTTTGGCCTTTTGCTTTTTTTCTCATGGACTTTCGATTTTTTTTTGTCCAGTTTTCTTTTTTGATGGCCTTTGTTTTTGCCCTTTCTTTTTTTTCTCTTTTTTTTTTGTCGGTCAGACTAACACCTAAGGTAGGGATTGGTCAGTCTTATTGGAGGGGTATTTTATGGTGGGAAATGGGCTTGCCTCCCGTCTTGAACCCAAACTAGGAGATTACCTAGATTTGTCATAGGATTCGGTACCGCTCCTGCTACGGGTAGTTATGTGGTTTTTCTATACCAGACACGGAATAGGTAAAAAAGAAAACACGGGCTCGGTTTC
This sequence comes from Agrostemma githago, assembly GCA_958450325.1. Lineage (NCBI taxonomy): Eukaryota > Viridiplantae > Streptophyta > Magnoliopsida > Caryophyllales > Caryophyllaceae > Agrostemma > Agrostemma githago. The sequence continues at coordinate 68,184,868 of OY288247.1, read as the reverse complement.
CTGCAGTCATTATAGATGTGCCCATAGTAGTCACGTGCGTGTGCTCACAGTGTATGATGGTGTTCATCATGTTCTCGGAAACACATAAGGAATATATATATGAGAAACAGGAAAGCTGATTTTATTGAACTTTGGAAAAGAGGACAGAATACAATTGACTCTGACTTTGACTTTGACTTTGACTTTGACTTTGAAGGGAATAGTACATCCTAGACTCGGACTCAGAATCGGACTCAAATCGGATCCGGACTTTCGGATAATGTTGTCATTAGTCGTCGGCTTCTAAGGACTCGAGTTGATGTCCAGTATAGCCTTTAGTATCAACTTCACCCAGATCTTCATTATGTCGAAGATCGTCTTCAATCCTAATGCCCATTTCGGTAAGTACGACAAAGTTTGAAATGCCGGCATACCTAAGATGGACGCGGTAAGAAGGTAGGAGGTTGTTGACGAAGGCCTCCACTAGTGTCTTCTCGTTGGGCTTGTTTACCAACTTTACACTCTCGGCCCTCCATCTTTGAAGATATTTAGTGAACCCTTCTTTGGGCTCTTGGGCCATGACTTCCAGAGTACGCATTGTAGTCTGGATCTCGATATTATCAGCGTAGTTCCGAGCGAACTCTGTTGCCACATCATCCCAAGTCGGGTATTTCTTGGAATCGAGCCGGTAGTACCAGGCTTTGGGGTGCTTCTGGAGGGAGGAAGGGAATAAGTGCTTAAACATGGTGGACTTTACCCCTTTGACTGCCATGAAGTCTTTGAAGGCCCGGATATGATGGACCGGGTCTTCGGTACCCTCAAACATAGGAATTCCCGTCAAGTTGAGGTTGACCGGTAGCTCGTTACTCAAAGGTGAATAAATGCGAGCATTTTCGGAGTGGATTGAGTTGCTTGTTGATAAGTGAACTTGCTCCTCGAGCCTGCGAACAACACTGACCAATTCGGCTATGGGCCCAGTGGACTCAGCTCCTTCAACTGGGACCGTCTTCTCTACAGTGCTCAGGCGAGTGTCCAAAGTTGCTTGGTTAGCAAGGATGGAGGTCAGTTGAGTCTCGATTTTGGTTAGGGCATCTTTCAATTCTTCCATCTTGCGTTGATATCGGGTTGCGAGTGGCCTGTCTGTAAGAGCACCACGTAATCAGAGAGGTTGCTTCGGAACTCAAACTCACCAAGGCATGGGAAATAGCGTAAGAGGAGGGACGGCCCCAGTTTGACTCGGGTTAGACTCCCCTAAGACAAATGTGTAGGGTACGATTCTCGGAGTGACTGTGATTAGTCATTCCGTCGGAGAATAGCCCCCAAGTGAGGCTAGGGACTCAGATGGTGTGGCATCTGAGTGACTCGAAAGTGGGTTATGTGAGACACGTGTAAGACATGACCCTTAGAGCAAGCGTGATTGATCGCCCTGCTAAGGGGTAATCCCCAAGTGGAATTGAAGATTTTGTTAAGACTCGAGTGTGGGACGAGTGACCCTTAGACGTAAGGACCGTGAACCTTTTGTTATAGGGCTATGCCTTGTAAAAGGTTGACTCGGAAAAGACACCTAGACGGGTGACTTGTGAAAGGGGGGGCCTTCCTTAGGATTTGGCCATGTGGGCCGAGTCCCATCCGAAGGAAGGTTCACGTGAGACATCCCCAGACTTTTGACTCGATTGTGTTGACGGGCCCTCCTTCGCAAGAGTATGTCCTACTTAGGTGGGCCCTGCCTTAGTCTAATAAGGCGGACTGGGATAGGGAAGAAACTCGTGATGTAAGATCGACGGAGTTTCGACGCTAAAGACCTTGACAACTTAAGACTCAACCCGACACTGCTAAATACGGGAAGTTCTAGAAGTGGAAGGTTTTGAAAATTGATGATTTTTGAAAAAGGACCGAGTGGACTCGGTGAATGGCCCAAATTTCCGAAAAAAAGAGGACGAAAAGTCATTGGGCCACAAGCTTTGAAAGTTCGAGTTTTGATTCGGGCAGCATACCGGCTAGAAAATAGGCTATTTTGAGTAAAATCATAAGTCCTAAATTCGGTATGTCCCGGGTTTTGAAAATTGAATATCTTGAAAAGGAGGATGTAATTTTTGAAAAGTTGATATTTTTGAAAATGACTCGGAAACCAAGTAGCACGTAGTCACACAAGCATTATAACGACGCCATGTATGCTCTACACTATGTCTCGGTCAGTCTAAAAGGGTCTATACCAGTGTACATAGTCTAGACGTTGATCGGGACGGACTCTCTAAGTCGAATTGAGCTTAGAACATGCCGCGAAACCCACTCGAATCGACTATGGACACCTTTTGACATATCCATGTTGGAGTACATCAATGGTATAGTGGGACGTCGGTCACCAGTACCGGCCCGGGAAAACATGGGTTATGCATGAACCGTAGAACTAACACGCGCATTGTATTTGTCAAACGATTTCTATTCGAGTCTCACCCTGAGGATGCCGATGGTAAGTCACGCATCAGTTAATCCCCAGTGGAGTCGCCAAATTGTGGACATGACATAGGTCCACCCCGACGCGGCCACGCGCGGGTTTGGGTAGGCGAATGAATCTCCATATGAAACGGATCGAATTGAAATTTAGGTCTATGTGGAGTCGCCACCGAATTTTGTGGTTATTCGGAACCATTCGAGCCCACTCTATGTCGTAGTGGTCCGTATACAAAATACGGCCCATTTCCGATGTCAGAGTTTATTGGGCTCGTCCCTTTGCATTTGATACCAATACCGACATTATCGGATATTGTGCATTGAATGACTCTCGTGCGCCAACGGTTTCGGGCATCCGGAAACCGAGGTTCTGAGTAAGGGGTGAGGGTACGTGTTGGGAAGCCCACAAAGGACACCCAACCCCGCCCGCACATTAGCGGCCTCTACTAAGAATTCGAGTGACTTACAATACGCGCGCTAGTTAAACGGGAAAATGATATGCAAAGATTATTTTCCCTAAACATGTGAATGGAATTGAAAAGGGTTTCTAAGTCAATTTAATGCAATTAATTCTACGTCAAAGTGGAATTTTAGCATGTGGATTCATTTTAGTAAAATAAAATAAACGACAAAAATCGACAAAGGAAACAATCAAACCGTTAGTAACGATGTAACGAGTAATAAATTGAGTAAAGATATAGATGTGATGAATGCATGATTTTGGAAAGAATAGTAGGTCACGTGATGGATTAACACGTGTTGACCGAGGTCAAGGAAAAAAATATATCGAGATCTAAAAAAAATGTTTTGTCTAAAAAAAATGATGTTCGAAGAATAATAATAAAAAAGAGCGAAATTGTTTTCTTAGGAAAATTGATGATTTTATTAAATCGCGTACAAATATTGCGTAATTTGCACTCGACTTAATATTTTCGATATCCGTCGTATTCAATATTCGATTATGAAATCGATATTAAATACTTGGAATAATTTATACTCGATTTTGATTTTGATGCTCGTTATATCCCATATCCGATTATGGAATCGATATGGAATACTAGAGTGAAAAAATAAAGAAAATAATATAAGTCGTTTTAAATTAACTAGCACGATATAAATTTTCTCCGCGTTTATTAATGTCGTAATTAATCCAATTGAATTAGAGGACATCTATATTAGCATCAACGAAAATCATGTTAATTAATTTATTTGACTAAATCATTAGATTCGACATCCAATTATGGAATTGGTATCGAATCTAATAGATCGATACTTTAATTAAAAAAAACTCGACTTGATTCCCTCCGCATCCCGACATCATAATTAATTCTTGCGAATTGTTTGATGTCGGATCCGCATCAACGGGTTTCGACCCTTATTAAATATAATGCTTGTTTTTGAAAAATAATGTAAATATACGACTAATGATAATGATGCAAACGAAATAAAAAAAAAATTGTTTAAGTTAACTTATCTCAATAATCAAATAATCGGGGTATTGGAACAAGCGACCGTCAACGCTGTGTGCAGTACACTTGTATATTCGTGTTTCCTTATTCCGATACCCCTCTTATTCGACACAAATTGATAAGTATTTTAATGTTTTGTATTAGTATTATCGATATTATGATGCAATAAAGGAAAAAAAAAATAAAAAATAAAAAGTAAGAAAAAGCGAAGAAGATGACGAGAGGAAGAGAAGAAGGAGAGAACGGGGTTTTGACACCCTCAACCTACATGTTCTTGTCTCGGATCGGACTCGTAACCGTGGCTTTAACACAAGAGTCTTCGAGGTTTTATGGAGGTTAAGTTATGGTGGCTCGGGATTGATTCCTAAAACTGGGTTTAGGGTTTTTTGCTAGTGTAGAATTGCTAGGGTTTGATTAGGGTTTGTAATAGATGTTGTATGTGTGTGTAGGGTTGCTCTAGGTTTTTTTTTCAATGTGTGAAAGTGTGTTGCATTGGGGTGTTTATATAGGCATGGTCATGCACTTTGGTGTCTAGGGTTTTGCCTTGACGGACTTGACCTGATGGCCCGTCTGAAGATGGACTGTTGGTTTTGCTTCTTGAGTTGGACTTTTGATGTTGTGAATGGTTGTTTTGTATGTCTCGGAAACGACCTTGACCAGGGTTGACCCAATCGCAAAAAGTCGGTTTTAATTCCGGTGTCGGTTTTGGCCCAAATTAGTCTTGTTTGGCTCGGAACGGTCCGCTGGGCCTGGATTCGAGGTTGATTTTGTGAGATTTGTACTCTGTAAGTGTGTTAGCCAGCGATTAATGGATTTGAGCCCGTATCCGAGCGCATAGAAGCACGTTAGCGTCCGATCATCATCGGGTGTTTTTTGGAAACTGTCATAGACACCTGGCAGTCAAAATGCGGGTGTCTACACATTGAAATTTTAATTTTTATTCAAATTGTTATTTAAAAATTATAAAATGTTATTATTGGATTGGTAAAAAAAAATATTCATTAAAATATTACTAAAAGATACGGAGTATTAAATGAGATTGCTCGATTACCTTTATTATGATTGAAATTTTTTTTTTTGGCAAATAAAAATGTAAATAAAATAAAAAATGTGAAAATCTAATAGGTTATCAATTATATAGTTTTAAATAACCACTGATATAAAATTCTAGAAATATCATGCATTATTGCGTGGAATCGATTAAAAATCTGAAAAGTTAATAGGTTATCAATTAGATACGTATGAGTATTTATAAAATATTATGGAGTAAAGTGATGTATTTTGTGAGTATTGATTTCGTGATATAAAAGAACTTTTATTTAACTATCATGGAAAAATATAATCAACTCAATTATCTCGATTAAAAATTTGAAAAGGTTAATAGGTTATCAATTAGATACGAACGAGTATTTTTAAGCAATGTACTAAAAATAAAATTTTACAATTACCGTGCATTATTGCACGAGAACTATACTAGTAAGACAATCATGTGAATAACAAATAACATGCTTATAAAAATATTAAAGGATATCAAGTAACAAATAGTTTTCTTTATTTCAATTAAACAACATGTGAGGTGATGAAAACGGTAAAGTTTAGAAGATGAGACATTGACAGTCATTTGATTTTATAATAATTTATTTTTCACGTAAACAGACAAAACACACGAGTCGTGGCTCCTAATATCACTGCTACACCCTATTGGCTTGCATCTCACCAATAGAAGTAACCGTGTTACCGACTCGTAGACTGAACCGATCTTATGAGGTTTACATCTCACCCATAAGGCTCAATTGGGCCCGAACTTCTATTATATTATACGTTTATTCAGACGGGGCTCTGAGCGAAATGAAAGTGATAAGTGTAGTTTGTAGTGCCTATTTTGTAGTGTTTTGGTCCCATTTTCCTTGTAGAATCGCTCCTTGGGAGCGGTTTAGGGGCTTCTTATGCTTCCTTTAGTTCGTTTCAGGTTCCCGAGACCGATTTGGAAGAGTTGGAGCGATTCTGACTCTATACATACACATTTTGGAGCCAACGGAGTAAAGGAACGATGACTCGATGCTTTGGAATCGACCCCGAGACCTTGGGACCCAATCCCAAGCCTTCGAGACCCGATCCCGAGTCCCGAGAATCGATGAGAAGTCCATGTGAGGCAAGGAGGAACCAAAAGGGTCATATTGGAGGCCTACAAGACTCATCCCCGACGGGTATGCACCTCATCCCGTCGGGGATGAAGTGCACTTTGGAGGAGGCTACTGCAAGGCCGTCCCGGTCGGAATGGTGGGTCCGTCCCGGTCGGGATGACCCGTCCCGGTCGGGACCAAGTGCTGTAGTCCGCATTTCCTTTCTTTCTTCTCCCTTCCATTTGTAACCCTATATATACTCTTCCCTTGTTTTGTAAAGCTTATGCACAACATTAGACATTAAACCCTAGACTATTTTTAGGTTAGATTAGTTTATATTAGTGTAGATTAGTCGGTAATTAGTAATTAATCTTAGTTTAGTACTTGTATTAAGGGAATTCTTCAAGATCCACTCAAGATTGACAACCTTGTGTGTTTGTTTTGGGTTTTCTTCATTAATGCAAGTTTCAATCTTTCCTCTTCACTAGTTTGGTATAATCTTCTCTTCCTTTTACTCTTCATCTTGTTTAATTCATCCAAGTTTGCATCTTTGATTGTTATATTGTTCTTAGTTCATCTTTTTCACTAGTCTCATTATGGATGTTTTGATTCTTGTTTTGATTCTTCTTGTTCTTGTTAGTATTAGTTTGATTATGTTAGAGTAGTGTTCTTGCTAGGGTTAGTAGGGTGATTAGGGTGTTAATTGGATGATTAAGGGTTTGTTGGAGATGTTGGTGGAAGATTTGGGTTTCTTCTTGAGTGATGCATACTACATGTTTGTTGGAATGCTTGAATGACTAAGTAGGTTGGAATGCTTGTTTTTCTTGTCTTCCTTTGTCGTGTGTGTCACCGGATGGGTTCCATGAGGAACCTCTAGGTCGGTCTAAGTTAGATTACATAGATTTCCCTACTACCTCCTTCACTCTACTTCCTCCTTGACCATTTCGTTACCCCTTTGACCCCGACCTAATCCTAGCCCGTTTTCCTTGTTTGTTTCTCCGTCTCCTTAGCCATAGTCTAGCCTTCTCTCCCCCTTATCATTCCCTAGCTTAGCTCGTTGACCTAGTCTCGTATTTGGGCCGACCTAGTCTAGACGCCTCTACCGTCCCCGTGGATTCGACCCGACTTACCCTAGCTACCCTAGTTAGGTTTTGCCGGTTATTTATTTGATCGGTGGGGATCCACGACAATCCCTTCCGTCAGAAAGCCGATGATTACATTCTCTGCATCAACAAGAGAAAACCCGCAGTTTTCAGAATCCTGTTTTGCCTTCGCTACATAGGTGATGGTAATACTGATCAAGTACTTATCTATACATGCGCACATACCCTACGCAGACTTTTGAACCGCAACTCTCACTGTCGTAGGACAACTACCTAAACACTAGGTCGACTCTCGGACCACAGCCTCCGAGTCTGCTTTTCATCAAGTGCAGTCGAAACATTACACATGGTAGAATCCAACACAAGCTATTCGTCCCAGACTCGCATCATAAACCTTATCTAAAAGTTGCCTGTGAACAAGTAGTATTTTATTTGGTGACCTTAAATAATTGGTCAGACTCATTTGAAACAGACAAATCCTCCAATACTTACTTTCAGTGTGACAACATTATACTTTAATCCTCAAGTGTCACCCGAAACATTATATCCCAAATATCGTATAACTTATTTAAAATAGTAAATTCTTTAAATGAAGTTTTATATTAAAATAAAAATTAAAGTATAATAAATTATTATTTTAAAACTTATTGATGGGGGTCAGTAGCCAGCTATGGGTCACCCGCCATTTAGGTCCCAAGATGGCCCGACCCAAGAATGGAGGAGAGCCTGCCCTGCAGGCCACCAAACGAGGAACCACTAAACTCTCCAAGGAACCCACCTGCTCGGCAGAGCCGTGCCGCCAGCCAAACAGGGCAGTCAAGCCCCCTTGCCCGCTGGCTCCCAGGGTGCTCTTACTCTCAGTAGAGGCAGGGAAACCAGGGGCCCCTCCGTCATTTTGCCTAAGGTAAAGGAGAATGAGTGGATAAGGTGAATCCACTTGTCACCCTCTCATCCACTCATTCTTCCTCTCTCCTCTTCTCTTTTCTCTCTCTTGTGGGAAGGTATAAATACTCTCCCATTTCCCACATGGAGGGGGTTGGATTTTCTCTCTCTAGACTCTCACTCTAAAAACTGCCGCCTAGTTCCTCACGAGCTAGGTTCGTTAAGGCATTTCACGGGCTGACTTAAGCATCGGAGAGGGTTCCCTCGGACACCTCCGAGGCCCTGTGCGTTCATTGTGCAGGGAGCAGGCCATCTCCGCCGGGGAAAGTCCGACCACCGGAGTGAGAAAAAGGAGAGGTGGAAGAAAGTCTACGAAAACTATCCAAGTAGAATCGTAATCAAGAGGCCCGAATCCAAAGTCGGGTCAATTGTTTCCATACCGGAACAATTTGGCGTCGTCTGTGGGGATTTTTTCGGTTGTGCTCACGAGTTTCCCACCAAAATCAACCACAACCAATCAAACAAAATGCCTGAAATCGTAGAAGCTAGTTCTGGGGCGGGTCCGACGGTACCACCGGTGATCCCCCTATATGGCATGCCTACACCTGGGAGGACATCTTCTGCAACAATCCCAGGGGTAGGACGAGCGAACCTTCGTGGAGCGCCTGATGGAGAAACTGCAGTTACAGCTGGGCAGGGTGGCCATCAAAGGCCTAATTTGAACCTCACCCCTGCCCAGGTTGCACAAACTGCGGCCTTCTTTTCAACAATGTTAAATCAGGAGTTCACCCCCGAAGACCTGGTTGGCAGGATCGCGACCACCCCAGGCAGCTTCACTTTGAAAGTGGAGGAAGGGCCGGGGGCACGAAGCGAACCGCTGCAAGGAACATTAAGAGGAAAGCAGTAAGGATTGCTCAAGGATATCAGCAGGCCCAGAAATGCATTGTCAGCAACCAAGAGCAGCCTGTTCAGCAACAAGCGTTTTCTATACACACCACTGAATCCACAGCTGCCAGGGAGAAGAGAGGTCTGTCCCAAGACCTCCAGGATCGAATGAGGCAGAGGGAGCCTGCACCTAAGCGTCTGGGAGAGAAGCAAGGCGGAGTCTTCTCTAGGTTGACGCCGGCGGCAGAGCCACAGCCGACTCCAGGGCTGTCTCAGAGCCTGCAGTCCAGACTCAACCAGGGGCGGCCACTTGAGTCAAGACATCATCAGGATGATAACCTTGACCTGCCCCAGAAGAAACGATCCAGACGCCCCTCCCCTGACAGGGAGGACGAAGCTATGAGTAGGCGGCCACCCAGACACCGCTCCCCCAGTGCAGGAAAACCGACCCCTGGAAAATGGGATGACCACGGTTACCACTCTGGGGGAAGCAGGTCACGAGTGGTGGGCAGGCCCACAAAAACTCCTCTCCACCCTGACGTGCAGGAGTATCCCATCCCAAAGATCAAAATGCCCTCCGTCAAGTTCGACGAGACCTCAGATCCAGAAGATCACCTAGCAGCTTATGAAAGTCACATGGGCATGTACGATGTGGACGACGCAGTCTGGTGCAAAGTTTTCCCAACCACCCTTGTGGGGCTGGCGCAGGGATGGTTCAGAGACCTTCGACAGGGTTCTATTAGTTTTTTCATAGATCTGGCCGAAGCCTTCTTGGACCAATATGCAGGGAACAAGAGGCACCGGCTAACCCGTTTTGACCTAATGACCCTCAGGCAGAAGACGAGCGAAAGCGTCAGGGAGTATTTGAAGAGATTTGACCTGTCCTACCAACAGGTCAAAGAAATTGATGACTCAACTGCAGCGTACGCCCTTACCATCTCGCTACTCCCAGGGGAGATGAAAAACCAGATGATCAGAGCTCAGCCTGAGACCCTAGCTAAGGCTCGAAAAATTGCGGAAGGTTTTATGCTGCAGGAAGAGTTCCACAGCCTGCCGGATACCCCCGCAGGGCCTGCTAGGCCGCAGGGGGACCGCAGGGTGGACGCGGCAGAGCTGAAACAGAGAAGTAGAGAGCTGAGGAGGGAGACACTCCCAGAAAGGAGCGCGTGGCCTACCAGCCCAGATTTGACAGCTATACAGCTCTCAATAAATCCAGGGCGGAAATCTTTGAGCTGGAAAAAGAAACAGCTAAATGGAACTGCCCAAGTAAGCCACGCAGCCCGAAGGGGGATCCGAAGAAATTTTGTACGTTCCACGACTGTGTAGGACATACCACCGAGGAATGCCGCCACCTGAAGGATGAAATTGAGAAACTCATCAAGAATGGCTGGCTGAGTAACTATGCAGCAAGGAACAAAGCTCAAAAAGAAACGGTGGAGAAACCTGAGGGCTCGGTGCAGAACCGCATGATAATCCACGTAGTGTCAGGGGACGCTGAGGGTCAGGCGAGCAGGAGAAGCCGGAAAAGACAAATCCGTGAATTACGAAATCAAATTTGCTACGCTGAAAGGGCAGGAAGTCCCAAGGGCATAACTCTGAGCATCACCCCTGATGATGCGGGGCGAGTAATATACCCCCACAGTGACCCTTTGGTACTGTCCCTCGAAATCAGCAATCACATCGTGAGAAGATGCATGGTGGATACTGGCGCCTACACAAACCTCTTGTACAAGGACGCTTTTGAGAAGATGAACCTAGAAAAGAGACACCTCAGGCCTGCCCCTGGATCGCTGTATGATTTCAGCGGGGCAGGCGTGCTTCCCATGGGGATCATAGATCTGACAGTAACATTTGGGAAGGTAACCTCCGCCAGGAATATCAGGGCGTCATTCGTTGTGGTAGACGCGAAGTCTGCATACAACGCCCTGATAGACAGAGCCACCCTAGACGAAATTGAAGCTGCCATATCAATCAGGGCTCTAACTATAGCCTATGTGACAGACTTCGGTATGGAGGGAAAAGTGCACGGAGACCAAGAATCGGCCAGACAATGCTATTCTGTGGCCCTGCAGACCCACGAAACCGAAAGAAAATGAAAAAGAAAGGCTGACAGTTCCCCCAGCAGGGAGGGCGAGATTCCAGCTGACCAGCGGGCAGCTGATCACCTTGAACCTGGGGGGAAAGCACGCTGGTGGACCTGGAACCAGGGAGACAAGTCATCATAGGGGCTGACCTAGAAGGGTCCTACCAAGCAGAGCTGATCAAGGTCCTAAGGAGTAACAGGGATGTGTTCGCCTACTCGGCAAATGAAATGCCGGGGGTCGACCCGGCTTATATCGTTCACAGGCTGAATGTAAGCCCGGAGGCCCGCCCTGTGAAGCAGAAGAAGAGAAATATGTCTGTAGAAAAAGACCTGGCCATCAAAGAGGAAATAGAAAAACTTTTGAAGGCGGATTTCATAGAAATCTGCGACTACCCTGAATGGATAGCGAATGTAGTGATGGTAAAGAAGTCCTCGGGTGCATGGAGGATGTGCGTGGATTTCACAAACCTCAACAAAGCTTGCCCGAAGGACTGCTACCCCCTTCCAAGGATAGACCAGCTGGTAGACGCCACTAGCGGGTACTCCATGCTGAGTTTTCTGGACGCTTTTTCAGGGTACCATCAGGTGTATCTTTGGTAGCCTGACATGGTGAAGTGCGCCTTCATCACCAGCTATGACACTTACATGTATAAAATGATGCCATTTGGACTCAAGAACGCAGGCGCCACCTACCAACGACTAGCCGACAAAGTTTTCGAAAATTAGAGGGGTAGGAACCTGGAGGCCTACGTCGATGACGCCATCGTGAAAAGTAAAAGGGACAAGGAACACCTGATGGATTTGCAGGAGACTTATTCCTCCCTGCAAATCTACAAAATGAAACTCAATCCCAAGAAGTGTACATTCGGAGTTCGTTCTGGAAAATTCCTGGGCTTTTTGGTCAGCGCCAGGGGGATAGACGCCAACCCTGAAAAGGTTCAGGCCGTCTTGGATCTTCCAGAACCCAAAACAATAAGAGACATCCAACGCCTGACTGGCAGGATGGCTGCCCTGGCACGCTTCATCGCCAGGTCAGCAGACAAATCAACCCCATTCTTTAAAGTGTTAAAAGGAAACAAACAGTTCAGATGGGAAGATGAGCAGAGAGAGACTTTCGAGCAGCTCAAGGAGCATTTGAAGAAACTCCTCACCCTGGCAAGACCAGTGGCAGGGGAGAAGCTCTTCCTCTACATCGCTGTAACGAATTCAACGGTAAGCACAGTTATCTTAAGAGAAGAGGCAGGCTCCCAGCAACCTATATACATTGTAAGTCATGCTCTAGGGGCAGCGGAAAAGAACTACCCAGTGGTAGAAAAGGCAGCCTACGCAGTCGACATCGCAGCCCGAAAACTCAGGCCATACTTTGACGTGCACACTGTCGTGATACTGACCGACCAGCCGCTGGAGAAGGTGCTGGAAAAATTCGAGAAGTCTGGGAGACTGCTGAAATGGGCCATTGAATTGAGCGGGCTGGGAATATCTTACAAACCCAGGGCAGCCATCAAGGCGCAGGCCTTGGCAGATTTTCTGACCGAGTGCTCTCATTCGGAAGAAGATGATCCCCCCGCTGGTGAATGGGTGGTATATACAGATGGATCCTCCACAACCAACGGTGCAGGGGCTGGGGTCGTATTGACCAGCTCTAAAGGAGTGGACTTCGAACACGCTCTCAGGTTCACCTTCCATGCATCCAACAATGAAGCCAAATATGAAGCCGTTCTCGCAGACATTAATCTGGCCAAAGCCGCGGGAGCAGAGTGGGTCGTTTTAGCAACAGACTCCCAGCTCATCGCTAACCAGATTAACGGAGAATATGAAGCTAGAGATCAGGCGATGGCCGCATATCTGGATAAGGTGAAGCAGGGATTGTCAGGACTCAAGTCCTATGAAGTCAGGCAGGTCCCCCGGTCCCAGAATAACCGGGCGGATGCCCTGTCAAAATTGGCCAGTTCCAGCCTGCAGGACATACGAAGGTCGGTCTGGGTAGACGTGGTCCAGGAAAAGTCTACCACCTCCCGCCAGCCGGTCAACGTCATTGAAGAAGCAGGTCCTGAAGATTGGATGACTCCAATCATCCAATTCAAAAAACACGGAACTCTGCCATCTGACCCTGCTCAAAGAAGAAAGACGCTGGCAAGAGTCGCGTGGTTCATACTGATAGACGAAGACATGTACAAGAAATCATTCTCCTCACCCCTGCTCAAGTGTCTGGGAGCAAGGCAGGCTGCAGAGGTCCTAGATGACATCCACTCGGGAATCTGCGGCCATCATATAGGAGGGAAGTCTCTGGCCCACAAGGCCCTGAGAGCAGGATATTACTGGCCAACCCTGCTAGTAGACGCAAAAGATTTAACTCGAAGGTGCAGGAAGTGCCAGCTCTTCACCCCATCGATTCACGCCCCGGCCCAGGAACTCAGGCCAATTCTATCTCCCATCCCCTTCGCTCAATGGGGAATGGACATACTGGGCCCCTTCACTGTTGCGACTGGGGGCAGAAAATTGTTAATTGTGGGGATCGATTATTTTACCAAGTGGATCGAAGCAGAAGCAGTGCCAAACATCACAGAGCCTGCGGTCAGGAAGGTAATCTAGAGGAACATCATAACCAGGTTTGGCCTACCAAAAATGCTGGTATTCGATCACGGAAGGCAATTCGACAATGACCCTTTGAGAATTTGGCTGGAAAGCCATGGCATAACAGTTGCCTACTCTGCTGTCTGCCATCCCCAAACCAACGGGCAGGCAAAAGCTGCCAATAAACAAATTCTGAATGGACTCAAGAAAATGGTGGATGAGCTTAAAGGCAGATGGGCAGATGAGCTGCCAAGCATACTATGGTCAATCAGGACTACCCGAAAAGAATCCACGGGTCAGACCCCCTTTGGCCTGGTATACGGGGCAGAGGCCCTGCTGCCTATAGAGGTGCGGATACCCACCCTGCGATCTCAACAGTATAACAGGGTGGACAATGAAGCAACAATGACTGAGGCCCTGGACCTAGTCAATGAAGTAAGGCAGGAGGCTAGCATGAACATAGCCACCTACCAGCAACGAATGAGGAAGGCCTACAACAGGAAGGTGAACGAAAGAAGTTTCCAAGTGGGGGACTTGGTCTTAAGAAAAACGGAGGTAGTGGGAAAGTCGCGGGAGCACGGAAAGCTGAGCGCCAACTGGGAAGGCCCATATGAGGTAACCCAGATTAAGGGGCCCGACACCTACAAAATCGCCAATCTTGAAGGCCAAGAACTGGCCGCCCACTGGAATGCGGACACCTTAAAAAAGTACTACGTCTAATGCTAAGGAAGCTTAAGTAATTCTCTTTCAAAAATTGGCGGAGGACGCTCAGAATGCAATGACGATGGCTCCGACCACAGTTATTTTAAGAGTTTTTTAAAAGAAATGAAAAGTCCGAAAGTTTATACTGTTGTCTGTTTAAAACTTGCATTTTTTTCACACACAAACGAGCAGGGGGCAATAGGGGGAGGCCCCCTGTTGCTGAAACCAAGGGAAATGGACCCTCCAACAAAAATTTAAGTCCCCCTGCCTACCTCTGGGTAGGCAGGGGGCAGGCCCCCTGGACTTTGACCAGAAGCCAGGGTCAGGCCGGGCCCCACGCGCCGAACGAACAAGGACTGAGGGCAGCCCCCAAACTTTGTATAAAAAACGCAAAGTCCCCCTGCCTACCTTTGGGCAGGCAGGGGGCGGGCTCCCTGGACTTCGACCAGAAGCCATGGTCAGGCCGGGCCCCACGCGCCGAATGAACAAGGACTGGGGGCAGCCCCCCAACCTTGTATAAAAAACAAAGTCCCCCTGCCTACCTCTGGGCAGGCAGGGGGCAAGCCCCCTGGACTTCGACTAGAAGCCAGGGACAGGCCGGGCTCCACGCGCCAAATAAACAAGGACTGGGGGCAGCCCCCCAACCTTGTACAAAAAACGCAAAGTCCCCCTGCCTACCTCTGGGCAGGCAGGAGGCAGGCCCCCTGGATTTTGATCAGAAGCCAGGGTCAGGCCTAACTATAAATAGAGAAAGCAGGCAAAGAAGAAACAAAAAAAGATGCATCCATAAACAAATAAAAGAGTTTTGACAAAGAGGATACTAAGAATCCAGAAACAAAGAGAAGTTAAGATATTACATAAGATAAGGCAGCCGACCACAACAGGGCTCGGCGCCAAAAAAGTTAAAATGTCAGCGAGGGAGCAAAAGCGCAGTAGGATAAGGGCAAGAGCCCTCAGAAGACGACTGCCCTGCACGTTAAACATTGGGAGCATCTTGACTAGGGCCAGCAGCCTCGTCAGGCGGTCTATTTGCCCGAGCTTCGTTCTTAGTAGCATAAAGACTTCGGAAGGCATCCTCATTAAAATCAGGGAACATTTCCCTAATAACTTCCATAACAAGCTCCAAGGAAGAAGAGGCCCCATCTTGAAAGCTCGTTTCCACTGCGACATCGGCTTCCTGCAGAATGGCATCCTTCTCCTTCTGCCATTCCTCGCCCTTTACCTTCAAGTCATCCTGCGCCTTCTTGAAGTCTGAATCAGCCTTGGACAGACGCTCTTCCAGGTCAACTACCCTTCTTTTGGTATGCTCCAGCTCAGCCAACGCTTTTTTAACCTGCTCCACTTCCAGCCTGCTCTCTTTCAGCTCCACCTCCAGTTTAGACGCCTCCCTCACAGCTTTTTTGCCCTGAGCCTTCCACTGGCTCACCTGACCCTTGGCCTCCTCTAAATCACCCTCCTGTTTCGCCAGCTGGTCCTTCAAATTGGTGATAAGGGTAACATCCCTTTCAACCATAGCCAGGCGATCAGGTGGGGAGGGGGGGGGGGGAGTCTAGGGATAACAGCTAACTCTTCATCACTCAGACGGCTAAGGGCCGCCAGCTCGGCAGAAGCTTGAAGCACCCTGGAAGTGCGCTGGATATATTGGATCACCTGATTAGTAGTGGAGGTTACAGATTTGGTGAGACGATCCGCCAAAACAGCACCAGAGTCTGAGAGTAAGGCGGAGACGTCTAGACTGTCGCCAGAGGCATAGTGGAACCTAGTGTTTTCCTCTGAAAAGAGGGTGCCTGGGACATCGCGAGCAGGGCGCTTGGGGTCGGGAGTGTCGGCGTCGGCCTCTAGATCGACCACATGCGTAGCACCTGAGGGCTCTCTGTCCCTCTTCCTCCCGCTCTCTAGGGGAACGCTCTCCTCGGTTTCTTCTGAGTTGACAGGACGTGGTCCCAGGGGAGTATGAGTCCCTGCAGGGGAACCACCCTGCTTGCTGGCAGGAGAGGGGGCAGCCTCCGTCTCCATGCTACGGGTAGCAGAAGGGGGAACCGTCGGCTTTGCAGGCGGCAGCCTCGGAGGAAGAGGAAGTCTTGTTCGGCTGGCAGAGAGGCTTTTCACGTACTTCATCAAGTTTTTCTCACCCTTCTTGTAGCTGGAAGGAAGGGAGGGACGCTTCAAAACAATGGTGAAGTCTTCGTCTAAACCGAGCTTCCTTACCTCCTTACTTGACCAGAGACGGGTGGCGAGATCTGCAGGGCAAAAGAATATCAGTTAGAAAAATATAGAAAGGTAGAATTGAAAGGAGACAATGCCAATAAAGTCCCTGAACTACCTTCTTCGAGGCCAGGAATTAGGCCCCCTCGGCCCAGATATTCATCAGTGGCTAAGAGTTCCGCATGAGGAAGCCAGAAGCCAGGGCCACATACGCCTGATTTATCTACAATAGCAACAAACTTCTCAACCAGCTTCTGGTCCCGTCTATTCAGTTTCACCTCCAGGGCCCTCCCCTCAACGCCCGGGTGATACTCCTCGTGGGTTTCCAGGCGGGTATGGACATGATTCCTAAAGTGTCTAGGAATCCGCCACCCTGAAACACTGTGCACATACAGGAAGTTGTTTTTCCAGTCCTTCAGACTGTCCAGAGCTGGCCAGACCGGAGTGTATCCCTTCTGCCTTTGGATAGACCAATATCCAGGGGAACCCTCTCCCCCAGAAGAGGACACTATCTGCAGGCCGACCATATATCGCAGAGCGTTGATTGAGGGCTCCTTGCCATGAAATAGGCAGGTCCACGTGTAAGCTATTAATGATCTAACCGCCACAACGGTCAACTGAGCTATGACCACATTCATCCTCCTAAAGGTCTCCTCCAAGAAGGGGTGCAAGGGGAAACGCAGACCAAGTTCTAGACATTTGTGGTAGACGGCTATGCAGCCATCAGGGGGGCAACATACAGTGTCCTTCTCTCCTGGGACAACAATTGTGTACCCCTCCCCAAAATCGTAAAATCGCTCAATCGCCCCGGCAGCATTCTTCGCCAAGATCAAGTCCCGGTTCTTGGACTCCGGGTAGGTTTTCAGGGGGACCTGGTACTTAGCCTTATCAAAGTAATAGATTCTCCCCGCTTCCCTGGGGACAAGTGGGCCGACAATTCTGGAAGGATCAATTTCCATTGCCTCGTCGTCGGAGTCGACGACGTCAAAAGGGGCAGGCTCAGGAGAATTAACATCTTCGCCACTCTCTGAGTGATCTTCTTCGATCATCCTAACACCAAGCCTCCCAGAGGAGGAGGCAAGGTCAGCTCTACCCTCTTCCCTACCCTCCGCCCTCTCAGTCGACGGGCCTGTATATGTAAGGATGCGGGCGCGGTGACTAGGCATAATGATTTAAGAAGAAGGAAAAGCGAGGAAATGAAAAAGACGAGGACTTAGGACAAGATTCTAACCTAAAAACGATGACTGCTGGTTGAAAGTCCGAGAAAGAGAGCTCCTCAGTCTAAGAACGTTCTCGGCAGCAAAAGAGTATGAAGAAGGATTTGGGTTTTTCAAAAAAGCGTAAAAGAGGGAAATGGGGGAAGTAAGAGTGCTTATATAGGCCAGGGTAAGTGAAGAGTCGCCCTTCCTAAAAACTTCCCCAGGAAATGCCCCCACGTGTCACGCTTTCAAAACCGACCACCCACCGCTTCCCAAGAAAAACCTCAAAAAGGTAAAACAGGTCAGAGGGTTAATCATTCCATGACGTCACCCCTTCATTCAAAAAAAAAAACGCACATAAGGAAGTCAAAAGAGCCCACCTGATTTTCATTAAGTTTAAAAGACCTAAAAGGTCCAAAATTACAGGGTGGAAAAAAAAAGTTACAAAAAGAGCCTGATATCATGGCTCGAGCAGCCTGCAAAGCAGGCCTAATCATCATCGAGATCTGGGGAATAATCCCCAAGGCTGTATTCATCTAAAGCGGACCCCAAGTCCCAGTCGTCGGAATCCTTAAAAGGATCATCACGGCCCTCATCTTCGCCCTTACCAGAAGAATAGCCCTGGCCTTCACTATCCTCAGAGTCATGGCTTCTTGTGTCCCAATCATGGTCAAAAGGGACGGCCCTGACATCATCAGAAAAACCACGGTCCACCCTCCTCACCAGAGGAGAGGAAGGGCCTGATTCTGGAGAAGAGGTCAATTCAGGGCAATTGGGGTCAAATTGCTCTTGATGCAACCAAGGGAAGCACCTATGGCATCCCCTCTCGTAACAGCCCCCTGCCTGGGTGCAATATCCAGAGGGAGGATCAGCAGAAGGGGGAGACCCCCCAAGGCGTTTGCCAGCCTTGGAAAGGGCCCTCCTCTTAGCAGCTCGTTGAGGGCGGGAGCTTTTCCACCTACAGCGGCGAAGAATTTGGTGAGACTGCTTAGAATATTTCAACCGACGACGCCCTCTGAAACAGAGGACTTCCACGTAAACTCTGCAGCGGAAGACTGTTTTCTTAATCCAGGACATTGGCTCTTTTTGGGAAAGAATTGTGGAGAGGTTGAAGATGAGGCGTGAAAATGATGGAGAAAAACAGAACTTATATAGGAACAAAAGCAAGCCATTAATGGTGCTCCAACCACCTCTGTAAGAGGGAGAGCCAATCATCAAATTGGCACGCTGTCCAAAAATCCTCTTTACAAGAGAAGTAATCATGAGCAAAGACATTCCAATTCTTTGCATGCCCAATATGGTTGAGTTTCCTCCCTCGGGAACATGCTGTGCAGTAAATGCTAAGTTGCTCAAAAGAGTCAACCTCTCATCCCAATCAAGAGATCGCCTACCAAAGGGAGCCCCGCTTCCCCTTAGCCGGCGAGGGCCAATTGATGGGGGTCGGTAGCCTGCTATGGGTCACCCGCCATTTAGGTCCCAAGATGGCCCGACCCAAGAATGGAGGAGAGCCTGCCCTGCAGGCCACCAAATGAGGAACCACTAAACTCTCCAAGGAACCCACCTGCTCGGCAGAGCCGTGCCGCCAGCCAAACAGGACAGTCAAGCCCCACTGCCCGCTGGCCCCCAGGGTGCTCTTACCCTTAGCAGAGACAGGGGAAACCACGGGCCCCTCCGTCATTTTGCCTAAGGTAAAGGAGAATGAGTGGATAAGGTGGATCCACTTGTCACCCTCTCATCCACTCATTCTTCCTCTCTCCTCTTCTCTTTTCTCTCTCTTGTGGGAAGTTATAAATACTCTCCCATTTCCCACATGAAGGGGGTTGGATTTTCTCTCTCTAGACTCTTACTCTAAAAACCGCCGCCTACTTCCTCACGAGCTAGGTTCGTTAAGGCATTTCACGGACTGACTTAGGCATCAGAGAGGGTTCCCTCGGACACCTCCGAGGCCCTGTGCGTTCATTGTGCAGGGAGCAGGCCATCTCCGCCGGGGAAAGTCCGACCACCGAAGTGAGGAAAAGGAGAGGTGGAAGAAAGTCTACGAAAACTATCCAAGTAGAATCGTAATCAAGAGGCCCGAATCCAAAGTCGGGTCAATTGTTTCCATACCGGAACACTTATAGTTTTTGAAAAATATAATTTAAGTCATACTTGGTCAATTAAAAAAATTTGACGTAAAATCATTTACGGAGTATTTATTTATTTATGAATGTTGTGTAAAAATTTCGGAATAATATAAATTCATTTATTATAGAAAATGTAATTTATAAATTTCTACCTATATAAAAATAATAAGTGGAGTATTATTAAAATAAAATATTTTGTAGGTTACTAATTTACTCTATTATTATAATATATAAACAAATATAAAGGTACTAAAGTAAATTAAAAATATGACCAAAACATGGCCGGCCCAATAAATTTGGAGCCCCTGTTCCAACATTAATATGGAGCCCCTTAATACCATTAAGTAATTCCTCGGGAAAAAAAATCTTGAAAATTGGCAACAATAGGGGTCAAACTCTTGACCTGTGGGTCAAATGCCACTCCTTTAACTACTACACCACTCTAGTATTTAGTGTTGAGGCCCTTCACATGTTTGAGCCCATGTTCAAAGAACCGAATTGTACCCCCTTTGGGCCGGCCCTGGACCAAAATTACAATTATATAAAATACATACGGAGTACAAAATATAAAGTACATAGAATAAATATACATAGTAAATAGAAATAAATAAATGAAAATGATATAAGTAAATTTTATTATTTTAAGTTCTTTTATCCATTTTCTCAATTTCTCATTGATGTGTGCCGTTCCTATTCATTTTTTCACCTATTTTGGCACGTATTTCCGTGTCGGT
The DNA here is from genome assembly GCA_958450325.1 of Agrostemma githago. NCBI lineage: Eukaryota > Viridiplantae > Streptophyta > Magnoliopsida > Caryophyllales > Caryophyllaceae > Agrostemma > Agrostemma githago. Next base: position 68,164,356 of record OY288247.1, on the reverse strand, counting down.
TTATTATTTTTAGGAGTCGGATTACGTTATTTTCTCCCATATGTGCTACTCGGGTATTCTTTTGTTGTTCTGCAGATAATCGAAACCGAGTAGTTAAAAGAGCTAAAAATTGCATCAAAAATCTTAAAGCTTTGAAACCGATTCGTTGTAGATCAAGAAGAAGGAAGCAAGTCTATAGACTAGACTGTGAGTCTATAGACCGAGAAGAAGAAGTAAGAAAGCTGTAGACTAAAACACAAGTCTATAGACTGGGAAACAAGTCTATAGACTGAGAAAGTGCAGCAGACAGTCCGTAGACTGAGGAGAAGCCCGTTGGAGGCCTAGACTGAAGAACTTAATTAATAGGCAGACTTGGATCTCAAGTCTACCAACATAAAATCCAAGTCTGCAGAATTGGATGCTACTCCAAAGACTAATTCAGCTATTTTGACGTTACCCACATTCCCCCCTCTTACGCAGTTCTTCCCATTACTTCTTTCTTCCTAAGTTATAGGGGTGATTTAAGCAGGGAATCAAGGGCAGTTAAGGGCTTGAGCAGTTTAAATAGGGCTTTAATTTCAGGATCTTAGGCATATTTTACATTAACATATCTTCTGCTTCATCTTCTTCCTTGTTCTCTCTGTAATCAAAACATAATTAGTTTTTATTTCAAAGTTTTCTGTAATCGACTTTCAGTAATTAATTCAAGTGCTTTGGGAATTATTCAGTGTTATTATTCTTCGGTTTCTTCTTATTCTTCTTCTTCTTTATTTCTGCAATCTCTCTATTTGGGTAAATATCTCCTTCTTCCCTATCTCCCTCTTCCAGTAGTATTAGATTTTACTTTCTGTCTCTTTTAAGAATTCATCAGTTTAGCATAATTAGTTATTCTATCTTTTTAATTCTATTAATTCCTGTTTCTTCATCTTCCTTCTCCAGTAGTTTTGTAATTCAGTTACTTCTATAGTTATTCCATCATTCTTCATCTTTCATATTCCTCCTGTTATCATGACATATTTCATTTTTATCATCGTTATTAGTATAATAATTGTCACTGTAAATATGAGTAGCTAAATTCTTTTTCACTAGAGTTATAGGTGACTTATAAATCAGTATTTGTATTCATGCAGTAGCTAAATAAATTGGCTTTTATGAACTTTATCGCTCTTGCAACATCTCAATGATGAATAATTAATTATAGGCCTTAATTGATTGTTTGTATCTCGTAATCCCGACCTACGTAGCGAAAGCACGGGAAAGGATAAGACTCGTTGTAATCGTTAGAATTCCCTAATACGTAGCGAGAGCCCGTTAGGTGACTTCTAGGGCGACTAGTGATCCGAGAGGACCGTGTCTACACCCTTTAGTTCATATTAATCGATTGTTTGATTATTGTATTTGTGCTTATTTTGGTATATAATGATCCTGTAACTCTGGTGTCTTTCTTCCATTAATTTTATTATTTTCATTTTCATACTAGTTTACTGTTTTAATTTTAGTTTTCTATTTTAGCATCATAGTTTATTGTTTGCTGTATCCTGTTAGTCTAAAAACTCAACTAAATCGCACTTTGTGAACTGGACCTTTTAATCGACCGACTTATAAATTCAATTTGCCTCCCTGTGGAATCGACCCTATTTATCACTATCTATCAGTTAGTTGTATTTAGGTTATTTTGATTACGGTACGCGACTTAACCCGTATCAATTTTTGGCGGCGTTGCCGGGGAGGCGACGCAATCTTATTAGTTAGTTGATTAATTTGTCTTTCGTCTTAGGGAACGACAGTTCCTTAAGACTGATCTCATTGTTTACTTGTAGCTGTTTATATGCCCAGGTCTTCTCGCTCGGAACTCCATCCTTTTGATCCCTAGCCAGAACGTACCTTGCGACGACAGTTACGGTTCCTTAAAGAAAGCAGTTGGGCTGAATCTATCGAAGAGCTTGATAGTTTATACGAGGACCTTCAATCCGACTTAGAGAGTATCAACAACGAAGTCCCGCCTCCCGAGGAAACTATTATCACTATTCCTAATATTCCTCCAATGGCGGAAAAATTGTCTGATCATTCTAGGCCCAATGCTGATGTGCTGCCCACTCTCGCCACTCCAGTAGTGGTAGTATCAAATTTTGAGATCAAGCCAGCTTTCATTAGCTTGATTGAATGAAGTACGTTTGGTGGTACTCCCGGTGAAGATGCCTATCAGCATATAAGGAAATTCCTTGCTTATTGTTCCACAATAAAGCAATATGGGGTATCACAAGACCAAATCCGGGAAATGATGTTCCCATTCTCCTTAACAGGCAAAGCTGAAAGATGGATCAACAACTTAAACAGGGTGACCGAGGGGATTGTTGATTGGAACATCTTAGCTCTCGCATTTTATCGGAAATACTTTCCACCTGAGCGTACCGCAATGCTACGAAGCCAAATTACTAGCTTCCGGATGCGCTTAGATGAGACTTTATATGAAGCATGAGAGCGATTTAAGGAGCTTCAACAAGAGTGCCCCCACCACGGGCTCGATATTCGGTTTCTGGCTATTACATTCTACAATGGATGTACTTCCGAGGCTCGCCGTATATTGGATGCCCCCAACAATGGCCGATTCGATGAGATGAATGTCAATATTGCCTTGGAGACAATCGAATCTATGGCTATCCACGATAGCCAATACAGTCAGCCCCGCCAATATCACCCTAAAGGGAAAGAAGCTGCCGATGAGTCAATTGCTGTGCTATCATCTCAAGTAGCTAGCCTAACCGCGAAGATCAAGGATCTCTGCAGTCCTTGCAGCTCACAGCTCCAGCCCGTTCATGCCATGCAGCAGCAGCTGGGTCCGGTATGCCATACTTGTGGCTCTCCAGATCACGTCGATTGTATGAGTACGATGGAGTCGGTGAATGCATTTGGCTCTTACAAAGGCAATCCATTCACCAATCATTATAACGAGGCTACCCGACAGCATCCGTATTTATCTTACCGGAGCCAGAACGTGTTGAATCCAATCACACCGCCACCACCGAAACCACAGCCTTATGTTCCTCCTCCGAAGAATTCATTCCAGCAGCAGGGTAATCAGTCCTTCAATCAAGCCGGGTTTCAAAAACCGGCTCAGCAGAACCAGGTTTCTCCTCAGCATCAACAATTTCTCGAGATGGCCGAGATAAGAAACATGATGAATCTTACGACGACCGTCTAGAAGAGTGATCAGAATCATGCCACCGCTATTAAAATGCTCGAGAAATAGGTCGCTCAATTAGCATCGTCTCAAGCTCAAAGGCAGCCGGGTACTCTTCCGTCCCAGCCACAGCAGCCTCACGACACCACCAATGCCATTTTGTTGCGAAGTGGTACTAGTTATGAGGGTCCTAAGATGCCATTTGACGACCAACTGGTTGAAATTAAAGATATTGAAGATGTGACTGAAGCTGAGTCTAATGAATTAGTCCAGACTGGTGATGCCAGTCTACAGACTGGCAAGAAGGAGCAAGAAAAGACTACTGGGTCTGGGCACGTCAGTCTACAGACTGGAGGAGAAGCCCAGGATAGCAACGCTAGTCTACAGACTGGCCAAGAGCAAGGAACAACCAACAATGCCAGTCTATAGACCGGTAAGAAAAAGAATGCCAGTCTACAGACTAACAATGCCAGTCTGCAGACTGAAAGCAATAGTTCAGTACAGTCCACAGGCTCAGGTTCAACTATCAACAAACAGGCCCCAGTTCAGATTAAACTTCCGTTTCCGGGTCAGTTACGTAACACAAAGACGGAACAATAATTCGGGAGGTTTATGGAGGTAGTGAAGAATCTTCAGGTCACGGTTCCGTTCACCGAGCTCATAACTCAGGTACCTTCTTACGCTAAATTTATGAAAGATATTTTGAGTCGTAAGAAAAGTATTAATGAAACCGAGACCATAGCTTTTACTACGGAGTGTAGCGTACTCCTACAAAATAAATCTCCTCCTAAACTAAAAGACCCGGGTAGCTTTTCTATTCCCTGCACCATAGGCACCGTGACCATAGATAAAGCATTATGCGACTTAGGTGCCAGTGTCAGTGTCATGCCTTATTTAGTTTGCGAGAAACTGAATATGGGCGACCTCAAAGTCACTAACGTGACTCTTCAGATGGCTGACCAATCGGTCAAACAGCCCTTAGGGATACTAGAGGACGTGCCAGTTAGGATAGGTAAATTTTTTATACCTGTCGATTTTATTGTGCTTGATATGGCTGAAGACGTCCAAATCCCGATTATCTTAGGCCGACCGTTCCTACACACTGCGGGGGCGGTAATTGATGTCAAACAAGGTCGTTTGACATTAGAGGTAGGGGATGACAGGGTCACATTTAACCTTGCCCAGACCATGGCTAAGCCTATGATAGAGGACATATGCTATGCTATAGACATAATTGAAGAGTCAGTGTCAGATTTTTTATCGGGTCCCCTGTGAAGGGACCCGTTTGAGGCTTTGATGTGTTTAGAAGCATGTGTAGAGGAAGCAGGAAAAAACGAGGCTATCGTTAATATGTTAGCAGCAGCATTGGAAGAGCGTGAACTAACTGTGATGGAAAGTGAGAAGGTCCACAATTTGGTAAATGCCTCATATGCTGTCGAGGTATCGAAACCTGAACTTAAACCTCTCCCTCCTAATCTTAAGTATGCATTTTTAGATGATACCGAAAGGTATCCAGTTATAGTTAGTTCCACTCTTACCAACGACCAATTATCTACTTTATTGGTCGTGCTGAAAAAGAACCAGAAGGCATTAGGCTATACCCTTGATGACCTGAAAGGTCTTAGTCCGGATTTCTGTATGCACCGGATTAACCTTGAGGAAGGTCATAGACCACGCATTCAGGGTCAACGTAGGTTGAACCCGAACATGCAAGAAGTAGTTAAGAAGGAGGTCATGAAACTCCTAGACGCCGGCATAATCTATCCCATTTCCGATTCTAAATGGGTTAGTCCAGTTCAGGTGGTCCCTAAGAAAGGAGGGACCACGGTCGTAAAAAATGAAAAAAATGAACTGATACCCACTAGAATAGTCACAGGCTGGCGCATGTGCATCGATTACAGGAAGCTGAATACAGCTACCAGTAAAGACCACTTCCCCCTCCCATTCATCGATCAAATGCTAGAACGTCTAGCATCCCGTAAATTTTTCTGTTTTCTAGATGGTTATTCCGGGTTCTTTCAGATACCCATTCATCCTGACGATCAGGAAAAGACCACCTTTACATGTCCATATGGCACTTTCGCATATCGCAGGATGCCATTCGGGTTATGTAATGCCCCCGCTACATTTCAGAGATGTATGATGGGCATTTTTTTCAGAATATATAGAGTCAATCATGGAAGTCTTCATGGACGACTTTAGTGTTTATGGGTCTGATTATTCTGATTGCCTCACTAACTTGGATAAGATTTTGCAGAGATGTATAGAGGTTAATCTGGTATTGAACTGGGAAAAGTGCCATTTCATGGTCACTCAGGGAGTTGTTCTCGGTCACATTATTTCTGATAAAGGCATCGAGGTTGACAAGGCGAAAGTGCAAGTGATTAAGCAATTACCGCCCCCTGTCAATGTTAAGAGAATTAGAAGTTTCCTTGGACACGCCGGATTTTATCGCCGGTTTATCAAGGATTTTTCTAAAATTGCAAAACCACTTACGCACCTTCTCCTTAAAGACACACCTTTTCAGTTTACTGATGATTGTCTTGATGCATTTAACAGGTTGAAGATAGCGCTGATCACAGCCAATCATTCAGGCCCCAGATTGGGACCTCCAGTTCGAGATTATGTGCGATGGCAGTGATTATGCTGTCGGTGCAGTATTAGGGCAAAGAAAAGACAAGAAGCTAAGTGCCATCTACTATGCTAGTAGAACGCTCGATGAGGCCCAGATGAAGTATGCCACGACCGAGAAGGAGCTTCTAGCGGTGGTTTTTGCGCTAGAAAAATTCAGAACTTATTTGCTCGGGTCCAAGGTTATTATCTTCACCGATCATGCCGCGCTGAAATATCTGTTACCCAAGAGTGACGTAGCCAAACCCCGGCTCTTACGATGGATACTCCTACTCCAGGAGTTCGATTTAGATATACGTGACAAGAAGGGACCTGAGAATGTAGTAGCCGATCATCTATCCCGGCTACAGGTCGTAGATGAAGGGAACACTCTCCCTATCGATGATTCCTTTCCTGACGATTCCCTTATGGCGATTTCTACTACAGAGAATCCTTGGTTTGCCGATTACGCCAATTATTTAGTTGGCAATATTCTACCACCATATTTTTCGTATCAGCAGAGGAAGAAATTCCTCCATGATGTCCGCAAATATTTTTGGGATGACCCGTATTTATTTAAGGAGTGTGCTGACGGGCTATTTCGGAGATGTATACCTCAGTGGGAGGTACCAGGTATTTTACAGCACTGTCATTCTTCAGCTTACGGAGGTCACCACGGCCCATCTAGAACTACTGCCAAGGTTCTGCAATCCGGGTTTTTCTGGCCCACCTTATTTAAAGACGCTCATGCTTTTATTCTAGCATGTGATGCCTGCCAGAGAACCGGGAATATCTCCAGGAGGCACGAGATGCCTCAAACCGGAATTCTAGAAGTCGAGCTGTTCAATGTTTGGGGAATTGACTATCAAGGTCCTTTTCCCTCCTCCAAGGGAAACCGGTATATTCTTGTTGCTGTGGACTACGTGTCCAAATGGGTTGAAGTTGTTGCATCGCCAGTCAATGATGCAAAGACTGTCATCTCATTATTTAAGAAGGTGATTTTCCCAAGGTTTGGTGTTCCCCGAGCCATCATTAGCGATGGGGGAAGTCATTTTCATGAGCGGCAGCTAGATTCCCTTCTAGCTAAATATGGAGTAACACACCGAACCGGCTTGGCTTATCATCCACAGACAAGCGGCCAAGTTGAATTATCCAACCGAGAGCTCAAGTCCATACTTGAGAAAGTGGTGTCGAAAGCACGGAAAGATTGGAGTTTGAAGCTTGAAGACACTCTTTGGGCTTACCGAACCGCTTTTAAGACCCCGATCGGAACTTCCCCTTATCGACTCGTCTATGGAAAGGCTTGCCATTTACCAGTCGAATTAGAATATAAGGCATTTTGGGCTATCAAAGAGCTCAATTTTGATACATCATTATGTGGGGAAAAGAGGAAATTACAGCTAGCCGAGCTTGAAGAATTTCGGTATCATACTTACGAGAATGCTAAGCTTTATAAGGAACGAACAAAAATGTGGCATGACAAGCAGATTCTTTCTCGAGAATTTCAAGTTGGTGATAAAGTCTTGTTATTTAACTCACGTTTGCGTTTGTTCCCAGGAAAGCTGAATTCGAGTTGGAGCGGTCCCTTTACCGTCATTTCCGTAAGCAAGAGTGGAGCTATTGAAATCACAACCGATGCAGGAGAAATTTTTAAAGTTAATGGGCAACGGTTGAAGCTGTATCACGAAGGTGTTAGTGTTGGAGCCGTCGAGGCCATTCACCTCTTAACCCAGTCACCAAATCACGGTCGTGCGGGACCGTATAAACCAGCGCTGGCCGGGAGGCAACCCGGGTATTTTTATTTTTAAAGTCCGAATAAAGTAGTTACATTAATTTTAGCGAGTGAGACCAAGGATACTTATATATATATCTAAAGTTGTGTGCAGGGATTACTGATGGTATACCCAACTGAGTCTAATGAAGTATACCAGACTGAGCACTCAAGTCTACAGACTTATCCCAGTCTTTAGACTCAGTTTACTCATTTAGACTCGATCTTTAGACTCGGCCCATTATTCCTACTTCTACCCAGTCTTAGCCCCATCCCACCAGACCTAATCCCAAGTCTACCCAACTCACCACAGACCCTCCCCGAACCCACCCTGACTTCGCCGCGCCTCTCTCCCCCTGATTCCGCCCATTCCCTCCGTCATCCACACTCCGTTCACCCTCGCCTGCCATCGCTCCTCATCGCCTTTCATCTCCGGCTGCCGCACTACGATGTGTCCACCACCCTTCGACCTCCTCTCTTTCGCCTGACTTTCCTCCCGCCGTTGACAGAGCGCCGACCAACCATCCATCCAGCCTCGCCCTCCATTCATCCCTCACCTGAGTTCACCTCCGTACGCTCTTCCGTTTGTTCATTTGGTTCGCTGTTCTAGGGTTTTGTTTACCTGATTCAGTTCATTAGGTTAGTTCCCTGATTTCCGAGTTCAAATTTCCAATTCTGGAATTTCGAACTTCGAACTTCTGGGATTTTCCTTCTGATTGGTTTTGCTTCTGTTCGTTTTGTTTTTCGAGTTTCTGCTATGTCTCTGGATTCTCTGTTCGTTGCTATTCTGCAGGTATCATGGAACACGACGACCCACCAAGGAAATGCGCGCGAACGAAGGAAGGAACTTCAGAGTCAAGACAGCATGTACACGCGGAAACTGAGGCTGAAATCAGGACGGCATTAGAGTCAGAGCAAACTAGCACGGAAACGGAGGTCGAACTGCCGCAACCACCACCAGTCGAGTTCGAATCCCCCACCCAACGTGAGAAATTCCTTTCTTTTTCTATTGATAAAAAGATAGTAGCCTCTCGCTTTATTTGTGCGGAAACGTTACATAAATTGGGTCTTTGGGATAGTATGTGTGCACTTTTAGTCGGTACGGGTATGCACGGGCTACGGGATATGTGAGACCTCACTTACCCTACACTAGTTACTGAAGTTTTTAGCTCTTTTGAGTTTATCATTCGCGACGAGGGGTCGAGCCTTAGTTTTAGGCTCTGTAACTCACATCATAACCTCCCACTTTCCCAGTTTGCTACCATACTTGGTCTTCGAGACTCAGGTAGCTTACCCAGCAATTCCACCGACTACAGTAAGCTGTGGGAGTCCATCACAGGTCAGATTCGACACCCGATGGACCATTTTCGAGGATCCCTCGTGCATCACCCAATACTTCGGTACTGGTTTAGGCTACTCGCCTCGTCACTTTTTGGCCGCAACGAGACCCATAAAATCAACAAGTACGAGCTCGGTCTCTTAGATGCACACCTCAATTTTTCCCAAGCCGCCCCTCGTACTCTTAATGTGGCCCACTTAGTGGCCAATCACCTCGCCGGTGTCGAAAAGGGTAAGCAAAACACGGTCAGATGTGGCGGTCTCATCACCCACTTAGCACGGCGATTAGCCCCTGGCTACCCCATTGACACCCTGATGATGGGATTTGTCGTGGATCCCGCCACCAATTAAATAACCAACTAACACCTAACGGTAGTTAGGGTAAGTCGGGTCGTGTCCACGGAGACGGTATTGCAATGTTTAGACTAAATCGGCCTAGAACTAGACTATGCTACCAAACAAACACAAAGAGCTACTAATTGATGGATTAAGATGAGAGGAGAAGAAAGTAGACTAATGATGAGCTATGGTGAACTAGACTATCAAATACTAACTAAACAATGCTAATAATCTAACTAACTAACACACTAAAGGGAATGATGACTAACTAACAAGATGAATCAAATATGGAAAGGAAAGAGTGGGTTAGGTCGGGTTCATAAGTGTAGTAGGGTGACTTGGGTAGTTAAGGGTGTAGGTGCCCCCTAATTGCTAGGTTCGGTCCGGGCAATCGCAACTTAAACCGATGTCGATGACTATGCTCAACATATCCACACACAAAGCAAACAATGAGTAGAAGAAGACTAGCATGAGAAGCATGGCCACTACAACCCATACAAGCATATCAACAAACACATGGTGTGCCAAATGTGTAACTAACAACAAAGATTCACCCTTTACCCCCAATCAAACCCTAATCACCCATAATCTACCCTTAATCCCCCTACTAACCCACAAATAAACTACTCACTCATAGTCAAACTAACTACAACAATGAAAGGATAAAACAACTTCACAATCCAAACATTCATCATTAAGAACAATATAAACAATAACAATCAACACTAATCAAAGATTCAAACTTGAATTTATAACAAAGAATAAGAGTAAAGAAAGTTATACCAACACAAGAGGAAGAAAAAGATGCAATCTTGTATAAATAAGAAACCCAAATAATCTCCAAGGTTGTCAATCTTGGATGAGTCTTCAAGTAACTTCTTAATACAAGAACTAATTAACTAAGATTAACTAAGAATTAAAGGAAGATTAAACTAATGAGAGGAGAATTTAATCTAGGGTTTATGTGATGTAGAGAGGCTTAAGGTAGTCTAAACTAAGGTAGGTTGCATAAACAATACAAGAGGGAAGTATTTATAGGGTTTCAAATGGAAGGGAGAAGAAAGAAAGAAATGCGGACTACAGCCATTTGGTCCCGACCGGGACGGATCATCCCGACCGAGACGGACCCACCATCCCGACCGGGACGGGTTGGTCCCGACCGGGACGGCCTTGCAGTGGCACCCTCCAAAGTGCACTTCATCCCCGACGGGATGAGGTGCATACCCGTCGGGGATGAGTCTTGTAGGCCTCCAATATGACCCTTTTGGTTCCTCCTTGCTTCACATGAGCTTCTCATCGATTCTCGGGGCTCGGGATCGGATCTCGGAGGCTCGGGATTGGGTCCCAAGGTCTCGGGGTCGATTCCGAAGCATCGAGTCATCGTCCCTTTACTCCGTTGGCTCCAAAATGTGTATGTATGGAGTCGGAATCGCTCCAACTCTTCCAAATCGGTCTCGGGAACCTGAAACGAACTAAAGGAAGCATAAGAAGCCCCTAAACCGCTCCCAAGGAGCGATTCCACAAGGAAAATGGGACCAAAATACTACGAAATAGGCACTACAAACTACACTAATCAACTCCCCCACACTTAACCCTTACTCGCCCTCGAGTAAGCACATACTAACTACTATACTAGCCGAATGGGTATTAGCGCACCCTACGCCCTTTCAACTCACGCGAGTGCACTTAGAGGAAAAGTGCACCCCGCAAGGTAAGTGGGGTCTTGCGACAAAACTGTGGATGCAACCGGACACAAAACACATAAACAAGCAAACACACAAACAGACACACTAATGGTTGCACCCAAAAGAAAACAAATACCGCTTCCCTCAACCAAGCGGTGAAAGAAGCACCGGTTTAGGACTCAAGGCAAGTGACAACGTTCCCAAGCTAGCAATACAAACCAAGATGGACTAAAACCTAATAGTATGACGACAAAGCAATAAAAACGTTGGTAACTTACCTCGGTTCCTCCTAACCTTCTAAGAATGTACTACGGGACGATCGGCGGAGTGGGAAGTGATGATCCACGGGGTTAGTCGACACTGTAGGTAAGTGAGACCCCGCCCCCTTTAGCAACGATCCAAGAGGGTCGTCTCATGTCCGAAACCGCCTAACTAGTCCAAGTAAAAAGTGGAAATAATTGCAAAAATGAGGGAAGACCGACTAATGCCGCTATCATCCTTCCTTGGGACTCGGTCCTTTGGTAGGCTCTTCACGGCAAAAGTCGGAAAAAGGCTTATTTTGAGAGGTAGGGGTTATTTTTGTGAATCGGGTTTTCTTTTGGCATTTTCTCTTTTCTTTTGCATTTTTGCCTTGTTTTGCCATGCCATTCTTTTTCTTCTTTTCTATTTTCTTTTTGGCTTTTGTGCCTTTTCTTTTTCTTCATTCTTTTCTTTCTTTCATTTTTCTTTCTTTTCTTTTCTTTGCCATTTTTTTGGCAAGATTTGGCTTTTTGGCATTTCTTAGTATGACAAGAAAGAGAGGAATCAACAAGTTGCAAGTTATTGTGTGGATATGTGTAGGAGGTAGGGTAATGGGAGAGTTGGGAGCGCGCTTTCCCTTCAAACCCACAAAAAGTGGAGAACTTGGACTAATCAAACAATTCCGAACACGGTCACCTAGGGGACGGGACTCGGTAACCAAGGCCTTTTCACACCGTGGGTGGTCATAATGGTCAAAAGTGCAAATCCCGTAGTAAATCCCTAGTAAGCTAGGTGGACTCAAGGTAAAGGACCAACGAAATCATTGATTTAGGGTCATTCTACTAGATTAAAGTCCAAGACTCTATTTACACTACTAGGAAGGGAAAGTAAACACTCACACACTAGCCTCTAAACCGGGTTTTCGAAAACCATTTACACACAAGACACACAACAAAACACAAAACAAAGACTCAACGAAAACGAAAGAAAAAGAAACAAAAGCAACAAAACAAGAACAACACAAAACGAACACATACATAACACAAACACCACCCCTAGCTTCCAAACAAGCCATCAAATCGACCACAAGCATTACAAAGCTCCTCCCGAGCACACAACATCACAATCTCCTCCAACCTCCACAAGAGATAAAGAAGAAAAAGGGATAAAGATGTTACCGGAAGTCTTGAAAGCTCTCCAAAGCTATTGGTGATTCAAGTAACCTTTAAGGAAGAGGGAGGCAAAACACACAAAGAAACAAATATACGACACAAAAGAAAAACACACAAAAGAAAATCTTTTTGATTTTTATGAAATTTTTTCAAATTTTTAGGATTTTTAAAGATTTTTTTCCAAAAACTAAGAAAATAAAGCTAACTACGCTAGAATATCGCTCCCCCACACTTAAGTCGAGCCATGTCCTCATGCTCGACCGTAGTGCATGGAGCACAAAAGAAAAAGAAAATAAACTACGAAAATAAAGCTAAAAATCAAAAATAAGGGTGAAGAAAATGGTAGAAGGTGTCCGGCCTGTAACACCCGCTATTTTTCCTAAGCATTTTATTCTTTCTGTTAGGACTTCGTCTTAACTCTGTCACTTTTGGCCTCATATTTTATCATTTTACTAAGCTTTATTTTAATTTTTGAGTTTAATAATTTCTATTTTTAATTTTAAAGATTTAAAATTCTTTTAAATCCATTTATTTGGTTTCTTCGTAAACTAGGTAATTTTTCCGCGAGGAATTCTATTTCTCTCCGAATTGACATTTTAAGCTTGGATTTAAGTTATTCCTTTTTCCTAAAAATGTTTGAATACGTTTATGGAATATTTTCTACTAAGATATATTTTAGTTACTAAAAACGAGCCATTTATGATTTTATTACGAAGCTTCGCGAATAATTATTTTCTTACGCGAGGTTTACTCGAATTACTTTGAAATGCCTTTAACTATTTTACGATTATACTTTTTATCAACTTATAAATTATTTGAGACTGTTTTCTCACATTTTGGACCGACTAAGCTCTTGGTCACAAGTTTATTACATTTTATTTAAACGTTTCATTTTATCACGTTAAAACGTAATCATAAGATAAATCATTTTCATTCATTGTAGCATTTATGTCAAAACTTTTCTTACTCCCTCTTTTATCCATTTGGCCGGCCAACTATAGGTCTAGGTACATTTTGGATTCCTCATTTTGAAGCCTTAATTCATTCTTACTCCTTTAAGTGTAGTAACACCCATCCCCTCCTTCACTACACATTCATTTTTGCATTAACAAAAATATTCATCACTTCTTTCTTCTCTCTATTTTGGCCGTGTACTTCTTACCCTCCTTGGGCTGATTTTTGCTCCATTTCAAGTCCCAATCGCATCATTTTTATCGTCATAATAATCCTCTTTCCGATTCCTTCGTTAAGGTATTAATCGATGTCATTTTCGATCAATTTTTACCTTGATTTTATTAGTTTTCTCATGGTATTTTTCTGCCATGATTTACGTGTTTGGTAGGATTTTTAGACGATCCCGAAGCCGACGAATATATCGTTGATTCAGACTTGGAGTAGAGGTAACGTCGATGTTACTCGGTATTTCAAGATTTTAATTGAGTATTTGCATGTATATATTTTTATATTTTATTTTGGCAATATATGTATGTCACTAATTCTGGAAAAAATTTTAAAGTTGAAATTTTGCATGTTTCGATATTTTTATCGCTTTTACGAGATTAACGATTAAATTGTTATATTAATTTGTAAAATCGTAATAATCGGCCTAAACATGTAATATATATTTATATTCTGGAAAAATGTTGTTTTTGATGATTTTTAGTAATTTAGTATTTTTCTGATATTTTATATCGATTATTGAATTATTATCGTTTTCGGACAAAAACGATTAAAAACCGATTTTTAGTTCTAGTACTTAAACATTTTATTTTAATCTGATTTTTGACGTGGTGAAACTTTCTGGTGAAATAAAATTTTCTGATTTTTTTCATAATTTTTCGGAATTGTTAAGTGGATGAATTAATTAATCACTTTAAATCATCGTTTATCGTTAAAACCGTGTTTGTTGTTTAAATTCTCGATTTCTGGTCTTTAGTTTAAATCTGGAAAAATTATGATTCTGATAATTTCATATTAAAATGTATTATTATGATTTTTAGTGCCTTAATAAAATGTTAGGAACGATAGGTTTATTAATAAAATCGTTAATTGCGAAAACGGGTTTAAATGACGGTTTTGTTGAAATTTGTTGAATCTGGGTTTTGGAAAAATCTGGAAAAATTTATATTCTGTAAAATTAGGATTTTAAAAGTGTAATAATAATTTTTGAATATTAATACTTAAATCGTTTTGTAATTACTATTTTTATTAATCGTTATTGTCGAGATTGGACGATTAACGAGAAAACGCTTTAAAAACCGAGTTTTTTAGAATTCTGGAAATTTTCTTTTCTGGACAGAATGTCCATAGATATAATTTAACTATTTTACGTAATTTTTGTACTATTTATTAAAGTCTTTAATTAATAAATATTGATTTTCGGACAAATTGTGATTTATCGTTAAATGCTTCGTATTAACTAAAAGAATTATTTTTCCAGCAATTTTGAAAGTATTTAAATCTGAAACTTTAGGAGTTAAATCATCCCTTAACATACTCTAAATATATTTGTTGGTTTAATTAAATAAAAGACGTTAAAAGATTTAATTTGACATTTGTCGTAAAATCCTATTTATAATTTTATCGTCGAAACTAATAATAATTAGGGAATTTTAGCTTTATAACTTTCGAAAAACACCCTAATTAGTATTATTAAATATTTTTAGATGTCTCTAATCATTTTATAACACTTGTACGATATTTTAATAGTTTCATAAAATCAAATGTTCTTACTTTAATAATTAATATTGTTAAGGCCGAAAGTATTAGTTTTATAAATCTATATCGTTTACTAAAATGTGGTATTAGTATGAACTAATATTTTCACTACTTTGATATGATGCTATTTTTAGTAAAGTTTCTAAAAATAGAAGTTTCCTAAAATAGAAGTTTCCTAAAATAGAAGTTTCCTAAAATAGAAAGTTTCCTCTTTTAGAATATAAATGTTTACTTCTTTTATCCTCATATTGTTTATGATGAATACATCTTTTAAATATCGATAATGGTTTGTTTTGGAGTTATGGAATAAGGACAAGTGTGGGTTTAGAGTAATATAGTCTGGGGTGTACGTTTTGCCATCAACTATAAAGCTGGTGTGTCTATGTTGAGACACATTGGTCGTTGAACTGAGCATGGTTTGTGCTCAGGAGTGTGTATATTTTGACCTTAAACTTAGATATCGCATCGTGTAAGTCGCCGTCGGGTTGAACTGGATTACGGTTGGTGTCCAGGAGGGGTGTACATTACTTAAGCCAGGACCTCGCTGCACGCAGTCCTGTTATAGTTGAGTTGCCTAGTTAGAGACCAAAGTCTAATTTGTTTTGACTAAGTTCTCGAAACTAGTTTTTAGTATTATCCTAGTGAAAGTCTAGATTCTACATTAATCCTATCCATAACGCTATTTTGATTATTTTATTATTATCGATATAAATTGGTTTGCAGGTTGGCAAATATTTTTATGTTTCTTCGGCAACCCTTTTGAATAATTTGTTCGACGCTAAACCTTATTTTAATATGATGTTTTAATGTTTTCCATTTTTACTATTTTTCCTATATTAGTAATTACTGTTTTAAAATCCTGTTATACGGCTGGGAGAACGTTGACGTTGCTCCCCACTGATTGTGGCTGTTATGTTCTAACATGGCAGGTATACGTGTTTATTTTCCGGTGGGTGTGGGCTAGCGAGCAGTCTTGGATCCTGCTGATCTTTTAATAATCATGTCTTAAGGATTGTTTAACCTCTTTATGGATTGTTTTAAATTTTAGCCATTTTTATTGTATGGCGCATGTTTGACTTTACCAATTTAATTTATTAAGACATAGTTCTGTGTGTTTTAATCCCGACTCTACAGTGTTTCCGCCACTGTATCGCGCTAGAATATTTAGGGGATTACACGGCCGGGGTGTAGTCAAGTCGCCATGGGCCGAGACGAGAAAAGATATGGATGGGGGAAGAAAAATAAAAAGAAGGAAATAAAAGGAAATGGGAGGGGAGGACTAGGTGTAATCACGTCACCTAGCCCGGATTCTGCCTAAATCCGACTAAATCCACAAAAAGAAAGAGTGAAAAACTTGTAAAATTTGGATTTTGAAAATGACTCTCGATGTAGTCACATCATCGAGAGTCGGGAGCAAGCACACCAAGGCCTCGAAGGCCACCATGACACAAAGGATATGAGGGAAAAGGGAATAAACAAAGAAGACAAGCTATAAAAACGGAAAAGAGAGGATAGTTGCCGTACCATACGGTTACCAACTCACTCGCTCCATCGTCTCATAAGTCAATATAGGCACTTAGCTTGTCCATGTCGTCGTTATTCTTCTCCAATTGCACTCCGGTTCCATGGTTGGGGCACAAATGCAAAGTGAGGCGGGTTTTTGATGCGAAAGTCGGTTTGAAGTGAATAGAAAGTGAGGTGAAGACGTGTATGTGAGGTGTAAGGGTCATACAATGAGAGTAAGGACATGTAGGGAGGTTGGGAGGGGGTATAAAGTGGTTGGGTGGTCTCATACAACGAAGAAAAGAGCCAACGGAGGATAGGGGGTCCATCCCGGTCGGGATGGGTGGTTCCGGTCGGGATGACCATCTCGTCCCGGTCGGGATGAGCTGCCAGTGAACCCAACTTTTGTGCACCTCATCCCGAATGGGATGGCATCCTTCCCGACCGGGATGGGCCTTCCATCCCGGACGGGATGACCTCTTCTAGGCCGGGAAGAGTCTCCAAACCCTCTATAGCTCCCAAAAGCTCGTACCGAGCTTCAAAAACCGACTTCCCTTCACACAATCCAAGCTCCAACAATGACCTCTCTTCCCTATGAATCACTTCCACTTCACACCTATCACAATAAACTCAAACAACACATCAAATTCCCTCCCTCACAACACTCATCAATCATCCAAACAATCAAGAATTTCACAAAAGCAAACAAACTAAAAGGGAAAGAGATATATACAAAGAGACGGTTCTTGTGGAACTCCGTCAAACCAAGGTGATACTTTCTTCAATCTTTTTCAACAACCAAAACTAGTTCCATCTCCATCAAGGGCACGAAGAAACAAGTCGAAGGCCCTAGCAAAATCTTCAATCAAGCTAGTAACATAAGCATCCACAAACCAAGGCCCTTCATAACTTCGTCTTGACGTTCCCGGGGCATCCCGATCTACTAAGTTCAATGGCTTGAACTTGTACTTTCGATCCTTCGGTATATGCCCAAACGTCCATCTATCTTCATGTGGCCCCAAGGGAGGCTCATCTTCATCCTTTTTGCTCTTCAACTTGTCATTAAACCCATGACATGGGCTCTCATCCTCCTCCAAATCGGAGTCATC
This sequence comes from Agrostemma githago, assembly GCA_958450325.1. Taxonomy (NCBI): domain Eukaryota; kingdom Viridiplantae; phylum Streptophyta; class Magnoliopsida; order Caryophyllales; family Caryophyllaceae; genus Agrostemma; species Agrostemma githago. The sequence goes on along the minus strand of OY288247.1, from coordinate 68,146,711 downwards.
ATCCTCTAGTACATACGAGTACTTCTTCAAGCTTTGTCCCGGTTCTCCCCCTAGATCGATGTTTTCCTTGGCTTGGATCATATTGCATGACTCATCATTAGTAGGCGAAGTGTTACCTTGAAGGTCAAACACTAGCTTCTCCTCGCCTAACTCGAATGTGATCCTACCGTTCTTCACATCGATCATAGCACCGGCGGTATGCAAAAATGGGCGCCCAAGAATAATGGGAGTGATTTCATCTTCCCGCATATCGAGCACGATGAAGTCAACCGGAATGAAGAACTTACCGATTCTCACCGGCACATCCTCTAGCATCCCCAATGGTCGGTTGAATGAACTATCGGCCATTTGGAGCGTGATAGAGGTACTTTTAAGCTCCTTCATCCCAAGTCGGCAACAAATGGAGTAGGGAATGATGCTTACACTCGCACCCAAATCACATAAAGCTCTTTCGATCTTGTAGTGCCCTATGGTGCAAGGGATCGAGAACCCACCCGGATTCTTCAACTTTGGAAGCGTAGAACCTTGAATGAGCTCGCTCACCACCCTTGTAAACGCGATGGTCTCTTCCTTGTCGATGGATCTCTTCCTAGCCAATATTTCTTTCATAAATTTTCCATATGCCGGGATTTGGGTAAGTAGGTCGGTAAAGGGGACACTCACATCCAACTTCTTCACGATACTAAGGAACTTGTCATATTGAGAGTCTACCTTGGTCTTCATTTGCCTTGTTGGGTAAGGCAGCTTGACTTGGTATTTATTTTGCTCAATCGGGGTGGACTCTTCAAATGACACTTTCTTTTTACCCTTATCTTTAGCTTGAAGTGGGGGAAGCTTGTCTTGTTGAGGTTTCTCAACCTCCCATAAGACTTGCTCCTCCGTTGGATTATCAAAGCTTGAGCTCTCTTGAGTTGGAGGTGTCGTTTTCCTTGTCGGTTCTTGGATTGGCTCTTGCTCACTAGGAAATTGAGGGGATTCATAAGATGTACCTCTCCTTGTGGTGATGGCATTGACATGCTCAAATTTCGGTGTTTCGCCTTGAGAAGGTAGTTGTCCTTTTTGTCTCGAGGAGCTTCCCGAAGCAAGTTGAGATACTTGAGTTTCAAGCATCTTCATACGGGCATCTCTTGTCGCGTTTTCCCCTTGAATATAAGCAAAGAGCTCTTGATGGTTTCTTGTTATGTCCATTTGACTCTTTTGCATATCCATCATAGATTTTTGAATATCGAATCCCCGAGGTGGAGATGATGGATTATGCGGAGTATCGGTGAGGGCTAATGGAGTACCATAGTCATGAATAGGAGACCGGCTCCTAGGTTTGCTTTGTTGTTGATGTTGACGGTTCCCTTGGAACCCATGAGAATTGCCTTGATTAAGGCCTTGATTGTTGCCATGGTTGTGGTTTTGATAGCCTTGGTTGAAGTTCCCTTGTTGGAACCCTTGATTGTTGTTGAATGAACCTTGGTTACTTTGTTTGAAGTTGTTGAAAGGCCTTGAGTTGCCTTGGTAACCTTGGTTGTTGTCCCTTAAGGGAGGTGGAACATAAGGACGATGTTGTTGATGGTGTTGAAAGGCTTGTTGTTGAGGGACTTGATTGGAAGCTTGGTATTGATTAGCATAGGAAGTACCTTGCTTGAATGCTTGAAAGGCATTCACTTGCTCAATACTCCCTCTACAATTCATAGGGTCATGACCAACGATTCCACAATTATCGCACATCCCATAATAAGGCAAAGGAGGTGCAAATCCCAAAGCATTAACTTCATGAATTGAGGCTTGGTTGGAGGAACCGATGCTTTGGACTTGAGTGAGGTGACCTTGAAGCTTCTTGTCAATGGATTCCATATGTGTCTTCAATTGAGCCCCAAGGTCAATGCTTAATTGAGTTATAGCATCAACCTCGTGCCTACCTCCTCGGTTTGCCTTCCTAGGCCTAGAGTATTGCGAATTATGCACCGCCATCTCTTCGATTCTCGCCCAAGTTTGGTCATCATCGACCTCGGTGAACCTACCATTGGAGCCCATGTTGAGTATAGTTCTTGAGTCCTCATAAAGACCATTCCAAAATTGTTGGATTAAGAACCATTGTGAGAGTCCATGATGAGGGCACGATCTAACCAAAGACTTAAACCGCTCCCAAGCTTCATATAAGCTCTCCTCATCCCGTTGTTGGAAACCGGTGATGGAGGCCCTAAGCAAATTAGTCTTCTCCGGAGGGTAGAAAGTTTGGTAGAATGCCAATGCAAGTTTCTTCCAAGTGTCGATGCCCATGGTTGCCCTATCGAGACCTTTAATCCATTGCTTCGCTTTTCCAATCAATGAAAATGGAAATAAAACCCATCGGATTTGATCTTGAGTAACCCCGGGTTGAGATATAGCGTCACAATAATCGGAGAAGGTCTCCATATGTTGGTGCGGGTCTTTTGTGGGCAAACCACTAAATTGATTCCTTTCCACAAGTTGAATGAAGTGGGTCTTGGCCGTAAAATTTCCGGCATAAGCGGCCGGTAGAGCATTGGGTCCCGGCAAGACATCTTCCGTAAATGTAGAGTGGGAGGAAAATTTTGGCATTATTGGATGTAAGGGAGAAGATGGTGTAGACGGAGTTGATGTAGATGTAGAAGGGGAGCGAGGACTAGAATCTCCAAAGGGATTGGTGAAATTCCCTTCGGCCGTCTCTCGATATGCTTCCTCACTATCGCTTCCTTGAGCGAGCTCTTGATGGGTATTGCTTGCACTTGGTTGAGAGATCCTCACCCGGTTAATCGTCCGTTGGCGAAAAGCTCGAAAAAGCCTCTCCGGCTCTGGATTAAAGAGAAAGGATTCGCCTCCCCGCCTAGGCATACACTACACACTAGAACAAACGTGAGAATACCTAGTGCTTTATGGGCACTAGGTAACGACAATAAGCAAGCACAACTAGAGACAAAGAGAAAAGAAAGCTAAGGAAGCAAGAAAACTAGAGAATATTCACAAGAGATGATAGAAGGGCACAAAGAAGAGTAACTAAGTCTAGAAATGAGCAAACAAAGTCTAAACAATGCACCGTCCCCGGCAACGGCGCCAAATTGATGATGGGATTTGTCGTGGATCCCACCACCAATTAAATAACCAACTAACACCTAACGGTAGTTAGGGTAAGTCGGGTCGTGTCCACGGAGACGGTATTGCAATGTTTAGACTAAATCGGCCTAGAACTAGACTATGCTACCAAACAAACACAAAGAGCTACTAATTGATGGATTAAGATGAGAGGAGAAGAAAGTAGACTAATGATGAGCTATGGTGAACTAGACTATCAAATACTAACTAAACAATGCTAATAATCTAACTAACTAACACACTAAAGGGAATGATGACTAACTAACAAGATGAATCAAATATGGAAAGGAAGGAGTGGGTTAGGTCGGGTTCATAAGTGTAGTAGGGTGACTTGGGTAGTTAGGGGTGTAGGTGCCCCCTAATTGCTAGGTTCGGTCCGGGCAATCGCAACTTAAACTGATGTCGATGACTTTGCTCAACATATCCACACACAAAGCAAACAATGAGTAGAAGAAGACTAGCATGAGAAGCATGACCACTACAACCCATACAAGCATATCAACAAACACATGGTGTGCCAAATGTGTGACTAACAACAAAGATTCACCCTTTACCCCCAATCAAACCCTAATCACCCATAATCTACCCTTAATCCCCCTACTAACCCACAAATAAACTACTCACTCATAGTCAAACTAACTACAACAATGAAAGGATAAAACAACTTCACAATCCAAACATTCATCATCAAGAACAATATAAACAATAACAATCAACACTAATCAAAGATTCAAACTTGAATTTATAACAAAGAATAAGAGTAAATAAAGTTATACCAACACAAGAGGAAGAAAAAGATGCAATCTTGTATAAATAAGAAACCCAAATAATCTCCAAGGTTGTCAATCTTGGATGAGTCTTCAAGTAACTTCTTAATACAAGAACTAATTAACTAAGATTAACTAAGAATTAAAGGAAGATTAAACTAATGAGAGGAGAATTTAATCTAGGGTTTATGTGATGTAGAGAGGCTTAAGGTAGTCTAAACTTAGGTAGGTTGCATAAACAATACAAGAGGGAAGTATTTATAGGGTTCCAAATGGAAGGGAGAAGAAAGAAAGAAATGCGGACTACAGCCATTTGGTCCCGACCGGGACGGATCATCCCGACCGGGACGGACCCACCATCCCGACCGGGACGGGTTGGTCCCGACCGGGACGGGTTGGTCCCGACCGGGACGGCCTTGCAGTGGCACCCTCCAAAGTGCACTTCATCCCCGACGGGATGAGGTGCATACCCGTCGGGGATGAGTCTTGTAGGCCTCCAATATGACCCTTTTGGTTCCTCCTTGCTTCACATGAGCTTCTCATCGATTCTCGGGGCTCGGGATCGGGTCTCGGAGGCTCGGGATTGGGTCCCAAGGTCTCGGGGTCGATTCCGAAGCATCGAGTCATCGTCCCTTTACTCCGTTGGCTCCAAAATGTGTATGTATAGAGTCGGAATCGCTCCAACTCTTCCAAATCGGTCTCCGGAACCTGAAACGAACTAAAGGAAGCATAAGAAGCCCCTAAACCGCTCCCAAGGAGCGATTCCACAAGGAAAATGGGACCAAAATACTACGAAATAGGCACTACAAACTACACTAATCACACCCTTACACCCACTAACCCAATCGACATTGACACACTCGATGACGATTACTTGAGGCACCTCAAGTGGCTGGCAGGCACGCCGTCCACTTGGCTTCTCGGGACAGCGACGTCTGTCACACTCCCCTGTTCCAACCTCCTTTCACTCACCCCTCTCCCCGAGTCGACTTCGGCGGGTTCAGACCCCTCTTACCCCTCACTATTACTCACTGCCCCCTCATCCGGTGTTACACCGGAGGTCGGGCAATCTTCTGGGGCTAGACCATCGACTTCGACACCCACTTAACCATCCACCACCCCCACCACCACTACCCCATCATCACTACTACCCTCGACTGACGATAGACTGAGTCAACTGATCGATACTCTCACTGAACTCCGTGGGGAGTTCACACAACTCCGTGAGGAGTTCACACGACACCACGCGGAGGCGGCAGCAGACCGTAATCAGCTTCGGGCTGAGCACAATACCACCCTCAACCATCTCTTCACTGAGCTTCGACAACTCCAAGCCACTATTGTCAACTCATGCTCTCGGGTGGCACCGTCGAGAGGCCCGTCGGGAGGGATTAGCGCTAGAGGTGGTGCGTCGAGTAGTCTTCCCACTAGAGGAGAGCCTTTACGTGGTCCACGCACTCGCGGTGGTATGACCTGCGGTGTTACCTCTCGTGGTAGAGTTAGTAGTGTTTCGGGCCGTACCCCTACTAGGAGAAGTTCGTCAGTTAGAGTTCTCACTAGGAGCGGTACGTCTGGTCGTGGCACCATCACGATAAATAACCCGCCAGATCCGAGACCCGCACTCGATGCTTGGAAACCACGATCATTCACAGCTACGTCAGACTCCGACCATGACTAGAGTTCGGTTTGGGGAACTCCCTGTATATATTAGGTACTCCTCACCTCCTCACTCTTTAGTTTTGCATTTTTAGTTACTTTTCACTTCTCTGCTGTTGTCCAATTTGTGTATACAATGATTGATTAGTTTGGGGAGGGTAACTAATTTGCATTAGTTGCATATTTTCTGCATTTTCGCATTTTTTTTCTTCAGTTTTAAGGCCTTTTAGGAGTTTTTAGGAGTTGGGACGGGTTAAGCAACAAGGATGAAAATGCTTTTGCCTCTTCTTTTCTCGTTTCATTAACTTTCTCATTTTAGTGATACTTTAGTTTACTTGATCGAGTCTTAAGTTATGGCATAAATCAATTGTAATTTCAGTAAACGAATAAACTTGGCTTAAATTGTTGGCAACTACTTAAATTCTGAGTTTTAGAGCCTTATGAGACCGATGACATCCATGATCGGTCTATTTAGGAATGAGAGTAGTTCTCCCTATTTCGCATGTAACATCAAATTGCATAAGTGTGAAGTCAGTCTCTTAAGTCTTTAGGCATTCGGGTCGTAACTATAACATGATTGAGGCTTTCCATTTTCCCTTTTTATTTCCCTTTCCCGTTTTCGTTTTCACTCAAAAAAAATCAAATTATCCCTTCACCACAAAATTAACCACAAGCCTAAATTGCCTACCCTAGTCGAGCTAGTCATGGTAATATTGATGTGTTGTTGAGATAAGTCGGTTCGGTGTATATATGCTTCTTTAAAAAAAAAAACAGAAAAGAAAAGACGAATACAAGAAAAATGGAAAAAGAATTGAGTTGTGAACTCCGATACTTCGTTGTGATAATATTGTAGAGTTGATTTTGGTGAAATAAGTGAGATTTGGAGAATGCTGTCGTTAATCGGCTTGATTTTATCTGTTTTGTGACTTGGGATTTTTGGCAGTATAATTTGGAATTCGGAATTGACTAGTTTGACTATTACCTCCACATTCCCATATTTATAATCCTTTCTTACCCGTCACTTAAACTCATATCTCATTTCACCATTTTATGCCTCGATATGTGTTTTGGTCTCGATTAATTTGAATGTGCAAATGATTGGTAGAGATTGTCATCACATTAGATTGCATGCATGTGTTTATAGGTAGCAGATTAGGCGAGCGTCTTTCTTTCTCTCTATCTCACATTCATATTCCACCTCCCCTTCATGAGAGTAGAGTGTAACCACGAGAGTCCGACAATGATAAGCCTAGCAAGGTGTAGACACCCAAATTTGGACCTGGTGGCTGCAGAGGTGCCCAGCAAACACCCGATGACGATAGGGCTGCAACGCGACACGGGTTCGCGGTGCTTTAGATAGTTTTCTTATAGAACGGACCAAATAATTACTCGGAAAAATTAAAACTAACATGATGACAGCCTTAGTCGTGTCGTTACGGTCGTATAGACACTAATTAGAGTCAATTTCGACACCGGGACCCTAAATCGGCTCCGAAACTCGAACCGAGTCAACCCCGAGTCAAGCGAGCCTCAGGATGAACACCCGAGGCCCACGAAACCCACGACGCTAGGTCAAGCCGTGGGGAAGCCTTCGCGACCAAGCAAGATATCACACACCCTCTCTCGGTTTTGGAAAGTATCAAAATCGTATCTTCAAAACTCCAACCGCCCCACCTGACGCGCTTGGGTCTCCCCACGCCCGGATCCAGGCGCACGAGTCCTGGTGCGCCCCAAGTCACGCGTCCATATGGGCGACGAGGGCCGAAAACACCTATAAATACCCCCCCTCCGCCTCATTCATTTCACACAATTCAACTCTCTCTTCTCCCTCAAAAACTCTCGCAAAGGGCTCGCACTCCGACACCCGAGGCAAACAATCCACTCGATCGTAGTTTCGATAAAAAGCGACATCGACGCTACTCCTCACCTTCGAGCACTCTACTTGATACCGAGGTGCCTGTGATCGACTAGCTCGAAAACGAGTACCCAAGTTCTGCCGGATTAGCCGCAGAACTAGTCCCTAGTAACAAAGCTCTGCGGCCGGAAGGTCAAACGGTAATGGGGTTCTGTCGGAGTCGCTAGTCAAGCTAGAAGGATCCGCCTATTGATCAAAGTCGTCACTAGGTTTTTATCTAAACAAAACTTTCCATATTTGTACTTTTTTATTATTATGCACTACGACAACACTAGACGTGGGCACTAGGCCCACGAACGTCTACTAAAATACGTAACGTCCCAACCTCAACAACAAATACTAAAACGCACTAAATAGACCCGAGTAATTCCGAGATCCATTCTCAAGACAATCTATGCATCGAGTCCCGTTTAATGTATACTCCGAGGGTGCAACTCCTCACAATGTGATTTACCTACATTCGCATTTACAGTTTTTCGTATGATTTATCGCTTTTATGACCTTATAATCGCATGCTAAATCACCTAAAACGGAATTCAAAACGTAAAACAACTAAACCATAACAAAGTGATGGTCGGGTTCCGTATTAGTCCGGGTGCTCACCTTATTAGGTTCGACGCATCTCTATTAATATCGAACCGACGCATCTTAAGCAGAATACCAGGTAAGGTATACCACGAGAATGACTAATATCCGTATTATCACGTCAAAACCGATTTGCTAATACCTATAATATTAGTACTCTCTACTCTCCTACGTGCATCTTTTCATGGCCTGCTTGTCACGTGAAATCGCATGCAAAGAATGTAAACAACACTATTTTGACGATAAAACTTATCTGTCCTTAAAACAACCGACATAGCAAAGACATAGGGTTTAAAACAACGGATGTTACAGTACTTCTACCACAACAAAAGAACTAGGAAATCAGCCCACCGATTGATTAGTGGAGGCTGCTATAGTGCGGGCGGGATTGGGTGTTGATATCTATCAAATGTTGGCTTCCCAATACGTACCCTCACCCCTTACTCAGAATCGACGGTTTCCGGATGTCCGAAACCATTGGCAGAGTCATTACAGGCATGGAGTGCTTAAGGTTACAAGTCTTTATCTTTAGGTCCCATGCCACTCAACTTTGAGCCGGTAAGGGATCAAAGTTGACTTGAACGGTTTCCGAGTCTCCATAATTGACTCGGTGGCGACTCCACAAATCGGCAACGAATTCAGTTCACTAAAAAGGTCGCACCAAATGAATCGCCCTTTAAACATTTACAACCACGTCTCGATCGATTCCCAAACGGAAACACGGGTGCCCGTACCCGTCTAGTATAAGTCCGGATCATCATCCAAATCGAGGTCCGACACTTTGCCCCGTATGCGAGATTGGACCGGCCCCCGGCAGGGAGGGGGCCGCGTGGGTGGCCGCTGTCACATGATGAAAACCTGGTCGGTCCCGCGCGGGCACGCGCGGGGCCCCGGGCGGTGCGGACGAACTTCCACAGTTTGGCGACTCCGCGGTGGTGTAACTTGAACGAGGTCGGTGAAGCTCACTTCTTAGTTCCTAGTTGTGGTCACTACAGGTTTTGGCCCTAAAAAGCCCACCCTAACTGATATCAGGACCAATCGACCTCTTCGCGGTAAGATAACTAGGGACACAACGAAGAGACCCTCGATTGACGCTCCGGCCGCCTAACGCGTAACCTGCGAGATTAATAAGCGGATAGTCCAAACGGACGGTATGACACTCATCTCCCCAGATCATTGTCAATGCCTAAGTAAAGACTATTCGTGGGTGGTAGCCTACCCTAACCTACCCGAGTTTGCATCCTGCATGAATGTACGCATTCCTAGTTATGTGTAGCGTGTTTGAACAATACAACCCAAATAAAACACTAAAATTTGGATTCAACCATGCCAACATAGTCAACCGCACCCAATTTCGTTTTTCGTAAATACCTTATCTTTTCAAAACAACCGTTTAAACATCAATACCCCGACCAAATCATGGTTTCTAAAAAGAAAAAAAAAACATTTTTTTTACGCCGTTACCATGGCAAAATTCACACTTACTAACTTCAAAAAAAAAAGTTCTTAGCGCCATCACCTCGGCCACACTAAAATCTATTAGAAATAATAATTACCGTTAACACAAACTAAACTCCCAATTAATGGGGTTAAGGCCACCACGCGGTCACATTCTATTTCAAAAAAAAACTTTTATATGCATACCGTTTAACACAACTAAAACTTCAATTAATGAAGTCAAGGAACCCAAAACGGTTACACCTTCAAAACACTTTTTTTTACAATGCACACCCCCACCGTCTAGTGCTAGTACAACTGACGAACGTGGGTCACTAATTTTAAAAGTCATTTTTCAAAAAAAAAACAAAAGTTTATGAGAAACACTATTCACCGCCTAAATTCCTCACTAAGGATTTAGTCACACCTTTAGGGAGTCTGTCATCAGACTTCGCGCTCCCTCACGAGCCTCACGCACCCCGCGGGCATCGAACTAGCTAATTAAGAGTAGTTTCGATAGAAGCATCACGTAATTATTTTCAAAAAACGTTTCCCCTAAGAAGAAAATGCATTCCTTTCAAAAATACTTACGTTTCGTCATCATTTCCGATGCACCCACATAACAACGCACTTACACTCCACGAACGATGTCGTCACACCGTCATTACGCTACTTCTACAAACCATCCTTTTCAAAATTTTGCAAAACTGGTCGTTTTCAAAGGAAACGTGCATCCAAATCCTTTAGATCCTGAGCCGGGATCGTGATCAAACTCTTACGTCGTACAACTGTGTGTTTAACTGTCTATGTTAGCTAATAAGATCGCCTCTACTCAAGATTTTACGTTTTAGGTCGTCTCACCTCGAGAAGTCCTCTTTAAACCTCACCACCGAGGTTCGTGTCAGATCGTCTCGTTACAGAGGCAGAAAACTCCGTAGGCAATTCGCCGAATGCACTAAGAGCCTAAAACAACTCAATCTCTAAGCCGATGACCACACATGTGTGCAAGTCAAGGTCTCGTTTCAGACGCGAGCATTTCCCGAGTTCATAGAGCATCCAGGAATTCTTTTCTCATTAGCATTGCCTTTTCACAGTCATGACGGGGGATTCAAGCGTGGACGCAAGTAACCACAGTTGGGACAACGCCGGGCAATCCCCAGAGAACATCATAGGAGCCCTAGCCGACCTGATCCGGGACTTACAGGCCACGGTCATTACGGTAAACGCGTCCGTAAATAACATAGATTCTCGCTTAGGTCACCTAGAAGACAAAGCCTCAGATGAACACCACACCCGAATCCTCAATGAAGCCCTTTTAAATTCCACCTCGCTAGGTGGGGCACCCGCTGGTCTCATCCCAAGCGATCCCGTTACCCCGCCTCAGGATGACACCCTTCAATCCGCTATGAACCGCATAGACTTCCTCGAAAACCAAATGCGCCTAAACCAGGGGAACAACGTCCATCTCAAAAATCATAGGAAGTTCGAAATAGTGAACGACCAATTACCTGAGAACTTCTCCTTAGCCGACATACCCAAGTTCAAAGGAACAGAGGACCCCCTCAATCACATCCGAGCCTTTAAGGATTACATGGCCATTAAAGGGGTCAAGCCTAACCTCTTCACTAGGATATTCCCCTCATCCCTAGGAGACACACCACGATCGTGGTTTTATTCACTTGACCCAAGAAGGTGTCCACCTGGGATGACATCTTTGTAGAATTCGCAAAACAATACGCGGATAACGCCGAAACACAAGTCACCATTAGAAGCCTCGAGGTCCTTTCCCAAAATGAGAAGGAAGGCTTCTCAGAGTTCCTGACCAGATTGAGAAGGGTCAGTACCCAGCTAATAAACCGCCCGGATGAAGCCACTTTGGTAGAAAAATTCGTCAATAACCTTAGGCCAGCCTACGCCTCCCATCTTAGGTACCAAAACATCCACACCTTTAAGGAGCTATCCACCTTAGGAATACGCCTGGAGGATGATATGAAAAAGGGAGTATTTTCCAAGATAATGGGGAAGGGTTACCTGGGGCCAACTTCCTCCGGAACCCAATCTTATGGAAGCAACAAAACCGAGGAAGTACATCTCGTTGAACCGACTGCCCGGGGAAGAACAAACTTCACCCCTAGAACATTCTCCAAACTAGGCATCACATACATTGAAGCCTTAAAAAGATTAACCGAGCAAGGAAAGCTCGAACTGATAGGTCCTACTGCGGACCCACCGGCAGACAAGAGGGCAAAATTGTGGGATGCGAATAAATACTGCCAATACCATCGTGGCAACGGCCACGACACAGAATCCTGTTTTCGACTCAAACATACTATACAAGACATGATAGAAAACGGGACAATCCCTCTTCCCCTACCTGAGAAACCCAATAATACCACGAACCCCTTTAGTGTCCACGCCGTTTTCGATGATACTATCGACTGCTCTCACCTCGTCCCCCTAGGAGAAGAGGTCTTAAACATTGAGGACGAACCAGACACCGATCCGGAACCCGCACCCCTCGACCTCATAACAACTATCGAGAGCCTAACCCGCCTAGTTTTGCAAATACACCCTGCACTTATGAGAATTGAGACTAGGATCGTTAATATCGAGGAACTTCCCAAACCTCTCGCTTCCACATGTAACGGATCGCTCAAGAGGGAGGGCATTGGCTCACCCGAGACTATCGAGCCCAGGAATAAGTTCACCCAAATCGGGGTCAGTTATGCGGCTGCACTCCGAAGATTAACCTCCCTTCGCCTTCTACGACCCATAGGACCCATGGCCGATCCCCCACTTTAACATAGATCCCGCCACTGGTCTAAGGCGAAATACTACCACTACCACAGGGGCAATGGCCACGATACGGAATCCTGTACGTTGCTAAAAGATAAAGTTGAGGGGTTAATAAAAATGGGGGTAGTTAAAACCACACTACTAACAAAAAGGCCCTCTCGCTTTTTAACAAATAGCTCCGAAGAAAGCGGTCTCAAGGTACTAGAGCACCTCGGGTTATCCCACGATCAGGCCCTAACCATGCTAATATCAGACGGATTGCTCTATCCATTAAGTCCGACACCTAATCTACCCGCCGGTAAGAGGCCGACGCACTGGAATGGTGACAAGTGGTGTCGGTACCACCAAGGCCGAGGATATGACATTAGCGAATGTTGTGAATTTAGGCAACAAGTTCGCCACCTCATCCAGGAAGAAAAATTCGGGGCGTATCCCGAGTACGAGGGTACTAAGACGCCTACTGAGGCCAGCAAGTCCGCACCCGAGTCAGAGTCTAGTTCATCTTAGGGCCTAGGCTAATAAAATAACAAATATTTCGTCTTCCTGTTCGTCATCGAGTCCAGGGAGGTGCGAGGGGACATGTCCTCCATCTGCCCCAAAACAAATCATGGGCGCCTAGCCCATCTACTATAGTTATCAATAAAACAATCTTCTTTCATTTTACAAACATGCCTCGACAATCCCTTAATTTTCTTTCAACAATTTACTTTAAATGCTTAAAAACACGACTTTATGCCAATTATCGATAACAACTGACTAAAATGCAAGGGCTACCGCAAGCAGCCCACTCGACTTCACCCTAAGAAGGAAATCGGGAATAACAACCTTAGACTCAAACCGCCACTGACCAAATAACAATAAACTCGGAAACAAGCAAAACCCCACCCGACCAAACTTACCGACAACACAAAGCCTGTCGAATAAGTCTGAAAACAGCCACGTCTCTGGGAGTCAAGAAGAAAAAAACAAAAAAAAGCCTTGGAGACCACGAAGGCTCATCCTTAGTAAGTCAACCACGCCACGATTAATTGATGGTTTATAGCAAAAGCCAAACCCCATATCATGCTAAAGTAGAAGCAATGCCTAAGGAATTCACCGAAATCAACCTTATACACATACCCCGCGAAAAGAACCAACTCGCTGACGCGTTATCCAAATTAGCCTCACTAATAAACATGCCAGATCACCACTTCTCCATGCCCATATGTGAACAAAGAAGCGAACAACCAGCCCGCCCCCACAACCTCGAAACCAACAACGCCACCAAAGAACCTTGGTATAAAGCAATCCTAGACCTTAGAACCCGCGGGTCATATCCACCTGACACTAATGCCAAAAAACAAAGAGGCCCTACGAATACAAGCCACCCGTTACGTCCCGAATCAAGGCCTACTGTACAAACAAACCCCACAAGGAATCCTCCTTAGACACGTAAACAAAACCCCAATCTGAGAGAATCATGGAAGAGGTACACGACGAAGAGTGTGGACCCCACATGAGCGCACACCCACTAGCCCGAAAATAATGAGACTGGGTTATTACTAGAGACAGACTGTCGACATCACGCTCGGCACTGCCAGAATTGCCAAAAATTTGCCAACAAAACCATCACCACCATCCTTAAGAAAATGATAGACAACTACCGAGATTGGCCGAACAAAATCCCCTTCGCCTTATGGGAATACCGAGCATCCTATAGAACAGCCACCGGAACCACGCCATATTACCTAACCTACGGTTCCGAAGCCGTCCAACCAATAGAGCTAGAAATACCATCACTAAGAATATTAGCCGAAAGTGGTATCCCTGAGGAAGAGTGGAACCAAAAAAGATACGACGAGCTAGTACTCCTAGATGAACGTAGGATACATGCCCTATCCAATTTGCAAGCTTACCAACAACGCATCCAATGAGCATTTAACAAGCGAGTAAAATCCCGAAACATACACGAAGGAAATTTAGTGATCAAATCCATTAGTGCACCCCTTCCCGTCGACCCTAGAGGGAAATTCAAACCAAACTGGGCGGGCCCCTACCTCGTTAAGATAATACTCTCGGGGGCTCCGTAATCCTTACTGACCTAGACAGACAAGAATTTTCAACCCCGACCAACACGGGTCAACTCAAATGATACTACCCATAAACACCCCAGAAACCACGTCCCGACCTCCGACTTAGGGGGAAACAAAAAACAACAACAACGAAACAAAAAACCAGTTCGCATCGATAAATGGCATAAACGAGTCTAAAGCAAAATCACTCACACTTTTCAAAAAAACTACGAACATGGTTTGATTCCGTCTAAAAGCGGATACGTAGGCAACCCTTTCCCGGGTACAACCAAACAACTAAACAAAGTAGTCGATTAATCGATTTGTGAGCAAACCGGGATTCATCCCACGACCCGGTCAATGAGTGAGTTAAAATGACGAAGCACAAATGATGAGCCGAGGACGGGGTGAAAACCCGAAAGGGCGCCCCGGGCAAAATGAAGAAACGAGTTGCAAGCCGTCAAAAAGAAAAAAATAAGAAAACAAAAAAATTAAAAACAAAAAAAACAGAACAAAAAAAAAACGAAAAAAAAGGTGAGCCGAGGACGGAGTGAAAACCCGAAAGAGCGCTCCGGGTAAAATGAAGAATCGAGTTGCGAGCCACCACAAAAAAAATAATAAAAAGAGAAAAATAAACGTGCTTCTCATTAAAAAAAAAACTGGTTAAATCGAGCCTTTGTCGAGGCATCTACATCAAGCATCCAAAATCTGGACATCCCGGAAAGTTAACAACGTGTCTAAACTCCACAAAAACTAGTACTAATACGCCACATAATACCGATTAATAAAACATAGTACTAAACAGCTGGGCTCTACCGGTCCAACCCTTCCTTATCCTCACCATTCGGGCATGATCGTTTGCGTTCCTCCTCTTCAATTTTCTGAAAGCACGCTTCTAACGCCCT
The DNA here is from genome assembly GCA_958450325.1 of Agrostemma githago. Lineage (NCBI taxonomy): Eukaryota > Viridiplantae > Streptophyta > Magnoliopsida > Caryophyllales > Caryophyllaceae > Agrostemma > Agrostemma githago. Next base: position 68,131,497 of record OY288247.1, on the reverse strand, counting down.
ATCCAAACATGATTTCAGCAAATCCCACTTCCTCTGCTCTTTCGCAACCTTAATATTGGTCTTGTCGGTCTTGGCCCATTCGGATGAACTGACTAAACTAGGATCGGTCCCACTGTCTCTGGTTAGGCACCTAGTCTCTCGAGTCTCCTCTTCGCCTCCTAGCGGTGCTGTCTTTCTAACTTTTGAAACGGTCTATCCTGATGAGCGTTCACAAACCCTTTGCCGGACGAAAGTGTTGTCGGTCGGTTGATCAAAGGGATGCAAAAACTTCTGTTCCCAAGACACCCTAAACCCCCTGAGCAAATCCTCGGTCCATCGATTAGAACTAGAAACGACCTTAGCGTCATCTGGAATAGGAGGTCGGACACCCACCTGATTTGACAACATGCTCGGGTAAATATAAACCTGATCCCTCATAGATAATAGTAACAAACCCCAGGTCGAAGACGAAATTGGAAACCTGACACACCCATTGATATTCCACCACGGGATGGACCACCTGATGACAACCTCTCCCCTAACTAGGTAGGAAAACCAATCCTCCTCTTCAGGACTTTTATTCCAAATTAGCACCATCTTCCGGCCCGTGAAACCCCGATAGTTGTAATCTTTGAAACACCGGGGAGGGTCGATTAAGCCTAGCCGCTCTTGCAACCAAACCTGCACAAAATACGACGAAGCATCACACCCCCGAAGTCAAAACAACCACAAAAAAAATAAAACCGAGCTACAAAATAACACAACAAAAAACACACTTGTAGGATAACCTTAGAACCCCGAGGAAGTAATCCCTGTGCCGGAACACTAGCGTCAAGACCCAGAACAAGTTCACCTAAAATGAGCAAAGAGGGTGATCGTCCATGCTCCATAGCTGCTACCACATCCAACACTTGAGGATTGCCCCAACCTTCGCGTGACCGCGTGTCCTCAAAAAGATAATAGCAAGCAATAGCAATGTTAAAAGCGCGCCTACATGCTAAGGCCGAAACATAACGGGAACCAACCTGCGAGAACGTCCTCGAGAGCAACTCTAAATTAAGACCACCCACACCAAAATAGCCTTTAGCCTCCTCCCATGAAGAAAAGTCCAAAAAGTGGTAAAGTCGCTCCACGTAAGCACCATCCCCATACGGCACACAAGGTTGAATCGAGTTCCATCCGCCTAGAGCGTCTATTTCTTCGGGCAAAGGGCAAACTTTACCTCCGGGGAAAGCAAAAACATGATGTTTCGGGTCCCAAAACCTAGAACATGCCTATCGAAAATCGTCCTGTACCTTGACCCGACTCAACGCAACAACTGTCGACAAACCATCATTTGAGCTAACTACGGAATGACATTTCTTAAACAAACCCGCCCACTCGGTCAGGACATTCCCGAAACCCGACATGATCCCAAATATGGTTCTATACCTTACGGATGTCCTACTATGTCTAGAACATGCACCCATAACCCGTATATATAGCCCTAATCCCACAAGAATTAGGAAACAATGAAAATTTCCATAACCCGAAACCCGAACCGCACCGGCCCACGCGCCCGGATCTCCGTCCGCCTAAGCCCGAGCGACCCGGAAGTTAATTGCCTCAGCCCGAGCGCCTGAAGCCAAGCATGACTTAACCCGAGCAACCCAAGGATAGAAACTTGAACCCCCCGTAATCGCCATGGCTATCATCTTGCGTCGTAAACAACCTCACGAAATCACTAGAGCGCACCCCGAAAATCGAGACATCATACTGAAACTGCAGGAACGCGTGTTCGCTCGTCAAATGCATGGGACTTAGACGTTTTTTGTTTTTTTTAAGGGGATAAGCTACCCCACCTAGGCGTGTCGTAGCCTATTAGCGGTCACGTCAAGTCACGTCTGTAACAAGGCAATTTTATAAATATATAAAAGTGGTCTAACTTTTTTTTCGAAAGTTGCTTGAATTTTAAACTTCGGTTGCATCCTAAATGCCGAGCAATCGCGCTCATCTCTGGATACATGTAACCAAACCACATTGATATTTTGCATCTCGAGTCAAAAATGTTTTAACCTACGTACTACCTGATCCGATTCCCGGCTCAAACTAACGCATTTCAAAAACATACGAAACAAACGGTTTTCATATTCTCATGCAACACTAATACGCCCTAAACTAGGTCGAATCGCAAACGAATGAATGTAAAAATGATTACTTGTCAATTTAGATACGCAAATCCGCCAAGCGCAAGACTAATCCAACTCATTCGAATACTAAAATTTAAAAAGTATATACAAGCATATACGAATTTATACACAAAATCAAGGCTGGATAGGACCCCTAGAAGCTGCACCAACGGCTATCGCGACCTCACAAAGGTTGCCATCTAAACCTAGGTCCTCCAGGTCTATAAGAGGAGACTCACTACCGTCCATCCCCGACAGCATATCTAGGGTAGCCGTCTCGGGAATCCCTCCATCCTCCTCCATAGCGCCCGTAGCCTCAACCTCGGCCTCAGTATCCATCTCCATCCCGTGTTTGGCCTCACCCTGTGCAGAGATCTCGCCCCAAGACCGAGCCAGCTGCTTCTTTAGGAAGGCAATCTCGTCAGCTCGAGATTGCAGGAGCCGCTATGCCTTAACCTCTCTCGCCTCGAGCTCGGTCACCCGAGTCTCAAACTGACCCACCATATCCGGAACATCCTGCAAATGCACTTAAGCATCAGGGAAATACACCAACAGCCTAGAAAGGCACCTTAGTCACAAAAAAACTCACCCCGTACACCCGGCCTCGCCACTCAATCCCGGCATCCATCCCCGCAGCAGAGCAAAGGGGGAGGGGCTCAATATAGAGGCTACCCCAACCACGTCAACCCTGAGTAGGGCCAAGGGAAAAACTGGGGGCTGAACAGCGTCAGCCAAGTCAATCGGCTAGAAGAAAAGCGAACCAAAGGAAAGCGAATACTAAACTATAGGACAAAACAAGCAATAAAACCAAGACCGATACTCCAATAATCCTGAACCTCGGGGGCTACTGAGTAAAGCAAACCATGAGACAGAAACCCGCATCTGCAAGGTGCAGGTGACTCGCCAGTAGATCCTCCGACAATTAGTGCCCCTAGCCCGAATCAATCTCCATTCAATCACTGCCGGAAACCTAACCAGACGAGTCCATACCGTCCTAGGAGCCGATCAAGGGAGTTAGGAGAAAATTCGAGCCTCATAAGGCATGCCTTACAACCTCCTCTTGTTGAAATCGACCGCCAGCAATGAACGACCACGAGAGCCTTGATTAATAAGGATGCTTGCGCTTGACCGCATGATAAAACAAAAAAGGACAAATCCACAACCCTAAAGCGCTCGTAGCAACCAGTTATCCTAGCAAGTCCCTAAGCACTCAACTTACATCCCAGGGGATTATCATTTTAGCACATTCCCGTAAGAACCCACTAAGCAAATGCAAGCCCGACGACTAACACAGACACCATTGTGCATTCAGTAAGGGCTTACATGCCAAGTCTGATAATTTAAGGGCAAAGAATCACCAAACCCAAACGATCACTCATCAATGGGCCAAAGATAGTCAGAAACTTTCCCGAAGAAAGTCAGGGTTAGTCTAACGCAACAACCCGAGAGAGATAACTTAACTTAACGTAACCGCCCGCAAGGGATTGAGGCAAAAACACCAATAAATACTTAAGCAAATAAACTCAAGGTCAATAAATATAAAACATTCACCTGCTAAGACGAAACAAAATAACAATAACGGGACAACTACCAATCAACATCGATAATACGCTCTCGACAGTAAAACAAGCACAAAAAATGCCCTTGACCTAAACGCTACACCCGGACGCATAACAAAGCAAATCTAAACTAAACCAATCTAAGTGAACTCTAAACAAATCTCAAATGCATACACAAACCAAAACAAGAGCAATAACAAACCTGAACGAAATAAGACAAGCATGCAAGACAAAATTAACTAAGACAAACTCACGAAGCCAACATTTCAACTAAAACGAATAGACAAACAACATTTTTGCCCAAGGGTCAGAGTTATCCCGGAGGCACAACACTTTTGCCCAAGGGTCAGAGATATCCCGGAGGCACAACAATTTTTATTCGAGAGGAGACTAACGCCCTCGAAGGAGTCTTATACCTCCACAACAATTTTTATTCGAGAGGAGACTAACGCCTTCGAAGGAGTCTTATACCTCCACAGCAATTTTTATTTGAGAGGAGACCAACGCCCTTGAAGGAGTCTTATACCTCCACAACAATTTTTATTCGAGAGGAGACTAATGCCCTCGAAGGAGTCTTATACCTCCACAGCAATTTTTATTCGAGAGGAGACCAACGCCCTCGAAGGAGTCTTATACCTCCACAGCAACTTTGATTCGAGAGGAGACTAACGCCCTCGAATGGTTTTATACCATTTTATATTGTTCTAGGGATCATAAGCATCCCAAAGACGATTACTCGAGCGGAGACTAACGCCCTCGAACGTTTTATGTCATCAAAGGTTCACAAGCAGCCCAAAATATACTCGTACAAATAAAGGCCAACTTAATGCGTTACTAGCACACAAAAAACAATTAAAATTAAACGAAACCTCTAAATAAACTGAAGAAGGCAAAGCGCGCGCGCAAAGAATCAAGAACAAGATGACAAGCAACGACCCGGGCCCCAAGCAATCAACTACAAGCGAAGACGTCAGGTATGACTTCTCAGCCTTGGCTGGCGAGCCTCACCACGTAGTCCAACGGACTTAAAACGACCCGATCGGACACCAGGTACGTTGTAATCCTCGATTGACCTGGGTGGCTATACTTTGACTTTCTCCTTGTCCAAGCCTCAGTCAAAGTGGGGGCTTCTGTAGACACCAAAACTTGGACCTGGTGGCTGCAGAGGTGCCCAGCAAACACCCAATAAAGATAGGACTGCAACGCGACACGGGTTTGCGGTGCTTTAGATAGTTTTCTTATAGAACGGACCAAATAATTACTCGGAAAAATTAAAACTAACATGATGACAGCCTTAGTCATGTCGTTACGGTCGTATAGACACTAATTAGAGTCAACTCCGACACCGGGACCCCAAATCGGCCCCGAAACTCGAACCGAGTCAACCCCGAGTCAAGCGAGCCTCGGGATGAACACCCGAGGCCCACGAAACCCACGACGCTAGGTCAAGCCGTGGGGCAGCCTTCACGACCAAGCAAGATATCACACACCCTCCTCTCGGTTTTGGAAAGTATCAAAATTGTATCTTCAAAACTCCAACCGCCCCACCTGACGCGCCTGGGTCCCCTCACGCCCGGACCCAGGCGCTCGAGTCCTGGTGCGCCCCAAGTCACGCGTCCATATGGGTGACAAGGGCCGAAAACACCTATAAATACCCCCCTCCACCTCGTTCATTTCACACAGTTCAACTCTCTTCTCCCTCAAAAACTCTCGCTAAGGGCTATCACTCCGACACTCGAGGCAAACGATCCACTCGATTGTAGTTCCGATAAAAAGCAACATCGACGCTACTCCTCACCTTCGAGCACTCCACTCGATATCGAGGTGCCTGTGATCGACTAGAAAAACTAGTACCCAGGTTCTGCCGGATTAGCCGCAGAACTAGTCCTTAGTAACAAAGCTCTGCCGGAGTAGCCGCGGGAAGGTGAAACGGTAACGGGGTTTTGCCAGAGTCGCTAGTCAAGCTAGAAGGATCCGCCTGTTGACCAAAGTCGTCACTAGGTTGTTATCTAAACAAAACTTTCCATATTTGTACTTTTTTATTATCATGCACTACGACAACACTAGACGTGGGCACTAGGCCCACAAACGTCTACTAAAATACGTAACGTCCCAACCTCAACAACAAATACTAAAACACACTAAATAGACCCGAGTAATTCTGAGATCCGTTCTCAAGACTATCTATGCATCGAGTCCCGTTTAGTGTATATTCCGAGGGTGCAACTCCTCACAATGTGATTTACCTACATTCGCATTTACAGTTTTTCGTATGATTTATCGCTTTTATGACCTTATAATCGCATGCTAAATCACCTAACACGAAATTCAAAACGTAAAACAACTAAAACTGAACAAAGTGATGGTCGGGTTCCGTATTAGTCCGGGTGCTCACCTTATTAGGTTCGACGCATCTCTATTAATATCGAACCGACGCATCTTAAGCAGAATACCAGGTAAGATATACCACGAGAATGACTAATATCTGTATTATCACGTTAAAACCGATTTGCTAATACCTATAATATTAGTACTCTCTAATCTCCTACGTGCATCTTTTCATGGCCTGCTTGTCACGTGAAATCGCATGCAAAGAATGTAAACAACACTAATTTGACGATAAAAATTATCTGTCCTTAAAACAACCGACATAGCAAAGACATAGGCTTTAAAACAACGGATGTTACAGTACTTCTACCACAAAAAAGAACTAGGAAATCAGCCCACCGATTGATTAGTAGAGGCCGCTATAGTGCGTGCGGGATTGGATGTTGATATCTATCAAATGTTGGCTTCCCAATACGTACCCTCACCCCTTACTCAGAATCAACAGTTTCTGGATGTCCGAAACCATTGGCAATGAGAGTCATTCCAGGCATGGAGTGCTTAAGGGTACAAGTCTTTATCTTTAGGCCCCGTGCCACTCAACTTTGAGCCGGTAAGGGATCAAAGTTGACTTGAACGGTTTCCGAGTCCCCATAATTGACTCGGTGGCGACTCCACAAATCGACAACGAATTCAGTTCACTAAAATGGTCGCCTTACCAAATGAATCGGCCTTTAAACATTTACAACCACGTCTCGATCGATTCCCAAACGGAAACACGGGTGCCCACACCCGTCTAATACAAGTCCGGATCGTCATCCAAATCGAGGTCCGACACTTCGCCCTGTATGCGAGATCAGACCGGCCCCCGACAAGGAGGGGGCCGCGTGGGTGGCCGCCGCCACATGATGAAAACCGGGTCGGTCCCGCGCGGGGCGCCGGGCGGTGCGGACGGACGTCCACACAAGGTTGACGGTTCACTGTTATTCTTTTGATTATGCCATAGCTTAAGTCAGTTCATGTTTTCTAATTGTCGCTAGCTTGAGTTGGTTTTTGTAGGGAGTCTAGTTCGGGTAAATAGCTTTGAGTTGTATACCGTTCCTATAGATTTTGTCTTTGATTGCTTGAGGACAAGCAATGGTTCAGTTTGGAGAGATTTGATGCGTGCCCTTCCTATTCGATTTTTCACCTATTTTGGCACGTATTTCCGTGTCGTATTATTATTTTTAGGAGTTGGATTACGTTATTTTCTCCCATATGTGCTACTCGGGTATTCTTTTGTTGTTCTGCAGATAATCGAAACCGAGTAGTTAAAAGAGCTAAAAATTGCATCAAAAATCTTAAAGCTCTGAAACCGATTCGTTGTAGACCAAGAAGAAGGAAGCAAGTCTATAGACTAGACAGTGAGTCTATAGACCGAGAAGAAGAAGTAAGAAAGCTGTAGACTAAAACACAAGTCTATAGACTGGGAAACAAGTTTATAGACTGAGAAAGTGCAGCAGACAGTCCGTAGACTGAGGAGAATCCCGTTGGAGGCCTAGACTGAAGAACTTAATAGGCAGACTTGGATCTCAAGTCTACCAACATAAAATCCAAGTCTGCAGAATGGGATGCTACTCCAAAGACTAATTCAGCTATTTTGACGTTACCCACATTTCCCCCACTTACGCAGTTCTTCCCATTACTTCTTTCTTCCTAAGTTATGGGGGCGGTTTAAGCAGGGAATCAAGGGCAGTTAAGGACTTGAGCAGTTTAAATATGGCTTTATTTTCAGGATCTTAGGCATCTTTTACATTAACATATCTTCTGCTTCATCTTCTTCCTTGTACTCTCTGTAAACAAAACATAATTAGTTTTTATTTCAAAGCTTCCTGTAATCGACTTTCAGTAATTAATTCAAGTGCTTTGGGAATTATTCAGTGTTATTATTCTTCGGTTTCTTCTTATTCTTCTTCTTTATTTCTGCAGTCTCTCTATTTGGGTAAATTTCTCCTTTTTCCCTATCTCCCTCTTCCAGTAGTATTAGATTTTACTTTATGTCTCTTTTTAGAATTCATCAGTTTAGCATAATTAGTTATTCTTTTTAATTCTATTAATTCCTGTTTCTTCATCTTCCTTCTCCAGTAGTTTTGTAATTCAGTTATTTCTGTAGTTATTCCATCATTCTTCATCTTTCATATTCATCCTTGTAGACACCCACATTTTGACTGCCAGCTGTCTATAACAGTTTTCAAAAAACACCCGATGATGATCGGACGCAAACGTGCTTCTTCGCGCTCGGATGTAGGCTCGAAACCGATATTTTCTGGATTGGGCTTCTTACGGAGTACAAATCTCACAAAACTAGCCTCAAATTCAGGCCCAGTGGGTCGTTTCCAATCAAATGAGACTAATTTGGGACAAAACCGACACCGGAAATAAAACCGACTTTTAGCGATTGGGTCAAACCCCAGTCAAAGCCGTTCCGAGACACATAAACAACAGCCATTCAAATATCAAAGGTCCAACCCAAATACAAAACCCACAAAATATCCAAACTGCGGTCCAAAAACTGACCCGTGCGCTCCAGCTGATCCACTCGATCGAGTGCTCAGCCCACTCGATCGAGTGGGCCCTTAAACAAGCCCGACTGCAGGTACACTGGGCCACTCGACCGAGTTAGCCAGTTACTCGGTCGAGTAACCCTAGACGGGGTACATAGCTTTGCCTATATAAACATCCCCATGCACACACTTTTAAGGAGGATCTTTTTCACCCTAATCAAACCCTAAAAACCCTAATCTACACTATACTCGAATCCTAACCCTAGCATCTAGGAATCCGAACCCCAATCACCATAACTTAACTTACATCTCGATACTCCCGTGCTAGCCACAACCAACGAGTCCCGTCCGAGAACAAGAACATGTAGGTTGAGGTGCAATATTCCCATTCTTCTCTTTTTCCTTCTTCTCGTCGTCCGTTCGTCCCGATTATCATTTTTTTTCTCGTTTTTTTTATTTTATTATCGCATCTCTAATATCGATAGTATTATTAGTATAAAACACTAAAATACTTGTGAATTTGTGTCGAGTGCGAATGATGTCGGGATAAGAAAACCCGAATATACAAGAGTATTGCACCCAGCGTTGCCGGTCGGTTATCCCGACACCCCTAGCGCTTGATTATTGAAGCAAGTCAACTTAAACAATGATTCCCTTATTTTTGTTCGCATCCTCATTGTTGCCTATTTCGTCAATTGCAATCTATTTTCAAAACAAGTACGTTTTTCTTTAATAAGGGTCGAAACCCGTTGACGCAGATTCGACATCACATAATCCCTAGGGATTCATTACGATGTCGGGAAGCCGAGGAAATCAAGTCTTTCAATTCGAGCAAAGTGTCAACTCGTTGGATACGATATCAATTCAATAATTGGATGTCGAATCTAAACGATTTAGTCAAATATTTTAGCTAATACGATTTTTCGTTGATGCTTAAAATAGATGTCATTAATTCGATAAGAATGATAAACTATAAACGCGAAGGAAAATTTATATCGTTTTTGTAGACACCCGCATTTTGACCGCCAGGTGTCTATGGCAGTTTCCAAAAAACACCCGATGATGATTGGACGCTAACGTGTTTCTATGCGCTCGGATATGCGCTAGGTGTCTATGGGCTCGTTTTTGTAGTCGTTGGCTTAAGCACTTACGGAGTACAAATCTCACAAAACTGACTTCAAAATCAGGCCCAACGGACCGTTCCAAGTCAAACACAAAACCCATCAAGCATCCAAAGTCAAGGTCCAAGTCAATGGACCCGCGCAACCCATTTGGGCCACTCGATCGAGTGCCCGACCCACTCAATCGAGTGGGCCTGTTTCGAGCTCGGCTGCAGGTTGAACGGGCCACTCGACCGAGTTGGCCACCTACTCGGTCGAGTAACCCTAAACCGGGTGCCCTAACCTAGCCTATATATACACCCCATGCAACACCACTTGACACTTTTTTGAAAAACCCTAGAGCAACCCTACACATACACATACAACGTCTCTTGCAAACCCTAATTCAAACCCTAAGCATTACACTAGCAAACCCTAATACTAGTTTTAGGAAATCAACAACCCGAGCCACCACAACTTAACCTTCATCCACCTCGAAGACTCTTGTGTTAAAGTCACGGTTACGAGTTCGATCCGAGACAAGAACATGTAGGTTGAGGGAGTCAAAACACCGTTCTCTTCTCCTTCTCTCTTCGCCGTCCGTCTTCCTTTTCTTCGTCTTTTTTATTTTATTTTATTCATTGCATCATAATATCGATAATACTACTAATATCAAAACATTAAAATACTTATCAATTTGTGTCGAATAAGAGGGATATCGGAATAAGAAAACACGAATATACAAGTGTACTGCACACAGCGTTGACGGTCGCTTATTCCGGTACCCCGACTATTTTATTATTGAGATAAGTTAACTTAAACAATAATTCGTTATTCTTTTCGTTGTAGTCATCTTTAATCTAGCATTCATCAATTTCAAAACTAATTTTTAATAAGGGTCGAAACCCGTTAACGTGGATCCGACATCACAATCCTTAGGGATTTATTTCGATGTCGGAGAAGCCGAGGGAATCAAGTCCTCTAATTTAAGCAAAGCGTCGATTCGTTAGATTTGATACCAATTTCATAGTTGGATGTCGGATCTAACAATCTAGTCAATTTAATTCAATTAATTTGATTTCATGTTGATGCTAACGTAGATGTCACATTGTAATTATGACGCTACAAGCGCGGAGAGAAATTCATATCGTTTTGATTGACTTAAAACGACTCAAATCAATTTTCTTTATTTTTTGCTCTAGTATCCCGTATCGATTCAATAATCGAATACGGGATATAACGAGCATTTAAATTTAGAATCGGGTATAAATTCAATAATATTTATATTAGGTTCAATCAATTGATGATTTATAAAAAAAACCCCAATTGAGCATAAGTCATACAATATTTATGCTCAATTCGGTAAAACCGTCGAATTATCAAAAATCAAAAGCAATTTCTAAATCAATACAAAATTGCGAACGAATTATAATTCGTACAGGAGGCACTCGACCGAGTGCCTAGCCCACTCGGTCGAGTGGCACCCCAAAATCGGATCAGAATGCTTACTACGACCCCCACTCGGTCGAGTCTCACAGTGACTCGGTCGAGTGGCCATGTACTCGACCGAGTTGGCCAATAACTCGGCCGAGTATGGTCTGAAACGCGAAACAAAAACCTTTTTTAGAGGTTCACTCGATCGAGTCCATTGACCACTCGATCGAGTGGCCTCATCACGACCAAAACCGTGAGTCGAACATTCTTCTTCTTTCTAAATTCGATAGTATTTTACGACTTAGGTCAACACGTGCCTAATTAATCACGTGTATTACTATCTTTTCAAACCATGCATCATCTCGTTTACATCATTCATTCAATTCAATATTCGCGCAAACCGTTATTATTCGTTATATCATTACTAATAGTTTGCTTGTTTCTTTTGTCAATTTTCATCGTTTGTTTTATTTTACTAAAATGAACCCACATGCTAAAATTCCACTTTGACGTAAAATTAATTGCATGAAATTGACATAGAAAGCCGCTTTTCAATTCCTCACATGCCTAGGAAAACAGTGTTTGCATAAGCATTTTTCCCGTTCAACTAACGCGTGTATTGGAAAGTCATTCGAATTCTTAGTAGAGGACGCTAATGTGCGGGCGGGGTTGGGTGTCCTTTGTGGGCTTCCCAACACGTACCCTCATCCCTTACTCAGAACCTCGGTTTCCGGATGCCCGAAACCGTTGGCGCACGAGAGTCATTCAATACACAATATCCGATAATGTCGGTATTGGTATTAAATGCAAAGGGACGAGCCCAATAAACTCTGACATCAGAAATGGGCCGTATTTTGTATACGGACCACTACGACATAGAGGCTCGAATGGTTCCGAATAACCACAAAATTCGGTGGCGACTCCACTTCGACCTAAATTTCAATTCGATCCATTTCATATGGAGATTCATTCGCCTACCCAAACCCGCGCGTGGCCGCGTTGGGGTGGACCTATGTCATGTCCACAATTTGGTGACTCCGCTGGGGATTAACTGATGCGTGACTTACCATCGGCATCCTCAGGGTGAGACTCGAATAGAAATCATTTGACTAGTACAATACGCATTTTAGTTTTACGGTTCATGCATAACCCATATTTTCCCGGGCTGGTACTGGTGACCGACGTCCCACTATACATTGATGTACTCCAATATGGATATGTCAAAAGGTGTCCATAGTCGATTCTAGTTGGTTTCGCGGCATGTTCTAAGCTCAATTCGACTTAGAGAGTCCGTCCCGATCAACGTCTAGGCTATGTACACTGGTATAGACCCTCTTTAGAGCGACCGAGACTTAGTGTAAAGCATACATGGCTTCGTTATAATGCTTGTGTGACTACGTGCTACTTGGTTTCCGAGTCGTTTTCAAAAAATGTCAACTTTTCAAAAATTACATCTTTTTTTCAAGATATTCAATTTTCAAAACACGGGACATACCGAATTTAGGACTTATGATTTTACTCAAAATAGCCTATTTTCTAGACGGTATGCTGCCCAATTCAAAACTCGAAAATGTTTTTGAGCTTTCAAAACCGAGGCCCGATACACTTTCCGATTCTCTCGAAAAATCGGGCCTTTCCTCGAGTTCTCTCGGACTTTCCAAAAACCGTCCACTTTCAAAACTTTCTTCTTCTTAGGACTTCCCGTATTTAGTAGTGTCGGGTCATGTCATAAGTTGTCGAGTTTCTCTAGCGTCGAAACTCTGTCGATCTTACATCACGGGTTTCTTCCCTATCCCAGTCCGCCTTATTAGACTAAGGCAAGGCCCACCTAAGTAGGACATACTCTTACGAAGGAGGGCCCGTCAACACAATCGAGTCAAAAGTCGGGGGATGTCTCACGTGAACCTTCCTTCGAACAGGACCAGGCCCACTCGCCGGATTTTAAGGAAGGCCCACATTTCACAAGTCACCCGTCTAGGTGTCTTTTCTCGAGTCATTTCCCTTTTAGTCTTGTTCGGGATGTACTTTCTATTCCGGGATTGTTGGGCCAGTTTCTGATTACGCGGTGTTCTTACAGACAGGCCGCCCGCAACCCGACATCAACGCAAAATGGAAGAGTTGAAAGATGCCTTGACCAAGATCGAGACTCAACTGACCTCCATTCAAGCTAACCAAGCAACGTTAGCTACCCGCCTGAGCGCCGTGGAGAAAACGGCCCCAGTTGAAGGAGCTGAGCCCACTGGGCCCATAGCCGAGTTGATCAGTGTTGTTCGTTGGCTCGAAGAGCAAGTCCACTTATCAACGAACAACTCGATCCACACCGAAAATGCTTGTACTTATTCACCTTTGAATGATGAGCTACCTGCCAACCTCAACTTGACGGGAATTCCTATGTTTGAGGGTACCGAAGACCCGGTCCATCATATCCGGGCCTTCAAGGACTTCATGGCGGTCAAAGGGGTAAAGTCCACCATGTTCAAGCACCTATTCCCTTCCTCTTTGGAGAAGCATCCCAAGGCCTGGTTCTACAGGCTTGACCCCAAGAAATAGAAGACTTGGGACGATGTGGCGACCAAATTTGCTCGGAACTACGCCGATAACACTGAAATCCAGACTACAATGCGTACTCTGGAGGTCATGGCTCAAGAGCCCAAAGAAGGGTTCACAAAATATTTGCAAAGATGGAGGGCCGAGAGCGTGAAGCTGGTCGACAAGCCCGGCGAGAAGGCCCTAGTGGAGGCTTTTGTCAAAAATCTCCTCCCATCCTACCGGGTCCATCTCCGGTATGCCATCATCCCCAACTTCGATGTCCTTACTGAAATGGGCACGAGAATCGAGGATGACTTGAGACTGGAGAGCCTGACTAAGGCCTCTACTAAAGTTTATCAAGGGGCTAGTTCATCTACAAACAATCCCACACCTGCAGCTGCAACTCGCAGCATCTTTGACGAGGTAAACCTGCTTGACACCTCATCTAAAAAGAATACACCAAATCGGGTATTCACAGATATAGGGACTACCAATACTTATGCCTTACAAAGGCTATCTTCAAAGGGCCTGATCCAACCGATAGGCCCAACTGCAGAACCTCCAGTAGAGAAGAGGCCCAAAACTTATAATGCTCAAGCCTACTGTCAGTACCACCGGGGTAACAGACATGATACTGAAAAATGTTGGAGGTTAAAGCACCTGATCCAAGATCTCATCGAGAGCGGGAAAATCCCGTTGCCCGGAGACAAGCCGAGCAACAAAGAAAACCCATTCAGTGCCCACGCAATATTCACCGGTGAGATAATTGACTGTTCTCACCTCATCTCTCCCTATATCCCACAAATCAACGGGATATGGTTCGATGACGAGGATGATGTGTACTTAACCAAAGGGGAAGCTGTCCCCATCACCCTTGAAGAGGTCCGAAAGGCTAAGTCCAAAGCCTTAGCCACCAACCACCTCGCCGCAGCGGGGCGATCTACTCCTATATCCGTCACTGAACCTGCCAGGACGGAGCCTACCCTCGAAGAACCCAGCCCGGACACGGCTCTGGTCCAGCAATTGAAGAGGGTTCGAGCTGACTTAACTGTATGGCAACTCTTAGTTAGCTCGCAAGCTCATCGGGAAGAACTGACTAAGGCTCTCGATGAAATCAGGGTCGACTCACATGCTACCCCATCTGAAATGGTAGCCACTATCATGCCTTATCTCAAAGGCAAATCCAAGGAAGAGGGCCCACTAATCACCTTCTCCGAGTCCGACCTACCGGTATTTGGGCCCAATCATAATCTAGCCCTATACATTACCGTCATTTGCCGAGGCAAATACCTCCCGATGACGCTTATCGATGACGGATCCGCCGTAAATGTCCTTCCTCTAAGGACCGCAAAAGCCCTCGGCATCACCGATGCTGATTACCTTCCGACGGCGCAGACCATCCAGGCTTTCGACGGAAGCCCAAAACCTGTTGCCGGGGCCGTTAAACTAAAGATCATAACGGGCCCGATCGAAAAAGAGTTAGAGTTCCAGGTGATTGATGTCACCTCATCCTTTAACCTACTACTAGGGAGGCCGTGGATCCATGCAGTCAAGGCCGTGTCCTCTACCTTACATAGGAAAGTCAAGATGCCACTTCGGGACGGCATCATCACACTAGAAGCTACTCCTATCACCGTGGCTAGCTGTAATGCCACAAACCGGGCCGAACCACGAGGATTCGACTTCGTGGGCATGATTGATGAGGCATATCTCTTCAAGCCTTACTTCACCGTTAGCATCGACACGATGCTACAAAATCTGGGTTACCTACCCGGAGCCACCTCAAGGTCGTACCTTCCGGCAGGGAAGATCATCGAGGTCATGGACAACGGAGAGTCTCGGCTCGGTTTGGGATATACTATGAGCTCGGAAAACGTGGGCCGGGTATATGCAATCAAGTTCGTCACTCCCGTGTTTGGGGCGATCCAGGTGGGCCTCTACAAACCCACCATCACATATCCCGAGACCAAAACGGCTCGGGAATGCAACTACATCCCTGACGATATATTCACCATCGTCCATGCCGAATCCAAGGAGGGGGAAAACAACGCCGAGCCCGTGCTGGGGCTCTTATTTGGAGAAAACAAGGCCGTCCCCGCTCCGAAAGATGACTTGGTCAGCCTGATCCTTCGCAGCAATCGGTTTGACCCAACGAAGCTGATCACCGAAGTTGGTGCAGATACAGGGAAGCGGGCCTAGAGAAAGACCATCAAGTGGACCGACAGTCAAGGACGGGTCTACAAGCTGACCAACCGGCGAGGGAGACATGCCAGATACCGAGTCTGAGTCTGAGTCAGAGTCGGAGTCCGAGTCCGAGTCTAGAGGGTCTGGTGCTAGAGTCGAGTCTGTAACCCCTCTTCCCTTATCCACTGAGGTCTCAGGGCCTGTCCCAAGACCTCTCCCTATCATGCCACTGACCAACGATCAAATGGCCGCTCTTTTCGAGATTTTCACAAAATTCACCATTAATAATAATATCGAAAACCGTTCTGCTTACGACTTGTCTTATTTCCAAATTTTTCTCAATTTCAAAAATTTCATATGCAATGACATTGAGACACCCGACGAACAAGTACCTTTACCTCCGCATCTGGTCGAGCATCTCGAGCAAAGGGAATCTCGAAATCCGGTAATCGAAGAAACCGAGTCCATCAATGTGGGAACCACTTTAGAGCCCCAGATGCTTAAGTTGGGCCTATCTTTAGATCCAGAGAAGAGAAAACAATTCACAGACCTCCTCCAAGATTTTAAGGACGTCTTTGCATGATCCAACAAGGACATGTCGGGTATAGACCGGGAGATAGCCGAACACCGAATACCTATCAAAGATGGGTGCAAACCGGTAAAACAGAAGCTCAGAAGGATGAAGCCCGAATGGTCTCTTAAAGTCAAGGAAGAGGTCGATAAACAATTTAAAGCGGGCTTTATACAAGTGTCTGAATATCCAGACTGGGTTGCAAACATCGTGCCGGTACCCAAAAAGGACGGCAAGGTGCGGGTATGCGTGGACTTCCGGGACCTTAACAAGGCCAGTCCAAAAGACGATTTTCCGTTACCACATATCGACATTTCAGTGGATAACACGGCCGACCATGCCCTCCTATCATTCATGGACGGGTATGCCGGATACAATAAGATCAAAATGGCAGAGGAGGATATGGGTAAGACCACCTTCATTACACCATGGGGGACTTACTACTACATCGTCATGTCATTTGGGCTTATCAATGCCGGGGCCACTTATCAACGGATCGCCACTACTTTGCTCCACGACATGATGCATAAGGAAGTGGAGGTCTATGTGGACGACATGATTGTCAAATCCAAGGACCGAAGCGGGCACATCTCGGCCCTGAGAAAATTCTTCACCGGCTACGTAAGTACAATATAAGACTAAACCCACAAAAATGCAATTTCGGGGTAACGTCAGGCAAATTACTGGGCCATATCGTTAGCCAACGCGGCATCGAGGTCGACCCAGCTAAAATCAAAGCCATCACCGAGATGCAACCACCCAAGACCGAAAAGGAAATAAGGGGGTTTCTCGGGAAAGTCCAATACATCAGCCGATTCATTTCAAAATTAACCATGGTATGTGAGCCCATTTTTAAGAAGTTGAAGATAGGAGAACGAGTACTGTGGGACGACAAATGTCAAGCGGCTTTTGATAAAATCAAGGAGATTCTGTTTGCTCCGCCAGTACTAATGTCACCTCAACCCGGCCTGCCTCTGTCGTTATACCTAACAACGACCGAGACAGCCATGGGGGCTATGCTGGCCCAGACAGTTGATTCAGAAGAACGGGCTATTTACTACATCAGTAAAAAGTTCCTCGAATATGAATGCAAGTACACAATGCTCGAGAAAACGTGCCTAGCTCTGGTTTGGGCCACTAAAAAGCTCAGACACTACAAGCTTAGTCACGAGGTACATGTGTTATCCAAAATGAATCCCATCAAATACCTGTTCGAGAAGCCCATCCTCTACGGCAGAATGTCCAGATGGACTTTAATGTTATCCGAGTTCGACCTCAAATTTGTACCATTAAAAGCCATCAAGGGACGGGTAGTAGCCTAGTTCCTCGCCGATAGCCCAATATCCGAAGACGGACACACCGATACTTGGTCCTTTCCTGATGAAGACATATTCCATACCGATACTGAAACATGGGATTTGTATTTTGATGGAGCGTCCAACTTTCGAGGATTCGGGGTCGGAATTCTGCTAATTTCACCACAGGGAGAACACACTCCCTTATTAATCAAATTGGACTTTGACGTGACCAATAACGCAGCCGAATACGAAGCATGCATTCACGAGCTGCAAGCCGCCGCCGATTTAGGGGTAACAAACCTCCGAGTCCATGGTGATTCATCTTTGGTCATAAATCAAGCACTCCAAAAATGGAAAACTCGGAACGCCAATCTCGTGGCTTACCAAGCACGGGTACGAGTTCTAGAGAAACAATTCCAGAAGGTGGAATATATATACCTGCCTCGGGAAGAAAATCAGTTTGCAGATGCGCTTTCCAAATTAGCATCTTTACTGAATATCCCGGATCACCTGACCAGCATGCCAATCTGTGTCGAAAGACGGTCCGAGCCGGCGTATGTACACGTCATCCAAGACATCGAGCTAGACGACCCGGAACCTTGGTATCAGTCAGTCCTAACCTACTTGGCAACGGGAGAGTATCCCCCGGGAACTGAAAACCGGGCCAAGAAAGCTCTGCGGAGATTGGCAACCCAATTTGTTCGCACGGACGACGGACAATTGTACAAAAAGACGGCACAGCGGGCTCTACTCCTATGCATCGACAAAATACAGGCCGAAAAGGTAATGGCCGAAGTACACGACGGTGAAAACGGCCCGCATATGAACGCTCATATGCTAGCCCGTAAAATCATGAGGCTCGGGTATTATTGGAACACCATTGAAACAGACTGTCAGTTATATGTCAAACACTGCCATAACTGTCAGATCTTTGCCAATGTACAGCATATGCCATCCTCCCTCTTATATACCATGACATCACCGTGGCCGTTTTCGACATGGGGTATAGACATAATTGGAAAGGTGCATCCTTCCGGGACGGGAGGTCATTGCTTCATTTTGGTGGCCATCGACTACTTCACCAAATGGGTCGAAGCCGAGTCATATCGTGTCTTGAACGCCAAGCACGTGGCCAAGTTTATCCAGAATAAGATCATATGCCGGTATGGGATCCCTCACGAATTCATCAGTGATCACGGGACCCACTTTCAAGCTGAAACTGCCGCATTGCTGGCAAAATATAAAATTCAAAGACATACATCTTCGCCTTAGCAACCTCAAACAAACGGAGCGGTAGAAGCGGCCAATAAAACAATTGTCACCATACTTAAAAAGATGGCTGCGAATTATCGGGACTAGCCCGACAAAATACCCTTCGCCCTATGGGGATACCGAACTTCAATTCGCACTGCAACCGGAGCAACTCCATATTACCTGACATATGGAATGGAAGCAGTCCAACCGGTCGAGCTAGAAGTGTCATCCCTTAGGATTTTACTTGAAAGCCAAGTACCTGAGGCAGATTGGGTCCAAGCCCGATACGAGTCGCTAGTTTTACTGGACGAACGGCGATCCCGTGCCCTCAATAATATTCAAATATATCAAAAGAGGATCCAACGGGCTTTCAACAAAAGGGTTAGGCCCAGAAACATCAAAGAAGGGGATCTGGTCCTAAAATCGGTTCGTGCCTTACTACCGGTTGACCCAAGGGGTAAATTCAAGCCCAATTGGGCTGGGCCATACTTGGTCAAGAAGGTCCTATCAGGAGGAGCGGTAATGCTGACAGACTTGGACGGGAACGAATTTGTCAACCCAACCAACTTGGACCAGCTGAAGCGCTACTACCCTTAAAACCCCCATCTCAATGTTATTTGCAAAAATTTATAAAAATTTGTCTTTTTATAAATTTTCAAAAATCATAGACAAGTCAATAAGCTAGAATTAATTATTCTACTGTCGCACATCTCGAATTAATAATCTTGATGTATTTCGAAAATTGCAAAAAAAAATCAATCAAAGCAAGTTTTGAACTACGTCTGGTTTGATTCCGCTAATCGTGGATACGTAGGCAACCCCTCAAAAGGGTACAACCACTGCAATAAACGAAAAGACGGGAATGGTATTCTTTAATACGTCTTTATTTAACCGATAAATTCGGGAATTACAAAAAAAAAAAGACGCCGGACACGGCATACACACAAAAAAATCACACCACAAAATAATAATAATAATAATAATAATAATAATAATAATAATAATAATAATATTCAAATAATAAAATAAGGAGACTAATATCCAGGCATCTTGCCCTTCCCCATGTCCTTCGGGTCACGCAGAGCCTGAGGTCTTCGAGGTGGTGACGAGCGTTCCTGAATCACCAGTGGAACCTCCTTAGCACGAGCCCGTTTCTTCGACGACGGGTCTTCTACCACAGTCTTCGGCCCAATGCGAGCCCGCACGTGCTCGGGTAATCTATCCCGTGGGCCGAGTCGGTCCTGCACGGGTAGCTTTGGGCCTAGTCTCCTTCCCAAGTCAGTCTGGGGGCTCACCTTCCCCCAAGCGCCTTTAGCACTGGACCCTCCAGCTTGGGTCTTGGTCTTTTTCTTCTGTCCTGACATAAGACAAACTAGGGTAGCAGGAGTGTCTCCTTCGTCAAAAAAGCCCATGTTGTCTTTAGCTTGCTCCCTCCTCAGCTGGTCAAAAGCTTCGTCAACCTTCAGCACAACTCGGGCTTTAGCATCAGCTGCTTTGGTCCACTTCGTGTAAGAATCTGAAACCCAGATTGAGTGACGAGATTTGACAATGGGCCAAGTATGCCGTGTGTACCATCTTTGCATCCAGGTATCACACATCACATCAGTCAGTTGGGTAGGGTCACTCACAACTGCTTCAACTTCAGGGATTCGCTGGGTCCATCCATACTGCCTTAGTATGCGATCTGGGTAGAGATGAACCGTCTGCCTGAAAGATAGGATCACTTGATAGCGGGCTCTGTCCCTCGGGTCCAAGCCACTCCAAAGGTAGATGGGCCACCACAGAACGACCCATCGAATTAGCGGACCACCGTGGAATGACAGCACCTCGTCCCAATATTTCTGTGTAATAAAAGTCGATGGCCCGCCTCCTAGTCATCACCTGGTTATGAAGGTAGTTGCTTGCGTCAAGAGGAGGATCTATCACCGATAGCCTCTCATATAGCCAGATCTGCAAAAGGAAACAAAAGCATGAGTTCCCGGGACAAAATAGGCATCCGCCTAAGGGCACTCGATCGAGTGCCGTAGAGACTCGATCGAGTGGTACCCCTGAACGCAAACAGGGGGCTTTTTACGAGGGCACTCGATCAAGTGCCCAATGCAGCGGACCATCCGCGAAAAAAATCAAAAAAAAAAAATTAACATACTTGCAACAAGCGGGTGCTCCCGGTAAGACGAGTTGATGAGTCCCTCTTGTGGCTGTCCAATACTTGGATAATCTCGCCCGTGATCAGCCAAGCCGGACTGTGTTCAGTCTCCATCAAATCTACTACGGTCAGAAGACGGGTGTTCCCCATGCAGGATAACAAATCCATGTGGCCCTGGAAAGCATATACGTGGAGCATACAGAAAGAAAAAGCCCTACGGCTGTAAGCCGGTCTCACCCGGACGTCAAGAGAATTCATAAATTTCTCAGCCAAGTCGATCAGAGAAATTTTATCACCTTCCATCATGCGGGATACCTCGTTGTGGGAGAGCCCCAGAAATTCTCTCAGCTTCCTCCTCGGGTCATAGATCGAGTACGGGACAGCGGGACGGAGTATCGGATTCCATCCTCCTATAGCTGCAATCTCCTCAGGTAAAGGGCAGACTTCGCCCCGAGGAAAGGCAAAGACATGATATATGTCGTCCCAGTAAGCCAAGCATGCATCCAAAAAGTTGCGATCAACCACCATCTGACGGAACGGGTACAGCTGAGTTATACCCGTCTGGTTAAGCGCCACCCTATCCGTGTCCCTAAAGCGACGGGACCACTCCTGCAGCATAACGGTCAATCTATCGATTCCCATGACTAATTCCTTAAGAAAATAAAGGGATTTTCCTTTTTGCCTTGAGGGAAATAAAGAGACTTTCTTTAAAGAAGGGATTGATTTGTGATGAGAATTATGGAGAAATCAAGAGCAAGAGAGGGCTATATATAGCATTAGCCTTGCAAACTGTTTAGGAAAATTTACTAATCCTAATTGGAATCAAACCACAAGCCTAGTCTCGATACTAGCACGGAAATCTCCATCCCAAACTTTCCTAATCTTTGTTAGGAGTCAAAAATCTCAAAGTTACCAAAATTCAAAAATCTCAAATTTTCAAGATTTCAAAAATTCAAATTTTCAAAAATCAATTCTCCCCAGCGCGAGTCATTTTACAACCTACGTGTTGCATGCATTTTATGTGACTTATACAGGTACGACTCAAACAGGGACATGCAAACCACTACACCTCCCCAGCATTTTCACGGGATGGGCCTACACACAGGCACACCCAGGACTTACGCGACAAGTCCAAATGCCCCACGGAGTATTATCATCAACCCAGGTATGGTTTCTAGCTTATGGCTGGCGAGCCCTTCACGCAAGTCTAATGGACTATAAACGACCCGAACGGAAGTCTACCAGGTCTTCATTGACTTGGTAGCTACTCTGACTTTCGCCCTGTCCAAGCCTCAGTCAGAGTGGGGGCTCTGTAGACATCCGCATTTTGACCGCCAGGTGTCTATGGCAGTTTCCAAAAAACACCCGATGATGATTGGACGCTAACGTGTTTCTACGCGCTCGGATATGGGCTCAAATCCATTAGTCGTTGGCTTAAGCACTTACGGAGACAAATCTCACAAAACTGACCTCAAAATCAGGCCCAGCGGACCGTTCCAAGTCAAACACAAAACTCATCAAGCATCCAAAGTCAAGGTCGAAGTCAATGGACCCGCGCAACCCATTTGGGCCACTCGATCGAGTGCCCGACCCACTCGATCGAGTGGGCCTGTTTCGAGCCCGGCTGCAGGTTGAACGGGCCACTCGACCGAGTTGGCCACCTACTCGGTCGAGTAACCCTAAACCGGGTGCCCTAACCTAGCCTATATATACACCCCATGCAACACCACTTGACACACTTTTGAAAAACCCTGGAGCAACCCTACACATACACATACAACGTCTCTTGCAAACCCTAATTCAAACCCTAAGCATTACACTAGCAAACCCTAAACCTAGTTTTAGGAAATCAACAACCCGAGCCACCACAACTTAACCTTCATCCACCTCGAAGACTCTTGTGTTAAAGCCACGGTTACGAGTTCGATCCGAGACAAGAACATGTAGGTTGAGGGAGTCAAAACACCGTTCTCTTCTCCTTCTCTCTTCACCGTCCGTCTTCCTTTTCTTCGTCTTTTTTATTTTATTTTATTCATTGCATCATAATATCGATAATACTACTAATATCAAAACATTAAAATACTTATCAATTTGTGTCGAATAAGAGGGATATCGGAATAAGAAAACACGAATATACAAGTGTACTGCACACAGCGTTGACGGTCGCTTATTCCGGTACCCCGACTATTTGATTATTGAGATAAGTTAACTTAAACAATAATTCGTTATTCTTTTCGTTGTAGTCATCTTTAATCTAGCATTCATCAATTTCAAAACTAATTTTTAATAAGGGTCGAAACCCGTTGACGTGGATCCGACATCACAATCCTTAGGGATTTATTTCGATGTCGGAGAAGCCGAGGGAATCAAGTCCTCTAATTTAAGCAAAGCATCGATTCGTTAGATCCGATACCAATTTCATAGTTGGATGTCGAATCTAACAATCTAGTCAATTTAATTTAATTAATTCGATTTCTCGTTGATGCTAACGTTGATGTCACGTTGTAATTATGACGCTACAAGCGCGGAGAGAAATTCATATCGTTTTGATTGACTTAAAACGACTCAAATCAATTTTCT
This sequence comes from Agrostemma githago, assembly GCA_958450325.1. Lineage (NCBI taxonomy): Eukaryota > Viridiplantae > Streptophyta > Magnoliopsida > Caryophyllales > Caryophyllaceae > Agrostemma > Agrostemma githago. The sequence goes on along the minus strand of OY288247.1, from coordinate 68,107,827 downwards.
TTATTTTTTGCTTTAGTATCCCGTATCGATTCAATAATCGAATACGGGATATAACGAGCAATTAAATTTAGAATCGGGTATAAATTCAATAATATTTATATTTGGTTCAATCAACTGATGATTTATAAAAAACCCGAATCGAGCATAAGTCATACAATATTTATGCTCAATTCGGTAAAACCGTCGAATTATCAAAAATCAAAAGCAATTTCTAAATCAATACAAAATTGCGAACGAATTATAATTCGTACAGGGGGCACTCGACCGAGTGCCTAGCCCACTCGGTCGAGTGGCACCCCAAAATCGGATCAGAATGCTTACTACGACCCCCACTCGGTCGAGTCTCACAGTGACTCGGTCAAGTGGCCATGTACTCGACCGAGTTGGCCAATAACTCGGCCGAGTATGGTCTGAAACGCGAAACAGAAACCTTTTTTAGAGGTTCACTCGATCGAGTCCATTGACCACTCGATCGAGTGGCCTCATCACGACCAAAACCGTGAGTCGAACATTCTTCTTCTTTCTAAATTCGATAGTATTTTACGACTTAGGTCAACACGTGCCTAATTAATCACGTGTATTTCTATATTTTCAAACCATGCATCATCTCGTTTACATCATTCAATTCAATTCAATATTCGCGCGAACCGTTATTATTCGTTATATCATTACTAACAGTTTGCTTGTTTCTTTTGTCAATTTTCATCGTTTGTTTTATTTTACTAAAATGAACCCACATGCTAAAATTCCACTTTGACGTAGAATTAATTGCATTAAATTGACATAGAAACCCGCTTTTCAATTCCTCACATGCCTAGGAAAACAATGTTTGCATAAGCATTTTTCCCGTTCAACTAACGCGTGTATTGGAAAGTCATTCGAATTCTTAGTAGAGGCCGCTAATGTGCGGGCGGGGTTGGGTGTCCTTTGTGGGCTTCCCAACACGTACCCTCACCCCTTACTCAGAACCTCTGTTTCCGGATGCCCGAAACCGTTGGCGCACGAGCGTCATTCAATACACAATATCCGATAATGTCGGTATTGGTATCAAATGCAAAGGGACGAGCCCAATAAACTCTGACATCGGAAATGGGCCGTATTTTGTATACGGACCACTATGACATAGAGTGGGCTCCAATGGTTCCGAATAACCAAAAAAATTCGGTGGCGACTCCACTTCGACCTAAATTTTAATTCGATCCGTTTCATATGAAGATTAATTCGCCTACCCAAACCCGCGCATGGCCGCGTCGGGGTGGACCTCTGTCATGTCCACTGTTTTAGTTAACTTAAACGACTTATAACAATTTCTTTTTTTTAGTTCCGCTGTAATATTCGATATCGATTCAATAATCGAACGTCGAATATGACGAGTATGATACGTATGAATCGAGCATAAATCCATAATATTTATGCCCGATTCAACAAACTCATCAAATTATCAAAATCAAAAGGCAATTTCAAAATCGATAACAAATTGCAAAGCGAACCCTACTTCGTACAGGGGGCACTCGATCGAGTGCCTAGCTCACTCGGTCGAGTGGCACCCCAAAAACGAGACAGAATGCTATTTTGACAACCACTCGGTCAAGTCTCTTCATGACTCGATCGAGTGGCCGTGCACTCGGTCGAGTTCCTTCATAACTCGATCGCGTGACGTCACGAAACCCGGACAGAAGCCTCTTCAGAGGTCCACTCGGTCGAGTCCCTCAATGACTCGGTCGAGTGGCCCCTTTATCACGTCAAACCGTGAGTCCTACAATATCGTTCGAGTCTCGTTAACGTTTTTTTAAGACCTAGGTCAACACGTGTCTAATCTATCACGTGAAACATTACTTTTCAAAACCATGTATCATCTTATTTACATCATTCCATATTATTCTAAATTATTCGCAAATCGTTATTATCATTATACCGTTACTAACATGTTGGTTTCCATCTTTGTCAATTTTATTGTTTATTTTATTGTACTAAAATAAGCTTCGCATGCTAAATTTAACTTTGACGTTAGAATTAGTTGCATTAAATCGACATAGAAACCCAGGCCATTCAATTTTCGCATGTTTAGGGAATACAACGCTTGCATATCATTTCATCATTTAACTAACGCGCGTATTAGAAAGTCACTCGATATCTTAGTAGAGGCCGCCAATGTGCGGGCGGGGTTGGGTGTCCTTAGTGGGCTTCCCAACACGTACCCTGACCCCTTACTCAGAACCTCGGTTTCCGGATGCCCGAAATCGTTGACGCAAGAGAGTCATTCAATACACGATAACCGGTAGTGACGGTATTGGTATCAAATGCAAAGGGACGAGCCCAATAAACTCTGACGTCGGAAATGGGCCGTATTTTGTATATGGCCCACTACGACATAGAGTGGGTTCAAACGGGCCCGAACTCCCACAAAGTTCGGTGGCGACTCCACTTCAATTTAAATTTCAATTCGATCCATTCTCATATGGAGATTCATTCGCCTCTCCAAACCCGCGCGTGGCCGCGTCGGGGTGGACCTATGTCATGTCCAAAATTTGGCGACTCTGCTGGGGATTAACTGATGCGTGACTTACCATCGGCATCCTCAGGGTGAGACTCGAATAGAAATCGTTTGAGTAGTACAATACGCGTTTTAGTTTTACGGTTCATGCATGACCCCAAATTTTTCAGGGCCGGTACTCGCGACCGAGGTCCCACTATACAGTGATGTACTCTAATATGGATATGTCAAAGGTGTCCATAGTCGATTCGAGTGGGTTTCGCGGCATGTTCTAAGCTCAACTCGACTTAGAAAGTCCGTCCCGATCAACGTCTAGACTATGTGCACTGGTATAGACCCTTTTTAGACCGACCGAGACTTAGTGTAAAGCATACATGGCGTCGTTATAATGCTTCCGTGACTATATGCTACTTGGTTTCCGTGTCGTTTTCAAAAACAGTCTTTTTCAAAAAATTGCATCCTTTTCAAACTATCCAATTTCAAAACCCGGGTCGTATACCGAATTTAGGACTTATGATTTTACTCAAAATAGCCAATTTCTAGCCGGTATTCTGCCCATTTCAAAACTCGAAATTTTTTTCGAACTTTCAAAACCGTGGCCCGATATGTTTTCCGATTTTCTCTCGAAAAATCGGGTCCCTCCACCTTTTTTTCGGATTTTCCCAAAAATCCTTTTCAAAACCTTCCTCTTCTTAGGACTTCCCATATTTAGCATGTGTCGGGTCGTGTCTTAAGTCGTCGAGGTCCTTAGCGTCAAAACTCTGTCGATCTTACATCACGAGTTTCTTCCCTATCCCAGTCCGCCTTATTAGACTAAGGCAAGGCCCACTTACGTAGGACATACTCCTACAAAGGAGGGCCCGTCCACACAATCGAGTCCAAAGTCTGGGGATGTCTCACGTGGACCTTTCTTCGAACAGGACTCGGCCCACCCGCCGAATCCTAAGGAAGGCCCACCTTTCACAAGTCACCCGTTTAGGTGTCTTTTCCGAGTCATTTCCTTTTTCAGTCTTGCTCGGGATGTACTTTCTATTCCAGGATTTGGGCTAGTTTCTGATTACGCGGTGTTCTTACAGACAGGCCACCCGAAACCAGACGACAAAAAATGCAAGCAACTTTGGATCAACTGACCGCCGCTCTGGCCAAGATCGAAACCCAATTGAGTGCCATCCAGACCGACCAAACGACCTTGGCCACCCGTGTGAGTGCCGTAGAGAAGGTAGCCCCTACTAAAGGATCTGAGCCCACTGGGCCCGTAGCTGAACTAATCAGCGTTGTTCGCAGGCTCGAAGAACAGGTTCACCTGTCAACGAAAAACTCGATCCACTCTGAAAATGCTCGTTCCTATTCGCCTTTAAATGACGAGCTACCTGCTAACCTCAACCTCACGGGAATTCCAATGTTTGAGGGTACTGAAGACCCGGTCCATCACATCCGGGCTTTCAAAGATTTTATGGCGGTCAAAGGGGTGAAGTCCACCATGTTTAAGCATTTATTCCCTTCCTCCCTTGAAAAGCATCCCAAGGCCTGGTACTACAGACTCGATTCCAAAAAATACAAGACTTGGGACGATGTGGCAACTGAGTTTGCTCGGAATTACGCTGATAATACCGAGATAGACTACAATGCGTACTCTGGAAGTAATGGCCCAAGAGCCCAAATAAGGGTTCCCCAGATATCTCCAAAGATGGCGGGCCGAGAGTGTGAAGCTGGTTGATAAGCCCAGCGAGAAAGTTCAAGTGGAGGCTTTTGTCAAGAACGTCCTCCCTTCCTACCGGGTCCATCTCCGGTATGCTGTCATCCCCAATTTTGCTACCATAACTGAAATGGGTACAAGGATCGAGGACGACTTACGGTTAGAGGGCCTGACTAAGGCCTCTACCAAGGGCTATCAAGGGGCCAGCTCATCTGTGAGCAAGCCCACACCTGCAGCTGCAACTCGCAGCATCTTCGATGAGGTTAATCTGCTTGACACCTCATCCAAAAAGAATACTCCAAATTGGGTATTCACGGATATAGAGACTACCTATACCTACGCCTTACAAAGGCTATCTTCGAAGGGCCTGATTCAACCAATAGGCCCAACTCCAGAAACTCCAGTAGAGAAAAGGTCCAAAAGCTATAATGTTCAGGCCTATTGCCAATATCATCGTGGTAATGGGCATGACACGGAGAAATGCTGGAAACTGAAGCATCTGATCCAAGATCTGATCGAGAGCGGGAAAATACCGTTGCCCGGAGACAAGCCGAGTAACAAAGAAAACCCGTTCAGTGCCCATGCTATATTCACTGGAGAGGTAATTGACTGCTCACACCTCATTTCCCCTTTTATCCCACAAATTAATGGGATATGGTTCGATGATGAGGAGGATGTGTACCTAGCCAAAGGAGAAGCCGTCCCCATCACCAGTGAAGAGGTTCAAAAAGCTAAGTCCAAAGCCTTACCCACTAACCATCTCGCCACAGCCGGGTGCTCAACTCCCACAACCGTCACTAAACCTGCCAGGACGGAGCCTACCCCCGAAGAACCGAGCAACTACACGGCCTTGGTTCAACAATTGAAGAGGTTTAGAGCTGATTTAACCATATGGCAGCTTCTAGTTAGCTCGCAAGCACATCGAGAAGCACTAACTAAGGCTCTCGATGAGATCAAGGTTGACTCACAGGTTACCCCCGCTGAAATGGTAGCCACTATCATGCCCTATCTCATGGGTAAGTCAAAGGAAGAAGGCCCACTCATAACCTTCTCCGAGTCCGATCTACCTCCATTTGGGGCCGCCCATAACTTGACCCTATACATCACGGTCATTTACCGAGGGAAGTACCTCCCGATGACCCTAATTGATGACGGATCTGCTGTAAATGTCCTTCCCCTAAGGACCACTAGGGCCCTCGGCATCACAGATGCCGACTATCTTCCGACGGCACAAACTATCCAGGCTTTCGACGGAAGCCCAAAACCGGTTGCCGGGGCCGTTAAGCTGACAATAATAACGGGCCTAATCGAAAAAAAATTGGAGTTCCAGGTGATCGACGTCACCTCGTCCTTTAACTTACTACTAGGAAGACCTTGGATCCATGCGGTCAAGGCCGTATCCTCTACCCTCCACAGAAAGGTCAAGATGCCGCTTCATGACGGTGTCATCACACTAGAGGCGACCCCCATTACCGTAGCAAGCTGCAATGCTATGGGCCGGGCCGACCCACGAGGATTTGATTTCGTGGGCATGATCGAGGAGGAATATCTCTTCAGGCCTTACTTCACCACTAGCATCGACACGATGCTACAAAACTTGGGCTACTTACCGGGGGCTACCTCGAGGCCATATCTACCAGCTGGGAAGATTATCGAGGTCCTAAACGATGGCGAATCACAGTTCGGATTGGGGTATGCTATGACCCCAGAAAACGTGGTCCGGGCCGGTATTCAGAAGGCCACCAACCTCATCAAGGATACTTACTTAGGCCCTTATAGCCCGAAGTTAACTGACTACTTCGTCACTCCAGTCTTCAGAGCTATCCAAGTGGGCCTCTACCAACTCACCATCACATATCCCGAGACCAAAACGGCTCGGGAATGCAATTTCATCCCTGATGACATATTCACCCTTGTCCAGGCCGAGTCCAAGGAAGGTGAAAACAAATCTGAGCCCGTGCTGGGGCTCCTATTTGGAGAAGACAAGGACGTCCCTGCTCCAAAAGATGATTTGGTCAACCTTCACAGCAATCGGTTTGACCCAACCAAGCTGATCTCCGAAGTCGGTACGAACACCGGGAAAAGGGCCTGGAGGAAGACCATCAAATAGACCGATGGCCAAGGACGGATCTACAAGCTGACCACTGGCGAGGGAGACATGCCGGATACTGAGTCCGAGTCTGAGTCTGAGTCAGAGTCGGAGTCTGAGTCTAACTCTAGAGGGTCTGGTGCTAGAGTCCAATCTGTTCCCTTAGCCACTGGAGTCTCGGGGCCTGTCCCGAGAGCACTCCCTATCCCGCCACTGACCAACGATCAGATGGCCGCTCTATTCGAGCTATTCTGAAAATCTACCATTAATAATAATAGGGATTTTCTACGTGGTACCCCTAAACTGTTTACTTTTCTACCTTATACCCCTACACTTTTTACATGTATACATGGTACCCTTGTACTTTACTAAAAGTTTCTTTGGTACCACTAAACTTTATTATTATCTTTATTGATACCCTTAAACTTTTTTCCCGTCAAGTTTTGGCAACAAATTATCTTTTTATATTCAAGATTAAAAGTTAAACGTCATTTAACATATCTAATTAACCGATAATTGAACTTATACTAACAATTTTGTACGTGTTTACAATTATACTCTGAATCTAAACGGATTATATTTTTGACGTTATATTGTCAAATCAAATGATAACACTTAAACTAAACTCAATTACTTGTTAATTATCTAAGTTAAATGATATTGAAGTGTTAATCCTAAGCTAAAAACAAAATCTAACGACAAAACTTGATGGAAAAAAAACTTTCGGGGCGCTAGTTAAATTAATAGTAAACTTCAAGGGTACCATGTATAGACATAGAAAAGGTAGGGGTACCATGTAGAAAAGTGAAAAACATAGGGGTACCGCGTAGAAAATCCCATAATAATAACGAAAACCGTTCTGCTTACGACTTGTCTTATCTACAAAATTCTTTCAATTTCAAAAATTTTATATGTAATGACATTGAGAAACCCAACGAACAGGTACCTCTGCATCCGCATCTGAACGAGCAGCTCGAACAAAGGGAATCTCGATATCCGGTGATTGAAGAAATCGAGTCCATTAACATGGGAACCACTTTAGAGCCCCAGATGCTTAAGTTGGGTCTATCCTTAGATCCCGAGGAGAAAAAACAACTCACAGACCTCCTCCAAGAATTCAAGGATGTCTTCGCATGGTCCTACAAGGACAAGCCGGGGATAGATCGGGAAATAGCTGAACACCGTATACCCATCAAAGATGGGTGTAAACCGGTAAAAAAGAAGCTCCGAAGAATGAGGCCCGAATGGTCTCTCAAAGTCAAAGAAGAAGTCGACAAGCAGTTCAAAGCGGGCTTTATACAAGTGTCTGAATATCCAGACTGGGTCGTAAACATCGTGCTGGTACCCAAGAAGGACGGCAAGGTGCGGGTATGCGTGGACTTCCGGGATCTCAATAAAGCTTGCCCAAAAGACGACTTCCCGTTACCACACATCGACATACTGGTGGATAACACGGCCGATCATGCTCTTCTATCATTCATGGACGGGTATGCCGGATACAATCAAATCAAAATGGCAGAAGAGGATATGAGTAAGACCACCTTCATCACACCTTGGGGTACTTACTGTTACACCGTTATGCCGTTTGGGCTTATCAACGCCGGGGCAACTTATCAACGGACCGCCACTACTTTATTACATGATATGATGCACAAAGAAGTGGAGGTCTATGTGGACGACATGATCGTCAAGTCCAAAGATCGAAGCGGGCACATCACGGCCCTAAGAAAATTCTTCACCAGGTTGCGCAAATACAACATGAGGCTAAACCCTCAAAAATGCAGTTTCGGGGTAACATCAGGCAAATTACTGGGCCATATCGTTAGCCAACGCGGTATCGAGGTCGACCCAGCTAAAATCAAGGCCATCACCGAGATGCAGCCACCCAAAACCGAAAAAAGTTAAGGGGGTTTCTTGGGAAAGTCCAATACATCAGCCGGTTCATTTCAAAGCTAACCATGGTATGTGAGGCCATTTTCAAGAAACTGAAGATAGGAGAACGAACACTGTGGGACGACAAATGTCAAATAGCTTTCGATAAAATCAAGGAGATTCTGTCTGCTCCGCCGGTATTAATGCCACCTCATCCCAGTCTGCCTCTGTCGTTATACCTAACAACGACCGAGACAGCCATGGGGGCTATGCTGGCCCAAACAGTCGATTCGGAAGAACGGGCTATTTACTACATCAGTAAAAAGTTCTTGGAATACGAGTGCAAGTACACAATGCTCGAGAAAACGTGCCTAGCTTTGGTTTGGGCCACTAAAAAGCTCCGACACTATATGCTTAGCCACGAAGTCCATGTTCTATCCAAAATGGATCCTATCAAGTACTTGTTCGAAAAGCCCATTCTCAACGGCCGGATGTCCAGATGGACTTTGATGCTAGCAGAGTTTGACCTCAAGTTCGTACCATTAAAAGCCATCAAGGGTCGGGTAGTGGCAAAATTCCTTGCCGATAGTACAATATCCGAAGAGGGCCGCACCGATACTTGGGCCTTTCCTGATGAAGACATATTCCATACTGACACCGAAACATGGGATTTGTATTTTGATGGGGCATCCAACTTTCGAGGATTCGGGGTCGGAATTCTGTTAATCTCACCACAAGGGGAACATACCCCATTATCCATCAAATTGGACTTTGACGTGACCAACAACGCAGCCGAATATGAAGCATGCATTCACGGGTTGCAAGTCGCCGCTGATTTAGGAGTAACGAATCTCCAGGTCCACGGTGACTCATCACTGGTCATCAACCAAGCGCTCCAAAAATGGAAAACTCGGAACGCCAATCTCGTGGCTTACCAAGCACAAGTAAAGGTTCTAGAGAAACAATTCCAGAAGGTGGAATATATCTACCTGCCCCGGGAAGAAAACCAATTCGCAGATGCGCTTTCCAAATTTGCATCTTTACTGAACATCCCGGAGCATCTAACTAGCATGCCAATCTGCGTTGAGAGGCGGTCTGAGCCAGCTTATATCCAAGCCATCCAGGATATCGAGATAACTGACCCATAACCTTGGTATAAGGCCGTCCTAACCTACTTAACAACGGGAGAGTATCCTCCAGGAACTGAGAACCGGGCCAAGAAGGCCTTGCGAAGATTGGCGACCCAATTCGTTCGTACGAACGACGGGCAGGTATACAAAAAGACGGCACAGGGGCTCTCCTCCTGTGTATCGATAAAGTACAGGCCGAAAAGGTTATGTCTGAGGTACACGATGGTGAAAATGGCCCACATATGAACGCCCATATGTTAGCCTGGAAAATCATGAGGCTCGGATATTATTGGAACACCATGGAAACGGATTGTCAGTCATATGTCAAACACTGCCATAACTGTCAGATCTTTGCCAATGTACAACATATGCCGTCATCTCTGCTATCCACCATGACGTCCCCGTGGCCATTTTCGACATGGGGCATTGACATAATTGGAAAGGTACACCCTTCCGGGACGGGAGGTCATTGCATCATTTTAGTGGCCATCGACTATTTCACCCAATGGGTCGAAGCTGAGTTATATCGCATCTTGAACGCCAAGCATGTGGCCCAATTTATCCAGAATAAGATCATATGCCGATATGGGATCCCACACGAGTTTATCAGTGATCACGGGACCCACTTTCAAGCTGAAACTGCCGCGTTACTGGCAAAATATAAAATTCAAAGGCATACATCTTCACCTTACCGACCCCAAACAAATGGAGCGGTGGAAGCGGCTAACAAAACAATTGTCACCATACTTAAAAAGATGGCTGAGAATTACCGGGACTGGCCCGATAAAATACCTTTTGCCCTTTGGGGGTATCGGACTTCAATTCGCACCGCGACCGGAGCAACTCCATATTATTTTTCATATGGAATGAAGGCGGTCCAACCGGTCGACCTAGAAGTGTCATCCCTCAGGATTTTACTTGAAAGCCAAGTACCGGAAGCAGATTGGGTCCAAGCCCGATACAATTCGCTAGTTCTTTTGGACGAACGGCGATCTCGGGCCCTCAACAATATCCAAATATATCAAAAGAGGATCCAGCGGGCTTTCAACAAAAGAGCTAGGCCCAGAAATATCAAAGAAGGGGACCTAGTTCTAAAGTTCGTACGGGCCCTGTTACCGGTTGACCCAAGAGGAAAATTCAAACCTAATTGGGCTGGGCTGTATTTAGTAAAGAAGGTCCTATCAGAAGGAGCGGTAATGCTGACACACCTGGACGGGAACGAGTTCGTCAACCCGACCAACTTGGACCAGTTGAAGCGCTACTACCCATAAACCCTATCTCAATGTCATTTGCAAAAATTTATAAAAATTTGTCGTTTATAAATTTTCAAAATTATAGACAAGTCAAGTTAGAATTAACTATTCTACTGTTGCACATCTCGAACTAATAGTCTTGATGTATTTAAAAAAAATGCAAAAATCAATTTCTGAACTACGTTTGGTTTGATTCCGCTAATTGTGGATACGTAGGCAACCCCTCAAAAGGGTACAACCACTGCAATAATGGAAAGACGGGAACGGTATTCACTAATACGTCTTTATTAGAAACCGATAAACTCGAGAAATCCAAAAAAAACGCCAAAAACGGCAATTACAAAAAAAAAAGGCACACCACAAAAAATAGTAATAAAACAAAGGAGACTAATATTCGTGCATCTTGCCCTTCCCTTTGTCCATTGGGTCGCGTGGAGCCCGAGGTCGTCGGGGCGGGGGCGAGCGTTCCCGAATCACTAGGGGAACCTCCTTAGCTCGAACCCGTTTCTTTGACAGCGGGTCTTCTGCTATCTTCTTTGGTCCAAGTCGAGCCCGCACGTGTTCAGGCAGCCTGTCTCGCGGGCCAAGTCGGTCCTGCACTGCTAGTCTTGGGCCAAGTCTCCTTTCCAAGTCAGTCTGGGGGCCCACTTTCCCCCGCGCACCTCTAGCACTAGACCCTTCGCCTTGAGTCTTAGTCTTCTTCCTCTGACCTGACATTAGACGGACCAGAGTAGCCGGGGTATCACCTTCGTCGAAGAAGCCCCTATTGTCTTTAGCTTGCTCCCTTCGCAGCAGGTCGAAAGCTTCGTCATACTTCAAAGCAGCTCGGGCCTTCGCAGAATCAGCGTTGGTCCACTTCACATAGGAATCTGAAACCCAGATTGAATGAAGAGATTTGGGGATGGGCCAAGTATGCCGGGTATACCATCTCTGCATCCAAGTGTCGCACATCACATCCGTCAGTTGGGTAGATTCACTCACAACTGCTTCAACTTCAGGGATTCTTTGGGTCCGACCATACTGCCTTAGTATGCGATCTGGGTAGAGATGAACAGTCTACCTGAAAGACAATATTACCTGATAGCGGGCCTTGTCCCTCGGGTCCAAACCTGTCCAAACATAGATGGGCCACCATGGCACTACCCATCGAATCAACGGACCGCTGTGAAAAGACAACACCTCATCCCAATACTTTTGAGTAATCTGGCGAGAAAAGTCGATAGCTCGTCTCCTTGTCATCACCTGATTATGACGATAATTGCTCGCGTCAAGGGGAGGATCTATCACTGATTACCTCTCATATAGCCAAATCTGAAAAAGGAAGCGAAAATATGAGTTCCCGGGACGAGACAGGCATCCGCCTAAGGGCACTCGATCGAGTGCCTAGGGGTCACTCGATCGGGTGGTACCTCTGGAAACGAACAGGGGGCTTTTTATGAGGGCACTCGATCGAGTGCCAGCTGCCGTAGAAAAATCGAGAAAAAAAATCAAAAATCGGAAAATTGGGAAAAATAGAAATTCGAGGTAACATACTTGCAGTAAACGGATACTCCCGGTCAAGCGGACTGACGAATCCCTCTTACGGTTGTCTAGGCCTTGGATAATTTCACCCGTAATTAGCCAAGCCGGACTATGCTCCATTTCCATCAGATCAACCACGGTTAATAGACAAGAATTGCCCATGCATGACAATAAATCCATGTGACCCTCAAAAGCATAAACATGGAGCATACAAAAAGAGAAAGCCCTACGGCTGTAAACCGGTCTGACCCGGACGTCGAGAGGGTTCATAAAATTCTTGGCCAAGTCGATAAAAGAAATATTACCATCCTCCATCATGCGAGATACTTCGTTATGGGAAAGCCCTAAGAATTCTCGAAGCTTCCTTCTTGGGTCATAGACCGAGAACGAAACGGCAGGACAAAGTATAGGATTCCATCCTCCTACAGCAGCAATGTCCTCGGGTAAGGGGCAAACTTCTCATCGAGGAAAAGCAAAGACATGATATGTATCATCCCAATAGGACAAACAAGCATCAAGAAAATAACGGTCAACTTGCATTTGACGGGATGGGTACAACTGAGTAATGCCCGTCTGATTGAGAGCCACCCTATCTGTGTCCCTAAAGCATCGGGACCACTCGTGCAGCATCACGGTCAATCGATCGATTCCCATGGTTAAAATTCTTGAAAAGAATAAAGAAGCTTTCTTTTTGAGAAAGGATGAATTGTGAGGAAGTTGTGAAGAAATTCAAAGACAGGGAGGGGTATTTATAGCATTAACTCCACAGCCCTCTTTCCCATATCTTTCCTACGCAGAAAGTTTCCTAATTCTAACAGGATCAACATACAGGCCTCGTCTCAAGATTCCCTAATCTTAGCCCGGGAATTAGTCATCCCGAGTTTTCTAATTTCAAATTTCAAAAATTTCAAAGTTCAAAATATTCAAAAAATTCAAAAAATTCAAAAGTTTTCAAAATTCTCAAAAATTCCAAAAATTCAAAAATCTTTTTTCCCCAGCGCGAGTCATATTTTCTAACTACGTGTTGCATGCAAATTTTATGTAACTTATACAGGTACGACTCAAGGCTTCAAAAGAAAGCCCGTACAGCTCACATATCTCCCCAGCGGAAAGCCCGAGGCGGCATTTTCCCCGGAATGGCACGGGATGGGCCCACATATAGGCGCACCTAGGACTTATGCGACAAGTTCGATTCCCCACGAAGTTATCATCATCAGCTCAGGTATGACTTCTATCCTATGGCTGGCGAGCCCTTCACGCGAGTCTAATGGACTATAAACGACCCGATCGGAAGTCTGCCAGGTTTCAATCCTCGATTGGCCTGTTAGCTACTCTGACTTTCGCCTTGTCCAAGCCTCAGTCAGAGTGGGGGCTCTGTAGACACCCACATTTTGACTGCCAGGTGTCTATAGCAGTTTCCAAAAAACACCCGATGATGATCGGACGCAAACGTGCTTCTACGCGCTCGGATGTAGGCCCGAAACCGGTAGTTTCTGGCTTGGGCTTTTTACGGAGTACAAATCTCACAAAACTAACCTCAAATTCAGGCCCAATGGGTCGTTTCCAATCAAATGAGACTAATTTGGGTCAAAACCGACACCGGAAATAAAACCGACTTTTAGCAATTGGGTCAAACCCCAGTCAAAGCCGTTCCGAGACACATAAACAACAGCCATTCAAACATCAAAGGTCCAACCCAAATACAAAACCCACAAAATATCCAAACTACGGTCCAAAAACTGACACGTGCGCTCCAGCTGATCCACTCGATCGAGCACTCAGCCCACTCGATCGAGTGGGCACTTAAACAAGCCCGACTGCAGGCGCACTGGGCCACTCGACTGAGTTAGCCAGTTACTCGGTCGAGTAACCCTAGACGAGGTACATAGCTTTGCCTATATAAACATCCCCATGCACACACTTTTAAGGAGGATCTTTTTCACCCTAATCAAACCCTAAAAACCCTAATCTACACTATACTCGAACCCTAACCCTAGCATCTAGGAATCCGAACCCCAATCACCATAACTTAACTTACATCTCGATACTCGCGTGATAGCCACAACCAACGAGTCCCGTCCGAGAACATGAACATGTAAGTTGAGGGTGCAATATTCCGATTCTTCTCTTTTTCCTTCTTCTCGTCGTCCGTTCGTCCCGATTATCATTTTTTTTTCTCTTTTTTTTTTTATTTTATTATCGCATCTCTAATATCGATAGTATTATTAGTATAAAACACTAAAATACTTGTGAATTTGTGTCGAGTGCGAATGATGTCGGGATAAGAAAACCCGAATATACAAGGGTATTGCACCAAGCGTTGCCGGTCGCTTATCCCGACACCCCTAGCGCTTGATTATTGAAGCAAGTCAACTTAAACAATAATTCCCTTATTTTTGTTCGCATCCTCATTGTCGCCTATTTCGTCAATTGCAATCTATTTTCAAAACAAGTACTTTTTTCTTTAATAAGGGTTGAAACCCGTTGACGCAGATCCGACATCACATAATCCCAAGGGATTCATTACGATGTCGGGAAGCCGAGGGAATCAAGTCTTTCAATTCGAGCAAAGTGTCAACCCGTTGGATATGATACCAATTCAATAATTGGATGTCGAATCTAAACGATTTAGTCAAATATTTTAGCTAATACGATTTTCCATTGATGCTTAAAATAGATGTCATTAATTCTGATCTATAAGAATGCAACACTATAAACGCGGAGGAAAATTTATATCGTTTTAGTTAACTTAAACGACTTATAGCAATTTCTTTTTTTTTAGTTCCGCTCTAATATTCGATATCGATTCAATAATCGAACGTCGAATATGACGAGTATGATACGTATGAATCGAGCATAAATCCATAATAGTTATGCCCGATTCAACAAACGCATCAAATTATCAAAATCAAAAGGCAATTTCAAAATCGATAAGAAATTGCAAAGCGACCCTACTTCGTACAGATGGCACTCGATCGAGTGCCTAGCTCACTCGGTCGAGTGGCACCCCAAAAACGAGACAGAATGCTATTTTGACAACCACTCAGTCAAGTCTCGCCATGACTCAATCGAGTGGCCGTGCACTCGGTCGAGTTCCTTCATAACTCGAAGGAACTCGACCGAGTGACGTCAAGAAACCCGGACAGAAGCATCTTTAGAGGTCCACTCGGTCGAGTCCCTCAACGACTCGGTCGAGTGGCCCCTTTATCACGTCAAACCGTGAGTCCTACAATATGGTTCGAGTCTCGTTAACGTTTTCTTATGACCTAGGTCAACACGTGTCTAATCTATCACGTGAAACATTACTTTTCAAAACCATGTATCATCTTATTTACATCATTCCATATTATTCTATATTATTTCCAAACCGTTATTATCATTATACCGTTACTAACATGTTGGTTTCCATCTTTGTCAATTTTATTGTTTATTTTATTGTACTAAAATAAGCTTCGCATGCTAAATTTAACTTTGACGTTAGAATTAGTTGCATTAAATCGACATAGAAACCCATTCAATTTTTGCATGTTTAGGGAATACAACGCTTGCATATCATTTCATCGTTTAACTAACGCGCGTATGAGAAAGTCACTCGATATCTTAGTAGAGGCCGCCAATATGCGGGCGGGGTTGGGTGTCCTTAGTGGACTTCCCAACACGTACCCTCAACCCTTACTCAGAACCTCGGTTTCCGGATGCCCGAAACCGTTGGCGCACGAGAGTCATTCAATACACGGTATCCGATAATGTCGGTATCGGTATCAAATGCAAAGGGACGAGCCCAATAGACTCTGACGTCGGAAATGGGCCGTATTTTGTACACGGCCCACTAAGATATAGAGTGGGTTTGAATGGGCCCGAACTCCCACAAAGTTCGGTGGCGACTCCACTTCGATTTATATTTCAATTCGACCCATCTCGTATGGAGATTCATTCGCCTACCCAAACCCGCGCGTGGCCGCGTCGGGGTGGACCTATGTCATGTCCACAATCCTGTTGTCATGACATATTTCATTTTTATCATCGTTATTAGTATAATAATTATCACTGTAAAATGATGAGTAGCTAAATTCTTTTTCACTAGAGTTATAGGTGACTTATAAATCAGTATTTGTATTCATGCAGTAGCTAAATAAATTGGCTTTTATGAACTTTATCGCTCTTGCAACATCTTAATGACGAATAATTAATTATAGGCCTTAATTGATTGTTTGTATCTCGTAATCCCGACCTACGTAGCGAAAGCCCGGGAAAGGATAAGACTCGTTGTAATCGATAGAATTCCCTAATACGTAGCGAGAGCCCGTTAGGTGACTTCTAGGGCGACTAGCACTACAAAAAACGAGCCCGAATTACGTCGGAAAAATCCGACGCAAATGAACAAAATCCGACGCAAATCGTAGTTTGCGTGGGATTAACCGACGCAATGGACCGCCGTTATAATTTGACGCAAATTTTTTAATTTGCATCGGCTAATCCGACGCAGGCATTTTGCGTCGGCTTTGCGTCGGCTATTACGACACGAAGGAATGGAGGTCAACACCCTGTCAATGGACTTTGCGTGGGATTAGCCGACGCAAAGTCAAACATTCTGTTGACTTTGCGTCGGCTAATCCCACGCAGAGCCTCTTAGTCAGCTCTCATTCAACGGTTTTGCGTGGGATTAGCCGACGCAACGTCAGCCGATTGTTTGACTTTGCGTCGGCTAATCCCACGCAGAGCCTCTTAGTCAGCTCTCAGTCAACGGTTTTGCGTGGGATTAGCCGACGCAAAGTCAAACAATCGGCTGACGTTTCGTCGGCTAATCCCACGCAAAACCGTTGACTGAGAGCTGACTAAGAGGCTCTGCGTGGGATTAGCCGACGCAAAGTCAACAGAATGTTTGACTTTGCGTCGGCTAATCCCACGCAAAGCTTATTAACAAAAAACCCGTTCCTTTGTTTTCAGCTCCCCGTATGCGCGAAATATAACAAGCTGCAATTAACCAACCCACTCCTACAACATACAACAACAGCACCACATCCCAAACAAAAGTCCATCAATAACTCCAATCAAAGCTCTCGTACATGTCTTCTTCACAAAACTCCACAAAACGAAACAAACATAAAGTAGTATACTGTTATAGAAAATGAAAATATTACAAAGACAACCAGTGCTAGGTTCAGAATTCTACCTAGGAGTTGGTAAAATATATACACACAATGCAACCAGAATCCAAACAAGTAACATAAGAGAGCGGAACTACCTACGAAAGGGACTCAATCTGCTCTGACCCAAAGGGATGACCATCGTTGTTGTCGTCATCGTCGCGCCTGGTCATGCGTGGTCCTCCACTGCATCCGCCGTTCCCCATGGCGAACCGTTCCCTCATGAACTGAATAAACTGGTCCTGCTCTTCGCACCTCTTCTCCAATGTCTTCAGGCGCTCTTCTTGCCTTTCGAATTTATCTTCCATACGGTCGTTGAGCGTGCGTTCCTGCGAGGTGGCGGTGGGGAGGTATGTGTCCACAGATACCTCCTTACCACGGTTCAAGCATGGGCGAAAGAGCTCTTTCGCCACGTTACCTATCCCCCAATACCTTTTCTTCGAGTTGTAGCCACCTGACACATCGTGGAAGATCTTGAGGGTGTTGGGTGCTTAATCAGAGGCACGTGCCTCCTCCACCGCTTTCTCGTAACTCTCCTGAAACAGCAACATGAAACAGTGTTATAACTTTAGGAACACATACTATCACATCGTAATTTTCATGACTAATATATTTTTTAAAAACATTACTACTACTCACCACGATCTCCGGTCCTCTAGGGTCAATCCACTTGCCGTCTTTCCCCTTCTTCGTCTTCTCCAAGAGCTGGACCAGGGTTGCAGATGGGCCCTTCAAATAACAGTGTTAAAATTTTCAGCATTTATTTACCAATAATATATATTGAATTATACTCAAATTTTTTACTTGTGTTGTAAGCACTTACCAACTGCGCGAAGGCCGTTGCTGCACTCCTACTTCCAAGGCAGCTCGTGGGTTTGGCCACCCCGTCCACCTGCCCACCTCTCCTGTTCGACGACTTAATCGCCGATTTCTTCTTGAAGCTTGGGTCGGCAGCGTTCTTCTTCAATATCTCCCACTTCTCGATCGGAATCCATTCCGCCTTCTCGACCCTCGGGACAGCTCGCTGGAATAAGTCGGTTATCCTCTTCTTAATCCGACTCTCATAATCCGACCTGAGGTCGTACCCCAGGTCTATACGCACTCTTCTCTGTTTGTCAAAAAAAGGATTCGTTAGTTACAATTGAATGTATAAATCGTGCAACGAAAACCTTAGAAACAAAGACGAGGTAATTACCGCGAAGTGCATGTACATCGCTTCCCGAGCTTCCGGGGGCGCCTCCGTCCAGCTACGGTAGGCGCCAGGG
The DNA here is from genome assembly GCA_958450325.1 of Agrostemma githago. NCBI lineage: Eukaryota > Viridiplantae > Streptophyta > Magnoliopsida > Caryophyllales > Caryophyllaceae > Agrostemma > Agrostemma githago. Next base: position 68,089,360 of record OY288247.1, on the reverse strand, counting down.
GTGGACGCATACGTCATCACTACGGAATCCCGCATATACTCTGAGTACTTCTTGTCGTCCCACCTACACAAGTCAAGCATGATAATGTGAAGCAAATAAATGAGTGAAAATTTAGAAAAGAACTGGTTACAACAACTAAAACTCACCAAGTAGCAGAAGGCACTTTCTGCCGTGATAGGTACGCTTTCCCAGGCGTGGCAACGTAGACCGTCGCCCCGACTTCCTGGACAGCGTCCACACCCAGGATGACAGGAGTCCTAGGTGTGTCCTCCTCCATATGGTCACCATGGCTGGTGGCCCCCGTCAGCATCTCACTGGTACCTGCCATAATCACGTCTACAAAAGATGTTTGCGCAAAGTTAAACTGTAGAGTCAGTTCGTTTAGGGTAAAGCAGGAATTTCATTAAGTACCGAAATTGTATTCAATTACAAATAAATACATTACAACTTATGCGAATAAGATACAAACAACTATATAATTGCTAATTATCGTCACTGTCACTGTCCGCGTCAGTGTGCGGTTCAATGAACCCCTCGTCCCCGTCTTCATCATCATCGTCCCAGTCAGTATTCACCTCATCACCATCATCTTCATCGTCGATACTCAAGTCGTCATCCTCATCACCCTCTCCCTCAGGAACAATCCAGTCGGCAAACTCGTCGTCCTCCCCTACAGCACCAGCAACTTCAACTACATATTCTTCTTCATTGACGTCAGTGTCTTCGAGCAGAGTTGATGATGTCGGCTGATTATTACCAACCACACTCTCTTGGTAGACATCATCGTCGATGATAGGATTATCAACTTGTGATCTTGCCTTGATTTTGAAAACCGCAGACCAATTCGTACTCTTTTTTCCCTTTGGGTAAGGTGCATAGCAGACTTGATCGACTTGATACGCCAACACAAAAGGGTTCTGCCCTCGCAGTTTTCTCGTCAGGTCGACATCCACAAGATTGTAGTTCTCATGAACAGTGACTCCGTGCGGGGAGTTGTCGATCCAATCACATTTGAACAGTATGGCCTTGCAGTTTTTGTGGCTGTCGTAGTAGTCTAACTCGATCACCTCGATTAGTGTTCCATAGTAATCTGACCCTTCGGTGGACAACACACATACGCCGTTACTTTTGGTCAGTTTTGGAACATCAACACCCTCGACAAACGCCCGGAACTTGTACCCGTTAATTGTATATCGCCTCCAAGTTCTGACTCGTGAAGACGGCCCAGTGACTAGAGGTCTTACAATGGGATCCTCCAGCGCTTCAGGCTATTGTCAACATTAAATTCGTCGAAAAACAATGCAATTAAATTTTGTACCAAACACATACACAATGAATAATGATCAAGCAAATAGCATTTCAACATACTTGAGTACGTAGCCATGAGGGAAACAGTGACTCATATGCCACCCAAACATCTTCGGATGTTGTCACTCCCGCATGTTCTGCCATAATGAAAGCCTCGAATTTCCTGAAATGGTCAGCAGTTGTACTTAATGACACATACTACCAATTATGAGGAGGGTATGTTGTACGTGAGTTACTTACTCCTCGTACGGTCTGATTACAGGGCCACAGTTTTTCAGAACGTAGGAGTGTGCCTGCTTGTACTCAACATCGGTCAACCACCTCTCCTTACATTTTCCAGTGGTACTTCCAACATCAGACTGAAAGGGTTCCACCTCTATTTGGTGGTCTTCAGTCTGATGCGTACCCACGTCTAGGTCTTTTGCTTTTGTGTCAACGTGCTCTTCGAAGTAGAAGGAGCAGAAGTTTGATGTCTCCTCTAACAAATACGCGTTGCATATTGAACCCTCAACACGTGCTTTGTTACCAATTTTTTTTTTCAGATGGTTTAAGAACCTGCAAATTAAAATATTAGCTCTCATGTAAGACTTAATTGGTAATCAATGCACGGGAAGTCACACCCAGGAGAGTTGAGGACGTTACCTTTCGAATGGGTACATCCACCTGTACTGAACAGGACCGCCAACCCTTGCCTCATACGGCAAATGAAGTGGGAGATGCTCCATCGAGTTGAAGAATGACGGAGGGAATATTTTCTCCAACTTGCAAAGGATCTCGGGAATACTGTTCTCAAGTCGATTCATGGAGTCGACTGACACCATAGTGGAACACAAATCTCGGAAGAACTGACTGATCTCTGTCAATGCATTCCACGTGTTCATTGGCAGCAGCTGCTTCAAAGCTACTGGCATCAAGCGCGACATAAACACGTGACAGTCGTGGCTTTTCATGCCATGCAGAATTAACTTGGACTGGTCCACACACCGGGATAAGTCGGATGCGTAACCATCCGGAAACTTCAAACCACTCACCCAATCGCACAAAGCCTTCCTATCATTTTTGTCCATAACAAAGGACGACGATTTGGGTCGCCCAAGACACAGTTCCTTGAAATCTGCTTTGCCTTTTGGTCCGAAGGCTGTCTTGTTCGGTACATCCATCACGGTGTTAATAATCTGCTCAAAGAAATTCTTCTCGATATGCATAACATCAAGGTTGTGTCTGATAAGCAGAGTGTGCCAGTATGGAAGTTCCCAGAATATGCTCTGCTTCCACCAACCTTCCTTCTTGTCCTTCAATTTTTTCAACTGTTGGTGGGTAGCGTGTACTATTGTAGGGTACTTCTGCACATCTGTCCATATCTCATCGCCTGTTAACCGTTTACATGCGATCCTAGTTTCATTGGGTTGTTTCTTCAGGAAACTCTTACAGTTATGCCTAAATGGATGGTCGGAAGGTAAAAATTGTCTGTGACAGTCAAACCAAGATACCTTTCCGCTATTTTTAAGCCAAAATGATTTTTGATCCTTCGCTTGACAGTAAGGACAAGCACGGTAACCCGTTGTACTCCAACCAGACAACATCCCGTAAGCTGGGAAGTCGTTGATGGTCCACATTAGTGCAGCTCGTAAATTGAAACTAGTTTTCCTCGACACATCGTACGTGTAAATCCCATTATCCCACAAACTTTTTAACTCTTCAACAAGTGGTTGGAGATACACGTCCATATTGGCTTTCGGGTTCTTAGGGCCAGGAACAATAAGTGACAGGAGCATAAATTGTCTCTTATTGCATAACCACGGCGGTAGGTTGTACGGTGTCAAAATAACCGGCCAACATGAGTACGACTTGCCGAACTGCCCGTAGGGTGAGAAACCATATGTGCACAAATCCAAACGGACGTTGCGCGGCTCTTTCGCGAAGTCGGGATGTTTGATATCAAATGTCTTCCAAGCTTCACCATCGCTAGGGTGTGTCATCATACCACTAACTCTGATTTTGGAGTTACTGTGGTGCCAACTCATCTCGCCCGCAATTTTCTTTGTCGCATACAGTCTTTGCAGCCTCGGACCAAGTGGAAAGTAAGTCAAGACCTTAGTTGGTACTCTCTTCCCCCTAGTATTTTTTGTTCGACTCATGTACCTCCCGGATCCACATTTCCTACACGCGTCGAGGTCCGAATCTCCCTTCCAGAACAGCATGCATCCATTCGGACACGAGTCTATCTTTTCATGGGGGAGTTGGAGGCCCTTCAACAATTTTTTAACCTCGTAGAAATTGTTTGCCATGACATTCTCTTTAGTGCCTCGTAGAAGGTCAATTAGCAATTGGATCCAACCGTCTAAATGTCTTAAGGCCATGTTGCTTTCACACTTCAAAGTCAGCATCCTTGAAGCGACTTGCAACAGACTCATATCGCACCCGCTGAAAACTGGGAGTTCAGCATTTTTTAGCATTTCGAAAAAGGAAAGGACTTGGGGGTTAGGTTCATGTTGTACTTCTTCGTCGCTTAAGTTGTCTGGGTTACGTTCCTCCTCCATGATGTCCTCAACAGTTGTACGCAGTGCGTCCTCTACGAAGTCCCGGTACGGATTTTCGCGAACAGGTTCTTGCAGGCGAGTACTTTCATTTTCACCATGATACGTCCACACGTAGTAGTTCTCAACAAAACCGTGCGTGTATAGATGCTGTTTGACATCTACTTCATGTTTTAAGGCACGGTTTTGACATTTTCTACATGGGCACCTAAGCTGCTCGCTGGTGTAGTGGGGGTTATTATCTAAGGAAAACTTGATGAACTCCTCCACACCGTCTCTAAATTCTATTTTCGGTCGCTTATTGTCGGCCAGTCTCTCGTACATCCAACTCCGTTCTACTCTATTCATTCTATATGGATTGAACTACGAATGATTAGGGTATGTGCACATGAACAAATTGGCGTGGGGAAAGAAGTCAAAAACATGGAATTTGAAGAAAATTTCGCGAATTTCACCATAAGTTGGAACTCTCACAACCATCAATTTAAAAACGATTCATCACCGGGGACCTTATCACTCCAACCTAAACCCATTCTTGTGCGTTTCATGTCACTGGTAAACGTGAAATTGTGTAATGTCGATAAGAGAAAAATTCGGCAGCAACGCCTCAGTTCCCCAAAAGCACAATGTGGAATATATGAAAACTCCACATATGCAATCGAAGAACATTGAGGGAATTGACACCAAATTTTCCTCTTGCCAACACAACACAATTTCATGTTTACCACCTAAGTGACATGGAAGGCACAAGAACAGTCCCAAAACGGGGACTGTCCAAGAGTTACTCCTAATGAGTAACTCTTGAACGGGCACTAGGTAGGTCTGAGTAGATTTCAAACAATGCTCATGCACAGTACACAATGACAACAAATAACAACCACAATTAGTAGTAGTAGTAGTAGTAGAAAATTAGTAGTAGTAGTAGTAGAAAATTAGTAGCCGTAGTAGTAGTAGTACAAGTAGTAAATTAGTACTAGTAGTAGTAGTAGAAAATTAGTAGTAGTGGTAGTATTAAAAGTAGAAGTAGAAAATTAGTAGTAGTATTAGTAGAAAATTAGTAGTAGTAGTAGTAGAAGAAAATTAGTAGTAGTAGTAGTAGAAGAAAATTAGTAGTAGTAGTAGTAGTAGAAAATTAGTATTAGTAATAGATTAGTAGTAGTAGTAGTAAAAGTACAAGTAGTAAATTAGTAGTAGTAGTAGTAGAAAATTAGTAGTAGTAATAGATTAGTAGTAGTAGTAAAAGTACAAGTAGTAAATTAGTAGTAGTAGTAGTAGTAGTAGAAAATTAGTAGTAGTATAAAAATTGGTAGTAGTATTAGTGGAAAATTAGTAGTAGTAGTAGAAAATTAGTAGTAGTAGTAGTAGAAAATTAGTAGTAGTGGTAGTATTAAAAGTAGAAGTAGAAAATTAGTAGTAGTATTAGTAGAAAATTAGTAGTAGTAGTAGTAGAAGAAAATTAGTAGTAGTAGTAGTAGTAGTAGAAAATTAGTATTAGTAATAGATTAGTAGTAGTAGTAGTAGTAAAAGTACAAGTAGTAAATTAGTAGTAGTAGTAGTAGTAGTAGAAAATTAGTAGTAGTAATAGATTAGTAGTAGTAGTAAAAGTACAAGTAGTAAATTAGTAGTAGTAGTAGTAGTAGTAGAAAATTAGTAGTAGTATAAAAATTGGTAGTAGTATTAGTGGAAAATTAGTAGTAGTAGTAGAAAATTAGTAGTAGTAGTAGTAGTAGAAAATTAGTAGTAGTGGTAGTATTAAAAGTAGAAGTAGAAAATAAGTAGTAGTATTAGTAGAAAATTAGTAGTAGTAGTAGAAGAAAATTAGTAGTAGTAGTAGTAGTAGTAGTAGAAAATTAGTATTAGTAATAGATTAGTAGTAGTAGTAGTAAAAGTACAAGTAGTAAATTAGTAGTAGTAGTAGTAGTAGAAAATTAGTAGTAGTAGTATAGTAGTAGTGCAAAATTAGTAGTAGAAGTAAAAGTACAAGTAGTAAGTTAGTAGTAGTAGTAGAAAATTAGTAGTAGTAGTGGAAAATTAGTACTAGTAGTAGTAAAAGTAGAAGTAGGAAATTCGTAGTAGTGGTAGTAGAATATTAGTAGTAGTAGTAAAAGTACAAGTAGTAAATTAGTAAATTAGTAAAGTATTAGCTAGATTAGTAGTAGTAGTGTTAGTAGATTTGTTGTACTAGATTAGTAGAAGTATTAGTATTACATAGTATTAGTAGTAGGTTATTAGTATTAGTAATATTAGTAATAGCATTAGTAGTAGTAATGAAGTATTTTAATGTAATACTAGTAGTAGATTAGTAATTCTACTACTAGCACTACTAATTAATCCACTACTAATACTACTACCATCTACTAATCACTAATACCTAATTAACATACTAAGTAACCTAATTCACAAACTACAATTACCGTCTAACAATAAAACGATATCTAGCCTAATTCACATACTAATTAACCTTATTCACATACTAATTAACCTAATTAATATACTAATTAACCTAATTAACCTAATTAGTAAACTAACTAACCTAATTAACATAATCACCCTACAATCAAAATTAAACTAATTGAGCAAAAAATTAAACAGTAAACAGTAATAATCACCCTAACTAACCTAATTAACATAATCACCCTAAACTAATTGAGTAAAAATTAAACTAATTAAGTAAAAATTAACAAAATCATCCTAAACTAATTGAGTAAAAATTAAACTAATTGAACTAATTAAACAGTAAACTAACATTTAACAGTAAACAAATTGAACTAATTAAGTAAAAATTAAACTAATCAAAACACATAAACAGTAATCACCATACCTGAGATTTGGGGGTCGGGTTAGGGTTTTCGGGTTTCGGGTTTCGGGTTTCGGGTCGCCGGGGGTTTCGGGTCGCCGGGGGTTTCGGGTCGCCTGGGGTTTCGGGTCGCCGGGTTTTTTAGGGGCCGGGTTTGGGTGTGCAGGAAAGGGTAGGGTTAGTGGGGTTTCTGGAGTTGCCGGAAGAGGAGGAGGTCGCGGAAAACGGTAGGGCGGAGGAGGTCGCCGGAAATGGGTAGGAGGGAGACCTAGGGTTTGGTTGTTGGGGTCGATTTAACCTTCGTGGTCGCCGGATCTTGGTGTTGTGTTGGTCGCCGGGGTTAGGTCGCCGGGGTTAGGCCGCCGGAGGTGGGTAAAGGGTCGCCGGAGTACGGGTTCGGGGTTGGGGATTGGGTATTTTTAGAGAGAGATACGAGGGTTTGGTTATTGTTGTGTCTGTTTGTCGCGTTTTTTTTTTTTATTTTAACATACATTGCGTGGGATTAGCCGACGCAGGTAGACGCAATATTCAGATTTGCGTCGGCTAATCCGATGCAACGCACCTAATTATCGGTTTTTTTTTTATTTTAACACATACTGCATCGGATTAGCCGACGCAATCAGACGCAATTTTCAACTTTGCGTTGGCTAATCCGATGCAACACACCTAATTATGGTTTTTTTTTATTTTAACACATACTGCATCGGATTAACCGACGCAATCAGACGCAATTTTCAACTTTGCGTCGGCTAATCCGATGCAACGCAATTAATTCTGTTGACTTAAATTTTAAAATTTTTACACACTCTGCATCGGATTAGTCGACGCAATCAGACGCAATATTAAAAGTTGCGTCGGCTAATCCGATGCAAAGCTATTAATTCTGTTGACTAAATTTTTTTATTTTGACGCAGGCTGCATCGGAATAGCCGACGCAATCAGACGCAATTGTAAAAGTTGCGTCGGCTAATCCGATGCAACGCAATTAATTCTGTTGACTAAATTTTTAAAATTTTGACACACTCTGCATCGGATTAGCCGACGCAAACAGACGCAATATTAAATGTTGCGTCGGCTAATCCGATGCAAAGCTATTAATTCTGTTGACTAAATTTTTTTATTTTGACGCAGGCTGCATCGGAATAGCCGACGCAAATTTTAATATTGCGTCTGATTGCATCGGCAAATCCCACGCAAAACCTTCAACATAGTGGCGCCAACCCAAAATCATTGGCGCCTGTATTATGGAGTCGGATAGCGTCGGCTAGTCCCACGCAATGTAATTGCATCGGATTAGCCGACGCAATACGACACAGTTGCGCCAGTTGCGTCGGATTGAAAATCCGACGCAACCTATCCGACGCTATTTCCGCTGTTTTTAGTAGTGTAGTGATCCGAGAGGACCGTGTCTACACCCTTTAGTTCATATTAATCGATTGTCTGATTATTGTATTTGTGCTTATTTTGGTTTATAATGATTCTGTAACTCTGGTGTCTTTCTTCCATTAATTTTATTATTTTCTTTTCATACTAGTTTACTGTTTTAATTTTAGTTTTCTATTTTAGCATCATAGTTTATTGTTTGTTGTAGCCTTGTTAGTCTAAAAACTCAACTAAATCGCACTTTGTGAACTGGACCTTTTAATCGACCGACTTATAAATTCAATTTGCCTCCCTGTGGAATCGACCCTATTTATCACTATCTATCAGTTAGTTGTATTTACGTTATTTTGATTACGGTACGCGACTTAACCCGTATCACTCATATAAACAGAAATGTAAAGATGATAAATAAATAAATTAAACAAGTAATAATTTAGTTAAGTTGAATTTATTCATAAATAAATAAATAACATAAATAAAATATCACGTAATATTTTTATATACATAAGTAATTTAGTCATACAAATAAGCCTAAATATTTAAATAAGCAATTTATTAAGTTAGTAACATAATATACTTATATATATAAAATGTTGTTAGAAGAAAAGTTTGGTTACCTTAATTGCTATTACGGAGTATTTATTAACGTTATTAAGAATTAAAGGTTGTCAGGTCAATAATATCGTCTACATCAGGAAAGTCGTCTCCTTCCCCCTTTTAAAGAATTTTTTCAGTCAAAATTGATTTGACCCTTAATACAGTTCCAGAAAAATGATTCCGCCAAGCACTGGGTAGCTCCTCATTCCCGATGCTCCAATTATAGAGAAGGACAAGGGAGTAAATATAGTATGTAGTACAGAGTATGTAGTATGTAGTACTCCCTCCGTCCCACTAAGATTCTCCCGTATTCCTTTTTGGGTAGGTTCTTAAAGATTGTCCCATTTATCAGCTTTTCTTTTTAGTCTATCCTTTTTTACAACTTTGTCCCTACTGAGACAGAGTATTTACCATTTTGCCATTCCATTAACCCACACCACCTCACACATCACCCTATAAAGTAGTCATAATTGCCTATATACCCCATCATTACACAATTTTCTTAATTATTGTGCAAAAGTAAATGGGACAATCATTTTGGGACGGAGGGAGTATATAATATTGTATTGTAAGTAGTAGTACGTAGTAATGTAGCGAGTATTAGTAAGTACTCCGTAGTAAGTAGCATGTACTAGGAGTATATATATTATATATTAGTAAGGGTAATTGATAGGCCGTATTTAGTTGTAGTTATTACGACGGTTTTTTGTGTATTTTGGTGTGCTTAATTGGTAGTCTTGTATCACATTTATGTCATTTTGGTGTGGATGTAATATAAGCTATTTTGAGGATTCTTATCTGGATCGTTGATTTGGGCCAAGAGTGGATGAATCATGAAAGGAAGGGAAACCCAGTTGAAGACACGGAATGAGAAAAAAATGAAGGAAAACGTGAAGCCAGACAGCTATTGGCGCGAGTCGCCCCAGAACTATGCAAGTCGCCCGGTTGCCTGAAACATGCATGTTTTGCGTCTCGTCCCTTTTCCATCTTAATTTACTACGTTTTGAAGACTTTGTTTTAATTAGGAAACTTTATTATCTTACTATTTTATTATTATTGTTAGTAGACTATTATTAGGTTAAGTTAAGTTTTGGGAATCATTATTCATATCACCATCATATTACTTTCAAGAGGAAAAAGAAAAAGAAAAGAAAAACCCTAGCATGTGTAACTAACTCCTTCTTCTTGGATTAAGATTTGAAGCTAATAATTATTCAATTGTGAGACTTTAATTGTAGGAGAGTAGAAAGTACTAGATATCTCTTGTGCCTGTGGAATCTCGAAAATGCTATCGGAAACGAATTCCTATCAAAATAATAGGAAAACTACCCAAAAACACACAAGAGAGACGCTAATGTAAGATAGAATCGATTGAAGCGATAATCGCACAACATTCACACAAAAACGGGAGGAAAATGAGTCTAAATGGATGGAAAAGTGAGCTAAATTTAGCGCAAAACACCCACCTCTACTCATTGAGTTTCTAAAATCTCCTAGGTCATAGTGAACCAGTTCTAGGAGACTACTAGATCCTTCTACACATTTATTAAACGACGCCTCTGTGTGTTTAGCCTCTACACATATTTCACATTTATCAAAACTTGTGCTACTGAATTGAGGTATGAGGTTTTGATGTTTGAGTCCTTTAATCGAGTCAACATTCACATGTCCTAATCTAGAATGTCATAGAGAAACAGACTCAACAATATAAACGGAAGCGGGAACATTCTTCGACAAGTTTTATTATCCCTCTCAAATCTCTCCTAATATTTTCTGGGGTTTGAACATTAGTTAGAGTATAGTCTACCCCTATTTGACCCAAAAAGAAGTCCATTTTGTCGGACCACATTTTATAAAAAAAATTCCGTCAAACGGGCTAAGTTTTGACATATCAGGAATTATGGGATTGGTTTACATTGTAGATGTTAACGGAATAGCGTCGTACGCTTCACTACTAGCCATAATAAAATTAACAGAGCAATTAATCGACTTTAAATTGTTAGGCGGCGAGTAGTGAATAAATAAATAAGACGGAAATGAGGAATAATCGTATCTGATAGGAAAGGTTGTGACGTGACTTGAGGTCATTGTCCTAAATTCGATTATGCCCCGTCTACTACACACGGAAGACATTGGACCCCCAGGATTGCACAACCGCTACAATTATCTTTGTATAGGCAAGACCAGTTACTACCAAAATCGGTGCCAAAATTCCACTCAAACTATAAATTATTAGTAATAGGAAAATGATAAATACAGCCCTTAGGGCTGTATTTAAAAGACCATAAGAGGAAATAATTTTTCAATACATGCATTAATTGCATAGATGCATGTGTAATTTGGGCTTCAAATTCTATGTTTATATTAAATTTGGAAGCTTTTAATGTCTTACCTACAACCCTATCAGTTGTATTTAACATAACCGTTAATAATATTATGAGAGAATATTTTTGTGATAGAAAGAGAAGTAGAAGATGAATTTTTGGATGAATGAAAAAGATGGAATTTGATGTCTATTTATAGACTAAAGTACTTGGTGTCCAAGCACTTCACCTTCACCATGAAGGATAAGACATGCATAATCATGGATGTCATGACGTGACATATGAAAAGGATGTTATGGAGAGGATGTAGGTACTTGGCCTCTAAGTATCCAAACTACATACATCGCCATTACATCACACATATTATACAAATATTAGTTTTTTTAAACATAATTCCAGCACATGATACGACTAGGTTAAACCTTCTAGCAAAATTAAAATGGATCATTGGCTAAAACTAACATATGCTCATCAACTACATTGGAGATCACTCTTTCCCGTCTCGGTCATTTGTTATCATTTGATTAAAATATTTCTTACAAATAATATATAAAGACAACAAATGACTGAGCTAGACGGAGAGTAGAAGGAGTAATTATTGAAGAGTCCTACATGCGTACTAAGTTACCCTGTGAGCTGGGTACCTCCCTAATAACGAATTAAGCCCCTGTAATCAAGGGAAGAGAAGGGGGGGTTAACAAGATTTAGATAAAGAACCGAAATGAGCTTGCTTGTTCTAAAGCTCATCTAATACAAATTTAACAAACAAAAAAACCAGATAATTCTTAACTGTCTCAATCTCTTCCATATAAAAAATAAACACACATTTTCAATTGGGCTCTCTCTTGCGGAGAGTCTTCATTTCCTCCCTTCTTTTTTTTTCTTTTTTTTTGTTTCCTTCAAAATCAATAATAATTATCCCATAGCAAATTAAACATCCATGCAAAGGATTGCCCTGCACGTAAACCACTTCATATAAAATACTCCCAATTGTTTGAATTTTAACCTAGTTTTAATTATTTTTATTTTTTGTTTAATATTTAATTTGTAGACGACTTATTATTCATCTATTTTTATTTTTGATTGATTGATTATTGCATTGGTTGATCATATACCCGGCGGCGTGATTTGATATTGTCATCATCATTATTATTATTGAAATTTATGAGAAGAAGAAGAAGAAGTCGTTACGATCTTAATCTTATATGGCTGGCACTACTTCATGCCTTCCTAATATCTTCCGTAGGAAAGCAGTCAAAATGCAGGTATATATATATATATATATATATGTCTCCTTGCCGGCTTATTCTTCGTTTGAAGCTCAAACACATTTTTTTTCTTGAGAATTTTAAACAAATTTCCTTCCATAAAAAACACCACCAATCTGGAAAAATATAGTAAAACTCAGAAACATACATACATGATATGTATGTGTTAGCTTTATTTGTCGACGTCGTCATTCATCCATTAGATTATTTTACATCATATCATGGTAAGCTTCCTAATCAAACCCTTTATGATAATAACCGGGAGTCAGTGCCTGAATCTATTAACGGTTACCGTTAGGGTAAGACATTTATTTTTGGTATAAGCATAAGTCTTTTGTGAATCTTCTTCTTGGTGGTGGTGGTGTTTTTGTTGTTGTAATAACATAGGAATATATTAGCAAGAGTCAATGATTCATTTGATATGATATCAGAGTCAACGTGACTAAGAGTAGCCTGTTGTTGTTGGTGTAATAAATAACATCTAGTCAATCTATATATCATCTTAGGTCTTTAATCACGTACGTCTGCAATTTATGAAAATTGGCTTCTTCTTTTTTCCCCCTTTGGTTCTCTTTAATTTGATGGATCATAAACCCTGGCCTTTTATTTGGCTATACAAAGGGAGAAGCTTTCCCCCTGAATTTTTGGTCATGAATGACATAGACACAGTACATAATGTTGAAGCTTTCAAATGTTTACTGCACGTACTAATTAAAACACTTGAAATTTTCTTCATTAACTCTCAATGTTTAGACTTTGATTTGGTCTCAACCACACTATAAACTATAAAGTTCTTTGGTTGAATTGATTTTATGACGTATAGTATCTATCACGGGTTTAAATTTTGAGAGTACTCGGTAACTCACCAATGCAATTTCAGCCTGTGTTAATCCAAAAGGCCAGGCATAGGCATTAGCATTAGTGACTAGTGAGAGGGTGTATTAACCATCAAAGGTTAAACTCGATCAATAAGTTGATTGAGTTTGATTTCAGCTATATATATATATATATCAACTTAGGATTTTGGTGAGATGGTCTTCCAACACATGATTTTAATTTGTAAATACAAAATTTGTATATGTTGTTGGTTTTCCATCATCATTCTGATCACAAGCAAATAAAACCTTTGAATATTTTCGTCAAGGATGGATTACTGTACTTTGGGCTTCATTTTTAATTAATTCTTCATAAAACCTCTCAATAACATAACATCTAAGATTATTAATTTGGATCATCAAAATTAGGTTTAAGGTCAGTTGTTAATTAACAAGTGTTTTTGTGTATATATATAAGTCTTAGTATCTCATAGCATATATATGATAAACTTGTGCTGATATATAATGCAGACTGCTAAGCCTATGGAAGCTCATGTGAAACAACAGCGGCATCAGCAGCCGCAGCAGCTGCTTCAGCGGCAACAAAAACAACAACAGCCGCAGCAGCAGCAGCAGCAGCAGCAACAACACATGGAAGCAGAGAGCGTGACGAGGAGGTCAGGCGGCGGAAGTCCCGGAAACAACTTCCTCATGTTCATGGAGATGAGGAAGAAGATCATGATTTTTAGGGACATCTTTGATATCCCTCCCCTTAATGGTTCTGTCCCTATTCATGAGGTACTGCCTTGCCTTAGTTACACCTTACTTTGTTTATAATTTGAATCCATGTGTTTTGTCTATTTGACCTTACTTTTAGTATTTATGACCTTTCTTTTGTCACAAAGACAGCTTCCTAATGACTCGATCACAGCTTTTATTTGACATTGGACTAATGTTGTTATATCTAACTTTTCGGATTCAACATCTCAAGTTCTAATGATGATTAGTATGATCATGCATATATATTTGGAAATTGGAATTCTAGTGATTGAAAAAAGGTAGTATTGAATGAATGCAGCTGGTAATATCAACTGGGGAGGATCTTCACAGAATGTACCCTGAATTTGTGCCCTGTGTTCCGACCGAAAAACTTAAGGAGAGGAACACTCACCAGGTTTGCAAACTTTAATTTTGCCTATAAACTCAAGGGTAGGGTGTTTGAGTTTCGTTTCTCTTAATTAATATCCTAACAAAAAGATGAATTTGTTGTTGGTTAATCAATCAGGCATTGATTTGTTTCTATGAAGTCCTGAAATGCATAGCAGACTCGTCATGGATCGAGGACTCCAAGGTGAGGGATATGTTCCAGTATGGCATTGACGAAAATGTCCCCCTCGATGAACTGGGGAAGACGGTGGTGACACTAGTGGACAGCATGAACAAGGCAGGGAAAGAAAGGTTTGACAGAATGGAGGAGGAGGATTTTGAATCAACAAAAAAGGATTATGTGACAAGCAGGTCCATGTCTTGTGGGAGGTCACCCATGGATTATAGTCCAAGATTTGGAGAGTTTGGTAGCCACTCCCTTTGTGGCTCTCCCCAAACACCCACTTCAGTCCTACCCGAATCCCCAAAGTACGAGTTTGGTAGCTACTCCCCTCCTCGGTTGTGGGGCCTGCGCGCTCAGGCTGTCGAAAAACTAAGTCCCGTCGACTGGAAGCGCATCTCTTTCCATATGGTGCTTCAGAATAACTTGCAAAATCAGATTCAGAAGAAAACTGAGATGGAGGAGCCTAATAATAATAAGGAAGATATGAAGACGACAGTAATTAGTCCGGAAACCCCAACGCAAGAGTCGAGTCCAATGATCATTGACACAGAACCAAAGCTTTCTCTACAAACTCCTTCTCCACCACCACCTCCTCCACCACCGCCTCCACCTCCACAATTACTTGTTGTGCCGTCACCACCTACATTACTACCAATTAAACTAATGCCGCCGCCGCCCCCACCTCCACCCCCACTACCAACACTTGCTGCAACTCCACCTTCCCCACCCCCACCCCCACCTGCTCCGTGCAACGCGGGGCCACTACCACCTCCCCCACCGCCTCTTCCTTGTCAAGCAATGCCTCCCCCTCCGCCACCTCCTCCTGGTGGGGCAACTCTTTCACCACCTCCACCTCCACCTCCAGGTGCAAGACCTCCCCCACCCCCTCCACCCCCAGGTGGAGCTGCGCCCCCACCCCCACCTCCGATGGGCTTAAAAGGTGGACCTCCCCCGCCACCTGGAAAAGGAGCACCACCTCCTCCACCTCCAGGTGGCGCGAGGTCTCTACGTGCAAAAATGACCACAAAATTGAAAAGGTCGTCTCACATGGGAAGCTTGTATCGGGCCCTAAAAGGGAAAGTAGAAGGATCATCTCTACCAGGGAAATCTTCTCAAGGTAAGAAGAGTGGTGGAGGTGGTGGTGGTAATGGCAGTGGTGGAGGACAGAGTATGGCTGACGCGCTAGCAGAAATGACCAAGAGGTAATGCATCATTTTTGGCTGTAAAATCCGTCCAAAATGAAAATTGAGCACATTGTTGTTATTATAACCCTCTCAAGTCTCAACTTACTTAAGCTGTGTTTCAGATCAGCATACTTCCAGCAAATAGAGGCAGATGTAGAAATGCATGGGAATTCGATTAAAGAGCTGCAGACCACACTTAACTCGTTCCAGACAAAGGACATGGATGAACTGTTTAAGTTCCACAAAGAAGTTGAATCTAAGCTTGAAGTCCTAACCGATGAGAGTCAGGTTTGAATCTTAGTATGTTTTTTAGATTAAAAGAACAAAAGACAGTTTTGATGCTGATGGGTTTGAAAAATGTATGTTGACTTCGAAAGACCTTAGTTTTACAATGTATAGAAACAAGCAGTAGACAGTACATATATATAAACAGAAATAGCTCGGGTCAGGAATTGCATGATAAACTAGAAATTTTGCAACTATATATAGGTTTTCGCGAGATTTGAAGGATGGCCTGTGAAAAAACTAGAAGCCTTAAGGATGGCATCAGCACTATACAACAAGCTGAATGGCATATTAACCGAGTTGCGTAACTGGAAAGTGGAGTCTCCCTTATGCAAGCTTCTTGACAGAGTTGAGAAATACTTCACGAAAGTAAGTGTATTAAATTAGTGAGAATTATTGCAAAATTCATATATACTCGCTACTCCATCTCCGGTTATAAATGATTGGCCATTTGGATATATATATATATATATATATTATACAGATTAAAGGAGAATTGGAAGGATTAGAACGAACGAAAGACGAGGAAGCGAAGAAATTTCAGAGCCACAACATACACTTTGATTTCAACATTCTGGTACGGATCAAGGAAGCTCTAGTTGATTTGTCGTCGAGCTGCATGGAGCTGGCATTAAAGGAAAGAAGAGAAGCAAAGGCAGCATCAAATGATCAAACATGGTCCAAAGCAGGAGGCCAAAAGAAAGTATGCGCCAAGTTGCTTTGGAGGGCTTTCCAATTCGCCTTCAAGGTCTACTCCTTCGCAGGAGGCCAAGACGAGAGGGCCGATAACTTGACCAGGCAGCTCGCTCAAGAGATCGAGACCGACCCAATGCATGAGGATTGATCATTCACCTAAGCTAAGCACCTAAATCCCTTAGCTTTAATCCATCCATCTCTTTTTGAGTCAACTAGTACCACTAGCTACTTACAACTTACAGCTTCAATCATAATCATAATCTTAATCTTGTGCATATCTATTGGAAAAGAGGAAAAAAACAGAGGCGAATGTAGGATGATATTAGGTCCGATTCGAGATTGTATATACATCAATGGCGAAAGAGAAAAAAAAAACGAGTTTTATTTTGTTTTTTTTAAAAAGAAAAATATTTGATCAAGTATAGATAAATGCGGGCTAGTAATATACTCCTTCCGTCCCAATGAGATTGTCCGTTGCATTAAAATATTTTTCACATATAATAAAGAAATTTGATGATCCTTTTAGGACGGAGATAGTATATGAATGGCGCTGCTTCCATATGTAAGCTTAAGCTATATAGTGTATGTGTTTGCAAAGTACCATACTTGCTTCATTGCTTGTCTTGGTTTCTGCATGACTCCTTACTACTTACACTACTACTACTGCTACGTAATACCAAGTACTATATATACGAACATTTTTGGTTTTGCTATGTAATTTCATGATGAATTTCTGGGTGGAAATTTTGTAATCTTCATTCTGATAATACATAGCCTATTAGCCTACAACTACAAGTATTGTACGGAGTATTTTATTTTTCAATGTTGGAATTTAGGTCGCCCAAGTATTGATCCAGCCCGATAAATACTGATCTTCATTATAATTTGATACGGATTGACGGTCTCTTATTACTCTGTACAATATTTTTACAATAACTTGATGTTGGATGTCTCGCGTTTTAAGTGGTGAAAAAGGAAATTAACGATCGATGTCCTAACCTTCTTTTTTTTTGGCCAGCAATGTCCTAACCTTAGATATACATTTGACTAAGTCGGTTTATTTAATTTATGAGCAAATAAACTAATGTCATACGTTGAGATTTTAATGTTGATTGCATGCGAAAGTGTGATAACACATAGTAACAATTAGAACATCAGAAATTGCACGTAAAAGGGATAATACGGTTACTAGATATTAGCCATAATATGCGAATCTGACAAACAAGTTTAACGCGATATTACGAGTATTACACTACAAGAAAACACATGACCAGCGACCACTTTGTTGCGTCCAATTTAATAGTCGCCCATTTGAGGACTGATATAAAAACCAGACGACCGAATGATGGTCTCCAAAAAGGGTGACCGAGGCTAGTCTGTTTTTTTACTGGGAAGTAGGCGACCGACTGACGCTCGCAAATGGGGAAGGCGAGCGACCGCCTTTCGGTCGCCAATTCCACTTTTTTTCCTCCATAAATCCGTTGGCCCCCTACCTCCGTCATTTCTTCCTTACCAAACTACTATACGGTACCGAATGACCACATACTATACTTCACTTCACCTGCTGGACGTCGAATGAGCTCGATGCAGAGCGAATATGTAGCGTCGGCTGTAGCTCAACTGAGAGAGCAATTTGAGGCAAAAGAGGTGACTGCCGAAGCAAGCTAAGAGAGGCGGCTCTTAGAGAAGAGTCGAGGCAACAAAATGAGGAATATAGGAAAATGCGCAAAGATCTTTTTTTTTTTTTGAATGAAACCCTGAAGGGGTATTACTTCATAAGCGATAAATCAGATATTACAGCCACATTCGCAGCATGGGGAAGAGTTCCCGACCACGAGGATTTACCATCTACTCTAGGCAAGATATGAGTTAAACCATGTGCCAAACAATTGTTTACACAACTCGTATGAGTCCAACGAATACTCAGAAAATTACTACAAGCAGCAAGAATATTATCAATAATGAGTGAAAAAATACTCCGCCTACTTCTCGACCCATTTAGAGAATCAATGACTCGAAGCCAATCACTTTCCACTAAAACATGTCGATGTCCTCGGTCTAGCGCTTCTAGTATTCCATCCAGAACCGCAACTGCTTCCGCAATGCATGGTTCCCAAGACACCTCCCGAGCTATTGAGATGCCCCACAACACACCACCTCGATCATCCCTACAAACCGCTCCAGTGCCCACACCCTCTCCCTCCTTAACCCCAGCATCAACGTTAATTTTGACGTAGCCTACAGGTGTCGGTTGCCATCTTACCTCCTCATATCCACCATCCTCCCTACCCCTCGCCTTTCTCCGCCTATTCTCTCTAACTTCACACCCTTCTCCCTCATATAGGACATCCCACACCCGCCTAATAATACGCTCCGGATCTACCACGTCACCTTCAAAAGCGGCCTTGTTCTGGTGTTCCCAAATTGCCCAACACCCTATCATATCATAAACTTAATGGTGTCCACCTCAGCCAGATCCCTCAACCGATACCCAATCCAATCTCTTACCCCACTCCCACCACCCAAATTCTCTTCTTCCAACCCTAGTCCATCCCACACCCACATTGCCACAACACAATCACGAAACAAATGGAGACAAGACTCATTAATATTTGTACAAAAATAACATAAAGAAGACTCACCTCTAACTCGAGTTGCGATATTGTCCATTGTTGCCAATGCTTCACTACACAGTTGCCAGAAGAAGACTTTGACACGAGGCCATGCCGGGACCTTCCATAGTCGATTCCAAAGCCATCTCCTCTATCCCCGTTGGAGGTTTCCCCCATTTCGTCCATGTCACCCATAAGCGCTGCATAAGCTGTCCTGACTGAATAGTCACCCTCTTTTTCTAGCCCCCAGTACCACCCATCACTTACAGCATTACGACTCACCCGAATATTCAACACCCGCTCCTGTTCAAAAGGTAAAAGGTAGAGACCCAATTTTTCAGCATCCCACCCTCCACCATTTGTGATCATAAACTCAGACACGGTCATATCCTCGTTCCCAGCTGCACAAGGTGAAAGTATCTTCCCATATTGGGTCCCCGAAACCCACGCATGCCCCCATACTAAAGTAGTCTGACCGTCACCAATTCGTCGTTGCAAACCACACTCAAGACCCGTTCTAGCCTCTACAATACCCCTCCACGTATAACTCGGGTTGTAGCCTTGTCTAGCTGACATAAAATAACTCTGAGGGAAATATCTTGCCTTCATTACCCGAGCCCATAAACAATCAGTCTCCGTTACTAAC
This sequence comes from Agrostemma githago, assembly GCA_958450325.1. Lineage (NCBI taxonomy): Eukaryota > Viridiplantae > Streptophyta > Magnoliopsida > Caryophyllales > Caryophyllaceae > Agrostemma > Agrostemma githago. The sequence goes on along the minus strand of OY288247.1, from coordinate 68,069,578 downwards.
CTCCATGCTTGTTTGCCAAGAAGTGCCTTATTAAATTGCCCGAAATCTCGGAACCCCAGCCCTCCATCCTCCTTTGGTCGACATAGTTTCCTCCACGCCACCCATGATATTCCCCTTTTGCCTTCCCTATGACCCCACCAAAAACGAGACACTAACGTAGTGAGCTCAGCACAAAAGTTCGTCGGGATTCTAAACACACTCATTACATGGGTAGGGAATGAATTGGCTACCGCCTTAATAAGAACCTCCCTACCAGCCCTCGACAATATTTTCCCGCGCCATCCTTGAAGCCTTTTGCTAAGCTTATCACGTAGTATATCAGTAAGAGTTTTCTTCGACCCGCCTATAACAGTGGGCAACCCTAAATACCGCTCATGTTCCTCTACTTCCCTCACCCCGAGTCTGACTGATATCCCTCTCCGTATCTCCATCGTCACTCCCTTGCTAAAAGACACCGTCGTCTTCTCAAGATTAACCAACTACCCTGACGCCGCCTCGTATTTTTTTAAAATATCAAGAACCGTCTCTGCTTCCCCCAAATTTGCCCGGACGAAAAAGGTACTATCATCAGCAAATAAAAGATGGGAAACTGGAGGTGCAGTCATCGTGACCCGAAGACCATGAATGGCTTCTGATTCAATCGCCTGACGCATCAAATTGGACAAAGCTTCTGCACATAAAATAAATAAATACGGGGACAAAGGATCGCCCTGACTTAAACCTCTTTCCGGACGATATTCAACTGAGGGAATCCCATTAATAAGCACCGAAAATGTCACAGAAGACACACAATCCATCACCCGACCTATCCACCCACGATCAAAGCCCATTACCTGCTGCACACGTCTCAGAAAAATCCACTCGACCCTATCATATGCTTTAGCCATATCCAGCTTAATCGCCATGTGTCCCTCACTATGTCTGGAATTTTTCATATGATGAAACATCTCAAAAGCAATCAGAATATTATCAGTGATAAGCCTACCGGGGGTAAAAGCACTTTGGTTCTTCGATACTATATCCCCCAAAAAGGTTTTCAACCGATTCGCCAATACTTTGGACACAAGCTTATAAACGACATTGCATAAACTGATAGGCAAAAAATCTCTAATCTTATCGGGTGCCTTCTTTTTAGGGATCAACACAATATTAGTCTTATTGAAATCAAAGGGAGATAATTCACCTCGCAAAATACTTAGCATTGTCCTAACAACATCTTCCCCAATAATATGTCAGTAGGATTGAAAAAAAAAAAGCGCATTCATGTCGTCTGGACCTGGCGCCTTAAGAGGGTGCATTTGATTTAGAGCCTCCAAAATCTCCTCCTTACAATAGTTCATCCGTAATCCCATGTTCATGCGATCCGTAACCCGACCATCAAGACCACAGAGTAAGCCATCAAAAAGAACCGGATTCGAGGAAGTGAAGATCTCCCGAAAGTAATTAACAGTTATTCCGGCAACCGCATCATTCTCCGTAAACATAGCCCCATTATCATCGATAAGCTTACTAATGTGATTCCTCCGCTTTCTTTCTCCAGCTTTCAAATGAAAAAACTTTGTATTACGATCCCTTAACCATAGAGCTCTAGACCGTTGCCGCCAATATTGTTCTTCTTGCCTACAAAGAGTGGCTATCTCGGCCACAAGTTTCTTACGTTTTCGGACCTCCTCCTCAGACCGGTTTCCCTCATCAAGCCTTCGTAGCTGTATTCTCTTACGTTCCATGTCATACCCAATTTTTCGGATACTCAATTTTTTCCAAGATTTTAACTCTCGAGCACATGCTTTAATTGATTCCCCGAGTACCCCATTCCCATTTGTCACTCCTCGCAGCCTTCTTCCCCCACCCACATATGTTCGAATTTGAACCCTCGTCTCGACCTCATACCCGCTTCCCTATTATCACACACAAGCTTAATCGGAGCATGGTCAGACCATTCCCGATCAAGGTGGACAAGTCTCGCAAATGGAAACAACTCAAGCCACGGTTTCGTACACATAGCGCGGTCAATCATGCATTGTCTATTTGCTTCCCCAGCCTGCCCATTGTCCCACGTATATTGATACCCCTCCCAACTCACATCCCTAAGCCCACAAAAATCGACCGCTTCATGAAAGTTATTCATTTGCCACTGAACCCGACTCCCTCCCTTCATTTCATTGGAGAACAAAATCTCATTATAATCACCGATACAAAGCCAAGGTAAATGAGATTGCCTATGAAGAAGACGTAATAACCTCCACAAAAGATGACGGTCCGCAACCCCTGGCCACCCATAAAATCCCGTAATCCTCCACTCTCTATCCTCCTCCCGAATCGTAAATCCATATGATGTAGAGAGGCCGACCTAAATGTACAGTCGACATCCTTTCTCCATAGAAACACAAGACCCCTTGACCTCCCCATACTATCCACTTCCATTCCGTAATAGCCATATATTTGTTCCCTCACCCTCCTCATTTCACGACCACACAATTTCGTCTCGCATAAAAAAAGCATGGCCGAGGCTTCCCTTCGTACCAAAGCACGAAGGGCACTATCAGCATCGGGGTTGCCCAATCCCCGACAATTAAGACTAAGGAGACTCATTTGGCCGGGCGGGGTTGAGCACCCTCAACCTCCGCCTCAGGTATTAAGACGCCCCCGTCTAATAATAACCTTGCCCGCTTTGTTCCCACATGCTCACTCTCCCATATAACATTTGTCACTTTACTACCCAAATCTCCCATCTCCGTACTCCCTTTCTCTCCTCCAAAATCTCTAGCTTTTCTCTTCCAATTTTTAATGTGGCCCCCTGCCTCAGGAAACTCTCCCACCTCCCCCTTATTCACCTCATTTGTTCTCAAAAGCTCCTTATGACCCTCCTTCTTCTCCTCTCCTGTAACTCCCTTCTGCTTCTCAACAGTCATACTCTTATTTAACCTAATATCCTCTGAATCATACTCCATATAGCCTCCCTTACCTCATTCTCCGTCCACTCTATTGATATCCACTCTCACATTGCTCTTATAGTTTGATAGAGTACGAACATCTTGTTTCTTTCGCTTAAATTTAAAGCAATATTCTGCAATTTGACGATCATAGTCGAGATGTCGACCTCCCGTGTACTTTCCGAGTCAGACGTAAGTTGAGAATGCATGTGGCGTGCTGCTGTACCTTCATTTTTATATAGCAAATTTGAAACCTTCCCTGGTGTAGCTCGTAACCAATCCCCTAAAACCAACTCGTCTTCTTCGTAAGGGCCGTTATCACAATCTCTCTCCCCATGGCTAATCATACCACACCCATAACAATAAATAGGAAGCCGCTCATATTTAACGTCAAATTTAATTACCCGACCATCCCTCATTTTAATAGGTACAGAGTCTTTCAAAGAGCTTCTTATATCATGTAAAAATCGGATACGGATTGCCCATACTAACCCCAAATTCGGCCCCTGCTCAAGTTCAATAAATGCCCCCAAACAATTCCCGATTTTGTGTGCGTTTGATATACTTGCACGACCCAATACCGGAAGGTCATACACCCGAGCCCAAATCAGCAAATGAAACAGAGGGACGTCGGTAAGTTTAACTGAGTTGTTTGGTTCGTTGAAGCACCATGCGTACCCGTCGAAATGCCATGGTTGTCCCTCAAGTACCTTCGCCTTGTCTCGTTCCGAATCAAACTTAAAGAGAAAGATTTTGTCTTTAGCATCGATTATATTGCCGATTATAGATTTTGTCGGATTCCACAATTTTATCATCGTCTCTATCGTCGCTTTTGCGTTAACAACCCTATTTGCCCATGTAATACCCCGTATTTTTCTAATAGAGTTAAAATCTTAAAAATTTATGTAAACCAAGTTTAGCGTTTGAAAAATTATTTTCGTGAATAAAATATTTTGTTTTCGTTAAATTAAAAATTATTCCATATTAAAAACATGAGTATTTATTTATCGATTTATTAAAATTTTATCTTTCGTTAAATAAAGTTTAAAACTTGAAAATATATTTTATAATGAACTGTAGTTTTGACATTTTCTCGTTTCGTAAAAATTTAATAATTTATCGTATTCTTAAAATAAAAAATTTCTTATAACTTTTTGTCTCATAATACTATTTATCGTCTATTTTACTTACTGTCTCACAAATTTCCTATTTAAAAATAAATTTTACGATTTTCATTATTTTAATTCCGTAATCTTATATTTCAACTTTTTAAGAAAGAAAGAAAGACGTTTGTACGAAAAATGGACCGGAACTCGGGAAACGTGGGCTCCTAATTGAACTACCACGTAGATAGCATGCATGCATTTCTACAACTACACTAATCTATCCTAGCTATCCTACACTAATCTTACTACTCCTACCTACTCTCACTATCATCCTACACCTATCCTCTTAAATTCTATATATATACACTACACATGCATACTTAGTACGTACTACCATCCGTCAAAAAAAAAAAAAAAAAGTACGTACTACCATTTCTACTATCTACTACTCCTACTCCTACGGTACTGTATATATATACAATAGTACTAGTACTCCTACTACGTATTATATTACGTACTACTTCTATTTACTATACTACATATTCCGTGTACTAAATATTATATTTACTCCCTCGTCTTTCTATATATTTGGAGCATCGGAAATGAGGAGCTGCTGAGTAGTTGACGGAATCACTTTTCTAGAACCGTATTTGGGTCAAATCATTTCGACATGAAAATTTCTTTAAAGGAGGAAGAAGACGACTTTTCTTATGTAGACCGTATTATTGACCTGACGATCTTTAATTCTTAATAACGTTAATAAATAGTAATCTATTAAGGTAACCAAACTTTTCTTCTAACAACATTTCTTATATATAAGTATATTATGTTAGTAATTTAATAAATCGCTTATTTAAATATTTAGGCTTATTTGTATGACTAAATTACTTATGTATAAAAGAAAATGTTACGTGATATTTTATTTATGTTATATATTTATTTATGACTAAATTCAACTCGATTAAATTATCACTTGTTTGATTTATATATTTATCACCTTTACATTTCTGTTTATATGAAAAATGAGAAAATGAATAAAAGAACTTAAAATAATAAAATTTACTTATATCATTTTCATTATATTTTATATGTATGTTTAATTCTATTTGTTATGTATGTTTATTCTATGTACATTATATTTTGTATGTATTTTATATAATTATAATTTCGGTCATATTTAATTTTCATTAGTACTCTTACATTTGTTTATATATTATAATAATAGAGTAAATTAGTAACTTGCAAAATGTTTTATTTTAATAAAACTCACTTATTATTTTTATATAGGTAAAGATTTATAAATTTTATTTTCTATAGTAAATGAATTTATTTTATTACAAAACTTTTACACGATATTTATAAATATAAAAAAAATAATAAAAATGATGATTTTACGTCAAACTTTTGTAAATCGATTAAGTACGACTTAATATATATTTTCAGAAACTTCTATATTTTTCAGAAACTATAAATTTTAAAATAATATTTTATTATTATACCTTAAATTTTATATAAAACTTGATTTTAAAGAATTTACTATTTTAATAATATTACGATATTTGGGATATAATGTTTCGGGTGACACTTGAGTATTAACGTATAACGTTGTCACACTGAAAGTAAGTATTTGAGGATTTGACTGTTTCAAATGAGTCCGACCAATTATTGAAGGTCACCAAATAAAGTACTACTTGTTCACGGGCGACTTTTATATAAAGTTTACGATGCGAGTCTGAGACGAATAGCTTGTGTTGGATCCTACCATGCGTGGTGTTTCGACTGCACTTGTAATGAAAAGCAGACTCGGAGGCTGCGGTCCGAGAGTCGACCTAGTGTTTAAGGTAGTCGTCCTACGGCAGTGAGTTCTGCGGTTCAAGAGTCTGCGTAGGGTATGTGGCGCACATATAGACAAGTACTTGATCAGTATTACCACCTAGGTAGTGGGGGCAGAACAGGATTCTGAAAACTGCGGGTTCCCTCATGGTGATGCAGAGAATGTAATCATCAGCTTTCATTTCAGCCCAGAGCCCCGTTTGAATAAACGTATAATATAATAGAAGTTTGGGCCCAATTGAGCCTTGTGGGTGAGATGTAAACCTCATAAGATCGTTTCGGTCTACGAGTCGGTACTACGGTTACTTCTATTGGTTAGATGCAAGCCAATATGGAGTAGCGGTGTTACTAGAAGCCACGACTCGTGTGTTTATTCTCTGTTTACGTGAAAAATGATTTTAAAAATCAAATGGCTGCCAATGTCTCATCTTTTAAACTTTATCGTTTTCATCACCTCACATGTTGGTTAATTGAATTAAAGAAAACTATCTGTTACATGATATCCTTTAATATTTTTGTAAGCATATTATTTATTATTCACATGATTGTCTTATGTGTTCGAGGTGATGTTAGATGAACGGCTTGGTTGTTGTCTCGCTCAGCGTCCACTGTATTATATTTTTTGCAGGTCTAAGACGTTGGGGAATCAAGCAAGAGAGATTTAATAAAATGTTTAGCTTAAAAATGAAATCTATATTCTGTACTAAGTGAATCAAGACTATGTAATTAATAGTCGTTTATTATTGTAAGGATCCGTAGCGATCCGGATTTATTTACACTCTGATATAATTTTAATTAAATGACTTAGATAACTTTCCGCATTATCTATTATTTTAAGTCATCGAAAATCCGAGTTGTTACAGCCCAAATCTTACCAACTAGCATAGTCGGAGACTCCTCCACTCTACCTTCCCCGATTTAGTCCCATACAAACGGTGTAAAGGACGACCCTTCCCCTGCCTCCATCAACTTCTTCCCACTCTACATAGGGCCCCGTGTCTCACTCCTCCCCTGGTCCTGCATAAGAATCAAAAGAAAAAACAACAAACAAAATACAACCAAGATACAAAACTCACGAACAAAAACGTGAGAGGAAAACCTAGATCAAAAGGAAAAAACTAAGAAACATAGACAAAAACCTAGGAACATCTAGGACAGTTATTTTTTCTCTGAGACAGTTACTTTTTTTTCTTTCTTGTATTTAGATGCGCAAAGATCTTGGTCACATGCAATCCTACTTTGCCTCTTGCACCCTCAGATTTATGCCTTGTCCCCCTAACCCTAGAGATCTCTTCAACGGTGAGATTGGGTGTTGCTAGTACTAGCTTCCCGATTAGCTAGATGATTTTCCACCTATGTTTGAACTTGTTGTAAATTTGAATTATTGTTCCATTTTTTGTTTGTCTAACCAAACTTAATTTGTAAAATGACTTCGAATTTCTTTAGTTTATATGATTTCTTTATCTTCGCTGACAATCGAGGAAAGGTGAATTGTGTCGTCATTTGACAATTACTTGAGGTGCTTGGAATGTGCTGACAAGTGACATTTGATCACATATTGGAGTGTTTGTTTATTATATATATGTAGTGATGGGGTCAGTCACCCGTTGGAAGTCATCCGCCAGTTAGAAACCCAAGACGGGTCCGGCAGCGAGGCCGGCGCTGGGGCATCAGGTTGGATATGTCCGAGCGATCCTCAGGGGTGTGCCATTGGAGAGGCCGGCCCCCTAACCCTTGGTCCGACCCTGAGGTTCGACCCCTGGTCGAACCATCCGAGCCCTTGTGCGCTCTCTCCAGGAGGCCACTGATCCCCGGTTATTCCGACCCTGAGGGTGCTTCCGCCAACCCTCTTGATTCCAGCCTAAGGTAAGGGGTACGCCTAAACCACGTGCCCCCTTTTCTTTCTTTCTCTCTCTTGAGGAAACCTATAAATACCCCTTGATGTTCATTTATTAAGGGGTAATTAATTTCTCTCACTAAATTCTTTTTCTAGAAAACGCCACCTTGTTCCTCACGACCAAGGTTCCTTAAGTGCATTTCACGGACTGACTTAGGCATCGGAGAGGGTTCCCTCGAACACCCCTGAGACCCTGTTTGCTTCTTGCACAGGCACGAGCGACCCGATCCTCCAGGGAGGTCTGATCCTAAAAGAGAATGAGGTGAGACACGAAGAGAAAAGAAAGATCCAAGAATCCGATTTGACTTAGAACCAAACCCGATTTAAAGTTAATTGTTTCCGACCCGGAACAATTTGGCGCCGTCTGTGGGGATCCCAAGAGTTAAATCTTCAGATAACAAAAAGTTACTAAAAATATGCATGAAATCGAAGAGATCAATACGATTACTGATCCGACAGGGTAGGCCATCGTCCCACGATACGGCATGCCAACGACGCCATGAGAAGTCGTGCTAGCCGCCGCTCCCTGGGTGGCGGGCGGGCCACAACTTGTGGTACTCCGAGTAAGGAGGCGGAGGCCGCGAGGGCACATGAGGTAGAGCAGGGGATCAGCCGCGAACTCACGCCTACCCAAGCCGCGCAGGCCGCAAGCTTCTTTACAGCAATGCTTAACAAAGACGTAACTCCTGAGGACCACGTCGGTGGTCTCGCAATGACCCCGAGACGTCTTGAGTTCCCAAGCTCAACGGTTGCGGGGGGAACAAAGTGGACCGCCGCCAAAAGGATCCAGCGAAAAGCAAAGATCGTTGCCAGAAGTTACGTCCAGGCCAAAAGGCGATTACTGATTGTCCCACAGGAACCAGAGGCTTAGGAGAAGGATGGCTCGGCGCACACTAGAGAGTCCACCGCATCCGCCGAAACGGGGTATTTGTCACAAGGCATGAGGGACCGCCTCAAACCACGAGAACCTATCACGACACGTCTGGGCCCAAAGCAAGCCTGAGTGTTTGACATGATAACCCCAGGAGAGAAACAACCAAAAACGAAAGGTATGTCGAAAAGTATGCAGGCTAGACGACTCAACCAAGGCCAGCCAATTGAGCCAATACACCACCAGACTAAGGGAAGCTAAGGAAGGTCTGGAAATGGGATTCCATCCACCACCTCGAGGCAAGCGTTTTAGATCCCGACACCAGTCTCTTGAAGTGCGAAACGAAACCATAAGCAGGCACAGTCTTAGACACCGCTCTCCGAGAGGCAGGGTTCCGACCACGAACATGTGGGAGGATCTGGGAGATTATAATTACTAATCAAAAGAAGGTCGGTCGAGGGTCTTGGGCAGACCCACCAAGACGCCACTCCATCCAGACGTCCAGTGTTGTCCCATCTCCAAGGTCAAAATATCGATGGTCATGTTTGATGTGTGTCGTTTCCGCACTCAAAATTAAATTTATAAACACTGCTAACTCTACGGTAGATAGAGTAAGTAGAGGTCGATCCCACAGAGACTGACGTTATTATCTAAGACGATTTATTTTTAATAGTATAAATATATATAAATGGGGGGAGGGTTTGTTACGTTTGAAAATAATAATAATAAAATAAAAACATAACAATAAATAAGTAATTAATCCTAACAATATTCGAGACATGCAATATATGATATAGTCGGGTTAATCATCGATTCAATTAATTAAACTCAAATAGATCAGTAACTATTTAATCCCTTGTAAGCAACTAAATTAACAGTTTTATATTTCTTACTCGTTAAACTCCGTTAACCACGCAAGTTTAATCCCAACTAAATTAGATCGACTCAACCATGTAAGCACGAATCAAGTCAGTAAATTTAATTGCTTTAAGAACACCAATCAATTGAATTATATAAAACCAGAAAGCTGCAATTAAATACACTACAAGAAAAACGGGGCTTAGCAACCGATTTTTACCGACCGCCAAAATAATAGTTGGTAAATATGAATACCGACCGCTATCAGTCGGTAATAAGAAATTCAGTCGGTCAATTACCGACCGAATTGTAAACAGTCGGAAAATTGATGAAGTGGTCGGTATTCAGCGCTATTACCGACCGAATTACTTAGTTTACCGACCGATTTTCTATCAGTCGGTACTCTTTTTAATTAACTCCCTCAGTCAGTACTCATTTCCTCAATAGTTCTTATTTTTAAAAAAATTAAACCCCCAACCTCCCTCCCCCAAACCTCCCTCCCCGCGCGACCCACCCCTAAACCTCCCTCCCCTCGCCGGACGTTTGCTCTGCCGGACGCCGTCCTTGCGCCGGACGTCAGCTCTTAGTCGGCCGCCGTTCCTGCCGTTCGCCGGAGCTCCTTCTTTTTCCTGAAAATCCCCAATTTGAAGTTAGGGTATGATTTTTAATTTAATTTGTTGTTTAATTTTGTTTAGTGTTGCTTTATTATTGTTGTATGGTTGATGAATTCAACCTAGGTTAGTTTAATTTAGAGTAAATTTGTTTGTTTGATTAGGGTTTAATTAGATTTAGGGTGATGATGAAGGTATATATCTTGGTTTGTTATTTGGGTTTTTGGTATAATGTGAATGATTTTTGCTGCATAATCATCATTCTTGTGTAATTTTAGGAATGTTGATAGATGGGTGTTTAGTTGGTTGAGAAAGCAATTAACAAAAAATATAGTTAAACGAGTGATCCATATTGTATGAAGTCACCAAAATATAGTTCGGTCCAATTGATTGCATCAAGTCAAGTAAGTCACCAAATGCCCTAACACAATGAACTGAAACCGGTCTTTTCCGCTCTTTAGCAAGTTCCAACTGTTTCCTACAAACATCAACAACTTATACTGTATTGATTTTATTAGTTAATTGAATGATTGATGATTTAGAAAGAAAATTAGGTTTCTTTTGATTTGTTAGTGAATTTTAGTCGTTGTAGCCTGTAGTTGCGGTGTGAGGTTTATAAGAAATTGAGGATTTAGACTGAAAAATTAGATTTCTTTTGATTTAGTTAGCGTATTTTAGTAGCTGTAGCCTGTAATTGCGGTATGAAACTAATCAGAAATCGAGGATTGAGACAGGATGAATTTTAGTAGCTGTAGCCTGTAATTGCGGTATGAAACTAATCAGAAATCGAGGATTGAGACAGGATGTATTTTAGTAGCTGTAGCCTGTAGTGTATTTCTTTTGATTTCTTTTGATTTGTTTAGCGTGGTTTTTATAGGTGTAATTTTGGTTTGAAATGAATAGTTTTATAGTTTTTTGAATAATTGAGGATGTAAAAAGGAACTAGGTTTATTTATTTATTTATTTAGTCTGTTTTAGTAGCTGTAATCGATTGTTTTCCCTTTCGACCCTTTATCCAACCCGATCTCCCCAACAGCTGCACACGATGTGGACTCAAAGTACCGTCTCAACACAGTAAACCAATCCGGACTCGTCTGTTGGACACACCAAGGGTATACCAATCTAACAATTTTTTTCTACGATCTTCCATATTGGCTTTTGGGAAATTTTTAATGAGGAGGGAATATGTGAAGAAAAATGAATTTGAAGAAAAGAAAGTGTGATAACAAACAATAAGAACCACAAATATATACTAAAAATGAAAGTAGAATATCTTAGTGAATTTTGGCTATGGAATTGAGAGACATGTCTGATGTATGTAGGGTGTACAGTCTAGAGAGACAAAGATCAGAGGGCAACAAGTACACAAAAGTTGTGTTAGTAGTGAAGTTTGTAGTTTGGTTCAAAGTGTGAGGAGAAGCTGGAGTAGGGGTATATATAGTGAACGAGGGATGAGACATGCATATTTGTGTATGATCACTTACTCTACCCTGCGATGGATTATCCGTCGTATCATTATATTGGATCAAATATTACTCATTTAACTATATAATTATAAACCATCATTCCTAAGAACGAGATTATTAGTAAAAGAATTTTTTTAACAAAATGAATATTTAAGGTGAGAGAGTGAGTGAGTGAGTGAAATTATGCTTTTATTATTATTACTCTTTCTTATTTATTGTTATCAAGTAAAAGATAATATTTATTATGCTTTTGTATATATATGTTGTCAAATTTAAATACGTTTTCATTTTTTTGTTTTATAGAAAATATAATAATTACGAGTACGGAAAGAAAATGGATGTATGAAAGGGTAGACGATAGAAAGAAAGTTACTATTGAGTTTATAATTGGGGTGGAGGATTTTATTCTATATGCAAAGGAACAAGATGAATTCAAGAAATCACAGATTCTTATATGTCCATGTGTGAAGTGCCAAAATTTGAAGTACTTGGATGAGTTTACGGTGAAAGAACATCTCATTAGCAAAGGGTTTATGCCTGGTTATACAAATTGGGTATGCCATGGAGAACCGTTTTCTTTTACTAATAATCCTACTAGTTCACCAAACACTAATGCTTCCACCAATCAACCTTATCGAGAGATGTTACTAGATGCCTTAGGTAACACAGTATTCGATCGTGTTGAGGATTCTCCTATTGGTGAAGAAGAAAGCCCACACCCTGAACTGAAAGACTTTTTTGAAATGTTAGAGGCGGCCGAGAAACCTTTGTATCATAGATGTGAGGCATCATTGCTAGAAGTAGCTTCGAGGATGATTAACATTAAATGTGAGGAGAACATATCGCAAAGATGTCTTGATAAGATTGCTGCTTTGATTGAGGATATCATTCCAAGAGATAATTTGATGACTCGCACATTTTATGACACTAAAAAATTGCTTAGGGGCCTTCAAATGTCTCATCATAGGATTCATTCATGTCAGGATGGATGTATGTTATTTTGGAAAGAAGACTCTTTGCTCGATAAATGTAAAAAGTGTGGAAAAGATAGGTATAAGAAAAAAACTTTTAGTGGGGCAAACATACCTTTCAAGGTGTTAACCTATCTCCCTATAGCACCAAGATTGCAACGTTTTTATGCAACCAAGAACATTGCAAAAGAAATGAGATGGCATAATGAAATCCACGTGTACCAGGGACCATGGCTCATCCAAGTGACACTGAGGCTTGGAAGCATTTAGATAATATGTTTCCGAAGTTTGCTAGCGAGCCTCGTAATGTTAGACTTGGACTTTGCACAGATGGTTTTACACCATATGGTCAGTTTGGTAAGTCTTATTCATGTTGGCCGGTGATTCTCACTCCTTATAATCTACCGCCTGGGTTATGCATGAAAAAACAATTTATGCTTCTATCCTTGATCGTTCCGGGACCTAAAAATCCTAAGAAAAACTTGGACATATATATGCAACCTCTTATTGATGAGTTGAAAGAGTTGTGGGACACAGGAGTGGTGACCTACGATGTGTCCAAGAAACAAAATTTTCGGCTCAAAGCATGCATTTTATGGACCATCAACGATTTTCCGGCGTATGGGATGCTTTCTGGGTGGGCTACTGCCGGGAAACTTGCATGTCCATATTGTATGAAAGACACCAAGGCGTTCTGGCTTCCACATGGAGGTAAAATGTGTTGGTTCGATTGTCACAGACAATTCCTACCACTACATCATGCATTCCGTTATAACAAGACCGCCTTTAGTAAGGGTAAGTATGAGAATGACGAAGCACCTCCAACATTGTCCGGTTGTGAAATTTGGGAGACGGTTTCTGATTATCCAACGGTCGTTGATGGTAGTGTTAGTGAACTCAAAGAACTAAAAAGGTTGAAAACATGATGGTTCAAAAAAAGCATATTATGGGAGCTACCTTATTGGAAGTATTTGTTGATTCGGCACAACTTGGATGTCATGCATATCGAAAAAAACTTCTTTGAGCAATTAATTCACACAATCACGGATAATAAAAAGAAAACAGCTGACATCCATAATACAAGGAAGGACTTGCACAAATTATGCAGTAGAGGTCACCTGCACATTAAGACGGTCGTAAACCAAAAGCTCCCTACACTCTTGATAAAGTTCAAAGAAAGTTATTGTGTGAGTGGATTTGCAATTTGAGGTTTCCAGATGGCTACGCATCAGACTTTAGTCGATGTGTGGACCTACACAGTCTTACACTTCATGGTATGAAGAGCCACGATTGTCATGTATTCATGGAAAGATTATTACTCGTTGCTTTGAAACATTTGTTGCCAACTAATGTGTGGAATGCAATTACTGAGATAAGTCAGTTTTTCCGTGATCTGTGTTTGTCAACCCTCACAAATCAAAATGTAGAGCGGTTGGAGAACGATATCGCGGAGATTATCTGCAAACTTGAAAAAGTGTTTCCACCATCATTTTTCAATTCGATGGAACACTTACCTATACATTTGCCTTATGAAGCAAGGGTTGGTGGCCCTGTACAATATAGGTGGATGTACCCTTTCGAGAGGTAAATTTATGATAATATTCAATTTATTATTGTTTCCACTCTGAATATTTCTTAAATGAGATATTAACACTAGGTCAAATTGTAGGTTTCTTAATCACTTGAAAAAAAAAAGTGGGTAGTAAGGCACGGGTGGAAGGTTCTATTTGCAATGCTTTCTTAACTGAAGAGATATCAAATTTCTGTTCTCTGTACTTTGAAGACCATGTAGATACAAAGGCTAAAGATTTGGATGTGGGCACAGTAGTAGATGTCAATGATTCATCTTTACCTGAGCTTTTCCAACAACACAAAGGTAGAGCATTTACTAAACCAAAACATAGATACTTGGACGAACAAGAACACGATCGTGCCCACCTTTATGCCTTATCAAACTGTGAACTACTAGGAGAATATGAACGGTACGTAAACGCTAACTAAATTATTTAAACCTTTGAATTATTAATGTACACATAACAACTAAATTTGGAAATTACAGCATATTTGAAAAGTTCATTCTCGAGCAGCATCCACGAGCAAAAATGGATGAAGTTTGGACTACATATGAGAAGTTATTTCCAAATTGGTTTAAAAGATATGTAAGTCTCATTTTTAATATATTAGAGTAAAATAAACTTTGAGTAGGTCACAGATCTAATAACACTACTACGAAATAGGTATCTGAGATGAATGTCGAAGATGATTTGATTCAAGCCTTAGCAACAGGTCCTTCTAAAGAAGTAAACACTTGGCAAAGATATTCGATAAATGGGTTCAATTTTCACACCGTGAAATATGGAAAAAATAGAGCTACTATGAATTACGGTGTTTGCGTCAGTAATGTTGAAGGAGATGATTACTATGGCACTTTAGAGGAGATTATTGAGTTGAGGTATTGTGGGGAGAAAAGAATTTATAATGCTATCTTGTTTAAGTGTTCTTGGATGGATAATTCCGCAACTGGTACAATTGTTCATGGGCTTTATAAACTTGTAGAAGTTAATAGTAAGAGGAAATATGGAAAATATGATCCTTTTGTACTTGCACATCAAGTTAGTCAAGTTTATTATGCTCCATACCCAAATCCGAAAAAGGATAGACAACATTGGTGGGCGGTATTCAAGGGTAGGGCGAAATCACAATTTAATGCACCGGTGGATGTCACAGTATTTCAAGAAGACGTGACATGTACTCCATTATTATCTACGCTTGGCGACGATGATGTCCTAGAAAATATAAATGAAGGGGAGGATGACGAAGAGATGGATGAGTTGGGTGATGACATGGTTGTGGAAGAGGAGGAAGAGGTGGAGATGGACGAATTTGAAGATGAATTTGAGGATGAAGAGTCAGAAGAAGAAGAAGAAGAAGAAGATGATGATGATGAAGATGAAGATGAAGATGAAGATGACGAAGAAGAAGATGATGATGACTGCTAACTTGTATTTTATTCCATAAAAAAATGAATAATATTTTATGTAAAAGAACTTGTTTAGAAACTTTTTGTCGATGTGCACTTATTTCATATTTGTTGTTATTTGTATCTGTTTCTCGGTTTTTTCATTCAACAGATCATATCAGATAGATGGTCGGACGGAGTGAAGAACGTGGACGTGGACGTGGCCGTGGACGTGGACGTGGACGTGCACAAGAACAACGACAAGCGGTGGAAATGGATGACCTGGAAGAGGAAGAGGAACAGCAAGAGCAAGAGCAAGAGCACGAGCAAGAGCACGAGCAAGAGCAAGAGCAAGAGGACGATCAAGAGCAAGAGCAACACGAACAACCGATTAATGAACAACCTCATGGGCGAAAAAAATTAGCACGTGACGAGCTTTGGTATTGTTTATTCAGTGTTTGGTTTAGTATAATATTTTTTTCACCAAAATTCTAATTTATTGTTCTTGTCTTATTGAAGGTTTGATGACTCAGAGGTGGTTAGAAAAATCACCAGATCCATTAAAGGTTTCTACCACGGTCCACACATGAACTACAGGGAGACCCCTTCATCGGTGAAAACTAAATGGTTGAATAATTTTAGGGTATATATTCACTTGTCTATTCGTGTAGTTTGTTATATATATTTATATTTATATCTATTCAAGTATACATACTTGTAGTTATTCGTCATTACTTATATTGGTTTTTTCAGGGGTTTTTTAGTTGGAAGCCTGAGATCGAAGATGAAGTCAAAAGAAATTTTGACGACAATGCTCGGAAGCGTCTTAAGGACACAGTGAATGATATTTGCGAGCTTAAGAATGGAAAACAAAAACCTTGCCCTGGATGGATGATTCCTCAAGTCTATAAGGACTTATTGGATAAACGCAAAACTAAGGCATTTCAGAAGAGATCGAGACAAGCGGCTGCAAATAAGAATCGTGCTGCGCCTGGCCCTACACATCACTTGGGGTCGATTAAGGCAACAAAACACGCTTCAAGGATGGTGATGACACAATACAATTACCTTTTTATCGTCCTTATTCGATTAGCCAAATCATTATCTGTGTTTTTTTAACAATGAATCTTTGTTTTTTAAGATGTCGAATATGGGTGGCAAAAGACCCACAGCACCAGAGCTTTTTCAAGAGATCCACAGCAAAGATATAAACGGCAAAAAAGAGTTGACGAATCAGAAGGCAAAAGCTGTTTATGTAAGTATTATTCTTGACATTTTCATCCATTGCTTGGACGGTGTTCAAGGGTAATTAATTTACAATTAATTTTCTAACATTGTTTTTCTGTTTCCTAATGGTATACAGGACCGTTACGAACAACTGAAACACCAAAACCAAGAGAAAGGTAAAGAAGTAACAGACGATGAAGTATGGTTTGAAGCTGTAGATGGACTCAAGAAGGGGAGTGTTTATGGATTGGGAACCGCTGCACCATTATACTTTTCATCTTCTGTGACCACGAGGGGTAAGTCCTCTGGAGCTCCTTATGTTCCCGGTATTCTAACTCAGGTCGAAAATCGGAATGCTGAATTTGAAAGGATTATGGTGGAAGCATTTAATAAAGAAAGGGAGGAAAATCGAAAATTTAGAGAAGATCAGCAAAGGGAAGCTCAAGAGTCTCGATCTAGAGAGGAGATGTTATTGAAACAACAAGAGCTCCTTAGTCAACAATTGACCCATATGTCTCAAATGTACGAAACTCAAAATTGCAATCCGAACCCCTTTACGAACATGCGGAACCCTAATGATGATAATTCAGGAGGAGGTGGAGTCGGGGGAGCCGGCATTGGTTTGCAAGTGTAGGAAATGGAAACTCAAGTATGGACTAGTTGTATGGAAATTCTAATTTAGTCTTTTAAGTTGTTTGAACTTTGGTTACACTTTTAGGTTGTTTAATTTAAACTTTAGTACTCTTTCAAGTTAGTTAAAAAATTGTAGTTTACTCTTTTAAGTAGTTTAAACATTTTAGAATGTTTGTTGAAGGTTGAACTTATGTGAATGGATGATATTGAAGGTTCAATTATGTGAACGAATGAATGGTGTTGAAAGTTCAAGTGAAGGAATGGCGTTGAAGATTTGTTGTTATTGGATTTTACAAGTTTGGTGTAGGTAAATATGTTGCAAATGGGAGGACAACAAAAGAAAGTAAACAAAGTAAAGTGTATTTGTTTACCGACCGACAATGAGAATTACCGACCGTCATTTAAATTTTACCGACCGCCATATATGTTTTACCGACTGATCTCATCATTGATCCGACCAAAATAGAAACCAGGCTACTGGTTTGTCGTCACTCGGAAACTGATACCGACCGCCGTAAACGGTCGGTAAACTTAATTCACCGACTGCATTACCGACCGAATTCAGGCATTTACCGACCGACTGCTCCCATTTACCGACCGATAAGCTGCGGTCGGTATTGCTAATTACCGACCGATTTATTATTTCCCGACTAATAGCCCCGTCGGTGATTGCCGACTGATGCAATCGGTCGGTAAATATAATTTACCGACCATAGTTACCGACCGATTTTGTACGGTAGACAGAGATTTTGAAACGGTTGGTAATCTCATTTACCGACCGATATAAAGGATTACCGACCGATTTTGTCGGTTGGTAAATAGGTTCATTCTTGTAGTGATATAACTCAATTATCATACAAAATTCTAGTAGTTAAATTAGACCAGTAAGCTGCAACCTAATTTAAAACACTATTAATTTAACAATCGACTCATGTAAATAATCTAGGTGATCAGGCTAAATTAATAAACATGAAAACAACAGTCAAATCGTGAATTTCATACGAATATCAAAGTACTAATTAAACGTTAAAACAATAATGTAATCTCATAACTCATTGACAATAATCGATACATTACATGTTCGAATAACTGAAAGATTAAACTAAATAACTAATTAAACGATAAATAAACTAAATAAGATAGATAGATACAACCGTTAGATAATTTAGAAGTTGAATTTGTACCGACCTTGGCCGTAAAGGCCAAGGCCTTTTGCCCTACTCCTATTTGTGCTGCCTCATTGTTCTCTCCTCCTTCCTTTACATTAAAGCCCTAATGCCTTCTTTTATAGTGGTAATTTGGTTTTAGAAAAATTATATCTTTCCTTAATTAATTGATCTTGCTCTTTCCTTTTTACACCGGATTCTCTTTTCTTATTTTTCCATAATGGGTTGATGGTCTCAAGCTTGATTTCGACCCATTAGATGATGGAATTTGATTTTGCTCTCTTCAACAAAGTTGTTCATCTTGAACTTAGCTTTTCAATGCATTTTGATTCGCATTATTCCGACATCGTATGAGTGAGATATTGTCGTCTTAAGACAGACCTGCAAAAATACATACGATTTTAGTAGTCTCGCAATCTTAATCCAAGTGGGTTATTACTAATTAATTAAAATATATATTAAAAACTCAATTTAGTACAAAAATATCAAAAGTTACTAAAGTTATAACGTTTAGCTCAAATAATACAAAGACGACATAGAAAATATAATATTAAAGAGGTAAAAATACGCATAAATATCGACTTATCAAGGTTCGACGGAACCATCGACCCGGAAGACCACTTGGTAGCGTACAAAAGCCACATAGGGATGTATGATACAGAAGATGCGGCCTGGTGTAAAAATCATCCCAACTACCCTTGTAGATCTCGCTCAAGGGTGGTTCCGGGACCTCCCTCGAGGATCCATTTACACGTTCGAAGAGCTTACCACGGTCTTCCTAGACAATTCTATCGGCGACCATTCTCGGTCACCAATTCTATTTTGATGACCGACTTTGGACGCTAGTAACCACTCCCTAATCTTTCCATAACAAAAAATGAAGAAAAAAAAAAGACTGAAGGTATTGATGAATAATGATATCATGGGTAAAGGTGGGAATTTGGTCACTCGTGTCGGCTTTGGGTCGAGTTGAGCCAAGTTGGGTCATATCAGGTTGGCATACTCTTTCGGGTCAAGTTGGGTTCGAATAGGGTCAATTTTATCCGGGCGGTCATTTTGGGTCAACTTACGTGCCGTGTCAGAATGGATTTAATTAGGTAGGTTTAGTTAATGTATCATATTGTTTCAATATTTTCCTGATAAGTTTAATTGTTGAAGATGTGATTATTATTTTGTTTGATTTTTTTTATGCCAAATGTATCAAACTACTCCCTTCCATCCAATCCAAGTTTACATGGATTTTTTGCAACTTTTAAGTAAATTAGTAAAAAGTACGGCTATTATTGGTAAATCAAATGGTTTTATGGGTTCACTTAAGTTAGAGTGGGTAAAAAGTAATTACATTTTGTGTAAATAGAGTAAAGATATGAGGATTGTATGGTAAAGTCTTTTGCTATAAAATGAAAGTAAAGTTTGGATTGGATGATCCGTTTATAGTAAGCATAATTTTACATTGGATGGGAGGGACTGAGGGAGTATATATATACTAATTCACTTTTATTTGGATCAATCTTTAGGGCCTGCCTGGGATGCCCTTAATGGGCCCTAAACAATTAAGGGGTATTTTTTATTGGTTATGTTAGATGGTTTGGAATGACCCAAATAAATATGGTCCAGTAACTATTACCCCTTAGCAAGGGTAATGCATTCCTCCCCTAAGCTTAACGTAACAATTAAGATGGAATAAACTCTACCCTTAGGGCTCGCTTGGAATGAGGATAATTATTCCGGGAGTATTAGAGCAAAAATGAACTAAAAATGAATGAGCTTGTTGCTTGGTTGTGACATTTTATAGTGTAAAATGGATATGAGGGGAGAATAATTACCCTCATTGAGGGGTAATGCATTACTTGGGGGAGAGGGGAGTAATAATTCCCCCAAATAAGCTAGATTTTATTAATTTTGTCCATTTCCGCTTAGTATCATCACTACTTTCCGTCATTTTCTAGTTCATTTTTGCTCTATTATCCCCGAAATAATTACCCTCATTCCAAGCAAACCCTTATTCAATCTCTCTCCTCAACTTTTCCCCCATTTTTCAGAGTAAGGTAATTATTACCTTAGTATTGCCAAACCATATGTCCATGGAAAAAATTCAGCATGTATTATCTCATGGGGTACTTATTAGAGCATGTACAATGGAGAGGATTTACTCTCCTCTTAGCACACTCTCTCTCCTCTAAGAGGAGGTCCTCTCCATTGTGGGATCAACATGCAAGATCCTCTTATGTAGAGGAAGTTGGGTACTTCCTCTAATTTTAGAGGAATTTTAACATAGGCCCTTGTGCATATAAACAAACACTATTGGTCATCTAAATAAATAAGTCAATTAAAAATAATATTAATCATAAAATAATTAAAATAAATTATTATAAAAGTAGTATAAGAGGATCCTCTCTATTGTGGGATAAAATTGGAGAAAGGAAAATGAAGAGGATAGAGATAGTGAAAAATGAGGTGGATGAAAGAGAGGACGATGTGTCAAAAATATAGAATGAAAGAGAAAAAATAAGAGGAAGACATTGTCCTCTCTAATGTACATGGTCTTACTCCCTTGAAATCTCTCCCTCAATAATTAATGGGATCCCAGGCAAGCCCTTAAACTTAATAAATGCTAGATCGTCAATCTTATTGGCTCAGGCTCAAATTAGGCCGGGTTCAAATCAGGTTTGGTTTGCTGGTCATCGGTTTATATCGAGTAACGGGTCTCAAGCGAATCGAGTTAGGATAATTTCAGATAGTTAAATTTTTACGTTATGTAGAATTAAATTTCAGGTGTATCAAAACGAATGTACCGGACAATTCTAGTGATGGGGACAAGAAAATGTTAACTAGCCCCAACTAAGTAAAGGATTAGCACAACTATTGAAGATGAAAGCATAAGATTAGATGGGTTCCATATCACACATTAGAAACACAAATTGTCAATTTGTTTTGCCAAAATCAGTTAGTTGGCTGACGAGAAGAGGCGGCGGAGATGGTGGGCCATGTTCTCAGCATAAGGAAAGTGTGACATCGACCTTTGTAAAAGCAGTTTTCATACCTGAGAGATACTTGCTCATACTCCCTTCAATTCTCTCACACCTTTGTCCTTACTTTCATAGTTTGTTACACTACATGTACCTGGTCTACTGTCTTCCTGGGCCCCACTTTCATAAACCACACCCGTTTACACATTGGCCCAAAAACGAGTATCCGTCACGAGGTTATAACCTTTTAAGTATGATAGAAAAGACAAAAATACATTGTCTTAATACTGTTTCAGTCACATATTTGTTTTATTTATGCATGTGGTATGATATTTGATCCGTTTTACGTTTATAACGTATATCTCCGTCTTAAACAAGAATTTGTATTCGCAAAACGAATCCTATTGCCAAATGAATAGTCTCTTTACCTAACAAAACTGACTCAATTCGATGTCGGAACCGAAGACTCAAGCATAAATACTAATCTGAATTGATCTAATTTAACTTACCTTGATCCGATTATTTATTATTACTGCGTAGTGCGCACATATCGACATTCGACATAAATGGTGCACACAAGTGAAAAGAGAAATGGACTAATGAAAAAGTAGAGATAAATAAAAGATTAATTAAAAGGGTATGAAGTAGGGTAGAATAATGAATAAAGAACAATAAAAATTTACCTTTCATTCACCGAAAACATACCATAAATTAAATACATGTGAGGTATATTTTCATCAAATGGAAGGAAGTATTATTATTTCTCAAGAAAAAGAAAATATGGAAGAAAACGAGGTTAACCTCAATAAAGAAAGAGTGAAAACCAGACAAGCACAATGTTTGAGAAATAGCAAATGATTTGTCTTTGGACATCAATATATATGATATTTGACTCATGGTAAGCTTGTGACGGGTAGTACTCTTATATTAGAGGCAAGAATCATTTGTCAATGTGTTAGATGAAGTAGGATAGTACGTTTTTTCTAATGTGTGAGGCATTATGAACACATTAATATATTAATCGTCGAGAATCACAATGATATAATCACAAGTAATTGAAATAATAACTCATATTTACCGTAACTAGAAAATATTATTGTCGTTTTTGTTTTAATTCACATGTTAGCGTGTAATCATTGGTTACACGTTAGAAAAAACGGTTTCAATTATTTGAGTTAATTAAGTATTACTTTCAACGTAACACAAATTCTGGTTTATGACGATCATCTTAAACATGTAACAAGTTAAACATGAGAAATAAATTCAAGGCATAAAACTTTAGGAGGAATAGCAAATGAATTGTATTTACCCACCTGCTAAAGATATTTGACCCATAATAAATTTATATCGAATATATCCATGATAAGAAAAACTGAACCAGTTGATTTTTGAAAGCGTGTGTTTGATTTGGAAAGGTTTGGACTTTGGAGTAGTATTTGAAAGTTAAGATATTCTTTGGCATGAGAGGTACGTGTCGACCTCCGATTGGTGTAGTCTGGCACTGGAGTGGGTTCTACATACATACACATACCAGTACCACATCCACCCACCCACATAATTTGCCAAACAAGGCATATAAATGGGCGGAGGATGAATCCCATTAAAACTTTAGCCTGCCTGCCTAAGTTGCAATATATCAATATGCTATGATGAACAAACAGACGTTGTAAAATAAAGAAAGAAGCAGACTAAGCTAGTATAGGAATAATCAGGAATGGAGAGCACTGATTCATCGTCTACTACCCCACCATACCCTCAGCTACCTCCTGGTTTCCGATTTCATCCTACTGATGAAGAACTCATCGTTCATTACCTCAAAAGGAAAGCTTCCTCCCACCCTCTTCCCGTTGCCATTATCGCCGACGTCGACCTCTACAAATTTGATCCCTGGGAACTACCAAGTAATACTACCAATTCCTCACTCCATCCATCTATTTCATGTCTAATCTTTAGGGAGCCAGCGAGCTTCATTCGTTCTCACCATAACATCATATATATCGTCAAAACCAACGTATGTATGTATATATATTGTTACGACCCTTCAATTTATATCCTATACATGTGTGACGGTCCACTTTTATGATTATATGCATGTAGGTAAGGCGATATTTGGTGAGAACGAATGGTATTTTTTTAGCCCAAGAGACAGAAAGTACCCGAACGGAGCGAGGCCAAACAGAGCGGCTACGTCGGGGTACTGGAAGGCGACCGGAACAGATAAGCCAATCCTAACATGTATTGGAAATCAGAAAGTGGGTGTTAAGAAAGCATTGGTATTCTATGGTGGTAAGCCTCCGAGGGGGATCAAGACTGATTGGATCATGCATGAGTTTCGGCTAATCGACGCCAATCATACCTCCAAAACGCCTCACCCTTTTCCTGCTCTCTCTAAGAAGGCCTCTCTAAGGGTACGCTATTCTTTTCCATAATACTCCGTATTACGGAGTACTTGCTTTTTGTTTTTCTCCTCACCTTTTTTTCATTCACTTTTAAAACTGAATGACTCCATCACTCTTTCACGAGTTATATATAGTACGATCATATATATTACGAGTATGTGTTTTACTACTGACTTATTACTTGCTTCATTATTTTGTTTAATTGTTGGGTTGTTTCAGCTTGATGATTGGGTATTATGTCGAATATACAAGAAGAATAACACTCAGAGACCAACGGACCATGACAGGGGAGAGTTACTTGAAGAGATGATCAAGCAACAGAAGTTGATGAGATCACTTTCATCAAAGCATACTACTACTACTGCTGATTCCAGTGGCCTACTTATGGATCAAAATATAAACAATGATCATAACTTCTTTGAAATCACACAATTATCAACTCCGACATCACGAGGAGACCATTTATATGCTGGATCTCCTCTGCCTATGAGCCTTCACGACGACCACAAGCGCGACCACCACCTCTATTGGGACGAGATGGGTGGTGGTGGTAAGCGGTTTCAGCAGCAAGCATCGGGTGGGAGCTCGGGCACTGAGGGGAATAGCTCTTTTGTTTCAATGTTGAGCCAACTTCCTGATCAAGGGAATACTACTGCTATCGGTTTTAGCATGGGAAGTCCCTTAATTGTTGGCTCCATTGCTGATCATCATCAGCAGCAGCAGCATGATGGGGTTGTTCTTCCAGTACAACAGTTTCATAATAACGATGCTGGTACATGGAATTCATAGCTCATTTATGTGAATGTGATTAAGGCATATATAATGTATGTTCATTGGAGGCAGCAGCCAGCAGGATGTGTATTTTTAAATTATACTTAGTGAAACACATACATACATACATACATACATACATACAAATAGGATTATTATCCTTGCTTATAAATACCGATTATATATTTGATTATTGTTTGACACATACATACTGACAATAATTTGAGATTTTCACCTGGAGAAAATGAGTCGTATTATAATTTCATCTATATTACTCATTTTATTATGTTCAGTTCGAGATAACTCACAAACCACATACATATGATCATATCAGACAATGAAGTCGCCCCTCCCTCCTGATCTGATGCAGATTGTATTCGGTTGGTTGAAGTAGTACTAGCTTAGCGTTGTGATGGGAGGGATTGTGCTTGTATAAAATAAGAGAAAAGGGCGAGGGAGCTACTAGGTTTGAAGATAGGCACAGCATGGCCTGCTCCTCTGAATGTTGCAAATGTAATCCCCGCATATTCTTGGTACCATCCACTTACCTGTGATATATAATCACCCTATTCATGTCAGAAGGTTAAATGAACGACAACCTTAGCTTACCACAATGATGATGACAACACAAAGAGTTGTGCTCGTGCTCGTGCTCCTGGCACACAGGCATGCAGGGTAAAGGAATCAGTTACAGATGATCTAATCTTATGTTTTAGACAGAAGATCAAATTAAAGTCGTTTTCAGATGATGACAGATATTGATGAAGACATCAATGATGTGCCTAAAATAATGTTAGGGTGGACGTGGAGGGTAATCAAATAGGTTGGTTGACTGACTAATTAAGCTGCTACTTCACTATCACAGAAGCATGGTGTTATTGAGTCTTTGCTGATCCAAAGTACTCGTAAGTATGTAGCTTTAAATAGTTTGTGTTTATCACAGATCGAGTAGAATCAAATCGGATATATACCTGACGTTCATGGTACCAGGGTGTCCATGGTTTAGTGATTGGTAATCCAAGAGCATTCAAACTGTATCTTGTTGACAGTACAGGTACTCTTCCGTCTGTATCTCCACTGTTACAACCCGCCCCAATGGCCGGGGACAATTTAGTATCTTCATCCTGGAATCAGTTAGTTACTCCGTATAATATAAGGACATTGAGAGAAATACCTGTAGACCCATATTCTAAGTCCAGCTGCAATTAACTTCTTGTAAATCGGAAGTACTGAGGGCTTTGAATCTGCCCATTTACTGAATAATGTCGAGCTGCAAATGTAATCGAAAATCATACAGTAAGAGAGTCTTCTCCACACGTACAGTGTATAGCTAGCTAGTAAGATACTCGTAGACAGAAACAATAATGAATTGAAGTTGAGATCTGTGTTTTACTTGCAGATGCTCCAATTCCTGAGCTGAACTCCATCACTGACATGAAGGGCCGCTTGAACATCTGGTCGGTTGTAGTAAGCTTTAGCATAGTTATCTAGGCATGGGTCATAGCCACCCATGATCCTGATCCTCGGCATCTGTACATGTATGTTAATTCTAAATGAAATTGGCGGGTTGTGAAAGGTAGATGAGATGAGATGAGATGATCTCACCATATTGGAGGTAGATTTAAAGACGACCACTTCCAGTGAGGTAGTTGAAGTAGTATTGGTGGTGGTTGTATTTTGGATACAAGCAGGAGTATACAAGCTGTAAATGTCAATCTCCTTGTATTGTTTTAGGACCTCATCGACACCTTTGCTACAATTGGGGTTGCTCCAAGTCGTATTGCTATTGAAGTCACAGGAGTCTGTGATTATACGATGTGTTTCGTCAGAGACAACAGCGTGGCTCCATGCATAGTCTACCATTCCTCTCCAGTCTTCAGCGTCATCTGTTTCAGGATTTCCCATCTACTCAAACAGACAGACAGACAGACGCAGTTAATAATCTCAAAATCTTATTAGTACTTGTTGATGTTGGTAATCTATGTTTACCAATATTCCTTTGAGGTTGATCATGATGGATGAAGAAGATGTGGTGTTGTTTTTGTCAAGGATAAGCTCGGCCAGCTCCGGAATATATTTTCCTGCAAGATTGGTATGTATGTAGCAGTAGTAAACATTTCTGATCGCGTTGGCAAATCGTACAAATCTTGGAAAAAATAATGAAGAGATGGAACTATGGAAGAGAGTAGGTATGTACGTACCTGCGTAGCTCTCGCCAACAATATACAAGTCATGGTTACGATACGCAGGAAACTTGAGGAACCAATTATTGAGGAAATCATAAGTGTCATTTGCTGATGATAACAAGAAACACATGTACAATACATACAGTCATACAGAGTTTAAATTTCTTCTTAACTAACTAACTGACTCATTCTCATTAACCAAAGATGAGAGACGATATATAAATAATGATGCATACCAGTGAAATCGTCACCAAGATGGTCGAAATCGGTACTGGTATTGCTGTACGAAAACCCAACTCCTACAGGGGATTCTAAGAACAGAACATTGGCTTCTGCAAAAAGTATGTACACATGTTTAGTTCAAACTAGTGTTACTTTTGTATGCTATAAAAATGCTGATTGCTGAGCTAGATAGCTAGCGTATGCGTATGGTATGATGGGTAGTTTGGTAGTGTACTAACCTCTATTCCACGCAAACGGATTAAACTTGAGCCCACTTCCATTTTGGTCGACAAGGAAAGGTCCAATTTCTTGTGTTGCTCCATACCCAATAGATGAGCACCCTGGGCCTAACACACAAAACAACCATAATTAATCGCAACACTGACTCCGGCAATTTTAGTAGGTATATATGTATACTGCACTTAGTCGCATTATAATATGGAGGAGAGGGTTTCGAATCAGTCCTACTAATATATCAAGTGAGATCTTGTTTATTTGATTCGTTTTTAAAAGTACATTATTAATTAATATCGAATTTCCATAATTTTTACTAATATATTACGGAAAAATATTAACAATGTAAAATACGTGTTAGACAAATGTGAAACTAGATTTGAACGGAGGAAGTAGTATCCATTAGACACATTTTCGAAAAAATAGTCCTATAAAAAATTGTTGGAGAAAATGGCAAGATTTGTCCACTTCCATTATTATACAACAAAATCTCATGCAACATAATACTAGGTTGCACCTGGCCAAGTCCTTTTCATTCCCCTCGAGTGGCAGCGTATTCATCCATGAATGAATAATGATGAGTGCTACATTTGGCTACAAAAGTACTATATGCACTCGTATAATGTTTTTTTACCTTTTTTTTAATAGAGAAAATTGATAACTTATGCCTTCAGTAACTTCATTTTTCAAATTTTATACCTTAGATAATTTTTTTTCAAAACTTATAGTAATACCTACTTATCTAATTTATTTCACAATACATATCTTAATTCAAATTTTGTCATAAAACTAACGGATTATTACTAATTAACCATTCTACGCTTATTTTAGTAACATTGGACGACTACTATAAAATAAGTAGGGGTGAGCAAAATCGGGTACCCGAACCGAAACCAACCCGATTTGAATCGGGTACCCGATTTTTATTCCATATTGTAAACCAAAACGGTTTTTATGACCCGGTTTTTTTCAAAATATGGTTATCTTCAATTTTTTGAACCGGTTTCCGAATCAATTTTTGACCCGGTTTCACTAATTTGCATATCAATTTTTATTTTATTTTTGTTTAAAAGTAAGCCGGTTCAAAACCGGTACCCGGTTTTTAAAATTGTGAACCGAACTCGACCTGGTTTTTCACTACAAAACCGGTACGAGTACCCGAACCGGTTTTCAATTTCAAAAACCCGGATTTTCAGGTTTTTTAAACTGGATTTCGGTTCGGTTTCGGTTTTTTTGCTCACCCCTGAACATAAGTAAATGCGGAATAACTTTAAATTGCGGATATAATTATAAAAGAATAAACAAACGTTGCAACTTAAAACTAAAGTATGATGGAATCCGTTAGTTTTTTTACAAAATTTGGATTAAGGTATGTATTATGAAATAAATTGGATAAATAGGGATAAGTTTTGAAAAAAAAAATTATCTAAGGTATAAAGATTGAAAAATGAAGTCATTGGAGGTATAAGTTATCAATTTTTCCTTTTTTATATAATAAGTTTTCTTAAAGATGGTTTCATAATATGACATATATTTATAATAAATTAAAAATTTGAAAAGGGATATGTATATATAAATAATAATATAACGATCGAGAAGTCCTAAAAATTAATTAGTTTATTATATTAAGGTAAGACGGTCTACATTTTATGTCATTGGATTGTCCTCCGTATCTAAATAAGTTCATAGCTTGTTTTGTTGTTTTATATCTTTGGACATTTTTGTTATAAATGCATCACAAGTAATGAAATCTGCCACAAAACTATTCCTACGTGCATACCGTTTCTTACTAAGCTACTACTCCCTTATTTTACCGGAGACCTACGTTTACCTAATACTTCATCTTTCTCACTAGGAGGGTAATCCTTCCTATTTGGTCACAATTAATGATGGTAGCCATAGAAATTTAAAAACTGTAACACGGGAGTACTGTGCAGTGTGCACGTACTCTCTTGACACAAAATCTGATTTATTTGCTTAATTAATTGTTATACTTTGGATTAAATAATTTTCCTAAAGAATAGAATATAATTGTACTCGCGTCGGATGTTATATATGGGGGAATGAGGATTACTGTGAATTGTAGGTGATGGAATATATTATATATACATACCTCCACTAAGCCATAAGGCCAATGGTTTTTGTAAGGGTTGGGTTGAAGCCTCAAAGAACCAATAGAACAGTGCTCTTCCTTTAGTTTCACCCACGCTCACATATCCGGCGTAGTGTCGAAACTCGACTTTTGGTTGGCCAGGAAGATTTGTCACGAGATCATCTTCAATATTATTAGTATCATTATTTGGTGAAAAATAAGGTGGTGGTGTTGTTATTGTTGTTGTTTTTGTCCATGAACATTCAATTGGTTTGGTATATGACAATGCCGCCACCACTATACTTAGAACCACGAATAATGGCCTCCTTATTACTGCACAATTCATGATGCTTATTACAGACCCTACCCTCTCTGATCACTGATCCCCGATCATAAAGAATTATAATGTTTATGATGATAGAGAACATGACATTAATTATAACATACCAAAAAAAAGTCTATTTATAGTGATACTCAATTTACCTCGTTCATTTGTTTGTCTTTTATATTTATTGTGAAAGAATATTTTATTAAAAATAAACAAATGAACGAGACCTATATCTCAATGCACATAAATCAACAAGAATATATAAGTATATCTCCACAAATTAGGAAATGTGTCAAAGTCATTGATTAATATCACTCATTGATCATAATTGTATTTACTTACTAAACTGTAGGATAGTGTATACTTTGTATCTTCTCATGCATTGAATCCATCATAAATAATAATTTTACGTTTTTTTTACATGGTATTAGAGCTTTAATGCTCCCACAAAAATAATCCTTTTTTTTTCTTGCCACATGCAACAACTCGGTTCTTATAGTAACTTTAATTACCGTAAAATAATTAAGTCGTAAAAAGTGGTAAAAATGTAAAAACGTCGACTCCAAGTGAGTGTGTTATTGATAAATGAACAATTTTTTAAAATACAACAACTGAAAACCGATGTAGAAATTTTAATATAAATAGTCTAACCAAATTCAAGTTACAGGATTAACAATTTAACATTCTAAAGAACTAAACTGTAAACTCTTGCACGCCTTCGAAGGTACGTCAAATATATAATTGTCCCAGGCCACTTAATTAGTAAGAGCAATCTAACTGATCTTCTATCAGGAACCAGATCAGATAATCATTCAGTATAATCCTCCTTATACTAAGAGAATAAGAATAACTAAAAATATGTCTACCTGTCGCAATGAGAGGAAAAGTTTTCCCGCTAAAACATAAAAAACTATTTAATATGGTAAACTAGTCGTCATGTCCGTGCACCGCACGGGACAATATATATTGTTTAATGCCTTTTGTAACTCGTAGTTCCGTCTGTTTCGCCTCATTGTCCAATATTTATTTAATTGTTTATTCATTTTTGTTTCAATTTCAAATCTTTGTAACTTTATTTACTTTCAAAGTCATTTGTAATATCATAATGCAAGAAGTAAATGGAGTAATGCGTTATTTCACGTTAATGCGATAACTCAATAACGATGGACTGTTGGTTGGGGTGCTAAATTTTTGAGTTTGTAAGAATGCAAGTGAGTTATTATTGGTGAAAATGAGATATAACTGTAAGAATATTTTATGATATAATAATATTATGGGATAGGTAATATATCTTCCCTATTATTATGGCAATATTTCTTCCTCATATTTATGGTCTTATTGGAAATCGAATCTTTTAAGAGATATGTTATCACAATAATATCGGACTAAATAAGGAGTTTTCCATATTTACTCAACCTTGATGGAAGATCGAGATTACCGTAATCTAAAACCCTAATAGGAAACCGGTCCTCTCTCTGCCTATATAATGGAGTCCTCCCCATCAGAAACTCCAGGAATAAAAACGTAATGCATGAATAACGATAACAACACTTATTATGTTATAGGACAAGACGGAGAAACCATACCTATTAATTATGAAACCGTACCTATTATTATTATTTGAAGATCATATGAAGACGTATTATTATTATTTCAAGTCGTCTTATTATCGTCTTATTATTTGAAGTCGTTTTATAGAGATCTAATATCGTTCGTATTAGATTTTGACTTATTCCGTAACGGAGGTATGTATTAATCTCGTCTTAATTAATCTTTTGTGACTTTCATGTTGTTCAAAGATTTATGGGAATTATGTTTTATTTATGTCATGTTAATAATATGCTAACATGTGGTATCAGAACTTAAGTTATTGAACTCATGATTGTCCATTAATTAAGATTGTTATTACAGAATAATGACGTATTATACATTATAGTATAATAGTATGTGAAATTACTTGTGTTCCGTTTTGCGACTGATTTTATGTAATCACCTTTTGTTACTACTCCATAATAGTCTACACAAATAAATCTCCTTCTTGTGTGTACATGTATAGTATGCAAAGCAATTGTAGATTACAAAATCACACAACTATGATGCTAAGTAATTGTTTGTAGTATGCATATCAAATTGGTTTATGCTTTTCCTAGTCCCATTATGTTATTCATGCAATTTGTTTAACTACCTCATCGATTTGTACTACTTGTATATATTATGTGTATATACGTAAATTAGGTTTAATTGTTGATGGTCTTTACGGATTTGGTAATATTAAGTACAAGTGATTTTTCCATATTCGATCATGTAATGTTTGATGATGAGTAGTTGTCTCCTGAATTTCTTACCACGACAAAGTTCTTATTATTTATATGGAATTAATGAAAGTTTAACCTGAAATTGATATCATTATTGTCTTGATTATTCTGTTAAACTGATTTTGTCATGATTATATGATTTACTATATGCATATTGATTAGTATATAGATTAAAGTTTTAATATGAAGTGAATTGAAATTCTATTATTTGAGAAGTAATTCCATGATAATTTGATAATGAATTATGATATACTCCGTATGATTATGATTTACTGAAACATGGTTTCACCTTATTGTTTATGCTCATTCGATATAATTATTCGTTTGACAAATAA
Organism: Agrostemma githago; assembly: GCA_958450325.1. Classification (NCBI taxonomy): domain Eukaryota; kingdom Viridiplantae; phylum Streptophyta; class Magnoliopsida; order Caryophyllales; family Caryophyllaceae; genus Agrostemma; species Agrostemma githago. Next base: position 68,037,196 of record OY288247.1, on the reverse strand, counting down.
TGATTTATGATAAGTTATAATTTCATATTTTTCCGGTTTTAGATAATGATAATATGAAATTCTTACGGTTAAATTTCACCACAGTGAATTTACAACTAAAGTTCAATTTTTGGACATACTACTGTCATTATATCGTTCACATATAAAAAAATATATATATTTACCCGCAGGTAGATTATATTGTCATGTGTAACATTCAATTTAAATATTTTAGTGACTACCCACAGGAGCACTATTATTAAAGATGTGTTGTTTCACATATTGAAGCCTTATTATTTATGTTGCCTTATTTTATCACAACTAAAGTTACCTAACCAATTGCAATCTTATGATAACTCTGTTGTTGAGCTTAATGAAACAAACAAACTACTCTGAATGAAAAGAGTAATTAATTTAAGTTCACCTTGAGGTTGATGAAACTGGATACTTGTCTTCGCAAAGACAAGCCAACTGACTTAACTTCTGCAAGTATTGCTCAAATATCCTTCCATGAATTTTGGGAAAGATCTGACAGATTACGTATTTTATTCTTGCGTTGGATAATACCAACATTAAGACTTAAGAATTCATTGTATGGACTGAAACAAGCATTGAAACAATGATACTTAAAGTTTGATAAAATCATTACAGATTTTAAAGAAAATATCATTGATCTGTGCATAAATCTCAAGATCATTGGGAGTAAGTTCATATATTTGATTCTATATGATGATATTTTATTAGCCAGAAATGACCTTGGTTTATTACATTGAACCAAGACTTATGTATTGAAATTGCTAAATAAAGAATATCCTTATGCATGCATCCCTGGTTGGTAACTTAATGTATGCTCAGGTAAACCTGATATTATTGATGCTCACATATAGAAAATCAGATCACCCACAAGTGACTGGTTATTCTGATTCAAATTTTGGAGGATGTTATGACACAAGTCACTGTACTCACAGTTGATTTATATTTCCACCATGGAAGCTGAATGTGTGACTTGTTATGGGGCTTTAATATAAGGAACATGATTGCATAATTACCGTGATAATAATGAAATTAGGGGTGAGCAGAAAAATCCGATACGGTTTTATTATCCGTATACGATACGGTATACGGTTGCAATTATACGGATTTCCGTATATCCGATACGAATATCCGTATATCCGATACGGTTTTTCATAAAACCGTAGCGGATACGTATCAGCAAAATTGAAAACCGGATATCCGGTTTCCTATCCGGTTTTCAAAAACGCAAAAAAATAACAAACTATAATACTAAAACTAAATGATTTAATGGATTAAAACCCAAAAAGCCCAACACTCTCACTCTTTCATTCCGCCACAACGCAACTCTCAGTCTCTCACATTCAGTCTCTCACTACTTCATATTTCAGGACGTCGTTTCACGTTTCAAGCTCATTAAGGTTGATTCTTTGTTTGATTGTTCGCTACTTCGTTTGTCTATCAATTGTTATTGTTTGGAGTTGATTTGTGTGGAAAAGATTTGATCTTCAAGCTTCTTGTTTGAAGAAAGCAGATTGTTTGCCTATGACTCTATTATCGGAGAATTATTAGTAGTATTCGAATATTCGGGATGATTGTGATAATTAAATTATTTTTAGATATTTTTCTTGTTTATTTACGTATTGTTTTTGTATAACAATGAACGCAACGTTCGTTACGACCTTAAAATCAAAAATCAAATTATGTGCACTTAAAGAAAAATTAAAAATAAAAATAAAAGAAACCTCAAAACCGGATACCGGATATCCGGAAAAACCGGATATCCGGAAACTGGATATCCAGAAATCGGATATCCGGTTTAATTCGGATCGGATCAGGATAGTAAAATTTCAGAATTTTAAAACCGGATATCCGATCCGGTTTTGCAAACGGGATCGGATATCCGGTTTTGCTCACCCCTAAATGAAATTGTAATCTTTTTCTAGCTACATGAATGATATGATATCTAATGGATCAAAACACATGAACCTTGAATATCTTTTACTGAAGCAAGATGTTAGATTACGAATTAGTTAACGAGATCTCTTTAATGATTCTACACTTGCTATATACTCCCTCCTTCCATAATTTATTGCCCCATTGCTTTATACACAAAAAATAAGAAAAATATTTTATAATATTAAAGAAATGATGGTGGGCCATAATTAATGGTGAAATACATAAATAAAATATTAGAGGTTAAGTGTAGTATTGTAAGTTTAATTCAAAGGTATTTTTGTAAATAAGAAAAAGCAACAAGGATAATTTGGTAAAAAAGATAGGATGAAAAAGGAAAGTGAGGGAATGGGGCAATAAATAATAACCTACCCAAAAAGGAAAGCGGGGCGATAAATTATGGACGGAGGGAGTAATATTATTTCTGTTTTCCAATGTGTATACATTTATTATTGGATGAATGATAACGGAAATATAGTCTTTTTTAACACATTATGTGGACCATTACGTAGAACTTCACTTATGGCCTAACTGTTCAATTCGTTGATGTAGTGGTACATGGAAGTAATCATGTTGCAGATTGACATGTGCACGCCATGACTCTCTTTAACGATTGCATTAGTCAAGGTGCTTATGAACATCGATTTAAAATATATGTTTTAGCATATGATGCGCAACTTATATATTCTCTAAAGAACATTACAGATGTTCCAATTGACCAAGTGGGAGACTGTAAGAATATTTTATGATATAATAATATAATGGAATAAGTAATATATCTTCCCTATTATTATTATGGCAATATTTCTTCCTCATAATTATGGTCTTATTGGAAATCGAATCTTTTAAGAGATATGTTATCACAATAATATCGGACTAAATAAGGAGTTTTTCCATATTTACTCAACCTTGATGGAAGATCGAGATTACCGTAATCTAAAACCCTAATAGGAAACCGGTCCTCTCTCTGCCTATATAATGGAGTCTTCTCCATCAGAAACTCCAGGAAAAAAACGTAATGCATGAATAACGATAACAACACTTATTACGTTATAGGACAAGACGGAGAAACCATACCTATTAATTATGAAACCGTACCTATTATTATTATTTGAATATCATATGAAGACGTATTATTATTATTTCAAGTCGTCTTATTATCGTCTTATTATTTGAAGTCGTTTTATAGAGATCTAATATCGTTCGTATTAGATTTCGACTTATTCCGTAACGGAGGTATGTATTAATCTCGTCTTAATTAATCTTTTGTGACTTTCATGTTGTTCAAAGATTTATGAGAATTATGTTTTATATATGTCATGTTAATAATATGCTAACAATAACGCTATAAGATGTAATGCATAATAACTAATAAATTGTTTTTTTAACTTTTATTGAAGAGCACAATCATCTTGTCTTCTGACTCTGTTTTTCCTTTATTTCTCTCGTGTCTTTAGTTAAGTTTTTCAAATCTTAGTCTCTTTTTTTCCCACAATTTTTATTGTTGCGACTGCTTCTTTCACTACCACTCCAGGTCTATAATACATTTTGGTAACGTGAATCGGGTTACTTTGGATGCGCACTTGGGTGTTACTCGCGTCGAGGCCCATGCTCTATATTAAATTTTGTATATATTTTGTATATATACATTGTTATAAATGAAAGTACATTTATGGATTGGGGAAGATGAAGAGAGCTGAGGAGCTTCATTGCTTTAATTTTTTTTGCCCAATTCGAGTAGAACACGTGATCTTGTTAGTAGTTGTTACAGGGTGGAAGATAGTATTAGGCTAATAAGGGATGGAGAAGGGTTTCTTTGGATTTTAATAGCGTATATAGATATGAAAGGTAGACAAGTAACGACTGAGACGGAAAGAGAATATTTTACTCGTGTTATTTTTTCCTATTATTTTTCATTACTAATTTTGTTTGAGTTCGTGATCGATCGAGAATTATGATTAAAGCTCACCTATGTTTCTTTTATTTTTTTTCTTTCTCCATTATCCCGATATTTCTACAACTATCTCTACTTCTCTTTTGGCTTTTATTGTATTATTATGATTCTCCGTATACACTGTTTGGGTTAGTACTAAATTTTTCATATGACTTAAATTTTTCTTTGGTTAGGTTTTGTTTAATAGAAAATGTTCGGTTGTATTTTGACACTCGCTTCATTAGAATATGAGGTGTGAGATCAACTAAATTATGGATGAGGGGTGATTTGTTAGAGTTTTTATTATATACTCCATCCCGTGATCCTTCCAAGAATGTGGGATATTTTCTTTGTTTTTTCTTTTGCATCTATCATATTTTATTTGACATATATACTCCCCTTGCTTCAGTGAGATCTTCTACCTTTCCCTTTTCAATAATTTCTTCGATTTATTTCACTTTCTTTTTTTGCTATCAAATTTCTCTCTTACCTAGGTGACTCACTTATGTTACTAGGGGTGAGCAGAAAAATCCGTTACGATTTTATTATCCGTATACGATACGGTATACGGTTGCAATTATACGATTTCCTTATATCCGATACGAATATCCAGATATACGATACGGTTTTCCTTAAAACCGTAACGGATATGTATCGGAAAAAATTGAAATCGGATATCCGGTTTCCGATCCGGTTGTATAAAAACAATAAAAAAAAACATACCCTAATATGAATTATACAAAAAGAATTCAGAACTCACAAACTATTCTCAAAGATAAAAAAACAAAGGTATTTATGAATTTATGATATTTTCGAATGAAACGTACTATTTTTCTTGAATAATGGTACCGTAAGACATATGTACCATATTTTCTTGAGTTTTTTTATATGTTTTTGCTTATACTAATTTATATAAAACCTAACGTTGCTTAAAAATCAATTAACTACTCTTAATTAAAAATAAAAAATTGTTTAAAAAAAAAAAGAAAAATAGAAGAAAAGATAAGACCAGATACCGGATATCCGTTTCCGGATATACGGAAAAAAGTGGATCGGATACGGATCAAAAAATTTGAGATTTTTAAAACCGGATATCCGATCCGGTTTACAAAACCGGATCGGATGTCCGGTTGTGCTTACCCCTATATGTTACCTCTCTCTAATTTTAGATATTTTGTTATTTTTCTTAAAAATGTGTCACTTTTAAGGTGGAATAAATCAATGAAACGGATAAAGTATTTAACTTCAACTCCGTATTACCTATGTCCAGGGTGCATTTATAATTGAACAATATTGAATATTAATTTTAAAATGAACAAAAAAGTTTTATCGTAGGTTGAAATGATTGCTTTTACTTAAGTCTTATAATTAACGTTTTATAATAAGAATTTTGTGAAACAAAAGATATGTGTTATATATAGTAATATGATTATCGATAAATAAAGCTTTGTTAACTAAAAATAATCAACTAACCTACATATACCATTTATAATATGGTAAATATGGTATAAATATAGTTAAGTCTTAAACTTCTATGATTATTTATTTATTTATTTCATATAAATAATCAACTAAAAATTAAACTTCTATATATACTGTGCTTGGCACGGGGTCTATACTACTAGTATTTAGATTATTTATCTTAATTAATAAATAATGCATGCATGCATGTTACATTACAAGTCCACATGTGTATAATGTGAGATACACATGAAGTGAATTCAGATTATCATGCAAGTAAAACATATATCATGTGACTAGCACATATATATGAAGCAAAACAATAAAGCGTACACTAGGAGAATAACATGAGAGACATAATAGGCTTATCTCGAGCACATATACATCATGTGAATCACCATACTCAACATGTAACATGTGAAACGGTGTAACACTTTGCATAATAAGGTATCCAATTCATTCAAACTAACATCTCATGTGATATATAGAACAGTAACGAGGCATTACCGAAATATATGTGATTTCCTTTACACATAAAGCACGGAACGTGACTACTAATAATGTCTCGTGCGCACTCATATGGTTCAGCTGGAGCATATCTCAATCCCGAGATAGACTTGAGCGATTTATCGTTGCTTTTAGGTCTAGTTTTATACTATGTTCTTTCCACCTTAATTTCATGCATGTCATTTAAGTTCATCTCAACTCCTATAAGTTCAGCTCGACTCTAATATGTTTAGCTCAGTTTTAATAAGTTTTGCTCAATGTACTCTTATAATTTCAGAAGCAATAAATTCAACAAAGAATAATACAGAGTAATAATTATGAGTATTATTATTGTTAAATTATTTTTATTAATATGTTAATCATGATTAATACTATTATCGCTCTTATAAACATATATGGTTGATTTTCCTTATTTAATTATTATTATTATTATTATTATTATTATTATTATTATTATTATTATTATTATTATTATTATTATTATTATTATTATTATTATTATTATCATCATCATCATCATTATAAAGAGGAGAATTTTATTATTATTATTATTATTATTATTATTATGCAACTTTTTTATCAAGATAAAATAATATTACAAGAAATTAGTGGGTAGCGGAGATACCATATGGGTACTCACTCCTTTGTGTCTTAGCAATAGCAAATCTAAGTCTAGTAAAAATGAGAGTAGTTGCGCGGACCCCGACATCTTGATTATTATTTTAATACGGAACTTGTATTAATAACGAAACATTTAAAAAGAAGTTACTGGGTAGCCGATATACTCGTTTACCACTAGACCCCTCACTCGTTTTGCAATAGCAAAACTAATCCTAGTAAAGATATGAACAGCAGCGCGCCCCGACGTCTTGGAACAAGGAGATCAATAATATTACGTATTTAAATTAATAGTTTTAACTTCTATATGTTTGATTTCAGTTTCTATAAGTCGCCAGCTTGACTCAACCCTGTTTCAACTGAAAAGAATATGACCTTATCCTCAGTTATCGATCACAATGTCATAGTGCTGCATTTTTATGCATGGTGCAAGAGTAAAGGGGCTAATTATTTCAATAATCGCATGATGGAGCATTAGAAAGAGTGTTTGTTTTGTGGCGAACCTAGAGAGTTTATTTTGTTAGGAGATAATCATATGACAAGGAATCCAAACTTTTGCAAGTTGAATATGAATGATATTGATTTCGTCAAAATTAGTGATAGACGATAAATGGAGTATGCGTCACATTTTACTCCGTTTATATCCCACTGTTTCATGTTCCTCATGCACATACTTAGAGCTGACTATTCTATATCGGAAGGCAATCAATCAGATCAGTCTGTCAAGTTCGACTATGTATCAACTTCATTTGTAACCTAGCTTGTCTCCAACCCTCTCTTCTTATCCTCTCACAAATGATTAAAATAATATAGGCTCATTAACACAAATATCAAAATTATAGACCAAATTAGTCGTTATCTTAAATTCTTAATCTTGTATTAGAGTAGTATTGTTAACAATAGACTAGTAGTAAAATAAAGAACGAGTTTATCTGGTTGTGGACTTGTGGCAGCGTGACAATCTAAATCATTGTCCTAAAGTCGAATTTGCTCGTTCTCTGCCCATGGATTTCTTGACAAATGACACCCAGGAAAAATACACAGTCTTTGCAGCTTCGCTGTAGACGGAAATGCAAACTGAACCCCACCAAAAACGTTTCAAAGTAACTCTCATAGAATTTGATGATCATAGTAAATCAAACGGGACAAAGCAATGTAAATTATAAAGAGATAAGATATTGATTAAGGGAGTTACATTGACATGGTTCACATGAATTACAACTAGACCTGACAAATGGGTCAACCGGGTTGGGTTAGGAGGTCACCTTTGTGTCGGGCCACTTTCGGGTTATTAATTTCGGGTCGGGCTATATCATTTCGGGTTCTGGTCATTTTTTTGTTTGCTATTTTTAACTTTTGTAGGGTTATCAACTCGTTCTCTATGATAACATCCGCTGATCCGCGTCAGTTTCGGGTCAGGCCGGATCAAACTCGGGTCTTCAGTTTGGGTTGGCTTATTCAGGTCTAACCGTTTTTATTTCGGGGGGAATCATGTTTGGATGGTGCGGTTCGCCGGTTTCTAACCATTTTTATTTCTATAAAGCAATGATGACCAGTGTTAAGAGTCTAGATAGACTTTTCAAGTATAGAACTTGTTTCAAAGTTTACTACCACTCCGGTTCATCATTGTACCTACACTCATGCCATATGCAGCAAATGTAAGAACACATCTGAAAATGTGTATGAGCTTGCTTACCCAAACAGAAGAAAAAAACTGGATGCAACAAGCTGTAGACGTTCGAGAACATTGATTAGCATATCAGTGATTAATGACGATTGCTTAACACTTCCTTACCCCGACCCCAATTTTGATGTTTACGTTTTATGAGACGAAATCAATCCTTTTAGACTCCCCCCCGACCCCAATTTTCCTCTAAGCTATCCAAGGAATTCTAAATTGTATCTTTCCTTTCAAATCCCTTCAGTCGTACATGCTGCAAAAACTAATCATATAAACTTCTTTTTTCCGTAAATTACAAAAGTTACAGAGCATATAATGTCGTAACCAATTTTGTTGCAACAATTACTCGATTTCACACAGTTATCTTATTTTAATTGTAGTTCCTGAAAAATCTGAACTTTCGAGTGTTCGTGTACACTTTCTACAAACTACTGTACAAATAAGAAGCTTTAACCACAAAGAATGTAGAGCATATCAGAAGAGGAAGAGGCAAAGAAGGAAGCAGCACGAAAGAAAGAGTGAAATCCTACTTAATGACTTGTCAACTTGCATCTGTTGCCTTCTTAACCTGGGGCTACCATTCCCTACATAATGATATGAGTTGGGATATGTGTACAAGCTCTGAGAATTCCCAAACACCCTGGCATAAACCATCTCCCCGAACATCCCGACAACTGGTTGAAAAACATTAGCATCAGCATCAGCATCAGCATCGGCATCACCTGTAGAAATCACCTCTTCCGAAGCATAGCGAGGGTGACTCTGATAAGGGTTACTCCGGTAGGACCGGATCTGGTGCTCGGGCTGAGATGCAGCATTTAGCAAGGCCCGGGTCCCACAAGCTGGGGGCCTTGGAGGTGTGTTTGTGTCCGGGGAAGTTGACTTGGACTCTATACTCGTGGATTGGCCTCGCCCATATAACGGGATCACGGTTGTGTGAGAGATTTCGGCCTTGCAAACTGGGCATTGTGGATACTCATCTGATGGAAGGGAAGCACTCTGGATGTAAAACCACTTGTAGATGCATGGCCAACAGTAGAGATGTCCACATAGTGTGACTACAGGATCATTTGCCGAATCCAAACAGATATTACACTCAAAAGAGCCATTGAGATCATCTACCATCGCTTCCATTGGTGAAGATGGAATTGATTTACTACACTTCTGATGTTCTAGAGCCATGGGTTTCTATCAGCAACTCTTCTCACCCGCCAATTTTTAAAATAGAGTTCTGGAAGGCAGCACAACACAGTTGTCAGGATAAGGTGGAATTAATAAGACTCAAGCACCACTTGGTAGCTTGCAAATAGGTTGATTTCGCTATTTAAAGACGACAGTTTCTTTAGAAGCGGAAAATTTCATCAAAAAGAATGTTATTATATCAAAACCACATGCATTCGGAACAAGTTGTGTGCGGGCACATGATTCAGAAGAAATAATGTCCTAGGAGTAAATATTAGTGAACTGAATGGATAAGCACAATGAGAACTATCAAAGGACCCATCAATTAGCTGGATCATGTTCAATAATACACCAAATTCAATAATACACTTTCACACATATCCAACTATAGGATTGTAGTATGCATAGGATGATGTCTGTGGACCTAAACTTGAACAAACCCCTAACTTTGCTTAGATGGATAGGGCTAAGAAACATATAAACGCGACAAATATCACTTGCCTAGACTTTACTTTCAAACATTATCATGCACCTGAACCTGAGCTTGAATCTGACTGTCCACACTACCTGTACCTTCTCAACACATTTTTTTCCCGAATGATGGTTCATAACTCACAAGGGTTTAGTGGCGCACATATAATCGAGTGTGTCCATACCGTATCAAACACCGACACAGCCCTTTGAATACGTGCAGTGCCACACACTCTATAAACCATGTCGATTTTTGATAAGATCTCATGGTGAACACAGGACACTGATTAATATTGGGGTTCATATATCATAAGCACCCTCTACGACAGTTGAATTAATTAAGTGAATCTATTTCCCTGTCAACCATAGGAAAAGAAAATCAAGAAACAAGATGAAGGAGAAGGGATTATTATGATCAAAGAGGATAGGTAGCACACATTAAATGAATGACATTTTAAATAACTAAGTCAAGTCAAATTCAAAAGAATAAGAGGCAAACTACAGGGGGGGACATCTTCAAGCATCATGAGTGAGGAAATAACTTAATTGATTACTCTACAATTCTACATGCCGGTTGCACATGATTAAGAATAAGTCCAAGTCCAATCGTGATGTGGAGAATTAATCATTTGATAAATCCCTCATTTCTTCATCTACACGAAACTTCATTCCATCATTTCTACTACAGTACATTTTAAGCTAGAATTTGTTTAAGAAGCACCAGTGGTGCCATCACACAACGACACTATCAACATTCAGACGGCTCATCGAAACGTACTTGACAACTATAATACCTGTTGTATTCTAGTGATTTTAAGTTTAATAGAGTGCCGACCGTTGAGACATAACATTAAGGTCATCATTTTATAAAGAAATGGGTGATGAATCCTTGCACTTTCGGTTCACAGATAAGATTACATTATACCGTAACCCCTTAGTATTATTTAATCTCAAGTCAACCATTGACGCCCCCAAAAATGTAAACGGTACCAACCAAACGACATGCCAGCTAAAGCTTAACCTTGGATTCCATCATTTCCCCTGAACCTGAACACACCCTCTTTCATTCTTTTTTTTTTTGGGATTTTCTACGTGGTACCCTGAACGTTTTACTTTTCTACCTTGTACCCTACTTATATAAATGGTACCCTTATTCTTTACTAAAAGTTTATTTGGTACCCTAAACTTTATTATTATCTTTATTGCTATCTCTAAGCTTTTTTCCCGTCAAGTTTTGGCAACAAATTACCTATTTAGGTTCAAGATTAAAAGTTAAACGTCATTTAACATACATAGTTAACAAATAATTGAACTTAAACTAACAATTTTTTACGTGTTTGCAGTTATACTCCAAATCTAAATGGATTATATTTTTGACGTTATATTGTCAAATCAAATGATAACACTTAAAATTAGGCTCAATTACTTGTTAATCATCTAAGTTAAATGATATTGAAATCTTAATTCTAAGCTAAAAACATAATCTAATGACAAAACTTGATGGAAAATAAGTTTCGGGGCGCTAGTCAAATTGATAATAAAATTCAAGGTTACCATGTAATGACATAGAAAAAGTAGGTGTACCAGGTAGAAAAGTGAAAAATATAAGGGTACCGCGTAGAAAATCTTTTTTTTTTTTACCTAAACAAGATATGACTAAAAGGAGCGAAAATTAAACTGATGATACATTGCACATAGTTAGGACTGAGTAAAGAGTTAGGGCGTTGGAACAAAGCTACAAAGGTTGATGACAAGAGTGATGTTTTACCAAAAAAAACTCTGGTTTACCAGGGATTTACAGAGACCCACCAAATAAACAGGAGTATAACATCCACATATATCCGCCCAACGATAACCACACTAACTACAATGGTAGAGAAAGCGGAAGGCTAAGCTCAAGTGGTAACAACCAATACTACTAGGCCTTGAGTGAGATGAGATCCTTATTCCTTGTCATATCCGTCACAAGGGTACGACGGGTCAAACTTGTCATATCCGTCACAAGGGTACGACGGGTCAAGTATTGTCCACTTGCTATGTACTTGACCCATCACAAACAAAAATTTGGGATTCCTTGTAAACACAAGAGGATAGAGTACAAAAATTGAGTAATACAAGTCCCTCCATTTTCCACAGAATTCCATTTAACTTGAGTTTTTGCGGGTGAGTGATTAATTCCATTATTTTTGACCCAAATCATCAAATCTGAGGAACGGAACGGAACCCAGTTGTTGAGGATCATGAATACAGTATGTATAATGATTAACAAGAGTAAGTTAGGAGACATTTCATTCAATCCAATCCAAGATGTAAAATTGAAAGACGAAAGACATAATAAAATGAGTACCGAAATTAAGTAGAAGCGTGCGTGGGTAGGGATGGGGATGGCCTCTGGAGTATGGAAGATTTGAAACCCAATTAATTAGCAGAAAACGACTCAAAGTAGTACTCGTACTGTAGTGAGATGCTAATTATGGAATGATTTCCAAAATCTGGGTGGTTTTAAATGTTGTTGATGATGATGATGATGATGATGATGGTGAACACAATATACTGTACTGTAGAACGTAGATGGGGGATAATGTTTTCGAATGGATTACAAATACTACTCCGTGTAAAACCATCTCGCTATTTATAAACACTAAACTTAGTACTTCAATTGGTCTTGCTTGGGATCCAATCATAGGCTCATAGCGTCAAAATAGGATGAGTTCTCTTACCTGATAGTGAGGTTTGGGTTATATTCTCACCTGCGACTCTTAACAAAAAAAATATACTCCCTCCGTTCCAATGAATTGTTTGCCTATTCCATATTGGGACGTCTCAATGAATTGTTTGTTCTATATGGAATAGACAAACAATTCATTGGAACGGAGGAAGTACTATATAAGTACATATATTGAACAAACAAATACTTCCTTCGTATTTATATGTTCGTCCACTTTGTTTAACATATGGGTGAAGTATTATATTGAAAGTTGACGAACATATAGATGCAGAGGAAGTATTAAAAAACAAAATAAATATATGAAATATCACACGCAAATATAAGGGACGACAATTCGAACCTATGACCTATTAAGAACAACAATGGATGAACTCCATATAAAGTTCTTGTTATGCCATGTCATTTTGCACTATCTCCCAAATATGATAACTTTATCTTACAATGGAAGAACTTTTAGATAAAGTTCTTGAATAATTTTTCTAAAATTGAATTAAATTAAGAAAAATTGTTGATTGGTATAACTTTATTGATTTAAGGACAAACTTGGTCCTTAAATAAGAACCAAATTTCTTAAATATAGCACAAACTTTTGTCCACGATGGACAAACTTTATAAAAATAAAATTCTTCCTACAAAAAAACCCAAGATGAAGAATTACCCATTGTGATTACTCTAAGATAACGTGTCCTACTATGATAACGGTGATAAAAAAAATGTAAACAATGGAACCTGGGACTTTTAGAGTGCACAAAAGTGTGTAGCCGGCCAACAACATCGGTGATGATGCCATGTCACATGTACGTGGAATGTGTACTTCTGTTGTTTCATATGGTTCCCCATTCCCCAAAATATCGTGTATTCTCAGCCATGGCTTGCTGTACTTTTTGTTTCCTTTCTCCCAAGACTTGACCCACCTCGCCTTGATGATCCGACCCAAATACGTCAATTCAAACTTAATCCGATATCAAAACTGAAGACCTAAGTTTGAACTGTAACTCAAATTGACCCAGTATAACCCGAAACTATTATAGAAAGCGAGTCGATATCCTTAAATGAGTTGAAAATATAGCAAACCAGAAAATGATCTGAACCTAAAATGATCCAGCTCGACTCCAAGTCAACCCGTTTTTGTAACCCGAAAGTGACATGATCCGAAATTACCTCGCCCTTAACCCAACCCGGTTGACCCGTTTGCCAAGTCTACAAGACTATGTACTCTCTCTGTTGATCAACGCTTCTTATATCTATTTCTATCGCTCCCTCGACGATCGTTTTATCGTGTTTTATTTCCCTTCTTAAGTGAGCTTTAATTCTCGATATTTGCTAGGAAGTCGATACTGCCGTATCTCGGGTTATTTTGCAGGATATGTGTGTTTTTGGATGCATTTACATCTTGGCGAACTAAAAGGACTAAGCCGAGGATGAGAATGGAAATCGAAAAGGAAAAAGACGCGAAACGAGAAGAAAGAATGATCGATTGCAGAAGTGTTGAATTCAAACGTCCATATCTTGAGTTCTATAACTCCAATGAGGGTGATTCAGGTGGCGTTGGAATCTCTTAGCTTTCCAACGATATATCACATTCTCAATTTATACAGGTAACGAAGAAATGGCAACCATTTGAATTCGTGTGCGCGATGCTGTGACTTATAGCGTAACTCGATCGCGTCAGTTACTGGACTCGATCAAGTTGGGTCGTCAAATTTGGGCGGAACCATATCGCCAGGCAACTGGATCGAGTTGACCTATTTTTGGGCCGTTGATCTAATTTCGTGAATGACTTCTTTTGGGCCCAATTTTCTATCGTAATAAGCTTGTTTTAAGACGGGATTAAGACTACCTTTTCATTATTCAGTTTTCCTAGTTTACTTTACCTAGTTAGAGAGCTTTCTTAATTTTTGTTTTAATCTTTCAATTCTCTTCAATTCATCTTTCTTATTTATTGTTCTAGTATTGTTTTTCTTTCGATTCTTTTCCTTTACTTATTCTTCTTTTATTATTGTTAATTACTTTCAGTCATCTTAATATGTTTAGATTCAATTCATTTGTGATTAGTTTGATTAATTTTAGTATGAGTAGCCAATTTCTCATCTAGGAATAAGGGGATCTATGCATATGAGGTGTTATAATTAATTGATTGTTTGTTAATCGCATGAACTATCGCTTGTTTATTGTCTTAAATCTGATTGATTGTTTGATGCATAATTCAATTAATTAGAATAGCATATTAGGGCTTTTCAGCGACCAGGTTAAGAACTAATTAAGCCACGATAATTCGAGTAGACTGACTTAATGCTAGCGACTGCAGGTTAAGTTTAGATCTAAAGGTTGTATTGTACCGACCAAACTTGCACCTTAGGTAGTTCAATTAATGATTAGTTAGTTAATTCTCTGACCCCGACTAATATTCATAGTGAACCTACGATCCTATACTTTCTCCTTTGTTATTCCGTCTTAATTATTTAGCTTTCACTTACAAAATACCAAGAAAAACGTATTGTGACCTATAATCTAGAATCTAATTCTTAGGATAAATAATTGAACTCTCATCTCCTTGTGGTTCGATGATATGTGTTAAGTCGTGTCACCAAATCAAGATAAACCTAATGCTACCTACTAGAAGATAGTGGAAAAATAAACCCCAAAAAAACTTTCTCCCTCTAACTTTACCTTTGTTTAAAAATCCCCAACAAAACTCCACCAGAAATCCTAACTCACAGTCGCTTCAACCTCACCCCTCTTCATCCCTTCCACCCCTAGGCCGGTGATATGGCTTTTTTTGGCCTATCACCGGCCAACTTGTCTCTCCTTAGCCTCCCGTTGGCGACTCTATATTTCCATTCTTAGGCTTCTTCTCTGTTATCGGTTTGTCTCGGTGATGTTTTCTTTCGTTTTTTTCATGTCTTCTTCCTTTCTCCGTCGTTGATCTTGAAGGCCACGTCAATAATTAAAATCCATGGTTCTTTCAATTTTGAAAAGTCACGATTAATCTTCTTATTTCAATTCCTTTTGTTTTATGTTTGGTTCTTTTCAATTTTAATTGTAGTTTGTTTCGTTGATCGGCTTCGTCGATCTCCTTGGGTGTTCCCCCTCCCCTCGTCCCTTCCCCCACCCTCGGTTACTGGTTTTCTCTCTCCCGGTCGTTTCCCTCACGGTGCGGGTTTCACCGACCCCTTCTCTTTCGTCGTCGGCTGAGGGTGTTCCCCTCCCCCTCGCCCCCTTCCCCCACCCTCTGGCGTCCGTTGCTTTGTTCGGGTCGGGTGATTTTTTTCGATCGTTGGGGTTCTCTGTCTATGTCGTCGATGCTGGTTTTTTTTATCTTTATTGTCCTTTTCTTTCTTTGTTAGTCGTGCTTTTCGCAAGTTTCAATCTTATCCTTTTAATAAAAGCCTTCTTTGATCATCGTTACGGTCTAGGTCGTTGTTATTTTAATAAGTGCATTTTCTGATCACCATTATAGATTAGGTAGCCTAGTGTGGATTTATCTGGCTGGTATGGGTGGTTTGTGGTCGGGGCAAGTTTTTGGGGGTGGGTTAGGGTGTTTGAAGAGTGGTCGGGTCCTTGGCGGTTTTCCTCTTTGAAACTCCCTCATGTATCTCCTCTTTCTTTTAAGTTTCGTGATCTCATTACTAATAAATCTCTTTTTCGAGATATTTAATTATTTTGTACGCCTATCCGGTCATTCGTCGTTTCATGCTCCTGATAGTAACAATAATGGCCTTATTAAGGTTCTTAAGTATCATTTGTCTCGGGTGTGGGTTGGAAATGTCACTTGTTTGACTACCTTGGTTAGGAATTTAGTTGGGAGGCGATCTTTGTTCTTTCTCAGCTGCTTTTGGGATTTCTCAAACCGTTGGACCTATGATCAAAGGGTTAGAGCTACCAGGTGGAGGGGTTTTTTCCCAATTGATAGCAGACCTCGTTGTCTTGTTTATCTTCTTTGTCTTCTACGTTCTTTTCGCAAGAGCGTAAGTTCACCTGGTTCTTGCTACTCTGCGGTTCGTTTGCTTCGACCACTTTCGGAGGTTATCAACGTTGATGTTTCAACAAATGCTCGTGTCCAATCTTCCGCAAGCCACCATCCTACTTTTGTGGTCCCCAGATGCATCTTCTCTGGGTTTACTATTTCTTTAATTTTCATTATTAAGTTTAATAAAGAATGTAACATGGGTTCTTTGAATCCATACATTAAGTGTGCTTACGGGTTAGCCGTTAGTGCATGCCTTCACTGTTAAAACTCGATTTTCCAATTGGCAAAAAAAAAACTAGAAGATAGTGGCAAGTAAGGTATCGTATCCACAGGGAAGCGGTTGAATTCGTCTAATAGCTATGGCGATTCTAAGATGCTCTAAACAGTTGTTTGATAGAAATATATAAAAGATTACTAAAATGCGATAATAAATAATAGAATCTAACAATGAGATGAAAACTAAGGTTCACGATAGGTGCTTGACAATTATGCGAAAACAACAATAAACACATAAACATGCTAGTCGGCTATAACACGTTCTCTCGAATCGTATCAACCTATGAAGGATCTAACGGGCTTTCGCAACTTATTAGGCTTCCTACCAAATCGCGCTTGATCTAATCGTAATTCGGCTTTCGCACAAGAACTAGGATTTCCCAAACAGATTAAAAAGTTGTGGCCTTTAACAGATTAATCAGCAAATAAAACACGCGAAAGTGACACTAGCATAATTACGAGCTAGGCCCTATTCTTTTCGGCTAAAACAGAGCTGAGCTGAGCTGAGCTGGTCTAATAGGAGCTGAGCTGGACTGATAGAAGCTGAGCTGAACTAAAAGAAGCTGAAACTACTAACTACTTATATAAATTATCCAATAATATTTTAAAAAATGAAAAAAAAAATATAACACCAATTAATAATAATAATAATAATAATAACATTAATTAATTAATTAATTAATTAACACCAATTAATAATTAATTAATTAATTAATATTATTATCTAATAATATTAATTAATTAATTAATTATTTAATTAACAACAACAACAACAACAACATAGTACTCTCTCCAATTTATTTGATTTCTACTTTTGTTTTTTCATACATGAGAATAGTAAAATTTGTTAGGTATATATCTTTGATTACGTAATATACAAAATTTTATATTTTGATATTCTTAAATTTTAATACAATACAAATAATACTCATATGCTATATTGTATGGTATATATATATTAGATATTCTATTCACTAAAAAATAGTGCAAAAAAACGTAAATTAATTGTAATGACATTGAGACAAAGTTGTAAATATTTGAATGTAATATCTATTTTAAGACCTAAAAATTTTATAGAGTGCATAATAATATTAATTAATAATTAATAATTAATAATCGCTATGATAATAATGATGATAAAAAAAAGAAAATAATAATAATAACGATAATAATAACAATGACGACGACAACGACGATGATGATGATAATAATAATTTGTTATTATTATTAACATTAAGAGATATGGGTAATAAAAATAACAACAACAATAATATTATCATTATTATTATTTTTTTATGAAAAGAAACTTGCATTAATATCGAAATGCCATAACAACAACAACAACAACAACAACAATAAGACCTTATTGTAATTTGTTTCGATCTTAATGCAACTCCCGTTTCATATAAATAAATATTATTATTATTATTATTACTATTATTATTATATTTTGTTGTTGTTGTTGTTGTTATTAGTATTATATTTTATTATTATTATTATTATTGAAGTATTATTTTAGGAGCTGGGCTGAAAATATTAGGGCTGAGCTGAAAATATTAGAGCTGAGCTGAGCTGAGCTTATAGGAGCTGGGCTGAGCTGATAAAAGTTGGGCTGAGCTGATAGAAGCTGAGCTGGTCTGAAACGGGCTGAAAATAAGCTGAAAAGAACAGGGCCTTACTATCGAAGTAACAAAATCGTGTAATAACCCATTGATTCCCCTCGACCCTAGCGAGAAAATTAGCTACTCATGATAATTACGGAACAAAAAATTGCATACATAAAATTCATGACAAAAAGATAAGCAAATAAATCTAACGATAAACATCAAACGAGAATCTAGTGAAATAAACGGAACAACGAATTGTAAATAGAGAAAATTACGACGAACTAAGTAATTCACGATGAAGATTGAAACATAAAACTAAGAATTGCATAAACGAATTTACCGAAATCGAGTACGAGTTTGAGACGGAGTATAGAATGCTAAGAGTCACGAGAGTTTTCTAACAAAAATGCTAAGTTATGAAGTGATCCCACAAAAAACAAATCTTTCCTTAGTAATACAAGGCGGAAATAACTGAGTGTGCGTGGCGGCCGGCTGGCAGGGGGCCGGTCACATGCAGGGGCCGAGGTACGCACTAAATTGAAGCTTAAAATCCTCAAATCTAAAGCATAGTACACTCAGGCCGGCCCACAGGGGCTTGTCCTCTGTAGGGTGGCGCGCACATCGTCTTTGAAACATGGATTGGGCCGCTTCCGATGGCCCAATGAATCGACTCTTCTCAGGTTCTTCTTCGCCTAAACGACTATTGGCACAAGTCTTGTTCCGGGATCGTTCTTCTAACCATATATGAGTGTAAATGCACATAAAGACCTGAAATTATCTAAAATCTACAAAAACACTTACTCAAGGCAAAATGTTAGAAGAAACGGCTCTAAAGAGCGCGTTCCGACCGGAAAAGACGACGGAATCAACGAAATAAAGCTATATAAACACGACACATCAAACTCCTCCAAACCGAACCCTTGCTTGTCCTCAAGCAAGACCCGTAAGAAAACAACTAATACAATACCGAAACAGCTCAAAGCAAAGAGTAAACTACCAAAGTACTCAAATCTATCATGGCAAACATCTAACCAAGTCTAAGAAACGAATTCCAAGACGGGGAAATAGGAAAAATAAATCGTCAACATGTACACAACTTCACCAAGGATAATATGTAGTAACCACATTTTCAACCACAACCTTGCATAAGCTACTCACAGAGCCACTCATCGCTCAATTAGGAAGGGTATGTAAATGTGAAATATATATGAATACGCTCAACTACTCCAACTCATGGAAATATGCCCGCAATCTAGTATGGTATCGACCTCTAAATTTTACAAAACATGCCAAGATCACACGGGGAGGCAAAGATGGAAAGATGGTAACAAGGGTAGAAGGTGGAAATCTGTATGGTCATGTGAGGTTAAAGCCAAGCTAGTGAACTAACTAGTGCGATAATGCTTAACTCGAAAATTTCTTCCACTTCCATAAACAAAACACACAAGTCACCAATCAATGAGAAAGAGTCTAGAGTCAAAAGAGGGTGCTCAAATTTCATCAAGTAAACGGAAAATAAAAGTAACGAGAATAACATATTTATGTTGTTTTGATTTTTTTTCTTTTTTCTTTTTGATTTTTTTTCTTTTGAGCATTTTTTTCTTTTGTTGTTTTTTTTCAAAGCTTGATGAAATTAGAGGCAAATGTAGAATGACTCAAATTGACCAGGACAAGATCTGCATACACTCCCTTGAAACAGAATCAACGACATCCAAACATCCATAAAAAATCTCCATAATCACACTGTAACGAGCATAGAACGCAGTAGGTGACCTACTCCATCAAGCTTGGCTAGGTAGACAAATTTGATTTTGTAGTTCATTTTGTGAATTCTTTAAATTATGGTCAGTGAGAGAAGAGAAAATGGATAGAAAAGGATGAAAATGAGAATATCCCAAAAATGATCACTAGACAAGTTAGTCAAAATAAAGGGGAAAACACCATACTTATGCGTATTGACATAGCATATTCTACGAGGAGACCTACACACACAACCTAAGTGGTAGCCAGGCATGAATGTACTGGCTACAAGAGGCTCTAAATCTCACCAATTTTGTAGCTAAGGCCTAGATGCAAGGTCGGTCTAAATGGAAACCACAAATTACAGCTTAGTTGGTTGAATACTTATCGATTAATTACCATTCCACATAACAAAGGTCAAATGAATGCCAATTAGAAACGAGTAGGTAGCTTAAAGAGTGCAAAATATTATCATTGCTGCATAATCGACATCATAAACAAACACTAAGACTCAAGAAAATAAAACTAAAGAAATACTTAACTCCCCCACGCTAGACTCGACATTGTCCTCAATGTCCATATCATACAAACTCAAAATTGGTGGAGAAACACAAACAAAAAACCGAGAATAGAGAGAAGACACACCAATTATGTACAAGGAGAGGTAGCGGAATCAACAATCCGCTACTGATCATCATCATCACCAAAATCATCATCATCATCTGTAGCCCCGGAACCAGACGCACCACCCGTATACCAACCACCTTCCTGATACTCACTAGCAGCTCCAAAAGCAGGGCCCGTCAGGGCACTGAAATATTCAGTGTTAAGATGGAAGACGCCATGAATAGAAGGGTCAGAATAATCACCCACGGGCCACGAAGTACGAAGGGTAAGGTTCCTGTGGTGGCACAACATCACGCCGAGGATAATCATCATAGACTGGATACATCCCTAGACACTGATCCGCATACAAACAGTCTAGACGAGCATGAGTGGCTGCGGTGTCAGCACGAGTCTCCTGCGAAGGATATCCAAGTCAGAATGGGAAGAACTGGCACCCAGCTTCATGCGTTTCATCCATGCAATAAGGTCGGGATGGAGGGGAGCATACTGGGTGGAGGAGGGGGCTGCTCAAAAGTAGTGACGGTGGTGGGCTCGAAAGTAGGCTAGGATGGACCGAGCTCAGAGGTGGGCTAGGAGGTGCTAGGCTCCGTCGTTGGACGACGAGTGTAGGTAATAGCAGGCGAAGAGGGAGGAGAGCTAGGGGTAACAAGGGGCAAAAGGTAAGTAGGATGATCAGCCTGGAGTGTCAAATCCGACCTGGCTACTAAAGTGATAGACGCTCGCTCATTAATGAGCCAAACCCAACGATTCTGATTCCTAGAAGATATCCAATTAAGAGAAGCTAATTACCAAAGGCTAAAGGTAGTCTCGCCCGGGACGGGGGTGTGGTCTGCTTCGTGAAAAATGGTCATCTGAAGAGCTAAATGTGTGACTAACCCCCTATATAAATCGGAACATCGGCAACGACCGTAGCAATTCTCTTAATCTGGTGGACAAGGTGATAGGCAATATTAATATGCCACACCTTCGGCTTACGCCGCAAATACGAGCCTGGTATAAACACCTCCTCGGTACGTACTTTGTGTGGCTCCTTTCTAGCAAAAATCGTCTAGCCCATAAACCTCTACCAAACCTTAATAATTGGATTATGAATATGGTTTGAACTCATATGCCCCGAATTAGTGTACGGGGCATCAGCAATACATTCCCAAAAATCACTCACCTTAAAATTAGCATACTCAGGTGGCGTATGGTCCTCATAGTCACTTAAGTCAAAATACTTCCCAAACTGCTTCAGAGTCAAATCAAAACTAGTATTCAGAAGATGGAAACTCACAGAAATTGCCCCAGACCGTCTATTCTTACTCATTTCAAATAAACTCAGAAATTCCAACGTAAGCATAGTATATGTATTACGACGCATCGTAAATAATGTACTCATACCAACACCTTTAAAATAAAGTTGTAAAGCAGAATCTAAGCCCAAAGTTCTCATAGCTTCGCGATCTACAAAACGAGTAGGAACAATAGACCGTTTTCTTAAATTCTGAAATCGTACCTTTTGTTCAATAGTGGAAAAAATTACGCCCGGAAAGACTGGGTCAGAAGGAACGTCCGGTTGAGTATGATCTAATCTGGTGCGTTTATTCCGGGAACCCATCACAAATTGGCTGAAAGTAGCAGAAATTATGGGGAAATATGTGGGAAATTTGAGAAGAGAGAGTGAAGAAGGGGAAGGGAAGCTGAAAATTGAAGAGGAGGTGAGAGAAGTTGAGTGGGACGAATGAATGACTGTAGGGCGAAAGAAAATTTATTTGGGGGTCTTTTGTGCGCTCAGGCCGGTAGGGACCGGACCCCGGCTGGCCGGCCTGACGCACCCCTTCCAATATTTTTTTTTTATTTTTTTAATAATAAATGCTCTCTCACAAGCATCCGGCAGGGCACCGACCCCGGTTGGCCGGCCTGACTGCCCAAATCCTTTATTTTTGAGATTTTGCTCCAATCTCTTCTCTTTTTCTTTGTACCTCGGCCCCTGAAGTCAATAGAGGCCCTGGGGGCAGGCTAAGGCGCACGAATCACTCTCATAAAACTCGAATTTATCTCGTACCTCGCCCCCTAGGCCCAGGCTGAGGTGACCTGTTATACAATAAAGAGCACTGTGAATTTATCCCCCCTTTTTTTAATATCTTCATTTCAAGTCAATTCCGATGATTCTGCGCATCTCCAAAAACATTAGTCCCTCATATCTTCCTCACTAAGACAACAAAAGAGAGAAAATAAGCATAAGGGAAAATTATTTACATACCCGGGCTGCCTCCCAGTAGCGCTGGTTTAGAGTCCCGCACGACTTGGATGAAATTCAATCTTTAGTGAGATGAGGAAACATGATGAAGTTGTATAACTTCAATTGCTCCAACGTGAGCACCTTCATGATATAATTTCAATCGTTGACCATTCAACTTGAAACGTTCACCCGAATCATTCTCGACTTCAATCGAGCCTAATTTACCAACATGGGTGACAGAGAAAGGTCTGGACCAACGAGATTTTAACTTTCCGGGAAACAACCGGAGTCTAGATTTGAACAATAGTACCTTATCCCCTACGTTGAATTCACGATGAAGGATATGCTTGTCATGCCACCGCTTGGTGCGCTCCTTGTAAACCCGAGCACTATCATAGGCACCAAGACGGAATTCTTCTAACTCATTAAGTTGCATGAGTCTTTTCTCTCCACTTAACTGCGGGTCCAAGTTAAGCTCCTTGATCACCCACCAAGCTTTGTACTCAAGTTCGACGAGTAAATGACATGACTTGCCATAGACCAATCGGAAAGGTGAAGTACCAATAGGCGTTTTAAAGGCGGTGCGATAAGCCCATAATGTATCATCTAGCTTAGAGCTCCAATCTTTTCGAGCTTTTGAAACGACCTTCTGGAGAATAGACTTAATTTCCCTATTAGACACCTCAACTTGCCCACTCGTTTGAGGGTGGTAGGCAAAACCGGTACGATGGGAGACACCGTACTTAGCAAGCAAAGCATCAAGTTGCTTTTCATGGAAATGGCTTCCACCATCACTGATTATAGCCCTTGGAACACCAAAGCGGGGAAAAATAATCTTTTTGAATATAGATATCACCGTCCTAGCATTAGCAGGGAAAAATATTATCGGCAACGGCGCCACATTAGCAGGAGATGCTATGGCCTCCACCCACTTGGAGACATAATCAACCGCAACCAAAATATATTGGTTGCCCTTGGATGACGGAAACGGGCCCTGATAATCTATACCCCAGACAAAAAATTTCTACCTCAAGGATCCCATTTTGAGGCATCTCATGCCTCCTAGAAATATTACCGGTCCTTTGACATGTGTTGCAGGACATAATAAAGGTTTGGGCATTCCGAAATAAGGTTGGCCAATAAAAACCCGATTAGAGGACCTTGGCCGTAGTTTGGCTCGGTCCATGATGACCACCATATGGTGATGAATCACAACTCTCTAAAATTCCTTGAACTTCCCATTAAGGGACGCATCGTCGTAAAATATCATCAGCACACTCCTTAAACAAATAAGGATCATCCCAGAAAAATTGTCGAACATCATGTAGAAACTTTTTCCTTTGTTGATAAGAAAGATCAGAAGGTAGTACCTTGTCGACCAAGTAATTTGCATAATCTGCATACCAAGGCCCCTCGCTTTCACCGGTGGTTAAGGCCATAAGAGAATCATCGGGAAAAGAGTCATTTATGGGGATGACAGCTCCTTCCTCCTCAACTCTTAGCCTCGATAGATGGTCCGCAACGGCATTTTCCGCTCCCTTCTTATCCCAAATCGATAAATCAAACTCTTGGAGGAGAAGGATCCATCGAAGTAGTCGGGGCTTCGCTTATTTCTTAGCAAGGAGGTACTTAAGAGCCGCATGATCGGTGAAAACAATGACTTCCGATCCAACCAAGTAGGTTCTGAATTATTCCAGAGCATACACTATAGCTAGCAATTCCTTCTCGGTGGTAGCATAATTAACTTGAGAATTGGCAAGTGTTTTACTAGCATAGTATATAGCATGCAAGACCTTGTCCTTCCTTTGACCCAAAACCGCTGCCACGACATAATCGCTTGCGTCACAAATTATCTCGAATGGCAAATTCCAATTTGGTGACTGAATAATTGGAGTTGAAATAAGGGCCTGCTTAATCCTGTTAAAAGTTTCCACACACTCATCAGTAAAATCGAAAGGGGCATCCTTTAGGAGCAATTGTGTAAGTGGCTTAGCAATTTTTGAAAAATCCTTGATAAAGCGGCGATAAAATCCCGCGTGGCCAAGGAACTTCTCACTCCCTTTACATTGACCGGCAAGGGTAATTGCTCAATCACTTGCACTTTTGCTTTATCCACCTGGATACCCTTTTCAGAGACCACACCCAAAACTACACCCTCAGTGACCATAAAATGGCACTTTTCCCAGTTCAAGATAAAATTGACCTCGACACATCGATTTAAGATGGTATCTAAGTTAGCTAAACAAGCTGAAAAACTCATACCATATACACTAAAGTCGCCCATAAACACTTCCATGACGGACTCGATGTAGTCGAAAAAGATGCTCATCATGCATATTTGGAATGTGGCGGGTGCATTACATAACCCGAATGGCATCCTGCGATATGCGAAAGTGCCATAGGGACAAGTAAACGTGGTCTTTTCTTGGTCGGTGGGGTGTGTCAGAATTTGGAAAAATCCTGAGTAGCCATCTAAATAACAAAAATACTTGTGAGAAGCTAGTCTCGCAAGCATTTGGTCGATAAAGGGTAATGGGAAATGATCTTTAAGGGTAGCAATGTTCAGCTTTCTATACACTACAAAAATCAAGCCGCAATTGCGTCGGACAAATCCGACGCAAATTGTAGATTGCGTCGGATTAGCCGATGCAACAGGCCGCCATTATAATTTGACGCAAAATTATTTTTTTGCATCGGTTAGTCCGACGCATGAGCTTTGTGTCGGCTAATCCGATGCAGTCTTTTGGAGGTCAATGCCCCAGTCAATGATCTCTGCGTCGGATTAGCCGACGCAAAGGCTCTCCGGCAAACCATTTTGCGTCGGATTTGCCTTTGCGTCGATTAATCCGATGCAGACTGGATAAAAAATTACACCGTTTCTTTGTTTTCAGCTCCTCATATGCGCGAAAGTAAACGACCTGCAATCACACCCCACTCCTACAACAAACCACTACAGCAGCACATCCGCCACAAAAATCACCCAATAACTCCAATCAAAGCTCCCGTACATATCTTCTCCACAAAATTTCACAAAACTCAACAAATCTAAACCAGTGTACTATTATAGAAAATGATAATAGATTACAAAGAAAACCTGTGTTGGGTTCATAATTCCGTCTAGGAGTTGGTAAAATATATATATACAAAACCATAGTCTAAGGAAGTAACGTAAAAGAGATGAACTACCTACGCAAGGGGCTCAATCCGCTCCGACCCAAAGGGATGACCATCGTCGTTGTTGTCATCCCGTCTACTAGTATGTGGTCCCCCACTGCAGTTCTCGTTCTCTATGGCTCACCATTCCCTCATCATCTCAATAAACTTGTCCTGCTCCTCACATCTCTTCTCTAACGTCTATAGGCGCTCTTCTTGTCTCTGAAATTTCTCCTCCATGTGCGCGTTAACTGTGCGTTCCTGGGAGGCGGCGGTAGGGAGGTACGTGTCCGCAGACGGCTCCTTACCACGGTTCAAGCATGGGGCGAAAGAGATCTTTCGCCGCATTACCTATCCCCCAGAACCTTCTCTTCTGGTTGTAGCCCCCCGTGACATCGTGGAAGATCTTCAAGGTGTTGGGTGCCTGGTCAGAAGCTCGTGCCTCCTCCACCGCTTTCTCATAGTTCTCCTGAAACAGCAACATGAAACAGCGTTAGAACCTTTAGAACAACACACATTATCACATCGTAATATTTGGGGCTTGTATATTTTTGAAAAACATTACTACTACTCACAACGATCTGCGGTCCTCGGGGGTCAATCTATTTGCCATCCTTCCCCTTCTTCGTCTTCTCCAAGAGCTACACCGGGGATGCAGTTGGGCCCTTCATAGAACAGTGTTAAGACTTTCATCATTTATTTTACCAATAGTATATATTGAATTATACTCAAATTGATTACTTATGTTATAAGCATTTACCATTTGTACGAAAGCTGTTGATGCGCTCCTACTCCCAAGGCAACTGGTGGGTTTGGTCACCCCGTCAATTTGCCCACCTTTCCTGTTCGACAACTTAACCGCCGACTTCTTCTTGAAGTTTGGGTCGGCAGCGTTCCTCTTCAGTTCCTCCCACTTCTTCTGAGGAATCCATTCTGCCTTCTGAACCCTCAGAACAGCTCTCTGAAATGTGTCGGTTATTTTCTTCTTTATCCGACTCTCATAGTCCTACCTGAGGTCGTACCCCAAGTCTATACGCACTCTCCTCTGTTTGTCAAAAAAAAGATTCGTTAGTTACAATTTAATGTATAAATCGTGCAACAAAAACCTTAGAATGACAGACGAGGCAATTACCGCGAAGTGCATATACATGGCTTTCCGAGCTTCCTGGGGCGCCTCCGTCCAGCTACGGTAGGCGCCGGGGGTAGACACGTAGGTCATGGTTATGGAATCCCGCATGTAATCAGAGTACGTCTTGTCGTCCCACCTACACAAGTAATTTATGATACTGTGAAGCAAATAAATGAGTGAAAATATAGAAAACAATTGGTTACAACAACTTAAACTCACCAAGTAGCGGTTTTCACTTTCCGCCGTGATAGGTAGCGCTTCGAAGGCGTTGCAACATAGACCCTCGCCCCGACTTCCTGCACAACGTCCACACCTTCGACTTCAGGCACAGGCACGTCCTCCTCCATAGCATCAACGTGGCTACTGCTACCCGTCACCATCCCACTGCCACCTGACATAATCACGTCTACAAAATATGTTTGCGCAAAGTTAAAATGTAGAGTCAGTTAGTTTAGGGTAAACCAGGAATTTCATTGATTACCAAAATAGTCTCCAATTACAAATAAATAAATTACAACTTATACTGAATAAGATACAAAGAACTACATAATTGCAATCGAAGAACATTGAGGGAATTGTCACCAAATTTTCCTTTTACCAACACAACACAATTCCATGTTTACCACCTAAGCGACATGAAAAGTACAAGAACAGTCCCAAAACGGGAACTGTTCAAGAGTTACTCCTAATGAGTAACTCTTGAACGGGTACTAGGTGGGTCTGAGTAGATATCCAATATTCTTTATTATGCACAATACATAACGAAAACAAATAACAACAACAATCATATCTCAACACAATCATCTAAAACATTAATACTTACTGTTATTACCACCATTAACTGCTGAAATTTTAAAAACAAAAACGAATTTTCCTTTTTTTAGTATTGTTTATGTAGTAGTAGTAGTAGTAGTAGTAGAAGAAGAAGAAGAAGAAGAAGAAGAAAATTAGTAGTAGTAGTAGTAGTAGTAGAAAATTAGTAGTAATAGTAGTTTAGTAGTAGTAGTAGTAGAAATAGAAAATTAGTAGTAGTAGTAGTAGTAGTAGTAGTAGAAAATTAGTAGTAGTAGTAGTTTAGTAGTAGAAGTAGAAGTAGAAAATTAGTAGTAGTAGTAGTAGTAGTGGTAGAAAATTAGTAGTAGTAGTAGTAGATTAGTAGTAGTAGTAGTAGTAGAAGTAGGAAATTAGTAGTAGTAGTAGTAGTAGATTATTATTATTATTAGTAGTAGTAGTATAAAATTAGTAGTAGTAGCAGTAGTAGAAAATTAGCAGTAGTAGTAGTAGATTAATAGTAGTAGTAGTAGTAGAAGTAGAAGTAAGAAATTAGTAGTAGTAGTAGTAGAAAATTAGTAATAGTAGTAGTAGTAGAAAATTACTAGTAGTAGTAGAAGTAGAAAATTATTAGTCGTAGTAGTAGAAAATTAGTAGTAGTTGTAGAAGTAGAAAATTATTATTATTAGTAGTAGATTAGTAGTTGTGTAGTAGAAGAAGAAGCTTAGTAGTTGTGTAGTAGTATAGTAGATTAGTAGTAAATTAGTATAGTATTAGATTAGTAGTAGTGTTAGTAGATTTGTTGTAGTAGATTACTAGTAGTATTAGTAGTAGATTAATTAGCAGTATTAGTAGTAGGTTATTAGTATTAGAAGTATTAGTAGTAGATTAGTAATATTGGTAGTAGTATTAGTAGTAGTAATCTAGGTTTCACGGACACTCCTCCAAACCAACGTGTCGTGTCGGACACCGACACACGTCGGACACACGACGATACGTGTTGGACACCTGTAAAACCGTGTCCAGTTTTTTTAATTTATTCGGACACGTATCGGACACGGTTCGTCATATTTGGAGACGTGTCCGGCCCGGTTCGTAATATTTGGAGACTCGTCGGACATACCTAACGTTGTTTTATTGGGTTCCGGATTTTATAAATGATAATATTGTAGGTTTACGGTGGTTAATTGATGCTATAAACACTTATTATAACTAACTAATAATTATATTATAGTGGTACAATTGTTTGAATTTTTAAGATTTGATTTTTAACTTCAAATTCATAAGACTTTAATTTTTATTTTATTATTTTACGATAATTGTTACAGTGTAAGTAACCAAACGTATATCTTAGGTATAAAAATCTTCAAATTCTCTTTGTTTAAATATGTATATTGATTTTTTTCCTGCCGTGTCCGTGTCTTACAAAATTTGGAATACCGTGTCACGTGTCCGATACGTGTCCGTGTCCGTGTCCGTATCGGTGCAACTTAGGTAGTAATGAAGTATTTTATTACTTCATACTACTACTAATACTACTACTACTATTGGTAATACTACTACTAGCACTACTAATGTACTACTACTAACACTATTAATTAATCTACTACTAATACTACTATCCATCTACTTCAACAAATCTAATTCATTATACTACTACATACTACTAATACTACTACTACTACTACTACTAATCTAATAACACAATTTCTAACCCAATACAGTAATCACTAATACAATACCACTATTACTAGTAAAACACTAACGTAATTAACAAATACTAACATAGTTAAGAATTAATATAATTAACCATTAACGTAATTAACGATTACCGTCTAACAATAAAACGAAATCTAACCTAATTCACATACTAATTAACCTAATTCACATAGTAATTAACCTAATTAACATACTGTGGACATGACATAGGTCCACCCCGACGCGGTCACGCGCGGGTTTGGGGGGGCGAATGAATCTCATGTGAGATGGATCTCGAGTTGAAATTTAAATCGAAGTAGGAGTCGTCACCGAACTTTGTGGGAGTTCGGGCCCGTTCGAACCCACTCTATGTCGTAGTGCGGCCCATTCCGATTTTAGAGTTTATTGGGCTCGTCCCTTAGCATTGCGATACCGATTCCAACATTATCGGAAATCGGGTATTGAATGACTCTCGTATGCCAATGGATTTGGACATCCGGAAACCATGGTTCCGAGTAAGGGGTGAGGGTACGTGTTGGGAAGTTCACAAAGAACACCCAACCCCGCCCGTACTTAGCGGCCTTTACTAAGATATCATTCGTTTTTGGTGTACGCGCGTTAGTTCGACGATTGAATGATATGCAAAGAGTGTTTTGACTAGACATGTGAAATATGTTTGACTAAGTCGTTTAATGCATCTAAACTAAGTCGAAGTTGTTTTAGCATGTGAGATTCGTTTTAGTACAATAAAACAAAAAAGATGCCAAAATAGAAACAAACGAGTTAGTAACGGTTTGTAAATTGAATAAAAGATGAATGATTTTGAAAGGTTTTATGGCACATGATGAATTAAACACGTGCTGACCGGGGTCAAAAATATTTATCGAAAATCTGAAATATGCCGAGAAAGACGCTGTTTTACTTAAGAAGCGATGAAGAAAAAAAAGGAAAACGAGAAAAAAAAACGTCGCGGTTTTCAGAAATCTGCGCGACTCGCTCGGGAAGGACGTCTCTCGCGCGGGAGGGACGCGACTCGCGCGGGAGGGCGTCTCGCCTGGGATGCGTGCGGCTCGCATCACGGGCTGCTCTCGGGTTTAGTTTTTCGAAAATCGTTAATAAATCGCGTACAAATATGGACTAATTCATACTCGACTTATATTTTCGATATTCGTCGTATTCGATATTCGATTATGAAATCGATATCAAATACTCGGAATGATTTTTAGAAAAAAAAAGTTTTATAAAATTGTTTTGAAAGGAAATTGAATGAAAAGAAAAGAATGTCAATTCTCTCTGCGTTAAAATCGTCATATTTTGTTTTTAAACCATGTGACGATTTTTAGCATCAACGAGATTGATTTAGTTCTTGTTAGATACGATATTTGACTATAGAGTCGATATCCTATTTTAAGAACGTTGTTTTTATATTAAAATAATTTATAGTATCGATATTATGGAAAAATAGAAGATGTGACGACGACCCATAAAAAAAATAGACCGACGACCCGAAAAAAAAAAGAAAACTGAGAGGAAGAGAAAGAGAAAGGAGAAGACGGGATTGATTTTACACCCTCAACCTACATGCTTTGTATTCTCGGAACGGGGCTCGTCGGAACGTGGCTTAGACACGGGAGCGTCGAGAGGATGTCGGTGAGTTATGGTGGTGTTTTGAGTCGTGTAAGGTGGCGGGTGGTGGCCGGTTTTTTTGGGTCGGATTGGTCGGGTTACACTATTAGTCTTTCGATGCTATGTGTACGGATGATTCTATTTGATGCCTAAAGGTTGGATGTAGATGTGTAATTGGTGTTTGTAGATGATTTATGAATGTGTGTCCATGTGTCTGAAATGTTGACGGGAGGGTCCTATTTATAGGAGAGGACACCCGTCTTGGATAGGAGATAGCTAACTTGCAAAGGAAGAAAGCTACCGGTCAGGACGAGGTGGGATTCCGTCTAAGGATAGGAAAAGTAACCAATTTGAGAGGAATGATGATTCCGTTACTTGGTGAGGAGGGTATGTACCCGGATGGAATGAGGAGTACTCAGCCGAGTACTCCTTGTGCTCGGTGGAGTGCTCGGTCGGGAATCCTACCGGGGATCGAACTCTACCTTCAACGGATTTGTTTAATATTTTGTGTAGCTGATTTTTTTAGTGTCTGAGCTCAAACCGGACTCGTGGGGTGACACGGCTGGCTTTAGTGTCTCGAAAATATCTTTGACCGGGTTTTGACTCGGTCGCTAAAAGACGGTTTTGCCCCTGGCGTCGGATTTGACCCAAATTAGTCTTATTTGACTCGAAATGACCCACTGGGCCTGAATTTGAGGTCTGTTTTGTGATATTTGTACTCCGTAAAAAGCCCAAGCCAAATGCCAATGATTTCGAGCCCATTTTCGAGTATGTTAAAGCATGTTTGCGTCCGATCATCATCGGGTGTTTTTCGGAAACTGCTGTTGACATCTGGCAGTCAAAATGTGGGTGTTTACACATACTAATTAACGTAATTAACATAATTATTAAACTAATTAACCTAATTGACATACTAACATAATCACCCTACAATCTAATTAGCTAATTAACCATACATAATCACCATACAATCTAATTCAATATTTCCAAAATAATACATTAAGCTAGCCTTTCTCCCTTCTCCCAAAAAAACCTAGCCTCCAAAAAAATAAACTTGGGGCTACCACCATTAATGGTGGTAAGCCCCCAATTTTAATTAATCATATCGTTTTAATATTAGTATTTTAGTTATAATAAGTCCTCTCCTTTTGGAGAGTTTCGCCCCCATCAATTGATGGGTTTCGCTATCTCTTTAAGGAGAGATGTTTTATCTATTATAGTGGAGAGGACGCGGAAGATCATCAGTACCATAATCGTTCATCATGTGGTATCTCAATTTATGTCAGATTGGCGGCTACAACCTATTAGGTTAGATAAAATTGATTCTTGTCAAAACCTTGGAAGATCCGAAGACCCTCTTGTGAAAAGCTGTATCATTAAACAGCGATGTGTTGAAAGAGGATGTGCAGAAGCGGAGATCAAAATCTTAGTGAGAGATCTTTGTTTTAACGAGAATTTATTTTACTCAAATTCTATAGTATTGTATCCGTTCAATTTCGATATAAGTTGTAGATGTCGTATGACCTTTTATTAATGAAATGATCTATTCGCTCAAAAAAAAAATCACCATACAATCTAATCACCATAATTATTAAACTAATTAACATAATCACCATACTAACAATTAATCTAACATAATGAACCTAATTAATCTAATTAACTAACAATTAACCTAATCAAAACAATTAAACCCTAATTATCATACCTGAGATTTGGGGGTCGGGTTATTAGGGTTTTTGGGGCTGACCTTCGCCGGAGGTTCGCCGGAGGTGTGGTTCGTCGAGGGTTCGCCGGAGTACGGGGATGGGGCCGCGGTGACTGCGCTGGAAAGGGTAGGCCGGGACTTATGCACTCGCCGGAAGAGGAGGAGGTCGCTGGAAAAGGGGATGGGAGGGAGACCTAGGGTTTCATTTTTGGGCCTCGATTGAGGGTTGCATCGCCGGATCTGGGTAGGGTGGTGGTCGCCGGAGTAAGGTGAGTCGTCGGACGTCTTTGTTTCGCCGGAGTGAGGTGGGGTTAGGGGTGCGCGCGCGTCGTCTTCGATTTCGTAGAGAGAGAGAGAGGGGTTTTGGGGTTGTCGGGTTTGGGGTCTGTTTGTGTGTCGCGTTATTTTGTTTTTATATTAAAAACATTGCGTCGGATTAGCCGACGCAAATCCAGACGCAAAATTCAATTTTGCGCCGACTAATCCGATGTAGTACCTGTCTTTCTGTTGACTTGGTTTGTTGACTCGACACTTTTGCGTGGGATTAGCCGACGCAAAGCCTTCCTATTGGGTCGACTTTGCGTCGGCTAATCCCACGCAACCCTTTCACATAGTGGCGCCAACCAAAATATATTAGCGCCTGTTTCATGGAGGCAGATTGCGTCGGCTAATCCCACGCAATAAAATTGGGTGGGATTAGCCGACGCAATCCGATACAATTACCAAACTTGCGTGGGATTATAAATCCGACGTAATTAATCCGCCGCAATTTCATCTGTTTTTTGTAGTGATAGTCTATGCACATTCTCCATCCCGTCACAATTTGTGTAGAGATTAACTCATTCTTTTTTATTCGGGACAACATTGGTACCTCCCTTCTTAGGTACAACTTGTACCAGACTCACCCACTTTGAATCGGGAACCGCATAAATGATTCCTGCATCCAACAATTTTATAACTTCCTTTTTAACAACCTCTTGCATATTCGGGTTCAACTTACGTTGACCCTGGACACAAGGACGATGACCTTCCTCGAGATTAATTCTATTCATACAGAAATCGGGACTACTTTCCCTCAAGTCATCAAGACTATACCCTAAAGCTTTCTTATTTTTCTTCAAAACAACTAACAAATCAGAAAGTTGTTGCTCAGTTAAATCAACACTTACAATCACGGGGTACTTCTCAGTGTCGTTCAAAAAGGCATATTTTAGGTGAGACGGAAGTGGCTTACACTCCGGAACCGTTATGTCAATGGCAAATGAGGTGTGAACGATGTTGGTTACATCGCTCCTCCGTGAGCATCCTTCCTTCCAAAGCAGCTTCCAAAGCATCAATGATAGCAGAGTCAACGGAAGCATCACCTGCACATGCTTCCAAACATATCAAAGCCTCTAGGGGGTCCCATATAAGGGACGCCTCCATAGAATCATGAGCTAAAACATCAACCACATCTATCATGCAACAAGAATCCTTTACCATCGGGTTCTTAAGTGTACTATCCAAACAGAAAACAACG
The DNA here is from genome assembly GCA_958450325.1 of Agrostemma githago. Classification (NCBI taxonomy): domain Eukaryota; kingdom Viridiplantae; phylum Streptophyta; class Magnoliopsida; order Caryophyllales; family Caryophyllaceae; genus Agrostemma; species Agrostemma githago. Next base: position 68,002,623 of record OY288247.1, on the reverse strand, counting down.
GTGTCTTCACCCACTTCCAAAGTCAATTTACTGTTCTTGACATCAATCACCGCGCCGGCGGTGTGCAAAAATGACCTGCCCAAAATTATAGGAATTTGGGTGTCCTCGACCATGTCAAGGACGATAAAATCAACCGGGATAAAAAAAATTCGACTCTAACGGGTACGTCTTCTAAAACTCCCAAAGGGAGTTTTATGGAATGATCCGCCATCCGCAAAGTGACACTAGTACACTTAAAAGGACCCATATCAAGTTTTTCACAAACGGAATAAGGCATCACACTTACACTAGCACCTAAATCACATAAAGCCTTATCAATCGATAAGGTGCCAATAATGCAAGGAATCGAGAAACTACCGGGGTCCTTTAGCTTCGGTGGGGCTTTGTTCTGTAAAAATGCACTACACTCTGCAGTAAGAGCGACGGTTTCTACCTCACCAATGCTTCTCTTCCGAGTCAAGATGTCCTTCATAAACTTGGTATAAGATGGGACCTGCATAATGAGCTTTGTAAATGGGACCGTAACCTGCAAATTCTTCACAGCCTCCATGAATTTGCCAAATGGAGTAGTCTCCTTTCGATTCTTCAAACGACTCGGGAATGGTACTTGGATTGTTGGACTAGTCGGAGTAGGAACGAGAGTAGTGGGTGGTGGAACTTGATCTTCCTCGGAGTTTCCACAATGACACTCTCATCAACATCTTCCACTAAAACCCCCTCCTTCTCGGCCGGTGTATCATCCATAGGCATAGATGAACCCTCATAGTGTGTGCCACTACGAAGAGTGATCGCATTGGCCGTATCACGTTGTTGATCACCTTGAGAAGGGAGTATACCTTATTGACGCGTCGCTTGTGACGCGGCAAGGTGTCCAACTTGGTTCTCCAAATTTTTGATGGCATTATCTTTGGCTCGATCATTCTTTTGCATTTGAGCCATCATAGAGTCTTGGGTCTTAGCCATCATCTGCAACATATTACGAAGCTCAGCCATTTCACTAGAACTCGAAGAGGAATTACCTCGAGCTTGTGTGGAAGAATGGCCAAAATTCTGTTGACTAGTACCAAAATTCTGATGAGAATTCCCGAAGTTCTAATTAGTATTACCAAAATTTTGTTGGTGACCCGAGTGAGATCGCTGCTGATAATTTCCTTGATGTTGGAAATTTCTTTGATTGTTGAAATTTTGCTGATTCTGAAAATTCCTTTGATGTTGGAAATTTTGTCGATTGTGGGGGGCAACATAAGTCTGTGGAGTAGGCAGGTTCAACACATTAGTACTCCAATAGGATAACAAAGATGGATCATAGCCCGGTTGATTCATATAAGGATAATGCGGGTGCATAGATTGGAATGCCTTCACTTGTTCTATGGAGCCTAAACAATCTTGAGCTTGGTGGTCCGTGGCACCACAACGAACACATGCATACTCTTACATCACATGCACTTGATGCATGCCCCCTCCCCCTTGAGAATTCGATGCTTCAAAGGAATCGAACCTCTTAGCTAAAGCAGCTAACTGAATAGCCACGACATTAGAAGATACAATATCACCGGAATTGGATCGTGTATTACCACGTGGATTAGCCCATCGGGAGTGGTGAGATGTCATTTCTTCAATGGTTTGCCAAGCTTTATCATCATCCACGTTACATTGGAAACGCCCATTGCATGCCGAACCAAGAGTACTCCGGCAATCATCATATAGCCCATTATAAAATTGGTTGCAAAGAAACCAAACCTCAAAACCATGGTGCGGGCATTCTTTCACAAGCTTCTTGAACCGCTCCCACGATTCATAAATATTTTCGTACGGAGTTCGATGAAAATTGGTGATTTGACTCTGGAGCATATTCGTCTTTTGTGGCGGATAATAGCGCTTGTAAAAGGCAAGAGCAAGTGAGTTCCAATCAGCGATCCCCTTGGTGACTTTATCAAGATCGGTAATCCACTCTCTATCGGAATCCTGTAATGAGAACATGAAGAGCATCTCCATGACTTCTTCTTAAGTGACTCCGGGAGGAAGTGGAATTGTGGAACAATAATCTGTCGTATTAAGCTTGTATTAAGACGGGATTAAGCTACCTTTTCATTATTCAGTTTTCTTAGTTTACTTTACCTAGTTAGAGAGCTTTCTTAGTTTTCGTTTTACGTACTTTCAAGATCAACTCTTTGCAATTTCTTTCATCATTCGGTATTTTAATCTTTCAATTCTCTTCAATTCATCTTTCTTATTTATTGTTCTAGTATTGTTTTGCTTTCGATTATTTTCCTTTACTTATTCTTCTTTTATTATTGTTAATTACTTTCCGTCATCTTAATATGTTTAGATTCAATTCAATTATGATTAGTTTGATTAATTTTAGTATGAGTAGCCAATTTCTCATCTAGGAATAAGGGGATCTAGGCATATGAGGAGGTGTTATAATTAATTGATTGTTTGTTAATCGCATGAACTATCGCTTGTTTATTGTTTTAAATCTGATTGATTGTTTGATGCATAATTCAATTAATTAGCATAGCATATTAGGGCTTTTCACCGATCGGGTTAGGAACTAATTAAGCCACGATAATTTGAGTAGACTGACTTAATGCTAGCGACTGCAGGTTAAGCTTAGATCTAAAGGTTGTATTATACCGACCAGACTTGCTTCTTAGGTAGTTCGATTAACGATTAGTTAGTTAATTCTCTGACCCCGACTAATATTCATAGTGAACCTACGATCCTATACTTTCTCCTTTGTTATTTTGTCTTAATTATTTAGCTTTCACTTACAAAATACCAAGAAAAACATACTGTGACCCATAATCTAGAATCTAATTCTTAGGATAAATAATTGAATTCCCATCTCCTTGTGGTTCGATGATATGGGTTAAGTCGTCTCACCAAATCAAGATAAACCTAATACTACCAACTAGAAGATAGTGGCAAGTAAGTTATCCTATCCACAGGGAAGCGGTTGAATTCGTTTAATAGCTATGGGGATTCTAAGATGCTCTAAACGGTTGTTTGATAGAAATATATAAAAGATTATTAAAATACGATAATAAATAATAGAATCTAACAATGAGATGAAAACTAAGGTCACGGGTTCATGATAGGTGCTTGACAATTATGCGACAACAACAATAAACTCATAAACATGCTAGTCGGCTATAACACGTTTTCTCGAATTGTATCAACCGAGGAAGGATCTAACAGGCTCTCGCAACTTATTAGACTTCCTACTAAATCGCGCGTGATCTAATCCTAATTCGGCTTTCGCACAAGAACTAGGATTTCCCAAACAGATTAAAAAGTTGTGGTCTTTAACAGATTAATCAGCAAATAAAACACGCGAAAGTGACACTAGCATAATTACGAGTTACTATCGAAGTAACAAAATCGTATTCCCCTCGACCCTAGCGAGAAAATTAGCTACTCATGATAAATATGAAACAACAAATCGCATACATAAAATTCATGATAAAAAGAGAAGCAAATAAATCTAACGATAAACAAACGAGAAACTAGTGAACTAAACGGAACAACAAATTGTAAATAGAGAAAATTACGACGAACTAAGTAATTCACGATGAAGATTGAAACATAAAACAAAAAATTGCATAAACAAATTTACCGAAATCGAGTACGAGTTTGAGATGGAGTCTAGAATGCTAAGAGTCACAAGAATTTTCTAAGAAAAATGCTAAGTTATGAAGTGATCCCACAAAAAAAATCTTCCCCTAGTAATACAAGGCAGAAATAACTGAGTGTACGTGGCGGCCGGCCGGCAGGGGGCCTGTCACATGCAGGGGCCGAGGTACGCACTAAATTAAAGCTTAAAATCCTCAAATCTAAAGCATAGTACACTCATGTCGGTCCACAGGGGGCCTGTCCTCTGTAGGGTGGCACGCACATCGTCTTTAAAACACGGGTTGGGCCGCTTCCGATGGCCCAATGAATCGACTCTTCTCAGGTTCTTCTTTGCCTAAACGACTATTGGCACAGATCTTGTTCCGGGATCGTTCTTCTAACCAGATATGAGTGTAAATGCACATAAAGACGACCTGAAATCATGTAGAATCTACAAAAATACTCACTTAAGGCAAAATGTTAGAAGAAACGGCTCTAAAGAGCGTGTTCCGACCGGAAAAGACAACGGAATCAAGGGAATAAAGCTATATGAAACACGACACATCATTCGACCCCTGACTTCGCTATCTACATTAGTTAGTGACATTATGGTACTTTTGATTAAGGATATGACTTAACCCTATCATCCGTCCTCTCAATCAATAATTTACCCTTTCTTTTATTAGGTGTGTGTGAATTAATAATTGAGTTATTTCACGGGAATAATTCAAAATATTACATACCTTCTTAGAATAATCTCAAGTACATGTAATCTTTTAACAATCGGACTTTAGGTATTTTTCTCAAATAACAGTCTAGATGACCGGGTACTTGCTTTTTACCCTCTAAAATTTAACATTAATCTTTCCCTAACCATCCCTTAGACCCTCCCAAGGGGGTGTTCATCGGTCCAAACCCAGACCGGATGGACCTGAAGACCGGTCACACAAAGATGAAAACCCGAAGACCAGACCAATTAGAAGGGACATGGACCGGACCCTCTTAAGATCGGGTTAGGACCGAGCAGGACCGGAAAAATATACTAAATTTGAATTTTTTTTTAAGTGTGGACTGGACTGCAGACCACCTTTTTGGAGACCCGGACACCGGGCCGGTATGTGCCAAGTTCAGTTTGGTCTAGACCGATCGGTCCGGTTTACCGGTGGTGGAGTTGGTTTTGATAGTCGCACACTCGCACAAAGAACGGTCAAGCCCGTCGGAATGGGTGTTCACCCGGTTGTGGGCCCAAAAGACAGGGGGCCTCCAAATATATGTTTTTCAGCGCATGTATTAGAATAATGAGCCTTTGGTGTAGTGGTTGGGAACCATCTATCATGTAAAGAGGACCAGGGTTCGATTACCAAGTTGCCCGCTTTTCCAATTTCTTCTTCTTTTACTTTTGTGTATACCCTTTTAATTTCTGTCCCGTAACTTTGAATTAATTTTAGCCATAATAATTTACCCCTTTTTCTTTTACTTTTACTTTTGTGTATGACCCTTTTAATTTCTGTCCCGTAACTTTGAATTAATTTTAACCATAATAATTTACCCCTATTCATATTAGATGGATATCTTATCTTATTATCTTAAATAAGATAAAGAATTGAGTTTTAAAATTTTCCACAACTTAAATACCATGAGTTACTAATAAAATAATGTATTCCATAGTTATCAAAATGAACGGTCTTATTTTTTTTAATATTAAACTAAATACATAAATTGATCAAAAATCATGAAGAAAAAAAAAACTTTAGCCCCTCGAGGTCCTATTTGACTCAAATCCAAACTAAATTGGATGGTTTACACCAAAGAAATTGTTTGATTTAAATCGTCTTACCAAACAATGTGTATAATGATCTAATTCAGGGTTTCTATTTATAATTTAAAAATTGATCCTTTTTTTGAGAAATATATTTATTTAGGGGGCCTCATTTTAATTTTTAGAACAGGGCCTCTCAAATTCATTTGACGGCCTGAGAACGGTGAGGAATTTGCGGTGGAGTTGATTGATGCGAAAATGAAGTTGGGGAGTTGATGATGGTGTATCGGTGGTGGAGTTGGTTTTGATGATGGTTGATGATGATGACGAAGGCGGTAACGAAAGACAAAAGAGGAGAGAGAAACACCAGGTCATTAGCCTGTTATAACATGTAAATTTTCAATGAGCTAATTTGAGAATATGATACTTAAAATTGGTATTACTGTGAGATTACATGTACTTGAGATTAGGGGTGTTCGCCGGTCAAAACCCGGACCGGACCGGCTTGACCCGCGGGCCGGCAACCCAAAAAATCCAAACCCGCAGACCGGACCGGTTAACAAAGAAACCCGGACCGGACCGGACCGAACCCTCTTAAGACCGGACCGGACCGGACCGACAAAATACACTAAATTTGATTTTTTTTTAAAGTGTGGACCGGACCAGACCGCGAACCGGCAACCAAGTTTTTGGAGACCCGCGGACCGGACCAGACCGGACCGTACGGTCTGGGTTGGTCGGGTTTGCCAGTCCGGGTCACTTTTTGAACACCCCTACTTGAGATTATTCTAAGAAGGTGGATAATAGTTTGAATTATTCACCTGAAATAACTCTTAATAATTACGTTTTGCATTTTTTGAAAAGTTTTACACTCTACCTTTTTCTTTTTAATAAACCAACCTAACGTGACGGATGAAGTATAGTGGTATATTTGATCTTGCTTAAGACGGAATATCCATTGTAAACCTTAAAACGGGTCAAATTCTACCACGTGTGCCTAATAAAAACAAAACATTTGCCACTTGCAAGACTCATCTGAAGGTTACGACGGATAATACCGTTACAAACAAGAAAGGTTGGAGAGGTGTGGCCGTGTAGGGCTACAAAATAATACTCCCTCCGATTTTTATTGTTCTTCCTTGTTTTCTTATTGGGCTGAAACACCCTTTCTTCCCTATTTCTATTTTGGGTCATCATCATGTGGTCTAGAATTACTCTTACATTTCTCTCTCATCCTTCTTTTTTGAGTCACACATTTTTACACCCTTATTTTTCACCCAAAGTCAAATGGGAAGATTAAAAAAAATCGGAGGGAGTAAGGGTTATTTCACATCATTAATCACATACACATTTGCCATCATCTTCTTCTTTCTAATTGTATGTTATTATTAGAGGAGAATCGTTGGGTTAATTAGTTCAACATCGTCGATTTCTTACTGCAAGTTGCAATTAATCACCTATCTATCGTCGTTCTTAGAGTCGCCAGCCATTCGACGTCAGGGTATGATTTCATTTTAGGGTTAAAACCGTTTAATTTTTGATGTTAAGATGTGATTAATTAATTTTAGGGTTTTATTAAAAGCTTGAATAAATGTGTCAGCTTGTTTTTCAAAGTTTATTGTTGATTATTAATTTATTTGTTTGTAAGTGGAGATTCATTAGTATATTTAGTTTTAAGTGGAGATTCACATGTGAATGAAAAAAAAGAAAAGAGTGTTGTGAAGTGAGAAATAGCGGGTATTTTTGGGTTTGAGGAGTTTGATTGTAAAGATGGTTTGTTGGGTGCTAATGGTGATGATGATAATTGTTTTTGTGGGGATTTGGTGGGTGATGGATTTGAGGAATGGGGTGATGGTTTTTGTGATTTTGTTGTTTGGGATACTCCTACTACTGTTAATCTTGATGATTTGATTGTTTCTACTGATAAAAGTTAGTTTCTTATGCTATTGGGATACTTCTTTACATGTTTCTTATGCCCTTGTAGGAACATGTTTGTCTTGGCACTCTAAGAGTTAGTCTTGAGGAATTTGTTCTAGATATAAATTCATTTCAATGTCGTTTCCTTCTTTTTATGCTTTAGTTCATGATGAGATATTGGTTTAGAGTTTTGAGGCTAAGACACAAAGAGGTTGTTTCTGTATTTGATGACCGAGATCAATTTTTTTGTGATGAATCCATTTATGATGGTTACTTCACTATCAAAAGAAGCACAACTTGCTTAGGTAGCTGATTACTTCATTACATTAATTTTGAACCGGTGAGTCTCTTGCACCAATGAAAATGGATATACGAGGAAGGTTGTATGTTTATTTCCTCGGAAAATATAATTTGATAGTAGGATGAGCATGAGCATAAGAGGCATAGTCTGTTGAGAAACAAGTCGAAGAGGACTAGAGCTGCTGAAGTTCGTAACTTGTCCGAAAAGGTTTGTTCACCACATGAATAAGTTGATCACAAGTGTTATTATTTCTGTGTCTTAGTCACTTGTTTCTCTTTGAAGATCGAGTAGTAGATTATCTACTTAACCATAATAAGTCACTAGTTTTTTTTTGTGGCTTAAGAGTTGTGAGAAAAGTGGAGGAGTACATTACTATTTCAAGGAATTTGGAATAGGTTAGTATTTGTTGAGCACTAATGAATATTTCGTTTCTTGATTTTGTTTTGAGAGAAGAATGATAAGGCTTCAATGTTGGATGAAGCCATTGAATATTTGAAGCAGATTCAATTGCAGGTTCAGATTAGTTGTAGAATAATGCCCATTTCTTTTTTTCTTGTTAAATATATAATTTTTTATCATCATGTTTTCAATTTTTATGATTAAGTGTTTTTCAAAAAAAAAAACACACAATTAATAACATTATTATTTTACGACTTACTATAGTGAAGGCCGGTTTGTGTTATGGGCTGAAAACTAATATTTGCCACATATTTTGAAGGGTAAACTGCATCATTTTTCATGCTACTATGGGTTATGTATATCTTTTTTTTGAATATAATGATTATTGAACCTATTATAATTGAAATATTATTGGACTTGTAGAGAACATTAATATTATTGGATATTAGAAGCTATTAGTGCATTAGAAAGTGTCGTATATTGGTGCGATCCTTCTGTATATCCAGAGCCTCGTCCTTTTTTTTGTGGAGACTATATATATCTATGTAAGTTAAGCCCACTCAGTGTATATGTGATTTTCTTAGTTACAATTGTACATAAGGTTAATACTTTGTTAAAATATACTAGTAGTTCAGAAAGAATATCATTTTTGTTTAAAATTATATCTTAATTACATAGCATTTATTTAATGAAACTCCATGAATTCACTTGCTGGGGTCGAGGCAAAAACCTTTCAGTGGAAAGAGTATCATTTTATCATTCGAGCTCGAAAGACATATTCGTCTCAATAGATTGACGAGGTGCGTGATATTTGGGCTAATTCCATACTCCAATTCAAGTAGTAATAAGTGTTACTGAAATTCATATGAGCTATAATGATTTTCTCTCTAACTTTATGCTTGCACACATCGTTTTATCACAATTTATGTTTTAATGATTAAATTCGACTTTCTTGGATTTTTTTGTTAGAGAACTTTCTTGGATTATTAATTGTATGTTTAAATATGTTACTAGTACTTTAGTGATGTTTTACTGAGATGTTTATTTAATGCTTTCAATTGAAAGTTATTTAAACTATATAGCTAGTTAATAATATGCTTTCATTCTTTGCTTTTTGTCATTCTTTAGTGTATCCGCATATTTTGCACGAAGTCATCAGGCATTTGGAGTGGATTAAATTGCTTGGTATTCACTGATTTTCAAAGTTCATGAAATCGCATAGAAGTTGCCATTATGATGTATTTTGCTATTATGATGTATTTGGCTATTACGATGAACAAAGTATTTTGTTTTTAGATATTGACATTGTTCACAGAATGTGTTTTCTTAATGTGAAGTTTCTTTTGTAAGTTTCTTGTGTTGTAAGACATTGAAGTTCATGGAATTGCGTTTTGTTTAGTAATTTTTTTATTTGAATGTAATGTTAAGCTATAGTAGATTGTAGGATGTACTACACTGGGTCAAGATTATTAAAAACATGTTCTAAAAAAATATTGTAACAAAAATCACAGTTTTATTGCATAGTTGATCTCTAAGAAAATAACAAAAACCACTGTTTTGAACTAAAAAGATCACGGTTTTAATAACCGTAATATAATAGAGGAACAACAAAGATCATGGTTTTGGCAAGGGATTGTCCTCTTTCAGAAGAATAACAAAGATGACGGTTTTAGAAAGAAAGCATGCTCTGGAAGTATAACAACAATGACGTTTTTATAGTTCAACCGTGATCCTTGACAACAACAAAGAGGACGTTTTGACTCGCTTTAAACCGTGATTGATTATCAACGATCACGGTTGATGGGGGTCGCCAGCCTGCTCCGAGCCGCCTGCTTGGCATGCTCCCAGAAGGTTGCCTAAAGAGCCCGGAAACCGACCCGACAAACAGTCGAAGCGAAAAACTGAAGTAGGAGACCTACTGAGGACTCCAGATGACCGCCTGACCAGCAGGGTGACGTAGCCTGCTTAGGCCTAGCCCTCACAACCCCTACCCGCCTGCCCTCTGGGGAAATCTCCGCAGGCAGGTCAGGGATCACTAGGGACCTCCTCGTCATTTTGCCTAAAGGTAAATGAGAATGGGTGGATGAGAAGAAGCCACTTGTCACCTCCTTATCCACCCATTCTCCTTCTACTTCCCTCTCTTGTGGGAAGGTATAAATACTCTCCCATTTCCCACAAGAAAGAGGTTGGATTTTCTCTCTCTAGAACTCTTACTCTTAAATCGCCACCTAGTTCCTCACGAGCTAGGTTCCTTAAGGCATTCACGGACTGACTTAGGCATCGGAGAGGGTTTCCTCGGACAACCTCCGAGGCCCTGTGCGTTCTGTGTGCAGGAAGCCAGCCCATTCCGCCGGGAAGGTCCGACTAAAGGAGTAGGAAGAAGGAGAGCCAGTCAAGATTGGTCAATTGACATCCCAAGCAACATCAAACGATACGAACCCGAATTCCACGTCGGGTTAATTGATTCCAATACCGGAATAATTTGGCGCCGTCTGTGGGGAAGATCTGGTTGTATCCACGAGTTACCCACAAAAAATCAACCATTCCCAATTACAAAAACTAACCAATCAAAGTAAACATGCCTGAGATCATCGACACTAGTGTAGGGGCAGGTCCGACGGTCCCACCGGTGACCCCCCTGTACGGCATGCCGCAGCCGAAGAGGGCGCCTCCCGCCACGATCCTGGGGATGGGGGGAACCAGTCTCCTGGGCATGCCAAGTGCCGCTGTAGCACCAGAGCTGGGGGCACATCCGGGGCACACCCTGAACCTAACCCCAGCTCAGATGGTACAGACAGCCGCTTTCTTCTCCGCAATGCTTAACCAGGAGTTCACTCCGGAGGACCTGGTAGGTAGGGTCGCAACGACCCCCAGACAGCCCCCCTCAGTCAGCAGGGATGGGGCTGGGGGCACGAAGCGAACCGCCGTCAGGAACGCCTAGAGGAAAGCAAGAAGAACAGCTCAGGTATACGCACAGGTGCAGAGGCGCATCACAGCAGGCAGCCAAGAGCCTCCTGCCCAACAACAGGCGTTCTCCATACACACCACGGAGTCCGCATCCGGAGAGAAGAGAGGTCTGTCTCAGGGATTGCAGGAGCGGATGAGGCACAAGGAGCCTGCGTCCAAACGCCTGGGAGAAAAACAGGGCGGAGTCTTTTCCAGGTTAACACCAGCAGCAAAGGGACAACCAGCCCCAGGGTTGTCCCAAAGCCTGCAGTCTAGGCTTAACCGGGGACAGCCGCTTGAATCAAGGTACCACCAAGATGACAACCTCGGTCAGTCCCGGAGAAAACGATCCAGACAAATCTCCCCTGACACTGAGGACGAAGCAGCGAGCAGGCGGCCACCGAGGCACTGCTCCCCTAGTACGAGGAAACCGATTCTAGACAATGGGATATCCACGGTAACCAGTCTGGGGAAAGCAGGTCACGAGTGGTAGGGAGGCCCACAAAACTCCTCTTCATCCTGATGTACAAGAATACCCCATCCCGAAAATCAAAATGCCCACCGTCAAGTTTGACGGGACCACAGATCCAGAGGATCATCTGGCGGCATTTGAGAGTCACATGGGCATGTATGACGTGGATGACGCAATCTGGTGTAAAATCTTCCCAACCACCCTGGTAGGGCTTGCACAAGGATGGTTCAGGGATCTTCGCCAGGGATCGATCAGCTTCTTTATAGAGTTAGCCGAGGCCTTCCTTGAACAATATGCAGGGAACAAAAGGAGGCGACTCACTCGGTTCGACCTAATGACCTTGAAGCAGAAAAAGGGCGAAAGCGTCAGGGAGTACCTAAAGAGGTTTGACTTGTCCTACCAGCAAGTCAGAGAGATTGATGATTCCACCGCTGCCTACGCCCTGACAATCTCCCTGCTCCCAGGGAAAATGAAGAATCAGATGATCAGGGCCTAGACAGAAACTTTGGCTAAGGCCAGAAAAATTGCTGAAAGGTTTATTCTGCAGGAAGAGTTTCACAGCCTGCCGGACACCCCTGCAGGCCAGACAAGGCCGCAAGGGGGACCGCAGGGTGGACGCGGCAGAAACGAACTAGGCAAACAGAGAGAGGAGGGGGATACCCCCAAGAAAGAACGCACGGCTTACCAACCAAGTTTTGACAGCTACACTGCCCTCAACAAGCCGAGGGCAGAAATCTTTGAGTTGGAGAAGGAACAGCAAAATGGAATCGTCCAAACAAGCCGCGCAGCCCAAAGGGGAATCCTAAAAAATTCTGCATGTTCCACGATTGCATAGGCCATACCACGGAGGAATGCCGACACTTAAAAGACGGGATAGAGAAACTCATAAGAAACGGCTGGCTGAGTAACTATGCAGCGAGGAACAAAACCCAAAAGGAAGCGGCGGACAAGGCTGAAGGCTCAGCCCAAAATCGCACAATCACTCATGTAGTGTCAGGAGACGCATAGGGGCGAACAAGCAATTCAAATGGGAGAACGATCAGAATGAAATGTCGACGGCTCCGACCACCCTTATGTTCTAACAAAAGTTTTTATATATAATACTCAAAGATTCATACTCGTTGTCTGTTTAAAGCTTGCGCTCTCACACACAAACGAGCAGGGGGCAATAAAGGGAGGCCCCCTGTTGCCAGAACCGAGGAAAATGGCCCCCCCAACAAAAATTTCCTACCTCTAGGCAGGAAGGGTGCAAGCTACACGCAGCTAACAAGGACTGGGGGCAATTCCTCCCAACCTTGTATAAAAAACGCAAAAAAAAGCTCTCCCTACCTACCTCTGGGCAGGCAGGGGGCAGGCCCCCCAGACTCCGAGCAGAGGCCAGGGACAGGCCAAGCTACGCACAGCTAACAAGGACTGGGGACAATTCCCCCAACCTTGTATAAAAAACGCAAAAAAGCTCTTCCTGCCTACCTCTAGGCAGGCAGAGGGCAGGCCCCCCCAGACTCCGAGCAGAGGCCAGGGACAGGCCAAGCTACGCACAGCTAACAAGGACTGGGGGCAATTCTCCCAACCTTGTATAAAAAACGCAAAAAGCTCTCCCTGCCTACCTCTGGGCGGGCAGGGGGCAGGCCCCCCGGACTCCGAGCAGAGGCCAGGGACAGGCCAAGCTACGCACAGCTAACAAAGACTGGGGGCAATTCCCCCAACCTTGTATAAAAAACGCAAAAAGCTCTCCCTGTCAACCTCTGGGCAGGCAGGGGGCAGGCCCCCTGGACTCCGAGCAGAGGCCAGGGACAGGCCAAGCTACGCACAGCTAACAAGGGCTGGGGAAAATCCCCCAACCTTGGATCAGGCCATACCTTAAAGGAGAAAGAAAGAAGCAGACCAAAATGAAAGAAAGGCATTCCATAAACAAACCCATGAAGGGTAAAAAGTTTTTACAAAAACAACTAAGGCAAAGATCCAAAAGCTAAATATTACAAACAGATGGCCACAACAAAGGCTCGGCGCAGAGAATGGGGCTATTTCAAGAGAGGATGAACATCATGGAGCCTCCTGGCTTGGACCAGCCGCCGCCTCGGGGGGTTTGGCCGCCCGAGCCTCGTTTTTAACAGAATAGAGGCTTCGGAAGGCCTCGTCATCAAACACAGGGAACATCTCCCCAATCACCTCCATCACTATCTCCAAAGAAGAGTTGGCTCCACTCACAATGCTTGCATCCACTGCAGCCTCGGTCTCCTCCGCAAGGACATCCTTCTCTTTTTGCCACTCACTCTTGGCCTGCTCAAAGGTTAAGTCAGCCTTAGACAGGCGTTCCTCCAGATCAGCTGCTTTCCTCTTCAGGTGCTCCATCTCAGCCAGAGAGAGGTTAGCCCGCTTCATCGCCGAGCGACTCTCCTTCAGCTCAGCTTCATACTTGGCTGCTTCCCTCACAGCTCTCTCTCCTTGAAGCTTCCACTGATCAGCCTGACTTCTCGCCCCCTCTAGCTCACCCTCCTGCTTAGCCAACTTGTCTTTCAAGCTGTTTATCAAAGTTATGTCCCTTTCCACCATAGCCAGACGGTCAGGAGGAGGAGCCCCAGGTGTGACAGTCAGCTCTTCGTTGCTCAAACGGCTTAAAGCCGCCAGCTCTGCAGACGCCAGCAACACCTTAGAGGTACGCTGGATATACTGAATCACTTGGTGAGAAGTTGAGGGTACAGACTTGGTAAGACGGTCGGCTAAGACGGCGCCGGAATCAGAGAGCAGGCCCGACACGTCTACGCTGTCGCCCGCAGTATAATGGAACTCTGTATTCTCCTCCTGAAAAAGGGCGCTCGGAATGTCACGAGCAGGGCGTTTTGCCTCAGGAGTAACGTCTGCTCCAAATCCACCACAGTAGTCCCTGAGGGCTCCCTACCCCTTTTTCTCCTCTGTTCCAGGGGAAAACTCTCCCCAGTCCCCTCAGAATTCACGGGGCGTGATCCCTGGGAAATTCGAGGCCTGGCAGGAGAGTCACCCTGCTTGCATCCAGGGGAAGGGGTGGCCCCTGAAGTAACCTCAGCTTCCCCATCATGAATACTGGGGGAAGGAGTCGTTGGCTTCGCTGATGGCAGACGTGGGGGAAGAGGCAGCCTCCGGCCAGCAGCAAGATCCTTTACGAGCTTCATCAAGCTTTTCTCCCCTTTCTTGAAATTTGAAGGGAGGGAGGGACGCTTGGAAAGGATTACAAAATCCTCACTCAAACCTAGCCTTCTTATCTGCTTCCTTGTCCAACGACGAACAGCAGAGTCTGCAGAGAAAGATGGGCAGTCAGTTAAAAAACGAAGAAATGTAAGGAAAATCTCTCAGAAAAATCGCGCCGGCAAAAGCCCCCTAGAACTACCTTCAAGGCTAGGGATCAGGCCCAATGGGATCAAGTACTCATCCGTGGCTATAAGCTCCGCGTGGGGAAGCCAGAAAGCAAGGCCAAAAACGCCAGACTTATCCGCAACTATTTCAAACTTCTTGACTAAAATCTCCTCTTTGGCACTCAGCTTTACCTCCAGGGCCTTCCCCCGACGCCTGGATGATACTCTTCGCGGGTTTCCATACGGGTATGAACATGGTTCCTAAAATGCCTAGGAATCCGCCACCTTGATGCGCTATGTACATACAAGAAATTATTCTTCCAGTCTTTCAGGCTGCTTAAAGCCGACCAGACCAGAGCATATTTCTTCTGTCTCTGCAAGGACCAGTAACCAAGGGAGTCGTCTCCCCCTGACGAGGACACCATTTGTAGCCTAACCATAAAGCAAAGGGCATCAATATAGGGCCCTTCACCGTGAAAAAGACAGGTCCAGGTGTAAGCTATCAGGGACCTAATAGCTGAGGCATTCAGTTGAGCTATAGCAACGTTCATCCTCCTGAAGGCCTCCTCCAGGAAAGGGTGAAGAGGGAATCGCAGGCCGAATTCCAAGCTTTTGTGGTAAACGACCACACAGCCTTCAGGGGGGCAACATACTATGTCCTTTTCCCCTGGGACTACGACAGTGTACCCCTCCCCAAAATTATAGAACTTCTCAATTTCCTCGGCAGCATTGCTTTCTAAAATCAAGTCCCTATTCTTTGCCTCGGGGTAGGTTTTTAGGGGAATCAAGTATTTATTCTTATCCAAATAATAAGTCTTTCCTCTCTCCCTACGGATCAGGGGGCCGGCAATCCTGGAAGGGTCTACCTCCAGTGCCTCATTGTCCGAATCGACAACGTCAAAGGGAGCAGGTTCGGGTGATTCAGCACCCTCCCCCTGTCAAGGTGATCCTCCTCCCTGGGCCCAACCCCAGAAGAGGAGGCCAAATCACGTCTGTCCCCGTCTCCACCCACAGTCCTCTCAGGCAATGAACTAAAAGAGAAAGCTCGAACTCGAGACATACTGGCCTATAAAGAAAAAGTACCGGCGAAAGGAAAGAAAGGGTGAAGATGTAAAGAGAAATCCTAACCTAGAACGTTAGTCGTCGCCGGGAAATGTGACGATAAGCACTCCTTGGTCTCATAAAGATCTCAGCAACGAAGACGGTTTGGGAGTAGGAAAGGGATTATGAATTTCGAAAAGTGTAAAAGAGATAAATGGAGGAGGGAAGGGGATTATATAAAGCCCAGGAAGCCAAAAGGCCGCCTCTCTGACAAAACGTCCCCAACAATCTACCCCACGTGTCACGCATTGAACACAAGCCGCTCACCCCTTCCCAATAAGGGCCTCGAAAAGGCAAAAAGTGTCAGAGGAACAGTCAGCAGACTACGTCACCCCCGCATTCAAAATAATAATAAAAAAAAAATATATATATATATATAAAATAGCAAAGTCGCTCGGATTTTTTCATTAGCCTTAATGGAAAATGGGCAGGTTACATGTCATGCCAGGCAAATAAAGAAAATACATAAAGAGCCTGAATTTCCGGCTCGACTCGCCTATGCCCTGCAAAGCAGACCTAATCATCGCCCAAGTCTGGAGAATAGTCTCCAGGGCTACCTTGACCCCCGAAGTCCGATCCCCAATCCCAGTCTGGGGAATCCTTGAAAGGGTCGTCGGGGGGTCCATCCTCATCCCTGTCGCTCAAGCAGCCCAGACCCTCACTGTCTTCGGAGTCTCGGCTACTGACATCCCAGTCTCTGCCATAGGGAACAGCCTGGGATTCATCACAAGTACGACAGCCCGTCCTCTTCACTGGAGAGGAAGGGCCTGACCCCAGAGAGGAGTCTACGTCGGAACAGTCGGGGTCGAACTGTTCAGGATGCAACCACGGGAAGCACTCATGGCAACCCCAGTCAAAACATCCCCCTCCTTGAAGGCAGCGCTGGAACCTGGGGGCCGCAGGAGGCAGGGATCTTCTAGGACGCTTGCCCGCCCTAACTGTAGCCTTCTGAACGCTCCGACAGGGATGTGGCCGTGAACGACGACTGCGTCGAAGAGCCCGGAATACTGCCCGAGTGTACCTCAGTCTCCAAAATCCTTTGAAAAGAAAGGTGACAGTGAGAACTCCATGGCGAGCAATTGATTTTTTGATCCAAACCATAATTCGACAAAGAAAAGTGGAAGAATTGAGGATGAATTAACAGAAATGGCAAGGAAAGCTGGAATTTATACGAAGGAAACGCAGCATTAAATGGCATCCCAACCGCCCTGGAAGGGAAAGCCACCAATCACAAAGTCTTCACATTTCCCGAAAATCCACCGAGCAAAGGGGGGTAATCATTGCAAAAGACCCCTCAACCCTTTGCATACCTGACACAACTGAACTTCATTCCTCGGGAAGGTGCGAAAACATTAAATGCAGCAGTGAAGGCGAAAAATAAGTCAACCTCCCCCTATCTAAGCAAAAGTCGCCAGCCGGAAGGAAGCCTTGCTTCCCCCCAGCTTGCGAGGGCCAATTGATGGGGGTCGGCAGCCTGCTCCGAGCCGCCTGTTTGGCAGGCTCCCGGAAGGTGGCCTAAAGAGCCCGGAAATCGACCCGGCAAACAGTCGAAGCGAAAAACTGAAGTAGGAGACCTACTGAGGACTCCAAATGACCGCCTGACCAGCAGGGTGACGTAGCCTGCTTAGGCCTAGCCCTCACAACCCCTACCCGCCTGCCCTCTAGGGAAATCTCCGCAGGCAGGGCAGGGATCACCAGGGACCTCCTCGTCATTTTGCCTAAAGGTAAATGAGAATGGGTGGATGAGAAGAAGCCACTTGTCACCTCCTTATCCACCCATTCTCCTTCTACTTCCCTCTCTTGTGGGAAGGTATAAATACTCTCCCATTTCCCACAAGAAAGAGGTTGGATTTTCTCTCTCTAGAACTCTTACTCTTAAATCGCCACCTAGTTCCTCACGAGCTAGGTTCCTTAAGGCATTCACGGACTGACTTAGGCATCGGAGAGGGTTTCCTCGGACAACCTCCGAGGCCCTGTGCGTTCTGTGTGCAGGGAGCCAGCCCATTCCGTCAGGAAGGTCCGACTAAAGGAGTAGGAGGAAGAAGAGCCAGTCAAGATTGGTCAATTGACATCCCAAGCAACATCAAACGATACGAACCCGAATTCCACGTCGGGTTAATTGATTCCAATACCGGAACAACGGTGACCTATATGACGGTTATAATCTTATTCAAGGACGCTTTTGAACCGTAATCTTTTGTATATTTTGTAGTAGTGCACATCTAATACTCCCCCTTAATTTAACATTTGTCCTTCAATCGGCACATTCCGACCTGGCGAACGAGTTCCTGGAATTGCTTTGATGGAAATGGTTTTGTTAATAAATCTGCTAAATTTTCGTTTAAACGAATTTGTTGGATGTTAACTACGCCTTGTTCTTGCAGATCATGTGCAAAGAAGAACTTTGGTGCTGTGTGTTTAGTCATATCTTCTTTGATATAGCCTCCTTTCACTTGGGTAATGAATGCAGTATTGTCTTCATATATTGTGGTTGGTTGATCACTTGTCTTAATTTCACATTCGTTTTCGATCTGTTGTATCATGGACCTCAACCATACACATTCCCTAGAAGCCTCGTAGAGCGCAATTAGTTCTGCTTTATTTGATGATGTTGCAGTCAAAGTTTGCTTTGTCGACTTCCAGGAAATGGTCGCACCACCATATGTGAAAACATACCCTGTTTGTGATTTTACCTTGTGTGGATATGATAAGTATCCAACATCTGCATATCCAATCAATGCAGCATCTTTCCTTCTAGGGTAGAACAGACCCAAGTTCTGGGTTCCCTGAAGATATCTTAACAGATGTTTAACCCCATTCCAGTGCCTCCTAGTGGGTGATGCACTAAATCTTGCCAATAGGCTGACTGAAAAAGCTATGTCTGGTCGAGTGTTATTTGCCAAGTACATTAGTGTGCCTATTGCCCTAAGATATGGTACTTCAGCTCCTAGGATATCTTCATTTTCTTCTCGTGGTCGAAATTCATCCTTTTCAATACTAAGAGTGCGAACGACCATTGGAGAACTTAGGGGGTGCAATCTAGCCATTCTAAATCTTTGTATAACTCTTTGCATGTAATTTTCTTGATGGATAAGGATTCCGTCCTTGAGGTGTTCAATTTGTAGGCCGAGGAAGAACTTTGTCAATCCCAGATCTTTCATTTCGAATTCTTTCATTAGGTATTTTGCAGCAGCTTCAAGCTCATCAGCTGTTCCGATGATATTTAAATCATCAACATATACCGCAATGATTGTAAAACCGTTCATTGTTTTTCTAATGAAAACACATGGGGTGATGGGGTCATTTTTTTAACTTTCTTTCCTAAGGTACACTTTTAATCGATTATTCCCCATTCTTCCAGACAGTTTTAATCCATACAAGGATTTCGGAAGTTTTACACAAAACATCTCACGAGTCAGATTAGGATTGTGATCCCTTGGCATTGTTACTCCCTCAGAGATTTTTATGTAGATATCAGTGTCAAGTGACTCATATAAATATGCCGTCAGTACGTCCATAAGACGCATATGTAATCCCCTGGATACTGCGAGTCCGGTTAAGAATCTTATTAGGGTTGTTGCATCTACTACAGGCGAATATGTTTCTTCACAATCTATTCATGGCTTCTGCGAGAAGCCTTGTGCAACAAGTCTTGCTTTGTACCTTACAATTTCATTTTTCTCATTTCTTTTCTAGTGAAAACCCACTTATGCCCTACAGGTTTTACATTCTTTGGTATTCAACTTACTGAGCCAAAAACTCCTCTTTTCTCAAAAGACTTTAATTCTGCCTTCATTATTTCTTCCCATTTTGGCCATCATGTCTTTTTTGATACTTGTTGACGGACTTTGGTTCAATATCGACTTTGTCGTTCATGATTTTTGTCGCTATTGAGTGAACAAATATCTCGTTTATATCGACATTCGTTCTGTTATATTCAATTCCCGTATGAACATAACTCATTGAGATTTCATGATTATGATTTATATTTTCTGGTGTGGGTTCTTCTTGAGATATCATATTTTGTTCATCTTCTTCTGTACCTTTATAAGGTATTTCCTTTGATTTTTTGGATTTTCTCGATCTTAGGTCCTTTGAACCAGGTGGCCTTCCACGTTTCTTTCGTGTCGTAGATTGTTTGGCTATTGCTTTCTCAGAATCTACGAGGATGTTAATTCTGGCTCGAGCATTTACCGCAGGTATATGGGACTTTGTGATTCCCTTTGAGTTTGTGAATGCATCGGGTAATTGATTTGCAATATTTTGCAAATGAATTATCTTTTGTACTTCTATGTTACAAGAATCATTCCTTGGATCAGGATATGATATTAAATATGTGTTTCATATGATTTTTGTTGATCATTGGTCCACCTTGCTGTCTCCCCCTAAGAATGGGAATGTATTCTCGTCAAAATGACAATCTGCAAATCGTGCATTAAATAAATCTCCAGTTGTGGGTTCGAGGTATTTAATTATACTTGGGGAGACAAACCCACATATATTCTCTGTCTTCGTTGTGGACCCATTTTGGTTCTCGGTGGTGGTGCAATCGGGACATACACTGAGCAACCAAAAGTTCTTAAATGAGAAATATTTAATGGTTGACCGCTTACTAGTTGTAAGGGGGAAAACTTGTGATACGTGGTTGGCCTTAATTTAGTTAAGGCTTCTGCATGTAAAATGGCATGTCTCCATGCAGACGTTGGTAATTTGGATTTCATCAGTAAAGGTCTAGCAGTGAGTTGTAATCTTTTAATAATTGCTTCTGCAAGTCCATTTTGGGTATGGACATGTGCTACTGGATGTTCAACATCTATGCCAATTGACATACAATATTCGTTAAAGGCCTGGTATGTAAACTCCCCTGCATTGTCCAAACGAATTTTCTTGATATTCTGATATGAGAATTGAGTTCTTAGCCTTATTATTTGGGCTAGTAATTTTGTGAGAGCAAAATTTCGTGTGGAAAGAAGAGTCACGTATGACCATCTTGTAGATGCGTCGATTAATACCATGGAATATCTGAATTGTCCACATTGGGGGTTGATTGGTCCGCATATGTTCCCTTGAATTCTTTCAAGAAATGCGGATGTCTCATTTTTTATTTTATTTATTGATGGTCGTATAATTAGTTTCCCCATTGAACATGCACTGCAAGGAAAATCGCTCGATTTTATAATTCTCACATTTTTCATAGGATGTCCGAGTGCATTTCCGATAATTTTTGCCATCATTGCAGGACCTGGATGTCCTAACCTATCATGCCATAGAGCAAATGTGGTTTTATCATGGATTTTGGATGATGTCATCGTACTGGTTATAACGTGGGTTATTTTTGTAAAATACAGACCAGATGAGTAAGATGACATTTTCTCAACGATGCATTTTGTGCCTGATTTGAATATCGTTAGGCATAAGTATTCTTTATCATTTTCACTCATGGTTTCAATATGATAACCATTTTGTTGCAACGTTTGAAACTGATCATGTTTCTTTGCGACTTACTTGAGTATAGCGCTTTATGTATTGTTAGACAAGGTCCCATTGGGAGCATAATATTGGCTTTTCCGTTGCCTTCAATAATTTCAGCGTTGCCGCATATAGTATTCACATATGCCTTAATTGACTTTAATTCAACGAAGTACTTCTTTTATCTCAAAATAGTATGAGTTGTGCCTGAAACACCCCACATTGATTGAAGATGTCATATTTATGAGTTTTGCTTAAAGGGATTTGAAGTACTACTCATATCAACAAAGTGCACTTTCTTTTCTGGTTTGCCCATGATAAGAACTCTACAGTTAAGCGTACTTGACTGGGAGCAATCTTAGGATTGGTAACCTCCTGGGAAGTTTTCTGGGATGCGCATGAGTGAGGAGAAAATGTGCTAGAAAGGACTTGTGTTGGTCTGTGGGACCATTACAAAGCCTGGCGGGCTACCGCAGTTAACACTTCTGGTCCTAGGATTGGGCCGGAGTGTTACAAATGGTATCAGAGCAACCCTGCGACCGTGCATTTGGCACCTAGCGGGGGTGGATTATGGGTCAGCGGTTATGCTGTCAGGCGCAACGAGGACGTTGCGTTTTTCAAGTGGGAGTGATTGAAACACCCCACATTGATTGAAGATGTCCTATTTATGAGCTTTGCTTAAAGGGATTTTAAGTACTACTCATATCAACAAAGTACACTTTCTTTTCTGGTTTGCCCATGATAAGAACTCTATAGTTAAGCGTGCTTGACTGGGGGCAATCTTAGGATGGGTGACCTTCTGGGAAGGTTTCCGGGATGCGCATGAGTGAAGACAAAATGTGCTGGAAAGGACTCGTGTTGGTCTGTGGGACCAGTACAAAGCCTGGCGGGCTACCTCAGTTAACATTTCCGGTCCTAGGATTGGGCCGGGGTGTTACAGTGCCACTATCGATTAGGCATATTTCTGCTCCAGTGGTCATGTCTAGAAAACAAATAAGTTGAGCTCATCAATAGAAAGTGAAATAACAACCAATATATTACAATTTTATTTGAGATGATAAGCAAACGGAACAAACATACAAAATGGATAATGAAAATAAAGCAGCGCACGCACACACACACACGTATTTAGTTGCCCTGCATAGTGGAGATCGTCTAGAATCCACTGCTCCCATCACCATCATCAAGAAAATAATTAGCTGTTTCAATCATCTCTGACTCGAGCGGGTCAGTTTCAGCTAAATTTGATTCAGGCATTTCAGAATTTAATGGTACGACATCTGTAACAAAATGTGTCTCCCCCCTTATTTTCTTGATGGATGCTTGATAGAAGTCGACAAAATTTTTTGGGGTGCGATATGTGCGAGCCCAATGACCCTTCATGCCACATTTATGACAGGTGGTCTTATGTTTTTCCGAGATATCGGAATTAACATTTTATTTTCCCGGGCGTGTATATTTAAATGAATTTTGACCTCTGTCTGGGCCATTACCGCGTCCTCCTCGACCCCGTCCGCTTTCGGGTCCACGTCCGCGGCCACGCCCACGTCCGCGTCCGGCGAAATTTGCCTTTAGTATAGCAGTAGAGCCACTTGGCCTCAAATTGTCATTTCTTAATAGAACTTCGCCATGTTGTTCAGCAACTAAAAATATTGCAATTATGTCCGTGAATTTTTCAATTTGAGTGATTCTGATACTCCTTTGAAAATCCATGTTTCTTTTACCCATGGTAGAGAATGTTTTCTCAATTTTACTGAAATCACTAACTTCTTCCCCACAATACTTTAGTTGCGATGCAATACGGAATAGAGCAGAATTATATTCGTTTACCGAAGTAAAATCTTGGAAACGCAAATTTTGCCATTCATATCGAAGTTTTGGGAGGAGGACATATTACCGATGTCTGAACCGTTCCTCAAGAAGGGAACATAATTCAGATGGATCTCTGATCCTCAAATATTCATTTTTAGTCCTTCATTTATGTGATGTCGTATAAATATATGAGACTTTTGTTTTTCCTGGTGGGTAGTCGAATTGTCTTTCTCGACAGTATGTTCAAGGGCTTTTGCCCTAAATGGGCTATGACATCATCTTTCTATTGTAAGAACTTTTCACTAGATAAGTCAAGGATATCGAATTTCCTTTTTGCAATCTGAGTCATTTTTTTTATTTCTTTTAGATCTAACATATAGTATTTTGCGGGTGTTAGTATAATAATCATAGGTAATCTATATTAAAGTAATGTATTAATATATTAAATAATCAACAATCACTAGTTATTAATATTAGCATATAAAAGTGTGAAAATAAAAATAAAAATAGATAAAAATAATGAGAATGTATGGGCCGAATGCATAAAATAAAGAAAAAAAATGAACATAATTAACGAAGCTCATAATTGATTAGTGGTAATTAATTGATTTATAAGGGATACATGAAGCAGAAACTATTTATTGATATATAGAAATATGAAAAGGGCGACCAATAGAAATATTAGAAACATGAGTACATTAAGTAGACCCTCCAACTCACGAAGATTTTGCGTAATAGAGCGCATGGTGTCCTCGTCTTCTCCATTTTTATCCATTATATTGATATTTTTTATTTTATTTAAGACGGAGCGGATAAGGGAAGTGGGTAAGGTGATAAGGTTTTGTGGATTTTATAAGGGTTAAAAGTACTGTAGCGTTGGTGGAGATTAAAAATTAACCTACTTCTTTTACAAATTTGTACCATTACGAAGAAGATTTAATGTATACAAGTAGAAACAGTTGGATTTATCAACTATATATGGAACCTTAGAAATGATAAATGCGAGAGTATATATTTGATAGGAGTACTAATAGAGCAAAACGGTAATATACTTTATTTGTTCCAGTATGGAAACAATTAAACCCGAGTTTGGGTCCGGGTCTTAACAAGTGCTATTGGTGTTTAAACGGTCAATGTTAGTCTTCCTATGATCTCCCCTTCTCCTCACTCCGATGATCGGACCTTCCCGGCGGAGACGGTCTGTCCCTGCACAATGAACGCACAGGGCCCCGGAGGTGTCCGGGGGAACCCTCTCCGATGCCTAAGTCAGTCCGTGAATAGCCTTTAGGAGCCTAGCTCGTGAGGAACTAGGTGGCGGTTATAGAGTGAGAGTCTAGAGAGAGAAAATCCAACCCCCCCTCTTGTGGGAAATGGAAGAGTATTTATACCTTCCCACAAGAGAGAGAAAAGAGAAGGAGAGAGAGAGGGAGGATGGGTGGATGAGAGGGTGACAAGTGGCTTCACCTCATTCACTCACTCCCCTTTACCTTAGGCGAAATGACGAGAAGGCCCCTGGTTTCCCCTACCCCTGTTGGGTGTGCGGACACCCTGGGGACCAGAAGGCAGGGGGTCTTGGTTGCCCTGCTTGGAGGGCGGCGCTGCCCTGCCAGGCAGGCGGGTGCCTTGGAGTAACGACTCCTCGTTTAATGGCCTGCAGGGCAGGCTCTTCTTCATTCACGGGTCGGGCCATCCTGGGACCCAAATGGCGGGTGATCCATTGCAGGCTACCGACCCCCATCAATTGGCCCTCGCCGGCTAAGGGGAAGCAGGGCTCCCTTTGGCAGGCGATCTCTAGGATGGGAGCTTGACTCCCTTGAGCGGCTTAGCATTTAATGCGCTGCGTGTTCCCGAGGAAAGGAACTCAACTGCATTAGGCATGCAAAGAGTTGGAATGTTCTTGGCTCATGATTACCTCTCTTGCAAAGAGAATTTTTGGGCAGCGTGTCCATTCGGCGATTGGCTCTTCTTCTTACTGAGGTGGTTGGAGCGCCATAAATGGTGGGTCTTTGCCTTTATATAAATTCTGGTCTCCACCATTTTCACGTTTCATCCTCAATTTTTCTTCTAGCCTCACTTCAAAGAACAATGTCTTGGATTAAGAAAACGGTTCTTCGTTATGGAGTCCGCGTGGGTACCTTCCGCTTCAAGGGATTCTGGAGGTTGAGATATCCAAGGGCGGCTTTTCTGGCCCTGCGTCGCAGCAGGCGACCTCAGTTTCGCTCTTCTCGGAATGCCAGAAGAAGAGCTGCTAGGAGGAGAGCTGCTAGGGTAGGCAAGCATCCTGCCAAGTCCTCATCCCCACTTGGACCCATGCTTAAGCGTTGTTCTGGCTGTTTTGATCGGGGGTGCTGTACGTGCTTCCTCTGGCTACACCCAGAGCAGTTTGATCCTAGTTGCTCTGAGTTAAACTCTTCTCTTGATTCGGGCCCTTCTTCTCCTTTGAAGAAGGTGGGCTGTGGTTCCTGCGAGGATGTTAGGACGGTTCCTTACGGCAGGGACTGGGACATCAGCAGCCGCGATTCCGGGGACAGTGAAGGTCAGGGTTATTCTGGCAGGAGTGAAGATGAAGGCCCTGACGATCCTTTCAAAGACTCCGATGACTGGGACTGGGGGTCTCCCCTGGATGACGACAGCCCTGGGGATTACTCCCCATATCTTAATGATGATTAGGCTTGCTCCGGACTTTGCAGGCTAGTTAACTAAGCCAGAAAATCAGGCCTTTTTTGTACTTTTACTTTGTATGCTCTGAATGTAACTTGCCCATTTTTGGGCTTTTTCAAATCAATGAAGGATCAGGCGGATTTTTATGTGCTCTGCGTTTTTTTTACGAATGAGGGGATGACGTCACAGGATGATCAGTCCTCTGACACCCTTTATCTCTTCGAGGCCTTTCTTGGGAAGAGGTGGGCGGTTGGTTTCTAAAGTGTGACACGTGGGGCAGTTCCTGGGGAGGTTTTGTTGGAGGGGCGACACTTCAGTTGCCTGGGTCTATATAAGCCTTTCTACTCCCCCCATTTCCCTCTTTCACACTTTTTCAAAACTCAAACCCCTCTTCATACTTCTCCATTCTCCTTCGCTGCCGAGAATTTTCTTAAGACTAATTAAGGAGCTATTCCCTTCGGATTTTCAAGTGGCGATCATCGTTCTAGGTTAGAATCTTACCCTAAATCCTCGTATTTTCATTTCCTCATATTTTCCCTTCATAAATCAATATGTCTCGTGCTCGTATTCTCACATTCATCGATCCGTCGCTTGAGAGGACGGAGGGTAGGGAGGAGGGTAGGGCTGACCTTGCCTCCTCCTCTGGGGTTAGGTCCACTGGGGAAGATCACTCTGAGGGGGGAGAGGATGCCAACTCCCCTGATTCTGCTCCCTTTGATGTCGTCGATTCTGACAATGAGGCAATGGAGATAGACCCCTCCAGAATTGCCGGTCCCGTTATCCCCAGGGAGAAGGGGAGAACATATTACTTAGACAAAGCCAAGTACCAGATCCCTTTGAGAACCTACCCAGAAGCTAAGAATCGAGACTTAATTTTAGTAAAAAACGCTGCTGGGGCTATTGAGAGATTCTATGACTTCGGGGAGGGGTACACGATTATAGTCCCAGGGGAGAAAGATACAGTATGTTGCCCCCCTGACGGCTGCATAGCCGTCTACCATAAAAGCCTAGAGTTCGGCCTGCGATTCCCCCTGCACCCCTTCCTGGAGGAGGCCTTCAGGAGGATGAATGTGGCTATAGCCCAGTTGACTGCTACGGCGATTAGGTCATTAATAGCCTATACATGGACCTGCCTCTTTCATGATGAGGGGCCCTCAATTGACGCCCTGCGTTACATGGTGGGGCTACAGATGGTGTCTTCATCAGGGGGAGATGGTTCCCCTGGGTACTGGTCCCTTCAAAGGCAGAAGGGATATACTCTAGTTTGGCCAGCTTTAAACAGTCTGAAGGACTGGAAGAACAACTTTTTGTACGTACACAGTGCTTCAGGGTGGAAGATTCCTAGGCACTTTAGGAATCATGTCCACACCCGCCTGGAAACTCGTGAGGAGTACCATCCAGGCGATGGGGGGAAAGCCCTGGAGGTAAAACTAAACAGGCAGGACGAGGAACTAGTCAAGAAATTCCTGGCTGTTGTTGACAAGTCCGGCGTTTGTGGCCCTGGCTTCTGGCTCCCTCACGCGGAGCTCATAGCCACAGATAACTATTTGGGCCGAGTGGGCCTGATCCCTGGCCTTGAAGAAGGTAGTTTAGGGATTTTCATCGGCATTATTTTCCCGAGGCTCTTATCTTTCTATGTTTTTCTAACTGATTATTCTTTCGCCCTGCAGATCTCGCTTCTCGCCTTTGGTCACGGAAGGAGATAAGGAGACTTGGTTTGGACGAAAATTTCATTATTGTTTCGAAGCGTCCCTCCCTTCCTTCAAGCTACAAGAAAGGCGAGAAGAATCTAATGAAGTACGTGAAGAGTCTTTCTGCTAGTCGAAGACTTCCTCTCTCTCCAAGATTGCCGCCTGCAAAGCCGACGACCCCTCTCTCTGATGTCCAGGGTGCGGAAGCGGAGGTTACCTCAGAGGCCACCCCTTCTCCCGCCGGCAAGCCGGGTGATTCCCCTGTAGGGACCCACACCCCCCAGGGATCACGCCCTGCTAATTCCGAAGGAACTGAGGAGAGTGTTCCCCTGGAATGCAGGAGGAAGATAGATAGAGAACCTTCAGGGGCTACACATGTGGTTGATCTGGAGGCTGATGTTGAGACCCCCGAGCCCAAGCACCCTGCCCGTGACATTCCAGGCACCCTCTTCTCAGAGGAGAATACGGAATTTCACTACACTGCAGGCGATAGTGTAGACGTGTCTGCCCTGCTTTCAGACTCTGGTGTCGTCCTGGTGGATCGCCTCACCAAGTCTGTAACCTCTACCTTTAACCAAGTGATCCAGTACATCCAGCGCACCTCCAGGGTGTTGCAGGCCTCTGTTGAGTTGACGGCTCTCAGCCGCCTGAGTGATGAAGAACTGGTTGTCACCTCTGGGGTCCCTCCTTCTGACCGTCTGGCCATGGTTGAGAGGGATGTCACCCTGATCAGCAATTTGAAGGATAAGCTGGTAAAGCAGGAAGGCGAGCTGGAGGAGGCAAAGGGTCAGGCAAATCAGTGGAAGCTTCAGGGGGAGAAGGTTGTAAGGGAAGTGTCTAAATTGGAGGCGGATTTAAAGGAGAGCAAGCTGGCGATGGAGCAGGTTAAAAAGTCTTTGGCTGAAATGGAGAACCACTACTACAAAACTCTTGGTTTCTTGACGCTTTAAAGGTAGGTTCTCGATGCTTTAAAGTGTCGTAAATTTAATTCTCGACGCTTCCGAAAAGCGTGGAAATTTTGGGCGTCGGAAATTCTCGACGCATTTTTGTGTCATCATTCTCGACGCATTAAAACGTTGAATATTCTATTCACGTCGCTTTTTTCCGTCCCCACATGGTACACTACAATATGCAATCTCGACGCTTTTCTATGTGGTTTTTTTTCCCCGGCAAAACTTTTTCTAATGGCGGGACTTTCTACTAATAAAAGTGTCGAAAAATAATAATATAAAATTCAATTACCAATGCATTGACATGGTAAAAGCGTCGAGAATCTGATTATAAAGAATATATTAATATTATATTTTAATCCAACATCTAACTTCTTGCGATTGCAAATATATGTTTGTCTAATAAGCGGGACTCTACATTTTCTGAATTATATCAATAATGCATACATCGAGTTATAACAAACTTCACACGCATGTGTAGATTATTACAGTATTATACTAGCTTGCATACATACATACATACAGTACTACAACAATCATATGCACAACATTATCATCTAGTTTTTTCAGGAAGTTTCTCCAACAACTCTAGTATGATCTCGAAAAGATCCCGCAACAAGTCTGTAATCGACCACCTGCAATAGCAACAGGTCAATTACCGAACTTATTACTCCACCTCTCCCACTACAATTGTTAACTTTAATGTACATCAACTTTTAACAACGACAAAATCGATATAGTTTAAATTGAAGTTGCATTTCTTGATCACCCAAATAAAGCGAAGATTTTGTTTTTGGTAGCATGTATGGTATAGAAAGAACAAAAATTTGGGGCAGAAGGCATAACGTGGAAAATAGGCGCATCTGAATCCTTATTTACAGCAACTATAACTTTGGAAGCTCGCATGCCTGCTATGTGTTGTATAGCTCCAAAGACACAAAAAAGCCATATATAGTTCTGGCGCAATGATTTTACCTGTTTGCTCAACCTGATTCACAAACAACAGAAAAAGGAGCCTAAAGATGACTCTACGTGTAGATTGCTTAAATAGACTATAAACTATACTATGGAGTATAAACTAACAAAGAAATATTAATATGCACGTCACATGAGCATGTAAATAGAGTAAAGAGAGAATGTAGCTCATATAGCCATATTGGCGTTGTACCTAAATCATATAACATCTTGCTTGTAGTTCATTGGGAATGAATCTAGCATCAAGAGCAGCACGTGTCGCTCCAACTATGTAAAAGTGGAAAAAATAAGAGTTATATTATCAACTTAGAAGCAATATATAGAAAGGTAATTTAGATCTATCAAACATGGCAAACTTTACACCTCTGCATATAGTAGGAGAAATTAAAGGTCGCAATTGATAATGATTGAACAACAAAGTCAAATGGGGACGATAAATTTCAGGTGAAGGTAGTATGATTATGTAGACATAAAAGGGAACCTGATGCACCAAGTTTCTCTGCAAGTTGCTCTATTATTTTAAAATTTGTAGCACTTTTTAGACCACGTCCTCTTGACACTACAATGCGGGCATTTCCAAGATTTGGGCGCTCTGTATCTTGAGAGCTTTGCTTGACATATCTATGTTCTGGCGCAATGATTTTACCTGTTTGCTCAACCTGATTCACAAACAACAGAATTAGGAGCCTAAAGATGACTCTACGTGTAGATTGCTTAAATAGACTATAAACTATACTACGGAGTATAAACTAACAAAGAAATATTAATATGCACGTCACATGAGCATGTAAATAGGGTAAAGAGAGAATGTAGCTCATATAGCCATATTGGCGTTGTACCTAAATCATATAACATCTTGCTTGTAGTTCATTGGGAATGAATCTAGCTTCAAGAGCAGCACGTGTCGCTCCAACTATGTAAAAGTGGAAAAAATAAGAGTTATATTATCAACTTAGAAGCAATATATAGAAAGGTAATTTAGATCTATCAAACACGACAAACTTTACACCTCTGCATATAGTAGGAGAAATTAAAGGTCGCAATTGATAATGATTGAACAACAAAGTCAAATGGGGACGATAAATTTTAGGTGAAGGTAGTATGATTATGTAGACATAAAAGGGAACCTGATTCACCAAGTTTCTCTGCAAGTTGCTCTATCATTTTAAAATTCGCAGCACTTTTTAGACCACGTCCTCTTGACACTACAATGCGGGCATTTCCAAGATTTGGGCGCTCTGTATCTTGAGAGCTTTGCTTGACATATCTATGTTCTGGCGCAATGATTTTACCTGTTTGCTCAACCTGATTCACAAACA
Organism: Agrostemma githago; assembly: GCA_958450325.1. Lineage (NCBI taxonomy): Eukaryota > Viridiplantae > Streptophyta > Magnoliopsida > Caryophyllales > Caryophyllaceae > Agrostemma > Agrostemma githago. The sequence continues at coordinate 67,971,907 of OY288247.1, read as the reverse complement.
ACAGAATTAGGAGCCTAAAGATGACTCTACGTGTAGATTGCTTAAATAGACTATAAACTATACTACGGAGTATAAACTAACAAAGAAATATTAATATGCACGTCACATGAGCATGTAAATAGGGTAAAGAGAGAATGTAGCTCATATAGCCATATTGGCGTTGTACCTAAATCATATAACATCTTGCTTGTAGTTCATTGGGAATGAATCTAGCTTCAAGAGCAGCACGTGTCGCTCCAACTATGTAAAAGTGGAAAAAATAAGAGTTATATTATCAACTTAGAAGCAATATATAGAAAGGTAATTTAGATCTATCAAACACGACAAACTTTACACCTCTGCATATAGTAGGAGAAATTAAAGGTCGCAATTGATAATGATTGAACAACAAAGTCAAATGGGGACGATAAATTTTAGGTGAAGGTAGTATGATTATGTAGACATAAAAGGGAACCTGATTCACCAAGTTTCTCTGCAAGTTGCTCTATCATTTTAAAATTCGCAGCACTTTTTAGACCACGTCCTCTTGACACTACAATGCGGGCATTTCCAAGATTTGGGCGCTCTGTATCTTGAGAGCTTTGCTTGACATATCTATGTTGGTTTAAAACATCTGCAAAGGAGACACTTAACTAATTATCATAACGTATAAGAGCTCCTGGAAGTTAGAAGTTGAATGTTAAAAATATTGAATTCATCGTCAAGGAAATTGGATTTAGACAAATATGCACTTAACAAATAAATAGTACTTCGATTAATCGATTTAAGCAAACACCATTAATATGTGGTACATCAGTTCGTGAATGAGTGAGAAGAATGGAAATAACGACGCCAAACGAGATGGGTCAAAACAAGTGAAGACAAATCATATGACAAAGAAAATGGAATAATTGAAAATTACTCCGTAGAGACTAACACTAAAGTCAAACATGACTCTAGAGTCTAGACTATTAACACAAACATCTTCTACTCAATCTTCTTCATCCTTCCATTTTCTTCGAAAAACATTATTCACCCTCAAATCATGTCAATTTCACATTAAGTCGCACCATAAACCCATTATCGACGGTCCTTCATTCGAGCTTAAAACTCATAAACGGTCCTTCATTTAAAGACTTGTAAAATGTGTCTAAATATCATAGACTGTGCTCGAATAAAAACCAAAAAAACAGCTTTGTATGTCCCCGAAATATTTCGGGCGTGGTCCCACCCGTTTTGGTATCCAACATCGTGTCCGATACGGGAGCGCCGGTTTGGAAGAAGTGCATGTGTTTCTTAGCTCATAGCATAGCTCACTATGTACTGTTTCGATGTAGCCATCGGCCTTGGTTCAAAAAACTGTCAATTTCTTCAAAATCTTTCATGACATCCTTAATCCTTTACACCAAACGAAAGTCGAAACTATTCTACTTTTCTTGTTATTGATGGTTTCTAGTAGAATTTTCACTGTTTTGTGCTCACCATTCATTATTTCAGGAAACTAATAGCAGTCTCCAAACCAAAATCACAACTACTCAAATCAAAGACAAACCTCCGAGTCCTTTTCTTTTCTTTGTAACGTGTAACTGCAGAGACACGGTCGGCAGCAGTAAATTCATGTGAGGTAACTTTTGGAGGGAAACTTGTCGACTCAATTCCAGTGGTAAACAGTGAATTCCATCCTGTGGTGGTGTGACTTACACTACTAGACATTCCAGATTTTGTATCAAAATTCAATGTGCATCCTTCAACATTCATCTCTGAGAACCATGGTGATTGAGAATCATCATTTACAGCCTCAATCCCATCATTGCCTTTACCACACTCTCTTGCCTGCATAACAAATCAATGGCTCATTGGCAGAAACATTGCTCCTGGCATATTCAGTGTTACATTTTACACATAGATTTGTCTTGTGATCAATACATTAGTTGAACTTTTAACCATAAATTTGAAAATTGAAACACAGACACACTAATAAAATCCTTAACCACAGAATTGAAGCACGGTAGTGTGTCGACTATGTTTCATAGGCATTAATTTATATCTTTAATTAGTAGAATAATATTTCTTCGTTAGCTATGAGATTATTCTGGATCAGATTTTGTAATGTTGGGTAAGTGGCATTGTTGGAATGTTGGTCCAAGTGACAGTAATGAATAATGGGGATTATATCTATTTTCTTTTAATGGTTAGGAGTGTTTTCTAGCCTCTAGTTAGGTAGTTAGGTTGTACAGAGCAACTTTTATGTAAAGTTTTGCTGATCATTTTGTTTTAGAAAATGATTCCCACAATTCTCCAATCACCAATATTTTCTCAACAAGATTGGGAAATGATGGATAAATCATAAAAAAATGAAAAAAGTTGGAGGTAGATGTATTACACATACCATTTGTATTTATAAAGCAAACAAGACCTTAAACAAGGCTTTGTAGCCTTAGTTAGTGAGCTAGAAAATAACGACGACACTTCGAAGGTGTATCCTCAATGATACACTACCACTTTTTATCTAGTGTAGTTAAACATACTCCTAAATACTCAATTTTCTCAAAATGTAAAATCAGCAATAATACTGAAAAATGTCATTTTTTAGCATAGTTGAAACACCCTCTTGATTAAATGTCTCTTCTTAATATGCATTTGTAATTCCAAATGGCCCTCTTTCAATAATGACACCACAACAGTACACCCACTGCATTCTTCTAGCATTACTACAACTTTGGAACAATCCCATCTTGAAACAGTATAATCTCAATCAAGTAAGGAAACTACTAAAATTAGCAACTACGAAGATTTCATTAATGCCTTCACTCTTGAAATGATCTAATTGGACTAAAGAACAAAGGACGGAGGACGAGTCGTGCAGGCTAAAGAAGGGCCACCAGGAAGCAGCAGCTGCAAGTGTAACTCGTAGGAAAGGACCCGCAGGTTGCACATAAATGTCAGAGGCGAGTTAGGCTAGCTAGGTGTTTCCTGAAGTGCTATTTTCTAGTTCTCATAACTATTCCTAATAATAGATACTTCCCTAATTTTTTCCATTTAGCCACATTTGCTGGATATGGAAAGCATGGAATAGGCAAACATGGAGTTTTGCAGGAAGTAAGAATGCCACTGATATTCTAGTAATTCAAATAATTAAATAGGATGGAACATGAGACATTAAAGTGATTAAACAGAGTGACAAAGCAGATTATACCTCATTTCCTTCAAATATGGGATGATTCTCATCATGCTCATAAGTTTGCACTTGATGCTGTTGTCTGAAGTCCTGATTCTTATCAGCATCAACATGGTGGTTGCTAAATATATTCGAATCTTGTTTTATATCAGGCTCCAACTTTGCTAACTCACAAAGCTTGCTCCCGGCATTTCTGCAGAGTACATCTGTTAAGGTGGAAACAAGCAATAAACAGCAATAAACCCGACAAAAAACCAGTAGTTCTTCATATACATGATGTATACTAATCAGCCGAATAAAATCAAAATCAGTAAACATAACTAATAACCACGTCAACAACAATAAACTTAATCAACAACAATTAACAAAACTACGTCAACAGTAATCAACAGAACTTAAAACAATCGAGTATATTCTGCAGAAGTATCAAACCTAAACTTAACAAGAAGAATGTACATCATCAAAGATAGATGAAACCGAAACCAGGGAATCGACGAGTTTTTGCAGGATTAACGAATGAATAAACTGATATCAAACATTCATGAATAAACCCGTGAATCTCAAAAAACTGATATTAAGCATGTATCATAAAGCGATTATCTTCACTGATTATTCATGGAATTGAATTATTTGAAAAAAAATTGACTAAATTGAACAACAAAGAAATCAAGCAACATTAAAAATCGATAAACTCAATTTGATCCAGCAACATACCTTAGATTAAGAGCCACAAGGAAATATATTGATTATAATCAGCAAGGATAAATCAAAATTGAGATTGGAATTGAAAAACGAACGAACAAGAGGATTGAATTGAATTATCGATAATAATCAACCACAAGGAACGAACGAAGGAATGAAAACAAGAGTTTCAGTGAAACAATGTAGAGAAGGAGATGAAGAGGCGCGATAGATTAAACTAGGTTTTTGGTTTGATTAAGAGGGGAAGTAGGAGACGAAATTAGGAGGGGGAGGCGCAATATGAAAATTAGAGTAAAATGTTAGGCGGGAGGTGTAATTTTATGTGAACAATTTTAGTAGATTAATGTGTAATTAATGATAAAAATATATTGATGTTAATGTTGATACATAAGGTGTCAAGAGTGGACATGAGGTATAAAAGCAGGTCAACGCTTACAAAAGCGTCAATATTGAAGTGTCCAGAAAATAAGGGATTTGTTGTAGTGAACACAAAGAGAAGGGTGGTTGACCTGGAGGAGCGTCTGTCCAAGGCTGACTCAGACCTCAAGCAGGCCTAGAACGATCTGAAGATCAAAGGCGAGGAATGGCAAAAAGAGAAAGATGTCATTTTAGAGGAGACTGAAGTTGCGGTGCACACGAGCTTTCAGGATGGAGCCAATTCTTCCCTGGAGCTTGTCATGGAAGTAATTAGGGAGATGTTCCATGATTTTAACGAAGATGCCTTCCGCAGTCTCTATTCTGTTAAGAACGAAGCCCGGGCAAACAGGCCGCCTGAGGAGGTTGCTGGTCCCAGCCAGGATGCACCTAACACTTAACGTGCAGGGCAGTCGTCCTCTGAGGGCTCATGTCCTTATCCTGCTGTGTTTTGGCTCTTTTGGTGATAATTTTAACTTTGCGCCGAGCCCTGACGTGGCCGGCTGTCTTGTAATATTCTAGTCGCCTCGTTCTTGGATTTTTTTTAGTGCTCTGTTTGTTAAACACTTTTATCTGCTATAAATATGTTTTCTTTATTTCTGTCTGCTTTTTCTTTTCTAAGATATGGCCTGACCTTGGCTTCTGTTCGAAGTCCAGGGGGCCTGCCCCCTGTCCGTCCAGAGGCAGGGAGAGGGGTCTGCGTTTTTTATACAAGGTTGGGGGAGTTGCCCCCAGTCCTTGTTCGTTTTGGCGTGCGAAGCCTGGCCCGACTCTGGCTTCTGTTCGAAGTCCAGGGGGGCCTGCCCCCTACCTGCCCAGAGGTAGGCAAAGGGTCTGCGTTTTTTATACAAGGTTGGGGGGATTGCCCCCAGTCCTTGTTCGTTTTGGCGTGCAAAGCCTGGCCTGATCCTGGCTTCTGTTCGAAGTCTAGGGGGCCTGCCCCCTGCCTGCCCAGAGGTAGGCAAGGGGTTTTGTGTTTTTTATACAAGGTTGGGGGGTTGCCCCTAGTCCTTGTTCGTTTCGGCGTGCGAAGCCTGGCCTGACCCTGGCTTCTGTTCGAAGTCCAGGGGGCCTGCCCCCTGTCTACCCAGAGGTAGGCAAGGGGTTTTGCGTTTTTTATACGAGGTTGGAGGGTCGCCCCCAGTCCTTGTTCGTTTCGGCGTGCGAAGCCTGGCCTGGCCATGGCTTCTGTTCGAAGTCCAGGGGGCCTGCCCCCTGTCTGCCCAGAGGTAGGCAGGGGGTTTTGCGTTTTTTATACAAGGTTGGGGGGTTACCCCCAGTCCTTGTTCGTTTTAGTGTGCGAAGCCTGGCCTGACCCTGGCTTCTGTTCGAAGTCCGGGGGGCCTGCCCCCTGTCTGCTCAGAGGTAGGCCGGGGGTTTTGCGTTTTTTATACAAGGTTGGGGGGTTGCCCCCAGTCCTTGTTCGTTTTGGCGTGCGAAGCCTGGCCTGACCCTGGCTTCTGTTCGAAGTCCAGGGGGCCTGCCCCCTGCCTGCCCAGAGGCAGGGAGGGGGACTTAAAATTTTGTTGGGGGGCCTATTTTCTTTGGTTTCAGCAACAGGGGGCCTCCCCCTATTGCCCCCTGCTCGTTTGTGTGTAAGAAACTGCTAATTTTGAACAGACAACGAGTATGAATTGCAGACTTTCATTTCTGAAACTTTTTACAGTAATTTGTGGTCGGAGTCGTCGACATTCTATTTTGACCGTCCTCCGCCAGCTTTCTTTGAAAGAAAAAGAACTACTTAGCTTCCGAGCATTAGACGTAGTATCTCTTCAAAGTGTCGGCATTCCAGTGGGCAGCTAACTCTTGGCCTTCAAGATTGACGATCCTATAGGTGCCTGGCCCCTTAATCTGGGTTACCTCGTACGGGCCCTCCCAGTTGGTGCTCAGCTTTCCATGTTCACGTGATTTTCCCACCGCCTGCATTTTCCTTGAGACCAAATCTCCTTTTTGGAAGCTTCTCTCATTTACTCTTCTGTTTTACGCCCTTCTCATTCTTTGCTGATAGGCGGCTATGTTAACGCTGGCTTCTTCCCTGACTTCATGAACTAGGTCCAGGGCTTCAGCCATCGATACTTCGTTATCCGCTCTGTTATACTACTGGGACCTCAGGGTGGGTATTCTTGCTTCTATGGGTAGGAGGGCCTCTGCTCTATAGACCAGACCAAAAGGAGTCTGTCCTGTAGACTCTTTGCGGGTGGTTCTGATTGACCACATGATGCTTGGCAGTTCATCCGCCCATCTGCCCTTGAGGTCGTCTACCATTTTCTTTAACCCATTCAAGATTTGTTTGTTGGCAGCTTCAGCCTGCCCATTGGTTTGTGGGTGGCAGACGGCGGAATAGGCGACTGCTATTCCGTGTCCTTCCAGCCAGATTCTCAAGGGATCATTGTCAAATTGCCTTCCATGGTCAAACACTAGCATCTTTGGTAGGCCAAACCTGGTTATGATGTTCCTCCAGATGACCTTACTGACTGCAGGCTCAGTGATGTTAGGGACTGCTTCAGCTTCAATCCACTTTGTAAAGTAATCAATCCCTACTATCAAAAACTTCCGACCTCCCGTGGCTGCAGTGAAGGGGCCCAGTATGTCCATTCCCCATTGAGCGAAAGGAATGGGCGACGGGATTGGCCTGAGCTCCTGGGCTGGGGCATGAATTGATGGGGCAAAGAGTTGGCACTTCCTGCATTTCCGGGTTAGATCCCTTGCATCTGCTAGCAGGGCTGGCCAGTAGTACCCCGCTCTCAGGGCTTTGTGGGCCAAGGACCTTCCTCCTACATGGTGTCCGCAGATTCCTGAGTGGATGTCGTCTAGGACTTCCTCAGCCTGCCTTACCCCCAGACACTTGAGTAGGGGTGAGGATAATGAATTTTTGTATAGGTCATTTTCTATTAGTATAAACCATGCGGCCCTTGCTAGTGTCTTTCTTTTCTGAGTAGGGTCAGACGGCAAAATCCCATGCCTTTTGAATTGGATGATCGGAGTCATCCAATCTTCAGGGCCAGTTTCTTCAATGACATTAACTGGCTGGCAGGGGGTGGTAGATTTTTCTTGGACTACGTCCACCCAGACCGATCTCCGTATATCCTGCAAGCTGGAGCTGGCTAGTTTTGACAGGGCATCCGCCCGGTTATTCTGGGACCGGGGGATCTGCCTGATTTCATAGGACTTGAGCCCTGACAGTTCTTGTTTTACTTTATCCAAGTATGCGGCAATCGCCTGGTCTCTAGCTTCATATTCTCCGTTGATTTGGTTGGCGATGAGCTGGGAGTCTGTTGCTAAGATAACCCGTTCTGCCCCTGCGGCTTTGGCCAACTTTATGCCTGCGAGAACGGCCTCATATTCAGCTTCATTGTTGGATGCAGGGAAGGTGAACCTGAGAGCGTGCTCAAAGTCCGTTCCCTTAGGGCTGGTTAGTACAACCCCTGCTCTTGCACCGTTGGTTGTGGAAGATCCGTCCGTGTACACCATCCATTCTCCGGCGGGGGGATCATCCTCCTCTGAATGAGAGCATTCGGCCAGGAAATCCGCCAGGGCTTGTGCTTTAATGGCTGCCCTGGGCTGATAGGATATTCCGAGACCACTCAACTCGATGGCCCATTTCAGCAACCTCCCAGATTTCTCGAACTTTTCCAGCACCTTTTCTAATGGCTGGTCGGTCAGTACTACGACAGGGTGTGCGTCAAAATATGGCCTGAGCTTTCGGGCCGCAATGATGACTGCGTAGGCTGCCTTTTCCAGTACCGGGTAATTTTTCTCAGCTGCCCCCAGGGGATGACTCACGAAGTATATAGGCTGCTGAGAGCCTGCTTCTTCTCTTAAGATGACTGCGCTTACTGTCGAGTTAGTCACGGCGATGTAAATGAAAAAATTTTCCCCTGCCACTGGTCTTGCCAGGGTAGGGAGCTCTTTCAAATGTTCCTTCAGTTGTTTAAAGGCTTCTTTTTGCTCGTCTTCCCATTTAAACTGCTTGTTACCTTTTAACACCTTGAAGAACGGAGTTGATTTGTCTGCTGACCTGGTGATGAAGCGTGCCAGGGCAGCCATCCTGCCAGTCAGGCGCTGGATATCTCTAATGGTCTTCGGTTCTGGAAGGTCCAAGACTGCCTGAACCTTTTCATGGTTGGCGTCTATTCCCCTTGCGCTGACCAGAAAACCCAGGAATTTTCCAGAGCGAACTCCAAACGTGCATTTCTTGCGATTGAGCTTCATCTTGTAGGCGTGCAGGGAGGAGAAGGTCTCCTGTAGGTCTGTCAAGTGTTCCTTGTCCCCCTTGCTTTTCACGATTGCATCGTCGACGTAGGCCTCCAAGTTCCTACCTCTCTGATTTTCAAAGACCTTGTCTACTAATCGCTGGTAGGTGGCGCCTGCGTTCTTCATTCCAAACGACATCATTTTATACATGTAAGTGCCATGGCTGGTGATGAAGGCGCATCTCACCCTGTCAGGTTGCCACAAGTACACCTGATGGTACCCTGAAAAAGCATCCAGAAAGCTTAGTGTGGAGTACCCACTAGTGGCGTCTACCAGCTAGTCTATTCTGGGAAGGGGATAGCAGTCTTTTGGGCAGGCCTTGTTGAGATTCGTGAAGTCCACGCACATTCTCCATGCGCCTGAGGATTTCTTCACCATTACAACATTCGCCAGCCATTCAGGGTAATCACAGATTTCAATGAAATCCGCCTTCAAAAGTTTTTCTATTTCCTCTTTTATGGCTAGGTCCTTTTCTGCAGACATGTTTATTTTCTTCTGCTTCACAGGGCGGGCGTCCGCACTTACGTTCAGCCTGTGAACAATATGTGCTGGATCGACCCCCGGCATTTCGTCAGCCGAGTATGAGAATACATCCCTGTTGCTCCTTAGGACCTCGACCAGCTCCGCCTGGTAGGATTCCTCCAGGTCAGCCGCTATGAGGACTTGTCTCCCTGGCTCCAGGTCCACCAGCATGCTTTCCCCCCAGGTTCAAGGTGGTCAGTTGCCCGCAGGCCAGCTGGAATCTCACCCTCCCTGCTGGGGGAGCTGTCAGCCTTTCTTTTTCCTTTTCTCTCAGTTTCGTGGGTTTGCAGGGTCACAGAATAGCATTGTCTGGCTGATTCTTGGTCTCCATGTACTTTTCCCTCCATACCAAAGTCCGTCACATAGGCCACAGTCAGGGCCCTGATTGATATGGCGGCTTCAATTTCGTCCAGGGTGGCTCTGCCTATCAGGGCGTTGTATGTCGACCTTGCGTCTACTACAACAAATGAAGCCCTGACATTCCTGGCGGAGGTTCCCTCCCTAAATGTTACTGGCAAGTCTATGATCCCCATGGGGAGTACACCTGCTCCGCTAAACCCATACAACGATCCAGGGGCCGGTTTCAGGTGTCTCTTTTCCAAGTTCATTTTGTCAAAAGCGTCCTTATACAACAGGTTTGTATAGGATCCTGTGTACACCATACACCTTTTCACGATGTGGTTGCTGATTTCAAGGGATAATACCAACGGGTCACTGTGGGGGTATATCACCCGCCTGCATCCTCGGGGGTGATGCTCAGGGTCATGCCCTTGGGACTCCCTGCCCTCTCAGCATAGCAGATTTGATTTCGTAACTCCCGGATTTGCCTTTTCTGGCTTCTCCTGCTTGTTTGGCCCTCTGCATCCCCTTATATCACGTGGATTATCATGCGAGTCTGCGCTGAGCCTTCAGACTTATCTGCTGCGTCTTTCTGGTTTTTGTTCCTTGCAGCGTAATTACTCAGCCAACCATTCCTGATAAGCCTTTCGATTTCGTCTTTCAGGTGGCGGCACTCCTCGGTGGTATGACCTACACAGTCGTGAAACGTGCAAAATTTCTTTGGATCACCCTTTGGGCTGCGTGGCTTACTCGGGCGGTTCCACTTGGCTGTTTCTTTTTCTAGTTCAAAAATCTCTGCCCTGGATTTATTAAGGGTTGTATAACTGTCGAATCTGGGCTGGTAAGCCGTGCGCTCTTTCCTGGGGGTACCTCCCCCCTCATCTTTCTGCTTGTTTGGCCCATCCCTGCCACATCCACCCTACGGTCCCTCCTGCGGCCTGGTCGGTCCTGCGGGGGTATCCGACAGGCTGTGGAACTCCTCCTCCAGTATGAAGCCTTCGGCAATCTTTCTGGCCTTATCCAGGGTCTCAGGCTGAGCTCTGATCATCTGGTTCTTCATCTCCCCCGGGAGCAGCGAGATGGTCAGAGCGTATGCAGCAGTCGAGTCGTCAATCTCTCTGACCTGATGGTAGGACAGGTCGAATCTTTTCAGGTACTCCCTGACACTTTCGCCCTTTTTCTGTTTTAGGGTCATCAGGTCAAATCGAGTGAGCCGACGCCTCTTGTTTCCTGCGTATTACTCCAAGAAAGCTTCGGCCCGCTCTATGAAAAAGCTAATCGAACCCTGACGAAGATCCCTGAACCATCCCTGCGCTAGCCCAACAAGGGTAGTTGGAAAGACTTTGCACCAGACTGCATCGTCCACATCATACATGCCCATGTGACTTTCAAATGCTGCCAAATGATCCTTTGGATCTGAGGTCCCGTCAAATTTGACGGAGGGCATTTTGATCTTTGGGATGAGATACTCTTGTACGTCAGGGTAGAGGGGAGTTTTTGTGGGCCTGCCTACCACTCGTGACCTGCTTCCCCCAGAGTGGTAACCATGGTCATCCCATTTTCCAGGGGTCGGTTTCCTTGCACTGGGGGAGCGGTGCCTTGGTGGCAGCCTGCTCATAGCTTCGTCCTCCCTATCAGAGGAGGGATGTCTGGATCTCTTTCTCTGGGGCTGATCAAGGTTGTCGCCCTGGTGATGCCTTGACTCGAGTGGCTGTCCCCGGTTAAGCCTGGATTGCAGGCTCTGAGACAGCCCTGGAGCTAGCTGCTCCTCTGCTGCTGGCGTCAACCTAGAGAAGACTCTGCCCTGCTTCTCTCCCAGACGCTTAGATGCAGGCTCCTTGTGCCTCATTCGATCGTGGAGGCCTTGAGACAGACCCCTCTTCTCCCTGGCTGCTGTGGACTCTGTAGTGTGTATAGAAAACGCTTGTTGTTGAGCTGGCTGCTCTTGATTGCTGGCAATGCGCTTCTGGGCTTGTTGGTATCCCTGAGCAACCCTTACTGCTTTCCGTTGAATGTTCCTGGCAGCAGTTCGCTTCGTACCCCTGGCACCTCCTCCACTTTCAAAGTGAAGCTGCCTAGGAGTAGTTGCGATCCTGCCAACCAAGTCTTCTGGAGTGAATTCTTGATTAAGCATTGCTGAAAAGAAGGCTGCAGTTTGTAGAACCTGGGCAGGGGCGAGGTTTAAATTAGGCCTCTGATGGCCAACCTGCCCAGCTGTGACTGCAGCGCCTCCATCAGGCGCCTCATGAAGGCTGGTGCGCCCTACCCCTGGGATTGTTGCAGCAGGCGTTCTCCCAGGCGCAGGCATTCCATATGGGGGGATCACCGGTGGTACCGTCGGACCCGCCCCAGAGCTAGCCTCTATGATTTCAGGCATTTTGTTGTGATTGATTGTGGTTGATTTTTTGTGGGTGATTCTTGGGTACAACCAGAAACGTCCCCACAGACGGCGCCAAATTGTTCCGGTATGGAAACAATTAAACCCAACTTTGGGTCCGGGTCTTAACAAGTGCTATTGGTGTTTAAACGGTCAATGTTAGTCTTCCTCTGATCTCCCCTTTTCCTCACTCCGATGATCGGACCTTCCCGGCGGAGACGGTCTGTCCCTGCACAATGAACGCACAGGGCCCCGGAGGTGTCCGGGGGAACCATCTTTGATGCCTAAGTCATTCCGTGAATAGCCTTTAGAAGCCTAGCTCGTGAGGAACTAGGTGGTGGTTATAGAGTGAGAGTCTAGAGAGAGAAAATCCAACCCCCCTCTTGTGGGAAATGCAAGAGTATTTATACCTTCCCACAAGAGAGAGAAAAGAGAAGGAGAGAGAGAGAGAGAGGATGGGTGGACGAGAGGGTGACAAGTGGCTTCACCTCATTCACTCACTCCCTTTTACCTTAGGCGAAATGACGAGAAGACCCCTAGTTTCCCCTGCCCCTGCTGGGTGTGCGGACACCCTGGGGACCAGAAGGCAGAGGGTCTTGGTTGCCCTGCTTGGAGGGCGGCGCTGCCCTGCCAGGCAGGCGGGTGCCTTGGAGTAACGACTCCTCGTTTAATGGCCTGCAGGGCAGGCTCTTCTTCATTCACGGGTCGGGCCATCCTGGGACCCAAATGGCGGGTGATCCACTGCAGGCTACCGACCCCCATCATAATTAAAACAAATATTTATATAAAAAAAACCAAATGTATCGTAACTTACGCATGCATACATGCATACCTTACACGCATACTCACATGCACACATCACTTTCATACTCACATGCACACATCACTTACATACTCTACACATGTATGCATACTTCACATGCATGTATAACTTCACAGTTCACACTTCACATGCATGCATGCATGCTACATTACTACTATATGATAAGACCACAAACATTTGAATAAAAATCAACACAAACAACTACCTCTTCTTGCTCCCCACCCCCCCTCCTCCGTTTTTGAAGAAAATTACGTTATGTTTATTGTTATGATTAGCAAGGTGGGTACTACGTTCATTATCGTATTTCGACCGACATCGCTGGTCTAGGTGAGTCTAAAGGTCGTTAAATGTCTGTGTGGCCGCGCTTTGCGCTTGTGAGTTTGACTGACTCGGAGGATTCCGAGGACTCTACTATACCTTTCGCCTTCTTAGGGCGAGATGATCCTGCCATATTTCTGGGTAAGCAGTGATGAGTTTCGTGATGCTTTTCCGGTTGCTTCCTTGGTCGATTTTGGTTAAGATGGGTGCCCGATGGTTCGCTAGGCTGTGGTTCGGGTTGGGGATGAAAGGGGGAATAATCGGTAAATTATTAGGTAAATTATTAGTAGGTTCTCTAAGTATATATATATATATATATATATATATATATATATAGAGTAAAGATCAAGTGAGTCCTTTTTTTCTTTTTGAGTCCATAAGTCCTATTTAGAGCCATTGATTTAGATGAGATGGATGGTGGTGATTGAGTCTAGTAATTAAGGTAATATATAACATATTTTGGAAAAAATATAATAAAATTCTCTCTCCTCCCTTAATTATCTCCAACCACCTAACTTACTTGATTATGTTTCATCACATTCAATTTTTTCATTCAAACTCACCCGCCTAACTAAAACTCTTCATCTTCATCATCCCAAACTCAATCTCTCGACTTCTAATTTCTTTCAAAACACACACCCGCTCATTCTTTCATCTTCAACTCAAGCAAGGCTACACACCCGTGTTACATTGACGTATTATAAGTGTTACTTTAATTAAAAAATGATGTTACTCCAAGTAATTAATGGTGTTATTCTTTGTCTCATGGTTAAACAATGTTATTATCATTAATTACTCTGACGCATTATATATCGTTCTTTAAAGAACGACAATCGTTAATTTGGTAATGAATGGTTCCAATCCAAGTTATCATCAATTACTTTGGTAATCATTTGTTTAAACGCTGCAGTCCTCAGTTACTTTAATGCATTATGTCTGTTACTCTAACTGACGAAAGGTGTTACTCCAATAGAACAAAGATGTTACTCTAACCAAATGCACATGTATTAAATAAAATATAGAGTTAATTGCTACGTAGCACAACGCTACTTGTAAAAAATGTGTACAAAATCAGTTATTCTTGTAAACAAAAAAAGAAAAATATTTTTATCATGACCAAAAACACAAGTATTCTCAAAACACATGTTCCTCCTTATTTTCTTCAGTGTCTTCCTCAGTTTCCTCATTTTCGTCGTCGTCATCCACTTCATCCTCCTCATCCTCATCCACCTTTATCAGTGTTGTCTTGTGCATTCGCATCACTTCCAATATCACCTGCACAAAATTAAACAACGTGTTACTCCCATGCAGCCAATGTGTTACTTCAACTCTTACGTTGTGTTACTCTAACTGGTAAAGTACGTTACTCTAACATCATCATCAAAAACTGTTTCTCAACGTTCAGTGTGTTACTGTAATTGCAATTAAGTGTTACTGTAACGTTAATACATATGCGTTACGCCCATGCAGCCAATGTGTTACTTCAGCTCTTACATTGTGTTACTCTAACTGGTAAAGTACGTTACTCTAACATCATCATCAAAAACTGTTTCGTAACGTTCAGTGTGTTACTGTAATTGCAATGGAGTGTTACTGTAATGTAGAGCGTATGTTACTTCAACATCGTGACTGCGTTCATAGAAAACAAAACAATATTATCAGTGGACCTCATTGAAAACCCAAATAACAAACATAAAACTATGCAATCAATATCAATTAACCATCACTATGAATCTATGATGAATGAAAAAACAATATCAACATAAAAATTGATGTAAAAAGGGAAGCCAAATCGACATGAATATCAATTAACCATCAATATGAATCTATGATGAATGAGATGACAATGAAAACAATATTAACACGAAAATTGACATAAAAAACGAAGCCAAAGCGACGTGAAAGAAATTTAATTTTTGTTAGTCGATCGCCGAATTATAATTGAAGCAAAACGTGAAAGAAATATCAAAACTCACCATTGTTATACTCGATCAATTGCTTTTCAACAGTTGATGATGATGTCGCGCTCATTGAATCCATAGTAACGGGATTTTGAACCCAGATTTGATTGAATGAATGACGGAACGTGATGATGGAAGTTTTTTTAGGTTTTGATGAATTTTGCAAGGTGAATGACTGAATGATGAATGAACGTAATCATGGGGTTATTGTTTCCTAAAATCATGGGAGCTATTTTAGGAACGTAATTTTTTTTTTTTTTTTTTTTAATGCAAATAATTGGAAGCATCTCGTCCATCCATTCTTATCTCATCCAATGGATGAGATGAGGACTTAGGGACTCATATAGAGTAAAGGACTCATAAGAGCCTTACTCTATATATATATATATATATATATATATATATATATATATATATATATATATATATATATATATATATTACAATTTGTAATACAATTAAGGGTAATGGAGACTCCAAAGTAATGGTGATCCATTTTTTTTAAATAGGGCTTAATAATTATTGTTAACAAAATACTGATTTAAAATACTACCTTATAAACTTGGAGCAAATTCGTGCTGAAAACGTGTTGAGAAATAAATACTAAAGAGAAAGATTGAGAGTAATTGTGTCTATTCTCATTCATCAGATCATGTATTTATACTAAATATATACTGTATACATGTATGGAATGAATTCCTTCCATAACTACTGTTCAAGATATGGGTGGAGGGATATTTTGCAGAGGAAACCATGGGCTGGGATTTTCAACACTTAGATTAACTCCATGTCTACACTCTACATCATGTCCCTCATTTTTACCGTCTAGCTGTCATCAGTCATCAGATGAAATCACTCAATCACCAGACCCGACCCTAAAGGTAGGCATGTGGAGCAGATGCCTAGGGCCCAAGACTAGAAAGGGCCCAACACCGAGGAGGAGAATGAGAATTTCCTAATATTTGTTGTTTTTAGTGCTTGGGTAATTAGTGATATAGAATTGGATTTCTGGTTGAACCAATGGTCGTACTATTCAATTGCACCTGGCCACCTCGGTTCAAACCCATGTGTCCTGTTAATTACGAGATATTTGTTGATTCAAAACATATCTCAATTATATAAAAAGGTTAGTTGATTTTAAAATTTTACTCCCTCCGATTCATTTGATTCTTTACGTTTGCTTTATCATACTTGTCAATGCATATTTTGTTTCGTTTTTATCTTTATTTACACATTATTAAAAATCGTAAAAAATTGATATTAATGTATTCATTAAGACAATTTTAGAAAGATCCCACATGACTATGTTTTACTTTATAGATTGAGTGTCAAAAAGTAAATTTAAACAAACAAATGGATCGGAGGAGTAAAATTTTGAACCCATAACAAATTTAGAACCGTAACTATGATTTTCGCTGTAGTATTAAGGAAAAAAATCAAGGGAAAAAAATAATCCCAACAATTCTACAACTCACTCTAAAGCACCCCATTTTACGATTTTGTCTAGGACCTCAGGATTTTCATGGCCTGTCAATCACTCATCCCTAACCTATGACTCCATTTCGATCACCAGAAATTGAGGCCCATTCTCTGCTTCATCCCCTCAGCCAAATCGACATCCGTCCCTCTTAGTCTTGGCGCAAGAACTCCTGAAATCTGTCAGCATCAACAAATGTCTCTCATTGTTTTCTAATGCAATTAATCTCAACCCTCTACTTCAAAGTCCAAACCCTAATCCCTCTTTTCCAAATTTCATTCTTTGACTCCTCGTCCTCCTACCATTCTAAGCGACGATAAGATACAGCGGGGATGATGGTGGATGGTCGAGGGTGGAGGTAGAAGCGGTGGTATTTGATTAAGCAGATGACTGAAGAGAAGTCATTTCAAATCACTGAAAAAGAAGAAGAGACAGAGAAAGAAAGTGATCCATTTGAGGGCCCAAGATTACTAGAGGAAGAAAAGAAAATAGAGGAGAAAGATGTTAGAAATGAAGAACAAGAAGAAGATGAAGAAGATGTTGATGAAACGGAAATCAATGGAGTAAAAGAAGAAACAAAGGTTGAAGAAGAAAAGGATGGTCGGCCGTCCACAGCGACAGCGACAGCGACACAACAAGGTTTATTTCTGATACCTGAGGCTGTCTATCCGCTTTCTTTGTGTTGCTATTGAGTAATTAATGGCAGTAGTTTGAAATCAATCAATGGTTTTGCCATTCTTAGCATCATCACAAACATACTCACTCTATCATGGTGTACTTCTAAATCTTCTATATATCATTAACTAACTCAAATTTGCAATTTCAGAAATGGGACAAATGGTCTGTGGTTCTTGCCGCCATCTTCTATCTTATCCTCAGGGTTCAAAGTATGTTCGATGTTCATGTTGCCTAACAGTCAACTATGTCCTTGAAGGTTTTTCTTTGCTTTCACCCTTTACTCCCTTCTAATTTCCAATTACCTGTTGATTATTGCCTTACCGTCAACATCTTTTGGGATTAAATTATCAGAGCATCAAGTTGGGCAAGTAAAATGTGAGATGTGCGCAGTGCTTTTGATGTATCCATTTGGAGCGCAATCTGTCCGGTGTTGCTCCTGTTGCTCACTCATCCACATTCGAGTATGTACTCAGTACTCTTCCTATGCTCATTCTAAACTACTGAATACTTGTTCCTTTTTGGGCATAATAACAGCGCGATTGTTTTTATGTAAGTGAGTGTGTGACCTCTTAGAGACAAGTGCATTTTTGTAGAAAAGGTACAGGTCCTCTAAAACCCCCTTGTGATATACTCCATGCGAATAAGGAAGCGATTGAACATTTAAACTTTTAACTGTAATTACTTGGTAGTATTATACAAATACTTATTAGCATTAGTGTAAGACTTTAAGGTGTGCCTCTCGGATGCACTTTTTAAAACTATGTTCTCTCTGTCTTAATTCCAGCTGTGTTGTGTTGGACTTGTTTCTTGCTAATCAGTCGATCTCATTCTGATGACAGGACCACAACAGGCGTCCTCCGTTGTCTATGCAACAGAGCCTAGCCTGCAGACCTTTTAGCATCGGCCACCGATAGAAGGAAGTCAAACATACGTAGGTATGCTCACTGATTGATTTAGCCCCATATACATCAGTTGACCAGATATGTATTGCATCAATTGAGCTCAGGTGGAAGCACCATTGTCCTTTCACGCATTCTTTAGATAGATGTCATCAATGTCTGCTTTATGTTTAGGTAGAGTGCATCAGAGTTGACAATTTTATCAGATTTTGGTGTTGGTAATTGTTACCGTATATTTAAGGTAAATATAACTTCACATTTCAGATTTTACTGCCAAGTATAACTTCACATTTCAAATTGTTAATCTTATATACTCCCTCCGTCTCGTTCATTTGTTTGCCTTTGATTAAAATACACCTCGCAACAAATGAACAAGACGAAGGGGGAGTAGTACCTAGTAATCTAATAGAGTATAACTTAACATTTCAAATTTTATAGCTGGCATTGAATTGACCATTTTACTCTTATATTAACCTATAACTGCCTTCCACACCCAATCCCGTCACCCTACACCACTTAATAACATCCACCATCCCCATCACCACCGTCACTTTTGCTTCCATCCACCCAAAACCCCTACCCATTTCGCCACTCGCCACCCAAGCACTACCACTCTTCGTAGTCTTCAAGCATCATCAACATTTCTCTGCCTTAACCCCAACCCTCACCACGAGCTGATGCAAGCCACAATGTTGTGCGAGGAGGCGTGGGTTGTGTGCCACGGTGATGACAGAAATATGATGGCCCCATTCCGTTGTTATATTGTGTTGTTAAAAGCACTTGTACTAGACATGAAAATGGAAATGGGAGAAAACGGTGTTGTAAAACTCAATCGAATCACACAAAACGTGCTTTTCTTAAGAGTATTCTGACTCTACAAGTCTCAGGTATCCCAAAATCTCTTTCAGACTAAGACGATTACACTAATTTTTTAGACTCCAGAAATTCACTTTGAAGTTTGCTTAGGGGGCATTTGGTTTGGGGTCTGCAGGAAAGAGAAAGGGAAACAATCTTTATCATTCCCTTTGTTCTTGTTTGTTTCATCATTTTTTTCATTCCCTTTCCCTGGTTCATTCCTCCCCATTGCCCCTAACCCTTCTATCTTCATTACCCTCACCCCACTAGGGGTTTGGATTTTCATTACCTCATTACCTAGCCTCACCATCATCACCACTAAACCCGTTAAATTTTGACTCGACCTCTTGTCCCATTTATTTTAGGGTCAAACCCATATTTTTTGACCCATTTGACTCGAACTTGAGATGACTCATTTGAGACCTGACCCGTTAATTTATTATATTTAAAATAATAAGTAAAAAGTTCAAAACGATAACATGATAAATTATAAAAATAATTAAAAAAATAAAATTTATATTACTTTTATAATCATTTATCAATAAAATAATTATGAAATATTATAGTTTTTTTTACAATTTTTAAATTTTAAATACGGTGTAATTAATATAATACTCCGTAGCAGCATACTCAATAGTAAAAAAAATCAACTTTTTAATTGGTAAAAAGAAAGGCACCAGAAATTATTTCTAACCATAACTCGAATCATGACCCATATAACTACAACCAATTTTGACTCAACTCGTATTCATGTCCGACATGTAGTTGTTTCTGATTCTCTTACCTTTTGTAAACAAACAACGAGTAACATGAAGGGTAATCTTTTCCTTTCCTTTCCATACCATTTGTTGATTTCATTCCCTTTCCCTTTCACCAACCAAACGCCCCCTTAGTACTGTATTTTTTTTTTGTAAAAGCAGCAATTTCATGTGTTTTATTATGTCTCTTCAAACGAATGCACATAGTATATATATACATGACTTGCATGCAGGGTCGTCTCAGAAAATTACGAGGCCCGGTGCAGATTTTAAAATGGACTCCATTTTATCAATAATAATCTTAAACTAGAATGACCAACTTATACTGTTAAATTATGAGGGGTTTTTCACAAGTAATTTTCTATTTTAAATAGTAATTAGTATTTTTCAACCAAATATTTTATTTTCTTACTAGGATTCTTATAGTTAGCCAACGAAGTCATAAAAAACTACCACATCCAAATAATTAAAAATTATTGAAATTTGTAGAAATATTCTATTTCTAGATTCATTTTACACAATACAACTATAAACGACTTCAAAAATGGAGAAATTAAAAATAAGAAATATTAATTCATAACCATAAAAAACAAATACGGTGCAGTGGTTGCTTGAGTTAAAACAACAATTTACTAATAAATTTTCTTCCACGGATAAGTGGTTACTTGATTACTTGATCATTCGTCGTCATAATCGACTAAATATCATCTTCAGTATCATATAGGTAAATCACTTTATAAGCGTGTTACTCCGTATTTCTTACCGTTTTAATTCGAGTTTTGTTTCTTTATATGGTTGTTAGATTAATGATTTATGGATAAATTAATGATTATAAAGATTTTTTAAAAGAATAAAAAAAATTAAATTAACTTAGGAACTTGTCTTATTTCTTGAATAGAGAATTATGATAAAAAAAATTTAATCTACACAAGTTTCCATAAAAGGATTAATTACTAAAAGTCAATAAAATAAAACAAGAGAAAAAGAGCTATAAGGGAGTCGAACCCCTGCCCTTCAACACCATAACCAACACCTCAACCACCAAGCTACTCTCAATATTGTGAACTCCAAATATATTATGTAAATATAATCTGATGAAAATAAGGAAAAGTCACGTTGATTCTCTCCAAAGTCCAAAAGGAACAAACAACCGCCAAACCGTAACAAGAAAAGGATAAGCCAAGTCCGCCAAGCCGTAACAAGAAATAACAGATTCTCCACAAACAGGTTGTCCCGACTGGGACACAAATGATCTCGATCCAAGACTTCTACCTTTAACTAATCTCAATTATCATGTTAATCCATGACTCGTATTATTTAAGGCAAAATTAACCTTTACTTGGAAATCCCGAGTATTACATCAAACATTTCATGTTTGTCTAGCATCTCATGCTAGTCACTTTGGTATGCTGGTAGCCTTAGTACGTTTAATCCGTCCACAAATATCTATTCTATAAAAAAATAAAATAAAAAATCGATGCCATGTGTTTTGATTCGCAGCAAAGTCATGTCTTTACTTGACCGAAGCAATTTCCATCTCCCATGTCTCCAATCTGACGGCTTTATACATTGCTTGCCCCAATCTGACCCATAATGACCCAATGTACCTAATACAAACTTGACCTGAACCTAATACAAACTACCCGTTTTCCAGGTTTGAATACATCACCCAACAGAGCGGCGACTAATGAAACAATCGAACAATTACAAAGCAAAAATCCTACATCAGAATGCAATCAAAAAAATGAACGGATTAACCCGCTTAAATCTATGTATCCGATATGCCTTACTAGAAGTCAATGTCGGATTGACAGGTAAATACGTTATATGTCTAGTAGTCTTAAGTGGACCCATTGGGTCACACACATGGTGTACGAGATATTATTAATATAATGATATTAATTATATCGGGTCAGTAGTAATACGGGCTCAACTACGTTGTCGGGTTATGGTAATTAGAGTTATACTAATAATCTAATTATGTTAATTAGAGTTATGGTAATAACCTAATTCTACCTATCATAGGTTCATAATGATGAACCAATATATATATATGGGATATTCTTCTTATAAAGAGTTATAAGAAAGATATAGAGAAGTTGTGAGATTGTCTCACATCCCTTTATACTGGCATATACGTCGCAGTTTTTTACTCGTGTGGATACCAAAGGATGCATCATATTTGGGGTGCTTTATTCTGTCCGTGGAGATTATTTATTTTGTCCGTGGAGATTATATATATTTCTGGGTTTATTATATTTCTTATCAATACGCTGTTCCGCTGCAATTGAGTATAATTGTTATCCCTCTACTTTTGTCTTTTCGATTAATACTTGTAACACGTCCTTGGGTTTAAGGGTTGTAACCCTCCAGTGGTATCAGAGCCCCTGTTACGTAGTATTAATCTAATTGACCTGAATCTATGACTCATAATTGGTTATGAGGGATTCTACGCGCGTATTAATTTCATTATATTATTCATAGGAGAATTGTTCTCGTTGTTGTATAATATTCGAATGTTAATTTAATTAGCATTGTTGTGTTGTTTTTACCCACTTCCGTTATACTTTATTTTGATTTGAAAATAAGTTTGACATGCTTTGTGAATTGTTAGCTTGAAGGGGCCGTAGGTTAACATGTGTGTACAAAGTGATTATTTGATAATATTTTGTGTACATTGATTCGATTATTAGATAATCGTTTGCATGACAATATTTATTTCATATTTGAGTAATGATTTGTAAAAGTTACATTGATATTGCGGCTACTCTATCAGATTATCGTTCAAGCTTAGGGTTTATCTTAATTTGTGAATTGAGATTATTAAATTAATTTAAGATCTAATATTGATTATTTTTAATTTAATTTTGCCCTAAATTGACCCACTATAATCTCAAATTTCTTTGTTGACGATGAGACTAATTAGATTAGTCAAAATTCGATTGAAATTGGGAACGTTAAATTAGTAGAATTTAATGTTGACGACGAGAACTAATAAGATTAGGACAAGACTCATTTAATTATAGTGGAGACGGAACAAATAGAGACCAATCCGGTTGTGTGGACATGACATAGGTCCACCCCGACGCGGCCACGCGCGGGTTTGGGGAGGCGAATGAATCTCCATATGAGATGGTCAAATTGAAATTTAAATCGAAGTTGGAGTCACCACCGAATTTTATGGTTATTCGGAACCGTTCGAGCCCACTCTATGTCGTAGTGGGCCGTGTACAAAATACGATCCATTTCCGATGTCAGAGTTTATTGGGCTCGTCCCTTTGCAGTTCGATACAGATGCCGACTTGAGCGGTTAATCGTAATTGAATGACTCTCGTTGCCAATGGTTTCGGACATCCGGAAATCACGGTTCTGAGTAAGGGGTGAGGGTACGTGTTGGGAAGTTCACTAAGAACACCCAACCCCGCCCGCACATTAGCGGCCTCTACTAGGATATCGAATGATTTTTTAATATGCGCGTTAGTAATACGATGAATGATATGCAGACATTGTTTTCCTAAGCATGTGAGGAATTGAATGGGTTGCTAAGTCGGTTTAATGCATGAAAAAAATTAACGTCAAAGTTGAATTTAGCATGTGAGATTCGTTTTAGTATAATAAAACAAACGATGAAAAAGAATGAATTTGCTACAAAGGATGAACAAACGAGTTAGTATCGATTTGTAAATAATAATATAGCAAAAAATAAATATGCGAGATCGAGGAAAATATTAATCGAAATCTGAAAAATATCGTTAAAAGACGTTTTGTATAAAAAACGAAGCTCGAAAAATAATAAAAGAAAGAAAGAC